>OY728164.1:910057485-920057485 GCA_963277665.1 Viscum album | reverse complement strand
TTCTGAATAGACCTATTTTATATGAAGAAACATGGTAATCTTAAAATTCTATCTCATTTCAACTTAATAAAAATTAAAATCCTCCAAAGGAAAGTAATTAATATCATTTGTAACCTCCAATGTTATCTAAACTGACCACTTATTCCGACTATAAGGACCCAGTATTAAACTTTACATAATATTTAGTTATGTAAATAATATTCATTGAAGATCGTTTCATGTTGAGAGATTTTGATAATTAGGCCATAACTATTACATTAAAAAAAATAAAAATACAAATTGGACACTTCCAATAGTATATGTTTCTTCAATATCATAAAAATATTTATAATGAATCCTGGCATCCTTTCATGTTTAATCATAAAAACTTTTCCTAGATTCCATCCTTGACTCTATTCTCCCTTAAATCCCATTAAAACATTTAAGTACATGGTATGACCACAAAAAGATTAGTAATGGGAATAAAAATAATGAAAAACCATTTGTATTGTTGTAACCTGAAAACCCATCAAATGTTAATTGAGAGGATGAACAAGAATCACGTGAATAACACACATACTTTTATATCAATGGAAAACACTAAAACCATAAGTAAGAAATTAAAACTCAATTAGGTGACTTAGAAAATCTTACACATAAAACGTTTTAAAACATAATCCAATTGAAATAACCATAAGGATATCTTCAAAATTATATATCTATAATGGGGATCAACCTTCCTATAAGCTTTACCAGGCTCACCTATGAGCTAAAGTGGAGATCAACCATTTATAAAATATTTTTCTGGCTCACCCATGTGCGATAACAATGTTCGACCCTTCCTATAAGCTATATTTGGATCACCTATGAGATATAATGGGGCTCAACCCATAATGTAAACTATATAGTCTCAACGGTTTCAAATAATTATTTTGTACCATTTCATGAATAAAAAACGTTAATCAAAAAACCCATTTTTGAAAAGCCTCCACTAATTCCATTTGAAAACAATTTCTATATAAAAATACAATATTCCTATCAGAACCCATTTTCAATACCAAGATACATAAAAAAAGGAATAAGGGATTTGTTTTCATTTTAATATCAATTACGTATTATAGTGGAATTGAAATTTCAAATAACTTCTAAGGTGGAATGGAAATCATTATCATCGTATATGTTAAAAAAATACAATTTTTCATTTTGTAAATAGGGTAAAATGATTCATATAAAAATATTCCTTTTGAAAAAATTGATTAAAATTCAAAATTCTCATAAAAATTCAGGAATATTCCTTTTATAACAACATAAATAAACATGTAATTTAATTTCAGGAAGAAAAATATATAATATTTAAATCTCTAAATGTTCAAGGTGTCACATACCAATTTGAATATTTAAATATTAATCTCCAAGATAAAATAAATAACACTATTAGATATAAAATATGGTTGTGAAATTTAATAGTGGCTATATATACACCTTATAATAGAATAAAGTTTCATATTATGGAGAAGTTTATCAGTGATAGGTGATTGAGACGAAGTCCCATACCTTGAGTCTAACTTTTCATGTTCATTATGTAATTTCTTGAATAATAATATTAATTTAATTTCTACCTAAATTAGAATCTTTTTAAATTTTATTATTCATTTTATAAAACTTATAACTTTTTTATTGAAATAATTTAATACCTTGAGTTTATATAATACATTTTGTTGATGTTCAGTATTAAAGTCAAAAAATAAACTTGTTCTGATGAAAATTATCCATGTGATCGTAAGTCCATTATCTCAATAATATTATTAATTCATTAAATATCATATACATCTAGTATATATTTATTTATAATATTCCATAACATGTGTTGATAATATATTATATGCACCATTAATTGAGGAGGTAGGTTGTACGTACCCATGAATGATATTTTAATTTCTTTGTTTTAATAATGAAATAAAAAAATAAAAGATGCATAGGTATATTATAATTACATTATAATATATATGTAATATATTTTACATATCTTTATTAACTTCATCCTTTAAATGTTTCATATAAATCATGAACAATTCATATCACTTTGAGGGGTAAATAGTCCACACATCCTCAAATGAAATTATCTTATTTACACACTATGGAAATCAGAAAGATATGATGTAAATAAAAATTAAATAATCATTGTTACAATATAAATATAGTATATTTCATATATAAATATTGTTCCATCATAATGTCCATCATTATAGGTGGTAGGGGAAAATTCAACAATCATCATTTCATGAGCCAATAGTTCACCGTACACAGAAACAGTACGTTCTATATCCATTAGATGGATGTTTGTGTAAGTGTAGGTTGAAACATTAGCATAAAAACGACAAAGTATATTTAGGATAGTATTTTTTTATAAATGATTGGAATAAATATAGTTTTTTTGGAATGAAATGAGCTTGAGAAAATATATTAATTATAAATTCAGGGACTCCTTTTGATTCTACCAAAAATGCTTTATTAAATTTCCTAATTACCAAGGTAATGCATAAAGGAGGATGGGAGGGATGTTGGGTTCTTATTTGAGATGAATTTGTTGCTATAAGAATCATTATAGGTGATAGTAAGTGGGTAGAGGTGGTGGCCTTTTATAAGAGGGAAGAGGGGTATTTTAGGAAAATCTTGAAATATTGTTTTATTATAAATTTTCATTCATAGTATACTAGTTACAATGTTTTGAATTTCAATGATATGATGAGGATTTATTGAAATACTCTCAACTAATAGGTTTTAGATTTGTTTAGGTAAAAAAATTACCATTTTCTTTTTTCTTTAAACCAAAGTTAAAAACATTAATTCTTACCCTATCTTCTTGTATTTTCATGATATATGGTTACTATTATTACAAAAAAAAATTCCAATCGAGCCACAAGTTGATCATTAATGACATTTTTAATATTATATAATTCATTTGGATGAAACTTAATTTTTAAGGACAGTTATTTCCTTCAATAAAATAGTAATTTTTTAAAAACTAATTTATATAAATTTTTCCACTTTTTATAAATTTTTGTTTAATAAATTCATAACAGCATGATTCCTTAGAAATAAAATGCTTGACCTAATCCCTAACATGTCAATATAATCCAAAAAATTGTGGTTTGAAACAAAATTGTTTAACCCTCTAGGAATCCAGTTGCTTTACTATATTTTGATAATCCCAATTATGCTTTATTATATTTTGATAATCACAATATTGCTTATTTATAGTTTGATGATTCTTATTGTGGATAAATACTTACATTAGTATTTGTGTACTTCAGACAAATATTTTTATGTTATGATAATTATGTTTTAATCAATGAATTTGGTCATGAAATTCTCTATTATTTTATGTTTAGTGTTAGACTTTCGGTTACATGATGTATGTATACAATGACGTAACTCATTATGCCAATAGAATGATTAAACAGAATAGATCTACCAATACAGAACAGAGCTACCGATATAGTTATGTCTACCGCTATGTGGGAGCTACCGGTACAGATTAGTCACCGTTACACAAGTCTTCTGATACATCAATGTCTACTAATACATCAAGGAAGCTACCGACAGGGACTTACCACTACTGATACAGACAATTCTACCGCTACTGATACAAGACAAGTCTACAGCTACCGATACAAGAAAGCCTACCGCTACTGATTTAGTAAATCTTACCGCTACCAATGTCAACCGACTGACATGAAGTCTACCAATATAAGGGTTACCGATTGAAAGGCTACCATTACACTAAGGGATACCATTACACAAGAAGCTACCGATACTCAGACCTACCGATACACAAGGCTACCGATATCCAAAGCTACTGTTCCAGAGACAGAACCCGATGCTGTTTTAATTTCATTATCATTATTTAATCAAACCAACGCTCATATCAGGTATATTTTAATACACTAACATTTATTTAATGTGTGTTGTTGGATGTCAGGAAACCGTACCTCGTACCTGAAAAAAGGAAATCACTTCTGTTGCCAGAGCTTGTGCTTTAAATAAGAGATTCTCTTGATGCTAAAAGAAGACGTTGCAAAAAACAAATAAGAGCATGACGAAAAATAAGAAGCTGCTGAAAAGTGTGCATGAAAAGAGACGACTTAACTTACACGAAGATCTCATACATTCTGGCATTCCAGAAATAGATAAGAACGAGAACGAGAACATCCACACAAGAACTTCATCGACTACAGTTTCATTGTCTTTGAATCTGGATGTCAAGTGAACGACACTCTGTTTTTCAGAAAAAAACCAAAAGTGGTCTCAGAACCATTTCGGATCAAATTGGAAGAACTCCAGAGCTGCACTGCAATCACTAGAGCCATTCTAAACTCTACATCTTTGCCTCTGTGATTTATTATTTACTTTTCAAGCAGTGTGTGTCATCTGCTGTATTTTTACACACACACTGTCTCCTGAACTCTATCTAGAGGATCTTTAAATCCTCACTCAAACTCTTCCATATTTTATTTCCCACTAGGATAGTGGTAGAGGTCGTGCGTGACCTGGATAGCTGGTTTTCTATTTTGTTTGTTTCCGACGAATAACAGTGTTAGAGGTCTTAGACCTATACAGTTGTATACTATTTTAATCCCCGATACTGGGTGTGGATCACTTTTATATAATGTTTTGAGAGGACTAAGTCTTAGCATGAGACTAAACCTCTTGGTTATATCTGTTGTGCTTATTTCTTTTCAATGTTATTTTTATTCCGCTGCAAACTACTTTAAAACAAAAAATTGTTTTAACGTCACTTTGATAATTAAACTCACAAGTGTTTATATTAGTTGTAAATCAGTAAGTTAGTTTCAAAGGATAATCAACTCTTCTGATTTGATTAACTGGGAAATAATATATCCCTTGAGAACCTAACCGAACCTTTACTTTGATATAAATTCACTACAGCTTAATTCTGTGTTTTATTTGGGGGGTTTTAAAACAATGTTTTTAAACAGAAATTTTAATTGGAACTCAATTCACCACCCTCATGACTGTCCACTCTGACCAAAATTTGGTATCAGAGGAATTAAAATAATTTATGAAGTACTCTGTCTTTCAACTGTGATTTTAGTTGTATTTTAATGTTCTTAAAATTTCTGATATTTCTAAATTTTAATCTCTTTAAAATATTTATTTTAACCTAGTTATCATGGATAACAAACATGAAGGTGTTTCAACTAATAGACCACCATTTATCAATTTAATAAACTATTCTTACTGGAAGATTAAGATGAAAATTCATTTATAAAGCATGGGTTTTGATATTTGGACTACCACAGAATCCGAATATTAAATTCCTACTGCTGTTAGATCTACTTGGAATGAAGCTACTAAGATAGCCTACAATAATAATTACAAAGCTTTGAATGCTCTGTATTTTTCTTTACGAGATGATGAATTTAATAGAATATCTTCTTGTAAGACTGTACATGAAATTTGGGATACCTTATGTGTTTCTCATGGGGGAACAACTAACGTTAAGGAAATGATATTGAACACCTATACTATTAAATATGATAATTTTAAGATGAAGACTGATGAACCCATTTCAGATATGTATCTTAGGTTTAACAAAATTGTCAACACATTGATCTCACTGGGAAAGGATGTTCCATCAAAGGAGAAGATCATGAGAATTTTGAGATGCCTACCTAAAAGATGGAGGGGCACTTCTATTTCAATTAGAGAATCTTGTGATATTGGTGAACTGCCAGTTAAGGAACTTATTGGTAAGTTGATGATGTATAAAGAAGAGATTAATGTAAACAATGAAGAAGAGGATGAACCAAAAAGGAAGTCAGTTGCCTTCAAGACATCTACTTCAAAGAATAAAGAGAAACATCAAGCTGTATGTGATAGCTCAAGCTTTGACGAAAGTGAAAGTGCATGTGACCGTGATGCAGAAATGGCTCACATAGCCATAAGATTTAATAAGTTTTATAGGAAATTTTTTTTTTTCAGAAAAGCAAATTACAAAGGTAAGTATGACAACAAGAAACACTGGAAAAAGGACAGGAAGAAATCTTAAAAATCTGATGAAGTTGACTGCTATGAGTGCAAGAGAAAGGGATATATAAAAGCATACTTTCCAAAAGTGAAATACAAGAAGAAATATGAGTATAAGGATAATAAGTATAAGAAATCCAGGAAGGATACTTGGAGTGTTTCTGAAGATATCTCCAGTGATTCTGAAACTTCTGAAGCTAAAATCAGAAATAAGGAAAACATGTGTTTTTTGAAAAACACCTCTGAGTTATCATCTGAAACTCCTGATTTAAATTCTTATTATTCTAGAGATGATTCTGATTTTGAAAATATATTAAAATATGAACTATTTGAAAACTGTGATATGTTGGAAGAAACCTGTAATCAGCTGAAAGACAAATACAATGTTTTAAAGAAATAGTATGCTTTAACTGTTAATCATAAATTTGATCTTGACATAGAAGTTGAAAAGAATGCTCAGTTACTTAAAGAAAATATTGAATTGAAATTTTCAAATGAGAAACTTAGGAAGGATTTAGAAAAGTTCACAAATGTAAAATATACTCTTACTAAAATTCTATGTAAGCAGATTCCACCTAGATATACTACTGGGACAGGATACCAACCTGGACAAAGAAAAATTACCAAAACTAAATTTATTCCTAAATCTGGACAGCATGTCGATCGTTATAATTCTGAAGTTTCATATGATTCAACTAGTTATATTTATAGTTACGGATCTAATAAAGTTTATCTTTCAAAATTTGTTGATTCTAAAAATTTTATGAGACCCATAAGAAAAATTTGGGTACCTAATTTTCTATTGGATAACCTGTCTGGACCCAAGAAAATATGGGTACCAAAATCATTTCCTATCTAAATCTGTTTTGTAGGGAACCTACTTAAAGAGATCCTATAGAAAGAACTGGTACTTGGACAGTGGATGATCAAGACATATGTCAAGAGACTTCTCATGCTTTAAAAGCTTAGTCAGCATTGATGGAGGTTTTGTCACTTTTGGTGATAATTATAAAGGGAAAATCATTGGATTAGTCCAGATTGGTAACATTGACTCAGTATTAATTTCAAAATTTCAATTTTTTGATGGACTTAAACATAATTTAGTAAGTATTTCTCAGTTATCTGATGATGGTTTCAATGTTAAATTTGAAAATGATTCTTGTAATGTTTATTCGAAAAATGCTTTAGTATTTTCTGCCTTGCGAAATGAAAATGTTTATGATGTTGATTTAAACTCTTTAGATATGAAAAATATTAGTTTTTTAAATGATTTTTAAAAAGAGTCATGGCTTCGGCACAGAAGATTAGGACACTACAATATACAATCACTTAGAAAACTTACTAGGAAGAACTTAGTTAAAGACCTTCCAAAACATGAATTCCCAGCAGATAATGTTTGTAATCCCTGTCAAAAGGGAAAGAAACATAATGTTTCATCAAATAAAATAAATAAGTATCAACTTATCAACCTCTCGAGTTGGTTCTCATGGATTTTTTTGGACCTTCATCAGTTTCTAGTTTAAATGGGAAGCACTATGTCTACGTTCTAGTAGATGACTATTCTAGGTATACATGAGTATATTTTCTATCTCACAAAAGTGAAGCTTGTTCTTACTTTGTTAAATCTTCCAAGTCTGTAGAGAACCTTAGTGTACTTAAGATTAAATCCTTGAGAAGTGATCATGGTCGTGAGTTGGAAAATCATGAGTTTTAATCCTACTGTTCACACAATGGCTATAGTCACAATTTCTCTGCCCCTAGGACACCTCAACAAAATGGTGTAGTGGAACGGAGGAATAGAACCCTTCATGAAATTTCCAGAACCATGCTCAATGAGTATGACCTACCTATTTATTTTTGGGCTGAAGCTGTCAATACAACTTGTTATATTATCAATAGAGTCTTGATCAGACTTGTTCTTAAGAAGACCCCTTATAAGTTGTGGAACCATTGGAAACCTAATGTTAACTACTTCGGAGTTTTTGGTTGAAAATTCTTTATTTTTAATACTAAAGATAATCTTGATAAGTTTGCATCCAAGAGTGATGAATTAATTTTCCTAGGTTACTCTATTTCTAGTAAATCTTATAGAGTTTTCAATAAAATAACCAAATGTGTGGAGGAATCTATTCCCATCAAATTTGATGAAACTGGTCCACATGAACCTAAGAACTCTCTTAAAAATATTGAAGATTATCTCTCTGTTTTGAACCTTAATGATAATGATAGTGGACCTATAGTAAAAACGTCCAGTTCTGGAAATTTTCCAGAACCTGCTTCTGTTAACTCCCAACCTGTTGATGAACCTGAAATCTCTAGCCCTAAATTTTCAAGACCAACTAGGATTCTAAAAAACCATCCTTTAGATGCTGTTGTAGGAAATAATGATAGAGGAACACATACTAGAGCTTCTCTAAGAAATCAGGTTGAACATCAAGCTTTTTTTTCACAGTAAGAACCTAAAAATATCAATGATACTATCAATGATGAATTTTGGGTAATAGCTATTCAAGAAGAACTAAATCAATTTGAAATAAATAAAGTCTGGGAACAAGTATAAAGACCTAAAGACACTATGATCGTAGGCACAAAGTGGATGTTTAGAAATAATGTTGATGAATATGGAAATATCATTTGAAACAAAGCTTGACTAGTTGCACAAGGTTACAATCAAGAATAAGGAATTGACTATGAGGAAACCTTTGCACCTCTAGCTAGATTAGAGGCAATTGGGATCTTACTTGCCTTTGCATCACATATTAATTTCACGTTATGTCAAATGGACGTGAAAAGTGCTTTTCTAAATGGTTTTATTGTTCAAGATGTTTTTGTAGAACAACCACATGGTTTTTCAAATCCTCACTTTCAAAATCATGTTTTTAAACTTTATAAAGCTTTATATGGTTTCAAACAAGCTCCAAGAGTTTGGTATGAAAGACTTACAAATTTTCTTATTTCAAAAGGATTTACAAAAGGAATTGCTGATCCCACTCTTTTTATAAAAAGAATTTAAAAAGATGTTTTAATAGTACAAATCTATGTTGATAATATTATTTTTGGATCATCAAAAAATTCATTATGTTCTAATTTTTCAAAGGTTATGCAAAATGAGTTTGAAATGAGTTTAATGGGAGAGCTTAAGTACTTTCTTGGATTTCAAATCATTCAAAATAAAGATGGTAATATTTTGAATCAAAGTAAATATAATAAGTATTTATTAAAACGTTTTGGTTTATATAGTATTAATTGAAGTGATACACCTATGAGTACCACCTGTAAATTGGATTTTGATGAAATTGGTAAACGAGTAGATCAAACTAATTATAGAGGTATGATTGGGAGTTTACTTTATCTTACTACTAGTCGACCTGATATTATGTTTAGTGTATGTATGTGTGCAAGATTTCAAGCTAACCCTAACGATTCACACTTACTTGATGTTAAAAGTATTTTCAAATATCTTAAATACACTACCAATTTGGGACTATTTTACCCAAAAGAACAATCATTTGATTTAATAAGTTATTCAGATGATGACTTTTCTGGATGCAAGTTAGACATAAAGAGCACATCTAGAACATGTCATTTACTTGGAATGTCCCAAGTATCATGGTGTATTAAGAAACAGAACTCAGTTGCATTATCTACTGCTGAAGCAGAGTATATAGCTACTAGTAGTTGCTGTGCACAGATTCTGTGGAAGAAACAAACTTTATTGGACTATGGATTTGAGTTTAAACATGTTTTAATTAACTGTGACAACAATAGTGTGTTCAACATCTCAAAGAACCCTATGTCTCACTCTATAACTAAACACATTGATGTTAGAAACCACTTTCTAATAGATCATTATCAAAGAGGTGATATAAATCTTGAATTTATAGGCACTGAACTTCAATTAGCTGATATTTTCACTAAGACTTTATTTTCAGAAAGATTAAGTTTCATTAGACACGAATAAGGAATGATAACTTACTCATAAACCGTTAGATAAACCTCACCGTCAGAGAATCCTCACCGTTAGAGAATCCTCACAGTTAGAGAAACCTCACAGATAGAGAAACCTCACAGTTAGGAAACCTCACCATTAGAGAATCCTCACCGTTAGAGAAACCTCACCATTAGGAAACCTCGCCGTTGGGAAACCTCACCGTTATAGAAACGTTACCATTAGAAAACCACAATGTTAGGGAATCCTCACCATTAAAGAATCCTCACCATTAGAGAAACCTAACTGTTAGGAGACCTCGACATTAGAAGACCTCACCGTTAGGAGACTTTACCAATACATATCGCGCTTTTTTGAGCATTTGTAAAGAGGAGACTTTGAACCTTTTTTGAAATATTTATTTTATTTGTGAATCCTAAATGATATTAAACCTGATATTAGACATCACTCAATCTCACTACAAACTAGTCTGTTCAAATCCCTCCAAACTCAACCTCTCAAGCCGCAAAACCCTAAACCTAATATCTATAATGGCCCACATTAAGAGTCCTTAGGTTACAGATGGTAGTGATGAGCCGCAACCGAAATGACAGAAGGTTACCAATGTTGATGCCAGTGGAAGCAGTGAAAGTGTAGCTCGAAGGAATCCAGTAAACCCGCATCTCTCAAGGTGAGATATTGTCGTTGATAAAGAGGTGTGTGCAGAATGGCTCATGGAGAGAAAGTCCTTGGTTCTTAAGTTTTTAAAAGAACAAGGATGGCTCGAGTGCTTCACAAAAAAAAATGGACCTTATTATCTAAGACTGGTGAAACAGTTCTATGACTTCGTTCGTTTTGAGAAGTCCGAAGAATAAAACAAGATGTTTTCATATGTAAATGGTCACAAATTTTCCTTTAATTCGGTTGAATGGGCTGGGAACTTAAATGTTCCACATGAAGGTGATTATTATTTTTATTCAAAATCCATACCCTCAACCAGTGACTTGTTTAAGTATGAAGATGCTTTGTTAGAGCTGAATGAGAATGGAACCCCTAAAAAAATCATAGCTACAGAGATGAAAGGGGGAGATAAACATCTCTTCAAGTTTATTCAAAATGTTGTTAGTCCAAGGAGATGAGACTTTCTACACTAAGAATATAGGAAATTTATTTGTTACATCTGTTGAAGCATGGAGTTAAGGTAAATATGTGTATATTGATTATGATTTAGATTGAATATATGACTATACATATGTCTAATTCAAATTCACTATTCTTCTCAAAGTTTATTTCTGTTATGATGAAAGAAAATGAGGTGGCTGGACCTCAGGATGAAATGATAGTAGTTAAGGATAAATTCTACATCACCAGGACATTCTCTAAATATATGTAAGTCAGCTGGAATCCTTGTAAAAAATCATGGGTGAATGATGAAGGAAGAATATATGATAAGTTCACACCAAAGGACCATCCCACTAGACCAAAGAATGTGAGAGATCCTGGTCTTGGACCAAATGATCCAGAACTGGTCTATAGTGATGATGATGCTGAGGTGGAAGAGACCTCAGTTGAGGAAGGAGGAGACCCTGATTTACCTCCTAGTCCTATTCCTCAAACCATTTCTTATGGAGCAGCTAGCCCTCCAAAAGAACTACCAAGGAGAGAAACTATTTTGAAGGACAATGATACTGAGACTGAGGAAGAAGAAGAAGAAGCATGTCAGTATGTTGTTAAGGAAACCTCTGAAGAGGATGAGGCAACCGAATCAGATGGTGTAATTAATGGAGAAAAGGAGGCTTCTGGTGAAGCAAATGATGAGGAAAATGAAGAAGAAGAGCTCAATTTGAGCCCTCTGATAGACAGTACAGTCAAGATAGTGCCTGATCAGGAAGCAGAAGTAGCATCCATTGTTGAGAGATTTCTTGAGCCATCAGAGAAAATGGCTATTGAATCTGCTGCAGTTGTAGAGGAAATTATAGAATTACATCAAGAAGAATAGTTGGAGGAGATACCTCAGGAGAATATTCCAAGTGAGTGGGAGAATCTTGTTTCAGTATCGGTTTTGTATGACATTGAAGGTTGGACATCAGATCCAAGATATATGGTTCTTGGATTTTCCTATGGAGATTCGGATGAGAAAGACCATCCCCAAAGAGAATCTGTAATTCTATCTGTTGTGGCTGAAAATTTTGAAACCAAGGAGGAACTTGAGTCTTTAAAGGCTGAATTGAAAGAAGAACTGAGTGAGTCAGTGGCATATTTGAAGACAAGTCTGGTTGAAGAGATGAGGAATGTGGAGAAATCCATGGAACTATCTCTGAGATATGATGTTTCTAGTCCAGTGAAAGGAATGATGGATGAAGTTAAAGTATTCCATACTCAAATTGAGTGTTGGACAGGAGCTGTGGTTTCTCTCAGACAATAAATTGCCTCATTGACTACTTTGAACAGTTCTCAAACACAAGTTCACACTGATATCAGATATATCAAATAAGTAGTCAAGAAATTTGTGGATGTTTTTGAGGCTTTTAAGATTTCAATCAATGAACAATTGAATAGTCAAGATGAACTTGTTTAGAAGGTGGTTAGTAATCTAACACAATCTTTCAAAGAGACAATATCTTTCTCAGTTAAACCCCTTCCCTCATCCAGCTCCTCTGTAATCCTTGAATAGATCAGAACTGTTATTCAGGAAGAGTTGGTTAAGGCCAGTACCAGTGGCTCCTCGGATACTCAGATCCTTTCTACCACTAGGGAAGTTAGTAGTTTTGTTTGTGATCACCTATAGGCAACTACTTCCTCTCAAGAGGCAATTAAAAATAAAGTGGATGCTTATTTTGAGAAGGTTTACACCAAGAATCAAATGACCACCCATTTCAAGCTCTTGCTGGAAAATATGAAGTTGCCTCCAGGGACTCAGGCCTTCAGAGAACAGGTTAGTAAGCTCAGGGAGCTTACAATTGCCTTGGATAAATTCATTGAAAATCAAGATGATTTTGTGTCTGAAATGAAGAGAGGAGGGAGTATTATTATGGATTTCAGGAACCTGTTGCTACCCTTCTTGCATGTGGACGGCAGACCTATGGTTGTACCTCCTGCTCTTCCTACTTCTGCCTCTGGGAGTACACCTCAGTTGACTCCAACTCAAGCTATTCGCAGCTTGACACCTATGATACCACGTAAGAGCACAAATTTCAGATCCAGAAGAGTTTTAGTGGTTGACCCTCTGGTTGTTCATTCAGCTATTCGTAAGCCATCTACTCAATCTGTCCTTACACCCTCTTATGATCCAAAGGGAAAGACTCATGTTCAAGAGGAAGATTGAGTGATTCTAGATCTTTTTGATAGGATTCACTTGTATTTTTGACCTTATGATTTTATATGTGCATCTCTTGTCCATTAATGAAATACCACTTACTTTCTCTACTGTACTATGTTTCTATTACTTTGCTAGTATTTATCTTTTCTATGATCCCTTATTTTTGTTAATCACAAAGGGGGAGAAAAACATGAGTCCTAGGAGTTAAAAAAAGGGAGAAAAAAATGGGGAAAATGAGACCTAAGAGAATCTTGTAGTACATTTGAAAGGGGGAGGAATATGGAACAAATATTTTTCCTCCGATTCTAATTCTTCTCTGATTGTAATTCTTTTCATTTTGGATTAAGTTGTGATTATCAAAAAGGGGGAGATTGTTGAACCCTCTAGGAATCATGTTGTTTTACTATATTTTGATAATCCAAATTATGCTTTATTATATGTTGATAATCTCAACATTGCTTATTTATAGTTTTATGATTCTTATTGTGGATAAATACATTAGTATTTGTGTACTTCAGAAACATATTTATATGTTATGATAATTATTTTATAATCAAAGAATTTGGTTAAGAAATGCTCTATTACATTATGTTTAGTATTATACTTTTGGTTACTGGATGTATGTATAATCTAACTTAACACATTCTGCCAATAGAATGCTTAAATAGAATAGAGCTAATGATACATAACAGAGCTACCGATACAGTTATGTCTACCGCTATGTGAGAGCTACCGGTACAGATTAGTCACTGTTACACAAGTCTACTGATACATCAAAGTCTACCCATACATCAAGGAAGCTACGGACAGGGACTTACCGCTACTGATACAGACAAGTCTACCGCTACTGATACGAGACAAGTCTATAGCTACCGATACAAGAAAGCCTACCGCTACCGATGCAGTAAATCTTACCGCTACCAAAGTCTACCGACTGACATGAAGTCTACCGATAAAAGGGTTACCGATGGAAAGGATACCGTTAGACAAAGGGCTACTGTTACACAAGAAGCTACTGATACTCAGACCTACCGATACACAAGGCTACCGATATCCAAAGCTACCGTTCCAGAGACAGAACCCGATGCTGCTTTAATTTCTTTATCATTATTTAATCTAACCATCAGTCTTATCAAGTATATTTTAATACACTGAAATTTATTTAATGTGTGTTGTTGGATGTCAGGGAACCTTACCTCGTACCTGTAAAAAAAGAAATCACACCTGTTGCCGGACCTCGTGCTTTAAATAAGAGATGATGTTGCTGGTGAATGAAGACGTTTCAAATAACAAATAAGAGCATGACAAAAAATAAGAAGGTGCTGAAATGTGTACATGAAAAGAGATGACTGAACTTACACGAAGAGCTCATACATTCATGCATACCAGAAAGAGCTGAGAACGAGAACGAGAACATCCACACAAGAACTTCATCGACTACAGTTTCATTGTCTCTAAATATGGATGTCAAGCGAACAACACTCTGTTTTTCAGACAAAAACCAGAAGAGGATTTAGAACCATTTCTAATCAAATTGGAAGAAGTCCAGAGCTACAATGCACTCACTAGAGCCAGTCTAAACTCTACATCTTTTCCTCTGTGATTTATTATTTACTTTTCGAGTAGTGTGTGTCATCAGTTGTATTTTTACACACACACTGTCTCTTGAACTTTAACTAGAGGATCTGCAAATCTTCAATCAAACTATTACATCTTGTATTTCCCACTGAGATAGTGGTAGAGGTCATGCGTGACCTGGACAACTGGATTGCTGTTGTGTTTGTTTCCCACGAATAACAGTGGTAGAGGTCTTAGACCTGGACAGTTGTATACTGTTGTAATCCCCGATTCAGGGTGTGGATCACTTTTATATAATGTTTTGATAGGACTAAGTCTCAGCTTGAGACTGAACCTCTTGGTTATATCTGTTGTTCTTATTTCTTTTCAATGTTATTTTTATTCCGCTGCAAACTACTTTAAAACCAAAACCTGTTTTAAAGTCACTTTGATAATAATTCTCGCAAGTGTTTATATTATTTTTAAATCAGTAAGTTAGTTTCAAATGTTAATCATCTCTTTTGATTTGATTTAATGGGAAATAATCAATCCCTTGAGAACCTAACAGAACCTTTACTTTGATATAAATTCACTATATCTTAATTCTGGGTTTTATTTGGGGAATTTTAAGACAAAGCTTTTAAACGGAAATTTTAATTGGAACTAAATTCACCCCCCACTTGAGTGTACACTCCGACCAACAAAAATATTTATTTTTCATTTATTTTAATATTTATAATATGAATTATTCGAAAATTTCATTAAAATGGTAATTTATGCATCATCATTGTGCATAAATATATTTATATATTTAATGTCTATAAATTATAAATAAACCACCATTATGTGTGAAACTTTTTTATCATTATAATTACTATTTATATTTAAATAGATCATTTATATAAACCAAATTCAAATTTTTTTAGTTAGTAGATACAAGTTTTTGTTATATTTCCCTTTTCTTTAAATTAAATATTATAAAAGTTCATTATCACACCCATGTAGCAGCATGGGGTCCTAAATTCGACCCAAGGATGCTTTGATCAGACATATATCATCCGATATTATTATGATATATTATAGGGTAGTTTTATATTATTATAATATTATTTTTCTACTTTATTTACCTGATTTACCCTTTAACTGTGGTGAATAAAAATAATTACAAAAGTAACTATTCATAATCTCAAAAATAAAAGGTAATTGTTTACATAATTTAGACCATATGATTCCAAATATGGAATACAATTTTCCAAATTCAAAACAAATAATTCTCATAAATAAATTTAAAATTAATACTTGTTTTCCAAACCATAAAATGAGTTTTTAAGAAGTAAAAACTATCAAAAGATTGACATGTCTTATTAACCAATTTTAACGTGAAATTAATTTTAATTACCATCATTAGATTAAATTATAAAAACATAATATTTCTAAACATTAAAACAAATTAAAAGAAAAATCTAATTACATAAATAAATTATATGAAAAGGCCTTTTTTAATTAAAATGCAATATTTTTCACTATTCATAAATATATGGATTCTATCATAAAAATTACAAAACATCAACATAAGTATATTTTAATGTCCTAGAAATAAAAAAATGTTTATTTTTAAAAAAAGAACATATAAAAGTGAGAAAAAATATTTTCAAAAAGGGTTCTCCATAAAAAATGGGGTAAAACTGCAATTTAAAAATATTAGACTATTTTATGCAGAAAATTGGATTCATTCTCATTTAATACCTCTAAAATTCATCAGATAAATGTAAAAACATTTAGTAAATTTTTAAAATCAAAAAATATTAAATTCTTCTCATTTCCAAAACTAATATGGATAGGCGTTAACTAACATTTAGAACAATAATATTATTTTTGAATTATTTTTCAGTATAAATCAATGTTGTGTGTAATGTACGATTTCAAAGAAACCCATTATTTCCAATCAGGTACACTATACTACATAGTGTCCCCTTTAAACAAAAATTAATATTAAATTAAAATATATTAATAGATAAGAAAATGTATTATTCTATAAATTTCTATGATGTTACATGATTCATCCCTTTTGGAAATTGAATCCTCACAAATTTAAAATTGGGTAAGGAAATGTCCATGAAAATCCCACATCGGAAAAAAAGAGTAAAAAAAACTATAACTTTAAAGGGATGAAAGAGTAGTATAATGTTCACCTATGATATAATATTCTAGGGTTACCTATAAAAATACATAGACATGGATGAAAAAACTAACCCTCAAAGACTACTAGATAGTGATAGGGAACATAGCCAATTGAAGGTCGTCTATTAAAATCCATGATTATGTGGAGGGTTAATAGACAATTGTGAAATGTAAACAAATAATATTTTTATTTTAAGATCCTTTTTATCAATTTGAAAAATTAATTTACATTCTACAGTAAGAACATAATGAAACATAATTACATGATGTGTTTATATTTTATAAGAACAATTTCATCATCATAATATTCCCAAAATATGATGTACAAACCTAAGCGTATCCTTAAGTATAAAGGATCAAAAAAATATAAAGGGTATTGATATCTTAAAACTGATGTCCACAAGTAGAGCCATACTTCTAAAAAATCCATATAAAAATAATCCCAAAAAACATCTCCCAAAATGCCTATAATAACTTCTTGTAACATCAAATAAAAACTCAGAAGGTGTGTCGAAAAACATGAAAATTTTGGTTATCCTTCGAAAAGTACCAATATCTCAATAGCTTCCATCGCTTCACCAGATGTCTCAACATCAACTTTAGTAGTAGAAAAGAATTTTCTCAAACCATTCTATTTCGAATTAAACTGATTTCAACTATGTATAATTAAATCCAGACACTTATTTTCATATTTTCTTAACTCATTACAGCTAATTAATCTTATTATAGACTAGAAATCTTTTATCTCATTTTTGGACAATTTACAACCCTTTGATTTACAGTCAAAAACTATGTGACCAAACATACCACACTGATAACACTTTCCAGACCCTAACAAAATTTCCCCAAAATGTATATTACCACATTTGGAACAAGTTTTGGGGTTACCTCCATAATTCAAAATCGGTATCTTCTCTATTTCCTAGAACCTTGACTGTTTCTCACGTTTATCATGTTGTGGAACATAAGTGTTGGGAAACTCTTTTTCAACTTTCTCACCAGAACCAAACATTTTGTCATTACATTTAAATTTTCATTAGGCAAATGCTCTTCATAGCCCTCTTTTTAATAATGAGTAAAATATATTAATTTTACTCTCAATTTCTCGAATAAAACACAGATCATACATGGAAAATATTATGATGCTTTCTTCATTTGCCACAACTGAAACAATATCCATTATCTTTAATTACAAGAATTGTTTCTCCATCCTATGCTGATCAAACTTAAGGAAATATTTCTCTATTAAAATATTCTTAAATTATTCCCATTCTTCGGAATCAAGATTATTTTTCTCTCTAGTATTCGTAAATAATGATAACCATCGATAAACTTATCCTTAAAATGATATATTGAAATATTTTCCTTTTGACGTTCCGAACATCTCATGACTTCAAATATCATCTCAGGGGTATTGATACATCCTTCCGCTACCACTGGGTCATTTAATCCTTTGAATTATGGGGGATGTTGCTCATAAAACGTTCCCCTAAAAACAAATTCTTTAGTGGTTGATCATGATGATCTCATTCAAGGATACAAGTACCATTTATAGCCAGAGTCACCTACTCCATCATGGAAGAAACTGTCCAGATCCAATTCTCACCTCCTCCTATTGTTGATTTTACAGGTTTTTTTTCCTATTGATTCCTTACCATTACATTTTTACTATTTCCTCGTCAGAAAACCAATCTTAATAGTCCTATT
Organism: Viscum album; assembly: GCA_963277665.1. Lineage (NCBI taxonomy): Eukaryota > Viridiplantae > Streptophyta > Magnoliopsida > Santalales > Viscaceae > Viscum > Viscum album. Next base: position 920,038,763 of record OY728164.1, on the reverse strand, counting down.
TTAGATGAATAAAATTGGTAATATTAAAATTATACATAATTTCAAGATAACCATAAAGTTAAATCCTCTAATGTAAATAAATTTACACTAACATAACCACTATAGTTATGTAAAATGACCTCAAATACCAAATATAATACCCAAACCTTAAACATTAAATAATCTTGGTTAATTCAAGAATTCAGATTAAAAATTATTTCATGTTTTAGATCTCTAGATAATTTGGGCATTACTATTACATAACAAAAATAAATAAATACAATGTGTACACTTCCAATACTATATGTTTCTTCCATAACATAAAAAAATTTAAAAAGAAACATGGTTTATTTTCATGTTTATTCATAATTATTTTTCCTTGATTCCATTATTGAATATATTATCCCTTACATAATGTGTAAACATTTATAGACATGGTATGATCACAAAATTCTAATTGAGGGACTTAAAAATAAATAAAATCATTAGTCTTGTTAAAAATAGATAACTGATACAATGTTCCTTGAGAAGAAGAAAAAAAATTCACATGAATAACACTCATATTTTTTCTCAATAAAAACCACTAAAACAAATAACAAGATATTAAAACTCATTTAGTCGACTTAGACTATGATACACATAAAACAATTTCAATCATTTTCCAATTGGAGTGACTATATAGTTGACTTACAAATTGTACATATATGATGGGGATCACCCTTTATATAAGTTATATCAGGCTCACCTGTGAGCTTTAACATGTTTCAACCCTTTATATATGCTATATCAGGCTCACCCATGAGCTATAATGGGGATAAACCCATCATATAATCTATATCGGCACACCCGTTTCATATAATTCTTATGTACCATTTCTTGAATAAAACATTTTCATCACAAAACCCCTTTTTTAAAAACATTTCTAAACCAATATGGAAAACATTTCCATATAAAAATATCATTTTTATTTATGAACCCATTTTAAATACCAGGATACCCAAATAATGGAATAATTTATTTATTATAATTTTAAATGTCATTAAGGTTTATAGAAGAAGCTAAATATAAAATAACGGTTACAACGTCAGAGAAGTAATTGTCTCCATATACATTAAAACAATATTCATTTTGTCTTTTTATAAATAATGAAATCCCCTTTGTATAACAAATTTATTTTGAAAACATTTATTCAAATTAAATATTGACATAAAATTTCATCTGTATTTCTTTTATACCAATATAAATAAATATTTAATTAAATATTAGGAGGACAAAAATTATAATTAAATATTTAAATGTTCAAGGAGTCACATTACACTTTTAATATTTATATATTAATCTCCATGATTAAATAAGTAACATTAGTATATATAAAAAATTGACTTTAAATGTCATAGTAGTTGTATATACATCTTAGAAAAGAATAAAGGTGCATATTATGGAAAACTTGCTCAATGAATGAAGATTGAGATGAAGTCACATGCGTTGACACTTACTTGTCTTGTTCATTATTTAATTTCCAAAATAATAAACATAGGTTAATTTATGATTAAATTAAAACCTTTTTAATCTTTATTTTTCAAATTATATCACTTATTACCATGTTATTGTAATTAGTTATCTTTTTTAGATCGTAACGGCCGTTTGGTCGATGTTCAGTATTTGAGTCAAAAATAAACTTGTTCTGATGCAAATTATCCTTGTGGTCATAAGTCCATTATCACTAAAATATTATTCATGGTTTTGATATCATATATATCTATTATATATGTATTTATAACAGTCCAAAACATTTAGAGATTAGAAATGAAATGCACTGTTCGTTGAGACTATAAGACATACGTACGTAGGAACACTACTTTCATTTATCTGTTATATTAATCTAATAAAAAATAAAAAATAAATAGGTATATTATAATTCTAGTATAATTAATATGTTATATATGCTAAAAAATTTCATTAATTCCATCCTTTATACATTCCATGTATGGAATGAACGAGTCATGTCTCTTTGAGGAGGTGGTTGTCCACACATCCTAAAATTAAATTTTTGTATTTACACACTATAGAAAGAATAAAAATATGTTGTAAATTAAAAATAATAGAAGTATAGAGACAATATAAATATAATATATATAATATATAAATATTGATTCATCATAATTTCCACCATGATAGGTGGTAGGATAAAAGTTAACAATCATCATTTCGTGAGGTTGTAGTTCACCTTATAAAGAAATCGTATGTTCAATATCCATTAGATGGATCTGTGTGTAAGTGTAGGTTGAAACCTTTTCATAACAACATCTTAGTAAATTTAGGATACTAGAGTTTTTATAATATTATTGAATAAAGATAGGTTTGTGGGATAGATAAGGAAAATAAATGAATTGTTCCTGAGAGTAAACATTATCTCTAAATTGGGTTACTTTTTTTTTTATTTTAGCCAAAAGGATTTGTTGAATTTCATTCATCCCAAGGTATAGATTCTAGAAGGAATGGAGGGATTTTGGGAGATTATTTGAGATTAATTTCGATGATCCATGGGTCTTGAGAGGTGTGAGTAAGTGGGTAGAGGTGATGGCCTTTTATAAGAGGGAGGAAGGGTACTTTAGGAATGTATTGAAATGTTATTTTATTATTAATTGATTTTTGTATTATAATAGTTCCAATGTGATATATTTATAGTATATGTATAGTATGGGTGTAAATAATATCTACCAATAGGTTTTATACATGTTTATGAAACAAAATTAACATTATATTTTATCATTAACCCTTAGTTAAAAACATTAACTCTTACCATGCCTTCTTGTATTTTCATAATATATGGTTACTATAGTTACTATAAAATTTCAAGAGAACAAAAAATGGATCATTGATGACCATTTTAACATTATATTAGTTATTTCCATGAATGTTAGACTTTTATGACTATTATAACGTTAAATAAAATTGTATTTGTTTTAAAAACTCTATTATGTAAATTTTTACACTATTTAGAAATTGATTTATGTTAATGTCATAACATTGTGATTCCTTCAAAAAAAATTCATTAAATTATCCCTCACAAGTCAGTTTCATACAAAAGCCAATTTTAATTCATTACAATTTTCTAATTAATTTTATTTGAATATTTATAGTATGATTAATTATAATATATCATTAATAAGGTAATCGTTGCATCACCATTTTTTCATAAAAATAATTATTTATATAATATCAAAAATTTATAAATAAAATACCATGATGAAGGAAATAATTTTGTATTTATAATTAATTTCTATAGTCCAAGATAAAATTTATATAAATAAAATTAAAATTTTCTTAGTTAAGAGAACCATCTTAATGCTATATTTCTCTTTTCATTTAATTAAATATTATAAAAGGTCATTCTCACACCTAAGTGGCTCCATGGGGCCCCAAATTCTACCCAAGGATGGTAATGGACGGAAATATCTCATTAAATAGTATTATTATTTGTTTTAAAGTTGTTTTATGTTATTATAATATTATGTTTTACCGTTATCTACCAAATTTATCCTTTATCCGTGGTAAAAAATAATAATTAGTAAAGTTACTATCCAAAATGTTGAAAAATAAAAGGTACCTATTAACATAATTTAAAAATTATGATTCCAAATATGGAATCCAATTTTAAAAATTCAATACACCTAAATGGATGTAATTAATTTAAAATTAATTCCCATTTTCAAAACCTGAAAACGTGTTTTAAGAATTAAAAACATTAAAAAGATAGATATGTGTTTTTGTCCAATTTAAATGTGAAATTGCATTAAATGTCCAAAATTGGATTAAATGATAAAAAAATAATAAATTAACAATTTGAAACCAACTAAAAAAAATATAAATATATAAATTCATTATATGAAAAGACCGTTTTGAACTAAAATGCAATATTTTTCACTATTCAAAAAATATATATTTTATCAGAAAATACAAAAATTTAAACCGAGGTAAATTTTAATGTCCCTATTCTAAAAAAAATCTCATTTTATCATATAGAACATATAAATGTGAAAAAACTATTTTGAAAAAGGCTCATCATCAGAAGGAGGTAAAACAACCTTTTAAAAATTTTAGAGTATTTTATACATAAAATTGGAATCATTTTCTTTTTAGGCATCTAAAATTCAGTGGATAAATATAAAAACAATTAAAAAATACGTAAAATCATAATATATTTAATTCTTTTCATTCCCACAAGTACAATGGCATGGTTTTTACTACCATATGAAATACTATTATTATTGTCGACTTATTTTTCAGTATAACTCAGTTTTTTGTGCAGTGTAAGATTTTGTAGAATTATGTTGTTTCATATTGGGTAGGCTATTATAAATAGTGTCCACATTAATCAAAAAATAATATTAAATTACAAAATATTAATAGATATGAAATTGAATTATTTTATAAATACAAGGGATGTTACAATATCCATGTAATGGTACAGTTTTTATAGTATTTAGTTTTTAAGATTCTTAATAAAATGTGTTTTGGAAAATCTATATTTACCTATCCTTTAGGACGGAAATATATTTTCTTTCAAAATCATGATTTTTAATAATTATTTCAAATTTTTTTTACTTTTCTCCTATAAGTTGTTCAAAAAACTTACCCATTTTCCCCTTTTACAAAATGGTTTTATAAGTAATATCTTTTTTGTCTTCTGATTATGAAACATTTCTAATCATTTATGTTAAAAAGAAATGTTTGGTATATAAAAATAAACCATATATCCTATCCATTATTTCATTGATGAATCCACATTAATTTTACTAGTTTATTATTTTTTAAAAAATTTATTCATAATATTATGGACATTTAGTAGTTTTAAAGTGGTTTTTAATGAAAAATCAATTACAGTTATCAATGGTTTCATTAAACGTTTTAAAATATATTTCTAAAGAAAATCGATTAATTTTTGTTTTATTTTAAAAATTCACTTTAAATTATTTCCATAATTTTTCATATGTTTTAAAATAATTTTCACATATATGGTTTTCAAAATGGTTTAAATATTCCTTTATTATTTTTGAAGGAAATTTTTTTTCAAAACGTTTTCAAAATATCATTATATTTTTTTAAAGGAAACGGTTTTTAAATGGTTTTCAAATACCTTTTTATAATATTTAATGATTATTTTCCTGATAATGGTTTTCAAAAGGTTTCAGGTTTTAAAAAGACTTAGTACAATAAGAAAGGTTATTTTTCATATGAAATTGTTTTAAATGATATTTCGAATTTACTTTCCATCTATGATTACATCCCATGATGTTACTCATTCCCTTAATAGAAATGATTTGAGGGTTATATTAAAATTCTATCTCAGAAACATTGATGGTTTTATGGGATGTTTTTTTTTGAATCTTGTTCCTCTTCAATAGGATTTATTCATATAAAAAACACTTCATTTCATGGGATATACGTTGATTAAATGATTATGAAATCTTTCTTTTTTTCCATTGGTTTTGATGTGATTACATGTTTATGAAATCCATTTCATTTTGTGGGATTATGACATTATATTTTAAAAACCCATATATTCATATGGATCATTTTATGATTAATTTTTTAATATCTTGTGGAACAAATATTAATGATTTTATTATAACATGGGTGGAGCCTATATCACCATCTAATTCATTGGGTAATTATTTGTTTCCCATGAGATAATAATATCTATCATCTTTAAAGACTGAATCCACTCTAATAAAATGTGGAAACATGATCTCTTATAAAGAAATAAATGTGATTGGGGATAGTCATATGTCCCCTCCAGTAGGTGTATTTACTATTAAGATATAAGTTGGGGAATCCTAATCCACTATTGAAAAATGGGGTAACCTAATCCACTATGGGGAGATGGGGAAACCTACTCCCTTATAAAGAAAAGACAATGACTAGAGAAGGTGGTGTGTCCCATCCAGTTGGTGAAATTCCCATGAACTATCTTGATATGTTCTATTAATTCATCTTGACCTATAGGGAATGATATCACCTATTTTGGTATTCCACAATTCCATGTCTTATTAATATGATATGATTTCATGGCTTACATTCTTTATCTCCACAGGATTCTTGTCTTGTGAAATGAAAGATTTATTACATGATTCATGTTTTTGATCTTATGATATGTGGGTTATGATCTTATAATTCTTTGATCACATGGCCATACCCTTATGTTCATGTTTATTCTTGTATGTCTCCCTTGGTTACCCTAACATTGTATCTGTGATCACCCCTTTTTATGTTTCCTTTCCCAGTATATGAATATATTTATTAGGTATGATGTATCTATAAAAAATACTAGTCATAATGAACTTAGTGGGAAATAATATATCTCATTTGCGTATAGTTTTTTATGTTTCCATATTTCCAGTGGTACTAAACTAATACAAACTTTAGTCATCTGTTTCAATAATGTTTTAAGTATTGAAAACAAATTATATGATTTCTATGAACATTAAGACCCTGTTGTTAAATTTCCACATAAGGTGAGGCTTCTAGGTTGATGAGAGGTATGCTAATGAGATATTTGGGAATAGCTTGGTCAAGACTTAGTGGAATGAGATGTGTGAATATGTTTTAGGAGATAATATCTTTTTATAGTGGTGGAGGATTGTCACTCTTATAAATACCAAAAGGTATACTATAATTGGAGGTATAATATAACTAATGTGGCTCAAAAATGAAACAATAATGGTGTCTATGGGAATAATGGTCAAGAAAAACCTCCAACAGATATAGATATGTGCATTTTATAATTTTTTTCCTTAACATTTTTGTTTCCCCAATTTTATCATTTTGGTTTTTATTAACGAAACTAGTTTTCAAACCTATGTATTTTAATCATTAGGATTAATTAGAGTTATATTAAATATAAAATAATGATCCACTAAATTATTAATATGATATCTTATTTAAAAAATAAAACATACCATGTGTATTGGAAATTATTTTTAAAAAATTGTATCGAATGCCCAAAAACAATGGTTTAAGCCAACCCGTGCCAACAATGTTTTTCCAAACTATAGGTCAATAGGATAGTTATAAATTATAAATTCATCCATTAATATACCATATTTTATATTTATTAACACATAAAATGTCACTTTTCATAATATATTATTTTTATTAATTTTAAATCACTTATAAAAATATAATTTATTCAAAAATAACATTACTGTCAATTTATAAATTGTTTTTGTAATTTCAATATCAAAATAAAAAAAATATTTGAATTAAATTATATTATTTTAATATTAGTGAAAAATTATATATTCATCTAATAAAATAATGGATGACAATAATTCAATCAATTAACTTCACTTTTAATACCTATTTTATTATTTATTTAAGTTGATTATAAACCAAATAATCACTCTGTTTGCGATTCTTATGAATTTATGTAGCTAATTCATCGAAAAAATTAATTATTAAATATTATGATAAAAACAACCAATTTAACTTTCAATAGGATATTTATTACTAAAAATATGATGTTTTTTACATATCTAAATGTTTTATAAAAGTTAAAGGTAAGGAAGCATCCATTTTTGAATTTTTTTTCCTTAGTTAACTTATCATATAAATAAATAGCATGAAATAATACCCAATAAATAATAAAATTATAAACAATATAGGATATGAATAAACTATAGTCATCCAATGATATTTGGAAAACTTACTTTTTCATTTTGACCCTTATAATTATGGTTTAGACATTTGTTAAGCTAAATTTTACCATAATTGACATAATTATGTTAAACATTTGCATTAATATTTTTGGTCAAAATTATTTTAAAATTATTAAAAAAATATTATACTGATTAAAAATATTTATATCAACATTTTATAATTCTAATCATCAAAGTGGGAAAATTATGTTCAATGCAAATTCGGAAGATCTGGTGAGAAAGTGGGTTTTAAAGTAAAAACATTCAAAACATCATTTAGTTGTTTTATCACATTTCGATATAAAAATAAATCAAAAGAGAAAATTTTGAATAATATATGTATAATTTATCTATTTTTATTTTAAAACCCAACATGAATTGTAATTTAAATATAATAAAATATTAATGGAAAATACAGTTTTTAACTAAAATGCAGCATTTTTCGGTATTCATTAAAAACATAAACATCTCATAAAATTACCAAAACATTTATTATAAGTTAATTTATATATTTTTTATTTAAAAATTAATTTTATTTTCAAAAATAATATTTATTAAATTTCTATTATTGAGTCTTAAATTCTGTGCCCCGTCAAAAGACAGTAAAATTCTATTTTGCAGGTAATGCACACTATCTCAGTGTTATATGTTGCATAAAACAAAATATTGTTATATAAAATAATGATATAAACTAAATTATATTTATTTTCCTCAATTTTTTTAAATCTTTTGGTGTTTTACACCAATAGAGGTTATATAAAGAAGAGATAATGTTGTTAACTAAGAATCATTATTATTTATATATTTCCAACTCATTAAAACAATAATAAATAATTATCATATACTGAAAAAAAACAATATCAATATATTAATTTTTTTATCATTTTTATTTCATTTCCTAATTAAATCTACACTTCTATCAAAATGGAAATGAAACTGTTAATCGTGTGAATGGTGGAATACCACCTCATAAACCAATGTAATTTGTTTTTTGTAATCAACTATCATGAATATTAATAATTATAAATTTAACATTTATATATGATATTAATTACATTATAATATTTATGCGAAATTAATATATGATTTACATTCTTACCTTACCATCCATTGAGAAATAGTAACATCATTCATGTGTTTGGAAGACTACCGCCTCACAAAGCAATCTACATCATTTTTTTACTATAGTGACACATTGATGGTATGTATAAGTGTATTTAAAAATAATAATGTGATATTGAAGATATAATTATCATTCAATATCAAATAAAACGTACCCAAATTTTGTTATGATTATGAAAAATGGAAATGTTTCAAATGATTTTGTTTGGACTAACGCCACCATGATTTTAACGTACATCATTTTTCATAAAAATGATTAATGACTTTTTAATTAATAATTTTATAATTAAAACTATAACTATTACATTAATATAAATCTAGTGATCATGGAGCAGTGGCCCCTATGTTCACAGTCAACACACTAATGTTATTTTGAAATTATGTTATGAGTATCTTCAAAATAACTGACATAAAAAATACTAAATATGTAATTAATGTCAAGAGTAAAATAAAAAAAGTTAATAGGGTAAGTATAAGGTATTGAAAATATAAATAATTATGAGGAGAAATAATAATTTATTTATATTTATTATATATAACATAAAATACATACATGGAAAGTATATATTTGACCCAATGTTTCGTCTCAAAAATTCTTTCATTTTGAGTTTTGTTCAATTATACAACTATTTTATTTTAAATAGTGTATATGCATAAAAAATAAATATTATATCTTTAATGCTTCAAAATCCATGGAATTTTATTTAAAAATTCATTCTCTTCCTTATAGGGTTTTTGGAGTCAAAATTTACTTAAATAGTAGGGTTTATGATTTAGTATCATGTTAATTTGAATTTTTTAAGATTGAATTTATGTTATTAAAAATAATTTTATTATTTCCTAATAAAAATAACAAATTTTATTATCAACTGGATATTGACGAACACATCATGTTATAATACCATTTTACTTCACATTAGTAATTATTACTATTGATAATTGTTTTAATAAAAAATGACATCATTTCAATATTCGTTCTAAAATAATTTTCTTCCATATCAATGTTTTATAAAATAATATCAATGTTTTATAATATAATTTCAATTTTTATAAAATTTTCTAATTGATTTATTAATGAACATTTTACAAATATTTGACATTATACAGAAATATATGAATGAAATATTCTTTTCGTTTTCTATTCGGAGGAAACATTAAATTTTTTATAGTATTGTGAATGAATTGTTGATTAAAATATATAAAATGATTGGAATTACCCACCATTATTACCACTAAATTCATTGGTTCTTACATTATATGTTTAAATGGTACATTTTGATTGAAAACATTTTCTATAATATATTAGAAATTTATATTTTTTCAAAACAGATTTTCAATGGGGGAAGGTTATTTTCCTCAAGAATGATTTTAATATTTTTAAAAGTATTTATACTCATAAATGAGAAAAAGAAATATTTTTATGAAATTCCTCAAATATATATATATATATATATATTACATATATACATATATCACTCATCATTAATTTTCATGGGTAAAATATTTCTTATGGACACTTATCATATTCATGATTTAAAAAATGTTTTTATTATTATCATATGAGGTATTATTATGTATCCCATTTTTTCATGGGAAATTATTATGTTTATTCAATATGATCAATCCCTTTTGTGGAACACATATTCATGTTCATGAAATTAATGTGACAAGTGGTCCAGAAATTATATATCCTTATATTAGATTTGGTAATTGTTTAGTCTCATGATACATCATGTATGGTAATATGGATAGAACATTATCCATTGTGGTACTCTATCCACCATGTTATGATTTATTAGTGGTTATCCTTGGATTATGTTTATGTCATGTTTTATGTTTATTCCATGTTTAATATCATTCCTTGACAATTTGATACAATTTTTTTAGAGTTACTGTCATTTGTGATTTCATAGGAACCATCTAATGGATGATATCATTTTACACATTCGACCCAAATTTAAGGCTTTATTATATTGTCATTACCTTAATAGGATAATTCTCACCCCATTATTTATGTATTTCCCTATGTTAAATTTTGTTTTTTAGAGATTAAATAGATTTAAGATATTCTTATTATGAATAAAATAAATATTATTACATTTTGTATCATATTATTTGAGGTATTATAAACATAGTCCCCCATAGACACATGGCCTCATGATTTTTTGGTTGAAATTAATTTTTTAATATGTCAAAAACATGTAATAATATGTTTAAAATGAATGATCTAATTTTATGATCATTCCCAGTGAATCACATATATCCAATCTTACAATAGATATTTTATCATCCAGATTTGGTTTTGACCAAGAATAATCCATGATTTAATTACAAAAAGATGAATGATACAATTTATAAAATAATTTCCTGCTTATCATGATCTAGGCACAAAAAATTTTAACTGAACCACCCCATTAAATCAAAACCAATTCACACCTTACCCTTACGGAATCAATGGTGTAATAAGTGGCTTTATTTTTCTTAACCCAATTAATAATATTTTTTATTATTTATTTTTAATGAAATAATAATTATATTTACCACTTTTTCTTACTTTTTAAAAGGATATATAAATAGTTTGATAACCATTATATTTTGACACATTCAAATCAAAATTTTATTTTTGGGAATAAATTTATCATTTTAATTAAAATTAATATTTATAATTAAAAAATTAATATATATATATATATATATATATATATTATTTTCATATAAATTTCATGATAAATAATATATATTTATATTAAAATAATAATATAATTTAATGATGACTAATTTAATCATTTTAAGGTCCAGAAAAAAGTTTATTATCATTAAAATGTATTTTTCAATAAATGACTACTTTTATTTAATGGAAGAAATTATCTGATTTATGAAATTATATTGGAATAATAAATACTATTTTTGAAATAATCATGTCCAAATTATCCACTAGGGATCATTTCAAATTTCACAAAGACCGTCAAATTTTTGGATATAAATAAAATTTCATCTAAATATACTTTAGGTATTTTTATATCACAATAAATAAAATTAGATTTTATTAATTCTATTGATGTAATGAATGAAAAAATAAAAATAACTATTTAAAATATAATGTTTTTGACGAATTTATTTAATTTTATAAACCACTAATTAATCATGTATAACCTATATTATATTTTAATCTTTTAAAATCAATTCATTATGAAAATGAGTCACTTATACATTACCAATAGTATTATATGAATTATTCTAGTTATTACCCATATAGAATATGTAAATCAACTCATATTTGGTAATATCTATTGGAAGAATGTATTGGATGGTTTGCGGTTTTTATTTTTTTTATTTTATAGAGTCCGAATGCTATCATTAGAAATTAATAAAGAATTCCACTCTATTATTATAAATACCCAACAAAACTCCCACTCATCATCAATATATACCAAATCAGAAAGAATTTCCTCCCCTTCCAATATAAATAACTCTCACTATTTCTGATTCACTTTAGAATCTCCTCCAAATATTTTAAAAGTGACCCCTAAAGCTAAGGTATCCTCTTCACATCCTTTTGATTTCTGGTAATCTCATTATACTTAATTTTTATTCCCTACTGTTCATGTTTTTATTTAATTTTATAAATACCATTAATATCATATTAAATTACATGTAATGGGATACTGCCTTCCACAATCATTAAAGGCCCTATAGAAACATTATGTTTACCCATTATGTAGATGAAATTATTTAATAATTTTAAAATTGAAAACATTTTGTTTCGAATACAAATGCAAATTTTAACTCATGGATTTTCACCTAGATTTAACAATCATACATTTATTTGGAACATCCTTGTATATAACACACATTCAATAATGGTGGGATTAAATGTTATTACATGCATTATTGTAATATACAAACCTAGGCGAACCAGACTAGACTCCTGAGTTAAGCAATTATGGGGTGAGGTAAAAAAGGGGAAAAACAAGTTTTATATATAAGGTAAATAAGACAATAAAATAGAGAAAGGAATAGAAAAAATAGGGATACAAATGATCCAAATAGGCCAAACCAGAAAAGTGCAATAATTCTATACCAACAACTCTCCATTTCACTAACTATATCCTATAAACCATCCAAAACATAAACAACTACATGAAGAGAAATATATATCACTAGAGAATGCACTTCCCTTTATTATTATCCTAAAAAACAAGGTCTACATCCACCTATAGGAAGAAGTATGGTTTGAAAAAAAAGTCCTAGTAGGATACCAGCAAATAATCTATACAATTTTTTATAATAAGAATTCACATGTTCAAGATTTAATATAATAACAGTTATTCCATAATTATAATAAATAAAACTATTTGAAAACTTATTTCAAACAGTCCCTACGTTTTTAAAATTTTCATGCCATATTCCAAAGACAAAAATAATGAAATTAAAGATATTTAATATAAATAAACATTTGAGTAAACATCCATAAAATAATCTATCATTCAATAAAAAAACAGAAACAAAAATCCAACAACCTTTATGTATCTCGTATTTGAGAAAATACATACTAGACACTCATGATCCAAAAATCCAAATAGATTAATCCAACTATTATTGATTTCTATCATAGTCCATCTATATAAAAAATGATACCTCATAGTGGTGTCACACAACCAAAGGATATCGTTGTATCTTTCTTGACATACCCAAAGTTCCCATTGTTCAATGTTTTTCCATTTCATTTTTATAAAGTTTGATAAATGTTTTTATAAAACCATTTCAAAGCCATACCAATCTCATTAAGGTAATGAAAATATATTTTCCATTTAAAATCAATGAAATTCCATTTTCAATGGGAAAACACATTTTATAATAAATCACATGCCATTTTAAAATTCAACACAAGAAATCCCATTTCAAATATCAAGAAATTAATACGTACAAAATGAAATTCATGAAATTTGAATAACTGAACTGGTGCACCTAACTGAATAATGTAGAAAACCTAAATGCCTTTGATCAAAGATTCTAGAAACCACAAGTTTTTACTTCAAAGATAAGGCATGAAAATATAATGAAAATGATTGATAAAAAAGGAAATAAAATTTCATAACTGATGTTAAACCATAGGTTTGTCCAATACCACTTTGAATCTAAAGGAAGGATTTCTCAATTAGAATAAATCCAACACCAAGGTCGATCCACCACTGAATGAAGTGTTCTGAATAGATGGGAATTAATCAAAACCACTATGGATGGACTCTTGTTCGGTAGAGGAGGGATACACCAAGAATGATTGAAACAAATCACTCTAAAGACACCCTAAACTACATCATTGATACATTTACATGGAATATGACCCATTTTTACACCGTGAAATCTTTGAGGATTGTATACACTGATAACTATTTCTATTTTTTATAAACAATTGTATTTTTATACATACAGGGTGTGTACCTATTACACGGCATGTAACTAGTTCACATGTTGTGTTTATAAAAAAATTATTCCCAAAAACCATTACACAGTGTGTAAAAAACATAAATGGTTTGTATGTGATCATCATGAAATAGAAAGTCCATATTCTATGAAAAAAAAACCATTCCTTGAATACAACATTATAGGTATCCTACCAATACAAGTTCATAAATACCCACCCAATGAAAAAGGGAATCCAAAAAAATTATGTATACATAACCGAATCATAATGGGGTGTTATAGAATACTCACAATAATATATTTAAGCCACCAAAAGTAGTTAGGATCATAGAACAGAAAAAAATATAGACCACTACTATCACATATATGACTCCCACTTCAATTTATTGTAGAGATTGAATCTACGCTACCAAGGTACCCAAAACTGGGGGATCATTTTCATATATAGTAACCAATCCCGTTGATCAATAATCTAAACTCGTAGCTCTACCAAAGTGCTATCATGTTTGAGATCAATATCCTCCCATATAATAACATTGTATGATTCTTGTATATACCTAATAAAAAGGGAAACCTAAAACAAATAGTGAATATAAGTTTATCTAGATAGTGAAATAAATTGATATTCCCCTCTACCTAGTCTCTCAATGATCTTAAAGGGATCCGAAAAAATTGGATCCAACTTTTCCCATATATGAAATGGACTTTGTCCCATGTTATATGAATCTCTAAGGAAGACCCGATCAACAACCTCAAACTCCATCCATAGATAACAACAATTCATATTATATTTATGATGAATCTTGACATTGGAAAAATGAATCTATATCAACCACACCTTCTTTTTTCCTCATGAATGAGACTTAGTCCAATCATGAACAACTCCCTAATTCATCCCATTTTAAGGGATATCGATGTGTCCTCCCATTCTAAGACTCAAAGGGAACCATTATAATCAAATACAGATAATTATTTTTATAGGTAAACTAATGAAAAGGAAAATTGATATTTCATAATCCATTGAAATAATGTACACAAACTCAGATCATATCAAAATGATCCAAGATATCCCTCTTTGATTGTGCATATATTTGTTGATGATAAGATGTTCTCAAATTCAACTATATACCCATTTCCTTTAGAAATCATTTTTGAGATCTGGATGAAAACCATTTGTACTAATAAGAAACAATAATAGAAGGAGACTGAGAAGTATCACATCTCTCATACATAAAATACCCCAATCTATTCCACTTTCATCATTTCATTCATTCATAAGAAATGTGGCAATATAGTGAGTCATTCACCAATCACACATATCACATTTTTCCCACTAGTATTTTTTAATAAACCAACAATGAAATATATAAGAATCACTTCCCACTTCCATACCATAATGGGTAAAATAAGAAACATGCCTTCAGGTCTCTTGTTATTTTCCTTAAATATTTGACAAGGAGGACACATGATATGAAATTCACAACTAACCACCTTATCCTCACCGACCAATACTCACATATCAAATCATGGTATATCTTTTTATCCTAAGGGTTCACAGACCAACAATATAGGTTTCTTTTGTCTAAAAACACATGTTTCAAGGACAATGAAAAATGAACCTGCTTTGGAAGCATATAGATACATTGGGATACCAAGACAACTCGTACAAGATATATCAAACTTTTATGATTTCTTATAGGAATATGCTCTTAATTTATGGAATCTTCTAGATTCTAAATCACTCAAAAATGTTGATTTATCCTTTATCAAATCTAATAACACATTTCTACTAACCTCTTTAATCCCTATGTTAATCGTGGAAAAAACACATCACATACCACTACTCAACTATTTCCTTCATGAACTGAGTCAGTAATGTTTTACTCTATGCATAAAAAACATATTTCCTTTACCAATGTTATATATGATACCAAATTAAAAGGTTTGAAGATAATTAACTTATAATTTCAATAGAATGTTCATATCCCTAAGGGAAACAATATCTTTCAGGACCTTTTGATTAGAATATACCATAAATACATCCCCAAAAGATTGTTATTCCATGTTATGAGTGAATTCATAACAGCTACCATGTCAATATCATGGGTTGGGTAGTTATTCTCAAGGGGGAAAACACAAATGAGCCAGAATTCACAATCTATTTCCACTGTATCAAGATAATCTCTAAACCTGTACCCGAATCATTAAAGAAAACATTATAACCCGACCCCTTTTGTGGAATAATAAAACTGATGTGAATCTAATCATCATATTCATCTCTTAAAAAATATCTACATGACTTTTCATTCCACTAAAACAGTACACCCTTATGGGTGAAAGCTTTCATCGAAGATGCAGTCATGAAGAGGTCGTGAAAAAACTATCTATTATAAAAAAACAAAAGAACATCTGATTATAAAACACATTTATTGGAAGCAACCAATACATAACTACCAGTACATTATCAAGATTTATTGAGATAACCTTCTCAGATATCTCATAACCTAGAATAATTACATATCTAATCCAAAACTAACATGTAGAAAGAATACCATATAGATGATATCCTTTCAAGGTTCAAGTAATGATATCCTAATGATCTCTATGAGCCTCCTATAATATTGAGTATAAAAATACTTCATCTACAAAAAAAAATATCCTTTGAACTAAGGAAATTTTATGTTCTTTAAAACATATATACCATAATAATGTTAATGAAACTGATTATCATAACTAAACACTCATAAAGTCTATATCGACTATAAAATGTCATCATGTGTGTATATTCTTCTCAGACTCTCAAATGGTGGTACCCTAACCGCATTTCAATCATTGCAAACAATCAGTACCGTCTAAAATGAACAAAGACATCATCAATTCTAGGTAAATGGTACTTGTTCTTGCTTGTCACCCAATTAAACTTTGGATAATCAATATAATGTCTAAGGCCCTAATATTCCTTCTTAGAAAAAGGAATTGGTGAACCACATGGTGATACTCTATGGTGAATAATTACTTTCACATCCAATTCTTCAAGATGGACCACACATTCTACAAAGTTAGTTGGTTCCATTAGATATGATGGAATAGAAATGGTTATCATTCTATAGAGTAGTTATATAGTAATCCTAATGTATCTATGTTATTGTAAACTAGAAAAATCTTCAAAAAATAAATCTGGTTATTTGCAAGCAATAGTTAGAAGAAGATGATACAAGAATAATTCAGCTACCCAAGAAAAAAACTCGGATAACTACCATGATATTATATAGTAAAAAGGGAAAATAAGACCCACATTTCCATATCATGATCCATATTCAAAAATGAAAAAAATGACTAACTCCATTTGAAGATACGAAGTATACTAAATGGTGATAACAATATATCTATTCTATAATGTTTATAATCTATTTTATTCCAAAAATTTGGAATATGATGTCAATATAATGGACTATTGAATACCAATGAATCTCAACATTTCTTTTCACAACCCGACATGCGATGCAAAAGAAACCAATATCGATCCTCTTTTCAAAATTCATAGAGAGACCTAATATGAACTATCTAATCAACAATCACAAACATAACACATCAACTATCTAGAAAAATATAAAATAATAAATATCACCTGTATCAAAAAAATATCACCATTGAAGACAAAAAAACATTATTTCTCTAAAAATAGCTATCCCTACTTCATATTCCTCTATCACAGGCTATTCCACATAAATCCATATAGAAATAGATACCTAAAAATCCCCTTTGGCCTCCTTATTACCCTGGGAAATATTTTCATAGAAATTCTTTAGATGGATAGATCACCCAAACATAAGAAAATCCCTAGAAGCCTCTAAATAATAATTCCTAGAATAACTAAGCCTCCAAAAATTATAGAAAATAATTTGATCATACCCAATAGAATCCCTAGAAACTAGTCTTGTAGAAAAATGAACACTATTTCAGTTCCTTTTCTAACCCTAAGAAGAACCATGTCTGACAAATACACCTACTGATTATTTGGCCAAACCTGTTATTCCATATTTTTCTACCTCATCAAAAGATGCTTTATCAACTACCCACAAAAATTGTGGATGGAAAAAATGATACAGAATTGACTGAATATCTACCCTCATCTCCATATAGATCCTATGAGACTTTAGTAATTGATTAGTGAGAATCATTGGTTTCAGATGAACCAACAAAAAAAATAGGTGGAGATCATAAGAAAGGTAATCTCCCCATGCTCCATGGTAAGAAATACTAGGGTCTATGCTACACATAAAGAATCAAGATATTAATTATGGTTATCAATTCTATTTGGAAACCATATGTGATACTTTAATGAATCATGAAATACACTATAGAGTCCCACCTTCTCCTTCCAAGTCCTTCAATCATATAAGAGGAAAAAACCTACATGATAATATTATGTAGTCTTGAAAATGTTTACGATCCTATCAATCCATTTAAGAAACTCATTATATTGTGGTTTCACATTTTCACCATTGAATATAGTTGGATGTTTCTCAAAAAACATTATTCCATGATACACTAATAATCATGGGATCACTACACCCACTAACCCAAGAGTTTGAATTTTATGGATCACTATTTGGTCCAATGAAGGGTCAACTACTGTATCAATCAGCAAAATCTTCTGGATGGATTTTCCTACCATATTTGAAAGAGATATTCTAGTATTTATTTTTAATTAACCAATAAAATAAAAAATCTATTATTAGAATCTCTATAACCATTAATAAAAAATTATGAATCCAAAAAAATAATTTGAAATAAAAAGATTTTACAACATCGATAAAATATACCTCAATATAGGGGAACCACTAATAAATTAATAGTTCCATTAAATTAAACTCCAAAAATAGTTTATTCAAATAGACTCACACACATACTGTCCCTATAATTTCTATATAGGTTAATAAATATAAAAATACCACCCAATTTATTTTAATGAACATTAGACCCAGGTCTTAGGCATTGTATATACTTTTCACCAAATAATGAAAAGATGGGTCCAGTGAAATCACAGAACTGGTCATCCTCATTTCTGAACCTACATTATAAATTTTGATGATCTTATACATATATATCCAACAGACAAAATGATCTCTAGATGTTCTGAAAAAATTCAGTATTAATAATAACTATGATACGAAATTTAAACATAACAACAAAGACAAACCAAAGTAGTCGCCCGAGCCGACCCATTACAGGGTGGGGTAGAACATAGGCAATAAAATAAGTCTTGTATATAAGGAAAACAATACAATATATTATATTATAACTAGAAAAAAATTATATATAATACTATAACAAACATTCTAAACCATAAATTTAAAGAATTCTAGACCAACGAATATCCATGTTACCAACATTCACCTCCAAATAAACCCAAACCATGACAACAATGTAATGTGAATCATACATCACAATTTAATTCACATCCCATTACATATATCCTAAAAAATAAGGTCGTCACCCACTCAAAAAAACAATTAGGTTGTAATAACAAAATCTCAGTAGGTTACAACTAATGGATATGTGGAATTTATAATAGCAATAATGCACATGTTAAAGCAT
This sequence comes from Viscum album, assembly GCA_963277665.1. NCBI lineage: Eukaryota > Viridiplantae > Streptophyta > Magnoliopsida > Santalales > Viscaceae > Viscum > Viscum album. Next base: position 920,018,937 of record OY728164.1, on the reverse strand, counting down.
TAAGACATTAACCCATTTACATTAATTTCTATAAATAAAATAATTTAAATAAATTATTACAAAAATAATTTAATTTTCAAATGTTTCCGGTCACATTTTATAAATAAAAAAATACGAACAGTAACAAAATAAAAATAAACACTCGAGTAGAAATTCATGAATTAATATATCTTATAATAAAAAAATTGAAATAAAAATTTATCATATAGTGGGGATCTATACTATGAGACAAAAAATACTAGAGACTCATTATAAAATAAGGAATGATGTTGGATCTAAAAAATATCAAGTCTTACCACCGTCAATCAATATACATAAGTTTACCTCCAAGTGGGGTCACAGACACTATGTCTACTAGTGTCTCTTTCAAACCATACCCAAATTTTTTATTATGAAATGTTTGTCAATTTCAAATTTACAATTCGTGCAAAATTATTTTTTTTAAAAATTCAACTCCAAGAAAATATACATATGTAATTTAACATCTATTTTCCATTTCAAAATATGTAAATTAATTTTTTCAAAGTAAATACCTATTTTCAAACCCAAAACCATACATTTCTTAATTTCATCAAATGAAATACAACAAAAATTATAATGAAATCAATATGAAAAAAAATAAATTCAAAAAATTAGTACAATTGAACAAATCCACCTACCTCAAAAATGTAGAAAACCTAACCACCATTGACAACAATGTTTGTAAACCACATGGTATTCCCATGGAAGACAAGGAATTAAAACATACTAAAATTTATTGATAAAAAATAATATCAAATCATAAAAACAAATACAAATAATTTTTATATCAAAAAAAAATAAATAGAATAAACATGTACCTAAATAAAATAAATCCAATCCTAATTATATTCAATTGATGAATGAGTGATCCAAAAAAGGATATATCTCTAAGTACCTGCTCGGATGGACTCTGAGTTGATAGATGTGGGATTAAAAAAGAATTAAATAAACATATAAATTGTATGATGCCCTAAAAAATAAACACTATTACATTTACATTTCATGTAGCCGATTTGAAAGTCATGTAATCCTTGGGGTCTACAAATACCAAAAAAACATATCTCTTATTTATATAAAATTTTATATTTTAAACATACATGATGTGTTCCTATTACATAGAGTGTATCATGTTCATATTGTGTAATCAGCTAACAGATTTCTCCCAGCAACCATTACAAGCAGTGTACTCACCTTACACAATGAGTAAGTGAACAACATGAAACAAAATTCCATTATATTATGTTGAAAAAAGGAAAAATTCCTTTACTTCAACATTAAATGTATCTACCTAATAATATCTTAGAGATATGTTCCTAAGGAAAATAGGAAACTATATAATGATTCAAACATAACTAACAGAAATTTAATGGGGGTTATAATTTTTATATTTTATGATCTATGTGGAACACAAATTCATGTATATAATATTATTTTGATGTGTGAACATAAAATTATATATCTCTCCAATGTATTGGGAGATGTTTTTACCTATTTAAATGCCATGTGTGGTCAAAGGGAGGTTATTTTTAGTAGGCTATGCATTGATGTATTCATGGTTGTCCTTTACATATACTTATGAGGTCATGGTATATATTATTTCCATATAAATATGTTACCTCAATGTTATCATCATATATAATGATTAATGGTCATGTTTTTTATTGAAAACCTATTATGTCACCATGATATTCCACTTGAATCGTGTGTACAGAAGTCATCATGTTATGACATCATTATTACCATACTGGTCTTTATAGATCACCACATTCCTCTATATATCCCCAAGAAAGTAGGATCATTATTATAGTATTAATGGAATATAAGGGTATGTTATATAGATTTTATATACTGTATTTGTATCCCAATTTCATGTTAATGTCATATGTCTCAGATTTCAAAAATACACTCAGCTTATTGATCTATGAGACTTTATTGGACATATACTTATGTAATGAATAATAAAATAGGGTACATAATATATAGATGTTTTCATAGTTTGTATTAGATGAAACTTCATGTTAATTTTGGTGACTGTGATTAGAAATACTTTGTGAACATGTAAGGGATAAGATTGAATATAGAAAACAAATCCATGTATTTGTTTATATTATTTATTAGTTGGTTTCCATGAAAAAAAATCCTTTTCTGTATATTATATTTTGATAGTGATCTAGAATAGTTGTACATAGTGGTAATAATCCTAAAATGGGTGCATTGGGTTTTAACACAATTATCACCCACTTCATGAAAAATAGGCATTCCTACAAACCTTCATTTACACTCCCATGGTATATGACTTGGTAAATCCAAAATTATTTTTCTATCCATTAAGAAATGAACCAAAATTTACATAAAATATTATAAAAGTAACTAGAACATTGATTATTTATATTAACACATAAAAATTTAGAGGTTAAAAAATAAATGTACATTCTAATTTATCATTTAAATGTTTAGATGTTACGCTATTATGTTAGTAATTCTTTGAAACTTATTAACTCCAATTTACCTCTATTATATCCATTCAATTGAAATTAGAGGCACCGAGTCCACAAAAAATTTTATATCAAGCATAATGACATTCCAAATGAGATTAACAACCGGATAGGATGAGTCAAGAAACATATGAGAACACATACTAAATCAATTATTTTTGTGGAAATAAAAATTAATTATATGGAAAAACAACACCCCCACCATAAGAAAGACAATGATTTCATTGAGTCATTTTTATGAAAAATTACATTGAATTTCAGTGTTTCTTCCAATCATACAGTCCTATCATAATGAGTTATCTTGATTGGAACGAACATCCCTATACATCCAAAATCAATATAAGATAATGTTATAATAGTTTTCATCATCTGTATAGAGAATATAATCATGGTGTATTTTGATAAAAAAATATGAAGCCTAAGAAGGACGTCAAAAATGGACAAGAATAAATTTTGGAAAATGTTATTTTATAAATATTTTCCTCATAATATATTATATAGGAAGTCTAGGTCTTCAATTATACATTATAAAAATCTTGATGAACCCATCATGATATTCATGGATAAACTCATCCAACTTTCATGATATTCCTCTATATTTATCATTTACAACAAAATAAATGTTGACTGATACATTAGTGTGATAATAACGAGTATATATATTTATTTTTTTATATTAAACATTGACTGCTAGGAATAAATCTTCAAATTTCTATTAATGTTTACATAGATATAAATTAATCTCAATTGTATCATGTGTCTAGAAAAATTATGCAAATAATGGAGGTTAATTTAGTGGTAGTGACTGAGAAATATCATAGGGGAATTAAAGTCCAACATCCATGTTGACAACGGTGTGGGATGAAGAATACCATAAAATGTCTAAGGGGAAAAATGAAATTCAATAGGTGTGAGAATTAATGGAACCTCAGTAATGAATACTGAAAAGAGTAACACACCAATGTGATGAAGTAAATGTATTCTCCTATCATCCCTCAGCTTGATAAAGCTTTTTTCCACTATAATGAATAAGGGAACCATGTGAATCATTTAATTATGTCAAGGTTTTTATACTATAACCAATGAAAAATCCACAAACTCCAAAAGAGTAAGGGAGATCTTATTTCAACACAATTGATGGGGTGGATCGTAATAATGACATGGTGATAGCTGTATAATTAATTTATTCATGGGTAGTGAACATGTTATTTTATTCGGATTCTATGCATTCATACATATCAAACAAATTTATTAGAACTATTCCAAAATCAATCAAAATATGGATTTGAAGATATCATTAAAATTGGCAAATGGTGATATTATTTGATTCCATGTATATAACCTCTACCCTCTACATATTTCGTGGATAAAAATACGAAAAACACATGTCCTACACGTTTTTTTGTGGAATTTAATGAAATTGTTGGTACGGATGGGATTTTCTTATATATGGAAATCCTAAATTTCCAAGAGAAGGAAATCACCATATATATCGCAAACCCCCCCCCCCCATCAATTATCTACATGTATAAGGAGGATTATGACTATCCATTGCAATTATCATCTCAATAATTGTTATAATTTACTTTTCATAAATCATATCATTTCAAAAGTATTGATTCTAATGATAATGTCATCTTTAATTATATTACCAATGAAAAAATATACTGATTTGTTTCCTGATAAATTTTCTGATCATACATCTAATTGAGGGGTTTATTTTTCAAAAAAAATGTATACCCGAATATTTTCAAATATCCAATACTCCATATTCAATGGACACTATTTCACTTTATCAATTTCAGAAGTAACTACAATATAATATATTATAAAGGGTATATAAACCATAAGCTTCACCATAGGATGAACCTATATATTGTTTCATAAATAATGATTGGTTAATATTCCTTTGCATTGTTTATCTTGATCTCAGAATGATCACAAAAAAGAATAAGTATCCTCTATAAAATATTTATTTTATGATTCATTAGTAATGTGGTTCTTAGTTCTTCTAAAAGGTGGTTCTTTTGTTGAGGGAATATCATTTAAAAGTGAAGATGTAGGATATCCCATTTAATTATTTTCATAAAAGGTATGTCCACTAAATGTTGATATCGATTCCAATCGAAACCATTAATTATCTATGTATATTCATGGGAATAAAAAATTTAATCATTATGGATTTTTTTGCTAAATTATTTTTAGTCATTATAGAAAAAATACTTATCTAGTTCATAATGGAGAAGGAACTAGAGGGGCATTTGGATGTTGTGATACATTCTTTTTCGAATGAAATGTCAAATGAAAAGTATAGTAAATTTATGTATGGGATGGAATATGTAAAATTAATATATTTTTATTTATCACATGAAAAGAGATATATATGGATCCATAAAAATAATAGAAATTTATGGTTTTTATAAAAATCATCAGTAATAGGTATCTTTAATTTTCAGGAATTAACTGGGAACAATCTTATATTTTGGAGAAACATGTCACAATTTCAAAACTCTCAAACTAATAAAAATAAACTGGGATAGAATTATATCAAAAATGAAAAATTGTTTATAGATTAAAAGATTCATTTATGAGGGTAATCACTGCAAATGTTCCCACATGACCAACCCATGGGGTAGGATTTTATATATACTATGAAGCAACCAAAATGGTTTAGGTTGTGTACTAAATCTAGATAAAAAACGGATAGCCTATACTTCCAATTAATTAATCATCCATGAGTCAAAAACCTAATATATGATCTATATTTTTATGTATTGATATTCAAATTGATGAATTATTTATATTATCTATATTTGGATATGTCTGTCATATATATTGGAAATAAAAGCCTTATGTATTTTTTCCCACAGAAATAAATTAGATATTTGAGAAGGATATTTTTAGAGATGATGATGGATTATCATCCTTCAATATATTATTATCCTTAGGAGGAAAAAATTTAGAAGTTTTTCTAAATATAATATATATCACAACCCTATCAACGTAGAGGATTTAAAGGGATCCAATCTTCTGGGACATGCAAAAAATGGAGATGGGAGTCATAAAAGGGTAATCATACTACCTTTCTCAAACAACATCTCATCCATAAATTCATCAGAAAATAAAGGGGATGAAAAAAATGATGAGTAGATATAGAAAAAGGTACAGAATATTATATAATTAAATATTGAAAAAGACAGGGTTATATAGTTTTCATCCCAGATATGTGTCCTATAAAAACCAGACTCAAAGAGGGATCTTCTGGATGATGTGTTTAATTGGATTTTTAATCCAATTTATTAATATTTCACAAAAATTTAGTAATTTTGATTTCATATATGATTTAAATCAATCATGTTTTTGTATTCCTTTTTAAATTTTGGATGTGACCATGATTTACCTTACCATTATTAAAAACGTGAAATATTATGAAAGTTATTTTGTGAACTAACTAACTGTGAAATTTTTTAAATGTCTAGAAGTGATAGGGTGAGTTGACCATGAGTGGAAATTTTCTAAATATTATTAGATAATTTGATAGTTGAAACTATGTGGAAATTTGGGAAAATATGGAATGAAATCATGATAACTAAATGTGTGGATATTTAGATACGTATGAAAGTGACAATGATATAATATAATGAGAGAAAATTTAACAATGTTTGGATGTGACCATGAGAACATACCATGAATGAAAATTTTGAAATGTCTAGAACTGAGCGAATGAATAAAAATACTAACTTCATAAAAAACATTAAACCTCAATATGAAAATGATTTAATAACCACAATAATAAAAATATTAATTCCCTCGTGAAAAAAATGTACCTACATCATGAACAAAAAATCACATACCACATGATAAAAAATTCACTGAATTCATAACAAAAACTAACCCACTACATGAAAAAATGCACATAGAATACCCACAAAATTATATGAAGTTTACCTAAAGAATGAGGAAAAATATTCCTACCACATGACAAAATTATTTGACCAAAATTTTAAATTTTGTGAATTGTCAAACCATCCATATGACCTATCCATGGACAATTATTTCTTTTTTCATTATTTTGATTAATATGGGATCTATTTTATTTATAATTTTGAATTTAAAATTATATAGTGATTGTTTCACACGATTTTATTAATTTACTCATTACTCAAATAATTATTATTTTTTCAAGTACTATTTCATTTTATATGTAATAATATAGTATTGGATTAAATGTTCATCATGTGGGTTGAAGTATAACACTATTTTCCTTTGAATACAATATTTGTGAATTAAATGCGGTCTAAATGTTAATAGTTTTTCTCCTATTTTTTGTCGGATGTTTCCAATGGACAATAATGTTGATTATAATTTTTTTATATATTAATTGTTCTAGATATTTATCCCAAACCACATGATTTTAATTTAACATATTATTAGTTTTAACCATGTTGGTTTAGTTTTCATGTTCATTTAATAAATAAATATTTATAAATAATGGGAATGATAAACTACAATATGATTATTAAATTAAATCAATTTTTTATAATATAACTCTTAATAAGGATTTATATATACATGTATTGTTAACATGGTTAAGAAAATCCCTGAACAATAAAAGTGTTACATATTTTTAAGGTCAATTAAAACCCTCAGTTAATCTAAAATCATTTGATATTTTTCTGGTGAATAGCTCTTTGATCCCTCAACTCTCATGCAGTAAATATTCCATCCTGTTATTTTGTTTTAATTATTTATATTTATATCTATAAGAATAATTATAGTGTGTTTTTATACCCATTAAAATATAGGTAACTGGGTTGTGATTCCCAATCGATAGTTGGGCATTGGGTTTTTCCACCAAGTGGTAAAAATTCAGGCTGTTCAGGTAGTGGCTCCATGTTGAAAAAATAATATATATTTATGTTTAAGAGTATTTATGGAAAATGATTACTAATGGGGTTGTGGCTCTGAGAATGGAAAATTAATTATATTATTACAATATAGTTGTAATATTGTGTTTAATATTTATCACATTCTAAGAGGGGTGAAGTGTAGAGTCGGATCATTTAGCTTTGAACTACTATACAAATCTATAAAGTTCATTATCTTTTATTTCATTTACAGTGACTTTGATAACTATTTCATAAAATTAAATTAATGTTAATGTTTATAAATTCCAATTCTCCCCCACCTATATTAAATTTTTATAATTTTTCTAGGACCTATAATTGGTATTATATGAGGAACCTAAGAACCCTAAAAAAATTATTCTATTTTTGTGGTAATGAACTAGTTTCTTATAAATCAAGAGAAAATGATCCTGTTTAAGATGGAAGGAACAAGAAATAATTTTGGATGGATACCCCTAGAAAAATTTCATTTTTATTAAATTTATTATAGATATGATTAATCCTAGATAGAATATTTCTTAAATAAAAATATCATTGATCAATAGAGTATCATGTAAAAATCATACAACATAACCCAAGGTGAAACTGAATCACTAGTTTGAAATGATTATATAATTTATCTTTTGATCTAAAATGAATTTAATAAATTATACCATGAAATAAAATTATATTTTTATATTCATGAATCTATTATCAATACTACACACGACATCTAGAAAATTCAGAAAGTTATACATCATTACATGGATAAACATATTGGAATTATTTTGGGCATGTTAATTGCTGAACATCAAGAATTTTAAATTGGTGATGATTAAGCTATCAATAAAATGTTAAAAAAATTATGTATTTTCAATGTTATGAGATCATTCTGATAATCTCTATAATGTAATTATACTTTTTAATGAGTTATTATAGAACTTCCCAAGAACTGGCACGATAAAAACATATTTATAAATAAAAATAATAATTTCACTGAGTAATATATTGATGAGAGCATTAGATTATTATTACAATATGGGTTTGAAATTAAAATTATTTTTGAATAATATAATTCGAATTATAATTGAATATATTAAAATTTAATGGTTTAAAATATTCATATAATTTCATCTTATAGAGAAGTGAAAAGAATGATATAGAATATGTTTAAAATGGAGGATATATAAGAAAGAAGGTACACACATGGAGACTCTAAATGTAATATCATAAAACAAATAATGGAAGTTTTATATATTATTATACTCAAGATATAATTTTATATGGGTTTAAGAAGAAGGTGAACATAAATATTGAATTCCCATGATTAAAGAAAAGAAAGAAGAGGAATTTATTCAAGAAAGAAAATAAGGAAATGGTTTCTAGATGGGATTGTTAAGACTATTCATCTACTGCCACAAATTTGGTTCAAAAATTGATTTTGGAAACATGTTCTTAATTGATCCATAAAATTCATAATGTGATTCTACACATTATTAATATGCTGAAACTAAATATGAAATACCCTATATTGATAAATTCTTTAAATTATTTCAGTTAATTAATCATAAGGTATAAAAGATCATTGGTTTACATAATAACATAAAGATAAAACAAAAGTTTGTTCTTAATTGAAAGGATAATCCAAATAATTTTTTCCAGGAGGACGGTAATTATTGTTTTACATATCTGGAAATTGGTCAATTAAATTTGATATAAGCCTATCGTAAAAATAATAAATTATATGGAGATTTTTATTTCCATTCATATCATATTGAAAATTAAATAAGTTATATGAAAATTATTTTTAAGGATAATGAAAAACATAAATTGAATTTGAGTGTTTGAAGTAAAATATGTATCTTTGGTCGTTAATGTAGAGAAAACATTGATAAAATGTAGAGTTTCGATAAATTGAACATGAAATGTTATGGTCTTGGATATGATAATTTTTTAACAAATATATATATATATATATATATATTAATTTATTTATTAAAATGAATAATTAGAGAAATCCTACAACTTCATTTTTAGATGTCAACTTAAATAAAAATATGAAATTGAATTTTCTTTGAAATATCCACAATCTCTTAATCATAATAAAACATTAATTTATAAATAATAATCTATTTTATTACCTTGAAACAAAATGTTGAAGCCTGTTTGGATTCCAAAGAATTCATATATAAATCCCATTGCACCTGAATTTTCCTGTGTCTAAAAGGTTTCTTAAATATATTTTTTGAATAAATTTATAATAGGATAAACGAATGTATATTTAGTACATGGAATTTATATTCTCCATAAAAATGATGAGTGATATATTAAATTTTTATTATCCACTAAAGGTGATGGAAGTAAGGTTACTTTTGTGAAAATTAAAAAGGAATAATAAATGGTTGTGGTGAGGTTGGAATTTAAAATTCTTATTATTTCAAAATAATTAAATGTTGAGTATTTAAACTAAATTTAATAACAATTTCACATTTATGTGATGATGAGACATTTTTAAAATTACAAATGGGTAAATTTATTATGTTTAAGGATAAGATTGTACTGTTTGATGAAAAAATACAACATTTATTAAATTTATTTTTTATGAATATACTGCTGAAAATGTGAAATGTAAAAATAATATACAATATGATAACATTATGAGGAATATGTTATTAGGTATTGATAATTTTAGGTTGATGGAAAATATGTCTAAGAACCAAACTCTTCTACAATTACTTGAACATAACGAATAAAGTACCATTGTTTGTGACACTTATGTGAAAGGTAAACAACACATAAGACATTCTAAATCAATAATATAAATAAAAATTTTAAGGCCCCCAAATCTTATTGCTTTGGATTTATTTGGTCCTACCAAATCAACACGTTTGAGGGATACAATATATTTATTTGATGATTTTGCTGGACTTTTTTGTTCTTATTGTCTTACCCCTCAATATGAAACATTTCCAATGTTTGAAAAATGATTAATTGTTTCAGAATGTGTAATAACAAATATTAAAATATATTATAATTGATTGGGAGAGTGAATTACCGAATTAAGAATTTATCTAGTTTTGTGAAGAAATTTGATATTTTTTCCAATGTTTATGGCTATATAACTCCCCAACAATGTAGATTAATTGAATAAAGAAAATATTACACTAAATGAAATGTCTATGATGATGCTAAAATAGATAAATTTGAATAAATATATCAAGGAAGATGATTTTAATACTTCATGTTTTTTATAAATAGAAATATTTTTAGTCCATTGATGAAACAAAAATATTTTGAGACTTAGAAATGGAAAATAACAAATATTTATTATTTTATAGTCTCTCCATGTATATTTTTTATTTATAAAACTATAGATTAATATGATAAATTAGATGAAAAATAGGATAAATTTGTTTTATAATTAAATTAAAATTATAGAATGTCACATAGTGTATAAAATAAAAGAACCATCGTTGTTGAAAAATATATTCATCCAACGATTATTGAAACGAAATCGAATAAAATACATGATGATACTAACAAGCATGAAGAAGAATTTAAATATTTACATTTTCATTATGTATGACATAAATATAATGATCCACGTATCTAGGGAGAGAATATTTTATCTCAATCTAAACCTATTCCAAAAAAATAATGAAAGACTCATAGGGATCATTATACAGATAATTTGATTAGTAATGTTGAATCAAATATTCACACTAGAAAATATGTAATGAATATTTGTTATTATCCTATTTTTCTAAAACATATGATGGTATTTATCACTTTTATCTGGAAAAAAATGAAATCCCATTTAAAAAATAGTTTAGAGGCAACCCAATGCATATTACGAAGGCCTAGTGACATAAATGTTAAACATGGACTAGAGGACTCAATGACTGAAATACCAATAAAACTCTCCCAATGTAGGAGAAGACCCAAAAGCCCCACGAAATGTAGAAAACACCAAAATCAAGAGATGCATTTCTCACTACCACCAATATTGTGTGCAAATTAATTATTCTAATAAATGATTATTTAATTATTGAAAAAAATTTGATATTAATAAATAAACATTATTATTATATAAATAATGTTTAAAATAAATCTAGATTAGTTACTCAAGGAGATTCTCATAAAGTGTGTATTGATTTTTAAGAAACAATTTCACCTCTTTATAGTATTTAATCGGTTCGGATATTATTAGATTATGTTAATTTTCATAAATAAAAATTATTTCAAAATTATGTTTAAAACTGTTTTTTTAATTAGGTATATTATTGAATATTTTTATGATAAATATCCCATTGTTTAAAAAAATGAAATGAATCATGATAATAATTTTAAATTTTATTATGATTTAAAATATTTTAAAAAATATCATCGAGTCTGATATTAAAATTCAAAAAGATATTAAAAATATAAAATATAAAATATAAAATTCAAACCTTATTAATTTATTATGAATAGTTGAGAAGATATTATGATTTTACAAATTTATGTTGATTTTTTTATTATTGTTTTATTATTATGAACATATTTTTAATAAATTTTTATAATTAATGAAATATGGATTTGATATGATTATGAAAAGGAAATTAAACTTCTTCTAGGGATTAATAATATTAAAAAGAAGTGATTTCATTTTTCATAATAAATCTAGTATTTCTGAATATTTAGTAAAGATACATGGTTTAAAATCTTATTAAAATTGAAATACTCTGATGAGTACTAATTTCATGATATATTAATATAAATCAAGAAAATATTATGATGCTAAAACATATAGATTGTTAATTGGAAGCCTATTATATTTCATTACTTATAATCCTGATTTAATGTTTTCAATTTACATGTGTGATGGATATAAATGTGATCCTAATGGAATTAATATTATATTAGTTAAATGTATTATTTGATAGTTTAATGTTTCGTTAAAACATTGTATATTTTACACTACAAATACATAAATACCTTATATAATCCATTTTGATTATGATTTTACTGAATCTTTGAATGATATGAATAGAACATAAGAAATTTTCCATTATTATGGTGAAATTTTTTCTACATGGGATGTTATTGGAATGAAATTATGATTCACTTTTAGTTTTTTAGTTTTAATATATATCTACAAAATCTAGTTAAACTATGTATTTATTTAATAATAATACACATTTTGATTTTGGGTTGGATTTTGATAAGATTCCTATTTTTTGTGACCATGAGTATTATATTTCTAACTCTAAAAATCTCATGAAAAATTGTAGGGCTAATGAAATTGAAATTAAGTAATATTTTTTTTCGAATCACGTTCAAAAATGTATTTTATTTCTTCAAAAAACTAGTTAAATTATTCACTTTCTAATCAATTGTATTTCTCTACTTCGGATGAAACAAAATTCAAATGTTGATTGAAGGAAATTTAATCAGAAAGTAAATATTTGTATGGATTTTTCTCATATTATTAGATAAAATATTAAATAAGTTCCATTTGGATGGTATTGGTATTCAATTTTTTAATTATATTGAATCATTATGTTGTATAAAAAATTGTATGTTACTATTTAAATTCATTAAAAATCATTATATCATTCATTGAAAATATTAATATGTTTTCGGTGCTCCAAAATGCTTCTATATACCCATGTGTCTTTTTATGTTTCCATATACTATTTGGAAATGTTATCGAATCTTATTTATATTTTTGATGTAACAGTATAAGGGTTATTTTCATTCACAGTAACCATTATAGGGGATAATTGATGGTTACATTATTTTATTAAAATTAGTCGTTTCATTTTTATTAAAAATTAATTTCCCTAGGTGAAATTTATATAAATATTAAATAATTTTGATGAATTCCTAAACGAATTAGAAATTTTTTAAATTTAAATTAATTTTTCATTTATAAAAATTTGGGAAATTCTAAATTGAATACTTGATGCAATTTATATTTATTTTCAATAATTTCAATTATTCTAATTTTATATATGATATTTTTGTTTTTTGTTTTTTTCAAATTTTGGAAATATTAGGAAGGGACCTTGACTGAATGGGTCGTGAGTGCAAATTTGTTATTTCACGAAGTGACTATGCAAATCCTTCATGGGTTAGTGGTTGGAAAAGTCTATAATTTACAACATTAACATTGCTTTTAATATAAAGTTGAGTTTATATTATGGAATATCCAGCATTTAAAATTGTGTAATTATTAAATTATAAATGTGACAACTTTAACATAACATTAAATAATATTATATCACTTCAAAAATCTCTTCTATAAGGCTCCAAATGGTTACTAACTATTCCCTTGGAAGGTTATAGTCGAGATCTTCTCGACCAATAAAATGTTTTCACATTTCTATGTCCATTTACGGTTATTAATATTTTAATAAAAATATTTTATTTATATCTAGCCAATTAATAAATTTTTACATCATCAACGTAATAGTATTTAAGGTAAATATTTATTTCCTAAAAATTTAAAATAAATTACCATGGTAAATAAAAACATTTAAAAATTAAAAATATTATTTATAATCTAATTTATCTTTTTTTTCTATCCTTATAAAAAATGGTTTAGTTATTAAAAGTTTAGTGAGACATATGTAACTTTTCATTAAAAAAATAAAGTACATGTCCTAATCTCATCCATGTGGCTTCCAAAGGACACAATTATGACCCATGAATTATTTAGGTTGAATCACAATAATCCTATGATATTAAGACATGTGTTAGGATAATATTTTAATATTATTCTTAACCTTAATTAAACGATTTACCCTTTTACTGTATTAATAAAAATTACCAAAGTTATTATTCATAATGCCTGAAAATAAAATGATAGTATATAGATAATTCGGACCTACAGATTAAAAATAAGGAATCTGTTTATTAAAAATCATATCATAGAAGTTATATTAATTAATTTAAAATTTTTCCTATAGTCAGAAATAAAGAGAAAGTTTTTTAAATGTTAAAACATTAAAAAATATTGAAATGTTTTTACATCTGAATTAAATATAAAATTAACGATAAGAAGTTAAATTATATTTAATGATAAAAATATATTATATTTATATATTAAAAACATTTTTTATTAAAATTTATCCATATAAATTATTTCATTGATAATTTTGTTTTCAATTAAAATTTAGTGTATTTTGACTAATCATCAAAACATGAAATTTATCTGAAAAATTATAAAAATTCATTCATAGTATATTTTAATATCCTAAATCCAAAGAACATGTTTATTATTTCTTATAAAATTTACTTTTGTGTTAAATTCATAATTTAAATGTGGTTCGTCATTAAATGTCGTAAAATTTCCATTTTAAAAATATTGGTTTTTGTACATCAAATATGGTATATTGATACCCTAAGAAAAATATTATTGAATAAAAATATAAAAAAGTTTGTATATAAAATATATATTTCATTAATTTAACATCCTAAAATTAATTAATTTAATTTATTAATTAAAATATATTATTAATTTATATTATTATTAATTAATTTGTTGGGAATGACATAACCATAAATTTTCATTGTTTGTTATATTTATTCCTGTTAACCTAAAATCTAGGTTGAAATGGCCATTTTAGACACTAGGAATCTTGTGGTTCATTTAAACTCATGATTCCATGTAATGAATTCTATTGAATAATTAATATTATTAGAGAAAATATTTCATAAAAGCAACTAGTTGTTACATTCTACCCCCCTTAAACTAAATTTCTCCCTCCAAATTCCTCACATGAAAACCAAAGGATAAGGGTATCTCTCCCTCACCATATCCTCTAGTCCACAGGAAGCTTAATAAAATTTGTGGTTCTTCCAAAAAAAATTAACAAAGAGAGTGGTATTTATTTGCAGAACATTTTCTCTATAGACTATAATTTTTATATTTTGTTCTTCATAAGATTGATATTGATCCTGTGATACAACTTATATGATCAGTACATGTAAAGAGTCAGGTAAGTACATTCTGAGGAGAGATATATGGAACCAATAATGAACTAGAGAGATATTCGGTGGAAGCTCCAATTGGCATGTTACCTTACCAACACGATCCAAAATTTAAAAGGACCAATATACCTAAGGCTCAACATTCCCTTATTTCGAAATCACATTACTCCTTTATAGGGACATATTCATAGAAACAACTGTCACCCACATAAAAATCTAGATCTCTGCATTGGTTGTTAACATAATGTTTATGTCAAATATGATTTTCTATTTTGTGTTGTTGAATAGATCATACCTTTTCATTAATTTAGTCACCATGATTTGTTCCAAACATCTTTATTTCCCAAACATTATCCCTGGAATTTGGATTTCTTTAAACTATTCTATATAGGGACTTATAAAGAGCCATCTGAATACTGAATTCAAAGTTATTATTTTAAGAAAATTCTTCCAATGGTGGATGTTGATCCCAACCACCTCTAAAATTCAAAGATAATACTCACAAAATATCTTCTAGAGTTTAAATTATCCTCTCATATTGACTGTCTATATGAGGCGGATATGAGTTTCTGAAATGTAACTCTATATCAATAGTCTGCGGAAGACTTCCCCAGAACATTGCAGTAAATCACAGATCCCAATAAGATATAATATAAAGTGGTACCCCATATAATCTTACCCCCTCCATTACATTTATTATGGAAAGTTGATCAATAGAGAAATCATACCTAATATTAATGAAGTGTTCCAACATTGTCTAGTGATCAACTATAACCCATATAGAATTATTAACTTTATATGTTTTGGTATGTTTGACATCAAAGTCCAGAGATAGGTTTTCCCATCTCCAATCTTATATGGGAAATGTTTGTAACATCCCATTATACGTTTATCTATCTATCATAACACACTAAAAAACCATGAATCGAGAGACATATTCAGTAGCATCTCTATTCGTGACATCCCATTAGAAATACTCTTTAATGTTTAGGTACATCTTTTATCTTATATGGTTAATAAAGAATGAAAAACTATGAGCCTCATCCAATATATCCTTTATGTATTCTTGTATGGGAGGAATAAAAATTTAATTCCAAAACCTTATTATTCCATCATAATCAAGGTTGAATTGAGGAACATTTCTCAGATTCTTTTGTAGCTCTACATCTTTTTTCAGCACCTCCATAATCTTAAATTTTATAGATATTTGAACATTAATTTGTGAATGTTAATATTTCTCCCATTCATTGAAAATTTCAATATGCATCTTTTATTAATACAAAAATTCATAAATATTGGATCCTTTGTGACCCTCATCAAGGATATGTTGGCATTTTCCTTTTGACTCAAGGAATCTTCCACCTTGTTCTCTTTCCCATGGAGGTAATGTATTGAGCAGTCAAAATTGTTATTTAACTCCAACCAACTTCTTCGGTACATATTCAGCTCATTTTTTATGAAAATATTATATATGATTTAATCATCAGCATATAAATAAAACATTTCCCCATAATGATAGTTCTTCCATATCCTTAGTGAAAAAATTCTACATCTAACTCCAAATCATGATTTGGGTAATTTTTTCATGAATTTTAATTTTTTATATTTCATAATCTATCACCATATCATTTTTCATAAAAACACATCCCATCCATTTTTTGATGCATCACTGTAGATCACAATCCTTTATTCACTACATAGTTGTGTGAACACAGGTGCACCAGTTAGCCTTCTTTTGAGAACTTTCAAATTATCTTCACATTCCTTCATCCAAACAAGCATAAATCCCTTTCAATTCAGCATGGTGGGTGGATTAGATAATCTTGGAAAATAATTCACAAAATTTTGATAATATCTAGCCAATCTAAGAAAACATCTAATCTCAGTTACAGTTTTTAGTCTCCACCAACATTAAATAACATTGGTTTTTACTGGATCCAAATATATCCCCTCTATTGAGATTATCTGACCCAAAAATAAAAAATTATGATTCCAAAATTAAATCATGGTAAATATTACATAATGCTTATCCTTTCTCATGGTATTTAGTACAATTATCAAAAGATCATTGTGTTTTTCTTTTCTCATCAAATAGACTAGAATATAGTATATAAATACTAATAATAACTAATAATGATAGTACCTAATGACTCTATTCATTAGATACATGAAGATAGTTGGGGTATTAGTAAGACAAAAATTCATCACTATAAATTCAAATTATGCATACCTTGACCAGTAATTCATGATATACTAAATGATGATCAATCATGGAAAATTATTATGCTCTGCATAGTCGGTCGAATAATTCATCAATGGAGGGAAGGGGGTATTTTTCCTTGATATTTATCTTGTCGTGTTCTTGATAATCAATACCAAGTATCACGAATTGATATTATTCTTATCAAATATAATAGGTGCACCCCATGTAGATGCACTAGAGAATATTAATCCCTTGTCAAAATTTGATTGGAGTTTATTGTTCAATTCCTACAACTCAATTGGGTCAATTCTATAAGCTGACTTTGAAATATGAATAGTACCCAGTATAAGTTCTATTGAAAACTCATCATCATGATTTGTTGGAAAGCATAGTAATTCTTCAATAATGACATCATAAAACTCATGATCAATGAGTGTATTATTAATTTTAGTTTCCCCAACAATTTGAGCATGATAACCTTAATTTATAGGGATCAATACCCATAAGATTGAAGAAATTTCTACTGGATGGTTATATTCATCATTGCATTGATAGATGATCATAGACTGCTCTAAAATATGAAATGTGACTTCCATTCTTGGGAAATTGATATGATATCTATATAATTAAATCCAATCCATGAAATGAATTACATCAAATTCCACAATAAGATGGAGTGCATGATTTGTAGGAAGCACTTTCCACAAACATCAACCATATAAGAATTATAAATTTTTTATATGACAGTTGTGCCATTAAGAGTTGTCATAGATAACTGAAGATATTATTTTTGAGGTAATATGATAATAAAATTATAAAATTATTCTAACATAAATTATAAGGTTGATCCATAATCAAATAAAACATATTCTTCCTTAGAGTTGATGGTAAGTGTACCTTCCACCACTTTATTATCATACTCCACATCACCGATAGTGATTTCATGTGAATTTACTTTTCCTTTAGACTGATGATTTTTATGATGTCAATCATCATTTACAACCCTTGGAATAGGGAATTGATTGGAATAATTCCCAATTTCCCTGAACTTTTATCATTGATGTGAATGAGTTTCATTCTGTGAAACCTTTTCCTTATTCATACCATTAGACTTATTTTTTCCATCACTTCAGTATTCAACTCCTTGATGACATTATTATCCAAAAATAAATCATATACTATTCACATTAAGATAATTCTATTGAATTTTTCTTTCCACACATTAATCATAAGGGAACACTCATCTTCTCTTTAGTGAGGTCCTTATATTTTCCATTGAATTCCATTTTTCCATTCCTATCGATCCCATTGGACTGATGTGTTACTCCAACCTCCATATCAACCTTGAGACCCAATGAAATGACTTATTCATAGATATCGATGTCTCTTATGGATAATTCCATTCAAAGACTTGGAATTTAGACACTAAATAATTGATCTGTTTTACTCTCATGTTGGATAATAATTCCATAAGCATACCTTGAATGTCATATAAAATATTCTCCATAAGTACAAATAGATTCATTGACATTTTCCATATGTTCATGGAAACCATTATCCATTTTTTTCAATGATTATGACGTTAGTACTTATTGAAAAATAATTTCTTCAAATCATCCCAATTCATGGATTCAATTTCATCTCTTTTTCCTATATTCTTGATAAATTTTCACCATTGATTAGCTTCACCTTCAACATGATATAATGCTAAGATGAATTAGTCATGTTTTGAAAATTGGAGAACTAAAAAAACATTTTAGTTTTACTGATCCATTATTTAGACACTAATGGATTATAAGACCCACTAAAATATAGTGGATGTTTCCTCATGAAGGACTCAAATAAATGATTTCCCCTCCTTTACTATTTTGGATGTTCTACATGATTCATATCTTGAGAATATTCTGTGATCATAGCTACAATATTATTCATTACAACTCCCATAATATTTGGCCTCACAGGAGGAATATTATTTTATTTTTGATCATAGTTATAATAATTTTAGTTCCTTCAAGTTTAATCCATTATCTAAAACCAAGAAATGTAGAATGAAAACACTAATCATAATGTGAAAGCCACATAATTAGGAAAAAAATTCAATTTAGGACACATTAGGTTTTATATTTGGTTTTTCATGATCAATTCCAAAAGACTAAGATTATAACCAATACATAAACATATCCTTTCGGTTCCTACTATTATTTTATTATCGTAGTTTTTAAATGTTAACTAGAAATTCCCTCTAATACAATTATAATAACCCATAATATACATTCGTTGATATAACGTCAGTGTTGAATTATTTTTATTAAAAAATATAATGCATCCATGACAGAACCGTATATGTATAGATTCATTAGAAAATAGGAAACCTAAACAAATTTTCAAAATACATCTTCATTATCTCCCACTTATTTCATGACAACTAAACCCCCTTTTGACATATTTTACTTAATACCCTGCTACATGACCCACGGAAAAGAAACATATGAACGGGTGAGCTTATATGGATAGTAAGGATTAAAAAGGAAGATATCAATCATATCATAATCATCAAACATAGTAATATAACATTTCAAAATATAATCCTTCAAATGAATGGTTTTTATATCATGCCATGGGATAAATCATGACTGTTCATAAGAATCAAGGAACACAATCCCAACATTCATAACATAATAGAAAACGTTTTTTATTAAACACATAACCATTCCATATCATTTCATATTAGTCAAGGATCATTTCCAAGACCATCATACCCGATATAGTCCTTTACTGAACTGAGTTCACTCCTCATTCTAACTTTATTTTACTGAACAGAGATCATTTCTTGTTCCCACCATTTATATCTAATGATATATTAACATTTACATAATTAATTAATTGTAGATGTAGGTCACCCCAATTTATAATGAAATTATTTTTATATGTGCCACAAAAACATAAATCATTCATCCTAGTGTAACTGAAGGAATAAAATTGGTTCCCTAAGCATCATTCCATTATAAGATAATCTATGTAAAAATTGGATTTCATAAATATAATTACATCAAAATCATAATAAATCCACGAGAATAATATTTATATTATACATGAAACATAAACCTATTAAATAATTCTATCTTTTATGTAAAATAATTTTGATTAATCATATGAAATTAATTTTTGAGGAAAATATAATTTCTTCTTGGAAAATATTTTTTTTAAATGAACGAAAACTTAAAATAAATGAATTTATCATTAAATAAAAATGATATAATGTAGATTAATATTCATGGAAATAATATATTATGAAAACATAACAACCCATTCATGCTATATAAGGTAAAAAACAATCTCCTAATACTTTTTCCGAAAAAGTCAAAAAATACCTCATTTCAAATAACAACAAAATATTCATTTTATACCATTTAATAATAATTCAGAAATGGGTTAAATTTTTATTAAAATATTTTAGAAGAATTAAAATAATATTATGTATTTATTAAATACGGATGTGGGTGATAATTATACTCTTTATAGTACTTATATATAAAAAATCTCAAATAATAATGCTATTGTGAAATTTTCCATTACCATAGGTCCAATATCATTTATATGTATCTGAACCATATGTATAATGATTTAAATAATGTTATTCACTTATTATATATCATATTAAAATTTATGATATCATATATTATCATATTATCATCTTTTTGTTAAAAACACTTCATTTTTTCTTGTCATTCGATTGTTAACTGCTTCATTTTCTTAGGAAAGTTTTGATTCATATGTTCATGTTATCCATATTATTTTATAGTTATATCATTATAAAAATTATATTAAAACAATATATATCATATTTATTCATTCATTAAATTTATATATTTAATCATTAATAAAGATCATGTTGAATTAATCACATCACATCACAAAGATGGTAGGGTGTATATACACACGAGGACAACATCATTTCCTTAATTGTTTAATGGTATTTAAGTTATGGTTGTATGATATTTCAGATTAAAAATATTGTAATAATAATTATATATCATATTATTTCCATCATTGTACCCATCCATGTATGGTGGTGGTCAGAAATAGATTACACCACGGTGTAGAGATAGTAAGCTATACATAAGCACACATGATGATTTCATTTTTCATAGGATTGATAAAATGTTGAATATAGTTGATTTAAATTTATAATAAATTCTTATTATATAAATGTAACTATATTTCTTATTATATAATGAAACAACTCTTGAAGATGATGTAGAAGGAGAAAGATGTTTGAAATGATCAGTTGAGGAGATTACCTCTTATTCGACGGGCTTCCTCTAAATCTCATTTTAGAGCACTAGAGTTGAACTTTTAATAAGACAAGAATTGATGAAATGTAACTAGGAAATTTGATATGGGAAAATGAATGGTTTAGGAATATCTTGAAGTATCAAAGTGAAGTGAATAGCCGATGGAGTATGTTCCCTTTTATAAGTGACGTGTGTGGCACTCTTGGGATCTCAAAAAAAATTAATTTATAATAAAATAAAACCCCATCCCAAAACCTCCAAAAAACCAATTAAAAGATGAAATTATTAAAGGTGGAAATATCATCTACCAATTGATTTTTTAAAAGTATTTATATCAATTTAATCTTTATCATTTTTATTAAAATATAGATATCTTATTCAATTATTAAATTGGGTGACAAATATTTGAATATTAAAAGGGTGTCATATTTACATATTTGATGACAATTAGAAAATAAATAAATACCATAGAACATTTAGAATATATAACAATTATTATATATTTTTAAAAAATGTTTTATTTTTTTATTATAATTTAATAAAACATTATTTTGATAAACAATCTATAGTGTCAATTTTGACACTATTCAATTCATGGATTTGTAAATTTGTTAATATAATAATATAACTTCAAAAAACTATTTTAATATATTCATAGGATGTAAAGATAATCTATAAAACTCATTTGACATTTTAATTAGCCCAAATTATATTTACATGAATAATTTTAATAACATTTATTTTTAAAATCTATTAATAAAATAATTATACATCTTTATTGAGTAATTATTTATTGTACTTATTTATCAAATAAAAATTAAAAATAAAATACAATGATGAATTAAAACTAATATATGTATTATAAATTATATTTGGGAAAAAATTTCATTTAAAATGTTATACTTGGTAAATTATAAATGTGATCACTTTGACATCACAGTAAATAAAATAATATAAGTGTGATAATCTCTTCTATAAGTAACCAAATGGTCAATAACTAGACCCTTATATGTTTATGGTTGATATATACATGAAAAATAATATTTTATCAAGTTATTAGATCCTTTATGGTTATTATAATTTTTTTATTTTTTTATTGATTTCTCATCAATTAATTAATTTTTACATCATCAAAGTAAAAGTTTTTTAGGTTATTAGTTACTTCATAAAATTGAAAATAATTTAACATAATAAATAAAACAATTTTATCTTCAAATTAGTATTCATAATATAATGTATCATCTCAATATCCTTATATAAAAAGGATTTATTTATTAAAATTTTCTTGAGGAAAACTAAACTTTTTTTTAGATAAAATAAATTACATGTCATAATATCACCCATGTGGCTTTCAAAGGACACCATTTTGACCAAACAATTATTTAGTTCAAAATATTCTCATACAATTTTATTAAGATATGTTTTAGGCTAATTTTTGTATATTAATATTACCATTAATTACCAGATTTACCTTTTTACAGTATTAAAAAATTACCGTTGTTACTATTTAGAATGCCCAAAAATAAAATAATGGAATTTACATAATATAGATTTATTGATTCCAAATATGGAATCAATTTTTAAAAAATTAGAACAAAAAATTTTATTTATTAATTTAAAATTATTCCCATAACAAAGAAAAAAAATAGAACCTGTTTTTTATAAGATCGATCATTCCAAATGATTGAAATGTTTTTACGGTTGAATTAAATGTAAAATTAATTTTAATGAAATAAATAATATTGGATGAAAAAATATATTATATTTATAATTAAAAACCCTTCAATTTTATAAAATAATTATATAAATTATTCCAATGAAAAAAAAATTCTTCAATTTTACTTTTGTGTATTTTTAGTATTCATCAAAACATAAATGTTATCATAAAAATATTAAAAAACCATTCAATGTAAAATTTTATATCTCTCTTACAAATAACATGTTTATGTTGTTATATGAATATTCTTAATGTTTAAAAATATTAATTTAAAATGGTTTCACCATAAAATGGTGGTAAAAGTTCCATTTTAAATATATTGGTTTTTATATATCAAATAGGGTTTGTTTATACCATATAAAAAAATATCTATTGGATGAATATCAAAAATATTTTATTAAGTTGATGAAATATATATATTTTTATTTAATTTAATAATAGTAATTAACCAAATTTTTTAATAAAAATACATAATTAGTTTATATTTTTTTATAAATAATTGGCAATGAACGACCTCACCATACATTTTCATTAGTTAGTTATATTTATTCCCACTTAACGATTGATTAAGTTAAAATGGTCCTTTTATACTAGGAGGATATCACGAATCATGTAAACTCATGGATTTCATGAAATGTAAGCTATAGGTGACATAAGATTATTTATAAAATTATTTCATAAAACATCCGGATGGTACATGAACTCCTTGTTAAAGGAGATAATCAAAGAAGTAAGGAATAAGATTCTAACCACCCTTACTCTTTTCATTTTCCATATTTACATTTTTTCCGTATAAATATTTTTGAACCATATAAAATTGATTATATAATAATCATTATTACACTAGTATGTTATTATATTGATTTTATATGATTTAACCACCATTCATGTTTTCCTAAGATAAGTGAAAATGATATTTGTGTGTGAACGGAATACCACTCCGCAAAACACCATGTTTTATTTTCATTTACCATTATAAAAAAAGTAATAATTTTGAATTTAATAAATAATTATTAAATTTATTATTTATATAAAATTATTCATTTATAAATAAAATTATTAATTTATCACATTCTATAGGAAACTAAATCATCAACCATGCATTTGTGATGATTACCACATCATTGGGATGATTGACTAATATTTTTATTCTCATCAATGCCTCACATGGTGGGTAATTAGAAAGAGTTTAATTGATAAATATAATTAATATGATATCATTAAGGTTCTCATAATATTAATTTAATAACCTATAAATGATATGATCACCAAAGGATTATAATTAATTCAATCATGTAATATAAACATACTAAGAGGGAAATATTTAATTCTAGTTATCTAATATTTTCATATCCATTACTTCTTTTTCTAAATCCTTTATAATTTTGATTTATCAATCTAATAAAAAACAAATTATAAAATTATTATAATATTGTAATGATATTTTCAACCGAATCATCTCATAATCATCCATTATCATAGTTTGTTCATTTTTTGGTCTGTTTGACCACCTATATGAATGATAAAATGAAATTATATAATGGATGGTAATAATAACATAATTACATGTATAATATGATATAAATATGTATATAATAATTTTTTAAATATTTTCGAAATATTACATAAATATTGAACACATTAATTAATAAATCACAATTTGTATATTGAAAATTACATAAAAAAGATCAGTGTCGATTTTATCTTCTTGGATAAAGTATAAAGTACTCATTAAAGAAAATTTAAACATTATAAGTATAAGGTACCAACCTTAAAACATTACATAATTTTGAGCTATGTCAAAAAATTTACATTATCTCCCATTAAGGATCTTTTTTAGGTTTATAGTTCTTTAGAATTAGGCCATAACTCATATAAAAAAAACTAAAAAATTCAAAGTGGGCACTTTTTATGAGTATTGATTTTTTCACCATATAAAAACCTAATAAAATAATAATAATATATTTTATTAATATATTTCAAGACTATGAAAATGAATTATTCCATTCCCTAACTCATGATTAAGTCCAATGAATAATATTATAAAACTGTGGAAGATCATAAAAATTTCAATGACAAATATAAAAAGAAGCAATCCATTAGTCCTTTGATAAACATTAAAACTCATCAGAATTTTATCATAGGGTAATTATTTTAACCATAATAAGTAGTAAATACATTACATTGATAATAATCTCATTTAATAACTTTTTTTATATTCACAAAATTACATAAAGACCCATAAAAAGAATATAAAATACATAAAGGTATCTTGCGGCATCATTATACAAGTCACTCTTTAAAATGGAATAACCATATGTTTGAGTTCCATACATTTAACTCTTACAAATAGAATAGCGATACGGCAAAATTCTTTACCAAATTAACTAGAGGGCTATCAATAACCCACACATCATTGATTTACCAATAAATCCCTTGTTTATTGATTTATTAGAAAACCACCCATAAAATGCCCAAGTATAATTATACAACAATGACACATAAAAGATTTCAACTTGCAACATCTCACACCTAAAATTTCATTTTTACTCATAATTTTTTAAAGATATTAGAATAATAAATAAATTTATAAAGTCATTTTAAATAAGAAAAATATCAAATAATTGAAAAATAAGGGATTTCATTTAACAATACATCAAATCATAAAAAGGAAAAAAAATAATGAACACAGTTTTAGAAAATCATCATCACCATATGTGTGAAAATTTGAACATCCATTTTCTAGTCAATGTAAACATTATATATATACAATAAAAAAGTAATCCTTTTCGAATATATTAGAATTAAATTAGAATAGGCATAAAATTAACTTTTTTTATATTTATATAAATAAAAAAAATTATGTAATATAATAGAAAGAATATTTCAATGGAAAATAGTTTATGAAATTAAGACTTTAAACATTGATTGTGTCCCGTAAATAATTATACATTTAAATCGAAATACCCATGAAATATTAATATTAAAAAACATTAAATAACATTACAACAAATAAAATATGGGTATATAATTTCAATGGGGTGGTATATTTATCTTATAAAATAATAAAGGCATATATAATCAAGAAATGCCTCAAAGAAAGTGGATTGAGACAAAATCCATTACCTTGAGTATAAATTGTCACATGTGTATTTATATTCACTTATAATAAACACAATAGTTATATATTTTGTTCATAAACTTCTTAAATTTTTCCATTACATTTATTTCACTTATTACAATTTATTACAGAACTACATAAATAATTAAGTGCATGTCGGGTGTTTTGACCATATTCGATTTGTGTGTCAAAACCAATAAGGTTTTTTGATTATGGTAATAGATTCCATATTATAAAAAATTTATTAAGAAAAATAATCATGAAATTATTATCATATTTATTCAATAATTATACATTTAAAACTATTCATGAATTATGGTTTTGAAAAATGAAAAAACATTACAATCATGGAGACGACATGCCCTACATACGAATGAGTAACGTAACCATTTTTAAATGTAAATTATGGAAAGATGGTAAGTAAAATTTAAATTATGTAATAATAATTATATTAAAATTAACCTATTATTTAATAATATATACTTATTTATAGAATTAATTAATGTAAAAGGTATAACATTTCTTCAAGGAGATTGTAGTCCAATTGTCACTAAATTACGTTATCACTTTTTCTATTTTGTGGAAAAGTGTTAAATAAAATGATGTTTTATATTTATATATAGCTAATTATTTCACTAATATAATATATAATTTATTAATGTAACAAATATTTAATTAAACTCATCCTTAATAAGTTCCATTTGGTGTGTGAACATATCACATCGCTTTGAAAAAGTGGTAGTCCACACTTCCACAAACGATGTTATTATAATTTCACGACAGAATATATAAAGTTATATGTTATAAAAACATAATACCATAATTAAGTGAATATTTTTATATCGGATGGATTCCTCCCGAGAGCCACAGCCTACGGGCGATCCTGGACAAAACCCTAGCACGCTCGCTGGGAACTATGAATCGCGTTCCTTT
This sequence comes from Viscum album, assembly GCA_963277665.1. Taxonomy (NCBI): domain Eukaryota; kingdom Viridiplantae; phylum Streptophyta; class Magnoliopsida; order Santalales; family Viscaceae; genus Viscum; species Viscum album. The sequence goes on along the minus strand of OY728164.1, from coordinate 919,991,289 downwards.
GCTGATGTTGTTGCCGGTCGACCCTCTCCTACAGATACCAGGACCTCTGACTCCATTTCTCCAAAAACATATAAGCACCAAGGTTTAGCAGCAATTTCATTTTCGACGGAAGAGGTAAATCTTCTTTCTATGGACCTTTGTTTTGCTTTAGTTGGTAAATTCATGAAAAGTCGACCCTCATATCCCTTCCTTCGCAAAACTTTGGAAAGCATTGGATTTACAAATTTTCATATCGGACTTCTGAATTCTTTGAACGTACTATTTCAGTTTTCCCTTGATAATGACTATTATAGATTTTGGACCAGAGGTTCGTGGCCTTTTGGGGGTTCTTTCATGAATGTTTTCAAATGGTCACCTGATTTTGATTTTGATACTGAACCCCCCATCGTCCCTGTTTGGCTTGGCTTCTCCGGTCTGCCTTTGCACCTTTTCAAACACAATGCATTATTCTCAATTGCTCGAATCTTTGGTCAGCCTCTCAAAATTTATCACGCTACACTAAACATGACACTCCCCTCGGTTGCAAGGATATGCACAGAATTGATATCTCTCAAGAGTTGCCTTCGATATTTTGGATACAAAATGGGGCGTCTGGATTTATAAAGACTGTAGTGTTTGAGAATGTTCCAGATTTTTGTAATAAATGCTTTAAAATTGGTCATCCTACTAAAAGATGTGTGATCGAAATATATCCACCTCACCCACGGCCACATTTCAAATCAGTGTGGGTTAAAAAGACTGCTCCAGAAATGTTACATACTGATCAGATTGGCATTCCCGAGAATGACTTGATTTCCAAGAATAACCCAAGCAATGAACTGGTTAACACCAGTGAAAATGCCAACCCTCATACTATAGGGGTGGTCTCTATACCTGGAGGTCATGTGATTAATAATGTTGGCCATGCGACTAGTGAGGATAAGATTTCTCAAGTAAAAGAAGATTTTCATCTAAAAGATCGGAAAGTGAAAACCATTGTTGACCCTACCTCAAGTGAAGATGACACTGAGATCTCTCCAAAGGCCTATACTAGTCAACAGGAGGGGGATGGTGAAGCTCAATCTGACTCAGATGATCCCATTCAGGATGAGCTTGATAAACCCTGTCAATTTGAGGAAGAATTCCTGAAATCAAGTACTAAGAAAGGGAAGAAGCTGTTAGTTGACGCAAACGGTTTTATTACTCTAAGTTATAGACACACAATAAAGAGCAAAGATCGCTCCAAAATAGAAAGAACCATTATTACAAGATCCCTTTCTACACATGCAAAAGAAGAAAATGTTATTCCTCCACAGCCTGTGACAACTGAAATGGCATCTGACTTAGACACAACAGATTTAGAAGCTTCCTCCAGTGAGGATGATGAGAATGACCCTGCATATAGAGATGCTTACGTCATGGAGGAAAAATTGGAATTCTCAAAGGATCTTGATTTGTGGATAGATGAGAATGACAGAACTGCCTATTGGAAATATAAAAATAGGGACATGACCGCTGACACTTATCTTGAGCTTCGAAAAAGAATGTTCATCTTTGTTTGTGAGGAATTTAAGAAGAACCCAAATTTCAACTTCAATGAAATTCCATGGAAATGATTAGTCTATCTTCCCTGGATATGTTTGGTTTGATGATGCTGGTTTCTCCTGCTTGATTTGGTCTGCTTCATAGAAATTATGTTTTGAAGGGACCTTGATTTCTTGTCTTCTCTTGCTGCATAGCTCCGGATGGTTGGATCAACTGGAGACACCCCCTGCATCTGCATAAAGCTGGGATGGCTCTCTCTTCTGGACTGCTCCAGCTGCAGCCTTTCTGTTTTCCCACTCCTGGAATGCTACTGGCTGAATCCTCAGTTTTTATTTCCTTGAGCCCTATGATGTTGTATTCCAGTTCTGATGTCTGTTGCTATCCGCCTGATTTGTAAGCCTATGTTGCTCTCCCTGCCTGCTTTTGGTTTTTGGCATCTCATGCTGGATGTTCCGGAGGGTTGGTGCGCCTGGAGGCCCCCCTGCATCATCTTCCGTTGGAGTCCCACCTCTTCTGAATACCCTGCCAGTGGTTCTTCACCTTGGGGCCCTGGATCATGCTCGGTTGTTGCACCTTGGCATGTGGGTTCTACTGTCTTCAACAAGATACATAACTGCCTAACTTTCTCATGATTCATTGAAATACTTGCAGCAAGTCTGAAATTTCATTCTACTTGGTTTTCAATGTATGTTTTTTTGGTTTCATTAACTTTCAAGGGGTTTAAGATCATTAAACCTCGATATTTCCATGTACGCCTTTTTATTTAATAAATTTCTTGGACATGAACTGGGAAACTAGTTCATGTCAACTTGATAAAAAAAATAATACCAGAATTAAGATATAATAATTATCATATATATCATATAAAAGAATCATTTCCATCATAATTCCCATCCAATAAATGTGGTAAAGGAAAAATGAATAAGATTTTTTGGTGAAGTAGTAGTTCACCGTACACAAGAAGGGAAAGTTCATTACCCATTAGATGGATTCATGTGTAAGTGTAGGGAAGATTAATACCATAAAAACCTCAAATTATGTTCAGGATACTATCTTTATTATATATTCATGTAATAAGAATATTATTGGGATTGTATAATGAAAATAACATAATATATCCTGAGGAAGGGTGTTACCTATTATTTAGGTACCTCGTTTTGGTTTACATCAAAGGTATTTGATGGATATATTTATGGACAAAGTTAAGATTATTTGATGAGGGGATATATTTTTATGCGGTATTTTGGTAGATATTGGCTGGTCTAATGTGGTTTTAGAGTTTTGATGAGGTGGGAGGTGTGGGTGGATTTTTATAGTGTAGTAAGAGTGACACACATATAAATTTCTGATTATGGGAATTCTGGTAATGCTTTCACCATGTAACGTGGCTATAATAATTGTAAACATTAATGAAAATGAAGGATATGGTTTATATAGTTCTAAAATTTTCATTTTTATAAGTTTCTAGACCATTTCAACCATTATGTATATGGTTTAGTACATTTTTCCGCTAATTTTTCTCTTCATCGTTGTAATTAATTTTAATCACAAACATTAACATTTTTGGCAAAAAAACTGTGATGAAATTAATATAAATTATAGATAATTGTTACTATAAATAATTAATACGTTTTTTTAAATTATATATATTTAAGTGCTAGAAATTAATTTTAAATTAATCCTATAAATGGGTCATCATTGCAGGTTTTTAAAGTTATTCAAAAGTTAGATATGTTTTATAAAAAATTAAATGTAAAATTGATTCCAATGACCTAAATTTTAGTATCTATCCATAATGGATATATTTTTTCATTACACTCAATTATAAATATATATTATCCTTAAAAATAAATTATACAAAAATCTATTTTGAATTAAAATTTAGTTTTATTCAATATTCATTGAAATATGAACATTCTAAATAGATGAAAAAATAACCCAAAGAATGTTTTGATATTTCAAATTCAAACATAATGTTTATTTTTTATATAATAATTATAAAAGTCTAAAATTTATATTTAAATTTGTTCTCCATTAAAAGGCGTTGAAACCACCTTCTAAAAATATAGATTTTCTTGTTCTTTCAATTGGAATTATTCTTATTTTAAGACTATCAAATCTATTGGATGAATGATAAAACATTTAATGAACATAAAATAGTTATTCATATTCATTATTACTAATATATTTAATAGATGATAACTTATAATACTAGGAATATATTATTTGGCGGTATAACACAGTCTTGCCTGCCACACAATATTTCAGACAAAGTCACTTTTGCGTATCCGGAATACTATTTGACGCAACATACCTTTTAAATTAAAATTAATATCTAATGTCTAATTATTAATAAATATGTAAAATAATTATTCTATCATTATATATAATGTAACGTCTTTTTACTTTTTGAAAATTTCATCCTCATATTTTTATTCACTTATTAAATAAGTGGGGAAAATTTACCTCATAAAATTTTAAAATTCACTTGTTACCTAGTCAAATATTCATATATTCCATAAACCCTTAAATGGTGAATTAAAATATTCCAAAACACATTCTCTCTCTGGTTAATAATATGAACCGGTTGTTCCTCATAATAAATATTCTCTTCCAGTTGAACTGTTATAGGGCTCAATAACATGAGATGAATATTATATATACAAACCTAACGTTGATACATGAACTATGTTTTGTACCTGGGATAAATTCATATGTATGGAAACATGGTAGGAAACTAGTCCAATGTTATCTAGGATTTAATACATTCTAATGAACTGGGTACTCAGCTTCCCCTTCTAAGAAAAACACATCACTGTTTTTCGTGGAGAAACATTCAAAAATATATGATCACCTACCTCAAAAGAAATATTATTTCTCTAGTTATCCACATAACTCTTCTTCTCATTATATGATATCCTCGCAGGTCATTGAATAAACTAAATTTTCACTCCCATTTCATCTACCAACTATGATCTTATTAACATCATTTTTCATACATGATCCCAAAAATCTGGTGTTACAAACCTCCATGAAAGTATCTATATCTATATTGGAGTACATCCTATTATTAAAAAAAATAATGAAAAAATGTCAATCCTACCATATCTGATAATATATTGAGAATGCACACATCATATATTCCAACATCTACATTGTCTTCCCAGACTATCCATCAGATTGTGAATTAAATGATGTACTGAAATTTAATTTAAGTACTCAAATAATTCTGAATTACTTTAATAAAATTGGATGTGAATATGGGATCATAGTCTAATACAATACAATTAATAGGGGTAATCCATGTAACCTGCCAAGATCATTTAAATATAGTCTATAAACTTCATCTAAAGTCATTTTATCTCAAACGGGAAAGATGTTTGTAGATTTTGTTAATCAATAAATAATAATCCAACTCACATTATTACCTTGATATGTATTTGGAAACCCCAACAATGAATACTTTGAAATATTCTGTCATTTATTTTATGGAACATGAAAAATTTTAATGTCCCCCTTCAGTAAATATCACTCTTCTTTGACCTATATACAAGTAAAATGCTTCACAATAGATTATTTTAAATTTGTCTTTTCATTCCATCCCAAAAGTAATACTCTTGAATATCTATGTATATCTTTATTATACCCAATTGAATGGAAAATAGAGAACTATGGGAATCAGTCAACCACTCATTCCCCAACTATGAATCTCATGGATTAGATAATCATTTTTGAAATCCTAAATCAGTTAATTTGTCAATTTTAAAATCTGGAAACATACCATTATTAATGGGTTCTACCTTTTCCTTCATATATTGATCCACATTCTGATCCATCTTAATTAATTCATAAAAACATAAATATAATGAAACCTAAAACAAAATAGTGGATGATCATGAAACCACAACTTGTAGGAAAAAATTTATCAAATAATTGATAAAACGGTCACCTAATAAATTGAAATGGTTTAATATAGCATTACTATTTTGACTCAAATCATTAGACACATTTTTTTAATTTTTTTTATGATAATGAATCATGAAATCATTACACTTGATTATATCCAATTATCTTTTCTATATCATTTTAAATTATATCTGAGTGAATATATAATTATTATATTTTGATCAGTATATATTTCATACATCAATATTTACGATTTATTTCCCTTAATTTTTTATGAAAACACTAAATCCCGCTAACATTAAATCATGTGTACATTAATTTGACTCATGGGGCTTCATCTAACATAATGCAAAATTAATTAACTTTTAATTATTAATTAGGATGTAACAATTGTCATTTTAATAAAACATTAATGTAGATGAACAATTCACCATTTCTAGAACACATGTCCAATACCAAATCATTAACTATTCTCCTTTTAATTTCCTAAAACCATACATTTCATTCTCATTTCCAAATTAACCTACCTCCCTTTTATGTCAACATTGTTAGTGGGATAGATAAACAAGAAAATTTTTCAAAAAACATTTGGTAATAACCTTCTATTTCCAGTAAACTATGAATTTCAATTATATTGGTAGGTTATGAAAACTCTTCAACAATTTTTATTTAATAAGGTTAAATAGTTATGATATCTGTAAAAATAATATATCCAATGTATGAAGTTATTTTAAACAAAAATAAATCTTACTAAACACCCCCTATTATTTCATTTTTATTAATTTTTTTCAAAATAATCCATAAGTTTCTTTCATGTTTCACAAGGTTTATAGAATATACCAAAAAAACATCAATGAACAAAACCGAAAATTGATCCAAAAACTGATGGAAGTCTCTTTTAATAAGATTCATAACTACCATCCGTTCATTAAATAAAAAAATGTGAGTAAGTTAAAAAAATGTAATGCCCATATCTCATCTGTAATGCTATCTTTAGAGGGTTATCCTTCTTCACATTCACTTGATGGTACCTGATCCTCATATCAATATTTAAAAAACACTTAACACCATTAATCTAATCAAACAAGTAATTGATATTAAGTAAATGAATTTTTTTCATAATAGTGACATTATTAAAGGAATCATAATCAATAAGACGTATCATGGAAGCATCTTTATTTTAGGAAAATAGAATAGTATCACTCCATGTTGAAGTACTCGGTTGAATGAAATATTTATCAATCTATTCTTGCCTCTGGTTTTTAAATTATAAATTTTATAATTAATCCACTTTATACGGTGTTTATGAAAAGTTCTAAGAATCATGTCCTATATCAACAATAAATCAAGCATACCAATCAGGGAAAACATCGTACAGTTCATCTGAAAATTCTTCATTAAATTCATTCAATACAGAGATTTCAGTATTAAGAACTATTTCTTTCTTTTCAATAATAATAGAAGGAAAATTTCACCTCCCTCTTTAACCAATTTTTTTGATTCATGGTATGTAATCTGTGGTATAAAATCATTAAATAAAAAATTCTTGGATTTGAAATTTATTTTAGCATTATAAACTAAAATACAATCAATATCCAATAATGATATCAAACTCAACCATATGTAGTTCATCAATATTTTTAGGAAAGACCATCCCATTAATGAAAATATAAAGATTCCTATAAATCCTAGCCATGCTAATACATCCACCTATAGAATTTTTCAAATATTATGTATTACTTTCATTAGGTCACAATTCAAATTTTCAAGATAATATCTCATTAATTTATGATTTTTGTGATCTAGAATCAAACAGAGTATTAACATAATTTGAATAAATTGTAACATGCCTATCAGAACTTAATTTAATGTCCAGACATCCACTATAGTTGTTGTAAAATAATTTTTCATAACCTTTTACATAAAATATTTCTAGTTCCCACCCATGGTATTCAACATAGGACACACAATGGCAAAGTGGATTAACTCCTTGAAACTAAAACAATATATGACTATCCTTTCATTGATTTAATATTCATCTTCCATGTAGTCACAAGATATATGACCATGCTTACCACATCAAAAACACATCCTAGACATTGAAAAAAATTCTATAGGATTCATTTTCCACACTTATCACAATATTTGAATTTGGTTCTCAGACCTCTATACATCATTGATAAATTCTTTACCATTGTGTGAAAACTATATCTCCTATTTTTCCTGTTTTCATGGGACACATGTTCATCAAAAAATTGTATTTCTACATTTTCACCACATCAAACAGTATTTTGAAATCTATTAAGCTCACAAGAATCCAATTTCCATCAATATCATGGCTTTAATGCTAAGTAAATACAATTTATCTTACTATCATTATCTTAGATAAAATTTGGGATGTATGTTTCCAATTGAGTGAAGTTTTCTTCGTATTCACCTACTGATGACACCTTATTTTATCTCAACCCCATGGATAATTTTTCCATCCTTCGTTGTATAGACTTAGGAAAATATTTATCAAAGAAAATATTTTCAAATTCATCCCATTCCAAAGAATCGATCTATTGAATTTTACAAATATTCATATCCATTGTCCACCAATAATCAGATTCTACTTCAGAGTGATAAATTGGTGTTTCCTATTCATGATCTGAAGAACTGATGACATAAAATATCATTTATATGGATTTAATCCATATTTAAGCTCTAACTAGTTTAGATTATCCTCTAAATGATGCAGCATTTTCTCTCATCAGATTCCGTATTTTATTATGTTTTTATATGGTAGATATGGTTTCTCTCTTGCGTGGAAAACACCACTATTTATAGCCAAATTCAACTGATCCATCACCAAAAAACATTGCTCAGTTATGATTCCAACCATCATGAGATCCTGATTCAAAATAATATTTTCCACTATGCACATTCCCACTATATATTCCTCATTTTATATATATAAAACCATCCATAAAACATACATTAGATGAAGAAAAATAGTAGTAAAAAATTCTATATCATATTAACTTAACCATTATGTAAAACATTTTATGGGAAATCTATTAATAGTATCTTACCCTCTAAATTTATCTAGACCAACCATTTATGTAATCTTTAGGGACTCGGATATAAAAAATTTCTTAATCTTGAGTTATGTCAAAATTTTTACTTTATATCACATTTAGGATCTTTTTGGGTTCAATTTTTAAAGACTTTGGCCAAAATAAATATATAAAAAACCATAAAATATTATGTGTACACATCCTATCAATATCTATAATTTCACCATAAAAACATTGAAAAATAAAACAAGAGCTCTTTTATAGAAACTCTTCATTACTATAAATAATAATTACTAAAATTCATTAATCATCCTCACATCATATGAAAACTATTAAATAAATATGGCATAAGAAGAAAATTTTAATTAAGGTATATAAAAAGTAGGAAACTGTCTGTCCAATAAGAAACATTAAAACTCATAAATTTATGAACATAAATTAATAATCTTCACCTTAAAAGTATTAAATACATTCCTTTGATAATAATCTCATTTCATGCCCTATTTATAATCAAAATATTGCCATAAATCATGTAACCAGGATAGAAAATATATGAAGGTAACATGGAAAATTATTATACCTATCACTCTTTTAAATTGAATGACCATTCAATCTACATCAAAACATGTAACACTTACAAATGTCATATCCATATGAGTGAATTTTATACCCAATAAATTGGATGGATATCATAGACCTAAAAAACATTGTATTATCATGTAACCAACTATTATTGGTTTATTATAGAATCACCCATCAAATTTCCATGTACAATTATTTAATAACACATTAAAGATTGATATTTTCAACATTTCCCTAATAAAATATCATTGTCAATAAGAATAAAACATTTCAAGATTTAACAATAATCAATCTAATTAAACAAATTTAATAAAAAATAAAATATAGTTTTTCATTTCAGAGAACATGAAATATTTTAAATGGATATAGAAATATAAGGCCCACAAACTACATGAAAAAGATGATTTCTCGGCGTTTTTTTTGGAAATGGTCGCAGTTTAAACCACCACCATATAGTTAGAAGGAGGTTTTTTTAAACCCCTACTAAACTATGTGTTGGAATACAATAAATGGTTGATTCCAAGATTCAACATCAATTTATGGTAAGCATCATAGTGGGTGCCTTTCGTGGCAATTTTAATGGTTTTAGCGGTAGTTCTCATGAGAGAAAGTGATATTTGTAATATTGGTGGTTTTAATCACCGCTAAAAAATATCAATTTCACCAGGTTAAACCACCACTATAACCAATAAAACTGTAGTGATATAATAATGGAATATGAAAAATAATTGGCGGTTAAAAATCCTGCTAAAAAGATCGGTTTCGCTAGGGAAACCCACCGCTAAAACCATTAAAACCACCACGATATAAAAAGTAATATTAAAAATTTTTAGCGAAAGTTATAAGCGATGCTAAGTTATTTTCCGTAGCGGAGGTTTTAACTGCCAGGGATAGAAAAATATCGTAATTGTAGTGGCGATTTTAATGGCCTCTAAAAATATTATATTTACTTTGTGGTGGATAAAACCGCCGCTAAATCCATATTTAAAAAAAATACAGATGATACTGCAGGCCCATTACCAATGACCTAACAAAATATTCCAGTAGATATAACATATAACACATAATAACCACAACACATCGCAACCACCGCGCATCACAACCACCCCACACCACAAACACCACACATCATAACCATTACACATAATAACAACCACTCATAATTTAGTTTCAATAAATATTTTTATCATAATTAATAAATTGTTATTAAGGGTATTCACATAGAAATAAAATATTGCATGGGAAACCAATTTAAATGTTCGATATATATTCATAGTCATTTTTATATTTGGTGAGGTTATACAAACATATAAATAATGTTTTATAAAAACCAAAACAACACGCTATCTCAAAATAAGCCATAATCGGAAAAACAAGTAAGTGTGGATATATATAAATAAATAAAAATAATAAGTAAAAATCATGTGATTTATCCCTTCCCATTAATCTTCAATTAAGACTGTATATTATCTTTATTAAGATAATGAACTATTTAACAAAAGAAATACAAAATCCTGAAATTTGAAAATGTACATATAATGAAGGGGAGATGAAAGATCCACAACTGTGACTAAATCTACAAGGATAAAATAAAAAGAACAAAGGATAAACAACCACTGATCTCAAGTGAATCACTATCGATTCCAATGAATAATAACACTCCATCAAAAATCACCCAAAAAATAATAGAATTACCACCATAATAAACTATATAATATAATAGAATGCTAATTAATTAGTAATGGGGAAAGAGAGGGCTATGTTGAATCACACTAGAGAAGGGGAGGATGAGTAAGGGTCACCAAGATTTGAGGGAAAGTCTAAAATTCAAAACAAGGAGGTAATAGAACCCATGTTTATAAGTGAATCACACTGGATGCTACCAAAAAAATAGTTAATATCAAAAAATCATGTGGTGGGTTTGGTAAAAGTGTGATCTAGAACTCTCATTGTCATTTTATTTTTCCCCCATTTTAAAATGGAATTTGGCCTCCCACAAATCATAGAACATTGAGTGGTCTATGCCATAGTGCTTCTTCTACATTCTTCCATTTATAGAATCCAACACCTAGTTCTCATTTCACAACCATTTTACCCTCACTATGCCCAAGTCTACAATGTGGTGAGCTTGGGTTTCCTATTTTGGAAAGGTGGTCCTCCGTTATTCGATTCCCACCCAAGGGCATTTTAATATTCTCATGGTGCATAGGAAAATCACTAGGAAAACATGCATAACATTATGTCATCCCTATTTCATGGTTATATATCCCAATTTAAAAAATATCACTCCCACCATAAAACTACCTCCTTCATATCCAAACAAGTCATTACACAAGCTGTGGTGGCCATCAAATGGCTAAAACACAACCTCAAATCCCAACATCGCCACAAAACACTCCCTAACCATCCCCAAGACTTTATAATTTACAAAAGGGAGTTCATAATAGTTATTTACGATTACACACATTCTATTTATTTTGGTTTCCCTATTATTTCTCAATTTTAAGTCAATGTGATCATATTTTCTTGAAAATTATAAGAACTATTTGTGGATTGATTCCGATTTTCATGGTATACATACTAATTCCCGAATCTCTAATTTCAATCCCAACTAAAAAATTGATATCAAAACCCCCACATTATCTTAGTGACAGGGTTTCTCAATTCACATTGGTTTTCCATCTATAGGGTTGGCATCAAGACAAGTTCATTTCATTTTAAACATCAGTTTAAACTACATTAAAGCTCATATAATAAGGTATTTTTTATATAATCTTAAACTATAGAATATTTTAGTCATTTTAACCTGATTTTAAACTATATGATGCATTGTCCATCTTTTAAGACATGAAACTTTTTAGAGACGTCTACCTAGTGAGACATATCTTCCTCTGTATATTATCTATATCTACATAAGGATACATAGCATGTGGTTCTTTATCCATAAACCTATGTTATGAAAAAAAAGTCTATTACCCAAAGAAAGAGGCTAATATGCATAGGGATATTATATAAAGACTATATGTGGAATGGTTCATCATGTTTCAGTATAAGTAATGATATTGGGATCTCCTATAATAGGCCTTGGTGAAAATTATAATCACAGTGGTTATACCCGAAAGGCGAGACCATTCCTCATTCACATCAATTATTTTATTTAATTCTCAGATAATGGTTCCCATACATCGTATCCTTCTCCTATTATACATGAGAAAAATTTTTATGGAGGACCGTTCCTAATAACTATGAATGGATTGATTCATGTTACTATAGGATATGTTTTTCATCATTCATTCATGGGTAACAAACCTACTAAATTTCGGAATAATGAATCAGAAAAAATGATTCATGAAAAAAAAATTGATATATATGGTGAATATCACACTCAATAAATCAATACATTAAAGGAAACATCATAAATTAATGAAATACATAAAAGGAAACATGGGAAATCAAGAAACTTTTAGGTCATGAAAATGTTTGGTGGAAACAATGTGCCACAAATGATACATATGAAATCCTACTATTACCATATTTTTTTCAACATATCAACAAAACTATTAATCATGTTGCGATGATAAAAAACCATGTCCCCCTCTCCGCCTCCATCACTAATTCCTACTACCACCTAAAAGAACATTATATTGAAAATTAAATAATATTGTATGTTTATATTTAATCTTAAAACCAAAAAAAAACAAACTAAATGATTATGAATTTTTGTGATTTACCTTCACACCACCAGTCAATGCAATAAAACTATGGGTAGATCTGGTCGTCTTCTGATATAAATAAATAAATGCTTTCTGTAAAGCAGATATATGAGCCCCGATGGTCATGAACTATGTTTCATAGAGAAATAATCTGTCTCTGAGTATCTTAGGGTATGGACTAACTAAAACCAAGAGTAGCTGCTGTTGAAATCCCCGGTGGCCTACCAAAGGCCTTATATGGTACAGTTCCCAAACACATCCCACACACTTTACCAAGATGATCCTTCCCAAGGACTTTAGTAACTGGGTCATCCTAGGAGACTGAGTAGGACAGCGCTGGATTGGCATCCCACATATCTTTACATTTTACAATTAAATAAAATATAATTCATATTTGAAGCAATATATATTAACATAATAATGAATGATAATAAGTTATTGTAATGAAAAATAAGTTCATACCCCAACTTCTTTAACATGATCCTTAAAAAAATGTCTACCAGCTTTTTGGTGAACATTCAACCACAGTTCTGTTCGGGATGCTTCCTTCCCTATACTCTATGACAAAATTAAACAAAAATAAATCAACAATTTAATATATTAAACAAATATTATTATCTTATAAATATTTAATCTAATTAAATGATTACCAGAGCAGATCAGCTTCTAGAAAAACTCTTTGACTCCGCTTTGTGAGGGATGACCTGCTTAGCTTGGCTTGATGAATTCATTCTTTAATGATCTTGAAATAAATAAAATAAAGTTTAATAGTAATGTATTAAATTTCATCTCCTCTTCATATACATGTATAAATGAAAAAATATATTTTTATAGTAATATATATTTAAATACAATATATTTCTCAGCATGATGTTTGTTAATAAAAACATTCCATTGCTCTTTGGGAACCCAATTGGGTAGCCTGTCATACATCAACTGGGTGGTCAACAAAGTATCATTGAAATCACCCCACAATCTCCATTTAATGTATTTCAATTTTTTCCATTATTTTTCAAGTTCCACTTTCATGATATCACATCAGCAACTGTAAAGTGGAAAAACATCAATATAGATAAATTCATTTGGAAAATATTAATAACATGATATTCAATTACTCAATAATTTATTAAAATTAAATTTATTTGGGAATCAAAAAATGAATTTTTCCAACTTACAGGCATATGCCTCCATTCATCAAATGAAATAGGAAGAGAAATGTGCCAAATGGCTAGCTCGCCTAAAATATGGCCAAGTAATCCTACGACTTCATCCATTGGGACCCCATATGAATCAAATGGGAAAACTATCTTATCTCCCCTCAGATTCTATACATCTAAATTTTTTATATTTTTTTCTTTAGTTTCATTGTTTCCATATTTAATGAACCTATAGTTAGTATAAAAAAGTTCAATAAATTTATTCATATTAAAATTTAAACCAATAACAGACACCCTTCAGTATCCTCATGAAGAAGTAGATGTGGCATACCACTCCCCCACTACTGAGGATCTTGAAGTGGGAGGCGATGACTAAGATACTAAAGGGACGTTCATAGATGGTGTGAGGGATGATGTAGGGGGAGATGGTGCAAGGGGGCAGGTGGATGGTGGCTCAGATGTTGTAAAGAGGGAGACAGATGGATCATCATCTGTCGTAGTGGACAATGAAATAGTATATCACTTCCTACATAGAATTACTATAATCTAATCAAATAAAATTATGTTTAGAACATATATTTCCAAAAAATAATGTAGAAAAAAATTAAAAAAAGGATAACAGATGCACAGTACTAACAAACAAAATATACATAACTATACAGGAAATAATTTTATTCTTTAATCATGTGGGTTTCTTCCTCAATTATTTCATCCACTTCATTTATCCTTTCTAGACTAATATTTCCTATATAATGGTTGAAAAATAATTTGGATTCTTAATGATGATGAGATTCGATGTCAGAGGACAAATCTTCTACTCCATCACCCATATCATAAAAATATCTTTGTTTTACGTGAGCCACTACAATCCACCCTTCATCCACTATTTCATTCACATAATATACCATTATTTATTATGATGATAAGATTTTATGGATCATGCAGTTCATGATCACTAACATCTATCAAGCGAGAGAAGATCACATAAGTAAATTTCAAGTAATCTATTTTAACACCTCTAATAATATCGACCCAATTTCATTTCAATAAAACAATTGAAAATGACTATGGTGGTTTAATCCAATAATATCGGTCAAATTTATATAGTATCCTACTTCAGCCAATGTTAATATACCACTATTCTATTTTTTCAAACCCTCTTCTTGTTCAGTTGTATGAAGTCTAAATTAATTCATGTAGTAAGCGTCGAACTTTCTATCTTATTTTAGAGGACCTCGAGAAAGAAAATCCAAATCTTCTGACAAATCTCCTCGGGTATTAGTATTCATGATATTAAAAGAGAAATATACATTATTAGAATTACAAAATATATGTGTCAAACAAATATTCATATTTATTTCAATATTTATTAACGTACACACTGTGTGAACCATTCTACAAGCTCTTTACTAACAGAAGTTGCTATGTCTTTCTCATTTATTGTTCAAACTCTCATTAATATCTTTTTTTGTATCCTAAACTCTTAAATAAATAGATCTACAATTAAACTATTCATCATCACATATCTATGGGCCTATAACAATTTCATTTCGGTCAGTGTAATATTTAAGGTCCTCCCATCTGATTAGCCAATAGTAGGAAATATTTTTGATTTCCCGTGTATTTGATATTGATTCGATGTGTTATGAATACATACAGCTTGATTAAATTTTGTCTTAATATCATCTAAGTATCTAGAATAAAATATAATATACTCTTATGCAAAATATCCTTTAGTAATAGAGCCTTCTAGTTGAGCATTATTTCTCATGTATGATTTCAAATTCTAAAGATATCTGTGAAATAAAAAACAAACATAATTATTCATCTATTTATGTTTTAAAAATTGTTTACATTACTAAAAACATATAAATAAAGTATATCTTAATCGGATACATCCATCGATAATGAACGTGGCCTCTTAATTTATCTTCCTCATCCAAATTCCCAGTTAAATGCATCATGAAAGTAAAAAATGATGGAGGAAAGATCATAAAAATTGCACAGAGTTCCAATAAAAACCACTCTTGAACGTTGTCAATATCGAAAATATGTTGATATTTATCTAATAGTTTCCTAACAAATGTGGATAATTGGGGTACAACAACAATAACTTTTTCAGGTAACAACGTACTCAATTCTAATGTTAGTAAATGATGTAACAAAATATGTGAATCGAGACTTTTCAATCCATGTAACTTACCATTATTTACATCAAAACGCTTAAAAATGTTACTTGCATACCCATAAAATAAATTCACAAGATTTAAAATTTGATGGAATGTATCTTTATCCATATTTTTCATTGCAAAAATTGTTCGAGCATACTTTTTATTCTCATCTAGTTAGAGATCACATTTTATATTAATTACTTATAAGTCCTTACAAGCATTGAGATGATCCTTCAAATTTCCATGCTCATTATGCAGTGTGAAGGTAAAATTTTCACAGGCCTTATTCTCATTATGCATCATATCAAGATTATACTGGAAAAAT
Source organism: Viscum album (assembly GCA_963277665.1). Lineage (NCBI taxonomy): Eukaryota > Viridiplantae > Streptophyta > Magnoliopsida > Santalales > Viscaceae > Viscum > Viscum album. The sequence goes on along the minus strand of OY728164.1, from coordinate 919,974,852 downwards.
TTAAATTCCAAATATAAAAGTTTAAAGAATATATTTTTTTCTTCCATTGCTGCATTTTAATTTCACTTCACGGTGAAATTCGAACCTGATTCCAGCTATCATTCCAATGATAAAATTTCCCAAATTCTATTTCACCTTTATTCATGTTGTATCAATATTTCAGAACATGTTATCAACTTTGGAGGAGGTCTACGATAAATGAAACCATTAATTTCGATCTTCTCAGCCAAAATCAATGACATGCATTGAGAAATCATTGATGGAAGAAGAAAAATCATGTTATTCCGTGAAGTTGACGTTTAGGCTCCATTAACACATACAAATTAGAAAATTCAACCCTGTGTAAGTTTCCCAACCAGATAAATTCCCAAGCCTATGAAAGTCACTAATGGTCCACATTAAAGTATCATGCATTTTGAACATTTTTTAAAAGAAGAATCAAATGTCTAAAGAGTGTATCTCTATAACTCCTATAATAATTCTATTAAAGGATAAATGTATACATCAATATCATTTCCAAGAATTGTTTCTCTCGGAATAATCATCAAAATGATAAAATAGGTTTGTTTCATAGACATCCATGGTGGTGGATTGTAAGGGATCAAAACAATTGGCCCAATGCTATAACCGGTACTCAAAGTCCAAAATGGGATGAATCCATCGACAAACAATACCAATCAAACATTACTAGGATCAGTGGATAAATATAGATAGAATGAATCAAATGTCTTCTATGATTTTGAATCTCGTGGATGTCGCATTAATCGATCATTTTTATTATCTACAGAATGCCACTTCAGGTGTGACGCAATTTTTGATGACATTAATAATAATTGCAATCTAGGAATTAAATGAAAGTAATCCCAAACCATTGTAGGTGAGTTCATTTTCGTCTTCTTCTTGGAATTATGTTGATTCATACTTCCAATATCACCTATTGACTTCTATCTAGAGGAAGAACAATTTTTCCTATCCTCTCTAATTGAATCATCTCTCTAATAAATCATACAATCATTGGGACACACATGCATTTTTGTATAATTCAAACCAAGCTTATTAACAACTTTTTCATATCATAAAACGATTCAAGGATGTTTTCTTTAGGAAATGAATCACACAACAATTCCAGTATCATGGATATTTCCATATTTGTAAATCCACATAGACATTTGATGTGGTACAATTTCAAAAAAAAAATTGAATATTTCAATCACCCACTATACAACTCTTGATTTACATTGTCAACTAAATCATGAAACTTATTTTCCACATTGATGTTTTCTCTTACATTAGTTTCCACATAATTAAGAGGATGAGCCACTAATATGTTAAAATCTTTATATGGTTTTTCTAATGTCTCAAAAAATATCACTTGTCATGTTGTTATTTGTATCACCCTCATTTGGTGGTTCTGATATGTTTTCATGTTGATGGTGGTGTCTTACAGTTCCAAATTCATCATTTATAAGGTTTTTCATTTCATTTCCCATTTTCAATTATGTTGGGATCTCACTATGTGGATTAACATTAGTTCTCATCCTTTCTTTAGTGTTTGATTCTCTATGCCATATTCAACACAAATATTAATGAGGGAATTGTTTCAATACTAAATGTTTATAAATTTCATCTCTCTTAAACCATATTCTAAATTTACATTTTGGACTTGGACATATTATTCTCCCTTCCACAGATTAATTAGAAATTGAAAAATCTAAAAACTCCTCCAAACCCTTGACAAACTTAGGTGTGTTCCTCAGTAATGTGATCCAGCTTTTATCCATATATATCAAAATGTTCCTACACAATATTAAAATAAAATTAAAACAAAAAACTATTAATAAGTCTGAAAACTATTCATATATACTAGTTAAAAAAATATATAAATATGTCAATGATTTGGAAAAATTCTAGGATTAGTTCAAAATAAATCTTCAAAGACACTTTTTTCCAATATCCTATTGTATCTTAAGGAATGTTAAGATGATATATGGAAAAGAAATTTCTCAAAATATACATATTATGTCTCAAAAATACTATCTCATGTCGATAAAGATATCCCAGACCATATAGAAATTTCCATGAAGAGGCATGAATGACTTTGATACTAATTTGTCACAAACCAACCAAGATAACCTACCTAAGCGGTATATTATATTATTTCTCTGTAGATCACATATTTCATGGATGAATATATACATAAAATGAAATAAGAATGATGAGGTGAAAATAGAGGTATATTATATTTTTGATGATATGCATCTGATAACGGATATAGATGGAGGAATTATGGAAGAAGGGAAATAGATGTCGGGAAAACAGGAAAGTGTCAAAGGCGGAGCTAGAGGAATAGACGTAGGGAGAAATATATATAATTTTTTTTTTCATATTTAAGAAAAATCACACAATTAAAATTATTCATCTATAAACGCACCTTGTATTAGTTATGTAAGAATGAACCTAGAACCAAAAGTATTGATACATCACTCGTAAGGATAATATTTATTATCATAGGGTTCTAAAAAATATTTAGGTTAACAAACCATTTTATTAACTAGAGTAATATCCATAAAAATAAATTGTTCAATATATATTAGAACATTGTTTATTTATAAGTATAATACATCCATTTGGGTTAGTATACTCAGTATGCCAATTTTTTGTGATTTAAGGTAGTTTGTATAAAATTAATTCCAAAATACCATCAAATGATATGATGATTATATCATCTATGTTATTTATGTTAAAAAATATATCCATTGAATAAAAATACCCAAGTTAATTGACTAAGTTTCCAAAGAGGTCATGAAAATATAATTATACAGAGACAAATACTATATAAGAAAGATAAAACTAACATGATATGGTTTTATATTCAGAACATATATTATATTTTATTTTTTTAGAATATAAAATTAATATCCTATATAGAGTACTATGTTTTAACTAGTCATGATTAACCAGTCCATATGAATTCAATAAAATATTCCAAATTGAGAAATTTAGGTCATTGTTTTGTTTTCTTCTCAAATTAATGTATTATAATTGGTGGATATTTATGATAATCAATTCATGGGTGAATAAAAGTGGTAATAATAATGGGGTGAGGCAGTGAGGTGGAGAGGCAGTGAGAGGCTAGGGTTTCGGTGGTCGCCTGTTGTGGTGGTTCTCGAGGGGGTCAGGGAGAGAAGGGGGTGACAGGGGGTGGAGGGGGGGAAATGTCGGGGTTTAAATAAAATCCACGGTGGTTTATAAAAAAACACCATTAAATCATTAAAAAAATATTTGTGGAAGTTCAGTAAATTGATGCTAAAAAACTTCTACAAAAAGCTATTAATGTTGTAGTGTGGGACAACAGTCGGGTAGATGACTCAGTTGCAGTCTATTGTAACTTTCTATACAAATAATGTAGAGTATGTTTCTAATATTAAAGTATGGAAAGAGTTTATATGTTTTATGTTCATATTTAAGGCACTCGAAAGGGATCAGATAGAGGAATGCAATTCTATGATAGGGAATGTGTGGTTCATCTTACGTATAATATGGTGTTTTATGAAAAAACAAAACTTATTGACCCAATATATCTGTTTATATGAATTTTTCCAGATCATAAACAATTAGAGATAAAAAAATAGTAGTGGGATAAAGAATCCTAGTAATATTTTAACTAATTTGATAATTAAAGAAATCAAGAATCAATAATGTACATCAGTTATACTCATTTGATCAAGTAGAAAAGAGAACACTGCATGCATCGAATATAGGATGGGGTCATGTTGGTGGTTCAATAAAATTAAAATTAGAAATTAATTTTCATGTTGATGATTTTTGGGTATTTTTATTTTCAAAAAATTTAGATGATAAAAAAGGATCTTTAGATGGAGTTTCATTAGATATCGTTTTTTAAATTAGGAACATCAGGAAAATATGATAATATGGTGGTTATCAGGTAGAAATAATTGGATATAGGAATCCTACACTTAGTCTTTATAGTCTATCATAAATAGTCAATCAGATGAATTTCATCATAAAAGATTAACTTTTCATGGGATTTTTAAATGGGTATCAGTTTTTTATTGTTTCATCGGTTGGTTGAATTCTGTAGCATAGGTTTCTCTTGTAAATGGGAGGATGACCATGAATCTTGAATGGCGGTGTAACTTTTTCACCAAGTTAATATCTCTATAAAGAGAGGTGGTGGACCATATCTATATGAGTTGGTATGTATGATTATTCTGAATAATGTATGTTTCTAGATAATTTATTTGATGATTTATAATTGATTGGATGTGAGTGATGAGTTCTGTATTTTCTTTTATATTTTACAATGATAATTTTTTTAGTATTCTCATGTAAATGTATGGAATTATCTAAACCATATAAATATTTATTTTCTATTGGATTTTATTTTCTGTGAAGTGTGTTAATAGAGTTTTTTGTAGTAATTCTGCTATATCACTTGTTTGTTCCAGTGCATAGACTCAGAAAAGGAAATTATCAGATAGACCTCTATTCAATAGGATTATGAAGCATTCAACTATACTTGACGAGGTTCATCATAGAAATTTATATCTATTATATGTTGTTATTTTTTCATCTAGTAAAATGGATATATTATTTCCCCTAAAGAACATTGGGAATTTCATAGATACCTATCAAACACACCCTTTGAAATGAGAATAGTACTAATTTGGATGGACCAATTTGATGAACTACCTCAAAAATGGGTGAGGTGGAATGGCGGAAGGCTTCGTGGTGGAAAGGGTTTTTGGGGTCGCTAAGGGGGGAGGGGTCTCACAGGGGTCGAGGAGAGAAGGGGGTCAAAGGGGGTGGAGGGAAGTGTTGGGGATGAAATAAAATTAGTGGTGGTTTATGAAAACCACCCCAAGATCATTAATAAAAACATTAACAGTTGTTTATTAAACGTCCACTTATAACCCACAGCAAAAAACTATTAATGATTTTGTGATGGTGCGAGAAAAATCATTTTCACCTTTTATGTTAATAATAGAACATTACTTTTTGGTTTTTAAAATGTTCTGTATAAAGAAAATAAAAAGGTTGTTTTTTTAAATATTTCAATGAAATACAAAATTGGAAAAAAAAATTCTTCTATAACCCTTTTATATCCATATAAATAATTTTTTTAAATAATATCAAGAATATTTCCATGGATAAAAGACTATGAAATTATGACATTAAACATTTATTGTGTAAAAAAAATTGAATATTTAAATCATAATACAAATGAATTATTAACATTAACTAAAATTAAATAACATGATAACAGATGAAATAGGGATATATAATTTCCAAGGGGCTGTATATACACCTTATAAAATAATAATGGTGCATATAATCATGAAATGCCTAAACGAAAAGTTATTTTGATAAAATCCATTACATTGAGTCCAACATGTAATGTATGTCTTCATCTTCATAAATAATAATCTTATGTTAATTATAAACATTCTTCAGAACCTTTTTAAATTTTATCATTACTTCTATTTCACATATTATAATTCTTCACACAATGAAATAATCAATTAAATCTTTGTCAGTTGTTTTGACCATATTCGGTTAATGTGTCGACATAAATTAAGTTCATTGACTATAGTGAAAGGGGAGATATTATAAACAACATGAAAAATTTAATCATTACATAATTATCATATTTTTTGATAAGTTATATATTTAAAACCAATCATGAAATGTGGTTAGGAAAAATGAACCAATGTAATAATCACTGAGTTAGTTGGTCGTACGTATGCATGAGTGATGTTGCCATTTTTCAGTGATCATTAAGGACATATGGTATGTAATATTTACCTTTCTAGAATTATAATTATATCATAAATTCAATATTATGTAATCATATATATATTTATAATTCTATTTATATTACAGGAATCTTATCACTACAAGGCGGAAGTAGTCCACACATCCACGAACAACTTTATCAATTTTTTTGGTGTTTTAAATAGTGTTAAATATATTACATTTAGTATTTAGAGAAATGAAATTATTTCATGAAAATAATATATAATTTATTTAATTCACATATGTTTAATTAAACCAATCCTTATAAAGTTATATGTAGTGTTTTAAGGTATAAAATCTCTTTGATGTGGCAGAAGTCCATGATTCCAGAAATTATGTTATCATATATAGAAAAAAAGGAATTTAAAAATGTATGTGTAATAATATAATTACATAAGAATAAATAAAAAATAAATTTCACAAATATCATATATGAATAGACCATTCATCATAATTTCTAACTATGAACTATTGTAAAGTAAAAAAATGAACAACATCATTTCGTTATGTGGTAGTTCACCATACACAAGCATGGTAAGTTCATTACCCATTAGATTGTTGTGTGTGTAAGTTTTGGTCATAATTGTTTCATTGAAAAATTAAATTATATTCTTCATACTTGTGTTATTATTTTTTCACGGAATAATAACATTTTATGTGGTGGATAATGAGTATAAAATAAAATATCTTGAGAAAGGGTGTTACCTATTATTGGGGTAACACATTTTGGATTCCATAAAAGGACTTTCTTGAATGGATTTATACCCAAGGTGTATATTGTAAGAGTATGTGAACGATTTTGAGGAGTTATTTTGTATGATATTGGTCAATAAAAGTTTTCTTGAGGATTGTGAGGAAGTGGCAGGTGTGAGGGCCTTTTTAGTGGAGGAGGACTTGTAATCATTTAAATTATTGAAAATGGAAATCAACCAATGTTTTTCCAATGTAAAATGGATCTAATAATAGAAAAACAATTATATAAAATTTATGATAGTGTTTAAATATGTCCATACAATGGATTTTGGACAAGTTTCTTGGTCATTTGGGCCATTAGTTTTAAGGTTTAATCCCTTATTATGCTAATTTTTCTTTTAATCATTGTAAATAATTTTATTCGCCTTCATTGATATTTTTGCTTATAAATTATGTTAAAGTTATTAAACATGATATATTATTCTGATTCTTAATATATGAGTATTTTTTTCAAATTAATAACAATTATTGGCATAAATTAATTTAAAAACAATCATTGAGATGGGAGGACATTGTGAGTTTTAAATGTTAAAACATTCCAATGTTTAATACGTTTTAATATCCAATTTCAATTTGAAATTGTTTCCAATGACTAAAATTGGATTAATTGTTGTATAAAATATATAATTTGTCTTTAAAATTAATTATAAAAATAAGTTAACTTTATAAATAAATTATTAAAAAAGATGTTTTAAATTAAAATACAATTTTATTCACTATTCCTAGAAATATGAAAGTTCACAGGAAAATACAAAAAACTCACCAAAATTAAATTCTTATAGTTTATTTAAAAAATATTGTTTTTTTCATTTAATAACTTCAAAGTTTTGAAAAATTATATTTCTAATCGGTTCTTCATTAAAATAGATTGCAACTACTTTATAAAAATATAGATATTCTTATGCTTATAATTTAATTTATTATTATTTTAATCTAGTGAAATGTATTAGATGAATGTAAAAATATTTAAAAAATATAAAATAGTTGCTATATTTTATTATTAATGATAAACATTTCTTGGAAAAAACAAATAATATTACCCTTATATTGGTTATTTATATAACTAAATCTTTAAAGGAAATAAGAATTTGGAGAATCTTATTTTTGTGTGTCGGGTGTGCTATCAGAAATAAAATCCCTTCTATAGTAAAACTACTATCTAATTTAGAAAAATTAATAAATTTTAAGGGTACATAATCTATCATTACATGGTATGTTACAAAAAATAATTATAGTAATAAATTAAAATAAAATTAATTAATATTTCTAATCATACCTGCTATAAGAATAATGAATATTGACACTACTCCTACTAAACTAGTTTAAACAGTCAAAACTACAATCACCCAATATGAAATATTATTATCCAATAACTATTATACTTATAAAAATTATTATAAATGAAAACTATAAATAGTTCTAGGTATTAATATGGTAAATATATGCATGATTATGATTTTTATGACTATTTTATAGGAGGGTAGAACAAACTTTACTAAGCAATAATAAAGGTAATGGGATATTTGTCTAAAATTTAATTTATTGATAATTATTTAACAATTTTAACAATGATATGTTTAATTCAGTTGGATTACTACCTAATGAATTTATTTTATGATCTTCATGTGGTTTGGAGAGTTATATCACGCACGTTATTCCAATGGACATCAATTAAAAATATATGAAAAATCAAAAAATTTTTCTAATAATACTATTACTCTATCAATAAGGGTTTCTCAGAAAATATTATTTTCTAAGAATGATTTTTTTTAAATGATAACCCATCTATGGAATTTTTATTCTCTATAAAACCACTCATAATTTCCTTTTTTACATTCATGGGTTTTTATATTTTCCATAGAAATTTCATAAACACATCAACCATATTTAACCTGAAGAGTTTATTTTATTTGAAACTAACTCAATCACTTATTTTCATTTTGGAACATTCCTTTATCAATTTCCTAATTCATTGGACTCTTTTGAAATTATCTTTATTAAAAACTAAATATTAAATTTTTGTAATTTATTAATAATTTATTTTCTTCATATTGTTTAATGTAATATTTTAATGTTTTCATAGTGGTTAATTTTCACCAATGTGTTATATATTTTAAGGTTTTCAATGTGATCCTCAATAAATAATCATTTTTTATGATACAACATTTATAAAATTTAGTTTTTTTTTCTAAAAAAAATTTTGTTCTTTTTTATTTATAATATATTTCTACCTAAATTTATTTTAAAAATATCATTGATGTTTTTAATTTAAAAATATATTTTTAATAATCCCTAAAAAAAATTTACATCTAAATATATATCATTTTACAAACATTATGCTTCATAATAGATATTCTTATAATGAGACCTTATAAATTGATTTTATGGATAACCTATTTAATGTTTAAAGAATAATAATTTGGTTTCATTTATAATAAGATTAATTTTTATATTCTATTTTTTTTGCTTGTGAAATTCTTATATAGAACCATTGGAGCTTTTTATTTGACTTTTGATATTTTGAAGATATTTTGGTTTAAAATAGAAAACACCACACCCATGGTGAGAGACTTTCTGGACATTTAAAAGCAGCAATGTGAAAACTAAAAATAAAAATATTCATGTGAATGAATAGTCATGGGTGTGGAGCACTAGAGAATCTCTTATAGGCCAAAAAAAGAATGTAATCACCATACCTATAGTGGAGGATATGGTCATGAAAAAGTTCCAAAATTTTGTAAGCAAACCATGTATGGATACATTTTTAGTGTGGGCTGTTAAATCCACCATTACCATGGAGGTGGAAATGGTAGAGGTCATGATGATGATTGTTCTTGGGTTTAAATGGTTGACATATCCTAAATATTTTTATAGATCTCGATCATCAAAAGAAGAGAATGTGTGTGCTTTTTATGAGGTTCCTTGAAGGCTTTTTTAATTCATTTATTCATTAATTAATTGATCCACACTCTTTATCTTATCATTCATTGGACCCATACAACTTTCTAGATGTATTCCAGATCATCCATGGGTGAGAATTGTTGAAAATTTATTTGATAAGGCCCTTGCCCTGGATAAACAATAAAATTATTAGAAATTCCATAAATGATATTATTTGAATTCTGAACACAGAGGGTCAAAAAATATAATATGGAGTGTAATATGATTAAACCAAACTCATAGGATCCTTGACTCTATTCACTTTTTGATCTTAAAGTGTTGAAAAAATTCTACTTTTTTCAACCTTACTCAAATTCCAAAATTGATGCTCGTCCATTATGGGTAAGTGTTCGGTTATACCCTATTGAATTTATTACATTCCTAAGTATCATTCTAAAACCCATTTCGTTTTGAATTGGAATCATTTTTAGTATGTTCTTGGCATGTAGCATTTTCCAATTGGAGTGAGAATGCGGTTCAAGTGATGACTATCTTGTTGAACCTTGACACTAACATCGACATGCCTAAGATTGGATATGCATACCATATACAGAATTGATCTTGCTATTGTTTCCATGTTAATTTATATGTCTGTGAATAGTTGTAGATGTCTTGTTTGACATGACATGATGGTAATGTGTAAACATATTAGAGAGAATTGTTGTGTGATATTTTATTCTTGTGTGTCGGTGAACAACCCATAATACCATCAGTTTTTTCTATGCCTTAGTATATATGTCACTAAAATGATGACACCATTTCAATGTGGTACATTTTCTATGTGCTATATTTTTGTTGTTATTTAAAAAATCCCCATGTTTTGAGTGGACTCATAATGGATCTATGGAACTATATGGGGTTTATTTGATGCATGTTACATGATGATATGATGATTTAGATGATATTGAATGGTGGAATTGTGTGTCTCAACCTGTGGGGTTATGGTCTTCTATGATGAACTAAGAGATAGAAGTAATTAATGATGGCCTTATGTGGCCTAACATAGTGGTTGATGGCCCGTACATATATTGAGAAGTTTTTTGGCTCACTCCTCATCTTGTGATGTTAACATAACCATTAATATATTCTTCCTTCATGAAACTAAACTGGGTACGACGATCATTCCTAATGACTTGGTTAGAACAAAAATTCCCAATATGGTCTAATTTTTGTATTTATGTATCAATTTATTTTTCATAGAATTAACCTTTACATGCATGTGGATTTATGTTGAGGTTGAAATAATTGTTTTCTACTATGTTTCATTACTCACACACAGCATGGGCATTTGATGTGCATGCAGAATTCATTAACAGATAACTGGTGAAGGGTAAGGTCAGTTTGACAGAGAGATAATTATATAAAGGCATTGACTCTTAGGAGATGTCAAGATAATATATTGATTGTTTATAATACATTCATTTACTATTAGAATCCCTGATTCTAGGTTTTCCATACCAAATTAGGGTTTGGTCTAATTATCACTGTATTACATTGAATTCCCTCAGTTTTAGAATAGTTCATTTACCCTATATATAGATGTTTATTTTTTTTGAAATTTATATTATGTTTTAATGATAAATATTATAATTGATTGGGGTATATTATCCCCATGTTACTTTATACCATGTTATTACTTGGAAGCCACTTGCATATAGAGAGGCCTGCATGGGGTCTTGTGGTCTACTAGGGTTCTATTTGGAAAATCCTATTTGTTCAAATGAGAACTTGTGGAATATAGAATAAGGTGTTGAGGTTTCCTTTCATTGTTTTTGGGGATATAGTAAAGGATATTGTCTGTATAGAACATGGTTGGGGATTCACCTTTTTCCTATACAGATTATGTGTAATGGACCTCTAATTATAGATGATGGGATTACTGATATAGTTTTATGGAATTTTTTAGCATTCATGCATCTTGAGTAGGATTTTATAATCACTTTTCATATATATATATATATATATATATATATATCTAATTTGTGATTCACAAAAATTATTTAATTAAATTTCTTGAATTTGGTTTTTTCTAAGATAAATAATTCCATTTTGATATATTTATTTCGTTATATTTAGAAGAAAATGTGGAATAATATTGTTCATTATATATTATTGTGAGTAACTTGCATGTATAGAAACTGGTCTTGAGACATGGGTAGAACTAGAAGGTTTTTTGCCCTATGGATTTGGGTAGTCTCACAACAGTTTTCTTACTAGCGTCAGTTTTTGTTATTGAGTGACGTTTATGATTTTTTTTCTTAAGATGAACATTGATTGGATTTCTATGAAATAGTTGGAATTCTGATAATAAAAGATCACAGGCATGATATAGGATAACCTAATGTGGTGGGATGAAATTATCCTATAAGATAAAATTCCCCTATACACTAAAAATACCAAAGAATGTGAAACAGAGACTGCTCCTCCGCCTACTCCAGTGATTTTGGTATTGGAGATGATCTATCCAAGAGGGTTTTCAATTGTTCACATTCAAGGAGGTGGATAAAATATGACGATAATGCATTATTATCTAGACTTGTAGCTCCAGAACCAACCATCATTCCAGGGAACCAGATTCTTTCATTTTGTTGAGGGTTATATTAACATTATTGAGGACATCTTATAAAAACTAGAAAATCCAAATGAATGGTGGGTCAATGTTCAATAATTTATTATTTTGGTGACCACCATTATATGGAGAAGTATCATAAACTAGAATGGAAAATTTGAGGGTCTCATACCATCTTCTTTTTATGATTTCTTCTTCCAATGGTAATTTCTTGGTGCAATGAATCTGGACTAAGAACATGAGTTCATGATGATTTTTGAGGATATAATGCCAGTATCATTTTATTCAATCCATATCATATATTTTATATGTTTTACTCATGTCATTTATAATAATGATTTATATAAGGAATCATATTTTGAGATAGGTCATCATATAGAACATAGATGCCTTGTTTGGAGATTTGATATTATGTCTTAACTTGATGTGTTGGGGAAGGCTCTCACTATCAACAAGTTATTAGAAGGGGACTCAAAAGTATGTATTTATCTATTTCTCAGTGGATTTATGGGTGAAATATTAGCTTCTAATAGTATTACATCTTATCATGTAATTAAATGGGGTGATGAATAATTGTAACAATATAGTGATAGATAGATGGTTCATTGTAGGCCTTCTTTGGTTCCCTCTATGGGAGGAAGAGTTGATGAATTTTTCAATTGTGGGTGAGGTGGAAATTAGTATACGGATTACATGGATCCTAAGAGGTACTGGAACTAAGGCATTAGTATTAGTAATCTATAAGGTTACTTCATGAATGTTTTATAGATGCGGTCTCGTATGGGTTTTATTCAAAAACAGACCTCAAGATATGGGGCCATATGATGTCCCCAACAGCAGCTTCAAACCCATTTTATGATGATGAATTAGGTTATTCATATATATTATGTGTAGGTTCATGGAGCTGAGGGTAGCTGTTAGTATTCATTGGACCATATTTTAGTAGATAGTGGAAATGAACCATTGACCATATAAGGTATGAACCCGATCACCTATACGCATTCATCCACTTTATTTGATAGTGGGGCTTCCAAATATTTTATATTTTATAAAGTAATCATTTTCCATGACATACCAATATGAAACATTATCGCCTTCATATGTTCCTAGAGTAGACAAAAATTGTTTTTACCTATGGAAATAATAATGATTTCATAGTCCTTGAGATGACTATATATGATGTCATCATTAGGATGGGATGGATGTGAAGCTATCACATGCACATAAAGTTCTATCAGATATGGGAACCCATAACAACACTGATGAAAGAGAAGTCTATTTTGACTGGGGATTGGAATATTGAAGTAGGTAGTGTGGGACCAAATAATAGCAATTTTAATGATATTAGCGTGAAAGTAGATGGAATGGTTCATGCGATAGAGATAGTTGTAGCCTCTTATATTCTTATTATAGTTGACCACTACTAGGTTGTGTTCCCTAAGGAGTTATCAAGACATTATCATAATGGAAGTGTTGAAATTATAATAAAATGAAAGAAAATGTATCAAAATATATCGATTTTCCCATATCATATGGGTATAGTTCAGTTGAAGTAACTATAGGTGAATATAGAGGCCTTGGATGAAAATGATTTTATCAGAATGAGAGCATCACCATGGGGTGCCTCATATTTGTTTTCCCAAAACACAGATGATAGTCTAGGTTTTTTGAGGAGTATAAGAAACTAAATCAATTAATAGTGAATAAAATATTCCCATTTCCCAGGATTTATGAAATGTTTGATCAATTACATTATGATCATAGGTTTTCCAAGATTGAAAATTTTTCAATCTACAATCAACTATGTGTAAGGAAGATTCATATTACCAAGACAATGTTTATGAGTAGATATGATCTGTATGATTATATTTTTATTCTTTCTGGGTTGAAAAAATCGTTATTAGTGTTCATGTTTCACAAGATAATGATCATAATTGAGATCTTGACTTATTCATTATTTTATATATAGATTATATCCAGATATATTCTATAACATAAAATCTGGATTCTATACACGATGAGTTTTTTTGAGTATAATTTGAGTACATCGTTTTTATGAAAAGATGTTAACGTACAACTTCTAGATTTTCTAGGTGATTTCCCTTTAAATTATCATTTATAATGTTGGTAATTTTATGGACCAAATAATTGAAGATACTATTATGTATTTTTAATTTCCTAGGACTGTGTTCGATATCAAGTGATTCCATAGGCTAGCGGGGCACTATTGATGCATCACCTATGACTTCTCGTATATGGGAGTTTCGATGATTGGTATATCCATTAAATGAAAAAATATGAGTTGTTTTATAAGTGTAATAATGTTTTAACAGATTTTAATAGTAGATTGATGACAACCCTAGTTTTGACCCATCTAGATGATGGGATTAGATATCCACATTATTATGATGCATTGGGAGTTGAGTTGGGAGATATGTTGATACAAGGGGATCTAATAGTTTCTTCTGGGTCACATTATCTCTTACCCATGGGAATAACTTCCTGAAATATGGCTTATAGTAGGTAGATTTTCTTCGACACTTAGAAATGTTGATGAATTCATCACTTCCATGAGAGAATTTTTGTTTAAAAACCCCGCAAGAGCCTTTGATATATCTCCACCTAATCAGATATCTAACTGAGTTAAATAAATTGGGTCGAATATTAGTATACATTAAACATTTATATGGACTGTTCAATGAGAATGTTTTTTATATTTTCATATACTATTAGTAGTAAAAAACTGCTATTTAAGATCATGGGGAGAGGCCTTTGTAGGAGGAATCATGTTTGATGACGTTAATGGTTGATTGGATAATGGATGCATCCAAGGATCTTGGTGTGATCACATGTGTGAAATTTCATTTCATGTCTTATTTTTTGGTGCAACAACCCCTATATTTTATGAAATATTTATTTTTCTCATGTATGTTTTAATTTCACCAATAGCTTGCATTACAAGCAACATCAAGTTTTCATGAACCATGATATACTATTAAAATTGTATTTTGTGTTAGTAACTGTAGAGACCCGTATCCTGACGTACATTGACATTACATTACATTTGCGGAATACTTAGTACATAAAAAAACACACACATAAGGATCATAATAGTTTAGTGTCATTGGAAACTCGGAACGTAATCTTCTAATCGTGGTGAAAGATCCTCAATATCTCCCATAAAGATCTCCCCTTTTTTTACCTAAAACCATTCTTTATATCCTGGGGAAAAGAAAACATAAAAGGGTGAGCTCAAATTCTCAGTAAGGGTAAACAAAAGAAAATCAATCACATCATATTCATAAGAACATAACTTTTGGAAATCTTAACCTGCAAAAGAGAGCATAATTTCATAACATGGGATAAATCATAGTAGTGAAATGGAATCACAATAATCATAAATTAAAACATGAAACTTTGTGTCATACACACACAATCATAGAGAATAATTTCTTGTTAGTCAAGACTCATTGCCAAGACTATCTTAGTGGACAAAGTCCCTTTCTGAATCGAGTAACCCCCTTTTCAGTCCTGTTTCACTGAACCGGTATAACCTACCATTTTAGCCATGTCTATATCATGAGGTATAAAATCATTACCCAATGCATTGGAGGGAGATATAGGTCCCACCCATCTTATAATGAATCCTTTCTTATGTGTGCCACATAATCATAAACCATACATCATAGCGTAACCCATGTAATAAAAAATGGGAATCTTAAACATCATGACATCATAAAAAAATCATATAAGGTAAATGACTTCATCAAAATAATTCCCTCACAACATAATCAAATCAATGTAATAATAGGGATAAAAACAGAACCCTTTATTATCTTAGATGGAAAATAATTTTGATAAAACACTTGAACTCCATTCTTGAGGAAAATATCCTTTCTACTTCAAAAACATTTTTCCTTTCTTAACATGTCATAAAACTTTAAACTAAAAGAAGTTGATTAAAAATAAACTTGAAACCTTGTAAAGGATTCTTCTTAAAAATAATGTTTTAAAAATCCATTCATGCCGTTAAAAAAACATTCTTCGTACTTTTGTCGAAAAAGTCAAAAAGTACCTCGTACGAAAAACGACAAAAGATTCCTTTCATATCTTTTACTAAAAACTAACCGAAGGGTAAAATTGGATTTAAACAATTGTAGGTGGATGGAAATAATATTACGTATTGAGGTAACATGGATGTGGATGATAAAATACACCCCAGTAAATTTCAAAGTATAAACAATCTCGGATAAAAATGAGATTGTGATATTTCCCTTACCTTAGGTCCGATTTGCTTCGTAAGTGTCTGAACCTCCTGTATAATGATTTAAATCATGTTATTGACTTATTCCAGAATCATATTCATTGTTATTATATCATATATGGTCCAATTATGACTTTATATTACCCGTTCTTTTGTAAATTCATGTTAAAGTAGCGTTTTGGTTAAAATCGTCTCATTTGTCGTTCGTGTTTTTTACATGTAATTATTCATATGATTACTTAGATCATAATTACTTAATTACAGAATATAAAACATGATTTATATATATATATTCAGAATATACATATATAATAAATCAGTAAATGGAAAGAAATACACCGTTCATGGAGACGGTAGTCCGTACGTACGCATGAACGCTGTTTTCGTTTCCTTATTGAATTGAATGGAATTAAGTAGATGATATACATATAAATATAAATAATTACAGTATCATTATTAGGTGATATATTCCATTAGTACTTATTATATATACTTTATAATCATTCATTAATGGTTAATCATTGAGAATGAATCTCATCGCGTCGTGGAGACGGTAGTCCGTACGTACGCACGAGCGATGATATCATTCCCATGGTCGTGGAATTGTGTTGAAGTGTATTTATACTATTTCAGTATCAATATCACTTTATAATAATCATATATAGTTACTCATTAAACCATTATACCCATCCAATTAACCTGGTGGCGGAAAATAGATTACACCACGACGTGGAGACGGTATTCCGTACGTACGCACGCGCAGTGATTTCCTTTTTCCGCAGGATGGATAGAAGGTTAATTAGAGTTGTTTAATATTTATAATAAAATATCAGTATGTAATAAATACTGATGTTATTACTTTATCATGAAACAACTAAAGAAGAAGAAGTTGAAGAAGAAAGAAATTGAAAAGATCGGTAATGGTTATTACCTCTTCTTTGAAACGCCTCTTTGAATCCTTAACTAAGGGAACTAAGATTGGTCTTTGAAGAAGACCAGGACCTCTAGGATTTTCTAGGGAAGTGGAGAAGGGATTTTGGCAGGGGGTGGCCTAGAATGAGTGCTCAAATTGGTGTGAGGAGGAGGGGGAGGAGGTTCCCTTTTACAAGGGAGGAGAGGGGCACCTTAGGAATATCTCAAAATATTATTTTATATTAAAGTCAAAATCGGTTTATAATGGTTCCAAAGGGTCTTATTTTGAAGCTAAAGTGGGGATGGGTCGAAATCCTATCAACCAATAGGATTTAGACAAGTTTAGGTCATTATTTTAACCTTATCAATTAGATTTAACTCTAAGTTAAATAATTTAACTTTTACCGTGTCTTTTTGTTTTCTTACACTATATGGATAATACACTTACTATAACATGACAAACGAACCCCAAATTGTTTATTATTAATATATATATCCTTATCTAAGTCATTTGGCCGAACCTTAGATTTTTAGGAATAAAATAACAATTAATAATATAATATTAGATTTAAAAACTATTTGGTGTCAATTTTGACACTATTTGATATATGATTTTTTTGAAAGTCATAACAGAATTATATGTTCAAACCAAGTTGATTAAATCAACACTAATATATCATATTAACCTATAAAATTAGTGGAATTCATAAAAAGTCTCAAATTACATTCATTTGAGCATTTATAACATCAATTATGTTAATATTTCCTTAAAAGGGTAATTACTGCATCATCGTTGTGTCATAAATAAATTAATTTATTTAAAGTCTAAAAATTATAAATAAAATATCATAATGTCTGAAATCTTTTTATCTTTATAATTAATATTTATAGTCGAATTTATCTTATGTATAACCCCATATTAAAAATGTTTTAGTTATTAAACATTGATTTTAACTATTTTAACTATTCATTAAATAAAATAATATTAAATGTCATAATCTAATCTAAGTGGGCCTAAATGATAATATTTTACAGTTAAGGTTGTTTTTGGTCGAGATACACTTGTCCAATAGAATTAGGACATGTGTTAGGATAATATTAATATCATTCTTACCCTTAATTACCCTATTTACTTTTAACCGTGGTAAATAAAATTAAAAAGTTACTATTCATCAAAAATTATTTTCATCTCATTGAACAACATTTTACTTACTGACATCAACCGTGTCTCTCGGATTTTTGAAATTCCATTCACAGAAGCGGTAAAAATAAGTTTTATGAAAAATTCAGTTTTTAACTACCACTTAGTAGTTTCACTATTCATCAAAAATTGATGTTTTTCAGAACAATGCCAAAATTTCGTCCTAATCTATATTTCATATTCCGAATTCAAAAATGAAGTCTATTTTACCAAATTCATAACATAGAAATTGCATTAATTAATTTTATAAATAAATCCCGCTGTTAAAACAAATAGCGTGTTTTTAAGAAACAATATCTATCAAAAGATTGACACTTGATTATGTCTGGTTTAAATGTGAAATTACAACCAATGACCAAAATTGTATTAAATTGTAAAAATATATTCTAAATATACTTTAAAACCACTCAAATTAATGATTTATCACTATTAATTATTTTTATTTAAAAAGTTGTTTTTAATTATAATTTAGTAATTTTCACTATTCATCAGAATATGAAAGTTGTCCGAAAAGTACCAAAATTTCACCTTAGGCTAAATTAGATACTCCGAATCCAAAAATGAATTCCATTTTGAAAAAAAAAATTTACAAAATTTCAAAAAGTGGTTATTACTATTCATAATGGCTAGTTTTAATAATATTTTAATAGCATATCGTTGTTTCGTGAAACTCAGTATTGCGTACTACACACGCTATCGAGGAAGGTTGTGATTGCGTGTAATGCAATGCAAGTCAAGGATGCATGTTGTGCAAGCTCCTTTTGGTCTAGCGTACAACACAAGACATTAATAAAATTAAAAAGAATATTTTTCATAAAATCTCGGGCTGTTACATTCTACCCCCCTTAAAATGAATTTCACCCTCGAAATTCATCGGGGTTATAAATGGTTTACTATTCATAGTTTCTTTAATAGAATCCCACATCATAAAAAGGAATACCAAAACCAATCTTTAAAAACAAAGGTATGAAACGTAACGGTTACCCAAATAAACTAATCACTGGGTTTCCACATAGGTGAAAATATGGATATGGAAGAGAAATCTAACCATCATGTTCTGATGGAGAGTGGTAGAGATCATGGATATGGAAAAGCCAGCAATCACAAAGCCATAAATTTGTGATGATCTAAGGTACCATCTGATTCATCAGATATATGATCACTAGGAAAACATTTTTGGTTTTCAAGATCATTTCCCTAAAGTTAAAGAATTTGAATTAGAATAAATACTTACTTTATTTTGGTACAATATCACTGTTGTTCTTGCCTTTTAACAATTTCCACTTCATCTCTTAAATAAATGAAGTTGAATTTGTTATTTGTGAAGTGTTAGCAGATCATGTGATAGAGTGACGGGTCATTCCATCTATCTCAAACATAAGTCGATCTATAGTGAGAATAATCATATGTGGTTCCTAAAATGGGCTTATACTTCATATATCATACTGCTTAATGTAATAAAACTTGTTTCTACTAAACAGGGACTTCCTGTAGGCCAGTGGTAGGCGATAAAGGCCAGTCGCACTTTGGTTGTGGGTTCGATTCCCACAGCCTTGTCCGACGCGATGGGTTGTCGCCCGTCCTGCAGGTTGTCCTTTTTCTAAAACTATAACATCCCATCAAGAATATCGAAAAAAACTTCTATCCTTAAACAATACTCACGTATGTCCAACATAATCCATTTCAATCTTTAGGCTTATCCATAATACTGCAGTCCACTCTTATAACATAGTGAAAACGATTACCATAGATTTAATACCATCGTTGATCCCCATATATCATAAGATATGTTTTGTTGGTCACATTCCAAACATTCAAAGTCCTTAATCATGTATTATCTTGAATAACGTAGTGAAAACATGAATGCAGTTTAAAGTTAACACTTTCCACATACCAAAATCCTCAAAATTCTATATACTCAATCCATGATATCACTTAGTCCTTATATCAATCATGAGCTCATGAATACTATTAAACATTTCATTTTCTCGTTTTCCCTTCATTATGCGCATATCATCTTATTTCCAAAAAAAATATCTAAATCACTTTGAATACCACATCAATAAATATTGCAATACTCAATGATACAACATTATTTTGGAATCCCATTACATAAACACTTAATCATTCCACCACATCGTTGTCATATTCAACATTGCCAATAGTGATCGCATGTGACTTCCCTTTGTCCTTTGCCTTCAGTGGTTGCTCATGTTGATCATCACTAACCCTTGGATTAGGGCATTTATTAGCATAATGTCCCATTTCCTTGCACATGAAGCATTGAAGTGTTGGTGGTGCGTTCTCTGCAGTGTTTGCTTTATTCACATCATTATAAACCCTTTTTCCATTACTTCGACACTCAGCTACTCGATGACCATATTTTCCACACTTAAAACATTTTCTAGTCCCTTTAAGACAATCTCCACCATGCTTCTTTCCACACTTTGTGCATAAGGAAACATTCATCTTCTTTTCACCATTATTATGAGATTTCTCCTTGAACTCCATCTTTCGTTTCTTGTCAAAACCATGAGATGGATATGTAACACCAACTTCCATTTCTACCTTGATAGCACAACACACAATTTCTTCATAGCTACTGATGTCTCTTATAGCTAATGCCCTTCGAAGACCTGGTTTTAAGCCACTGAAAAATCGATCAACTTTACTTTCAGGTTGGATGATAATGCCAGATGCATACCTTGCAAGTCTTGTAAAATTCGCTTCGTATATATCAACAGATTCATCATCCTTTTGCTTTAGTTCAAGAAACTCCTTCTCCATCTTTGTTCGAAGAATACGAGGGAAGTACTTATTGAAAAATAAGTTCTTGAACTCATCCCATTCCATGGACTCAATTTCATCTCTTTGCCTTGTATTCTTGATAAGATTCCACCATTGATCAGATTCACCTTCCAAACGATATACTACTAAGATGACTTTATCATGTTCAGAACATTGAAGAACTGAAAATATCATTTCAGTGGTACTGATCCATTGTTCAGCAACAAGTGGATCATAAGACCCACTGAAAGAAGGTGGGCGTTGCCTCATGAAGGACTCAATAGAATATTGTTCCCTTATCTGCTCATTTGGAAGTCCAGAATGATTCATAGCGTGTGTAAGTATAACAATAAGATTTTTCACTCCATCTCCCATAACATTTGTTTGTTCATGAGGACAATCATTGCATTGTCCATTGCATTGATCAACACGGTTCCTTCGGGTTCCAGCCATCGTCTAAAACCCAAAAAGAATAGTGTGAGAGGAAAAAATCATGCTAGGGAAAAGAACATAATAAAGGGGGAGTACCTTCCATATCTAACATCTTAGGTTTAATTCTATGATCGTTACCGTAGTTCTAGTACTATAACCTATACATATACTTAACCTTAGGGACATCCCTAGACATACCTTAGAAATATCTCTAGGGATCTCACTAACGTTTTCGCATCCTAGTTTCCAAAGGTTGACTAAACCTTTCCTCTGATACCAACTGTAGAGACCCGTATCCTGACGTACATTGACATTACATTACATTTGCGGAATACTTAGTACATAAAAAAAACACACACACAAGGATCGTAATAGTTTAGTGTCTTTAGAAACTCGGAACGTAATCTTCTAATCGTGGTGAAAGATCCTCAATATCTCCCATAAAGATCTCTCCTTTTTTTACCTAAAACCATTCTTTATATCCTGGGGAAAAGAAAACATAAAAGGGTGAGATCAAATGCTCAGTAAGGGTAAACAAAAGAAAATCAATCACATCATATTCATAAGAACATAACTTTTGGAAATCTTAACCTGCAAAAGAGAGCATAATTTCATAACATGGGATAAATCATAGAAGTGAAATGGAATCCCAATAATCATAACATAAAACATGAAACATTGTGGCATACACAGATAATCATAGAGAATCATTTCTTGTTAGTCAAGACTCATTTCCAAGACTATCTTAGTGGACAAAGTCCCTTTCTAAATCGAGTAACCCTCGTTTCAGTCCTGTTTCACTGAATCGGTATAACCTACCATTTCAGCCATGTCTATCTCATGAGATATAAAATCTTTACCCAATGCATTGGAGGGAGATATATGTCCCACCCATCTTATAATGAATCCTTTCTTATGTGTTCCACATAATCATAAACCATTCATCATAGCGTAACCCATGTAATAAAAAATGGGAATCTTAAACATCATGACATCATAAAAAAAATCATATAAGGTAAATGACTTCATCAAAATAATTCCCTCACAACATAATCAAATCAATGTAATAATAGGGATAAAAACATAACCCTTTATTATCTTAGATGGAAAATAATTTTGATAAAACACTTGAACTCCATTCTTGAGGAAAATATCCTTTCTACTTCAAAAACATTTTTCCTTTCTTAACATGTCATAAAACTTTAAACTAAAAGAAGTTGATTAAAAATAAACATGAAACCTTGTAAAGGATGCTTCTTAGAAATAATGTTTTAAAAATCCATTCATGCCGTTAAAAAAAACATTCTTCGTACTTTTGTCGAAAAAGTCAAAAAGTACCTCGTACGAAAAATGACAAAAGATTACTTTCATATCTTTTACTAAAAACTCACCGAAGGGTAAAATTGGATTTAAAAAATTTTAGGTGGATGGAAATAATATTACATATTGAGGGAACATGGATGTGGATGATAAAATACACCCCAGTAAATTTCAAAGTATAAACAATCTCGGATAAAAATGAGATTGTGATATTTCCCTTACCTTAGGTCCGATTTGCTTCGTAAGTGTCTGAACCTCCTGTATAATGATTTAAATCATGATATTGACTTATTCCAGAATCATATGCATTGTTATTATATCATATATGGTCCACTTATGACTTTATATTACCCGTTATTTTGTAAATTCATGTTAAAGTAGTGTTTTGGGTAAAATCGTCTCATTTGTCGTTCGTGTTTTTAACTTGTAATTATTCATATGATTACGTAGATCATAATTACTTAATTACAGAATATAAAAATGATTTATATATATATATATTCAGAATATACATATATAATAAATCAGTAAATGGAAAGAAATACACCGTTCATGGAGACGGTAGTCCGTACGTACGCATGAACGCTGTTTTCGTTTCCTTATTGAATTGAATGGAATTAAGTAGATGACATACATATAAATATAAATAATTACAGTATCATTATTAGGTAATATATTTCACTATTACTTATTATATATACTTTATAATCATTCATTAATGGTTAATCATTGAGAATGAATCTCATCGCGTCGTGGAGACGGTAGTCCGTACGTACGCACGAGCGATGATATCGTTCCCATGGTCGTGGAATTGCGTTGAAGTGTATTTATAATATTTCAGTATAAATATCACTTTATAATAATCTTATATAGTTACTCATTAAACCATTATACCTATCCAATTAAGGTGGTGGCAGAAAATAGATTACACCACGGCGTGGAGACGGTATTCAGTACGTACGCACGCGCGGTGATTTCCTTTTTCCGCAGGATGGATAGAAGGTTAATTAGAGTTTTTTCATATTTATAATAACATATCAGTATGTAAGTAATACTGATGTTATTACTTTATCATGAAACAACTAAAGAAGAAGAAGTTGAAGAAGAAAGAAATTGAAAAGATCGGTAATGGTTATTACCTCTTCTTTGAAACGCCTCTTTGAATCCTTCACTTAGGGAACTATGATTGGTCTTTGAAGAAGACCAGGACCTCTAGGATTATTCTAGGAAAGTGGAGAAGGGATTTTGTCAGGGTTTGGCCGAGCTTGAGTGCTCAAATTGGTGTGAGGAGGAGGGGGAGGACGTGCCCTTTTATAAGGGAGGAGAGGGGCACCTTAGGAATATCTCAAAATATTATTTTATATTAAAGTCAAAATCGGGTTATAATGGTTCCAAAGGGTCTTATTTCAAAGATAAAGTGGGGATGGGTCGAAATCCTATCAACCAATAGGATTTAGACAAGTTTAGGTTATTATTTTAACCTTATCAATTAGATTTAACTCTAAGTTAAATAATTTAACTTTTACCGTGTCTTTTTGTTTTCTTACACTATATGGTTAATACACTTACTATAACATGCCAAACGAACCCCAAATTGTTTATTATTAATATATATATCCTTATCTAAGTCATTTTTCCGAACCTTAGATTTTTAGGAATAAAATAACAATTAATAATATAATATTAGATTTAAAAACTATTTTGTGTCAATTTTGACACTATTTGAAATATGATTTTTGTGAAAGTCATAACAGAATTATATGTTCTAACCAAGTTGATTAAATCAACACTAATATATCATAGTAACCTATAAAATTATTGGAATTCATAAAAAGTCTCAAATTACATTCATTTGAGCATTTATGACATCAATTATGTTAATATTTCCTTAAAAGGGTAATTACTTCATCATCGTTGTGTCATAAATAAATTAATTTATTTAAAGTCTAAAAATTATAAATAAAATATCATTATGTAGGAAATCTTTTTATATTTCTAATGAATATTTATAGTCGAATTTATCTTATGTATAACCACATATTAAAAATGTTTTAGTTATTAAACTTTGATTTTAACTATTTTAACTATTCATTAAATAAAATAATATTAAATGTCATAATCTAATCCAAGTGGGCCTAAATGATAATATTTTACACTTAAGGTTGTTTTTGGTCGAGATACACTTGTCCAATAGAATTAGGACATGTGTTAGGGTAATATTAATATCATTCTTACCCTTAATTACCCTATTGACTTTTAACCGTGTTAAATAAAAGTAAAAAGTTACTATTCACCAAAAATTATTTTCATCTCATTGAACCACATTTTACTTACTGACATCAACCGTGTCTCTAGGATTTTTGAAATTCCATTCACAGAAGCGGTAAAATTATGTTTTATGAAAAATTCAGTTTTTAACTACCACTTAGTAGTTTCACTATTCATAAAAAATTGATGTTTTTCAGAACAATGCCCAAATTTCGTCCTAATATATATTTCATATTCAGAATTCAAAAATGAAGTCTATTTTACCAAAATCATAACATAGAAATTGCATTAATTAATTTTATAATTAAATCCCGCTGTTAAAACAAATAGCGTGTTTTTAAGAAACAATATCTATCAAAAGATTGACACTTGATTATGTCTGGTTTAAATGTGAAATTACAACCAATGACCAACATTGTATTAAATTGTAAAAATATATTCTAAATATACTTTAAAACCAATCAAATTAATGATTTATCACTATTAATTATTTTGATTAAAAAAGTTGTTTTTAATTATAATTTAGTAATTTTCACTATTCATCAGAACATGAAAGTTATCCGAAAAGTACCAAAATTTCACCTTAGGCTAAATTCGATACTCCGAATACAAAAATGAATTCCATTTTGAAAAATAAAATTTACAAAATTTCAAAAAGTGGTTATTACTATTCATAACGGCTAGTTTTAATAATATTTTAATAGCATATCGTTGTTTCGTGAAACTCACTATTGCGTACTACACACACTATCGAGGAAGGTTGTGATTGCGTGTAATGCAAGGCAAGTTAAGGATGCGTGTTGTGCAAGCTCCTTTTGGTGTAGCGTACAACACAAGACATTAATAAAATTAAAAATAATATTTTTCATAAAATCTCGGGTTGTTACAGTAACCACCATAATTTTGTAATAGAGATTATTAATATTATAAAATAAATTATGAAATTATTTTTTATACATCTATTAAATAAATATGTTGGATAAAAGTTCATTATAAATAAAAAATCATATGAATATAAATGTGATATTTTTCTAGAGAAAGGTTTTTTGTATAAAAAAAGTTATTTGTCTTATTAAAATAAAGAAATAAATTTTTATTAATGATTTTAAAGAAATTTATATAATATAAATTTAATCATATATTTTAACATTCATCAAATAATTTTTCATTTTAATATATAAGAATAAAATACTATTTATTAATAATATACATTTTTTTAAAGACTATTTTCAACATGTGTGGCACTCTTATTTTGAAATTAATTTCTTCTACTTATGGTTAATTATTTGGATAAATTTGATTCCATAATTGGATTTTTTAAAACTATATTTGGGAAATATCCCACCGTTTTCATGAAAATATTTATATAAACCAAAATAAATATTATCCCCCCGATAAAAGTGTAAATCATGTTATCCTAGGATAAAACATATTGATATGGCCATATTTTATTATCATATTTTTTTAATAGATTAATTTAATTCCACCCTTATCACCTTCGGCTGGAAGTTAATTTTTTAGTGGGAATATATCAATGATAATGATCAATATAATATTTAATTACAAAAGTTATGAAATTTCACTCCCTTAGATTTAAATATCTCTTATGTGTCAATATAAGTGTTTATATTGATATTAATGAAATTATATTTCAGATATAAATTCATTCTTAATATTTATTAGTTATATAATATCCTTAAATTCTTATACAGTATTGATACAGTATTTCACAAATTAATAAAAAATATAATTAATGTTCTTAAAAATAATGAATGTAATATAATTTGAATGAGTTAATGTATGTCCTATATTTTTTGATAAACATTAAATATCAGTGTTATCTTAAATAATTATATTATAATTATATCTTTTTATTATTATAATTCAATTCATATTAAATGAATTTTGTTAAAATGATGTTTATGATATTTTATAACTAATTATAATTTATTCAAAGTAATAAAAATAACAATAATATTATATTCATCCAAATAATAGGGATATGGTTCAATACATAATAAATGGTCCATTTATGGGGTTTTAATCAATTTATAGTATCATTATTAATCCTTAATGGGTGAAAACATTAATATTATTGTAATTTTCAAAAGGGTTAACGATGGGTTAAAATAAATAGTCAAGGATAAGAATGTGATCCAATCATGTCCAAATTTTATAATAATATTGGATTTAGAATCATAGTCGTATATTATTAATAGTACCAATTTTGATTCCTTTTTACGTAAAAAATAATGTATACTAGTTTATTATTTTAATAAATTCCTAGAGATACCCACCCATAAATTATAAAGGGTACCCAAACTTTCACTTCATCGCACCGCATTGAGATATCTATAATGCCCAAAATCTACCTGGTTATATCATAAAAATCTATTTACACATCATATAGGTTCATTTCTTCCCAAAATACAACCCTATAGCCTATAATATAAGATCTAATTGTGTTGTTTCATAGAAGAGGTAATCGTCTTACCTGATCACTTTATTTTTAATTTCTAATTTACATAATAAAAATATGTAACATTTTTTTTTAAATAATAAATTTAGGATCCTACATAAACTAAAATGTTATTATGTTTCATAAATGTCTTTAATTCAACCTATTTACATCAAATTTTATGTGAAATTACCGCCTGTGTGTACGTACAACTTACCATATCCACATAAGGAATTTATTTCTCATCACCATATTTTATGGAATGGTATATTTATGGTTTTAAAATTCATATATGAAAATTTAGAAATAATTATAATTCTATAAATATTATATAACATATACATTCTTTCCCTTAAATCCATCATAAAACCATAATGTTGCTAACGCATATGCGTGGACTACCACCTCCATGATGTGATGTGATTCATTTTTTATCATTCACATTATAATTTTATAGTTATAAATATTTATATATAAATATAAATGATATATATTATATAAATATATTTATTTAGAGTATATTTTTTATTTACTTTTCTTTTATTCTGTCTATAAAAAAATGAAAACATTGTTCAAGCGTATGTACAACCTACTATCTCCATGAACTGTGTATTTCATTTTTCTATGTGTATATAAAATGAATGAATTTAAAAATCAAAATAATTAATATAAATTATATTTATGTAATTTTTTAAATTTTACAGATTATATATTTATGATCAATATACACAGACTAGAACTATTAAACCCAAACATTTGAGAGAAATGAAGCAAATATCACCCATAACAATAATTTTAATAATGATTTGTAATAAAATAATTGAAAAATTAAAATAAGTAAATAATATATGGTATTATATATATTATTATTGTTATTTAATATATTGATAATAAATATATATTAATTATACATTATGTCTTAATTTATACCAAGGAAGTCGAACCAAGTCTCTGAGATTTCTAGTCACTTTTATTTTCGGGATACTTATTTCAAATTCCACACGAATTTGTTTTGTGTGGTGAATGTAATTACCATTAAAAACGTAATATAATGAATATCATAATTTAATTATATTTATTATTTCAATTTATTCTATATTTTCAGGGAGGTTATGGTTCAAAATATTCCAATATGGTATGAGATTTTAGTCTCACTTTTATATCTATGAGAAAAATTACATATTCACCACTTATTTCCTTTATGTGGTGTATATACTAAAAATTAATTACTTTTATGATACTTCTAAAAAATTTTACAGATTTTTAAATATCAATATATATTTTTATATTTTTTGGGATTCGGATTGAAATGTTACCAAATACATAAGGGTTTTATATAACAATATCATCTTTTATTGGGATTTTTTATGATTATATTTTCAATGATAAAATAGTATGATCATCCCCACAAATAACTCATGAATTTTAATTTACATTTTATTTTTCTTGATAGTACGTATTTTCCATTCATTAACTATAACATATGAACTCAAGAGACTAATTTTTTTAATGGAAAATCAACTTTATATATGTCTTAAATCAAAAACAATTTTCTCCCATATCTATATTTCCTTAAAATGATTTAAATATAGTTTTTAATATTCTAAAATGGTTTGTTAAATATATTTTTACCCATGCATTATTTTTTACATAATGTCTCAAAAGGATTCTGTTTTCATTTTTTAAATGAGGTAATTTTGATGTTTTTTATAAAAGTGTAAAATGAATAATTTTATTCAACAGATGCAGGAAGAACATAATTTTACACCATCATGATCATACAATGTTTTGAATATTACTTTACAAGTTTACTATGTTTTTTATGAATTGTTTTCAATAATATTTTATATTTTTATATTTTATAATTAATTAATGTCAAAATAGAATGGTTATTTTCCATAAGACTGTTTAAAATGATCTTGTAATGATATTTCTATTCATCAAATAAAACAACCCTTAATTTCCATTTTTTCTTTATTTGGGATATGATTAATGGTTACCATCCTTTGTCCTTCTCCCTATAGATTATGTTTATGATGAAAATATTTTTATAAAACCCATTCCTTTACCATGGATTATTCTATGATGAAATGGTGAAATTTCTATAAATCTCATTTCCTTTCCACGAGTTATGTATTGATTAAAAGTTATTGAAACCTATTTAATTTTCATGTTATCTAATATAATGAATGTTTTATGATCATTTTTCACACACACACATTTTATTTTCATTATGTAAAGGTGTTTATACTATATCAAATGTTGGTGGTTAAAATATAACCAAGGATGATGGTTAGAATAAAAAAGGATTTTGTCATATTATAGCAGAGCATGGGTGGAACTACATATCAAACCATTTTATTGAGTAAATTTTGATATCTCATGAGATAAATAAAACTATAATATGGATTTAAACATGTTTAGTAATAAAATTTGTCCAATATGAATTTCTTAAGAGTGATCATTGGCTATTATGATGGTTAGGGAGTCAAAAACTTCCACTATGATTGTTTTTCCAGTGAGTGTTGAATACTTCAAAAATGATTTTCTATACTGATGTGTATTCCGAAATTCCATTTCTTATACCATAGTTATGATCTCGTAGACCATGTTAATTTATTGTTTTATGATTCATGTATTATGAAATAACAATATTTATGGTAAGAGTTAGTATTATGATATATGATATGAAAGGTGAGGATAAAAATTATTATGTTCTTTGAATCATACCCTTATGATAATGTTATATCAATTTTATCATTTAAATCTATTGTTTAGCCTTACTGAGAATATAAGATCACCATTTATTATGTTTCCTTCCTACAAGTTGTGAAAAATGGTATTGAGAATGAAATGAATAAGAAGGTTTATAATCATGAAAAACATAAAGGGGGACTCTTAAGAACAATTTTTTTTGTGTTAATGCTTCAAAAGGCACTAGATCTATACAATTTTTGTGTGTTTCATTATGTTATGTTATAAATAATCATGTTTTATATATGTATAAAGATTATTTTTCACTATATATTGTACCATTGAATGTTTTAGTTACCCTTTGGAATCATGAATGAGATAAATTTAGTGATAACCATTCGGATATGCCTATGTATACGATAATATATTAATGTTTAGGTAGTGATAATGAATTACGTAGGTTAAGAATATGGTTTCATAGAATAATTTTTCTCAATTTATACATACTATAATAAAATTTTCATGATTATGTGGTTTTCCACAATGATTATAGTTTCTCTATTTTGGATATTTAGTTTTAGTAAATGGATGTAATCTGAAGGAATCATGTTAATATTGAATGTGATAGGTAATTGAATGATTTTCTAGTTATAAAACCTTTTTAAATAAGTGATAGAATGAAAAACCTTATGACTATGCATAATTGTCAATCTATACATATGATTAACAATATCAGCTTTGTTGATTTTATTGACACATATAATAATATAATTATGGAGTTTCATAAATACCATGATGGAAAAAAGATTCATCATAATAAATGTCAAAAATGTATGAAGAATCACTCATATAATGTTCTTATATAAATTAAATGATGATTTGATTGTGTAAAATAAGGACACAATGAGATAGTTATCTGAGGAAAAATGAAAATATCATCTAACATAGTGAATGAGAACAGCGGTTTCTACAATTTATCCTTAGAGGATGAATGTTTTCAACTGAAAATAATGAAAATTATTCAAATTTTTATCCTAGGGGGAAATATATAGAAGATAATTAGAAAGTATGTAAGATTAATGGTTTTATAGATGATCGTGTAGAGACTAAGTATGAAAAATGTATAGTAAGGGTTGGTTTAATAAAATTTATTATTATAAAAATATTAAGTAGTATTAATATAAGGTTAATTAGTTATAATACATGATTACTATTTAATATTATAGGAAAAAATTATTTGGTAATAAGATTATGATTAATTGTTATTAGTTTAAGAAGGAATAAAAATGATTTTTGTGTTTATGTATTTTAATTCCTAAATTATTTTGTAAAAGTTTCAATATAATTAATTATGGTTAAAAAAATTATGAAACATATATGTATTATTACCTAGTATCTTATCATTATATATTTGAAATATTAATTTGAATGGTACTAGTAACAATGAAATGTTATTTAGTGGTATGGTTATATTTATTCAGAAGACATGATTATGGGAAATATATACCTTAACATGTGTCAGATGTTCAATTAATTAGGTTTATATGGTATATAGATAAGATTAAAATTGATAGTATTGGTATCCTTGAAATTGTATAATGATTTGTTGAAAAATATATTTAGGTCATCATTGATGAAGTTTAATATATTAATAAATTTTTGGAATATATTTAATAGTTTGTGAAATTATATTAGGAATAAGGATTGTGTTAGTTTTTGGAATCATATTTGTTTTCTTGTAAGGTTAACATACATGTTTTGGAAACAATCATGGGTTTATAAGATTGTGGTTGATTATAAGTTCTAAGGATTCAACCCCAAATTTTTAATATTTTATGTGTTGTGATTTTTTAGGCGACATCAAGTTTTTTTTTGGGTTTGAGGAATAATAATCAATTATGGTTTAAAAAACCTTTTCAGTTGATATATGATTTTACCATAAGTTAATTATAGTATACTATATAGTGCGATATATAGAATCATGATGGTATAAAAGTGATTCATTGGAAATCTTATATTTTAGAGATATTTATGGTATTGTTAAGGAAAACCCTTTTAGTTTAGAATATAAATTTGATTCATGATATTTTATAGATTTTCATAACATTATAAGATTATATATTGATATTTATAAAATTGATTATCAATATTTGGGATATGTTTAATAGGGTTGAGGTATATATAACCCTAAGGTTTAACAAGTGATATACAATGAAATATTAGTTCGGAATAATGTAATTTAATTTTAAAAGTTATAATATGAAAGGTATAAAACAGTCTTTTATGTTAAAACAGTTATTCGATTTTATGTTATTGAGGTAATTAATATTGTGTATATTAATGTTTAATTTCATCATATATTGGTTTATTCATACTGATAATTATCTAATACTGAAAAAAAATTGGTATTGGTTAAAGAAGAAACATTGGATTAATATCTTGATATCCTTTTTTATAAATTAGATAATGATTTTAGTTCTTTGGGTATGAAAATTTCACCTTGACTACTCTTTATTTGGAGCATCAGATTAGATTATAGTGGAAAATGATTACACGATGATATTCTACTTTCTAGGTTAGTATATATCTTTTTGTTCTATGTCTAGATGGTGAAGTAAATCATCAACTCTAGGAAAATGACCTTAAAAAAATTACTATTACATTCAATTATGATGAATTGATTGAATTTTAACCACTAACTGGTTCATGGTATTTTGGTTGTTAACTTTTTCTTGAAAATTTTCCCTAGTACTCTATATCAGTCGTTGGAAGTTAATTTTATATTTAATATTATTATTTTAACATTCTACCAATATTTTTCATATATGTGGAAAAAATATTATTTTATTTCATGTAACCTTTACATTTCTCAATTTCAATGTCAAGGGATGTTTTATTATTCCTTTGTATGACGTGGATCACGATAATGGAATTTTTAAACAATTTTTATTTGATGAAAACGAAAAATTTTGAGGAAACAATTTATTTACTGTTCGAGAATGTAACACCGTGAAATTTTATGAAATTTCTTCTTTTATAAGTAAATTTAATTTTTTTTATATAGCTTGTGCAACACACGACATTGAGTTTTAACGATCCGTGATATACTATTAAATTTTTTATGTGATAGTTACTACTTAGATATTATATTCTAGGGTATAAATAATACAAAATATTTTATAAATATTTTATAGAATAAACATGTATGAAATAATTTCTTTAGTTTCCACTTGATTATAGATAAATATAAAAACATTTGAAAGTAAACGTGAAATTTTACAAGAAACATATTTTTTCTGCACAAATCTACTTTATCTTAATAAATTAAATAAATTACTATTTTTTAATGTTTTTAATAGAGTTTATATATTATAAATTTATTAAAATGGTTTATATTAAATTAAATATTATTTCTATTTATTTAATAATAATAAAATATATTTTAAAAATAAAAAATACTATTTTCTAAAATGGAAATTTTCATCATGTGTAGTGAACTTATTTTAAACCATTCTTCCAACATAAGGGATTTAATGTGATAAAATGGATTCCATAATTAGAAATAGGTGGTTTATATTTTTTAAACAAGAAATTTTTCTAAGACAATAAGATTAGTAAGAATAGTAAATTTTATCACCCTTTTAAATGGGTATATCATTCTAACCAAGGATGAAAATTAGTGATAAAGCTATATTTGGTTACTATGATTTTTATTATGTGAATTTAATTTTACCATTATAACCTTAAAACTTATTTGTAGATCTTAAATGGTCACTTTTCCATGAAAATGGCCTATATAATATTTAAATTAATGAATGTTAATAAATGACACTCCCTTAGATTTAAATATTTAATATTTGTCTATATAAGGAAAAATAATGTTATAAATGAATATAACTCTATATATTTATATTAGTGAAATTATATTCATGATAAAAATTTATTTCTCAATTATATATATAATATATTTTTGTTTAATTCATATGAATCACTGATGTGTTAATTTTACAATTAATAAAAAACATAATAAAATGTTTTTAAACAATTAATTATAATATAATTGTAGAGTTAGTATGTATAAAAAAAATTTATTCATATGGAATTGTATTCTTATTTTTATTAATTAAATTCAAAATCCACAAATTACATTATGTATATAAATATAAATTAAATGAGTAGTTTCAAAAATGAAAGTAATTATATTTTATAATAAATAATTTTTCTTAAAAAGGTATAAAATTCATTAAAATCATGGGTTTGGTCACATGAATTGTATATGGTATTTAAAATCCACCACAGTCCATTATGGTTTGTTTGGAATTTTACAAAAAAATCATTAACCCTTAAAATGTAGAAATTTTTAATAAATAATGCTTCTTAAAAAGGTATAAAATTAATCTTTATTTGGATGGTATAATTTTGATAGACACTCATATTTAATTTTATTAATATCAATTTCTATCCATTTGGAAAAAATCAATTTAAATTAATATAACATTTAAAACATTTCAAGAGCTCCCTGTCACTCAATTATAAAAGGGACCCCACCACTTTCTTTTTTAAACACCATAATGATCATTATAGATAAAAAAATTCTAAAAATTTATATTATCCACTTTAATATCAGAATTATATAGGATCTTTTCTTCCAAAAATATATAACCTAGAAAATATAAGAGGAGATCTAACGTTGTCATTTCAAAGAAGAGTTAACTGTCTTAATCGATCACTTTCTTTTAATTTTTTTTAATTCATCTAAATATTTTTATATTCATAATAATATAATAAATTAATTTTAATATATATAATAAAATATCATTATGTTAATGAATCCTCCTTTATAGAACCCCTTTCCTTCAAAAGGGAAGTAACGGTATTGCTTGTGTGTACGTACAACTTACTGTCTCCAAATAGTTATACAATTCAATTATCGTCACCATATTTTTAAGTTGATAATTTTTATTGGATTAATATTCATATATACATATTAAAAGGATATAATTATTATACATCTATAATTATGATATCATATATACATTCTTACCATCAAAATCATCAGAAATCTATAACACTGCTCATCCATTTTTTTGGACTTCCACCCCTTGAAGCGATATAATTAATTTAAAATTTATTTGTAGTTAGATAGTAATAATTATAGATTTAATATGTATATATATATTATATATATGATATAATAATTATTTTATAATGGTTATTTATTACTTATCTTTATTTAATTTCATTATTCCAAAAATAAAAACAACATTCATGGGTACATTCAACCAACCGTCTCAGTGAACGGTGTAATTCAATTTTCCCTCTCTATATTTTATGAAAGACTAGAAATTAAAATTTATAAAATATATAATATTTATATAAATAATAAAATCATGAATATTAGGGAACCCTGATCAGTGTATATGATCCAAAACTAGTAAACCAAAACATCAAATAAAACCAATGAAGATAACATTCGAAATAAGTATTTTTATAAATAATTGCTAACAAATAGGTGATGAAAGGATATAAATAAATTCTAGATTTTATTATATTAATTATTATGGTTATATAATATATTTATAACAAATATATATTTTATATAGTAGGTTCCAACAAGTACGATGTAATTCAGACATAATGTCATCGATTTATAGTTTCACATTTATTTCTTTTATATTTATTCTAGAGTGACCATTTTTTTAATTTTTTTGGTGTATGTAGATCCAATTTAATATTTTATATCATTAATCAACATATTTTAATGATATTTTTTGTTTTAATTTATTTTATCATTTCATAGGGATTATGGTTCATAATTTAATAATTTGGTAATAGATTTTTCATATGACTTTTATTTCATTGAGACACATGATATATTCATCAATTGTTTATTTTATGTTGTGTATATATTACCCATTAAGGTATTTTATGATGATTATTATGAATTTTATCTAGATTTAAGTATCCATATAATGGTTTTTTATTTCATGGTTCATATGATTTAAATGTTACCAAAGTGGTAAGTGCCTTATGTCACTATATCATTATTTGATGGAATTGTTTTTTCTTATGATTCAATATTGAAATTTTAAGATGTATCTCCCAAAAACTCATGGATTTTATAATAATTTGGGTACTTCTTTAAAATTAGAGTTTCCCATTTATTTTTATAAATTATGTTTCCATGAGACTTAAAATATTTAAATGAGGAAAATTGGCAATATTTCTCTCATTGGTTAAAAAAAACCTCTTCCATATCCATGATTCCTAAAAATGATTTAAATAATTTTTATAATATTATTAAACTATCATTAAATTAAATTTTTATACATGTTTTAATTTTCACAAAATGGTTTTATGGGAATATTTTTTCATTTTTTAGAATAATGTAATAATATCTTTTTTTTAAAAAGTGTAGAAGGAATGTTTTATTTTAACTTATAGGACGTGAAAATAATTTTCCACTGTTAAAAATTATTAATGATTTGAGGTTTCATTTATAAGTGAAGAATTTTATTTTCAAATAAAACTATTTCAATAATATTTTTGATCTTTATATATTTTAATGATGTGATCTTAAAATAGAAAGGTTTTTTTTATCAAGAAATTTTTAATGATATTGTAATGGTATACCATTTAATTTATGAAAAAAATCAATGATTTCACTTATATATTACTTAGGATATGATCCAATGATACCATCCTTATTATTTCGCCAGATTTATTGTGTTTATGATGACAATATGTTTATGAAACCTATTCCTTTTCCATGGGTTTTAATATGTTGAAATGATAACATGGTTATGAAGCATTATTATTTTACATGGGTAATATTATGATTAAATGTTTACGAAACACATTTTACTTTCATGCATAATGATATGATGAATTTTTTATGTTATTGTGGGATACATATGTATGTTTTTATTTTCAGATGGTGGTTATGTTATAAACAAAGATGGTTGTAATGTAATGACCAAGGAAGTTTGTTACTTATAATCAAGTTCCATGGTAACATTGTAGCCAAGGATGGTGGTTATGTTCTACCCAATGACGGTGGACCTTTTATAACTGTGTATGAGTGATAACTATATCTCCCTCAATTATATTTGTTCAATATTTATATCTCATGATATAAAATAGAATTTATTGAGGAGTTAACCAAAATCATTATGGTACTTTTTCCACTATGATTCTCTTGAGTGTGAAACTTGATTTCTATGATTGTGTGCGAAGTAAACCCATTAAACTATGATAGTCATTAAAAATGATTCTATAATAATATAGAAATGATTTTTTTCCTTATATGTGTTTAATAATTCCCTGTTTTATTCTAATTTTATCCTCTCTTGGATCATGTTATTCTATTAATTTATGATTCATGTATTTATAACTACTTAGATATATGTTATATATAAATATTATAATCTATGATATGTAGGGTATGGATTTCAATTTTTATGTTCAGGTTCTCAAACCATTATTCTCATCTTATAATTATATGAACTTTAAAATCATCATTGATTACCAATACTATGCATATGAACTCACCCTTTCTATGGTTTCATATGCTTGGGTCATGAAGAATGGTTTTAGGAATGATATGTATTTGACGAATAGTAGTTGTGAAGAAAAAAATTGGAGACTCTTCTAAACTAGTTGTTTATGTGTCTAGGTTTCCAAATGTACTAGACCAATAAAATTTTGGCAGGGATTTTTATGGTATATAATTAATATTCATGTGATATCTATGTAAAATGGTATGGTTCGGAATAGGTAGACCGTGTGAAAGAGTGATAAGAGTCAGATTTATAGGTTGTGATGATGCATGATTTTAGATTATGAGACAATTATATTCATAGGAAGTAATTAGATACAAATTAATTGATTTATGTCTATTTGAGGGTAGTTGTGATAGATTATTTTAGGGAGGATATCATGAGAGACTCTCGGTATTTGAAATCGCTAGGGAATCCAGGGTTAATGAAGATGTATAAAAAGATATTACATCATTTTTTATGAAATGTTTTGGGGAATTACATCACTATTATTTTTTTCAATGACTTACCTTCAAGAGGTTAAAGATTGAGAATCATAATCCCAATGGTTTAAATCATCTATTTTTATTTCATATTTGGAACCTAGGTGGTGTGATGATGAACATAATTGGTAGGTTACACAAAAACCTAATATGTTGTGATTCAATTTTGGGAGATATATGATTGGATGATGAATGTGGAACAATTTTTACTAATCAGATAGAGTCATTATATAGATGGTTTGGGATATATTTCTATCAAGGAGGTTGTACTATTTCAGGTAATTCCTTCTATTATCATATTTGATGGAGACATTTTTTTTACATTTCATTTTTGGAAATTCTTTCACATTACTTTGGGAACTCAACTGAAACAAAGTAAAACATATCATCTATAGAACGATGGTCATCTATGGAGGATGATATATATATATATATATATATATATATATATATGAGGATATTTATTGGGGTTCAATTCAATAATTTTTTGGACTATAGGATGATGAACACAACATGGATGAATTCACATATAACAAATGCTTCAACGTTTTTATCAAATGGAAGCTTTTGAGGACCTCTATGGTTCTCTATGGTTCTCACCACTATGTTCTAATGAAATATGTGATGTAGTTTTAATTGGTCTAGATATGATGTATATGAAATATGTTAGATTATAGATTATTTGGAAGTAGTTGGTTAAAATATATATATGGAAATGATCATATGAGGACCAGAGGTGCCGACCATTGGAGTTCAGTGTTTTTGACCATGACATCTTACAAGTGTCACATTGGTAGGGGAATCATCATTTTCAGCAGTAAGTGATGTCAGAAATATGTTTATTTATATTGCTTTAGTTCACTGATCATTTTTGTGAGGAGACATACCAATTGGAACTTCCAACCGGTTATGGAGGAATTCATGATATATTCCACACTTCACAAATTCTGATGTACACTCCTTCTCATTCACATGAGATTAATTATGAGGAAAATGATTTGTAACTAAATGCATATTTCATAGAAATCATGATGTGAATTATATACTGGAGTGACAATGTATTTATGGGTTAGATGGTACCACATATTAGAGTCTTATGTAAGCATTTATAGATCCATTGGGAAATGTGGTGGTGGGATTCTATTAGCCAGGATTACATTCCATAGTTTTTCAATACTAATTCCTAGATAAACTTTTTGATGATGAGAAGTCATAGAGGTGGAAATTTTAGAGCCTAATTTTTTTAATATTATAATTATCATGTATTACATTCTCCCTATTTAGATTCTTTGTTTATCCATTATTGACTATATCCATGTGGGATTTTGTGAATCTTTTGGCTGTTTTGATAAATTTTGTCTTATCATGGTGAACACCATGCTCATTGTGTAATTCAGGGTGGTCACTAGTGATCCCATTTGGAAATGGTAGAAGAAAACCGGCTTGGTGTTGATGGGAGTGATGGGAAATCTTCTATGGGAAATAGACTGGAAGACCACTCCATACCCATGGTGGAGGGAATGGCGATAGAAAATGAAGTAAAATTTCACACCATTTCTTAGTGGTTATACATGATGGTATAGAGTATTTCAAGCCACCATGACCATGGTGGATACCGTATTGATGGTCGTGATGGAGTCTGAATGACCAAAATGACCTCTGTTACTTATATATCACAAGAATTCAATGGGTAAAACACATCAAATGATTTTTTGGGGCCTTAAATTCATTATTAATTTTTTATTTCCATAATTAATTGATCCACACTGCTCACTAGATAATTAATTCATCCTAAATGATATTCAAAATTATTTATAGCTAAACTATAGATGAGATTTGTAAGAATTTAGTGAGAAGAAATCCCTCAATTCAATAAAATATGTTAATATCAACTCTTACATACTCAATATTTTTGGAAAACAGACCTTGGAGCATTAGACCCTATAAGACGAAGGATGTTCTTATTGGAAAAAACTTATACGAGAATTGAATCTCATCATGTTTTATTTTCAATGATTAAAGAATTTATTATTTTTAAATAAGGATCTAATTCCCCCTATGATGGTGGTATGTCTTGGGTAAGAGTTTTGTTCAACTCTCTGTAATTTATTTGTTTCTTGAATCTTGTTCTATATCCCTTATCATGTTTTATTGGAATTGTGTTGAGGATTATATTGGTGCATGGGAATTTACAATTCTTGTATGGAATATTTTACTGTAATGAAACTCTTTAAAAACCTTGATTTTAATTTGAATAATACTAAAAAATTATTTCTCTACCATATTGGACAATCATATTCAGTTTGTTTCTATGATCTATTATGTGAACATACATAGCCCTAGTTTTCTTCTGTGACCTGGAATTTTTTCCATGTGTAGACATAACATAAATAACAATTATCTAATATTAAATTCTTATGTGTGTGGATATCCTTTGAGGACATTCTTTTTTTTCTAAGAATTTAGATATAAGTGACTGATATTATGATATTATTCCAATGTGAGAAATTTTTGTTCTATATTGTTGATATTCTATACATTGTACCTATGTGATAGGTAGAGCCATCATGGATGGGTGGCCCTAGAGAGGGATTATGTTCAGAAACTACCAGTGAAATGATGAAAAGACTATATTTTATGATGGTTAATGATGTCCTTAAGTGGTTTGACAAGGGGACCTGGTGGTCTTCAATGATCTGACTTGAGAGGTGGTTGAGGGGAGTAATTATATTATTTGACCTGAATTGAGAGATAGTAGTGTGGTATTATGGCCTTATGCGGCTTGAACTAGAGTGTTGTGGATTTTTCTTCCACTATGTACCATTGTAGTTGACTCCTCCACATTTGATTCTCTCACAGCCATCTAAATATTCTTCCGACATTTTGCA
Source organism: Viscum album (assembly GCA_963277665.1). Classification (NCBI taxonomy): domain Eukaryota; kingdom Viridiplantae; phylum Streptophyta; class Magnoliopsida; order Santalales; family Viscaceae; genus Viscum; species Viscum album. The sequence goes on along the minus strand of OY728164.1, from coordinate 919,933,508 downwards.
TAAGAGAGTATGACCTGTTTTCATGGTGATATAGGTCACTCAAAAATTATTAGTGTGGTATTGTTCTATTTTGTGTGAGTTTATTTATTTTTCGTATAATACACTTATATATATATATATGTAATTATGTTAATAATTCAATGGTGGTATTATGTTGGTGTCTATTACCCATACCCTATATGGGAATCTTAATGTGCATGCCAACTTCATGATTATGGATCATATTCATGGAATGGTCTATGTGATATCTATAACATCCCAGGTAAATAAAGAATAATACATTTTCATATTTATTAACATTTGTGAATTAAATATTAATTTTACTTTAAATGGGTTTCTATGTTTGACAGTGTGCCCGATATGCAACAACGAGTTTCTTTGAAATATTACATTGCACACTAGTAATATAATAATATTTTTTTTAAATGGTAGTTAAAACGTAGCCGTTGTATTGGAGAGAATGAATTGAAATAAATAAAATATGATCATATATGTTTTTTAAATGTTTTTTTACATTTATCAAATAAAAGATAAAGGCTTAAAATAAGAAAAGAATTCAATTTTTGGCATAGATACTCTAATATTCACTTAAAGGTCGAACTATCTCCTTTTGATGGAGAACCATCTTTAAATATAGTTTTGGTCACTCTAATACATTATATTGGACCCAAAAAAACTCTTCTTTAGAATCGGGACATCAAAATTTACATTGTGTAAATTTTTGGTAATTTTCCGATAAAGTTCATTTTTTAATGAATAGTGAAAATCGTTGTATTATAATTCAAAGCCTCTTTTTAATCTAATTTATTTATATGATTAGATTATATTTTGAATTGTTTTTAAAGTAAAATTAGAATAGATTTTTCCCATTTAATCCAATTTTGGTCAATGGAATTAATTTCACTTTGAAGTTGGACTTAAACTAGTGTCAATCTTTTGATACATATTGTTTCATAAAAACACGTTTTTTGTTTTGACAGCGGGAATTAATTATTAAATTAATTAATGAAACTTATATGTTATGGAATTTTTAAAATAGATATCATAATTGAATTCGGAATATCAAATATAACTTAGGATGAGTGTTTGGTATTTTTCTGAAAAACTTCAATTTTTGATGAATAGTGAAACCACTAAGTGGTAGTTAAAAAAACTGATTTTTCGTTTAAATGTAATTGTACCACATCTGTGTTTTGAATTTCAAAAATCCGACATAAATGGTTTTCATTGAGAAGTAAAATGTGGTTCAATGAGATTAAAATAATTTTTTGGTGAATAGTAACTTTTATGTTTGTAATCGCGATTAGAGGTAATTAGTGTAATTTAAGGTAAAAATAATGTTTTAAAAATATTAAAGGACCTAGACACATGTCCTACCCTTATTGGATATGTCATGGCTGACTAAGACAATCCATGGGTCAACTTGGGGACCCCAAGGAGCCACTTTGGTAGGAAATTGACATTAATAACTTTTTAAATAATGTTAAAATAAAAATGTCACAAACATGAGATCTTTTAGTAAAAAAAATTAAATGGGGTTATACAAGTCATAATTTTGACTATAAATATTAATTGTAAATATAAAAAGATTTCCTACATCATGATATTTTTTTATATTTTTTAGACATTAAATAAATTAAATTATTTATGACACCATGATGATGCAGCTAATACCTCATTATTTAACGATTTAAATAAAATGGAACGATAATGTAAAATCTAAGACCTAAACATGTCAGAAACCCATTTTATGGGTGTATTTCTAACCCTGATCACCTTATCCTCTAAATTTATAATTTTGGGTCCTTCTTTATCCAAAAATCAATTTATAATAATGTTTCTTTTCTTAACTTTCCAAGAGTGCCCCTCCTCTCCTCTTATAAAAGGCCCCCACCTCTACCTCCATACCCACACCTCTCAAGCCTTCATCTCGGACAACCCCTGCCCATTTTGTCTCTCAACATCCCTCTCTTACTCCTAGAATCCTCACTTTGGGCAGAAGTCTTTCCAAGTAATCCTTTGAGCTCAAATCAAAAAGAGTTACCCAATTTAAAGGTAGTGTCTCCTCTTGTGTTCTTATGTTTTATTTTGCATCTCCAACCCCCTAAACTCTTTTTATTCCATTCTTTTGTAACAAAAAAAGTATCTTCAATATAATAGTATGTTTTTATGAGAAGGATTCAAGCAACACTTACACACACCTTTGTCTAATGGTTAAATAACATATTGTTTCTGTGGTTGGCGAATTTCTGCCTCACGAAACGATGATTGTTCAATCCTCTTTTAACCCCTTTCATTGTGGCCATTAATTTGTCACTCTATTTATATATGATATATTTTAAGTTTATGTTTTCCTTATGCTTCTGTATTTTTCATTTTGGCATACCTTTATGGTTTCCATTGTGGGTAAACACGATAATTTCATTTTAGGAAGTGCGGACTACCTCCCCCTCAAACTGATTTGATTCGTTAATGCCATATGTGGGATGTATAAAGGATGGAGTTAATGTTATTATATATGATGTTATACTGGAATTATAATATACCCTTATATCATTATTATTTCACCCCATTAAATATGAAATAGAAATGAAAGTAGCGTTCATGTGTACTTACAGCTTACCGTCTCCATGAACGGTGCATTTAATTTCCTACCTCTAAATGTTATGTACTATTATAAATACATGTATATGATGGATATATATGATATATATGATATCCAAATCATGAATATCATTGTGGATATAATGAACCTTTGACCACATAAACAACATGTAATTGTAAGAAGTCCATTTTTTACTTAAGTGCCAAATATCGACAAAATAAACTTTATGAAATTAAATGTTTAGAAAACGTTTATAACATGGAAATAAGTTAAATAAAAGGGATAATAATCTTGAAAAAGGTTACTAAGAAAGTATAAATTAACTTTAGTTTATTATTTAGGAGATTAAAGAGCAATCGAGTCTCGTCGGACACGAGGTAAGGGAACGTCTTAACCCAATTTTTGTTCTTTGGGTTAATCTCCAACTTTCACATTATGTCATGATATTATTATGTACTATATTGTATTTTTACTTTATTTATGTGTAAACATAGTTAATACACATAATAGATTTATTTTATTTTAAAAAAATGATCTTTTTATGGGACTTCATCTCAATCTCCTTTCATTGAGGCATATTTTGTTCTAATACAAGGGATTTCATGTATACGGTGTATAAACCCCTTTTACTCTTAGTTTTATAAAAAAGGAACATGTTTCTACGAAGAATTTTACTAAACAATAAGAAATAATGTTTCTTTTAACGTATGCGGTGACAACGAACTTTTTCGCCGCCGCGAGTATTATTTGGTCTTTGGCTTCCTCAACAAGCCGTAATGTTTTTAAAATTAAATAAATACCATATAGTCATTTATGTATTTTTGTATTGAAAATGGTTTTTATAATGGATTTTTAATGTCAATATATATAAGTGATATATTTTGATCAAAGTGTGGAAATGTTTTCTTTACATTATATTTGTTTTACGTCTTATGATTTTATAATGGTACTTGGACATTTGATGGGTGGTTACGTGATAAACCATATGACGGGTGGTTACGTTATAACCTCCAATGCATTGGGTATGGAAGTCTCCCATATGGTTGTTCCATTAAGTGATATGTGTGGAAGTCGACCGGATGGTTATTCCACTTAAGTATGTTTATGTCCCAAGTTACCTTTATATGTTATGTGTTCTCTATATGTGTTTTATGGTAATCTTTTCCTTACAAAATGGTAAGTATTGATATTTTATTCAGTGAAGAGGTTTTAATACTTCATAAAGGTGAAAAGAGTTACTTTGAAAAAGTATACATGGTTTACTAGTTGTTTTGAAGAACTATCATTTTTCATTCTTTGTGTTTCCCTTACTCAGATTTTTATACTCACCCCAAGTTTTTTTGTAATGTTTTTCACAGGACATAATGTGGAATAGTTTCATGGATGGGATCAAGGGAAAGTCATGCAATATAAAAAAATGGAACTAGACATGTTTCTTTTTAAGCGTTTTTATGTTAAGGAAACTTAGTACAAGGGTTTACTTTGTAATCATTCGAGATTTAATAGTTATGTCCTAATTCTGTAAAACTCTAAACCTGAAAAGATACTCAATGTGAATTATTCATTTAATTCAATATTAAGTAATGTTTAAGGCTGGGGCCTTATAGTTGGTATCAGAGATCTATTTAGACAACTTTAGGAGTTAGAAAATTGTTAAATTATAAGTTATTTTATGGTATGATTGAAATGATATAGAATTTGATGATTACCATGTTTCTTCACCTAAGATATTTCTGTGTTAAGAATGGTTTTTCATATAGGAAACAGAACAAATTTTCTAAGAAGGCATACAGAGGGAAATGACCATTCAAATCAATATCCTGAGATGGTTAGAATCAGAACTAAACAGTTTTTTGTAGTGATGGCTCAGTTGACTCAGGTGGAAAATGTTGGTTGTTTTCATTGATGATATTTTGGTGTTTTCAAAAAGTAAATAGGTGCATGAAATTAATTTAAGGGTTATCTTTCAAACCTTATAAGAAAAGAAACTGTATGTAAAATTCAGCAAGTGTGCGTTTTGGTTACAAAAAATTTCTTTCCTTGGTCACATTGTTTCAAAAAATGGCATAACTGTTGATCCTGCTAAAACAAAAGTTGTTGAAGAATGGACAAGACCCAAAAATGTAAATGAGATCCATAGATTTCTTGGTTTGGCAAGTCACTACTGAAGGATTTTTGAAAAAATTTCACGGTTATCTAGTCCAATGACTAAGCTAACTCGGAAGGGTGTTAAGTTTATCTGGACAAAAGAATGTGATGATTTTTTTAGGAGTTGAAAACAAGATTGGTGAATGCTCCAGTTTTGGAACTTCCTTCAAGGAATGGTGCGTTTGTTATATACAGTAATGCATCATTGAAGGGACTTGGTTGTGTCCTTATGCAGAATGATCTGGTAATTTCATATGCTTCACGTCAGTTGAAAACTGATGAGGTAAATTACCTTACACATGACTTAGAATTAGCGGCTGTAGTTTTTTCTCTAAAAATTTGGAGGCATCATTTTTATGGAGTAAAGTGTGAAATATATACTGATCACAAAAGTTTAAAGTATATATTCACTCAGAAAGAATTGAACATGAGACAGAGGAGATTTCTAGAATTAATCAAGGATTATGATTGTACAATTCATTACCATCCGGGAAAAGAAAATAAAGTTTATGATGATTTGAGTCGAAAAAGTAATGCTTCATTAACCATGAAACGTTTGGAACGAGATCCTTTGGATTTTGATTTGATGAACTTTGTAATAGAAGTTGTTGGTTCAAGAATATCTTCTGTTTTGTTTCAGGTATCAGTGAGATCATCTCTATCAGACAGAATTAAGCAAGCACAGAAGAAAGACAATGGATTGCAGAAAAAGGTAGAGTTGGTTCAGAAGGGTAAGTTGCCTGAGTTTAACATCGATGATGATTGTGTTTTGAGGTTTGAGAAGAGATTATGTGTGCCTTGTGATTCACAGTTTAAGGGTGAGTTGTTATGGGAGGCTCATAGTTCCCCATTTTCAGTTCATCCTGAGAGTACTAAGATGGACAGAGATCTGCGAGAGTATTACTGGTGGGATGGAATGAAAAGAGATATTGCTGATTTTACTGTGAAGTGTTTGACTTGTCAGTAGGTTAAAGTAGAGCAGCAATTACAAAAAGGGATGCTTCAGCCTTTACCAGTTCCAGAGTGGAAGTGGGAAAATATATCCATGGACTTTGTTGTGGGATTACCGAGGAAATCTCGAGATGAAAATGCAATCTGGGTTATTGTTGATCGCTTGACTAAATCTTCTCATTTCCATCCTATTCGAGATACTTTCTCTCTAGATCAACTTTATAGATTGTATCTTAAAATGATATTCAGGTTTCATGGAGTTACCCTATCCATTATATCTAATCGTGATCCTAGGTTTACTTCTATCATTTGTAAGGGCCTTCAGAAGTCGTTGGGTACTGAATTAAATTTTAGTATAGCTTTTCATCCTCAATCAGATGGGCAGTCAGAACGAACAATTCAGACTTTGGAGGATATGCTACGTGCTTGTTCGATGGATTATCAGGGAATTTGGGACCAACATATTTCTTTGGTATAATTTTCATATAATAATCGTTTTCATTCCAGTATACAGATGGCTCCGTTTGAAGCATTATATAGAAAATAGTGTCAAACTACTGTTTTTTGGGATGAAGTCGGTGAAAGGAAGCTAATGGGACCAGAATTGGTACAAGAGATGGCAGAAAAAGTTTAGTTGATTCAGAAACACATGAAAACAGCTCAGACCAGACAGAAAATTTATACAGATAACCGGAGGAAGGATCTATCTTTCGAGGTAGGTGATCATGTTTTTTTCAATATTTCACCATGGAATAGTGTGATGTGATTCAGTAAGAAAGTAAAGCTGAGCCCATGGTTCATTGGACCATATGAAATTCTGGAAAAAGTTGGATCAGTTGCTTACTGAGTGTCTTTACCTCCAAGTTTATCTCAGGTACACAATGTTTTTCAGGTTTCGATGTTGAGAATGTATATGCCAGATCTATCTCATGTTTTGAGCCCAGAGGTAGTTCAGTTGGAAGAGAATCTCTCTTATGAAGATCAACCAGTCCAGATTCTTGACAATAGAAAGGAAGTGTTGTGTAATAAGGTAATTCACCAGTTAAAGGTTTTTTGGAAAAACCATATGGTTAAAGAGGCAACATGGGAATATGAAAATGCTATGAAGGATAAATATCCACACTTATTTTGATAAGTGAATAAAATTGCGAGAATGCAATTCCCAAAAGGGGGGAAGAATGTAACATCCCAGGTAAATAAAGAATAATAGATTTTCCTATTTATTAATATTTTATAATTAAATATTAATTTTACTTTAAAGGGGTTTCTATGTTCGATAGCGTGTCCGATACGCAACAACGAGTTTCTTTGAAATCTTACGTTGCACACTAGTAATAGAATAATATTTTTTTTAAATGATAGTTAACACATAGCTGTTGTATTGGAGAGAATGAATAGAAATAATTAAAATTTGATTATATATGTTTTTTAAATGTTTTTACATTTATCCAATAAACGATAAAGGCTTAAATAAGAAAAGAATTCAATTTTTGGCATAGATACTCTAATATTCACTAAAAGGTCAAACTATCGCCTTTTGATGGAAAACCCTATTTAAATATAGTTTTGGCCACTCTTACACATTCTATTGGGCCAAATGAAGCTCTTATTTATAATCGGGACATCAAAATTTACTTCGTGTAAATTTTTGGTATTTTTCCGATAAAGTTCATTTTTTAATGAATAGTGAAAATTGTTGTATTTTAATTCAAAACCTCTTTTTAATCTAATTTATTTATATGATTAGATTATATTTTTAATTGGTTTTAAAGTAAAATTAGAATATATTTTTACCATTTAATCCAATTGTGGTCATTGGAATTAATTTCACATTGAAATTGGACTTAAACTAGTGTCAATATTTTGATACATATTGTTTCATAAAAACACGCTTTTTTTTGACAGTGGGAATTAATTATTTAAGTAATTAATGCAAATTATATGTTATTAATTATTTAAAATAGACATAATTTTTTAATTCGGAATATCAAATATAGCTTAGGATGAATTTTTGGTATTTTTCTGAAAAACTTCAATTTTTGATGAATCGTGAAACCACTAAGTGGCAGTTAAAAAAACTGATTTTTCATTTAAATGAAATTTTACCACCACTGTGTTTTGAATTTCAAAAATCCGACATAAATGGTTTTCATTATGAAGTAAAATGTTGTTCAATGAGATGAAAATAATTTTTGGTGAATAGTAACTATTATGTTTTTAATCGCGATTAGAGGTAATTAGTGTTATTTAAGGTAAAGATAATGTTTTAATAATATAAAAGGGCCTAGAAACATGTACTACCCTTATTGTATGTGTCATGGCCGACCAAGACAATCCATGGGTCACCTTGGGGTCCCCATGGAGCCACTTTGGTAGGAAAATGACATTAAAAACTTTTTATTTAATGTTAAAATAAAAATGTCACAAACATGAGATGTTTTACTAAAATAATTTTTAAATTGGGTTATACAAGTTATAATTTTGACTATAAATACTCATTGGAAAGATAAAAATATTTCCTACATCATGATATTTGTTTTATAATTTTTAGACATTAAATAAATTAAATTATTTATGACACCATTATGATGCAGCGATTACCTCATTATTTAACGATTTAAATAAAATGAAAAGATAATGTAACATCTAAGACCTACACTTGTAAAAAACATATTGGATGGGTGTATTTTGAACCCTTATCACCTTATCCTATAAATATATAATTGTGGGAACTTTTTTATCCGAAAATCATTTTATAATAAAGTATCATTTCTTAGCTTTCCAAGAGTGCCCCTCCTCTCCTCTTATAAAAGGCTCCCACCTCTACCTCCTTACCCACACCTCTCAAGCCTTTTTCTTGGCCAAACCCTACCCATTTTTTCTCTCCACATCTTTCTCTTAATCCTAGAATCCTCACTTTGGGCCGAAGTCTTTCCAAAGAATCCTTTGATCTCAAATTAAAAAGAGTTACATGATTTAAAGGTAGAGTCTTCTCATGTGTTCTCATGTTTTATTTTGCTTCTCCGACTCCCTAAACTCTTTTTATTCCTTTCTTTTGTAACAAAACCAGTATCATAAATATACTAGGATGTTTTTATGAGAATGATTAGAACTACACTTACACACACCTCCGTCTAATTGTTAAATAACATACTGTTTATGTGGTTGGCGAATTTCTTCCTCACAAAACGATGATTGTTCAATCCTATTTTAACACCTTTCATGGTGTCCATTAAGATGTCACTCTATTTATATAAGATATATATTATGTTTATGTTTTCCTTATTCTTATTTATTTTTCATTTGTGGCATACCTTTATGGTTTCCATTGTGGGTAAACACGATAATTTCATTTTAGGAAGTGTGAACTGTCACCCCCTCAAAGTGATTGGATTCGTTAATGGAATATGTGGGATGTATAAAAGATGGAGTTGATGTTATTATATATTATATTATACTGGAATTATTATATACCCTTATATCATTATGATTTCACCCATTAAATACAAAATATAAATGAATGTAGCGTTCGTGCGTACGTACGGCTTACCATCTCCATGAACGGTGCATTTCATTTCTTACCTCTAAATGTTATGTACTATTATAAATACAAGTATATGATGGATATATATGATATATATGATATTAAAATCATGTATATAATTCTTGTTATAATGAATCTTTGACCACATAAACAATATGTAATTGTAAGAAGTCCATTTTTGACTTAAGTACCAAATATCGACAAAATGAACATTATGAAATTAAATGATTAAATATCGTTTATAATATGGAAAAAAGTTATATAAAAGGGATAATAAACTTTAAAATGTTCTTAATAAAGTATAAATTAACTTTAGTTTATTATTCAGGAGATTAAGGAGCAATCGAGTCACGTAGGACACGAGGTAAGGGAACTTCTTAACCCAATTTCTATTCTTTGGGTTAAACTCCAACTTTCAAATTATGTCATGATATTATTATGTCCTATATTTTATTTTTACTTTATTTATGTGTACTTATAGTTAATACACATAATATATTTATTTTATTTTAAAAAAATGATCTTCGGAAAGGACTTCGTCTCAAACACCTTTCATTGAGGCATATTTTGTTCTAATACAAGGCTTTCATTTGTACGGTGTATAAACCCCTTTGACTTTTAATTTTATAAAAAATAAATATTTTTCTACGAAACGTTTTACTAAAAGACAAAAAGGAATGTTTCTTTTAACATACGTGGTGACAATTCCCTTTTCCACCGCCGCAAGTATTATTTGTTCTTTGGCTTCCTCAACAAGCCGTAATGTTTTTAAAATGAAATAAATATCATATACACTTTTATGTATTTTGGTATTGAAAATGGTTTTTATAATGGATTTCTTATATCAATATATTTATGTTATATATTTTGATAAAAGTGTGGAAATGTTTTCTTTCCATTTTATTTTTTTTATATCTTATGATTTTATAATGGTACTTGGACATTTGATGTGTGGTTACGTGATAAACCATATGAATGGTGGTGCCGTGAATACCAGGATGGGTGGTTACGTTATAACCTCAAATGAATTGGGTATGGAAGTCAGCCGTATGGCTATTCCATTAAGTGATATGTGTGGATTTCGACCAGATGGTTATTCAACTTAAGTATGTTTATGTCCCAAGTTACCTTTATATGTTATGTGTTCTTTATATGGGTTTTATGGTAATCTATTGGTTAAAAAGGGGTACGTATTGATCTTTTATTCAGTGAAGAGTTTTTACTTATTCATAAAGGTGAAAAGTGTTACTTTGATAATGTATACATGGTTTACTTGTTGTTTTGAAAAAATAACAGTTTTCATTCTTTGTTTTTCCCTTACTGAGCTTTTTATGCTCACCCCAAGTTTTTTTGAAATTTTTTTCATAGGACTTAATGTGGAATAGTGTCAAGGATGGGATCAAGGGAAAGTCATGATATATAAAACATGGTACTAGACATGTTACTTTTTGAGAGTTTTTATTTTAAGGAAACATAGTAGAAGTGTATACTTTTTAATCTTTCGAGATGTAATATTTATGTCCCAATTCTCTAAAACTCTAAACCTGAAAAGATCCTCAATGTGAATTAATCATTTAATTCAATATTAAATAAGGTTTAAGGTTGGTGCCTTATAATATCGTGTTAATTAGGATCCAACATGGATTCATATTTTATGTTGGGACATAATTATAACTATTACTTCTGAAATTATTTACTTTTATATTTCATCATACTTGGTCTGACCCACCACATTTGTGGTTTTTCTAAAAATCATTATATGACGAAGCATGACATCAATTTTAGCATTTTTCAGTTACCTTCTACTATGATATATTTTTTATCATTACATTGTGAGTTATTTATTTTGTCTATGACTACATAGGGTACTGTCTCCACCTTATATTGTAGAACCATACCACATGTACGAATCCTATTTTATATGGGGGGATGTCCATGAGATAATTTTTTTCCTCCACTAGGGTGTTATATGGGTAATCTATTTTGGGGAATTACATAATGTCATTACCTATTGGATGAATGGTCCATCACTACCTTAGTATTTCCTAATCATCAACTATTTATTATCAAAAAAAATTAACTCTGCTTTTTTCCTATATAAATACCATATTAGTTATACATTTGATTGAAATGTGTTCCGCTAGATTTCATACATCACATGGTTTTGGGAAATTATTTACATAACTATATACCCTTTATCTAGGTGGTGTTAATTCCTTAAGATTAATTATCTTGAATGAATATTATTTACCCAGAATGTTAATTTATATCCTTGGATACCAATTTATATTCCATTGGATTCCTTTGATATGATTATTTATGGGATTATTAATAATTACCACATGTGAATATATATGAAACACATTATATTTCCACATGTTATTTATAATATGCTTAAAGAAACCCATTTTATTTTAATGGGTTCGTTATGCTATAAAAGTCTATGTTCTTTATTTGAAATTATTTATAAAAACCTCTTTTTTCTATGGGTCCTTTATGATGTGATAAGTTAATTATTTTCTAGTAACACTTAAAAGTATGGTTAATGAGGAGTGATGTCCTATACCATCCTTAAATTTGTTGGTTTTATGTTTATATCTCATTAGATAATGTATCCATAATCACATTTTTTGTTTCCCATGAGCATTGGAATTCCTGGTGTCAGTCCTCATAGTAATTTTCCATATACTATTGTTTGTGACAATGTTTAGAGATGTTTCATTGTCTTATGATTATTCTCTATATTTTGTTAATATTATGGGTCATGTTTATTGGATCATGATTCATCACAATTTTGATTATTCTATTATATTATGTCTAGTAATATTCCATTATTTATGATTTATGAATAATTGTTATTGATTTTTTGGGTATACTTTTTATAACCACTAGCTCATATTATATTCACAATGATAATAAATTGGTGTAGTTTATTTTTACCCTTAATGAGAATGAGTAACCACATATTTCTTTTTATTTCCATTCAGTAGGTTATGTTTATGAGTACATCATATTATAAATATAGAAGGGTGTCTACTGTGGCTAAAAAGGTGAAAAGTTCACAAATTTTGTAAAATAAGATTCATAGGTAGCTAGACCTCAATTTCACTAAACCATCCATTCATGGGATTATGTTACTATTTTTTATGTATAATTCGTACCATATATAAATTTTATAAAATAAAAGGAATTACTAGTCAGGGTCACTATAATTGGTATATAAGAAGGGTTACATTATTTCATTGGATTAGTTGTGTTATTTTGGGAATTATGATTATAGAACCTTTTATAAAACCATATATATGAGTTTATTAATAGGATGGTATCCTGAAATTTTATTCTTGTTATATTATGAGGTTTTCCAAGAAAACATCCCTAATTCAATACAGTTAATGGGATGCATTTGTGACACATATGCACCAAGTGATAATCACCCAAAAATGGTTGGTAGAGAATTGAATAAATCGTCAACATCATCTATGGTTAGTGGTAATAAGACTCCACACTTAGATGGACAAAACAGGGGGATATACTTTGGTTGATCACATTCCCAAAACAAACATCTCTGAAGGATTTAATTCTAAGTAACTTTGATGGATTATGTTGAGTTGTATGTGATAACACAACATAATTTAACCTAACTTAAAAAATGATTTATATAGGTTGAAATAAAGGAACTATATTCCAATATGATAATGTATATAGAAAAGGAATTTTAAGGATGAAATTCATTTTATGATTACGATAAGCCCTTATATTGTTAATTATTTTATCAATAATTTAATCCCATTTGGTTGTAATATTGTTTTTTAGTAAAACGATTCATGGATGTGTGGGAAAAATGAAAGATTACATCTATGAAAAACCTATCAGTTTGTGAGTTAGAATGATAATCATATTTATTATTGAAAACAAGCTATCGTGAAATATTATTGATTGTATGATTTTAGTTAATGTACCAAACACTCAAAAGAAGAGAAATATTTAGCCTTATAAATATCAAGTGATGTGGGTGATAATAAAAATAATATCCAATTTTCTATATTTCAAAAATTTGGGAAGATAAACTACATAAACTACAACAGGATTACTGGAAGAGGTTTTAATTGTTTAATATAGAGTCATAAAACATCAAACATCTATATGAAAGGGAAGATTTTAGTTAATTACATTGAATGAAAACTAGTTAATCCAAAAATTCAATTAATAATTCAATTTCTTATGAGTGGGGAGAATTTAATTATCCATGTCGAACACCAAATAAATGGACTAACAAAGAAAATTATCACCCCCAACCTCCAAGACTGAGAGGAAAATAGAATATTGATTCATTCACTATATTTGAAGTGGATCATGGCATTTAAGTTATACATACCATCCAATACAGTGACACCCTTTGTCCTTAAATAAATTATTTTCTTAATTTTTTGGGTATCAAGTAGTCTGAGTTGGAGACCGACATAAAAATTACTGAGTTCTAATTTAAGAACACGTGTTTTGGCCTTGATTGCATTGAGCAAACCACAGTCGAAGTCACATGGCCTCACCTGGGTCGTCGTGCGACCTCGCCCGGTTCACCGCACGCCCTTCTCGATGGTCAACTAATGAAATAAGATGTATTAAGAATGGTTTAATAATAGTAATAATATTAATGTCACTTGAGAATATTATTATTTTTATTAACAGTATTGAGAATATAAAAAAATTAATTACGTTATTAATATTGTAATAATTATTTTTTTTGTTATTATCAAATATTCAATGTCATTTATTTTATTTAGCTTCGAAATATTTTGATGAGGTGCAGGCAGAGTCTATTTGATATCTTTTGTTTTTGATGGTAAATGAAATTTTTGGGGTTTATCATCGCTCAACGCTTAGGCCGGACATAAGTGAAGCTGTGTGGCTTCACTAACTCCCCTTGCGACCTGCCTAGTGGACAATTAATTAATTAATTGATTAATAAAATGAAGTAGGAATGGTTTTGATAATAATAAAGATATTGTTATTATTTAAGATATTATTATTAATATGGTTAATATTCTATCTAGTTATTATCATTTTTATTATTATTGTTAATATAAAATTATCAATGTCATCGATGTTATAATTATTATATGTGTTAAGTTAATGAATTCTATTAAGCTATATTTATTATTGACCTCATAAAAATAATAACTATTATCATTATTTTAACTATTATATTTTTTTCATTATTAACTGATATTTATTGTGAACTTATATTTATTATTATTAATTTCTAGGGTTCGGACCTCTGGCATGCGCGCTGAAGGTCGCACCCCCTTCCTCCCCCTTTGTTTCCCCCATCCCCATCGCGCCGCTGGACCTCCCCTCTCCCTCAGCTGCCTGCCCCCCATGCCTTGTCCAGTGAACCCTAGCAGGAGGCCCACCTTGCCTTGTCTGGCGAACCGCAACGTCCCCATTTTCGGGTCCAGCAAACACCAGAACCTCTCGTGCCTGGTCTGGTGACCACCACCCAACTTCCCTTCTCTCTTCTTGTCGCGCCAACACCCCTGGAACCCTCTCCAGCCACTGACCATGCCTCCTTCTATGCAATAATCCCCGCCCTCAGGTTAGTTCTTCCCTTTTTTTATTTCTCTTGAGTTCATGGCCATGCAGTAGGTGTGAGGTATCTTTTAGTGGATGATTTTTAATCCTTGTTTGATTCAAATTCTTGTTTAGAATTCACATTTGGCTCACTTTGCAGTGCACATTAAGTGTGATTGGTGATCCACACAAGTTTTTGGTAATGTCTTCACCCGATAGGTGACTCCTTGCATTATCATCTATGGATAATTTAAATTTGTAGTTAAATTAATTTTTTCATGTTCCATACTTTTATTGTGTGATGTGAATTGTTTTTTGAAGTAGTTAGACTACTTATGCATTCAAAATGGATTTTAGTAAAGATATTGGTTATATTTTGTGTGTGTAATGTCTTGTTGGTCGGTTCTGTCCGATGCGCTTCCTTTTGTATCTGGCGCCTCATCCAACAATAGTGACCCTAGCCAATGACTCCTCTTCCGGTGCGCCATCCCCCAGAAGTCTTCTCTTCCTTCCTCCCAAGGGTTTGGGTTCTTGTTAATTTGAGTTTTGGTTTTCTAAAGGAAATAGTGTCCGGATTTAGTTTTAATTCTTGATACTTATTATTCTGATGTTTATTTTGGGATCCTTTTCAGTCCGCATGTGGTGCGTCTTAGGTGAGATTGAGGTTTCACACATGATTTGGGACTTTATACCTCGAGGTAGGTGGATCCACATTTAAAAATTATTTAATGAATTATTTTCTTGCATAGTTATTTTTTCATTCTATTTAATTATTTCTCTTGGGTGCAGATTCGATTTTCTGGAATTTTTCTATGTGTTATATTTTCTTGGTAGCATGTTCATGTGTTGTGGGAGCATTCGTTGGATGGAAACTTATATTTATCAAGTCATTGGTGCCATAATAATATGTGTAGTTTGTTTTTCAATTGTGCAAGTGGTGTCAAGAGTGTTTTTGACATGGTTCTACATTTACTTGGTCATAAGTGAGGGTTTTGTGGTGTTTGAGTAGGTTGTTGATGTGAAAATTTCGGTTGAGCTGTCTACTTGTGTTTTAGAACGTATGCATTTGTTTTTTTTCAGAAATGTGAAAAGTGCACGGTTTATTTTCTAGTGTAGTGTTCATAATCATTTTGTCCAAATAGAGGGTTTGAGTGGACTTTTGGTGTTTAGATTCATTTGCCATGTTCTGAAATTTCTTAATAAAATTTATTGTGTCTTGTTTTATCGGGAAAGTGGTCTTTTGACCATGAGGGTGGGTTATTAAATTATGTGAGTTGTGCAGTTTGTGTTCTTGATGTGGCGTTGGGTGTGTTTTATCATGAAGGGGGCCTAAGTGGTTTCTTTTGTGTTATTTCATGTTATGTTTCTTTTTAAAATTATTTGTTAACCATGAATTTAATGTGTTTTAATAAAGAATTATTAATAATACAGAAATTGTTTTAATTGAGTTGGGTGAAGTCTTTTTGTGTATGTACTATTTAAAATAGATTTCTGTGTGTGTGTAAGTGTGACATTGGGTTAGGGTAACACCATGTCTATTTTATTCATTGAGTTTGACATGAAGTGTGAAATTGGAACATATTGAGCACAAAAAGGGGAATCCTGGGTACTAGTTGGGCATACTAGATCTAGCGTGCTAGTGATATGGAAGCGGCTCTGGCCCGTTATCACTTAGATGGTTTGACGATTACAACTCTAACAAAACATTGGATGTTGATTGGAGACCACTAGGTTATGGATGGGTTTCCCTGCTAGTGCCTCAAGCATGAGAATTTATTTTATTGTGTTTCTTGTACTACTATTCACCGAGATGCGATGTTCTTTCATCCCATTCTTTTTACTAGTACCTATAGGGCCTCTCACACTTTTGGTGCTCCTGGAATACTATACACTCACCATGGGAATATGGTGTAACATTTGGGTTCTCTTAAAGGTTTCAGTTTTCTTAACTATAAGGGTGTTTTTTACGATGTTTTCTTTGAATGTTATTTCATTGTTGAAACTGTTCTTTTAAAGTTGTTCAATCTCTGGTGTCCTTCATTTTATTAGGCCTGAAAATGTATTTGTCATTTAATTATTACATGTGGAACCATTTTCTTGGGTGACATCCTACTGGGCTCTTGGCTCACACCCTACATACACTTTTGGGTGTTTGTGGACTATTTTCTTGTGTATTACAGGTTGTGACATTGTGCTCTGTGATGGTGGTTTTGGTCATTGATGGTCTTCTCATGCATGTTTGTGTTGTGGTTTGTGGATGTGCACCTCTCTTTTTGCTCGAAGGTTTGAGTTAGAGTTTTGGTTTCTTTTGTTGACGTTTGTTTTTGGATGGTGGTTCAAGTTGTAAACCACTAAATTTGTTTTTAGTTTAATTCCCTGTTTTGTTGTCTATTTTTAATTTCAGCTTATTTATCATGTAAGTTGTTTTGTGTTTACTATCTTGGGTAAATTGTTCCCATGTGTTATTTTTCATACCCAGGAACTTGTGCCAGCCTGTGGGGATCGGGGACACCCTTCAGGCCATGTCCCGGATCGGGTCGGGCACTGGGTTGGATGGTGACCCAGCCTGGTTTGTGTTAAAATGGTATTGGATGAGCTTAGCTCTGTTGGGTCATTTTCTTTTGGGATAGAGTCATAGTAGATTGTACTTAAGGTTGTTGGAACTCGATGTCTTTCCTACGAGTATGGTGTCTGGCCAGCACACCTCTGGGTGGGACTCGAGTTACCAATGTAAGTTGTGGTTTGTTTGTGTCTATGGTCCTTCCGGTTAATCTTGTCTTGGGGAAATGAAAATGGAGTAGGGTCAGTGGTCCTAATGAGATCACAGGGTCTGGCATGCCTTGTGGAGCCAGGTACACTTTCTGAAAATACTCTCTGTCGCCAGTGGCATGATTGGTGTATGGCCGCCAACCATATGTTCCAATCACCCACTGACACAAGTTTCCACTTACATTGTTCCCCATCTCTTTGTTTTATATTTATGGAAATCAGGTTTTTAAGAAAAAAATGATTTGGTCATGAAAATTGTTTTGAAATGAGGTGCTTAAAAAATGAGGATGTCTACAGTTTGAAAAGTGTGGGTTAAATGATTTGGTTTTTTAAAAAAATTGAATGGTTTGGTTATTATTCTTGGAGCTATCATTGGAAACCACATTCAAGAATGTATATGGGAAAGTGAAAAGTTCAATGTTATGAGTAGATGAGTGCCTGGATGGACATGAGGTGGGTGTCGGTGTGGCCCGAGAACATGCATGTGCGAGGCCCATGGGACACCATTGGTGTTTGTGAAAACAATAATTTTTGCTAATTTTCAAAATTGTTTTGTTAAATGAAAAATTGGTGTCTTAGTAACAGGTGATTGCATTGTGTGTCCTTGTGATTTTGACATGTTGTATTTGAGGCGTTTTGGGTCGAGAATCCTTTTGGACTGAATTGTGTTCGAGTTTGAATTTTTTTCTGTAAGTTGGAGTGCAAGCGTTTGGTTAAAGGGTTCATCTAAAAAGTGCATCTGGAATCCATTTTATTGGTTCTCCCTGCACACTTAGTGTTCTCTAGCGATATGTCTCGGCCATTGGACTAGTATGATTGGGTTCACAGTTCTCTCTCTTGACTAGTGTACGCCCCCATAAAGCACTGACATGTTGTTGAAGTGTGGCCACGAGTAATTCATCGTTGGCTGGCCCTCCAGTTGATTAAAGTGAGAACTCTCCCCTTTTTGTGACAGCACTAAGTATATCCCTTTTCCTTTTAGTTTAAAGAGACCCTCTCGTAGCAGGGTGACAGATGCGAGGGGAATCATAGGGAGTTTTGGTCTCGTTGAGTTGTCTTGGTCGTCGGGTATGAAGTTTGACATTGTTGTGTCTGATGGTTTCCCTAAAAGCGGTGAAATAAATTCCAGCGGGGAATGGTGAAGGCAGTTCAGAATTATCATGTTTGGACGATGTTTTGAAATGATCATAGTGCTTTTATTGTCCATGAGGGTCATGTTTGGTGACGTCTTTTAGTGGGTGTTCTCTTCAAAGTGAAAAGTTAAATTTCCTAAGACCCTTCGGGAATCCCTATTTTAATTGGAGTGTGTCCTCCATTTGGAGAGTTATAATTTTACTGTTCAAAGGTGAGTGTTTGTCGGGAATCTTTCTTTCTTAAGATTCATGGTTATAGTGAAGAGGTGATGCATGTTCATCATCTAAACACCTATTTTGGTAGATGTTTTGTGAGAGAGTGGTTGGATGTTGTTGTGTGTTGTGGTTGTTGGCGTTGTCTCAGTTGCAGTGTGGTTGTGTGTGGTGCCAAAAAAGAAGAATCTCCATCCAAGAGTCTTATATACCTGACTTCGAGGTAAGAGATGATTCAAACATCAAGGCTCCATCCAAAGGCCTCAGAGTGAAGCTGGTGCGTGGTCAGGAACCCCAGTAGTGTATGGGACCCCAACCTTATTTATATCGATGAAATTGAAGGTGAAGGAGGTTTAGATTGTTTCATGTGGTCCCCTTATGAACAACCTGTCTAGGTGCTTGGGATTTCCCGTGGACATGAGGAGGTGTGGTCGCCTTGTCACCTTGACGTATCAGGGGTTTCTTCCAATAGAATGTAATCATTTGAGTGGTCCTTATGGGTTCTGGTGGGTAAATTGGTCTCAAATAAGAATAGTTCTCGTAGAGGGATGTGGATTAGTTGGTTTGTCTTAGCTTGTGGTTTTGTCACCCCAATTGTTGTCCCCCTCCCACCCCACCCCTTGTGGTGGGGTGTTTGGTCACCATCAATAAAATTTTCAGAGTTTTGTATCTCCTGTTAGTTCTAAAGTTGGGGATACCCACGTTGGGTCTCAAATGAATGTCTCTGGAATGAATCGGTGTTGGAATTTTCTTTAATGGATGGGAGTCCACTCGCACCTCCCCGTCTCAGTCTTCCATTCTCACCTTGTGTGTTGGTAGTTTTTTAATGGTGTGAAGCCCCTCGGGCTTCCCCATGTTTACCTTTTGGTTCTATTTCTAATGATGACTTTGTGATAAGTGATAAGAGTGTTCCTTGGACATGGTTTGACCATGTTTGTTCATTCTAGACAAATGGTGTGGTTTTCGTTTAATAGTGCTTGAGATGTTTTGTCTTGTTAAGTTGGTTTCTATGGGTGCGAGATATTCCATCCTTGGTCAGTCAACTGGAGGCGTTCTAGATCTTTGGGGTGGGAGACACATATTAGAAAGTCTTTTTACGAGTTTGGTGAAGTAGTCTTTGAGTCACTGTCTCTGAGCATGATGTGTTTTCCTCCTTTCCCTTCTTTTAATAGAGATCCTCTTTGAACCTTAAGGGGGTGTCATTTCTTACTTTGGGCCTCAGCCTTAGTTTTGGATTTCTAGGGACGGAAAGCATTATGGTGGGGAGAATTTTCACACCCGTCATCTTTAAATAAATTAGTTTCTTAATTTTTTGGGTATCGGGTAGTCCGGGTTGAAGATCGACTAAAAAATATATGAGTTCTTATTTAAGAACACGTGTTTTGGCCTTTATTACATTCAATGCACCATAGTCGAAGCTACGCAGCCACGCCTGGGTCATCGCGTGACCTCTCCCAATTCCCCTCTTGCCCTGCCCGATGGGCAACTAATGAAATAATATGTATTAAGAATGGTTTCATAAGATTAATAATATTAATTTCACTTGATAATATTATTTTTATTTTTATTAACAGTGTTGAGAATATAAAAAAAATTAATTACGTTATTAATATTGCAATAATTATTATTATTTTTAGTATCAGAAAATCAATTTCTTTTATTTTATTTGGCTTTGAAATATTTTGATGAGGTGCGGGGAAAGTCTGATTGATATCTTGTGCTTTTGCTGGTAAATGATGGTTTTGGGTTTTTTCATCCCTCCACGCATGAGGAGGACACAAGTGAAGTGATGTGGCTTCGCTAACTCACCTTGCAACCTTCCTGGTGTATGATTAATTAATAAAGAAAATGATGTAAGAATGGTTTTGATGATAATAACAATATTTTTCTTATTTAAGAATATTATTATTATGGTTAATATTTTATCTAGTTATTATCACTTTTAATGTTATTATTTTTATAAAATTATAAATATCATAAATGTTATTATTGTTATAAGTGTTAAAGAGATGAATTATATTAAGTTATTGTTATTATTAACCTCATAAAAACAATAAATATTATCATTATTATAACTATTATAATTTTTTTCATTATTAAAATATATTTATTATTATTATTATTTCCTAGGTTTTAGACCCCGTACCAGCACACTGAAGGTTACGCCCCATTCCTCCCCCTTTATTTCCCCCATCCCCGTCACACCGCTGGACCTCCCCTCTACCTCAGTTGTCGTCCCCACTTTCCTTGTCCGAAGAACCCAAGTCGTCGGCCCCCTTCCCTTGTCTGGTGAACTGCAGCCCCCCCTGCCTTGTCCGGCGAACCACAACACCCCATTTCATTGTCCAACGAACCCCAATGCCTCCCCTTCCTGGTCCTACGACTGCCACCCAACTGCCCTTCTCTCTTCTTACTGTGCCATCACCTCCTAGAACCATGTCAGGCCGCTACCCATGCCTCCTTCCATGCGAGCAGACCCGCCCTCTGGTTGGTTCTTCATTTTTTTTATTTATCTAGAGTTCTTTTCCATTCAGCCGGTGTGAGGTATCTTTTATTGGATTATTTTCAATCCTTGTTTGATTCGAATTCATGTTTAGGGTTTCCATTTGGCTCCCTTGCAGTGCACATTAAGTGTGATTGGTGATCCACACATGGTTTTGGGAAATTCTTCACCTGGTAGGTGACTCTGTACCATATCACCTATTGATAATTTATTTTTGTAGTTAAATTAAAATTTTCATGTTCCATATATTGATTTCATAATGCGAATTGTGTTTTAAAGTAGTTAGTCTTCTTATGCGTTCAAAA
This sequence comes from Viscum album, assembly GCA_963277665.1. NCBI lineage: Eukaryota > Viridiplantae > Streptophyta > Magnoliopsida > Santalales > Viscaceae > Viscum > Viscum album. The sequence continues at coordinate 919,911,769 of OY728164.1, read as the reverse complement.
TTGATTTTATTAAAGAGATTGGTTATATTTTGTGTGTATAATGTCTTGTTGGTCAGTTTTTTCTAATGTGTTTCCTTTTATAGTTGGATCCTCTTCTGGAAACCATGACCCTAGCCACTTACTTCTCTTCTGGTGCACCATCTCCTGGTAGTCTCATCTTCCTTCCACCCAAGGGTTTGGGTACTTGTAAATTAGAGTTTTGGTTTTATAATGGAAAGAGTGTCCAGATTTAGTTTTAATTCTTGATAATTTTGATTCCGTTGTTTATTTTAGGATACATTTCAGTTCTCTTGTGGTGCATCTTAGGTGCAATCGAGGATTCACACAAGATTTGGGACTTTATACCTTGAGGTATGTGGTTCCACATTTAAACATTATTTAATGAATTATTTTCCTACTTAATTAATTTTTGATTCCCTTTAATTAATTCTCATGGGTGCAGATTTGGTTTTCCTGCATTTTTCTATGTGTTATATTTGATCGGTAGCATGTTCATGTGGTGTGGGTGCGTTCTTTGGCTAGGAACTTATATTTATTAAGTCGTTGGTGCCTTAATAATATGTGCAGTTTGTTTTTCATTTTTGCAAGTGATTTCAAGCGTGTTTTTGACCTGGTGTTGCATGTACATGGTCAGAAGTGAGGGTGTTGTGTGGGTTGAGTAGGTTGTTCCTGTAAAAATATCTTTTAAGCTGTCTGCTAGTGTTTTAGAAAGTCAACAGTTGTTTTTTTTTAAATGTGAAAAGTGTGCGGTTTATGTTCTGGTGTTGCGTTCATATGTGTTTTTTATAAAAAGATGGTTAGAGTGGACATTTTGTGTTTAGATTCAAGTGTCATATTATGAAATTTCTTAATAAAATTTCTAGTGTCTTTTTTAATCAGGAATGTTGTCTTTTAACCAAGTGGATGGGTTATTAAATTATGTGAGTTGTACAGTTTATGTTCTTGATGTGTCATTGGGTGTGTTTAGTCATAAAGGAGGGCTGAGTGGTTTTTATGTTAAGTTGTGTTATGTTTCTTTTTTAAATAATTAGTTGACCATGAATTTAATGTGTTTTAATAAATAAATATTAACAATTCCGAAAAAAAATTAATTGATTTGGGTGAAGTCTTTTGGTGTGCGTACTATTTCTAATGGATTTTTGTGTGTGTGGAAGTGTGACATTGGGTTAAGGTAACACCCTATCTATTTTATTCATTTGATTTTGACATGAAGTGTGAAATTTTAACATCTCTATCACAAAAAGGGGAATCCTGGGTACTATATGGGCAGACTATATTTAGCATGCTAGTGATACGAAAGCGGCTCTGGCCCAGTTTCACTTAGCTGGTTTGAGGATTACAACACTAACAGAACATTGGATGATGATTGGAGACCACTACATTATGGATGTTATTCCCGACTACTAGCTCATGCATAAGAATGTATTTTTTTTGAGTTTCTTGTACTACTGTTCACTGAGAGGAGATGTTCTTGGGTCCCATTCTTTTTAATAGTACATACTGGGCCTCTCCCACTTTTGGGGCTCCTGGACTACTATACACTCACCGTCGGCATACAGTGTAGCATTTGTATTCTCTTAAAGGTGTGAGTTTTCATAACTACAAGGGTGTTTTATTTTTCTATTTTATTCATTTAAGTTGTTTTCATTGAATGTGCTTTATTTATTGAAACTGTTCTTCTAATGTTTTTCAAGATTTTGTTTCCTTCTTTTTATTAATCCAGCAAATGTATTTTTCATTTAATGTTGACACGTGGAACCTTTTTGTTGGGTGATGTCCAACTGGGCTCTTGGCTCACACCCTACATACACATTTGGGTGTATGTAGACTTCGTTTCTTGTGTATTCCAGGCTGTGGAATCTTTCTCAATGATGGTGGTTTTGGTCATTTATGGTCTTCTCATGCAGGTTGGTGTTGTGGTGTATGGATGTGCGCCTCTCTTGTTTCTTGAAGGATTGAGTTAGAGTTTTGGTTTTTTTTACATTTATTTTTGGATGATGGTTAAATTTGTAAACCTCTAATGTTTTTTTAGATTAAGGACCTATTTGGTTTCTTAATTTAAGTTTCAGTTTCTTTATATTATAAGTTATTTTTTGTTTAAAATTTCGTGTAAATCGTTCACATGTGTTTGTTTTGATACCCAGGCACGTGTGCCAACTCATGGGGATTAGAAACACCCTTCGGGCCATGTCATGGACCGGGTCACACACCGATTCGGATGGTGATCCAGCCTAGTTCGTGACAAATACTATGCTGCAGATGCCTTGATGGAATTTGATTCATGGAAATATTACATATCAAAGAAGTTTTATAAAGACATTCAATCCCCACCATAATTATTTTATTTTCTAATAAATAATCTAGTTTTATAAATATTATAGTTTATGATGATGATTATAGGAATATTCCTTGTTCAAATCTGATTATCCTTCCTTTATATATATTTTATACGATTATAGTTATAGATTGGTTGCCTCTACTTAATGGAATAATTATCAGGATTAAGGAAAATTCATTTTATTTTAACCTATAATATTGTAGGAAATGATAATAATAAAACAAACTCTAGAAAAAAATATATAATTTGGATCACGATAGAAAAATTGATAGGTTCTTATCCTTAATGGTTATAGAAAAAAATAATATGTCTGTATAATCCCATTTTGAGGAATGAGATATGTTTTTCTTTTTTATAAGGTTGATATATTTCTTGAAATTAAATCCTATGTAAAAATCTATAATTTTTATTCCCATAGCTATTTCCATTTGAGTTTGATTTTTAAAATTATAAGGAATAAATTTATTTAAGGGGGAGATAATTTAATTACCTAGGTTTTAGGAGCCTTTATTATTATTATTATTATTATTATTATTTATGTTTATAAATATAATTAATGTTTCTAAATAATTTAAACTGGATTCAAGGATGACTATAAAATGTTTCTTATAAGATATGAATCAATATAAAGAAACTTTATTCATTTATATGTGGGACATTTCAGAATAATAACATAAAAATATGTACTAAAAATCCCAATATTTTTACACACTATAAAAGATGTTTTTATATTAATATTTCATAAAATAATTGAATAAAACTTAAAGAAAAAAATAAAATTTCCATGATAAGGGAAGATATTTTATCATCTTTAATATTGAGGATCACCAATATAAAATGAAATGAGGAAGAGAACTATAAAAGTATAATGAATTATAAAAAATATACAATATGAAATATAAACTGTGCATTGCAATGTTATTTTTGATAGAATGAATGGTTTAGTAAGTCTATATAAAAAAAGAAATGTGGCTATTATATAAACGGGTGTTGAAAATATTTTTATTGAAAATATGTTAGTTTCCAATGTTGTCAATGGATATATATCCAATAGTTATAATGAAGTCATATATTGTAAAGCATAAAATTAAAAATAACATATCGTGTAGTGAAAAAAATGAAATTAAAATAATATACATATATATATATATATGTTACACATAATTATTATTACACTATTAAATTATTCATCTGCTAAATTAAAATGAATATTTTAATTTCAATGAAGTTGTAAAAAAATTATAATATAAATAAATAATTTTATTGGTATTTCTAATGAGTATGTAGTCTAAAAGCAATATTTATTCTTTTAAAAAACTATTCTTTTATTCATTGAATATTTTTTAAAAATTAAATTAAAAACTTTTTAAATATTATTATATATGAAAAAACATATTAACATCTTTTAAATTAGTAATTTATATGAAATGCTATTAAATACAATAATGTTTAAAAACATAATTTTTCAATAAATGATTTATATATATATATAATTTTAATAGGAATATAATTTTATAAATTTTAGAATCCATGTTAGATAAATATTACATCATTTAATTTATATATATAGTAATTATTATCTTATGATGAAGATTTCATATTTTTCAAAATATATTTTTTTTAATAATTACAAATAGAATTATCACAAATAACATGAGGCATGGCCAGCACTGACATAGTTTCATGATGGTTTAAATTGTGAATGCTCCAAGGTAACAAACAAGGATATTTAGACCTCAAAGGTCTCCAACTCAGTAGTAACTATATACTAGCTTGGGTTAAGGGTGTAATCCAAGGAAAATATTCCAAGGCATCCCATAATAATGTGCATACATAATCGAAGTTTATTTTCAAATGTAAGACGGGGATAAGAACATATAGTTCCCTATGGGATATAATAATGGCACCTAATTGTCAATCATATATGCAAGGAGTGTATCCAAGGCATCCTGTATTAATACGGAGGGATCCTACGGAGTCATATCGGGAATCCAAGTACATACAAGGATTGGGATCTAGTTGGTTCTCAAACTAAGAAAGTTTTATCCTTGAATATGAGTAGGGATCATGAGTGCTCATGGAATTCCCCAATCGTAATCCACGGTGATCTCGATTCAGGCCTTTCCTATATGATTATGTAGTCATTAATATTTCATTTGGTTCAAGACTTTCAATTCATTAGTGTGATAAGGTCATGTAGCCTACAAACTTTTTATCAAGTGTTTTGGTTCAAGGTAATCCATTGATTAGTTTGATAAGGACATGTAGCATGCAACCAATCATTTAATCCAACTAAGTCTTATTCAATATTTTATGGTTCATTCTGCTACCTTCCATTAATATGGTCAGGGGTGTTACAGATATGAAACCAATTAATCATTCACATTTAATTTTCAGTTTTAAGGACATACCTTAGGAGGATCAAGTTGTACACATACATGGTACTTTCCATTATGTAATTCCCAATATAAATTAATTCATTTAAAATAGAAAAGCATACCCTTAGTGTAGTCAAGCCAAGGAACACTCGAATTGTGGTGCAAACATGTCAAAACACTAAACCAAAATTATGACAAAACATTCAACCTGGAAAGGATAGAGTTATGTTCATAACAACCAATAATTAAACACATATTTTGAAAGAGTGTAACTATACTATTCTAATGATTATAGATATGAGATATAAATTCTACAAATGGTACCTGTTGAAATCGGCGGGCCCCACATGACAAATCCAAAATATATGAACTTTAGGGATGGGTTATAGACCACCCACATTTGGGTTGTATAAATATAATTCTATAGTATTGGCCCTTGATTTGGATCGCATTATAGAAGATATAAGAATAATTGAAAATGGTCATACACTGATAACTTGATCAAGAGAAAAATAGAAGGAGAATGGCTCAAGTGGATTCGACTACAAACCTTTGTACATCCAACATGAAGAACGGAAGGTCGATCGGTTTTCGGATGGAGTAGATCTATTGATTCCAAAGTTATATCTTCAAAATTTTACAAATTCAGTGAGAAATTGGTGAATCCATCATATGCTCATATTACGGAAGAGGGATAGAGTTTAATTAGATTATTAAGAGAAAAGGGGTAAAATTAACCATAAAATAAAATGTTCATGGTTTGTCCAAAATGATTGAAAAATGATGCAGAAACCATGGATGGGTACCTTGGAAAAGGGGCTCTCTCACTGTTATGCCTCATATCCATGTTTCTACAGTACAAGGTGGGTCGATCTGAAAAACATAGTCCACATGATTTTTCAAACCATTAAGAATTCATGTACTGTTTACACTAAACTGTGCGCTAAGCCTATTTTCTCCAAAAGGATGGGTTCTTGGCTTCAAACATGACCTAGACACCCCTGATACATTTTCTATCCCCATAGGAATCCATATTTCATACAAAGTAATGATTTATATTCAAATTTAAAGGATCCATACTTGTGTCAAAAACTAGGTTCTTACAATCTTTCCCCCTTAAAGAAAATTGTCCATGAGTTCACATTCCAATGGTGGATAAATATCATCTGGGAACAAATCTAGACATTAGGCACAAACATCGACTTCGATCTCCCAAGTCACACCATGTACTCCGTCGTGATTCCATTTCACCCATACTAGAGGGATATACAAACCTCATAAAGCCATTGTGCTCTGGTTGACGATGCGTACTGGATGCTCTTCAAGTGTAGAATCAGTATCTAAATCAAAATTCTTAGGATCAAAAGTATGAGATGGGTTAGGATGATATTGGAAAACCTGTGAGATTTGAATGATATTTTTTATGGAATGAAACCTCTGAGGTAGTAACAACATATAGGCTACAAGACTGAATCTTCCTATAATCTCAAGCAGCCCAACATAACAAGGTGACAGCTTTCCCATATTTTATAACCATGTATTCCCTAGCTTGGGAAATACCATAAAAATGATCCTAGAACTCGAACTCAAGAGGCCATAGATAGTGATCTACATATGATTTCTATCTTGACTGAGTAGTAGTCATACTCTTTCTGATCAGCTGAACAAGCTATGAAGTCTCCTGAATGAGATGGGGACCTATTATAGCTACCTCACCTACCTCCATCTAGCACAGGGGTGAGAATCATGGCCTACCATACATGGTTTCAAAAGTATCATACTGAATTTTTGGTTGATAGCTTTTATTATTGAAAAAATCAATGACATGGGTATGATTCTCCTAAGAACTGCTGAAATCAAGGAATCATGCTCAGAGCATATCCCCTAGAACCTATATTTTATGTTCTGATAGTCCATTAGTCTGAGGGTGAAAATTTGTTCATAGAATCACCTGTGGTTCAATAACTTTCTAAAATACCTTCCAAAATCATGACGTGAAATGATTTTCCCTATCAGAACAATATTAAAATGAAATTAGTCTAGTTGTATGAACTCACGTACAAATAGTCTTTTAGTTTCATCTGCTTAGAATGTATCCTGAATAGAAATGTTGTGGGATGATTTCATTCGCCGGTCAATGATTACCTAGATAGCATATCTACCCCTCAGATACATAGCTATTCTAACTACGAAATCCATACCAACATCAATCCATTTCAATTTCTAGAATCGAATCAACTGTAAAAATCCTGCAGGTCTCTGGTGCTCTGCCTTCTCTTATTGATAGGTGGAAAACCTAGTGATAAAGCCATCTATCTTACGTTTCATCCACAGACACCAATATTGGCATCACATATCTCAGTACATACTTGTGAAGTAAGAATTGAGCTGCCCACTGATATGTGTGGAATTCCTTCATCAACTCCTCTCTCTAATCTGTTGTAACCCATATATGTCCAGGTAGATTCAAGATTTCATCTCTATCCATAGAACAATCCATTGGTGGTTTATCTCCTGATATACTCTCTTAGAGAACCAAGCCTTCAGGATCTAAAAACTGCTTACTATTCACCATCTCAAGGAGGGAAGATGTGACTTTCTAGTTTTAGAAATAATAATTCTCATGACTATCAGGAAACACCGAATGAAGATCTAAAAATAGGTCCATTAAATTTCATTCATCACTGGATTCCCATAAAACATGTTCATGAGTTTTTTTGACTCAATGCATCTGCAACCACATTGCTATTCCTGCATAAAATTAATGTGTTGAAGTTATTATACCCATATTTAAAATCCAGGGATAAATTTATGTTGAGAAAAGATATATTTGAGCCTATTTTGGTTTCTGTACACCACAAAGCATTCACTCAACAGATAATTCCTCTAGCAACATAAGGTATGGAAAACTACTGCTAGCTCAATGTCATGCATCATGTAAATTATCTTGTGAGGCCTCAACAGTCATGATCCATATGCAATGAATTTTCTCTAAGCATAAACACTACTTCAATGATAATTCCTGATGTATGATAGAAGACAGTATAACCTATACCTATATCTAGAAGAAATAGAATATGTGTGAATAAAATACACCATTTCATCTCTTGAATGGATTTCTCATATTCTTCTGACCATGTGAACCTGACACCCTTGTTCATAAGACCCTTAAGAGGAGAAGAAAGATGTGATATGTCTGGTATGAAGTGCTAGAAATGTCTAGCTAGCCCCAAGAAGCATTGTATATCAAACACTAGGATACTCCCAAGAAACTACAACACTACCCTTTTCAGGGTCAGAAAATATTCCAAAGTCTGAGATAATATGACCCATGATGTGGGAATTTTAGATCCAAAAGTGGCACCTAGAAATACTGGAATAAATATGATTCTCTTTTAGTGTACATATAATGATCTCAAGATGATTAAAATGGTCGCTATGAGTGGGAGAATTCACAAAGATGTCATCCAAAAAAGACCACGAAAAATGTATCCAAATAATAGTGGAAAACCATATTCATCAAATCCATGAAAGTGGTTGGTTAATTCGTAAGATTTAATTTCATAACAAGGTACACATATAGACAATACCTACTATAAAAAAATTGAATGATGCATGTATGATGTTTTGACGTGCACCTGATGATAACCCAATATCAGGTTGATCTTAGAGAATAATTTTTCTACTCAGAGTATGTCAAAGAGATCATCAATTCAAAGAAGTGTATACCAGTTCCTGACCATAAGATAGTTCAAAATTATTTAATCCATGAGAAGATGTAAGGTTCCATTGGACGTCTTGGAAAAAAGAATGGTCAAACCCCAAGAGGATGTATAGGGTCGTATAAAACCTTCATCCACTAAATCATCTAACTACTACTTGAGCTCATTAAGCTCTATGTATTATATCATGTGAGGAGGAATAGACACTAAAAATTCTCCTAGAGTAACCTTGATTTTAAAATCTACCTCTCTCACTCAGAAGTTAAGCCATAAAAATAATCAAGAAAAACAACATTGAAATGATCCACTACTGACGGGAACTCATCTTGATGTAATGTATGATCCTCCATGAAGTGATTTTCAATCTGGGCAGTCACTCAAACTATCCCATGATACTCTATTCCAACTCTACAACCTGGACATCCCACACACCCTTATATAGATAACTTCTACCCTCTAGTGATGTAAAAGATACCCTGTGGTGATAGAAGCATAAAAATTCAAGGTAGTGAACCATCCAATCCATCCCACAAATGACATCTAATAATGTCATCTCAAGAAAAAAAAGGCTCCATAATAAAGAGTAACTTCATGACTCAAAGGGATATTCCTTTCACTAGTGTATTCCCTCTGTTCTAACCCCTATTGGCATATCTAGGGCCATTACACCATAGTGGCACTATATCTCTAGCCAGAGACATTCCACAGTGGATACAATGATAATAGTGTTTGAATCTCATGTATCAAAAAATGATGATATAATAGTAAATTCCACTAGAATAGTACCTCATACTGTAGAAGGTCCCACAGCCTGATCCTCAGGTATTATCTGTAGTGCATGAAAATGACCTGATCCATGAACATGTGCAACAGATGGACTACCAAGATCAAAATTACTCATCTGGCACAACTGGTGATCAGGGGTCTGGAAACCATAACCCCAACCTCCTCCTCAGCCAGACCGGCTATTACTATTACAAATCCCCGACTAAGACATCGTAAAATAACTCACTCTAAAATGTGGAGCTATCACATTTCAGTTTCAACTCAATGCCGGTGGAAAGGTCCAGCAGAATTGTTGAAGATACCCCATACGGCCACAAACTCGGAAATCTAGTTGGTCACTATCACACTAAGCCTTTAAATTCCCCCTGTCCTTTATAGTAAGGATACACCAAAGAGCTCTTTAAATTTGTACTCTATTTGTCAATACCCTAATAAGAAACCTTAAAGGAATGTTTCCTACCACCAAAATAACTACTATCTAGAAATTCCACTGATCTTATATCCTCAGTATTTTTGTCACCACTGAGGTTATTATTAGTGATAAGAGCCTAATTGATTATCTGAAAATAAAATTAGGCAGGTCAATGAAATTGACCTGTATACAAATGGAAAACATGAGCACATCCTTGAAACTTATAAAACACGAAAGCACATCACTATCTACGATCGGTGAAAACATTTGTAACTCTATGAAACGTGTAAAATATTCTTTGAATGATTTAAATTCCTAATATAGATGCATGAACTATTTTTCTATGTTATATCTCACCATATGAGTAAAGAAAAAGTCATAGAAGGATGTCTGGAAATCATCCCATAAAATGCCCTGATGATGACAAGCCTAGGTAATCAAATCCCACCAGTGGTTTGTCTTATCCTGAAACAAGTATGTGTAAAGCATGAACCTCTTCTCTAGTGGCATCTTCATATTCTCAAATGTAGATAAGGTGTCTTCTTTCCATGATACTTCATCCTCTGGTCTTCCATCCCCTGAAAAGGTAGGAGGATATTGCTATTGGAAATCAGGAGTCAGAATATCCATCGTTGGTGCAGGTCCTAGAGAACTATTAATGGACTGGATCAGACATAAAAAACAATCACGAACTTGTCAATTAGTTCCCAGATCATTTATAGTAGGCAGTATCTCAAGTGTTTCCCATGGAGGTAAGACTGGCGGTTGAAGGCCCACCATGTTAGGAGCATGGCCGTCACCACCCTCCAGGCGTATGATATGAAAATGCAATGGAGGCATTGATCAACAATCACCAAACACACACCCTAAATGTTCTTTGTAATAATTATATAATTATTAGAAGAAGCTAAACATAAAAAAACTCACTACCAAATGAATAATACCCAAATCAACCTGCTTTGATGGCTAGATATTAGTAATTGATCATGTATATGTTTCATGTAATTTTGTTGCAAATTTACAGGTTCAACTCATTACCTTTAACAAATATGACTAGGTGGTACAAGTATTTACCACCAATTAATTTGAGATTTCATTATTCTCTTTATAATGGATAGTTATTTTCATTGAATTAGTACCTATACACATATGACTAGATATGACACCGATTAATTTTTATTATAAGGGCTTGACTTAGTAAATTACTTATCCCAACCCATGAGGACCCATACACCTCATGAATTGAGACATGAAATCACTCAATAGAAACCAAGAGTACTACATTTACAAGAAATATATCACAACATCCCTCAACAGTCAAAAAAAATTAAGAAATACAAAGTAGATATATTAATCTATATGGCATGGAAATATGCACGAAAAGTGTATTCTAGGTCCCTATAATGATGAATGTAGCAATGATCCTTTCCCTCATATAATCGTGCTAAGGATGAAATAAATCCTCTATTAGAGTAATATTCCACAACTCCACACAACATGTTCAACACCCAACAATGAAATAATATCAACTATAATAGAAAAACGTAATCAAAATTATATTTTTGGTTATTTGGATTTTACCATGAACATGGGTTTGCGATGCCCAAGAATGGTTTATGACCATATCCCAAGCATTCTTATTCCCTATTATATTTTCTCCAAATATTAAGGAAAGAGAAGAAAACATGTTTGGTACTACATTATGACCTCTTAATCATGAATTCCACTTAATGTATTACCTAAGCCCGGTGGGCACATGGCCTCAAGAACATCTCTCCGAACACCAGTGGATGTTGACCCATAATGAGGTACTAGGTTATATCCATTGGTATACTATTCTCTCATTACCACTATGTAGTACAACATGTGATAGTAAATATTGGTAAATAGTTGATGTAATATATATATACAGAAGGCATAACCCAAAATAGAGACTATAGTAATAATAATTGATATAGCTAGAATAAAATTTAGCAACTGATGATATGTCATATACTAGAATACTAAAAATCATGGATTAAAAAAATAGGCACACCATGTTCCACAACTCATAAATGAAATAAAATACTATCCCAAGAATCACGAGTTTTAACTCGGTCCTCTTCTGTCAATCTCCAAACTAAATAGAAATCAATAAAGTGTTTGAAGACATATGATTCCTTTTTCCAACACCTACAACCATGTAATATACCATAGGTACCAAACAGATCCCGAAGAGGGTGTGAGATAAATCTCAGTGGGCCACTACCAATGGTGTCTATAACATTCAAACTATGTAATGGAAATGTAACAGTGTGTAGGCATGCATATATACTATGTAAAGCCGTACAATATAACTAAATACCCAAGTACCGGCTTCATCCATCTGTTAGTGTCTGAACATAAACAATCCATTTATTTAATCAAATACCAGTTTATATTAATAGGTCACATGAGGCATGGTCAGATCTAACATAGTCTCGAGATGGTGTAAATAGAGAAAGTTCTAATGTAATTACTAAGGCAACATAGACCTGAATGGTTCACCACTTAGTAGTAACTATAGCCCAGCATGGATTATGGTGTAAATAAACAAGAATATTCTAAGGCATTCCACAATAAGGTACCTACCAAATCCAAGGTGATCATTTACGGTAATATGGGGCTATGTAGAGACAAGGCCCTTTGAGTAGTAACCATCTAACCTAATTGTTAATGATGGATCCATGGATTTTATCCTAGGAATACTGTAATAATATGGTGGGATCCTATAGTTCTATATTGGACATCCATGAATAGACAAGGTTCGGTATCTAGGTGGTTCTTGACCTCTGAAAGCTGTATCCTTGAATGAGATTTGGTTTCTCATGTTCTCATGGAATTCCCCAATCAGAATCCAATGTGAGCATGAGTCAGGCCATTCTTATTTGATTATGAATACATGTAATATTTCATTTATTTCAATCCTTACCTTTTATTAGTTTTATATAATCAAGTAGCATGCAACATTTTTATCATGTGATTTGGTTCAAGTAATGAATTTCATTAGTGTGACAAATCTACGTAGCATAAAACCATTAATTTAATACATATATGGCATATTACATAATTTAAGTTTCATTCCACTAAATTCAATTAAACTGGAAAGAGGTGCTACAGACATGAAACCAATTAGTCATTCACATTTAATTATAAATTTGAAGAACTTACCATAGGAAGGTCATGTGATACAGAAACATGGTACTTTCCATTTTATAATTAAAAATGTAAATCAATCCTTTTAAAATAGAAAATGTTACCCATATAGTGGTCAGACCATGCCACACCCAATCAGTGGCATAAATGTGTCAAAAAACTAAACTGTAATTATGGAATAACCTTTGACATTGATATGATGGAGCTGTGGTCATAAGAACAAACAATTATACACATATTTGTAAATTGGGTAACCATATATTTCTAATGATTATAATCATGGTATATAAATTCTGTAAATGACACCTGATGAAATCACTGAGCCTGACAGGACAAATCCCAAATCAACCATCTTTAGGGATGTGTTATAGACCACCGACAATAGGGTTGTATGACTCTCATCCCCAGGTATTGGTCCTTGATTTGGATCAAATTATATTAGTTCTTTGAAATTTTGAAAAATCCTCACACTCTGATATCTTAGTATGAGATAAAATGAAAAGGATAATGGCTCAAGATGACTCGAGTAATTATCATTGTTCATCAAATGTGAAAAATGGAAGTTTGATCGGTTTCATGATGAAGGGTATCTCTTGATTCAAATAATATATCTTCAAAATACCCTAATTGAATGATAAATAGGATAATCCAACATAAAATTTCATTAGGAAAGAAGGATGGAGGTTTATTAGATCATTAAGGGTTAAAAAACAATTTACCCTTGAAATAGAATTTTCATAGTTTGTCCGCACGATTTGACAAACATTGCGTAAATCATGAATTGGATCCATGGAAATGGGGCTCTCATACAGTTAGGTTGCACGTTATTGTGGCTCAGTCTAAAAAAACATAATCTTCATGGGTTTTCAAGCTGTGTGGAATTCCAACACGAGTTACTTTAAAAAGTGTGCTATGCCAATTTTCCCCAAAAATATGGGTTCTGGGCTCCGAACAAGCCGTAGAGACACCAGAGACCTTTTTAAACCCCATAGGAATCCATATTATGTCCAAAGTAACTATATATACCAAATTTTAAAGGATCCATTCCTAATTGAAAAATCATGTTCTTACACATGGATCATGTGAAGTTTAATTTATCTAGAAAAATTAAAAATTAAAAATTAAATCAATATCATACGACTCCTGATTTCAACTAAAAACTTGTTTCTTTCTTATTTATTGATAATAGATCAATGAAATGGAACCCAAGCCCCATTATATTTTCCACATGTGTTATAGAATCTCGATCCATCAATGATCTATATAATACAAGTGATAGCGCTGATAATTACAGGTTCTTCAAAATTTTTAAAATAATGGTAGAACAAGCTAATGATCCATGAACATGGATCGATAATTCATTGATATTACATTAAATTGCACTCAATAGGACATGTGATAGAGGGATTGGGGAGATATAATTCATGGAATCACTTTCAAAATACATTTTGGGTCTTAAAATTGATTAAGTACTTAGGTTATAACTTCCATATATTTCATTTAGGTAAATATGTAATTTAATCCCTCAAATGTGCCAACAAAAATGTAATAAATGACACTTAAAAAGTTTTTATAGATGATTCATATATTTTATCACATAATTGTAACAAATATACTATGTTAAATGATAAAATACTAGTCATATACTTGATTGGAATCTCAAACAAATATTAAAAGAATCCATGAATATAAGATATTTAAAATTCATTCAAAATATATTTCTTTTTATATTAAGTGAATAATGTGGAATACTAATAAATATATAAAGTAAATGGTTATTATAATAAACATGAATAATATTTATATTAATTTCCTTTTTGATCATATAAACATGGTCATAAACTGGCTATCGATGTTGGGTCCACCATGTACCAAAATCCAATTATGTAGAATTGGAATAGATTCTGAATATGTTTAGTGTGTGTCCCTCTAGGACCTCACCTCAATAGTAGTGAATAAAATTCACAGACCATGATCTGAGTCTATAAACCCATCATTTCCCACATAGTGTTAATAAATAGTCAAAGAAAAAACAACCTATAACTAACAAACACCGACTTATATTATCTCTTTATCTCATTATTTCACATTGAATAGGAGGATAAATTCATGTATTCATCCATTATAGATTTATTATTAATATAAATTGATATATGTACTTACCTTTAATCACAATATTTATTTTTTTAATAAAGGAGCCACTATCCTGGTGATTTGGGACTGAGAAATCCCATCCATCTGGAAGGGGGAAAACTATATTGATCATTAAATCAATGTCTTACCACCAATGTTACACCTAATATAAGTTAACTTAACACCAAATAAATGTTATGTTTTTGTATTCAATAAATGTATATGATGAAACCATACTTCTTGACAATGATCTCATGTATTGAGACTAAGAAATGTGCATATTTATAGGTGTTTCCAATCACTCCTCCAAAATGTGGTGTTTCTTTTCTTGGGCCATTACTCGTGATCTACTATACCTGATATCACATTGTGTAAATATCATGATAAGTGGGTTAAATTATTATAAAACCCTATGAAGTGATACCCTCATCAACATTTCTGTTCAGTTAGTATTATGTATCTAGACCATATGACATAATTTTAAGATGATAGTAATGGAATAAAATGGTTTTCATTATAGATGTGAACTACTATAAACTATTGATACAAAAATATAGATGTGTGAATTACCATGTAAATAGAATAATAATAATTATGAATACTATTATGGGACAAATTAATCATCCATAACTCAATCTGGACATGGTATTGTAATAAAAAAAATGACCACTTCAAGTAGGGTTTGGGGAACCCTCTTTTACAAATAAATACACCCATGTCTATCTAAAAAATTCATAATAATATTTTTGAAGTTTTAGTCTTTTCAATTGATCAGTCCTAAATGGTTTAACACCCTTTAGAAAATAAATAATCCATGAACTGAGGTATAAATTCATAACCACTCTTTCTCTATTCATTTTCTGTATATACATTTTTTCATTTTAAAATTAAATTTTTCTATCCCAAAATTATAATATTATTATCATTATTATATTGGTATGTTTTTATACATATGGTATAAATTATAACCATGATTCCCTTTTTCATAAAAAATATAAAATGACATTTGGGGGTGTGTGGACTACAGCATTGACAAAAAATAATGTTTCTTTTTTCAAAACCATCGTACAAAATGGTTCCTGAAATGCACTGTGTTGCATTTGTTGTCAATAAGGTATGTTGTTGTCAAGGAATGAATGGATGGATGTCAAGGCGTTTCAATATGTGAATGACAAAGGATGTGATGGTGATGGTGATGAAGGAGAATGGCCATGGTACTAAGATGCATGTCACTTAGGAGATTCACTAAGTGACATAGGAGATGTGGTTGAAACATTCTCCATGTTAAATCTGACGATTGTTGAACTGGTCTTTAAGTTCAAAGAACTTGTATCCTGATGATACAATGTCACAACATTGATTGAAGACCATGCATTGTCTTCACAATGCATGAGGAGTTGAAAGGAGTTCCATCCACAACTACTAAGTGGATGATGTGCATTAATGAAGTCCATGCACTATCACTTAGTGCATGTGAATTGAAAAAGTTCCAATTGATCTCTGATTAGATCAATGAAGAACATTGAAGAATTATGTGATTCAGGAGTTCGGTTGATGAAGATCCTTGAGAATTCTCTCCTAAGTAGAAAATGAGATGATGAAGAAGAATTATAAATGGAGGAGTTGTTTCCAATCAAGAAGATTAATGTTTGAATTCTCAAGAAGAAGATGAAGGAGAATAATGGATTGAAGGGCATGTGGCATATGGCTTATAATCATAGGAGAGCTTTGTATTTGACAAAGTTCTTCATTCCTTTGCCAAAAAATTGGCCAGCCATGGACACCTTGAGGGTTCAACCCCAAGGCATGGGCGCTAGGAACCACACACATGGGGGAACCCGTGGGGCGAGCCCAGGGCGGCAGGACGCACCCAAGACACTGCATAGGCGTCTGGGGCACGCCCGGAGGAGCGCGGTAGGGGCGCATGAGCGCACCCGCGAGTGTCAAGCAGTGCATAGTGGGTGCCAAGAGCGCGCCCGCAGGAGGCGTGAGTGGGCGCAGAGCGCGCCCGCAGAGAGAACACGGTGCGGGGTGGCACCGTGGAGGGAGAAGTTCAACTGAGCGTTGGAAGGGAGCCGATGGTTGATAAAGCGCGAGAAACCCGCGTGCGGTTTCGATGTGGGACGCGGAAAAAATTCCAGGAGCGAATCCTGGCCGTCCGAGTGATCGCGCGGCAGATCTCGGCCGCCCGATGCATCGAGCCTCTCCCATTCTGATCGGAGCCATCCAAAGAGATGATCTGACGGCTCCGAGGCATCTCCTTCCTCGAGCTCAGCCGGAGGCCTCCCCGCGAGCTCCGTTCGAACCAGGAGCATCCTGAGAGATGTTTTCGAGCTCCCGGCTGTCTTTCTCGAAGCCGAAGGCACCATTGTGCTCGTCTCTCCGTAAGGAACATATACATGCAATAAAATATGCATGCACACGTTGGATGATGAATTCGGTCGAGGCCGAGGCAAACGAAGCTGTCGAGGCCACGCAGATACGTGTTTTGCATGGGATGGCCAAAACAGAGGCCGTGCATGCGTTCTAAATCGCATGCACGTGAAGAGGAAAACAAAGAGAATTGATCCCGCGTGAAACAGAAAATAAAAACGGGATTTGCGGCTCAATTAAAGATTTCAAAGATCCGAAATCTTCGGGAATTTAAGTTGCAATAACGCGGATCATGTGAAGCATCTCTTGCCTATAAAAGGAGCATCCGAGGCTCTCAAAAAGCTTGCTGATCCTTTCCTGAAAAATTCGAGAGAAGTACCGTGAGTGCCATTGTGCCTCGCGAAGTACAAAGCCCCGCGCAAACTTGCACAGCTGAAGTTCCAGAGCCATCCGAGGCTCTGAAGAAGGTTCCTTGCACGCCTCACTTGCGCGGCAGGAGGAAGGAGCCCGCTAGTATTACACCCTGCGCGCCCGCGGTACTTGGACCTTGCGCGGCCACTTGGCTTGAGCGGCAGTAGGTGTCCTTGACCCCCTGCGCGCCTGCGACGTGGTGCTCTTGCACCCTAGGCCTTGCACGGCTATTCCGTTGCTTGTTGCTCTTTGAAGACTTGCAGAGTGGTAGAACTTGCACCCTTGCGCGGAGAAGAATAGGAGAAGGTGCCTTGCACCCACTGACACTTGCGCGGCTGTGAAGAGAAGAACAGGGGCGCACCCCTTGAGCACCTTCATTGGATATTCGGGCAGTGGGTGTGCAAAGGTGGAAGACCCGAGACTTGTGCTTGTGTTCCATGTGAAGGAGGAAGGCCCTACGGCTGGTGTGTGAAAAATAAGAAGGCCACCACAACTTGTGTGTGCAAGACAAGTGGAAGTGCCTTTGGCTAAGTGTGTGCACAAATAAGGAATTGGCCGAGGATTGCACAAAGAACTACACCAAGATTTGTGTGTGTGCAAAGGAGGAAGGCCATTACATACCTATGGCTTGTGTGTGCAAGAAATGAAGTGTAGGCCACAACAAAGAAGAACTCATTCAAGTGTGTGTGCAAAGTGAAGAATCTGTGTGTGCCTAACAAGTGAAGGCCGAACATAGTGTGTGCACTAAAAGTGTATACACTTAGAAGAAGAAGGAAGAGGACATCCACACTAAAGTACAACACACTTTTAAGTGTGTGAACAAATTGGATAAAGTGTGTGAAGTTCAGTGAAGGTGTGTGCTTAAAAGAATTACTCCCTTTGAGGGTTTACTGCACCTAGAAGAAGAACAGGAGAGTGCATGCATGCATGCATGCACATGCACACGTGAACAAGCTCAAATCTGGTTGTGTGCATCTGAGTTGACCAAGACTGAATGTTCTTGAAGAAGATTTTGAGAAGGCCATGCAGTCAGTGCATGAGGAACCAGAGATTCCATGCACTCAGTGCATGAAGTGGATGTGAAGTGAGACTGAAGCCAGACTGAAGTTAAAGACATCAGCTGCCTGAGTTTTCAGTAGATTGAGAAGACCCTGATCAACAGAAGTGATCAGAAGCTGTGAGCAAGACCAGCAGACCTTATCAGAGGCTGTTGAAGATTCTTGAAAAGAGAATCTAGGTCATCCTTAGAAGAAGGAGATAAATCCTGAGCAAGACGAGAAGACATGTTCACCACAAGTGATCAGAAGAAGAGCAAGGCCAGCAGCCTTTATCCCAGGCTACTGAGGATACTTTAAGAAGCTTAAAGTGAAGAAGAGCTACTCGTGTGACTCGAGGAGCCAGGAGAAGCCCCCTGTGAGACTCAGGGTGGAAGAAGTCTTCAGTGGGATTCTGGAGCAGGCCAGTGGGACTCTGGTAACACTGTGGGACGCAGTATAAAGACCCTCCTGTGGGACTCAGGAGAGATACAGTGGGATGTTGTATCGACCATTGTAATACTAACAGATTATAATGGGAGAATCCATGCTGGGAGAGCATGGAAAGGACGAAGGCCTTTGGTTCCGAACCTTGTAAATCCTTGTGTCCTGTGCCTTTATATTTACTGCATCATTCGAGGAAATGTGAGAGATACAAGAAGAGTGGATCGAGGCTTTAACCAGCCATAGAGGTTTAATTGATTAAGAATCAATTAGTAAAAAGTTTTAAGGGATCACTGATTCACCCCCTCCCCCTCTCAGTGATTCACACTAATCTGGGCACTTCAATTGGTATCAAAGGGAGGTTACCTCTAAAAGATCCAAGAGAGTCTATATGGAGTGCAGATTTGAGGAAATGAAAGAACAGCCTCAAATGGAGATATCTTCCAAGACTCTGAAAAACAGAATGAAGAAATAGGCAAAGAAGATGAAGAAGAAGGTTGTTGCAATCAGAGAAACTCCTTCTATGGAAAGAAATGTGAAAGTCACATCAGATGACAATTCCTTTTATCATTCTTCTGATGAAGCCTACTCTAGCTGTGATGAAGATAGAAGGAACAATGATCTTCTAAATGCAATCAAATATCTTCAGAAGACAGTCCCCAAGGAAGTGGCAATGTGTATAGCTACAGGCCTCCTTGATCTTCAAGAAGAAAAATTACAGCTAGAAGATGAAGCCAATTCTCTGGAAGTCCAATTGGCTAAAAGGGTTGGCATAACCAACACTCTCGGAAAGCTGGTGAAGGCTAAAGATGAAACAGTATCGCTTTGCAATGAAAGATATGAAGACACTACTGAAGAATTGCAAAGAAGCCTTTCTGAGAAAGAATTCTTTAAGACTGTGGTCAAAGAAGTTTTCCATGCACTGGAAAAATTGCACAGAGTTTCAATGAATGTCAGAGATGCTCAACTCGAAGACAAAGTCAAAATGGTGAAGGAGCTTGACAACTCAATGCTTGAAATGAATAAGGTGCATGAAGACCAGATGAAACAGTTGGAAGAGAAATGGGAAGGAAAGCTAAGAACTGTTGAGGATGAGAAGAACTCCCTTAACATGAAGTGTTTAGAATTAGAGGTGATATTGAAAAATCTGCAATCACCCAAAGCTGAATCCTCCCAGTTAGCTGAAAGAAGAAATGTTGCTACTCAAGTGAGCTTTGAGAAGGATGATTCTAAAAGAAATACATCCTCTAACAAAAGGGAAACAACTTCGAAAAAGAAGGTACCATCCATCCCATCTTGTACTGATGCTTCTAATTGTGTTTCCACAAAAAGTGCAGGATGGAAAAATAATTCCAAACAAGTATGGATGAAGAAAATGAAGAAGCAGAGCTCTCCTGAAACAACACAGCAAGTCAAGAAAAGTACCCAACAATCAGAAGGACTGAAGAAGTCAAGATTTGTGGGTCAATGTTGGTGTTGTAATAAGTATGGGCACTGTGAAAAGGATTGTTGGTACAATCCACTAAATGTCAAAGCACAAAGGAAGCCCATGCCAAGGGGGAGCAAGCCAGAAGGAAATAAGCAACATCCACAGGTCCAGAGACATCTGTTTACTGCTAACAGATTTGGATTGCTTGACAACATCTGTGATGGCTGCAAAAGTGGTCAAAAGAATGATACATGTCAATCTCCAACTGTATCCAAAGCTGGAATGAAGAGAAGATCACTGAACCTGGCTAAAAGAGATTCCTTGGGAAGCAAGAAGAAGAAAGTGGAAGATGCTCCCAAGAAGAGTTTGAAGAATGAAGAGAAGTCCTTGGAATTCAAATCCAAGAAGGGTGATGCATCCAGAAGGACCACCAAGAAATGCTTCTTCTATGGGAAGAAAGGGCATATCATGGATCTTTGTAAAGAAGCCATGAAATTAAATAGAAGCAGACTGGACTCAAAAAGACAATCAATCCAGAAGAAGAAGAAGGGATTGATTGAAAACAAGTTGCCTAAGAAAGGTAGCTTGACAGCATCTAAGGAACCATGTGGAACTTCCAGAACTGGGGCCACTCTTCCAAATGATTTACTTGTCATATGGCCACATCAGTTGCAACTTGCCAGAGAACTACAAAGAGTTGAAGATGAAGCTCTGGAAATTGCTAAAGAAAAAGGGAAGAAGAATGTTTCACATGAAGATGTTTTGAGAACCACACCAGCACAATCATCAATGAAGATCAAATGTGCAAGTGTGAAGACTGGTGAAAATGGGACATCTCGGTTGAGAGAATATTCTCAACCTTGTTGTTCACATTGATGAACCAAGTAGGTTCCATCTTATTCCCTTATACTCTTGGTATATACATGTGCTAACATTGAAGGGAATTGAAGATGATGATCATTCTCAACTGGAGGATGGTTTGGACAGAATGGAGTGCACCCCTTGAGGGGGAGCCAATCTGAAGAAGATGGGATTCTGAGATTAATACCATCTTGAGAAAAGTGAAGGTATACCAATCATACTTTCATCCCTTGTTTCTTAATTGTATTCATCATGACAATTAAGGGGGAGTATTTATTGAAGACAAATGAATGAAAGGGGGAGCTTTATCTGTGCACCTGAACTTTCTAATGAGTTTTGTGAAGTTGTGCAGGATTTAGCAAATTCATTGTTACATCTGAAAAATTTCAAGCCCCTTGAAGCCTGATCTCACATGTATTGTGAATGTTGGACAGCATTGAGTACCTTGGTTACATCACTCTTTTTTTCTACACCGGGTTAGCCCATGTAGACTTAAAGATGATTTACTAAAGGTTCTTTTCTAAAGAATAACATGTGACATCATCCCTCTCTTAGTGTTTTTCAAGAAAATACTTTTCAAACGGAGGAAGTGATTTTTGGATAAGAACCACACCACACCTTTGCATTTGGTTGCCAATAAGGGGGAGAAATATTGGCACACATATTGACCCATTCATATGTGCTGAAGGAGTGTATTGACAACAAATACAAAGGGGGAGATTGAAATGCACTGTGTTGCATTTGTTGTCAATAAAGTATGTTGTTGTCAAGGAATGAATGGATGGATGTCTAGGCGTTTCAATATGTGAATGACAAAGGATGTGATGGTGATGGTGATGAAGGAGAATGGCCATGGTACTAAGACTCATGTCACTTAGGTGATTCACTAAGTGACATAGGAGATGTGGTTGAAACATTCTCCATGTTAAATCTGACGATTGTTGAACTGGTCTTTAAGTTCAAAGAACTTGTATCCTGATGATACAATGTCACAACATTGATTGAAGACCATGCATTGTCTTCAAAATGCATGAGGAGTTGAAAGGAGTTCCATCCACAACTACTAAGTGGATGATGTGCATTAATGAAGTACATGCACTATCACTTAGTGCATGTGAATTGAAAAAGTTCCAATTGATCTCTGATTAGATCAATGAAGAACATTGAAGAATTATGTGATTCAGGAGTTCGGTTGATGAAGATCCTTGAGAATTCTCTCCTAAGTAGAAAATGAGATGATGAAGAAGAATTATAAATGGAGGAGTTGTTTCCAATCAAGAAGATTAATGTTTGAATTCTCAAGAAGAAGATGAAGGAGAAGAATGGATTGAAGGGCATGTGGAATATGGCTTATACTCATAGGAGAGCTTTGTATTTGACAAAGTTCCTCATTCCCTTGCCAAAAAATTGGCCAGCCATGGACACCTTGAGGGTTCAACCCCAAGGCATGGGAGCTAGGCACCACACACATGGGGGAACCCGTGGGGCGAGCCCAGGGCGGCAGGACGCACCCAAGACACCGCATAGGCGTCTGGGGCACGCCCGGAGGAGCGCGGTAGGGGCGCATGAGCGCACCCGCGAGTGTCAAGCAGTGCATAGTGGGCGCCAGGAGCGCGCCCGCAGGAGGCGTGAGTGGGCGCAGAGCGCGCCCGCAGAGAGAACATGGTGCAGGGCGGCACCGTGGAGGGAGAAGTTCAACTGAGCGTTGGAAGGGAGCCGATGGTTGATAAAGTGTGAGAAACCCGCGCGCGGTTTCGATGTGGGACGCGGAAAAAATTCCAGGAGTGAATCCTGGCCGTTCGAGTGATCGCGCGGCAGATCTCGGCTGCCCGATGCATCGCGCCGCTCCCATTCTGATCGCAGCCGTCCAAAGAGATGATCCGACGGCTCCGAGGCATCTCCTTCCTCGAGCTCAGCCGGAGGCCTCCCCGCGAGCTCCGTTCGAACCAGGAGCATCCCGAGAGATGTTTTCGAGCTCCCGGCTGTCTTTATCGAAGCCGAAGGCACCATTGTGCTCGTCTCTCCGTAAGGAACATATACATGCAATAAAATATGCATGCACACGTTGGATGATGAATTCCGTCGAGGCCGAGGCAAACGAAGCTGCCGAGGCCACGCAGATTCGTGTTTTTCATGGGATAGCCAAAACAGAGGCCGTGCATGCGTTCTAAATCGCATGCACGTGAAGAGGAAAACAAAGAGAAGTGATCCCGCGTGAAACAGAAAATAAAAACGGTATTTGCGGCTCGTTTAATGATTTCAAAGATCCGAAATCTTCGGGAATTTAAGTTTCAATCACGCGGATCATGTGAAGCATCTCTTGCCTATAAAAGGAGCATCCGAGGCTCTCAAAAATCTTGCTGATCCTTTCCTGAAAAATTCGAGAGAAGTCCCATGAGTGACATTGTGCCTCGCGAAGTACAAAGCCCCACGCACACTTGCGCGGCTGAAGTTCCAGAGCCATCCAAGGCTCTGAAGAAGGTTCCTTGCACGCCTCACTTGCGCGGCAGGAGGAAGGAACCCGCGGGTATTACACCCTGCGCGCCCGCAGTACTTGGACCTTGCGCGGCCACTTGGCTTGAGCGGCAGTAGGTGTCCTTGACACCCTGCGCGCCCGCGATGTGGTGCTCTTGCACCCTAGGCCTTGCACGGATATTCTGTTGCTTGTTGCTCTTTGAAGACTTGCAGAGTGGTAGAACTTGCACCCTTGCGCGGAGAAGAATAGGAGAAGGTGCCTTGCACCCACTGACACTTGCGCGGCTGTGAAGAGAAGAACAGGGGCGCACCCCTTGAGCGCCGTCGTTGGATATTCGGGCAGTGGGTGTACAAAGGTGGAAGACCCGAGACTTGTGCTTGTGTGCCAAGTGAAGGAGGAAGGCCCTACGGCTGGTGTGTGCAAAATAAGAAGGCCACCACAACTTGTGTGTGCAAGACAAGTGGAAGTGCCTTTGGCTAAGTGTGTGCACAAAGAAGGAATTGGCCGAGGATTGCACAAAGAACTACACCAAGATTTGTGTGTGTGAAAAGGAGGAAGGCCATTACATACCAATGGCTTGTGTGTGCAAGAAATGAAGTGTAGGACACAACAATGAAGAACTCATTCAAGTGTGTGTGAAAAGTGAAGAATTTGTGTGTGCTTAACAAGTGAAGGCCAAAAATAGTGTGTGCACTAAAAGTGTATACACTTAGAAGAAGAAGGAAGAGGACATCCACACTAAATTATAACACACTTTTAAGTGTGTGAACAAATTGGATAAAGTGTGTGAAGTTCAGTGAAGGTGTGTGCTTAAAAGAATTACTCCCTTTGAGGGTTTACTGCACCTAGAAGAAGAACAGGAGAGTGCATGCATGCATGCATGCACATGCACACGTGAACAAGCTCAAATCTGGTTGTGTGCATCTGAGTTGACCAAGACTGAATGTTCTTGAAGAAGATTTTGAGAAGGCCATGCAGTCAGTGCATGAGGAACCAGAGATTCCATGCACTCAATGCATGAAGTGGATGTGAAGTGAGACTGAAGCCAGACTGAAGTTAAAGACATCAGCTGCCTGAGTTTTCAGTAGATTGAGAAGACCCTGATCAACAGAAGTGATCAGAAGCCGTGAGAAAGACCAGCAGACCTTATCAGAGGCTGTTGAAGATTCTTGAAGAGAGAAGCCAGGTCATCCTTAGAAGAAGGAGATAAATCCTGAGCAAGATGAGAAGACATGTTCACCACAAGTTATCAGAAGAAGAGCAAGACCAGCAACCTTTATCCCAGGCTGCTGAGGATACTTGAAGAAGCTTAAAGTGAAGAAGAGCTACTCGTGTGACTCGAGGAGCCAGGAGAAGCCCCATGTGAGACTCAGGGTGGAAGAAGTCTTCAGTGGGATTCTGGAGCAGGCCAGTGGGACTCTGGTAACACTGTTGGACGTAGTATAAATACCCTCTTGTGGGACTCAGGAGAGATACAGTGGGATGCTGTATCGACCATTGTAATACTAACAGATTATAATGGGAGAATCCATGCTGGGAGAGCATGGAAAGGACGTAGGCCTTTGGTGCCGAACCTTGTAAATCCTTGTGTCCTGTGCCTTTATATTTACTGCATCATTCGAGGAAAGGTGAGAGATACAAGAAGAGTGGATCGAGGCTTTAACTAGCCATAGAGGTTTAATTGATTAAGAATCAATTAGTAAAAAGTTTTAAGGGATCACTGATTCACCCCCTCCCCCTCTCAGTGATTCACACTGATCTGGGCACTTCAGTTCCTAATGTTGGATTTAATAAATAACATTTATATTTATAAAATATTTTATCTTTTTAAACAATGAAACATATTTCTCAGAACTCCAATTCTATGGTAAATGAGATCATTAACAAAAATTATTTGTTGACTATCGCCTCAATGGTAAAATTTATTTCTACTATTTTTCATCACCAATATACATGGATGGTCATGAGAATTACGTTAATGTGAATATATTATTTTCCTTTTAAAATCATGTTTCTAAAATGAGAAACATTAAAACATGTTTTATATATGATTAAAAAATTATTATTGGTAATTAAATGGTCTAAAACAAGCATAACAAAATGAATATATTTAAATCAAATATTGAAATATTTTCATATCCATTACTTATTCTTCAATATACTCTTTAATTATGATATATTACACTAGTAAATACTTAATTTTATTATTATAATATTGGTATAATTATATAATGACTAGTTCACCTCATAATCATTAATAATCATGGTATGTTAATTCTTTGGTTAGTCTGACAACCTAATCGAACAATCATATGAAATCATGTAATGGATGGTTATGAAAAAATAATTATTGTTATAATTTGATACAAATATTATAAGAATTATTGTCTTTGGTTATCTAAAAGAAACTACAATACGT
This sequence comes from Viscum album, assembly GCA_963277665.1. Taxonomy (NCBI): domain Eukaryota; kingdom Viridiplantae; phylum Streptophyta; class Magnoliopsida; order Santalales; family Viscaceae; genus Viscum; species Viscum album. The sequence continues at coordinate 919,885,379 of OY728164.1, read as the reverse complement.
GACTTTTAATTAAGAAAACACCCTTAATAGGTTGAAAGTGAAGAAAAATTGTTTGTTATAGATTTCGTATTCAAGGATAAGTAATAAATTACTGATGAGGTGAATTATAAAAATATAAAATCATTATAATTCATAAATTATATATTCTTTAATGATGTCATGATGATGAACTTTTGATGAAGATTGAATATCATTATTTTTTCTATAAAACCAGTGCAAACGGTTAAAACAATATACACCAGATGTGGAAAAGTAGGCACAAACTAACTAATATACCTATAGAAAATGATCACAAGTGGAAATAATAAAAATATATAGGTATGAACACTGTCACAATATAGTATATGTTGAATTTTGTTTTCTATAGAGTTTTTTTAGCGAGTTCGATAAATAATGAATAAAGGTAAGGGGTTATTTATCCCTATTTTAATTTCATGATACTTATTTCTAAATGTGTTTCAATATACCTTTATTATGGTGTTATTAATTCATAATGAATTTATTTTACCTTATTCATGGTTTTTAAGACCTAAATCATGTTGTTTTTTGAAATATCAATTGATTCAAATGATACCAAATAAAAATGATGTTTAAAATCAAAATTCTATGGAAACCATAATGGTTTCATTAAAAATAATAGTTTAAAAATAAATATTCTTATTTAAAACATAATATATATTGGGAATTTTTAGTCTCTATAAAATCTATCATTATTTCTTTTTTATAATGTTGGGTTTCATAAGTTCCCTTGATATTTCACTTCCTCTTTACTCATATGTCACAGAAAGTGTTTCTTGTCCGTGAAACTAATTCCATCTCTTATTTTCTCTCAAGAACCTCACATATTCCATATACCATTTAGATGATTTTGAAAATTTCCATTTCAAAAAATTAATAATTATTTTACATAACATTATTCTAATTTATCTAATTCTAAATGTTTTAAATAAATGATTAACATTTTTTTATTGTTTTTTCTATCAATGTTTAAAAATATTATTTTTAATGTTTTCTTGTGTGATCAATTATTTCCACCATGTTTTTTTATTTGATTCTTTATTTCAAATATATAATTTGGTTATAAAAGAAAATATAATTTACAATTATTTATAAAATATTACATATAAAATGTTTACAAATACATTTTTTTGATTTATATTTTTAAGCTAATTTTTTCTAATGCTTCAAAAAATTTATTCAATCTAAATCCAAAGTGATTAATTTAAAATACTCTTGATCAATGTTGTTATCCTATTATAAAAATCCACTCTATTTCATAATATTACCTATTTAGTGTCCTTTTATTTTGTTGTATTAACCCTTCAATTTCATAGTATTTCCTAATTTTCCACTATATATGATCCATACATTTTACCCAACACCTTTAGGTTATATTTACTATATTTTTTATTCAATTTATTGAAGCGTGTCTATGAATATTAAATAAAATGATATATTTCTTGAAATTATTAACTTAATTCAATTTTCATGATCTATACTAGGTAAATACCATGAGAATAATTATATTTATTGAATTTTATTGTACTAAAATTTTAATTGATGTCATTGGAAAGCAATTTATTTTCCATAGTGAAATTTTGTTTAGATTATAAATGGGATTATTAATGATTCCCTTATGTGAATCAAAATAAAAACCATTTTTTAGATGTGTTATTTATGACATGTTGAGTGAAACCCATTTCATTTCCATTGGTTATTTATTCTATAAAATTGAATGATTTTAATTTTGAATGTTTTATGAAACCAACATCATTCCATTGGGTTAATTATGATGTGATAAGTGAAATCATTTCATGTGGCACTCATATGTATTGATGATGATTTTTGGGGTCTCATATCACCCTCGACTACATTTTAATAATGTTTATATCTTATGTGATAATGTTTTTGGAAGCACCACATTAGTATCCACTAATCATGAGAATTGATGGTATGGATCATGATTGTTATGTTAGCTATATTATTGATTATTTCATAATTGAAATATGTTAAATAGTTTTATTAATATTCTCATGATTGTGTTAAGATATCATGGACCATGTTTATTAAATCATATTTCTATAATCTATTGATTTATGTACTATATTATTTAATGTCATATGAAATTATTTGGTATCTATGTTTTTTTGGGTATGGATTTAGTTATATATCATGGTTATATCTGTATTCAGATATTATTTTAACTTATGTGAATAAATTATAATATTTCTTCCTTCCCCATACTGAGCATCTAGCTCACCAATTACTTATGATTATATTTTCATAAGGTTATAAAGATGAGTATAAATTATAAGAATACAAGAGAGCGTTGTGTTTTTAAATTATTGAGAAATTTTTATAGGGTCTATAAACTATTTTTCTTGGGTAGTAAGTTTTCAAATACACCAATACATTCATTATTGGGATTTTTTAATTAATTGTTGAACAAAAATTAACATCTTGAAAAGTTTTCTAATAAAATCCATGTATAAAATGCATTGATATACATTCACTATTAATTCAACATTAACCACTGTATTTTTATCCACAAATGTATAATCAACTAATCTGGTTAACCCTATAACCCTGTGGAGACCAATATGACTATAATGATAAGAAGATAGGAACATTAGGTCAATTTTGGGACATCCAATCATGGAACCTTTCTATGATTGTGGGAAAAAATAGAACTAATTATTTGTAGATAATTAAAGAAAAACCACCACCTAATAAATGGTAATTAGTTGAGGTCCGGTACTAGATGTGAATCTAAAATTATATCCTATGTAGTTATGATAATGTGTTTTATGTTTTAGTTTCATGATTCAACCAGGGCCGATCTAACGATCTAATATCTTATAAGCTCAGTTCCTTATAAATTAAAACTCGATTATTTGATCAAAATTTATGATTTACATTGTATCCATGGATTCAATATGAATGAGGTAGTGTATTAGGAATTATATTGACTATAAAATAATTGTACACTTACATGGATATATTTTCTTTTGTGTATATGATTTTCAGAAGAAAATTCTTGAAAGGTTAAAACATATACCATCTACAGACATAGATTATATCCCAAAGAAGATTCAATATCGAAATAGAATAAAACAAAAGTATTATAGGGGAATAATATGTATTAAATGAACAATAAAAAATAGAAATATATAAAATGTTAGAAGTGTCTTCTTATAATATGTCATTGCAAAAATATTTCCTTCTTATAAAAGGATAATGTTATTGAATAGAACCATTATCATTATCTACAACATGAATATTCCATGGTAAAAAAGACATATGAGTGGAAACTCTAACAAAATTGAGTGGGGGACATATATGGATTGAGATTTTAATAATGAGAAATAAATTAATTCTACATCTAAATGCTCTTTGATCTTTTTCCTATTTTTCAATAGCCTTTCCACATGAACCATCAATCTATCTACTCTAATTATATTCATTCAATTGAGATATTTAATGTTTTTTAAAACATAATCCTATTATATTAAGGGATGAATAAGTTACATCCCAAATTACAAGGTGAGGTTTAGTCTATTGAATCTATCTCATCATTAACATCATGTATAATTTCAACACTTTAAACAAGGAATCTTTCTTGAATGTTCTAAATAAAAAATTCATATCAATGAGTGTATAATTATTCCCTAAATTTTTACATTATAATTTAAGAACAATCTATGATAAATATAAAATAATGAAATAACATTTTAATAAATAGAATTTTCCTATAATTATCACATTTAACATATGAAATACCAATTTTCATTTAATCATCAAACAAAACCCGACAAGAAATATTAAATAAAAACATATCTTATTAACTACTCGCCAATTAAAAATTTTAACTATTTAGAGAAAATAAACTAATATAAATATCAAATTTAAAAAAATTAATCATTGAGAGAATTATAATTGATAAATTACAAACTATAATTCATCATACCTTATCTGTGAAATAAAAATAACTTCCTATTTAATTTTTAGCATTTAAATACTTTCAACCTCAAAATTTAATCACTGGAAAAATATAAACCATACTCACATGGAATTTATATCACTATTGAGTCAAACAAAATTAATCTTATGTTATACTCATACTTGGAAAATGCATGTATCTTCATAGACATATAAAAAATCTCATTTATCCTCATTAGGATAGATGAAATTATTTTCAATCAAGAGGAATTTATCAAGGTGATAAAGATGCTAAGGCTTTGTGGGAAAAATATTTTGAAAAATCATGATTAAAAATAGAGGTTAATCTAGATAATACCATTTCATGAATTTTTATATGAAAACCCAGGAATATTACCTAACTTTAATCCTTATACAATTGGGAAACACCACATTACTTTTTTTGACATGATTCGTGAGTAAAAAAATCAATGAATGAATTTATCCTTATTCAACAGCTTTTCCATTTTTTGGAGATGGCATGTCCATAGATATTAGTGAATGAATGATATTTTACAACTGTTATTTTTGAGAGATATATGAATAGTACAAGTAATAACAATGAATAATTCAATCACATATCTATTTCTTTCATTTCATTTCCCAATATTAATTTTTTAAAATTTTCGGGGAAATTATTTTAATTACTATAGTAAATTTGATAAAATTAAATACCTCGCATCAATATAATAAATTACAAGATTATAAATACACATGTCACACACCAAAAAATGAACTAATTTCAAAATAACACTATGAATAACCCATCCCTCATACTCAAACGTAAAATAATTGTACACGAATATTATGATCGAAAAAAGTTATAAAAAAATTAACATGAATGGTGGCTTTAAAATATATGAATATTCATGGAATATAATGGAAATCCATAACAACCAATTATTTTTATGAAATATTTTTATGTAAAAAATTTGATAGCTTGTGTTTTACACAATAACTAGCTTAAAAGAACCATGTGATATTATTAAAAATTTATATTTTGGTTATATCATATATATTAGATTGAAGGATATGAATTTTGATAATAAATTATGAAAAACATATATGGTATATTTATATATAATTAATGTAGTAGTTATCAAATTATTGTAATTAAAGACAATAAATTATTTAAAAATAAAAGTAATGAGTTTTTGAAAATATTGTTTCATTTTTTCAATGTATTTAACATCAACATATCAATTTAATCCCTATTGTTGAATGATTTAAATGAATTTCATATATTATTTACTTGATTAAATTTTTTAAAAATTCATAATATTTTTTTTTGAGAATAAGATAAGCATAAATTTGTAGGATCAAAATAACGATGTAGATGCTCAATATACTAGAGGGGGTGAATTGTATACTTTTAAAATTTCCTTAAACAAGGAAAGATCTAAGTTTAACAAAGTTAAACTAAGAAAATACACAAAACATCTAACCAATTGAAAGATTGGTACAAAGTATGAAGTTACAATATTCGAGTTCTATACACTTGCTTAAAACTGGAAAGTGATTCCGAAGTACTGGTTCTGGAAATATGGATCTAGAAATTGAAACTTAACCAAAGTTTACAATATGAGATTCTACCTTAAAGCGTATAGAATATAAAAAAATCAGAGTAATAGTGTAAGAAAATATAAGAAGGTTATACTTTCTTTACAATACAAAAATGAAGTTGAAAAACAAGTAGTAAAACTACATGTAACAAGATATAAATCTTTTAACAAAAATAGAAGGGTATCTAACAACCTTGAATAAAAGTACCTTGATTTATAATTTCAAGCAAGTTTGTCTTACACACACCCGGGTAAGCCCTCGATACGATGATCGGAGTCTCTATCTTGCTATCCCCGCAAGACCTCAACTTCAAGGTAGTTGGAACCTCTGTCTTCCTCAGCAAGGAAGCCCTGAAACTTCAAGGTAGTCGGCACCTCTGTCTTCCTATCCCCAGAAGCCCTCGAATGTAATCACCAACATTCGGAGTCGCACGAAGCAAGTATACAAGAGGAAATGTTTTAATATGTCATTCAAACTTTCTACAAGAAGCTTGAGAGTTGATAAGAGTCTCTCTCTCTATAAATCACTTAAACAACATGTAAGCACCGATGTCACAGTTTTTGATTATTTTCAAATGAGATCCTATTTATAGGCGAATCTCCAACAGTCGGTTCCCTCCTCCAATGTTCGTATTTCTCCTTGAATTTCAGAGGGACCAGTATACGTGTCACTTAACCAATGGTTAGTGAGAAATAGAATGGAAGACTTCGTTTTATAACAAAAAATGTGTAACTGAATGCACGTCATCATTTTGTAGTGAAACAAGTATATGCATAAGTAAAACTAAAGTTAAGAATGTAAGAAAATAAATGTTCGGAGTATAACCAAAAATAAAATCAGAGTCTATAATAAAAAGATATTCGGATTCTGTTTTATAGGAATTCGGAACATAAATTCTGTAGAAATCCGGAGAATGAATTTCTAAGGAAATTCAGAGTCTGGTCTCACTAGAATTCAGAATCTGAACTTACAGAGTTCAGAGTCAAACTTGTAGAAGTTTGGAGTCGAGCTCATAGAATTTCGGAGTCGAACTCATAGAACTTCGGATTCGAAATAATAGAAGTTCAGAGTCAAACTCATGGATGTTCGGAGTCGAACTCATAGAAGTTCGGAGTAAAACTTTTAGAAGTTCGGAGTCGAACTTATAGATGTTTGGAGTCCAGAATTCAGTGTTGAACTTTGTTAGAGTTGATATCTAGAATTTGGAGTGAAACTTCATTACATTTCACATCTAGAATTCAGAGTGGGACTTCATTACAGTTCACATCCAGAATTCTGAGTGGAACTTTGTTACAGTTCACATCCAGAATTCGGATCCTTAAACCAAATTCTTCATATCTAAGCATTATATGATTCTGAGGTTTTGGGTATGAATCTGATTTTTACAATTGAGAAAAATATTGATATGTATAAGGATATCTAGGTTAGTGGTAAATTACATTGATAAACAAATTTTCCTTATATACGTAAAATTTAGAGTTGCTTATGTATAAGGTGTTTGTGATTTTCAAAATAATAAGGAATGGAAAAGTCATAAGGAAAACCGTTTTAAGTTAACAATCTCCCCATTTTTGGAAAGAACAAACAACCATACAAAAAAGAATATAAGGACTTTGAAAAAATTCATTTGACTTTGAAATTAAAACATATATCCCTTTGTTCATGGATGATGATGAATACAATTAACTCCCCCTTAGTCATTGAAACTCTAAGTATTGTATTCTGGATTTCCGGAATGGAGTTCTCATTATCATGGGAATGAAAAACCTTGCAATAAGAAACTCCCCCTTACTTTAAAGATATCTTCACTTAGAAAATTTCCCTTCTCCATTTTAAATTTTTCCTTCTCCCATTTTAAGTAGTTCTTTTTCCTTCTCCCCTTTGTGATTTTTAAAAGAATATAAGGGAATAAAAAAGAAATATGGTACCTGAAATATTACTATATAACAACACAAGATAAAACCAACCAAAAAATTCATTAGAGTTAAAAAAAATTTACAAGGAAAGAAAAATGAAACAAAAGATAGGATTGAATCTATTTGTCTTCCTTTTCCTCCAGGATTAGATTCTTCAATAAGGTTTTCAGCTTCTTTAAATAATTTTGATCCTCCTCAGCATGCCTCTCCAAAGATTTTATCCTTTCATCACGAGATTTCAGGACTTCTGCATGATCCTTCATGGCCTCTTCTTGCATCTTCAGTAACTCATCTTGCTTTACAAGCTTTTCTTGGAGCTCAATCTGTATATCTCTATCCCTTTTAAATTTTGAGCAACAGAGTTAAACATATCATTAAAGTCCTTCACTTGTTGATTCTGAGAATTTTGTTGAATTATTAGCTTCTCCTGAAGATTCATAATCTTGGAGTCTTTGGTGTCAAAATTATTTTTACCATCATTCTAAAAACGATGAAACTCAGCGATGTCTTCATTAACTTTATTCAACCAAAAAAGTCACCTTGCCTCAAGATTTTAGGTGAACATAATAATTGATAATGAAATTTTTATGATCAGCCTCAATCTTTACCCATTTATCCATCACCATGGAAAAGGATTCTGACTTCTGATTCACACTGTCTTGCAGCATCTGGCATCTGGATTCTATAGTGGAAAATATCGGAATGGTGACCACCAACTTTTTCAAATATTCAACAACAAAGTCATGACCCTATGCTGAGGACTCTTAATCCAATAACTTGCATGGGGATTGTTCTTCTTGAGTTTGAACCAGCTTCCTTCTAGAAGAACCACTAACCTCCTTCTTTATTATAACATCTTTTGTTGGTGTATCCAAGAGCACTTTCTTACCCTTATCAGTTTTCATAAAGTGTTGATCATCTGGAGATTCTTCCTCACTCTCTGATAGTTGAACAATCTTGTATTCATCTATTTTCTCCTTCTCTAATCCTTATTCAATAAAATTATTCTCAGAAATATCTTCCTTAGACAATTCATACTCTTTTTCTTCCTCTTACTTATCATCATATTTGTTTCCTTCTTTCTCAACTACCTTTTCTGAAGTGATAAAATTTGCGGATTTAGCCTTTTCTTGATAATATTATACTTGTTTGATCAAGTCATCCAGATTATCACTTCCTTCTTCTTCTTATTCTTTAACAACTTCTTTTTCTATTCCTTCACCAGCTGTTTTCTCTAATTCTTCAACAACCTCTTTTCATTTGGATGTTTCCAGAGTAAAGTATGTTTTCCCAAGATTCACTGGTAAAGGTTAAACATTAAATGATTCTGGAATGGGGATCTTCTCAGAGGCTACTTCTGTATCTCTCAACATAGATTGTACAAGCTCAGCTTCAGACTTCATTTTCTTCATCTTCTTTTTTTCTTGTTTTTTCAACTCATCTGTAGATTTTCCTCTTAAGGCCTTAGCCTCAGCAGGGTATAATCTGAATTGAGGGTCCACTTCATTTCACTTTTCTTTGTATTCCCTATACTTAGTAGCCACTTCATCTTGGTATGATTTTTGATTCTTTGGCTTGGGTGGTGCAGATTGGGTTTCCTTAGCTTTGGGGTTCTTGTCATCAGCAACCACTTCTTTCATTTTTCTCTTTTTAGCAACTTTCTTCACTGGCTTAGCCTTCTCCACGTTTTCCGGATGGGCCTCAACCTCTTCCACTAGAAAACTATTGAACTCTCCTGTTTTGTTGAAATAGGCCATATTCATCCTCTTCAAGGTATCATCACTAACAAGCATAACTTGGAAATTCGAAGCCTTAGACTTACATGCAATCATGAAATAATCCAGACAACGAACTATCATCATTAATAGTAAGGCATGGACCATAATGATTTGAGCTCTCATATTTCATTACATGATGATCTTGATTGTCACAAGATCATGCCTCATCATATTTATTTTTCTTAGATTCACCGTGAAGTCTAAGAAATATATGTCACTTTTATTCAAGGTATCTTTGTCACCCTTTATCAGAACCAATAACCGTTGTACCCATAACAAAAGGATCTAATTAATAGAGGAAAGGTAAGAATCTTGGTTGTCATTACATCATCAAGCCCAAGACACTCCAATGCCTTCACCTTAACAAAGATTCCCTGAACATCTGGAATATTATGTGAGCAGAATTCAGCCTCTCTATCATATACCAGATCCACCAAGCTTTCTTCCTTGGTGTAAGTAATTTTGTAAGTCTTCCCATAAGACTTAAAATAAAACTTTTCACTTCCCTCTTCTTCATATAAGCTTGTTGATTCATATAATTCTACAAGTAACTTTGGATAGACCACATCTTGATCACCAGGCTTAGATAAACATACATCTTCCCAACCATTCAACTTGATATTCTTAGAAATGATGGAATCGTACTTGTAAAAGTTCGGATGGACCAACCTTTCATTGTACACTTGCCATTTTGAAATTGAATTTGTGGTAGACATATCCTGATAAGTAGCTTCAACATGAATTTGGAGGGGACGAGCTTAGTGAGATTCAGAACGTGCTTAAAGAAGGGAGGCAGAACTTCAACACACGAGATCTTGAAGATTGATGTGGGACAACCATTGGGGGTTCCCTTTATATAAGTTATGGATGTGACCATTGAGCTTCCAAAAACCATATAAGGATTGAAAAAATCTCTGATCTGATCTGACGATTGAAAAAATACCCACAAGGAAATCTTGAATCCGATCTTTTGAGGTTTTAATAAAAAAATTTAAATTTAAGGAAACTTGAGTATGAAAATTTTAAAAGAAAAGGAAACTACCAGTAAGTAAAAGTTGTTATGAAGACTTAAGTAATAAATTCATACCTTTCAGGTTGGCTAGGAAGTTTATTAATAATAGGTGATATTCTTCTTGAAAAAATTTAACTATGAAAAACTTTACTATGAAAAAATCAGAGTTGAAAAGACTTTGAGTACCAAAACACCAATAAAAAATGTATGAGTACAAAAAATTTTCATTACGAAAAATCCGAGTATGAGAATTCCCATTATGAATGTTTCAGTTCCGAAAATTTCATTACGAAAGTCCCAGTACAAAAATTTCATTACGAATGTTCCAGTATGAAAATTCATTATGAATGTTTCAGTATGAAAATTTCAGTACGAAAATTTCATTAGAAAAGTTTCAGTACGAAAATTTCATTACAAAAATTTCAGTTCCGAAAATTTACATTACGAAAATTTCATTTCTGAAAACATCATTACAAAAATTTCAGTTCTGAAAACTTCATTACAAAAATTTTAGTTACAAAAGTTTGAAAAACTGACTACAAAAATTTTGTTTACAAAATATTTCAAAAAAACTGACTACGGAAATTTTGATTACCAATGCTTTTTTAGAAAAACTGACTACAAAAATTTTGATTAAAAAAGCTTTTTTAAAAAAACTGACTATGAAAAAATTGATTATGCTAACAAGTAAATGTACTCCCCCTATGAAAAGGAGCTTATTACTGTAAGGATAATTGTTCAAAAAGAAGTTAATGAATAAGGATTACCTCACGGTTATCACTCCAAACTTCTGTTTAATGTAATCCAATCTATCGGAGGGTAACCATTTTGTGAAAATATCAGCAAGTTGATATTTCATTCTGATAACATGAAGAATTGTATGTCCTTTTTGTGTGTGATCTTTAAGGATGTGATGCCTAATATCTATGTGTTTTTTAGGAGAGTGATGTGTAGGATTTTTACTAAGGGAAATAAAACTTATGTTATCACGCAAAATTTGAGTCTTAGTAAAACACAAGCCATAGTCTATGAGTTTGTGTTGAATCCACAACACTTGAGCACAACAACTTCAAGCTGCTACATATTCAGCTTCAGTAGTGGAGAGTGCTACTGAGTGTTTCTTTTTACAGGACCAAGAAACTAATGAATCTCTTAAGAAATGACATGTTCCAGATGCACTCTTTCAATTCATTCTACATCCAGCAAAGTTAGCATCTGAAAAACTCTTTAAAACAAAACCATTTCTATAATTATAGAATAATCCTAGATCCATGGTTCCCTTTAAGTAGAGAAAAATTCTTTTCACTGCCTTTAGATGAGATAACATAGGATTGGATTGATATCAGGCACATAAGCATACTGAAAACATTAAGTCTAGATGACTAGCTGTCAAGTATAGTAGCCTTCCTATCATGCCTCTAAAAGGTGTTTGGTCTACTGGTTTCCCAGCATCATTAAGATCATGTGTGTTTGACGTACCAATGGGAGTACTAATACTTTTAGTGTTGTAAAATCCTTAATTTTTAAGAAGATATTTTATATACTTATGTTGAGATATATAGGTTCCTTCTATTTTTTGATAAATTTGAAAACTAGGGAACAATGTTAACTCACCCATCATACTCATTTCAAACTCAGATTTCATTAGACTAGTAATGGAATCAGTTATAGATTGCTGAGTTGAACCAAATATGATTTCATAAATATAAATTTGGAAATCAAAACATTTTTCTTATCGTTCTTTATAAAAAGGGTTGGATCTGAATTTCCCATAACATAGTTATTTTGAAGCAAAAATATTGTAAGTCTGTCATACCAAACTTGTGGGGCTTATTTATGCCCATACAAAGCTTTGGTAATTCTAAAAACATGATCAGGATGTTTTGTATCTTCAAATCCAGGAGGTTGTTCAACAAAAACTTCCTCTTGAACATAACCATTAAGGAAAGATCATTTCACATCCATTTTAAAATGTTTGAAATTGAAGAATGCTACAAAGGCATGTAAAATACGAATAGATTCAAGTTGAGCTACTGGAGCATAGGTTTCTTCATAGTTTATTCCCTCTTACAGATTATATCCTTTAGCAACAAATCTAGCTTTATTTCTAATGATGAAACCATTTTCATTAAACTTATTTCTAAAGACCCATTTTACTCCAATAACATAAGTTTCCTTAGGTCATTCAACCATGTTCCAGACTTTATTCCATTCAAATTGAATTTTTTCATCTTGCATGGATTTTATCCAATCATCATCACCTGGCGATTCATCAGTGCTTTTTTGTTCCAATTGAGAAAGAAATGCTAGATGATATACATTATTTCTTAAGGAAATTCTAGTCCTTATAGGCTAATTCACATCACCAATGATACAATCACTGGGATGATTATTCAGAAACACCTAACTTGGGTTTTGTAAAACCTGTTCGTCAACATATGGTAGAATTTATTCTGGGGTAAATGTTTCAAAAGTTTCTTCTTGAACATTTTCCTTATCAGAAGGATCTTCTATCAAACGTTAATAATCAGTTTTTGAAAACACATCTGAGGATGTAGGATGGGATGATTTAAAAATAGGATTAGAATCATCAAATTTTAGATGCACTGTTTCCTCAACAGTACAAGTTTTTTTATTGTAAACTCTATAAGCCTTATAAGTTGTGGAGTAGCCCAAGAAATTTCCATTATCATATTTTTCTGAACATTTGTGTAAATTATATTTGGTATTCAGGATGAATACCTTGCAACTAGAAACCATGAAGTAGGAAAGTCTATGTTTTCTACCATTCCATAACTCATAAAAAGATTTATTAAGAAAAGGTCTGATTAAAACGCGATTTATAGTGTAATAAGATGTACTTATAGCTTCAGACCAAAAATGTTCAGGTATAGAATATTCACTCAACATGTTTCTAGTTATCTCTTCAAGATTTCTATTTCTTCTTTCGACTACACCATTTTGTTGAGGAGTTCTATGTGATGTAATGTTGTGAGTAATACCATTTCTACTACAAAATGTCTCAAAATCCATATTTTGAAATTCTCCTCCATGATCACTGTGAATAGTTTTTAGTGTAAGGTTTTTCTCATTTTTAACTTGGGATCTAAAACTTTTGAAAAAATAAAAAGCTTCAGACTTCTTTTCTCGAAAATAGACCCATGTAAATCTAATGTAATCATCAACTAGAAAAAATAAATAATACTTGCCCCCAATGCTTCCAGTTTCTGTTGGACCAAAAATATCCATGTGCACCAACTGAAGTGCATCAGTTGTTGAAACTTCACCGATTGATTTAAAACTAGATTTATGTTGCTTGCCATATTAACAAAGATCACATACATTAGAAGAATAAAATTTAAGCTCTAGTAGATCCTTATCTAGTTTCTTATTAGGGAGTTTACATAATTTTCTATGGTTACAGTGACCTCGTCTTCTATGCCATAACCAAGAATGATCATCCATTTCACTAAGGCAAGGTATGTCTTGGCTCTTATGGACTTCTATGTTCACAGTGTAAAAATTCTCTTACCTATGGGCAGAGAGAATAAACTCTTCCATGGAATTGTGTACTAAGCAATTATCATTCCTAAAATTCACAAGGTATGATCCATCACATAATTGACTTATGCTAATGATGTTGTTCTTAAGACCCTTAACAAACAAAACATTTGAAATCAATGTTTTACCAAGAATAACAATATTACCCATACCAACAATTTCTCTCTGAGAATTATCTCTAAAAGTTACTTTTCCTCCTTTCATCTTGATAATATTTTCAAAATAGTTTTTGTTACCAGTCATATGTCAGGAACATCAACTATCAATGTACCATGAATTGTTGTTGGTACTTCCTTTATCATCCTGAATATAAGAAAAGAATTATACTTTTAGAATCCAAACATGTTTGGATACAAGATATTAAGATAAAAAAAAATTGGGTATCCACATTTGTTTAGAGAAATATGATTTTTGAAACCTAAGAGTCTGAACTCTATTCATAGAACAGTTTTTCTTCCAGTTACCACCACTTTGACACTTAGTGCAAAAAGGGGATTTATAAGTAACAAAATAGTTGTTTTTGAAAAGATGTTTTTGGTGAGTATAACCTACTCCAGCAGTGTTTCCTTGAGGTTTAATTTTAGAATACATCTTGTCAAAATTTTCCTTCCCAGAAGTAAATTTTGCAAGATGCTTCTTTAGAGAAAAAATTTCATATTTTAGTCTAATGGATAAATTCATATCATTAGGAATCATTTCCTTAGTGTTAGATTTTCCTCAAAAACATTAATTTTTGAAATAACATTCTTAAGATCTTTAGAAAGTTATTCTTTATCAGAATTTACTTTCTCATGGTCTTTAGAATGTTTTTCTAAAAACTCTTCTTTAGCTTTAAGATCTGAAGAAATATCTAAAATATCTTTTGTCATAATTTCTTCCCTAGTATTTTCCTTATCTAATATCTTAGAAATTCTACAATTTTTTGCTTCATGTAACTTGGAAAATCTAGATAATTATTCATATTACGGTTCGTAATTTTCTTGAGGATGAAGTATCTTCATTATAAGTACTATTTTCAAAAAATTAATTCTTATCAAGAGATAAATTTGTTAAAGCCTCAGCAGAGCGTACCTTGGCCATGAGACATGTTTGTTGAAGTGAAGTATTAGCAATTAATCACATATTCTTCTGAGCTGATGAATCATATTCCAAAGATTCATTTTCTGAAGAGTCTCCACAACTAGCACTCCAAGTAGTATTAGCTTTCAGACTTTTCTTAGCTTTGGCTTTGTAAAACTTATTCATGTTCCTTTTAAAATGCCTCTCTTTTCTTTCTTTCTTTTTAAGCATAAGGAAATCAGGTCATATGTGTCCACTTCTCTTGAATTCATAGAATGTGACCTCTGAATCTTTCTTATCTTTCCTTTCCTTCTTCTTATACTTGGATTGGAAATTTCTTTGTCCAGTTATCTTGCTCATTCTTCGTACAAGATTTTATAAATCGTTCTCTAAGACTTCACTCTCACTAGATTCAGATTGGATAGTAACCTTCTTAGACTTGGATCTAGTTACACTATCAGGAGTCTTAGCTGTCATGTGATTTGATGTAGTAGTAAAAGAAATAGTACCATTTCCATTCTTCTTTTTGATGTTGTCAGCATCTCTCTTCATCCTTGTTTCATGTTGGAGAAGAGTTCCAAATAGCTCATCTAAGGAAATTTGAGTAACCTTCATGTTCTCATCAATTTTTGTTCTCTTTGATTACCACCAATTGGGTATAATATCAATGATCTTGTCAACAAGAGCTTCATCATCCAGATCTTTCTCTCCCATTGATTTAAGCTATTCACGATAGTCAGAAATCTTTGTTGCACCTTACAAATGGGTTCTCCATAAGGAATGTTAAAACCATGACACTCATATCTAAGCATACCTCTTCTAGTCTCTATGACATTGGATTTACCAAAATGTTTAACATCAAGTTTCTCCCATATACAGTTTTCTGTTTCACACGAAGAAATTTGGCTATAAATGTTCCTAGTCATTGAACATAGTAAAGTATTTCACACCTTATAGTTTAATTTATAATCATGATTCTCTTGGTTTGTCAAAGATCTTACATCCTTATCAGGAATTTGATATCCTCCAGCAATCATAACAAAGTTATCTACCAGAGTATTGATAATGAATGTCTTCATTCGATCTCTCCAATACTCATAATCATTTCCATAAAAAATTGGTGGTCTTGTAGGATTTAGGTTGTCGATGGAGACAACATTTAAACCTTCCATCTTAAAAAAAATCTTTCTTCACAAAAACTTGTTAATAACAAAAGTTTGGATTCAAGGAAAATATTCCTAAGGAAGGAAAAATATAGAACAATGAAAAACTGAGGAAGAAACACTTATATGTGTATATAAGTATTTCAGAGACCTGCTCTGATACCAATTGTAGGATTGAAATAACGATGTAGATGCTCAATATACAAGAGGGAGGGTGAATTGAATACATTAAAAATTTCCTTAAACAAGGAATGATCTAAGTTTATCAAAGTTAAACTAAGAAAATTCACAAAACATCTAACCAATTGAAAAATTGGAACAAAGTATGAAGTTACAATCTTCTAGTTCTATACACTTTCTTAATACTGGAAAATGATTCGGAAAAATAGTTTACGGAAATATGGATCCGGAAATTGAAACTTAACCAAAGTTTACAATATTAGATTCTACCTTAAAGTTTATAGAATCTAAAAAAATCATAGTACATGTGTAAGGAAATATAAGAAAGTTATACATTCCTTACAATACAAATGTGCAGTGAAAAAACAAGTAGTAAAACTATAAGTAACAAGATATAAATCATTTAACCCAAAGAGAAGGTCATCCAACAACCTTAGATAAAGATCCCTTGATTTATGCTTTCAAGTAAATCTATCTTACCCACACCCGGGTTAGCCCTCGATAAGAAGATCAGTGTCTCTCTCTTACTATCCCTGCAAGCAACTTCAAGGTAGTTGGAACCTCGGTCTTCCTTAGCAAGGAATCCCTCGAACTTCAAGGTAGTCGGCACATCTTTCTTCCTATCCCTGGAAGACCTTGTATGTAATCCCCAACATTAGGAGTCACACGAAGCATATCTGTACAAGGAAATTATTTAATAAGTCCTCCAATCATTCTGCACAAAGCATGAGAGTTGATAACAACATCTCTCTCTAGAAATCAATTCAACATCATGTAAGTACCGATGTCAAAGTTGTCGCTTCTTTTCAAATGAGCTCATATTTATTGATGAAGCTCCAACAGTTGGCTCCCTCGTCCAATGGTCATATTTCTCCTTGACTTTCGGAGGGACTTGTATACGTGTCACTTAACCAATGGTTAGTTATAAACAGAATGGACGACATCATTTTATAACAAAACATGTGTAAATGAATGTACGATATCGTTTTGTAATGAAAAAAGAATAAGCATAAGTAAAACTAAGGTTCAGAATGTATGAAAATAAAAGTTCGGAGTCTAACCAAAATGAAATTCAAGGTTTATGATAAAAATATATTCAGATTCTATGTTATAGGAATTTGGAACCTGAATTCTGTAGAAATATGGAGTCTGAATTTCTAAGAAAATTTGTATTATGGTTCACTGGAATTCAAAATCTGAACTTACAGAGTTCGGATTCAAACTTGTTGAAGTTTGGAGTCGAACTCATAGAAGTTCGGGGTCGAACTCATAAAAGTTCAGAATCGAACTAATAGAATTTCAGAGTTGAACTCATAGAAGTTCGGAGTCGAACTCATCGATGTTTCGAGTCGAACTTGTAGAAGTTCGGAGTCAAACTTATAGAAGTTCGGAGTCCATAATTCGTAGTTGAACTTTGTTAGAGTACGTATCCAAAATTCGGAGTGAAACTTCATTACAGTTCACATCCAGAATTCGGAGTGGAACTTCATTAAAGTTCACATCGAGAATTCGGAGTGGAACTTTGATACAGTTCACATCCAGAACTCAGATCCTAAAATAGAATGCTTCATATCTAAGCATTATATGATTCCAAGGTTTTGGTTATGAATCTGATTTTTACACTTAAGAAAAATATTCCTTTTTATAATGAAATCTAGGTTTGGGGTAAATTCCATTGAGAAGGAAATTTTCCTTATATAAGTAAAATGTGTATTTTCTTAAGTATAAGGTGTTTGTGATTTTCAAAAAAAGAAGGAATGGAAAAGTCATAAGGAAAAAATTATTGACTTCACAAAATTCTGTTTTATAGTTAAAAATATATATTTTTTAAAACACCATTTTTATTAAATTTTCTATATTACATTAAAATGGTATCTTTAAATTTATAGATATTGAATTATAAAGAAGTAATTTAATGTTTATAGTTATGAGTATTAAATATTGGTATTATGACCATTTTATTATTAGTCAAAATGAATAAAAACTATGATAAAAATTATTATCTTCGTAAACATTATATCAGGATAATCTTGGTTGAAAATAATTAACGAGGAAATAATTTTTCATTACATTACGTATTGAATGAAATAAATAAAAACCCTCAACACCTTAGGTTATGAATTGATTTATTTAATGGACATATCTTCCAAAAACAATTTAAATATTATTTAAACCAATGAAAGTGACAAAATTTCACTCTCTTAGTTTTAAATATAATTTATGTGTTCACATAGGGAAAAAAATTTATTAAAAAATATTAATAGTAATTTTTATGCTAATATAATTTTATTCATTATGGAAATATTTTTTTTTTCATTTATCGGAATTAAATAATTATATTAAATAATTATAAAATACTAATACTGTAATTATTTAATTAATAGAATATTCAAATAAAATATTTTAATAAAATTAAAAGTGTTATAATTTGAACAATTTTTTATAATAAAAATAATAATAAATTACAATTAAAAATATGGATTGTTTTGAATTAATATTTTTTTAATTATGAGTTATTTCATGATGTTTTTAAGGCCAATATAATGAATAGTCTCAAAATTATAAAAATGATATTTTATAATAAAAATATACTATCTAATTATTTAAAAATATGAAAAAAATTAAACATGGAAAATGGGCATAAAATATTTTCAATACAATCACACCATATCTTTTTATTATTAAATAGATAAATTATATATAAAATTATTTCCTTTTATGAGAGAAAAATATGTCACAATGATTAATGTTAAAAAATGTTAATTAAGGTGTTAAACCAAAATATAGTGTTTAAAATAGAATTTATATAATGACCCTTCTTTACAAACATTAATTTTAATCTATTTTAATGATAAAAACATAAAAAATTACACAATGAGGATCTAATGTTTTAGTGTCTCAAATAAACTATAACCATACATAACATTTATAACATAAAACGTAAACATTTATTTAATTAATTCTTCTATATCCTCTTATTTTCCCTTGAAATATCTATAGTGCAGATACTCACTTGGGGATATACAGCAAAATTGGTGAGCTAAAAGTACAGTAAGATGATAGATATAAACAATATAACCTGGGGTTAGAATAATCATAACATCAATATCAACCTCATGATAGGAATCATTATATAATGTAATGGATTGTGGTAATGCATAAAAATTAAACATCATGTCATTGTGGTTAACTACAACACATTGTTGTAAAAAAAATATAACATCATGTTAACACAACATTTCACAATAACACATGATATTAATCAGTTTACCAAATACATTGGAGAGCTATATAATTTTGAGCACACCTGTCACATTCAAATATTCATATTGTGCTATATAATTTCCTGCAAAACTATCACATCATAACATTTACATTATCATGCATGCCACATAGAAAATATGTAAAAAATGAACATAAAATAAACCATGGAAATAAATGTGTTTCATATTATAAATCATAAATTCATAAACATTTGGTTCAAAAATAAAGAGGGAATATCCCTATTGATATAAAACCATTAACCTTTAGTGAAGTGTGAAAAACTCATTGAGAAGTAAAAAGTATTTGTTTATTTGAAAAAGAGTTCCTTTGAAAAACATTATATTCTTCATTAATTAAATTACAGAAAATTTATATCCTAGAAAAGGTTATATAATGATGAATATATGATTTTTAAGGCATATCCTAACAAAAAAAAGGTTGAAGAGGGAAAACCCAAAGAAAGAGTGTTGGGTTCAAGAATTTCCACATACCTTGTGTCTGAATGATTTCATCAAATTAAATTCATGTATAATGACAATATATTAATTATTTAACAATTTAGTATCCATTAATAAATTAATTTGATTCATTAAGGTATTATTAAAATCTTTTATAGAGATTCTGATTAGTAATAGTGCTTCAATTTATTGTTTTAAAGTGTTAATTTTCATAGATATTTTAAACGGTTCACTTTTATTCATGAATGGATATTCATTTGAAATGTGGTTAAACATCCATAATTGTTAATATATATTAATAGCTACATTAAATATTTATAAATTATCTTATTATTAAAAATTTTATTTACCATGAGGATGAATCATTAGATATAATTTTAATGATAAACACTTAAATTAATTTGGATTTTTTTACCGAAAATGAACTTGTTATTTTATATCATCAGTGTATAAGGATTCCAGAACATCACATAACATTAAAAATATATATTATTATATTTTTAAACCATTAAAATGGTATCATGACTAGTCTCTAAAATGTTAATGAAAATTGGAAACTTCTCATCCGTTAATGTGATAAACTAACACATCTCAGACGATATTTTCATTTATAATATAAAAGGAGAGGGAATGTGGGATTATGATGAAATATTACATTAGAATAATATCATTCCAGTACCTATATGTTACAAGATTAATCATACCAATTATGTGAAATTAGGTGACGTAATAAATGGAAAATATAGGAACATGATAGAAAATAAATTAATCAAAAAGGGAATTTACCTCCTGAGTTTATCTCAATTTAGAGCCTCTTTAGAGGTGAGGATTTTGTCTTTTGGAGAGACCAAGGGATGCTAGATATGAGAAAGGAGATTTTGGGGGATATTTTTGTAGAATTTAGATATGGATTGAATTGTGAAAGGTGTGATTAAATGAGGGTGTGGGGCTAGTATTTATAGTGGAGGGGAGGCAGGTTGTTATAATATTTTAATCACTAGTTTAATAACTTCCACCATGATAAGAAATAGAGATGATTACATGAATAAAAGTTTTAAATAGGGAATTATATTTCTATATTTGGGTTCTTAAATCACTTATGATTTTAGGAATAGATAATTTAAAATATAATGTATTTATACGGTAAATTAATGTATTTTACTATTCAACAAAAAATCAAGTATTTCATAAAAATATAAAAAATTCACCCTAACATATTTTGGATGAATAAAATCCAAAAATGATCTCAATTTTTATGAAAATAATTTTCTAAATATAAATAATTTTATTTTTAATATAAATCATTATTTACATGAAAAAAAATACAAATTTAAAAATTAAAACTCATTTTCTAACACTTTGAAAAATTAATTAAGGTCTTATAAAATTATCATATAATAATAAGACATCTGAAAAATAGTTTATGAGTAAATTTTATAAAAATATAATTTATTATTATTATTAAATTAATCATTATATATTCATTACGTACCAAATTACCAACCCTGTAATATAATTACACCATATTTCCTCATATATGATGAATAATGTCTATTTATATTATCCATTCTAAGTCTTTTATTCACCTATCTAATTTAATATTCATAAGGGTAACCATAAAATTCATAAGGGTATTCTACTATTCCCCAAAAATTGTGTTTGTCCTATTAGACTCTAAATATCTTACGGATGGCAACTATGAATGTCAGATTCTTGAAATTCAAAACACAAAAGTGGAAAATTTTGAATAAAAGTTCACATAATAGTTAATTTAAGAATGATGTGTAATTTTATTTCCAAATGTTCTTTTATATGATTATGAAATTACTAAAATAAGGGAGAAATTTCATTGAAAAATTTTGGGTCGTTACAGTCTTCCATCCTTTTGAAATTTCACCCCAGAAATTTTGTTTTACATAATGAGGTGTTGGTACCTATCCTTCATCTCATCCTACATATCCCAAGTTGATTCTTCATACTTATGGACCCTCCAAAACACAATGACATGGTGGGTTATATTATTGAGTAAAACCTTATCTATTTGGGCCAAAATCATTACTGGATTCTCCTTTTAAGATAGATCATCCTCTACCTATACCACCTCTAAGTTCAATACATGTGAGGTTTTTGGTATATACAACCTCATGATTGATATGTAAAAGACATAGTGAACTTCAGCCATATTTGTTGGACCTGAAAGATGATAGAACAGAGCTCTTATGTCATCAAGGATCTCAAAGGGAACAATGTACCTTGGGCTTTGCCTCCCTTTCATTCCAAACCTTATGAGTCTCTTCCATGGGGATTCTTGAAGGAGGACTTTATCTCCAACATCAAACTACAAGTCCTTTTGAAGGTTTTCATCATAGATATTTTTTTGACATTGAGTAGATTAGATATGTTTCTGGATGACTTGAACCTCTTATCTAATATCATGCACAAGATCAGGTCCATGTAGCTTTCTATCTCCAAATTAATCCCATCAGGTTGGAGTTCTACATTAATTTCCATTCAAATTTTAATATGGAGCCATCTGAATACTCGAGTGAAATCTTTTTTTGTATGACAAATCAACCAATAAGAGATGTTTATCCCATCCACCATTGAATTTCAAATATATGGCTCTTAGAATATCTTTGAGCGTCAAAATAGTCATTTCAGACTACCCATCAGCTTTGGAGTGATAGGAAATGATGAAATTTAATTTAGTACTCAAAGCATGTTTAAGAGTCCTTTAGAATTTAGATGTGAAACTACGATCATGAATAGAGACAATTAAGAGTGGAACCCCATGCAGTCTCACCATTTCCTTCACATATATATTTGAATTTTTTTCATGAAATATATCTTCCCAAATAGCGATAAAGTTAGTAGTCTTAGTGAGTTGGTTAAATGCAACCCATATCACATTATTTCTCCAGAACATCTTCAGGAGACCCATGATAAATTCTATAGTGAAATTATCCCATTTCCACATAGGTATAGGTAACGGTTTCATAATACCATTGGACTTTTAGAACTCTGCTTTAGCATTCTGAACTATCAAGGACCATGAGATATATTTCATGATCTACTTTTTCATGTGGTAACAACAAAAATGATCTTAAATATCACAGTACGTCTTGGTTCTACTAGGGTCGATAGATAAATTTGAGTTATTTGTATGGTCCAATATCTCCTTATTTATCCTGGGTGATAACGACACACAAATAGGCATTCCAAACTAAATCACACCACCATTTTCGATATGGAACTTTGGAAGCATCCTTTATTATACAGCATTCTCCTTATTTTTTAGATCCAAATCATCCCTTTGTGCCTCATTAATCATCTACTGGATAGACGGTTGGGAAATATTTTGGGTAAGGTAATATGTATTCCCTTATATTATGATTTCCAATTCTGTCCTCTATATATCCATTAACATAATGTCTTTCTCAATCTATATCATGGATAGATTAGAAGGTCATTTTCTTCTTACTGCATCAACTACCTTGTTCACCTTTCTAGGATGATAGTGAATAGTGAAATTGCAACCTTTGATTCTCTCTAACCATCTCCTTTGATGCATTTTGAGAACCTTTTATGTGAGTATATACTTTAGTCTATTTTGATCAGTATATATGTCATAATTTTTACCATAGAGGTAGTGCCGCCAGATTTTCAAGCCAAAAATCATAGTAGTTAGAACTAGATCATGCATCGGGTAGTTCTGCTCATGGATCTTCAACAGTAGTGAGGAGTAGGATATCACATTATCATTTTTTATGAGTGAACTACACATGCCATCCTATGAAGAATCAATATATATCACAATACATTCTCCACTATTTGGTAATGTGAGTACATGTGCAGTGATAAGCCTTCACTTCATTTCCTTGAAGAATCCCTCGCATTCTTTCGTCCAGACATACTTTTCTCATTTCCTTGTTAACTTATTGAGTGGGCATGAAAATTGTAAAATTTCTTTCACAAAATGTTGGTAGTACCATTATAATTACATAAAACTATTAATATTGGTGAAACTAAAGGGTTCAGGCCATTCCTTCATCACCTATTTTTGAAGGGTCAATAAAAATTACCTCTTTGTGTTAACATGTCCTGTGAACATGATTTTCTTTATCAAAAAGTCACACTTGATGAACTTGGCTTGAAACATACCCTTCCATAATATCACCAACACAAGCCTTAGATGTTCTTTATGTTCATCCACAATTTTGGAATAGATAAAAAGATCATCGTTAAAAACTACCAAAAATTTATCGAGGTGGTGTCAAATGACTCTATTCAACAAATCCATTCATATATTAGGGAAATTAGTAAGTCTGAAGGGCACCACCAGTTAATCATAGTTCCAATACCATGAAAGGAAGGTAGTCTTTTTAATATCTTACTTATTCAACTTTAGCTGATGATATCCCAAACAAAGATTCAACTTTGAGAAGTATTAATCTCCTTATAGTTGATCGAACAATTCATCATTCCTTGGCAGAGGATACTTGTTCTTTGTGGTGATCTTTTTGAGACGAAGATAATTTACACACATCCACATTCATCGATCATTCTTCTTCACAAAGAGTACTGGCACACCCGAAGGACATTCACATGGGAGTATGAACACTTTTCCAAAATTCACTTGTAGCTCCTTATGTAACACCACTAGTTTGATAGGAGACATCATATAAGGACACATTGAGATAGCTGTTGCCCCGGGTATAAGTTCAATGAACAACTATACATAAATATTTGTGGGAGGTCTTTTGAACTCTTCATGAAATAAATCAGAATGTTCAATTAGGATGGTCATTTCCTATAGGTTGACACTTTCTTTTGACTCAACCATTTGATATAATTTTTCCTCTACACAGGGAGTGAACACATGCACCATTGAAGGATTTTTAAAAGGAGATTCATGATCTTGCCTCCATTTTTATAAGAGCATGGGATAGTTCTCAATATGAAAAGATATATCCTTTCCCAACAGTTGATATGCGCTCTATATAATGGGAGACATTCCATTCACATTATAGCGTCAAATTCCACCATGGGAAATAGTGTGAAATTTTATGGAAAAATCTACCCACATATACCAATTTGAGAAGATTTAACAATTGGGTTGCAATTATTAAACCACATTGTGTTTTTATAGATATCTATACTTCATGTTTTCAGGGATTCGATTCTATAGTTCTAGAAAACATGCAAGATATAAAAGAACGTATAGAACTAGAATCAAATAAGACTTTTTCCATTACTGAGTCAATAGGAAGTCTACCTTGTACAAAATAATTTTCTTTTTGAACATCATCAGTAGTTATGGCATATGCCATCCATTTTTTCATAAGATTTTGTGGCTTCTGACACTAATTACCCTCGAGGGGTCGAAGTTTAGTGCACTATCTTTCAAAGTTCACTTTCTCCCTAGAGTGGTTTTATTCAACCATAGTTAGTTCTCTCCACTATTCAACCACATTCTCCAAACATTTCATATCATTTTGAAACTCAATATCCTGATGGCCTTTTCTATGAAAATGGAAACATTTCCTCATACCTTTGAGGAAATTCCAATGATGCTTCATCCCATATTTTTTGCATGTTGGTGGTTGAGTTTTATACCCTCTTTTATCATTAGAACCTCTAACTTGATACTCCACCTTCCATTTCATATCACCATGTCCCTAGGATCATTCTCCAAACACAATCTCCAATTTGAGAGAATATCGAACTTCTTCATCACAACTCTCAATGAATCAAATTTCAAGAGCCTTTCTAAGGTGCGCTTTTTACCCACCAAAGAATATGTAAATGTTTCTATCATTTTTTTTAAAACCCCAATGTATACCTTTCAAGCATTGCGAAGCATTATTCAAAGTCCATGAATGATTATTCATTATTTTTATTAAGCTCTATGAAATCTCTCTATATCTTTGTATGAAGAGTTCATGGGAAATACTTGTTATGAAAAATGATCATAATGTCTTCCCATTCAATATCTTCAATTTTCATTTGTTTCTTTGGTGTTCTTAATCAAATCCTACCTTTGATGGACCTCTCAATATAGAAAATAAACTATCTGAATCACCATTTCCATATCAAAACAGTGATGAATCGAAAAGATATTATCCATGGTTTTGACCAACTATTCCACAACCAGTGGATCAGACGATCCACTAATCATCATTGGTTTTTACAAAAAAAACACTCGATAGAATGTTGCTCAAACTTTGGTGAAAGAGGAATTTCCATATTATTCAAGATAAAATTCAAAACCTGAGAGAGATTGGTGAGAATCCCCATAATTTTTTTAACATGACCACACAAAGCATTGGGGATATCATTCACAAATCATTTCATTGGCCCTCACATGGGTTGTTGTCTTGGTTTCTCCTGGTTCACCCACATTATTAAATAGAAAACGTTTGAACAGTACATAAGTCAACAAGTCCTGAATAAATAACTTATTCTTGTCTGAAATTACAATAAAATCATATCTTATGTGATCCCTATGTTTATCAAAGCTTATTTTGTGCATATTTTTACATAGTATCATACTAGAGGTTTTTTCTATGGTCCACTAATCCTAATTCCCAAATTATCTATTCCTTACCTCTGATACCAACTATAGTTTCCCTAAATTTCATACATTACATTTACATCATTTTAATGATAAAAAATATAAAAACATTACACAATGAGGATCCTGATGTTTAGTTGCCTAGGAAAACAATGACTGTACATAATATTTACAATATAGAACATAAACATTTACTTAATTAATTCTTCTTGTGCTTCTAATATTCTATAGAAAAATCCTTAGTACACGTAGTCACCTAGAGAAATGCATCAAATAGGGGTGATCTAAAATCGTAGAAAGGGGATAGTTAAGAACAATATTATATTGTGTGAGAAGAATCATAAAATCAATATCCTATTCATGAGAGGAATCATTAGATAATTCCATGTATTGTGCCAATGCATAAAACTGAAACATCATGTCATAGTGGTTAACTACAACACATTGTTGTGAACAAGTATAGAACCATGTTCATGCATAATTTCACATTAACTCAGTATATTTATAACATTACCCAATGCATTAGAGTGATTTATAATTCCAAGCACACCTATCTCATTCAAACATTCATATTGCGCTATATAATTTCGGGTGCACCCATCACATCATAACATTTACATTATCATACATGCCACATAGAAATTATATCAAACATGAAAACAGTAAAACACATATAATGCAATGGGTTTCACAGAATAAAGAATGAATTCCTAAACATGTGGTTCCATAAATAAATAGGGAATATAATTCTTGACATAGATCCATTAGCCTTGGGTGAAGTGTGTAACAATCATCGAGATGTAAAATGTGTGAGTTTATTTGAATGAAGAGTTCTTTCGGAAAACATCAGATTTTTAAAACAATCAATTAGAGAATATTTATATCCTATAAAGGGTAATATATTGGTGAATAAATAATTTTTAATTCATATCCATACTAAAAATGGGTTAATGAGGGAAAACTCAAAGAAAGAGTGTTAGGTTTGAGATTTTACTCTTACATTATGTCCGGACCCATTCTTCACATTAAAGTACTATATAATAATGTTATATTAACTAATTAAAAATTCCATATCCTTTAATATATTAATTTTATTCAGTATGGTTTTATTTTGTACTTTTATAGACCTTTGTATGAGTTATAGAGAATAAACTTATTCGTGTAGAGTGTTAATTATATTACCTTTTATGAACGGATCACTTATATTCATGAATGGATGTTCACTTGAAATGGGTTTAAACATCCACAATTCTTAATATATATCATTAGTGACATTATAGTGATATAATTGATATTGTAAATAATGTTTTATATACCATGAGGATGATTCATTAAATTATATTTTGATGATAAACATGTGGATTATTTTGGCGATTTTCCCCACAGTGAATTCATTATTTTATATCATGAGTGTATAAGGATTACAGAACAAAACATAAGATAAAATAAATATATTATGATCTGGTTATACCATTAAAATGGTTTCAAGAAATTTCTTAATGATGGTAATTAAAATTGAAAATAGGTTTTCCTTGAATGTGATAAATTTACACATCTCATACGGTGTTTTCATTTAATGTATAAAAGTAGGGGGAATGTGAGATTATCATGAAATATTCCACAAGAATAATAAGATTTAATTAAATAAATGTTACTAGAGTTCTCATAACATTTGAGTTAAATTATGTGTGGAAAGAAAAATAAATGAAATGAATATCAAATAAAATAAAACAATCAGAAAGATGATTTTTCCTCTTGAGTTTATCTCCATTGAGAGCCTCTTTAGTTTAGAGGATTTTGTCTTTTGAGGAGACCAAGGGCTTCATTATGTTGAGAAGGATATTTAGGGGAATGTTTTGCATAGTTTAGTTAATTATTAATGCTTGAGAGGTTTCAATAAATTAGGGTGTGAGAGGTGGTATTTATAGTTGAGGGGATGGGGGTTTTCTTAATATTATAATCATTATTTTAATAATATCCACCATGATAAGAAATAGTGATTATTACCTTACTAAAAATAGTAAATAGGGAATTTGAGTTTGTTATTTGGGCTCTTATATTACATATGATGTTTGGAATAGTGGATTTAAATTAAAATTTATTTATACGGTAAATTAATGTATTTTACTATTTACCAAAAATTCTAGTTTTTTATAAAAATATTAAAATTTTACGCTACGAATTTTGGACCTTTAGAATACAAAAATGAACACCATTTTATGAAATTAATTTTCTAAATATGTAATGACCCGCCAGTTCGGATTGGCTTGAGAGCTCAAAGAGTCATTACTAGGCCTTAAGCAACATCCCCAAGATGCCAAAAGCGGGAAATAAATGCTGAAGGGTTTCAAATACAAGTTGGGGGATGATTTAACCTTTAAAAAATAACCCATAGACCAACCAAGAATAACCAAACATTCACTATATGATGCATGAACAAATGAATGGACACTAAACAACTTCATTTATGTCAAACCACATCAAGTACACAATTGTGGAAGACCAAACTAAGCATCAAGGTACAGAGAAGATGAACAACTCATGACTCTCAAAAGAAACCACAAATATTTCCCCACAAGCTCCAAGCTCTACAATATCTCCCAAGCATCACCACGATCCACTAGTAATAAAATTCTATACCTTTACCTATGTCTCGGAATACAACATCTGCAAAAGCACCAATTTTCCAAAGCATGGGTGAGTATAAAACTCAGTAGATTTCCCCAAAGACATCCCTACTAATTCCACTAGGATAGAAAGGTTATCAACATTTATATAAAGAACATTTTATATAATTTTTTTTCTCAAAAGCAGTTTATAAATAAATATAAACAAGTTTCCCAAAACCATTCATAACCAAAAGCATTCCAAGAGAAATATAAACCAATTTTCCAGTAAGTTATTTTTTCAGAAAGAAAACCAAACAATCATTAGAACCTTGTCACGGGATCCCTATTTGACAAATCAAACCATTCCACAAACCCATGAAACGAACCATGCATGCCACCTGGAAAAGGGGAGAAGCCCAAATAGTTATCCATCCCAACCGTGATGGGGGAGACTTCTTACCCTTATCGAACCCAAATTAACATGAATGTTTTATGGGGGCGATCCCTAACCCTTGTTCATCCCTACACTGGTCAGGGAGACTCCTAACCCTTATCCATCTGAAATCCAATATGAATGTTTGACGGTGGAGAGCCCTAACCCTAATCCATCCCAACACTGATGGGGGAGACCCCTAACCCTTATCCATCCCACATGCCCATGAACACACACAACCATCATGCGAAAAACTAGGTGTGTTCAACCAATTCAAACCATTTAGATTCTTAACCATTTAAATTCCAAACCATTTCAATAAAACTCCCTTTTGTTGAAAACCATATCCATCAACGTCATTTCAATCTAAAACAATTTAAATAAAACACCCTTTTTATTGAAAACCCATTTTCCTCAAACCATTTACAATTTCATAAATTTTAATATAAAATAAACATTTTAAATTCAATAATCCAAATCACTTTACACAACAATTCACCAAGATTTCAAAATTTCATCAAAACCATAAATCATCACTAAAGTATATTTATTCAATGCTTTTAACAATCAAATCCATTCAAATAAACCTATTTGAAACTAATACTATCAATTCTAACAGGTGTAGTTGAGAGTGATGCCACCTACTTCAATGGTTTTGACAAAAACCCCAACAAACGGATAACACACAAGAAACCCGGGTTGATACTCCAAGAACCCGCCTTATATCTCTTCTCCATGCAAGACCAAGACCAAATATCTTCATATTTGGAATCCACACACTTAGATCTACCCATAATGGGAAACGATCTATGAAAACAAGAGAATTGGAGAAGTATATCTAATAAACTTATCAAGAACGATGAAGAATGATCACATTCTTCAAGAAACCAGCTTCGTTTCTCAAAGAGAAGCCTTCGGATCGTGTTCGGAATGATGGGAGAACCATCTATGACCTACGGAAAAGAAAAATCCTGAGTTAGGGGTGCTTAAGAGAAAAAATAATCTACATAGAGGCAAAAAGGCATGAGATCCACCTTTATAGGATCTCGTTTAAGTGTTCTCACTTTTTTCTCGCACTGTTAGAAAACTTGTGCGCTAACCATGCATTAGACACTACCTCCACAAACACTCCATGCACGGTTTAGCCGCACGGTTAGACAAATTGTGCACTGCCCATGTGGAAGCTACCACCTCAAGGGCCAACTACACACGTTTTGGTCGCACAGTTTCGAAAAATCGTGCGGCACCTGTGCGACTTCCCCTTAGCCTCAAACAATATTTAAAGTTCTCCCAACTTTCCAATTCATCACTATTAACATTAAATCCATTAAAAGCGTTAATAAAGGGTTATATACCAGAAACTAGGGGTACAATATTCTCCCCACCATTGGTCTTTCTGTCCTCAAAAAATAGACAACCTTCACCCAACTGAAAGAGTTCTTGGCACTTCTCTTTGATTTCCTTCTCACGTTCTCAAGTCACTTCCAGATTCTAACCATGATGCAAAAAACCCACACTAGACCGAGGATTTTTCCCAGCATGACTTTATCTTGCCTATCCAGAATCCGTACCGGGATATGTATCAATGAAGAATCCGGATCTAGGTCAACGTGATCTCATCTGATCACATGGTTAGGATCAAGCTGATACCTTTTCAACTAAGATACATGGAACACATTATGCACTAAACTGAACTGTGGTGGAATGTAAATCCGATATTCCCCTTCTCCAACCCGTTCCAGTATCTCAAAAGTGCCAATGTATCTAGGAGATAACTTTCCCTGCTTCCCAAAACAACGATGTCCAAGCCCTATAGAGATCCTCAATAAGGCATGATCACCCCCAACGAACGACAATGGGCCTCGACGGTGATCTGCATAAGATTTCTGATGAATCTGAGCTGTCTCCATCCTCTTTCTAATCAACTGGATCTTCTCTGTTGTTTCTTGGACATGGCTTGATCCTGCTAGTGAAGTTGCACCGGTTTCCACCCAGCATAGTGGAGATCGAAAAGGACGCCCATACAATGCTTCAAACGGCGCCATGCATATCAAGGCTTGATAGCTGTTACAGTATGAGAACTCCACTATGTGTATATTCTCCTCCAATGAGACACCAAAATCCATTACAAAAGATCACAACATATCTTCCAATGTTTGTATCGTTTTCTCAGATTGCCCATCCATCTGAGGATGATACACTGTGCTCATAATCAACTAAGTTCCAAGGTCTTTCTGTAATGATTTCCACAAATGAGATGTGAACCTTGGATATCTATCTAAGACTGTAGACACTGGTACACCATTCCCCTTTACCACTCCTCAGATATAGATTTTTGAAAGATCTTCCACCATATGAGTTTCATGAATAGGGATGAAATGAGCTGACTTGGTTAGATGATCCACTATCACGCAAATGGAATCATGTTTCTGAACCATTCTTGGAAGATTGTAACATACCAGCTAGTCTCTGATGCTCTGCTTTAACCTGCTGACAGGTTAAGAACCATGAAATGAACTCAGTCACCTTTCTTTTCATGTCGCTCCATCAAAATTGCGCCTTCAACGCCTTATATATCTTCTGTGTACCTGGGAGTACAGACCATCTTGAATGGTGGTAATCAAGAAGGATTTTTTCTGTACAAACCATAGGTACAACCATCTGATATCTGAAACACAAAACTAAACCCCCATCAAGATTCCAGCCATCAATGGTCTCCCCACCATTGTGTTTTGAACTTACAACCAGATATTCTGCATCATATGTTTGTGCTTCTTTGATCATCTTTAATAAATCAGGAAAAGTGTAGCTAAAAAGAGAACAACAACATCACGTCATTCCTCACATTCCACATGCATGTTGGCTAAGACAGACATCAACTGCCATTCATCTGATGTTTCTTTCACTAGCTGAGCATATGAATTTATACTCAATGCATCTGCCACCGAATTTCCTTTCTCGGGTGTGTACATCAAGTCAAAGTGAATCATTTGGAGATACTAAATCCACCTCCTTTTCCTCAGGTTCAAATCTCACTGTGAGAAAATGTGTTTCATGCTTTCGTGATCAGTAGACATGGTGAATTTCTCTCCAAAGATATAATGTCTCTATGTTTTCAATGCATGGACAACTGTAGGTAAATATAAATCTTGTGTTGGGTAATTCTTCTCATGAACCCTCAACTTCCTAGAGCCATAAGCTACCACACGATCTCTTTGCATAAGAACACAACCCATCCCTAATCCCGAAGCATCACAATACTCCACATACCCCTGTCCTGATTCTGGCAAGATTAAGATAGGTGCCAATGTAAGCTGAACTATTAGTTCCTGAAAGGATTTCTAACATTATTTTTTCCATTGTAAGAGTGCATTCCTCTTAGTCAGTGTTGTCATTGTTGACTCTAGTCATGAGAAATCACACAGAAAGCATTAGTAGTAACCAACCAGACCAATAAAACTTTTTATCCCAAACACATTCTTCTGTAGTTTCCACGAGATAATGGCTTCTATATTTTCAGGATCAATAGAAACGGCCTTCTCAGAAATGACATGTCCAAGGGAAGGTACTTCCTATATCAAAAAATCTCACTATTATAATTTTTCATACAAACGATGATATCTAAAGATTTGTAACACTGTATCCATGTGCACTTCATGTTCAGACCCTGTATTTGAAGACACTAAAATGTCATCCACAGACCCCACAAAAAAAGAATCCAAATATTGTTTAAATATCTACTTCATAAACTCTATGAAGACTGCTGGTGTATTCGTTATACCAAAAGGCATGGCTAAATATTCGTACTGGCCAAATCTACTTCTAAAAGCTGTCTTTGGAATATCCTCCTTCCGAACTCACAATTGGTGATATCCTGATCTGAAGTCAATCTTGGAGAACCACTGAGCTCCCATTAATTGATCGAAGAGATCATCAATCCATGGAATTGGATATCTATTCTTTATTGAAACTTTGTTAATATTACGATAATAAACACACAACCGAAGAGTTCCATCTGACCTCTTCACAAACAACTCTGGTGCTGCCCACGGAGAAGTACTTGGTCAAATGAAACCCTTACTTTCCAGCTCCTCTAACAGCACTTTCAATTCCCATAACTCTATTAGTTCCATTCTATAAGACAGAAGGTAAATAGGACTACTCCACAAAAGGAGATCAATTGTAAACTCAACTTCCATTGGAGGTGGTAACCCTGAGAAGTTCATGGGAAAGAAATCTGAAAATTGTTCTAAAATAGCTGGAAAACTATTTTACTCGATATATTCCTTTGATTCCAAAGTCAACGCTGCTAATTGGTAATAGATCATTCCCACCATTGGAACCAACAAGTTCTTTTCACCTTTCCTTATCATCCTCTCTCCTCTGGAGAGATGGTTGATGCTGTTCTCAATCATGAAACTAACCTTTCTCCTATAACAGTCAATGTGATCCTTAAACATTGTCAACCAATCCATACCCAGGATTACGTCATAGACATCCACATCCAACATCGAGAAGTCCCATTTTAACTCAACTAAATCAATAGTTATAGCACATACTCTACACACAAAGGCTTGACATTATCTTTCACTAGGAGGATTTTTTATTTTCAAAACAGAAGGAGTCATTTCCAATTACAAACATAGAAAGTAAACAACACAAGAAATGATGAAGGAATGCGATGCTCTAGTATCGAAGAGCACTTTCACAAGGGTAGAATTAAAAATAATCACACCTCTCACCGTAGATGTTCTATCCTGATCATCAGCCATCACCTACTCATCTCCATAAAATTGCTTCATCACTGCATTGTTCCCCTTGTAGCATTGATGAGATTTCCATAGTTGAGGATTCATGGTATTTCGAGAATCACCATGGATAGCTCTGTTATGCTAATGAAACTGATTCTACTATCCACGTCCTGTCAAAACATATGATGATTGCGGTGCATGAGGAGTTTCACACACACCCAATCTCGGTGCAATCCTACAATAGCATTGTAGATGCCCCATCTTCTTGAAATTGTGACATTCTCAAGGTTTCCCTGTATAATCTCACCTTTGGGGTCAAAAGAACCACATTGAAAACAACCTTCTTTGATTTGGAGTCGTGAAGAATGGTTCCCTGATCCAACTGTCTGATACTCATTTCCACTTTCACCGTGGAAATAGGTGTCACATTTCCTCTTGTTCCCAGTGGTTGAGTTCCCACCATTTCCCATAGGTATCATCATACCTCCTTCTATTGATCCTGAGATATCATGTTCAGCAATAGTGGCTCTATTCACCATCGCTGTCTATCTGTAATACAGAGCACTACACTCTTTGATTGAATCTCCCGCCTTAGCCATGATTCAAAGATGAGTGACTTCAACGATGCACATTCCGTGACCTCTGGTGAAAAACAGACTAAATTCAGTAATTTAGCCACATACTCTGTGACAGAGAGAGTCTCTTGTTTTAAACTAAATATGTTCATCATTTTCTTGGATCTTGAACATGGTAGGATAGAATTGATTGTTGAACAATTCTTCAAAATCCTTCCATGTAAGGGCTTCATTAAAATTTAGCATGCACCGCTAAATCCCACCATTGACATGCAAGATCCTCAACCATATACGTCTCCATATTGACCTTGAGCACTGATTGTGTGACATTGAAATCGAAGATATGATTCATCCTACTTAGCCACACTTCCGCCTTTTCAGGTTCAGCATCACCCAGAATGTTCGGTGGATTCTTCTTCATGGACTGGATGCTATGATCCACATGCCTTGGTTCATTCCTCCGGTTCCCCGTATCCATAGCATGAAATGCCTGGAAAATACTCTGAACTAGCTCTTGGTTCACATATGGTTTTGTTGCAACCACATTTTCCGTAGCCTCTTCAGGTTGGTTCTGAGGACAGCTACTAGGTGCCATTTTCTAAACCAACAACAAACTATATCAATCTCTCTCTAGCAACTGATGGATTAGCATTTCTAATTCTATCACATGATCTATCAAAAAATTATTTTTAAAACAACATTTCTCTCATGTGAAATCATTTTTGAAAACATTTCTCATGCCTTTTGAAAATCAAACCATTTTCAAAATACACCAAATATCACGTTTTCATAATCTTTCATTGAAAAAAATTTCTGCATTTTTTTTCTGAAAATTTGCACCTTGCACAAAATCACAAATCATTCCTCACAATGAGATATGATATCCAAGTGGGAAGTCATTTCTCTACAATTCATGTCATGCTCATCTCATTGGCTAAACCCTTGACAATGATATTTCCAACATTCTAGAAGTGTATTCAAAACACTTATGTACCCAACACCTTGGTAACTTGATGTTCAGCATAAACGGGTTAGCTACATCCTTTTATGCTATACATTTAATGTTCCAAAAATCCTACTCCTATCTAAGATTTCATCCCATGTAATAGACAGGAATGAATTTCATCTCCAAGACCAAGAACATCGATGACCTCTTGTTTGGCAAGGACCGAACAAGATGATACCATTTGTAATGACCCCACCAATTATCATTGGATTGAGAGCTCAATGAGTCATTACTAGGCCTTAAGCGACATCCCCAAGAGGCCAAAGGATTGGAATAAATGTAGAAGGGTATCAAATACATGTTGGGGGACGATTTACCCTTTAGGAAATAACCCATAAACCAACCAAGAATAAACAAACATTCACTACATGATACATGAACAAATGAATGACCAGTAAAATACTTCATTTATGTCAAATCACATCAAGTACGCAATAGTGGAAGACCAAATTAAGAATCAAGAAACATAGTATATGAACAACTCAAGACTCTCATAAGACACCACAACTCCATGATCCACAATATTCATGCTCCATAACATCTCCCAAGCATCACCACGATCCACTAGCAATAAGATGCTTTACCTTTACATGTGTCTCGGAATATGACATCTGCAAAATCACCAACGTGCCAAAGCAGGGGTGAGTATAAAAATCAATGGGTTTTCTCCAATGACTTCCCTACTCATGCCACTAGGAGAGAAATGTTAACAAAATTTTCTCAAAAGCAGTTTATAACTAAATATAAACAAGTTTCCCAAAACCATTCATAACCAAAAGCATTCCTAGAGAAATTTAATCCATTTTCCAGCAAAAGTTATTTTTCCATAAAAATAACCAAACATGCTTTAGAAGCATTTTAAAATATCCCCTTTTGGCATACCCAACCATTCCACAAACCCATGAAACCAGCCATGAATGCGACTTAGGAAAGGGGAGAATCCCTAACCCTTATCCATCCCAACCATGATGGGGGAGACTTCTTACCCTTATCCTACCCAAATTCACATGAATGTTTGATGGGGGTGAGCCCTAACCCATATCCATCCCAACAATAATGGGGGAGACTCCTAACCATTATCTATCCCGAATGCAATATGAATGTTTGACGGGGAGATACTTAACCCTTATCCATCCCAACACTGATGGGGGAGACCCCTAACCCTTATTCATCGCAAAATCATGTGAACACACACAACCATCATGCCAAAAACCAAGTGTGTTCAACCAAATTCAAACCATTTAAATGCTTGACCATTTCAATTCCAAACCATTTCAATAATACTTCCTTTTTATTGAAAACCAAATTCATCATCGTCATTTCAACCTCAAACCATTTCAATAAAACACCATTTTTATTAAGAACCCATTTTCATCAAACCATTTACAATTTTTGCAATCATAATCAAAATTCAACATTTTAAATTCAAGATGCCAAATCACATTGCACAATAATTCACCAAGATATCACAATTTCATCCAAACCATAAGTCATCACTAAAGAATATTTATTAAATTATTTTCACAATAAAATATATTATATAAAACAATTTGAAACTAAGACAATAAATTCTAACAAGAGGATTCGAGAGTAAAGCCACCTACCTCAAAGGTTTTGACGAAAACCCCATCAAACGGAGAACAAACAAGAAAACCGGGTTGATTATACAAGAACCCGCCTTAGATCTCTTCTCCTAGTAAGACCAATCGCAAATCTCATCATATTTGGCATCCACACACTTAGATCTACCCATAATAGGCATAGATATAAGAAACTAGATGAAGAGGAGAAGTAGATCTAAGTAGATCTAAGAAACTGATCAAGAACGATGAAGAATGATCACATACCTCAAGAAACCGACTTCGATTCGCCATGAGAAGCCTTCAGATCACCTCCAGAATGATGGGTAAACCATCTATGACCTAAGGAAAAACTAAACCATGAGTTAGGGCCACATAGAAAGAAAAATAGATACATAGAGACAAAACCGCGTGAGATCCACCTTTAAATGATCTCGTTTATGTGGCCACATGGTTTGATCGCACTGTTAGACAAGTCGTGCGTTAAACATGCATTAGCCATTTCCTCCATAGAAACTCCACGCACGGTTTGGCCGCATGGTTAGACAAACCGTGTGTCGCCCGTACTTAAGCTCCTATCTCAAGGGCCAACTATTCTTGGTTTGGCCGCACGGTTTAGACAACCTGTGCGCCGCCCGTGCGAGTTCCCCTTTGCCTTAATCATCATTTAATGGCCTCCCGACTCTCCCATTAATCACTCTTAACTTTAAAACCATTAAAATCATCAAGAAAGGGTTACATATCAGAAACATGGGGTACTAAAAAATATGATTAATTTAATTTTTATATAAAATCATAATTTACATAAAAAACATGAAGTTTAAAATTAAAAGTTTTTCCTAACACTTTTAAAACTTAATTATGGTCTCCTAAAATTATCATATAATCATAACACATTAGAATAATAGTTTATGAATAAATTTTATGATAAACAATTTAGTTTTAAATTAATAAAATAATCATTAAATATACATGAATTTTAAAGATACCAACACTATAATATCATTATACCTTATTTCCATATATAGGACGGATAAATTTTATTAATAATATCAGTGGTAAGGTTTCTATTCACATGGATGATTTTCTATTCATAAGGGAATATTATTATTCACCAAGAATTAAATTTGTCCTATTGGACTCTAAACATCTTATTCATTGAAACCGTGAAAATTAGATTTTTGAAATCAAAACACAGATGTGGAAAATTTATGTATAAAGGTCATATAGAAGCATATTTATGAATGATGTTGTATTAGGTTTCCTAATGTGATTTTATATAATTATGACATTACTACAAGAAGGGAGAAATTACATTGATAATGGTTTGGGTCATTTTAATTTATACCAGTAAAAATTTTGTTGGCTAGTGTTATTTCAATCATATCTTATCCTAGGTTCTAATTCATGACAATTTTGTTGTATTTGTCTCTATAATAGTGCTATTATATT
The DNA here is from genome assembly GCA_963277665.1 of Viscum album. Lineage (NCBI taxonomy): Eukaryota > Viridiplantae > Streptophyta > Magnoliopsida > Santalales > Viscaceae > Viscum > Viscum album. The sequence goes on along the minus strand of OY728164.1, from coordinate 919,846,467 downwards.
TTCTTTATTATAGAAATTCCAAAAGTACCCCTCACATCAATTATAAAAGGAAAAATTGTCCCTAACATTATTGAACCACATTGATCCATCCATATTGAAAAAATATATCCAAATTATAATCTAAATGTCCTTATAAACATTATATTTTTTCATGTCTCTCCAAAATTGAAACCATAGAGTCCTTAAAGGAGATCTAATTGAGACATTTTGAATAAGAGGAAATTATACTAACCGATCACATTTTTTACTCTTATTTACCTCCTATGAATTTTAGATATTAATAATAAACTATAAATTTGGTACCTTAAATATGATTTATTATTTATATAATTATTAAATCCCCACTATACACCCACTTTATGATCAAATAATACGCTAAAGTATCACAAATTCCTATATACATCTTATTGTCGCCACATAGTGATACAATCCATTTTCCCCATATTTTATGGATCGTAATTGTGATGGTATTAAAATTTATATTTAATTTTTTTTACATAATTCTATTTATGGAATTAAAATATCACATATACCTTCTTACAATAAAATATTTTGGGAAACAATCATGTCGCTTCTGTATACATATGGACTGCCATCTTCATGATGTGATCTGAATCCCTTATCATTTATATTTCACATACATGGTAATAATGATAAATTTTATGAGTATATATGATATATATGATAAAATATTAATTATATAATAGTGAATTTTTAATAACCATTCTTTAATTCATCAGTTTTAATATATAAATAGTATTCATGAAAACGTACAACCTACTATCTCCATGAATGGAATATTTAATTTTTATCTCTTTTATTTTTATCAGTGATTATAAATATGAATATATTTTATATATATTATTTTAATTCCATGAATAAATATCTAGAAATGTTGGGACCCTGATCTATATATAAGGGAAGGGACTACTAAATAGAAAAATATATGGAAAATGTAGCAGTTGTAACCCAAAATATTGATTTATTAGAAATTTTTTAATAAATGGGTTATAAGACATTATCAGTAAAATAATATATTTTATGATATATATATATGGTTATTTAATAAATTTATAATAATTCCATATTTATTAAAAAATATGTTTGATCATGATCAATGAAAGGTGATACATGAAATAATTGTTTATTTCACAATATTGTTATTATTCAGGATTAATTATTTTTATATATTGGTTGAATAATATGAATCATCCATGAACATGTTTTATAAAAAAGTTTTTATATTTTTTATTAATCCCCTAATTTTTTCTAAATTTATTTTTTCTCAGGTTTTACTTTTTATAAAAAAGATTGAATGGATTTTTTTATTTTTGTCAAAATTAGGTTATTTTTAAGTTTTCTGAGAAAAATAAAAATTATTTTTTAACTTTTAATGATTTAAATAATTTCCCTAAAATAATATTAAATTATTTATCTGAATATTCTTTTAATAATTTATAGGTTTATTTATTGAGAAATTGTTTTCCTTTAATATTATATAGTTTTTTAAAGAGAAGTATTTTTAAAATAGAAAAATTATGTTCCTAAAGAATATTTCCAATTGAACTACAAAATAAAATCCATAAAATATGAAAATTATTGATGTTACTTATAATTTATTTGGGTTAGGATTCAAGGATATGATAATAATTCTTTATCTTGATGGTTTATGTTTATGATGAAATGATGAAATATTTAGAAAAACATATTTTTTATAGATTCTGATATGATGATTGATTTTTGTTCATGTGGCACCCATATGTATGGTTTTCATACTGTGATGGCTAGGTCCAACATCTTCCTATAATTCATTTGGTAATTTATTATATCTCATGAATAATTATTTGAAATAAGTCAATTTTCCTAATCTATTATGGGAAACAAGTCGGTGTTCTTGATAAATTATGGGAAATATGCATTGATTAATAATCTAATGGTCTTGATTGTTTACCATGTCCTGTGAAATTGTTATTATACCTATGATTATTCCACACACATTTATGAAATCAAATTATGGTTCATGATTTATTTATGATTAAGTATCAGTTTTATCATTCTTGGTTTTTTAAAATGTAAATTATTATTTCACAACTCATTTTTATGATTTTTTAATGTCATGAAAATGATCTTATTTACTTATGAATATATAATGATTTATTATGATCATAAAATTATATCTTCTATGGTTATAATATCACCCTTTTCTTCTTTTTTACTTACCCTAGGATATAATGAATTTTTTTAGATGGATATGCAAATGAATCGTAACATGTGGGATGATCATTACATGAGATGTTGAAGATAGTTCTTAAAATAAAGTGACTACATATCTATTACAAAAACACTCTATAACATTGAATTTTTTTGTGATTTTTATTTTCATCTATATAATATTCATCTATTATGATGTTATATTTTTGTATAAATATCCTGGGCCATTATAGTTATTATCAGAGTTGAGTTTAGTCTATATTTATTGATTATATTTACAAAACTTTCATGAAAATACTGAGGACTGGTCCATGAATAATTTAAAATATTAATATTTAGATAATGATCATAAATGACATATGTTAAACCTAAGGTTTCATAAAAGAATGTGGTGTTACTTAAAAGATTGATGCATGATATTTCATTTATATATGGTTTCCCAATGTGATTATTGTTTCTCACTCTATGATTTTTGTTTTCATGATTAATGTAATGGACATTGCAATTATTTTACACCTTATCAACTAAATGTGTTGGGATATGGAATACAAAATCATGATTTTATGCTCACATAACTTACTAAGGATATGAATCATTCCTAAAATCCAAATGATCAAATGAGGGGAAAATATACTATTTAATCATTCATGAGGATATAACCATGTTATTTTAGTGGTTTATATAATCCTTTAGTGGATGAGCTATGGATAATCACCATTGAGAAAATATTATCAATTCATTAAAGTATGGTACATGGAAAAGTAATCCAATATGTTTACCATCTGGAAGATGAATCATATCAAGGATGAAATCTTATCATGAATATTATGTGAGAGAATGAAATTGAATATATGTAATGGGATGATTTTAATGGATTATTCTTCAAAACCTATATTCCCTTCATTCAAAATAAAATGATATAAAATGAGATTCTAAAGCTTAATAACATTGATTAAAAATCTATCTGTACCTATTATGAATATATTTTAAGACTTTCATGGTGTTCCTCTAGTTTAATTATTAGTTATGAATGTGAAATTGAGAAATTATATAGTGTCCTAAATCTGTATAACTAAAAGGAATTAATTGTTGGGTACTTTAGTTGCTATGAATAAATCATTAGATGTGAACTGAATATTGAAATGGAAATTATAGAATCCTATCATTCCAATAGTTTTTTCAAGAAATGAATGATTAAGTCTCATGAAAACTCAAATAAATCACTTGGTAAAAAAATTGCATACATCCACATGATTGTAATGTGGAAGAGACGTCGTTTTTTGCATTTTAATGGAACTAAGTGCTCTATAAATCTAGAATGGTGGGTTATAAGTACCAATAATTTCAAGAGGTGATGAATAGTCTTATTATGACATAAATGAGAACAATATACCAAATAATTCCCCACTGACACTATAATGATTCAAATGGTAGGATTATGGACATAATTATAAAAATTGAATGAATCTAATGGTTTTTTATGATCAACATTGGAAACATATTAACCCAAATAAAAATGGAATTCTCTTGGAATCACAATTTCCAAATTATGGTATGAGAATTATGTGGTGAAATTTACACTAATTATCTACTCATGAAAAACTAATTTCTTATAAAATTCAAGATCCACACACACCATTATTTATGAATAACTATCAAATAGTATCACCATATCACCTCAAAAATTAGATATTGAGTTAGTTGTGAAATCTCTTAATGGATCAACGATCACATAACATGTTTTTAGTTCTTCTACGATTTTTGTTTTTAAGAACGTGCATCCAGAAAATCTTCCCATTTTCTTTATAGATGAATTCTATCTGACTCAAGTAATTGATTGGATTTCTATATATGGATTATTTTTAAATTACCAATTATGGGATGTCACATTTCTTATTTTTAATGAACCTGTAATCATTTATATATGCACAAATAAAAAAACATACATTGGAAATTACATCCATCTTGTGGGTATTAATTATTATAAATGATAGTTATCTATATCATATGGTTTGGGATAAAAACAACATTAAGGATACACATATTTAATGGGATATTTTTTATAAATTTCTTGATGAATTTCCAAATAATCCACTAAATCGTGATGTTTTGTTTTTAATAGAGCTCAAACATAATGTTTTACCTATTTGGAGGACTTTATATAGAATGTACCCAATTGAGTTTCCAAAACTAAAGAAGAAACTGTAGGATAATCTTGATAAGGGATACATACTTCATAGGGAATCACCTTTGGGTGAACCATTTATGTTATCAAAGAAGAATTATTTATTATTTTTCTTTATCATTGATTATTTGTATCTTAATAGGTTCACTATCAAGAAAGTTCCATCTTACCTGTATTCATGATTTAATTAGTAAACTATGTAGAGATAAATACTTTTCCAAGATTTATATTAATTATAGATATCATCAATTCAGGGTCCATAAAAAGGATATAAAAAGGATGATGTTCGGTACATGCTATGCACACTCTGAATTTATAGTGATGAATTTTTTTAATTTCTATTGTCCATGATATCATCATGGATTTAACAGATAGAGTCTATAATTACTATATTGATCAATTTGTGGTTGTATTTATAGACTATGATCTTGAATATTCAGTAATAAATTAATTGAATGAATATAACTTGAGGTTTGTGAGGAAGACACTGATGAAGAAGAATATTCATAAAAAATTTATGATGTGTGCACTTTGGCTTTTGAATATTTAATTTTTTGGTTCATATAATCTATTGTGAGGGTATATTAGTAGATCATTCCAAGATAGTAGTTATTGATAAATGGCCCAAGTAAACCATGGTGAATGAAATGAATATTTTTCCTAGGGCTGGCTAGATATTATCTTCATTTTCAGAAATATTTATCATTATTATCTAATAAACTAAACAAGTTCACTCATAATGGAGTTAAGATCAAATAGACAGAATAATGTGAAAATAATTTCAAGGAAATGAAAAGATGTTTGTTCAGTGCACCTATTGTCACACTACCCTATATTTTTGAATGATTTTTGATATATAGTGACTAATAAAGGAAGGGACTAGTATGAATTATCATTCAAATGATAAGATAACATCTTATTCCTCCCTCCAAAAATTGTTCTAGGAGTAAAATTACCAAACTCATTATTTGGAGTTAACTGCGGTAATGTTTACATTAAATATATAGAGGAATTATCTGTAAGGATAAAGGTGATACATATATACGTATTTCAAAATATTAAATTATATTTTCTCTCAAAAATTGGTGAACATTTTCCCAAAATGATTGTTGGATATAATTAATAATTATAATTACTCAATACATTAACACCCAAGGAAATAAAACAATTGGAATATACTTTAATCTGAAAGGATCATGATACCTTTTCCTTGATGATGAAAAGAAAAGATCCATTATTTATGGATTTACCACGGTCAGACTTAGAAATTATAATTTAAGGGTAGAAATTTTCTTTGGATCAAATTACTATTCAACCATCTATCCATTTATTGATTAAATAGGAATATAAGTAAGATGTACATCTAAAAAATAAGGTGATAAATGGTACCAATATCATGGTTTGTTTTAATGTAATAATAATGTTCATGAATAGTATATTTTTTTTCCAATATGCATTTTTAATGATCTATTTGATGAGGCTAACAGTTCATTATTATTTATTCTTTTTAGATGTACAAAAATATATAGAGATATGAAATAGTATATATGGGGGGATGACATGAAAATAGATATTGCAGAGTCTGTTTCATGGTGAATGGTTTTCCCGATGTTATGGCTAAGATATAGAAATATAATGGGATGTTGCAACCATTAACCATATATAAATGGAAATGGGAAAACATCACCCTGGATTTTGTCATAGGACGCCAAAAAAATCTAATGAAAATAATTTTTAATGGTTTGTAACTGATCTCCATGCTAAGTCAGCATAAATCATTTCTATTATTGAAGATATCTTTCATGAAAATCATGAAAAATTATTTATTATGGAATATATAATATTTCATGTAGTACCACTTTCCATTGAATCTGGTAGGGATCTGTGGTTTACCTCAATGTTATGGAAGAGTCTTCACCAGGACCCGTGTATTGAGTTTTGTTTCATAACTTCTTATCATCCTCAAGGATATGGTTATTCTGACAGTACCATTAAATATTTTGAATAAATATTGAGAGCTTTCTCTATGAAATTCAAATGTGGTTGGAATCAATAACTTCATTTAGTTTAACTTCATTATAAAAATAGATTTCACTCTATATTCCATATGTATCATTATGAATCCCTCTATGGTAAGACATGTTATAATACAAATAATGGAATGAATTTATAGGAAGAAATATATTGGGACCTTATCTAGTTAGGTAAATGATATAGATGTGTAGATCCATTAAACATCGCATAAGAGCATCATAGAGTTGAAAAAAAAGTTAGTCTAAAAATCATCCGAATGATATGGAGCTCGTAGTGGGTTACATGGTATTGTTATGAATATCTATCTAGATGAGATTAATTAGTTTTTGAATTGAGGGTAATAAAATACATAGGTTTTTTTCACTCTAAAATTAGTTTTGATGTCAGAATGATAGATTATTGATTGGTTTTTACATCAAATCTCACAAAATTTCAGGATATGTCCTATATATATTCCTAGATGAATTACATACTTTATCCAAGACATGTAATAAACTCATAAACCATAAATTTGGAGTATAATTATACTTACAAGGAAAACTAATAGAGATTTCGGATTTTGGGGATAATTATCAATTAAAATATACATCTTTTATAGGAAATGTTTTGTATCAAAATTTTAAACTTGTGAATGTGACCTGGGAACCTGACAATGTCATACTTTATAGGTATACTCATATGTTTTTGTATAATTTAAAAATTTAAAGGGATAAATTCAATTTTTTGGTGGTATAATTTAACATCGTAATATTTTTATGAAATATTTTTGTTTAAATAATTTGATAACATGTGTTCCACAAAACAAAGAGTTTAAAATAACAACATATTGTTATTAAAATATTGTATTTAATTTTTCTATTAGTTTTTATATAGATCAGAAAAAATAGTAATAAATAAATTTTAGAAATATATGATCTATAAATTTATAAAATAAATTTACTCATTATCAAATGCTTGTAATAAGAAAAAAAATTATTTTAAATTAACATTGACGTCTTTTTGAAGAATTTTCTCTTACTTAAAATGATTTTTATATAAATATATTAGTTTTATCCCTTTTTGAGAATAATTTTAACTAAATTTAAATAATATTTACATGTTCATGTTTTGATAAAATTCAAAAAATAATTTTCAAATAATAGAATAATAATTAATCCAATTTAGTTCTTAAAATTTAATTTTTCCATAAAAATACTTTCTCCCTGAATTTTCACACATAAATTATGATTTTTAAAATTTTAGATATTTAATTTGATAAAAAAATTAATATTAAGTATTATTAGGTTGATATTTGATCATTAATCCCTATTAGTTTTAGTCAATATGAATAGTAACCTTAGAAAAATATATCATCTCTATAAAATGTAAACAGTGTTAATCTTTATTAAAAAAAGTTGATTATGGTATAATTTTTTAACAATTTTATTATTTTTTGAATTTAACCAATAACATCACATTTAGGTTTTTATATTGATTTATTTGATGAGATCATGTTAAGAAAGATTATTTATATATAATTTGGACCAATGGAAGTGAAAAAATTTAACTCTCTTAGTTTAGAATATCATTTATGCATTAATCTAGTGAAGAGAATTATTCATATAAGAATAGTAATTTTAATTTTATTCCTATTGAAATTTTATCTATGATGATAATTTATTTGTAATTTATAGTAATTAAATAATTACATTAAATTATAACATAGCACAGATGCAGTAATTATTCAATTAATGGGAAAATTGTTAAAGGATATTAAGAAATATATTAGTATTACAATTTGAGATAATTATGTTTATCCATCAATTTTTTAAATGAAAATGACATTTGTGGGATTTGTTAAAATAATTGGTTCAAATTATATTTTTTTCATGATTATATTAATGTTAATGTATTGAATAGCTTGAAAATTTAAAATAACGATATTTTATAAAACAATAATTTATTACTTTATTTGAAAAGAATAAAAATATAAAATAAAGACAAAATGAAATAATTTATAGCCTAAAATAACAAATAAATTCCTATTATGAGTCTATATTTATCTGATATTTAATTAAAACCTTCTAAGAGTGAAAAATATGATACCATGATTATAGTTAAAATATGATAATTATGTGGATAAACTAGAAAATAGGATTAAAATAGAATAAAAACGAGGCTAAATTTTATTGTTTGATTATATTTAAGCGCATCCTACCATAGGATTGAATTCATTTCTTGTTAAAAGTATATGGTTCTATTATAGTCTTATTATATTTTATTTTTAAAGAAATTACAAATGTACCCCTCACTTCAAATATAAAAGGAAACATCCTTCCTCACTTTATTACATCACATAGAGCCTTATTGTTCAAATATACACTATGAAATACTCATATTATACTCCTTAAAAAATGTATAGAAGTTAGGGTCTTCCCAAAATACCAACCATATATCCCTTTAGAGGATATCTATAGGAGTTGTTTCGATGAAGTGATAATTTCCCAAACTGACAACATTCATTTTTTTATATTTGTTAACTCATTTAAAAATAAGATATTAAAAAGAAAATATTAAATTAATTATCATAAATATGATTAAATTTAATTATTATTTTTAAAACACCATTATATACCCTCTTTCCAATTAAATAAGAAGTAAAGTTAGTGCTTGTGCATATGCACAACTTTCCGTCCCCAAAGAGATACAATTCATTTTTCATCACCAAATTTTATGGATATGAATTATGTTGGATTTAATTTTAATGTATGATATTTAAGAAATAATTATACTTCTATAATGATAATATCATATCTACCTTCTTATAAAATATGTTTTTGGGCACCGATAACATCACTCGTGCATATGTATGGACTACCATCTCCATAATGCGATGTGGTTAATTTTTCATTTATATATAACATGGATGGTTATAAGTAGGATTTTTATTAATATATATGATATATATGTTATAGTAATAATTTATTAATGGTGAACTATTTTTTTCCTTTAATTAATTCCATTTTTTGAATCATTGAAACAATGTTCTTGCTAATGTATGGTCTATCACCTCCATGAATTGTGTAATTAAATTTTCTATCAAAATTTTTTAGGAATTATTATTAGTATGTATAGAATTAATAAATATTATTTTTATAACATTATTAAAATTATATAAATTATGGTACATTGATCAATATACAAGGATAGATACTACCGAACCGTAACATGCTTGTAAAATGAAGCAACTATAACTTTGAAGAGTGATTTTAATAACAAATTATTTATAAATGGGTGATAAGATGTCATTAATTAATAATACATTGTATTATAGATATATTGTTATGAAATAAATGAATTATATATCCATATTTATTATATAGGAGGTTGAAACATGAATAAGGAATGGTTAGACTTGAGGTTAGAGTTTATTTCACAATGTCATAATTATTTGGGATTATATATGTTTACATCTCTATTGAGGAATATTTAACTACGACTTCTATGTTTAATTAAAATATTTTCAATTTTTATTAATATTATCCGAAAATTGTTTAATTTAATTTTTACCGATGTATAAATTCTTAAAAAATGTTTTGGAATGATTTTTTTCATTTTCTAAATGTGGTTATTTGTGATTTTTCCGATCAAAATATAGAAGGAATGTTTTTTAACTTATATAGAGTGACTAGATCTACCTTGAATTATGATAACATATTTAATTTAATATATTTTTAAAGTTTTATAAGTTTATTTTCAAAATAAAATATTATCATTTAAATATGTATATTTATTTCTGGAGAATTGTTTTTAAAATAGAAAATATATTTTCTTAATGAAAATTTCATTGTGATATTACGAAATTATTTTCCATATAAGATGAAATAATTAGATGATACATGTAACTTAATGGGTAATTATTTATGTATAAAATCCATATTAGTCCTCTAGAATATTTATTTTTATGATGAAATAGTGAAATTTTTTGGAAACTAATTTTTCTCGGTTCTGATATAATGATTTATTTATGATAATGTGGCACACATATTTATTGTTTTTATTATGTAATAGGTGGGAAATATATCTCCCTCTAATTATTTGGGTGTGATATTGTATCCAATTATATAGTTTTGGGAAACAAGTCAATCTTCTTGATTATTTATAACAAACAAGTCAATGTACTTGATCTATTATGAAAAATAAGTCGATGTGCTTGATCCATTATGAGTAAAAATATTGACAACTGCTCCAATGGTGTTGGTAGATAGTCATGGAATATGAAATGGTTTATATACTTATTCTGATTACACATACATTTATGATGAGAATGTAGGGTTCTTTATTGTGTTTTGAATAATTAAAATTCATACAATTAATGTTTTTTGAAATGATAATGTCTTATTACATAACTCGTGTTTGTGATTTTTGTATGTAATGGGAAATATCACAAGACCTTATGATTATATTCTACTTTTTCATAGTCATAATATAACATATCCCTTTTTTATTTTTTATGATCATTTGATATCACCCTTTTTTTATGTTTTTATTCCCCTGGATATGATGAATGTTTTCAATAGTATATTCCTATAAAGGGTACTATATGGGAATATATTTACGAGGGATGTTGAAGATATTTCATAGAATAATAAGTTGTTTTATCTAATATCTAATGTATCTATTCATTTTCTATTATAACAATAATTTTATTATTATGTATTGAATATTCATTTATTAAGATGTAATATTTATTTATAAAAATATTGGGCTGTTATAATAATAACGGTTGATGTAAAATGTGGTTCTTAAGTTTATGATATGGATAACCAGATAAGTGTATCAATCATATAAAAAAAATCATGAAATCCAATGGTTTAAAATAGAAATAAATAATAATAAAATTCTATAAAATAAAAACTATGAATCTATTTTAAATGTATGAGTATTAAGAAGAATATAATGTTTTTTTAACAAGACCTTGTGTGATTGTTTCTTCTAGAAATTGGGATGACCCTGTTTGTTTATGGTTTAAACAATCCAATCGCTTTCTAACGGGGTTATTCATAGAACAGTAAATATCCAATGATTCTATATCCATTTGGACCTACATTCCCAAGGTAGGTTCTCATTAGTTGTGGACCGATGAGGCTTAAGAATCTGCATTGGTCGAGAGTATGGGAGGTCAGGCTCATCACAGCTTTTTGAGGGGAACTATTATCTACACTGGTACTCTCTTATAGATTTAATTTATTTTCATGAATCCTTATTAATTTACCAAGTATTAAAAAAAAAATCCATCAGATTTGGAAACCAATGATTGATATGTATGGGATTTAGAGGCATTTTTATATGTATTTGAGGTTCTTCATCGATAGAGAATCATCCATATGTATTGGAGATTCTTAGTCAATGGTATCCTTCAATACATTGTGATGACCATACTGGTTTTAAAGACACTCAGTGGGGCACTTGAAGTTTATTTTCATTTAGAAAGAAAGGGATTATTTCAGAAAAGGGATCATACCCGCAAATGGGATACCTACGTATCCTTGTTAAAAAGAAAGGAATCAGAGTACACGTAGTTCGATAGGAAGGATATAGTTTAACATCATATGGCATTGGAAATAATTAATGAAATATGGGATTGAACCTTATAAATGATTCATACATACTCTACTTTTAAGGTCGAGATCAATGTACACGTAGTTCGTGTAAAGAAATATGGGGTTTATGCATAGTTAATGTCCCAAAAAAAGATGTCATGATTACTTTTACACCCTAATCTCACTGAGTCATGCTCAGTGTGAAAAACATGAAGTATTAGTAAACCTGAAAATGGTGCCACGAATGATGCAGTCATGAGAAATGATGTGGGGCTTAAGTATGTATGACAACCCAAGTAAATGAAGATCATGACTTAGATCAAGAAAGAAGCCCAGGAGCAGGGTCCATAAAGGTATTTGTACATTTTGGAGATTTGTAATTTTAACTCAAGACTTACTCCTGAAAAGGAAGCCAAAATTAAGAGGGACTTTTGATTGGGTTTTATTCCTGAGAAGGAATCCCAAATCAAAAGAAATTAAGGTTTGGACTTACTCCTAAAGAGGATACCCAATTAAAGGGAAATTATAACCCGAGGCATAATCCTGAGAAGTGGTCCCAATGAATTACTCTCAAATAAGGAAGCCAATAAAGGAAACATGCCTTAAATGGATTTGAAGAAGGTATTGAAGGCCATGCCTTGAAAAGGAGAGGTGGATTTGGGGAAAATAGGTGGCTAGGAATGAGGCGCACACGTAATATTCTTGGAGTGCAGGTCCTGGTCATGCAAGTGGAATTGCACAACATGATTCACCATGGGTGAAGAAGAATCCATAGTGTAATACTTTGGAGGCTTTGAACTCAATAACTTAGTATCATCTCTAGAGGCTTCCAAAATATTAGTGCACAGGTTCCCTTGAGAGGGAAAGGTGGTGCACAAGTGTTTCCATATCCCTTATGGGAAGGATGCTTAGGCGCACAAGTATTGATGAGTTCTAACACCTAAGACTTATTCTTCCTCTTTAGAACATCCATTCTACGTAAATAATTACCTTAGATTTGTTTGGAAGATTTCATACAAAGACTTGGGCGACCAGAGCATGAATCTGAGTTTTGGAAAATTCGTACTTTTTATGGGAGGCCCACAGGGGCTATTTATAGGCCACTGGGATCCATGGGTGAAAAAAAGGAACAGGTCATGCAAGTAACTTGCGCAAACCATACGTGGTGCACAAGTGACATGCGCGGTGGGTAGGATACTTGTGTGATTCCCTCCAAATGAATTCATATTTCATCCCTTTGTAAATTTTTTATGTTATTCAATGGGTGACCCTCATTGGGCATAAGGTATTCCCATTTTCCATTCGTTGGACTCTGTGATGGAAACGAGAGTCAAAAAAGTCCACCTCAGAGTTGGATCTGAAAAAGGAAAGAGGATTTTACTTTTAGTAAAATGAGAAAAAAGGGTTCGGCGGTGGCGCAAATATTGGTGTGTAGGTTTCTGCAAGCAAGTTCCAACACACAGGGTTCTAGGATTGCCTATATATATGGTTGTCACTTTTTGTAAACCATCCTTCCTTAATGATTTTTAGATCTCGACGTGAAAGTGTCTTTATTTCCTCGGTCGATCACTCTTCTTTTTGTCACGCTTCTCCAGTAAGAATTTTGAATTGCATGACAATACTTTCGTGGAAATACCTGTGCAACAATACAAGCATGGCATGACATGCGCGATAAGACATTCATGCCCTAATGACTTGAAAATTTTTTTTCTTCACAAGTATTTAATAAAAAAATACTTATTTAAAAGTTAACTGTTTGATCTTTGTGAAGATTCAATGGCTCCTAGAAAAATTGGATCCACTAATTAGTTTTCTATAAAAAGAATAGATGACATGATGAACGTCATTGGCCATGATTATTATGATATCTACGACAACACCCTCCCAGATTTGTCTATGTACTTGAGAAATATCATGCCAATTTTCCACAGAGCATCTAATTCTCTTTATATAGAATGGTCATCTATAAAGATTCAATGTTTCAGACGAAAGGAATTATATTAATCATTCCTGGTTTCATACTTAAAGAAATTTCTCTTCGGAAAATGTCTCAGTTACAGGATCATTTTTCAATGCTGGAATAGTGGAGAATGCATACATAATGCATCATAGCCCATGTGCTCTAGATCTGAAGCCACACAATCTTAAGCTGCAGCCGCATCACTATCCCCTTATTTTCAAAAATTCTCATATGGATCAATCCAAGGGATGGAAAAAAATTTGGGATTTTCATCTTGGAGGAGGTGTGAAGATGACTTGGATGTTAGAATATTGGGTGTGACAAACATGTGCAGAGTTTGTCGACGATCAGAAGGGAGCTCCAATATATAAAGCCATTTGTGCTGGGAAAACATATGTCTACAAGAATGATAATTTTGTGCTAAAGTTAATCAGCCACAGGATCCTAGAAACCAATACCTTCCATTTGACTCATGGTGAAGTAGGCATCAGCCTGTGGGATGTCTACAAGTTCTTGGGGGATCCAATTTTAGGAGATATGTATGATGAATTCATCCATCTTAGGTGACCTGGAATGATTCGGAGAAGACTCCAGCATTGGCTGGAGAGTTTTTGAAAATTTTCCACAAGCTCAAGAATTCAATGTCCACCAAAACTCATTCTAGAAAGGATGTTAATCCATATAAGTGGATGGATATGTTTCTCATCAAGAAGAAGGATAAGGGGCCCACCTATACTCATCCTACCAGCTGCCCCAGAATAGAGAAGAGGGGTGCTCTTGGAGCATTCTGGCCAACTCTAGAAGCAAGAGAGTTTGAAATGTGGGGGTATGAAGTCGATCAAAGAATCTAAGAGAAGACTCGTCTGGCCAGCTTTTTAGCATTGTGGCTCAGTTTTTATTTTCATCCAGTTAGGGATTCGAAGGGAGGCGTCAGGCCAGGGACCTTCGATGGTGCAGCTAAGTTGGCTGAGAGAAAAATGGTTTGGTTGGCCACCCCAATTTTGGTGAATATTCACATGAGCTTACTCTAGGTCTATATGGGAAAGTCTAATTTGAGAATAGTGGGACCATTCCATGTTTTTGTAGGGATGGATCACCACTCACTTCAGGACATACGTTGTACAGAGCAGAGTACAGGTTCACGGATGTTCGTTTAGGCCATCGGTTGAGGCATTTTTTGGAATTTTTTGGTTTTTTTCCAATTCATATGATATGAAGGTGAGGCTAAGAATGTTCAAGGAATGTCATTTCCACTAGTGCAGAAAACATTTTTTACGTCGGTTATTTTTTATTATTTACGTCGGTTTTTAGGCGACGTTAATACGGAAGACGTTATAAATAACTTTTTTTACGTCGGTTATTTAAAACCCGACGTAATATCCCTAACATCACGGTGGTTATCACGTCGGTTCATATAATAACCGACGTGATAAATATGCGCGGGGGGGCTTTATCACGTCGGTTATTCCCTAAACCGACGTGATAAAACGCCTGGGATATCGTTTATCACGTCGGTTATGTCATAACCGACGTGATAAACCCTTCCCCTGGCCTATTATCACGTTGGTTTCTTAAATAACCGACGTGATAAAAAGGCCTGGGAAACGTTTTAGCACGTCGGTTATCCAATAACCGACGTGGTAAATCGATTCCCCGGCCTTTTTGCACGTCGGTTATATTAAGAACCGACGTGATAAAAGCCCCGAGAATGGTTTATCACGTCGGTTCTAGAAAAACCCGACGTGATAAACCCCTACCGATTTATTTACCACGTCGGTTATAAAATAACCGACGTGAAAGAATTTTTTTTTAAATAATTGCACTGCTCTCACCAAAAAGCAACCAGAAACCAAACAAAAATAACCATGCCAGCCCTCCCCCAAGCCCCAACTGAACCCCACCCTCATCTATACCCACCTAACAACCTGGCCAGCCCTCCCCCACCACATTGGAGCCCCACCACAACCCTTGGACACCCCCCACCCCTTGGACAGTCCCCCCACCCTCATTTACACCCCCACGACCCCTAGTACAGCCTCAAACACCCATTGGACACCCCTCCCATATCCCTTAGACACCCTCCACCCCTTGGACACCCCCCACCCCTTGGACAGCCCCCCACCATCATTTACACCCCCAAGACCCCTAGTACAGCCTCAAACACCCATTGGACACCCCCCCCCCCCACACCTTGACAGCCCTCCCAGACCCCTTGGACACCCCCCCGACCCCTGGACACCCCCCCGAGCCCTTGGACAGCCCCAAACACCCCTTGGACACCCCTCACATATCCCTTGGACACCCCCCACCCCTTGGACACCCCCACCCCTTGGACAGCCCCCCCACCCTCATTTACACCCAGCCGGCCCGTTGGACAGAACTCCCAGACACCTTGGACACCACTCCCATATCCCTTGGACACCCCCCACCCCTTGGACACCCCCACCCCTTGGACAGCCCCCACCCTCATTTACACCCAACCGGCCCCTTGGACAGAACTCCCACCTCATTTACACCCCCCCCCCCCCCGACCCCTAGGACAGCCCCAAACATACCTTGGACACCCCTCCCATATCCCTTGGACACCCCCCAAACACCCACCCACCCCCTTGGAACCTCTCCCCCCATACCAAAATCCAGACCAGAAAAACCATCAACAGTAGACCAAAACAAGAAGTAGAGAAAAATTAAACATTCACTTATATAACATTCAAAACGTACACTGTCAACTTCAAAAAAAAAAAAATCCAACCTAAACGACTACGAAATACACAATTACATTGACAATATTCAAAATTACATTTTACATTACAAACAACTAAAAGTCAATCAAACCTGTAAAATAATTTGACCACTCCACTTGTAAGTGTTTGATATCTTCAGCAGTAAAGGGTTGAGGGTCATCAAAAAGCTACAAAGGAAAAGGATAGTAGTCAACGTGTGTAATGAATAAATCAAATTGAAATATTATGAGAAAGAGGAAATCTTACCAGGTCAAAACTCAGAACTGTCCCAGTTGTTATTATTTCATACATAAATCTTAACATGTAATATCCGCATTCGATGATGCCTTGTTGCTCATGAC
The DNA here is from genome assembly GCA_963277665.1 of Viscum album. Classification (NCBI taxonomy): domain Eukaryota; kingdom Viridiplantae; phylum Streptophyta; class Magnoliopsida; order Santalales; family Viscaceae; genus Viscum; species Viscum album. Next base: position 919,829,410 of record OY728164.1, on the reverse strand, counting down.
ATTTCTGTTTGAATGAGTGTAAATTCAATATATTATTTTTATGTAATAAATCAAAATGTACAAATTATAAATGGATATTTACCTTCGCATGTACATATTTGATCTTGAAATTCCTTTTCTTTGCGCTTTTTCGAAAGTGGACCCATGCCCTGTTAGAAAATAATATGAGTGGGGTAAATTTAAAATTCATTATAATATATAAAACTATTGTGAAATTGAAACTTACGTTTCCAATATATTCTTAAAACTTTCTTGCACATCATCATGGAGAGAGCATATCCAATAAAGTGTTTTCTCCCTAGGGAAAAAAACCCCTAACATCCATTGATCCCTGATAAAAGGAAATTTAACGTTAGTGGTTTTTTATGTTAAAAGATAATTAACTCTTTGAGAGGGATGTGTTTCATACCTCTCACAAAAAGGCATCATCCAAAACTGTGTGATTACATTCTTTTCAAATCTATCAGCAATATAAAGCATTCTTTGTTCCTCATCCAATGCACATGCTTCAGGGGAAATCAAGTCTGGGTCCACGAATCCATATACATCTGTCAGCTCATTCCTATCACAAATTTTATACAGATACCTAATACAAAGCAGACATAAGTATACATTTTTAATAAATATAACGCAAGGAAAAGGTGTTAAGACTTACATGATAAAAATTTTCACCACGTTGATGCCCAACTTATCTCCAGTGACAAACTCCATGATATCAGTTTTCATAATCCCCACACATAGTTCACGTCCACAGACATGAGCTTCCATTGTAAAGTCATAATGATCCGCCAACAAATTTGAATATCTTGACAATTTGTCAAGACTGCTAGTATCTGCATCTGATGTCATAGCTATCTGTCTTTGTTGTTGTCTATACAGTATTTCTTTACCTTTGAAGTATTCCTGTAAAAATAAATTGAAAAATATATTAGTTTTCAAATGATAAAACATTAATAAAAATATAAAATAAAAGATATAACATCCATACCTCTATGGTAATGAGTCTAAGAAGTCTGGATGGCCAAAGTAAAAAATTGCCGATACTATGTCCAACTGTCGTCACCTCATCTGTAGGTAATGGTATCTGAGCTGATCTATCTATAATATCATGTACAGTGACCCTCTGATTCTCTACCTCTAATTGTTGATGATGAACTGTATCTCCTATACAATATACCATCCCATATGCAACTATATGATGTTGAGGATCATCAACATACAACTCACAATAAGTAGGTAGCTGCGGCGGAGGAGGAGGATCAAAAATGGGGTCCGCAGGCTGAGGTGGGGGAGTGGGAGCTACTAGGAGAGGTGGAGTGGGAGCTGCACCCTGAAATTGTCTTTGCAAGTCTGCAAACATTAACTGCACCGATGCTCTAATCTTGTCCTCCATTGTCGCATTAATATTATGGACTTCAGCCTCCAAGGATTCTATTTTTTTTATAAACTCCCTCAACGTTAGAAGTTGAGGAACGTGGCAACACTTTTCTTACCGATACACCTGCCGAATATCCTCTTACACGGCTAGGATGTTCGGGCTTTCCCAATGCCACAGATAAAATATCTTCCCTCCCAGATGGTGTAAATGTCCCCTGTGAACTCTGCTCCTCAAGAGAGTCCTGTAATAATTAATTGAACATTCCTATAATGATTGGAAATATATGACGAAAATAGTAAAGTTAAATAAATAAAATAGATATCTTACAATCCTCTCAACTACGAGTCTCGATTCTTCCGAAAGATATTGTCCTTTTTTTCCCTTCCGAGCTCTTTTCCATTTCTCATGTCTAGATGGAGGGGATGGAGGGGCCACCTCTCCAGAGCTTGAAGACTCAGCTCTTAGTTGTTGAAATTTTCCTGCCATCATTTGTTCTTCCAATAATGCATACCATCCGCGAGATAAACTATGAGGGTATACATTTTTAGATTGGATCTCTTGATGAGCTTTCCTTGTTTTCTGTAAATTAAGAATAAGTAATCATTAACAAAACAATAATAAGATCATTTATATAAGAAAGCTTATAAAAGTTTACATTGCCCTTACTAAAAATGATTCTTTTCTTCTACTTTCAAAAAATTGTCTCCATGTGTCTTCATCTATAAAAGGATATATACGACATGGATTCTCATGACTCCTATGACCATAAATGAAATCAGATGAGTGGGTTGATTTGAAATCCCTCCATCTCCTAGCAGCCAACGATAAGCATTTCTTCCTGACTCCTCCAGTGTCAGGAATATCAAATGTCATCTGATAAAAAAGAGGTTAAAAATATTATATATACTAGAAACATTTAAAGAACAGTCAAACAATAGCAAAAGATCTTACCAAAATGGTCTCCCACAGCTGAGAAATTATCGCCTTATCCACACTTCTCCAATCATCATAGAGAATGCTTACTTTGCTCTTAGCCTGAGTTGCTACAAAACCCTTAAAATCTTTAGCATTTGGACCTCTAGGAAGATCATCATCATCAAACTCCACGACTATCCTCTCCTCCTTCGTACGGGCAAGTGATAATTTTGGTAAACGTGTGCACCCACGCTTACCAACCTTTGAACTCTTTTTCGTAATAGGAGCATGTGAATGTTCCTCCCCAGATGTATGACCAATATGCTCATCTCCAGAATCATGTGGCTGATCAACTGATTGATCTGTCATTTTCCTTCAAATCAAAAAAACAAACATTAGTTCACAAATAGAAAAGTGTACTAAATTACATAATAGTAAACATTGGTAATATGGTAAGCATGTTAAACAATGATAAACATGGTAAACACAGGCAAACGGTTGCCAAGGAGTTGGCCCAAGAAAGCTGAAAAGTGGACTCACTGAGTCCACCAGTGTGAGCTCACCGGCCAGCCGGAGGACCCAGGCAGTAGACTTGCCCACTGCCTGGTGCCACCGGCCGGCCGCTGGCTCACCACCGGCCGGCCGCTGGCTCATCACCGGCCGGCCGCTGGTGATCCAGACAGAGAGGAAGGCTCTCTTTCTGGTCCACCGGCCGGCCGGTGGTGATCCAGCAGCCGGCCGGTGGACCAGACAGAGCTTTTTTCTGGACCACCGGCCAACCGGTGATCCACCACCGGCCAGCCGGTGCGCCCAGGACTTCTCCTCTTTACGGTTTTTATTGTTTTATCGTTTTGGTTTGATACATGTTTTAATAAGTAAAAAATTTACGGTATCTAACATTATATGAAAAAACTAAATGTAAACAAGAAATAAACTTGTGTTACCTGTAATTTTAGGAATGTACAGTTGGATTGTTTTCCCAAATTCCTTCGTCGTGATCGTTCCTTATGGCACAAACCATGTCTTCAACATACTCATCATTATGTTCTGTTAATCTTTCCATGGAAGTAGGGATCTCACATAAATCAGCATCTTCATCAAATTCATCCTCACCAACATATTGGTTTTTCCCTTGTAAAACAACAGCCCACTGCATATCTGATTGATCTACTACATAGAAAATTTGTTTGGCATGTGTTTCCATTATAAAAGAATCAGCTGTGTCTTCCAATCTATTTAGATTAACAAGTGTCATTCCAAATTCATCGTGTCTGACACTGTTGTTACCGATAAACCATTTACAGTTAAAAATGGGAACTTTAATTTTAAAGTAATCAGCCTCCCATATGTCTTCAATCACTCCATAATATGAACTTGATGCCGAAATTGGGTTTCTGTCCTTAGCACTCGAAAAATGCATTGCTTCTGCAAACACCAATACACCACTACTCTGAACTGCACTTCTATTGTCCTGAGCTTTCGTATGAAATGTATAGCCATTAATGTCATAAGCGGACCATGTTATCACATTTAAAGATGGACCACCCACTATCCATTTTAATGTCTCTGATACATCTGATCTACCAAGAAAGGTCTTTTTAAACCATGGCAAAAAAGTTTTGTTGTGCTCATTCAAAATCCACATTTCTTTCTTCTTTGGATGACATTGTTTCAACTCATTAATATGCAATGTGATATACGGTTGAACATCAGCTATGTTATTCAACATGTATGATTCTAACTTCTTCATATGTTCAGCTGACAGTGATTTGACTTTCAAGCCACGAATCCCCTTTCCCTCATTATTAACCCGTTCATGGCGAGATGGAGGCAAGCCTATGTGTTGCGCCGTAGCCAAGTAGCTCGTACAAAACTCTGCTACCTCCTCAGAAATATACTTTTCAATAATGGAGGCTTCAGGTCGATATGGATTTTTAACATATCCCTTTAATATTTTCATATACCTTTCAAAAGGATACATCCAACTAAGATATACAGGTCCACAAAGCCTTCTTTCTCGAACCAGATGAATCATTAAATTCACCATCATATCAAAAAAAGTTGGAGGAAAATACATTTCCAAATGACAAAGTATAAAAATTGCATCCTTTTCCAAAATGTTCAAAGCATTCACATCAATCGCCTTGTTGCAAACTGAATTGAAAAAATAACACAACCTCATTATAGTCTTTCTGACACGGATGGGCAATATTCCACGCAGTGCAACTGGTAGAATTTGTTGCATCATGACGTGAAAATCATGTGATTTCATACCTATCAACTTCAAGTCTTTCAATGAGACAAAATTTTTTACATTTGAAGAATAACCTTGAGGCACTTTGATATCATGAAGACACTGACAGAAGCTACTTTTCTCCCTCTTCGATAATGTATGACAAGCCGGGGGAAGAAATGTTCGTCTTCCATTAGGAGTGGGAGCTAACTCCAAACGTATTCCCATTGACAGTAGGTCTAACCTTGCATTCAACCCATCTTTTGTCTTTCCTTTAATATCTAGCAATGTTCCGATCAAAGAATCACAGATATTCTTCTCCATGTGCATGACATCAATATTATGTTTGACTTCATGATACCTCCAATATGGTAGCTCAAAATATATTGACCTTTTCTTCCAAATATGTCTATCATTATCAGATTTCTGTGTCTTTCCCAATGTCACATCAAGGTTTTTCACCCTCTCAAAATACAATTCTGGGGATAAAGGTTGAGGAGCAGTATCAAATTCTTGTGAGCCATTGAATGCCTTTTTTAGTCTTCTATAAGGGTGATCCATAGGCAAAAACTTTCGATGACCCATGTACACTGTTTTCCTCCCATGATGCAATTGACAATATGACGTCTGTTGTTCGCAAATTGGACATGCTTTATGCCCTTTAACACTGTATCCAGACAAATTTCCATATGCTGGGAAGTCATTTATAGTGAATAGAAGCACTGCATGCAGTTGAAAATATTCCATTTTATAAGAATCATACACCCTAATACCATCAACCCATAACAGTTTCAAATCATCAATCAGCGGTGACAAGTATACATCAATATCATTGCCGGGTTGCTTTGGACCAGAGATCATGATACTCAACATGACATATTTGCGCTTCATACAAACTTTAGGAGAGAGGTTGTAAATTACCAATAAAACAGGCCATGAACTATGTGTGCTACTGAGGGTTCGGTATGGATTCATTCCATCTGTGCACAAGCCTAGTCTCAGATTTCTAATTTCATTTCCAAATGTAGGGTACTGGGCATCAATTTTCTTCCATTGTGGACAATCAGCTGGATGACGTATTTTTCCATCACATACCCGCTCATCAGCATGCCATCTTAACCTTTTTGCATCATGTGAATTAGCAAATAAACGTTTGAAACGAGGAATTATAGAAAGATACCAAAATACCTTTGAAGGGAGATTTGTAATCTCTACATCAGCTTGTGATTTTTCTTTCACCTTATACCGTGATGTCCCACATTTAGGACACTCTTTCAGAAATTCATATTCCTTCCTATATATAATGCAGTCATTCGGACAGGCATGTATTTTCTTGTATCCCAATCCCATCGGGCATAATATTTTTTTGGCCTTATAATGTGAATCTGGAAGATCGTTATCTTTTGGAAGAATGTATTTCATCAATTATAGCAGCTCTGTAAAACTTCTGTCACTCCATCCATGTTTCGCCTTCAGGTTAATCAATCTTAACACCGCCGACAAAACCGTAAAATCTGTACAACCAGGATATAATGGTTTTTCGGCATCACCATATAGACATGCAACTGTCGGTTCTATCTCAATTTGTTCTGCTACAATATCGCGAATCATTTCTTCAATTCCATCGGAGTTACCATCTTGCGATTCATTATCATCAGTGACATTCTGTCCAGTTTCGCCATGCCAAATCCAAGGGTTGTAACTCGGATTGAAAACATGACAAATCAGATGATCTTTTATCTCTCTACTTTTCAACTTCTTCATATTCAGACATTTCAGGCATGGACAGAAAAAAATGTCACTACTTGGAACATTTCGTTTAGCAAATTCCAAAAAGGCATCAACACCTTCCTCATATTCATTGCTCATTCGATGTGCCGTAATCCAACTTCGACTCATTATTACCTATAACAAATAGCAAAAATATATATATTTTTTAGATAAGACAAATATATGTTTATATGAAAAAAATCATAATTTGAATGTAAACAATTTTGAAATATAAAACAAATCGATGTGTAAACCCCCCTGGACACCCCCCGACCCCTCTGGACAGCCCCCCACCCCTCCTGGACACAACCCCCACCCCCGACCTGCTTGGACACCCCCCTGGACACCCCCAACCCTCTGGACAGCCCCCCCCCCCCCCACCCCTCCTAAACACCACCCCCACCCCCTACCCCCTTGGACACCCCCCTGGACACCCCCAACGCCCACCCACACCCTTGGACAGCCCCCCACACCCACCCACCCCCTTGTAAACCCCCCTGGACACCCCCCGACCCCTCTGGACAGCCCCCCACCCCTCCTGGACACCACCCCCACCCCCTACCCCCTTGGACACCCCCTTGGACATCCCCCAACCCTCTGGGCAGCCCCCCACCCACCCGGACAACCCCAAATACCCTCTGGAGAGGCCGCCACCCACTTGGACAGCCCCCCACACCCATCCACCCCCTTGGACAGCCCCCCACACCCATCCACCCCCTTGAACACCCCCCTGGACACCCCACTGACCCCTCTGGACAGGCCGCCACCCCCTTGGACAGCCCCCCACACCCACCCATCCCCTTGGACACCACCCTGGACACCCCCCGACCCCTCTGGACAGCCCCCGACCCCTCTAGAAAGCACCCCCACCCCTCCTGGACACAACCCCCCACCCCCGACCTACTTGGACACCCCCCTGGACACCCCCAACCCTCTGGACAGCCCCCGACCCCTCTGGACAGCCCCCACCCCTCCTGGACACCACCCCCCACCCCTACCCCCTTGGACACCCCCTGGACATCCCCCAACCCTCTGGGCAGCCCCCCCCCCCCCCCCCCACCCACCCGGACAACCCCAAATACCCTCTGGAGAGGCCGCCACCCACTTGGACAGCCCCCCACACCCATCCACCCCCTTGGACAGCCCCCCACACCCATCCACCCCCTTGGACAGCCCCCTGGACACCCCACCGACCCCTCTGGACAGGCCGCCACCCCCTTGGACAACCCCCCACACCCACCCATCCCCTTGGACACCACCCTGGACACCCCCCGACCCCTCTGGACAGCCCCCGACCCCTCTAGAAAGCATCCCCACCCCTCCTGGACACAACCCCCCACCCCCAACCTGCTTGGACACCCCCTGGACACCCCCAACCCTCTGGACAGCCCCCCCACCCCTCCTAAACACCACCACCCACCCCCAACCCCCTTGGACACCCCCCTGGACACCCCCCAACACCCACCCACACCCTTGGACAGCCCCCCACACCCACCCACCCCCTTGTAAACCCCCCTGGACACCCCCCGACCCCTCTGGACAGCCCCCGCCCCTCCTGGACACCACCCCCCACCCCCTACCCCCTTGGACACCCCCCTGGACATCCCCCAACCCTCTGGACAGCCCCCCCCCCACCCACCCGGACAACCCCAAATACCCTCTGGAGAGGCCGCCACCCACTTGGACAGCCCCCCACACCCATCCACCCCCTTGGACACCCCCCTGGACACCCCACCGACCCCTATGGACAGGCCGCCACCCCCTTGGACAACCCCCCACACCCACCCATCCCCTTGGACACCACCCTGGACACCCCCCCGACCCCTCTGGACAGCCCCCGACCCCTCTAGAAAGCACCCCCACCCCTCCTGGACACAACCCCCCACCCCCGACCTTCTTGGACACCCCCTGGACACCCCCCAACACCCACCCACACCCTTGGACAGCCCCCCACACCCACCCACCCCCTTGTAAACCCCCCTGGACACCCCCCGACCCCAAATCCATGCACCTATGCCATGGTTGTGTGTGAATAAAGTAGTAACAACTGTAAAAGGGCAACCCATCCAAATGGACACGCCCCAACCCTCTCGGGGATTTATAGAAAACGATGAAAAATTAGTGAAATCATAAAATTACTCAATATTGCAAGTCGAACAAATAGATCTAGGGATGATAAATAAGATTATGGTGCCAAATCGAGTTAAAAGGGTTCGCAATCGAAGAATCTTAGCTAGTTTCAACAAAAAAATCACAACACATATATATATACTATCCGCGAAAAAAACGAACGAGTGGGAGGATTACCTGAGTGCTGCGAGTTTAGATGATTGATCCGAGGAGATTAAATATGAGAAATGATGATCGCAAAACGAATCTAAACCAACGAAATGGACGAGCCGATTCGGGTTTACGCGCGAGAGAGACGAGTCGCGACTGTCGAAGGTAAACTCGCGAATGACAATCCACGGGTCTGGGTAAATTTTTAAATGAGTTATCACGTCGGATATTCAATAACCGATGTGATAATTGTTTTAAAAACATCTATAATGTCGGTTATTGAAATAACCGACGTAAAAACCTTCCTCCGATTCATTTTTTACGTCGGTTATTTTATAACCGACGTTATAAAGGGCTCAAAATCCGCATTTTTTTACGTCGGTTATGGAATAACCGACGTCAAAAACATCTGCGGATTCTTTTTTTACGTCGGTTATTTTATAACCGACGTAAAAAAGCCTTCAGAAACCGCGTTTGTTACGTCAGTTATTCAATAACCGACGTAAAAAGGCCTTCGAAAACCGCGTTTTTTACGTCGGTTATTTTTATAACCGACGTAAAAAACGAAGGCGAGCGATTAATAACGTAGGTTATAAAAATAACCGACGTTAAAGGTGTACCGAACACAGGTTTTTACGTCGGTTAAGAAATAACCGACGTAAAAAACCTCGTTTTACATATTATGACGTCGGTTTTATATAACCGACGTAAAAAATGGTGACGTAAAAAACGTTTTCTGCACTAGTGTTCATTCCTTATTGAAACTCACCAACCATGTGGTTTGTTGATTATGCAACAACTACCCTAGAATTGAGGTCATATATGCTGGCTTATAGAGATGGTGTATTGACCACCAGAATTGACAGAGAGATTATATGTGAGGCTTAGGCTCCATATAGATTTGAATTCCAATTAAAGTGTCTGCATAAAATTTCTGTATCCCCTCCAGTGCACGTCCTGTTAGAGTAGCATCCAATGGTTTCCTAAAAACTATGGTTGATGACAGCTATGGAGAAAACCAAAGCAGTTTTTTATATAGCAGTTGCTGGAGCGGCAAGTCATTTGACTACATGGAATGCTGAGAACTGGGTAGCATCATACCATGAAGGGGTACTAAATCATTTGGTCCCTTAGGTGGGTACAAAAAATGGAACCGTCAGCAAAGAAACCCTTCATCTGGAAGGTGGTTCTTCCTCACCCAGAGCTAATTCACCAGGTCCTTCACCTGGGGCTGATTCACCAGATTCCCAGGATAGGGATGATGAGGAATGACATGCGTCAAAGCGGCCTCGTGCCTGATATAATCCTCCTACCAGAGTTAAGAGACCTACTCCATCGACTCCTGTTGAGTTATATCACTAAGGGAATTTATTCATCATTATTTTATAGAGCAACAAGTTTCATTCTCTTATGCTTTATCTGTGAGTGCAGGAGCTGGGAAGAAGTTGGAATCCCAGATTGTAGGACCCTCCTCATGGACTTCAGGTGCACATGCTGAATATTTATGACCATAGGCTGTCTAGAAATGGCAAAGTTTATATTGTGATGCTAAAAACTCCTGGATAGACTAATATGAAGGGATACATATTCCTAGAGTGGGGATTCTCTGGGATTCTTCTAATATCCACCTCAAGGATAACCCTGATGAAGTGTGGGATTGCATTAGAGAGCTAGAAATGCTCATTTATGTCACTGAGGATTCCATTCCTATTACCATGCGAGTGAATAAAATGATGAATCGTGGCACCACTGAGGGGATTCATGCATCAATAGACGAGGAGTGTCATGACTACGTGGCTCTTGAAGATGAAAATTTCTTTCCTTATTTTCTTTGCAACTTACTTTCAGTCAAATCTATTTTATTCAAGGAAATTAATTTTTAAGGCCCCGGCCTTAAACATCTCTTAATATTGAATTAAATGAATAATTAAAATTGAAGATCGTTTTAGGTTTAGAGTTTTAGAGAATTAGAACAGAATTACTAAATCTCAAAAGATTATAAAGTAGACACTTCTACTATGTTTCCATAGAATAAAAAACTCTTAAAAAGAAACATGTCTAGTTCCAAGTTTTATATACCATGACTTTCCCTTGATCCCATCCTTGACCCTATTCCACATTAGGTCCTGTGAAAATCATTTCAAAAAAACTTAGGGTGAGCATAAAGATCTCAGTAAGGAATACACAAAGAATGAAAACTGTTAGTTTATCAAAACAACAAGTAAACCATGTATACTTTATCAAAGTAATACTTTTCACCTTTATGAAGTAGTAAACACTCTTCACTGAATAAAATATCATTACTTAGCATTTTGTAACCAAAATATTACCATAAAACCCATAAAAAGATCAAATAACATATAAAGGTATCTTGGGACATAATCATACTTAAGTGGAATAACCATACGGTCAACTTCCACACATATCACTTAATTGAAGAGCCATACGGCTGACTTCCAAACCCAATGCATTGGAGGTTATAACGTAACCACCCGTCCTGGTATTCATGGAACCACCCGTCATATGGTTTATCATGTAACCACCCGTCAAATGTCCAAGTACCAATATAAAATCATAAAACATAAAACCAATATAAAGGAACGATAAAATTTCCCCATTTCAATCACAATATATCATTTATATATATTTACATAATAGAATCCCTTATCAAAACCATTTTCAATACCAAAATACATAAAAGAGTATATGGTATTTATTTTATTTTAAAAACTTTACGGCTTGTTGAGGAGGCCAAAGACCAAATAATACTCGCGGTGGCGGAAAAGGTCATTGTCACTGCATACGATAAAAGAAACATTCCTTTTTGATGTTTAGTAAAACGCTTCGTAGAAAAATATTCCTTTTGTATAAAAGTAAAAGTCAAAGGTGTTTATACACCGTATAAAAGATAGTTGTGTATAAAACGAAATATGCCTCAATGAAAGGAGATTGAGATGAAGTCCCTTACCTCGGGTCTGACTTGACTCGATCGTTCTTTAACATCCGGAATAATAAAATTGAGTTAATTTCTATTTTCTTAAGAACCTTTTTCATGTTCATTATTCCTTTTATATCACTTATTTCCATGTCATGAACACTATGTAATTATTGAAGTTTATAACGGTCGTTTTAACGATCATTAGTACATGAGGTAAATATAAACCCTTTATAATTACATGTTGTTCATGTATCCATTATATCCAGAATGGTATTCATGATGTAGATATCATATATGTAATATATATCCAGTACATTCATGCATTTACAATATTACATAATCATTTAGTTGTAAGAAATAAAATGCACCGTTCATGGAGACGGTAAGCCGTACGTACGGATGAACGCTACTTTCATTTATATTTCGTATTTTTATAGAATGGAATCATAATGATATAAAGGTATATTATAATTCCAGTTTAATATTATATATAATATCATAACTCCATTTTTATATGTCCCACATAAGGTATTAACGAATAAAATCACTTTGAGGGGGCGGTAGTCCGCACTTCCTTAAATGAAGATATCGTGTTTACCCATAATGGAAACCATAAAGGTATGCCCACAATAAAAAATACAGAAGCTTAAGGAAAACATAAAAATATTATATATCATATATATGTATAGTTTCATCTTAATTTCCACCTTTGAAGGTGTTAAAAAAATGTTGAACAATCATCGTTTCGGGAGGCAGAAATTTTCCATCCACGGAAACAGTGTGTTCTTTAACCATTAGAAGTAGGTGTGTGTAAGGGAAGCTCGAATACATATTATAACAACATACTAGTATATTTAAGATACTGGTGATGTTACAAAAGAAATGAATAAAAAGTGTTTAGGGGGTTGGAGAAGCAAAATAAACAAAAGGACTAAAGTGAAGACATTACCTTAAAATCGGGTAACTCCCTTTGGTTTGAGCTCAAATGCTTCCTTGGGAAGCCTTATTCCCAAAGTGAGGCTTCAAGGATTAAGAGAGGGATGTGGAGAGACAAAATGGGCAGGGGTTTTCCGAGACAAAGGATTTTGAAGTGTGGGTAAAGAGGTAGAGCTGGGGGCCTTTTATAAGAGGAGAGGAGGGGCACTCTTGGAAAGTAAAGAAAAGTTACTTTATTTTAAAATGATTTTCAGATTAAAAAGGTCCCACATTGATATAATTATAGGCTAAGGTGATACGGGTTCTAAATACACCCATCCAATAGGTTTTGGACATTTTTAGGTCAAATATTTTACATTATCTTTCCATTTTATATAAATCCTTTATCAATGAGGTAATCACTGCATCATCATGATGTCATAAATAATTTAATATATTTAATGTCTAAAATTTTTAAAAAAATATCATGATGTAGGAATTATTTTTAGATTTATAATTAATATTTATAGTAAAAAATCTGACTTGTATAACCCCCTGTAAAAATTGTTTTAGTAAAACATCTCATGTTTGTGTCATTTTTACTTTAAAATTTAATAAAAAGTTATTTATTTCATTTCCCAACCAAAGTGTCTCCATGGTGTCCCCATGTTGACCCGTGGATTGTCTTGGTCGGCCATGACACATCCAATGAGGGTAGGAAATGTGTCAAGCTCATCTCATATTATTAAAACATTATTTTTTCATTAAACTACACTAATTACCTCTAATCGCGATTAAGAACTTAAAAGTTACTATTCACCAAAAAAAATTATTTTAAACTCATTGAACCACATTTTACTTCTTAATGACAACCATGTATGTCGGATTTTTTAAAATCAAATCACAGAAGTTATAATGTTTCATTTAAATGAAAAATCAGTTTCTTTAACTACCACTTAGTGGTTTTAGTATTCATCAAAAATTGAAGTTTTTCAGAAAAATACCAAAACATCACCCTAAGCTATATTTGATATTATGAATTCAAAAATGATGTCTATTTTAAAAAATTAAAATCATATTAGTCACATTAATTAATTTAATAATTAATTCCCGTTGTCATGACAAATATCGTATCTTTATGAAACAATAAGTATCAAAAGATTGACACTAGTTTAAGTCCAATTTCAAAGTGAAATTGATTCCAACGACCACCATTGGATTAAATGGTAAATATATATTCTAATTTCACTTCAAAACCAATTCAAAAGATAATCTAATCCTATAAAAAAATATATTAAAAAGTGGGTTTGAATTAAAATACAACATTTTCACTATTCATTAAAAATGAACTTTATCAGAAAAATACCAAAAATTCACACAATGTAAATTTTGATGTCCCAATCATAAATAATAAATTTATTTTGACAAAAATAGCATATAAAATTGTCAAAAGATAGATTTAAGAATGGTTTTCCATCAAAAGGCAGTAAAACAATCTTTTAAAAATATTAGTGTATTCCATGCTTAAGATTGGATTTATTTTCATTTTAAGCCTCTAAAACACTATCTAAGTCATTAATATACATAGATAAAAATATCTACTATTCATTACTTACTTGGGATGTTACATCCTTCCCCCCTTTAGGAAATTTCATCCCCGCAATTTATTTACTTATCGAATAAATGGGGGTACTTATCCCTCATTGCATTTTTAGATTCCCATGTTGCCTCTTCCATCATGTGGTTTTTCCACAAAACCTTTACATGATTAATCGCCTTATTCTGTAACACTTGCTCCATGTGGTCAAGAATCTGGACCGGTTGTTCCTCATAAGATTGGTTCTCTTCCAGCTGAACTACCTCTGGACTCAAAACATGAGATGGATCTGGAAAATACTTTCTCAACATCGAAACATGAAAAACATTGTGTACCTGAGATAAACACAGAGGTAAATCCACTCGGTAAGCAACTGATCCAACTTTCTCTAGAATTTCATATGGTCAAATAAACCTTGGAATCACCTTTCCTTTCTTACCAAATAGCATCACACTTTTCCATGGTGAGACTTCGAGAAAAACATGATCACCTACCTCAAAAGATAGATCCTTCCTCCTATTGTCCGCATAACTCTTCTGCCCGCTCTGAGCTGTTCTCATGTGTTTCTGAGTCAACTGAACTTTTTTTTCCATATCTTCTACCAATTCTGGTCCCATCAGCTTCCTTTCACCCACTTCATCCCAAAATGCTGGAGTTCGACATCGCTTCCCATATAATTCCTCAAATGGTGCCATCTGTATACTGGAATGAAAACTCTTATTATAAGAAAACTCATCCAAAGAAAGATGTTGGTCCCAACTTCCCTAATAATCCATCGAACATGCTCGTAGCATATCCTCCAAGGTCTGAATTGTTCGTTTTGACTTCCCATCTGATTGAGGATGATAAGCTGTACTAAAATTTAATTTATTACCCAATGACTTCTGAAGGCCTTTCCAAAAGTTAGAAGTAAACCTGGGATCACGATCGGACACAATGGAGAGAGGAACTCCATGTAACCTGACTATCTCTTTAAGATACAAACGGGAAAGTTGATCTAGTGAAAAAGTATCTCGTATATCAAGAAAATGAGAAAATTTATTCAAGCGATCAACAATAACCCAGATTCCATTATTACCTCGAGATGTCCTCGGTAATCCAACAACAAAGACCATGGATATGTTTTCCCATTTCCACTATGGCACTGGTAAAGGCTGAAGCATCCCTTTCTGTAACTGCCGCTCTGCTTTAACCTGCTGAAAAGTCAAACACTTCATAGTAAAATCAGCAATATCCCTTTTCATTCCATCCCACCTGTAATACTCTTTTAGATCTCTGTACATCTTAGTACTTCCAGGATGAACTGAAAACGGGGAACTATGAGCCTCACATAACAACTCATTATTCAACTTTAAATCACAAGGCACACATAATCTCTTCCCAAACCTCAAGACACAATCATTATTAATGTTGAATTCAGGTAACTTACCCTTCTGAACCAGCTCTACCTTTTTCTGTAACTCACTGTCTTCCCTCTGTGCTTGCTTAATTCTGTCTAATAGGGATGATCTCACTGATACCTGAAACAAAACAGAAGAACTTCCTGCAACAACAACTTCTATGCCAAAGTTCATCAAATCAATAACCAAAGGATCTCGTTCTAAACGTAGCATGGTTAATGAAGCATTACTTTTTCGACTCAAAGCATCAGCCACATTATTTTCTTTTCTCAGATGGTTGTGAATTATGCAATCATAATCCTTGATTAATTCCAGCCATCTCCTCTGTCTCATGTTCAATTCTTTCTGAATGAATATATAATTTAAACTTTTGTGATCAGTATATATTTCACACTTTACTCCATACAAATGATGCCTCCAAATTTTTTAAGCAAAAACAACAGAAGCTAATTCAAAATCATGTGTAGTATAATTTACCTCATGAGTTTTCAACTGTCGTGAAGCATAAGCAATTACCTGATCATTCTGCATTAGGATGCAACCAAGTCCTTTAAATGAAGCATCACTGTATATAACAAACTCACCATTCCTGGAAGGAAGTGCCAAAACTGGAGCATTCACCAATCTTCTTTTGCTCTCCTAAAAAGAATCATCACATTATTTTGTCCAGATGAACTTAACACCCTTATGAGTTAGCTTAGTCATTGGACTAGATAACCGCGAAAAATTTTCAACAAACCTTTTGTAGTAACCTGCCAAACCAAGAAAACAACGGATCTCAGTTACATTTGTGTGTCTTGGCCATTCTTCACCAACTCTTGTTTTAGCAGGATCAACAGTTATTCCATCTTTTGAAACAATGTGACCTAGGAAAGAAATTTGTTGTAACCAAAACTCACACATGCTGAATTTTCCATATAGTTTCTTCTCTTTTAAGGTTTTCAAGATAACCCTTAAATAAATTTAATGCTCCTCTTTACATTTAGAAAACACCAAAATATCATCATTGAAAACAACCACAAACATATCCAAGAACTCATGGAAAATTCTATTCATAAGGTCCATGAATACAGCAGGTGCATTGGTTAACCCAAAAGTCATAACTACAAATTCATAATGGCCATATCTAGTACGGAACGCAGTCTTTGGAATGTCTACTTCTTTTACTTTCAACTGATGGTACCCCGACCTCAGGTCAATCTTCGAAAAATACTGAGTTCCCTGGAGCTGATCAAAAAAATCATCGATATGAGGCAAAAGGATACTTGTTCTTAACAGTAATATTATTCAAAGCTCTATAATCAATGCAAAGTCTCATTGAGATATCTTTCTTTTTAACAAACAAGACAGGAGAACCCCATGGTGGTGTGCTAGGTCGAATGAAACCTTTATCTAATAACTCCTTCAATTGCTTCTTTAACTCTAAAAGTTCAACTTTCGCCATTCGATAAGGGGGTTTTAAAATTGGCTTTGAATTAGGAACTAAGTCAATAGTAAATTCAACTTCCCGATCATGAATAATACCAGGAAACTAATCAGGAAAAACATCAAGATACTTATTTAACACTGGCACATCATTAATCTGAACAGTTCCTTTATTTTCAAAAATATGTGCAAGATAACATTCATTTCCATCTTTTACTAGTTTATCAACTTCCTGATATGTTATCAAAATCAAGGGTTCATTCTTGTACCCAAACTGAAAATGTTTCTGAAAAGAAACCATTTTAGCTCTACAGTCAATCTTAGCATGATAAACAGAAAGCCAATCCATGCCCAAAATAACATCAAACTCTACTAGTGGAAAAACAATAAGGTTTGCTGGTAGATTCTTTCCACACACAAGGATAGAAAGGTTCTTATAATTCCTTTTTGTCTCAACGTTCCCTCCAGGTGTTTTTACCTTATGTTCAGGATTCATATCTTGAGATGGAATTTCAAATTTACTAGAAAACTTCTCAGAAATGAAAGAGTGTGTAGACCCTGAATCAAACAACACATTAGCATAATCTGAACAAACAAACAGTATACCTGATACCACTTCATTTGATGGCCCAACATCTACTGAAGTAGTTTCAAAGGATTTCACCACCCCTTTCTGCTTGTAGTCTGGCTGCTTTCCCCTAGTCGAGTTCTTTGTTAGACTCTTATTTGAATAATGACCCATTTCATTACACTTCAAAAATCTTACCGCTGGATTTTCATTGCCTGCTTCACCATCTTCCATATAGTTATGAGCAATACGACCAGACTTACCACACCGAAAGCACTTACCAGACTTGGCTAAACATTCTCCAGGATTCATTTTACCACACTTCTCAGAGGATGGATATTTGATTTTCTTACCTCCTTGCTTCTTTGATGAATTCTTCCCCTTTTCCTGCCAACTGGATCTCTTATTCTGTTATTTGTCATAGAACACCTGATCATCGGCAAACTCCATTTCCACCTTCTCCTCACATCGAACAAGTTTTTCATAACTTTTGAACTCACGGGAAGCTAAATCCCTTCGATAATTTGGCATTAACCCTGAGTAAAAATGGTTTATTTTACTATCAAGATCTCGTATGAAGTTTGGAGCATACCTTGCCTATCGAGTGAACTTTGCTTCATAAGAAGCCACTGAATCATCCTCCTACCTCAATTCTAGGAACTGTTTTTACAGCCTAAGACGAACCACCTTAGGAAAATATTTCTCAAGAAACATACCTTTGAATTCATCCTAGTGAAGATCCTCAATCTCATCACTATCCTTGTCATTTTTCACCATCGACCACCACTGATCAGCTTCACCTTCAAAACGGTAAACAACAAGACTAACCTTTTGATGTTCTGAACACCCCATGACATCAAAAATATTCTCCAGTGCTTTAATCCACCATTCAACATTCATGGGGTCAGATGATCCTCTGAATTATGGGGGATGTTGTCTCATGAAATTTTCCACCACTGACATGTTCCTCTGTGGTTGATCTGGCTGATCTCGTGCATGGATACCACCTCCATTTATCGCTTGAGTCAACTGCACCATTACTGCAACAAACTGTTCAGTTCCAATTCTGACCATCTCAGGATGCTGATTCGGAAAGTTATTTCCTTCTGTATGCCTTCCTAGCACTGCTTCCCTATTTCCTCTACGGAAAACCATTCTGAACAAACATGTCTTAGATGAAGCAACATGGTAATCTTCAAATGCTATATCATTTCAAAAAAAAATATTATTGGATAATCATTTAACAGAATTCTAACTCCTAACGTTATCTAAACCAACCTCTGATACCAACTATAAGGCCCCAGCCTTAAACATCTCTTAAAATTTAATTAAATGAATAATTCACATTGAGGATATGTTCAGGTTTAGTGTTTAAAGAATTAGAACATAATTACTACATCTAAAAAGATTACAAAGTAGACACTTCTACTAAGTTTCCATAGAATAAAAAAACTTTTAAAAAGAAACATGTCTAGTTCCAAGTTTTATGTAGCATGACTTTCTCTTGATACCATCCTTGACCCTATTCCACATTATGTCCTGTGAAAAAACATTTCAAAAAAACTTGGGGTTAGCATAAAGATCTCAGTAAGGGATACACAAAGAATGAAAACTGTTAGATTATCAAAACAACAAGTAAACCATGTATACTTTATCAAAGTAATACTTTTCACCTTTATGAAGTAGTAAAAACTCTTCCCTGAATAAAATATCATTACTTACCCTTTTTAACCAAAATATTACCATAAAACCCATAAAAAGATCACATAACATATAAAGGTAACTTGGGACATAAACATACTTAAGTGGAATAACTATATGGTCGACTTCCACACATATCACTTAATGGAATAGCCATACGGCCGACTTCCATACCCAATGCATTGGAAGTTATAACGTAACCACCCGTCCTGGTATTCACGGCACCACCCATCATATGGTTTATCATGTAACCACCCGTCAAATGTCCAAGTACCAATATAAAATCATAAAACATAAAACCAATATAAAGGAATGATAAAATTTCCCCATTTCAATCACAATATATCATTTATATATATTTACATAATAGAATCCCTTATCAAAACCATTTTCAATACCAAAATACATAAAAGAGTATATGGTATTTATTTTATTTTAAAAACTTTACAGCTTGTTGAGGAAGCTAAAGACCAAATAATACTCGCGACGACGGAAAAGGTCGTTTTCACCGCGTAAGTTAAAAGAAACATTCAATTTTGTCGTTTAGTAAAATGCTTCATAGAAAAAGATTCCTTTTGTATAAAAGTAAAATTCAAAGGGGTTTATACACCGTATAAAAGATAGCTGTGTATAAAACAAAATATGCATCAATGAAAGGAGATTGAGATGATGTCCCTTACCTCAGGTCAGACATGACTCGATCATTCTTTAACGTCCTGAATAATAAACTTGAGTTAATGTATATTTGCTTAAGAACCTTTTTCAAGCTCATTATTCCTTTTATATCACTTATTTCCATGTCCTGAACACTATGTAATTATTTAAGTTAATAACGGTCATTTTAACGATCATTGGTGCTTGAGTAAAAAATAAACCCTTTATAATTAAAATTTGTTCATGTATCCATTATATCCAGAATGGTATTCATGATTTAGATATCATATATGTCATATATATCTAGTACATTCATGCATTTATAATATTACATAATCATTTAGAGATAAGAAATGAAATGCACTGTTCATGGAGACGGTAAGCCGTACGTATGCATGAACGCTACTTTCATTTCTATTTCGTATTTTTATAGAATGGAATCATAATGATATAAAGGAATATTATAATTATAGTGTAATATCATATATAATATCATAACTCCATCCTTTATATGTCCCACATATGTTATTAACGAATCAAATCACTTTGAGGGGGTGGTAGTCCGCATTTCCTTAAATGAAGATATCACGTTACCCATAATGGAAACCATAAAGGTATGCACAAAATGAAAAATAAATAAGCTTAAGGAAAAACTAAACATATTATATATCATATATAAGTATAGTGACATCTTAATGGCCACCTTTGAAGGTGTTAAAAGAAGGTTGAACAATCATCCTTTCGGGAGGCAGAAATTCACCATCCACGGAAACAGTATGTTCTTGAACCATTAGATGTAGGTGTGTGTAAGTGTAGCTAGAATAATTCTTATAAAAACATCCTAGTATATTTAATATACTGTATTTGTTACAAAATAAATGGATAAAAAGAGTTTAGGGGGTTGGAGAAGCAAAATAAAACAAAAGGACTCAAGTGAGGACATTACCTTAAAATCGGGTAACTCCCTTTGGTCTGAGCTCCAAAGCTTTCTTGGGAATACTTCTTCCCAAAGTGAGGATTCAAGGAGTAATATAGGGATGTGGAGAGACAAAATGGTCAGATATTGGCCGAGACAAAGGCTTTTGAAGTGTGGGTAAAGAGGTAGAGGTGGGGGCCTTTTATAAGAGAAGAGGAGGGGCACTCTTGGAATGTAAAGAAAAGTTACTTTATTATAAAATTCTTTTTCGGATTCAAAAGGTCCCACATAGATATAATTTGAGGTTAAGGGGATAAGGGTTCGAAACCAACCCATCCAATAGGTTTTGGACATGTTTAGGTCAAAGATTTTACATTATCTTTTCATTTTATTTAAATCCTTTATTAATGAGGTAATCACTACATCATCATGATGTCATAAATAATTTAATATATTCAATGTCTAAAAATTATAAAAAATATATAATGAGGTAGTAATTCTTTTTATATTTATAATGAATATTTATATTAAAAACTATGACTTTTATAACCCCATTTAAAAATTGTTTTAATAAAACATTTCATGTTTGTATCATTTTTTACTTTAACATTTAATAAAAAGTTATTTATGTCATTTCCCAACCAAAGTGGCTCCATGGGGTCCCCAAGATGACCCATGGATTTTCTTGGTCGGCCATGACACATAAAATGAGTGTAGGACATTTGTCAAGCTCATCTCATATTATTAAAACATTATTTTTACGTTAAACTACACTAATTACCTCTAATCGAGATTAAGAACTTAAAAGTTACTATTCACAAAAAATTATTTTAATCTCATTGAACCAAATTTTACACCTTAATGACAACCATGTATGTCATATTTTTGAAAATCAAATCACAGAAGTGACAAAGTTTCATTTAAATGAAAAATCAGTTTCTTTAACTACCACTTAGTGGTTTCACTATTCATCAAAAAATGAAGTTTCTCAGAAAAATACCAAAACTTCACCCTAAGATATATTTGATATTATGAATTCAAAAATGATTTCTATTTTACAAAATTCAAATCATATAAGTCAGATTAATTTATTTAATAATTAATTCTCGCTGTCATGACAAATAGCGTGTTTCTATGAAACAATAAGTATCAAAAGATTGACACTAGTTTAAGTCCAATTTCAAAGTGAAATTGATTCCATTTACCACCATTGGAGTAAATGGTAAAAATATATTCTAATTTCACTTCAAAACCAATTCAAAGGATATTCTAATCATATAAATTAATTATATTAAAAAGTGTTTTTGAATTAAAATACTACATTTTCACTATTCATTCAAAAATAAACTTTATCAGAAAAATACCAAAAATTCACACAAAGTAAATTTTGATGTCCCAATCATAAATAATAAGTTTATTTTGACAAACATAGCTTATAAAATTTTCAAAATATAGATTTAAACATGGTTTGCCATCAATAGGCAGTAAAACAATCTTTTAAAAATATTAGTGTATTCCATGCTTAAGATTAGATTTATTTTCATTTTAAGCCTCTAAAACACTATCTAATTAATTAATAGACATAGATAAAAATATCTATTATTCATTACTTACTTGGGATGTTACAAATTTCTTTATCTTGGTGCCTTTTAGGAAAGGAACTACTGAGGTCCCTTCACCGTAGTACAACCTTGATTGCACTGCTCTTGGAGATGCGGAATCTCCTCACGAGCCGGGTGAGGTATCTTCAGGCTTTAAAGCCATGGATGAGGAGTTTTAAAGGGACTTTTACTCTATAATACTTGTATTTGGAGGTGATGACGTCAACACACCCAAACAGTAAAAGAAGCAAAGGCATTGAAGGAAGAAGTCTATAGGTAGATGATTTATCAATAGTGGTAAGTCCTTCAAATAATCATGAATACTAACTCATAAAAAGATTGCTCATAATTTTTGGGCTTTCATGGGATTCTTCGATTTTCCCATTGAGGGAGAGGAATGAACCTCCCCTGAGGATGATAGAGGGTGCTGGTGAACAGTCACAAATTCATGCTGACCTGGCTGCTCCTGAAGAAACAAGGAGAGAAGAAGAGCCAGCTTCTGTTCCCAATAATACTTCTATTGCTACAGCAAGGAGAGAAGAACCTATTTAATGTAAATTAACAATACTTAATATAATGTTTAATGAAGCCATCAACTGACTTCCATTCTATGATTCTTTAGGTTCAACAGCTTCACCAGAACATTTTGTGATAGCTGCAACTGACTCCGCAATTTTCTCTGAGGAAGTTGTTCAAGGTCGGAGGTCACAAGTGGTGGGTCAGCAAGAAGTTATGTCAAATTCTCCCACTGGTGAGACTAACCATGAATATGAAATATCAATGGATGAAATTATGAAACTTGGTGCGTCTTTTGAAGAAATTTTAGATCATGTCAAATTACCATGTGATTTAGAAGATTTTGGATGTGAGGTTCATCCTTCACCCTGTTAAAATTTCTTAATACATATCTGACCATGATTGGTTGAAATGTGCAGTACCATCTGAGCAAGCTATTGATCTTCCGATTCCTAAAGGTGGTAGAGACAACCCTATCATTGCAAAGATGATAGCTCATGTGGAGCATAACCCGGATGAGATTCTTGAAATCTGTCATGAAAATCCTATTGAATCTAAGAAAGACGAGGAGGAGCCTTCTCATGCTTCTGTTCTACTGTTGGGTAAAAGATGATAATATTTGTGGCTGAATTTAATTTGTAATACAACTAATCAATTTTTGTTATCTTTTGGAACTAACCAAATATTTCAATTGACAATGCAGGGTTGTCAATTTCAGTTTCTAGATCCGGAGGTGAAGCCTCAGCCTTAGCCCCTACGGGAGTAGAAAGTGATGTACCAAGGGTTAGGGGGGAAGGAGCTAAACAGGGAACTTTATTAAGTGAATTTATCCCAGACTATATTCCCCCTGGTGATAGTGATGTTGAATCAGACCTAGAGGTGAAAAAGGAACTCCCATTCTAACATCGCAAGGCATGGCAGAATATATGGAAGATCATATCTGATTTCCCTCTTGAAGAGATGTCATTGAAGATCCCATGAGTGTCCTCCTTTTTTTTATGATGGGACATAGTGGATTTGGATATCAAGAGATCCATACCGCGGTGAAACAAGTCATCTTATAGAGGGAGCAGGGGAAAATGTTCCGTCAAGATCTGACCAGAGTGAGGCTATTGACCAATATCGGTGAATTCAAGGTTGCAGTGTCATGAGCTGAGGTTGATCATGCTACAGAGCTGAAGGAACTGAAGCATAAGATCAAGGAGTAAGTTTTCCAGCAGATTCATCTTCAGCAACAATTAGATTCCATTACAGGGGAACTTGACCAGCTTAACAATTCATTAAAAGGAGTCCAAACTAATAGTATGAAATCCATCATAGATGCCAAGAAGGAACTCCATCAAGCTGAAAAGTGTGAAGCTGGTTGAGTGAATGAACTTCATGTGGGTGCTGATGAATCTCAGGATCCTGTAAACCAAATGAAATATTATGTTGAAATCCTCTTGTAATTCTTAAAAAAATAGAATATACTCCAATCTGTGGATGTTCTTCTAATGTTTTTCATTAATGAAAAAGACATTTAAATTTCAATCATTTGTACCTACATTCTCTTGCTAATTACTTATATATTATATTTTTTTACCTAAGCCAATGGGCCTAGTAAGAATAGTTTTAGTTTTTCTAGGATTATACAAACAACCCCACAAACTTTGCATCTTTTGTTGTTCAATATTTCTAAAATCATAAAATATGTATTTTTAGCGAGCTGGGACTTGAATTTTGTTCAGAGTTCCTTTTACTAGTTCCAAATTTAATGAGTACCTTGTCTTTTGTTGGCAGTTTAAAGTCATGCATGTCAGAAATATAAATGGATAATGTTTAAGGTTTAATAGCTTTGACCAAATGGATAAAAATTGACTCAATTCCTTGATAATATGTTTGAAAACATTTTACCACATTCAAGTATGGGGGAAAACATGTAAACTATAACATAAGAAATTTTGAATCTGAGGGATGATATAAAAAATTGCTAAAAGGAATTAGAGGAAGTATTTTCTAAAATTGAAGCTACCATTATTTGACAAACCTGTTAGGGGGTTGAATTATGTAGGGCCACTTAAGGGAATTGGATATATAGTCATATAATATCATCTTATGGCTGACAGGTCTGTTATGAAGACTACTTATGCAAGGCCACAAATAGGCATGTGCTGTATAGTCAGGAAAAAGAACTCCTAGAAATTTTCCTTTTCTGTTTCTAAACACCAGTGGATGTTTATGAAGATTCAAATTTTCCAAAGCATAGAGGCTACAATATAGAGAGAGGTACTTGAATATGGAGAGGATATTCCCAATCAAGATTGTCATAGAATTAGATGAACATCACTCATGTGAAGGTCTGACCCAAACATAGTAAAGGGAAATATATACCATAGACTTAAATACATTCAGATCATGAAAAAGAGTATGGGACAAATATGTTAAGGACGATAGTTTTTGCGGATCCCTACATATCGTCGTTAATACCAATAAGGGAAAAAGAGGTTTTCCCCCCAAGAATGAAGTTACCACTATTTGAAACACTCGTTACGGGGTTTGAATTATGCAGGGAAACTTAAGGTCATTGAATGTAGAGTCAAATAATATCATCTTTTGGCAGAAAGGTCTGTTATGTAGACTACTAATGAAAGGCCGCCTAAGGTCACGTGCTGCATGGTCCTGAAAAAGAATTCCCGGTTATCAGACATTTGTTGACCAGAAGCCAAGGAAAGGGTTATGGAGATTTTGAAGTATTTAATGTTAGGAGTATGAATCATTAAAAAATGGGTATTGTCTAATACAGGAAAAAGATACATAGACCAATTCTGACCATACTCATATTGTGGCTTGGTCTTGAATTGAGATTCTAGACTTCACTACATATCTCATTAAGATGAGAATCATGTCATACATAGTTTTTCAAATATAGTTTAACTTCATGTAGGACGAGAGTATAGGAGATCATATTTTAGGTTCGTAGAGTTCGGACCATAATGAGGAAGACACATTGTGTGTTTGTTATAAACCTGATGTGAATAAAGACCAGGGTTTTCATACCACATTCATGTGCTTACAGGGGGACGTTTCATCCAAGGGACTGAAAGTGGAGTTTGGGGTTATGCCTAAAGACTTGGGGCTGGGTTTTAGGGATGCTCGATCATTCCTACGTATCACATAAGTATGGGAATCAATCCATATGTATTTCTTGAAATATCCTCTATATAGATTTGGTTCGTACATTTGAAGGGTGAAAGGGGAATTTATTGCAATGATGGTTGGATCTAAGTTTAAAGGTTTGGGCAGTTCCATGTATGCACGTAGTCCTTGGAATATAACATGATAAAGATCAATGTAAATATTGGTTCCCTCTCAGGTGAGGGTTTTAGAAACTATTGTATTTTATTGTTGTAGAGTACAAAAGTGTGAATAGTTTAAGGTCATATGCATGGACCAATGCTGCATAGTTTAGCATCATGTATCTAGAACGTATTGCTATAATGTTTAATGTCTTGATGTGAGGACAATGGGGGGTTGTATAGTTTAACGTCATATAGCAAGGATGATGATGAACCAATGTGAATATATTGGTTTCAAGGGGGCTTCATGGATCAACATCGTATGAGATGGAGGTGAACCGATGTGAATATATTTGTTTTGGGCATGAACCTCGGGTTGTTGCCTACGTACCCAGCCCATAAGGCAAGGATCAAAGTCCACGTAGTTTGATTGAGAATGAATTGTTGATCGAGTTGTACTTGAGGATAGCCCAAAGATGGTTTTGCAACATACGCGTGGTTAGCGGCCGAGAGAGGTTGTTATGGTTTAAGCTTACTCTAAGATCACGTGATTCATACTTTTTGTGAGAAACAAGAGGTAAAAACAACCCTAATGATGAAAATATTAATGTCATGTACGACGTATAAGAGAATGTTTTATAGTTTAAATGTCATGTGTCACAAACATGGGGTGCTTGGCAGTTTAACATCTTGCAGCTCGGATGAAAATTTTAATGCCATGTTGGATGATAGAGGGGCTATGCAGTTTAATGTCTTGCAACAAGGACAAAAGGGGCCATGCTGTTTAAAGTCTTGTAGTGGGGACTAAAGGGTGTATTTTTGTTATACCAAATACTTCTTCATGAATCACGCATTGGTTGGAGTTTTAATGAGTTCTCCAACCATTGATATTAAAGAATCATCTCTATTGGAGTAGAACTTATGTATTTAATAAGGTCCCTCCCACATTGGCTCAAGATTTGGAGGTTTCGTTCCTAGTATCATTGGATATTTGAGGACTAATACCAATTCTACTTGAATGAATGAACGAATATGAACTTTTTTATTGAAAACTCATGCTATTTGATTCTGATGGACTTCCATGTGGAGAAGGGTACACAATATTTTTCAATCTAATCGTTCCAATTCATCAAATCACTTCTGAGATTTTTCATCAATAGATAACTGATCACAGGTGGCTACTTTGAGCGAAGGTAATTGGAACTCAATGGGCCAGACTACTTCTGTTCCATATACCAATGAATATAGAGTTGAGTGCGTAGCATTGCGGGTGGTGGTCTGATAAGTCCATAAAGCATGAAAAATTTTATCAGGACATGATTTATTATCTTTATCCATCATCTTTTGTCGTATGTTTGATAGAGTCTTATTGAAGGCCTCTATATGGCCACTGGCCACTGCATCATACCGATATGAATGGTTGGATTTGATTTTGTATTCTTATTACAACTTTATCATCTCAGATGAACAATATATGGCGCCATTGTCCGTCAAAATGGAATGAGGGACACCAAATTTGGTAATGATGTTAGACTTTAAGAAACTAACAATTCCTTTAGAACATACTTTTTTTAGAGGTATTTCTTCTAGCCATTTGGAAAAGAAGTCAGTAGCAGTAAAAATATACTTAAACAGATGGGATGTAGTTGGAGCATAAGGTCATACTACATCCATTCCACATATGGAAAATGACCATGAGTATTTGGCTGTATTAGGCAACTCTAGCGGTTGGTGAATGAAGTTGGCACATAATTCACAAGAATGAAACTACTTAGTGAAATCAACACAATATTGCATCATTGAATTCCAGAAGTATCCAAGCCTTCGAAATAGACCAGAAGGTCTATGTCCAGACTGGTGGGAACCACAAACTCTTGCATGTACTTCATTCATGACAGCCATGGTCTCTTCTCAATAAATACATCTAAATATATTTCCATCAAAACCTTGCTTGTAGAGAATTCTTTGGCGATCTGGGCTATTATAAAGAGTAGAATTGACCACACGTTGCCAGATTTGTTCTTTCCCGGCTCTATCAGGTGGGAGTGTTCCATTTTGTAGGTATTCCTTGATAGGTGCCATCCATCCTGTAGTATGACCATATGGTTCAGAAATGGGAAAATTTACACTGATTTCCTCTATTCTAATTTGAACAAAAGGTGAAACTACACGACGGTGGGAAATAATGATGATTGTTTTATCCCGGTTTGGATCTGCAAGGGCTGTGGATACATTAGCCAGTGCATCAACTTGTGTATTTTGTGATCACGGGACATAAGAAATGTCAGTTCTGAGGGAAATACTGCCATTAACTCTCTGACATTATCACACAATGGGATTAAATATTCCTTTCTGAGGGAATAATACCTATTGATATGTTTTATTACCAAATCTGAATTACCTTTTACCTTCAAGTAATTCACCTGCACCCGAAGCACCAATTCCAAACCTATGATGAGAGCTTGATATTCTGCTTCATTATTTCTACCACCATCTGATAATAAAAAGGAATATGGAAGCACTACCTTTTCTTAGGAAATAAGCACGATTCCTAACCCAAATTTGTTGAATTTAGGATTTTCTTTTCTATTCCCTATTGGACTTCTGGAGATACCATCAAATTACATTTCCCATGTTTGAGGATTGTCTTGAATAGATAAGACCTCTACATCAAGAAGTTCAGTATTAAATGATGTATCTTCCACAGATGAATGCTCAGCAAGGAAATCAGCCAGGCTTGTCCCTTTATATCCTTTTGAGATACATACTAGATATCAAACTACTGCAAAATAACTGCCCACCTTGCCCGAAGTATTGTAAGCATCAGACCACTAAGGATAAATTTGAGCGGGTTGTTGTGAGATATCAATTGGACATCATGATGTTGTAGGGTGTCTCAATTTATGAACTGCAGAGATCAATTCTAGGAAGCACTTTTCAATACTTTAATATCTATTTTCTGCCTCAATAAAAGTCCGACTGAGATAGTAAAGGTTATTTTCATTCCCAGAATCATTCTTTTGGGCAAGGAAGGCACCCAATTATCACTCTAAAGCTATCACATAGAGGATAACTGGCCTTCCTTCATAAGATGGAATTAATACCGGTGGACACAAAAGATATTTCTGGAGGATATCGAATGATTCTTGACATTATTCATTCCACTAGTCGGTGACTCCATT
Organism: Viscum album; assembly: GCA_963277665.1. Taxonomy (NCBI): domain Eukaryota; kingdom Viridiplantae; phylum Streptophyta; class Magnoliopsida; order Santalales; family Viscaceae; genus Viscum; species Viscum album. The sequence continues at coordinate 919,800,146 of OY728164.1, read as the reverse complement.
CTTCCTTAATTTGGTGAAGGATAAAAACTTGCATGCCAAATAGGCATTGAAATTCGGAATATAAGCCATGTGTCCTTGAAGTCCTCTTAATTCCCTCAAATTTCTAGGAGGTGACATACTAAGGATTGATTTTTCTTCTCAAAATCATCTTCGATACCACGATGGCATACAACAAATCCAAGAAATTTTCTTAAGGTTACCCCGAAAGCACATTTCAAGGGGTTCATCATCAAATTGTGTTGTCAATGTTTTCTGAATATGATTCCCAGATCGGCCAAGTGATTAGCACATTGTCTAGATTTAACCACCAAATAATCCACATAACATTCAAAAAAATTCCCTAAAAAGGGTTTGAAGATATGGTGCATGGCACGTTGATATGTTGCACGTGCATTCTTTAGGCCAATGGGCATTACCTAATAGCAAAACAAACCTTGTGGGGATCTAAAGGATGTAGATTCTTCATCTTCTGGATCCATTAATATTTAATTATACCCAGAAAATTCATCCATTAAGTAAAGTGCATCATAGCCAGCTGTTGCATCAATTAAGAGTTCTGTGATTGAAACTGGAAAATCATACTTGGGACAATGTCTATTAAGATCTCTGAAGTCAATGCCAACTCTAATTTTTCCATTCATATTATTCACAAGGACAATATTATCCATCCATTTGGGATATTGAACTTCTCTGTCTAAATTATCCTTGATAATCTTATCAACATCAGCTTCAATTTTGGAGGCATAAGTTGGTTGTGTTCTTCGTGCTACTTTCTTGAATCCTTGATGTTCTTCTGGAAAACCCAAATGATGAGTGGTGACATTAAGAATAAGACCGAGAATTTATGTATAATTCCAAGAAAATACATCTTGATTTTGATTTAGAAATGAAGTATATATTTCTTTCTCTTTAAGGGTCATGGGTGTACTAATTAAAGTGCGACGTTGATCTTTTTTTGTACCCAGATTTATTTCTCTGAGTTCATCCACTGTGGTAGAGATACCCTCTTCAAATGTTGGAGGAGCATCCTTGAGATCTTCCTCTTATTATTCAATATGTGTTTCTTCTTCTACTTCTAATTTCATAGTATATGACAAAATGGAATTTCCATGATCAGGGGAGATGTTAAAATTTGAACATTTTAAAGAAGAGGCTTCCATTTCTTCCCCTATTGATGATGAAGGGTCTTCCTGGGTTGATAGAGAGGAGATGAGGGATTGAGAATCAACATCATTATTTTACACTGGTATTTCTATAACATCTTTTGGCCTGGTTGATGAAGTATAGAATTGTTGTATTTCAGAAGATGAAATGAAGACATCTCAATTTAAGCTTTCATCATTGCTTGGCCAATCAACAATTTCTCCCATGTTGTGTGGCTCAATTCCCATAATTGACATTATGTAATTTTCCATAAGAGTGTTTCGATTTGGGTCTATCCTGTCAATTGGACTAATAAGAAACACATAATCTGTACTCACATGTATTCATGCGTTTACTGGAATCTTTTCCAAAACATATAGAGCATTAATTTTGGTGACCTTCTTCACCATGGATTTTTTGTTTCCCTCCTTGTGATAAAATTCTTCCCCAATGTATTGTGATTTACATGTTTTGAATATGGATTTATCACCATACCATGTCCCTATTTTACCATTGAAACAATTTTTGTGACATTGATGGTATGACGAAGGTACGACCTCATGTTGATGTAGCCAAGGCCTTCCATGAAAAATGTTGAAGGTTGTGTCCTAATGAAAAAACATGAAATATGAATTAGATACAAGATCTCCAAACTAAATTTAGAGGGTAATTTCACCCAGAGGTTCTTGTTCATTCTTATCATATCCTTGAAACATTAAAGTACTAGGAGGTAAATCAGATTCGGTGTGGCACAATCGACAATGTGTATGAATAGGAATGAGATTGACTCCAGAGCCATTATCAATGAATCCTCGCCGAATGTCTATATCATTGAATTTTCCAAATAGATATAAAGGTATGATATGTCCATGTAAGACATCATATTAATATTCATCTATAAAAGATATCACTGCATGGAATTCTGCAGGATCATTCACCATATGATAGACTTCAGCCGCAACAATTTTGAGTTTCGAATTCTCAAGGACTTGACAAAGCCTCAAGAAGCACCTCCCGAAGATCTCTTGATAGATTCAAGGAATCCAAAATTGATAACATGGTTTGTACTTGGGCCAAATGTTTCAAGATATCATACTTTTGGTCCAAAGGTATGCATTTCCCATTAGGATAATGTGGTTTTTCAAGTTCCTTGGAAGTTGATGCTTTAGCAGTAGATGCATCCCGTATCGGGGTAGGAGTTGGAAACACTCCTGGATTTGGTAGATTAGATGGACTAGGTATATCTATTTGCTGAGAGGAAGAAGGTGGGACCTCTAACTGGTCTTCCAAAATAACAGTGTCAAGACCGAATCTTCCATGTGTGGAAGAACATTCATGTTCTTGTTGATCCCACTGAATAGCTTTTCCACGTGTTTCTACCATATATACAGTTCTAGTAGGGGTAGGATTTAAATAGTGTCTTCTGGAATATCTACGTCTTCCCCTATATCCTAACCTCTGTCTCTTCCTCTAATTCCACTATTAGATACATGGAACTTAGTCTCATTATAATTGAAACTATCATTGGCATAAGGATCTGTTAAATGAATTAGGATAACAGAACCAAAGGTCAATTCTTCATATGTTGAAGATTCTGCCTGATGAACCAATTCAGGATGTTCCATTTAGTGGGTTGGTGCCTGTTATTTTAAACCAGATGGAATAAAATATGCCAATGTCAAAGACAACTTAGTCTTTGACACGATTGCATCTTCTTCTGACTACTCTTTTTTCTTAAAATTATGCCACTTATTTAAGGATTTCTCTTCAGAGGAAGGGGGTTTTGTTGTGGAATTAATAGTAAAAGACGCAATTGGTTGATTCAATTTTCTTCATAAAATGGCATGTGTAACACCCCGAGATTTTATGAAAAATATTTTTTTTAATTTCATTAATGTCTTGTGTTGTATGCTACACCAAAAGGATCTTGCACAACATGCATCCTTGACTTGCCTTTCATTACACGCAATCACGACCTTCCTTGATAGCGTGTGTTGTATGCAATACCGAGTTTTACTAAACAACGATATGCTGTTAAAATATTATTAAAACTAGCCGTTATGAATAGTAAAAACCCATTTTTGAAATTTTTTAAATTCTATTTTTCAAAATGGACTTCATTTTCGGATTCGGAATATCGAAATTAGCTTAGGGTGAAATTTTGGTACTTTTCGGATAACTTTCATATTCTGATGAATAGTGAAAATTACTAAATTTTAATTAAAAACAAATTTTTAAATAGAAATAATTAATAGTGATAAATTATTAATTTGAGTGGTTTTAAAGTATATTTAGAATATATTTTTACTATTTAATACAATGTTGGTCATTGGATGTAATTTCACATTTAAAGTAGTTATAAACTAGTGTCAATCTTTTGATAGTTATTATCTCTTAAAAACAGGCAATTAGTTTTGACGACGAGAATTAATTTTTAAATTAGTTAATGCAACTGATATGTTTTGAATTTGGTAAAATAGACATCATTTTTGAGTTCATAATATCCAATATAGCTTAGGCATAATTTTTGGTATTTTTCTGAAAACTTTCAATTTTCGATGAATAGTGAAACCACTAAGTGGTAGTTAAAAAAACTGAATTTTTCATAAAACATAATTTTACCGCTTCTGTGAATGAAATTTCGAAAATCCGAGAGACACAGTTAATATCAAGGACTAAAATGTGGTTCAATGAGATGAAAATAATTTTTGCTGAATAGTAACATTTTACTTTTATTTACCACAGTTAAAAGTAAATAGGGTAATTAAGGGTAGAAATGATATTATTATTACCCTAACACATGTCCTAATTCTATTGGACAAGTGTAATTCGACCAAAAAAAACTTAGGAATAAAATATGACCATTTAGGCCCACTTGGATTAGATTAGGACATTTATTATTAATTTATTTAAAGAAGGGTTAAAAGAGTTAAAATCAAAGTTTATTTACTACAACATTTTTAATATGGGGTTATACATAAGATAAATTCGACTATAAATATTAATTAGAAAGATAAAAAGATTTCCTACATAATGGTATTTTATTTGTAATTTTTAGACATTAAATAATTTAATTTATTTATGACACAATGATGATGCAGTAATTATCTTATTAATGAAATATTGACATAATTGATGTTATAAACACCAAAATAAATATAATTTAAGACTTTTTATGAATTAAACTAATTTTCTAAGTTACTATGATATATTATTGTTGATTTAATCCACTTTGTTAGAACATATAATTCTTTTATGACTTTCACAAAAATCATATATCAAATAGTGTCAAAATTGACCCAAAATAGTTTTTAAATTAAATATTATATTATTAATTGTTATTTTATTCCTAAAAATATAAGGTTCGGCCAAATGACTTAGATAAGAATATATATATTAATAATAAATAATTTGGGGTTAGTATGGCATTTTATAGTAAGTGTATTAACCATAGAGTGTAAGAAAAATAAGACACGGTAAAAGTTAAATTATTTAACCTAGAGTTAAATCTAATTGATAAGGTTAAAATAATAACCTAAACTTGTCTAAATCCTATTGGTTGATATTATTTAGACCCATATACACTTTAGCTTCGAAATAAGACCCTTTGGAACCATTATAAACCGATTTTGACTTTAATATAAAATAATATTTTGAGATATTCCTAAGGTGCCCCTCTCCTCCCTTATAAAATGACACCTCCTCCCTCTCTTCCTCACACAACTTTGAGCATTCAAGCTCGGACAACCCCTGCAAAAATCTCTTCTCCACTTCCCTAGTATCATCCTATAGGTCCTGGTCTTCTTCAAATACCATCCTTAGTTCTTTAAGTGGAGGTTAAGAAAAGGCGCGTCAAAAAGAGGCAATTTCCATTACCGATCTTTTTCAATTTCTTTCTTCTTAAACTTATTCTTCTTGAGTTGTTTCATGATAAATTAATAACATAAGTATTTCATATATACTGATATGTTATTATAAATATTAAACAACTCTATTTAACCTTCTATCCATCCTACGGAAAAAGGAAATCACCGCGCGTGCGTACGTACGGAATACCGTCTCCACGACGCGATGAGATTCATTCTCCATGTTAACCATTTAAGAATGATTATAAAGTATATATAATAAGTACTAATTAAATATATGACATAATAATGATACTGTATTTGTGTAAATTTATATGTATGTCATCTACTTATTTCCATTCACTTCAATAAGGAAATGAAAACAGCGTTCATGCGTACGTACGGACTACCGTCTCCATGAATGGTGTATTTCATTCCATTTATCGATATTATATATATATATATATATATATATTCTGAATATATATTATATATAAATCATGTTTTAAATTCTGGATATAAGTAATCATGATCCAAGTAATCATATTAATAATTACAAGTTAAAAACACGAACGACAAATGAGACGATTTTACCCAAAACGCTACTTTAACATGAATTTACAAAAGAACAGGTAATATAAAGTCATAAGTGGACCATATATGATATAATAACAATGAATATGATTCTGGAATAAGTCAATAACATGATTTAAATCATTATAAAGGAGGTTCGGATACTTACAAAGCAAGTCGGACCTAAGGTAAGGGAAATATCACAATCTCATTTTTATCCGAGATTGTTTATTCGTAAGTATTTACTGGGGTGTATTTTATCATCCACATCCATGTTTCATCAATATGTAATATTACTTCCATCCACCTACAATTGTTTAAATACATTTATACCCTTCGGTGAGTTTTTAGTAATATATATGAAAGGAATCTTTTGTCGTTTTTCGTACGAGGTACTTTTTGACTTTTTGGACAAAAGTACGAAGAATGTTTTTTTTTAACTTATACGGCATGAATGGATTTTTAAAACATTATTTCCAAGAAGCTTCCTTTACATGTTTTCAAGTTTATTTTTAATCAACTTCTTTTAGTTTAAAGTTTTATGACATGTTAAGAAAAGAAAAATGTTTTTAAAGAAGAAAGGATATTTTCCTCAAGAATTCATTTCAAGTGTTTTATCAAAATTATCTTCCATCTAAGATAATAAAGGGTTCTGTTTTTATCCCTATTATTACATTGATTTGATTATGTTGTGATGGAATTATTTTTATGAATTCCTTTATCTTATATGAATTGTTTTATGATGTCACGATGTTTAAGATTCCCATTTTTATTACATGGGATATGCAATGATGTATGATTTAAGATTTTGTGGAACACATAAGAATGGTATCATTATGAGATGGGTGGGACCTATATCTCCCTCCAATTCATTGGGTAAAAATTTTATATATCATGAGATCGACATGGCTGGAATGGTAGGTTATACCGGTTCAGTGGAACAGGACTGAAACGAGGGTTACTCGATTCAGAAAGGGACTTTGTCCACTAAGATAGTCTTGGCAATGAGTCTTGACTAACAAGAAATGATTCTCTATGATTATGTGTGAATGCCACAAAGTTTCATGTTTTAAGTTATGATTATTGTGATTACATTTCACTGCCATGATTTATCCCATGTTATGAAATTATGCTCTCTTTTGCAGGTTAAGATTTCCAAAATGTTATGTTCTTATGAATATGATGTGATTGATATTTCTTTTGTTTACCCTTACTGAGAATTTGAGCTCACCCTTTTATGTTTTTTTCCCCAGGATATAAAGAAAGGTTTTAGGTAAAAAAAAGGGAAGATCTTTATGGGAGATGTTGAAGATCTTTCACCACGATTAGAAGATTATATTCCGAGTTTCCAAAGACACTAAACTATTACGGTCCTTGTGTGTGTGTTTTTTGTAATGACTATGTATTCCGCAAAATTAATGTAATGTACATGTATGTCAGTCTCCGGGTCTCTACAGTTGGTATCAGAGGAAAGGTTTAGTCAACCTTTGGAAACTAGGATGCGAGAACTTTAGTGAGATCCCTAGAGATATTTCTAAGGTGTGTCAAAGGATGTCTCTAAGGTTAAGTATACATATAGGTTATAGTACTATAATTACTCAAACGATCATAGAATTAAACCTAAGATGTTAGATATTGAAGGTACTACCCCTTTATTATGTTGTTTTCCCTAGCATTATTTTTGCCTCTCACACTATTCTTTTTGGGTTTTAGACGATGGCTGGAACCCGAAGGAACCGTGTTGATCAATGCAATGGACAATGCAATGATTGCCCTCCTGAACAAACAAATGTTATGGGAGATGGAGTGCAAAATCTTATTGCTATACTTACACAAGCTATGAATCATTCTGGGCTTCCAAATGAACAGAGAAGGGAACAATATTCTATTGATTCCTTCATGAGGCAATGTCCACCTTCTTTAAATGGGTCTTCTGATCCACTTGTTTCTGAATAATGGATCAGTACCACTGAAAAGATATTTTCAGTTCTTCAATGTTCTGAACATGATAAAGTCATCTTAGCAGTATATCGTTTGGAAGGTGAAGCTGATCAATGGTGGAATCTTATCAAGAATATGATGCCAAGAGATTAAATTGAGTCCATGGAATGGGACGAGTTCAAGAACAAGTTTTTCAGTAAGTACTTCCCTCGTATTCTTCGAACAAAGATGAAAAAGGAGTTTCGTGAGCTGAAGCAAAAGGATGATGAATCTGTTGTTATATACGAAGCGAATTTTACAAGACTTGCAAGGTATGCATCTGGCATTATCATCCAACCTAAAAGTAAAGTTGATCGATTTTTCAGTGGCTTAAAACCAAGTCTTTGAAGGGCATTAGCTATAAGAGACTTCAGTAGCTATGAAGAAATTGTGCATTGTGCTATCAAGGTAGAAATGGACGTTGGTGTTACATATCCATCTCCTGGTTTTGACAAGAAACGAAAAATGGATTTCAAGGAGAAATCTCAGAATAATGGTGAAAAGAAGATGAATGTTTCCTTATGCACAAAGTGTGGAAAGAAGCATGGTGGAGATTGTCTTAAAGGGACTAGAAAACGTTTTAAGTGTGGAAAAGAAGGTCATCGAGCAGCTGAGTGTCGAAGTAATGGAAAAAGGGTTTCTAATGATGTGAATAAAGAAAACACTAGAGAGAATGCAGCACCAACACTTCAATGATTCAAGTGCAAGGAAATGGGGCATTATGCTAATAAATGCCCTAATCCAAGGGTTAGTGATGATCGACATGAGCAATCGCTTAAGGCAAAGGATAAAGGGAAGTCACATGCGATCACTATTGGCGATGTTGAATATGACAACGATGTGGTGGAATGATTAAGTGTTTATGTAATGGGATTCCAAAATAATGTTGTATCATGGAGTATTGGAATATTTATGTATTGTTCTAATGTGGTATTCAAAGTGATTGAGATATTTTTGGAAATAAGACGATATGCGCATAATGAATGGGAAAATGAGAAAATGAAATGTTTAACAGTATTCATGAGCTCATGATTGATATAAGGACTAAGTGATATCATGGTTTGATTATAAAGAATTTTGAGGATTTTGGTATGTGGAAAGTGTTAACGTTTAACTTCATTCATGTTTTCACTAAGGTTCAATGGGTATTCAAGAGAATACATGATTAAGGACTTTGAATGTTTAGAATGTGACCAAAAAGACATATCTTATGATATATGGGGATCAACGATGGTATTAAATCTCTGGTAATCTTTTTCACTATATTATGAGAGTGGACTGCAGTATTATGGGTAAGCCTAAAGATTAGAATGGATTATGTTGGACATAAGTTAGTATTGTTTAAGGATAGAAGTTTTTTTCGATATTATTGATGGGATGTTATAGTTTTAGAAAAAGGAAAACCTGTAGGACGGGCGACAACCCATCGCGCCGGACAAGGCTGTGGGAATCGAACCCACAACCAAAATGCGACTGGCCTTTATCGCCTACCACTGGCCTACAGGAAGTCCATGTTTAGTAGAAACTAGTTTTATTTTATTAAGCGGTATGATATATGAAGTATAAGTTCATTTTTGGAACCATATACGATTAATCTAACCATAAGATTAACTTATAACTTTTCAAACCTTTTGTTTGAGACAGATGGAATGACCCATCATTCTATTACATGATCTGCTAACACATCACGAATGACAAATTCAACTTCATTTCTTTAAGAGGTGAAGTGGAAATTGTCCAAAGAATGACCAACGGTGAGACTATACCGAAATCACGAAAGTATTTCTTCTAATTCCAATTTCATCAACTTTAGGGAAACGATCCTGAAAACCAAAAATGTCATCCTAGTGCTCTTATATCTGATTAATCAGATGGTACCTTAGATCGTCACAAATTTATGGATTTGTGATTGTTTGCTTTTCCATAGCCATGTTCTCTACCACTCTCCATCAGAACATGATGGTTAGATTTTTCTTCCATATCCATATTTTCACCTATGTGGAAACCCAATGACTAGTTTATTTGGGTAATCATTACATTTCATACTTTAGTTTTTGAAGCCATGTTTTGGTATTCCTTTTTACGATGTGTGTTTCTATCAAAGAAAATTTCGAATAGTAAACCATTTATAACCCCGACGAATTTCGAGGGCGAAATTCATTTTAAGGGGGGTAGAATGTAACACCCCGAGATTTTATGAAAAATATTCTTTTTAATTTCATTAATGTCTTGTGTTGTATGCTACACCAAAAGGATCTTGCACAACATGCATCCTTGACTTGCCTTTCATTACACGCAATCACGACCTTCCTTGATAGCGTGTGTAGTACGCAATACCGAGTTTTACTAAACAACGATATGCTGTTAAAATATTATTAAAACTAGCCGTTATGAATAGTAATAACCCCTTTTTGAAATTTTGTATATTCTATTTTTCAAAATGGACTTCATTTTCGGATTCGGAATATCGAAATTAGCTTAGGGTGAAATTTTGGTACTTTTCGGATAACTTTCATATTCTGATGAATAGTGAAAATTACTAAATTTTAATTTAAAACAACTTTTTTAATAGAAATAATTAATAGTGATAAATTATTAATTTGAGTGGTTTTAAAGTATATTTAGAATATATTTTTACAATTTAATACAATGTTGGTCATTGGATGTAATTTCACATTTAAACTAGTTATAAACTAGTGTCAATCTTTTGATAGTTATTATCTCTTAAAAACACGCTATTTGTTTTGACGACGAGAATTAATTTTTAAATTTTTTAATGCAACTGATATGTTTTGAATTTGGTAAAATAGACATCATTTTTGAGTTCATAATATCAAATATATCTTAGGCCTAATTTTTGGTATTTTTCTGAAAACTTTCAATTTTCGATGAATAGTGAAACCACTAAGTGGTAGTTAAAAAAACTGAAATTTTCATAAAACATAATTTTACCGCTTCTGTGAATGGAATTTCGAAAATCCGAGAGACACGGTTAATATCAAGGACTAAAATGTGGTTCAATGAGATGAAAATAATTTTTGGTGAATAGTAACTTTTTAATTTTATTTACCACGGTTAAAAGTAAATAGGGTAATTAAGGGTAGAAATGATATTATTATTACCCTAAAACATGTCCTAATTCTATTGGACAAGTGTAATTCGACCAAAAACAAACTTAGGAATAAAAGATGACCATTTAGGCCCACTTGGATTAGATTAGGACATTTATTATTAATTTATTTAAAGAAGGGTTAAAAGAGTTAAAATCAAAGTTTATTTACTACACCATTTTTAATATGGGGTTATAAATAAGATAAATTCGACTATAAATATTAATTAGAAAGATAAAAAGATTTCCTAAATAATGGTATTTTATTTGTAATTTTTAGACATTAAATAATTTAATTTATTTATGACACAATGATGATGCAGTAATTATCTTATTAATGAAATATTGACATAATTGATGTTATAAACACCAACATAAATGTAATTTGAGACTTTTTATGAATTACACTAATTTTCTAAGTTACTATGATATATTAGTGTTTATTTAATCAACTTGGTTAGAACATATAATTCTGTTATGACTTTCAAAAAAATCGTATATCAAATAGTGTCAAAATTGACACTAAATAGTTTTTAAATCAAATATTATATTATTAATTGTTATTTTATTCCTAAAAATCTAAGGTTCGGCCAAATGACTTAGATAAGGATATATATATTAATAATAAATAATTTGGGGTTCGTTTGACATGTTATAGTAAGTGTATTAACCATAGAGTGTAAGAAAACAAAAAGACACGGTAAAAGTTAAATTATTTAACTTAGAGTTAAATCTAATTGATAAGGTTAAAATAATAACCTAAACTTGTCTAAATCCTATTGGTTGATAGGATTTCGACCCATCTCCACTTTATCTTCGAAATAAGACCCTTTGGAACCATTATAAACCGATTTTGACTTTAATATAAAATAATATTTTGAGATATTCCTAAGGTGCCTCTCTCCTCCCTTATAAAAGGACACCTCCTCCCTCTCTTCCTCACACAACTTTGAGCATTCAAGCTCGGCCAAACCCTGACAAAATCTCTTCTCCACTTCCCTAGTATCATCCTAGAGGTCCTGGTCTTCTTCAAATACCATCCTTAGTTCTTTAAGTGGAGGTTAAGAAAAGGCGCGTCAAAAAGAGGTAATTTCCATTACCGATCTTTTTCAATTTCTTTCTTCTTAAACTTATTCTTCTTGAGTTGTTTCATGATAAAGTAATAACATAAGTATTTCATATATACTGATATGTTATTATAAATATTAAACAACTCTAATTAACCTTCTATCCATCCTACGGAAAAAGGAAATCACCGCGCGTGCGTACGTACGGAATACCGTCTCCACGACGCGATGAGATTCATTCTCCATGTTAACCATTTAAGAATGATTATAAAGTATATATAATAAGTACTAATGAAATATATGACATAATAATGATACTGTATTTGTGTAAATGTATATGTATGTCATCTACTTAATTCCATTCACTTCAATAAGGAAACGAAAACAGCGTTCATGCGTATGTACGGACTACCGTCTCCATGAACGGTTTATTTCATTCCATTTATAGATATTATAAATATATATATTCTGAATATATATTATATATAAATCATGTTTTACATTATGGATATAAGTAATCATGATCCAAGTAATCATATTAATAATTACAAGTTAAAAACACGAACGACAAATGAGACGATTTTACCCAAAACGCTACTTTAACATGAATTTACAAAAGAACAGGTAATATAAAGTCATAAGTGGACCATATATGATATAATAACAATGAATATGATTCTGGAATAAGTCAATAACATGATTTAAATCATTATACAGGAGGTTCGGACACTTACAAAGCAAGTCGGACCTAAGGTAAGGGAAATATCACAATCTCATTTTTATTCGAGATTGTTTATTCGTAAGTATTTACTGGGGTGTATTTTATCATCCACATCCATGTTTCATCAATATGTAATATTACTTCCATCCACCTACAATTGTTTAAATCCATTTTTACCCTTCGGTGAGTTTTTAGTAATATGTATGAAAGGAATCTTTTGTCGTTTTTCGTACGAGGTACTTTTTGACTTTTCCGACAAAAGTACGAAGAATGTTTTTTTTAACATATACGACATGAATGGATTTTTAAAACATTATTTACAAGAAGCTTCCTTTACAAGTTTTCAAGTTTATTTTTAATCAACTTCTTTTATTTTAATGTTTTATGACATGTTAAGAAAAGAAAAATGTTTTTAAAGAAGAAAGGATATTTTCCTCAAGAATTCATTTCAAGTGTTTTATCAAAATTATCTTCCATATAAGATAATAAAGGGTTCTGTTTTTATCCCAATTATTACATTGATTTGATTATGTTGTGATGGAATTATTTTTATGAATTCCTTTATCTTATATTAATTGTTTTATGATGTCATGATGTTTAAGATTCCCATTTTTATTACATGGGTTATGCAATGATGTATGATTTAAGATTTTGTGGCACACATAAGAATGGTATCATTATGAGATAGGTGGGACCTATATCTCCCTCCAATGCATTGGGTAAAAATTTTATATCTCATGAGATAGACATGGCTGGAATGGTAGGTTATACCGGTTCAGTGAAACAGGACTGAAACGAGGGTTACTCGATTCAGAAAGGGACTTTGTCCACTAAGATAGTCTTGGCAATGAGTCTTGACTAACAAGAAATGATTCTCTATGATTATGTGTGAATGCCACAAAGTTTCATGTTTTATGTTATGATTATTGTGATTACATTTCACTGCCATGATTTATCCCATGTTATGAAATTATGCTCTCTTTTGCAGGTTAAGATTTCCAAAATGTTATGTTCTTATGAATATGATGTGATTGATATTTCTTTTGTTTACCCTTACTGAGCATTTGAGATCACCCTTTTATGTTTTATTTCCCCTGGATATAAAGAAAGGTTTTAGGTAAAAAAAAGGGATGATCTTTATGGGAGATGTTTAAGATCTTTCACCACGATTAGAAGATTATATTCCGAGTTTCCAAAGACACTAAACTATTACGGTCCTTGTGTGTGTGTTTTTTGTAATGACTAAGTATTCCACAAAAATAATGTAATGTACATGTACGTCAGGCTCCGGGTCTCTACAGCATGGGTTGGGTTGATCATTTTCCTGACCATCCAATTATCATATTTCTGTGCATTTTTACTTTTGACTTTATGCCACTCGCCCTCTTCCTTTGTATCAGTAGCAGTAACACATGCTACCAAGGCTGAAGAACCTTTCAGTTTTACCTGTCCAGAATCCACCATCTTTTTTAGGTGGTATTTAAAGATAAAGCACTCCTAAATGGGATGCCCCAATATCTGATGAAATGGGAAATAATTGGGGAGGTCTTCATCTCCTTCCTTGTTCGGACTTTTGGGCCATGGCAACTGAACCAGTTTCTTTTCCAGAGCAGAGATTCATTCCGGGGAGAATAATCATTTTTATTAAAATATTCAAACAGTTTCCACATTTGATATTTTTAATCATCTTGATGAGGCGACCATTTTTTTATGTTCAGGAGGTGGAGCCCTTCGGTATGATGAGGTTCTTGATGTGGAAGCAGTTACAGGTTCTTGTTATTGTGTAACTATAGCAGTCTCTTGTTTCCCTATTCTCTTTCTGGAACTACTGGAATTACAAGAGATTTAGCCTTAGTCATCATAAGAGTTTCTTCTATCTACTGAGCAATTTAAGTAAGGTCTTGAAACCCTCCTGTGTACTTCACAGGGAACAACGTTGATCGTAATTCATCACACAAATTTTCCATATAGATTGGAAACAATTATTCTTGAGCGAGTGTGAAGCTTAAGGAATATGTTAATCCTTTCCAACGAGCAATGAAATATGAAACTCTTTCATTATCCCTTTTCTTACAATTGGTAAGATCAAAATTGTCGTCTTTGGCAATGTTGAGTTGAATTGAAGATTGAACCTTTGTCGGAGATCTTCCTACTCAGTAATTGACTAGGATTGCAAGCTTGTATACCGGAAAAAAGTAGGTCCTTATAATTACTATACAAAAAACATGAGCTTAATTGCTTCTTCTTGTTGAGGAGTTCCCATAATAGGATCATAACGAGAAACAAAATGTGTTATGTGTTTTTCTAGATCTCCCGAACCTTTAAAAACTAGGAATGTGTTACTTGTAAAATTTGATGGGGGAGGAATTGCATCCACCCATTCATGGTAAGATATCTTTTCTGGTTAAATTTGTGCATACATTCCTTCCATAGATTCCAACCAAGCTGTTAATGACTCAATGGTAGTCATTAAATTTTGAGAAACATATGGTTGAGCTTGGACCTGAGCAGGTGTGATAACTAGTGTTTGGATGGGTGTGGTGACTGAGACTTCCACTCATGGTAGTATTTCTGGTTGTTGTTGCGTATGACCCGTAGGATTGGACCTGTGAGGGTGTATTTGTAAAGGGGGGTATTCTAGATCCATCCCAGTAGCTGCAAAAAATTCCCTTGATTGATTAAATCCAGCATTCTTAGGAGGAAGACTACCTTGAAATAGTTCTACATTTACCTCCTTAACTCCTTCATTTCTTCTTCTTGTCGTGCAAACATTTCCTCCAATGAGAGTGATTGGCCTTCTCTAGAGGTAGGTTGGGGTGTAACCAGACTTTTACCCTTTTCCATGGCTTGTACCTTTCTGGATTATGGAAGGGAATTACTCGAAAAAACATCTTGTATTTGGGAAACCCTCTGTCTTCTGGTACGCACACCTCCTTCATTAGTTTCTGTGTGTACAGCCTCTTGAACAGGAACATCTTCATCTGATCCCTCTATGTGAAACTCATGTTCTGGGGGATTAGTGACAACGGAATTGATGACATTTAATGATTCATAACGCATTTCATCCCATCTGTTAGTGCTTCTGCGATACAGTCTTCCTCCATGTCCTTTATGAGTCATTTCCTTTTCTTTGGTTGATCCCTCAGGAACATCTTCATGAACTGTAATTTGGAGGTAATATCTTGATAATTCGGTTCATCATTCCTCTTGTGGCTTCATCCCTAACTGAGAGAAGACTAACATTCACTAAGGAAGAGATTGTGAATTTGAAAAAGTCCCCAGTCTGATGTACTAGGGATGTTCTTGTTTTTCTTGCTCAACTCTTCGAATCTTTTATGTTGATCCCCAGGGTTGAGTTAAAAGAGTCCCCAGTCTGGAAAGATGAGGTGGTTCTTGAGCTACAACATCTAAAACTTTCTTAAAATCTATCTTGATTTTGGGGACTTATGTCCGGAAATTTTCTGGATGCATCATCCTATATCCACTCGACTCACTTGGCTTAGATGACCATTGGATTATTTCTGACACTTCTGTCACTTGATGATTTTCCTGCTCTAAATGAGAAGCATGTTTGATATTCTCATTTTCTTGATTCAAGATTAATTTGACAACATGGTCTTTATATGCTTGACTTTGGGAAGAACTAGTTGAGGCATGTTCTCGAGAAAGCCTCTGATTACACACACAAAAAAGTAGCTGTGGCCAGACATGGGCAATAAAATTGCATGAGGCCACTTTTGGAAGGCTTTGTTAACTAGAGAGTATAGTGAAATGGAGTGCTCCAAGAACACCCCATCCCCTGATATGAATACCAGATGGGGAATTGGTAATTAACTGGCTCAACCTTTTTAACACACTAAGGCATGAATTTTGAAGGGCTCTCTACTACTATTCAACCATTGGATGTCAGGAAACTGAGAGAGATGCCAAATCAATTTTTCATTGCAACCCTCCTATTATCATGACATGATTTTGATCTTCATAATAAGATATTATTTTCCCTTTTAATTGAAAAATATTTTTCCATATGTTGAGAATAATATCTTGAATACAATTTTATGCCAACATTGCAGGAATATCATACAAAGAGTTATCCAAAGGACAAAACATGACTGGTATTTCACCTTTTGATGGTTGTTTTCTCATATTTATCACTTACACATTGTCATTTGATGAAGATTCCTCAAACTGATTGGACCAAATCTGGTGCTTCTTAGTTTCTTCATCAGATTCAACAAGATTGGTAGAGAATTCACTTGTCAAATTAGAAGATAAATGACCCAGGGGTGGTTCGGAGAATTACCTACACCCCGAAATATCTTCTAATTGAGAAATTATTTCACCTTCTAGTGGTAAGGCATCAGACATGACTGGATTTTCATGTGCAAGAGCCTCAAGATAAGAGGGATTTTTCGTTACGGCATTTTCAATTGATGAATTTTCATAAAATGTGAATTACTACTATGGAGAGGACATTCGCAGCTAAATTCACCATCATGGGGAGGACCCCCATTGTGGGTTACATCAAAAGATAAAACCTCTTTCTCCTTGGTCTTCTAGCCACACAGAGGGTTATCATGGCTTTCATCTAAAGATAATACTTCGAGATTGACCGAATTGTCATGAAGCTAGCTTTCATGAGGAAGTGTCTGATGAAGACCTTGGGAATTATTTTTGTTACTTCTAGAATCTAGAAATGGGATATTATAATCTTGAGTTCCAATAGGCAATTCTCTGAGGGAATCAAGAACTCCATCATTGAGAAAGTCATTCTTTTAGATTGGATCATGATCTTTCAACTATGATGTAGGGGTCAACTTCTTTGATGCCTTTTTACTCACTTTGGATACAACATTTTGATGAAAGTGGTTATAATGGGAAGGTGTATGTGTCTGATCAGGAGAAATGGTCTGGTTAGGCTAATTATCTCCATTTAAATCATGTGTATGTACCTGACATGATTGTGTGTATGACATGGGGGAGTATGCCCCACGACCCTTCTAGACTGCAATAGAGGTGTGTGTCTACTCTAGAGTGACATATTGATGAGTCACTCCCCTGATAGGGATAGATTTTTATTTCTTTCACTATGATTTCACTATTGTTATTATAATATAATGATAGGTATCCAGAATATGGGTAGGGATTTGCTTCTGGTCTTCACCAAATTCAGAATGTTCTTTATGACTTCAGCTACTAGAACGGGTATATAAACTCATTCTGTTCCTGGAGTAGGTTTATGTTCCTTCTAGTGTCCCCCTTTTCTTGTCAACGGATATTGACATTACTTATTCATAGGGGCAGAGAGTTGAGCCAGCTCCAGATTTGTCGTCGGAGCTTTCCGACTGACTTCTCCGAGTGCTACCAAACGAGACTATTTGTAGGCTTGATGAACATTAGTTGGTGTATGTGCCTGCTTTGTATTCTACATCAAGTATGGTTGACGGGTTTCTTTCAATAATGGCAGATGATACTTCTGACAGAATTGGTGATTGTAAACATGTGTATGTTCCTGCTTACCAGTTTCCAACATATTATATTGGCGAGCTTCTTTGGATGCAGTCAGACGATCCTGCTGACTGGATGATTAATTATAAATAGGTGTACGTGCCTTCCTATAGTACTCCATAGGAATTTCCTGGCGGGATTTGTGTGTTACTTCCAAACAAGTCTGCTGAGTAGTGAAATCAGGGTGGACGGGTGTATATGCCCGCTCATTATTTCCATCAAGTTAGATGGATGGACTTCTCCGAAGGGGGTAGAGATAAGAACCTGCTCCCTATTGACCGAATTTTTCCTTAGGTGGTTCATCTTGTGTGCTCTGATCTGAGGAACCTGAGAAGAATACCTAGAGGTGATACCCTTATCATGTTGAGTGTGTACTACTGCATGAGTCTGGAGGTGATTGTTGGTGGGAGTCCTCATGAAGGACTCCTGTCTTCTTGAACCCAGACCTTCAGTGTCCTCTTCATTCAACTACCAATAATATTGGAGGGGCTAGTTGTTGCGTTCTAGTGATAACGACCCAAAACGATTGGAAATTGTGGTTTTCACCACTTGCTTCTTGACCACTGGTCGTCGCTGTCTGGACAACTAGGGTGAGTTGTTAACTTGGATGGCTTGTCGAGTGGCCTCCAAAGTTGGGATGGTTCCGTTTTGATAGTATTCCCTCACTAATGTATTTGAGACCCAAAAACGTAGATGTTGAGTGGGTTATGTTATCCTCATAGCGGACAAGGATCCAGCAGGAGTAGCGGCCAATGTATTCACATGTGTGAATTTTAAAGAAGCCATTTTGAATTGCCAAGGGATCTTGAAATAGAGTGCCTTCCTAATATAGCAGACATAATCAATATATTTTTGTCCTAACAACATCTTTTGGATGATCACATATGTTATTGATTGCTTTGTTGGCCCCCATATTGAGTTTAATTGGTTCCTAACAAATAATTAAAACATCATTTAACTTGGTTAAGGGTTCACGTTGGGTTCACCATTTTTTGTTTCTTCTGGAAATGGGGATGACCTTGTCTGTTTAAGGTTCAAACATTCCAATCCTTTTTAATGAGTTTATTCATTGAATCGGAAACATCCAATGATTCTATATCCATTTGGACCTACTTTCTAAAGTTATGTGCTCATTATTTGTGGAACTATGAGGCTTAAGAATTTGAATTGGTCGAGAGGATGGGAGGTCAGAATCATCACCCTTTTTAGGGGAATTATTACCTACTCCAAGGCTCTCTTATAGATTTAAGTTATTTTCATGAATCCTTATTAATTTACCAATTATGAAAATGAGTTTTCTTTTAGACTTGGAAACCAATTATTCATATGTATCGGATTTAGAAAATATTTTATATGTATTTGATGTTCTTCATCAATAGAGAATCATCTGTATGTATTGGAGATTCTTAGTCAGTGGTATCCTTCAATACATTATGATGACCATAATGGTTTTAAAGCCACTCGGTGGGGTACTTGAAGTTTATTGACATTCATAATGACATGGATTATTCCAGAGTTGGGATTGTAACCACAAATGGGCTACCAACGTATCTTTATTAAAAAGAAAGGAATAATATACCACGTAGTTTGATAGGAAGGATATTGTTTAATGTCATATGGTACGGAAATGAATTAATGAAAGATGGGTTGGAACCTTATAAAGGCTTCCTACGTACTCTGATTTTAAGGTAGTGATTAAAGTACATGTAGTGTGGGTAAAGAAATATGTGGTTTATGCATAGTTAATGGCCCAAAAATAGATGTCATGATTACTTTTACACTCTAAGATCACGTGAGTCATGCTCGGTGTGAGAAACAAGAGGTATAATTAAACTTGAGAATGGTTCCACGAATGATGCAGTCATGAGAAATGATATGTGTCTTATATATGTATGATGGACCAAGTAAATGAAGATCAGGTCTTTGATCAAGAATGAAGCCCAAGAGCAGGGTCTATAATGGTATTTGTACTTTACGTAGATTTGGAATTTTAACTCGGGACTTACTCTTGAAAAGGAATCCCAAATTAAGTGGGACTTATGATTGGGTTTTATTCCTGAGAAGGAAGTCCAAATCAAAATAAATTATGGTTGGGGCTTACTCTTAAGGAGGATGCCCAATTAAAGGGAACTTATAACCATGGACTTAATCCTGAGAAGGAGGCCTAGTGAATTCCTCTAAAATAAGGAAGAAAACAAAGGAACCATGCAATAAATGGCTTTAAAGAAGGTTTTGAGGCCATGTCTTGAAAATGAGAGGTGGATTTGAGGAAAGAAGGTGACTGAGAAAAAGGCATGCAAATATTGTTATAGCGTGCAAGTCCATGTCGCACAAGTAGACTTGCACAACATGAGTCAACTTGGGCGATGAAGAATCCCTAGGGTAATACTTGGGAAGCATTGAACTTAGGACCATAGAATAATCTCTAGAGGCTTTCAAAAGATTGGTGTGCAAGTTCCCTTGAGAGGGAAACGCGGTGTGCGAGTGTTTCCATTTCACTTAAGGGATGGACACTTAGGCAGGCAAGTATTGATGAGTTCAAACACTTAGGCCTTGTTATTCCTCTTAATAACTTCCATTCGAGCTAAAGAATTACCTTAAAAGTGTTCATAAGATGTTAGACAAAGACTTGGGCGACCAGACCTTGAATCTGAATTATGGAAAATTCATCCTTTTTATGGGGGTACACAAGGGCTATTTATAGGCCATTGGGAACCTTGGGAGAAAAAAAGGAATAGGGCCCGCAAGTAACTTGCGCGACCCATATGTGGTGCACAAGTGACTTGCACGGCGAGTAGGATACTTGCGTGATGCCCTCGAAATGAATTCTGGGTTCATCCCTTTGTTATTTTTTGATGTTCTTCAAGGGGTGACCCTCATTAGGATTAAGGTATTCCTCTTTGCCATTCGTTGGACTCTATGATGGAAAGGAGCATCAATAGTGACATATAAAGGTAATATATGTTAGTGTTTCATGGGAAAATATTTTTAATAACATTCAATGCACTAAAAAATATTGAAAATCAAAATTTGGGAAAAGATTCCATATCAAAAATATTTTAAAAATAAATATATTTAAAAATAAAATAAAATATATTATAAAAAATTTGGGTGTGAAAAATGATAATGAAATCTATTTTGAAATCAAATTTCCAAAAAATAAAAAAATGAAGATACACAAAAATAATTAAATTATTGTTTCCAAAAATGCTCTCCACTCCCACATACATATAATTTTTCATTTTCTTATATATAAACCAATTATATATTATATTCCCATGAGATAAAAATATAAATTTAGAAAAAAAAATTAAAAGTTAGAGAGAAAGAGATATATTTATATACTAAAATTATAATGAGATCTTATTGTGTGAAAAAGTAAACTATATGATTAAGAAATCCATCAATTTATTACATCATATTCATCCCATTGATTGTGAATATCTATCTAGTATCCTCTTTTGTGACCACTAATGAACCATAAGGAAAATCAGAAGATAAAAAGATACCAACCTCTCTGTTTGGACATCATCATTCTGGGAATCAGCTTTAGTCCTGAACTATTGAGAAGAAATTATATCCTTTATAAATATACATCTTCTAGATGAATAGATCATGGGTTTTTTACATTATTTAAATAACCTTGATTTCTTATATGATGATAATTAAATATCTTCAATCACTTGAAGATTCTATTTCATTTGATATCCATCATGGGATAAATCCATATTTCATTTCATTATTTACCAATATAGCTAATGCCCAACCATTCTAGGAAGATGTAATTATTTCCAAAGAAATAATATGGGAGGGGAATATAAGAATGAGAGTATTTAATTTAATAAAATAAGACCATTCCACATCATGTAATAACATCCTCAAATAATTTCTATTCGTTTTCAATGTTTTCAATAATATTTTCTACATATATCTATTTAAATATTCTTATTAATAAATCCGTTTAGGGTGTTATGGTGTTGAAGTTTTTTTTCATACCCTTTTACTTATATAGGTGGGGTACCCTATTTTGATTTCATAATTTTTACCCTTCTTCAATGATGATAACCATTTTTACACCAATCCTTTAGAAAACATTAATCTTGAAAAAAGATGCATCAACATGAGAATCATAAATCATAATGGTTCTTCACTCCACACATTTTCTGACATAATAAAAAACATTAGTTTATAAGAAAATTGATAATATTTAAAAATTATCCATAAAACAAATGCCTATATTTAAAAAATCTCATAGAATAATATGGGATTTTATGTCTACTTGTGTATCCTAGAAATGTTTCTAGTGTGTTGACACATGAGAATGGCTTACAATACACATGAGAATCATTTAAAAATATATTCTAACATAATAAAGTTTTTAAGACTTCCCTAACTATTATTTTGGGTCTTACATGTCAACCAAAAACAATTTTTTGACAAAATGTGTAAGAAACTCAATCACATGACCAGGAACACATCCCATTATGAATTTATAGGAAAAAAATTCTCTAATAGTAGTGATCATTCCACAAATAAAACCTAGATTTAATTATCAATCATTCAACATTGTGTTTCTTTTAGTTTATAGTAATTTTAATGATAACCAATTATTTCCTTATTTTCAAATACAATGAATTTGTACTCCTGGTATTAATGAGATTCTCATGGAGAAAAATGTCTCAAAATTATAATTGGTCGAGCATATCAACCTCTAACATTTTAGTGATCCTTATAATGTGGCCACCACCATGTTCCCTAACCCATTATTTTCTTTTATCTCAACATCAAACTTACGAAGAAGTATCATCCAATGAATAAATCAAATCCTCTCATTTGGATTCTATGAGAGGTACCTCAAAGATATATGGTGGGACAAAAAACAACTAAATTAAACACAGATAAATAGGAATGTAATTTATCTTAAGAAAATTAAATATAATAAACTATTTTTCCATTATTGTGTAGTTTTTTAGGTTAAATTTAATTTCACTGAAGAATAAGAAATCATATGGGAATTCCCTTCTACCATCTGAGATAAGACCACCCCATCTGTGAAGTTAGAAGAACCATAGATAATTATAAAATTAGATATCGCACGTTGAGGGATATGTGATCAGTGGTGTGGTGATAGTTATCATTTTCTGATTATAGTAAACCCAACATGAATCATCAAATAAATACTCAATATCCATTTTTATTGATTTGGATAAGGGTAGATCAATCTTATAAAAATATATGATGAATCATTGTTACGAAACTCTATACAGTAAGAAATATATAACATCAAAAATACATGGAGAATTTTAAAAAATTTAAAAACTATCTATATAATATCGATCAATATTTATTACATGTTTTAACACTAAGTTACCTAGGTAAATTACATAATCTACCATTAAATGACATTTCTCTAAAGCATATTTTTTTCAATGAAAAATTTCAATACATTACCCAAACATGATATGCACTCATCAAATGAGGAACCATATACATTGAAATAATCTATATAAAAATCTATGAATGTATCATGAAAATTAGAAAATATACTCACTATGAATCCATGGGATCTACCTAGGTCACAACATAGTCAAAATAATGTCAGTCGGTAATAAAATGTATTGAAGGGAAATTGAAGGTCTTATTATCCTCAACCACAAGAGAAATGGAACTTGAAAATAACCATAGAAATCATCCAATAAAAAACATAATGTCCTATAATCTAGTCTCTTAGGAATAAAATCATTTAACAGGAATAAAAAAAGGTCATTTCATGTATAGTGATTTATTTTCCTATAATGCATTAAAATTATCCAAACATTTCTCACCTTAATTGGATCAAAATCCCTTTTATAATTTATACAAATAGTTTCACCACATTTCATAGGAACAACATAAACATAGATAACCCACCTTGAAAAAATAGTGTAAATGATATTGTCTTCACATAATGTTTCAACATATTTTTAAAAAACATCCAACAGGATGGAATAAAGATGCATTTGTGGCATGATTACTCATTATCCACATCCTCTAGAACAATACTATCCATGAAAATTCATGGGCTAATACTTGATATGTTATCAAAGAACAACCAAATTTCAGTAATACTCCACCTCAAAAGTTTTCAATGTTTTTCATAATGTATAGGAGGGATATCCTTATAAATTAAAATGGATTATATGTCACCACTCAATATGTATGATTATTTTAAATTTGGTTGAAATGGAATGATTTTAAATGTGAGTGGGATATTTGTAGATATAGAAAATAATTGAACTGATATATTTTCATAATTACATCACTATAAAATATAAATCATCAAAATTAGATAACAATTCATAAAATCCACCAATATACTCAAAACCCATGTCATAATATGAATGAATCTTCTAGAAATAAAAACATTAATCAATATAAAAAATTTCTTCAAGAGAGGCATGATCAAGAAAAAAATAGATGGAAATAATCTTAGACATCCAACTAAACCCAATTCTTATAATACACCAAGGCATAGAAAAATCATAATACAAGTTGTGGTTATAGGAGTGGAAAAATGAATGAAAAAATGACTAAATATCATATAGGGGTACTTAATTAAACCTATAGTATTAAATATAAAAACACTAGCCAGGATATCCCTGGAAAGTGCACCCTCATTGATGTTTATGATGGTTTTAAAAAAAAATTAGGATGGATCGAACTATGAAAATGGAAACATGATAATGTCTCTCATTATCCCCTATGCTAAGAATATAGAAATCCAAGGGAATTATAATATCTTTTACACAATAATGTATATTCTAAAGGGTTCACACTATCTAAGGAAAAAATATATTTTCCAATTGCACCAATACCCTTTTCATATTCAACTAACAAATCTACAAAGAATACAATACATAGTGAATCATTATATTTATTTATTATACCAAAAAATATAAAGAATCATTAAATTGTAAATCCCCTATGATACTTTTTAATATGAATTTCTCATGATCATTTGAAATAATTTGAATCATTTGTGTGAGTGTGGAGAGTTTTGAATCACTCCTTCCATTATTGATACATATAAATCCCTTTAGATATATTCTTTGGGAAATATGTTATTTTAATAATTTATGAAACATTTGAATTTTGTTAATTTCCGTAAGAAGAAGAATATTTATCCCAACACTATTTAATTTCATGACTCGACCTAATGGGGCCCTCTTGTCCACTGAAAATTTGAGTGTGCCCCCCATACCATTCGCCAATAGGATGTGGGACATAAATAAGTGTATAGTAATTATATCCACCACATTGGAGTCCATATCCAATGGTAAATAAACACATGAATACATCTATATAAACCAATATATTGGAAAAAGGAATGAAATAAATGATACAAAAAATTTTTAAAATTAATTCCACATTTGATTATGACACAGGTACGGGAATGAAAAAAAGACCAAATTAAAACCCATGAAATCTATAAAAGAGTCTAACATTATATTTATGGGGTAATTCTACAAATATTAAATTCCTAGAATATACTAATACACCCACAAAAAAGTTATGATCCACCTACTTATGGTCCTCTAACACCATTAGAAGTCATGTCACCTTTATATGACAAGAAATGACTGGGAAAGTCAAATTAAGGGGTGATAATAACATACCTATAGAAAACCCTGAATTCCTAGAATCAAAAAATTCAAATAGTGTCTACTCATATTAAAGGATAACATCAACACAAATAAAATTTCCATAATCACCATGTCTTAATGTAATGTCACATATATACTTATAACCTTAGATTTTGATTTAATATTCAAGGTAAATCCAATATAACTCAATACCCATGTTTTAATAACATATATGGTTCTCACCCAAGTGGTTTTCTCATTAGGCATCCCCATGAAGAGGTACATTCTAGAATATAGATTATTATGATACACATAGAGTAGATAAAACTCCGGGATTGTGGTTTATTACAATCCCTACCTTGTGTAATCCACAATGATGGGTTTTATATACCTTAAAATTAGTAATTGGATACCTTACACATCATAGAGAGGAATGATATGGAATCACATCTTGGTCCACACTAAGGGTTTCCTAACTCAATATAAATCTAACCCCTATATAGGATCACTCATCCTAAGATCAGGATGCGATGCCTCACTATAATCTCATGGTGATGGACCAAGAGAACACACCCTATGGATACACATCTAGACTAATGATAAGGGGGTCTTCAACTTACCATGCAAGGAGTGCATAACATGTTAAAGGAATACACGACATGTTCTTAATAACCCATACATTTCAGAGACTATGACCATCCCCATGTACCTTGACTCATGGTCATGTTCTCTAGTCATTCCCATGCCCAAATTCCGTGATTACTATACCGAATATTAAAGTATAAAAATATTTCATCACTTATACAGATTACATAAAACATTTCACAAATAGATTCCCAAATACCACATTAGATTAGTTCCCTTCGAAACATGGAATCATAAACTATGTTACATGATTGAGAAAAATTTTCTTCCAATAGGTTATGCATGTCCAAAACCCTTCTTAAGGACACCATTTTTTATACGTATCTTCATATCTATGGTAAGGAAACAAAAAAATGTGTGGGGAAAGTTTCTTGGTATACGTCAAAAAGGGAGATATGTAAGCTTAAACCTGATAATAAGGGTGTGCTAACGTGATCATGACAAAAAAAGATCATACCCACTTTATCAAATAACATAATCACACATAATAGCATATATATATATCAGTATTTTATATGATATAAATCATAAGATAAACAAGAGAATTAGAATATTATATGAATATGGTAAGAAATTTGTGACATACACATAAGCATCAAAAATCATATTCTTAGAATATAGACCAAGACCATCACAACATGTAAGGCTCTTGATAATAACATGTGTACTAGCTTTATGATTGGGATTCCCTCTTGGGTACCCTCTTTTTTTGAGATTGGGATGTCCACGTATGTACCTTATTATTTTGGGATTACAATTCCATCTTGTTTTAGTCTTGGGATTCCCACTTGTTTAACCTCTTATTTTGGGATTAGGATGCCCTCCTGTGTACCCTCATGATATTAAAAAACATTTATCATTTCCTATTGAATCAGTGAGATATATAAGTCCCACCTATCACATGATAATGTCATTCCAAAATGTGTTAAAATATAATAAAATATGAATCATACCATAACACATAAGAATATATGGGTTTCATCAATATCATATCATAACCCATTAAATGAAATAGATATCATAAATATTTAATCATATAACAACCTATGGAAAATATTTAGGTTTAATAATAATATCATTATATAATAAACCCTAAAAGGAAGCATATTTCATAGGAAATAATCATGGTATAACCCATTGAAGTGAAATAGTTTTCATTAGAATATGATAATACAAGAATAATGAGTATTAGAAACATATAACCTATAAAATACAAATGGGTTTTCATAAAAATCATTCCATAAAAATATGAACCATTCAATGAAATAATTTGAATAGAACCATTGAATAATTTCCAAGAAATGCATTAGTAACACCAAGGATGTCCTCATAGAAGGAAAATAATTTTTGCAGTTTCTTTTTAAAGTAATTCTTACAGAAATTATCTTTTCTTCTTTGGAAAATGGTTTTCAAAACTTATATCCTTTGGAAATCCATTATCATGAAAATAAACCAGAAAAATTATATAGGATTTTTTTTCATAAACAACTTCCTTTAAAGAAATTCATGAATACTTATAGGGAAATCATGTACATATTTTTTTAAAAAAAATTATTTGAAAATAATTTTAAAACATATGAATGAAAATTTGAAAATCATTTAAAATAAGATAAAATTGAGAAAATTTTGCATTGAAAAGTATATAAAAATAATGAATATATGGAATATTAAGAAAAAAATTAATAAAAAAATTTTATTCATGTAATGTAACCTTTAAGGGATTTACAATCAGGATGATGGACAAATATGTATATATGAAACATTTTTTACACTTTAAAATCCCTAGAAAAGTGTCTCAACCACACAATTAAAAGAAGATTATTTTTTTAGAACCCTATTGATTATAAAGGTTATAATTGGGTAAAAATGAATTTTAATTATCATAGGATAATAGTATAATATTTTTGGAAACTTTTCATTATGTAAATCATATTTTGAAGGATCACATATTTCCAACTGAAGAGAGGGTAAATCTATAATTTCTAAAAAACACTTTCGTAACTATCATATATGCCAAATGGTGAGAAACTGGTACTGATACATGAATATATCATGAATAACCAGAAGCTAAGAAACCTTATTAGTGTTCTTGAGATATGGATCATAATATTTTCTCAAAGTAAGCATAAACATAAACAATCTCGAAAATGCATTAGTTTGTTTCAATAAACTCTTACAACTTGGTAACTCTGAACTATGATCTTATTTAAAGAAAATAAAATTACCAAAATCATACAGATTAATTTATAGAAGGAAATTATGGATATTCCATTTCAAAGGAAGTATATAAAACTAATGGAAAATATGGTTTCATAACATGACCTTTGTATGAAAGAAGAAAAGTTGGGACACAATTACGTTACTGATTTGGTATGTTTTGAAACAATAATCCATGAAAGAAAGATAAAAAAATGGTTATGTAAATACGAATAATTTTAATTATAATAATCATAGAATAAATCCATGGATAATATACTCAGAACAAAAAATTTATGATTTGTGAATAAATAATGTGTCTCACGAAAAACAAAAAGTGAGATAAAATCCCATTACATTGTGTATTGGATCTCATCGTAATTGTTCAAAATTCTAATATATTAAATATATGTTAATTATAAATTAATATAATAAAAATATTATTATATATTATACCCTATACGTTTTTATGATGTCATTATATTAAAATCTTGTTAAAAATTCTATGTTAAGGTTTCACTTCAGGTAATATTCATTTTGTTTTTCATATTTGTCTTCTTTCATTATATCATTATTCCTCATACATTTATCACGATTTCAAGAATTTAAAAAAATGATATAGATGTAATATATATTTGTTATATTATTATTATAATAATATATAGGATATATAAGTATGAAATGAAATACATCATTCATGGTTACAATAGGTCGTACATACGCATGAATGTTGTTTCCATTTTTGTTTCTAATATTGTATGTAAAAAAAGTCAATAAAATACATGTATATATAGTATAATTAGTGTAATAATTATTTCATATATATAATAAAACCTCACTAAACTCATCCTTAATAAAAGCCATTTATTTTTTGAAAGAATCAAATCGCCCTGAGGTGCAGTAGCCCACAATTCCTCAAATGAATTTATCATATTAACACAAAATGAAATGTATAAATATATGTGTTGTAAAATAATATAAAAAGAATAAATACATAATAAGTATCATATATACCATATGAAATCAAATTTTAATAAATAATTCCCACCATGGGAGGTATTAAAGTAGGGATGAACAATCATTAATTTGTGGGGCTGTAGTTAATTATACACGAAAACTGTATGTTCATTACCCACTAGATTGATGTGTGTGTAAGGGTACTTAGAACCCATAATGTTAAAATATATCAGTATATTTAGGATACTGGTACTTTTTTACAATCATGGAATAATTATTTTTTAGATGGTTTAAAATTGATAAAAGATAACGGATCTTGAGGGAGGATGATACATCTTTTTTTGGTAACTCCTTTTTGATTTAACAAAAGGGCATCCAAGGATGGATTTCTGCCCAAATTAAGGATTCAATGGGTAAGATATGGATTTTATTAAGTTTATTGGGAACATATTTTCATATATTAAGTGTTTTTGGAGGTGTGATGAAGGGGAAGATGTTGTGGCCTTTTATAGGGGAGGGAAATGACTAAATTGGTATTTTTGAAAACAGGTCAGTCATACCAATGTTTTTACCTAAATATACCCATAAAAAACCAAAAAAACCAAATAATGGATGTTTAATAGAATAATAATGGAAATAAAATTTGTGTTTGGAAAGTAGATGGATTCTTTTTCCCATAATTTTATGTTTTTGTCAATGGTTAATCTTAATTTTTCTCGAATCAATGTAATTAATTTTAATTACATTCACTAGAAATTTTTGACGAAAAATAAGATTATGTCATTGAAAAATCTAAATAATTATTATCAAAAATATTTAATTCATTTCTTAAAATTCCAATCAAATAAATGGTAGAAAATAATTTTAATTTAATCCCACAAATGGGATGACAATGTAGGTTTTTTAAGTAAAAACGTTCAACTATTCTCTAGGTTTTTATATCCAATTTCAATGTGAAATTGGTTCCACTAACATAAATTGGATAAATAAATATATAATGTTTATAATTATACATTAAAACCAAATTAGAACATAATTTATCTATATAAACAATTTATATAAAAAAGTAGTTTTGAATTAAAATTATGTAATTTTCACTATTCATCCAAAATGATATTTCTCAAAAAATCCCATAAATTAACCCTAAGATAATTTAGATATTATAAATTAATAAAATTAGGTTTTTATGTAGTTTAATTTATAAATATGATATATATTTTTTAATATATGGATATGAAAAATAGTTCATTTTAAAAATTAAAAAATTTTAACATATAACAAAACTTCAAAAAAAATTAATTTGAATTATCATTATGTATTATTTATATAATAAAATCATATATAAAATTTTTAAGAAGTTTTATCTGTTCATATTACTATGTTTAACATCTATGAGATAATTATTTCATTTAAAAATATATAGCAACAAAATTATGTTTCATAGAAACTCAATGTTATGTGCAACACAAACAAAGTTGGTGTAATGTGTAGCACAAACTGAGTTAGTGATATGTGAAATTTTTGACGTACATAGTTTATTTACAAAACATAAGATATATTTTTTGTTTCTTGAAATGAAAAATATAAAAAATATTAAATTAATTTAAAATAATCACAAAATCAGAGGGTGTTACATTCTACCCCTTAAAATGACTTTTGAACTCAAAATTAATCTATGTTATTAAATGATTATTACATCAATTTACATACATAGAAACCCACATCATAAAAATGAACACAGAATTCCTTAAAAAATATGGAAACATAATAGTGACCTAAAGTAACATATAACTAGGTATCCACATAGGAGAATATAGGTGGGAATTGAAAACAACGAGATTGAAAAAGAAATATAACAATCATGTTCTGATGGAGAGTTAGAGAGAACAGGATAAGGGGAAAGTAAATAAACAAAGTCAAAAACCAAATAGGATTGAAATAATTCATTGATATCATCATCAATGATGATGTCAAGTCATCCTTTTATTTCAAGACCCTTTCCAAATGTAAAATAATTTTTACAATGAGATATGATTACTTTATTTCACCAAAACAGTATCCCTTTTTGTGCCTTTAACAACTATCACTTCATCAATTATTCCAGGAAATGGAGGTGAATTTGTCATTCCTACATAATTAGTAGATTTTGAGATCTACAAATTGATTGATATTTCATTCCACCTATCTTTTTTAGTAATAAAGGTTAGGAGAAGATATCCAATATGCATAAGTCCACATATGGAGAGATAATAATTTACTCTCACAAACATCATCTAATGTTAAATATAAACATTATATAAATGGTTATCCTTGTAAATCTTCTAAAACATAATTAACCCTTTATTCCTTAAATAAGATCTTATCTTATACCAAAAAAATTTCATTAGAGACTTGGCTCCATTCATTTACTGATAAAACATCAAATGTGATTGAATAATTCCATTATCAATGTAGAAAAATATAAAAATCCCACCAAAGGTTGAACAATATGATTTTTATATGAATTATTCAATGAAAATTAGACATAATAAATTTCCTAAAAATTGAAGGGAGGATAATTATTTCTCAATTATCTCGGTTGAACTCATCCATTATGATATAATATTATTTCTCCTTTTAATTTATATTCAGATGTTTTTGTGAAATAAAATTCACATTTGTCCTTAGATTTAGGTACTTATTAGTATAATGTCCAAACTCGATGAAATTGAAACACTAAAATGTTGGAGGTGTATTCTATGGAAATTTCTCATTATTCTCATCATTATATAACATTCTCTTATCAAATAGACATTCAACTACTCTATGAAATTCCCTTACACATTCTAAACATTAAATAGTCCCCTCAAGGAAATTTTCTCCATGTTTTTCCTAGAATTTGTGCATAAATAAAGGATCATTTTCTTTTCTCCGTTGTTGTAAAATTTTCCATTGAACTCCATCTTCTATTTCTTTTCAAAGCCATTATATTGATACACAACCACAAAGTATATTTACACCTTTATAGAACAACTATCAACTTCTTATAATATGCTAATGTATACTATTTTCATGGCCTTTTGAGGACTAGGATTCAGAATAATAAAGAATCAGGCAATTTTTATTTCGTGTTGAATGATAATACAAGAAGAGTACCAATAAATAATTCTAAAATATTATTCATATGAATTAAAATATTAATTATCCTTATTATTAACATATAATAATTTCTTTTCCATATTTTTATAAATTATATGAGGAAAGTTCTTAGAGAAATATATTTTCTTTATAACAACCCAATCCATGGAGTCAAATTCATCTTACTGAATCATATTATTCATTAGAGTGGACCACTATTCTGCTTCACAGTTTTACTAATAAAAACCCTGAACTAGTTTCTCATTATCAGAAAATTGGATAATAGAATGTATGTGTTCAGTGGTACAGATCCATTATTTGGTAATAAGTTTATTAGAAAACCCACAAAAAGAATGTGGACATTACCTCATGAATGACCCCAGAAAATGATGTTCCAGTATTTTCTCAATTGGGATTCCATAATGGTTCATATCATGATAAATTGGGGTGTTTATATAAATTATATTTTCCATTCCTACTCCAATAAAATTTGGTTTCTCAAGAGGAAAATCGTTGCACGTTCTGTTGCAATCACTATTAATGTGGTTCCTTCGGGATCCATCCATTAACTAAAACCAAAATCGTAGAGTGGTAAGCACATATACTAGTGGAAAAACAAATAATCATGAAAGTTAAATTATTATAGGTTGTCTAAATCAGGACAACATTGTTAATCAATGACACCATATGTTTATCCTAGGTTATTAATAAGAAACTTATTTTTAAATCCATTATTTTTTAAGAAGAGATTGTGAATTCCCAAAGTGTATCCACTAGGTGTGTCAACCCAGGTGTAATGTAAGGCCCATTATCATGTACCATGTTATGTCAAGTCAATCCCAACACACTTTGTTAGAGTTGTTACTCCTAGGTACATCTCTTCTAAAACAACATCCACTTGAAATGTCCAGACATGGATGTATTTCTAGAAAACAACTCACCCTATCATTTTCCAAAATCTGGGACATTATCTTAATGTTAAATCATCTGTATAATTAGACTTAGATACATCCCTAGACATATCCATAGTAATATACATAGGGATATCACTATTGTTTTCTCATCCTTGTTTCTAAAGGATGACTAAACATGGCTATGGTAACAACTACAACTACCTAATCTTAACATACATAGAAATCAAATCACTTATGATGAATACTTAGAACATTACACAAACAGATTCCCAAATACCATATTAGTTTAGTGCATTTTGAAACATTGAAATGTACATGATGATACATGAGTAAGATACATTATCTCTCACTAGGTTCTTCAGGATTTGAATCCTACTGGGACACACCATACTTAATATATATAATCATATTCTAGGGAAGTCCACATTTAATGGAATGAGCTCATATACTCTGTATGGGTAAAAAATGGTAGATATGTAATCATAAACATAATCATAATGGTGTGAGAATGTGACCTGGAAATAAGTATATTATAACCTGTATATTAGTGTTCATAAAATTGAATCATATCATAAATACTGAATGTTCATAAGACATGAATCGTAAATATATTATTTCTATAATATTTCAAAAAAATTATATACTCTTCATGAAAAAATATGGGGGATTAACATGGCATGTGTCTCAAAGATGAAAAATTGTGAAAAAAATACATTTTAGATTTGGCACCTTTTGAAACATATAACCCCTGAAACACATTTCAGTAAATTGGTATATAAATACTCATAAATTTACATATAATAATCATATAATACATCAATTTTCATTATACATACCACACAAAAGGAATGGGTGGTGAATAAATAATGATTCATGTGGAAATATAAAGTGAGATGAAATTCCATTAACAAGTGTCTTGACTCTCATCGTACTCATAACAACATCCTATTATTAGTTTAGTATATATTTATCACATAACCATATTCTTATATAAAATACAATATATGGTTTTATTATGATTTTACATTACCCGATTGATAAAAATTCTATGTTATGGTTTCACTTCGGGTAATATTTACACTGTCATTTTTATGTGTTGTAATTCATTATATATGTGGTAATTAAACATATATCATGATTTCTAGAATTTAATACCAGATATAAATATTATTTATATCCCTAATATGAATATTATAATAATATAATGAATAAAAACTTATTAAAATGAATACACCATTGATGGAGACGGTAGGTAGTATGTATGAATGAACATTGTTTCAATCATTATTTGAAATAATGAAAGTAATAAATGTAAATGCTATATATGTATATATAATATCATTATAGTATATTTTTTCACATATATCATATAATTTTACCAAACACATCCTTAATACATTCAATGTATTGTGTGAAAAAATAACATTGCTTTGAGGGGGTGATAGTCCACACTTATTCAAACGAAATTATCAAATATACCAAAATTGGAAAGTATAAATATATGTGTTTTAAAACAATTAAATAATATTAAATAAATAAAAAACTATCATATATATCATATATAAATTGTGTTTCTATCATAATTCTCACCATGGGAGGTGATAAAGGAAGGGAGAACAATCATCGTATTTTGTAGTTGTAGTTTGTTGTACACATAAACAATATTTTCATTACTCATTAGATGGATGTGTGTGTAAGTGTAGGTAGGAAAAATAGAAAAAAAAACAGAATATTTTTAAGACTGTTATGTTCGTATAATAATTAAATAAAAAGATTTTAGGGGGTGTATAATTAAAATAAGATAATGGATCTTGAGATAGGATGTTACCTCTTCTTTGGGTAACACATATTGGTTTTCACAAAAGGGATTCCATGGATTTGTTTCAATACAAAGTGATGTTTCAAGATGGATGGGAGGTATTTTTTAAAGTGTAATGGATAGATAATGGTTACACCTATGTGGTTTTTATGTTGCGAGGAAAGGGTATAGTTAGTGGCCTTTTATTGAGGAGGGAAAGGTCTCTCATCGTGTTTTTGAAAACAAGTTAGGTGTGACCACGTTTTTGAATAAACAAATTCATGCATTAAAAAAAAATAAAGAATGAAAATTTAATAGCAGATTAGTGGCCATAAATTTTTTTATAAGCTCTTAGGTCATTTGAAATTATGATTAAGGTTTAGTCATTTGATAAGCTTCATTTTTCCTTAGTCATTATAATTAACTTTAATTACTCACACTAATGTTTTTGGAAAAATAATATGTTGACATTATTGTAAATTATAAATTATTATAATTAAAAATATTGAATCCATTTTATAAATTATAGTCATAGAAGTTTAAGAAATTAATTTAAATTTAATCCTACAAACAAGACGACAATGTGAGATTTTAAAGTAAAAACGTTAAAAAGGATGTTATTTCTGTGGCCAATGAACCCTATGGTACATTCCATGAAATTGATCTAGGTCCAAAAAACATGTGAGATTTCACAAAACATGTGATATTTTATTCTATGCAAAAAAAATTATCTTTCATGACAGCAGTTCTATATTGTACATGTTCATCTGAACTACACCCTGTAAAACATTGTTTTTCATAGAATCTCTAAAATGATCTACACATATCATCCATTTCACTAATACCATATATTACAATGAGTATATTGATCATGTATGTGAAATATTTTGTTTATCACTCTTGGGTTGTCACTACTGACCGAATTCCGACCATTCATATACTCAATAATGCATCCAGCACAACACCTCGTCACAACATCAAACCAAGGATGAATAACTTTGGATCTGATTCTGTATCATCTGTTATCATCATTACATGGTGATTGTAACTTTAATCCTAAATCTAATCAAATATATATGTTACAGTATGCCAATTATTGATTTTCTAATGATCAATTTCCATTTATTATCAAACCACCGACTAAATGAAATACTGATGATGATCATTCAATGAAAGTGGGGAGAAAAGGACACCACACAAAAGTGAAGGGACAAACATAAACCATATTTTGGGTTTGAATCAAATTGTCGATGAATTAATTGAATAATGTAGTATAAAAAATTATCATGCAAACTTTATAAATTTATATTTATGGTAAGATAAATTAATCCATATAAATCCAAAATTGACCCATGATGTTTTTAATAAAGATATTTATTTCTCTTTTAATATAAAGAATCATGTATATGGATTAATCAAAAAAACAAAATTTTTACCATGAGTTTTCATTAGTCACTAATGTTGAATTACTCTACCTGATTATCATTAGTGAGATCAAAGAACTCCTTTATTAAAGATGAATTTATTAGAGAACAAATCAGTGATCTACAATCTCATTATCACCCTTCTAATCACTCCTATACAATCCTCTCAATTCTATAGGTTCATGTAGTAAAGTATATGATATAGCCATAAATTTCTTAAAATAATGGAGGATTAGTTCCCAATAATTTTATAAATAATAAATATATATATATATATATATTAATTTATGAGTTTATTATTTCTCCCATGATAACGCATATAAAAAACACCAAATGTTGACATAGGTTATGTCACACATAGGCTAAAACCCATATTTCAGATTTAACGGAGGTCTCATATTTCCCATAAAAAATCTCATCCAAGAGATGTTTGATTATTTTAGAAAAAGTGCATATGGATGATCTAATGTATTTACTTTTTTTACTATATCAACAATGAGGATCCAATTTCCCTAGAATGCTATGCTGACACCAGGCCCTTCTCCTGACTCTGAAAATGTTCAATTTAAATATTTCCCATCATTACAGAGAAAATCCAATGTAGTTAAATTATCCATAAATCCTGTAATTTTTCCAAAAAAACATGTTTCTAAAAAATATGAGGTTTTTGCGCTCGCATCTTGTTCTCCCATTGAAAACTACTATCCTGCAGATTCTTATGGCACCGTAGAACATGAACCAAGGGAGTTTATCTTACTTATAATATCTTATCTTTCAAATACTTTATCTCTATTATGTCCACTATAAAGGTAGATCCATCCTTAATGACATGTTCTCCCTTGAAAATAACATGAGATGGGTCATTTTCATACCTCCTTAGCCGTTACATTTTTATTAAATCATGGACCCAATATAACTTTGGTAGTAGAAATAAATTGTATTACACCACATTAACTAAAAATATCATCTAATAGTGGCTGATTAATCATGGAGATTTTTTTCCCTTGAAAAATATCATCAATACTTGATAAGGTGTGACCTTTATGAAAACATTCCCCCTATAAAACTAAAAATTTCATTATAATTTGTCTAAATAAGATGTAGAGTGACCATGTGTAGTCCTCATATGCTCCTAGATGTTCCACACATTCTCTATTGTCTCCCTTACCTAATATGAACCCCTATGTACTGAATCCTAATTATTATTTCAACACATCAGATACATACAAGTATTCATGTACATGAACTGCAATGGTTCCATGTCAATGGAATAGTGGAAACTATTGTTATATTAAATCTCCACCAATGGTAGATGATACCATTAACTACATCCAATATACCACAACCATGACCGAATCATGTCCACCAAAACCTAAAAAAATTTCTTATCCATTTTATCTTCCTAGGGGTTAAACACCATTCTTAAAAACAACAATGTCCCGATGGCCTCTTATAATCCTTTCCACAATAATTTTGGTAATAAGACATCAATGTAGAATTTTTTTAGGGAACTCCGTGATTCTATAAAATTTCTTGCATGTAATTTCATTCTAATATGCCTACTAAAATATGTTCTCTAATTTATAGGATGTGTGATGACATAGTGAGTTGGTATAAAATCCTCTATATAGTATCATGACCTCTATATGATTGTGTATTTTTTTCACAAGTCACAGGGAATTAAAATCCCCCTAATACCATGGAACATCAAGGGTATGAGCCAAACCGGATGGAACCTAGTGATTGGCCATCACCTTCTGGAAAGAGAGGCTTCTAGAGAAAATATCATCTATGAAACCTCTTAATTCCTATCCAATAGAACTTATCTTGAGGGTCCTGGTATTTCTTTTCCACTCTTATATATAAAACTATGGGGGATGTATGAAACCCCTTCAATACCTCTTAATACAACATCACATGTACAATGGACCTTCCCTATAAAAACATATTTTGCTCCAAAACTATGGAAAATCTATTAAGAGTATGTACAATGGATAAGTAGGTATGCAAGGTATGCTATTAAAAATCTATAATAAGATCCTCCCTAATATGATGAATAAATATAGGGTGACAACCATTGAGTGGTGGTATGTTGAACCATCCTTGTATAATTTGGAAAAATTCAATGAAGATATATTATCTCACAACTTTCACAATAAATATGAAAAATATCTCCTACTATGTTCACATACCACAATGTTCCCTATTTTAAGAGTAGAAAATATCAAAAATATAATCTTATAGGAACTCATGATATCACCTCTTTATCATGTTATGACATTTTACTAAAAATATATGCCTGAGACTCATGTGGTTTGAATAAATGTTAAATCAATCTCCCATAAGGTAGTTTCCCAACATATTTATGATAAATTCAACTACTACCAACTCCAAATCATGGTACATGTAGTTCTTCTCATGGGGTATCATCTATAAGGAACTGTAGGAAATAATTTCCTTCGATTAATTATAAAACATCCCAAACTAGTTCCAAATTCAATGCTTAAAACCACAAACTCAACACCATCCTTCGATAGTATTAATATGGTTATGATCATAAACTTCTCCAACAAATCTTGAAATGTGTGTTTTCACTTATCTTTCTACAAAAAAAGATATCACTATTTGTACAAGGTAGTCTATGATTGAATAATCCTAGAAATGTTTAAGTTAATCTTTGATAATAGCCTACCATCCCAAAAAATCTGTACACCTTAAACCTGATATTGGGTGGCTACTGAGATAACACTACCACAACCATATATGGGTCCACTACTAATCCCTTATTTGAGTTGATATAATCTAGGATGTGGATATAACTTATAATGTACTAACAATTCAATATCTTATTATTTATTTATTTCTCATGGGTTATTTCTTGAACCATCAAAAAATTGTTGGAATGATCATATGGTAACATTAAGTACACAAGCATATCATCATCAAATACTACCATGAACCAGTCTAATAATGACTGAATGATATATCTCATAATCCCTATAGACATGTAGTGGAATTAATCAAGCTCATACAAATCACCAAGTACACATTATGACTTTAGAGGCATCTAAGATTCTTTTTCAGTACATCCTCCTATCAAACTCGAAGCTGGTGATAGCTCGAACTAAGGTCCATCTCGGAGAACCACCACACCCCTTTCAACTGGTTTAATTGGTTGTAAATTCACATAAAAGGATATGTATTTAGGATGGTCACATAATATATGATTCTATAATATACAAACATCCTCAATCTAACATCCACATTCTCAGTGAGTAACATTGGGTTTGAAAAAAGAGGCATTCCAGTTTTGGAATATCACAAACTATTTAAATCCTCTAATTTTAACTTCATCTCTTGAAGATCTATGATTTCCATATAATATGTTGGTTCTATTATCAAGGATGTCCCTAGGATCATGACAATATATAAATCAATCTCTTAGTGGGAGTTAATATTGAAACATCCTTAGGGAAGATTCCCTCATATTCCCCCACAATTATATGAAACAGAAAGAATATAAAATCAAAAAATACAAGGTAAATACTATCCAAATGATAAATAATTAGGTGTAACATCCTATAAAAGATCCAATCATTATATGTATATTCACACTTATCTCTAGAAAAGAAAAAAAAATTCCCACCAACTCAGATTCACCACAACCTATTCCTATAATAAAAAATCTATGAATGAACTACAGATTATATTTCTATCCTTAAAAATACATAATAAGGACACATCAATTCCATGAAATGATTCTACAAGAACGTCTATCCTACATTGGTTAGGAAACACTATTAGAATATGTTTTTGGTCA
This sequence comes from Viscum album, assembly GCA_963277665.1. NCBI lineage: Eukaryota > Viridiplantae > Streptophyta > Magnoliopsida > Santalales > Viscaceae > Viscum > Viscum album. The sequence continues at coordinate 919,759,707 of OY728164.1, read as the reverse complement.
CCAAATCTCATATGGTAGTAGTCTCTAAATACAAGGTTTGAGCCAAGGGATCCACATGAATCGCAAGATCTTGAACAAGGGATGTGGCAAGGAAAGAGTGGTTCAATAATGTGTCTATTAATACTGCATCAAATGCTTAGAAGACATAGATCATACACCAAATTTTACATGGAGACTCTAGGCCATAATACCATTAAACCTATAAGTATCCATATTCAAGATCACCAACTCCCTAAGCCTAGTGTGAAACACATATGGGGTGGTGGGAACCAATAAAAACATTGGACACCACCCACAAATATTCTAAATCTCATGTATTATCTTCCACAATATGGAAAACAATTAACTAGATGATTCTTTTTTCTAGTTGTTACACATACAATCTCAACATTTGATAAATGGTGGGACAGAAGATCCAACCTAATATTTACCCTCACATTAGAGGAGTTACGTCACCTCCACCTCAACTAACTTGAACAATATCAAGTTCCTTAAATGATATAGATTATATTTCTTCATACTTTATATTGAAACACCTTCCAATGATGGATCCCTGTGTATATCATCAACTAAAAAATACAGCATCTCTTCCATATTGTCCCAACTACTAGCACCAAAAGTCAATGAATGCTCATATATTAATTTATCCACCACTGTGGAATGGAATAGAAAATATTTATTAAAATGTATAATATGATATTATACTCTATCTTGAATATCTCTTTGAATTAAACAATCAGTGATATATGCAAAAATTTAAACATCACGAACCCTGTCCATAGATTAATTAATGTTGTTATTGAACATTGAAACATACTCTATTACTAACATCCTTACCTATTTGAGCACTGGAAGAGCTTGAATATGTACTAATTATGGAATCATAGGAAAAAAATACTATCATAAGAAAAAATAAATATCATTCTTTGTGAATGTATTCTAATAATTAATTTGAGTCACCAAACTCTATTATCTCCTCATGATTTAATGAAGAACTATCACTTCATGGAAATCCATCTGATCTAGAGAGGTCCAGAAAAAGAAAAATAACTTCACCAACTACATAATGAAAATTCTATTCTATATGTGGTTCACGATCACCGTTGAACCTAAAGTTATATTTCCTTTATAAATCATGGATTTTATTCATCCTATATGCATCATCTATAGGTATCACAAAAAAAGTATCTTCTATATGGGTATAAGTAAGAAGTAATCCCCATCATGAGGTACCAACTCATATACGATTCCCTAAATTGATGTTGCATAACTAAGAATATCATCATCAAAATCCTCATATGTAATCCTAGTAGTGCATTATCTCAACGGAATCCTATAGTAGACAAGACACACTATGAAAAATGAGTATATCTACAGACATGTCTCAATAGGGGCATGGAATCCACACCCTATTTCAATAATATTCATGGACCAATGTTCTACATTAAAAAACAACCTATATGTTTTTAGTGAAAAAGTTTTTTTTTTCAAATCCAAAGTGAATGGAGTCATCAGCCACGACACCCTCACTGGGTTCCCTAGCCTGAGGGACATGCTTCAGACACTGTAACACCATTTCCATAGTTCCTAAACCTAACATCAATGCTTTACTATCTATAAACCGTTATCCCAAGATGAACCAATGAGTTTAATCCCACTATGTTAACATCTGGACCATTGGGGCCAAATTATAGTAAAAAATATAAATTTCGCACACCAATCCAACCTCATATTGGTTAGGGGCTATTGGAAATCACCATGTAAGCATATCACACATATGGTAGTTCATATACTATAATACATGTACATACCCTAACATATCCAAAAACCACAATAATGTGGATGGGAAAGAGAAAAATAATACCAAAAAAATTATATATCTAATACCATGTCCTAATAAAACATAAGAATGTGGTAGGAAGAGGGACAAATAAAATTCTATAATGACTATAATATAGTCCATCATGAAAGTAAGTAGGGTAATGATATCAATATGAAACTCAAATAACTAACTGCATTCTATCAAACATGTCTATTCTCCACCTACACCCGGTTTTCGATGGACTCATTTGAAAGACCTTTTTTCTAAATAATACATGACACATGAATGTCGGGCCCATAAATGGGTGTGTATAACATACCTATTTGGATACCCAAAAATTAATTTACATAAATCAGAAAAGAGACTCAACTCATAAGAAAGGGTTACATCATCCCAGGTAGATTAACTTTAAACACCATGTCTCAATTTAGTGTCTTGTTTATTTCGAAATCCTATGATTATGCTCAAGTCATCATGGTAATGTCTAATAGAACTCACTTCTTAGTTCTTAATAACAGTTTTGGAACTAAAATGAGAGGACATTTTCATTAGTCTTTGCCATAAATAGGTACACACATTATATCAGAAGATATCAATACATATATAACTAATCACGCCAAGATTAATAGAAGATTCCTAACCCTACCCAGAGTAATCCACATAGATGGCGATCAGATTCCATGAAATAATGTAATAATATAACTAACCCAACCTATGGAGGAATAATTGAGGATTATAGCCTAGGACATAAATAGGGATACCTGAAACGTTCCAGAAACTAACACATAGAGGGAATCACTCATCCCATGAATAGGATATGATTCCTCACTATAATCTCTTATAAATAGAAAATGGGAATAAACCATACAGATACATGTCTATTGTAATATAACAAATTTTTTTATAAATTTATTTTTTATGATGTTGTATTTGGGAACCGACCCCAGTGTGTTGGATTGAGTTGTATTTGACATTTCTTAACTTATTAAATGGTTTTGGGTGAATTTTATTTTTATATTCCAAGTTCTCTCTAGATACGTTAGCTCCACCCTAAAAAAACCTATTCATATCATAACCATTAAATCAAAAAAATGATGATCTTCTAATCATCCCATGGTTTTTCATCTTCCTTGTAGCCCAAGAATCGGTATTTGTCCTCCATTCTCTTCATTCTAGATGTAAGCCTCAACATTTTCATTTCCTTCAACCATTAATTTCAATATAATTTTCATCTCTTACTCTTTATTGAATACATAATCACATAATAAATTCCATACAAAATTCACTATAATTTAAATTTTCATTCAGTTGTAGGTTTCCCACTGTAACACCCCAAGATTTCATAGTGTGTTATTTTTTCAAAATAATTCAATAACTGGAACTACACGCAATACCAAGTTCAAGCGCACCATGACATACCAAAAAAGCCATTCAAAAGAGGTTATGAATATTATTAACTAAATTTTAAACTTTATATAATCCTTATAATTTTAGAATCCATATTATTAGTTTCATAGGCATAATGTAGGAACAAATTCATTTTCAGTATTTCACTATTACCAACTTTTAATAGTGAACCATTTTTAAATAAAATATTTTAAACTTTTTGACTAAATGGGGACATCAAAAATTTAAAATGTAACACCCCAAGCTTCTATGGTACGCTTCTCTTTGAATAATGTGATAGCGTGTGTTGTACGCAACACCGAGTTCTAACACACCACAACCAATCAAACTAGCCATTATGAATAGTAATACCTACTTTTTGAAATTATATATATTTTATATTTCAAAATATACTTCATTTTTGGATTTTGAATATCGAATATAGCCTAGGGTGATATTTTGGAACTTTTCGTATAACACTTATATTTTGATGAATAGTGAAAATTACTAAATTTTAATTAAAAACAACTTCTTTAATAGAAATAATTTATATTGATAAATTATGAATTTGAGTGGTTTTAAATTATATTTAGAATATATTTTTACCATTTAATATAATGTTGGTAATTGTACATAATTTTACAATTAAAATGAAAATAAACAAGTGTCAATCTTTTGATAGTAATTATCTCTTAAAACACACTTTTTGTTTTAACAACGAGAATTAATTTTAAATTAATTTATGCCACTTCTATGTTTTGAATTTAGAAAAATGGATTCCATATTTGGAATCAAGATGTTAAAATTGTGTAAATAGGTAACTTTTATTTTTAGACATTTTGAATAATTATTGCGGTAAATATTTTATTTACCATGGTTAAGGGTAAATCCGGTAAATAAGGGTTAAAGAAATAATATTATAATAATAAAAATTACATTAAAAACGTGTTCTAACCTTATTGGTTGATACATGGCCGACCATGGCCATCTTTGGGTCGATTTCGGGACCCCATGGAGCCACTTGTAGGTGATAGGGACACTTTATTTTAATTAAGTTAAAATGAATACAAAAATGACACAAGAATATATCTTTTAGAAAACCAATTTGTACATAGGTTTATATAAGATGGATTTTAGACTATGAATATTAATTAGAAATCTAGAAAGATTTACTACTTAATGATATTTTATTTATAATTTTTAAAAATTAAATAAATTAATTTATTTATGACACAATGATGATGCAGTAATTACCGTAATAGTGAAAAATTAAAATAATTGATATTATAAATACCCAAATAAATCTAATTTGAGACTTTCAATCAATTTCAATAATTTTATATGTTAAAATGACATATTAGGATTTATTAATTTACATTTTTTTAAGTAATAATTATGTTATGAGTTTTACAAACATCAACTATTGAATAGTGTCAAAATTGACATAAACGAGTTTTTAAAACAAATATTATATTATTAATTGATATTAAATTCTTAAAAATCTAAGGTTCGGCAAAGAGACTTATATCATGATATTTATATCATTAATGGACTACTTGGGGTTCTCTTGTATGTATATGGTAATATTATTAACAATAAAATATAAAAATACAGAGAGACATTGTAAAAGTGAAACTAATTAACTAAGAGTTAATACTTAAAGATAAGGGTAATATAATGACCCAAACCTGTCTAAATTATATTTTTTGAGTGTTTTTCTACCCATAAACACCTTAACCTTTAAATAATCAACTTTGGAGCCATTATAAACCGAATATGAATTTATTATAAATTAATATTTCTAGTTTTTCCAAAGGTGCCCCTCACCCCTCTTATAAAAGGGCACTCCTCCTTCCCATTTCGTCACACCTTCAAAGCCTTTTGGTTCGTCCAAACACTGCCCAAATACTCTATAAACTTCCCTCACTACAACATAGAGTCCTTAGTTTGATCATAAAGCCATCCTATGGAGCCCTTTTGATCAAATCAAAAGGAAGAACCTGAAGAAGAGGTAATGTTTTCACCACCCCTTTTCAAGTTCCTTTCTTCTTCCACTTCTTATTTCTTTGTTATTACCATTCTAAAATAATAAATCCAGTATCATATATATAATTTTATGTTATTATAAATATTGTACAATCATATTTAGTATTCTATCCACCCTTTAAATGACATGTCACCATACGTGTGTACGTACGGCTTACCGTCTCCACGTCGTGGTGTAATTGTTATTCAATATATTATTTTTTGGATGGGTATAATAATGATGTGTAACTCATGTAAATAATAAATATAACCTGATAATGATTCTGTATATATGATATACCATCCAATTATATATTATTTTAATATCAAAAGAATTATATTGTCGCTTGTGCGTATGTACGGACTACGGTCTCCACGAACGCGATGAGATTCATTCTCCATCATATCCATTCAAGTATAATTATCATTTTATGATTTAAAAATAGTATCTAAGGACTTGATATAATTATGGATATGATTACGATACAACCTATTCATAAAAAACATGGCTTACATAACAAAACATATAAAAGAAAATGAGTAAGTTAACACCCGAAACGACGATAATACTAAGATATTATTAACAATGCAATGTTAAAAGATCATATATGATATCATATTAATGTATATGATTCTTGTATAAATTAATAACAATTATTTCAACATTATACAGGACATTAACCTACCCCAACCAAGGAAAAGTCCAAGGTAAGGGTTTATTTTGCAATCACTTCATTATCCGAGGATGTTTATATGTAATAATCTACTGGGACTTCTTTATCATCCACATCCATATTTCTTAAAAATGTATTTAAAAACATTTTTAATATTTAATAGAATATTGGTTAAAGTCATTTATTCCATTTTTTGACTTTTTATAAGAGGTTTATAAAGGAATCATTCCATATTTTTCCAAACAAGGTGCTTTTTAACCTTTTCGACAAAATTAAGGTAAGAATGTTTTTTATCTTATACGACAGGTGCAGCTATTTTTTGTCGAAGCTTCCCTTAAAAGCATATAAGAATATTTTCAAAGAAAATGTTTTATTTTATAAATTTATGAATCTTAGATGATTTCAAAATAGAAAGAGATATTTCTCTAAAAATAGTTTTGATTTCATCTATGTCAACATCCTTTGATGGAATTAACACTTATTTGAAGTTGATTTGTTATGATACATAACTTTTATATTGTATTGAAGGTTTTGTGATATGTTTGACTGTAAATGGGCTATTTTTATACCATTCATGGTTTATGGTGAATGTATTGACATTTCGTAAGAAAGTTTTAATACGAATGTTTATGTTATCTTTATACCTTTTCATATGGGAATGCATTGGACTTAATATGTGACGGGTGGAGCCCGCTATTTCTCCTCAATGCATTGATAGGTCTCATGAGACAAACTAGTGTCTTGGCACAAGGCCTTGGAGAAATTTTATTTGTAGTCTTGGCACGAGGCCTTGTCTATGTGGATATGATAGTCTGGCATTATGCATTCCATCATTATGAAAGTGGTTATTGATATTTCATGTGATTATTCGATTAGTGGAATATCCATGTGAATATGTAAATGGAATTATTTAAATTTTTTTGACATAATATGTTGAATTTCATGTTTAAAATTCTTTTGTTTTAGTTATACACTGCCTTAAATGTTTATTCTTATTTATGAAAGTTTCGGATATAATGTTATCCTTACTGGGCATTTGAGGTCACCCCTTTTCTCTGTTTTATTTTTCCCAGGATGTGAACAAGAAGTTATGAATTACATGCAGTGATATTATGAGGGGATAATAGTGTGGACTATGGAGACATTATGTTTTTGTAGTATTTTTTCACTTTATGATGAAATGTAAAACATTATGAATATATCTAGTGTTTACAAGGCTTCTAAACCAATCGGTCATTCGAGATTTGATCTCACTTGTGATCATGCCAATGTTATGTAATAATGCACCGACTCTAGGTAACTAGGGTCGGGGCATTACAGTTGGTATCATAGGATGTTTAGTACAATCCTTGGAAACTAGATTTAGATAAACTCTGATTAGAGCACGTAGACCTAAGATGAACATTGAGGATTAGTATAGAAGAACTTTCTATAATTTTGGTATTGTAGAGATTTTGTGAGTTTTCCAAGCAATACATCCATGTCTGGATATGAGCAGGTAGAGGCGGCTCTGGCACAGATGTACCTAGGGGTAAAACCCGAAAACACCACTTTAAGCTAGACTCGAATAGGAACTAGTGCACGACAACGGGCCTTGCTGCACTCTTGGTTACGACACTCCCGGGGGATATGCTTAAGATAATTCTCATTTTCATTACAAACCATTATGAAGGGTTTATGAGTATATACTTCCTTAAAAGAGACATTTTTGTGATTATGGATTATATCCATAAACTATTTAATTTATGTTATATGTTTTACAAGTTTGGGATTAGGTATTGTTATTCATATACTAATCTAATGTATGCCATTGTTTAGAAATGGTGCCCAGTAGAAGGAATAAGAACTCTATCAATGCACATGATACAAAGAGAAAGAATGATCATATATTTCATAGTCTTAAGACATAATTTATAAGAGAAATAGTCTCATATGTATTATCATCATATGAAGAAATAATATCATGTGTTGATAAGATAAGTAAAGAGTTTACTGATTCCTATGGCTTTGAAGGGAAGCAAGAGAAGAAAAGGATGGAAGAGAGAAAGATGGATAAAGGGAAGAGGAAAAAGAAGAATTTTCCCATATGTGATAACTGTGGAAAGAAACACCATGGAACTTGCCTGAAAGGAATGGGAGTTTGTTATAAGTGTGGAGTAAAAGGGCACAAAGTACGTGATTGCAAGGGTAAGAAAATGGTTTCAAATATAGAATGCTTCATTTGTAAGGAGTTTGGAAACTATGCGAACCTATGTCCCAGTCATCAGAATATGCCGCAAATGATGTTATTGGATAATAATAAAGTAATGATACTACCACAGATGAAGAGGAATGATTAGAGTTCTTATGTTGATTGTGTCATTTGAGTGTTGTATCAACAATGTACTTGTTATAATAATTATGGAGTATATAAGGATTGTACTGCAGTAATATTTCATTAAGGACTTGAGATTGTGTGGAACAAAGAATAGTGAATCAATAGCAGGTTAAATTTTTAGAAAATATATGGTTGAGAGAATGATAAACCATAATATGGTTCTGATACCGAGGTAGTGGTTTTAGAATAATACATGATTGATTTGGATAAATTATATTGGATATTCTTGACTACCTTGAAGCTGAATAATTATTTGTATATTCCATCATTGTTGGGGTTTAAAACATTTTTGGATTGATGATGTATATCCAGCATTCTATTAAAATAAGGGAGCATGAATGTCATCAATAGGGATTATGGTAATTCAGGATGTTTCTGTGTTTTAAAAGAATACATGATGAAGGTATTAATATGCTATTACAGGGTAAAAAGGATCTACATTATGTTTTCCTTACTTACAAATGTTGGACTGTGAGTTTGGACAGAAGTATTTTGGATAAATTCTAGTTTGATATTAATTTTGGATTGCCATAAAAGGACAACCCGGAGGTCGGGCGCCAACCCGTCACGATCGGCAAGGCTGCGAGACTTGAACCCGCAACTGAAGGGTGACAAGGGTGTATCACCTACCACTGGCCCACGAGATGTCCTGGATTAAATAATATAGTTTTTTTAAAAGACCTGGTAGAAGAATTATAAATTCGTTTATTTTGGAAGCCTGTACGAATTGTATAAATAGAATTTTTTTTACGTTATATTATCTTTTACAGTGAAAGATGAGTTTGTAGTAGAAATTTATTAATGGATAAAAATCTAATTATAAAGTAATTATATCTCCTTATGATCTTAGCCAATCTCATAAATAAATTCCTCGACATTAAAAAAAGGAACTTAGAACAAAAATTTTGTCCTAGATGGTGCCTTAAATCATCACTAATTTATGGCTTTGGGATTGTTGGAATTTTCATAGAAATGTTCTCTACCACTCACCATCAGATAATGGATGGTTAGATTTCTCTTCCATATTCATATTTTCCTACATGGAACCTTAGTATGTGTTATTTTGGGTAATCTTCATACTTTCCACTCTTTATTTTAAATAGAGGCCTCATTAATTCATTTTTTGATGTGGGATTTCAACTAAGATATTTTGAAACGTCAAAAATGTGTTATCCTAATACCCTATGTTTTGTTGAACTGATGGTATTCCAAATCATCATAGATTGATGAATTTAAGGTACTCAATTTTACATTTTTTTTTTGTGATTGATGACCTCAATCACAAACCTATAAATATTTACGTTTTCCTCCAATTATATGTCTCAAATTCCACCAATGTTCTCCTAATCGAGATCATAATTTGGTGGTGACCCTTTCATTTCTCTTTTCCTCATATTAAGACTAAATTTTAGTAAAAAAATTTCCAATGTGGGTTTTCCCACAAATATATTTTCTATTTTCAACCTTTTATTTTCGAAAACAATTTCAAATTTTGAGGACGCAATTTATTGAAGGAGGGGAGAATGTAACACCCCAAGATTTCATAGTGTGTTATTTCTTCAAAATAATTAAATAACTATCACTACACAAAACACCGAGTTCAATCACACCATGACTTACCGAACAAGCCGTTCAAAAAAGTTTATGAATAGTATTAACTAAATTTTAAAATTTATATAATCCTTATAATTTTAGAATCCATATTATCAGTTTCATAGACATAATGTAAGAACAAATCCATTTTTAGTATTGCACTTTTACCAAATTTTAATAGTGAACCCTTTTTAAATACAATATTTTATACTTTTTGACTAAATGGGGACATCAAAAATTTAAAGTGTAACACCCCAAGCTTCTACGGTACGCTTCTCTTTGAATAATGTGATAGCATGTGTTGTATGCAACACCGAGTTATAACACACCACAACTGATCAAACTAGCTGTTATGAATAGTAATATCTACTTTTTGAAATTATATATATTTTATATTTCAAAATAGACTTCATTTTTGGATTTGGAATATCGAATTTAGCCTTGGGTGATATTTTGGAACTTTTTGGATAACACTTATATTTCGATGAATAGTGAAAATTACTAAATTTTAATTAAAAACAACTTTTTTAATCGAAATAATTTATATTGGTAAATTATGAATTTGAGTGGTTTTAAAGTATATTCAGAATATATTTTTACCATTTAATATAATTTTGGTCATTGTACATAATTTTACAATTAAACCAAATATAAACAAGTGTCAATCTTTTGATAGTTATTATCTCTTAAAAACACGCTTTTTGTTTTAACAACGAGAATTAATTTTAAATTAATTTCTTCCACTTTTGTGTTTCGAATTTGTAAAAATTGATTCCATATTTGGAATCAGGATGTTCAAATTTTTTAAATAGGTAACTTTTATTTTTATACATTTTGAATAGTTACTGCGGTTAATATTTTATTTACCATGGCTAAGGGTAAATCCAGAAAATAAGTGTTAAAAAATAATATTATAATAATACAGAATTACCCTAAAACGTGTCATAACCTTATTGGTTGATACATGGCCGACCAAGGGAATCTTTGGGTCGATTTTGGGACCCCATGGAGCCACTTGTAGGTGATAGGGACACTTTATTTTAATTAAGTTAAAATGAATACAAAAATGACACAAGCATATATCGTTTAGAAAAACAATTTTTACATAGGGTTATATATGTTGGATTTTAGACTATAAATATTAATTATAAAGATAAAACGATTTCCTACATAATTATATTTTATTTATAATTTTTAGACATTAAATAATTTAATTTATTTATGACACAATTATTATTCAGTAATTTCCATAATAGTAAAAAATTAAAATAATTGATATTATAAATACCCAAATAAATATAATTTGAGACTTTTAATGAATTAAAATAATTTTATAGGTTAATATGACATATTAGGATTTATTTAATTTTCTTTTTTCGAAGTAATCATTCTATTATGAGTTTCAAAAAAATCAACTATTTAATAGTGTCAAAATTGAAATAAAAGAGTTTTTAAAATAAATATTATATTATTAGTTGATATTAAATTCTTAAAAATCAACGGTTCGGCCAAGAGACTTATATCATGATATTTATATCATTAATGGACTACTTTGTGGTCTCTTGGATGTATATGGTATTATTATTAACCATATAATATAAAAATACAAAGAGACATTGTAAAAGTGAAACTAATTAACTAAGACTTAATACTTAAAAATAAGGTTAATATAATGACCCAAAACTGTCTAAATTCTATTGGTTGAGTGTTTTTAGACCCATACACACCTTAAACTTTAAATAATCATCTTTGGAGCCATTATAAACAGAATATAAATTTATTATAAATTAATATTTCTAGCTTTTCCAAAGGTGACCCTCACCCCTCTTATAAAAGGGAACTCCTCCTTCTCATTTGTTCACACCTTCAAAGCCTTTTTGTTCAGCCAAAACCTTCCAAAATACTCTCTCCACTTCCCTCCCTACAACCTAGAGGCCTTAGTTTGATCATAAATCCATTATAAGGAGCCCTTTTGATCAAATCAAAAGGAAGAACCCAAAGAAGAGGTAATGTTTTCACCACCCCTTTTCAAGTTCCTCTCTTCTTCCACTTATTCTTTATTTGTTATTACCATTATAAAATAATAACTCCAGTATCATATATATATAATGTGATGTTATTATAATTATTGTACAACCATATTCAGTATTCTATCCACCCTTTGAATAACATGTCAGCATACGTGTGTGCGTACGGCTTACCGTCTCCACGTCGTGGAGTAATTGTTATTCAATATATTATTATTTGGATGGGTATAATAATGATGTGTAACTCATGTAATTAATAAATATAACATGATAATGATTATGTATATATAATATACCATCCAATTATATATTATTTTAATATCAAAAGAATGATATTGTTGCTCGTGCGTACATACGGACTACCGTCTCCACGAACACGATGAGATTCATTCTCCATCATATCCATTCAAGTATAATTCTGATTGTATGATTTAAAAATAGTATATAAGGACTTGATATAATTTTGGATATGATTAAGATACATCCTATCCATAAAAAACATGGCTTACATAACAAAACATATAAAACAAAACAAGTAAGGTAACACCCGAAATGACGATAATACTAAGATATTATTAACATAGAAATGTTAAAAGATCATATATGATATCATATTAATGTATATGATTCTTGTATAATTTAATAACAATTATTTCACCATTATACAGGAGTTTAACCTACCCCAACCATGGAAAAGTACAAGGTAAGGGTTTATTTCGCAATCTCTTCATTATCCGAGGTTGTTTATACGTAATAATCTACTGGGACTTCTTTATCATCCACATCCATGTTTCTTAAAAATTTATTTCAAAACATTTTTACTATTTACTAGAATATGGGTTAAAGTAATTTATACCCTTTTTGAATTTTTATAAGAGGTTTATAAAGGAATATTTCTGTCATTTTCCAAACAAGGTTCTTTTTAACCTTTTCGACAAAATTAAGGTAAGAATGTTTTTTTTAACTTATACGGAAGGTGCGGCTATTTTCCGTCAAACCTTCTATTACGAGATTATAAGAATATTTTCAACGGAAATGTTTTATTTTATAAATGTATGATTCTTAAATTATTTAAAAATAGAAAGATATACTCCTCTAAAAAGAGTTTTGAATTTATCTTTTTCAACATCCTTTGATGGAATTTACATTTATTTGAAGTTGATTTATTATGATACAATACTTCTATATTGTATTGAAGGTTTTGTGATATGTTTGACTGTGAATGTGCTATTTTTAAACCATTCATAGTTTAAGGTGATAGTATTGACTCTTCGTATGATAGTTTTAATACGAATGTTTATGTTATGTTTAAACCTTTTCATATGGGAATGCATTGGACGTAATATGTGACGGGTGGAACCCACTATAGCTTCTCGATGCATCAGTAGGTCTCATGAGACAAACTAGTGTCTTGGCATAGGGCCTTGGAAAAATCTTATTTGTAGTCTTGGCACGAGGCCTTGGCTATGTGGTTAAGATAGTCTGGCATTATGCATTCCATCATTATGAATGTGGTTATTGATATTGCATGTGATTATTCGATAAGTAGAATATCTATGTGAATATGTAAATGGCGTTTTTTTATTTTATTTTTTCCATACTATGTTGAATTTCAAGTTTAAAAGGCTTTTGTTTTAGTTATACACTACCTTAAATGTTTATTCTTATTTATGAAAGTTTCCACTATAATGTTATCCTTACTGGGCATTTGAGCTCACCCCTTTTCTATGTTTTATTTTTCCCAGGAGGTGAAGAAGTAAGTTATGAATGACCTGTAGGGATATTATGAGGGGATAATAGTGTGGACTATGGAGACATTATGTTGTTGTAGTAGTTTTTCACTTTGTGATGAAATGTAAAACATTATGAATATATCTAGTGTTTCCAAGGCTACTAAACCAATCGGTCTTTGGAGATTTGATCTCTCTGGTGATCATTCCAATGTTATGTAATAATGCACCGACTCTGGGTAACTAGGGTCGGGGCATTACAACGACCCTCAAACTATCAGAAGTATATTAAACCTTTGGTGTTCCACAGGCCTCAATAATCATCAAATAAGAATCTTAAGGATGCTTGGGAAGGGAAAAAATGACCATATATATATAAATATATATTTAATTTAAAATTCAGGACTTATCAAACCATGTAAACATAATATATACATTATTATACCCAAATATTGAGATTCCATGAATTTTTGACATTATTGTTTAATAAAAAATATACTCAAACCCCGCTTGGTGTATTATATAATGATAGTTATAATTGTTGTGTGTCCTTATTCATCACCATAATCCTCACGTCATCATCCAGATAGTTTTTCTACGTGATGTTATAGTACCAAATACCCTATATATATGTTTAGAGAACTCCATCTTCACACATTGGAAAACCCCATCCCATGATATGTCCTTTATATTTTATTTTTATCATAATTTTGTGCTTCATTAGTAGGTTTTACAAAGCCCTTTTAGGTATTATATTCAGATCACGGGTTACTTTTCTTAAAATGATTGCTTTTTATGTAATGAATTTTTAATTAGGTTAAAAATTTATTATTTTATATGATGATGAATTTGTTTTAAAGATTTTAATTAAATGTTTTTTAGAAATAATTTCTATATGGGATATTTATTTTTATATTTTAAAAAGAGTGATATTGTATTTTATCAGGATTCAATTATTTCCAAGGACACTTTTAATGTCAGGGAATAATTTTAATGAGAAAACTATTTTACCTTAAAAACTAATATTTTATGTAAGGGAAGATATAATTTAAATGTCTCTAATTTATATTTATTTTATATTCTTTAATGTGTGCAATCATATTTATAAAATTACTAAAATTTTATAAAAGTGATTTATATTTTCAAAACCTATGATTAATAATGGAGTTTTTTTAAAAGAAATCAATCTGTTAAAAATCTATATTTATTTTATATTTGTTTTTGAAAGGGAATAATAATTTAAAAATACTATTATTTTATATAAAGGTTGTTTATTTTCAACAATTATTATATATATAGGAAATGAAATTTCCAAACATATATTTAATGGAATTTTATTTTTTCAACCATTTGTATTTATTTTCTAAATCTGTTACTATGTATGGGATTATTATCATATGATACTATATTTTTAAGAAAACCCTTAATTTTATATATATTAGGTTTTACATGAAAAATAATATATAAATGAAATTATTATTTTCAGACCCATAACTTTCATATTCATTAAGTCCTTTCAAAAACGAAAATTTTATTTTCATAATTTCTAGGTGAATTAAAAATGATAAAGATTATAATCTATTGTTCCTTTATTATAATAATTTTTTACATGTTCTAAAGGATTTTATAATTATAATTTATACATGGAATTTAATTTTAAACACATGGATGTTAATATTGTTTGTAGATATGGGAATACAATATTATTAACAAACACATTCAATAATATTCTTATGAAAATCTTCAGTTTATTAGTTGATTTTTTTTAATGTATTATTATATATATTAGTTGTGAAAATATGGGTATATCATAACCTATAAGGTGTTTGAGAAAAATACTAAATTTCTAAATATTATTTGATTTAAAATAATTTTCTATTGAAAATAATTTATGTATATTTACAACAGATGTTTTAGTTAATGTAAAATGAGAATGGATAGAATGGTAAAAATGTATTCCTAAAAAAATGAAAGATGGGTATCAAATTATATAATGAGGAATAACGAGTTAACCAACAAAATGATGGGTAAAATATAAAAAAGTGATATTTCTAGGGTCCTTATAGACTTCTTATGTTTTTTCAATTTTGATTCTATTCCTTAAGAAAAATAATATTTTCAATGAATTTTTTTTAAAAAATATTTCAAGGGAAAATCAATGTATTTTTTCAAAGGATATTATATTTTTAAACTAAAAATATTTTCATAATAATAGGTAATTTATTAGGTTTTGAAAAAAATTTCCTTGGTAAAATATATTAAAAACCATAGAGTTATATTTTGGAAATGTAATTATTATTTTTTTGTATTTGATTTAATTTGAATAGATTTAAATGGTATATTTTCAATGTAAATTTTCATTGTACTTATAAATGGATTTTAATTTATTTAAAAACGTCTTAATTTTCAATTTTATGGTCATCCTATGTTTTATAATGTTTTTCACAGGCTCATTAGAAGATCCAATTTAGTTCTACATCGTTAAGGTGATAAAATGAGCGAATTCAAATAAATGATTGTAGATAATTCATATAAAAATATGAGATATTATGAGGATGTTTTTTTAATCCTCCAAAAACATGATTGGAAAAGATCATAGGCTGTATAAAGGAATATATAATTTTTAGTTACAGTTTATTAAAAAGATATACTTTATGATTTTCATCGATATGAAGGTACAGATCAAAGGGTGTCATAATTATTATTAATGAAACAATTTATAAAACATTGAAAATTTGGAAATTTTTGTTTGAAGTTAATTTAATGGTTAGAATTATATTTTTGAGTTTCAATGTAATTAAATTTTAGAAGACTCTAATATATATATTAATTTTAGAAACCTTTTTTTTTCTAATTAAGAAAATTAAAATGTAGATTTTATTTTTCTATATACCATGAATTTTAAGGAGATAATTTTTTATGTGGGTGAAATGTAATATTTTAGAAAATTTAATTGTTTTTTATAAATTCATTGTTTTATAATTTAAAACCAAAAAAATATGTTCTAATATATAATTTAAATAAATTTATTTTATTAAATATATTTTATGATGATATCATAAAAATCAAGGTTATTTATTTAAAGAGAACTTTTATTTTGATATAAAAACATATAGTTTCGAAGTTATTATGTTTATAATAATATATTTTTAGAATAATTTATTATTATTAATATCATGAATAAAAAAATTATAATCATTCATTAATTTATTGAATATAATTTCAACACTCTAGTGATAGTATTTGATAATATTAATTAATATTAAACCATTATGATAAGATTTTAAAAAAAAATGTGAAATTATTAACATAAATTGGTAATAATTTATATTAGTAATAATCAATGTAAAATTATTTGAATTAATGTATAAGTTTAAAGGTAAATATTTGTTTAAATAAGTACGTGTGAGTAAAAAACAAGGTTGAAAATGATGATTTAGTTTTATTAAGTTATTCTGATAATTTTTTAATAAAAAATTATATTAACTTGTAAGTGAATTATTTTAAAACAATAAATAATTATGGTTAATAAAATAAAATAGGAAAATGAAAATTGAAGAGAAAATATAATAGGTAATGAAATAAATATATCATTGATATAAAAATGAAAAAATAAGTACATATATGTTTAGCTATTAGTACTATTCATTTTATGATATATTTTAGAACTTTTAGGATATTTATAAAATAGTTATATTTAAAATAATATTTCCATCCAACTATAATAAGTGTCGAGACTTTTTACTATATATGTGTGGAGAAATATTAGTTCATAGGGGAGGGCTAGCCTAACCATCCTGCATGGAGGTTGGGAAGACAGAGCTCCTATACTGGATAAGTATGGGCATAGTCCCCACATGGTTCATGGTGTTCTTGAAGGAATATGATGGGTTTGGAATGTCAGACTTCCCCTATTTGATTGTGTGAAGGTGTGCTTGAATGATGACTACAGTGCCTCAACATGAGTGGTCATCAACAATACATAACTTATCAAGAATCCAATGGATTAAAAATTATTCAATGTGGGATGCACCCTTTGGATAATGTATATCCACCCTAAAACTCCTATTTATAATTTTTCCATTTGATGGAAACAATATCAAACTTTGGATCATCTATCAGTTCATTTTCTTTTTCACATCCATAAAACAAATGTTCCTCTAACTTCCTCATCACACTATTCTGAAGCCCCACCCTCACCCATTTCATAAATCATCAATGCTGACATTGTTGTCTTCTCCTACTTTTTATAATGTATAGAAGATCCAAGGAATTTTCTACAATTTTTTCACCTTGATTTTCATTTTAATTCAGATATAGATTTGGGACCCTCAAACAATCAAAATAAATATTAGACCTTCAGTGTTCAGCCGACCACCATTATCATCGATGATGAATCCTGAGGATTCTTGGAAAGGTAAAAATGAACACATGCATATATATATATATATATATATAACAAAATTTAAATTCTAGTTTTATAAAATCATGATAATTTAATATTTATATATTTAATTATACTAGAAAATAGAAATATCATTATTTCTTTTTCAATATATTCCCTAAGTGAACACACACTCGGACCCTAGTTGGAGTGTTATTAAATTAATGGTATACTATTTTGTTTTCTATGGCCTTTACCATCAGCATAATAGTTTTTTCCTAAAACATTAGTCTCTTTCAGTTGCATTACCCAATCCCAAATATATACATGTTTAGATAACTCCCTCTTCACCCATTAGAAAACCACTTCGTAAAATCTCGTATTCTTCTTTGTTTTTCACCTTCCTTGAAATATTCACCATCATATTTTTTTTCATATGGGACAATGTTTTAAGTAAAGGATTACATAGCGTATAAAATTTATTTATAAGGTAATTTTTTATTATTATTTTTTAATAAAAACTATCATTATATGTATGAGGGTATTATTTTAAAGGGATTAATTTATGGTTTTTCAAATCCCCTTTTTATTTAAGGGTTTTATTTTTATATTTTTAAATCAGAAAATTATATTCATGTATATTCAATTATTTTCAATGACACACTTCAAGTATGGGAATTAGTTTTAAAATAAATTGATATTATCTAAATAGAGAGTTTATGTATGGTTAGCTCGAGTTTTAATGTTTTTACAACTATATTTATTTTCAATTCTTTTATTTTATGAATAATATTTTTAAAATTTATATTATTTTATGAAAAGAATTTATTTTCTCAAAACATATTATTTTTTTGGGAGTTATTTTAATATAATTTTATTCTTTTAAAAAATTATTTTCAATTTTTTCTTGTAATGGAATAGAATTTAATAATAATTATTATTTTATGTAAATGAATAATATTTTCAATCCAATATTTTATGTATGGGAAATGATTTTTCCATAGATATATTTAATTTAATAATATCTTATCAACTCTATGTATTTTTGATTTAACACCCTTTCTATGAAAGAGATTATTTCCTTCTAAAACTCTTTTTTCACGAAAAGAAATCATTATATGTATAGTATGTTCTATAAAAATATAAGTAATAAAAATTATTATTTTCTAACATATTATTTTGAAATTTATTATGGAGTTTCATAAAGAAAATATAATTATCAAAATTCATATTTGAATTTAAAATGATAAATATTATGATTTTATGGAATTTTATTTAAATAAAATTATTTAGATGTTCAAATGGATTTAAAATTACCATATTATAAATGAAATTAAATTTTAAACCTATGGATTTTAATAATGTTAGTATATATATTCAAACTCTTTTATTTACATTGATACTAAATAAAGTTTTTTAGAGAATAACCCCCCTATGCGTTATTTTAGTTAAATGTATTATTATAGGTTGTAGTTGTGAAAATATGGATTTCTCTGAAACTATGTTGTTTTATCCTAAAATAATATTTTTCTAAAAATTATGTGATATAAAATTATTTTAATTGATAATAATTCTTTTTATTTTCCCAAAGATGTTTTAATGAAAGTCAATTGTTGAATGAAATCCATATAATTTTTTTCATAAAATAAAACTGAACACTTGTGTATTGAATGTCATGATAAGGAATGCTGAGTGAACCCATGAACCCATGGGGGATACATAAAAAAAGTTGTGATACTAGTAGAATTGGGGATTTCATATGGTTTTCCAGCTATCATAATATTCCATATGAATGTTTTTATTTTCAAAGAAAATATTTGTAAACATTTTCCAAGAGAAATCCAAGTAATTTTCCTGAGATATTATGTTTTTGAAATTAAATGTTTTTTAAAATTAATTATTATTATTTTATGTTTTTTAAAACTACATCAAATATTTTATATTCTATAAACCCTAGATCTATATTTTTGAAATGTATTTATCAAATGGTTCATATTTCATATACTGATAAATGATTTCAAGCAATGTTTTCTAAGTAAATTTTTATAGAATTGATAAAAATATTTGCTACGATATTAAAACCACATAATGGTAAATGTTTGTCTCAAACAATTTTTAAATTTTTTTTGACTAGATTATTTAAATTTCTAAATAAGTTTTCATTAATTATATAGTAAGATCAAGTGAGATCAAAAAATGTTTTTTGATAGTTTGTATTAAATTGTGAAATATTATAAGGTTATTTTGTTAAAAAAACCCAAAACCTAGATTCAAAACTATCCATTATTTTATAAAAAAAAATTATATTTTTTGGTTACATTTTTTTGAAAATGTACATCGTGTTTTCATCATATTTGGATGTGTGGGTCAAGATCTTATATAACCTGACTTAATATAGGTGGAGCTTCAAACTTCTTTGGGAGGATTAAATGGTGTGTATACAGAACATAGAATGTATCTTGGTTATCTTAGACATTGCATGTTTTATTACAATTCTTGTTTCCTCCACACCCTAACAATATACTATATTCATGCATGTGTATGCTTTCTGTGTTTTTACTGGGGGTACTCTGGTCATGCCAATGTGCACTGATATTGTCTATTTTTGTGTACTCTAGCAATTCTGACACCTGGTTAACTCTATGTTACACACTTGGTTACCAATCACAGGTCACATGGCATATGATATCTCATTCTATATGTAATCCATAACTGTAATAGTAGGTGATCCATATGATGTTTTATTATCTGAACATAACCTCACGAAACTTGTTCTTTGAAAAATATTCTAGATTGTTCTGTGCCTCTCATCCAAACAACCACTGGATTTTATTCCAATATGTATGAATAATATAGATCTCAAATATTTGGTTGAATGTGTATATTAAATCATTATAGACCAGATTCTGGACATCCATTCACTATGTAATGTCATCGCTACATTGAATCGCCATAACAAAAGACTATAGTTGAAGATATTATGGCCTCATTGTGTATATTATTTCTTCATCACCACACTATGATCATGGAATTGTTCGAAAATTTGAACCAGTGGAAAATATATTTTGTTCCATAGATCAATTATGCAATGATTGACTTCTGAGAATTGTGGAATCCAGAATAAATGTAAAATTACTAATGATATTTTTATGAAAGATGGTATAAAATCATAAACAAAAATGTGAAGGGATAAACGTCATCCATTTTTTGGGTTGGCCTCAAATCATTGATAATCAAATGAATGATCTTCAAAGAATAAAAAAGGATGAATAAACCATTATAAATTCCTAATTCTAGGATGATAAATCATCAACTATAAATCCACAATAAACCCTTGAGTTATTTCACTAAAGGAATTAATTTTATATTAGATATTAAGAACCATAAATCGTTAAAAATATATCAAAAAAATAAAAATCCTTGAGATTAGATAATATATTGAATAATAATGATTCCTCATTTTTATCTTTCATGGGATCCAAGAACTCATCTGTTGAAGATAACTTCTTGGAAAACTAATTATCGAACCAAATTCTCATTATCAACCATCAAATATATCCCTTATGGTACTCTAAAATCTATTGGTTGATGTTGATAATAAATGTATTTAGAAGTAATTTTATTTAAATAATGGACGATTTGGTCAAGACCATTTCAAAGAAAATAATAATAATAAAAATAATAAAAATAATAATTTATTAGTATATTATTTCCCTAACAGCTGTTATTAAAAAACACCCAATGTGCATAATGGTTATGTCATGATAATATTAAGGCCGAAATTCCAAATTTAGTCATAGTCTGAAAATTACAATTTGAAAATCCATTCACGGTATATTCTACAGTTTTTACAAAATTTGGCATGCTTGAAATAATATATTTATTAATTTTTAAAAATCAACATTGGGGCTCTATGGGGATAGAATCTTGTCCATAGTCCATGTTTAACATTGAAAATATTTCTTGAAATGATCCAAATATTATATAGAAATAATAGATTCATTACATGTTTTATTGACCTTATACGAACCATTTGAGTGGGTTTAATTAGTGTTCATAAACACCATACAAGATTGATTGGGTCATTTCCCTTGAGAAATATTCTATCTTGAATGAATTTATTTCTAAAATATAAAATACACAAGAATCAATTAAATATTTTCATGAAGGATAATATTGATCTCAACACTAAAGGATGTATAAACTAATTATTTTTTTCATTTAACCCGCAATCTTCTACTAGGATTATACAAAACAAATAAGATATGTATGTGGTTTAAAGGGTACATCATTAATATTTTGTTTTACCTTCTCATTCTCTATTGGTTGGTCATCAACTTAGGGTAATGGAGGAATCTCAAATTGTGGGTTGAATCTTGGCGGGACTAATAAGAACACTTTTCATAACAATTTTCCTCACACTCCCCAATGTGATCATACTACCATACCATTTTTAATTATTATTTCTTTTAGAAGGAATATTTATTGAGATATTTCATACCAAATTATGATTGGTGTGACATTATAAATCATTCACATCTTCAATTCCCTTATCCTTATAACTCAATTCATCATCTCAGTCTATTAATTAAGATATGCCTTTATAAAATATAATCAGTATTAGAATATACCTTTTATGGTAAATCCCTTGTTGTCGTTGAATTTTTTATTCTCTGGAATCAAATCCATTTTGCGTATGTTAGAAAGCTTATTGGTAATGTAGAGGCTGATGAGGGTTTTATTAAAATGGGACCCATTTGTTTGTCCATATCCATACCTTATGTTTGGGTGATTACTCAATCCTTTTTGTACATTGTGGGGAAGGAATCATAATTATTGTAATTCAATAGTTTTTTATTGTTTTCAAAATGGTTTCCCATGAATTGTGGTTGCACAATCTTTTGTATCATTTTATGGTGGGAAAAAATCTATTTGTTAGTCATGTGAAGATAAAATTTAAAAATTACATACTATATTTATTGGTGATTACTTTAAAAATAAGTATCTCTTCCATGCCATTATAGTCAATTAACCAACCATTGTATTAGGTGAATTATATTCCATTTATGGATGACTCACCTGATGTTCACCCCTTATCGCCATCGTATTTCACTTGACAATTTTTTTATGTTTTTGACATGTTGATAATTAATGATCAAGTATACATTGGGGTTTTATTGACCATTTCACCTCTTAATATATTATCCACCATTCTCCTTTTCATGGGAGTTAAATTTATATATATGTATTAGATTAGTATTTTCTCACTAAATTGATGGTGTTGGAATCCTACACATTACTTATTGAACCACTCCCAGTACTCGTACATCAACTCACTATATACTTCCATGATTCTTAAGAAATTTTTTTGAATTATTGTGTCCTTTAAGTATGAAAGAATCACTATAAGAAAACATGAATCAAATAACATTAAAAAGTGACATCTTCAGGTTAAAGGTATCAAATCCAATCATGTGTGGTCCCATGAAGTGATAATGGTAATTCTCGTAAATGAGATTATTCTTGAAATACATTCATTGGTTGTGTGGTGAATTAGATCAAATTTAATTATTTTAAATATTTTTTAGGATCATCACAATATATGACATGAAATTTTGGAAGAAGTTTAATAAACAACAATTTTATTCAAGATATTAATATAAAAGACATTCTCATAAAAAATTAATATATAGTGATACCAAAAGTAGAATGGTTCTATGATGATCATTGTTGTTTGGATTAATTCTGTGAGATTCATGTTTTTTATGAGAAGAAACATGTGGAATATTAATATCATAATGACGGAAAAATATAATTTTTTTATTTTAAAAAATTAATTAATTGATAATTTTTATGATCATGTCACTAATGTATCATTAAACCACATGTCTTGTACAAGTTGATAACCATTTAAGGATTGTGTTATAAATTAGAGAAAAAAAATGAAATAAAATAAGTGTAAAATAATAGCCTAAAATGATGTTGAAATTAGTGGTCTTAGAAATAATAGGTGAAGAATGGAGAAGAGAGATGAATTTGAATAAGATAGAATACTCTTAATAAGAGAAAATAACTACTAATAAAAAATAGATTCTACAAAAAGGGGGTAAGATAACACTCCCCTCCCTATAAACATCACGGATTTGATGAACATTGTCTTTTACACTCATAATTTTAATGTTATTAACTATGTAGTTTATAGGGATTGACCATGGTCATTATATTAAGGACTAAGTGAATAAAATTTCCACTAACAAATATGAATTGATGATGACGATTTGTGAAAAGGGGTAAAAAATATGGTGGTTTTGTTATGTGATTTTAGAGAAAAAGAAATGAAATAGGGAAACAGTTTCATTAAAGACTCTTATACGATGACTTGAAATCAATATAATGTACTAATTTACTGTTACTTCATCATTAGTCCTTGTTTTTACATTCATTTATATATTTTTCACTAAACTTGTTAAACACCAAACCTTAAAAAAATAAACCTGACAACAAAGATATTATAAAATAATCTCTTGTTCCAATTAAGGACGTCCAATCACAACACCCTGCCTTGATTGTGGTCCAAAATAAAACTTATGGTTACTGGAAAATTAAGGATTAATATCCCCTAGTTAATGAGAATTAATTTAGTTTGTAGATTTTATTTTAACCGTATGATTCAATACAATGTTGATTTAAATTAGTGATTAATTTTTTGATCTCACAACTCACAGAATCCCAAAATCATAGTCTATATTCTTATCAATCACATTCATTAAAAATAAAATCACAATTAATTAATAATTTTTTTCATTGATTCAAAATAAATAAGTGATGGAAGTAGGATTTATATTGACTACAAATGACAAGTACTCCTCATTTCACAGAGTAATCATCATTTAGAGGATTTTAAAAAGTAATGGTTGGAATGTGTGAACCCCAATATCATATGTATATATATAAATTGAATCATGAATAATTATATGAAAAATATTAAGAGAGAATAATAACATATATTATATTCACCAAAACAAGGAAAAAAAAGTGGAAGAAAAATTAGAGTACCTTATTAGATGATATCAATGAATAAATATTTACTTCTACCAAATGGATTTTGAGGTGGAATGGGACAAATCACATCATTCCATCAACCAAAATTCATTGTCCAATATTCCAAATAAGTTTAATACTCAAATAAATACGGTGGGGCTGGGGGAGGGATATGGTTTTAAATTTGTATAACAGAACATGAAGAATTTTAACATAGAATGATACATGATCCTGCAATAATTTTTTCAATAGTTTTCCCCCCAAAAAAATTTCCATATAATTTAACCAAATGATAATTATTGATTTCAGTAATTTTTTTAAAAATTTATATCTAATATAAGAATATCTTCTGATCATATGACCAAAAATCAAATGTGAGTTATAATCTATCAAATCTATCCAAAATTTTATTCATGAGAAATCATGAATTGAAACCTTAAATCTTACTGGAATATTATAAATGAAATATATACCCCAATGTGTGTGGAATTAATTTATAAAATTTCACAATAATATTATTCATAAAATTTTTCATGATAAAAATAAATGATTTAAATTGAATTGGAAAAAAACTTCATTTTAATTGAATTTTTCAATTCAATCTCAAAATAAAAATGTTCATTAAATCCTTAAAAAAATTATTTTAGAGAAATTATATCAATTATAAAAAACAAATACACAATAATTGTATTTTTTCACCCTTACAAAAACATCATATTACCAAACAAAAGGATCCATGTAAGTATCATTTCTCTATTGTGTAATGGTCATGAAACTGCTATGTATTGATCATATCAACATAAGTAGGACAAAAAGGAAGAGGAAATAGAAGTGAATAAAACAATTAGATCCATACATTAGAAATTTAAACAATAAAATAATTAATAATTAATTTAATTTATAAATTAACATTCACGCTAAAATAAATATTATAAAACCCAAATTGTATTCAAGAAATACATGAACACTGAAATAAAAGTAAGTAACCACATATTAAAATACAAAAGAAACTATACATGAAATAACCATTCAATTTTGATAGAAACAATCCATTTGAATGACCCCCTCGACAAGTATAATATTGGGACGAGGAACAAAAATGATAACATCCATCACAAATCCACATGATTCATCATGTTTTTTATAGAATCAATAGGTTTCCAAATAATCCACACCCACTCAATGTATGATATTTATTATTGTAAGGAAATTAAGATAATGGAATCTTCCTTTTGAACTAAGGAACACATGCCCATAGGATAATATCAAGAATATGGAAGGTTTTCTCAGATTGGGCATCCATTTGTGGGTGAAATGTTGTTCAATCTCTACTCGGTTCCTAATTCCTCCTCAATTTCATTAAAAAATCTAGAAGTGCAATGGGAACCCCAATCCAAAACAATCTATAATGGAAAACCTTGAATCCTAAAATCCTCATGAACTTTGGAGGACCTATACATTCTTCTCCACTTTGAAGAGAGATGAGGGATAATTTCATCATATGTTGTATAATTACACAAAACAATCTCTCCTATATATAGTATGTGGATTTATAATCAAATAATACATAGGGATCTTTTCCCACTGTCACACTATAATTGTAAGTGGTTGAAACTTCCCAACTGGTACCTTAAGCTCTAACATATCATTTTGGAAGGTCAGGAAAATAATTGAACGTATTTAATTGAATTTCTAATCCTCAGAACCTAATACTATCATATTACTATATTGATTTCCCCAAGGTTAATGGCCCAAAATGAATGATGCACCTAAAACACCACCTCCTACCACAAACTCAAACTAACCAACAACTACTTCATGAAAAAGAGAGAACCATAAATGTACTGAGACTCATCACATGATGTATCTCCACCATTTCATATCCTACTAATCTACTAGAAATCACGATCAGATGCCTTCTCACTACTTACCTGACCAATGATAATGGGTGTAAACAGCACATCTTCTACTAAAACATGATCTTCATCCAACTAAACTTCAATAATAAAATCTATAAATATAATCATCTGACCCCAACCATCTTCAAAATATCAAATTTGAAATATTGGAATATTCCAACTCAAAACATTGGCCACCACATTCCCATTTTCTAGTGTATAATAAATGTTGAAATCAAAATTAAGAAGGTATTCCACCTAGATTCCATATAAGAGGATTAAGTCCCAATGGATAATGATATAATTTATGATAATAAGATTTTAATTCTCTATAAAAACTCCCAAAATATTTAATTCATTCATTTCAACATTGGATGCTTCACAACTGTTAATTTTATGTTGTGGTCGTGCAATTATACTTATATGGGTCATGGTTCAATTATCTATAGGCTAAAAAATTGTCATCCAACATCAACACACTATCTAATACCACATAAGAAGAATAAAAATACAATCTAAATGACTTCCTAGTCTCAAGAAAAAGAATAATTAGTGTAAATGTGAAATTGTTCATAAAATACTCAAAAACACACTAGTACTTCTTAGGCCCCTACAAATTCACCGTAATCCTTGTTAAATAATTAAATAAATAATCATATCTAGAAAAGTGTTATACCAAGATTCTAAAATATCCATCCAAGGCCAATAAACTATGTATATTTAACATATTCTTAGGATACACCCAATTCCTGACTACTCGACTATTCTCTAAAACCACTAAAACTCATAAATAAAAAATCACATGGTCCAAAAACATAAATTCATGGAACCAAAAATGGAAGAGGGACAACTAATTAAATTTAATGATGGTTCCTCTAGAAACCTAAATAAAGCATCATATGGATAGCATGGCCCCCCATAATCTTTCTATATTCCATGATATTGTCCAAAAAACATGGTATCAAAGGAGTCCAAAATGATTAATGATATTGCTCATCAATGCCTTAAATACTATAAGAGAATTGGTAAGAATAAAAAGAATAAAAAAATGTGAAAAATGTCCCTAATAGTTTCAAAAAGTGTCCTTTTAGAATATCCTATTCCAAAACCCTCATGTGTAGGTTCCCTAAACTTAGGTCAATCATTGAAAAAAATTATTCTCCTTTCATATCATCAAACAGATCATCAATTTAATGAAATATATATTTTTACTTCTATTTTACCATATTAATCATATGGCATTCTATATAAATTGGGAGTTTTTCATCTTCATTATTTTGAAAATTTTCTATAAAATCCCACGAGGAAGTGATGGGATTAATAAATACCTTTACCTCAAGGTCCACCTTCTAATCATTTAGCCCTTTCAACTTAGGGATTGATGTCAGATATAACATTAGAGAGAATATACTCCTATTAGGGAGAACATCAGTTGTGAACATGAACTTTTTATGGTGTATAAATATTTAATTATCCTTTGAAAATTCATGTGGATGTCTGTACATGAAAATTGTAACTTCTCCCACTGAATACTTCCCATTAAAAATAAAGAAAAACATGGATTTTTATCCCATGATTAACCACAAATCAGAAGTAACATGTCCTTTCAACCAAATGAGGGATCCCACTTACCTAAAAATATGTTATTAATCCCATCAGTAGTATGAAATTTGAACCTTTAGTTATAGAAGAAGTCTATATCATTGAAATTAATCAACCTACAAATTTTGATTATAATGGTGAAAATATTCAGGACTAAAATAAGGAATCCCCAGATGACCTTGATGTCCACTATATCGCACACCGAATACTTGAATACCTTTACCTTATTCCAAAATAATCAGTTTAAAATATCAATAACACATAGATTCAACTGAGCCTGCATACCAAATGAATTAATCAGTTTCAGTGAAATGGACAAATGGAATACACTGGATCCTAAAAACCCATGTTTTCTAAGATGTAATAAACATTGTACCTCCCACAGTGGTAGGCCCAGAATATTGGTACTCTATTATTACCAATTTTTCATGGAAATGAAATAGCTCATACTCTCTTATAATATTATTCCCTGGGGGAATATCTATTTTTTGAGGGTGATATTATATACCCTTGGATTCCTTTAAATCTACCATACTTCCCCTTGATAGTGTGATTCCTACACCCATCCTTCTTAATGAAAACTAGAAGAAGAACATATGATTCCATGACTTCCCACATTGGTGGAATATCCATAATGTAATGGAGTAATGATTATTGTTGTTTCCATCTTTTCCCCTCTGATAACAAACAATAGTGTTACTCCAAGATGAACCCACTGTAGATGATCCTAATAACTCTTGAACTCTCTTTCCACATCCCTGGTAAGACTAATCGTAATTTCCCTTCTCACTGGAAGAATAACTCAATATTATACCAACTAAAATAAATATAGTGATAACTTATTCTGTATCATCCTTATGAAGAAACCCTAAATAATTCCTTTTATTGAGATGAATGTGAGTGTGCCTAATCTGTAGTCCCATGCCTATCTTGAAATTTTGATACTTGAGGTAATCATTTGGGATGAGAATTGAAGAGATATATGCAAATTTTGTAAAATATATGGCATACTCCATTACTGAATGATAACCATGCACCATAATCACTAAATCATGGGACTTTTCTTCCCACAATGATTCCATGTAATACTACTAATATAAATCCATCTTTAAAGCTGTTTATGTGAGATCCTTATAATTCCATGAAATAACTATTTACTCCCACCACATTTTACTTTTCCCCTCTAAAATGAAAGTGATGATTCCCACATTATATTCCTCATGGATCTCCATAATTTAAAACATAAAATCCATATGATCCATCCACTCCTCAGGCTCATTGGGAAACATATCACCCTGGGTGATCGATGGATATTTAATTATAAACTCTAAATAATGTTCCACTATCAATATATTCTCTCAAACACCTACTTGACACATGTATTAGATCATATAAATCCTTGAATCCATTAATTATTAGCATTGGGAAGGCTTATCCAATGTAGTATTTACCAAAACACCCTCTCAATTCATAGATAAGGTTTATATGGGAGGCATTATCTAAAAAATAGAATATAAATCTTCACCATGAAAAATTAAATGTCAAATAAAATCAAAAAGGTAAAATTGAATCCTTATCATTTGTAATAACAAGAAACTCAAGAATCAAATGAAACATTAAATGGAATAGAAGAAAAAACACAAGAAATCTATGGTATTTCCCCGTGTCTATGGTTTGTCCACGTGGTTAGGCAATCCATGTTCCAATCATGTGTGTACAAAAAGATTTTGTATGAAAGTACACAAGGTATATACATGTTTACCAATAACCATGCACATTATTCATGCCCATCAATCATACCTCCCATTTTTTACTCAGAAATGAAAAAAAACTCCATTCTCAACCCTAGTTTAACCACCAACTATGATCCAATTTGGTGCATCATAAAAACATCCCACAATTGGAAACAAAACATAGAACAAATCCTAGACCACCCTTTGGAACATGAGGTTTACCATGAATAATATAAGTCCATGAACTCCCCATGTTCTTACCTCTTAAGACACAATTGTCCTAGATCCAGTCAACCGCAAACACCCATGTGAAAAATTCAGCTGGTTCCAATTTTTAATGTAACAACAAAGTTCTTCCTTACCCATTAACAAAGTTGTACTATCACATATATTGAATAATGTTCCCAATTTCCATGGTATGGAAATGGGCACACAACATAACCAACAATCTTGGGGGAATAACGTTTCCCAACATAGACTGACATCACCCATCAATGGAATGAGATTGACAATCCAATATCATCAGATCCAAAAATATAAAATACAACATTAATAGTACAAATATTAAAAGAATATACCATAAGAAGAACATATATAATTAAAAATTAACTCAACAATAAGACATATATACATGCAACCTCAATTCATAACAAAAAAACTCTATAAAATGGGAATAGTTCAAAACTGGGCCCAACTATACCATTAAATGCATCTAAATGGATAAAAAATCCTTAAAATGACTCGACATTGTCAGAATCCATTATAAAATGTCTCCTCTACAAAAAACAATTTGGTGGTAATAAAAAATATCCACCATGGTGTATAGATCCCTTTCGATGACAAATTTCTTGAAAAATGAAGCCTAAATATTCCGAAAGGCATATGTAATTTATGAGAAAAAATACCAATATGATACCACCAGGAATGTATTTAAGGATTTTATAAAATTAAAACTATATACTACCCTAAAATAATAATTCAAAACTAATCTTTTTTATAAATATTTAACTTTTAAAAAATCCTTAGAAATAACTTTGGTTATCAATTTCAAAGAGAATCAATTATCCAATATAAATCACAAACATGGATCAAAATAATAAATAATTCTGTATGGAAAATAATTCTTAATGTATCCAAAAATTAATAATAATAATTATTATAATAATCAGTGATATCTTATAACCAGTGAAAAAAATTGAGCATGATAGACATTATTAATCATCAAAATTACAATAAAAATTCATCACATAATACAGTTTAATCTCTTATGAGTAAGTGAAACTAGGGATCCGAACTCATTCTAATAGTGTTAGTGAGTTTAAATAAGTTATTTTATGTGGATAAAAAAAGTTTGAAGACATCATGGCCTTTCCTGAGCACAAACCTAAGAGCCCTGATGGTCACTCCAAAAGGATAATATAATATCCCCGGTTTTCCCACCCTAAGGATCTCAAGGACCCTTAGAAACAAAAATAGAATATTTAACAGTCTTCTTTTCTTAAGAAACACATGGTCCCTTAGACAACCCTTTTCTCACACCCTATTTTACCCTTGTTATACTCCATGATAACATAATCACAAATAAGTTCAAATCCATGCAAATTCATTTCATAAGGTAATTTCACAAAAAATTCCCATTTTAAATGAAAATATTACCCAAGTGAACACCTATTTATAAAACCCCTATATAAATCCCTTTAAAACCACAAAATCATAGTAAGGATATTTTTTGAGCATGTGGAGTTAACACATGCTACTCCAATTTGGAAAACCCTCTTTAGATGCCAGAATTTCTAAACATATACATGAAGAATATAAAACATGGGATAAAAAAAACTGTAAATATTTTTAATTGAGACTAAAACTATTGAATCAATATAGATTAGGATTTTAATGTTAATAAATGTAAAATATCTCTAAATAGAGACAACTACATCAGAAATAGTACTAACCTCATCACCTTCAATGACAATCACCATATATTTTATAATTTGGGCCTCATAGAACCAAAAAATGAAAAAAGACCATTACACCCCACCCCCCATTTACCCACTCTATATCCATTCAACAGTATGTCATGGGCTATATGTATCCACTAAAACATAATAACACATACAAAGAAGTTGAAATGAAGAATACACCAATGATGTTTTTACTTAACTGAATAAAAATCCCCAAGAATACTGGTGGAAAACACCAAAAAATGAGAGTGTAATATCCATCACTATGGAGATGGGGATACTCACTAAGGTAGTAGAAAATCAGGGATAAAGTTTTAATAAAATCCATTCGGAAAAAATAGTAAAACACTAAATTTTGATAAAACTAGACATGCCACATGGCTTGGAAAAGCCATAATGATAAGTGTGTTAAACCCATGTAAGAGCTATAATCCCCCCAAAATAAAGTCCATGAGGCTACCACTAGTTGTTTCAAAATTTGAGAAATAATTCTCAACCTATTAAAAACTATATTATCACAATAATCCGCAAAATTATAGGGTAACCTACAATGATAGACAAATTTTGTGCTAACCGTATTCCTTGGATTTCTTTCCCAAAATCTCCCACATTCGACTCATAAGTGCCAAGAACTCCATGAACAAGCCAGAAATAGAAATAAAACAAAAATATAGAATTTATAGTGACCCAGTAGGTTTCATAGGTAGCTACCACAATTGATATAAATTCATTATTCAGTAATCAATATAGATTATACATTTATGGTACATGTGTGGTACTAGTAAGGCATGTTTCATTATTCCAAATAATCATTCCTAAATCCATTATAAATTTTTAATCATAAAAATATTGTATTATCAAAATATTGTGCATTAGATATCATATCAAATCATTGGAATGCGTCTACACAAAGCAACCAGAAACGATTGGTGACGTTAAGATAAATAGACAAGAAATTCGTGTATAACACTTCCATATAAGGCTATATTAAATCATTGTGATCATAAAAAAAATTAAATTTTGAATGAATTTATGTTAATTATTTGTAATAGGTTTTTCGAGAACCATTGTTATCCCCATAAAATATGTTGATAATGTATTGATTTTATTAGTCTCATAGATTGTTTAGACTAAAGTAAAGTTAACCATCCAAAATTTGACATACAATAGAACCAATAATTCATGGAAAATTGATATACTAAGGTAGATATTGAGGTTTATTAGATAATATAAATTTACATATACTAATAAGGTATTGGGAAATTAATTTTGTAAAAATTTGATAGATATATATTACCAATGGCACATTGAGAGATCTCTCTGAGAAGACATGTTTGAGGCATATGAGGAGATTGTAGTGGTGTATAAAAGTATATATGATTAAGAATGAGCTATATTACACGTTCCATTCAAGTTATTATATATAATATTTCAAACATATAATTTATTGTATGAATGTTTAAGTTAAATTTAGGAGAACATTTTTTAGAGTAGTCAAAACAATCCAATTGTATAGCAGAATGTACAAGGGATGTATATGTGGTACATGATGAGGAAGGAAAACTAGTTATAAAAGAAAAAACGTAGTATTAGTATTGATTAATATAATCTAATAAAAAATTAATCTATATTAATGAGAAATATATGATCATTCAATATACTAGTTTCTTTAAATACAAATACTCACTACATTGTAGTTTATAATACAACTACAGAAGCGATGTATAAAATTACAATGATTTGTTTTGGTTCATTGTATTACAACTAGTATGTGAATTATTATCATATTATATATTATGATAATATTACTACAAATGTATAGTCTATGATGTCTTGATTTAATATAGTAAAAGAGGAATATACTTAGGTAAATCATCTCTTAAGGATTCATACTCAAGATGATGACATGGTTTAGAAAAGAGTATCCACCTAATGGAATCCTGAAAATCTCAGGGGTTGAATTCACAAATCACATGTAGTATTATCACTTCTAGTTAGATATAACATGTATAGTTAGAATGATGGATCTAGGTTAAGTTTTACTATTGTGAAAATGGGTTCCCTTTACCCAACATTAATAGTTTTATTCATTTAATATAACTTTTATGCAATTATTTATGCATGGTGTATACTTACCAAAATAGTGTTGATATTTATGAATCAACTCTTTTATTGTTAATTTCCTTAGATTATTTCTCATATCAAAAGGTTATAATAGTTCCTAGTTATAATGATAACGGCAAGATACTATGACACTAATCAAAAAATACATATGTCTTATAGTATTGATAAATCATACCAATGAGACATGGATGATGTCTGAATATCATGTGTATGGGATATAGAGAATTGAGACTTCTTCTCCTGATGTTTTCACTTTGTTATCTCATGAAGAGGATATCACGAGTAATGATGTGCCAATAATAACACAAATATTTCAGGTGTCGTTGGTTTTTCTTATTTATGAGCATGTGTATTACTCTCTTATGGTGATATCAATATCAATATATATGATTTGATCATATACATTGATTTATTGTGAAAATAATTACATTGATGTCATGTAGATGTAGCAAACAATTGATGTGTCACAAGTGGTACATAATCTATTTAATGTTAAATGTAGAATTTCTCACATACAAAAGGAAGAGATATCATAGGTCAAATGGACATGGATGGTATGTGTCCATTGTAGTATAATTTAAGTCAATATATTTTGGTCATAAATAAATAATGAAATAAATCATAATGAAATTATGTGTTAATCCTTTCTAATTAGATATTATATGAAAATGATATTATAATACATAGTTTTTTATTTTATGATATTGTCTTTGTTTTGACTATAGATTATCTCCTTATGTGATTTGATGAGTTGATGTACACTTCTCTTGGTCTATTAATAGTACATTCTTATATTGATATGTGAACCTATAGAGTCACATAGAAGGACTATTTAGAATCTTGGTTAACTCTAGTGAATTGGTGTTTTTGAACATTTTGGGCCCGACATCGGGAGATGAGTAATCTGTGTGATTAAGTGGTCATGGGAAAATAAATTAATTCAAAATTATTCAAGATTGAAATAATATCATTTTAATTTATCTACATACTAAATTAAAGACTTATTTGATGAATATTATGTATGATAATCTTCAAATGAATATTAAATAATCATTATTAATTTTTTCAAAATAACATGGTGGTATAAATTTGTAATTATGATTACTCATATTATATCATCTTATATAGTTTAAATTTTAAATTTTAGTTATAGAATACTTATTAATTTTTAACATGGTTTATATGTCTTACGTGGGGTATATGGTCTCATTTAAATAGGTTTTTATAAAGATGGTCCAAATTCTAATTTTTTTAAATTAAACCCACTGTTTATTGAAATTGAAGTCATTTTTCATGTATAATTTTTCTCTCCATAATTTTAGATAATATTTATCCTCTCCATCATGTTATAGAAATAGAAAAGAGTGTTTAATTCATATCAATATATGTTATCCAACCAGAATCAAATAATTAACAACCCCATGATTATATCATCATTGAATGCTCATTTATATATCCATGAATGCACTCAGATATCCAGTATTGATGATCAAGATATATTAATCAGAATGTTTAAGCATTCAAGAAGGTTCTAAGTTCACTTCCATTAAGTGATTATCTAAAATGATAATTTTAATTTATTTCCAATACAAATTAGAAGAGTTATAGTTTATAATTTTTTTGTATATATTTAATTATGTTTGACCTATGAGTTTTAAATGGGATGAGAATACATTTGAATTGACATTATGATAATGATCAAAGTGTAATGTTATTAAATTTAGTATTTTTAGGCTTCTAATGTGTTTTTGATACCAAATCATACTAAAATTAATATTTACACACATAAATATAAATGTTATCCAACCCAACTGTTATACCACTTTCTAGCCTTGATTTGTAATATTTAATCTCTAAAATATGAACTTTTCAATAGTAACTATAATTAACATCCCCTATACTAATACTAAAATTATATAATTGTAAACCACACATCCTCTCTATATTTAATATATTATTAATGTTTCATCCTCATATTTTCTTAATTTCTTTATACATAAATAGTTTTTGTCCATAATAATTAATGCATTGAACATGAAAAAATCACAATTTTTTCCCTCCACACCTCATTGTAAACTGTTTACATTTCCATCATTAATCCTAATATGTATTGAATTGTAAAAATATACAAATTAAATTAATATTTATCATAGAAAAACTACATACCTACCATATCTATGAGAATTATGATATCAATCCCAAGTAACCTCATTACTATAAAATATTAAATCTTTAGAACACTATCATTTACCATTAAAATTTAGGTGGTCATTCCCATTCCCCAACTATTATTCTTTTAATTTTGAAAAAATTATTACTCTTAGAATAGAAGTAGCCGAATTGATAAATCATTTTCCCACGTCATCCCATAAGTAGTCACTAGTTCCATGAACTTCCCAATCTATTTATTTTAATGAAATTATGTAAAATAAAATTCCAAGATTATCCTTTATGTTCCACTATTTGATTCTCGTATGGCATAATTGTTTCATAATTTTATAGAAATTATTATATTGTAGGAATAAAACTATAAATAATATTGGGTTGTCATAATTTCCCCATTTATAACATTTCCATTATTAATATATCTCTTATGTAATAATGTGACACTACTTTAATAACTAGTAATATGTTCCTCCCTTTTTCTAAAGAGATTTTTTTCAACTGAAAAATCATTACATTATGAAAAATATTTGATATATATTCTTTTATAATTTACTACACCCAAAATAAACCCTCTATGAAAATTTATATGATATATAGAATTGATTCTTACATGCCCATTAAGGTCACCTACTATAAAAATATACTCTTGAAACAAATAACACAGAATCATAGTCTCTAAATTAACACAAAAAGTATCTTTATATTGTATATATTGACTTACTTGATATTTATAAACATTGAAAAAGATGAAATCCACATATCTTATCTCTATTTTAACATCTCTTCCTTTATCCCAAATCTTATGATGTCAACCACTTTATCAATTAATGACTTAACACCAATAATAACATCATCATTTATATTAATTGTCATACCTGTGTACTAATGATTTAAATAAGTTCTATCAAATTAATCTTCCATTTCTCCCACAAATTTATTCTTATTTAAGTATAACACACTAATCTCTCTTGAAATATCGGTACATAAAAATTACAAATATTTACCTATTAATGTTCCAATAATCTACTAGTTATCCAAAGCTTATGAATATTGATTAGATTCCTTACCTCTGATGCAAATTTATATTGGTTTGAAGACCCTCTCTCACATAACACTACACTTTGTGGTCAAAGTATTAACTCTAGATCATTAGACACCATACGCAACCAATATAGTGCATTTCCTCCGAGTTGTATCCTAATATAACAATATATACATTGGATCGATTCCATGAAACTATTAAACAATGGTTTATATTATCAAT
Organism: Viscum album; assembly: GCA_963277665.1. NCBI lineage: Eukaryota > Viridiplantae > Streptophyta > Magnoliopsida > Santalales > Viscaceae > Viscum > Viscum album. Next base: position 919,721,900 of record OY728164.1, on the reverse strand, counting down.
TATAATCATAGCACAACCATAACCCTTTATCTAGGCTTAGGAATAGAAATTTTGGATATAAAATCCACAAAGTTGGATTTCTTATAAATAATGTTATAAATGGTTAAAATGTGTTTAAATTATGTTATTATTCATTTATATAATTATTTTAAATCGTATTTAAGAATAATGAATAATAAATAAATATAAAATATTTTCTCTAAGGTATTATTTATCAATGAAATGAGTTCCAATAAATTTTTACCTTCATTAATTATAAATAAAACATTTATAATGGATTCACATTTATTATAAATAAATTAGAATTGAAAAAGGTTACCTTTTTTTAGTGTTTATTTTTTACACTTATAAATGTTCCCCTTTTATCAAAAATTTATTTTTAGAGTTGATAATATGTACTTTTGAATATTTATGAATCTATTGGTGTGTAGATCATTTATAACACTATCATAACACCAAATCCTTAATCAAAATACAAAATATAAAACAATAATTGATTTCTCCAAACCGTATTGACTCAAGTCATTACATCTTTATTTTAGCAAAGTGAAACTATTGGGTGAAAACCCAAATCACACATTGGTTTTTAAAAATAATTTTGATTAACCTAAAATCTTCAATTGGTTACTCATACTTTCGCTAATTTGTTTTAGGATAGGACATTGGAAGGGATTATGTGTTTTGACTAGATTATTTAGGTTGTATTAATTATATCGTAAAAATTTATCTAAACTACATTTCATAGATACAGTGTTCAATGAGAGGTCTCAAACCAGTCATACAATGATAATGATGGCTCAATTTGAGCATGTGGATATATAATGGTGCCTTGCTTTGAATGTATTCTTCATAAAAGTGGTCAGGTAAAATTTCCTAGTGAAGAGAAAAATGGAGAATGTATGGTGGTTGAAATTTTGTATTATCATTAAATGATACAACCAATTTTGTAGTCTTTGGTTTGAGGTGATTATTATTGGGTGAAACCGCATATTTAAAAATGGCTTTAACCGAGAATGTGGATGACATATAATCTTGAATTGGTTATTCCTTCTATCCCGAATTACTTTTTGAATGGGACAACCATGTATTGGATCTGGAAGGACTATGATAATAAAATTATATCCTCATAAAAACATGAATAGCATAATTTAAATGTGGGTTTCTCAAACATAATAAACCGAGACACGTATCATAAATTTTTTTAATAGTCTAATAAAATTAAAAATGATGGTGAAATTGATATTAATGAAATAAAGTAATGTTATAATCTTATATATTTACTCACAAATATATAATCAACTATAAATTTTATTGACTTTTTTTATAGAATTAGGATTTAATAATTTTAATATGTATTATTATTTAAAAGCATATATAGTTAGAAAATGTTACTTTTTTCCTTTCATAATATTTTTCCAAATAGTTTTTTATATTATCAATTTTAATGAGACAACAATAATAAGACATGAAATTAAATTAATTTTAGCTTCACAAATCATTCCTCTTTGATTTTAAGAAAATATTAAATTATATTATTTGAAATATACATTATATAATTAGTGGTGGTATTAATAAATTATATTAGTTTTTTTATAAATTTCATGTGACATCATTTTTGATATCTAACCTCATTATAATAAATATATCATTAAAAATTTAAATAATATACAACTTTATTTTATACGACAATTTAAATTTATATCTATTTAATTATATATTTTGTGCAAATATTTTTTATTATTTATATTTTAAAATATTATAAATTATAGTCACTAAACCATTTTATAAATATTATTCCTTTAAGTGTGTGTAAATGATCACATTAGGGGACATCTACAGAATATACATGTAGCCATAATTTTAATCCATATGTTTTAGTGGTGATTAGTTATGTTTCTATATGAATTTTTTTAATTCCATCATAAAATTTAATATAACTTATTCCATTCACCTATCTTGGTTCACAATGATTGTCCAAAATGAGTCCCTAAAATATTAATTTCCATCCCTTCACCCACGATAGATTGATTGTTGACTTATAATGCTTGCTTGATTTCCAAATGTAAATAATTTCTTATTAGCCTACAGTTTCAATTTATAATGGGGAAATAATTTATATTTTTTATTTTCCTATGTTTTATCCCTGTATTTTATTCTTTTTATTTTTGTGATCAAATATACAGCTACTGGTGCCTATGGTCAATCTCCCATCATAGGATCAATCATCCAACCCTTGTTAGAAAATGTGTATACTCTTCCTTCCTTTTTTGATCTCAAGTCCATTCATCATAATTAGTGGTATATCCTCCAACTATGTGGTTGATCATTTTAAAAATATATATATCTTGCATTCAATTATATAACATAGATAATCTATTTTATAAACCCTTGTGTTCTCATGCGATTTATGTATCTACGTATCATGACTTAACAGTAATAATTTTTTCCATTTCTATTTTTTAATCTCTTTTTTAGTCTATTGATTCTTGATTAGCCTCATCCATTCAATAAATGTGGATGTTTGAATCAATTTTAATGAATCTATGTCATTAATGATTTATTTTCCCACAATTATTAGTTCATCAAGAGATGTATGTCTCCATGGAATTTTTGAGAGAGGTATCAATACAATTCCAAAGAATGTCAAAATATATCATCTGGTGCTAAGGAAGTTTTCATTTCTAGATATATTGAATCCCTCACAAAATATTATCAGAGTCATCCCCGATGCCATATTTTGGTGGAAACCTTATATTATAAATTATTCAGTTTTCTGTTTTCACTTTTTTTGCGGATTATATTGGAAAAACAATAAAATCCTAGGTTTAGTACCAACTTTGTATATCTGGTTGAAGTGAGATTGACCATTATGGTTTTTTTACTATTTGGATTAAATTATTATCTCTCAGTTTTTTGAAAATTTTCAATTTTGAATTTTAATTAATGGTAACATAGAGTTTTGTATTCACATTAGAGTAGAATAAAATTAGTAATGAAACATGTTAAATCCTATGATCCCTAGTTTCTATTTTTCTATTAATAGTTTTTTAATTTTTTAATTAGTCATAATTAAGTGATCATGTGTCAAAATTATTATTCTTTGTATTTTTTAATCTACATTTGATAATATGAATTTGAATAAGGGGTTTTTAATATACAAAACCTTTTTCAATTAGATAATCAAACTTGATTGTGGATTCAAGAAAATATGATATTTTTATTTTTTATGGTAAAATGAGATTGAGTTGGGGTGTTTTAAGATGTTATAATTATTGTTCCATCATGAAATATATGATAAACATATATCCCCAATAGTTCCAATTTAATTGGTCTGATAATAATCACCACTGACACATATGTCCCATTGGAAATTTTAATTAATGTACATAGCTCATTAACATTTTACATGGATGATAAATTCATATTAATGGTTTTTTTTGAAAATTATACAACTAGAATTTGATCAAAAATATAAAAATAATTTATGAAAATGTCATTTATAGTCCTTGAACAAGAGTAATATAAATTTTACTCTTTTATGGTATATCATGGAACACACATATATACACACATTTATGAGATTAATAATATATTTTGAAAATAAGAAAATATGATTTTTAATCTTTAATATGTAGAATAAGAAAATATACTTTTAATTTCTTTTCATAGTTCATATGAAAATTTAATCGATGTTAAGGTGTTTCACATTCACTCCTTGGTATCATAAGAAATCGAATATGCCTTACTTTATCATGAGTTATGTGGTATGGATTTTGTAATATATGAAGGTGAGGTATTTTGTGTTAGATATCATTATAAATTAGGTGGGAATAATAATCTATAGGAAATTAATGGTAAAATTAGGCATAGATAGTATGTGTATTCTATCTTTAAATATATCCAATAGAAGTTATCAGTTATCATACCTTGGTATGTAAGGCCGAAACATAGCATGTTAAAATCTAGTGGCCCTCCTTATGGCCAGTGTCTCTTTTTTTTACTTTGGATATGAGAGTGGTAAAGTTTTATACATATCCCATGATATATTAAAAGATTATCGGGTTTCATACTCAATGTGTTCATTCCAAATTTCCCAAGATTTGAATTCATTTTTAGTATTAATTGTGGGATTTGAAGGATATGTCTATTTAAAAAATAATGAGATATTTTATTTCATACGTAGAGGTTTAGTGATGATAGATTTGTCATAAAATTATATTGTGACTATATTATATATAATATGGGTTACATATTTCTTTTAAAATCATATTTTATTTCATTTCACAGATCATAATGGTTTAATATCCAACTATTAATCTAGTTTTCTTTTAATATACATTGGATGAAACGTGGATGGTAAGGTTTCCATAATAAATGATTTATATTTGTCGAATGGTAATACCCATATCAAGAATTTAGGTACCACGAATTTCATTAATAGTAAATACACAATTATTTTGAATAAAATTCTTGGGAATGTAGTTGTTAATGGTTTTGATAAATTTTTCAAACAAGTCATTCTCATCCATGTTGCACTAAGAAACATACCTTTTTTCGTAAATTTTTATAGGAGTTTCTAATATTTTCATCTTTTAAAAGTCAAACTAAAAAATTAGTCACCCAATTGAGTAATTAGACTACCTTTTTAAGAACAATCTAGGACAACTTCCCACAGTAGTGGCTCTTATTATTTCAATTTTATAGGTGAATTAATTAGGTATTTTTGGGTCAATTTTTTTTAAAATAAATCTTTTTTCATTGAGGTTATTATATCAGGTTGATAATCTATGGTAAAACAATTAATGATTAAATTAATGGTTTTTATGAATGATAATGACCCTGAATACTTACCTCTAATGTTTAATGAATTTTTTCTAGAATTAAAAAATTGTGGAGACAAACATTCTGATCCATAATCTATAGAATGATTATGTGTAATAATTTTTAAACCATTCCCTTGTTTCATGGGTTTTTATAATGGTATAATGATTACAATGAACATATTATTCTTTGGATGAGTCTTTCACAAAGATAGTTTATTGATAAATTATTGTCACTCATAGACCAATGGTTTTATGTCTATTGAGGATCTTTAATGTATTCATTCCCCATATTATCAATATTATATAGTGTTTGGTTGTACTTCTTATGAACATTTCAATAATTATATTTTTATGTGTAGTTGTATCAAGTGTATCTTCATTGGGTATCCTAAGGGGGAATAGTGATTCAGACTTTTGGTAAAGAAACCAAGTTTAAAAAAATATTGTATGTTTGGATACAGTGTTCCATGAGACCATTCCTCCAAGAACTAAACCTAAAATTAAAAATTGTGGTGAATAATCATATAATATGGATCTTGTAAATGATCATACTATTATTATTAAGTATAATATTGAGGAATCTCCACCTTCTCCTCATCCTGATTAACAATATAGATCTGAATTTATGATTCTTCAGAAATTAATTCTCTTAAAGATCTAAGAGATTATTTTATCACTATAATTAGATAATAGAGTGTAATAATACCTCCCTCAATATATAACTATGATGATATGGTTTATTTTAAACTATGATTTGTCCAAGGTATTGATAATGGGGACACTCTCACAAATAATTATTTTTTCATATAGAAACTTAAAGAAATATACATCTTCAATGTAATATGTCATTGAATCCCTAAATAAACTATTAGTCCATATCCATTAAGAAACATACATATATGGGGATTGAATATAATGGATATATAAAAATGTAAGTTAATACTATAGGGAATAAAATCAAATATATGGTCAGAAGTTTTGGCTAATGGTTACCTTTAGAGTGAGGTAATTGATTATTTTAAAATTTCATCCCATATAGTTAATCATTATTCTATAATAATTTTATAATAACTTCATTCTAATATTCTCCTTCATATTGAACAAGTTAATGTCAATCCAATATTATTTGGTGGTTATATAATTCAAAAAATATTCATGATGTTTTCTATTTTTTTTTAAATATAGGTTTATAACTAAAAAATTATTTTATATAAATTATGTTATTATTTAATACATTCCTTTAGACAATAGAAAAAGATTTGGATTTATTCACGTTGAAAAATGACATTAGAAGTATGGAATATAATTCTTTTCATTATTTTACATCCTTTTAAAAATATAATTATTTACTTCCTTATAAATGATGTTGACAAGATACTCATCAAGAGTGATATGAAATTAATCACTATTTTTAAAAAGGATTTTAATTTATATTTGTAAATGGATTATATGGATTATGTTGTGAATATTTTAAGAATTTATAACATTAGTTATAGAATGATTGGGTTATTATATATGTCTAAATATTCATTTATCAAGAAGGTTTCTAAGTGATATTTATTTGATGATTTAAAACATATTAATGTCTCATTTTTTCTACAATTTAAATTTTCAAAATTGTGGTATCCAGCCATCATTGCAAGTATTTAATATATTAGTATTACAAAATATACTAATGTTTTGGGAAGAATTATATATTCTATTACATTTACATGATCAAATGCTGGCTTCTATACTTATACATTTACGAGGTTCATGGGAACTATTGGTAAGCCATATTGTATTGGAAATAAGTGTATTTTATGGTATAGTTAATATATTTTATCCATTTTATTTTTTTGTAGTAATATTTTAATTTTGGAAAATTAGTGACTCGTTATTTATTCTTATTATGATAGAAATATTGACATAAGGAAAACTTTTTGGTTTATATTTTTGATGTATTTGGTGGTCCATTATCTTGGAAATGTAATATAATATTAGTAGTCTCCATCTAAACCACTAAATATGAGTACATTGAGTTGTTATAGACCATTATTTAATCCATTTGGATAAAGGGATAGATTACTGAACTCAAGTTATTTAATTGTTTCATTAGTGTCAATTTTGATTCATAATCTACCCTGGATCTCTCTAAGAATTTATTATTCCATTTTGAGTGTAAGAATATATATTATGTTATATTTTATAATATATATTACTCAATGAGTAATAGTGTTTTTCAATAAGATATGAATAGATGATAAAACAGTCAATAATTTGACTGTGGTACTTTCTTTTTCATTATTTAAGCATAGTTTTTTTTAAACAGATCACCCTTGAGTGACAATTAAATTCATGAAAATCATCCTTTTTCCTTTTCTCAGAATCATTTTAAAATGAGGGTGTTTTTCTTATATACAATAATTGATTGATTTTGAAATTAGATTAATTTATAATTAATATAAACTTTGAATATATCTTTTTGAAATTATTTTTCATTTTTATATGCCTCGATTTCAGACATTTTTTATTATGGGGTTTTTTCTCATAAGGATGATAGTATCTATTTTCTATCAAAGTTTATGAAATTTATCATCTAACCATGGATTCATCACACAGTAACACATCCTTCTCAATTAGATCTCATAGTCCACCATTATACCATGTGTTCAGTCATATATCCACATAATCATTCACTTTACTATGTGTATCCTAAAGTCGATTTTGTTCCATGGATGGTCAATATACCTAATATAATTTTTCATTTAGCCATACTTTCTTCCATTAAAAAAAATAAAACTATGTGTTTTTTATTCCACTATTGTTTTTTTATTTTTTTTTAATTTGATAGTTTTTGAAGTTGTCATGTCTTGATAATTATTATAAATGTATTAATCTATGTTTGTTGAAGTAATTATAAATATTATAGATATGTATAGTTATATTTGATCTCCATATTTAGAAAACATATAGGTGGATCGTTTTATTTTTTTACATTAAATTTATTGTTACTATTCTTGAGAAAGTGGAATCCAGAATATATTATCTATGGTTGAGGTAGTATTCTCTTTGAGTCCCATATAATCCCTCTTTATAAAATATTAGATACCCCCCAATTGAATTTTTTAGTTGAAAAATGTTATGTATTATCATGATTTTCACTAATTTTATTTTCAAGACAATAGTTTTTGAAAAAAAATGAATATTATTTGTGGTACCCAGTTGGTAAATATCGTTAATGTAATAAAATTATTTACTATTTCTGAGTTTTATTTCCTAAGGTATTTTTATCATAATTTTCTTGATTTTTTGTTCTACCAATTTCTTATTTTATTTATTTTAATTTATTTAATTTATTTTAAAGTAGGGTTTTGTTAGATTCATGAATTGGTAATGAATAAATACTAGACACTATTAATTATTCTATTCTCTTATTTTGGTTTTCCCTTTTTATCATTTTTATGTTATTATTATATGTTTCATATTAATAATCTCAAAAAAATTATTATCTATAAGTATGTAATTTCTGTTCTTTTAAAAGGGTGTTATGAAAAAATGTTAACAGGATTAGGGTTTTTCTTAATTCTAAAAATGGGTCGGAAAATCATGACATTGTCTACCTATTTTCATCTTCACACCTACACCCCAACCCACATATCACTCCCAAACCCAGGATATATATATATATGTATAATTATACAATAGTTGTTATATTAAATTTAACACAAATTTTTATAAATAAAAATATATTATATTTAATATATTATATTTTTTATTGTTATGTAATTATATTAAAAATATTTATATATATATATAGTTGAATATTAATATAATTAAAAATTAATATATTATATATTATAGAATTATATATTTAGTTTTATGTATAGTTATATATATATTTATGTTCATGTATATATATATATAAATTCCCTTCAGGGGTTAAGTCATGTGACACCCATAGGTTCTGGCATCTCTTTTCCTATGACAATTGTTTTAGGATTGAGTCGTGCCAATCTCTGAAATGAGATAGAATTATGATCGAATTTTCCCAATTATGGAAGGGATATGTGACTGGCGTCATGAAGGGACTAAATTATTTAAAATTAATTTCCCTTCTTGATTTATGGTTTATGTTGAATGATATTCATAATTTATACATTCTTACTTCTGACGGGAATTAGTTAGCACATGAGGCTTTCTAGACTCATAAATGTGATGGAATGAGGCACACATAATCCATGAAAGAGAAAGAAGGTGTGCATGGGGATTATAATAGCCATAATGACTCATAACATAATTCACATTTAATTACCGTGTGGATGGGGATATTTTTTATCATGGTAGATTCCATGTTGACCGTTATTAATTCATATATTGAGTTTGGATGGCCTCATATTCTTGTACCAATTGTGTTTCAAAAAGTGGTAATCTAGATGTTCCTAATCATCAAGCTATTTTGGTCAATAGGAGAGATGATTATTAAAACCCAATAAGTAATATTATGCTATATTTTAATGGACCTAAATCCATATTTCATGTCTTATAGGATCAACATGTAATTAATTCATTTAATCCTATGTTCTCTATGGTTGGGTTTGAATCACTAGTTCATATTGAGGTTTCCATTAATTAAGTTATTTTACATGATTCTAAGTTTTCATAAATGAATATATATTTTTATGGGCATATAATAGAATGATATTTTATATCCTTTATGACTAAGGAGAAGGGGGATGCAGAATTTTTGGAAGCAATGCATGGAATTATTTCGAAAAGGCTAAATGAATGTAAAAACCCATTGATATTTCCCTATATTTTAACGAAAAATAATATCAGTGAACTATATATGTAATTAAATAGTTGTTTTTAAACACATCATTCATTTTTTATTAGCTTATGAATTATTCACAAAAAAAATATTCCAATTTTTTCATCTTGGGATTTAAAATCAAAATCATGGGGGATGATAGTTTTGAGCCCAAGATTCCTAAAAATAAGGGGTTTTTAATCTGAAAATTCTCATTAGAAGATGTGAAAGTGATTAAACATTTTTCAAGGATATTACATGTAATAAAAATTAAAATTTATTTATAACAAAGGAGGAACAAGTTGTATATATATATATATATATTTGTGTCTATGTGAGTACCATCCACCATTAAAGATCTAAAACATCATTATTCATAATATTTTTGTTTGAAAAATAACACTATGGTCTATCAATTGGATATTTTCTCTTCTGAGTGTTTATATGAGCTAAGATGAATCACACATCCTATCTATGAGGATTTAAATCCTTTGTGATGTGCTAGAATTTTTTTCTGTGAATATGGTTGGAGAAAGAGATCATACTGTTTCAGGGGGGATCTACCAAGAATCATATTTCACTCCCATAACTAACATAATGTCATCATATGTTAGTATTATATAGGTTATTGAATAATCTATTTGATTTTAAAAAAAATTACACATGCATTGGAATTTCCTAATTAAATGGTGTAGCTAAATCATTCATCAGATGAATGAACACGTATCCCATACGTTTCAAATTATCAGATGATTTATTAAAGGAAAAATTTAGTGGAGGATTGATCAGATGTCCAATATATTCTTCATTGAATAATACAATGACTATTTATGAAAATAAAAATTTACATCAAACATATCCAAGCTTAGATAAATCCTATTTATATAAGACTTTGAATTACATAATGTTTAATATCCCACTTCAACTAACGCATAAAATACATTGTTCCATTACACCCAATATAGTATCAAATAAATGAACATGTGAAATCATATCAAAAAACTTTCTGATTTATTCCAAAAAACTCTTGTAATGTTGTCATTAACATCCCAATCTGTTCTATCATTTTGAATTCCACAGGGATAACCATCCAAAACACTTTTTTTAGATATAAACAGTTATATTAACTATCAGAGTAAATCTCAATCGCTATTTATTGAATTATAATTTGTCACCACATGGACCTTTATAACATTGAAAAAATCCAAATATCTTAATATATTATTTTTATCAAAGAGTGGCCTTAATAAATTTGTAAATTTTATTCATGAAATAAAGGGATCTGGCATGATCTTCATCAACCACATGTATCTCTATATGTGTTTCCATTATCCTAATTCATATTTAAACATGCATTCTCATATTTCCCATTGTTCATGGAATCATGTTACTATAGTAAATGGAACGTATCAGTTACTCTAGTATGTACCACAAGATTTTTGAAAGATTTGGCCAACATTGTTTCCAAAACATATACATATATTAAATCCAAAATAAAATTAAAATCCCCAAATTGACAATAATGAATTAAAAACGCCTTTTTACTGTCTTCCTCTACTTAACTACTCAAATCACTCAAGGCTACCCAGGGGTACACCCTATTCATGATTAATTCTCCTCCTTCCTTGTAAAATTTCCCCCCTTTCAATATAATTTCTTGGAAATCATCTCAAGGTGTGTTATATATCTCTCGAGTCTCATTCAACCCATAATCGAGGCTTCAAACATTCTGTGCTTGATTCCAATGTAGGTTTCTTTAATTTTGTGCCTTTATATTATAAAACCCTTTTTTCTTTAAATACATGTTTTATGTTAATATTGATAATAAAAGACATATCTATGGTTCTATTTAGAATGGAAACTAAGTTTTACCTGGTTTCCACTGAATGAAATGGATTGTTTCCTATAATTTTATTACTTTTATCAACTTCTATCCACACCATCTAATTAGTAAAATGCATAAATGGATATTAGAAATGAATTATGAGGTTTTGAAAAGGTTTTATTCTTTTAAAATTGATTTCTAAATTGGATATATAATTTACATTCAATTTTATGAAATATTTTCAATTCCATGTATCAATAAAAAAATTTCATGATTGGATTTTTGAATAATGGGGTGTGGTTTTCAATTTCGATTTTCATCAGTTAGGGTTATATAACTATTAATTGGACAATCATATGTGTGTGTGAATTTATGTGTGTTTGTGTTTACCAATTCACATAATTATGTGAATTATAGTAACAATAGAATCACATATGTTTGTGTCTTTGAATCTATATGGGTATAACAATATATGGGTATATCATAAACCTATAATGATATTAAATTCATCTTCCTCTGTGTTTAAAATTGTTCTTATAAACTAATTTATAAATTTTTTATTTTTCTAGATTATATTTCCTTAATTGTTTCACAATTATTGTCACAATTAATAAATTATATTCTTTGATAGTATTTAATTCATAATTATATTCCATGTGGTTTCTTAAATGATTATCTTGAAATTTGATAAATGCATTGTTTTTAATGTGGGGTGTGTACTTTTTATGGGTGAAATTTGTTATTATATAATTATTAATATCCCTCTTTTTAAAGGAAATGTGACACTTTTTAAAAGGGTAAATAAAATGGGTAGTAAGGTATCTGTGAGGGGAAGTCTAGTTTGAGTATAATATTTTATTAATAGAAATTACTAAATAAAAAACATATTTAATGGTCCTGATGTCACTGAGGGGGGATACAAAATTTCAATTCTAAGACATATAATCCATATTGTGAGGTTTTATGGGGTTTAATGGTTGTGAAGCACTACCCCATTACATCAAATCATGTTCTCTCTATGGGGGTTATTATGAAGATTGGATTTTTATAAGATTAGATCACCAGTTTGATATGTTATTACAAACATAAATTAGATGAAATAGTAATTTTTCCCATGGTGTATTCTTATGAAATGTTTCTTTTATGTTTTATTTCTTTCTTCTATAAATTTTTTATTTTTTGATACAATATCTCTTTGGTAAATTGATAATGAATGGTATCTATTACCTTCCCTAAACAAAATTTTAAAAACATTGAGATGTGTGTATTTCTAAAATTTATTTTCAATGTGGATTTCAATGGGGATTTTGGAATAATGATGGAAGAGACTAATAAAATATTTTCAATGTTCTTATTTTATTGAAATATAATATTAGAGAATGGTTTAAAAAATTATTTAGAAAATGGTATTTATATTTATGATATTATTTAATAAAATTGATGAGTCGCAAATGATTTACAATGTGTTCCCTACGGGTAATGGTGGCTGGATATAGGTGAGTGGCTGCATGACATATGAGTGTCACACTATAAACACTATTCACCTATCGCATAATATAGAATAGAGGGTTTTGGGAATAGTATATTAGCTCCATCCATCCACTCCCCATCACAAGTCCTTTTTATAGGGAGATGTGGAATTAAACCCTTTCGTGGGTAGTGATCCTAGATGAAGAAAAAACTGTGAGGTATTAATGAAAATTTGACACTATTTTTTATAAAGGTTCATGCATTCCAAATTTATATCCTAACACGGGTATTAGATGAGATTGAAAGCCTCTAATGTTTAGGTCAATCACAGTGGGGGGTATTGTTGGAGTCACAATTGAATGACAATGTGTGCCCCATTGGACATGGTTTCTAGCTATAGGGGTGCCATAGAGTTACATATGTGTGTCACATTATGACACTTATTTACATTTCCCGCATTAATGATTAGAGAGATTTTGGTAATGGATTTCAAACTCCATCCATCTTCTCCCCACTATAAGGACATTCGAAGGGGGGCATGCAGTGATCCACCCTAGTAGGCCATGAGCACTACTGAATAATAAAATGTTGACAGAGTAATGAAAATTAGAAAATATTATGATTGAGGGCCATGCATCACCAATGTAGATCCTAGAAATTGTATCAGATCCAAAGGATAATTTCACTATTTCTCTTAATAGATGATGTATATAGATGATGGATTCCAATCATCGATGGAAGAAATTTCCATTTATGGAATAGTCAAATGGAGCACTATTTATAGTCCTTAAGAATGGATTTATATACAAAAGAAACACATTGTATTTCAATTAGTGTGGAAAGTGTCTATTTATAAAAATCTAACAGAAGGGAATTGGATTTTTATTCCAGAGGAATCAATTCTTTAGGGGGAGCCTTATCCAATGAAATATTTACAAATGTGATGTCAGGTGTGTCAACACATGGCATGTGGTAAAACTGTTAAATATCTACAAAAGATATTCAAAATACATAGAGGCAATATTGAATGTTCTGTGGAACAAATATGAGGATATGAGAATGAACTCCAAGGACTCTATTGAAGCATTATTTAAATAGGTGAATGTTTTTGTGAAAGACATGCATTATCCTGAAGAAATTATTAAAGATATAAATATTGTTAAGAACATATTGATAATACTTTCACCTTAGTTCAATCTGAATGTTTCTATTTTATAAGATAATTATCCAAATCATATAAAAATTTATTACATGCACTATACACTTATTGAATATGAGATGGGAAATGATGATATTTTGTTGGTGGAAAAAAGGTAATCCAGAAGAGTTAGAAATCAAGGACATAAAAAAGATAACCATTGAAGATTGTGAGGAAGGATAATGTATTAATGATGTAATTTCATTACTATTATCAAATCAATAAATAGAAAAGGGAACATTCAAATAGAAACTCCCACTTACATGCTTATGATGGGGAATGGATGGACATCTTGTTCCAAGGTTCCCAAAGAAGTTTCATGGTTATTTTTTCGATGATTTTTTAATTACCATGAAGAATTATATATCTTATGTGAAAGATAACAAATTATTTAAGTGGAATTTATTTAAAAATAAGAATTTTATTTCAAAAGAAAATGTCAATTCTGAAGAATTTTAGGTTGACTAGATTGAGAACTATAATGCTCCTGGAAAATTTCTATCAAGATAGTTTTAAGTAGCTCCTTGAAAATGGAAGAAATAAAAAATTATGAAGAATAATTCAAATCAAGAGTTTATATATAAGATGAATTATAATCCTCTCTTGGGGATATGGACGTTTTAAAGATCAAAAAAGAAGAATGATTATAAAGTGGTTTTTTATATCAAATTATATATGAAAATGTAAGAAGATGAGAATTTGGGTATGATGAAGTAAATTTAATGTCTAATTTCATGATTACTAGAAGAATAATAAATCGTTGGTGAGTACAATATCAGTGTTAAATAATAAAATAGGTTGATAGGTGGATTGATTAACTTATTAAAAGAACAAATCAATATTATTGAACAACTTGAAGACACATTAATTGTTCTGTGATGAAATGTTAAATAATAGAAAAAAACTCTGGACTCCTAGTATTGAATTGAAAAATAAGATCACTCCAAATAAAAAAAATATTGATGTGGAGTATAGAGTACTATAAGAATATAATCAATAGTCATATATAAATGAAAAGGGTATAATTTTTATTGATCTCAAACAAAAAACTGTAGTGATTGATGTCAAACAAAATGTTCCCACTCTGAGGTTTCAAATTGATTTGGAAAAAATAATAATACAAATACTCACAATCCTCAATGAAGAACCATTCTAATATCAACATTAAGGAAAACAAATTTTATCGTGGGTTATTATTTTGTAAATATTGTACATTCTCAAAATGCATGTTTCATTCCTAAAAGGTATAGAAAAGAAGAAGAGTAGAAAATATGGACACATAGAGTTAAATATTATAAAAATTAATTTGATGGTCATTATTTATCTTGTGGAGGATTCTGACAACTTTCCATATATTTATCATAAAAATGAAGAAGGATGTGCAGAATAAAACTCAATGTGGTCATAAGTATTATTCCAAATAATCATAAAATGAGCTAAAAATGAATAATCGATTTGTAGCTCTATAAAATGATGTTTGTCCATAATAAGCTAAAAATATCAATATTATAAATCCGTAATGGGTATCATGTCAAAAACATGGATAAAAAATAAAATAGCTGAGAAAGTAGTGGTTATAGAGATTTATCTCAAAGAAATAGATTGTTTTTTTTGTATGGATCCTTAACAGTGGATGCACATGCCATATGATGGTAAATAATGACCTTGTTGTAGGCCTAAAATATGACGTCTAATGTGTTGTCTAATTTGGAAATGATGAATTCTTAAA
The DNA here is from genome assembly GCA_963277665.1 of Viscum album. Lineage (NCBI taxonomy): Eukaryota > Viridiplantae > Streptophyta > Magnoliopsida > Santalales > Viscaceae > Viscum > Viscum album. The sequence continues at coordinate 919,706,066 of OY728164.1, read as the reverse complement.
GAATATTGGCTCGAGAAAATCCATTTTTGGGGGAAAAGAAATGTGATGTGCTGATTTTTTAAATTATGAAGGTATCTATCACAACTTTCTTAGTGTCAGTCAACTATGTGACTTAGTTCATACTGTTATATTTAATATAATATGATTATCATTAAGGGAAGTAATGGTGTTGTTATTTTACATGGAAATAAGATGATGTGAAATCTATACATTTTGAGGGGAGTAGAATATATTTTCTTTATTTCAAGAGATAAATAAAAAGTTTGTGGCATAAATTTCTTGTTCATATATGTAAACCATTCCCAAAATATCAGGTCAAATTTGATGTATCTTGATATATCCCCAATTTATCATGTGATTATACTCAAATATGTGATGAATTTCAACAAGGGGAGATTATTATAAATACATACAAGGAAAAGGAAAATAAGTCAACTAGAATGGTTGAATTGGTACATGAAGATTTGTATCGGCCTATCTCACTAAGAACCACTGACTACAAGTGGTATTATTTTCTTTAATTTTATGATTTCAATAGGATTTCATGGGTACTTTTTTTCCCACGAGGTTAATGTATTCATATCCATAAAACATTATCATAGGTAATCTGAAAGGATTCTTGGTTAGAAGATTCTAATATTTCATATTTATAATGGTATGGAATTAACAAATATCCAGGAGGAATATTATCTCTTGAAACAAGAGATAAGGAATCAAATATTGGAAATGAGAACTCCTCAAAAAAATAGACTCATTGAGGGGAGGAAATGGATCATAGATAACATGGATAGATTAATTCCTATTGAAAATAACCTTATATATAAATTCTAGAAGGAACCACTCATGAAATTATTATACATATATAATAGGGTTTTTGGTTTCCAATGTACGAAAATACATCATATGTGATGTGGTATAGAATGAATACATCATTGGAATACATTAAAAATATTGTTATGAATGTTTCTATTCTCCATAAAGATAACCATCATAAATTTGAATTACAAGGGGATGAGGGGATATTACATGGCTACTCAGGAGAATGAAAAGAATATTACTACTTCACTAAGAGGATGGTAAATGTATTTGAATAAAATGATGTCACATTTTTAGATAATTAAAAAAATATTCAACAGCATAGTGATCATTTACCTAATAAAAATGATGAATAGGTAATCATATATAGAGTAGAAGATGTTAAAAATTATGATTCATGAGAAGATACTGATGATGATTAGGATGAAGCCTAATATGTATATAAATGCAAGATTAAGATTAAACCTGAACATGACTAGAAAACATTATTTTTCATCAGAAATCACCAGTTCAAAAAAATAGAATAATGTATTTACAACAACCATATTTCATATCTCAGGTAGATCCTAATAGTTTTGAGGATGAAAATGGAGATGAAAACTAGGTTTAATCTATGAATGAATATCTAGAATAAATTTATAAGAACCCTAAATGGGATATTGTTTCAAGAAAAACATATAAAAATGCCATAAAGACCAAATGGATCTTTTTTAATTAGGTGAACGAATACAGTATAATGATTTTAAATAGATCAAAAATAATGTATAAAATGTTAATTTGAGATCGTTGGTATCAATATTGACAAAACATTTTCTTCTGTTGTAAGGCTAGAGATAATCAAACTATTCTTCTCCATCACATTTTAATGCAACTTCATTGTGTTCTAGATGGATTTGATGTCATCATTTCTGAATGGGGTTATAGAAGAAGATGTTTATAATGATTATCCATGTATTTTTATCATTCATAAATATTAGAACATATTTTTGGCTAAGAAAAGAATTATATGGGTTTAATAAACCACAGAAAAAATGATATTTAAGGTTTGATCTTTTTTTCAAGAAGCTCGGTTTTGATCGTGGTGGTGTTTTTTACAATCTATTAGTCAATAATGATAGTAATCAAAGTATGATGCTTATTTTTTTTTCCACACCCTAGTATTTAGTGTACTAGATGGAGTGTTGGGAAATTATTTCATATAATTCATAAAAAGTGAGTTTGAAGTGTTTATGATTTGTGAAATGACATTTTCTTTGGCTTATTGGTGATGCAAATAAGGAATGTCACATTTATTTTACAATCAAAACATGACAAGGTGATTTTGAGGAGATTTGGAATGTAAAATTACAAGGTTTTAAATACTATGGTAGTGAAATAGATGAAACTACCCTGAGATGATAAAGGAAAAGTAACTAATGTCACATAAAATAGGGAGATCATTATAAGTATATTGTACGAAATAGTGACATGAAGGGATATTGTTTTTTCCATATTCATGCAACAATGTATCAATGAAATCCACATATATTTAGTAAAAATAATACTTTGGTATATCTACAGGTAATTGGATTTTGATTTAATATAAAATAAAAAATATCATCAAGATTTATTAGGATATACAGATTTAGATTGAGCCAGTTTAGTATATGAGTGAAAATCAACATCAGGTGATTCATTATATTTTGTAGGATTATTGATTTCCTGGATATTAAAGAAATGATATTTTATTTCATTGAGAACTATAGAAGGGGAATATATTGAATCTACTGAAGCTTTCATATAGTTAATGTGGATAAAGAAACAACTTTATTACCTGGGAGTTCTATTGTAGTCTCTAATAAAAATCCATTGTGACTATTGAAGTGCTATAAATTTTGAAAAAAATACAATCCATCACTCAAGGAAAAACCAAATTAAAATCATATATCATATGAAAATTTAAAATGTGGAACAAGGGCTTTTAGAGTTCATGTACATTCCTAAAGACATACATATTTCATAAATTCTGATGAAGATCATAACCAACGTGTCATTTTAGATGCATCTAATGGCTCTTTGAGTTTAGTCGACTCCAGCACTTCAAAAGGTATGGATGCGAGACCAACTCTCTCAGAGGTATGATTTTTTCCCTAGATTTTATGATCTTTGTTCTTTTCAACATTACATACCACAAATGAGTTAATTTTGGGTTCATTGATAGTGGGGTATATGTTGTAGAAACAATAGGGTGGAGAAAATATCTTAATCAAGATAGGGGAGAAGATGATTGGGGGAGAAATGATGTAGGGAGTTACAAGGTAGGTTGAGTTTTAAATCTGACATTTCTAAGGATGATTGATCAAATGATATATATCCCGAAGGATGAATTTTGTAATGAAATAAGTACAGAGGTTTTGGGTAAAAATTGTTTCATTGATGAAATTTTCAAGTTACTCTTTCTTATCACAATGATTATTGATCATGTGGGATTAAATTGTGTGTTGAGTAATTATTTTAAAGTGATCTAAATTTCAATAATAAATTTTTTTATAGAATATGGATGAATATTTATCAAATATTCAAAATGATAATATTTTTCAAAAAAACCCCAATGGGGGATTATTGGGAAACAATCACTCAAAGAAACATTACATTGATTTTGGGTTGATTTTGTTTTTTTGACAAAGTATGTCATCAAGGATAGTTGTGGAGATCCAAACATATCTTTGATATGGTAGGTTGAAAAAGTTATAATACATAAGATTGGATGCTCTTGTGGCAGTATAGAAATTTTAATATTAAAGTTGACTACAATTCCTAGTGTTTACAAAATTTTTGGGTCAAAATTGAGATGATTTCCATAAAATATAGAGGATGTATTTCGATGTATATATTACAGTTATTGATTTTTTAAAAATTCATGGAAATCGTACAAATTTTTTTTAGAGGAATGTATTGCATGAATGTTAACAAATTTCATAAAAGATGGTTTTGTGACACAATAGATAGAGGTGTTCATGCCTGTGAAAGGGAGTTGCGTGAAAAATAAGACATCAGATTGTGTTGTTGCATGCTCGTGTAAAATTTTGATTCTAAATGGAAGTTGTGTGATGATTTTGAGATTATGTTCTTCCTGTTTAATAAATTGCTAGCTACCCCCTCATTTCAATAGATCAACCCTCAGAGAAAATCAGTGCCTTAAATCTTGTAAGAGATGCACATAATGAGTAACTATTTCCAAAAAGAAGAGTTGTGTGGAAAAATGAATCATATATTAATTTCATGTATAAAAGGAAATGTGTGCATAAATAAGGTATTTACACAAAAAGGGAAAATTTTAACGAAATAGGATGTTTCGTAAAAAAATGTTTTTTGTATTTTAATAGAGTTGCGTACAAGTCATGAAAAGTTTTCAAGAAATGAGAAATTATTTTTACTTATAAGAATTTTCGTAGTAACTCTATAGTAAAGGTTTATTTGTTACATAGATTAAATTTGAACTCAATTATTCACAAAATAAGGTTTATAAAATAATGATTCATGTTGTAAAAGACAAATCTTTTGGAGATGTAGTCAGAACACTTCAATTGAGGGAGTAGTAAACATTAAATGTGTTATTGGTTATAATCCATGATGGATATTGAATATGCTCCAAACTCAGTAACAATAGGGTTATTTTATTTGATTTTCTAGACATGAAAATAGTCATTGTATGCTTCTTGTTTATAGCTCAGTGTGGGTGAACCATGTTAAATCACTATGTCTTGTGCATGATTTTATTTTTGTTCACACATTTCTACAAGAAAGGTAGAATATTCTATTTATACATATGTGAGAAATATGCAAATAATTTTGAATAATTAAATAACATTAAAGAGATATATAAAATGAGAGATATATATATTGTTCATCACCAAATGAAATGGTTCTTTTAATGATATCCCTTAAACCTATAAAAACAAATCCATATATGAAAATAAACATTACATTTAAAACCCATTTTGGAAAATAAATAGAAAAAAGGGAAATATGTTTTTTTATTTTAAGAAAAAAGGGATGTTAAAATTGAAATAAAAATATCATGTAATGGTTATACTAGCGAGAAAATCAATTGGTATTGTATACAATAAATAATGCATTCCCTCTTCTATAAAAAATTTAAAATGTTGGATATAAAAATTATTTTGAAGATTCCATTTGAAAACCATTGGAATAAATAAAAAATAGGCATAAATATGACATTATAAACCATTGATTTACATAAAAATAAATAAATATATTAGATTAATTAATTTTTTAATGGAATATAATTATTTCAAAAATAAATATTTAAACCATTAAAACTTTTTTTTAATGTAATGTGTCTCTTACATAAAACTACAAATACTATTCCTTTTAAAATAATTATAATGAAAGGCAAATAAGGTCAAAAATTATAAATTATATTCCAATTAAACATAGATGAAAATTTCCTTCATTAATTTAGTAGAACATGATCATTTAATAAATCGTTCTGGAAGGGAAACATTAAAAAATTCATTTTTTAATGAATCTCACTTTCCTCAGTTATTACCCATCATGTACATTATTTACCTTCCTAAAAAAACATATATGTTAATTTTTTTCACTTTCTAATTAATCTTTTAAATTTTATTATCTCTTTTATTTTATCTATTATCACATTATATTAAACTAATTAATCATTTAAGTTCATGACTTTAGTTTTGATGGTGTCCGGTTGATAAATCCCAAATGACTTCGGCATGATTCCTATGGTCAAGGAAGTAATTATTTCATCATATAAATAATAATATTAATCAATTAATTAAAATTTTTAAAAAATAATTTTACTTTTATAAACAACCATGGTATATAGTAATAAAATATGAACTATTTTACAATTATGGAGAAGGTAGGGCATGTGTACACATGGGAAACATTTTCATTTTTCGACCATCATAATGGAAGGAAGATATGTTTTATTTTATATTTATATATTGAAAATAATATCATTAATAAAAAATTATTTACTTAAATAAACTTATATACTTCATCCATGTGATGAGGTAATGAAAAAAGTTCACATTTTTTGTGGAGGTAGAAATCCACATGTACCCATGAATGAAAGTATTATATTCTGATAAACGGAAGGGTAAGATAATATATGATATATTAATTTTCAATAATAAAAAATATATTGGGAATATGTTATATATATAAATTAAATCCATCATCTTAAATATTTAATAGTGGAAAATTTGGAAAATGAATTGCATCGGTTTGTGAGGTGGTAGTTTTTCATAGACACAACCAACGGTATTGTTTTCCATATGATGGAAGAGTGTATTGAAATAGGTTATTTAATTAATATAATAAAATATAGTTATTTTATACATATTAATTTTATTATATCGTCAATTTATGATAAGATTTTTTGAATGTATAAGAATAAATAATATTGAAATGATTTTTAAAGAACGATACTTATTTTATGAACAACCTCTTTATGTTTTAAAAAATAGACATCCTATAAGGGTTTTGTAATCATACCAAAATCTATAATAAGTGTGAAGGGATGTATGTAAGTTATTTTTAAGGTATTTTTTTAACCAAAAGTCTTTTTATGTGTTAATAATAAAGGTTAGGAGGCGCAACTTTTTAATTGATGGGAGGGGCACTTTTGTATTTTTATAAAATATTATATCAATATAAATTCATTTTTAATTAAAATGCATCCAAACTAATTAAATTTCAAGATAAAATGAGTATGGATATAAAAAATATTATTTAACAAAATTTTGAATGTTTATATTTTTTTATTACTCTAATTTCTTTATTTTAACCCAAATTAACCCATTTTGAATATTGTTGTGATAACAATGTTTTTCAAATATAAGTGTCATGATAGATACTATAAATGGATAATTGGAAGTAAATTGACCATGGATGATATTTACAACCATATCATAATGAATTTTCTAAATATTTGAGTTTTTTTAATTTCAAATCATTTAAAATATTAATTATTATAAAATATCATAAATGTAATGTTTTGAACCTTCCATTTATTTTTACATTGAAAAAACTTGATAAAAATGAAATTAAACTATAATCATTTAAAATATAACTAAATTGATATATATATATATATGTATATATAATAATAGAACACAATAATTCATTCAATTTATATTACTTTTAATGTTTCTATAAATTATTATTTTATTTTTCTATTAATTTAATAAACATTATGTCAGCATTGCATAAGAATTAAAGAAATTATCTCATTACAAAAAATTATAAATAAATTATAATGATAAAAAATAATCATTTATATTTTAAATTTATATTCCTAACTTAAAATATGTTGTTTCTATCCGGATCAATAAATAGTATAGTCACTAAATCTTAGATATTGACATTTTTATATTTATCTTTTACTTAAATATTATAAAAAACATAATCAAGTAAATATGGAAAAAAGAGTCTATGTTTTTGATATATATATATGGAAATAGTAAAACTACAATCATTCAATATGATAAGGTAATGTGTTCAAGTAAATATTTAGTTTTTATCATATTATTTTTTACTTTATTTACCCAATTTACTCCTACAATTGTGTAAATATTTAATATAGTTACTAATCAATGTGACTAATAAGTTACATACATACAAAATTTATACCTTCTCATTCAAAATAATTAATTAATTTTTCATTATTTGATTCATAAATGTCGTTGAATTTAATATAAAAAAACTCATCAAACATGTTGAAAAATGTTTTCCAAAAAATGGATTTCTAAGTATATAATTTGTTTATACCTAATTAAAGTTAATAATTAATTATATTAAAATTAAATTTATTATATTTTAAAAAAGGAACTAATGAATTTTTAAAACAAATCCAATATTGAATATATGTTGGTAATCAAATTAAAACAAATTTAAAATAAGTATTTATTCACTAGTCATTGAGATATAAAACCTTTAAAAATGTCTATAAATTTCACCATAGGATAATTCTGATATACTGATGAAAGAAATTATTTCCTTATTTTTAAATAATATTTATATATTTTCCAGAAATTAATTATAATATTTTATCATCAAAAAATAATAATAATTTAAGAAGAGAATTTAATTTTTATGAATAAGATGATTTTATTAAAAATTAAGTGATTATTTATTAAACATTTATCATTAAATTAATATTGATTTTGAATTTTATATATATCAAAAATAATTTAATCTTGTTTATACCCATGAATATAATTACAATGTTATAATGGTCAAATCTAAATAATAATATTTTATGGATTAATTAGGATTCGTGTTCTATGTTGATTACTCTGTCAAACATAGTTTTCTTTTGAAATTTTTTGGTCATAAATTTTTCCCCCTTTAATAAATTGCGTCCTCAATATATTAAAATGATCCTAGTAAAAAAATGGATGAGATTTGAAAATACAAACTTTATAAATCCCACAACGTAAAAAAGGGTTAAAAAACTTCTTCCTGAAAAGAGGTAAAATGAAATATAAATTTCCTTAGATAACTAGGTTTTCGAATGTGAGAATATGGGTAGAAAGTTCAAATCATTAAAATGAGAAATAATTACAAAAAACATAATATGGTGATATCAATAATTGATCTCAAAAAAGTGAATGATCAAGAGAACCTTAAGGACCACAAAACCATAAACCTTTCAGGTGTGAGAAAGGCCACTGATACCTCGGAAATGAATTTAAAAGGATGACATCATTTTTATAAGATCATTTTCCACTATTTGATGAATTCATTTTCCATATAGATGAATAACATAATGAAATATACTTAGTTGATATGTATAATTTCCCCTTAAATCAGTTTCCACCAAAATCGTATATTTTAAACCAAATTGTCAGTATTCAAGATTAATTTTTCATGCCTAAAGCACTAAAATAAACTTTTAATAGATCGCATAATCAAAAAAACTTTATTGTTCTATTCTTTGTATCTTTATGAATTATCCAAAACCAAAATTCATAGAATAAGATAATTCTAAAAATGAATGATCCATCATTTGAGGAAATATTCCATCAATCCCCAATGTCTCAACAAAAATACCTAATGTTCAACATATATCATTAAATAAAAAACTAAACATAATATTATTCAAAATATTCTCTCCTAAAATTGTAACACAAAAAATTAGAATCATTTTATATCATATTCTTCCAAGATAACATTAACATTTTTTTCAAATAATATAAATCACTCTTAATGTCTCGTTTCAATAATGTATATTCCCTAATTTTATAATCCCCATGATATGTTAATCCCTTCCAAAAATAACTTGAATCTCTATAAACCAACCTTAAATTAATATATTCATCCAAAATATAATCTATCCTTTATTCGTCAAATAAAATCCCACAATTTATTACATAACATAATGATATAAGGTTTCTAAAATTTTGAACTTCTTAAAAAATATTAATATTCTAAACTCCAAATCATTGTTTAACCCCACGATTTTCTCTTTGGTGAAACCAATTTTCCAAAAATCCTCATAATCATTATTCTTCTTTTAATTTTAAATAATAAATAAATTTTATACAAACTAATTAATCTTGTAGGCCTATGGTAGGGGTTGATCCCTTATTTACCTTCAATTGTGTGTTAAATAAATGTAGCCCTGCTGGATATGGCATGTTTTCCTTTTTACTAAAAATATATTAATATAATTATTATAAAATCTTATTACATCTGATGAAAATAGATAACAAACATAAATATTAAGGACTATATACTCCCAGATTCTTTTCAAACCATTTAAGTTATGAATAGATAATTTTTCCACATGAAACACTTCATGTTGAACTTAATGGTAATATATACAAAAACCCAATTGAACATCTACAAAAAAAACCTCAATCACATTAAAAACATAAAACATAAATAATGAAAATTGGTTCTAAATACATTGTTCTAGTGATCAACCTTAAACTCGTAATATTATTATGCTATCCATACCTTTTATGTTAACATCACATGAAAATATCATAATCTCTAATTTTATATAAAACCATTCCCTAATATTTCAATAATAAAAAATAAAAAATATTGAGTTTTAATTTAATATTTAATTTTCCAACATTTTAGGATATTTACGGTTTATATTTTTAGAGAATTATCCTGTTACAATAACATAAATAAATATTAAAAAAAATATGATACTTCTACCTAGAAACATTTTCCTATGAAATCATAACATTTATGGATTAACAAGAGTTCATTTCAAGAGATATCATTACAATTTATATCATGACATCATCCTTCCCCCTAATTAACCATAAAATCCAAATAATATTATATTAAAACCTAAATGAGGTAAAAATGGTTAGTAAGGGACAAAAAAAAGAAATAAAAAATCCGGTTAGTTTGTGAATATATATCTTAGATTTCTTTTTCTTAAAATTAAGAATTACGCTCAAAATAAAATTTTATTACCAATGTAAAAAATTTCATGCCAAAAATACTTCAAAAAACATTTTTTTAATAAATCATTAATGAAATATAAAACTCATAAATGTTTTTATTCGATCATGAAAATATTATGAATTTTTTTTCCAAAAATGATATACATTTTACCCTTGTATTGTAAAATATACTTTCCATTAAACATAAGATCATTACTAATCACATTGGAGAATTACAAAAAAACATGGTATTATAAGATAACAGAAACATCGGAAATGTGATAGAAACACAAAAAATAATATAGGTTTAGGTAAATAACAAATTTTAGTGTAACATCACTTGGGGGATATAATCCCTTAGTGGACTAGGCTTACTCCCTAATCCCGCACAAAACATCTCTTGGGAAAAAATCCATAACCATTGAATTAGAGGGATATCTTGGAACAAACTTCAAAATGTATTCATTATTACATATTTACAAAAATGAAATCAATAATAATGTGTAATAATGAACATTACCCATGTAATGAAAATGGTTTTTAAAATATTAACTTATATCTTTGTCAGATGAGATTTCATAAAGAAGTCATTTGAAAAATGATCAGAAGGCATGTATTTCCCCATTAGAGGGGGGATAATATAATAGGTATTTATCTTAGAGATATTTATATAGAATTTATAAGCAATTTGTATCATTAAAGAGATACATGATGGTGTTTAGAGAGATAATGTTCAAAACTAAAGAAAGATGGGTTTATAGAGACACCTTACACCTATATGAAAACATATCAATATTTCAAAATTTCAATCCAATTCAAACCCATTTTGAAAATACATTGATAATACGGAGAGAGTTTTAATATTTTAAACAGAAGAAAGAATCTTATAATGAAATAATACCAAACAATGGTTTTTGTGGCACAAAAATCCATTTATTCCATTTATAAAAAATAAAACACTCATTTTTTCCATTGTAAAGAAAGTCAAAAAAATCCATATAAAACATTTATAAATATTCTTTTTTAAAACCACCCATTTAATGCTAAAATTAACAATAATTCTATTTATAATTATTTTATTCCATATAATTTTATTAATAAAATAATTATATGAATTTGGATATAGAAGGGAATGATTTTTAAATTTAAAATTTAAAACATTAAAACCAAATATTTACAGTAAATTGTTCCCATAAAAAACAATTAAAATATTCCACTTAATATATATATAAATATATACATATATATAAAAAGTATATTGTCATCCAAAATTAAATTCATTGTCCATTTAATCAAAAATAATAATTTTTTGGAATCATTTTAAATAACATGAATATAGAGGAAAACGAGTTTGAAGAGAAACATTAAAAAGGGTATTTCATAAGAATAAAACCTCATTGCATCGAGTTTGACTCGTCATGTTTTTTTATGGTTCTGAATACAAATATTTTGTTAATAATTAAATTTCATAAAAAAATTATATTTTTTATCCCTTTTAGTTTATTAATTATAATTTTATATTCAATTACTTAATCTTTTATGTTCACATAGAACGTTTTGAAGGTATTCGACTCATAAGTCCAAAATGACATCAGCTGGCCGAATATGAAAACATAAGACATTATGTCATCATATAAAAATTAATAATCCTGTAATATTTATCATTTAAATTCATCAATTATAATTTAAAAAAACATTAAAAATGGTTACTAGAAATGAAATACATTAATGTCCTAGAGATGGTTGGTTGTTTATACAATTGAGTAGCATTTCCTTTTTTCAGTGATCATGATGGAAGGAAGGTAGGTGTTATTTTATCATTACATAATAATTATTGTATCATAAATATAATATTATTTCATGAAATATATTTATATTTACCATCCAATATCTATGATAATGAAAAACTAATCACATTGATACATGTAGGTTGTAATCCACACATGCGCATAAACGTCATTATCAACATTTAATGATTGAAAACGAAGAAAAATATATGACACATTACACTAATAAAATGATAAATATGTACTAAATATAACCTATATATAAATTATATACATCCTAAAAATATTTAATAAAGGGGATGATGGAAAATTAATTATATCGGTTCTTGAGGAAGTATTCCACTACACACATCAACGTTGGTTTTCTTTCGAATTTTATGGAACAATCAATTGAGGTATGTTCATTAATTAACATAATAACATCTATTCATATGTGAATAATGATGTTATTATATAATAATTGTTTAATAATATTTTATTGTGTGGCATAAAAAGTAGAAGAAAAACCTTGGGTTTAGAACAATACCTCTTCTTTGAACAAACAATTTTTGTTTACACAAAAATCCTTCCAATTGGGGATTTATAATCAAAAAACAAGTATAGTACAAGTTAATGGATGTTATTATGGTAACTGAGAATGTATTGGATGAAACCTATGGATTTTTATCTTTAATTAATATAGGATATGCATTTCCCTTTTATAAGATTAGGGTAGGGAACCTTTGGAATTTCTCAAAATATTAAATTAATATAAATTAATTTTTAACTAAAAATACTCAAAAAAATATAATTATATATTAGTATTGGGGTGGGTTTAAATAATATCATATAACAAAATATTAAAAATTCTATATTACTTTTTGACACATATCTATTTTTTTAACCTGTTTAACCCTTTTTAACTATTTTCATGATGACAATATTTGTACTTTTTAGTGGTCATGATAGTTACTATACAAGAAATATTATCCAATCAATTGAATATTATTGATATTCTAAACTATATACCAACACCTTGTTAAAGGATAGAATTTCAAGGAATTATTAATCATTGAGTAAAATATTATTTACAATAAAATGTCATTGAGATCATTTTTGGAACTATTTTTTTAATTTGACATTGAAAACAACATGTCTATAATGGAATTATAATATAATACTTCCAAAAAACTAACATGCTATATTATTCATAGAAAATATGTAAAATAATATTTAACTAAATTAAAATTACATTTAATATTTTTAAAATCATTTATTTTATATCTATTTTAGGAAAATAAATTATGTTCCAGCATTTCATATGCACATAGGGTAATTATTTAATTACATTAAATTGAAAATAAATTTACACTATACAAAATAGTTTCTTTATGTGAATATAATGAATTTAAATGTAATTTATTTTATCAATTATATAAAATATTTTACTTATTACGAGTGTGATGGTAAATTTTTTTTCTTTTTATTTTATTTAAATATTATAAAAATAACACTCTAGGAAATATGGAACCAAGTATATAAATATTGGTTAATTATATGTAAATGGATGAACTACACACATAAAATATGTTTTAAGGTCAGTTTTTCATCCTTATCATATTATTCATAAACATAACTACCATATTTAGCCTTATTATGGTGATAAATACTTACTATAGTTTCTTATCATAATAACTAAAAATAAAATGGTCCTATTTATCAAATTTGGATTTCTAGATTTCAAATTTTTAATTCAACATTCATGGTTTAAGTCAAATAGGTGGCATAATTTAATTTAAAATTAATCTTGAAAAATGTTATTAAAAGAAGTATCCATAAAAATTAATTTAATTAAACTTTCTTTTAACAAATTAATGTATAAAATTTATTAAAAATACTATAATTTTATTATATTTAATCAAATAGAATTCATGAAATTTTAAATTTAATCGAATACTAGATATGAATTTATAAATGCATTAGTATAAAATACATTTTTCAATAATTTTTTTTAATTTTTTCTCAAATCTATTAGAAGATCAAACAATTCAAAAAAACCCAAATTTTATTGGTATGATAATTTTTATTATTTTATTTAATAAAATTATCCTCTTATGAAATAAAATTTAAAAAATTGTAGAAAATACTTTTAATTTTTTCTCATGAAAATAAATTATGTTCATTTTTTAAGATAAAATATTTGTTATGAATAAAATCAATTTACTGAAAAATGGGTGTTTATTTACTATAAATTTATCATCAAAATTATATTGAGGTGGAAATTTATATATATTATAAAGAAGTTACTCATCTTCATAGCCAATAATTTAATAACAATACTATAACAGTCACATTTATATAATAATAATTCATGGTTTATCTAGACCAAGTTTTGAATGTTGTATATGATATTGAACATAGTTTTCATTTTAAAAATAAAATGTTGTTACATTATTCCCTTTTTAAAAATTAAATTTTCAAAATTTGAACTCATGATTGATAATAACATGTTTAAAATCTTGAAATACCTTTGTTAAAATACCACAACATAAAAATGGTTGATAAAAATTAATCTTCAACAGAGGTAAATGAATACCCAATGAACAAAACCTAACTAGGATTCCAAATAGTGTAACATTAGTTTGAAGTGAAAATATATACATGGAGAAAAAATAAAATTTTTAGGTAATTAAGTGGAGTTATATAGATCATTTATAATAAGGAGGTGAATGATAAAGAGAAAGTTAACAACTACAAAACCCAAATCCAATAAGGTTTGAAAAGTAACATTTATTAATCAGAAATCATGGTAATAAGACTATTTTTTCCATCAAGATCTATTTTCTAGATATTTGGAATTAAATTACCATGTATATGATAAATATAAGAAAATATACATACACGATATGTATAATTTCATCCTTTGCTCTATTTCAACTATAATCTCATTTTTTTTACAAATGATGAATATTCATGATGAATATTTCCTTCTTAAAGCACTTTAAACAACTTATAATGGATCACATAATCCCAAAAAGATAAAATCATCTTTATGCTATATTTAAGAATCAATAAAAATTAGTATGGTTAGAATATTTTAATTCTCAAAATTAATAAACTATCATAAGAGGAAATAAAACATTAATCCCTAAATCCATAATAAAAACACCAAATATTAATCAAAAACAATTTAACATATAAATAACCTAAAAATTAATCAAAATATTTAACACATACATTGAATCATATATATTAAAATGATTTTATCACATACTCTTCCCTGATAAATTTATCATCATTCTCCATGTAACATCAATCACATGTAATGTCACCTAACAAAGGTATATATTCCTTAATCATATAACCTCCAAGATATGTTAATAATTTCCATTAATTACATGAATCATCATAACAAAACATTACAATCATATGTGATTCCGATAGATAATTCAATACTTATTCAGTAAATACAATTCCATAATGTTTTTTTACCATAATAGTATAAGTTTTTAAAATTAATATAATTATTAGAAAATATTAATCATCTAGTCACCTTATAACATTTCAATCCATTAGTTATCTATAAAATTAAACACGTATTCACAAATAATATTAGTCATTATCTAGAAAATCTCTTTGATGAATTAAATATCTTACGAACCTAGTCATCACGTTGGCCATTGGTGGGTTGTCGACCCTTAACGCCTGTCAATTGTGAATTTAATCCCTGTGGAATTAATGGATGTGACGGGTTGTCAATTTTAAAAAAAATATAATTCATAATGAATCCAAATCAATATTATAAAAATACATAAAATAACCTTAATCAAAAAATATCATATAAACCCTAAAAGTTATCAACACGTTTAAATATATGAACAAATATTTCTTTAAAAAAAATTCTTCATTTTTAACCTAAGGGTTTCATATAAATGAACACCATAAAATGTTTCCCAAAATTAAATTAATCACATTAAAAACATATCACATAAAAACATAAAAATTGGTTTTTACATCATTGAAATTTTGAGCTACCATAAAATTATAATCCCATATTTTTATCCAAAACTTTTTAGATTACATCACATGAAAAAAAATTCTACTTTTAAAAGTTATCATAATAATTCCTCTGATACCAATTATAAAGACTCGGATTCAAACATTACATAGTGTTGAGTTTTATGTCAATAATTAATTTTCATACATTTCTGGATCTAATGGTTTATACTTTTATAAAATTAGTCCATCGACCTCCCATACACGCGAATGATGGATGTATTTCCTATTTAATGGAAGAGGACATAAATTTATGTTATTATATTAACATAATAACATCTCATAGTATGGGATAAAGTGATTGTATTATATTATCATGGGTGGATAATACTTTAGTGAGGAAGAAGAAAAAATAAAAAATGCTCAGTTAAGAACAATACCTCATTGTGAGACAGTCTCTTTAGGTTTACACAAAGAAAAGTCTTCTTAAGATTGTTTCACAATAAAAAAATCATCAAGGATATGATAATGGAATTAAATAATGTATTTAGGTGGGTAATAGGTTAAAAAATTATTTTTTAATAAAAGAGGAAAGGAGGTGTGCATTTATAAGTGAATGAATCAGCAATTTTTCAATTTCATAAAATATTAAATTAATATAAACTAATTTTCATCAGATAAATTATCCAAACATATAAAATAATATAGGATGATGATGGTTACAAAAACTGTCATAAAATAAAAAAACACATCATTTTAGTGTAGGTTTTTACTCTAATCTCTTTCTTTTAACCAATTTTATCACTTTTTAACATTTATCGTGATAACAATTGTTTTACACAATAAATGTTATGATAGTTACTATTAATGAAAAATTAGAGCATAAATGAACCAAATAAAATATTCTAAAATATACATAAAACATTTGGATTAATATTATTTTTAGTATTTTCAATTCATTATATAAATTATTATTTATTATAATATATCCTTTATATCTTTTTGTGAGGACTTCATTTAATTTTAATTTTAAAACAACATAAATCCAATGGAATTAGAATATAATTATTTCAAAAATTAGGAACATGGTATAATAATCCAAATAAATACTCTAAATAAAATATTTAATTATAATAGAATTACTTTTATTTTTTAAAATAATTTATTTTATTTTTTTATTAACAGAATAAATATTATGTCGGTATTTCTTAAAAATTTAATGTAAATATTTCATTAATAAAAATTATTACTAAATTACCAAGATCAAAATTGTATTTATCTATAAAATTACTGTTTAGAACTTAACATATTTTTTTAATCCCTATCACAAAGTATTATAGTCATTAAAACAATGAAATTAACATTTTTGACATTATCTTTTTCTAAAATATTATAATTGTCAAAATCTATGAAATATGGAACTAAGTGTGCATATATTTGAAATTTTATGGACATGTATGAACTCCACTACTAAAATAGGATAATCCAAAGTGTTATGGTAAATTTTTATCCATAACATTTTTTGAAATTTTATTTTCCAGATTTACCCTTACCGTCATAATAAATATTTAATGTAGTTACTATTTGTGTTGATTAATAATAAAAGAGTCTTATTTATCTAATTTGTGCCTCATGATTCGGAATATTTTTAAAAAAATTAAATTAAATTCAATTAAGTGGCAGAAATTAATTAAAAATTAAACTCCCAAAACTCTCCAAAATGTGGTTTTTCTAAAATATGATTTTTTATGTATAAAAATGTTTTCCCCCATATTAAAGTATAAAATTTATTCAAATTAATATAATTTAATTTAAATTAGTCAAAATTAAATAGTGATATTTTAAATATTTTAAAAAATGTAAATTTGTAAACAATTTCAAATATAATATAGTTTTCGATAAAAACATTATTTTTTCATTGTTCATTGAAAAAATTATTCCTTTTAGGAAATATCTCAACATTTCCCCATAATATGATTTTTATTTGTTGATTTTGAAAATTATGTCCCAATTATAAAATAAAATATATTAAAGTGTTAGAAATGAATTATAATTTTTTCTCAAGAAAATCAAAAAATTACTTTTTGGAGAAAATGTAATTTTTATGATTGAAATTACACTGCATTAAATTAAGTGATTATTTAACAATAATTTATCAAAAACATTATATAAATTAGAAAATTTATATATATCATAAATATGTTTATCCAATTAATACACACGAATTCAATAGCTATGTTATAACAGTCATGTTTAAAAACAAATATTCCAAGGTTATGTTAGGATAAGTGTGGCATATTGTATATTCCATTCTGCAATGTTTTTTAAATCTCAGGGTGTTACACCTACCTATAAATTTTTATTTTCCTGTTTTCAGAAATTTTTAGGACTGTTTATGGATTTTAGGTGTTAGTAAAGGATTTTGATTTTTACGTTCATAACATATAGGCCCAAACTTTTATAGATTAGATTCACTTTTGAATGAATGAATTTATTATTATGTAATTTAGTAATAGAAAACACATTAAATAAATTTTTTATTTTAGAACATGATAAAATATATCCACTCATAATTAAAATACCATTAATAATCATAATTTTTTTATAGTAACCCTTAATATTAGTATATATTAAGGGTTATGCGAAAGTATATTTGACATAGATGGAATCAAAGAGAGCCTCAACCCTTAAGATTATTAGCTATGAAGGCAATTTATCAATGAATCCAAGGTAGGTGGAATCACTAGTATTTTCACCTCACCAAGCCCAATATGAGATTCAATCTGTAAAACACGAACAAAATTTTTTCTGGGAGAAGTTCAAGATTATCATTATTATGACCCAAACCATGTTTTCCAAACCATGAAAAGAGAGAAACAATGTTGTAAAAAAATTTCCTTAGGGAATAAACTGGTTTAATATCTTGTATTTACCTAAACCCTGATAATATGAATTTTTATATATTATTTTTAAATAAATGACAATTATTTTATCAATTTCTTATTAAATTATAAATATTTTTATAATGAGTTTGATAAAAAATATATTATGATATGAATAAATAAATAAATTAATTGTGAGAAACACATGGGTCTAATTAAATAATTTATATATAAGAAACAAAAATAATAATGTAAATTTTATTTTCAAAAAATATTATTTCTGAATAATATTTATTTAAATGTATATTAAAATATAATTTAATGAAGTCAAATGAAATCTTTTTAAGGATTAGAAGATTTTTATTATCGTAAAAAATATAATTTTTCAAAAAATGAGAGTTTTCATTTAAAGGGTAAATTCTATTATTTTGCACATTAATTTGTAAAAATAAATATTATTTTTGAAATTATAATGTTTAAATTAACTACTAGTCAATTTTCGAAAAAAAATTTGATAGACCAATTTTTCGGTAAAACTAAAAATGATATAAATATTTTTTATATATTATGATATTATAATATCTCAAAAGTGATGTAACAAATTCTATAGAATGAACCCAAAAATATATATCATATTTAATATAATTTTTTGATAATATTTTATTGTTTAAATAATTTTTTAATAAATCCACCAAAACCTACATTATACTTCAATGTTTGAAAATAAATTTTATATATACATTAATAGCTTCAACATAACCAACGATTTTATGACAATATGTTTTAGTCTTGGACCATAAAATATTGAAAAACAATTTTATTTTGTAAGAACCCATTTTTAATAAAAATGGAATTGTTTGTGGTTTTTTATTATTTTATTATATGTAGATCAAAAACAATGTTTAGAAAATAATAAGAAACTCCCCTATATTTTGTAATGTATACCCTGCAAACCACCCACTCCTCACCCAAACACATTTATATAATATTAACACTCCCCTACCACTATAAATAACTCAATTAGGTGTTCCCAAGATCTTAAAAATCCCCTACCAATATTTTAAAATCACCCCCTCAAGGAAATGGATCCACTCCTCTTCCTCTTTATTTCAGTTCCTTTGATTGTTCTAAGCCTTTTTATTTTTATTTTTCATGTTGTAAGGTGTTTTAATTATGTACATTACGATCCTTATAATTTTCTATTAATTAGATACCACATTTAACTCTTATTAAATATTCTTCTTATCATTTATGTGCAACCATTATACTACCAAAGTTATTTTGTGATGATCCATGGTATACTTTTGTACTGTGAATACCCGTAATCATTTATACTAATGGGTACTCACAAAGATGTAACTATCTTTAATTAATTGTGTAATTATTTGTATATAAATGACATTCCTTAATCATGGTATTAAATGTTTAAAATGTTGTTCTTATTTTGTATGATATATGGGGAACACAAATGAATTTACATAATATAAATGTGATGAGGTTGCCTAGAATTTTATTTCCCTCCATTGCATTGGGTAATGTTTTTATCCTAATATATACAATGAATGGTGCATGAGAGGTTATCTTAGGAAAAATATTTCATGATATCTCGGTATTTATCATTCACATATGCATATGAGGATATGATTCATATTGTTTCTACCTTCTCATGTTACCTTGATGTTCTCTTCTTTTATCATGCTTCAATATCCATGTTTATTATTTTAAAAAATTTATGTCTCCTCAATATACCTCATGACTCACATTTATTACTTTCATTATGTTATTATTTTATTATTACATTACTAGGATTTATATATCACCATTTTTCTATGTATATAATGATGTTATACAGTAGGGTGTTATATGGTCAATGGAATATAAGTGCATGTTACAATATTTAAGGTACTATAGTTATATCCCTATTTCAATTTATTTTTCTATGTACCTAATTTATTAATGACACTGGCCTTCCCAATAACATGAGATTGCATTATGAGTATCATTGTGTAATAAATCCAGAAATAACATATATAAAATATATGGGTTGTCATAATTGGTATCAAAGGTGAGTTATAGTTATTTTTTAGTTTTAGACATAGAAAACCTTAATAAAATTCCAAAGGATAATACTATGCATGGTAAAGCATCCCTAAATTTTGGTAAAGTATGGAGTATGTGGTTTTTTAGAAAGAAAATCCCTAATTGGAAACTACAAGGGGATATGGATATGGTGAAGTTGTTCCTATGGGTAATAACCCTAAAAAAGCTTCATTGGGTATTAACTAGATCATCAAAACGTTCATGGAAAAGATGTCTTTATGCACACCTTCTTCAGAAATATTTGTGAATATGCATTAGAAAATTCAAAATCTCTTCATAAACCATTACGAAGGGAATAAAAAATCTCATAAAAATTAATGTTGGGAAATATACAACGGTTTACATAGATTGAAATCTAAAAATTCATAATTTAATAATTGTATGTAATTTTTTACTTATCCATCCAATAATAATAAGTTTCCATTTTATGTTTGTAATAGTGTAAAATTCTCATACATATTTTTTCCCTCTATTTTAGTTAGTGGCTAGAAATAGGGGGAACAATGTCATCAACCAATCCAATTGGAATCATAATGAATTCCTAAGTTATATTAAAATATGGATGTGAGGATTCAAGAAATTCATGAATTTAAATATATAATTAACTAATGTTTCGAATAGAAACATTACTTATGGGGAAACCCCACATCCCCCTATGAAAGAGTTGGTTTCAATTGAGGCATTTATATAATAAACTCCTCTTACATTAAGTGGAACTTTTAGTCCATTAATCTCATAAAAATAGATCATCTCCATTGAAAAGACATATTTATCATATAATTCATATATAAATTGAATTTAATTTGGATGGTTTATCATAATAAGGGAGAAATTGAACAATAGTGTATGTTGATCAAAAATGGGAAAGCTGGGCGGGTGATCAATGTAATGGAGAGGAATGAAGTAAAGAATATGTTTTTTTATTAATATTTTTCTTTCACCCACCATAATCAAATAGACAGTAATTTCCATGGCCTCAATTGAAATGAATCAAATCCATTAATATATATGACGTGGAAATCATTATATATTCATTCAATGCCTCCAGATTTGTCCATGACCCTGAATATAATGTTGATTTCTTTCTTAGTTGGCTAAAAGTGAATCTATTAAATGATTTGGTTATTCGATATTTCTATATATATATGATGAAATGGTTTTATTTTCAATCAAATTATAAAAATAGATTGGTGAATCTCTAGGTTCTCAAGAGTCTTGAGATAGAAAGTTGAGAATGAAGTAATTTTTGGAGAGATATGGGGAAATTTCATGGTGGAAGGAATTTCTAAAATATATCTTATCAAAATTATGGGGAGAAGAATACAATAAATTTTTTCAAAGGGGAAAAGAAATGCATTATTTATGGGAAGGAAGCACACCTAGAATGAAAATTCTAAAAGGGGTACCCACTAATGTGATGGAGTGATATAATTTTTCTATCAACCACCATTATTCTATCTAATGTATCACTTTTATGTAACAAAGAAACTTAAAAATCAATATTCTATGCCATTGTTTCTTATAATGACTGGTGATAAATATCTATAAGGATAAAAGAGAAAGGTATAGCATATTCCATCTTAGCTACTGAGGTGGATCCTCACAAAGACATTGGGATAGTTATGCATATTGTTCATTAAATGGTAGAGAAAATTATATTTTATTAAGGAACTATTCATTATTTCATATCAAAAAAAATTAGTAAAAATATTTAAACCCCACCTTAATGCACAAAAGTGGAGTTATCGATGATAATGGTAAGTGGAGATATTATTAAATCTTAAGTATATAACTTGTCCCATATCAATATTTCTTAGTTAAACATTCTATAAAAACTTATAATAATCCCCTTAGAAAAATTCAATGAAAATATTGGTATATATTGGTTCTATCTATATAAAAAACATAAATTTCCCAGAGAAGGAAATCCACAAATGTGCCTCAAATAACCCTATCATTCTATACAACTATAAGTAGGATTATGAATCTCCTTTGGTGTCTTCATAACTAGCATCGATATTATTTCCCTTCGAATAAGATTATCTTTCTAAAATTATTAAGACTATAGAAAATATCACCCTTAGTGAAATTCCCATGAGAACATAATATGTTGTTTTTATTCATAAATGATATCCTTATATTACCCTTAACAAATAGGTTGATTTCCCAATCAAACTTATATATGAATATTTTTCTTATATATATTTCTATATATATAATGAGCACTGTTGAACATGAATTGCTAAAGAATAAACTGTAATGGAATTTAAATAAAGGGTTCATATGACCAAGTACTTAACCATGCTTTGCAATAGTACATTTCAACAAGAAGAAATATGAATCAATATTCCACTTCATTTATTACCATGATATAAACAAGATCATAACTCAAAAACATGTATTCCTTACTGTGGATTTATTAATTTTCTGATTAGTTACACATATCTCAATACATATCTATGGTGGATCTCTAGTTGGGACACTATCAAGTAAGAGTGGAGAATGAGTATATCCCCAACACATATTTTTATAGAATGTATAGAATGTAAGAGTTCATATTGATTCCATTTATACTCAGTAATGATATATCAATCTTCATGGACATAATGAATAGTTTTTTAGATATTACCAATAAAAATTGTGGTAGTATTTACAGAATATATTAATATATTATAAAAAATGGAGTTAGATGGAAAGAATTTAAATTTTTACTAAAAAACTTATAAACTGAAAGGATACAAGAAATTTGAATTAAATATGAGATTTAGATGGAGAAATTTTAAATCTTGGGGATTGTTATCACCATCAAATAGATATCATTGGATTCTTGAAAAATATTGGAAATTAAAGGATTCCCAACAAAAAAATGTGATTGAGATATATAGTTTTCATTAATTAGTTGGTTATTATCATTAATTTTTGATAATCATCTCTTGATTCTAATCCCACTAACAAAAATAACTCAAAATGAAATTATGTTTTCAGGACTGAATTATATAAGGAGATATTTAATGAGATAAAGAAAGTATAAACACTACACATGTTCTCCCATTACCCATTAGTGGGTAAGGAATCATTAATTAAAATGATGTGTCTACAAACGATTGGAATGTGTTTATAACCATTATGATATGGTCGTTTCCTATGCCTATCACAAATTTATTTTCACTGAACCAAACTACCCAATTCGCATTCTATAATTACATACAATAACCCTCACAATGAATATTTGGTGATATTTTCTCTACAGGGTGATGTGTGACATATATATATATCATGAAAGACCAAAATATATTTTTCACACAAAATTATCTCAATATGAACGAACAATGTTTGTTAAATATTATCAAGAATTATGATGTTTCCATCCATTACCATCCTTGGAAGGAGCCAAAGTTGGTAGATGCACTAGCTGGAGAGGATCCCACAACACTACATATGATGAGGTTTGAAATAGATCCAATATTCATGGATATGAAAAGAATAGAAATGGGGGTCAAAAAAGGGACATAAAACAAACTTGGAAAAATAAATTCTCAACTACACATTCTCGAGAAGAATAAAGAGGCCCCAAAAGATAATAAAGATATATTGAAAAATGTTGAAAATATTCCATAAGAAATATTTCTTAATAATTAATTTTTATAGTTTGGAACACATATTTGTGTCCTATAGAAACCACATATGATGATGTTATATATGAAAGATACAAATAGCTCTTCTATATCTATTCATCAAGGAATCACTTAGATATATAGATATCTGAACAAAATCTTTTTGTGAGATAACATGAAGAGGGATATAAGAGTATTTTCATCCCAATTATTGGTATTCCAACATGTCATGGATGAAATAAATATATCTATGATTATGATGAAAAAATTTCCCATAATTTTATATAAATATGAAAACATAATAAGAGATTTAATTATAAGACTCCCTATGATATCTAAAGATAATAACTCTATATAAGTTGTAGTTTATTTCCTTATAAAGTAAGAACATTTTATTTCTATCAAGAAATATTTATATCTTGTATAGATCAAAATGATATATATATATACATATATATGGAATTTGTAATACTATAAGGAGTGAATCTCTCTTTTGTATCTAATTATGATTTGAGTTTTTATATTGACATTATTGAAAACCCCTCAACATGAACTTGATATATAGCTGAGTTTCAGTAATTTTTATCACACATAGATCGATGTTCAGTTTGATTTAATTACACAATATTAAGTAGATATACTAATATAATGTTATATACATCTCCAGGGATTTTTTTAAGGACCATCCCATAGTGGTGTTTTCATATAAAAACAGTTTCCATTTGATCACTCAAATGGGACCTTATGATTATATGTATAGAAATTGGTGTTGTAATCCAACATGTTTTGACAATGTTAGAGAGAATAAGTTTATATGAACTGATCTTTTTCAAGAGATAACATCGAAGAATCAAAATATTAATCACAATAATATATAATCATAATTTCGAAAATAATATATAAAAAATCATCAATAACACCTCATTTTTGAGTTCTAAGATAAATATTTCCTTTGTATATTAGTATAGAATAAATTTATGATGGTTGGGATGAATAAAAATCATATTCAGAGGTACATCAGTCACATTAAGATCCTTGATTTCATTTTGAGCTATTTTCTTTCATCTATCACCCAAACCTAACCAGTCTTGAGTGTATGGTTTTTTTGTTTATCTATATTAAATAATATAATACAGGATACCTCACAACTAACTATTCTAAAAGGTGGTGCCTTTCAAGAATAATATTTCATATGAGAAGAAATCATATTATACTTTAGACCACAGAGACAATGTTCTATGAAACAATATTACTACCATTGTCAAAATTATATGGTGGAACGAAAGTTTATATATGAGAAATGTGAACTATACGATGTGATAAACCAAAACTACACAGATCTATTTTATTGTATGAAATGAAATTTCATGGGATAAATTTATAAAGGGGTATAATGTATGGACCAAAACATTTATAATGTAAATTCCCATTTTAAATAATAAAAATGTTATTAACTAATGTATTTATTGATACACATGCAATATTTTTTGGTTTAGGGACATTGTATAATATAACATGATATGTTTAAAAGATCTTTATGAATCTTAAATTTTTATAATAAATCAATTATATAGTTACTGTTGAGATAAATATGTATTAAGGGTTATGATAAATTCTAATTAACACAGATAGAAGAAGTGATGGCCTCGAGTAGGATCATGCCCTATGAATACAATTTATCATGGAATTTTAGGGAGATGGAATCACTGGAATATTTTCATGACCCATCCCATGTTGAGATTCAACAAATAAAACATTAATGAAACCAGTTAAGGTTGAAGTTTAATATTATTTATATCAGGGTCCATGCAATGTTCTTTGAATCTCCCCATGAAAGCACAACTATCGCACAACTTACCATATACTAGTGTAAAAATGGGTTTTGTATCTTGGCCCGAGTATTATGAATTAATATATATTATTTGTAAATAAATAAAAAGAATATTGATCCCTTTTATTAATTTTAAATGATTGTATAATATGTTTGAATAAATTTTTATTTTAATATGAGGAAATAAAAATATAATTTTTAGAAACAATATTGTTTTAATTGTAACACACTTTTTGATAAATTTAATAATATTACAATAATCATTATTTCATTAAAATATATCTATTAAATAATATTTATTTGTATAAAAATGATTATTATGTTTAAATATGTCCATTGTATTCTTTTTAAGGGTTGATAATTATTATTGACCTAAAAACCAGTATTTTTCAATAAATAATTATCTTTAATTAATTTTTGAATTTATCACATTTAAAAAACTATTTGGAAAAAATAAATATTATTTTTCAAATTTGAATGTAAAATTTTTCCAATGGTGGATATATATTAATTTTCTGAGATGGTTAAATTTTTTTGGTTAAAACTAATTGTGGTGTAAATATACAGTATGTGATTTCAAATAATAATATCAAAAAGTGAAGTAATAAATTATCAAAAAAGATTCCAAGTAAAAATATCTTTTCCCTTTTAAAATAATGTGTTTTTAATTTTATTTTTTATTTTTATAAACCTTTAATGAAT
Organism: Viscum album; assembly: GCA_963277665.1. Lineage (NCBI taxonomy): Eukaryota > Viridiplantae > Streptophyta > Magnoliopsida > Santalales > Viscaceae > Viscum > Viscum album. The sequence goes on along the minus strand of OY728164.1, from coordinate 919,678,916 downwards.
CCTCTTAATCCTATATTATATTCTATGGTTTCCAAATAAATTCATTATAAACATGACTTACTTACACATTACCAATGGTATTAATTTAATATAATATTTTTTTCAAAAAAAATATTTGTAAACAACACCTATTTGAGAGAAACCATGGGTAAGACGCATTTTATAGTTTCCAATTTTTATTAATTTATTATATATTTTCCAAAACAAGTGTTAAGAAATTAATAGAGATATTCAATTTATTTTTCTATTAATTATCACCCAACCTTCCACTCCTCTAATAAGAAACCATTGAGCATAAATTTTCAATCCCCATCCATCTCAAAATCCCACCCATGGTTTTACCATTCTCTTAAGATGATCCTCTCACGCTTTTATTAGTATCCTCTCATTGTAAGATATCCTCTCCTAATCCTTTTAATTTATACATCTTTATTTATACTAATCCTTTTCCTTCCAATTTTTTTATGTATTAATGATTTTCTACATATTTTATTATAATATTTATAATTCAAATATAATTATATACCACCTTTCACTATCATTAACCCCCCCCCCCTTGATCATTTATCTGAACCTATTATGATGATGAAATTATTCTATGATTTTCCAAACTAAAATTTTGTGTTACTAATACCAATATACATTTCTACTAATGGGTATTCATCTATAACGTCATATTATTTATTTATTATGGAATTAAATATATGTTACCAACACTAATTAATAATCATATTAATGTTTATTCAATATGTTTTTATTTTTTATCATCTATTTTTCACACAAATTTATTTACATAATATGATTGTGATTAGTGGGCCCAGAATTATATATCCCTCCAATGCATTGGGTAATGTTTTAATATCATGAGATACCATGTGTGGTTTACTAGATGTTACCCTAACCACGATGTGTAATGATTTATCTATAATTATCCATCACATATACTAATGAAGCTATGTTTTACATTGTCTCCACATTCTTATATTGCCTTGATTTTATTATCTTATTTCAGGATTCAATGTTCATTTTTATTATTCCCCCCATTTTATGTCACCCTGATATGACTTTTAACTCACTTTTATTTCTTTCATAATGTTATGATTTTATTATTCCCTTATAGGGCTTTAAAGCTCTCCAATTTCTGTTGTCTGTCATTAACATATCCCACATATTACTATAAGATCAATGTAATATGATGGAAGGATATGTAGATTTTAGATAATATATCTGTATCCTTGTTTCATATTAATTTGATATGAACCTAATTTGCCAAAGATATTGGGACTCTCAGTCTATTGTAATTTTATTCTATTTATCAGTATGTAATATGTCCTGAAATATGGTTTATAAAATATACATGTTTTAATACTTGTTATCTGAGGGAATTTTTATATATTTATATTATTAGTATTATAATACCACATATAAATACTTATGGATACTTCAATAAAATTTAATAAATCCAAACTTTTAGTAAATTAAATAGTAACTAGTTTCCCAGAATCAAAATCCATTTTATATGCGGTATGTGGATGTGAATCTGGCACAATAGAACCAGGGGGAAAGGCCCAGAAATGGGAGAATTGGGTATTAACTTGATCATCCCTTTTTTCATGTAAAGATTTTATGTTTAACACCTTGTATAATACTCTAATTGGATATGATTTAGTAAAATCACAATCACATTATGAACCATTAAAAAGAAAACAAAAATTACCCAAAAATTTAACAATTGGAAATATAACTTTGATAACATTGATTGAAACCATGAAATTCCAAGGTTAAGGAAAAAATTTCATTTATGAGTTTTCCCGTCAATTTTCATAATATTCCAACTTATGTGTTTAATAGTATCAAAATAATATTCCCTAATATTTCCTTCTATTTTGGATAATGGTTTGAAATATGAGGCACTGAGTTATCAACCAATATGATGGGATATAAAATAATTGCCCAAATTATATTTGTAGCCTAATGGATTAGAAGTTGATAATATCAACATAATAAATACTCAATTAACTTATTTTATTTAATATACACATTATTTTTGTTTAAAACACACACACCCACTATTTCCAATAGAAAATAATTTCACACAAATAATGATTTTAGGGGATTGAGTTTTTTCAAATCATTCACCTTAGGTTAACTATTTATGAACTATTTTCAAGGGGATTATTCATGAAACTAGATACATTCAATGGTTATAGGAGTTAATACTCCTCAAAACCTTTTTTGGAGAATTATATATTACCCTGATACTCCCTTGTATGTTTAATATATGTTTTTGAATCCTTTATTAACTCCCAGTTTTGGTGTGGTTCACCACTGAATTAACAATCAATTATTATCATGTCTGGATCATATTATCATCTGTATGTATATGAGGTTCCTCATCAATGGGGACCTATGTATGTATCTGAGGTTCTCCATTGATTTTATCCTCTTATGTACTTATTAGATATTCATTGGTCATTATAATGAGGATGTTAGCTTTCTTGCAATGCAGTGGGGTTCTATAGAGTGTATCATTATCTAGGGAAATAGGATTGTTTTGATGTTGGGGGTCTAACCATTGATATAGAATTATTATTTATTCTTTTGAAAATTTCAAAACACTAATTTCTCACTAAAACTTTATGGGGCACATCATAACATTTACGGTCAGTTGATAAGGACAAAATAGTGTTGTTTAACATCATTTGGAAAGGGAATCTTGGATGAATATTCCTAGTAAATGTATGGTGTTGGAATTATGTTGAATCATCCTAGTGAGAATAGTGTTTATTTATGATGTTGGGTTTAGAACATAAGGACAATTGTTACATATCTTATTGGGATATGAATCAAAGCCCACATAGATCGATCGTTAGTATCTAAGCCTATAAAGGCCCTTAGGTTTGTCTCATAGGGCGTATATAACATTCATAGGATTATGTTTGGGATTATTCCTAAAGGGGAAACCCTGATTATTGGATGTTTGTTTATGGATTACTCATGAGAGGGGTTCCCTATAAAAGGAATCATGAGGGATTCCTTGACTAATGGTGATTTGGAAGCTAGTTTTAGGCTTACACCTACGGAGGAGTACCATAGGTTAGATTTTGGGGATTATTTCTAAGGTGGACTCTTTGGTAAGATGTTCGATCTTATATCAAGTAGGAGGACCTAAAAATTGTTATAAGGTGTTAATCCTATGAAGGATTCCCAACATGAATCTGTTGGGGATAAATCATGGAATTATTCCCATGTGGGATGTTGTGAGCTTATATAATGTTGGAGGCACAATGATCTCGGGCCTTAGGTGTGCATCCAACTTATCTACATTATTGTGGGAATAAAAGTTCTTGTAGTTCAAAAGATCATTGTTTACACAATAAGGATATCTTGGTAAATGAAGGTTATAGCTGGGGCTTACTCTTAAGAAGTATTCCCATGGGTGTTCTGGATCGTCCAAATGGCGTAATCACCTCAATTACCTAAGGCCATGTGATTCTTATTTAGTCTGAGAAGCAAGTAGAATATGAACAGCTAAGTATCCACAAAGGCCTATTTTCCCCAAGGTTGGATACATGGACTTTTGGAACCACTCCACTTCAGGCCCTCTGAAGGAATTTGAGAGGAATATCCAAAAGAAGATTATGTTCCAAAACATGCTTCTGATAATGAATAAATCATGCTCTTAACTAACTTATAATCCGACATGATTCATGGTGATTCATTCAAGAATGTGATCAATAATAGGATATAAATGATTTGAAAACCCACATGATCCCTCTTCCATTGGTGGAAGAGGATGAGTTGATGGTACTTCCCCTACATCATTGTACCATGGACCCAAAGAGAGTGTGAAAGGACAATTAATTTCCCATATCCAATCTTATTTTTTGTAAATGGGATAGTCACATTTGGTAATATGTTCATTTATGGCCCATGGGTATGGAGATGGAGGAATAAAAGAAGCAGGAGAGGTCCTATTAGAAATTATAGGGCCTTACTCTAGGAATTATGACATAAAAATGGTTCTGGAGTGGTAGAGGAGGATATCATTCAATTTTAAATGGAGAGGCCAGTGTAACCCTCACCCTCCCTTCCAACTAATATAGGCTCCTGGTCTTAGATATGACATGGGAAGGATAAGGTCCTAATAGCAGTATATGAGACCACGATTTCCCAAAAACCACCCCAAAAGTCATGGGTCCACATGACCGGATGAATTCATACTCACAAGAACCATGAGTATCCTACCATTATGTAGGACAAGTTTGGGAAACCTATGAACTTTGGATTTCATAACAAAATGGGAGACATGTTGGTGTGCCTATTTAAATAGATTTTTATGTATGGAGGCCTCTGTGTAGGTTCTAATTCAGACACCCTCACATATCTAATCTGAAGGAAGAGCAACCTTACCATTGGTAACATAGAATATGGTTCAAGGGGGATTGTGCAGGCCTTGAATTAGAGGGAGATTGTTATTTTCATAAGACCCGGTAAAAACTACAGGTGGTTCCCATGCGGGGTATTGGCCAGTGTATAAGGCTATATCCATAAACATTAAATAATAATGATTTAAGTCAAGAATTCACATTGAGGATATTTTTTTTTTTAGAGATATAGAAAATTAGGTCGTAACTATTAGATAAAAAATATTGAAATACAAATTGTACACTTCCAACAGTATCCATTTCCTCTATAACATAAAAACATCTAAAATGAAACATGGTTTCTTTTCATGTTCAGTCATCATAACATTTAATTGATTCCATCCTAGACTATATTCTACATTAAATCCCGTGAAAACATTTAAAGACATTGGATAAGAACAAAAATCACAATAAGGGACAGAAAAAAAACATCAGTCTAGTTAAAACCTGAAAACCCATTCAATGTTCTTTGAGTATATGAAACAAAACATTTTCTCTTGAATAACACTCATGATTTTTTATAAATTAATAACATTAAAACCAATAGAAATAAAATAAAACTCTTTTTTTGTCTTAGAGAATCATATTCATAAAACCATTTAAAGCATCCTCCAAATGGATTAACCATATGGTTGACATCCAAATTGGAGATCTATAATGGTGATCACCATTCGTATAGGCTATATCGGGCTCCCCCGTGAGCTATAATGGGTCTCAACCCTTCTTATAAGCTATGACGGGATTTCCCGTGAGCTATAATGGGGATAAAACCATAATATGAGAAATATCGGGCTCACCCATTTCATATAATTCTCATGTACCATTTCATTAATAAAACATGTTCATAAAAACAATTCTTTTTTAAAAGATTCGTACTGTCCCATATGAAAAAAAATAACGTATAAATTTTTTTTATAAACCCATTTTCAATAACAAGATACCCTAATAAAGAAATAACTGATTTATTTTCATTTTAAAAGACATTAATTATTATAGAGGAATCCAAATATCAAATAACTATTACAATGGTAGAGAAGTCATTATCGCTATATACATTAAAAAAATATATTCGTTTTTTCTTTTTGTAAAGAAAGTAAATTTTTTTTATAAAAATTTCCCTTTTTAAAATATTTACTGAAATTTAAAATTGAATAAAAAAAATCCAATATATTCCTTCTATACCCATATAAATAAATTTGTATTTTAATATCCTCAAGAAAATGATTTCATAATTAAATATTTAAATGGTCAAGGTGTTTGATATCATTTTGAACATTTAAATATTAATCTCCATGATTTAATAAATAAAATTAGTATATAAAGAATATGGATTTGAAATTTCATAGTGTCTATATATACACCTTATAAAAAAATAATGGTGCATATAATCGACAAATGCCCCAATGAAAGGAGATTGAGATGAGGTCCCTTACATTGAGTCTGACTTGTCTCGTTCATTCTTTAATTTCATGAATAATAAACTTATTATAATTTATACTTGTTTTATATCCTTTTTAATTTATATTATTCATTTTATATCACTTATTACCATGTTATAGAAATTAGTTAAATATTTGAGTTCATATCATACATTTTGTCGATGTTTGGTATTTGATTCAAAAATAAACTTGTTTTGATGCAAATTATCCATGTGTTAATAAGTACATTATATACAGAATATTATTCATGATTTAAATATAATATATATCTATTATATATTTATTTTATAATATTTCATAACATTTTGAGATAAGAAATGAAATGCACCTTTCATGGAGACGGTAGGTCGTACGTACGCATGAATGCTGCTATCATTTCATTGTCATTCTAAAGGAATGAAAACTAAATGACACATAGGTATATTATAATTCCTGTATAATATATATGTTATATCTATTACATAATTTTATTAAAACCATCCTTTAAATGTTCCAAGAATGTAATTAATGGGTCATATCACTTTGATGGGGTGGTATTCCACACTCCCTCAAATGAAATTTTCATATTTAGACATTATGGAATGCATAAAGGTATGTTGTAAATAAAACTTATAGAAGAAAATATACCATATAAATATAATATATATCATATATAAATACATTTCCATAATAATTTCCTCCATTATATGTGGTAGGACAAAATTGAACATTCATCATTTCGTGAGATAGTATTTTTTCGTACATAGAAACGATATGTTCGTATGCTATAAATGGAGGTGTTTGTAAGTGTAGTTCGAATAAATTTCAAAGAAAACTTCTAGTATATTTTGGATACTATTTTCTTTATGTAATCATAGAATATTAATATCATAGGTATTGGATAAGGAAAATAAGGGAATGGTACTTGAGACAAGACACTACCTCTAAATCGGGTAACACATTTTGATTTTAGCCTAAAAGCTCTATTGAATTTAATTTTACCCAATATAAGGATTATATGAGGGATGGAGGGATGTTAAATTCTTATATTATCCTAATTTGGAAGATAAAAGGGGATTTAGAGGAGTGAGTAAGTTTGTAGAGATGGTGGCCTTCTATAAGAGGGATGATAGGAAATTTAGGAATGATAAGCAGGCCCGCATTCTACTAAGAGGATTCTATATGGGTAAGATCAACATGGAGGAATTTAAGAAATCTTGGGACAACATGGGGAATCCTAATAAAGGAATACTTAAGGGCTACCCTGACTCATAGGTAAATTCAATCCCCTATATTTTGTTTAGGGGGAGGGATTCTAATAGGCTCAAACTTTTCTTCCACAAAGTTGTAATCTCTTTTGGTGTTTAATCCTGTGAGGGTTCTCACTTACCCATTTAAATGTGTTAGTAAATAAACAAGAAATATTGGATAGATAATTTTGGTTTGAAATAATCTCCAAAAAGAAGTGTTATAAAAGTTTAGGTTACAAAATTAACCTTATATTTTAGCATTAACCCTTAGTTAAAATCTTAACGCTTACTATGCCTTCTAGTATTTTCATAAAATATGGTTACTATAGCTAATATGAAATTTCATTATAGCCACAATTTTATCAATAATGACCTTTTTTATATTATATAATCCATTTCCAAAATCATATATTTTTTGGATAATTATGTAATTTTATAAAATATTATTTTTTTAAAAACTCATTTTATGTCAATTTTTACACTATTTAGAAATAGATTTTGGTTAAAGTCATAACAACATTATTCTTAAGAAAAAACATCAAATCAACCATAGAATATCAATTTCATCCAAATAAATAATGTATGGAATCAAAATGTTCAAATTACATTTATTTTAATTTTTATCTTATGAATTATTAGAATATTTCATTAATAAGGTAATCCTAGCATCATTATTGTGTCATAAATATATTTATATATTTAATGTCGAAATTTTTTAAATAAAATAAAATTATGTAGGAAATATTTTTATCTTTCTAATTTATATTTATAGTTAATTATTTCATTTATATAAATCAAATTAAAATTGTTTTTGTAAGAAGATTCATGTTTATGTTATATTCCCCTTTTCATTAAAATAGATATTATGAAAGGTCTTTATCACACCCAAATGACTCCATGGGGACCTAAATTTAGCCTAAGGATGATCATGGTTGGGAATATCTCATCAAGTAGGATTATTACATGTGATAAGGTAGTTTTATATTATTATAATATGAATTTATTACCCTTATTTACCTGATTTACCATTTATCTGTGATAAATAAAAATAATTACTGATGTTACTATTCATAATGTCTAAAAATAAAAGGTACCTATTAACATAATTTGTGACATCTAATTAAAAATATTTAATCCACATTTCCAAATTCAAATAAAATAATTTCCATAACTTAATTTAAAATTAATTCCCATAGTCAAAACCCGAAAACAGGTTTTTAAGAAGTAAAAAACTATAAAAAGATTGACAAGTGTTTATGTCCAAATTAAATGTGAAATGAATTACAGTGACCATAATTTTATTAAATGAGAAAAAAATTATTAAAATTACACTTTAACCCCAATAAAATTTCTAACTTATCTATATGAATATATTAGATGAAATGGCAGTTTTAAATTTAAATGTAGTATTTTTAACTATTCATAAAAATATGGATTTTTTTAGAAAAATATAAAAATTTAAATATATGTAAATTTTGATGTCCTAATTATAATGATGCATCTAATTTTATCAAATATACAATATGAAACCAACAAAAATACATTTTAAAAATGGTTCTCCATCCAAATGCAGTAAAAGGGCCTTTTAAATATATTAAAGTATTTTATGCTTAAAATTGGATAAATTCTCATTTTAAGCCTCTAATATTAATTGGATAAATGTAAATATATTTAATAAATATGTAAAATCATAATATAATTAATTTTATTCATTTATGCCAATACAATATCTAGTATTTAACTTCCATTTAAAATAATAATATTATTGTTTTATTATTTTTCGGTATAACTTAGTCTTGTGTGCAACGTGAGATTTTGGAAAAACACATTATTCTATATCGAGTATGTTATCATATATAGTTTCCCCTATAATATAAAACTAATATTATACACAAAAATATTTATAGATTTAAAAATTTGTTGTTCTATAAATACCTAGGATGTTACATCATTCCCCCTTCTGGAAATTGTGTCCTTGAAATATCAAATTTTGGCTCAGAAACACCCTTCAAAATACCATATTGGAAAAAAGATTCGACAAAATTATCTCTTTAAAATAATGAATGATAATTACAATGGTCTCCTGAGATAACACATACTACGATTTCATGTAGGAAAACATGGATAAGGAAGAAAAAATGACCTTCATGTTCTGATGGAGAGTGATAGGAAACATGATCAAGAAAAATTTAATAACTAGAACACCAAAAGCATGTGATGGGTTAAACCGTATTTGATTTCACATTAGTAAATGTTATTGGAATATTTTTTTTGTAATATCCTTTTTATAACGTTGAATAATTTATTTTCGAGCTTGACTAAGAATATAAAGAAACATAATTACTTGATGTATTACTATTTTATAAGCACAATTTCATCCTCATAATATTCCCAAAATATTATCTACATCCCTAAGAATAACATTAAGTATAAAATATCACACAAACCATAAAGGATATCAATATATATAAACTGAGTTCCAAAAGTAAAGGCATAATTCTATATTAAAAACCATACCTAAACATTACCACACAAAATATCTCCCAGATAGGTCCTTAATAACTTATTATCACATCACATAAAACCACTGAAGGTGTGTCTAAAACCTTGAACTTATGGTTATCCTTCAAAAAAATACCTGGATCTCAATTGAATCCATCACTTTAACAGATTTCTCAACATCAACTATTGTTCTGGTAAAAGATTTTCCCAATCCTTTTTACTTACTATCATACTGATTTCCTCCTTGTGTAATTAACATTGAACACTTATTTGTGTAATGTCTCAACTCATTGTAGCTAAAGAATATTACTGTAGACTAGCTATCTATTATCTCATTATTTCACTATTCAGTACCCTTTTCTTTTCAGTCATGAACATTGTGACCAAACATACCACACTGGTAAAACATTCCAGATCCTAACATACATTCCCCAAAATTTATTTTACCACACTTAGATCATGTTTTTGGCTTACCACCTCAATTCTTATTTGGTTGATTCTTTATTTTCTTTCACCTTGACCATTTCGTACTCCTATCATCTCATGGAACATAAGTGTTTGAAAACTCCATTTCAACTTCCTCAGCACAACAAACCACTTTTTCATAACATTTAAATTCTCAGGAGGCCAAATCTCTTCGTAGCCCTAGTTTTAATCCTGAGTAAAATATATTAATTTTACTATCAATTCTCTTAAAAAAATTCAGAACAAACCAGGACAATATTGGGAATTTCACTTCATATGCGACAATTGAATCATTATTCTTTTTCATTAATTCAATCAAATGTTTCTCTATCTGAATTTGAACAACATTAGGAAAATATTTCTCATGGAATATATCCTTAAATGTTTTCCCTTCCATGGAATAAATATTATTTTTCTCTCTAGTATTTGTAAAATAATGACTACCATTGATCAACTTCACCTTAAAAATGATAGGTGGAATGATTTACCATTTGACTTTATGAAATTCCCCTGACTTAAAATTTATTCTCTATGGTATTGAACAGTCCTTCAGCTAACACTAAGTCAGATGATCCATTGAATTATGGGGGATTTTTCCTTATAAAACGTTCTATTACTGACATATTCTTTTGTGGTTTATCAGGATGATCTCGTTCTTGTATACAACTACCATTTATTTCCTAATTCAACTACTCCATCACTATAACAAACTATTCAATTTCAATTCTCACCACCTAATATTATTTATTTGAAATGTTGTTTTTCTCTTTATTTCATCCAATTACAACTTTCCTATTTCCTCTATGAAAAAATCATTCTGAACAGACATAGTTTAGATAAACAAATAAGGTAATATTAAAATACTAAATAATTTAAAAATAACCATAAATTAAAATCCTCTAAAGGAAATTAATTTACACCATCCTAACCACTAATTTTATCTAAAAATACTGATGATACCAACTATAATGCACCAGGCTTAAATGTTGCATATTCCAAAGTTATGTCAAGAATTCACCATGAAGTTTTTTTCAGGTTTCCATCTTTAGAGAATTAGGCTATACCTATTACATAAAAAATAACATAGAAACGCAAATTGGATACTTACTACAATATTTTCTCCATCCATAAAATAAAAATATCAATAAAGAACCATGGTTTCATTTCATATTTAATCATCATAACATTTCCTTGATTATATCGTTGACTCTATTCTCTCTTAAATCATTTGAAAAAATTTAATAACATGGGATGAGCACAAAAATATCATTAAGGTACATAAAAATAAATATAAATCCATTTGTATTGTTAAAACCTGATAACCCATTCAATGTTCTTTGAGTGGATGAAACAAAACATTTTCACATGAATAACACTCGTAATTTCTGCTCAATGAAAAACACAAAAACCAATAGAATGAAATTAAAACACCTTTAGTTGACATATACCATCATATACATTAAACTCATTCCAAAACATTCTAATAGTAATTAACATACTTTTTACTACGAAATTTGAGATCTATAATGGGGATCACCCTCTTTATAAGATATATCAGGCACACCCGTGAGCTATAATGAGGGTAAACCCTTCGTATAAGCTGTTTCGGGCTCACTAGTGTGTTATAATGGGCTCATCCATTCTTATAATCTCTATCAGGATCACATGTTTCAAATAATACTCATGTACCATTTGATGATTAAAACTCATTCATCACAAAATCTATCTTTTAAAATCTTCTTCTAATCCCACATGAAAAACATTTCCATATAAAAATATGATTTTCATGTAATAACCCATTCTCAAACCCAAGATATCCAAATAAAGGAATATGGAATTATATTTCTCTTTATAATACATTATTTCCTATAGATGAATCCAAATATCAAATAACTCTTATAATGGTAGCGAAGTCTTTGTCATTGTATACATTAAAAAACATTTATTTTTTCATTTTTTAAAGAAAGTAAAACTATACATATAAAATTATTCCTTTTGAAAACAATGAATGAAATTCAATATTAACATATAATTTCTTTTAAATTCCTTTTATTACCATATTAATAAATATGTAACTCAATATTAAGATGAAAAATATTTTTTAATTAAATCATTAAAAGTTCACGGTGTCCCATACCGCATTGAACATTTAAATATTAATCTCTATGGATTAATAAATGACATTAGTATATATAAAATATGGATATGAAATTTCATAATGGAAGTATATACACTTTACAAAAGAATAATGTAGCATATTATCAAGAAATGCCTTAATGAAATGAGATAGAGGAAAAGTTCCTTACCTTATGTCTGACTTGTCTCGTTCGATCTTTAATTTCCACAATAAAAAACATAGGTTAATTTATACTTTCATTAAAACCATTTTTAATTTTTATTATTCATTTTATATCACTTATTAATATATTTAATAAATTATTAAATTAATTGTGTTTATATCGGTCTTTTTGTCGATGTTTAGTATTTTAGTAAAAAATGAACTTGTTTTGATGAAAATTATATATGTGGTCATAATTCCATTATCTAAAAAATATTATTCATGATTTAAATATCATATATATCTATTATAAATGAATTTTATAGTATTAAAAAACATTTTCATATAAAAAATGAAATTCACCGTTCATGGAGACGGTTGGTCGTACATACGCCAGAACGCTACTTTCATTTCATTGTCATATTGAAGGAATGAAAACTAAATGATATATTGTTATTATATAATTTTATTATATTATATATGTTATATGTGTCACATAAGTTCATTATAATCATTAATTATATGTTCCATGTAAGGAATTAATGGGAAATATCACATTGAGGGGTGATAGTCCACACTTCCTCAAATGAAATTAACTTATTTACACATATTGGAATGAATTAGGGTATGTTGTGAATTAAAATTACATAATAATAGATAGAATATAAATATAATATATATCATATATAAATACAGTAACATCATAATGGCCATGATGAGAGGTGGTAGGAGATAATTCAACAATCCTCGTTTTGTGAGGTAGTGGTTCACCGTAAATAGAAACAGAATGTTAGTATCCATTAGATTGAGGCATGTGTAAGTATAGTTCTAATACATATCAAAACAAAATAATAGTTTATTGAGGATACATGTGTTATTATTTCATCATATAATAATAATATCATAGGGATTTGAGAATGAAAAATAAGTGAAAGGAGATTGAGAGAAGACACAACCTCTAAATCATGTAACTCTCTTGTATTTGAGATAAAAGGCTTTATTGAATTTCCTTCTACCAATGGTCATGCTTCTAAGAGGAAGGTAGGGATGTTTGGATCTAATTTTATAATAATTTGGTCATTCCCTAGGGAATTATAGGTGTGATTATGTGGGTATAGGTGGTGGCCTTTTATAAGTGGGAGGAGGGTCACTTTAGGATCGTCATTAAATATTATTTTAATATAAATTAATATTAGAATTATAATTGTTTAAAAGTGATAAAATTCGAGGAGAATATTAGGATGAGTATAAATCCTCTCAATAAATATGTTTTAGACATGTTTAGGTCATAAAATTACATTATCTTTTAACATTTATGATTAGTTAAAAACATAAACTCTTACAATGTCTTCTTTTATTTTCATAATTTATGGTTACTATATTTACTATAAAATGAAAAGAGAACCAAAAGTGGATTATTATTGTCATTTTTAACATTATATATTTTATTTGGTCGAATTATATACTTTTAAGACTATTATATCACTAAATATAATATAATTTGTTTAAAAAAAATTCATTTTATGTCAATTATGACACTATATAAAAATTGATTTTTCTTAAGTCATAACACCATGATTCTGTCAAACCAAAGGCGGTAAATCAACCCTTGAATTTAAATGTCATACAAAAAAATCATGGATGACATAAAAAGGTTTAAATTACATTTATTTTAATATTTATAATATCATTTATTTAAATATTGCATTAATATAGTAATCATTGCATCATCAATGTGTCGTAAATATATTTACTTTTTTAATGTGCAAAATTTATAAATAAAATAAAATGATTTAGGAAACCATTTTATCATTCTAATTACTATTTACATTCTAATATATCATTTATATAAACCTAATTAAATTTTTTGTAGTTAGGAGATACATTTTTGTGTTATATTTTCTTTTTCATTAAAATAAATATAATAAAAGGTCACTATTATACCCAAATGGCTCCATGGGGTCAAAAATTTGACCCAAGTATGCTCATTTTCATAAATAGATCATCCAATAGGATTATGACATGTGTTAGGGTAGTAATATATTGTTATAATATTAATTGTGTACCCTTATTTACCAAATTTACCCTATAAGAATGGTAAATAAAAAAATACTGAATCTACTATTCATAATGTCAAAAAATAAAAGGTGCCTATTTACATAACTAGTACTCACTCGTGCTATTACACGAAATCATATATTAATGGTTTTTCTTTTAACAAGAGATTAATATTTATAAAATATGATAAGAAAGTGTAATTTTAACATAATTTTTATTAGAAATTAATGGTGTATGATAACGGAATAAGAGTGCATAGAATATGAAGACACCAATAAAATATTAGAAAAAGAAAAATGATAGAGGAATACTATATAAATTTTTAAATTTTGATTCCAGAATATTTAATTCATTTACAATTCCATTCACAATAACTAAAAAGTGGGAACTGAAATTAAAAGTGTAATAAAAATCAATGATAAAATAGTGGCTGAAATAATAAAAATGTGAAATGTGAAAATAAATTAAATGATAATAAATTGAAGGAGTGGGATGTTCGGGAAAATAGAAAACTTAGTTAAACTTTTCATCATGTATATAGAACAATATGGAAAATGGGACGTAGATATCACAGAAATATATGATAGAAAAGATGCATCTGACTCAAATAAATAGACAAAGACACAGAGTCGACAACCACTTCATATTACAAGAAAAAATTAAATTTAAACAAAAACCTATATAAAGACACGAATTTATTTATTGTATGCAACATGAATACATAATATTAAGAAATAAATGGTAATATTTCTATATGTATTGTAGTCAATGTGATTGTAATTTCTACCAATATAGACACATTCATGACAATAGAATACATAATGTATATGTACAAGTCATCAAAAATTAATGAAAATAAGTTATTGTATACAAACATATTTTTATCATATAATTTGAATAAACAAGCCTTTCTGTATACTCACATAGTATTATATTTTTTCATAACTAATATTATTTTATACTATAAAAATATTTAAATTAAAGAATTTTGAAACAGATTCATATTTCATACTATAAAGTGAAATTTTATACACAATGTAATAAATAGGAAATATTCAGTCACTAATAGAAACAAATGCATTGCGTAAACTGTAATCATGAAACTTAAAAAATATCCATATTGGTGTATATATGGATAATGGGGATCATTTCATAGTGTAAAAGCATGATTTTATAAAATAAAATCCTACAATATACAAGACATTGGAAGCAAAAAGTTGGACGATAAGAAGTAAATTTGAAATTATTTATTTACATATAGTTGCAATGTCAAATATGCTAAGAACTCTCTGTTCAGTCTTTAGGAAGCACTAAAAGTAATCACTTTTAGATGGAGCGAGAGGCCATGGAATATGATTTTCTACTGGACCTTACAGTATATTCATCATCTCCACAACATTACAAGGAGGTTTCACATTTTTCTACCTCATACCATCTCAGAAATAGGTCCTCAAGAAGGTATGTTCTTCAGGAAAAAATAAATTCAGATCCACGGGTTTTTTTCACTAATGCAAAGTAAATTTCCACCCCATGGATTAATTAAAGAACTATTGGATCCATCATTTGAGTTCAAAATAATGACAAAGTGAAGATATTTGAATTGCTAGAGGTTTGGAAAGAGGTAGATGAAATAATTCTATAAAACATTAGATATGCACAGATGATTATAAATTAATTAGATTCAATCATACTTGTTTAAATTATTTAAATGGACGACCACATGCATATAGTAATGTACTCGAAAACAGAAGAAAATAATGATTTTTACTTGTTATGAACTATTAAATGTTATGTTTTGATTCACTCAAACATCTACTTTACAAAAAATATTCAAACTAGAAAAATTTGTCCTCGATCCAGATTCCCCGATAGCACTTGGAAGAACAAGAAAATCCACATATAAGATTCTCAATTTTTTGGATCCAGACAACTAGGTTGTTAGGGTGACCATAAATAAATTACTGATTTTGTTATAGAACATATATTCTTTATCGTGTACAGTTTATTGATAGAAATAATGGATTCTGTTGTTTTGATAATTTCCTTGGTTTAATGGATTTTAAGAAATTCATCACCTGGAAGTATTAGTATTCCACATGACATCCATGTTTCAAAATAGTTCATTTTCATTTCTTCAATTAAAAGTAGCATCATCAAGAGTTTACCTATTAAATAGAAGATATATATTCATTAATATTGCAATTCTTAACTAAAACATGTATTTCCATATATATGTCACAATGAGCCATAATTGTTTGTACAGAAAGAATAAACAGTTTGTCAGTCTATGATTTCTAAATCAGTATTGTTATCTCAGAAGTGAGTACCTACAAATTTCTCATGACTGGCTAGACTACATCCACTTTTCCTACTTCTCAAAGTTACTCTAGTAGTTCTAGGAGGTTATTGATTTTTTCCCCTAACACATAGAGTTGTCCTGTTTTTTCAGTGGAGAGTGCGGGAGGGGGTGTAACTTCAACTTCGTGAGTAAGGTGTTCTCGGCCATGCCTAACTCTTATTTCAAAAATATAATCAGTATAATATTTATTAACATGTTCCATAGAGTATAAAAATGTCATAGTTTTAGTGTACTACTAATTCATACTAATAAAAAATGTAGGAAGTTAAGGTATGAAACAAGATATTGAAATTTTAGATACTGTTTACTAAATTGTGGAAGGTTTTTTGGAAACTATATCTGAATGTAATTGAACCAAAAAGTATAATATGCAGTTAATGTTCTAATACAATAAAATCATTAAATCATCGCAACTATTTAATGTGACTTTTCATTAAATATATTAAAATATGTATGAATCTTAATATAAAAAATATTAATATATTTTCCAACAGTAGTGACAGACATGGAATTCATTGCTTAACCTATGATGCGACTTCAACAACACATTTTTTCACCTGCTTAACATAATATTAGAAACACAACATATTGACAATGAACTAACTTATAGTGAATTATGTTTTCTTAATGTGATTAAAACACATTTATATGGAAATCATTTTCCAGGGAATGTAACATAATAATAGTGAATGAAACATATCATTCCATCTATGAAGAATTAGTGATCAAAACATACTCAATGGAATCACATCTACTACGGATTCAATGGATGATGGAAACTGTTGGTGGACATACATACCATTACTGAAATCATTCAATGATTCTATTGAGAAGGCATGAAAAAAATAGTTCAAAATACCTAAAAATATGTAGTGAAGATAACAGAAGCACACCCTGGATGCATCTTATGAACAGATATGTCCCTACAAGACAATATATATCCATTAATAAAAGTACACATGGCCTGGTTTTAAGAAGACAGATATCCTACCTTGGATAGAGAATCCTGAAAAAGAGGTCATTGGAGGCACCTTGAGGTTTTTCATGGATCCAAAAGATGTCAGGATAGAGGTCATTTCCCACTTTTACCTTCTACAAACCCAAAACCACAATATGAAAACATTTCATTACCTAATAACATTTTGAAGTTGAATTATTGATAAACAATATGAAAACATTTCGTTAAATTAAAGTCATTTTTGTACCTAGATTTTTAGTGATGATAAGGAGTTATAATGGTGGAAGAAGAGGAAATAAACCATGATATGGGCACATACACATTCACGAAATATTTTTACCTACAGAAACAGTAATATTATAAAAATAAGAATACATAGTCTGTATGACTAATAGGGAAACACTTTAATAATAAAACCATATATATGTATAAGAAATATTTTAAAACACTATGTATGAAATATTGAGAAACACATCAATAAGAACTCTAAAAATATATATGTATGACTAGTAGAGAAACATTTAGACATAAAAAATCTGGAATCAGTTATGTTTAGACAACCTTTAAGAATTTATATAAGTTTTAGAGTCATCTAAATTAATGTTCACCGAACTGACATCTCAAATAAATTCGTTGACATGGTATGTAGAACCATATAGAAATTTTAATGGGGACGAAGACATGTCCAAGAAAAATTGTTCCCAAATAAACATTCACCAACCCATGATTTTCTAGTAGAATAATCCTAATTCCTAGTAGAATTTAGTAGGCATCCCCAAACATTTATACATAAGGAATCATTAAATAAACTATTTATGAGAAATTAGAAAATAGTTATATAAGAAATCTAGAAGATATAGTTTGGATGAAAGGTAATATAACAAGTTTTTTATTGAAAAAAATTATATATTAAAATATGGTTCAGTTATTGTAAAACAGAATCTATTGTTAAATGAGAAGTGCACATGTAAAGACTCAATATCATATAAAACTATTAATAATGAATGGGAAAAATGTACATGGGACACCTGAGGACCTGATCACTCTATTTTTATTAAAACTGAACAATAAATTCCCTAAAATCAAGGAGGCTAGAATAAGTGGAGCACCAAGCTGTCTCCCTTAGCAAAAAAACTTACAGTCAACCGGAAAACACCATATTTCATTATAAATTATATAACTATTGGAGAGAGTATCATGAGAATCTATGAATCCACAACCAAGATACCTTCCCTCTCAGTGTTTTTAGTGAGTATATCTTGAATGATCAATATTTGGATCCTTCTTAAAATACAATTTAACCAAAAAGGTTTTACATTGATCCATTGGATGTCTGGATAGAGGTCCTCTCCCAGTTTCTCCTTCTATAAACATAAAACCACAATATGAAAAACCTTCATTAACTAATAATATTTTGAAGTTAAATTATTGATGACCAATATGAAAACATTACATTAAATTAAAGGCATTGTTGTACCTGGATATTTAGTGATGACAAGGAGTTATAATGGTGGAATAAGAGGTAATAAAAAATGAGATGATCACCTACACATTCACGAAATATGTTTACCTATAGAAACAATAATATAATAAAAATAACAATACATAATCTGTATGACTAATATGGAAACACCTTTTTAATAAATCCATAAATATGTATAAGATATTTGTTAAAATACTAAGTATTAAAAATTGGGAAACACTTCAATAAGCATTCCAGAAATATAAATGTATCACTAAAATGGAAATAGTTGGGCATAAAAAATCTGGAATCAGTTATGTTTCGATACACTATAAGAAATTAAATAAGTTTCAGTGTCATCTAAATCTAGGTTCACCGAATTGACATCTCAAATAAATTTATTGACATGGTATGTAGAACCATATAAAAATTTTAATGGGGACTAAGACATATCCAAGACAAATGGTTCCCCAGAAAAACATTACCCAAACCCTATTTTTCAAGTAGAAGAAACCGAATTCCTAGTAGAATTTAGTAGGAATCCTCAAAGAGTTTTGTATAAGATATCATTAAAAATACTATGTATGAGTAATTAGAAAATAGTTTTATAAAAAACCTGGAAGAATTAGTTTGGATGAAAGGTAAGATTGAATTTTTTTTATTGAAAAGTAATTATATATGAAAAAATGGCTGAGTTATTCTAAAAAAGGATCTACTGTTTAATGAGTGGTGTACATGTAAAAACAGAATAGCATTAATAATGAATGGGAAAAATGTATACGTGACACTTGAGGACCAGAAAATTCTCTTTCTATTAAAAATGAACAATATAGGACCCAAAATCAAGGAGGCTAGAAAATGTGGAGCACCAAGACATCTCCCTTAACAAAAAAAACATACACTCAACCAGCAAGGACCATATTTCATTATAAATGATATAATTATTGGAGATTTTACCTTGAAAAGAAATGAATCCACAACAAAGATACCTTCCCTCTCGTTGTGTTTGATAGGGATATCAAAATTGATCTATATTTGGATCTTTCTAATATTATATGTTAACCAACGAGGATATTCTTTTTACCCACTCCTATGGTTCAAGATAAGACCCTACACTAGAAGACGCATGGAATCCTAGTACCACCAAATCACAGTTGTCCTACCACCACGCATATGCCCACCTATGTAACAATAGTACCCATTTAAAATATACCCTTCAATATGGACATTCCATCAAAGACATATCCCATGTTTGACATACCTTACCTTCCTCCCAGTGCAAGCTCTTGGTTTTAGAATTTTCAAGGCCATGAAAGAGTCCGCCCTTCCACTAGAAACCCATGTCTTGTAACCTATAATTTCACATGTACCTGGAAAGATAGATGTGAAACAGGTCTTCCCTCCCTTGATTGATCATTTCCTTCCCAATCATCAGATAATAAGAGATGGTATAATGATTCATGATGAGGGTAGAAGCAACAACCAAATTTGGAAAATGAGTACACCCACCCAACAAACACAAACTGCAGTAAAAATATAAGTCCTAATATTCTATTTAAATCTTAAGTAAAAGTATCAAATTTTTACCATTTTCTTTGTAAAAAAATTCTTTTAACATACAAAAATATAAAGGGTTGTTGGGAAGGATTCATGTATTGTGATTGCATAGAATCAATGAATTTTATAATGGTAGTCATCTGATGGAATGAAGTCGAAACAGTTCACAAATGATTGTTGTAGAACATTAGAGACTGGGATACTTATAATACACGTGGTTGTTGTGCTACTTTATTATTTGAAACTACTATAATGTTGTTAATAAACCATATTTTCAATTCTTCTTTATGTACTCAAATGACCCCAAAAAAATTGAACGGATATACCAACCCCATGTTTCCATGTATGGTTAGGATGAAAATACATTGACCTCATCTTGAACTGAAAGATAATAGAGCACATCATCACATTTTAAATCTAAAATAAATATAGTCATATAAGAAAAAATAACACATAAATCATTAAATCAATTCATCTAGAAAACATTAAATAAATAAAATAACATTAAAATGAATTTTTATATTTATAAAATGATGACATGTACCTTATAGAATAACATTACAATAAAGTTAACAATTTAAATAGAAGAAATGAAATTTACAAGGGTGTTTGTATGATTAAAAAAAGTTGAAATGGTTCATATATGACTTCCAAAGAACATCGCTGGTTGCGATTCATGTTGAAAAAAATGGATGATGATTTAGTTTATAGGTTTTTCAAATAGAATCATCTATAATGTTGGTAATGAAACCCTTCTAAAATTTATTTTTATAATTCACATTTATAGAGAAAACTATTGAAAAAAATAAAATAAAAAATTAAAATACTAAATCATGAAAAGAACATGATGTTCAAGGATGTGACCCAAAAATCCTGCCATAATCAAAATATTGGAACATATTTTTCTATGTAGAAAAAAATGTTAAAAAATTAGAATGCATTATTGAATTTATAAAAAACAATTATGAATTTTATCATAAAACAAATAGTTAGAAACCAAAATAAAAATAACATAACATTTATTGGGGGGGTCTCAAACCTTTAACAATAATATGTCATGAAACGTCCCCTTTCATAACACTTTTAAAACGAAATAAACTTTTTTTAGAACTTGAATCGGGAAAAAATTATTAGTAATTAAACATATTTTCCATTGGAAAAAACCAAAACAACTCATACCAAAGACTAAGAATGTATTTCTGATAAGTAGAGTGATACATTATAGTACTCAAGCATAAGATTTAGCTCAAAATCCAATACACAACTCAAACTTAGTCAAATATTGGTTTTTAAAATTTAAATTTGATTTGATTTTTAAAATTAATAAATCCAACCCATTAATTTATGTACTACTAATGTTTATGAAGTTAAAAATAGAAAACATATATGATTTACAATATACAGATTGAGAAGAAGACATGGGTAGTGAAAATGAAGGTGTAGTGGTACACCATGAAGAAATTCATGAGAATTTGGTGGGAGTATGTAGCCAGCGTTATTATGAAAAAAAAAATTAGCGGAGTTTATTAAATGGAAGCGACATTCCTTTCTCTCAATATGTATGAAATGATGGAATCTAATATTGTGATCAACAATTCTTTAATTTTTTCCCTATTTCCAACTTTAGTGATAAAAGTCGTCATGATTCCAAAACTATTCAGTCACATCATGAGTCCAACCACAACATGAATATGTTCACAAAATATATATGAAAATCTAAAAGAAAAGACTATATTGTTGATGTATAACTTATATTCCAGGAATAAATAACACGCATGGGAAATATTCACCCCCTACATTCTTTAGGAGGATATGTATAGGCAGTCTGCATTTTTATGATTCTTCATAGAACCAGTATGTGAGATAGAGATATAAATGTATTTCTAAACATATATATCCATAAGGGAACTGTGATATTTTCAATAAAACTGTACGTATATAATTCCTTTTATTTGAAAATTCCAATAGAATTGGGAATCTGGATAGTCATATGTACATCAATATATGATTACTTCAAGATATCAAACCCGATATGATGGGAATAAATCCTCTATAGAGAACAATTATAGTAAATATCAGGAATTTAAAAGTTTCATATGGAGACAGGTATAGACATGTCATGACACCTTTTCCATTTAGTCCATGGTTTAATCTATAAATTAATAATTTATTAAATTAAATAAAACCACTTATATAAAATAATATGCTTATTATGTGAATTTATTATTGCTGGATAGAGAGATGGAATAATATACATTCAGCGTCCATTCAATAATTTTGATGATAATCTATTGGATATGAACTCTAATGATCTATCACTAGTGGTAGACATGTTCCATGTAAATTTCCCAAGAATAAATTCATTGAATATTATGAGATCTTTAATTACCATTAATCCAATATCACAGGAATTATAAAATTCCTTCCATGACACGATGGTTTTCTTCTTTTCTGGTATAGATACAGACAATAAAATGTTTATTATCAAATATTGTAGTTTTTAATTGGAGTTTTAGGACATCTGTAAATAGAAAATTCATAAACAAACTTATAGGTTATCACCAATTTCACATGAAAACATCTCCCCTATTGAGAAATTCTTTTACCTTCCTAGGTTTCCACCTCAGTGATGCTCCTTGAGTAGATACCTTGAAGGTGAAAACTTTTATCATTAACCCTAAAATGAGGAACCATAAGATAACTAATAGGAAGAGACACATTCTTCACTCTAATTTCTCTAACAATAATTTTCTACATAGAGATAAGTATTCCCTTTTCAAACACCACAATTTAATTATTCCAACTTATGATTTTCCTTAAATATTCTTATAGTGAGAAACAAATATTCTTTGAGTGGATGAAGGAAAACATTTTCACATGAATAACACACGAAATTTCTGCTCAATGAAAAACACTAAAACCAATTGGAAGAAATTAAAACACGTTTAGTTGACATATACCATCATATACATTAAACCCACTCCAAAACATTCTAATAGGAATTTACATATTTTTGACTACCAAAATTTAGATCTATAATGGGGATCACCCTCTTTATAAGATATATCAGGCACTCCCGTGAGCTTTAATGGGGTTAAACCCTTCATATAAGCTGTTTCGGGCTCACTCGTGTGCTATAATGGGATCATCCCTTCTTATAATCTATATCAGGTTCACATGTTTCAAATAATACTCATGTACCATTTGATGATTAAAACTCATTCATCACAAAATCTATCTTTTAAAAGCTTCTTCTAATCCCACATGAAAAACATTTCCATATAAAAATATTATTTTCATTTAATAACCCATTCTCAAACCCAATATATCCAAATAAAGGAATATAGAATTATATTGCACTTTATAATACATTATTTCCTATAGAGGAATCCAAATATCAAATAACGGTTACAATGGTAGTGAAGTCTTTGTCGCCATATACGTTAAAAAACATTTCTTTTGTCATTTTTTAAAGAAAGTAAAACAATACATATAAGATTATTCCTTTTGAAAAAATTGAATGATATTCAATATTAACATATAATTTATTTTAAATTCCATTTATTACCATATTAATAAATATGTAATTCAATATTAAGATGAAAAATATTTGTTAATTAAATCATTAAAAGTTCATGGTGTCCCATACCACATTGAACATTTAAATATTAATCTCTATGGATTAATAAATAAAATTAGTATATATAAAATATGGATATTAAATTTTATAATGGTAGTATATACACTTTACAAAAGAATAATGTAGTATATTATCAAGAAATAACATAATGAAAGGAGATAGAGGCGAAGTCTATTACCTTGTGTAGGACTGGTCTCGTTCGTTCTTTAATTTCCACAATAAAAAACATAAGTTAATCTATACTTTCATTAAAACCATTTTTAAATTTTATTATTCATTTTATATCACTTATTACTATATTTATGAAATTATTAAATTAATTGAGCTTATAACGGTATTTTTTTTATGTTTAGTATTTTAGTAAAAAATGAACTTGTTTTGATGAAAATTATATATGTGGTAATAATTCCATTATCTCCAAAATATTATTCATGATTTAAATATCATATATATCTATTATATATGAATTTTATAATAGTAAAAAACATTTTTAGATAAAAAATGAAATGCACCCTTCATGGAGACGGTTGGTCGTACATACTCCAGAACGCTACTTTCATTTTATTGTCATATTGAAGGAATGAAAACTAAATGATATATTGTTATTATATAATTATAGTATATTATATATGTTATATGTGTTACATAAGTTCATTATCATCATTAATTATATGTTCCATGTAAGGAATTAATGAGACATATCACATTGAGGGGAGATAGTCCACACTTCCTCAAATGAAATTAACCTATTTTATCATTTGGGAATGAATAAGGGTATGTTGTGAATGAAAATTACATAATAATAGAGACAATATAAATATAATATATATCATATATAAATATAGTAACATCATAATGGCCACCATGAGAGGTGGTAGGAGAAAATTAAACAATCGTCGTTTTGTGAAGTAATGGTTCGCCGTAAATAGAAATAGAATGTTAGTATCCATTAGACAGAGGCATGTGTAAGTATAGTTCTAATACATCTCAAAACAAAATACTAGTATATTGAGGATACATGTGTTATTATGTCATCATATAATAATAATATTATAGGGATTAGAGAATTAAAAATAAATGAAAGGAAATTGAGAGAAGATACAACCTCTAAATCAGGTAACTCTCTTGGATTTGAGATAAAAGGCTTTATTGAATTTCCTTCTACCAAAGGTAAGTCTTCTATGAGGAAGGTAGGGATGTTTGGATATAATTTTATAATAATTTGGAAATTCCCTAGGTAATTATATGTGTGAGTATGTGGGTATAAGTAGTGGACTTTTATAAGTGGGACGAGGGTCACTTTAGGAACGTCATGAAATATTATTTTATTATAAATTAATATTATAATTATAATTGTTTAAAAGTGATAAAATTCGAGGAGAATATTAGGACGGGTCTAAATCCTCTCAATAAATATGTTTTATACATGTTTAGGTCATAAAATTAACATTATCTTTTAGCTTTAATGATTAGTTAAAAACATAAACTCTTACAAGGTCTTCTTTTATTTTCATAATTTATGGTTACTATATTTACTATAAAATGAAAAGAGAACCAAAAGTGGACTATTATTGTCATTTTTAACATTATATAATTTATTTGGTCGAATTATATACTTTTAATACTATTATATCACTTAATAAAATATAATTTGTTTTAAAAAAAATCATTTTCTATCAATTATGACACTATATAAAAATTAATTTTTTTAAGTCATAACACCATGATTCTTTCAAACCAAAGGCGGTAAATGAACCCTTGAATTTAAATGTCATACAAAAAAATCATGGATAACATAAAAAGGCTAAAATTACATTTATTTTAATATTTATAATATCATTTATTTGAATATTGCATTAATATGGTAATCATTGCATCATCAATGGGTCATAAATATATTTACTTTTTAAATGTGTAAAATTTATAAATAAAATAAAATTATTTAAGAAACCATTTTATGATTATAATTACTATTTACATTCTAATATATCATTTATATAAACCTAATTAAATTTTTTGAAGTTAAGAGATACATGTTTGTGTTATATTTTCTTTTTCATTAAAATAAATATAATAAAAGGTCACTATCATACCCAAGTTGCTCCATGGGGTCATAAATTTGACCCAAGTATGCTCATTGTCATAAATAGATCATCCAATAGGATTATGACATGTGTTAGGGTAGTAATATATTGTTATAATATTAATTGTGTACCCTTATTTACCTAATTTACCCTATAATAATGGTAAATAAAAATAAATACTGGATTTACTATTCATAATGTCAAAAAATAAAAGGTGCCTATTTACTAAACTAGTAATCAATCGTGCTATTGCAAGAAATCATTGCTTAATGGTTTTTCTTTTATCAAGAGATTAATATTTATAAAATATGATAAGAAAGAGTAATTTTAACTTAATTTTAATTAGAAATTAATGGTGTATGATAATGGAATAAGAGTGCATAGAATATGAAGAAACCATTAAAATAGTAGAAAAAGAAAAATGATAAAGTAAAAGTATATAAATTTTTAAATTTTGATACTAGAATATTTTAATTCATTTACAATTTCATTCACAATAACTACAAAGTGGGAACTGAAATTAAAAGTGAAATAAAAATCAATGATAAGATAGTGGCTTAAATAATAAAAATGTGAAATGTGAAAATAAATTGAATGATAATAAATTGAAGGGGTGGGATGTTTGGGAAAATAGAAAACTGAGTTAAACATTTCATCATATCTATGGAAGAATATGGAAAATGGGACGTAGATATCACAGAAAAATATTTTAGAAAAGACGCATCTGACTAAAATAAATAGACAAAGACACAAAGTCGACAACCACTTCATATTAAATGACAAAATAAAATTTAAACAAAAAACCTATATAAACACACAAATTTATGTATTGTATGCAACATGAATACATAATATTAAGAAAGCAATTGTAATATTTCTAGATGTATTGTAGGCAACGTGATTGTAATTTCTATGAATATAGACTCATGCATAACAATAGAATACATAATGTATATGTACAAGTCATCAAAAATTAATGAAAATAAGTTATTATATACAAACATATTTTTATCATATACTATGAATAAAAAAGCCTTTCTCTATACTCACATAGTATTATATTTGTTCATAACTAATATTATTGTATACTATATAAATATTTAAATTAAATAATTTTGAAATTGATTAATATTGCATACTATAAAGTGAAATTTTATATAAAAAGTAATAAATAACAAAGATTCAGTCACTAATAGAAACAAATGAATTACGTAAAATGTAATCATGAAACTTAAAAAATATCTATATAGCTGTATATAAGGAAAATGGGGATCATTCCATAGTGTAAAGAAAGATTTTATAAAATACAAGCCTAAAATATACATGAAATTGGATGATATAAGTTGGACAATAAGATGTAAATTTGAAATTATTTATTTATATATTGTTGCAATGTCAAATATGCTAAGAACTCTCTGTTGAGTCATTGAGAAGCACTAAAAGTAATCACTCTTAGATGGAGCGAGAGGCCATGGAAGATGATTTTCTACTGGACCTTACAGTATATTCATCATCTCCACAACATTACAAGGAGGTATCACATTTATCTACCTCATATCATCTCAAAAATAGGTCCTCAAGAAGGTATATTATTCTAGAAAAAATAAATTCAGATCCATGGGTATTTCTCACTACTGCAAAGTAAATTTCCACACCATGGATTAATTACAAAACTATTGGATCTATCAGTTGAGTTCAAAATAAAGAAAAATTGTAGATATTTGAATTGCTATAGGTTTGGACAGAGGTAGATGAAATCATTCTATAAAACATTAGATATGCACAGATGATTATAAATTAATTAGATTCAATCATACTTGTGTAAATGATTTGAATGGACTGCCACATGCATATAGTAATGGACTAAAAAACATAGGAAAATAATGATTGTTACTTATTATGAGCTGTAAAATGTTATGTTTTGATTCACCCAAACATCTACATTACCAAAAATATTCAAACCAGAAAAATTTGTCCTCAATCCAGATTCACCGATAGCACATGCAAGAATAAGAAAATCCACATATAAGATTCTCAATTTTTTGGATCCAGACAGCTAGTTTGTTAGGGTAACCAAAAATAAATTACTGATTTTGTTATAGAACATATATTCTTTATCGTTTACAGTTTCTTGATAGCAATAATGGATTCTGTTGTTTTGATAATTTCCTTGGTTTAATAGATTTTAGGAAATTCATCACCTGGAAGTAGTAGTATTCCACATGACATCCTTGTTTCAATATAGTTAATTTTAATTTCTTTAGTTCAAAGTATCATCATCAAGATTTTACCTATTATACAGAAGATATATATTCATTGATATTACAATTGTTAACTAAAAAATGTTTTTCCATATATATGTCACAAAGAGCCATAATTTTTTGTATAGAAAGAATAAACAATTTGTTAGTCTATGATTTCTAAATCAGTATTGTTCTCTCAGAAGTGAGTACCTAAAAATTTCTCATAACTGGCTAGACTACATCCACTTTTCCTACTTCTCAATGTTACTCAACTTTTTCCAGGAGGTTATTGATTTTTTTCCATAACACAGAGAGTTGTCCTGTTTTTTTAGCGGAGAGTGCAGGAGGGGGTGTAATATCAACTTCGTGAGTAAGGTGTTCTCGGCCATGCCTAACTCTTCTTTCAAAAATCTAATCGGTATAATATTTATGAACATGTTCCATAGAGTATAAAAATTTCATAGTTTTTGTGTACTACTAATTAATACTAATAAAAAATGTAGGAAGATAAGGTATGAAACAAGATATTGAAATTTCAGATACTGTTTACAAAATTGTGGAAGGTTTTTTGGAAACTATATCTGAATGTAATTGAACCAAAAATTATAATATGCAGGTGATGTTCTAATACAATAAAATCATTAAATCATCGTAACTATATAATGTGACATTTAATTAATGATATTAAAATATATATGAATCTTTATATGAAAAATATTAATATATTTTCCAACAGCAGTGATAGACATGGAATTCATTACTTAACATATGATGCGACTTCAACAAGACATTTTGTTCACCTGCTTAACATAATAGTAGAAACACAACATATTGACAATGAACTAACTTATAGTGAATTCTGTTTTCTTAATGTGATTAAAACACATTTATATTGAAATCATATTCTCGGGAATGTAACATAATAATAGTGAACAATACATATCATTCCATCCATGAAAAATTAGTGATCATAACATACTCTATGGAAACACATCTACTATGGATTCAATGGATGATGGAAACTGTTGGTGGACATACATATCGGTACTGAAATCATTCAATGATTCTATAGAGAAGGCATGAAAAAAATAGTTCAAACTACCTAAAAACGTGTATTGTAGATAATAGAAGCACACCCTGGATGCATCTTATGAACAGACATGTCCCTAGAAGACAATATATAGCCAGTAATAAAAGTTCAAATGTTCTGGTTTGAAGAAGATAGATATCCTACCTTGGATAGAGAATCCTGAAAAAGAGGTCATTGGAGGCACCTAGAGGTTTATCATGGATCCATAGGATGTCATGATAGAGGCCCTTTCCCACTTGTACCTTCTACAAACCCAAAACAACAATATGAAAACATTTCATTACCTAATAACATTTTGAAGTTAAATTATTGATAAACAATAAGAAAACATTTCATTAAATTAAACTCATTTTTGTACCTAGATTTTTAGTGATGATAAGGAGTTATAATGGTGGAAGAAGAGGAAATAAACCATGAGATGGGCACCTACACATTCACAAAATATTTTTAACTACAGAAACAGTAATATTATAAAAATAGGAATACATAGTCTGTGTGACTAATAGGGAAACACTTTAAATATAAAACCATATATATTTATAAGAAATATCTTCAAATACTATGTATGAGAAATTGAGAAACACATCAATAAGAATTCCAGAAATATATATGTATGACTAGTAGAGAAACATTTAGACATAAAAAATCTATAATCAGTTATGTTTGGACAACCTTTAAGAAATTATATAAGTTTCAGTGTCATCTAAATTTACGTTCACCGAACGGACATCTCAAATAAATTTGTGGACATGGTATGTAGAACCATATAGAAATTTTAATGGGAATGAAGACATGTCCAAGAAAAATGGTTCCCAAAAAAAATTCCCAAACACATGATTTTCTAGTAGAATAATCCTAATTCCTAGTAGAATTTAGTAGGAATCCCCAAACATTTATGCCTAAGGAATCATTAAAAACACTATTTTTGAGAAATTAGAAAATAGTTGTATAAGAAATCTAGAAGAGATAGTTTGGATGAAAGGTAATATAACAAGTTGTTTATTGAAAAAAATCATATATTAAAATATGGTTCAGTTATTGTAAAACAGAATCTACTATTAAATGAGCAGTGCACATGTAAAAACTCAGTATCATATAAAACTATTAATAATGAATGGGAAAAATGTATAGGGGACACTTGAGGACATGACCGTTATCTTTTTATTAAAACTGAACAATACATGCCCCAAAATCAAGGAGGCTAGAATAAGTGGAGCACCAAGCTGTCTCCCATAACAAAAAAACTTATAGTCAACTAGGAAACACCATATTTCATTATAAATGATATAATTAATGTAGAGTGTATCTTGAGAATCTATGAATCCGCAACCAAGATACCTTCCCTCTCAGTGTTTTTGGTGAGTATATCTTGATTGATCAATATTTGGATCATTCTTACAATATAATTTAACCACCAAGGTTTTACATTGATCCATTGAATGTCTGGACAGAGGTCCTCTCCCAGTTTCTCCTTCTATAAACATAAAACCTCAATATGAAAAAAATTCATTAACTAATAACATTGTGAAGTTAAATTATTGATGACCAATATGAAAACATTACATTAAATTAAAGTCATGGTTGTACCTGAATATTTAGCGATGACAAGGAGTTATAATGGTGGAATAAGAGGTAATAAAAAATGAGATGAGCACCTACACATTCACGAAATATGTTTACCTATAGAAACAATAATATAATAAAAATAACAATACATAATCTGTATGACTAATAGGGAAAGACCTTATTAATAAATCCATAAATATGTAAAAGAAATCTGTTAAAACAATAAGTATGAGGAATTGGGAAATACTTCAATAAGCATTCCAGAAATATATATTTATCATTAATAAGGAAATAGTTGGGCATAAAAAATCTGGAATCAGTTATGTTTCGATAAACAGTAAGAAATTAAATAAGTTTCAGTGTTATCTAAATCTAGGTTCACCGAATTGACATCTCAAATAAATTTATTGACATGGTATGTAGAACCATCTAAAAATTTTAATGGGGACGAAGACATATCCAGGAAAAATGGTTCCCCAGAAAAACATTACCCAACCCCTGATTTTCTAGTAGAAGAATCTGAATTCCTAGTTGAATTTAGTAGGAATCCTCAATGAGTTTTTTATAAGATATCATTAAAAATACTGTGTATGAGTAATTAGAAAATAGTTTTACAAAAAATCTGGAAGAATTAGTTTGGATGAAATGTAAGATTGAAAATTGTTTATTGAAAAGTAATTATATATGAAAATATGGCTGAGTTATTCTAAAAAAAGATCTACTGTTAAATGAGTGGTGCACATGTAAAAACATAATAGCATATAAAACTCTTAATAATGAATGGGAAAAATGTATACGTGACACTTGAGGACAATAAAATTCTATTTTTATTAAAACAGAACAATATATGACCCGAAATCAAGGAGGCTAGAAAAAGTGGAGCACCAAGACATCTCCCTTAACAAAAAAACATAAACTCAACCAGCAAGGACCATATTTCATTATAAATGATATAATTATTTGAGATTTTACCTTGAGAAGGAATGACTCCACAAAAAATATACCTTCCCTCTCGTTGTGTTTGATAGGGATATCAAAATTGATCTATATTTGGATCTTTCTAATGGTATATGTTAACCAAAGAGGATATTCTTTTTACCCACTCCTATGGATCATGATAAGACCCTACACAAGAAGATGCATGGAATCCTAGTACCACCAAACCACAATTGTCCTACCACCATGCATATGCCAACCTAAGTAACAATAGTACCCATTTAAAATATACCCTTCAATATGAACATTACATCAAATCCATATCCCCTACTTGACATTCCTTACCTTTCTACCAGTGTAGGCTCTTGGTTTTAGCATTTTTAAGGCCATGATAGAGTCCCCCTTCCACCACAAACCCATGTCTTGTAACCTATAATTTCACATGTACCTGGAAAGATAGATGTGAAACATGTCTACCCTCCCTTGATTGATCATGTCCTTCCCAATATTCAGATAATAAGAGATGGTATAATGATTCATGATGAGGGTAGAAGCAACAACCAAATTTGGAAAATGAGTACACCAACCCAACAAACACAAACTGCAGTAAAAATATAATTCCTAATAATCTATTTAAATCTTAAGTAAAATTATCCAATTTTTACTATTTTCCTAGTAATAAAATTCTCTTAAGCTACAAAAATATAAAGGGTTGTTGGGAAGGATTCATTTATTGTGATAGCATATAATCAATGAATTTTATAATGGTAGTAATTTGATGGAATGAAGTCGAAACAGTTCACAAATGATTTTTGTATAACATTGGAGACTGGGATACTTACAATACACATGGTTGATGTGATACATTAGTATTTGAAACTACTAGAATATTTTAAATAAACAATATTTTCAATTCTTCTTTATGTACTCAAATGACCCCAAAAAAATTGGACGGATATACCAACCCTCTATTTCCATATAAGGTCAGTATTAAAATCCATTGACCACATCATGAACTGAAAGACAATAGAGCACATCATCACATTTTAAATCTAAAATAAACAGAGTCATATAAGAAAAAATAACACATAAAGCATTAAATTAATTCATCTAGAAAACATGAAATAAATAAAATAACATTAAAATGAATTTATATATTTATAAAATGATGACATGTACCTTATAGAATAACATTACAATAAAATTAACAATTTAAATAGAAGAAATGAAATTTACAATGGTGTTTGTAGGATTAAAAATAGTTTAAATAGTTCATAGATGACTTCCAAAGAACATCGCGGGTTTCCAGTCATGTTGAAAAATTAGATGAAGATTTAGTTTAAAGGTTTTTCTAATGGAATATTCTATAATGTTGGTAATGAAACCCTTTTAAAATTTCTATTTTTTATTCAAATTTATAGATAAAACTACTATAAAAAATCAGATCAAAAATTCAAATACTAAATCATTAAAAGAACATGATGTTCTAGGATGTGACCCAAAAATCCTGCCACCATCAAAATATTGGAACAGACTTTTCTATGTAGAAAAAAAGTTAAAAAATTAGAATTCATTACTGAATTTATAGAAAAAAATTATGAATGTTATCATAAAAAAATAGTTAGAAACCAAAATAAAAATAACATAACATTTATTGGGGGGTCTCAAACCTTTAACATTAATATGTCATGAAACATCCCCTTTCATAACACTATTAATATGAAATAAATTATTTACAGAACATGAATCGGGGAAAAAATATTAGTAATTAAACATATTTTCCTTTCTAAAAAATCAAAACAAATCATATTATAGACCAATAATGTATTTTTGATGAGTAGAGTGATACATTATAGTACTCAAGCTTAATCTTTAGCTCAAAATTCAATACACAACTCAAACTTAGTAAAATATTGGTTTTTAAAATTTAAATTTGATTTGATTTTTAAAATTAATAAATCCAACCCATAAATTTTTGTACTACTAATGTATATGAAATTAAAAATATAAAACATATATAATTTACTATATACAGATTGAGCAAAAGACATGGGTAGTGCAAATGAAGGTGTAGAGGTACACCGTGAAGAAATTCATGAAAATTTGGTGGGAGTACGTAGCCAACGTCATTATGAAAGAAAATTTAGAGGAGTTTATTAAATAGAAGAGACATTCCTTTCTCTAAATATGTATGAAATGATGGAATATAATATTGTGATCAACATTTCATTAATTTTTTCACTATTTCCAAATTTAGTGATAGAATTCGTCATGTTTCCAAAACTATTCAGCCACATCATGAGTCCAACCACAACATGAATATGTTCACAAAATATATATGAAAGACTAAAAGAAAAGACTATATTGTATATGTATTACTTATATTCTAGGAATAAATAACAAGCATGGGAAATATTCACCCCCTAAATTATTTAGGAGGATATGTATAGGCAGTCTTCATTTTTATGATTCTTCAGAGAACCAGTATGTGGGATAGAGATATAAATGTATTTCTAAACTTATATACCCATAAGGGAACTGTGATATTTTCAATAAAACTGTACGTATATAATTACATTTATTTGAACATTACAATGGAATTGGGAATATATATAATCATATGTACATCAATATATGATTACTTCAAGATATCAAACCTGATATGATGGGAAGAAATCCTCTATATGGAACCATTATAGTAAATATCAGGAATTTAAAAGTTTCATATGGAGAAAGGCATAGACATGTCATGACACATTTTCCATTCATTCCATGGTTTAATCTATAAATTAATAATTTATTAAATTAAATAAAACCACTTATATAAAATAATATGCTCATTATATGAATGTATCATTGCTGGATAGAGAGATAGAATAATATACATTCAGTGTCCATTCAATAATTTTGATGATAATATATTAGAGATGAACTCTAGAGATCTATCACTAGTGGTATACATATTCCAAGTAAACTTCCCAAGAATAAATTAATTGATGATTATGAGATCTTTAATTACCATTCATCCAATATCACTGGAATTTTCAAATTCCTTCCATGACACGATGTGTATCTTCTTTTCTTGTATAGATACAGTCAATAAAATGTTTATGATCAAATATTGCAGTTTTTAATTGGAGTTTTAGTACATCTGTAAATAGAAAATGCATAAAAAACTTTTAGGTTATCACCAATTTCACATGAAAACTTCTCCCCTATTGAGAAATGATTTTACCTTCCCAAGTTTCCACCTCGGTGATGCTCCTTGAGTAGATATCTTCAAGGTGACAACTTTTATCATTAACCATAAAATGAGGAACCATAAGACAACTAATAGGAAGAGACCCATTCTTCACTCTAATTTCTCTAAAAATAATTTTCTACATTGAGATAAGTATTCCATTTTCAGACACCACAAATTAATTATTCCAACTTATGATATTTCTTTAAATATTCTCATAGTGAGAAAAATTTATTTTTAATACATGAAATATCTTCCCTAACAGTAATACCAAAGGGAATAGTTTTTCTGGCATACTGATGATGAAAATGGGTAAAAATAAACCTTCTGATCATGATTTAATAGTATA
Source organism: Viscum album (assembly GCA_963277665.1). Lineage (NCBI taxonomy): Eukaryota > Viridiplantae > Streptophyta > Magnoliopsida > Santalales > Viscaceae > Viscum > Viscum album. The sequence goes on along the minus strand of OY728164.1, from coordinate 919,643,033 downwards.
AACCGACCTATAAAATATCATTAAAGAAGAAACTCATATAATATGTATCCATTTTAAAGGAAAGTCCATAACGGGGATTACCTTCTTTAAATCCTCTATATAAATTAAAAACCTTCTAGGGTTCCATTAATGATAATGGATAGCCCGTAACAGTTTAGAATGGTGTTGACTGAATTACTTATAGTCACAGAAACACTATTATTTACATGAATTGAAGAAATTACGCTCTATTTTATTTTGTCAAATGCCATAGAGATGTCATTATTTTGAGAAAAACTACCCCATTTATCCTTCTTCTTCATAATCTATACAAATTCCAATGCATTAAAATTGAAATTCTTTTTCTACATAAAAGGAAAAATATAGATTGATTAAAAGTTATTAGACCTTCATAAATACTTCATATCTTTTAGGGATTGATTTTACAAAAAACTTTTGGAACTATGTTCCCAATGAAAACTAGCATAAAAAACCTAATATCCAACACATTTTTTCGGAATTAGTGAAATAAAGATACAATTCAGCCAATATGGAATGGAAACATGATTAAATAATTATCTCATAACATTATATATCTCATCATGTGAAATTTTCCAGTTGAACATAAAATTTTTATTTGTGAACAAATCATGTCCTTCCTCATTGTCAATATTCATGGAAAAGAGGGCAGCATTCATTTCCCTATCATGGGGTGCTTTATTTAACATCATTTTTATGTGATTATAAACTGTGGATGACATATTATTAGCTACATTGTGTGTGTAATATTCACATTTCATTGAGTAAAGGATTTAAATGTAGGTGAAAATAACATTGGTGATATCATTTTATAAACTAAATATAGATCCATTAATTACAAGGGAAGAGAGACTGATATTGATATTCTTCTTCCGGTACCAATTGTGAAAGAACTAGGAGTGTATATCTCCCTAGTGACACCATCTGATATTTTATTGATTCTGTTAAAACCTTATATTGATATAAACAATGTAATTATTATCATATAGGTCATGAATCTCATATATATAAATAGAATTTTTATTCTGATTATTATATTGAGATTTTAAAAGATTATGGTCAATAGCACTAATACCATCCTCAAGATTGGTAGAAGATTATTTACTCCATTCCTTAATCATTCTTTTTACATGATTCAACATTGTGGATAGAATTGTGAGTGGGATGCTAAAAGGTCCAATCATAAAATATTTTAAGAAAAATTCCCTGTATCCCAACACAATTTTCCATGAATTATTGGACATAAAGGGAAGGATATTTAAACTTAATTTTCTAGTTTAAATATCCATCAGAATATGGTTATGATCATAGTGAATCTTTTTTTGGATAAGGTAGGAGATATTCATTATATCATTCCTTTCATCAACCTGGATAAGTAATTTTTCAAATTTATTGGCCTACCTCCCATTGAGAGTGTACTTGTTCCAAGTTAATTCTACTCTAATAATGGTAACTTCAACAATATTACAATTATAAAAAATAGATGAATGTCTAGAGGCTTCTACACTATTAATGTGAGAACCAGTTTTCCCACCAGGTCCTAAAATAGTGTTAAAATAACTCATGATCACCAAATTGTGTGACTTCTAATATGATGTTGTTTCTAGATCTCTTTAGAGTGCTATTCTTTTTAGATTAAAATTGGATACATAATGAAAGTATAGAAAAATTACAGTTCCCTGAATTACAATATCAACTTAGACATCTGGTGGAATATTCATACAAGAGTGTATATAAATACTATCATTCTTTAAAACAAAAATATTCTCAGAATCACATTTATTTGAGTTTCATGAGACAATTTAACAGCCCATGGAGGTCCACTTTTAAGTCATTACATTTTCCAAACATTATTTTAGGTTTATAAAGACCATTCCTTGTAGGTTAATTTGTCACAAGTAAATTTCTCAGATATGTGACCATGGGAGAGTTATCAAGCACTTGGTAGTTCTAATAATGCATCTTCATTTAATAAGAGAGTATTTACTCCTTGTTTGATTCCCTTCTTTATATAATAAGACTACTTTTCATTTATTTCCCCTTAATTTTTATTTTTTATTATGATTCTTACTGTCCAATCAGTCAACATCATTCATAGAGTGATCATAGGAGATATCAATGGAGGGTAGAACCTCATTATCATCCCCCCACAATATTACAAAAATATGAGTGATCTTTTTTATAATTATAAATTCCAATAAATGTGGAATTACATATCATCATATTCATAGATTTACTAGTGATAACATGGGAAAAGGCACTACCACCTCCTGTTGGTGAGAATATTGCTTGATTTGAGAGGCAATAGTAGCAATGTAATTCTATTGGATAATTTCTTGTGCATCATCCAAGGATTCCTGGACCAAATAAGTGAACATTTTAGAAGAAAAAATCATCTTCAGGAGATTTTATTGATCTATCTAGAGAAGACATGAAAACGGGTGAATCCTCTTCAGGTTTCACCAGAGCTCTTTCATCTAGGCCATCCACATGACCTCCATCATGAGAACCCCTATCATGGTAGTCCTTGTTATATTATGCTACCTTTTGTGATTCCATCCCAGTAATATCCACTGAACAATATTAACAGGTAGGATGATGGTTCTCCACTTGAGCCTCCTGTTCTCTAAGAGCCTATGGAAAAAGAGGTACGACCACATGATCTGATGAACTCGAATTCATCATTTTTACACTATCCTATGTGACACCAGGTGATGTTAAAAAATAATTCCCTTTCTGTTGATCCTTTATTATTTAATGTGAAAATAGAATAGAATCCAAACTTATTGATCCCTAAAAAATATTATCCTCTTCATGAACAAATTTTTTATCCAATGTGTCATCATCCTTCTGAGGTGAATGTGAATTAAAATCATTAAGATAAAAAGGGTAAATTTTTCTACAAGAGATGTGATTATCCAAATATTTATCTTCTCTTTCATCACCTGAGACGTCCATCACCTTTGAGGTTAGGATAGAAATAGCAGCATCCACATAGTAGAAATCATAGATGTGAAACACAATAAGGGGAGTGTGTGTGATGTATATGAAGGTATTTTATAGTCTCTTAGACATAAACCATTTCAAAAACAGAATCAATATCATTATCTAATCCAAGAGTCTCCTCTATAGTTTTTATTCCATTTTTGGAAAAAAATGGGAAGATTGGAGTAACTCTCACCCACCTTGTTATCTTGATAGTCATTCATCACAGGGGAAGGCCTTACAAATACATTTGAGTTGAAAAGATGCTCTACCTAACCATTACCATTATGCAGGGAATCATCCCAATGATATCAACAATGATTCATGGATATTTTAGTGGGTAAATTTTTACCTAATTCCATTATATGGATATAATGAACTCTATTACAATAGTATACTTACTATTAGGGATTATAAGCTAGTATAACCCAATAAAATACATACAATAAAAAAAAGAACAATCTAGGAAAATTTCATCTAAAATCATTCGATACAAATTGATAATCCATATTTACATATAGTTATGAAAGGAATATAACACTATTTCTTTAATGAGGATTTAATGTCTCTACAATATGTCTTGTTTTTTTTATTTATTGTTGAATTATTTTAGTAATTATTTTTGTAATCCAATTCATCCCACTAAATATACATATCTAAACCATATTTATGTGAAAAAGTTTACACCACCGCCATTTTTTTTTCCTCAAACAAAAATATAAGTCAAGTACATTTATACATATTTGAATGTGTCATATATATATATAAGGTACATAATATTTTCATGTAAAATAAAATGTATAATTTGAGGAATGGGTTAAGGGTAAAAAACAAACCTTAATTATATATCTTTACAAGTTTATATCCACACCAGTATAAATTAAAAATAATGACCTTGGATTCTAGGATATCCTACCCCCATACACCCCACTATCTCGATCACCCAATTTATACTAGTGTTATGGGTTCATATCCTTCATCATTTTTTTAATTATCTCATACATTACTTATTGGAGATGACGGGGTTCGTTGATGCTTATTGGGACTCATCCAAAGTGATTGTTACTCTTTTTATTAGAACTATCATTAATAAGACCCGTGTTTGATTAACACAATGAATCTAATTTTTCGGTATTTTTTGGGTCAAATATCCTGATTTTCTGGAATGTTTTTGAATTTTTTACCTTCATCCTTTACTTTTTGTTTGAATTTTTATTATTCAATATCGTAGTTGATGGTTTTCTACTCTTTTCCTCTGCTCTTACAGCCCAAATTGTTTCTATGGACCCTAATTTTGGTCCAGATAGAAGGTGGAAGTGGCAGTTTTTTGTATTCATATAGGAATTCGACACTAATTTTATCTCTCACATTGGTTTTGTGCCACTTTTATGTGTTTGTAAACTCTATTTTGTTTCTCTTGGCCTGCAATATACTTGGATTCTGGTTTGGGTTTGTGTTTATCTTCTATGTTTTATGTTGATGTAAATAATGATATTGATGATGGTGGTGGTATATCTACATCTTATTTACTACTGTTATGGTTTTCTAGTAGTCTCATTCTCTATGTTGATGGAATATTCAGTGTGATTATTCTGGAATAGTGTTTTTTAGATTGTAGTGTTGATTGTGGAAATGATGGAGTTATCAATGATGAGATGTTACTCATGTTGATGGGACGATCCTCAGGAAATTCACCCTCAATCATCGTGTGAGAGAAGGTCCAGTTACATTAATTTTGGGTTTTATTTCCACTTGCACGACATCATTGAAACATTAAATCTATAATTTGAATTGTTTGTGGTGGTGTTCCAAATTGTTGAGGTTCTGTATACTGTTCTATTTTCAAAACTCTATATGTTTTTATACTATTTATTTCAAATTTATTGTCTCTAGTTCCCGCTAAACCTAAATATGGGATTGATCTAAAATAAATAAATTTGTGTTTGGAGTAAAAATATTAATGATATATGATTTTGAAAGTCCCCACAAGAGTATGTCTAGACTAATAGATAGATTACCCAATTCCCATTTAAAACAGGGCATAAATCTCAAGGATGATTGATAGTCCAACCCAATTCCATCTTTCCTAGGATGATTCATTCCAAATAAAATTAAATTCATGATATTTATAACACCTAATATGAATGATCTATATTCATCAATTTTTCTTACCCTCATCACTTCAACTACAAATTGATATTAATATAAATGAAAAACTAAATTTCTTATCATAACTATCATGTAATGTAGGGATCTAACGTCTAGAATATTTTAAAAAATTAAACTAAATCGTACACTATTCATTATATGAACAATTTGTAACTATGAATAATATATATAATGACGTTTGAATAAATGACCAATTCAAATATTTCTAATGAGTTAAAAAATTATCAACAATTCATCAATAAAATATTATGTATGAACACATTTATAATCTTATCATCACATAATGTTCATTCCATAATAATTAATATGACCATATTATATTAATTTTCCATATTAAACATTTAATATTATTCATTATATAAAATTTCATTTTATTTACGTATTATTTTAATGAATTATAAAAAAAATTAAAATCTATTTTAATTATATAAAGATGTTTAAAAAATATAAATATCATACAGATAACATTATTTAAGGAATATTCAAATCCTATCTTCATAACCCTTTTAGATATTGTTTAAATAATATCCAGAATAATTCCCCTTTAATTTGGCCGATTATAGTTAAATATTATTGAAAAATTCATAAAAAAATTAAATTCTTTTATATTTTTTCCTTATTTAGGTAACATATAAACACTCTATAAATTACCGCTCATGATTTCTAAATAATAATATAATTTATTCCAAATAATGAATGTTATATAATTCAGTAAAATGAATTTAATATTAACTCCCCATATTAAGGAATATTTCATAATATATTCTTTAGAACAATATTTTATTAATCGTACAAACATGATTGATAATTAATTTGTAATAATTTAATGAATCACTTAATAACCAATTCAATGGGGTATTCCTCTTAAAATTTAGGTAGAAAAAGATTCAATTACTGATTCCTAAAAATTATCATTTACAATAATTTTATAAACTATATACCTTAAATATCAAAAACAAAATTTTAAGACTTTTTAATTTATCATATAAAAAAATTATATATAAATTATAATATATTTCATATAATGTTTGAAAAATATATTCTAAATATTATATCATATAAAAACGTTTTTTAAATTATACATTTTCAAAACATCATTTCTAATGATTTATATGCAATTTATTGATAAATAAACACAACTTGTATTAACAATGAAACGGTGACATCCTTTTTTAGTTATGTGAGAGGCCACTGTAGCATAGAGTCACATGGATTTTGTAGTAGTGATGATCAAAATGGTTCTCTATTATTTATAGTTTTTCGTTTCATGCTTGATTTCAAAAATCTAAAAATCTTAACAACTATAATACCACACTATGTTATTATTAAGGGTATGGAAACATTCTCTCAAATAAGATTTATCCATTTAATTCCCTTGAAAAGCATCACTATATGATAATATGTGAACCCAAAAAATAAAGAAATTAATAATATTTATATATTTTGTTTCTTAACCTGAATATACCTCAACAACTTCATTATATTTATTCATCGTGTCTGATAAATATCACATAAAAAAATCTGAAAGATGTTCCACCTCTATAGGAATCCACTATATAAACTCAATTGCACATTTCCTATATAGGGGTCTCTAATATTCATGTAATTATAATTACTTATATGCATTGAATAATGATGAATGGGTCTTTTTGTATTTGGAATTACCAATAACCACAAAGGTACATTTCCCATAAAATTTCCATTGCATGGATGCGGTCTTCATATAGGCTCGAGAATGTTGGATGCATTAATTATTTCATTTATAACCCACGAATGAATACCTTGGTGAATATATGTGTCTAATGAACAAATACACGCCTTAGTAAATTTATTCATATAATGTATAAAAACACGACTTTAACTAATCCATGCATCTATGAATTTGATCCCCTGGGCATTTTATGAAATAAACTCCACATTTAAATTCTAGACAACATATATTTGATTAATTTTCATTTACAAACATCATATGAAGTTGGTAACCATAAAAATTTCACAATATTGAATATAATTTATAGGGAGTATTCCTTTCAATACCAATCTTATCCTATTTGTGATAAATTTTCTAACACGAACTTGTAGACATTCCAATCATAATCAACTTCGGTATGGATCAGCCTATAAAAAGGAATTATTTCACATAATCTAGTCAAATACCAAGATTTAAAAAAATATCCCATTTTTGGTTTTATCCATCACACATTGTTTTAACTTTTTCATAAAATTATGATCTGAAACACCTATTGTATCTTCCCAAAAGTTTTCCTTTCATATTATAATATCAATTTTCTTATTTTCGAAAAATGTCTTGTAATTCATCAGATGGTAGATACATCAGATATTTTCCATGATCTAAAATATCAATAATTTTGTCTAGTAAGGGACATTTTCATCACTCTAGATATATACAAATTGTTAAAGGAGAACCATGAAAGGGTTACTCTATTAGGTGATTCAGAGGAATTTATGGAAGGTTGATTTTTTCGAGAAATAATAATTAATTTTATCATTTTTAATGTTAAATTGGTATATTATATGACATAAATGGGAGTAATTTTCCTTATTATATGGATTTATTGTTTTTGGGTTGATTATTATGTTCTTTCCCAGTGGATATGATCAGTTTTCCATATTATGAGTTGAAATGGGTATTTATCATGAATGGTTGGATTTTTTCATATAGAAGACATAAGTTTTTTGGATCATCTGGAAAATGTTAGTTGTGATATATTTGTTATATTAGATAAATTATTTGTTTTTTATCATTTAGAAAACATTTTTATGGGAAAACATTTAGTTGGAAAACTTCAACTTATTGTACCGTGAAGCAGATTCACTAATTTCTTAACTGTAACGAATGAAGGTAAAACTGAATTTTTAAAATATTTTGATATTTTTAAGGATTTTTTCCATAAATAATTATCTTTATTCTACCCAACAGGGTTTTATGAATTTATTTCTGTGTTTTCACTAAAAAATTAATGATATTGACTTTCAATGATAGTTTCTGCTATGAATTTCTGTTGATTTTTTGAGTTTATTCATGATTTTTAGTGATAATTTATATTATTAATTTTAGAAAAAGTATCACTCAATATTTCATTGATAATGCATATATATTTCACTATAATTACCATTGAAATAGCTAAATATTTCACTAAAACATCCAGTAAAACCTTTTGGGAATCTATCCATGAGTAATATTTTATTAATATATTTATATTTAAAAATGTATAAATAAATATTTTTCTTAAATAATTATGAATATATATCATTTATAAATATATATGTTTATCAAAATTTGAATAAAAAACTTTTATATTGAACTTCCTCTAGAAACTCCAGTGTAACTTCTGTTGGATCTTCATGTGGAACTTACACCTGAAGTTCCACTAGATCTTCAAGTGGATGCAAAAGCAATTATTTAGAAAAGAAATATATTAATAAATGTTGAAAATGAAAATATATTTATACATATATAAATGTAACTTAATTTATGTATATTTTTTTAATCTTTTTCATTTTACAAATATCTTGATATATTTTTGTGTTTCATAATAATGAAAATTTTACTTGTCTATATAATTAATCATTATTTTGTAACAAATTGACTTAAAAACCTTATAGTATGACCTCCATTGGAATATCTAGCACATAAAAATAATTATTGACCAATATAAGTATAAATATTTTTATAGGTAATTAAAATAAATTTATACATTTATAAATATAAATATATTTATTTATATAAGTTAATAATTTATTAACAATTAATAATTTATATATATATTTTTTAATTTGGTATAATTATGAATACATTTTTTTAAGTAACATTTTATTTTTCTTTAAAAAATTGAATTATAAAACTTCTAGTATAAATTTTGGTAGATAAAAAGATAATTATTCTCAAAAATAAATATATACTTAATTATTGAAAATTAAAATACACACACCCACACACCCACACACACACACATATATATATATCACTAAATATATGTATCTATATTATTAATTTACTTACATTTAAAAATGAAGATATTTATTTCTATTTTTTATAATTATGTATATATTTATTTTTTTAGTAATTCTTCTTTTCTTTAATGTAATTATAAGCCTTTTCATGGAACATTCACAACAATATCCACTAGAACATCTAGTGTATAAGATAATTATTATTTAGATAAATAAATATATACATAATTATATAAATTGAACATTTATTTATTCATTTATTAATATGAAAATATGTATATATGTATATATATATTATGAATTTATTTAAATTTGAAAATGTAAAAGTACATTTCTATATTTTATAAATATTATTATATTATCTTTTTGAATAACTATTATTTTTCAAAAAATTAATTATGCACATTGCAATGGAACATCCATTAGATAAAAAAATAATTATTTTGAAAAGGAAATATAGACATAATTATAGTAAATGAAATTATATCTATACATCTATAATGACAAGTAAATTTATATATATATATTGTGAATTTATTTTCATTAAAAAATATATCAATATATTTTAAATTTTTAGAAAAATGAAAATATTTATTTCTAAATAATAATTTTTTATTATAAAGAATGAAAATATAAAAAATCCAATGAAGCATCTAGTGGAACATTTTTTATAGGTTATAATGATGGTGAAGTTTAGGTTTTATCTTCTTCTATTAGACCATGTGTTATGATGAATTTAAAATATATTAATAATTCATATTGTTTCTATGATACCTATGGATGACTATTTTTTTGTAATCTAAGAGTAATCAAATAAAATGAGAAGGTAAAATTAGTTTTCATATAAATCCATTAAAAATTTCACATTTAAGGTCCTTAAAATGGTAAAAATAATGATATCAAGGTGAATATTACTCTTGCTGAGACTCAAAAAATATAATATTCTTGAATGTGGGTTTCGTTACTTCTCAACCTAAAATATTACGTAAATGTATTTGTGGAAGAAACTAACCATCTGTTGAACAATTTTGAGCCAACTCGTATGATGATATCACAATAAAAAATTATAGAATAACAATAAGATGAGTTGGATCTGAATGTTGTGGTAGGTATTAAAGAAAATGATTTATTCACATTGGGGACTACAATTTGTGGAGGTCAAGATGTTATTGGGTACACACATGTGGATCATTTGACTTTATTAGCCCAAAAAATTAGAAAATTGATTCATGGGGGTGCATGTTACATATTGGAGTACCTATAATGATAAATTTCGGTAAATCTATTATTTTATTATACTATGTAGATTTATTTGGTTAAACAAATTAAAAATATTTAATTGGATGATCTAGAGACAAATAACGATTATGAGTTATTTAGAGATGTTATCATATTTGAAACAAATTTTGAGTACTAATAAAAAGTTAATTCCCTGGGAAATATTTTTATCCTCAATAATTATCATTAGATTATAGTTTATGAGGAATATTTGTTATGTGATAAAACAAAAATTTTGTTTTTTTTTTGTTTTTTAAATATTTAGATGTGAGTCACATGAAATCATCTCCAAATATATCTGAAAACCATGATACAACAATAGTGAATGGTACTTTTATGATTTAATAGGAATTAGAATCTATCTTTGAACTTATCAGTTGATGTAAATTTCAAAAAATGCATTTAGGTAACAAGATAAAAGTTTGATCTATTTCTATTACTAGATTAATTAAGTGTATGTTCATATCCCATAATGAATAAAAATTCGATCATCAATGTGATTCCCTTAGAGAATATTACGACGATGGAAAATCACTATTGTTAAGGGAATTCTGTCTATTCTATGATATGGGGAACATTCGTTTTTGAATGATGTTTTAACATAAGGTATTAAAAGCACCATGTTTGGTAAAATATTTAATGGAATTCTTCATGATAATGTCCATAGTATGACAAGTGTTGTATATTTATTTTAGAAATTTAAAATATCCATGGATAAAATTCATTACCAAGAAATGATGGCTAAATATGAGATGGGGGAAAATGTTTCATATTATCATTATCCTAACCTTGAATTGATGTGTCATGTTGTTTTTATGTATTCACATAAATTTTAGTCTATTTAAATATCAATGTAATATAATTGTGGAATATTTTTTTATATTATTTAATGAAATTGAAATTCCGTTTACTTATGAAACTGTAAGGGTTTACTATGAAGATCATTTAGAGGTTTCATATTATGTTTCCAATGTATTTGTTAATTGTTCATGTCAAAAATTTGTGTCATTTTGGAAATTTTGTTTCCAACATATAAAATTTTTTGATCATAATTCATTGAGATCGCTACATGAAGATTTTATTTTTTAAAGGTGGACCAAAATGGCTATATATTTGTTAATGTTCAATATATATTTTATTAATACTGATTTTTACGAAAGATAATTTTATAAAGTCATTACAATTAATTAGAATGGGTTGGAATAATGTTGATAACTAACCCTTATGAGATAGATGTGGTCTATGAAATTGGCTATTCTAATTTTAGTAATTTTCAAAAAAAAATTAAGATCCATAAATACATTAATCAATAGTGATGTTGGTCATCACACTTCTAACAGAGTTTCATGAAAGACTACCTTCAAAATAAAACATAAAAAGAAAGATGGCGGTAGGATTAAATGTTTCTTTGAAACTATAGGTCTATGCTTGTAGGTACCCCTGCTTCTAAAAAGAAATCCCTACAAGCTGATTAAGGTGTTAGTAAGAAATCAATATAGTATATAAACCCATAGATCATCAACATCATTTTAGGTCATCTCGTATTACAATGTTTAACCATTTTACATATTTTCAAAATGGTTGAAAACTATGATTCCACAATCATAGAATTTTATTTCTTGTTGATGGGTCTCTTAAACATTGAACTCAAAGCCTATATTTTCCATGTAATTTTTCACGAACCGTCCCCTGGGGCCCGTGCCTTAACTACCCCAATCCCGTCTTCTATTGACCAAGGGTTGGAGACTAGCCCCAAAAGGTGTATTCCCTAAAACAGGAAGGAATTACCTTTATAACCTGTAAAATCACACAAAACAAGCACACAACAAGATAAGAACACAAGTAAACAATAAATTAAAAAAGGAGTGTGTACTGTAAGTAAATGGGGGCTAGAATGTAAGCCCAACTAGAATATACAAGTAAAATTGTGAAAAACAAGTAAACTGAAAATTTCTCCAGTGAACACCCACCATATACCCTACCTGAAGGGTAGATACTTCTCTCGAATGGTCATCTTTGTGGTACGCCTCATCGAATTTCCACCTCCGAGCTACCTGCTGGCCTAGTAACCTCATCCTTAGTTAGAGTTGTATGTCGTCTGCACCATACAAAACAATGTGCGGGCATAGCATGGGAAGGGTTGAGTATACCAATACTCATTAGGGACCCCGAGACCCTTGAAGGACTCATAAAATCCACAAAGGATAAATGCATAAGAACAATGAACAACCCTTCTTAGGTATATCCCTATACATATTCATAAGTTATCGAGTAAACTCGTCTCAATCATGAAGAAACTCAAGGACCAACTCCAAAGCCCAAAGCTCAACTATCCCACGAAGGAAAGAATACCACAAAGGTAACACCACGAAGGTAAGTACCACAATGGTAATTCCACACAAAATAATACTATAAAGGTATCACCATGATGGTATTCACAAAAAAGGTACACCACACAGATGATTACCAAAAAGATAAAGACTCATCTCACACTAAGTATAACTTAGGTACGGTGGAAAAGATTATTAGATGTAACTACTGAATCATCTTACTATATTAAGAGGCAGAACCACATAGGATCCTAAATCATCATACCCACGTTGGATCCTAGTACATAAGACCCAAATAGGATCCAAGAGTATTCCAACATTGACTTCCTATAGCATATCCAAGTGGGACTCTCGAACATAGACCCATGTAGGATCCCAAATCATAGACCCAAATAGGATCGCAAACCATATACCCACATAGTATCCCTTCCTCATAAAACAGCCAGCTACAAGATTACCGCACAAAGCTCGGTTGATTCTAGGTGGATATGATCTTGAAGTCACAATTCTAAACTCCAACATACAAAAAGTCTCATCAATAAGTATTCCAAATAACCTCCATGTGATATGTGTCTCAATGCAATAGACGGTTTATCAATCAGACGTACGTTCTGTAAGTTATTGGAATTTTAGTCCCGAGGGCCCACTTGGATTCGTGTTTGATCCAACCCAGCCGTATGCCAACATTATCCAAATCTCATTTGGGGTATACCATATATAACATCTCAATTCAAGGTTTCTGGAACCGTATACAGTTCGTCAAACGGACGCTCATAGCACAAGATATGGCCTAAGGAGAAAAAAGGGTTGAAACTGGTCCGGGTCTAGTCTGACCCGACCCGACCAATCTTGGGCCGACCCGTCCCAGTTCCGCTCACCCGGCCAAACCCGAGTCTAGCCCTAGGTCTGTCCCGGACCCGCTGGGTCTATTCTGGGTCGTCGTCGCAGCCCGCGCTGGGCGGCCCACGGCTGGGCGGTCTTCTCAGCTCACAGTTAGCCAGACGGCCAGCCCTCCTCCGCACGGGGCGATCACGCACCACGCCATCACCGGTAGCCAATGGCAATCGAGTCTCTCCTACACCACTTCCATGGCCTGGTGTCACGACACCTGCATTCCAGGCGGCGCCGACGCATGCCACCATCATCGTCATGTGGCCAGTCGTGCACTGGCCGCCGCCCTCTCTCAGTCGCGGCCCTTCTCTGGTGGCTCTATTGGGCCGCCTCCATCTTCGCGGCCTGCCAGGGTACCGGTCACCACTCTCGAGCCATTCTAGCGACATTCCTCGGGTCACCGGGTGCACCTCAGTCCTCTTTATTCATTATGTAGACTCTCTCACTCACCTCGGGAAGTCGATTTCAATTAAAGACCATATAAAGTAGACAAAGGTTAAGGAGAGGTCGGCCCATGTTTATTCGGCCTACACCTTCTGCGTTAGAACAGTAGAAAACAACTTATTTGATCTTGAATAAAGATGAATATAAATGTTCTTAAATCATGATGAACAACATGAATGGGGAAAGGGGTAAAAAAACAACAATCCCAACCTCAATTTTTCATTGGAGGTGTCGCGAGAATAAGTCACTGAAGGCGGTGAGGGTGCCAACAATCGTCACTTCCGCAACATGCTTCCGAATTCAGGCTTGAACGTCATCATCATTCTTGATTCTGAAGTATGTTATTCATTTCAGAGGGAATTCATAATTGGAGGAATATTTTCTCCAAATTTCACCCCAATACTCCCTTTCTCTTATGATTTCTCCAAGGAAACGAGGAGCCAACAAACTAAAATAAGTTTATCAATTTAATTTACATTGGCACAACTAAAGATGGAAAAATTAAATGGTTCAATTAATTGTATAGCATTGACACAATTAAATGGGAGAATTCCAAGGGACTTCCCCATATTAAAAGGGGTTCTCGTGGTCCCCACCAATAGAATTCAAAATGGGTGTTTTTTAGTTCGGGAGGACCCCACCCCCAAAACTCAAAAGAGAGGTTTCAAGAAGAAAAAATAAAAATGTTAAATATTTTATTTTTATTCATCCATGAAAAAGTGAAATACTAACTTCCACCATCGACCTACTTTGGGTGAGGTGAAGGTATTCTTAAGTGAATATCGTCACTGTGAGTTCAACGGTGTCTTTAGATTTCAATTCTGAGCACTGGTTCAAAAGATACAAAATGTCACTCGTGCATTTACCGAACGTACCTAAAAAAAAGTTTTGAAATTCATTTCAGGCACTCCGAGCCTCAAAATCACATGTTGTCAAATTTCATGGACTCAGAATATTCGCATATAATAAAAAAATTACATGTAATTTCCAGGTATTTACATTATCCCTACCTCAGTTCTTTGCGTCCCTGAAAGACACATCACAAAAACTAGAAAACAAGCTGGGGTACTGAGCACGGATTTGAGCCTCCTACTCCCATGTTCTCTCCTGGATGTTCATGTGTTTCCAATGTACACACACTAATGGTATATATATCCCATGAAGGACTCTCTTCTGATGATCCTCAATCTCCACTAGAACCTATGAAAAAGTCTCCCCATTGTCGATGTCTAGCTCACCCCAGTCAATGATGTGTAAAGAGTCATGCACGTATCTCCTCAGCTGGGATACATGAAACATTTCATGCACCCAGTGCAACTCAGGGGGAATTGATAGGCGGTAAGAGACCTTGCTAACTCTACTGAGGACCTAAAAAGGTCCGACGAACCTTAGAGATAACTTGCAACCCCAGCCAAATCTCTGAAAACCTCGTCGAGGTGAGACCCGTAGAAAGACATAGTCACTTTCCTCAAACTCTAGAGGTCTCCGTCTCCTATCAGCCTAAGTCTTCTTCCAGCTTTGTGAACTCTTCATCTACTCCTGGATTATGTGAACCTTCTCCATGGTTTCATGTACCATCTATGGTCCCAAAACTTGCTAACCCCCCTATGTTATCCCAGCACAAAGGCAATCTACAAGGTCGGTCATACAGAGCCTCGAAAGGTTCCATCCCAATGGTGGAGTAATAGTTGTTGTTGTATGAAAACTAAGTAAATGGAAATTGATCCTTCTAGATACGACCGAAGTTGAGGATGCAAGCACACAACATGTCCTCAAGTGTCTGGATGGTCTTCCTAGTTTGGAAATCCATTTGGGGATGGAAGGCGGTGCTCAAACGAAGCTGCATCCCAAAAGCCTCCTACAGCCCCTTCCATAGCCAGGAAGTGAATCGTGTATCATGATCAGAGAAAATTTTCGAGGGTACTCCATGTAGTTACAAAGTATCCTTCAAATAGAGGCATCCCAATCTCTCTACTGAACCATGATCTCAGATCTATAGGAAGTGAGCCGACTTGGTGAGTCTGTTGACGATCACCCAAAAAGAATCATGTCCCCTGGATGTACATATAAGTCCTATCATGAAGTCCATGGATATCACTTCCCACATCCACTCCGGTACCTCTAAATGATGAACTAAGCCTGCTGGTACCTGATGTTCCACCTTCACTAGCTGACAAGTGAGGCACCGAGAGACAAACTCTACTGCTACTTCCTTCATTCCCATCCACCAATGTTGTCATCAGAGATCCTGGTACTTATTCTTCACTCCTGGATGTATCGCTAGAGGGGATGTGTTGAAGTCCAACAACACTTACTCTTGAAGTGACACTGGTAACATGTTATGTCCTTTGAAAATAATGATGTGCTCCCCACCTTTATAAAATCCCTTAGGTGCATTCCCTGAGGATATCTGAAGATGTCGAACCTCATAGTTAGAGTCCCTACACTGCCCCTCCCTGACTTGTTGAAGAAGTGGGAGAGTGACTGTAAGAGACTAAAGAAAAGTTTCTCCATCTCGTTCCATAAAGGATATCTGTAAAGCAGCCATCTGCTTTGTCACCTCACCTAGAATTTGTATACCAGATCTCCTACTAAGTGCCTCTACTACAATGTTCCCCTTATTAGGATTATAGACTATCTCGAAGTCATAGTCCTTGAGGAACTCCATCCAATGTCACTGTCTCTGGTTCAAGTTCTTCTAAGAGAGGATATACCTGAGACTCTTGTGGTATGAGTAGACTGTAAAACGTTCTAACATAAAGTAATGTCGCCACATTTTCAAGGAGAATACCATTGCTACTAACCCAAGGTCAAGGGTAGCATAGTTCTTCTCATACGGTGTTAGCTGCTGAGAATCATATGTGATAACTGCTCGCTCATGCATCAGGACACATTCGATCCTGGTCCCTGATGTGTCGTAGTAGACTATATACCTAACACCCTCCTCTAGAAGCCCCAAGATGGGGGAACTAGTCAGCTTCTGCCTCTACTCCTGAAAACATTGTTTGCATCTATACGACCACACAAATGGTTTCCCCTTCTTCGGCAATGTTGATAAAGGTGTTGCAACTCTAGATAAATCTACCACAAACCTTAGATATTATTCGGCTAAACCCAAGAAACTATGTACCTCTGTCACACTCCTTGTTGGATCCCAAGCAAATACCGCATCAATCTTCACTCGATCCACTGAAACCCCAACCTCCGATATGACATGTCCCAGAAAGTGAAACTCTCATATCCAGAACTAGCACTTTGAGAGCTTACCCAAAATCTTGTTCTCTCAGAGTGTGTTCATATCTATTCATAAATAATAGGCATGCTCCTCTAAGGTCGCTGAGTATATCAGAATATCTTCGATGAAGTCTACTAAAAATTGATCAAGGAATGGCTATAATATCTTGTTCATGAGTCCCATGAACACTGCTGAAGTGTAGGTCATGCCGAACAGCATAACCAATAACTCGTATTTTTCATACTGACATATGAAAGTCGTCTTCTGCACATCCTTGTCTCATACTTTGAGCTGATGATAGCCTAATCTGAAGTCTATCTTGGAGAACCATTGTACTCCCTTCAGCTAATCAAAGAGGTCGTAAATCCTTAGAAGTGGGTACTCGTTCTCACGGTCACCTGGTTCGGGCGCAGATAGTCAACACAAAGTCTCAAGATCCCATAGCTCTTCTTAGAGTACAAAATTGGGTCTGCCAAAGGAGAAACACTGGGCCGGATTAATCCCTTCCCCATGCAAGTCCTCTAGTTGTACCTGCAGCTCACAAACCTCTGCGGGAGAAATCCGATATGATGGTCAAGATATCAGTGTTTTCCCAATGTACAATTCAACGTAAACATCCACCTTTCAACAAGGAGGTAGACCTGAAACATCATCAGGGAAGACATCCACGTACTGGTCCATCACTACAGGACAACTCAGACTCTCTACATCAACCGCTCTGAGGGTAAGACTAGAAAACTAATGATTGATTGGTTGTACTCTAATCCGGGTAAGTCCATGTTGTGCTACAAAGGCTCCCTTCTCGCCGGTGAATGTAAACCTAGTCTCATTCTCATGGATACACAACACTTTTCGCCTAATGTAGCCGATCTGGGAATGGACTATAGATAACCAATCCATAGCCATGATGACGTCGTAAGGCCTCAACGCCGCTACTATAAGATCCCAGTCGAAGCTCTCGCCTCTTAGAGTAAGCTCTCACTGCCGGAACCCTTGTGTAATCATTGAATCCTCTCCTGTAGGAGTCTTGATCCCCAAGGATCGAACGAATAGCTCGACCGGAATCTCCGAGCTCCAAATGATGGTAGTGGAAATAAAAGAATGACTGGAACCTGTATCTATAAGTTCTATAGAAAAGGTGGAGTAGACACAGATCATACCACATAACATCTTTGGAGTTTCATGGTCATAGGCCTTAGCTTCCTGGAGTTGAGCTCACCCCTATCCACCTACTACCTATGGTCGGGGTGGACCACCTTGTGGTGGCAGTGGTAACACCTTGAATAGTCGCCCACCGCCAGCTGGACTTCCTTCTCGTCTACCACATCCACCATCTCCCTACAGAGATCCTCAGTCGAACCTATGTCTCTGCCTTGGATATCTGTCAACCATTTATTGATTATTCGTACGACGGGTCGAGCATTCATGAGCCATGTGACCCTGCCCGCCGCACACGTAACACTGCCTGCTCCTCGCATGACTGGCTATGTCCCTAGTTCCCCGCACAACTGACCCTGAATCCTTTGGTCATCCACCTATAGGGCTAGACCTCTTGGACCTCTGTGATATCTTTCTATTTCCATCCGAAAAGACTCTACAATGGGACACCCTATGGTGGGTCTCACTGCTGGTGACTGCTCAGCAAAAAAACTCTCCACTAAGAGGGCTCGCTCTAACACCCCCGCGTGTGTTGGGATGCTGAGAGAAATAATCGAAGCCTTGATCTCCCACCAGAGATCCTGCTCAAAGGTCTGATCCCTAAAGAATGGTCAGACACCATATCAGTGGAGTAGCGTAAGTGGTTAGTGAACCACGTTGAGTACTGAGCCATAGTCATACTGCCCTACTGCTAATGAAGAAGCTCATTTATGCGCACTGCACGAAGGGTCTCTAGGACAAAATCCCCACAAAATAGGCTCTCAAAGTATACCCAGAAGAGTTTCACCTCTTCGTGAACCAAGAGAATCAAGCCCCACCATCTACCTATCGCTGCCTGTGTAGATCGGCAAAAAGGATCACCAAGAGATCCATTGGTGTCCCTACTAGTTGGAAGACTCTCACCATGGCCTCAGGCCAATCCTCAGCTTCCTGTGGGTCCATCTCAACCCTGAACCTGGTAGGCCACTAGGGCGGGAACTCATGCAATGAGGCCAAGCAGCGTGCACCCTCTCCTATTGGGGCTGGTGGCATTGGTGGTCCAACAGGTAATGGTACCACTGGTGCCTCTACTGACAAAGGGCCATGTACCGAGGCCTCTTCGCTCAGTGGTCTATCATCGCTTACTATACCCAGCACACTAGTTGGATGCTTGAATAGAGGCATCCTGAAAAGAAACAGGTGCCACACATTAAGTAAGTTATACATGGTTTTCTTACTCAAAGAGATCACAATGAAAACTTTTCAAAAACACATGAAATTAGTGTTTTCATGCACTGAGTTAGAAATCAGAAGTCAGGGTCCTAGTGTATGGATATGTAGGCCGCCGCACCTACACTAGATTCCCTAAACTGATAACCATACTCATAATACATAACACTATTTCTATTGAAAGTTCAGATTCTAATGTTCTACGGTAGAACCGACTCCATCAATACCAATTTTTCATAAACCATCCCCTGGGGCTTGTGTCGTGACTATCCCAAACCCTCCTTCCATAGTCTAGGGGCTGGCGACTAGCACCAAAAGGAATATTCCCTAAAACGGGAGTGCATTGCCTTTATAACATGTAATCTCACACAAACCAAGCACACAACAAGATACGAACACAAGTAAACTGTAAAGTAAAAAAGATTGTGTACAATAAGTAAATGGGGGCCAGAATTGAAGCCCAACTAGAAAGTACAAGTAAAACTGGGAAGTACAAGTAAAATGAAAACGACTCTTGTGAACACCCACCAAGGACCCTACCTGAAGGGTAGATACAGCTATTAAATGGTCGTCTCTGCGGTACACCTCGAATAATGTCCACCACCTAGCTACCTCCAGTCCTGGTACCCTTATCCTCAGATAGTTTTGTACATAGTTTTCACCAAATACAATAAAGTGTCCGCATAGCCCGTGCAGGGGTTAATATAACGATACTCAATATGGACCCCGAGACCCTCGAAGGTCTCAAAAAATCCATAAATGATAAACCACAAATCATAAAAACAACTTAAACCCCTTCTTAGGTATATTCCCATATATTTCCCTAAGTTTTCAAGTAAACTCATCTCAATCACGTAGAAAATCATGGACCAACTCAGAATCCTAATGTGAAACTATCCCATGAAAGAAAATAATAACACAAAGGTAACACCACAAAGGTAAGTACCACAAAGGTAATTCCACACAGAAGAATACCACAAAGGTATCACCACGGAGGTATGAACCACAATGGTATGCCACACAGATGATTAACATAGAGGTAGAGACTCATCTCAAACCAGGTTATAACTTAGGTATAGTAGAAAATATTACTAGATGTAACTACTGAATCATCTTACTATGTTAGGAGGAAAACTCATGTAGGATCCTAAATCATTAGACCCATGTAGGGTCCTAGTATAGAAGACCCATGTAGGATCTTAGAGTAGTCTCACGTGGATTTATTAAAGTGGATCCAAGTGGGACACTAGAACATAGACACACGTAATGTCCCAAATCACAGAACCACATAGGATCCCAAAACACAGACCCATATAGGATCGCTTCCTCATGATACAGCTAGCTACAGGGCTCCCGTACTAAGCTCTCTTGATCCCGAGAGGGTTCGCTCCTCAAGGCACAGGTCCAAACTCCAACTTCCACTAAGTCCCATGAATATGTATTCCAATTGACTTCCACATGATAGGGGCCTCAACGCAACAGACGGTGCATCAATCAGATGCTCGGTATGTAAGTTAATGGCCTTTTAGTCCTGAGGGCCAAGTTGGATTCATGTTTAATCCAACTCGGAAATACCAAAACATTATCCAAACATCATGTGGGTATATCAAAAGGACCGCCTCGATTCAAGGTTTCTGGCTCCATAGAGGGTTCATCAAATGGACACCCATAGCTCAAGTTATGGCTAAAGGATAAAAAATCATTGAAACTGGTTCGGGTCCGGTCCGACCCGGTTAGACCGACCCGGGTCCGGCCCTGGGTCTGACACAGCCTGATGGGTCCAGCGTAGCCCGCAGCTAGTCTGTGGCTGGTCCGCAGTGAGTCTGCTGCTGGGCGGCCCACCCAACTCACGGTTGGCTGTACAACCATCCCTCTTCCGCGTGGCGCGGTCGCACAGTACGTCGTCACCAGCGGCCGACGACGAGCCGACTGCCCCTCCACTTCCACCGCAGCCTTCTGCTACGACACCTGCACACCGATTAGCTTGGATGCGTGCCACCATCCCTATCACACAATCAGCCGTGAATCATCCACCATTATGGCTCTGCCACGGCCGACGGGCGGCGACCCTTCTCCAGCGGTGTGGTTGAGCCGCCGCCATCTTTGTGGTCAGCCGCCACATCTGATCCCTTTTGGCGATATTCCTCGGGTCACCGGGCATTCCCAGTGGCATGTTCATCATTCCGTAGACTCCCGCACTTGCCTCGGGATGTCATCATCGATTCAAGACCATCAAAATAACACAAAGGATGCGGAGCAGTCGGGTCATGTTCGTTCATCCTATACCCTCCACGATAGAATGGTATCATGCGGCTTTTTTGTTCTTGAATCAAGAAGAATATAGATGTTCTTAAATCAAGATGAATGTCAAGAATAGGGAAAGGGGTAAACAAACAACAATCCCTGAATAAATTTTTCATTGGGGGTGTCGTGAGAAGAAGTCGGTGAAGGCGGTGAGGGTGCCAATGATCGTCACTTTCACAACACGCTTCCAAATTCGGCCTCGAGCAACGTCCTCATTCTTGATTTCGAAGTATGTTCTTCATTGGAGAGGGTGTTATTCATCGAAGGAAGATTTTATCCAATATTCTCCCAAATACTCCCTTTCCCTAATGATTTCCCCAAGGAAATGAGGAGCCAACAAATTCAAATAGGTTTATCAATATAATTTATGTTGGCACAACAAAATTTGGCATAATTAAATGGCATTATTAATTGTATTTCATTGGAAAAATTAAATGGGAGGATTCTACGGGACTTCCACACATTAGATAGGGGTTTGGGTGGTCCCCACCCCCATAATTCAAAAGAGAGGTTTCAAGAAGAAAAAATAAAAATGTTAAATATTTTATTTTTATTCTTCCACGAAAAAGTGAAAAACTAACTTCCACCCTCAACCTATTACAGTCGAGGTGAAGGTCTCCTTAAGGGAATTTCGGCACTACAAGTTCAACGGTGTCCTCATATTTCAATTACAAGCGTTGTTCCAAAAGTTACAAAATTTCACTCGCACGTTTATTGAACATACCCAAAAAAGTTCAGAAATTCTTTCCGAGTACATAGGGCCTTGAAATCACGCACCATCAATTTTCACGGACTCGTAATATTCCCATATAATGAAAAAATTACATGTAATTTCTGGGTCTTTACATAATTTAAGTTGTATATTCTGATGAATTGTTTTTAAATTTCTTTCTATAAGTGTGATCAGTTCCATAAATAAAAATATCACATTATATTTTCATAATTTTAAAAAATATCTCAGGTTAAATATTGTAAAATTTAACATTACTAATGAATACTTTATATATATATCCTACTCCCAACCCGCAAAGAGAGGGAGCATCGAGTTATAGTAAAGGAAATATTGTCACATATCACTAAAAACAACATGTTTCCAATGAATTTTTTTTATATTGATGGGGATTAATAGATTTTTCAACAATGATAGTGAGAAATTATTTTTTTCATCCAAAATGTTAATAATTATTTGATTATCCCCTAAAATTATTCCCTATAATATATAATATGGATAGATCAACATTAAATAATTTTATTTTTTTTGTGAAGAAATGTATACTAACCAAAAAACATGTAATAAATGTAGAATAATCATGGAAAATCATAGTTTCACTTCCCATTTGGTACATTATCCTTATTATTTGAGAATATACATATATTACAAGATATCATTGGAAATGAGTGAAGACTATTACATTGGGTGGAACTCTTTTGATAAGATGATTTTTTATCTAAAATACTCAATCATTATTTTATCATTATTTTTCTCAAAACAGATAAAATGTAATCCTTTTTAACAAAATATTGTTCTTTATAAAAAATAAAAAGGTATTAGATGGATATAAATAATAGTTATGTATAGCAAAATATGTATGATTGTGGGGATTTTAAATGGGAATAAAAAATAATGGGTTTATAAAATCTTACTATTTAGTATCTAACTCAGTAATCTTTTAAAGACACTCATTTTTTAATTTCCTGAATTTATTAAATTGGTTCCCCCATTCTGGTATTAAAAATAGATATAAGATGGACTTTTTATTTTATGGTTTCATTAACATACTGTGAATATTGATGGATTTTTTTAGCTTGGGAGGTGCTACTGTTGAGTCTACTATTCATTCTATATCTGTTCATCTGGTTATTCATGTCTCATAAACATATTATTATTTTAAATTATTCTCTTTTACATTTTTATATTTAACATATCTAATCGGTTCTCAGTTGTGGTGAGTATCTATATCATGAATTTTATGATCACTAATGTCTACAAGCATTGTTCTCATTTCATCATTTTCTTCAGAGGGTTATTTTATTGAATTGGGAATGTGGATGACTAGATAACCTTCAGAACCTAAATTCTATAAATGCTTATCCATGATTCTGGTTTCATTAGGATCTACTTTCAGGTCCTATTACATCATAATAGGGCTCAATATTAGAGTTTGGTGTTCATCTACATTGATTCCTTATTCCTTCTTATTTTTTGAACATATAAACTACATTATTTTATTTATTTTTCCCTTGATTATAAGAATTAGATTGAAAAGTATCTATTTTTCTTTTTCAATATTGTATTTTATTTTTCAATACCTTGTCATCTATCCATATAATCCACAATATGGTGTAGTGAAACACTGTATTTCATCATGGCTGTTGTCTACTGAGCACCATATTATTATGCTCTATTATATATTATGTAATTTAACATAAACATGTTTATTGATAGAATCATTAATATAAGAGTTTAATTGGATAACTTACCCAACAAATATGAACTTATTGAATATATAGTTATTTATTAACAGCCGTATCAAAATATGACAAGATCCATTTTGTGAATTGTATACATCTAAATTTTGGATTTCCATTCACTAGTCTGATTACTACACAATACTAATACAAAAATAATAATAATTTTATTAATAATAATTCTATATAAAAGTTAAAATAAATTTCCATCAAAATTATTTGGGAAACCATATCACAGATAATATTTGGCCACAATCTATGAAATTATTGTATAGAATTAATTAATTATTATTGGATTACATGGGATGACTTTAGAGTTATCATATCTATCAAACTATCCACTTGTGTGATGATTCCCTTGATAATGTAGTCATATATAGTAGAAAAAAATACAATAACACAAGTATAAAAAATAAGAGTTCTACTGTGTCCACATGGAGTTATACATTTTTTCTAAAAATATGTTCTAAAAGATTTATATTTATATATTTTTTTAATTAATATGATTTTTTTTTCAAATACCTAAATTTATCAGGGTTAAAGGGTTGTATTTAAATAATTGAAGTCTTAAATTTTTTCCCCTTTAGTTATACCAACATACATTCACAATAGCATTAGAAAACTATTTATCCAAAAAACTAATTTGGTATGAATTTTTTGAGGAATCATAGATAAAAATAACATAAAATACAAGGATATCTGATTTCATGATTTCCATTTCATAGACATTATTAGAATGTAATGCATTAAAAATGTATCCAAACATGGTGTCTTTCGTTGAATTTAAAATACCATATTTTAAATTTTGTTATATTTTTTGTATAGTTAATTGTATGAATATCATTTTAGAAATAAAATTCACACCTAAAAAATAAAATTAAATAGAAACTATAGAAATCATTGAACATTGATATGGACATAGTGTTTATTTGGATTCTCCAGTTGAAGTTATAGTGGGGAGAAAACAGATAAATTATTTTCTTATTAATAAAATAATTAGTGAAAGATAAAAAATAAGGAATCTTAAGACTGTAATTTCTTAGAATAGGTTTGGTGGTTCTATTTTAAGTTCAAATGAGATATCAACTTGATGTTCTATTAGAATCTCTATTAGATGTTTTAGTGGAATCTATACTATATGTTTCTATATGAAAATAATATAAAATTTATAATACTAAATAATAATAAAAATATAATCTAATAGAAAACATTGTTTTTTGGATATTCATAAATTTCAGTTCAAATTTATGTACAAATCAATGTATTGTTCCTTTAATAGGACTCGAGGTTCTGGTGGAATCTCCATTGGAGTTTCCATTGAAATATCTATTGGATGTTCCTGTAGAATAACAACTATCACCACTAGAATTTCCATAGTGAATTCCATGAAAATGTAAAAATTGACATATAGTTGAATTTGTAGTAGAATATCTACTTCAACTTCTTCTAGATGTTTCATCATTCTGTGTAAATTCCACTAGAGGTTTCAGTGAAACCTTTATAATTAAAATAGTGAAATTGTATTTTATCATGTGTTTTTATGGGTCATAGTGGATTAAAAAAATAAATAGCTAATTATAGAATTGTAAAAGTACAAACATAGATCATTAATTCAAAAAAACATATAAAATATTTATATTAGAAAAGAAAATGTAATAAAAAACATTTTCCTAAATGGAAAAGATATTTTCCACCATGTTTAAAAATATATTTTGATAGTTTTCATCAAAATGTGTATATAGTTAGAAAAAATGGAAAGTGATAAATAATAATTTATAAAATATTTTTAAATAATTAAATAATGTAATTTATAAAATTATTTATTAATGATAAATGAAACGAGATTTCACTAGAGTATGAAAATACTATAATAATGTTCATTGGAAATTTGATAAAAAATGTTATATATATAACCAATTGTTAATTTGTTTTGTGAACATGAATGTTTAATAATTTCAATAGACATTAATATTATATACATTAATAGCTTTTAGAGTATTATATATCTAAAACATTGGAAATTCCATATAGAGAGATCACATGAAAAAGTGAATATCCAATGGAATTTGTTGTGAATGTTTTAATGTATCTACCATGGGAGTATCTAATGGAAATTAATGTTTATTTCAGTGGATATTTGGGTGAAACATTACATGGATTGTTTTGTAAAACATTCAGTGAAATATTCCATGAAATTTTCAATAGAAAATTCATTAAAACTTCTCATCTGAATTTTAGTGGAACAGCATCACACTACCAAAGAAGAGACAAGAACGAAATTTGAACTCTCATGCTTGTAGATTATTCTTTGTTATGTGAATATGTTCTACTAAATAGAATTCAAATTACTATATATATAATCAGGGGAATTATATATTAATGTTTCACATGATATGTGAAGTAAAAAATTCCAATATTAATTATAGTAAATTATTCACTAAAAATATATTAGCATTCTGAATCTTTCATTGGTGCATCATTTCTATAATAATATACGTTTTCAGAATGAGACTATGAATAACTAGAATAACCAAACATCTTGGTGAATCTGAATCATGCATTTTTGTTGGAGGAGGCTTGGGGGATAGGACTCTAACTTTATTGCATGGCACAAGATTGTTTCAATCACCACTGAGAATAATAACACCCTCCTGAAAACTAGTTGTGTGAAGTTAAAAATAATGTAACATAGTAATTAGTCATATTTTTATAGTACAAAATTTATAGTATATAGAGGCTTGAGTCTCTGCAACCTTCATAGAGATGAATTGAATCATATTCGGTATTTTCCATCAAAAAGGGAAAACTCATCACAATATAAAATATTCCACATTCCATACGGAATAGATAGGATGATTTAAACTAAAACATGACATCTTTCAACATCATTTTCATATACTATAGTATTCTATTAAACCCCCAAATAGATATGATCCCTCCACAACACACTACTCCACCCTATTTTACTTCTTTTTTGATGTTTCTTCAATTTACAAAATAATCCATACTTTTCCCTACAAGATTATACATGGAGAATTTATAAAATGATAAGATATTTTATTGATTTTTTATTATTTACCCCCAATATTTTCATAATACAATATATTTATGAAATTTTAATTATAGGAAAGTTTTAATAATAAAAAATTGGAAAATAATACATCTCTAAGGGAGGATCCAGTATGTATATATTATTATCCAATCTCTTTATAAGTATTCAATTTATTCATGATTTTATTAAAAGAAATCATTTTATAAAGGAATATGAAACAATAAATTCCAACAATACAATATGGTAAAATGCATATACAATTATTCATGGAAATATATTAATTTATACACTAAATATTAGGGAAATGAGTTGTGGGTGTAAAACTAACTCCCACATTAGATTTTGAAGAGGATTTTTCCAAAAATATATTTTTTTATGGTTAATTCCTCATATAATCCATGGGGTTTAAGATATAATCCTAGAAGGACTTATGTGTTGGACCTAGAAGACCATGGTATGGTAGAATTGGATAACAAAAAGTTCTATTTGAGCCATGGTAAATCCCAAGTGTGATGTAGGGTGGATTATTTCCCAAACTAGTTTGATAATGATGATGGTGGATAATATGAATCATGATGATCCAATAATGTTGGTGTTGAATGCCTTCCAAGTATCTATGGTGAGGTAACAATTCTCAATGAGGAGAAAATAGTTCTGCAAGATTGTAATATTTGGTCGATTATTATAGACGGGGAGGACAAATTGTGTGGTATTTGGTTTGAGGGGAGTATTTTTGTCTTTAAATCCATGTAACACATCATATTTTTTAAAAGATGGTGGATAAACTATAATATTTGTTGATTGATTCCAAATATAATTTGTTGTTTTTATTATTTAATACTAGAAGGGTCTATGTAATGGGCCTACAATAAATAAGGATGGAGGAATTGGATCCCAATAATAATAACCCTGATTATTATGTTTTGGGAAATATTTACTTCTATTCATACTGGTAGAACCATATTTTTCATTCATTAGAACATATCCTTATTTTTTTGAGTAAACTTTACTCCTTCCTACACATAACAAACACTCCTCGATTACATTATCAATGGATAGGGATCTACTTCTTTTAGTTCTTCATATATATAAAGTGATGATATCTTTAGGCACCAATCCATTGCATTGGTTATTCTTCCAATATCAATACTAAAGTGTCCAACGCTCTATCATCCCATCAATGATGGAGGAATGACGGCCATTTTCCATACTTTTTCAAAACCCTAATAAGACATCCATATGAGAATTGAAGGTTATGTGTTTACCAATTAAAGGTAATCATTCATGGTGTTGAGTGAATCAATGAAATACTGATGTTTCCAACACCTCATCTTCCCATAAATGACAACCAAATTATTATTGTGATAATCCTCTTACATCAAATGCAATTCCATGTCATATTTGTTAAGGGTCGGTTTAGATCTGGGTGACTACAATATTTTCTGTAGCCACATCATGACTTTCATTCTTGAATAGGATCCTTCTGGTAAGTTAGTATTATTTCTCCCCAACAACAGTTTTTCCTTCTTTATTAGACTTTACTATAGTTTATTTGAAACCCAATTTTCCCCAATTTTTAATATTCTTTTGGGAATTTTATTTTATTAAATTTAAGTTAAATTGAAGAAATAACCTACATCATCCCTTGGAAACCATTTTATTTTATTCTTTATTTTTCCCCATCCATTTTTTAGTGATTAAATTAATTAGTTTTTTTTATTTTTTTATTCATATTTTAAAAATATTTGAAAATATTTTATAAAGATATATAGAAAACACTGATTATTTATTTTAAGCTATTGTGATTGACATTATTCATTTATTCCACATTGTGAATTTAATTATAAAGAAAATTTATTTTATATTGAAACTAGTGTAGTGGATTTTATCATTTAAAATAAAATTCTTTATAAAAAAATTATAATAAATAATATCATATACATGATTAAAAATTAAGAAATAATAATGAATATTTAAAGAATAATTTCAAAAAAGTTTATATTAGTTTTAATATCATAAAATATAAAATATATTTTAGTCAAAATAAAACCAAATTATAAAGGGTTGTTAAATATATCATAATATTAAATAAAAAATTGATACTTTTTCCTGGAAATTACATTGAAGTAACAGAAATGAAAAAAAAAATATAAAATAAATTTAATGATAGAAGAAATTTTTTATATGTTTATATGAAATAGAAAACGACTATTTTTTGTATATTATTTTATGAATATTGAAATAAAATTATAAAAAACATTGCATTTTTAAAAAAATAATAAATAATTAACCCTTATTTTATATATTTTATATTTATGACATAAAATATTTTTCTTAAAAAAACAAAAATAAAAAACAAATATGAACTGTCAACATATGTTAATATTATTAACTATATTAATAATGCTACAAAAATAATATCTCTATATCTAGTTTTTTACTTTGAGATATGGTTTATACCATAAAAAACCTATTAGCATCGGTTAATAGAACCATTGTCTAGTTTACTATTTCCAATCAATTAGTAGCAATTTGAATTTATTTAGAAATGATTGAGATAAGTGTAATTCCTTTATATTTAGAGAAATTTTTATTATATTAGTAATGGTTTTTTATCATAAAATATTTCCTATATTTAGTGGTGGTGTGAAAACCCACTAATAAAAATAATAATAATTTAATCGAAGAAATCATCATTAATATATGTAGTAGTAGTTCTAGTTAGCAGCAGTTTATAAAATCCATTAGTATGGATTTTTAAAATTTAAAAATATAAATATATTTTTTTAAAAAAAATAAATTAACATATGATTTAATTTAATATTAATTATTTATAAAAATTATATAATAAACTCAATCATATATCTAAAATAATCAGTCATAAAATTCTAGAAAACACATTCATAAGGTCTATATCATCAGTGCCCTATTAGTACACAACTAGAGGTTTCCAAAATGGAATACCTATAAAATATAAGGAACAAAACTCTAATAACATGTGTTATAATATAAAATTTTATGATATTTTATAAAATTAAAAACAAAATTCCACACTAAACATACTCTCTGAAAAAAGGGTCTCAAAAATCATAGTTGTAGTCTAACATAACCTTCCCAGATTGTATTTGGAATAATGTCACAAAACAGGGTTCACAAAATAGTATTAACATATCATGATAAAAATAATTACTCAGGGTTTGATCTAGTGGACTGCCTATAAGAGCATTAAAAGTAGACTCTATATAATTGTTTTTACAATACTAATTATCTAATCCTAGATAGTAAATATAATTTCATTCACAAGAAAGTATTAGAATCTATGTGATCCTTATGTTTCAATAATGATGGATGAACACATTATCCCTATCTACCTATAGCATGATTAAAAACCCATAAATAAAAAATTAATATGAAAATTACTCATTCTTCTTAAAGTAATAGAACTATAAAATTAGAAACCTTGAATAACTGTCTAATCCCTAGTAACTTGTGAATCCCTCATATGTGGGTTAGTTACTCCCAATAACTTGGTCAATAACATGCCTTGATGACATCATATATATTTTCTATCCTATCTTAAATAATAATGAAAAAAATAAGTCCCTACTTCCACATTTTATATTACCTAATATGGTTTGAATCTATCATTATCAAACCAGCTATAACACACCCCATGTGCATGTCTTTGTATTCCAGTGGTTATCAACCAAAAATTAGGGTTAATAAAAAATGGAGGGGAAAAAATACCCATTGGATATGATAAAAATAAAAATAATGTGTAAGAATAATAATAAATTATTCATTATAGAGTAGTGGTACAAAACAGACATTAAAGATGAATTCCATAAAAAAAAATTAGAACAATTTTTCAAAAAGTTTGGTGAAATCCCCCCCATATTGAATCAAATACATCACTTTTATTTTTTATGTAGTGGGATGACATTAATTGGCCTTGGAAGGTCTAGTGGGTATGAAACACCAAAAATATAAATCTAATTCCAAAGGCCATAGGCTAAATTAACCAACTAGAAAGATCATATCCTACACAAGATAATTTTCCCCTACTACTCCCATTATCTTCCATCCTATTGGCCTAGTGCTCACCTTACATCGTACAGTTTGAGTCATCCATAGTCTCTCACTGAACAACCAACCTAGTTGATCCACATATAATGGATTCATCTCCAAAACTATTTATGGATCTTACCTTGATCTCATCTCATAAATCAAATTGGGCTAAATTCTCACATACATATAATGTTCTAGGTCCATTACACTTACCTGGGTTAGGAAACATAACTTTCTCTTAGGTACTAGGATTCCTAATATGTGTGTAATAATAACTCAGTTTTGGTATCCCTTTCAAGTCCAATATATGTATTCATGTGACTGATATAAAATTAAAGTTGGTAAAAAATAATAAATAAATAGCTAATCACCCAATAGACTGAATTCTCTATACCATGGGTGGTTATACCTAGTTTCGATAGTGATAGAAATGTATGATATACCCATTTTTTATTAAATATATTTGAGTATTAATAATATAAACCCCCCATATAAAAATCATAATTAATAATCTATCACCATCCAATATGCTTTGTTAAGGATGTGGCACCATTACAAACTATCTAGGTGAATTATCAATCCCTAATCTGAATTCAACAGTGAAAGAGTCATCGATCAATGAAAAATACATCTCCAAGCCCTGGTGGATGATAAACCATTATCATCTATAAACAATTGGATGATATACCACCATAACAAAACACAAGTGGATATGAAACCACAAAAATATCCCATATGGGTGGGTGATGTACCACCAAAATCACTCTTGGGGTAGATGATATAACGTTATCTTGAGTACCCACATGGATGTTTCCCTACTATGATGATTTCATAGGTTTACGCTACATAGAAAATGTCATTCATTAATTAGATTATGTACCACAAATATCTAAGTATAAGTTGTTCATACACTATAATATTGAATCTTGTATGAATGGTACACCATCATAATACTACCTCGAATGGATGATGCAATGATGATATAACCCTCATAGGTGGAAATTGCTCCCCCAACATGAAATATCAAGAGGATAATATCACATCACACACCATTCCAAGGTAGATGAGGTTCCACCATTTTAAAGGCCACATAAAAAATGATGGATCACTAACCCATTTCAGGTGGATTAAATACCTCAACCATATGAATGGTGGAAAATTCACCGTAATTTATTCTTAAGTATTCTTATGATTTAAATGTTTTAACATGATCATCTATAATTTTATATGGTTTTCATGGTTTTATAGGGGTTTATGTATTTTTTTCATTTTTACATTCCTTACCATATGAGATCAAATTTATTATTAAGTAAATTGAAATGAAATGAAGTCAATGTGGTCTGGGTACCACCACATATATGGTATATATATTAATTTGAACAATTACTCAATTTATATTAATATTATCAAATTTTTAATCATTAAAAATATCAAAGATTGAGGTCTGAAGCCATTAACCCATGTCAAATTCTGGATCCTAGGACCTCCTACCTATATATTAACATAATATCAAGTAAATCATCACCAAAAAGTAAACTAGTGAACTGTATAAGGATCCTATGGTTCTTTCTCAGTTATAAGAACCCATATTGGGTCCAAATTCATGTTTACAAAACATAATTCATGATGGAATTTGTCTTCAAAAACTAATGGTTTTAATATACAATTTATGAGAGATAGTCATAGAATTTTGGGATCCACTCAAAATGATATAGATCAATGGACACCAATTAAATTTTATTTTAGGTCATTCAAAACATATTTTCATTTCTTTTATTTCATACACCTCAATCTAATGGAGTAAAAATCATCAATAAAGTAAGGGACCACCTACCAGGGACTAATTGGGGACCTCTCAACAAAGATAATCAAATGATTAAAATATATATTATAGAAATAAAAAAACCTAACAAATACAACATTTTATAAAATGAGTGATTATTTATGGTAAAACAGAAAGGAAACCCAATATTAAAAACAAGATAAGAGATAGCATTTAACACTCCCTAGTAACAATTTTCCCTATATTTTTATTATTCATATATTTTATCTATTTTTGGATTCTTAGGGATTGTAGGATTTTTTTGAAAAACATGGGATAGAGGACCTTGACCCCAATTAGAATATAGTTAATGGTGATAGGTTTCCCAAAAAAAATTTGCATTACATGAGAGGCATTTTCAATGGATATTTCATGATGAACACATGGTTCACCGAACAATATGGGTTCCCAGGAAAATGGGGCAGCTCGAGCGGATGAATAAGTGTAATTTCAAGGTTATCAAAATGTTTAGGAAAATCATGTTGAAAAACAATGAAAATAGTTCTTATGAAAGGGAGTTTCTTCTAGAATCAATAACATTATAGGATAAATTATTCTCAAACAATGTATAAAACTCATGAGGTCTACCTAATTCCTGATTTCTTGTAGATTTATCCACATTTTCTATCCAATTATTTATTCTTACATTTTCACCAAATTCCCTTCCATGATTATCCATGGTGGATATTTTCATAATTAATGTGGGTCTCAAAGTCTGATTTCAATTTCATTTGGTTTGGGAGGATCCATGTTCTTCTTCTCAATAGGTTATAAATTAATCTAAAGAGAATAATCCGAATTTGAGGTTGGGGTCTCTATATAATGCATCATTACTTTAGAATACATTTAGTTCTTTGAATTTATTATTTTTAATTGTAACAACTTTAATATAACATTTGATTAATGACTAATTTTTACTTGAATTTTATATTCATTAGTTTGAGTTGATAAATGTGATATTTTACATGGTTTTCAAATGTTGTATGATTTGAAACTAGTTTTGTGCACATGAGTTGTTTGATAAAATGTATTAAAGATGATTTTCATTCAATTTAAGATATAAAAAGTGGTTTTCAAAGATAAATTCCTTTGGAATGGTATCTCATTAATTTGTAATACTTGGATTTTTGTTGTCACATTCGTTATTTAATCATATCATTTTTTCATCTTGGGATGTTCATATGGTTTTATCTATGTTAGGAGGACTATTAATGGGTTGCACATTCAAAACCTTGTGTGTGTGTATTTGGATAACCTTGATTGATGCAATAATATTTTACATTATTACACAAGCTACTTTCCCTAATTTATATTATTACATTATATTGGTTTTTTTATCCAATTAAGAACTATATATCTACATGGATGGATTCTTTTTTCTAGATCACATTAGTTGAATAGTGTTCCATGGGTGAGCCCAAGTTACTGATTGACCTAGAGTTTAGAAATTATGTCATATATGTTGTGATTTTAGAGTTTTTTTCTCATTTTATATCTCACTACATTATTGGATATTTTTATTTTTATTATTCCATGTTTCTTAGTTAGGGCTTATACTTTCCTATTCATGTTTTTTTGAGCACATATATTTTTTTATAATACAAATGTATTTTAAATGAATTGTAAAATTAATAATACTACATTTTTTATCAAAAACTTTATTTACAATATAATTTGGTTGTATTAATACTTTTTTAATAATTACATGAGTAAAGGGACACGATTTGAATCATATAGTGGTTCATCTTGAAGGCTTCATCATCCTTCATGATATGAGAATTGGTGGTGACCGATAGTCTTGACGAGTTGGCCTTTGGAGTTTTTTTTTTGGTATCCCCTTACTTTTTTTTCATTGGGGGCCACAAATGTATCAAAAACACACACCTTTAAATTATTTTAATTATTTCATGTTTATATTTTGTTTTATTTATCACTTTACCTTTACATTATATAGATATAATCAATTATGGTTTATTTGTATATTAATTTTGGATTATAAACTATTTGTATGTTTTTTAATACAAGAAATTATTATTTTTGTTCATAGACATATAATATATGGATAATTCATGGTGAATTTATTGGTGGAATTTGTGTTATAGTTATTTTTTAGGATGAAATCATTCCACATGTTTGTTTTTTATTCCCAGATGTTTGTTGAAATACTATGGTGATAAATAAAAATCTAAATCTTTTATAGTGGGCTTGGTTGGGTGATGTATCATGTTGTATTGGGACATATCATTAAAAAATGGAATAACAACCTTCTTATTAATATTGAAATAACTGTACTATAGATATAGCACCATTATATTTAGATAGATAAGTGTTTGTATGTTTCTAATCATCTCTCCATTGTGATGAACCCTATGTTACAGTTGGTGGTTATAAGTTATGTCTTTAATTAGAGATTTGTTCTAGGGTATTTATATGTGATTTACTACTATTATGACTTTCATGGGATTTACGTGAATTTTTTTTTGAAAAATAATGTTTTATAATGGAGTGTTGAATAACACCAGAGACACATGGTTTAGTCTTGTGATTTACTATTTTATCTGATAACCATATAATCAGGTCTAGAAATATTCCCAATTGAACGCTCATGGTTAATGAATAGTTTTTCAGATAGTGGGTACAAAATCATTATAGTGTAAATTTTTTAAATTTTGATGTTTTCTCTACTTCGGTATTTGGAATTTTTGTCCTTGGGAATTTTTATAAGAATATGGCTTCACTTTTATGAATTCTTCATGGTTATTTTGGGTTCATCTACAAATTCAATGTGTTTCTTGTTAGATAATTGATAGACCATTCCATTTAGAATGGTTCATCTGAATTGTAAATAAGGGTCTATGAAGCTTACACAATGGGATAACCCTCATATATATATGTTGATAATTTAGTTTTTAATCAGGATCATGTAATATCTTAGTCAAGTGGGCCAAAAAAATCAATCCTATATATTGAATAATTCTTAGTAATCCCTTGAGAAAACCCACCTTTATTTTGGATTATTGAAGACCATAATAAAATAATGAATGAATCTAGAATACTGACCACATATTCAGCATTTTTATTAATCATGATACCTCTAAGGAATTGTTTTTCATTTATATGATGGGTAAAAGTTCTTTGTGGTTATAATAAATTTTTTATTCCAAACTACATGAGAACATCACTTAGGAAGAGTTTAAAAAGATTTTTAATTAGTAGTTTTACCTAGATACTTTGTGTTTGGGACTTTCTAAAAATTTCATGACTTTGAAATAGTGGAATCATTCAGTGATAGAATATTCCACTTATTTTTTCATGTTTGTACAACATTCACTTGATCTCCTTATAAATGAATACATAAAATATTGTTATTTTTAGATGTGGTTGATGTAGAAGATTGGATCATGAATTATTATTCTCTATCTACAAACCTAATGGAATTTTTTTAAAGGGATAAATCTTTATGACAAACAAGATATTATGGATTTTATTTTTTAGTACTTCTACTACTGTAAAAGGAATCCAATGTTCCTCATTTTGTCAAGTGTGTAAATCAGGGGAATGCAATTGTGGTGGTGGTGGTGGTCACTATTCTTATTATTATATTCCAATGGAATAATTATGCTTTAATATGGTAGTTTTATTCAGGTATTGAAAGTAAGGTTACACTATGAAATACTATCATGAAGCTCCCATGACATTTTACCTGTGTGAGTGCTTGGGCCATTTTATATCACATCTACAGGTGAAATCCTTAGTGATGTAAGGTTGGGACTTCCTTTACTAATGTCTCCCAAGTGCATTCATTTGAATTCACATAAGCATGATATCATTACCTGGTGAAGGTAGATTCACATTCTTTGTAAAGTTATTTTAGTGGGCTCCAAATAGGGTGTTTATATATATTATATTCAGTTTCAGTATATTTGGATGTCTGGATAGTGACCATTTGAGGTATAGTGTTAATTTATTCTAATATGGACTTGTATTTCATTGACACATGGTCATGTTATTCAATTATATATTCTAATTTTATTATTTTTATTTAATTGCAACATAAATTTCATTCATATGGGATATATAATTTTACTCATTTGAAAATGAAAAGGGAGAAGGGTCTTAAAATCCCCTTAGTTCCATGAGTTTATTTTTTATGTGGAAATTATTTTTCATTTTTAGTTTTATATCTTGATATCTCTAAAATTATGCTTGGTATGAATTCTATGGTCATCTTGAAGGCTTGTATTAAATCCAATCACCATATCATGTTGTTCCTTTATATTTATGGAAACATCCACATCTTCCAAGGTGAGTGGGATCCAAGATCAAGTATGGAATGTCCTATTTTTTCATATATTATATCAATATCATGTCAAATATCCATTTTAATTTTGAATTTTTATGAGAATAATTAAAATGGATTGTTTTTATGGTGGTTAATCGATATCCCAATGTGTTCCTTAAGGATTTATTGGGGTTTCCACCCCAATGGTAAGTGAGTTCCTTATTGATCTGATTCTAAATATACTTTTCATACCATATTATTGAATGTAACCAACTATGTTAAAGAGATTTAAATTTATGTTTATGGATCTTGAGTTAAAGGGTATTGTTGAAGAAATTGGGTTTCCTTGGGAATCAACAGTTCTCTTTTCAATAGAAGATAAAAAAGTTCTCTAACATATAATTGATTTCTAAAATATCAACCATGTGAGTATAAATAATATGATACTTTTTCCTAGATTGATGATATTTTTTACCAACTCAAGGGAATTTAATTATTTTAAATGATTGACCTCAGTTCGGTATACCACCATCTATAAAATTTGGAAGAAGATATTCTTAACTAAAATTTACGAAGCAGGTATCTGAATTATTAGA
Organism: Viscum album; assembly: GCA_963277665.1. Classification (NCBI taxonomy): domain Eukaryota; kingdom Viridiplantae; phylum Streptophyta; class Magnoliopsida; order Santalales; family Viscaceae; genus Viscum; species Viscum album. The sequence continues at coordinate 919,604,748 of OY728164.1, read as the reverse complement.
AACTTGTTGTGTAGTTTTTTCATACTAATTCATTGTTTATTTTAATTGATTTATTAAACTTAATATTCTATGGATATCATCATACCTTTTATGGGGGGTTTTAAAGGATATATGGGTTAAATATATGATAAAATTTCTCCATGAGGACTATTTGGATATAGTTTTTTGGAATGGTAATAAAGCATTACCAATATGCCCTATTATCTAAATGTAGTTTTTTTAATCCAATAATCAATTATTTTTAGGTCATGTGGTATCAATGAAATGAATATATGTGAATATTAAGAAGCTCCCAGGGATGATATCATGGTAAATACATAGTAATCTGTTGGATATCATATAATATTTCTCTGTAAGGACCCAACTTTTCTCTCATGTTTAGATCCTTAAAAGTTCAGTCAAAATATTTACTTTCAACCTAATATGGATGCCTAAGGGGTTAGAAATGGTCTCATAGGTGTATAGGACAATTTTAGAGCCTATAGTCCATCTTTTTGGGGAAAAGAAGTTCATAGCATTTTTATAGTTAACCATGTAGGAATTCTGCACTATTTTAAAAATTGAATAGATTGTGCTTTTTTCTAATAGAGCCACCTCGCTCGGTTGGAAAACGGTTGTGTGGCCTAACCGTGAAAGAGTCACTTTTTCCCATGTACCCATGCATGGTTTCCACAAAGTTTTTCAAACCATATGTACAACCAATGGACCAGCTATATTAAGTGTAAATTGTCCTTTTTTCATTAATGATTTAATCAACCTCCCTCTTTCTTCCCTATTCAATGATTATGAAGGATTAACCTATTCCTCTCATAATTTGGGGTTTTTTAGAGATCTAATCTTGGAATCAAGAGATATCCTTCACCAGGAAACCGATCAAGATTTCATTAATCTCATTGGATGTGCATTGGTATGTACTAGAGTCCTCTTGAGCGATTCTCCTTCTCTTTGGCTCTCAAATAATATATTGGGGTATGACTATTTTCTTCTTTTTATTAGATACACTATGATATGATCCAAATCAAGGGCCAATACCGGAGGATCAGGGTTGTACAACCCGAACATTGTGTGGTCTATAGCTCATCCCTACAGTACCTTTGTTTTTTGGATTGGTCATGTGGGGCCCACCGATTTCATTGGGTGTCGTTTATAGAATTTATATGTACTGTTTATAATAATTAGAATTATATAGGTTTCCTCTTTAAAAATATGTGATTAATTGTGGGTGGTTATGACCACAACTCCATCCTTTCTATGATGAAGGTTATTCCATAATATTTTTTTGATTTGACTTGTTTTCACCACTGTTTGTGTGTTCCTTAGATTGACCTCTCTAGGGGTATGTTTTTCTATATTAATTGGATTGATTGATATTTTGAATTTAATAATGGAAAGTACCATGAATTTATACCACTTGACTCGCCTAAGGTAAGTGCAATTGAATGTGAATGATTAATTGGTTGCATATCCATAGCACCCCTTACCACATTAGTGGATGGTATCAGAATGAACCCTAAATTATGGAATATTCCATAGATGGATTAAATGATTGGTTTCATGCAATTTGGCCTTGTCACACTAATGAAAGTAAAGGCTTAAACCTAATCACTTGATAAAAAGGTTTCATACTTCTTGACCTTATCTCACTAATCAAAGGAAAGGCTTAAATGGAATGAAATATTACATGAATTCATAATCAAATAAGAATGGAATTAGTTGAGCGTGACTTGGATTATAATTGGGGAATTCCATGAGCACTCATGAAGCCCTCTATGATTCAATGATAAAATTTTTGTAGGTAAAGACCCACCTAGATCCTTATCCTTGTCTGTTCTTGGATGATCGGTATGGAACCATAGGATCCCTCAATATTATTCAGGATGCCTTGGGTACACTCTTTGGATCTATAATTGATAAGTAGGTTCCATGGATACATCCCACAAGTCCCCAGTCTCTATATTGCCTCGTTTTACCTTGGACGATCACCTTCGATTCAGGAGGCTCCTAGTTGTGAAATACCATGGAATATGCTCCTTGGATTACACTCTTACCCCAGGATAGGCTACATTTAATACTATGTTTTTGACCCATGAGGTCTACGTTTCCTTTCCCATTAACATGGAACATTCACTATTTGCACCATCACAAGACTATGTTAGTGTTGGCCATGCCTCAAGTGATCTATTAATATAATACATTAATTGATTAAATAAATGAACTGGTTATGTTCAACACTAGTCGATAGATGATGTAGGTACATGGTTATTTAGTTACATTGTACTAAATTTATTTAAATATTCATGCATTAACACTATTATATTTCCATTACATGGGTCAGATGTTATATACATCATTGGTGGTGGCCCACTGAGATTTATCTCACACCCTCTCTGAGTGTGATTTGTTATCCGGAGTAGATTACATGGATACAGGTGTTGAAAATGGGAATAATACAGCTTCAGATACATGATTTCTTGTTATTTAGTGTGGATCTTAATAGTAGATGATCATGTTGGAACATGGGAAACATGGGATAATCTATATTACTATTATACTAATGTGGAACCTATTATTCCTACTATCTTGTATCCATGTTTTCCAGCATCCTAATACATGACATATCATCATCGGTTGGTGTATTGTTGAATGTTATTACAGTTTTTTTATTTATTATTCATGTTTTATCTATTTTCGGTTTTTCTATTCTATTTATTTATATTTCATCCACTATTTCATTTTGTTTACTATCACCCACTGTGCTTCACATTGGAAATGAGGGAATAGTATCCCCAAAGAATCACCCTAGTCCCTTTATGCTAGTCGGTAGCCTCTGGTGTTCGGGGAGATGCACTTGAGGCCATGTGGCTTACCAGGCTCGAGGCTCCCTTTAAGTGGAATCCATGTCTGGGATGTCACAAAGTGAAATCTGAGGTGTTTTCTGTTCCTACATTACTATTTGAAGAAAATATATTGAATATTAGGAAGGCTTGAGACTTGGTCATAAGGGATGGTTGGGGGTTTCGAACCCATGCTTGAGGTAAAAGTCAAGTTACCAAAAATATAATAATTGTTTTTACTCTTACAGTTGATATTATATCATCATTGGGTGACACACATGTTGTGTGGTGTTGTTGAATATTACTTTTATTGGAGATTTATTTCATCCTTAGCCCGATGATATAAGGGAAAGGATCATTGCTACATGTATCATTCTAAGCACATAGAATTCATAGTTCATTCATACTTCTATGCCATATAGGTTCATTTCACTACTTTTAATTGTTTGAGTTATATTGTGATAGTTTTCTTGTACTTGTACTACTTTTGGTTGCAATTGAGTGATTTTCTATCTCAATTCATGAGGTATATGGGCCCTCATGGGTTGGGATGAGTAATTTACTGAGTAAAATCATTATTTTACAAATAAAGGGGTGCCAATTCTGGTGATAGGTGTATGTGCCCTAATTCAACGAAAATGGATATCCATTATAAGGTGAATCATGAAATCTAAAATGAATTGGTTTCACATAAATATCTCAAATTTTCATGTTTATGAAAGGTAAGGAATAAACTTGGATATTAACTACAAATTACATGAAACTTATACATGAGAACATACCAACACTTGGCCATCAATGCGGGTAGTTTTGAGTAGTATATCATGGGTACTGAGTTTTCATATGTTCAACATCTACTATTGATGTTCTCTTGTGCTTATAATCATGATCTAAGGTGTGTTCATGGAATTTTTAGACCAATGGAACCATGACGTTCTCATGTTGTTCACAAAAAAGGTGGTGATGATCATGATCTAGATTTGATGGGCCCTAAGCTGCCATTCATAGCTTTAGTAGTTCCACAGGAGGCACTTCTTACTATACCCGATCTGAGCACTCTTGCCCAAGTTCATGATTTTTCCTATGTCTGATGAATTTCATGCATGGTGCTTTATAGCTTGCACCCATGATGGCTGATCTAACATGTGAGTTCCAGTAGTAACATCCTCTTACCTTATAATGGGATAGCAGTCTCTAGGGTACTGAGTCTTCTATAGAAGATAACTTATATGTCTTTGAGCCTTTGAAAATGCCTCTAGAGTGATGATTCAAGCATTCCACATACATGATTATGGACTTTGCCGATTTCTAGTGCAATGTGATTACCTAGGCCGGTCGTCATTAGGGCAGGTTCTGGACTAATTTCCAGACAGCCTTCTATGATCATCTCATTCCTCAAATACTAAGAGATAACATAGCCATATAGTTCATGCATCTCAAGAATTTTTCAATTCCATTCATGGAATATTCATCTCATTTCATGGAGTTCCATTGATTTGCACCACTTTTAGCCAGTGATGAGATTTCACATGCTAGATGTTTCGAGGATGGGCACTAGTATGCCATTCATACACTAGTCGTTGTCTTTCTACGATAGTCAATTAGGCTCTTATCATTGGGCATAACCTGAGGGAAAAAATAGTATCAGGAATAGAGGATCAAGGCCATATTGGGCCAATAGTTATTCTGGTGGCATGAAATGTTCCCTCATGTTTGTTCATCTGGGTAGTGAAAAAAAGAGTACTCGTTTTGATTGATCTTGGATGTTTCATCAGTGTGGAGAAAGAGGGAATTCAAAGCCTTAGTGTAGTAGAGAACTAATGGAGTGCTAGGTTTGTGGCCATATAGTGAAACTTCAGCATTTCAGTAGGACAATTCCACTAGCTTCGAGTGGAAAAGGATCTGCACTAGCTCCACCTTCAGGAGAGAGTTCATTTCTACCATGTTTGGTAGGGAGTTGGAATATCACTATCAGTTCTTACTAAGGAAAAGGTAATGGTTGTGGTAGCCATTCCCCAAATCAACGATGGCTCTAATAGAGTAGTTCTGATAGTTGTAGTCCATCTATTGATGATGTCCATAGATCAGGTCAATTACATATACTTCAGCCCATACCCGGGGATCATGTAGTACGACCATCTATGGTATATGCTACTATTGTAGTAACCTCTACTATAGTATCTAATTTATTCAATACATGTTCTTAGAACTCTTTTATCTCTATATCTATTGTGGAAGGTCTCAGATGAGAGATACAATATTACTATGGTGTAATGATCCTAGATATGCTATTAGGGGTATGAATAGAGGGAATACGCCATTGTATGTACTATCCCCTTAATGTATTAATTTATCCTTTCTTATGGAACATTTTTATTCTCAATATGATAGGATTCATTTTCATTCTCAAAATGTACAAGTTGGTTCACTATCAGGATTTTGTAGATAGTTACCATCACGGGGTATCTTTTACATCACTAGAGAGATGTAGTTGTCTACATAATGGTGGGTGGGATGTCCCGGTCGGTAGAGATATACCAGAGAATCATGGGCTAGGTGGAGTGACCATCTAGATGAATAATATCTTAATGGATGATTAGGGTTTACATCAAGATAATTTCCCTCAATTAGTAGATCATTTTAGGGATATTTTTCCAGAAATTTCTTTTATTTTACCTCCTAAGAGAGAGGTAGTGTTTACAATCAAGATTGTTCTAGGAGCAACTCCAGTGTCCAAGCCTCCTTACACTATGGTACCTATAGAGATATAACAGCTCAAGTGGTAGTTATAGGATTTATAGGCCAAATATTTTATACATCCTAGTACATACTCTTAGGGTTCACCCACTCATTTCTCCAAGAAGGCAGATGGAACATTACATCTTTGTGTGGATAATAGATGGTTGAACCAATATAATATCAAAAACAGATATCTACTTCCTTGAAAATATGATATATTTTCCAGCTCTGAGGAGTAATGGATTTCTCCAATATTGAGATGATATCGAGTTATCATCATGTATGATTCAGACCATCAGACATACCTCATACAGTATTCCATAGTAGGTATGGTATATATGAGTAACTTTTTATGTCGTTTGATCATACAAATGAAAGTACTATTTTCTTGATATTGATTAAAAGGTTTTCCGCCCCAATTTGGAGTTATTTTTCATGGTCTATTTGGATGAAATATTTTTGTATTCTCAAAGTCATAGAGACTATACCAAACATATTATGATTATTCTGAGTACACTGGGAGAGCATAACCTTTATACCAATATTTATAAATTCCACTTTTAGATCAAAAATATCCAATTCATGGGTCAATTATCTCATAATAAAGAGTATCTATTGAACCAGAAATGGTTAGTAATGTAGTATCTAGGGAGAAAATCAATTATGTGTTTGATATTTGATGTTTCTTGGGGATGTTTGGATATTATAGGTGTTTCATATAATACTCTTCTCATTTTTCTTCACCTCTTACTAGTCTTACAAATAAAGGTGTCTTGTTCAGAAGTTCAGAATCATCTGATAAATCATTTCAATATCTGAAAGGGAGGATTGAATCAGCACCTATTCTAATTCTTCCTGAGCTAGGTACAGGATTTAATATCTTCTGTGATGCATCAGGCATTGGCCTAGAAGAATTTTTGATGTAGGAAGATAATTTTTTGGTGTATGTATCTTAGCAGTTGGAGCCTCGTGAGAAAAATTACCTGATGCACAACCTTGGGCTTGAAAAAGTTATCAATGCCTTATGTTGCTGGAGACACTATATTATTGATGAACTCTTTTTGGTGTACACAGACCACAAGAGCCTCAAATTTTTATTTTCTCATTGTTACATGAACCTTAGATAGTGAATATGGGTTGAATATCTACAATAGTTTTATTTTGAGCTTTCCTATATGATGGGGAAGTGAAATGTGGTTGAAGATTCACTAAGTTAGAAAACTGAAGCATAGGCCATACATGAATCTATTGATGAATTGAAGTTAATGGACCAATTCTAAATGATTCATCTAGTTTTTCATGATAGTCAAGATAAGTCTTACCTCTCATCCTTGACAGTTGCATCTTCCCTCCTTGAGAAGGTGAAGAGTAAGCAATTTTCAGATCCCAAAGGCTTAGTTATCTATAAGAGTATATCATGAGATATATCACATTTGAATTGGATTATGGATAGAGATGACATCTTGTGTCTACATGGACATATCTGGGTTCCTACAAATAATAGGGAGGATTTAATGAATGATTCCCATGATTATCAGTAGGTATTTTATCCAGGAATCTCGATGATATATTGAGATTTGTCACACCATTATTGGTGTTCTTGGATGAAATGTTAGATATAATACTTTATCAGTAGGTGTTCCACTTATCAATAGGTTATGGTGGAGCACTAAAAACATGTAGGCTTATTACAGCCACTTCCAAGACCATAATGGAAATGGGAATATGTTGTTATAGACTTCATAGTTGGATTACCAAGGTCATTGAGGGGTTGAGATTCTATCTATGTAGTCATTGAATGACTACTTAAATCATCCCACTTTACTCCTATTCATGAGACTTTCTCAGTTAATGAGATTGGAATACTGTATGTTTGTGAGATCATATGACAACAAGGGGTTACAAATAATATCATTTTAGATAGGGATGCTCGTTTCAGTTCATGATTTTGGTAGGGATTGTAGAAGGATATGGGAACACTGGTGCTTCTAATCAATGATTTTAATCCTCAGACCAATGGAAAATCAGAATGGAAAACATAGGTTCTAGAGGATATTCAATGAGAATGTGTCCTTGATTTCATCATTTCATGGGAGAAGCATATCCCTCTTGTCCATTTCTTCTATAATAAAAGAATTTAGGTGACAATTTATATGGCTCTATTTGAGTGTTTATATGGTAGGACATGATGTTCACCCTTGTTCTAGCTAGAGGTAGATGAGGCTTCCCTACTAGGTCCTCGTATTGTTAAATAGATATCAGAGCACGTTCAGAAGATCAGAAACTGTATGACAACTACTCAGCCTAGGCAGAAATCATATGTTGATCGTTTTTTACAACCTCTTAAGATAGAGGTCAGGGATTGTGTTTTTATTCAAGTAACGCCCAGGCTTGGGAATAGATGGTTACATAAATAAGGAATGATGTCACCTCATTACGTTGGGATTTTCTAGATCCTAATGAGAGCTGGTCTGGTATCCTATCAATTGCTAAAAAAATAAAGGTATTGTTCCACAAACGATGTCTTTCATGACCCACAACTTCTCCACTATCATGTTAAACCATATCATACTTTTGATCCTAAGGAAGTTTAGTTAAATTAGGATTCTATCTTTGAGTAGTATCCAGTACACATCATTGACCAGAGCATGAAGGCTCTCTAAGGCCAGTCTGTCCCTATAGTATGGGTGATATGGAAGCACGATTGACTACAGGATAGGACATGGGGGGAGGAAATCCTTTGTACGTGCCTAATGGCTAGTGTTGTTCTTGAGAAATGTTTCTCCACCTTTAGAAGGTAAACTTAAGGATGAGTTCATTTATTGGGGAAGTTTATAAGAACCTGGTTTTCCAATAAGGTATGGATCCTATAAATTTTAGTCTAAATATTTACTTTGGACCAAATATGGATGTTTAAGGGTTTTGAAAAGGTCTTAGGAGTGTATTGGGAATTTTCAAAGCCTAAAACCATTCTTTTTGGGAAAAAGAGGCATAATACACGGTTTAGAGTAAACCGTGTAGGAATTTTTCATGCTTTAGAAGACCGTACAGATTGTGTTCTCTTGGACAGATCTGAATCACATGATTATTGAATGGTTGTGTAGCCTAACCATTTGAGATCCCCTTCTTCCTAGATACCCATGCATGGTTTGTGCATGGTTCTTCAAATTGTGGGGAAAAATCGCGCACATTGTATTTAAAAGGTAAAGTTTTCTTTTTCCCATAATGCTCTTATTAACATCCCTTTTTCTTCTATAATATTAAATTATATGGGATTAACCTATTTATATCTCAATTTGGGGGTTTTTAAATAAAACAGTGGAATAAAGAGATCTCCTTCATCCGAAAAGTGATTGAGATTTTTTTCATCGTGTTGGAAGCACAATGGTATGTACTCAAGTCCAATGGAGCCATTCTCCTTCTCTTTTTATGTAGACCATGATATCAGGGTATGATCATTTTTCACTTTTACTTTGATCTACTCTGACCCAAGCCAAATCAAAGGCCAATACTAGAGTAAGATAGTCATTCAACCCAAATTGTGGGTGTTCATTAACTTATTCTTATTGTTCATTGATTTGGTATTTTTCATGTGGGTCCAATGATTTCATCGGGTTCCATTTATAGAATTTAAATTCCATATTTATAATCATCAGAACCGTATTTTTATCCTCTACCTAAATATATGATTTAGTGTTTGTGGTTATGACCACACCTCCAACCCTTCCATGTCGAAGTTTATTCCATAACTGTTGTTTAATGTTTTGACATATTGGCACCACCGTTTGGGTGTGCCTTGGCTTGACCTCTATAAGGTAATAATTTTTATATTAATTTTCTTGATTTATATTGTGAATTTCATAATGGAAAGTATATTGTATGCGTACTACTTGACCCACATAAGGTAAATTCTTCAAATTGATAATTGAATGTAAATGATTAATTGGTTTCATATTCGAAACACCCCTTATCACATTAATGGAATCTCGAATAATTAACCTTAAATTATGTAATATTTTTTAGATGGATTTAATTTATACATCCATGTACCTAAAAATTAAATAATTTTGATTTATGTCAATAATTCACATTGAGGATCTATTCAGGTTTAGATATTTAGAGAATGTAGTCATAACTGTTTAATTACTTCTCCAAAATTACAAATTAGACACTTCTAGTCAATCCAAATTTTTCATAATAATTAAACTCATTAAATAAAAAATAGTAATTTTCATGATATAATTATTTTCAAATACTTTATTTCTCAATTACTTCCTTATACCCTATGAAAAACATTTTAAAAACATGAGATGAGCATAAAAACCTCAGTAAAGGTTATAAAATAAAGAATGAAAGCATTTTTCCATCAACACATAAATATCAATGAAATCATACTTCTCAATCATAAAACATTAGATCTTTAACATACCTCATGAAATCATAATATTTATGAATAAAACATAGAAATCATAAATTTTAATGGTGACTTGTGGCATACATATCATACTTACATTGTATCTTTCACTGCTACATAAGGAGTAATGGTTGGAATACCCATCATAGTATATTCCCTAAATCTCTTAGAAGAAACATTAATGTTTACCTTAGTCACATTACCCAATTCATTGGAGAGCTATCTCAGACTCAATTGAACTAGGTCTATCATCTAACCACCTATATACTAAACAATTCCCATGAACTATAACAAAATCATAAAACATAAAAAAACACAAAGGAAAGATAGAATTTTCACATTACAATCGCAATATAACATTTCAATATATTGACATAATAAATACTTTCTCAAAATAATTTAAAATAAAAAAATACTTAAAAAGGGTACATTTTATTTATTTTATTTTTTAAAAAACTATACCTCTTGTTATGGAATCCAAAAATCAAATATTTCTTGCGGCGGTGGAAAGGTCTTGTCACTGAGTATGTTAAAAAAATTATTTTATTCATTCAGTAAAATGATTCGTAGAAAAAAAATTTCTTTGATTGAAAATGAAATTAAATGGGGTTTATACACTGTATAATAGAATTTCATGTACAAATCAAAATATGCTTCAATGAATGGAGATTGAGATGATATGCCTTACAAAAATTCGGCAGCCTAACGGTGACACATAATTTTTTTTAAAATGAGTTGATGAGAGAGAAAATGTTATCTCATCACATACACATAAAATGTATTGAAATAATGATATATAAGAACATATCCCAATATATAAAAAATGTAAATTAAAATATATAACATAAAGGATTATTTGACTAAAGGAGGAGGGTGAAATATTCCCTTATAAAGATCATTTTGTAAGTAAAATTGATCGGTTATATGTATTCATTATAAGTACACATAATTAATGTATAAATTCAAGATAAGATATAAAAATTTATTTCTTAAATACTCATATAACGACATAATTAAACATATAATAATAACTCAAATAATAGAAATTGGGTTAGGAAGTTTCCTTTTGAAAATTCGGCAGCATAACGACGTCACATAAAAATTTAGAAAATGCGTTGATGAGAGAGAAAAGATCCTATCATCACTTGGAAATAAAATTTACAAAAATAAGGATATAAAAGGACACATCCTAACATAAGAAAATGGAAATTAAAATACTTAACATAAAAGAAGTCTTTGACTAAAATAGGATGGTGAAATGTTCCCTAACCTTGTGTCTGACTTGTCTTGTTCATTCTTTATCACCCTAAATAATAAACATAAGTTAATTATACATTTTTTAGAACCATTATCATTTTTATTATTGATTTTATTTAAATTATTACCTTTTTATAACTATCATATAATTATTTATGTTTATATTGGTATTTTTGTCAATGTTCGGTGCATGAATCAAAAATGAAATTGTTATAATTACAAATTGTCCATGTGGTCAAAATCCCATTATCTCCCTAATTGTATTGAGGATTTAAATATCATATATATCCATTATATATTTATTTAGATCCAGCATATATGAACTTATATTTTTACATTACATTTGATTATAAGAAAATTAAATGTACCGTTTTGGGAGATGGTAAGTTGTACATACTCATGAATGCTACTTTCATAACATTTTCATTCTTAAAGGATTGAAAACTAAATGATACATAGGTATATTATAATTAAATTATAATATATATGTTATCTATGTTAAATAATATCATTCATTCCATCCTTTATATGTTCTATATTTATCCTGAATGAGTCATATCACTTTGAGGGGGTAGTAGTGGCACTTCCCCAAATGAAATTAGTATATTTAAGCGTCATCAAAAGCATAAAAGTATGATATAAAAGAAAAATAAAAAAGAAAAGATATAATATAAATGTAATATATATCACATATAAATATAGTTCCATCATAATGGCCACCATGATAGGCGGTATGAGATAATTGAACAATCATCGTTTTGTGAGGTAGTATTTCTCTGTACACTGAAACAGTATGTTTGTATCAAATAAATGGAGGTGTGTATAAGTTTAGTCAGAATACATATCATAAAAAATACTAGTATATTTATGAAACTATTTTTTATTTAATCAACTAATAATAATTTAATTGAGAGTGGAGAAAGAAATTAAAGAAAAGAACTTGAGATAAAACGTTACCCCTAAATTGGGTAACATCCTATGATTTAAGGTAAAAGGCCTTCTTCAATTGCCTTCTACTTATGATAAGGATTATATGAGGAAGAGAGGGATGTTGGAAGATTATTTAGATAGAGTTTGGATGATACAAGAGGGATTGAGATGTGTGAGTAAGGGTTATAGGTGGTGACCTTTTATAAGAGGGAGGAGAGGTACATAATAAATATCTCGAATTATTCTTTTATTATAAATTATATTTTGATTATAAATGAGTAAAAATTAATTTAGTTAGTTTATAATATGAATATAAGTATAAATAAAATAATTCAATTAGAATTATAAATTTTGGATATTTTTTAATCCTTATCTTATTTATGTAACCCTTTTTTATTCTTGCTGTTTTATCAAGCATTTAACACTTTTAGAATCAAAATTGTTACCCAAAAATGACAAATATCTAATTAAAGGGTCAATAATATAATTTTTTACTTAAGAAAACTATTTGGATGAATATTATATTTTTTTTGAATTTTATAATATTTAATAAATATTATATATTTTAAAATATGAATTATATCAATTTTGAGACTATTCTTATCTAAATTTTTTTAAATATCCCTAAAAACGTGATTATTTTGAAAAAAACAAATTAATACAATGATAACATGTCACTATTATACATAAAAATCTTGTATGACATCAAAATAACCAAATTATATTTATTTAAACATTTTTAATATCATTTATTTGAATCCATTATTAATGAAGCGAACACTACATTATCATTGTGTCATAATTAAATTTTTTATTTAATGTCTAAAAATTTTAAATAAAATATCATGATGTAAAAAAATTATCTTTATAATTACAATTTATAGTTGAATATATAACATATAAAAACCCATAAAAAATTAATTTGGTAAAAGATATATGTTTATGTTTTATTTTAATTTGCATTAATTTAAATGTAATTAAATGTCATTTTTACACACAAGTGGATCCATTTGGTCCTAAAATTTACCAACAGATTTCCATGGTCAGAAATATCTAATACAATTGGTTTATAAAAAGGTTAATGTTAATTTATTATTATTATAACCTTATTTTTTACCCTTATTTACCAAATTTACCCATTATCCATGGTAAATAATATATTTATTGAAGTTACTATTCATAATGTCTAAAAATAAAAGTTACATATTTACAAAATTTTTACCTCCTAATTCCAAAAATGTATTCCATTTTTCCAAATTCAAAACAAATAATTGGAATAAATTAATTTAATGTTAATTCCCCTTGTCAAAACCAAAAAGCGAGTTTTTAAGAAGTAAAAACTACAAAAAGATTGACATTGTTTATGTCCAATTTAAGAGTGAAATTACTTAGACTGACCAACATTAAATTAAATTGTAAAAATTAAATCGAATTAAATTATAAAACCAATTAAATTAACAATATAAGTATATATATAAATTTGATAAAACGGTAGTTTTGAATTAAATTTCGGTATTTTTTACTATTCATTAAAAAAGAACTTTTTCAGAAAAAATGCCAAAATTTCAACCAAATTAAATTATGATGTTCCATTTATAAATAACATTTTTTTCTCAAATAAAATATTTAAAAGTGACCAAAACTATATATAAAATTTGTACACCATCAAAAAGTGATAAAATGACCTTTTAAAAATATTAGAATTTTTCATGCTTAAATTCGGATTCATTCTTATTTTAAGACTCTAAAATTTATTGGATATGTGTAAATAAATTTAACAAACATGTATAATCATGTTTTAGTTTTTTATGATCATTCATGCCAATACAATTGAAATTTGTTAAAAACTATTTAAAATAATATTATTATATTATTATTTTGGAGTATAACTCAAAGTTTTGTGCAACACAATATTTCATGGAAACTCATCGTTGTGTGTCGAGTACACTATCGAAAAAGGTGTCCACATTAAAATAAAATTAATATATTATTAAAAAATATTATTAGATATGAAAATTTGTTATTATATAAATACATATGTCCTTACATCCATCCCCCTTTTGAAAATTACGCACTCGCAATTTTAAAATTGGGCTTAGAAAATTCATTGAATGTCCTACATCGGAAAAAGAGTTATTAAAAAATCACTTTAAAAGAAATAAAGATATGTACAAATGTCACATGAGATAACTCATACTAGGGTACCATTTAAGAAAACATGGTTATGGAAGAGAAAACAAACAATCATGTTTTTATGGGGAGTGATAGAAAACATGATCAGTAGAAAGTTAACTACCAGATAATCACAATTTTCTGATAGGTTAAATGGTGTTTGATTCCCCATTAGGAAAAGTAAATAGATAATGTCTTTTTGTTTCAAGTTATTTTTCATCAATTTGGATAATTTATTAATTAGATTGACTAATAACATAAGGAAATGTAATTATTTTCATGTAATGTTTCATCCTTTATTATGTTTCTACCAAAAAATCATCTTTTCTCTAAATGATGAATATTCAAGATTACTTGGTCACACCTGAAGTGACAGAAACAACTTATAGAAAATAACATGATCCACAAATTATAAACCATATATATCCCTTTCATTAGACATTAACCAAAACCAAAAGGTTAGTACAAGATCCGACAATCCCCAAAAAGGATAATCTTTTATAAAAAAGATATCCTACACTTAATCTCCAAAATTGAAAAAACAATACCAAAAGCTCAACAAAGACCATTCAATACAAAATTTTCCTTAAAAGTATGAAAAATTATCCAAATATGTTTGAAACTGAACATTTAGAAGGGTTTTATCACATATTATTCCACAAATATCATAACATTTATCTCCAAGTGATATCATCAACTCTTAAAGTCTTATACTGAAATGTAATTAACCTTATAACATATTCTCAAATATATGTTAATCATTTCCATAACTAACCCAAATCTCTATAAGTCAATAATAAAAACATATATTCTAGCAAAATAAAATTCCACCATTACACCTCAAATGAAATTACATAGTATTCTATTTTCTTTACACATATAGTTTCCCAAAAGAATAAACTTCTTCCAAAATAACCTTTATCACTTAATCACCAAATCAATATCCTATACTAAGGATATCCATTTGACAAAAAATAAGTTACCAAAATCAACATATTATTGATCCATAAAACCATTTGACTAAAAGTAATAAGTTCTACTATCTTGGGACTTCACATAGTCCAGAAGTAGGTGATAAATCTCAGTCGCACTTTGGTTGTGGGTTTGATTCCCACACCATTGTCCGACACGACGGGTTGTCACACGGTCTGTCTGTTTTCCTTTTTCAAAGACTATATAATTTTATAACACTCCCCAAAATGATTAAAATTCCTCATAACATATTTTAACCACAAATGTTATCTCATACCTCATATTTCCAACCCAAAAGTAATATGATTTAATTTCGTCAAATTCATGGATCATATAAATCCAAATAGTTGTTTATAACTATATTCGAAAAATAAAAGATAATTTTTCCTCAAATAGAATTTTCATATTTGAAACATCAGGGTTACACCTACTATAAAAAATCTTCTAATGTAATCCTATCAGTAATACATTTAAACATATAATCATCCATTTATCCTACATAACTCTTGTATTGATAAAATGTATACGTATTACTCATCAAATATTCTTCATGATCCTTTTTCCATATTTTTCATATTATTATTTTATATGTATTTACTTAAAAAAATCATGCATAATATCCTAATATTTTAGTAATCTCAAAAACATGATCTATGAAATAATCGATAAATTTCATTTGTCATTGTCAGTTTCCTCATCCTTAATTAGAATTTATTTAGGAATTGGTAGAAATTTATTTTTATGATTCGGCTGATACCATTCCTAAACATTTGTCATAGGAAATCTATTTTTATAATAACCGCATACACAAAATTTAAAAAAATCAATTGATCCTTGAGAATGAACTTCTTTCCCATTCCTTGAGTCAACTGGACACTTCCTTTTTCCATGGAAGGATCATGCTTTATGACATTTATTACCACATTTATAGAATCTTCACATCCCATTGAAGAATTTTCCTAGGTGTTTCATTCCAAATTCATGACACATTGGTTTTTTAATATACTTACATTTATTATTATTATTACCTAAACATATGTAGGCAGTTGTTTATCTCATATACTATACCTTATAAAATTCACCAAGGTTTGGGTGGTCAACCATGACTCCAGATAGTTTGTTGAGAATGACAACAAGAGTTCTCACTATAGCTCCAATTTCATTTGGTTTCTCATTCAGAAAACCACCACAGTTTCCTTCACATCCATTGTTACTTTTGTGCCTGATATATCCATCCATTTACTAAAACCAAAAAGGTCACTATGAGTATATTAGTAAAATCATCCAATTATATATTATCAGGAGGGTAAACACTAAGATATACTTATTGATGTTATCTTAAACTCATTAAATTTATGTAAAATAACTATGAATCTTTCTAATATGATAAACATTATAGTTATGTAACTTATGCTTAAATAACACCCTAACCTCTAAAGTTATCTAAACCGTCCTCTGATATGAAATATAAGGCTACATCCTTAAATAGTACATAATATTTATTTAAGTTAATAATTCACGTTGGGGATCTTTTTAGGTTTAGAGCTTTAGAGAATTAGGTCGTAACTATTAAATTACATCTTAAAAATTACAAAGTATACACTTATACTCTAGCCAAAATTTTCAAAATTATAAAACTCCTACAATATAAAAGATTTAATTTCTTGATATAAATTATCATGAATAATTTATTTCTTTTATCCTTCCTTATACCCTGTAATAAACATTTCAAAAACATGGGATGAGAATAAAAATATCAGTAAGGGTTATAAAATAAGGAATCAATACATTATTCCATCAATACATACAATTCAATGAAATCATACTTCTTGATCCTAAAACAAAATATCTTTATCATCACTCATGAAACCATAATTTTTAATAAAAACACATATAAATCATAAATCATAAATGTAACTTGTGGCATCCATATCTTAATTACATTATGGCTTTTACAGCTACATAGAGAGTTATTATTGGAATACCCATCACAGTATATTCCCTAAATGTCTTATGATATATATTAAAATTTTCCTCTATCAAAATATCCATTTAATTGGAGATCTATCTCGGTGACACCCTCCTTAGTTTTATCATGGAAACACCACATATGTAAAAATAGCCCAAGAACCATTAAATAATCATAACACATAAAACAAACATAAAGGAAAGATAACATTTCCATATTCCAATCACAATATAACATTTCAAGATATTGACATAATAAATACTTTCTCAAAACCATTTTTAATACCAAAATACATAATAAGAAAATATATTATTTATTTTCTTTTTTTAAATGATATGGCTTGTTATGGAAGCCTGATATCAAATAATGCATGTGGCGGTGGAAAGGTCATTTTCACTGCATATGTTAAAGAAAAGCGATATTTTTTCCATTTAGTAAAATGCTTCATAGAAACAAATTCCATTTGAATGAAAATTCAAGACAAATCGGTTTATACTCTATATAATAGAATGTAATGTATAAAAAAATATTCCTCAATGAATGGAGATTGAGATGAAGTCCCTTATGAAAATTCTGTAGCCTCACGGTATCACTTAAAAATTTAGAAAATAATTTGATGACAGAGAAAAGGGTATCTCATCACATGGACATAAAATTTACAAAAATAAGGATATATAATAACATATCCCAACATTAAAAAATGTAAATTAAAACACATAATATAATATAAGTATTTGACTAAAAGAGTACTAGGAAAGGTTCCCTTACAAAGATCATTTTTCAAGTAAAATTGATCCATTATGTGTATTCACTATAAGTACACATAAATAATGTATTAATAAAAGATAGGATATAAAAATTTATTTCATACATAATCATATAACTACATAATTAAGTGTTTAAGATTAACTGAAATAATGGAAATTGGGTTAATAAGTTCCCTTATGAAAATTCGGCAGCCTAATGGCGTCACTTAAAAATTCAGAAAATGAGTTGATGAGAAATAAAAGGGTCTCTCAACACATGGGAATAAAATTTACAGAAAAAAGGATATATAACATGTCATAAAATAATAAAACAAAAATTAAAAGACATAAAAAAAGAAGCCTTTGACTAAAAGAGGAGGGTAAAAGGTTCCCTAACCTTTTGTCCGACTAGTCTTGTTCGTTCTTTATCTCCCTGAGTAATAAACATAAGTTATTTCTAAATGATTCATATCCTTTTTCATGTTTATTATTCCATTAATATCACTTTTTACCATGTTATAACAATTATATAATTATTCATGTTCATATTGGTCTTTTTGTCGATGTTCGGTACTTTAGTCAAAAATGAACTTGTTATAATTACAAATTGTCCATTTGGCCAAAAGTGCATTATCTTCAATATTGTATTAATTATTTAAATATCATATATATATAGTATAAAGGTATTTAGATCCAGTATATAAGTATTTATAATATTTAATAACATTTGGATGATGGAAAATGAAATGCATAGTTCATGGAGATGGTAAGTCGTACATACGCATGAACGAAACTTTCATTTCTTTTTAATTATTAAAAGAATGAAAAAATAATTATACATTGTTATATTATAATTAAATTATAGTATATATGTTATATATGTTACATATGTTCATTAATTCCATCCTTTATATATTCTATGTATAGCATGAACGAGTTATATAACTTTGAGGGGGCGGTAGTCCCCACTTCCTCAAATGAAATTATCGTATATATGAATTATGGAAAGCATAAAGATATGTAGTAATATAAAAATAAAAAATAATATATAAAATATAAATATAATATATCACATATAAATAAATTTACATCATAATGTCCACCATGAGAGGTGGTAGATGATAATTGAACAATCATCGTTTTGTGAGGCAGTAGTTCATCGTACACAAAAATAGTATGTTCATATCCATTAGATGGAGGTGTGAGTAAGTGTAGATTGAAAACTTCTCATAAAAACATCCCAGTATATTTATGATATTTGTGTGGTTATGTAACCAATTTATAATTATATGATAGGTAGTGTATAAGGAAAATAAAATAAAATAACTCGGGAGAAGAAGTTACCTCTAAATCAGGTTACTCCCTTTGATTTAAGCAAAAATAACTTCTATAATTTTGTTTCCCCATGATAAGGCTTCTAGGGGAAGAGAGGGATTTTGGGAGTTTATTTTTTGAAGATTTTGGATGAGACAAGGGGGATTTATAGGTGTGAGTAAGGGTTAGACATGGTGGCCTTTTATAAGAAGGATGAGGGATACTTAAAGAATATATTAAAGTGTTATTT
This sequence comes from Viscum album, assembly GCA_963277665.1. NCBI lineage: Eukaryota > Viridiplantae > Streptophyta > Magnoliopsida > Santalales > Viscaceae > Viscum > Viscum album. The sequence continues at coordinate 919,585,151 of OY728164.1, read as the reverse complement.
TATTATAAAGTCAATTTAGATTATAAATGAGTCCAAAATTCATCTAGTTTGACAATAATATGAATATAAGTCGTAATAAAATCATCCAATAAATATTAAATAGGTTTTATATATTTTTTAATCCTTTTATTGTTTATTTAACCCTTTTTTACTCTAACAGTTTTATAAAGCATTTAACACTTTGAGAGTCAATATAGTTACCAAAACATAGAGAACATCAAATTAAAGATTCAATAATAAAATTATATGATTATTATAACTATTTTTTTCGAATCATATATTTTTATTATAATTTTATAATATGTAAAAAATGATTTTATATTTTCAAATAAAAACTATGTCAATTTCGACAATATTCATATCATGCTTTTTTTCATACATAAAAAATTATAACATAAAAAATAAATCATTAATAAAAATATTAAATGTAAATATAATTCATAAAATTCTTCTACGACATCAAAATAACCAAATTACAATTATTTTAAAATTTATAATATCATTTATTTGAATCATTTATTGATGAAGCAAACACTACATCATTAATGTGTCTTAATTAAATTTATTTATTTAATCTCTAAAAATTATAAATAAAATACCATGATGTAGAAAAAATATTATCTTTATAATTACTATTTATAGTCTAATATATCACTTATATAAGCCCATATAATTTTTTTTAGTAAATGATATTTGTTTATGTTATCTTTTCCATAACATTAAATTTAATTTAATTAAATGTAATTTTCAAACACAAGTTGATCTATGGGGTCCAAAAAACGACCCAAGGATTCCAATGGTCAAAAATATCTCATTAGATGGGGTTATAAATAGTTTAAATTTAATTTAATAGTATTATAATATTATTTTTACCATTATTTACTAGATTTACCCTTTAACTGTGGTAAATATAATATTTTCTAAAGTTACTATTAATAATGTCTAAAAATAAAATTTACCTATTTGAAAAATTTAGACATCCTAATTACTAATATTTATTCCATATTTACAAATTCAAAACAAATAATTGGTAGAAATTAATTTAAAATTTAATCATGTTGTCAAAACCAAACAGCGTGTTTTTAAGAAGTAAAAACAACCAAAAGATTGATATGTGTTTATGTGCAATTTTAGAGTAAAATTACATAAAATGACAAAAATTGGATTAAATGGTAAAAAAATATTACAATTAAAAAATGTAACCTATTAAAATAACAATCTATATATATAAATAAATTAGATGAAAATGTAGTTTTGAATTAAAATATGGTATTTTTCACTATTAATTCAATATTAACATTATCAGAAAATTACCAATATTTCATCCAAAGTAAATTTTTATGTTCCACATATAAATAAGAATTTTATTTTTTTCGAATAGATCATATAAAAGTGAAAAAAACTATATTTCAACAGGGTTCTCCATCGAATGTTGGTAAAACATCCTTTTAAAAATATTAGATTTTTTTATGCTTAAAATCAGATTCATTCTTATATGAAGACTCTAAAATTTATTTTATAAGTGTAATGACATTTAATAAACATTTATAATTATATTTTAGTTAATTTTGTTCTTTCACACAAATACAACAACTATGTTTTAACAACCATTTAAAATTATATTATTGTTATATTATTTTTCTGTATAACTCAATGTTATCTACAACGTATGATTTTTTGGAAACCCATTGTGGCGTGTCAAGCACGATATCAGACAAAGCTACCTATTAAAAATAAAAATTAATATCTTAATTAATAAATATTAATAGATATGAAAATGTATTATTATATAAATACACGGATCATTACATCCTTCCCACCTATTGGAAATTACGTCCTCACAATTTTAAAATTGGGCTTGGAAACATCATTGAAAGTCCCACATCAGAAAAAAGAGTCCATAAAACTATCACTTTAAAAGAAAGAAATATTATAAAAAAGGTCACCTGAGATAAATCATACTAGGGATTCATGTAGGAAAACATGGATATCGAAGAGAAAACAACCCCTCAAGTTCTGATGGAGAGTGATACAAAACATGTATAGTTGAAAGATAACTACTAGATAATCAAATCATGTGATAGGTTAAGCGGTATTTGATTCCCCAGTAGGAAAAGGTAACGGACAATGTTTTTATGTTTTAAGTTTCTTTTCCTATAATTGGAAAATTTATTTATGATATTTACTATAAACATAAGGAAATATACTTAATTTTCAAGTAGAGTTTCATCCTTTAATAATTTTTTAACAAAAACACATCTTTTCTCTAAACGATGAGTATTCAAGATGACTTGGCCCCACTTGAAATTATAGAATCATCTTCTATAGAAAAACATGTTCCACAAAATAATAACCATATATTTCCATATCGTTAGACATAAACCAAAACCAATTAGGTAAGTACAATATCTGCTAATTCCCAAAAGGATAACAATTTATAAAAAAGAAATATTACTCTTAATCTCCAAAATTAAAAAAAATAATATCCAAAGATCAAAAAAGACCATTAAATACACAATTGTCCTTAAAATTATTCCAAATAATCCAAACTGATTTTGAAACCCAAAATTCATAAGGATTTTATCACATATTCTTCCACAAAAATCTAAACATTAATCTCTAGATAACATCGACAACTCATAAAGTCTCATACTGAATAGTAATTAACCTAATAAAATATTCTCAAAGATAGGTTAATCACTTCCTTAACTAACCCAAATAACTATAAGTAAACAATAAAAACATATATTCTTCCAAAATTAAATTCCTCCAATTCTCCTAAAATGAAATCCCATATATTCTATTTTATGTACGTATATAGTTTCCCAAAAGAACAAATGTCTTCAAAAATAATATTTATCACATAATCAACAAATAATTCTCTTACACTAAGGATTTATATTTGATACAACATAATTTCCCCAAATAAACATATTCTTGATCCATAAAATCATTTTAATAAAAAAGAATAATTTATAGTAACCGGGGATTTCATGTATTTCAGTGGTAGGTGAAAAATCCCAGTCCAAAATTGGTTATGGGTTTGATTCCCTCAGCTCTGTCTCACGCGAAAGGTAGGCATACGGTGTGTGTTTTGTCCTTTCAAAAAAACTATATAATTTTTTAAAATTCCCAAAAATGATAAAAATTCCTCATAACATATTTTAACAACAAATGGAATATCATCTCTCACATTTTCATCCCAAAATTAATAACCAGTAGTTTCCTAAAATTAAAAGATCATATAACCCCAAATGGTTATTTAAAAATTATCCATGAAAGAAAAGTTAATTCTTACTCAAATACAATTTTTCACATATCAAACTTCAGGCTTACACATACAGGAAAAATTCTTCCAAAGTAAACCTATCAGTAATACATTAACATATAACATCATCCAATGATCCAATATAACTCTTCAATTATTAAAATTTATATATCTTATTTGATGAAAAGTATTCATGATCTATTATCCATTTTCTCATATTATTCTGTTATACTTATTTCCTACAAAAAAATCATGAATAATGCCAAAATGTTTCAGTAATGTCAAAACATGAGCTAAGAAATAATCCAAAACATTCATTGGTCATTGTCAGTTTCCTCATCATCAATTGGAATGGAATTAGGGATTGGTAAACATTTATTTGTATGATCCAGCTGATCCCATTCTCGAGACATCATCATAGGACATCTATTTTTATAATGACCATGCACACTACATTTAAAACATTCAGTTGATTTTTCCAAAATAACATCATTCCCTTTCCTAAAGTTAACTGGACAAATCCTTTTTCCATGGAATGTTTGTGCTTCATAACCTTCATTACCACATATATAGAATCTTCCCGTCTCTTTGAATCATATTCCTATGTGTTTCTTTCCACATCCTAGACACATAGGTTTTTTAATATACTTACCATTTTTATTATTACCTAAACATCTGTAGGGATTTGTTTCTTGTATATATGATGCCTTATTAAAATCACCAAGGTTTAGGTGGGCAATCCTACCTCTAAATAGTTTGTTGATAGTAACAACAAGATTTATCATTGAAGCTCCAATTACATTTGGATGCTCATTCAAAAAACCACCACAGTTTCCTTCACATCCATTGTTAATTTGGTGCATTCTAGATCCATCCATTTTCTGAAATCAAAAATGTCAGTGTGATTATATCAGTAAAATATTCATATAATATCTTATGAGGAGGGTAAAAAATAAGATATACTTATTCATGTTATCTTGAACTCATTAAATTTATCAAAAATAACTATAACTCTTTCTAATATGCTAACCATTATGGTTATGTCACTTATGCTTAAATAACACCCTAACCTCTAATGTTTTCTAAACCGACCTAGGATATCAACTATAATGCCTCAACCTTAAACATTAAATAATTTTGAATTAAGATAATAATTAAAATTGAGTATATTTTTAGGTTTATATCTTTAGATTATTAGGTCATAACTATTACATTACATCTCATATATTACAAAGTATACACTTCTACTCTATCCAAATTTGTCATAATAATAAATCTCCTTAAATAAAACAAGATTTTTTTTCCTGACGTAAATATTCTTGAATACTTCCTTTCCCTTATCCTTACTTATACCATGTAGAAAACATTTCCAAAACATGAGATGAGCCTAAAAATCATAGTAAGGGTCATAATATAAGGAAAGAAAACCTTAGTCCACCAATACATACAAATTAGTGAAATCATACTTCTTAATCATAAAACATAATATATTTTACATACCTCAGGAAATAATAAGATTTATGAAAAAAATATATAAATAATAAATCATAAATATTACTTGTGGAATCCATATCATACATACATTGTATCTTTCACAGCTACATAGAGAGTTACATTTGGAATACCCATCACAATATATTCCCTAAATATCTTATGAAAAAAATTAAGGATTACCTCTGTCATGTTACCTAATGCATTAGAGAGCTATCTCGGGCTCACCAACCCTAGTTTTATTAGGTAACCACCCATATATCTAAAAAATTTACAAGAGAAAAAACATAATCATAACACATAAAAAACATGAAGTAAATATAACATTTCCATATTCCAATCACCATATAACAATTTAAGATATTGATATATTCAGTACTTTCTCAAAACCACATTCAATAAAAATGTAAATAAAAAATTTATTTGTTATATATTTTATTTTTTCTGAAAATGATTTGTATTTTTATGGAAACCAGATATCTAATAAGGCCCGTGGCAACAGAAATTCATTATCACCACGTACGTTAAAAATAAGAATTATTTTTGTCGTTTAGTAAAATGCTTCATCAAAAAAGCTTCCCTTTGAATTTAAATACATTTAAAAAGGTTTTATACACCATAAAATTTAAATTCATGTATAAATCAAAATATTCTTCAATGAAAGGAGATTGAGATGAAGTCCCTTACAAAAAGTCGACTGCCTAACGGTGTCACATAAAAATTCTAAAAATCTGTTGATGAGAGAGAAAAGGGCATCTCATCACATAGATATAAAATTTACAACAATAAGTATATATAAGATCATATTCCAACATAATAAAATGGTAATTAATATATATAAAAAAATAAGTATTTGTCTAAAAGGGGAGGGTGAAAGGTTCCCTTATAAAGATCATTTCTGTAATTAAAATTGACCGATTATGTGTGTTCACTATAAGTACACATAATTAATGTATAAATAAAATATATTATATACAAAGTTATTTATTATATAATCATATTATGATATAATTAAAATTATAATATTAACCCAAAAAAAATTAAATTGGTTTAAGATGTTCCCTTACAAAAATTCGGCAGCCTAACGTCATAACATAAAAATTTAATAAATGAGGTGATTATAGAGAAAATAATCTCCCATCAAATATACATAAAATTTATTGTATTAATAATATATAATAAAATATCCTAACATAAAAAAATTTAAATTAATTGACATAACATAATTGAAGTCTTTGACTAAAAGAGGAGGGTGAAAGGTTCCCTTACCTTGTGTATGACTTGTCTTGTTCATTCATTATCTCCATAAATAATAAACATAAGTTAATTATACTTTCTTAAGAAAATTATTCAAGTTTATTATTCCTTTTATATCACTTATTTCCTTGTTATAAAAATCGTATAATTATTCATGTTCATAACTGTCTTTTTATCGATGTTCTGTACATGAGTCAAAAATGACCTAGTTATAATTACAAATTGTCCATGTGGTCTAATGTCCATTACCTACATAATTGTATTCATGATTTAAATATCATATATACCAAGTATATATATATTTAGATCAATTATATATGTATTTATAATATTCAATAACATTTGTGTATAAGAAAATGAAAGGCAGCATTCATGAAGACGGTAAGACAAACATATCCATGAACGCTACATTCATTTTTTTCATTTTTAATGGAATTAAAACTAAAAGATATATAGGTGTATTATAATTACATTATAATATATATTTTATGTATATTACATATTTTCATTAATTACATTTTTTATACATTCCATGTATATCATGAATGAGTTCTATCACTTTGAGGGTGTGGTAGTCCACTTCCTCGAATGAAATTATCGAATTTACCCGTTATGGAAATCATAATGGTATGTTGTAAAAGAAAAATATTAAAAAATATAGAAAATATGAATATAATATATATCAAATATAAATACATTTTCATCATAATGGCCACCATGGGAGGCGGTAGGGGATAATTGAACAATCATCTTTTCGTGAGGTAGTAGTTCGTCGTACACGGAAACTATATGATCATATCCATTAGATAGAGATGTGTCTAAGTGTAGTTATAATACTTATAATATAAAAAATACTAGTATATTTAAGATACTGGTGGTTTTATTGAATCAATGAATAAGAATATAATATGGAGTGGGGATGAAAAATAAATGAAATGAACTTGAGAGAAGATGTTACCTCTAAATCGGGTAACTCCTATTGATTTAAGCTAAAACACCTTATTGAATTGCCCCCTTCCAAAGAAAATTATTCTTGGAGAAATATAGGGATGTTGGGAGACTATTTGGGTAGATTTGGGATGATCCAAGGGGTCTTGAGAGTTTTGATTAAGGGTAAGATGTGGTGGCCTTTTATAAGAGGGAGGAGGGGTATTTAAGAAATATCTTGAATTATTATTTTATTAAAAACTGTATTTCAATTATAAATGAGTCTGAATTCATTTAATTAGAATATAAGATGAATATAAGTAGAAATAAAATCACCCAATAATAATTAGATAGGTTTTGGATATGTTTTACCTTTATCATTTTTATTTAACCATTTTTTACGCTTACCATTTTATCAAGAATTTATCACCTTGAGAAGAAAAATAGTCACAAAAACATGAAAAATATACAATTCGAGAGTCAATAATAAAAATTTAGACTTCTGATAAATATTTTGTCAAATATTAGTTTTTTTTATTTTTATAATATTTAATAAAATATTTTTTATTTTAAAATATGAATTATATCAATTTTGACACTATTCCTATCATGATTTTTTTTAAATCTATAAAAACTTGATTACATTGAAGAAACATCATCTATACTAACATAACATGTAACTATCATCCATAAAATTCATAGATGAAATAAAAACAACCAAATTACATTTTCTTAACATTTATAATTTCAATTATTTGAATCCATTATTAATGAATCGTACACTACATCATCACTTTGTCATAATGAAATTTATTTTTTAATGTTTTAATATTAAAAATAAAATATCATGATGTAGATATTTTTTTATATTTATAATTACTATTTATAGTAGAACAGATCACTTATATTACCCTATATAAAAATAATTATTAAAATATATACTTTTTTGTTATATTTTCCTTAACTTTAAATTAAATGTAATTAAATGTCATTTTCATGCACAAGTGGATCCATAAGGTCCTAAAATCAACCAGTGTATGCCCATGGTTAGAAATATCTCATCCAATTTGGTTAATACAAGTTTAAGGGTAATTTAATATTATTATAATATTACATTTTACCCTTATTTACCACATTTACCCTTTAACCATTTCAAATAAAATATTTACTGAAGTTACTATTCATTATGTATAAAAATAAAAGTTACCTATTTAAACAATTTGGATCTCCTGATTAAAAATTTGGTATCCATTTTCCCATATTCAAAAAACAAAACTAAATGATATTAATTTAAAATTAATTTATTTTATCAAGACCAAAAAAGTGTGTTTTTAAGAAGTAAAAACTATCAAAATATTGACATGTGTTTATGTCAAATTTAAGATTGAAATTACCCCCAATGACCAAAATTGGATTAAATAGTAAAAATATAATCAAATTTAACATAAAAACAAATTAAAAGAACAATCTAAATGTATAAATATATTAGATGAAAAGGTAGTTTTCAATTTAAATGTTTTATTTTTCACTATTCATTAAAAATGAACTTTATCAAAAAAAATCCAAAATTTCATCAAAAGTAAATTTCGATGTTCCAATTTTAAATAAGAATTTTTTTTTCACATATAACATATAAACGTGAAAAAAACATGATTTAAAAAGGGTTCTCAATCAAAAATCTGTAAAACAACCTTTAAAAAATATTAGAGTTTTTCAGGCTTAGAATCGGATTCATTCTTATTTTCAGTCCCTAAAATTTATTCGATAAGTGTAAAGACATTTAACAAACCTGTATAATAATAATTTAGTTAGTTCTTTTTATTTCATCTAGTACAATGACATTGCGGTAACTACCATTTAAAACAATATAATTATTATATTATTTTTTGGTATAACTCAAAATTGTGTTCAACATATGTTTTCTTGGAAACCCATTATAGCGTATCGAGTATGCAATCAGAAAAAGTGTACTCTTTGAAATAAAATTAATATATTATTCATAAATATTATTCGATATGAAAATTTTTTATTTTATAAATACCTGGGTCATTACAACCTTCCCCCCTTTTGGATATTGCATCCTCCAAATTTTAATATTAGGCATAAAAACATCTTTGAAAGTCCCACATCAAAAAAGAGTCAATAAAACTATCACATTAAAATAATGAAATAGAATTAAAAAGGTAACCTATGATAACTCATCGTAGGGTTCCATGTAGGAAAACATGGATATGGAAGATCAAACAAACCAACATGTTCTAATAGAGATTGATAGAAAACATGATCATGGGGAAATTAACAACCAGATAATCACAATTGTGTGATAGGTTAAACAATCTTTGATTCACCGGTCGGAAAAGTAAAGGGATAGTTTTTTTGTTTTAACTTCCTTTTCATATAGTTGGAGAATATTTTAATGATATTAACTATGAACACAAGGAAATATACTTACTTTTCAAGTGGAGTTTCACCCTTTAATAAGTTTATACAAAAAAACTCATCTTTTCTCCAAATAATTAGTTTTTAGGATGACTTAGTCACACTTAATGTGCTAGGATAAACTTATAGAGAATAAAATGATCCAAGAAAGATGAACCATATATTTTCCTATCTTTAGACATTAACCAAAACAAAAAAACTATTTGTACAAGATCAGAACATCTTAAAAAAGGACAAACTTTTATAAAAAAGATATACTACTCTTAATCTCAAAAAAATTAACAAACAATACCCATAGCTCAAAAAATACCATTACATACACAATTGTTCTTAATATTATTCAGAATAACCCAAGCTATGTTTGAAACCCAAAATTTAGAAGTATTTTATCATATAATATTCCAAAAAATAGAAATATTTTTTGACAAATAACATTGGCTACTCTTAAAGTCTTATACTCGCAATTAATTAACATATTCGTATATTCTCAAAGATAGGTTAATCATTTACATAACTAACTCAGATCACTATAAGTCCATAAGAAAAAATTATATTCATCCAAAATAAAATTCCACCATTAATCCTTAAATAAAATCCAATAGTATTCTATTTCCCTTATGCATATAGTTTCCCAAAAGAATATACATCTTCTAAAATAACCTTTATCACTTAATTACGAAATCATTTTCCAATACTAAGGGAATCCATTTGATAAAACATAAGTTCCAAAAATCAACATACTCATGATCCATAAAATCCGTTAACTTAAAATAATATGTTATACTAACTAAGGACTTTACAAATTTCATTGGTAGACAATAAATCTCAGTTCTACTTTGGTTGTGGGTTTGATTCCTGTAGCATTGTCCAACGTGAACCATTTTGACCTGGTATTCATGTTGTTCTTTTTCAAAAAATATTCAATTATATAAGATTCCCACAAATTATTAAAATTCCTCATTACATATTTTAACCACTAATTTTATCTCATAACTTTCATTTTTATCCTAAAAATAGTGACCTCTAATTGCCTCAAATTCACAAATCATATAAACCGAAATGGTTCTTTATAACTATATCCAAAATTGAAAAGATAATTGTCCTCAAATATAATTTTCACATATTAAGGTTCAGGGTTACACATACTAGAAAAAGTATTCCAAAGTAATCTTATCACTAATACATTCAAAAATATCATCATCAATAGATCCAACATAACTCTTTGATTACTAAAATATAAACATCTTAATTATCAAACATTCATCGTGATCCTTTATCCATGTTTTTCAATATTGTTATTTTATACTTATTTCCTAAAAACAAAATCATGCATAATGACCAAAGATTTTAGTAATGTCAAAACATGATCTAAGATATAATAAATACTTTGCATTGGTCATTTTCAGTTTCCTCATCCTCAACAGGAATGTAAATATGAATTGGTAAACATATATTTGTATGATCCTACTAATCCCATTCCCAAACCTTCTTTATAGGACATATATTTTATAATTACCATGCAAACAATATTTAAAACATTCAATTAATTATTTTTAATTAACTTTTTTCCCATTCCTAGGGTCTACAAGACATTTCCTTTTTAAATGTAAGGTTCTTGATTTATGACCTTCATTACCACTTCTATAGCATCTTCCAATACCATTAAAGTATTTTCTTAGGTGTTTCATTCCAAATCCTTGAAACATTGTTTTTTGAATATACGTACTGTTATGATTTTTACCTAAAATATATATGGATTTGTTTATCACCTATACGATGCCTTATAAAAATCACCGTGGTTCAGGCAGTTAGTCATGACTCTAAATAGTTGGTTGATAATAACCACAAGATTTCTCATTGAAACTCTAATTTAATTTATATTCTCATTCAAAAAACCACTGTATTTTCCTTCACATCCATTTTTACTTTGGTGCCTGCCAGATCCATCCACTTACTAAAACCAAAATGGTTAGTGTGAGTATGTCAGTAAAATCCTCGTATAACATCTTATGAGGAGGTTAAAAAAATTATATACATGTTAATTTTATCTTAAACAGATTAAATTTATCTAAAATATATAATAATCTTCCTAATATGCTAACCATTATGGTTATGTCACTTATGCTTAAATAATACCCTAACCTCTAAAGTTATCTAAACTGACCAATGATTCCAACTATAAGGCCCCAATATTAAACATCACATAATATTGAATTAAGTTAATAATTCATATTGATGATCTTTTCAGGTTTAGATATTTCTTTAATTTGGCTATAACTATTACATTACATATCAAAAATTACAAAGTAGACACTTCTACTCTATCCAACTTTTTCACAATAATAAAAATCCCTAAATAAAAAAATAATTATTTTCTTGATATAAATTTTATAGAATACATAAATTATCGTATCCTTCCCTATACCCTATGAAAAACATTTCAAAAACATAGCATGAGCATAAAAATCTCAGTAAGGGTTATAAAATAAGGAAAGAAAACATTAGTTCATCAATACATACAAATCACTGAAATCATACTTCTCAATAATAAAACATAATCACGTTAACATACCTCATGAAATAATAAGATTTATGAATAACACATAGAAATAATAAATCATAAAGGTGACTTGTGTAATTCATATCATACATATAGTACAGATTTCATAGCTACATAGAGAGTTACATTTCGAATATCCATCATAGTATATTCCCTAAATCTGTTTGGAGAAGCATTAACGTCTACCTTCAACACCTTACCCAATGCATTGGAGAGCTATCTCGGTCTCACCCACCCTAGGTTTATCATGGAACCACCTGTATACATAAACAATTCACAAGAACTATAACATAATCATAACAGTTAAAACAAACATAAAGGAAAGATAACATTTCCACATTCCAATCACAATAGAAAATTTCATGATATTTACAAAATAAATTCTTTCTCCAAACCATTTTCAATACCAAAATACATAAAAAGGGTATATGTTATATATATATTTTTTAAAAATGATACGACTTATTAAGGAATCCATATATCAAATAATTTTTGTGGTGGTGGAAAGGTCATTCTCACCTTGAACGTTGAAAAGAAATATTATTTTTTTCATTTAGTAAAACACTTCATAGAATAATATTCCATTTGAATGAAAATTCATGTCCATGGGGTGTATACACCATATAATAGAAATTCATGTATAAATTAAAGTATTCCTCAATGAAAGAATATTGATACACTCTCCCTTACTAAAATTCGGTAGCCTAACGACATCACTTGAAAATTCAAAATATTAGTTGATGAGAGAGAAAAGGGTATCTCATCACTTGGACATAAATTGTACATAAATAAGGACTTATAAGAACGTATCCAAAAATAATTAAATATAAATTAAAATACATAACATAAAATAAGCCTTCAACTAAAATAGGAGGGTGAAATGTTCCCTTACAAAGACCATTTTTTAAGTAAAATTGATCGATTATGTGTATTCACTATAAGTAAACTTAATTAATATATAAATACAAGATATGATATCAAACGTTATTTCTTACACAATCATATCCAGACATAATTAAAAGTATATGATTAACCCAAAGAATGGAAATTAGGTTGAGAACTTCCCTTATGAAAATTCTGTAGCCTAACAGCGTCACTTAAAAATTCAGAAAATGAGTTGATGAAAGAGAAAAGGGTTTATGATAACGTGGACATAAAATGTAAATAAATAAGTATATTGAATAACATATCCTAACATAATAAAATTTAATTTAAAATACATAACCTAAAATATTCCTTTGACTAAAATAGAAGGGTGAATGGTTCCCTTACCTTGTGTTCGACTTGTCTTGTTCGTTCTATATCTCCATGAATAATAAACTTAATTCAATTATTCTTGCTTCAGAACATTTTTCAAATTTATTATTCCTTTTTTATCACTTATTTCCTTACAAATTTTCCATGTGGTCAAAAGTCATTTATCTTCAAAATTTTATTCATTATTTAAATATCATATATATCCCATATATATTTATTTATGTCCAAGATATATGTACTTATAATAGTCCATAACATTTTGATATAAGAAAATGAATGCACCATTCATGAATACAATAAGTTATACGTACACATGAACACTACTATCATTTCTTTTTCATTTTAAAAGGAATGGAAAATAAATGACACAAAGGTATATTGTAATTATAGAATAATATATATGTTATATATGTTAGATAAGTTCATTAACTCCATCCTTTATACATTCAATGTATAGAATGAATAAGTCATATCACATTAAGGGGGCGGTAGCCTGCACTTCCTCAAATGAAATTATCATATTTATGCATTATAGAAAGCATAAATGTATGAAGTAAAAGAAAAATACAGAAAAAAAATACAGAAGAATCATCATTTCATGAGGGAGTTGTTTTCCATACACAGAAACAGTATGTTCGTGTCTATTGGGTGGAAGGGTGTGTAAGTGTTGTTTGAATTATTCTCATAACAAAATCCATGTATATTTTGGATATTGACGATTTTATTTAATCAAATAATAATAATTGAATAGGGAGTGGGGAAGGAAAAAATAACATGAGAGGGTACGTTACCTCTAAAGCAGGTAACTCCTTTTGATTTAAGTTAAAAGGCCTTATTTAATTGCCTTCTTATCATGATAAGGATTCTAGGAGGTAGATATGGATGTTTAGAGATTATTTGAGAAGTGGTTGGACTATCCAAGGGGGATCTAGGGGTGTGACTAAGGGTTAGAGTTGGTGGCCTTTTATAAGAGGGATGAGGGGTACATGATGAATATCTTGATTTATTATTTTATTAAAAATTTGCATTCAGTTATAAAGGATTCAAAATCATTTATGTCGTTTATAATATGAATATAAGTCGAAATAAAATCATCAAATAAGAATTAGATAGGTTTTGGATATTTTTTAATCCTTCTCTTTTTTATTTAACCGTTTTTTCTCTTACTCTTTTTTCATGCATTTAACGCATTGAGAATCAAAATAGTTACCAAAACTAGAAAAACATTTAATTAAATATTCAACAATAAAATTTTAGTCTTCTGATAACTATTTGGATGAATCTTATATTTTTTTAAATTTTATAATATTTAATAAAATATCTTATATTTTAAATTGTATATTATGTCAATTTTGACACTATTCATGTCATGACTTTTTTAGAAATCCATAAAAACTTGATTACTTTGATAAAACATCATTAATTCAAAGATACAATGTAAATATCATCCATAAATTGGTGTGTCACATCAAAATAACCAAATTACAATTATTTTAACATTTATAATATCATTTATTTGAATCCTTTATTAATGAAGCAAATACTACATCATCATTGTGTCATTATTTACTTTATTTGTTTAATGTCTAAAAATTAGAAATTAAATATAATGATGTATAAAATATTTTTATATATCTAATTAGTTTTTCTAGTAGAATATATCACTAACATATTCCCATATAAATTTTTTTTTGGGAAAAGATATATGTTTATGTTATATTTTCCTTAACATTAAATTAAATGTAATTAAATGTCATTTTGTCACACAAGTGGCTCTATGGGGTCCTATAATTTACAGAAGGATTCCCATGGTTAGAAAAATCTCATAAAATAGGGTTTATGACGTGTGTAAAGGTAATTTAATATTATTACAATATTGTTTTACCGTTATTTAATAGATTTTCCCTTAACCATGGTAAATAAAATATTTACTAAAGATAATATTTATAATGTATAAAAATAAATGTTACCAGTTTACAAAATTTGGACCTACTGATTCCAAATATGGAATCCAATTTTTTAAATTAAAAATATAGAATTTGTATAGAATAATTTAAAATTAATTTTCATTGTCAAAACCAAAAGCATGTTCTTTAGAAGTTAAAACTACAAAAAGATCAACATGTGTTAGTGTAAAATTTAAGAGTGAAATTACTTCAAATGACCAATATTAGATTAAATGGTAAAAATATATTCCAATTAAACTTTAAAATGAAATAAAATAACAATCCAATGATTTATATAAATTAGATGAAAAGGCAGTTTTGAATTAAAATGTGGTATTTTTCACTATTCATTAAAAAAATACTTTATCAGAAAAATACAAAAATTTCATCCAAATTTTTTATTCTACTCTTCCTCTAAATAAGAATATTATTTTTACAAATAGAACATATAAATGGGACAAAAACTATATTTAAAAAGGGTTCCCCATCAAAATGCTGTAAAATGACCTTTTAAAAATATTAGACTTTTTCATGCTTAAAAGTGGATTTTTTTCTTATTTTAAGACTCTAAAATTTATTGGATAAGTGTAAATACATTAAAAAACATTTTTATCATATTTTATTTAGTTTTGTTCATTCCTTCCAATACAACAGTTATGCATTAACTACCATTTAAAATAATAATAATATTATATTATTTTTCTATATAAATAAAAGATGTGTGCAATGTAAGATTTCCTAGAAACCCATTTTTTTTGTCGAGTACACTATCCGAAAAAGTTTCCTCATTAACATAAAATTAATATCTTACTAATAAATATTAACATGTATGAAAATTTATTGTTCTATAAATACCTGTGTCCTTACAAAATGAATGGTTGCATGCTAAATGGCCTTGTCACACTAAAGAAAGGAATGGTTTGAACCAAATCACTTGATAAAAAGGTTGCATGCTACATTACCTAGTAACACTAATAAATGGAAAATCTTGAACGTAATAAAATATTACATGACCTCATAATCATATAGGAATGGCCTAACTCGAGCTCACCTGGGATTCCGATTAGGGAATTCCATGAGCACTCCATAACCCCACTCTGATTCATGGATACTCCTTTATTAGGTTGAGAACCATCTTAATCCAGATCCTTGTTTCTTCCCGAATTCCCAATATGACACCCTATGATCCCTCTATATTATTATAGGAAGCCTTTGATACAACTCATGTATCCATCATTTACAATTTGGTTCCATGGTAATAGCCCATAGGGCCCTGTCTCTCCTCAACCCCATCATACCTTGGAAAACTGGCATGGATTCAGTAGGTACCTTATAATGGAATGGATTGGAATATGATCATTGGATTATAATATTACCCCATTTTAGGATACAATTACTTATGAGTTAGAGACCCTTGAGGTTTACGTTTCCTTGGTCATTACCATGGAACTTTAACTATTTACATCATCACGATACTATGTCAGTTTTGGCCATGCATCACGTGACCTATTAATATAAACCAGTAATTGATTAAATAGATGGACTAGTTAAATTTAGACACCATTTAGGGGATGAATCATGTATGTGTTTATTTAGTTTCATTGTCCTAATTTACTTTATATATT
This sequence comes from Viscum album, assembly GCA_963277665.1. NCBI lineage: Eukaryota > Viridiplantae > Streptophyta > Magnoliopsida > Santalales > Viscaceae > Viscum > Viscum album. The sequence continues at coordinate 919,568,381 of OY728164.1, read as the reverse complement.
CATTCCCACACACTGTTACATTTCCATTACACGGGTTAGATGTTATAGACACCATTGGTGGGGGCCACTGATATTTATATCACAACCTCTCCAAGAGCCACTTGGTACTCTGGGTAGATTACATGGTTTATGGTGTTGAAAACGGGAAGAATATAACTTCAAACACTTCATTTATAGTTGTTTAGTGTATAGATTGATAGGGGAAGACCGACTTGGAAGTCAATGTGATTAGGATAGTTTTTATTTCCTTTAAATCGATGTGGAACATGTTAGCCTATTGTCTTGTATCCATGTTTTCTCATTTTCTAATACAAGACATATCATCATTTTTTATTTTATTATTGAATGTTATTTCAGTTGTTTCAGTTACTATTCATGTTTTCCCTATTTTCTGATGTGCATTCTATTTACTTATATTACGTCCTCTATTTGCCTATGTTTACTCTCACCTGTTGTGCAACACTTTAGTCATGAGAGTACAGTCTCCCCATGGACACAACATGGGCCCTCGCTGCTAGTCAGCAGCCTCTCACATTTGGGGACATGTTCTTGAGACCATGGGACCCTCCGAGATCCAGGAACCCTTTAACTGGCATTCGGGTTTGGGATGTCACAATATCCATGGTCAGATGTTATAAGTAGTTTATTTTAGACTTCATTATTTTGGAATTATCCTTGATTTATTTTAATCATATGTGAGTGAGAATTCTTAATGAATAGAAATTATAGGTGTTCTTCAAGGTGTAGAAATCTAGATTGTCATTGACTCATATACTGATTCTTCAAAATACTGGTTATCATGACCCCTACTGATGTGGCCTTATTTTTACATAGTTTTTTGACATCTTTTAATTTAATTTTTAATGATTTAATGATTTATTTTTACACTTTTTATTAAATAATCATACTTTTTTATTTTTATAACTAATTTTGTTAACAAATAAATTTTTTATAATTAATTTTTTGTTTTTAGTGTTTAATGTAATTAATTAATGGATATCTTGAATATAATAAGTTTTATAAATTATTATTAATTTATAAGTATAACTTCTATATTATAATTTGATATCCTAATTATTTAATAAATTAACCTAAATATTTTCTTTTAAATAATGAATTCATTACTTCAACTTTTAATATTTTATCTTTACCTTTCTAACATTTAATATCGTTATTTATTAAATTCAACCACTTTACTTAATTATAATACTTCTAATTCAATTTATTAGTGACTAATTAATTTCTATTTATAATTGTTTAATTTAAATTCACTTGCTTAATATATTAACCTGAATCATATATAATTTAATTGTTTGTTTAGTTTTAATTTAAGTTTTATAATTTTTTGTTTTTATTAATTAATTTATGTTTTATTTGTTTAAAAAATTTATTTTAGTTTATTAGTTATTTAGTTTTAAATTATCATTATTAATTAATACTTTAAATTATTTAATTTTTTATTATAGATTTACATTTTATTCATTTTTTTTGTTTTGCAGTGCAATGGTGGCACTGTCTACACCTCCACGGTTTCAACCATTGTCATGGTGTCACCATCAAATTCCTTCTACAGTCTCACTGGTTCATTAGTTTTCTCTCATAATTATCAGTGGCACTGTTTCTTAGTCACGGTGCCTCAACAAACATCCCATTCTTGTCTACTAATGGTGGCACCGTCATTCTTCCACTGGTTTCTCCCTCAAACTGGTTCCTCTGAAACTCTTCCACCAAAATCCCCCGCCATCATAACCTCTTTTCAACACTGTGCTACAACAACCTCTCCCCTTATACCACTGCATAACTTCACCACTACCATTTTTCCTCCTCCGATGCTTTAGCCACCCTCGCGCCGATTCTCTTATCATCGCTTCATCTCTTTTTTCCATTTCAATCTCTTCCTTACCTTCTTCACCACACTAATCTATCATAGAATCTAAATTCTAACCGACCCAGAACAGAATCACACAAATCAACACGAAATTTTTTCCACGAACTCATATTTCATGTAGTTCAACTATGCTTTGTGTGATCTATTGTACCAGGAGACACCGTGCCACGCTTTTGTGAGGAAGAAACTCGCCATCGTATCTTCTGGAAAAATAGATGCGTCTGTGCCATGGAGGATACATGCTCTTCAAATCCATCGATGCTCCTGTATTTTGGAAATCCATAGCCTGGATGAATTGATCCCAATGTCACTTCCGTTGGAGAAAACCCGTCGCTGAACGAGAGGGTCGTCGCCGCTCTGTCTTCCACAGGGGAAAAAATCCACCGGACATGCTGGAACCAAGGAGGACCCGTCTCTGCCTTCCGCCAAGTAGAACGAACCGCATTAGCTAGGTATTACGCTGCACACCCCCCCCCCCCCCCCCCGCACCCACCCACACTAGGGTTGTGCCGATTTGGGGGGGAGAAGAAGAAATTAATAAAAAAATAAAAAAATATTAACAAACTAAAATAAAATCATAAAATAAAATAATATTAAAATCAAAATATTAAGTCATACTAATTATAAATTAATAGTAAAATTAAGTAAATAAAATAGAATTATTTATTTAATTAACTTATATTAAATTCTATTAAACTATATCAGTTTAAATTTTTAATTATTATCTATTAAATATATATTTAAATACTAATTCAATGATAAATTTTGTTAATAAAATAGTTAATAATAATTTATAAATGTATTTAGAATAAAATAATTTTATTTTCAAAATGATTATAAACATTTTATAATCAATAATGTTAATTAAAAAAAATTAATAACATTATAATATTAAAATATATAATTAATTAAACTTTTAAATTTTAAATGTTAATAACGACTTATTAAAGTATTTCTTAACTTACATTATTAACATAATAATACTTATATATTTAATTAAATTATTATAAAGTAAATTCATAATTAATTAATAATTACATTAATAATGGTATTAATTCATTTTGATAATAATATTATTTCTAAAATATAATTAATATTTATCAATAATATTAATAAAATAATATATTAAAAACAATATTCAATGTGTTATTAAATAATTTAAATATTTATTAACTATCTAATTACTTTAATTCTTAATTTTTATTTATTTCCTTCATGTTTTCAACTATTTTTTTGTCTGTCCTTTCAAGGTTCATAATGAAAATGTAATTCCATCCAGGTTCACACAATGAAATTATCAGAGTTTGTTATAACGGGAAAGATTAAACAATGTGAGTTTGACCTAAAAATGGACGTGTATCGTGTGATCGTGATGAGCCTACCTAAGTTGGTTGAAGGTTGGGGTGATGTGTAGTTTATGACAGTGGGATTTAAAAACAGAGAAAGCAGTGAATTTGAAAGGGGGTACATACATTCATTCCATCATCCACTTCCGAACATAGCAAGAACATGGGGTGAATCTTCAACCACTTCCTAGAGACATGAAGACCAGGAGCGACAACAATTCGAGATAAGCGAGGGGATATATTCCTCTATCTTCCTTCAATTTTTTCCCTTTGTAATTTAATGATTTTATTTTACATATTAGAGGTGATATTGGGATAATCATCTAGTTCGGGAATAAAAACAAGTCTGCTGGTTATCTTTCTTCTTCCCTCTCATAAATCATTTTTAATGTGATTGGAATTCATCGACGAGATCAATTCTAAACACATTCAATTGCATCATACCACTGGAACTTAATCTCGGAACTCCACAATCATTTGTCAGGTCTGATTGTGGATTAATTTTCTTAACATTTAAATTGAAATGAAAACATAAGAGCTTACAATGAGTTTGTGTTTTCATCCTCTCAAAATCAAAATCTTTACATCTGATCTATCATGGAGAGGAAAAATACAAGATTTTTAAGCTTGAAAGAATTATCTATTAGCAAGGGAAATAAGTATCTCTATTTCAGTGGTACCAGTTTCAATCATCATCATGAGAAGTAATTCTTTTAAAATTATTAGATTAGATATTTTTCTCAGGGTGTTTCTCTTTGATTGTTCATCTATCAGCAATTATAATCTTTTTTACTTTTTACTTTCAATCTTTTTCTTTATTAAATATACTTTAGATCAAAATAAAAAACAATGTGGTGTGTCTTTAATGTATTTTGATAACACAAATCAAGAAAAAATATAAAATATAAAAAATAGATCCGCTACTGATAACAATAGTGGAGTGTTTTATGTTTTAGAAATATTTTGGTAAAAATCACTTTCTCTATGGGTTTGACCAAACATGCCACACATATAGTAGTTAGTAGGAATATAAATTTTATGTTGTGACTGACTTCAATGATGGTTGGTTCAGGTTTTTGGCGCCATTGCAGGGTAACATCCGAGCCCTTAATTTTCTAACAAAATAACATATAAAAAAATTAAAAAAATGAATTATTTTGAAAAAGTTAAAAAAAATAGAATTCATTCATCTTCTGTGTGGTACTGTACAGCTGTTGTTGTTTTTTTTGTGCTCAATTTAAATTATTATCACTAAATTCTTGAACACATGGTCTAATGCTGATAGATTAAAGCCCCTGAACCTTGAATTAGATAAACACTTAAGTTCTCTATGAAATAAAACCAAATTTGAAATGGAAAATCTTGATGACAGTGTTTCTGTGCCTAATGAATTCCAAAACCATCCAGAACTCTTAGAAGAAAATTAAAGTCTTGGGATGTGGGAATTCTAAATCCCTCAAGTTTTAAGAAATCCATCTTCCGTTAGGTTATCTCCTAGAACCTGAAACTACGAATAGAAACAATATCACATATCACTATTGCTTGCATTTAATGGGCTCTCTAATGAGGAATCCCTTTCCCTCATTAGAGACTTCTACAACACTGTGCAATAATTACCACTTCTAGGACTCATAGAGAATGAGCTAAGAATAAGAGTCATTCCCTTTTTCTTAAAAGGGAATGCTAGGAATTTGTTTTTTTGTTTTGATGAAAACTTTCAATAGAATTGAGATCATGTTTAGAATTCATTCATTATGAAATTTTATTACCAAAAACATAACGGTGAACTTAGAATTAAAATTGCTAGTTTTTATTAAGAGGATGGAGAAGCTTTTCATGAAGCTTGGGATATATTTAGGGACCTTCTTGGGTAGTGTCCCCATAATCAACTCCCATCTCACTTTCTCATGGATACATTATAGGATGGTCTATCCTTCTCTAGGAACAATATAGTTGATCAGGGTACTGGGGGTAATTATAAAGATAAGAGAGATGAAGAGTTGAGAAATTTTTTTAGAATATTGTCCCTGAATTGTCAACATAAATATTCATGAACAAAAATAGTGAACAGAAACCCAAACACTGGTTCAATGAATAAAACTCAAGCACAACTGGCTGAAATCACCAACCAAATTCTATCAATAATAAACTAGAACTCTAAGAAAATTGTTAACCAACTTGTCAGTCAAAACACCAATAAATCATTAAGAGAAAAATGTTCACAATGGGGAATGTTTGGAAACACCGGGAATTACTATCCTAACATCGATATGGAATCCCAACAATAAGAGAACTTGATCTTTGTTAACTAGGGTCCTAGGATGCCTCCCAAATAATATCAATTTTCTAACAATTATAACCAAGGATATAGGCACTATCGAAACATTTCATGGAAATAACAACTATTAATTAAGAAATCTACTACCCCTAATTACTCAAACCAACCAAGACCAAATTTTCAAAATCAATAGAGGGGTGAGTCTTCAAAGGCACAAGGAAACAATGATAACCAAATTTCTTCAAATCTTGATTTAATCTTGAAAATAATTAACTCTCAAGAGTAATGATACGAAAATTATCTAACTAAACATCAAAATCCATATTAGTCAGATAAAATGGAAAATTATGTGACAATGCATAATATTGAAAAAAAACATGGCCAACTTCCTAGAGATTTTTCTTCTAGAAGAAAGGGTAGACTTCTAAGCACAGTTGAACATAACCCTAGAGAGAATTACCATTTAAGTATTAACTAGAAGTGGGTGGAATACTCAAATTGTTGTTGAAAATGGTCTTAATAATGCCCAAAATGAAATTCTTCTTGAATCTAGTAATAAAAATTTTCTTTGTTCACATGCTGTAAATTCACACAAAGGTCTTGATAATAGAGAGAATCTGAACTTTCCCCCTGAAACACAAGCTGAAAATCTAATCTAAAAATCAAAGGAATAAAGGAATATAAAAATTTGAGGAATCGGTGAGGGATATACCTACTATTCTTAAAAAAGTTTCCCCACCCATCCCTCTCCCTGAGAACTGGAAACCAAAAAACAACACTAAGGATTAACTTCTTTAGTTCCTTGGTCTCCTTTCCAATATTCAATTATTCATTCATTTCATTCATGAATTAATCAAAATTCCATATTATTTGAAATCTATTAAGAAATTTGTTTGAAATAAAAATAACCTTGAAGAGTTTTCTACCTACAGCCTCACTAAAGACTGTAGTGTTATTCACCAAATGAAAATCCCACTTAAATTTAAAGATCCAAGTAGCTTTCTTATCCCCTGCACCCTAGGGAATTCGAATCAACTCAATTATTTGTGTGATTTTGGTTCTAGTATTAATCTTTTACCTTAATCACTATTTCAACATTTTAGGTTGGGTTATCTTCATCCCACCAAAGTCATATTGTAGTTATATTATAGATCTTTCACTCATTATATTGGTAGGGTAGATGATTTGTTATTAGGGGTTGGGAAACTATATCGACCTTCATACATTTTAGTCTTAGATATGAAGTGTGATCAAGAGGTGCCCCTCATCTTGGGTAGGCCCTTCTTGGGTATAGGTGGTGCTGTTATTGATGTCTCTAAGGCTTAGCTTATTATCAAAAATAGAGAACAATAAGAATAATTCAATGTGTTTCAAATTTTCAATGGCCAAATATTTTTGAAAACTATACAATGGTAGAGTCCTTAGACGATGATAACTCAACTGAAAACATTAAAGAATCTTAAAATCAGTCATCTATTGAAGAAATATATTTGGAAGTTGAAAATCATTACTTACATGTTACAAAAATTGAAAATTCTGCTCAAATTCTTGATCTGAAAAATTTTCCAAATCGGGAAAACAATCCAGTTTCTACTGTAGAAGAGTCCTATGTTTCTGAACATTAGAGCTTTTTAGTGAATTTTAAGGTTAATCTATTGTCACCAATACTTATGAACACTTTAATGATGTACATGGATATCTTTTGAGACAACTTGATAGTACTTATTTGATTAACTTATTGAATTATGACCTAGAAAACATGGACAGTATGTTGTTCACATTGGACATCAACATAGTAAATTCTGAAAATGAGCTTGAAATTGATAATATTTATCATTTAATACTCCTTTAAAGTGATATGTTGAATATAATGGAACACATAGTCCAAATATTCTTCTTTAGAGTGTAGAACTACCCATTCTTGAACTAAACCCAATACCTTCTAATTTGAAATAATTATTTCTAGGTGAGAATTCTACTTTTCATGTCATTATTTCTACATAACTGAATGAAAATCAAGAAGAAAGATTGTTAAGTGTGTTAATGAAATTTAAATCTACCTAAGTCTAGACCATAGCTGATATAAAGGGTATTAGTCCCTCATTATGCATGCATATGATTCTTATGTCACCTGATCATAAATCTAGGGTATAGGTCAAAGAAGATCAAAAGTAAACCTGAAATAAGTTTTGAGAGTGGAAGTCATTATTTTGTTAGACACTAGTATTATATATCCCATTTCTGATAGTGGACGGGTCATCCTAGTCCAGGTTATTCCCAAGAAGCGAGGTATCATTATAGTCAAAAATGAAAAAATGATGAAATCCAAGTTAGGAAAGACACAAAATGGAGTGTATGTATCGATTATAGGATGATTAATGCTACTACTAGGAATGACCATTTTCCAATAACCTTTATTGAAAAATTCTTGAGATGCTTGCTATAAATGAGTTTTTCTATTTCTTATATGGATATTTTAGTTACAACTAGATTCATGTTTCTCCAGAGGATCAAGAAAAGAACACTTTCACATTCTCCTTTAGGACATTTTCCTACAGCGAGATGCCTTTTATGTTGTGTGGAGCTCTATCCACCTTTCAAAGGTGAATGATGGATATTTTTTCTAACATAATTTAGAAATTCATTGAAGTTTTCATGGATTATTTTTTCATTGTGTGTAGTAATTTTGATTCATGTCTTGGAAATATTGAGTTAGTTTTAGAATGAATCATTGAAACCAACCTTGTTCTTAATTTGGATAAGTGTCAATTCATTCTCACAAAAGGTATAATACTTGGTCATAAAGTGTCAAAGATAGGTCTAGAAGTTGGTAATGCGGAAGTCATTCAAAAATTTCCACCTCCTACAAATTTAAAACGCTTTATAAGTTTTCTAGGGAATGTTGGTTTCGTCTTGAGATTTATAAAAGACTTTTCCAAAATCAAAAATCACTTGTGTTGTTTTCTTTTTTAGGATGCACCTTTCATCTTTGATGAAAAATAATTGAAGTAATTTAATATGTTAAATGAAAAACTCACTACATGACCAATTATCACTGCACCTGATTAAAAATTTCTTTTTGAACTTATATGTGATGCTCGTGACATGTATGTAGGTGTTGTCTATGGACATTGTAAATATAGGAAACTACATGTGGTGTATTATGTTAGTAGACTGCTAGATGAGGCCCAAAAGAATTATACCACCACTGAAATAGAATTACTACCTGTTTTTTTTCCTAGAGATGTTTATAATGTATTTGTTAGGTTCAAAAGTAATCATTTTTCACTGACCACTCTACTTTGATGTATTTTTTGTCTAAGAAAGAAACTAAACTCATGCAGATTAGATGGATTATGTTGCAACCGGATTTTTATTTATAGATTTGGGATAAGCTGGGAGTTGAAAATCTAGTTTCTGACTATATTTATAGGATTCCTCTTACTCAGACTGAAGATCCTAGGGAGATAAAATCTTCCTTTCCTGATGAAAAACTACTCTCTATTTCTATTAGGAAATCTACATGGTGTGATGATTTTTTGAACTTCATAGAAGTAGGTGTCTTTCCTAAAAATATATCTAAAAACTGAAGGGAGAAATTAATTTATAAACATAAATACTATCTTTGGGATGATCCACTGCTATTTGAAAGATGTGATGATGGTATTTTGAGGAGGTGTGTGCCTGAGGAAGAAATTATTCCTGCCTTTGAGTGTTTTCACTCATCGCCTTGGGGAGGTCATCATGGTGGTGAAAGGATAGCTCAAAAAGTCTTAAAATTTGGTTTCTATTATCCCACTCTTTTCAAGGATACTAGAAGCTATGTGTTTGGTTGTGAAAAGTGCCAAAGGATAGGCAATGTGGGTAGGAAGCAATAGTTAAACAAATTTTTTTTTCTAGAAGTTGATATTTTTTATATCTGGGGTTTAGATCTCATGGGTCCATTTTTATCATCTTATGGGAATGATTATATTGTTTTTGAAGTAGATTATGTGCCAATGTGGGTTGAGATAGTGGCACTTCCCAACAATCCATCCAATTCTATAATTAAATTTGTCAAAAATAACATCTTTTCATGATTTGGAGTTCACAAAGCCTTCATTTCAGATAATGGAACACATTTAAAGAATTATATGTTTAGGAATTTTATGGTGGAATATTGTTGTGTTCATAAAACTGGATCTCCTTATCATCCACAGTCAAGTGGACAAGTGGAAATTTCAAATAGGGAAATGAAACATGTACTTTAAAAAACATTGTCATCCTCTAGGAAATACTGGTCTCTTAAATTGGATGAAGCTTTATGGGCATATAGAACTACATTCAAGATCACAATAGGGATGTATCTATATAGGTTGTAGTATTTAAAATGATGTCATTTACCTGTGGAGTTTCAACACAAGATATATTGGGAAGTTAAGGCACTAAATTTTGATCTTAAGAGTGCAGGTGATAGTAGATTACTTGAGCCTACTGAGTTAGATGAGATAAGAAGATAGAGTTAAGATAATTCATGGATTTATAAATAGAGGAATAAAATCATTCATGATTTTTTCATTCTAGTCAATAGATTCAGACCTAGACAGTTGTTCATCTGGTTTATCTCTAGAATCAAACTCTTTCTTGGAAAACTGAAGTCCAAGTGGTTCGGACCCTTTAATGTTGTAAGAGTACTTAATAATGGAGATGTTTAAATTGAAGGTGAAGAGAACAACCCTATGTTGGTTAATGGTCAATTAGTGAAACTTTATTTTTAGGGATACCCAAAGGGCTTGGCTACCTTCACTATTCTTGATAATTCATCTTAAATAAAGTCTGGATGAAGACATTAAACTTAGCTCTGCATGGGAGGAAACCCATAGTTCATTTTTTGTCTTTGTTGATTATTTAATTATTGGAATTTGACTAAAAATACTACTTGATCTATTTTTGTGAAATCTCCACTATTTATTTTCTCTTGATCCTTGTTATTGTATATTGTGCTAGGATACTGATTTTGTGTCAAAAGGGAGTGGAATTTCCTTGTTGAAGCTTTAATGATAAACATTGATTCTAAGAAGTACATTATTCTTCAGTTTACATTCATTTTTTGTTCTCCCTTTTCACATTAATAAAATTTATTGCAAGCCACAATTATTACTATCTATGTGTCATTTAATCACCAATGCACATGAGCCACCATTAAAATACTGTCCGTGACTCATTAGTGCTTTTTTCGGTGACTCATAGTTAGTATTATTAGTGAGACAGTGATTGTTACTTTAAAAACACCGCTAGTGTTAGAAAAATCTGCTACATTTTTGCCTGAAAAATCTTTTACATGTTTTTCATACTAAAAGTTTTTACTACATGTCACTAAGTTGAATAAAATAATTTTACTTGTTCCTCCTTATGGAAAAATTGAATTTTTCTATTGTTAAAATAATTTCACTTCTTGAAAACTAGTGTGGGGGTACAAGATTACTGGTTGTTTTGTTCTTTATTAAAACTATGTAGCTTAGGGGTGTTAATATGAATATTTATAATATATTACAAATTCATTTGAATCATACTTTCTCAAATTTTGTCACCCAGTACTCATTGCACCCATAAGATAGATAAAATGTTTGTACATTAATGTAAAATCATTGTCACTGACTTAAATGTTAATGCATGTACTTTCTTCTGAACCTGTAATTAAGTTATTCGTTATGGAAAACTATATTTTTGAACTTCAAAGAGACCCTTTATACAAGTCATTAATATATTAAATTGAAAACCTATTTTGAACTCAATTTTTCAAATTATTCTTATCCATAATTGGAAGTCAACTTTGGAGAAAAAGTAGGGTCTTAAGTGTGGGGGGGGGGGGTCAATTCGTGATTGTGATGAACTTTTCTTTACTAAAAGCCTGTCATTTCCCACATCCACTTCAAACCTTTTGTAAGAAATTGTTTAAATTTTTAAAAATTCTTGTGCAATTTTAGGCTTTCTTATTACTTCAAATGAGTCGTGCCTAAATATAATTCTTTACTAGTAGTGAAGAACTATTTTGATTATGAAATTATTGAGGTTGGATGATTTCTAAGTGAACTTTTTTAGTGATTAAATAGAAATTTGGTTTAGGAACTAATTTTTATAGTGATATGGGTAACCTGTTAGTAGAATTTTGATCATAAACCATGAAACTAAAAGCTTTAAATGATCCTAGAGGACACACATTTTTATTATTTGTTAACGTAATCACCTTAATGAGGCAATGAAAATGGTTTTCAAAAAAAACTTTTCAAACTGGAGTATTTTGGGCATCTGGGATCCCACGGTGAATCTCTCAGACCCTAGATGTTGGGTGCATTTCTGTTTACTATAATCCCTCTCTACACTTTCAATAAGTTCAATGAACAGTGCTTAGAACATGATATATGGCTTGGGAAAAATAAAATAAAGCGTCTAGGGTCAAAATGAGTTCATTAAGGTGGGGGGAATGATGAACACTAGATGAAGAAGGGGTCAATTTGATTTAATGGCAGTAATTTAGGTGGTACCATTAAAGTGATTCACAAAAAAATATTTGTCTTTTCAACCTAGGATTGAGTCAAAGTATAAAATTCATACTATTTAGTTTTGAATTTCACAAGTTCTTTTTAACTTGTTGTCACTCTTGAAGATAGCTCTTAATCCTGGACTAGACTGGGTCATTAAGAAGTATCACATATGAGGTAGGAAATCATATTTGTTTAATGATTCATTACATTCTAGACTGCTAATGAGATTATGTTTGGGAAATATTTATTTGAGCATTTTCTTTTCAAAAGCCTATTGACATGTTTCTATTTTTTGTTTCAGATTTCTAGGCATGTTAAACTTGAGCTAAATCATACTCACTATTCTGTTTTTCAAAGCTAAAAATGCATGGGATTGTTTGAGGACAAAAAATTCTTAAGTGTGGGGGAATTTAATGAGGCCTTATTTTTAAATATTTTTTCCACATCTTTTTATTTAATTTTTTATTTTTACACTTTTTATTAAATAATCATAATTTTGTATTTGTATAAGTAATTTTGTTAACTAATAAATTTTTTATAATTATTTTTATGTTTTTAGTATGTAAAGTAACTAATTAAATACCTTATTTAATTTAATAAGTTTTATAAATTATTATTTAATTTATAAGTATAATTTATTTATTAAATTTTGAAATTCTTATTATTTAATCAATTATCATAAATATTTTCATTATAAAAATTAATTCATTACTTCAACTTTTAATCTTTTTAACATTATCTTCTTAACATTTAATAAATTTATCAATTAAATTCAATCACTTTACATAATTTTAATACTAATAATTCAATTTATTAATGATTAATTAATTTCTATTTATAATTATTTAATTTAAATTCACATTCTAATTATATTAACCCTAATGATTCTTAATTTAAGTGTTTTCTTAGTTTTAATTTATTTTTTAAAAGTTGCTGTTTTTATTAATTAATTTAAGTTTTATTTATTTAATATATTTATTTTAGTTTATTAGTTCATTAGTTTTCACTTACCATTTGTAATTATTTCTTTAAATTAATTATTATGTTTAGACATGATTTACGTTTTTTTTATGTTTAATTTTTTCTTTGTTCTGCAGTGTAATGGTGCACTGTCTGGACCATACGGTTTCACCTCAATCTTGGTGCCACCGTCAAATTCCTTTTGTTGTCTCACAGGTTCCATTTTTCTCTCTCACCATCATCTGTGGCTCCATTTCACTATCGTGGTGCCTTAGAAAACATCCTATTCTTCTCTACTAAAGGTTGCACCGTCATTCTGCCACCGGTTTCTCTTTTAAACTGTTTCATCCACAACCCTTCCACACGAATCCCCTACCATAGTAACCTCATTTCCTCATTGTGCCACAAAAACCGCTCCTCTTCTACCAATTCTTCACTTGACCACTACATTTTTTTCCTCTTCCTCTTATTTATCCACCCTTGCATCAATTCTCATTCCATAACTTTAGGGACTTCAAATGTTTTGTCTGTGAACCGCTATACCAGGAGACCTCGTGCCACACTTTTGTGAAGAAGAATCTTTTCATCGCATCTACTAAAAAATTAGATTCTGCTGCACCATGGAGGAGACAAGCTGGTTGAATCCATCACTTCTCCAAGATAAGGGAAAGCCACAACCTGGAGGATTCAATCTCGATGTCACCGCCACTGGAGAGAACCCGCCGTTGAAAGAGAGGGTCATTGCCACTTTATCCACCACAGAAGAAGGACACCACCCGATGTTCTCACACCGAGGAGGACCCGCCTCTGCCTTCCACTGAGTGGAACCAACCGCTGCACCGACGGGTTATCGCACCGAACCCCCCCCCCCCTCTAAGGTTGCGCCGATTTGGAGGGGGTGAAGAAGAAATTAATAAAAAAATATATTAATAAACTAAAATAAAATTAAAATCAAAACTTAAAATAAAATAATAATAAAATAAAAAATATTAAATCATAATAATTTTAAATAAATAATAATTATAAGTTAATAAAATAGATTTTTTAATTTAATTAACTTAAATTAAACTCTATCAAACAAAATCAGTTAATCTTTTTAATTATTATGAATAAAATATATAAATTTAAATATTAATTCAATGATAATTTTTTAATAAAATACTTAATAAAAATTTATAAATGTATTTAGAATAAAATAATTTAATTTCCAAAATGATTATAATCTTTTTATATCAATAATGTTAATTATTAAAAATTCATTACTTAATAACATTATAAAATTAAAATATATAATTAATTATTATTTTAGAATTTAAATATTAATGATGATTTATTAAATTAATTATTAACTAATATTATTAACGTAATAATAATTAAATATTTAGTTAAAAAACTATAACTTATCTTCAATAATTATATAATAATTATGTTAATAACTGTATTAATTAATTTTGATAATAATATAATTTCTAAAATATAATTACTAGTTATCCGTGATATTAATATAATAATTTATTAAAAACAATATTTAAATTCTTTACAATTCTTTTAACAATTTTTTAATTGACTAATTACTTTAATTATTAATTTTTATTTATTTCCTTCATGTTTTCAACTATTTGGTTTTGTCTTCACTTTGCAGGTTCATACAGGAAATGTAATTCCGTCCAGGATCACAGAATGAAATTACTAGAGTTTGTTATAAGGTAAAATATTAAACAACGTGAGTTTGATTGAAAAAACGTGTGAGTATCATGTCACTGTGAGGATCCTTCCCATTTGTTGGAAGTTTGTGGTGATATACCATTTATGACATAAAGATTTAAAAGAAGAGCATGCAATGAATTTGAATGGGGAGATAGACAATCATTCAATCATCCACTTCTGAGAAGAGAAAAAACATTGGGTGAATCTTTAACCACTTCCTGGAGACCTGAGGGCCACGAGCAGCAACAATTCGAGCTAGGTGAGGTAGGTCTCTTCCTCTATTTTCCTTCAATTGTCGTTCTTTTTAATTGAAAGATTTTAGTTTACATATTAGAGATGATGTTGGTATAATCATCTAGTTAGGGGATAAAATTGAGCTTGCTGGTTATCTTTATTCTTCCATCTCACAAATCATTTTAAATGTGATCGTAATTGATCGGCGAGATCAATTCTGAATGCATTCAATTTCATTGTACCATTGAAACATAATCTCAAAACTCCACAATCATTCAGCAGGTTTAATTGTGGATTAATTTTCTTAAAAATTTAAATTGAAATGAAATCTTTAGTGCTTATGACGAATTCATTCAGTCTTCCTTTCCAAATCAAAATCATCATAGTTGATCTATCTTGGAGTGGCGATCACCAAGATTTTTCATCTTGAGATAATTTTCACCTGGAGAGGGAAATAAGTCTCCCTATTTCATTTTTACCAGTTCCAATCATCATCAAGAGAAGGAATACTTTTTAAATTAGTAGAATAAATATTTTTCTAGGGTGTTTCTCCTTAATTGTTTATCTACCACCAATTTTAATCTATTTTTCTTTTTTTTCTTTCAGTATTTTTCTTGTTTTAATATTGTTTAGATCAACATAAAAAAAAATGTGGTGTCTCTTTAATGGCTTTTGATAACACAAATCATACAAAAAATATAAAAGTAAAAAAAATAGATCATCCACTACTAAAAACGGTGGAGTGTTTTATGTTTTAGAAAAGTTATTGTCAAAATCACTTTACCTGTGGGTTCGGCCCTACTTTCCACATATTAAATAGTTGGTAGGAAAATAAATTTTAAACTTCTACTGACTTAAACGACTCTTGGTTAACCTACCAACAAATTTTACCCTATAGGGAAGAAAATGAAGGAATAAAGACAATGACTCAAGAGCCCCACCTATAGTATTTCCCTAGATTGGTGACTAGTACATATTTTATAAAAATGTCACATATGGAAGGCATTACCCTCTAATGATATTGTAGGCTCATGAGATAGAATATCTACCACCAAGAAACTACATTGAAAAAATAAAAAATATTAAAACAAAAACCATCCTATTATTATTGTATAATTTAAAAAAACAAATTGTCTTTAAATAAATAACCAAAATAACCTATTATGGTAGAAAATTAGTAACAAATACAATTTCATGTTTATAATTATCCATCTTGGTACCTAAATTCTTCAATAAATCCTAAAAAAATAGTTTATATGTATGTGAGGGGAGTATAACTTTTATAATTAGTATGATCATACACAATATTCTCATGAACATTTGAAAAATGTAAACTAAGACACACATATGAAAAAAACAGAACCAACAACACCTTTGGATGTTAACTATCCAATACCATCCTCGCTAAGGAATACAAAACAAATAATGCATCCATTTATAATAACATAGTAAAAATCATATCAATAAATAGGGTATCTCACACAATGTTCCCACTGATTTTTCACTCCCATTCTCCAATTTGATATTCCCCAGGGTACCCATACATTATATTTAATACTACCCATAGAAACCATTAGAGTAATGTTATACCAAGTACCCAAATTAAAATGGACTATCACATCCCTTCTGAAGAAACCTAGAAAACAACAAGAGACTAAGAAACATTTTTGAAACGAGTCATGGCATATACATAATCTCTCATCCACCATCATATATCTATTATAGTAGAGTATATTCAACATGAAGGACACTAACATTATTCCCTTAACCTACCATGTATTGTTGCAGTTGGTGTTCTAGAACCAATAGTTTGTTTATTGTATTTCATATATATTCAAATGATTAAATGTTAATAAAAAAACTAATATTGTATGTTGATAATTTCTCTGAATTTCATTGAGGAAATAATGTCTTATGGGATATGTCACATTGATAAGGGCATATTAGTTCCTCACTATGATGATAGAATTGAATTTCCATGACAATATTCTTAAATATTTTTGTTTGGTCAGATATTATACTGTGATAAAAAATATTGTATGTTGACTATAAGGTGTGATTACTCACAAGTTTATGATTCTAATTCTTATAAATTTCTCATTTGGTGGCCTCCAATTTGGGAGATAATGTGAAGATACCCACTAGTATGAGTTATGTATTTTTAGTATGATTAGATATTCCTATTCGTGGGCGACTGTAATGGTCTTTGAAAATAAATAGTATTATTAATGCTTTTGATGACTCTAGAAATTAAATTTAATGACCAAAACAATGACTCCAAATATTATTTAGAAGTAGGGTACATTAGGTGGATCATGAATGACATAATTATAATGGCTTTGTTGAGGAAGGATTTCTCCCCTCTATCTTCATGGAAGCTGATTTCTCAACCATTTGATTCGAATAAAATCATCACATTAAATTTCATTGAAACTGTGTAATTTTTTTCATATTGTTAATGAAAGATGTATCAATAATATTGGTCAATGACGTATATGTGTAACCATATTGATGACATATTTAGATATAGGGATTATATGAAACATCGAGTGTTTGTATGTGATTGTCCTCGGTGCAATAATAATTTCATTCTCATAGTTGACTTGGGCAATTTCAAGGTAGTAACCTTCGAATTCAGGCAAGACTACACAATGCAAATGAGACATAATCCCAGATTTTCAGGCACTATGTTTTTCAGTTGATCTCAAACAAATTATATTTGAATTTAATTTTTTCAGTAAATATTATTCTCAAGATTGAAGATTAAATTTATTCATGTTTTATTGATCTATAATATTTTCAAGTTAATAAAAATTATTAATTTTTTAAAAGATAATTTATTTTATTACAAGAATATATAATAAATATTTATTCAATTTATTTTCAATAAAATATATATTTTATTTAATAAATTTTTATATGTAGAATTATTGATAAAATATTTATTTTTGAAAAAAATATTTAATAATATATTTTTTTGGGTATTCAATAAATATCAAGGGTTTAAAATGGAAAAAGTCATTGTTAGGGGAAAAATATTAATTTTCATATTAATTGAATTATATTTATCATAGCATCAGTTAGTGAAATCTAAAAAAATAATATTATATTATTATATGGAATGTGGTTTGATAAGGATTATAATATTATTTTTGATCATGTATGAAATAAAATAATATTTAAATATAATGTATATCTATATAAATAGATGGTTATGTCAATTATGTTGGGTTAATCGAGAATTGAGAATTGTTGGGAACAATAGACTTTCATTTTGATTTTTTCCTCTTATCTTTTCGTGAACAAGAAGAACTCCTTCAATCCAAAAGGATCGTGAAATGATTATGATGAAAAATGAAAGAATATTGATTCACCACACCAGCACTAATAAATCATTTGTAATCATTCAAAGTTCAAAAGAGAATATATAAATCACCACAAGAGGGATTATATAATTGGATCTTACCTAAACATCAATGTTAATTCAAGAAGGGTTTATGGATGATCAACATCGTTATCAAAGAATGTACCTAAGATGATGAAACCCTATATTCTGATGATGAATATATTAAATATAAATTTAATATGAAAATATTCTCTCTGGTTCAATATTTTCTTCTATGTCAAAATTTTATGGGAAAACATTATTGGTCATGAAGGTTACATCTTGTAAAATATTATGAATAATAAATCAAATGGAAAAAACCTTCTTGGTTAATCACCCTCTGAACACTTCTTCTACACCCAAAACCCATAAAGTTATATCAAATGGTCCATATTTAAAATTTATAATTATTTATTTTATTTTTGGTTTCTAGGATCAATAGTGGTTAAATGTTTCATTTCCATAATATTAATTCATTAATATGATTGTCAAAAGAATCATTATATTGTAATTTTAATTATAATTGTTTATTTTTTTATTTTTATAAATGACTCTGAACAGATAAAGAATGACAAAAGATTCTATTGGAAATTAACAATGATTTTTGGATGATATAATTGGTTACATGGCTAGTAGATGGAATTAAAATTGTGTACCCATGTGCACTACAAATGGCCATGTCACATGATACATGAAACAACACGATGAAATTACTTGTACTGTATTTATTACACAACACATGTAGACTGAGCCTATCTGGAACACAAAATGATGGATTACACAGTGTGTATTTGGTGTGCATGTCATGTAGTATACATGGTTTAGTATCCAAATTCACATATATTGTTTGGTCAAGTGCACTGTTAAAACCTACATTTGACTCGAATCCTAGAGAATTAATGATATGTAAGATATTTATCCATCATACACATCTTTATTTCATTATTTCTTAGTTCTGAAATACATGTTGAGTATTTGGGGAAATTATGTGGACACAAGACATGTGAGAAACCCGATGTGTAACTAGCATATATATGTCTTATAGTCCCACATATGATGAAAAAATAGATCCTTCTGTGTGTTTCATGAAAACACATCATTTTTATTATATAGTATGTACCTCAGGAGAAAACTCCATGTGATATGGCTGAGATACACACTGATGATCCATGAGTTTATCTTGAGAACACAACATAGGGAACACATGGAATGTAAGTGGTTATTACACATCTTATATTCTATCTGATGTATACACTTAATCCCCATATGTTTCTCCCTGGATACATAGAAATTGTGATACATGGTGTATCATTTTAGTAAACTCATTTTAATATCAAAATAAAGGATTGAATTAAATTACCTTAAATAGTTAATTTCAGTACTACAACCTTATTATATTGATTGAAACATATTGTGTTTGACAATTTAATAAGTGTTTTAATGAATTCAAAATGCTCAATTTATTTATTAAAATTACCAATAATTATTGGTCATTCCATTTATTTTCTAGGAATTTATTATTGATTCTTATCTATAAGATAATTTTTATAGATTTTAATATAAATGGAAATTAATTAATTATTAAATTAATTAATTAATAGAATCATAATTATTTTAATAACAAAGAATCAATAAGTGTGAATGTTAACCAGTTTTAATTTTTCATATTCATAATTTTCCTTTGAAAATTCATGATCTCTAAAAAGAACTTTTTATGTGTTTGTTTAATTTAGTTTAATTTATTTCATGGGTTTTCCAATTATTAGTTATTAAATTAAATATGATGGCTTTTAAGCCATCCATCCCTCTAATATTATCAAGGACATCAATTGAAAAGGATATTTATGTAATTATAAATAAATAAACTTATAATTCCCCTCTCTTACATGTGACTTATAAATATTTGTAATAAATTGAGTATCCCATACATCATGGAGGTGGTTTGTTATAGAACAAATATGTTACCTACCTAAGAAATACATAAGTGGAAAAATGGGATGTTGTAACCAATGCTAAGACCATCATAAAATGATTTCCCCTATGTCATAGGTCGGTTTATTTTTCTTTCAATAAATCCTCTATTAGATAAGATCATGATCATGACACTTATTTATTTATTTCTATCATATGAATTATTTATTTTATTTATTCAAGACCATGATCACATAAATAAATGAATAAATATGAAAATATTGAATTAAATAAATGGATTACGTGTAATTTTTTTATCAGTCATGGTTCATCAATTAAGTAAAATATACTTAATATTAACAATACATGTAATGGATAAAAAAGGATAAAATTTATACATAATAATAAAATCACTCCACTCTATATTATTTCAAACTATTATTCTTTTACTCGATTATTAATGATACTGTAACGTTGTTTTACTTTATTATTTGTCCTTCTTGAACGTTGTTTAGAGTAATTTGAGTTGGGTCTTGATTTCGGGCTATTTCATGAGATTTTAGAATGTTTTGGAGGACCATGGGGTTGTTCACATTTGGTTCATATTTAAGGAAAAACTATGTGTTTTGGCTCATAAAAATATATAGCATGTGTTGAGCTACTAGAGAAGGCACATGGTTTTTTCTTAACCATGTGGCTAACCCAAAAAAATTGTGAACCATTGGAAATAGGGGTTTTATTTTGGTATAATTTTTAAATTAATCTTATTTCCAAACACTTAACCCTAATCCAAGGAACTATATAGGGTGTACAATGAAGGATAATAGTTACACCTAACCATGTGTCCTCTCCAGAAATCTATGTGTACGGGTATTTTATTTTTCATTAAAAATTAAAGGGACCTATATTTAACCAATAATAACCCCAAAAAATAATA
Organism: Viscum album; assembly: GCA_963277665.1. Classification (NCBI taxonomy): domain Eukaryota; kingdom Viridiplantae; phylum Streptophyta; class Magnoliopsida; order Santalales; family Viscaceae; genus Viscum; species Viscum album. Next base: position 919,547,211 of record OY728164.1, on the reverse strand, counting down.
TCAAATAGAATTAATCCTTCTTTAGTGCATTAGAGGCTTCTACCTCGTAATTCTGTGTGAATTTCCATCATTCTTAACAGACCAACTCAAGCAATGTTGCATTTTTTATCTGATTTCTCCATTTCATCTTAGATTCTCATGGGGTATCATATCCAATCATATTTTTTTAACCATAATGATATTTTTATGTTACATATAAATGGGTTTGATAGAGTATTCATGTGTTTCTTATGGATATAGGATCTTGAGGACCTTTTCTGTTCTGCCTCGATATCTTTTTTCGATGGCAGTTAGATCTACCTTCATTCTTTAAAACAAAATTCTATAAAAAGGTACATTTCATTGAATTTATTATAGTACATATAAATTTCACTAGTTTATTAATGTAATTTAATTTATTTGTGATTTAAATATATTTCTAGGAAATGATCCATGTTTTTAAAGGGTTCTATTTTAAAAATGGTCTGTTCCCACCAAGTGTTTTATTAAATTATTGAATTGTGGTTCATGTTTGGAAATTGGATTTCAAAACCTGATTTTTGTTTTCACGGATTTTTTTTATTATTATTACACAAATTTAGAAAGTTTTTTAAATGAATTTGGATAAGTTTAGAATAATGGAGGATTGCTTGTGTTAGGAATAAACATGTCACTCAAAATATGTTTAATGCCATTTGAGATCTTCTACCACATTATTGTGATTAATTCTACACAAGGTTATATGAGTTGGATCCACCATAGGCCTATATTTGGGATTTATTTTTATTTAAAGTATTTATACCCATATGTTAGATCCAAAATTGAGTGCAACATCATTAATGATTTAATTTTCACATGATAGATTGGACATGGTTATTCTCTCACTTCCTTTCACATGATGAATTGGTCATAATTTTTTCCCACCTTCTTTCACATGATGGATTGTTCATGGTTATTTTAATATATTTTTAACTTCTATAATATTCATCATTTTTTTAACATTATCTAATTATTTATCACCTATAATTTTCATATTCCGTTTTTTGAGAATTTGAAAGGATTTTAAGAAAACTCAATGGATGATTTACAAATGGTTTTGACTGGTTTAAATTATTCGTTAAAATGTATTTTTTTTAATTCTAGAACCATTGTATTCTTGATATTATAATTTTATAGACTCTTTGTTGGTATGCTACTTTGAATTATTCTCACACACTAATTATTACATTGGGTTTTTGTAGACAATGTATTTCCGGACTTAGGTAAAGGGAGGGGAATTGTGTAGCATGTAGGAATATCTTTTATTCATTTCCTTCATCATGGGATATATTAGAGTTTTTGTTTGGATACATGGGGTCTAGTTTTTCATGTCTTGTTATACATTTTGTTTTAGCCAGTTTGGCATGGATTGTATAAATATTGGATGTATACTTTCCTTCCATGTTGTGCTCTGGTTGCATGTCTTTTTTTACATGATACATGTTTAGTTAACTTTTTTCACCTCGCCATCAACATGGTATAGATAGATTATATCTTCTAGATAACCATGTAAGTTTTGTTACAGAATGGTGTCATAGGGATGGTCATCCAGAAGTGTGTGAATACTACATGAGTTTTGTTTTCTGCCTTGGGTAGGCAAGAATTTGGATATTTGAAATTAGGGTTGGAACTATGGGATGGCCCAAGCCAGCTCACTTCCTTGCCTAAACTTGAGTTACCATGGGTGGGAGGGAAATAATTTCCAGGTTTGATACTTAGTTTTTTAAGTCATTTAAATGAACTAAATTTTATGTTTATTCAAATGGAAATGATCCATCATAAAGTATTTTTTTTGTTCATGGAACTCATAATTACATTAAATTAATGTTATTTAAAATAATGTTTGTGAATTATTGACTTTTTTCATAAGAATTTGGTGTATGATCAAAAGATGATTGGTCGTTGTCTTGTGATTATCAAACAATTCCTCAAGTAAGATCTCATCCAAATCTGAGAGAAGAAGCATTGAAAAAAGATCCATATGTGAATCCTATATTAGAACATTCTTTGGTTAAAGATATAATTTGTAATATTCAGTCTCTAGGAAAAGTAGGCATTAAAACCCCAAGAAGTTTGTTGAATTAAATATCTGATCTCTTTAATAAGAATCCACCCATCCACCATTGTGATGAAGGACCCTCAGATTATGAGGAGTGTCTTGAGAAGATTTATAGGATCATAAACTTCTTAAATGAACCTAATAAATATAAGGTTTATTTTTTTCATGTGCATTCTCATGGGACACTAAAGGAGATAGCGATACTCTAATATAAAATCAATTTTTTATAAGTATATTACCTGAACATATTTCAGGAAAATATCCAATTAGTATTATTATGATGAGATAGTATGTGTGGCTAAGAGATAGTATTTTTTTAACATTAATCAATGATAAAATACTTCTTAGGATTATTCCTCCCATTTTTCTAAGTAGGTGCATTTGTAACTAGTTCTAGTTTCTAATAAGTACGTAAAGGATCAGGGTTTTGAGTTTTTATTAAAACATGATATTTATTCGATGTTTATTATCCTGTTCCTACCATCCTTTGTAGATATATAGGATAAACCATCATTGATGGATGAGGAAATAGTTGGAATTGATGGTTTTAATGGAGCTTCAGTTAGTGCATTTTTCATCTAGGGTCTGTCTTCTATCTAGAAAAGGAAGCATAAGGGTGGTCAGTTTTCTTCATGTCCAGTTTTAAGGGATTATTTAGAATAACATATATTTTTCATCTATCAATGAAAAATATGTGTCCATAACAAGTCTAAATATATGGTGTATCCTAAGACTTATCATTTTTGTGGTTTATCAGGCCATATAATGATTTTTAATGAAATGGAATCCCAGGGAATAAGGCTACATCCATTGTCAACAAGGGTTTTCTAGTTCATATTGATACATCCAAAGGTGGTGGGTTTAAGCCGTATTTCAATAGATATGTACATGTTTCTCGGAGCATATTTATTTATTTGGAAAAGAGTTCACTAAATGAATCTGATGCAGGGACAACTATTGTTAGAGGAATGATGAGTATTTCATCTTCTTTGGTTCTAGATTTGTTTTTTATAGGTTTCACTCATTCATTTATATCATAAATTTTAGTTTTTGTGTCAGTTTTAAATTCATAACATACACCATTTTTGTTATATATTTAAATTATTCTAGTAAAGACGTCAAAAAGGGTCCATGTGTCCAACATTTGGGTGGTGAGAGCCGACTATGAGGTGACATGGGACTCTTTAGATATCAATATTGACACCTCCAACCTAATACATGGCATCAATTGGATGATTAGTTTTAAGTCCCATATATATTTTTATCATTTTTGGGTTTACCTTTTATCGTCTAATGGGACCACACATATTTTTTAAGGGAAGTGGTACTACATATCATGAAGGTTGGGGCTTCGTATTCCTTATGTTGGGGTAATATGTTGACAATTTTCAAAGATTTTTCTTGATGTCATTAACAATTTTTGAGAGGATAGCTTCCTAACATGGTAAGTGTGTACCCCCAAGGTCTTTTAAAATTATATTTCATGTTATGCACTAAACATATATGTTGAGTTTACTATTGAGCTACTCCTCAGTATGATGACCATTTTTATTTAATCTTACGAAATGGAGCATACATTGTTGGTGGATCTTAATGTCCCTCTTGAAGTCCTAGAGTCTATGAGATTTATTTTTCCTAATGTGTTTCCATGGGATTTTACTTCCCTCTTTCCAAGAAGGATTATGTAATCCTATAATATTTAATGTATTATCAAAAGTTTAATGAGGTGACCATAAACAACAAATATCCATCTTTTAATATTTATTATATATTTGACCTACTTTGAGGGACGTGATGGATTTCAAATATTGTACATCATTCGGGGTACCAGTAGTTGAGAGTTTGAGTAGAGTATATGTCTACAGAAATGATTTGTATCTATGATGGGAATTTTGGGTTGTTGGTTATGAAATTTTCTCTCATTAATGATCCTATAGTATTTTTTTAATTGAAGTAACAAAAAATTCATTTGTTCTTACACTTTTTTTGTTGTTTCTTTGATGATATCTCTACGTAATCCAAGTCAAAGGTGAATCATACATATTATTTGGATATCATTCTTCCAACATCAATTGAACATAATCACTATGGTTATCTTTAGAGATGTTAGTATTTGATATGGTAAGTGATATTTATAGTGAATTATAAATCTAAAAGGGGTTCCTTAATTGGTCCTAAAATGGTACAAGATTCTATGTACTAGGAGACGCCCAAATAAAATTTAATATCCATAGATTCATCGGGTTTGGCTGGTTACTATTAAAATTTTGTTCAGGATTTAACAAAGATTTCAAATTAAATTATAACATTAACCCATAAAGGTGTAATTTTCGTATGGAATTAAAATTTTTAGAGATATTTAAAAGAGATAATGTTTTCTTTATCTTCAAAACTAGTTTGGATTATTCTAGAACCGGGTTTGGGATTTGATATTTTCTATGATAAATCTAGTACGGGTTTGGAATTTGATATTTTCTATGATATATATTGTATGGGTTTGGGATTTTTCTTAATGAAACATATATATATGGTCATCTATGGATAACTCTAGTTACACCCTCATAAGAATGACTACCCTATCGATGATCTTTAATTGGTAACTTTTACGCATTCACTACAAACATGGTATCATTATCTTTTTAGAGAATGGTTTATAGAGTATTTTGGTCACAAGATGCAAAAGTATAATTTTAATTAGAGGGATTTAACTATTTTAGAGACCTTTGGTGGAGTGTATTTAAGCATTGATTTTAAAATTTCATATACTTCAAGGAAGGAAATGTGATTTTTGATGTGTTGATCTAAAAATTATCAATGCCAGCCCTAAAGGGATTGGATGAGGAGTTCTCTCTGACGATATTTTTTCCATGATATGATATTTGGAGTGGAAGTGGTAGGTGGGAAAGTGTTCTTGGATTTTATTAATTTGGACACATATTTTGATGAGAGAGTTTGACGTGATCATGTGACATACACACAATTCTAATTCTTTTATAAAAACTTTTATGAGTGGGAAACCTTGATTGAGTGCTCTAGGTCTCCCAATGGATCACTATTCTTTTGGTTCAAGTTATTTGATACAATTTATCTGAGGCATGAGTTGATTGTTATTGAAAATCGATCATGATTGTATGTAAAATACATTGTTATCAATATATATAATGACATGAGGAATCAGTATTGGATTCTAGGGATGATTTGATCTATTACAAATTTTGTTTCATAATGTATCACTTGTTAAAAAAATAATGTGGAAAATTGGAGACCTTCAGGTTTGTTTTAATATTTACCCTTTCTATTATGGAAGTGGGTTGTTATATCCATGGACATAATAATTTTTTCCATAGACACCTTTTTGTAAGGATTCTGTTTGAGTTATCATTTATTTACTTATGAAATAGGATCATTTATTACCTATTTAGAAGGTGATGAAGGAAGAAAAGATCATATTCTTGTACGTCTGTGAGATTTTGATACTTCATGGGGTTCCCTCTGTGATTTTTTCTATTATGGAATCCAAGATCACTTCTAGGTTCTAGAATGTTTTATTAGAGGAAATGGTTTCCTAGTTGAAATTATGAATGTCTTATCATCCGTAGATATAGGTAAAAACTGAGATAGAAATTCAGGTTCTCAAGGACATGCTTCAGGCAAGATATATTGATCTTAGTGGATCTTAGGAAAATCCATTTCCTATGGTAAAAATCTATTATAAGAATATTTATCAGGCTTCGATAAATATGGTTCATATTGAATCATTATATCGGAGTCCATGTAGATCTCCCTTATGTTGGTAATTTTTTAGGGAGTGGTCCTTGTTTGGGTTGAGTCTCATTTAAGAGATGATGAAAAAGGTACAAATGATCTAGTATAGGTTTGGTCGTAGCACATAGATGTCAAAAATCTTATGTGGACCATCATCAATGGCTGCTAGAGTTTGAGGATTGAGATGTGTTTTTTATCATATTTTCATATTTCTTGGTATATTATCAGTTTTCATAGCATGGTATGTTTTCTACAAGATTTTTTGGCCCCTTCTATATTGTAATGAAACTCAAAAAGATTTCATATCGGTTAGACTTATCGTATCATTTGACATCAATCTAAAATATGTTTCATGTTTCCTAGATATGTTGGTATTACCTGGATCATTACCCTATTATTGAACGGGGGGATTTTGATCATTAGGAAAATAGAAATAATTTTTTAGAAACAATTTGAACTTATGGATCTCCCACATAAATTACTATGTGGTAAAATGATTCCCTTAATACGGGTACTATGTCAATGAAGACGGAATAAAGAAGATAAATGGGATCCCAGATTTCTGATTTGGTAGAAGTTTCCATCTCTTTTTTTGATTCTTGGATATTGATCACATTTTGGGGAAATAAATCACTTATGGTTGGGAGATTTCAATGTTATGTTACATTTTTTCAGGTACTTCTTGACACTTGTTCTATCTCATTTGTGTTGGGTCATATTTTAGTGTTGTTTTTGGAGACTTTTATATTTTTTTAGAGACCATTGGGTGGTGAATGGTTGGTCCATTTGGATTTATTGGATTCTCCCATGGATTTATTAGTGTATTTACATCATTTTCTGAAGTATCAATCCTTTGTAGTTATCATTTTTTATCTAATTTTTCCTTTTCTTTGTTGACCCTAATTTGAACTCTTCTCCTATTGTCTGTAGGAATATGAAGAGATTTTGTACTCTATATATAAAGGGGTTTGATAGAAGATTTATGTGTTTCAAGTGGATTTAAGACTATGTTCCCCTGATATACTCTTCACTAGTCTCTGTTTAGAGGGTAGTTTGATCTACCTCCATTCTTGATGTAGTTGTTTCTATTCGAAGGGATAATTCTATGAATTTCTCCATGGTATTGAAAATTCTTGTTGTTTATTCATTAATTTAATATAATTTTTCATCTAAATTCGGTTTTTTAAATTAAATCATCTTTTTAAAAGGGTATGTTCTTTAAAAAATGTTTGTGTACGCCTAATGATTGATTAAATTCTTGAATTATGATATTTGTTTGTAAATAAGTTTTCAAATAGCGAAAAAGATTGGATTTGTTTTGAAAATGTGTTATAAAATATGATCATGACTCTTTTAAATGGATTTAGAAAATTTTATCACATATAAAACCTTAGGTTCATCTGGAATAGACATTTCAATCATAGTGTTTGTCCTCCCACATGATTTTTTGTGTCACTTTAGTGTCTATAATTCCTCTAGAGGTTATACTGGTTGGATCCACAGTATTCTTGGATTGGGTATTTAATTTTATTTATTATAGGTATACTCATAGACTAAATCCCAAATGTTGTGACATTTCATTCATTATTTGATTTTCACTTGGGGGATTGGTCACAGTTATTTCCTCACTTGTATTCACAATAACGACCGGTCATGGTAATTTGCAGAAATGTTTATCTTATGGACTAATAATATATATATATATTTTATTTTCATATCATTATATATCTCATTTAATTATCATATTACTTATTTTTAGAATATGAATGTATTTTATGACAAATAAAGTAAGGACTTACAGATGGTTTTTACTTATGAAAATTCTTCACAAATAAGTACAGATTTTTGTAAGAAACCTATTTTCAATCAGGTATAAATCCTTTAATTGTTGGTCTAAATCTTTATTTTAGACCTAATATGGATGACTAAGGGGTTATAAGATGTTCCAGGGGTGTCTGTGGCATGTTTGGATCCCATAATCCATCTTTTTCGGAAAAACGGGTTTGGCGCATAGTTTGGAGTAAATCGTGCATGAATGTCGGACGGTTTGGAAAACCATGCGGATTTTGTTTTTTTAGATATATACACCTCACATGAGGTGCACATAGCTATGTAGCCTAACTATAAAATTATATTTTCTTCCCATGTAACCATGAATGGTATGCGCATAGTTTTTCAAACCGTACGGACAAACCATTCACATGGCATTTTCTATTTAAAATGTCAAAATTGCCTTTAATGATCTAATTAACCACCCTCCTCTTTCCATATTCTAGGATTATGCATGAATGACCTATATTTATCTCAAACATGGGGATTTTTTAATATATAAACAAGGAATCTAGATATATCCTTCATTTGGAAACCGATGAGCTTCTGTTCATCACGATTGATGTGCAACGGTATGTACTCGAGTCCTCTTGAGTCATTCTCTTTCTGTTTTTCTCTCAACTTTGAAATAAAGGTATGAGTGTTTTTATATTATTATTAGGTCTACTTGAACCAAATCCAAATCAAGGGCCAATACCAGAGGATAAGAATCATACAACCCTAAGGTGTCTAGTCTATAACTCATCCCTAAAGTTCATCAATTTTGGATTTGACGTGTGGGGAACACCAATTTCATCTGTTGGCATTTATAGAATTAATATTACATTATTATACTTGTTATAACCTTATGGATATTCTATCCAAATATATGTGATTAAATTTTGGTTTTTATGACCACAACTCCATCCCTTCCATGTTGAAGGTTACTCAAAAATTGTTGCTTGGTGTTTTGACACATCTACACCACAGTTCGGGTGTGCCTTGACATGAAAACTATAAGTGTATGTATTTCTATATTAATTGGCATGATTTATATTTTTAATTTCATAATATAAAGTACCATGAATGTGTACCACTTGACCCACCTAATGTAAGTGCTTATAAATAATAATTAAATGTGAATGATTAATTTGTTGCATATCCGCATCAAACCTTTCCACATAAACAGAAGGTAGTGGAATGAGACATAAATTATGGAATATACCTAAAATCGATTAAAATGGTTGCAAACTAAATTTCCTTGACACACTAATAAAATGAATGACATTAACCAAATGATGTGATAATGATGTTTCATGCTACTAGACCATATCAAACTACTAAAAGGAAAGTCTTGAACCGAATGAAATATTACATGAGTTAATAATCATATAGGATGGTCCGACTCAAGATCACATTGGATTATGATCATAGAATACCATGATCACTCAAGAACCCCATTCTGATTCAGAAATATAGATTTCATAGGCTGATACACACCTTGATCCAAAACCTTTTCTATTCTTTGATGCCCAGTATGACAGCGTAGGATCCCTTCATATTACAATAGGTTTCCTTGGATATGCTCCTTGGATCCAACATTGATAAGTAGTTTCTATGGTAAAATCCCATTGGTCTCAATCTTTGATATGCCTTATTTTACCTTGGTTGATCACCTTGGACTCAGTAGGCACCTCATTCTGGAATTCCTTGGATTACGCTCCATGAATTACACACATACCCATGCTAGGATACAGTTATTTCTGATTTGGAGACCCTAGAGGTCTACCTTAGCTTGGTTATTATCTTGGGACTTCACTATTATATATCATCGATCATGGTTTCCTTATTACATCTGGTAACCTTCTATGACTATACTATCATGAGGTGAATTCAGTGTTCTATATTCCACATATGACCTGTCAACATAAATTGGTAAATTATTAATTACTGAATTGGTTATAGGATCAGACACCAACTGAGGCCTAAAAAAGGTACTTGAGTATTTAGTTGTTTTTTAATACATTACATGGTATATTCAACCATGTACACTACTAAATTTCAATTACACAGGCTAGATGTTATAGACCGCATTGGTGGTGTCCCACTGATATTTGTCTCACACCCTCTTTGGGAACTATTTTGTACTCAGGGAAGATTACATGGTTGCATGTGTTGACAAAGGGAAGCATATGACTACAAACACTAGATTGCTTGTTATTTACAATGGAGATTGATATCTGAGGAATGAGTTGGGACTCATGATTTTTGGATAGTATATGATTTACTTTATGCATTATGGAACATGTTGTGCCTTTTTTCTATATCCATGTTTTATGTCTTTCTAGTACATCGTATATAATCATCTATTGTTGAATGATATTACAGTTGTATCAGTTATTTTTATTTTTGTCTCAATTTTCCATTATTCCTTATGTTTACTTATATTATATCCACTATTTACCCTTGTTTACTCCCACTTGTTGTGATACACTTTTGTAATGAGGGCATAGTATCCCAACAAACACACCCTAGGCCCTCTCCACTAGTCTCCAGACTCTCGAGTTTAGGGAGATGTGCTTGAGGCCATGTGGCCCACCTGGCTCAGGGCACCCATCAAGTGGATTCTGGGTTCGGGACATCAAAAGGTTGTATCAAAGGTGGTTTATTTTCTTGATTTACTATTTGGAGATAATATATTGGAGATTAGGAATGCTTATAACTTGTTCATAAGTTGTTATTGGGTTTCGTGAACCCATGTTCAGGGTAAAAACCATGTTGACTTAAATAATATTATTGTTACGATTTTTCCTATTACAACTGATATAATTTCAACATATGGTGATGCACATGCTATGTGGTGTTGCTGATTATTACTCTAATTGATGATTTTCATTTATTCCATGCCCTGATGATATGAGGGAATGGGTAATTGTTACATGAATCATTATAGGGACCTAGAATTCACATTTCATACATATTTCCATGCTATAAAATTGAATTTCCCCACTTTTCATTGCATGATATGCTTTTGATTGATGAGCGATGTAGTTAAAGTTAGCTTATTTATGTACAAATGTTGGCTATGATTGAGTGATTTCATGTCTCAATTCGTGAGGTGTATGGGACCTCATTGGTTGGGATTAGTAATTTACTAAGTCAACACATTATGTTATAAATAAATATGTGTCATTTATAGTGAAAGGTGTATGGCCACTGATTTATTGAAAATGATTATCCATTAGAAATTAATCACAGATTCTAAAATGAAATGGTTTCACATCCTTATCCCTCCTTGTCATGTTTATAAAAGGTAAAAGAGTGAACTTGGTAATTAATTTTTGAATGATATGAAACAAATTCTTAATAACAAATCGATACCCGACCATCTATGTTGGTAGTTGGGGTAGTATGCCTTGGGTAGTGAGTTTTCTTACGTTCCACTTCCACTAGTGATGCTATCTCTTTTCTTCTAAGTTTATTCTGAGGCGGGTGATTTTCATCTGTATTTTGATGCTGGTGTGGCATCCTTGTATAGTACTCTAGGAATGTGGCAACAACCATGATTTGGAGATAGTGGGCCCTATGCTACCATTCTTACCTCTAGTAGAGACACATGAGGGACTACCTATTGTACCTATGTTTGGAACTAATTCCTGTGATCATGGTAGTTTCCTATGTCTGATTCAGTACATTAATGGTGTTCCACTGCATGCACCAACGATGGATGATATGACTCATGTGTTCCAGTTGCAACATCCTTTTTCCTTTTAGGGGGTTGTCCAGAGGCTGCTGAGTCTTTTCATGAAGCCACCTTATCTATCGTAGTGCATCTAGATATGCCTCCAGAGTGAAGGATCAATCATTCCACATAAATGCTTCAGGATTCGGGCAAGCGTTGGTGGGATGTGATTACCTAGGTCGTTCGTCATTAGGGAATGTTATGGGTTGATTTCTTGACTACCTTATATGATCAATTATTTCCTTAGATGCTATGAGATGGCAGATCTAGGGAGATCATGCATCTTGAGCAGGGTTCTATGTCAGTTATGGATTATTCTGTTCGTTTCATTGAGTTTCAACACTTTGAACCACTTCTATCCGATGATAATCTTTCACATGTTAGACATTTCAATGATGGGATCTGGTACTCCATCTATATAAGTAAATGACTTTTTCATAACTAATTGTTCTATAATAGTCAATGAGGCTCTTATCACTGAGTGAAACCTAAGGTAAAACAATAGATTACAGTTTAAAGGATCGGTGTCGCGTTAGGCCTGTAGTTACTATGTGGAAGGAAGAGTTCCCTCCTGGTTTCTCATTAGGGTAGTGACAACCAAATTTTCTATTTCGAAAAATATAAAGTTTATCATCAATGTGGATGACGGGGGAATTAAAAACCTCAGTTTAATAGAGACCCAATGGAGTGTCAGACTTGTGGTCATATGGGGATTCTTCTGCATTACTATAGGACCATTCCACTAGCATAAGTGGAAAAGGATCCACATCAGTTCCAACTTCATGAGAGTATTATTTTATGATTTCCCAAGATTTGAGTTGGAATAACACTGATAGGATAGTCGAGGAGGAGTTCCTGGACATGGTATCCACACCCTTGATCACCAACAGGTCCAAAAGAGCAATGATGATATTGGTAGTCCATTTGTTTCATAGGGTTGTGGATCAGGTCAGTTGCATGCACTACAACTGATGCCCGAGGATCAGGCTATGGGACTATCTACAGTATGAGGTAATATTTTAGTAGACTCTGATATTGAATCTTCTTTATCTGATATAGGTTCTTCGAACTCTTTTATCTCTTTATCAATTATGGGAATAATTGGACTAGAGATACAATATCATAATGGTTTAATGACCCTAGATACACCGTTAGGGGTACGAATATAGGAAATATTCCAGTGTAATGAATTTACCATTGAGGTTGAATGTTACCCCTTCTTATGGATCCTTATTTCTCTCCAGATGATGGGATTAGATTTCATTCTTGGGATGGATTGGTTGGGTCACTTTCATGATTTTTTAGACTGTTATCACTTTAGGGTATATTTTACATCACCAGAGGGAAGCCGTTATCTACATAAGGGTGGGGGTGATGTCTAGGATGGTAGTGTTGGACCAGAGATTCTTGGGATAAGGGGAGTGACTTCACAGATTTCAAATCTATTTATGTATTATCGGGGTTTAATTCAAGATGATTTTCCTCTAATAGTGGATCATTACAAGGATGCCTTTCCAATGATTTTTTGGATTACCTCCTGAGAGATACTTAGAGATTATATCTATCTTGTTTTGGGAGTATCTCCAATGTCCATTCCATCATATAGTATGGAACCAACATAGCTTTTGGATCTCAAGTGGAAGTTATAGTATTTAGAGACCAAAGGTTATATATAGCCCAATACATCCTCTTGGGGTTTACCCTTTCATTTATCCAAGAAGGAATATGGAACCATAAATCTATGCATTGATTACAGATGGTTGAACTATCTTACAATCAAGAAACAGTATCCACTTCCTCAAATAGATGATCTCTTTGATGAGCTATGAGGAGAAAAGGTCTTCTCTAAGATCAACATGAGATTTGGTTATCATTATGGGCAAGTCAGACCATCTTACATACCTCATACAGCTTTCTATATCAGATATGGAATGTCTGATTGACTTGTTATGTTGTTTTGTATTATGAATGTGCGTGTCATTTTCATGGCTTGGATGAATAGGGTTTTCCGCCCCTATTTGGACTATGTTGTCTTGGTCTTTATGGATAACATCTTGTTGTATTCTTTCACTCGTGGCGACCTTGACAAAAATCTTGAGATCATTTTGAGTACACTGAGAGTGAATCAGCATTATTCCAAGCGTGCTAAGTTCCATTTCTATATTTTAAAAGTTCACTTCTTGGGTAATATAATATTAGAAGATGGAGTATTTGTTGACCCAAAAATGTTAATGCTGTATTAGTTTGGGAGTATCCCAAGAATGTGTTTGATATACAAAGTTTCTTCGAGCGGGCTGGATATTATAAGAATTTCATACAAGACATAAAACATCTTAATTCACCTATTACTTGTCTAAGAAATAAGGTTGTAAAGTACATATAGTCAAGAGAATGTGAGAAATCCTTTTAGGAGCTGAAAGGGAGGCTTATGTTAACACATGTTTAAATTATTCTCAAGCTGAGTATTGGTTACACCATCTTATGGTATTCATCAAGCATTGGCCTAGGAGTTGTTTTGATCCTAGAAGATAGAGTCGTTGTGTATGGATCTTAGAATTTGATGCCTCATGAGAGAAATTAAACAACACACAACCTTGAGCTAGTAGTTGTTGTTCATTATTTACATTTTTGGAGACATTATCTATTGGTTAAGTGCTTTGTGGTGTACAAAGACCACAGTTTCATCAAATATATCTTTTCAAAATATGAATTGAAACTCAAATATTGAATATGGTTTTAATATCTACAATACTTTAATTTCAAGATTGCCTATATGCCTAAAAAGGGAAATGTAGTTGGAGATGTGCTATGTCAGAAAACTCAGGCATAAGCCATACGGGAAGACATTGATGAATGGAAGATAATGGAACTCTTTTCAGAGATGAATCTATGGTTTCATGATACTCCTAATAAGTATTATCTCTCATCCTTGATAGTTACCTATTCCCTCCTTGAGAAATTTAAGATTATACAGTTTTCATATCATGATGGCTTGGTACTCTATGAGAGTATATTAGGAAATAACCCTCCCTTTTATTGGTATATGGAAAGAGATGATGTTTTACATCAATGTGGACGTATCAGGGTAACTATAAATGTGAGGGAGGAGTTGAGGAATGAGGACCACACCTCTCAGAGGGATGTTCATCCAAGAATATTGAAGATGTATCAAGATATGAAACACCAGTCTTGGTGGCCTAGGATGAAATATTATATAGCGAGATTTATCACTTGGTGTTATGCCTGTCAGTAGTTAAAGGTGGAGCACCAGAGACCCGAAGTCTTGATATATCCACTTCCAGTGTCAGAATGGAAATGGGAAGATGTGGCAGTGGATTTCATAGTCGTCTTACCTAGGTTTTTGTGCGGTAGCAATGCTATTTGAATAGCCATTTACTGACTAAGAAAATCCTCCCACTTCATTCTTATTAATAATACTTTCTCAGTTGAATAGCTTGGAATATTGAATGTCCATGAGATCATAAAACTATATGGGGTTCCACATACTACCATTTTAGATAGAGATTCTCGTTTTATGTCACGGTTCTAGAAGGGATTACAAAAGGCTATAGGAACACAGGTCTTTATAATCATAGCTTTTCACCCTCAAACATGTGTACAATCAGTATGGACAATAAAGGTTTTAGAGGATATTCTCCGAGCATGTTTTCTTGATTTCTGCAGTTCTTTTGAGAATAACATACCTCTCATTGAGTTCTCTTTTAATAATATCTTCAAGGTGAAAATTAATATGGATCTTTTTGAGTCCTTATATGGTAGGACATGTTGTTTACCCCTATGCTGGCTAGAGGCAGGCGGGGTAGCCGTACTAGGTCCTCATCTCATTCGAGAGACTTCAAAGCAGGTTTAACTAATTAGAAAGTGAATGAATAATACTGAAAATTAAAAAATAATATGTCGATCACCATGTAATAAATCTTGAGTTCTAGGTTTTGGATCATGTTTTTCTTCGGGTATTTCCCAGGCAAGTTCATAGATGGTAAAAAAAGGTAGGGAAATGTGTCTCCTCTTTTTGTATGGTATTTTGAAATTATATGGAGAGTCGGGTTGGTATCATATTAGTTTCTACAACCTCAGTGGTACTATTACATTCTTGATATCTTTCTTATTTCACATCTTCACCAGTATGATGTGGATCCATCACATACTTTTGATCCCAAATATGGTGAGTTATATGTTGATTCTACCATTGAAGAGTATCTAGTATTCATCATTGACCTTAGAATGAGGGCTCTTCAAGTCTGATCTGTCCCTCTAGTACGGGTGCTATGGAAAAATGGATGAGTATAGGATGATACATAGGATAGGGAAGAAACCATATGTGCCCAGTGGGTAGAGTTGTTCTTAGACAATGTTTCTCCACCCTTGGGTGGTGAACTCAGGGATGAGTTCTTTTAGGGGGGATAGTAAGAACTCAATTTTTTACTCAGGTATGGATCCTTTAATTTTTGTCTATATCTATATTTTGGACCAAACAAGGATTCTTAAGGGGTTATAAAATGTTTTAGTGGTGTTCGGGGAATATTGGAGCTCGATCCCCATCTTTTTGGGGAAAACAAGCTTGGTTCACGATTTAGAGTGAACCATGAATTAATGCTGCAAGGTTTGGAAAACTATGCGGATTTTGTTTTTTTATATAGACACCTCACACAGTTGGTGCATAGTTGTGTGGCATAATCTTGAAAATATCCCTTCATCCCAGGTACCCATGCATGGTTTGCGCATAGTTTGTCAAACAATTTGGACAAACTATGGACATGACATTTGTTTGGTAAAATGTCAAAAAATTTCATTAATGATCTAATTAACCTCCCTCCTCCTCCCCCAATCCATGATTTTGTAGGATTGACCTAAATTTCATTAAAATTGGGTATTTTTGAAGATCAAACCATGGAATAAAGATATCTCCTTCATCTGGAATCCAATCATTCTTTTGTTCATCACATTAATTGAAGAATAATAAGTACTCGAGTCTCCTTGGTCCATTCTCTTAATCTTTTACTCTCGATAGAGAAATATGGGTATGATAATTTTTCACTTTCTCATAGTTCTAATTCAATTTGAGCCAAATTAGTGGCCAATACCAAAGGATAAGGATCGTACAATCGTATGGTGGGTTGTTCATAACTCATCCCTAAAGTTCATCGGTTTTGGATTTTTCATGCGGGGCAATTCATCAAGTGCCCTTTAAATAATTAATATGAAATTCATATACTTTCTAGAATATTAAGAATATTCTATTCCCATATATGTGATTAATTTTTGGTTTTTATGACCACATCTCCATACCGTTAATGTAGAAGGTTTTGCCATAATTGTTGCTTAGTGTTTTGACTTTTTTGTACCATCGTACGAGTGTGCCTTGGCTTGACCAATCTGAGGGTTATCATTTATATATTAATTGGTTGATTTATATTTTTAATTACATAATGGAATGTTCCATATATGCAAAATACATGACCCAACTATAGTAAGTTATTAAAATTTATAATTAAATTTGACTGATTAATTGGTTTCATATCCGTAGAACCCATTACCACATTAAAAGAAGGCAGCATAATGATCCTTAAATTATGCAATATCCATTAAAAGTATTAAAATGGTCGCCTACTACTTTTCCATGTCACAGAAATGAAATGAAATGATTGTTCCAAATAAATTGATAAAACTTTTCATGATACTTAACCATATCACACTAATGAAAGGAAATGCTTGAACTGAATGAAATATTACATGACTTCCTAATAAAATAGGAATGGCATGACTTGATGTTGCCTTGGATTTTTATTGGAGAATTCCATGAGCACTGAGGAACTCTATTCTGATTCAAGGATACAACTTTCATAGGTTGATAATCACCTGGATCCAGATCCTTGTCTATTCTTGGTTTCCTGGTATAACACTGTAGGATCCATTCATATTACTACAGTATGCCTTGGATTCACTCCTTAGATCAACTATTGACAAGTAACTGTCATTGTTAAAGCCCATGGGCCCTGTCCCTACTCATCCCTATTTTACCTTGACCAGTCACCTTGGACTGAGTAGTTACCTCATTGTGGAATGTCATGGATTACGGTCCCTGGATTACACTCTAACCACGTGATAGGATATAGTTATTACATATTTGGTGACCCATGAAGTCTACATCACCTTGGTTATTACATTAGGACATCACTATTAAATATCGTCGATCATGGTTTCCTTGTTACATCATGAAAATTTTACTATTTATATTATCATGAGGTGATTTTTGTGTTGGATCTCCCTCACAAGACCTATCAACGTAAATGGGTAAATTCATAATTAAATAATTGGTTATAGGCTTAAACAATGGTTGTGGGAAAAAGCAGGTACTTGGGTATTTAGTTACACTATACTACTTCAAATTATATATTCATGTATTCAAAATGTTATATTTCTATTACATGGGAAGGATATTATAGAAACCATTGGTGATGGCCCAATGAGATTTATATCATAACCTCATTGGGTTTCATTCGTTACCTGGGGTAGATTAGATGCTTGTAGCAATTGACAAAGGGAATAAAAAGGGTTCAACCACTTGATTTCTTACTGTTTAGTATGGATATTTATAGAAGATGATTCAATTGGGAATCAATAATCTTTGGATAGTCATTTATTTCCATTATTCTTTGGGGAACATGTTATTCTTATGGACTGTATCTATGTTTTCTATCATTATAGTACATGGAATATCATCATCTTTTGTTGAATATAATTATAGTTGTCTTGGTTATTATCATTATTTTCTCTATTTTCCAATGTTCCTTATATTTAATTTTATTGCTTCTGCTATTTACCAATGTTTACTTCCACCCACTTCTCTACAATTTGGTAATGAGGGCATAGTTTTCCCAAAGACACTCCCAGATCCCTCCATTCTAGTCGGTAGCCTCTGGCGTTCTGGGAGATGCGCTTAAGGCCATGTGGTTTACTAGGCTCCGATCACCCATAAAGTGGAATCTGGTTCCGGGATGTCACATTTTTAAATCTATAACTACTACATTCAAGATATTCTACACTTTAATGTCAATGTGTGTTATCCAAAAGGGAATTTCTCTCACAACCTACTTCTTCATTTGGGTGGTTTTATAGATTATATTATAGGAAATAGGTAAAGGGAAAAGAAATTTGTATCATGTTGGATTTTTTTTGCCATTGCCTTCGTGGAGTGATGGTTTGTAGGTGATGGTTGGTTACATGGTGAATTCTTAGTATTTTATTGTTATAGTCATTGGTTTAGCCGATATTTCATAGATTGTATGAATATTGTATGTTTCTTTTTTCCCATGTTTTACTCTATTTTTAGGTATTTTTTTGGTATTATTTATACTTGTATTTCATTATATTGATTTTATCCATAACTATGACGAGCTGGATCAGGTGGCTTCTCTTGTTGACTCAAGTCAGTTCATTACAAAATAAAATAGAACTATGTGTCTGGATAACCCTTTTTTGTGAAACTTGCTTTTATAAGGGGATTTGTTATGAATTCTTTGGGATAAATTAACCATTTTACATCAAGAGGAGTATCCCTTCATAGAATTAACATTATTTATATGAATGTGTAAAGGAAATCCTAGTTCGGATTTTAGGAATGTGGAACCCACTCAATTGATAAAGGGGATATAAGCCCATAGTTGGAAAAGAGTATCTAACCAAAATAACTTCAGGTTACTTTACCAACACTTTTCAATGTTATGAAATATGGAACATAGATCCTTTAAACTATAATATCTAAGAAAATTAAAATTATGAGTTCAATGGTAAGGGATATTGGGACTCGATAAAATACTAGGATAATTAATACAATTTATTTCACTATATCCCACATAAATCGTAATCAATCTATGTACTAAGAATATTATCTTTTAATTGTAGAATAAATTTAATGTTCATCAACTATAATATCCCTATAATAAATTGTCCAGAATGACTATCTTCACCCTGTAAGTAAGTTCTAGGAATGTTTTAGATGCATTTAAGTGGTGTTATCCATAAACAAAAATATTATATGCTAGAATTCTCATTACTTGATATTCATGATAATGAGGAGAGTTATGAAGTGTTCTCTATGTATGAAAAAAACATGTATTTAATGGTTAATCTTCAATATTTTATTTTTTCTTCTATATCTAGAGAACACATGAAGTATCATAAAAATAATGATTATTACAACAGTATTGATTATCTATGTGGTTTATACTAGGAATGATCAAGACAAGAACTACTCATGATTTATAATCTACTTATTTAGTGTAAAATTGGTGTGGGTGTTTCTTCCGGGATACACATAGTCATACCCATTGGCTACATTGAGTACCTAGATGTTTTAAGTTCTAAACTACCTAATTAACTGTAGAAAAATTCAATTATTACCTAACTACAATATATAATCTCTAACATTGTCATTAATTTTAATATGAACAACATGGATAAGCATCTCCCAGATCTTCTCACACATCTTCTCCAAGTATATAAGGATGTAAAGGAAAAAATCATTCTATCCTTATATTGATAAAACATAAAGGCCAATAGTATAGCTCTATGACAAATGATAAATTGAAAATACCTTCTCAAAATATTAATATCATGGGTAAATAAATAAATAATGATAATATATATTTTGAATGTGGAAATAAGAGAAACGAGAAGAAAAACTACACCCATCCCAATAAGTAAGGGAAATCTTTAGGTGTGTTTTCTATTCACTGAAATTAATCTAGTTCTGTAAATTAGGTATTACATATAGCTTTTGGTGCTAACATGGGTATTAAAATACCAGAACCAACTAGAATAACAAAACTTTTCCTAGGGGAGGTAGACATATGATCAACCAATAGACCTAAAGTTACTTCTATTACTATTAGTGACTACCACCTCATGTTTCCAACAAGAATGATCACGGTTTTAATTAGTTGTTATTATGTTCCATCTATTACCAAAAATAATAATTCTATATCTAGACTTGATATGGATGGATGTATCAATTAATTTGGGAATAAATGTTTCTTATTTTATAAGGATAAGTCTTCATATGATAAATCATATTTTATTAAGGATCTCTTTGTGTTGGATTACTCGAACAATGTAATCACAATAAATAAAAAAACTACATCTCGTGACTCACACCACACACAACTACAGAATTACTTGTAATTTCATATAATGAAAATTAATTTGAATAAATTAAACCAATATTGTTATTGATATTACATTGAACATAAAAACCCTGTTTTATGACATCCATGTTTACAAGGAAAAAATGAAAAAAGCCTTATTTAGTGGAAATGGAGAAAGGGTCAAAGACTATCCTGAATTATTTTATACTGATGTTTTTGGAATATTTATTGTTGAAGAATGGGGTTCTAACTCAATCATCATAACAATTACAAATTATTATAGGGAATTGGATAAGTCTAATTGAATACGTATAAGTTAGTTTCATTCAACAAATTCAAGGAATACATAATTGATATTGAGAACTGTCTTGGTTAGAAGATTAAATAACCCCTCTCAGACCATGGTTGATAAGATATAAATAAACTATTCATTTACTACTTATTATTTTTATTATTCTACCTCAACTCACTCTTAATTATACACCTAAATGGAATGGTGTAATTTAAAGGGAGAACAATTCCTTGTTGTACATGATGCGATCAATGATGAGTCATGTGATTCCTCCGTTATACTTTTAGGGATACAAATTTTAAATAGAAAGAGATATACTAATCAAGGTTCAATAAAAATAAATTAATGGTATTCCATAGGAATATTATGGTGGAAGTAAAACCATTTAGTCCAATTTACTTGTGTTAGGTTTCAAAGCATATGTTAAGGCATCATTCAATAAAAATTTGTCTCCCTAAGGCACAAAGCATACCTTTATAATATACCCTAAAAAGTATAGGGATTTTACAGATAAAAAATTTATAAAAAAATATTACTATAGAAAGACCCAACATATCCTTGAAATGTATACCAAATCTAATAAATATTGTGGGAGTGAAATAAACATTTATTAAGACGAGGCTCAATGTACATAAGAGTTTTCACATGAACAAATTCCCAAAAACCGCGGGGAAGAAGATGTTAACAATATACGGGTACCATATAAGACTAAAATATAAGTAATAGGACAATAATAGAATTTTTTTCAAGTCACCAAGGATAGTGACACATTATTAGTTGATAATAATGATCCTCTAACATATAAAGAAGTAATATATAACATAAATGATTCCAAATGGAAAGAAGATGTGAATAGTAAAATGGATTCCACGTTCTAAATAGAAATATATATTTTTTAAGATAATCTATTTGATGTAATTCACATTGGTTTTAAATAGGTATTAAAGAAAAAACTAGATAAGGATGGATAATTCCGTACTTATAAGGAAGAAATGGTTCAAAACATTTTAAATACTGTTAAGACATTCACTAATGCAACAACATGAGTTTTTTGAATTTTTTTTAATTAAATTAAATTTCATTGATTTATTTCATTTCACACAAAACTGATCTAAGATTTCATTATACAAAACATCAATTTATACTTTCACTACACACAAAACTGGAATATCTTTTGTTATAGGAAGCACTATTTTTTAACAAAATAGTGATATATTATTAATATTATTTAAATGATGCCATCATAAAATAACTGTAAATATAGTGTTATGAACAGTAATAACTAATTTCTAAATATTAAGTACAATTTATTTATATAAATAAAATATATTGATAAAAAAATACACAATTTTTAGTAAAGTCTTTATATTTTTTGAAAATACTATTTTATAAAAAAGTGATTTTTATGTCTTTTTTTGAATAACAATAAAATTAATTTTTTGAGGATTCTAGATATTTTATTTGATTATTTAAAATTAATTTCTTAATTATATAATTTAATATTAGGTTAGGGTGATTGTTTTGGTTTTTAATGATTGTTTCATTTTTTGACTAAGAGTGAAAGATAATGAATTTTAATTTAGAAATTCCATTTCATTTAAATTATTTAAAAAATTAAATAATATATTAAATTTGAATTTAAGTATAATTAGTTAAATTATACATCTATTAATCCAATTTATGTAATTTTAATTAATGACTTGTTGAAATTGGATATGAAAACTTATTAATAATTTGATAATTTTTACTTTAACACACATCTTTCTCAGAACCTCTACAAGATTAATTATAAATTAACTTTAGCAACTTCTGTTAATAGAATTTTGGATAATGTATTAACATATTTGGAATTAGAATATTTTTATGATTTCAAATATATAAAAATTATTTTTCTAACAAAATCGATAGTACATTAAGTAAAAAATTATTTACCATGGTTTTGGAAAAAGTGGATTTATCAGGGGTAAAACTAGAATGATAACGGTCAAAATCATTGATATACATTTCTAAAAATAATATAATGTCCATATTTTAACCTATAATCCAATATGGTTCTATAATATTTTAGTTTTTACCCTTTGGTCATATGAAAAACATTGGATCATGTATTTATTTAAAAAATACCCATTGTATCCTCTATCACACTTATAAAATTCCACCCCCTATCCTCTCTTCTTCACAAAATTTTACAACATTGGTTCACCCATGTCATACCAAAATAACATAAAAAATATCACTAACATCATCTTAGAATCCTTATTTTCAGCAAAAATCATCCAATGAAGGCTTTTATTGTAAACCTACGGAGGATACCAGATGAAGACGTAATGTTCATCAATGAGTATCTTAGTTTTATTTATTATTTTTCCATAATAAATTATTTTTATATCAATATAATATAATAACAAAATTATATTAAATAAACTTATATTTTTTATTTAATGGTCATGGCCTAAAACCACCTCCACTTCCATCAAATGGGTAACGAAATCATTATTGGTGTGTGTGATGATCAACCACCTCGTTAGATAATGTTGTTCATTTCTCCATTAACAACTATAAAATATTGTTGTATTATTGGATTTATTGATTATATATGATATTTATATTTATATTGTGATTATTTACTGTTAATGTCAAATATACCTTCATTATTTCCATTTTGTATTAATACTATAACATCGTTTATGTTTATAGTAGACTACTACCAAGCGAAGCGATGTAATTCACTCATACTTTATGTGGAATGTATTAAATATTAGGTCAATAAAAAAACTATGACATATATTAAATATTAATTATTAAATGAATATAATATATCATTTAACATTCGTTACTTCAGTTCGATAATAAAATCGAAACAGCATGCATGTGAATGTTCGGCATGTTATCTCCATGAATGATGCACATAATTTTTTATCTTTATGTATTATGGATTAATATAAATAAATACATGTGGAATCTATATGATATTTATATCATGGTTATAAATATTGATATTATGGAACCATGATCAAATTAATGGGACCAAAAATATAACAAATCAAAAAATATATGAAAAACAAAGAGGTTATTAACTTAAACATATATTTAAAATGTAATTGTTAATAAATGGGTAATAAATGATCATAATGATATTATGTATGATATTATATATGTGAATATTCCTGTTTTATTTTTCTATAACAAACATTTATTTATTATATAAGAGTTTTCAAGAAGTATGATGGAAGTTAATAATTAATATAAGGGGATTTCTAGTCTCTCTTTTATTTCTGGGAGACTTATGGAAATTCACCACTTGTTTATTTTATTTGGTTTATACACTGATAATATGAAATGTTACATCATTAATACCATTATTTTAATGATATTTAATGTTTCATTTTATGTTATTTTTTTGGGTATTATGATTCAAAATATTACTAAAGCGTTAAAGAGTTTTTGTTGCACTTTTACTTTCAGTGAGAAAACATCCATATTGAACACCTTTTTCATTAATGTGATATATATAATGATCATTAATGTATCATTACATATACATTTTTCCTTAATATTTAATGAGTTTTATAATTAAAATTCATCCAAATTTGTAAGTTATTTTTTTATAAATTTTCTTGTTATTGACAAATGTTATGTTCTGCACCAATGCTCTTTCACAATGGGTCTATACATCCCCTTTGACATCTAATATCAATAATTAATTCATAATAATGACATTTTATATTTAATAATAAATTTTTCCTTCATGAGGATAATGAATCAATGTTACCAAAGTGGTATCAATTTTATGTAACAATCTCATCATTTATCTGGATTATTTATGATTAAGTATCCAATATTGAAATATCATGATATACCTCCCATGAAATGTCATGAATTTTTTTATCCTATAGTCATTCATGGTATCATTATGTATTTTTACCATTTATACACTCTTTGTAAATCTATATAATTGATTAAAAAATTTAATAAAATCAAACTTTATTTCTCTCTGAGGTTGGAAATTTTATTTCTTTTTGAACCAAGATTTCTAAAATGGTTTTCGAAAATGATTTATTACCCTATTCTGATTTTAAAAATATATTTTACCCAAGTTTTACATTTTAACATTATAATAAATGTAATCTTGAAGTCATTTTATAAAAAAATCCCAATTGTCTTTTACTTAAAATTTTAAATTAATATTTGTTTGAACTTGTACGGAATGAATGGAATTCTCCAACAACCCAGCGAACAATTTCATAGAAGAATCACTTAAAAGTTTAAATGATACTTTCATCCATAATTTGTAAGAAGGATTCCATATCCTATTACTTACTACCTATTTCCTTTAACATTTCATATTTAGTCTCATCTTCATTAGCAATATAACCATTACTCATACGTCCTTTCTAATTCTCTTTGTTTTCTTCCTTATTATTTCATTGATTATCATAATTCCCATTCATTCCACTTTTAATGAATTTTAACATTCATTATGTATTAGGGAGGAAAATATTCCAATCCATTTTGTTCATTAAACACTTCATTTCTTCATTACAGTTACTTTCTTTGTGTACTTTTCCATATTCAAAACACATTATTATTGCTCTAAGACATTTACATAGGTGATTTATTCCACATCATTGACACAAATGAAACATAATAATCATTCCTCCATTGTGTTTTTTAACCAAACTCACTGTGAACTATTACATTCTCTTCCTTGGTGTGTCTGATAGTTTATTATAGTACACATTATTAATCATGTTCCATAAAAAATTATTATGCATGATCACAATATCCATCAATCCAATGATCATCACATTTGACTACTCATCAATAGACATTCCTTCACATTCAACATTAACCCCATTCCTTCTAGTAACCACTATTGACTAAAACAAGAAATCATAGTTTGAGTAACACATATCATCGTGTAAAACAGAATAATAATGAAGAATAACATGGCATCTAAATTCTGAAACCTTCCTCAAACTATTACACCTTAGGTTTATCCGCGGTTATTCATAATGATCTTATATTTAAATCGTTCATGATGGTTTGTGAAGAGTTTTTTAATTCCAAAAGCATATCCCCAGAGATATTCAAACCTTGTGTGAATTAATTTTCATTATCATGTACTAGGTAATATAGAGTTAGGATAGACACACCTTGTTAATGTTGTCACTCCTATGTACATATGTACAAGAGACACATCCACATTTATTAGCTAGACAGATATTTTTATATAGGAAAACATCCAATCTATCCTATAAAAAAATTCCAAAACATTTTTATAAATGTAAACTCATAATTATTCTTTTCCTTAGAGACATCCCTAGACATTTCCTTGTAATTATATCTATGAATCTTTGTAAATTTATCACATCCTAGTTTCTAAAGGACAACTAAACCTTTTATTTGATTTCAAATATATAAACCCTCACTTAATATAAATAAACATAATATAACTTTCGTGGAATAATTAAAACATTATAGAAACAGACACCCAAAGACTGTATTAGTTTAGTTCTTTTGGAAACATTGATTCATAAACATGGTTCATAAGTTAGATACATTATCTCCCACTAGGTTATTCAAGACTATAACCCCTTTTAAACATATTATAAATGAAATATATCTTTATAACCTATAGATGGATAAATAAAAAGGAGTGAGCTCAGATGCTCGGTAAGGGAAAATAAGGGAGATATTTCAATAAATCACGAGTATAAGGTTATGAGAATCATATCCTATAATATAAGATAATGCCATATATATATAAAGTTTTATAAATATAAATAATTTCATAATTCTTGGATGTTCATAAGACATGAATCATAAGGAATGAAAGAGAATAATACATGAAATCAAAATAATGGAATAAGATAAGGAATTATGGTGGACACATAAAAATAAAAAATGATTTCCATAGTTTCAATGGAATTACATCCAAGTCTATATTACTAGTGTGGGTTAACTATACATACCATTTTGGTAGCCATGGTTTAATCCCCTGGAAATCTTAGTAGTATGAGTTCACTCCTCATATCATCTTGGTAGTCAGGGTTCACTCTCATGGTCATCTTAGTGGTCAAGGATCACTTCCAATACCATCTTAATATATCTCATGATATATAAATCTTTACCCAATTCATTGGATAGAGATATAGGTCCCATGATTCTCATAATTAAATCATACATAATTGTGACACAAAATCCTAAAAAACCATATCGTGACCCATGAAATGAAACAGGTAGCATAAACATGTAATCTTGTCATAACCTATGGAAAAAAGATAGGTTTTGTAAACATTCCATGTTATAATTATGAATGAAAAGAATTAGGTTTCATAATCCTCTAACACATGAAAGGAATTAAGATATATCAGAATGTAAGACATAAAATATATAAATGTTTTGATAAGAATCATTCCATAAAACATAAACCATTCATAAAATGAATATTAATGGAACATTTAGATCATTTCCCAAAAAGACATAGGAAACAAATATGGATGTCATATTACATGGAAAATAATTTGGAAGGATCCTTTTTAAAAAATTTATTTAGGAAAATATTCTTTCTTTAAAAAATTATTTTAATACATAAATCTCTTTGAAAATCGTTTTCTTTGAAAACATAAAATTGAAATATAAAAACATTTTGAAAATTATTTTTCATAGGAACATTTATAAAATCCATTTTCCATGATGATACCTCAAAAAATATAAGTAAATCTATAAAATGTTGATAAATTTTTTTTCCTTGAAAACTTATAAAAAATCTAGAATTTTTTTAGAAAACCATTTCTTTGGATATACCTTTGAAACATTATTGATAAATCATGAAAACCATATGAAAAAATTTTCTATGAAAATTTATAAAAGAATCTTGAAAATATTTCAAGAACAATTTTTTCAATATACATTTAGAATATATAAAAATATTAATTGAAATCACATAAATTATTTCCTTTTGAAAACAAACTTCTGAAAACATATGCAACAATATTGGAAAATAATTTAAAACACTCTTTAGACATAAAACAATTTTTAAAAACCTTTTTCTATGATAACCATTCTAAAATAAATAAATTTTCAAAATATTATGAAAAAAATTAAGAAAAATAACCATCTAAACATACAATTGATGAATCAATGAAATGTTGGTCCAAATGGCGAGTAAGTCCATATATGTAGAACATTCCTTTTTCACCATAAAATGTTAGAAATGTGCCTTGATCAGAATAAGAAGATGGCTTCTTTTGAATCATTTTAGTTATAAAGTTAAAACACGGGTAAAAATTTACATTAATGTCATTGGATAATAGTGAAAACTATTTTAAAACACCATTTGAAATCATTTTTTTGAAAGAGCACATATTTCTTGATAAAAGGAGAAATAAATTTATATATTCATAAAAATATTTTATTAGTTATATTATGTAAAAAATAGTGTTAAAATGGATATAATACATGAATATATAATTTAAAACCATTAAATAATATGTTACATTAGTTTTCCTGAGATATGTAGAAGAATTTATCAATCAATGATGAATAGTCATAAAAAATCTCGAAAATCAATGAGATTGTATCAATAAACTCTTATCATTATTTAAATTTGAACCATGCTAAAAAAGTAAAAAAATAAATTAAATGAATACTAATATATCATTAAAATAAGTATGTTTGTGATATAACATTTCATAAGAAGTATATAAACCTTATATAATATAATAGGTTGTCACACGGCATGTGTCACCAAGATGGAAAATTGAGTCCAAATTACATTACCAATTTAGGAACCTTTGAAACGTAAACCCCATGAAAGAAATATCATTATATGGTAGAGTAAATATACTTAAATTTAAATATAAAAATCATATTGTACATCTATAGGAATTATACACACCAAAAAAGGTATTCGGTGGTGAATAAATCATGTATCTCACAGAAATAAAAAAGTGAGATGAAATTCCCTTACCTTTTGTCTTGAATCTCATTGTACTCAAAAACAACTTATAAAATAAATATAATTTTTTTATAAATATATAAAAAAATATATTATTATACCTAATACCATATATTGTTTTATGATAAATTTACATTACCTTCTTGTTAACAATTCTATATTAAGGTTTCACTTCTGGAAATATCCACTTTGTTCTTCACATGTGTCTTCATTTGGTATATCTTTGGTTCTTATATTGATATCTCAATTTAAAAAATTTAAAATATGATATAAATATCATTTATATTAATCATATTTTTATTATAATAATCCATATAGTTTAGAATTATGAAATGGAATACACTGTTCATGGAGACGGTAGGTCGTACATACGCCTGAACGTTGTTTTCGTTAAATTATCACATTGAAAGAAAGAAATTAAATGAAATATATGTATATATAGATTTATTAAAATAAAATTATTATATAATATGTATCATATATTTTCATTAAACCCATCCTTAAAACATTCTATGTATATTTAGAATGAATGAAATCACTTTGACGGGGCGGTGGTCCACACACCCTCAAATGAAATTATCGTATACACAAAAAATGGAAATTAAAAAGATATTTGTTGTAAAATACATAAATAATCTTAAATTAACTATAAATATCATATTATATATATATATATATATCCTTTCCATCATAATTCCCAACTATTAATGGTTGTAATGTAATAATGAACAACCATCATTTCGTGAAGCGGTAGTTCACCGTACACATTAAATGTATGATCATTACATATTGCATGGAAGTGTGTCTATGTGTACATAAAATCCCTAGAATAATAAATTATCACTATATTTATGATAAATTTGGTTTTTAATAATCATGTAATAAGTATGTAAATGTTTTTGAAGAATAATAATAAGATAAAGGATCTTGAGGATGGATGTTACCGCTTCCTTAGGAAACTCCATTTAGTATTCACAAAAGGGATTCCATGGATTTCTTTCTACAAAAATTGATGATTCAAAGAGTAATTCAGGAATTTTTGGAAGTGTATTGGTTATATATTTTCCAAAATAAAGTGTTTTGAGAGGTTTGAAGAAGGGGGAGATGTGGTGGCCTTTTATAAGGGTGGTAAAGGACTCACTTGGTATTTTTGAAACAAAGTATGGTGTACCCACATTCCTTCCTAAAAAAGTCATCCAAAACAAAACAAAACAATGTAATTAATGTTTAATTTCATAATTATTTATTTCCAATGGGTTTTTCTTGTATCTAGGAAATTTGGACTCTTAAGTTTTAGGATTATACTATTTTTAAGCTTAATTTTACTTTAATTGGCGTAATTAATTTCAATTACATTGACTAATATGTTTGCTAAAAACGAGGTTGATATTAAAAGAAATTATAAATTATTATTATTAAAAATATGAAATATATTTTTAAAAATTCTGATAAAATAAATGAAACAACTTAATTTATAATTTATCCTGTAGACGGGGTGATAATGTATGGTTTTAATGCAAAAACTTTCAAATGGTTGCTAAGATTTTAAATCAAATTTTACTATGAAATTGGTTACAATGACCAAAATTGGATTAATTAACAAATATATTATTTAATTTAACTTTTAAAACAATTTTAAATATAATTTAACACTATAAATAAATTAGAAAAAATAATGTTTTGAATTAATATTATGAGTTATTCACCTTTCATTAAAAACTGATACATCCCAGAAAAATATAAAAAATTAATCATAACCTAATTATTATATTTATATTTTAAATATGGAGTTTATTTTGACTTATTAAATCTATTAATGTTCCAAAATATTGATTTAAAATTCATTCTCTATTAGAATGTGATAAAACTACCATTATTCAAATATAGGTTTTTATGCATGAGATTGGGTTTGTTGTTATATTATGTCGATAAAATCAATTCAATGAATATAAAAAATATTATTTTAATATATAAGAAATATATTACATTAATATCACTAAATATTTTTAATTAATTTAATTTATTAAGACAAAACACCTTTGGGAACATAAAAATAAAAATATATACTTTATATTCAATTGGTTTGAATATTTTCATTTCTAATAATTGGTATCCAATGAATGAATATAATATTTGTATAAAATATATATTTTATTAATTTATTTAATATTATTTACAACCTCTAATTTAACAGCTATGTTATATCTTATTATATTAAATAATAATTTTTTAATAATATATTGTTCTTCAGTAAAAAACGGTCTTGTGTGTTTCGTAAGCCATAGAGGAAAGTCATTGTTGTGTGTAATTCAAGCCAACCATGGTGTTCGTCATAAAGAAAGATACGTATTCATGTTTCATATAGTGCGTGATCAACCTGATATTTAATATAACATACGATAAAAATTGTTCTTTAATATAAAATAAACTATTTTTAGTGTCGTGTGAAATTAAAAATATCAAAATATTAAATTAATTCGAAAAATATATTTTAAAAATTATTGGGGAGTTTCAAGATACATTTTTCTCAGTCCATCAAGTGGAAATATCCACCTTTATTCCATGGATCTGATAATCCTCAATTTTCTAAGAAATGGATCAGCGCTATAGAAAATATATTTTCCATTCTCCAAGGTTCATAACATGAAAAACATTATTTTGTTCGTATACAATTTGGAAGGTGAAGAGGATAAATATTGTAATCCTATCCAGAATATGAGGAAAAATTATGAAATTGACTCCATATATTGGAATGAGTTAAATAAAAAATCATTCAATAAGTATGATCCAAGTATTATTTCAAAAAAATATTAATAAGGAGTTCCATGATATAAGGAAAATGAATAGGGAATTCATCAGTATCTAAAACGCCAATTTCACAATACTTGGAAGGTTGGAATCTAATATTATCATCCAACTAGAGAGCTAGGTTGATTGATTTTTTCATGACTTAAAAAATGCTTGGATGGGTGTTATCCATAAGATACTTCAATACTTATGAATATATTGTTTGATGTTCTATCAAGGATGGAAATAGAGGTGGGATTTACAAATAAATCTCATGGTTTTGATTAAAAATGAAGATGGAGTTAAAAGGAAAATCTAAAAACTATAGAGAGAATAATATAATATTTCCCTTATCATAAATATATGGGAAGAAGTATGAAGAGAATAGTCTTAAGGGGACTGGTAAATTTTTTAATTGTTGGAGGACAGGTCATCAAAAAATTGATTTCTAGTGTTATGGGAAGAAGTTATCTAATTATTTAAATAGAGATAATGATGCACAAATTTCACAACCCACACTCTAGTACTTCAAATGTATATAGAATTAAAATTATTCCAACTTTTCCCCAAACCCTAGGTTAAATGATTATGATCAACATTAACAACCTCTTATAATGAGGGAAAATGGGAAATCTCATTCGATCATTATTTCAGATGATTGGTGTGATAATGGTGTGGTGAAGGGTACACTTACCATATACTCTGGAACTAAGAATGTTTTATTTTTCATTAGTTCTACCCATTCATTCATATATATAGAATTTGATAAGGGTACCAATAATAGAACAAAATGAAAATATTGGAAATTAATAATGAAAAAACTCTAAGAGTATGTTGAACTAATCTCATGTTTAGGATTCCTCTTCGGTTGACATGGCTAGGAATATGCATCCTGCAGATCTTTTCATTCTTCCTATGGTGGAATTTGATGTTATCCTAGGTCTAGATTGTCTTTCTCTATATAAATAGAACATCAATTACTGATGAGGGTATCTCATGTTTAATAATATAAAAAAAATATGAACATATATTAATGTAAAGATATATATGGACTTCTGATGGAGATCACATCTATTTTATGGGCCCTGAATCCCATTTAGAAGGGGTGTTTTTCTATAATGGTTGGGGGGAATTTACATCAATGATATGCCTATTTTTTAGGACTTTGTTTATGAATATTGTTATGATTTTCCCAGACATCCACCAAAATGTGATGTAATGTTCTCAATATAACTCATAAATATTCCCCCACTAATTTCAAATACTCCCCTTAAACTAGCCCCAATTTAGTTTCAGGAATTATAGAATAAACAAAAAGAGAACCATGAAAAATGAATCTTCAGGATAATTGTGTAACCTTAGGGTGAACAATTTTTTTTAAATGATGGATCAATACGACTCTACATTATTTATTGTGAGATAAACAATATCACACTTGAGAAAACATATCTTCTTCCCTGTATTGATGAATTTTTTGATCAACTATGCAGAGCTCAACACTTATCCAAGATTGAACTTCATTTTGGATATCATAAATTGAGGATCAAGATAGTGGATAAACCCAACACATAATTTCATACGAGGTATAGATACTATGAATATATAGTGATTCCTTTTGGTCTTACTAATCCCCCTGAAATCTTCATGGATTTAATAAATTTTCCTCGACATTACATTGATCAGTTATTGGTAGTATTTACATAAAATTTTTATATCTATTCACTGAGAAGGAATGAGAATAAGGATCACCCGTTAATTTTAATAGAGACCCTAATCAAGGAGAAACTATATGTAAAATTTAAAAAGTGTGAATTTTGACTTCAATTGGTTTAATTTTTTTAATATAATATCAATAGAGGTTTTATAGATACATCCATCAATGAAAGATGATATTGAATGATTTCCGAGACTGACTAGGGAGAATAGGATCCAAATTTTTATTAAATTATCTGGATATTTGTAACACCCTGAGATTTTATGAAAAATATTCTTTTTAATTTAATTAATGTCTTGTGTTGTATGCTACACCAAAATAATCTTGCACAACACGCATCCTTAACTTGCCTTTCATTACATGCAATCGCGACCTTCCTCAATAGTGTGTGTAGTACGCAATACCAAGTTTCACTAAACAACGATATACTATTAATATATTATTAAAACTAGCCGTTATGAATAGTAATAACCACTTTTTGAAATTTTTGAAATTTAATTTTTCAAAATGGACTTCATTTTTGGATTCGGAATATCGAAATAAGCTTAGGGTGAAATTTTGGTACTTTTTGGATAACTTTCATTTTCCGATGAATAGTGGAAATTACTAAATTTTAATTAAAAACAACCTTTTTAATCGAAATAATTAATTGTGATAAATTATTAATTTGAGTGGTTTTAAAGTATATTTATAATATTTTCTTAAAATTTAATACAATGTTGGTCATTGGATATAATTTCACATTTAATCCAGACATAAACAAGTGTCAATCTTTTGATAGTTATTATCTCTTAAGAACACGCTATTTGTTTAGACGACGGGAATTCATTTTTAAATTAATTAATGCAACTACTATGTTTTTAATTTGGTAAAATAGACATCATTTTTGAGTTCATGATATCAAATATTGCTTAGGCCTAATTTGTGTTATTTTTCTGGAAACTTTCATTTTTTGATGAATAGTGAAACCACTAAGTGGTAGTTAAAAAATGAATTTTTCATAAAACATAATTTTACCACTTCTGTGAGTGCAATTTCAAAAATCTGAGAGACATGGTTGATGTCAGTAAGTAAAATGTGGTTCAATGAGATGAAAATAATTTTTGGTGAATAGTAACTTTTTACTTTTATTTACCACGGTTATAAGTAAATAGGGTAATTAAGGGTAAAAATGATATTATTATTACCTTAAAACATGTCCCAATTCTATTGGATAAGTGTAATTCGACCAGAAACAAACATAGGAATAAAATATGACCATTTAGGCCCACTTGGATTAGATTAGGACATTTATTATTAATTTATTTAAAGAAGGGTTAAAATAGTTAAAATCATTGTTTAATAACTAAACAATTTTTAATATGGGGTTATACATAAGATAAATTCGACTATAAATATTTATTAGAAATCTAAATCGATTTTATACATAATGATATTTTATTTGTAATTTTTAGACATTAAATAATTTAATTTATTTATGACACAAAGATGATGCAATAATTATCGTATTAATGAAATATTGACATTATTGATGTTATAAATACCCAAATAAATATAATTTGAATCTTTTTAGGAATTAAACTAATTTTCTAGGTGAATATGACATGTTAGTATTTATTTAATTAACTTTTTTCGAACTAATCATTCTGTTATGAGTTTTACAAAAATCAATTACTAAATACTGTCAAAATTGACATAAAATAGTTTTTAAAACAAATATTTCTATTATTAATTCTTATTTTATTCCTAAAAATCTGAGGTTCGGACAACTGACTTAGATAAGGTTATATATATTAATAATAAACAACATGGGGTTAGTTTGGCTGCTTATAGTATGTTTATTAACCTTATATTATAAGAACACAAGAAGACACGGTAAAAGTAAAATTATTTTACTTAAAGTTATATATAATTGATAAGGTTAAAATAGGAACCTAAACATGTCTAAATTCTATTGGATTAGAGTATTTCGACCCATACCCACCTTATCTTTGAAATAAATAAATTTGGAGCTATTTAAAATCGAATTTGACTTTATAATAAAATAATAGTTTTAGTTATTCCAAAGGTGCCCCTCTCCTCCCTTATAAAAGGGCACCTCCTCCCTCTCTTCCTCACACCACTTTGAGTCTTCAAGCTCGGCAAACCCCTACCAATTTCTTCTCTCCAATTCCCTAGAAACATCCTATAGGTTCTGGTCTTCCTTAAAGACCAATTTTATTGCCCTAAAAGGAGATCTCAAAGAGGCGCTTCAAAGAAGAGGTAATGTCTGTTACCAATTCTTTCAACTTTATTTCTTCTTACACTTCTTCTTCATAAGTTGTTTCATTATGAAGTAATAACATCAGTATCAATCATATACTGATATGTTATTATAAGTATGAAACAACCTTATTTCCCCATTTATCCATCCTACGGAAAACGAAATCACAGCGCGTGCGTACGTACGAAATACCGTCTCCACGCCGTGGTGTAATCTATTTTTCACCACCACCTTACTTGGATAGGTATAATGGTGTACATAATAACTATATATGATTATTGTAAAGTGATATTTATTCTGAAATAGTATACATACACTCCAATACAATTCCACGATCATGAGAACGATATCATCGCTCGTGCGTACGTACGGACTACCGTCTCCACAACGCGATGAGATTCATTATCCACATTAACCATTCGTGAATGATTATAAAGTATATATAATATGTAATCATAAAATATATGACATAATAATGATACTGGATTTATGTGTATATATATTTAGGTCATCTACTTAATTCCATTCAACTCAATAAGGAAAAGAAAATAGCGTTCATGCGTACGTACGGTCTACCATCTCCATGAACGGTGTATTTCTTTCCATTTACTGATATTATATATATATATATATTATGAATATATATTATATATAAATCATGTTTTATATTTTGGAATTAATTAATCATGATCTAAGTAATCATATTAATAGTTACAAGTCAAAACACGGATGACAAATGAAACGATTTTACCCAAAACGCTCTTTAACATGGAATTTACAAAAGAACGGGTAATATAAAGACATAAGTGAACCATATATGATATCATAACAATGATTATGATTCTAGAATAAGTCAATGACATTATTTAAATCATTATACAGGAGGTTCGGACACATACGAAACAAATCGAACCTAAGGTAAGGGAAATATCACAATCTCGTTTTTATCCGAGATTGTTTATACTTCGGTATTTACTGGGGTGTATTTTATCATCCACATCTGTGTTTCCTCAATATGTAATATTATTTCCATCCACCTACAATTTTTTAAATCCAATTTTACCCTTTGGTGAGTTTTTAGTAAAAGATATAAAAGGAATCTTTTGTCGTTTTTCATACGAGGTACTTTTTGACTTTTCCGACAAAAGTACAAGAAGAATGTTTTTTTAACTTATACGGCATGAATGGATTTTTAAAAAATTATTTCCAAGAAGCTTCCTTTACAAGTTTTCATGTTTATTTTTAATCAACTTTTTTTAGTTTAGAATTGTACGACATGTTCAGAAAGGAAAAGTGTTTTTGAAGTAGAAAGGATATTTTCCTCAAGAATGGAGCACAAGTGTTTTATCAAAATTATTTTCCATCTAAGATAATATAGGGTTCTGTTTCTATCCCTATTATTACACGAATTTGATTATGTTGTGATGGAATTAGTTTTATGAATTCATTTATCTTATATGAATTGTATTATGATGTCATGATGTTTAAGAATCCCATTTTTATTACATGGGTTATGAAATGATGTATGATTTATGATTTTGTGGCACACATAAGAATGGTATCATTATGAGATGGGTGGGACCTATATCTCCCTCCAATGCATTGGGTAAAGATTTTATATCTCATTAGATAGACATGGATGGAACGGTAGGTTATACCGGTTCAGTGAAACAGGAATGAAACGAGGAGTGAACTCGGTTCAGAAAGGGACTTTGTCCACTAAGATATTCTTTGCAATGAGTCTTGACTAATAAGAAATGATTCTCTATGATTATGTGTGTATTCCACAATGTTTCTTATTTTAAGTTATTATTATTGGGATTACATTTCACTACTATAATTTATCCCATGTTATGAAATTATGATCACTTTTGCAGGTTAAGATTTCCAAAAGATATGTTCTTATGAATATGATGTGATTGATATTTCTTTTGATTACACTTACTGAGAATTTGAGCTCTCCCTTTTATTTTTTCTTTTCCCCAGTACATAAAGAAAGGATTTAGATTTTAAAAAAATAATATCTTTATGGGAGATTTTGAAGATCTTTCACCACGATTAGAATATTAGGTTCCAAGTTTCCAAAGACACTAAACTATTACGGTCCTTGTGTGTCTGTTTTTGTATGTATTAAGTATTCTGCAAAAGTAATGTAATGTCCATGTACGTTAGGCTTCGGGTCTCTACAGTTGGTATCAGAGGAAAGGTTTAGTCAACCTTTGGAAACTAGGATGCGAGAAATTTAGTGATATCCCTAGAGATATTTCTAAGGTATGTATAGGGATGTCCCTAAGGTTAAGTATACATATTGGATATAGTCCTAGAACTATGGTAACGATCTTAGAATTTAACCTAAGATGCTAGATATTGAGGGTTCTCCCCCTTTACTGTGTTGTTTTCCCTAGCTTGATTTTTGCCTCTCACACAAATTCTTTTTGGGTTTTAGAAAATGGCTGGAAACAGGAGGATTCATGATAATGGAGGATATGACGGACAATGGAATGATATTCTTCATAAGAAACCAAATGAAATGGGATTTGGAAGTCTAAAAATCATTATTATTCCGAATCATCAATCTCATAATATGATCAATAAAGTAAATTTTGGTAAGTTTCCTGACTCAGCTAATAAGAGAAAGATGGAGTTTCATGATAATCTTAGAGGAAAGAAAGTTCAATTTCCCCTATGTAAATAATGTGGGAAGAGGCATCAAGGAGAATTTTTCAAAGGAACTGGAAGATTCTTTGGGTGTGGAAAACAAGGACACAAAGCTAGTAAGTGCAAAGGAAAAGGTTCAGTTAACACCAGGGATGAGGATAATGGAATTCCAACGACATCAAAAATGGTTAAATGTTTTAAATGTGGAATGTACGGGAATTATGCAAACCAATGCCCTAAGGGAAAGTCTCATGAAGAGAATCAGTATGGTCGTATGGGTAGTATTTATGTTGATGACGATGAAGAGACTACTAATCATATGTGAGATGAAAGAATTGTTGAATCTCGGTCAATGGTTTAAGAATGTAGTGGAATGATTACATTTTTATCATGTGTAATGTTGTATAAGTAATCTCATGGTAATATGGAATAAAGAGACATCTAAGGATTGTTACACTGTTGTCTTTCCATGAGTTTTGAAAGTGTATGATTAATGGTACCAGTATCCATGAAAGTTTATTCAAATATTTTATTTTGGAATGTAGATGATATGCGCATAATGAAGGGATAATGATAAAATTAAATGTTTGATAGTATTCATGAGCTCATGACTGATATAAGGACAAGGTTATATCATGGTTTGAGTATATAGAATTGTTGGATTTTGGTATGTGGAAAGAGTTAACTTTTTATTGCATTCATGTTTTCACTAAGGTTCAATGGGTATTCATTCTTCAAGAGAATACATGATTAAGGTATTCACATATTTTTAATTTGACCAACAAGATATATCTTATGATATATGGGGGATAAATGATGGCATTCACACGATCATTTCCTTTATACTATGAGCTTGGACCGATGCATTTTAGATAAGCCTAAAGATTGGAATGGATTATGTTGGACATAAGCTAGTATTGTTTAAGGATAAAACATTTTTGATATTGTTGATGGGATGTTATCGTAATATAGCTTTAGAAAAAGGACAACCTGCAGGACGGGCGGCAGCCCATCGCGTCGGACAAGGCTGTGGGAATTGAACCCACAACTGAAGTACGACTTGCCTTTATCGCCTACCACTGGCCTACATGAAGTCCCTATTTAGTAGAAACTAGTTTTATTATATTATGTAGTATTATATATGAAGTAAAAGTTCATTTTAAGAACCCTATATGATTAATATCACTACAGATTGACTTATGTATTTTTTGATAACTTTTCTAACCTTTTGTTTGAGACAGATGGAATGACCCATCAGTCTATCACATGATCTGCTAACACATCATGAATGACAAATTCAACTTCATTTCCTTATGAGATGAAGTGGAAATTGTCTAAAGAACTCCCAACGGTGAGACTATACCAAAATAACGAAAATCGTTCTTCTAATTCCAATTTCATCAACTTTAGGGAAATGATCATGAAAACCAAAAATGTTGTCCTAGTGATCTTATATCTGATGAATCAGATGGAACCTTAGATCATCACAAATTTATGGCTTCGTGATTGCTGGATTTTCCATAGAAATGTTCTCTACCACTCTCCATCAGAACATGATGGTTAGATTTCTCTTCCATATCCATATTTTCACCTATGTGGAAACCCAGTGATTAGTTTATTTGGGTAACTGTTACGTTTCTTACTTTTGTTTTTAAATATTGGTTTTGGTATTCTTTTTTTCGATGTGGGTTTCTATTAAAGAAACTTTCGAATAGTAAACCATTTATAACCCCAACGAATTTTGAGGGCGAAATTCATTTTAAGAGGGGTAGAATATAACACCCTGAGATTTTATGAAAAATATTCTTTTTAATTTCATTAATGTCTTGTGTTGTACGCTACACCAAAAGAAGCCTTAACAACATGCATCCTTGACATTCCTTTCATTACACGCAATCGTGACCTTCCTCGATAGCGTGTGTAGTACACAATACCGAGTTTCACTAAACAACGATATACTATTAAAATATTAATAAAACTAGCCGTTATGAATAGTAATAACCACTTTTTGAAATTTTATAAATTTTATTTTTCAAAATGGACTTCATTTTTGGATTTGGAATATCTAAATTAGATTAGGATGAAATTTTGGTACTTTTCGGATAACTTTCATTTTCCGATGAATAGTGAAAATTACTAAATTTTAATTAAAAACAACATTTTTAATCAAAATAATTAATTGTGATAAATTATTAATTTGAGTGGTTTTAAATTATATTTTGAATATATTTTTACAATTTAATACAATGTTTTTCATTGGATGTAATTTCACATTTAAACCAGACATAAACAAGTGTCAATCTTTTGATATTTGTTATCTCTTAAGAACACGCTATTTGTTTAGACGACGGGAATTAATTTTTAAATTAATTAATGCAACTTATATGTTTTGAATTTGGTAAAATAGACATCATTTTTGAGTTCATGATATCAAATATAGCTTGGGCCTAATTTTTGGTATTTTATGGAAACTTTCATTTTTTGATGAATAGTGAAACCACTAAGTGGTAGTTAAAAAAAATGAATTTTTCATAAAACATAATTTTACCACTTCTGTGAGTGGAATTTCAAAATTCCGAGAGACACGGTTGATGTCAGTAAGTAAAATGTGGTTCAGTGAGATGAAAATAATTTCTGGTGAATAGTAACTTTTTACTTTTATTTACCACGGTTAAAAGTAAATAGTGTAATTAAGGGTAAAAATGATATTATTGTTACCTTAACACAAGTCCTAATTCTATTGGATAAGTTTAATTAGACCAAAAAAAACATAGGAACAAAATATGACCATTTAGGCCCACTTGGATTAGATTAGGACATTTATTATTAATTTATTTAAAGAAGGGTTAAAATAGTTAAAATCAAAGTTTAATAACTAAATCATTTTTATATAGGTTTATAAATAAGATAAATTCGACAATAAATATTAATTATAAAGCTAATAATATTTCCTACATAATGATATTTTATTTGTAATTTTTAGACTTTAAATAATTTAATTTATTTATGACACAAAGATGATGCAGTAATTATCGTATTAATGAAATATTGACATAATTGATGTTATAAATACAAAAATAAATATAATTTGAGATTTTTTATGAATTACACTAATTTTATAGGTTACTATGACATGTTAGTATTTATTTAATTAACTTTTTTAGAACTAATAATTCTGTTATGTGTTTTACAAAAATCAATTACTAAATAGTGTCAAAATTGACATAAAATAGTTTTTAAAACAAATATTATATTATTAATTGTTATTTTATTCCTAAAAATCTAAGGTTCGGCCAAATGACTTAGATAAGGTTATATATATTAATAATAAACAACTTGGGGTTCGTTTGGCTTCTTATAATATGTTTATTAACCTTATATTATAAGAACACAAGAAGACACGGTAAAAGTAAAATTATTTTACTTAAAGTTAAATATAAATGATAAGGTTAAAATAGGAACCTAAACTTGTCTAAATTCTATTGGATTAGAATATTTAGACCCATCCACACCTTATCTTCGAAATTAATCAATGTTAAGCTATTTAAAACCGAATTTGACATTATAATAAAATAATAGTTTTAGTTATTCCAAAGGTGTCCCTCTCCTCCCTTATAAAAGGGCACCTCCTCCCTCTCTTCCTCATACCACCTTGAGCCTTCAAGCTCTGCCAAACCCTTCAAATTTCTTCTCTCGACTTCCCTAGAAACATCCTAGAGGTTCTGGTCTTCCTTAAAGACCAATTTTAGTTCCCTAAAAGGAGATCTGAAAGAGGCACTTCAAAGAAGAGGTAATGTTCGTTACCAATTCTTTCAACTTTATTTCTTCTTCCACTTATTCTTCTTAGGTTGTTTCACAATGAAGTAATAAAATCAGTATCAATCATATACTGATATGTTATTATTTGTATGAAACAACCTTATTTCACCATCTATCCATCCTATGGAAAACGAAATCACCGCGCGTGCGTACGTACGGAATACCGTCTCCACGCAGTGGTGTAATCTATTTTCCACCACCACCTTACATGGATAGGTATAATGGTGTACATAAAAACTATATATGATTATTGTAAAGTTATATTTATTCTTAAATAGTATAAATACACTTAAATAAAATTCCACGATCATGAGAACGATATCATCGCTCGTGCATACGTACGGACTACCGTCTCCACGACGCGATGAGATTCATTCTCCACATTAACCATTCGGGAATGATTATAAAGTATATATAATATGTAATCATAAAATATATGACATAATAATGATACTGGATTTATGTGTATATATATTTATGTCATCTACTTAATTCCATTCAACTCAATAAGGAAAAGAAAATAGCGTTCATGTGTACGAACTGTCTACCGTCTCCTTGAATGGTGTATTTCATTCCATTTACTGATCTATTATATATATATATGTATTATGAATATATATTATATATAAATAATGTTTTATATTCTTTAATTAAGTAATCATGATCTAAGTAATCATATGAATAATTACAAGTCAAAACACAGACGAAAAATGAAACGATTTTACCCAAAACGCTCTTAAACATGGAATTTACAAAAGAACAGGTAATATAAAGCCATAAGTGAACCATATATGATATCATAACAATCATTATGATTCTGGAATAAGTCAATGACATTATTTAAATCATTATACAGAAGGTTCGGACACATATGAAGCAAATTGGACCGAAGGTAAGGGAAATATCACAATCTCATTTTTATCCGAATTTGTTTATACTTCGGTATTTACTAGGGTGTATTTTATCATCCACATACATGTTTCCTCAATATGTAATATTATTTCCATCCACCTACAATTGTTTAAATCCAATTTTACCGTTTGGTGAGTTTTTAGTAAAATATATGAAAGGAATCTTTTGTCGTTTTTCGTACGAGGTACTTTTTGACTTTTCCGACAAAAGTACGAGAAGAATTTTTTTTTAACTTATACGGCATGAATGGATTTTTAAAAAATTATTTCCAATAATCTTAATTTACAAGTTTTCAATTTTATTTTTAATCAACTTCTTTTAGTTTAGAATTGTATGACATGTTAAGAAAGGAAAAGGGTTTTTGAAGTAGAAAGGATATTTTCCTCAAGAATGGAGTTCAAGTGTTTTATCAAAATTATTTTCCATCTAAGATAATATAGGGTCTGTTTCTATCCCTATTATTACACTGATTTGATTATGTTGTGATGGAATTATTTTTATGAATTTCTTTATCTTATATGAATTGTTTTATGATGTCATGATGTTTAAGAATCCCATTTTTATTACATGGGTTATGCAATGATTTATGATTTATGATTTTGTGGCACACATAAGAATGGTATCATTATGATATGGGTGGGACCTATATCTCCCTCCAATGCATTGGGTAAAGATTTTATATCTCATGAGATAGACATGGCTGTAATGGTAGGTTATACTGGTTCAGTGAAACAGGACTAAAATGAGGAGTGAACTCGGTTCAGAAAGGGACTTTGTCCACTAAGATAGTCTTGACAATGAGTCTTGACTAATAATAAATGATTCTCTATGATTATGTGTGTATGACACTAAGTTTCATGTTTTTAGTTATTATTATTGGGATTACATTCCACTTCTATGATTTATCCCATGTTATGAAATTATGTTCTCTTTTGCAGGTTAAGATTTCCAAAAGATATGTTCTTATGAATATGACGTGATTGATATTTCTTTTGTTTACCCTTACTGAGCATTTGAGCTCACCCTTTTATGTTTTCTTTTCCCCAGGACATAAATAAAGGATTTAGATTTTCAAAAAAAGTAGATATTTATGGGAGATGTTGAAGATCTTTCACCACGATTAGAAGATTAGGTTCCAAGTTTCCAAAGACACTAAACTATTACGGTCCTTGTGTGTCTGTTTTTGTTATGCAATAAGTATTCCACAAAAGTAATGTAATGTCCATGTATGTCAGGCTTCGTGTCTCTACAATATTATGGACGGTTTGTGGAGGATTTCTCACAACAATCAAATCCTCTGACTATGTTAACTCGTAGAGGAGTGAAGTTCCTTTGGACAAATGAATGTGAGAAAAACTTCAAGGAACTGAATAGATTCTTAGTTTGTGCACTGATGCTTTCATTAACCTATAGTGGAGAAGGAT
Organism: Viscum album; assembly: GCA_963277665.1. Lineage (NCBI taxonomy): Eukaryota > Viridiplantae > Streptophyta > Magnoliopsida > Santalales > Viscaceae > Viscum > Viscum album. Next base: position 919,502,819 of record OY728164.1, on the reverse strand, counting down.
TTCAAATATATAGTAATGAATCCAAAAATTAAATGTGAATTTTTCTTATACATAATAAAATTGTTATAGCTTATGCCTAAAAAACAGAATATTCATGAGAAAAATTACCCAATATAGTATTTGGTGCTGGATACGGTAAGTTTTTAATTAATAATATGGAGGAATTATATTTTTGGGAAAAAATTATATATATAATGATCAAAGAATATTAAACTATCTTTTCACATGGAATGAGTTGAATATGAACCAAACTAGTTGGATAGATCTGATTAACGATTATGAATGATCAATACATTACCACCCTAGGAAAGTGAACAAGGTGGCTGATTCTTTGAGATGAAATGATAATGATAGCTTATCAATTATGATTATCACAAAATATCCAATATTTATTGATTTCAAAATTATAGATCTATAAAATCCATAAGTAAGGGAGAAGTCATATCTTTCTCAATTTAATGATAAACCATTTATCTGTGTGATGACTAAAGAGGTGCAGAAGGAAGACATTAAGACAAAAAAGAATGATAGAAATGTTCCTAAATTTATTCTTGGTCGTGATGGAAGAATAATGTACATAAACCATTTATTCATTCCTTCTATACCAAACATAAATGATTTGTTATAGGAAGCCCATAGTTATTCTGTCTCTATTCATCCTGGAAGTACTAAGATGTATAGATATCTGAAAAAATAATTCTAGTGGGATGGAATTAAGAGATATATATTATATATTATATCATTGTTCTTGGTATTCTGATAAGTTAATGCTAAAAAATAATATTCTCAGGGATTTTTCATCCGTTAACCATACCATAATGGAAATGGGAGAACATCACCATGTATTTAGTTGTTTGGATCCCCAAAACAAATGAAGGGAATAATTCTCTATGGGTTTTGTTTGACTAACTCTCTATGTCATCACCCTTAATCATAGTCAGATGATACTTCTATTTGGATTAGTTTTCAAGGATATACATTAAGGACGCAGTAAGGCCGGAGTGAGTACCAAATTCCATTGTGTTTGATCGGGGTCTGAGGTGTTCCTCAATTTTGTATTGATGTCTTCAATAAAATCACGATACAAAGTTGAGTTTCATCACTGTGTATAATCCCCAAATATATGTTCTTTCTGGAAGAACAACTAAATCCTTATATTATATATTGATATCAACTTAATTGAATTTAAATTGTTGTTTGGATCAACACCTACCTCTAGTTGAGTTTTCTTACAACAATATCTTTCACTCAAGAATTTATATGGATCCTTATGAATCCATACATGTATGTAAAGTTAGTTCTCCAATGTTATAGAATGATCTTTGTTAAAATAAGCTATTAGAACTAGAGATATCTAGTGAAATGGAAGTGAAGGATAAATCCATTAAGTATAACGTTGAGGAATATCATCGTCGGTAGAAAATTTATTCTAGCAATCATCAGTCTAATCTAGAATCTTATTTTGGTGATAAGGTGTTTCTAAAGAATTATCCCTAGATGAATGTCGTCATATTTGGGATGGTAAAATAAACCCTAGGTATATCGGCCCATTTGAAATTCTGGATCATATCTGGATGGTTTCCTATCATTTGGTGATTACACCGAACCTCTCTAAATTCCATGAAGTATTTGATCTATATATGTTAAGAAATTATATAATTGATTCATCACATGTATTAAACATAGAGTTTATACTACATATGCATGATATTTCTTATGAGGAACAGTCGATGGGTATCCTGGATTATATAGGTAAAGTAATATTAAACAATAATTCACAATTGCTCAATGTTTAATGGTAAAAACACCATTTTAAAGAATCTATGGGAGAAAGTTTGGATATTTTTATGTAGATGTATCCCTAATTTTCTATATCAGACTGATGAATTTCGATGTATAAATTCATTTTGTGGCGGTAGAATAAAACAACTTGAGTTTTTATGAATAAATTTTCGAGAAAATTAAATTTATTTGGTTGATTTATTTATATAAAACACAGTTTTAAGGATTATTTATAAAAAACAACATGTTAATATTTATTTACATACAACATTATCATACCTTTTGCTACAAACAAGACTGAGTTTTAACAAAAAATTGATATATTATTATTATTTTTTAAAATCTATCGTTTTATCCTAGTTTTTTAACTTAGTAAGATGAATAGTAATAACTACTATTTAAATATTAATTATAATGGTTTTATATAAATAAAAATATTGACACTAATAGACATAATTTTTTATAATGTCTTTAAATGTTTTGAAAATACAATATTTTCAAAAAAATTATCATGTTTTTTTGTGAAAAATAATAAAATTAATTTTTTGTAAGTTCAATAAATTAAATTTTATAAAATAATCAAAATATTTGTATTATGAATGTGAAAATTATCTATGGTTTATTTTTTCATATAGAAACATCATTTTTTATGAATAGTTAAATATACTGAATTTTAATTGAAACTCCAATTTAATTTAATGTATTTACAATGTTAAACTAAATTTTAATTTTTTATTAAAGTATAATTAGTTTTTTTACATATATTAATCCAATTTAGGTAATTTAAATAAATTCCATACTAAAATTCTATATAAAAATTTTGTAATATTTTGATCATTTTCACATTAAAAACATGCTTTCACAACACGTCTGTGAGATTAATATTAAATTAAATTTTTTCTCATATGTGAATTGAATTTGGAAAACTGGTTTCCATATTTTGAATCATAATAATTAAATATTTATAATATATTAAACTTAATTTTTTTGAATAATTATTAGTAAATGTAATAAAAACTAATTACCAAAGTTAATGTAAAAATGGGTTTACTAGTGGGTTAAACTAAATAGATAAGGGTCAAAATATAATATAAACTTTTTAATTATTTTTTTTGGAAATACATCGAACATGAAACCTCTATGATCCATGAATGGAATAATTTTAAGCCTTTTTAAATATAAAATATTTTGTAGAACTTATTTCTTTTAAAAAATACCAAGTGTGTCCTCTACCCCACTTTTAAAAGGACACATCCCGACTGTCTTAATTACACATTAAAATATCATTTTTAGGAAAATATTTACCCAAATAACTTCCCAAAATTCATACCATCATCCTATAAGCATTTAGTTTTTCAAAATTCCATCCTAGTGAGTATTTTAGTGAAAACACAAGTAGGATACACAAATAAGAGGTATTGTTCATCAACGAGCGCCTTTGTTTAATTCTTCCCCAACCTCCTTCAACTATTTTTAAATCGCAATTATATAATAACATTGATATATTATATATTAATATATGTTATTTTGTTGAGTTAATTATGTAAAACCATTTCCACTTCCGTCAAATGGGTTACAAATTCTTTATTCATGTGTACAGAGAACTACACCTCATGAACTGATGTCATTAATTTTTCCATTACCACAAATCAAGGATGGTAATAATCATTGATTTATTGTTTTTATATAATATATATTATATATATGTTTAAATTTTTTTGATTTTATAATTTTTATATCATTCATACCATCATGCGTTCCATTTTATGACAATACAATAACGTCATTTGTGTGTACGGAAGACTACTGCCTCACAAATTGATGTCATTAATTCATAATTTACATGTAATATATTAAGGATGGGTTTAATAATTTTTTTGATATATATGACATAAAAAATATTTTTTTAATGATAATACATCATTTATATTTATTTCTTTCAATTCGATAAAAAAATGAAAATAGTGTTGATGCATATGTATTACCTACCGTCTCTATGAACTATGCATTTCATTTTATATATGTAAATATTATGGATAAAACTAAAAAATATATAAAAAATATATATTATCTTAAAATAACTTTTATAATTTTGGATATTATGGAATCATGATCAATGTAATAGGAGATAAAAATATAACAAATCAAAACAAATACAAAAAGCAAAGATTTTATCACACAAAATATAACTTTAACATTGAATTTCTAATAAATGTGTAATAAAATTTATAATAAAATATGGTATTTTATGATATAAGTGAATATTTTTAATTAATAGACATATAATCAACTAATATTTATTATGTAGTATTTCTCAATGAAAATGACAGAATTCAAGACTTAAGGTAAGGGGGAATCTAGTCACTCTTTTATTTTTGGGAGACTTATGAAAATTCACCACTCATTTATTTTGTAAGGTTTATATACTAACCCTTTGGAATATTAAACAAAAAATAATATTATTTTAATGATATAGAATTTTTAATTTTTTTTGGGATTATGATTCACAATATTACTTAAGTGTTAAGTGGTTTCCATCTCACATTTACTTTGATTCAGAAGAGTTCCATATTAACCATATATTTATTTTATATGATGTATGTACATCCCATGAATGTAATTTATGATTTTTATAATTAAAAATATTTTTATATACATACCTATTTTAGTATCTATCTTTCATGGGGTTTATGATTAAAAAGTTACCAAATTGGTAATAGATTTTTGTCTCAATTTTCCTTCACTAAGATCAATATTATGTTATACACAAATATTTTTCCAAAAGGTGTAGATACATCCCCATAGACATGTAATATCAGGAATTTATCCATCCTGATTATATTTTATGTTTCATTTTATGTTATTCCTTTTTGGGGATTATGAATAAATGTTACTAATGTGGTAAAACGTTTACATTACAATCTCATTATTTATTGAGATTGCATATAATAACGTTTCTAATGTTGAAATATCATGATGTGCCTCTCAAAAATTGTCATTAATTTTGTTATCATTTGGTTATTCATGATATCATCGATAAAGTTTTTCATTTTACACTCATTGGTACTTATGATAATTAAGAAAATATTGTCAAGAAAATTGAATATTATTTCTCTGGTTAGTCGAAAATATGATTTCTATAAGAACCGAGGATTCAACAATTGTTTTCAAAAATGTTTTATTACTTAATTATAATTTTTAAAAGAATATATACCACAATTTAACTTTACCTAAAAAATTAAAAGGAATCCTCATGTTGTTTTCAAATTAAATCATTTTTTTATTTTATAAAAAATGGGGATGGAATATTTATTTTTAACATTTAAAGAAAGAAATTAATATTATAATGTAATGAAAAATAATATTTTTGAATATTACAATATAAATATTCAAGGATATTTTTAAAGGAATATATTTTCAAAATTCATTATTTTTAGATAATTGTTTTTCAAAAATAAGAGGATATTTTCCTTAAGAAATATTTTAAATGATCTTCCAAAATGATTTTCCATATAATCTGACATCTATTGGTGTTATCTATGCCTTAATAGGGATTTTATCCAAGGATATCAATCATATTATTTTCCTAAATATTTTATGTTTTGATGGAACGATGTTTATGATACTCATTTATCATCCAATGGTTATACCTTGAAAAATTTTTAAGAACCCAACTTCTCTTAACAGGTTATTCTATGTTAAAATGACATTGAAACTAGTAAATTTTACACAAGATATTATATAATGATATTTTTATGATACCCATTTCATTTCATGGGTTATGATATGAATAATTCTAGTGATCTTGTGGAAAACATAAATTTTGTTTTGATTATGTGATTAGTGGTACATATATCTACCTCTAATTAATTGTTTAATGATTTATATCTCATGATATAGATAAGGATGGAACGGTGAGTGAACCTATTTTAGTAAAAAAGAGTTAGAATGCGGTATTGATCACAGTTCAGCAAGATAAGGCTGATGTAGGGAGTGAACCTATTTCAGTATTGGAGTTTTTTTGCTATTATGGCCTTTTTCACTGAACCTTCACTATTAGGAAATTATTTTCAATATATATGTGTGTATTCCAAAAATTACATGTCTTATAAAAATTTTATGTTCTCATGTATAATGTCATTTTATTTCCTTATGATTAATGTCATCTGAACTACCAATATTTATGACATGATTCAAAATTATAATATCAGAAGTTTAGTGTCTGGTTTTAAAATTTTATTCTCATGTTCTCAAACACTTTTGACCATGACATGATTACATGTCCCTCATGTGGACCCATACTTGATCACCCTTTCTTACGTTTCCTTTCCCCAGCTTATAAAGATAAGCATTATGTATGATATTTAAAAGAGGGGATCTAGTTATGAATAATGTAAAGGGAGATGATGTAGCTCACTTATGGATTATTGTTTATGTTTCCATGTTTCCAAGGGAACTAATCTATTATGGTATTTAGGCATGTTTTTTGTAATGTAATGAATATTCATGAAAAATGTTGTAATATATTCATATGAAAATTCATGTTCATTATAACTATGATTAAAACATTCCACTAGTTACAATGATATGGTCCATAATATTTATACTTTCTAGGGTGACCTTCCATGAAAATGAGAATTGGAAAATGGATATCAAAATATCCTTCCGTAATAGAAACCTCAATGAATATTTCTATATAAAAAAACAAAAATATTTTGTAACTCCAATGGTTGAAAATGAGTTTTTTGAATATTAAATAAAATTATTTATTAATGAAATATTCTTGGTCATCATAAATACAAATTATTGAGGTCATGATAGAATTTTGTTTCATAAATATTTATTTTACATCTTGAGTCAATAAGTGGTTTAGTGGGAGTGTGGTAAATTTTTTAATAGTATATTTTCATAAAATATTACTTTTAAGAAATGAAATACTAGTCCTATATTCTATTAAATCCTGGTTTAAAAAATTATTCCCAATGAGGGACTAATTTTAAGTATAATATATTATAAGGATCAAGATCTATCATGACAGATGCAATGGACGGATCGACCTAAGTTAATATAAATATATTAATATGACAATAAATATGTTTAGTATGGATCAATACAAGGGGTATTCATGGAAATATTACATTTAATTAATCATTATAGTAAAAATTTTCCTCAAAAACATGAGAAAAGACATTAAATTTAATGTATTATATATTTTTTCATGTATTGCGGCAGTCATTTATATTATGTTTTGTACTAGACTAGATGTTACCTACTCTATAACTTTAGTAGGAAGATATCAAGCTCCACCAGGTGACACTAGTTGGATAGAATTAATGTATATATTTAAGAATACAATTTTTTGTAAGAATATGTTCTGGGTTTATATTGGAGATAAGGAACTAGTCATTAGAGGATATGCAGCTCCTAATTTAAAATAGATCAAGATGATCTCAAATCATAGATGAGATACATCTTCCATATCAATTTAGGTGTTGTAAGCTAGTAAATCTCAACGTATACTATGTTCATAGAGTCTATAGTAGAGTATGAGTTTATCTTAGATTCTAGGAAGCTAATTAAGTAGTATAGATACCCAATTTTATCCAAGATCTTGATGTGGTACCTATAAGTACAGACCATATCCCGCTGTATTGTGATAAAACTAAAACGATACCTCTCTCTAAGGATCCATGGTCACATTAGCGGATGAAGAATATACATTGGAATTATTATCTCTCAAGTTATTTTTTATCATGAAGTATGGTTGTAATGATCCAAATATCCACAAAAGACAATATGTTATACTCCTTTAATAAAAGACATAGGTAGTCAGATCTAGTCCAAGTGGTAGTTTTTAAGTGTCAGTGTTTTAGAATTTAAACATTGGATTACATGTATATTTTATGGTATGAATATTAATAAAATATCTTATAACATATTTTTCATTTTTCTCCATGACATTTATGTAATAATTTCCAATGGTATATGATGCATTGATATGTTTATAGTAGTTCTACAATAATATTAGAACATTTAATCTCTATGATGATGTTATTAAATATAGTTTAGTTGTCTAATAACATGTTATATTAGGGTAAATTGTATATATAGTGCCAATATTGAGTAATCATGAGTAGATGATGCTTCTTCTCATGAATTTCACACTTTTAAATCTCTATGATGAAATAAAATGAGAACAAAACCACAAATATGAAATCCTCATGTTTTGGTGATGTCAGAAATTTTTATCCGTGAGCATGAGTAATGGTCCTTATACACTAAAATAATTATTAATTCATAACGTGACTTATGCTCAACGATTTACTATACATCAACATGACACTATAAATTTTTGGTAAATAGGGTGTGTTGGGTGCATCACAAATGATATGTTATTAATGAACAATTCAAGGAAGGATGTTCACCTAAAATATTCATAGAAGTTTATATCTCAACCCTTTGATTGGAATAAAAATGTCACATTAAATTCCATGGACATGGTGTAATTAAGGGTTTATTTTAGATCGTCAAAGAATTATGTATCAGTAATATATATTCATAACAAACATGTGAAACCTAATTTATGAGATATTGTAATGATGGTTTTATATTACACATCAAGCATTAATATGCATTTTTAAGCGTTCTGAAATTATGTTAATCTGCTTTGGTGACAAGACATGTTGCTAAATAATAATATTAGACTTTAAAAAATCCCACCTAATTCCAATGTAAATTAATATTAGTGGTTCACAAAATAAGTGTTTCTATTGATCTTGATTAAATATTAATTTAATTTAATTATTGGAATAAATTTTATTCTCAAGAGAGTAGAATAATTTTATTCATGTTTTATTGATTGATAAAAATCTAAAGGTAATAAATAATTATTTATTATTTATGAAATAATTTATTTTATCATGAAATTATATAATAAATATCTATCCATTGGATTTTTTATAAAATATTTATTTTATTTTTTGAATACTTCATAAAAAAATCATTGGATTGTGATTATAAATTAATTTCTTTAATAAAGTATTTCATAAATTTTTTTTTTGTTTATTTAATAAATGTCAACTAGTTAAAGTAGAAAAACATAGTATCTGGTGATAAATATTAATTTGTATGATGGTAAAATAAAACTTATCATATCTTGCATTAGCACAGACAAAATAATAATAATAATAATATTATTATTATTAATATTAATATATGGCATGGGGTTATATAGGGATTATAATATTATTTAATGGATAGTTCATAATTAAATAAAATTTTAATCCAATCCCCAACTCTATAATAAATGCTTATTTATGTTGTGCATACTTAACCGAGAATTGATAATTATTCCACACAACATGCTTCTCTCTCAAATATATCCTCTCATATTCTCCATAATGAGAATAAATCATTTTTGCATGAATTATCTCCCACCGATCAAGATTAAAAATTCAAGACAATTGATTCACCGCACTAACACTTATATGTAAATTGGAATCATTCACAGGTGAAAGGATCATGTGCGGATTACCACTAGTGAGACTCTACACTTGGATCCTCCCTATGAAGTGAAGGTAATCTGATATGGGTTTAGGGATTATCAATATCATTAACTAATATTATTCCAAAAATGTGGTGTCCTCCATTCCAATCATAAATATATAAATTATAAATTTAATATGAAAATATCATATTAGTTTTTTTCCTCTAGGTCAATATTCAAGAAAAAAAAATCATTTGTTATGACATTTTCAACCTGAAAAATATTGTTAACAATCAATCAAATTGAAAAAACCCGTCTTGGTATATGATCATCCAAATTACTTTTCATGCAGCAGAAACATTCATGTATGAACCCCAGTATGAAACACATCACAATATCATTATCTGAACCATATGAACATTATATCTTCAATCCATCATAACTTGTGAGTAAGAATATCACCTAAAAGAAATATAGGGGAAGATGTGGTGTCAAGCCTTCTTTCTTCATCATCATTGATGTTGGTAACCCCCCCCCCCCCCCCCCCCACAACAATTGTGTTTTGACACACAATTATCTAAATGGGTGGGTTAATATTGAAATCAAAAAGAAAATACAATATATAATAGTAACAAATAAAATCCTAACCAATGGGGTTTTAACAAGAATAACATCCAACACACAACATTAACAAAAGGACTCAACACCTCCACTCTTAATGATACAAAATATGAATGTATTACACAAAACATGAAAGCCACAAAATACAATCCATAATTCACCTTCATTCCAAGGTTTACCCATTTCCAAATTTTTCCAAGTACTAACCAATCCCTTTATTAAGACTGCTCATTTTACATTTAAAAACAAAAATTTTATCCATAGATCCCATTTTAAATACAGAATTAAATATCTATTCCAGACAAATCAATTTTAGTTCCATCATTAACATATAAATCCATTACTATTTGGAAACTAGCATGATACAACATAATCCCAAACATATCACATTCCTCATATAAATAATCTCCATATCTCAACCACCACACTCAACATCAACTACACAACCCAAACACCTAAAGAAAAAACCACTGCATAATATAAACACTACAAAAAAATTTCAAATATCTTATTTTATATAAAACATGAAGATTTATTCACATTTAACCCAATATTTCTAATGGGGTTCTCAAAAAACTGCAATTTCATTAGGGAACCAAATTCTTTTCTATGTATATTTTATTGAACGTTTTCCTATGCGGTGAGTCAAGAAACATGAAAATAAATTTTCTAAAAAATTTAACAGTTAAAAAACATAAAAAATTTCAATATAATCCTAATATGTAAAGAAGTAGAATTTATTCTTCAATGCATAAAAAATTCATGAGCCAATTAAATATCATGCGACTTCTTCTCCCCCACATTTTGTTCAATTAAACCAATTAATTATCATCTATAATTCTATGAAAACCATATCCCCAAATTAAAAAAACATGGAATCCCCATATATACATATAAATGAGTATTTAATTAGGGTTTTATAACTTTAAAAAGGCCATCTAAAAACACATTTCATAACCCATTATGATTCAAGAATCAAATCAATAATGAAAATAAATAAAGGAAAATAAAAAAAATTGGGTACTAGGAATGCATTTTCATCTCATGATCTCATATAATATCCTCTAAGACATCATGCCTCTATAGACCAAAAACAAAGGGGATCGTCTATCCCCAAAACACCTTCTATTATGAAACTAGTATTTCTACTCACCACTCCATGAATTTCACATCATCCTAAATATCAAACTCTATCCCATCAAAACATTGAAAGTAATCATGAATATACTAATAGAGCTGGCACACATGGAATGAATCATAGATCGTATCCTTCTTTGGGTGAAGCACCAACTAATTTTCCACTATGAAAATTTGATCTAAAACCTCAAAATTCAAAAAAAATGGGGAAAGATATTACTCACACGACCAAACCTTGGATGCCATGGGGGGGTTCTTTTGGGGTTTGTTCATGTAAAATTTGTGTCATAACTATTGGTTAAGTTACATAATGAGGATTAATTTTATTCACCAATGAGGAATGCATGAATATATCTAGAAAACTCTATCATTTAACCACATTATGTTATGTATAAAGAAAATAATTTCTAGGAGATAGGTATTTAGGGACCCTTGTGGTCAAATTCAGTTTCTATAATTTCCTACTAAACATGTAAAGGTAATAATTCACATACTTAAATGTATAAATTTTGGGAGTGTGTATACATAATCATTAATATAGGTTGGATTTAAGTTAAATTAATATTATATATATGAGGATTTTATTTTCGAAGGTGTGATAAATTAATATGATATAAATAATTTTGTTATCTTCATTCTTCTAAATAATTTATCTATTCTGGTTTTATAGGCACTTTTTAAAGATAAATAAATGATAGGAATAATCATTTTTCGATAACATGTCATGCATAGTTTTACAAAATAAATTTAATTTATAATAATAAGGAAATATGTAATAACATGTTAGGAATTTGAAACATTGTTTTAAATTAATATAAGAAATATGTTAATATGGTTCCAATCATGACATTAGGAATTAATTATTGATTATGATAGGATATTTTGGATATGATTTAGATGTGTGACCTAAATTATAGTTAATTAAAATATTAAATTATGACCCATGTTTAAGTAAATATTTAATATTAAATGTTAAATTAAATACTCCATGTAAATATCAATATATTTAATTGAAAATTTACTTGATTTAAAATTATTTTACCAAACATGTACGAAATAATGAAATATAATTATACATATCTAATATATATTGAATTTTGAAATAATTGATGATGCCTGATTTTAGATATAATTAACCCAATATTAATTAAAAGATTATTGTAGAAGAAATTTCTAATAATATTAAAATTTATAAGAAACTTATTAATAGAGAATGTTAAAATATATTTTATGTTAATTTTTGGTCACGAAATCCAAAGAATTTATTTTAATTTAGTATGAATTTCAGGTTGATTTAGGTATGAGTCATGATAGTGAAGTATGTTATGAACCAGTGGTAATTTAAATAACTAAGTTTTGATTTTGGTTAACAAATTTAAATGATTCCAATATTTTTCTTCTTCCAAGGAATGAGTAATTTAATGTGAATATTCAATTATTACACCCCCCATGAAATATTAATTTTAATTATGGTAAAATATTTCATGTTGGATAGATAATAATTTTCATGATTAGTTATATAATGATGATGTGTTTTCTTATAGATTAATGTTTTAATAACATCGAATGGTATTAATTATGAAATGATAATGAAGTGTGAAATTAATTGATTTGATATTATCATTGATATCCCTATTACTTTAATGATATTGTTATAGGAAATGAATATGGTTGATGTGGATGAATAGATATTATAAATAATGATAATATGTAAAAAAATTATTTTATTTATGTTATGAATGGATTTAAGGATATTATGGGTAAATGGTAGAAAAAAATGTGTTTAAAGAATATATATTTTAAATCATGATGTGATATTCTCTATGATGATGTTATAATTTATATGATAAGTTTTGACATATTGATTCGGGATTAATTGAAGATATTCCCTCACAATTTCATCAATATTATCTGTTTTGGAAATAGAAAGTAGAGTCTTCAAATAAATCATTTCTAAATATTCAATGGTATGAAGTTACAATGTTCTGTAATTGGAATAAATACATGTGGATAAGAAATAATTATAAGATAATGGATTTTTCTTTTAATTGGTGAATAAAATTGATCAATTCCATGTGTCATTTTAGATATACTAATTTTGATATTACCTCGAATATGGGGAAAGATGAAGCATAAAATTCTTGATGGGATGTGTTGGATAGAGTTTCATGAAATATTAAATTTGGAATTTATTTCTCATATATAGATGGATATCTATAAGAAGGATCATAAAATCATCCAGTGGGGGAACAAAGTGTGTAAAACATTGGGAATGGTTTATTACTTATGATTAGTCAATTCCAATGCCTTCTAACCGTAAATCTCCATGTTGAATTGACCATTGATATAGGAATGGTGAATTGGTTTTATATTTTAAAAAATTCAATTTATTTTCTAATTAAACTTACCAAATATGATAAGGTTCTAGATCCATAGAATATTATATCTCAACCACACCTCATGTTCAATAGTAATAATGCCGAGAGTAGCGCACAAGATTTATAAGGTTTGAAAATTAAAGGCCTAATCCTTTCCATGTTGGTTAGACAACCCAAAATGGATTATCTTCACTATAAAACAAGATAATAAAATTAATCCTCTATCTAAATGAAAAAATTTGTCTCACAATCCAACCAAGATATGCCATTTTCTTTTTTCCTCTAACCAAAATGATTATTCCTCCATCTCCAACCGAGATACTCTTTGTTCTTCTGGATCCAACTAGACAAAATCACATTTCTTAAAGGCTTGATCCACTTTAAAATGATTTGATGATCCTCTTAAATAATCTTGTTGGATAACACATGATTGTAAATATCCTAAATAACATAAGAAATTCTGGTCTTCATACTCCTTTAGTATCATCATCATCAACCACTATGTACCACCTCCATTGGTTTCAAAACTCATATTCATTCTTCAATAAAAGGATTTATTAGGATTATCAAAATTATTATTATTTAATGGTTTCAATACATCTCAATATTTATCCCCTTTAGATCATAAAATTCATAAAACATTTTCATCTCCTGTATGCAAATATGTATATTAAAATATAGTGTATGGAATCTCAATTATTAAATGATTTAAATTCCTTTATTTAAATCCTCATTTTAACGTGTTTATGAAAAATAAAATTTTTACCTCGTTATAAATATAAATACCAGAATCTAATTGGGTATTGTATTTACTCATTCGACAATCCCCAAAAACAATGGGTAATTATTTATTCAAGAATACTCATTTGAAAACCTGAATGATTTGGTATTTCATTCTGTATGAATTTATTTTAAATACATGAAGGGTTCAATATTTCTTAGATATATCAAATCAGTAAGGTGATCACCTAGTGTCTTATTTCATGTATCTAATATATTTCTGGAATCATTCATAGAGACAGTCATAATTCAAGACTCGTCACCAGCATGCATTGTCAAACATTGTATAGATATCAATCTTAACTCCTCCATATATTATGAACAACTACCACATATCCTTGAAATAAATGAATTATTGGGTCCTGTTTTTCATAAAAGTGTAAGTAAATACAAAATATCATTTTCTAAAACTCATTTAAACACATTAAGGATCTAGATGTTTCTTATTTCTATAATGTCGATGGATTTACTCATCGCACATCACCAAATTTTCAAGCATGCAATGTGTAGCTACACATATAACCATTTAAATAAAAACTCTTCTATAATATTTGGAATATACATCATACATAGGCTCTACTTAATTAGGATACAATGATATGCATGTTTCTATATTAATGCATGGAATTGTATCAATTTCATCTGTTTTATGTTTTTTCAAATTCTCCAAAGAAATCATGATTTCATTGCATCTTTGATCATGGGATAAAATCTAAAACTAGATCAATAACATGATAATAGTAGCTCAATAATTGAATAAGAACTTCACAAAAAAAATTACACTCAAACACTAGATTATTAGTATGATCGAAATAATTTTTTGGACTGTTTGGATTGAAGATATTGGATGGTGGTAGAAATGAACATCCTTTTTTAAGGTGTATTAATAGTGACTACAACATGTTATCGCACCTCGAATTCTCCCATGGATGAGTGCTACGTTATTACCTTTTTCATTCCTTTAACCCTATAAAAACATGTTCATGGGTACACTCTCAAACACTCATTGGAACCTCCATATGTTTTCTCCCTTCACTTCTATTTCACCCTCTACAATGGCACAACTATTTCTCCCACGTGGGACTTACACACAGGCCGACACCTCTTCCTCCCACAGTCATTCTCGGGCAGGTTCCCATGGTCGTGGTAGACACTAGTCCCTAAAATACAGATGGTTGATCCCAGCCTAGGTAAACTAGTGGTCCAGCCTCTATTTTTTAGTTTATTTTTATTAATATAATTAGAATAAATAATCTATGTATCAAAAAAATCCAAATACTTCATTAATTAAAATCACTAACCAAATATAACTCAATCTTGCAATTACCTTCCTTTTTCATGGAAATATTATTGACGTCCTCATACAATAAAATAAAATCCATGTAATTCATCAAATTATTCATCTTTAATTCAATCAAATAAAAATTTTCATAGCCTTAGACTTGTTTCATACAATATGATATAATATTCATATGTTATTACATTTAATATAACTTCAATAATATTCAGTGCTAACATTTATAATTATCCAAGAATGAAATTCAATTTCATTTCATGGATCCATAACAATTTTCTAGGCATCAACACTTTATTCAAACTCACTAAACACATATTGAAACCTCTTTTAAAACAAATGCAACATTAGAACCAACAATATAACCATTTATAAATGTTTTTCAATATATATTTTCATATTTGAAAGTAATTTTGTGTTATATAACCTTCATCACTCATTCATAATCAAAATAAAATGATAATTTGGGGTCCTCTGATCTCATATTTTTTCAAAAACATTATCTTATTCCTTATATGAAAATTTCTTGATCACTTGTATTATAGGGATGATCTCATATGGTTCTCATGTAGAAGAAACTTTATTTAATCAAATCTATGTCTATGTGGGCTAAATCAATGTAGAATATAAGAGAGATTCAAAAAGGGTGTATAATATGCCCATAATGTATAATTCATGTTAAATCATACTTAAAAGGTCTCAATTCCCATCCATGGGGTTGTAATAATATGATGTATTAATGAAATTCTAAATCCTATAAACACTTCAACAAACAAATCAAAAACATTCAAGTTAAAAATACATAGCACCATCTTTTTCTCGTATATACATCAAAAAATAACTACCCCTTAATTGATATGAATATTTAAATTAATAACACATTAATTAAGTGTGATTCTAATACTTCAACATAAAATTTTATCAAGATATTTTGAATATTGACATTCACAATGTAGTGAAAATTAAACCACTTTATCTCATCAATTATCCCCATTATGGAAAGCATATATGTCCTTCAATTACCTACACATTAGTGTAATAATATATATATAATAGGGAATAAATATGTACCTTATTGTTTCTTTATAAGAAACATTCAAGATGTGTTTTTTATCTCATCTCTATTTCTCGATCTTCCAAAGCTCATTATGGGAGGTTATTTCTTTCTTGTTGACATAATTCATGGATTGTGTATATATTTTCCCCCCATGAACCTCTTCTTTCTATGTAATATATTTTTACACACCCATCACAACTATAAAAACCTATTTCAATTTTTCCCCTTTCTGCTAGGTCTGTTGATGTTAGAACACATAGTTTGGTGCTAGTTACACCCTTCATTGGGAATCATTTTCAATCTATACAAAATTAATCCTATTTTTCATCATAAAATGACCTTTTCTAGGATATTTTGTTTTCATTGTATGTCATCAGAGTGGAGTGTCTCCTTATGTAGCATTTTCTCTTCTATTAATTCATAAAAAAACAATTATTTGCATTCTGACTATAGTGAAAAGAAGTTTAACATTTTCACAAATGTCAAAACTCATTTGGTCTCTTCTTTATTGAAATATTAGAATAGGTAAATTTGTTATAACATCTCCAGGATTGTGGAATTAAAATATTTACTCATGATATTTACAATTATTCTATAATAAAAACTATTTGGTACATTTATATATTTTTTGGAACACTATTCCATATTTTGTATTCGATAAAACATTACTTCCATATTTCATATTTGGGTTTCTATTTATTTCTATACATGTTGATACATATTTTGGAGGAATATTTATTTCATATCTAGAGTTTTTCAACATCACATCATGGTCTCTAATTTTTATATTTTAAGTATCACCCTTTACTTATATTTCTCCTTTCATAAATTTTGGGGTTTAAGAGATATGATGTTAACCTTAAGCTTCTTTTAATTTCTAATTTATTTAGAATCTCATGGGAAAGATCTTATATCATATCGGTGTCCTCCATAATCATGGTTTCCATTTTGATTGTGTTTCTATTGAAGGATACTTCTTCACTCCAAAATTTTTTAATTTCTAAGGAAAAATATTTCACCATTGAATAATAAAACTCATGCCAGATTATTCATTTAATTTATTTTTCATTGCATGATCATTAAATGGAATAACAGCCTGATGTTGTTACCTTATCATCACAAGAATCGTATTTCCTTTTGATCACCAATAGTGATTCTGAAATTTTACATCTTTTCTCCACATGAGGAATAGATTCATAAATAAAATTTGTTTTATATTTTACCTCTATTAGAGAGGAAAACTTATATGATGAATTATTAATCAAGTTATTTTCATTAAATGAAAGAATATAGATTTTACCTCATAATTTAGAAGACAAGGGTGAATAAAATTTATTCTTTCTATTCCCATTCCTCATCACATTACCCATTTTATAAATTATAAAAATAAGGCTAATGAACTCACTAAAATAATTATATGTTTCTATCTTCAAAACTTCTTGGATCATTAGAGGTTACCTACCTGCTAATTCCATATGTAAATCCCCAAGATGACTTAACCACTGTTAGGGGAGCAGTGAATCAGTGGTATATTTTTACAAATTAAATTTATTTTAAAATTCATATTCTTTTACTTGTTAATGTGTAAGATCCCAAGTATTCCAAAATTTATCATGGATTCAAATTCAGGTTATTTTTTGTTTT
The DNA here is from genome assembly GCA_963277665.1 of Viscum album. Classification (NCBI taxonomy): domain Eukaryota; kingdom Viridiplantae; phylum Streptophyta; class Magnoliopsida; order Santalales; family Viscaceae; genus Viscum; species Viscum album. The sequence goes on along the minus strand of OY728164.1, from coordinate 919,484,640 downwards.
ATTTAAGAACATTTGGTTGTTGTTATATCTTGAAGAGAATTTGGGTGGAGTTTTATGAAATTTTTTAGAAAAGGGGACTGTGCATGATTGGGACACTGTTAGATTAATCCATGAACCTAGCGCAGCTAACCGTGAAGACCTAGGTAGTGAGGAAACATAGTTAGAACATGGTTTTTATACCGTGCAACCATCCACACAGTTTTTATTCACCAGTATAATATTTTAAATTCCCCAGAACTACCGAGACACCCTCATTTTGTCCTTGGCTTAGGACATAAGAATTTTTTCTCAATTCTAGAGATTTTTTGAGGGGTTCCAAGGCTGTCATACCTCCATCCTAGAAGATTATAATCTTTAATCAATGATCCTCTATTCTATTGTTATGTTGATCTCATCCCGACCCGTATTCGTTATATTCTTCATTCTTCTCATAACCCTTTAGTGGAGTTTATCTGCTGGTTCTTCATATCTAAACCATTTTGGTGAGATCTATATCTAGGATTGTAGATCTAGATACATATTGGTTAGATCATGTTATCATTGATCTCAGATTTAGGATATAGAGATCTATGTCATTTGTTCTTCTCGTATTTGTGGGATTTCCACTAATAGAACTTTCGTTAATGAATCTTGGATAGTGGCCTAATTTTTAAATCCCTTAGTTGATGTTTTTTCTCATATATGCAAGTTGTAGGATTGCTACATTTTTTAGAAATTGAGAACCCAAATTGAATTAATTAATATAGTTAATAAATTAATTGTGAATGTTTAGAAATTAGGGGATTTAGGGATTTTTTTAATAAGATAATTAACTGTGATAATTAATTATGGTGGTATTGAGATGGTTTAGTTGTGTATTAGAATGAGAAATAAGGATAAATAATTAGTGAAATAATTAACAATGTAAATAATAAAAATATTAGGACAATTAAATGTTTATTTAATATTCATGTTGTCATTTTTTGATCTAGAATAATTTATTGCTTAATTAATTATTTAATATTTATATTTTTAATAGTTAATTGATTTTAGAATTAATTAATAGGAAAATGTTTTATTTATTTATTTTTTGAATTAATTAATGTAACTCCTAAATTAATATATGAATTAATTAATGAATGAGATTTTAGGAGCTAGACATGGAATTCTACACCAATGGGATTTTAGGTGTTAGACTTGGTGTACTGAACCAATGGGATTTTAGGTGTTAGACATGGCTTTCTCAATCAATGGGATTTTAAGTGTTATTCATGGTGTTCTGCACCAATGGGATTTTAGGTGTGAGACAAGATGTTCTTTAGCAATAATAGAAATTTATGGATTATAGTTTTTGTGTTATACATGGTGTTCCACACTGATGGGATTTTGATTGTTAGACATGGAATTCTACACAATGAATTAATATGTATAAATTTTTTGAATTGAATGTGTGAAATGATTCAAACTCAATAGGCTTTGTGGTTAATAATGATTAATTGATAATATCATAACTGTTCAATTTTTTATTGTAATTATTTTCATTATACAATAGAATACACTTTTTGTTGACCGTATTTGTTTTACATTCTATTGGTGTTGTCCCACAGAGTCATACTGACACCCTATTCGGGTTACCCGATCGGTACTTGAATAAACATTGTTGTTACATGATTGGTTAAGGGGAAAGGACCTGGGTTGGATTAGATGTTAGGGTTGGAGGTTGTATTAGGGAACCAAATGTGGATCGGGACCAACATGGGAGTCCTTTATTTCTTTAATTTTAGTTTCATTTTAGACACTTTGACACTTATTTTAGCATTTCATGTTTCCCTTTTAGTTGAGTATTTTATTTTCTATTTTTTATCTTGTGACACTAGTATTGTTTATGATTATATATTCTCCCATATTTTTTCATTTATTTAATTTGGTGTTTTATTCATATGAAAGTGGTTATAGTCTCCCCATCATGACTTACCAGATAGTCACAACTATTTATCATCATATAGTGTACAAGGCGGTGCGCTTGAGGTCATGTAACTGACTGGATCGGGGAACTATTGTGTGGCACCTTGGATAGGATGTTAAAAAGTGGTATCAAAATAGGTTTTATTTATTCTAATTTTTCCTTACTATTTGTGGAAACGTAGATACGATTCTATAGTGATTCAGGGCTTGGTAATGTGTTCATGTATGGGAGTTGAAAACCCGTCTATGGGGGAAACCCAAGTAATCATGGTGGGGTTATTGTTATTTTTTTCTTGTTAAAGTTAATATTATTTCACCATGGTTGATGCACATGTTTTTTGATGTGATTATGGTTTCTAAGAATTATTGAGTACTAATTCATTACTCGGAAGGGCATCAGAGTTGATTCATCATGAATCATTCTAGGCACTAAAGAATATTTTGTTCCATGCATCATTTTAGGCATGCACGGGGAAATAAGTTTTGTTTAAATATTTGAGCCTCGTCTATTTTCCCTTGATGATTATATTAAATTGAAAACGAACAAAAATATGTATTAAAAATTAGTTAAATAATGAAAATAAGAATATTTTATTTTCTAAATGAGAAGCCTAATTAATGAGAATTTGGCTACCCTTGTAAATCAGATATAGGTGTAGGGTGGTTAAGGGTAGTAATAGTGCCATGGTTTTGACCATGTGGTGAGGGTTTGAAAAAAATCTTGTTCATTCTTGTACCGGTTTTCCTCAAATTTAAATGTGATAAAGTTTGTTATGAGTCATAAGATGTTTGTTTGGAATTTTATAAAAATGACTTCAGGAAGGATCTTGTTGAGAGGATGACCAGAGGACATGGATGTAGATAATTTTCTAGTGGTGGAGACTGAGGAACCAATAGTGTCGGGGAGGAAGTAGGAGAGAAGTTCTGAGATAACAACACTTTTTTCATGTAATTTATGGAAGGATACTCCAGGTGGGTTGTGAAAAGTATGTATGGTCTAATGAGGGAATTTTAGTTTTTTCACCATTCGACTTTCACTGAAGATAGTGGACATGAGTGAGCTATGTTTTGGAGAGAGTATGTCAAGATTATACTTGACTCGTTAGAGACTCCAATTGAGAAGATAGTAAATATGGAAACATACTTGTTTTGTGGTCAATAAAACATTGGTGGGACATCTAGGTAAGGATTGTTCAGGCAAATTGTATAGAATAGAAGGATTTATAGGGGTAGTTATTTGAACACTTCTACCTAAAGACACTGAGGTAGGAAATAAAAGCTAATTTCATGTAGTTGAATAATGAAAATATGTCTATGTAGGACTATGATGGACACTTTAAAAACATACAATTTTTTTTCCAGAATTGTCAATAGATTAGAATACTTCAATAAGAAAATTTTAAGATGGATATAAATGTGAAATTAAGTCTTAGGTAAATATTTTTAGGCTGAAGAAGTTTATAGAAGTGGTAAATCTGGCTCTCATTTTTGAGGGGAACCTGAAGGAGGATTTCAGTGCTGGACAAGTTATTCTTGTGTGATAGTTAGGTGGTACAACATTTGAGACTAGGAATTAACATTATGAGAATGTCATCCAGAGTAAAGGGAAACATAGTTGATAGTCAGGGAGATCAGTTGCACAGACTGTTACCTATGTGCTTTTCCACTAATGTGGTAGGATGAAATACTTTTGGAAACATTTTTTCCGACCTCCAATATAGTGTTGAGGCTACGGGAAGATGGGACATATATAGAGGTTTTTCAAGAATCTGAGGCTGTCAGGTAGTGACGGAGGATCTAGACAGAACAAAAGTGGGGGACGGGGGTCTTCTGCATCATACCGGTTTGGTAGCTAGAGTTCTACTGGAAAAGGAAGTAGAGGTAGTGGATCAGGTGCTTCTAGGAAAAAGAACCCATATATATAGAGTAGTGAAACTCAAGGAAGTTAGACAACATCACATGGATTAGGGGAAACACAACTACATGCAGTGAAAATGACACATGTGGATAGTGAGGTCGGGCCATCAATATTGAGAGGTATTATTCTTATAGCTTTTACATTATCTAATGCATTATTTGATATTGGTGCCCCATGTTCCTTTATATATGCTAAACCTATTAATGGTTTGATCCTGGAGGTGGAGTTTTGTAGTGGGGCAATGATTATAGATACACCTTTGGGAGTATGGTCTAGAGACAGCTATGTGTGAAAGGGATGTTCTCTTGATATTGGGGAGTACCGTTTTATTGAGTCGAAAGTATTATTTTGAATTTTATATTCCTTTTTGTTTTAGAAATCAAAAAATCTCTCTATAAAATTATATTGTTACCATTTTTTATTAAATTTTATCATTAAGATTTTTCATAGGAATATGATATTAATTGTACTCATGAATTTTATAGAAATGATTAATTCCATGATTATCATAACAATGTTGGATACAAATTTTTTCATAATCACAAAATATGATTTATATCGAACACACCGAATACTAATTTTAATGTACACATTGTCAAGTCTTCATACTAAAAACATTTTGCAAAATCAAAAATATCATACTGACCCCTATAATGAAGATTATCAGACCCATTGAATCTCATTGTAACAAAAATATTGTAACATAATGAATTGAAAATATTTTAAATCAAAACCTTGTTGTGTATTATATTTTGATTTTATTTATATAACATTATTTTTTTTGGTTATAAGTTTACCATTGGAGTGTCAGGTTTACATGTCCATTGGAATTTTTAGGAGAAAATTTAACCATTGGAATCCAAGATGACCATTTGGATGATGGCCTATAAATACCAGTTCATTTGAACGAGCTGACAACCATTGAAAAATTTGAAACACTATACGATATGTCTATCAAATTTCTACTTCGTGTGAAAGAATCAGAATAAATATTATTGTGAACTGCTTGTTCTATAAATGTGTGACTTTCAATAGTTTTTCTTTGGATAGTGCGAAACTGATCGTTGGGGATTATGATCGAGGGATTCCGTGGATAGAAAGACAGTTGTTCTGATCTTTTTTGGATCAAGGTATTTTGAGGCTAGGAAGACAAAGGAACTGATGAACTTATTAATCAAGTTATTTCATGAATATCAAGATAGAAGGTGATCATTCTATTAAAAGATTACCCTAGTGTGGATATTCCATACTTTATTGAAAGAGTAAATTATTGAACCAATATCCAAGGTTGTTGGATACCCTTAAATATGGGTTAAAATAAATGTATTATTTTAATTGTTTACATTTCTACTCCTTTTCAATAAAATGTGAATCATTTTTTGGGTTGATGTTTCTATTCTATATTTAGTGATTAAGAACTATTGAATTATGATTTTAGTGACTATTAGAAATTCATTTACCCTATACGATTCTATATGCTTTATGATATAATCATTAATTGTTCACTCTTTTTTATTTTATCCCTTGTTATTATGATCAATATCATGCTTACTATAATTAAATAATTTCCTTGTCTTTAATATTATTAATTTCAAATAAAACCTATGGAATACTTATTGTAACCTACAGATTATGATATTTTTTCCATTATACCTAGGGCCCTATTCGATTACATTAATAGGTTTTGTGATTTGAATTAGTTTAATTATATTAAACTATTTTTCCTTAATGTATAAAAATGATTTTTTAAACATACAATTCACCACCCCCATGTATTTTTCAATTGGCATACACATTTTGATTCAATAATTGGTATGACATAAGGTTTCAACTACTTATATATTTCATTACTTTACTTTTTCAAGTTAGCTATATTTATTTTATGACTTTTTTTAGAAATATTTGTTACACTAATGTGTACTGTGGGAAAAGAAATTTTTTATTGTATTAAAGATAGCATGGCATAATATTAGTAAAATTTAAAATCTCAATCCTACAAGACCACCAATTTTTTATGGCACTAATTATGAATATTAGAGAGACAGAACGAGGACCTTTGTAATCAAAACTAGAGTTGATAACTTTTTATGCTGACTAGGGAGTATAAAATTCTAGATAAGGAAGATAGATTCTTGACCAATAAAGAGAAAAATAATATCAACTAAATTATATAGTACATAATACTTTACTTTTTTCTTGGAATTGAAATATATATATCCAATTTTGATCTCTTGAAGCATACAACAGTATTTAGAAGAAGCTAGAAATTACTCATTTCGATACATCTAAATTTATTGAAATAAAAAGATCCATGCTAAGAGTATTTTATTAGGCTTTTGAATTTATTTATGGAGAACCTTTTGTTATGGTTTGAAAACGGGTCATGAAAATTGAAAATAGTTCACAAGCATTGAGCGATAAAGGATTAGGTGAGTAGATCCTTGTAGAAAATATCATATATATCATTGTAAATGGATGGGAATAAAAAATGACTATTGTCGATGAGTCTAGAAAAGTTATAAATGTTACTCTTGATGAGTTATCTGAGAATATTTTTAAATCTGTGAAGAAACTAAAAATAGATTCTGAAAATGTAAATAAAAATAATGGAGGATATTCTTTTACACTTCAAATAAAAATAAATCCATGACTCCTGATAATGTTTTTAAGTCAACAAAGATAGATATATTTTTAGTTCAATCAGACACAAGTGAATCAAAACATTCATAGAATTAATTGTCTAATCATTCTCAATGAATAAGCAATGTTGTTTGAGAGAAGGAATTTAAATATAGATATAACAAATGTAGCGAGGAAAATAATGAAAAGCAATATTTTGAAGATACATGTTATGAATACAAGAAATACTGATACATTAGAGTTGATTTCTTAAATCTAAAAAGGATAGACAGAAAAGAAATACATTCTAAGAGGAATCATAAAAATTATTATATAATTCAAAAGGAAAGACATTATTAATTGATAATAAATCATGAAGTTCTAGTGGTTGATATTATTTCGATGAATCTTCAGAGAATGGGAATTCTGGAAAAAAATATTGGTCTTCCTTTTAGAATACCTATTCAAAATCAATGTTTTAAAGAAATGGTATGAACTGCCGAATATTTTACTAAAATTTATTTAAAATAAAATTATCCTGATGTTAATAATTCCATATATTTATATAAATAATCATCCTCAACCAATGATAATAACATATTTCCGTCATATTAAGAGGTTTCATGATTTTAAAAATTGCATGAGAATAAAAATTGAAATGTTAGTAAGAAACATGAGAAGTAAAATTCTAGATTAAATATTTTCAAAAAATAAGTATCATATATTTATATATATCAGGATAAGAAATTTTTTGAAAATAATTCTATTTCAAAAAAATCCTATGGAAGCTAATTCTGAAAAGGATAATCATATTAAATCACTTGAAAAATTAACTTCTAAGAAAAAGGTTTTATATTCAGAACTAACTTATGAATCTAATACTAATGTGGATAAGAATTGAGTTTAAAAACTACAATATGAAATTTTTTAATTAAATAATCTTTTGAAAAACTTTAAAACTGGTAAAGAAGGTTTTGAGAATACATATAAAAAACTTCAACCACAAGGTAATTGTTCAAGAATGGGATATACTCATTCAGAAACTATTTTCAGTGACAATTACATTATTCCTAAAAATCCCCCCTTTTAAATTAAATCTCAAAGTAGATATCATTAAAATAAAAATTACTCCTCAAATAAAATTCAATCTTTTAGATTCTAGAATTTCAAATTTTCAAACCAAAAGTGGGTTCCCAAAATTTTTATTGCTAACACTTCTTGATCCAAGAAAGTTTGGATACCAAAAATCTAATTTTTTTTATAAGAAAAAAATGTAATTACCAACAAAAAAATAATGGTACATTGAAGGTGAATGTCCTTACCATATGACTGGTAATAAAGATTTCTTTGAAAGGATTATTGAAATTAAAATTAGAAGATTTACCCTCATATACTATTTTTAAGGAATGATTTTTTGTGTAGGTAATATTTTTATTCTTATAAAGTATTTTATTTCAAATGTTTTATTTGTAAGATGTCTTAATCACAACCTTATAAGCATAATTAAATTATGTGATGAAGGTTAACTTGTGAGCATTAGGAAAGATAAATGTGTAGTACACAATCCCATGAATGAATTCATTCTTTCTAACCATAAGCATGGTAATTTCTATAAACTCAACTTATAAGAACTTAAGAGCCAAGACTTTTCTTTCCATGGAGCAATGGAAGATCAATCATGGTTATTGAATATATATTGAGGACATTGTAACATTATGAATCAATATAAATTGTCTAACAAAATTATTTTTAATGATCTACCAAAACATATATTTGATTCATCAAAAGTCTGTGACCCTTATCAATATGGAAAGCAACATAAGTCACACTTTAATTCCATTATTAAAGATTCAACTTCTGTTGATTTACTGTTAGTGAACATGGATCTTTTTGGTCCTACACAAACTGGAAGTATTGGGGGAAATTATAATGTATTTTCTTTAGATGATGGTTGTACTAGATATACATGGGTTTATTTTCTAGTAAATAAATATTGATACATATAATTATTTTTATACTTTTTTATCCAAAGATAAAATTGAGAAAATTGTTTCATTGTTAACTATTCATATTGATCATGGCGAAGAATTTTTAATTCTAATTTTGAAATGTTTTGTAGAAATAACGGCATTACACAAAACTTTTTAACTCCAAGAACTCTTCAACAAATGCGCTTATTGAAATAATAAATAGTATTATTCAAGATATAACAAGTAAAATGTTGAGTGAATATTCTATTGAAAAGCACTTTTGGCCAGAATCTATGAATACTACTTGTAATACTATAAATTAAGTTTTAATTAGACCATTTCTTAATAAAACACCTTATGAGTTATGGATAGGATGAAAACCAAATGTTTCATTCTTAAAATTATTTTGATGCAAAGAATTAATTTTTTATACAAAAGCTAATTTACATAAATTCACAGCCAAATTTGATTAAGGTATATTCTTAGGCTACTCCACTACTTATAATTATTATAGAGTTTTTAATAAAAAATACTATTCTGTTTGAGGAAATAGTAAAAGTTAAATTTGGTGAAACTGATCCTTTTCTTTTAAATAATCCCATCCTATATCTTCTGATGTGTTTTCCAAAAGTTATTATCATACTTTTATACAAATAACTTCTAATAAGGAAAATACTAAAGAAATTGTATTAGATGTATTCACTACTGAATACATTCTATTTTATTTGGATGAACAGGTTTTAAAAAACCCATATCAGTTGTTTATTAAAAATCAACCTAGTTATAATATTATTGTCGATCTAAACCAACCATTAATTACTAAATGATCCTTGAGAAAAGAAGTAGAACATCTTTCTTTTTCTTCAAAAATAGATCCTAAAAGTGCTAATGAGGCTTAGGTTATTAAGATTAAATTAATGTAATACAAGATGAACTAAATGAATTCAAAAGGAATAATGTTTGGACCTTGGTTGAAAGATTGAAATAAAACAATATAATTTGAGTAAAATAGGTCTTCAGAAAAAATGTGATGAAAAGGGAATAATCATTAGAAACAATGCAAGACTAGTTGCTAAAGGTTATAATCAACATGAGGGAATATATTAGGAAGAAAATAATTCTTTTATATCTATACATGAATCTATTAAAATACTACTAGCCTTTGTAGAATTCATTAATTTCAACCATTTTTAAATGGATATTAAGTGTTCTTTTCATAACAGATATTTGAAGAGGAATTTTTTGTTGAAAAACCTCATCATTTTGAAAATAAAAAACATCCTGAATATTTTTTAAAACATTCCAAAGCATTATATGTCCTTAAAAAGGACCCTAGATCCTGGTATGATAGATTAACATATTTTTCGTTACAAAATATATTTTGTTAATGGAACTACTGATCTTACTATTTTTATAATGAACAAAAACAGAAATGTTTTGATCAATCTAATTTATGTTGATTCAATTATATTTGGATCAACTTAGAAATAATTATCAGATTATTTTGTGGATATCATGACATCTGATATTTAGATGAGTTTGATGGGTGAGTTAACATTCATTCTTGGTCATCAAATTTTTCAAACACCAGAAGGGACTTATATATTCCAACATAAGTATATTTAATATCTTCTTAAAAATTATGGATATGAAAATTCTAAAAGTATTAGAACTCCAATAAGTACCTGAAATTCTCTTAAAATTGATGATGCTAAAAAACTAGTAAATCACACAACATTTAGAGGGATTATAGGAATTCTACTATACATAACAACTAGTTGTACAGACTTAATGTTTTTAGTATGATTATGTGCATGGTATCATGAAAATACAAAGTAAGAACATTTTAAAGTTGTAAAAATAATTTTACATTATTTTAGGGGAACTAGGGATTTGGTAGTTTTTTTAATATTTTGGTAATAATTTTGAATTTAAATGTTTTTTGAATTCTAAGTTTGGTGGTTATTAAATGGATAGGAAAAGTACATATGCATCTTTTCATTTATTATGTGATTCTTTAGTTTCTTAAAAAACAACACTCAGTATCACTCCCCACTGCTGAAGCTGAATATGTGGAAACTGGAAGTTGTTGTGCTCAACTGTTGTGGATGCAATATAAAATCACTGATTATGGCATTAGTTTTACTAAAACTCATATACTATGTGATGACACATGTTTGATAGAATTAAGAAAAAATCCTACACACCACTCATGTTCAATACATAGAGATATTAAGAATCACTTTCATAGGTATCACATACATATTGGAGATATAATTTTACAATTTATCTAAATTCAAGAATAACTTACTGATAATTTAACACAACCATTACCTTCTGATAGATTTTAATACATTAACTAGATTCTAGGAATGATCACTATAAAGTAATCATTAAAATATACTTTTTTTAAACCATCTCATTATATTAAGATACATATTTTTAAAGTGGTAACATATGATTGATAGAAAAAGGCTTTTCTACCTAATAACTTTTTTTATAAACAAAAAATTTATCATACCCAAAAAAATTTCAAACCCAAAAATATTTTTCGTACCAATTTTTTTTTTCTCATACCAAAAATATTCATACTCACAATTTATGTGCTCTTATTTAATATTCACAAAAAATTATTCTCGTACACCTAAAGGTTTTTGCGCACTAAATGTTTTTTCATACGTGAAATTTTTTTACTCAAATTTTTTTATACTCAAAATTTTAACAATATTAATTTTTTTAAAAAAATTATTTCATTTTTTAAGAAAAATCTAGGTTAACAAACAAATATATCCTACGATCCTAAAAGATACAATTTATTACCCTACTCTATTTTAATTCATTTTTATTTGTTGGTATTTCATTTTATTTTAAAACCTTTATTGGATTAATCTTGAATATGAAAATTTTGTTTTATTTTTAAAACCACAACAGTTAATTATATCAACTATTGGATCAGCTTAATCAAATATGATCCATATAATATCAACAGTCATATCTAATTTTCCTATATGAAGTAACTCCCTCCCAGCCCCACATAATTTGTCTCCTTCTATGTGTCGAAGCCCTATTGCTCTTCAAATCGCTGAGCCTGTTAGCTTCCATACATTGTGGTGTTCATCGTACTCATCTATAAATCATCAAAAACATTTATAAATTTAATTTCCCAAAAATATTTCAACAAAATGAAGTTATACAATTTAAGGATAAGAAAAAGATATATTCATGGCAACTATAATTCATTTCTCAAATGAATAATTCAATTCCAAGGATGGGTTTCAGTCTATGTAAAACAAAATCAATAGTTTTCAATATTCAATTATTGTAGATGAAGTAAGGATGTTTTATAATATAGTGAAAATTGATGATGAAAATTTGAAAGTAACTATTTCTGTGTACGATATAGAAATAATTATGTCTAAAAAAAGTTGTTATGTTCCTAAATGTTCCATATAATGGAGATTCATTTTTTCCCTCATATAGGTTTCTAAAAAATAATTCTTTCATAAATAGTAGATTTGAACAATACCTTTTCTAATTTCATGGGCCCAAAGAAAATCGTTTCATCTTTCAGTGGATAATAGACTTACTGTAATTTGGATGCTAGCTTTCTTAATTACTATGTGAGGAGATAGAGAAACTATCAAGGTCTCAGATGTGTTCATTTGGGATTATTTGGTGAATATGAGGAAGCTGAATCTAATGGGTTACATCTTTGTAACCATTAGTAAATTGATGTATGATGTAATTAAATCTTAGCTTATCATGTTTCCAGAAATCATTAGTAAGTACATTAAATAATGATTGATGTTCTATAATATCATACTCATGTCAGTGATGAAAAATATAATGTTTCACTAGATAAGTGATGATATAATTAATATATTGAAATTTCTTTTTGATCCCAACACAAATTGTTTTATTAAATATCTTAATGGTAAAATCTCAAAAGAAGTAATTGGAGGAAGCCTGGTAATCTTAAAAAAAATCAGTACTGATTATTTCAAAAAAAAAGAAAAGAAATCCAATTCTGAATATTACTTAATGTTGAAAAATCAAAGGAAATGAACATAAGTAATTGTAACTAAATGGTGAAAGGATCAGGCTGAAAGGAAATAAGGACATCCACAATTTGGTATCAACCCAAAAAAAGCCTTAGCTAAAAATATATGAACTGATGAAACTCTGAAAGGTGACCAAAAAAATATAATAATGAATAGAAAGGATGAAATTATTGATATCGATAAGTTGTTAATAAAATTTGAAAAATCTTATGCTAATTTTTTTCTTTGAAACAGTTCATAAAGAATCAATCACTTCCACTGTCCAATAAAAGGGATAGAAGAAACAAAAAGTAGGAGATGAATCGGCACCACCCGAAGTATCTAAATAGAATGTTTCATGAGATCAATAGGATACTGAATTGTGTCAGATATATGAATATATCGATCAATAGGAATAGAAAACTGAAGATAAAAGTGAAGAAAAAGAAGAAACTGAAAAGGGATAGAATGAGAAAGGTGAAAAAGAAACTGTTCAAGATCAAAAGTCTCAGTCTAATAAAATTCCAATAAGGTCTTCCCAAGCCACATCAATAAAATTTCAATCCCATGAATTATAACCATTGATGAAATTTTATTAGAAATACCAATATAATAAAGTCATTCATATCCCAAAAACATTATACTAAACCAGATTATATGAGAATCATAATCGTAATGATGATTGTGATAATTATTCTTCAAAAAGTAATTATTCCAAGCATTCTAATTATGAAGAATACACTGATTTAGAGAATAAAATCTCATTGAAAAGTGATCATAATTTTTTTATGAACATGGAATAATTTAAAATTAAATTCCATATTAACATGAATCAAAGATAAGGTTTATTTTTTTGCATAAAATCAAAAACAAAATCATAATATATCAAGATGGAAAGAAATATACAGATGAAACTTGAGGCTGACATTAATGTATTGGAATAATGCACCAAGGAACACAAAGAGTCTTGTAATAAAGTGGCGAAATGTTTATATTAGTATAATGAATGAATAAAGCTTCATGAAGAAAAAAAATAGGATATTTGAGAATTCTAGTGAATGATGTCTCATAAGCATTCAACATGTTGAATGAAATATTACTCAAAAATTGAAAGTATTCAAAGGACCATATGAAATCCAATCTGAAGATTTACAAATGATTGAGAAGAGGCTGAATTAAATTCAATATGATTTGGAAAAGAATATGTTTTATAAGGATGATATTTTTTAGTTGAAAATTTAAAATGTTTTGTTTACCGAAAGAATTGATGTTCAAGAACAATTCAACATGTCCTAGGAACAAAAAATTCTTACTCTGGAAGAGAATCTTAAATCCTAGGTAGAAGTTATTAATACTAGGTCCAATTGTATGATGACGAAGAATAGAAATTTTGGTCTCAATAATAATCTCTTGATAGGCTGATGGATGATATAAAATATTTCATGAAAATGAAAATAGTCATGATATACTTCATGAATAAGGACAAGGTGAAGAAAAATGATAGGAAATAAATTTCTTGAACTGTTGTTGAATTGTTTCTAAAAAATAATGAATGTATTTATCATATACATATTGTTTTATTGAATTTTTTCCCTTTATTTATTGAATGTTTTTTCATTTATTCTAGATGAACAAATTCTTTATTACTTCCTATTGTTTTTTTCTGAATAAGCTCTTTTTAGTAATGAAAATACTTTCCCTATTCATTTTGGAAAATCAAAAAGTGGAATAATATTTTATATAGGGGATAATTTTTTATATATTATAATAATGCATTCAATAGTGGGATAAATTATCATAAAAGGGATAATGTGATAATAATAATTAAAGAATTGAATATTTCTTAGTATGGGGGATAATTTTGTATTCAATATGATCCTTAAGAAATTTTGTATCCTAATGGTTAGGTTCATTGTATTCAAATAATATTTAGAAAGGTTTTAATAATAAACATGAGATATTCTTACGTATTCACTTCTAATTAAAAAATTTATTTTCTTTTTTAAACCTCTATTTGTGTTAAATTTTTTTGTGCTTTCAAAAATGGGGGAGAATATTGAGTGAAAAGTATTCATATGAATTTTCTATTTCTTTTTTTGGAAATCACAAACTATCATTCTATAAAATAATAATTTAACCTTTTTATTTTACATTTTATCATTATGATTTTTCATGTGAATATGATAATAATAATACTCATTAATTTTGTATAAATGATACATTCCATGATTATCATAACAAGACTGCATACAAAATGTATCATACTAACTAAATATGTTTCATATTGAACACAAAAAATATGAATTTCATCATTAACATTGTCTAGTATTCACACTAACAATATTTTTCATAATGATTAATATAATACTGACCCTCGTAATAAAAATTATCGAACCCATTCAATATAATCGTAACCAAACTAGTGTATCGTAATCTATTTTAAAATCTTTTAAATCAAAAAAATGTTATTAATTTTTTAGTGATATACTGTATAAAATTATGTCATTATTTTAGTTATAATATGATAATTGGAGTGTGAGGATTCCAAGTCCCTCTGAATTTTCAGGATAAAATCAGACCATTAGAATCGAAGATAACCATAAGGATGTTGGCCTATAAATACAATGTCATTTGAATGAGATCAGAAATTTTGATGAATTTGAAACACTCTGTGAGAGCTCTATAAAATTTCTACTTCAGGAAAAAGACTCTAAATAAATCATATAGTGAACTTCTCATTCTATATACTTGTGACTTTTAATATTTTTTCGTTGATTAGTGTGACATTGATCATTTGTGATTATGATCGAGGGCTTCTGAGGATAATAAGACAAATGTCCTAATCTTATTCAAATTGAGGGATTCCAAGGCTAGGAAGATAGAGACACAGATCACCTTCATAATCCATGTCTTGATGGAATAGATGGACCAAATAATATCTTCATATCTTGGCCTTACCCTGGTGTGGGTGTGATAGACTTGCTTGAAATTAAAAATCGTGGTACCTCTATCCAAGGATATTGGATATGCTTCTCTTTGGGTTAAAATAATTATATTATTTTATTTCTTTATATATCCACATCATTGTAATAGAAAGTGACTCATTTTATTTATTCGTATTTATATTCCCTATTTAGTTATTATGATCATTTTAATTACGATTTTAGTGATTATGATCAATTCATTTACCCAAAATGGTTCTATACTCTGTGATAATCATTAATGGTTTCACTCTATTTTATTATAATGATTGTGATTTTGATCTATATCAATCATAGACTTATTAAATCATTTTCTTATTGTGAATATGATTAATTTCAAATACAACCTGTGGAATAATTATCAAAACCTAATGAGTATGATACTTTTTTCATTAGACCAAGGGCCATATCTAATTATTGTTCTAATACATTAAATTGTTTTGTGAATTGAATTAGTTTAATTCTATTAAACTATTTTTATTTAAGTATAATATTTTAAAAAAATACAATTCACGACCCTCTTGTGTTTTTCATTATGTATATACATTTCAATTCAACAATATTCTATGGGATCTCTATATCCTCGATATGATAGGATTTGACCGAATTATGGGTATGAACTGGCTAGTCGCATACCGATCCCATATAGACTGTTACCATAGAAGAGTTATGTTTACATCTCTTAAGGGTTACCACAACATTCATAGGGGAAAGTGGGAAATCTAGGCCGGCCGAGCTGGGCCTATTACTCAGCAAATGGGAGATCTCACAGCCCATGTTTCTAGTCTTTAACTAGATGAAAAATGTTTTTGGAATGATGCCCTTCCACCAATAGTAGAAGTGTTTCATGATGTCTTGCCTGAAGAAATATTAGGGATTCAACATAAGAGATATTTGAAATCAGCTATTGATCTCATATTAGGGGATGAGCCAATATCTATTCCTCGATACAGAATGGCACTGACCAAGCATCAAGAGCTCATATCTCAGTTGGAAGAATAAAAGGATGGAGGATTAATCCATCTGTAAATGTCCCTTTGGGTATCACCTGTGTTGTTTCAAATGAAGGTTGAAAAGACTTTATATTTATGTGTTATTTATTTTATGAATAATAATATGACTCCAATGAACCAATATCAACTTCTGCACATCAATAATATTTTTGACTAGTGAAAGGTGGCTTGTGTGTTATCAACAATTGACTTAAGATCTGGTATCATCAATTGAGATTTTAGACCTCTGATATATATGTTGGATAGCTTCCAGGAGTTGGTATGGCCTTTATGAGTTTTTCATAATGTAGTTCAGGTTGAAAAATATACCATTCATGTATATGGCCTTGATGAATAGAATATTCAATTTGTATTTTGATTAGTTTGTGGTGGTGTTTTGGGAAGACATCTTGGTGTACTCCAAGATTCATGAAGATTATTCCAACCATCTTGACATCATCTTGAGTATACTATAACAGAATCAGTTATATGTCAATCTATCTAAGTGTTAGTTTTTGATTGACTAGGTACACTTCTTGGGGAACATCATCTTAAAGGAAGGTGTGTTATTGGACACCGAGATGGTTCAGGTAGTGGTTTCTTTTTAGCAGTCTAATAATTTTTTTGATATTTGAATCTTTTTGGGATTATCTGGATAATATAAAAGGTTCAACTTATAATTTTCTTAATTTAATGCACCTCTTTCATTCCTGGCCAAGAATGGGATAAAGCTTTAGTGGAAGTAAGCATGTGAGAATGGTTTCTAGGAGATGAAGAATAATTTGATGTTGGAATAAATTTTGATCCTTCCAGAGACAAGTGAGGAGTAAACTGTTTATTGTGAAACTTTTTGGATTATAATTAGAGTTTTTTTTATGTAGGGAGAGAGATTTGTGGCATATGGGTCTCATCAGTTGAGGCCTCATGAAAAAAAACAACACTACACAGGACCTCGAGTTGGCCGTAGTGGTATATGATTTGAAGTGTTAGAGACAATATCTCTTGGTTGAAATGTTTAAAGTTTACACTGACCATAAGAACATTATATATATCTTTATAAAGGAAGATTTGAATCTTCAGTAGTTGATAATGGTCAAATATATGAAATCTTTTGACTTTGAACTGGTATATACACCTAAGAAGGGAAATAGTGTGGCTAACACATTGAGCAAGAAAAATCAAACATTGATGGGTCAGGATTTGAGTGTTAAATAAATGATGATGCATTTTCTACATACAATGCATGTGGTGGTTGAGTAGATTCATAAAGATGTGAAATTAGTTTTAGTTGTAGTGGAATCTCCCCATTTGAGACGGATTAAGGATAGAAAGTATGATGACCTGGAGTTCTTATCCTTGAGGGAATTCTTTTAAGGTTGGGAGACACATTTGGATTGGTTAATAGATTAGGATTGGATCATCTATGTGAAGGATAGAGTTTTGGTACCTAGGACCATGTGGGATGATCTCATGGTGTAATTTCATGCTCAAAGTAGGTGGTACATTCATGTGTTACCAAAATTTACCAGGAACTATGAAGACAATTTTGATGACCAGTCTTGATAAAGAAGATAGTCGTGTTTATGACATGATTCTACACTTGTTCAGAGGTGAAGGAAGATCATAAAAAACATGGAGGTTTTATATAGTTTTTACCCATTCATTAGTGTATGTGGGATGATGTGACTATGGAATTTGTGGTTGGTCATCCATGTAGCTTAGGAAGAATGATGTTATCTGGGTTTTTGTGGATCAATTGACCAAAAAAGAACATTTTCTTCTAATACGAGAAACCTTTATAGAAGATCATTTGGGAGAACTTTGGTTTCGAATGATATTTGATCTGCATGGGGTGCCACATACTATAGTTTCATATCATGATTCATTCATTACATCATGCTTGTAGATGGGGTCATAGAAATATCTTGGTACATAGGTATTATTGATTATAGTTTTCCACCCATCAATGATGGGTAGTCACAGCGTACTATACAGGTGCTTGAGGGTATGTTTGGGGCATGTTTTCTTGACTTTGGTGGGTCTTTGGAGAAGAACTTTTCATTAGTGTAGTTTTCCTATAATAATAATTCTTAGGAAACAATACATATGAAACCATATGATCCTCTTTATGGTAGTCCATGAAGATCACCGCTATGCTAGATTGATGTTGCTGAGTCAATGTTTTTGGGTGTGAGTCTCGTATATGAGACATCGGAGCTGGTGAAATTGATTTAGAAATGTATGGCTACAACTCAGAGTAGACATAAGTCAAATATTGATAGATGAATATGACCCTAGATTTTACAAAGGGTGATCATGTATTCCTTTAGTTGTCTCCTAGATTGGTACACCACAGGATTCAGAGACCGGGAAAGTTGTCACCCAGGTTTGATTGACCTTTTGAGATCGTTGTGAGAATCTGGTCGGTGGCCAACTGATTGGCAATTCCACAGAAATATGATTCCATGCATGATATTTTTCATGTATCAAAACTATGGAGGTATCACCACCTACACATATCATTTGATTTATGTAAATTATGTGAGGATTGAGATAGATATATCCTCTAAGGAGCTTCTTATATGCATGTTTAATAATAATGAGAAGGTGTTGCGGGGAATAAATTTTCTAATAGTTCATATGTTATGAAAATATGGACATTTACAAGAGGATACATGGGAAAGGAAAGAAGATATGTGCGCTCAGTGGACTAATAATTTTACTTTGAATTGTAGAGAAGTTTGGAAGTGCATCTCAAGGATTAGATATTATAAAGTGGGGAGATAGTAAGATCCTGATCATTCCAAGAGTTATCTAGGGAACAAATTTAGGTTAATTTTGTTTTATTTAAGTACCTTTGTATAGATGTATTATATAAGATGAATTTGGGGGGATTGTTAAGAAACTTTTGAGAAAAGGGGATTGTGCATGATTGGAGCATAGTTAGAGTAAACTGTGCACCTCTCCCAGCTAACCATGCAGAACCATGCAGTGAGGGCTGCATGGTTGGAACATGGTTTTTTAAACCATGATCCCATACCCATAATATTTTTTTTGAAAAATTTTATTTCACACAAAAAATTATTTTAAAATCCCTCAAACCCCTAAGACACCCTCTTTTTTACCTTGGCTTGGGAGTTAATGTTTTTGGGTGCTTTTAGATCTTTCCAGAGGTGCTCTAAGGTTGTACCACCTTCATTATTCAATATTGAAATCCAAAATCAAATATACTCTCTTCTCCCCGTAAGTGGATCTCATCTCGGTCCTTAATCCATTTATTCATCCTTCTTCTCTAAATACATTGGTGGACTTTATTTTCTGGTTATTCAGACGCCAATCATTGTGAAGATATTTAGATATAGGATTGTAGATCTAAATCTAGTTTGATTAAATACTGATATATATTATATTGTTATAGGTATCTAGACCCGGAACAAAGATCTACATCATTATACAGCCCATATTTTAGGAATTTCCATTGAAAAAAAATCTATTAATGAATCGAGGTGGGTGGTCTAATTATAAATCCTTCAGTAGTGATTTTTTCCCATATATTGAAGTTGTAGAATTTCTATATATATTTTTATTATTTTATATTCTTAATTGAATTAATTAATATGCTTAATTAATTAATTGTTAATGTTTTGAAAGTCTGTGATTTAGGGATTAGTGAATAAGATAATTAATTGTGAGAATTAATTATGATTTGATTTAGATGTTTGAGTTATGTATTTGAATGATAAATAAATATAATTAATTGGTGAATTAATTATTATTGTAAATGATCAAGATATTGGGATAATTAAATGTTATGTTAATTATCATGTTTTTTTATCAACAATAATTAATCTGTTAATTAATTATAGAATATTGGTATTTTTAATGATTAATTGATTATATAATTAATTAATAAGAAATTAATGTTATTAATTAGATTTTGAATTAATTGATGGACTTAATTAATTATATTATGAATTAATTAATGAATTGGATTTTATGTGTTAGACATGGTGTTCAACACTAATGTGATTTTAGGAGTTATACGGGGGGTTCTTCACTCATGGGATTTTTGGTGTTAGACTTGGAATTCTTAACCAATGGGATTTAATTTGTTATACATGGAAGTCTACACAAATTGTATCTTAGGTGTTAGACATAGCGTTTTGCACCAATAGTAGAATTAAATTAATGAGATTTTGGGTGTTAGAAATGGTTTTCTCTACTGATGGGATTTTTATTGTTAGACTTGGCATTCTACAATATGGACAATCATGTATTAAAATTGTGAATTGAATGTGTGACACAATTAAAACTTGATATTCTATTTTGTTAATAATGATTTATTGATTATGTGGTACATATTCAAATTTGAATTATAATTATTTTTTATACAATGTCATAAAAATTTTGTCCGTTGGGTTTTTTTACATCACTTGTGGTGGCCCACTAATTTTTACTCACACACTAATCGGGTTGCCTGATTAGTACCCAAATAGACATTATTTTTATAGTACATGATAAGGAAAAAGGCCCTAGTTTGGATTGATAATTGGGGTTGGATCTTAGATGAGGTAACTGAACATTATTTGGGACCTCCTTGGCAGTCATTCATGCATTTACTTTCATTTTTATTTTAAACACATTGAGACTTATTTTAGCATTGAAAGTTTGACCTTTCAGTTGAGTATTGTATTTTATGTTTTGCTTGTCTTATGACACTGGAATTTTTTATGATTATATATTCTTCCTCATTTGTTTATTTATTTCAACTGTAGTTTTACCCTCTTAAAAGATAGTATAGTCTCCACATCTTAACTTTCCAGACCCTCACTGCTAGTCAATAACATCTAGCATATTGGGAGGCGTTCTTGAAGTCGTGTGACTAACTGGCCAGGGGAACCATTTTGTGACCCCCATCCCATGACATTACATAATATTCTCGATCTGTTCCATATTCTACCTCAATATAACATTTTTTTAAATAAAAATAATTGAGAGAGAAGAAAAATAAATTTAAATGGATTAGAAATGAATGTTATACTCCTTTCCATGTTTTTTAGAAACCCCGAAATGGATTCTATTCACTATCAAACAAGCGAATTAATTTACTTTCCACTCCAACTGAAAGACTTCTACTCCAATCCAATAAAGAGACACTATTTTATTTGTCTCCAACCAAAATACTTCTTTCTTTGGATCCACCATGTGACACATAATCAACCTATATCCAAATAGAATAATTCACCTTTTAGGATGGATTGACCCACTATAGGATTCTATGATCTTCCACCACAAGTTTATTAGATGAAACATGTATATGTACTTCCGAAAAAACTGCAGCAATACTGGTCTTGAGACTCCATCAATATATTCAATAGCAACAACTATGTATCAGATCCAGTAGTCTTAAAACTCATCTTCTTTCTTTAATAAATGGATATATTGGGATTCATAGAATTATTCAGGAATTATGGATGCAAGGAATATCAATAGTTCCCCTTTAGATCATTTAATTCTATGCACTTTCTAATCTATTACATGCACATTCCTATACAGAAATTTCATTGATGAGATATTTATTATTCCATGATTTAAATTCCTTCATTTATAACCTCATTAAAATGTGTTTATTAATAAGAACATTTATTACTCATTATAAATATAAATACAAAAATGGTGTTGGTTATTATATTTACTCATTTTGAATACCCAAAAAACAATGGATATTTATTTCTTCATGAATACTCATTTAAAACACCTGAATGGGTTTCAATTTTCTTCTACATGTATTTATATTAAATAAATAAATGGTTTTATAATTATTGGAAATCTAACATGGAAATTTGATCACTTGGTTTCTTAAATAATGAAACTAGAACAGGATATACATCATCCCCAGAGAAAATAATAAGCCGTGGATCGTAATGCATATGACTTCTCAAACAAAAGAAGAAAAATAAGATTAAATCCTCCTTATGGTATGAAAAAATATTACATCTAATTAAAATACAGGATTGTTTTGGGTCCTATATTAATTCATGTTGTAAGTAAATACCACAACACATTGTCTTCACCTCTTCAGGTACCCAAAACATCTGAGTGCTTCTTATTTCTATAATACCCAAGGATTTACTCATTACAGAAGAACCGATTTCAATATAATCATTACAGAAATGAATGTATGAACATTTAAATCAATCATGTACTTAATGTAATGCCCCGACCCCAGTTACCCAGAGTTGGTGAATTATTTTAATACATTGGCATGATTAGAAGGAATCAAGTCCTGAAGGACCGATCGGTTTAGTAGTCTTGGAAAATAGATTATATAAATGAATGTTACATTTCACTTTAAGACATAAAAAACAACATAAATAATCTTTATGAATGCCATTATTCCCTTGTCTTAACCCTTCATATCAATCACAATACAGTTCTTGGAATCCTGGGAAAAATAAAACATAGAAAGGGGTGAGCTCAAACGCTCAGTAAGGGTAAGCAATACAGCGGAAATTTTCATAAATAAGCACAAACATTTAAGGAAATGTAAAACTAAAACAAAAGCCTTTTAAAAATGACCTTCAGCATAATATGGAAAAAATAAAATGAAATAATTCCATTTACTTGTTCACATGGATATTCTACTAGTCGAATAATCACATGAAATATCACTAACCACTTTCATAATGATGGAATACAAAATGCTAGACTATCATAACCACATAGTCAAAGCCTTGTGCCAAGACTACAAATATGATTTTGTCAAGACCTTGTTCCAAGACACTAGTTTGTCTTATGAGACCTACCGATGCATCGAGGAGCTATAACAGGCTCCACCCGTCACTTACTAAGTCCAATACATTCCCCATATGAAAAGGTCTGAACATAACATAAACATTCGTATTAAAACTAGCATACGAAATGTCAATACTTTACCCATAAACCATGAATGGTATAAAAATAACACATCTACAGTCAAACATATCACAAAACCTTCAACACAATATGTATGATTTTTATCATGATAAATCAACTTCAAAACAAGTTTAAAATCCATTAATGGATTTTCACATAGATGAAAATGATTTGTAAAACTCTTTGAGAGAAATACCCCTTTTTCATGAACACATTTAAAAGTCACACAATTTAGAAAAGAAGTAATTTAAAGACATTTTTGAATCAAAGTGTCTAATACCACTTTGAAACTTTTTAAAGGAAATAAAATTTTAAAAACATTCATGTCCATATAAATAAATCCTTAAAAACCATTTTGAAGACATGAACATTAATGAGAAAGATTTAGAACAATAAATAATTAAAACATTTAAAATGATTTTTTAGTAAATAATTCCCTTAAAAGAATCCCTTTTAAAACTCTTTCATAAAATAAGATCATGGATAATAAATATGTCCAAGTAGATACTTACGTAAAAATACCTCGGATAATAAAGAGATTGTGAAATTAACCCTTACCAATTTGGTAACTTACAAAACATACAACCCATGAAAGAGGTATCATACAATGAATATGTGAATACACATAAATTAATGTGTATTGAAAAAAGAATACAATTATGGGCAGTACATACCCCACACAAAAATTAATAGTGGCAATATGGCATGAATATCACGGGAAAAAGGTGTGAGATTAAAACCCCTTACCTTGCACTTTCCTTTAGTTGAGGGTACATTTAACCTCCTGTATGAAGACTATAGTATGATATTAAATTATTCCAAATGCATATTAATATTTATGATATCATAAATTATTCATTTATGACTTTATACTACCCAATTAATAATAATTTCCATGTTATATTAATATTTTGGGTAATAATCGCTTTCTTTATTGTACGTGTTTTAACTTGTTACACTTGATTGTATCACATAGATGATGATTTATATAATTCTAGAATATAAAACATGATTTATATATCATATATATTTAGAATATAAATATTCATAATAGACATATATATATGAAATGGAAAACACCATTTATGGATACGGTAGTCCGTACGTACACATAAATGTTGTTTCCGTTTTCATATAGTATTGAACGGAATTAAGTTAATAAGGTATATGTAAGTACATAAATAATTATATATTAAAGATATATATATATATATAGTAGCGTTATTATGTCATATATTACATACTTCTTAGTAATATATATATTTTTATAATCGTTGATGAATAGTGAACTTGGAAATTAATCTTATCGCGTCGTGGAGACGGTAATCCGTACGTACACACGAGAGAAAATATCATTCTTTTGATATTATAATAATATATAATTGGATGTTATATTATATATATGGAATCCTTATCATGTTATATTTATTATGTACATAAAATTAAAATCATTATTATACCCATCCAAATAATAATGTATTGAATAATAATTACACCACGACGGGGGAGATGGTAAGCCATACGTACACACGTATGGTGACATGTCATTCAAAGGGTGGATATAATAATGAATTTGGTTGTACCGTACATATAATAACATAAAAATATATATAAGATACTAGAGTTATTATTTTATAATAGAAACAACATAGAAAAATTAAGTGGAAGAAGAAAGGAACTTGAAAGAGGGGGGTGAAAGCATTACCTCTTATTCGGGTTCTTCCTTTTGATTTGATAAAAAAAGGATTTTTATGTTGGATTTATGATCAAACTAAGGCCTCTTGGTTGAAGGTAGGGTAGTTTAGAGGGTATTCGGTAAGGTTTTGTCTGACCCAAATGGATTAGAAGGTGTGAATTAGAGTGAAGGGTGAGTGCCCTTTTATAAGAGGGGTGAGGGGCACCTTTGGAAAAACTTAAAATATTATTTTATAATAAATTAATATTCGGTTTATAATGGCTCCAAATTGATTTATTTCAAGGATAAGGTGGGTATGGGTCGAAATCCACTCAACAAATAAGTTTTATATAGGTTTCGGTCATTTTATTAACCTTATCGTTTAGTTTTAACTCTTAGTCAATTAGTTTGACATTTACCATGTCTTTTTGTATTTTTATATTATATGGTTAATAAACATACTATAGCCATCCAATAGACCCCCAAGTGGTCAATAAAAGATATAAATTTAATTATATATGTCCTTTTTCTGAACATTAGATTTTTAGGAATAGGATATCAATTAATAATATAATATTTGTTTTAAAAACTCTTTTATGTCAATTTTGGCACTATTGAGTATTTTGTTTCTGATAAATTCATAAAAACGTTATTACCTATAAAAAATTCATATAACCAATACTAATATTTCATATTCACTTATAAAATTATTTTAATTCATAAAAGGGCTCAAATTACATTTATTTGGGTATTTATAATATCAATTATCTTAATCTTTCATTAATACGGTAACTACTTCATCATCATTGTGTCATAAATAAATTAAAATATTTAATGTATAAAAATTATAAATAAAATACCATTATGTATTAAATCTTTTTATATTTCTAATTAATATTTATACTCAAAAATTTTACTTATATAACACCATATAAAAATTAATTACTAAAAGGTTTTTGTTTATTCCAATTTTACCTTTACATTAAATTAATTATTCTAAAATGTCATTATCATTAATAAGTGGCTCCATGGGGTCCCAAAATCGCCCCAAAGATGACCATGGTTTTCAATTACTCATCCAATAAGGTTAGGACATGTGTTAAGGTAATTTTGAATTATTACAATATTCTTTTTCCTTGATTTACCCTATTTAACTTTAACAGCGGTAAATAAAAGTAAAAAGTTACTATTCACAAAATAATATTTTTATCTTATTGAACAACATTTTACTCCTTGATATTAACTGTGTCTCTTGTATTTCCAAAATTCAACTCACAGAAGCGGTAAAATTATGTTTTGTATGAATTTTTAAATTCTCTTAAGAGGTGTGTAAAAGACGGTGAAAATTTCAATAAAATTTTTATATATCTAAAATTTTTATAAACTGACTTCAATGAATTACAATAAAATTATATAATTAATATGTATATATTTTAACATAAATTAATTTAAATAAGATAAATAATTGTTAAAAAAATCTCTTTTAACGAAAAACTCAGTGTTTTTCTCTATTCATCAAAAATTGATGTTTCTCAGAAAAATACCAAAAATTCGGCCTAAGATATAATTGATATTATGAATTAAAAAATTATTTCTATTTTACCAAATTCAAAAACTATAAGTTTCATTAATTAATTTAAAAATTAATTCTCGTTGTCAAAACAAATAGCATGTTTTTAAGTAATAATAACTATCAAAAGATTGACACTTGCTTATGTTCAGTTTAAATGTGAAATTATGTCCAATTACCAACATTGGATTAATTGGTAAAAATATAATATAATTATACTTTATAATAACTCAAATGAATAATTTATCACTGTCAACTATTTCGATTAAAAAATTTGTTTTTAATTAAAATTTAGTACTTTTCACTATTCATCAAAATATGAATGTTATCAGAAAAGTACCAAAAATTCACCATAGGCTAGTTTCGATATTCCGAATCCAAAAATGAAGTTAATTTTGAATGATAAAATGAATAAAATTTCAAAAAGTGGGTATTACTATTCTTAACGGCTAGTTTGATTGGTTGTGGTGTGTTAGAACTCAAAGTTGTGTATAACACCCGCTATTGTATTATTCAAAGAGAAGAGTACCGTGAATTATTGGGCTGTTACATTCTACCCTCCCTCAATGAATTTTATCCTTTCAATTTATGCTCAGTTTTGGAAACATGGGGATGACATTTCAAAATATCACAGTTGAAATCCAACATCGAAAAATGGATTAATGAGGCCTCTATTTAAAATAAAGAGTGGTAAGTATGAAGGTTACCGAAAATAACACATACTAGGGTTCCATGTAGGAAAACATGGATATGGAAGATAAATATAACCATCAATATCTGATGAAGAGTTGTAGAAAACATGGCTATAAAAAGGCCAACAATCACAAAGCTATAAATTTGTGATGATCTAAGGTACTATCTAGGACAATGTTTTTGTTCTCTGTTCCTTTTCTTAATGTTGAGGAATTTATTTATGAGATTGGGTAAAATCATAAAGAGATATACTAACTTGATAATTACAGTTTTATCCATTAATAAATTTCTACGAAAAACTCTTATTTCACTCCAAAACATAATACAACTCAAAAATACTCTATTTATCCAAATCTTTCTCGGTTCGAAATATAATGAATTTATAATTAACAGATCAGACCCTTTTAAAAAAAGAAAGTACATTATAAAATCCAGGGACTTCACATAGTCCAGTGGTAAGCGATAAATCCCAATCACACTATGGTTATGGGTTCGATTCCCGCATCATTATCTGGCGTGACGGGTTGTCACACGGTCTGCGTGTTGTCCTTTTAGAAAAATCCAAAAATAACCTTTCAAACTTAATCCATTCCAAACTTTAGACTTATACAAATTACTACTATCCAAAATCACAGTCCAAAATTTATAAGGAAGTTAAACACAATGAAGATCCTTTTTTCCATGTAATTACATGTGGACACCTTCATCACGTATTATTTTAAGACATGGTAACATCTTGAATTACCATAAAACCTTATTGATTACATTCATGCTCCTTTATTATTTATAGAATACTGGATATACTCTCTCTATACAAAAATGTTGTAAACTCCAGCAATGAAAAATCATTAATTAGTTTCAAGGTATTCAAGAATATCTAATATAATTTATTCAAGTCAACCATCTCTTATTCCAAAATCACTACCTCATTTTCAGGACCATATTAAGGATTACCTTTCCTTCAACCATGTATTTTCAATAAAATGTAGCATACTATTAAGTCACTTTTATTATAACCATATAATCTCTAATCCTCAATAAAATATTACGGTAGTACAATCCTTATTTATCTCAATAATTCATGTAACCAGTATACTGTTGATACAACACTCAAATAAA
Source organism: Viscum album (assembly GCA_963277665.1). NCBI lineage: Eukaryota > Viridiplantae > Streptophyta > Magnoliopsida > Santalales > Viscaceae > Viscum > Viscum album. The sequence continues at coordinate 919,456,204 of OY728164.1, read as the reverse complement.
ATAATTCTATAATAACAACATTAAAACACTAGTCATTCCTCTTTATCTGAGGTAGTATCATAACTTGATTATTATCCAATAGCATCATTTGGTGAATACTATGATGATTAGGACATTGGTTTGTGTAGTGTCCCAACTCCTTGTAGATGAAGCATTGTACATTTGAAAAAAATTTCATACCCTTGAAATCACGTACTTGGTGTCCTTTTTCTCCACATTTATTACATGTTCACATTCCCTTCAAGAATTTACCGAGGTGATTCATTCCACATTTATCACATATTGGAAAATCATTCTTTCCCTTATTCCCTTTATCCATATTTCTTTCTAGCATTCTTTTCTTCTCTGGCTTTCCTTCAAAGCCATAACAATCAAATAATTCTTTACTTATCTTTTTAACGCATGATACTATTTCTTCATATGATGATAATACATCGGAGATAATTTCCCTTCTAAATTCTGTCTTAAGACTGTGAAAGATATGATCCTTCTTACTCTTTGGATCATGTGTATTGGTGGAGTTCTCATTCCTTCTACTGGGAGCCATTTCTAAATAATGGCATACACTAGATTAGTTTATGAATAGAAATACCTAATCACAAACTTGTAAAAAACTTATCATACATTAAACAGTTTATTTATATAATCCATAATCATAAAAATGTTTTCTTTGAGGAAGTATATACTCATAAGCCCTTCATAATGGTTTGTAAATAAAATGAGAATTGTCCTAATCATATCCCCAGGGAGTGTCGTAACCAAGAGTGCAGTAAGGCACGTTGTCGTGCACCAGTTCTCATTCGAGCCTATCTCAAAGTGGTGTTTTCGAGTTTTACCCCTAGGTATATCTATGCTAGAGTCACCTCTACCTACTCGTATCCAGACAGGGAATTACTGCTCGAAAAACTCACACAATATCTACAATACCAAAATTCTAGGAAGCTCTACTGTAATAATCTTCAAAGACTAACTTAGGGTAATGTTCTCTAATAAGAGTTTATCTAAATCTAGTTTCCAAGGTTATTGCTAAAATTTCTTTAATACCAACTGTAATGCCCCGACCCCAGTTACCCAGAGTCGGTGCATTATTCTAATACATTGACATGATTACACGGAATAAATTCATGAAGGACCGATCGGTTTAGCAGTCTTGGAAAATACATTACATACATGAATGTTACATTTTACTTTAAGACATACAAAACAACATAAATAATATTTATTAAGTCCATTATTCCCTTGGATTAAGCCTTCATATCCATCATAATACACTTCTTAGAATCATGGGAATAATAAAACATAGTAAGGGGTGATCTCAAACGCTCAGTAAGGGTAAGTAATATAGTGGAAACTTTCATAAATAAGCATAAACATTTAAGGCAATGTATAACTAAAATAAAATCCATATAAACATTAACTTCAGCATAATCTGGAAAAAAAATGAAATAATTCCATTTACTTATTCACATGGATATTCTACTAGTCGAATAATCACATGCAATATCACAAACAACTTTCAAAATGATGGAATGCATATTGTCAGACTATCATAACCACATAGTCAAGGCCTTGTGCTAAGACTACAAATAAGATTTCTTCTAAGCCTTATACGAAGACACTAGTTTGTCTCAAGAGACATACCGATGCATTGAGGAGCTATAGTGGGCTCCACATGTCACTTACTTAGTCCAATGCATTCCTCATATGAAAAGGTCTAAACATAACATAAACATTCATATTTAAACTAGCAGACGAAATGTCTATACTTTACCCATAAACTAGGAATGGTATAAAAATAACACATCCACACTCAAACATATCACAAAACCATCAACACAATATTGAAGATTTTTATCATGATAAATCAACTTCAAAACATGTTTTAAATCCATTAAAGTATTTTGACATTGATGAAAATGATTTGTAAAACTCTTTGAGAGAAATACCTCGTTTTCATGAAAACATTTAAAAGTCACACAATTTAGAAAAGATTCATTTAAAGAAATTTTTGAATCATAGTGTCCCATACCACTTAGAAACTTTTGAAAGGAATTAACATTTTAAAAACATTCATGTCCATATAAATAAATCCTTAAAACCCATTTTTAAGACATGGACATTAATGAGAAAGATTTAGAAGAATAAATATTTAAAACATTTGAAATGATGTTTTAGTAAAAAATCTCCATTAAAATAATCCCTTTTAAACCTCTTTCATAAAACATATACATGGATAATAAATACGTCCTAGTAGATACTTGCATTAAAACAACCTCGGATAATAAAAAGATTGTGAAATTAACCCTTAACAATTTGGTATCTTACGAAACATGCAACCTGTGAAAGAGGTATCATACAATGAATATGTAAATACACATAAATTAATGTTAATTACCCAAAGAATAAAATTATGTGTAGTACATACACCACACAAAAGGTAATAGAGGCAATATAGCATGAATCTCATGGAAAAAAGGAGTGAGATGAAAACCCCTTACCTTGCACTTTCAATTAGTCGAGGGTACGTTTAACCTCGTGTATGAAGTCTATAGTATGTTATTAAATTATACCAGAACCATATTAGTATTTATGATATCATACATTAGTAATTTATGACTTTATACTACCCAATTAATAATAATTTCCATGTTATATTAATATTTCATGTCATAATCGCTTTCTTTATCGTACGTGTTTTAACTTGTTACTCTTGGTTGTATCACATAGATCATGATTTAAATACTTCCAGAACATAAAATATTCTTTATATATCATATATATTTAGACTATAAATATATATAATATACATATATATGAAATGGAAAACACCGTTTATGGAGACGGTAGTCCGTACGTACGCATAAATGTTGTTTCCGTTTTCATATAGTATTGAACGGAAGTAAGTGAATAAGGTATGTGTACATACATAAATATTTATATATATAAATATATATCTCTCTAGTAGCATTATTATCTCATATATTACATACTTAATACTAATATATATATATATATATATATATATATTTATAATCGTCGATGAATGGTGAACTTAGAAATGAATCTCATCGCGTCGTGGAGACGGTAATCCGTAGGTACACACGAGCGAAAATATCACTCTTTTGATATTAAAATAAAATATAATTGGATGTTATATTATATATACAGAATCCTTATCATGTTATATTTATTATTTAAATCAAATACCTATCATTATTATACCCATCCAAATAATAATGTATTGAATAACAATTACACCATGACGTGGAGACGGTAAGCCGTACGTACGCACGCATGGTGACATGTCATTCAATGGGTGGATAGAATAATGAATTTGGTTGCAACATAATTATAATAAAATAAAATTATATATAAGATACTGGAGTTATTATTTTATAATGGAAACCATAAATAAAAAGGAAGTGGAAAAGAAAGGAACTTGAAAGACGGGGGTGAAATCATTACCTCTTCTTCGAATTCTTCCTTTTGATTTGATAAAAGGGCTACTTAGGTTGGCTTTATGATCAAACTAAGGCCTATAGGTCTAAGGGAGGATATTTTATAGGGTATTTGGGCATGTTTTGGTAGATCCAAATTGATTATAAGGAGTGAATTAGAGTGAAGGGTGAGTTCCCTTTTATAAGAGGGGTGAGGGGCAGCTTTGGAAAAACTTAAAATATTATTTTATAATAAATTCATATTCGGTTTATAATGGCTCAAAATTGATTTATTTCTAGGATAAGGTGGATATAGGCCTAAATACACTCAACCAATAGGTTTTAGACAGGTTTGGTTCATTTTATTAACGTTATCCTTTAGTTTTAACTCTTAGTTAATTTGTTTGACATTTACCATGTGTCTTGGTATTTTTATATTATATGGTTAATAAACTTACTATAAACTTCCAATCGACCCCAAAGTGGCCCATTAATGATACACCTGTCATTATATAAGTATATTGTCAGAACCTTAGATTTTTAGGAATATAATAGAAATTAATAATATAATATTTGATCTAAAAACACTTTTATGTCAATTTTGGAACTATTGGGTATTTTGATTTTGATAAATTCAAAGAAGCATTAATACTTCGAAAACAATTCATATAACCATTCCTAATATGTCATATTAACCTAAAAAATTGTTTTAATTCATAAAAAGTCTCAAATTACATTTATTTGGGTATTTATAATATCAATTATCTTAATCATTCATTAATATGTTTATTACTGCATCATCATTGGGTCATAAATAAATTAAATTATTTAATATCTAAAAATTATAAATAAAATATCATTATATAGGAAATATTTTTATATTTCTAATTAATATTTATAGTCAAAAATATTACTTCTATAACACTATATAAAAATTAATTACTAAAAGGTTTTTGTTTATGTCAAATTTTCCTTTACATTAAATTAATTAATATAAAATGTCATTATCATTCATAAGTGACTCCATGGGGTCCCAAAATCTACAAAAAGATTCCCATGGTTGGACATTACTCATCATATAAGGTTAGGACATGTGTTAAGGTATTTTTAAATTATTACAATATTCTCTTTTCCTTGAATTACCGTATTTACCTTTAACGGCGGTAAATAAAAGTAAAAAGTTACTATTCACAAAAAATTATTTTTATCTTATTGAACCACATTTTACTCCTTTATATTAATCATGTCTCTCGTATTTTCAAAATTTAACTCACAGAAGCGGTAAAATTATGTTTTCTGTGAATTTTTAAATTCTCCTTGGAGGTGGGTAAAAGACAGTGAAAAGATCAATTAAATTTTTATATATATCAAATTATTGTAAAATGACTCCAAGGAAATACAATGAACATATATGTGTATTATGTATCTAATTTAGCATAAATTAATTTAAATAAATTAAATAATTATTTAAATAAAAAATCGGTTTTAACCAATAACTCAGTGTTTTTCACTATTCATCAAAAATTGATGTTTCTAAGAAATATACCAAAAAAATCGGCCTAATCTATATTTCAAATTATGAATTAAAAAATGATGTATATCTTACCAAATTCAAAACATATAAGTTGCATTAATTAATTTAAAAATTAATTCCTGTTGTCAAAAAAAAAACGTGTTTTTAAGAAATAATAACTATCAAAAGATTGACACTTGCTTATGTCCAGTTTAATTGTGAAATTAAGTCCAATGACCAAAATTGGATTAAATGATAAAAATATAATCTAATTATACTTTAAAATCACTCAAATTCAAAATTTATCACTATTAATTATTTCGATTAAAAAAAAATTTATTAAAATTTAGTAATTTTGACTATTCATCAAAATATGAAATTTATCAGAAAAGTACCAAAAATTCACCCTAAGCTAAATTAGATATTCTGAATCCAAAAACGAAGTTCATTTTGAAAGATAAAATGTATAAAATTTCAAATAGTTTGTACTACTATTCTTAACGGCTAGTTTGATTGGTTGTGGTGTGTTAGAAACCGAAGTTGCGTATAACACACGCTATTTAATTATTCAAAGAGAAGCGTACCGTGAAATATTGGGGTGTTACACTTAATCTCAAGCATTTACTTTGTATGAAGGCTCTGGTTCTTCTAGATATCATCACTACTTATTTTTTTTTATCATGATTTTTTGTGAATAAAATCGAGTGTGTTATCTTCTTTAGACATTCCTAGAAATCAAGAGATTAATGTAGCTTTCATCATAGGATAAAATAAAAAACTAGATTGATTTTATGATTATATTGGAGTGACCATTTATGGAGAACTCCACTGGAAATAACCTCGAATGCAAGGGGATGACGACTATCGAATGAAGAGATCAGACAACCAAGATAGAAGATATCAAATGGTGGTTGAAATAGCCATCCTTTTTAATATGGGTGAACAGTGAACACACCACACTATCCCATATATAATTCTTCCATGGTTGATCACTACATTATTACCTTTATATTTTCTTCATCTCACCAGAAGCGAGTATTGGGGTCCATTCTCGAACCCCTACTAGCACCACCTTATGCTGGCTCTCCCTACTACCATGTCACCCTTAATTATGGTGTCGTTGATTCTTCTATACATGCTCTCTTATGGAACCTACATATGATCCCATCCCTATTCCACTAGTGGGCTTTCCTAGTCTAGTTTATTTGGGTTTGTTGAGACTAGTCCCACATTTTTTCTTTGTTGAGCCTTTCCAATGTAGGATGGTGGGTTGGCCTCCTTTTTTATATGAGGATTATTTATAGGCATAGAAAAAAAAGTATATATATCAATGATATTAAAAATATTTTCTCAATAAATATTTCAATACAAATCAAACTACTTCATGTCATTACCTTCGTTTTCATGAAAATATTATGTGCATCCTGATGTAATACAAAAATCATGGACAACTTCAAATTCTTCATCTTTACTACATAAAAATAATAATGTTCATGGTCTTGCACTTTTTGTAAGAAACATTATACCCTAAGAACATTTACTTTACATTTAATATCACATAAATGATCATAATAGTTAACATGGAAAATTTTCTATGAATTACATCCAATTCCATTTCAAAAATCCATTCCAATTCTCCATTCATCACCACTTCATCCAAACTCAAAAAACACATATTCACACATCATTGAAAAAAAATACTTGTCCCAACAATAACAAATGTATAAGATCTATCATAACATTTTCAACATACTTTTAGTCCAAATATTGAAAAATATATTGTTAGATTTTAAATGGATTTTTAAAAAGAGATTGAGAGTATAGAAAATACCATTGAGAGAGGCCTCAACATGAGAGAAGTTTATGATAAAGAATCCTTATGAAATTATAGAGAGGAAAAGATGAATGTTATGATTTGTGATTCTTGATCTCAATAGAATCATAGAGTGATATTATTTTAAAGGATTTTGGAAATTATTTAATGCTTAGTTTTTATTAGATCGATCTTTCCTATGTCTGGCGATTTGATTTACTTCTATTTTAATGATATATGGAATTTCTAGTTTTCATGCACCGATTCTCGGTGTGATTCTCTTTATATAGTGGAGAGTTATTTGTGTCTGAGTAATTGATGAATATCCAAGGAAGATCTGGTGCCTTTTACTATAATCTTATATTTAATTTTCTTCACATTAAATATAAATTAATGATATTGTAAATATATTTTCTCTACCTATATATTTTAGGGATATCTTATAAATAAATGTAGTTTTAAAATAGTAGAATGGTTGTTTTAATTGGGGTAAATATTTTTTAAAATTATTTTGGTTCGTAGAGTAGTGTTTTTTATGGTTGGTGTCTTGGTTGGGATTTTCCTTGATGATAATGTTCTTGTTTTAGAGTTTTTTTTACATAGTTATATAATTCAGGTAGTTGTATTTTATAGTGTTGGTATAATATCCTAACTCTTTTGTATATATTATTGGAATTGAATCTTTTATATTTGTGAGGTATCTACATATCTTTTTTAATTTTTAGACTCTCCCATTCGTGTACAATTTTTATATTCAATGAAATGAATCACTTGGGAGGTATTTAATGTGATGAACAAGGATTAATTATTCATTACATGGGATAATACTTCTTTCCTTGAGGCTTTATTTTGGTTCTCAATGATGAGAATTGTTTGAGATTTATATGATCTAATAGCCTTGATTTTTTCAAATCATTCCTTTGTAATAATTTAGTGGGTCGAAGAATGATGAGGATGTCTGATGGGAATCGTGCGGCAAGGGATATATTGATTTTCATTATTCCAATATTATACAATATTTTTTGATATATTTTAGGATTATCTACTATAAAATATGACTCAAAAATTGATCTTCCCTAATGTTTCAATTATTCTGATATGTTAAATACATTAACCATTGATTTTTTTAAGGAATAAAAGATACCTATATTTTTTTAATAAATTCATAAACCTTCTATATTTTATAAAAATAATTTTTATTGATATAAAGCATTACATGTTGATAAAAAAACATTATCTGTTGATAAAAATCCTTATATGTAGAAATTTTTCTATCTATGAAACCTTATGTTAAGATAAATTTTCTTTTTATTGAATAAAAATACTATGAAATGATATTTTTTCAAGAATTAAACATTATTTATATAAAAAATCATACATATGAAATTAATTTCCTTAGTATTTGAATAATTTCATACGTATTTAATTTCTATCAAAGGTAAATATATTAAGTGCAGAAATATATTACATATGTATTTTAATAAAGGAATTTATATTACTTATCAAATATAAATACTATAAAAACAATAAATGACATATGTATGGTATTTATTTCATATGAAATATATAGGTATCCCCTGAGAATATTACATATCCTATGAACTCATTGTAGATTTCCTTCTGCAATAAAGTCTTATCATTTAATTTTATATAAAATTTTATTATTGATAATTTAATTATCAATTATAATATTTTTATATCTAGTGATACATTCCAACCTATCATATTTGATGATATATTCCCTCTATCGCTTCATGATATACTCCATGTGTTTTGTGGTATTTAAAATTTCAAGGCATGGTGATAATTAATTTGGTGCTTCCATACAATACTATATCATTGATAGAATCTCCTCTACCAGATCTAAATTAAAATTAGGTGTCATGTTGAGTTATAAATGATTGAAAAGCCTAATTCCATACATCTGATTTTATTATAAAATAATGTTCCCTTCTTATATTTCCATCATTCCTTCTCATATATTCTCGGGATGGTGTAAATTGATTTTTTTTGTGGTTTTGGTAAATTGTTTCTTATTTATTGGTTATTGATATGATTCAGTATGTGATTGGAAGATTAATTAATAAATAGGTCTTTCTTCCTCAATGTGTAATTTTTCAACTTCAATAATACAGGTTATATTTAAACCATTGATTCTATCATCTGGAATAATATTTTTTTCAATGTTTTACCTTTTTCTAAAACTACCATATTAATCCATAAGTCTTTCAATTAATAGAACATTAAAACCCATAAAAAAGAATTTTTTACCCTCATCCCTTCGATTTGAATCCATCCTAGAATTCCTTTACATTTAAGGTGTCTTTATTAAACCATATAATCATATGTTATCCTTCCCCTATTATAGATCTCTTAAGACTATAGTAGGTTGGAGCTCACTCCTTATTATTGATGGTGTTTTATTAATCTAGGAGTAGGGACTTATATTTATTTATTATTTTATATTAACATACTAATTTCTCAAGTCTATCATTATGGGTTTTGGTCCAAGGGAATGTCTTCTTTTATCAATCATTTCATATGATATTACTCTATTCTCTCGATCAAGGTTGACACATCTGTCACGATGTGGATAAAAAGATATTTATAACCCCTAGTTGTGATAAATATATTATTGTAATGCCCATGTGGTAATCTTTAGAGTGGGGTGTAGAAAATTAATTATTACTCTTTGGTTATAAAAATGTAAAATTTTATTACTTTAATCTTGAATGGAAATGTAAATAACATATGGTATTTAGATTGAATCAAGAGAATAAAATGTTATTGGTTTGTGTTCATAAATATGATTATAAAAATATTGTTTTATTTTAAAATAGTTCCACTCCCCATCATATTAATTTATAAATTAAATAATCCTTAATTGATGAATAAGTCACCCAATGTTCATGGTTATTATAAAAACAATATATTCGTGATTAAAATTTTCTAAGTTTCTCTTCCTATTTTCATGGAAAGTATTCAAGATACAGAAATATTACTATACTCTTAATTTACCCTTGCAAAACATGATTTGGTCTTAGTGGTCCTAATAAATCAAATAGTTGTATATTTCTCCAAAATCATGTTAATATAATCACTAGACCATCACCACTCATCCTAGACTATTACATTTTATATAAGATAAAATGAGTGGAAGGATAATATAGATTATAAACTGAGGGGTAAGAAATTACCAAGTAAAAAATCAAACACAGATTCATTAAATGAATTAATCAACCACAAAATAATAAAATTAATCAATAAAAAAGATCCATTAATTATGTTCCAGACTCAAGAAATAATCTTAGGTATCCTCTCCTTCCCTAATCACTGATAGATTTTACACCTCCATTGAAGAAATAACCACAGTAAGAGGATAAGTGTTCATTACATAAATATAAAAAATATGAATAATAATGCACAAAACCCCATCAAAAGAAATACCACGATACTCTACCCCACACTTCATGATCACTTCTCCCTTTTAAATATTTTCTAATCACTCCAACACCAGCCTATCAAACTTTGATAACACTTGTTTGGGGAATTCCCTAGTATTACATTACTCCTTTTAAGTTTTGGTTAATTTGGTTGGACTAGAATTTATGTTTAGATTATGAAGGATAAAAGGAATTATAATCTTGCTACAAAAATTGATTCATGACATGAAATTTTATTCATGATGTGAATAATTTCATGAAAATTTGGTCACTAAAATTGATTGCTTATGTGAATGTTCATTCATGATGTGAGAATTTTTTATAATGTTTCCATGAATTTATTTTATGGTGTTAATAATTTTTAGTTATTTTAAGTGAGGAAATATGAATTTAAATGTGAGTGTATTTTCAAATGTTTCATGATTTGAAAAATACTTTTGTGATATTAAATAATCTAGTTTTTCAATCTTCTTTATTTTCATCATACTTCTAGTTCTCTTTCGTCCTCACACATTCCTCTCAAACCCAGGATTCGGTCAAGGAGAGTTTTTGTAATCTTATCCTTCCATTATCCAATTTTAAAAAATCATTAGGTGTTTGATCTTGGAAATCAATGAGAAAAGGAATATAGGGTCCAAATTTTTTAGATCATGTGATGATTACTCATGTAAAACATATTTCTTGTATGTGGTTTTACCCTATTTATACATTCTCAATAATGTGAAGTCTCATTTATTTCTAAAATAAATTATCTTAGTAAAATTCTTATTGATTTTATACTTATTTTTTCATTATTGAAAGATAGTTTGTGGGTGATTCCCAAAAGGTGGTTGATGGATTTATAAAAAATGTTTTCCTAAAAATAACAATTTTGATATATATACTTTCAAAAATCCTCGATGTAGTGTGTGTTCATATTTTCATTATACAAGGACTTATTTGTACAGAATTGGTGTTTGATTCTAGAATATGGTCACAAAAGGATATATCACCCTGTGATGAATTGGTGAAAATATATATCAACTCATAATAAAGGGTGATATCATTTGGCATGAATTTGTGTGCTTATGAGAGAATACAAGGTGAATTATAAAATTACTTTAGAAATAATGGATTCCATTTCCTATGAAAACCATATTTTTTAGGATATATTGTTGAATTTATTCATTAATATTTTATATAAACAGTGAAAAAAACTAACTACTTCAGTGTTTTCTCTAAAAAGTTTTAGTCAACTGTTAGAATATTGAATTCTTATTTTACTAGATTGTTGTATTTTCACCTGTTGTTTTTCAACCGGATAAGATTACTTACACCCTTCTTATACACTTTTGTGCATATACAAAAATAATTTTCTATGATACAAGATTGGGGGAGATTTCATATTACACTATTAGTTTTTCTTAGTATTCTTATCATGGATTATTGGGATAGAGCTTGGAAGTTCGTCATGTTCTTAGATTTTTGGGTAGTTCCACCTTAGTCCATGAGTATTACTTTATTTTTGGATTAATAGTTGTTTTTTATTGATTCCACATTTACATTTATTTTTTCATGTATTTATTTGTGTTTTTTGTTTTACTCATGCATCATTGATATAACAGTCTTAGCCTCATCTATTAAATGTTTTTATGTGTGGTCATCAATGTGTGTGTAAAAAGGAAAAACCAGTCACCGTTTTTCTTATTAAAACATCCATATTTATTGTGAACCTCTAGTTTTTTTAGAATCCCACCTCTGGTTAGAGGAAACATGGATCCTTATATACCAATGGTTAGGGTCAGGCTGTTAAACAACCCCTATGAGGTCCTTGGTCATTTGAATTTGGAATTATTTTTCTTTACTCAATGTCTTTCCTGAAAAATAAACATCTTCAAATCTCTATTAAATCTAAATCTACATTTTCCCATTTTTCTATATGGTAAAACTATTATTTATGGAGTTTGATTGATATTATAATTCATGTGGCTAACTATAATTATCCTACATTCGTGATGATGTGGAATCAAGATACATCACTGACTATCCTCTTAAAATCTTCTCATAAATCATAAAACTTTGTAAGTCATATAAAATCCACCCCGATTCTTATTATCCTTATGGTATGATCCGACCAATGTTGATTTTTCATAACTTATTTTTATCTTATAAAGTCCAATGATTATTAATTCTTCTAATTATTTATCGTACATATCCAAATATTCATTCTTAAAAATCCATAAATCTATTTCCCAAATCCAGTAGTGTTTCAAAAAAATTAGTATAATATTTTCAATAAAGAAGATATGTACCTTACAAAGATGATACCCAACATTAAAATATGATAATTATCTCTTGAAATATTCAAAAAAGTCACTTAAAAAGTTACTTTTCCAAATTTTTAATCCCAAAGGCAGACTCCACCTTCTATCCATAGGGAACAGTTCCTGACTATTCCACATTTCCTTGTCCGTCAAAATTATTATTGTTGATAAACAAGGACTTGTCTAAATTATCCTCAAAAGTTGTAACAAGGTTCATTTCCCATGGTAGTGTAAAATAGATGAGTTTTAAATAGGAATGAATTCATTTATTTTTAAAATTCATTTCGATCCATTAAATAAAAAAATCAATTTAATGATATTATATTTATTTACAATAAAATAGTTAATTAATTAAAAAACATCCTAACTTATAATTAATTAATGAATGTGAAGTGATAATATATAATGAATATCAATACAATATAATTGATTTATTTCTTATGTCAATTCCCCCACACCTATACCTTTGATTCCTAGACAACTAAATATTAAAAAGATTATAAAATTAAAATTTAAACAACTATCTATCATGAGATACCTTTTAATAGTTGAGGCACTCAAACGTGTCATAATTCATAAATATTCTTAATTATAGTTCCTTCATGTAGTATATTCAATTATTTTCCTCAAATTATGATCAGCCATGCTCAATTATTCCTACATTCCTTGAAATAGTTCACTTATACTCAAGTATATATTTCAAACAATGTTTTTATCATTCAAATCTCACATAAGGGCCAATAGAGACTTTTAATATTTCTTTATCTCCACCAAATGATTTTTGTACCTATAATTATCATGGATGTTTTTAATGTATTTTGTGGCCTAAAGGATGTTTGGTTTTAATTTAAGAATTATTAGATGCATATATGATGTTTGGAATTATATTGAATCATAATGCTAGATTAATTTCTTACCCAAATAATGGTGGTATCTTAACTACCTTAGAAAAAATGTACCTCCAAATTCCTCTTATGAGTACCTTATGTATTCCACAATTAATCATATTCAATATAAACTACGTTTATACTATCTTTAGCTCTCTCTTTTAGGAGAAGTTATTTTAAATAGATTCTAGAATTTGATGCTGAATTGAGTTTTTGAGGAAGTGGTATGTTTTTTTTCCTCAGATAGTTACAGGCTTCCTTTGTAAATTTTAATGATTTTTTGGCCATATTTAAATATTTCTATCAAGAAACTTTTATCACGTAAAGGGATAATTTTTTTTCTTTTATCTAATTAGTAGGATTCTATAAAATTTATTAATACAACCCAACTTCACCCTTCCTATACATGAGTTCACCCCTTTTTCGTGCATTCAAGTCCATGTTGAGGTAGTTGATGATTTTTTAAAATTTCTCTTCCAAACAAGGTTATTTATAGATTCTAAATAATAAAAGTATAAAATTTCATGGTAGGATATAAATATTGGTTCATTTTACAATGTTTTATTCAAGTGAAAATCTCACTCTTTTATATTTCATGGTCCTCTATGCCCCATGGTTTTTATTAGATTCTAGGAAAAAATGTTGTTTTTGATGTATGTGTGTGTTCTCTGATATAATTAAAAAAATTTAAAAAGATGTCAAAATTGGATTATAATCCTCTAAATTAATTTATTCTATTGTACGGTAGTATTTCATCACATGAGAATCAAAAATCATTAGTCATTTCATGTGTTTACCACACATTGAATTTGAAGTCAAGTTTATTTCATAATTCTACTAAGTTTATTGCCTGGGTGAAATAAATTTGTTATTATTTACATGATTTTGAAAATATTTAGGGAATTCAATTTGAGCTCAACGTGTTTTAAAACACACTAAAAAATAAAATGAAACCCCTAATATGACAAAAAATGATTGAAAAATAGAAAAAATACAAATCATAAATCAAAAATGGTTTTGGTAACACCATAATGTTTTATTATATATATTAATTTAAATAAAATTTAGGTAAAATAAATTTTTGTTAAGCACAACACTGAACTAAAGATAAAAAATATTTATTTTATTATAATTCATGGTAAACATAATAAATTAAGTGAATACAATATCATTAAGATAAACACAAGAACAGTAAATCCATAGGTAAATAAAAATATAATAATTATATTATTTATAATTGATGGTTTCTCATGAAATTATATTTACTAAATTTTATTATTAAAAGATAAATACAAAATTTGATGTTATTAATAATATATTATTGTAAAAATATAATAGTTTTAAAATATTCTTTTCATTAATTTTTGTGTATTATATCATAAGATATAAAATTTATAAATATTAAATAATAATTTAGATGATATTTAATATTTTAATTTATAAAATAATTTATTCACACTCATTTAATTATTAATTGATGTAAACTAAAACTATAAATACTTAATGTTAAAAACATAATTGAAACTATAAAAGTTGTATTTATTTAATTACTTTACATCCAACTAAAAGATAAATATAAAAGTATACTTTGAAATTGATAAAATGAAAGTCATTTTTAATTTATTATGTAAAACTTAGCTTAGGAATAATTTTGGTGATTTATAGAAATGGTTTATTTTTAGATAAATATTGAAAAATATAGTTTTAACCAAAATTTTAGATTTTTTGACTATATCATGAATTAAGAGTTTCCTAAGAAATTATAAAAAAATTCATGATCAAAAATAAATATAAAGAATATTTTGTTTCATTTAAAAAATTATTCTTAATTTAGAAAACTCACATTTAACATTTTGATCATTGATAATATTTTATTCTAATAAAGAATAGATTATGTCTTTCTCTTTTGATTATGATTAAATATAGTTGAATTAATTTTTAAATTTATTTGAAATATACATAAATTTTTTTTGGATAATAATAAACTAATTAATAACATATAAATAAGAAAATTCAATATTTTATCTTAATATCATTTTTATACATAAAAGGTATTTTTCAAAAAAAATGCATTATATATTTATTATTTTAGAATTATTTTATTTTCAATTTTGTAAATATTATATAAAAATTGATTTATTATTAAAAATTAAAAGGTCAATTTTCTTAATAAAACTTCTTTATTTTTAATCCTACAATGAAATTACATAGGTAAAAAATTTGTCACTATGGAAGAATCCAAAATGGTAAATCTGATAAAAGAAATATAAAATAGGTTAACAATTTTCCTATAGATAAATTTTTTAAAGATTCATCTACCAATAATTTTCATACCCCTAATTATTTTCCCCATTAGTTCGATATTATATTTTGAAAATTATTTTTTTCGTGTTGTGAAATTATATAAACCAAAATTTATTTCTATTCACTTATAAAAGTATCCCTCCACGACACAAAAAAAGATCCACTCTAAAAATTTTAATTACTTTTAAATATATTATCCCTTTGATTATTATAGAATTACCTTCCATGTGATTGAATCTCTGGGGAAAATTTGTTTCCCAATATCCTTTATTTCAATGAAATCCTATAAAAGAATGTTCATGTTCTCAATGCGAGTATTATCCACTCACCAAATTTTGATTCTCAGTATTTCTATATATTTTTACTCAAATACTATATTAACCATTACAAAATAAATATTTATTTATTATTTATACACTTAAATTTTTTATGTTAAGGGAATAAAAATCTTCTACCATTTCCCCATCCATACAAAATTAAAACATTATTCAGTTACACGTGGACTACCACCTCCATGAATGACAGGATTTATTTATCATGTATACTTTATATGGATAGTTATAAAATAATTAATAGATAAATATAATATTTAAAAAATCGTTAATTTTTTAAAATGACTAATTATTTCCTACATTCTATTTATTTTGTGAAAATTGAAATCGTTTTTCTTATATATATGTGAACTCGTGCCTTCATATAATAACATTTTTTTCATCATTGACTAATAATGATAGTTATAAAAAATTATTTAATGAATAAAATTTATATTCATGAAATTTTTATGGTTATTCAATGTTTTATTTTAATACTTAAACCCTTATTAATAAACAACCTTTTGTTTCATAGAAATTTCCAAAACAAGATCATTATAATTTTAAGGTTTACATGTCATAACTAAAACTATCATGGTAGGAACTTGGAACCTTATAAATAAGTATAAAACATTTATTTTAGTTCCATAAATAATCTAGTAAATATTACCATATTATCATTATATAATTACCCAAGATTATCACACAAGGATATTACATCTTAGTATATAAATAGTTTTTTCATTGTATAATAAAAACACATGGGGACAATAAAAATTTAGTGTCCTTGGAAACATGGGTACATAGAAAAATTGTTCATAGGTTAATTAAATCATCTCCCACAATTTTCTTTATAACTCTCACCCTTCTTAGACATATCATACATTGTTCTAACTTTATAACAAGTGGAAAGGGAACATAAAAAATATGATCTAGGATGCTCAGTAAGTCTAAAAAAGGGAGATATAAACCATTAGACAACCATTTAATGGTTATAAGTGTATGAAAACATGATTTTATCATTTTGAATCTATACATGTAATGACCTGGACCCACCTGGTCTAGTACTTTTCCAAAAACTCAGTCCCACCGAAACGGTGGCACAGGTCACAATAACACCACTTATGGTGTCACATTGTGATGGTGGTACCGCTTGCAGTGCCTCACCAAACCAGTGGAACCGTGAAGGTGGAAAATTGAAACGGTGGCACAGCTTACGGTATCTCACCAAACTAGTGGCATCATGATGGTGGAACACAGGAAAGGTTACACCACTTACGATGTCTCACTAAACAGGCGGCACCGTGATGGTGACACCGCTCATGGTGTCACACAAAACTATATCCCACCCCTTTTCTTTTTCCCAGTCTTCTGAGTTTTTCCACTTTCACTCTCGCAAGGTATCTTTTGAGGTAAAAATGATTTAATACCCTCCTTTAAAATCTATTTAAGGCCCCTAAATGATATATGGAATTCCACAAGATCCGATCAACCCTTAACTTACCAAAACGTGTGGTTTTTACTCGGTGTCACACCCTTTCCCCGTACTTTCTAGTTCCTCCCATGTTACACACGTTTTCCTATTTTTAAAGGAAATACATTAACCCTCAACAATTATGGCCACCTCTACGATGGAAATTATTAAATGAAAATTAATTTTATCATGTGTAACCACCCACCCATGTTGTGAAACAATGATCTGACTTTATGTCTTTCAAAATTCAATATCCTGTAACTCTGTGATCTCACCTTTTTATCACCTGGGTATTTTCTTCTTCTTCTTCTTGGCTGGTCTCATTTTCTTTCCTTGTGCATTTGGAGTCCCCTCTCCTTCCCAAGGCAAGTGGTGCACCTGTGCTGGAGATTTTCTTCCCACCCTTGGATTCCCCGAAGTTCATCCCCTATAATTCATTCATCCCTAGTTATTAGCACGTAGAGATAAACGTCTATCTTTGATCGTCCAGTTAGGTTTCTTCCTTCATCTCTCTTTACTGTGTATCATGCGGGGTGGGAATACTGTTGTTTCTATGGGGATGGATGAAACCAAAACCTTAATGAAGATAATAAATGAACTTTTAAAAAATGATGGGGTGTTTTTGATGATGCTGATGTAATCTTATACTTTTTTTATATGTTGTGGATTATACGGGCTTGTGTCCACTAAAAATCATGGTCAGTGGTGGTATTTTCTTTTGCACTAATGAACATCAATTTTTTGGTTTTTTCTGTGATTGAATGGCTGTAACATGGAAACTAGTTAATCATGTGAACTTGGATGAATAAATGGATGTCTGATGAGTAAGAATCCTTGTGTGATCACCCCGCTTCACCAAACAAAAAGAAGAAATTCAATGAATGGTGTGATAGAATCTTGAAACTCTCTTATTTTGTCTTTATATGTGTGGTTGGCCTGCTTGTTTCTTATGGGGTGACATGGATGGGGATGTGATCCTCTGTTGTTGTAAAGTTGTTGGTATGGGTATCTGAGGTCGTGTGGGGCTGTATCTTGAGGCTTGGTTTGGTTCCAGTACTTTGATGGATCTCGCAAATACCCTTTTGTTGTTGCGACTACACAAGAGAACTGGATGTGAATGTGTAAGTTTTGGTTTGGTTTTTTTCCTTTATTTTTCTTGTGTTTGTACCTGTTAGTTTCCCAGTAGTGTAGAATTACATAAATGGAATCACATGAATATGAAAAGAGGAACGAGTTTGATGGGAAAATTGGTTTCTGGGAATGAGTTGTGACATGGTTGTGGTTGTGGTGTTTCTTATAAATGAATAGTAATAAGGGTGTCTGTGTTGGGCTGGTTTGGAACCCCTATGTTGGGATGAGTGCTTGTTACCTATATATATAATTTTAGTTATTATGATTCTTATTCTCACCCTACAAAAGTTGATTACTTTGTAGCGAACACCCCCATTTCATGGGGAGGGTGTTTTTTCCAACACTCTTATTAGTGACTGGTTATTAGCTCTTTTTCTGCTCCCTTTCCCAAGTAGCCCAAGATCATTCTAGGAAGATCTGACGGATTGAGGTCTATTATAGCCCAAGATACTTCGGGCAGTCAGTGACAAACTGAGGTCCATTATAGCCCAATATTCTTCGGGTAGGGTAGTTGTGGTTGTTGGCCCAGGTGTGTGCAGGCAGGTAGTTTCCCTAGTGTCTTCGGTATGAGTCCCAAGTGTCTTTGGGAATGGCAATAGTTGTTCTGGACTAGGTGTTTGTGTGCATGGTTAAGTATGGTTATTGTGGCCTAAGTGTTTGTGGGTGGGATGTGTGGTTGTGGCCAGAGTTTTTGTGGGTGGGATGTGTGGTTCTAGCCCAGGTGTGTGCGGGCAGGGTATGGCAGTGGGGATGTGGTGAGAATGGTGGGAGAGGTTTGATGTGTAGGATGTCCCCAATAACCAATGTGAAAGTGGGGCGGGTTAACCAAATATCGATGTGCTATTACTATTACTTAACTAGACTTTTGTTATTTGGTGAGTGTTCCTTGGTGAGGTTTGGGTGGATTGAATCCTTGCTAGGAGATATAGTTTTTTTCCTCACGGGGCCTTAGAATGCCTCCCCACTTGTGCACAAGAGATTTTGTTTTTCCCTACTATGTATACCTGTATACACATCCTACACATATAAACTACTTTTAGGATTCCAGGAGGACATCAGGGATCATGCAGGATCGCATTAGCTCAAACGTTGGGACAGTTGTTGTTTTTGTTTTTGTTTTCTTGGTACTTTCCTTTGTGATTTCCTTTTACTTTTGTAGCATTTAGATTTGGACAAGCATATGGGGATGGTTGATTTTTTCTTTACTTTTACCTTTAGTTTTGGGGTTGTTGGTATTTACTATCTTAACTCATGATACTACTAAATAAATAGTGTAATGGCTTCCATAATTTGTGTAATTCTATACCCTTTATTCTAGTCACCACTCCGGGTCCTATTGAAGGTCGGTCTATGGGGGCATTACCTCTCCTTCAACTTGAATAAGGAAGGTTGTCGTAATCTGATGTCCCTTCTCTCATCTTGGTGAAGGCAGGTCATGACAGAATGGTATCCGAGGAAGAGGTTGAGAGATAGGATGGAGTCCAGAGTTAGGTAGAGTGAGGATTTCATGGGATGGTAGGGAAATAGTGTTAGGAAATATTGGTGCGTGAAATGGGCTTGGGAATACAGGCTAGTACACAAGATTTTTGCCCCCCCCCCATGATCGAATGCAATGACTTTGGACCTATAGAATGACCAAGTGAGGTTACACTGATTGCAGGGTAGAGACCCTAGGGAAGGTACATGCATCATAATGACTTGTGTTCTTGTGTGTCTTGGGTATTTTGTGGTTTTAAAATTAATAATAATTCTATGGAAATTTAAAGGCAACCTTCTACACTACTCGAGCTTAGGAATTCCTTGTTTACTTTGCAGTTATGGAACCTGGATGACGACCACAAGTAGTGCGGGCGATCGAGGCCTAGGAGCCTGTTTTGGCTGATTAGTAGAGGGCTGATTGAGAGGAGGAGGATGACCCATGGAAGATGACGCTTTGTGCCTTTCAGATAAAGACCCCTAAGAAGTACGAGGGCAGCATCACAGACATGGAGAAAAAGAGATCGCTTAAGGTTCAGGTGATATCATTTAACTTGATCCAGGCTCCAACAGAGTGCTGGGTTCCCTTGGTAGTAAGCTAGATGCAGGGAGAACCATGTCAGTGGTGGACGCTATACCTTGGGGAGAAGAGGGAGGATGAGGTTGCATGGACTGACTTCGAGATGAAGTTCCTTGTGGAATTCATCTCTTCCACAATGAAGGCTGAGAATTGGCAGGAGCTACCATCCCTCCAGTAGGGGAGCATGTCAGTGTGGGAGTAGGGGATCAAGTTCAAAGATCTCCATCATTTTGCTCTGGACCTTTTTATAGATGAGGAGTCTCGGCTGAGACGTTTAGAGGAGGCAGTCCGACCTTCTCTTCAGTGTGTTTTTACTCCATTCACCATACCAACGTAAATGGAGGTATAATAGAAGGATGAAATGTTAGAAAGGATTCACAAGGTGGGAGTTGTTCCATGAGAAGGGAACCATTAGGTTTTTTCAAAGGGGAAGGCCATCAGCAGTATGCCTCCACCATCAGGGCGTTCTAGGTTTCGACCAGTGGGAAGTAGTCCCCAACAATTCCAGTTTTGATCCCCCAGTCGTAGTCCCTTCCTTGCGGGCCCAGTACCATGATGCTTCATCTATGGGAGTCGTGGGAACCTTCAGAATCAGTTCCCAAACTGATCACAATATAGTTGGTGTGGGTAGATCTAGTTCCCACCTCAGTAGAAACAGATTCCATTTAGGTCATTTCAGTTGCAGCAGCAGTAGGGACAATGATCTCCTACTCCTCCGAGGGAAGATGTTATGGGAGGAGGCCAGCCATAAGGCTCTCCTCAGGGACCTCGACCAGGGAATGGTTGGGGAGGTGGCCGACTACCGAGAGGCAGAGGAACTGGGTTTGGGACATTGCATGCCATAGGGCAGCATTTTGAGTAGGGTCGGAACCCATTCAAGGAACAATCAGCTAGTTTAGTACTCCTGTCTATGCCTTGTTTGATATAGGAACTTCACACTCCTTTTTTGAACCCAGTCTGGCTCGTGCTCTGGGTTTAGACGCTGACAGACTTCTAGTTCCACTAGTTTTGAGTAAGCCAATCAGAGGTCAGACCGACTTGTTTTATGTTTTCTGAGGGTATAGACTGATGATAGGGCCACATCAGTCTAGCAGTGATATTCTAATATTGTAGATACGGCTATATGATGTCATCCTAGCATTGACTGGCTCTTTTCTGTACCCGATGTTATCAACTATTTCTATAGAAGAGTAATGTTCCTCAATGAGGATGGCCATCATGTGGATTTTATAGGCGAAAGGAGTCTTTAGGTTGGGAAATGACGTGTGGAGCCTCTTCTTTCTGTGTTGGCCGATCTTTCAGCAGAATTAGTGGATGTTGAGATGATGGATGTCCTGAGAGTTGTTAGAGAGTTACTGGATGTTTTTTCCAAGGAGGTTGTGACTCTACCCCCTCAACGTGACGTTGAGTTTGAGATAGACTTACAACCTGGTGCCCATCTGATTTCTATGGCTCCTTATCAGATGATGTCTTCTGAGTTGCGGGAGTTTCAGATTAATATTGACGATCTGATGAAGAAGGGTTTTGTCAGACCCAACATGTCACCATGGGGTGCTCTTGTCTTGTTTACGAAGAAGTCAGATGGAAATCTTAGGCTATGCATAGACTACCAGATACTGAATCAGGTATTGGTCAAGAACCATTACCCTCTTCGGAGGATAGACGATATCTTTGAATCGCTGAGGAGATCATGTTGGTTCTCTAAGATCAATATATGATCTAGGTATCACCAATTAAGGGTGAAAGAGAGTGATATTCCAAATACTGCTTTCAGGTGAAGGCATGGGCACTTTGAGTTTGTATTTATGTCGTTTTGCATTACAAATGCACCTGCTGTGTTCATGGGGATCATGAAATCCTTTTTCAATGAGTATCTAGATCGGTTCATAATTGTGTTCATCGATGACATCTTGATCTACTCCATATTAGTGTAGGAACATGTTAATCACCTCAATATGGTCTTTGAAATCCTTAAACACCACCAACTCTATGGTAAATTGTCCAAGTGTAAGTTCATGACACGAGAAGTGTATTTCCTTGGACACATGGTGTCTCAGCAAGGGGTAGCAGTTGACCCATCAAAGGTTGAAGTGATTGTTTCTAGGGAAGCACCCAAGAATGCGACGGAGGATGGTAGTTTTCTGGGTCAGGCAGGATATTATCGGAGGTTTGTACCCGACTTCTATCAAGTTGCATATCCCTTGAATGATTTGACTAGAAAGGACCAGGCCTTCTTGTGGAGTGAGTAGTTCCAGGAATCCTTCAGTTATCTAAAGGAAAGGTTGGTCAGTTCTCCAGTGCTCAGGTTGGCAGAGGAAGGGGTGTTGTATGAGGTATTTTGTGATGCTTCTGGACTTGGCTTGGGGTGTGTTCTGATGCAGCAGCGGGGAGTGATATCTTATGGATCTGGGCAGTTACATACTCATGAGTGTAACTACAACACACATGACCTAGATCTTGTAGCAGTAGTGTTTTCATTGAAGTTGTGGCGGCATTACCTCATCAGGGAGAAATTTGTGGTCTTCACAGATCAGAAGATATTGAAGCATATCTTTACCCAATGAGATATAAACATGCGACAACGAAGGTGGGTAAAATTTCTTCAAGACTACGACTTCGAAATTTCTTACACCTCAGGAAAGGGGAATGTGGTGGCTAATGACATGAGAAGGAAGTCACAGAAGGATGTGGTTTGAGAGTCAACAGATTCTTGGAAGGAAATGAAGGAGTTGGCTTCCCTACACTTGGATTCAAGGGTGGATAATGGTATAAGTTTCCTATTTTTAATGTCAGTGCAGTCCTCTCTATTGCAGTAGGTGGAGGAGTCTCAGTGGGGAGACTCAAAGGCTGAAGTGATGTGTGATCATGTTAGCCAGGGCAATGCCCCGGAAGGATGGTCGGATTATGCATGAATTTGGATGATGTTTAATGGGAAGTTGTTCCTAATGGTGGAAATCTTAAAGAGAATTCTTGGGGAGTTCCACAACTCACCCTTGGCAGTGCACCCTTTAGTTTCCAAGATGTATCGGGGCTTTAGGGGTCCGTTTTGGTAGCATGGGGTGAAATGAGCAGTGGGAGAGTTCGTGTCAAGGTTCATGGTGTGTTAGTAGTTGAAGGACGAACACTGTATACCAAGAGGTCTTTTATATCCTTTAGATGTCCCCAAGTGGAAGTAGTATGACATCTCAATGGATTTTGTCACATGACTATCTAGGGTTCAAGGAGGTTCTGATTTTATATGGGAAGTCGTAGACCAGTTGAAAAAATTAGCTCACTTCTTGGAGATCAAGGTGTTGAGTATGGTGGAAGCCTTAGCACATAGATACGTGGATGAGGTGGTGCAGTTGCATGGAGATCCGAGGTCCATATTCTCCAATTGGAATACCCAATTTACCTCACGAGTCTGGAAGGGATTGCATCATGAAATGGCACCCAGCTATGCCTTAGCTTAGCTTTCCACCCTCAGATAGATGGGTAGATAGAGCGAACAATCCATACCTTGGAAGATATGATACTGGAATGTGTTTTGGACTTCGTGGGATCATGGGAACGACATATTTTGTTATTAGAGTTTTCCTACAATAATAGATATCACTCTACTATTGGCATGGCACTATTTAAAGCCTTGTATGGGAGGTTATGTCATTCACCCATGTGTTAGAATGAGTTTGGAGAGGCAGGTGTTATTGGCCCATAGGTAGTGAAGAGAACAACAGAGAAGGTTCAGCTTGTGCGTGAGAGGATGAAGGTAGCCTAGGACCAGCAGAAGTCGTATGTCGATTGTAGGAGGAGACCCTTGGAGTTTGAGGTTGGAGACCATGTGTTCTTGATGGTTTCCCCTAGACGTGGGCAGAAAAGGTTCGGAAAGGGGAGATATCTCTCTCCTAGGTTCATCAGGCCTTTCAAAATGTTGGGGAGAGTCCAAGAGGTGGAATATCATCAAGCATTTCTACCTCAGTAAGAAAGGATCCACGACATTGTACATGTCTCCTACCTTCATCAATGTCTACATGATGACTCCCATGTCATTTACTAGGGTGAGTTGTATATAGGGGATGATGCTACATTTGTGGAGTGACCAATGAGGATCGAAGATCGGAAGGATAAAGTGCTTCGTGGATGAACCATCCCTTTGGTTCGTGTGTTGTGGAGGCACGGTGGCCTCGAAGAGAATACTTGGGAACATGAGGCACAGATGCACGCCCAGTACCCAAAGCTATTTTGATATTTGTTCTATTCTTTTTTATTGATGTAATGCTGACCATATTGATTTATGGGATGTTTTGTTTCCTTACCTGGTGAATCATTATGAAAAGACATGATATGTGGGGATGGGAGGACCTGATACTTAATCAAGACACATTAATGTGGATGCGGTTAAACCCATGCAGGTGGGTGAGTGCTTCCTAAAGTAGATAATATCTTGACATAGAAGAAGGAACTCCCAAACCCATATGACTAGACGATATGACTTTTAAATAATTTTGTGGTTACTTGGGGAAGATTAGGGGTAGTGTTTCTTTAGTAATTCAAATGATAGATAAGGAATAGTTATTCCCAGATGTTATAGAGGTTTACTCTTGGGAGGTATCTTCTGATGTGGTTGTTTAGATCCCCTCTTTTTCCATCAGGTCTAGTTGATTTTCGAGGGAGAGAATAGTTTGAGTGGAATCTGATGTAACTTCCTAGAACCTCCTAGTACTTTACTTTTCCAAAAACTCGGTCCCACCAAAACGGTGGCACTGGTCACGATGGCACAACTTATGATGTCCCACTATGACGGTGGCACTGCTTGTGGTACCTCACCAAACCAGTGGCAATGTGACGGTGGCACACCAAAATGGTGTAACCGCTTATGGTTTTTCACCGAACTATTGGCACCATGACGATGGGACACCAAAAACGTGGCACCTCATAGGGCGCCTCACCAAACTGGTGGCACTGTGACAGTGGCACACTGGAACACTGACACCACATATAGTGTCTCACCGAACTGGTGGCAACGTGATGGTTTCACCGTCATGGTGGCACCGTGGTGGTGACACCAATCGTGGTGTCTCACCAAACAGTATCCCACCACTTTTCTTTTCCCAGTCTCCTGAGTTTTTCCTACTTCGCTCCTGCAATGTATCTTTTGACATAAAAATGATTTAATACCCCCTTTAAAATACATTTAAATCCCTTAAATGATATATGGAATTCCCCAAGAGTCTGGAAACCCATAACATAATAAAACGTGTGGTTTTTCCTCAGTGTCACACCCTTTCCCCATACTTTCCAGTTCTGCCCCTATCACGCATGTTTCCCTCTATTTAATGGAAATCAATTTACCCTCAACTGTTATGGACACCTCTCTGATGGAAATTATTAAATGAAAATTAATTACATTGTGTGTAACCACCCACCACCGTGGTGAAACCACGATCTGCCTTTAATCCATTCAAAATTCAATATCCCATAACTCAAGGATCTCACCTTTTTATTGCACAGGAATTTTATTCTTCTTATTCTTCTTGGCTGGTCTCCTTTTCATTCCATGTGTGTTTGGAGTCACCCCCCCCCCCCCTTCCCCAGGCAAGTGGTGCTCCTATATTGGAGCTTTTCTTCTCACCTTTGGAGTCCCCGATGTTCCTCCTCTACAAGTTGTGCATCCCCAGTTCTTCGTGTGAAGAGATAAACATCAATCTTTGATCATCCATGTAGGGTTCTACATTCTTCTCTCTTGACATTGTATCATGCATGGCAGGTATGCTAATGTTTCTATGGGGATCAATGAAACCAAACCCTTAATGAAGATAATAAATGGACTTTTAAAAAATGATGCGGTGTGTTTGATGACGCTATTGTACTCTTCTACATTTGTTTATATGTTGTGGATTATACGGGCTTGTGTCCACTGAAAATCATGGTTGTTGATGGTCATTTCTGGGCACTAATGAACCCTTTTTTTTGGGATATTTCTATGATTGAATGGATGTAACATGAAAACTGGTTAATCACGTGAAATTCGTTGAATAAATGGATGTATGATGAGTAATAATCCTTGTGTGATCACCATGGTTAACCAAAAAAATGAATAAATTCCATGGATGGTGTGATAGAATCTGGAAACTCCCTTGTTATGTCTTGATATGTGTGTTAGTTCATCTTGTTTCTTGTGGGATGATGTGGATGGGGATGAGATCCTCTATTGTTGTGCAGTTGTTGGTTTGTGGATCTGAGGCCATATGGGGATGTATCTTGAGGTTTGTTTTGGTTCCAGTACTTTGAGGGATCTCAGGGATACCCTTTTGTTGTTGGGACTTTACAAGAGAACTGGGTGTGAATGCTTAAGCAGCTGTTTGGATTTTATCCATTCTTTGGCTTATGGCTATGCCTGTTAGTTTCCTATAAGTGAAAAATTACTTAAATGGAATAACTTGAATATGAAAAATTGAATGGGTTTGATGGGAAATTGGTATCTGGGAATGCGTTGTGACACGGTTGTGGCTGTGGTGTTTCTTATAAATGAATAGTAACGAGGTTTTTTGTGTTGGGCTGGTTTGGAACCCCTAGGTTGGGATGTGTTCTTGTTACCTATATATATATAATTTTAGTTCTTATGTTTCTTATATGTGCCCCACCCAAGTTGAGTAATTTGTACCAAACACCCCCATTCCATGGGGTAGGGTGTTTTTCCAAACACTCCTATGAGTGGCTGGTTATTAGTTCATTTTCTGCTCCCTTTTTCGAGTAGTCCAAGATCCTTCGGGCTGGCTATGATGGCTTGATGTCCATTATAGCCCAAGATCCTTCAGGCAGGCTGTCACATCCTGAGGTCCATTATAGCCCAAGATTCTTTGGACAGGGTTGTTGTGGTGGTTGGCCCAGGTGTGTGCGAGTAGGTTGTTTCCCAAGTGTCTTCGGGATGAAGCCCAGGTGACTTCGGGATTGGAGATAGTTATTCTGGCCCAGGTATTTGTGGTCATGGTTAAGTATGTTTGTTGTGGCCTAGGTGTTTGAGGGTGGGATTGGGGTTGTGGCCCATGTGTTTGTGGGCGGGATGTGTGGTTCCAGCCCAAGTGTGTGCGGGCAGTGTATGTCTGTGGGACTGCAGTGAGAGTGGAAGGAGAGGTTTGACACGTAGGATGTCTTCAATAACCAGTGGGAATGTGGCAAAGGGTACCCAAATATCTATTTTCTATTACTATTTTTTTACATGACTTGTGTTATTTGGGTAGTGTGCCTTGGTGAGGTTTGGGTGGATAGAATCCTTGCTAGGTGCTCAAGTTTTTTTCCCATTTCTCACGGGGCATTAGAATGCCTCCCCACTTGTGCATGAGATCTCTTGGTTTTCCCTACTGAGTATACATGTGTACTCATCCTATGTATATAAACTTCTTTTAGGTTTCCAAGAGGACATCAGGGGTCGTACATAACTGTATTAGCTCAGACGTTGGGACAATTGTTTTTGCTGTTTTTCTATTATTGGTTCTTTCCTTTTCGGGTTCCTTGTACTTTTGTAGAATTTACATTTGGACATGCATATGGGAATGGTTGATTTTGTCTTTAATTTTACCTCTATTTTTGGTGTAGCTGTGATTTATTATCCTATCTCCCGATACTACTAAATAAAATTGGTAATTCCTTCCATAATTTGTGTGATTCTATATCCTTGGTGCTAGTCACCACTCCGGGTCCTATTGAAGGCGGGTCTCGTGGTTCATTATATCTCCTTCAACTTGAGGAAGGAAGGGTCTGAAAATCTGATGTCCCTTCTCCCATCTTGTTGAAGGCGGGTCATGAACATACCAATCATTGGATTGACCATAATCTTTAGACAGACATTATTCATGGTAGTTTATAAGATATAAATCATAAAGTTATCAAATAATATAGGTTATTAGAGAATAAAATTATAATAAGTTGGATATTTGTGGAATACATGTATGAATAGGTCATATCATTTCAGGGGTACCCAAAAATACAATCATTACATGTTTGGCATAGTAAAACTACCAATGTAGAATATTTTTTCTACCTTCATTTTGAATTATGATAACGTCCAGTGTACCCTCTTTCAATATTGTGACAACCTCCAGTTTACCCCCTTTAGGGCTTGAGATAACCTCCCATGAACCCTTTAATATTATAGATCATTAATAATTAACAAATTATTTGGATATATATATATATATATAGGTCCCAACCACCACATAATACATAACTTTGTGTTCCATAATATCATAAAACATTCACTATGTCATAACCCATGAATAAGGAAATGGGTTTCAGACACATTTCATCATAGAATAACCAATTGAAAATAATTGGTTTTAAAAGTAACAATTTCCTAATAATCCTAAGACTTACATTTAGAAGATATTTTATAATTGGGTCATATCCACGTTATGTAATAATCAACATCAATGGTTTTTTCACATATGAATAGAAACCCAAGAAAATTGATCACTAAAACCTTTTTCAGAAAAATATCCTTTCCATTTCAATTTCACATCATTAAAATATAAATATTTATAAAAAATTAAAGAATTAATTTTATTTGAGAATTACCATGGAATAATATATGGTCATATTTAAATTATTTAGTTATGATGATGG
The DNA here is from genome assembly GCA_963277665.1 of Viscum album. Taxonomy (NCBI): domain Eukaryota; kingdom Viridiplantae; phylum Streptophyta; class Magnoliopsida; order Santalales; family Viscaceae; genus Viscum; species Viscum album. Next base: position 919,426,931 of record OY728164.1, on the reverse strand, counting down.
ATGGAAATATCGTTCATTCAGTTCATGTTAGAATAATATTCCTTTTATGTTTTCGCTAAAAAATAAAAGGTACATTATTTGGAAAATGAAAAAAGACATTTACTTTTAACAATTTGGTAATAATTAAAACATGGGTAAATTTTTTTTAATAAATCCTTGATGATTTTTAAAAACCTTATTTAAATTTATTTTATAAAACCCAGACATGTAATATATAGGATTTTAAATCAAAGAGAGAAATAGAGACATTTTTACTTAAAAACTTATTTTGGTATATGTAGTTCTTCAAGAATGGAAAAACAAATGAAAAAATGGATTCTATAAAAATAAAAATAGGAGAATAAAATTATTTAAGTTATTAATATGCATGTCAAAATATTTTCTAAATTGAACCTTATTCATAAATAACCCCGATAAACAATGGGATTGAAACATAAAACATTTACCACATCATTAACTTTTGAATTCTAATCCAAATGAATGAACTAATATTATATTTATATGTATATAAAAAAATTAATATTATATTAATAATAAAATAAATTCATGGTCTATAGATATACACCACACAAATTAACCAAATGGTGTATAAGTTGTGTGTCCATAGAAATAAAAGTGAGACAAAATTCCCTTACCTGCTTTGGTAAATTTTGAATCAGAATATATGTTAGAGAATAACATTAAATTTATCATTAAATGTCATTAAAATTAATAAAATCATGATACGACATGTCAAAGTGGATTTATATAAACATCATAAAAGCATATTAAATCATAAAAAAACATATATTTAAGAACCTAAATCTTATTTTCAGGTATGTTTTTCCTTTTCTGGTCATTTTTGAAGAAAAAGGAAATTTCGGAAATTTTCTAAGTACATGCCATGAACTTTATTAGTACATGTCGTGTACTTCCTTGGCACAGGAGGCCATGTGCTGGACATTTAGTACCAACACACACAGTCGTGTGGGAGTGACTTAGAGGTCGCCTAATGCAGAGTATAGAAATGGCAATTACATGCCATGTACTCCAAAAGTACACTCCATGTATTTTGTTTTTTTTTTTCTTCATTAAACGTACAGAGGTCGCGTCTGATGGATAGAACACTCTTCTTTTAGGTATCGTTTGACCGAGAGATCCCATACAGCTACAGATCTTTGATGAACCCTCAAGCCTCCATCCTTCTTCCGAATCGAACATTGTTGGTTTCATTGGAATCACATCGGTGAGTTATCTCTTCTCCTAGATCATCGTCTTATGATTTTTCTTCTCTTGTGAGATATCTTGGGTTGAAAGTTTTAGACGTTTTTATAGATCTTCGACGTTCTAGGGAGATTAAATCTTCAAGGATCACATATAGCGATCTCCTAACCCCGAGGTAGGTGGTGTGTGCCTTTCCGTTCAATTTTTTTGAGTATTATGTGAAAATTCCACCAATACCATTAAACGGGGTATTGTGTGTTTACCGTTTTACCCCTATTGTTTTTATACCATGCCTGTATGCCTATGTAGAGGTAATTTGGATTTGAATAGGTATAAATGCTATGATTTGTATATTTTACCCTTGCATGTTCGGTTTATGACTGTTTGGTCCTATTTATCCAGTTTGGCTACTTTACCTGTTTTCCATGCCTTTTGCTGTAGGATGGAGAGTTTGTAGTTTGACATGCTTGATATGTTGTAGACTATTTATCCAAGTATTTTTTTAGGTTTACATGGCCATATTACACTGGTATGCTCGTTGACCTACATAGGGCCGTGGGAACCTGGTGTTGTAGACGATAAGGGGAATTGACAGGGTGAGCTTCCTCAGAGATTCTTTGAGAACATTTGGCTATAAGGGGGATTGACCAAGTGAGAATCCTCATAGGGCCTAAAACCACTTGGGGATATAATAGGAATTGACTGAGTGAGCTTCCTCATAGATTCCTTGATTGCTTTAGACTATAAGGGGATTGATCGAGTGATCGTTCTCAGAGAGTCTTTGATTTTTATTCCTGAACTATTTAGAATATAAGAGGAATTGATAGTGAGTGCTTCCTCAGAGAGTATATGAATGACCTAGGATATAAGGGGAATTGACCAAGTGAGCTTACTCAGAGACTCCTGGACCTTGGGGATATAAGTGGAATTGACCGTGTGAGCTTCCTCAGAGAGTTCCTGACTACCTTAGACTATAATCGGAATTTACTGTGAGTGCTTCCTCGGTGAGTATTTATATACTAAAATAGAGGGGATAGGTTGTGTTCACTTCCTAGAGGGTTATTGTGCTTGATTGATTGTTTGACTTGTGGAACTGTTTACTACTGAGCACCTTCTTGTTTATTATTTTCTGTACTCTTACCTGCCATATATTCACTGACTGTTTGGCATAGATCTTTGGGTGGTTGCCTATTGGGATTTAATCTCACACCCTATTTGGGCCATGCTTTTGGGCCCAAAAAGATTATATTTATGCATGTATAGATAATGGAAATCTCCCTTCTACTTTAGGTACTTGACTTTCTATAGAGTTGGAGATCATGGTACCAAGCATATGCTTACGATGCTGAGGATATATTTATCATTCATTTTGTACTTTGGTTTAGTAATTTTTGTATTATAGCATTGTGAATTGTTTGGATGTTTTCTTAGAAATATGTATCATGCATCATTTTATATATGTTCTCTAGTTTATACTTTCATATTTCTGTTGTTACTATTATATGTCATTATTACTATTGTATGTCATTATTTCTGCTTCCACTCATGTATGTATTTGTTTACTTCCACTGTGTACTTTCCCAATGAGGGAATAGTTTCCCCACCATCACACCCAAGGCCCTCACTACTAGTTGGAAGCCTCTGACATTCGGGGAAATGTGCTTGAGGACATTTGACCAACTAGGTACAGGGCACCTCTGGGTGGCTTCTGGAATTGGGACGTTACAAAGTTGAATCAGAGGAATTATTTTCTCTTGATTTACTGTTTGAATCCTTTATCCAGGGAAAGTAAGTAACATGTACTTGGTAATAATATGTACTCGGAAGTAGCTAACTTGTGTATAGGGAATACCCATTCTTCCACGTTAATTGCAATTTTTCTAGTTTTTCAATTATTACAGTTGATTTTCTTTCTCCTTGAGTGATTCACATGATTTGTGCTATTTTTGTTGATATTATTGAGGATATATTTGTATCGCAACCCGATGATATGAGGGTATTCCATCTCATTCATCATATAGGCACCTTTATAAATCACATGTCATTAATTTTTGTGATTCCATCTAGGATGCACTAGTGATTTAATGTTGTTTTGATAGATGTTGTGTACAATATTCATGTTGTTTTGATAGTTTCCTTGATATAATACCTGATGTTCGATAGGGTATAGTTGTGTGTAATGTTTTGCTTGAATGGATGCCAAAAATTGGTTCTTGAGGTGTTATGGGCCCTCATGGACTTGAAATTGGTGGGCCATTGCTACGTTTTCCTTGTTATAACATTTATAAGATTCTAGAATTTGATTCATGGGGAGTATGGGCCCTCACAGATCAGAATTTGTCACTTTCAGTGTTCATTTCAGTGTTTTCTGGGTTTCAGAGTATTTTTTGAGGCTTACTGTCCGGAAAAACCCAGAATACACTCTATGTAGTGTTACGTACATGACATGTGTTCTTCTGTTTGGGAATAAAATGTTTTTATTAAGTACACGTTGTGTAATTTATGTACACACCATGTAGTCTCTAACAGTGTCATAGGCTGTGTGGGTAGAGACACTGAATGGGAAAATCTGGTGGGAACATGTCGTGTACCAGTCAAACACGCCTTGTAGTGTAGACCTTGTGTCTACCCGTGTAACCAACAACATAGATGGATATGTGATTAATATATAAAAGTTTTTTCCACGTTGAACACGCCGTGTAGTCTGACCCAGGTACCTGACCATGTCATGAACAACACGGGTCAGTGTTATCCCTTCACAAACACCCTGTATCCCTTCGGAACACGCCGTGTAGTGTGAGCTGTGTGTCAGACCGTGTCACTAACAACATGGGCCAGGTGAATCTTGTCTATTACATGTCATGTCTATCTTGTACACGTTGTGTTGTCTTGTATTCGGAGAGTCGTGTTGCCCATCCGTGTTTAAGGAATCGGGTAGGGAAAGTGTACTAAAGTACATGTCGTGTGTTAAGGAAACATGCCATGTGTCTTGGGTGTTACACGACCAGCTTAGGAAGGAGTACATGCCCATGTAAATGAATTCAGGGAACACACCATATAGGGACTTTACACACCGTGTAGTCATTTTTTGTAAAACATGAGTGTTTTCATTATCCTACTCCTTTCATACACTCCTTGTTCTTAGTCCTTGATAATATTGATATAAGGTGTGTTCTTGACCTTGCATAGTCATGCCACCAAGACGTCCTTCAGTTGTGTGACAATTTCCAGATGGTGATCAGACACTGGACATGGCTGATGAAGGACTACCTGCAGATCCTCCAGTTGTGCCAGCCTTGGCACCAACCGTTGTACTTGACATAGGTGCAGATGCATAGTTCATGGAGGGATTTCTAAGGATGATGTAGACCTTTCAGGGAGCATCGCCTCCTGCCGCGTAGATTGATGATTTGAAGAGGGTCTTCCAGAAGCAGCATCCTCCTACTTTCTCAAGGTATGGAGGACCTCAGGCTATAGAGTCATGGTTAGAAGCCACTCTGACAATTTTCGAGCATCTGGAGATATATCCAAAGAAGAGGGTGAAGCTTTCTACCTATATTCTTTGAGACTCCGCCAAGAGTGGTGGGATGTGATATCCCAGGCGGGGTGCCAGTAGAATATGGCTTAGGATGAGTTTCGGTGCATCTTCTATGATTACTTCTATTTCGAGACTTTTAGGGTTGATCGATCCCGAGAGTTCATGAGTCTGGAGTAGGGTACTCTTACTGTTATGGAGTATTACTCTCGCTTCACAGAGATGTAGCATTTCACACCTATTATAGGAGGTGATGATTTTTTCCTTGTATTGAAGTTTGAGGATGGTCTAAGGTACGACATCTGATCTTTGGAGAACATCTTCAGGTTGACTTCGTTATCTTCTATCATCAACCAGGTGTTGATCACCTGGCGCAATCAGAGGGATTCTTGAGCTGTGAGCTAGGGCGGTTCAGCATCCAGAGTTAGTTCTCCGCCATCTAATAATAGTAAGAAACGCACGGAGACTACACAAGGAGATTAGAGTAGGCGAGATGCATCTTATAGTTTCCAGGTGGGGTGCTACCAGTGTCCGAGAAGTAGTAATATGAGTATGTGTTACCCGAGAGACCCAATGGAGTGCCTATCTTATGGAAAGATGGGTCATCTTCATCACTTTTGTTAGTTATTATCACCAGAAGCTAATGAAAGGGGTTCTTCTATGACCCTGTGTTCAGGAGCAGTGCCACCAGTTTCTCAACAGTCTGGGAACTAAAGTTAATCTAGCCATTCGAGCTGAGGTGGAGGTCGTGACCGTGGTAGTCAGTCACCAATTATTTAGCAACAACAGGGTGGATCAGCTCAGAGCGGTTAGGCGGGGTCACAGGGTTGTGACATAGGCTATAATTTTGTAGTGGAGTAGACCCAACATGAGCATGATCCCAAACCCTCCCCAGTTTGAGGTACGATCTTAGTAGCCTCAGTTTTATCTTCGATACTTTTCGACACGGGGGATTCCAATAGCTTTATATCTATTTATATTTTAGAGAGCCTTGGGCTATGTATCTTTTACTCTGCCGATATCTTGATGTTAGACACACCTTTTGGGACTAGAATGACAAGTGTACGTCAGTGCAAGGAGTTCCCACTAGAGGTTGGTGGATGTAACTCTCTATGGGATCTCTATGTCCTAGAGATGACAGGCTATGTTTTCATTCTTGGAATAGACTGTCTAGTTCCATTCCAGGTAGTCGTCGATTGTTATCACTGTAGGGTGAGTTTCGTATCCACAGAGGTTGGATCTTTTCTTCATAAGGGCGAATGGGATGTCCAAGCGAGCAGAGCGGGTCCAGATTATCATGGGATGGGAGGAGTAATATCCCAGATTGATCTTTTATATCTGGATGACCAGGGGACTTCACAATTTAACTTTCCTTCTATGGTGGATCATTTAAAAGATGTCTTTCTAGAGGAATTTTCAGGTTATCCTCTAGAAAGTGAGGTAGAATTTTCTATTAAGCTTGTTCCAGGAGTGGAACCAGTGTCCATTCCTCCTTATAGGATGGCTACACCAGAGTGGCAGGAGCTCAAGAAACAATTGGAGGAGTTTCAGGCCAAGGGTTTCATCTGACCCAGTACTTCTCCTTGGGGTTCGCCTGTCCTTTTTGCGAAGAAGGCAAACAATACCCTTAGGCTTTGTGTCTATTATCAGAAGTTGAACCAGTTGATGGTCAAGAACCAATATCCCTTTCCTTGGATTGATGATCTATTTGGTCATCTTTTAGGATCACGGGTGTTCTCGAATATTGACTTGAGTTTCGGTTATCATCAGTTACGCGTTAGACCATCTGATATAACCCTTACAACCTTTCGGAGCAGGTATGGTCTATACAAGTATATGGTTATGTCATTCAATCTCATGAACGTGCTTTCAGTTTTCATTTCCCTAATGAACCGAGCGATCCATCCATACTTGGATTCCTTCGTGGTTGTTTTTGGGGATGATATCTTGGTGTACTCTCACACTCGAAACATCCCTGTTACCCTTCTTGAGATTGTTTTGACTACATTGATGGAGAATCAGTTATATTCTATGATCTCAAAGTTCCACTTTTGGATGGATAAGATTTACTTGCTATGTCATGTTATCTCAGAGGCAGAAGTATCAGTAGGCCCATATAAAGTGAGAGATATAGTTTCTTGGGAGTAGCTAAAGAACGTATTTGAGGTGATAAGTTTTCTAGGGCTGACTGGATACTACAAACGTTTCATACAAGACTTTTCATCCTTGGAAGCACCACTGATAGGTCTGACTAAGAGGGGTGTGAAGTTCTTATGGTCATATTCTTGTATGTTCGGCTTTCAGGAGCTGAAAGGGAGGTTGACTTCAGTCCTGATACTAGTCATGCTAGAGCTGGGCAAGAGTTATACTATTTACTATGATGCGTCAGGTATCGGGCAGGGGGCTGTGCTTATGCAGGGTGATGGGTTCGTTGCGTATTGGTCTCGGCAGTTGAGTCCACATGAGAGGAATTACATGATGCACGATCTGGAGTTAGAAGATGTTGTTCATGCCCTATGTTATTGGAGACAATATATTCTGGGAGAGCACTTTGTGGTTTTCATCAACCACAAGTGTCTCAAGTGCATCTTCACTCAGTGTGATCTGAATTTGAGACAGCATAGGTGGGTCAAGTATCTTCAGTCCTTTGAATTTGAGCTTGCCTATACGCCTGGGAAGGGCAACGCAGTGGCTGATTAGTTGACTAGAAGGACACAAATACAGAAAGTTCAAGAGGTCATATGTGAGTGGAATCTCATGGTTATGTTCTCTAAGATGCATTTGGAAGTTCATGACAGACAGGGGTAGACTTTTCTATCATATGTAGCTATTACCTCTACTCTTCTTGATCGAGTTTGAATGAGGAAGCTATCAGATTCTGAAGGCCTAGTCCTAATGGAGAGTGTAGAAGAAGAGAACCCTATTCCTCAATGGACCATAGGTGAGGATGAGAACTTTCATTTCCAGGGGCATGTATGGGTGCTAGTAGACATATGCAAGGAGTTGATGCGGGACTTTCATTACTCTGATTGGAAAGTTCCTCCGGGCCTCACCAAGATGTATCATGATCTACACCGTCAGTATTTGTGGCTAGGTATGAAGAGGGACATTGCGGGTTTCATCATGAGGTGTTCCACTTGTCAGTAGGTGAAGGTGGAGCATCAGCGACCAGCAGGGCTTTTACAACAGTTACCCATTCCCAAGTGGAAGTGGATTGACATTGTGATGGCCTTCGTGACTAGTTTTCCGAGGTCGCCTCAGGGGAATGATGTTGTTTGTGTTTTCATTGATAGACTCATGAAGGTTGATCACTTGTTTCCGATAAAGGAGTCTTCTAGTGTTGATGAGCTAGGAAAGTTGTACATACGAGAGATCATATATCTTCATTGAGTTCCACACTCCATTGTTTCAGATAGGGATGCACGTTTTACTTCTTGGTTCTGGAAGGGGCCTTAGAAGGATTTGGGTATACAGGTAATTTTGAGTACAACTTTCCACCCACAGACATATGGCCAGTCCGAGCGTATTATTCAGGTTATTGAGGGCATGCTCCAAGAATGCATTCTAAATTTTTGAGGTTCTTGGGAGAATCATATACCTCTTGTGGAGTTTTCCTACAACAATAGTTTTCAAGAAACTATTTAGATGGAACCTAATGAGGATTTGTACAGTAGGACATGCTGTTTACCCTTATGTTGGCAGGAGGAAGGAGAGGAAGCTTTGTTGGGACTTCGTCTTGTTCAAGAGACTACAGGGCAGATAGAGTTGATTTGGAAGAGGAAGGCTACTTCGCAGTCTCGATAGAAGTCTTATTTTTATCAGAGGAGACGACCTCTGGAGTTCGAGGTCGGGGATTAGGTTTTCTTGTGTGTCACACCAAGGTTGGGACAAAGGAGGATTATGAGATAGGGTAAGCTTTCACTGATGTATGTCGAGATGTTTGATGTGTTGGAAAGAGTTGTTCTAGTTGCCTATCTGTTTCAATTACCTCAGAGGTACCGAGCTATGCACGACGTCTTCCACATTTCTCAGCTTCAACATTACTTCTTAGACTCATCTCACGTCTTTCAACCTAAGTAGGTTGAGTTGTAAGTTGATGCATCCTTTGAGAAGCATCATATCTGGATCATCGATCACAGTATGAAGGTTCTCTATGGACGGTATGTTCCTCTAGTACGGGTGCTTTTGCAGCATGGGTGAGTATAAGATGATACTTGGGAGAGGGAGGCAGACGTGCGATCACAGTGGCCGGAGATGTTAGGGGTTTCTTCTTCTACACCACGCTAGGGAAATTATGGGATGAATTTCCTTAAGGGGGAATTTTGTAAGAACCCAGATCTTCTTTTCATGTATGTTTTTCCTTTTCTAGTCGTTTTTTAGGAAAAAGGGAATTCTAGAAATTTTCTATGTACACGTCGTGTACTTTATGAGTACACGCCCTGTACATACTTTTTGTAGGAGGCTGTGTGGTGGCCGTGTAGTAGCCACACACATGGCCATGTGGGCGTGACATGGAGACCGCCTAATGTGGAGTACGTCAACGACATGTGCACGCCATGTACTCCAAAAGTGAACACTGTGTGTTGTTTTTTCATTCATTGAACGCACAGGGGTCGCATCTGAAGGACAGAACACTCTTATTTTAGGTCTGATTAGACTAAGAGAACCTATAAGGCTGCAGATCTTCGACAAACCCTGCAATCCTCTATCCATCCTCCGAATCGAACATTGTTGGTTGCGTTGGAATCACATCGGTGGGTTATCTCTTCTCCCAAAGCATTATCTTCTAATTTCTCTTCTCTCATGAGATATCGTGGGATAAACTTTTTAGACTTTTTTTGAAGATCATCAATGTTATAGGGTGATTCAATCTTCGAGGTTCACATATAGTGATATCCTAACCCCGGGGTAGGTGGTTTTTTCCATTTTGTTCAAAGTCTTTGAGTATTATGTGCAAATTCCACCAATACCCTAAAACGGGGTATTGTGTGTTTACCTTTTAACCCCTATTTTTTCCTTCCATGCTTGTAGGCCTGTGTAGAGGTAATTTGGATATGAATACAGATAATTTCTATGGTTTGTATTTTTTACCCTTACATGTTCTGTTTATGAATATTTGGTCATGTTTAGCCAGTTTGGCTCCTTTAACTGTTTTCCATGCCTGTTGTTGTGGGATGGAGAGTTTGTAGTTTGACATGAACGATATGCTGTAGAATGTTTATCCAAGTAGTTTTATAGGTTTAATTTCCCATATTACCATGCAATGCTCGTTGACCTACACAGGGCCATGAGAACCTAGTGTAGTAGACGATAAGGGGAATTGACAGGGTGAGCATTCTCAGAGAGTCTTTGGGACCTTTAGGTTATAAGGGGGATTGACTGAGTGAGAATCCTCAAAGGGCCTTGAACCACATGGGGATATAAGAGGAATTTACTAAGTGAGCATCCTTAGAGAGTCCTTGATTGCTTTTGACTATAAGGGGATTGACCGAGTGAGCTTCCTCAGAGATTCTTTGATTTTTATTCCTGAACTGTTTAGACTATAATGGGAATTGATGGTGACTGCTTCCTTAGAGAGTATATGAATGACCTGGGATATAAGGGGAATTGACCGAGTGAGCTTCCTTAGAGAGTCCTTGACCTTGGGGCTATAAGAGGAATTGACCGCGTTAGCTTCCTCAGAGAGTTCCTTACTACCTTAGACTATAAGGGGAATTGACTATGAGTGCTTCCCCAGAGAGTCTTCATAAACTGAACTAGAGAGGATAGGTTGTGTGAAATTCCTAGAGGGTTGTTGTTCATGATTGATTGTTTGACTTGTTGAACTTTGTACTATTGAGCACCTTCATATTTACTATTTTCTATACTCTTACCTTCCATATATTCACTGACTATTAGGTACAGATCGTTGGGTGGTTTTCTATTGGGATTTAGTCTCACTCCCTATTTAGTCCATGCTTTTGGGACCAAACAGATTATATTGTTGCATGTATAGATAAGGGAAAGATCCCTTCTACTTTAGGTACATGAATTACTGGGGAGCTAGAGATCATGAGAACAAGCATATGCTTTTGATGTTGAGGATTTTTTTATCTTTTATTTTGTACTTTGGTTTAGTACTGTTTGAATTCCAGCATTGTGACTTCATTGGCTGTTTTCCTAGACATATGTATCATGCATAATTTTATATATTTTCTCCAGTTTATACTTTCAGTTTTTAGTTGTTACTATTATATGTCATTATTACTTCTTCCGATCTTGTATGTATTTGTTTACCTCTATTGTGTACTCTTCTAATGAGAGCATAGTTTCCCCTGCATCACACCCAAGGCCCTAGATGCTAGTTGGAAGCCTCTGGCATTTGGGAAAATGTTTTTGAGGCCATGTGACTAACCGGGTATGGGGCACCTCTGGGTGGCTACCAGAACCAAGACATTAAAATATATCCCAATAAAGTCAATTTGAGTTGAAAATACCAAACCTAAAGACTAGATAATCCTAATAGATGTTCTAAAATTCATTATAAAAAAATGTGGGTTTATTATACATAAATTAAATAAAGAATAATCATATTTCATGTACCATATATTATTTACATATAACCTATTATCATTCATTTATTAACAGTTTGTTTTTAAAATCATTGTTTAAGGTGATATCTGCATCGCCTTACATGTTTGTTTTGGATTTGTAGTTTCAGTCCCTATAATTTGATCACCATTTAATTATCCATAAAATTTAAAAAATGATATAAATATCATATAAATTATTTATATAAATTTTTATATTCATTCAAAAATTTATTAGAAATAAAGATTAATTACATTGTTCATGGAGATGGTAGGTCATATGTACGCATGAACATTGTTTACATTTTCTCGATGGATAAAAAAATAAATGTAAATAATATATCACATTTAAATAATAACTCTTATTTCATTTATATGATATATAGTCATAGAATATATCATTATTTCCATTAATTCCCATATAAACTGAAAAGCGCGTCATATCGCTTCATGGAGGTGGTAGTCCACACATACGCATGAGCGATGTTATCTTTTACCAATGGATTTGGAGGTAAGAAGTTGCATGTGATATAAGAATTAATAAATTATAATTATTTCATGAATTTAATATAAATATGTTAAATCCATCATTTATCTATCTTTAAGAGGTGGTGATCGATAACAATTTACATCAGTTCTGTAGACGGTAGTCTTACAAACACATGATTGATAGTTTTGATTCATATTTGATGGAAAAGGGTATATATGTAGGTTATTACAATAAAATAACAGAATATAAATATATTGGATATAAAAATGTTATTATAATAGAATATTTAAATAATATTTAAATGTGTTGTCGGATGAAATAATATAAAAATTCTCAGTTAAGAATGATACATCATTTTTAAATAACCATCATAGGTTAGCACCATAAACCTTCTCAGTAGGGTTTTATATTCTAACTAAGTCTGGTAATATTTAGAGAGGTAAGTAAATAAAGTATTTATTTAGATATTTTATGATACAAAAGGCTTTTTTAGAGTGAATTTAATAGTATAGGGGATATCATTTAATATGTTGTGAAATGAAGTCAATTGGAATATACATGGAAATTTCTGAGATTAATCCAAAATGATAATGTAAATAGAAATATAAATGATTATAAATGACCATTTATTTTAATTTTTTATAGATTTAAGTTGAAATATGTATAGAAAATAGGACTTATAAAACTTTTTTTTAAACATACCCTTATCTTTTTGTTTCACGGCCTGAAAAACCTATTTCAACCTTAACAGAAATCATTAAAGTTTTTTTGGTTTTAATATTCATTATGGCCTAAAATTAAGTTTTACATACTATGTTATATAATTCACAATGATTAAAATTATTTTTTTTTATAATTTAATTCATGTAGTATAATTAAATTTAAAATAAATCAAACTGACGCAATAAAAAAGTAATTTCCAATGATAATGTTTCCATAAGTATAAATATTTTGTATATCAAAATTTTAGATAAAATTGATTAAAAATAAAATAATTAGACTAATTATAATATTATATAAAGTATTTTAATTATCATACCTTTTTAAAAGATAATTTAACTTTTAAACACTTTAAACTAAAATATTGTTTCCAATATAAATAAATGTTTTCACTATACATCTAGAAATTAATCATTTCGGAAAATTCTCAAAATTCACCCAAAGTTATTTTCAAAATAATAATTTCAAAAATTAAGATAATTTTTTAATGTAAATTTTATAAAAAATTTAAAAATTAATTATATTATTTTATCTCAAAAATTAGAAAATCCATTATTGTTGAAAAATATATTTTGTATACAAATAAAGAATTTAAAATAGGTTCTTTATCTAAATATATTATATATATTCTTTAAATGTAGTTAATCCTATTAATAATAGAAAACATAATTTATTGGATATAATTTTCATGATTGAATAATAATACTTTTAGTATGTCGTGGTTTTTTAAAACTCGTTGTTGCGTTCAATGCATGCTATCAATAAAATTAAATATATGTGAAAAAATAATTAATAAAATATTGGGATTTTAAGAATACACTCCAAAAATGAATTTCACAAAAAAAAATTATTACATTGAAATAATAAACTATGTATAATTTATCCTCATGATATCCTTATGTTCCGATGTACCTTCCTCAAGCTACTTCTTTTGACACAACACTTTGACCTCGTGAGTTGTGTTGTTTCATAAAACATTTTATCCATGATCCAAAATCTCAATAAGAGTTTCTTTGTAGGAAATATCATGATCTAATGAAACGAACTATGTGGTTAGTAAATGGGATGGATCATATCTATACTTTTTAAGGAGAGATATGTAGAAAAAATCATTTATTTGATATAGTTTCAAGTGAAGATCCAAAAAATAGACCATTATCCCTCCTCAATCATGAATATCAATAGGGAAAATATACTTAGGATGCAACTTTTCTTTATTTAAAAAACTTATAACCTTCTACCATAGTGAGATTCACAAAACACCTTGATTCCAACATCAAATTCCAAATCATTTCATCAATTATTACCATAACATTTCTATTGATTCTATGTTTCCCTTATATGATGTTGAATGGATCTAACCTTCTCTACCATTTCCTCATCCAGCATGGCCCCATTATCTTTATTTCTCTAACATCATCCCAATACATTTTTTTCTGCATTTATTTCGTTATAGGGATTCATATGTATCCATATAAATTCTTGATTTAATGTAATTGTTGTGATAAAATTCAACTAAAGGAAGGTGCGGATCCATACCAACGTTTAAATCAATAGTAAAAGATCTTATCATATTCTTTAGGATTTGAATTTTTCTCTCAACGTTATTATCTATATGAGGATGAAACATCATTTTTAAAATCAACTATCTATCAATATCATTATGAATACTTCACTAGAATATAATGGTACACCAAAAATCTAAATCATATATAGTAGAATGTGGTACTCCATTAAACCTTATCACATTCACAATATAAATTCCATAAAGTTGATCTAGAGAGAAATATTGGATGATAGTGGTGAAGTGTTTTTAATTTATAAGAAAAATCTGTATAATGTATAGAATTATTCCATTTATATATTTTTCAGAGTTCGATGATAAAAATCCATGGTGATGTTTTCCCATTTCCATTCTGGTATGATTAATTATTGTAACATCCCCTTAGAATATTGTCTCTAGATATTAAATTACTGACATACAAAATACCAAGATACACCTTCCGAAATATATCTCTTCATTTTTCCAACAATAAATATTCTTTTAGATCATAATACATCACTGTAAATATAGGATTAATAGATAAGTAAGGACTATGAGCTTCCTATAACAGCACCTTCTTCAATTAGTATATATACAGAACACATAATTGGTCCCTGAACCTTATCAACGATCATACTAATTATTAAACTTAGTAAAATTTATCATCTCCAACAAAATCTCTACATTTTCCCTTAGTGTCTCTTTAATACTCACATGTATATTTGGTTCAACACACATTTTAAAAATATAATATTTTTTTCCCTTTAGATTACAAGATACATACTGTAAAAAACCATAAATATTGCATCTTTTGTGATCCTTATCCTAGATAATCTTGTATGATCATTTCAACATAAATAATAGGCCACCTTGATTGCCTTCCTAGGGTGGTAATGAATTGAGAAGTCATAATCATTAATTAAATCCAACCATATTCTCTAGAATATGTTTAAATGTTTCTATGTGAATATATTCATTACAAACTTATGGTCTGTATATATAAAACATTTCTATTTAAAGATAATTAATTGATATATTTAATGAAAAAATTACTATATTATACCCCAAATCAGGCGTCGGGTAATTTTTCTCATGAACCATAATTTTTTGTCGGGTGTACCCTTTCACAATATCATTTTTAAATTCCAAGGTTATCTCTAGGATAAAAATAAGTTTCCAAAAATAAACTAAATATTAATCATTCCCATAATTTAAAAAATATCATACTAACCAAGACATCACATAGTCCAGTGGTCGGTATTTCACCCTTATCTTCATTCAGTTTTGAGTTCAAGCCACATGGACTTTTTGGGATGGGATAGGTTTTCATTTTTACTAAAATATATTTATAAAATTTCTATTAAATCCGATGAAATATTCATAACATCTTTAAAAATTACCTCAATCATAAAATTTCATATAATATTTGATGTTTATCAATTCCTTTAAATATAATAAATGGTAATTTTTCCTCAAATAACACGTCAAGTTGAACCTAAGAGTCACATATACCTTATTCTAATAAATCAGCTTCCAAAATGCCATCAATCACTTTAAAATCCCATCACATAGAACCTAAAAATGCATGTATAAAAATTTGAACTTATAATTAACCTTAAAATTCAAAACCCATGATGATAAAAATTACTATTGAGTTAGTCTTAAAAAAATTTAGATGTTTTATGATTAATATAACCAAAGGTCCATTGGTAAACATACTTCTAAATCATAATTTTTCTTATTCAAACATATAAATATGGCAACCATTTTACTTAAATGATTTTTTATAACATAAGACCTTCTTCATTCAAGGGTGTTACCCTTTGTGTAGGTCATTGACTTGGATAATTCCTAGGATACACACATATAAGGAATTGTATTCATTGCAATATATTTCTCTATCACCTTTATTTCAACATAGAAAAAATCTTCCCCTACATTTGATATATTATTATAGGTTCTTATTCCCATATTCATGACATATATGAAGACGAATCTTCTTTACTCAATGTTTATTACCACATGTACTTTTTTAATAATCCATCTTACTCTTATTTGATGGGTTTTCAATGTCACCACAGTTCACATTGTTAATCATATATAATGATACATGATTGTGAATAATCTCTGTATCTTTTTATACATTAATTATCTAATTTTGATTCCCATAATAATTTAATCTTATATAACATTTATTTTTAACCTTATTCCTCATTGTTCAATAAATTTACTAAAACTAAAAAAAGAACATTATGAGAAACAATAATCATAGTGGAAAACCACATAATCCAGAAAATTAATTTTTAGAATGTCTAAATCATGACATCATATTATCAATAAGTGACTCTTTAGTCTTCACATTGTTTATCCATGTTCATTATCTATCCAAATACTTCATGATCAATAATAATTATGATCAAATATCTATAAAAAATCCCCCACGAGTCTCATACCATGTGTGCACTAAGGATCATTTCCATGCATCGTGGGATAATAAATTAAAATCTCAATGTGCCATATTTAGAGTTAATACCACCTATGTATCACAATACCAGAGCCACATCCTCTTTTATTTTCTACTAAGGAATCAAATTTCTCTAAAACCACTCACTCTATCCTTTAAAAAATTTCTTGGATATTTTCTTATGCGAAGACTAATTATTGTCATGGTTCTCACTAAATTTTTGTCATCCTAGTTTACTAATGATAACTAAACCTATCCTATGATAATAACTGTAATGATAAATTCTTTTCATACATAGATATTACCTCTAAATAGTTGAATTTTCATTTCATTATATAAAAAACATTCAAGAGGACCTTAAGTGTTTAGTTTCATTGGAAACATGAATACATGACCAACCTGTTCATTAGTTAACAACATCATCCACCATTACATTTTTAATATCAGGAACCCTTTATCAAGTTATCATACGTAGTACCTTTCATCATATCCTTGGGAAAGGAAACATAATAAATGGTGAGATCATATGCTCCATAAGGGTTAATAGGGGATATATCAATGATCACATATGTATGACATGGGTATAAGCGTATTATAACATGAACTTAACATTTGAACATTGTATATTGAATATCAAAAATCATAATCTTGATACATGTAATTAATCATGGTTCATAATACATGAATCATAGAGGAATCATTAGAAATAATCTAAGGGTGAATAACATTGGAATAAGACATAGATTTTTTTCATACACATAAGCATAGTAAATCTCATGTTAAAGATACCCACAAATACATTCATAAAAGATTAGGATTGGAATAACCACCCTTGTTTCTACTTAAATATTGGAATCACCTCCCATGTACCTTATTTTGGGTTTGGGATGACCTCATGTGTACCCTCTTTTTAGCCTGCGATAACCAATCGTGTATCCTATTTGGGGCTTGGGATGACCTCATATGTACCCTTTGAGCTCATAAAACATTAGGCATTACCCAATGCAGTAGAGAAAGATATAGGTCCCACCCTTAAGATAATACATAAATTTTCATGTCAAAAGATCATAAAAAATGTATCACTTCATATCCCATGAAAAATTAAATGGGTTTCATAATCATTTAATCATAGCACAACCCGAGGGAAACATATGAGTTTCATAAACATATGGTCATTATAATCATAAAATTTAACACCCAATGTTTTTATGAATTTGTTTCAATTAAATTAAATTTATTTGATATGTTTTGTTACAGAAAACAATAAATAATTCTTTTTCTACATGAAACCCTTGTTTTACCATGCATTACACACGACACTGAGTTTTTGAAAAAACCATAATATATTATTAAAAAATTAAAATGTGACTGTTATAAACTATAATTAAACATGTAGATATGAATAGTAATATGTAAACATTAAATATTAATTATATTGGTTTTATATAAATGAAAAAAATTGAGAAGAAACTACTTAATATTTCAACAATGTCTTTATATATTGAAAAATAATATTTTCTCAAAAACTGTATTTTTATTAATTTTTGTGGAAATGAAAAAAATTATTTTTTTAAGAATTTATAAAAATTATTTGATAAAATTGATTTAATTTTTTGAATTTGAATATCAAAATTATCTTTTGGTAATTTTGTATAATTTTCTAAAAAGATTAATTTTTTATTGGCTAGTGAAAAATACTAAATTTTAAAAGAAACTTCTTTTTTGTTTATATTATTTATAAAGATAAGTAGTATGTTTATGTTTTAATGTAAAATTAGTAAAATAATATATATATATATATATATTAATAAATTTTATGTAATTTTAATAAATTTAATATTGATATTTTTTTTACAAACATTGTAAACTTTTTTATAATTTCTCTTTGAAAACCTTCTTTCTAGTTACTTTGCGGTATTAGAAAACAATTTCCAATTCTGTGAATTATTTTTGGAAAATATTTATAAATATTTTTATTTATAATAACTAATATAACATAATGTGTCATAATAATTTTTTTACCAAAATTAATAGAGAAATAATTAAAATTAAATTACCTTAGTTAAGGTAAAATGGGTTTATCGGGGGTTAAAATAAAAAAATAATTGTTAAAATTAACATGAAACTAGTCTAAAATATATAATATTACACTATTTACAATCTATAAGGTATTAGTATCTATAATAATCCATTTTTTATCCGTAAACATGAATTAACTTTGGTACACATCATTTTGTTCATAAATTACAACTGTTACACTCACCTTACTTATAATAGGTCACCCCATCTCATATCCACTTCACACCTTAAAACACTCTTGGATAGGACAGTACCAGTGAAAATAAATTCCTAAATTCCATTATCACATCTTATAGAAATTATTTTTTACATAAATCTAACCTAGTAATTATTTTTGTGTAGACATTAGGATGATACCTGATGAAAAGGTAACATTCTTCAACAAGAATTTCTATTTTATTTTTTCTTAGACATCCTTTAATTTTTATTAAAAAATGATTACATAATATCATAAATATCTTAAAAATAAATATATGATATTATGTTATGATCACTACCAAAAACTGTATCCACTATTATCAAATGGGTTGTGAAATCATCATTTGTGGGTAAAGTGGACTGTCGCCTCACAAACTAATGTCATTTGTTTTTTGAATACCACTTTTCACTATCGGGTACCATGATGGATATAAAGTATATATATGATTTTTATAAAAATAATTATACCTATAGAGGAATTATATAATCAATCCATTTTTTACATTCCAATCTGTAGGGGAAACGAAAACGTCGCTAGTAGGTACGGGGGACAACCACCTCATGAAGTGATGTAATTAATGTTTAATAACACTTTACATGGAAGATAATAAGGGTAATTTCAATTAATATGTGTGATATAAATAAAATTACTCTCATATTAATTAAATATTTTCATTTCTAATTTATAATATATCATTTTATTTCTTATCTTTTCACTGACTTAATGATAATAGTGCTACTCATGTATATGTGGACTACCGCCTCCACGAAGCAATGTGACTCTCTATTTTCATAAACACGCTATAGTGATGATATGTATAAGTATATTTAAAGAAAAAATATTTTATTTATGATATTATGATCATTCCATCATGTTATAACATTTCTTACCTCCTTTTTATAATGATTATTTAAAAAATATAATCATTACTCGTGCGTACGTATGGCCTACCATCTCCATGATCGTAACATACTTCATTTCTCAAAACCATAATTCCTGACCTATCATAAATTTATAAATGATATGTAAATATGATTATCATTTCATTATTATTCTTAAGATAATTGAACCATGATCTAATTATAATGACCAAAAAATTAAAAACATAATATATATATGAAAAAACGGTTAATACCTGAAATGATGCTTTAAAATTGAGTTATTAATAAAAATGTAGTAAATAAAAACAATTAGATCATATATGGTATTGTATATATATATAGTATTAAATAGATATATAATAAACTTATATTTATTATAAAATAGGTTTAATCTTTTATGAAATTAGCTGAGACTTATGGCCTGGCACTCCTAGTCTCTCTTTTATTTCAATGGGACATGTAAAAATTCACAACTCATTTCTCTTATGTTTTATATATACTAAAACTAAGAAATGTTATACCATGAATAACATCATTTCAATAATATTTAATTTTTAATTAAATGTTATTATTTATTGTGTATTATCATTCAAATTATTACTAAAGTGGTAAGGGATTTTATTTCAATTTTCATTATATATGAATCATGTATTTTTATATAACTATATTATTTTATGGGGTGTATATATATCCCCTTTTAAATTTAATATCATTAATTTATTTATTTTCATTATATATTATTTTTCATTAAATTTTATTATTTCTTGGGGATTATGATTCAATGTTACCAAAGTTGTAAGAGTTTTATGTTACAATAACATCATTTACTAGGATTATTTATGATTATTATTATAGTAATGAGATATTATGATATTCTCTAAATAAATTGATTAAATTTATTTTACTATGGTTATTTCTTTAGAATACATTTTTCCTTGATTTTCATTTCTTTATTTTTACAATATATCAATATTATTTATATAATAAAGAATAGATTTATTTCCACTTTGGTCGAAAGCCCTTTTTCATCCAAAACCATGTTTAGAAAAAAGTTTCAAAAAAGTTCATAAAATTAATAAGTTTATTTATGAAAGAAATATTTAACATTTTTTTATTTTTACAAAATATTTTGAGAGGATCCTTCCTATATATTTTCAAAAAAACATTTTGGATTTTACCAAAAATGTGAAAGGAATTTTTTTTTAGTTTGTACATCATGAATAAAATTTTATACCATCATGACAACTATTTTCCTTGAATATTATTTCATATGTTTTAAAGTTTATTTTTAATTTTTTGTTAACTATTTTTTGAATTTTTATTTTTAAAAGTATTTTTTTAAAAAAATAGTTTTCCTCAATAAATATTCCTAGTGATCTATAAAAATAATTCGCCAGATAGGATTCCATCTTTGATGTAACATATGATCTTCATGAGAAATGTACCATGGATTTCACTCTTATTTTTTATGAATGGTTTATCATTACATGATTTTTATGAAACCTTTTTCTCTTCCATGGTTTATAATCCGATAAAATTATTAACATACCTGTCCTTTTTCTCTGGGTTATGCTATGTTTAAATTATGAAATGATTACGAATCCTGAAACGTTTCCATAGGTTATGATATGATAAAGTATTTATGAAACCAATTTCTTTTCATGGTTTATGTTATGATTAATGTTTCATGATATTTTTTATTACATAAGTCTGATTTTAATTATGTTATTGTCCAAACCAATATCTCCCTATAATAAATTAGGTAATGATTAATGTTATATTAGCTCAAAGGAAACATGTGAGGTTATCCCAAGACTAAAATCTGTTACATGTAATGTAGTCCCAAGAATTAAGTAGTTACATAGTTGTTTATCCCATGCTTAAATTGCTATAAATTTAATGGCGTGTAGACTTGACATAAGATTTTATATGAAAATGTGTATGCCACAATTCTATGTATTATGCCAATGTTATGATCTCAACACACTTTTTATTTGATTACCTTGTGATTAATGTATTATGAACATACAATCATTATTCCTATACATAATATTAGGATCTTTTATATGAAGGGTATGGTTTTTAAATAATATGCCCATGTTCTCATACCCTTATTATTATGTAATGCTTATGTATATCCCTTATTTACCCATACTGAGAATCTATGTTGAACCTTTCTTATGTTCCCGTTCCATAGGTTATGAATAACGGTTTATAAGTAGGAGTAATAAAGGGTGTAATATATATGGGAGAAATTGGAGACCTTTTTTGAATTAGGATGATTAACTAAATTTATTAAACTATTATGGTCCTTACGAATATATTTTTGTAATGTGATGTATATTAATAAAGAAAGATATAATATCCTTGTATGATAATCCTAGATCACAATAGTTAGTACTTGTTGATTTGTTTAGTTAACCATTTAAACAAGGATGATAAAAAATTAGCGAGATAGCTACAAACATTTATATGGATACGTCTAGTTATGTCACTAAGGATAATTTTAAGTATGAGTTAAAGTATATGAAAATGTCATAGAATTTTGGTAATGAATAGAGATAGTGGTTTGCACGAAATTTCATCCATTTATAGACACTACATGTTCATGTAGCTCTAGAATAGAGTTTCATAGGTGTAATAACTCTGATAATTCCACATTTAGATGGAATCGATCATCACCTGGTGTATAACAACAAAGATTTCTACACACATAGTTTGATACTCTTGAGGGATATGCTTTAAAAATTTGAAAACACATTATGAAAAATCATTATGGAGTTAAATAGAATATTATAATGGATAACATAGCTTAAACATAAGGTGAAATATATTAAAACAATGTTTCATTATTAGACATCCTATAAGTTATTTTTCAATATTATGTGGTTTTACACTATGACTGGTTTTTCTCACACTATGATTTTTTGTTTTTATTCAACAAAAAGAACCCTATAGAGTTGTGTTAATGTTTAGTGTGATGGAAAATTCAATAATTGTCATCCAAATAATCCAAATTTTATGGGAGTTGGAATTAAAATTTATTATTTATATGCTCATGCAATATTCTCAAGAGAATAATCATACTATACATACAAATGAGAAAATGAGGGAATAAGTTTTTACTGAGTCCATTATGAGGTTATTTCCACATTAATTTAATTGGTATTATGATACAATAGTTATAAATAATGGATCAACACCAATGAAAATTTATTTTACATTATCTATTGTTTGATACATAAAATGAACAATTTAATTGTCTTCCAGTTGGAACATTTAGCAGATCAGTGGTAGAGTCTTGTTAAGAATATGAGGAAATATGATGAATTCTAATCCATATATTAGTACATGTTCAAGAACTAATTTTTCAATAGATCATATTTTTTAGTTAGGATGTCTAATTTCTCTCCCAACTCCATCCCACTCCCGCACTCGTCTCCACCTAGGGTTTCCTCTGGAACCCCTCGATTCTAGTTTGGTGGCATGTTAGAGCGTTGTTTCCCCCAATTTTCTTCTTTAATTCCCCTCAATTCTCCTGTCATGCCTTATTAAAGCCACATCGTGTAGCTTCTCCATAGGTTCTTCCCTTTTTTCTCTTTCAAAGATTGTCCACACTGGTTTTTGTTTCCACTTTGGTTTCGTCTTCAACAGTGCTTCTATGACCAATTGGGTGATGATATTCTAGTTTTGTCACCATAGCCTTCATTTTTTGTGGTTTCTATTTTTAGAATAATATTTTGTTGGAAACAGTTGTCATTCATGTTTTTATCTGGCCTCACGATCCTATGCATCTCTCCTTGTCGGATCTATACCAGAAGATACAACAAGGTATTGGTGTTTGAGGTTTGGTTATTGATGGTTTTCAATCACTTCATGATACTTCTAGCCTTTATTTTTTTGGGTCTAGTTTTTCTTTCCTCATCGACGATGTTCACTTAGAGACCTCCATCTCCCTTTCCCTACTTTGATTTCTTGATCCTCTGCATTCTCCAAGGAAGACCAGTAGCAGCGGTACGAAGAGGTTTTGGGTGTGTGCTTCGGAGGACTACATCCCTCCAAGTGTGAACCCTAAGTTGATGGCTCATATTCATATTCTACATCTCCTTTATTACAGTGTTGTTTATTTGTATGGATTTTTGATTTGGTTCGATGCTTCTTTATCTATTATCAGTGAAGTTTTTTAGAATTTGTTTTCTATGATTCTTTTTCTGGTTGATTCTTGTTTGAGATTATGTGAAATTGTGTCTTGTTTTGGTTTCCATTTCTGGTTTTGGTGGCAGACATCATCATTAATTGATGGTAACGGGATTAAAATAGTGGTATTTTGAGGAGTTATGTTCACCTTTATGATGTATTGATGATGCTATGGGAAGTTGGAAAGTTCTCTCCAATGACTGGTGACGATGAAGGTGTGATGTTGAGGGGGGGGGGGGTGGAGGTTTGTTGCTCATGATCGCATGGCTCGAGGTGTTCAGGTGGTGATGGGTCGATGCATGAGGATTTTGAATTTAAAATTTGGTTTGTTGGATGTCTCATTGTATTTTAATATTGGATTTGGGTGGTTTGTGAGGTTACCACTTATCCAGAAAGTGGCTTTAAAAATAACAAAAAAATGGATTTGGAGGATAAGAAACCATTTTTCAATAATTACATTTTTAATATGATATTTAAAAATATAGATAAAGAGTATGTTGAGATAAATCAAATGGATGATAAATTTTTTGGAACCTACATAGAAACTTTTACAAGAATTGTGTGGTATAATTTTGGTATAATCATACAATCGGAATTTGAGGTTGATTGTTTTTTTAGGGATTTAATACCAAGTCCACATAGGGTGTTATCCCTAGGAGACTTTAGTATCTATGATGTCATTGCTAAATTTTTTATCATGGTGGAAGTTCATGTTAGAGGTACATATCAATCTTATGGTCTTGATAAGAAGATAATAATGGGATTTAATGGAAAATATATGAACCATAAAGTGAAGAATACCAGATTTACTTTATGATCAATGTGTGGGAATAATCATTGAGGAAATTGTCTAAAGGGCACTAATAATGGTTTTATGAGTGAAAAGGAAGTTCATCAAGAGTCTAAATTCCAATATAAAGGGAAGAAATTTTATAGTGATATGAATAATGAGAAATCTTCATTGAATGAACCTCACACACTTTAGTGTTTTAGTTTCATAGAGTTTTGGAATTATTATAACAAGTTCCAAAATTTTATGGATATTGTGAATGATAATATAAAACAGTCATGGAAGATAGAGGATAAAGGTTATGCTTAGAAATTATAATGGTTTCTGTGAATCCCGATAATTAGGGAAAAATTCTCCTCCCCACCTTATTTGGGAATTTCATGATTGATTTTGTATGAATGAGGACTATGAAAATCTTATTGTTAATCATTCAGTAAAATTTCATGAGATTATCAACCTCTTCATAGATTCTATAATAACGAAACCATATTTGATGTTTCGTCTGTAAAAGGATGAACCCACACTTCCAATAATAATATTTTTGTACAAGATAAGAGATTATATAATGAAAAAAGGGTGAACTAACATTTAGGAGCATATATTTCTCCATGTAATATCATCATAGGAGTTATGGATACCCACATGGGTTTATGAGTTTAACATTTGTCGTATGTTCAAGTTCATTGACAACCAATTTTGAGGTTTTATGTGATGGTATTTTGTCGAGATTAACTATATTTTATGAGATATATATTGAAATATGACACATTGGTTTTGTATATGTTGTAGTTATAATTTCATTTTAAGAGAAATCCATTTACACTTTTTGGAAATAGGATTAAAGGTACCGGTAACCTTAATGGTTTAAATTACCTTTGATGTTAAGGTAGTTATGGTTAATAGTTGATGACTTTTCAAACTCATCACACATCATTGATACTAGATAAAATTATCTCAAGATACAATTTCTATAATATACATTAATAATGAGATAAGGTTTCATGGGGTAAAAAATTAAATTCTAATTGAACAATACATGAAGTTTACCTTAATGTTTTGGTGATTTCTTTAGTAATATCTTGATACAAAGCTGACTTTAATCATTGTTTATCTTTCCCAGATAGATGATCAGTTCATAGGTAAAATTAAAACCCTATAGGATTTGATAAAATCTTGTTCTACGGATTTGAAAGGTTTTTGGGACAAAAACCTTTATCATGTTGAGATTTCTTATAAAAATATCAATAACTGAAAAATGTAGATGGTTCCTTACGAATACCTTTATGAAAATAAGTATTTAACTCTGATGTATTGGAATAAAGTTGGAGAATGAAATGTATTTCGACCTGAGATAACAAATGAAATTAAAGAGTATGTTAGATTCATTTTCTAAAACATCAAGGAAGGTTTGAGTTAGCTGAAAATTATGATGGTGATTGATGGTATGATCATGAATTTGAAGATGGTGAAAAGGTGTTTCTATGAGTTTCTCTATGGATAAAGGTTATGTTATTCTAAAATAAAGGGAAAATAAGACCTATTTATATCAGTTAATTTAAAGGTATTGATTGTATAGAGATGGTATCCTATTATTTGGTGATTACAATAAACCACTCTCATGTTGATGATGTGTTCCATGTATCTCTCCGGGGAAAGTACATACCAAGTCCTTCTAAGGTACTCAACTCATATATCGTACTGTTGGAGCGTGATCTTTCTTATAAAGAACAACTTGTGGAGATTCTGGATCATATTAATAATTTTTTTTTGAAACAATACCACTCACCTGGTTAATGTTTTATGGAGACCACTAGTTAAATAAATATATGGATGAACATTCGGAAAATATGAGGCATAAATATCCTCATTTATTTGGATCAGTTGGGGGAATTTTAAGGGTGAAATTTATTTTAGGGGTGGATAATGTAACTGAATGAGTTTTAATGAATTATTATTATTTTGATTAAATTAAATTGATTTGATAGCTGGAGTTACTTAAAAAACTGAGTTAGGTTTGTGTTACATGAAACAATGGATTTAGCATGCGTTATATATGACACTGAGTTTTAACAAAACCATGATATACTGTTAATATTATTCAAATATGACCATTATAACCTAGATATTAATCATAGAGATATGAATAGTACTAACTAATTTTTAAAAAGTAAGTATGATGGATTTATAAAATGAAAAAATAATTTTTAAATATTTCATAATTTTTTAGTAAATTCATTAAATGTTTTGAAAATACTATTTTATCAAAATATTTGTCTTTATTTCATTCTATGAAAAAAAACTAATTTTTGGCACTATTTGTATAATTATTCAAAAAAATAAAATTTATTTTTTAAATAATAATATTAAAATTATCTTATGGGGAATTGTTTTTATACTTTTCTAAACAAGTTAAATTTTTTATTAATAATGAAAAATACTGAAATTTAATTTAAGACTGAAATTTATTATTAATAATTTATAAATGAAGATTATATTTAAATATTTAAAGTTAAAGTAGTTAAATTATACATCTATTAATATAATTTCTACCATTTTAATCAATTTAATATTTAAATTGGCTATAAAAATATTTAAACATTTCGACATTTTCACATTAAATACCTACTTTCTCATCACGTCTGCAGGATTAATTTTAAATAGTTTTTTTCAATTCAATGAAATAAATTTTAAAAAATGGATTCCGTAATTTTAATTATAATGTATATTATCTAATATGTTTAACATAAAATTTCACCAAAATTAATAGTTAAAATTTCTGTGACAATGGAAAAAATTGGTTTATCGGGTGTTAAACTAAAAATATAAGGGTTAAAATGCACTTAAAATGTGTATAAAATATATTATATGGAAATATTTATAACTTTTCATGTCTTAGTATCAATAATACACCACTTGTTATACTTTCTGTATGATAAAAACAAGATCATCACATTTTTTGGTCTAAATTTACAATTGTGCCACTCTAGACACTTATAAAAGGCCACCCACTATTCTACCCTCATCCCACTATAAAACCCTTTTTGATCACCATCCCAAATACCTTAAAAACTTCAATCCAATTAGACTGTAGTCATTATTTAGGATATAAATCCAACATAGTAATGATTTTGGTGAAAATATATGGAGAATAACCAAAGAAGATATATGATATTCAATAAGAATTCTTATTTTATTTATTCCTCCACCTCCATAAATTTTTACTAAAAATGATCATATAATAACATCAATATAATTAGAATATTTAGATATATATATATATATATAATGACCTAAACCCATCTCAAACTTCATCAAATGGATTATAAAATCATCATTCGTGGGTATGGTGAACAACCACCTCCGGAACTAATGTCATTCCTTTTTTCCATTACAAACCCTCATGGTTGGGTATATTGATGTATATAATGTATATATAAGATATTTTTATATAATTATTCCTTATTTTAATTTCATTTTATATACCTTTTTACTTTCCATTCTTTATGGGATATGATAAGGCTACTCATATGTATGGAGGACTACCGCCTTGCAAAGCGATGTGGTACTTTTTCAGTAATAAATTACATGAAAGATAATTAGGATAATTTTAAGGAACATTTGTGATATTAGTGAAATAATTATTATATTCATTACAGATTTTTCATTCAAAAATGAAAACATTTTATTTTATTTCTTACCTTTTCAATCACAAAAATATGATATTGTAGTTATGTACGTGTAGACTACAGCCTTCCCAAAGCGATGCAACTCTCTTTTTATCACCACACCACATGGATGATATGAATATTTATGTTTAAAGAAATAATAATTTATTTATATTATTATTATTATTATTAAAATATAAAATATTACTTACCTCATTTCCAAAATTATTTTAAAAAAATTTAAAATGTTACTCATGTGCATGTATGTCTTACCATTTCCATGATCATAAAATACATTATTTCTCAAAAACACCATTCATGATTATTATTAAAATATTAAATTGTGTAAAAAATTATTATTATGTCACAATTATTATTATTCAAATGATGGAACCATGATCAATGTTTTAGGACTGGAAATTAAAAAGAAAAACATATATGAAATATAAATTGACTATTACCAGAGATATGACTTTAACATTTAATTGTTAATAAATGGGTAATAAAGGGACATAATTAGATCATATATGTTGTGATACACATATTTTTGCTTCTTTAATATATATATAACAATCTAATATTTATTATATGTTTTTTTGAATGAGTATGAAGAAAGTCAATAATTACAGTAAGGGATTTCTAGTCTCTCCATTATTTATAGGAGACATATTAAAATTAACCAATCATTTAATATGTGTGGTAAAAAAAATTCCCCATTGAAAATTTATATCATGAATCTAATTATTTTAATGATATTTAATTTTTCATTTTATTTTATTGTTTATTTGGTATTATGACTAAAAATATTACTAAAGTGGTAAGGCATTTATGTCCAAATTTTTGTTATTTAGTACTTATGATATGTTGTATAATGATCATATTTTATGACTTTTATATTCAGTCTGTAACGCCCTGACCATAGTTACCTAGATTCGGTGCATTATTACATAACATTGGCATGATCACAAGAGAAATCAAATCTCGAAAGACCGATTGGTTTAGTAGCCTTGGGAACACTAGATATATTCATAAAGTTTTACATTTCATCATAATGTGAAAAACTACTACAACAACATAATGTCTCCATAGTACACACTATTATCCCCTCATAATATCCATGGAGGTCATTCATAACTTACTTCTTCACATCCTGGGAAAAATAAAACATAGAAAAGGGGTGAGCTCAAATGCCCAGTAAGGATAACATTATAGCAGAAACTTTCATAAATAAGAATAAACATTTAAGGAAGTGTATAAATAAAACAAAAGCCTTTTAAACTTGAAATTCAAAATATTATGGAAAAAATAAAATGAATTATTTCAATTTACTTATTCACATGGATATTCTAGTAATCGAATAATCACATGCAATATCAATAACCACATTCATAATGATGGAATGCATAATGCCAGACTATCATAACCATATAGCCAAGGCCTCGTGCCAAGACTACAAATAAGATTTTTCCAAGGCCTTGTGCCAAGACACTATTTTGCCTCATGAGACCTACCGATGCATCGAGGAGCTATAGTGGGACCCACTCGTCACATATTAAATCCAATGCATTCCCATTTGAAATGGTTTAAACATAACGTAAACATTTGTATCAAAACTAGCATATGAAATGTCAATACTTTCACCATAAACCATGAATAGTATAAAAATAGAACATTTATAGTCAAACATATCACAAAACCTTCAATACAATATAGAAGTTTTGTATCATAGTAAATCAACTTCAAATAAGTGTAAATTCCATCAAAGGATGTTGACATAGATGAAATCAAAACTCTTTTTAAAGAAATATCTCTTTCTATTTTGAAATCATTTAAGATTCATACATTTATAAAATAAAACATTTTCTTTGAAAATATTCTTATAATCTTGTAAGGTAAGCTTCGATGTAAAATAGCTGCACCTGCTGTATAAGTTAAAAAAACATTCTTACCTTAATTTTGTCGAAAATGTTAGAAAGCACCTTGTTTGGAAAACGACGGAAAGATTCATTTATAAACATCTTATAAAAAGTCAAAAAATGGTATAAATGACTTTAAACCATATTCTAGTCTATAGTAAAAATGTTTTGAAATACATTTGTAAGAAACATGGATGTGGATGATAAAGAAGTACCAGTAGATTATTACGTATAAATAACCTCGGATAATGAAGAGATTGTGAAATAAACCCTTACCTTGTACTTTTCCTTGGTTGGGGTAGGTTAACCTCATGTATAATGGTGAAATAATTGTTATTAAATTAAACAAGAATCATATACATTAATATGATATCATATATGATCTTTTAGCATTTCTTTGTTAATAATACCTTAGTATTATCGTCGTTTCAGGTGTTAACTTACTCGTTTTCTTTTATATGTTTTGTTATGTAAGCCATGTTTGTTATGGATGGGTTGTATCTTAATAATATCCATAATTATATCAAGTCCTTAGATACTATTTCTAAATCATCAAATGATAATTATACTTTAATGGATATGATGGAGAATGAATCTCATCGCGTTCGTGGAGACAGTAGTCCGTACGTACGCACGAGCGACAATATCATTCTTTTGATGTTAAAATAATATATAATTGTATGGTATATCATATATACAGAATCATTATAATGTTATATTTATTATTTACATGAGTTACACATCATTATTATACCCATACAAATAATAATATATTGAATAACAATTACACCACGACGTGGAGACGGTAAGTCGTACGTACACACATATGGTGACATGTTATTCAAAGGGTGGATAGGTTGATGAATATGGTTGTATCATATTTATAATAAAATTACAGTATATATATGATACTAGAGTTATTATTTTAGAATGGTAATAACAAAGAAAGAAGTAGTGGAAGAATAAAGGAACTTGAAAAGCGGTGGTGAAAACATTGCCTCTTCTTCGGGTTCTTCCTTTTGATTTGATCAAAAGGTCTCATAGGATGGATTTTTTATCAAACTAAGGCCTCTAGGATGTAGTGATGAAATTTTAGAGAGTATTTGGGAAGGGGATGGCCGAACCAAAAGGTTTTGAAGGTGTGAATAAATGAGAAGGAGGAGTGCCCTTTTATAAGAGTGGTGAGGGGCACCTTTGGAAAAACTAGAAATATTAATTTATAATAAATTTATATTCAGTTTATAATGTCTCCAAAGTTTATTATTTAAAGTTTAAGGTGTGTATGGGTCGCAAACCTCTCAACAAATAGAATTTAGATAGGGTTGGGTCATTATATTAACCTTATCTTTAAGTATTAACTCTTAGTTAATTAGTTTCACTTTTACAATGTCTCTTTGTATTTTTATATTATATGGTTAATAATCATTCCATATACATCCAAGCAACCCCCAAGTGGTCCATTTATGATATAAATATCATGATATAATTATTTTGGCCTAACATTAGATTTTTAGTAATTTAATATCAATTAATAGTATAATATTTGTTTTAAAAACTCTTTTATGTCAATTTTGACACTATTCAATAGTTGATTTTTGTGAAACTCATAACAGAATTATTACATCGAAAAAAGTAAGTTAAATAAATCCTAATATGTCATATTAACCTATAAAATTATTTTAATTCATTAAAAGTCTCAAATTATATTTATTTGTGTATTTATAATATAAATTATTTTAATTTTTCACTATTATGGTAATTACTGCATCATCATTGTGTCATATATAAATTATATTATTTAATGTCTAAAAATTATAAATAAAATATCATTATGTAGGAAATCGTTTTAGGTTTCTAATAAATATTTATAGTCGAAATGAAAACATATATAACCTTATGTAAAAATTGGTTTTCTAAAAGATATATGCTTGTGTCATTTTTGTATTCATTTTAGCTTAATTAAAATAAAGTGTCCCTATCACCTACAAGTGGCTCCATGGGGTCCCCAAATCGACCCAAAGATGCCCATGGTCGGCCATGTATGAACCAATAAGGTTAGGACATGTTTTAGGGTAATTTTTTATTATTATAATATTATTTGTTTAACCCTTATTTACCGGATTTATCCTTAACCATGGTAAATAAAATATTTACCGCAGTAATTATTCAAAATGTCTAAAAATAAAAGTTACCTATTTTAACAATTTGTACACCCTGATTCAAAATATGGAATCCATTTTTCCAAATTCAAAACCCAGAAGTGGCAGAAATTAATTTAAAATTAATTCCCGTTGTTAAAATAAAAAGCATGTTTTTAAGAGATAATAACTATCAAAAGAATGACACATGTTTATGTTCAGTTTAATTGTAAAATTATGTACAATGACCAACATTATATTAAATGGTAAAAATTTATTCTAAATATACTTTAAAACCACTCAAATTCATAATTTATCAATATAAATTATTTTGATTAAAAAAGTTGTTTTTAATTAAAATTTAGTAATTTTTACTATTCCTCAAAATATAAGTGTTATCCGAAAAAATCCAAAATTTCACCCTAGGCTAAATTTGATATTCCAAATCAAAAAATGAAGTCTATTTTGAAATATAAAATATATATAATTTCAAAAATTAGTTATTACTATTCATAACGGCTAGTTTGATTGGTTGTGGTGTGTTAGAACTCGGTGTTGCGTACAACACAGGCTATCACACTATTCTAAGAGAAGTGTCCTGTAGAAGCTTGGGGTGTTACATTTTAAATTTTTTATGTCCCCATTTAGTCAAAAAGTTTAAAATATTGTATTCAAAAAAGGTTCAATATTAAAAGTTGGTAAAAGTGCAATACTGAAAAGGAATTTGTTCTTACATTATGTTTAAGAAACTAATAATATGGATTCTAAAATTATAAGGATTATATAATGTTTAAAATTTAGTTAATACTATTCATAACCTCTTTTGAACGGCTTGTTTGGTAAGTCATGGTGCGCTTGAACTTGGTGTTGCGTGTAGTGCCAGTTATTGAATTATTTTGAAAAAATAACACACTATGAAATCTTGGGGTGTTACATTCTCCCGTCCTTCAATAAATTACGTCCTCGAAGTTTGAAATTGTTCTTCGGAAATAAAAGGTTGAAAATAGAAAATATATTTGTGGGAAAACCCAAATCGGAAATTTGGTTACTAAAATTAAGTCTTAATATGAGGAAAAGAGAAAGGAAGGGGTCACCACCAAATTATGATCTCGATTAGGAGAACATTGGTGGCAATTAGAGACATATAATTGGAGGAAAAATGTAAATATTTATAGGTAGTGATTGAGGTCATCAATCACAGAAAAATGTAAAATTCAGGTCCTTAAATTAATCAATATATGATGATTTGAAATACCATCGGTTCAACAAAATATAGGGTATTAGGATAACACATTTTTGACGTTTCAAAATATCTTATTTGAAGAGGCCTTTATTTAAAATAAAGAGTTGAAAGTATGAAGATCACAGAAAATAAACTATACTAGGGTTCCATGCAGGAAAATATGGATATGGAAGAGAAATCTAACCATCAATTATTTGATGGAGAGTGGTAGAGAACATGGCTATGAAAAGGCCAACAATCCCAAAGCCATAAATTAGTGATGATTTAAGGTACCATCTAGGAAAACATTTTTGTTCTAAGTTCCTTTTCTTAATTTTGAGGAATTTATTTATGAGATTGGATAAGATCATAAGGAGATATACTTACTTTATAATTAGAGTTTTATCCATTAATAAATTTCTACCACAAAATCATCTTTCACTCTAAAAGATAATAGAACGTAAAAAAATTCTATTTATACTATTCATACAGGGTTCCAAAATAAACGAATTTATAATTCATCTACCAGATCTTTTAAAAAAACTACATTATTTAATCCAGGACATTTTGTGGGCCAGTGGTAGGAGATACACCCTTGTCACCCATCTGTTGAGGATTCATGTCTCGCGGCCTTGCCGGTCACGACGGGTTGGCGCCCGACCTCCGAGTTGTCCTTTTATGGAAATGAAAAATTAATCTCAGACTAGAATTTATCCAAAATACTTCTGTCCAAACTCACAGTCCAACATTTATAAGGAAGGTAAACATAATGTAGATCCTTTTTACCCCGTAATAGCATATTAATACCTTCGTCATGTATTCTTTTAAAACACTGAAACATCCTGAATTACCATAATCCTTATTGATTACATTCATGCTCCCTTATTCCATATAAAATGCTGGATATACTTCATCAATCCAAAAATGTTTTAAACCCCAACAATGATTTAATATACAAATCATTAATCAGCTTCAAGGTAGTCAAGAATATCCAATATAATTTATCCAAATCAATCATGTCTTATTCTAAAATCACTACCTCGGTATCAGAACCATATTATGGTTTATCTTTCTCTCAACCATATATTTTCCAAAAATTTAACCTGCTATTGAGTCACTTTTCTTTGTTCCACACAATCTCAAGTCCTTAATTAAATAGTACTGTAGTACAATCCTTATATACTCCATAATTATTATAACATGTACATTGTTGATACAACACTCAAATGACATAATCAACATAAGAACACTAATCAATCCTCTTCATCTGTGGTAGTATAATAACTTGATTATTATCCAATAGCAACATTTGCGGCATAGTCTGATGACTGGGACATAGGTTCACGTAGTGTCCAAACTCCTTGCAAATGAAGCATTGTACATTTGAATCTATTTTCTTACCCTTGTAGTCACGTACTTTGTTCCCTTTTCCTCCACACTTATAACAAACTCCCATTCCTTTCAGGAAAGTTCCAGGGTGTTTCATTCCATAGTTATCACATATGGGAAAATTCTTCTTTTCTCTCTTCCATTTATGCATCTTTCTCTCTTCCATACTTTTCTTCTCTTACTTCCCTTAAAAGCCATAGGACTCAGTAAACTCTTTACTTATCTTATCAACACATGATATTATTTGTTCATATGATAATAATACATGCGATACTATTTCTCTTATAAATTCTGGCTTATGACCATGAAATATATGATCATGATTTCTCTTTGTATCATGTGCGTTGCTAGAGTTCTCATTCCTTCTACTGGGCGCCATTTCCAAACAATGGCATACATTAGATTAGTTTATGAATAACAATACCTAATCCCAAACTTGTAAAACACATAACATAAATTAAATATTTTATGTATATAATCCATAATCATAAAAATGTCTCCTTTAAGAAAGTATAAACTCATAAACCCTTCATAATGGTTTGTAAAGAAAATCAGAATTATCCTAAGCATATCCCCCGGGACTGTCGTAACCAAGAGTGCAGCAAGGCTTGTTGTCGTGCACCAGTTCCCGTTCGAATCTAGATCAAAGTGGGGTTTTCGGTTTTTACCCCTTGGTACATTTGTGCCAGAGCCGCCTCTACCTGCTCGAATCCAAACAGGGATGTATTGCTCGGAAAAATCACAAAATCTATACAATACCAAAATTCTAGGAAGTTATTCTATATTAATCCTCAAAGTTCATCTTAGGTCTACGTGCTCTAATCAGAGTTTATCTAAATCTAGCTTCTAAGGTTTGTACTAAACTTTCTCTGATACCAACTGTAATTCCCTGACCCTAGTTACATAGAGTCTTTTCATTATTACATAACATTGGCATGATCACAAGAGAGATCAAATCTTGAAAGACCGATTGGTTTAGTATCCTTGGAAACACTAGATATATTCCTAATGTTTTACATTTCATCATAAAGTGAAAAAATACTACAACAACATAATGTCTCCATAGTCCACACTATTATCACCTCATAATATCCCTAAAATTCATTCATAACTTACTTCTTCACATCCTGGGAAAAATAAAACATAGAAAAGGGCTGAGCTCAAATGCCCAGTAAGGATAACATTATAGCGGCAACTTTCATAAATAAGAATAAACATTAAAAGTACTGTATAAATAAAAAAAGCCTTTTAAACTTGAAATTCAACATAGTATGGAAAAAATAAAATGAAATAATTCCATTTACTTATTCACATGGATATTATACTAATCGAATAATCACATGAAATATCAATAACGACTTTCATAATGATGGAATGCATAATGCAAAACTATCATAACCACATAGCCAAGGTCTTGTGCCAAGACTACAATTAATATTTTGCCAAGGCTTTGTTCCAAGACACTAGTTTGTCTTATGAGACCTACCAATTCATCGAGGAGCGATAGCGGGCTCCATCCATCACATATTAAGTCCAATGCATTCCCATATGAAAAGGTTTAAACATAACATAAACATTCGTATTAAAACTAGCATATGAAATTTCAATACTTTCACCATAAACCATGAATGGTATAAAAATATCACATTCACAGTCAAACATATCACAAAACCTTCAATACAATATAGAAGTTTTGTATCATAATAAATCAACTTGAAATAAGTGTAAATTCCATCAAGGGATGTTGACATAGATGAAATCAAAACTCTTTTTAGAGAAATATTTCTTTCTATTTTGAAATCATTTAAGATTCATACATTTATAAAATAAAAAAATTTGTTTGAAAATATTCTTATAATCTTGTAAGGGAAGCATCGACGGAAAATAGTCTCACCTGCTGTATAAGTTAAAAAAACATTTTTACCATAATTTTGTCAAAAAGGTTAAAAAGCACCTTGTTTGGAAAACGACGGAATGATTCCTTTATAAAACTCTTATAAAAAGTCAAAAAATGGTATAAATGACTTTATCCCATATTATAGTAAATAGTTAAAATGTTTTGAAATACATTTTTAAGAAACCTAGATGTGGATGATAAATAAGTCCCAGTAGATTATTACGTATAAACAACCTCAGATAATGAAGAGATTGCGAAACAAACCCTTACCTTGTACTTTTCCTTGGTTGTGGTAGGTTAACCGCCTATATAATGGTGAAATAATTGTTATTAAAATATAAAATAATCATATACATTAATATGATATCATATATGATCTTTTGACGTTGCTTTGTTAATAATATCTTAGTATTATCGTCGTTTTGGGTGTTAACTTACTCGTTTTCTTTTATATGTTTTTTTATGTAAGCCATGTTTGTTATGGATAGTTTGTATCTTAATCATATCCACAATTATATCAAGTCCTTAGATACTATTTTTAATTCATCAAATGATAATTATACTTGAATAAATATGATGGAGAATGAATCTCATCGCGTTCGTGGAGACGGTAGTCCGTACGTACGCATGAGCGACAATATCATTATTTTGATATTAAAATATTATATAATTGGATGATATATCACATATAAAGAATCATTATCATGTTATATTTATTATTTACATGATTTAAACATCATTATTATACCCATCCAAATAATAATATATTCAATAACAATTACACCACGACGTGGAGACGGTAAGCTGTACGTACGCACGTATGGTGACATGTTATTCAAAGGTTGGATAGAATACTGAATATGGTTGTACCATATTTATAATAAAATCATAGTATATATATGATACTGTAGTTATTATTTTATAATGTTAATAACAAAGAAATAAGAAGTGGAAGAATAAATGAACTTCAAAAGGGGTGGTGAAAACATTACCTCTTCTTCGGGTTATTCCTTTTGATTTGATCAAAAGGGATCCTTAGGATGGATTTCTGATCAAACTAAGGCCTCTAGGTTGTATTTAGGGAAGGTGAGAGAGTATTTGGTCCGGGGTTGGACGAACTAAAAGGCTCTGACGGTGTGAGGAAATGAGAAGGAGGAGTTCCCTTTTATAAGAGGGGTGAGGGGTAGCTTTGGAAAAGCTAGAAATATTAATTTATAATAAATTCATATTCGGTTCATAATAACTCCAAAGTTTATTATTTAAAGTTTAAGGTGTGGATGGGTCGAAAACCACTCAACCAATAGAATTTATACAGGTTTGGGTCATTATATTAACATTATATTTAATTATTAACTCTTAGTTAATTAGTTTCACTTTTACATTTTCTCATTGTATTTTTATATTATATAGTTAATAATCTTACCATATACATCCAATAGCCTCCCATGTGGTCCATTAATTATATACCTATCATGATATAAGTTTCTTGGCCGAACCTTAGATTTTTAGGAATTTAATATAACTTAATAATATAATATTTGTTTTAAAAACCATTTTATGTCAATTTTGAAACTATTCAATAGTTGATTTGTTTGAAACTCATAACAGAATGATTACTTCGAAAAACATAAATTAAATAAATCCTAATATGTCATATTAACCGATAAAATTATTTTAATTCATTAAAAGTCTCAAATTATATTTATTTGGGTATTTATAATATCAATTAGTTTAACTTTTCATTATTATGGAAATTACTGCATCTACATTGTGTCATAAATAAATTAAATTATTTAATGTATAAAAATTATAAATAAAATATAATTGTGTAGTAAATCGTTTTATATTTCTAATGAATATTTATAGTCGAAAATCAAACATAGATAACCCTATGTAAAAATTGTTTTACTAAAGGATATATGCTTGTGCCATTTTTGTATTCATTTTAACTTAATTAAAATAAAGTGTCTCTATCACCTACAAGTGGCTCCATGGGGTCCCAAAATCGACCCAAATATACCCATGGTCGGCCATGTATCAACCAATAAAGTTAGGACACGTTTTAGGGTAATTTGGTTTTATTATAATATTATTCTTTAACCCTTATTTACCGGATTTACCCTTAACCATTGTAAATAAAATATTTACTGTAGTAATTATTAAAAATGTCTCAAAATAAAAGTTACCTATTTAAAAAATTTAAACATCCTGATTCCAAATATGGAATCCATTTTTCCAAATTCAAAACACAAAAGTGGAGGAAATTAATTTAAAATTAATTCCCGTTGTTAAAACAAAAAACGTGTTTTTAAGAGATAATAACTATCAAAAGATTCACACTTGTTTATGTTCGGTTTAATTGTAAAATTATGTACAATGAAAAAAATTATATTAAATGGTAAAAATATATTCTAAATATAATTTAAAACCACTCAAATTCATTATTTATTAATTTAAATTATTTCGATTAAAAAAGTTATTTTTAATTAAAATTTAGTAATTTTCACTATTCATCAAAATATAAGTGTTATCCGAAAAGATCCAAAATTTCACCCTAGGATAAATTCGATATTCCAAATCGAAATATGAAATATATTTTGAAATATAAAATATATATAATTTCAAAATGTAGGTATTACTATTCATAATGGCTAGTTTTATTGGTTGTGGTGTGTTAGAACTCGGTGTTGCGTACAACACACGCTATCACATTATTCAAAGAGAAGTGTACCGTAGAAGCTTGGGGTGTTACATTTTACATTATTGATGTCCCCATCTAGTAAAAAAGTTTAAAATATTGTATTTAAAATGGTTCACTATTAAAAGTTGGTAAAAGTGCAATACTAGAAATGAATTTGTTCTTACATTATGTCTAAGAAACTGATAATATGGATTCTAAAATTATAAGGATTATATAAAGTTTAAAATTTAGTTAATACTATTCATAACCTCTTTTGAATGGCTTGTTTGGTAAGTAATGGTACGCTTGAACTCGGTGTTGCGTGTAGTTCCAGTTATTGAATTATTTTTAAGAAATAACACACTATGAAATCTTGGGGTGTTACACAGTCCCTATTATATTAAATATAAATAATTTATTAATTTTTCCTGATATTATATGTTTCATTTAGTGGTATTCTTTTATGGAAGTTATGATTCAATGTTACCAGTATGGTAAGATTTTTATTTAGTAATTTCATCATTTATTGTGGTTTTTAATGATTATGCTTCCACTGATAAAATATTGTGATCAATCTATCAAGAAAATAATGAATTTTCTTTTCCTATGGTGATTTGGTGAGAATTCATATTATCACTTCATTTTTTTCTATTTATGAATACAATAATTAACAATGATATTTTTAATAAAAATAGTCTTTATTTCTATATTTAGTTGGCTCCCAAAACCACATTTTAGAAAAAAAAATAATTCGTTTTTACATTATTATAATGATTTATGAAATAAATTTTTACCCCTGATTTAATTTTTAAAATAATATTTGGAACAAAATGTTCATTTCATTTTCCAAACAATTTTGGTTTATCTTTTACCAAAAATATGAATGGGGTCACTATTTTACCATGCACGACATGAATGGAATTTTCTTCCATCATGAATATTATTTTATTTGAATAATCTTTTATAATTATTCAAGGTTATTTTCAAAAAAAATATAAAAATGTTTGATGAATTTATATTTTTAAAAATTGATTTTCAATGAAAATATACATTCATCATGAAATGTTCCATGTGATCTTTCAAAATCATTCTCTTTATAATATGACATAATTTGATATAAATAATTATTTTTTTGGGATATAGACCACATATACAATTATTATTATTTCCTTGTATATTGTACCATGATATGTTATTTATGGAACGTTTTTCTATTTCAAGGGTATTACAATGATAAAATTATAAAGAAACCCACTGTTTTTTCTATGGGTTATGCTATGATGAAATAATAAAATTATTACAAAACTTATATCTCTTACATAGTTTATGATATGATGTAATTTTTATTAAATCAATTTCATTTCATGGGTTATGATATGATTATTTTTGTATGATCTTACTGAACTCATACGTATAATTTTTATTATATGATAGGTGGTACCTATACCACCCTCCAATGAATGATGTAATGATTATTGTTTCATGAGGTCAAATGGTATATGGGGGGTTACCCTAAAAAATAATGAGGGTACACTAGAAGTCATCCCAATCATGTATCAAGTACATGGGTGGTTAACTAATCCTAGTATGTTATTAATTTCTTAGTGGGTATCCTTGAAATGAGATTTTCTATTCCTACATGTTAGAAAAAATTATATGTCAAATTACAATGAAATTCTCTCATGTGTCATGTTCATTAATTCCCTTATGGTTCGTATACTATGAATTTCCAATCATTATTCCTTAACTAAAGATTTTTTATCTTTAATAGTATGGGTATGGTTTTAAAATGTTATGTTCTTATTTTAATACCCATATACTCATGTATTCTTATGTATCTCCCTTGTTTACCCATACTAAGTATATGATCTCACCATTTATTGGTTTTCCATTCCCAATATTCTGATTTTTTTTAAAATTATTATTAAAAATAGGAATTTCATTACGGGAGACATTGAAAATATTTCAATAATTAAGAAGACTATCTTACAAGTTTCCAAAGGAACTAATGTATTACTGTCCTGAGGCATGTGTTTACGTAATGTAATGAATATTCAACTAAAAATGTGTAATATCCCAATATGTTAATCCTAGTTCTCTATATAAAAAATCCAAATAAATGAAAAGGATTGTATCATTGGATTATATTCTCATTAAAGAAAAAGGAACATTGATGGTTGTTATCATTGATGAATATATTTTCTATTAAAAGATCATTAAACTATTTTTTAGGAAAGTAACCTTCCCTTTATAAAATAAATTAATTAAAATATAAAAAATTTATTAAACTTAAATAACTTTTAATATTTCAATATATCCTTGTAAAATCATATGGTAATATTTAAATGATTGAGTGTTCATAACATCCGAAAATATTGTTCATTCTATACACATTAAAACAAATATTCCTTTCACATTTTCAATAAAAAATAAAAAATAAATTGTTCGGAAAATTAATGGAATAGTTATTTTAAAAAAATGGTTAAAATTATAATATGTTTAAAAATATATTTTAAAAAATCATTGGATATTAGTAGGAAAAACGTTCAAACCTTTTTAGAAAACATATTCATTCAATATAATGGATTTTTGAATAAATATAGAAATAAAGTCATTTTTTTCTTAAATACATTCTTTTGGAAACTTTATTTATTAAACAGGGGATAATGAAAGGAAAAATTGTATTATATATAAATCAAGAAAGGATTTTAAAATATAATATGTTCATGAAAGTTAGATGATATAATTTAATCATTAGAAGCATAATCTTAAACAATCTCTGTAAACAATGGGTTTGAATGAAAAAAATGACCATTTTGGTAACTTTTGAAGTATAATATCCATGAAAGAAATATGATTATATGGATATTTAGATCCCATAATGTTTACGATAAGAATAATAAAATTCATTCCTAATAAGTATATACACATCATAGGAAATAAAAAATTATTGTATAAAAAATGTGTCACCCAGAAATAAAATTGAGACAAAATTCCCTTACCTCCTTTAGTAACATTTGAATCATATTCCCCATAAATTAATAACATTAAATATCATGAAAATTAATAAATTAATAAAAAAATCAAATGATCTTTTTACACACCTCATAAAATATTATTGGTGAAGAACATAACATATGTCCCAAATAAGACAATTGGAGAAAAAATATATATTACCTAAAGTCTAAAAATTCATCAAACACATTAAAAATTAATTTCTAATAAATATAGTTATTTTAAATTGTTATAATTTTTAATAAGAAAATTTATCCTAGCATATTTGATTTAATTATATTCTTTTACCACCTTCTTATTAACAACTCTCTGTTAAAATCACTTTTTGGTGGTATCTAGTTCCCTTTTCATGTATGTTTTGGTTCGATAGATTTTGTACGTTGAATTTTTTTGGTTAAATTATATTCATAATGTTATCAATGATATAAGTAACATATAAACTTTTTTCATAAAATTGTATAGTAATTCATAAAAATTAGAGATAGAAAAATAAATTACATCATTCATGGTTATGGGAGGTTATACATTTGCATGAACATAGTTTCAATTTTCATAACAGATCGAACAAAAGAAAAGTTAATAATATATCACTTTTAAATATATGTTTTATTTCATTTATATAATATATATTCACTAAATATTTCTTTATTACCATACATGTCAAAATAAAATGAAAACAAGTATCGCATCGCTTCGTGGAGGTTATAGGACACACATAGACAGGAGCAACGCTATCCTTTTCTAATAGATTAGAAGGTATAAATGAAGATTTTGTATTATAATAATATAAGTATAAATATTTAATAAATATAATATAAATATGTTAAATATATCATTAAATCCTTTTGAGATAGCTGATTATGTAAAAATAATTGCATCGGTTTGCGAGATGGTAGTTTTTCATACACACGATTAGTGGTTTCATTTACCATATGGTGGTAAAAGATATAGATATAGTTTATAAATAATAAATAAAAAAATTTAAGTGTATGGGATATAATAATTTTATTGTATCTAATAGGTTTAAGAATATATCATGTATGTGGAAGAATAAATAAAATAAAAACCTTGAGTTAATAATGATACATCTTCTTCAAACAACCTCGTTAGGATAGCACAAAAACCTTCATTAGAGGGTTATATTATCTAAATAAGGCCTATATGATGTTGTTAGGGAAGTAATAAAATTATTTGGTAATGTAATGGATAAACAAAAAGGATTTTTAATTGTTAATAGGATTATATAGGGGATTTTTCTTTTATAAGTGGGGAAAGGAACCCACCAATAAAGTACATCGCAATTTCATAAAAGAATCTAAAATGATAAAGTCATTTTGAAGAAATATGATTCAAAATGACTATTAAGTGAAATTTATTATAGGATGAGGTTCAAATATTTCCATAAAATATAATTTAGATAGGTTTTATTGGAAATAATATCATAATTCTTTGGTTTAAACCCTAGGAAACCCATTTTAACTATAACCATAATAATTAATTTGTTTAGTTTTAACTATTAATTATGACCATAAAATAAAATTTATATTGTTATAAAACATAATTTATACTGATTTAATATTTTAAAAAATTTTATCAAATCAAATTCATAGATGTAAAAAATTTTAATTCAAAATTAAACTCACGAAAATGATGAAAAAGTGGTTTCCAAATAAAAAAAATCCATAAGTATAAAGACTTTTTATATCATTAATATACATAATATTGATTAAAATGAACAAATTTGGATT
Organism: Viscum album; assembly: GCA_963277665.1. Classification (NCBI taxonomy): domain Eukaryota; kingdom Viridiplantae; phylum Streptophyta; class Magnoliopsida; order Santalales; family Viscaceae; genus Viscum; species Viscum album. Next base: position 919,382,591 of record OY728164.1, on the reverse strand, counting down.
AATTTCAATATAATTAAACTAATGTTACATTTAAAAAAATTATAAAATATATATTTTCTTTTTTAATACATTAAATGAAACTACAGTAATTAATAAAAATTAATTGTTATCACTATTCATCAAAACTTTATCATTTTATAAAATTATCAAAAATAATAATACTAACATAATTCATACATATTGATTTAAAAAATGAATATAATTTTTTTCAAATAAATTTCATAAAATTTGTACAAATTTATTATATTATTAATTCACAAAAAGAATTATTACAATTATTTGTGGAATAAATTCATTTTTGAGAACATAATGACTTTAATATATTTTATTTAAATAAATCCACTATAAATTTTTTTAAATGATTTTATTCATATTCATACTTCCAAATTTAACGTTAAGGTTATAACTATCATGAATAAATTCTAATATTTTTATTACATTGTGGTTTGTTAAAACTCAGTGTTGCTTGTAATGAAGTCTATCGAAAAAATATAATTTATCAAAAAAAATCATAAAATCAATGGGTGTTACATAAAATAAAAAGGATAGATATCATCATTATAAGATCTTATGAAATAAGAATGTTACTGGAAATTGATAGTGAAAATAAATTATAACTAACTAATCTATGTTAATGAATGATGAATAATGAATACTATAAAAGGTAACCGATATTTATATTGTTATGAAATAAGTGATTAAGATGGTTATAATTATTATATAGAATTTTTTAGCACATTAAACTAACTGTTAATACATGGTGATTGTTATTTATCATAATTTCCACTCCTCGAGAGGTTTTTCAAATTTCACATAAAATTTTATTTTACATGGATTAATTATTTCTCTTTAGGATTATATTATGATTATTAACTAATATTTTAAGATATTTTAAATTCTATATCATGATCTGTCCCTCGTATTATTTTTATTCAAAATTTACCAATGTTGTAATGGGTTTTTTGTAACAATTTTCCATATTTTAGACTTTTATCATACCAACCATTTGTTTTGTTCTGAGTGGTTTACATACTTACGCTGGATATATTTTACCATAAATTTTAGGAAAATAAATGGATTACCAATCCATATCAATTTATATAATTCAAGAGTTTTTGGTTTATTGTTTACGAATGATTTAAGGGCTTCTTCATCCGTCACATTTTAAAATCATGGTTCCTTTTGAATGATAATCCATTTTGGGAATATGTATGCTCTTTATCTCTAAAAACAAAATAAGTTTATTATCCTATGATTATTCATTTTGTTTACATATTATTTCACCATTTCACTTCCATTGGTTTATAAATCACATGATGTGATTATTTTAAGTTAAACCAACCCCATATTTCTTTTTGGTTGGGAATATTTTTCATCCATGTTTATATTCATTAAATGATTTTAAGAAAATCCTTATCAGTGATTTAGTAATTGATTAATGTAGTCTTCTAAAAATTTATCATTCCTTATAAAATCTTTAAATAAATCTTTTATCATATTTCAAATGGATCATTTTCATTAAATGTGTGAAAATAATCCATTTTTTATGTTTTTGGTTTAAATGTCATTTTTCCTTTTTGCCCATTCTTCAACAAAAATCTTCTATTACTTGATTTTTATTTTTTCCAAATATAATATATTCTATAAATGGTTTAAGTGTTATTTAGAATGATAAATTGTGTTTTCAATTAATTTTCAAAGAGATTCATCCATTATTTTCAATAATGATATTCTTATAATTAAAAAGGTGATATCGTCTTATGGCCATATTTTTGTCTTCAAATCCACATTTTTTACAGAACTTTTCATATTTTCAAGGATACATTTTGGAAAATATTTTTTATTCAAATTTATTTACATTACCTTTCCAAAATGGTTTTTAAGGTTGCATGTAACTACATATTTTTATGAAAATTTTGAAACTTTTTTTAGAAAGTCTTATTATGGTTTCACTTAATTATTCCAATTTTTATCCAAGGGACCTATTCCCTATGGAGTTATGTTTTATGAAGCAACCTATGATTTCACTTATGAAATACTTATTTTTGGTGATTGAATTTTGGATACAAAATAATTAAATCCATTTCTTCAATCATGGGGATACCATTTAAAAATATTACAAAACTCTTTTTTCTTTTATTGGTTCATTATTTAATATTATTGAGAAATGTGTATTTATTATTATTTTTAAACTTCAGTTATCTTCAAATATTAATTTTTTTACCTATTTTAATATCTTTTATTTTTTATTATGATCAACTAGGGAAATTTTCAACTGTTACCATACACCATCATCCTCTGGATGACCAATGATGATGTCTTATAGACGTTTTTCAGAAAACACGTCTCATTTACATGGGATAATTAATGTGATGTTGAAATAATGAGTTTTTTCATATTCTAATGGTAAAAATATTTATGGTTTTCATAATATTGTTAGTGGGTTGGTGAAATACCTGTAATTAATTTGTAAATAGATAAAATAAAATGATTTTTGATGCTTTATCCTCTAAGAGAATTAGATAGTAAAGTCAGTTCTACTAAGTAAAATGGGTAGAGATGTCTGATCCATAATGGGAAATAAACAGCGATGATAGATCCATAATTTTAAATAGGTATTGAATCCAAATGTACTATTTTATTATTGTCTATATATCTATCCTGGAAATGGTTTAGGATTTCATATGCTTATTTTTGTTCCACGTTTCGATGTGATATGCCTATGTGTTGCTTCTTGGACCATGTTTGTTATCAAAAGATTTTAAATTCTAATTCCATAGTATATGTTTGGTTGTTTGAGGATATATTATTACCCCTCATTCATATGGACATATATTATAGTCTCATGATGTTTTAATCATGAATTTTTTCCATGTCCATGATTTTTAAAAATGTTTGGATTTAATCCATTTTAGACTCATTGATAAGATTTTTCCTTAGTGAGAATTCAAACTCTGCTCTTATTATGTTTTCATTCCACTTGTTATAATAAAGTGTATAACTTCTATGGAGTTTAGAATGGGTTCTTGTAAGGTTTGATAATGTATAAATTCTAAAATTGATGTGAAATAAGTTCTTTGTGTATTTAATCTCCCGATACACTAAAACATCAATTCTTAGGATTTTCATATTTTTATGAGATGTAATCCATTAATTATGGAAATGATGTGAAATATATGAAATTATATCTTTATTCACCAAAATTGGTATCAAATAAAATTCTTATATAATGTTTTTTTATCACTATACTTGAGAGTGTGGGTTCGGTGTTCATTGGTTTCCCTCTAATATAGTTGAATGATGCATTATCGATGGTTCATTCTTAATAGATTTGGTAACTTATAAATTATTAATATGGGAATAAAAAATAAATCATATGTTAATTAAAGGAGAGACATTGTGGATTTATTGGTAGAGAGGGTGGAGGACTGTTATCTCTTATATTGGGTCTCGTAGATAATTACCAGAGTACTTTTCAAGCTTGTTACCATTGATATTAAATGGGGTCGTGCAACATTATTAAATGAATTTAAAAACAAAAATAAAGTTCATATTAGTGATAGTAAAGGTAAATTTTTAATTTCAAATGTGTTTTTTGGGAATTATCTTCTATCTAGAGTTATAGAATATCAAATTTACCTCAAATATGGAATTTTATTTGTGGAACCGTTTTTTCATAGGCTACATTAGTCCACTCTTTGTGAATTGTATAGTTATCAAAAGACACTATTTACATTTCTTCATTTTATAAATGTTAAATACTACTATTTTTCTAATATTCATTAAAATAAAAATTTACCAACTTAACTAACCCATAGGCTTTGTGTTGAACCTCTAGATATAGGTGAAAACAATTTCAATTAATCAATTTGAATAGACTGATTATTATGAGAGTTTTAATGGGTATTTTGTTGTCTCATAATGTATCCTACAACTTTTGGATCCAATCTTTTCCAATTAGATATTTTTTTTATAAATGGGTGGGTATTGATTTTTTGTAATTCAATATATATTTTCTCATGAATTATTTTATGATCTTATTGTATAAATATGTTCAGTAGACCCTGCTAATGGATCTTGGGACTCCAAAAAAATTAAAAAATTTGTTCTTGACAAAATTAAAAACATTTTATCATAGAACTTGGTGGATTTAGCATCCATTTATTTTAAATGATAATAAACTAAAAATATAATATAATAATTTTAAAAAGATATGGTAATAGTTCTCAGGTATTATAATCCCCAAATATTAAAAATATCAAAACATATTGTTTGTCTCCAAGTTATCCCATATATCATGGAAATTTTACCCTAAAATATATATTTTTAACACCTTTCAAAGAATTTATATGTATCATAAAAAATATTTCTAGTATATACAAGATTCTAAAAATTATTAGTAATCATTAGAGGTCAAATGTGGCTTCCACCTATCTAGAGTATGACAAAACTAATGGACAGATTGTTCCTTGCCATCAGGTAGAAAATATCTGATCATTTGATCATTCAATATTTTAAAAAGATATATATTTTCACAAATATAAAATTTTGAATCATATTTGAGTCTACAAAAGTTTGGGGGGTTCTGGTGAGATGTAATCTGATATGTATCCAAGAATTTTAAAATATATAAATTCTGGGGGACTCCTCCATCAACTAGATACAACTATTCTCATGATATGTGGTCATTTAATATTATTTTACCAAGAATATAAACTTATATTTTATGGATAATTCAAATTAGATAATATTTCATCATGTTCTTAGCTCCATTCTTTTGAATTATCTTTATATCAAACTCATTGAGTAAAAACATCCATCTGGACACCCTTAATTTATATTTTTATTTATTAGTATAATATCTAATGGTTTTATGGTTAGAAAAGATAGTAAAATTTGGTAAAATTAAATATTATAAAATTTTATCCTAATAAAAAACAACTCACATGAATTCTTTTCCAATGGTGGTGTAATGGATCTAGTTAGAATACAATATTCTTGACATATATAGAATGAATTTCACCCTTCATTCTATACATTGAGATAGTTCTACTTAAATAATATGTTTGGAATAATCATAATGTAATTTGAAATGGTGGACCCAATTGTGTGTATGTATCACTAGTGATGAGATCAACTTTTCCTTCAGTTCATCAAAACCATCCAAACGATCTTGATCAAAGGTAAAGACAACATCTTTAAAAAGTAATCTAAAAATTTGATTGTAAATATAACTAAAATATATTAGATAACTCCTCTGAAATCTTAAATGTCCTAGAAAATATCTTATATAATTTTCATAGGTTATAAAGGGTACTGAATGTTTAAATTCAAATTTTTATTTATCCACTAAAATTCTTTTTTTAGGAATAACATTTCCAAATACTATTTAATTTTCCCAACAAATACAATATTTCAAAAGTAAAAAAATAAACAACTTTATTCTAAACATTACCAATGATTTAAAAAAATGATCAAATAATTTTCTAATTTTTTTAAACTAAAAATACTTCCAAGAAGTCTCCAATATTATCATAGAAAATACTTACTATGAATATTTTAATTGTAACTAATGAATTTCATAATTCAAATGTAAATATTATAAGAAAATCTTCCAAATATACATTTAAAGGATGTCTTCTACTGATATTCATGTGAAATTAACCCCTAAAAGTAATATAAAAATTTATCTATTAAATCATGGCGAGTTCTTCCTACCAATATTTCAAATATTTATTCAATGAATTGAATAGGGAAAAGATATTTCATAGATACTTTATTAAATATCCTAAAATATATACACACTTTAAAAATATTCTAAATTCTAACATGAATTGGTTAATTTTTTCCAATCTTGAGCATGGTCACACTATTATAAAAATTGATTTTAACATCATGGTTTTAAAATTAAATATTTAAAAACTCATGTTAAAACCCTTTTCCATCTAATATTAACATCAATTATATAAATATGCAACAATAATTGGCCAATCTGTGATGATTTTGAAAATAGTTTATTTATATATATGATTTTAAAAGTAAATTTTGAATCCTGAAACATCAATATTTTAATTTTTTTCAAAGTATGATTTCAATTTTTTAAATCCTGCCAAAAATGTTTACTTCTCGGCCAACCATTTTCATGTACCATATATAACTTCTCATTCTACCCCTTTCAATATTTTAAATCTAGTCTTCTTTTATTGGAATCAAAATTCCATAACTTATTCATTTTATGATTTCAATATTGTATTCATCAGTATACTCTCATAATTTAGTTTATATATTATTTGTTTTCTTCATTGATATTTTTAATGATATTTTTACTGATAAAAAAATTCTTATAATCAGGTTAAGAAGATAAATATTCAATATTAGATTTACCAACCAATATTTATAATACCTTACCAACCATCTTTGAGGATGTTTCATGAGTTATTTCTTCAATGGAAGTGGAATCCCAAAAAAAGGCATATCAATTCGAAGGGAATTAGTACATGAAATTAAATTAAGTATAAGAATTAAGTTTATTTTTATTATTGTCATTTGAATTATACAATTTTTAGTTCATTGGTCTTTATTTTTCATGTATTTGAGTACACTATGTAAAAATATAAATGAAAATACACTTTCAACACTATATTTTTTTATAATCAATGTGCATAGTGAATGATAATGTTTTTCATCCAACAAACCGACTTTGAATTTCAAAAAATATATCTTCTTCCCTTGGTTAAAAAAATTAATTGATATGAAAATGACAAAATATAATTATTTTAAATTTTTTTTATTCACTTTTTAAAATAAACAGGAATATAGATTGTATTTATGTTCGATGCCAAAAAAATTTAAAGGTCAAAAAAACCTATGTTAAAATGTATTTTTATAATATTTCTAGTCTAGTTATCTTATGAAAAATCTGTATGGGACTGACCCATTGTGAATCAAAAATGGGGTAGATTATTCTAACCATAATTTCATTATGTTTTTATTGATTCTTCTATTGATTCAAAATTTCTACCTCAAAAATTTTCATTCAATTAGATTTAGAAATCATAAATAGTTTCCTAAAACATATTTACTAACTTTTTTAGGTCCAATGTGGTTTAGCATGTTTTTCTAATAAAACATTACTTTTTACCATGCTTCAAAAAAATTTAAAAGTATTATAAAAATAAACATTACATTCCTCATTACGATTATAACAATGAGTAAGTTTCAAATAATCAGGCTCACCATTATCAAACCAAAAGTTAAACTTTATTCATATCTATCATACATAAAAATCCATGACAATCTGACTGTAATGTCCCATGTTTTTTAACCGAGTGAAAACAAGAAATTTATTGACCTTTTTTGTTGTAATGATAGGTCCTTTTTAAAACCAATCTTTAGGAGGAATTTTTTCGAGTTGGGATATTTTAAATGTGTTTATGTTGGGCACATGTAAAGGATTTAGGAGTTTCTGGATTGCTAGATGGGTTTCAAGAGCACTAAACCAAGAAGTTCCATTCGCACGGGTTGTGCATGGGTAGTAAAAATATGTGTGTTAGTCATGTGTGATAAAATAGATGTCCAATATTAGACACACGATCTCTAAAATTGTTTTGTTTATCCATTTTTGAGTTTTTGGTAAAATTATTTAATTAAATTTTATTTACTAAAAATTGATTCAATTAAATGTTGTGAAATAGAGGTTTTATTTAATTAAATTCTATTTTAAGAGGAATTTAATTAATTTATATAAAAGGTGGTTTTTATTAATTAAAATTATGGTTAGTATAATTTAATTAAATAAATATGAATTGGGTGATTAATTAAATTGAATTTGGTTGAAAGGATTTTAATTAAATTATGTGTTTAAATGGAGATTTGGAGTTTATTAAGGAGGTGTAATAAATGATGTGTTTAAATGGGGAGTTTGGGTTTATCACAGAGGTGTAATAAATTATGTGTTTAAATGGGGAGTTCATTTTTATAAAAGAGGTGTAATAAATGATGTGTTTAAATTGGGATTCGGGGTATATCAAAAATGGGTAATAAATGATGTATTTAAATGAAGAGGTTGGGGTTTATTAGATATGTGTAAAATTATATGGTAATAATAGTAATATGATGGTTATTATTATTATTATTGATATTATATTAGTCATATTAGTTTATTAGGGTTTTTTATTTATTTTAGAGGGGAAAGAGGGAGGGAGGCGAACATACCTTTTCTCCCTTATATGAGGGGCGACTCCCCTCGGCTCCCCCATGGTGGCACTCTACCCCCACAACTCAGATTCTTCTCCATAAAATAGATATTGGTGGTTATTTCATGAATTTTTTCCTTCTCAGTGAAGTGAATCCTTCTCCATATATTTTGTTTTTCGCATCTTCTATTTCAGCTCCGTGTCGCCCACGACGAACCCATGGCGAAGCACCCATGGGTGGTGCACCACCACTCCTCCGAGATCCTCTTCATGCGACTATATCCTTATGTTTTATTCATTAAAGTTCTCTTTAATGTCAAGGCGAGTTCTTCTCCATGTGTTTCATTGTTCCTATTGGTTGTTTCGTCTTTCCGTCACCCGGTCTCCGTTAGGCCGAAACCCTATATTTGGGTTTAATTCAGTTTCTTATTTTATCCTAATTCTAGGTGTTGTAGAAAATGTATCAGGACCTGTTGGTTTGTATCCAGATGACCAACTCTTAAAGAGAAGCGGTTTGGATCTATTTGGTTTACCGCCATTATTTTCGGGTAAGGCTATATACCCGATAATTGGGTTTTCACACATTTAATTAGGTGCTTATGGTTTACTAGTCACGGACCGTCCCTCGGGGCCCATGCTGTGACTACCCCAAGACTATCTTCCATAGGCCTGGGGCAGGTGAGTAGTACCAGAAATTTGTATCCCTTAATAGGAAGGAATTTCCTTTAAACCTATACAAACACACAATCCTAGAACACAATCATAAGCAATCATGATGTAAACTGCGGTAGTAAAATGTGTGCCGAAAAAAATAAGGGTTTGGAATACAAGCCCAACTAAAAAGTACAAGTAAAGGTATAAAAATAAAAAATTGCTCATGGATCGTCCATCGAGGATCCTACCTGAAGGGTAGTTACAACCCATGATCTGTAGTCACAACAGCACATCACGTCAAAAGGGTCCACCTTTGAGAACCTTCTGGTCTCAGATCCCTCATCCTTGATCAACATTGACCATCGTTTTCACAAGATACAACAAGGTGATGGTGTATCCCATGCAAGGTGAGTATAACGATACTCAGTAGGGACCTGAGGCCCCTGAAGGTCTACCAGAGTTCCACAAAGGAAGAACTATAAACAAAGACCTCAAACACAAAGCATGAATCAGTCATCAACTCTACTTAGTTATATCCCCATACAAATACCTAGGATAACAAGATATACTCATATCATACAAGAGGAAAAAATATCATAATGTTAACACCACGAAGGTAAAATTATCACAAAGGTAACACCACAGAGTTAACACCACGAAGGAAAAAGACTCAACTCACACCAGGTATTAGTGAAGTATAGAAGTACAGATGATTAGTTACGAAACAAGATCATCTTATTCTGTCAAGAGGCACTGCTGCTGGCCATATAGAGTCTTACTCACATAGGATCAATAGGTACAAACCCCTACAATGACCCACACAGGATCTGACCCACACAAGATCGGTATGCACTGACCCACACAGGATCGCTGAGCGCTGACCCTCACAGGATCTGACCCACATGGGATCGGTATGCGCTGACCCACAGATGATCTCTAAGTGCTGACCCATACATGATCTGACCCACACATGATCAGGGCTGACCCACATAGGATCGCTTGATACTTATCTATTTATGATCTATGTCCAACCTCCGCCTCAATGCCAGCTACCGGATTCCCACACATAGTATGCTTGATTCGGGGAGAACCAATATTAAAGACATTGGTAGTACATCAACAACCATGAATCTCCATGAATATGTATCATAAAGGATCGCGATGTCATAAGGGTTCCAAAGCGACATACGACACATCAACCAGATGCTCAGTCTGTAAGTTATTGGCATTTTAGTGCTGAGGGCCGGGTTGGATTCAGGTTCGATCCAACCTGGACGTAATCCAACATTCCACAAAACATAAGTGGAGTATACCAATAGGTTAGTCTTGCTCTAAGGGTCCCAGCTCCATAGATGTTTCGTCAAACAGACACCTAGTTTTCTTGTTCTAGTGCTTTTAGTGAAACTGGTCCTGGAAAGGTCAGGGTCCGGTCCGACCCTGCTGAGCAGAGCAGTTGCGAGCTCATCCCACTAGATCATGGACTAGCCCGGCCTGCAAGGGGGTGCAGCCCACTAGGCACACATGGCCAGGCCCGCGGTGGGGTTTTCCCTAGATGGCTTGGTGGGTGTAGCTCCCCCTATTTTTCAAGAATGTCCGAACATCCATTAAGATTGTGAAGCGATGGTGCCATGTGGTACCGCCTGGTCTCCCAAGGGGACCCGCAAGGTGCCGGTCCATGCTGTCGTGGCGTCAGAGCCACATCCTTCTCCACCGGCGACGCGCCGTTGGGCACCAGCCTCCCTGCTCAACCGACACGGATGAAAAGTCACAGCCCTTCTCCACTAGTAGCGTGCGACGATGCGCCGCATCACCTATGCGGTCAAGCGGTTCCAACCACTCTACTGACCACTAAGAGATAGTTCTATGGTCTCCTCCTATTGAACATGATGGCACACCACCTCCATCATGGTCGGTCAGTGTCTTCCGCCGCCATCATCTGTCAGCACCAGTCGGCAGTACCACCGCGCCAGTGTCACGCCAGCAGTCTTTCTCAGAGAACATAAAGGTAAGACAAGTGGTAGAGGGACCAGACCGTGTTTTGTTGGACCGCGTCCTCTACATTAGCTTGATAGAAAGAGGATAGAATAATGATACATCAACTCTTGAATTTGAACGAGAAATAAACCCTACAACAAGTTCGTTGGTGAGCCTCTGCACTTGAGGAAGAGTCAGTGTTTGTCATTTTGTGGAGCTCGTCACCACCCATTGGAACCCGCTCCATCCTCCAAGTGATTGGTATTACAGCACCTTATTAGAACTTTGTTTCTTAGTAAACCTATCCCAATACCTCTCCCCAAGCTTCATATAAATAAGAGAGGGGAGGGTGAGTAATTCCTATTGAATTAAAGGGGGTTCATTTAATAGTAACCTTCCTAATAACAACAACGTTTTTTCAAAGGAATTTAGGATTAGAGACATTTAATGTCTTAACATGTCGGTTGTTATATTATTATTTTTTTAAAAATTCCCAAAATCTAACTTTTTTTCCAGAGTTACTATGGTTGAAGTGAAGCCTCCTTTAATTGAATCCTGGTGATGCAGATTCAACAGTACCCACTCATTTTCAATCTGAGTACCGGTTCAAAAGATATAAAAAATCGCCCGCACATTTACTGAATATACATAAAAAACTTCAGAAATTTATTCCTGGCACCCCAATGCTCGGAATCACACACCATCAATTTTCACAGACTCATAATAATTCCATATAATTAAAAAAATACATGAAAAATCTGGGTATTTACATTATTTGAGATTCATTTAACTAATTGGGTTTGTGTTGGTCCCCACAGCACAAATTTTGTGTTCCAGTGTTTTTTAGTGTGTTGCAATCCATTTTCAATCAAGCGAGAATTTATGTTGAAGTGAGTGTGTGTGAGTGAGTGGCTGCTTTAAGTTAGAAAGCATGTGTGGGCTATTCTTTTAGGTATGGTTCTAAAAATTTCCTAATTAATAAAATGTAGTTTTCTTGATTTACTACTTTTAATAAAGTGAAATAAGATTTTTGAATACATTTTTTATTTGTTGGATGAGAAAATTAATTATGAATTAATTACATACTTTGAGGTTGAAATTGAGATAATTTATCAAGGGTTTAATTATTAGATATTAAATTGGTTAAGATGAGGTAACTAATTATGAATTATTTGTGTCACTTGAGATAAAACTTATTGGGGGGATTAACTATGAGATATTAAATTGGTAATGATTAGATATTTAGTTATGAAATAATTATGTGCTTTAATATAATAATTATAGGGGGATTAATTATGAGATATTAAATTGGTTAAGTTGAGATAATAAATTATGAATTAATTATGTGATTTGAGATAGTAATTAATTGGTCCATTAATTATGAGTTATAATTTTGTTAAGTTGAAATAATTAATTATGACATAATTATGTGTTATGAGATTGTAATATATATAAATAATCGAGGGATAAATTATGATATTTTTATTTAGGGTTCAGATGAGATAATTAATTTGTGAATTAATTACATTATATAGAGATAGTTTCCTTGGGATAATAAATTTAGGAATTAATTACTTGGTATTGACATGGTTTCCTTATGACTAGCTAATTGTGGATTTAACTAGATTAATTTATATGATAAGTTAATTTTTGAGTTAACAAAATGTTGTTGTGTTTAAATACTTGTTGAATTAGCAACGATATTAATGATGATAACTTATTGATAAATTAATTATATTATGAAGTGGTGAATGGTAACATGGACATTCATGGGTGACCAAGTATGGAATGGTATCATGGACATTCATGGGTGTGTGAGAATGAGATGGTAAAATAGACATTCGTGGTGCAAGAGTATGGAATGTTAACATGGACATTCATGAGCGCGTGAGTATGGAATGGTAACATGGAAATTCATGGTGAATGGGTATGGAATGGTAAAATAGACATTTATGGGTTCGTCAGTATGGAATGGTAACATGAACATTTATGGGTCCATGTGTTTTGAATGGTAAAATGGACATTTGTGGTGCATGATTATTCAATGGTAACATGGAAATTCTTGCATGTGTGAGTATGGAATGGTAACATGGACATTTTTGGTGTATGATTATTGAATGGTAACATGGACATTCATGGGTGTATGAGAATAGAATGGTAACATGGACATTCGTGGGTAGGTGATCATGGAATGATACCTTGGACAGTCAAGTGAGTGTAAGTTATGGAATGATAAAGTCATTCAAATTTGTAAAATATAATAATGGTAACATGCTCATTATTTTATCTGTTTAAACAAATAATTTTAATTAACATGGTAAATATTTCATAATAAATTATTTTTTTATTTTTTTATTATTCAAACTCTTATTCCGACTATGTTTCGATGTAGGTATTGTCATCAGGTTTACCTTTAGAAACTGGATGGGTTGTTGGTTACTTATTGAATTATATTATTAATTTTATATACATTCAAGTAGTTTAATTTTATTGAATTTTCTAGATTTAAGTATACACTGGTTGTCTTAGCCTACAGATATTTATATCTCACACCTTATTCAGGTCTCTATTTCACATGGGTAACCAAGTATGCTCTACTTTTTTACGGGACCTTGGATATTTCTTATGGTTGTTTTCTTATACATAGGAGTCTAGATAAATGGACCGAGCGGTAGCTCGGGATGCTCACACACATCACCATTGATGCTTTGGGCCTTTCCATTTTTTTCTCTACTAAGATGTAAATCATGCTGGTTGTTTTAATACTTTTAGATATGTACCATTGTGACATCAATACATAGTATAAACTGGCATTGGCCATTTTCCTTATTTTTTTGATATAACAATTGAGTTCTGATGCATTAGGTATTTATTTATATTGATTCTGCTATTGTTATCTATTTACATATTTTTATATGGCTATGAAAACTCTGATATGAGGGTATAGCCTCCCCAATGACTATCCTTACACTCCCGCTGCTAGTCAGTAGCCTATGGAATATGGATAGGAACGCTTGAGGTCATGTGCTAACTGGTCAGGCTACTAGTTCGAAGGTTAGCCGGTTTGGTACATTACAAAGTGGTATCAATGGCTGGTTGTTCTTTCTTTTCCTCTTTCTTTCGGTTTTAGGTTTGTAAACATGAAACTAGAAAAGTTAAGGAACTCAGTTAATAACCTTTATTAGGACTAATCACCCCATGTATGGGGAATGACCAAGTGGCTAGGGATGGGACTTGATGTTTATACTGTTCGAGGTTACAGTTGATATGATTTCACCTTGAGTGACTACTGTATTTTTCTACTGCTTATTAATTTTTAGTATTTTGAAAATTTTTCTTTGTCCTGATATGGAATTGAATTTTCATTGCATACATCATATTAAGAACATAGATATTCAAATTACATGCATATGAATTGCCATATAGTTTCATTAGTAGGATGCCTTCTAATTTTTATTATGTGCCTTGAGTGGAATTCCATGTTTTGATATGCTTTAGCATGCCTTCTTGTATAGCGTGTTTAGATGAATATATTCCATGTTGACTCTTTTATTAGCATGTTTTGATGTCGTGACATGCTTTTTTGTTATAGCATGTTGTTCTATTACTTATTATAATAACATTCTAGAGATGTTTTGATGGGTAATTGGCTACATGAGTAGAAAATTGATTTATTGTGTTTAATACGGGATCCAATTTCAGTTGTAAGGTGTATGGGTTCCTTATAACTAGAAAAGGGTAACCTATGTATTCGAAAGATTAAAAAAGTGCTTTCTAAAGATAAAGTGTTAAATGGAAATTTGATGTGGTAAATGGGATCCAAATTCTAGTGGTAAGGTGTATACATGCCTTATTGATTGGTTTTTGTCCACCCATGTGACTGAACCTTGTATAACCATAGTTTATTTGTAAATGGTTATAAATTTAAAACTATTTATTTTTTATTGAAATTGTTTGGTGTGTTTTTAAAATTATTAACTGGACCCTAGTAGGTCAGTTGGGGAATGTTTTTATGAAATCAACTATTGTGGGGTTTCTTTTTGTAGAACCTAGATTAGAATAAATGGGGCCCTCTAAGGTCACCTTCTACTTAAAAGGAATTTGGATGCTAAATTACTATTTTAAAATGAAATAGCATTGAATGTTAAATGTTAAAGAGGAAGCGTGTTATGTCTTTCCTATTTTTCATAAGGGGAATTGTCTGGAAACCAAGTTCCTTGTGGAATATTAGTTGTGGGTTTGTTAAAATTATTTCAAATTCATAGAAGTTGAAATTAATTCACAAAATGAATAAAATTAAGAGGAAATTTTCAACCTAGTTATTTCTATTTTTCATGACCTAGAGATAGGGTTGACGCGTATGCTTTATAAGGGACTAGCATGTAGTCGGTATCACCTTTAGAGCTTGAGATGCCGTGTTTCTGCTGTGTTCTTTTTTATGATGGTACCGTTAATGTTCTGTTGTCCTTAGTAGAGATTTTGTGTTTTAAATAATGTTACCCTTTTTTGAAGGGTTTTCATTGAATCTTGACTCATGATATAGTAAGAAACATTGGTGAATTCTTGGTTCATTAGGTCATACATTCCTCGAGCATGGTAAACTGTTAAATATGTCCTTGGGTAACTCCATAGTAGACTATTTATGGTGTTAAGGTATGTTCATCCTAATGATCATGAAGAAATTTTCGGACTTGAGTGATTCGAAACACCAATAGGTTTAAATTTTTTGTATTTCATGCATGTTATTATCATGGTGATCATGGTTCATGGAAAATCACACATGTGTTTAAGGTGTTTCTAAGCTACTGTGGTTATGAGGAATTTGTCTTTTCTTTTGGGAACATGGACACTCTTAAGGGGTAGTGTCCCATTAGTTTTGGTGTACGTGTCAGTTCTTGCATGGAAGCATTACCTTGATGAGTTTTACAGTTTGCTAAAACCTTTGGAAACTATGTCAGTTTGGAATTAATTTCAGTAGTAAGAATTAAAAGAACAAGGATTCCTTGGGTGGAATATGAATCGGGTTTTGGTTGATGACGCATCGAGAGGTGAAGTTGAGACTTTTGGTAAAGAGTCGACTAGTAGTAGCTCAACAGACCTTTTTTAATTTTTTTTACTCTTATTGTGCTCTTCTGATTGAGAAAATAATTTCCCCTATCTTGGCCTCATCCTGGAGACACTATGATAGCATCATTCTTACAATGTGATAAAGTTTTAAAACTCATTTGGCATTATATAGTTATTCTTATCTAGGTTGTACGTAGGATTCATGGTTCTTTGGATTTTCCCTTTATACGTGTTGGGGCATGATAGTTTTGAAATATCACAGGGATGGATTGTCTTGGGAAGGTCACCAGAAGTCGGGTGAGGAATTTGGCTTATATGCGGTTGGTGATGAATCATTTTAAAGTCATGTCGTTGGTTTAAGGGCGAGTGTGGGTTTTATGGGTTTACGGTGACTTTCAAGGAAGGGGCCATGGTTTGGGAGTTTGACAGTAAAATGATAAGAATATTGGTGGAAAGAACCAATGAGTGGGTGGTCAAATACGTAATGATAGGATCATGTATCCAGTTTGGTGGGCTTGGTTTAACACCACTTAAATATTTGGGATGGATTTTGAGCTTTGGATTGGGTTTTTTAAAACACTTAAGACATTGGGATTATGAAATTGTTAAAGGTGAGTTCAGAATTTTGAAACAAAAATAAACTCTTCAAATGATACTTTATGACCTTGGTGGGTTGGTTGATATTTTATTAGTTCCCAATGAATTCTTGGGGATAATAAGTTTGAAATGTGGGTTGATTGTAAAGTCACGTGATTTTTAGCCGGGTTAAAACATGAATGTTTTTGAACTTTTTCATTGTAACGACAGGTTAGTTTTTAAAACCATGATTTGAGATGTGTTTTTTCGTGTTGTGATCCTTTAAACATGTATATATTGATCTTGGGGAAAGAACCATGGAGTTTTTGGATGGCTAGATGGGTTTCAGGATAACTAGACCAAGCACTGTCGTTCACTTGGGCTATGCATGGTTAGTCAAACCATGAAGGATTGTCGTGCATGATAAAATAGGTCTCCAGTAGTAGATGCATGGTCATCACACCGTCTGTTAGGCCATGTGAGTCAAACCGTGAGATTAACATGTTTTGAGTTTTAGGTTAAATTATTTAATTAAATTACAACATAAAAATAGATTTAATTAAATTTGGAGAAATGTGGGTTTTATTTAATTAAATTCAAGGTTAAGTGGAATTTAATTAATTGATGCAAAATCGGGGATTTTTTTTATTGAATTTGAGTCAAATTGAATTTAATTACATGAAGATGAATTGTATAATTAATTAAATTAATTTCGGTGGAATTTATTTTAATTAAATGATGTATTTAAATAGGGAGTTGGGTTTTATCAAAGAGGTGTAATAAATGATGTGTTTAAATTTGGAGTTGGGGTTTATCTAATAAATGTAATTAATGATGTTTTTAAATCGGGATTTGAGTTTTATTAAAGTGGAGTAATAAATGGGGTGTTTAAATAGGTAGTTGGGGTTTATCAATGAGGTGTAATAAATGACGTGTTTAAATGTAGAGGTTGAGGTTTATCAACTATGTGTAAAATTTAATGGTAACAATAATAATATGATGTTTATTATTATTTTTATTGATATTATATTAATCCACTTTGTTTATTAAGGTTTTTAATTTATTTTATATGGGAAATAAGGAGGGAGGTGCACCCCCTTTTTCTCCCATACGTGAGGCGTGACTCCCCTCAGCTCTCCCTTGGTGGCCAACTACCACCTCAACTAGGCTTCCTCTCTGCACATCTGATCATGGTGGTTCCTTCATGAAGTTTGTCTATCTCGGTGATGTAAGTCCTTCTCCATAAATTTCATTGTTTGCATCATTTTTTCAGCTCTTTGTTTCCCTGGATGCACCCATGGGTGGTGCACCACCACTCCTCCTGGCTCCTCTTCACACAGTTATCTCCTTATGATTTCTTCTCGAAAGTTTATTGTCTTGGAGATGTGAGTCCTTATACTTGTGTTTCATTATTTTCATCATCCTTTTTGGCTCTCTGTCATCCGATCTCCATTAAGTTGAAACCCTATATTCAGGTTTAATTCAGTTTCTTCTTTTAATCTGGTTCTAGGTCATGTCAAAGATTTATCAGGACCCATTGGTCTGTATTTTGATGACTGATATTGAAGGAAAATAGGTTTTGCTAAATTAGACTCACAACCATAATTTTCATGTTAGTCTATAGACCCGATAATTGGTCCTTCACCCCTTGAATAAGGTGCTTATGGTTTATTTGAGTTGTTGTAAATTAATTGTGTGTGTGTTGGTCTCTACTACACTAATTTTGACTGACGACATTGTTGTTAGGGTGTTTTGATCCATTTTTATGTGAGAGATAATTTATATTTAAGTGTGTGTGTGTGTGTGAGAAAGTAGTGGATTTGAGTTAGAAATAATGGCTTGGTCATTCATTGAGGTAGGGTTCTCAACATGGCCAAATTAATAAAATTTAGTTTTGTTAATTTAATGATTTTGATAAAGTTGACTGCAATGTTTGAAAAAAAAATTATTAGTGGGAAGAGATATTTAGTTGTGAATTAATTTTATGATTTGAGGTTGAAATTTAGATAATTTTTCAAGGGATTAATTATGAGATATTAATTTCTTTAAGATGAGATAATTAATTATGAAATAATTATGTGATTTTAGTTGATATTTTTTGGGGGATTAATTATGATATATTAAATTGGATAATATGAGATAATTAATTATGAATTAATTATTTTATTTGAGATAATAATTATACGGGTATTAATTATGAGATATTAAATTGGTTAAGTTTAGATAATTAATAATAAATTAATTATGTTATTTGTGATAATAATTAATCAGGATATTAATTATGAGATATTAATTGGGGTAAGTTTAAATAATTAATTATGAATTAATTGAGTGTTATGAGATTTTAATATAGATAATTTATGGAGGGACTAATTATGAGATTTTGATTTGGGGCTAAGATGAGATAATTAATTTGTGAATTAATTACGTAACATAGAAATGGTTTCCTAGAGATAATTAATTTGTGATTTAGTTATATGGTATTCACATGGAACCCTTAAAACTTGTTAATTAACAAATTATCTGAGTAATTGTTGTGAGTAGTTTACTGTTATGTTAACTAAATGACTTGTTGTGTTTAACTAATTGTTTAATTAGTAATGAGATTAATGACCATAATTAATTGATGACCTATGTCACGACCCGTCCCCCAATGCCCATGTTGTGACTACCCCATGCCCACCTTCCATAAGCCAGGGGCGGGTGACTAGCACCGAAAGGCATATTCCCAAAAGTCGGGAAGGCATTGCCTTTATAAACTGTAGACACACACAACCAAGCACACGACAAGATATGAACACAAGTAAACTGTATAATTAAACACGGTGTGTACTGTAAATAAAGGGGCTAGAATACAAGCCCAACTGGAAAGTAAAAGAAAATTGAATGTACAAGTAAACTGAAACAACTCCTATGAACACCCGCCAAGGATCCTACCAGAATGGTCGGTACAACTCTCGAAAGATCATATCTATAGATGCCTCATCTAAGGTCCACCTATGAGCTACATCTAGTCATGGTACCTGTGTCCTCAGTCAATGTTGTATATCTTCTACACCAAACACAACAAGGTGCAGGAATAGCCAGTGTAGGGTTGAGTATAACGATATTCAGTAGGGACCCTGAGACCCTCAAAGGTCTCACAAAATCCACAAAGGTTAAACCACAAAGCATGAAATCAACTGACAACCATACCTAGGTATATGCCCATACATATACCTAACTTATCAAGTATACCCATCTCATTTAGGAGGAAACACAAGGCCCCAATCCTTATCCAAAGTACAATTGTTCCACAAAGGAAAGAATACCACAAAGGTAACCACCATGAAGGTAAGTACCACAAAGGTATGTCACACAGAAGAATATCACAATGACATCACCATGAAGGTAAGTACCACAACGGTATGACACACAGAATATTACCACCAAGGTAAAGACTTATCTCACACCAGGTATGACTTAGGTACAGTAAAAAAGATGATTAGATGTAACTATTGAATCATCTTTCTCTTTTGAGAGTCAGACCCACATAGGATCCTAAATCATCATACCCACGTAGGATACAAGTGCAGTAGACCCATGTATGATCCTAGAGTAGTCCATCGTGGATTCCGATAGCAGATTCAAGTGAGAATCTTGAACACAGACCCATATAGAATCCCAAAGCATAGACCCACATAGGATTCCAAGACACAGACCCACATAAGATCCCTTTCTCATCTTACAGCCAGCTAGATGGTTCTCACACTAGGCTCGCTTTATTCCAGGAGGGTCCTCTCTTCAATCCATAGGTAGATACTCTAAATAACAAAAATTCCCACAGAAAATTATTACAAAGGACCTCCACATATGTGGGTTCTCAATGAAACAGACGGTGCGTCAATCAGACGCCCTATCTGTAACTTATTAGCCTATTAGTCCTGAGAGCCCGGTTGGATTTGTATTCGATCCAACCAGGCCTTACGTAAAAATTATCAAAAACTCACTTGGGGTAGACTAAAAGAACCGTCTAGATCCTAGGTTTCTGGAAACAAAGACAGTTCGTCAAATGGGCGCTCGTAGCTCATGTTATGGCTGAAAGAGTGAAAAGGGTCGAAGATGGTCCAGGTCCGGTCCGACCCGACCTGGGTCATGCCCGGCCCGCTGTGCGGCCCACAACTGGCCGGACTGCTAGCCCTCCTCCACGATTTGGTCACATTTTACACCACCATTGATGTTCGGTAGTGAGCAAGACACCCTCCTTCGCTGTCGTGGCCTTGTGTCGTGGCTCCTGCATGCCGACAACGCGGACATGCGCCACTGCCTCCCCTTCGCGTGGCCTACCATGCACAGGTTGTCACCTCTATTATATCATGGTCTACGGGCCACGACACTCCACCAGTGGTGCAATTGCACCGCCTCCATCATTGCGGTCAGCCGATGTGCCAGCCCCTACTCCCAAGTCCTACCAGTTCCAGTCAACGGTACCAGTTGTCATCTTCCTCCATCGTGATGAACGCATCAAAACCCACAAAAGTTGCGGAGTGGTCATGCCATGTTCGTTTGGACCGCACCCTCCGTGTTAGAGTGGTAGAAATAGGAACATGGAGAGAGATTCAATGTAAAAGAAAATTAATGAAGATTAATCAAGTGACACCCCTACCTTGTCATTATTAGGAGGAATCCATAGGTAGAAGATAAAGTTGTTGAAGAAAGTCGGAATTTGTTGCTTCCACAAAGCGCTTCTGATCCAGGCTCGGCATCGGTTCCTCATTCTTAGTTGGAGATGGCGTTATTTGTTCGAGGCAGAGTTTATCCAAAGTTCACCCCTTTAAAAACTATTTCCCCAAGTAAAAAATGAAGATCCAACAAATTAAAATAGGTTTATCAAATTAATTTATGTGGTCACAATTAAATACGGCACCAATAAATGAAACAATTAATTAATTGGAGAGTTGATATATTTTCCCCCACTAAGAGGGGTCTGGGTGGTCCCCACCACCATGAATTCAAATTTAGAGGTATTTCTAGCTCTGGTGGTCCCCACCTCCATAATTTCCAAATAGGGGTTTGAAAAGAAAAATAAAATGTTAATTATTTTATTTTTCTTCTTCCACCAAAAAGTGAAAAACTATCTTCCACCCTCGACTTACTACAGTCGAGGTGAAGGTATCTTTAAGCGAATATCGGCGTTTCAAGTTCAATGGTGTCATTATATTTCAATTCTGAGCACCGGTTAAAAAGTTAAAAAACACTGATCGTGTGTTTACAGAACGTACCCGAAAAAAAAGTTCAGAAATTCATTCTGGGAACTCTGGGCCTTGAAATCACACACCATTAATTTTTGCGGACTCATAATATTCCCATATAATAAAAACAATACATGTAATTTCTGGGTCTTTACATTCTCCCCACCTAAGGGATTTTTTCCCCGAAAGCCACATCACAAAACTAGGAAAACAAGTGGGCGGTACTGGGCACGAATCTGAGCCTTCTGCACCCATGTTCTCTCTTTGAGTTTCTTATACTACCAACGAACACACACTAGAGGTACCGATCACCCACAATGGACTCTCCCATGTCGATCCTCAATCACTACTAGAACCTCTGTAAATGTCGCCCCATCATCGATGTCTAGATCACCCCAGTCAATGATGTGTGAAGGGTCGTGCATATACCTCATTAACTGGGATACGTGGAAGACGTCGTGAACCTAGTGCAGCCGATGTGGAAGAGAAAAGTGGTAATCCACCTCACCGACTCTGATGGGGACCTAAAAAGGTCTGATAAACCTCGGAGATTACTTGTTACCCCAGCCAAATCTCTGAAAACCTCATCGAGGTGAGACCCATAGAAAGACGTGGTCACTATCCTCGAAATCTAGAGGTCTCCGTCTCCTATCAGCATAAGACTTTAGCCTGCTATATGAAGTCTTCATATGCTCTTGGATGATCTGCACCTTCTCTGTGGTATCCTGTACCATCTCTAGTCCCATAAGTGCTATCTCCCCAAGGTCATTCACAAACAAAGGTGATCTTCAAGGTCGGCCGTATAGAGCCTAGAAAAGTGTTATCCCAATGGTGGAGTGATAATAGTTGTTGTATGAAAACTCCACTAGGGGAAAGTGATCCTCCCAGTTGTGACTGATGTTGAGGACGTAAGCACTCAGCATGTCCTCGAGGGTCTGAATGGTCCCCTCAGTCTATCCATCCGTCTGAGGATGGAACGAGGTGCTCAAACAAAGTTGCATCCTAAAAGCCTCCTACAACCCCTTCCATAGATGGGAAGTGAAATGTTCATCACGATAGGAGACAATAATCTAGGGTACTCCATGTATCCACCCAATCTCCTGCACATAGAGGCGTCCCAAGCTCTCTACTTAACCCTACTCTCTGATCGATAGGAAGTGGGCCGACTTGGTGAGTCGGTCGATGATCACCCAAATAGAATCATGACACCTGGAGTTACGTGGAAGTATTGTCACAAAGTCAATGGATATCATGTCCCACTTCAACTCTGGGACCTCTAAAGGCTGAACTAAGCCAGCTGGTACCGGATGATCCGCCTTAACTTGATAACAAGTGAGGCACTGCGAGACAAACTCTGCTACTACTTTCTTCATTCCCGGACACCAGTCCTATCGTCAGAGATCATGGTACATCTTCTCCACTTCTGGACGTACCTCTAGAGGGGATGTGTGCAACTCCCAAAACACTTCCTCCTGAAGTGACACTAGTACCATGGTACATCCTCTGAAAAGGATGACGTGCTCCCCACCTTTAGAAAATATATCAAGTACCAGCCCTGAGGATAATTTAACACATCGAGCTGCACAGTCAGTGTCTCCATGTTGTGCCTCCCTGAATAACTGAAGAAGTGGGATAGTGACTGTATGATATTGAAGAAATGATGCTCCATCTCATTCCACAAAGTATATCCATAAAGAGGACAGCTGCTCTGTCGCCTCACCTAGCAGCTGTATACCGGATCTCCTAATGAGTGCATCTACTATAACATTCTGCTTCCTAGGAATATAGACTATCTCTAATTCATAGTCCTCAAAGAACATGATCCAATGTCGTTGTCTCATGTTCCGTTCCTTTTGAGAGAAGATATACCAGAGACTCTTGTGGTCCGAGTAGACTGTAAAACATTTTCCCATCAATTAATGTTGCCACATATTTAGGGCGAACACCAATGCTACTAACTCTAGGTCATGGGTGGCATAGTTCTCCTCATGATGTCTCATCTATCGAGAACCATATGCAATAACAGCTCGCTCATGCATCAGGACATATATGAGACTAGTCCCTAATGTGTTGCAGTAGACTATGTACCCAATGCCCTCCTCTGAAAGCCTCAAGATGGGGGGAACTAGTCAGCCTCTGCCTCAACTCTTGAAAACTCTACTGGCATCTCTTCGACCACACGAAGGGTTTCCCATTCTTTGTAAATGCTGATAAAGGGGTTGTATCTCTAGAGAGATCTGGCATAAACCTCCGATGTTATCTGGCCAATCCTAGGAAACTTTGTACCTCCTTCACAATCCAGGGTGGCTCCCAAGTAAGTACCGCCAGAATATTTGCTGGATCCACTGCAACTCTAGCCTCCGAGATGACATGTCCCAAAAAGTGAACCCCTCGGATCCAGAACTAGCACTTCTAGAGCATACCGTAATGATAGTTCTCTCAGAGTGTGTTCAGAACTATCTACAAATGATAGGCGTGCTCCTCCTCAGTAACTGAGTAGATCAGAATGTCATCGATGAAGACTACTACAAGGTGATCAAGGTATGGATGGAAGATCATGTTGATGAGTCCCATAAACACTACTGGAGCGTTTTTCATGCCGAAAAGAATGACAAAGAACTTATAGTGTCCATACAGACATCTGAAAGTCATCTTCTGCACATCCTCGTCTCTTACTTTAAGCTTTTGATAGCCTGATATGAGGTCTATCTTCAAGAACCACCATTCTCCCTTAAAATTTTCAATGAAGTCATCAATCCTTAGAAGTGGGTACTTGTTCTTCACAGTCACCTGGTATAGGCACCGATAGTCAGCACAAAGACTCATGCTCCCATCCGCCTTCTTGGCGACCAAAATCGGGGCAGCCCAAGGAGAAACGCTGGTCCGGATGAATCCCTTCCCCTCCAAGTCCTCTAGCTATACCTACAGCTCACGAAGCCCCACGAGAGCAATATGATATGCTGGTGTAGATATCGGTGTCTTCATGGGGTACAAGTCAATATAAAAGTCCACCTTTCTGCATTGAGGTAGACATGGAACATCATCAGGGAAGACATCCGTGTACTAGTCCACCACTACATGATAACTCGGACTCTTCACATCAACTACTCTGAGTGTAAGGCTAGCCAACTGATGAGTGATCAACTAGAATCCCATCTGGGTAAGTCCATACTATAATGCGAAGGCTCCCTTCTAGCTGGTGAACGTAAACCTAGTCTCATCCTTGCAGATACACAACACTTTTCTCCTAATACAGTCAATATGAGAATGGATTGTGGAAAACTAGTCCATACCCAAGATGACGTCAAATGACCTCAACGTCGCTATTAGAAGATCCAACCTGAAGCTCTCACCTCCTAGAGTAAGCTCACTCTACTAGAACCAGTGTGTCATCATCGAATACTCTCCCATAGGAGTCTCCAGCTGTAAGGGTTGGGCTAATGGATCCACCGGAATCTCCGAGCTCCGAACGAGGGTAGTGGAAATAAAATAATGGCTGGCACCTGTGTCTGTAAGTACTGAAGCTAAGGAGGAGTAGACACAGATCATACCTCATATCAAATCCTGAGTGCTAAGATCCTAGGCCTCAGCTGCCTAGGGTGGAGCTTCTCCATGTCCACCTGCTCTATGTGTTTGGGGTGGACCACCTGGTGGTGGTGGTGGTAACATTTCAAATTGTCACCCACTGGCAGCTGCACTGGCTGCTCCTCTGCCATGTCTACATGCTCACTACGGACCTCCTCGGTTGAACTTATGTCTCTACCTGGGCAGTCCTTTGACCATATTTTGATCATCCGTATGGCAGGTCTGGCAGTCACGAGCCATGTGACCCTGCCTACCGCATGTGTAACACTACCTACTCATCGCATGACTGGATCTATCTCGGGTGCCCTGCACAACTGACCCTGAATTCTGTGGTCATCCACCTATAGGTCTGGTCCTCTTGGATCTCTATGAAATCTGTCTGCTGCCAGCTACAGAAGATCACTGAAGTTGATAGGGTTATGTCACTCCGGTGAAGCAGAAAAACATTAAAATCTCAGCCCACTGGATTCCGCTGTGCAGTCCCAGTATCGAACACTTCTATGGATTATAGAGTTTATAATAAAAAATTTTGTACTATTGTGGTATAGTACATGTTGAGTTTGATGAAAATGATACTTTTTTTTTTCAAACAACCTAAATCAGCATCTTCATATGTTATTTCTAAAACACATCTTCAACCATTGTTAGAAATATCTTCCTGTATGTATATCACTCAAGAAATTGTTTTTGAATTTATTCCTCAACAATATTTTTTACCTATTGTGGAAGAACCTACTTTTCAAAACGCAATAAGTCAGTTGTTTCTTAGTAATAATCTTAGAGAATGTATCATTGGTGATGTTTATCAACCAGTTAGGACTAGAATTCCCTTTTGAAATGATATTGACTATCTAGATTTCTTGACCAATTTGAACCTAAGAATCCTGATGAGCCTTTAAGTGATGAGGATTAGATTAATGCTATGAAATATTATCCCAATTAGTTTGAGAGGATAAAATTACGGACCTCATTTGAACGACCAAAATAAACTTCTATAATCAGAGTAAAATGGATTTTTATAAACAAAAGTGACGAAAATAGAATAATTGTTATAAATTAATCAATAATTGTTCCTAAGGGATATAATCAGTAAGATGGAAAAGAATATAAAGAACCTAATGAACTAGTGCCAAGACTGGAAGCTATTCAAATACTTTTCGAATTTGTAGTATTATTTAATTTCAAGATTTTTGAAATGGTGTGAAGTGTTCTTTTCATAACATACATGTTTAGTAGGAATTTTATATTGAAAAATCCTCTAGTTTTGAAAATAAAAAACAACTTGAATATGTTTATAAACCTTCCAAATCGTCATCCTTCATATCCTTCTATACCCAAACCTCATGTATATAATTAAGGTATACCTATTATATATAGAAAACATGAATTTCTGGTCAAATATATCGAAATCCTCTCCATATAAACTAGTAAATGTTAAGTGAAATGTGTAATGACTCATTATTCCTTTGTAATGCATTGAAAATATTTAGAGAATATTTTCACAGTTTGCAATCAATTAAAAGTGTATTTTTGGGGGTCCATGTATCCTCATTTGTAAATATAATAAAAATATTAATTATTTTATATCCTGTGTAAATAGTTTTCCTAAAATAATGGAATATCTATTGAATGGTGTATACGATGAAATAATAGATATCTTTATGAAATATAAAATGTGGGTTTTACCCTAGGCATGAAATAATCTTGGTATTTATTGCGTGTTTTGATTAAGGATAGGCGTATGTGGAATAATAGACAAATAAATTAATTAATTAATATAATGTCAACTAATTTTTCATGACATGAAACTTTTATATTTAAACACATATAAGGGTATATCCTAGAGTTATTAATAGATCCCCGGATATTAGGGTGGATAGTGGGTGAGTTATTTGGATAACGAAAAGAGGATCTTGGATCAATGGTCAGTATTATTATTGTTTTATCACCATCAATGTATTTCATGGATCTTTCCAATGAAAAAAATGCGGAAATAATTCCAATATAGAAATATATCCAATTTCAATGTAATAATTTTCTTTTTTGGATAAATCCCATTATTTTTGTCCTCCTATATTGAACGAAAATTAATTCCATGAAAAAATTAATTTATGGATCAAGTGTTGATTTATAGTGGATGATCTACCGTCCTAGGAATTGATGAATTATTTATTATTTATTCATTATTCATCTATGTTAATTTATCTACATCAGTGTGTTAATGTCAAATCTAATAATGGATGGTTTTTATTTCATCACTTTTGTGTTTTTTTATTTTCTACCATAATTCTTTAAAAATTTATCATTGGTTTTTCATTTGACCCAAAATTAAACTATACCCAAAAAAATGATCATTACCCAGTGGATCTTATGAACAATATATCATTATTTTGTGTTCATATTTAGCATTGGAGGCACTATTCGGGTGAGATAATTATGAAAAATGATCATAGTAATATTAAGGGTTTTTTTCACCTGTGTTGGAATTTTGGAAATACGTTTGGAAGGGGGATACTATATGTTCAGATGGGTGGGTGGAATCCATCCACCAGTGATGTATTAGGATAATTTAATCTTGTATTCAGGTTATATGGGTGGAATTTGTTGCTAGGATAGAGGAGGAGTTGATGTGGGTGGATATACGTAGATACCATGAGATTATGTAAAATCTTGACATACAATCTGTGTAGTTCAAAATACCACACGCTATGTGGATCCCTTTCCATGGAGGTGCGGGTTACATATAGAGATAAATATAACATGTTTTTTTGTCATTTCCACATGTTATGTGACCCAATTCTAGTGACTCAGCATGTTTCCTAGGGTGTATGGTCCTGGGCAAGCCCCTTGTACATGCGTACCACCAGAGTATATAGGCACAACTTGGGTGCATGGGTAAATATATAGTAAATCGAAATGGGTTTAAGTACACATAGATAAACTCAGGAATGTTTAGACTAAGAAAGACACTTTTTTATTCCATATACACACCATACAAAACATATAGGGTATCTTGGAGCCCTCATTCTCATCTGACAATTTGATTATTAGTAGGGTATATTCTATTGGTCCATATCTAGGAGGTATAGTGAAATGTTTTTTCGTTATCATAGAATGTGTGATTCCCATTATGGGTTAGCTATAAATAGAGTTATTTGTCCCCCTATGTGGATTAGGGTATGATCCTATATCATTATTCCCTAGGTTGGGTCATCTATCTAATTACAAACATTTAGGGATTGTGGTCCACATCCTAGTGGATTATTCCTAATAGGATTATGTATCGCACATAGTACCTTGATTGGATCACTTATCTTTGTAATAAAATCTTATGAGGACTAGTGTGTATCTATTTATTAGTGATGTTTATGGGAACGACCTATGGGATAAGCCCCTTCAATGTTATCCATACATGAGGATTGAGTTCTCTCGAATGGATGATACATGGAATCCTCAAGGGGAACCCTAGGAAGGAAGTGTATACATGACCTTACAATGATACATGGTGTCAAAGATTTATTATATTTGGGGTCATATCATCCTTAATATTGATCTTACTATCTTTTACTCATTATGTTTTATTATTTCAATGTTTTCACCAGGTACGTTAATACTCACCCATGCATGGGATCTTCCTGCTTGTGTCATGCCTTATGGAGAAAACTATACTTTTGATGGAGTCTTAGGAGGACCAAGATCATGTGTGTCTTAGTTATATTAGATAGACCATTGTTGGGTCTAGGAGATTTATCTTGACATAATACACTATTTATGTAACATTTTAGAATCTTTTTCAATTTTGGTGGGCTTTTATTTGGCCATTTTACATTATCATTATTTAATCATACTCTAATATGGTTATAGTTGTATGCATTCATATTTCTTATTAGGTTCTTCTTTCCTCAATACAATAATTTGATTATTGGTGATGAATGTGTGTGTAAAGGTACCATAGGGTAAGGCCTCCCATATGTGTGATATTCCAACATGGAAATGGCCTCCATGTCGTGGATTATTAGAGCCAAGCATGGGATGTTTCAGTCAACTTTTGTTTAATCATGATGGCCTCAGTGGGTCAGTTCATGACACAATAACCCGGTATTAATCCCTATCACCTCAATATACATAACATTGTTATGATCATGTGGATATACATAAATTATATAATATAGTGCACATCATGAAGTTGAAACACATCCATCGGGAATTATAACAAAAAATACTCACACTAACATACACAACATATCATCTTGTGATAAATAGGACACAAAAATAATTGAGACTAACTACTTTAACCAACCATAGTCATATGTATGTCATAATTTTCACAATATGAACCATATTTGGGGGAAAGATTAAATCAGCTAGTCCTAAGATAATTATATTCCATCATGTTCCAAGACCATTCCTTCTTGGGGGAGGTCACCCATCATGTACCCGACCCAACACAACTCATTATAGGGATCCCATCAAGTACATAACTAAACCCCAATCAAGGGAGTTCAGCTATTAATTACCCAAGCCATCCCCTCTTGGGGGAGTGTGTGTTGGATTTGGTTCCCAAGAACCCAAAATTAATTTTTATTACCTATATATTTGTGGCCTTAGATATCAATAAACATAATGTCACATTATTTTTTTAACATTATATGTGATAATTTCTGTAGAGTACTTGTCACATAAAAAGGACATAACAATTACCTTCTATGATAAGAACCTTGAAGTTATATGAAATTAATATTAAAATGTTCTTAGAAAGATTTATATCTACTTATGAGGAATATAATATATTTTCTATCAAGTGTAGGATGATCATAAAAGATTGACAATACTTCTAGTGAATTTATACCTTGGTGGACTCTAAGAGAAGAGGTTATGAGAACAGACCCTCAAGTAGGAATTCCACATCTTATATGTTTCATTGGATATTACAATTTTTTATTATTTGTATTGGTCCATAGAATTATTATTATTATTAATTAATATTATTAATTTTTTAGTTATAGGTTTCAATGGAAATCATGAAATCTTATGTTCATTAGAAATTGGGATATGTTAGGTGTGTCACAATTTATATGGAATTATTGAATAAGTCATAAAATTATTTTCCCCATTTAAGTTGATGTAAATTTATATCTCAACCCTTGGATGGGAATGGAACTATTTGATTAAGTCCATGTCCATGTAATTTTTATCATAATGTTCATTTCTATAAATTCAAATAATGATATATCGAATATATTTCTTGATGAAAAAATTAATAGAACCTTTCTGATGTGCTATTAAGACAATTGAACCATATTGCACACTGAGTAATCATGGAATTATTTTTTTTCATTTTTGTTCAATTAGTTATTTATATATGAGTTCCTTGATGTTATTCTATATTTTGTACTTGTAATTTCTAATGGTTAGGACTAATGTAAAAAAGAAGGTCACATATAACATGTATCCAGAACCTTTGTTAAAATCTATATGAGTTTAATGTTAAAATAAAATATTATTCTAAACTACTGAGATTAATATTTATTCAGTTTTAGGGGATCACATAAATTATTTATTGAACAAGTGATGCATATATATTTATTTTTTAATTAAATTGTCACTATTAATGTTTCAGTAAATATTAAGAAGGATTGATAGACAGAGTCAATGTTTCTTGCGTAAATGATATATTAAATATCATTTAAATAAATATTGATTTTTTATGAGATGAAATTTATTTATCTACAATTTTTGAAATCCAAAAAAATAATAATCATAAAATTTTTTATTCATTATGGGGATCCATAAGGATTAATAGGTTGGTTAAGGTTATATGTGAAATTACCAATTCTTAATCTAGCAATATAAACCTATTTGTATCATTTCTTGAGTTAAAGGAGTGTTTTGTCAAATAACCACTCTAGATAATTCTCTCAATCCAAAAGAAGAACATCTCTATAATACTCAATGATATAAGAGAAATGATCAGCCACATCCCTCTCAAGAATCTTGGGGAACTAAATAATACTTCAAGCCAAAAAGCTTGTGATCAACAATGAACGACTATAGTTATGAGAATCACCTATAATATCACTTGATGATTGCATGAAGATGTTTCGAGATTCATTGTGAATATTTGGTTCTTTGAGAATGTTTCACCACATGAATCCCAAAATGAAATTATGAAATGATAATAATGGTTAAATGATGACAATGAAGAAATTATTGAAATCTTAGATAATTCTTGTTTATATAAATTTAATTTAAATTTTAATTGAATGATATGAACTCTATGGAAATTCCAATATACAAATTCACATATTCTTAGTATTAATCTATAGGAACTGAAAAAAAAATTATTAGTTATAGGCCCAACAAATTCCACTATGCACCCGAGAACCATTAACTAGTATCAATGGAGTCATATATTAATTTATAATTATTTATGAATCATTGATTAAATTATGTAATTTTCTTTTGTTTAAAACATTTAAGTTTATTATTTTATCTGAATATCAAGATATATTTTTCATTCACCTCTATGTTACCTGGAATGGGTTAAGAATTGATAAAAAAATTAAGGCACCATCTGAAGGTGAAAAAAAAATTAATTAGACAACATGAACTATATGACATGAAACAAAAAATTAAACTCTATGTATCGAAATTCACTACACCATAGAAAGCCACCCAACACACAATGTTTCATCTAGGACAAGAGTAAATGGAATCATTACACACTATGTATAGAAAAAATACATGTCACATTGTTTTAGGGTTTACATGACATTTGACTTGAATGTACTCCATGAAGTACTATACATATAACCATGTGCTAATAATAGAATCCATATTCTCAATGTTCATGGCATGTATTTATTAAATTTAATATAGAGACTTAAAATTTGGAAACATGGATGGATAATCATAAAATATAGTTAGTTTTAATACATATTATGTATCATTAAAATACTAGTGAGAATTGCATGTTGAGCCCCTAGGCATGTTTTGTGGGTGGATAGAGAATGGAATACACAGTAGGGAGATGTCTTGTGCAAGTATTATATTTAAAAATCAATCATGTAAAGTATACACTAGGATAACCAATACTCTATGTGAATTAATTATGTAGATTAAAAATGAATTGTGGATTTAAAAATTTTACATTGTGTGTGTCTAGCATAAATGAAATGTGATAGGTTTTTATAGAATCTGAAATTCCTAGTTCATTTCTATGTTAATTTTTGTATTAGATGTCATGTTTGGTCATCATACCTTCCATGAATTTCATAGTAATTTAATGTTGTACACTACATGGATTTTAATGTGTTCCATGTGTAATTATTTTGGATATGACTACTTTTTTTGACACACAAAATTATAGACCATGTAAATAAATGACATTCCATATAAGTTTATTCCATGTAAGGGTATTTGACATGGTAAGAAACATACAAGATTACATATATTATAAAAAGGTAAATATTATGTATTTCCACCAGTACAAGATTCTTAGATTCAATATAGAATATAAACTGACTAAAATGGTAAACATCATGTCCTTTTTTAGTACACACCACGTACATCATTAATTTTAAATTAAATTAATTTTTATAATTTTTTGAAAATTAAAATGGATGAGAATCTACATGACTATTTGGATGTAAATTAATGATAAATGAATTAATTGATTAACGATATAATTAATTTTTTAATTCATGTAATTAATCGTAATAGATTATAAATTGAAATGAAATATTGATAGTTTATTAAATTTGTAGTTTTTTAAAATGAGGATGACAATAATATTGACCTACCTATATACATTTTATTTCATTTAACTTAATTATTATTATGTGGTTTTTATAAAAACATTATTATTGTATTAAAACTAAGGAAAAAATGCCATATAATACTATTATTATCCATAGGAATACATGTCTATGGTTTCTTTTTTATAAAACACATATCCATTCTAATTCTTCCCCTCTCCTATGTGTGAGTGTACATATTTAATAGAAGTAGCTCCCAAGAATGTGATGATTTTTCAAGATCGAATCCAAAGATAAACCAACAATGAAGACATCTTGGAGTATTGGTAGAATGTTTCATCTCAAACTAGTGTTGGTTCATTGTGTTTTTCATATATAGTCAATAGTTACTTTATCCTCAACATAACTAATATACCATTATAAATCTCATGATCATTCCACATTAATTTTTTTTATTTATGACATGTGTGTTGTTAATTATTTACATTAATTGGATTATTGACATGATAAAAAAATAAATGTATTAACAAGAATGTAAGTTAGAATAAAATAAATTTATTATTCATAAATATTTTAGTGGACATGGTTAATCACCTATTTAAAATCCAAATAATATAAAAAATCATGTGAACTACAAATTAATTAATATTTAAATATAAATATAAAAACCATCCTTGTAAATATTAAGTAAGATATTTAATTTTATATAATTGATTATGAATGTGACCACAGAAATAAATTCTTGTTCTGGGCCTTTATAGGTAACTTAATTTTATTGAGGAGTTCTAATGAGTGTATTAGGTTTTCCTGACCAAGTTGACATCAATAGGTATAGCCATTTCTAGAATTTGTGTAACATTGAGGAATGTTTTGTTGAAATCTGGGTAGAATATTTTAGTTTTGGAGAGTCCACTCAACAAATCATAGAGTTATGAGTTATTATAGTTTGGATTATCCACCTACCTGAATTCCTTTAAATAATTAATCATGCTGTTATCTATTTTATGTGATGGTAAATACAAATCCATTACACTAGAACATCAACGTGATTAGAAATTTTGAATATAATAGTACGGGATATTTTAAATAAAGATAATAGTGTGAGACTAATGAAGATGATAAAATTATTACATATCATATATTTTTTAATAAAGTAATGTACAAAAACAATATTTGATTTTTTATATAAAAATGGAAAGTAAATTGATGTCAACCTTATAAATATGGTTTATACATGGGAAATATAATCTCTTGATTTTGGTAACTTCTAGAATTGGTAAAATAACATTCACATTTTACTATGTTAAATGTGGAATTTATACATACTGATGTCCCATATTCCCTAGGAGTCTAATAAGGATGATCTCTCTCTCTCTCTCTATGTGAGACACATGGTTGTTTTACTAGAGTATACTATTTTATGTTCTCATCCATGACCAGTATGGTCCAAAATCTATAAAGGGAAATATATCCATACACCATATTGTATCATATTCTTGATATCTATAAAAATATGGTTATTCTGGAGTGGTATGAGAACCCCTAGTAACTTTTCAGTTATAATCATAGAGAAGTGGAACTATCTGGGACTCATATAGTCTAGGTGTATTTATAAATTAAGTGATTTAACATCTTGGGATTTAAATTTCCATATGAGTAGGGAACTAACCTTGTGTTTTCCTCACATCCTCATAGATGTTTTAGTTTTATTATTAACTAAACTATAAACTATACTGAGAAGTTTCTTTTGTTACTCCTGACAATAATTATATAGGAAGACAAGGATAAAGGGAATGAGAAACATAGAGTCCTTATAGTGAATAAAAGGAAGAGAATGGTAAATGGACCCAAGTCCCATTCCATTTCTAAGGATTATGAGAACCATTCTTCCCATAAGAGGAATATTTAAACGAATGTAAGGGAAAGAGATAAATAAATTTTTTCATATGGGATGATAAACCACTAAAGGAAAAAATGTCACTAGTATGAAAATCAAGTGAAATCTTTAGGTGTATTCATTATCAATTGTAACCTTTACATTTACTTTATTTTTTTTTCATATACAGCTTGTGATGGTCACATTTTTGTCTAAATACATGAAGAAAATATAATTTGGAATGTTACGTGAAAAATGATAGATCATTAAGCCACTGATAGATAAATACTAACTACATTACCAATATGATATTTTCACTATGCATTGACGATAATATTGATTCTAGTCATGATGATTTTTTTTTTGTCGGGTGTTACCAAAAAAATAATATCCATGTCAATTTTACACATTGATATCTTCATATTTGTGTCTGAAAATAAAAACTGATAATTTTACAAAGATATAATTTCTTATTGAATGGAATAGTTTAAAAATGTTCTTTATGTTCTAGAATATGAAAACTAAGTGTTGGAAATTGATAATGAATCAGGTTCGCATGAATCATATCACACCCAATAGTGTGACCACAAAATTGGTCATATAAATGAGAAAAAGCTTACAAATATATATCAAGATGTGTTTTAAAAATAATCTGAGCTAAAACAAATGGAAAGATTTCATGCTTTTTTAATGAAAAAAGTCCAAACCACTTTTTGGTGTATAGGGTGATATGGCTAGAAACTACTAGAAATTAGTGAGTATAAATGTATGTATACCTTTTCCCATATATGTTAGAATTGTGTACTCTTACTACTTTAGTTTTATCAATTTCATTAGTAGATATAGTTATATATACATGATAAGAAATAAGTCTAAATATGTTGACAATTTTAAGGAATTCAATAATGAAATAAGTGAAATTTAACCAGAATAGGGTAGACAATATCTTTAGAAAAGGTTCACCAACTATCTATAAGAGATTGACATACTATCTTAACTCACTCTTCCATATAAACCACATATGAATGATATTAGGGAAATAAGGAACTTCACCTTTGTGGACACAATGTTGTTGATGATTAGTCATGAAGATCTTCCATTATCCTTTTCAGGATGTTCATTACTCAATGTAGTATACATAATAAAACTGGTTCCAACAATGGTGTATATAGGGCTATATAATATTTTATACACTACAATAGAACAAAAATTTAACAGTGTAAAAATATATCAGTTCTAGCGAAAGCTGCTGATAAAGGTGTCCTTTATCAATGATAAAAAGGTCTTGATAAAGGGTACATTTTAGAAGTGCGGCAAAAATGTGTTGATAAAAGGTGCACATTATCAGTACTTTTTTTAGCTCTGATAAATAGTAACCTTTATGTTTGGATAAAATCCCTCAAGGTAACATTGTAACATTTTTAGATTGATTGTTTTTGTTGAAAACAAATGTATGCAATGTATGTTTTGGAACTCCAGAGGGATTATTGACACCGTATGTGGAAAAGATCTAGGATGAAATAATAAATGCCCTGGAAGAAGTATAGAAAATTTTGTACACAAGGTGATGCTATTTCCTAGTGTTTTCCATATTTTTGGGGTCAACAATTTGAAGGTTGGATAGAATAGAAAAGATTGAATTTCCTTAAAGGACTTAAGAAAATATGGAAAAGGCCATAGTTTTTTTTGGAATGGGACTTGCAAAGGTGGTTTCATTAAGGTAAAAAAAATTGATGGTGATCTCTGTGATTACCATAAGAATCACTAAATATGGATTCCAGGAAGGCCTATTAAAAATAAATAAGAGGCAGGCATTTTGTGAAGACTGGGTTTTCGCGAGGGTAATTTTGTGAATAAAATGGATCCTCTCAATTGAGCATCATGAATGAGAATCGAAAATGATAATCACAAACATGTGAAGGTTTCAATGGAAAGCTTTGTGATTATGTCAAGCATCATGATACGACATGAAGGTCTTTGACGAAGAGTTCCACGGTTATGGTAAGCAACACGGACTATGAGTTTTCATATAGAATTGTGATATAGAGAGCATCTTAAAGGAAATTACGAAGCATTGTGAAAACGAGATGATGTGGTTGGAAGGTTTTAGAATTAGTGGAAACACTTATAAATTGGCCTCTAAAGGTGGTTCATGAAGGTGTTTCATGTGAAAAAGTTTCTAAAGGCGATGAAATTAAACCGAATTTTTTGAGCATCATGAATGTAAAGGAATTCACAAAGGCTAGTTGAGATTCATGAAAGAGTTGAGCTTCAAAAAAGTTAACTACTTCATGAAGTCTTTTTGAGCTTTACAATAATATTTGTTTTCACCTTTTTTCTTTCCTTCATTACATTCAATGCATCATCGTCAGTTAAATAAGGAAATACTAAGATCAACATTAACACTTAAGTGCAAACAAATTGACCTTTATAATAAAGAGGTTAAGATCCAGTGGGGAAGAAATGATTTTTAAAAGAATATTTATACCTTGATTTACCCCCCCCCCCCACAAGGTTATATTGGCCCCTTTTAGACCTAACACTTTATCAGCTCTTTTATGTAGCATTGATAAAAGGTACCCCGTATCAGCACATTTTTTTAACACTGATAAAGGGTACACATTATTGGAGACTTATTTTTAGCATAGATAAAGGGTAGCCTTTATCTTCACTTTTTGAGAACGGACAAAGGTCCCGAATAAAATGAAATAAATAAACAAATAAATATTAAAAATAAATATTAAAAATTTTATAATTAAATAATAATTGATACAAATGAATAAATTTAATATACATATATATAAATTATCGATATCAATAAATATTATATATTTCATATATATATATATATATATCTGTCTGTGTGTGTAAAATGAATAAAGTGAAATAATTAAAAAAATTAAAAAATAAAATTGACTAAATTAAGAAAAATATTAAATATTTTATTAATTAAATAATTATTGAGAAAAATGAATTATATATATATATAT
Organism: Viscum album; assembly: GCA_963277665.1. Lineage (NCBI taxonomy): Eukaryota > Viridiplantae > Streptophyta > Magnoliopsida > Santalales > Viscaceae > Viscum > Viscum album. The sequence continues at coordinate 919,344,686 of OY728164.1, read as the reverse complement.
ATTTAAAATATTAATAAATAATATATATTAAATATAGATAAGTTTAATTAAAAATTTATAATAATTAAATGAAAAATTTCAAAAGATTAAATTGTAATAATTACAAAATAAAATTGAATAAATTGCAAAATTAATAAAAAACAAATTTTTAATGAAGTAATTATTAATAAAATTAGATAAGTTTAATATATATATATATATATTATAAATAGTAATAAATAATATATGTTAAATATAAATATATAGAGAATAGATTAAATTTAATAATTAAAAACATATTGAGGTCTTATTCATTTATAAGGTTTTTTATTTTTCAATTTAAAATTTATCAAACATGTGTTAAATTGATTTCACATACATATATGTAATAAATGATTTTTATATACAGCTCACACACACAAATTTTTATGAAATTAATGAAATATTATATACAAACACATACACCGAATATTTATGTAATTTATTCAAATTTTACTATATTTTATAATTTCATTATAACATGATATATTTATTTTATAATGTTTTTAATTCATCTATTTTATTAATTTATTATTATTATAATTATGTTTAGGTATTATTTTTTCATTTTTAATATTTTTTATTTTTTATTTTCTAATTTTGAATTCAAACATTTTTTATTAATTTTTTATAATTTTTTTATTTACTATGTATTAGTATTTTAAATATTTATTCATCTTTATTTCAATATATATCAAAATTGTTTTAATAATTTATATTTAATTTATAAAATTTATCTATTTATTCAATATTTTTAAAGTGTACTTGTTTTTAATTATTCAATTTCACTTGTTTTGTTATGTTGGGGCCAAAGCTTCTTTTTATAAATTAATATTTATTATATTTATATATTTATATATTTATAATTCTTATAAATACATAAATATTATTTTTTTAAAAGTATTTATATAGTTATCAGTAATTAATTATATATATTTAAATAATTATAAAATTATAATAAATTTAATTAAATAATTAATATACTATATTTATATTTATAGTTATAGTTATATTAATATTTATTTACTATATATATAATTATATAAATATATATAATGATATAAATATATGAATAGTATTTTTTAATACTATTCATATATTTATAAAAAAATAATTATATATTTAAATAATTATAAAATTATAATAAATATTTTTAAATAATGAATATAATTATTATATTTATATTTATTTTCAAATTTATATTTTTATTTATATTTATTTATTTATTATATATTTCATTATAAAAATATATATAATTATATAAATATTCTTATAATTATAAAATTATAATAAATATATTTTAATAATGAATATACTTACTATATATATATATTATATATATATAATTATATAAATATATATAATGATATAATTATATATAATTATATAATTATATTTATAATTATATATAATTAACTATAAATATATTTTCAAATGCATATTTACTAGATTTATAAACCTATATATTGATAATTGGAAATAAAAAATATAATTTTTTAAAACAGATTATGTAACTATAAATAAAGAATATTGTTTTTAGATAATTTTAAAATTATTATAAGTATTATTTAATTATATAAATATATTTACAGATTTTTTTATTTTTATTTTTAAATATAAATTATTTATCAGTGGTAACGTTTTAGCACTAATAAAGGTGTCTTTTATCAGCACGTATCAATTTAGCACTCATAAAAATTATCTTTATCAATTTATTTTAGATGCACTAATAAAAGCATCCCCGATCTATTTAAAATAACCCTAACCATAACTAATTCAGCTGTGATTCTCAAGCTCCAGTGGAACCCCCCTCTTATCGACTCTCCTCCTCTGCATTCTCACCAACAAATTAAGGCTACAATCCAAGGTATGTTATGTTCTCCTCTTCCTCTCTCATTGATTAGTGTTTAGGGTTCCAAGGTTTTCCTTTTTGCATTGTTCTCAACCATGATGAACCCTACTTCTCTTCTCTCATGAAGAACCAAGGATGTTAGATAATTACTAACATTGAATCATAGATGATCTCTCACATAAAGTTATTATGATGTCATGAGGCCTATGATGAGATCCTAGGAATTTGTTTTATCATTTATATTTTGTATATGTGGTTTCATGTTCCAATGGATGTTTCAATTGGGGTTGAAAATGAACTTTTTTTCTCCATTCTTCGTAGCATTGGAACTACTATGTAGGATTTTGTTTTCCAAAAGTTTGTATCCCTATCTTTCCAGGCACTCTCATCACCTAATTCAATTTGACATACCGAAATAATGTATAAAAAAATAGAGTCATCTATAATTACTTATATGTGTTATATTATTGATATATTTTAACTCTACGAATTGAAAATGGAAATGGGATGTGTGCTTCACATATTATAGGCCACCATGATTTGTATTTTACATGTTTCTAACTTCATTCAAAATAATGATACATTTAATGGTATATTTATTTATATAAATATGTTAATATTATATGAATTTCAATTAATTGTATTTTTTTTAATGAAAATTTTGTTCCAACAATATGGATTCTCACTGTCTATTATTTTATTTTATAGAATTTTCTAAAAAAAATTTTGTTTTTCTAAAAGTTATAATAAATGAACACTTGTGTTTAGAGAATTATATTTTTGAAGTGTAATATGTTATATACATAATTAAAATTGTATTTAGATTATTTTTGAATATGAGTGTGTTTAGAGTATCCACAAGATAAATATATTTTCTTAAAAATAATAAGTTACTGGATTCTTTTGAAACAAATTTGTCTTTATTGTTTTGTTCTATCTAAATGTAACAATTTATTCCCATTAAATATTTAAATTACATCATTATTAAATTTAATGATAAGTTTTTATATAATAATTTCAAAATATTTATATTTTGTAGGATATGTAATAGTTTATAATGTATATCTTTTATAGTATTTATTGAAAATAGATAATTTATAGTTTATTAGCCAATTAAATATCTTATTAATGATTTAATAATTAAATAAAAATTAAATTGATCCATTAATAAGATATTTAGACAGCTTTTTAACATAATCAATGACATTGAATGGTTTTAATTATGTTAGACTTGATAAAACATGGATTATACATAATCTTGATTAATTATTATGTATTAAACATGCTATAATAGAAATAGTTCTGTGGTTATCATGTTTCATTATTAGATTAATGAATTTGAGGTCTACAATACCACTTTAGTTTTAGTTTTTATATATGTATTTAATATTTTATTTTCAAGATTAAATGGTTCATAATATATAAATTCTCATAGGATAAATATATTCTTCAAATAATTACACTGTAATTATCATGAACCAACCCAGGTCGACCCTGAACTGATCTCCTGAGCCGGCCTGAGGCATGGACCGAGCGGTGTTCCCGATCCCCACAGGCTGGAAACTAGTGTTGGAAATCAAAATCTAACCGTTAGGATTGATTTGGCCCATGAACAAAAGATAACCAAATAAATAAATATTGAAGATGAGGAAATAAAACTACCAGTGGAAAGAAAATAAATATACATACCTCACTGTGACCCTTTAGGTCACCACCCAAATAAGAACCAACTCTGCTCCATCATTGAGTAGCTAATGCAAGAACCAAAATAAGAAACTGAACCTCCAACAGGAAAGAAATAATAGGTGTGCGAATTGAGATGCTCAGTATGGATGTGAGAAATAAACTACTGAATCTGAATGTTCACCTTTTCGAAGCAGACCATACACAGAAGTTTGAAATACAAGTTTGAAAGTAGGATGTTTACATTTTAAAAAAATATACATGTTTTTACCATTTAAAAAACCAACACTTGCACATAACACTTCAAAAATAATTTGAAATTTTATAAACAAAACAAAGACAGAAATAGCAAAGTTATGCTAAAAGAAATGAAAAAATAGTACAAACTAGAAATAAACTAATAGGTATAGCTGAATGTATAGAACCAATGTGAATAATTAAGTAACCCTATGTGATCCTAAACATCCCTAGAAGACCCCTAGATGTACTCGGTTCGGAACCACCTACTGGTGTATGGTGAAATTTATAATTTGATAAACAATTTTCCGCCCTCACAGCAATAGAAACCAGCGGCACTCCCCATCTAGCCTATACACCTACCAGTGGGTACCAACCCATCTAATCTGGGCTAATAAGAAACCACCAGTCAATAAACTATAAGACGCCCAAGAATCCATGGTGGTTATAATAATACTTTGTAGGTAGGAAGGCCCTCACACGTGTGACTCATTTCACCGCACTTGCCTTCCACAAACACGGATGCTTCCTATGCATTCACCCATAAAGTATTACCATAGACAAGAGCACCCCATATACTTATGTACATATGCATACATGTCAAATATACAAAGTGCAAACTAGGCCATCACATCATTCGGTTATCAAAACCATGTTACCAATCATTTGGAGTTTTAAATCAGGCCTTTAGTTTTACATAATCAAATTCATTTATGAAAACACTTCACAAGCTCTTCTAAAATATCTCTAGACACCAATTTCATATTTAAAGATCCAAACAGTCCCTTAAGATTCACGTTTCAATGCATTTACAGAAAATTCCTTAGTGATACGATGTTTAATTTTGTAAAAATAAACAAAGTGTTGCCTTACACCACACACTCAAAAAAATATATACACCAAAATCCAAACGGGCATATACTCGTGGATTTAATTTCAAACCAATTTTAATAACCACACGAAGAGTCCCACAACATTTAGGAAACATGAACCTCTTATAAAACCAATGATTTGATAATAATACCAATTCAAAGAGATGCGAAATAATTTCTATAAAAACACTATGTTCCATAAAACTAACCAATGAATGAAAAAAAGATCCATAATATGATTCTATATAAAAACGCCACTCAATACATCCAGCAATACCATTTGTAGATAAAGGCGGTTAGTTCCAACCAAGATATAAAGTTATTAACATGTTCATAAATAGAGGAGCAACCAAAAATCCATTTTTGATAAAATAATTCAAAGGGAAAACACTACCATAATTTTACTGTAAACATAAGAGAGGGGAGAAACATAATCTAAGATTTAATTAAGAAAAAAAACATAATATGGATTAAAATCTCGGAGCAAGGGCATGGAAATACCTACACATAACCAAGGAACTATTTCAAAGCTATTTTTATCGCTTTTAACCATCATAAAAAACACTACAATGAATAAAATAATATGATTATAAAGGTGGGAATAAAATTTTTAAATAAAATAAAATAATTCAAGTTCATATGGAAAACTCCGAATGAGAGAAAGGATGGAAATACCTACCTCAAAAAATGGTCATGCCATGCTTTCTAACTCAAACAATAGCTCACTTGCACACACGCACTTCCGTATATATATCCTTAAACTGATGTATGTGTTCCCCACTCCATGAGGGAACAAACCCATAGAAGATACATTTAACTATACATATCCATACCTGGGGATATGCGTGCATGACTTCAAAACTGACCGAACTCTCTACAATAAAACCCAGGGACTCAAAAACACCACAAATCCATACAAATAAAATCAATACAGACAATGAAATCAAGATACAATTTAAAACCCAACTCTATAAAAATCACCAATTTCACAAGTAAAACCCAAATCATATTTTCATCATTTATATAAAACAAAACTAAGGGTAACTCCCCCAAAATGACTTCAATTTATTTTTAAATCTCATATCACATTTTATAAACACCTTAAGTGCATAAACACATAAACATAATTAAAGAATCATGCTAAAGACCAATTTTTCAACATTTAATCAATCCCAAAACATCAAAAAAGGCTAGATGAGAATACCATAGGGATGTGAATTAAATTTTAAAAAGTTTCAAAGTAAGATTTGGAACATAAACAAGCATATCATCATATACGCATGTAGACATTAACCAGGAACTGAATCAAAACATATTCATAAACAATTCTAAAATTTTAAGAACTTTGTAGCAAGATAATTAAGGGAAAAACGAAGCTGCAAAAAATGTTTTAAAACTAAAAGAAAGTGCGTGAACATTAGAAAAGTTCTCTAGAAACGAAATACAGGAAATTTCCTACCCCGGTGGTGCGTGAATACAACCGCACATCAAAGGAAGGTAGAAAATAATTTCATAGACCCTTCACAGATCCGAAAAAAAGATAAACACACACAAATAAAAAACACTTGATTAGGGTTAATCCAAATCAAAGAAAAACCCCAAAAATGAAAGAGAAATCATGGAGAAGAAGGATATCAGAGAGGGGGGTAGTTGCACTGGTTGAGGGTGATGTTGTCGAACCAAGCAAGGTCGGTCAATGTTTTGGGAGCTGAGGTGAAGCTATTGCGCATAGGTCGGAGCAGCAGGTCGATGGGAACAAGGAATGCTAGGAGGGGGGCTGGTCATTGAGAGATAGGAGGACCTGGGCTGGGGTTGCGCATGCACGAGGAATCGTGGCCGCACAGGATGTGGTCGGTGAAAGGTAGAGCTCCGACGAGGTCGGTTGGGTTGGTGCGCTGCAAGCTGGGTGGGCATGGAGTAGGGTTGCGCCAATCCGTGAAGCACCAGAGAGGAAAGAGGTAAGGTTGCTGGCTGCGTAGAGAGGAAGATAGAGGAGAGGGAGGTCACCCCATGGTTAAGGGTGGAGGGAGGACTCTGCCACACTACAAGAGGGGGAAGACCCTCTTAGGTCTTCAATAAAAAATGAAAAAGAAGAAAAACTAATTTGAAACCTATGACATTAATAATTCTAATAATATTAATAATAATAATAATAATTAATTACAAAAAATATAAATAGAATACTAATAATAATAATAATAATAACAATAATAGAATAGTAATACTTATATTAATGAAAATCTAATAAAAATAAAACTAATAGAAATTTAATTGAGAATAATAGTAATATAAATTTAATGATAATAGTATTATTATCATGTGCAAAAATAATATTATCATGGTGGTTTAATCATTTATAAAAATTAGTTATTTTAAGTATCAGGAAACCGCGCATTCACCAGGGCAGAACGTACATGCACCTCTAATGGTGCGGTGATCGCACACCAGCCCGAGACCCACTGAAAACATCGATGTTTCAAAAATTTCAAACCTGGACCCAAATCCAACTCTGTCCAAAAGACATGGTCCCAAGAAAAGAATATTATAATAGGCGTCAGTGGTTAGGGTGTGACAATTCTCCCCACCACAAGAACTTTTTTCCCCTATAAAGTCACCAAGCCAACTGTCGACCCAACATGAGTCTATGCCAAGAAAAAATCAAAGATAACCAAGAGCCTCGAGGTGAACACTTACAACAAACGTCACACCTGACCAATTCAAGGAAAACCACTACCTGAGATTAATGGAAGAACATGAGAGGGTTCTCCCCATCATAAAAATTCAGTAATATTGAAACCCTTGAAACCCAAACAAACCACCCCCAAGTGGCACAACATGGGAACTCCCAAACCAACCTCATTCATTTTTCCTGCATAGATTGAACAACGCACCTGAAACTCTAACGTAAATCTTTCTCTGAAACATCCTAGTAACTTGAGGATGAGAAATAAACTCAAAACCTACCATCAATTTCACGAAATGGTACATCCCCCTAACGAACACGGCTAAGACCAACTCAAAATCAGAACATGACAATTTATTCATGGGCCTAACTCCGTTCAAGGACAACGAAGGATTTCGAAACCATGATAAGTGCAGATATGACCGCTTGGATTGTTCTATAATAAGCTTATCACACCACCACAACATGGATGATCATACGACAGTGATGAAAAAAGAACAAGTATATTTTGGATATTTCCATCCCAAAGCTGAATACATCATCCAGATGGAGGTTCCACACACCATCGACAACTCTTGATTGTGCATGTGATTTACCCCAAGACCTGTGGTAGGGGTCTTGATAGATGAAGCATATTCTGCCTCAAATTCAAGCATTTGAATCCTATGGTTCACAACTTCTTCTTCCAGAATTATGCTTCTTTCAGAACCCTACCCGGTGGCTTGAATAGTCGCACGGTTGCAAGACTTCGGAGGGATGTGACAAGGTGGCTTAGAATGCCTGAATCGACCAGACTAATTGCATGTGAGAGAATGGTACAACAAACTGGGAGTCAGTACAGACCAAGATCCTTTCCAGATGAGGAACATTTACAAGAGCTGACCCCCACCAACTACACCCAAAACTCTAACGACGATGAGACAACCCACCTTTACTAGTCCAGAATTGAACCCTAAAATAACTCTGGGACGATATGAATCTTAACTACCCTGGGATTCCCCAGAAACCCCAAGACAAACTCTCTTTCCAAACTATTCAAATGCCTTTAATAGTCTTCGATTACCTTGATAAGCTTGAAACACTCAAAAAGAAATAGGAACTGGGCATAACTCATTAACAACTTTTGAAGGCTTTCTGGGAGGTATACTCATAACAACACAAAAAACACCATTAAAACCAGTTTAAAAAATTGATCAAAACTAGAACCCAATCCAAGGGAAACAGGCTCACAATCCAAACATATAATTCACAAGAAAAACTCACTTTTCAAAAACCATCATTTCTTTAAAATTTTAAAACTCACCTATAGCTCCTTATGAATTGTCACTTGTCTGTTCATTCAACTTCAATCACATCATCTACCAACAAGTTCCCCCATGCACTATCCCTACATACCCACGCACGTGCGACCCTCCATATGTAGTTCCAAGGTTAAAAAAATTATTTCCCTAATCAAACCCAAACACACACCAAAATTTTCTAAATCAAAACAATTGATCTTTAAAAACCCACTTTACTAATTTCAAAAACAATTTTGAAGAAACCCCTTTTTCATATTGAAATCACTCTCATTTTTAATATACACTCTCATCAACTAAGTTCAAAATGAAACACAACTGACTATGAACCATTAGAATGAAAAACTAGTGTACGTGCCTAACCTGGTGACATGGTGGTGAGTCATGCCCCAAGTAATGGAATAACACTAAGAGGACCATAAACCGGGAAGTTTGACTCCACATGGGTCACCACCCCATGTAAGGCTGCAACGTGAACTGATTTTCCCCCATTATCATCCATCAATCCTAAATAACCAATGACAAAATACTCAAATCTTAGACTACCGTTAGTTACTCAGGTATCATCGCAAGCAGTGATGATCAGGAATTGACTCATAACCTACCTCCTGAGCCCCAACAGTCCTAATCTCATTCTACCGAACACCCCAAATAACAAGGGCCTCTTTTGATACCATTTTTTCACGAACCAACCTGGGGCGAACCTGAAACAGTCACCTGAGCCGGCCCGCGACATGGCCCAAGGGGCTTTCTCAATTCCCATAAGCTCTCAACTAGTGTAGAGCATTAAAATCTAACCATTGGTAATGATTTGGCCCCTTAACAACATATAACTAAATAAATAAAGACTGAAGATGAGAAAATAAAACTAGCTGTAGAATGAAAATAAATGTACAGACCTCCTTGTGACCATTCTGGTCATCACCCAACTCGGAACCAAGTCCGCTCCATCATTGAGTAGCTGAACCATGTCCTAAACAAGAAACTGAACCTACAACTGGAAATATATAATAGGCATGTGCATCGAGATGATCATTAGGGATGCCAAAAATAAACCAATGAATCCAAAAGTTCCATTTTCTGAAGCAGTCTATAAACAAAAGTTCGAAATACAAGTATGAATTTAGGTTTTCATACATTTTAAAAAATGCAACATGTTTTACCATATAATAAAATTCAACACATGATACATACCACTTCTAAAACCATTTAACATTTAAAAAAAAAAGAATGAAGACCAAGGTTGTGCTAAAGAAATGAATTAACAGTAAAAACTGGAAATAAACTAACAGGTATCACTGAAAGTAAACAAAACATGTCAATAATTAAGTAACCATGGGTGATCCTAAACATCCCTAGAAGAACCTTGGATGTACTCGGTTCGGAACCACCTATCGGCATACAGTGAAACTCCTAAGCCTATAACCAACTGGTCTCCTTCATATCAATAGAAACCAGTGGAACTCCCCATCTGGCCTATACACCTACCAGTGGGTACCAACCCATCTAATTGGGGCTGATAAAAAAACATCACTCGATCAACTATAAGACATCCATGAACCCATGGTGGTTATAATAATACTGTGTTGGTAGGAAGGCCCTTGCTTGTTTGACTCATCTCACCACACTTGCCTTCCCCAAACATATATGCTTCCTATGCATTCACTCATAAAGGGGTACCCTAGATAGAAGAGTCCAATATACTTATATACATATGCATACATGTCAAACATACAAAGTTACCACCGGGCAGTCACATCATTTTGTTATCAAAACCATTTCATTAAACATTTGGACTTGTAAATTGGACCTTTAGTTTTACATAATCAAATTCCTTTATGAATATATTGCTCAAGCTCTTCTAAAATAGTTGTAGACACCACTATCATATTTAAAATGCCAAACAATCCCTTATTTTCCACATTTCAAAGAATTGACATAAAAGTCCTTAGTAATACTATGTTTAATTTCGTAAAAACAAACCACGTGTTGCCTTACACCGCACACTCAAGCAAATATATACACTAAAATCCAAACGAGAATATACACAAGGATTTCTTTTCAAACCAAATTAATTAACCGCAATAAGATACCCACAACATTTAGAAACAAGAACCTATTATAAAACCAAATATTCGCGAAAAATACCAATTCAAAGTAATGTGAAATCATTTCAACAAAAACACTAAGTTCCATAAAACTAACCAAAGAAGGAAAAAAAGTTCCATAAAATGTTTCTACAAGAAAACACCACTCAAGACATCTCGAAATACCATTTTCAGATAAAGGAAGTTAGTTCCAACCAAGTTGTCCAGGTATAAACATGGACATAAATAGAGCAGCATCCAAAAATCCATTTTTATCAAATATTTCAACAAGAAAACACTACTATAAGTTAACTATAATAATAATAGAGGGGAGAAAAATAATCTAAGAAATATTTATGAAATCAAAAACATAATATGGATTAAAAACTGGGAGAAAGGGAATGTAAATACCTACACATAACCAAATAACTATTTCAAAGCTATTTTTAACAATTTCAAACATCATAAAAAAACCACAATGAATAAAATATCATGCTTATAAAGGTGCGAATAAAATTTTTAAATTAAATAAAATAATCCAAGTGCATATGGAATACTCCAAATGAGAGAAAGGATGGAAACACCTACCTCAAACAACAGTCATGCCATGCTTTCTAACATAAACAGCAGCTCGCTCGCACGTACATAGTTCAATATATATATATATATATATCCTTAAACTGATGCATGTGTTCCCCGTTCCATGAGGGAACACGCCCACAGAAGATACAAATATCTATACATATCCATACCTGCGGAGATGCGTGCATGACTTCTAAACTAACCGCACACCCTACGACAAAACCCAGGGACTCAAAAACACCAGAAATCCCTAAAGATAAAATCAATCCAAACAAACATATCAAGATACAATTTATAAACCAACTCTATAAAAATCACCAAGTTAACAAGTAAAACCCAAATCATATTTTCATCATTTTTATAAATGAAAAATAAGGGTAACACCCCCAATATGACATCAATTTATTTTTAAAGTTCATATCACATTTTATTAACTCCCCAACTGCATAAACACATAAACATAATTAAAGAATCACTCTAAAGTACAATTTTTAAATAATTAATCAATGCCAAAGCATCACAAAATGTTATATGAGAACACCATAGGGATGTGAATTACATTTTAAAAAGTTTGAAAGTACGATGTGGAATTAAAAAGTATATCATCATAGACGCATGTAGAAAATTACCAAGAACTGAATCAAAACATATTCTTAACCAATTATAAAAATTTAAGAACATTACAGAAATCTAATTAAGGAAAAAACAAAGCTTCTAAACCAGTTTTAAAACAAAAATAAAGAGCATGAACATTAGTAGAGTTATCCTGAAATGAAATACAAGAAATCGCCTACCATGGTGGTGCACGAATACAACCTCAGATTAATTAAAGGTATAAAATAATTTCACATACCCTTCACAGACCCTAAAAAGAGATAAAAATACAAATACAAAAAAACCATTGATTAGGGTATGGCCAACTCAAATAAAAAACCCAAAAATTGAAAGAGAACTCATGGATAAGAAGGATATCAGAGAGAGGGTGGAGTCACGCCGGTTGAGGGTGGTGCTGCCGAAGCAGGAGAGGTCGGCCGGAGGTCAGGGATCTGGAGTAAAGCCATCATGAACAAGAGAGAACATCATGTCTATGGGAACAAGGCAGGCCATGAGGGATGTTGGTCGGCGTGCGAGAGGAGGACTTGGCCTAGGTCTATGCACGCACGCGGATGCCAGGTCATGTAAGATATGGTCAGTGCAAGGCAGAGCTCCAGTGAGGTCAGCTGGGTTAGTTGCTACAAGATGAGTGGGCAGGGAGTAGGGTTGTGCCAATTTGGGATGTGCCAGAGAGGAAGAATGTGAGGTCGGAGGCTATGTGAATAGGAAGATGGGGGATAGGGATTTTATCCCACAGATGACAGGGGAGGTGGTTCTGTGCGGTGCTGCAAGAGGGGGAAGTCCATCTTAGGTCTTCAATAAAAAAAGAAAAATAAAAACAACTAATTTAACACCTATGACATTAATAATTTTAATAATAATAATAACAATAATTAATTACAAAAAATATAAATAGAATAATAATAAAAATAATAATAACAATAATAATAATATTAATACTAATATTAATAAAAACATAATAAAAATAAAATTAATAAAAATTTAATGAGAATAATATTAATATCAATTTAATGATAATAGTATTATTATGATCTGTAAAAATAATATTATCATGGTGGTTTAAACATTTATAAAAATTAGTTATTTTAAGTATCGGGCAACCGCACATTCACCAGGGCCGAACGCATGGGAACCTCTAACTATACGGTGATCGCGTACCGACCCGAGACTCACTGAAAACATCCATGTTTCTAAAATTTCAAACCCAAACCCAAACCCATATCTGTCCAAAATACAAGGTATTGAGAAAAGAATAAAATAATAGGTGTTTGTGGTCAGGGTGTGACAATAATAATAAATAAATAGGTTTTTAATAATCATTATATTGTAAAATGAACCAAAACAAATTTATAAATAATTTTTTGAATGAGGGAACTATATAAATTATTATAAAATATAACATGATTTTTCTATAGACATTATAATTTAAGAAAATATAAATAAAAGTTTACTTGTATTTAGTTATTCTTTATTTTCATCGTCGTAAACATTTTTTTACTAATTTTTTAATTGATTTTTTTTGTTTATGTGTCTAATAATTTGTTCTATGGAGAAATTATTTGAAAATAAATGTATTACATCTAATTTGTAACTAATTGTTTTGTTAAATTTGGATAAATATTTTCTTATAATATTATCTTTGAATAATTACGTCACAATATTTGAAATTATTTTTAATATACCTCCCAATGTATGACTATAATATTTTTATAAAATAAATACATGTGTAGATCTGATAAAAATAGTTTTTATCATATATTATTAAATAATGTGTATTTTGTGAGAGATGAGTATGGTATGTTAGAATGTGAGTTACTATAGGCATTTAAGTGTTTCATCTGGAGCTTGGGTGAGGGAAATTTAAAAATTTTATTATTATTTTTTCAAATTTATTTTTTTAGATGTTCGGTTTAACGAATGTATTATGTCACCCATTGTGTGGCTATTTCTAAAGGAAACCAATTATTTTAATACTTCCCAATATTTAAAATGATCTTCCTAAGAAAAATGGATATGTTATTCCCATTTCTGGATTTTGATGAAATAAGTACATGTAATGGTTATCCATGAGGGGTAGTCTTGGATACTAGGGGTCCAAAGTCATATCGCATGGTACCAGTGATTTCATTATTTCTAGAGGAAGATATGTAATTTTTTCTCCTCATATGATTTAAATTTTAACAACTTATTAGTGAATTAATTTTAATTTTATAGAAGAAACATTCTTTAAACTTTTGGTATGATTAGTATACTTCACTGGTATGAAATGAAGTTGGTACATTTGATTATCATGGAGTTCTGGTAAGTACACAATGACTTGACATACAAGAGTATTTTTAGTGTTACTATTTTCAACATATACTCAAATATAAGAATTTTTCTATATTTTAGGGGTCCTATTTGTGTTTAATTATTTATTTATATACTCACATCCTATATATGAACCTATGTGGATATAGAGATATTATATTTGATATACAGGTGAGGGAAAATGGATTGTAACATAGATTAAAGTCAGTGAATCCTGTTGGTGAGGATTTGATGTTCTCATGATAGTGTTCGGGGAATTTTAAAATTTAATCACGGTATTTTAAATTTTAAATTAAAATGTGTATATTTAAGATTTTTTTAATAATACAACTTTCATCTTCAATATCTTCTTCTCCCGAATAGTTATTATTTCATTTTTTTCTGGAGACTCATCTTCCACATCTTCTACATTTCTTGAAATACTCTGAGTAGTAGTCATCCAAAATGAACACGAGCACCTAGTATTGGATGATCACTTCTCATAGTAAATCAGGAAACATAGGTAAATGTCCAAAAAATAAGGAGGATGAGACTCAAGCAGAAAAATGGAATAATAAATATTCGGGAGACAAAGATGATGAGGATAAATGATGTATATAACTTTCACATTTGGATCTACCATAGTAGAGTGAATATTTTCTTTAATTAGATTACCCATTTCTTTTAAAATAGATGCATGATAATCATTTGAAAAAGGTGTTTGAATGTGGAATTAAATATTTCATCATGTTTTAAATTGAGAATGCATACGACCCTTCTAGAGTCCTTTGTCCATGTTTACATTTTTGTTATTCAAGAAAAATTAAATTCATGACTACTCATTAAAACAATGTATTTTTTACATGATTATGTTACCAATATTGTGGAAGAATAGACTATTGATGATGAAACTGAAGATTTTTAAAGGATCAACAGTATGTTGATGAAAAAACCAATGATGCAACATCAAGGTGTTGAATAAAATTTTCATGGAAATAAGTTAGGGTAAACAATTTTGGGTTTTTTAGAATCAATATAGACAACCAATTAAACCTAAAAAGTCAATGTTCATTAGTTGTGACGGGGCCACAATGACAATGATTGTGCCGATTTATATCGATTCATGGTGTCATGTCTAATCTATAATGAATGAAACCCTTTAGAAGGATATAACAATAATGTTATAATAGAAGATATGTATTTTACCAAAATATTTTATAATGAAATATTGATTTAATTTTTTTTATTCCTTAAATATTTCATTTAATTAAGATTATTTCTATAATAAATTTTTCTTAATGGGTTCTGTAAATTCCCAAATAGGCTTCTGGACACTTATAATAAAATTACATTTTAGTTATGCTGAGGGGAAAGTAATGCTCCACCCACCAGTTAGTTATACACACTTTATAAAGAAGAAAACATGGAATTCATTCATCAATCATCATAAGGAGAAATCATTTCAATCGAATTATAGGAGATAATATTTTATATGAAATCATTAATTTTATTCAATTTGATTTCAAAATTGTTAATTTATTTATTAGTATTGGAGTTCTAAAAAAATAACATGCATCAAAACCAATGTACCCCTATCACAAAGCAAGGATGGGGTGTTCTTCACTAGAAACTAGTATGTATTTTAAATCGACAATAAACGGTTTATGTGATATGAAACAACATATTCAACCTTTTTTATGTACATTGGTGAATCAAAATCTCAAGACACTCCCTTCCCATGCCATTTGGTATGGAAGGAGGATTGTATAAATAAGGAGGGTAAACTAGTTGATGAAAACACAAAAATAAACATGGGAAACATGTGTAAGTATGACATGTTAGTAATTAATTTTAATTTATTATAGTATTACATAAAAATATCTATTTATGTTCATATTTTTTATATATTTTAGACATAAAAATCATAAATAATTTGTATGATAATAAAAAAAAATTAGTAGTTTTGAATGAGCTGGAACAATATGGTGGTGATAGAGGATTTGGTTTTGGAGAGTCTCCTTGAACATACATATAGAAGATAAAACCACATGAAGATATGAATAATATAGTGAATTGATTTCAGAAAAAATAGACTCTCCAAAAGATATAATTTTTATGTCTGTTTTGGAAGACTAATGTATGGGAAAGGATCAAGGAAAACCAGAATTAGAACAAAGATCCTCACCTAAACCAAATGAACCCACTAGCTTTGAGGCCAATAATTCACCATAACTTCATATCTTACCTGAGATAATATATTTTTTCAATAATATTTCTCTTAAATGTGAATAAAATAACTTCTGATAACTTTATGTTACAAAAATTCTACAGGTTAATGATTTATGTGATTTCTTTGATCAACCCCCACACACTGCCTTATTGTGAAGGGTAAGACATATAGTATCCCAAGAAAAAAGAAATGCCTAAATAAACTCCCAAAATATCACATGAGAGTTGGTATTGAGGTAGATCATGATCCGACTGCTGAGTTTCTTGTTTACATGATGATTCAGATATTACAGTGGTCAATGATTCTATTGAAACTTTCATTGCATAGTCTTATATTATTATAAAGATACACGAGGTATGTATTTTACAAATTTGTTCATATGAAAAATCTATATCAATTGATGATAAAAGGTCTGAAGTGAGTATAACATTATAGATGGATAAAGTGATTGGGGGAACATAACATAAGATTAACACAGTCTAGTGAATCGATCAAGAAATCAAGAAAACCTTCTGAGAGTACCTTCTCCCCGCCAGTTACAGAGCAACATTTATTATCATTAAGACTTCAGGAAGAGACCTTATTTAAATATGGGTATATATCTCTCATTCCATATTAAAAATAAATATATCTAACTTTTATGACATATGTAATTATTCTCAAAACTATAAATGAGATTCTCAAGAATAATGGTTGGGAGTATTAGTTGTGTATACATACATAAGGTAAATTTTCATCATACTTATATCCAAATAGTGAGATAATATGTTTATTAAAGTTAAAAAATATTAATATTTTCAACATTAATTTATATTACTACTATATAAATGGAAACACATGCGAATAAAAATTGCGTTCATTAATCTATGTATTGTTTCCATGGTAAAACAAATTTTGGATTAGGAATAAATTTTTAATAAAAGAGATGATCTACTTGAATTGATTGAGAAAAAAATATATAATGATATACATTTTTTATTCCTATAATAAGAGACAAAAATGTGTATGAATTGTAATTATTGTGAGCTAATTTTCATTGGTTGTCAATGGTATTTAACCATATAATAATATCTCAATACGGTCAATATGAGGAAGTAGCTCCAACATTAATGGAATAGTTCCAAAGTTAATGGATCTTGGATAATTTCATTAGGTCTTGATAAATCAAGAAACATGATTTTAAGACTTTTATTTTAAAGGTGATTCCTAGAGAATTTTTATGGATTTATTTGATGAAATTGGTTTTAATGTTTAAATAATTCTCCCAATAAAATTTGATGATTCTTTGATGATTTTTATTTCAAAAACATAATATGTTGATTAGAGGAATTGTGATGCAAGCCTTATGAAGGGAAGAGGGAGTAAATGTGTTTTCAATCATATTTAGGTTTCATTTGGAATAAATATTTTTCTAGAAGAAATGGAAATTACATCACTTGCCTCGGTAAATCTAACAATTTTAAAGATGATTAGTCAAAGTTAAAAAAATGACTGATTAGGTTTGTGTTAAAATAAGATGACCAAAAATCAGTGTGGATGGTGTTAATGAATCTTTTTTTAAGGTGGTGTCTTTTCCTCGTGTTGGACAAAAAATTGGTGCCTCAAAATCAAGAGCTTTTTTATAAAAAGGATATTTTTTTAAAATGTGTTCAAAGTTCACAGACCATGAAGAATAGTTCACATATCGAATTGGAGGTGTGTGGAATAGAGAAATGAAATCAGTAAATGAATGGCTTCTATAAAGCAGTGCTATATTGACCATGAAGTGCACTACATGGACCAGGTAAGGAAAATATTTTCCAAGATACATGCAGTTCACAGAAGCTTTTAGTTCTTGGGAATAATTTTGTTTGTGGTTGAGAGGTGTGGATTTTTTTTTAAAGATATAATCTGTTGTGAGGGAAGAAAGGCGATATGTGGACCACATATCATACTTCATGGTGAAGGCTATACCACATTAAACTTTTGGTTTATTCGGATTAGTGGTTTTTTGGAATCTATTTTCTAATATAAATACCCCTAATCACAATATTAGGTAAGAAATAATTTCATTAGAGTATGTCATCACTCGTGGAAGAATTCAAGAAGTCTGAAAGAGTTCAGGAAGAATATTCTGTTAAGGAGAAAGTAGTCTGTGGAAAAGGAGATGATTTGTGGAAGATAAATAAGTACATGGAAGTAGGGGAAGTCTATAGAAGGGAAGATAGTCTATGGAAGAGAATACAGTCCACAGATGCTGGGGCATTCCGCGGAAGAGATGACAGTTCGTGGAAGAGATTACAGTCTATGAAAGCATAAATAGTATATGGAAGGAATGTTTTTCCATGTGAGGAATGCTTTTTATGAAGAAATAGTATTCCATTAAGGGAAACAGTATACTAATCATATAATGTTAGTGAGGAATCATCCTTCCACAAAGTAGAGGGAAATCCATAGAAAACAAATGTGTGAAGAACTCACGCCATGAAGTGAAAAGTAGCACGTGGTTCAAGGAATTTTGTAAAGGATACAATATATTTCACAAAGTATAAATATAATGCTTACCCCCATGTTGTTATTTTTGAATAATATGATCCATGGTCACTCAAAAGAAGTTAATCTCACATGCATGTATTGATTCTCAATGAATGGTTCTACGAACCATTTCTTGGGTATAATAACTCCACTGTGTTTCACAAAGTAAAACAATATATGTAACCGGTAGATACCCAATGTAATGAGATGATAAAAAAACATATTTTTTTGTATGAATAATAACCATAAATTCACATAATTTCATATTTTCATAAGGAAGAAGAGATGTAAACTGATACACTCATGTGTTCATATTTAGTGTCAAATAAAGAGAATAAGGCACTGCTACATAATTAAACATTATTGTGTGTCCAATAATAATATAGTGTGCCCTTTTCAATGTTGATTATTATTCAAGGAATATTAATTATGATGATGCTAAGATACACTAATATTAATTGACTTAATATTCATAAAATTAATTTTGTGATTCCAGTAAGAAGAAGAAGAAGAAGAGATCTCAGTGTATTAGGTTTTTCACTGAAGAAAAAATTGAGAATAAGGGAATAATATTTGGTGAAAAAATTGATATTAGTTAACTATAATTTAGTATAGATAAAATTTAGTGTCCATCATTCCATAAAAGATTCATATTATTTTGACTGATAAAAGAATATGATTTTTCATCTTTTAGTTTTTTGTTGGGAAGAGGAATGAAGAGTTACTTGCATGTTACTAAGAAAGTAATAAATGAAGAGGGTACTATCAAAGTAGTGTTTTGAAATCCAAAATGTCTCAATAGGTATAAAACTTTATTGGTGTTACAAACCTTTAACAAGGATATAACTATCTTGAGAGGTAGTGTGAAGATCTTATCCAAGTGTTTCAAAAAACCCACTATTGGATTATTTTCATAGTGTTATAAGAATGCAATATTAGATGTATTACATTGTGTTATACTAGTGTGAGGTCATATACTACTCATTATAACTACATTAAAAGGATTTTTTTCAAGTGGTTATGTGGCCTGGATTATTTCCTGATCTTGCAAAGGACTATATACTCTTGTTGAGTAGTGAAACTTGTAAAATTATTGTGTGTTATCTTTACATATTTCATATACATGCTTGAGATAGAGAAAATAGAATATGAGAATTAAGATCCTAATAGGTCTAAGAAGTACAGGGATAAAATTTACAATTGGATTAAAAATTCCCCAAAACTGATTAACCCCCCCCCCCCCCCCCCGCGCCTCATCAATGTTAGGAATATCCAAAATTGGTTCTTTCAATTGTAGTAAGAGACATGGCTCACCTATATTAGATTCTATGTAGTCAAATATATTCTATTTTGAAGATTTGATTTTATTTCATGAGTCCTAAATGAATTACAATTTCCATGATGATTCAGTTACCTCTGAGTAGAATTCAATATCTACCATGACCATGATGAACAAGAAAAATTAATGGAAGAGAAAGGTGAAGAAGCACTCCTTATTATCCAAATAAGATGAAGTATCTATTTATCTATTCCTTTATAACAATAAAGACATATCATACTTTTAATGTAATGAAAATGTGGCCCATGTTTCTAACAAGAAGATGTGTAACCTTCCTATCTCTAGTGGTTAGAAGGTATGTGTTAGTAAATGTTAAGACATTCCATCAGATGAAAATGATAGCACAATTGGTGATGATGATCAATCTAAAACTTCTCAAGAATTATCAGTTGATATATTAAGAGTAATTCTTCACAGTATTCCTGGAAAAAGAGAATCCCCTATTTGTGGAGTCATTGAAAGTATGAGAGAATATATCACCTAGATGGAAGTAGAAATTAATGTTTTGTAGAAGGGATTGAAAGTAATTTTTTTGAATTTATACATATCTCTAGACATGGTGTAACCCTTGAATCAAAAAAAGGTAACTTGAAAAAATATTATCAAAATGGATCAAATAAGTTTAAGAGAAATTTGGATTCTAGAATACACATAAATAACATATCCATGAACTCGAAAAGATGTTTAAAAATAGAATAGATGTGGAGGGTTTATATTAAGGAGAAATATTAATGAAGATCAATGAACATGACTATTCAATTCACGACAAAGTTAATTTTTATGTATATAAAATTTTGAAGAATGAAGAATACATATAAAAAAATATGATTATGATTAAAGACCATAAAATCATCTTCAATGTGAAATGTATTCGTTTGGAAGTTTGGTTGGCCAATTGTTAGAAGACACATATTGAGACTTCACAAAAGAAAGAAAACAGTTACTACTGGTACACAATGTTAATTTTAGGATTCAATGGTTAAGAGATCTAAAAAACGTGATTAGAATATCAGGACTTCATTTAATGATCTATCACAGGATGTTGAGAAGAATCAGGTACCATCCCTATTGTCTTGTAATAATGTTTCTAAACTTGTTTTCATGAATAGTTCATGTTATAAACAAAAATATGAAAAATTATGGATGAAGAATTATGATAATAAAACAACCATCATTAATATGGTAGACAAGAAAAAGGTTGTGGAAATTGAATCCCCACAGAAATCATAACAAATATTAAAGAATACACAACAATCTGTTATAGAAAATATCCATAAATCAATATTTTTGGGTCAATGTTGGTGTTTTAATATATTTTGTAGTTTTACATTAAATTATTTGTACAATACTGAAAATTTAAAATCATAAAGGATTATTATCTTGAGGGGAGATTTATATAGAAGAATAAGCAATATCCATAAGTGAAGAAGTATCTGTATATTACAAACAGATTTGGAATTCTTGATAACATCTGTGTTGAATTCAATGGTTGTGTTCACAAGGTTGGTACATGCTAATCTCAATTTATACCCAATGCTAACAAGAAAATAATATAAAAAGTTACTTGTAATGAATAAGTAAACATGGGAAGATATCAGAAGAATGAAGTGAACATAAATCCTCCCAATAAGGTAACAAAGACTAATAGTGACAAAACCATGGATTCTAAATCCATGAAATTCAATTGTAGTGCATCCAAAATAACTACTAAGAGGCATAAAACTCAGAATAAACCATTTGGAAGATTCAAACATTCTCCCACAGTTCATTATGACATGTTAGTTTTCTATCTAGAAGATTTGGAATGAATGAGAAAAATAGAAGAGGCACAATATAAATCTAGTGAGAAAGGGGAAGAAATGATTCAGAATTATGAAGAAAAATTGCATGATGGTCTATTAAGAAAAGGAAACACTTGTGTTATTGAAGTTATGTGTGAGAGATTCAAGAAATCTGGTCACATTTCAAAAGGTTTCATAACCATGTTACCAGATCAAGAATTAGTCCTCAATAGGAGAATTAATATGTCATCGATGAAATTTGTTAAGAAAAAAAATTGTCCACACAAAGAAGAAGAGGATGTGAAGATATCCATGTTTCCTCAACATAAATGAGAACATTTGTTTAGATGTGTATGCATGAATACTGGATAGAATGGATCTACTAGTTTTAGAAGATCTTCCCAATCATTCTATTCATAATAATGAATCAAGGAGGATCCAACATATTCCCTTAATTCATTGTGGATTGTATTTGTAATTAAAATTTAGGAAATTTTGTGTGATTCAAGTTATCATGGGGAGGACCTAATAAGTAGTGAGTATTTTTTACTAATGATAGAAAATATAAAGAAGTTACCATCCTTGAATAATTCCTTAATTGATATTTAAATACTAATATGATGGAGTATCATCTTTGATGATCTATAATAATGTGATATCTTATTCTATATATCCATTATAAATAAGATTCCATCTTGATTTGATATTGATTAATTATATTCTGTAGGAAAAATATTCAAGAAGATCATACATGGTGAATTTTTGAAAAGTTTTCCAATATAGACTATCACAAGTTGAAGACCCATTCTAGTGTATCCTCCATGCTGTAATTTCTTGACATCTATTCTAGATGAGGTAAAACATTATAGAGATGTTGAGAAATGTTTTCCTTGAGGGGAGACAAATAAAGAAGCTTCCAGAATTATTATTTCAACTAATATTAAATCTTATTATTCTGGAAAATTCTTGAAGATCATGTAATTGGAAAATGTATGTTTATTAATCTATAATCCTTAGTTATTATAAATAACAAACCTTTTACAAAAGGGTGACAATTTATTTATTTAGTGACATAAGAAGAATGTAAGTTTCCCATTGTTACTTATCCTTCATATTGCACTTGAATTTTTTTGATCTACTTGTTGAAGTGAGTATAGAAGTTTCATATTGATTATTCTTAAAAAGATTCATCTCACATTTAGTAATTTCATCCTATAATTTATGTAAATAATCATTGAATATATGTATATGAGTTCTCATTTCTTAAGGTATTGTGGTCTGTTGGTAATGGAATGCTTTTTTGTCTGAATCAAATCATATTGTTTCTTACAACAAGCATATCTCAAGTAGTCTTAGTGTGAAATGATGGATGGAATATTTCTTAAGTATGGAATGATACCCTTTTCCCATGAACCTTGTATTTGTTTTCAATAAGGGGGAGAAAAACTTAAATGAATGTTTGAAAATTAAAGGGGAGAGAGAAGATAATAGTTCCACATATTGGAACATTCATTTGGAATGAACATTAAAGGTATTTCAAACAAATACAAATGGTAAGATTGAAGTGCCCACTTTGTTTATGGATTGTATTTATTCTTCAACTGATTTTCATTGGCTATAAATGGTGTTTAATGAGACAATATTATCTCATTATGGTCAATTTGATGAATTAGTTCCAACATTAATGGAATAGTTACATTGTTAATGGAGCATGGATAATTTATTCAAGTCTTGATAAACCAAGAAGAGTATTTCAAAGAAAATGAGTTAAAATGTGATGCTTGGAGAGATTTTATTGCGTCATTTTATGAAATTTTATGTCATGTTTTAATAATTATACTTGTAAAATATGATGATTCTTTGCTGAAAAAATTTCACTACTATCGATAGTTTTTTTGGGAACTTATGATCTAAACATTTTGAAGGAAAGGGGTTTAATGGTGTTTCCAATCATATCCAGATTTGATTGAAAATAATGATGTTGCTGGAAGATGGAGAAATTAAAATACATTACGTGGTAAATATGATGATGATAAAGATGATCAATCAATGGATAAAAATCTTGAATGATAAAGATTTTGCTAAAATTAGATGACCAAAAATCGGTATTGTTGGTGTTGTCAAAGCAGATTTGTAAGGTGGCATTATTTCCCAGTGTTTCCCAAATTTTTGGGCCCCAAATTCAGAAGTTTATTTTTTAAAAATTAATGTTTTCTACATAGGAGTTCATTGTTCTTGAAATTTGAACCACAGTTCACAGACTGAAAATGTGGTGTGTGGAAAGGGGAAGAAAAATCAGAAAAGGAAGTATTTTCTCAAAACATTATTATATGAACCAC
Organism: Viscum album; assembly: GCA_963277665.1. Lineage (NCBI taxonomy): Eukaryota > Viridiplantae > Streptophyta > Magnoliopsida > Santalales > Viscaceae > Viscum > Viscum album. The sequence goes on along the minus strand of OY728164.1, from coordinate 919,320,267 downwards.
AAAGTACACTATGCGGACCGCAAAGGGAAAGCATTTCATGGGAGGCATGTAGTTCATGGAACCATTAAGATTGAGGGAATTGCATCATTTACAGTTGAGAGATGGTGAATCATTTAAAGGAGACATAGTCCGATGTGTGGGAAGAAAGGCCCTATGAGGTCCGCATAACATAGTTCTTAGTGAAGGCTGCTCACATTGAAATTTTGGGTAATTCAGATTAATGGGTTTTTTATCTATTTCCTATATAAATACCCCTAATCAAATCATTATATAAGAGAGAATTACCGTGTATAATATTATTTCCAGTGGAATAATTCAATTAAGTCGAAAATAATTTGGGAAGAATATTTTTTGAAGGATGAAGTAGTCTGTGGAAGATGAGTTGGTACGTGGAAAAGAAGGCAGTCTGTGGAAGTAGGGGAGTTTTGTTGAAGAGAAGATGGTCTATAAAAGAGAAGGAAACCCACAGAAGCAGGGGCAGTCCGTGCAAGGTAAGGTTGTCCGTGGAAGGAAATATTTTCCACAAAGAAAAGGTATTCCCTAAAAGGAAGTCAGTTCATGGATCATAGATAGTTCATGAGACATCATCCATCGGCAAAGAAGGGAACGTCCATTGAAGAAAAATTATGAAGAACTCACACCATGAAATGCAACACAACATGTGGTTCAAGTTAGTTTGTATTGGATACGATATATTTCATGAAATACAAATATGTTACCTACACCCTCATCATTATTTGTGATGAATATGATCTATGTTCACTCAATACATGGTAAGATCAAGAACCTATAGTGATTCCTGAAGAATGGTTTTATAAACCAGTTCTTTCATATAACACCTCCACGTTTTTTCAAAATTAAAAACTGAGACTATACCCAGTTGTTAAACAAAAAACTGTGAAAATAAAAAACACAGTCTGTTTTTATGAAGAAGAATTAGGAGTTCACAAAAGTTCATATTTTCACTAGGAAGAATATAATTAACTAATACACTCATGTGTTAGTATTGAGTGTCCAATAATGAGAATAATACACTGCTACATAATTGGACATTATTGTGAGTCTAGGAATAATAGAGTGTTGCCAAATAAATATTGATTATTATTCAGGGCAGATTAATTGTGATGATTCTAAGATACACTATTATTCATTGATTTAATAATCCCAAAAGAAATTTTGAGACTCCACCAAGAATAAAAATAAGATATCTCATTTCAATAGTTGTTTCACTAAAGAAGAAAGTGAGAAGAAGAGGAGAAGATTTGGTGACCAAATTTATATTAGTTGTTTATAATTTGGGTTAGATAAAATTAAATTTCCATTTGTCCACAACACAATCATATTATTGTGTCTAATAGAAGAAGAATATTATGCCCCTTTTAGTTTGATGTTGGGAATAGGTATGAATACTTACATTCAAGCTGGTAAGAACATTACATGTGAAGAGCGTAAGATTAAAATAGTATGGTGGATCCAACAGTTGTCAATAGGTGGATGACTTAATTAGTGTTATAAACCTTTAAAAAGGAGAATATTGCCTTAATAAGTAGTATAAAAATCCATCTGAGTTCTATAAAACAAACACTATTGTATTTTTTTCATTTTTCTACATGACCACACTATAGGATTGTCTACATAGTGTTATACGAGTGAAGGGGAATATCCTACTCGTTGTAACCACATTCAAAGGATTTTTTTTCTTGTTGTTTTGTGGTCAGAATTATTTCAAAACCATTCCAATTACAAGCTAATATTATTTATTTTTGGACCTTGTAAAAATAACATGTGTTATCTTGACTGCTTTCATATACATGCTTGTGATTGAGAAAAAATAATAAGATAATCAAGATCCTAACAGGTAAACAAGGTATAAAGATAAAAAGTTTTAATTGGATTAAAAATTCCCCCACACTGATTCACCCCCCCCCCATCATAGTTTCAGGAATATCCCAAGGAAATCCTTTCATTAAATTATATAGGTAAATATCTAAAATCTAACCACATAAAATATATTATTAATTTTTTTCATTACTTATTTGTTTTTTAGGCAGTACTGGATCCTAATCATAGTTGATCTTGATACCCCCAAATATTTATTTATTGGATCCAATGCATGAATATCCAAAAAATTAACACACATGATATGTTTTGTGAATTTTTAGTACACTTTAATCAATATTTTATATATATAAATAAAATTATATGTTTCAGTTTGTGTTTTAACACGATTTGTATTATAATAAGGTGGTTTCTCAATATAGGAAAAATCATGGCATGAAGTATGTTTCTGAAAAAGACTAATCCTGTGAATTACTACAAGAGGAAACATATTAAGGTATATATAGAATTATTTTACTATCAAACATATTTATAAACAATTTACTTATTTTTTCCAATATTTCAATGTTGCTTATAGAAAGATAATGGAAACGATTGTGGATATTATGTTTGAAAATTTATGAGATAGATCATAAATCATGATAATACCATCACACCTCACCATGTAATTTACAAAGGTAATTTAAATTTCATAAAATATATTTATTATTCATATTTTTGTATATATTTTCTCAGTAGTATCAAGATTTCTGAAAAACTTCATACGCAAAAGAATATGGAAATTTTTTATAGATGACCGGGAAGCGTACATGTTGTGTGAATGATTACCAAAAACAAATTTATGTGATTACGTCCTATTTTTATGATCTATTATGATCTATGACCTTATAAATCAATTTTCGTTGTCAAAAATTAGTGTTAGAGTGCTTATATATTATTTTTGATCTATTTCTCAAGGAGAAGTACAATAGAAGAAATCAAATTTTTTAGAAACACTGAACTATAAGAAATACTATTTTTGGAAATTATGGAGGTGGTATTGAATGAGGAGGTAGATTCTGATTCAGAGACCAAGTTGGAGGAGGAGGTAGAGGCGGAGACTGAGGCATTGATTGAGGTAGAGATTGAGGAGGAGGAGGAAATGAAGGGTTGTCTTACAAGTAATAAAATTGTACAGCAATGGAGTAGAATGGGGATCACACAAAGGTTTTTTTTGAGAAACATTGATGAAAAGTGCACACAACACTTTTCAATTAATATAAAAGCCATTGTGAAAGTGTTTCAGGTAGATTATTGAAAACAATAACTAGTTGTTTAAGTGATTATATATAGAAATTTTTGTGGAAGAATTGTTTTTAGAATAAAAACAAACACTACTTATTTTTTAAAACTGATTTTATTAGACTAAAATTTAGATTATTGCATTCCAAGTCATATAAAATATTAATGAAGTGTGAAACAAACACCTCTCAAATAAAAAACGTAACAAAAAAATAGATGAAGTTTCATTCCCATTACTTCTTAACACTACAAAGAAAGGGTTTTATGAGTAGAACCAATAGCCACCTGAGAGTCATAAAGAACCATTCAAATAATATAATCCAACTCTAATATTTTAACAAATATGTATGCAATCAACCACCAATGCCATATGGTTTATGAGAAAACTATTAGAGGACATCACTCATTGAGAGAACATGGTCATTGAGGAGGGACGGTGTTAGAGGAAACATGAAATTAAATGAAATGAAACTGACTTATAAAGGAAAACCAAAAAATTAAAATCCTAATTCTAATTTAATAATTAAGCCCCAAAAATCCAAAAAAATGACCCTTTTAAAAAGAATCTAGATAATTAATCCAAAAACTCTTAAAAATAAATAAATGAAAAATTTCACCAAATGAATCGTGAATTTTATAAAAAAAACCATATAGTGGTTTCACTTTGGTGGGTGGTGGAATTATTTTGTATATTCGATCATCAATTAGATGCATGATATAATACAACAAATGATTTCGAATTCCATACAAGTAACATTCATTATGAATGTGAACACTCATTATGTAAAATCATCCATGTCCACAAGATTATTAATAAAACACACGTCATCATTTTTAATAAAAAATACATGAAAATAGGGATATTACAATTTTGATAAATAAATAAATATTATGTTATGTTAGAGTTTATCATCATCAAAAATATTAAAGTGGATATACTAATATATACCACAATCCAAGAATACATTATGGATTAACTATATTTCAAAAAGAAAATTAGATTCTATAAAGGGCTATATTGATGTTTAATACTTTCAAAAATGGTTAAAAAATTAATGGAGTTTAGTGTGTTGTAAAAATACATAATGGGCCACACTGAAGTTTTTTCCATAAAATAAGGTAAATTTTTTATCTTGTAATTTTTCCTCTTTATGATTGTTAAAGGGTAAGATAGATTTTATTATGTTTCACAAAAACTCATGAAAATATTTATTTTAGTTCAGTCAGTGATTTCGGATAGGTATACACAAATGGTTAATGTTTTCTAGGAATAAATGACTTCATCAACAATGGTGATTCACTTGTTTACTATGATCACACACTCAATATGGATGATTAACTCATGATGATGCAATTTTCTTTTTCTTCTCTAATGCATCCAATATTCTGGGTTATCAAACTATGATATTGATAGATGGCCTAGAATGTTGATTACACTATACGATAAAAAGATATTGAGGAATCAACCATACCTCAAAGTAATACACCGTGTACCTAGTATGACTCAAATTATGTTTTTTCAATTTAAAATTGACATTTTATTAATTTTTTATTTTATATTTATGTTTAATTTAATTATTTATAGTATTACTAACATGATAATTTTTTATTATGTAGGTGGATTATTTTTCAAGAGATGGGGTATTTTGTTTGAAGCTTATTATTCTTGTGAGAGATTAGACATTAAGGCTACAACTAAGAAGAAAAAAACATTGAAATAGGTCAACAATGTATACAACCATCATTAAAAAGGTGAATTAATACTACTTAATTAGTTAATTTTTCACCATTTTATCTACTATTTTTAAGTAATATTCCTTATAATTTTTAACAAATATTTTTTTTGTGCACATATCTGTTGGGAAGTCAAGTCTTTCCTTTTATAATATATATCAATATAGAAAAGAGAGAACATGGTGATTTTGGATGAGGTGTTTTAGGACGAATATGGTTTCTTCCTCCATCCAAATAGAACATTTCAATCTGTTCTAGCATGGTGAAAATAATTTAACGAAAACCCCGCATCACAAACTCAATCATCTGCACCTCAATTTGATGTACGATGTGACTGGTATGACTCAAACTGTATGTTTTTAGTTTAAAATATTTATTTTAGTTCAAAACAAACATCACATTCTCAAAAATGAAAAAACATGTTAATATTTCTATGATACTTTTGTAAAATAATCCATATGTCGTTTGGGACATGTAAGAATCAGTCACACCTCAATATGACGTATAATGTGACTATTAAGACTCAAAGTGTGTCTTTTTATTTCAAATTGACATTAATTTTAGTAAAATAGATAGCTTCCATCCTAAAAACTGCTCAAATTCAATTGTATTGTCATTATACTTTTAGAAAAAAATCCATAAATAATTTGGAACATGTATGAATCATTCTCACCATAATTTGAGGCATGGTCTGACGGGCAGGACTCAAAGTGAATCTTTTTATTTTAAATATAAATTAATTTTAATAAAAAAAGACAACTGATATACCAAAAACTATATGAATGTATTCATATTATTTTTATACATTATTAAAACAATCCATGATTCAATTTTTACATTTATTGATCATCTTCACCTCAACCTGATGTAGGATGTGCTCAATATAACTCAAAGTATATTTTATCATTTTAAAATTGAAACTTTAGTACAAATAAGTTTCACCCATTGAAAAATAATAAAACACACTCATATTGTCTTTATAATTTTATAAATTGATGCATAATTCATTTTTTATCTGTAGGAATTACTCTAGAATAAATCTTATACATCATGTAACTAATATGAATCAACGTACATGTTTCCATATTATAATTTCATTTTAATAAAAAACAAATTTGTCATACTCAAATCCAATAAAATTCATTCATATCATTTTCATACTTTACTATAATAATACATATGTCATTTGGGACATGTAGGAATCAACCACACCTCAATCCTACACACAGTGTGATTGTTATGAATCCATGTGAATATTTTTATTTAAAATTGGCATTAATTTTAGTAAAATAGAAAACTCACATGCCCATAAATGAGAAAAACGATTCAAATTATTTTAATACTTTCTGAAAATTATCCAATTTTTATTTGGGATGTGTAGTAATCAATCACACATCAAGTTGATACAAGGTATGATCGGTATGACTCCAAGTGCATCTTTTTATTTAAAATTAACATTAATTTTACTAAAAAAGACTTTTGATTTACTTTAAACAGATAAAACAATTCTAATTATTTTTATACATCAGTAAAATGATCTATATGTCATTTATGATGTGTAAGTATTATTCAAAAATCAGTCGAATACATGATGTGACCGATATGACTCAAAGTGTCCATTTTGATTTTAGAATTGACTATTTAGTACACAAAAGTGTCACTCACTCAAAACCAAGAAAAGTCACTCATATTTTCTTGATAATTTAGGAAAATGATTCATAGTTAATTTTTTAAGTGTACGAATTAGTCTCACATAAATACCACACATTATGAGACTGTTATGACTTAAAGTGCATGTTTCCATATTAAAAATTCATTTTAGTAAAAAAAAAATTGTGTACTCAAAACCAAGAAAATTCATTTGGATTATTTTGATACATTAGGAAAATTATTCATAAGTCATTTGGAACATGTATAAATAATCCTTATCTCATTATGGTATATAGTGTGACTGGTATGACCCCAAGTGCTTCTTTTTATTTAAAATTTACCTTAATTTTACTAAACAAGAGAACTGATATATTCAAAAACCAAGAATTTTCTTTTGTATAATTTTCGTACTTTAAGAAAGAAATAAATAATTAATTAGAGAAATTTAGAAATCATCTGAACCTCAATATGATACATGATGTTCTTGGTATGACTCAAAGTGTCTCATATCATTTTAAAATTGAAAATTTAGTTCAAAAAGTGTCACTCACTAAAAATCAAAAAAATGTGCCCAGATAGTATTGATAATTTAAAAAACGATTCATTATTCATTTCAAATGTGTTGGAATCAATCTCATACCAAACCCACACATGATCTGATCAGTATGACTCATAGTGTGTGTTTCCAATTGAAAATGACATTTTAGTAAAAAATAGAAGTGACATACTCAAAACCAATGAAATGAATTAGTTCAATTTTTACACCCTAGAAAAATGAATTGTAATTCATTTGGGACATTTAGGAACCAGTTTCACCTCAATATGACATATGGTGTGACCGGTATGACTCAATGTGTGTCTTTTTAGTCTATATGTTTCATTATAGTTTACACGTGCATCATATCACCAAAACGAAACAAAAAATCCTAGATTTTTTTCTCATAATTCTATCTATTATTACATAATTAATACCTTAAAATTGTTATTTTATACTTATTTGGATAGGTTTTCTGCAGATAATTCTTGAAAATGAACAATAAATTTTGTTGTGTGCAAGAATCAACCACAACTCAATTTGATACACACTATTATTTATATGAATCAATGTATAGTTTAAAATTCACACTTTTGGTTTAATTTATTTATTTATATAATTACTAACATAAGAAATTTTCTCTCATATAGGTGTGTTTTTCTCTCGATCAAGGTTGGTTTCTTCTTTTATAATGTTTATTTATTTTGTTCTACAATAGGGTTTTTTATTATATATGTGTTGTAAATTTTATTTCATTTAAATTATATATTTTTATATGATTTTTCTCATTTTTGGTGTTGTTTATGGGGTTGTAGTGTGCTATTATAGCACACTATAATATGTCGTGTTCCCATTGATATAGTGTGTTGTTACAGCGTAGTGTGGTATACCCCTTTATAAGCTTATTTATTTGCATTGTTAAAGGATGACTTTATCAGAACATTTAGAAGCGCTAAAAAAGGATCCATTTAGTAGTGCTAAATAATATATCTGTTAAATGGTATACTTTATCAGTGCTTTTCTAGTGCTGATAAATTCCAAGGGATTTTAATTGTGCTCCAGTAGTCAGTTCATTTTTAGCAATGATAAACCCCTATTCTCGTGCTATTAAAGTACAATTTTTTTTGTGTGATTTATGAGATGTAATATCTATTGTATGAATTTTTTTTAGGGATGCGAGAAATTTATTAAGGCATTTTCATATAAGAAACTAGAACATGTTGGAAAATTTTTTGTCATTGTATGATATTTCGATGAAATTAGTGGATATTATATATAAATCCACATATATATAGAGGTAATAGTTTTAATACATATAATAATTCATGATATGGAGAACATACCAAAATAATATAGTTGTAGAAATATTGGGTTTGATGAAGTTTGTTATCAAGATACACCCTAGTTAGAATAGTGATAGATTCCACAAGACACCAAGGATAAAAAAATTTCAAAGAAACCTGTACAATATAGATAGATAGGTGAGGATAGATAACCTAAGATATAGAGTTTTATGGTGATCAAGGAATGTGACTCATTAATATTTGGTAATAAAGAACCATTGTCCTATAATTACGAAATAAGGGGTGAATAAACTACTACATGTAAATAATCCATGAATTATGAGGTAGGTTCAATGTACCAAAACAATTTTTGAGGTTCGGTATATCCTACAATTTATATAAATCCTATTAGATGCAATGTGTATTTGATGAGAAAAATAGACATATACAGTAATGTTAGAACCTATAAATTATGGTTTTTACCTAAAGGTTTTATGAAAAATCAAGGAATATAATATGATGAAGCCATTCCACCAATTTAAATTATGAAATACATTATAATTTCACTTTCCATATTAGCTTACCATGACAATGAAATTTGGTATATAGATTTCAAAATCACTTTCCATAATTTAAACCATAGAGAAGTTGTATATATGACTAAACATTAAGGTTTTTGGCCTAATGGAATTTCTATAATGTATGTAACTTATAGATATCCAGTTATGGATTAAAGTAAGAATCCAGGTTAGGGAATATTTTCTTTGTTGAAGTGAAAAGGGAATTTAGTTTCATAAAGAATAAATTTAATCCATGTATTTGTAGCTAGTTTAGTGTGAGTGATGTTAATTTTCTAGTAGTATTTTTTATAAAATATTAATAATTGTGTATGAGATACCAGTATTACAATCAATAAATACATGGTTAAAAAAAATATCTGAATGGATTAAATGGAGTATCCTATATTATTAGGATCTGGATCACTAATTATAGATCTAATAGTCATATTATATCAATTTATAGTACTTACATTGACCAATAATGAAGAAATTAGGTATGGAACAATCTGAGAGGTGATCAGTTCTTATGTCACATTGTACTCCTCACTCCTTGAAAATATGCCCTCAAACACAAGAAGATAAACATTTGATGGAATGAGTCGCATAATTATCATTGATAGGATCCATCAGGTATTTTTTTTACTTGGATTGATATTTCCTATTCCATGATCATGGTAGTTTTATATCATGTATATCCAAGAGACCACTATTGGATGATAGTCAAGAATTTCCAAAAATATATGATCCCTACTAAGGATATGTTCCTAGTTTATAGAGGAGATCATCTGCTGAGAATTACGGTATATAGATATTCTATTTTTTACACTAATTATGATGATATGAAATTGCAATCAGAATATGTCTCATATGTAAAAAGATGATATATAAGGTGGAAAAACTCAAGGAAGATCGTTGTTCCAAATTCTATAGAAGAATCTACGTACATTACATATTCTGATATAACAAAAAATAAAATATTGATATTTAACTTCATACAAGTGCTTGATATGGTACTTAGTGGTAAAGAAATTGTCACATTGTATTGTGAAAATACTATAGTAACATCCCTTTTTAAGGAACTAAGTTCACATACATAAAGGAATAATATAAAATGGATAAATAACCCATTAAGGGGATTCTCTCAAAGGGGAGTGGTCATAGTATGTTGAGTTTCCACAGAGGAAAACATGGAAGACCCCTTGAAAAAATCCTTTTCTAATTATAAGAATGAACATTATTTCAGAGGTAGAATATTGGTGGTTATTAGTATTCAGATCTAGGGAATGTGGTGTTCTATTAGAGTTAGTTCCCCAATAAACTACATTGTAATTTGGATTTCTAATTAATTCATGGTCTTGAATGTTAATAAAAATATTATAAAATCATGATTGTTATTTTATATAATATTGAATGTGAGTGTGTTGTTAGAGTACTTATTAGAATAGAAAATGATATTGAAGTTCCCAACTATGATATGATCCCATAATTACACAGAAAATATTCATAAATACATGTTATATGGTTGGATGATATCATCAGATTGGACTGAGATGATAGAGGTTGTCAAGGGTAAGAAGTTCATAATTCATTGAGACTTATTCTCATGAAGTTCTCCCTTAAAATATCTAAGAGATGATGTTATAAAGATAAACACCCCCATAGTAATTACACATGTTATATGTGTAATTGGATATTTGTATCTCGAAGTGTGTATATGGGACCTTATAATTGAGTTAATAATTAATTCATATCATGAGAGATATACTTATATGTATAAATGAAAATAGATATGTCAAATGTTCATTATGAAGAATGATATGTTAGATTCATCATGATTTATTAGGAATTAATGAATAATTAAAGACAAGATTTTTCCTTCTGAGTTAATAGAATATGATATCTTATCAATTTTATGAGAAAGAAATGAAATGATTAAGTCTATGTTTATGATGGTTTTTCCAGTGAGTTAATATATATAAATTAAAAGAAATATACATCGAGAATATAGGTATATGACACATGTAATACATCATTCTGAAATCTATATTGAGCCAAAAAAATTATATTATACAGTGTGAATTATTGAGATGTTTTTTCATTGTTAAAACATTTACTCCTTTCACTATGGTTTTCATGATGTGTTTCCAAATGAAAATCTTTTTCATTAAGAGAGTTCACACAAATGGAACTTATAAAGGGGGCTACTATTCTGACACAACGTATATCTAGAACTTCACTTAAATTCTATATGAGTTTAATATTATAACAAGATATTATTCTCATGTGCAGATATTAATAGTTATTCTGGTTTAGTTGATCAAATAATTTATTTTTTGAATAAATAATAAAGTCATATTTATTTAATAAATAAATTTTCATCATTCAATTTTTGGTAAAACCCAAGTAGTATTAATGTAATTAGTTAATATTTTGAGTGTATATGATATATTAAATATCATTTAAACAAATATTGTTTTATTTAAAAAATAATTATTATTTTTCTATAAGTTATTCTCTTATCAAAATAATATTAATATTATCATTATTATTATTCAGTGTGGGGTTCTATAAGGATTAAGAGATTAGTTTACAGATTTTACGCAATTAATAATTCATAATATATCTTTATAAACCTGGTAATACCATTTATAGGGTTATATGATTATTGTTCACAATGACCACTCTATATAATTCTTTCAATCCTAGATAGGGACATATTTTGGGTGATCTTAATATCCAAGATCATGTTTCCTTGTCCTCCCTCTCGTTTATCTAAGAGATTCATAAGAATCATTAAAGCCTCCAAGGAGTTAATATTTTAACTAAAAATGATGAATTCATTTGGTGAGAATTATATTCACCAGAACTCAGTGATTTTATGGGGATGTTCTAGGATTTGTGGTAATGGGTTCTGATTGACCATCATATGATCTTTAATAGTGGATGAAAACCCCAAAATATCCCAATATAACTTTATGAATCCAAATATTTAAATATATTATTAAAAACAAATAATCTCAAAATATCTTGAATTCATGTAAAATAACAACAACCATACACTTATTCAAAGGAGAATACATTTTATTGATCACTGAATTAACAAAAAGATGATTCTAGCCTCATATGGATTACAGCATCCATTGGATCCATGAACATTTTTTAAGGATACATGAAATTGTGAAGCGTTTCTATAGCCTTACTATAATGGATAAGTGATATTATATTAATAATAGAGTTTTACCATCTTTACATGAAATTGATGATCACCAAAAATATCCTATGAATGAAATCATCTTACACAAGCACAATAATGAGAACTTAATCTCCTTATATAGGTGACGTATGATTCTCCAAAGTATATCATACATTATAAAAAATTGGATGTAGAAGTCATTGAATGCTTCAATAAAAAAAATAAAATCATAAATGAACTATCTTTTGGTTCTAAAATTAAGAAACCCTTTAGGTGACGTTTCAGTAAAAATGTTGCATCGATTTCTATAGTTAGAATATGTATCTCCTGCATGTTTAATATATATTAACTTTATTATAAATTCATCACATGCATGTATTTTAAATTCACATTCAATAATCTCCCACTTTCACTTAAAATCAATAAGGAATTAGTACTAAAATTCATAACACATTATGAATTCATCCTAATTATATAGAATATGGTTTAATAAAAAATATGTTTTTAAAAACATTATCCTTATCCATGTTCCTAATTATGTGAAACTTTGGGACCTAGCAGTATATGAAATAAATATTAAATCCCTATTTAATATATGTAATCAAAGATTGTCCTTTATCAAAGCATGAATGCTTCTTAGGTTACTAAGGTGTCTATTGTGATCTTCATAAAATATACTCATATCTCTATATGAACTTGTACACTAAAATATATTTCTTATAAATTATATTTATTTCGATATAATACCTTTTCCATGAAATCGAGTGACCACTAGACATGTAACACATCAATCTTTTATATCAAACTAATATTTTCCCAATTATCTTTAAAATACTGAACAAATCGATGAATAAATAACATTCCTTTCATCTTATAGATGATAATATATCATATCACACATCTAGGTGGTTAAACACATAATATGTAACTACACTAATAATGATCATGAATTTCCTAGGTTTAATTAAATCATGGGTTAGATGTATTTACTTCTGATATAAGTGGACAAATCATATCTTGGTTATGCTCCAACTGATGATATGATCAACAACATCCCCAACTGACCCTATACTGGATAAGTTTTCTTTTTAATTTCATATTAAGTGTTTCAAAGTATAAAGGTTCTTGTTAATTTTATCTAACCATCATTATACAGTAATGATTGATAATAAGTATACACCCCTATGTATATTGATGATTGTATGAAATTCCATGTGATATACATTTGTGGGGCAGTCTACAAAATACGTCTCTACTTATTACCTCATAAATCTACTATTTATATAACATATAAATCTTGCTTTAGTAACTACATGATTATATTAAAGTTAATCATAACATACCATCAGAAACCATAATACTCTATGATGATCATCTATTGTGGATAAATCAATGCCACATTTTGAGGGGATATTTTCATTCAACTATTCATGTTAAATAAATTGTTGCATGGATAAATGAGGGGTAATTGATGATTTAATTTATTATAATAACATGATACATTTTACAACCATTATAACCAATATTTCATGTGTATTGTACCATAGATTCTATATAGACATCATGTTATTTTTTAAGTTATGGTTTCTTCAATGGATCCACTATATGCTCCTTACTATCCACCCAACTAGTCATTAAATCAAACATCTCAATGATCTCCAATATACAATGGTATTTTTGAAACATTTTTTTTTCATTAGTGAGATAGGGGTTCTTAATCCGGAGAAACAAGACCATTATTGTCGCAATATAGCTCAATTGCTCCCTTGACTATCCATGTTCAGTAACGAAGTTCTAAAACCAAATATATCCATTCATAGTGTCAGATGAAATGATCAATTCTACCTCTATTGTTCATTATTATATGGTTACCTTCTTATAAATCTTATAATTGATAACTCAATCAATAAGGAAAAATACATATCTAGTTTTATATTTTAAACCAACTTTCTTATCCTAGAAACATACATATGTTTAACCTTTAACACAAAGATCATCCTCCCATCCAATGACCCAGAACATTTCCTAAGCCCATATCAAGTAATCAAGAATGTTATTTATGGAAATCTAGTGAATCTCACCATGATTGTGTTGTCCTAGATGATGACAGCAAGAAGGGGGTCTAAATTTCCTATTTAAAAATTAAATCAAATGAAAAATAAATGAAAAATAAATGATATTAATACAATAAGATATTAATTTCAATATGTATATAAATATTGAATTAAATATTAATTAATAAATTATATATATTGAAAAACGAATCTGTCGAATTTATGGATTTTTTCATATCATGATAGATGTGTGGTAAAAATTAAATAATTGATGTGAAAATAAAATAAGCAAACATGTTTTGATACAGGAGTTTAAAAATAGCCCAATGTAAGCCAATATGTCACCACCCCTTATGTTAAAAATTTTGAGTTACTTATCCCTTGATCATAGAGGTGACCATGTAACCGTTCCCTCAGAATTATGGTTATGAGCACCATCATCATCATTTTTGGTATTCAAGGAACCCATCCCTCACTTTTTCAATAGAGATAACCCATTGTAGAAGGAGATGATAAAATGAATGTTTCTTAGGATAAATAACCATTATAAATACACTCCATGATCTATTATAAGGATTTATAAAATGATATGAGATATATATAAATTATTGAATAAGAGACCCAATGATATTCATAAAAAAATTATAGTTGGATCTTTAATGAACATTGAGATTAGAGATAATCCACTTAAGAATCCCCATTAATGATCCAAATTTTGATCATGTTTTAGATTCATAGTTTAATAATTATAGGTAATAATTTAATCTTATAAGACACAAGGGAGACATATTTATAGCCTCCAATGGTCTTGGGATTCTTATTGAAATTTTATGGGGTTACTGATATCGATTAAGACTAAAATCAATGCATTTATTACAATAATAAATGAATCCTATAAATTCCTACGTCAATGAAGTAGGTTAACTGGTAGCTTCTAATAGATACCCTGTGGCACACATTGTACTCCCTATTTCTAGAAAATCTCCACCATCGAGCGGCTACTATAAAAAAAATTGTCAATGTCCTTCAAGCTAAATAACTTGGTTCTAGAACATTCTTTTATAGTTCGGTGATCCTCCACTGAATGATAGGTGGACTTCCAAGAAAAGTGGAATGTTATCCTTATCGAACCAGTTGGATGGTACCCTACACTAGAGTGTTGGTGTAGCCTAAAAATATTTATTCACATAAAAGTACATTCAATCATCTCCTAAAAATTCAGTTGATCGTACAAAATCATTCCAAGATATGATAACATGATAAGTGAATATTTTATGCCTTTAACAGGATCATTGAAATTCCATTGAATAGTCTCTAAAGTTATCATTAATCCAATCAAATTCAAAACTAGAACTCCAAAATGTGACACTAAAATTCACTCAAATGAAATAATTAAAAAATGTATGTGATCATGAAAATACTATGAGAGATATAGTGGTACAACTACCTCCCTCTTTTTGATGATAACAAACACTTAAAATAAAAAAGATATATAAATTGTAAATCAATATCAAAATATATACAATTTTATTCAAGTTATCAATGTATTAAATATATCACATTATGAAATATATAATGAAATAAATTCAATATTATTATTAAGTAAATAAAACAAACATTCTTGATTTCCAAAATATTAAAAAAATTAAGTCCCCCTTTGAGAAAAAAATAAGCAATAAAACATATAATAATAAATTTGAAAATTTTCACCCCCTTTGTAGTTAAGTTAAAGAAATAACACCTTTATGGTTATCAAAAACAATAATAAAGAAGAGAATATACAAAATTAAATTAAAATATTTGAATAAAATTAAAGATATATGAAATATAATTTCTAACACTCAAGATCGATATTTAAAATTTATTTCAACAGAAATAAAATTGATTTTGAAAAATATAAGTAAAGTAAAATGATAAACCAAAAAAATTATAAGAATATCTTAGCTTTCAAACCCCCATTTAATTGATTAATTACCTAGAGAAATAATAAATTTTAAAATATTTTTTATGATAGAAACTAAAAGAGATTTAGAATATTGAAATACAAAATAAAATACAATAGAAACATAAAGGAAGGAAATGAAATGAAATTAAAATGAAAATTTGAGAGAAAAAAATATAAATGAGGAGAATAATATAAAGGAATTATAAAAAGATAAAAAATGAGAAAAGGATATCAAAAATATATGGAACATGAAATTTTCAGGGAAATATTTCACTCAAGGAGTAGTTGCAATCTATTCAAATTTTCCTTTATATAAATATCTAGAAAATTATACTTTCTGTATAAAAAATAATTCAAAAGAATAATTCATTTTTTATTCTGTTATAGAAAACTCATAAAGTAAGTTATCGATACAAGTATGTGTAGAACTTTTACTAATCATTACACATCCATTAATTGAAAAAGTTAGTGTATAAAATTAAGAAGAGAATACGAATTTTTTATAATATAATTCTTAAAAAGAATCATAAAAAATAAAATTAGTAACCAAAAATTAAGTTTTCTTAATGTTTGAAAGCCAATTTGATTTTATTAGAAAGACATGTTTTGGAAAATATTAATTTGATGTTTGAAAATAAGGGAAATCATTTTTCAATTTTAAAAATTAATTTGAAATCCAATGTCTCTATTAAAGATAATTTTAGAATTTAAGATATAATATTCCTCCTAAAATGACTAAAAATATGAGATATATGGATCATAGCCTAGTGAAAAATAATATAAAAAACCATAAACAATAAGAATCATAAGGTATATTAAAGGATAAAAATATTTAAACAATTTCATGAATCAAAATAAATTTTAAAAAGATTACTCATGTTAACCATGGTCAAATGGAATGTTTCACAAGTGTACCATTCCAAACAACATTTTAATGAAATTTAAACAATCAAATGTTATAATTTTAGTGAAAGTATCATATATTTTAAAGTCTATAAATATAAATTTTAATATTTTATCACTATTTTATATGTGTTATATTATTAAATGTATTCTAATATCAATGTGTTCAGTGATATAGTTGTGGATATGATTTTTAGATATTTTTATGGAACTATAATTATCGCATATAATTGGTATATTTTCATATATAATCCCAATGTCTAAGAGATTTTGTTTAATACATATTATTTGGGGGGAAAACTCCTAATGGATATTTATTTGTATTTGTATGTAGAAATATAGGCAATGTTTTCATTTTTATTAATCTATTTTAGAGGGGTTTTCCAGGTAGGTAGAAAGTCCAACATTTTTTTCTATCCATATGGTATCTACCAAAATTTGAAAACCATTAAAAGTAGTTAATATGTAAAATAAGTTACTTTTAAAAAAAACCTTGTTTTTTTATTTTTAAATAAGTTCATTTCCTTTTAATAGATTTAAGATGAGATTCATATGGATTTGATCGAAAATAAGCGTAAATAAAAACTTTAAAAACCTGTCACACTATATATCAAAAATATAATATAGAATATCAATCATACATCTATAAAAAATATAATCGACCAGCCAATTAGCTTCATCCAATATGATCTTACTAGTTTTTACCACTGGTGTACTAGTTTCCTTATCTTGATATATAACATAATTCTTTAAAATATACTTTTTTGTATTTTCCTTGGTTAAGAAAAATACCTTTATTCCATTGATAAATTTTAAAATCATGAAATAATTTGAGGTCACTAAGTTCGTTTCAAATTCCTTTTTCATTAAAAAGAAAATTTTAAAATAAATAGATTCATTGGTTAATATGAAAATGACATCATCAACATAAATTTTTATAAATAACAAAGCATTTGAGACATGTTTTAAAAAAAGTGTTGAATCTTCTTTTAACATTTTACAAACCAAACTTCTTTAGAATGTACTTTTAACATTTTATTACAATTTGATAAAACAATGTTAATTAAAAATTAATAACTATCTTGAGGATGTTTCTTTAAACCATAAAAATGTAGTTAATTTGGAAAAATTATTTAGGAAATTAGGATATTCAGAACTAGGTGATTGTTCAACAAAAAACATTCTCTTCAAAAAAACTATTTCCAAGGGTTCATTTAACATAAATTTGAAAGTGTTTGAAATTAACATGAGAGTATAATTCAAACATTAATATAATGGATTCTAAATAATTTATGGGTGTAAAGGTTTCAACAAATACTATTTATTATTTTGGTTATAACCTTTAGTTAATATAAGGGATATATTTTTTGTGATATTACCATATTCATCTATCTTATTATAAAAACCCATATAGTACCTATGAGCATATGATTATTAGGTATTTCCATGAGAGTGAATATATGATTTCTAGAGAATTTATTAATATACTATTGAATTTCAAACCCCAATTTCCATCTATATGATAATCAGTAAAATTTATGGGTTCTATGGGAGAGTTGAAGGAAACATGTTCCACTTCATTTAGGATCAATCTTCTAGTGCATACTCCCACTTGAAAATATCCAATGAAATTTTCAAGGGGATAGTATTTATATTTTTCAAAGATATTTAAGTTAATAAATTGATGGTTATATTGTAACACCCCAAGATTTTATGAAAAAATATTCTTTTTAATTAATGTCTTATGTTATACGTTTAACCAAAAGGAGCATTCACAACACACATCTTTGACCTGGCTTGAATTACACGCAATCGCGACCTTCCACGATAGCGTGTGTTGTACGCAACACCATGTTTCGCTAAACAACGATAGGCTATTAAAATATTATTAAAACTAGCCGTTATGAATAGTAATAACCACTCTTTGAAATTTTGTAAATTTTATTTTTCAAAATGGACTTTATTTTTGGATTCAGAATATCGAAATTAGCTTAGGGTGAAATTTTGGTGATTTTCCGATAACTTTCATATTTTGATGAATAGTGAAAATTACTAAATTTTAATTAAAAACAACTTTTTCAATCAAAATAATTAATAGTGATAAATTATTAATTTGAGTGGTTTTAAAGTATATTTAGAATATATTTTTACAATTTAATACAATGTTGGTCATTGGATGTAATTTCACATTTAAACCAGTTATATACAAGTGTCAATATTTTGATAGTTATTATCTCTTAAAAACACGCCTTTTGTTTTGATGACGGGAATTAATTTTTAAATTAATTAATGCAATTGATATGTTCTGAATTTGGTAAAATAGAAATCATTTTTGAGTTCATAATATCAAATATAGCTTAGGTCTAATTTTTTGCATTTTTCTGAAAACTTTCAATTTTTGATGAATAGTGAAACCACT
This sequence comes from Viscum album, assembly GCA_963277665.1. Lineage (NCBI taxonomy): Eukaryota > Viridiplantae > Streptophyta > Magnoliopsida > Santalales > Viscaceae > Viscum > Viscum album. The sequence continues at coordinate 919,300,871 of OY728164.1, read as the reverse complement.
AAGTGGTAGTTGAAAAAAACTGAATTTTTCATAAAACATAATTTTACCGCTTCTATGAGTGGAATTTCAAAAATCCGAGAGAAACGGTTGATGTCAGTAAGTAAAATTTAGTTCAATGAGATGAAAATAATTTTTTGGTGAATAGTAACTTTTTATTTTTTTTTACCACGGTTAAAAGTAAATAGGGTAATTAAGGGTAGAAATGATATTATTATTACCCTAACACATGTCCTAATTCTATTGGACAAGTGTAATTAGACCAAAAACAAACATAGGAATAAAATATGACCATTTAGGACCACTTGAATTAGATTAGGACATTTATTATTATTTAATTCAAAGAAGAGTTAAAGAGTTAAAATCAATGTTTATTTACTAAAACATTTTTCATATATGGTTATAAATAAGATAAATTCGATTGTAAATATTCATTATAAATATAAAAATATTTCCTACATAATGGTATTTTATTTGTAATTTTTAGACATCAAATAATTTAATTTATTTATGACACAAAGATGATACAGTAATTATCTTATTAATGAAATATTGACATAATTGATGTTATAAATATCGAAATAAATGTAATTTAAGACTTTTTATGAATTCCACTAATTTTATTGGTTAATAAGACATGTTAGTATTTATTTAATTAACTTTTTCCGAACTTATCATTCTAGTATGATTTTCACAAAAATCAATTACTAAATAGTGTCAAAATTGACATAAAATAGTTTTTAAAACAAATATTATATTATTAATTGTTATATTATTTCTAAAAATCTAAGGTTCAGAAAAATGACTTAGATAAGGTTATATATATTAATAATAAACATCTTGGGGTTCGTTTGGCTTCTTATAGTAAGTTTATTAACCTTATAGTGTAAGAACATAAGAAGACATGGTAAAAGTAAAATTATTTAACATAATGATAAATCTAAATGATAAGGTTAAAATAGGAACCCAAACTTGTCTAAATTCTATTGGATGAGAGGATTTCGACCCATCCCCACCTTAGCCTCGATATAAATCAATTTGGAGCTATTTAAAACCGAACTTGACTTTATAATAAAATAATAATTTTAGTTTTTCCAAAGGAGCCCCTCTCCTCCCTTATAAAAGGGCACCTCCTCCCTCTCTTCCTCACACAACTTTGAGCCTCCATGAACGGCCAACCCCTGCCAAATTATCTTCTACACTTCCCTAGAAACATCCTAGAGGTTTGGGTCTTCCTTAAAGACCAATTTTAGTGCCCTAATAGGAGGTCTCAAATAGGCGCTTCAAAGAAGAGGTAATTTCCGTTACCGATTCATTCACCTTTATTTCTTCTTCCACTTCTTCTTCTTAGGTTGTTTAATTATGAAGTAATAACATCAGTATCACTAATATAATGATATGTTATTATAAGTATGAAACAATCCTATTTCACCATCTATCCATCCTACAGAAAACGAAATCACCGCGTGTGCATACGTACAGAATACCGTCTCCACGCCGTGGTCTAATCTATTTTCCACCACCACCTTACATGGATGGGTATAATGGTGTAAAAAATAACTATAAATAGTTATTAGAACATCATATTGATTCTGATATATTGTATCATCCACTCCAATTCAATTCAATAATTATGGAAATGATATCCTCGCTTGTGCGTACGTGCGTACGTACGGACTACCGTCTCCACGACGCGATGAGATTCATTCTCCATGTTAACCATTTAAGAATTATTATAAAGTATATATAATGAATAATAATGAAATATATGACATGTTAAATCTACTGGATTTATGTATATATATATATATATATGTATGTATGTCATCTACTTACTTCCATTCAAGACAATAAGGAAAGGAAAACAGCGTTCATGCGTACGTACGGACTACTATCTCCATGAACGGTGTGTTTCATTTCATTTATCTATATATTATATATATATATACTGAATATATATGATATATAAATCATGTTTTATATTCTGGAAGTAAGTAAATCATGATATAAGTAATAATAATGTCAAGAACAACAAGTCCAAACACCTACGATAAATGAAACGATTTTACCCAAAACACTTCTTTAACATAGAATTTACAAAAGAACGGGTAATATAAAGTCATAAGTGAACCGTATATGATATAATAACAATAAATATGATTCTGTAATAAGTTAATTACATTATTTAAATCATTATACAGGAGGTTCAGATACGTACAAAGCATATCGGACATAAGGTAAGGGAAATATCACAATCTCATTTTTATCCGAGATTGTTTATATTTTGCTATTTACTGGGGTGTATTTTATCATCCACATACATGTTTCCTAAATAATTAATATTATTTCCATCCACCTACAATTGTTTAAATCCAATTTTACCCTTAGGTGAGTTTTTAGTAAAGGATATGAAAGAAATCTTTCGTCTTTTTTCGTACGAGTTACTTTTTGACTTTTCCAAAAAAAGTACGAAAAATGTTTTTTTAACTTATACGACATGACTGGATTTTTAAAACATTATTTCCAAGAAGCTTACTTTACAAGTTTTCAAGTTTATTTTTAATCAACTTCTTTTAGTTTAAAATTGTATGACATGTTAAGAACGGAAAATGTTTTTGAAGTAGAAAGGATATTTTCCTCAAGAATGGAGTGCAAGTGTTTTATCAAAATTATTTTCCATATATGATAATAAAGGGTTCTGTTTCTATCCCAATTTTTACATTGATTTGATTATGTTGTGATGGAATTATTTTTATGAATTCATTTATCTTATATGAATTGTTTTATGATGTCACGATGTTTAAGATTCCCATTTTTATTACATGGGTTATGCAATGATGTATGGTTTATGATTTTGTGGCACACATAATAATGGTATCATTATGAGATGGGTGGGACCTATATCTCCCTCCAATGAATTGGGTAAAGATTTTATATCTCATGAGATAGACATGGTTGGAATGGTAGGTTATACCGGTTCAGTGAAACAGGACTGAAACGAGGGTGACTCGGTTCAGAAAGGGACGTTGTACACTAAGATAGTCTTGGCAATGCGTCTTGACTAATAAGAAATGATTCTCTATGATTATGTGTGTATGACACAAAGTTTAATGTTTTAAGTTATGATTATTGTGATTACATTTAACAGCCATGAGTTATCCCAGGTTATGAAATTATGATCTCTTTTACAGGTTAATATTTCCAAAAGTTATGTGCTTATGTATTTGATGTGATTGATATTTCTTTTGTTTACCCTTACTGAGCATTTGAGCTCACCCTTTTATGTTTTCTTTTCCCCAGGATATAAGAAAGGTTTTAGGTAAAAAAAAAGATCTTTATGGGAGATGTTGAAGATATTTCACCACGATTAGAAGATTATATTCCGAGTTTCCAAAGACACTAAACTATTACGATCCTTGTGTGTGTGTTTTTGTTATGTACTAAGTATTCCGAAAAAGTAATGTAATGTCCATGTACGTCAAGTTTCGGGTCTCTACAGTAGGTATCATAGGAAAGGTTTAGTAAACCTTTAGAAACTAGGATGTGAGAACGTTAATGAGATCCCTAGAGATATTTCTAAGGTATGTCTAGGCATTTCTCTAAGGATAAGTATACGTATAGGATATAGTCCTAGAACTATGGTAACAATCATAGAATTTAACCTAAGATGTCAGATTTTGAAGTTACTCCCCCTTTATTATTATTTTTGCCTCTCACACTATTCTTTTTGGGTTTTAGACGATGGCTGGAACCCGAAAGAACCGTGTTGATCACTGTAATGGACAATGCAATGATTGTCCTCCTTGACAAACAAGTGTTATGGGAGATGGAGTGCAAAATCTTATTGCTATACTTACACAAGCTATGAATAATTCTGGACTTCCAAATGAGCAGAGAAGGGAATAATATTCTATTGAGTCCTTTATGAGGCAACGCCCACCTTCTTTCATTGGGTCTTCTGATCCACTTGTTGCTAAACAATGGATCAGTACCACTGAAAAGATATTTTCAGTTCTTCAATGTTCTGAACATGATAAAGTCATCTTAGCAGTATATCGTTTGGAAGGTGAAGCTGATCAATGGTGGAATCTTATCAAGAATATGAGGCAAAGAGATGAAATTGAGTCCATGGAATGGGACGAGTTCAAGAACTTATTTTTCCATAAGTACTTCCCTCATGTTCTTCGAGCAAAGATGGAGAAGGAGTTTCTTGAACTAAAGCAAAAGGATGATGAATCTGTTGGTATATACGAAGCGAATTTTACAAGACTTGCAAGGTATGCATCTGGCATTATCATCTAACCTGAAAGTAAAGTTGATCGATTTTTCAGTGGCTTAAAACCAAGCCTTCGAAGGGCATTAGCTATAAGAGACTTGATTAGCTATGAAGAAATTGTGCGTTGTGCTATCAAGGTAGAAATGGAAGTTGGTGTTACTTATCCATCTCATAGTTTTGACAAGAAACGAAAGATGGAGTTCAAGGAGAAATCTCAGAATAATGGTGAAAAGAAGATAAATGTTTCCTTATTCTCAAAGTGTGGAAAGAATCATGGTGGAGATTGTCTTAAAGGGACAAGTAAATGTTTCAAATGTGGAAAGGAAGGTCAACGGGCATTTGAATGCCGCAATGATAGGAAGAAGATGTCTAATGATGCAAACAAAGGAAGGGATACACAGAATGAACCTACTACACTTCAATGTTTCAAGTGAAAGGAAATGGGGAATTATACTAATAAATGCCCTAATCCAAGGGTTAGTGATGATCGACATGAGCAACCACTTAAGGCAAAGGACAAAGCAAAGTCACATGCGATCACCATTGGCGATGTTGAATATGATAACGATGTGGTGGAATGATTAAGTGTTTATGTAATGGGATTCCAAAATAATGTTGTATCATAAAGTATTGGAATATTTATGTATTGGTCTAATATGGTATTCAAAGTGATTGAGATATTTTTGGAAATAAGATGATATACGCATAATGAAGGGAAAATGAGAAAACGAAATGTTTAACAGTATTCATGAGCTCATGATTGATATAAGGACTAAGTGATATCATGGTTTGAGTATATAGAATTTTGAGGATTTTGGTATGTGGAAAGTGTTAACTTTTAACTGCATTCATGTTTTCACTAAGGTTCAATGGGTATTCAAGAGAATACTTGATTAAGGACTTTGAATGCTTGGAATGTGACCAACAAAACATATGTTATGATATATGGGGATCAACGATGGTATTAAATCTCTGGTAATCGTTTTCACTATGTTATGAGAGTGGACTGCAGTATTATGGATAATCCTAAAGATTGGAATGGATTTTGTTGGACATAAGTTAGTATTGTTTAAGGATAGAAGTTTTTTCGATATTATTGATGGGATGTTATAGTAATATAGTTTTAGAAAAAGGACAACCTGCATGACGGGCGATAGCCCATCGCGTCGGACAAGGCTGTGGTAATCAAACCCACAACCGAAGTGCAACTGGCCTTTATCGCCTACCACTGGCCTACAGGAAGTCCCTGTTTAGTAGAAACTAGTTTTATTATATTAAGCAGTATGATATATGAAGTATAAGTCCATTTTAGGAACCATATATGATTAATCTCACTATAGAATGACTTATGTATATTTAATAACTTTTTCTAACCTTTTGTTTGAGACAGATGGAATGACCCGTCATTCTATCACATGATCTGCTAACACTTCACGAATAACAAATTCAACTTTATTTCTTTAAGAGATGAAGTGGAAATTGTCCAAATAATGACAAACGGTGAGACTATACCAAAATCACGAAAGTATTTCTTCTAATTCCAATTTCATCAACTTTAGGGAAATGATCTTGAAAACCAAAAATGTTGTCCTAGTGCTCTTATATCTGATTAATCAGATGGTACCTTAGATCGTCACAAATTTATGGCTTTGTGATTGCTAGCTTTTCCATAGCCATGTTCTCTACCACTCTCCATCAGAACATGATGGTTATATTTCTCTTCCATATCCATATTTTCACCTATGTGGAAACCCAGTGGTTAGTTTATTTGGGTAACCGTTACGTTTCATACTTTTGTTTTTTAAAGATTGGTTTTGGTATTTTTTTTACGATGTGGGTTTCGATTAAAGAAACTTTCGAATAGTAACCCATTTATAACCCCGACGAATTTCGAGGGCGAAATTCATTTTAAGGGGGGAAGAATGTAACACCCCGAGATTTTATGAAAAAATATTCTTTTTAATTAATTTCTTGTGTTATACGCTACACCAAAAGGAGCTTTCACAACACACATCTCTGACCTGGCTTGAATTACACGCAATCACGACCTTCCACGATAGCGTGTGTTGTACGCAACACCAAGTTTCGCTAAACAACGATATGCTATTAAAATATTATTAAAACTAGCCGTTATGAATAGTAATAACCACTTTTTGAAATTTTGTAAATTTTGTTTTTAAAAATGGACTTCATTTTTGGATTCGGAATATCAAAATTATCTTAGGGTGAAATTTTGGTGATTTTCGGATAACTTTCATATTTTGATGAATAGTGAAAATTAATAAATTTTAATTAAAAACAACTTTTTCGATCGAAATAATTAATAGTGATAAATAATTAATTTGAGTGGTTTTAAAGTATATTTAGAATATATTTTTACAATTTAATACAATGTTGGTCATTGGATGTAATTTCACATTTAAACCAGTTATAAACAAGTGTCAATCTTTTGATAGTTATTATCTCTTAAAAACACGCCTTTTGTTTTGACGACGGGAATTAATTTTTAAATTAATTAATGAAACTGATATGTTTTGAATTTGGTAAAATAGAAATCATTTTTGAGTTCATAATATCAAATATAGCTTAGGTCTAATTTTTGGCATTTTTCTGAAAACTTTCAATTTTTGATGAATAGTGAAACCACTAAGTGGTAGTTAAAAAAAACTGAATTTTTCATAAAACTTAATTTTACCACTTCTGTGAGTGGAATTTCAAAAATCCGAGAGACACGGTTGATGTGAGTAAGTAAAATGTGGTTCAATGAGATGAAAATAATTTTTTGGTGAATAGTAACTTTTACTTTTTTTACCACGGTTAAAAGTAAATAGGGTAATTAAGGGTAGAAATGATATTATTATTACCCTAACACATGTCCTAATTCTATTTTACAAGTGTAATTAGACGAAAAACAAACTTAGGAATAAAATATGACCATTTAGGCCCACTTGAATTAGATTAGGACATTTATTATTATTTAATTCAAAGAAGAGTTAAAAGAGTTAAAATCAAAGTTTATTTACTAAAACATTTTTAAGATAGGGTTATACATACGATAAATTCGATTGTAAATATTCATTATAAAGATAAAAAGATTTCCTACATAATGGTATTTTATTTGTAATTTTTAGACATCATATAATTTAATTTATTTATGAAACAAATATGATGCAGTAATTATCTTATTAATGAAATATTGACATAATTGATGTTATAAATATCAAAATAAATGTAATTTAAGACTTTTTATGAATTACACTAATTTCTAGGTTAATATGACATGTTATTATTGATTTAATTAACTTTTTTCGAACTTATCATTCTGTTATGATTTTGACAAAAATAAATTACTAAATAGTGTCAAAATTGACATAAAATAGTTTTTAAAAAAAAATATTATATTATTAATTGTTATTTTATTCCTAAAAATATAAGGTTCGTCCAAATGACTTAGATAAGGTTATATATATTAATAGTAAACAACATTGGGTTCGTTTGGCTTCTTATAGTAAGTTTATTAACCTTATAGTGTAAGAACACAAGAAGACACGGTAAAAGTAAAATTATTTAACTTAATGTTAAATCTAAATGATAAGGTTAAAATAGGAACCTAAACTTGTCTAAATTTTATTGGATGAGAGGATGTCGACCCATCCCCACCTTAGCCTCGAAATAAATCAATTTGGAGCTATTTAAAACCGAACTTTACTTTATAATAAAATAATAGTTTTAGTTTTTCCAAAGGAGCCCCTCTCCTCCCTTATAAAAGGGCACCTCCTCCCTCTCTTCCTCACACAACTTTGAGCCTTCAAGCTCGGCCAACCCCTGCCAAATTTTCTTCTACACTTCCCTAGAAACATCCTAGAGGTTCTGGTCTTCCTTAAAGACCAATTTTCGTGCCCTAAGAGGAGGTCTCAAAGAGGTGCTTCAAAGAAAAGGTAATTTCCGTTACCAATTCGTTCACCTTTATTTCTTCTTCCATTTCTTCTTCTTAGGTTGTTTCATTATGAACTAATAACATAAGTATCACTCATATACTGATATGTTATTATAAGTATGAAACAATCCTATTTCACCATCTATCTATCCTACGGAAAACGAAATCACTGTGCGTGCGTACGTACGGAATACCGTCTCCACGCCGTGGTGTAATCTATTTTCCACCACCACCTTACATGGATGGGTATAATGGTGTAAAGAATAACTATACATAGTTATTATAAAATCAGATTAATTCTGATATATTGTATCATCCACTTCAATTCAATTCAATAATTATGGAAATGATATCATCGCTCGTGCGTACGTACGGACTACAATCCCCACGACGCGATGAGATTCATTCTCCATGTTAACCATTTAAGAATGATTATAACGTATATATAATGAATAATAATGAAATATATGACATGTTAAATCTACTGGATTTATGTATATATATATATATATGTATGTCATCTACTTACTTCCATTCAAGACAATAAGGAAAGGAAAACAACGTTCACGCGTACGTACGGACTACCGTCTCCATGAACGGTGTGTTTCATTTCATTTATATATCTATTATATATATATATATACTGAATATATATGATATATAAATTATGTTTTATGTTCTGGAAGTAAGTAAATCATGATATAAGTAATAATAATGTCAAGAACAACAAGTCCAAACACCTACGATAAATGAAACGATTTTACCCAAAACACTTCTTTAACATGGAATTTACAAAAGAACGGATAATATAAAGTCATAAGTGAACCATATATGATATCATAACAATGAATATGATTCTTTAATAAGTTAATGACATTATTTAAATCATTATACAAGAGTTTCAGATACGTACAAAGCATATCAGACATAAGGTAAGGGAAATATCACAATCTCATTTTTATCTGAGATTGTTTATATTTTGGTATTTACTGGGGTGTATTTTATCATCCACATCCATGTTTCCTAAATAAGTAATATTATATCCATCCATCTATAATTTTTTAAATCCAATTTTACCCTTCGGTGAGTTTTTAGTAAAGGATATGAAAGGAATCTTTTGTCTTTTTCGTACGAGTTACTTTTTGACTTTTCCAAAAAAAGTACGAAGAATGTTTTTTTAACTTATACGGCATGAATGGATTTTTAAAACATTATTTCCAAGAAGCTTACTTTATAAGTTTTCATGTTTATTTTTAATCAACTTCTTCTAGTTTAAAATTGTATGACATGTTAAGAAAGGAAAAAAAATTTGAAGTAGAAAGGATATTTTCCTCAAGAATGGAGTTCAAGTGTTTTATCAAAATTATTTTCCATCTAAGATAATAAAGGGTTCTTTTTCTATCCCTATTTTTACATTGATTTGATTATGTTGTGATGGAATTATTTTTATGAATTCATTTATCTTATATGAATTGGTTTATGATGTCACGATGTTTAAGATTCCCATTTTTATTATATGGGTTATGCAATGATGTATGGTTTATGATTTTGTGGAACACATAAGAATGTTATCATTATGAGATGGGTGAGACCTATATCTCCCTCAAATGCATTGGGTAATGATTTTATATCTCATGAGATAGACAAGGCTGGAATGGTAGGTTATACCGGTTCAGTGAAATAGGACTGAAACGAGGGTGACTCAGTTCAGAAAGGGACTTTGTCCACTAAGATAGTCTTGGAAATGAGTCTTGACTAATAAGAAATGATTCTCTATGATTATGTGTGTATGCCACAAAGTTTAATGTTTTAAGTTATGATTTTTGTGATTACATTTCACTGCCATGAGTTATCCCAGGTTATGAAGTTATGATCTCTTTTACTGGTTAAGATTTCCAAAAGTTATGTGCTTATGTATATGATGTGATTGATATTCCTTTTGTTTACATTTACTAAGAATTTGAGCTCACCCTTTTATGTTTTCTTTTCCCCAGGATATAAATAAAGGTTTTAGGTTAAAAAAGAATATCTTCATAGGAGATGTTGAAGATCTTTCACCACGATTAGAAGATTATATTCCGAGTTTCCAAAGACACTAAAATATTACGATCCTTTTGTGTGTGTTTTTGTTATGTACTAAGTATTCCACAAAAGTAATGTAATGTCCATGTACGTCAAGTTTCAGGTCTCTACATATATTGTACCAGAATCAACTTCATTTTTTTTGTTCTTTATTTGAATTCAAAAAATCATTTAAAAAACATTTTGAGAATGATGTTTTGGAAAATTTTCTACAAAAATAATTAATTGATTATTCAAATATTTTCCCCCTATGTTAAAGACCCAATTTGCCTTTATAGAGTTAGATTATCTAATAAATATACATTATATTATATTTTGAATTAAGTTTTCCAAGAAGATATTTTGTATTGAGATTAAAACATTTACAACCAAAAATGTTAAAAAAGATTACTTTAGTTTTTTTATTTTTTCCAAATTTCATAATGGGTATTTTAAAGAAATGGTCTTTGGAGAATGCGATTAATGATAAAAAAATCTTCATTTATGTCATATACCCAAAAATATTTATTTAAAATAAATTCATTTAAAATAATTCTATAAATTTCATAGAAATTTTATTTTCATCATTATACTACCCCATTTTTTAGGGGTTTGAGGTATAGAAAATGAAATATTATAGACTTAAGAAGAGAATGAATATTGAAATTTGTTTTTGTTAATTAACTAATATGATCATATTGAATAGATATTACTAGATAACCCCTTCCATTTTCATCATTATTAAAAAATCATTAAAATATATAAATTTATGATATAAGAATATAGTCCAATTGAATCATTTAAAGTCATCAAAAAATATGATTTTTCTCTTATGATTTAAATTTTACAATGTTCAAATAAATAAAGATGAATAAATGAATTAAATTTAGAATAAATAAAATCCATTATTATATTTAGATGAATTTTTGTGTTTCTTATCATACTGTCATGCTTTTGAAACCATACAGTCTATGAAATTTCATTTGAATAAATCTCATACTATTATATAATGGTTGAGTTTCACAAGTTTGTTTGTTCTATACTGACCAAGATTTATATTCCCAAGTCATGAATCCCTAACATGGATACTCAAAATGTTATTTTTTTAGTTATAGGGAGATTTTAAATTGATTATGTAATCATTTTAAAAATTATAAGTAGTAATAAAAGATTTTATTTTCAGTTAAATACATTGTATAACAAATTTTTGAATGAAATTTGTAATCATCTATCACATAATTGACTAATTCTAAGAAAACTTTCTTTCAAGTCTTTGGTTTAAAAAAATTAGTAAGAGATTATTTATAAAAAATTATGTAAACTTCAATGATTATCTTACCATTAGATTTATCACCGAAGGTCACGTGGTCTCCTTATAATTTATTGATTTGATTAAATTCAGAGTGTTATTCACACATGTGTCTTTCCCAACCACTATAATGGTACTATGGTTCTTTATATACATTTACCTAAAGACAATATTCCTATAAAATAAAACTACTTTGTTCTTCATACCCAAAAAATCTTGGGTCCACTGATGTTGGAAAATGTCTCTTTAGGTCTATATATATTTTTAGTACGAGTCTTTTTTTCTAAATACTGGATGAAATATGAATTGATTTTTCCCCTCATATATTGAAATACTATCATCACATTAGTAAATTAAATTTCCAATTCCATTGTAATAATTTCAAAAATTATCTTGCGGGAAACCATTAATAAAAGTTGTGTGTGACTTATTTTCTAAGTGATTTCATGGTTTCAAAATCTAAAACTAATTCATTATTTTCTATTACTTTGAGATTGAGAATTTTGTTTTGATTATTTTCACCATAGATGAATTTGGATATGTAGATATTATGTTCTTTGATTTTATATTCAATGTTATCAACATCTAGTTGATTCCTACCATTCATGGATAATTCTTATTTTTCTTATTGATTTGTTTCTTCTCTTCTTGAAATTATCCTTTTTTATAAATAACTTGAATGTATTTCATATTAATTTATTTTTATAATGAAATAACATCAATAAAAGAAAAAATAGTTGATCATGGGTGTATTTTGGGACATCATAATTAAGGATAATAGAGGATAAAGAGGAAGAATAGGGGTAAGTGGGAAAAGAAGTAGGAGAAGTGGGATAGGTGGAGGATGAAATGTTAAGAGGTGAACTCACGTCAAATCATTCTTCAACATTTTCTATATGGTGTATAGAGATTTAGTTTCTTAAATAGTGCAGTAATGTTTGGTTCATATAGCCACCACTTACAATCTTGGTTGTAACATTGAGATATTTTTTACCTTAATTCCTTTCATCTTATTTTTGTAGAATGGATATTCCATCTTGATGTGAACCTTTTTCTGTTATTTGAAATGTGTCACTTCTGGTACCACATTTAGATTTAAATTCTATGTTTCATTTAAAAATCAAATATTTCCTGAAGCATTTTTTTATGTTATTGGTGAGTTGAGAAAATTATTTAACATAAACTCTAAATTATCCATTATTGGTAGATTTGAAGTTCATTTTTTTCATTACATCTTTGGATTCATTGGATTCTTACTTAACTTGTCATCTAATATTAATTTCATAGGTCATTATAGACTAATAATATATTTGACGTCAATATTCTTCATTTTCATCAATTCTTGTATAGTTGTGACCTTGGGTTCCCAATTTCTTGGAAAGATCGATAGTATCTTTTTTTAATAAGGTTTATGTAGACAAATCATCATCATGTGAGTTTAGATGATTGAATATGTCAATAAATTATGTAAACATACTTTTAATGGATTAATTTGGATACATAAAATATCATTAACAAAATTCTCTATTGATGTCTAATCTATTAACTTAAATGTTTCTGACTCCTTTATGGGTAACTTCTAGAAATTTAAATATTTTATCAGTATTTTTTCATGTAGAAACACAACTAAATTAATTTTTTTCAAGACAAATATATAAATATTTCATGGATTTTTTATTAAGATAAAAGGATTTAATATAATTGGATGTATTCTAATATTTATATTCCTTAGCAGAAGTATATTTGTGCATAACCAATTTCTAAATAGGGTAACATATTCAACCTAGAAAAGTAGAAATTTGATTTTTTTTTTCTAACAGGGATAATATGTTCCATCAAATATATAAGTATGTGAGTAAGAGACAGATTCTATCTAAGATAAAAATTCACATAAAACTGGTTAGTATTAAAAATAATACTCTAATGCAATTTTTTCCCTCGGTAAATATGAAATGGGGTGAATTCCCCTCCTAAAAATAAAAACAAATTCAATGAAAAAATTAATATTTAAATTATATTGATTCAATAAAGAAATAATTTTGTTTCATATTAAAATATTAATATCAATATTAGTTTCATGGGTATGAAAATTGTAAACATGGTGTATTAATTTATTTCTATTATATGTATCAACATTTATGTGTTGTGGAAAATAAATAATGAATGCAAAAAACATGGTTTGATTATTAAAATTTCAGCATTTGTTCAATGTGTTCCCCTATGTCTCCTCGGCTCTAGTTGATAGGTTTATGTTATTTCTACCTTGATCTTAGTTGGGTCCAAGAAACCCACCCCTTGTCAATATGGTTTTGAACACCCTCTTGAAATTCATCGGTATTCAAGGAAACATTCCATCACTTTTTCAATAGTGATCACCCTTTGTAGAAGGATATGAGAAGAATAATGATTGATATGATGAAAAACCATTAAAAATCTAGTCTATAATCTCTCATAAGGATTTTTACAATTGATTTGAAAGACAAGTAGATGATATAAACAAAGTGTCTATGAGATTGATGGACAATTATAATTTTCCCTTGGATGAAATATGAGATTGGAGAGGACTTTCTACTGTTGTGTTGCTTGTTAGCCAAATTTTGATCAAGGATTGAATTTGAAGTTCATGAATTATAAATAATCTATTTATCCTCTATTCCACCACAAAGACCAGTGTATTGCTAAAATGGCCCGTGGAATTATCTAGATATCATCTATGGTCATTTAATATAAAGAAGATCAAAATCAATATTTTTTTACTATAATAAATGCATCCTTGGAATTACTTTATTGATTGTATTGGATACCTAGAGGATTCCATTGGATACTTAGTGGAACAAATAGATCTCACTAATTGTGGTAAATCATCCCTATACAACCCCAACTAGTTAGTATTATTCTAGTATAAGAACATTGTTCTCTAACTATCACTGGTGATATAGTTCTCCTCCACTATCTAGATTGTTGACCTCCTAGAGAAATGGATTACTTTCCATTTGGAACTGACTATCTTGTAACCTACACCAGCTTGTTGATTTATCTTATAAATCTCCATTAACTTCTATGGACCTATAATCTTCTTCCAAATCCTTTAATTGATCCTTCAACTTCATTCCACTATATTGAAACACGATAAGAGATAGTTTAAATCCTTAAAAAGATCTTTAAGATTCCATTGAAAAGTATTTAAAATATTTATTAAATCAATCAAAGATATGAATAAAAGTAAAAACGTTGATACTTTTGATGAACCATCCTAGGAAAACCTAACATGTCACCTAATCTGGGTCACCATGAGGGCTCAAGAGTGCCTCCCAGAATTTCAGAGGCTACTGACTAGTGGTGATGGTCTTAGAGGTTTTGTGGAGGTACTATAACCTCTAGTCAGAGTGAAATAACAATAGAAACTAACTAAATAAATGAATCAGGATAAAAATTTTAGTATGCATAATATGTAACCAAAATATATGTGTGCAATAATAAATGAAATGAGTCATAAAATCATTCATATTCTATCATGACAAGCATACAACAACTATCTTACACAAATAAAACAACATATAAAAAATTAGAAATATATAAATAATTAAAGTGTTATTTACATCCAATGTAGATCCAAACCACATAACCAGTATCAACAACAATCAAGCTACCCCAAACCAATCCTAATAATACAAATTAATTGCACCACACAATCAAGAAACACTAGTCCTAATCCCAATCCACTGTGCAACCTATGATCCCACCTTAAAGTTGACATCATGTCTACACAAACACCAAGGTACACATACATGGATGGGAAATAAATATCAGTAGGAAATCACCAATGGTGAACCTATATTATTAATCATAAAAATTAAATACACACATTATATACCCAAAATATTAAAAAAAATTAAATATCTATCTTGAAATAAAAATATCAAAAAAATGGGGGGAAACAAAAGAAAAATAGCTAATTGTGGGTTCTCGTCTATCACCTAAGGTAAATCTACCCCTTCTCTATCTCAAACCCGAGGATATACATCATGGGAATCACCCCACCACACAAAAACTTGGGAATCCTCTAGATCTACCAAGGATATCTAGGGTGTCTACAACCAATTGATAGGAATTTTGGATCCTAGGGTGTAACCATAGGTTTCCACATGAAAAAGCACATCTACTAAGTTTTAGGACTCTAATTTCTTGATCTGAACTGGGGATAGAATCTCCCATACACTCATAAATTAACTATCATGTATTTTATATCTAGTATAATGACTTGGGCTCCATCATATACCAATCAGATTAACCGACATATGGGCTCCATTTACATGGACCTGACAGGTGCACTGCATAATGGATCAATACAAAAGGTTGGGGGAAATATAGAATCCGTGACATTTAACCTCTAGAAAGGGAAAATAATTAAGTATGGTATTATACTTATACAGATCATATATTCCATCCCTATTCTCATCTAACAATATCCATTGAATGGATGATATAATTATATCACAGATGTGATCCAACACCCAATCCAATATATTTCAAGGGTCTCCTCCTCAAGCCACATTTCTAAGAAGAAACTACCTCAAATGTCATGTCCAAAGACCTACTAAATGAGAAAATATCCAACTTATAACCCACCATCCAAATAGCTAAACTAGAAGATTTGATCAAATCTTATCCAACAAAGCATGGGGCCTCTCTCATCACCCTGGGTTTCAGCATCCAAGAAAAAGATCCCCCATAGTCTCTTGATTAATCACTTCATGTTCAATCTAAAATTAAGGCTCTTGTAGTCCTATAGGTTATTTCATATAGTGACGTCCACTATGGGACTCCCCTAATACACCCAAGATCTCTACCCATGCCCATAGAAAAACCTAAAATAGATCAAATTCCAGAACAAGTGTAGGACTACATGTAAGGGGTTACTCTTTCTCATAGAAAAGAAAATGACATATCTAGTTTGGAAACATCCCAAATATCCCTTAGTGGTCTCCCGCTAATCATTGGTCATTAATGTGCCCAATGGGAATCCAAAGTAATATTCCTCGATATATGGGCATTAACTATTGTCGTCATGACCACCTCAAAAATGAACCCTATATAAGGCCACCTCAAAATAATGAAAACTCAGAGAAAATATCACACAAGAAAAGAAAAAAGTTGTATTGTTAGTAAATAAAATATCCAAGAGTGCCAATTTCCCCATAGGGGAATATAAACAGCACCATTACACTCAGGAATCCACAACAGTATGAAATGAAAACCACTGATCACACTATCAACAACATTCCCTCTAGGGAATCCTTGAGATCCCCTCAGACTCATCTCAACAACTCAACCGCACTAGGACATAACTTCCATCTAGTGGAATCAACCCATACTAAAGGATCTAACAACTCTGATAATCATTCATAATATCTAAAATTTAATATATGTAACCTAATGAAACCAATCTTGACATGCAAGTACAAACCAACATCTACTCAAAGATAGTACACAATCATGACATAAAAAATTTGTCTAAAATAACCTAAAAAATATCACTATGGAAGACTATATCCAATCTTATCAATGAGATCACAACCCTCAATGGGGCCTCATAGATCACACACTTCCCATTATAGGATTCACAAGCTAAACCTCAAGGGAATCCTATTTTAGGACTCTCTATGAACATAAAACTTTCCATAATTCTGCTAAATGTTGAACAGATTCCAACATCATGATCTATATGGAAAATTTCTCATAATGGAATATTCATAATTTATATTCTTACAGTGGGGAAAAAATACCCAAAAACCTCCCATTTTGGAAAAATTATATGGTGTGTGATTCTAAGTACACAACATGTTCTCGAAAACCTACACCTAGTGATGTACTTCTACAAAGCCAAAGAAGACATGTGATCTACCCATTTACTATTAAATGTCCAAAGCATACATAGGATCTTCCCATATACTTCTACATGTCCATTTACCCCTAAAATTTTATATCTTCACATGTAAATAGAATAATTTCCATGTACCACTACATGGCATGTACCCAGATTACATGGTGTGTACCTCATAAAACTCTTTCTTCCCATGTACTCTTCCACATTGCTAGGTATGTGGACATGTACTACTATATAGTATCTAATTAAATCACTTGGAGTGTACTTATACAAACTAATCCTTCCTCAATACTAATAAAACATGGTGTGTGTTCATAAAACCAAAGTCCATGTACATGGGTTTCCCTAAATTGGATGCCCTCATAATACCCTGAAACCCCCCTAATTTATCCAAAACAATCCATAGATTGACATATTAGGGGACCCTAAAAACACATAAATTGGATTGAAACATAAAAATATCTATTATTCATGTATTTTTCATAAAAATATGAAATTTAAAACCTCCAAGAATAAACTACAGATGATTTGGTCTGATCTATGATCCAAAACTACCACACGATGATCTAACCCAACCTGGGCTTCTTAGTAGTGAATCTTCTTCTCTGTCTCTCTCTCTATCTCTATCTCTCTCTCTCTCTCTATCTATACCTATCTCATTTTATGTACCTAAAGGTTAATCCCCCACTAGTGTATGTAGTAATCCAAGGGAGAAAATAAATAATAAAAAAGAAAATGGATGAAAAAAAAGAAATTGAAAATGGAAAGAAAAGGGACCAGGTCTCATCCCCCATACCCAACACAATGTTATGCCCTGCCAAGTTAAAACCACTTATTCATAACCAAACATAAAATATGTAATATGAATATGATGAAAAAATAAAAATATATCACTAAATGAACACATGTGAAAAAATTAATATATAATTAATTAATTATAAAAAATCAGTGAAAATTTGAATGGCTTGAATTTCCACCAAACACTTTTTCATGGGTAAACACTCTATTTCAAGACCAATAGTGTGGTATAAAAAATTATACATGATCATATTATATGATAGATTACCATTTTTTCCTAAAACAATTACAGGAACCAAAATTCAAATTTCCTTAGATTTTCAAAATATGTGCCGATGTGGTTCGTTGAAAACTCCCCAAAAGAAATTCAAATGTCCCCACGAGAAGCCTTAGTGGTCAACCATCCCCCATGATCTCCCAAAAGTACTCATGTAGCTGACACTATCTCCATCTTCTGATGATTGGTCTCACAGATCCCAACACTCTCTCTCAATGTAACATCCCATCTTTTTTAAAAAGTTATGTACCATTAGTTTTTTTAATTTACTTAAAAAGACCCTAATAATGTTTCGAAAGGGAGACAAGGAGATCTCTGGTATGTCCAGGTATCATTAGGAGTCTATATACTTTTATATTTTAAGAGGAAAACTAGGCCACATGGTTAGTAAAAAATTGTGGCTTATCCCACGTTTTTTCTCTAACTTTTCGTGTGTAGATAGTGGGGTGCAAGGGCTGCATAGTTTGTCTAGAATAGTGTGACCTCAAATGTATAACTTTTTGGTGCTATAGACATTTGGGTTAGTGAATTGTTTCATATATTCTATATGTTTAAGTAAACTATGTACCATACCATGAGAGTTTCCCCTTAAAACTGTGACTGGAACATGGTTTGAAAACGGTTTGGCCAACCGTGAGGCCAAACCATGATCCCTTGTTTGGAGTGTGAAATACCTAAACTACCCCTATTTAATTATTTTCTTTTAAATCTTATTTTCCCCTACTTCTCCAATGGGCTCCCCTCCTCTCCATGCGCATTATTCTTCATCCCTTCTTCATAGGGTTTCTTCTATCTCGCTCAAACAAACTCTAAATCACCCATCATCAAAAGAAGAAGATAACTCTTGATAAGATCCTCCTTACACTCTCTTATATTTCATGGTTCCTCTTCCATCTAGTAAACTATTTATGATTGACTATTTTCTCACTATTTCTATGTTTTTGGGTGAATCCTTCAATTTCTACCATTCTAGGTCGAATCAAGACTCAAAATCACATGAGTGGAGCTCCTTTACATCTAGGTATGTTGCCATGGATCATTCCCTTCATTTTGTTTCATTATATAAAATTCACTATTATTACATGAGCCAAACCCTTTCTGTAATCAACTCTATATTTTCAAATTAAATTAAATTTAATGCCTTACCATACCTTTAGTGACCTTAGTGAGAAGTGAATCAACCCCTTGAGTTGATCGCCTTGACAAATTTCACCCCCAAGGGTGTTCTTCCTATGTAATTTCTAATTCCCAAATTTGTTATAAAATGGTTTAACACCACATTGTAGAGTGTAGTTACATAATAAATGTCTTATGTTATTAATTCAATCGTTTTGGGAAATAAACCATGTGTTAAACCCTATATCCATGTCTTTAAATGGACTGGATAAACTAAATCAACTAGTCAGGGGCTTAATGCCTTATTCCATATGAATTAAATGGATTTTACCAATGATATTCCTTGACAAATATGCCTAATATGATCTAATTTCTTAAATTATATGGAACTCTCTATCAATTAAACTCATTATATGTTTTATGCTTGTTTGGTCTCTTTACCTTAGTGGCAAGGTTGAAACAAGGGGTTCCAATATAAGGACCCCTTGGATAGAAACACATGCAATAGTTAGCCTTTATTAATGATTGTAAAAACACCATGGGTTACATAATCTATTCCTAATAAGGGATCACCATGACTTAGCTAATTTTTCCTCCAGAAAAGTGACACGAGTTCTCTATGGGTGTCCCCTTGGGCCGGCTTGATGAAATGGTTGGTTGTAACCTTCCATAAGAGAGAATCATTCCCCTATGTGTGATACTAGGGATGGACTCAGTGGTCCTTTATAACTTGACTTTTCAAACCATGCTTGGAGTGACATGTGTGACTTTATCCTTGGGTTTCCATGGATGGAATCATTGGCATTCCTCAAATGATAGGTCCCTCAAGCGATACTTGGAAAGTCTCTCCGGATTTCAATGGACAGGATCAGCATGTCTCACTATATTTTATAAATTGGATTTAAAATTGAATTAATGAAAGGGTAAATGAATTATTTCAATATGAGTATTGATCCTTTGGTTTTAGAAATGTAGGTGTGTGTCCTCCAAGACCAATCACAGGCTTGGGGACAATCCATCTTCATACATATTACCCTACTCACATTACCAGTTTAGGATCACATAGTTCAGACAGACCATCATAGGTTGAAGAAGGTAAACTGGATAGGTCTCCAAGTCAAACTGAGTACAACATTTTAATTTACTTATTCTTCATTGAATTTAAATTAAATATGATACACTACTTATTTTATATTGCACGAAATGGATTGGCCTAGAAACTGTGGGTGCCAAACTACTAAGATTGTATCTCACACCCTACTCGGGAACCATTTGTACACATGTAGACTTTATGGTTGTAGGTATAGACAATGTTAAGTAGCTAGTTCCAATTCGTTACTAACTATCTATGTTTGAGTTGGGAGAAGAAGACCGAGCCTATGCTCGAGATGTAACATGTATCAATTTTTGACCTTTTTAAAAAATGTTATAATTTGTTATATTCCCTTATCCTCTGAACATGATTAGTCATTATTTATAGACACATGACATACAATCATCATCAGTTGTATCTATTTATTTATTAATCTTCTGCTTATTATTTATTTCAACTTCTTCTTTATTATTACTACTATGATTCAATCTATTGCATATTTTTTTCTTCCACCATTTTATATTATTCTATGATACTATGTAGTACTCTGATCAATGATTTAATAGTATCCCCACATACAAACCCTAGTCACTTTATACTCATCGGCATCCTCTAGCATTCGGGGAGGTGTGATTGAGGTCATGTGGCCACCATCTTAGGGCACAATTAAGTAGATTCTAAGTAGGGTGTTAAAAGTGATATTAGAGTCTCTTTTCCTTTCTTTCTTACTATTAGGGTTTATAAATGATACTAGGATATAGATGCTTGGTAGGGGTATTGTCCTGCGAGTATCTACCCCACGTATAGAGGAATCCCAAATTACCGTGGATGGGTAAATGTTATTAATTATTGCGCTATTATAGTTTCATGGATTTCACTATAGGGTGATGCAATTACTTGTTATACGATTTTATTTTCCGTTATTAGAGAGGTTTTTTTATCCTTGGCCTAATGATATGAGGTAATATTAGAATCATTCATCATAATTGGCACCATAGGATCTAAAATTTCATGTATTATTATATGCTATATTTTCATTCATTCAGGAATTGCATGTATTTCAAGTGATTTCATCTTGTGCCTTATTTTTTATAACTTAGGTTCCTTGATTGAACTATGTGATGTTTCCATTAAATACAGATAAAATAAAATTAACACTTAAATCAACTTACTTACCCAAATAGTGTTTCCTTTTGTAGTTTAAATAAGATTCCTTAAGCATTAAATTGTTTCACATTGAGCCATGGACTATTAATCACATGGGATGGAACGTGTTGTGGTTAGGATTAAATTGACACCACCATATAATTTATAAGCGGTATGGACCATTACAAATTGGAGATAGAGATCCATTAAATTCAACTGTTAAAAGGAAATCAAAATCCGTAAATCAATTAAAATAAATATTTCCCTATAAGAAAAATTTAAACCATACGTGGAAAATGAGAACTTGACCCCAACCCAACCTCAGTGTAGTGGGATATTAGTCTTGTCTCCAATGATCTTTCTCTGGAATTTTTTGATCACCTATACCTGACTCATGGATCAGGCAGAGGGGTGTGCCTCTTTTATAGTATGTCCTTGTCCCTATCATTTCATTACCACATTCCCAATATATTATAAATCTTATCTAAATCATCCCCTTTTCATTGAAGATAAATGACATCTTGATAACCTCATGATGTACACCAAGAGAGTGGTGATGCGAATAATCTTGAGGCGGTGGGTCCTGATCCACTCATGATACCTCTTGTAGTGCAACCTGAGGCACTTATTGAAGACCTTAAACATGGTGTTATTTTTCTATTCTGAGATAACCTCTTCCATTTTATGAAATCAGTATAGGGTGATCCCCAACTAACCTCTTCTATGGATGATCTGACCCATGAGTTCTAGCCGCACCATCATACCACCATATCAGGGTATGGTGAACCTTAGGCTACTAAGTCACATCTGGAGTCCATGTAGTCCATCTTTGAACATATCAAGATAGCTCTAGAGCAGAGGATCAATCTCACAACCTACATGCTACACGACTCCTCCAAGTTTTGGAGGAAATTCTGACTCAAGCAAGTTGACCCCAAGGTATGGTCTAGGTAGACTTCCAGATTGACTCCTTCAATACTTCTTCCATCAGACCTTGAGAATAGTCCGCGTTTGTGAATTCATTCACCTTTTTCAAGGTGAAATGTCGGTGATGTAATACTCAACTCTCTTTACTGAATTATAGTATTTCACGTTGATATTGACTGATGATGAGCTGACTAATATGAGGAAAATTGAGGATGGTCTTCCATATTCCATCTTCTCCTTGGTGAATTTATTTTTTATTACCATTATTTCATAGATAGTAAACCAGGAACCCAACATAGAGTGAAACCTAAGAGAATAATGCGACAGGAAGCAGGGAAGTTCAGCTACAAGTAATAGTAGTGTTTTCTCTAGTGGCAGGAAGCAATATGTTGGTTGATGTAGGACACTCAAGAGGGGGCTGAATTTTATTCCTAAAAAAATTTCTATTAAAGAGTTTATTTAAAAGATTTCCCAAAGTTAAAATAAAACTATCCCGTTAAACAAAGCAGTAAAGTTGTAATAACTTGACTATTTATATAGTCTCTCAGAATATATATTAATTATCAGTTATAAAAATATGAGATATTGATAAAACATTTGAAACTAATTTAACAAGGAAAACAGTTATAACTACTATCCAAGACTAAATATCAATGTAATTTGTTTCTGAAATATGAGTTAAAATAGGGAAAGACTAAATTTAAAAACACATCATATATAAAATAATATGTTCAGTCTCAAGAAGAGACTTAGTCCTCTCCACTTGGTGATCACCTTCCCCCAAGAAATCTATAAAGATAAATATTTTTGATTCGCACCCTATATTGGGGTAACATAATAGTACACAAACTATCCTGGTCAAAATACCTATTCAATAGTTCTACATGGGAAAAAAATACAATCAGGTCACACATGACCTCTTCCATAGTTCATCGTGGGATAAACAAGTGTATGAAGACATTTGTTTTAGGATATCTAGCATCCTTCTGGTTAGTGCAGGAAACAATGTGTGTTTTTAGTACCGACACTCACAATTAATAAATTTTAAGTAAAATAGTACACAATAACGGAAAATATATTAATAAGGGATTAGAGATTCTTTGTGTGTTATCCAATTTAGCTCTGAACTCTCTAATCTATCAGATTTGAAACTCGAGTCCTCTTCTGGAAACAGACACTGGAAACAATGTGTCGAGAAGCACTATGTTATGTCTTCCAAGAGGTTGAGATGTTATTCTCATTTGGTTTAGTTAGATTCTGCAGAGTTTATGGAAGTTTTATGAAAAACAGTTCTCCAGTTCACAACAATCAAGAATGAATAATTCCTTGTGTGTTCTTCCTTTTATATGGTGCTTCAGAGGGTCTGCATGTATCTTCTTGTGTATGGATTTCTTCACATGTGTCAAATATTTCATGTTATTTTCTTTGTATATTTATTATTTCTTCCCGACATTGTTCATGTTTGAGGTAGATACAATAACATGGATTTCTGATATCCTCGTTTAACATGTCTTCATAAAATCATTAAATTAATTAGGTGCATTAAAATGCTCAAAATATGACCATTAGAAGTAATTTTAAATGAATGAAATTTAAATAGTCTATCAGTTATTCCTCAGTTGGTATCTCCTTATGCTGGTGACTCATTCCATTAGTGTGTCATTCGATCAGTTTTTTCATGCTTCAGTGACCCATTGCATCCGTGACTCAATTTAACTATCAGTGGGTCCTTGTGTGGGTAGCACCATGCATTAGTGACTCGTTTAAACTGACGATATGTCATCAATCAGTAGGTCATATGCGTCAGTAGTACATATATGTCGATAGGTCATATGTCGGTAGGTCATCTACATCAGTCTGTCATATGTCGGTTGGTCATCTCTTCCTTCGGTGTTAGTCTATTACACTTGGAAAATATTTTGGCTGGAACTGTCTTACAACATAAATATTATCAAAATGTATCAGATGTATATATGATCATAGATAATCATAGTTTCACATACTGAATCTACAATTATCCTGATTTAAATTTTTAGATATGATTAATAATAATTTACATGATTTGTGATTATTAAATCCATATATACTTGAGAGGGTGTCCAATAGTCTTCTATGGGCCAACAATATCCCTCTTTTATGATCACAAATTATGGAATTTTTCGGTATAATCATTTGATGTTGAATGAAATAATTTTACTTATCATATCCCAATATTTATGATTGTTCATAATATATAGATTATGTTCAGAAAATATAGATAAGGTTTAGAGGTATAGTAAATAGTAATGTTATCAAAGAAAAATAAAATATATAAGTGTGATATTAAAGGTAAAGTAAATAAAGACAATGTCAAACTGTTCCCCCCATTTCGGGATTATCAAAAAGTACAACGGGAGATAAAACTTTTTCCCCCCTTTGGATTATAAGAAAGAAATAAAAAGTATTATAGAATAATATAGAGAAGAGAAATAGATGAAAGACAAGTACACATAATTCCATTATCAATAAATTATAATGTGTTACAAATCATCAAAAAACTAACAAAATTCAATAAAATAGACTTATGAGATAGTGATCCACACTATAGATCAGGATGAATAGGTTCTTTCCTTTTCTCATAGGGATCAAAAGAGGGTCCAGTAGGTGGTGGATGAGAAGATGTAGGGTCTAAAAAAATTTTCCAAGGAGGTAGGATCACAACTTTTGGAACATTAGGTTCAAGGATAGGTTTGTTTTATGACATCATAAAAGGTTGAATATATTCTTGAATCACTTGGTGAATTTGAGACAAGGTCTATGAAACTGACAATCGAGGTGGAGAAATGGATCCAACAAGTCCAAGAAGTGTAGCAGTAGGTAATATAATCATATAACATTGTACATGAAGGTATGGATTCAAAATCTTAATGAAATCTATAATAATATCAGCACAATACTTCATTTATTTCTCAAACTCATCCTTATTCTCCATGAATTTGTCTAAAAGAGAAGTAAATTCTTTCAACTTCTTTACTTGATCTTTAAAAGATCTGGTCACTGGTGAAAAATATAGGTTCTTCGTCAAATACTAAAATAGGCTAGTCAACTAATGCATGGTAATGATCTTCTAGAAATAGTAGTTCACCTTTTCTATGGTCTGAGAATTTGTAGACTCCACACATTTGGAATAGAGTCTACCCATATCATAAAAATGGTCATTATTATTCAAAATTTTTTCATGTTTGGAAAAACCAGAAGCATAAAAGATAGCTTAAATCTCTTCCTTAGAAACACTGTAAATAGCCTCAATGTCCAGCGTCTGAGAACTATGACCAGAGGTAGAAGGATTATCTCTAGAAGATTAGGTATGAGTCTTCAAAGTTTTAAGAATAGAATCCATGAAAACTTTTTACTCTGAGGTCAAAGTATTTATCGTAGAATAAAGTGCAATCATTTCTTTCATTAAATTGGTAGTTCTTTCAACAATTGTCTCAGTAGTTGTAATTAAGATGGGTTGAATCTCCTATATAACTTTCTTTGAAACATTGGCTGCATCAACCTCACTTATACCCACTATCTGACATGGAATTGATAATTATTTCCTAGACTACCTCATTTATTCTATTGATGATCTAAGAGAGTGTAATTCATCACCCATCTTAGTGTTTTCTTTTTATAGCTATTTTAATCTCATGAGCCATCTAGGATTGAAGTGAAACACTTATATCTGAAAAAATATATTCATTAAACCTTACAAAATCTTCTTTTTTGATAGAGATGTTAGGAAGAGTCTCATACACTTATTCTCTTACAATAAGTAGATAATTTAATCCTAGTGCTACATACCCAGGATTCCATTCCCATTCAACCATTACATCATCATCTAGAGGAGTGAGAGTGTCAAGTATTACTCTTCCATGCTGATGCTCTCAACCAGCTCGATCTCCCTTTTTCTTAAGTTTCCCCCTCAATCTGAGCTCTCCTCACAGGATTCTCATATTCAACATTAGTTATCCTTATTTCATATACAAACTGAGGTATATGAATTTCTTTAGATTCCACTTCATCATGTACATTAGCATTTTCTCTTACTTCAACAAAAACTTCTAGAGGTTCTTACCTCCATGCCTGATCCATAGCTTCAACCATTTCAACATCTCCACCTTGATAATTCTTATGATGGTCATCATCACATTCACTGCTTTCATCATCATCATGTCTAGAGACATGTTTCTCATTTCCATATCTATCAGCATCTACTTCACATTCATTCTCTTTACTACCACATCCACTTTTATCATCTTCACTACCTTATTGCTCTTCTTCAGAGCCACTAGATCTACTAACATATTCCAAACATCCTGAGACTTTGGTCTCCTCATCTCCATTTTCTTCAAGTGTGTGATCATCAGAAGGTAATGAAATTGGAGTACTTGGAGGTCAAAAAAAATCTTTATGAGGATCAGTGGTTTCATGATTACTCCTATCATTGATAGGTGACCCTTGATCTCTAATAGAAGTGGCAGGCTCTTCTTCTTATTCAGAAGAGTAAAAAACTTCCTCATTTTATTCTAGACCAGATTCATCTATATTCTTAGGCCTAGTTGGGTGGTCTACTAGATTGAACATATCGTAAATCTTATCTTCATTTCTAACGGATTTCATCTTCTATAGGTTAGAGTTGATCTTTATCCTTTTACAAATCAATTTATTGAGGTAGGTCCTACTACAATCAGAAAAAAATTCTTCTCCATAATTAAAACAACCTTTATCTGTCGACATAGTTGAGATTAACCTTGGATAAAATTGGGAATTGATTTTTCAAGAAGGTTCGATCATTTAATTCATGTAAAAAACATGGTATCTACACAGATTTACCTTGATCACATTTCATAGAAGATAAACCAAGTATACATCTTGATACTTTAGAGATGAAAGTTCTACTTTACTAGGATAGAAATGATTCAAAATAAACTTGAACCAAATCATACATTGTCTACCTGGCTCCTTAGAATTGGGTCTCTTATGCTCACCATTAGTAGTAATCTCCTCTAGAGCTATCTGAAATCAGAAAATATGAATCTCAAGTGGTGACGTACCTTGATAATCATCAAACACACCATCATGAGGGACTTTAAGACATCAATTGTCTTGATGAGAAAGAATTTATCCTCCCTTTCAGTGTGGAATTAATCCAAGAAATGTCACTTATTTCCAAAAGAAACTCCATATTCATGTAAACATCATGAACTAGCTTTTGGTAAAAGTGTCTTTCATTATCTAAGAACCACTCAAGTCTTCTCTGGTCTTGTAGTACCTTGAGCAGCAAATACATGATTTCTAAAATCCATTCAATAAGAACCTCTATTTATGTAGTTACAACACGGTTCACCATATTTGGATTCATAGGTTGATAAGATTTTCTCAATTCACCTTTCTATTTCATTGTTTCATGAGACTCTTCACTATCAAGTTCTCTCTTCACACACGGCATTCCAACAGTTTAGTCTAGAGGTCCGAAGGTGAAAGGTTAGTGGAAGAGATAGGAATGACTGAGTGAGTATAGGGGTAATGGAGTAGAGTGGATCGATTCAAATTTATATCATTTTTGGATATTGAAATCACAAAATCATGAAATCATGAACCAGGATCATAAAAATCATTGAAACAGTTCCATTTTGGTAAAAATATAAAATGGATAAAAATAGTGAGTCATCATTGTGAGCATGATATATTTTGAATAACATTAACGGCGTAATCTTGACAAGGTGTTGGTGTTGATATGACAAGGTATCAGAATAAAAAAGTATCAGTGTCATCATGAAAACTGAATCTACTGACATAGAGTCGGTGTCGGCCTGACAATTATGTCAGTATGAAAAATATATCGGTGTTGGCATGACATTATCAGCTTCATACTTTCATTTTCCAAATGAAACTATTTGTTTGACTTTTCTACTGTTGGTATGATAAATTCACTTAAAATTATCAAAGGAATATAAACATAGGGTCCTATAGATTAATCATTCCGAACTCATGTCTGATGTAGTTCATTCTTTCAGTTTTCAATGTATTGGTGAAAATTCCAGCAAGCTAATGTTTAGTGCCAATGAACCCTAAATTTATATCACCTTTTTTATAATGGTCTCTCAAAAATTGAAACCTTACATCAATGGGGTTTATCCTAGAATGTGAAATAGGATTCTTATAAATATTAATATCACTTGTGTTATCGCAATTTATAGGGACATGACTGAATTGATATCCATAATCTAGTAATGTGTGTTTCATCCAAAAAATTCATGTACAATAATTACCTACACGTATGTATTCAGATTTGGTAGTAGAGAATGAAACATAATTTTTTTTCTTACTACACCATGAAACTAGAGAAGTTCCCAAAATGAGACATGTGCCAGAGGTTCTTTTTCTATCTAACATATAGCCACCAAAATCAGCATCTTAATAACTCAATAAATCAAATGTTTTTCCTATAGGATAGAATAGTCCTAGTTTGGTAGTATGTTTGACGTATTAGAAAATTCTTTTAAAATAAAGAAGATTATGTTATTTTTGGGTTTCATTAAAACGTGCACACATGCATACACTACACATATTATTAGGGCTACTAGTAGTTAAGTAGAGTAATATTCCAATCATTCCTCTGTAAGTGGTTTGATCAATAGATTTACTATCTTAATCAAGGTTCAACTAAGAAGTGGTACTCATTGGACTGTCACTATAATTAGTTCTTCCACATCCAAATCTTTTTAAATGATCCTTAGTATATTTACGTTGATTCAAAACAACACCTTATTTATTTTTAAATATTTGAAAAAATAATAATTTGATTTCACCCATTAAACTCATTTCATATTCACTTTTCATCATCATTGAAAAATAAACACATACAAAAATTAGAAGATCCAAGAATAATATCATCTACATAAATTTGTACTAGTAATAAATATTTTGAAATTCTTTTTATAAAGAGATTAGGATCATCTATACCTTTTATAAGACCTTTATAAATAAGAAAAGTGCTTAGCCTATCATTCCAATCTCTTGGATCTTGATTTGAACTATATAAAAACATTTAGAATTTAAAAACATAATTTGGAAAATGAGGGTTTGTAAAACTATGGTTTGTTCAACAAAAACATCCTCGACAATATACCCATTTAAGAATTATTACATTTTATTCATTTGATAAAGTTTGAAATCTAGATGTACTGTATGGGAAAGTATGATTCTAGTGGCCTCAAGTCTAGCTACTGGTGCAACGGTTTCCTCATTGTCAATTCTTTCTTCTTTACTATAACCTTGTCCAACCAATATTGCTTTATTTATAACAATGTTACCAGCTTCATCTACATTATTACTAAATACAAACTTAGCACCTATAGTCAAGGTTTATTTGGGTATATCAACAAGTTTCCATATATTGTTTCTTTCAAAATGATTTAACACTTCTTTCATATCTATCACCCAAAATTCATCATTGATTGAATCATTGACGTTATTAGGATCAAGATGTGACAAAAAAGCTTGATGTTCAACCTAATTTTTTAGAGAATCTCTATTCTGTGTTCTTTTTTCTAAATCTCTAACAATAACATCTAAATAAGGGTTCTCGAGAGTTCTACCAGGTCTAGAAAATGAAGGGATACTAACTTTAGGTTCATCAATAGGTTCAGGTTCATTGTGACTAGAATCTAGAGAATTTCTTGAACTGGAAACATTAAATGGTTTTTTATATGATGTTCAGAAGATTTAGCATTGATGTCCAAGTTTGAAATATCAACCTCAAGATCTTCTAGAGAGGTTTTTGGATCATGTGGGTCTGTCTCATCAAACATGACAGACACAATTTCTTCCACGCATTTGGTTCTCTTATTGAAGACTCTATAGGCTTTATTAGAAATTTAATAACCTAGGAAAATTCCTTCTTTACTCTTGGAGGAATATTTTTCTAGATTATCCTTAGTGTTAATAAAATAGACTTTGGAACCAAAAATGTTGAAGTATTTAACCTTGGGTTTTCTATTATTCCCCAAATCATATGTAGTTATTTTAATGATATGTCTATTCAAGAATCTATTGATTATATATCATGTTATATTGACTGCTTCTTCCCAAAATTTTATAGGTAGTTCATAATAACTAATAATGGTTCTAGCAATTTCTTATAGGGTTCTATTTCATTTCCCTACAAATCCATTTTGTTAGGGTGTCCTAGGTTCAAAAAAGTTATGACTATAGCCATTTTGTGAAGAAAATGACTAAAAATCTTCATTTTCAAACTCACAACCATGTTCACATCTTATGGATTAAATTTTAAGGCCACTATGATTTTATACATTCCTAGAATACTAGGTGAAATGAGATCAAGATTCACTTTTTCGAGCCAAAAAAGGTCCACGTATATCTTGAGTAGTCATCTATAGGATCATATACAAAATTATTCCCACTTAGAATTGAAGGTCTAGAAGTTCCAAATAAATCCGTGTGAACCAACTTGAGAGGTTGATATGTCAGAACTTATTTCGTTGTTTTGAAATATATTTTTCCATGTTTACTATTTTGACAAGGATTACAGACTTTTTCATTTGGAAACTCATATTTAGGTAGATCATTGACTAAACTTTTTCTAGTAAGCTATAAAGGTGAGTATACATTGCATTGTTCTAATATCCAATACCAAATCCTAGATTCTTTATGAAAATCATTCATCAAAGAAACATTTTACAAAATTAAAGAATCTATGTTAAAATCCTAAAAATTTTCATTTCTAAGAGCAGAAAATACTAACTTATTTTTAGAGTTAAACACATTTCATGAATAATTTTTAAATTTATCATTAAAACCATCATCACATAACTAAGATAAACTAAGTATATTTTATTTTAATATATCAACAAAAAGTACTTTAGAAATTAGAACTGAATTTGAGTTACCAATCTGGCTGAGGCCAATTATTTTTCCATTAGAATCATAAACAATGGTGACATTCCCACCACCAATCTTTATCAAGTTCTTGAATCATGAGTAAAATCCTATAATGTGTACTGAACATCCACTATCCAAGTACCATAAGCTTTTACATGATCTGTTCAAATAGTTTTCCTACAAAACAGATTAGACAAGCAAAGATTTTGGTACCCAAATTTTTTTAGGTCTACTAACATTAGTAAAAAGAGAATTGAGAAATTGTACGTGCTTCATGGGTTTCTTATAAGAATTATTTAAGGTATTTGAAAAATAAACATCATTTGGTCTTGAAAAACTCGAAATATAAGAAGATGTTTCATAGCTGGTATTTGTAGAAAATATTTCAGAATTGGAAATAAAACTGGATTTTCTTGATTTTGATAAAAAAATGAGTTTTTTTAATATTCCTCATTCCTAGTTGGTATAATATTCTAGAAGTATACTTAGGATATAGTTGTTTTACAATAATTTTAACTATTATTTCATTATCATTGGTAAATCTTTCTAGATCATTTTTCAATTTCTCAATTGAAAATTTAAGTTCATTGTTCTCCTTAAGCAGTTATTACTTTTTCCCTTTTTCTACAGAAAGTTTACATTTAATAGTGGTAGTGAAAAAATGTTGTTTCATTAAAGATTTTTATTTATATTGTAATTTATTACCATTTCCATCTACCATTTTATAATATTAAAACATTTAATTGTTTTTCATATTTTCATAATCACTTTTATCACTAAAATAATAAAAATTCTATACAAGAGATATTAATGTTACCTTAGATGTGTTTTTTATAAAACACATATTTTCTTTATTAGGATTTTCATCATGAGAGGATTCTGAGTCATTGAACTTTCCTCCAAAGCACTCCAAGTTGACTTCGTGAACTTTTTATACTTTTTTTCCTTATCATCATAGTTCTTCTTATACTTTAGCTTTGTAAAATCTGCCTTTACATGTCCTTTTCTCTTATATTAATAAAAGATTATTTCACTCAAAGTATCACCTTTCTTCCAATCTTTTTTCCAGTTTCCCTTCTGATCATACTTTCCTTTGTAGTAGGGCATTCTAAAGAATTTATTCTTTCAATAAAATTTCTTAATTTTTCTTCCTATTTGAGACATCTCTTCATCACTATTTTATAATTATTTTTCATCACTTGAAATTTCAGTTTCATATTTAACTTTATCCTTCTACTTGGAGGCAACGGAATTTAATGAAATTGATTTTCTTTTGGGTTCATCATCCTCTTCATTGTGGACTTTTACTTCTTACTCATACATCATCAACTTTTATATCATCTTCGTTACTAGAAACATCATGATGTCATATGATTCTCTAATTGATACAAAAGTTCCTCTCCATCTATCTGGTAAGCATATGATTATTCTCAGAATTTTCTCCTTGGTTGTAACATACCTTCCCATAGAGATTTTAGTATTCCCAATTTTAGTAAACCTGAGATACATTTCAAAAATTAGCTCATCATGATTCATTTTGAAGTTATCATATTTAATAGTATATGTTTTAAGTCTCATTTCCTTAAATCTAGAGGTTTCTTAATGTGAAATAGATAATGTGTCCCAAAATTCCTGGGAATTTTTACATGAAAAAATTGTATTTAACTCTTTATTACCTAAAGAACATTATAGGTAAATCAAGGATTTGAAATTATTTTTATAGTAACCCTTCTTTGGTTCATCCCTAGTATTTAAATTAGTACAAGGAATCTTATATTCATCTATATTTTAAGAACAAATCTCAAAACTGATACTTTCTAAGTGCATTTTCATTTTAATTTTCCATTGTGCATAATTTATTCCATTAATGAATGGAGGTTTATTGGTAGCATCACCTTCCAATATATTATTAATAATGAATAAATAGGATTTTAAATAAGTAGAAATTTATAATTAATAGAAATTTAATGATCTTTAAAATACAACCAAAATAACAATTGAAAAATATTTTAAAATAGATTTAGAAATTTTGAAACCTACAACTTGAAAACAACCCCTGATACCAAATGTTTTTTGGAAGTAGGACACTCAAGAGGGGGATGAATTGAGTTCCTATTAAAATTTATATTAAAGAGTTTATTTAAAGGATTTCCGCAAGTTAAAATAAAACTGGCCAGTTAACTGACGTAGTAAAATTATAATAGCATGACTGTTAAAATAATTTCTCATAAGATTGATTATTTATCGGTTATAGCAGTATGAGATAATAATACAACTTCTGAAACTAATCTAATGAGGAAATCTACTTATAAATACTATCCAAGACTAAATATCAAAGTAAAATTTAGTTTTCTAAAATATTAGTTAAAATTGAGAAAGACTAAATTAAAAAACATAGTTGATATAAAACAAGAGGTTCAACCTCAAGTAGAGACATATTCCTCTCCACTTGGTATTCACCTGCCACCAAGAGATATATAAAAATGATGATTTTGATCCACAACCTAGATTGGGGTTAACACAATAGTACATAGACTGTCTTGGTCACAAGACCTCTACCACATTTCAATGTGGGAACAAAAATACATTCAGGTCACACCAGACCTCTTCCATAGTTATTCATGGGATAAACAAGTGTAAGAAGATAGTTGTTTTAGGATATGTATTATCTTATAGTTTTGTGTAGGTGATAGTGTGATTTTTTAGTACATACACACACAATTCTAAAAAGTTTTTTAAAATTGTACACAATAGAGAAGAATATATTAATAAGGAAATAGAGATTCTATGAGTTTTATCCAATTCATCTCTGGACTCTCTGATGTATCAGAGTCAAAGCTCAAGTCCTCTTATAAAAATAGAAACTAAAAATAGATTGTCGAGAAGCACATTGTTCTATCTTACATGAGGGTGAGTTTTTCTTATCCTTTGGTTTAGTTGGATGCTATAGAGATGATGGAACATTGATGAACAACAATTCTCTGGTTCACAGCAATCAGGAATGAAAAATTCCATGTGTGTTCTTCCTTTCTCTATAGTTCTCATGGGGTTCTGCATGTATCTTCTAGTGTATGTGTGTCTTCATGTGTGTATGATCTTTCATAAGCTATTTTTTGTATATAATTATTGTATCATGACAATGTTCATGTTTGAGGTAGATACAATACCTTGTATTTCTGACAGCCTCATTTAAGATGTCTGCAGAAAAGCATTAAATTAATCAAGCGCATTAAAAAACTCAAAATATGAATGATAGAAGTAATTTTAAATGAATAAAATTTAAAAAGTATATCAGTGATTCCTTGGTCAATATCTCCTTCTTTTGGTGACTCATTCCATCTATGTTTCACTATGTCAGTCTTTCCATGCATTGGTGACTCATTGCATCAATGAGTCATTTTAACAATCGGTGAGTCCTTGTGTCAGTAGCACCATGCATCAATTACTCATTTGAACGGATGGTAGGTCATCTATCAGTAGGTCATCTACGTTGGTAGGTCATCTATCGGTAGGTCATCTGCGTCGGTAGGTCATCTATCAGTAGGTCATCTACGTCGGTAGGTCATCTATCAGTAGGTCAGCTCTTCTTTCGTTGTATGTCTATTATACATAGAAAATATTTTTTCGGGAATAGTCTTACCACATTAATATTATCAAAATGATTCAAATTTATATTTGATCATAGACGAACATAATTTAATGTATTCAAACATAAAAAATCATGACTGAAATTTTTATACATGATTAATAGTAATCAACATGTTTTTTTATTATTAAAACCATTAAAAATATAGAGGGTAGCCAACAGTCTTTTTTGGTCTGACATGACACTTTAGCATTATGTGTAGGGGAAGTACTACCCAGGTGGAATAAACTAATAGCCATTTTTTTGTGTCACTAGTATGGTAGATCAGGCCATAAAGACCCCAGTGTAAGAAGAACCTGATTGAGTTCTGCGCTTGCGGTGGGATGGGTCACCTCCCACATTTTTTCCAGTCCTTTCCTATAGCGATAAGAGAATGGTGTTCTTTTCTAGAATCACCTTCATGTGTAAGGAAAATGACACCTAATCAGGTTGAAATATTGTATTCTATAAACTATTTAGTCCAATAATTTAGTGGAGGTTTAGGCAGCCATGCTTTATAATTCCATCATCAGTAGATTGGACCTACTAAGGTTACTAAGACAGTATCTCAGGGCCACAATTTAGTCCACATCTATACTATGTATCCTTTTCCCAATGATCCAGGTACAGGTCCATCTACAGTTATATCTCAATACTATTAGCCTCCACTTTATTATTTTCCTTATATGATATTGTTGTGTTTCACTCCTTCATATCTACTAAAGATATGGGATGTCTAGGATAATAGATGGAACGCCCTAATGGAATTATGAATATTGACACACTGTTACTATTTTGAGGATAGGTTATATGACCATGAAAGGATTAACCCCTTGTAATAAGTGGGTACCAATTTTTGTGCAGTTTCTCTATCCTTGAGAAGATTGATTTTGACATAATTCTCTGAATGGACTGGTTTGTGCCTTTTCAAGACCATGTGGATTTTTATCATCATCATATTTCTTTCAAAAATTCCAATTCAAAAATATATATCTATAATGTATAATGGGATATCCAGGAAATTATAGTTGGACCCAAGTGTATTGGGCTGGGTGGAGTGACATCCCAGATAGAAGGTCTCCTTATGATCAATTGGGTAATGAAGCTCATGGAATTCCATCAAGTTGTGGATCACTTTAGGGGTGTATTCCCTAACAATTTCTCTGTATTAACACTAAATAGATAGGTTGAGTTCACCATATATCTAGTTCTATGTGTGACACCTTTGTCCATTCCTCCATATAGCATGTCACCTAAAATTCTTCAATAACTAAAGAAGTAGCTTGAGTACTTAAATGATAATGGTTTTATCCAACCCATCATGTCGTTGTGCATTTCACAGCCCTTTTTTCCAAGATGGTGAATTGTATGGTTAGATTGTGTCTGGATTACTATCGACTAAACTAGATTATGGTGAACAACCAATATCTGTTGCCTCATATAGATGACTTATTCGTCCAGATCTGTGGAGAAATAATATTCTATAAGATAGATTTGAGGTCGAGCTACCATCAGGTGCATGTGAGACTATTAGGAATACAATGTACAACATTCCTAAAGAGGTACAGCTTATAAAAGTATCTAGTAATGTTGTTCGATCTGAATAATGCACCAACACTCTTCATGGATCTGATGAATTAGGTTTTCAACTGTTTCATGATTCCTTATGGTAGTCTTCATAGATGATACTTTTTTGTATTATTTGACCATACAAAACCATTCCAACCGTATTGAGATCATACTAAATACACTAATAGAGAACTGACTCTATGTGAAGCTCAACAAATACCACTTTTGGATCAGGAACATTCACTTATTGGGTCATATCATATTTAAAGAAGGTGTATATTTTAACCCAGAGAAGGTGAGAGTCACAGTTTCCTAGGATCATCCCAAGAATGTGTTCAATATATGAAGATTCTTAGGTATATCTAGCTATTTCATGTGATTCAACTAGTATTTCTCACACTTAGCAGTGCCACATACATGCTTGATAATAAATGGTGTGAAATTTGACTAGACTGATGGTTGTGAGAAAACTTTTTTCTAGTGAAAGATGAGACTCGCTTCAACATTGATTCTAATTATGCCTGATCCAGGAAGAAGCTATATTGTTTATTGTGATTCATCACGAATCGTTGTGGGGGAAGTTATGATGCAAGGTTATCTAGTATGGATTGTGTGTCGCATTGAATGAGACCTCATTAATGTAATTACCCTACACACAACCTCAAGCATGTAGTCTTGGTTTATTCCCTATGTTGTTGGAGGAAATACTTTTTGGGTGAGTGGTTCATTATCTACACAATTTAGAAATGCCTCAAATACCTCTCCACACAATGAGACTTGAATTTGGGGTAGCACAGGTGGGTGGAATACCAGAAATCATTTGACTTTGAACTTTCTTAAACACCTCATAAGGAACATTTCATAGATGATTATTTGGTCTAAAAAAATTTGATTCAAATCATCAAGAAGGCCATTAGTGAGTGGTAGTTAATGGCTCTATTTTTTAAGATGTTCCTTGAGGATCCAAAACAGCATGGGTAACCAGTTATAGTAGCTCGAGCTATGAAATCCTTTATTCTATAGTGGGTTCATATGAAAAATTTATCATCTTGTAAAAGTCTCATTTTGAGGGAGATCGTCATAGGAGATAACCCACATCTTGGTTGTGTGGTTGATGGTAGTGAAACCATAATATTATATGGTTGTGTATCGGTACCTTTAGATATACATGATGGATTGATGAGGGAATCACATGACTATGTCTGTGAAGTTCATCTTTTTCTTACCAAGATGTAACGATACATCCTTCCTCAGTATTGGTGGTTAGGTATGAATAGGTATATAGGAGGTTTCATCACCCAGTGCTCTACTTTTCAGCAGGTGAAGGAAGATCACCAATGATATGTTGAACATCTACATCCTATTTCTATAATTGAGTGGAAATGGAATGACATCGAAATGTATTTTCTAATGGGATTTCTGATATCCCCTCAAGGAAGTGATGTTTTGTGGGTGATCATCAAAAGGTTGAACAAGGTCTGGTACTTCCAACCATTCTGTAAGACTTTCTCTATTAATGAGTTAGGAAGGCTTTACATCCAAGAGATTGTGTGACTTTATTCTATACCTCATTTTGTATTTTTAGAACAAGATTCCCATTTCACATCATGGTTCTGAAAGGATTTGAAAAAGGAAATGGGTTCACTAGTGATCTTGAGTACAACATATCACCCTCAGATCCATGGATTGTTTGAGTGGATGATACGAGTGTTATAGGATATGATACTATCCTGATCATTTATTTTAGAGTCTATTTGAAAAATCATATCCCTTTGGTTGAGTTTTTCTACAACAGAATCATTTATTAAATGATTTATATGGCTCTTTATGAGGCCCTTTATCGTAGATTTTTATGTTCACCTCTATGTTGGCTTAAAGTATGTGAGGTAGCACAACTAGGTACTCTTATCATTCAAGAGACTTCAGAGTATGTCCAGTTGATTCAGAGGTGTCTGGATATAGCTCAGTCTTGGTAGAATTATTGCACAAATTTTCACTACAGACCCTTATATTTTGATTTCAAACATCAAGTTTTTTTTGTGTATCACCTAGATTGCATAATAGAAGAATCAGGATATGGGGAAAGGTATCGCCTCGGTACATTGGGCCTTTTGAGATAGTAGAGAGAGTCAGACCAGTAGCCTATTAGTTATTGTTACCTCAGAGTTATCAATCCATGCATGACATTTCCAAATAACTCATATTTTAAGTGTCATTCTGACCTATCCCAGTCATTTTACCCTGATGATATTGATATGGATGGAGATTATTCATTTGATGATAATCGTATAAGTATCATCGATTTAAGCATGAAGGATCTCTAAGGCAGGTGATTTCATCTAGATTGATTCCAATGATAGCATGGATTCATATAGGATAAAAACTATGAGTGGGAAGAAAATGTAAATGTGTAGTGGCTGAATATTTTCTTAGGATACATTCTAACACCCTCATAAGAGAAACTCAAGAATGAGTTTTCTTAAAGAGGGGAGGTTGTGACATCCCGGTTTTTTTCCAAAGGAACGTTTTTCTTAATTTGAATAAAACAACCCTAAGAATGTTTTCTAATGGAGAGAAGAGGGTATTAGGTGTGTTTTGGGATTTTGTGGAGTTTGAAACCCCAAAAATATAAGAGGAATATTGGGCCACATGGTTTGTATAAACCATGCAGTTGTAGATAGTGGGGTGATGGGGGTTGAACACGTTGTCTGTAACCATGTGACCCCTACCACATTGTTTTGTGGTGTTAAAAAATTTTGGGAGAGTGGGATTTATCATGGTTTGTGCATTATTAAGTAAATTATTCACCTAATCATGTTGGATTTCCCCTTATAGTTGTGACTAGCACATGGTTGGCGCCCTGTTTGGGCAATTGTGCTGCCAAGTTGTGCACCCTTATTTTGATGGTGATATGCCTAAACTAACATTCTTTAATGATTTGTTTTAATCCTTATTTTTTCACCTCCATATTTTCTAGTGAGATCCCCTCTTCACATGATATATTATTCTTCCCTATTATATAGGTTCTCTTCTATCTTACTCAAATGGACTCTAAATCACCCATCGTTGGAAGAAATGGATAACTCTCATTTAGATCCTCCTTCCTCTTACTTCAATTTCAGGGTTCCTCTTCTATCAGTTTCACTATTTAGGTGCTACTCTTTTTTCCCTATTTCTATGTTGTTGGGTAAATCCTTTAATTTCTACTATTCTAGGTTGAATAAATCCTAGAAAATATTTGAGTGTAGTGCCACTACATTGAGGTAGGTGGTCTAGGATCTTTCCCTTTGTTTCTTTCATTTCCATAAGATGCATCATTGTGAAATGAGCTGGAACTATTCCATTTTCGCCTCTATATTTTTAGATTAAAGTAAATTGAATGCCTTAACATGACTTTTGAGACCCGTGTAATCAGTGAATCAACCCCTTGGGTTGATCACCTTGTCCAAAATTCCACCCCTATGGGTGTGCTTCCTCTATCATGATTAATTTCAATATTTTGCCTAAAATGGTTTAGCAAACCCATGTGGGGTGTAGTTATAGAATAAATGCCTTGAGTTATTAATTGGTTTGGTTTTGGTAATGAACAATGTGTTAAGACCTATATCCATGTATTTAACTGAAGTGTCCAAACTAAATCAATTTTTTAGGTGCTTAATATCTTATTCCATGACTTAAATATATTTTCCCAAGGACATGCCTTCACCAATACTTCTAATATGATCCAATTGCTTAACTTAAATGGACCTCTCCTTAAATTAAAATTGTTATATGTGTGATGATTTTCAGGAAACATTACCTTAGTTTTGAGGGTGAAACAATGGATTCCAAATTAATTATCCTTTGTACAAACTCTTGTTCCCTAGTTAGATTTTTTTAATGCTTATAAACATGAAGAGGTGAAATCATCTATGCCTGAGATGGTATTTTCATGCATTATCTGGTTTTTCCTCAAGTTGAGTGACCTCAGTTACCTATGGGAAACCCCTTGGATGGGATAGATGGCATGATTAGTTGTACAATTTCATGATAGGGATTCGATCCCCTATGTGTGATACATGGTATGGACTCAGAGATCAATTAGAACCCTAATTTTTATACCATGATGGGAGTGATGTGTGGGACTTCATCCTTGAGTCACCATGGACATACTCCTTAACAATGGTCATATGACGGGCCCATAGAGCAATATATGGAAATTATCTCTATATTTATGTGGATGGGATCAGGATGTCTCACTATATTTTGTAAAGTGGTTTTAAAATTCAATAAATGAAATCTAAAATGAATGGTTTCAAAATGAGGAAGGACCTTGTCATTTTAGAAATGTACAAGTTTGTTCTCCAAAACCAGTTATAATCATAGGGAAAATTCATCTTCATAAAATTTTTCCAATTAAATTTACCATGGTAGGGTCTGTTGGTTCAGAAACACTGATTTGGACCAAAGCAGTAGGATTGGATGGGTCTCCAAGTGGAACCCACTCTAATTTTTTTATTTATTTACTCTGTATTCTATTTAAATTAAATATGGAACTACTTATTTTATATTTCATGAAATGGATTGGCCAATACATCATGGGTCCCATCCTACAATTATTTTATATCACAACCTTCGTGGGATCAATTGTTACCTGAGTATACTATATGGTTGCAGGTATATGCAAAGGGAATCAATCATCTTGCAATGCTTGATCAACTATTTGTGTTGGATTTGGGAGCAGAGGACTGAGCCTTTGATTGAGATGATTGTTGTAGCATTTTTTGGCCCTTTTTATGTTTTGATTGCATGGGTTATATTCATCTATACCCTAACCCTAATAAATCATTTTTATAGATACATGACATATAATCATCATCTGTTTCATCTGTTTATTTATTTAGCTTCAACTTATTATTTCTTTTGTATAAATCTTTATTATTAATGGTTCACTACCATATATTTCTAATTTATGTTGTCTCCATTTTAAATCATACTATACTACTAAAATTTACTCTAATAAATTAGTTAATAGTATCCCCATTGACACAACCTAGGTCCTCACTACTATTCATAATCTTCTAGCATTTGGAGAGGTTTCCTTGAGTACTTGTGGCCAACGTCATGTGGCGTAGTTAAGTGGATTCAAGGGTAGGATGATACACTCAGAATGGGAGACATTAAACTATGATAGATTTAATTCTACCACCCACATTTATATTCTTATCATCTCCCCTCCTCCAAAATAGAAAACCACATAGCTCATGCTATGTCCATCACCGAGTACAATGGATTTCCATATCAAAAAGGCGCACACCTAGTCACCAGTAAGAAAAACTATAATAAATATGATCAAAAAACTACATAAATGAAGATAAGAGACACATATATACTATGGTTCACTCCTCACCACAATTCATTATTTAACCACTCCCAAATGACCAGAAATAATCACAATCAAATGGGACAAGTCTTCACGAAACTAGGATAATACTCTAAAAACTATTTACCAACCCCCTAACATTGGTCAGTTACAAAAATTCAGATCACCATCAACACTCCACTTCAAAAATGAGGCATATCACTCATTAAATGACTAACTA
Source organism: Viscum album (assembly GCA_963277665.1). Taxonomy (NCBI): domain Eukaryota; kingdom Viridiplantae; phylum Streptophyta; class Magnoliopsida; order Santalales; family Viscaceae; genus Viscum; species Viscum album. The sequence continues at coordinate 919,258,343 of OY728164.1, read as the reverse complement.
CATGACCTCCCTCCACTCAGGTTTTGATCCAAAGCTATAAGCATCCAACCAAACTCTTACCGTGTGACCCAAGGTGAAACCAAAGTTTAGTAGGGCCAGTGGTCAAGACAAACATGTCCTATCAAGCCATACATGAGACATAGATAACTACCAATTCTATAATTACCAAGAACCAAGAATCATAATACCTAACAACATCCTATAAATAATAGAACTCAACATCCCCACCAAGGAAGAATGACCACACCCACCCAAACCTTCAGGAATTATAGTCACATGAGATCCACTACATGACCCAATATAAAACACATGGAATGAAAAACTCCATCCCAAGAAACACAAACTGTAATGACCTGTCCCTCGAGGCCTATTCTGTGACTACCCCAAGCCCACCTTCTATAGTCTAGGGGTTGGTGACTTGCACCGAAAAGGATTATTCCTAAAATGGGAAGAAATTTCCATTAAACCTGTGCAGAAACACAATCCAAGAATACAACAAGATGTAACCATGAAGTAAAACTGCAGTAGTAAAAGTTTGTACTGAAAGAAAAGGGGTTGGAATAAAATCCCAAAAAAAAGATACTACTACAATTGAAAATAAAAAATATCTCCTAAGATCATCCACCAAGAATCATATCTTAAGGGCAGGTACAGTTCGTCTCCACAACTCTCCACGTCAACCAGTCACCTCTGTGTACCGCCTGGTCTTGGCTCCTATAGTATCAGCCGAACTGATTGTTGTCTGCACAAGACACAAAAAGGTTTGGGAGAATACTGTATTGGGGTGAGTATAAAAATACCTAGTAGGGATCTCAAGACCCCCGAGGGACTCCAAAATTACACAATGGAAAACCACAAGCATGATCTCAATCACAAAGCACAAAGAAAAAACTCAGCTCAAAACCAGGTATAAATTAAGAACAGAAGCATAGATGATTAGTCATAAAGATAGATAATATTATTTTATTAAGAGGATATGCTGATGAACCACATAAGAATGATAGGTACTAACCCCTGTAAAAACTATATTGTACCGGTAGGTAGAAACCCTCGCAAGACCCACATAGGATCGGTAGGTACTAACCCCCACCGGACCCACACAGGGTCGGTAGAATGATAATCTACACAGGGTCACTATAATGATGATCCACATAGGGTATCTATAATTTTTATTCACATAGGTTCCAATAATGATGATATAAGTAGTGTCTCTTTAATGTTGATCCATGACGAGCCGCTCTAAGGATGGTCCTCGTCGGGTCGCTATAATGCGGATCCATATAGGGTGGCTATGATGATGGTCCACAGAGGATTGCTATGATGTTAATCCACATAGGGTCCCTATGATGCTGATCCACATAGGGTCTCTATGAATTATTATCCACACAAGGTCGTTATGATGTTGATCCACACAGGGTCGCTATGATGCTGATCCACACAAGATCGATATGAATGTTGATCTACACAGGGTCGCTATGAATTATGATCTGCATAGGGTCGTTATGATGCTGATCCACACAGGGCATCTATGATGTGATATATAGAAATAGGATTCCACAAACGAGTAACCTAGGGACCTCCATATATTATGGGTTCCAACGCATCATATGGCACATCGATTGGATGCCCAGTCTGAGAGTTATAGGCATTTTAGTGCCAAGGGGCCGATTGGATTCGGGGTCGATCCAACCCAGTCATACTCCAATGTTCTCCAAAACTCAATTAGTGTATCCCAAAAGAACTTACTCACTCCATGGATTCCATCACCATAGACGGTTCATCAAATGGATGTCTGGTTTGTAAGATATGACCTTTTAAGTGTAACTGGGCCCGAAAGGGGTCTGGGTCTGGTCCGATATGGCCCGGCCCTATCCGAACCAACCTGGGCCAACTTTGTTGGGTCATTTCATGGTGGTATTGGACCTTTGGGACGGTGCGGGATTAGCCCATCGGTGGTCACGACCGCGCGAGGGTCGCACAGTCCGCCTCCCTAATAGCTCAAAGAGCCCTTCGGCTCTATATTGGTGGCACCAAGTGGTGCCGCCTGGCTGTCTATGAGTCCCCTCTCTTCACCTCGGCTTCAATGTAGCGTTGTGCCTCACCGAAACGCATGCAGGTGTTCCACCTTTACCTCCATGGAAGCTGAGATTCAGTCCTCTGTCCATCCCCAACAACACCGAGCAGCGTCACCCCCCTTCTATGGCCGGCAAGCGTCGGCCGCCGCCTTCACCGCCGGTGTAGGTCACCGGTGCTATTCTAGGGGATCTTATGTGGTCCACCAGGTGATCTCTTGTAGTCCTTTTTCCCTTTTTCTCACACCTACGGGCCTTCTAGGATGTTGTTGTCATTGCGTGGCTCCTGGATTCAAGGTTCTGTCGAATTAGTAAATTCGTCTCTCGAAGGATGCAATGATAACGAAGTGAAGGATGTTTAGAGGCTTGTTAATTTGTCTTGAACCATCCACATTAACATCATAAAAAGTGGAAAGAATTTAATTCCTCAAATATAAACTTTAATAATAACCCCTACCTTGAGGATCATTAGTGACCACTATGGATGGTGGTGCTTCCACGTTCGAGGGTATTGCGGAAGAAGAAGAAGGTTTGCATGTGTTGACATTCATCGAATGTTGACCTCCAGATCGATTCCACAATGGGCATCACCAAATCCTTTATTCTTCATTGGAAGAAGGTTTTTAGTTGATTCGTCAGAGATCACCACCAATTTACTCCCAAATCTCCCTATTCCCATGTTTTAAAAAAACAATGGAAGAGTTAACGAATTAATTCATCATTCAATTAACGGCCCATTAATTTGTGAAATTAATTATTCATATTAATTGAGCGTGGTGTGGTTACACAACATATGAGTCAATCCATTAAATATATTGACAACCTAGCAGTCCTTCCACCGCTTCTCAACTATTGGAGAAAAAGAAAATAACCATTTTTGTTATTTTATTATTCCTTTAAAAGCCGGAAAAACTAATGTTTTCACACGACATACTATGGTCAATGTTAAGCCACCGTTAAAAAAATCTCATCACTGCAGATTCAAATAATCCATCGGGTTTTTAATCCAAGTAATTATTTAAACGATAGAAAATTTCACCCACACGTTAACTAAACATACCTTAAAAAAGGTTCAAAATTCTGTTCTAGGCACATCAGGTCTCGAAATCAAGTGCCATCAATTTTTGCAGACTCGTAATAATACAAATAATTAAAAAATTTATATGGAATTTTTGGCTCTTTACATTCTCTCCACCATAGGTCTTTTTATCCCTAAAAGCTACAACAAAACTAGGGGAAGAAATGCGGATAAAGTTCATGAATCTGAGCCTCCCACTCCCAAGTGCTCTCTTGTACATTCCTATGTTGACAACAAACTCACACCAGAGGAATCGACCACCCACGGAAGACCCGCTCTTTTTAATCCTCTATATCCACCGTGATCTCCACAAACTTATTCCTATCATCGATGTCCAGCTCGCCCAAGTCGAAAACGTGCGATGGATCATGCACGTACCTCCTCAAATGCGGCACAGGGAAAAACTTATGTACCTGGTGCATATATGTGGTAAGAGATAGATGGTACGCCACGTCACCTACTCTATTGAGGATCTGGAATGATCTGATGAACCTCATAGATAGCTTTCCACCCTTGCCAAACCTCTGTAATTCTTTTCGGGGCGAGACCCGTATGAAGACATGGTCTCCCTCCTCAAACTCCAAGGATCTCCATCTCCGGTCGGCATAAGACTTATTCCAACTCTATGCAGTTTTCATTCGCTCCTGGATGATATAAATCTTCTCTATGGAAGCCTTTACCAACTTTGGACCCATAAGTGCTGACTCCCCTGGGTCTGTCTAGCATAGAGGTGATCTGAAAGTTCACCCATACAAGGTCTCAAACGGAGCCGTGCCGATGGTAGAGTGATAACTATTGTTATATTTGAACTCCACTAGGGGTATTTGGTCCTCCAAACTATATCCCAAATCAAGGACATAATAACGAAGCATGTCCTTGAGAGTCTATACGGTCCACTATGTCTGACCATCTGCTTGAGGATTGAAGGCATTGCTCAAGTGTAGCTGAGTCCCGAATGCCTCTTATAATACCTTCCACAAGAAGGATGTAAAACCTGTGTCACGATCTCATACGATCGTCAATGGAACTCTGTGAAGTCACACAATCTCTTGTACGTAGATATGTCCCAAGCCCTATACCGATCCCTCCTATTGGATGGGTAGGAAGTGGGATGACATGGTGAGTCAGTCAATGAAAACCCAAATGGAGTCGTGGCTCAGGGACGCATGTTGTATCCCCATCACGAAGTCCTTGGAGACACCATAAAACATCCAATATGGAACCTCGAGTGGCTGAGCTAAGCTTGCTGGTACTTTATTATTGGCCTTCACTTGCTGACAGGTGATGCATCATGATATGAACACTACCACGACTTTCTTCATCCCTGGCCACCAGTACTGATGACATAGGTCCTGATACATCTTATCCACACCCAGATGTACCAATAAAGTGGATGTGTGGAGCTCCCTCAACACTTCCTATTGTAGTTTCATTGGTACCAGGGTGCGTCTTATAAAGAGGGTGACGTGCACCCCACCTTCAGAAACATTTCTTCAGGAGACTACCTTGAGGATATTTGAGCATATCAGGCCTCGTAGTAAACATCACCATGTTATGCCTCCCTGACTCGCTAAAGGAGAGGGGTAGTGATAGTCATAGACTAGAGGTAAGTCTCTCCATCTCTATCCACAAAGGATATCTGTAATGTGGCTAGTTGTTGTGTCACCTCACTCAATAACTGTAGACCAGAACTCATACGGATTGCATCTGCTACTAAATTCCCCTTCCCATGAGTGTAGACTATCTCAAAGTCTTAGTCTTATAGGTACTTTATCCATCATCAATATCTCTGGTTCAGGTCTTTCTGTGAGAAGATATACCTGAGACTCTTGTGATCATATTAGTCAGTAAACTGTTCTCCCAACTACACTCTTAGCTCCCGAAGATCCACAGAAGCCATCCGATATGCAGTTGTTGATATTGGTACCATCATTGGGGACAAGTCAATATAGAATTTCCTCTCCCTGCAGGGAGGTAATCCTATAAATATATTTTTAAAGATTGTTCCCACCATCTTCCACTATTGTTGGGAACTGAAATCTCAAAACACTTACATCCACATGGGTAAGGTTGGATGACGCAAGAGTGATCAACTACACCCTCATATTCATGATTTTAACCCATGATTCCTAGGTTCCTTTATTACTAACCAAGGAAAGCCCCATTCAAATGTTGTAGATATACCATATCTTTTTTCCTAAAACATTCAACATGAGCATGAACTATGGATAACCATTCCATTCCAAAAATAACGTCATAAGGCCTTGACTTTGCCACCAAGAGGTTCCAACTGAAACTCTCACCTCAAGGGTCATATCACACCATTATTATAAGTGAGATTATCTATTCCCATCACATAGGAATCTCTAGATGTAAGGGTCAAGTCAACAGTTTAACAGAAAACTCTAGGTCTTGAACAAGATTCGTGAAAAGAAGGAATGATTAATACCTATGTCTATTAATACGACATTTAGTAGTAGAAATAGAATGTACATGGAATCATTCTTGGAGCCCTTGGGTCACACTCCTTGACGACATTCAACTAATCCCTTCCCCTATCCTCTAGCTCCCTAAACCTGGTGGGGACTACATTGGGTTGGTGGTTATAACATGTCAAAATATATACCACCTCCTACTGCTCTCCTAGATCCTCTTCCACATATTCCTCCCTAAAGATTCATATGTCCCTATCACATCCCCTTCCTGAAACATTTTACATGCCCAAGTCTCTGAGACTAGTGTCAGTTTTCTGCTTTCCCACTGCTAACATTCACTGGTTGTATCTACTCAGCCAAATAACATTCAACAACAAAGGTTTTCTCTAGATCCCTAACATAAGTAGGAATACACAGAAGAATAGTTCCAGCTAGGATGACCCTAAACACATCTCGCTCAGTGGTCTGAGCCATAAATCACTATTTGTATCATATTCATCGAGTACCTAGAATGGTCAGTACACCTCGCTGAATACTTAGCTACCGACATGACATCCTACTGAATCTATAGAAGCTCTTGGGAACACATACCCCTTAGCTGTTATTTTCAATAGACCCCTTCTATTAGAAAGGTCCTCAAACATTTTCCATAGAAAAGTCATCTCATTATAAGATTGGGGTAATTTAACCCTTCCATCTCCCTACAGAGCCACATAGAATTCTCACTGTCTGGACCACTATCTGATCTAATGGTGCAATTTTAAGATAGAAACATGGTCACTACCTCAATCCAGTTCTTAGCCTCCTGTGAGTTTGGCTAGGCTTGGAACCTAAGGGTTATCTACCACTAAAACTTGTGTAAGGCACTGATCCTATGTGTGTCCTATTCCGGTAGCATCGGCAGAAACTATTTACCAACGAACAGTGGCATCACTGGGATATCACCCGAAGGTACCTCCTCAGGCGACAGTCCTTCTATTGAAGACTCATCACACTATGGGCCATCCTCATGGTCATGTATTGGAATCCTGGATGGATATCTGTATAGAGGCATCTTGAAAGAGAATCAAGATGAACCACTGTCAAAAATTTATACCTGGTCAGATGACTCAAAAGAGATAAAAAACAAACCATTTTTAAACACACGCAATCAGTGTTTTCGTGCACCGAGTCAGAAATTATAATTCAGGGTCCTGGTGTATAGATACGTCAGCCACTGCACCAACACTAGACTCCTAGAACTGAAAACCATACTAAAAACACATAACATTATTTCTCCATTAGAAAGATCAGAGTCCTATTTCTTTGGAAGCACTGACTAATCTGATAAAACATTGGCATGACCCTTCCCCCAGGGTCCGTTCCGTGACAAAGGGGAGAGGTCGTGACTACCCCAATCCTAGCTTCTATAGGACAGGGGTTGGAAATTAGCACCGAAAAGGCGTATCCCTAAAATGGGGAGGAATTACCTTTAAACCTATGAAAACAAACATTCCAAGAACACAACAAGATGTAACCACAATGTAAAACTGCAGTAGTAAAAGTGTGTACTAAAAGTAAAGGGGTTGTAATAAAAGCCCAACTAAAATGATATAACTAAAACTGAAAATAGAAAATAGCTCCTAATATTTTCCACCAAGTATTATACCTAAAAGGTAGGTACAACTCGTGTCCACAACTCTCCATGTCAACTAGTCACTTCTGTGTATCGCCTGGTCCTGGCTCCTATTGTCTCATCTGAGCTTCTCGTTGTCTGCAAATGACCCAACAAAGTGCGGGTGAAGCTCGTGCAGAGGTGAGTATAACAATACCCATTAGGACCCCGAGACCCCTGAAGGTCTCTCAAAATTCCACAAAGGAAAACCAAAAGCATGATCTCAATCACAAAGCACAAAGAAAAAGACTCAGCTCAAAACCAAGTATAACTTAAGAACATAATTATAGATGAGTATTTGTAAGGCTAGATCATTTTATTCTATTAAGAGGCTCTGCTGCAAACCCACATAGGATCGATAGGTACTAACCCCCACAAGACCCACACTGGATCGGTAGGTACTAAACCCTAAAAGACCCACACAGGATCGGTAGGTACTAACCCCCACAAGACCCACACAGTGTCGGTATAATTCTTATCCACATAAGGTCTCTTTTATTTTGATCTACATAGGGTCTCTATAATGTTGATCCACACTGGGTCTCTATAATGCTGATCCACACTTGGTATCTTTAATTCTGATCTATGACAGGACGATCTAATGATGGTCCTTCTCATATCACTATGATACTGATGTAGATAAATTCACTATGATGTTGACCACATAGGGTCTATATAATGCTGATCCACATAGGGTCACTATGAATGCTATTCCACACAGGGTTGCTATGAATTTTGATCCACATCGGGTCGCTATGATGTTAATCCACACAAGGTTTCTATGATGTTGATACACAAATGGTCTCTATGATGGGACATCAAGACACATGATTATACAGAGGAGTAATTCCAAGGACCACCATGTATAAGTATTCGAACGCATCAGATGGCTCATCGAACAGATACCCAGTCTGAGAGTTATAGTCATTTTAGTGTCGAGGGCCCTATTGGATTCGGGGTCAATCCAACCCGGTCGTACTCCAACTTTCTCCAAAACTCCATTGGAGTTTCTCAAAAGGACCATATCACCCCATGTATTCATGTACCATAGATGGTTCATCAAACAGATGTTTGTTTGTATGATATGTCCTTTTAAGTGTAACTGGGCCCGAAAGGGGTCCAGGTCCGATCCGACCCGGCCCGACCCGCCTGGGCCAACCCGACCCTATTCGGGTCAACCAGGTCAGGCCTAGTTGATCTTAGTTGTGGCAGGCTCATCCCGCTGGGCCACAGATTGGCCCGACCCACCCTAGTTGGGCTTGGCCCACGGGCTGGCGTAACCCACATGAGGGACGTGCGGTCCACCTCCCGAATGGTTCAAAGATTCATTTGGATATTTTTTGGTGGTTCCAAGAGGCACCGCCTGGCGGTCTGCAAGACCCACAGGGAGCAGATCTCATCCCTTCTTTGTGGATTCAATGTCATGGCATGCCTCACCATGCCACGTGACGGCGCACCACCTTCGCCTCCACAGCCAGCAGAGAGTCGGCTGCATGTCTGTCTGTCGGGGTGCCGAGCAGCACTGCCCCCTTCTGCGGCCAGTGAGCATTGGCACCGGTCGTTGGTACTGCGCCGACGGATCTTCTGCGGGCCACCGGGTGAGTTTTTATGGTCTATTTTCCCTTCCTCTCGTGCCTATGGTCTTCTCAGGATTCCACCATCACTGCGTACATCCCGGATTCAATGTTTTGTTGAATTTAAAAATGATTCCCTTGAAGGACGCAACAAGAACAAAGCAGCGAAGGGTCCGATCCTTATTTGTTTCGATCGCGCCCTCCGTGTTAACATGATAACAAGTGGATAGAAATTTAATTCATCAAATATAAACATTAATAATAACCCCTGCCTTGAGAATTGTTGGTGACCTCTGTGGACGGTGGTTCTTCCATGTTCGAGGGTATTGTGGACGAAGGAGAAGGTTTGCATGCATTGTCATTCATCGACCATCAACCTCTAGATCAATTCCATAATGGGCGTCATCAAATCCTTCATTCTTCATTGGAAGAAGGTTCATCAGAAATTCATCAGAGCTCACCACCAAATTCCCCCAAAATCTTCCTTTGCCCACGTTTTAATAAAACAAAGGAGGTGTTAAGGAATTAATTCATCATTTAATTAATCACCCATTAATTAGTGAAATTAATGAGTCACATTAATTGATCATGGTGTGAAAACACAACATATGATTCAATCCATTAAATGGGTTGACAACCCAGTGGTCCCGCCACCACTCCTCAACTATTGGAGAAAAATAAAATGATTTTTTGTTATTTTTTTATTCCTTTAAAAGTAAAAAAAACTAACTTTTTCACCCGACCTACTATGGTCTAAGTTAATCTTCCCTTAAGATAATCGCGGAACTATGGATTCAACGATGCCCTCAGATTTTTAAACCGAGCACCAGTTCAAAATATAGAAAATTCTGCCTGTGCATTTACTGAATGTACCTAAAAAAATTTCAAAATTATTTTTTGGGCACACCGGGCCTCAGAATCAAGCACTGTCAATTTTCATAGATTCGTAATAATCCGAAATAATTTAAAAAAAATATGGATTTTTCGGGTCTTTACAAAAACCTAGGAATTCATATAAACCTCCATTATTTGGAAAGTCAAGCCTAATCCAAATATCCCTCAAGTATCCTTTCCCTCTTGATCCACCATCAGGAAACTCAGTTCCCATTTCTGACCCACATGGGTCTCCATGAATCCCTCACTAAAGGGAATACACCTCCATGAATAGAGAATCTATTTTCATATCATCCATATGAACTATTATTAGAATAAAATATATATGTGGTTCAATTTAGTATAATTCCACAAAATAATTATTTGATAAAAATTTATATGAGGAATTACTAACTCTTTAAACAACTAAATCTCAATCATCAGTAAAACTCTATAGACAAAAAAATCAGGTGAATCCTATGTGCCTAGAATTATCCGTAAACACTATCCTCTTTCCCATTGTCCAAGATCTAAAATAATAATAAAACATAAATCAACACACCCAAGTGCATTACACTAGGATAATGCCCACAAATACATAAATGAAATCCTAGAATAGTAATCCCATTCCCTGGAAACATATAAATCCAATTGGTAAAATTGTTCATGACACACCACCCTGATTTCCATCCAAATTTTAAACATATTCCTAGACCTCCTATATATAAATCTCCAAATCATAAGGCCAAAAGTGTCTAATATAATTTTCTAATGAACCATCCCAAGTTGACCTGACATGACACCCAATCTGACTCACTAAAAGGGATCAAGCATGCCTCCCTAAATTCTAGAGGCTTACGACTAGTAGAGAAGTAATAAAAGGTGCAGTGGGAAGACTATACCCTTCATTCATAGTTCCATAACAATGGGGAAATAAAAATTTCAAAAATTGGGATAGACATTAGAGTACATAATATAAGTAATTTAACCAGAACCATGTTATAATAATGGAAATGTTGTATAAAATCATATATAATCTCGAATGAAAAATATATAATAGCTGCTCTCCCAATGTTATGACCATATACATAAAATTAAAAATCTAAAAAAATTACAACCATCTCTACTGTTAATTCTACAACAAACCAAATACCCAGTCTCCATGATTATGGAGTAGAAACAGCATGATATTGATACCCTGCCTGGTTTTCTCTACTCTATAAAGAAACACTCTAACTTGGCCTTATCCACTGTGTAACAAGTGATCTAAAGTGAAAGAATACATTAGGTCTACATGGACATTGAGGATCACATATAGGGGTAAGAAATACATCTTATTAGGCCACCCCTAATGGTGAACCTACAATATACTATCATAAAAAGTACATAAAGTTTTTAATTATCATTATAGTAGTAAACTAGCAAGTGAATGCATAAAAATCAACTACATAAAAAGGGGGGATGGAAAAAATTCAATTGGAGGTTCTAGTTTAACTGTTGAGGTTAATTTAACCTAGCTATATCCCATGCCAAACGATTTTTAGAAAATGTCTCACCCCACCACATAGAAACCAATTCATATTCCATATCTATTCAAGATATCCAGGACATCTAAATGCAATAGGAATGTATGCCATTACATATTGTGTATCCATATGTGTCCACTAAAATAATTGCATTAATCAAGCTCGAGGAATTTTATGGAATGATCTGAACTAGAAATTGAATATCCCCTCAACACATCCAAAAACATTCAGGTCCAATAATTTGGACAGGATGAATTGGGATCCCCCATGTACCCATCAAATACACATCCCTATGGGATCCATCCTCATGGTCTTGCTGGATAAACTACACATGTGATCCATTCACATTTTTAGGAGAAAACATCCATGAAAAATAACCTATTTCTTTGGTGAATACTCATCTAGAGGGTTTCACTCATCTAAATGTTATATTAACTCACAAATCTTGTCTAAAAATAGTTATCCAATGAAGTATGGAATGAGAACACAACTCTAGGAAAATTCCCAATCCATGATCTCCCATGGGTCTCCTCTTCAAACCACAGTCCTAAGTAGAAACTACGTAAACTTTCAGGGAAAAAGGATAGGCAAACATGGGATTATCCAAACATGAACCCACCATCCAAATAGTCTGACTAGAATGGTTGATCATCTATAGACCAATAATGCATAGGGCATCTGTCAGCACCTTAGATCACATCACCCTAGATCTCAACATCCTAAAAATAGCCATCATTGTCTATCCACAATATAACATACGGTAAAACCAATTTTTGGTTTGCCTTGATCCACTAGGTCACCACATAAGGTAATTTACTCTAAAAGACTCCCCTAATACATCCAATATCTTGGACCATGCCCACAGAAACAAACTCAACTGGTCCAATGATCACACTAATAGTTGGACACCCAACATGGGATTCCTCTAGAACATATAAATGAATGGGACACACCCAATGATGAATCATACCAAATATACCTCAGTGTAATCACACTAATACTTGATCAATAATTCTCCCAAATGGAATCCAAAGGAATAAAGCCGCCAACATTGGTATTCACAGTGGTCCTCCTGATGACCTCAATGCAGGACCCTACACATGGGCTCCTCAGCATACAAAAACCTCAGGGAAAATCCCACACACAAAAAAACCATAAATCTTGTTTGAAACAAAACCCATATATGGGTAAAAACATTTACATAGTGGAATCCAAATAGGACCATGCCACTCGAGCATCCTCAATAACTGACTACGACAACCGCTGATCACTTGATCAATAACCGGCTCACTAGGGAATCCAAGGGAGTCCCTTAGACTCATCATAGTGGCTCAATGGAACCCGACCGTAAACTCCATCCCACAGTTTAGCACTAGAGAAAAGACTTTAATAACTCCAATCCTAAATAATAGGACATAAACCATAATATCTCTAACCTTGAACAACCAGTCTCAACATGCAGGTTCAAACCAATATTTCCATATAGATAGTGAACTATCTCATCTTCTAAAATATGTCAAAATGAACCTAAAATAGATAACATTAAACACTAAATCAAGGAAAATAAATGAGCTCACATCCCTCATTTTTTCCTCACATCTCATACCCAACCCACTAGAGGATTTTGAAACCATGCCTCAAAGAAACACTCTTGAAAATATCTCTCAATCCAAAACACAATGCCAACATCCTCAAAACATTAGATACATTCCACCATCATGATCTAAATAGAAAAGTCTTAGAATGGTGTGTACTTCCTAAAACTCAATCTTCCTATATAATATTCCACATGGCCAGGTATATGTAAAAGTGAAACTAAAATTCCTTTACATAAATTACATGGTGAATACTTCTAAAAAAATTTCTTCCCTTAATAGGAATAACAGATAGTGTGTGTTCAAAAAACCACACTCCATGTTACACTGGTTTCCCCAAATGAGAACCCCCCAAACTCCCCCAAACTCCCTCAAACCCACAATTTCTCTACAATATCCATAGATCAACCCATTAGGTTTCCCCAACAACCCATAAATATAGTTAAATAAAAAACAACTATAATTCAGGTATTTTTTCATAAAACATAAAATGGGGTAACCTCTAGGTGGAAAAATCAACGCTTTGATCTTATCTATGATCCGTAACTACAGAATGATGATCTGGAATAATGTGAGATTTGTGGTACTGCCTCCTATTCTCCATCTCTCTCTCTCTTATCTCCCTCTATCTATCTCATCTAAAAACCCCAAAGGGGATGGGGAATATTCCCTATGTTTATACACATAAATAAAAGGGATAAAATAAATAATAAAAAATTGGAAGAAAGAAAAACAATAAAATGAAAATGAAAAGAAAAGGGGCATGGGCCTATACCCCAAGCCCAGCACAAGGATAAGTTTCAATGAATACCCCCCATTCAGGACTCAATGGAGGAGACAAAATCTCAAACAAAAATGCTATTTAAAATATATTACTGAATGAACATGCATGTATAAATTAATGTTCAATTTATTGAATATTAAATATTCATTGAAATTATAAACATCTTATATTTCCACTAAACTCATGTACTAGGGTACCCACACCATTTAAGGACAAACATAGTGTTCAGAAAAATTATTTGAGGTCATGTTATAGGATAAATTACCATTTTTCACCTAAAACACATTTAGGAGAAAAATTGAAATTTCTCTAGATTTTTGCAACATCAGATGACGTGGTTCATCACAAGACTAAAATTATCTCAAATTAAAAAAATAGAAAAACATAAAAGTGTTTGTGATCAGGGAAACACTATGAGATATTGATAGGTACAATAGATTGTGTTATTATCCAGTACTAATTCACTAAGCATAAGAGTCATCAGGTTGAGTTCATGTCATGGCATACACAACAGATCCTGTGGAATATTCAAAATGAATCATATCTATCTTAATAACTCTTTATAAATAACATAATTATTTTTAAAAAATTTTCGATGAAACACTTGTAATGATCTCTTTTTGGAGTTATCTGTGCCAAGAAAAATTATCACTTTACAAATATATGTGTTTTGACTCAGTCTAAGAGGACTCTTAGATCTATATCTCTAGATATTTATACCCATTTTTTTTGTTTCTTCACCCATGTATTTGATTGATAAACTTAGACCAAGACAAAACTTTTAATAATTAAGTGTCAGGATATCATTTTTATTATGAATTATATCTTCTACATACAATATAATATATATTAATATACCACCACTAACTGAATTATATACAAATGAACAATATGTTTTATTGATGAAACAAAAATCATTAATTATATAATCAAGTTGAATATTAGAGTTCAAAGAATCTTGCATTAGTCTATAAATGGACCTTTTAAACTTTCATACCTTAACAGTGTCATTTGGAAATTCAAAAACCACAAAGGTATATCATATACATTTACATCAATAATTCCCAATTAATAAAATGTTTTTATTCATCAATTTTATATATCTCATAATCGTAATAATATATTATGTAATTACAATATATGAATGGATTTAATTTTTTGAAATAGGTGTAAAGGTTTATTCATATTCAATGCAATGAATTTTTTAAACCTTTTCTACCATATGTGATTTATAAGTAGAAACTTTACCATTTATGTCATTTTAATTATGAAAAATCCCACTTTCACTTTGTGGGTCTTACCCCCTTATATTCATCTACCAATATCAAAAACAATTTATTGTTCGTTGAATCTATCTCAAATACCAATGAATTTTAACATCTTCTCATAATAAAAACTCTCAATATTCTCTCAGTAATAATTATGTCCATATCTTATAAATGTCCACTCAACTTCATTATTCCTGATAAAATCAAATCTCTCATGTTCCAGATGAATTATATTATACCTTTGATAATCCTTGGTAACTTGAGTTAGTTCTTCATCCAAAACCCTTTACAGAACTGGCTCATATTCAATCCTAGGAACACTCCTTGTTTTTTGTTCTTAAACTTCTCTAAGATTAGTTTTCCATCACATGATTACTCAATATATACATTTCTTCTCAATGAATTTATCAAACCTTGTCACAAACACTTTGTTCTCGTTAGGGTGATAGAAATAATTTTCATTAGTTTCCTTATGATAACCATTAAATAATCATTTTTCAAAAATTGGGTGAACATTATCATAATCCAAGAATCATATGTATTGGTGATTCACAACCCCAAATACTCATAAAATTCATTTTAGGATATTTATTTTTCAATATATCAAAGGGTGAATTCTTAAATTCATTAGATGATTTGGTTTAATAAAAATGTAGTATATTCTAGAGCATAACCCAAGATTGAAATTGGAAGGCCACATCAACACATCCTCAATTAGACCATGAAACTAGGGTTTAATTCCTTCTCTCACATACATTATTACATTGTTCTATTCTAGAAGGATTGATTTATAAAAAAATTAAATAACTCACCAGATGATCAGTAAATTCCTAGATCAATTATTCACCACCTCAATATCATGGATGAATATCAATATTATTTCATGATTGAGTATATACTTCATTATAAACCCCTTTAAATCTTCCAAAATGTTCATACATTTTTCCAATATAAATAGATAACATAGCGACAAATGTCTTTAATAAAAGCAATGATGCACCTTGAACCACCAATTTCATGACTACTCATTGGCTTAAATTCATCACTAAGTATGAGATCCAATAGCCCACTATCCCTTTTACTTATTCTCACAAAAAGGTTACTTGGTCA
The DNA here is from genome assembly GCA_963277665.1 of Viscum album. Classification (NCBI taxonomy): domain Eukaryota; kingdom Viridiplantae; phylum Streptophyta; class Magnoliopsida; order Santalales; family Viscaceae; genus Viscum; species Viscum album. The sequence goes on along the minus strand of OY728164.1, from coordinate 919,242,374 downwards.
TATTTTCTAATAAATAAGATTCATATCTATCAAAGGATAAATAATCATATTATTCCAATAGTCCATATCTATGGTGTCTTTAAACATGTTTCTTTTTTATATATACAAGGTGATAATGCCAAAAATATTTGGGATTAGAAAAAAATTCAACCTTCTGATTATGAATGTTATAAATAGAATTATACACCTATATAATATATAAAACATTAATTGAATTCCCAACACCATAAAAAGTTTCATTCTTATATATAGAACAACTATTGTTCTTAATAACGAATGAAAATATCATTTTTTCCAAACAAGATACATAATAAAATCTAATTCTTAGTGGTAACATAATAATATCCTTTCAATTATAGGATTAATATACATAGTAAAACAAAAGAATATATTCTTATTTTTAATATAGAAACTCTTTCTCCATTACCGACATGATGATCTACGTCACCATTTTCTCACTACCACCTATCTCTAAGTTTCTAATTTTCTGAAAAAATGTGTGTTGCACACTTGGTACCTATTACCCATGAGTTATATTTGGTAAAAATTATATCTATAATATTCTCATTCAAGAGTTCTGATTTATTCTTCTTGAGAAAATTTCTCAATATTTTTTACCAATTTTTAATGTTTTTTATAGTCCATATATATTATTGATTTCAATTTGATTGTCTTAAATTATATTAAAATATTTAAAAAGAAAAAAATCATTTTTTAGTAACATAGTATTTAATTTTATCATGTAATTTTGATAAAATCAATCCTACTAAAATTATAACCCTTTAATTAGGTCCCTTTATTGACCCAAATATATAAATGGGATGAAAAATAGTTGTGATTCATGGATATTTTAGGGGATAAATCTTTAGACAAATACATAATATGGGTTTAATCAATGATATTTCTCCAGTATCCAAACTGTTAAGATTTCCCAGGTAGTGTGACACAAATAAATCTCTTAAAAAAAGTTAACACTGGATAAAATAGGGGCACACAATTATTCATGAACTACCTGATAGTGTAATTCATAGTCACTCATTACTGACTTTCCTTAAAAAATATAATCTTGGGGAACCTGGTTAATCCAAAAACTAACCAATTTGAAAATCTAGGTATTGAAAAGTATGATTTTGAAGGAATTTCACACCTTTTTATTTATGGGGATTTCCCTTTTAAAGTCTAACTGATTTAATATAAATAATATTCATATTAAATCCATAACCATTACATATTATGTAATCTTAATCCTCTCTTTTTTTATTCTTTTTTCCATGCATTCATCTATCAATTTAGTTTTTGAATCTCTTTCCTACCACGAAATTAATCTATTCGTACTATATTAATGTGAAACATTTTACTCCACCAAAAAGTTTATGTCAATCCCCAAAAAACAAAATTTATGTATATTCATATATATCTAAATGAATCATTTGCATAATTTACATGAACGTTTCCAGTAATAGAATAGAGATAAATGATATTACAAATATCAAAATGAGTAACACCAAAGTGATTGAAATAAAACCTCATCCACATTTTGAAAACTAGGCACAATCCTCGATGCCTTTGGGTGGTTCGAAAAAAAGTCCCTATCCCTAGGGAGACATTACTCAAGATAGAATCCAATTCATGATATCTATAACACATAATACAAACAAACTATATTTAAGAAATATTCTTAAGCTTATTACTCAAAGGATGAGATGAGGTCATGGTAGACAAAAACTAAATTTTATGGAGTCATATCTGACTTGTAATGAAAGATGATAACTCTTAGGAGCATTTTAATAGGTAAACTAAAGAATACACGATATTAACATCAAATAAACAATTTCTAAATAAGAATGTTATTGTAATTTAAAAAACCAATAAACATTTAATTTATTTTTCAAAACAGGAGATAAAAATTAATGAACATTTCATAAATAAATTTTATATATAAACATTTCAAAAATTAAGAATAATAAAAACATTTTTATATTCATTTAAATATAAAATCATTCATATTTTATATTATATGGGATTTATATTATATTTCATTAATTATAAAAATTTTACAATACAATTTATATTATATAAACATTTTACACAGTATATATATCATATATTTTTTAATATATAGACATTTTATAAATTAAACTTTATGATATCTAGATAAACGTTTTTTAAATTCTATATCATAAATTATGCTTTGTAAATTTCATAAAAAAAATATTGATATTTAATATTTTAGAAAAAAAATTTGATAAACACTAATTTAATTAATTAGATACCTTTTATAATTAATTATTTATTATTTTAAATACCTTATTAATTAAATTCTCTAGAAATACATTTTTAAATTTATTTCTAATCATTTTATAAAACATAAAAAACTTTTAAATCAATAATGTTTTAAAACCAAATTTTTTGAAATAGTTCTACATTCCCTTAGGCAGAATCCATATAATGCATAATGCTAAACTCCCACTACCCTTATATAGACAATCTAAATAATGGTAGATTTCCAGGACACTTATAATGTTCATACTATTTAAGGGTACTCAAATTTTACCATTATGTGGACCCTTCCCATAATGGTTAAAATCTTGTTACTCTTATATGAAAAACCCTCACATAAATATAATCTATAGATTTAATTTATGTGAACTCGTTCACATAAATTTAATCCATGAACTACCTTTATGTGAACCCTTAACATAATTATTATTCTCACACAACCATTACATGATCCCTTAATAGATAGGAATTTTCAAGATGGCCTTTATGTAACCCCATATGTATAAAGAAGATTTAGAGGTTACATTTACAATGACCCTAAATGAAAAAGTTGTATCTGATGATCTCTACATAGATCCATGTTTAGATAATGGTAGGGAAAATTATATATATGTTTTATGATGTTTAAATATTCATTTTATAGTTTTAATATTCATCAATGTTAGTGATTCAAACATGTTTAAATCTCAAATAAACTTTCGCTAGAACTAATGATGGGTTTTGATTTATCATTATTTGATCTTTAAGAGTGGAATAAATCATAAATACAGTATAATCTATCATTAAGTACCAATTGTTTTAAATATATTATAAAAAATTGGGCATTTATAAATATCTATAGCACATTTTTAACAACATCTTCTATCCTCTCTTTCGAAGGAGAATGCTTACTGAAGACTACTGAAGTAGCAAACAAATTCTTGTTGCCTCCAAGGGATTACATGGTCCAATGAATACAAGAATGTTTTATGGTGAATCCTTAACTATATAAGGGATTATAGGGCCTTCTCATGATAGATAAAAATGTTTTTAAAAATAAAAAGGTTTTAAAATATTTCCATGACACTAATGATCATGAAAACATTGGATAAATGATATAATCTCACAAACACACAATAATGAGAACCCATTATCTTTGTATTTATGAATATTGATGCTCCAAAATATCACATGTGTTACTTCCTATTAGGTTTTGGATTCATTGAATGATTTAAAGATTAAATGAAAAGTATATATAAACTAAACCTTTGGTTCTATGTAGATGAAACCCTATGGGTAAAGTGGTAGTGCACACTATGCATCTCATACAGCTGTTTAAATATGCATCTAATATATATTTAATATAATGTAAATTTATTAAATTTATTATGAATACATAACATGAATGTATTTTATTTAAACATTCAACACATGGGGAATGTGTGGATCATATATGGAAAACTTTACACTTAATTACTGTAATTCAATGGTGTCATGACATTAATGGTGAACCAATTCAAAAAAACGATAGAATTGAAAGATAAAGTAATTAATATTTATACAAATTAATTATAATTCATAATTTAATGATCCTCAATATATGGATATTTTTTGATATTAATTATTGACTATTATCCAAAAAATAATGATGAAATGTTTTGTAGAGTACAACCCCTACTACTTATACTACGTACCTGATGACCCTCAAGGTTCCCATCAAGTACCATATCACATCTCATACTAAGACCTTGACCGAACCTTCCCAATAAAATTCTATGACAAATATTTCAATTATGATGTTCCCAACCATAACATCTCACTTAGTTTTTGTCACACATTATATCAATTTAAAACAGAAGGTTGTATGAACAATCCATAAGAAGTGAAACAGGTGTAATGGCCCAATGAAATGACTCAAGCATAATTCCACATAAGGTATCCACTGGATACACTATTACCACACCTCATGGTGATCCAAAATTATTGTTTCATGTAATTAAAACATTCACCATTTTAGGTACTTTCCACTCAACTCATATTCTATATCACTAGGTCACCAAATCCTTGACATATCATATTATCTCACTCTATGAACACTTTACCAAAGAGGAAAACCTTGTCTATCCACATGGAATCGATAATGGTTCCATTTTTCTCAATACATTTAATCCATTACTACCCTCTAAGGTTGTAAAAACTTCAATATAAACCAACGAATGTAGTTTGATACTAAAATAGAACCACATTGGAAGATTCATGTGACCATGCATGAAACATGATCATCATTCTAGGATAGCATAGCCAGGAATCACAATAAAAACAAAAAAAACATTAGAAAATATGGAATCATCCACATGTAGTGAACTGGACAAAAATTAACTCAACCAATCCCCCATATATTTCATAGAAAATGAATAAAATCACTTTTTATACAATTTATAAAAGGTATTTTATGTTTAAATTAGTCACACTAATCCCTTGGCCAATTTATCAAGAAATATATTTGTAGAATACCCCATACTCATTTTGATGTTCAATTTCAAACTCATCAATGGGAATCACCCCTTTTATGTTGAATCATTATTTCAAAACTATTTTTAATGAAATCCATCTTCTATTACAATCCATTTTTCTACCATGTTATAAAAATGTAATCCTCATTCATTTTGGAAATCCATCTCACACCACCAACCAAGATATAAAAAAGTCCAACTACACTCATTAGACCACGGTTCACCCAAATAACTATTTTTAAAGATACATAGTCCTTGTTGACTATTAGTCCATCATGATCCTTTTCATATATATGAAAAAAAATCAAACATTTTTTTAGAATTCCAACCAAATAAAATTATTATTCACACGTGAATATAAATTCCCCAAATAATAATAATCTCAATAATTAAAATTCATCTTTCCAAAATAGAAATTTTAAATTGATACAAATCTTTTATAGACAATATATAAGTCAAAAATAACCTATCTTGATTATAAAAACCATCCAATTAATAAACCAAAAAATAAAATTAAAAATAGGATGATGTAATAATCAATTAAAAACTTACTGGGAATGAAAATGATGATAAAACCATGAGAAGTGGGTCACAACCCACTATAAACAACCTCCCATACCTAGTCCATAAAATAGACCTAATTTACTTACCGAATTTATGTCCAATTAACCCCAGTATCACAAATAATCATAAATAATTTCATCGGGAAAAATACATCAATACCAAAAATAAAAAAAAATCATTAATAACACCTACTAGGAACTCCTTCATGATCTACATGAAAAATACCATTTGGAAACATTTTTCAAACATGCTCCAGTAGGATCATATCCATGAATCTCTTATTGGAAGAAATAGAATTATAGAAAATAGTATTTGAGAACAAGAAATTTAATTAGAGATATCATACCTCAAATATATGTGATTAAACAATCCAAAATGACCTGGATCTAATGGGGTCCAAAGGGAGATTAATTTGAGATCCAAAAGGGATATCCCCTTACTTTTCTCAAATAAATTGAAAATGCCTAAAGGGGTTCAAAATAAAACCAAATGAAAATTACAACAATCCATTTTTTAAATATTTTATCAGTCTTATGGTCAATGTGTGACCCTTATTGTTATATTGTGACACACCTTAACCATTCAATATTGCGACATATGCATCTAACCTTCCCTTAAAAGGTAGAGGGGTTTACCCCCATAGTATTAATTCATGGTGTGGATCCTCTGAGACCTATTGATATCACCCTTAGTACAGCCACATTGTGGCATGGACCTTTTGATATAGAACAACCAACCTCAAAAAAGGTAGATGTTTAGGCAACTTTGTGTGAGTTTTATTTTTGTAATGGGTTTAAATAGAGAAGGATTTAATTTATATTAATATATTTAGATAAAGAATACATATCATGGAAGATTGGTTGAAGTATCCAAGCCTATTGAATAAGGTGAATAAGATCTTAAACATTGTGAATTATGTAGTATGGGGTATAATGATTTAAACATAAATGTCTTAGAAAACTTATTATAAAGTTGTGAATGTAGTTCATTCCTCACAAGTGCTTTAAATATTGATGGAAAGAGTGATTTGAAGATTTTACTTTCCAAGATACTTGTTATTCTTCTTAAAGATATCTATACCTATGATAATGGTGCTCTTTGAAGAAGTATCGGAGATTAATTATAAGATATCTTAAAGTTCTTTTATATCATTGAAAGATTTTATAATTCTATTAGATTAAAGGGATCAGTATAAGTATTTCTAGGTAAAAAACAAGGTCTATACCATTGGTTTTTATTAAATAATATTGTTTATTTCAAAAATCGTGTACTATACTATAAAATAGTGTTAGAATGGTAGTTTTTAAAAATAGAATATTATATAACTCCATACCATGGAGAAATTATTATACCATAAGGATTAACTAATGAAATTTGGTTACACTACATAAAGGATGAACATGCTACAAAGATTTTATAATTTTGAAATATTTCATTTTTGGAAAAATTATCATGTTGCATAGAAGAAAGGGTGAATTTTGGTAACACTATTTTTGTATAGGTCTATTTTTTATAGTTAAGTATCACACTGTAATGGTTGGATTTCCTAGGAGCTCAGGTTATAGTAAAAGGACCCCACTGTAGAAGAGAATAGGTAGATTTTTTATGGACATATAAATTTGAGTACCTTCATACTGTTGACGTGGTTATGTCATTTCAAGTTTAAAGGAAGTTTAGACTACACCATATTAATGGTTTCCATGTTGAAGTGATTAGTTTTTTTTTAAAATTTATTGTTTTGGATATTTCAATACCCCCATTCCATAAGGGTTTGATCACAATGCAATGTGTTCAGGTAGGTAAAAAAATTGGTTTGAAATACTATGATACAACACAATAAGGGAGTTTACATTTTTATTTATAAATTATGGGTTCGTTAAAAGAATCTAGAAAACATGGCTCTATCTTTTTTTTTGGTTGTCAATCCAAATCTAATTAACTACCAATTCATATTGGATTTTCTGTATCTATAGGAATCAAGACCAAAATTATAATTTTTTAGAATAAGTTGTAGAACATTTTTGTTTGGAATTATACATTGATTTTAATATTCTAAAAAGATTAATTGGATGATTTTTATAAAACATTTGTTAATATACAATATATTGGAGAATAAGACATGTATGAAAGAAATTAAATGGAGTTTGTAACCATTATGATTGGGAGAATTTCTATGTTCCATGTGAAGATGATCTGATACCTGATTCTATCAGATAAATTTTTGGTATCGAAATTAATAAATAAGAATCAGTATGTCCTTGTGTGTACACTAATGTAGAAGATTTAAGTACTAAATCTTATGGAACTTTCAATTAACTAAAGTATAAAAATTTAAATAATAAGTGTAAAGGAGAAAAAGTGGTTGTTATTCTATAATTTCATAGATAGAATAATTTTCTTGTAACCAATGAAAGTAAACAAGAGTAAGTAAAAGAAAAATTTATTTATATTGTAAGTCAATTGAAGAATGTGTAGTTTATGTGAACTTATATATTGTATAAAATAAAAGTGATACCTTGAATTCTATCATGTAGTGTTAATAATAAGAAAAAATAGGTGGAAAATATACAACAATATAGAATTATATATTGGTATTAGAATCTGTTATGTATAGAACCTAATTGGTTTATTGAACTTTCAATTATGAAATGTTTAATTCATTATCAATAAGTTTTAATGATAAAAATTAAATTTGTTTCAAATTTTATTATTATTGAACTATTATAAAATTTTAAATATTTTTTTAGTGGAGGTGAGACACTATTTGCTACATTCTTGGGATGGTTGAAAACCATTAAAAGAGAATAGATTTATTTTTATTTTTTAGGAATAATTTCAGGAGAGTTGTGGAGGAATGTTAGGTGGAGCATATAATTTTATTAAATTATTGAGTAGACCTTACTTAAACTAATGGGACATCCACTGGTTGTATCATGGTGTATATCCTGTATAAGGTTTTCACAGGGAACAAAAGTGTAAGTAGACACAGGGTTCACTCTAGTATATTCAATAATAATGTGGGGCCATGCCATGGGAGAGGCAATACGGTATGGAAAGGAGTATAGGAGGGGACCTCATACATGAAATTGGTGATTCAATACCACATCAATTCTAATAAATAAAAGAGTGTATAAATAGATATATAATGTAGGATAGAAAAATTTCAGGTTCTATTGTTGAGTCTTAAAATATACAGATATACCAAGTCATTCGATCAGATCATTTGGGATCGTCGAATCACTATAATGTGTTATATTCTTCCTTGGGATTAACCTAATGAGTTCAACACTTTTTTGAGAAGATTTTTTGAATGCTTTGATATTTCCTTGACAAATTCATCGTATTAAAATTATGTTAACCAATTTTTGGTGATCCAGTATATCTTAAAATATTGTCACCCCATGCATGCAAGTTATCTTTCACATGAATATACCAGTTTAAAGAGAATCCTTCTACCAAATAAATTTATTTAATAATGATAATTTGAGAAAATTATGGAATTATTAGAATCATTTGATGTGAATCACATGCAAGTGATCATATTTTTTCATAAGGAGGCACAGATTCGACTCTATAGATGATGTTCGAAAGGTATAAGAAAGAGTTTTGTACTGATAGTGATTTTCAAAAACCATGATTCATGTGGTGAGATAGTGTGTGTAGATAAATAGAGGTGTTATTATGGTTTATAAATAGTGGAATTATATAAATAAATAACCCAAATTTTCAATTTTTTTCTTATGATCTTAATGAAAATTTGAGAGCGTTGTGAGGCTAGAACACAGAAGATAAAGAGGTGTGTATTCGCGAGAGGGTTCCATGTTATCATGTTGTTCCTTGACCTTCATGTCCTCATAATGAATAGAAGATAAATTCAAGATTGATCTTAAATTAATTACATTAAATATGATTTTCAAGAATACATCCCATGTATAATGATACATTATGATGAAAGACGGGAAATGTAGAGTGGGTAATCTTGGTTACATGAATGAATAAAACGTTTCATTAATGTTATAGTATTCATGGGTGAAAAAAATACATATTTTATATTTTAAAGATAATTATAAAAAGATTAAAAGACAAATGAGGAACTTATTTATGAAAATAATGATAGTCATTAATATTAAAATCTATTATGTGTTTCATAATACAACCAATTTATGCATGAATAAAAAATTACAAGCATAATTCTTTGCGAAGGAATGGTGTATGTGAATTATATGGGGTTGGATTTAATGAATCATGCATAAAGGTAGTGTTTTATATTTATGAAATAGATGTTTAAAAGTGGTAATTAAATGTGGAAGTGTAAGTATGATTTGTTAATTCAATATTTTGATGTACAAGAAATAATACTTGTTTGAAAATCAAGAGAATTTTATGGATTAGTATTATCACACAAAGTACATTGAGTAAGAGATAATAAGGTCATGAAATGTATCATACGTGCATGAATTTGGGGGGGGGAAGAACATGTAATATATTTTTAATGAATAGCGTGTAGTGAAATTTAAATTGGGTTGTTAATAGATCAGAATGATGGAATAATATCTAAACAATATTTGTTTCACTAAGGGAATTGATTACACATAGGTGACTAAAAATATTTGAGTAAGACCAGAAATTTGAAAGGTACAAAATAGGTGTAAATGAGAATGTCAAATATAGAAATCTCATAAATAAAAAGGATCATAACTTTTTGAATAAGATACTAATATGTGAAATAGATATTTATAAATCCAATGAAACCTTCTAAAGAAGAAGGATATAGTTGGGGGGTCAATCCAGTGGCTGGAAAATTGTAATTGGGTGGTCTAACCAAATATAAGAGATGAAGTTGTGGTTGGGGTGTCCAACCAACTATTGGAAGTAAAATGGATATAGGGGTATAACTAGATTATAAATTGGGATGTTATTAGTTACTATTTTAATCACCTTCTATTATAGTGGATAATCCATATATGGGTCTCTAAATAACATTAAAAGGAGTAAGAACTCATATTGATTCCAAACCTTGTGAAGATGTCATGATCTATGTTTAATTTACTTTTTGCATTTCACATAGTAGAAACTCATCCTAACAAGTGGTAGAGGGGTAAATGAAATGGTTTTAAAATAATAAAGAAAGCAATTAGTAAAAAATCTCAAACCTAATTCACCACTCTCTTTTTGAGACTACACTATCAATTTCTCACTTCAATTGTTATCAAAAAAATGTTTCAAATCATATTGGGTCAACTTTACTAGACCTGTTTTTATATTATAAACATATGAAGTTCATATATGAGTATGAATAGAATTAAGAATATATTTACATGTAAATAAAAACCTCTACTTTTTTAGGTTTAAATTTTGATGTATCAGTACATACTCATAAAAATGGGAATATTAGAATAAAAAAGAAACTGAAAAATGACTCTAAAATGTAATATGATCATCTACAAAATGAAGGAACTCATATTGGTAATTATTTAATCTAATTAATTGATTATAAATCTTATGAACCATGTTTATGTTGTGATGAATAAGATTTTAATTTATAAATCATCTATCATTCGTATATTTCTTCCTAAAAATTGGTTACTTTTAAAGTGAGTTTTATCAAGGAACTTCATTTTGAAAAAACACATAAAAAATGAGAGTCTCATGTAATAGAATAAAAACTATCTATAAAGGTAAAAAATTAAAATACTCTGTAAAAACATGACAAAGTAAATTAATATAACATGATTATATAAAAATAATAAGTCAACACCATTGAAAAATGAAGAGAATAATCTGTGTCACATTGTAATAGAATGATTTATTTGATTGAAGAAGAATATAAATGTTGTTTGTCTGAGAATAATGTAATAAAAATGGATTTTAATATATTATCCTGGAAATTGAGAATAAAAATATTGTATTTGTTAATGTTAAATATGATCACCTGGAGATTAAATCTAAAAGAATTAATTATCTTGAAATATTTTTATTGTAGGCCAATCAGAACTATGAAGATAGGATTAAAAAGATAAATTTTTATATGGAATAAATATTAAAAGAAATTAATATTAAAACATTTCTATAAACATAAAATTTTATGAATAATATTTGAAACTATGAAATATGGATGATACACCAGGTGAGACTTCCCAAGCTAATGAGAAAAGAAGTATTGTCAATACTACTTCTAAAAAGAGTATTATTTTAAAAAATTATATGTGTTGTGGAAATAGGATTTTGAGATTATCAAAGGATAAATATAGATTAGTCATATTGAAAATGTTAAACCTTTTCTCAATAAAATTATTAAAACTAATGTTGTTTTGATGACTATTTCATATTCAATATAAACTCTGGACCAAATGGATAAAGAATAAATCTCTTCATTCCACCAAATATTCAAAGATATATGTGAATAATTGTATGAAATATTATCCCTTAAAGAAATCACAAAAAAATAATTGTTTCCTCTAAAGGAATAAATGTTTCAAACATAGTAAAAATGTTCCAACAAAATAAGAAATCATGATTTCGTATATATTATTGGTGTTGTTGGATGTTAGGGTATCAGGAAATAAATTCTTTCCACAATATTTCATTTTATGAAAATTATATAATTCCTATAATTTGATGGACCAGAGATAATGAAAACATGAATCCATCACAACAGAATAAGAATTAACATAAATTGTATTAGTTTATTAATAAAATATTTGAATTCTTGATGAATCTTGTGAGTACTACTATAAAGGTGGTCACTATTATGATGAGTGATGGAATGTACAGATTGTGAAAAAATATTCTGATTATGTAAACATAATACCACTATAAAAATATACATATGTGAGAAAAAAATGGTGACAATTCAACCAAGAGATATACATAACAAGAGAAGTTTATTAAACAAAAAACTCTAAATAGTTTATTGATAAATAATTTGAAGGGTGTTAAAAAAATAAAATATACATTTATTATAGTAGAAAATATCATATCATTGACCATTTAAAATTTTACATAAGCATCTGTAATAAATGATTTAATATGGAATCAAAGAAATAACCAATACAGAAAAAAATGCTATTGATTTTGTGAGATGATTCTCTAATGAATAATCTGAAAATATTCCTAAAATGGTAACTTGTGGAATGAAAAATATTTGTGTAAAAGGCGTAATATGTTTGTGTATTTAACTAACATATTCTTGAAATATCTCCATAGATGAGAATAACTCTTGATGAATAAAGATAAATCACCTATGAATTCAATTTTATAAAGTTCTCACTGAAAATAAAGTCAACACAAAAAAATTGAGACTAAAAAGGTTCCAATGTAATACTATATCATGTGGCCAAAATAGTTGGAATAGGATATAAATAATGATAAATCCTAGAAATATTAACCAAAATTTCTTGTGAATTTGAATAATCCTAATTCATCAATAAATATAGTCATGTTGGGAAGAAACTATCAACCATGTATTTTTAACTAATGATAATTGAAGAACCACTATATTCTTGTATATAAATTGTGTTACATTCTCACATAGGTAATCTAAGGTGGTTCATTTATTTATGGGGACCTAAATTTAATGAAATTTATGAACATATTATAGCTGTAATGTAATCCATCCTAGAGAAATATTAGCATCATTTTTCCTCTTTGAAACATCTCAAATAATATCATAAGATTCTTGGAGTTTTTTCTCAATGAAATCAAGTAATGATGAATAATTATAGACTGAATATATTTATGGGGAGATTAAAAGAACAACCACCATATATCCATATCTTATTTGATATCTCATAAATATATTATTTAATGTTGAGGAATGTATATGATAATTTGAGGTGGTAATAGTATAGAGAATGAAGATTGTTATCATAGAGGTGTGTTGACTATATTCCATTATTTTCTTGCTAAAAATCATTTCTAAATGGGATAGGCTTATTACATGATTAAAAAAGGGAAATGAACTTTGAAAATGTATAATAATTATTGTACATCAATTTTTGTAATATTTTTGTTGAGTTGAACGTCGGAGGTCAGTTTAAAATCTTTTGAAGAAACCCAAAAATAATTTTTCTATATTAGTATCACATGATGAAAATTTATTGATACCATTGATATTAAATTTGATCACACTTATTTTATAAACTGATATGGTATCATGTAGATGTGGAGTTGGTTAATTTTTTCTCATTTCTATTTTTTTGAGTGATTTTATCCTTCTGTATAGTAAATCATATTATATGTTTCAAAAGAGGAGTAAATATTCTTAAAATTTTTATTTTAGAGATGTTAATTCCTTCCAATAATTAAAGAATTTTTTTTATTGTCAATAAGGTGGAGAATATAACATTTAATTTAAAAAAATAAATTATTTTTTGAAATTGGTATTGAAAACAAATTTAAATGGGGACATTGAAGTGCCAAAGGGGTTTATTAAAGTTGGAATTATACTGGTGTTGAATTTTTTTCCATTATGTTTCCATGATGTAAAATAATTTTTTTTAAATATGATAATGGTTCAAGATATATTAAATTTATAAGACTTGTGTAAATGGATATAAACCATTCTTCTTTATATGTTTCAGATGTTTTAAGACCATATAAAATAGTTCTTTATTTTACATGAAGATTTTGATGAGAGATGTGGAATACATTTGAGATAAGACTCTATTTTTATTAATTATCTATTTAGAGATTACTTAAAATAATTGTCCAAACAATGGTGTAATGATGGTGTTATTCATTTTCATTTTTCTCACATGGAATGTGTGTGTAGTTTCACGCATTGAGAACATTATTAAATGAATTAAGAACATGGGGTTCTGTTATAGGGGAGATAGCATGGTGAGGAAAGGTGGATAGGATAAATCCCCAAACACATAACTAGAAATCCACTACAACATAATGTATAATCAATTTGATAATCGATAAAGGGATCTTCAATGTGGTGTGGTCAAACCATGGGTATTGTTACCACATCTTAAAAGATATTGATACACCACATCCATCCAATCTAATCATTATTTATCATCTGATCACTCCCATGTGTTATCTTCTTCCTTAGGATTTACCTAATGAGACTATCACTTCTGTATGTGGATTATATATTAGTTGAGACATCTCCACAATCAATCCATCTTATATAGAATATGTAGATATTTTTTTGATCAATAATAGCATGAATATTGATTACTCAAAATATTCATGTTATCTTTCATAGGCATGTGATGTGAATCGCATTCTCGTGATCATATTTACACAAATAGAGGGAACATGTTGATTCCATGGATGAAATTTAATGTTCATGGGAGGTAATTTTTGTGTTTATCATGATTTTTCATAATTTTATTTCATGAGATATGTCTTTGAGCATTGATAAATGGTAATGTTCTTAAGGAGCTGAGGTAGTGGAATTTTTTCTATTAATACCACAAACCATTACATTTATTTCTTATGAGGTTAATGAAAATACAAGATCATAGTGAGTTTGAAATAGATTAGAGAATGTTATTTGTATTCATGATATTGTTCAGTACCATCATTCCATTCCTTATAATTTGTGACCACATGATGATCAGAGGAGTTCTTCAGGCTAGCACATACATGAATTACATTCAAAATAATTTTCAAGAATATATATCTAATATACTATGAAATATAGAATAATGATAGGAAATAGAGAGTGTGTACTCTTGGTAAGGTGAAAGAAATAACGGATACATGCATGCGATAATATGTATCAGTGAATAAGAACTACAAGTTTGAGATTATGTAAAGGAGGTAATTATAAAAAGCTTCAAATATTCATGACAAATACATTTATGTGAATTATTAGAATCAACATGTTCAAAATATTTTATTTATTTTATAACACATGAATAAAATACTACAAGAATAAGTCTTCACAAAATTTATCTGTATGAGAACTATATGGATGAGGGTTTTATAAATCTTTGAGAAATTAAATGTGATATTTTTTTAAATATGATGTTTAAAAGTGAGAAATAAAAAATCATAGTGTAAGTTTTCTTTCTATTTTTGGGGTTTTTTTGCACATGATATAAAACTTTCATGAAAATAGTGATAATATTGTACATTTA
The DNA here is from genome assembly GCA_963277665.1 of Viscum album. Classification (NCBI taxonomy): domain Eukaryota; kingdom Viridiplantae; phylum Streptophyta; class Magnoliopsida; order Santalales; family Viscaceae; genus Viscum; species Viscum album. The sequence continues at coordinate 919,226,941 of OY728164.1, read as the reverse complement.
TGTTATTTAAAAAAATATAGTGAATAAGAGTTGGGAATACCATGAATAAAATCATACATGCATGATGTTTTATAAAATTAAATGGAATATTTTTTGTATAAATATTTTTTTTGTGAAGTTTGAGAGAGGTCGGGACTTCATCAAACTGAAGGAAGAATATTTTCCAATTTATTATTGAACTATAGAAATTAATCATAAATCGGTGATTATAAATAAATGATAAAGACTAGAAAGTGGATATTGTAATTCATGAGTTGTAAGTGGGTAAGTTGAATCGTTAATGATCATGGAAGAGTATCATCATCATTTGGTGCAGAAGCTACCAAGAGGTGAAATGTATCTTTTTACAGTGTATCATTTCATCTAATGAAAAAGTATGTATCTTGGGGATCTAACATTCTGCTAGAATATTTTGATAGGGAGTTATGGAGAAGAAGGTGGAGATGGTGGGTCTAACCAATGGTCGAAGGTCTAATAGTGCTGGGGAGTATAAACATCATTTAATTGAGGTTCTAACTGAATACTATTTAAACCTCATTAAATTATTTTAGAATCATTATTGGGGGGGTCTAGATAACATGTAAATGAGCAAGTACTCTCATTAAGGGAAAAATGTAATAATATAATTTTTTAAGCATCATTTACTTTCTACATTATATAGAGGATACAGTCATCCTAACTAGTAACTGGGTATTGAATTAAAACGGTCTAAAAGAAAAATAAAATAATTTGATAAAACAAGTCACACCCTAATTCACCCCCCCCCCCCTTAGTGTGACGAAACAATCCATTGGGAAATTAATTATTTTTATCATAATAATTTACCATTTTAATGTGTGTAATGGATCTATTTACCATATATAACGAAGCGTGGTTTAAATATGTGAAAAAATAGGCCTTGTTCTTATACTCAATTTTTTGTATCTCTTAGGACGATTCTAGTAAGTTTTTTGATGATTGTGGAATCCAATTTACACCATGTACTAGGCATATCATTTTGAGTGGAGAACCTTGTAAATTTTGGTGTTCCTTAAGTGCTTTTGTTTAGTTATATTGTAAGAAAGACATTTTAATATATTAAACAAGAGTGATCTTTTCACCATAAAAAGTGATTGAGTTAAATTGAAAAGGAAAAAAATCCAATTAATTTAAATTGAATACAGAATTACCAGAACTGATTCACCCCACCTCTCCCTGTGGTTTATATCAAAATTAGTCCACTTAATTGAAATTAGATTCTGGTTCACCAATATTTTATTCTCATTCTTAAATTTTTCTCTGTGAAAATTTGAAGTTCTTTCTTGATTTATGATGTTGTTAAGTTTTGGTGGTTTGTTTCATATTCAAACTATGTTTCTACCAAGTATTTAATAAATAGGGAAAATAATGAGAAGGAGATAATGAGTATTTTGTCCATATTGTAAAAATAAGTTCAAATTTAAGTTTCTTCAACAAAGGAAGGAAAATTTATCAAGGAAATATAAGAATAGGCATATAAATATACCACCAAGGATATGGATAACATTACTACCTTAGTGGGAATGTAGGTTTTTTTTAATACTAAGTTATGTAAATATTTATGTCTAACTTCTCCACAAGAATATGAATCAAATTGGTGTCATCACATGTCGATAAAATTATACATTGATGAATTAAAGGATATGATGCATGGGTTACCCATAGATTTATTTTTTATTATTTTTTGGATTGTGGAATTTGACGATGAAGTGATAGATTTGCAAGAAGGTAAGATAGATAAATAAGAGAATGATTTAATAAAATGTCTCTTACATTCATTAAGATCTCAAAATTAGTGGTTGTTAAAACAGATTAGTATAAGGAGTTTATAGTGGGATTCAATAAATATTTAGGAGAGTGGATCTTCACAATCAAAGAGAATGATTATTACACTAAATATTTCCATAATTGGATCCATGTTTTGTAATAAAATCATAAAAATTTCATTAGTGTCAAAAATCCATAATTGGTTTTTAAAAATAAGATATTTAATGTTAATGACTCACTATTACAATAGACAGTTGCAATACATGAAGATAATTTTGAGAAGATTTGGAATGATTTATAGATAAATTTTCATTTATTGAATATTATAATAACTCATCCAATAATTTGTTTCTTGAATAGAAGATGAAACTGTCCAGTCATAAAATGAAACATATTGAGTCTTAATAATGAATGATGTGTAGGTTAAATATTATAGACAATTTAAAATAATTGTCTAGTAATAAAATACATATATTAAATGAAAATAAAAACATGAAATCATTTAATGATCCTTCTCAATATTCCTTAAATAAAGTGTTACCATAAAAAACAATTCAGGAATATATTAAATTTATTTTCATGAAAATGGTTGGTTTAAATAAAAAATTTATTCCAGTATATATAAGAGGATGTGATGAGCAGCCAACCACCTTTTCTTTGATGTGTGAAATCCTGTTATAGTTTTCAAGTATTCGTAAACCCCCCATTTTATTGAAATTTTGTTGGGATTCATTTATGTTTTTTTCAAGTCGAAAATTTATGAATTTTGAGAATTTTGGGCCAGTGCATGGTAGGAAAATAGGCTGCTCATAGTTTTCACAACTATGTGCCCTGTTATAGAAAAATGGTAAATTTTAGATAGATAGCTCCACATGGCTTGCGCATGGTTATTTATGATGTGTGTCCCATTATGAGAAACCATTTAACCAATTTATAATGGGCACAGGTTTCTTCCAAACCGTTCACCATTTCATAGGAAACCATGCAGATGAGATTTTAATTAATCTGAATTTTTGTTAAAAATTCCCAAACACTATGTTTAGGTCCTGGACAGACATCCTTAGACCCAAACTAGTTTCTCTTGACCTTGGAACAACCAATAATGATTCTTCATCCCTCATACCCCTCCTGGATGTGATCTGAAGCATGGAGAATGTCAGTCGATCCTTCTCCGGTTAGTTTCCCCCACTCGTTCTTGCTCTCCTGCAATCTCTCTCTTTCTCCCTCAGGTATTATATATCTCAGCATATTGTTGAAGGATAGAATACCCAATTTTATGGAAATAAACCTGTTTTTGAATATTTTTTCTTCTGGATCCATTTGTTCATATCCTTCTTTGATGAATCTTGGCTAGGGTTTGGTGATCTTAGATGTATTAATCCCGAGGTATGTGGTTTTGTTACGATGCCCAGATTTTATTAAACCTAAATTTATTTATTTAATCTCAACTATTTTTAGATAAATAAAATATATTGATTTTAATTATGTGGATTTCATTTATTTTATTGGAAAGACCCAATTTCAGTGAGTTGGGGTTTTTAAGAAGAATGGGGTTTTGCCTTGAAATTTGAAAACCACCAATTCCATTGAATTGGGGTGTGGTTATAGAAATTTGGGAAATTTAAAGTGTTAAATTTAAATTATGGTCTTGATGGAAATTGAATCAATTGAATTGTGGAATTTTATAAAATAAAATGTTTCGATGGAAGGATTTGTGAAAATCCCCAATTACAGTGAATTAGGGGTTTGTGATGAAATTGAATGAATTGTTTAAAAATTAAATTTATTGAATTTAATTATGTAATGGATTTTGAAATTTCATTAATTGGTTTTAAATCCTTTTCTATGAAAAAAATATTAAAAATGGTTTTGATGAAAACCCATTCAATTTTCTTTTTTGAAAAATAATGTTTTTGATTAAGAACTCATTATTGTTTTTAAAGGGAAAATGGAATATTGAAATGGAGTATGGAAATCGATTGTATTTTAAAAAGTCTTAATATAAATTTCTCATCGTTTTTTTGTACTAAAGAACATGCAAACCTTATGCAGTTTGTGTTTTATATTGGACAACATTTCACAACATACAATATTCTACAACATCATATCAGTACATCACATCCCTTAAAAGAAGGTGATTAATTATCTTGGACTTGGTTCTTGGTATATATGTACATAATTTTCTATATTCACAGTGTTGGGTCCCTATATCCTAGAACTATCGTACCTACATGGAAAATTATAATGTTTCTCGCTTGTTTGTATTTGAAATTTATGTATATTCCATTATTATAAACTATTTTACATGAGTTATGAATTTATATAAACTATTTTATATACATGTTTTTATTTAATCCAATTTGTGAAACCTACCATTTGTGTAAAGTTCCCTTTTATAAATGGTAAATTTCCTATTTTGAAATTTATTTCCATTAATGGAAATGTGAATAATGAATTTAAAAATGAATTTTCATCTTTTAAATTCTAAAGCATGACTTTTTTTAATATGATTTTGAAAAATCCAAACCTTTTTATTTGAAAATTGAAATTACAATACTGGTTGATTTGATATTGGCATCTTTTAATAGAATATTTGGTGAAATCCTATTGGGATTTGTCTCACACTGTCACACCCTGACCACAGACTCCAGTTATTTTATTCTTTTTTCGGTGTCGTGTCATTTGGATGAGGTTTAGTTGGGTCCCTATTTTAAATCTCCGATTTTTGATGTTTTTGGTGGGTCGCGGGCTGGTGCGCGGTCACTGCACCGCTAGCGGCGACCGTGCGTTCGGTCCTAGAGACTGCGCGGTTGGCCGATTATTATCAATATTCAAAATGAAATGAAACATGCTTTCATTTTAAATACCATTTAGTTTATATTAGTACTATTTTGTTGTTGTTAATATTATTAATATTATCATCTTCTTTTTACTAATAATATTATTCATATTAATATTAAGAAAGAATTTTATTTTAATTCTAGTGTTGTTATTATTATTATCATTATTTGTAGGTTATTATTATTATTATTATTATTATTAATTTTATTTGTTTTATTATTATAACTATTGTGATTATAATTAAAAGGAAAAAAATAACCTAAACCCTAGTCTACCCAATATTGCCCCCCCTTCATTGCTCAGTGTCAAGGGTCGCGTCCCCCCTCCCCCTAGCTTCTTGCGCACAACGCCCGACCACCTGTTGTCGGCTGACCCCACCTATGATCTCCTACACCCCCTTTCCCGTCACCCTCGTTGCGCACCCTCGCACCGGCCCTCCCCGTCACCCCCACACAGCACCGGCCTTCCCCAGGTCCTCCCTGCACTCCCCTTAGCCATCTCACCCAGTGCCTCCATGACCCTGATCCCCTCAGCCGGCTCACCCTCCTCCCAGCCGCCACCCCACACCCCCTATCACATCTGGTGCCCAACCAACCTAGGCAACCCCTCCTGGTCCGGCATGACTTCTCCTTGGACTGGAAAACCCACGCCCTCCCTATCATGTGGTCCCCTTCTCCTTGCCTGCAGTCCGGTCCCTTTCTGTCTGTTGTCTGGCCGCTTCTCTTTTGCGCCAGTGCCCCCCCCTTCGAATCCCCCTCCATGTGGTCGGATACACTTCAGACATCCGAGGTTGCGCAAAGGGCCACTCAAGACCCATTGGTGTGTGTTCCGGCAATCGCCTCTGAAGGCGAGGTGGTTTCAGTCCACCGCCGACATCCAAGGTATAGTTTTATGCCCATTGTTTGGTTTCGCAACTTAGTTATACCCTTAATTATCTTTCTATAGAGTTCTGAAATTTTTATAATTGGTTAAATGTATGTTTTGAGTGAGTTCCTGGTCGATGTCATCATGTGTCTACGATGATTTTCTTGTTTGTTTGATTAATCTGCTATGTTCTTTAACTTATTTATTTGGTGCAAATTTGGTTTTGTTAGAGTTTAGCGTGCATATTATATGGCTAGTAGATTTCCCATATGGTATGAATGCATTTTTATGGAAGTTTATGTTTTTTCAATTGTTTGCATTTGAATAAATTGTGTAGTTGATTGTTAATCTATGCAAGTGTTGTGATTTGTGTTTTGACATGGTATATTTTGTGTGTTTGGTATTGAAGACGTCATGTGTGTTGAGTAGGTAAAGCTAAGTGAATTATTTTTAAAATATCATATAAAATTTTATTTATGATTTATTGAGTTTTATGAATGGTGCAAAATCATGCTATAAATGGAGTAGAGTTTTTCCAAAATATTTATATGGATATGACACAGTTTTGAAATCCCGTTTGAGTGCGTGTGGTGTTGAAATTGGTTTTGGGTGTGTAAAACCGTGAGTCTCTTTGAAATTGTTTTATTAATTTTAAAGTTACTTATTAAATAGTACGAATGGTGCGAGTCATGCATTGAAAGTAGATTGAGGTGGTTCTTTTGTGATGTTTGTTCGTTTGGATTGTTTGAAGTCTGTGTTCATGTATTTCATTTATCTTTTTGGTTATAGTGCATTGGTGGGGTAACCATGCATTACTGCGATCATCGTTTTGTGCGTGCTTGTGCACCTATGTGAGGCGTGTCACACTGTCGCATTGTCGTGTTCGAGCTGCGAGACGAGGTAGGTTAGCATTGCAATGCTTTTTAAAATTTAAGTTACATTATTTCCTGCTATTTGTGAAAACTGTTTGTTCAGATTAAATATTTTATAAATTTTAATAAATGTGAGATAATATAAGACAATTAATTTTTAAATGATTATTTCATGTAAAAAACAGTCATTTATTTTATACAGGACACTTCAAATATTTTCATGATGAACGGACACCCAGTAGTGAAAGAATGCAAGTTTGAATTTTAAACATAATTCACGGAATTTCAATTATAGTTCTGGTTTTAATGATAAATTATTTCTTCTCAAGCTTGAAGAGGCATTTTGGTTCTTTTTAAAGTGGTGATAGTGAAATGTATTTAATGTCCGTTTGGCACGTTATGGAAAACGATGAAAATGTTTTGATAAAAACCCTCCTAGGATAACTCTCCTACCTTGGTTGCACTTGATTTTTTGGGAGGCCACACTTAGAGGATCCTGAGTACATGAGTAGTTTATAGGCAAGAGTTTGTCTCATGGAGTGACTCAGGGTGATGCATGTTGTGCTTTATATATATATGACTGGATGCTCGGTTGGTAACGGTTGGCTCACCCCCTTTTTAAACACTTGAGACATGGGAATCTAGCATATTGGGAGAATATTCTAAGAATGATTGTTGCACTGGTAGGTTATGGTACTAACCAGTGGCCCATATTAGGTGCATATATTTGGTTTATTACTATGGGACTTTCCCTCAGACTGCCTGATAAAGGATGGTCGAGCGCATTGGGAGTTTCGATTTCATCATGTGTGACATGTCAAAGAGGATTATTTCTCATGTATTGGTGTCTTATATTTTATTATTGATCTCTTAGGTTTATCCATGTTTGTTGGATTTCAGTTACATGATGTTATTAATATGGTACTTGTCTATATTTTCTTTTCATTTCCCTTACTGTGTAACTACGGTAGAATTTTAATGTGTAGTGTTTTTTACTAGAATGTGATGTGTGGTTTCAAAGTTGTTTATGAAAACTTTTTTCAAAGAAAGGTGTTTTATAGTTTTTTTTCAAATTCAAATTGTAAACATCACTTCCCCTTTGAAGAATTCAAATGTCTCACTAAAAGAATGACTTGGGTTTTTTGAGAAATGAATAGGGGTAGTGACTCATACTTTGTTTTTGAGTAACATGTGGAAAACCTTACTTTTATAAATTTTAGTTCAAACATGAAATGATGTTTCCTTTATTTTCAAGGTAGTGCATTGGGAATAGATATTGAGCTATCCTACTAAGTTTTAATACTCACGTCTATAGTTCTTTTCTGTTTTTAGTGTTTTTGAAGGCTACGACTTGGGTATGTTCACCTTGGGTGACATCTTTCCATGAGTTGGAAAGTGACCCACAAGGTCACACGGGGATAGTGGTTGTCTCTTTCGGTTAGTTTTATTTTCTTTTGTTCTTGTTTAGTTACTTTACACTGTTTATTTATTTTGTGCTGCTCTCTTATATTTTTGTTACTATATTTATTTATTTTACTATGTGAAATTGTTCCCACATCCTCTGTTGATGCCAGGGTGCTTGTCACCAGCCCGGGAGGATCGGGAACGCCTCTCGGGGCATGTCACAGACCGGCTCAGGTGACCAGTTCAGGGTTGACCTGGGTTGGTTCGGGACACACACCCTACATGTGCCTTCAAGTGTTTGTATATTATCTCTTTCCAGGTTTGAGAAAGTGGAAAGGATCACTTGGAGGTGGATATATCTATTGAACCTTAGATGTTGTGAGTTTTGTCCTTAGGAACTTGGGAAGTGATTCCATGTTTTGGTACTTGGGTTTTAGTACTTTGGGCTTTACTGCATTGTTGAATTCTAGTACATTACTTCTAGTGGAGTTTCTTTTGTTCTCATACTGGCCTGTCTATCTTGCTTCTGGTATTTTTTTTGCACAAATTTGTTCCTACTTGCATGTTGTATGATGTCATGTTCTAGTCACCAACCCTTGGGGATCAGGAATTTCCTTTGGGATTTCTTAGGACTAGCTCAGTCATTGGGTTACTGGGGTACCTATTATGGTTCATGACAATGTGGTATTAGATCAACGTTGAGATTTTGTCTTCATGTAAGTATGTATTTTTTAAATAGGTCGAGACTTTGGTGGTATTTGTGATTCACTGTCTATCCATCTCTCACCGTGATGAACATTAAGTATCCAAAGGTAGTAAAGGAAGGATTACTTGAGAATTATATCTAGTATTTTTCCCATTTTTATGTGGATGTATTGGAATGAAAATCTTGTTAGTCTATCTATTAGGAATAATTCCCCTTACTGCTCTATTTAAGTGTTAATCTAATGTATTGTCTATTGTATAATAATGTTATGTATAATCATTCTTCCTAGAAGATGTGAGAATTATATCCAAGAGAAAGTTGTTGATGAACTTCAGTTAGTGATTCCTCTTGTGGGACTAAGTCTTGTTTATGTGACTGTGTGCACTGTCCACATTCTAGGACAAGAACCACCTCTAGTTCCCATTCAGGATCCATCTATCGAACGTTAGAGGGATGTTCTCAATATCAGTTATCAAGAGTTCCTTCACTGTAATCCTACACCATTAAAAGGCTCAAATGACTCTCAATATGTTGAGGAATGGTTGAGCGGAATGGAATTTTTTGGGTTATTGGAAACACTTGATGAAATTAAGATGAATTTTATCACCTTTGTGCTCGAAAGATTGAGCGGGGGATGGTGGGAAATTATGGATATGGAAAATAAAGATAAGGACTTATAGTGGAAAGACTTACTGGTTCTTTTCACTAACCAGTTTCATCCAAATTCTATAATGTTGGCCAAGTCTGTATAGTTTTTCATACTCGAGAAGGTTGAAAGGACCGTGATAGAGTATGCAAACCATTTTTCTGATCTCATGCATTTCACACCTGAGATAGTATCAAATTAGAGGATTCATTCTCAATTATTCGAGTTGGGACTTCAGCCAGATATTATTTCCCAGGTTTTCTTGTGGAAACATCCTTCTTATGCTGATATACTAGATAGTCTGATAATGGTCGAGATGAACCTAGCTAGAAAGTATGGGGTTTCAAGGGTCCTTTTCTACCTCAATGGTAGGGTAAATTTCTCTAATGTAAAGAGTAAACAAGATGACCCTCATGGTGGTTCTCAATGGTATGATTTTTCTTAACCTCTTGTAGTACCTAAAAGATGTCCTTTTATTTTCTATTAGTGTGGAATTTCGGGACATTGAATGAGGGTTTGCACTAAGGAACGAAAGAACTGTGGATCTTCCGAATTCTTATGACACTTTCAGAGATTATTCCATGGTTATTATACTCTTAGTAGTAGAATGGGATCATCCAATCCTTCTAAAATTGCATCACAATCTGATGCTTCACGTGAAAAGGGTTACATCAATAGTCATCCAGAAAGAAGCTTCTTCACGTAGTGGAAGAGTCTCAAGTGGAAGTTGATATGGTTCTAGTGAGTGTGAGAGGTACCATTACTATATCTTATTTATTATTGATTTCTCTTTTTAATACTGGTGTATCTCATTTGTTTATTTCAACCCATATTTTTAATCTTCTAAATCTTCATATAGACCTTTTATCACATGAAATGGATATTACTACACCACATGGTATGAAGAGAGAGTAGGGTATCTGTAGTCTCACTTATGGTTTCTCTCTATCATATATTGTGTTTTCTTAGAGTTTTCTAATTATATACATGAATCCACTTGAGTGGGATAGATTGGATCATTTCTATTAAATCCATTTTTGATTGTTATCTTCGATGGGTCTCCTTTACTACTCCTGATGTTGTGTGTCGTGTCTTCCAAGGAGAATTGTAATCGAGGTTGATCAGAGCCATACATTCCTACCTAGATTTGGAGAAAGTGATATATATGTTTTCTATTGATTTATAGTGGGAATCCATGATTCATGATCTCCATTTAGTCCTCATTTAGTTTCATGACATGTTTCCTTCATACTTTTCTGGTTTTCACCCAGTATGAGAGGTTTAGTTTAATATTAATTTGATGCCTGGTACTCAACCAGTTTCTATTTCCTCTTACCACATGGCCCCATCTGAAATAAAAGAGTTCAAGTCCCAATTGTATGGTCTTTTAGAGAATGTATTTACACGCCAGAGTGTGTCACCTTGGGATGCGCTTGTTCTCTTTGAAAAGAAGTCTTACGGTTCACTTTTCCTATGTGTTGATTATCAAAAAATCAATCGAGTAACAATAATGAACATGTTTCTATAACCATGTGTTGATGATATTTTTTTTATTTGAAAGGGGAAAAGTGGTTCTCGAAGATTGAACTTCAATATGGTTTCCCTCAGTTGAATATAAAAGAATCTGACATTCAAAAAACAATATTTTGGAGTAGGTTGGGTCATTATGAGTACCTTGTTATGCCATTTGTCCTAACTAATTCTCTGATAGTTTTCATGGACTTGATGAAGAAAGTTTTCCTCTAGTATCTTGATACTTTAATGTTAGTATTTTTGGATGAAATCCTTATTTACTCTAAGTCTAAGGAGGATCATCTGCATCATCTGAGATTAGATATGCGTTTGTTGATAAATCGCTGACATTATGCCAAACCTTAAAAATGTGATTTTTGGTTCCAAGAAGTGATGCTCTTGGTGCACGTTGTGTTGGAACACAGCATATCAGTTGATCCTAAGATGTTTAAGGATCATATGACATGGGAATAACCATGAAATGTCTTCATGATTTGGACATTCATGGGATTATCTGGTTATTATCTTTTGTTTGTTAAAGATTATCTATGTTGTATTCTCTGATAACTTCACTATCTTGGAAGGGAGTAATGTTTGTGTGGGATAAAAATATTAGAGTTATTTTTTTTATCTCAAATATATTTTGGCTATAGTTTCGGTGTGGAATCTGCCAAAGGTCGTGTAGGGCTATGTGGTATTCTGTGATGCATCGAGTTCAGGTTTGGGTTCTATTCTAATGAAAGGTGATTATGTTATTGGTTCTAGTTCTCAATAGCTTAGGTTGCACGAGAAGAATTATTCAACCCATGACCTTGAACATGTAATTATGATGCACAAGATGAATATTTCGTGAAATTACTATTATAAAGAAAATTTTACCATGTATTCAGACCATAAGAGATTGAGTTATATATTCTCTCAAAAATATTTGAATATTCCCCAGAGTCATTGGTTGGAATACCTATTGTCTTTCTATATGGAAATAACTTATACCCCGAGGAAGGGGAATTTCATTGTTGATACATTGTGTATGAAGTTTTAAACCCAATAAGTGAAGGAATCATAGGAAGAGTAGAACATGATGGATCTTTTTGCATAGTTTCATATCAGAGTCCATGAATCAGGGTTCGAGGTTTCCTTGGCTAGCGTTTAGTTGACATCGGCTCTGCTCGATTTGATTCTTTGAGAGCAACAACTTGATGATGAGTTTTGTAGCATTAGAGATTCTCTTTATGGTGGGGATACAGTACATCATTAGTTTTTCTCCAAGGAGGATATTCTATGATTTCATAACTGTTTTCTGGTACTTTCTTTTGTAAAGAAATCTCTAACGGGGGATTTCTATAGTTCCCAGTGGGCAGTGCACTCAAGAACCATGAAGATGTTTTATGACATGTGGCGGCATTTCTAGTGGATAGGTATGATATGGGGAATTTCCAAGTTTGTTTCTCATTGTTATACAGGCCAATAGGTTGAGTCTGAGAATCATAATCCTTCAGGTTTTCTTCAGCCGCTTCTAGTCCCTACTTGGATGTGGGGTCAGATCTCTAAGGACTTTTTTGTTAGGTTTTCTTATACCTAGAGAAGGAAGAATGTGATATGTATTTTGATGGACAAAGTGACCAAGTTGAATCACTTTATACACATTCTTGATACAACCAATGTTGTGGAGCTGGGAAAACTCTACATGAAAGAGATTTTCCGCTTTCATGGAGTTCTATCTCTTATTGTCTTTGATGGGGATCCCAGGTTCACTTCTTATTGTTTGGGAGGCCTTCAGGAGGAAATTTGATCTCACATCCATATCAGTACAACATACCATCCATAGTCAGATGTCCATATAGAAATAGATATAAAATTTATTGAGGATATTCTATGTGCTTGGGTTCTTTACTTTGGTGGGGAATAGGATGATCACTTGGGGCTGGTTGAGTTTTCATAAAAAAATAGTTACCATAAAATGATCATAAAGGTTCTTTTTGAGGCCTTCTATGGACATTCTTGTAAATATATGTAGTGTTGGTCAGAGATTGGTGAAAGTTTCTTGGTTGGACTGAGGTTTTTCCAAGAGATGATAGCAAATAATTAGTTAATTTTTCATAGGATTTTAATGGAACAGAGTCGATATAAATATTTTTCTAATAATCACCATAGAACATTGGTGTTTTTAGTTGGTGACCATGTGTTCTTAAAAGTTTCACCTTAGTTGTGCCATCGACGTCTTTGGTGGAAAGGGATTATTTATGCTCATTTTTTTGGAACTTTTAAGGTTATTGAGTGGGTGTGGAATGTTTCTTACCATTTATCATTGCCCACATAACCGACGTAGACACATAATGTGTTTCATGTATCACAGTTGAGGAAGTATCTATCTGATCCATCTCATGTTCTGAGCTAGAGTGATCTGGAGGTCGATCCTGATTTATCAATGATTGAATGTCTAGTCAGGATAGTTTATTATGAAACTAAGTTACATCATGGGATGATGATACCTTTGTTTTTTGTTCTATGGAATCATGGTTCTGATTATCATGAGACCTTAGAGAGTGGGGAACTGATGAGAGAGAAGTGGCATCATCTTTTGACATGGAATCTTTGTCGAAGGCTTTCTAGGGTTTGAAATTTTCTATGGTGGGAAGGTTGTAACATCTTGTTATTATTTTCAACTATTCCTAAAACATTATTTTTATTTATCTTTGGTTGGGTTTCATTTGGGATTGTTTTGTGTTGAATATTAATGAATTTTGAGAATTCTGGGTAAGTTCATGGTTAGCACAAGTCATGTGCATGGTTTTCCAAACTATGTGCCATGTTATAGAAAAATGGAATGTTGTGGATATATAAATATATATGGATTATGCATGATTATTAAATTCATACATCCAATTAGGATAAACTGTGTGGCCCATTTATAATGGGTTTATGGCGTGTGCACTGTTTTTTCAAACCGTGTGCCGCATCCTAGGAAACTATGCAGATTGGATTTAATTAATCTAATTTTTTGTTAAAATTTCCAAAACCTCTATTTTATTTAGTGGATGGAACTCCTTCAACCCAAATTGGTTTCTCCCAACCTCAAAGCTCTCAATAAGGATTCCTGGTCCCTTGGACCCCTCCCGGATGCGATATGAAGCTAGGAAGATGTTGGTCGAACCTTCTCTGGTTAGTTCCCTCTTTTAGTTCTTGATCTCCCTTAATCTATCTATTTACCCCTATGGTTTTATATATCACAATATGTTGTGGAAGGATAATACCCATTTTCATGGATCTAATCCTAGGTTTGAATCTTGTTTCTCCCAGTTCTCATTGTTGTCCTCTTTCTTTGACAAATCCCAGCTAGATTTTTGTGATCCAAGATCTATTGATCCAGAGGTAAGTGGTTCTGTTATGATGCCCAAATTTTATTAAAAATAAATTATTTTATTTAATATCATCTATTTTAATTTAAATTCAATCAATTGTTTTTAATTATCTATCTTTCAATTGTTTTATTGGAAATACCCAGTTCTAATGAATTGGAGTTTTTAATAATAATGGGTTTTTCGATTGAAATTCGAAAACCCTCAATTCAATTGAATTGGTGTATGGTTATGGAAATTTTGGTAATTGAAATTTTTATATTTAAATTATTTTTTCGATGTAAATTGTAACAATTTAATTGTGTAATTAAATTAAAAACATGTTTTGATGGAAATATTTTTGAAAAACCCCAATTCTAGTGAATTGGGGGATTTATGATGAAACTGATGAAATCGTTTGAAAATTAAATTTATTAAATTTAACTATAAAATTGATTGTGAAATTTCATGAATTGGTTTTAAATATTTTTTTATGAAAAATGGCTTAAAATGGTTTGATGGGAACCTATTGGTTTCATCCTTTTTAAGAGGCATGTTTTTTATTAAAATCCTATTATGGTTTTTTTAGAAATGGAATATTCAAATGGAGTATGGGAATTAATTGTATTTAAATCAGTATTAAAATAAATTTCCAAAAATTATTTTTTACTAGAGCACATGCAAGTCTTAGGTAGTTATTGTGTTATATTGAAGAACACTTCATGACTTAAAACATTCTATAACATCATATCATCACATCAAAACCCTTAGGTGATAGTGATGAATTTTCTTGGCCTTGGTTCAAGGGGAGTATATACATACTTTTCTGTATTTATAGTGTTGGGTCCCTATAGCCTACAAATATCATACCTACTTGGAACATGATCATGTTTCTAACTTGTTTGTATTTGGAATGTATGTATGTGCCATTTTCCTAAACTATTTTTCATGCCTTATGAATTTATATAAACTATTTTATATAAATGTGTTTCATTGATCATTTTTTTGAAATTTTCTATTTTTTAAAGTAACCTTTTATTAAAGGTAAATTTCATCTTTTGAAATGTATTTCCATCAATTGGAATGTGAATCATGAATTTATAAATGTATTTCCATATTATAAATTTTACATCATGATTTATTTAAATATTATTTATTGAATTCAAAACCTAATAATTTGAAAATTGAAAGCACATTACTAGTTGAATTTATATTGGAATCTGGTTATGGAATATTTGGTGAAATCCTACTGGGATTTTTCTCACAACCTACTTGTGCCTTCATGTGTTTTTAAATTATCTTTTTCCATGTTTGAGCAAGGGAAAAGGATCTCTTAGAGGCATATCCACCTATTGAAACTTGGACTTGGTGAGTTGTGTTCTTAGTGACTTGGGAATTGCTTCAATATTTTGGTACTTGGGATGTAGTACTTTGGGATATAATGTCTTTTTGACTTCTAGGTCATTACTCCCTATAGAGAATATTTTGTTTTCATATTGTCTTTCTTGACTTTCTTCCTCTATGTTTTGTGAAAAATTCATTCCCACTTGCATGTTGTATGATGAAATGTGCTAGTCACTGACCCGGTGGATCAGGAATGACCTTTCATCTATGTCAGGACAAGCTCAGTCATCGGGTTACTAAGGTACCTAGGTTGGTTCATGACATAGTGTATATAAGAATAAGTGTGAATGTTCCTTCCCCAAGTAAATCTAAACTAGTGATCATAAAGTCCCCAGAATAGCATGCTACTAAATTTTGAAAACATAGACACTATATAAAGAAGTAGTTAACAATAAGGTTTTTTCAGAAATTCTAGTGGTGTAGTGGGTTTAGGTAGCATGCACAGAATTGTTGGTACAATCCATTAAATTAAGGATCACAAAGGAATTCTATTTTTGGGATAATCAAGCTATAGGAAAAGTAAAATTCATGTATGATTAAAAATATATCCTACTCAAGAAGATTTAAATCACTTATTGATTTATGAGATGTTTGAATATTTATTGGTCATAGATGTAATGCATGAACAAATAAAATTCTATAACAATAATAAAAATATATAATCATAGTTTTGAATAAGGAATATTCTTACTTAGGAAAAAATATGAAGAATGATGCAGAAAAGATTAACCTAATGAAATTTAAAAATATTGGTGAGAGATACTTAGACAAAAAGATTAATAAAAACAGTATTCAAAGTAGGTCCCAGAATATTATAAAGAGTATTGTAAAATTTCATAATAAATATGTGAAGAAATTAACTCTCAGAAATCAATTTTAGGACTCAACTAAGGTTCCCATTATTTCAAAATAATGTATAGTATTTTTTCAAGCTCATTTAGAGTAAGAAAAGAAATTTGAAGAAGTGAATATAAGGACTTGTGAAAAATAAAAAATAAAGAATATTTCAAATGATGATTAAGATTTTGATTATATTTTTTCAATATATTATATTTCTATTTTGGAGAAGTTGTATGTGGGTGATTCAATATTACTAGACACAATGCAAAAAAATGACCATATTTCTGGAATAAAAATAATAATATCTCAAAAAAGGAAGAAGTGGATGTTAAGTGACTCATGATCACTCAAACAAAATAATTTATGAATAAACTAAGTGGAAATATGAAGAGTATATCAACTTGGTTGAGAGAAACATCTAAAACTTGTTCACGTTGAAATAAAGAAGTTCTACCTTACTCCCTTATCTCTATGTGTCATATTTGTGACTATGATACATGGAATTGAAGGTGAAGTATATTCTTAGTGGGAGAACCTAATATGTAGTGGGTGTTCTAAATTTTGGATAGAAAATATTAATAGGTTACTATCCTTGAATGATTTATATAATTTTATTCAAATAAAAATATGATGGAGGATGATATTTTAAAATATTTAGGAATGTATTTTCAACACTGTAAAACAAGAATACAAAGATAAAATCCAATATTTATCTCATAAGTTTGTATTCAAAATAGTTTATTTTAATGTCAACATGAATGGTGAAGATGTATAAGTTTTCAAATCTATAAATCCACAGAAATATTTTCATTTTTGTGTATTGACATCATAGAAAACTGGAATCATATCTATTAAATATATTCATCATTATGAATTTCATGAAGAGTTTCTCATTTAGGGTTATAAAAATGAGGTATTTTGAAAAATATTCCATATTTATTATCTCACAAAGATCTAAATTTTCTAGAAGGTGGTGACTGGAAACATAATTTAAGAGGTATGTATTGTTTATATCTCATCCCTAGTAATTAGAAATCATATCCTAACAATTAAAGTGGGAAATAAGATTTTTTTCAATGACATAAAAGTGGAGGGTTTAATAAGATATATGGTTGTGGTAACCTTCCATTTTTACATGAAGTTTTTTATCTTATGTGTTGTAGGGGAAGAAGTAAAATTTTGGATTATATACTTTAAGGGATATTGCTATCTCAATTGGAATCTATCATTCATTTTTCACATCCAAAGAAATTTTAAATAGTATGTGGAGATATTTTTTTAGCTATTTTATTTCATTTGGTATCATATCAATTTAAAATGGAAAGCTTATTTTTCTAAATCAAACCCTCTTTTTTCTGCACCAAGAATGGATCACGTAGGCTTAATCTGGGGATGTTTGATGGATATTTTCTATGTATGAATTGATACCTGATCTCATGGTATTTTTATTTCCCAATCAATAAGAAGTAATGAAAGAAAAATTAAAAGATTAATGACAAAGGTGGGGAGAGTGAATTGAAATGATGGTTGAAGAGAAGTGTAGGACTGTAGAGTACATATTATCAAATCATTTTACGAGGGTATTGAAAGAAATAATAAGGGGGGTATTTTTTCCACTTTGACTGAGTTTTATTTTTTGTTAATGTATGTCAATTTAGAAGGATTTCATTGATGTCAATATATTGAGATAAAGAATAAGTCCCTTGGATGTTTAGATGAAGTATCCAAGGCTATTCAAGAAGCTGAATAATATATTAAGCTATTTTTTACATGTTAAGTTATTTATTGATTTAATCAAAAATTCCTATGAATATTGATTTTAAATATGTGATTGATTTTATTTACTTAGATGAAATTGATATATTGAAGGAAAAAGATATTATAATATTAGAGTATCATGGATTTTTAATTTTCTTAGTAATGATCTATATCTCCATGATAAATGATATCTTTGAATAAGGTTTGGAAATGAATTTAAACAATTTATAATATAGTTCAATGTGATTATATATCATTAAAAGTGTCCAAGATTCTAGTTAAATCAAGGGAGCAGTTGGAGTTCCATGGTGCAAAAAAGGGTTTTCTCTATAGAAGTTTATTAAATAAGATGGTATACGTTTTATATTAGGTACAACAGAACATAATAGGTTTTTATCAGAATATGGTCTCCTTGAAAAATTATATATATCCAAATCATTGGGGATCTTGTTACACTATAAGGAGAAGCGGAATAAATATGGTCACACTATGGAAAAGATGACAACACCAAAAGTATATTAGAATTAACAAGTATTTCATTATTAAAGATACACCACATTGAAAATAATAAAGGTATGATTTTGGTATACCTATTTTTGTATAGGTTTCAATGATGTATTTAAGCACTATACCAAAATTAGTGTATTAGTTAGGTGTGCATTCCATAGAAGTTAGACAACATTATAGAAGAGGTTGGGTCAATATTTAGTGGTCCTAGAAATTTAAGGACCTTCAAGCTGATAAAAAACGTGAATAATTCTGAAGAATAAGTTTCCATGCCAATGTTCCCTATTTCCAAGAATTTTTTGGTTATAATGATTTCAAGATCTCAACACCACATTTTTGTGATCACACTACAATGTGTTCTAGTAGTTAAAACATAGTTAGTTTTAAATACCATGAAACACTCCAATGGGGGAGTATATGATGTGATTTACGAATTCTGGGAATTTGAAAAAAAAAACATGATGGCCTTGATCTATCTTGTATGTTTGGATATTAATTAAACATAAAATAACTACCAATTCAGTTTGGATAATCTATATCTATTAGAACAACAACTCAAAGGCTATGTTTGGAGAAGAAGTTGATGGATTTTGTGGGTTTGAAATTTAATAGGAAACTCAAATTAAAACTAGAGGAAATGGACGGTTGTTGTGAATGATTTATTAATATTCAATAGAGTGTATAAGATAAGGTATATAATTAAATGCAAAGGTAGTTTTGAACTATTATCATAGAGATAATTTCGGGGTTCCAATGGAAGATTATTTAATACTAGATTCAATCAGAGATATTATTTGTTACTAAAGAAGATGAACAAGAATTAGTGTATCCTTGTTTTTATATTTATGCACAAGATAGAATAAGTATGAGATCCCATGGAACCTTTCTATGAACTGATTTAAAATAATAGTTAGAAGAAGAAGTGGAAAAGAGAAGAAGTGGTTTCACATTCTACAATTTCAAAGATAGAAGTTGTTTTTTACTACAAGTATAAGAGAATAAGTGAAAGAGAATGTGGAATTATGTTCTACTATAAATAATGTTAATAAGGTGGATATTTGTTTCATGAATGATTTTCATACATGAATATGAATACAATTAGTTTTATTGTACAAGTTTAAGAAGATGAAGAAATAGATATAATATCTACAAAAGTACATAATTCTTCATCGGTATTAGAATCAGCCTGTATTATCAAATGAATTAGAATTTTAAGGAAAGGTATGAACCTATGTGTGGGATATACCACTTCATATTTAGGAGACATGAAAACATGAGACTCAAGGTTTTACCTTTCTCATAGTATCTCACATGAGTAATCTATTGGGCAGTGTGATTGTAGAGGAATCTAGATTATACCAAGGAATATCCATTTCAATTTTATGGTGAACCATGTGTATTTATCTGTTCCTTGTTTCCATGTTTTCAATTGTTCTACAAGAAAGATAGAAGGAAAGAGATAATAATAGTGAATCATTCACCTTAACAAGTGATAGTGGTAAATTAAAAAGTGATAAAAGTAAATTAGTTTAAATTTTCTCTAGAATTAAAAATGTTAACCCCCCCCCCCACTTAATGTGGTTTATATCCCAATCAGTCCACTCAATTAGAATTAGATCCGTGTTTACCTCTATTGGATTCTCAATTTGAAATTGTTATTGATAAGGATTTTATGTTCTTTTCTAATTTATAATGATGTGTTTTTTTAGTGAAAAGTTATTTACTTCCAATTGAAACTCATTTTCTAACAAGAAGTTAATGAAAAGTAAAAATATAAGGATGAATTAAATGAGGAAGATGACCCTATTGTTAATAAAAGGAATAATTTTCAGGTCCACCATGAAAGGAATATGGATCTATCTTATAATGAGAATAAAATGTGGTTCAAAGTGCCACTAAGGATATGGATAGTAATACTACCTCTATGGGACCAAGTGATTCAGGTAATCCAATTGTATGTGAATTGTTTTGTTTAAATTGTTCACATGAATAAGAATCAAATGGTTGTGATAATATTTTAGTTGATTATCTATAGATGCATAGAATGATATTCCTCATGGATTACCCAATGAATTTGTAACACCCCCTATTTTGAGGTATGTAAAGTTATTTAATTTATTTTTAGTTATTTTGTGCTTGAGATTTATCTTAGGAATTTCTATGAGATTTTAGGGAGTTTTGGATGGTGTTTGGAGTGTACATGGTTGTTCAAGGTTAGAGGACACTGTGTGTCTTTTCCCAGGTAACCAACCAACTGGATTAAGGAGAAAATAGTCTATACATAAATATTGCATGGTTTTTCCAAACCTTGTGGGTTCCTCGGAGAAATCGTGATTGTGTATTGAAAGAGAATCACATTTGTAAAATTGTTTTCCAAAATGTTAAAATTAATCATGGAAGTGGTGGTTTAGAGGTAGTATCATGCACATGGTTTCCCAAACATTGCTGGCTAAAAATGTTGTGTTAATTTAATGATCCAAAAATTACTATCTAACTTGTTCTTAACTGCTTAAAACCTCATTTTTCACCCCTCATCTTAAGCCCTCAAACTCTACTTCTCTCCAAAGAATTATTGGAAATACCCTTTGAACTGGAAGCTGATTTTGATGAAAAAAAATGTGTTGGATCTTTGGGATCAATGGAGTTTCTATTTTTTTCTCCCTTTTTATTTAGATCATTTAATCTTTTCTCACATGAAAGGTAAAATATAATCCATTATGGATAGATCTTTGATCTATGATGTATTTTGAATAAATATTGGTTGGATATATTAAATGAAAGATTATTGGATCCTAGATCTATAGTTTTTGTTATGTTGTTCTCTGTTTTCATCACCATTGTGGGTTATGCTGAAATGAATCAACACGAGTCAACTGAACATGTCACCTAAGCCAATATTCCACACTAATTAAATTGTGTTCATGATCACTATAGGCTAGTGAAAAGTATAGATCATAACTAATTATAATTTAGGAATAGTTTACCCATTATAAAATGGAATTACCCAACCAGAAATGGTATGTACACACCAATATCATCAGATTCATCATCACTAGAAAAATATATATTGTAAATAAGATGCACCTCAAAATAAAGAATTCCATAATAAAGCATAAATACATGTTATCTCAATAATAAACTCGAACTCAAAACAATGGGGGGAATTAAAATAATGTCCCAAAATACACATACACATTTATTAAAAACCACAAAATGACTCTACCAGATCCAAAAACTGTAAGACCACATGTCCTCCACAAAACATTAATAGAAATAATCAAAAAGATCCACCTTGGAAAATGGTTCTCTTGCCTTCACATGTTTCGTATAAAATGACACCAGAAAAAAACCCAAATGGACCAAGAAGAGTTTGTGGAATAAATACCAATAGGACACCACCATTAATATATTTAATGATGTTATCAACACAACGATTAAACTAATTTGAAAACATTTTCAAAATGAAACCACTTTTATAATATAAAATATTCAAATACACCTTTAAAACCACATTGTTTCTCTATTTCAAACAATAATAGTTTTTTAAAACAGTTCCAATATGTCTCAAATAAATAAAAAATACCATAAGGATCAAAATTATCAACATATATGTTGGTTAGACTGGAATCTCAAGAGGGGGTGAATTGAGTTCCTACTTAAAATTTATGATAAAAAAATTCTTACAAAGATCCCCCAAATATGAAAATGTCCCAGTTAATTAAGGATGTAGAGATATAATTGTTTAGTTGGTCAACATGTTTCTCAAAGGGTGATTAGTCCTCAGTTGAATTAGTGTAAATCACTTCTTCAACTTTGGAAACAAGTTTACTGAATTAAACACAAACACACACTAACCTGAAATAACTATCAAAGTCAATGAAAAACAATTTTTTGGTTTATAAATTAATGAGTAGTGGAAAATAGATGAAACATAGTATCACAAAATATAGTACATAGTAGAGTAAAATAAGAGGTTCAGTCTCAAGCTAAGACTTAATCCTCTACACTTGGTGATGACCTACCACCAAGTTGTTTATATTAACAATAATCATGATACATAGCCTGTATCGGGATTTACAATAGTTTTCACAATCTTTACATGGATCACACCCTCTACCACAGTTCTTTGTGGAAAAAAGAAACAATATAGACTACACACAATCTCTTCCACAGTTATACATGGGAAAAAA
Organism: Viscum album; assembly: GCA_963277665.1. NCBI lineage: Eukaryota > Viridiplantae > Streptophyta > Magnoliopsida > Santalales > Viscaceae > Viscum > Viscum album. Next base: position 919,204,274 of record OY728164.1, on the reverse strand, counting down.
ATGTAAGTGAAGTTTGATGTGAGGATTTTCAGTATCCTATTGTTCAAGCACAGGATACAGTGTGTGTGTGTAATAGATAAACACACGCATCTCAAAAATGTAAAATAAAAATAACACAGTAGAGCTAATATCATGATATTTAGTTTAGAGGGCTATATTTGTTGGCAGTTCGGATATTAAATCCTTGGAATGAAGAATTTTCAGTTTGAGTCTTTCTCTGGATGTTGTCCTCAAAACAGAGTGTCACAACTCAAGGTTCTCGCTTCCAGGAGGTGAGTGTACTGCTTCTTATTTGACAGAAATTTGATGAATCATAGAAATCAGTCTTTAAATTGTTCTCTAGAAATGGACTTTTTGAGACTCTTGGGTTCACATTATAAGTGTCAAGTGGTTCTTCCTTGTTCTCTTTGATCTAGCGAGTAGGTTCTTTATCATGAATTATTTTGTTCTCTCACATGCCTTTTCACACCCACACTTCTCCTGTTATCTCCATATATGGTTTCTTCCTCCATCTTCACTTTTTATATTTGATATCTGACAATAAGAATAAGTAAACCACATGTGGTCCTCCTCGTACCTCGTACTATCCCCAGATACGATTTCATGATATGTCTACTATCAGAATTAATTAATGTCAGCTGCATTAAATTTACCAAATATTACTATGATAATAATTTTAAAAATTTGATAAATTGCGTAAGGGTAAGCATCGATAGACTAGTAACGGTAGCCTTCATAATGGTAGGCTTTAACAGTAGGTGCATCGGTTGCCTTCAGCGGTAGCCTTCATCGGTGACATTCATCGGTGACCTTCATCAGTGACCTTGATCAGTGACCTACATTGGTGACTTTCATCGGTGACCTTCATTGGTGACCTTCATCAGTGACCTTCTCAATGGTAGTTTTCTGTGGTAACCTTGCATTGGTGACCTTTTCATCGGTGAGCTTTTCATATGTGACCTTTACATCGGTGACCTTTTCATCGGTGACTTTTTCATCAGTGATATTTGCATTGGGGACCTTTCCATTGATGACCTTTGCATCTATGACCTTTCCATCGGTGACCTTTTCATCAGTTACCGTTTCATCAGCAACCTTTTCATTAGTGACATGTGCATCGGTGACCTGTTCATTGGTGACCTTAGCATCGGTGACCTTTGAAGTGTGATCTTAAACAATAGAATAGTGATACTAAAGATACATATGTATCACTGGATATATATTATAAATATTAATGAAACATGATTATTCTATAGTATAAATATGATTATCACATAAATTAAACATGATTTGGGATTATCAAAATAGGTGAGTCCAACAATCTCCCCCTTTTTGATAATCACAAATTATGACAGTATTTTAGCAATCAGGGTTAAGCATATATTCTAATATCTTCATAGATGTGTATAATTAAAACTAAACCATGGTTATGGTGGAAATATAAATAGTGTATATAAACAAGGATTCCAATCAACATAAAAACATCTCCCCCTTTGGTTAACTTTGGGGAACATAAAACTTCTCCCCAAAATAGATAGCATAAACATGCAAATATTCAGGCAACATAATAATTCTCCCCATTTGTGAAAAAAAAAATAATGTAAGATAAAATATGACAGAAGTGTATTTTGTTATGAATGAATAAATAACACAAGATACAAAAAAGTATACAAAATATCCCTATCAACTAAGACATCCCACAGTCAATCCACATCAGATATGTCCAAGAGAGCTTTGGATTTTGAATCTAAGGAGTCAAGGTCTGAAGATGGAGACATAGGACTAAGTATGGCTGACATCAGGGTTGGAGGAGCTACTACAGAGGCATAAGTAGACCTGTATTGATTAGATCTCTGAGGAATAATAGGGGTTGAGCTTCTAATGGCCTATCCAGGAGTTATCATTGGTGCAGTTTTGGTAGATCATGAAGCAGCCAAGGAAGAAGGCAAGGTTGGAGGAACAATGATGGGAGTGCATTTCACATGGAGTAAAAGAAAAAGAAAATTTTTGAAATCCATAATAATGCTTCCTCCTCTTTCCATGGCTGACATAAAGTCATCCTTATTCTCCATGAATTTCTCAAAGGTTGGATTCATCTCTCTAAGCTTTCTAAATTGATCCTTAAATTCTTGACTGACAGGTGGGATCCTCAAGTTCTCAAACAATAGATTAAAGTGACCATCCATATAATGCTTAGTTTATACCCTTTTTTAAAAGAAATCAACTTGCTCTTTAATGGAATTCTGATCCTGAGCATCTTCCCTTAAATAATTTCTCACAAGGTTATGAATTTCTCTGGTAGTAGAAATAACATGAGTCATAGACTGAGGGTATGATGTACTAACACCAGAGAACTTCTCTACTTCTTCTCTAACAACTGACCTGAAGGCTTCTAGATCAACCAGAGGAGAGCCTGAAGATGAATCAGATGCACTCAGTGGTGCCAAAGTGAAATCCAAAGTCTCCTTAACATATTTTTTCATCCCACTGATCATACATTCCACATCATCAACTTGGACACTCACATGTGTCATTATAGAATTCTTAAAGTCCAAAAAAATAGTGACCATCTACTGAACCACACTTTCAACATATCGAAGAGCTCGGTGCACTTTCACCATTAAATCCATATAGGAGTATAAATTGACAATTCACTACTTCACTGATTCCATAGCCTCTACCAAGATTTTTACCTTATTATGGAACTCCTTTACATCGTGTAGTAGATTTGAGTGAGATTCAAAAATAACTATCTCTAAGGAAGATGCCAGCACTTATTGATTTAGGGAAATGGATCTTTCTATCTCAATAGATCTCTCATCAAAATTCCTTTTAAATTCTGACTTCAATGATTCCTAATAATTATTCTTCACACAGTCTCGAGGTAAAAGTACTACTGGCAGTACAATACTAGTCTCTGTAACTGAAGGAATTAGAGGACTTCTGATAGGCCTTTCATCATCAAAATCTCCATAATCTAAGCCTAAGACAATAGATCTAGGGTCTTCTAACCAATCTTCTATCCCATGAGCAACAACAACCAAACCTGCAGCAACAGGTTCCCCCTACCCCTTACATGGAGCAATATCCTGATCAACCACCTTCACTTCAACTATACCTCCTTGAGAAACTCCATGAACACAAGAGTCCATTGCCACTTCCTCCATAGAATCTTCAACTACTATTGAAATTCCATCTTCTATCGAATCATAAACCTCTTCATTCAAATTTTCATCTATTTTTGTATGTCCAATCAAAGTACTGAGAGTTAGACATTCCTCTTCACTTTCACCAATAGTTGTCTCAAAGTCATCATGACTAGATTCAGTGTCATCTTCCTACTCTAAGGTCTCTCTAATGTCACTTAAGACATTTTGATCTCCTTCTTCTTCCCTGGTTTCCTCATCATCATTTTGCCTTAGAATAGTCTCCCTTCTAGGCATCATTTTTGGTGGGCTGGGACCACCAAATGATACAATATTAGCATTTGGATTTGAGGGAAGGTCAGAATCAATCCTGTCATATATAGGAGAATCCTCTATTTCATGAACACCACCAGCCTCTTATTCTTCATCTGAATAAGAAGGATCCACTTAACCAGGCTTTAGACCATGGTCTCGCTTATCCTAAGGCATAGTAGGATGGGTAACATGGTTTAATTCCTCATATAAAATAGGCTCATCATGAACCCATCATCTTTTCCTAGGGTTCCAGTTTATCTTCATCAACATGAAAATCATCATAGTAATGTAGATTTAGTCCCTTAATACAAATATTTCCTGCTTGTTTCATGAAAATCCTTTCACCTTCAACATCATGGATATCAATATGGCATGAAATAATGCATTGGACTTGGAACTGGGCTTTGACGTATCCTCTAATTGAATCATCAGCAGCCTACACAAATTTATCTTTTGTCCATGCTTCAACAAAAACCAGAGAAATACATATTGATATTTCAAGGTAGAAAATTCCCATCTCCTGGGACTCAAGACATGCTGAACAAACTTAAACAGAAAATTGTCTTCTACTTCCATTTCAGCAGAAATGACTTTACTCGGAATCCTATTCCCGATCAGTTTGGATAAGGCTTCTTCATAACAGAAGAACTCACTAAAGGGAGGCACCACTCCTGATTAGTAGTCAAAAATCCCTTCATGTGGTACTCTCAAACACTCAGTCCATTCAAGATAGGAGAAGATTCTACTTACTCCATTTACCTTTGAAGACATTTTATTCCCAACCACAGTCTGCTTGAACTTCATAGATTCATAAAACTTCTTCACTATATTCAGATAATAGGGTCTGTTGTTATTTTCAAATCATTCAACCCAACCTTGAGCTTCAAGTGCCTTCATGACTAAAGACCTTCTTGAAATCATCCATTCTGAGCTCAGCTCCATATCAACCATGACTTACCTCTTCGACAAATGAGGGTTTATTAAATTTTCCACTGCTTGGCTAGCACTACTCGACTCAGATCAAGGTATTTTTAGATTTGGTGCATCTCCCTCATCACTGAAAAATGGTCTATTCAACCTTTCTATTTCAATCTGGATCGGTTTGAGGGTTTTGGCTGAATGTGAGGTTATTAGGTTAGGGAGAAAGAGGTTCGGGAGAGAGTAGATGTGGATCTAAATGTGTTGTGTTCTTTATTATTATAATTTGGTGATCGAAAAAAATCAAGTAAAAGAAATATGTAATACATAAAACGTTTCAGATTCTAGCTGAGAAAACACTATGCCCCGAGAACATCGACTATTGGTAAGGTAATGACGATGAGGTCTATCGGTGAGGTTCAAACAGTGAGGTCTGGCGGTGAGGTTTCCAATGGTGAGGTTTCTAATGGTGAGGTCCATTGGTGAGGTTTATAAGGGAGAGGTCAAACGGTGAGGTTTCTAATGGTGAGGTCCAGTGGTGGGGTTTCTAATGGTGAGGTCCAACGGTGAGGTTTCTAATGGTGAGGTCCAACGGTGATGTTTCTAACCGTGGGGTCCAACAGTGAGGTTTCTAATGGTGAGGTCCAATGGTGAGGTTTCTAACAGTGAGGTTTCTAATGATGAGGTCCAATGGTGATGTCTCTAATGGTGATGTGCAATGGTGATGTCTCTAACGGTGAGGTCCAATGGTGAGATTTATAACTTTGAGGTCCAACAGTGAGGTCGCTAATGGTGAGGTCCAACCTTAATAGTTTATCCAACCCAACTCATGTTTGATGTAATTTAACCTCCCTGAATTCAAAGGATTTGTGAATATATAATCCAATTAATGTTCAGTGCCAATGAATTCAAGAGTGATATAACCTATTTGATCATGATCTCTCAAGAAGTGATGTATCACATCAATGTACTTTGTCCTAACATGAGATACTATATTTTTAGATATGTCAACGGAACTTGTATTATCACAGTTTATTGAGACATGTTTTAATTGAAAAACATAGTATATTAAAGTATGTTTCATCCATAGAATTTCAGTATAACAACTACCAGCAGCTATATATTCATCTTCGGCAGTAGATAATGCAAAAGAATTCTGTTTCTTGCTACATAATGATACTAGTGACTTTCCCAAAATGTGACATGTTCCAGAGGTTCTATTTCTATCTAAATTGAAACCAACAAAGTCATCATCCGAATAACTTATTAAATCAAATGATTGTCCTCTTGGATAAAATAGTCCTAATTTTGTAGTATACATGATATATTTATAAATCATTTTAACATCAGTTAAATGAGAATCTTTAGGATTGGCTTGAAAATGAGCACACAAGTATTCACTGAACATAATATCAGGTCTTCTAGTAGTAAGATAGAGCAGACTCCCAATCATACCTCTATAATTGGTTTCATCCATTGATTTACCAGTTTCATCAGCATAAAATTTATAGTTGGTGCCCATAGGTGTATCACTACCCTTATTACTATCCAAACCAAAACATTTCAAAACATATTTAGTAGATTTACTCTGATTTAGAATAATTCCATTTTTATTTTGAAAATTTTGAAATCTAAGGAAAAATTTATGTTCCCCCATTGAACTCATTTCAAATTCTTCTTGCATCATTTTTGATAAATTAGTACATAATGAATTTTTAAGGGATCCAAAAATAATGTCATCTATATAAATTTGTACTGTTAAAACATCTTTTTAAATACTTTTAATAAAGAGAGTAGGATCCACTATTCCTTTAGTAAAACCTTTTGAAAAAATAAAAAACTAAGTCTATCATACCAAACTCTTAGAGATTTTTTTAGACAATATAATTCTTTAGAAAGTTTAAAAACATGATTGGGAATATAGGGATTTGTAAAACCAAGAGGTTTTTCAACAAATACATCCACAACTATATACCCATTTAGAAATGAACTTTTAGCATCCATTTAATAAATTTTGAAATTCAGAAGAGATGCATAGGCAGGTAGTATCATAATGGCTTCTACTCTACCTACAAGTGTGAAGGTTTCCATATAGTCTATTCATTATTCTTTACTATATCCTTGTGCAACTAATATAGCTTTGTTTCTAACTATGTTTTTAGATTCATCAACTTTATTTCTAAACACCCATTTAGTGCATATGATCAAACTATCTTTAGGTCTTTCTAATAATTCTCAACCTTTGTTTATTTCAAACTGATTTAATTCTTCTTGCATAGATATCACACAAACACTACGAGAATTTGGACTTATAGCTACAGATCTACAGCCACGAACAAAAAAAACTGTGGCTATAGATCTCTTATACGCACGGCTATTTTTGATGTTCATGGGAATAGCGCCCTACGCGATCCATTTCCCCCCGCCCTCGTGAATTCCCCATCCCCACTTCCCCCGTGATCCACCTCCCTCTCGTGATCCTCCTCCTCTCTAGACATCTATGACGCGACCACCCCACCTCCATGTGACTCTCCTTCTCCGATTCGGCTCCGGTATGGTTATGATGCGGCTCTAGCATGGTCTCATTGCTCCCTCCTCTAATCTCACCCCTACCCTCACCCCATTCTCATCGCACCCTCTCACCCGACATATCTATCTCATCATGCAACCTTATCTCCCGTCCCCACCTACACAGGTTGCACCTGGCTGATGTCCCTTCCGATGAAGCTCCGGTGCGAAGCCCCTACCAGCCTTCCTTCCAATGTCGTGATCCCCTACCATCGGTGTGACCCCCTATCGGTGATGTAATCCCCTATCCAGAAAATCCCTTTACAGTGCACAACCCAAACGACCGACCTCCTCTCTGGTGGATGTGACATAACCGGCGCCCTCCTCCTCCAGGGGCTTCCTCCTTCTAGTAGTTTCTTCCTCCTCTTGGTTGATGTTTCTTTTTTCAGAAGCTATGGTTTCATTTTTGGGGTCCATTTTTTTATCTAGGTTTAATGTCTGTGTGTAGGGTTAGAGGTTGGTTTCATTGGGTTCAGCTAGGGTGTGATTGGTGATTCACATCATGTTTAAGGGTTTTTGACCCCAAAGGTAGGTAATTCCGTTCTTAACCATTAATTGATAAATTTTTATTCTTAATAGATTAATTTTTCGTGTTTATTAAAATATATGTGGGGTGCGTGAGTGGTCTTTGAAGATATTTTCAATGGGGTTTTGTGAAATTGAATTTTTTACAAGTGAAATTGGGTATATTTTTGAAGTAAACCCCTATTGTGCATCTTGAAATGTTTTGTCAAATGTGAAAATAATTTATTAAACCATGAAAGTGATTTATTAAGTTGAATAAATTATGCGATGGGTGTTTGTAAAATGTTCTACTGTGTGTTTTATTTCAAAGTTAAAATTTTGAGTGCATTTTGTTGTAAGAACTTGTTGCACATCTTATAAATTATTTACAAATTTTTTAATAGGCTTATTAAATTATATAATTGGTGATAAAGTAGTTTTTGAAAATATTTGATGTGAAATTGATTTTAAATTGGAAATCACATGTAAAATTTGTGTGTTCTTGATGTATTCCCTTATTTTGATCTTTTTGAATTTTTTATTAATTGAGTAAATGATTTTTTAAATTAATCATGTTAGGTGAATCAGGATTGAAATGGGGTTTGGAGTGAGTTTGGGTTTAAAGATAAGATTTTGGGTGTATTTTGAGTGTAAAGCCTTATGGAGGTTTCTTGAAATGATTTTTTTATAATTAGTTTAAATGATTTATTAAATCATTAAGGTGTTGTGTATCATGCTTTGAAATGGTTTTTGGAATGCCTTTAGTTTTAAATAAAGGATTTAGTTATGAAAATGGTGTCTTTGGTATGTGTAGTATATTGTTTGGCATAAAAAAGGTTTAACTAATATATTATGTCATATTGGAACATGAATGAGCACTAAGGGAAGCACGAGTAACTAAGTGGGTAGACTAGGACTAGTGTACTAGCGATTCAAGGTGTCTTCGGCCTAGTTCCACATAGAATGGTTTAACTCTACAACATTAACTAAATATATGAAAGATGGTTGGAGACAACTATAGTTAAATGGGGAGCTTTTATGTCTAAATAAAACCCACCTTTTTATGCATTGTTTCGGAATCATGTGGACATAGAGTGGAATAATTGATGGCGCATTACTTGAGTATGAAATGATACCATTATATCTCCTATAAATTGAATTTTTTATTAATAATTGTGAGATAAAAGAATGAGAAATTTAAATTTATAGGTACGCACTACTACAAATTTGGGCTATAGCCACGGACCTATTACCACGGTTTTATAGGTCCGTGGCTATAGCTTTTATATTTCCACAGTATAATTCATTCACCATGGCTAAATCAATATTACACTGGCACGTCATATTTTCCCCCAATTTGTATCGGGCTCCTCCCCCCCTGATCTGAAGCCCTCCTCCTCCTCCCCCGATTTGCACACCGCTCCCCAACAACGTCTCCTCCTCCCCGTAACCCTCCTCTCCTCCCCCGATTCTCAGCCCTATCACTACGTAGCCCTCCTCCCCGATGGCATCTCCTCCTCCCGGCAGCCCTCCTCCCCCCCCCCCTATTCGCAGCCATTTCACCACGCATCCCTCCTCCCCGACGACGTATCCTCCTCCCGATGATCTCCTCGACGATCTCATCATGCAGCCCTCTCTCTCAGCGGTGCCATCCTCCCCGACTAAGTCTCCCACAGCGGTGCCCTACTCCCCGATGACCTCTGCTCAGTGGTCTCACCATTTGCAGGTAGAAGCTTATCACTCTTCACGACCCTGGCATACTATCTAAGTGCTAGAATCTATCTTTAGTTGCGATGAAGCACTTGTGTAAATAGAGGAGTCTATGACACCCAGACGGGATAGGTATTGGCTTTCTAAATTGAAAAAATGCAACCCCTTTTGGTAATCTTTTCATATTTGATTGGTTTTTCTTATGAAAAATTAAATTAAATATTGGTTTGATTGTATATTGTACTTCGGGGATGCATGATAAGCTTAATTATTGGTTTAATTTTTGTCAATATCTGCCTCTAATCAGCAGGGCTGGGCAAAAATTTGTTGGATGTCAATATTTCTTAATTAAGTTTCATGTGAGAGGCTGCCTTTATCATCATGGAATATATGAGCTCGTGCATTGAGTGTCGGTATTATGCGCTCAAAGTAGCCTACATGTGATGTTTGGATGGAGAACCTTTCTTGAACTGACCTCTTTACATCTTACGTGATGAAGTGATGTTTTTATTCCATGTAAAATTCAAACACAGATATTGATCTCTGTGCTGGTCGAGATGGAGAGCAATCAATACATAGAGTTTATGTTGATCCTAGTGGGAGACATTTTATTGCGACCATACATGGTGATGGGGGTGTTGATACATACTATATGCATGCAAAATGGAGCAAACCTCACATTCTAACCAAATTTAAAGGTCTTGTGGTGAACTATGTTGCTTGGAATAGGCAGCAGATCACTGAAGGAATGTTTTTTAAAATTATTATTTTTTCCATTTTCTGGTCATTGCAGTTTAAGAAATATTTTGATAAAATATTTTCCTTGGGTATATATGTCGAGCACAGCTTCTACAAAAGAGACAATTCTTGGCACCAACAATGGACAGCTATATGATATAGTTGTGGATGAGATGGATAAGAAGGAGAAGTACATGAAGTTTCTCTTTGAATTGCAAGAACTTCCAGAGGATTTTATGGGTCTACAGGTACATCTTCCTCAACCCTTGTAAGTTGGGTTTACAGTTTTCCTTCATATCAAAAGCATTGTGGAAGAGAGTTTTGTCAAAAGTGGTTTGTATAGGTGAGATAGAAACCTGTGAATGGTATAAGGATACCACATTAAAATTTTGAATGTAAGTTGAGGGGATCTAAGAGGGGATGTTTGGTACACTGGAATAACCCTTTCAGGATGAGATGATTCCAGGGGTTTCCTGTGAATATATACTTGGTTTGAAGGAATCACATTTCCATGGAAAGACTGCTTCCAGAAAGGGATGAAAAAGGGCTTCCATCATTGGCTTTTGGAAAGGTGTTTCTATTATATTCCCATCCCCACTCTGCTTCCTGCTTTCCTAGCCCCCAGTTTTGTAGAACATGCATGCCCTTAGTGCAAGGGAGCTTGATACATAGGTTGTGGCTGTATAGAGCGGTTTGGATGTCGCTGAAAAATCCATACCACGTTTACAATTTCGATTAAACATTCCACTTATCTTTTTTATTTTGTGCCATTTTACAGTTGGAAACAGCTGTTGTCACTAATGGGACTAGATATTATGTGATTGTTGTTACTCCTACATGAATATATTCTTTCACTAGAATTGGATCTATGGAAGTAAGTTCTCTTCTGAGTAACCTCTCCATGTGGGACCTGAATTTGTTACTCTTATTTTAGAAAATATGAAACATTTCATTCTTACCATAATATACATCACTCTGAAGATATTAAATGAAATTATCATGTTATGCTTCCACTGTTATTAATGAAATGAAACCTTTCCATGCAAATCTAATGTGTTATGAGAATATAAGTAGAACATTTTGCACTTCCAGGCCTTTATTTCTAATATTTGGCCATTCCATCTGAAATATTAATGCTTATTGATTGATGGTTGATTTGCAGACTCTTTTTTCTGGTTATTTAAACCGAGCTGTTCATTTCATGGAACATCCTGGTGAAATACAAAACATATAGGTTTGTTGATTTGTTTTTGGTCTCAATGTATTAATAATCATAAATATTTAAATTTTAGTTGCTTTAAGTAGAAATACATGTTTTAATTGACTGGAATTTTTTAAAATGGTTCAATTTTTATAAATTGGAAACATCCATTTATAAATGCGAAACACCTTTTTTTAATGCACATGATAATTAAGGTAGTTTACAAGCCGAGGCTTCCCACTCAGAGTAGATTACTAGTTTTTTTATGCCCATAATTTTTCTTGTAGTGAAATGCATTTCTTTATCAAGAAAATAAGGGTTGTGCATTTTTCATGGCTTTCTGGTCCAGGCATCTACCATGGGAACCTGAAGATGTTTCCTTGCCGATGTCGCTGGACAGGGCCAACATGTCGCGGTCACGCCGTGGTCACGCCGTGATTTGGCCCTGCTCCAGGACGACACCCTGTGGTGGTTCGAAGTCCTGTCGAGATACTTCCCCTATCCATAAGCCCCACTTCTCCAAACCCTCGGCGCCAATCCCATACTCCTCTCGTCCTCACCACCACTCCCATACCGACCAACCCTCTCTGCCACTCCCATCCCAACCACCCCTAACCGCTCGCTGATCGCCGCTCCAAGCTCCCCGCTACTCTCTGGGGTTAAAACTATACTTTAAAACAGGTCATCTTATCTTTGATTCAAGTAATTTTTGTTCATTCACTTTAAATCAGTATTTATGACTTCATCTATTTTTGATTTTCTAGTTCCATTTTGATGCAATGTATTGTCTATTATGATCCCCTTATGAACACAAGTAATATATCATTTTAGGTTTCAGTTTTGTTGTAATTTACCTGTATAGAATAATTTTGATTGATATTGAAGAGGTAAAAATGAGGTGGGAGGAGGGGATGTGATGGAGGGGGGGGCGATGGGCAGGGGTGAAGTGAGGAGGACGGGGGCTGGACAGGGGGTTGGAGGTGGCTGTATAGGTGGGGGAGAGTGGGAGGGGACTGGGCAGATGGGGGAGGGGGGCTGGGGAAGGGGGTTGTGTAGGTGGGGGGTGGTGGTTGTGCAGGTGGGGGAGGGGTGGGATGTGCAGGGGTTAGGCAAGGCGGGGGGGAGGGGGCTAGGCAGGGGGGCTGTGCAGGTGGGGTAGTGGGGGTGGGGTTTGGCAGGTGGATGAGTATGGAGATGAACTTCAGTTCCTTGAACCCAATTAGGGAACTGTAGAACAATTTCATAGGACCTTAGTATATCGGATAAGGCACATTTGTAGAAGAATCTATAATTCTAGCCATGTCCCTACTTAGACTATCAATGTTGTAGAAATCGTGGAAGACCCATTTAGTGAGTCTAGTAGGAGAAGGAAAATCCCCATGCATAATCCAACCAGGTACAATTACAATGGAATGTAATAATTTTATATCCATCATAGATCAATATTAATACATCATTATGCTGAGAAACATCAGACCCTTGTACTTGTATTTAATGATAAATGTTATCAATATTTGAAAATATTACATTGACTATGATTTTTAATTTAATATCATTCCAATGTTGACATGACCATCATAAATTATTTGTCCAATGGTAGTGACTAAATGATGATGTTTTGGTAATAATAGAAAGGAATTATAGAATCTATAATGGTAATGGATTCATGTATCATTTATCATCACTGATCACATATATATAAGAAGTTGTTATATCTCATTTCTTTTCCCACTATTTTCTTGTAGGTGGTTTCTTATGAGTATTCTAGTTCTATCCACCACCATCGATGAAAGTGAGTTTAACATTGGATTTGGGTAATATTTATTTCGTTTTTATTCTTTGGCCAAATTTTAATTAGGCTATTTGTGATTTTTGGGTTGTTTATATTTTTATAGTGCTGTCTGGATCTCGTTGAGGTGGATTCGAGTTGTCGTTGATGAAGGCTTACATGTGTATGCATAGGAAGGAATATAAATATATAAGTTCCCCCTTTATATATATTCACTCATGGTAGTATGAATATATATATTGGGGCTAGGTGTTCTTATCTATAGATATAAAAAATGCATACATGTGTAAGTGTAAAGGGGTATATGCAAGTATAAACATATATCTAAGGACCCCCTTGTGCATATTTGGCCATGAAAATATGTACATAGGGGCTAGGTGTCTTTATATATATGTTTAGTTGCATATGCATGCAAGCAGAAAAAAAAAGGAAGGTTCGAGTTGTCGTTAAAATCAGTGCCTTGAGATTGAGGTAAGTTTCCTTTTCCTAACCCTTTAATTTGAATTCTATAATTGCTTGAGTATTTTAAAAACTTGTTTTCATTATTATATAATCTTTATATGATATTCAAATTGGTTGTGGCTCTTTATAATGACATTTTCACCTTTTTTACATGATTTCCCTAATCCTTCAACGTGGAATAGTAGAAATTTTCCGCCATCTCAGTAGTGGAAAATGAAATTTCCTTCACTTTAGAGATGACAGTTTCCTCATTTTGAGAAAACATAATCCAAGAATTCTCATAAAAATCTAAAATATAAAGAAAATATTTTTTTTTCATTTCATTAAACACAAACAACCAGCTTTGAAAACTTGATACTTTTTTCAGTAATGCCGTGATTTGGCCCTGCTCCAGCCACATTCAGCCCACACCATCCCCCTTCCACCTTCATTTTAGCCTGCTTCCACCTGCATTCTAGCCCACAACAGCACCCCTGTCACCTTCGAATCAGCCCGCACCATCCCCCCAGCACCTGCAACCATCCCCCTTCCACCTTCATTCGAGCCCTCACCGAATTATGTATATCATGGGTCATCCAATCCTCTAGTCATCACAAATTATCATTCATTTATTTAAATATTCTGAGAAAAAATCCCCTCATGCCATCCATATCATCGTATTTGAAACTAAGTGGAAGATGTTGCCCCGAGGATGTCGTTAGATCGGGCCAACACGCTGCGGTCACGCCGCGGTAATGTCATGATTTGGACCTACTACAGCCACATACATCCCACACTAGCCCCCTTCCACCTTCATTTCAGCCCGCTGTCACCAGCATTCCAGCCTGCAACCGCCCCCCTTCCACCTTTGAATCAGCCCGCACCATCCCCCCAACACCAGAAACCAGCCCCCTTCCACCAGTATTCGAGCCCTCACCAAATTAGGTATATAAGGGGTCATCCAATCCTCTAGTCATCATAGATTAGCATTCATTTATTTAAAAATTCTGAGAAAACATCCTCTCATGCCATCCATATCATTCTATTGGAAACTAAGTGGAAGATGTTGCCCCGCGGATGTCATTGGACCGGGCCAACACGCTGCGGTCACGCCGCGGACACGCCGCAGTCACGCCACGGTCATGCTGTGATTTGGCCCTGCTCCAGCAACATCCAGTCCACACTAGCAGCCATCGGCCTCGCGGTGCGATCGCGGGGAGTCCTTTCATCAACTGTTCTTCTTTTTTCCTACTATAAATTATGCTCATTATTGTAGTAGAAATAAATAGAAACTCTTGTTTTCCATCTCTCTCTGACTTGAACACCTATCACTAACCACTCATACCCCTATCATGTAGCAAAAAATGGGTAGATTCATTCCTCCAATATGTATCTATCGAAAAAGTAGTAGAAGATGGTTGAAAAATTGAATAACTACTAAAGATAATTCTACCAAGCAATTAAGAAAATCCAAGCGCAGAAAGAATTCTGGAGGAAACAAAAACAAGGGTCTTAGCCCCAACCATAAGAATAAATGAATATTTTCTATTTGAACAGTACCGAGGGAGTGCTTTTGTATGTTTTACAGGTTCCGATGTTATGGAATCTTTTTTATCAGTTTTAGTATGTTTGGTTTGTGTCTTAGACTGAACAGACTTTGGGCTAATATTAGGACTCCTGGAATTTATAGGAGAACCAGTGGTCTCCATCTCATTAGGATTGTTGCCAGATTTAATGTGATTAGGGTGGGAATTATTTAGAGTTGATTCCATAGGGGTCAAATTACATGGAATAAAGGGATCGGTATAGTCTTTTCATATATCTTGAGTAGATGAATAAGGAAAAGTGGGAAGCAGCGTACCTCGAATCACTTCCATAGTAGAAGTAGCTGTTACATAGGGTGCCTAGATAGTGTCCAAAGAATATATAGGACACTGTTTCTGATCACTAGAGTCACTGTTATCCTGCATTTGTAGAGGAACTTTCACTGCAGGTGTGTTCTCATTTACAGATTTAAAAGATTCTAAGGTTTTAGTACCAGAATTAACATTGGTGATATTTGATTGTGTCATTTTTTGAACAAATGGAAGGGAACCTAAGCCATTTGTCTGATTGTTGGTCCCATTTATTATCTCTTGAGTATCAGTAGAAGTAAGTAGAGAGGGTTTTTTGGTTCTGTCCAGAAATCATATCTGAGCAGTTGGGTTCAACCACAGCTTGTATAAAATGATCAACATTGTGCAAAGTTATAGTGCTTAAGCTGTAATCATTTCCTTTTATGTGAAAAGTTGGAGATATTGTATCCCTCCTACCCAGTGTGGGTTCAGCATTTTTTGTGAGGTTAGAGTTGGGTACCTGCTTGGATGGAGAAGTACTGAGTGAAATAAACATGCATTATAATACTTTATGTTGTACTTTTGTTCATTCCTGCAATAAATATCAAGACAAGAGAACCTTGTGGCACAATATATCCTCCCTTAACAACACTATTCAAGTGCCCTGGTTCATTATTGGTAATCTAGGGCCCTTTCACTCAAACACTTCCATTAATGATTTTAATCACTATATTGATGATAATTACCTTGTTGAGATTAATCTGGTTGGGGATAAGTATACCTGGTATAGAAGGAAACACAATAGAATTTTAGAAAGTAAACTTGACAGAGCTTTTACAAACTTCAATGCTCTTGATAACTGGAATATCATCTCTAGTATTACATTACCTAGGATTAATTTTGATCATCATCCAATTTTGGTGAGCCTCAAGACTAGAGAAAACAAACATATTCTTCCTTTTCGATTAAATAATGCATGGAACACTATGGAGGATTGTAATAAAATTGTAAAAGACACTTGGAATTTGATCAATTTTAATGATGCCTTTGTCTATCCAGGGGGTGTCCCGGAGAAATGGGGGGGTTCCAAGGGGGTCTGTAAGGGAGGGGGTCTATCCAAGAAGGAGAGGGGGGGTGTCCAGGAGGGGGGGTCTGTCCAGAAAGGAGGAGGGATTGTCCCGGGGGATGGGGGTTGTCCAAGGGGGATGGGGGGTGTCCATGAGGGATGGGGGCTGTCCAGAGGGGGTCTGTCAGAGGGGGGTGGGGTCTTTCAAGCAGTGGTCACACCGCGGTTTGGACTTACTTCAGGATGACACCCCGTGACAGTTCGTAGTAATGGTATTCCTTGAGTCTTGTGATAAATGTTGAGACTGACTAATCACAATTTCTGTCGGAGGGGCGACGACCGGAATGTTTCCATGCCTCCTCTCGCTCCCTTCACTCCTGGCTGGAAGATGTTGCCCCACGGATGTGGCTGGACTAGGCCAACACGCCGCGGTCATGTCGCGGTAAGGCCATGATTTGGCCCTGCTCCTGGCCAGAAGATGTTGCGGTTGTCCAACAACAAACAAAGGTCTCATAGCTGTCTCTCTCCCTGGTCGGGTACTCACAAACAGCTTCCAAAGTAGTCAACTGACTGCGTATTCCTAATATGTCTATTGGGATTGACAAAATAAGATATAACAACCTTCTTATCCAGATCATAACTAAAGATCCATCCTTTACTTATATGTGGAAAGCATAAGATTCCCTCACTTCCAGAAATGAGAATGATATTTATGGGATTGTATAAATATACAATGTAATTGAAATTCTAGTAAACCTTGATAATTAAGTTGTCACCTTGATAAGGAATAAAGTGAAATTATTAACTGATGTCCACATGGAGATGGAATCAAGAACAAGATTCATGTGCATGTGTATATTATATAAGAGAAATTTTTGGATTGGTGTTGCCCGATCTAGTTGGGTTGAATGCTTGTGGCCCACAACTGTCGCGACGTGGGATTATTTTTCGGAATAGTGATCGTCTTCTCTATTTTATATCCCATTTTCGGGCTACGGTTACCACTAGAAAAACCTCTGTCATTGCGCCTCCCAATGATTCGGCAACAGAAATATGGACTGGGAAATGAAAACCATGAAGATATGTTTTAAACTCCCATCCTCCCATTTCAATAAAGGGTTCCATCATCATAACTCTTATGGTGTCATGCTGATTTCCTTAAAAAATTAGCCATGTGAGATAAGGATCATGACCATCCTAGTGTAGTCTAACACAATGGTCTTGATGTAAACCTAAAGAAAAAAATTGATGAAACTGAGATGAATTCATTCTCCTTCAACATATAGAGGATGAGTATCATTGGGCATTAACTTCAGGGATTGGTGAACCCGTTAAGAATTTCATATCCTTCTAAAATGATATAATGAGTAACATAGGGGGGTTTCAATGTGTTCTGTTTTAGTTTTTGTTTTTGATTTCAAATTGCATGGCCAACTATATTAGAATTCTAGGGGGTTGCAATGTGTTCTGATTTAGTTTTTTTCCTTGATTTCAAATTGCATGACGTACTGTATTAGCATTCCAGGGGGTACAGGGAGTGTCCTGGAGGGGGGGGGGGCTTTGCAATGTATTCTATTTTAGTTTTTGTATTTGATTTCAAATTGTATGGTCAACTTTTTTAGCATTCCAGGGGGTGTCTGTCCAGGGTAAGGGGAGTCTCCAGGGGGTGTCTGTTCAGGGGAGGGGGTGTCTGTCAAGGGAGGGGGTGTGTTCAGTCCAGGGGGGTGTCTGTCCAGGGGAGGGGGGTCTCTGTCCGGGGGGTGGGGGGTGTCCGTCCGGGAGTATCTGTCCAGGGAGGGGGTGTCAAGGGGTGTCCGTCCAGGGAGGGGGTGTTCTATCCAGGGGATGGGGTTTTCCGGGGGGTCTATTCAGTGGAGGGGGTGTCTAGGGGTGTCTGTCAGGGGGGGTGTCTGTCTAGGGTGGGGTGTCTATGTCCAGGGGGGTCTGTCTAGGGGAGGGGGTGTCCAGGGTAGTTTGTCCAGGGTTTTCTGTCTGTCCAGGGGGTGTCTGTCCTGGGTAGGGGGTGTCTGTGCAGGGGAGGGGTGGGGGTGTGTCCAGGGGGGTGAAAGATAGGGGAGGGTAGTGATCATATTGTCTCATTTCATCTTTAAGATAGTTGTTGGATATAACA
This sequence comes from Viscum album, assembly GCA_963277665.1. NCBI lineage: Eukaryota > Viridiplantae > Streptophyta > Magnoliopsida > Santalales > Viscaceae > Viscum > Viscum album. Next base: position 919,185,912 of record OY728164.1, on the reverse strand, counting down.
GCAATATCCTTCTCTCCCTCAATAATAGCATTATCTGGAACATGTAGGAGCTCCTTCCGGTACAGTGCTTCTTGAACCTTTATGTCCTTTCATCCACCAACATCCCGTGTAAAACCAAACAGTTTCAGCATAGATAGCCCAGCTGTAATGGTATCCCAACTATAGACTTTATTCACCATTAAAAAAACTAAGTGCTATTCGTCCATAGTCTATTTGGCCCACCTATGAAAACCTTCCAGTACTCTGACATGATTCTGATGTGCTGCTACTTTGAAAAAAACCAACATATGTACAGCAGGGGTGTCCAGGTAGGGGGACTAAAAGGGTGCAAGGGGACTAGCAGGTGGCAGGGGGCTGGTAGGGGTGTGGAAAAGGGCAGGGGGACTGGCAGGGGGACTAGCAGGGGGCAGGGGCAGGGGGACTAGCAAGGGACTGGCAGGGGGCCTAGCAGGGTGCAGGGGGGACTGACAGGGGGTACTAGGAGGGGGAAGGGGGACTAGCAGGGGGCAGGGGGGACTGGTATGGGGTGGCAGGGGGAGGGGGCTGGCAGGGGGCAGGGGGATGGCAGGGGCAGGGGGCATGGGGACTTGCAGGGGGTGGCAGGGGGCTAGCAGGGGGCAGGGGGGACCAGCAGGGGGTGGAAGGCGGTAGGGGGGACTGGCAGGGGGACTAGCAGGGGCAGGGGTAGGGGGACTAGCAGGGGACTGGAAGGGGGCCTAGCAGGGTGCAGGGGGACTGGAAGGGGGACTAGCAGAGGGAAGGGGGACTAGAAGGGGCATGGGGACTTGTAGGGGTGGCAGGGGGACTAGCAGGGGGCTGGGGGGACTGGCAGGGTTGGCAGGGGGGACTAGCAGGGGCAGGGAGACTTGCAGGGGTCAGGGGGGACTGGCAGGGGGCAGGGGGGCCGGCAGGGGGCAGGGGGGACTGGTAGGGGGTGGTAGGGGGGACTAGCAGGGGCAGGGGGGACTGGAAGGGGCTGGTAGGCCTGCAAGCCTGCTGTGTTTTTTTATTGAACTTTGATCTATAGCCACAGTTTCTAACCGTGGATATAAGGCTTGTTTGTGTTTTACCTTCTGCCACAGTTTGAAACTGTGGCTATAATGCTTTATCCACGGTTTAAAAATGTGGCTATAGGGATTTAGCCACGGTTTGAACTATAGCTATAGGATTTAGCCACGGTTTGAAACCGTGGCTATAGGAGTTGGCCTATAGCCACGCCAATACCAGCCATGGTTTATTGAACCGTGACTATAACCTATAGACACTGTTTTTGGGCTTATAGCCATGGTTTAAACCTTGAATATATCCTAAATTTCCAGTAGTAAAAATTCATCAATGATTGCAACATCATTATTTTTAGGTTCAAGATATGAAAGAAAATATTGATGTTCAACCTATTTTCTCAAAGAAGCTCTAGTTTGTTTTCCTCTATTTAGATCTACTACTACAACATCTAAAGGATGATTATTAAGAGTTATAATACCTCTAGAAAGAGTTGAACTAGACTCCGCATGGTTGCATATGGGTTCAGATTCGCCATGCATAGATTCTGGAAAATTTCTACAACTAGTTTTTTCACTAAGGGTTCATTATCTTTATCATTAAGATCTAGAATTGACATATCTTCCTCAAGATTTTCAATAGAGGTTTTGGGTTTATGTTGATTAGTCTCATCAAATTTGACATGAAATTATTCTTCCACACATTTTGTTCTCTTATTGAGTACTCTATAAGCTTTACTAGAGATTGAGTAACCTAGGAAAATTCCTTCATCACTTTTAGAATCAAATTTATTAAGAATACCTTTAGTGTTACGGATAAAGACATTGCAACTAAACACTATAAAGTAATTAACCTTAGGCCTCCTATTATTCCAAAGCTCATAAGGTATCTTCTTAAGAATAGGTCTAATTAATACTCTATTGATAATGTAACAAGCTGTATTAACAGCTTCATCCCCAAAATAGATAGGAAGATTATACTCATTTAGCATAGTTTGGGCAATTTATTGAATTTTCTTATTTCTTATTTCTACAACTCCATTTTTTTGAGCTGTTCTTAGATCATAGAAATTGTGAATATAGCCATTTTGTGAGAAAAAAGATTCAAATTCCAGATTTTTAAACTCACAACCATGATCACTTCTCAAGGTCTTAATTCTGAGTCCACTATTATTTTCTATAAACATAGAATATTGAATGAAGTAAAAAAATTCTTCACTTTTGTGAGCTAGAAAGTATACCAAAGTATATCTAGAAAAATCATCTACGAGAGCATAAACATAGTACATCCCATTTATACTTGAAACTCTAGATGGTCCAAACAAATCCATGTGAACCAACACAAGCAGTTGAGAAGTAGAAACTTATTTCTTTGGTTTGAAAGAAAATTTTTGTTTTTTTCACTTTTGAAAAGGATTAAAAACTTAGTTCAGAGGGAATTTTCATTTAGGTAAGTCTCAAACAAAACATTTCCTAGTTAGATTCCTATACGAGTTCACATTGCAGTGTCCAAATCTTCAGTTCCATAACAAGGATTCCTTATGAAAAGCATTCAAATGAGTAACATTTTTCTTAGATAAAGAATTTAAATCAACACATATACATTTTCATTCCTAAGAGCAGTGAATATTAAATAGTTTTTAGAATTAAAAACATTGCATGCATCTTTTTTAAATTTAACATTAAAACCATCATCTCATAAATGAGAGATACTTAGTAAATTGTACTTTAACTCATCAACAAAAATTACTTTTGAAATTAATACAGTATTAGGGTTACCAATTTAGACTAAGAGGATGATATTCCATTCAGAATTATCACCGAATGTGACATGTCCACCATCCACTTTAATTAGGCTCTTGAATCTTGAATAGTCTCCCGTCATGTGTATTGAACATCCACTATCCAAGTACCATAGTGTTTTATAGGATCTTTTTAAACAATTTTCCTGCAAAATAGATTAAGCGTAGGGTAACTTTGGTACCCATATTTTCTTGGGTCAGGAGAGGATAGCAAGTAAAACATTGGGAACTCATATTTGTCTCACAGGTTCCCTATAATCAACATATATGTTTTAAGACATGAATACTTTGTTAGGTCCTTTAGAGAAATGTTTTTTAAAATATGTTCAAGAGCTTGAACTAGCGGTGAACTGTCCAGATTTTGGAAGATATTTATTTTTAATAATAATAAATTGTCCTAGTTGATATCCTCTACCAGGTGTGTATTTTTGAACAATCTGTTTCCCTAGAAACTGAGTCAAGGTGTCCCAAACTTCAATAAATTTGTCAAGATATCTTTTTAATTTCTCATTTGATCATTTAAGTTCAGTATTTTCTTCTTACAACTAAGCACATTTTTCTTTCTCAATATCCAGATCAGACTTATAATTAGAATTTAAAGCATGTTGTCTTTTAGATAATTTTTATTTATCCTTGAGTTCATTAAAGGTTCCCTCAGTCATTCTACAATATTCAAATAGTTCAGCTTTAATCATATTCTCATAATCATTTGATTCACTTTCATTCCCAGAATAATGAGAATTAGGTATAGGGAATTGAGTGTTACTTAAGATGTTCCTGTCATGAAACAAAACTTTTCATGTTTGTCCTTTTCAATATCAGAAGCGTCAGATCCTTTAGAGGTATCGTCTGAAGCACTCGAAGTAGCTTTCACATCCTTTTTATATCCCTTTCTCTTGTCTTTGTATTTCTTCTTAAATTTCTTCTTCAGGCAATCAACCTTAACATGGCCTTTTCATTTACACTCATATCAGACTATCTCATTTGTGTTGTCAGTCCATTTTCTATCCTCTATCTCTTTTATTACCATACCATCTTTTATATTTTGAAATTATAAATAACTTATTCTTATGGTATAAAATTTTTAATCTTCTATAAAGTTGATCCATCTCATCATCACTGTCAGAAGTTGAGTCTTCACTTGTAGAAGTGTCTATACGAGCTTGAACTTTTTCTTTGAATTTGCTCTTTGAGGTAGCAGTCTTGAATGCTATTGATTTCATTATTGGCTCTACATCTTAATCTTGATTTACCTTAAGATCTTATTCGCACGTCATAATTTTTCCAATTAATTCCTTCAATAGTATCTTACCTATGTCATAGGATTCTCAGATAGAAACAGAAGTTCATCTCCATATGTCAGGCAGGCCTCGAAGCAATCTCATAATCTGATCCATTTTGTCCACTAGTTTCCCAAGAAGACTCATGGTATTTACTATTTTATTGAAACTGATATACATTTCAGATATAATTTCATCAGGCTTAATTTTAATATTATCATATTTATTAGTATATGTATTTAATCTCATTTCTTTAACATTGGTTGTTCCCTCATGAGAAACAGACAAAGTATCCCAAATTTCATAAGTACTTTTACAGGATAATATTCAATTTAATTCTTCATCACCGAAGGAACAATACAATGCATTCATTTATTTATAGTTAATGTTATATGTAGCTTTAGTCAAATGAGACCATGTGTCTCTAGCAGTAAGATGCAATGCATGCTTTTCTTCAATTGTGTCCCAGATTTCAGGACCCATGCTCTCTAGATACATTTTGTTTTTTAATTTTTATTGACCAAAGTTATTGCCCTTAAAGAAATCTGTCATATTAGTAGCATCACCCTCAACTCTGTTATCCATATTTAATTATAATTTTAAAGAACAAAAAATTTAGATATGACAGAAATTTTAAGATCATTACAATATAACTAAAATCACAGTTGAAAAGAATTTGACAACTTGCACAACATTTCAGATAGTATCAATAAAACAAATAGTCCATTGAAAACAAATGTTGGTCGGAGTGGAATCTCAAGATGGGGTGAATTAAGTTCCTAACTAAAATTTATGTTAAAAGTTTCTTATAAAGATCCCACAAATATGAAAATGGCCCAGTTGATTAAGGCAGTAGAGATATAAATGTTTAGTTGGTCAAAAGGTTTCTCAAAGGGTGATTAGTCCTCAATTGAAAAAGTATAAAACACTTATTCAACTTTTGAAACAAGTTTACTGAATTAGACACATTCACACACTAACCAAAAATAAATATCAAAGTCAAAGCAAAACAATTTTATATTTTAGAAATTAATGAGCTGCAAAAAATTCATGAAACATGGTATCAAAAAATATAATACATAGTAGAGTAAAATAAGAGGTTCATTCTCAATCTAAGACTTAATCCTATCCATTTGGTGATCACCTTCCACTAAGTAGCTTATATTAACAATAAATATGATACACAGCCAATATCGGGCTTTATAACAGTTTTTCACAAACTGTCCAGGGTTCACACCCTCTACCAAAGTTCATCATGAGAAAAACAAACAATATAGACCACACATGGTCTCTTCCATAGTTATACGTAGGAAGAAAAATGTAAGAAAAGTTTGATGTGAGTATTTTTAGTGTCCTCTAGTTCAAGCATAGGAGACAGTGTCTGTAACAAACAAACACACAATTCTCAGAAATATAAAATAAAAGAACACAGTAGAGCTAATATTATGAGATTGAGTTTAGAGATCTCTATGTGTTTTTAGTTCATCTCTTGACTCCTTGGAATTAAGAATTTTCAGTTTGAGTCTTTCTCTGGGATTTTTACTCAAAACAGAGTGTCGCAACTCTAGGTTCTAGCTTCTAGGAGGTGAGTGTTCTGGTTCTTGTATGGCAAAAAAAATTTGAAGCATAGAAACAACCTTGAAATTGTTCTCTTGAAATTATCTTCTTGATAATCCTAGGTTCACAGTGTAAGTGTTGGGTGGTTCTTTCTTTTTCTCTTTGATCGAGTGAGTAAGTTCTTTCTCATGCATTCTTCTATTCTCTCACATGCCTTTTCACACCCACACTTCTTCTATTATATCCATATATGGTTTCTTCCTTGTTCTTATCTTTTTATTTTTGAGATCCAAAAATAGGAATAAGTAAACCACACGTGGCCATCCTCGTACCTCGTATTGTCCCCAGATACGGTTTTGGGATATGTCTACAATCATCATTATTTAATTCTAGGTGCATTAAATTTACCAAATATGATCGTTATAATAATTTTAATAATTTTACAATGTATGATATGGTAAGCATCTGTAGACTGGTTACGGTAGCCTCCACAATGGTAGGCTTCAATAGTAGGTGCATCGATAGCCTTCAGCAGTAGCCTTCATTGGTGACCTTCATCGGTGACCATCATTAGTGACCATCAATGGTGACCTTCATCGGTGAACTTCATTGGTGACCTTCATCAGATACCTTCATTGATGACCTTATCAATGGTAGCTTTCAGCAATAACCTTGAATCGGTGACATTTGCATCGGTGACCTTTATATCAATGACATTTTCATCGGTGGCCTTTGCATCGGTGACCTTTGCATCGGTGACCTTTGCATCAGTGAACTTTCATCAGTAACCTTTGCATTAGTGACCTTTGCATCGTTGAACTTTGCATCGGTGACCTTTTCATCGGTGACCTTTGCATTGGTGACCTGTGCATTGGTGACCATTTCATCGGTGAACTTTACATTGGTGACCTGTGAACTGTAATCTTAAATAATAGAACAGTGAGATTAAAGATACATTGTTATCACTGGATAGATATTATAAATATTAATGAAACATGATTATTCTATAGAATAAATATGATTATCACATAAATGAAAGATGATTTGTGATTATCAAAATAGTTGATTCAAATAATATATAACAAGGTATAATAATTTTTTTTGTAATATCAACAACATGCACCCAAACAAATTGAAATGGGAATAATACATCTCATAACGTCAAAATGGTGTTAATAAATTCATATAACTTATAGACCAATTTGGAATGAGTAATGTGAACCTAGGGGGTGTAACCATTAGTTTTATTGTGGGTGAATAAACAAATATTCTATCAATCTAAGAAAATGTAAGCTCTCACGGTATTCTATGGGCCCAATATGAAAGATCCCATGGTCCTTCTACCCAAAGGCTCTCACGGTCCCTTGGAAACCAAAATGGGGTCTCACATGGTCCTCCCTGTAATAGAACACATATAGGACAAACCAATATTGAATCTCACATGTTCTCCCCACTAAAGTATCACACAACCCCTTAGTTAAACCCTTATCTCACACCCCGGCTAACCCATGTGCTACTACATTCCCACATATCCTCAATAATGTTCCCATGTCAAACAAGATATAACATAATAAATTTCACTATAATCATCAAAAAATTTCCAAATACCATTCATAGGGAAATATCATTTCTAAAATCACTATATAAATCCTTTCTAACTGATAAAACCCATTTTAACCATTATATCAAACACTTGGTGTGCATACAAGCCACACCCATTTGGAAAAACCAACTTAAAACACCGAATTTCAAAATAAATCTTTGAAATAAACCAAACCTAGAGTAAGAAAAAATAATGAATCATTTAAATCGTAATTTAAAACATTCAATCCAATGTCGATATGGGGTTTAAAGGTATTTCATGGAAATTGCCCTTAACTAGATACACTTGAATGGGATCTGGTCCAAAGATCATTTCCCTTAATGATGACCACCCAAAAGTGGTAGAACAAGCTCTCACACACCTAATCCACAATAAAGAAAAGGAAAACCACCCATTACATACCATATATTTCTCCAACACCCTCACAAGGTTTCCACAAATCCTTGAAAATGGATTAACAAAGGTAAGAAGTAGGAAAGGGAGAAGGAAACTCAAAGAAATCAACTTACCTCAAGCCAACACACCTTGATTCCAAGAGAAATTCACCATGGAATGAGGTGGAGATATCCAATACCAAGGGATAAGGGTTGAACATAATGTGGGAGGATAATGTTCCCCCAATGAATAAAAACAAGATTTTAGTATTTTGGTAAAATGGAACATTAAAATTAAGCTGGACATGGATGCACAGTTTGGCCGCATGGTTAGGAAACCTATCCTCAAACTGTATGGGTGCCACTATCCACCCAAAATAGGCCACAAGACTTCCCCTGGGTTGTTGTGTAGTTTTAAAAACTATTCTCAAAACATGAGAAAACACATGGTTATAAACAGTATCCATATCACACGGTTATCCACACAGTTAGACAAACTATGTTCCAAACCTGCACCCTGGCCTGTCTCCCCCAAAACTCCCAGTTTGGATCCTAAGAACATGGGAACTAAATGAACACTATAAGTGATAAATTAAAATTAAAAAAAAATATAGCAACGACCCATAGGGTGTGATTAACTCATTAATAGGCAACTTTCTCCACCAAAAAATTCCTTAGTCTTTGCTATAAGAAAAAAGGTGATGCCAATGCTCCCTCATCCAATCTTCATACTCCCATGTCTCATATATATTTCCACTAAATCACTAGATCACATGGGCCAATGGGATGTATTTCTCATAGAAAACCTTATTCTGAACATACAGGATATAAATAGGTTTCCCCATGATGGTATCATTGGGATCTAAATCCAAATCATACCACTCCAACATATGACATAGTTCTAGAATGTATCTCTTTATCTAGGATACATAAAAGATATCATGGATCACAGTTAGCAGTGATGGAAGCTCCAACAAATAGGCTACCTTCCAAAGATTCTCCACTATATAAAATGACCTAACATAATGTAGCCTAATTTCTTTTCCTATACCAAATGATAATGTACCAACTAAGATAATACCTATAGATACTCCTGACCACCAAATGAAAACCCCATTGGATAGTGATGATGGTGGGCATATGAAATTATAGAGAATTTGATATTTCTCTAACCATTTCTAAATTAACTACACTCCCTCAGTAATCACCTATATTTTAATCAATCCAACCAAGGAATGATATCCTACCTCAACCTATCACAAAGTGTATTGGTATGGAAACCCATAAAATTCCTCAAATTAGTCCATTCTAAATGAGGATTGATAATTGTTTTTATTTGAAAACTTGGACAATGGATGATTAAATTTCCATAAACATCCAAAATCAATAACACATTCCTACAATATATCCTTGAGAGTAGGGATGGTCTGATTAGGTTATCCATCTTTCTGTAGGTGATACATATTTCTCAACATTAGTTGGTTTCCCAATGCCTCTTGAAATACCTTTAAAAAAAGATAAGTGAAAGAGGCATCCTGATCAAAAACTATCATTGAGGGAACTCTTTGAGGATGAACAACCTCTCGAACATATTAGTCTTTGATTTCATATTCTATTTATAACACTTTAATGGGTATTAAATGGGATAATTTCATCAAGATACTAACAAGAAACCATATAGCATCTTTTCCACTATGATTACGCTCTATCATGGTCATGAAATCAATATAGATATAATCCCACTTCCACAATGACAAGGGAAGTTTCAGAAACATCCAAGATAGTCTTTGATGTTCAGAATTGATCCTTTGGTAGCTCAAGAATCTAAAAACAATGTCTTCCATTACACATCTCATCTTGGGATACCAATACTATCTTCTCAACGTAAAGAACATCCTAGTAACCATGAGATAAATATACCAACTAAAATGATTTCCCTAATACATTACCTCATACCTCAAGTTAAAAGGAAAAAAATGCACTCTTTGAAGATATGATAATGATCTAGAGACCCAGACCGATCACACGAGGTCTCTCCATAATTTAAATCACTACTAATATGTTGAAATTTGAGGTAAAATTCTTGCACAATCCTCACAATATCAATAAGAGATGGTGTGACCTACACAATGTATAATAATACGATCTCTTTTCCCTTATTCACATTGAACCTCAGATTAGAAAAGAAACTCATCAGACCTCACTAATCATTAGATCCATGAAATTCATGTGCTTAAATATTCATACTCAAATAATTAGCAACCAAATTTTCCTTCAGGGTGTATATGCAGTCTCAAAATAAAACTTGTGAAGGTACTCCACCCAACATCTCTTTATGAGGTTCAGGTCCCTCTATGATAAAATAAAAATTATGAAATTATGATCTAAATACACTATAGAATGCTCCCTGAAAGTTCATGTCACTATGTCTTTATCACATGCATAATAGCTTCCAATTATAGGTTTTGCGTATAATAATTAAGTTTTCTTATTCATAGAATCCATGATTTATAAGCCTCCACATTGTCATCCTACATCCACACACATCTAGACCCCACATTGGAATAATCACAAGACACCTAATTGGATCTCCCAAACTCATGTAGTATTAAAATAGGTGAGGATATACCATAGGTCTACAACAACAACAAAATAATTGTATAACTTATCATCCCACTTGAAATTAACACCTTTTTAGGTCCAAACCATCAATGGAGAAGATAACTTTGATATTTACATGAGAAAATGTCTATAATACACATCCAATCCTAGAATAATATGATTTTTAAACAAATTCTTAGGAGACTCCCAATACATGACTGCTTGAAATTTCTCTAGATCCACTGAAACTCATTCCCAATAAATCACATTGACCATAATATTTACTTATTAAATTCCAAAATAACACTTAATAAAAATTTAATATAGATGATTCTCCCTCAAAACACCCAAAAAAACCTCTATATGGTTATCATGATCATCATCCATCATGTAATATACCACGATTTCCACCAAAAACAAGACTAAAAAGGAGTCCCAAAATTTATAGATGATCTTGTTCAATAATTCCATGAATACCTCAAGAGCATTGGTAAGCCCAAACCGAACAACCAATTACTCAATGTTTCCAAACTAGTATAAAAGGGGGTTTTTAGAACATCCTCATCCTAGACTCTCAACTAAAAGTACCCTGATCTCATATCAATATTTGAAAACCAATAGTCTTCACAAATTTAATCTAACAGATCATAAGTAATGGGAAATTGGTATTTTTCATTACTGATACCTAGTTAAACTTATGATTGTCTATTTAATGTAGTATATTACTTTATGCCTTATTTATAAATTTAACAAAGAAATGCCATGGTGAAACACTTGGACGGATAAAATCATAGCCCTTAAGATCCTATGGCTAAAAATTAATATCATTCTTCTTGGATGAAGTAATTTGGTAAGATGGAAAAGAAATCAGGCTCATCTTAGGGAGAATATCGATAGTAAACTAAAACTCTGTTTGGGTGGTAATACACTAGTAGAAAAATGGTTTTTAACGTCGTTTTTTTTATTTTCAACGTCGCTTTTTAACCGACGTCGAAGTCGCCGACGTAGAAAATATGACTTTTGACGTCGGTTTTTGTAAACCGACATGAAAAATGAATAACATTTGTTTTTTGGCATCGGTTTTGTAAAAAACCGATGCCAAAAAACTAATTCATATCATTTTTTGCATCGGTTTTCATAAAAACCGACGTGAAAAATTAAAAAAATAGTTTTGGCGTCGGTTTTCATAAAAACCTACGCAAAAAAGCAAAATTGTTTCTTTTATGTTTTAGATCATTTCCTATGCTTTGATTTGACAGGTTGTGGACCTAAAACGGAGTTACAGTTCAAAATTTATCGTCGTAAGAAGTTGAACCTATCAATGTTTTGATTGATACAACTCGTTTCAAAGAAAACGTGATAAAAATAAATTAAAATCATATACACCTAATGAAATAAAATAATCATAATGCATCAAACATATTTCAATAGTTTTAGGGGATTCCATTGAAACAATATGTTTTTATCATCATATAACTTGTAATTAGAAATGATAATGAATCATCATTATAAGAAAGCTAATCTAGTGGTTTAGAAATGATGGATAATAATAATAAAGAAAACAAATGAATAGAATATGTACCGTGTTCAAATAAATGATTGAAGTCGCATTGAAATATTGATTGAATCGAAGATGTTGAAAATGATGAACGAAGGAGAAACTGGATATATATATAGTAAACAGAAATATTTTGAATTGTGTTGTACGAAAATGTAGGTGGGATTTTAAAAAGTTAAACGTGTGTTGTGAAAGAAATTGAAATTCTGATCCTGCGTTACTCTTTGGCATTGGTTTTGTTTGAAATCGATGCAAAATAGTATTTACATTTGTCTATTGGCATCGGTTTTTTCGAAATCTGACGCCAAAAATGTCAATCGATATTCTTTTTTGGTGTTGGTTTTTTAACAAATCGACGCTAAACATTTTAAAAAAACTTTTCGGGTCGGTTTTTTTAAAAACCGACGCCAAAAAAAAAATTTATGGCGTTGGTTTTAAAAAAAACCGACGTGAAAAGATAAAATATATTTTTGGTGTCGGTTTTTATGAAAACCGACACCAAAAAATTAAAAAAAAAATTAAAGTGTTTTAGATATTTCTCTAATATTTGATTTTACTGGTCGTGGAGCAAAAACGGAGTTACAGTTTAAAAGTTATGGATTTCAAAAGTTTACCTTCTCTAAAAGAATTCTTAAAGAACTTAAACTTTCAAAGGCCATAACTTTTAAACCGTAACTCTGTTTTAGCTCCACAAACCAGTCAAATCAAAGATTAAGAAGTTATCTAAAACAGTGTAATTTTTTTTAAATATTTTTGCGTCGGTTTTCATAAAAACCAATGCCAAAAATATATTTTAACTTTCGGGTCAGTTTATTTAAAAACCGATGCCAAAAAAAATATTTTTTGATTTTGGCGCCGGTTTTTAAAAAAACGGATGCAAAAAAGCAGTTTTTTTTATGTTTAGAGTCGGTTTGTTAAAAAACCGATGCTACAAATTTTTTTTTTTAAACTTTTATGGCGTCGGTTTTCATTAAAACCGATGCCAAAATATATTTTTTTAGTTTTTTGCGTCGGTTTTTTTAAGAACCGACGCCAAAACAATTTTTTTTGGCATTGGTTTTTAAAAAAAACAGACGCCAAAAATTCACTGCAAAAATTATTTACGTCGGTTTATAAGAAACCGACGTCAAACTGGCGACGTTAAAAATCAATTTTCTACTAGTGATACTAAAAAATTATATGGAAACACATCTGGGTACCTGCCCATAACCATTGGAATTTATCCCATAAAACTATGATAACAAATCTTAAGAAACAACTTAGATAGATGGAAGGATATCAAACTAAACTCCCATGAAGCTTGTTCCTAACTCCCTAAATATGGATCCCACTCACCCTAAAACATGTCAATTCTCCCATAAGGTATAAGGAACTCATCCCTATAATGATAATAGTCGACTGACATGTTAAATCTGATAAAACAATCTATGTCAATAATGATTTCAGATACATACAAGTCCAGAACATGGAAGTCCCAAATGATCTCTACGCCAGCTACCACAACACGGATCTCAAAGAACGTTAAACATTCATCCTTCATCCTACCCAATGGGGTTAAAAAATACCAATCATAAGGAAAAAACATATCCCTCATATGTAAATAATAAATCATATTAAGTGAAATAAATTAAAGGGATACACCAGTTTCAAATTAAACTAATTCCATGGATAAAGAAATAAACCATGTACCTTGAACGGAGGCTGGTCTAGAATCTAAGTCCTATTACATACCATTTTTTGCATAGATAGGACCTGATTTAGAACTAACTTTCACCTTCTTCCCCTTTTGAGAATCCCCATTTCCATGTGAATGAGATAATCCACCCTTGGAATCCTCTAACAACACTTGAGATCGCTTTGAAAAATAAGAGCCTATACTATTCCTACACAAATCCAACAACCAAAAGAATTGAATATTCCCTGGCTACCCACATTGATGGAACATCCTCAAAGTCTTAGTGAAATTTATCCGAGGGTGTACCATCATTTTTCACTAATAGCAAACATTGTTCTTACACCCCAAATAATTCACATGTAATAAACCTGAAAACTGGTGGAAACTATTTCCACTACCCCTAAGAGACTCATCCCACTTCCACTTTTATCCTGATGAAGAACTAGGGATACCTCCCATATAAGGAACACCACTGATCCCTATATTTCTATTCAAATATACTTTTACTATATTTTCCTTTTCAACCACCACTAAAGTGGTTAGTATACACAAAATTCTGTGTTTAGATATGATCTATAGACTCAATCCCATCTCAAAAATTTTATCCTTGATGTAATAATTCACCAAGAGATATTGATAGACATGAAAAAACTTGATAAATCTAGTGGAATGATCCATCACTTATTAATAAACCTACTCTAGCTTCAAAAACACATGGGCCATGACTGCATTAAATGTCTCTTGGTAAATCATCCAATTAAACACAACTTTAATGGTGGTTCATGTGAGATCATCGTACTTCCTTGAAATCTCCATAGAATCCCACCACTTCTTACCCAGTCCTTCCAGAACATATATAGATATTCCCACTTTATAGTTCTTAGGTTTCTTCAAAAATATGATGATGTGCTCGATATAATCTAACAACTCTTCAATATCATTAGGTCCCCTTTTTTCATGTAACACTAGTGTATTCTACCTCGAATTCTCTTGATCATGGTCAATGATCTATTTATTCCCATGAAAAACAACTTGTACCATGGTATGCATCATAAAAATCACCAACTCCACCAATTCTAGGTCAATATGGTGGTTTTCTTGTGGTTTGATGTCTACTACACCCTCTCTACACTTGGACGATGTCCTTCTAGGGTGCGTTGTCTATAAGAGAAAAAACATAACCTTATCAAGCTCAAATCAACAAAAACCCACAATAAAATATCCAAAATAGTCCCTAAAATATGTATCCCTAGGTAGCATTAACAACATCAACTGATCCAAATAATATATAAAAAATCATCAATGAAACTCATAATAGTGATAAGAACATACCCATAATCACATACTACCCATACTCGAGGTTCAACATGAAGAAGACATGGCCAGGAACTCCAAATTTCTTACCTACAGAGTCCTAAAGGTCCTAGATAGAGTCTACCACTAACTCCTAAATAATAACCTTATCTGATGACATTTTTTAAATAACCAACTTGGGATATCCCTACATTTCACCTGATCCAATCCACCGCATGGACTGATGCGCGTTCTCCATCACCATGTTCTATGAATAAGATCTTATCATAAAAAATTATCATATCAAAATGGTTTCACCACTGGTAAATTGGAATGAAATATCCGTAAAGTGGTATGGATGCACCAATATCATTATAATCATCAACATATGATATGTAGATACCATTAAAAATACACACATAAAAACAAATCATTCCATAACTAAACATAAATACATGGTATATTAATAAAAACCCCAAAACCAATAATAAAGGAGAAATTTACAAATAAGGCCCAATATACACATCCCTATGGATAAAAAGCTCAAAAAACTCTACATGATCCAAACCCTATGAGACGTGTCCTCCATAAAACAACGATGGAAGTAATCAAAAAGAGGTACCCTGAAACATGGTTCCCTTGCCTTTATCTGTGTGCTGCAAAATAAAATCTACAAATAACAAAAACGTACCCAAAATGATGTGATGTTAGAAGAACAATAGTATAACACCATAAATCTATTTAATTATTTTTCCCAAGAAACCAATATACTAGTTTGACTACATATTCAAAACTAAACCACCTTGAAAATATACCATTCTCAAATAAACCTTTAAAACCCCTTTGGCTATCTATTTAAAAAACGATTTTTCCAAAATAATTCCAACATAGATAAAATTGATAAATAGGTCCAGATGGATCAACATGCTCATAATATCCAATAATTCAATATAAAACGATCATAATATCAACAAAATACAACCATAAAAGTTGAAATTGGTATAATACATCTCCTTGCATCAAAATAGAACTAATAAAGGCATAAAGCATATAGACCAATCCGATATGAGTACAATGCTCCTAGGGAATGAAACCATCAGGCCTATCATAAGTGATAAAACAAGTATGTCATATCTCAAAGAAAATTTAATCTCTCACAGTCTTCCTTGGTCCCAACTTGGTAGCTCTCATAGTCTTCCTACCCGAAAGGATCTCATGGTCCCTTTGAAACCAAAATGGTGGGTTTCACGATCTTCCCACTAATAGAACACATTTCCACTAGAAAAAACCTCTATGGAAGCTCTCAATATATTCCCTCCAAAGGCTCACATGGTCCCTTCAATAAACCCCCTAATAACACCCTGATTAACGTGTGTGCCGCTCCATTATAACACATCCAAAATCAAGTTTCCATATAAAACAATCTATAAAAATAACTATTCAATAATAATCAATTCCATTTTATCAAAATACCTATTCCAAAGTAAATAAAATTCTAAAATAAATTTCTAAATCATTTAAAACCCATAAAATCCCTTTGATCCATTTTATCAAACACTAGGTTGGCATTAAAGCCACACCCATTTCGAAAACCCCACTCAAAACACCGAATTTCAAAAAAAGTCTCCAAAACACATCAAAAATAGAATAAATACCAATAATAAATAATTTCAATGTCAATTTGAACCATAAAACGAATGTTTATAAGGAATGTAAATTTAGTCCATGGAAAACACCCTTAAATAAGGACATGTATCTTGAATTCAGTCCAAAGCTCATTGACATTGACGATGACCACCTAAAAGAGGTAGAAAATGGCCTTGCACACATATGGAACAATAATACAAATCCATATTACATTCCATATATTCATCCAATACCCAAACTAGGGTTCCACATCAACATGGAAATGGAAGAACATGGGTAAGAAGAAGGAAAAGAAGAAGGAAACTCAAATAAATCAAGTCACCTCAGTCCAACATTGAATCCAAAATAAAATCACCATAGAAGGAGGGTGAGAGCTCCACCACTTTGGTTTATGGGAATTTAATGATGTGGGGGAAAATGATCCCCCGAAATAAAAACAAAAACGGATATGGGTATTTTGGTAAAAATACCCTTTTTTGAAGTAGATAGGGCCACACTGTTTGGTTGTATGGTTACGAAACCCATTCACCAACCATGCGGGTACCAATAACCAAAAAAATAGACTAAATGTATTCCTTAAGTGTGTCACATAGTTTTGAAAAACTATTCTAAACCTGTGTAAAAATAAATTTCAAAAACTGTTTCCCTGGGGCACTGTTATGTTTATGGTTAGACAAACTGTGCGCTAACCATATGCCTTGGTCTGTCACCCCCAAAGACTTATTTTTTTGACTTTTGGAACATAGTAACTCCAAAAATTCCCCAAGAGATAAATAAAACTCAAAATTAGATGAACTGATAACCCTACAGGTGTCACATATATTGATTCTCTCTCCTCTCCCCTTATTCTAAAATAGGAAAAGTTTATATTTAAATACAATTTCCTTGAATTTTAAAGGAATCTTGTTTTGGATTCATGTTTGAAACCCATTTATTTTATAATTTTTATATAATAGAAGTTAAAGGATTTTTTGGAAAACCCCTTAATATATGGTTCTAAAATTATTATTTTGAGTTTTCAAAAGAAATATTTTTGAATAAATGTTTACAGGGATGAAAATATTTATTTTAAATGAATTTATATGAGAACATGACACACAGAGTTAATGAGTTCATTTTCATTAATGTGACTCTAAATAAGGTTTCCTTTTGAAAACATAGTGAATATTTGAGTACCTACTCATTAATATAGGACTATCACCTATAATTCATGTGTGTG
This sequence comes from Viscum album, assembly GCA_963277665.1. Taxonomy (NCBI): domain Eukaryota; kingdom Viridiplantae; phylum Streptophyta; class Magnoliopsida; order Santalales; family Viscaceae; genus Viscum; species Viscum album. Next base: position 919,168,302 of record OY728164.1, on the reverse strand, counting down.
TGAGTAGATGGATATAGTTTGGGCATGCCAAGTGGTATTAATGGATAAATATTTCATATTTTTCATATAAAATGTTTTATATTGGTAAATTTAATTAATGTTCCTATCTATGATATAACTTACTTTTTCAACTGTGGGATAACAAGTTCTTTTTATAATGAAGTGAGTTGGGAAGTCTATTTGAGAGAGCCTACTGGGTAACATTACTTGCCCCTTGTATATTCACTTTGGTGTCTATGGTGATATTTTTCTCAAATACATAACTAATGGAATAGTCTCTTATTTATGAAGTGGTTTATAATAATCCTAAATTATAATGATATTAATAGTATTTTAGATATTCTCTCATTCATTATTTTGAGTGATTCTACATTGGTGTTGTTGTGTAATGGAATCCTTTTGTTTTCTTAAGTCACCTTGTATTATTTTTTCATTACTACTATGTTTTTGTTATTTATTTGAATTCTTTTGAGTTGTATTTTCTATTATGAAACATCATATTTGTTATATTGGTTGTTCATATTTTGTAAAGACAATTTATATTATTTCTAAAGTGTAAATCATCCCCAAATTTTTATTTTACCTCTTTGAATTTATTTAAAAATTTGGGTTCTTAGGGACACCACCTATCATTAATGGAACCTGTGATCTTCCCAATCTAATGGATATGGTTCAGATGTTACAAATGGAATTAGTTTTGGTCAGTTTTTCATATTTGAATAGAAGAAATGGTGATAGAAAATTTTATGAATTAAATGTATACCATAAAAAGTTGTAGATAACCTCTTTATATTAAACTTCAAGTTTCTAGGGTGATCAGAGCACAAAATGTGTTCTAAAACACTTATACATGAGTTATCATCTAATCTTCATGGTTTTAACCAATAACTGTAGCATATCATGTATTGGTAGGGAGACTTTCTACTATGATTGATCATATTATTTTTTATTGTCCCTAGAAAAAAATTATAATGATTGTTTCTTTTGAAGATTTGGAATATTATAAGACTCCAATTTCTAGTGATTCATGAGTAAGTGATGTTTTTTTAAGAAATAGAGAAATGGAACCAATTATAAAACATATAAACACATAGGAATGGGCTATGAAAAACATGGTTACATTTGAACCGTAGGTAAACCAAAATATTTGTTATAAAATTATTAAATCTATTCAATTTGATGATAAAGAAAATCAAAATGATGAACCATGATAAGTGAATCATTATATACAATTTTGGAAACAGAATGCACCAATTGTTTGGGGCTATTAGGGACCTAAAAAGTCAAAAGTATGATATATAGGAATGAAACATATATTATATTCCTTGAATACTAGTTCAATTGAAATATCTAGTTATCAACCTAAATTCTAGAGTATATTTCATGATAATAGTGTGATTTATTTTTCCTAGCTTAATTTTTCTAATGCCTTATGTGGGAGGGATTTGAAGAATTGTTCAACAAAAACTTCTTCCTATAAAAAATCAAGATGATCATAATGATAGATTAATTCATTATCAAGAAACAAACAATATTAATGACAGAATATAAAATTATATTGATGAACAAATTTTATTTTTTACCATAATTAGTTTCTAGTGAATCCATAATGAAAAACATATTTAAGACTGGATTGTGGCTAGAAATTCATTCTAAGAAAATTTTTCTATGTATTACTAATTATATGAAAATTTTTAACCAAATAAATAGTGGGAAATTGGATATTTATAGTAATTCAACTGGAGTAACTACACTAATATACTTGTGAATAGGTGGGAACTCTAATTTTACTAACAATTGGAAAAGGGAAACCTACTACAAAGGTTGTATAGAATATCTGAATCGAGAAACTATACTAGTTAACCTCTAACCATGCCCCAGTATCATGATTATATTCTTAAAATGTAGTTTTTTAGATCACATTAAGTGATATTTTATAAAACAACCTAATGCATGTTAAAACATTAAAAATATTGGACATCATTGGTATTATTGCACTATTGTTGCATTGTGTGTTGTTGGAAATGAATCTCATGTGTCTCTGAGATATTATGCATCAATTATAAATTTCTAATAAAATAGTTAGCATCTATAGAGACTTGGTTTTTGGACCTGTCATACTTTGGAATATTTCCATGAATAATTCCAGAGCTAGGTGCGAAGACGGAATGCAATTCCGAGGCCCGGTGTGCCCGGAAATAATTTTATAAAAATATTAAGTATTTTTATACTATGCACGTGGAGGGTATGTGATATATCCTAAATGGTATCTTAGAACAGAAATATGAGGGAACGGTTGTGTCCGAAGCATGTTGTTTACCTTATACGGGGTGTAACTTTTGAGGGCACGGGCCTGCTGTGAGAAAAGCCACCAAGGGCATTTTCATTAATAAATGGAAAAGTTTATTTTTGAGCGTCGGCTTGAATAAATCCTGAAAGGAGTCTCAAATCACAATTATGAGTCTTCCTTTGAATTCATAACGGCGCATTTACCCTAAGGGCGACCTTACCTTTGTCTGCATCGGGCATCGGGCGGAGGCGAGTCGGGAGCCGGAGATGGGAGAGAATTTATTTTTTAAAAAAATAAACATCTCCCCCCTTTGGACGTGCGGTGCGCAGAGGACTCCTTAATCCTCCTCCTCCCCTTCTGATGGAAAATAAGCGATCGAATCGTGCAATCAAGGTGTTGTCAAGCTCTTATTTCGACAGCGGACGCTCCAGGATCGTGTAGCGGAAGCTTTTGAGCGCGGATCTAAGTCAGAACATCGGTGTTTCGCCCGCGAGGTAGGCGGTTTGAGTTTTAATCCCCTGATCTTGTTTTTGCTGTGAATTTCTTCGTTTTGTTGTTGTAGAATGGATGAATGATTCCCTAGGGTCACGCAGGTACCTTCATATTGAAAGATGGACCACCGGGGTGCCCTCGGGAGTCCGCGGAAGGTTCGTCGGCGCGGCAAAGGCATGGCGGCCCCGGTGTCGACGGACCTGCAGCGGCCCAGGCGGTCCATGACGGTCCGCGGCGGAGTGCGGCTGCCAGCTTCCCGGGGCGGCAGCATGCCGTCCTTTCCAATGGAGCATAGTGGGGTGGGCCGCCGTGTGGCGAAGGGCCGCGTCGGCCGGCGCGGGCGGGCCTAGGCCGGCCAGACTGGCCTGTTCAGGGTGGTCCAGCCTTCTTTTGTACATGGGGGTTTTAAAACCCCCATTTCGTGCAATCCAGGAGTCCATTTCACATGTTGTCTACGGTGATGCGACCTTGGCGACGAGGCGAACCCTTTGGTGTATGTTCAGAAGTTTAACGTTTCGGGATCGTGGCCCGGGAGCATGAAATGTCGAATAAAATAATAATATTTTATTTTTATTCGACTTCGGGTGGTGGTAACTTCTACCCGGAGCGTCAGATTGACGTGCTGTCAGTGGCGTTGAGACCCTAATGGTACAAAGGACTTTTCTTGATGGTTTTCGAGTGTTGGGATTGAGTTTGGGGTGCGGGCCCCATGAGGCTGGGTTTGGGCGTTTTCGTAGTAACGCAACTTTCTCACCCAGAGTCCGATTATGGTGGATGAATAGTCAATCCAGTGTGTTTTTTCAAGAGGATAACAATGGTCTGATCCGTTCGATGAGTTTCGGGATCGAGGCGTGGGACCCGCCCGAGATGGCTTCGTTGAATAGTGCCTTTTTCACCAGGTGTCCGTTTAGGATGAACGAGTTGTGGATCTTGTGTGTTTTTTCGAGGGGATCGTCGTGGTAAGATCCGCTTGATGAGTTTTGGGACCGTTGTGTGGGCCCCACATGAAATAACTACAGAGAATAGTGCCTTTTTCACCAGTTGACCGTTTCGGGTGAGTAAACAACCTATCCCGCATGTTTTTTAGCATGGATCGCGACGGTGCCCTCGGTATCGGTCTTAGAGGTGCACGGTGTGGCGATGTGGAGGGTTGCTCGGGTTAACGATTTTTGGACCATCAACGGTTGAGTTTAATCTCTTGGTTCGTTCTTATGAGGGTTTGTGCGGCATGAAAACCTTATTATAGGCTTGTTATCCTCTCGATGGGATTTTTTATCTGTTAGAGTTGCGGCATCCGTTCTGTCGGCCCGAAGCGGGATCCTCTAGCATCCTTTCTCTAGATCAAGTTCTTGGTATCGCTATGACCATTTATCCACAGGCGGTGATCCCATATCTAGCAGGATAATCCCGTAGGGTCTATGGCATTATCTAGAATATGATCCCCTACGCAGTGGGCCGTTCTCAGTAGGGTTGTGGAATCGTTAGGTTTATAATCCCCTACTCAGCATGAGCTTTATAGTAGGGTTGCGGTATCATTGGTTATATGTTCTCCTACTCAGTGCATGGTTTCTGTAGGGTTGCAGCATCGTCAGTTCAATCCCCTACAGTGGGAGATATACCAGATAGGGTTTCGGTATCATCGTGACCGCCGTAACTTGGGTGACGATCCTTTATCTAAGTGACGTGTTTCTGTCGAATGCCAGATCGGGTAGGGGAATCCCCCAACGGACCCTGTGAGTGATCCCCTATCTGTGAGATCTTCGTATACCGGTGTGGGTTCTGGTATCCCCTAGCAGACCCTATGATTGATCCCTTATCCGAGGAGTTTGTTGTTCTTATTATTCGACTTCGGGCCGTGGTAACTTCTACTCAGAGTGTCCTATTGACATGTCATTAGTGGTGTTGAGACCCTAATGGTACGGAGGACTTTTCATGATGGTTTTCGGGCGTTGGGATCGAGTTTGGGGTGCAGGCCCCATAAGGCCGGGTTTGGGCGTTTTCGGAGAAACACAACTTTCTCACCCAGAGTCCGATTGTGGCGGATGAATAGTCGATCCTGTGTGTTTCTCCGAGGGGATAGCAATGGAGTGATCTGTTCGATGAGTTTAGGTATTAAGGAATGGGCCCCGCCCGAGCTAGCTTTGGTGAAAATTAGCTTTTTCATCGGGTGTCTGTTTCAGACGAACGAGTAGTGGATCCTGTGTGTTTTTATGAGGGGATTGTCATGGTATGATCTGCTTGATGTGTTTAGGGATCATTTTGTGGGCCTCGCATGGGCTAGCTACGATTAATAGTGCCTTTTTCACCAGTTGACCATTTCAAGAAAGTAAATAGCCAATCCCCTGTGTTTTTCCACGTGGATCGCGATGGTGGACTCGGTATCATCCTTAGAGGTGCACGGGGTGGTGTTTTGGAAGGTTGCTCGGGTTAGCTATGTTTGGGCCAACAGTGGTTAATGGTACTCCCTTGGTTCTTTCCTATGGGGGTTTTCATGACATCACAACCTTATTATAGGCTTAAGATCCCCTCAATGGGATGTTTAATCTATTAGAGTTGTGGCATCCCTTCGGTGGGCCTAGAGCGGGATCCTCGAGCATTGTTTCCCTAGATCGGGTTCTTGGTATCGATGTGACCGCTTATCCATGGGCGGTGATCACCTTTCTATCAGGTTAACCCTGTAAGGTTTGCTGAATCATTGGGAATATGATCCCTAATGAAGTGGGGCGTGCTCAGTAGGGTTGTGGCATCATCGGGTATATGATCCCCTACTAACCATGAGGTTTATAATAGTGTTGTGGTATTATTGGTTATATGATCCCCTACTCAGCGCGTGGTTTCTATAGGGTTGTGGCATCATCAGTTCGATCCCCTAAAATGCGAGATGTACCAGATAGGGTTTTGGTATCATCGTGACCGTTGTGACATGGCTGACGGTTCTCTATCCGAGTGACGTGTTTCTGTCGAATGCCAGATCGGGTTGTGGTATCCCCTAGCGAAACCTAGGAGTGATCCCTTATCTCTGATATCTTCGTATACTAGTGTGGGTTATGGTATCCCCTAGAATACACTAGGAGTGATCCCCTATCTAAGGAGTTGGTTGTTCTTGGGGTTTCAGTGAAGTTTCTTCAATGACGGTATCCGACGAGCATGATCTCTCAGGTGAGCGTCTGAGATGTTTGTGTGGGTCACTATGGAGTGTATCTCTCGGAAAAGTGTCATCTGGGATGACAGTGATCATGGAGTGTGCTCTCCTAATTTTCAATCATTGCTGGTGGTGAGGACTGTACCTCACGTGTCTTGGTGCGTGAGCTGAGTATATCTGGATTGTTCATGGTGTATGTATGGGAATACACCTGAGCTAAGTTGACTTGTTGTGTTTAGTCGAGGATGGTCATGAGATGGAGTTTCTCTCTCATCTGGGTTCCCTTTGGCTAGGATGAGCGGACTGTTTCCTTTCAGTTTCTCTCTTTTGTTTTGGGTTTTTGGGGTTCCTACTGAGTATTTTTATAATCACCCCTACACGGGCTTTTCCCACACATGTTTGTGTCTTGTGCAGACCACATACCTTTCGAAGGAGTCCCCAGAAGGCCCAGAGCAAGTGGAGCTTAGTGGGCAGGTTTGACCAGGGTGTTTACCGGATCTTTGCCGAGGAGCTTACCGGCAGGTGTTTTGGTAGTGTTTTCCCTATTTCTAAGTAGGTTGGACACTTTGCATTTTTCTTTCGGTGGGCCCTATTTTCCCCTTTTGTACTTTTGTTGTACTCTAGTTTTGGATAGATGTATGCATTCGTTTACTTTTTAGTTTTATATATCTCTGCACTGTTTCATGGAGGTGTATGTGGGTGCATGTGTATAGATACCTTAGGCTAAGACCTCCCTTGTGTGTGATAGACTACTCAGCGCTAGTCTCCAGCCCCTGGCCTATTGGAGGTGGGCTTGGGGAGTCGCGACTCAAGCCCCATTGGGTCAGGTCATGACAGCATCATTATAATTGAGTAAAATATGGTTATTATAAGAGTATCCTCAATAATCAGGAAATGAAACAACAATTGTTAAGTGAGAAATAAAGGGAAGAAAGTAAGAAGTTTCATCATCACATAATTCCAATTATGTAAGGACCCGACCCTAGTTTCCCATAGCTGATGCCTTATTTTATTATGTTGGCATACATAAAAGGAATACAAATATCTATGGACCAAGTAGTTTAGTAGATTTTAGAAACAAGATACATAAATAAGTTCAACTTTTCATATGAAAAGGAAAACCAACACTAAATTATTCCACTAGCAACATCATGTCTCCAAGATTAATCTTGCAAGTCATTCATAATTTACTTCTTCATGTCCTGTGAAAAATGAAACATAAGGAAGGGGTGATCTCAAACGCTCAGTAAGAGTAATAAATACAGTGTAATATGGTATAAACATAAGACATGGTGAATAATTTAAAACACATTCCTTTAATAATAAACTTTCACACATTATGGCAGGAATATGAGATGAGTAAATAATGTCCTAACTAAACATAATCATGGGTATTCTACTAGTCAAATAACAACCTGAAATTTCAATTACTGGCATCATAATGAGGGAAGTGCATAATTCCAGACATTCTGAAACATTTTTTCAAGGCCTCAGCGAAGACCTCTAATGATTAAGGCCTCATCCAAAATCCATATCACATTGGGAAAGGCCTTGGCCAATTCCATGTCTATTTGTCTCATGAGACCTATCGATGCCTTGAGGGGATATAGAGGGCCCCTACCATTACTTAATAGGTCCAATTAATTCCTCATATGAGAGGGGATAAACATAAACAACATATACATTTATATTGAAACTTTCATATGAAATGTAACTATGTTTCCCCAATCATTAAACACAAAACACTAACCATTATGAGTAATGTGGTGAAATGTTTTTGGATAGTTCATCCACAATAGAGTTAGTCATAAACCATTAAATAAAATATAGTATATGACTTCATAAATGATTAAACCCAATAATACATAAGAAACAACAAGAGTGTTGAATCAAATAAAAATACTCTTATAAAATCATTTAGCAATCTTGAGATAAGTACTCTTTTGTTTGAAAAGAAGAGTTATTTTGGAAAAATATTTGTATAAAACCAGAAGTAATGTGAGATATTATTTTCATAATAAAATGAGCTATTTTATAAATATAATGGTTTCCAAAAACAGATTAGAGATTACCCTTGAAAATATGTAAGAAGTTGAGATATTCCTTTGAATCGAGTTTGTATTTTGAAATCAATTTTGAATGTTCCTTTTAAAACCTGTAATTATCCATAAAATAAGGAAGGATTCTATTTGGTGTACATATATATAATACCCAAACAGAATTTATTGGTAGTATATAACAATACATAACAATTTCTTTGAGGTAATTAGACAATGAAAGTAACCCGAATGAAAATGGATGTTCGGGTGTAAAACCCCTTACCTTAACTCCAAACGTGTCCCTCTCTCGAACTTAAGCTCATGGAATATGAAATTACACTTATTAATAATTTATTTAAGAACCTATTAGACATTTATATAGTTTATAATAATTCTAGTTAGTTTATTTATGTTCTTATTGATTATTTATTGTATTGATTTATGTCGCTACAGAGTGCTCTTTTTCTTTATTTTCATATTCGGTTCACTTGTTTTTAAGTATGTGGAATGGATGTAAATCTCCAGAATTGAAATTATATATTATTTATGAACATAAATAAGTGTTATTGGTCATTTATATAACTTGGTTACTTAGAAAGAGGATGAATTATTATATAGAACTTTAATGATAATTATTTCGGTTAATTTGTGGGTTGTGATTACAAAGAACACATTTTTTTATAACTTAATACCATTTGTACAAAGGGATTAGTGAATATTAAATATGTTATATTATATATAATAATCTGGTTCAACCATAACAAGAATGGTTTCATGAACATAATTGTGAATGATAATAGAAATCGATAGTTCATCATCCTTGAATGTGGAAAATTGACACATCTCGGATGGTGTTCTTGCTACTAGTATAAAAGAAGGTAAATTGGGGGAGATGATGATAAATTATTCCAAAATAATGACAACATTTCAGTACATATAAGGTACCAGAGTCATTATAAAATATGGATCAGGATAGGTAATAGAAAAAGAAAACAAATGAACTTGAAAGGAATGACAAAGAATTGAAAAGAGGAAATTACCTCTTGAACCAAACTTCCTTGAGAGCCTTCTTAAGGGAGAGTTTGTGGCCTTTTTAGGAGACCAAGGCTTGCTCGACATGGTAGAGGAGGTTGGGAGGCTATTTGGATAGAATTTGAAGAAGGCACAAGGCTTGAGAGGACTGAATGGAAGAGGGAGTGGGGGGGGGGGGGTTATCATAGAGGAGAGAGGGGATTTCTTAATATAAAATTCATTATTTTACTATTTATCCACAAGACAAGTAATAGTGAGTATTCCTTGACCAGGAATAGAAATTTTATCATGTGAACCTAAACCAAATTTTCTAACATTAGTAAAACATCATGCCTGACTCTGTTATTAGCTTATTTATATTATTTTGTAAATTATGGTATTTCATTATTCCTAAAAAATTCAAGTATTTCAGAAAAATAAAAAAAATTTACCCCAACCATTTTTTTGACGTGTAGATTCAAAAAATTAATTTCATTTTTCAAAAATAATTTTCTAAATTTTAATAATTTAATATTTAATTAAAATCATAATTTTTTCTAAAAACATCAATTTTAAAACATTTGTTTTCGTATGTTAAAGTATAGGTTTATCGTACATACCCTTGAATATTGTTTATATAAAATTATAGGTAAGTTTACTATTTATTAGGGTATACCACTATTTATAAGGGTGTGTTGCTATTCATAAGGGTAGGTTACTATTCCCTAAAAATTATGTTTTTCTTATTGGACTCCAAATAACATACTGATCAGAACTGTGTATGCTAGATTTTTGAAATTCACATCACAGAAGTGACAAATTATGTTTTAAGGGTCACATTGCACTTAGTAGTTAATTATGTTTTGATTTCATGTGATTATGAAATATTTATAAGAAAGGGATTTCCAAAAAAATATTGGGTTGTTACATTCTCCCCTCCTTACAAAAATTTCACCCTCGAAATTTCATTTTATAGTCTAGGCCAAGAACAGGTGGGGGTACTTTTCCTTCATTGATTCCTCCAGTTCCCAAGTTTCCTCTTCATACTTATGGTTTCTCCATAGTACCTTAACCAGATGCGTAGTCTTATTGTGTAGAACTTTGTCTCTACGATCCAAGATTTTCACTGGTTGTTCCTCATAGGAAAGGTCATCCTCCAACTGTACCACTTCTGAAGAGAGTGCATGTGAAGGGTCTGGTGTATACTTCCTTAATAGGGATACATGAAATACATCATGTACTTTCGACAAAGTAGGTGGAAGTGACAAACGATAGGCCACAACTCCGACTCGATCAAGGATCTCAAAGGGGCCAATATACCTGGGACTTAGCATTCCTTTCTTCCCAAACCACATGACCTTCTTCAATGGAGATATGCATAGAAATACCAGGTCTCCAACTTTGAACTCAAGGTCTTGTCGATGGTTATCCGCATAACTATTCTGTCGACTTTGGGCTACCTTGATATGCTGCTGAATGGTTTTCACCTTTTCCGCCATTTCTTCAACCATTTCAGGTCTAACCAGCTTTTGCTCACTGAATTCATCCCAACATGCTGGTGTTCTACACCTTTTTCCATAAAGGGCTTCATATGGTTCCATTCGGATGCTCAAGTGGAAACTGTTGTTGTAGGATAATTCAACCAGTGGAAGATGTTGGTCCCATCCTCCTTTGAATTCCATAGAACATGCTCTCAACATGTATTCCAGTGTCCGAATAGTCCGCTCAGATTGACCATTAGTTTGAGGATGATAGGCTATACTGAAGTTCAGTTCAGTGCTTAAAGCATGTTGTAGACTTTTCCAGAACATCGAGGTGAATCTAGGATCACTGTCAGAAACAATAGAGAGTGGTACTCCATGCAGCCTTACCAATTCTTTGATGTAAATCCGCGCATGTTGATCCAATGAGAAGTCCTCTCAAATCACAAGAAGTGAAATTTCTTTGTAAGACGATCCACAATGACCCATATAGCATTGTTTCCTCTAGATGTCCTTGGACGTCCAGTGAAAAAGTCCATGGTAATGTTCTCCCACATCCATGATAGTATGGGTTGTGGTTGCATCATCCCCTTAGACTTTTGCCTCTCAACCTTAACTTGTTGACATACTAGGCACATTTATGTATATTCAGCAATCTCACTTTTCATATTATCCCACCAAAATTTTTCTCATATATCTCGACACATATTTGTGCTACCAAGATGTATTGAGAAATTAGAGCTATGAGAATCTTCCAATAGTTCTCTCTTTAGATCAGGAATAGCGGGAACATAAATCCTCTTCCCGAATTTCAAAATACAACCTTCATATGAGAAGTCAGACAACGTACAATCATTTATGGATTTAATTTTTTTGAAACATCTCATCATCAGCCTGAGAACTTTCTATCATCTCTAGTAAAGATAGTTGGGAAACCATTTGAAAACTTAGTGATGTGATTCCTTCCTTGATAATTCCCATATCCATCTTTACTAGATCTATGAACATAGGATCCCTTTCAACTCTCATCTTGTTCAGAATTCCATGGTCCTTTCTACTCAAAGAGTCTATCACCTTATTTTCCTTACCCAAGTGGTAGTGTATTATGCAATCATAATCTTTGAGTAGCTAAATCCACCTCCTTTGTCTCATGTTGAGTTCTTTCTGTGAGAATATATACTTCAAACTCTTATGATCTGTATATATCTCACATTTTTCCCCATAGATGTAATGTATCCAAATTTTAAGAGAAAATATTACCATTGCTAACTCAATATCATGAGTTGGATCATTTTGTTCAGGAATTTTGAGCTACCTAGATACATAGTAAATCGCTCGATCATTCTATATAAGGACACAACCAAGTACTTTCATTTATGCATCACTATAGATCACAAACCCATCATTACTCGATGGTTGGGTTTGGATTAGAGAATTCAATAACCTCATATTAAATTCTTCAAAACATTCTTCACATTCCTTTTTCTATATGAACTTAACTCCTTTTCATGTTATCTTGGTCATTGGGTTGGCTAAATGGGCGAAGTTCTGAATGAAACGTAGATAATAACCTGCTAAACCAACAGAACTAGGTACCTCAGTTTTGTTCGTTGGAGTAGGCCATTCTTGCATAGCCTTTGTCTTCATAGGATCTATAGATATTCCATCCTTAGAGACAATGTGTCCTAGAAATGAAACATATTAGAGCAAGAAATCACACTTTCTAAACTTCCCATATAATTTATTTCTTATAAGGGTTTTCAGAATAGTGCACAAGTGATTTTCATGATCTTCATGGCTTTTAGAGTACACAAGGATATCATCAATAAATACCACTAAAAGGTCGTCAAGATATTCCTTGAAGACTCTGTTCATGAGATCCATGAAAACAGATGGATCATTAGTTAGTCCAAAAGGTATTACTGTAAACTCATAATGCCTGTACCTAGTTTGAAACGTTGTTTTTGGAATGTTTTATTTTCTCACAAGCAACTGATGATATCCAGATTGTAGATCAATCTTAAAAAAAATATTTTGCTCTATGAAGTTGATCAAATAAATCATCAATTCGTGGCATATGATACTTATTATTTATTGTAATAGCATTTATTTCCCTGTAATCAATGCAAAGCCTCATGGATCCATCTTTCTTCTTGACAAAGAGGACAGGGGCTCCCCATGGAGAAACACTAGGTCAAATAAATCCTTTATCACTCAATTGCTCTAGTTTCATATTTAGTTCCACTAACTCTACAGTGGAAATTCTGTAAGGGTTCTTTGATATGGGCCTTGAACAAGGAATTAATTCAATGGAAAACTAAATTTCCCACTCTAGAGGATGTCCAAGTAAATCCTCTAGAAAGACATCCATATATTCTTGCAAAACAAGTACATATTCTATTTGAACATTCTTTTCCTCACCCATAGTTATTTCAATATCTTCCTCCCCAATAATTGAATTCAGTTGAGCTACTGGGGGTGGATCTAGATGAGAATCAAATGGAGAGGTTTCTGCTCTAAAGATAAGGTATTCTACACGATTCTCAAAGATTTTAACTTCCTTCCTCTTGCAATCGATCTGGGAATCATAAATTGATAACCAATCTATACTGGGAATTATATCATATTCAACCATTGGTATGATGATAAGGTTTGAAACTAAAGCACGTTTATATTTGATGAGGGGGACTAATAGACATTCCTTTGTTGCAATGATACATCCACTAGGAGTTTTGACTGATAACTTCTTTATTAAATCAAATTGGACAAATCTAATTTTCTTGGCAAAATGGGAAGATATAAATGAATGAGATGATCTAAAATCAAATAAAGTATTGGCTATATTTGAGTAAATGATTAAAGTACATACCACCATATCATTAGGAACTTCAATATCAGCAGTTGTGATCGCATAAGCTTGTCCCTACTCCCGTGGCTTTTTCTATTGCATATTTCCTTGACGCTTTGGACAATCATTAGCAGAGTGTCACATATCCCGAAAATTATAGCATTTAACATTAATGGATCCTTTATTCCCCTTAAAATCACTATCAATATGGACTTTTTGACCACAATTGTATCATACTCCTTTTCCTTTTAAGCATGCACTAGGGTGTTTCCTTCCACAATTATCATAGGGTGGAAATTCAACTCTTCCCTTTCTTCCTTGTTTCCTTATTTCCATTCCCAATGTTCTCAATAGCCCTATTCTTTTCTTTCTTCCCCTTTAAAGTCATAAGACTTAGAGAATTATTTTCCTGTACTAATAGCACATGAAACTATATCATCATATGATGAAAAACATTGGGAGACTAGTGCCTGCCAGAGGAATGGCTTTAGGCCATCAAGGAATTGATTAATTTTGATCCTTGGATTTCATATATAGCTCACAACATGTCTTTCAATCCTTTTGAAGTTAGCTTCATACTTTGCAACATTATCATCTTCCTTCTACCTCAGATTCAAGAATTGTCTCTCCATATTCTCTCTCTATTCTTAAGGAAAGTATTCCTCTAGGGATATTTCTTTAAAATCTCTCCATTACATATCTTCTATTTCATCCACATCCTTTGTGTTTTGGATTAATGACCACCACTGATCCACATCTCTCGATATCCAATAAACTACCATGATGACCTTCTCTCTTTCATTACATCCCAAAGAAATAAATATCTTCTCGAGGGAACTTATCCACTTCTCATCTACAAATAGGTTTGTAGTCCCATTGAATGATAGAGGTTGTTGTCGCATAAAGCGATCTATTGTAGCTCCTTCATGTGGTGGATCTGGATGCTCCATACGGGTAAGGTTATTATTCATAACCTGAGTGAGTAGTCCTAGTATAGTTTTGAGTTTCTCAGAACCAGTTACAGCACTAGAGCCAACATCATTATCTTGCTTCAGAGGAAAATCCCTACAGGGGACACATGCATTTGTGCATTTTACATTCCTTCCACTAGGTGCCATTTCAAAATAATGGAATACACTAGATTAGGGTATGAATCATACTTTATAATCTCAATGTAGAAAAATACTAATCATAAATTGAAATTCTATGCATAGCTAATCTCTTAATCCTAAACACAATATCTTTGAGGAAAATTTTACATTTAAATATTTACTAATGGATGGTAAAGAAATTGTAAATTATCCTAAGCATATCCCCTGGGAGTATCGTAACCCAGAGTGTAGCAAGGCTCATTTTCATATACTAGGATACCCCAGGTCAATACCGATACTCCTTGTCGGAGCTTTCACTCCTAGGTTTATCTATTCCAGAGCCACCTCTACTTGCTCATATCCAAACACGAATGTATTGCTTTAATGATCCACATAATCAATTCCTTACCAAAATAACAGGACGTTCTTGTATGTTTATCCTCAAAGACTAACTTAGGTACTCTTCCCTAATTAATGTTTTCTAAATCTAGTTTCTATGTTTTCTACTAAACTTCCTCTAATACCAACTGTAAAAACCCGACCCCAGTTGGCCGGAGCCAGTGCCTTATTTTATTACGTTGGCATACATACAAGGAATAGGAATACCGAAGGACCAAGTAGTTTAGTCACTTTTGGAAACAAGATACATAAATAAGTTCTAATTTTCATATGGAATGGAAAAAAAACAACACTAAATTATTCCACTAGCAACATCATGTCTCCTAGATTAAGCTTGCAAGTCATTAATAATTTACTTCTTCATGTCCTGTGAAAAATGAAACATAAGAAATGGGTGAGATAAAATGCTCAGTAAGACTAAAAAATATAGTGGAAGATATCATAAACATAAGACATGGTGCATAATTGAAAACACATTCCCTTAATAATAAATTTTCACACATTATGGCAGGAATATGAGATGAGTAAATAATGTCATAACAAAACATAATCATGGGTATTATACTAGTCGAATAACCACATGAACTTTCTATTACTAGATTCATAATGAGGGAAGTGCAAATTTCAGACATTATGAAACATTTTGTCATGGCCTCGGCCAAGACATCTAATGAATAAGGCCTCATCCAATATCCAAATCACATTGGGAAAGGCATCGGCTAATTCCACATCTATTTGTCTCATGAGACCTACTGATGCATAAAGGGACTATATCAGGCTCCACCTATCACATTATAAGTCCAATGCATTACTCATATGAGTGGGGATAAACATAAACAACATATACATTCATATTGAAACTATCATAGGAAATGTAATAATCTTTCCCCAATCATTAAACATAAAACACTAACCATTCCGAATAATATGGTGAATGGTTTTAGGATAGTTCATCCACAATAGAGTTAGTCATGAACCATTAAATAAAATATGGTAGATGACTTCATAAATGATTAAACCCAATAATATGTAAGAAACAACAAGAGTGTTGAATCAAATGAATCTACTCTTATAAAATCATTTTTAAATCTTGAGATAAATACTCTTTTATTCGAAAAGAAGAGTTCTTTTGGAAAAATATTTGTATAAATTCAGAAGTAAAGTAAGGTATTATTTTCATAATAAAATGAGTGATTTTATAATTATAATGGTTTCAAAAAACATATTAGATATTACCCTTGAAAATAGGTAAGAAGTGGAGATATTTCCTTGAATCGGGTTTGTATTTTGAAATCAATTTTGAATCTTCCATTTAAAACGTGTAACTATCCATAAAATAAGGAAGTATTCTGGTTGGTGTACATATATATACTACCCAAACATAATTTATTGTCAGTACATAATAATACAAAACAATTTCATTGAGGTAATTAGACAATGAAAATAACCTGAATGAAAATGGAAGTTCGGTTTGAAAAAACCTTACCTTAACTCAGAACGTGTTCCTCTCTCGAAATTAATCTCTTGGAATATGAAATTTTTCTAATTAATAACTTATTTAAAAAAATATTATAAATGTATTGAGTTTATCATAATTCTGGTTAGTTCTTTTATGTTCTTATTGATAAGTTATTGTATTGATTTTCATCGCTTAAGAGTGTTCATTTTATTTATTTTCAACTTCGGTTCACTTGTTTTTAAGTATGTGGAATGGATGTAAATCTCCAGAATTGAAATGATATATTTTTTATGAAAATAAATAGGTGTTATTGGTCATTTATATAACTTGGTTACATTGAATGATGGTGAATTATTATATAGAACTTTAATGATAATAGTTTCAGTTAAAATGTGGGTTTTGGTTACAACGAACTCATTTTTCATTATAACATAATATCATTTGAAAAAAGGGTTTAAATAATCATAAATATGTTATATTATATATAATAATCTGGTTCAACCATAACAATAATGGTTTCATGAACATAATTGAGAATTATAATAGAAATCCAAAGTCTGTCGTCTTTGAATGTGGAAAATTGACACATCTCGGATGGTGTTCTTGCTACTAGTATAAAAGAAGGTAAATTGGGGGAGATGATGATAAATTATTAGAAAATAATGGAAACATTATAGTACATATAATTTACTAGATTAATCACAAAATTTGGATCAGTATAGGTAATAGAAAATGAAAACAAATGAGCTTGAAGGGAAAGACAAAGAATTGAAAAGAGCTCATTACCTCTTGAACCAAACTTCCTTGAGAGCCTCCTTAAGGGAGAGGTTTTGGCCTTTTTATGAGACCAAGGATTGCTGGAAATGGGAGAGGAGGTTGTGAGGCTATTTGGACAGAATTTGATGAAGGAACAAGGCTTGAGAGGACTGAATGGAAGAGGGTGTGTGAGGGTGTTTTTATAGTAGAGGGGAGAGGGGATTTCTTAATATAAAATTCATTAATTTATTATTTCCCCACAAGAAATGGAATAGTGAGTATTCTAGGACCCAGAATAGTAATTTTATCATGTGAAACCGAACCAATTAGGCTTACATCAGCAGAACATCATGCATGACTCTATAAATAGCTTATTTAGCTTATTTTGTAAATTATGGTATTTTACTATTCATCAAAAATTCATGAATTTCAGAAAAATCCCAAAAATTTACCCCAACCATTTTATGAAATGTATAATCCAAAACTGAAGTCCATTTTTCAAAAAAAATTATAAATATTATTAATTTAATATTTAATTAAAATCATAATTTATTCTAAAAACAACAGTTTTAAAATATTTGTTTATGTATTTTAAAGAATAGGTATATCGTACTTACACTTGAATATTATTTATATATTATTATAGGTATGGTTAAAATTCATTAGGGTGTACCACTATTCATAAGGGTATGTTACTATTAATAAGGGTAGGTTATTATTCACTAAAAATTTAGTTTTTCTTATTGGACTTTAAATAACTTACTGATCGCAACTGTGTATGTCTGATTTTTGATATTCACATCACAGAAGTGACAACATATGTTTTAAGGGTCACATAGCACATATTAGTTAATTATGTTGTTATTTCATATGATTATGACATATTTATATGAAAGAAATTTCTAACAAAATATTGGGTCGTTACAAATTAGGTCCTTCGATTCTACAAGGTATCATTCTACATAACACATCCCTTATGAAGGTATATTTAATCCTGGTTAACCCCTTTAGATTATTGAATCTTGTTTCATTAATTAAATGGGTTTGACATTGAGATGATTCTACATGTAAAGATTATTTTTATACCACTCGGCAAGTGAGAGTACAATGGATTTAAATGCTCATCTTGTTCGATAGAAATTTATAAAGTCATATTATTTTTTGGACTATAGTATTTTGGAAATTGATAACTTTAACTAAATCCTATTAATGTATTAGTTAATTTCTTTCATGTATTATTTCAATTTTTATGAATGATGGGTGCAGATTACATATTCCAATTGAACAATGCATCTATTTAATGTAGATTAAGATGTGAAGGCTCGAAGAGTTGGAACATTAAATCTAATGGATTGAGTAGTTTATTATTAATTACAAATATTAACTTGGTAACTAAATACATATTGTATCTACTTAATTTTCCTACAATTTTGGATCACTATCCCGATGTGTTTCCCGAAAATTTCACTGGTTTCCACCTAAAATTGTGGTGTTATTTTTTGCTCATCTTATTCCAAGTAAAAATCCTATTTCACATCCATCATATAGAATTGAAAAAATGTAATTGATGTATTTTAAGAATAAATTAATGTAATTAGAAATTAAAGGTATCATAAATTTATGTTTGTCACCTTGGTTTTCTCTAGTTATATTTGTCAACAATACGAATGGTTTGTTATGAATCAGTGATGATTATCATAAACTGAATTAGGTAATGATAAAGAATATTTATCCTCATATTTATATTAATGAAAATTTTTACCCATTTATTGGATACCAATGGTCCTATAAAATTATTTTATTCTCTGAGTATCAGAAACCTTGAGTTAATAAAGAGGATATTTCGAGTACTTCTTTATGGAGTTGTTATAGTCATTATAAATATGTGGACATTCCATTTAGTCTTAAAAATTAACATGAATTTTACATGTATTTGATGAATCATGTATTTCAGTGGTAGCTAGAATCTTTTATTATTGTAATTTTTTATGACATTCTGGTGTATTCTCATACTTAAAATGAATATAAATAATATTTTGAGATTGTTTCGCCTTCTTTTCAAGAGAAATAGTTATATGAAAAATTGTCTAAATTCGATTTATAGATACAAGAAGTTCACTTCCTTGGAAATGTAATTTTTGAGAAAGGTGTATTAGTAGACACTAAAAATATATAAGTCATCATCTCTTTATAACCACTAAGAATTCCTTTAGGATACACAAAATTTTGGGCATAGTAGGTAATTATCGTCACATTTTTATGGAATTATCCCGACTCAGATCTTCTATTACTATGCTCATGGAAAACACAACTCCATTACATTAGATTTATTATTATCAACAATCCATTTTAATGATTAAATTATGTATCACTTCAGAACCAATTATTATTTTTCTATAACAGGGTAAGGATTATGTGGTTTATTATGTTTCTTCTAGATTAGGAATCAGTTTTGTTATCAAGTAGAGATATCAAGTGGTGGATTATGGATCCTGCTAGTTTTTAATTCATGAAAATAATCATCCAACAAATGATTTGGAATTGGATATATTAGTACATTCTTTGAAAACAAGGCATCATTGTCTCTTTGGTGATAAATTCAATATGTTCTCAAACCATAATAGTTTAAAACACATATTTTTTAAAATAGTGTTGAACCTAAGATAAATATAATGGATGAAATATCTCCATATGGTCAACATTTATTTGGTTTATAAACATAGAAAATGAATTTCTATAGCAGATTAATCCATAAAAATCTCATACAATCAACAATCTAATGAAGCTCATGATCATGGTAAATTAATGAGTATAAAAGTTGATATGTATTTGGAACAAAATAAAAAATATGAATTTAAACATTCTATCTAGTGAATCTTATTCATTACTTTGTCAAATAAATCCTCGTTTACCAATGATCAAATTATTCTGGTCTTACTATGATATATCAAACTAATAGTGGGGAGACTAATGATAGATGGGAAAATATGTGAACTATGTTTTAATTTTTCAAGATTCAATTATTTTTCATCTTTATTTTCAATAATTACATCTATATTTGTATCACCATTAAAAAATTATGTTCTCTAAAACATATAAAAGATGCACATGACTCTAAGACGCCATTATTTATGGGCAGGTATAAAATAAAATGTTGTTAATTTTTTCTCAAAATTTATAAAATGTCATCAAGTAAAGGTAGTTCATCAATAACCTGATGGAATGATATAATATTTACCTATAAAACTCTAGAAATGGGGATAAATAAATATGAAGTTTATCATAGGTTTACCAAGAAAATTCTGGATGCATAATTTGATTTGGGTTATTGTGGACCAACTAATAAAGACCGCCCACTTCATTTCAAATCATGAATCCAACACAGTGTATTAATTGGAAAATAACTACATTCATGAGTCCATAAAATTTCATGAATTACTAGTTTTGATCATCTTCATTTGAGTTACATGTTTTACCTATTCAATTTGGAGATCTTTACATAATGATTTGGGTGCACAAATTACCATGAGAATGTATTATCATCCTAAAATGGATATATAATATGAATGGATGATCCATATGATAGAATAAATTCACTAAGATTGTGTTATGGATATCATACGCTCATGGTAGGATCATATACCATTATTGGATATCCTATTAAATAACAGTTATTGGGCTTAGATACATATGGATCCTTTTTAATAATTGAATATACATATTTAGTCTCCACTTTTTTTGCTAGATACTAGAAAAAACATTTTTTTGGTACCATTAATTGAACATGAGATAGATGAGAAAAATCAGTTGATCATGAAATCAATGGATATAGATCAGAGTCATTATAAATCTTATGTGAATCATCATCATCTATCATTATTGATTGATTTATGATATTATTTTTTCTTGAAAGTCTCTCCAAGGTCGGGGAATCAAAAATGGGGTAATCAAGGAAAATTATATCCTCGATACGTCAACCCTTTTGAAATAATAGAATATATTATTTATGTGTATTATTAGGTAGATTTTACAACACAATTCATCTATATACATAATTTATTTTGTGTATCTCAATTAAAGAAGTATCAACCTGATACTTACCATGTGGTTTGATAAGACCACAATGATCTTTCACCAGATTCTACTCTACTAGACCTATAGATATGGAATGTGGATAGACAAGAGAAATTATTTCATTTAAACAGTGACTTTTTGAAAACATCTTATGGTATTATTTTCAAAATCTTGAGGAAACACGGTATCCAAAAAAATTGATACTGGAAATGGCCAAAAATTTTCTAAATCACTTAAAATTTCAAGCTTTTTAAGGATAGAAATCCTAATTATGAGGAGACTATAACATCCCATTTTGAGGTATGTGATTTTTTTATGTATTTCTAGGCTATTATATTCTTGGTATTTATTATAAGAAGTTTTTGGGAGTTTATGAGGGAGTTTTAAAAAGTGTTTGCTGGTTTTATGATTGGAGAACAGTTATGAGAAATTGTTCAGTTTTTCCAAGGTAACTATGTAATAGGATTAAGATAAAGGAGGGTGTGTGTGAAAGGTGAATATTTTTTTCAAAATGTGTGGTTTTTTAAGAGAAATCATACAAGTGGACATATATGTAAATTAATGTTAGTAACATGGTTTTTTTATTTTTTTAATAAATTTGTGAGGGGGTCTTTTCTGGGCATTAGTAGGTTTTTGGTTAGAGCATGGTTTCCCAAACTATGTAGACTAATCATTATATGTGAATATGATGCTCTAATAGTTATAATTTAACTCTTTTTTAACCCCTAAAACACTCATTCTTCACTTCTCCTTTTATTCTCTTGAACACTACTAGTCTCATAAAAATTCATGGCAATCCCATTTGATCTAGAATAGTATTTTGATGGATCTAAGTTGGTTGGATATCTGGAATCCATGGTAAGACTCATTTTTCTCTCATTTTATTTTGATATTCTCATATTCTCTAAAACTGAACATCAGATCTAATCCATTATGGACAGATACATGATTTTTTATTTTTTATGAGATATTTATTGGATTTATTGAAGGAAATATTTTTTTATCCAAGGTCAATAGATTTCATTATGTCGTTCTCCATTTTCATCACCCATTGTGAAAAAAGCTATCTTATCTCTCTTATATAATTATTCAAGAATAAGAAGGAAAGATATTTATATTTAATTTCTTTTATGTTTAATGTAAACATGTATCTACATCATGTTGTAAAACCCTTTTTTATAATTTTTAAATCTTATAATTTTAATGTATTTTCGAAACCCCCTTTATATTATGGTGTTGTTTTAATTCAATAAAAAAAATTCATTAAATTGTTAAGGGGAATTATTAATTTATATGAAATTAATTGACATGATAACATTGAATATATGGTTGTTATGGGTTCATTTTCATTAATGTGTCCCATAATAAGGGGCATGGTGCCAAAATAGAGGCACATAGAGATTGGCCACCAAGTGAAGGCTTCATGTATCAGCGAGTAACTGCTCATTAGTATGAGACTATGACCTAGAATGAATGTGTGTGAGAGTTTATGGATTTGTATTGGATGTGATATGTTTTATTAATGAAAAAAAATCTTCATTTTATTGAAATTATTTTTAATTGGTAAACAATTTGGATGCCACTCTCTTTATTTTAAATTATTTTTTGAACATTTAGATAACATGCTATTATTATTTTATGGTGAGTTGGAAAGTAATTTCAAGAAATCATACTTGATATTATTACTCTCTAATGGTATATTCACTTTGGTTTGTATGCAGATGTTGTTCTTGATGAAACATGTAAATGAAAAATCTCTTATTTCTCAAGTGGATCTTTGTGATACTAATTTCTCAGGATGGTGTTTTGATCTTGGATTTTATATCATAATGTGGTTAGAGTGATTACATATCTGTGTCTTTGTATCATGATTCCCTTTGGTGTTCATGTGTCAGATTTTTATACATTGTCATTGTTACTCTAATATTATTATTTATTGATTTTTTATTTGATTCATACTCTTTATACACGGGCATCATATAGTTGGTTTGGGTTTTTTTATTTTTTTTATTGATAGGTTGTATTTTTATATATGGAAAATCAACCCCAGATGTTTAAGTAATCCATTAGAATTTATTTGAGGAATTCGGTGTCATTGGGATTTGACCTAAGGTATGGTACATTTAAGATTTTTCCAAGATAATGGTCAGGGTCATGATATAAGATAATATGTTTCTATTATATTTTGGATTCTTAAAAGTCAGTAAGATGATATAAATCTACTTGAAGGTGTGGAAAATAACTTAGTGAATTATTTATGATATAGATTTCTTTCTTTTATTAAACCCTAAAAACATGTTTCTATCAAAGAAGGTGAGTGTGAGGAGATTATGGTGAGATGCTCCAAATCTGAAGAATATTGGATCAGTATAATATGAGTGGTGGATGAGTCTACTAAAGAGTTTGAGAAGAGGTTCTATTCATTAAAAGAAAATTTGGAAAACAAAATTGATGTCAAGGATTCACAATTGAATAATAAATCCAAGAGCATCATGGTAGTTGACTCACTATTATTAGAGAAGGTTGTAATGCATGAAGAGGATATTAAGAAGGTGGGGAAGTATTGTAAAGATATAGTTCTATTCATCGAATATGAAAATAAATCACTCAATATGAATTGTCATGAATTGAAGATTAAATTGTCTAATATTGAGATGACACATAATTATTCTTCACAATAAAAGAAGTGTAGATCTTCTATCATATAAAATTAGAAGGAGGATTCTAAATACAATGGACATTTATTATGTAAAAATATGATCATGAAATAATTTAATTATCTTTCTCAAGTAGTCACCATCCATATCTAAACTTTATGATTATAATCAAGCTATTTTCATTAAAAGTGATGGTTTAAATAAAAAAATACATATAATTATTGATGAGAAAAAGTAATAAGGATCCTACCACCATGTATATGGTAGATAGAAGATGTATTTTGAGTGTTGGTTCCCAATTTGAAGTTTATACAATGAATATGAAGGCACAAAAAAATATTCTACTAAAATTAAAAAATCTCCATAGCATGTACTAGACAAAAGAAGAACAAGGATTTTTGTTAAATGTTAGTAGTGTAATGGGTTTGGTAATTATTCACTATATATTGGGTATAATTATTTAAATTAAAAAATCACAACGATAGAAAATTTCAAGGTGTATAAAGATGGAGAAGAAGATACATTCAAATATTATGTAGAATATGATCTACTCAAATAGATTTAAAGCATTGGATGATTAATCTAATGCTTTCAAGGATTGTGGTAATAGAAGTAATTCATGCAAAAATCGACATGTATCAAATGAAATAAATTTTAGAATACCATTTTTGATGAAGTAAGATTTATACATGGAAAAATATAAATATTTTTTCAAAGTTGAATAAAACTATGAAGTTTAAAAAATCTGAAAAAAGATGCTTGGACAACTAGTTTAATGAACAAAAAATAATGAAATCATTTAAAATATTTCTCATGTCACACTTGTATATGGAGATATAAGGGGAGAATGGAGAGAACCCTAGACCTAGTTATCTTGATGACTATATATGAAAAATATTACGAAAAAATTATGTTTCTCAACTTCGACGGGTTGTGTTCATCATAATGAATTTTTCACCTTGCAACAATCAATGAAAATGTGGTGCCATGTGCTACCGACGATGTCACTGGTCCAAAGAATACTTTTTTAGATGTGGTGAAATCTGAAGAAGGCCTTTTATTCTAGGATTTTGAAACACATCCACCAAAAAGGTTTATTAAAATGGTCAAGATATCACATGTTTCATATAATCAAGAGTCTATAGAAGAACGAGTGAATCCAGGAAAGTACTCCATTATTACGTGGGTTCTCATCCTATAAGAAGTGAAACTATAACAACCTAGAATTTTATCAACAGAATTTTCCTTATTATAACAATATAAAAAATTATTCTCAAAAATTAATAATGATACATTGGTCAATAAATAATCCAATAAGGATTCCAAATATCATAGAAGGATAATAAATAGAAAATAACAAAATGAGAATAAAAAATGGATCTTCTTGATCCACTAGGCTAAATGCACTCACAAAAAAATATATAGAAATAAAAATAATGTGATTAATATAATATTTATTTTAAATATTAAAGTGTATATAAACTTGAGAAAAAACATAAGTTAATGAAAGAGGAGGTTTTTAAATAGATTAAGGACAAATATCATTCGAATACTAACCTGATCATTGGAATAGTAATATGATAGTTATGAAAAGTAATCTAGTTGTTAGAATAGTAAACTCACCTATAAAATTATAAATAATATTTATGTATCTTATAAATGAAAATAATATATATTTATATTGTTGTATAAGAAAAGAAATGTTTTAAAAATGATAAACTAAGTGTTGGTATTTTTGTAAAATGAAAATGTTTATTTACAATTTTATAATTAATAAATGTTTTAAAAGAAAATTTATTTTCATAAAATATATTCATAAATTAAAATTTTTCTGTATTATAATTATAATATATTTTTATGAGACCTTAAATAATTTTTTATGCGGTCGTAAAATTGATTATAACATTAAAATGTTTATTTTTCGAATAAATCATGATTTTGTTTAAAAATTAAATTTATCATATTCAGAAATTTATTTTTATGAAATTGATTCCATTTTATAAATCTAAAAATTGGAAACTAGTTATTATTAATTTTGGGTATTTTTATAAAATAGTTTATTTTCTAGTGAATAGTGAAATATTATAATTTACGGTACTTAACATTATAAGATAAATACAAGAATTATTGAGTCATGGTTGAGGTAATAACATATTTTTTCAAACTTCCCTAAACCACTTATTATATTTACTGATAAAAATCAACATGATTTATATTATTGACCCAAATTAATCAATTAATGAATATAATAATTAAAATACCCCTCTTCTACTGCTATAAATGCAACCCCTTATCATCACACCTTCTAAGACTTATAGATTATGAATATTGTGCCAAATTACCTTTTCAATACTATTCCCTACATCTTAGAATTTCTGATCTCAAGTAAAGGCTAAATCCAATTTCTTTAATAAATTTCTCATAGAAACAACATTCAAGAAGTAAAATCCTTAATCCTTCCCTTTTGATTTATTTTCTTTTATTATCCCCTCATAAACTCCCCTATAAAAAGTAGAATGACAACTCAAATATCATATATATATATATATAATTTCATTTTTATAATATAATATACATCATCTACTATATTATCATCTCTATTTATTGTAAAAATGAAAACATCATCTGTGATATGCTGATTCAGTGACATCGTGGACGATGAGTTTTCATTTTACATTACCACATACAAGGATGGTCATAAAACCATTATAATAGTTAGAAATATTTTAATATTTATATTGTAACATGTTTCATTCTCTATAACTAATATTTAAACATAATATTCAATAAAATAAAACTACATCGTGATGATCTAAAAACTACCAAAATAATAAACTAAATAATTATTATTATCAATTTATAAAATAAATCATACTCATACCAAAAAAATTATATGTGGGAACATTTGAAATTGTCTAAGTGAATTATTACCATATAATTTAAATTCTATATAATTTTTAAAATTTGGAATGAACTTCCATAATTTAACACAAGCAAAACAACCATAAGATCATGAAATGAACTCTCTTAGAATGACAAAATTAAAAAAATATAATTCATTTAAATGGTAATAGAAAAACTTAATAAAATAATAATAAATAAATAACTTTTGTAATATATTCTGAATTAATTAATCAATGAATCTAATTTTATTATCTAGTATATTAAGTGAAAGTGCAGAAGGCATTCAGACATATGTTAAGGGATCTTGTTGAACCTCCAAATTACCTTTGGGTAGCACTTCTCTATCCTTCCTCAATGTAATTATTCATTATTTTATATAATTATTAAAGATTATATTTTTATGTACCAAACATATGTATATAGATTAATTCATCTTTGTTTTATGGGTATTTATATCTTTTTAAAGGTTCTCTTCTCAATTCCTCCCAATAAGCACGCTCAATTAAAGGTAACTTCCCCATTTCTTACCCATTTTCAAGTACACTCAATAAAATATTTTATTCCACTATTAGTTTTGTAAAATCACTAATTTTATTGTTAAAAACTATATTATTTCATTTTAGATTGTATAAAAATAATTATTCCTTTGTCATCTTTAAAAAGTCTTTATTATTTCCCTATAAACTTCCCTAAAGTTGCTAATTTCTAAAGTTTCTTAAACACTCTTCTCATGTATTCACTTAAACTAGACATAATTATTCATGAAATATTATTACTTTTATTTTATAGTTTTCAAAAAAATTATTTAATCTCTTCTTTCATGGATACCATTATGATACTCCCTTTGGTTATGCCATATGACCTGATTACGATACCCATTTCCTTACATAGGTAACCCTTCTGTTTATTTCTTATGTTTGATTCTTAATGTGGAAAACATATACATAAAAATTTTATGATGGGTGTTCCTAGATATAAATCCAATGTATTGGGTAACTTTTAGTCTCAAGAGATTCTATTTATGGGATTAGGGAGTAAACCTAATCCGTTTTGGGTCTTCTTTTACCATGTGATATAGTCTTAGTAGTTATATTTTACTTATTTTTATTTCATGTTATATGATTTTTTACACATTCCAATATTTACATGATAATATGATTACATGTTCTATATTTTATTCTCCCATATTTTTACTCATGACCCATGCCATTTATGTCATCATGTTATGTCATTCTAAACCATGTTCTATGATTCATTCCCATGTGTATTCCCTTACTGGTCGTTTTATCTCATCCTTATCATTAATGTATTACCCAAGTTATCCTATATAGATGTAAGATATCAAATAAATTTAGGGGTTCATTGTAGAATAATAATAAATAGATGATTTATTCGAGTTCTATGTTTTTATTTATATATACCTAATCTTCCAAAGACACTACAATTTACGGTCCTTTATTTGTGATTGATGGATTATTATAAAAAAATCATGTAATAATATCTTTAAAAGGATATGGTCTCTATATTTTGTATCATATCCTATTGTAGTTATTTTTTTGTGATTGGGGCAATAAAACTTTAGTAATAACCCTAGGGATAATTAGATCACCATTGATAACCTAGATTGAAACATAGGGAATCGTAAGTTAGGATATATTTTTTATTTATATTTTATTATATATATGTTCATAGTTTAATTTTTATATTCTAATTAGCTAAGTATTAAAGTCCCCTAATTGTATTTTTTTTCTTACTCTTAGTTAATGGTATGAAATTGGATAACTTGTTCCAATAATCAATGTGATAGGCAATCAAATTATTTCATTAATGAGATTCCAAATCTGATGAGGAAAGTAGCTCAGAATGTCCTGATATTACTAGCTCAACTAGATCAAGTTATGAATAATAAATTAAATCATGTGAAACACCCACATTTTCATAAGAAAGATATTTTTTTCAGTTGAATACTTTATGTGACAATGGACTCATATCTTTAGTGTATCTTTTGATCCCCTCATCAAGAAATAATGGATTAAATCTATTGAGAATATATTATATGTTCTCCAATGATGAAAAGAAGAAAAATTCATACTGATAGTTTATCATTTTAATGGGAAATCTGATCGATGGTGGACACATATCAAAAACCAGAATTATAAGATTGAAATTGATTTCATGGATTTGGAAGGATTCATGAAAATATTTTTCAATAAATATTTTCCCTGAACTATCCATTTTAATATGAAGAGGGAGTTCCTTGGACTGAAGTAAATGGAATATGATCCTATTGGTTGTATAAGGAAAACATTAAAATTCTTATAAAATATTCCTCCAACTTTTTCATGAATACTGAGAGTAAGGTCGATTTTTTTAGTAGTGTAATAAAGAAGAATCCATGATAAACATTTGCGATTTGAGAACTCGACATCTATGAGGAGATTATTTATTGTTCCATTTAGGTTGAGAGGGAGATCATATACTCTTTCTGGTCTCATGGGAAAAAATATGAAAATATGAAAATGGAGTTTAATATGGAAGGATCAATAAATAAATCCCATCAAAGAAATAAAACCCAACTTTCGACTTGTCATAAGTGTGGGAAGATGCATACCAAGAACTGTCTAAAGGGGACCAGGAAATGCTTCAAATGTGGGAGAGTGGGGAATTAGGTTAATTATTTCTAAATGGATTTAAATAATATCACTAATTATGATTAAGAAAGTAATGTTTAGATAAACACTCATCTTGTTGTGTAGTGTTTCAACTACAGGGAATAAGGGAATTATGTGAGCCAATTACCCAAGCTAATGGTTATATGAGACAATTAAAAATAACAACCTCCAAGGAAATAAGGAAGGGAAAATACTATCTCTACTACTAAGGTGGATAATGAAGATTATGTGTTGATAGATATGTTGGTAATTCATTCAATAATAGATAACCTACTATTTGATTCTGGTTCTACACATTTGTTTATATATTGCATGTTTAGTAGAAATATTCAAACACCACCTCAAAATATGATGGTTGGGTTATCTGTGAAATATTGAATGAGGAGATTATTACATCTAAAGTATATAAATCCTCCCTATTTAATGTTTTCCTACTTAAAATCCCAAAAAATATAGTTTTGCATCCTTTAGTGGAGTTTGATGCTATATTGGGAATAGATTCACTATCTTTATACAAAGAAAACATCAACATTTGGGAAAGGGTTATCACTCTTCACATCCAGATGAATCCTCCAATTATGTACAAGGGTAATGATGATGATAATATTCTTAAAAATCATCTTCTAAATTTTTAATATAATTTTATTATGATCAATAATATCTATCTCAAATGATTGAGACAAAGGAGAGGATCATACTTAAATACTTTCCCATTATGGGGACTACACTGATGTGTTCCCTTAAGAAATGCTTATTCTTCCTCTTAACTGAGATGTTGAATAATAAATTGATATTACACCTAGATGTATACCTATATCAAATAATCCTTAAAATATGTCCATCATTGAGTTGGAAGGGCTGAAGAATCAATTACAAGATAATATGGACAAGGGGATTATACACTTGACTGATTCACCATGGGGTGTGAATTTCCACTTAATCCAGAAGAATGATGAGTCAACATTCCTATTTATTGATTATTTTGAGGTTAAAATATCAGAATAAAGTAAAATTTTCCCCAAAAATGGATAGAAGGATTGTCTGATCAACTATATGGTGGCATGTATTTCTCTAATGTCAACCTTCGGTCAGGATATCACCAACAGAAGGTGGAAAAAGAATATATTCCCAATAAATCCTTTCGATTGAGGTATGGGAACTATGAGTTCATAGTGATTCCCTTTGTACTCACTAATTCTCTATAAATTTTCATGGAATTAATGAATAACTATTTATATATTATCAAAACAAATTGTGGTACTCATTTTAGATGATGTTTTGCTATAATCTAAGAGAAAAGAGTAACATGAGGAGCATTTGAATACTATGCTAAATACTTTTTGAAGTTAGAAACTATATTCAAAGTATTTAAAATGTGAGTTTGGTATTGAGGAGGTATCATTCCTGGAGAATGTTATCACCATTCACAGAATTTTATGGACCCTTCTAAAAAATTAAATTGAGGAGTGGCCTATAACAAAAACTATAATAGAGATCCATATTTTACATGGTCTGGTGGGGTTATAACGTCCCAAATCTAGAACCCACTAAACTGGTGCTCTGAACTAGGCCACCACATGACCTCAAGTATACCTCCCCATATTCTAGAGGTTGTCAACAAGCAGCAAGGGTTTAATAAGTCACGTGGAGATACTATACCCTTCTTATCATAGTAATACATAGAAGATATAATAAGAATCAAAGGAAAAAATAAACAATAATAAATGTAAAATTACCATGCATTAAAAACCATTTCCCAAAAATAGGTACAATCCCACAACCAAACGATACGTATGCCAAGTCATTTCATACACTAGTAAGTGTAAGGAAAACCCAAAATGAAGACAAAATAAAGAATCCCCAAAATGAGTTCTGACAACTTGCTTTTTCATCTCCTCTATGAAAATCCCATTCCCAATCAATAGTCTAGAATAGTTCCCTTTACCCTTTCCTGACCCACAACCACAAGGTCTACTCAGGTACCCAATGAAGTCATGAGTAAAGTGTGAGTACAACTCAATAGGCCACCACCAATAGTGTATACAAAATATCCAGTATAATAGATATTTCATGAATTTACTAAAATAACAACAAGGTAAACAAAACATAAACTAGTCAATTAGTTAACAACACTCACTTACACCATTTACATCATTTAATCCAATGGTTAAGAAAATCATTTCTTACACAGTTTCCAATGTCAGTCATCGAAAAAACATAAAGAAAATAAATCAAGTCTCATATATCACTAGGGAAACCATTCCATAATCAATTACATAACTCTAACTTGGAGCCTCATTCCAGTTAGTCTTAACCATTGAAACTATTAGGAGCCTAAAACCTCAATCCAACACCCGAACCCATGTATTCTAGGGGTGGAGTTTAGATCCTCAATCCAACCCAACCCCTAGAAAGAGCCTCAATCTGATACCCAAAATACCACCAAGTCAGGTTCACTTGCTTTATTAACCATTTATCACATAAACCATTTTAATGGATTATAGTCAAATAATTTCACAAATCATTAGCATTTTATGGTTCAATCAATAAATAGATAATCTTTATGCATTAACCATTTGGAATTATATCATTTATAACCATATATCATTTAACACATTCCAATTGGATCATGTACCCCATTCATGATATTCCAAACAACATTTAATGTCATGTCAGAACTAAAAACAACTACCCTCTATTCCCTTTCATAAATTAAGTTAACATGTCATCATTTTTACCATGGTAAATACTTCATAAAAAATCTATTCTATACTTATAATCAAAATTTACCATGTTTGGGATGATGGAACACCCCATGGGTGTCCCTATAACTAGTCTAGTCAACCTCAATGCATCAAATGGGTATCATGGGAGGTTCAATTCATCTTTTAGCCATCCAATTTATCATTTCTCACTATGGGAATCAAAATCACAACAAGAAGGTACCAAAATCACAACCACATACACATTACACAAACATAAATACTATGGGAAATTACTTGTAGACCACCAACCTTGATTCTGAAGATGAATCATTGCTTAACCGTATCCCTTGACTCAGATTCGAACACCCTTCAAAGCCCCAACCTATGATCTGCTAGAAAAAGAGGATTTCACAATTTAAGAATAATAAGAATAACCAGACAAACCCTAATAAAAAATTAGATAAAATATTATTGTTAGACTCACCTAGATCTTCTATTCGCAACCAATGGTACTCTAAATATCCTTGAAACAAAGGAGGTCAATCCTCGGGAAGCCTTTGGATTTTTGGGTCATCTCTATGGTTTCTGTAGGAGAAACAGTGAAGAAGATTAGGTGAGAAATCATTAATCCTATGGGGGAAAAAGATAAAATCCCACTTTTAATGGGGTTCATGGTTTGGCCGTATGGTTTTCCAAACCATGCAACAATCGTGCACCACCCTCTATCCAAAAGGGGTGCAGGTTGCATGGTTTTCTGGGAAGGCCACATGATTTAAAAAACTATGTGGTAACCATGTGAATTGGATCTATCCAAGCCCACATGGTCTTACATTCCCCCATGCATTCTTTATTCAAATAGTAAACCCCACATCTGGGCATGCACAGTTAGGGAATATGGTTACTAATAACAGTGCTTCAACCATGAAACATGACTTGGATGGCCCCATTCTCCCTTCTTTCATGTCTTGAACCTCCGTAACACCCCTGAGCATACTCATAAAATCATAATCTATTTCATTAACAGATTTTAATGAATTTAAGTTGAAAATTATAAGGAATGTGACTTCACAATGTATGAGATCTTATGACCTCTCCATCTTATAATGGATCATCCTCAACCCTCACTCCCATGTTCACTGAGATTCCAAATAAAAGAAATCAGGCCACTAGGCCCACATATCTATCTCCCTATCCCAAGTGTCTTACTGAAAATTATCATGCTTCCCAAAATCTCAAAACAAATTCATAGTCTTTACCCACATTAATTTCTCATTATGATCCACAATATGAACTGGTTTCACCTCAAAGGACACATCAGCCTCTAGTTTAACATCATCAACATTAATAACCTGGGATGGGTAAGGGTGATACTACAGAAGTTGTGACACATGAAAGTCATTTTTCATACCACTATATTTCTATAGAAGATCCAATTATTATTCCACTAGTCTCATCCTCTCCAAAATCTCAAAAGGCCCCATGTACCAAGTTTCCAACTTTACCTACTTCTAAATATAACGGTGACCTAACCTTGGTGACACCTGAAGAATCACATGGTCACAAACCAAAAACTCAAGAGGTCTTTGACTTCGATCTGCATAGGAATTTTTCATAATCTAATCCATATCAATATTCATTGAAATTAAATGAACATGTTATGATGTCTCCTACATGAGAATCAGTCCCAACAACTCTTATTCTCCCACCTCCATCAAACATAATGGAGATCTACACAACCTCCCATAATGATCCTCATACAGTTCCATAAATATCATCACGAGATAAATATTGTTATAAGAGAACTCCACAAGCACTAAGTTATTATCCCATAATCCTCAAAAATCATGGAAACGTGCCCTCAACATGTCCTCTAGAACATAGATAGTATGTTATGAATTCCCTTCCATCTGTAAGTAGATGGTCATACTAAAAAACACATGGATACCAAATAATTTTTTGTAATCCCTATCAAAAGTGTAAAGTAAACAATGGATCAAGATTTGAAACGATGGTTTTTGGTACCCCATGAAACCATACTATATCCCTAACAAATAACTCTCCCAAATACTTAATAGTGATGGTTTCTCAAATTGGTAAAAAATGTGCCACCTTTTTGAACTGATCCACAAGTACCCAAATTTAATCATTTATTTGAGGTTTCATCCAATGAACCACTAAAAAACCATCATCACATCATCCCATTTCAATTCTAAAATGGGAAAATGCTGCAAAAAACCACATGGTCACTAATACATGGTCTTTACCTACTGACAGGTGTAACATCATACAATGAAACCAGCAACCTATTTCTTCATCCCTAGAAACCAATACTATCTACAATGATCAGGATACATTTTTTTTAATCCAAGATTCCCCTCCAACATCATGGAATGGAACTCATGCATCAAATATTCCCACATAAAATAAGGAACAAAAATATGGTTGTGAATATAAATGATCTCATCATTACTAACAGTCTAATCGGAAGGTGACTCCCCACATTTAATACTTTCCCTCAAATCCAAAAGCTTTGAATCATCATAATTCCTATACTTATTCTATATTAGAATCGTATAATCATCATAAAATAAGGAAGTGTTCATGTTGTCTTTTATATCCTACACCTCTATATATATCTTAGAAAACAACACCATCATCCCCTAC
Organism: Viscum album; assembly: GCA_963277665.1. Lineage (NCBI taxonomy): Eukaryota > Viridiplantae > Streptophyta > Magnoliopsida > Santalales > Viscaceae > Viscum > Viscum album. Next base: position 919,133,618 of record OY728164.1, on the reverse strand, counting down.
TAAGAACTGGATTCCTGAACTGCCTAATTCTGAGTCTTCCGAATTAAAGCATCTACAACACTATTTTTCCTTACCGGTATGTTAACCAACTCAAAATAAAATTATTGTATGTATTGAACCCATCTATATTACTAAATATTAAAATAACAATGGGAGAAGATTTACTTATGGATATTATGATCGGTATACACAACAAAACTAGATCCCAACAAGTAATTATGCTAATAATTTAAGGCATAAACCACTTTGGCTAATTCAATATCATGTGTAGTGTAATTACATTCATGATATCTTAAATTTCATGACCCATACACCACAACCTGATCATCCTACATCAACACTTCCCCAATTCCAACATAATATGCATAACAAAACAAGGTATGCTCCTTTCTGGGCTCATGTAGGATCAAAATCGGTGCAGAAGCCAGCTACTTAATCAACTTATAGAAGGCATCCTCACATGACCTAGACCACTCGAAATTGATTCCCTTCTTGGAAAAGATCAAATGTGGTGTTTCCAACTAGAAAAAGTATTTGATAAAACTTCAATAATATCCCTTAAAACCCAGAAAACTTTTTTAAATTAAAAACATTCTTAGGATGCTCCAATGATATAACATATGGCACATTCTCTAGGTTCACAAACACACCTTCCTAAAAGATGAGGTGTCCAAATAAATGTAACTTTTCAATCTAGAAATGTCACTTGGATAGATTGGAATGTTGACTATACTCTCTTAGTGTACATAGGATTATGTTAAGATGTTTAACATGATTGTCATGAGTCTTGGAGTACGACAATAAGTAATCAAGAAAGAAAACTAACAACGTATCTATGTATGGGTTGATGATTATGTTTATTTGTGGAATAAATATTGAACGGGTGTTTTGAACCTGAATGGAATAAAAAACACAAACAACCCAAACATTATCTTGAAGGTAGTCTATGTTATATCTGAAGTTATAAACCTTAGATGATGATATCCTGATCTTAAATCAATATTATAAAACCTGGAATCATGCCTCAGCTGGTAAAACATTTTCTATTTTAGGAAGAGGGTATTGTTTCTTAACAATCATAAAATTAGATTCATATCATTGACAAGAAACAGAAAGGATCCATCATACTTCATTGAAAACAACACTAAATATCCACAAGGTGATGTAATCAGATGAATAAAACCCTTGTCATCCAGTCCCACAACTAAGTTTTATGTTCAGGGAGTTCTATTGGCGCCATTCTATTTGGTGGTATGGAAACTGGTCCATCTCCTAGAAACAACTTTATTGTGAAATCAACATATATATTGGGTGGAAGACCCTAGAATTATTTCGAAAATAAATCCTGAAACTAATCCACTATAAGAGGAATGAAAAAATTTTCCACTCCCCCATCATCAAGAAAATAAAAATCCACTTGGGCAATGAGTTCACACAACTACGGATAGACTATCCATGCACAGCCCGTACAGATATCCCATCCCCCCAGTGAACATATGTATTCTTGTCTAGGGACACAAATGTTACCATATTGTGGTAACATTAAATATGGGTCTAGTATGACACTATCAAATCCATGCCCAAAATCATGTCAAACCCCACCATCTCCATCACAAACAATCCCCCAAAAAAATAGTAGCCACCAACCAGGAGGGTACACCCCTTACACTGCCACATATTTTACACCTTAAAAACAAATGGTTTATCAATCAACAAAACTACAAACATATGTTTCACTTTTAGGCCCCACACACTCACAAACTGGGTAGATATAATATAATGTGAGGCACCTATATCAAAACAAATCACTATCAAGAGTAGAAACTACAAGAATCATACCTAAAATTTTTTGATGGCCCAATTTTACACCTCAAGGATCTATCTAAATAGAATGAAGCTAACATTATCCATTACATTGAGCTTTGGACAGATTTCATCATGTTTCACTACCCTTCTGATATGGATGTAATATTCCTGGACAACCAAGTCAATTACCCTGACCAGTATGGCTGGTAGAGCTCTATCTACCTTCCTGATGTGGGTTAATCTACCCCCTTCATGTACTCTACATTAGCCTTGCCCCTCAATCAGTACCCATCTATCAAGGGTTCCTATAGAACCTTCACACATTCCCTAACCTCACTTATGCTTAGCACTCAACTAGTGGTTGGGGATATTGGTTATGCATATTATCCATCCTACTGCATTGATAGTAGAAAACTCGGTCATTACCATGATAGTCCATTTCAATTTTCTAACTACCCTATCCACCACCTCTCGTGTGTAAATTATTGAATCCACACTTCCTATTATCCGAAGGCGCGCAATTAGAATGCTTGACTAGAGCTTCATACCCACCTTCAGAATCCTCCTTGAGGCTTCCTTCTTAAATAAGGGCATGATCAATCACTTCAGTAAAAAAAATTAAATAGAATATATTCACCTATGACTTAATATCATATCAAATTCCATCATAGAAACGTCTCTCCATAGCTACATCATCCCCTTACAAATCTGGAACAAAGTGTTTTAAGTCTATGAAGTGGAAAGGAAAATCCATCACTAACATGGACCCCTGGTTTAACCTCATAAACTCCACATACTTCTCTTCTCTCAAGGTATCCGGATAGAAATTTTACAAAACAAATCCCTAAAATCTTTCCACATCATACCAGCATCCTATAGGGTCTGAACCATAACATCCCACCAACAGTTTTTCATACCACATAGAATGTAGGCCACTAACTTCTCTCTCTCCTCATGATGAGTCTCTAAGTGGAAAATAACCATTTTAATAGAATCTATCCAAAACTATGCTTCATATGGTCCACCATATTCATTAAAATTCAAATGGTGTTCTATTTGAAACTCTCTAGTCATCTCAAACATACTCATCACAACCTACCCTTGGTCCTATTTTATCATCTAAATAAAATGAGCAAAGTTCTCGCAGAACTCCTCTCCCCTATTACACTAGTTCACCATGTTTCCTTGATCCACCTCTAGAGAAGCATTCTCAGTGACATCATCTTGTCTTCCAACTAGCACACAACATCATGGTGGAATCTTCCTACTATTCCAAACACACATCTTAAAACGTATAACACAAATCACCCACATTTTCACAAAAGAAATCTCTACAGTAACCTTAAACAACCCATTCCACATACATTATCTCAAGGATATAATAACACCTATTTCACTTCCTTCATATATTCCTACCACGGGTCATGGTAAACATTGAATAAACCAACTATCATAGTCACAAGTCCTTCATTAGACATCTTTTGAACCATTTTACCATCACAAAAAAATATTTCTCACTTTGGATCCTTACCATCATAATAAATTTCCACAACCAAATTTTTTAACTCATTCATAACTTTTCATTATTCACTATTCTTTACCCATCCTTTCACTTGCTTTCCATTTTCCTGTTTTCATAATTTTAATTAGACATGTTCTTCTTTCATGTTTCAAATAATAGAAAATCATTTCACCCTTCATGTCTTACACACCTCCCTCATATGTTCCTACTATGATGTATGCCACATACATCCCAATATTCCTAAAATTATGCATGTATTCACAACACCATGACATTACGTCCACAAGGAAAATATCATAAATTAGCCACCTCACACAAAAATTGCACCACCCAAAGGAGAAATATCATTCAACCATAAAAACAAATCTCAAGAACAATTATCCTACCCTAAGAACTTGGGTTTTCCCCCATACATGGGTAAGCTACTCCCAATAACAAGCTAATTTATAAGACCTGAAACATCCTAGTCTCTCATCTACCACCCCAAAATACTAATTCCATTGAAAAGAACCATCTCTAATACCACTTTCTAACATCCTCAACCCATAATCCACTAAACTGGTTCTCTGAGTCGGGTCACCACATAGCCTCAGGTGCACATCCTCGTATACCAGAGGATGCCGACTAATAGAGAGAGTATAATAATTCATGTGGGGATACTATATCTACATTATCATATTATTCCCCATCAGATATAATACAAAAAAATAAACATTAAACAATAAAAAATTAACAATAACTATACATTCATAACCATTTATCATATTTGGGTACAAGCCCACAACCAAATGATAAGTATGTAATGTAATTTAATACAGTGCTAAGCATAAGGAAACCCAAAAATAAAGACAAACTATTGAATCCCAATAATGGGTTCTGACACCATGTCTCATCCCATCCTCTATACACATCTCATTCCCAATCAATCCACTAACATAGGGACCTTTCCCTTATCCTGACCTGCAACCATGTAGTCTTCTCGGGTACCAGTGGTGGCCTGATTAGGGTGTGAGTACAACCCAATAGGCCACCACCAATTGTGTCTATAAAATATCCATTCTAACAGATAGTTTTTTCATGTTCTAAAATAACAAAAGGTAAACAAAAGATAAATCAGTCTATTAGTTAATAGTATTTACTTAAACCATTTACATCATTTAATCCAAGGGTTAGGAAAATAATTTCTAACACAACGGTCAATTTTGTTCAAGCACAAAATATAAAGAAAACAAATCAAGCTTTCTATATCATAAGGGAAACCATTCCACAATCAATTACATCAAACTAACTTAGAGATTCAGTATAGGTTGTCTCAAATAATGAAATCATTAGGGACCAAGATCCTCTATTTGAAAACCTAACACATACATTCTATGGGTGGGGTTTAGAGCCTTAGTCCAACCAATCCCATGGGAGGAGACTCAGTCTAATACCCCACATACCACCAGGCCTTGTTCACATGCATTATTAACTATTTATCACATAACCCATTTCAATAGACAATAATAAAACAATTTTCCAAAATGTTAACATTTCATGGTTCAATCATTACATAAATTTTCTTCATGTGTTACCCATTTTCAATTCCCTCATTTATAAACATACATAATTTAACACATTCACTTTGGTTCATTTAACTCATTCATGATATTCCAAATAACCCTTTATGTCAGGTCACAACTAAGAAAAACTACCCTATATGACCGTTCATAATTCAATTTAACATTTTATCATATTTATCATGGGCTATACATCATAAAAATTCAATTATGTACTTATCATCATAGTTTACCATGTTCGGGATGTAGGCACACCCCATGGGTGGCCCTATAATCGATATAGTCAACCTTAATGCATCACATGGGGATCATGAGGGGTTTATTTCATCATTTTTTCATCCAATTTATTATTTCTACCTCTGGAAATTATAATCAAAAAAAGAAGGGTTAAAAAGAACCACCACATAAAAATAAACCAAACATCAAGACTATACGACAGAACTTGTATACCACCTACCTTCATTCCATAGATTAATGCTTTCTTAGACTTAGCCCTTGAATCGGAATCAAAATCACTTTGAATCCCAAACCTAAGATATACTGGGAAAAATATGGTTTTAATGATTTTAAAGAACAAGAAAAACCACACAAACCCTAATCCATAAAATAAAGAGAAGAGGAGTGTTAGACTCACCTAGATCTTTGATACACAACCAAAGGTGCTACAAATAGACAAGAAATAATGGAGATCAATCCTTGGGAAGCCTAGGGAATTTTGGTTTGTCACTAGGATTGGAGGAGGAGAAATGAGGAATAAAACTTGGTGAAAACTCATACATCTTGGGGTGAAATATGTAAAATCCAAATTTTAATGGGGTGCACGGTTTGGAATCACGGTTTTCCAAACCATGTGACAATGTTGCACCATCCTCTATCCATGTGAGTTCCAAGTTTCACAGTTTATTGGGAAGTCTCCATGGTTTGTCAAACCATGTGGTAACTATGCAGATTGTCTCTGTCAAAGAATATGCAGATTCCCCTTCCCCCTTAAATGGTTTCTTCAAACCATGAACCCTACCTCTAGGAAAGTGTCATTAGGGAGAATGGTTACTATTAACTGAGCACCAACTGTTCCCTTCTTTAATTTCATAATCCCTAAAAACAACATTGATCCACTTTATATACTCATGATACGTAACATTAACTGATTTTAAATAGTTTAAGCTGAAACTTAAACAGGAGCACACCATATTGATATCTAGGATCATACATGCATATTAATAATGATTTATGGGGAACTTATAATTATTTTCAAACCCACTAACTAAGATTATTCAAATAGGAATAAAGTTTGTTTGCACTAGTGAATGTGAAGACTACTTTAAAGAGTTGAAAAATATTCTTCTCACTACACTCGTACTTACACTACCGACATGTGGGGAACTCTTTGTAGTATATATCCATTATTAAAAGAAGGTAATAGGATGTGTACTAATTTAAATTATAATTTGATATCCTATACCTCAAGTCATATGAATTTTCATGAGAAAAACTATCCCACACAAGATCTGCAATTATTATGTGTGATCTTTGTGTTTAAATTCTATTGACATTATCTCTATTAGTTGAAGTGTGAGATATATATTAAGCACAAGATCCTAAAATATATATTCATAGATATGTGTCTTAATATGAACCAGTGAATATTTTGAGAGAAATCAAGGATTATGACTTCTTGATCAATGACCATCTTGTTAAAGAGAATAAATTGGCAGATTCTATTAGTATAAAGGATAATATAACTTTATAAATGTTGATAATTGAGAAGGATTAAATCTTCTTAGACCTATAATTAATTGATATGGGAATCATAAATGAAGGTACATCATCATTCCATTCACAATTGATTTCTCAACCATTTCTTTTAGAGAAGATAAAGGATTCTCAAAGTGATTATGTTGAAATTTAGAAAAAGGAGGAAGCTATAATTAAGGGGAAATATAAGGAATTCAAAATTGATGAGAAAGGAATTGTAAAATTGGTGCCATAAATATGTGTTCTATACAATCCAAAGAAAAAGAAAGTGATAAAACATCTCTATCCACCCAAGGAGTACAAATATGTATCAATATCTTTGATATAATTGTTGGTGGGACCATATGAAGAATAATATCATTGAATATGAATCAAAGATCCTGGTATGTTAGGAAGTGAAGGCTAAAAGTCATAATTATAAGGGAATGATGCAACCATTACCCATACCTACATGGAAATGGGGAAACCTCACTATTGAATTTGTCACTAGACTTCCAAATAAATCCAAAAGAAGTAATGCTATAAAGATCATTATGGATCATCTTACAAAGACAAATCAATTTATTGTTAGTCGTATGGACTTCTTACTCGACCAATTTGTTGGGATATAAATCAGAGAAATAATGAGGATGCATGGAGTATAATTATTGATTATATGTTATCATGAACTGGGATTTACCTCTATGTTCTGGAAAATTCTCCAACTTGCTTTGAATACTGATTTGAAATTTGGTACGGCGTATCAACACTATACTAATGGATAATCTGAGTGAACTATTCAGACACTAGAAGACATATTGAGAGAATTCTCAATGGAATTAAAAGTGGGGTGGGATAAACATATTCCAATTATTGAGTTATCTTACAATAATATTTTCTTGTCAAGAATATAAATGGATCTATATGAATCCCTTTAGAGAAAAGATGTAGAACGCCTACTTTTTTAGTTGAAGTTAGTGAAAATAAGATGTTTGGACTTGAAATGGTCAAGGAAATGCCAAAAAAGATGAACACCATCAATCAGAATATTCAGGATTCCCAAATTCTATAGAAGAGAAATTTATAAAATCCTTCATGGTACTGAGAGGTTTATGTTGGTGATAATGTATTCCTCCAACAATCTCTATGGTATAGGGTCAAGATATTTGGGAATAAAGGAAAAATAAGTCCCAAATACATCATTTCCTTTGAGATTATTGATCATGTCGAAGTAGTATTCTATCCACTAGAACATACCCCAACCATGTCCCATATACATGATGTATTCCACTTATCCATCTAGAGGAAGTAAAAAATAGATCCCTCATATGTTCTGAACTCATATGTGGTACAACTGCAAGATGATCTCTCTTATTAAGAGTATCTAGTGAATATTTTGGACCATAGAGACAAAGTTTTGTGCCACAAAACCACTCACAATGTCAAGTTACAATAGACAAACCACAAGTACGAAGAGGAAAAATGGGAAACAAAAAAAGTGATGAAGGAGAAATACCCTCACCTATTTTCACCATAGTTTGTAAAATAAAATGTCTAGTGTGAAATTTTATAAGGGGGAAGAGTGTAATAACCCATAATTTTATCAATGTATTTTACATTCTTATAATTATAAAAATCATAATAAAAACATTACTCTCATAAATTAACAATGATACATTATTTATAAAACAATCTAATTATAATTCCAAATATCATAGAAGGGATGTTTATATAAAATAAGATAATGAGAACAAGAAAATTTGGATATGCTCGATCCACTAGATTGATGGAACTAAAAAATAAGATATAGAAATAAAACATAATGTTAATAATATAATATTAAATATATATATGAATGTATATATAACATTGAGATAAGATATATTTTAATTTAATAATTTGTATTTATAGAAATTAAAAAAAAACTTATACCGTTGGAATAGAAACATGATAATCTGAAACGTAATCTGGCGGTTTGGAATAGTAATATAGAAATTAGAATAATATACCCATCTATAAAAGTATAAATAAATTGTAAGTATCTTATAAATAAAAATATATTATATTTATATCATGGTATAAGTAAATAAATTTTTTAAAAATGATAAATTAAGTGTGGGTATTTTTGTAAAACGTAAATGTCTATTTATAATTTTATAATTAATATTAAGATTTAGAATAAATTGTATTATCATAAGAAAAGATTCATAAATTATTATTATTATTTATTATAATTATAATATAATTTTATGATACTTTAATTGATTTTTCACAGTGTCATAAAATTGATTATAACATTAAAATAATTATTTTTTGAATAAATGATTATTTTATTTAAAAATTACCTTTCTTAGGTTTTGAAATTTATATTCATAAAAAAAGAATCCATTTTTGAAATCTACCAATCGAAAAATGGTTAGGGTTATTTTTTGATATTTTTCTAAAATAGTTAATTTTTTAGTGAATAGTGAAATATGATAATTTACGATATTTGACATTATAAGATAAATACATGAATTGTTGAGTCATGGATGATGTAATAACCTATTGGTTCAAATTAACCTGGACTATTTACTATATTTATTTATAATAATCAACACTATTGATAGTCAGGATCCGAAATAATAAACTAACGAATATAATAATAATAAATACACCTCTCCTCCCCCTATAAATACCACACCCAACCACACCTTCTCCTCACAAATTATAAAACTTTTAGCTTGTCAATATTATTCCCAATTCCCTTCCCAATACTCTTCCCCGCGTTCAAGAACTTTTGGTCTTAAATAATGACCGAATTCAAGTGCCTTAAGGAGGTTCCCAAGTAGACTACATTCAAGTGGTAAAATCCTCAATCCTTCTGTTTGAATTTCATCTTTTACTTATCATCTACTCACCTTACATATCCAAAGAATCATTATAACTCTAGTATCACATATATATAATTAAAGTTTATTTTATTTTTAATGTAATATCAATCATCAAATATCTTATCTTCTCCTTTTATTCTAAAAATGAAAACATCATCTTTGAATTGTCGGTTAACCACCTTCAAGGATGACGAGTTTTCATTTTTCCATTATTAAAACCGTTATTGTAACATCCCATGTAAATAAAGAATAAGAAATTTTCATATTTATTAATATTTGTGAATTAAATATTAATTTTACTTTAAATGGGTTTTTATGTTCGATAAAGTACCCAATACGCAACAACGAGTTTCTTTGAAATCTTACATTGCACACTAATAATATAATAATATTATTTTAAATGGTAGTTAACCCGTAGCCATTGTATTGGCGGGAATGAATAGAAATAACTAAAATATTTTTTTTAAATGTTTTTACATTTATCAAATAAAAGATAAAGGCTTAAAATAAGTAAAGAATTCAATTTTAGGCATAGATACTATAATATTCACTAAAAAGTCGATTTATCACCTTTTGATGGCGAACCCTCTTTAAAAATATTTTTTGTCACTCTCATAAATTCTATTGGACCAAATAAAATCTTTTTTTAGAATCGGGACATCAAAATTTACATTGTGTATGTTTTTGTTATTTTTCCGATAAAGTTCATTTTTAATGAATAAGTGAAAAATGTTGTATTTTAATTCATAAACTCATTTTAATATAATTAATTTATATTATTATATTATCTTATGAGTTTGTTTTAAAGTTAAATTAGAATATATTTTTACCATTTAATCAAATGGTGGTCATTGTAATTAATTTCACTTTGAATTTGGAATTAAACAAGTGTCAATCTTTTGATAGATATTATTTCTTAAAAAAATGCTATTTGTTTTGAAAACAGGAATTAATTATTAAATTAACTAATGAAACTTATATGTTTTGAATTTTTTAAAATAGACATATTTTTTGAATTCATAATATCAAATAGTGCTTAGGGTGAATTTTTGGAATTTTTCTGAAAAACATCAATTTTTGATGAATAGTGAAACCACTACGTGGTAGTTAAAAAAACTTATTTTTCATTTAAATGAAACTTTACCACTTTTGTGAATTTAATTTCAAAAATCCTACATACATGGTTTTCATTAGTAATTAAAATGTGGTTCAATGGGATGAAAATATTTTTTTGTTGAATAGTAACTTTTATGTTTTATTAATCATGATTAAAGGTAATTAATGTAATTTAAGGTAAAACTAATGTTATAATAATATGAAATCACCTTTACACTTGTCCTAAACTTATTGTATGAGTCGTTTCCAACCATTAAAATCCATGGGTCTATTTTTGGGACCCCATGGAGCCACTTGCATAAGAAAATGACATTAATAACTTTTTATTTAAAGTAAAAATAAAAGTGTTATAAACACGTATTTTTTTACTAAAACAATTTTTACATGGGGTTATATAATTGATATATTTGACTATAAATATTCATTATAAATATAAAAATATTTCCTAAAACATGGAAATTTGTTTATAATTTTTAGATATCAAATAAATAAAATTATTTATGACATAATGATGATGCAGTGTTTACGTCATTAATGAATGATTTAAATAAATAAGAAGATAATGTTTAAAATATTATCCAAAACTTGTCCAATTCGTATTTGATGATTTTATTTCGACCATGGGAAACTTTATCTTTGACTTTAATAATTTTTGGACCTTTAGAAACCGAAAATCATTATATAATAAAATAATAGTTTCATGCTTTCCAAAAGAGCCCCTCGTCTCCCTTATAAAAAGACCCCACTTCCTACCAATTTCACACACTTCTCAAGCCCTTTGGTTCATCCAAAATCTACTAAAATAAGCTCCCAATATCCCTCTCTTCATCCTAGAAGCTTTACCATAGGCAGAAATCACTTCAAGAAACCCTTTTGGTTCAAACTAAGGGGAGTTACCCGATTTAAAGGTAATGTCTTCTCTTCTGTTCTTTTGTTTTATTTTGCTTCTCCAACCCACTAAACTCTTTTTAATCCATTATTTTTAACAAAACCGGTATTTTCAATATACTAGGATTTTTTATGAGATTTATTTGATTTACACTTACACACACCACCGTCTAATGGTTAAAGAACAGACTGTTTCTGTGAGTGGAAAATTAATGCCTAACGAAATGATGATTGTTCAATATTAACTTAACACCTTTCATTGTGGCCACTAAGATGTCACTATATTTATATATGAGATATATTGTGTTTATATTTTCCTTATGATTCTTTATTTTTCATTTATGGCATACCTTTATGGTTTCCATTATGGGTAAACGTGATAATTTCATTTTAGGAAGTGCGGACTACCGCCCCCTCAAAGTGATTTGAATCGTTAATGCCATATGTGGGACGTGTAAAGGATGGAGTTAAGAATATTATATATGATATTATACTGTAATTATAATTTACCTTTATATAATTGTTATTTAATTCCATTAAATATGAAATAGAAATGAAAGTAGCGTTCATGCGTAAGTACGGCTTACCGTCTCCATGAACGGTGCATTTCATTTCATACATCTAAATGTTATGTACTATTATAAATACATGTATATTCTGGATATATATGATATATATGATATCCAAATAATGAATATCATTATGGATATAATTAAATTTTGACCACATGAACAACATGTAATTGTAAGAAGTTCATTTTTTACTTAAGAACCAAATATCGACAAAACATACATTATTAACTTAAATGATTACATAATGTTTATAACAGGACAATAAGTGATATAAAAGGAATAATAAACTTGAAAAAGGTTCTTAATCAAGTAGAAATTAACTCTATTTTATTATTCAGGACATTAAAGAGCGATCGAGTCAAGTCAGACATGAGGTAAAGGTCATCATCTCAATCTCCTTTCATTGAGGCATATTTTGTTTTAATACATGACTTTCAATTATACACTCTATAAACAACCTTGAATTTTCAAAAGGAATCTTTTTCTATGAAGCGTTTTACTAAATGAAAAAAAAGAATGTTTCTTTTAACAAAATCAGTGACAACGACCTTTCCACCGTCGCGAGTATTATTTGATCATTGGCTTCCTCAACAAGCCGTAATGTTTTTAAAAGAAAATAAATACCATATACTCTTTTATGTATTTTAGTACTGAAAATGGTTTTGATAATGGATTTGTTATGTCAATGTATTTAAGTGATATATTATTATTGAAATGTGTAAATGTTTTCTTTCCTTTATATTTTTTGTATGTGTTATGATTTTATTTTGGTACTTGGACATTTAACGGGTGGTTACGTGATAAACCTAATGATGGGTGGTGTCGTGAATACCAGGACGGGTGGTTACGTTATAACCTCCAATGCATTGGGTATGGAAGTCATCTGTATGGATATTCCATTTAGTGAAATGTGTGGAAGTCAGCCGTATGGTTATTCCATTTATGTATGTTTATGTCCCAAGTTACCTACATATGTTATGTATTATTTATATGGGTTTTATGGTAATCTGTTGGTTACAAAAGGGTAAGTAATTATATTTTATTTAGTGAAGATTATTTACTACTTAATAAAGGTTAAAAGTATTACCTATGATAAATTATTCATGGTCAACTTGTTGTTTTGAAAAACTAATAGTTTTCCTTTCTTTGTGTATCCCTTACTGAGCTTTTTATGCTCACCCCAAGTTTTTGAAATTTTTTCACATGACATAATGTGGAATAGGTTCAAGGATGGGATCATGGAAAAGTCATGTTGTCTTAAACATCGAACTAGACATGAATATTTTTTTCAAGAGTTCATGTTTTGTAAAAAAATGGAAACAATGTAGAAGTTTCTACTTTGTAATCTTTTGAGATGTAATAGTTTTGTCCAAATTCTCTAAAACACTAAACCTGAAAAGATCCTTAATGTGAATTATTCATTTAATTCAAGATTAAGTAATGTTTTAAGGCTGGTTCCTTATAATTATTATTGTTAAAAAATATTTTAATAATTATATTATAAAATTTTTAATTCTCAAGAACTAATATATAAACATAATATTCAATAAAATAAAACTCGTTCATGATGATCAAAAAACCTCCAAAAACAAAGTAAACAATTATTATTTTCATTTTATCAAATGATTCATCCTCATACCATAAATAATAATGATGTATGATAAAATTTAAAATTATAAAAGTGAATTAATACCATATAATTTTACTTTTGGATACTTATTCCCATTTTTAAAGAACTTCCATAATTTTACACTAGTGGAGAAACCATGAAACCATGAAACAAAACCTCTTAGAATGACGAAATTGAACTCAATAAGTCATTTAAATGGGTATAAATGTACTTAATAAAATTATAATAAACAAAATAAATGTATAAAAGGTTTTAAATTATGTAATTAATCAATATTATTTGATTATCTAGGACATTAATTTAAATTTCAGAATTCATTCAGACATAAGATAGGGGATCTCTCTGAACCTCCAAATTATATTTGGGTAATTCATTCCCTATAATTTCCCTAGTGTGATTATTAATTATTCATATATATTTATAAAATATAATATTTTTATATACCAAAAATATTTATTTATATCAATTAATTTTTCTTTGATGGTTAATTACAAGTTTTTAAAAGTTCCCTTATCAATTCCTCCAAATAAACAATTCTGGTTAAAGGGAACTTCCCCATTTCATACCCATTTTAATGTACACCTCATAAAATGTTTTAAGACGCAATTATTTTCATAAAATCACTCATTTTATCATGATAAACTACCTTATTTCATTTCTATTTTTATAAAAACAATCATTCTTTTTTCCTCTTTAAGGACTCTTAAATATTTTCTTTTAAACCGCACTAAAGTGGATCATTTTTAAAGTTTCTTAAACACTATTTTTCATGTATTCACTTTAGTTGGAAATATTTATTCATGAAATATTCTGATTTTTACTTTATTATAGACCAGAAATTATTTAATCCCTTATTTCATAGATAGCATTATGATAAACCCTTTGGTTATTTTTTATGACATGATTATGATACCCACTTCATTCCATGGGTAACCCTTGTGATTCTTCCTTATATTTTATTCTTCATGTAGCGCACATATGCATGAAAATGTTATGATGGGTTCACCCACATAGCGCTCCAATTCATTAGGTGTTTTTTAGTCTCATGAGATGTCGTGTATGGGATTAGAGAGTAAACCCAATCTATCGTGGGATTTTTTTCCACCATGTGATATAGTTATAGAAGTTAGATTTTACTAGTGTTTATTCCATGTTATATGTTACTGTTATATTCTAATATTTCCATCACCATATGAATCCACGTTATATATTTTATGATTTAATATGTTTAATCATGATCCATTAATTTCATTTTATCATGTTATTCCTTTCTAACATATGTTTTATGATTTATTCCCATGTTTATTCCCTTACTGTGATTTTTGCCTCATCCCTTTTGTATATTTATTCATCAGGTTATCCTATATAGATAAATGAGATCAAACAAAGTTATGAGATCATTATGGAATATTAATATATAGATTTTTTATTCTAGTTTTAGGTTTTAAATTTTATCTACCTAATCTTCCAAAGAAATTAAACATTATGATCCATGGATTGTATTTGATGGATTATTATTCTTAAAATCATGTAATAATATGTCTAAAAGGAAAGAGTCACTATAGAAACTATGGAAGTTTAATTGCCTCACATGTGGGGTCAAATAGATATATGTATTTTATGATTTTATGATGATGAAAATATGGATGGGATACTACCACTGGGTATTCCCCTTTGATGAAGAAAAAATAAGAACATGGAGCCTAGGGTTAGTCTCTTTGAAGCTTATATTTCTAAGAGTCCAGAAATGGTATAGGAATTTTGATCCTAAAAATGTCAAGAGCACATATACACATGTTTAGATCAATATATTTAGGATGAATTGGTTATATTAAAAAATGTGTATTCTTTGGGACATAGAATGCACTTTTGGGAACACTATTAGGATGGATAAGAAAATTGAAAAATCAAGATTTGGGAACTATTCTTGGATCTGGGTGGAGGATAACATGTCCACAACTCTAGTGGAAGAGGTGGTGCTGAAAACATGGGATGATAGCATGAAACATTAGATTCAATAAAAATGAATCCTAAATTCTATCTTAGATGTATATTTTATAGTCATATAACCTCTGAATACAACTGGGATAATGAATGAAACTTTTTTAAAATAAAGGGGTTAGATGATTTTACCTGTCAAAGGAGGAAAGGTAAAGAAAAAAATTCATCCTAACTAACACTAAAACATGAATTATGGACCCTCCAATTTAGGGTTATCTGTAAAGGGTGGGTCTAGTTAATTGGAACACACCCATATAGAGGGCCTCTATGGCCAGTCTAGATATCCCCTACCCTCTAGGCATGAGTTGAATGTTTTAGACAATGAAATTTTCCCTATTATTAGAATAATTAATGTTGAAGAGGATAATAAAGCCTTCAAATATCAGTAAATTTAATTAAAATACCTTATCTATATCCCTAATAAATAATCTAGTCAAAATTATTTGAATTCTTATAATATTGTGGAAATTTTATTCCTACCTAAAAATGCTAGGGAGGAAACAGAGGTCCTCATTACAGAGGATACACAAGAGGAAAAATAAAGACAAATATCTTATGGTCACTCTATTCTTAAAACTCAGTAAAATTAGTTAATTAGGATAGTGGAAGAATCATGATATCAAGATCATTATGATGAGGATAGCAGACATTTGACCTCAAAAATGGTCAATTATGGGAATATACATTAATATACACTGAACCCAATTCCCACTACTAGATAGGATGGAAGGAGGGTAAACCATTACATAAAACATATAGATTGTACTATCTTGGAATGACCTTTCTCACATGTACCTCCATATAAATCTTCTAGAATGGAGGTACATGTGGATAATACTCTTAAAACCATGAAATACATTAATAAATTCACTCCTATTAGTGGTATTTTTTGGTTCTGATAAGGCTGAGGACTCACACCCCCTGAAAAAATGGGATCACTCTAAATGAGGATACTAATTAAGAATGTGTGAAAAATGATGTTCATGTCCAAACTAATACAATGGGGATAATAAATGAATAAAAGGTTTATATGTTCCAAAATAATAAAAGAAAATGGAAAATGAAGGAAGGGAAATGGCCATGTGAATTGGCATAGAAAAGTTGACCTATGGTAAGGGGGAAGCTCTTAAGAAATGAAGCTTATCTACTATAATTTTCAAGGGATTGGGAATTACCTAAAGTAAAAATACTGTAAAAACTATATCATGGCCTATACACCTATTCATGATGGAATTATTGAACATAAAATATTCATTAAAAGATATAATGCATTAAAATTGGATTCCCTTGGGTAAAACATTGTATCTAATAATATTTATGATTTCAATGTGGATCATATATGAATTCTCAAGAGTAGAAGTATCTATATACTCACATGTAATAAAAAACATCAAAGTATTTCAGTTTCTTTAAATAGAACATATGGAAATTTTTTCTTTCTTTTGTGTATGCTTTTAAATCATACATTAGGATAATAGAGTTATGAAAGGGCCTTAAGGTAGCCTCTGAAAACATGAATAATAATTGGGTGATTATGTGGGAATTCAACGCTATGTTGAATAATATATTGAAAAATATAATCAAATTAAAAAAATATACTTGAATTTTCCCTCCTACATGATAATTTTGTCCTTGATCTAGTCCAAATTTCTATAACTGAATTCACAAAGAGAATATATACCTTAAATGGAAGACATGTAATAAAAATGGAAAGATTATTTTTACAAATGGAATATAGGAGTAC
This sequence comes from Viscum album, assembly GCA_963277665.1. Lineage (NCBI taxonomy): Eukaryota > Viridiplantae > Streptophyta > Magnoliopsida > Santalales > Viscaceae > Viscum > Viscum album. The sequence continues at coordinate 919,116,173 of OY728164.1, read as the reverse complement.
CATACTTGTGGGTCTCAGGCCACACCTTCCCCAAAAAATCACTTGGACAAAAATACCATTATAATTGAGCTTTCTATTCACATAAAAAGAATAGTTACACTCCCATTTAAATTAAAAAAATGATGGATTGTTACTCATGGATGTAGGTAAATTATTTAGGAGGCAAGGAAGTTGAAACCCATTGTCATCCCATATCATACCCTTTTTAGAAAATTAAAAAATAATAATAATATCCTAAGTTAATAGAGAAAAAATACTTTATCCAAGCTTGATATTTATATAAGGTTAATGAAGAATATATTTCATGTATCCAATCTAGGAATTAGTACTAGAACACTCCCTCTAGAGAAAAAATCCAAGATTATTCCAAGATAGATAACTTATTAACTATCAAAGAAATGTTGGAAAAATTTAACTAAATGTAAAATTGATGAAGCAAATAGATTGGAATTTTAATTTATTACATGTATTATGTATGGATAATAGGGTAAAAGTAGTGAACAATTTCATCAGTATAGATGGATTCACGCACACCTCTAAGAATGAAATATCCATGGAAGTGGTGGATTATTTCAATGGGTTGATCTTTGATGATGGGACAGAAAACACGAAAAAACATTATTGATAACATAACCCCATGCATTGAGGAACACAAAAATTGATCTCTCGTCATGGATCCTTCTAAAGAAAAAGTAAAAGAAAATCTTTTTTCTCTCTCAATATAGAGAGTTCTACTGGCCCAGGCGAATTTACAAAAAAAATATTCATGTTTAATTAGGATTTTCTCCAAGGTGGTATAATAAATGAAATCTGGGAATTATTCATTATTTTCTGTATTCAGTATGGGATCAACTAAAATTTCATTTCCTTGATAACAATGAAAGAAAATGAAATTTATATCAAGGATTTCAGTCCATTTTATCTTTGGAATACTATCCCTAAAAATATTAGTATTTTAATTATGACTAGGTTTGGAGGAATAATTAGGGATTATATCACCCAAAATAAAATTAGGTTCATTACATATATAATCATTCATAACTACTTATTCACAACATCAAAAATTGTAAATATAATGAGGAGGGAAAAGTAAGAAGAGATCTTTTCACTCCAAATTAACATTTCATTGACTTTTGATATGCTGAAATGATGCTTTCCTTTTTATTTTTTTGAAATATATGGGTTCTAAAATGGTTTTATCATATTAGTTAATAGTATCTTTTTCTCTTCAAGGCTATCTTTTCTTATTAATGGTTACCCTAGAGGTTTCTTCCAATGCACTAGGAGTGTTAGACAATGAGACCAACTCTTTGGGATTCTTTTTCTATTTCTAAAGATTACATTAGTAAATGAAACAATGATATTATGATATTAGAATTTAAATGAAAATGAATGATGGGAGGTATTATTTCATTACATAAAACCTTTTTAAAACTTATGATATTCTATTTCTAGGGTAGGATTCATGAAAAACCATATATTCTATCAAAACCATTTCTTCACATTATGAGGAAGTGGTTGGGAAATCCATCCAAAGAAGAAATATTTTATTATTTTTGGTTATGGTATACCAATGGAAAAGAAATATAGGAAAATTAGATTCCTTTTAGTGAAGATGGGATCACATACCTTCAATTTATGTGTTTTCCCATTATTTTTAGGAATGTTATGGAGACAATACCTTGGAGTAATATGCTCTAGAATCATTAAAAAACTGACTAGTTGGAAAGAGAAATCCATTCCACAAGTTGGAAGGTATTGTTTAGTTATCTTGGTGATAACATCTTATTTTTTTTATTCTTTTCCACTTTATAGGTTTCCAAAATGACACCTTAATGAGCTTCAATACAAGATTGGTAGTTTCATATTGACTAGGTCAGTGTATGAAAAAAAATGGTAACCATTGTATGGAATGAGTGTATAAAACCCATTGAAATGGGGGTTCTTGGAATCAATAACCTTATGATCATTAATGATGGAATTATTAGGAAGTTTACATGGAATTGTTTGAACTCTAATGACCCTTAATTTTTTTTACTTAATAGGTTCAAAAAGAAGATGTTGGATGGGAACCTACAATATCTTAAATCATCTATTTGTCCTTCAATCAAGAATTCCTTCAATGGAATCATTCATAATACAAAGTTGTGGGTTAGTCGGTAGTCTAACCCCAGCTATTGGAATACCATGTGGCTAGTAAACCCTCTCAAAGACATAATGAACATTCCTCCTAATAGGTTACAAATGACTATTTCTAATCTCTTGGCTCATAGTAATAGAATTTATGATTTTTACCCTTCTAATATAGCCTCTAAATCTAGATTTATACCTATATGGATAGAGAATCTTTGGTTTTCATTCCCGATAGGAATGGGAATTTTAATTACCCAGAGCACTATAGGCTAGAATGTGAGGGAATTATCAGGTCACCACCATGAATACTGAGATCCAAGTTACTCTTCGTACAACTTTCAATATTTAAAATCCATTAGATAATATAGAAAAACATATTACCCACATGTGAACCACTAAATAGGTACGTGCGTAATATAGTTTCATTATGTAACATATTATTGATGGATTGGGAAAATGTACAAAACATCTTTATGAATTGTGGACTTGTACAATAAATATTGAGGTATGTAGATAATCTGTTTGGAATTGACATGTTAACAACTAGGAACCTAAATGACATCATTATGTCCATCAGTAAATCTGGGAAGTGTAACCGGACTCAAAATCTTATACTAGAAGCTATGGTATTTGTAATTACCTCTATTTTCAATGTGTGAAATTCCCTATCATTCAAAAATAATCCACCCTCCATACATGTTAGTATAATTTCCATTTATAGGGAGGTTCATGACAGTTCTACACTGATGGTGGGATCTCTGAATAATAGTTTCAACGACTTTAAAATCCTTTGTATGATTGGTGCCTCAAGACTGCCTAGGAAACCTTTGGTTCTTAAATATGTTTTCTGGATTCCCACATTCCCCTCATGGTTTAATTTCAATTTTGACGTAGTGGCCTCTGGAATTATAGGGTTGTTGGGTAGTAGAGGTGTCTTCCACACCTACCATGGATTTTTTAAAGGTTGTTTTAATCACTTTATTGCAAATAGGATTTCCTATGAAGCTAAATGATGGGCTATGACTTATTCCATAAATCAGTATTTCCATCATAATTTGATATCCCTATGGATTTAATATTACATTGAAAGTGATTTGAATGAATTGAAGGAAAGAACCAGGAATGTACCATGGAAACTTCTTCCCCTATGTATTGAATTTATCAACCAACACAATCACCTCAACTGGATTGTTTCACATGCTTATAGAGAATCCAATCATGTAGTAGATGTCTTGTCGAAAATAGAGATCATTGAAAGGAGTATTATTTGGACCTTTTGGACTATGGTATATTTTTTACCAATGGTGGATGTTAATATGCATGGAGTGATACACTACTGTATTTTTAAAACCCCTTGCAACCCTTGAACTTTCTTTTTTAACTTTTATTTAATAAATTTTAGGATCACCTTCACCCATATCCTAAATCTTCTTGGAAAAAATTGGGATATCAATTAGATTCAAGATATATCCAATAAGTTTATCAATAATAGTGTTATATCTTATAAATAATATGTAAAGATAATAACTCTCAGTAATCTATATAGAAACTCCAAGAAGGCCTCCAAGGTTTCTAATGAATGTATAGTTATTTGGCCATCATATTTGGGGGATGAAAAATTATTAGATGAATATTAATAAAGGGATACTTAAAAAAAATAAAATAGAATATTCAACATGATGATTCTTAATTTTATGAGGTTATTTCAATAGATGACTACCATTTCATTAGAGAAGTTTTGTTTAGGAGTTTAAAGATGAGTGGACACAATGCCAATATTTATTAGACTATATTTCCAAAAAAATAAATCCATGGAAATAATTCAATATACAATGATAGTAAAAGCTAATATATCAGTAAAAAAATATGAGGATGTGAGGAGACTGAAGAACCCTCAAACAAGATTAGTTCTATAGAACATATGTGGAATCATGGAGAGTGAAATATCTTTTTTGAGAGATATGTATCAACCTTTTTCTTCACATTGTGGAGAAATAATATCCAAGTTATTCCATTATCTATTTGTATTGTATTGGTTCTTACAATTAAATGAATTTTAGGTGAATCATATTCTCATGGGGGAACCAGATATAGAGTGGATGTTCTCAATTCTAGACAACAATGATGAAGAAGTTATCATCCTTGAATGATTTCCAATTGGTACAAAAATAAAAATATGATGGAGAATCATATTTAATAAAATTAAATAAGGTGTTTTCAATAATGGAAAACAAGAATATTAAGATCTCATCTTGAATTGACCTCATAATTTGGTATTCCTAAAAGTATATGTTAAAGTGATCAACCTTGGTGAAGATGTGGAAGTTATCAAAAATGGACAACCATATCAAGATTTACATTTGGGTGTATTCTTATTATATAAATCATAAGTCATATCTATTTAGGTTATTCATAATTACGAATATTATGAGGACTTCTTACTTGAGGGGTAGATGAATGAAGTGTGTTGAAGAAGTTTCCAGAATTATTTCCTCATAGAAATATGAATATTATGGATGGTTCATGCTAAAAATGTCACTGAAAGGGTATGAATTATTTATCTCTTATCCCTTATAATTAATAATTAGATACTTACAATTAAGGGGGATAAATTTAATTTTTATCAAGGAAATAAATGTATATTTTATGAAATTACAAGTTTTTTGGTAACATTCCATTTATACTTGAATATTTTCAACTTTGGTGTTGAAGTGTGTATAGGAAAATTGTGGTTGATATATTTAATTGTAAATTGGTATCTGAACTAGTATATATCAGTAATTTTTTGCAAAGATTTAAAATAGTTGTAAAATCCTTGAAGACATATTTTGAGTGGCCTTATTTCATTTGGTATCATTTTAGTTTTTAGGGAAATTAGATTTGTCTAAATCAAATCCATTTATTTTTTAAATTGAGAATGGATCATATAGAGTTATAGTGGAATGGTTGATGGAACATTGCTTCATATGAATATATACCATTTCCCAAGTACTTTTTATTTCTTATCAATGAAGTGTAGAGAAATAAAAATTAAAATAATGATGACAAATGGGAGAGAGTAAAATTAAATAAAGTTATTATAGAACTATAATATTATCGATTACATATTGACATATGATTTTATAAGCGTTCTGTAAAATAGGGGATATTATTTTACACATTTTTTAATAGATTTACTTGTTGTAATTTTTTATCAATGAAGAAGGATTTCATTGGTTTTAATATGTTGGGATAAAGAAGAAGTATATTTGATGTTTTTTTAAAGTATCCAAACTTATTCAAGAAGTTAAATAAGATCCTATGCATTTTGTATTACTTGGTACAGAGTTTAAGGATTTAAACACGCATATATTAGAATAATTATTATAAATATGTGAATGAAGTTCTTACCACTAAATCACTTGATATATTAATGAATAAAGAGATTTGAATATTTTATTTCATAGTGTCTGAGGATTCTTAGTGATGATATCTTTCTATATGGTAAAAGAGATCTTTGAAGAAGGTTTGGATATTAATTAAAACCATGATTAAACCTATTAAAAGTAATTATATATCACGGGAATAGTTTATGATTATATGTGATTTAATAGATTTTTAGAATAATTTTCACATAGAAAATGGGTTTTTAGAAATAAAAGTTTATTTATGAAGATTATTTATGATATATATTGAGTACTAGTCATATAAGCGGTTTTGGTTGGAAGATGGTCTCCCTAAAAAATACAGATTCCTGGGTTGTAGATAACTTATTTCACAGTAGGGAGAAAATAATGAAATGTGATTTCACATTTGAATGTATTACCACGCCTAAAAAATGATGGAATGAATAAGTACTACATTTTGGAAGAGATACCATACTGGAAAAAGAAGGAAATATAGAATTTTTGTAACCTTATTTGTTTATAGGTTTCTACACCATAGTAAATCCTCAAGCTATAATTAGCATATCATCTATTTTATTATAAGGAGAACCACTTCATAGAAATGTATGGGTTTATTTTTGGTGGCCCTAGAAATTTGAGGACCTCGACATCATAGTAAGTGGCTATTTCATAGCCGGATGACATAAACAAAAAACTATGGAGTAGCATAGTTTTCTATTATGAATTTATTAGATTTTTAAATTTTTTTGGTTCTATATATTTCAGTACCATCATGTCAAATTAGTGTGACCATGATGTAATTTATACAGATAATTAAAAATATAATCGGTTTGAACTACAACGATACACCGTAATGGAGGATTACGCATTGTGATTTCTAAATTTTGGGTTAATTCGAATAATATTAATGACTTGGGGCTACATTATTGTGTTGTTGGTTATTTCAAGTCCAAATAACAACCAATTCAAATTTTATTATCATGGCCTATTAAAACAAATATCTAAAGGATAGGTTTGAATAATAAGTTACTAATAGTTTTCTGTTTGAATTTCAATTTTAAATTCAAATTAAAACTAGGTGAAATATAGGGTTGTTTTGAAATATTAATTAATATATAGAATAGTGGGTATGAATAGGTGTATAGTAGAAATAGAATGATGTTTGGAACCCTTGTCATAAAGATAATTTCTATGTGAAAGTAATAGAAGATATGATATTGGATTCTATTAGAGAAATTATTTGGTATCAGAGAAGATAAATTAGAAATGGTGTGTCCTTATCTATAAACTAGAGTAAGATATTTAAGAAGCAAGAAATCCAGTGGAACCATGTTGTGCATTGAAGTATAAAAATAAGAAGAAGAATTGTAAATGAGGGTAAATGGTTTTTTGTTCTATAATTTCATAGATAGGAGAAGTTTCATGCTACCAATGTAAGAGGATAAGAGGAAGGTGAAAATAAATTTAGTTTTTTTGTAAGTAATGTGATGAAAGATGATATTATGTTCATTGTGAATTTGAATTCAATAATATGATGACCTTTTATAAACATGTGATATTATATGAAGAAGAAAAAAGAGGAATGACATCTACAACATGACGGAATTAAAATTTTCTATTAGAATATCTTGTTATTATCCAAATGTTTATCATTGCAAGGTGCAGGATGAACCATTGTATAGGATGTACCAAATCATATTTAGGAGACATGTAAACATGAGTCTCAAGGTTATACCTGTTGGACTTGGTGTCCTAGGACTAACTATTTCTACTTTAATTAAAAATATATTCAATGTGTTGAAAATTAATAAAACATATTATTACATATTATTCACTGTTCTGTAAGGAAATAATTTAATAATTTCCTAGAGTGTACATCTCATTGATAAGTACATAGAATTTCCCCACTATGATGACACTCGTGAAGTGGTATGATTATATTTTTAAACCAGGTTTGTGGTTAGATAACATAGTATGATGGGACATATAGTACATATACTCTCAAGTGTGAGTACTTTTAATCAGATGAGACTTATTCTCCGGATGTTATCACTAGGTGATCTCTAATACAAGAGATTATATGTACAAACCCACCAATAGGAATTACACATATTTTGGTTCATCGGATATTACAATCTATGAGTGTGTTTAATGGTCCTTATACTTTAATATTATCATCAATTCATGTCATGACTCATGCATTAAGATTTTTTGATGAAAACCATTATAAAATATGTTCTCAGTGAGGTAGGGTATGTTGGGTTCTTCATGATTGACATCTCATTAATTGATAAGTTGAGGAAATATTTTCCCCTTCTATTTTTATGGGTTTTAATATCTCAGTCCTCTGATTGGAATAGAATTTTCATCCTAAATTCTATGATCATGGTGTGATCATATGTTTATTTCTTATAGTCAAAGAAAAAAATATCAATCATATAGGTTACTGACACAAATGTGTAGTCTACATGATTATATATTATGAAAAATGGATTATATTACAAAGCTAGTGTTTATATTGGTTGTCGTCATTACGATATTAAGTTCTATATCTTGGGTACCTTGATCCACCGCTAGATAGTAATCTTATACTTTATCCAACGTGGCCTAATGACGAAAATAATGAATCCCAAAGGGCCAAACACTATGTTTTTCTGATGATTTTGAAAAAATTATATTTGAATTTATTTAATTGAAAAAATATTATTCTCAAGGTAGAGGAATAATTTAATTTACATTTTATTGATCACATATATTTATTGATGAATGACATATTTAAATTAAATATTCATTCATATATTCAATAAATATGCCAGAGTTTGGACATACCAAGACCTTGTCTAGTGATAAATAATTATTTACATGTCGTTAAATAATATTTATTGTTAGTGCATGTTGGCATGCATGAAAAATTATTATTATTATTAATTTTATTATTATTATTACTATTTTTTTATTATTATTATGTTTCATGGAGTTTTCATAAAGGTTTTAATATTATTTAAGGATTGGCATGAAATAAAAAAATATTCTAACTTAAACCCTACCTCTATAAATAGCCCATTATGTCTATTGTGTATGTAATAAAAAATTAGATAATTTTTGTTCATAATGAATTCCTTTTCAACCCCTACATCTATATCACTCCCAAGAATGAGAAATAGTTGATAGATGTCTTCAAGACTAAAGAATGGTCGATCAAGAAGGAACATTATTGGACATAAAATTACCCTTTCTAGAACCCATAGATCATTTGGAATTCCTCATAGATTAGAGGAGAACTTATGGATCACTACTAGAGAGATTATATCCTTGGATCATAATAGTGCAGCAAAGGAACTCTGAAAGGGTCTTTCAAAACAGTCTATATACACAATCGAGAATGATATTAAGGCTATGTATTCGTTTCTTAAAAATATAAATATATTATTTATAAATTTTACAAATAGGATACCCACATGTGGTTTCAATTATATAGGTATTAAAATAAATTTTAATATATCACCCACCTCTGCACACTTCCATTGTTCCCTGAACCATCAAGTTGTATCAGAGTGGTCACATTTAAATTTATAATTATTTATTTGATTGTTGAACTACGCGCAATTTTGGTTATATTTTTATCTTTAAATATTCATTCATTAATATGATTTTAATTACCATCCTTAAGCATATTAATCATATTAATTTAGTTTTTCATTTTCTTAAATGTCTAAGAACAGATGAAGAAAAACTTGGGCTTATATCTGGAACTACAAAAAAATTGGATGGTAAGGTATGGTTACACATAATGTAATGAAAAGTACATGAAATGTACCATAGTTAACTACATATGTATGTTCTATGGGATACACTTTTTTCCACATAGTTACTACACATGGTGCATTTATTACACACTATATGTAAAGCGACCAAGGATATAACACGTTTTTTTGGATTAGAAGTTGTGTGTCTGTGTACTTTTATTCTAGTCTATATGGGATAGAATCATAAATCATGCAATCTGTGTGGTCATTATAAATATTCCAACCATGTGATACTAAAAACCTAGAGAATTTATGATATACACAATGTTTAGGTGGTGTACACGGCATGTAGTTCATCAATTATCGCATCCGAAATACACACTTAGCCACTCTATGAGAAAATGGACACATGACTTATCGAGATACATGGAGTGTAATTGGTCTGTAAAAATTCTTTAGTCTCCCTCCTAAAAACATGACAAGTTTTTGACAGGTTTCTTGGGCACATTGAATTGAGATCACACCATGTGTAAATGGAATGTACATGTCGTGTAGTCTATAAAGACATCTGTTGAACACCCAAGAATGCATCCCAGATGCGAGGTGATTGGAAAACATGGAATATATTAAGGCTTTAAATTCTATTTATTCTATCCTAGGAACATGCCATAGACCGAGTAATGTACACTAGAATCACAAAAACTGAGATACATAGCGTGTAACTGGTCTGTATGGACCATTTATTCTCCCATTAAAGGACAGAATTAAATTTAAAATTAATCCAAAATTACATCATTAAAACATAATTTTAAGGATTTCCATTCTATTTTGTGTTTAACAAATTAATAATTCTTTTTATGTTTTTTTAAATGCTAAATTAATTTATTCTAAAAAATGTTTTTTATTATTGGTTTTTTCGTTTATTTTCCATGAATTCCATAAATGATGGGAATCTCTAATTGATTTCAAATGATCATTAAGATTAAAGATAATTTATTTATTTGTTAATTAATTAAATAATTAATGTTTATCTTAATAATAAATAAATATTAAATTAATTAATTTCATTTGGTTACTTTTATGTATTCGTTGTATGTATGACCAATCATGAGCTTGACCAATACTTTTGTATGTGTTGGATGCTTTAATTTAATTTATTTCAATGTTTTTTAATTATTTATTATTAAATTAAATATTATTTCATGCTTTTATACTTCCCGCCACTGTAATTTAGATCCTGCATGTATAATGATATTTCAATAATTTCCCTTTTAACTAATCATTTGGTTTCCTCACCTACGTGTCAATTATAAATATATGTAATTAATTGAGTATCCCAAATCACATGGAGGTGGTTCAAGATAGAACCATTAAGATGCCCACTCAGGTAAAACATAGGTGGACAGGTGGGATGTTTTAACTCATTCCAAGACCATAAAATATGATTTAATTCCCCTTGGTCAAAATTTGATTTAATTTACGCTCATGAAATCAACCATTAGATAAACCACTTCAATGGGTCATTTTATTAATTATTTATTTCTATCTATGAATAAAAATTAATTAATGTGCAAATATGGAATTTAAAAAATGGATTATGTGTAAATATTTTATAAATCCTAGTTATTTAATTAAGTAACATCCACTTAATATTATTAGGAAATGTAATGGAAAAAAGATTAAATTTATACATAATTAATTCAAATATATCTTCCTAATATTATGTGAGACTAATTCATCTATTACATAATTGGGAATGAAACCATAAAACTAAGTGTAATACATATAAAAACTCTATATTCTTATATTTTTCACGGAGTTCTCATGTGGGTTTTCGGTTAAATTAACTAAACATATATTGATTTCAATGACCAACGTATATTCAATACAAATTTGGAAGCAAGTATTGAGGAAATAGAAGTTAGGATTTTAGGATATGGGAATGAACTCAATTAATCAAGGATCTATAATTCTGCAGTTGTTAATACCACCTACCAAATTATTTTCTTATGGTTTATATGGACAAAGTGTATATCATTAAGAAAATAATTGGGGATCCATTCCACTAGAATGTCTTAGCAACTAAACAATCAAATTTAAATAGTGAGGTCTATTTATACTTGATAAAATAGTGGGATAATTAAAAAAATCAATTAACTTATTATTTCTAAAATAATATGTAATCAAGAAATGTAATAATAATATAATCTTTTAATTAGAGAATAAAATGTAAATCTCATCATCCACACTATCCCTAAGATAAAATTAGAGAAAAGAAACCTATTAACTGGTAATAACATTGAGGAGTGGTTTAGAAACCTTTGGGTTGTTTTATTCCATGAATGGAAATAGTATGTTCTTGAATACTCAATGTCTAGTATTCCTACTAAGAATGTTAGTGATAAAGAGTTATTTATATTTGAAAAAAAATTGAATGACGCTATATATGTTCCATTTTTGATGATTTTTTCTATGTCCAGTAAAATAATGAACTCTCACTGAAACATAGATGTGAATATCATGCTTGGTCACCTCAGTAATATTTACCAAGAAAGATCTTGATGGAAAAAAGTTGAGATTTTTTAGGTGCTTATTCATAGAAATCAAAGATAGAGTTCCCCATACAGTGCTCATGTAGTCAATCTCATTGGATATATTGATCACCTAGAGGTTCTAGGGTTTAAACTCCCTAAAGAACTGGGAACCGTTCTGATTTTGGAATCACTCGATAAGAGATTCTCCATATTTGTTTTAAATTTTAGTATCAACAATATTGATAAGTACCTAATATATATTATTACTATACATCTATAATTAGATAAGGATATAAATAATCAACTTTATTCCAACCTTATGATGAACAAATGAAAAGTCAAATAAAAGATATTTAATTCCAAATATTCTTTATGCCCTTAAAAGAAGGGAAATCTCAAGGGGAAAGAAAGGGAATATGATGTTTTATTTTTTCATGAGGAAATAAGGGATACAAGAAGAAAAATTGTACCCAAAATAATAAATGGGAATATTCAGTTATATTCTTTATGGAGTGTAATTTATTAATTTCTACAAATTGGTTATTAGACACAATTTATAGTTCTCACATATGTATTCAAATATAGGATCCACGTATATTTAGAAAAATTGACTTAGTGGAGGTATATCTATAATTAAAAAATATATCTAAACTTTCTATAGTGGAAATTAGGGATTACCACATCAAATTGACAGCTGGATTGATTATGGTTTCAAATGGTTGTTATTATGTGCCTTCAGTTATAAAGAACATTATTTTTATATCCAGTCTTGAAATAGATTGGTTTATTTTAAATTTTGGAAATAAATATTTCTACTTTTATAAAGATATAATTTTTGTTGTATAGAACAATTAAATAATGGTATTTTTATGTTTTAATTCCCAAAAAAATAATGTAAATCAATAACAAAAAACATTACATGACTTATACCACACACAAAATTTTCATCGCTATCATGTTCATGTAAATTAAAATCCTCTGAATAAATTTCACAAATATTGATATTTCGATTCTTCTGATCTAAAACCACTTGGTTTCTACAATTAATGTTCACTAGGAAAAAATAGCATATCCCCATTTAGTGGGAATTGTGAAAGGAATATTTAGATTATTTAATTAGTTTATATCGATGTGTTTGGACCATTTCCTATTTAAGAAAGGGGTGGTCAATCAAACTTTATAACTTTTACCGACAATTTTCGTAGATGTGGATATGTGTACATAATGATGCATATGTTGGATTATTTTAATAAATTCAATGAATAAGTTAATGAAGTTGAGATCCAACATGATAAGAAGATTAAGAAACTCCAATCATATTTTTGTGGACAAAATATTAATCAAGACTTCATTGATTACTTTCAGGATTTTGGGATAATATCTCAACTCGCTCCTCATTATATGACTCAGTGGAATCATTTAAATGAAAGGAAGAACTAAACATAGTTAGACATAGTTAGATCAATTATGAGTCATGTATGTCATCTATTATCCTTTTGTGGGTATTCGTTACAAATGGCAGAATACATACTAAATAGAGTTCGAACTAAAGTGACAGACGGTATACCATATCAATTTTTGAATGGAAATAAACTCATGTTTTTATATATAAATGTGTGGGGTTTCAAAATGTTGTTTAATGACACATCAAGTAACAAGATTTCACCTTGAGGTATAAAGCGTATCTTTATAGGATATCCCAAAGAAACAACGTGATAATACGTGTACAATCATTTAGATAAAAAAATTATCATCAATAGATATCCCATATTTCTAGAGAATGATCATGTTTCTAAAATATATAGTTTTATATATATATAATTTAATGAAATATATGCTCAAGATACACAAGAGTAGGTATAAGAACAAATTTCACAATGCTTCGTAGAAGAAGTAGTTTTTCCCGAGAAACATGTACTGTATGGGAGTATTATAGAGGTTAGGGAACAAAAATGATATGGTTATATAGTCACCAAGGATAGTGATTCATTATTAGTAGATAATAATGATACTCTAACCTATATAGAAGCAGTAAGTGAAACAAATGTTTCCAAGTGGCAAGAATCCATGAATATTTAAATGTATTCCATGAACCAAAAAAATCCAGATTTTGGTAGATCCTTCAGTATGTGTGAAGCCTATCATTTTAAAATGGATATTTGATAAGAAACTAGACATGGAAGGAAGATTCATAGCATGTATTTAGTAACTGATAATAAAAGGGTTTAAACAATGTCAAGGAATTAACTACGTCGAAACCTTTTAACCTATTTCAATGATAAAATACATTAGAATTATACTTTCTGTTGTGGGTTACCATGGAAATGAGATTTTTAAAAAGGGATTTCAAAATAGCCTTCCATAATGTGAACCTCTAGGATGATGTCTATATGACACAACCTGAATGTTTTGTGACTCGAAAGGATTCTAACAACATAAGTAAATTGAAAAAATAAATTTATGGATTATAGAATGAATCTAGGTAGTAGAACATTCATTTTAAGGAATCCATAATATAATTTAGTTTCAAAAAGAATGAGTGTGATCCTTGTGTCTCCAAATGTTTTAGTCCAAGTACACTTGTTTTCATAAGAGCATATGTTGATGACATATTAATCATTTCAAACAAAATTCCAATCCAATAGTCTGTTAATTCATGTTTTAATAAATGATTATCTATGAAGAAATTGGGGAAGGTAGTATATATTCTTTGGATCAAGATCCATCAAGATATATCCAAGACGTTTCTTAGCCTATGTCAAAGTACATACATTGACAAGATACTCAATTAATTTGGTATAGAACAATCCAAGATGATACTATTTCTAGCATCACGTTTCATTCATCTTTCTAGGAAAATGATTTCTGATACACATGAGGAAATAAATTGGATGGAAATTATTTTATATGAATTATTGATTATTTCAGTCATGTGTGATATATTATGTAATAATCTATATGTTTCCATTGAATTATTTGTGGTAATAAGATATCAAGATGACCTTGGTGACAACTATAGGATGGAAGTTAAGACAATCCTTAAGTATCTAAGGTGTAATAAAAATATGATCATATTTTATGGAGGATATGAGGAACTAGTCATCATATGATATGTATATGATAGCTTCCAAACGAATAAAGATTATATAAAGTCAAATATAAATGATACTATAATACTCTACTATAATAATACTATAGTGATGGCTCTCAAAAAATAGACAAGGTCGCATCAACGGATGAAGAATGTAATTCGGACGCATTATCTCTTGAGAGATTTTTCTCAGAGATGTGAGGGTGAAGTGAGCATTTTTTCCATATAAGAAAACATGGTAGTACCCTTTACTAAATCCTTGAATCATTATAATCATGGTTATCATGTGAGGTAGAGTGGACGGAATTTTTTTGCAAAGTTTGATCAAGTCCAAGTGGGAGTTTATTGGAGTTGGTGTCCGATAATAATCAATTAATACTTTAATTACATGTATGTTGTTTGTATTTAATATTAATAAAACAGAAAATTACATATTTTTCATTTTTCTATATGAATATAATTTAACAATGTCTTAATGTGTATGTTTCATTGATCTGGTCATAGATGTTCTTCACTATGATGAGAACCTTGAATTGCAATGATTATATTCTTAATCAATGTTCTAAAATGTTGTTTAGTTGGATAATGTACCATGATGGGACACATGGTAAATATACTATAAAGTTTTAGTACTCATAGGAGGATGATTCTTATTCTCATGAAGTTCTCATATGGAAATTTCCAAGATGGGAGATTATGAGAATATACCCGCCAGTAGGAATTTCGCATGTTTTGGTGCCATCAGATATTTCAATCTATGAGCTTGTGTAACAGTCATATATATTAATATTTTCATTAATGAATGTCATGACTCTTGAACTTATATTTTATGACGAAAACTATGAAAAAAATGTTCTCAATGAGGTAGGGTATATTGGGAGCATCAATAATTATCATTAATGGATAAGTCAAGGTAGGATTTTTTTCTTCCATTTTTGTGGAAGCTGGTATCCCATCCATTTAATTAGAATAGAAATTTCCTCCAAAATTATGTTAAAATGGTGTAATGATTTGTTTATTTTAGGTATTTAAATAAGTATCAAGAATATAGGTTTGTAAAATAGATTTGGAACCTATTTGATTAGATATTGTGAAAAATGGATTATAATACACAATGAGTGTTCGTATTTGGTTTCCATCATTGTGAAATTAAGTTATTTCTCTTGAATGAATTTACCCATTCATAGAAAGTAATATTGGACTTTAGGACAGACTTATTAATTCCAACTATAAATGATCCTAAAGGGTCGCACACTAAGTGATTCCAATGATATCGATTAAATTTTATTTAAATTTAATTAATTTAATAAATATTATTCTCAAGATTGAAGAGTAATTTTATTTATTTTTTATCGATTGAAAATAATTTTTGATGATTGAAATATTTAAATTAAATATTTATTCATATATTCGATAAATATATATTAGTTCGAATGTTTCAATACCATTTTTGTGATATATAATTATTTAAAAGTTGGTAGATAATATTTATCATTTTCACATGTTGTCGCACGCCACAAAGAAATAATATTTTTATTTCATGGAATGGGGTTTTATTAATGGTCTCAATATTGTTTAAGGTTTAGCATGAAAAAAATTTATATTATAATATAAAACCTTATTCTATAAATATTATGCTATGGATATTGTGTAGGTAATAAATAATTAGGGAATTATTTCACACAACGAATTCTCTTTCGACTCCTCCATCTCTCTCCTTCCCAAGAATGATAAATACTTGAGACATTTCTTCAAGACCGAAGAATTATCAATAAATAATGAATAATGGAAGACATTTTATTCCATTTTATAATAATCATAGATCATTTTTCATTGATTTTAGATCGAACAAGTATGTATGGATCATTGCTAAATGTGCTCTATACTTGTATCCACACAGTGCAACGAAGGAAATCTGAATGGGTCTTTTCAGATGAACAACATTCACAATAGAGAAAGATTCTATGCTTGGGTATTTGTTTCTTATTGATATATATATATATATATTAATTATAAATTTTATGTTCAATATCCCCTCTCATGGTTTAAGGTTTAGAAATATAAAAAGATATTTAAATATATCGTCCAACTATGCACGCACCTGTTGCGCCCGGAACCATCAATACCCTAGTCGATGTGGATCATAAGAGGTATCTAGTGGGTTTTTTTATTAATATAAAATAATATTAAAACCAATTGAAATTAATCACACAGGGAGTGATAAACCCCATAAATTGTTATGTTCCTTGAGTACATGTTTTTGTTTATGCTACCAGAAATAAAGGATAGAGGGAACAAGATTGATTTATTCACCTTAAAAGTGATAAAGGTATATTAAAATGGGATAAAATTTGTGTATTTTAAATTAGATCAAGTATTATAAATATTAATTCACCCCCTATTAGTGTGGTTTATATCCCAATCAGTTCCCATAGTAGAGGGACTAATCCCTATCTGATAACCATCATGTTGTGGACTAATGGTTGTCTCATGATGCAACCACCCCATCGGAACCCTAAGGAGAATCCTTCCACTACTATGTCACAAAATCCCCAGATTTAGGTTTCCACTTTGAGGTACTTCCTCCATACCACAATCTAATTACCTTGACCATCCTATATGTTATGGTGCCCATTCCACACATTGGTATTCCCTTCCTGTCATGGAATTTCATCCACCAACACCTGGGAACTCACCATATTTTTTATTCCACTAATCTAACACTCCCAAATCATCCCATATCAATACTATAAAATTTTCTTTTATAATAATTATTAATGGGTGTCATTAATTCTAAAAACCAAGGATGCTTCAACCTCTAATTAAATCTATACTCTTTATCAACACTAATATCCACAACAGATAAAGGTGATAAAAATATTTTTATATAATTTTTCATTAAGAAAGAAAAATAGGGCCAATCAACACCTCCTCACCACTCCTCATCTAACTGAAACCCACCTTAAATCTACACCAAATTCAATATAATTCCCTATTATTTCATGTAAAGATAGATTCAAAACTTTTCCATCTCTCTCATTTAATACTATGTTTGAAATATCATTACCACTAACCTGAATGAATTAAACAGTTATAAAATTATATATTCATTTTTAAATTTTTTTATGTGTGTATGTAAGTATGTGTGTGTGTGTTTTTGTGTGTAATTTATGTATATTTTTAATAAATATTTATATTATAATAAACTTATATGTATTCAGATATATTAATATAAATATTCTTAATAAAATATTTAATATAATGATATATTTATATTTATATATATATTTTTGCATGTATGTGTGCTTGTATTTATATTTTAATATATATATATATATATGTTTCAAAATGTATCGATTTATATGTGTGTGTACGTGTGTGTACGTGTGTGTCTATATATATATATAATGTATCTAGTTATATGTGTGTGTGCGTGTGTGTGTCTATATATATATATATATATATATATATATATATATTCTTGTTGTGTGTGTGTGTGTGTATATAAATATATATAAACACACTCACATAATTGTAAATATATATGTATACTGTAAATATATGTGTATATTGTAAATTAAATTATATGAATATATATATATATATTGATATCAATATGTTATAGATATAAATTTATGTGTGTGTGTGTGTGTCTATGTGTGTGTCTATGTGTGTGTGTGTGTCTATATATATAAATCTATATAAAATTTCACACACATATAATTATAAATATATGTGTATATTGTGAATATATATTTATATTCTAAATTATATGATATGAATATAAATTTATAAATTTAAATATGAATATTGATATAATTATAAATATATATATATTATAAACATATTCTTATTTTATAAATTATATAATATGAATATAAATATATTATAAATAAGAGTATAACATCAATAATAAAAATAAACAAGGCTAAAACCCAATTAAATAGGGTAGGTTGTATAGATAAAATGTCAAAAATTAGATCCATTTAAGACTATACTTTCATTGAAACTATTTAGAATATGATCATCATCAAGTATTTGATAAAGTATCATTTTAGGTCTATATATACCTCTTTTTATTTTTTGAATTTGTTATTATGATCACCCTAATAAAAGGTGTTTACCTAGGTCTTCTCCTAACATGTCAAAAACATCATAATCATGTCATATCCATCTTCTCCTCAATCTATGTCACTCTTATTTTCTTTGAAATACATTCATTTCTAATCATATCCATCTAAGTATGTCCACATGTTTATCTTAACATTTTCATCTCTACTACCCTAATTTTTCTTCAAGATTCTATGTCAGAGTACAAAACTCACTACCATATAAAATAATAGCTCTAATAATAAACTGATAAAATTTACTATGTTTGAAAGTAATTTTATGGTCACAAATCACACCATAAGAATTTATCCTTCCAATTTTAATCCTATGAGATACTTCTAAATCCATATCTCTATCACATTGTAGAAATGAGACTAAATATCAAATATGATTAAATTTTGAAATAACCAGGTCACTTAATATCATATACCTAACATTATAAGACATTTATTTCCAAAAATAACACTCCATCTATTCATTCATATTCATACCAAGAGAGATTCTTTTTAATTCTAAAGTCTCTCACCAAAAATATAACTTTAAATTAAAAATATGTTTGGATACTGTGACTGAGCCTGTTTTATAAATATTTTTTGAATTCTGTTTCATTTAATTTTGTGTTTAATTGAATAATTTTTCACAAATTTTTATTGTTTTAATTCATATTTGAGTAATAAAAATTCAATGATCAATGCTGAAAAATAGAAAAAAAATATGAATGAAATTTTTTAAAAAAATTGTTTATTTGAATTTCTTGTTGTTTGGTGATACTGAAAATACAAAATGAAATTAATGGGACTTGGCCAAAAATTGGTCAGTGCCTAGGGTACCCTCAACCAGATAGTAAGATATATAGCTACCACTAAGTGTGGTTATCCAAGTAGCTGGGAAGTCCTACTCTAAGTATGGTAGAGTAGAGAATAGTTCATCCATCATAGTGCATCAATGTATGCACACTGTGTGTGAGGGTTAGGTATGGAAACATGTGGGATGATAGATTCATAGGCATAGAGTTCTCCAATGGTTCTTAGGAGACCAATCACTCAATTCTCTACTTACTATGACCCACTAATGGTGTAGAGTCTATGATATAGAGGAGAAAACCCCATAATATTTTCAATGTGTGATGAAAATTTCTTAGGTACAATGCATATAACCAAAATAGTGTCTTCCTGGGGGATTTCTACAAAATATCCGCCATACACACACTTCAGTGTAAAAGGCACTACCATATAATAAAAATGTCATATACACCATAATGGGAATCCCTAGAACACTAGAAAACAAATATTCCACATGTTTTTGTCTTTTCCTTTAATCTTAGTGGATCTAAGATGAATGTGAAAAATATTAGTATGTTGCTACAATTTATATTCATACACCATGGTCACCTATAGATAAAACTATTAATAAAAAATAAAATGAAGCTATGTCATCCTTTGTAAAATATTTTATAGTAATATGTAATTGAGAAATTAGGAACAAGTATGGAATTATAGTGATCAAGTCCATGATGTAGTCATGTAGATTCTCATGGAATGGTTAGTTTACTTGCATCATATATAAAGAATAAGTGGGGAGGTTCTTTCCTTATGAAATATGTTGTAGCATAGGGATTCGACTATGCTATAATGAACTCAAATATATAAAGGTAAAGGGATATAATGATAATGAGGTTTCATTGTGGATAAATTGTAGTGATGTGGCCATGTATGCATGTATAGAATGGCTCTAATTGAGGATTGGATGGGCTACAATGGTATTTTCCTACCATATATTATATATCTACATATATTATAAAGACTAAATATTTTTTCCATCCATGTGAATAGATTTATTTTAATGTAGTTTAAATAGGGGATCATGTGGGACTTTGTCTATGACCATGGAGTTTTAATACACTACATAATTTATTGGTAGATGAGATTCACTGTGAAGATATAAATAAAAACGTATTTCTACATAGTTGGACAACTTCCCTCTCCCCTATATAATGATACATATCTAAATATAGATAAATTGAGGATTATATGTGGATGACAATGTTGATTCAAGGAGGGGGAAATATAGAAATTTATCTATGAGAATATAAATGGGAGATATATAATATTTAAATATAGGTAAATGGTTGTATCTCAAGATGATTCTCTCTATGAATATAGGAGGAAGTTGTTATTCCCAATAGGGACTTTCTCATCTAGAGGGGAATTTACCTCTCCTAGAGGGATATCAACATCCAACATTTCATGAAAGAGTTGATGATATGGATCAACATCAAACATCAAGCTATGTAGTTTCAAAAACATTTCATTAAATTATGTAATGGTGGGTCTTCTTTGTATATTGTTTCTTAAATTAATGTAAGTATTTCACTTTTCACTATATTTTTCTGTTATATTCCCTCTTCTTAAACTTCATTACTCTTAATTATTTATTGATATATTGACTATGAGTTGATAGGTTTTCTGGGGTAGCAGTGAGTTAATGAATGATAACGAGTACTAAACAATCTTAATTTTTTCTAGCTTTTGAATTCATCATATAAATTTTTATTAAATTGAGAATATTATTATTCATATCCTAAATTAGCTAGGGATAGTGATAGAAATTGTGAAAGGAACCCCAATGTGATTAAGGGGAGTTGATATCAAGAGATAATCTAACTTCAATGATCACTTAGAGATTAATCAAAATGCAATTAGGTTCATTACAAATTACCTTAACCAAAGGTATTGGTAGGATTATGTTGTTCTAGTCTATGTTAAGAGGTAGAACTAAAAACATTAAGAAGTATCGGGACAATTGATTTGATGTAATCTCAAAAATGATGACTGGTTTGTATTTTTTAATGAAAACACATCCCTTAGTATAAACTCTCCTCTCTTCATCATTGTATTTCTTTTGAGTTAATCCATCATAGTACTAGATATTTTAGTTAGTTTAGTTTTAATAATTCATGAAAACATCAACATTATTGAATGATATAATACTTTTATACATGGGATCAACCTACGTACCTTCATACCCAATACATCCAATGGTAGTAACTTGACTGGGACATGGGATTCATTAACTCCTATCATCTCAAATCAAAGTTTATAAATTTAAAAGACACCTAACTAAAAAATCATTAAAACTGCCTACTAGAATTATATGATATGTGATTCCCAAGGTCAATATCACAAGGAAAAGTCTTATAAATTCAAGAGTTGTAACATTTTTACAATTTGTTGAAACTAGTATAACTAAACTGTCTAGTGGTGTGAAGTACTAACTCAAAAAAAAACAAGGATTAAGAGAGGAAATTTGATACCAATGGATGGTTTTTTATTACTAAAGAAAAATCAGTCATAACTTGTGAGATTACATCAAATAAATAGTCATGAGACTTATTAAATTTTCTTTTTTTACCTCTAAACATAAAATATAATAAACTAATCAAGTATGTCTCTTTGGATGAGGTAATATATAACCAACCTAAGTACATTATGATAAATATCTAAATGAAATGAGAATTTATGTCATCACTCTCTCTCCATTCCACATAATCAGATTGGATTTCATCCCATAAGTACCATCACTACCTCTATTTAATTTGATAAATGGTTAAAATTATTATCAATGTAATATAAATTTATAAGAATAATCCCCAATATATAATGAATTAAAAAGTGTTTAGTGCTTATCCTCATCTATTATCTCAACCCTCCACCACAACAACAGTGAAATCATAGTCAATCACTCAATTAATAAAGAGTATATTTAAATTTGTGGATGAGGGAAGATAAAAAATATATCAAGAAAAAGTGAAACACTTACCTGAATTTATGAAACAATCTATGTGGGGATATGCTATTACTAATGAAATGAAAAAGGAGAAAAAAATACTAAAATAAAAAAAACACATTTGATTTCAATCCTTCCTCTACACTATTTCTTAAAATGTTGGATGTAAATATCCTACTAAGTCGAAGAATCTCCCCTCTGCATGAGAATATCTCCCTTGTGTACAATGGCGTCCTCCTCTATTTAATGGGAGAATTATCTTGAGATACATATTTGTATTAATATTTAAATCTTATATATCACTCTTTTATCATATCCTTTATCCATTACTATATTTCCTATACTTTTAATCATACTCATCACCCACATGATCCTCAATTTATCTCCATTTAGATATATCCCATTATCTAGATTGAGTTAATTCATCTACTTGTATGTAAATTGATTCCACTTTAAATATTTAATTATATATGCACATTTAGTCAGATATATTTTCCTCATCTGTTGAGTATTAAAACTATAGGATTGTGGGTGTGGAACCAAACACATGATACCCTCCTTAATCTCCCATAAAATACATCTATTATCTTTCATGGATAGAAACATTTGGACTTTTAAATCTATATAGATATAGAATCTACAGTGTGGACAATACCACTGAAATTAAACTAATCATCTATCTAAGCCCTTCTATGAATGCATGAAAGGATATATCACATAATTGTATCCACAATGTGGCTTCCTTCTCAACTAATCCCCTAAAACATATTTATCAAGTGCACCATATCATAGATACAGCCCTATAATGAATCATCTTCCATTATTCAAAAACATTTTTCTTCATCCATATCTACGACGTAAGAGAACTCATCATGCTGCAAGAATCTACATGACTATGTAGTGGACTAAATCACTGTGGCATAATACTTATTCCTCATTTAATGACTAAATCCAACCAAAATATTTCTCATAGATGACTACGCTACTTCATTTTAGTATTTTTCTTCATATTCTAAGCTATAGGGGACTACGGTGAAAACATATTAGTTTTGGAACCTTACTGAGCTTCTTCTTCCCAATCCTAGAGCCACTATAATATAAAGAAAACCCTATGGTGTGTAGAATATAAATTTTTCCCTATTCTAAAGATTTCTATTTTGGTAGTCATATAATTTAGATGGTTTACTAATGCCTTTCAGTCCATAATGAGTGTGTATAAGAGAGACTACACAATAGTCACACAGGAGGAATCTATTTGATTAAGTGTCTGGTTACCATGAAAATAATATCCCACAACTCAGATATCATGGGTCTATATCCGATTAATATTAGACTCCACTCCATCATAAACTCATAACAGGCCAGAAATGGAGCTAGAGGAGTCAAAGCCACTATCGAGGTTGCCCCTCATCAGTGAATCTATCTTGTTCAGCATTACTGGAACTGACCCCCCATGTGTCGCAAGCATGCTTCTATTTTAAAAAAATGGGCATATGCTATCATTATTCCATCCTA
Organism: Viscum album; assembly: GCA_963277665.1. Classification (NCBI taxonomy): domain Eukaryota; kingdom Viridiplantae; phylum Streptophyta; class Magnoliopsida; order Santalales; family Viscaceae; genus Viscum; species Viscum album. The sequence continues at coordinate 919,091,872 of OY728164.1, read as the reverse complement.
TTGAATGAATTACATTCTACAAGGTAATCCATCTAATGTCTAATATCGTGGTTAATACCCCTTCAAATTACCATTAAAAATATTCATAAAAAATATATGATTCAGAAATAATTCAATATTAATCAGAAAAATTTTATAACACAGAAATGAAAAACAAATTGTGAACAATTAATCGATGATATTATAAATTAAATGATATTAAATTAAAAAATTAAATATAAAATTAGGATTATCATCAGTGACAACTATATCATCCAAAAAACATGAAAAAGGTAAATCATCTTGAATTTAATTTATAATTTCATCTAAGTCCCAGACATAAACATATGGTCTTAAATTTGAACCTTGGTATAGTTCGATTGAGATAGGAAAGTATGTAGTTTCACTTAATGGAGTTATAAATCATGTCAACTCCCTTTATACATGTGTTAGATCAGTTTGATATATGTCACCTATTCCCCTTATCTTTCAATATCTTTCAATAAAAATCTCTAGGAATACTATCATATTCCTTTTATAAATAATTGAAAATCATATAAAAATATTGGTCTTTTAGATGATAATACACCATAAGACCACTAATCAATTAAATTGATTCATTGGTTTACATCCAAGAATAAATATAAATTGATTATCTAATAGTTTACCTACAAATCCTCTATTCAATCACTATCCCAAAAAGATTCATGGTGTGAATCATTAGCTGATGGCATCTATAATTATTGCTACCTAAAATGACACCTTTATTTTTATACACAAGTACTTGAGAATTCTACCTTCATTAATCCAAAAATATATATTTTATAAACACATTAAATAACCTTGTGATTCAATTAACACCCAACTCCTCTGAATATTTAAAAACTTTAATGTATATTTTATCCATCCGAACTGCTTTAAAATTTCCTCTCTAATAATTTCAAGATTATATAAATGTAATCCACACATATTCTCTTCATTGAAGTTATTTTTAATTCTTCATCCCAAAATTTTCTTATTTTTATAATCCTTAAAAATAGTGTATACATATTCATATTTTATAGCCCAAACATGACCTAAATATTTATATTATTTCCCATTACCTCTTCCTAAACTATATATTTTTCATTCTGCGTTATTATTATGTAATGAATGGTATAACTTCTCAAAAACATGATATTTATCATCCTTAACAAATTTATTATCTTCTACATAAGAAATGTGATATTAAGCCCATGTATATTTATTACTACCAAGGTTTAAAGCTTTAAAACACTCTCATTTTGGTTTAGCATTTTGTTGAGAATTCTAATTCCACCACCACGATTATTTTCCAAAGAATAAAATTTTAACCAAACAGATTCATTTCCCTCCTCCCTTTCTTTCAATAAGCCCGATATAAGATTTACCAAAACATGACCTTACACATATTTATAGTAATTATCTCCCTGGTATATGTTTTTTCCAAGAAGAAAATAAGGATATTGAAAATGAGGAGGAAACCAATATCCTTATTTTTGATTTTTCCTTTCCAAACACTCAATGATTCATTAAAATTGATCATTAAAAGGAATAAAATCCCCAAAATTGTAGAATGTGATAAGGGAGTTTTAAGGGAAAGAATGATGACTAATGAGAGCATAAGTGGTTATAAAATAAATAAATTGGCATAAACTAAAATCATTAACAACACGAAATATGAATTCATGTCGTGAAATATTTGATGAACACCTACACTAAAATTCATGTAACCTTTAATTTTAGAGACCCTAAACCCTTTCCGACCCAAAAAAATAATTAAAAAAATACCTATAAACCATTAACATCATGAATAGACATTCACACCATGAACTAACTCCTAATATTATATTCTATCTCTCATTCTACTTCCTCCTCCAAAAACATTCACTGATATAGTCCAACCATTCCATAACATAAAATAAATAGTATAAAACCAAATCATAACACAAAAATTGGGTGTCATAAAATCCATTTGGATACTCCTAGAATATAATTATCTAAATTAAAAATAATTTTATCCACCTCACCCCATATGTATTCGGTGGTTCCATGAACTTCCCAATCCACTTATTTAAAAAAAATCTTAAAATCCATTATAATGTTATCCTTTATGAACCACTATATGATTATTGGATTCCTTAAATGTTCCATATTTATCTTGTAATTATTATCTTTGGGGAAAGAAACAAATAGTCTATATTGGGTGGTAATTATTCCACTATTTATAACTATAAAATATTTATGAAGTCGTTAATCTATATTTTTTACTAAGAAATAATCAATTTTTAATCATGTCACTCTACTTTTATAAGTAATAAGATGTTAATCTAATTTCCTAAAGAGAGTATTTGATACCATAAAATTAAAACTATAGGAAAAGTCTAAATAACTGATCCATCATCATTACTATACACAATCCAAACCCTCCATAGATATTTTAATGATCTTTATAATCCATTAATATATGTTCATTAAGGTCGCTTGATATAAAACACATCTCATGTTATGAAAAACTTTGAATCAAAGTTTCAAAATAAACCTTAAAAAGTATACTTCTATTGTACATCTTGACCTACTTGAGGTGTATAAAAATTAACAAAGTTGAAATAATTGTTTCCTAAAACTACCTTAATGAATACACTTTTATCCACTAATCATATAAAATCAACCACATTATCTCTTTAAATGTCATACACTATAATACCAACATTATTTTTAGTCATAGTTTTATATGAGTATCAATTTTTGAAATCATATTTTTCTAATTATTTTTCATTTTCTATCTCCCATTTAGTCTCATGTAAACATAATAAACTAATTCTTATTTAAATCATTGAATCTACCACTTCCATATATTTACCATTTAATGTTATAAAATTCAATATAGTTATCCAAATCATATGATTTTGAAATAGGTTCTTTACCCCCCCCCCCAAATATTTGTAAAAAAAGTTATGAAGATACTTTCTCTTTTAATACTATACTCAGGCATCAGTTTAAAGTCTTTGTATCATTTGATGCCACACTCACGAAATGTGGTATGTTACTTTCTGTTAATATCCTAATACTAGTATATTGATAAATTTGATCCATGTCATGATATAATTCGATAACATTTTATACTGGATATTATTACCTAAATTAACTCCCGTAATTTATCCAGGTTTGGGACAAGAAATGTAGGATACAGAACCCATACATGTAGATTTTTTATAAATTTGGGCATAAATGACTAAGTTTTTTATAAATTTTATTTTTTTAAAACATATATTTATATTTTTATACTGATAATATTTAATAATATATATATATATGAATATAAATAATATTTTAAATATGGAACCTTTTTTAGCAAAAAAATTGTGCTGATAAAGGACACACCATTTTTAGTGTTAAAACTTACAAATAAAGGGTCTCTTATTTAATGCTAAAAAAATATATCCTTTTATTATAATTTTTTAACATCAGTAATGGTAACCATTACCAGAATTTTTATTTAGGGATGATAAATCTTCCCCCATTATTATTATTTTTTATATTCTAATAAATTTTAGTGTTGGATATTATATAATCTGTAGTTCTTTAGATCATTTAAAACATGATCAGAACACTCGATCAAAAAAATAAAATTTTCCATAATTTTCACCAACCTATTATGAGATAATTTATTAAAACATCATATAAGGATAGTTAAACTGTTGGGGAAAATAAAAATCCTTTACTAGTTTCTGTAACGAATCATGTCTTACATATATTCTTGAATGTGTTACACATCCTTTCACTAATTGGTTTTAGGATGGAACAAATAAAAAGGGTTATGTGTAGGTCCTAAAAGTTTTGATCTAGAGGAATTGGATCTTGGAAGGTGGTATTATATCCACATTTTAGGCCATGTGTGATTTGGGTGACCCGAAACTAGTTTGACGATGATAATGATGGCTTACTTGGATTATTTATCTCCATGATGGTGCCTTGTGTTGAAATTATTCTTGATAACAATCGTCAGGTTTCATATACTATTGAAGAGAAGAACAGTGGTTCAATATATTTGGATTGGCCGATTATATTTAAATGATAGACCTAGTTGAGTGGTATTTGGTTTGAGGGAATAATTTATGGCCAAAAAACAAAACCCCTAATTAGTTTCCATAAGAAATGTTGGAAAAAATATATACTTGAATATTATTCTCCTTTAATCACCAATTAGTTTTATGATGGGACCCCATAAATGCTTATGCATCTATTTTGGGAGGGTTGGGAAACCCAAATTAGATTCTAACAACAACTTTTATGACACCAATAAAAATTGGATATATCACGGATAATAGAAAAACTACATATATCTTAGAATTCATTTTTAATTATAATTAATTTAAAATGTATATTGATATTGATATCGAAAAATAAGTCAGGTGATAAACTTATAGATTTATTAACCAAGATATTATTAATTATGAATTTTCAGAAAATGATTTATAGAATTGGAATGTAAAGATATAAATATTATTCATGATATGACCAATGAAATATTAAGAATGTTTTACTTTTTTTCTTTCATCATATTTTTCCTACAAGGTTTTTCTAAAAAAAATTAATGAGATAACTTAAAAAAGACATTAAATTAAATTATTTTTTTTATATTTTTTTCCGCCTTTTTTAAGTAAATATTAAAAAATATTTCATGATATTGATAATATAAATGGATAGGTGGTAAAAATATATTTTATTAGTTTATTTTTATGATTGTTCATTATCATCTATTTTAACTTTGACATCACACTTTGTCATGATATATGTCTCAATTCGAATTTTGAAATAATATACTATATGAATTTGTGTTATTATGTTAGTTTACATTATTTTAATTAGGTTTTACATAAAAATATTTTTTTAATTATTATTTAAGTATTTTTTTTAAAGATAAATATTAAACTATATTAAGAAATGCAATCCCCGTGGGAGGATGAAAACAGTCCTGTTGGGGTTCACTTATGGAACAAAAACATAGCTTTATTTTTAAGATGTAAGTTGTTAGGGTGACTTGTTAATGTTTCTTATGCATTGATCTAATTTATTTATGGAATTCACCATGTCTTGTTTTTTGTTTCCAAGAATTTTTGAGACCACTAAGAGGGGTGAATCAATAGTTCCTTCTTGTTTTATAAGAAATATTCTTAATTACCTTAGAAACATTTCTTATCCTTTTCAAAATGTAAGAGTTACGATCCAAACAAAAATGAATCTTAACTTCACCTTTCATATTTAAAAAATAGAAAGACACATCTACAAATGATACTTATATGGTTTTGTACAAATACCAAGTTCTTTCCATGTAGGATAGTCCCACCAATATAGACTCCTTCACTATCTTATTTATGGAGTAAAAAGGCACTTGTTGCAAGATATTAAACAATCCTAGTATAAAATTTCCTGTTGTAGTAGGTTAAACCCAGCAACTATTCTTTTGATATCAAATTTATCATAGCTAGTTATATACCCCAACAAACAAACAAGCCTTTTTGGCAACTGGTCAGTATCCACTATTACAAATTTTACATTCCTTATTATTTTATAATCCACTTAATAATTTTCTTCACTTCCTCCACATATATGATGAATGAAACTTCACCCATGTACCATCTTCAAGAACATAAAATATTCTCTGAATAAATTATTAGTCTTGAAACTTCTTTCAGAAACTTTATCTGGAAATATCATTCAAAAAAAGTTAGTATGATCTTCCTCAGTCTCATAGCCTCTATCTAGTGGACTTCATCGGATTAGCCCTCATCTAATTCTTCTTATCATTATCTGGATTTTATTAGTATAAAACTAATTAGAAACTCACATATTCTTTTTCTAATGGACATCACTTTATGGATTTCACTTTGATGGGCTCACTCTTATCGACTCATTCTAATAGACAGCATTAACATGAAAAAACAATTCTGGTCATAATCATAATACCTATCACACAATTTTCAAAGCTTCATCTTTGATAACATGTGAACAGTTTTAAGTACAAATTTACTTTTCACTCTATTTTTATTCATCCAAGAATGGTGAAGGGAAAAAATAAATATTCTTCTTACTCAATGGAATTCAAAATTTCTGAATTTCTTATTCATTTAAGTCTTCATATTTGACTTCTTCAAATCTACTTGATACTTTTGGGAGATTCATTAAACTTCTCCAATATTCTCAAAAAATCATACTTCTTCAAACATCAAGAAATTATTATGTCCAATTAACATTAGCCTGATCAACAATTGTTTTATTATTCTAATTTATGTTTTTTCCTCGGTATCAATCTGATGTACTTTCTTATAAAAAATTCATCTGATGTAAATTCATATGAAAAAATCATCTTATGGATCATAACTTTTGACTCTATAGCCTTTCCTCTTGACCCAACTGAAAAAACTTCAAAACTTTTTCTCTTGGACCATTGAATAATAAAAAACAATCAAATGATTACTTTCACTAATGCTTGGGGTAATTTTAAAATGGTTGAATACATTTTTGAATATCATCATTTCAAATTATAATGATTTAAAATGATTATAACCACCTCATTAGTCACCCAACACATCTCACATTTTTCAATTTCTTCCTCATTATGATGGAACATTTCATACATATGCTAAGACTAATTATATGAATCCAATTAAAAATTGGATATCCCACTGATTCAGATCATATTTCATATTTTATGCATTGGTATCTACATCATACTGATATATTGATATATTTTTCCTAATGATTTGTTAGTGTTTAGATCCCTATAGTGGATATGTGGAATTCCATGTCTGCTGAATTAGTGTCAGTTCACATCTGATGATTTTCATAATGATGCTTAACTTGATGAATATTCATTTGAAATTTCACATTCTTCCTTCTCAGAGAATATAAATATTTATTATTGAAACTAACTCTGATGTATCGGTTTCAATAGACATATGATGCCCCATTTAATGAAACTCCTGGAAAAAACATCTTTTCCCACATTATTTCACACAACTTAGATCAATGTATATGAGATTACAAATGATGTTGAAGACTTCAAAAATAAAAAATAATATTCATATTTAATAAAAGGAATTTTCAAAAATTCCCCACATTTCGGTCTCACTCAGCATCTTCTTATACCAATTCAACCAATGAATGATTCCCAGAAGTCTCTAACATTCTATCAAATTCTCATTCTTATTTCCTAGATCTAATGACTTATTCTAATAGGTTGCATGTGATGGGTGGTTCTGATTGAAAACATTGCAAACACCCTTCTTTTATCTAGATTTCCATCATCTCCTCACTAGGTAATTATTTTACTCACTTTTATCACATTCTTTAACATATTCCACAAATTGGTCTACTGAAAAAAATATAACCCAAACAAAACTTAGTCCTCAAAATTCCCTGTTTTTGTTTTTTGTCAATTCCCACTTCATTATATAAAAACAATACACACATAAAACAACTTTCTCATGATATTATTCACATATCTTCTCTCTCTAAACTCTTTATCCTCATATATTCCTCTCATGTACCCCCCCCCCCAACCCCTTAATACATCTTCTCCCCTTATTAACAACCAAATTCAAGAAGGATAACAATAAAAATTTTCCCAGTTTTTTTGAAATTTTTTCTTATTTGAAAAGGTTGTAACTTTTCATCTCAAAATCATGAAAATATTATTTAGAAGAACATAAGTGTCACATGAGTTTCTTAACAAAGAGAATTCCACTAAAAAACTCTATGTCTATATTGGAAAACCCGATGTAGAAAAAAAATAGGGTATAATCAAGGTTATCAATGTTGTCCATATCAAAAATTTCATGTAGTACATATTAATTTTTCTTTATAAATTTTCTTATCTAGGGAAATTCCTAAGAGGATTAATCAAGATAATGATAACTAACACCCATCTCAAGAAAAAAAATCAGAAAATCTCAATTGTAAAAACATAACATTCTCAAAAACTCATTTTTTGTAACCTCATTACTTTATTTTGAAATAATAGTTATATACTTCAATAAAATCTTGCTTATTTTAAATCCTTCAATTCCATGAAACTTAATATAAATACACAAATGTTTTGGGAATAAGGAGGAACCTCATTTCTTTTAGAATCATATTTTGTAAAAAGAGTCCTATCTCAATATTTAATTTTTCTTATTCTTATTTGATTTTAAATTGGATGTGGTTTCTTCTATATGTTCATCCTTTTTAGATTTTTTAGAAGATTATTTTGATCTTTAGAATCTTTAAATGAAGTTATCAACTGCTCTACAACATTAGTAACCTATTTTTTATTTTGAGTTTGCAAAAACAACTTCATTCCTTCTTCTTGGGCTGGTAAGATAGTCATACAACTATTTGTTACATTACCCTCTTTCTCACATAAGTTGAATATTTTATGTATCTTGAAAATAAAATATATTGAAATATTTTTTCAACTTTTCTCACTCATTCAGAAACTATTTTCTTCCCTTTTTCTTTTGCTGATTTTTTTGCTTCTTCTAACTTCCTAGACATAGAAACTTTTTATATCTAAATAACTAAGCACTCTTTCTTTTTAGATATATCATGTTAACTTTTCTCAACTTTCTTAAAGTACTCAAACTTCTTCAGCTTCTCATTTTTCTTTATTAGGACATCAAAATTATTCACCTTTTGAGTTTCCTTTTTTAGTTATAATAATTTCTTATAAAATCTTGGTTTTTTATCAACATATCTCCCCAATTATTCATAGATATTTACTAGTAGAGACATATTTTACTAGCATGAATAATATCTATGTATGAAAATTCTATAACACCAAAAGTGACCTATGAATATCTATTTTTCAGAATGATAGTGAACTTCTTCAAAACTTTGTTGTTGTAGTTTCTTCATAAATCATGGAGAAATTTTTTTATGATGATACTTTCTTGAATCATTCATCTCTATCTTGGTGGAAAACAAATTGTCACAAGCCTTATTTTTTAAATAACTCTTTTCACCCCCTTTAGAAGTATCACCTTAAACATCCAATGACTTGGTCAAGTTTTCTCTAATATTTATTATCTCACATTATGTTGTAAGAAGCATTGATTGTGCTTATAAAAAATCCTATTATTTATCATCCAACATTTTTTAGAACATCTATCATTTTTTCATATTCATCTATATTAAACATTTTCTTCTTACTTTTATGAATAAGTGTAGATTCTCTCATATTGAGGTTATCATTATCAGCTGATATTTCATCAAAAAATTTCAGTTTTCTTTCAATCTCACAAATATAATTTTAAGAATACACTCCATATGAGTAATATCTTCACCATAGTTGTCATTTTTTTAATAATTACTTTCACTAATGGGATAGAATCCCACTATTAGTGCATATCTAACTTCAGGGACAAGTTAGATAAGATAGTATAATATCTTATTCTTCCAACTATGATAGTTCTTTCCATCAAAAACAAGAACACAGTTATTGTTCACTAAATTGAAATTATTCATTCTTAGAGAAGGAAATTTCAGATGGAACCTCCACTAATACCAATTTTTGTTCCCAGTAAGATCAAGACCTCTGAGAGGGGGTAGAATCAGTGGTTCCTTTTTCATTTATAAAAATTTTTCTTAATTACCTTAGAATATTTTCTTAACCTATAAAATTTATTTGAGTTATGGTTCACTCAAATATAAATCTCAACCTCACCTTTCGTTTGCAAAAAATATAAATATGCACCATTGCATAATATTTATAAGTTTCTGTATAAATACTTACTCCTTTTCTTGTTATATATTCTCACCAACATGGATTATTTAACTATATTCATTATGGAATGAAAAGGCACAAGTTGAAAATAATGCTATTATCCTAGAAGAAACATTGCATCTATAGTTTGTTATACCCACCATAGATCCTTTCATATATACTTTCCCACAGTTGGTTATACACCCTATCAAACAAAAAATCCTTTTTAGAAATTGGTAAGTATACATAGTTACAAGATTTATATTCCTTCTTATTTTCTGATCCACTTCATAAAGTTCTTCACTTCCTCCACAAGTAATCTGAATCAAACTTCACCTATATGAAATCTTCAATAACATAAACAATTATCATACAAAATTGTTTGTCTTGAAACATATTCCAAAAAATCTATCTAGAAATATTCCTCAGCAAAATTAATTCTAAACATCTACATTCTGGTAACCTATGTCCAACAAGCTCCATCCAATTGGCCTCTAGTTGATTCTTCTTCTGGTCCTCCTTATTTAATTGAGTAAAAAATAAATGAGAAGCTCACCTCTTCTTAATATGATAGAACTTCATCTGATATACCTCTCTTTGGTGGATTTAACTTTTATAGACTCAATCTAATAGACTCATTTTTATGGAACTTCCTTCACTTCAAACCGAAAACAAAAGTCTGGTTGGAATATCAATACCAGTCAAAAAAAATTTAGAGCATCACATTTTAGAATATGTGAACAATTGTAAGTTTGAATGTACGTTAATCTCTATTTATAGTCTTCCCATAATTGTAATGGTAGGAAAAAATTGTCTTCATACTCAATGAAACTCACAATTTCTAAATTTCTCATTCCTTTAGGTCTTTATACATGACTTCGTCAACTCGTCTCGATACATCTAGGATATTATCAAAACTTCTAAATTATTCTCAAAAACATATATATTTTTCAAAATTACAAAAAAATATTCAATTTTATTAAATTGATTTTATTCATCCTTTATTTTTTACTATGATTGATGTTTCTACCTCAGTATCATACAAATAATCTTTATTATATGAAATGTGTTTGACAGAATTTATTATGAAAAGTTTTTTTGATCAATCATATCTTCTAAGTCTTCATCCTTTCCTCTTAACATTACTAAAAAAACATCAAAACTTTTTTTTGACCCATTGAATAATTAAAAAAATCAAATTATTTCTTTATTCAATGCTCTGGGTCATTTGGAAATTGTTGAATACATTTTTTAATAACATCATTAAAACATTTAATGATGTTAGATGTTTCCAACCACTTTAGTAGTCACCCATCACTTCTCACATTTTCAATTTCTTATACATTAGGATGAAAATTTTCATATATATAATCAGAATGATTGTATGAATTCAATTACAAATAGGATCTCCCTTGGAATCAGTTCCTATTTCTTAACCAATAAATCAGTATCTACATCATGCCGATAGATTGGTATCTCTGTTATGTCAATGTGTCAATTTTAGGATCTTTCCAGTGGATTAGTGGCATACTGTCTCTATTGAACTAGTGTTAGTGATCACATGATGATTCTTATACCTATGTTTAACCATATTATTTTTCATTCATAATTTCTCATTCTTCCTTCCCATAGAATATCAATATTTTTAACAAAAATTGAATCTGATGTATCGATGTTAGTACATTTATGATACTCTAGTTTCTGCAACTCCTTCCAAAAAAATATTTTCCAACTTTCTTTCACATAGAATTGATCAAAAATATATCATATTACTTATTGTTTTTAAGACTTGAAAATAGTAAATAATCATAAGATTTAATACTTCTAAGTTATCTGACTTACAAACTTTTCGGTCCCACTCTGCATCTTCAAAAAATGATTATTCATGAGATAAATTCCCAAAAGTCTCTTACATTCCATAAAATTTTCATTCTAATTTCCTAGAATTGATGACTTAGTCTGATAGACTACGTATGATGGTTGGTTCTGGTTGACAAATTTTTAAAAACATTTATTTTATCCGATTTTCCATAACAATCTCACCAAGAAAGTTTTTTACTCACTTTACTCACTTTATTAAACACATTTCACATATTGATATATTAAAATAAAATAAAACTAACACATAACTTAGTCCAAAAATTACTTTTTTCACCTCTCCTTGGACACCCTATTTATCCCCGAAGCTACCACATGATGATAATGTCACTTCCATTCACCCATGGTAGAATTTTTTTAATTTTAAATTCTTAATTTATTTCCAAATAAAACTAATTTATTATTAGTTTACAGTTTGAATGTATCATGTGTAAATTCTTCTAATATTTTCTCTTCTTGTTTTTTCTATCTTTTAGTTGTTCTGGTCATAGTTTTGTTCTTGTACCCAGATAATAGATTCCCAAGTTGATCACCCATAACATTATGGATTGTCTAACATTTCTTAGAGATAAAAGTATGTATTCATTCCATGTTTGAGCTAATCATCGATATTCTTACCACACATTAGACCATATAGTTGTGTATCTAATCTTCCTACCATGTAGAGACCACAGATAATTGGTTATCTTGAGAAATCAATCTTTCTAACCCAAGTGGTTGTGTGTGATAATTATTTCTACTTACAATGGAAAATAAGTAGAAATTAATTTTCCTTTATATTTTTTTTTAATTTTGGGTTTTTTGGTCTTTTGGGGTTTGATTACCATCATTTGTTCATTTGTCAATGTTTTTTGTAGTCATTAAAACTAATATCATCTAGATCTAAGGGTTTTTTTCCTACCAAATGCCTAGAGATGATAATATTTGATTCCTTGATCTGGATTTATTAGCCTCATCTTATTTTGTAAATGGTATTTAGAAATGTGGTAATCGATATGATCATAGGGATCAACCCAATTTTTTCAAATTAGGAGTGGATTCTTTGAAATATCTAGGAAAAATTCTGATTTTTAAGGATGTCCTTAAAACTGGATTTCATGTTTCATATTATCAATCTATGATTAGAAATTTTAATACTAATTCATATATTTCTAGGTTTAAATTAGAGGTCTTGGTTGATTCACCCTCAGATTTAGGTATTTTTCAAGAATCTGAGTTTTATTTGAATAATAACTTTTTGATAGTTTTCTTAGGGTGTCTGATTTTTTATCTCATAAGATTAATGATATGGGGGATATGATTTTTAGGAATATACTCAAGAAATTATTTTGAAAAATATCAATTGATGTAAAAATTATTTGATAATTCACCTATAGTTACAATCCAAAGAACATAGTTGGGGTATATATTAGGAAGCAGAGAGGATCTTTTCATATTTTATTTCTCTTCCATGGATTTAAATAAAAAATACACAAAGTAGTGATTTTTTAATTTGATTCCTCAATTCCTTAAACTATAGTACTAGGATCTCTCCTTAAATCCAATTTCTCTTAAAGATTTGTTACTCAACAATTTCTCTAGGATTCTATTAAAATTTGATCTTATCTATCATTTAATAAAAATTATTATGTTGTTATGAATTATTTACTATTTTAGTCTACTTATTAATTATGAAACAATTTCAAAAAGTGGTATGGGTTGACATAATATAGGACATGCTCTGGATAATTATAACTGATAACTGAACTATAATTTTTCTGGGATGAAAGGCCATGCTTCATAAAAATGTATGAAATATTATAATCTCATGGGGCCTCATCCATGGATAATGTAAATTATAAGTTAACTATCCAAGATGAAAGGTCTTCTATGAATGATCATGTAAAAGATAAATACAAAGATACTCATGGAATAGTCTCTTAGAAAGGATCCCTTAATCTGGATTTTCCCTTGAAATGTCTCAAAGGAGGTGAACATAAAGATCACAAACCAACTAAATCTAACATGATAGGTTCCCTATAGATCATCTAGATTGATCTAGGCCCCTCCTCTAGGAATAAAATTAAGAAATATCCTAAATCCTTATATATATTCCATATTATATTGAATAAAAATTATGATTTTCAGGCACAAAAGTGTATATTATTTTATAAAATATGTTAATGAAATAACATGATAAACTATTTTCATTTTTTATTTCACCCACTATTTCATTAAATGAATTTATTTCATATTTAGGAAATATAATTGAGTTAAATGAATTCATATATATGAAAAATGAATTTGTTGACACATTAACATAATAATTATAAATGCATGAGTTAATGTATGCATGACTAAATAATTTCCTTAGGCTATATAAAAGCAATGCCATACGATTACAGAGGGGTGTGGGATTTGTTCATGACTAGACGAAACTCTCAAAGTCAGAAAATCATCTTCTATCCTTATCCTTTTAATTTGAAGCTCTGGTAATCTAAGGAAAAATGATAGATCTTCCTAAAATGTTTTGATTCAAGTTCAACTCAGGGATAAACTATATAAGTGGGAATATTTTATTTTCAACTTTGTGACCTCTCCTAAACTTAGTCGATGCAGATCATGATTTTTTTATAAGCTCTACAATCAATAGTATTTCTTTTATATATAGTGTACATCATTTATATTTATCATTTTTCATATATCATGCATGGGATATCCTCAAACAGTGGGATATTAAAAAAATTAATCTCTATCGAAACCCTATAGTGGTATCAAAGGCTTTACATGTTTAGATTTATGAAATCCTTCATCAAAATGTAGAAACAAACGTAAATAAAAATTCATTTTGAATGTTTTATGAAAATCTTCTAAAATTATTTATCCTTATAGAGATGTGGTGTATAAGGGTTACCATGTATTTACCCTTACTCATATCAATTGTGTAAGGGTGCCCATAGTGTTACTAATATTTTAATGGTTATGCAACAGGGACTCATGTCATAACATTACATGAAGGTGTTCAAATAAGATTCGATGAGGTTTCATAAGTCTATGTTAATGTAACCTAGAGCTTTACCTTAAGTGTAATTATATCATGTAGAGTTAAGAGCTCAATACCCTTACATGGTATGTGTTGCGTAATGGTTAATCCATCATACCCTTATATATATTGTCTATGTAAGAGTATAATGATGTTTCCCTTACATAGAATATGGAATTTTTGTAAGGGTAAATAGAAAATATTTCAATGAAAATTAAACTCTTAATATGTTTTAAAATTTTATAAAATTCTCATAAATAATTAAAAATATGTTTTGGGAATATTAAATTTATAAAGAATTTATAGATTAATTAATTATTTATAAATGGTTTGTAATTAATTATATAATTTTTTATGAAATATTTATATTCAAAAATATTATATCATAAATTTGAAATGCCTTTTAACAAATTATATAGCATGTATTATGATATAAAATTAAAAGTGTTTATTTATAAATCAAATGAAATAATTTACAAAGAGTTATAAATTATGAAATAAGGACAAAATATGAAAAAACTTTATTTAAATTATGAATTGTTCATAATTAATTATTTTTGAATTGTTCAAAATGAAAGGGGACCTTATTTGGATATTATTTAATTCACTTCAAAATATTTTTCAATGATTTATATGATCAAGGTTTAAATAATGATTATTTTTATGTTATTTATATTATGGGTTGTAAATATTTTAAAATTATTATAATATCATATATTTTAAATGGAAATGTTATATAATGATAAATATGAAATATTTAATATTGTGATAAATATAAAATATTTTTATTCAATATTATGAAATTTCTAAAATATTAAAATTGAAATTATAAAAGGATTTATAGTTAGATATTGTTTATTAATTGTTATTAAATGTTTATCTCATCTTTGAATATTTGAAATGTTCATTTATTTAAAGGTTATTCCATTTTTAATTCATTTTTATACATTTTCTATATTATGAATGTTTGTATGCCCAAATTTATATGATTAATTGATTTTCAAATAAACCCTTTAATTTTCATGCTAGGAATCACTACATAATGAATTTATTTTTTATCTACCTTGAACTCAGTTTGCAATTTAATTTATCAGCTTAAATATAGTTATTGAATATAGTATATGAATATTAGGTGTTATAGTTATAAATAATTGGATTATATCTTCAGTAAAGTATCCTTAAGTATAGGGACTTAGGGTATGACTAACTACATACATAGAGGCCCATTCCCAGTCTTGGAAAGTTAATTGGGTTAGATATTTTATACTCTCATATTACTCACAAAGAGATTCTCAATTACATATAATTATAAAAATTTACATGAATTTTTTATGTACATTATGAATATGATTCATTTGGATATGTATAAATATGTTTGACATAAAGTTTTAGGTCTGTAACACAACCCAATGGGATGTGTAAAGTGTTACACATTAATATGGTTTGAAAATATTGATTAGGTAGATGGAAAATGATTCCATGATAAAATAACATGAATCATGCATATATAAAAAGGAATATCATGAGATAATATAGTGAGATTAAAAAAATCTCATCCACATTCTAATTGAGAGATTCCTTCTAAAGAAGCACTTATCAAGACCCACATCATTCAACTAGGTAGGTTCTATCATATCTGGGTTCCCCTGGTTTATTTTATGTAAGGATAGAATTTAATGTGTGACACTAGATTTCCCTAATGTAGTTTATTTCATAGTTGGGTACCCCCTGGGTTTTCTTATGTTATTCTATTTTTTATGTTTGTATGGAGATACACATAGCTGGGAAACCCTTAGGAAGTATACCAGATGAATATAGTTGAGTAAATATATATGATGTATTTGGATAAATATTTATCTACTAAAATATCCATGATTGGAAATTGGTGTTTTTGGGATAATTCCCAACCTAAATAATTAATTAATAAGAGCAACACCCATGAATACTCTCTTTGAAGAGAAATATGGGTATTTTGCACCTAATGGGTATGGTGAATATTTTAAAAGTGGTTTTCATTTTAGTGGATGTTTATTTAATAAAAGTACTTACTAAATATTGGTTATAAAAATGATACTCATATGATAAAATACTCTATTTTGGATAAATTGTTTCATAATCAAGAATTTCCATAAGTCCAGTCATTAAAAAAGAAAAACATAATGGTAGAAACATCCTCTTTTGGAAAATATATTTTAGAATTATACTCAATCAAGAAGGAATTTTCTTTGTATTATAACAAAATATTCTTGATAAAAAAACTAATGATGATATTCAAAAAATTATTTGGATAACTATGATAAAAATAAAAAGAATGAACATGATGTCTTTACACTCATAATTGATATAATAGAGTCAAACTTTCCAAAGAAACATGAAAATATTAGTTCATTTCAAATGATAGATGAATAGAAAAGTCTATATAAAATTGAAATAAAGGCATGAGATGTAAGAATTTTATAAATATATTTTCCATTATAAGATAAAACAATAAACTCAGTCTTCACTCATGTACTCAATATGATTTGATTTCTCAATGTCTTGGAGAGGCTATGTTCACCTATAAATCTTGAGTTGGGAATTGATTTCACTCTATAAACGCTACTGATATTTTCCAATAGTTTGTTGTGAATTAAAATATGATTGAAATATTAAAACCTTTACCTAATATCATTAATATGTTGTGTATTACTAAACAAAAAATGTGCATTCTAGTCTCATACACCATGCTGATGGTATATAATGATATGGATAAAAGTTATTTCTAAAAAAGGAAGGTAAGAGGTCATGGAACTCCACACTACTTGTCAATCCATGAAATAAATAGGAAGGAAAATGCTTTTATTATGTAAAAGTTGTCCATTGGAGAATAAATTATTCGGATTTCCAAAAGGGATGAATGGAGCCAAATAGAGCATTCACTTCTTGTATGCATGTTATAGAATTCATTTTTTATGGTATATGACAGTAATTGTATATTTTAGAAGTGTTGTAAATATACAGGATAAATAAATAAAGAAATTAATGATCATACTGTAAGTTTATTTCCATGTTATTGAGTAAAGGTGTTTTTTAATAGGTATTGAGATACATTAGGAAAATATGAATATTTCATAAAATTTGTATTTTATAATATTTATCTTTTGAATATATTATAAACAATGGTTTCTTGAATTAAATGAGATGGATTTCGATACACATAGTTATGATTTGTTCATTTTTATAACATGATTTAATGGGATACAAAAAAATGCCTTATTTTGGTTATGGAATTCAACCAATTTTCATTTATGGAATTTTTTTGATAAAATGATTGAATTAAAAAATGTTTACCCAATATTTTCAAACTTTTTGGGAATATATATGAAATATGAATATGATGTCTATGTTTGAAGGTACTATATAGATAGTGCAACTGGGTAAAATTTCAAACCAAATGAATAATATTTGGTTGAGTGGTTCAGAAATTTTTCATCAAGAAGCCACTCAAGATCATTGAAACATAGGGTTGTTAAGAAGGATAAATTATATTTCCATATGATGGGATTATCCATAATACCTAAAGTATTTTTTTGAAATTCCATGTAATGTACATATTCGGTGTGGAAGTTAATGAAATCATTTCATCATTTTTAAAGGTTATACGATACCAAATATATATTTTACAGGTGATATAAATATATAGAAGGTTATAATCAAAGGAATAATTCATTGATCTTATTGATTAAGTAAATAGTTTCTACTTTGAGGATTTAAATATAATGTATTTTATCATGATCTAATGAATATAAGTCAAATATGTGTATCATTGTCTTATTTCTCATATGTGATAAGAGAATATAATCAGTAACAAAGAGATATTATAAACAACCTGAGATGATAAATCATATACACATTTTTTATGATTCATACATATTTATAGCATGTTTTGAGAAGAAATCAAGTATAAATTGTTTATCTATGATAAAATGTTTATTTAGGATAATGTGTTTATCTATGATAAAGTGTTTATCTAAGACAAATTATTAATCAAGATATTTGATAGAATTTTAGGGAATGTGATCCCACCACCCATTGGAGTTATATTTTAATAAAAGTCTTCTTTTGAAATAAAAATGATCCAATCAAATAGAATATCATATATGATATGGAAAAAATATTTTATTTGGTAAATGATCTTAATAAATGAAAATAATTGTTATTTCGTAATACAAAATGGTTTTTCTATCTTATCATGATAGTATGACAAGATTATAATAACAAAGAGTCTAGTGGGAGTTTTTTTTGGATTATATAAGTTCAAAATTAATAAATAAAGGACAAAACCAATCATAATTTAAGGTTTTTTCCACTCAATATCATAAAATTGTTAGGATATGAAATTGTAAGGGAAAATCTAAAGTGTTACATTTAGTTGTCATTTAAATGTGGATTTCTTTATTTCCTAAATTATTATACTATTTTATGATTAAGCAGTTTTTCAATCGATATCCTAAAAGAGGATGGGATATGTAATAAAAATTTAAAGAGTCTCATTTAGTTATCCATGAAAGTGAAAGACAGTATTTATTGAAGCATTGTTCCAGTAAAAATGGAAAGTGAATTATACTTTATATCCTAAAATAGTTTTTGGATATATGGGTAAATAAAAATTTAATTAGTTAAATTTAGTTATCATATTAATGTAATATTAAATTTATCCTAAAAGAGTTTAGTATAACTGGGAAAAAAATAATGTAGATAGTCACATTATTTCAAGGAAACATTTTAAGGGAATAGGATTCTAAGGATGATGATGATTAATTTAGAAAGAATTATATGTATAAAAAATAATTTGAAATTGTATCATTTAATGTTACGAAGTTAAGACATTTTAATATGTTCAAGGAGTTGAACATATAGGAATATGATTCCTAAATCCCACCATTATTCAAACTAGATTACTTTATAGAAATTTATAACTAAAGTGTTTAGTTGGAGGATATTATCAGTTGTTCACATAGATATGTCATAAGAATTATATATGATATGATGAGGTAAAAAATCCAAAAAGGGTAGAAAACATAAGGATTATCTGGAAGTTTATCATATATGATATGGTAAACAATTTTTTATGTTGGTTTTGTTAAATATTCATTAAGAGTTTAGGAATATTAAAATTTATCATATTAGAGGAAACCTCTATTTTATAAAACATCCATTTTGAATACATAAATATATATATAGATATACAATTCTTGATTGTTCAATGATAATTGACCTCTCAAAGTCTGACTTTGAGTTTATCCCTATCTGATATTCATCATAGAGTATTGTAGGTTATGATTAAATGTTATGGTTAGCGTTAGTAGAATTCCTGTATAGGGATATAGAGTATTCTCATTAGGAAAAAATTTTAAGATTCTTTGTGTGCATTGGATAACCTACTAGGTATACCACATAGAGAATCATATATATTTCTTTTATATACATTGGGTGAATGGATCATATTTGAGTTCACATTACCTAAGTTTGGTGAGATATGTATCATGAGAGCCTTTATATTTTAAAACCCTACTTATGAAAGTATATATATTGACTTAGAAAAAATAGGGGTGGTTTGTTATGTTTCCAATCATTACATAGGTTGGAGCATAACTAAGATGATATTTTTCCTCTCATATAACGAGTACGACATTTGGTTGTTTTATTGAGATAGATTGTGGGAGTGTGTGACAATTACAAGATATTGTATATCAATACTAATAAAGGATATAAGGTTTTCTTATCTATAAAGATGGATGACATATGATGTATTTATCGAGTAGACCATTATACACTCAGAGAATAGAAAACAGATGAGTTGGATATATAGGGTGGACAAGTTCTATTTTCTATGGTCACTTTATGTCTTGGACAAAGGGAAAAATATGAGGATGCATGCGGGCATATGATACAGACTGGTGGAAATAGGTATATGGATACATATTTTTGATGGAGATCATGATTATTCCCTTGATATCTTGAGTAGTATTGACACTTTTCTAAGGGTTACACTTTTCCAACATATATGGATTTAGATATTCATATTTGTGGTCAATGATATAAAGGATCATGGGGTCACACTTTACAGTTGAATAGATAGTGATTGAATTTAACTTAGAGAGTTTCTCAAAAAAAATTAAGTTAATATTAAATATTTCTGGATGGAAATTCACAAATTATTACATATAATGTGATATTATGTGATGTTAATCATATCTTTCAAAATGTTTTTTGAAAAAATATATCTAAAATGAGTTTTCAGTATGATTTCAAATGTTATTGCAAATGATACAATATAAGGTGAAATGGAACAAATTCTTCTAAGGATTTTATAAAAGTGGGATATTTAATTAAATATTCCCTAAATCTATATATATATATATATTACATTTCATATTACATGAAACTTACTATTTTCATGCACATAAGGGTGTATTATTTTATATGAAATTACAGTAAAATGATAAAATTTTATCATTTTGTGTTTCAACCACATAAGTTTTCATTAAGTAGAATCATTTCATATTTAGGAAATGTACATGAGTTAAATCCATTAATATATATGATAAATAAATATGTTGATACTTAAACTTATTTTTTATAAACTCATGAATTTATGCATGCATGTCCATGGGCAATATAAAGGCATTATTATACAATGGAAAAGTGGTGTGTGATATCTTGATACTTGGATGAAACTCCCAGATAGCAAAAATCACCTTTTATGATTATCTTATAAATTTGAGGCTCTAAAAGGCCGTGGATGTAGGATATATATCACTCAAACATCGAGTGATTCAGGTGAAACTCATGGACACACCATGGAGGATGGAATATTTTATTTTCCACTTTTTGATCTCTCTCAAACTCATCTCAAAGAGATCAAGATTGTTTCATATTATCTACAATGAATGGTATTCCATTAATATACAATGTTATTCATTTATGTTTATCATTTTTTTATATTTCATGTATGGTGGATTCTTTCACATAAGTCGAATCAATTATGTTTAATTAAAAAATGTTGCTTAATCTTCATCAGAACCCTGCATGGAAATAATGAATACATGGAAAATGTTTAGGGTTCTTTAGAAAAATGAAAATAAAATATAATATACTACTTTGCAGTAGGATAGATTTCTAAATTGTAGTTCTTGTAGGGATAAAAATTAAATTAATGGTTTGTTTTCTCCAGTTCAATTTATTGAAATGTATATTTATAAAAATTGAAAGTCTGGTAGGAAATCAAGAGATGGATAAAAGTAAACTAGGCATCATTTTAGGAATTATCCCAAACTCAGTTCCAAATATAGGATGAATCTAAGTTTATTACTATTTTATAGTCTGGTGATGAATCTAATATATTTTTACTTTACAAAAACTTGGAAGAACATGATAATATGTTAGATATTTCAAAGATAAATTTCCTTTTTATTATCCCTAATAGTCTAAAGGATTTAAATGATGTGTCCAATTTGTCTAGGAAGGATCTTGGGAAATTGGATGAGTTCCCTAGTATTTATTTGTCCATTAAGGAGTTATCAGTCACATACCATGACTTATCTATTTTCTAAAGAACACTTATGAAACATTACTTATCATTTCCCCTCCTATACTACTATGTAAGGTCCTGAAAATGAGTGTAAGGATGATGGTTTCAAGGGTAGTGGAATCAATCAGAACTCTAACTAAAGGAGTTGTGTTGGTTCTCTTACTCTAAGAGAGAAGAACTCAATGGAGTGTGCATACCCAAATATTGTTTTTAATGATTGTTAGGTTAAAAAAGTCCACTATTTTCTAGAGTGTTGGAAATCCAATTTTCACGATAGAGAATAAATTAGTGGGGAGTTATAATGTTTCTTGAATGTAACCTTCCCTATTCCAGTCAAAGATTGATGTGTTTATGGTGAATTTTTATGCTTTAGTTTATTTGATTATTAACCAAGATGCTCCAAATGAGAAAATTTATCTATATCAATTTGTGGTTTCAAATGATGTCCATATTTAATTGTCATTTTCAATAGAGATAGGTATAAATAATATAATAGTGGGTATAAAGAGTGGTGATTTTGATTTATTTTCTTATTATGATAAAATCAAGATAGTAATGATCATTATATTAAAGAATGTAAGGTTGTAACTCCATCTATTTAATTTTTAGTTATGGGCATTATTCAAGATACTTTTCTATTTACTGGAGGCTCAGTTATACATTTGGAGGTTGTAGGAATTGATAATCATGGGAAGATGATTTTTGATGACTTATTTCGATTATCCCCTCTATATCTTGATGATGAAAATAAGTCATAGAAAAAAATCATGGAGCCTTCTACCCATAAGGATAGGATTCCCCTTATAATACTGGGGGAACATGAATCATGTTATTTTCTATTGGATCAAAATAAAGGGATCGTGAAGTGATCCTTCTGAAGATGTTAGGTATATTTCTCTAGGGTACATGGAGGTTGCTTAAATTTCGGTTATTGCTTCTGTATAATGTGGATGATATATTCTTCACATGGTCTCCACTATTGGATTGTTTGGTTTTTTTAATACATGGGACGGTGTCACTCAATTCAAATATTTGATGGTCAAAATGTATGGTAAGAATTATAGAAAAATGCCCACTCAATGGAGGGGGTGACAGAGTCAGTTGATGGTGAATGTAAGACACTAGGGTGATGATCCACTGGCATCAATACATCTATGATGTAATGGGTTCATGGTTAGAGTGAATATGATGTTAGGATGTATCGTTTGTGGCATTTCTCAATGAAGGGTTTAGAATATATGTGGGATGAAAGTTTCTCTCTCAAAACATCAATGGTGATTATGAATTCCACCCATGGATTCCTCATTTGTGATGCCCTTAGCCAAATATTTTATTATGGTTAATTTGATTTTTAAACATATATGATCATGGATAGAGAAATAAATAATTTCACATATTGTAGGATTCTTGTTAATGATTTAGGCTTCGAAAAAAATCCAGTTGTAACTTCTCTCTCTTCATAGAATCTATTGTTGGAGGTCCCTAACAAAAGATAAATGTAGCACATGTGAATTTTGACCCAAATTTGATCTATTAATGTATGGATAAAGGTAAATACTCTATTATCACTCATCTTTTCCTACTATGGGGTTCCAAAACTAGGAAAATTAGTGATTTGTATATGTGCCTTTCCAAAATATGTGGTTTTCCGAATTGGAAAACTATCAAAATTGGTTTGTGTTTCTTCCACATTTTATTCTCATCAGAGGATGAAAAAACAAAAGACTTAGGATAAGGATGAGTTTCTCTCAAGATAATTGTGCTTCACATCTGGGAGTGGGATTTATATTACAATCTTCTAGAGGTATGTAATTCCTTTTCTCAAGTGCGGGATAAAGTTCACTATCATAACCAGATACTTTAGAGACCATGAATTTTGTTTTAAATTGAAATGTATCTTGGAATTCGAAATAAAATGGATAGGGATACCAATGTGGCCAGTTTTAGGCATTACACTCATATCCAAGTTGAATTGACTTGAGTTCAATTCTTTTTGATAAGGTGATTATTTCAAATGAAGATGATTATTTTAATCTGGAGATCAAGTATGAAAACATTCCTCGATACTACTCATAATATAGAATTATTTTACCTAAAAAATGGAATTATAGAATGTATAAATTGTTCTCCTACTTGTCTTCTAGAGATCATGGTGATATCCCTTGTTCCTATAAATCCAAAATCCTGCATTTTTTCGGTAGTATATAGGGAAATGTCTAAAAAGGTGGGTATATCCAAAAAGACCCTTTAGAAAGCTCTAGTTTTGTTGGGGATTTATTTTCTCAAATATATAATATCATGAGGGATCATAGTAGATCCTATGATGTTTCACCGATAAAAGGGGCTCGTGTAAGGAATTTGTACAAACACATTCTTAAAATGACTTCTTAGAAGCCTGTATTGGGTTGAATTTTGGCTATGGTGAGTGATAATTATGATTCATAGCCATAGGATGTGGATGGTGGGAAGATTCCCTCATGAAAAAATAAATTGTGGGAAAACATTACTATTGAAGTCAAAAAGGATTAGCTTATGTCTTCGACAGATGATGGACCTACTACTGCTTGCATTATAGATTTTCAAAGCACTAAAGAAGTTGATAGGGGTGTTATTTTAACCACTTTGTAGTAAATTGATCATGGTAGTGTAGAATAATGACACATCAATGATGAAACTAATGAGGAGTTGATGATTTCCAATCCATTGATGAATATTCTTCTCAAGAGGTAGTTGACCAACATCTCAGGCAGGACTAGCTGATTGCATCAAGGGCATGTAAATGTACGATAATCTTAGTGTATAATGAGGGTTTTTAATTTTTAATCCCTCAAAAATACAAAAACATATGAGAATTAATCTCAGACTCCACCCAAAATTATCTAATGTAGGTTGTCATTCTAGGTAGTATGTCTTTGTAGGTTCCCCCTACAGGTTGAGCATCAAAGTGCTGATGAGAATGTGGAGTGGTCTTATCCACCCTACTTCACTAACTTAATAAAAAAATATATGTTTACTTTGGAAATTCCTAATATGGGTAATGTGATCTTTAATGGGACATAAACTCAAATATCATACCATTAATGGATCAAGAATATGAAAGACCCATTCATGGTCATAGTAATGAACTGGAAGAATTATTTTTTCACTACTTGAATCCACTTTTTCTTTGATGGAGCCGGTAGTATTTAGTTTCAATTATTATTTAATAGTTCTAAAATTTCTATCAATAAACATGGAAAACACATTCTAATCTAATCCAATGATGGAATTTTGGGATCTTTCTTATAGATTTGATATTTATTACCCTCTAGAGGGCCTCTCTATATCATCATATGTTAAAATTACCCATTATGATTTTTATTTTATTGAAATTAAAATATTATTTTGTATTACATAATCTTTTTTTATGTGCATGGTTTTTATGCCTTCACTTATGTGGAATTTTTCAATTTAATGGATCTCTTATATCTTTTATAATTTGGTTATTTTCCTCAGTAATACTTATTAGCTGGATGAATCTAGACTATTGATCCTTTTGATCTAATAACTTGATGAATCTTGGGTGTGTTTCTTCTATGTGGTGTGGATATATGTTTTTTTCTCTCCACCAATATGGTACTCCCACAGGTCATCATTAGATTCTATCATTCGTTATTCAAATCACCTTATGCATCTAGTTCATCCATGAATAATTTATCTTCCGGGTTCTACACATCCTTCTTAGCGCCATCTAAAGTGAAATTATTTTACCGCTCGCCTTCCTATGAGTTGAAATTTGGTTTGATTCATTATTTTCATCTAGAAAACACACAGAGAGTTCAATAAAGAAGATAACACACTACTTTGTTGGACATCTTAAGGAAATCATAATGTGGATGTGTTGAAATTTTCACCTTATTCCCTTATCATTCAGTGTTCCAATCTTTTGGAAACTGGACATATCATCCAGTGGAGATTAGGTGGGGTATTTATTGTGAACTTGGAATGGACGATCATAGTGAAAAACATGGTTTCAAATGATTTTACTTCTTCATTGTAACCAGATTTCAATAAATAAATATGGCTCTACAAGCGATTCATTTCATTATGTTCATCATTGTATCTATTTAATGTTGGGTGTGTGTGTCAATACATCTAGGAGTCGATAGTGCTAACTCCATGTGACGGGGTTCACCACCTCCACCGAGTTTATCAAGTCCTCCCTCCTCAAATAGCTTATCTGATCCTGTTTTTTCTTGCATAGAGTCTTTATTTTCTTGTTTTTGTTTTGTTAATAAGAACATATCAATGTTAAATCTGTGTATTCTATGTTGTTTTTATTTTCTATTATTTAAACACAATCATTCTTCTTATTCTATAAACTCATGGGTTCTAAATAAAAATATTTTTCTAAATATCTCCATAACCATATAAAATTCCATATTGGATCTTGGATATTGAGTAGGGGCAGTATATCAATGTTTCCCCTAACAATCTATATTAGAGCATTTCTAAATCATTTACACATGGTATAATGAAGTTTGAAATAGATAAATTCAATGGTGAAAATGATTTTAATGTTTTTATAATTAAGATGATTGTTATTTTATACTATAATGAACTAATTGATTCTCTTATTTATCCCAAGAAAAAGGTTACCACTATGTTCCCCAATGGACAGACAATTGTTTCTTTTGTTGATATTTCTGATGATGTTAATAGAAAAGCCTATAGCCTCAATTTTTCGTTGGGTGATGAGGTTCTTAGGGAAGTATATTTTGAGTCATATTTTGTTTTTATCTAGTCCATGTTAAAAGCCTTTTATATTACTAAATATTTATTTGGAATGTTGTATAAAAATAAGAGACATTATACCTTTAATAAGTGACCTAGAAATGTAATTAGGTCACATATTTATTATTTTAATAGAATTATGTTATACCTATCCAAAATAGATGTTGAAATATGGGATGAGGAAAAAGAAGTAATTATTTTAACTTTATTGTATGAATAATATACTTCTATCAATTATTTTATGATGTATGGTAGATACTCTTTAACTCCTGAAGTAGTTAAATCTGCTCTTCTAGCAAAATAAATCCAAATGAAATGAATTTTTAAAAATAAAGATGAGGATATAAATATTAGAAGCAAAGTTGGGATGAGAGATAAACAGTGATATAGAATCCAATCAAGAAAACATGGGTCTAAATCTATGAATAGAGAGTCTAAAACTAATGTTTTCAATTTTTTTCACTGTAAAAAACATGGATACATGAAATGTAACAATCCCAATAGAAAGAATGTATTTAATGAAACTAATAGAGATCATTATTTTTTAACTAAACAATACTTAGACATGGCTGATGTGTTGAATGTTAGTGAATGTCCTACCAATGAGAAATGGATACTAGATTCAATGTGTTTATTCAATATGTTTCCAAATAGAGAATCTTTCACTGAATTGAGATAAGTTGTATCAGGTAGTGTATACTTAGAAAATAACAAGATTTGTCTCATTTTTAGAATATGTTATGTTTATTTAGAACTTCATGATGGTCTGATTAAAACTTTTGAAGAGGTTAGGTTGGTACCTTAACATAAAAGAAACCATATTTCCCTAGGTGTTCTAGACCAA
The DNA here is from genome assembly GCA_963277665.1 of Viscum album. NCBI lineage: Eukaryota > Viridiplantae > Streptophyta > Magnoliopsida > Santalales > Viscaceae > Viscum > Viscum album. Next base: position 919,064,037 of record OY728164.1, on the reverse strand, counting down.
AAGGGTTACAAATTTAATTCTGGTTTTGGATGCCTTATAATTACCCCTGGCTCTCTAATTGTCATAAATGGAAACCGTTATAATGGGGTGTCAGTTTTATAAGGTAGTACTCAGATAAAACAATTAGATGTTTTTTATGTTTGATCCTTACATAAAACTACATTATGGAATATAATTCTATGTCACATTATTGAAAAAGGTTTAGATGATCTTATAAAACAATGTTTGTTGATCGATATCAACCCTACTTGTCTTCATTTCTATGAGGATTGTGTGTATGGTAAATCCAAATGGGTTAGTTTTTAGTAAGTTATCCTGCAAAGATATAATCCCATTAGAGTGTTTACACTTTGATCATTGGGGCCTTCAAGGACTGACTCTCATGGTGTAAGTTATTACTTTGTGACCATTATAGATGACTGCTCTTGAAAGTTTGGATATACATACTTTAACACAAATCTAATATGTTTCAATCCTTTAAGAATTGGAAGGATAGTGTAGAAACTCAATCTGGTAAGAAGTTAAAGGCACTTGGAATTGATAATGGTGTGGAATATCAATCCACGAAATTTATACAATTATGGGGATCTGAGGATGTTCATAGGTATAGTACTATTTTAGAAACCCCCACAAAAGAATGGGTTATCTAAGAGAATGAATATAACCTTCTTAGAAATGATTAAATGAATGTTTTATTATTCCTCCCTTCCCAATTTCTTTTATGATGAGGATGTTATCATAGTGTTATACCTAATTAATCAATTCCCATCCTAATCTAATACCTTTAAAAAGCCGAAAGAACTCTTGATATAAAAACCTCCTTTTCTTTCTTGTATTAGGGTTTTCAGATCCATGACATATGCACATTCTAATATTGATAAACTATAACATGGGAATATCAAGTGTTTTTTTGTTGGTTATCCAGTTGGTGTTAAGGTATATAAATTGTGGATAGATAAACCAGGTTATCAAAAATGTGTTATCAGTCATGATGTTGTGTTTAGATAGTCGAGTCTTCCTAAAGGAAAAATTGATGAGTCTGAAGAGACCAATTCCCCCCATCCCTTAGGTGTTGAAGTTAGTCCTGACTCTTAGGAAACATAAAGAACTTAAACCTACCTCATCTTCTCACCCCTCCCAACTTGAGAGTGAATTATAATTTGATTATGTTTTAGAAACCATAGCAGAAGAGCGTGACCTAATAGGATACCAATTGACCTGACACTAATAAATAAGGCTTATTAGACCCCCTACTCATTTCATCCATGTTGAAATGGTTGTGTATCCATTTAGTGTAGGTCTATACATGTGTAATGATGAACCTAAAACCTTTAAACAAGTTTTAAAATAAAATGAATACTAGTAGTGGTAGACTACAATGAATGAAGATATAAATTCCCTTATGAACAATAAAACCTAGATTGTTATAACTAAACCTCAAAATGAAAAGGTTATAAGTTATAGGTGGATCTTCAAGAAGAAAGATTATATCACTAGTAAATTAAAAATAAAATTTAAATATTGTTTAGTCACTAAGGGGTACCTCCAGTGTGAGGGAGTGGACTATGGTGATATTTTTCCCCCAGTTGTTAAACATTCACCTATTCATGTTTTACTTTATTTTTCTAAAAAGTATGATTTCCATATAGAATAGTGAGATGTTAAAACTGGTTTTTTGCATTATAATATGGATGAAAGAATTTATATGAGACATCTTGATAGTTTTTCAAATAATTTTAAATTGAATCAAGTCTTCTAATTTAAAAAAAATTTGTATGGTTTGAAGTAGTCCTCTAGGAAGTTGTACAAATGTTTTTATTTTTTATGATTAAAAATTGTTTTAATGGAAGTAAATTTGATGCATGTGTTTATTACAAACATGTTTATAATGAAATTATTTTCTTTCTCTATATATTGATGTCTTTCTAGTTATTTGTAATAACATGAAATTTATTTTACATTTGGAAAACCAATTTAATTATTCTTTCTAATTGAATTATTTAAGAAGTGAAAAACTGATACATATAATGGAAATCATTAGGAATATAAAAGAAAGTGTTTTGTTTCTATCCTAGTATGCCTATGTAAAAAATGTTTCAAATGGTGTCTGTTTGAGTGAATTAATCCTGTAAAAATATCCTTGGTCCAATATTTAAAATTTTCTTAAATCCAATTCCATGTAAGTGGACCTGAGGTTAGTTTTATGAGAAAAATATATAATGTTATTTTTTTCGGAGTCACATGTATAAAATTCTTTATTTTAGATTTTATATTGATTTTTTTATTTGTACTATGAGAAGTTTTACGGGAAACCCTGAGAAAGCTCACTATCCTGCTCTAAAATGGATTCTCAATTATTTATGAATCTCTTCTGGTTTATGCATTCATTTTGAAAAAAAGGCCAGTTATGATACTGATCTTGTAGGATATTTAGACTCTGACTATGATTCTGATATATACACTGAAAAATCAATTAATGGTTTTTTTCCTTTTTTATGGTGCTTCAATTTCCTGGAAATTTAATGTTTAATTGGTAGCTTCTCTCTTCACCCCAAAAGCTAAGTATATAACCATGACCAAATGCATTAAGGAATCTATTTGGTTAAAAGGTATTATTCATGAGTTGCTTTTATCAGCTTCAACTATTATTGTACACTGTTAAACTCATTATTCTTTAAATTTGTCTAAAAACTATGTTTTCCATGGTATATTGAAGCATATAGACATTAGGATTAACTTTGTTATGGATATTATTGAATTCGGGATTCTGTGTGTCATTAAGATACACACAAGGGATAATCCAGCCAATAGTTTGACTAAGGTTTTACCCCTTTCAAAATTTAACAACTGTTTAAATATTTTGAACCTTGTCCCAGTTCAATAGTAGTAATTATGATAACACCATCTTAAAACATGAATCATTTAACTATACGGTTGAAATTTGTTAAAATTTCTTTTCATGCTTTATATTTTATTACAATTCAAATGTAATTTTTTATTAAAATATCTTTTATGTAAATTCATGGTTTTTATTCCTTTACTTATGTAGAATTTTTCAATTTAATGTAGCCCTTATATATTGTGTTATTTGGTTATATTTATTTATTTTTCCTTATTATTAGGATAAATATAGACTGTTGATCCTTTTGATTAAACAATTGTGATGAATATCATGTGTGTTTCTTCATTGTAGTGTTGATCCATGTGTTTTTCTCTATACCAATATGGTTCTCCTATGTGTCTTCTCCATCAACCTCCTTCGATTATTCAAATTGCCTTATTCATTTGGGGCATCCATGCATCCTTCATCTTTCAGGTTTCATGCATATTCATTAAAACCCTCTCACATGCAATTTTTTCATCGGTCATCTTCCTCTAAGGTGGAATTAAATTTTATTCAGTATGTTCATCTAGAAAACACACCAAGGGATCTGTAAGGAAGACAATCTGCTAGTTTTTTGGATGTCTTCAAGAAAGAAAAAGATTAAGGTTCAAACCATTTCCCCCTTTTCCCTAGTGATTCAGAGTTTCGATCTTCTGGAAACTCGACATATCTTTCAGTAGATATTCAGTGGTGTCTTCAATGGTAACTTGGTCTAGAAAATCCTAGTGCATGACATGGTTACTAATGGTTTGATGTGTTCATCATAAAAATATTTTGTTAATGAAATATGGCTCTATAAGTGATTCATTTCTTTTTTTCCATCATTGTATCCTTTTAATATCGGGGGTCTATGTGATTCCATCCATGAGTGGATGGTTCTAACTCCATAATATAGGTTTCACCATCGCCTCCTGGTTTAACATAGATTCTCTCCTCAAATAGCTTCCCTAGTACTTTTCTTTCTTTCATGGAGTCTATATTTTCTTGTTTCTATTTTTCTAATAAGAATGTCTCGCATGGTGGTGTTCTTGTTGTGCACATAAGATCCGAAGGATCCGAATCACCTGACATATGTGTGTTCTTTATTATTTTTATTTTCTATTATTTAAACACGGGTATTCTTCCAAATATGTAAACTCACCGTTTATAAATAAAATTTATTTTTCTAAGTCACTTTGTAACCATATAAAATACCTTTGTGGATCTTTTCCGTTGAGTAGAAAAAACTATATCAATACTTCCTCTAACATCATACGATGAAGAACATGAGGCACCCTGAAAGGTGAAAACATGGTGGATAAGTAGATGCCTAAATGGAAGAGGAATATATCCTAGTAATTTGGTTGTAGGGGATGAATTTCTTTTCTCACTCCTTTTCTTCTGATGTGGGCATTTTATGCCTTGTTTGGCCTGGCTCTTTTCTTTCTTGTACGTTTTACTTTTATTAATAAATTTGGGGTCATTGGTTTGGTTTCCAAATCCATGAATGGTCTATTTATTGTATAAATATAGATTAATCAATATTTTATTATGAATATAATAATATATTAATATATATTATTTTTTATAATTATATACATATAGATATATATTGTTATATAAACCTATATTTTTTATTATAGTTATAAATATATAATTATATTATATTTTTTATATTATAGTAATTATAGATATATAATTATATTATATTTATAATATTTGTTATTTTATTAATATAGTTAAATTTATTTTTTGTTATGAATATAAATATATATTAATATAAATTATTTTTTAGAATCTTACATATATTTATATATATATAACTATATTTATAATTATAGTTATATATAGTTATATAATATTTTTTATATTAATAATGGATGATGAGGGCTTGTTAGAGTTTCTCACACTTAATCATGATGGCAATTAAAGCTACCCTCAATGGAATCTTTGTCCTCTCAAGATATGGTGTATTATTTTCTTACACAATTTCAGTTTGATTCACATATGTTCTTTAATTCTAAATGAAAATATTGAAAATATTCTCATGGAAAGGGTCCAAATTTGTCTTTTCTGGATAATGGTGTGTGGGTCCTCTCTTTCCCTCTCTACAAAGCCATCACTGATAGTTGTATTCATCGAAGAGGAAGCATAGCTCGCATAAAGGTAGATCTGGAGGCTGTATTTGGGTGGATAGAGCTAGGTGAGCATTTTATTATTTCTCACATCATTTTTCTACGAGGTTTGAAGCCATGGAGAATAGGGACCTTGAAGATCATCTCTCTAAAATTTGGGGATTCTCCAACCTGAAATGTGTCTATATTGGTAGTAAATTTTACCATATCTAGTTCTCCTCTGAAAATATGAAGGGGGGGCTTGTGGATTTGGGTCAGTCTCCCTCAACCCAGGTCTACTTCACGTTCAAGAATGGGATAAAAGATTCAATCATCTTGAGGTAGGTACTGGGCATTGTGCATCTCTACATGGGGAAATTCTATCTTCTCATCAATGCAAGGTGGGGAGATAACCACCTTTAATGATACATATATTGAGGAAGGGGTGGTTTGAGTGTAGTTTGGTTGAGCCTTCGGGTCATGTATTGGGCCTTACACCTCTAGTCCTACTATCCATGTAAAGGGTTCCCCCTCAACCCATAAAAAGTGGGTCATTCAATAATAACTAAAAAATATCAGAGTACATTAGGGAGGGTTAATCACCACCTTGGATTGTGGTCTCCATGTAGGGTCTGGCCATAAGGATCTCATTTCTTCTCTTCTAGAAGATGAAAGAACGCGTATTCCATGTGATCCTTTATTCAAATATCATGTTACTTCAGCACTGAATATCTCTACTCATTGTACTAAGGTGTTCGAGGAACATAATTTGGTTAAGTTTTACTAGTTTTCTCTTAATAATGTGTGACATTATTACTGCATGTTGAAATTGCAGGCTGAAATGGTTTCTTAAGAGGATACACCACATGATATCAACTCCATGAGAGGTAAAAACATATCTTGAACTACTAAGAAATGCAATGAGTATGAACATAAATATCACACACTATGGCTGTGTGAAAAACATTTTAGTGGCATCCACTATGAAATAACTCTCTTCTAAGGATTTTATAATAACATACCCTCTATCAAAGAAGGAAATTGATCAAAATGTAGTATTTGGAAGTGACGAGATAAATTATATTAATGGGAAAGTTGAGTTTTCTATCTAGAATGTAGTGGACCATCAATTTCTATCAGAATAGATGTTTTCCTTGAGAAATCATAAAGTCAAGAAATAATTAAATATTAATTCTCCTGTATTGATTAAAAATAATAAAGTATTGAGATTTCTTGATTCAGAAACTAGGTAGCCTAGTGCATTGGAGTCTTCAAAGGATTTTGGCTGTGATAGGAGTTCTCCCTCCCTTGGCGTGGATGCTCCGACTTCCAATGTTCAGGTCTTTCTTAAGGAATAGGAATTGGATGCTCCTTTGAGCCATGATAAGGGCATTTAATTATCCACTACTCCCATTAGTAGTGTGGTCGCTCACAGATTTTGTGACTCAGAAGATAAGAGGAAGCCTTCATCTAAGTCAGTGGATGAGGAAGACTTCTAGATGGTTCCTTTTAGAAAGGCCAGAACTCTTTCTGAGCCCAACCAGGAGGAATCATCATGAATAGATGATTCAGGTACACATCCTTATGATTCTCAATAGGAATTGGGTTATCAAAATGATGTTCTAGTTACAAAATCAAACCTATTTTGAGTTCTTGAAACACATAATGATGGTATATTCCCAAATCAGAATGAAAATATTCAATATCGATTTCCAGATATATAAGATCAGAATATCCCCTCAAAGGGTGAAACTGAGGACACCCTACTTGAGAAGGTAGACGCTCAATCTGATGCTGTTACTAACTCAGATAGTCATGACATTGAAGGTGTCTTACAAAAATAGATAACTTTGAGGAAATTCTGTTATCCCAAAAGTCATAGGTGTGTGTGTGGACATGGAAGAGTTTATTAGAATTCCATCTGAGAGGAGAACATAGGATATGTATCAAAATTATAGAGAAATTGGGTCTCTAATTGGGTCTCTGATTGTTTATTGATGACGTTAGTCCTTCTATGTCTAACCACATCTTAGGATTTCCTTATTTTATTTCTTTTTAATAAAAGGGGCTTTACCCCAAACTTTTCAAAAAAAAAATATTATAGTTTATATTTATAGTCATATGTATATATATATATATATATAATTTTAATATATTTATTATATTTTATATCTTATAGTTATATTTTTTATTTATTATTGTTATATAATTATATTTTATTTATAATATTTTTTATATTATCAATATATTTATATATATTTTGGGTTATGAATATCATAATATATTCATATAAATTAATCTTTATAAATAGTTATATATAGAACTATATATATACTTCTGAAAAATAATGTAGATCAATATATATATATATATTCATGATCAAAAATAAAAAAATATATATATATTTATAATATAAAAACATTAAAAATAAAAAATCATTATATAACTATAATAAATTTAATACAACAATATTTATATCATTTTTGGAATTATCCATCTCACATCTTCTTTGCCTCCTTTTCACCTTAAATTACGATATACCACACCCACTATATCTTCCCAGTGCTCCAATATCTTCCATTTCATTTTAAATACTTCTTCAATGTACTAACTTATCTGGATTTGGACCGACAAGAATTTTGTTGGACCATTTACAAAAAGATGAGATATAAATAGACAAAAAAACTAAAAACCATAATTTCGAAATTTTAATGATATTTTATTATTAGTTTAGCTCTCATTATTTTCAAATTACAATAGGTTGAAGACATCTGAAAATTATGAAAGATACAACCAAATTTGGAAGCTCTGATATTTCATTTAAAACTAGTTAATATTATGTCCTTTTTTGTAATATGGGACTGTTGAGAGCACTGAACCCTGTGGCTCTCCCACCATTGTCATTAGAAAAATAATTTTATCACTTTATATTATATAAATAAATATATAAATATATATTATTTTTTATTTTTATTTTAAATTATATAAAAAATATATAAATATTTTTACAAATATAAATATATTTATATAATTATCTTATATATATATACTTACTAATAATTATATTTTATCATTTATAAAATTATATTTTTATTTTTTTTTATAAAATTATATTTATATTTATATTTATAAATATATAAGTAAATTTATATTTTAAATTTTATAATTGATAAATATGAATATAATTACACATTTATAATATTTATTAATCATAATTATATTTATATTTATAATTTTTTAATCATATTTATTTATATTATTTCATAATTATTTTTATATTTATATAAACATATAAATAAATTTATATTTGACGAAGCAAGAAAGCCTAAAATAGACTTTGTAGGGTGGGAGGCTCAAAGGAGAGATAGCTGTTTTGACACTTATTACAAACCCTCCTATAATATCATTGAAGGAGGGGAAGCCAGCCACGATGTGTCGTCTTACATTATGCAATGATTCATGGATTGGAGAGCCTATACAACTCCCAGAATGGGAGCATGGTGTTATGATTACTAGAAAGGGGTGGCAGCATGCCTTTGACTGATAGAAGGCTAAGATGCAGACTACTCACTCATGGACTTAAAGGGCCATGTTTAGACCTTCAGTTCATTGGGTCTTTGGGCCATAAAATCTGTAATGGGATTTCAATCCACTGGGCATTCAGGTAATGTAAAGGGCTGCCTCTCAACCTGGTTGAAAAAGAGAGATTCTTTCCTAAATAAATAATGGAGTGTTTCTCCTACCTCTTAACAAAAATATAAATATGTTTATATTTCTAAGAATATTTATATTTATATTTATATTTATATTTATATTTATATTTATATTTATATTTATATTTATATTTATATTTATATTTATATTTATATTTATATTTATATTTATATTTATATTTATATTTATATTTATATTTATATTTATATTTATATTTATATTTATATTTATATTTATATTTATATTTATATTTATATTTATATTTATATTTATATTTATATTTATATTTATATTTATATTTATATTTATATTTATATTTATATTTATATTTATATTTATATTTATATTTATATTTATATTTGTGTTTGTATTTATATTTATATTTATATTTATATTTATATTTATATTTATATTTATATTTATATTTATATTTATATTTATATTTATATTTATATTTATATTTATATTTATATTTATATTTATATCTTATTTTTATAATTTTATAATTTTATAAATATAAATATAATTACATAATTATAAATATATTATATGTATATGCCAATGGGTTCACGTTAGTTGGTGACATGAACTTGTCTGCGGTATCCTAAGGGCATAGAGTCCAGTGTTCGACTCCCACCCACAACATTTACACCCAATAAAAATTGTGGGCTTGCAGACCAATGGTGGTTTCTTAGGATGATGGAATGCTTGGTTGTTCTCTTTGTCAGGAAGTGTAGATGGTGTGATGGTGAGGGGGATGGTGGGAGACATTGGTGACAACAGAAGAGGCATTGGTCAGGAGGTCATCGGTGTCTTGATCATGTAGAGGTGGTGCGGATTTGCCTTCATGGAGCCAATAGAGTCGTGTGGCGCGGAGTGTTGTAGTGATCAGGTTAACCTCCATAGAGGCAGGCAAGGCATGAGGCAGAGAGTGTGGTGCCACTCTGGTGTTGGCTGATTTCCACTAGAGACTGGCGATGGTTGGTCGAACATTGCATTCTGTTGGTGATCGAAGGTGGAATGGAAGATCTGTGGTCAGGAATTGGTGGGAGGGATATACATCACTGGTAAAGGCATAGCAAGGTGACTGATGTTTGATTAAGCCTATGAGTTGTTTATTAAAATATTATAAATAAAAAAGTCTTGACCATAATCTGGACTATCCCTGTGGGGGGGCTATGGACTGGGTTTTCTCTGCTCCTCGGTTGTGTGGATGTTGTTTGATTATAATTGTACCTCATGCGCCTATTATAAATATGTATTTAATTATATTTATATTTATAGTTATATTTTTAAATATATTTTTATGTATATTTTTATAATTATAATTATATTTATAATTTTATAAAAATATATATGTTTGTAATTTTTTCCTTATATTTATATTTGTATTTATATAATTGTATAAATATTTTTATCTAATTATAAATATTTATTATTTTATACTTCTCATTTTTATTTTTAAATTATATTTCTGGTTTTAGAATTACATTTATATTTTTTATTAAAAAAATATTAATATATATTTTATTTGTATTTCCATTTTTAATTATTTAAATATAAATATAAATATGTTTAGAAATATAAATAAATAATACTTTATATTTATAAACTTATTTATAGTTATATTTTTATTTTTATTTATAACATAATATCTATATTTATATTTATAATTATAAATTTAAATTTAAATTTTAAATTTTAATGTATATGTTATATATTTTCGATACAATTACAATGAAACACACACACACACACTCACCCCAGACTCACAGACTAGAAGCATTGGTCATAGCACCTCAAGGAATAATCCAATCACTCCGCCCATAATTTATACATATTATATATATATATATATGCTCATATACCCTATTATATATAGGCTTGAAGGCCCACAATACATGGATCGTAGGCCCATGATGAAGCTTGACAAGATGGTCCCAATTATTCAAGGCCGCTTTTTCTACCGCACGCCTTCCATCCCTACGCAATGTCGTTGTTCCTATATATATATATATATATATATATTATTTTTTCTATTTATAATTATAATTATAAAAATAAATTAATATTTCTAATTTTCTATATAATTATATATCAGATATTGTAGGTACAATTACAACGAAACACACACACAAACACCCAACACATGTTGCCTAGAAAGATAGGTCGTAGCTCCCCCAAGGGATAACTCATTTCCCAGACCCTTTATTTATTCATATTTTTTTATATATTCTCAAAGAACCTATTGTATATAGGCCCGAAGGCCCACAATACATAGATCATAGGCTCATCATGAAGTCTGGCGCGAAGACCCCTATTATTTAAGCACGCTATTTCTTTTTCACACCTATCGACCCTGTAAAACACCCCCACTATTGAGGAAGGAACACAATCAATTGTTGTTGTAATTTATTTCCAAATATGCTGATGTTGTTCTTCCATCCCATCGTCGGAAACTGTCATGACCACACCCACTGATAACACCTGAATATCGCCACTACCTCGCCCTATCCCGCACTTTCTCTACCAACACTGGATGTCTCTACCCACCCGTATGCACCACACTTGCATGTCATATCTGGCCCCCATCATACCATCATGTCGAGTTGATCTTGGCCGACCACATCCCCTACTCATCGATCGGGAGAGTGATTGTATCAAAGACCGCATTGAGCGATGTCCCCATCGACCCATACTCCCACTATCGAGCAGGGGGTCAATTGTTCTATTTCCCACACCTAATGCCATGGGCCCTCCATCATGATGGCATTACAAGCCACCAAAGATGCACCCCAATTTAATTGGTAGGGTAGAAAAATGTGGTTGGTGGGATTTGAACCCCAACAACCCATACACAATTTTTGGGTGTGCCACACCACTAGGTCAACAGCCCATATGCTTTTATAATTTTATAAATATTAATATAATTACACAATTATAAATATATTTTCATTTTTAGTTATTATATGATTATATAAATATAAATATAATTACACAATTATAAATATAAATATATTTTTATTTTTAATTTTATTTGAATATTTATTTTTATAATTTTATAATTATAATTATATTTATATTTAAATAATAATAATAATATATTTATATTTCTAAAAATATTTATCATTACATATATATTTATAAAATTTTAATTATAAGTATAATTATATAAGAAAATTTAAAATTATAATTTCATAATTTTATAAATATAATTATAATTACAAAAATTAAAAATGTATTTTTATTTTTATAATTATAATTATATTAATTTTAATATGTCTAAATATATTTATATTTTTATGTTTATATTTATATTTATAGTTATAATTTTATAAAAAAATTATAATTTTATCCTTGTATTTATATAAAAAAATATTTATACAATTATAAATTTATCTATATATTTATATTTTAATTTTTAATTTTTTAATTATATTTACTTTTTAATAATTACATATATATATTTGAATAATGCATTCATTGAATTGTTTTTAAATTCTCACTCATTTACTACGTTACATAATTTATAATTCTTTAATTTGTGGAATTTTTCATCAACAGACCATGAAGGTATTCATTTTAATTATATCTTTTAATGGTTTAGTGATATAATCTGCAATTTTATAATTTCTATACCTTTACCATATCAAACCACATAATTTATTTATTTTAATTATATTCTTTAATTGTTCTATGGTTTTATATCTCCATTTGAAGTCTCAAATGTGAACTATTAATTTAAATTTTTCAAACTATGCATTACTTTAAAATTATATTTTCACATATCCTAATGTTTTGACAATACAACCTAATCAATTTTACATTTTCAATAATTCAGGTAGTTAACACCAATTTTTTCCTTCTTATTTAATGATTGATAGAATAGAACTCATAATGCAAATGGATTGGTACATTTTTGAATTTCCAAACTTGTATGTTATATAAGTTTTTTTCAATGTTTTCTTAAATGAGCCTAAAATCCAAAATTTCTCCAATTACCTTACATCATGTACTGTATTTTAATACTCTTTCTTATATCACAAAAATTAGTATTTATATGCTAGTTTAATGGTTTTCAAATATATGAATGATCCAAATAGTGTATTAATTTCTATTAAGAATTTCAAACATGGTATGTTTCTAGTTTTATAACTTTTATCAAGTTTCCGGCATCAAGAATGGTATCCCACTACAACACATAGATGTTTGTACTTGAATGGAATGAATTTCAATGATTTTGATAAATTGAAAATTTCATAGATGAATGCTCTTGATAATGCCTTTCTTCTATAATGGTTTTTCACACAACAATGTATTTTAATCATTATTATAATGTTTCATAAGCGGTATTCAAAAATTTCAAGAAACTCATATGTTTTATCAACTAATTAAAAATTTTTTTAAGTGATTTTAATTTGAAAAATTATATATAAATAGAGTTTATAAAACAACCTTTAATTTTATCGGTACATATGTTTATATATATATATATACACACACAATGTGGACCACCAAAATAAATCAACATCAATTCCCCTCAATACCACAACCCAGCATTTGAATCTAAATCCCACTACACATCCAACATGTATACCATTATGGTGTATGAGTTATCAGCACAATTTCCTCCTCATGTTGTGCCTCCTTTTCAAAAGAGGCAATAGATTGTTGTGGTGTCCATGTTTCTGTGTACTACTCTACATATGATGGAAGCTCAACATGCGATGTCGTGGGTACCTCCTCATGATGTTATGTAGAGGAATTCCTAGTATCTTATGAGGATACATATGGAAATGGTTATAGAGGCACTAATGGATCTCCTAAATATTCTGAAAATGTGATATTAAAGAAGTCACCACCTGTGAAAGTGTAGCTTGTGGTCAACATAATCTTTGATATTGTAACGAGGTCCCACTCTGTTGAAGGTATAGATATCCCTAACAAATGATGTATATGTGATAAAGATGGTATATTGGTTGTATTAGTATATTTATATGGGATATAAACTTCTCATGAATATGAAAGATATTATGCCTACTATGAAGGATCTTATCTCTATGTTGTAGTAGTATTTTTAGAAGCCTCTCTCAAACATCACTCCCTTTATCCATGTCTTTTCCATCATCAATTTCCTCATCTCTATCATCTGGCTAGCAGTGTTAGTGCAACATCCTTAGTAGGTACAATAGAAACATCATCATACCCAGGTGGCTAGTCCAGAGCATGTGAATCTAGATATAACTATGGATCCTCTTCGTTGACACTCTCATGTATGAAGTGGAGGGGATCTGTAAGAGCCATAGGATCTTGATGAACTACATATAACCAAATAAATTCCTCCTCTAGAGGATTAGTAATATGTACAAGCCTATTAATTTCATCTAATAGCAAATGAAATTACATTTAAAATTATTACTAAAAATTACCAAAAAAATATATAATATATGTTAATAGACATACCAACTATTGAATGCATGTCCCATGGTGTGTAAGGTACATTATAGTTTTTCATCAGTATCAATAGGCATAATATATCTAATCATCTAACAAGAATTGTGTTTTGTCATATCTGTGATAGAAGATACTATATTAGGAATGTGTTTCACAAAAATCAATATAACATGAATGATAGTGAGTCTAATCAATCTCTTGTATACATATAAGCATAATGGAATGTATTCCATCAACCTATCGAGGTGTAATGGGAATATACTATACATATAAAAACTATCACATGACTATATTTGATTTTTTCCACTCAATGATGTGGAAGTGGATGAGTGGAACTACTACCCAATGATTGCCTACAATAGTACTGCAGAATGGTTGAAGCGACACATAGACAAATCTAGTATACTTGGTCCATGAAACATAAAATTACAAAAAATAAAATTATTCATAAATTAGGATAACAATGTTACTAAGTTAAAATTTCAATATTTTATAAAATTAATAACAAAATTAATTTTCCTTCAAAAAATATTAATGTTTAACTTACAAAAGTAGGTTGTATAGAGTCAAAAATCTGTCTAAAAGCAATGCACACTATGCCTCAGGGTATGTTTATAATATTGATCCTGGATATTCCAAGTTAAAAAAAGTTATATACTATAATTTTATAAATTATATTAATAAAATTACAAAATAACTCAAATTAATGATGTAAACATACCATCATACCTGAGTACAATATGAAAATAGGTATTATGGAAGTGGTGCGATAAATATAAGAGCAATGCACGAAAAACGAACCTACGCCAAAATATAAAAGAGATTCACAAACCCTACAATATGATTCACTTATACTTAAAAAAACTATATAGATTCACCTATAAAAATGTTATAATATTGTGGATCCCCAACTGTGTCAACCTTTTTATTCAAGGTCCTCAAGTAAAGGTAAGTACATCATGTGTTCCAAGGTAGTGGAGGGGTCTTCACACATTGTGCCTCCAATCAGTCACATAATATTTTCAGGTGTTTATTGGATAGGTATCACCAATTCAGTATCATCATGAATCATGTAGAAATTCTCATCAAGATAACTCCTAAGAAATTAAGAACCCTAGGAGACACTTGGTATGGTGACAACATTAGCTCCTAGAACATGATGTATGACCGAACATGAATTACCAATAGTGTCACTCATAACCCCCTGTGCATGGATCAGTAGACCAAGAATATAGGCCATATACTCTAATGTAATCATCATCTCCCCCTCAGTGAGATGAAATTTGTGTGTCTCTTTTCTCTACCTCTAAACCATTACACTAATCAAATGATGATCAATTGTCCGGAATTCACACATCGAGACTCCATATAATCCAATAAATTTTAGGTACAGAACAATGACTACTTTAGTTGTACCATGGTGAAAATGATGTGATCATCGAAAAGAAGGATGTATAACAAGTCATTGTTCTAGCATGTTTCACAACATGTTTGACTACTGGTTAGATAACCGAGGCTCCTCCATCTAAATTTATAAATATTAAAACATTAATTTTGAAAACTATTCAAATCATACATATCCTATTTTTATATAAATTTATAACCTTCCTCCATAGATGAGTATGAAAAACTCATTCAATTATATATACATTTAACCGGGTGGTATTCATCAACACTTGAGTTTAATGAGGTACCAATAGAAATGAAAAATTGATCTTACCTCAAGAAGTGTATATCTCGGAATTGATCAAAATATTATAGCAAACATTTTATGTAAATAAGGATACGATTATTATTTTTAGTTATGTAACTGTAACTAAAAATGTATACAATCTAAGTTCAGGTAAATATATTTGGTTGTGGAAATGTAATATGAATTTTATATATGTTTTTTTTTAAAAAAAATTGAGTGAAGACCATATTATTAAAAAAAGAAACCCCTTTTTAATTGGTTGATAGGGAACCCATTACATAACCCATAGTCTGAGAATCATAAAGTACTTATAACATGGGGGACCCAATGGTGAAGTGGTCCAAGTTCCAAATACATGGTATCCCATTTCAAGTGAGGCTTACAATTTGTTTCTCCACCCGTTATAAGTTATGCCCTCCCATTCTAGAGACATTGCAACCATGGAACTCAGCTTGAGTACTTTGTAGACTCACCCACAAAAGACATTGCATCATGTAGGATTGATTAACCATGATAGGGAAAACCTCCATACCGTAATTGTGTATGGTAGGAAGACCAGATGATAGGTTTTAGAACACCTATCCCTCTTTCGAGTCACCCACTCGATGGTGCTTGCATGGCGCCCCACAACACATCCAACCAGATGTTCAACATCATCTTTCTAGTCCCACTATATAACAAACAACATAAAAGAGAACCCATACAACCCGTATCATAGGATATATGGATATTTGATCCATTTCAACACAATAATACCACATTAGAGGCCTCCCACTATTAGCCCCAAATATTTCTCTGAGCTTGTAATGCCTCCCAAATGCATCAGGATGAAACTGGTCTCAATTTGAGCATGTTTTATGTAGTAAAGATGGACTAGAGGCCTAAATGACCTGGAGGCCAATCAAAGGCTGAAGGACCCCATCGTGGCCATATTTTGAGAAGTATCCCTATACAAATGAAGACCTTTACTCTGATTTTATTAGTGCTTTTAGAATAACTAATAAAGGGAAACATCATCAGTGCTTTTAGAAGTGTTGATAAAGGGACACTTCATTAGTGCATTTACAAGTGATAATCAAGGGACACTTTAGCATCACTTTTATAATCACTGATAAAGGGACTATTCATCAGCCCTTATAGAAGTGATGATAAAGGGAACCTTCATCAGTTTTTGTATAAGCACTGATAAGGGGGGGTACTATAGTGTGCTACTAAAATTATAGTACCTTGGAACACCCCAAAGAACATAGGTACAATACAAATAACATCACAAACAACTGATAAGTACAATACATATTATAAATGAAATAAACATTAGAACACAAATACATGAAAAACACTATATTATAGACATTTCAAACATTGGTTTATAAAATTATATGAGTAAGTACAAATTATAATGTAAATTCCAAAATATCAACATTCCTTTATCTTTGGACCCTCACACCCACTCATGTTATTTCCGAATACACCATCCCATGTTGAGAAAAATAATGAACATGTATAATAAAACAATTCTTATATTAGTAATACTATAAATAAATAAATTCAATAGAAAGTTTTAATGTTAAACTAAAATTTTATAGTAAAATTTGAATCATACTAGGAACATTGTGCATCAGATTGAGTTTCATTTGATTCTTCCACATCTCCCTGTTCCTTTTTTTTCTTCAAGTATTATCTCTAGGAAAATTATAAGATAAAAATTATAATAAAATTAATTAATTAATACCAGATAAAATGATTGAAAAAAAATGATCTTTTTTTCTTGATTTTGGAAATGTGATGTGTGTTTAAAACTAAAATGACACATATATAATGAAAACACACACTTGGAGTCATATAAGACACATCATGCATTGGATTAAGGTTCGTATAATTCAAAGATGTCCTAAATGTCTTATGGATTGTTTTCCTAAATTATCAAAAAAATGAAATTCATTTTCTCGATTTTGAGTATGTCACTTGTGTATTAACTAAAATACAATTTTAAACTGGAAACACACACTCTGATTCATACCAGCCACATCATGTGTCGATTTTATTTGATATTGATTCCTACATTTTAAAAATGACTTCTGAATCATTGTCCTCAATTTTTAAGACAATCTGAGTGTGTTTCTTAGTTTTTATTGAGTAAAACTTTTTGAACTAAAATTTCAATTTTAAACTAATAACATACATATTTATACCGAATGAACCATGTATCAGATTGAGGTGTAGCTAACTCCTGTGTTTCAAAAATGACTTACGAATCATTCTTCTAAAGTATCAAAATGATCCAAATATGATTTCTCATTTTTGACTATGTCAGTTTTCTTTTTTACTAAAATTAATGTCAATTTAAAATAAAAATACACACTTAGAGTCATACCTCTCTCACCATGCATTTAATTGAGGTTAATCTTATTCCTACATATCAAAAATTCCTTATGTATCATTTTCCTAATGTATTAAAACAATACAAATGTTTTTTCTCTGTTTTTATTATATCATTTGTCTTTTTTACTAAAATTAATGTCAATTTTAAATAAAAACAAGAACTTGGAGTCATACCATTCACCATCTGTTTTGGATTAGAATTCATATTATTCCTATATATCAAAAAAATATGGATTTTTTCATAAATTATCAAAAAAAATATAAATTCATTTTCTCGATTTTGAGTATGTCACTTGTGTTTTTTTACTAAAATGTCCTTTTAAAATGGAAACACACACTTTGAGTCATTCCAATCACATCATGTGTCGGTTTGACATGAGATTAATTCCTAAATATCTCAAATCAATTATAAATCATTTTACAAAATTACCAGGACAATTGGAATTTGTTTTCATAATTTTTAGTGAGTGACACTTTTTGAGCTAAAATGTAAATTTTAAAGTGATAACTAGCCCCATGAGACATACTGGGCACATTGTGTATCAAATTGACATGTAGATGATTCTTATATGAATAAAATAAAATATATATAATTTTACTAAACTATTAAAATAATAAAAATCAGTTTTCTAGGTTTGGATTATATTTTTTGTTTTTCTTACTAAAATTAATGTCAATTTCAAATGAAAAGTCACACTTAGAGTCATACTGGTAACACCATGAGTAATATTTATGTGATTCTAACTCATACACATCATAAATTATTTATGAATAATTTTCCTAAAGTATAAAAACAATATTATTGAATTTTATTAGTTTTGATTATGTCATCTTCCTTTTTTACTAAAATTAATGTCAATTTTAAATGAAAACATGAACATAGAGTCATACCAGGCACATCATTTTTAAAATTTAGGGGAGGATGATTACTAAACATAAAAAATAAATTATCGATCATTTTAATAATGTTTCAAAATAATCTAAATGTTTTTTATCGGTTTTGAGTATGTCAGTTATCTTTTCTACTAAAATTAATGTCAATTTTAAATAAAAAGGTACACTTGTAGTTATACCGGTCACACCATTCACTAGATTGAGGTTAATATGATTACTACAAAGAAAAATAACATATGAATTGTTTTTAATAATGTATCAAAACAATACTAATTCGTTTTATTGGTTTTGAGAATGTCACGTGTCTTTTTTACTAAAATTAATGTTAATTTAAAAAAACACGCACTGGGAGTCATACCGGTCACACCACGAGTCAGATTGAGGTAAGGTTGATTACTATATATCACAAATGATTTATCGATAAATTTCCTAAAGTATCAAAATAATATAAATTTGTTTCTTGGTTTTGAGTATGCACCTTTTCTTTTTTACTAAAATTAATGTTAATTTTAAATAAAAAGACACACTTGGAGTTATAAAGGTCACAACATGCATTAGATTTAGGTGAGGATAATTACTACAAGTAGAAAATGACTTATGGATCATTTTAATAAATTATCAAAGAAATTTGAATTATTTTTTTTATTTTCGGTATTTTACTTTTCTTTTTTAATAATAT
Source organism: Viscum album (assembly GCA_963277665.1). Lineage (NCBI taxonomy): Eukaryota > Viridiplantae > Streptophyta > Magnoliopsida > Santalales > Viscaceae > Viscum > Viscum album. Next base: position 919,044,244 of record OY728164.1, on the reverse strand, counting down.
TAATTTCAATTTTGAATAAAAACAACCAATTCAAGTCATAATGGTCACACTATGCAACAGATTAAGGTGTGGATGATTCAAACATATAAAAATTTACTTTTTATCTCATCAATTATTATAAAAAATCAATTATTATTTGAAATGATGTTTAATATGCTAAATTTTTTAAATTTCCCTTTTAAATATTTTCTCTAACTATAATGGAAGAACCAACCCACTTACTATCACATATTAAAAATATTTTAATAACATAATTGGAATAATATGGTTTAGATATAAATGTATACTCACAATATGATTTAAATAAAACCTATGAATGTACATGAGTTCTATAATAATTAAAAACTAAAATATGATCTCATCATGATTGGAAAATACTCACATGATTCAGTTTGGGTTCAACTAATATATCATTATTATCATAGATTATTACTATGATTTATTATTCTTTTGTTATCTCCCCATGTAGAATATGATCATTACTACCTCAATTGAATTATATCATCCTCAAGTAAGTTTCTATTCTATCATAAAATATTGTGTCTCTTTCCTAAATACATATAAATCTTTCTCTAGGAAACATTACCTACTTTCATTTTTTTGGATACCTAGATGTCAACACGTATAAGGATTTATAAGGATTCATATAGAGGTAGTGAATTATAGAATCAAAATGTTTACATTTTTCATTTAAAATATCATTCACTACCAAATATGATGATTGAAAAACTAGATTTTATTTTTTTCACACATATTAGTATTGAATTTTGAAGAATTTAATCACTTAATTTACAAATAAAATACTCTAAAAAATTAAAATATAGTGACTATATACATTTATATGGATTATCATATATTATGAATGGAGAAATACATAGCACGAATCAAAAAATTTGAGATCAAAAAATCCACTAGAATCATCATGTAGAATATAGATTATATGATCTTATCCATAAATCATGGTAAATAATTATTTATCTTTGCTTATATAACGTGATCCCTCAAAATAAAAATTAATTTCATCAAATGATATAATAGTAAGAGTCTTAAAAATTTTCAATGTCACTCGACCTTGTTTTAGATGTGCATCAACTCTAATTATCTTCTTCACACACTAAAATATTTGATGAAATAATGGATAAAAACATTATTGACAACCCAAAACGTTTTCAAATATCATCTGATAAATATTCATAAAATAAGAAACATCTTAAATTGAATAATTAAGAGAAAAATCAAAACTTCACTCTATATGAAAAACAACTACACATTATCTTTTATAATGATTTAAATCATCAACTAAAAGATTTGTAACATCAATAATTTATTTAATAAATATCATATACAATCAATCACTTTCTTTGGTGTCTTTCACTTCCACTATCTCCGTTACACTCACTTAAATTCATGAAATGCACACATTCTATCATTAACCCATATTTTCTATTTGAATTTTAAATTCAAAATAAATAATAACTAACTTCCATCTACTCTAATAAATATCCATTCATGGTAAATCTATTAGATCACATAAGGATTTATATAAACTTTTATATGATTTTAGTATGTTTCGGCTGATTTGAAGTAATTCTATGTAGAACCAATCAAACCATATCATCAAAACATTTAAATTCATTTTTTTCTAAAAAAACACCTAGATGTTCATTAAGAACTAGTAGAACTCTAATAGGGAGTAATTGTTCTAAAAATATATTTTCTTTATAAATAATAATTATATTCAGCTCCACCAGAAATAATTTTATAAACTTGTTACCTTACTATTTTCCAAATTAACTCCACTAAAAATCTAATGTCAAGTCACCATAACTCCAATGGAAACACACTAAGCCGATCTACCCCTATTTTTTCAATTCATCTTATAAAAACATTAACCATCATTCACACACTTGATGAAACATAAAAATAAACTTATTCTAGCTCTAATAATCTTTCCAAACATAACTATTAACGCATAAAACATCATACCAAAAAAATATAATATAACCAAATAATCAATAGAACTTCTCCAACTTATGAATCATTCAATTAAATTTATAATTTGTATTGTTTATCATGAATATATTATTTTATATTCCTTGAATATTATATTATTTTATTTTATTTATTTACAGATAAAATACAACACCAATTTATACCATTTTCATATAAAACTCTTCCCCAACACTCAATACATGATTTTATCATCTACATTTCAACTTAAAACAAAGAATTAACAATATAAAACATAAATTTTGGTTAGAATAAAATATCATAAATCTATAGAATAAAAATATTTAATGTTTTTATATTATTCTCATTTTTTGTTCCTTAGAAATGAAATAAAAATTAGTCAACTCTAACCCATTGTAAGAATACTCGGTTCAAGAAATAAGAATGATTAAGAAACATAAAAAATTAATCCATAAAATAGAAATGTATACACCACTTCATTTTAAACATTAATTTATAAATATTAAAAAAACATCTAAACCAAACACACACACACACATAGTGAAATAATAGCATTCCCCAATTTAATAAAAATCACCATAATACATTCTCAACCTTATAAGAAAACATATTCTTTGAATATATGTTTTTATCTCCCACATTAAAAAAATAATTCAAATATAAGTATAAAAGGGAAAGGGTTCCATTCCTTATCCTTGAGAATGATTTTTTGTAACTTCCATCATTGACCTTTACCTTTGAAATGAATGTTTTCTCAATGGTTTGGTAGACACATCCACCACTTACTCTTTAGTAGGAAAAAATTCCAACTCTAGCGTACCTTAATCAACCATTTATTTATTGATGTGGTACATTAAATATATGTACTTTGATTAAAAATATTGAACTGAGTTCCTCAAAATATTTAGTGAACTTTGATTATCAAAATATATAAAAAATGTATCTTCACCACCACCATGAGATCACAAATTTTAATACTCGTCTAAATTTTTTTATGTATTTATTTATAGCATCATATGTTGCTTATGTTATAATAAATGCAACATAACATTGTTTATTTTCTAAGACACATACTAATCTCCCAAGAATAACACTCCACTAGCGGAAGAATTCCTATCATCAACACCACTATCCCAATCTATATCAAAAAATACATATAGGTTTAACTTCCCCTTTCTATAATTTTTTATCCTATAATCAAATATACAATTATTGTTTTAGATACCTATTTAACTTTTAAAAATATATATTATCTTCACCAAGAAAAAATTATTTGGATTGATCAATATATACATCCACTTCATTTTCACCACTGAGGTAAGATAATTTGAAGTTATAATGATAATAAATGTTTCTATGGAACCGTTGGGGAGAAGGTAATCCTAGAAGGTCCTTTTGATTTCTTGGACGATTCACTAGATTTTATTTATTAGACCTTCTGTTTCCCCATTTCTTTATCCATCTGTAATCTCATACCCCACTTCAAACCTTATTTAATCAATTGTTATAGGTTTTTTATATAAAGATTTGTTAAACACATACCTATTGTATCTTTATAAAAATATATGGCCATGCTATAAAAGTTCCAATAGAATCATTGACCATTGTAATATCTGGATCATCAAGAGGAACAAGAAAATCAGTGGTCAGCTACTGATCTACCTCAATCCCCACTCTCATGTGTTATTTTGGAATTTCATTGTTATGTAGCTTGTCTCCTGTGATATGATACATTGTATCCCTCGCAACAAGGTGGTGTGTGGGTTTTGTTAAATAAATATCACATAAAACTTTACCTTTTAGAATTTTAGTAATATAAAGTTATCAGAAGTTTCTTGATTCACATTTTGTAGAAAGAGTAATGAAAAAATTGATTTCCTCGGGTAATTAATGTGGTTAAGGGGAATTATTAGCCTCAAATATAGAATGGTAATTTGGTTCTTCATGTGTGATTCTTTATTCCACTTCCAATTCTCTTTAATCTTTTCTCATATATTGGTCTTTCAAACTAGACCAGACAATAATATCTTACATGGAATCTATTTTTTCCTGCAATCCTTTCATCATATTATATGTATCTTCTTGTGGTTTTTCTTCTTCGAATATATTCAAAGAGATACTCCAAAACTTACTCCTCTAATGCGACCATATTTTTCTAACTACTTCAGAGCTACAAAAAGTTGATTTTCTTTAGGTACGGTCACTGTAAATTCCTGTGTCTAAACTGCATAAAAAATATAAATATATAAATATATATTTTTATGAAATATTGTTATAAAGAATAAAGAAGTAATATTATGTCATACTTATATATTTTCCCCATAATTATTTAGTGTTTTCATGAACCAGTTTACCCTCTTTATTTATATGAGCCCCCTTCCATATCACATGATGTGGGATGAAATTGGATTCAGATAGTTATTCATTAATATGAATATAAACAAAGGAAAATATATTCTTTCATATCACAAAGAAATTTTATTATTTATTTAAAATACATACTAATTTATTCTCTAATAAATCTCACCCCATCCTTACTTTTTGATATAGGTAAATTGGTTTTTATGCACATTATCTATTCTCAACAAAAATTTTCTATTTCATAAATTAGAAATTTTGAACCAAATTGGATAAAATAAATATTTTTAAATTATATATTATCAACTACAATGCACATGAAATGATTTATCATTATATAGATTAATTAAATCATTCATATTTCCTTGTTTATAATGTAAGTATAACTAACTGGTGGGTGGGGATTTACTTTCCCCTTAGAATCCCTAAGATGTAACTTGTTTAGAAGAGTTAAAAAGCCTATATGGGATTTTAAAGTGTCCATTAAGATAAATTTATTATATAAGTCTTCTTAAATAAACAAAATCTATGTGGAATATTGAAAATTAAATCAATGTTTCATTATATAATTTTTTGTAAAAAAATAGAGAGTATATCATAACATTACCTTCATATCTTATCATAGAGTTTCCTTCATTATAGGATGGACATGGCTCCATAAATCAATATTAATTGACACATTCATCCTTGTTGTTACCAAAAAAATAACTAATCAATATTGACTTGTTGAGGCCAATAGGTCGGCCATGTTTATTCCATCAAACCTAAAATTTTATACCCTCACATCTTTCCTTGATAATGTTATTCCACACTGTGATGTTGTGTAATTCTTTTCTTTATCAACATGCTACTGATCCCTAAATAATTATTTTTTTTCAGTATAAATAGTATATTCTTCCACAACATTGGTAACATCATCATGTTCATAATACTTTGTCTACATGAGTATTTAGACATTTAATTTAGATTATTTTAATTTAGTAAAGAAAAAAAATAATATTATGAGGAAAATCATAGAATATTAAAAAAAATTAAACTTCTCATCGGAGTATCTTTATTTTTTTAAAGGTTTCAGGGATTTGGATCCTCTCTCTATAATACAAATCCCCTATTTTTTCCCCTCTAATATATAATATATAGTCTAAATTGGGACCGACATGAAATGATTATGATCTCCAAATGAAAGGGTCACCCTTGATTGAATTTTCATCTGACCTTGTAGTTGTTTTAATATCTAGCAGTAAAATTGACCAATTCATTTTTTTTGGATCTAAAACATAAAATACTTTTACTACTTGTGATTACGTTATGAATGGATCATCCTATTCCCATTTCCATGATGAAATTCACCTATACAAATATCATTTCATTAACTTTCACTGCACTCCCATTTTTAACCAATTTCAAATATAAAATCAATGCTTGAAATGTTTTATAATCCAACTCATATATCAGTTTGATAATGTCAAATTATTACATATTTTCATAAATTGGATTTCAATCCTTAAAACAAGATATGTTCATTGACTCCACCACAATAATAACTCCACTATTTTTCCCCATAATATATTCATCATTTTCTTTTGTATAGAACATATAACAATTTATTACACAACTAGTGTAAGATAGAACATTTTCATTTGGTCCCCTGATTAGTAATAAAAAAATTTGGAAATTGAATTTGTATTTTCATATAACTCTATAGAAATTTGATATTGGAACTATCCAACAAACTATTGATTATGTGTATTTTATATTCATATTTCATCACTTGATGGATTAAAATCATTAATAATTTTTTTTGTGTGATTCAATGTATGGATTTATATATTTACTATTATGTAAAATGTAAAGGTTCATATTCTCCCGCTCTATGATGGTAATTATAACAACATCTATTCCAGAAATCCATTCGTCTATAAGTTTCTAATAGTGATGAGACTTTGGGAGATCAATTTTTTAAACATCTGATAAGTAATTAGTATGTAATTCAACTACTTATTACACAATATATCATTCTGTATTACAACCTTCTAACTATCTTAGATATTTTACATACACTTTCAAAATCTTCATATATCATTAAATGGGTTACATACCTCTGCAATGGGAAGAACCACATAGTTAAACCTCTATAACCAAGTGAACATTAGGTGGAACATTACATTAAAGAATGATGGTGGGAATAATATATCTATTTAACATAATGTGACTTAATACTCTTTATTAATGATTGTAATATTATCTAGGTTTATAAATTTACAATATATGGATTTGAAAAGGAAGTAGAGTCTAGTTAATATACATCATAGATTTTTAGGAATAATTAAATGTAAAGTAATGGGTGTCAAATCTTATATAAAAACATGAAATTCATGTGATTTTTAGTCCATGTAACTTCATATTATTCTTTAAAATGAAATTATTTATATTTTATGAATACCACTCTAGAACATTTACACCATTAGGAAAAAGAGAAAAATTAAAAATTTTCCTATTTGGATAAAGTGTAAGCTACTGGAGGAAGAAAAGTCTTCCCTTTACGCTTCACTAGTGCCAACTTTTCCCTTATCCCCATTCCAATCATCTCTAACCTATCCATGAGTCCATATTTTATTCTACCAAGAACATTTAGAAAGGTGTTATTGAAACTATCAGATAAATTTTTTTCTTCTTGAATAAAATACAGAAAATGAATGATGTACAAATAATTCCAATATGGAAATTAAAATAAAATTGATCACTTATTCCAAAATGATTTCATATGGTTTTATGAAAATGGTTTACCGAAAACAGTGTCAATATGTTTTACTTTATTTAACATTTGATCACCCATTAGTGGAAATGGTGTTGTACCTTGTTCAATATTCCCCTGGAATTATGTTTTCCAGGATCAATATCTATGTCATCGAGGTAAAAATTTAGGATGTTATAAAAATATATACTTCAAGGAATGTTTCAACAAAAATGAGTGTCTTTATTCTTCATAAATAGGAAATCCAAACATTCCTTTAATTATATATCCAGAAACATTTCCACAAGTAGTAAAGTAATTTACTTTCCCATACAACATGGGACTTAATGTGAATTCTTAAATTTTATGAGAATTATAAGTTTTAAAACATCTATCCCACATAAATTTTATATCTTTTATCAACAGATCAAAATAGACATCAATATCATTATCGGGTTTCTTTGGATGAGATATAAGCATGGACAGCATAATGTATATGTTCTTCATGTATAACCATGGAGCTATGTTATAATTTACTAACATGATGGTATATGTACTGTGTGTTCTACTATGTACACCAAAATGATTTATTCCATCTGTATATAATGCAAAAAAAATGTTCTCAACTAATTTCAAAATTTAGGATACTCGTAAATAATTTTCTTCCACTGATGAGAATTTGTTGGATGGTGTAGGTTACCATATTTCATTCTAGTATATTCATTCCATATAAATTGTCTCATGGGTTTCTGACATCCATATAGTATTATAAACAATGGAAGTATAGGAATTTACCACACATCTTTCAAACAACATGATTCGTTTTCCTTATATTGATATGCACCACACTTAGGGCATTTTATGAGTGATTCATAGTCTAGGAGAAACACTATGAAATCATTTGGACATGAATGTATTTTTTATATATTATGACCATTGAATGTATCATTGATTTAGAATTATATATTCAACAATTATTTTCATTTTATTCTCATATCATATCAATCAGGATACCAAGTTGTTTTGTAATGATGGTGTTGCTCCATCCACTACTAGCTTTCAAATTATATAAATTCAATACAATAGAAAATGTTGTGTATTTAGTAAACCTGGTATACAATGGTCTCTTATCATAGCCATTTAAATTCTCAAACAACTTTTGAAAAATCATTAAGTTCATCTTCAATTTTTATTATCATTTCTTCCATGCGATATCCATCATCATTTACACTGGTATTCATATCAAATGATCCATAAAATGTACTATCGTCCCAATCGATGTGCATGTTCAATTTTTTCCCATGTTTAGTAAAAAATGTATAGCTTTGATCTGTTCTACGAAAATTAAATTTTCTTACAACTCTTTTGGGCTAATGTTTATTGAATAAAAATATGTAAACACAAACAAATGATTTAAGATGGTTTTTATGCATACTCTATTGCAAACTTGATGAACTCTTTGACTCCATCTTCATACTCGTTTGGTATACAATTAGCATAAATCCATTTTTAATTCATATCCATCCTATTATATTCATAAAATTTTCAATTTTTACAAAAAATAAATAAATACACATAAGATAATCATTATCAATGGTGAATGTTTTAGATAATTATAATAAGGGGATCCAAACATTTTATTTTTTTCAAATAATTTCAATATGCTTTGAAGGAAATGGGTAATTGAATTTTGGAAAATAATTATTCCACTATGGTAGAATTTATCCTATGAATTCATCCAAAATGATCATCGGTACCTAGTATGGGATGTCTCTTTCTTAGATTAGTTCAAGCATCATAGGTGCATGTCTAGAATAGATGTGGCATTATCATCAAGAAAAAAAATAAAATAATAACTATGCAAGAGATGAAGTTCATGGGGATGAATTTTTTCACTTGTAAACTTTTAAAATTACCACATTTTAATTTAAAATTACAAACATCATCTCAAAACAACTTTTAATATTTAAAAGGATGATTTTTGAATTTTTAAAACCCCGCTTGAAATACATTTTAAAAAAATTCCACATAAAAATATACCAATTTTTCTACTAAAAAACATAATGGGATACAATCCCCATTTTCTATAAAAAAATTTGAATCAAGTAAAAAAATAAAATAATATTCAAAAACCAATAACAATAAATTAAAATTTTAGAAAGATTTCCATGGAAAGATATACACTTTGAAATGATTAAAACTTTACAGGTTCACATTGAAATCACATCATGAGTTTCAAAACACCAAATCCATTTTAGTTCATTTTAAGGGAAACCCTCATTTTTTCATTTCAAAACCCACTTGGATATTTCAAATAATGTTTCCTTTTTCAAAAATAAAATTCTAAATAGGCATGACCATATAAATTCTAAGTAGGCCACCACTCATTCTAAAGAAAAACATGATTATTAAACATTCATTAATAATATATAATGATGAAATGAATATAAAAAAAATTAGAAGAAAATATTAAATTAACAATTTTAATCCTAACATGATTTTCCTAGACTGTAGACCTAAATATCAAGGTTACCATGGGTTTCATTCAAATTAATTCAAGGGACTATTCATTTATCAAAAACTAGTTTCATAAGATATTGGACTTTTAATCATTAATTATTTAAATTATTTCATTTATGTAAGTTCTTACTTAGTAATTCTATAAGATTCAAATCATTTTAATATCCATAAAGGAATGTATCTATCAAATGTTTGGGTTATGTTACGACACTTTATTTTGATAAAGTAACCTGAATATTCACATGACTTTTACCTTTTTTCAAGAAATGAAATTAATATTTAGTACATATTTATGTTATAATACGTTTATTACTTTTAGTAATCTTAAATTTAGTTTTAAATCATGAGTTTAAATATTATGCATATACTTAGTTAAGTATGCTATTTATACCTTGATATTATAACATCAAAACATATATGAAAACATAAAATCTATATATAACCATATGGGTGCGAATTTAGGGTGTGTGGTAATGATTCATATTATGATTTCACTAAATAGTCAATTAAATTAAATTTATAAAAAACACACAAAATATAGTCTGAACACCATTTAAAAATATGTTTCAAAAAAGTAATGTATAAAGGAATGAAATACAAGAAATTTATGTCTTCTTGAAATCCCAAGGTAAAACCTATTTGGAAAATTAAATAAAAACAAGATTAAGATCAATACATTTATTCTAATGTAGATAAAAAATCATTTAAAACCACTCTTTAAAAGTATAATTTTTACCAACCAATGAATGGAATCATACATTTAAAAGAGAAAAAACATTAAAATATAAAAAAATTGTACTTCAAAGATTATGAAAATGAGTGAAAATCACTTTTGTTAATTCAAAACGTTTCTCAAAACACATTTTATAAATGTGAAATATCCTATAGAAAACACTAACCCAAGGGTTTCATATTAAGGGTGACAAAATCATAATGATTTTTTTTAAATTAAGTGATAATGGGCCTTTAATAACTAGATGGGTGAAAATATTTTTACAAAACCATCCTTGTTAAAAACTAAGGATAAAATTTATCAATTACCAGGAAAGATAGTTTTAAATAAATAAAGAGAATATATTCTTATACTTTTTCAAAAATTCAACCTTGATCTTCTCCTGATATTGATTATTAAAAATGAATAATATTTTAACAATAATTTTGAAACACCTGTAAAACTATTTCCTTTTTCCCTTTAAATGAAAAGAATCACTTGAAAATCATTTTCCTTAGCCCATTCCTTATTTTTTAAAAACACACATTTAGAAACACATTTTGTATTTGTTTTTAATGAAATTTTACTAACAATGATAACCCAGTCTAATGAAATGTATCTAAAATGAAATAGATAAATAAAACAAATCCAAATAAAAACTAAAGTGTAAAATATGTAAGTAATAAAATTAAATAAGGTTGATGATGAAAACCTTCCATAAAAGTGAAAGTGGGTACCAAAAAATATATATAATTTCACAAGTATAATGCACAACAAATGGGTATGATCTCTGAACTGTGGGTTCTAAATGTAACTAAGTTGCTCATAGAATACTAACCAACTATGTGACCAAAACAAGTAATGAAACCTAAGCATCTTGAGGAAACTGAAAACAAGCCCAAGATAATATCTATAATAAGATAGAGTATCACCCATTTGTTTACCATCCTATATACGGTCTCTGATGTTAAAACCAACAAATAACCCACATAGAAATGATTCATTCTGTTAATAATAATAACCCACAATTAACAACACAATTGAAACCATGCCTCCCTTCAAAACCCCATTAGAAAACTCACAATAATTACAATCATTTTTCTTAAGGACATTTTAAAAAAAGTGGTAAGCTCAAAACTATTTTTAAATGAAAAAAATACCTTCAAAACCCCCTATTTAAAAACCTATATAATAAAATCAAATTTAATCAATGTTTTTAATTTTTAAAACTTTTATTGGCCTATTTTAAAAATAGGAAATTACACTTATATATATAAATAGATTTCAACACAAATGTTCTCATATTTTCATGTGAATATATGAATGTGTATAATATATATATATATATACCCCAATATATTTTTGTATTAGTATAAAACATGAAAATATGAATTCATAACATTGGACATAAATAAATAACACAGGAAAAAAATAAAAAATAAGAAAACAACTCAAACAAAGAGATACCGCTTAATCGATGTCATGAACTCATATAATATAAACAACTCAATCATGGATTTGGAAACCAAATACATAACTCTTAATTTATTAATAAAAAAGTTAACATACAACAAGTAGATCAGTTCAACTGTGGAACATCTTCCCAGAACAACAAAAAGAATTTTCTTCCCTCTACGGACTAATTTTTTGGATGTCTTCCCCTGCTATTTTAGTGTCTTCCTCTCCACCATGTATTGGAATATTGTGGTGGCACATCATCCTCTTAAAATTTATAAGACTCTTTCATAATCCTAAACTTCCAAGAGGGATCCCAAATTTCTATCATCAGGTTAGATCAAAATCCATCCTCTATATTAATATCCAACAACTTCTGTACAAGAATATATTCATTAAATCCAAAAACATATGGTTCCATTATGGATTAGATTGCCTCACGCTGCAATAAAAACCAATAATCCACCTCTTTATTAATTCCTTCAATAGGTCTTACACATTCAGAGTCATCAGGGGGAATGGTGTAGGAATTTTTATCATGTGTAGTGACATAATCATCATTAGAGGATTTACCAAAAAAATCATATGCATTTTTTATAAGGTCAAAAAAATGGATGGGTAGAACCAATACACATTCTTATTATCCAAAATGATACCACAAGGTGGAACTTCCACCTATAGGGGTATTTCCTGAGGAAGAGATTTCAGCACCACTTCAGGTGAAGACACATGTGCCTTATATTTTTGAGGGGGAACCAATTGGAAACCCTCATCACCTACCATGAATTTCTTACCTTTAAAAATAGACACCAGTTTATCTTTAAGAGATTTATATGATGTCTGAGTAGGCCTCACATTTCTAAGAGGTGCATCCAGTTTGAGTTTACCTTTGGAAATGAGTGAAATTGAATATTTTAAATTGAGTACACTTTAAAATTTTTGAAAAAAAGTATTAGTTTTATAAATTAAATATAATTTATAAAAAAATATGGATATATATTGAAATAAAGATGAATAAATATTGAAAAAACTAAAATATAGTAAATATATATATATATAAATAAGTAATATAAATGAATAAATTCCAAAAAAAATAAAAAAAAATATTAAAAATGAATTTATAATACCAACCTTTGATAATATTAAAAATAAATAATTAAAATTTACCAATTAAAAACATAATATATTAAATGTATCATGTTATAATGAAATTATAAAATGAATACTAAAATTTGAATAAATTACATAAATATTAGGTGTATGCATTTATATATAATATTTCATTAATTACATAAGTATTTTAGTGTGTGTGTTGTATATAAAAATGTATTCAATGCGTATACGTATGTAAAACCAATGTAACACACATTTGGTACATGTTAAATTGAAAAATCAAATGAGATTCAACTATGTCCATTACTCGAAGCAATTAGTTAGTATTTTTAATTAATATTAATTTTTAATTATAAACTATTCTTCACTAAATATATTACTAATTTAATGTAAGCACAAATATTTAATTTTATATAAATCATAATTTTATAAATATTTTATACATTGATATATATATATATAAATATATATATATATGAATGTATTTCTACATTAAATATATTAATGGATAATTATGTATAAAAACCACTAAAATTAATAAGACATCCATATAGTTTAAACTATTAAATTTTATTTATTTTTAATATTTTTTTTAATATATATTATTTATTACTATTTAAAATTAATATATATATATATTAAACTTATTATTTTTTATCAATAATTGTTTCATTAATAAATTTTGTAAAAAATTTGTAATTTATTCTTTTTAAATTTTTTTGTTTAATTATAAAAATTTATTCACTTTTAATATTTTTGTTTAATTATTAAAATTTATTAATTTTATATATCTATATTTAATATATAATAAATATTATTATATATAAAATATATATGTGGATATTAAATTTATTCATTTTTATTAACAATTATTAAATTAATAAAGTTTTCAATATTTTTCTTAATTTACACATTTTAAATTTTTATTTGTCTAATTTTTTTATTTTAATCATTTTACATATCTCTATATTTAATATAAACTATTTATTAATATTTATAATTTATATATATGTATATTAAAATAATTAATTTTTATCAAAAATTATTTATCTAATAAAAAATTTAATAGTTTTTATAATTTACACGTTTTAAATTTTTTTCCGTCCAATTATTTCATTTTATTTAGGAGCTTTATCAATGATAAAAAACTATTGATAAAGGCTACCCTTTATCAATGCTAAAAACAAAGCACTGATAAATAGTACCCTTTATCAACGCTGAAAATAAAGCACTGATAAAGAGTTCTCTTTATTATCACTAAAAATAAAGCACTAAAAGAGGCCAATGCTATTAAAGTTTTGTTTTGTGGTAGGGTAGACTAAAATTAAGTGAGGTTAAATTATTGTTATGTATGGGGAAAATAAAATTAAGTAAGGGTAAAACTAAGTTATGTAAGGGAAAACTAAAGTTAATTAATTGAAGAACAAAGTTAAGAAAGGGTAAAACAAAGTTATCTTAGGATAAAACAACTCTTGTATAGGTAAAGGGTAAAATAAAGGTAATTAATGGTGAAATAATGTTATGTTAGGGTAAAATACAGTTATGTAAGGGTAAAAGGTTGTAACGTAAGGAAAAAATAAAGTTATATTAGGGTAAAATAATATTATGTAATGTTAAACTAAATTTAATTATGGTTAAAAAAAGTTAAGTAAGGGTAAACTATCATTAAGTAAGAGTAAAAAAGTTAATTCAGGGTAATATAAGGTTATGTAATGGGAAAAATAAAGTTAATTGAGTGTAGGAAATATTATTTGTGGGTAAACTAAAGTTATGTAATGGTAAAAAAAAGTTATGTAATGGTAAACTAATGTTATGATAAGGTAATCTAATTTTATATAAGGGTAAAAAAGGTTTTAAAGGTAAATTAAAGTGTGCACTACAAAAAACAATGGTGTTTCCCAGAAGTTCATTTGGCATTTAGTGGTGGTTTAAACCACTGCTAAATGATGGGTCACGCTTTCTAAAAGTGTTTCATATTTTTATGTCCAGAATCATTTTGCAGGGCATTTTGTGGGGTGGTTTTTTATTTCACATCATTTCAATTGACAACAATTTAAACCGCAGTAAAATATTTAGTAGTGATTTTAAAAAAAAATTACTTAATTAATTAATTTATTATCAGTTATTTACATAGTTAATTAATTAATTATTATTATTTATTATTATTTATTCATATTTATTATTTATTATTTATTTATTGATTATTATTATTTTTATTTTTATTTTATTATTTTTTATTTTTTATTATTTTTTATTATTATTTGTTATTCTTTATTTATTTACTTGTTATTATTTGGATATTATTATTTACTTATTATTTATCCTACCATGCATGCATATTCCATGCATGTCATGCATATCTTGCATAAATCTAGCAAATATATGCGCTGAGAGAGATTTGAACCCCTTACCTCTTGGATATACTGCAATGACTTTATAACTCCAGCAAACTCTTCATCTAGTGAGTAAAGAGTATGTAATATACTTATACAAATAAAAATAAAAAACAAACAATGATATTAAATATTAACAAGGAATGAATATATAATGAATATATAAAAAAGAAGTAATAAATAGGCAATAAATTAATAAATAATAGATAATAGATAAATAATAAATATATTATAAATAATTATTTAATAAATAATAAATACGTAGTAAATAAATAATAATAAAATATTAATTAAATAATAAATAAATTATCAATACATAGTAATAATAAATAAATAATAAAAATAATAATAAATGATAATACATAATACAAAATAAATAATAAATAATAAATAATAAATAACTAATAAATAAATAATAAATAATAATAAATTTTAAATTTTAAATAATAAATAATAAATAGATATTAAATAAATAATAAATAATAAATAAATAATAGATATTAAATAAATAATAAATTAATAATAAATAATATTAAATAAATAATAAATAAATAAATATTAAATTAAAAAATAATCTATAAATAAAAAATTGGATAATAAATAACAATAAATATTAAATATTAAATAAATATTTAATATTTATTAGTGGTTTTACAATAAATTTTTAATAAATAATAAATCAATAGTAAATAAATATTAAAATAATATATAATAAATAATAAATTAATAATTTGATATAAATATATATAAATATATATACATATAACAGAATATAGATAAACATATATAAACTCACATTTATGTTACATAAATATATATAAACACACTCGGATATGTAATTGTATATTAATATAAATATATTTATATATATACATATATATATATATAAACACAAGTTAATATAAATATCTCTATATATATGTATCTACACATATATGATATAAAAATATATAAACATAAATATATATTGAATATTTACAAATATATATATAAATATTCACAAATGCGTAAATATATATGTTTTTATTTACATATATTAACACATACACATAAATATATTTTTTTTTTATTGACACACACATGTTTATATATAAACATTACTTATATGGGTATATATATGTTAATTAATGAATTTTTAGGTAAATAAGATTGATAGTTATTTATTCTAAATTTAATGAATGAAAAATATTTATTTCCATATGGTTTATATGTTTAAAAACACATTTATACGTAAATATATATTTATATAAGTGATTTATTTTAAGTACATATAAGAAAATGTGCATATATTTAATTATAAATAAAATTACATTGTAAAAAATGATAAAACTTCAAAATAAAAATATAAAAATGAATGTAATCCCTAAGAATAAATTCATTCACCACCGAGAAAGACAATAAAACCCCCATAAATGAGGATGAAATTCTATTGAATCTTAAATAATTGAGATACCCGATTAAAAAACATAGTTTTAGAGGATTTTGGGGCCTCTTTTCATATAAAAATACTGTCTAGGATTCCAATTGGTTATCATGGCATATAGATCATCGTAGGCTTCAATTTTAAAGGTGATAGAGCCCAAATGGACACCCAGATCAAAAGTTATGGTCATTTGAAGTTCATGTTTGATTTCCTATTTTTCTTGAAACTATAATATATTTTATTCTTATAATTTTTAAAATATTTGAATATAATTTGGTTTCATTTCATTTCATAAGTATCAATTTTATTGGTTGTTGGTCTAAAATGGAATCATAGATCAAAAGTTATAGTTAATTGATGCCGAATTCTGATTTTCAACTTATAGAACATTTGTTATAAGTTTCAAGTTATTATTAACTAATAATTATAATTATTTATTAATTAACACATTATAAATAATTAATATTAAAAATAATAAACTATATATGATAATAATCATAAATGATAAATCATAAATCATAATTAAATATATTTTTTAAATAATACCTTGAATTTAACAGTGATTTTTCAAAATCGCCACATTTTCCCAGCGGTTTTTTGAAAAACTGCTGCAAAAGAATAATTTTTTTTGTAAAAAAAAATATTTTAAAAACATCTAGTGGAAGTTTTAACAACCACCTTTAAATAACTGCCTTTATTGTTTTTTCAGAAAACACTTAGCATCTATTTTTGAAATCGCTGCAAAGAAACCACCGCTAAATGCCTATTTTGGTATAGTGGTGGGTGTAGGTTTTTGGAGTTTGTGTTGGTTATGGGATAAGATGGGAGGGTATGTTGGATTATTTTGAGTACAAAATCTAAAAAATAGTTAATAAAACATTTGGAAAAATGATATTCTAGGGGAGATAACCAACGCTTGCAGCACTATTTAAGTTTCCAATTGGTTTTTCATAAAATTTTCATATGATATTTATGATATGGAATTTCTATTATTTTTATTTTATTTAGTAAAATTATAAATCCATATTTCATTATTGTGGTATTTGTAAAATCATATAGGCATGCTTACTATATCACATTTAATGATTATAATAAAAATAATAATTACATACAAAAACTTTTACATTAATAAACAGAGTACATAAATCATTTTAACTATGATATGACTACCATTTACATATAGGGAAACATGTCCATGTGTGAATATCTTTCCTGTATAAACCACAACTTCAGGCAAGTTCCAATTCATTGGGCTAATCCATCTCATTTCGAATACAGGTCAACTTTGGCCTCCCACGTGGTCAGAGCCTAGTCATGTTTTGAAGAAGCGTGTGCATGTCAATAGAAAATTTAAATTATGATAACACCCCATAGGTATCCATGGAGAAATTAAAAATTTGGTAATAGTTTATATTCAATAAACTAGATTAAAAAACTACTACCATGATAAGAATACATAAGAGCATTTTGTGATCTCATGTGCACAAGGATATTGTAATGCTTGAAAGTTACCTCAATCAAAGTACAATTCCTCCAGTAACATGCTAAGAACACACCCATTGCAACCAAATAGTGGATCATGGGACTTAGTGACAAAAAATATACACTTTTCATTGTCAAATGAGCATAAAAAATATTATATCCTCTTAAATAACTCTATCAATACCGCACTTGAAATGGTGACCATATCATATCCCTCTGTTCAGACCCTCTTACGCATGCTTTACTCATTTAAAATAATGCATTATAGTGTGATAGGAGGTCTCTTATGCTAAACCATTAATTCAAATATAAAACATTATATTAATATTATATAATATTTTCGAGTCTTATAATTTACATATAATGTAATATTCTTAATTACATGTGATGGGTAATTTTGAAACCCCCTTCAGAACTCAATTTACACATTCTAATATGTTGGTCATCATATGTCCATATCACCTCTCGTCATCATATGCCATTGACCATTTATTCTATGAAATTTTTATTATCTAATCATTAACATACTTATTAGCTCTATGAATATATTCAATAAGATCCTCTATCCATTGTTGTTAGGGATCACATACTAATAAAAATTAACTAATCATAATACATATCTGAATAACTAATACAATTATTTTTCAAGAAAAAAAATGTTATTGATTAGTCACTAAAATTGGATAATATTCATTGTTAATATCTTAATATTAATGTGTTTCAAAGTGAATAAACATCAATTTTAGTCCAATTCATAAATTGAACTTCATTTCCCATCATTGTGCAATTCCTACTTAAAGTGTCAATTTGGGCCCACTCAATAAATTCCTTGTGAAAAATACATTGTTCATCATTTTAATTTTATATTTTTATATATTATTTATAACTTTATTTGAAACATTTTATCTTTTAGGTCTGATGGATGAATCCCAAGGGAAGATGGTGATTTTTGCGCCTGAATGAATAAATTTTCTTGAAAAAGAATAATGGGCCTAGGGCCCCTCAAACAAATGTGGGGCCCACAAATCAAGACCAAATTAAGCTCAAATTTTTAAATTAGAAATATAAAAATATGGGGATCATTTTATTAAACTGTGTCCAGAGCTAATTCCGAAGTTTTCATGGAGATATATGGATTCGAAGTTTACATTTAAATGGTGGGACCGATATGAACGCCCATAAATTCATCTCATCATTTTGGGGAATAACATTCAAATGAATACACTAAATTACCTGAAATTTGGACAGAGGATAGAGTACAGATGGAAGAAGATATTTTTCTTCAACGACTGTTGATGATTCTTCCATATTTAATGTCAAATTCGAACGTCCAATAGAAAGATGAATCTGGAGAGTTTTCTCAGTCAACTTCGAAACATCAAATTCCCTTGATTTTCTCACCCTCTTTTTAACTCTACCAATTAATGGGGATGTAATTTATTATTTTGTGGTGTCTCTAAGAATACTAAAATGACTATATAAGGAGATGGTGGTGATGGAAATTATCATCTCATATTTTTTCTTTCAATTGAAGTTTTTCTTTAACCCATTGTATTTCTTTCAATTATAATTTCCCGCTTTCGTTTTGTAATCACATCGAAAATTCATATAATGTATGTTTTTTTCTTTCACATTTAGAATTTTAATAAAATTTAATCTTCTTATTCTCTAATTTTTATTTTCCTTTTCTTCACATGTTGATACCATTGAATCGATTTTGAATTTATTCACAACCGCACTTGTGAATTAATCACACAACAGTGGAGTGTTCATTTTTCAATATTTTTTCTTCATCAATCCCGCTTGTTTAAGTTGACTACCCACTTCCACTGATAGAATAGCATAAATTGAGGGAAAACCTTTTAAGGTTTAATCTTATGGAGTTGCATGGGCTGGATTGAATGTTATTTGATGATCTTAAACTCTTAAATTTGTTCTTCATTTTAAGAGTTCCTTTCTTTGATTTATCTTCTTTTTTGTCTTCATCGAATTTAATGACAACACATTTTGAGTGCTAGTACGATCCAATTACTTGTAGAACTCATTTAAGTGATCATCTAAGTGAATTAGTGATTATTCTTGAAATTGTGTGTTGATTAAATCGGATAATGATATTGAGGAATTATTTCATTTAATGGATACCACTTGAACCGATGAACATAAAATTCAAAGAAAAATAAATACATCCAATCAAACCCTAGAGACAACCTAGGATTGGCTCATCTTAATTAATTGTTTTAATTCCAGTCATTTTTTTGTTTTTTTCTTTAAATAAAATCACCATTTCTTTAAATCAATCAACACCATAGTTGGCCACTTCATAGCCAATCCCACATCTAATCATAGTGTCTCAAGGTTACATCTTCGGTCCTTGTGGATTTGATAACTCAATCCATACTACAAGAAACCTCTTACACCATTTAACTTGGGTAAATTTTAGAATTAATAAAATTTTGGCACCGTTGTCGAGGACCCATGTAAGTACCTTAGACCCATGTCTTGTTTTCTCACCCCAAGTTCTCTATTCTCAACCTAATTTATCTTCTCTTTTCCACTTTCTATTTCTATGTGTCCAAAAAAATCCCAAAAACCAATTTTCAATCAACTCTAATGGATTATCGTCCAAAATACCCCTTCATAAACCAATTCTGTAATCAAGTTGGAAATAAATATTAGGAAACACCTCACATATGGAATTTCATCGACCAAACCTTAATTGAATACACCACACCAGATGAGATGTACAATCAATGGGATGCTGATTGTTTAAAGGATAAATTTTCATACCTCTCGAGGATGATTGAAGAGATCAAACTTAATGAATTTCATGATGTCCAAACATCTATCAATCCTAATTCTGAAAAAAAATCTTGAACATTTGTGTGAAAAAATGGTTAAAATGAATTCAGAAGTTTCATCACTGAGATTAGAAATACAAAGCATTGAGACTTATGAAGAACCCATTCCCACTCAGGATGTCCTTTCCTCATCACTAATAGAAGAATATTTTATCCCAAAAACCACTCAGGAATTCAAAAAATAACTAACCTTTGGATATGGGATAACTGAAGAAGATCAACAAAATGTTGAAGGGTCTTTAAATCAGGAGGAAATTGATTTTTTGGACTCAAAAGAGGAAAATTTGACATCATGGATAGAGTTTCCTGAATATTACTCCAATGATAAATTTTTGGAAGAACCAATAATTGAAACATTATGAGAGATCAAAAACAATGAGTCCATACCCATTCTTGATATTCAACTTGACAATTTTCGATATGAATCAAATTTTCAATATGAACCAATTATTTCTAATTTTTTAGAGAAGAAACTGATTTTGATTTAATTTTTCAATCTCCTTTAATAAATTTCAATGAACCCAAGCTCAAAATTATTTTCCTTCCTTCCCAACTCAAGAATCCCATCATAGGTGATAAAAAAGACCTTGCAGTTTTAGTTCATTCATTTAAAGAATCCAATAATTTTGTAATGGTCATTGATGTCTTAGGAAAGAATATATGTTCAACTGAATCAATCATTTCTGATATTACATGGATTTTCTCACTCATTGTAGAAAAAAGGATTGCACGTGAAACAAATTCTAAAAAAATAATCAATCTAAATCTTGTTGAAGTGGATAAAAATGGGGTCCTAAAAATGTTGAAAGTTGGAATTGGATAATTTTGGGTGTTCAAGTCGAGCTAACGACAATAAAAAAAGCACTTCATGGGAGGAAACCTATGGTTTTCATGTTTCCAATCATTGTTAATCATCTTTTTTTCATATAATAAATTACCATAGACTGTTGACCTGTTCTTATTTTATGAGTAAGGATGGGTATGAAAGGGGAGCGCCATATTCATCCATGTCACGTGGCGTGATCTCTGAGTAACACCTTACCTTGAAATTTAAAATGAAGACAATGTATCATCAGTTTATTTTGTTTTATTTTATTTTTATCTTTTTATAGGATAAAAATAAAAAATAAAAAAATTAAAAGGACACGTCGTAGATCATGGGGAAAATCCCATCACAACCATCCAAGCCGATAAGACTCTAACCCAGGATTGGAGGGAGACTGTGGCACAAGCATTCATCATCCAATACTGGAAATATAATATTTCCCAACGGTTCACAACCGTTGGGAAAGCCCCTCTAACTGTTGGTATATGATATACCAACGGTTCTGATAACCATAGGAAATTAAGCCGTTGGGAAAGGTTTTCCCAACGGTTTACTGGAAACCGTTGGTATAGGCTCACAAAAGCCACTCTATCCCAACGGTTCTGCCAAACCGTTGGGATAGTTTTTCCCAATAGTTTGGGAGAACCGTTGGGAAATATCAATATCCCTTAACTATCCCAACGGTTTTGGGATAGTTTTCCCAACGTTTCTCCCCAAACCGTTGGGATATCCCCATGGATGAACTCTTTCCCAACGGTTTAGAACCGTTGGGAAAAGAGATATTTACCAACGGTTCAATGAACCGTTGGTAAAAACTTCTTTAGGATTATATGCCAACGGTTTTAAACCGTTGGCATACCCTATGCTGCAAATTACAGCAGCCTGCAATTTGCACAACCCCTATCCATCAAGCCCCTATCCATCAGGCCCCTCTTCATCAGGCCTCATTTTGACCTCATTTTCAATCCAATTATTGTACCTGCAATAAAATAAAACATACATATACAATTACGAACAAATTCATACACATTTAACATATAATGGATCCTGAAACTATACACATCCATAATTAAATTAGAATTCATAACGTAATTATAAACGTACATAATTCATATAGAATTCAATTTAAAATTTAGATGACAATTATATGTGGAATCCGAAATTCAATTCATAATTTGATCGGTTTTTTCTATACCATATATTTTTACCTCAAATGATGTCCATTTTAAACAAAATACCTACACCTGAAGTGATACCGGCAAAACTGCACCTCAGATTGAGGCTGGGTTGACTCGTACACATCACATTTGACCCATGGATCGTTGTGCTAAAGTATCGACACAATCCGAATGCGTTTGGTCGGTTTTCCGTATGCTAGTTGATGTTTTTCACTTAAAATGACGTCCTTTTGAAACAAAAGACGGACACTATGAGTGGTGCCGACCACACCGCATCTCCAATTGAGGCGGGGTTTATTCGTACATGTCACATATGACCCATGGATAGTTCTCCTAAAGTTTAATTGGAAACCGAATGCGTTTGGTCAATTTTCCGTATGTACTTAAAATGTTGTCCATTTTAAACAAAAGAGTGACACTTAGACAAATCCTGACCACACCGCAACTCATATTTATCCCGGGTTGGCTCTTACATGTCACATATGACCCATGGATCGTTGTGATAAATTATCAAAAGATTACGAATGCGTTTGGTCTGTTTTGCGTATGCCAGTTGTTCTTTTCATTTATAATCATGTCCATTTTAAACAAAAGAGACAAAGTTAGAGCGGTGTCGGCCACACTGCATCTCGGATTAAGACGGGGTTGACTTTTACACGTCACATATGACCCATGGATCGTTGTGCTAAAGTATCGATAGAATCTGAATGCATTTGGTCGTTCTTCCATATGTCAGTTGATGCCTTTCACTTAAAATGATGTCCTTTTCAAACAAAAGACGGACACTTTGAGTGGTGTTAGCCACACCGCATGTCGGATTGAGGCGGGGATGATTTGTACACGTCACATAGGACCCATGGATCGTTCTCCTAAAGTTATAATGGAAACCGAATGTGTTTGGTCGGTTTTCCGTATGTACTTAAAATGGTGTCCATTTTAAACAAAAGAGAGCCATTTAGACTGATCCCGGCCACACCGCGACTCGGATTGACCCAGGTTGGCTCGTACACGTCACATATGACCCATGGATCGTTGTGATAAATTATCAAAAGATTCTGAATGCGTTTGGTCGGTTTTGCGTTTGCCAGTTGTTCTTTTCACTTATAATCCTATCCATTTTAAACAAAATAGACACAGTTAGAGCAGTGTCGGCCACACCACACCTTGGATTGAGGCGGGGATGATTCGTACGTGTCACATATGACCCATGGATCGTTCTCCTAAAGTTTCAATGGAAACCGAATGCGTTTGGTTGGTTTTCCGTATGTACTTAAAATGGTGTCCATTTTAAACAAAAGAGAGCCACTTAGACTGATACCGGACACACCGCGACTCGGATTGAACCCGGGTTGCCTCATACAGGTCACATATGACCCATGGATCATTGTGATAAATGATCAAAAGATTCAGAATGCGTTTGGTCAGTTTTGCGTATGCCAGTTGTTCTTTTTCACTTATAATCATGTCCATTTTAAACAGAAGAGACATAGTTAGAGCTGTGTCGGCCACACCGCATCTCGGATTGAGACGGGGATGATTCGTACACGTAAAATATGACCCATGGATCGTTCTCCTAAATTTTCAATGGAAACCGAATGCGTTTGGTCGGTTTTGCGTATGACAGTTCTTTTCACTTATAATCCTATCCATTTTAAACAAAACAGACACAGTTAGAGAGGTGTCGGCCACACCGCGCCTCGTATTGAGGCGGGGATGATTCGTACACATCACATATGACCCATGTATCGTTTTCCTAAAGTTTCAATGGAAACCGAATGCGTTTGGTCAGTTTTCTATATGTACTTAAAATGTTGTCCATTTTAAACAAAAGAGAGCCACTTAGACTGATCTCGGCCACACTGCGACTCGGATTGAGCCCAGGTTGGCTCGTACAGGTCACATATGACCGATGGATCATTGTGATAAATTATCAACAGATTCAGAATGCGTTTGGTCGGTTTTGCGTATTCCAGTTGTTCTTTTCACTTATAATCCTGTCCATTTTAAACAAAAGAGACACAGTTAGAACGGTGCCAGCCACACCGCTCCTCGGATTGAGGCGCGATTGACTCGTACACGTCACATATGACCCATGGATCCTTGTGCTAAAGTATCGACACAGTCCGAATGCCTTTTTTCGGTTTTTCATATGTCAATTGATGCTTTTCAGTTAAAATGGCGTCTTTTTGAAACAAAAGACAGACACTTTGAGTGGTGCCGGCCACACCACGTCTCCGATTGAGGCGGGGTTGATTCGTACACATCACATATGACCCATGGATCGTTCTTCTAATGTTTCAACGGAAACCGAATCCGTTTGGTCGTTTTCCCGTATGTACTTAAAATGGTATCCATTTTAAACAAAAGAGAGACACTTAGACTTATCCTGGCCACACCACAACTCGGATTCATCCCGGGTTGGCTCGTACACATCACATATGACCCACGGATTGTTGGGATAAATTATCAACATATTCGGAATGCGTTTGGTCAGTTTTCCATATGCCAGTTTATGCTTTTCACTTAAAATGACGTCCTTTTGAAACAAAAGATGGACACTTTGAGTGGTGTCGGCCACACCACGTTTCCGGATTGAGCTGAAACCACCGTGAAACATTCTAATTATTATTCGTGATGTATACGCGCAGACGGCACGTCAATCGGATGTGCGGTTTGCACGGTACGGCTCAATATTCATGTTTTAAGTGATGCGCGCGCTTCGTAAACGTGTGTGAGGGGGGTCCAAACAGGCCGAACGAAGTCGGAATGGCTTGAAATCAGACGAAAAATATGGGAGAGTGATTTATGAATTGTTTGAGCAGACGACACGTCAATCGGACGTGCCGTGTGCCCGCGGTGACCGACAACACAGTTCTGGTGTCATAAACGGCCAAAACGGGCGTCCAACGGTCAAATTCATAGCGGATGACCTCGAATTGAGCTGAAATCACCGTGAAACATTCTAATTATTATTCGTGACGTGTAAGCACAGACGGAACGTCAATCAGACATGTGGTTTGCGCGGTACGGCTCAATATTCGTATTTTAAGTGATGTGCGTGCTTCGTAAACGCGCGTGAGGGGGGTCCAAACGGGACGAACGAAGTCGGAATGGCCTGAAATCAGACGAAAAATACGGGTGAGTGATTTCTGAAGTGGTCGAGTAGTCGGAACGTCAATTGGACGTGCCATGTGCCCGCGGTGACCGACAACGCAGTTCTGGTGTCAAAAACGGCCAAAACGGGCGTCAAATGGTCAAATTCATAGAGGACAACCTCGGATTGAGCTGAAACCACCGTGAAACATTCTAATTATTATTCGTGATGTGTACGCGCAGACGTCACGTCAATAGGATGTGCGGTTTGCGCGGTACGGCTCAATATTCGTGTTTTAAGTGATGCGCGCGCTTCGTAAACGCGCGTGAGGGTGGTCAAAATGGGCCGAACGATTTAGGAATGGCCTAAAATCAGACAACAAATACGGGTGAGTGATTTATGAAGTGGTCGAGTAGACGGAACATCAATCGGACGTGATGTGTGCCCGCGGTGACCGACAACGCAGTTCTGATGTCATTAACGGCCAAAACGGGTGTCAAACGGTCAAATTCATAGCGGACGACCTCTAATTGAGCTGAAATCACCGTGAAACATTCTAATTATTATTCGTGACATGTACGCGCAGACATCACGTCAATCGGATGTGCGGTTTGCACGGTACGGCTCAATATTCATGTTTTAAGTGATGCACGCGTTTCGTAAACGCGCGTGGGGGGGTCCAAACGGGCCGAACAAAGTCGGAATGGCCTGAAATCAGAGGAAAAATACTGGTGAGTGATTTATGAAGTGGTCGAGCAGACGGCATGTCAATCGGACTTGCTGTGTGCCCGCGGTGACCGGCAACGCAGTTCTGGTGTCAAAAACGGCCAAAACGGGCGTCCAACGGTCAAATTCATAGCGGACAACCTCGGATAGAGCTGAAACCACCGTACAACATTCTAATTATTATTCGTGATGTGTATGTGTAGATGTCACATCAATCGGACGTGCGGTTTGCACGGTACGGCTCAATATTCATGTTTTAAGTGATGCGCGCGCTTCGTAAACGCGCGTGAGGGGGGTACAAATGGGCCGAACGAAGTCGGAATGGCCTGAAATCAGAAAAAAAAAATACGGGTGAGTGATTTATGAAGTGGTCGAGCAGACGGCACGTCAATCGGACGTGCTGTGTGCCCGTGGTGACCGACAACGCAGTTCTGGTGTCATAAACGGCCAAAACGGGCGTCCAACGGTCAAATTCATAGCGGACGACCTTGGATTGAGCTGAAGCCACCGTGAAACATTCTAATTATTATTCGTGACGTGTACTCGCAAACGGCACGTCAATCGGACGTGCGGTTTGCGCGGTACGGCTCAATATTCGTGTTTTAAGTGATGCGTACGCTTCGTAAACGCGCGTGAGGGTGGTCCAAACGGGCCGAACGATTTCGGAATGGCCTGAAATCAGACGACAAATACGGGTGAGTGATTTATGAAGTGTTTGAGCAGACGGCACGTCAATCGGACGTGCCGTGTGCCCGCGGTGACCGACAACGCAGTTCTGGAGTCACAAACGGCCAAAACCGGCGTCAAACGGTCAAATTCATAGCGGATGACCTCAGATTGAGCTGAAACCACCTTGAAACATTCTAATTATTATTCGTGACATGTACGCGCAGATGGCACGTCAATCGGACGTGCGGTTTGCGCGGTACGGCTCAATATTCGTGTTTTAAGTGATGCGCACGCTTCGTAAACGCGCGTGAGGGTGGTCCAAACGGGCCGAACGAAGTCGGAATGGCCTGAAATCAGACGAAAAAGACGGGTGAGTGATTTATGAAGTGGTCGAGCAGACGGCACGTCAATCGGACTTGTCGTGTGCCCGCGGTGACCGACAACGCAGTTCTGGTGTCATAAACGGCCAAAACGGGTGTCCAACGGTCAAATTCATAGCGGACGACCTCGGATTGAGCTGAAACCACCGTTCAACATTCTAATTATTATTCGTGACGTGTACGTGCATATGGCACGTCAATCGGACGTGCGGTTTGCGCGGTACGGCTCAATATGCGTGTTTTAAGTGATGTGCGCGCTTCGTAAACGCGCGTGAGGGGGGTCCAAACGGGCCGAACGAAGTCGGAATGACCTGAAATCAGATTAGAAATACGAATGAGTGATTTTTGAAGTGGTCGAGCAGACGGCACATCAATCGGACGTGTCGTGTGCCCGCGGTGACCGACAACGCAGTTCTGGTGTCATAAACGGCCAAAACGGGCGTCAAACGGTCAAATTCATAGCATACGATCTCGGATTGAGATGAAACCACCGTGAAACATTCTAATTATTATTCGTGATGTGTACGCGCAGACGGCACGTCAATCGGATGTGTGGTGTGCGCGGTACGGCTCATTATGCGTGTTTTAAGTGATGCACGTGCTTCGTAAACGCGCGTGAGGGGGGTCCAAACGAGCCGAATGAAGTTGGAATGGCCTGAAATTAGACGACAAATACAGGTGCGTGATTTCTGAAGTGGTCGAGCAGACGACACGTCAATCGGACGTGCCATGTGCCCGCGGTGACCGACAACGCAGTTCTGGCGTCAAAAACGTCCAAAACGGGCGTCAAATGGTCAAATTCCTAGCGGGTGACCTCAGATTCACCTGAAACCACCGTGAAACATTCTAATTATTATTCATGATGTGTACGCGCAGATGGCACGTCAATCGGATGTGCGGTGTGCACGGTACGGCTCAATATTCGTGTTTTAAGTGATGCGCGCGCTACGTAAATGCGCGTGAGGGGGGTCCGGGGAGTGTCCGGGGTCCAAGGAGCAGGGGGGGCTGTTTGGGTGGCTGTCCGGGGAGTGTCCGGGGGGCTGTCCGGGGTCCAAGGAGGAGGGTGGGGGGGTTGTTCGGGGGGCTGTCCGGGGTCCAGGGAGGGGGGGCTGTCCGGGGTCCAGGGAGGGGGGGGATGTCCGGGGGGCTGTCCGGGGTCCAGGGAGGAGGGGGGCTGTTCAGGGGGCTGTCTAGGGGCTGTCTGGGGGGTGTTCGGAGGGTTTTCCGGGGGGTGTCCGGGGGGTGTTCGGGGGGCTGTCCGTGGAGGTGTTCGGGGGGTTGTCCGGGGTACAAGGAGGTGGGTGGGGGGCTGTCCGGGGGTTGTTCGGGGGGCTGTCCGAGGGGTGTTCGAGGGTTGTCCGGGGTCCAAGGAGGAGGGTGGGGGGCTGTTCGGGGGTCTGTCCGGGGGGTGTTTGGGGGGTGTCCGGGGGGTGTCCGGGGGGTGTCCGGGGTCCAAGGAAGAGGGGGGGCTGTTCGGGGGGCTGTCCGGGGCTGTCCGGGAGGGTGTCCGGGGGGTTGTCTGGGGTCCAGGGAGGAGGGTGGGGGGGTGCTGTTCGGGGGGCTTTCCGGGGGCTGTCCGGGGGGTGTTTGGGGGGTGTTCGGGGGGTGTCCGGGGGGTGTCCGGTGTCCAAGGAGGAGGTTGGGGGGGCTGTTCGGGGGGCTGTCCGGGGAGTGTCCGGGGGGTTGTTCACATAACAGCATGCCTCATACCATAACCATATTAGTAGGGTATCATGAACATGAATAACATCAACCTTGTACCATCCTCCTACCCTACATGACCCCAACCAAATGCCACATCTTATTATAGCCTTATCACATCACACCTCACCGGAAAACACTAGGGAAATCATACTACATCTCACCTAAAGACACATGGACAATCACATCGCATCTTTCCTAAAAACACATGGTCAATCACTTTTGAAGGAAGATTAGGGAAGACATGGTAGCTATCCAAACATATAACCATCATCCTAGATATTATAAAAAATACCCATAACTGAAAACCTCTGATCGTTGGTAAGTTTATCCAACTCTGGTTGGGAATGTGTAAAAATAACATAAAAATACATGATATATAGATAGCACAAAAAAACCTATGGGTTTACATTAACTACATAATCACACACTTCACTACTACCATAAAACACATAAACCACACCACCACCACACAAGACGCATAGCATTTCTCACATTCATTTATAAGCCACTTCATTCACACATACATTGTCCATTCATTTAATGTTAAATTAATTAAATCCATTTACCACACATCATACACCACAACTTCATCACACAACACCTCCACACGACACAACACCACCACACATCATCACTATCATACAACTTCACATGTCACCTCCATGCTCACTAACCATCACATTACAACCCCACATATCACAAAGTCCAACTGGTCACCTTAATCCCCATAAAACACCCTACAACATACAATGAAACAGAACAAAAAACCTCTCATAGAGGCAACATACCCCAACTTCCACAATGTATTTATTCAAGGTCTTTTATTACATTACCCCTTTATTTATCATGGGCATTATATCACAACTGATATTCCAGGGGAAACTAATTAATTAAGAACATATTCATTCATTTCCCTGTTTTTCATGGTGAAATCACATCAAAATCCTAACTTAAAACAAAAATATTAAATCAATAACAATAAAAACAAGGTACCATATATGTATAAAGAATAAAATACCTGATTTGAGATGATTCGGCTGGGTTTTCACCTATTCGGATGGGGAGTTCAAGATTAGCAGAGAGTTGGAGCTCGATTGTTAAATTAAAACTCAAATATGAGATCAATAACAATAAAAATAAGATAGTATATGTGTATAAAGGAAAAAATACCTAATTTTAGATGAGTTTTCACCTGTTCCGATGTTCGGATGGAGGGAGTTCGCGAGAGGAGGGAGAGCAGCCCCACTGGATAAGAAATTTAGGGTTCTTTCCGAATGGGGGGAGAGCAGGCCCGCTCCTGTATTTGGGGGAATTTTTTCCCAACGGTTTTTAAAAACCTTTGGGAAAGGACCCTTTTCCCAATGGTTCAGGGGAACCGTTGACAAAGGGGTTCTCTAGGGGGACTTTTCCCAACGGTTCACTAGAACCGTTGGCTAAAGTGTCTCCAAGACACCCCTTTACCAACGGTTTGGGGAAACCGTTGGCAAAGGGGTGGCCTCTCCCAACGGTATCACTAAACCGTTGGGAAATCCTTCCCTGGACATTCCTTTGCCAATGGTTCTGTATAACCGTTGGTAAATATGTCCTAATCCCATCAACCCCAATGGTTTATGCCAACTGTTGGTAAACACCCGTTGGGAAAAATCCTATTACCAGTAGTGATCAACCACTAGGTGACATCATTCCATGATTATCATTTTCAATTTCCTCTTTGAAAAACTCTCCCATACCCCCTTCTATGTTTTCTTTAAACACTGGGGAGAATGTTATTCTATGTTGGGGGAAGATGAAATAAAAAATGATTTTTTCTAAATAATTACAAGCATGGAAAGAAAAATTCCATTAACCTTGAACATGATAACACACATTACAAACTCTAAAATTGGATATCAAATAATATTTCATGCCTTGATTCTGATATTGATGTAGGTTTATGTTCATGAGCATAGTTTTTGGAAAGTGCGGTTTCCCGATGTGATTTTTCAAAGTTTACATTTTCATCCTCTTAATAAAAATGCCACAATGTACGTCTACTAGATCGTGGGTGTAAATTTTAGTTCTTGGGTCCCTTTAATTATAGAATAGGGTTTTGTGGCCACTTTTAGTTTAATTTGAGTATCCATAAAAAATAAAAAAAATAAAAAAAATGACCACATAGAGCAATTTTTTGTCCAAATGCGTGGCATCTAGCACTTGGGGATCGTGACTCCATATTTTTCTTGCCCAGAGTTAGGCTTTATATCTATATTTTATAGAATGTAATTGACAATGTGTGTGGTGTTTGACACTTGTGGATCATGACTCTATAGTTGTATTTTCTAGAGTTAGTCTTTTCATATCTATTGTGGTTAAAAAAAATAAAAAAACAAACAAAAAAATAAAAAAAAATTGGATACTCATCTTAAGGTTTAATGTGATTCACACCTAGCTCTTACATTTTTTCCCCTTGAACAATAAAATGGGCCCCATATCTTTTGGGATGCACAACATTTTATCATGCTTAATTGAAATTGGATGAAATGTGGCAATGAATTTGGAAAAAGGAATGGGCTTGGGCTTGGGATATTCTTATGGACCTATCTTGTTTTAAATTATTTTGATGGGTTTAGTAATTTTTTTTTGGTATGAGGTCTTTGGGTGAGCAATGTGTATTAAATTGTTTTGGGAAAAAGGGATTCAAATTTCATATTTGTAATATATTTTTCTTAGGACTAGAAAAACTCAAGTTGGGGGTGTGATTAGTCACTAAAAGTGGATAATATTCATTTTTAATATCTTAATATTAATGTTTTTCAAAGTTAATAAACATCAATTTTAGTCCAATTCAGAAATTGAACTTCATTTCCCATCATTGTGCAATTCATGCTTAAAGTGTCAATTTGGGCCCACTCAATAAATTCCTTTTGAAAAATACATTGTTCATCATTTTAATTTTATATTTTGATATATGATTCATCACTTTATTTGGAACATTTTATCTTTTAGTTCCGATGGATGAATCCCAAGGGATGATGGAGATTGTTATGCATGAATGCATAAATTTGCTGGAAAAGCATAATGGGCCTAAGGCCCATCAATCAAAAGTGGGGCCTACAATCCGAGCCCAATAAAGATAAAAATATTACAGTAGAAAGATAAAAATATGGGGATCATTTTATTCAACTATTTCCAGAGCTAATTCCTATGTTTTCATGGAGATATATGGATCCTAAATTTATATTTAAATGGTGGGACTGATATGAATGCCCATAAATGCTGCCAACCATTTCGGGCATAACTTTCAAATGATTACACTAAATTACCTGAAATTTGGAAAGAGGATTGAGGAAACATGGAAGAAGATATTTGTCTTATACGACCATTGATTATTCGGCCATATTTAATGTCAAATTTGAACGTACAATAGAAGGATGAATCTGGACAGTTTTCTCGGTCAACATCGAAACGTCAAATTCCCTTGATTTTCTCACCCTCTTTTTAACTCTACCAATTAATGGGGATGGAATTTATTGTTTTGGGGTGTCTATAAGGATCCTAGTATTCCTATATAAGAATATGGTGGTGAAGGGAATTATCATATAATATTTTTTCTTTCAATTGATGTTTTTCTTTCACCCATTGTATTTCTTTCAATTGTAATTTCTTGCTTTCATTTTGTAATCGCATCAACAATTCATCTAATATAAGTTTCTTTATTTCACATTTAGTATTTTAATAAAATTTAATCTTCTTCTTCTCTACTTTTTATTTTCCTTTTCTTCACACATTGATACCATTGAATCGAAGTGTGAATTTATTCACACCCGCACTTATGAATTCATCACACAATAGTGGAGTGTTCATTTTTCAATATTTTTTCTTCATCAATCCTGCTTCTTTAAGTCAAATACCCGATCCATTGATATAATAGAATCAATAGATGGCTAACCTTTTATGGTTTGATCCTAGGGAGTTCCATGGGCTGGATTGAATGTTATTTGATATTCTTAAACTCTTAAATTTGTTCTTCATTTTAAGAGTTCCTTTCTTTGATTTATCTTCTTCTTTGTCTTCACTGACTTTAATGACAACACTTTTTGAGTTCTAGGATGATCCAATTACTTGGAGTGATCATTTACGTGAACCTCTAATTGAATTAGTGATTAGACTTGAAATTGTTTGTGGATTAAATCGGAGAATGATATTGAGGAATTATTTCATTTAATAGATACCACTTGAACCAATGAACAAAAAATTAAAAGAAAAATAAATACATCCAATAAATCCCTACAGACAACCTAGGATCATCTCATCTTAATTAATTGTTTTAATTCAAGCCAATTTGTTTTTTTTCTTTAAATCAAACACCATTTCTTGAAATCAATCAACACCATAGTTGGCCACTTCATAGCCAATCCCGCATGTAATCATAGTGTCTCAAGGTTACTCCTTCAGTCCCTATGGATTCGATAAATCAAGTCATACTACAAGTGACTGCTTACACCATATAACTTGTGTAAATTTGATCATGAATCAGTTATTAATACCTATTTTTATGATTTATTTCTTCATGGAATCATCCTTGAACTTCATTCACATATTTCTTGCAATGTTTCAAACACAATATTGAAAATTGACTTGGGGTGGTCTCCATAAATGTTCCTCATACTATATAGCCTCATTGATTACTTAATGAAAATTTAGAATAAGGAAAATTACTTCTATTTCAATCATAAACCCACTTAGGAAATTTAAGATCCAACACCAAGATGATAGGTTCTCTGTCTTGATAGAAGTAAATTATAATGGTACATGGGGTCAATTACTATCTTGTTTGGGGTAGATCAATAAATTTATTGTATATTATTGATAAATAATTGTTCCATAAATTTGGATAAACTTCATGAAATTTATTAAAGAAAACACACAAGGTAAAAATGTCTAAAAGTATATATCAAAAACTACCTTGGACAAATAATAATGGTTGCATTGGTTAACATATTCAATGGTATTTAACTAATAGATAAATTATATTTTTTGATGTAAAATCTCTATAAGTTGTTGTGAAACTTAATATGAGTCATCCCCTTCACCATAAACCTTTAGAATAGCCTTCCTTCATGTTGAATAAGCCTTCAAGTATGAGAATTGATAACTAAAATGATGTTTTATTCACTCCACCACAAGAATGATAAAAATGTCTTGAAATTATCTTATCATTCTGATAATAATACTTGAGATTAATTCATCATATATTGATGGGTGATCCTATGATAGGATTTTATTTACACATGTGTGTGGAGTAAATCTAGTAATATTCCAATAGTGAAAATTATTATCAAGTATATCTTGAAAACACATTTGACTATCTAAATCAAATTTGTTACATTGAATCATATAAATGGATATATTTGACACTTCAACAATATAAATATAAAGTATTTTACTGTGATATTAATTAATCCCAGTTTTCATTACATATTTGGGGTAAAAAAAATTTAATTTACAAAACACCATAAACTAACACTTGATTTAGGCCCCCGATGATTCCTAGAAATTAGATACTAGGATTAATAATTTACCAAAACATTATGGAAAACATGTCATTACATCGGTTGACCTTGATTCTAATAGTGGAGGATGATTCAAAGGTTTGTGTAACCTTATAAGGGTGGGATCAAAATGGTATTTGGTAGTTTATTGTTATTCTAATTTCTATTCATCTTCTTATCCTACTTTTTCATCATCCAAAATACTTTTCACTTTCAAATCTAAATTATGTGGGGGAATATCAATGAAAATAACACAATCTTTATGAGAAATCACAACATGTGGATAGGAAAGTGTAGACCGAGGATGTGATGGAAAAAAATCCAATTACAATGGAACTTCCAAAATAGTTATGGTGACATACAACTCCACGTCAAAAATAGTGAGATCCTTGTTAGTATAGAAAGTGAATAGCTAGGTCCTTTGTTTTTCAGTATAGATTTGGAAACCCTAGTTCCCATTGTGTATCTGAACCATGAATTTGAATCTTAAAGAGGATAATTTTGGTTTAGCATTATTGCTCCCCGAAAATTATTTTATATTCTATATTTTATTTTTTCTATAGGATGTTTGAATCTGGAACTTCCCTTATTTTGGAAAGTGAGATCATGGATATTGTGTCTTATTCTTCTATGAGAAAATATAACATAATGTCTAATGAATATACCAATAAAACAAATCCCCTTATATTCATGTATTAGGAACCAAAAAATAAAAATTCATGACCATCATAGAAGTGAAAGAAGTGTGGGGGATATTAAACACTTAGAAGAGAATGTAAATGATGGAAAAAAGTAAGTTTATTTTTTAAACATAGAGGAAGGAAGCCCCACCTTTTTTATTATAAACCATGAAAAACCCCTTTTTATGGACATAGGTATCCCATTAAATGGATATAAAGGCCCAAGGAAAACAAATACCCAAGATACTTGACCCATTAGATCCCTAATATGTCCAAATACCCATGGACCACTTCTTCACCTATGTAGTCATCTTCTCCTGCCAACTGCCCGGTATCACTCCCACTATTGACAGTCATATTGGGTTAACCCCTCCTACACCCCCACCCCCCCATTGTGGGTCATCACTGATCCCACCTCATTTTTTCAAGGGTCCCAGTCACTGCCCCCAATCCTCTCATGATGGGAATTCTCCTACCATATAGAGCTTGTCTGGTCATCATCTCATCTCCCACCCCAAGGTCATCCCTTTGGTAGACACATTGGGCACTCCCCTACTTGAAATACCCCATTTGAGGTTATCACCTTGGTCATTAAGAAGAAGAAAAATTGTTCTTTAATATAGCTAATTGGTGACTTTTGATCATTGTAGTTGAACCTATTTAATTAGGTTTGACACTTGTTTGTTGTTATTTTAATATATAACATGTGATTTTCATTTTGATTTTTTATATTAATATATATTTATTAGTTTTATATAAATTTAATATTAAAGTCATAAAAACATAAAAAAAATATCTACAATTATTAATGTATAATATTTTATATGAATTGTACATTTAATATATGAATTTTATGAATGTATTATTGATTCATATGATGAAAAAAAATAATATATATATATATATATATATATATATATCTGTGTGTGTGTTTGTTTGTGTGTGTTTGTGATATATATAATTTATTTTTCCCAGATATTTAATATGTCAGTTACGTGGATTAATGTCTTTGAAATAATTCACTGAAAATATTTAACGAATTATACACAACGGGTAGTAACACATATAATGAGTTATGAATATAAGAATCCTTAGGTGCTTCCTATATAATATGATGAGTTCCTCTTCTATTATGTTTGTTGGATATTTCAATCTCTCTTCCTCTTATACTGTTGTTTATTAATTCAAAAATAGATTCTCTATCACACATTAAAAATTTGGGTATCCTCATGATACAATTGGGGATCCAATTTTTTAGTGTACTCCATTAGAGGAAGGGTTATTTTTTTCTTGTACCCGTGATCTTCTACAAACATTCTCCATGAAGGAAGATGGATGTTTTTGTAACCATAAAAAACTAGGTACTCTATTTATTGTATTATTTACATGTGATTATTCTTGAGGATATATCTCCAATTTTTGGGTTGTCATTCATTTTTTATTATCATATGATGTTCATAAAAACTCATCACTTGTATCAAAGGGATTTTCTTCATGTTTATAACATGTGTGATTCTCAATTTTTTTAAGAAAAATGGAATACAACATTTTCATAAAACTAGAAATGTATAAGAGACCATTATGTGACTTTCATAAAGGTAAATTTGATTTAGGTGGGTTGGATACACAAAGGTAATAACTATACACTAACAGTCTTATTAATGGTATACTTAGTGTTGCCTTTATGAAAGGATATGCATAAATTTAGTACCCTTATGCGGTAGTGCCTCATGTTGTGTAAAGGAAGTTTTTCCTTTATCCTTATAGGATACCCTGACACAGATGGTATGTGTAAGGGTAACCTTGATGATTATCTTTATAAAAGTGTTTTGTGTAATGGTAGTACCGTTAAATAAGGGGTTTATATATGGGTCATCCTCAATTTTAAAATAAAATTTAAATGTAATAAAGCCTATGTAAAGGTCCCTGATGTTTACCATTATGAAGCGTATAAAGACTATAGAATACCCTTATGCAAAGGAATTTTATAAAGGTAATCTGCATATTACCGTTATACAGTGGTATTGAGATGCATAAAAGTAAATGATTCCTTTATGAAAGATATTAAAAACTTTAGTTACCCTTATGTATAGCATCTGGATATGGTTAATAAATGGATATCCTTATGGAAATTAAGGGTGATACGTAAGGGTAAGCATAAAAGTGTTAATTTTTTTTAAAATATTTAATGATTTTCATTGTTGATAAATTTTTTATAAATCATATTAAAAGTTGTTTTTGGATAATTTAATATATTGGTATGTTATAAATAAATTATTTAGTTGAAATTTTTATAATTAATTTTATAATTTTTTATAATTTTTTTTTGAAATGTTAAAGTTTAATATTTTAAAATAACTTTTGAAAAAAATAAATGGATATCCTTATGATAATAAAATGAATGGTTTATTTAGAAATAAAAAGAGGCAATGTATAAAGTATTTATAAATTATAATATATATGATATTTAGATTATATAAAAAAAATATTGAATTTTTAAATGTTTATAATTCATGAAATATCATATAAATTCCATTTAATATAAGATTTCAATTTGTTCGTATTGAATTTAATATAATATAATTATATTATTGCTAAATTGTAAAATATTTATAATTATCATTGATTTATGAATAGTTCATAAATATATATTGTTTTGGTAAATAAATAAATTGTTCATTTTTTTAAATTTCCATAACATCCATATTTAGTAAATTGTTTTTGAAATATAAATATTTTCTATTCCCATTTATATGGTAAATTTATTCTAGGATAGAGTCTTTCATATGATGTTAGGTTTGATATGAGAAAATTAATTTTTCATATTCCTTGACTTTGGTTTGTAATTTTATTTATGAGCTTGAGAATATTTATTGGGAATAGTTTATGAAAATTAGGTTTTTGATTTTTCGTGAATTCAATTATCTCATTTATAATGTCTCCCTAGGTAAAGGGACTTGTAGTTAGACCTATAAGGCACCGGCCTTAAACATTAAGTAATCTTGAGTTAAGTCAATAATTTGACTTTTAATCGCATTGAGGATATTTTCAGGATTAGAGACTTATAGAATTATGTCATAACTCATACATAACAATTTAAATATTACAAGTATAAACTTATACTCACTATCAAATTGTTTCATAAAACATAATCTTTTTGAAAAAGAAACATGGTTCGTTTCATGTTTAAATAGAATGAATTTTCCTTGATCTCATCCTTGACTCTATTCATCTATAATTATTTTGAAAAACATTTCAAAACATTAGATGATCATAAAAAAGCTCAGTAAGGTATACATAAAGAATGAAAATTGTTAGTCTTATAAAAACATGTAAACCATGAATACTTCATTATAAAGTAATAATTTTCACCTTTAAGAAGTAGCAAAAACACTTCAGTAAATATATGTTCTTATATTACGCTTTTTGTAACCAAAATATTACTTAAAATCCCATATAAAGAAACATATAACATATAAAGGTAAGTTACATCATAAATATACTTAAATGGAATAACCATATGGTTTAATTCCACGCATATCACTAAATGGAATATCCATACAGCCGACTTCTATACCCAATGAATTAGAGGTTATTATGTAACCACCCATCCTTGGTTTTTTACAGAACCAACTGTCATTGGTTTATCACATAACCACGCATATATTGTTTAACATGTAACCACCCGTCAAATGTCCAATTAGCATTATATAGTCATAACATGTAAAAGATTTCAATTATCAACATTTCACTCATAAAATATAATATTCAATCACAAGAAATCATTTCAAGATTTTGAAATAGGAAATACACATTCAAAACTATTTTCAATACCAAAACACCCAAAAAGGGAATAATGGATTTCTTTTCCTTTTAAAAACATTATGTCTTATAGAGGAAGCCAAATATCAAATAACAGTTATAGCGGCGGATAAGTTATTGTAGCCACATACGTTTAAATTATTCTTTTGTGTCATTTAGTAAAATAATTCATAGAAAAAAGATTCCCTTTAAAATAAAATTCAAAGGGGTTTATTATACACCATATAAAATAAGGTGGTGTATATTGTCAAAATATGACTCAATAAAAGGAGATTGAGACGATGTCCCTTACCTTGAGTTTGACTCATCACATACAATGGTTATGTTCTTGAATAATAAATTTAGGTTAATTTATACTTTCTTTAGAACCTTTTTTTAAGTTTATTATTCCATTTATATATATTATTACCATGTTATGAAAATTACATAATTATTTAAGTTCATTCCGATGTTTTGTCAATATTTGATACATGATTAAAAAATGAACTTGTTTTGATGTAAATTGTATATGTAGTCAAAAGTCCATCATCTCGATAATATTATTCATCATTTAAATATCATAT
Organism: Viscum album; assembly: GCA_963277665.1. NCBI lineage: Eukaryota > Viridiplantae > Streptophyta > Magnoliopsida > Santalales > Viscaceae > Viscum > Viscum album. The sequence continues at coordinate 919,004,052 of OY728164.1, read as the reverse complement.
ATATTCATTATATATTTATTTATGTTATCCATAATATTTTGAGATATGAAATGAAATTCCCTATTCATGGAGACGGTAGGTTGTACGTACGCCTAAACGCTACTTTCATTTCATTTTCATATTAAAAATATAATAATAAAATGATATAAATTTATATTATAATAATAGTATTATATTTATTTCATGTATGTTTAATATGTTTAATAAAATCATCCTTTCTATTTTCTATGTATAGTGGGAACGATTCACATAGCTTTGATTGGGCGGTAGTCCACACTTCCTCAAATGAAATTATCATATTTACACAACCTGGAAAGAATAAAGGTATGTTCTAAATAAAAATTACAGAAGAATAGAGGCAATGAAACTAAAATATAAATCATATATAAATATAGTTCCATTATAATGTCCACCGTGAGAGGTTCTAGGATAAAATTGAACAATCATTGTTTCTTGAGGTAGTAGTTCGTTGTACATAGAAACAGTTTTTTCTATATCCATTAGATGGAGGTGAGTGTAGGTGTTGGTATAAACCATAGCATAATACCATCCTATTATATTTAAGATAGGGGTTTTTTATAAAATAATCAAATAAATAAAGGTTATATGGTGGAGAAGGAAAATAAATGAAAGCAGTTTGAGAGAACACGATACCTCTAAATCGGGTAACTCCTTTAGATTTGAGCCAAAAGGATTCCTTGAGTTTCTTTCTGGCCATGTTAAGGCTTCTAAGAGGAATTTAGGGATTTTGGGAGCTTATTTTAGTAGAATTTTGGTGAGACAATGGAATATATAGGTGTGAGTAAGTGGGTAGAGGTTGTGGCCTTTTATAAGAGGGAGGATGGTAACACATAGAAATTTTTTTAAAATATTATATTATTATAAATTTACTTTCGATTATAATAGATCAAAAGTGATATATTTATATTATAATATGGTTATGGGTCTAAATAATCTCATCCAATAGGATTTAGATAAGTTTATTTGACAAATTTAACATTATCTTTTGGCTTTAACCCTTACCAAAATAAATTAACTCTTACCATGTCTTTTTGTATTTTTACACTATATGGTTAATATAGTTACTATAAAATGAGAATAAATTATAAATTTGGATCAATAATGAAATTTTTAACATTATCTATGTAATTTTTCCGAATCTCAAATTTTTGTGACTATTATATCATTTGAAAAAAAGTATTCGTTTTAAAAACTCATTTATGTCAGTTTTGACACTATTTAGTAATTGATTATTTTAAAGTCATAACAACTTGATTCATTAGAAAAAACTACATTAAATAAAATATAAAATGTAAAAATCGTCCATAAAATTTTTTTATGGCATTAAAATGATCAAATTATATTTATTTTAATATTTATAATATCTTTTATTTGAATCATTCATTAATAATGTAATCACTGCATTATCGTTGTGTCATAAATAAATTTATTTATTTAATGTATAAAAATTGTAAATAAAATACCATGATGTAGGAAATATTTTTATATTTATGATGAATATTTATAGTCAAAGATATCAATTATATTACCCCATATTAAAATTGTTTTATTATGAAGATACAAGTTTATTTTATATTTCTCCTTATATTAAATTAATTATTATAACATGTCATTATCACGCCCAAGTTGCTCCATGGGATCCTAAAATCAACAAAAAATTATCAAGGTTGTTCATATCTCATCCAATAGGATTAGGACGTGTGTTAGGACAGTTTATATTATTATAATATTATTTCTTACCCTTATTTACCTAATTTACCCTTTAACCATGGGAAATAAAAATAATTACTTATGTTACTATTTATAATGTCCAAAAATAATAGGTACCTATTTTCAAAATTTGAACCTTTTGATTCCAAATATGGAATCAATTTTTCAAAATTTGATACATATAATTGACATAAATAAATTTAAAATTAATTCTCATTGTCAAAACGAGAAAGCGGGTTTTTAAGAAGTAAAACCCATCAAAATATTGACACGTGTTTATGTCCAATTTCAATGTTAAATTACTTAAAATAACCAAAATTGGATTAAATTATAAAATTATAATATAATTACACATTAATACCAATTAAAAGGATAAAATAACTATATAAATAAATTAGATGAAAAGGTAGTTTTGAACTAAAATGCAGTATTTTCACTATTAATTAAAATATGGATTTTTTCAGAAAAAAACTAAAATTTCAACCAAAGTAAATTTTTATGTCCCACTTATAAATAATAAGTTTATTTTTTCAAATAGAATATATAAAAGTGACAAATACTATATTTAAAAAGTGTTCTCCATCAAATGGTGGTAAAATAACCTTTTAAAAATATTAGAGTACTTTATGCTTAAAAATGGATTCTATCTCATTTTAAGCCTCTAAAATTTATTGAATAAATGTAAATAAACATTTAACAAAAATGTGTACTCATTTTTTAATTTTTTTGTTCATTCACACCAATATAATGTCTAGGCATTAACTACCATTTAAAATAATATTATAATTATTGATTTATTTTTCAGTAAAACTCAATGTTCTGTGCAGTGTAAGATTTCAGAGAAACCCGTTGTTGTGTGTCGAGTACGCTATCAGAAAAAGTATCCCATCTAACATAAAATTAATATCTTATTCATAAATATTAATAAGTATAAAAATTTATTATTCTATAAATACCTAGGATGTTACATCCTTCCCCCCTCTTAAAAATTGTGTCCATGTAATTTTGAAATTTAGTTCGGTAACTTCATTGAAAACCCCACATCAGAAAAAGATTCAATAAAACTACCACTTTAAAAGAATGAAAGAAAACTAAAAAAAGGTCACCTGAGATAACACATACTAAGATTCCATGTAGGAAAACATAAATATGAAAGAAAAACTAACCATATAGTTCCAATGGAGAGTGATAAAAAACATGATCAAAAGAAAGTTAACAATGTCACCACCCATCCTCGGGGATCGTACCGTGACTACCCCAAGCTCGCCTTCCATAGGCCAGGGGCTGGCGACTAGCACCAAAGGCGTAAATCTTGATAAAAAGGGAAGGCATTGCCTTTATTAAATGTAAACACACACAACCAGAGTAAAAGCAGAAGGAAACACTAAGTAAAGCAGTATAACATGCGTGTTGAAAGTAAAAAGGTGCCGAAAATACAAGCCCAATAGAAAGGTACAGTTACAACTGAAAGACAGTACAACTGAAAAGATAAACAACTGAAAGATTGAATCAGCTCCTGGATCGTCCTCCGGGTTCCTACCTGAAGGGTAGGTACAAATATCCTCCTCAGCACTGTGTGTCTATCGGTCCACTCCGTGTGCCATTACGCCGAGTTTCCACCTCCAAGTATTGTCCTGTCCTCGTACACTCTGCCTCGGTCAGCGCTGTCTGTCGTCTGCGTCCAACACAATGAGTAACAAGCATAGCCCGTGCAGGGGTGAGTATAACGATACTTATTAGGGACCCCAAGACCCTAATGGTCTCACAAAATCAAACAAGGATAAACCACAAAGAAAGATCTCAACATATAACCTTTACTTAGGTATATGAACATACATATACCTAAGTTATTAAGTAACCCATCTCAATCATGAGGAAAACACAAAGGTCATTGACTCAGATCAAACCATGATTTTCATTATCAAAACCACAACTGTTGGAGAACTCCTCCTCTGTCCATTATAGTGGCCCTGTCGCAACTCCGAGGCACTACTCACTAACCTTATACTGCTGAGGTACTCCTCCTGTCGAGTACCGCGGGTCTGATGCCAAACCGAGCGCTCCTCCGCTGTGGGTCTGCCGCCAAACTGGGCGCTCCCCCTAATAGACATCATAGGTACTCCTATTGTCGAGTACCTCGGTTCTACTGCCAAACTAGACGCTCCGTTCGCCGTGGCCCTGCCCCCAAACTGGGTGCTCCGTCCATTGGGCTAATCGAATCACTCTGAGTCGAATCGGTCAAGCAGTCGGCAGGTCTATAGCTACTAGGTCTTTGCACTATTCATGATCGTCTCTGGGAGGATCCGCTCTGCGAGCTACTGGTCTGTACTCCAAATTTCATGAAGTCTCGTGTAGAAGTATCACAAGAACCACCTCGTCATAGGGGTCTCAACGCAACAGACGACGCGTCAATCGGATGCCCAGTCTGTGAGTTATTAGCCTTTTGTCCCAGGGGCCCGGTTGGTTTCATGTATGAACCAACCCGACAATATCTCAACTATACCCCGAACTCCCATGGGGTATACTTAAAGGGACCTTCTCTCAAATATATTACTAGTGCTGCTGACAGTTTGTTAAACAGACGTCCGGTCTAAGAGTTATTAGATTTTCTGTTCCAGGGGTTTGGTTGGTTTCTAAGCTAAAACCATCCTAACCATACTCCAACTAATTTCAAACCTCAAGTCGATTATGCGAAAAGAACTTTCTCATCAAAAGTAATCCAACGTGGTTTACGGTACGTCAATCGGACATCCGGTCCTTAAGTTTTGAGGGTTTCCGCTCCGAGGGCCCTGTTGGTTTCGGGTTCGAACCAACCCAGTCGTACCCAAACGTCACCAAAACCTTGAGGGTAATATACTAAAACGACCGCCTCGATCCAAGCATTCCTACGCAACTGAAGGTGTGTTGATCGGAGGTCCATAGCTCATGTTATGGGAAAATGACCAAAAACGGTCTGAAACAGGGTTCTGGGGCCAGTCCAACCCGGCCCAACCCACCCTGGGTCGGCCCGAACCAGGTGGACCCGACCCATGTCCGGGTCCGGCCCGGCCCGGATAGGCCCGGCCGAGGGGGCGCCGGTGCGGCTAGATGGTGCGGCATTATGTCACACCTTTTTATTTCTGGAACGGCAGAGCTGTTCCTGTTCCACCCGCCATCACGGCTCAGCCGCGGCGGTCTGCTCCGGCGGGGCACTGCCGCCGCTGGACGCCGGTGCCACCGCCGCATTCCACGGACCCCCGGACACGCTTCGGTGGTCCGTTTCACCCACCGTCTATGCCTAAGGTAATCTCAGGACCCAAACTCCACTACGAAAGCTCCAAATCGCCGTTGCGGTCCTGTTTCGTCGTCGCCCGTCAATCCGCACACAGACGAACAACCTGCGGAGGGTCATCGGGCTGTGTTTGTTTGGCCCGCACCCTCCGCGTTAGGCGTTATCAATTGGCCATAATCAAACACTTTCTTTCATCAAAGACAAGGGTATAATTTATTCAAAATAAATTATACAAACACCATACCTCCAGGTTCGTTGTTCGTTAACGATAGCGCGAAAAGGCGGATGTTGGTTCATTGACATCGTCGCAAGAGAGGAGGTTAAGGTGTCGACGATCGTTGGAATTCTTCTCCACTACCTCTCACTGCCGCTGTCAAATCTTCCAAGAACAATCGGAGGGTCATCGGTCCGTGTTCGTTCGGCCCGCGCCCTCTGCGTTAGGCGGTATCAAAAGCCCAAAGACGGACCATGATTTTCAATGATGAAAAGGAACAATTTTAATCAAATAAAATTAAATGTAATTCCCCCTACCTCGAAAAGACGTCGCACGTCGTCGAGTCGCGGAAGACCATCGTCACGGTAGTTGGGAGTTGCGGACGAACGGTGTTGATTTTGTTGATGTCAGAGTGCACCCGAAGAAGAAGTGTCATTGGTGACTTCACATTCTTCGAATCGTAGAGCGTTCTTCGTCGAGGAAGAAAGTCATTCTTCGTGGAAGGAGTGAGCTCTTCTACTTCTCTAGAGGTTCCCCCACAAATAATTTTTTCTATTCCAATATTTTTAAAAAATTTCTCCCACTTTAATGAAATTCCAACCAATTCAAAACTAGATTAATTAATTAAATATGTCTTTAATTAAAAGAGTTGGCACAAATTAATGGGTGAGAGGGGAGGAAGTAAAGAGTCACAATTAAAAGAGGAGTTGTCATAATAAATGCAAGGGGAATTAATTGGTGATTTGAGGGAAGGTGAAGATTTAAGGATTCGTGTGGGGCCCACCTCACAAATATCCTCTCATGGGAGGTTTCGTGGGTGTGGCCCCCACCAACAACCTCCCCCTTGTAGGATATAACTACCGGATATAAAATAAAATTGTGCTCCACAATTTATTTATTTTATTCTAAATTCCCAAAATTAACTTCCAACCTGCATAAAACGCAACTGCAGTAAAGGTCCCCTTAAACAATTACCGGAGTTGCGAGTTCATTGGTGCCCTCGGATTCCAATTCTGAGCACCAGGTCAAAAGATAGAAAAACTCGCACGTACGTTTACTGAACGCACCTGAAAAAAAAACATCAGAAATTGATTCTGGGCACATCGGGCCCCGGAATCAAGTGCCTTCAGAAACTGCGGACTCGTAAAATTCCAAAGAAATTAAGAATTTTTTTTTTGAAATTTCCGGGTCTTTACATTACTCCCACCTCAAGGATTTATGTCCCTGTAAAGCTACGACACAGACTAGGGAAACAAAATGGGGTAATGAGCACACATTTGAGCCTCCCGCTCCCAAGTGCTCTCCTATAGATTCGCGTGCTGCCTGCGAATGTGCACCAGAGGAATCGACCGTCCACATAGAACCCACTCCTTTCGATCCCCAATCTCCACCGAGACCTCTGTAAATGTCTCATGTCCTTGATGTCCAACTCCCCATGATTGATGATGTGGGTCGGGTCGTGCACGTATTTCCTCAGCTGAGATACGTTGAAGACGTCATGGACTCGGTGCAACTAAGGTGGAAGGGCCAGGCGGTAAGCCACCTCACCAACTCTGCTGATGACCTGGAAGGGCCAGGCGGTAAGCCACCTCACCAATGAAAGGACTTATGTCTGCTCTATGTAGTCTTCATCCACTCATGGATTATCTGCACCTTCTCTGGTAGCCTCAAGATGGGCGTACTGGTCAACCTCTGCCTTAGCTACTGAAATGATATGCTGGCATCTCTCTGACCACACGAAGGGTTTCCCCTTCTTCATCAATGCTAAAAGTGGTGCAGTAACTCTAGAGAATTCTAGCGCAAATCTAAGTCTGGATGACTCATGAGTGATAGTCTACACCCACTTATGCATGAATCCATCATGTGCTGCCTGGGGTTTTCTTTTCAACGACCAAAGAAAACTCATCCCAACGTTGTAGGTAAACCACAACCTTTTTTCATAATACAGTCAATCTATGTATGAATTGTGGTTGCCCAGTCCATACCCAAACTAACGTCGTAGGACCTTGACGCTGCCACCAAGAGGTTCCAACCGAAACTCTCGCCTCACGGGTCAGATCACACTATCGGTGTAAGTGTGATTATCGAGTCGCCTCCCAAAGGTATCCCCAGAAGTGATGGTTAATTCAATGGCTTAACCGGAAACTCTAGGTCTGGAACAAGATTTGTGGAAGGAAGGAATGATTCGTATCAATTTCTGTTGTTACAGCAGCTAGGAGTAGACACAAACCGTACCTTGAATCATTCCTAGAGCCCTTGGGTCACACTCCTTGACTGCATGCAGCTACTCTCTTCACCTTCCCTCCTACTACTTGAGCCTGGCGGGGACTACAAAGGTGGGTGGTTGTAACATGTCGAAATGTACATCACCACATGCTGCCCTCCTAGCTCTGATTCCACATCTGCTGCTCTGCAGATTCATCTGTTCTTAACACTTCCCCTTCTTGAAACATTTTACATGACCAAGTCTCTGAGACTAGTGCCATTTCCTTGCTTTCCCACTGCTAACATCTCTAGTTGTATCCATTCAGCCAAATAACATTCAACCACAAAGGTTCTCTCTAGCACCCTATAATAAGTAGGAATGCATAGAGGAAAAGTATTGGCTAAGATTTCCTTTAAACACGCCTTGCTCTGAGGTCCAAGCTCTATGGAACTGATCGTATCGTAGTCATCAAGTACCAGGAATGATCGGTATACCTTAATGAATACTCAGCTACTGACATGTCATCCTACCGAAGTTGCATAATCTCTAGAAAACTCTCAGTCACCTCCTCAAGCCAGTCCTCAGCCGCCTGTGAGTCAGGCTCACCTTGGAACCTAAGGGGTATCTGATGCTGAAACATGTGTAAGGCATTAAGCCTACATGTGTCATCTACCGGTATTTCCGGTTGAAACTGCTGACTAACAGGTAGTGATATAGCTAGAACACTACCTGAAGGTACTATCTCAGGCATCGGTCCACGTACCAAAGCCTCGTCACAATGCGGACCAACCTCATGGTCACTCATTGGGAAACACCAATAGCTAAGATCACCATCTGCACTACTAGTTTCTAAACTAGGTGTATAACTCTAGAAATTGCCTCCAGCCAATCCACTACTTCCTGGGAATCTACCTCGCCTCGTAACCTCGGAAGCCTCTACTGTTGGAACTCGTGCAATGCGCTCTGTCAGCGTGCACCGTCCGATAGTACGTCTAGTGGCATCTGCGGCCCAACGGGTGGTGGTGCTGCTGGTACACCACCCAAATGTGGCATCATAGTAAGAGGGCCCTACACCGGAGCCTCATCGCTCATTGAGCCGTCATCGGGTACTCTCTTGGATCTCCAAATGACTGTGTGCATGGAGGCATCCGGAACAAATGTGACACGGTCAAATGATTAAACCTAGTGAGATGGCCTCGTTGAGCTGAATTAAAAAAAACTTTCGAAAACAGACACGCAATAAGTGTTTTCATGCACTGAGTCAGAAATCAGAAGTCAGGGTCCTAGTGTATTGATACATCGGTCACTGCAGCAACAGTGGTCTACCTGAACTGAAAACCACACTCAGTACTCTTAACGCTATTGCTTCACAGAAAAGAGAGATCAGAGTCCTATGTTATATGGTAGAACCGACTCCTCTGATACCAATTTGTCATGACCTGTCCTTGGGGCCCATTTCATGACTACCCCAAGCCCGCCTTCCATAGGCTAGGGGCTGGCGACTAGAACCAAAGGCATAAATCCAGATAAAAATGGAAGGTATTGCCTTTATGAAGCGTAAACACACACAACCAGAGTATAAGCATAAGAAAACACTAAGTAAAGCAATATAACAAGTGTGAGGAAAGTAAAAAGGGTCCAGAAATACAAGACCAATAGAAAGGTACAGCTATAACTGAAAGAAAGTACAACCGAAAAGACAAACAGTTGGAAGATGGTAGCAGCTCCTAGATCGTCCTCTGGGTTCATACCTAAATGGTAGGTACATATGTACTCCTCATCACTCCATTTCTATCAGTCCGCTCCGTGTGCCGTCATGCCGAGTGTCCACCTCCGGGTACCGTCCAGTCCTCATACACTCTACCTCGGCTAGCGCTGTCTCTCGTCTGCATCCAACACAATGAGGTGCGAGCATAGCATGTGTGGGGGTGAGTATAATGATACTCAGTAGGGATCCCGATACCCTCAAGGTCTCACAAAATATAAAAAGGGTAAACTAAAAAGAACGATCTCAACAGATAACCTTTACTTAGGTATATTCCCATACATATACATAAGTTATCAAGTAACCCATCTCAATCATAAAGAAAACACAAAGGTCATTGACTCAGCTCAAACCAAGATTTTCATTATTGAAACCAAAACTGCTGGAGAACTCCTCCTCTGTCGAGTACAATGGACATGTCGCGACTCTGAGATGCTACTCACTAACCATAGACTACTGAGGTACTCCTCCTGTCGAGTATCGCGGGTCTACTGCCAAACCGGGTGCTCCTCCGCTGTGGGTCTGCATCCAAACCGAGCACTCCCCCTAATAGCTGTTAGAGGAACTCCCCCTGTCGAGTACCGCGGGTCTGCTGCCAAACCAGGCACTCCGTCCGCCATGGGTTTTCTTCCAAACTGGTCTCTTCGTCTATTGGACTAATCGAATCACTCTGAGTTGAATCGGTCAAGTAGTCGTCAGGTCTATAGCTACTAGGTCTCCACACTCTGCCTGCTCGTCTCTGGGAGGATCCGTTCCGCGAGCTACTGGTCGATACTCCATGTGTCACGAAGTCTCACGTAGAAGTATCACAAGGACTGCCTCATCATAGGGTTCTCAACACAACAGACGACCCGTCAATCGAACGCCCGGTCTGTGAGTTATTAGCCTTTTTGTCCCGGGGGCCAGGATAGTTTCGTGTACGAACCAACCCAACCGTATCTCAACTGTACCGCGAACTCCAATGCGGTATACTCAAAGAGACCATTTCTCAAAGAGATTACCATCACCGCTGACGGTTTTCCAAACAGACGTCCAGACTGAGAGTTATTGGATTTTCCATTCGAGGGGCCCGGTTGGTATCTAAGCTAAAACCAACCTTACTCCAACTGCGTCCAAACCTCAAGTGGAGTATTCCAAAAGAACTTTCTCATCAAAAGGAATCCAATGTAGTTGACGGCACGTCAATTTTACGTCTGGTCCTTAAGTTATATGTGTTTCCTCTCCGATGGCCCGGTTGGTTTCAAGTTCGAACCAACCCGAATGTACACATACTTCTCCAAAACAATGATTGTAATATTCATAAACGACCGTCTCTATCCAAGGATTCCTACACAACTGCCGGTGTGTCGATCAGAGGTCCATAGCTAATGTTATGGGCGAATGACCGAAAATGGTCTGAAAAAGGGGGGTCTGGGCCTGGTCCAACCTGGCCCCACCCACCTGGGGTTGGCCCGGTAGAGCGCGGACTGGCCCAGCTGGGCATGGCCCAGCCCAGCTGGTGCGGCATGGCCGGCGTGGTACACCCTGGCTCGGCCTAGGGGGGCTCGGCCAGCTGGTGCCGCTTAATGTCGCCCCTCTTTATTTCTGAAATGGCAGAGTCGTTCCGGTTCAACACACCGTCGAGGCTCAGCCGCGGCGGTCTGCTCCAACAGCGCGCCGCCGCCCCCTTCTACAGACCACCATATGCGCTCCAGTGGTCCGTTTCACCCATCTTTTGTGCCTATGGTCATCTCAGGGCCCGAACTCCACTGTGAAAGCACCAAATTGTTGTTACGTTCTAGTTTTATCATCGTTCGTCAATCCGCACACAGACGAACAACCTGCGGAGGGTCATCGGGCCGTGTTTGTTCGGCCCACTCCCTTCGCGTTAGGCATTCTCAATTGTCCATAATCAAACACTTGCTTTCATCAACAACAAGGGTGTAATTTATTCAAAATAAATTATACAAACACCCTACCTCAAGGTTCGCCGTTCGTTGATATTATAGCGAAAAGGCGGACGTCGGTTCGTTGACATCGTCGCAAGGGTGGAGATGAAGGTGTCGAAGATCATTGGCGTTCATTGCCACAACCTCTCATTACCGCTATCAAGTCTTTCAAGAACAATCAGAGGGTCATCGGTCCATGTTCGTTCAGCCCACACCCTCTGCGTTAGGCGGTATCAAAAGGCCAAAGATGGACCATGATTTTCAATGATGAAAAGGAAAATTTTTATTCAAATAAAATTGGACATAATTCCCCCTACCTCGAAAAGACGTCGCACGTCGTCGAGTCTTGGAAAATAACTGTCGCAGTAGTTGGGCATTGCAGAAGAACGGTGTCGATTCCGTCAAAATTAAAGTGCACCCGAAGAAGAAGTGTCGTTGGCGACTTCATGTTCTTCGAATCGTAGAGCGTTCTTCGTCTGGGAAGAAAGTCGTTCTTCGTGGAAGGAGGGAGCTCTTCTACTTCTCCAGAGGTTCCTCCACAAATAATATTTTCTATTCCAATATCAATAAACTATTTCTCCCACTTTAATGAAATCCTAACCAATTCAAAACTAGATTAATTAGTTAAATATGTCTTTAATTAAAAGATTTGGCACAAATTAATGGGTGAGAGGGGAGGAAGTGAAGAGTCACAATTAAAAGAGGAGTTGTCATAATAAATGCAAGGGGAATTAATTAGGGAGTTGAGGGAAGGTGAGGAGTTAGGGGTTCATGTGGGACCCACCTCACAAATATCCTCTAATGGGAGGTTATGTGGGTGTGGGTCCCACCAACAACCTCCCTTGTGTAGGATATAACTACCAGATATAAAATAAAATTATGCTCAGCAATTTTATTTATTTTATTATAAATCCCCAAAATTAACTTCCAACCCGCATAAAATGAAACTGCAGTAAAGGTCCCCTTAAGCAATTACTAGTGCTGCGAGTTCATCGGTGCCCTCAGATTCTGATTCCGAGCACCGGGTCAAAAGATAAAAAACCCGCTCGTACGTTTACTGAATATACCCGAACAGAACTTCAGAAATTGATTCCAAGCACACCGGGCCTCGGAATCAAGTGCCGTAAAAAACTGCGGACTCTTAAAATTCCAAATGAGATAAAATATTTAAAAAATAACCATAACACATTTTAATCTCAAATTTTATCTCATGTCCTTAATTTTTCATCCCAAAAAGTAATATCTCAAATTACCTCAAAATCTAAGATCATATAAAGGTTATCCATTACTTTATAATTATGTCCATAAACGAAAATATAATTATTCATCGAATAACATTTTCACATAACATACTATAGGGTTGGACATACTAGAAAAAGTATTCCAAAGTAATCCCATCATAAAAAGAGCATTAATACTTCTAAACATTTCATCATCTAACAATCTATTATAACTCTTGAATCCCTTATATGTAGACTTCTTAATCATTCATGATAACCTAACCATGATTTTCCATCTTATTCCTTAATAATTATTTCCTACAAATAAAAAAAATGATTCATGTCCTAAGATTCAATAATTTCAAAACATGAGACAAGAAATAATCCATACCATTCATATGTCATTTTTAGTTTCCTCGTTTTCAATTGGAATATCAATAGTTATTTATGTACATATATTTTTAGGGTCTTGCTGATCCTATTATAAAACCTTCTTTTTCAGACATCTATTTTCATAATGAGCATTATCCCCACATTTAAAACATTCAATTAATAACTCAGAAATAACTTCTTTCCCTTTCCTAGAGTCAATTGAACACTTCCTTTTTCCATGGGAGGTTATTAATTTATGACCTTCATTATCACAACTATAAGATATTTATGTCATTTTAAAATATTTTCCTATTTGTTTCTTTCCATATCCTCAACACAATTTTTTTAATATACTTACCATTATGATTATTACCTAAACTTACACATGGATTCATTTCTCGCATAAATGATGACTTGGAAGGATAACCAAGGTTCAAGTGGTCAATAATTACTCCAGATAATTACTTTAGAATAACCATAAGGGTTCTCATTTTAAATCCAATGTATTTCGGTTACTTATTCAGAAAACCACCACAGTTTCCTTCAAATCCCTTATTACTTTGGTTCCTGCTAGATCCACCCATTTACTAAAACCAAAATGTTCAGTGTGATTATATCATTAAAATCATCATATACTATCTTATAAGGAGGGTAAACACTAAGATATATTTATTCATGTTATCTCAAACCCATTCAATTTATCTAAAATAACTATGACTCTTTCTAATATGCTATCCATTTTTGTTATATAAAACATGTCACTTTTTCTTAAATAACACCCTAACCTATAAAGATATCTAAACATACCTCTAATACCAAATATACATCCATGGACTTAAACATTATGTAATCTTGAGTTAAGTTAACAATTTTACTTTTAATCACATCAACGATCATTTTAGGATTACATATTTAGAGAATTATTTCATAACTCATACATAAAAAATTAAATATTACAAGTAGACACTTCTACTCACTATCCAATTTTTTTATAAAATAAAAACATTTTTAAAAATAAACATGGTTTGTTTCAGGTTTAAACAAAATGACTTTTCCTTGATCCCATATTGGACTCTATTATTCTTTAAGTCCTGTTAAAAACATTTCAAAACATGGGATGAACATAAAAATATTAGTAAGGGATACATATAGAATTAAAACTATTAGTCTTGTGAAAACATGTAAATCATAAATACAGTATCATAAAGTAATACTTTTCACCTTTAAGAAGTATAAAAAACACTTAACTAAATGTAATATAATTACTTACCATTTTTGTAACCGAAATATTGCCATAAATCCCATAAAAAGAAACATATAACAAGTAATGGTAACATGGAACATAAACATACTTAAATGGAATTACCATATGGTCAACTTCCACACATATCACTAAATGGAATATCGATACAACCAAATTCCATACACAATGAATTAGAGGTTATAATGTAATAAACAATTGTTATTTTATCATGAAACCACCCATATTTGGTTTATCATGTGACCACCCACCTTTGGTTTATCATGTAACCACCCATCAAATGTCCAAGTACCATTATATAATCTTAACACGTGAAAGATTGCAATTATCAATATTTCACTCATAAAATTTCATTTGTAATCACAAGAAATAATTTAAAGATATTGAAATAGTGAATATAATTTAAAAACCATTTTCAATATCAAATCACCCAATAAGGGAATAATTGGTTTCTTTTCCTTTTATAAACATTAAGGCTTATCGAGGAAGCCAAGTATCAAATAATGGTTACGGTGGCAGAGAAGTCATTGTCACCACATACATTAAAATCATTCCTTTTTTTCATTTAGTAAATTGATTCATAGAAAAAATATTCCCTTTGAATTAAAATTCTAAAGGTTTTTATTATACAACATATAAAATAAGGTGGTGTATATTATCAAAATATGCCTCAATGAAGGGGATAGAGATGAAGTCCCTTACCTTGAGTCTAAATCATCACGTATAATCATTATGTTCTTGAATAATAAAATTAGGTTAATTTATACTTGATTGAGAATATTTTCAGGTTTATTAATACTTTTATATCAATTATTACCATGTTATAAAAATTTCATAATTATTTAAGTTCATATCGGATGTTTTTTTGATATTCGGTACATGAGTTGAAAATGAACTTGTTTTGATGTACAGTGTCCTTCTAGTCAAAATTTCATCATCTCCAAAATATTATTCATGATTTAAATATCATATATATTCAGTATATATGTATTTATAATATCCATAATATTTTTGAAATAAGAAATTAAATACACCATTCATGGAGACTGTAGGTCGTACATATGCATGAACACTACTATTATTTTTTTTATCCTATTAAAAGAATAATAATAAATTTATATAAATTTATATTATAATACCATTATTATATTTATTTCATTCATTCCTCATAGGTTTTATAAAACCATCCTTTATATGTTCCATGTATAGCGGGAACGAGTCACGTCACTTTGAGGGGATGGTAGTCCACACTTCTTCAAATGAAATTATCGTATTTTCACAACATGGAAACAGTAATGGAATGTTATAAATGAAAATTAAAGAATAATAGAGACAATATAAACATAATATATGTCATATATAAATACAATTACATTATAATGGCCACCATGAGAGGTGGTAGGAGAAAATTGAACAATCATCGTTCCGAGAGGCAGTAGTTCCCTGTACACAGAAACAGTATGTTCTATATCAATTTAATGGAGGTGTGTTTAATTTTGGGTCAAACCCTTAGAATAAAGACATACTACTATATTTTTGATATTTTTTGTTATAAAATAATGGAATAATGTGATATTAGGGGTTTGGATAAGGAAAATAAATTAAAGGAACTTGATAGAAGACGTTACCTCTAAATTGGGTAACTCGTTTTGATTTTAGCAGAAGGCTTCCTTGAGTTGTCTTATGCCCAAGGTAATGATTCTAAGAGTAAGTTAGGAATATTGGGAGATAATTTTTACATAACTTGGGATATACAAGGGGATTTAGATGTGTGAATATGTGGGTAGAGGTGGTGGCCTTTAATAAGAAGGGGGGGAGGTACTTTAGGAAAGTCTTGAAATATTATTTTATTATAAATGGATTTTCGAATTATAATTTCTCTAAAGTGATATATTTTTAGGATAATATGAGTATCCGTCTAAATACTCTCAACCATTAAGTTTTATACAATTTTAGGTTCTAAATTTAACTTTATATTTTGGCTTTAACCCTTAGTTAAATAAATTAACTCTTACCACGTCTTCTTGTATTTTTATACTATATAGTTAATATGGTTGCTATAAAATGACAAGAGAACCTAAAGAGAATAATTAATGACATTTTTAACATTATATATGTTATTTGGACGAATATAATATTTTTATTACTATTATATCATTAAAAAAGTATTTATTTTAAAAAATCATTTATGTCAATTTTGACACTATTTAGTAATTGATTTTTCTTAAAGTCATAAAAACTTGATTATTTAAAAAAACTACTTTAAATCAAATATAACATGTCAAAATAATCTATAAAATTCTTTTATGGCAACAAAATTTTCAAATTAAATTTATTTTAATTTTTACAATATTATTTATTTGATTCTTTCATTAATAAGGTAATCACTACATCATCATTATGTCTTGAATAAATTTATTTATTTAATGTATAAAAATTATAAATAAAATACCATGATATAGGAAATATTTTTAGCATTATAATTACTATTTATAGACAAAGATATAAATTATATAACCCCGTATTAAAATTTTTTTATTTAGAAGATGCATGTTTATGTTATATTTCTCTTTACTTTAAATTAATTATTATAACATGTCATTATAACACCCAAGTGGTTCTATGGGGTAATAAAATAGGCACAAGGATGATCATGGTCTTACATATCTCATAAAGTAGGATTATTACATGTGTTAGGATAGTTTTATATTATTATAACATTATTGTTTCCCATATTTACATGATTTATCCTTTAACCATGGTAAATAAAAATCATTACTGGAGTTACTATTCATAATGTCCAGAAATAAAAGGTACATATTTACACAATTTAAACCTTTTGAAACCAAATATTGAATCCATTTTTTTAAATTCAAAACACATAATTATAATAAATTAATTTAAAATTAATTCCCTTTTTAAAAACCAGAAAGTGGGTTTTTAAGAAGAAAAAACTATCAAAATATTGACACGTGTTTATGTCCATTTTCAATGTTAAATTACTTCCAATGAATGAAAATTTTATTAAATGATAAAAACATAATCCAATTAAACATTAAAACTGATTAAAATAACAATATAACTATGTAAATAAATTAGATGAAAAGGTAGTTTTGAATTAAAATGCAGTATTTTTACTATTCATTGAAATATGGATTTTATCATAAAAATACTATAATTCAACCAAAGTAAATTCTGATTCCCCGCTTCTAAAGAAGAAACTTATTTTTTCAAATATAACATATAAAAGTGACAAAATATGATTTAAAAATTTTTATCCATCAAAAGGTGTAAAATGACCTTTCAAAAATATAAGAGTATTTTATGCTTAAAATGGATTTATTCTCATTTTAAGCCTATAAAATTTAGTAGATAAATATAAAAATACACTTAATAAAAAAATTTAATCATATTTTAGTTTGTTCTATTCATTCCTGACAATATAATGGCTAGGAGTTAACTACCATTTAATATATAATTATTATTATTTTATTATTTTTCGGTATAACTCAACATTGTGTGCAACGTAAGATTTCGGAGAAACATGTTGTTGTGTGTCGAGTACGCTATTAGAAAAATTGTCCCCTATAACATAAAACTAATATATTATTCATAAATATTAATAGATATGAAAAATTATTATTCTATAAATACATGGGATGTTACAAGACAACTTATATTCTTAGAAGTTTCCATGGATGGGGATGTGAAAGGGGTTTTCAATCTATCTCTCCAAGTTTACTCATGAGGATTTCTCAATGTCATATAATTTTATACCTTTACATTAAGGGTTCATGTATCTTATTAATATGATACATTTTGGTATGTATGAATATGCTTGACTTCTTTTTTTGGGTGATTAACATAGACTTGTGGGTTGTGTAAATAGTTTCACATTAATGTCATGTGAACATGTTAATTTAGTTTTCAGAATAGGGAGTCCAAAAAAATATTATAATCATGTATAAAAAACATGAGAAATTGGTTCTACCTTAAAATATAACTCCTTAAAATATTATGTTTGAGATTCCTCTCAAAGAAGATCTTTTCAATACCCTAGTCATCCAACCAAGTAGTTTCATGCCAATTCCAGGTGAAACTAGATTATATTATGTAAGGTAATAAATTAATAGGTGACTATAGATTGTATTTTTTGGTATTTTAGTTCCAAATTTTGGATCCCTTGGGTTTTACTTGGTTATCTTGTTTCTGGAGTTTTCTTTGGGTTACACAAGCTTGGAATCCCTAATAGTTAGGATACAATATGACTAGAGTTGATTGAATCCATATGATGGATTTGGATAAAGGTTTATCCACTAAAAAATATAGGATCTAAAACTATTGTGATTGGAATGATACCTGTAACAACCCATGATTTTATGATAATTATTCTTTTTAATTTCATTGATGTCTTGTGTTGTACGCTACACCAAGATTATCTTGCGCTATACGCAATACCGTATAATCTTGCAGTATACGCAACACTTTTCTTGGATTGTGTTACACACAATTTCAAGTTCGTTTGATAGTAGTCATTCTACGAAACATTGAGTGTGTATATATATATATATATTCAATGTATAAATGAAATATGGTTTGATTCTGTTATAAAAAAATGAAGGAGTCTTTCAAAACACATAACCCTGACTTGGCTTACATTACACGTAATTGCGACCTTCCACGATAGCGTGTGTTGTACGCAACACCGAGTTTCACTAAACAAAGATATGCTATTAAAATATTATATAAACTAGCCGTTATGAATAGTAATACCCAATTTTTGGAATTTTATAAATTTTATCTTTAAAAATGGACTTCATTTTTGGATTCAGAATATCGAAATTAGCCTAGGGTGAATTTTTGGTATTTTTCTGAAAACTTTCAATTTTTGATGAATAGTGGAAACACTCAGTTACTATTTAAAAACTGACTTTTTATTTAAATAATTATTTATTTTATTTAAATTTTTTTAGGTTAAAATTTATACAGAATACCTATATATGTTCAATGAAATTCATTAATGTCATTTTATATTAAATTTAGATATATAAAAATTTTATTGATCTTTTCACCGCCTTTTACCCACCTCCTAGGAGAATTTGGAAATTCACATAAAACTTAATTTTACCGCTTCTGTGATGGAAATTTCAAAAATCTGAGAGACACGGTTAATATCAAGGACTAAAATGTGGTTCAATGAGATAAAATAATTTTTGGTGAATAGTAACTTTTTACTTTTATTTACCACGATTAAAAGTAAATAGGGTAATTAAGGGTTAAAATTATATTATTATTACCCTAAAACATGTCCTACTTCTATTGGATAAGTTTAATTAGACCAAAAACAACTTTAGGAATAAAATATGACCATTTAGGTTCACTTGGATTAGATTAGGACACTTTTTATTATTTTATTTAAAGAATAGTTAAAATAGTTAAAATCAATGTTTAATAACTAAAACATTTTTAATATAGGGTTATACATAAGATAAATTCAACTATAAATATTCACTAAAAAGATAAAAGGATTTCATACATTATGGTATTTTATTTATAATTTTTAGCCCTTAAATAATTTAATTTATTTTTGACACAATGATTATGCAGTAATTACCTTATTAATGAAATATTAACATAATTGATGTTATAAATACCCAAATAAATATAATTTGAGACTTTTTATGAATTAAACTAATTTTATAGGTTAATATGACATGTTATTATTTATTTAATTAACTTTTTTAGAACTATTAATACTGTTATTATTTTCACAAAAATCAATTACAAAATAGTCTCAAAATTGACATAAAATAGTTTTTAAAACAAATATTATATTATTAATTGTTATTATATTTTTAAAAATATAATGATCTTCCAAGATACTTATATCATGATATTTGTATCATTAATTGACCACTTGGGGGTTTATTGGATGTATATTGTATGTTTATTAACAATATAATATAAAAATACAAAGTGACATGGTAAATGTCAATCTAATTAACTAAGAGTTAAAACTAAAAGATAAGGTTAATATAATGACCCAAACCTGTATAAAATATGTTTTTTGAGATTATTTCGACCTATACCTACTTTATATTATAAATAAATCATTTTGGAGCTATTATAAACAGAATATGACTTTATTATAAAATAATATTTTGAGTTTTGCAAAGGTGCCCCTCTCCTCACTTATAAAAAGGGTACCCCTTCCCTCTTCTCTTCACACCCTTTTGAGAATTGAATCTCGGCCAACCCCTTCCCATTTCTCTTATCCACTTCCCTAGAAACATTCTGGGGGTTCTGGTCTTCTCAAAAGACCAACTCTACTTCCTTAAGAGGAAGCTTAAAGGAGGTGCGTCGAAGAAGAGGTAATATCTTCTTCTGATTATCTCAAGTTTCTTTCTTCTTATACTTCTTCTTCTTTAATTGTATCATTATAAAGTAATAAAATCAGTATTAATTATATACTTATATGTTATTATAAATATGAAACAACCCTATTTTACCTTCTATCCATCCTACGGAAAACGAAATAATCGCGCGTGCGTACGTACGGAATACCGTATCCACACCGTGGTGTAATCTATTTTCGACCACCACCTTACATGGATGGGTATAACGGTGTAAATAAATAACTATATATGATTATTGTAAAGTGATATTTATTTTTAAATATTATACATACACTTCAATAAAATTCCACGATCATGGGAATGATATCATCACTCGTGCGTACGTACGGAATACCGTCTCCATGACGCGATGAGATTCATTCTCCATGTTAACCATTCATGAATGATTATAAAGTATATATAATGAATAATAATGAAATATATGACATAATAATGATACTTGATTTAGGTATATATATATATGTATGCAATCTACTTAATTCCATTCAATTCAATAAGTAAACAAAAACAGCGTTCATGCGTGTGTACGGCCTACCGTCTCCATGAACGATGTATTTCATTCCATTTATTGATCTATATTATAGATTTATATTCTTAATATATATTATATATAAATCATTTTTTACATTCTGGAATTATGTAAATCAGGATATAAGTAATAATATCAAGAAAAACAAGTCGATACTCGTACGATAAATGAAACTATTTTACCCAAAACGGTGTTTTAACATGGAATTTACAAAGGAACGGGTAATATAATGTCATAACTGAACCGTATATGATATCATAACAATGAATATGATTATGTAATAAGTCAATGACATTATTTAAATAATTATACAGGAGTTTCAGAAACATACAAAGCATATCAGATATAAGGTAAGGGATAACCTTTCCAATCTCATTCTTATCCGAGATTGTTTATTCGTAAGTATTTGCTGGAATTATTGTTATCATCCAAGTCCGTGTTTTATAAAAGTTTTTTTATGTATGTTTAATGTCCTTTTTACCCATTTTGTCTTTTACTACATGGTATGTAAGGAATCTTTATTTTGTTTACGTTGTGAGGTACTTTTTGACTTTTCCGACAAAAGTACGAGAAGAATGTTATTTTTAACCTATACAACATGAAAGGATTTTTACAGTTTTATAAATCCTTATTTTCATGAAGCTTCCTCCAAAATATTTCATGACTATTTTCAAAAAAATACTTTTCTTTTAAAATTTCATGACATTTTTCGAAAAGAAAATGATTTTGAAGAAGAAAGGATATTTTCCTCAAAAATTCATTTCAAGTGTTTTATCAAAACCATTTTTCATCTAAGATGACATTATTTCATATGTGTATGTTTCAAGTATAATGTCTCTATGATTTACATGGTTTTTCTTTTCTTATTATGAAATGATATCCATTTATTTTATATGGATTATGTGATGATGGTATGATGTTTATGAAACCCATTTTATTTATTGGGTTATTATGAATGATGTATGTTTATTTTGGGGCACATGTAAGAATGATTTCATTATGAGATGGGTGGGACCTATATCTCCCTCAAATGCATTGGGTAAAGATTTATATCTCATGAGATAGACATGGCTGTAATGGTAAGTTAATCTGTTTCAGTGTTACAAGACTGAAACGAGGAGTGAACTCGATTCTGAAAGGGAATTTGTCCACTAATATGGTCTTGGCAACAATGCCTTGGCTACTATAGAAATCATAACAAGTTCTGAATGGTTTCCACAATTACATGATTTATTCCCATGTTATTTTATCAATATTTATGTTCCATTATGATACATGCCTTACGTAATTCCATGATTTATTTCTTTGCTCAATATTTTGATGTTTAAACATTATGTTCATGTTTTTAAGTTCAAATGTATATGGTTTGTTTTATTTTCTCCATGATTACCCTTACTGAGCATTTAAGCTCACCCTTTATATGTTTTCTTTTCCCCAGGATTTCAAGAAAGGTTTTAGGTAAGAAAACATAAGGGGAAGATATTTATGGGAGATGTCGACAATCTTTCAACATGATTAGATGATTATATTCCGAGTTTCCAAAGACACTAAAATATTACAGTCCTTGTGTGTCTGTTTTTGTTATGTAATAAGTATTCCTCAAAAGTAATGTAATGTCCATGTACGTCAAGCTTCCGGTCTCTACCATTGGTATCAGAGGCAAAGGAGGTAGGAATGTATCTGATCCTTGGGAACTCTCACATGTGAGCGTTGGACGAAGCATGGCTCTCCGCCCAAGGGCTTCATGAGGAAATGGATACCACTGGGGATGGTGGTGTCTCCCGCCCAGGGGTGTAGCTACCCATGCAATGCCCTGATAGGTATCAATTATAGTCCACTGGAAGTAATTCCAGACCGTTACAGTTGGTATCAGAGGAAAGGTTTAGTCAACCTTTGGAAACTAGGATGCGAGAACTTTAGTGAGATCCCTAGAGATATTTCTAAGGTATGTCTAGGGATGTCACTAAGGGTTAGTATAACTATATGTTACAATCATATAATTATGTTAACGATCATTAATATCCTAGGATGAACATAAGGTGTCATGGATTAAATAATTTGTGATAATTTAGACATCCCATAAGTTACTTTTTATGATTACGTGGTTCCTCATTATTTTAACTGTTTCTTACACCATGGTATTTGGTTTTAGTCAATGGTGGGAACCAGAAGGAATTGGGTCAACATTGAATCCAATGGACAAATTGGTGACTGTGAGCAAAGAAATTGCGTAATACCTAGAAAGAAATATTTTGTGATTTTTCCGAATTAGTCATCGTGATATATGATTAACAAGGTGATCTTTAGTGGTATTCTCAATTCATCAAATAAGATGAAGATGGACTTTTATGCACGTTTTCATGTTGAGGAGCATAGAGAAAGGAAGATTGAGATTTCTAAAGAAGGAAAGAAGAACTTTGATGAATACATCAAATGAAGGGGAAGATGTTATCTGTGTGGAGAGAAGGGTCAAAGAGTGGCAGACTGTTATGGAGTTCAATGTCTTATCTATGGAGATCATGGGCATTACCCAACTCAATTCCCTGACCTAAGAGGTTACTTCTAAATCAAGGGAGGACTTATTCTATGAAAGTCATTGAAGAGGATGCTTTTAAGTTTTTATGAATTTGTATTCAAGAATAATTTTGTTGAGATACTTTTATGGTATATTGGAATACTTATATATTGGTCCATTGTGGTTTTCCATAAGAATATGGAATCAATAACCATGAAAAGTGATTGAAATATTTTTGGAAAGCAGATGATATGAGCATAATGAAGGGATAAAGAGAAAATAATATGTTTGATAGTATTCATGAGCTCATGACTAATATAAGGACATAGTGATATCATGGTTTGAGTATAAAGAATTTTTGGGATTTTGGAATGTGGAAAGAGATAACTTTTGATATCATTCATTTTTTCAACTAAGGATCTATGGTTGCAATAGAATACATGATTAAGGTATTCACATGTTTGGAATGTGACCAAGAAGATATATCGTATGATATATGGGGGATAAATGATGGTATTCACATGCTCAGTAGATGACATTTCTAGTAATTGTTTTCTATATACTATGATCTTGGACAGAAGTATTTTAGATAAACCTAAAGTTTGGAATGGATTATGTTAAACAGAAGTTAGTATTGTTTAGGGATAGAACTTTTTTCGATATTATTGATGGGATGTTATAATAATTTATTTTTAGAAAAAGTAAAACCTACAGGATGGGTGACCACCCAACGCATCGGACAAGGCTATGGGAATCGAACCCACACCAAAGTGCGACATGCCTTTATCACCTTCCACTGGCCAACAGGAAGTTCTTGGTTATTATAAACAAGTTTTATTATATTAAACGGTATGATAGATGAAGTATAAGTCCATTTTTGGAATCATATACGATTAACCTCACCATATATGGACTTATGTATATTTGATAACATTGGATAAAAAAAATTTATACATATGGAATGACCCATCATTCTATCACATGATATGATAACACATCATGGAAGACAAATTCAACTTCATTTCTATAAGAGATGATGTGGAAATTGTTTAAGGCACAAACAATAGTGAGATTGTACCAAAATCAAGTAATTATTTCTTTTAATTATTCTTCAACTTTAGGGGGATGGTCTTAAAAACCAAAAATGTGGTCCTAATGTCCTCATATCTGATGAGTTAGATGGTACCATAAATCATCACAAATTTATGGCTTTGTGATTGATTGATTTTTCATAACCATGTTCTCTACCACTCGCCATCAGAACTTGATGGTTAG
Organism: Viscum album; assembly: GCA_963277665.1. NCBI lineage: Eukaryota > Viridiplantae > Streptophyta > Magnoliopsida > Santalales > Viscaceae > Viscum > Viscum album. The sequence continues at coordinate 918,979,349 of OY728164.1, read as the reverse complement.
ATTTCTCTTCCATATCCATATTTTCACCTATGTTGTCCTATGTGGAAACCCAATGCTGAGATACTTTGGGTGACCATTATGATTCTAACTTCCCTTTTTAAAATGAAGTTTTAGTATTCCTTTTTACGATGTGGGTTTATATGAAAGAACCTTTCCAGTAGTAAACCATTTATAACCCCAATGAATTTTGAGGGCGAAATTCATTTTAAGGGGGGTAGAATGTAACAACCCATTATTTTATGAGAATTATTCTTTTTAATTTCATTGATGTCTTGTGTTGTACGCTACACCAAGATTATCTTGCCCTATATGCAATACTGTATTAGCTTGCAATATACGCAACACTATTCTTGGATTGTGTTACACACAATTTCAAGTTCGTTTGATAGTAGTCATTCTATGCAACATTGAGTGTCTATATATATATATGTATATATATATATTCAATGTATAAATGAAATATGGTTGGATTCTGTTATACAAAACAACGAAGGAGTCTATCACAAAATGCAACCCTGACTTGGCTTACATTACACGCAATCGCGACCTTCCACGATAGCATGTGTTGTACGCAATACCGAGTTTCACTAAACAAAGATATGCTATTAAAATATTATACAAACTAGCCATTATGAATAGTAATACCCACTTTTTGGAATTTTATAAATTTTATCTTTCAAAATGGACTTCATTTTTGGATTCGGAATATCGAAATTAGCCTAGGGTGAATTTTTGATATTTTTCTAAAAACATTCAATTTTTGATGAATAGTGAAAACACTAGGTTACTATTTAAAAATTGGATTTTTATTTAAATAATTATTTATTTTATTTAAATTTATTTTAGGTCAAAATTTATACATAATAAATATATAAGTTCAATGAAATTCATTGGAGTCATTGTATAATAATTTTAGATATAAAAATTTTATTGATCTTTTCACCGCATTTTACCCACCTCCTAGGAGAATTTGGAAATTCATCTAAACCATAATTTTACCGCTTTTGTGAGGGGAATTTTGAAAATACGAGAGACACGGTTAATATCAAGGAATAAAATTTGGTTCAATGATATGAAAATAATTTTTGGTGAATAGTAACTTTTTACTTTTATTTACCACGGTTAAAAGTAAATAGGGTAATTAAGGGTTAAAAGTATATTATTATTACCCTAACACATGTACTAATTCTATTGGATAAGTTTAATTCGACCCAAAACAACCTTAGGAATAAAATATAACCATTTAGGTCCACTTGGATTAGATTAGGACACTTATTATTATTTTATTTAAAGAGTAGTTAAAATAGTTAAAATCAATGTTTAGTAACTAAAATATTTTTAATATAGGGTTATACATAAGATAAATTCTACTATAAATATTAACTAGAAAGATAAAAATATTTCCTACATAATGGTATTTTATTTATAATTTTTAGAAATTAAATGATTTAATTTATTTATGACACAACAATGTTGCAGTAATTACCTTATTAATGAAATATTAACATAATTGATGTTATAAATACCAAAATAAATGTAATTTGAGACTTTTTATGAATTACACTAATTTTATAGGTTAATATGACATGTTATTATTGATTTAATTAACCTTTTTTGAACTATTCATGCTGTTATGATTTTCCCAAAAAACAATTACCAAATAGTGTCCAAATTGACATAAAATAGTTTTTAAAACAAATATTATATTTCTACTTGTTATTATATTCCTAAAAATCTAAGGATCAGCCAAGATACTTATACCATGATAGGTGTATCATTAATGTACTACTTTGGGGTCTCTTGGATGTATATTTTATGTTTATTAACTATATAATACAAAAATAAAAAGTGACATGGTAAATGCCAATCTAATTAACTAAGAGTTAAAACTAAAAGATAAGGTTAATATAATGACCCAAACCTGTCTAAAATCTATTGGTTTAGATTATTTCGACCCATACACACATTAGCTTCTAAATAAATCATTTTGGAGCTATTATAAACCGCATATGACTTTATTATAAAATAATATTTTTGAGTTTTTCCAAATGTGCCACTCTCCTCCCTTATAAAAAGGGTTCCCCTTCCCTCTTCTCTTCACACCCTTTTGAGCATTGAAGCTCGGCCAACCCCTGAAAAGTTTTCTTATCCACTTCCCTAGCAACATTCTGGAGGTTCTGTTCTTCTCAAAAGACCAACTCTACTTCCTTAAGAGGAAGCTTAAAGGAGGTGCGTCGAAAAAGAGGTAGTCTCTTCTTTCAATTTTCTCAAGTTTCTTTCTTCTTCTACTTGTTATTCTTTAGTTTTCTCATTATAAAGTAATAACATCAGTATTAATTATATACTGATATGTTATTATAAATATTAAACAGACCTATTTCAGCTTCTATCCATCCTACTGAAAACGAAATCACCGTGTGTACGTACATACAGAATACCGTCTCCACACCGTGGTGTAATCTATTTTCGATGACCACCTTAAATGGATGGGTATAATGGTGTAAATAAATAAATATATATGATTATTTTAAAGTTATATTGATTCTGAAATATTATACATACACTTAAATAAAATTCCACAATCATGGGAATGATATCATCGCTCGTGCGTACGTACGGACTACCGTCTCCACAACGCGATGAGATTAATTCTCCATGTTAACCATTCATGAATGATTATAGAGTATATATAGTGAATAATAATGAAATATATGACATAATAATGACACTGTATTTATGTATATATATATGTATTTCATCTACTTAATTCCATTCAATTCAATAAGGAAACGAAAACAGCATTCATGCGTACATACGACCTACCGTCTCCATGAACGGTGTATTTCATTCCATTTATCGATCTATCATATAGATTTATATGCTGAATATATATTTTATATAAATCATGTTTTAAATTCTATTATATATAAATCAGGATATAAGTAATAATATCAAGAATAACAAGTCGAAACTCGTATGATAAATGAAACGATTTTACCCAAAACGGTGCTTTAACATGGAATTTACAAAAGAACGGGTAATATAATGTCATATGTGAACCATATATGATATCATAACAATGAATATGATTCTATAATAAGTAAATGACATTATTTAAATCATCATACAAGAGGTTTGGAAACATACGATGCATATCAAACATAAGGTAAGGGATAACCTTTCCAATCTCATTCTTATCCGAGATTGTTTATTCGTAAGTATTTGCTGGGGTTATTGTTATCATCCAAGTACATGTTTTATAAAAGTGTTTTTTATGTATTTTTAATGTCATTTTTACCCAATTTGTCTTTTAATACATGGTATTTAAGTAATATTTCTTTTTTTAACGTTATGAGTTACTTTTTGACTTTTCCGACAAAAGTACGAGAAGAATGTTATTTTTAACTTATACAGCATGAAAGTATTTTTACAGTTTTATAAAGCCTTACTTTAATGAAGATTCCTCCAAAAGATTTCATGAATATTTTCAACAAAATACTTTTCTTTTAAAATTTCATGCCATTTTGTGAAAAGAAAATGATTTTGAAGAAGAAAGGATATTTTCCTCAATAATTCATTTCAAGTGTTTTATCAAAACCATTTTTCATATAAGATGACATTATTTCATATGTGTATGTTTCAAGTATAATTTCTCTATGATTTACATGGTTTCACTATTATTATTATGAAATTATATCCATTTATTTTATATGGATTATGTGATGATGGGATGATGTTTATGAAACCCATTTTATTTATTGGGTTATTATGAATGATGTATGTTTATTTTGTGGCACAAGTAAAAATGATTTCATTATGAGATGGGTGGGACCTATATATCCCTCCAATGAATTGGGTAAAGATTTATATCTCATGAGATAGACTTGGCTAGAATGGTAAGTTAATTTGGTTCAGTTTTACAGGACTGAAATTTGGAGTGAACTCGATTTCGAAATGGACTTTGTCCACTAAGATGGTCTTGGCAGCAATGCCTTGGCTACTATGGAAATCATAACAAGTGCTGAATGGTTTCCACAATTATATGATTTATTCCAATGATATTTTATCAAGATTTATGTTCCATTATGATACATTCCTTACGTACTTCCATGATTTATGTCTTTTCTCTAGATTTTGATGTTTAAACATTATGTTCATGTTTTTAAGTTCAAATGTTTATGGTTTGTTTTATTTTCTCCATGATTACCCTTATTGAGCATTTGAGTTCACCCTTTATATGTTTTCATTTCCCCAGGATTTTATGAAATGTTTTAGGTAAGAAAACAAAAGGGGAAGATCTTTATGGGAGATGTTGAAGATCTTTCACCACGATTAGAAGATTATATTCTGAGTTTCCAAAGACACTAAACTATTACGGTCCTTGTGTGTCTATTTTTGTTATGTATTATGTATTCTGCAAATGTAATGTAATTTTGACATACGTCAAGATTCAGGTATCTACAATAACCAACCTAAATAACTACATTTTATAATCGATGATCAATTTATGAGACCTTCCAGTCTTGTTTTGGGGATATTCTCTGGAGACTGCTACATATTTTCTTAATTATTTTCCATTGAAAGTAGTAAGTAAGACTCTATATGAGATATTGATTGTGAAACATCCCATAATGTCTTTTATAATGATTTAGGGATGTGAATCAATTTTTCAATGACTAGATTCATACATAATCTATCATAATATTGTAAAATTCTTATTTGTTGGTCATCCCAAAGAAACTAAGGGATATTATTTATACCACCCTACTGAACACAAAGTGTTTATGTACCAATATGTTATTTTCTATGAGAAGAAAAATATAATTCAATGTGTTAGTGGGAGGAAAGTTAATCTTAGAATTTTCAATACTAAATATAATAAATGTTTCTGAGATGGAATTTGAGATATTTTCAAAAAGAGTTATGGAAGAAGAATTTACTCAAGTTATAAAAGAACCTAGAAGGTCTAGTAAGATTTTTGAGGTTATTGAGAGGTATGGAATTCTTTTGGATAATTAAGATGATGTAACATTAAAATAATATGAACTAACTTCTTACTAAGACTAAATTAAGAGTTATAATTTTGATAAATAGGTAAAAGACATAGAATATGAGATGGACACCATGAACACTAACCCATTTTGAAACATGGTGGATGCACCTAAATGGGTGATAACCATAAAGAGAATGTTAGGTTTTTATTAGAAAACAGAAATGGCTGGTAGAGTGTCTACCTATAAAACAAGATTGGTGGAAACGAGTTAAAAAATAAGTTCATGGTATTGACTATGAAGAGATATTTTCACATGTTATGATGATAACGTCCATTCAGATTTTTCTAGTCATAAAAGTTTGTTATGATTATGATATATATGAAATGGATATGAAAAATAGCATTGAATGATGGTAATTTACATGAGTAAGTGTATATGATACAACATAAGGGTTTTGAAGACCCAAATGATAATGTTAAGGTTTGAAAATCACAATAATGTATTTATGGACTAATGTAAGAATCTTAGAGTTAGAATATCTGGTTTGATGAAGCAATAAAAGATTTTGGTTTCTTATAGAATGATGATGATTCTTGTGTATACCGGAGGCTTAGTGGAAGTATAGTGTCATTTCTAATACTATATGAAGATGATATATTGCTGATTGGAAATGACATCATGAAACTTCAGTCTATGAATATGTGTTTGGGTAACTGTTTTTTAATGAAAAGCCAATAGTGAAGTAGCATACATACTCGATATGAGGATCTATACATATATATCAAATAATTGTATTATATTGAGTCATAATACATATATTTATAAATTGATAAAGTGGTTTAGCATGTAGAACTCAAAGAAGGGGTATTCACAAGTGTTGCATGGAATGAATGTTAATAAGATTTGGGACCCTTCTAAAGTGTTATAAAGGATGTATATGATTCATTATGATTTCTCCATAGGATCTATCATGCATTATTTTTTATGTATTTAACTTGATGTCTCATATAGTTTTAGAATAATAAATATCTACCAATCCAATACTTTGAGAGTCACTAGATTTTTGTGAAAAATATCCTTAAGTTCTTGAGAAAGACTAAGGATATGTTCTTGGTATTTATAGAGTAATATGAAATTCCTATATAGGGTAATACAGATACTAGATTCCAATCTGAAAAATATGATATGAAATATTAAACTAAATTTTTATTTTTCCAAAATAGTGGATAAATTATTTAGAATATTTCCAAAAAAATCCACCACATCATACTCAAAAGTAGTGGTATAATACATAATTGTAGTGGATTCTATAAAGGAATCTATTTAGATCAAAATTTTCAATATTGAACATTGAGTGGATCCTATAATATAGGGATAAATCAAGCTATGTTATGAAAAAAATGGTATTGTTTATTAGAAAAAGGATCCCCAGTTTCATCAATGGAACAAACACATTATTCAAAAAACATCTCATACGAGATATCATGGATATGGGAAATGTAAAGATCATTTGGGGGGATATATAGGAGAATATAGGAAACTGAATGATGAATCCATTATCATAGAAACAGCATGAGGTTCATGTAGAATCTCTAGGTGTGAAACACATGAGAGATTGTTTGTAATGGTTGTAAATGTATCATGTTTTTATAATAAATGAAATATCAAATTATCATTCTTTCATGTGTGATATAATTTTATTTTACATAAATATAAAAATGATAATATCACTTCAAATTATAGCTTTGACTTATCCCTGACCAATGATCATTGAAAAGTGTTACGGTTTGTAATGATATGATAAGTTTGGATTTAATTGAATCATGCATTCACTATAATGAGTTGTGATAGAGATGATATTCTCATTTATGTGTAATGAAATGAATATATCCCCATAAATTTTTATTCTTAATTAAAATTATGTCTTTTTTAAATTTTGATGAGTTTTGATCTAAATTTTGAAATTTTATTAATTATGGTATTTTAACTATTTTTTATTACTTTATTATTTTGATCATAACATTTTAAAATCATATCCTAATTGTAAAATTATTTTTCTTAGGGTCCCTTGGAGGGTGGTCATAATTTCTTCCTACTAGACCAACTATAGAATCAACCATTTTGAGGCCAAAAAAATCATTAAACAGTGGATGATGAATGGTCAAACTGAATTGACCGGCCTTCATAAAATAAGTCATATCTCAAAACCCAAATTTCCAAATGAGTTGATTCTAATTGGAGAAATAAGAGGAATTTAAAACATTCATTATAATTAAATATGATGATAAATTAAATATTTTATGAAGTTTATGAATGTATAAAATTAGAGAAAGATGAAGAGATTAAGCCATAAAAAGTTCACTTTAGTAATTATAGAATCACTCTTTCACCTTGTTTCCAATGAATCTAATATTTTTTGGGGAATATTTAATAAAAATACAAATAACTATCAAGAAGGGTCTTTATCAATAATTTTTAGGGGAAATGTGAATAGTATTCCATAAGAAAAAACCAAGATCAACGTTTGAACACACTTATTCAATTATGTCTTTGATTTTGAAATAACCCTTATAGGTTATAATAATTTTAATTTAAAAATGAAAGAAACTATGAAATTTTAAGAGGAATGATAAATTAAAACAAAAATTATAAATTCAATAATATTAAAATGAATTAAAACAAAATATATGTAGCTCGAAAAATGAATAATAAAATTAGGAATAAAGAATTAACATAATATTTAAAATTATTTGATCCTTTTAAGGCCTATATGCATGAAAATTACACCACCCACACACATAAAATTTTTATTAATCTCTAAAAAATATATAATTTCATTCCATGATGAATGAAATAAATTTTAAAGAACTTACAATGCTACATTGTCTTACTATCAATTAGTTCATCTCAATTATAACACTAATATTTGAAGTCTTATTCTTCTGAAACACTCTAGTACTAGATCGATGGATTTTATATCTGGAACAAGAGTCCATGACTATTCTATAGAAAGGAACATCGATGATCTATGCTATAAATAGAGAAACCATAGTTCTGATAAGTGATGGAAAGATGAAAATAGTGATATTCTTCAAATTACTAGATATTCAATAGTGATGGATTTTTCACACTAAGAACTAGAGAAAAATCGAGTTGAGAGATTAAATTGAGTGTTGAAGAGTGAGGCTACAAAGGGTTATAATATATGCTTATAGTTAAAAAGGATAGTATAATTTCTCATTGAATCAAGTTTTTCCATGAATCCCCAAAAAATAGAAAAAAACAACATAATAATATGGGGGAAATGTAAGGCATAAAATAAACCCACGTGAGGGGTAAATTGGTATAAGGTTAAACCTATTGGGATTAAGGGTAATAAACCTACTACATAATGGTTCCATGCCTGTTACATTAATATGTTAGGTAATAATGTAGAGGTAATACCCTTATAAAGGTAAACCTGTAATGGATACATCCTTATAAAGTTCATGCATAACTTCCAATAAGACCTCATATAAAGGTATACCATGGATACATCAAGTTCAAGCCTAATGTGGAAGGTTACCCATGTAAGAGTACCTCCCTTCAGAAGTGATCTTGTGAAAGGGTATCACATCATGTAAGGATCCCTATGTAAAGGTCACACCCACATAATAGTAACTACATAAAGTTACAAACCTTGCACAAGGGTTACCACATTAGGGTGAACCCCATGTAAACAAAAGGGTAACCCCATGACTAAGGGTCCTTATGTAAGGGTAAGAAAAACCCTATATAAAGGTAAGGTACTACTACATAAGGGTACCCAAACCTATGTAAAGGTTAGAAAAATCTTGTATAAGGGTAAACCATAAGATTCAAACTCAAATGGGGAGAATAATAATAAAATGAAAATGAAAATTCACAACTCGAATGCATATGGAAACACAATATATATGAAAAAATTATAATTAATAAAGGAAATTCAATTTGGAAACACCTTAAATTCATAAATCTAAATCATTTTCATCTAAAATTAGTTTGTTTCTTATACATGTGGTAATTTAATAAAAACCAAATGGGATTTATATAAAAAACATGAATTTTGATAAAATCCCAACCTTAGTCATACTATCATGTTGGGTTATCATCTATATGTATCTTTGTGCACATATGGTTTTTGATTCAATAACATATCTCGTAAAATGTAACCTAATATATCTGTGTTTGGATTTAACATGAAAAAATAATTTTTTAGATAAATGAAAATATGTATGACCATAACAATAGATAGGGATAATAAGATTTTGTAAATTCAGTTCAGAAATCAAACCCTTCAACCATAAATCCTCCTTGATATCCTTAGTCAAGGAAATATACACAGCTTCTTTGGTTGAAAGAGAAACCATAGATTTAATTTTTCATTTACATGATATGGGTCCTCTAAATAATAGTGAAGACATATCTCATGAGGGACTTTATGGTATCCACGTTACCTACACAATCATCATATACATATCCATTAATTAGTTCATCGTTGTTTATATTTTTACCAAAACACAATGACATTTCAAAAGTATATGAAATAGTTCTATGTAACCATTTTAGATCTTCCCTATGAGGTTTCCTTGTATTGGAAATTAATTTATAAATATTGAAAACAAAAAAATCTATGACTATCCTAGTGAAAATTATATAGTACATTCGGCTACCAAAAACATTGGTATATGTGATTTTAGACATATATTCAGCATGTACAACAATATTTGGGACTTCAATAAAATACTGTTTGAAGCACTAACTAAAAGGAAAATTTAAATTCTTTAATGTCTCAAACTTATAACTCTTTATAATTTTCAATATATATTCATTTTGGGAAGAATAAAACAATTTATTAGGTTTATCCCTTATAATTCCATGCCTAATATTTTTTTTAACTCCTAAATATTTCATCTCATAAATAGTTTTCAATTGAGATGTAATAGAATTAATAAGATTCATTTTATCCCACATAACTAAAATAACATATATATAAAGTATAAGGTAAAACATGAAATTTTTAACACATTTAAAGCAAACACATGCGTCATGTTAGCTTCTATTAAATTGGTTACCAATCATAAAATCGTTGAATTTCCTATACCATTTTCTAGATTCCTATTCTAAACCATACAAGGACTTATTTAAAAGAATATTTGGTAAGTTTTGAATTCATTTTGATGACCATCATTAGTTTTAATGTAGAATATCTCATTGAGGTTTCCGTGTAAGAAAGTATTTTTCATATCCAACTATTATATGTGATAGTCAATAAAAGTAGAAAAAGTAAGAAGTAGATGAGTATAATAATTCTCAAAAACTGGGGAAAATGTCAACATAATAAATCCCATATAATTAAAATTAACCCATTTCCACTAACATAAACATAAATTTTATTTTATTTTCAATAGTGTTGTCTTTTTTTCTCTTGTAAATCCATTTACACCCAATAACCATAACATTAGGAGGTCTATTTAAAAATAGAAAATTTTGGTTTTTTACTCAAGTATTTCATATCGTAATTCATGGAAGATATCGATTATTTGTAATCTATATCATTCAAGGATTGATTATATGTTTAAGGATAATCACCAATAAGATACTAAGAAACATGAAAAAAAAAGAACCCATATCACAGTTCCCAAACCGAGAAAAAGGTTCAATAAAACTTTTAGATCTATCTATTGTCAACTAGTAATAATTATTATTATTAAATGGATCAGAATCAAAATATGAATCAGAATTGGACCCATTCTAGATTTATCGTTGAGGATCAAGTGGAGGAGGTTTATCAACAGACTCAAACTAAGTAAAATAATGAGTATTATCACCTCATTATGGGTTTTCCCTTGACTATCATGTTGGAAAAAAATTGGATTTAGAGAATATATAATCTTGAAAGTATATATCACTATATATTAGATACTTTTGGTATCTAGGTTTTTCAGCTGACAATTTATATCCTTTGACAATGTCTGAGTATCTCAGAAAAAACACACTTAAGAGATCTTGGTTACAACTTATCAGTTTTAATGTTTGTTTATGAAGTACCCCCAAAGACTCTAAGATGATTATAATAAGGTGGTTTATCACACCAAAGTTCATCTGGGGATTTAAATTGATTGGAAATATATGGTAACCAATTGATCAAGTAAAATTATATAGTGGAAACCTTTTTCCCAGAAGGATTTAGGAATCCTCAAGCATTCAAGAATGCTTCAAACATGCTTAATAATTGTTATATTCATGTTCCCAACAAGACCATTATATTGGGGTATTTCCCTAATAGTTTATTTCCCTTACTATACCCATGGTTTTACTGAACTAGATAAAATTATTATATAGGTATTACAAACCATTATCATTTCTCATGACTTTAATCTTATTCCCAACCTGGGTTTCAATAAGGGATTTCAATGTTTTAAAATTTTCAAAAACATCATATTTGTTTTTTAATTTTTTTATTTATAATTTTAAAGAGTATTCATTCATGAATATAAAAAAATAATAACATACACCATGGGATGTGGTTCTATATGGACCCTATAAATCAAAAAGGATATAATCTAATGGTTGAGAATCCTTAAAATAGGACATACTAAATCTAACCCTCTTCGACTTACCCAAAATTCAATCTTCCCAGAATGGGACATTACTTGGTGTAACATTTTCAAGAATCCCTTGATTACTAAATTCCTCTAAAACCATGGAGATAACATCCCCCTATATCCTATTCTATAATAATGTATTATCAGTATTACTCACATACAGACTGTATAGCTGACTTGAATGGGTCTTCCCATTCAACACATAAATCCCATTAGTTGGGGATTGTTTTATTATATTTATAGATCCCTTGAGTATCTTAAGGAATCCTAACTCATTCAAAAATACATATTCTTTTTTTCTATAACACCAAGAAAAATTAGGTAACTATAAAGGTCAAGGACCCACCTAATATATTAGATAATTATTGAAGAATGGTCATTTAATTATATAAAAATATACCATCTTCCTAGAAACTTACACATCCATTTATTTCCTAATAAAACATCTCCCTCTACTCTCTCAATTAACTCAAAGAAAAAATCTCTAGAAGGGTACATGTGACAAAAGATTTATTAATCCAAAACCCACTCATTATTGAGTTCATGTCTGGAAACAATTAAAACTTAAACATTATCATAACCATTATCCACTAAAAGATACTGCTCAATAGGTTCATCATCCTTATATTTTTTTGTGTTTATATACTCAGATCTAATATGGTCAGTCTTACAATAGTTTTAACACATAACCCATAAATACCAATACATTAACTTGGGTTTGGGTTGGTTATTATTATTTCTTTTTTATTTACCTTTTCCTTTCTTTTTACCATTATATTATGGCCACCCTCTAATAAACTGACTCTCAACCTCATATTTTATTTTTGGTTTAGAATGAAACTCCATATAAAATAGAGAATATTAAACCAATTAATGGTTAATAGAGTCATGACCATACATAATAATTTTTAATAATGTTCTATAAGAATTATAAAGATAAATTAATAGAATTATATCTTGATCCTCATCATCAATAGTTACATTAATATTGGATAAATCAAGCATGATTTTATTAAACTCATCTAAATAAAACATAATAGAAACTCCAAAATGAATTTTAAAAGTAAGAATGTGATGTTTCTTATAAATCTAACCAACAATAGAAGTTGAAAAATACATTTTCTCTAGTTAAATCCATATACTAGCAATTTTATAATCATGGGAAACATCCTGAAGGAAGATGTCACCTTAAAAAATTTCTAATGAACTATGGCTCATAACAAGAATGTCAATAGAGACATCATGATATGAAGTAGAGTTATATTCATTATCAGTAATGGATATAATTAGATTCATTGGGACAAACTAGGAATCAATTATCCCCAATTGAACTAGCACATCCCACATCTTAATTGGCCAAAAATTAAAATCATTAACACCAAAAAACTTCTTTATTTCCTACTTAGTTGAATCCATGTTTAACCAAAGGCTATAATACCACTTTTTATGGGAAACATGTAGTGTATTCCACCAAGAAATATCAAATACTAATGAATGAACACACTTATTCAATTATGTCTTTAAATTAAAAAAGATCATGTAAGGTTATATTATTTTTAATTACAAACTGAAATAAACTATGATGATTTATGAAGAACATTGAATTAAAATAGAAACTATAAATTCAATAATATTCAAATTAATTTAAACAAAAATATATTCATCTTGAATAAAGAAATTAAAAGGAAGGAAGAAGTAATCAATATGGTATTTGAGATGATTTAGTCCCTTTGGGGACCTTATACACGGGAAGAACACCACCTATACACACATTAATTTTATTAAGCTCAAAAAAGATAAAAAGTACAATCTTTGATGAGTGAAATGAAATCAAAATGACTTAAATCATTGTATAGGGCTACTATCTAGTAGTCCATATCACTTTATACACAGAACATTGAAGTCTTATTATTCTAAATCTATCTAGTACTATATCAAAGTCATAATTATTGGGAATAGGAAGAAAAAAATCTTTTTTATAAAGGGATTTTTATGATATCCCCCACAAAAACAAAAAAATGACTATGGAGGATGATAGAAATCTCGAAAACCTGATACTCTTTGAAGCCCTGGATGAATAACTATGATTTATTTTTCATTCTGATAACTATAGGAAAACCATGAGGAAAAATTCAGTTAGGAATCATATAATGTATCACCAAAGGGTCATCATATCCTCTAAAAACTACTCAAGCTAGTTTAACTACCCCTTGAATCAAATCATTCCATGAATCCTTATCAAATAGAAAAAACAATGAAATAATATGAATGGCTATGTAAGGGTTAGGAGACACCAACATGAGGGTAAATCAGTTAAAGATTAATTTCATTTTAATGAAATGGTATTAAACCCACTAAATAAAGGTACCAAGACAGTTAATCTAATACATAAAGGTCATTATGTATGATTATTACCAATATAGAGGTAAAATCATAAGAGTTACGACTGTGTAAAGTTCGCATGTAAGGGTTAAGTGGCCCACATGTAAAGGTATGCAATCGTTATGTCATGTTCAAGACCAATGTGTAAGGGCACCCATGTAACAATAATTCCATGTGTAATGGTACATGCATAAGGCTACACCTTCACATAAGGGTACCTATGTAAAGTAAAACCCCATGTATTGGTACTTACATGAAGGTACCTACCATGAATAAGGGTTTTCGCATATGGGTGAACCATGCGTAAGGAAACTCATGTAAGGGTAACTGCATGCTTAAAAATCCTTGTGTATGGGTATCTAAAATCCTATACAAAGGTAAGGGACTCCCAAATAAGGGTTCCCAAACCTATATAATGGTATGTAAAACATTACATTAGGTTAAACCATAAGATCTAGAATCAAATGAGAAGTATAATAAGTAAATGAAAAATAAAATTCACACTCTTCATAAATATAGAAACAAAGTATAAAGGGTAGAAACAATTAACAAACAAATCCATTTAAAAACACCTTAAATTGACAATATTCAGCCACCATAAAGGGAGAAATCAATCTTTCTTTTTACAAACATAAAATAGACTATATATTTTCATCTAAACTTCTATTTGAGGAGGATAGTTAAAATGAATATATTGGATATAATGAGATAATATTATGGAATATATGTGTTCTAATAGAGATAATATACCAATTTTGGGCTGAATTACATGTTTTAGTGGGCAGTGAAGATGAGAAGGAATTTCCCTTCTGAGTTTTTCATTTAATTATAAACTCTTTTACTTTTAAATTATTCTAGAATTTTTTTTCCTGATTGAAGCTGGAATCCTTCATTATAGTATAAAATTTCATATTTTTTTCTTTATTTTTGAAAAAATTATGACTATAAAATAATTTTGTTACTATTTAAGCGTCTTTAGGTGAGGTATCCCAATTGATCATGACAAGTTTAATTAGTTTTAGTTTATTGATAGTTTGTGCGAAATTGAATCACCTTCATAAGGGGATAAACATAAAAAATTGAGGTCTCAAAAAGGTTTCTTATAAATTTAGGTATATAATTTGAGTTATCAAAGTATAAATTAGGTAATTAAATTGGAAAATGTTATAAAAATAAAAATGGGAGTGCATGAGGATCTAAGATTGTCCACTATTTTTATCATTAATTTAATTTTTCAATCCATTTTTATTCTAATTTTTAATATCTAACTTAAATTTCTAATCCTAATATGATTTTTTATTTAACATTATATAATTATTTTAAATTCCCCACTTCTAGTTTAAATTTTATAGAAAATAATTAACAAAGTGATATTTTGATAACTTATTCTACAAAATCATCATGAGATAACCCTATGGTCACCACTATGATACATTTTAGAGGGGAAATTACTGATTGGGGTTTCTTGATAAGAAAACCCTTTTATAAATTGGAACTATTTCTCAGGTGGCTTCCAAAGTTTTTTTATATTTTTTTATTTATATTAAATTAGAAACTAATTTATAGATTTTAAAAAATGGATTATAACCATGAGTACTCCTATACTTGGTCTGATTATCAAAAATTTAATGAGTATAGTAATGAAGAATTTTTTAAAATATAAATTCCATGAATATTCATTCATGATCAACCAAAAAATTTGGTGCTTTAACACAATAATTTCATGATTCAAGAAGTAATCCAAAAAATTGAAATTCATGCCACTACATTAAGAGAATTAAATGAATGAAAAGATAAAAATGAGACCCAAGAAAATGAAAATATTGTTGAATCCACTTTTGAAATTAATGATCATTTTTTGGATGAGTTGGGAGAAGAATTGGAACTTTAATTTTATATTTTATATTAAAAGGATAAAACTAACATTAACATTCATGTTGATTTGAATGTTGGAAATCAAAAATATTAGGATAATTATTTGTATGAATTTGTTGAAAATTAAATACCACATGAAATGCCATATTTTTAAGATGAAAAATCAAATCATTTGTTTCAGTATCTAGACAAAGAATAAGAAACACTCGATCCTTTTATTTCTAAAGATAATTTAGAGGAACTTGAGTGGATTTCTCCATTAAATAAAACTGGCATCCACTACCAAAAAAATATGGATCCTGAGGGAAAATTAAGAGAAGTATGAAATTTTGAACCATTTGGTCATATTATTTTGATAATAAAGTTTTAAGTGCTTATCCATGTGTATATTTGTTTCTACCACTTTTGTGTGGAATGGTTTTTCTGATGAAGAGGAAATGAATACTACTATTTAAGAAATAATGATGTTTCCAAATAAAAAGTACATTGGTATAAATGAGGATTGTGGTATATAGCTATTTTTTAAAGAAGAAGTCATTTTTTGTGATAAAATATAAGATAAAACACAACCTAAAATTATATTTCAAAAACCATTATAGTTTTTTTTAGTTTATCAAATATTTTAAATCTACCCTTAAATTTTGTTCCTCTTCCATTGCATCCGTGAAACAAAAAAAAAGATATGGAAGGGAACCTAGATAAATATTTATTTGGGAGATTCTTAAAGTTGTATGAGAAAAATAATATAAGAGAAGTTTAATTTTTGTGGTTCATGAGAAATAAATGAAACCCACATTCAGATTGTAGATAAACCACTTGAGTAGCTAGCGATAGGTAGTCAAAAACTAGTACCCATTTGGGGTGTTAAACCTAAGGCTATTTTCCTTTCTCTATCATTTTATTTTTATTTCATTGATTTAAATAAAATTTTAATTTTATGATTATTTTTTTCTTATATGTTTTAATTTATAGCAATTAAAAGACCTTTTCAAGTATGCTTCTATCTAAATAAACCTATTTTTGTCTTTCCTCTCCACTTGTTTTTTTCATGTCTTATATTCTTGATTATCACTTCTTAATATGAACTGAAATACAATGAGGGAATTGTAAAAAATAAGTGTGTGGCAGAGGATCATCCTTTGTTAGAATAGTATTTTGTGATTTTTCTTTTCAAATTTATTTTTTTAATTTTTATTTTATATTTTGTTCATTTTATATCAAATTTGGTTTTCTTTTAAAAAAATTAAACTCTAATTTAATTACCTATATAAATTGAAAATCATTTTCTATGAAAATAAACAACATGATTCATGGAACTAAATTTAAATGAATGAATAAATATGTTTTGTTACATATTTAAATTGTGGAAACTCAATAAATGGACAAAAACTTCTAAATTGCACTCCATGAATTCTATCAAATATTTAATGTCACTTACCCATGATAAATATAAACCATCTTTAAATTTTATTCACAAATTACATCATTTCTTGATGGAACCAAAAAATTGTTATTTTAACTAAACCATTAAAAGTATCTTTCAAAACCCATGATATTTAATGAACTTTCTTTTAAAAAGATTCAGATAGTTTTCTTATGATTGAAATCCCATTTAAGAAAATTGAACACTATTCATTCATCCAAAATTTTAGATTTGTTCTTTATGAGACCTTAAAATCCATGAACTTCCACATAGATATCCTTATTACAATCTAGTTTCCTCATTCAAACTTCTATTTAATTATTGCAAGATTTTTGTAAATATTATGTGTGGGGGAGTTTTTTTTATATTATATACCATATTGGGCTACTTGGTGTGGGTAAAAATGAATGGTCATAGAGATAATTTTTTATACTATTATTTTTTCCTTTTTTGGATCTTTCAAATAGAAAAACAATTATTCCTTATAAGAGTTTTTTTATAAAAATATCATATATATTGAAAGATGTTGAGTTAAACCATTGTTTGTGAATTGGAGAAGATTTTGGGTATCCATGAAGGAAATTTTGAAGTTATTTTAGAGCTGATATAATTCCTTAAATAAATATGAGAAGACCATTATTGAGTGGAATCTAGAGTCTTGTAATCTTGCATCACAAAAGAGCAAATCCATCTCCTTCTATCATAGAATTTTTGACATCTAAAACCCACCAAAATTAAAACATTGGAACCAAAAATTCAAATTAATGATGATTTATATAAGAATTTAACTCAATTGAGAAGTGATTTAAAAATATTTCTTTCTTATGTTGGCCCTTTAATTTATTTGGATAAGGTAAAAATTATTTAAAATCAATATAAAGTTATGAGAGGAAAATATGTATAGTCATAATACTTGGCATGTAAGAATGAAATAAATTAGAATGTAATTAATGAACATAATAGAGTATTTATAATTTATGCTATTAAAGAGGCATGATAATTAGGGTTCCTTGATTTTCGACTTTGTGAATTTAATTTACATGTGTTATGATTTTTTAACTGAAAATTTATTATGAGTGGTAACAAGTCCAAGAGTATAAGTGTTAAGTGTGGGGAAATTGATAGAGTGTATATTTTCATTATTTTTTATGTGTAATTTATTAATATATCCCTAAAAATTTGTCTTTTAAGTAAAATTTCTTCATTTTTTGAAATTTTGATGAGTTTTGAGATAAATTTTGAAATTTACTTAATTCTAAAAATGTAAAAGTTTGGAATAAATTTGGTATGTTGATCAAAACTTTTTTAAAACTAATCCAAATTGTGAAATTATTATTTTAGTTTCCCTTGACTGGTAGGTTTTATTTCGATTAACTGATCCAATTTCTAAATTGATCATTTTGAGGAAAAAAATCATTAAAAATTGGAATATTAATTGTCAGAACAAATTGACCCACCTTTAATATATAACACATTACATGGGGAGAATTTTCTAAACGAGATAATTACATATGGAGAATAAATATATCTATAAAAATGATAATAAAATATCATGGTAATATTCTCTATTCAAGGTAGTTAAGGAATTATAGAAATTTAAGGAAGACGAAAATACTCTTCGACCATAAAAAGGAAACTTCAATAATTCATGCATAACGTTTTCACCACAAGAATAATGGGTCTAAACTTTTGTGGGTTAATAATTAATATTCATTCAAAAAAAATTCATTAAGGGAAATAATCATGAATAATTCTCCATATATGATGAAATCAAGCGATGTATTAATTGATTAATACTGAAGTGCATATTTTCCTCCCCTATTCATTATATATTTTCATCTTCACTTCTATTTGAGGTGTATGGTAATAAATTTAAATTTGGATGGAATGAGAGGATATTATAGAGAATATTAGTTCAAATAGAGATAATCTTTCTATATTGTGATGAACTCCATGTGATGGGTGACACTGAAGATCTAAAAGTATTTCCCATTACAGTTTTTCTTTTAATCGTAATCTCCTTTCCTTTAGAATATTTCTGGAAACTATTTTCTTGATTGAATGAGGTATCTTACATTATTCATTGAAATTTATTTTAGATTGTTTACCAAATTATGACTATAAAATAATCATCTTTTTGTTTGAGATTAATTGGGATATTTATTAACACAGATCACAACAAGTTAAATTAGTTTCGATATATTAGACATTTTTGGGAAATCGAACCACTGTCATAATAGGATAAACACCAATATTTGAGGTCTCGATATGGTTTCTATAAATTTTTGGTGTATTCATTGAGGAATTGAAGTATAAATCCTGAAATTTAATTGGAAACAATTTGTAGAAATGATGAAGGGAGAATCTGAGGATCAATGCTTTTCGATTGCTACTATCATTATTTTATATTTTTCAATCCATCTTTATTATGACTTCTAATCACTCAAATAATTTTAAAATAATTATCTTATTTTTCATTATTTATTTTTTTGAACTCTTTTAAAATCCCCACTTATATTTTTGAATTAAGAAAAAACAAATAAAAAATTCTATAGTTCAATAAATTAGTCAGAAACCTTCATGTTATACAACCATGTAGTCACCACTATATTACATTTTAGGGGGGGAATTATTGATTGGTATTTTATTAAAAAAACCCATTTATAAACTTTCATATGAGATATAAAAATAACTATTCATGAGTTAATAAGTATATACATATTACATGGATTGATCATCTAAATTATATCTCATGTAATGTTATACAGTCATAGATATACTTAGGGGTATATGGTTATTATCAATCCTTCATAGATGAGGTTATAGAGACACCTAACATGAGAACCTTCATAATTTTATACCCTACTTATTCAATTAAACATATGAACTTTTCTAATTAGGGGGTGTTTGGGTATGTTGTTGATCATTTCATTGGTTAGATCGCAACAAATATGGGATTTTTCCACTTGTTAGACAAGAAAAGACATCAGGTCCTTGATTGAATTAGAATGAGGAAATGCATGTCCCTAAATAGTTTCTACACATATTATGTGTATAAATATATGGATAATTGATACGTTGTATTATTATTAGATAGATAAACGACATTTAATGTATTCATCCACTTGGTTGGTCTTTTTCGAATAATCAAGAAATAAAGAGAATCCAATACTAGATTGACATGTTCCATGTCAAGTAGTCACACAATGTCCGGAGAAAATGAATTATATAAGATATATATGATTCATATGATGCTTATTGGGGTACATATGTTCATATAGAAATATGATTATGTTTGATAGAGATCACATGAGGCCCCTTAGTAACTTAAGTAACAACTATGTTTTTATAAAGGCTATTCTTTGCTTATATTTATGAAATATGGATTTCATAGTCGTTTTCAGCACTGTTAAGCACTGTAGGGCCACATGGTTAGGACCTTGGGAAATGATGGAATTTTGGACATAGTGTTTGTTCAAAATAAATATAATTTGATGAGAAACCCCATTCAAATGAGTTTTCATAAATTCAAAAAGAATCATGAAGTTTTTCATAAAGTTCTTATGAGAATTTTAATCAAGTGGTATATTGTGGGATGTTCACTAAAATTTACATGCATTTGATGCATGTAAACATGATTATGATGCATGAGAAATATATATATATATACATATATTTTATTATATTATATATATATATATATATATTATGTCAAATATATTAATTTTATGCATATAATATTAATGCATGAAATGCATGAAATAATATATATAATTATATAAGATATAAATATTATTTATTTTGAATTTATGTTTTATTCATCAGTTACATGGGTTAAGGGATTTTGAAAAAAAATCATTGAATTATACCCAATAGGATGTAACACATATGTTGAGTTATGAAGAAGAGGCCATGGGCACTGCCTATAAAAGAGGGTGATTTCTTCTTCTATTAGGTGTGGTGGATATTGCAAGATCTCTATTTGAATGACTCCTTGCCACATTAATTGATTTATGTTTTGATAATTGTAATATACTATATTTCATAACTTTTTTATGGATAATTATATATAAATTACATTATATTTTATTTCTTTTTAATTTAATATATATTATTTTATTATTATTATTTTCTTATTTATTATAAAAAATATTTTTCTATAAATTTTAATTACCCTTACATTTGTTGGGTTATTTTTTCATTACCCTTATGAATGTTTTTTGAAATATATTTGTACCCTTACACAACTTCTCTTTTACCTTTACATAAATTTATTTTCTAATCTACCCTAATGTAACTTATCATGTACCTTTACAAAGTGTTTAAAAATTTTATTTTACCATTACATAGAAACACATGTACCCTTAAAAAATCCATATAAACAATAGTGTACCCTTATGTGGTGTTCTTCTTACCCTTACATAACTATACTATAACTTTATGCAGCTTGAAGGTACCGTTACATGTGTTCTAGTTTTACCTTTATTAAATGATTGTTAGATATATCATACCCTTATGCGACATCTTGTTTTCTTTTAAGAATCTTACATAAGAATATTTTAACCTTTACGCACATATGTTGGTACCCATACACAACTTATTTTTTTTACTTTACGTAGTATAATGATTTTTTATACCCTTACGAAACACATGAATATCATGGTTACCCTAACACACGATTATTTAACCTTTAAGCACGATATTTATTTTTATTTTATCTTTATAAAACCTATATAATTTATTATCTTCCTTTATGATATCATGAAATTTGTCCTATATATAGT
This sequence comes from Viscum album, assembly GCA_963277665.1. NCBI lineage: Eukaryota > Viridiplantae > Streptophyta > Magnoliopsida > Santalales > Viscaceae > Viscum > Viscum album. The sequence goes on along the minus strand of OY728164.1, from coordinate 918,957,265 downwards.
TACAAAATTATGATTTTCTCCAAAATTCACTACTTTATAATTTCTTTGATATATTCACTTGATGTGTGTGTATATGAAATGTTTAAATTTTTTAATGGTTTTAAAATTTAATATTTATATTATATAATATATGATAATTATATTTACATTATTTTATATATATTTTTATGAATATAAATTATCTACTTCATTCATACAAATTTTGTCATCATGCAACTCAAAAAATTTGTATTTATTATTTTGACTTGATTTATTTGATTATAATGTTTCTAAAACCATGTTGTATTATAAATACCTCACTAATATGTGTTTTATTATATTTAACATAGTATCTTTAACATTTTATATTATCATAGTTTAAAAGTTGAAGGAATTTTTAATATTGAAATTTTTATATTATAGTTTAAATCTTTGCAAAATTCATTGATATATCAATAACTTATTAATATGGAATTATTTTAGTCTTTCTAACAAGTGTTTTTGAATTAGTTTGAATTTTTAAAATATTTTTTAAATTGAAATAAAATATATTATCAAAAATATTTTTAATTTTCTAGAAATTTTTTATAATGTTTTTTATTATATGGAAATATTTTGAGACCGCAAAATCTGACAGAACATGATTTCGAGGCCCAGAGTTCCTGGAATGGTCCATTGAATGTTGTCGAGTTTAAAATTTCATGCCTGAGTAGTTTTCCTAGAAACGTAGAATAACTATTAAACTGGTTCCTAGGTTATAAATCTAAGGACACTGTTATGTTCAGTATGGAGGGTTTACCCTATGTGCGACTTAAGTTTATTCAGATTAGGCCTCTAGTGATAAAAACCAAAAATGGCATAACCATAAATAAAATAACTAAATAAAATTATTTTATTTTTGAAATACTTATAACTCATGAATGGTGAGTCGGATTGAAAATCTAAGACCACCACTGAACTTGTGAGGGTATGATTTCCTTAGGCAGACACTAACATTGTCCGACATGGGCCACCAGTGGATGTTAATTTTTGGCAATAAATAAACTAATTAAATGAAAATTATTATATTGTAAAATCTTTAAATTCTAAATGGTTACTCTATTTGATAATCTGAGAGTACCTTTGAGCTCGTGAGGGTATTTTCCCCTTAGGTGGAGCCTAACCTCGACCGGCGTGGGTCGAGGGTGACTGTTAATAATTTTTTAAACTTTTTTTAAGGTACATTCAGTAAACGCACTGGTGGAATTTTCTATCTATTGAACTGGTGCTCGAATTAAAAATATGAGGGCACTGTTGAATCCAGAATGCTGGGATTTTCCTAGAAACGACTTAACTTCAGCCGATGAGGGCTGACAGGAAAAGTTAATTTTTGGAATTTTTGAGAAAAATAATAAAAGAATTTATAAGATTTATTTTAAACTTTTCTCTCTATTAAATGGTGGGAGGTGATGCTGAGGGGGAAGCAACGATACGGCGATGGGGCGCTTTAATGAAACATAAGGATGACTTGTATTTCACAACGTAACAGTGGATTTAATGCTACAAAACAGCAACGTTGTTCCATAAATGAAATAGTGTAACGACACGACGTCACGTCATTATGGAAACGCTACAGCATGATTCTATAAATAGTTCGACATGTTGGAAAAATAAGGGGAAGGATTTTGAGGATTCTCAACTGAATCTCCGACACACTTCCACCCCAACAAAGAATGACAAACGACGAAGAACGCATTTCTAATGTTAGAACCGAGAAGCGTCGTTGATGCAGTAAACCCTCGAGGACGAACGTGCGGCAATGAACGTCCTAAATGGTAGGGGGTTTATGTGATTTGATGTTCCCTCTCTCCCTGTTCTTGAAAAATATAATGAATGCAGACCAATAGACTAACATGTTAATCCGTGTCTCGTCAAAACATTCGGGTGGTTGTTGCGGGATCTTAAACTCGGGGATTATTCTTCCTTTTTTTATTATTAATTTTTCCACATTTTTAAAACGCTAATGCGGAGGGAATGGGACAAAACCAACAAGGTCTAGACCCTCTTCTAAATTTGTTCTCAGTGCATTCTTCAAGGTAGAGCAACGAACGTGAAGACAAGGTGTTTGGGAGCTGAAAAACGATAGCAGCATTTCGGTTTCCCGTGGAAAAAAACGGTTGGTGCGCCATACTGGCGGTGGCTATAGGAGACCCGTGGAAACTAGCCACGGGCGGTGGGAAGGCGGCACACCATCGCGCACCGTGGTGGCCATAGGTGGCTAGCCCAAGATGACCGCATGGGAGATGGGTGGCGCCCACAGGCGTCGCCGGCGGCAACAGCCACGGCCAGTGGGCCCTGGCAGAAAGGGGATGGCACGACACCCTGCCATGACACATCATCTGTGACTGGTCGGCCACCTATCTGACCCCAGCTAGAAGAAATAGCCACACATCCATGGGTGGGGCCAGCCAGTAAATGCGGTCTTCCTTTGGGCGGACCAGGACTGGCCAGTCATGCGGCCCAGCGGGCCAGCACGAATGGGTCGAGCCCCACCCAATGGGGCGGGAAAACTATGACCTGGGACCATGAACTAATCGGGCTGACCCAACGGGCCTTTACCAATGAATCGGGCAGACCCTGACGAGTCAGACCTGGGTGGGGTCAGGTAGACCCCAGGACCCATTGCGTCGGGCCAGCCTGACCGAGTCGGGTCGGGCCCAGACCCAACTGGCCTCTGAATAAATAAAACACCTGTAACTGACAATCCAGGTGTCCTTTAAACATGCTTTCAATGGCGTTGGGACCCCTTTCTGGAATCATTCCCTTTGGCATATTCCGACAGGCCTGACAGAGCCAAGCCGAACCAAGGTGCGAACACCCCTATTTCAGAAAAAAGGGGTTTAACTAATAGACAAGGTGTCCGGCCGACACACCGTCTATGCAATAAGGACCCTTGTGACTAGGTGGTTAATTAGAGATACTCTAAGTGAGTTTTGGAGGAGTTTGACATGTGACCTGGGTTGGATCAGACTTGAATCCAATCGGGTCCTTTTTACAAAAGTTTCCATATCTCACAGACTGGTCGTCCGATCGATGCATCGTCTGTCACGTTGGGACCCCTATGACGAGGAGGTCCTTTAGGGATGAATTTTTCGAGACTTCATACTGGTTGAAATATGACCGATGTATTGAGGAGAAGTTCTCCTAGAATCAATTGTGCTATGAGCAGGAATCCAGTGGATGGTTGTGACATGAAGAAGAATAGCGACCAATGTGGGTCAGCATCAGAAAATCCAGAGTGTGATTATCTTGTTGTACAACTAATCATCCCTATCTCTGTACCAGTGACCAATAAGGTTCAGCCCTAGTGACCAATACGGGTAAGCACCAGATATTAATACGGGTCAGCACCAGCGGAAAATACGGGTCAACACCAGTGACCAATATAGGTCAGCATCTAACCACCACTACGGGTCAGCATCTAGAGACCAATATGGGTCAGCATATAATGACCTGTAAGGGTCAGTATCAGAGTTACTACAGATAGGATAATATGGATTTACGATTAGTCATTTCTATCCTAGTAACCTTGAAGTTATACCATTTGAGTGAGCCATCTCTTTTGCTTCGTGCTTCATGATTTAGATCATTCTTCTGATATAACCTTTGTGGTATTTCTTGTGGTGTTTTCCTTTTTGGATTACTGAGAGACCTTCAGGGGTCTCGAAGTCCCCTACTAGGAACTTTTGTACTCACCCCTTCACGGGCTACGCCCACACGTGTGTGTCTGGTGTAGACTACTAACACTCCGAGGAAGATTTTGGAGTTTTGAGACTTGGTGGAGCTTGGTGCGATGGGATCAGTTGAGATCCTCTTCTTTGACATAAAACTTATAGCTACTACCATCCAGGTATACCTCCAGGGTGATGCGACAGTTGTTTACTTTCCTTCAGTTTCTAGGGATTGTATTCCGGCCCACTTTTTCAGTTTATAGTTGTACTTTTGGTTTTACTTTACTCTTGTGGTTATAGCATACTTTTGTTGGTTGTTTGCTTTAGTTACCCATTTTGAGTGTGTACAGATCTCTAAGGTAATGCCTTCCCTGTTCGGAAAATCCCTCAGGTGCTAGCCACTAACTTCTGGCCTATGGAAGGTGGGCTTGGGGTACTCACATATGGGCCCCATGGGATGGGTCGTGACAATATTTTTCAATTATTTAATCTCTCCTCGATAAATATGGAATAATTTTTTTATTATTTTGAATTTAATTGCCTAATAATGTCCTTATGCTCTTTGAGTTAATTTTTTTAAAGGGATCAAGTGGGATAAAAATGGTGTTCAAGATTCATGGAACCTTTACTTAGTCAACGTATATACCCATAAGCATTCAAGAACATTAATAAATGATGATAATCCTATAAATAGACACCGTTGGAGGCCTTGAAAATCGACACATGACATCAACATTCCTCAAAAATCACTATCCAATTTTCAATGTGGTCAATTTCTATCAAAGTGATATCATTTATAAAATACTCCTCCGTACTAGATTGTGAACAGAATTGTAATATCCAAATTACTCACTTATTTTATTCTTATTTTGTCATAGTCCTCATCATATTCATTTAGATAACTGAGAATATACTACAAAGTGATTGCTTCCCAAAAATACTATCATCTTCATCTTCCATCTAATATTGTTACTAACTACCATTAATGTGAGGGAATAAGGTTTAATCAACTTTTTCATTTCAAAACAAATGGGGCTTATCTTTTTTGGCTTATAGCATTCCCATTAAAGATCCAATGTCTATTGTATCTGGTGTCTTTCTATAACATAAAAATCAAGGGAAAATTTTAATATCTTGGGTACCAATAAATAAAATGTAATAATACATTACATCCTAAATAGATTGATATAGTATAATTAGGAGAAACTTCAGGTACTATTTTCAAACATCCTTACCAAATATTATGCCTCATTTAACTTCTGAAATTTTATTTTTTTCGCTTTCATTGGTTCATTACATAATTTTTTTAATCCAACAAATATGATTAATTGATTTATTCCCGAATCTCCTTTTTTTACTATAATACTTTTATTATTATATATTATTATATTGTTTTTCTTTCAAATCATTGATTATTTTATTATTTTTAACAAGTTTTTATAAATTAAATTCTTTTCATTTAAATTTTTTAAAGTGTAATTCACCCCCTCTTTCCATTTTAACTCATTTATCTAATATATATTTGGTATCAAAGAATTTTTGTTTTGTTTATTTTTTTAGTTTTCAAGTTATTTTAATTTTTTTATGTTCAAATTCAATCACTGGTTTTTTCAAATAAATAATTATTTTTAAAATGGATTTTTCAAACACCCATGATGGTCCCAAAGGACAATCATTTGGTCACAATTAATTTTTTTATGGTAATAATTATGCACATTGGAAATCATGAATGTCTATTTTTCTTAAATCAATTGGTTATAATGTTTATAAAATTATTATTCATAACTATTCACTTTTATCTGATAAAGAATTAAAATTTTCCTTGAATGATATTTCATCTATTGAATTAGTCTGTAAAGATATTGATACAATAAATTTTGTTTTAAATGTTAATGAGTTAAATATAATTTATTCTTTAAAAATCACACATTAATTCTATAAATTTTATTACGATACACATTAAGGTACAAAAAAAGTTAAGGATAAAATGATTGAAATTTATATGAAATATTTTGAGAGTTTATCTATGAATCTGAATGAGTCTATCACTACAATGTTTACTAGGAATACTCTTATTTTAATGGATAAAAATTTATTAGTGAAGCTATTTAGAAAGAAAAATTGGTCGAGTAAATCCTTTGGGTTTCTCTATGAAGTTTTATTCCAGAATTCACTGCAATCAAATAAGTAAAGATGTTGAGGAAATGCCTGTCAAGGAACTGATTGTTTCTATCATGATATATGAAAAAACCATGAAGAGAAAATATGAAATTAAGTAAATGAAACTAAAATAAAATTTTTATTCAAATAAAATAAAAAAGTCTCATCCAAGAGTGTCTCTGGCATCACAATATTTACAAAGATGTTGAAAATTTAAAAGAAAAAGGATATGTCCAGGTGAAACATAAAAATGAAAAATCCATAATTTAAGGTAACTTTTTTTGTTATAAAAGAAGATCCACATCAAACCAAATTATCGATTGAAAAATAAAAAGTATAAATACTAGAATAAAGATAATAAATATCTAAATGATTCAACTTAGAGAGCAAGTGAATATTTTATTATAACAAATGAATCATGTGATGAAAGTTCTAAGTGTCTTATGAAAAATGTTGAGGATGAAAATGAGGTATATTTAATATTTATGTCACGACACGCCTTCACCAAAAGGAAGGAAGGGTCATCAGATTGCCAGGACCTTCCTTCTTTAAGTTGAAGGAGAGATAATGACCCCATAAACCCGCCTTCAATAGGTCCCGGAGTGGCGACTAGCACCAAGGGTATGAAAATTTCACACAAATGGAAGGCATTACCCTTTTATTTTATAGGATCAAGAGATAAGAATAAGAAAACCCAACAACACCAATGTACAAGAAAAGTAAAGGAAAAAATAAACCATTCCCACATGCATGTTCCAAAAGTAAATCCAAAAAGTACAAAAGGTGACTACAAAGGTAAGTACCAAAGAGGAAAAGCAACAACTACAACTGCCCCAAAGGTCTGAGCTAGTATGGTCCTGCGTGATCCCCAAAGTCCTCCTGGAAACCTGAAAGCAGTTTTATATAAGTTGGGTGAGCATACAAGTACACTCAGTAGGGAAAACAAAAGACTCTCATGCACAAGTGGGGGAACGTGCTAATGTCTCGTGAGAAAAAGGAGTAAACCAAACACCTGTCAAGGTAAACTATCCACCCAAGCCTCACCAAGGCACACTCCCCAAATAACTCAATTCAAGTAATATATATATTAAGAGCACATCGATGTTTGGGTACCCCGTTCCACTTTCCCACTGGTTATTGAGACATCATACGCATCAGACCAATCCTGCCATTCTCACCGCAGTCCCACTGCCAAAACCCATCCGCGCACACCTGGGCCACAACTGCACGCAGTCCCACTGCCGAATCCCGCCCGCACACACCTGTCCCACAACATTCACACGTAACCATGCCTTCAAACATCTAGGCCAGAACAACCACCACCATGCCTGAAGACACCTGGGCTAAAGGATCCACTGCCATGCCTGAAGACACCTGGGCCTCATCCCGAAGACACTTGGGAAACCACCTGCCGCACACACCTGGCCAACCAACACACTACCCCACCCGAAGGTTCTTGGGATAATAATGGACATCAGGCCATCATGGCCTTCCCGAAGATACTTGGGATATCAAGGAAAGGGATCGGAAAAGGATCTAATAACCATCCACTAATAATAGTGTTGGGAAAAACACCCTCCCCCATGAAATGGGGGTCTTCGGCACTAAGTTCTCAACTTGGGTTGGGCGCGAATAAGAAACACAAAACTACAAGTATAGATATAGGTAACAAGCACTCACCCAAAGCCTAGTTTTTTTAACCAGCCTACAGAACACAACACCACTGTGTCCATGTCCTAAGTCACGAATATCGCCAACAAAACCCATTTGTCCCATCCTTGTTTCATGTTCAGTAATAATGTTTAATTAAGTTTATGAACTACTGGGCAACTAGTAGGCATAGCCACAAGTCCAGGAAAGTAAACAGTCAACCATCAACCATAACTCCCACACCCGGTTCTCAACAACAGAGGATTCCACACCAATTCGTGATATAAACAAGTACCCACCTGGTCTAAAAACTCACAACCACCGAATCCATACCAACAAGGGTTCCCATCCCCAAAATTCACACAACCACCAAGAGTATAAAGACAGGGGATCCCATCCCCTCCCACATCTCCTGCAATCAGCCCGAAAAAGAAAACAACAAACAACCACCACCAACACAAGTCAGGGCCATGCGGGTATTTTCTGATTTAAACGGCTTAACACACTCCATGATTTTAATTTCCGTGTGTTTTAACCAGGGTTATCACAGAAGGATTGATCCTGGTGCCTCAATTTATTTGGCCGGATATACGTGATTAACCAATTTAATTTTCATAGCAGGAGTTTACAACCACAACAATCTATTTAAAACATCAGCAGGGTTTCATTAATGCACAGACAACGACCACCAACGGCCTCAATTTTCAGAAGGCATAAGCCAGCACAACTCAACAAGAAGATCATAATATAAAACGGCATCAAAGATCACAGCCCCCCCCCCTTATTTCTTTACAGGATTCATTCATTATATTTAATTAGGTCTGGTTTATCCAATTCCAAAGAATCAAAAGCATGCCCACCCCGCATGATACACAAAGGAGAGAGACGAAGGAGAAATTTTCTACTTGTTTATAGATTATCGATGTTTAGGTCGGGCACGGAACATTATGGATAACGATGTGGTGTGCCCGATGCACCAAAAACTGTTTTTGAAAAGCCGCGATCGAGGAAAGAAGAAACCACAGATAACCCTTGGTTTATAAGAGCCGCAGATGGTTGAGGTGAGAACGCGAAACCGCGTAAGGCACGGGGGTCATGGGTTGATCACGCGGCTCCACTCATCATTAAAGGGGTTCGGGTGGTTTAAAATGACTCATTAATTGATTAAGTATTTAATTAAATCTCTTATGCATGTTATGGGTCTTTAAAACACGCTCAAATAGGTCAAAATAGGGTTTAAAACCCTATTTTCACAAAAAGAAGGGCTATTGGAAATAACCCGCAGGGTAGGCCAGAGCCACCGGTAGTCGAGAGCTACCGGTGGGTGGCAGCTACCGGTAGCTGAGTTACCGGTAGGCTGCAGTAACCGGTAGGCCGCAGCTACCGGTAGGCCGAGCTACCGATAGGCTGCAGCTACCGATAGGCCGAGCTACCAGTAGGTTGCAGCTACAGGTAGGACGCAGCTACCGGTAGCCCGAGCTACCGGTAGGCCTGCTACCGGTAGGATAAGGCTACCGGTAGGCCTACACCACCGTGATTCCCAGACCCGAAAACCCAAAATGATATTTTCACAAAGTAATGGACCCCAAAAACTCGGGCCATTACATCAGATACCTCTTAAACGATTCTCTTCCTCGAGAATCAAAACAAAACCAGAATGGAAGAGAGGTTCCAAACAACCACCTTGAAAGATACCTATTAGGATTGAACCCATGCTAACTAAAATATTTCCCCCCCAAGAACCAAGAAACATACCATGCAAAACTACCCGGACATGTGGGTTGGGGAGCCTCCTCCCCCATGTCAATATATTATCCGCTTTGGGCCGCACTGACTCGCCCGCACAGGTTTGATCGCATCCACCTTAATGCGTCTTGATTAGGGGTCGGGTTCTCTCCTCCCCATAGATAGGGCTTTTCACACAGAAATAGAGGAAAGAAAACTAGTACATTTCATAGCCAAAAGACAAAATGTTCTACCACAATAGGTACAACAAGGAACAAACTCAAAACAACTCTGGGTACTGGGTACGCATCTGTGCGACCCTCTCCCACGTACTCTCCTCAGGCCCACCATGTCACCACAACACACAAACCAAGGGAATGGTTCTCCCACGAAGAACCTTCTCCTTGCGATCCTCGATCATCACTGGTCTCTCCACAAAGGTCACGTTGTCCTCGATGTCCAACTCACCCCGATCAAGGGCGTGTGAATCGTCGTGCAGATACCAACAGAGCTGGGACACATGAAAGACATCATGTATCCTCAATAGCGTTGGTGGTAACACTAGCTGATAAGCCACTTCGCCGACCTGCCGCAACACTTCGAAGGGTCCGATGAACCTGGGAGAAAGCTTACTCCCCTTACTGAACCTCTGCTTCCCACGCTGAGGGGAGACCTTCAAGAACACGTGGCCTCCAACCTCAAACTCCAAGGGCCTCCTCCTGGTATCAGCATACGACTTCTGTCGGTCCTGGGCCACCTTTATCCTTTCTCATATGAGCTGAACCTTCTCTATTGTGCTCTACACCACCTCCGGGCCAAGGATGTCTTCCTCTCCAACTTCGGCCCAACACATAGGTGAATGGCATGGCCTCCCGTACAAGGCTGCAAACAGGGTCATACCGATGGTAGAGTGGTAGCTATTATTGTAGGCAAACTCTACCAAGGGAAAGTGTCATACCCATGATTCTCCAGAGTCCAGAACACATGCTCGTAGCATATCTTCCAAGGTCTGGATGGTGCGCTCTGTTTGTCCATCTGTCTGGGGATGGAAATAAGTGCTAAGGCATAATTAGGTGGAAAAATCATGCTTCAATCCTCTCCATACTCGCGAGGTAAATCGTGAATCCCTATCCGAGACTATAGACCTAGGAACCCCATGCCACCACACCACCTCATCCACGTACTTTCGTGCAAAAGCATCCACAGCACTCGACTCCCTAATTGCCAGAAAGTGAGCCGATTTCGTCAACCTGTCCACTACCACCCAGATGGTGTTGTATCCCACTTGGACCTTGGGTAGTCCCATGACTAAATCCATTGAGATGTCATCCCACTTCCACTCGGGAACATCTAGAGACTGCAGTAGGACACCTGGAACTCGGTGTTCAGCCTTCACTTGCTGACACACTAAGCACTTGGCCACAAACTCTGCCACTGCTCGCTTTACTTCGGGCCACAAAAAATATCCTTTCAGTCCCTGGTACATCTTGGAAAATCCTGGGTGTACCACCATGGGTGAGTTGTGGAACTCACTGAGAACCTTTCTGTGCAGCACTCCTAGAACAAACAACCTTTTTTGGAAAAGCATCTGGTTCTGACCATCCTCTTCCCATCCTTCCGGATCATTGCCCTGGTCAACCCGGTCACACATCACTTCGCACTCTGGGTCTCCCCACTGAGACTCCTCCACTTGTTGAAACAGAGATGACTACACTATCATCTGATATAGGCATCCTCTTCCGCTATCCATCTTCACATCTAGGTGTAAGGCAGCCAACTCTTCCATTGCCTTCTAGGCGTCCGCCGACTCTCGGACCGCATCCTTCTGCGTCCTCCTGCTCAAGGAATCAGCCACCACATTTCCCTTTCCTTCAGTATAAGAGATCCCAAAGTCATAATCCTGGAGGAACTCCACCCATCTCAGCTGTCACAAGTTTAACTCCCGCTGGGAGAAGATATACCTCAAGCTTTTGTGATCCGTGAAGACCACAAAGCGTTCCCCAATGAGGTAGTGTCACCATAACTTTAGCACAAAAATGACTGCTGCAAGCTCCAGGTCGTGGGTGGTGTAATTACGCTCATGGGGGCGTAGCTTCCTGGACCCATAAGAGATCACCCCTTGTCGCTGCATCAACACGCATCCCAGGCCCTGTCCTGAAGCATCACAGAACACCTCATAGGCCACCCCTTCTTTTGGTAATCTCAGCACTGGGGCACTAACCAACTTCTCTTTCAGATAGCTGAAGGATGACTCACACTGCTCACCCCACCCAAAAACCTTGTCCTTCTTGTTAAGGGTTGTCAAAGGGGCTGCCACTTGGGAGAAGTTGGGTACGAACCTCCTATAGTAACCTGCCAGCCCGAGAAACTACGGATCTCTACCACATTCTTGGGTGCTGCCCAAGAAACAACTGCCTCAACTTTTGATGGGTCCACTGCTACTCCCTTCTCGGACACCACGTGCCCAAGGAAGTGCACTTCTCGTGACTAGAACTTGCATTTCGACAACTTCTCATAGAGCTGATGATGTCGGAGGACCTCCAAAACTGTCCTCAGGTGCTCTTCATGGTACTCTTCTGACCTTGAATAGATCAGGATATCGTCGATGAACACAACCACGAACCGATCCATGTACTCCCGGAAGATGGAGTTCATAATCCCCATGATCACAGCTGAGGCATTCCTAACACCGAAGGGCATGACTACGAACTCAAAGTATCCATATCTGCATCTAAACGTCGTCTTTGGGATGTCACCCTACTTCACTCTCCGCTGGTGGTACCCAAACCGCAGGTCGGTCTTCGAGAACCATCATGCCCCCCTTCAGTTGGTCGAAAAGATCGTCTATCCTCGGAAGAGGGTAGAGATTCTTGATCGTCACTTGATTCAGCCTCCTATAGTCTATGCACAACCTGAGACCACCATTTTCCTTCTTTGCGAACAAGACTGGGGCACCCCACGGTGACACACTCGGGCGAACATAACCCCACTTCATCAGATCGTCAATCTGGATCCGCAACTCCCGTAGCTCTGAAGGTGCCATCCGGTAAGGAGCCATCGACATCAGTCGAGTGCCGGGCTGTAGGTCTATCCCAAAATCGATATCACGCCGAGGGGGTAGAGTCGTCACCTCCTCAGGGAAGACGTCCATAAACTCATGGACGATCTCTGGCACTTCCACTATTTCAGCATCTACTGATTCCACTATCAGCTCGGCCAACAAGGAGAGGAGGGGTTCCTCTCGCCTATTTCCCTTCTGACTGCTCCGCTCGCCGGTGAACGTAACACACCGACTGTCCAAGTCTGAGAACACAACCCTTCTTCGGAAACAGTCGATGATGGAACACACAAAAAATAGCCATTCGATGCCTAGGATGACATCGTATGGCTGAATCTGTAGCAGAATAAGATCCCTAACCGACTGATGTGGCCCTGTCATCAGTCTACATCCCCGACAAACAAACAACAAGTTGGTCTGACCTCTGACTGGTGTGCTCAACACCAGGGGCACTAGAAGTCTCTCTGCATCTAAACCCAAGGCACTGGCTAGACTGGGTGCAACAAAGGAGTGTGAAACTCTGGTATCGAACAAGGCATAAGCAAGAGTGCTAAACAAACTGATCCTACCTCGAACAACCTCTGGCCCTGCTGGAACTGCTGCCTCTGTGGTGTGCAACTGTCCACGCCCATCTCCTCTGCCCCTAGACTGCCGGCCAACTCCCCGACCACGCCCCGGTCGAGGTCCTTGAGGTGCGCCTTGAGGTCGGCCTCCTCCTCCTACGTCTGCCCTCGGAGGAGCGGGTGCTCGCTGTCCTTACTGCTTCTGCTGGAAAGGTCCGGCTAGAAGCTGCTGCTGGGGTGGGTGGTGGGGCTGTCCACCACCGTCGTACATCACCCGGTCCGGGCACTGACTCCGGAGATATCCAAGGCTCCCAAAGATGAAGCACTACGGTCTTGGGCCCAATGAAAAGGGACGAGGACCAGGGGATCGAAACTGAAACTATTGCGGCCTGCTCCCTACGGGTCGGAACCTAGAGGGTCCTGACGCTGGAGGCCTGGTGCTGACGGCCTTCCCCTTTGATGGTCCCTACTGGATCCCCTCTCGAGACACAACTCCTAGAGCGTGCATTCTCTCCACCACTTCGGCCTTCTTATGGACCTCCAAGTACGTCGGCAAGGGAAAGGGAGTAACAGTATACTTGAGGGAGGGTCGGAGCACCTCCTCCCAAACGTCTCTCCCAAGACTCCTTGTTGGGAAAGAGGTCCGGAGAAAAATGTAGGAGGTCCTTGAACTTGATCCCTAGCTCCCTCACGGAAATACTGCCCTATTGGAGGGAGAGTATCTCCTATCTCTTTTCTTCCTTCATCCTCGAAGAGAGTAATTCCACCCGGAACTCCCTCTCGAAATCCGCCCAAACCACCTCAGACTCTCTCCTCTCCCCCAGGTAAAGCATCAACCACTGACGCGCCGCTCCCCGCATCTGGCTGACGGCCAGAGGAACCTAGTACTCTTCCAGGGCCCGAATCATGCCAAAAGATATAACTAGCTCCTCTAGCCAGCCTTCCGTCTTCACGTTGGAGGTGCTGCCCTCATACTTTTCGAGGGCTTGTCGCTGGAAGGCCGGAAGAGTCTTCTGCCACTGGTCATCCTCTTCCTCCCGATCAGCTCTCTGTCGATCATCCAAAGTAGTCTCTGGGGCCTCGATCACCTGTACTACACGTGGTCTCCTTCCAGGTGCCATAGCTTCAAGGTAAACAACGAATGCCTAAGCCCAAGTAGTGCAGAATATCGTCTTCAAAACATCTTAAAATTTAATTTATTCTTAATTCCCAAGACATCCCAGAAACACAAGAACACAAGTCATTATGATGCATGTACCTTTCCTATGGTCTCTACCCTGCAATCAGTGTGGCCTCACTTGGTCGTTCGGTAGGTCCAGAGTCCTTACATCGGATCACAGGGGGCCCTAAAATCCCGTGTCCTAGCCAGTCTTCCCTGGCCTAATTCACGCATCGAGGTCACCCAACATTGTTGCCTTACCATCCCATGCAATCCTCACTGTGCCGAACTCCAGACTCCATCCTATCTCTCAACCATCACCTCTGACACCATTTTGTCACGACCCACCATCACCAAAAAGGAGAGAAGGGTCAGCAGATTGCCAGGCCCTTCCTTCTTTAAGTTGAAGGAGAGATATTGACCCCCGAAACCCACCTTCAATAGGTCCCGGAGTGGCGCCTAGCACCAAGGGTATGGAAATTTCACACAAATGGAAGGCATTACCCTTTTTATTTTATAAGATTGAGAGATAAGAAGGAGAAAACCCAACAACACCAAGGGAGAAGAAAATTAAAGCCAAAAATAAACCACTCCCACATGTATGTTCCAAAAGTAAAGCCACAAAGTAAAAAAGGTGACTACAAAGGTAAGTACCAAAGAGGAAAAGCAACAACTAGAACTGCCCCAAAGGTCCGAGCTAGTATGGTCCTGCGTGATCTCTGAAGTCCTCTTGGAAACTTGAAATCAGTTTTATATACGTAGGGTGAGCATACAAATACACTCAGAAGGGAAAACCAAAGAGTCTTGTGCACAAGAGGGGGAACGTGCTAAAGTCCCGTGAAAAAAGGAGTAAACCAAACACCTGTCAAGGTAAACTATCCACCCAAGCCTCACCAAGGCACACTCCCCAAATAATGTATGTTAAGTAATATATATATTAAGAGAACATCGATGTTTGGGTACCCCGCGCCACTTTCCCAGTGGTTATTGAGACATCCTACGCATCAGACCAATCCCGCTATTCTCACTATAGTCCCACTGCCAAAACTCGCCCGCACACACCTGGGCCACAACTGCATGCAGTCCCACTGCCGAATCCCACCCGCACACACCTGGGCCACAACTGTCACACATAACCATGCCTGCAAACACCTGGCCAGAACAACCACCACCACGCCCGAAGACACCTGGGCTAAAGGATCCACTGCCACGCCAGAAGACACCTGGGCCTCATCCCGAAGACACCTAGGAAACCACCTGACGCACACACCTGGCCAACCACCACACTACCCCGCCCGAGGGTTCTTGGGCTAATAATGGACCTCATGCCATCACAGCTTGCCCGAAGATACTTTGGCTATCCGGGAAAGGGAGCAGAAAAGGAGATAATAACCAGCCACTAATAATAGTGTTGGGAAAAACACACCCCCCCATGAAATGGGGGTGTTCGACACTAAGTGCTCAACTTGGGTGGGGCGCGAATAAGAAACACAAAACTACAAGTATAGATATAGGTAACAAGCACTCACCTAAAGCCTAGTTTTTTCTAACCAGCCTACAGAACACAACACCACAGCGTCCAAGTCCCAAGTCACGACTTTCTCCAACAAAATCCATTTGTCCCATCCTTGTTTCATGTTCAATAATATTGTTTAATTACGTTTATGCACTACTGGGCAA
Organism: Viscum album; assembly: GCA_963277665.1. Lineage (NCBI taxonomy): Eukaryota > Viridiplantae > Streptophyta > Magnoliopsida > Santalales > Viscaceae > Viscum > Viscum album. The sequence goes on along the minus strand of OY728164.1, from coordinate 918,941,581 downwards.
CTAGTAGGCATAGACACAAGTCTAAGAAAGTAAACAGTCAAGAATCAACCATAACGCCCACACCCGGTTCTCAACAGCAGAGGATCCCACCCCAATTCATGATATAAACAAGTACCCACCCGGTCTTAAAACTCACAACCACCAAATCCATACCAACAGGGGTTCCCATCCCCAAAATTCACACAACCACTAAGAGTATAAAGGCAGGGGATCCCATCCCCACCCACATCTCCAGAAATCATCCCGAAAAAGAAAAAAACCAACTACCACCACCAACACAAGTTAGGGCCATGCTGGTATTTTCAGATTTAAACGGCTTAACACACTCCATAATTTCAATTTTCGTGTGTTTTAACCGGGGTTATCACATAAGGATTGATCTTGGTGCCTCAATTTATTTGGCCGGATATACGTGATTAACCAATTTACTTTTCACAGTAGGAGTTTACAACCACAACAAGCCATTTAAAACATCAGTAGGGGTTCATTAATGCACAGACAACGACCACCAACGGCCTCAATTTTTAAAAGGCATAAGCCAGCACAACTCAACAAGAAGATCATAATATAAAACGGCATCAACGATCACAGCCCCCCTTCTTTCTTTACAGGATTTATTCATTATATTTAATTAGGTCTGGTTTATCCAATTCCATAGAATAAAAAGCACGCCCACCCCGCATGATACACAAAGGAGAGAGACGAAGGAGAAATTCCCTACTTGTTGATAGATGATCGACGTTTAGGCCGGGCGTGGAACTTTACGGATAACGATGTGGCGCGACCGATGCACTAGAAGCTGTTTGTGAAAATCCGCGATCGAGGAATAGAGAAACCACGGCTAGCCCTTGTTTTATAAGATCCGCAGACGGTTGAGGTGAGAACGCGAAACCGCATAAGGCGCGGGGGTCGTGGGTTGATCACGTGGCTCCAATAGTCATTAAAGGGGTTCGGGTGGTTTAAATGGACTCATTAATTGATTAAGTATTTAATTAAAACTCTTATGTGCGTTACGGGTCTTTAAAACACGCTCAAACAGGTCAAAATTGGGTTTAAAACCCTATTTTCCCAAAAAAAGAGCGCTACTGGAAATAACCTGCGGGGTAGGCCAGAGCCACCGGTACCTAAGACCTATCGGTGGGTGACAGCTATCGGTAGCTGCGCCACCGGTAGGCTGCCGCCACCGGTAGGCCGCAGCTACCGGTAGGCTGTAGCTACCGGTAGGCTGCAGCTACCGGTAGGTCGTGCTACCGGTAGGCAGTAGCTACCGATAGGCCGAGCTACCGGTAGGCCGCAGCTACCGATAGACCGAGCTACCAGTAGGCTGCGGCCACCAGTAGACCGAGCTACCGGTAGGCCTGCTACTGATAGGATAAGGCTACCGGTAGGCCTACACCACCATGATTCCCAGACCCAAAAACCCAAAATGATATTTTCACAAAGTAATGGACCCCAAAAACTCGGGCCATTACAATTTATCTCTCTCTTTATCATTCACCTACTTATTCTTCTACTTATTTTATCCATTTTTTAAATTATGAAGATATTCTCATTGTTACAAATGAAATTTAATATAGTTTTTTTATATTACATAAAAATTAAAAGAAACTAAAAAGCAATAAAATCTTTTTGTTTCTGAAAAATATCAACATTTAAAAGAAAATGAGGTTTTATAATTAAAAGATCATATCATTAAAAATATTTTTTTTACCCAAGGGGAAAATAATCTAAATAAAATAATGGTTTCTCAAAAACCTCAAAAAATCACAGTTGTATTTTTTTCAAATCAATCATATTTTACCAACAATTTTATAAGGACTAATTTTTTTAAGTGAATTTCTCAAATTAAATTTTATAATTATTAAAATAAATTTCACCATCTTTTTTATGAATACAATTTTAAACATGATAGATAAGGTAGGAAAAAATCATTCATCTAAATTTTAAATTTTCTAAAGTAAATTCTCATTCTAAACAAATTTTGGTTCCAAAATATTTATTATGAAATCATAAAAAACACAAAATGGTTTCTCCATATCAATGCTTATTATCTCATACTACTGGACCAAAAATTTGGGTAACCAAAGGATCCTTTAAATTATTTCCTACAGGGATTTTCCACCGAAACTACTTGATCTATCTGATGGTGGATTCTAAATAAATATTTTTTCACCTATTGATGTTATTAATCAACTATTTCCAACATGAGATTAATGTTTATACTTTAAGTGAGGGGGATACTATCTCTTTCCTCCCTATAATGTCTTTAGACATCAATCTTAATCTTTATAGGAATAAGGCTATTCATTATTTTTATTACAAGTTCTCTCTTTAATATTTTTCCAAATCATTTCTATCATCATTTCGTTCTTTCTCATAAGTGGAGAGGATTTATTTTTTATTTTTTATTTTCTTTTCAAATTCCTTCTAAATATCTTTTTAAATTTCATTGTAAATTCATTTATAAATTTATTTTTAAATTTATTTTTAAATTTGTTTCAATTTTTTTAAAAAAAAAATCTTTTTAAATATATTTTCAAATTTTATTTTAAATTTATTTTTATATTCTTTTTAAATTACATTTTTAATTTATTTTTCTATTTTCTATTTAATTATTTTTAAAAAAAAATTCCCAAAATGAATTAAAAATTATTAAAAATAAATAAAGAAATTTAATAATTTCACAAAGTGAAGTGAGTATAATAGTTCATGAAAAACAAGAATGTCTCGATACAAAAAATGCATGTGTTTCTCACACAGATTCTCCTTGGGATTTATCCTAAAAAGAGTTAATTGGGACTGTTAAAACTTTATCCATCGTGGGAATGGTAAGTGAACCTTAATGCACACTTCAGTTGACACACTTAAGGAATTTTCTAGGGTTTATTAATACAATCATTATTATTCGTTAATAGTGAAAATTATTTTTTAAAATATTCATTTTATTTTTCAATTTTTTTTAATGTTTTATTTGAACAATATTTTTCTAAAAAATATTTTGAATTTCTTTTACAATTCTTTGAATATCATATTATTTATTTTCATGTCTCTCTTTAGATTTTATCTAAGAAGCATTAATTTAAGGGGAGATTTATATTTTTGATTTATATTTAATTAATTTTGGGAGGTTTATTTTTTTATGATTCAATAGTTTATTTTGCGAGGGAAATGTGTTAGTAAATTGTTTCCTTATTTGTTTCAAAAAGTGGGATAAACTATTTTATAATTTTGTAAGATTTTTTATTAATAAAAAAAGGGGGATAAATTTTGAAATTGATGTTTTTTTAAATTATAAAAAGTGGAATATTATTAGAGTGACACCATGGAATATTAATTATTTTATGTTTTGAAAAATAAAATATACTCTATTTTTTTATTTAATTTTTAGATAATTATGATTTAATTTAATTTAATTTAATTTAATTTTATATAACATAATATAATTTCCTTAAATATTATTTTATTATCCTATATATTTATTTTTAATTTTTTATTATAAAAAAATATTTTTCAAAAGATTTTCTTTACCCTTACATATCTTATGTTTTTTTTCTTTTCCCTTTTGTTAGTTCTTGAAAACTATTTTTACCCCTAGGAAACATCTCTTTTACCATTATTTGAGCTTTATGTTATAATATATCCTTACATAACTTATCAAGTTCCTTTACATAGGGTTTACAAAGTTTATTTTACCTTTACATAGGGTTGAATAAACCCTTATGCAAGCTATATGAACTATGTTGTAAATTTACGTGATGTTCTTCTTACCCTTACATAACTATCTTTTTCCTTGATGTAGTTTTCATTTACCCTTATATGATTTCTATCTTTAACTTTATATATAATTTTTTAGATAAAACTTACCCCTACATAGCATGTTTCCTTCCTTTATGCATCATATATGTTTCTACTTACCTTTATGCATGGCTATTGTTACCCTAATGTAGTGCGCATGTTACCTTTATATAGAATAATTATTTTCTTGTATACCTTTATGTAGTACATGAATATCCTCTATACTATTATTCATATTTATTTTACCTTTAATGTTTTATATGATCACTGTTTAAAAATGGAATGAAATTTTAATTTTTAATTTTTTATGTTTCAATTATGATAAATGTAAAATTTTATGTAATATCTTTGTCTCATTACTATGGAATTAATTTACTCTTTATAATGAGTTTTTTTCATTAGTTTTAATTGTTTAAATAGTTTCAAATTCAAAACAAATGTAATATCAATACTATTTTTCTATCTCTTTCTATCTCCATGATCATTCTAGAATAATTTTATAACACTATTGAATTTAATTACTTAATGTTTTCTTTGACTATGTAGAGTTAATTCTATTTAAAGGGATTAAGAGGGATTAAAAAAGGTAGTCATGATTCCTGGAACATTGAATTAAAAAACATAAATACCATAAAGGATTCTAGAATGTTGTTAAAGTATGAGAAGCCTATAAATTGAGAACATTGGAGGCTTTGAAAATTGAAAAATTATATTTTAACATTCCTTAATAATATTTCTCCTATTTCTAATGTGCTCAATTTCCCTCAAAGTTCTTTTATTTCTAATTATTATCTATGCTTTTAGATTTTGAACCAAATTTTAATATCTAAACCACTCTCTTATTTTATTCTCATTACTTCCTAATGCTTATCATATTCATTGTGATAATTGAGATTGTACTATAAAGTAATTTCTTCCAAGAAATCCTCTCATATCTATCTTTCTTTTAATATTGGTTCTCACTACCTTTAAATTGAGGGACTATGGTTTACTTGTTTGTTTTTCTTCAAAAAGACAAAACAAAAATATTTTTTGGTTTCTGGATTTTCCCTTAAGGTTCTATTTTTTATTGTATTTGGTTTCTTATTATAACCTATAAAGTAAGGGATGTTTTTTGTATCTTGGATACTATTAAATCCAATTTACTAAAAAAATAAATCATCAAGGGATTGAGGTGGATGATGTAGGGTTAACTTTAGGTACTATTTTTTTAACTTCATTACCAAATACCATGTCTCATTTTATTTATCCAATTTTATATATTTATCACCATTATTCTCTCTTTCATAATTTTGTTAACCCATTAAACATGTTTAATCAATTTATTCTCATATTATTATTTTTATTCCCCCACTTTTATTAATATAAATTTTTTTATTATTTTTATTTTAACACTTTGATTCTTTTATAAAAATGTTTTTATAAAATGGATTTTTTTCCTTTAATTTTTTTAATGTTATGTTTTCCCCTTCTTACTATTTTTTCTCCTCTCGATAAACTGAAATCTTCTCCTCCCATACTAATATTTATCATGGCTTAAATGATGGTTCTATATGCACTTAATTATTTAGGTATCATCATTAAATGAAAAAGGATCCAAGTTTTCAATGTAATCCCTCTAATGCATGATGTTTTTTTATGCTACTTCTTATAATCTTCCTCAAACATTTACCATAAAGGAAGATGGAAGTTTATAGAACCTATGAATACTAAGTACTCTATTTATAGTAATATTTAAATGTTATTATTTTTTATGATAGGTATTATATTCATGGATTTTATTCCACAATTTATGCTCATTCTATGTTCAAAAAACTTCATCACTTCTTCTACAACACTTTTTTATTGCACATGCATTTACACCTTGTGTTACTACCAAGTGAGCTTCATCAAAACCGACATCAACAATGTCATACAATAAGAAACCATACCATCCATGATAAAATATTCTAAATAAACCTCCATCTTTTTAGTTTTCCTATAAACTGATAAGTAATTCTCATCTTGAGTTACCAAAAACCAGTTAATACCAACACCTCTAACTTCTTGGATAATACTCGCAGTTCACCACTCCACCATGTCCACTCCTCTTTCATCGTTAGCAGTTGAAACCTAATGTTATCATACTTCTTACTATGTTTTTATACCACTCTCATATTCCTATATAACTAAAAAAAATTCTCTACTATCCTCATAAGATTAATTTTCGACATGAGGCATGTACAAATAAGCTACCATCAATTTGATTCTGTGAATCAAACTCTATCACTTCTAGAATCTTGTGATAATTTGAAAAATGAAGTTTTAAATTTTTCTACTCTAGTATTCATGTGCATGGTCACTACCATCCTCATATCAGTTAATTTATTAATCATGAATCAATTCCTTAAATTCATTTATCCTCATGTAGTACTCAAAACCAAATTTTTCTACATATTTTATGGTATTCTGATCCAAAATTTTCTGTTATGAAATGTTTTCATACCCTAATAAAATTCTCCTTACACCTCCAATAATATAAGAAACAAAAACTATTATTCAATCAAGATATTCTTATAGATGGTGTGTCTGCCTTAGTACTTATGTTGCATCAATTGTGTCAGTAGTTTTTCAATGTGATTCGATTGTATCTACTTCATTAGCATTATCCTCTTTTATTTCCTCGGCTTCGTCCACATGAACTATGAGATCATGTATCTATCTCCTATGTTTGACTTTATATCTTGACTGTATCTCTCACAAACATAAGAAACATTCAATAAAAGTAACAATTGATAAGTGATAGAGAGAGAAACATAAGAATTTTGTTATAGTAGTATAAATTATAGTTTATCAGGAATAAAGAAGATATAAAGAAAATGAATATAGAAGAAGGAACTCTTTGGATGTCACTTCCCCCAAATTAGAGGCATAACCATCCTAGTAGACTCTAAAATCATCTGTAATACCCAAATTCTAGGAACTCCTCTTAATATAATGCCCAAAGATCTATAGACCCCCAAAAAACTATTATATGTAGTATATTTATAGTAATTTCCCTGGTAGTTACAAATTCTCTATTATATATTTATGCCTTGTCCCCATGTATCCCATTGTAGCCCCACCTTCCTATCAGATGCTTTAAAACATTTAATAACTCAAAAAATAATCATCTTATGGTGAATAAATTTATAAAAAAACTTTTATAAATTTATAAATATTCTAAAATATATTTTATTATTATATATGAACAATTTATAAATAAATTAATAAACTCAAATCATATTAACCACAACATGGGGGAATATTTGTAACACCCCAAGCTTCCACGGTACATTTCTCTTTGAATAATATAGTAGCGTGTTTTGTACGCAACTTCGAGTTCTAACACACACCACAACCAATCAAAGTAGCCATTATGAATATTAATACCTACTTTTTGAAATTTTATAAATTATATATTTCAAAATGGAATTTATTTTTGGATTCGTAATATCGAATTTAGCCTAGGGTGAAATTTTGGAGCTTTTCGGATAACTTTTATATTTTGATGAATAGTGAAAATTACTAAATTTTAATTAAAAACAACTTTTTTAATCAAAATAATTAATAGTGATAAATTATACTATTGAGTGGTTTTAAAGTATAATTAGAGTATAATTTCACCATTTTACCCAATGTTGGTCATTAGAATTAATTTCACTTTGAAATTGGACATAAACAATTGTCAATCTTTTGATTGATATTGTTTCTTAAAAACACAATATTTGTTTTGACAATGGGAATTAATTATAAAACTAATTAATGAAACATATATGTTTGTAATTTTGTAAAATTGACACCATTTTTGAATTTATACTATCAATTATATCTTATGGTGAATTTTTGGTATTTTTCTGAAAAACATCAACTTTTGATTAATAGTGAAACCACTAAGTGGTAGTTAAAAAACTTATTTTTTGTTTAAATGAAATTTTACCACCTCTGTTTTTTTTAATTTCCAAAATCCAACATACATCATTTTAACTATGAAGTAAAATGTGGTTCAATGGGATTAAAATAATTTTTGGTGAATAGTAACTTTTAAGTTCTATTAATCGCGATTAAAGGTAATTAGTGTAACTTAAGGTAAATATATTGTTATAATAATATGAAAATATCGTGAAACTTGTCCTACACTTATTGGATCGCTCATTTCCGACCAATATAATCCATGGGTAAACTTTGGGACCCCATGAAGCCACATGGGTAAGAAAATGACATTAATAACTTTTTATTTAAAGTAAAAATAAATTCGACACAAACATGTGTTGTTTTACTAAAACAATTATTACATGGGGTTATATAAGTTAACTTTTTGACTATAAATATTCATTGGAAATATAAAAATATTTCCTACATCATGGTAATTTGTTTATAATTTTTTGGAATTAAATATATAAATTTATTTATCACACCATGATGATGCAGTTATTACCTCATTAATGAACTTTTAAAATAAAATGAATGGATAATGTAAAATATAAGAATTACACTTTTCAAAAACCTATTTTATGGGTATATTTAGAACCCTTATCACCTTATCCTAGAAATATAAAATTTTGGGTCCTTATAAATCCGAAAAGTACTTCTAATAATGTAACATTTCATTACTTTCCAAGAGTGCCCCTCTTCTCCTCTTATAAAAGGCCCCCACCTCTACAACCTTATTCACACCATAAAATCCATTTGGCTCGGCCAAACTCTGCCCAAATACTCTCTCAACTTCCCTATCTTACTCCTAGAAGCCTCAATTTTGGAATAATTCTTCCCAAGGATGCCTTTGGATGAAATCAAAAAGAGTTACCCGATTTTAAGGTAATGTCTTCTCTTATGTTCTTTTGTTTTATTTTGCTTCTCCAACCCCTTAAACTCTTTTTATTCCTTTATTTTGTAAAAACACCAGTATCCTAAATATACTAGGATATTTTTATGAGAAGTATTTGGTTTACACTTACACACAACTTTGTCTAATGGTTAAATAACATATTGTTTCTGTGGTTGGTGAATTTCTGCCTCACGAAACGATGATTGTTCAATATTCTTCTATCACCTTTCATGGTGGCCATTAAGATGTAGCTATATTTATATATGATATATATTATGTTTATTTTTTCTATATTCTTCTGTATTTTTATTTTATGGCATACCTTTATGGTTTCCATTATGGGTAAACGTGATATCTTCATTTTAGGAAGTGCGGACTACCGCCCCCTCAACGTGATTTGAATCGTTAATGCCATATGTGGGACGTGTAAAGTATGGATTAAATGATATTATATATGATATTATAATGGAATTATAATAACACTTTATATCATTATTATTTCATTCCATTAAATATGAAATAGAAATGAATGTAGCGTTCATGCGTACGTACGGCTTACCGTCTCCATGAACAGTGCATTTCATTTCTTACCTCTAAGTGTTATGTAATATTATAAATGAATTTATATACTGGATATGTATGATATATATGATATCTACATCATGAATATAATTCTGGATATAATGGATATTTTACCACATGAAAAACTTTTAATTATAAGAAGTTTATTTTTTGACTCAAGTACCAAAGATCGACAAAACGACCGTTATTAACTTAAATGACTACATAATTTTTGTAACATTGTAATAAGTGATATAAAATGGATAATTAACTTGAAAAAGGTTCTTAAGAAAGTATATATTAACTCTAGTTTATTATTCAGGAGATTAAAGAACGGACGAGTGAAGTCAGACACGAGGTAAGGGAACTTCATAACCCAATTTCTGTTCTTTGGGTTAATCTCCTACTTTCAAATTATGTCATGATATTATTATGTAATATCTTGTATTTTTACTTTATTTATGTGTACTTATAGTGAATACAAACAATAGATCTATTTTATTTAAAAAATGATCTTTTTAAGGGAACTTCATAACCCAATTTCTGATCTTTTGGTTTAATCTCCTACTTTCAAATTATGTCATGATATTATTATGTCATATCTGGTATTTTTACTTTATTTATGTGTACTTATAGTGAATACACATAATAGATCTATTTTATTTAACAGAAACGATCTTTTTATGGGAACTTCATAACCCAATTTCTGTTCTTTGGGTTAATCTCTTACTTTCAAATTATTTCATGATATTATTATGTCCAATCTTGTATTTTTACATTATTTATGTGTACTTATAGTGAATACACATACTAGATCTATTTTATTTAAAAAAAATGATCTTTGTAAGGGAACTTCATAACCCAATTTCTGTTCATTGGTTTAATCTCCTACTTTAAAATTATTTCATGATATTATTATGTTTTATCATGTATTTTTACTTTATTTATGTGTACTTATAGTGAATACACATAATAGATCTATTTTATTTAAAAAAATGATCTTTGTAAGGGAACTTATTAACCCAATTTCTATTCTTTGGGTTAATCTCCTACTTTCAAATTATTTCATGATATTATTATATCCTATCTTGTATTTTTACTTTATTTATGTGTATTTATAGTGAATACACATAATAGATCTATTTTATTTCAAAAAATGATCTTTTTAAGGGACTTCATCTCAATCTCCATTCATTGAGGCATATTTTGTTTTATACACAAATTTCTTCTATACGGTGTATAAACCCCTTTGACTTTTACATTTATTCAAAAGTAATATTTTAATATGATTCATTTTACTAAACGATAAAAAGGAATGTTTTTCTTATCATACGTATGCGGTGAAAACGAATTCTCCGCCGTCGTGACCATTATTTGAGTTTCGGCTTCCTGTAAAATCCATAACTTTTTTTTAAAATGAAAAATAAATATCAAGTTTTAATTTTCTTTTATTTTGGTCTTGAAAATGGTTTTGATTATGTTTTTATTATATCAATGTGTTGTATTGATATCTTGTGATTTAAATGTGGAAATTTTATGTTTCCTTTATGCATGTTTTATGTGATACGATTATGTTATGGTTTATGATATATTTAAACATGTTCATATGAGGAATGCATTGGACTTAATAAGTGACTGGTGGAGCCCGCTATAACTCCTCGATGCATCGGCAGGTCTCATGAGACAAACTAGTGTCTTGGCACGAGGCCTTGAAAAAATATTATTTGTAGTCTTGGCACGAGGCCTTGGCTATGTGGTTATGATAGTCTGGCATTATTCATTCCATCATTATAAAAGTGATTATTGATATTGCATGTGATTATTCGACCAGTAGAATATCCATGTGAATAAGTCAATGGCATTATTTAATTTTACTTTTGCCATATTATGCTGAAGTTCATGTTTAAAAGGCTTTTGTTTAGTTATACATTGCCTTAAATGTTTATGTTTATTTATGAAAGCTTTCATTATATTGTTATCCTTACTGAGCATCTGAGCTCACCCCTTTCAATGTTTTATTTTTCCTAGGATGTGAAGAAGTATTTTATGAATAACTTACAGGGATAGTATGAGGGGATATGAAGACAAGATGTTTTTGTAGTTTTTTACTTTATGATGTAATGTAACATTTATGAATGTATCTAGTGTTTCCAAGGCTACTAAACTAATCAGTCTTTCGAGACTTGATATTTTGTGATCATGACAATGTTACGCAATAAATCACCAACTCTGGGTAACTGGGGTCGGGTCATTACAATATTGTTTTAGTTATTTGAAAGGTAACCATAGTATAGCGCGCATGGACTTAGGCATGGTGATCACTTACGCGGTGCTCTATTTTTAAGAGTTATTCATTTCATACATGATTTCAGAAATCTAAACACATCAATCGCTATGATACCACTATAAGAGATTCAAGAGGTTATGGTAGAATTTATTAAAATAAGGATAACCAATTTAAATCCCTTTCCCAATGTCTCCATGCAAGAATAAGTGAAACCACATAAAAAGAGAAATGAAGAACCATTATAAATTATGTACCTTATACTGAATATGCCTCTTTTATGTCTTGATATTCATCCAATTTGGTTTATAAATATCACATATGTGTCATAAAAAGTCATTTCACCTATGGATGTATCCACGGGATATACTAAATCTTACATTGTATGTGCAGGAATCTCCATTCTTCATAGGATTTTAATACAACAGATGTAATGAAGAATGAATAAGAGGGCATCGAGTATTATGGAGTATCGACCAACCACAAAGGGAATTTATCTATACCATTTCCATTGCCTGACTATGATCTTTATATATTCCCTAATACATTGAATACATTAATTAATGCATTTACAATACATATATTAATGCCTTGTCCAATACATTCATTTAATGAATAAATAAACACCTCGATCAATTCATGCATATAATGAATAAATAAATTCATTGATCAATTCATATATGCATAATCCCCTACGATTTTTATTATATAAAATTTATAATTATATGATACCCCTTATAGAGATTATTTGGTGTAATAACCATGCATCTTATAGAGGTTGTATCTTCCAAAATTGAATTAAATATAATAACATATTTAGTGAATATTAAATTCATATCCAACTTTAACATTTTTTTGGACTGAATTTTCAATAAGATCCAGCGGCCATATAAATCTTAATCAACTACAGTATGGATAATCTCATAATAATAATTTCTTTCCTATAAACAAGTTGACCTATGAGATTTAAAAAATAGTGTTTATCTCATTTTTTATATTATCCCTCTCACATCTTCTTTACCTCTTTTTTATGTTAAATTGTAAAATAAAATTCCCAATGTATCTTCCCACCACTCCACCCTATTTTATATATTTTTTAATATTAATTTAATTTCAAAAATAGTTTTTATTTTTATATAAAATAACATTCACGGACAATTTACACAAATTTTAGATATATGTGGACAAAAAAAACTCAAAACATTATGATTTTAAGGTTTATATGATATTTTATTATTAGTTTATCTCTCTTTTTCTTCAAATTATAGTATGTGGGGAAAATTTAAAAGTAAATTGATATAATTATGGATCACTAGAAAATAATATATCCTCAAGGGAGGAGCTACTATATCTCTATTATTTCTACCTTCTCTGTGTGTGGATTTCATTTATGCATGCATTCATTCCATCAACACAATTGAGAATGTTTACCTTTTCATTTTATGCATTATTTCCCCCTTCCATATTCCTATCATTAAATGAGTTTTCATATATTTTTCATTTTTTAATTTGAAATTTTTATAATATAGAATTATATTTTATAATGATATAAAATGAATTTAAAGTAAATATTTGGAGTTATATGAGTTGATAATATTGTAGTATGACATTTGAACATTATCCCATAATGGATATTGATTTACTTCTAATGTAAGGAAACATTTTTTATATTGAAAATAGGGGACTTGATTTCATCATTTCAAATAAAAATACATCTTCAAATAAAATTTAAAATAAAAATTAATTTATATTGAATATAAAAAATAAAAATAAAAATAATTTAAAATTCCAAAATAATTTCAACAAATATCATATTACTTTTATTATAAAAAAATAAAAAATACATCTCCATAAAATTATAAAAAAAACCTAAAATGTTTATTCAATTAATCACAATATTAATATCCCAAAACTTAATTTGAGATGAATATTATAATAAATATATTAAAGATTTTTTTCAGATAAAAGTTAAAAAACAATAGTACTCAAATAAATAAATAAATAACTATATAAATACCATAAAAAATAATCTTATGTTTTATTTTTAATGAAATATTTTATAAGAAATATTAACACATAATCATAATTTGTATTTAAAAGGGTATACATTAAACAAAAAAATAGGGGTATCATAAATGAATATTTTACGATGAACCTATGGGAATAGTAGGATAAGATTAGAAATGGATGTGTTCGATAGAAAATTGGAGTTACCCCTATTGATGAAAACATTATTTGTATTGTATTAAGATGTCTTAGACATGTTTCGAAGAAGATTATTGGATACAACTCTTAATAAGGTAGACATAATGAAAAATTCACTTGTCATTGTAAGTAAAGGTATAACTAAGGACCCCTAAAGAATTCATTCAATATGATCTTGTTTTAAATGGTTTTAATGAAAATATCGTCTTCAATAGAGTTAATTGTCGATATTTGATGATTTTTTTACAAAAATTAATTATTCTTTAAGGATTTTTTGTTGTTGTAATACTTCAAAATATTTAGGATCCAAGAAATCCCAATCCCCAAATTTTTTAAAAAAAATATATAATAGATAGGTCAGACATTAAAAGGGGTTTTACAAAGGAGGGACTGAATCTCACCCCACAAATCCTCATAAACATGGGGTGTAGAAAAATATAGTATCTTAATTGAAAACATTGATCTCATCTCCATGATTTATTTTTTTGATAGGTAATATGTAAATTGAATAGATTCCCTATATACATGTGAGACGACCAAGATGATATTACTAGTGGCATGAAGAAAATCAATCCATTGAGGGATTAATTTCCAAGGGAGATTACTAGACCTAGAATTCATGGATTCAAAAACATGCATAGAGTTGAATTTGATCCATAGATAATTCCATTTGTGTTATTTCATAGCATTAACCATGGGAAATAATTAAGATTCTTAATTTATTCCAAGCCCAATGTAATGGTAAAATATTCCTTTGAAAAAGCCTCAATGTTTCCAAAAGACACTACCATGGCTAGATGGTTCCGGCATTCCATAGGTAGAACCATCAATATTCACTTTTATCCATAAGATAATTAAGGGAATCCGTTAAATGGATTTGAACACCAGTGGTTTTTTGACCTACCATTAACACCAATCATCCTTAGAATATTAGATCTTATATTCTATTTTGTTTAACAACTATTTGTATATTGGATCCTACAAAGACATCCCTATGAATTTTAATTATTCCATCTTGAATAGAATTAGTTTTATTGTACGAAACTATCTTATTATAAGATTTCCATATATAGAAAATTATAGAAACAATGGATTCTAGAAATAGGTTAAGAACATATTCAATCATGTTCGCAGAAATGATGGACTAAAGGATATTATGCATATGTTTATTTTTGAATATTGTGAATAAAAATATGTATTACATATAATCCAAATTTATGACTACAATCTAGAACCTGATGAAAATATGTTGGGAGGTTTTAGTATTCTTCATACATAAATGGAAGACCAAGTCAATCTCTATTCCATCCCCTTATATTTGATCGGTGGTAAGAATGGGGTTCCTTCAGATTCTTTATATGAATAACCATATAATGGAATATATGAAAGGTGTGTGAGTTTCAGTCACAATGAGGGGGTGGTAATGCTGCCATCGTTGTTCATTTTTTAATGTTGCTTTGTATTAAAGAGTCCATATCCATTTTGTATCAAGAAAAGGATTCCCTTGTCAACAAAACTATACCACTACAAATCGGTGAAGACATGAGATGGAAATAACACATTCAGGTTATTTATATTATATAACAGATCATCGATAGAAAAATTCTATAGATTTGGTGGCGCATCTATGACAACCCTGATTTTTATTACAACTTAATCATGCTTTATTACATAAAACTTCACTTGATACAACAAAGAAGATCGAGAGGTTTAGTGTCTTTGGGGCTTAGGATCATTACATAAAAACTTTAAACTTGAAAAAAAACATCCTTATTGAAAATTTCCTTTACATGACCACTACATTCCTTCGTACTTAGCATTGCATGGGATAACCTGAGGACATGCATAAGAAAAGGGTGAGCTATAAAGCCCAGTAAGGGAGTACACAATGAATAACATGAGGAGTACAATACATGTTGGGAAATAGGAACATCAATAGAGCATTAGAGTAACATGAACATAAATTCATGATAAATCATGATAACCATAACATGGAAATGTGGCAACAACACTTAATATTGAATTAGCATGAGCCAAGGCTCATTGCACATGGAGCATGAGTAAACCCTCATTGCACTTGAAGCACGAGTAAACCCTCGTTGTACTTGAATTATAATGAGTCAACACTCATTGCACATGACGTATCATGATACTATACTTTACCCAATGCATTGGAGCGCTATAAAGGGTGCACCCTTCTTAAACATTTCATTTCATGCATAAGTGTGCCACATGGATCATAAAACATGGATTCATAAAACATAATCATTTATTCCACGATAAAGGAATGTGGAATTAATACATGAAACTTTATAATCAATAAGTAAATGTGCATAAAGGTGAATACCCTTGATGGAGAAATGGGCAAGGTATTCACTACACAATGATATTGGCTTAGAAAATCGGTGTGATTTCGGTAGCGTAATGGCGTGAAATAAGAATTCATAAAAAAGGTTGATGAGAGAGAAAGGGGTTCCTCATCATATTTACATGTAATGGACAGTAAGTAGGTCATATAGATACATGTCCCTACAATTGAAAAGGAATTTAGATTCATGATACAAAAGTATTCATTGAATATAAAAGAGGAGAAAAAGGTTTCTTTTAGAATTTTGGCATAGTAACGGGTGTACATGGGAGGATTTTAATGAGAGATAAAGGGGTATCCCATCATTCAAACAATAAGAGGGAAGTATGGGAGAGGTTCGAAACCATACCCCAACATTCATAATTGAAATTAAAAGGGCAATAAAACTTAAAGAAAATTGAAAAAAATGAGAAAGGAAGAAAAAACCCTTACTTGGAAGTGTGCTTCCAAAGGCTAGAGAGAGGCTTGTGAGAGGCTTCTTGGGAGCTTGGGGAACCTTGGGAGGATTTTAGAGAGAGTAGGGTAGAGGTTGGACGAACTCCAAGGGATTTTAGTGAGGAGGAAGTGGGATCTTGGGTGGGTTTATATAGGAAAGGTGAGAGAATTCTTTATTATTTAGGTTTGGGACCCCTTATATTAAAATAATCCAAACCACAAACCATCCCATGGTATTTTCCCATGGTTTCTGGAAAAGGAAAGAGGAAAAAAATATTTTACAAGGCCAAGTTCCGAACTTATTAAAAAAATAGGGTTGCTTATGTGGAGGTGAGTCACACTCCCATGGAAATTAATTTAAAAAGGCAAAGTGTTGAATAAGTCTTGAGGGCTCTATTAATGCTTTGAAAATTAAGTCAAACAAACCCAAAACCTCATTATTTTAATGATAAAACACATCTTGGCTGAAAATAAGGATTATGTTATTTTATTACATCACCATTGGGTCATTATGATGTCATAAAACACATTATATATTTAAATGGTATTTAATTTTTACCCAAAAATTTGACTGTCTCAGAAAATTATGAAAAATTCACCGTTGGATAATTTCGACATCCTGATTCCAAAAATAATATTTATTTTATCTAAATAATTTTCTAAATATGTGAATTTTCACTTTTAAAATAAAAACCGACATTTATAAAAAAAATCCCGGGTTTTGACAGAAATGGCTTTCAAACCTTAATAAAAAATTTTAATTGCATTCATAAAATTATAAGATCATTTATACTTAATAAAAAATTAATTTAATATTAATAATAATATTTTATTAAAATATTATTTAATTCAAAAATCCTTTAATTTAATAAAATATAATTCTTAATTAAATAATAACTAAAAACACCATTTGTACTTTAAAAACTAATTACAATGTATCAAAAATGACTAGAAATTATATTCATTATTATATACAAAAATAATGTACATGAACATGGTGCTACTTATTTGTTACATAACCCCTTAAAATAGCTGCATAAGACCTAAGGGTAATGTGTGCGATGGTGACAGACTCTTGGGGCGGCTCGGATAACATCGCTCGAGTGGTAATTTCAATCAACTTACACTTTTCCCGTAGACGATCACGTTCGAGCTTGAATTGATGAAGATCAGCTTGGGCTTGGTCAAGGGAAAAGCCCAGAGACGCCACCTCTTTTCCGGGCTCTGACAAATGGGCTTCGTAAGGGGCAATTCTACTGGATGAGGCCATCGCTTCCTTTGTCTGAGTAGAAATGGGTTCGTTAAAGCCTTATATTTATACTACTCAGATGATCACTGTTCAACAGCTATAAAAGTAATGGTCACAAATCTTAATGTAAAACTAAAGAAGTTGACATAAAAACATTTTTCATAAAGAAACATTTAACTAGATCAAGAGGGATTTTCTATTAATGAATCTTTGGGTCGTTACAATATTCCCCCGTTAAGAAATTTCGCCCTCGAAATTTTCCTTTTCCCACACTAAAACAAATGTGGGTAACTTAGCTTCATCATATCCTCCGACTCCCAAGTTGCTTCTTCAAACTTGTGGTTTATCCACAACACCTTGATGAGGGGAATTGTCTTATTTCATAGAACTTTTTCTCTACGATCTAAGATCTTCACTGGTTGCTCCTCATCAGAAAGATCGTCATCTAATTGTACCACCTCGGAAGAGAGTACATGTGAAGGGTCTGGTATGTACTTCCTTAAGAGGGATACATGGAAGACATCATGCACCTTGTCCATAGTAGGTGGAAGTGCTAGTCGATAGGCCACAGCCCCAACACGATCAAGAATCTCGAAGGGGTCGATGTACCTTGGACTTAACTTCCCTTTCTTTCCAAACCTCATGACCTTCTTCCACGGAGATATGCGTAAAAACACCATGTCTCCAACTTTAAACTCAAGGTCTCGTCAACGATTATCTGCATAACTCTTCTTTCGACTTTGGGCTGCCTTGATATGCTGTTGAATGGTTTTCACCTTCTCCACCATTTCTTCGACCATTTCTAGTCCAAGCATCTTACGTTCACCGACCTCATCCCAACATGCTGGTGTTCTACACCTTTTCCCATACAGGGCTTCATATGGTGCCATTTGGATGCTCGAGTGGAAACTATTATTATAAGAGAACTCAAACAAAGGAAGATGTTGATCCCATCCTCCTTTAAATTCCATTGAGCATGCTCTCAACATATCCTCAAGTGTTTGGATAGTCCGCTCGGATTGGCCATCAGTTTGAGGATGATAGGCCGTACTGAAGTTCAGTTCAGTATTCAGAGCATGTTGAAGACTCTTCCAAAACTTAGAGGTGAATCTTGGATCTTGGTCAGAAACAATAGATAGTGGTACTCCATGCAACCGTACCACTTCCCTGATATATATCTGTGCCAGTTGATCCAAAGAGAAATCCTGTCGAATAGCAATGAAGTGTGCAGTCTTTGTAAGACTATCCACAACAACCCAGATTGTATTGTTGCCTTTGGATGTATTTGGAAGTCCAGTGACAAATTCCATGGTGATGTTCTCCCATTGCCATTATGGTATGGGCAATGGTTGCATCATCCCCTTAGACTTCTTCCTCTCTACCTTCACTTGCTGACACACCAGGCACTTTGATGTATACTCAGCGATCTCCTTCTTCATATTATCCCACCAAAAGTTTTCTCAGAGATCTCGATACATCTTTGTTCTCCCTGGGTGAATAGAGAAATTTGAACTATGTGCATCATCCAAAAGTTCCTTCTTCAGCTCTGAACTTGATGGAACACATAGTCTTTTCCCAAACCGCACAATTCCTTCTTCATTAACATTGAACTTTGAGGATTTTCCCTTTTTGATAGCTTCCACTTTTCCTTGGATTCCCACATCATCCTTTTGAGCATCCTTTAACCTTTCCAAAAGAGATGTTTGTGCAATCATTTGTGAAAGGATTGATGATGTTCCCTTTTTTATGATTCCCACATCCATCTTCATTAAGTCTAAAAAGATTAGATCCTTCTCAATTCTCATCATTGATAGAATCGCTGGATCCTTTCTACTTAGGGCATCTTCCACCTTGTTCGCTTTCCCAGGGTGGTAATGTATTGAACAGTCATAATCCTTGATGAGCTATATTCATCTTCTCTAGCGCATATTAAGCTCTTTCTGTGTGAATATATATTTAAGACTCTTGTGTTCAGTATATATCTCACATTTATCTCCATAGAGATAATGCCGCCAGATTTTCAAGGCAAAGATCACCGCCGCCAACTCCAGATAATGCGTTGGATAGTTTCGCTCATGGATTTTCAACTGCCTTGAGGCATAGGATATCACTTTATCATTCTGCATCAGCACACATCCTAAGCCCTTCTTCGAAGCATCACTAAATACCACAAAAAGATCCCCACTTGTGGGTAAAGTGAGCACAGGTGCAGTGATAAGCCTCCTTTTGAATCTTTCTTCGCATTCATCACTCCAAGAAAACTTTACTCCCTTTTGAGTTAGCTTGGTAAGAGGGTTGGACAATCATGAGAAATTTCTTACAAATCATCGATAATATCCAGCTAACCCCAAGAAGCTACGGATATCAGTTACCGATGTTGGCCTCGACCATCCCTCAATTGCATCTGTTTTGGAGGGGTCCACAGATATCCCATTTCTTGTGATGATATGACCCAAGAATGAGACTTCCTTCAACCAAAACTCACACTTGTTATACTTTGCATAGAGCTTCTCCTTGCGCAAAGTCTCTAGTATAGTTTTTAAATGCTCCTCATGGTCCTACTTGGTTTTGGAGTATATTAGAATATCATCTATAAAGACTACCACAAATTTGTCAAGGTAATCTCTAAAGACTCTATTCATCAAGTCCATGAATATTGCTAGAGCATTGGTGAGTCCAAAAGGCATTACTATGAATTCATAGTTCCCGTACCTTGTACGAAAAGTAGTCTTGGGGATATCTTCCTTCTTCACCCTTACTTGATAATATCCCGACCACAAGTCCACCTTGGAGAAGTATTGTGCTCTATGCAGCTGATCGAACAAGTCATCGATTCTTGGGAGAGGATACTTGTTCTTTATCGTGATTTTGTTAAGTTCACGATAATCGATGCAAAGCCGCATTGACCCATCCTTCTTCTTGACAAAGAGGACTGGTGCACCCCATGGTGGTGCACTTGGGCGTATAAACCCTTTATCCAGATTCTCCTATTGTTGTTTCTTCATCTCTTCAAGCTCAACAACAGCCATTCTATATGGAGTCTTGGATATTGGTAGCGCCCCAGGTATAAGTTCAATTGAGAACTCAACATCTCTTCTTGGAGGAATACCAGGAAGTTCCTCGGGAAATACTTCAGCGAATTCCCTCACAATAGGCATTTCTTCAAGGGTGGTTTCTTCCTTGGACTCAATCATCTGGGCCAGATATGCGTTCTCATAAGGCAGTAATATCCATGCTTGAGATGATGGATCTAAAGGAGATTCATCTTCCTCCTAACACTTGTAAATAATCGGGGGTCGATTCTCCATATGGAGTGTGATTTCCCTCTCCCGACAATTTATGTTGGCTCTATATAAGGAAAGCCAATCCATGCCAAGAATTGCATTAAATTCCACCAAAGGGAGTATGACGAGGTTCGCCGGGAAATTCAATCCACAGATTATAACAGGGGAGGACTTATATTCATGGGATGCAATGATTTTCCCATTTGTTGTACTCACCGACATCTTTACTTCTAGGATTTGTGGTGGTGCTGGGATTGTTCTACTAAACATTCGAGATATAAAAGAATGCGTAGAACCTGAATCAAAAAGTATGTTCTCTATTCTTGAATGAATAACTGGAGTACCTGTCACCACTTCATTGTCAGGGTTCACTTCGGCAGAAGTGATCGAAAAAGCTCTACCTTGCTGTCTTGGAGGTTGTTGGTTGCCTCTGATAACCCTTGGATTAGGGCACTGATTCACAAAATGACCATGTTCTTTGAATTTGTAGCATTGAAAAATGCGTTGAGGTTCGAAAGGAGCGTTCCTCTCCTTTGTCGCAGCCGCGGGTCCTTCTTGCCGACAGTTAATAGCTAGGTTCCCTTCTCTTCCACACCTAAAGAATTTTCTCGTCCCCCTAAGGCAATTTCCAGGGTGCTTCTTTCTGCACTTTTGGCAAGTGGGGTGATGGAACTTCTTAGCACCTTTGGATTTATCCATCGGACCACCAGCATTGAAGTCCACCTTACGCTTCTTTTCCCCATGATACCCCTATGATTCTCTGATCTCCATTTCAACCTTGAGGGCATATCGGACAATTTCCTCATAGCTATCGAAGTCACGGATCGCTAATGCTTTCCGCAAGCTAGGCTTCAGCCCACCAAAGAAGCGGTCAACCTTGCATTCGGGGGTAACGACAAAGCCGGAAGCATATCGTGCAAGCCTTGTGAAGTTTTTCTCGTACGCTCCCACAGATTCTTCATCTTTCTGCTTGAGGGAAAGGAAGTCCCTTTCCATCTTAAGACGGGGGGTGCACGAAAAATATTTATCGAAAAACATCTTCTAGAATTCCTTCCATTCCAAAGCCTCGATCTCCTCCTCAGGCTTCGTATTTTTGATCAACGTCCACCATTGATCAGCTTCACCCTCCATACGATAAGCCTCCAGGAGAACCTTCTCTTGTTCAAAACATTTGAGGATAGAGAAGATCTTTTCAATGGATTTGATCCATTGCTCAGCGATCGTGGGATCAGATGATCCACTAAAAGTAGGAGGCCTTTGTCTCATGAAGCTCTCGATAGCGACTTTTTCTTTCTTAGGGGGGTTGAACGTTCCTCTTGACTCGTGTTTCTATTGAAAACTTGAGTTAGCTGAGAGAGAAGCGTGACAAAGTTCACGATTCCCGCTCCCATTGGATTGGGCATCTCATTAGTACAATCATCACACTGATCTTCACAACGGTTGTTAGCCCGAGTTCTCCTATTACCGGCCATTGGCTGGAATAAAAGGAAAGTTAGGGGTAACACATAAAGGGTAATCCAAAGACAAAAGTTGATGACTTATAAATAAACTTTAATTTCTTTAAATCATGTGTCTATAGGATTCAATCCAGGCTTTTCATGATCTTCCTTCTAACATATATTCTTAGGGGCAATTTTCCCTTAATAAGGGTTCATACTAAGATTATGAATTTATCAAAACATATCCCCTGGGAGTGTCATAACCAAGAGTGTAGCAAGGCCCGTTGTCGTGCATCAGTTCCCATTCGAGTCTAGCTCAAAGCGGTGTTTTCGGGTTTTACCCCTAGGATACATCTGTGCCAGAGCCTCCTCTACCTGCTCGTATCCAGACATGGATGTATTTGTTTGATAAACCACTTACTTAGTATTTACCAAAACTTAGGGATGTATTTATTATACTTAGTCTTGTATCTAAGGCTTTACTAGGGTTTCCTAATCCCAAAAATAACTAAACCTATCCTTTGATACCAACTATGACAACCCTGCTTTTTATTACAACTTAAGCATGCTTTATTACATAAAACTTCACTTGATACAACAAAGAAGATCAAGAGGTTTAGTGTCTTTGGGGCTTAGGATCATTACATAAAAACTTTAAACTTGAAAAACAACATCCTTATTGAAAACTTCCTTTACATGACCACTACATTCCTTCGTACTTAGCATTGCATGGGATAACCTGAGGACATGCATAAGAAAAGGGTGAGCTATAAAGCCCAGTAAGGGAGTACACAATGAATAACATGAGGAGTACAATACATGTTAGTCAACAGGAACATCAATAGAGAATTAGAGTAACATGAACATAAAGGCATGATAAATCATGATAACCATAACATGGAAATGTGGCAACAACACTTAACATTGAATTAGCATGAGCCAAGGCTCATTGCACATAGAGCATGAGTAAACCCTCTTTGCACTTGAAGCACGAGTAAACCCTCCTTGAACTTGAATTAGCATGAGTCAACACTCATTGCACATGACGTATCATGATACTATACTTTACCCAATGCATTGGAGCGCTATAAAGGGCGCACCCTTCTTAAACATTTCATTTCATGCATAAGTGTGCCACATGGATCATAAAACATGGATTCATAAAATATAATCATTTATTCCACGATAAAGGAATGTGAAATTCATACATGAAACATTATAATCAATAAGTAAATGTGAATAAATCTGAATACCCTTGATGGAGAAATGGGCATGGTATTCACTACACAATGATATTGGCTTAGAAAATCAGTGTGATTTTGGCAGCATAACGGCGTGACATAGGAATTCATAAAAAAGGTTGATGAGAGAGAAAGGGGTTCCTCATCATATTTAAATGTAATGGACAGTAAGGAGGTCATATAGATACATGTCCCAACAATTTAAAAGTAATTTAGATTCATGATACAAAAGTATTTCTTGAATATAAAAGAGGAGAAAAAGGTTTCTTTCGGAATTTCGGCATAGTAACGGGTGTACATGGGAGGCTATTAATGAGAGAGAAATGGGTCTCCCATAATTCAAACAATAAGAGGGAAGTATGGTAGAGGTGAGAAACCATACCCCAACATTCATAATTGAAATTAAAAGGGTAATACAACTTAAAGAAAATTGACAAAAATGGGAAAGGAAGAAAAAACCCTTACTTGGAAGTGTGCTTCCAAAGGCTAGAGAGAGGCTTGTGAGAGGCTTCTTGGGAGCTTGGGACACCTTGGGAGGATTATAGAGAGAGTAGGGCAGAGGTTGTACGAACTCCAAGAGATTTTAGTGAGGAGGAAGTGGGAACTTGGGTGGGTTTATATAGGAAAGGTGAGAGAATTCTTTATTATTTAGGTTTGGGACCCCTTATATTAAAATAATCCAAACCACAAACCATCCCATGGTATTTGCCCAGGGTTTCTGTAAAATGAAAGAGGAAAACAATATTTTACAAGGCCAAGGTCCGAACTTATTAAAAAAATAGGGTTGCTTATGTGGAGGTGAGTCACACTCCCATGGAAATTAATTTAAAAAAGCAAAGTGTTGAATAAGTCTTGAGGGCTCCATTAATGCTTTCAAAAGTAAGTCAAAAAAACCCAAAACCTCATTATTTTAATGATAAAACAAATCTTGGCAGAACATAAGGATTATCATATTTTATTACATCACCATTGGGTCATTATTATGTCATAAAACATATTATATATTTAAATGGTATTTAATTTTTACCCAAAAATTTGACTGTCTCAGAAAATTATGAAAAATTCAACGTTGGATAATTTCGACGTCCTGATTCCAAAAATAATATTTATTTTATCTAAATAATTTTTTAAATATGTGAATTTTCACTTTTAAAATAAAAACCGACATTTATAAAAAAAATTCACGGGTTTTGACAGAAATGGCTTTCAAACCTTAATAAAAAAATTTAATTGCATTCATAAAATTATAAGATCATTTATACTTAATAAAAAATTAATTTAATATTAATAATAATATTTTATTAAAATATTATTTAATTCAAAATTCCTTTAATTTAATAAAATATAATTCTTAATTAAATAATAACTAAAAACACCATTTGTACTTTAAAAACTAATTACAATGTATCAAAAATGACTAGAAATTATATTCATTATTATATACAAAAATAATGTACATGAACATGGTGCTACTTATTTGTTACATAACCCCTTAAAATAGCCGCATAAGACCTAAGGGTAAGGTGTGCGATGGTGACAGACTCTTGGGGCGGCTCGGATAACATCGCTCGAGTGGTAATTGCAATCAACTTCCACTTTTCCCGTAGACGATCACGTTCGAGCTTGACTTGATGAAGCTCAGCTTGGGCTTAGTCAAGGGAAAAGCCCAAAGAGGCCACCTCTTTTCCGAGCTCTAACAAATGGGCTTCGTAAGGGGAAATTCTACTAGATGAGGCCATCGCTTCCTTTGTCTGAGTAGAAATGGGTTCGTTAAAGCCTTATATTTATACTACTCAGATGATCACTGTTCAACGGCTATAAAGGTAACAGTCACAAATCTTAACGTAAAACTAAAGAAGTTGACATTAAAACATTTTTCATAAAGAAACATTTAACTGGATCAAGAGGGATTTTCTATTAATGAAACTTTGGGTCGTTACAGCATCCATGATGTCTTTATGTGGACTATCAAACTAAGGTGTTCTCTAGAAGTTTAGGTTAGACTATTTTCAAACCATCCATTTCAAATTGATCATAATATCATCGAAATATCTTTTAATAATGGGGAATATAGAAGAGGTAAGATATTGAGAGGATACCTTCACCATCTATAAAGTAAAACTATTTGATATGAAATTGATAGAAGATTCATATGAAGTAATAATATTCCACGAAAATTTTCCAATAAGTGAATTATTAAAGATATTATGATCCTTGATGCTAATACCCCCCACCCACAATATCAATGGTCTTTATGAAATATTTCCAATAAAAAGTTATAAGACTAAATTCATGGAAATAGAAAGTCCAAATAAAATTTATGATAATGTTTTGTGGATTTAGGAGACCCCTTCTCCAGTTGTATAATTAAAAGGCATACAAAAATATGAAGTTAATCATCGATTTGACCAAGAAAATACTTCTCTCTTGGGAAATGGATTTTCCTTTCCATCTAACCAGCTGATTAATGGTATTGGAATAATTGTTTTCAAGGTAGATTATTTTTTATTTTTCACTAAAATAGGGGAACACCAAGATAGATAAAATGTAGCATTCCTATTTTAACTATAAAAAATATTGTAATAATGTTTTTCCTGGTAGTAGAAATTTCATCTCCAAAGAAAATGGGGGGCATTTTCCAACTACTGGAATGAACTCCAAATTCTTAATAGTGATTAATATTCTCTTTCATGACCCATCCCCTAGGTATAATTCTGTGACATACCCAAATCCCCCCTCGTGAATGCTATGGGTTTGAGACTAGCGCTGAAGGCATAAACCTGCAAGTGGGAGGCACTTACCTGAGTACCTATACGCACTCACACACAACCACATCCCAAATAAGGAAAATTAAACACGAATTCCACTATAAATAATCACTGATTACAGGTAAAAGGAATGTCAAATGGGATAGAATACAAACCCAAAAATGACTAACTAGAAAACAAGAAAGTAAAAAAAGAAACTCTGAATGGCCATCCTCTAAGAACCCCACCTGATGGGTAAGTACAAAGTAGTTTTTGGAAGCCGTAGAACTACATCTCATTTGTCTGGTCTCATTGGGCACCACCAGGTCCTAGGCCACCAAGTCCTCCATCAATGTGGTGGTTGTCTCCACCAGACACAACACATACGGGTAAAGCCTGTGCAGGGGTGAGTAACAAAATACTCAGTAGGGACCCCAAAACACAAAGGAAATACCACAACGAAATCCACAACCAAACCAAAAATCATGATCCCCAATCATGATAAATAATCAAGATAGATTACACCAGGTATATTCTAGACTAGGATAGTAGGATCATTAGTCACATCGTTGAACACCATGGGTTTTTGGAGAACTCCTCCTCCATGAGTACAGTGGGCATGTCAGGTTACACAAAAGCTTCTTCCCACTATCCTTAGGAAAATTTTGGTACTCAAATCTAATGAGTACCATGGGTATGTTGGGTCACATAGAAGTTGTTCCCCATTGTGCCCATGTCGGGTCACATAGAAGCTGCTTCCCACTAATCTATGGTCAAACTAAGGTACTCATCCTGTCGAGTAACATGGGTCTACCGGGTCACATAGAATTAACTCCCCACTATGGGCCTACTGGGTCACATAGAATCCACTTCCCACTAGTTCATAGTATCTGATCCATACAAAGTTTCTCATCAGTAGTCTTTAGTTCTCAACCAACCGCGGGGTTTCCACACGTAGCACGCTTGATCTCAGAAGAACTGCTCATCAATCCCTTATTAAAATTCCAACATCAATTAACCCCTATATATGGTATTCCAAAACATCATCCTCGTCCTGAGTGTTCAAAAACTACAAATGGCTCATCAATCGGATGCCCGGGTTGAAAGATATTGACGTTTTTTCAAAAAGGGGTTGGTTGGGTGTGGTTCTGGTCCGACCTGGTCGGACCGACCCGACCCCGGTCCTCCAACCCGACCTGGACCCAACCCATCCTGGGTTCATTCTATTGGTCTGTGTGAACATTGGGCCACAGGTTCAGCTCGACGAGGCGGGTCCGGACAACTGGGAAGGTCTAGCATGCTGGGCAGTTCTGGCCCACTGGTCTGCCTGGTCTACAAAAGGTGGACATGTTCGTGCCTAGATGAGATGCGGCAAGCGGCTGTGTCCAGCTCCCTCGCCCCGAGGGTCATCCGCGAGGCCATATCCTAGTCATGGTAAGATGACCATGGCTTTGCCACATGGAACGTGGTGCGGTGTCGCGTCTACGGTGCACTGACGTGGTCGGGTTACCACATACACCCGTCGGCCCAACCGGCGGCTCTCCCCGCTGCCCCACAGCCTGAGTTGACCTCGGAGGTCTTCTCCGGCGCACCGTCATGGCGTGTCGCCACCGGTCACCTCCATCGATGTCGGTGCATCAGAGAAATACTCTTCGGACCACCGGGTTCGCTCTGGTGGTCCATTCTTTGCGCCGCATTCACCAATGACCTCCATGGGGTGTCCCCTTCCCTACGAAGGCCTTGAATTTTCCTCCCCCCCCCCCCTTAAAACATCTTTCCACCAAGAACACACAAGGAGGTGGTGGTCAGGACATTTTCATGTCAGATCGCACCCTATACGTTAGAAGTTTAAAATAGGGAAGGCTTGGGAATGATGTTCCATCAACAACAAAGTAATCCTAAAAATAAAATCCCAAGAAACATCACCCTCACACAAGAAGGGACAATCCATGGATCAACCTGTTCATGGGTTGATCCATGTTCGTCATATAGAATGATGAATGGGGAAAACATAAACAAAAAAACCCTACCTCGAAGCAATTTGATGTTGAAGCGGTCTGCCTACGATGGTTTAAATAAGTCGAAGGCATTCGTTGCTTCCCAGCTCCATTATTTGAGGTTCTTTGAAGATGTTAACATTCCATCAGTGTTATTCGTTCTTCATTGGAGATAAAACTCATCAGGGGTTCATTAGAGAATCATCCACTGTTTAACCCTTAATTCTCCAATGCGTTATTCTATAAATAGGAAACATGTCGTAGTGTTTCTATTATGTTGCGACGTTGCATAATTACACAATTTCATTTATAAAACAATGTAGAGGTTACACTATAGAAAAAAATCCCTTAAGAAGCTTACTTTAATGTGCATCTTCATCACCTTGTCACAACACCGCAACACTTCTATCTGTCACTCAACGGTGGTAAAGAAAATAAAATAAATTTTTTTAAGTTATTTTATTATTTTCCAAAAATTCTGCAAATAAACTTTTCTTTCCAACCTTTTTCCAGTCGAAGTTAATTCTTTTCTAAATGAATCCCAGCATTCTGAGTTCAAAAGTGTCCTCCAATTTTAGATCTGAGCACTGGTTTAAAATATATAAAAACTCACTGACACGTTTACTTAAGTGAACTTAAAAAAAAGTTTAATATTCCGTTCTGGCCTCATCGTCTCTTGGAATCACGTGTCCTCAAAGCGTGTGGTATCGAAATAATTCCATATAATATAAATGAATTACACGGAAATTCATATATATTACATTCTCCCCACCTTAGGGCCTTATGTCCCTAAAATCAAAAAGAAAGGTTAATCAAACAAATGGGCGTACTGAGCACAAATTTGAGCCCCCCGATCCCATGTGCTCTCCTAAAGATTCTCGTGCTACATTTGAATGTGAACCAGAGGAATCAACCATCCAAGATGGGCTCACTCTAGTTGATACTCTATCTCCACTGGGAACACCGCAGATGTCTCCCCATCATCAATTTCCAGCTCTCCCCAGTCAATGATGTGCGATGGACCATGCTTGTACCTCCTCAGCTACGACACATGAAAAACATTGTGCACCCAGTGTATCTGTGGGGGATGATCTAGGCGGTATGCCACCTCTCCAAATCTACTGAGAATCTGAAAAGCTCTAATAAACCTCATATATAACTTTCCAACCCATCCAAATCTCTACAATCCACATTCGGGTGGGACTCAAAGGAACACATAGTCTCTATCCTTGAACTCCAGGGGTCTCTGTCTCCTATCGGCATACGATTTATGCCTACTCTATGCAATCCTCATACTCTCCTGAATGATCTGAACCTTCTTAGTGGTAGCTCGTACCAACTTTGGACCAATGAGTGCTAACTTCCTTGGGTCTTTCTAGCATAGAAGTGATCTGCACGGCCTCCTGTACAAGGCCTCAAATGGTGCCAAGCCAATGGTGGAATGGTAGCTATTGTTGTTTAAAAACTTCACCAGTGGTAGGTGTTCCTCCCAACTATGTCCAAAATCTGGTACAAAAGAATGAATCATGTCCTCCAAGGACTATATAGCCCACTATGTCTGACCATCTGTCTAGGAGTGAAAAATTGTGCTCAAGTGCAGCTGAGCCCCGAACGCCTCCAGCAACCCCTTCAATAACCAGGATGTGAAGCGTGCATCACATTCTGAGATGATCATAGAAGGAACCCTATGAATCCACACTATCTCCTGGACGTAGAGGTGTCTTAATCCCTCTACTTATCCCCGTTCCTAGATGGGTAGGATGTGAGACAACTTGATGAGTCGGTCAACAATCACCCAGATAGAATCATGGCCCTTGGATGTGTGTGGTAACCCCACCACTAAGTTCTTAGAGATACCATCCCACTTTCATTATGGTAGTTCAAGTGGCTATGCCAAGCCTACTGGGACCTGATTCTCAGCCTTCACTTGTTGAAAAGTGAGGCATCGTGAAACAAACTAGGCTACCACTTTCTTCATCTCTGGCCACCAGTATTGACGTCGGAGGTCCTAGTACATCTTCACCACACCAGGAGATACTACCGAGGGGGGTGTATGTAACTCCCTCAACACCTCCTCCCACATCATCACTAGTACTGTGGTGTGTCCTATTAAAAGTATTATGTGCTCCCCGCCTATAGAAAAATTCATAAGGAGATTGTCATGAGGATAACTAAGCACGTTGGGCCTCACAGTCAACATCTACAAGGTGTGCCTCCCTAACTCGTTGTAAGAGTGGGGGAGTGAAAGTCATTTAATGAATGTAAGATAATCTATCACCATCCCCGAAGGATATCTACATTGTGGCTAGTTTCTATGTTGCCTCACCTAGAACTTGTAAACCATACCTCCTTCTGAGTGTGTATGCCACCTCGTTCCCCTTCCCAGGAGTAGACACTATCTCAAAGTCATAGTTCTAGAGGAACTCTAGCCATCAACACTATCTATAGATCATGTCCTTCTATGAGAATATATATATGAGACTCTTGTGGTCAGAGTAGATGGTAAACCGTTCACCCATCAAGCAGTTCTGCCACATATTCATGGAAAAGACCATCACTGCTAACTCCAGGTCATGGGTCACATAGTTCTGCTCATGTAGCCTCAACGTCCATGATCTGTAGGTGATCACTGCTTTTTCTTGCATCAATAAACAACCCATTATAGTCCCTAATGTTTTATATAAAACTACATACCCAACACCCTCTTTCGGTAGTCTCAATATGGGGGAACTCATCAATCTCAACCTCAGCTCCTAAAAACTTGGCTGGAACTTCTCCATCCAAATGAAGGGCAGTCCATTCTGTGTTAAGGATGATAAAGGTACTGCTACACTAGAAAAGTAGGGAATGAATCTATGGTAGTATCTGGCCAACCCTAAGAAACTCCGCAGCTCATTCAGACTCATGGGTGGCTCCCAAGCAAGCATTGTCTCTATTTTCATCAGATTCACTACAACTCCAGCCTCCAAGATGATGTGTCCTGGAAAGTGGACCTCTCAAATATAGAACTAGAACATTGAAAGATTACCATAAATCTGGTTCTCTTGGAGTGTATCCAAAACTATCTTCATGTGTGTAGCATGATCCCCCTCTGACATTGAGTAAACCAAGATTTCATCAATGAAGATAACCATGAAACGATCAAGGTAAGGCTAGAAGTTCATGTTCATGAGTCCCATGAACATTTTTGGGGCATTGGTCATACTGAAAGGCATCACCAAAAACTTAGAGTTGTAATACCAGCATTTAAAGTTTATCTTATGTATGTCCTTATCCCGTACCTAAAGCTGATGATAGCCTGATCTGAGGTCGATCTTTGAGAACCACCTCACGCCCTTCAACTGATCGAAGAGGTCATCAATTCTCAGCAGCGGATACTTGTTCTTCATGGTCACCTATTTCAGGCACCGAAGGTCCACACATAGCCTCAATATCCCATCTTCCTTCTTGGAAAACAACACTGGGTTTTCCCATGGTGAGACGCTAGGCCTTATGAACCCCTTCTCCTAAAAATCCTCCAGTTGTACCCACAATTCAAAAAGTTACATGGGAGCCATCTGATATGACCATGTGGATATCAGTTCCTTTCCTAGGTACATATTGATGCAGAAGTATACATCCCTAGGAGGATGCAGTCCTGGAACATCATTAGTAAATATATCCTCATACTCTTCCACCACTACAGGAAAGCTCATACTCATCTCGTCCACCGCACTGAGGGTGAGGCTAGCCAACTGGTGAGTGATCGGGTCCACCCTCCTCCTAGAAAGTCCATCATGTAGTAAAAAGGATCCCTTCTCACTTGTGAAAGAAAACCTAGTCTCATCCTCGCAAACACAACAAAATTTTCACCTAAAACATTCGATCTAAGCATGGACTATAGATAACCAATATATACCCAAGATGACATTGTAAGGCCTCGACGCTGCTACTAGGAGATCTAAGCCAAAGATCTCACCTCCTATAGTAATCTATTGCTACTAACATTAATTTTTAGTCATCAAATAACCTCCCATAGGAGTCTCTAATCGTAAGGATCAAGCCAACATGTCCATTGGAATCTTAGAGCCTCGAATGAGGTCCATGGAAAGGAAATAGTGATTGGCACCAATGTCTTTAAGAAATATGGATAAGGTGGAAAAGATACATATTGTACCTCTAATCATCTCTAGAAAACCATGGTCGTATGCCTTCATCACATTAATTTGGCCTTTCCCCTTTCCGTCGGCTCCTTGATCCCATGGTGGACCACTTGGGGGTGGTGGCGGTAGCACCTCAAACCATCGTCCACCGCCTGCCGCTCAGCCTTCTCCCCTACCACATCCACTACCCTGCAGACCTCCTTTCTCAAACCTCTACCTCTACCTTGGAGGCCCCTCAACCATCTTTTGATTGTCTGTGTGGCTGGTCAGGCAGTAACGAACCATGTTTCCCTGCCCATCGCACATGAAGCACATCCTGGTCCCCTGCTAACTCCCTCTGTTCTGGGATCCCCACACTACTGACCTTGAGTTTTGGGGTCTCCCCCTGAAATACCTTTCCTGCTTGGGCCCCCGTCTCTGTTATCTGCTGCTCACCACTGAAGACTCTATCTCCTGAGGTCTTCTAGTGGCTCCGGCTATCAGTGCCTACTCTGATAGGAATCTCTTCACAATAAGGGATCTCTTCAGAATTCCAGCCTGAGTGGGGATGTTGAGAAACACCATAGATTCCCCTATATCCCATATGATTCCCAACTCAAAGTTCTGATCCCTAAAGAAAGAGTCTTTCACCATGTCTATGGGGTAGCGAGAGAGGTCTACAAACATTGTAGAGTACTCATCCACTGACTGGATACGCTATTGTAGGTAAAGCATCTCATGAATGCGCACAGAGTGCATGGTTATTGGGAAAAACTCCTCCCAGAAAATCCACATGAAGTTTTTATAGGTGAGGTTCACCTCATCATGAATCTGGATGGTCAAACTCCACCATCTCCCTTTCGAGCCATGCAGAAGGCTCATAGGCAAGATATCTATCTAGTCAAGCGGTGTCCTCACTAAGTGGAAGACCCATTTCACTGCCTCCAACCAGTCCTTAGCGACCTGCGGATATGTCTCTCCTCTAAACCAAGGAGGTCTCTACCTCTATAACTCATACAAGGCACTTATTCTGCATACATCCTCTACCGGTAACACTGGTAGTAACTTCTAATCAACGGGTGGTGGAAACACCAGTGCACCACCCATTGGGTCCATCTCTAGCATTGGTCCCTAAACTAACACCTCATCGCTAGGGGGGATGTCCACATGATCACGTATTGGAATCCTAGCTTATTGTATGCCTATAGGAATCCTAAAATAGATCAAGATGTACCAAAATTAGATGTTTATACCTAGTTATATAACTCTTATTCACGAAAATTAAAAAAAAAGACACTTATGCAACTAGTATTTTCATGTATATAGCTGAAAAGAAGAATTCAGGGTCCTGGTGTATGGATACGTCAGCCGCCGCACAAACACTGGACTCCCCAAATCTGAAATTCGAACTCAAAATGTTTTACATTATTGCTTTAAAATAGAACAACAGACTCTCGGTCTCTAAGGTAAAACTGACAACCTATGATACCACTTTGTCACAACCCATCCCTCGGGGCTTGTGTCGTGACATACCCCAAGCCTGCCTCCTAAAGGCCAAGGGTTGGCGACTAGCACCGAAGGCATAAACCTACTAGTGGGAGGCATTTTCTTGAGTACCTGTACGCATGTACACACAAAAACATCCCAAAGCTAGAAAAGTAAACAAGCATTCCACTATAAATAACCATTTAGCACAAATAAAACTGAAAGTCAAATGGTCCAGAATACAAACCTAACAAAAGACTTACTATAAAACTGGAAAGTACAAAAGAAACTTGGAATGGCCATCTTCTGAGAACCCCACCTAATGGGTAAGTATAGAGTAGCTGTTGGAATCGATAGAAGTACGTCTTGTCTGCCTATTCTCACTGGGCACCACTGGGACCTAGGTCACCATGTCCTCCATCAAGGTGGCGGTCGTCTGCACCAGACACAACACGTACGGTCAAAGCCCATGCAAGGGTAAGTAACAAAATACTCAGTAGGAACCCCAAAATGAAAATTATTGACCACAAAGCAATCCACAACCAAACCAAAAATCATGATCACTAATCATGATCATGAAACCAGATAGCTCATACCATGTATATTCTACAGTAGGATAGTAGGATCATTAGTCACATCATCGAACACCATGGGCTACTGGAGAACTCCTCCTCAATGAGTATAATGGGTCTATCCAGTCACATAGAAGTCACATCCCACTATCATTAAGACTGTTGTTATACTCATACCTAATGAGTATTGTGGGAATGTTGGGTCACACAGAAGCTGCTCCCCACCGTGGGCATACCAGGTCACACAAAAGTCGCTTCCCACTAATCTATGGCCATACTGAGGTACGCCTCCTGTTGAGTATCATGGGTCTTCTGGGTCACACAGACAAATATCCCCACCGTGGGCTAGCCAGGTCATATAGAATTCACTTTCAACTAGTCCATAGTATCTGATCCACACAGGGTTGCTCATCATTAGTCTTTAGGTCACGTCTAACCGTAGGGTTTTCTCACATAGTACGCTTGATATCGGGAGAACCACTCCTCAAACCATTAATCAAATTCCAACTTCCATTAAATCCTCCATATAGTATTATAAATATCTTTCTCCTCATGAGGTTTTCAATGCCACAAACGTCTCGTCAATCGGACAACTAGTTTGAATGATATTGACGTTTTTTCAAAAAGGGTCCGATTGGGTCTGGGTCCAGTTTAACATTGTCAGACCAACATGACCCGACCCGACCTGGGGTCCACCGACCTAACCTAGGTCCTCCAAACTAACTTGTACCCAGCCAAGCCTGGGTCCGGTTCATTGGGCCACAGGCCCGTTGGGCCGTGGGTCCAGCCCGCTGGGCGGGTCCGGCCCACTGGTCCACCCGGTCCGCCAAAGGCGGACCTGTTCATGCCTGGCTGGGACGCAGCAGGCGGCCGCATCTGGTTGCCTCACCCCACGGGTCATCCGAGAATCTATCTCCTAGCCACATTCAGTTGACCATGGCTTCACCGCGTGGGATGTGGTGCAGTGTCGCGTCCACGGTGCACTGACGCGGCCGGGTGGCCGCATCCACCCACCTCCAGCCAACAGCTCTCCCCACTATGCCATGTCCCATGCCAGCCGTGACAGTCTTCTCTGGTGTGCCATCATGGCGTGCTGCCTCTGGTCACTGGAAGAATACTTCACGGACCACCGGGTTCATTCTTTGCACCGCTTGTGCCTACAGCCTCTGTGGGGTGTCGCCTTCCCTGTGAAGGCCTTGAATTTGCCTTGTTGCCTATTTGAAAACATTTTTCCACCATGAATGAACAAGGAAAATGGGGCTCGGACCTTGTTCATGTTGGCCCACACCCTCTACATTAGACGTTTAAAATAGGAGAGGCTTTGGAATGATGCTCCATCAACAATAAACTAATCCTGAAAAGAAAATACCAAGAAACATCACCCTCCCGCAAAAACGGATCACCCACAGATCAACATGTTCGTTGATTGATTAGTGTTTGTCATTTACAATGAATAACGGCAAAAATATAAACCAAAAAAATCCCCTAACTCGAAGTAGTTCGACGTAGAAGTGGTCATCCCACAATGGTTCAAGAAGTTGAAGGCATTTGTTTCTTACTGGATCCGTTCTTTGAGGTGTGTCGAAGTTGTTAATGTTCCACCAGCGTTCGTTGTTCTCTGTTATGCTGCGACGTTGCATCGTTACGCTGTTTCATTTATGAAATAGTGTAGTGGTTATGTTTCACAAAAACAATCCATTAAGGAACTTCGTTTAATGTGACTCGTCTTTGCATCGCCATCGCACCGCAGTGCCACCATCTGCCGCTCAACAGGGCGATAGAAAATAAAATAACTTTTTTAAGTTATTTTATTATTTTCCAAAAAGTCCAAAAATTAACTATTCCATCATACCCTTTTCAGTCAATGTTAAGTCCTTTTTAGGTGAATCTTGGTGTTCTGAGTTCAATGGTACCCTTAGATTTTTTATCCGAGCACCGATACAAAAGTTAGAAAAACCTGCTCACACGTTTACTTAAGTGAACTTAAAAAAAATTTAAAATTCCATTCCACGCTCACCGGGCCTTGGAATCACATGCCATCAAAGCATGTGGTCTTGAAATAATTCCATATAATTTAATAAAATTACACAATTCTGAGACGTTACATTCTCTTTAATATAAAATAATTTATTTTTAGAGGCTTGGCCAAATAGGAGTATATCATCAGCATTAACGAGATGTGAGTGAGTGTACAAGTCCCTACCCACCTTTATGCATTTTTAATGGTCAATTTTAGATATTTTTGTAATATATAATTCATGTTTTTCATTTTAATATTTTTTCAAAATTCATATTTGTTCAGTTTTTAAAAATTCAATATGAAAGTGATAATAAAAATAAAATAATACCAAATTTTTGTATAAAGTACTAATAAAAATAATAACACACAAAAATATATACAAATAGTATTATGATATGAAAAAATAATTTCAAACATATCACATCATTTAAGATTCTCATGGGAAAAATTATAATTTCGTAATATTTTCAAAATAAATCTTTATAAAAAATAATTTATAATTTTATTTATAAGATTATTTCAATTTAAAATCAAATATTAGATCCTATAGGATATATTTTTAAAATTTTAATACTAAAATTATCAAAATTTTACAAATGATGGCTAATAATTCCTTTCATTTAATAAAAATTTATTAAAAAATTTTATTATTAACTGCATAGAAATTTTTTCTCTTTATGTCATATTCAAGTTCAAAAAAATGTAAAAAAATTACTTTGGTAGAATAAGGAAATAAGAAAATATAATTATATAAATTTAATATTATAATAAATTATTAATTTTTATATATAAAATGATAAACAATAATTTTGTGTTTATTTTTATGAAAAGTGAAAAAAAATATAAAACATTATATTTTTTAAAAAAATAATTAAAATAAACTATATGTTTTGTGTTTTGTTTTTATGAATTAAAACATTATATTAAAAAAATAAAGATAAAAAAAATTCTGAACTATTAATATATATTAATATTGTTAACTGTATTACTAAAACAATTAGAAAGA
This sequence comes from Viscum album, assembly GCA_963277665.1. NCBI lineage: Eukaryota > Viridiplantae > Streptophyta > Magnoliopsida > Santalales > Viscaceae > Viscum > Viscum album. Next base: position 918,903,926 of record OY728164.1, on the reverse strand, counting down.
TATGGGTAACAGTAATCTTTTTTCCTATTACCAGTAGGATAAATTAATTCGCTACTCTTAAGAAAACTGCCTCATATTTCACTACCAGAATTCAATTAGTTGTTATTTGAATTTATTTATAGGTGATTTAGATATGTGACATTTTTTATATTTAGCTACATCTTTTTATTTTATCATTATTGTTTTTATCATAATTGTTTCCATATAAAGTGACAATTCTGGTAAACCACTGCTAAAAAAAATAAAAAATTAATTTTATAGAAGAAATACCACTAATTTGTATAACAACAGTTTCCTTTATTATTTTTTTATATAAACATCCTATAAACATTTATATATATATTTATATTTATTTATTTATTTAAAAAATATATACAACATATAATGTAACTAAATATTACGTAATTAAAAAAAATATATTATAAAAATAGTCATACATACATTATTCATATATCATCAATCATTGGTCATACATCCAACCTCAATCCATCAGTCATAAACTTAGTAATTATATACATATAAAATAAGTCTAACGTCCAACCTCATCCCATCACACCCATATCTCCATCACCACTAGATCTGACCACTTATATAGTTAGGCTTGTCATATGTGAAACCAACCACATCATAATCATATCAACAGAAACAATAAAAAAGATAGAAATTAGAACAAAACTTAATAAATAAAAATTATAAAAGAATCCATGATAATGTTTAAGTATACCAAAAAAATTATAAACAATCATAACTTCCTTTTGAAGAGTGTGGATCTGTATGGTCATCCTACTGCTTATTGCATACATCTTTCATCTATAATACAAACTAGAACATTTAATAAAAAGAACATAGAACATAATTGACCTAATAAATTCTTAATTTTGTACATAAAGTTTGTTATTCTGTAAATCATGAACATGAAATTTCAACACTAAACAAATAACATATCATCTCACATATAATTGATTAAATAAAGATATGAAAAAACTATGGACAATTAATCCTCCAATATCAACCAAAAGACTTTGTAACAATAATATTAACTATTTATGATATGATTTAACTCTTAGAAATTGAAATGGATAAGTTTATAACAATTTGAATAGTTTTATACCGATGTATGGTTTGCTCAAAATGACTAAATAACATGTTTTTAAAGGCTTTGATATGGATTCCATGTATACATTTCACAAATCAATCTATATTCATTTTCCTATGATTTCATGGAAATCATGGTCGCTTTATTTGTTTATACCACCTGATGCATGTTTCTAAAGACTTTAATATCATTAAAAACTTCTTATTCTGTTTCAAGCACACAACATGTCATACTGATGTGTCGTCTACTCCAAAATGTCACAAATTGATTAAAAAAGTAGTCTTATGATTTCAAACCAAGCAAAGGTCATTTTTTATGGTTTTTTACTTTTAAATGCATGTGTTGGAGTTTTAATAAACAAAAAAAATGTGTTGATGGAAATCCTAAAAAAACAGATGCTCGGATTGATGTGGAATCAGTTACAACATTTGAAAAATAATTCTATGGTTATTATACTATGGTTTCACTCCAATTAGCTATCTTTTTCTATGTTTCACCCCCTGATGAATGTTTTTTAAGGATTTTAACATATTCTAAAATTGATTATTGGGTAATTTTGATACAATGCATATCATATAGATATTTTGTCTTCTCATACTTGAAAAAATAATTCAAAGATAGTTTTCCTTTAATTTCACACTAATAAGAGAATGTTATCTAAGATTTTATCTATTTTATAAATGTTTCAGTGTTCTAAAAAAATAAAAAATAATTTTACAAAAATCCTGAGAAAACTTCCACTTAGATTGATGTGTATTTAGTTTCTAAATTTCAAAAATTAATCTAAATTCATTGTCTTATGATTTCATAATAATAAGAGATATTTTGATTGGTTTAAACTTTAGACAGACATTTTTAAAGACATTCAAATCATTAAAACTTGTTTATTTGATCATCTTTTTCACATTGTATATTTTATTAACATGTTGTCTACTCACACACATAACAAATGAATTAGTGATTTTTTTCTTATGATTTCATGAAAAAAAGAGTTCTTTTTATGGTTTTGACTATTACACACATGTTTTAGACTTTTAAATTGAAAATAACTAATTTTTTGGACATCCTAAGAAAACTACCACTCATATTGATGTGTTGTCAGATCCTATATTTCAAAAATCAATCTAAGGTTATTTTCATATAGTTTTAGTTCATTGTGATTTTGTTTCCTTTGTTTTGAATACCTAACACATGTTTTTAAATACTTTGTTTTTTTTTAAATTACTCATTCCAAGCACACTACATGTTGGATTAATGTTTTGTCTAAAAAAAATAAAAAATAATTCAAAGGGAACTTTTATATTATTTTAGGAAAAACCAAAGTCGTTATCAATTATTTTCACCATTATATATATGTTTTATAGTTTTAAAACACTAAAATTCATTTACATACATCATGAGAAAACCATCATTTAGATTGTTATAGTGTTAGCTCCCATATTTCACAAATCAATATATTGTCATTGTTCTATGATTTTAGTATAATCTAAGGTTTCTTTTTGGTTTTACCTCTCTATCACAAGTTTTCAAAGAATTCTATATCATTAAAATATACTCATTCAGACATTGCAAGCACACCATATGTTAGATTTTCATTTAATCTACTTGTATGTGTAAATAATAATTCAATCATAGGTTTAATATAATTTCACACCAACATGAGGTATTTTTCTATGGTTTTACCATTATATGCATGATTTAGTGTTTTAAACACTAAAAATGAATTTATATATATCATGAGAAAACTACCACATGGATTGATGTGGTGTTAGTTAATTAATTTTATAAATAATTCTATGATCGTTTTACAATGATTTTATGGAAATATTTAATATTTTTATTGGTTTTTACCCCATAATTCATTTTTTTAAATATACTTTTATATAATTAAAAACTGCTTATTCAGTCATTCCAAGAACACTGCACATTTGATTGAAATGTGGTATACTCATATACATCAATAATGTTTCAAAAATAACTTTATTTTTCTTTCATTCCCTTTTAAGATATTTTTCTGTGGTTTTAACTATTACATGAACATTTTAGAGTTTTAAAACACTAAAAATGGTTTGTGGATATTTGACCACTTAAATTGATGTTGTGTTTGTTCCAAAATTTAACCAATAAATCCTTAGTAAATTTATAATGATTTCATAGAAATAAAAGGTCTTTTACTTGCTTTTGACCCCATAATGTACATTTTTAATGAATTATATATAATTAAAAACTACTTATTCAATCATTCTAAGAACACTTATCATTAAATTGATGAGTCATTTTCTATTACAGGTCAAAAAATATTCAAATACAGTTTAATTATTTCATTCTAATATGAGTTATTTTCTATGATTTTGTCCGTACACACATGTTTTAATCTTTTAAAACACTAAAAATGAATTTATCAACATCCTAAGTAAACATCCACCCAAATTGATGTTCCATTAGTTCCTACATTTCACAAATAATTATACAATAATTATCCTATTATTTCATAAAAAATATGTTTAAACCACCACCTATATGGACACATGTTTTAAAATACTTTCATATCCTTAAAAACTATTTATTCAGTCATCATTCGCACAATGCACATCAAATCATTTTTTTGGTTTTCTAATATATGAAAAAAAATTAATGATTGTTTTCGTATTATTTCACATTAATTAGAGATATCAAACTATAGTTTTTCACATTACATTCATGTTTTAGAGTTTCAAACACTAAAAATGGGTAAGGTATCATGGGAAAACCACCAATTTCATTGATGTGGGATCAGTTCCTATATGTAAATTTACACTCATATTGATGTTGAATCAATTCCTACATGCAAGATTCCACTCTTATTGATGTTGTGTCAGTTCCTACATTTCAAAAATCAATATGTGGTCATTAAATTATGATTTCATGGAAATATGAGATCATTTTATTGGTTTTGACTGCCAAATTCACATTTTTATGGACATTGATAACTTTCAAATATTCTTATTGAGTCATTCTAAGAACACTGCATATTGGTCTGAAATGTCATTTACTCATAACAATTACAAATAATCCAATCATATTTGTCTCTTTATTTCATGATATTCCAGGTTTATTTTATTTTATTTTAATAGTTACAAACTTAATTAAAATATAAAACTCATCTAACATTACCCCAAATCCCTATCACATAAATAAAAAAACAATATTCAATATCATCATGTTAATAAAGAACATATTTGTTTATAAATTTCATTGATTAATTGTAGAATTTAAATCTATTGGATGGGATTTAAGACTAAATATTTCCTTGATTATTATGCCCATTATCGTTAAAAATACAAAATATATGTTATTTTATATTTTTAGTTACCATTGATCCTGTATTTTCATATAGGGGGAATGTTTTTTCACTATTCTTTCAACCTCAAAATTACCCTTCATGCTTCCCAATCAATGGTACTTCCTAAACACAAACTATATGGTATTTTATTAAAGGATGAAGGTGGGATACTAAATAAATTTGATGGATCATTCCTAGTTCCCATCCCTGGTACACACCCCAGATTCTTTTTCCCGGAATTGATTTTAACTACATCATTTTGGGAAACAAATGATGATTGTGTAGGGTTTGTATCCCAAGATTATTGAATTTTAACTTACTAATACAACAATAATAACAATTATTTTATAAATTATCTAAACATAATAATATCATCTAATTTATTTATTTTTCAATTTTATGTTTTTATTTTAATTAAATAAAAAAAATTAATGAAAAGTAATTACTCTAATGCCAATCGTAGGTTCATTCATAAAACCGTTGTCGGGGTTCTGATGAAAATTCAGCCACATCTCCCATCATCAAATTGGGGGACCTAAGTCATGAGCCTTTATTTAAAAATATATATTCATATCTTGGTATAAAAAACTTTTACTAAAATAAAATAATTTCAATATTATTGATTAATATACAACTAATATTGTTTTTTTGTTTCAATAAAAACTATGTGACCGTCTTTTATGTGGAATTAATTTTTTTTCTTGATTCATTGTATTTTTTTAAATAATTCTTGGAAAAAATAGTATCATTAAAAAAATTATAATTTTGTTTCTTTATGTTATTAAGTTACTATAAAATATTGAACAATTACATGAGATACATCCCAGTTAACATGAACAAACAACTTCCAATAATCACAATAAATGTATTCTAACACTTTCTCATATATTTTCCAAGTTTTAATACAAGTGTCATTATTCATTCCATAATATTAACTTAATGTCTTTACTTCTTACCAAAAATCTTTGTTGTCCATGGATGTGAAATAGGGTTAGGGACATTTTAATGAAAAAAATCTAGAAAAAACAAACATAACATATTATAAGAATATTAATAATTTTATTTATTCCTTTAAAATTATTCCTCAGTGGAAGGTAAATTTCTATTTCATTTATTTGAATTTTAAAAACCTATTTATTCAAAGATATGAGAATATGACTTCAATATTTATAATTAATGGGGAGGTTCATTATCTTACAAGGATGCTGCTTGAGAATCTATCAATAGATTCCAACAACGTCACTAGTTTTAACCCTGAATACATCAAATGGAATGATAATTTTAATATCTTTTTGGTCACATACATTTGTTCTATATATATTTTTATCTCTTACTCTATCTTTATTGGTATTTAAAATGAATTTAATAGATAATAAAAATATATAGTTTGTTTTAAATGAAATACAAACCAGTAATGGTAACCCTCTAATATCCATAGATGGAGGAGTGTCCAACTTATCCACCATCAGAGGTTCACCAGATAGTGAGCTGCGAAAAGCCTCCTAGGAAGATGATATCTCACTAGAAGACTATGGTATAGTAGAATCTGTAATGACACAATGTTTAATCAATGGAATTTCACTTATTATAGTTATTTCTTACAGTATAATCTCATAATAATACTTATAAAACACAATACAAACCATATAAATGAAGAGTGAGTGAAATAAAAGGTATCTCTTGAAGTTAAGGAACATATACCGATGAAATAGTAACTATACCTTTAGGATGGTAATGTATCCCTTATAAATAATAAACCATCTAATTTAATAGAAACCTAACCAATAAAACTATAAATTAAATTTATCCATCTTATAAGTGACAATATGGTATAATTATATCTTAGTATAAGTAAATAAATATTTTAAAAAATTATTGATTAAGTGTTGGTATTTTTGTAAGTCATGTATATTTATTTACAATATTATGATTAATTTAATAAATTAAGACAAAATTTATTTTCCTAAAATGAATTAATAAATTCTTATTTTTATTTCTTACGATCATAATATAATTTTATGATACCGTAATTAATTTTTCAAAGTGTTTGAAAATAATTTTTAATTTTAAAATCTGTATTTCTCAAGTAAATCATGATCTTAATTAAAAATTAAATTTTTCATATTTAGAAAATTATTTTTGAAAAATAGAGTTCATTTTTAGATTCTATACATCAAAATATGGTTATGGTGAAGTTTTGGGATTTTTCTGAAATACTTGAATTTTTATGAATAGTAAAATACAATATATATATATATACTTTATGAGTTAAATACACTAATATTAACATCGTGGCAGATATAATCACTCTTTTTTTGAACTCACATGATCTATTTTCTATTTTTTCATAATAATAAATACTATTCATCATCTTGAACAAAAATATTAAACTAATGATAAAAATAATGGGAAACCCCTCCTCTCCTACACTATAAAAACCACCCTCACCTCCCACTTCTCTTCACTCCTATAAAGACTTTTGAATAGACCAACTTCTGATAAAATATCATCCAAATATCCTACCCACATCCATAATCCCTTTTTATCTTTAAAAGACCAAAAAAACTCCCCTAAATATTCTCTCAAGGAATATATATTCAAGAGGTAAATTCCTCTTTTCATTTCATTTATTTTCATTCAAGTTCTTTCTTTTCTTTTCTTTACTCACCTCATTTCATCCAAATTTTATGATAAATCTAGTACCTTAAGTTTATTTTAATTTTCTTATAATAATGTAATAATTCATCATCGTATCTCCTTTCCCCTCCTTTTATACTGGAAATGAAAACATCGTTCGAGATGTGTTAATTTATCCTATTCAAGGAAGATGGGTTTTCAATTTCTATTACTATCTTCAATTATAGTCATGAAACCATTTTTATAGTTGAACCTGACTATAATATATTTATTATTTAATGTTTAATGTTTTGGAATATTTTTTACACATTATATTAATTAATAAATCAAAATGAGTGTGTTGTGATCAAAAACCACCAATTAACCAAAACAATTATCATTAAAGTTTTATATAATGAGTCATTTCCACTCCAAATAAACAAATGAATTTTAAATCCATGTAATATAATGGATGTTCAATAATAACATATAACTGCAATTCTAGAAAATTTTTATCATATTACATGTTTATCCTCACATGTATAAGTAAACCAATCATTAAAACTACAGAAACAAACACTCCCAAACAATGTATTTAAACCTCTTAACCCATTAAAAAATCATGAACGAACTTAATAATTCTATAATAAATTAATTATATGAATAATAGGTTATATAAATACTAATTAATTAATTTAATTTTATTATTCAGGTTATTAATATCAAGTGAATGACACCATCAAACTAAAGGTAAGGGATTCTACCTGAACCTCTATTATTACTTCGGGTTGCTCTATCTCTCTTTTTACCCAAATGAAGTTATCTATTATTTTTATGTAAATATTATAAATGTTGTTTAAATTCTAAAAAATAATTTATTAGGGTCCATTAATAATTCTCTTTTGGGTATATACATGTTTTTAAGTGGTACCCTCCTCAATACTTCTTCATAAGCAAACCTATTTAAGGGAACATTCTGAATTTTTACCCATTTTCAAGTACACCATATAATCTATTTTTAAGCCACCATTTTTTTTTATAAAATCACTATTTTTATTAGAAAATACTTCTTTGTTCACTTATGGTTTTATATAAAATATTATTCCCTTTTATGTTTTAAATGTCCTTTGATATTTCCCTTTAACCACACTAAAATGTTTTAATTCTAAAGTTTCTTAAGTACTCTTTTTACATGTCATTACTTCAAGTTGACATCAATTTTCATGATTTATGCCTATTATACCCTATTATTTTCCATTCATGATCTAATTTATTTCCTTTATGTACATTTTTATGATACTCCCATTTTTTATGTTTTATAACATGATTATGATACCCAATTCTTACCATAGGTAACCCTTGTGTTTATATATGATTGATTATGTTTTATTATATATGTGGAAAGCATATTCATGAAAATATTATGATGAGTGATCCTAGATAGTGCTCGAATTCATTGGGTAATGTTCAGTCTCGTGATACATTATGTGCAACGGTCTTAGCAGTTAGTCTTGACTCGTACTACCATGTGCAACAGTCTTGGTAGTTAACCTTACCTTGTGATCCTCTAGGTGAAATGAGACTTGAATCTTGCTAAAGTCATTTTTTATATTTCTTCCATGTTTCTATGTCTCCTTGTATATATTATCACATTTTTATATGTTATAAATCCATATGTTCCATTCCTTTTTATATCATTATGTTATGCCTTCTAACCCATGTGCTAAAGCTTTATTATTATGATTATTCCCTTACTAGGATTTTAGCTCATACCTTTGATCATATTATCCTCAGGTTATCCTATAAAGATGTATGAGAACAATGAGAGTTAGGATCTCTTTATGAATATTAAATAAAGAAATGTTTTATTTAGTCCCATATTTTCAGTTTTATGTACCTAGTATTCCTATACACTAGACTTTATGATCCTTGGCTTGTAATATGATGGTTTATTATGCTTAAAATCATGTTAGGATATGTGTAAAATGGTAGGGTCTCTATAGTTGGTATCATAGGGAGGTTTAGTTATTTTTTTGAGATTAGGAATAGAGAACTTTAGTAGGAACCCTAGGTATAAGTCTAAGTATAAGAAAACATCCCTACATTTTGGTAAGTATAGAGTAAGTGGTTTATCAAGAAAACACATCCCTTTCTGGATACGAACAAGTGGATGTGGATCTCGCATAGATGTATCTATGGTAAAAACCCAAAAACACCACTTTGAGATAGAATCGAATGGGAAATGGTGCACAACAATAGGCCTTACTACACTCGTGGTTTGATACTTCTGGGGGATATTATTTGGTAAATTAATTAGATTATTACAAATTATTATTAAGGGAACAAAAGAAAAATAAGTCAATAAAATAAATGTGAGGAAATAGATCATGGGTATCCTAGATTGAAACCTAGGGAATCACAAGTTAAGATATACTTTTACTTTAATAATTTATCCTTTAATGTTTAAAGTTTCCTTTTTATTCTTATTAGATAAGTATTCAAGACCCTTAATTGTATATTATTTTTCTTAGTTAATGGAGAGAATTAGAAGAACTTGTTCCAACAATCAATGTGATAGGAAATGTGACGATTTCCCTAATGATATTTTTAATATGATGGGAATGGGTGGTCAAAAAATTATGATAGTACTTGCTCAGCTGTATCAAGTTATGAATAATTACTTGAATCATATGGCATGTCCTCCTCCTCTAAGGAAATAGAAAGTTTTCATAGAATCCTTCATGAGGAAAAGGCCTCCCATGTTTATTATATATTCCTATACCTTCCTCACAAAACAGTGGATTAACTCCATTGAAAATATATTCTCTATCCTCCAGTGCTCAGAAGAAGAGAAATTCATATTAGTGGTCTATCATTTTGATGGGGAAGCTGATATGTGGTGGACAGTGATCAAGAATATGAGGTCCCAGGAGAAAATTTATTCCATGAACTGGGAGGAATTCAAGAAAATGTTTTCAATAAATATTTTCCCCAAACCCTCCATCTCAAGATGGAAAAAGAGTTACTCATACTTAATTACAAGGAAGATCATTCCATCGAGGCATATGAAGCAAACTTTACAAGGCTTTCAAGATACACCTCTGTCTTTTTTATGAACACTGAAAGCAAGGTGGATCGCTTCTTTAACAACCTAAATCCCAGTCTATGAAAAGTGTTGGAAATTAGAGACTTCGACGGTTATAAGAAGATTGTTCATTGTGAACTCGAGGTTGAAATGGAGATCAGAGACTCTAAATGGTCTCGTGGTCCCGATAATAAAAAGAGGAAAATGGATTATAATATGGGTTTTTTATAAAATAAATCCCATGATGGAAAGAAGATTGAATATCTAATGTGTCAAAATTGTGGGAAGAAGCATCCTAGGAACTAAGGACACTAGGAATTTCTTCAAATTTGGAAAGATGGGACATCTAGAAAGGAACTACCGAAGGGATATGAAGAATTACACTAATGTGGAAGATGAAATAAAGGTTCATATCAATTATCATCTAGTAGTATGGTGTTTCGATACAAGGAACATGGGAATTATGTAAACAATTTACCTAAGTCGAGGGTTGTCAGAGGAAATAAACAAGAACCTCCCAGGAAACAAGGAAGGGATTATGATATTAATACTACTAAGTTGGATCCATACAAAAATGTGGTGACGAGTATGCAAGTTATTCATTCAAGAATAGAGAATTTACTATTTGATTCTGGTGCTATGCATTCTTTCATATCATGAAAGTTTAGTATATCTATTCAAACACTACCTCAAAATTTCAAGATTTAGTTATATGTGAAGACAAAAAATGGGGAAATTATTGCATACAAAGTATATTACTCCTCCCCGGTTAAATTTTGTGGACTGAACCTCCCAGAAAATATCTTTATACTTCCTTTAGTGTAGTTTGATGTTATCTAGGGCATGGATTAGATATTTTTATACAAATCCAACATCAACTGTCGTAAAAGGGAGATCACTCTTCAAATCCCAAAGCATCCTAAAATTATTTACAAGTGTAAGTATAAAGATGAATCTCCTTTAGAATCACTTTCTCAAGTGTAGATATTACTTCTTTATGAGAAATCATGTCTAGCTCAAATGATTAAGTCAAAGGACAGAATCATGTTTTAAGACATTCCCATTGTAAAGGAATACACTAATGTATTTCTCGAAGAATTTTCTGGTCTTCCTCCTCATAAAGAGGTTGAGTTCTCAATTTAACTTATTCTTGGATCTCTACCTATATCAAATACACCTTATAGAATGGACACCATAGAGTTGGAAGTGTTGAAGAAGTAGTTACATGAGAATATAAACAAGGGTTTTATACATCTGAGTGCTTCACCTTGAGGAGCATCAGTACCCTTTTTCAAGAAGAATGATGGTTTAATGAACCTCTACAATGTTTATCATGAGCTCAATAAAATCACGATAAAGATCAAGTATCCCCTTCCTTGTATAGATGACTTGTTTGATCAGTTTCATGGGGCCATTTATTTCTCTAAGCTGGACCTTTGGTCAGGATATCACCAATTAAAGGCGAGGAAGGAATATATTCCAAATACTACCTTTCGAACAAGGTATGGACACTATGAGTTCATAGTGATTACCTTTGGACTCACTAATGCACCAACAATTTTCATGGATTTTATGAATTGAGTCTTTATAGATTGCCCCTAAAAAATTTTGGTAGTCTTTATCGGTGGTATTCTAATATACTCCAACAGCAAGGAGGAACACGAGGGGCATTTGAATATTATTCTAAAGACTTTTTGGAGGGAGATATTATATGTAAAGTATAGTAAATGTGAGTTTTGGATGGAGTAAGAATCATTCTTGATCATTTTATCACCAGAAAAGGGATATATGTAGAACATTACAAGACAAAGGAAATCGAAGAATGGCCCATGACAACATCTATAATGGAGATCCTTAGATTCCTTGGTCTAGCTGGGTATTACAGACGATTTGTGAAGACTTTTTCATGATTTCCAAACCCAATGAAAAAGCAGACATGGAAGGGGTGAAGTTTTTCTAGACTCAAGAATGTGAGGAAAGCTTTGAGGAGCACAAAATGAGGCTTATCACTATGCTAGTACTCACACTCCAAATAAGTGGATAACTATTTTTGGTTTATAGTGATTATTTAAAGTAATTATTAGGATATGTACTAATTAAAAATGATAAAGTGATAGTCTACACCTTAAGAAAGTTGAAAATAAATGAGAAAAACTGTCCCATGCATGATCTAGAGTTGGAAAGTGTGATCTTTCCTTTGAAAATATGGTGGTATTATCTCTATGGGGAGAAGTATGTGATATATATCAATTATAAGAGTCTCAAATTTATATTCACCTAGAAAGAGATTAATATGATCCAGTGAATATGGTTAGAGCTCATTAAGGATTATGACTGCTCAATCCACTACAATCTTGGTAAGGCAAATAAGGTGTCATATACTCTATGTAGAAAGGATTCAACATCTTTATCAATGATGACAGTTTAGAAGGATCCAATCTTCATAGATTCTTATAGGTTGGACATGGGAAAAATTAAGGGAGGAACATCATCAATCCATTATAAGATGGTTTCTCAACCATCCCTCATGGAGAAAATAAAGGATTCTCAAAGAAAAGATGTGGAAATTCTGAAAAGGGGGAATCTATTAGAAATTGGAAATCCTTTGAGTTCAAGATTAATGAGGAAGGAGTTGTAATATTTGGGTCAATATTTTTTGTACCATCTAATCTATAGATAAAGAAGGATCTTTTTAATGATTCACATAGCTCAACCTTCTCTATTCACCCAGGGATCCTAAATATGTATTGATATCTCCGAGAGAAATTTTGGAGGGACAGTATGAAGAATTAGATTACTGAATATACACTAAAGTGTATGATATATCAACAAGTGAAGGTTTTAAGAAACAATTCTAAGGGGGTTATGCAGCCACTATCTATACCAACATGGAAATGGGAGAAAATTACCAAGGAATTTTTCACTAGGCTTCCAAAGACCTCTAGAGGAAAAAATGCTTTATGGTTCATTATGGATCGTCTTACAAAGACAGCTCACTTTATCACAATTTGAGAGGACTTATAATTGGATCAACTTGCACAGATATATATCAAATAGGTTGTAAGGAAACATGGGGTACAACTATCTATTTTAACTGATCGAGATCCAAGATTCACCTTGAACATCTCAAAAATTATTCAACATGCTCTAAGCATTGAGTTGAACTTCATCATGTTCTATCACCACCAAACTAATGTCCAATCTGAGTGAACTATTTAGACATTGTAATATATGTTGATATATATGTTCTATGGACATAAAAGGAGGGTGGTACCAACATCTTCCAATGGCATAATTCTCTTACAATAATAGTTTCCACTCTGGTATCTGAATAGAACCATATAAAAACCTTTATGGGAAAAGGTGAAGAACACTAGAAGGTTGGGATAAAGTGGGTGAACATAAGCTCCTAAGACCTAAAATGGTTGAAGAAATTGTGGAGAAGGTGAAAACCATTTTCAATCACATCCAGACATCCCAAATTCGATAAAAGATTTATGAGGACAATCGTCGATTGGGCCTTGAGTTCAAATTTGGGGACATGGTATTCCTTCACATATCTCCATGGAATAAGGTCATGAGGTGTGGGAATAAGGGAAAGTTAAGTCCTAGGTAAATCATCCCCTTAGAGATTCTAGATCGTGTTGGAGTTGTGGCCTATCAACTAGCACTTTCACCTACCATGTCTATGGTACACAATGTATTCCACATATCCCTCTTAAAGAAGTACATACCAGATCCTTCACATGTACTCTCTTTAGAAGTGGTACATTTGGAGAATGACCTTTCTTACAAGGGGCAACCATTGAAGATCTTGGATCTTATAGATAACGTTATATGCAATAAGACTACTCACCTAGTCAAAGTACTATGGTGGAACCATAAGTTCAAAGAGGAAACATGGGAACTGGAGAAAATAGTGAAGGAAAAGTACCCACACCTGTTTACAACATAGAATTTAAAATGAAATTTCAAGGTAGAAATTTCATAAGGGGGGAATGTAATGACCCATTTTTTTATCAATGTAATTCCCTTATTATAATTATTTCGTACAGTATAATCAAATAATATTACTTATAGAACACAATACAAACCTTATAAATGAATAATAATTAAAATAAAAGGTATCTCTTGATGTTAAGGAATATATACTGATGAAATAGTAACTTGACCTTTGGAATAGTAATATGACCCTTATGAATAGTAAATCGTCCAATGTAATAGTGACCTTTAAAATTTATCCATATTTTAAGTGACAATATGATATAATAATTTCTCAGTATAAGTAAATAAATATTTTAAAAAATTATTGATTAAGTGTTGGTATTTTAGTAAGTCTTGTATAATTAATTACAATATTTTTATTAATTTAACAAATTAAAAGAAAATTTATTTACATAAAATGAATTCATAAATTATTATTTTTATTTCTTATGATCATAAGATTATTTTATGGGACCATAATTAATTTTTCAATGTGTTATAAAGGAAGTTTTAATTTTAAAATATGTATTTTTCAACTAAATTGTAATTTTAATTAAAATTAAAATTTATCATACTTAGAAAATTATTTTATAAAAATTGAGTTCATTATTGAATTCTACACATCAAAAAATGGTTAGGGTGAATTTTTTGTATTTTCTGAAATACTTGAATTTTTTAGGAATAGTGAAATACGGTATATATACATTGTGAGTTAAATACACTATTCCTAACACCATTAATGATTTAATGACCCTTTATTCTAAATCACATGATCCCTTTACTATTTCTGGTCACATGAATCAATACTATTCCTAATATTGAGCAAAAATATTAAACTAATCATTAAAATAATGGAAACCCCCTCCTCTCCTCCACTATAAAAACCACCCTCACTCCCCCGCCCTATTCTCTTCACTCCTATCAATCCTTGTGCCTAGTAAAAATCTAATAAAATCTCATCCCAATCTAATACCCACTTCTTATATCCATTGGTATCTTCAAGGGTCCAAAAACTCTCCCCTAAATAGGCTCTCAAGGAAGATATATTCAAGAGGTGAATTCCTCTTTTCATTCTTTTATTTTCTTTCAAGTTCCTTTATTTCTTTTCTTTCCTCGAATCCTTTCATACAAATGTTATGAAAACTCCAGTAACTTAAAATTACTGTAATTGTTTTATGATAATGTAATAATTCATCATCATACCTCGTTTCCCCTCATTTTATACTAGAAATGAAACCATCATCTGAGATGTGTAAATTTATCACATTCAAGGAAGATAGGTTTTCAATTTCTATGACCATCTTCAATTCTGGTCATGAAACCATTTTTATGGTTTAAAAATACTATAATATATGTATTATAACTTATTTAAGGTTTTTTAATCTTTTTTAGACATGATATTAATTTATAAAGAAAAATGAGAGTGTTGTGATCAAAAACCACCAATTAACCAAAATGGCTATCATTAAAGTTTTATAAAATCAGTCATCTTCACATCAAATAAACAAATTAATTTTATATCCATTTAATCTTATTTATTTTAAAAAATAACATATAACTCCAATTCTACAAAACCATTCTCATCTTACATGTTTATCATCACATGTATATAAGTAAACCAATCATGATAACCAAGGAAACAAATGCTCCCAAACAACGAAATTGAACCTATTAACCCATCAAAAGGTCCATTAATGGACTTAATAAGGATATAATAAATCAATTACATGAATATTAGGTTCTATAAATACTAATTAATGAATTTAATTTGATTATTCATGTCATTAAGATCAAGTGAAGGACACCATCCGACTTAAGGTAAGGGATTCTACCAGAACCTCCATTATTCCTTCAGGTTGATCTATCTCTTTTTTTACCCAAATGAAGTTATATGATATTTTTATTTACATATTACAAATTCTATGTTAATTCTTAAAAATCATGTATCAAGGTTCATTCCTCATTATATTTCAGGGATATACATGTTTTTAAGTGGTTCCCTTCTCAATACTTCCCAATAAGCAAACTTGTTTTAGGGAACTTTCTGAATTCTTACCCATTTTAATGTACAATATATATTCTATTTTTATGATATAATTATTTTTATAAAACCACTATTTTTTTAAGAAAACCTTCTTGGTTCACTTCTGGTTTTATATAACATAGTATTCCATTTAATTGTTTAAATGACCTTTGATATTTTCCTTTAACCGCACTAAAATGTTTTAATTCTAAAGTTTCTTAAGTAATCTCTTTACATGTTATTACTTAAATTAGACATAGATTTTCATTATTTATGCCTATTATACCCTATTATTTTCCATGCATGATCTAATTCCTTTCCTTCATGGACATTTTTATGATACTCCCATTTTTTATGCTTTATGACATGATTTCGATACCCAATTCTTACCATGGGTAACCATTATGTTTATATATGATTGATTATGTATGATTATATATGTGGAAATAATATTCATGATAATTTTATGATGGGAGAACCCAGATATAACTCCAATTCACTGGGTAAATTTGAGTCTCATGAGACGTTATGTGCAACGGTTTGGGCAGTTAGGCTTGACTTGTCCTACTATGTGCAACAGTCTTGGTGGTTAACCTTGAGTTGTACTCCTATATTTGCAATGAGCCTTGAATCATTCTAAATTCAGGTTTTATTTTTTTTCCACATTTCTATGACTCCATATTTATGTGATCCCATGTTTATTTGTTATGAATACATATGTTTGATACCTTTTAAAATCATTTTGTCATGCCTTCTGACCCATGTGCTAAAGATTTATATTATGATTATTACCTTACTAGTATTTTAGCTCATACATTTATTCATGTTATCCTCATGTTATACTATGTAGATGTATAAAAAAATGAAATTTATGATATCTTTATGAATATTAAATAAATAAATGCTTTATTTAATCCCATGTTTTCAGTTTTATGCACCTAGTCTTCCAAGACACTAGACTTTACGATACTTGGCTTTTAATATGATGCTTTATTATGATTAAAATCATGTAATGATATGCGTAGAAGGATTGGGTCACTATAGAATCCATTATATCCACTAAATATGATGTTAGAGGCGGTGGTCTTTGAGATAATGATCGACTAGGGTCTTTTTTTGTTATTAACATTCCAATATATCAAATGGATTTGAATATGTTCAATGTAAAAAAATGTATAATTAAAATAATTATAAAATTAAAAATAGTAAAAATAGAACATTGTATATAACTATGAAATGTGAATAGATGTGAAATTTTAATAAAATTTCATTAACAATTAATATGTTTAATTATTTCCATCCTTACTATCCTCATTTATTATTAATCCTCAGTATGAAGAGTCCTCCATTTTCACCCTCCCTTGCATGTTCTATTGTTTCAATATTGTCTAGGAAAAACTATTAAATATTTTGTGGTTGATGAGGTTCATTGTGAAAAATTAACAATCAAGATCAATCATCCATATAATGAAAGTATCTCTATTTTAAGGGTACAAAAACACTCCACCCATCATATAAATCATCATCCACAAAATAAAACATCTTATCTTGTGATGATAAGATAAATGGATATTTCCCTTCACACTCACTAGTATGGATAAAGAATAAAAAGTTAGTAGAAGTAAAATGTAATGAATATTTCATTATAACTCTATCAATGTTACCCACAGTCATTTAATTAAGACAACTGAATATTGATAATGTTAGTTTAATTCGATGATATCAACCTTATTGTCATATTATCCCACCTCTATAGGTGTAAATACACACTACTACAAATATGGCCTTTATCAGCGCTAGAAAAGTCGATTAACAGTGCTAAAAAAGCGATGTTAATCGAGGTGAAGATAAAAGGGGATCCATTTTATCAACGCTTAAAAAAGTGTTGATAAAAGTTGAAAGAATATTAAAAAAACAAAAAATATATATATTTTTGCAATTCTGGGGGGCTTCAACAGTGATTGAAACCCCCTTTAACAGTGCCCACTACCCATGGTAGCCCACGAACGCCCCAATCCAGCTCCACCCATCCCCAGCCCCCTTTAATAGCACTAGATAATTCCCCACACCTGCGTGCATGACCTGCCTCCCCTAGGATTCGAACTCGAGACCTCTTCCATGCGCGCCTAAGCCTTTACCACTCCACCATATTAATTTTCTTTTCATTTATTAATATATCTATTTATATATATATATATAGAGTTATATTTACTCATATATTAATATATATGTATATTTAATTATATTAATATATATATATCTGTATATTAATATATATATCCATATATTAATATATATATATATATATTCGTATATTAAGATATATATATATATATATACTCATATTAATATATACATATATATTTGTATATTAATATAAATTTATATCTATATATATATTTAGTTATAATTTTGTATCCGTATATTTATTTTTATATTAATATATATTAATGTAAATTTATAAGATTAGTTTTAAATACATTTATAAAATATGTTTTCTTATGTGTGCTTTTATAAATAAATAAATACATACATACATACATACATACAAATATAAAACACACACACACACAAATATATATATATATTACATGTATATTTTTAGGTATAATTATACGTATTTATATATATTTACAACCATTAAATATTAATATGTATATACAAAAGTGCTAGAAATGGGGTCTTGAAAAACCTAACAAATCACAGAGTCACTGAAAAAGAAATAACTTCTTCTTAGGGTGTCTTTTCAGGCAACTTCTCAGTAACCTTCTACATAGATATCTTTACTACCTTTGATTTGATATGTGGTAGAGCCCAAACGGACAACCGGAGCGAAATTTATGGCTATTTGAAGTTGGATTTTTTGGAGTCCTATAATAGATATATCTTTCATTCCTCTAATCTTCTAATGGTTTTGACTAAACGAGGTCATCACTCATTTCGCGATCTTCAATTTAACTAGTCTCAGAGCTCAAATGGAAAATCTTAGTAGAAGTTATGCCCGTTTTAGTGAGTTGCTGGTTTCTTAGGTTTTTAGGAGATACGAGAGTTTCAAAATTTCAAATGACAATAACTTTTGCTCTGAGTGTCTACTTTTACTCTACCAAATATAAAATCGAAGATTGCAAAAAGTTACACACTCCGGTGATCACTAAAACCCCTTCTCACGTTCTTTGAGGTTAAAAAAGGACCAAAAATCCTCTAAACAGTCATAAGTTTGGCTCCGAGGGTCTGTTTTGCCATAACTTCTACTCCGGGTGTCCGCTTTTCCTCAACCAGATATCAAATAAAATCTTACGACCATACCAACACTATGGTGACCATTGTAACACCTTATAATATTATTCATGGTATGAAGAGGTCCTTAATCCCTATAAATGGCTATAATTTCAGCTTCGAGGTGTCCATTTTGGGACTATGACATATCAAATCGATATAAAACATATTTTTAAAAATATTTATTATATTTATATCAATATAAATATACTTATATATAAATATATTATTTTTTATGAATTTCTTTTTGAAATATACTCATTTATCAGTGCTAGGAAAATGTGCGCTGATAACCCCCCCTCCCCCCGTTTCAGCGCTACTAAAAAAAGCGCTGAAAAAGGGGCCCCTATATCATCACTAAAAAAAGCACTGATAAAGGGGGGCATTTATCAGCGCTAGAAAATCGTTGATAAAGGGTCAATTTTAACAGTGATTTTTTTATCACTGATAAAGGGGCCCTTTATCAGCACTTTTTTTAGCGCTGATAAAGGGTGGCGCTGCGAAAACCCAGTTTTGTAGTAGTGACACTACTCTTTTTGAGTTTTCATGCCTTCTTTATTATTGATTTTTTTAAAACTGAAAGTATGAATTTTATACGCATTCAATCCCTCATCCTATGTGTGGTCCTCATGCTAAAAATTTAAAATCATTTGAAATTTTATCTTGATTCTATATATTAATTATTTATATAATAATATATAAGGTATTAATTTTAACATATATAAAATAACAACATGTAAATATTATGAATATGAGTATGTGCTTACACGATGAGTGAACAAATAAACAATTTCTTTATTAAAATATTTTGTTAATTCTATCTCATTTCAAGATCAAACCCTTTTACCTTTTTTATAAACCACAATAACTCAAAAAATATATGCATAATAATAATTTTGAGTATCACATATTTAGGTTCTTCTAGTAACTCCAATTCAATCTGTGTAAAATTTGTGCCCTTTCTAAATGGCCATCCTATAGTTATAAATAATAATGACTATTTTAATATTAATAATTATTAAATATTTTCTCAACACATCCAAAATTATTGAATCTAGTCTCAATTACATCTAAATACTTAGAATATAACGGCAGACACCCTTCAACTATGTAACCTTCATTAATAGAGACTTCTAGTGGAGCTTTATTCATCACATATGATTTCAAAAGTCCTATGTACCTAATGAAATAAAAATATTAGAAACATATTAAAAAAATAAATAATTATTTGATAAAATTTAATTACTAATTGTAAATAAAAATAATATTAATGTACCACTCAAGTGGCTATATATATTGATAGTTAACCTGTCTATCAAGATTAACTTACGTAGCCAAATAAATAGTTAAATGAATCATGAATGTGAAAAATGAATAGGGGAATAACATCTCAAAATGAATAAATTTAAACAAATTTATTTCTTTATGTTTTTCAAGATTAACTAGATTTAGGGTTTTTCCATAAATCTATCTGAAAAATGTGTACAACTCAAATATAAATATAGTTTCTTTTTCAGTTAATGTATTAAGAAATTCCAAGAGTAAAAATTTTTCCTTTAAAATATTAGAGTCGTGACATTTAAATCTATGTAATTTTTTATGTTTTAAGTCAATAAACATTTAAATATTACTTAAATATCCTTGCAGAACTGTTATATTCTCTAATGTTTAAAGGAATGCGTATTTATCATGATTTTTATTGAGAATATAGTAAAAAAATACATGACATTCTCAATCACTAACAAAACAAACTTTATATTCATTACTTCAAAATACTAAAGAGTATCAAGTTGATGCTTTTATTTGTCCTAATCATTAAGAAATTTAAAAAATACATCACCACATATGTTCTTCTCACTATAAATTACATCAATATTATGATGTAGAAAATTAAACTCCCAATAAGGATGTTTTAAAAATAATAATTTTCTTCCACTGTTGTGTTTCAAATGATTCGAATATTGTACCTCATACCATTTCCCTCCCTTATTCAATTAATTTCATTTCCCTAATTATATAGTGAAATTAATCAATTATCTAAAGATTTTTGAACTGGATAACAGCTTCAGTGCCTTTCTCAATTCAATATATCTTTTGAATTATATCTTGCTAAACTCGAATTTATGAGATTCCTCAAGAAATCACCAATGACACATAAAACATCATTTTCTTCTATGAGCTAATCATTAAGGTTCAAAATCAAAATTAAAGAACATGATAATCCAAATCATTATGATTCTTTTAACTATATAAATTTCCTAGTCCTAGAAAGTCACTAATTTTACACATCAAAGCAATATGCCTATTGAATAGTTTTCCGATTTATTTATTAAATTTTTCCATTCCATCATCCCATGATTCCTAAAGAAATATTTGAGACTGAAGGTATACATCAATGTCATTTCTAGGAATTTTCTTTCCTTGAATAATCATTAAAATAATGAAATAATTCTTTTCAAATGTACATTCCTATGATATGTATAAAAATATGGATATATTAAATCATTCACCTTCTACAATGTTTGATAATTTGGATGTCTCGCCCAGTCTTTATTGTTCATTTCCAAATCACAGCACATCATGTCATATTCGGTCTTTTTATGACATTAAAAATATTTGAAAGTTTGATTTTAGAGTAAAGTAACACATTACGTTCATAGGAGTTTTCTTTTCCTACTTCTTCCTGATGTTACATTAATTTTTATGAATTAATGCTCATTGATTTTTATCTAATTATACAAACTATTTTTAATTCTTCTTTATCAAACTCTTCTCCATTTTGATTCTTATTAAATGAGAATTGAAAAATCTATATGGGAAGAAATACTCAAATCATGGGTTTTATTTTCTCCACAAAGCAATGGAAAAGAAGGTGGCCAAGACACACAGATCGCATAACTTGAAGTAGGATATGTGATCACATGACCTTTGGAAGGTCATATGAACAGGTCATATGTTAAGCATGATCTTTTGTAGATCATTAAAATCCCATTTAACAAGCCTCCATGTGCTTGAGAAGGCATCCAAGGCATTTTCTAATCATGTTGAGACTGGTAGGAAAGTTCCTCTGAGTCAAACGACTTGTTAGCCGATTGGCACCTAAAAACAATCCAAAATACTTGCAAAATAAGTGATGAAAATATGAAAAATGTGTAATTCTTTTATGGTTATTTATATTCTTACGACATGATCATTCAGTTATCAAAAACCTTATAAAAGTCCATGGCATGTCTGCCTTATTGAGAAAGAGCATAATGATATGTCTCTGACTTCAAATATAAATATAGGGGTTTCCATTACAATGCTTGTGTATCACCAAAAGACCCATTATTGGTCATGAAACACGTCCCAAGGAGGGACGATGGGTGTTTTTGACACAATATCATGATATCACCATCCCTTATAAAAAATTATGGAATAAAAATGGGGGAAGGAGGAAGCTTATTATAGAGTGAGGATGAACTGGACTTCATGAAAAAGGGATCATATGCTCTAGATGATCACTATCGATAATGAGACCCCCCCAGAAATACTACATGACCTCACAAGAGCCCTTAGTCATGAAATTATGATCTCTTGAAAGCCCCCCCCCCCCCCATGAAAGCTACATTTGTCTCACAAAATACCATAGTCAATTTGTCTTCAATCACGTGAAAGCCTTTCCATTGGCATGCTGATCTTTCCCAGGCACCTATAAATGATGACTGGAACATGTGTAAGATCCATGACTTGTCCACATGGATAGGAAAAATCCCTTTGATCAGGATGGGTCCAAAAAATGGAAAAGGTGGAATATTCTCATGGTTATTGATCATCATGTGATGCCATAGATGACCCAAGAGAGGATCATGTAAAGAAAATAACACCAACTCCCGCCACCAAATATAGCTCAAATCTACGAGATACGTGACATGAAAGGTAGTGCATAACTGAGGTCGTGAGGCCTATAAATCCCCCCCCCCCACATGGCATAAAAAAATCCATCAGTGATCCTTCACACATGGGAGCTCTGGAGAGGAATTATTAGAGCATAACAACATGTGATCACATGGTATCCCCCAAAGTGAAAATTTTGGGAATGACCTAAGGGATCATGTGAAATGCATATGTTATTCCCATGATCACTCACATATCACGCAAAGTACTTCTGGAATATCGATCCAGATTATGCGAAGGAAGTACCCCATGTTAGTTGGATCACATGAAACCTAATAATAACCTAACATTGGACAAACATGAGGAAAATATGAAATAAGTGTTGGAATAAAGACCAAAAAATAAGGGAGGCTTATGTAAATATCATAAATTTTGATCCTCATGCACTTTGCATGACTCGCCAAGATCATGTGACGGTACCGGGACAAGTTTCTCAAATCAAGTGATTCTTTATCAACATACTATTTAGTTCATGTGATGTCCCTTGGACATGTCTAATAAAGACACATTATTCCCTCTATGAATACCAAACATGTCTTGTGAATCCCCCTAGGCTTTTCATCCAAATATTTTGATGCCCTCAAGAAATTTTTCCCAAGTTAAGTATTGGCACTTGTAAAATGTAGCAAGGTCCCACGTTATCATTGAGACATGTCATCCGGGATCATGTGATGTCCTCCAGACAGGATAGCTGAGTCATCTGGGGATATTTAGAAATTTCAACCTAGATCACTTGATATTCTCTAGAAATTTCAACCTAGATCAAGTGATGTCCTCTAGAAAAGTCATCTTGGTATCACAATGTCACAAGGACATGTCAACCGAGCCATGAAACATTCTCCAGACATGTCATTCAAATCATGCAATGCCCCTCAAACAACTGGATCATGATATTATCTTTGAACATTCCCTATATTCAATCAATACATGTCTAAACATCCTCAAATATGTCAGGTAAATGATCAAAATATGTCAGGAAGATAATTAACCCATGTCAAGAATATATCTCAAGACATGATAGTCGTGTCCCATGAATATAAGGGAAACATTAGTGTGTAATCACTGATCAATTAAACTATGATGACTATAATTCTTTCCATAACTAGGATATGTAATATTCCTTCCTAAGGCTCAGTCCCTATATTAAATATCCAAAGGGTAACCTGAATGTGTAATCCTTGATCAATTGAATTATAACGAATTTGATTCCTACAATAACCAGGATACATAGGACACCTTCCTAAGGATTGAGCTCCATTTTAAATATCCAAAGGGAAACCTCGGTGTGTAATCCCCAATCAATTGAACTATGATGACTCTAATTCTATCCATAACTAGGATAGTAAGACACCTTCTTAAGGCTCTATCTCTATATTAAATATCCAAAGGGAAACCTCAATGTGTAAGCCCTTGTCAATTTAACTATGATGACCTTGATTCCTTCCATAACTAGGACACATAGGATTCTTTCCTAAGGCTCAAACACCATATTAAATGTCCAAAGGGAAAAATAAGTGTCTATTCCCCGATCAAACTGAACTATGGTAACTATGATTCCTACTATAACCAGGATACATATGATATATTCTTAAGGCCAGATCTCAAATGGGTTTCCACGTCAGTGTAAGTACCCCCAAGTCATTAACATTCAAACCATCTAGACTCAATATCTCCCATGGTCTTATCATCCTTCCTCAGTTACCAATGGTAAAATAAGGAAATTGAACTATTATGAATCTAATTCCTATCATAACTAGGATATGAAGGATGTCTTCCTAAGGCTTGTGATCCATATTAAATATCTAAAGGGATACCTCAGTGTGTAAGCCCTGATCAATTGAACTATAATGACTCTGATTCCTTTCATAACTAGGATATGTGGGAAGCCTTCCTAAGGCTTGAGCTCTATATTAACTATTCAAATGGAAACCTTAGTGTGTAATCTCTGATCAAACTAAACTATGAGAACTCTGATTCCTACTATAGTCAGGATACATAGGACTCCTTCCTAAGGCCTGAGCTCAAATGGGCATCCACCTTGGTGTAATTCTCCCCATGTATTTGACATTCTAACCATCGGGACCCAATCTATCCCATGGGATTATCATCCTTTCTCACCCACCAGTGGGTTGAGAAGGTAACAGAACTATGAGAAGTCTGATTCCTATTATAATCAGGATACATAGGATGCCTTACCAAGGCCCGAAATATATATTAAACATCCAAAGGGATATCCTAGCACATAATTCCCACATCCATATGTAGTGAGTCTTATTACTTTCTATCCCTTGTTTCCCATGTTGATCAAGTCTAATGTGGGTTTAGAGAGTTACAATGATCATATCATTCAAATCATTAATCTCCACCATTTAGGTAATCCTTAGTGTGTATTCCCCGCTTAGTGGAATTAGATGACTTCCCCATTACAAGTAAATCCACCTTGGGGTACATCCCAAGGGCATGATTGACCTACAATGAATATGATTCCTTCCATAACCAAGATACATAGGACGCCTCCCTAAGTTTTGAGCTTAATAATTGGTTCTTAAGTACCCCTATATGGTGTTAAATTGAATAGGTTTAACAAAATAAATGGGTTTTTATTACTATTATAAATATTATATGTAGGAAACCTCATAATGGAAAAAATACCATCCTCAAAATATTAATCTCCTCCTTGGATGACAGTAAACTTCAAAGTGCCTAGTTGTACGGCCTCAATATATAAAAAACTACCCATTATTGGGAAATAAATGAAGAACCTCAGATATATACAGATCGAATCATGAATATACCCCCCCCCCCCGACACATGAAAGGGTGCGACACTTGATCATTTTGTTTGGGTAACTGATCCCATACTGGGTTTAAGAAGATATTTGTGAATATATCTTAAATCTAGAAGAGAGTCCTGGAGTAGGAAACAATTCCCCCCAAAAGGGGTTGATGAGCTCGTCCTCCCATCCTCTCAAACAATGTGATTTCTTAAGATTGGTTGGGTTTGAAAAAAAATGATCACCTACCTTTGGAAATAAGGTATGTACTTAGTTATGGATGTGGAAACTATTAGGAGACTCTGTTAGGGATAAAAATGTTTAAACATACTAGGATAAATGTGTAAGATATTGAACCCCCCAAAATTAAACCACTGGAGAAGGCATCTAATCCTTTCATCTAAAAAAAATGGTGAACCCGATGTAAATGTGTATCATTTTACTTCAGCATATTCTTCTTGTATAAAAGAGGATGGACATCTTGATTCTCATCGACCCATTTCATTCCTAAAAAGGTGTTCCATGGATTTTATGATGAAATAAAATGGTTAACCCTAAGTGAATCTCTAAAATAATAGAATGATCGGTTTACCATGTGTCATGAAATTTAGTTTTCATATCCTACACAATAAAAAAATGGAAAATATGACGTAAATTTATCAAAATATGGATCTAGGGTTCTCATGAAATAAGTTCATCCTCACATTGACAAGTCCACACTAGCATAATGGATGGACTGGGATAAATAAAGGAGAATTATATTACCCATGAATATCTGATTGAGTATGTATCATACCAACAATGATGCACTGATCATTACACTTGTTCTATATTGTCTCCATGACTGCAGATACTTCTCTCACAAACAACACCTAACTTGAGATAGTTTCTTCATCTATAAATTTTTCTAGAAAATCAGTTATGGTTGCAACCCCTGTGGGTCTTAGAATGACCTCACCTTCAATGTCATGTGGTGAATGCAACCCAAAACCTTAAACATCAGGTGGTGAATGCAATGGTCCGAGAATACCATCATCATGGTATGATCCTGACCCTTGAGGTTGTCTATGAGGATGTCCAAATGCTAAAACTGATGATTCTTCATTGTCCAACAAAATTTGTAGTAAATCCATTAGTTCTCATTTCCACTTCCAACCGCTTTAGAATCTTTTCCTAAAATTGAGACAATCACTACCTTCAGTATTTGATAAAGGTGGATCAAGGAGTCAATTATGGATCCCTTTTGGATTAAGATCCACTGAGAAGGTTTCCTATCAACTACCATTACCAGCACTATCCCACTGGTAGCATTTCTTCGCCTACGGAGGGAACCATCCGAAACATTACCACCATTGATACCCATGCATGGGAAACAAGGAATACACATTAGTTACAAAAAAATTTTCATAACCAGTAGTGGGATCATATCCCTTATTCGACTGATGAAGCCTTATGGAATATTCTAATGATAGAAAGTGAGCAGGCACATATCCTTGCTTGTTCATAAGAAGTCTACGGGCATATTCCCATAGCAATCATGGGGGTGGATCATATACCTACCTTGATACATAAATACCATAGGCATATTCCAGTGGAATAAGAAGGATAAAAGTGGGATCATATCCCCTCTTCAATAAAATAGATATTATATTAGATAATGTGTATAGGAAATGTGTATGATTACATTCATGTGAACACTTTGTTGAAGTTCCATTACATTCTAGAAAACAGTTGAAGAACTCCACCAGTATATTACAATAGTAGTAAAAATATAAAGATAGGAATATATTCCCAAACATAGAGCAAGGGAATCATAAAACTCTAATCTATATGAACAAGTGGTTTCTTTAGAGAGAGTTCATATTCTTACTCACATCTCGTAGGATTATTGGCATATTCTGATAAAGGATGAGGTATCGGACCGGGCTCATATTCTCTTTCCAACCAGGGCTCATGATGTGAGAGAAACACATGCCATGGGATAGGCTCATATTCCTATTGAAAAATACCAATGAAATATTCCAACTTCCTAGAATCAGACTCATATCCCCATTCTGGTCGGGTCTCACCAAGTAAGAGAATCACATGCCACAGGAAAATCTCATATTCTTGAAGAAAAAGACCAGTAGCATAACCCAATGGCTTATTATTGTACTCATACACTTGTTATGACCAAGCCTCACCAAGTAAGAGTGGAACATGCCTTATGATAAGTTTATATTACTATTAGTGAAGAGACATGGAATATTCCAATAGTTCACAGAAGTAACACTCATATACCTACTTCTATTGATGAAAGATTGGACCAGTATCCTTATGAGGCTATATAGAAGGAGGCGCATATTCCTTCTCCCATTCTGGAGGTTTGTGGGCCTATTCTGGGGAATTTATATTTGTAATGGGATCATAATATCATTCCAACCAGGGCTAAACCAAGTGAGAGAATAACATACCTCGAGATAAGTGTATATTCTTATCGAAAATGACCAACAACATACACCAAAAGATTAGGATCGGTCTCATATCCCTGTCTTGATAGAGGATCATCAAGTAATAGGGTTACATGCCTCAAGATAGGTTCATATTACTTTTAGTGAAGCTGCCTTGCATATTCTGACAGCATATCAGTAGTGGGATCACACTCTTGAAGCACTAGATGGTTATCAATATATTCTAAAAACTGCAATACAATAGTCTCATATCTATACACAATCCCAAAACGAAGGTTGGCATATTTCAGCCATGATGCAGAATGAGGATCATATCTGTAATCTACTCAATTACAGTGTTTTTTAAATTATTTGAGACACATTCTCAATGCCCCATGTGTTCTTCAACTCTTCAACTAAAGAATAAGATGATCATTACCTAAAGAGTCCTCCTTATGGTAGTGTGAAGATAGATCATAGGTATTATACTCCAGAAATTTTCCCTGTTCAACATCCCTATGGTGATATCTCCCAAGGACAAGTAAATCCTCCCCTTTCCTATAATCTGCCATATATATAGGTGTTCAAAACATAGACACATTTGTATAGGTAGGTGATCAAAACACCAGGGTCAACCGTATGTAGTTCCCTATCAACTACCAACAACACTCCACTCTGGTCAGTAAGTGAACCCAATAATCTTTTTTTTATGATTAGATGGAGGTGTGTAATTCGGATGAAGATAAATCTGACATTGATATTTAGAAAGTGTTAGCTATAAACAACCTCCATAAAATGTTCTGGACCCTTTTTACTTGTGACTATGATATCACAGATGGGCTAGAGGAAGAGTACATGACTTATCTATGCCAAAATATGTGAAAACTCATTAGTGACGGAGGGATAGACACATCCCTTTTCTAGGATATGAGGTTCACCTTTATAAAATCATGATACTCTATTGTCAGTAAGACGTGGATGTAATCTCTATAGACCAAGACCCAAAACTGGAAAAGCACGACACAAATTTACAACATGATTACTGCAATTGCATCACAAATATTTGACAACTGATCCCCGAAGCCACATCATTTATATGTATTTAAGGATGGGGAGAGTATGGAGCATTAAACATCACCAAACCCATGGAACAGTAGATCTCCTCAGATACAGTGTCCTGTAATGTCATATACTTTTGTGAGATTAGGGGGATGGGTAATAAACAATACAATTGGTCACTACAATATAGTAAACCCACATTAATGGTGTCAAGACTTCACAAACAGAGGAAGAGGATACCCAATGGATCCTTGAATTGGGCTCCTCAAAGCAATGGGAATTCATTTCAAACACAAAAGATGAAATTTCGGTCAACCCAACATCTTCCCATAGAAAATGACTCCCATCATGGGATTCCATTACACCCAGATCCTACATAAGAATAGTAATTCCAAATAAATCATGTCACAATAGCATCTACCGTAGAATCCATCCAAGAGTGAACCCAACCCACCAAACCATGGGAATATATACCACTTACTCTACCCCTCATATCATTAATAACTAATAGGATCTAGGACATGTTGGCAACAACAACAACAAAACCATATCCCACTAGTCTAGGGAAATTTATATCTCAATATCCATCCCTATATTAATTATCCCCTGAGAGAGTCTCAGGGAAATAAATGTTAGATCTAGATCAACCCCAGTCCATTGGGATGAGTACATTTATATGTCAATATTTTTCCAAAAAATCATCAAATCCTTAACTAGAATCATTAAATACTCAATAATAGGATCAACCAATGTCAATTTTGGCCCCGATTTGGCCCTATCCCATAGGGATGGGGACATTTTCATCACCATCATCACCACAGATGGAATCATTATTCTCTATATTTGGATGTAAATATAGATGGTCAACATCCCATTAATTCCTCTCACTATAAGAAAAACTCTACCATTCGAGGTATGTTTGGAAAACCTGATCAAAAACTCCCTCAAGGTCATCATTCACTGGATGAGATAGGAGGAACATACAATAAAGGATCCCAAACCCCACCATGTTTGTAAACGAAAAAGGCCCAATATGGCCAAGGGTTTTAGAAACCAACCTAATTTAGACAGTTTAGAATCATCCTATTTCATTGAAAGTAATGGTTAAACTACCATTGCCCGATACACCTCTTTGTATTTCATCACTGTCAACACAACAAATAATGTGGATAAAAATGTAAATTCAAAGGAATTCAATATGAAAAATATACCCATAGAGGAAGGTGATCTGGATTCACCAACTAAGGCTTCAAATACCCCGAACTAGGGGAGGATCCAAAACCTAGAAGTTCTAAATATTTATTTCCCACCTCTATGAAATAATACTGACATGGATAAAGGGAAATGTGTGGTTATAACCCAATCAACACCTATAAGAACTAAAATTCCTTCTTTGGAGGAATTAATGAAACAATATGAGAATGGGATACAAAATATTAGACAAATCAATGAGGAGATAATCAGGGGAAACATTCTGAATGGGTATCATCATTAGATAGAGATG
Organism: Viscum album; assembly: GCA_963277665.1. Taxonomy (NCBI): domain Eukaryota; kingdom Viridiplantae; phylum Streptophyta; class Magnoliopsida; order Santalales; family Viscaceae; genus Viscum; species Viscum album. Next base: position 918,872,823 of record OY728164.1, on the reverse strand, counting down.
AATATCCTTCCTACGATACATTTTTAAATATCATATCCACCTATAAGAGTAGTTTCTAATTTTCAGGTTGTCTCTAGGTCTAGGCAGCAAGTCTCCATACATGAGGAAGTAGAAAGTTATTGTGACTTCCCTCTATTATAGAGACAGACCCTCCCTCTCCATAGAAATCATTCAGTCCTAGAAAAAATTTAGAATCATTAGGATATGAAAACATGTCTACCTCATCAAGACTCCCCAGCTCCCTATTGATAGGAGGAATATTAGATAATAGTACCTCAAAAATTGCTCAATGTCATCGAGTCCTTTGATACTCAAATGGAATCCATATAAGGGTGACAAGAACCAGTGCATCCAGAGAAAAATACAAATATTGAATTGGTGGATGAAAATTTACCCCCACAAAATTTAACCAATCCAACCTTCTTCACCTTTGATGGTGAGGGAGACCCCGAAAAAAATCTCACTCACTTCATGTCCAAATATAGTTTGATGATGGGCCCTCGAGATCAACATGGGGTGACCAAGATGAGGTGTTTTGTATAGACTATGATAGGGATAGAATTTTTGGAATAGTATCCTTCCATTTGGATCAGTTACAGTATGGGAATAACTTCATCACCAATTCCTTTACCAGTTTAGATCCACAGTGAGGAAAATGACAATTTTCAACCTGAAAAACAACAATAAATAAAAAAATGAGAGGGTGTTTGAATTAATATCTTGATGTAAAGGTTTAACCTATTCACTTAGAATCCCTCTCTTGTATGATAAATTCTTGAACTCTATGCTAAAAATCTCTGGGATCACTTATAGACACCTCTGATCTTGATGAAGTATCCATATGGTTTCCATGAGTTCATAGAAATAGTGCAACATTTGGAAGAAATTATTCAGTATACCCAATCTAAATCTCATCTCATGTCTTCATCACAAGGGAAAAAGGCTTGATAAAGAATAGATAATAGTTGTTACTATAAAAATGGTATTAGTTCCTATACAATCACCTAGAATGGATCTAAATCACCCAAATCCTTCTATCAAGAAGAAACAACAACAAAATCACCCTCATCCAGAATAAAAAAGAGATCAAGGTCACCCTGGATTTTAGGAACAGATGAACAAGACATACTCCTTCTAAAATGAACAAGTCCACAGTTATTTCCTTTAAACCATAGATAATAAATTTCTCAAGACTCCACAACCCAGAAATCCTAATAAATTCAATCTCACTAACTATCCTAACTGCTTCCCTTTCTAAGGAAGGCTGGGTTATAACCTCGAGGATTTTTTATATTCAATGACATCCTCCAAATAATGGTTGATTTTAGAAAGGTGATGTTGGAAAGCTACACAAAATAGGTTTCTTGTATAACCATTACCTTTTCATAAGAATAAGGTGATTAGAAAAAACATTCAGCCAAACATGGATAAAATTTCAATAATTGTATGGCTTGAAGGATAGTTGGTTGAGCTCCTACCACCCTGAGAGTGCAGCTTCACAGACCCATAATGGTTCCACCACCCTAGTAGGTGATATAGAATACGCCTCCCAAATATTTATGTGACCATCATACAAAGTAATAAATAGAATATGAATATTCATATTCAACTCTGATGCAATCCTTGACTCTTGTATATTTCTTCCCTTAAACATCCATGGAATGGGAACCGCCCCACCAAACAGAACACTCATTGTATGAAGAGATAAAATTTGGTTTTATTAACATGATGCACTTGATATAAACTTTCTAAAATGATGAATATGACTCTATTTGTGGGTTCCCCAAACCTAAATAAGAAACCTGAGGTCGCAGGTGTAGGAACTAAGGATACAGAGGAGAGCACGGGCATGGTCATACCCAATATTTCGGTCACATCCTAAAAGGGGACATATATGTAGCTAATTCCCATGGTAAAGTGCTCCAACAAGTCCAATGGAGACATGGAGGTGTTCTAAAACCATATAGTGGTCATCTGCTCCTAGTTATCTTACATGACTTCCTAAAGGGTGTGAAATTATTTGATCATCCCAGACAACAGGGAAGGCTAGTACATCCTTCACTACTAAAATCATATGCTACCTCGACCTCTGAACAAACACCAGTCCTATCCACCTCATATAACTCAGCTCCTAAAACACATAATAATGAGCAACCCCACCTCAGGAAGCATTGACCTCTAGCACAAAATATGACATTCAAAAATAGATGGATGTTTTCCTAACCAATTTCTTAATCTTGGATGTGATATATCATTCAGAAGAACTTAGGGAGACACTAATTCAATCCCTATACCACATGTGCTTGAGATATAAGTCTTTGTAGTCAAGGACTATCGAGTGGAGACCATTACATCAGAATTGTGTGTTGTCATCACATTCACAGAAAAAAATAAGAAAGAGGTCATCTAGTAACAAATTAGGTCCCTATATGTTTTTAAAGACTTGATGATGTAAATTTTCAGAGGGCCTGAAAACAACTATTTTTATTGATTTCCATACATACAAGGAAAGGTCCAGACAAGACAAAATTTAAGGCTGTCTAAAGTAATGGAGAACAAGGGCATCATTAACCACAAAATGGACCCCCTCAAGGGGAAAGGAACCCAAGCTCAGGAAGTAGGATATACTACAGTTCGAGGGAGCCTTAGTGGCCAAGAAGTCTGCCACCATATTCCCCTCCCGCCACGTGTGAGAGATACTTGTCCTTCTGTCCAGAAGAGAGAAGCACTTCCTGATGTAGTAAGTAATATTCCATGGACCATTGGTCTTCTTTGAGAGAGCATTAAAAAGAGTAAGGGAGTCGGTCTCCACCTCTTCAAGACTGATGCTTATTCCCTTGCAGAAATCCAACCCGGTGACCATCACCAATGTCTTCGCCCGTAAAGCATCGCCCACACCAAATCTGGCCGAGAAGGCTGCTATAATGGACCCCCTTCGATCCCGAACAACTCCTCCACCTCGCGTCATTCCGTTCATGAGGGAACCATCCGTATTGAGCTTAAATCCCTCCCTTGGAGAGTGCCACCGCACCCATTTCCCCAGCCCTCGCCCTTCGCCCTATAAAGGAGACCCCAGAGCTGGACTGAACCTTCTGATTGAGGGGGCACCCAAGCAACCCTTGCACAAACCATCCAGGTCCAGAAGAGTGTTCCTCATCTTGAAAACGATGCTCATGCTAGTGCATGGGGAGTTATCGTGGAGGGCCTCATTCCTAGCACTCCATAGTGTCCAGCAACCGTCCAGGATAATCAGCACCCGGCCACCCCATTCTGCCCCTTGAACACCTGGCCCCGTGAGCCAAGATGAAAGAAAGTTCTCCAGCACAGCATCACTATGCCCCTCACCAAGTGGTAAACCAGAAGTATGCCAGATCCTTCGAGCCCAGTCGCTGCCCATAAACAGATGGCTGATCGTTTCCTGTTGAGGATGGAAGCAGCATTAGCACCTTGAGGCCATACTAATTCCAAGACTTCTGACCCTATCATCTGTGGGAAGGGCATTCTTCCGCACACGCCAAAGAAAGAAGTTAAATTTCTTCGGCACTTCCTTACACCACAACATCTCCCCCCACTGGTCGCTCCTGTTTGTAGAAATCCCCACCCGCCGATAATCCTTAGCAGAAAACGCACCTGAAGAAGATGCCGTGAAGATCAGTGCATCCGGCTCCTCGCTAGGCACAATATCCATGAAGACCTCCTGCGGGTTCTCATTCAGAATTGCCTAGATAAAACTAGGGTGATGAATCGCCTCCCGAAAAGACAAGGAAGGGGCCGGGCATCCTGGAAACCAGAGACAGCCAGCGCCCCAGTCATGAAGCCAGAAATTCAGGTCGCCCCTGCCCACCATCCACTTCTAATGGTGTCTCAGCGTATCAATATGGGAATGGATCAGCTTCCAAGGCATGGAAGGATGGGGTCTCTGCAATCCCAAGTCCTGGCCGTATCTGCTTTGCATAGACCTGCCCCATAATGTGCGACCCTCTAAAGCCTCCCAAGCGAGTTTTCCATGAAGCCCCTGTAACGTATCATGGATGCTCCTCAAGTTGATTCCACCTTCCTGGATCGGCCTTGCCATGCGCTCACGGGAAGCCCAATGATACCTTCCTTCTATTTGACCATCCCAAATAAAAGAAAACATAATCCTTTCCAGGTTGATGATAATGGATTTAGGTACCTTCAAAGTAGAAAGCACATGCATGGGAATGGACACTAAAACATTATTCACCAGCGTGATGCGGCCTCCAAAAGAGAGAAGCCGATTCTTCCAGTTAAAGATCCGCCCCGTGATCTTGCTGACAATTTTATCAAAGTGATGTACTCTAGGTGAGAATGGACTGACCAGAGCTCCAAGATACTCAATTGGAAACATCCCTCTTCACATATTCAGACTCTCATCCAGACTTTGTAACCTTCTCTCTGGGGTCTTCGTGGCGGCAAATTAAAGACATTTCTCCCTGTTAAGCAACTGCCCGATCCACTTACAATATTCCTCAAGAAAACCACAAATGCCCTGAACTGATCTCCTACTACCATTGCAGAACAAAATGGAGTCATCAGCGAACATCAAGTGAGAAATACTCAGAGGATTATAGCGGTTCTTAAAAGGGGTGATTCTGCCCATACGGATACCCCTATTGATAGAACAACTGAGAGCATTTTGCGAGATAATAAAAATGGTGGGAGATAAGGGGTCACCTTTCCGGAGGCCCCGACACGCCTTGAAGAATCTGATCTGTTTCCCCATGAAAGAAAATGAGATCCAAGCAGAACTAAAGCAGCGAAATAGAAGATCCCTGGTCCAGTGAGATAGCCCCATGCAGGTCAACACCCTGAGGGTGAAGCCCCATTCCATCTGATCATACACCTTATTCATATCCAGCTTAAGAATCAAGTTTCCCCTGAAAGTTTTATGATTGATGTCACTAACCATTTCATTTGAAATGCCAATTGATCCTTGAATGGACCGGCCTTTGATAAATCCATGCTGTTCAGGGGCTAACCAAGAATCCATGTGCCTCGCCAACCTTTTATTAATGATACTTGCAAGGATTTTATAGGGAAAGTTGCATATACTAATGGGGCGGTAATTGTCGATGCATTTGGGGTTACTTACTTTAGGAAGAAACACCACCTTGGTGGCACATGCAATCCGAGGCAAGTTCCCACCTCTGAAATAATCCTGAATCACATGCACCACGTCTCCTTTGATAATGTCCCATGTAGCCCTATAAAAGGAGCCTAGAATGCCATCCGGGTCGGGGGCACTGTCTGGGTTCAGAGACCAAATTGCCTCCTGGACATCATGATCATCAGGGCTCCTTCGCAAGCTCACATCGGTTTCCCTAGAAATGAAATCAGGAATATCCTCAAAGATCTCCGCTGCCCCCCTTGGGTAGCCCGTATTAGAAAGAGTGTTCGGGCCTGCAAGGGTTTGTTTGAGTCTATTATTGATCATCTCTCCTATTTCATCACGATCATTAGAGAAAGATCCATCCCCTCTGCGAACATTTGGATTATGCCTTCTTCTCCTTTCTTTGATACATGCATGGAAATACCTCGTGTTCCTGTCACCTTCGTGGAGCCACCGCACCCTGGCGCTCTCTCTAGCCATCTGCTCCTGCCTCATGAGATTCTCCGAAAGCTGATCCTTCTTGCGACGGAGTTCGTTAAACATGCCTTCATCCCATCCCTGTTCGAGAACCAGCTCCATTAGCTCCACCTCCCTACTGATCTCGTGAAGCTCCTGATCATGGCCAGGAATAGTTCTCCTCCATCTTTGGAGTTGGAGCTTCAGCCGTCTAATATTTTTGTGGATAGTGATCCCGGGATTCCCCTCATAAATGGGTGACCAAACCTCCTGAACCAGATCATAGAATCCTGGATCCTCTGCCCATGACTTCGAGAACTGGAACCGAGCCTCCCTCGGAGGGGCATGCCCCATTCTGAGAAGTAGAGGAGAATGATCTGAGAGCCATCGGACAAGATGCGACACTTTGGTGTTAGGAAAGGCAGAGATGGCTGCTTCATTCAGCAAACACCTATCAAGCCGGCACCAGGTTCGCCTTCCTCCATGTTGGTTGTTTCACTAGGTAAATCGGTCGCCTTCAAACCCTGCATCCTGGAGTCTTCTTCTAGCCATAAATGACACAAAGGATTGACGGGCACTCCTGGGGAAAGCACCCCCACCCTGCTTCTCCTCTGGAGTGGCGATAATATTGAAGTCACCCCCGACGACCCATGGAGTGTTATCATTAGTAATGCTTTCCAGATCCCTCCAGAGCTCTTCCCTCTCTATGGCATTGCACTTGGCGTAGATAAAATCAAAGTTAATTTCATGGAATCCATCAGAGATCCTAGCAGCCAAATATTGATCCGAAACACCAATCTGCTCTACTTTGATCTAATCCTTCCAAAAGAGACAAATATGAGAGTTCAGAGGATTCTCATGCATGAAAACCCGTGTTCTAAGGTGAAGAGCATACTCCTTGATCTTATTCGAAGCCAACATTGGTTCAAGAATCACCAGCACAACCACTGAGTTGTTGGAAACTTCATTATCCAGAAAATTAGTCTTGGCTCGGGCCCAAAGACTGCGAGCATTCCAAACAAGGACCTTAAACATTGGAACGGGTTGGTCTGGATTTGGCCCCAGACGAGTGACCCAATTTGAGGGAAGGGAGAGGAGCACATTCCTGCGACCGAAGCTTCTTCAACTGCAACCTAGTACACATCCGCAGGCTTAGAGCCTGCGACCCTGATGAAGCCCGTCTCACTCGTGGGAAGGGGGGTGACCCTGCCGCTTTCAAAACACTTGGCGGAGATTCGGAGATAGTAGCTTGAGGACTCTCTCCCCAAGTAGCCAATAGACTTAGCAAAGCGGCCTGAGAGGCATCCCCCCCCCCCAGATCATGTTCCTTCGCTGGAGCCTCTAGAAGCAACGCCTTGTGCATGCCCTGGCATAAGGAAAGGGGTGCTATCGGAGTCCCGTAAGAAAAATTACCTGGGAATTTTCTAGATGGTCGAAGAAAGCACTCGAGCAAACTGCCTTCCCATAGCCGGTTTGTAGTGAAAACCACTGGAAGCAAAGACAACATCCAGTCCGGAACAAAAGCGCCAAGCTGAGGACGAAATCGGCTAGGAACAACGGCATGAGATCCAGAAAGCATGGTCATAGGACCTGCAGATGGAGAGGCTTGCCCTCTCCCCTCCCCAGACTCTAAACCCTCCGCGGGAGGCACCATAGAAACGTGCGGAGAACCACCTTCCTCCGCCGCGAGACCAGGCTCGCGAGACCTTGGACGAGGACGCCGCCGAGAATCCGCCCGATGCTTCCTGCAGACCTGAAGAGAATGCCCTTGGAGAAGGCAAGCTGAGCAGAACCTGGGGAACACCGGGTAGACAATCTCCTGGGACCATTCAAAAGCGCCCTGCACCTTTAGAGACAACTTCTCTGGAATGGGAAGGGAGATATCAAGCTCAACACATAGCCTAGATTCCGCAGCATACTCTCCCCTGCGAGTGAGATCATCCGAACAAAGAAAACCTTCGAGGGAGTCACCAATGGCCTTGAGAAAAACATCGGACTGGAAAGGCAGGGGAAGGCCCGGTAAACTTATCCACACTGCAGCCTGAGGACTCTCCCTTCCTCTATGAGCCTCCATGGACCATCTGGACAAGCTGAAACGCCAACGATCCCAACAGCGCGGCGCCTTGCACCAGGCAAAGACGAAATCTGCTTCCGAGCCCATACTAAGGCAGAAAGAATTCCGATGCAGGATGGAGATGCGGGCCGGCACTAGAAGCCCCCACGACTCCACGAAACGCCTGAAAGCCTCCGGGGGCGGAAGAGAAGAACCAAAACGGGCCACGAGCGTCCATTTGAGATCCTCTGCGGCCAACGAGAAGTCCGAGAAAGGAACCTCCAACAAGACGCAAGAACCCTCCCGCATCACCGCCATAGACACCGGCCGGGACGCCGGACACGGCCGCAGGTTCGTCGAGCCACATAATGCCTCTTTGAAGGTATAAGGAGAACCCCGGGAAGGAGACTGGAACCAAGAAGAGGGGCCGACAGCCGGTGGCGCTGGCCCGAGATCGAAGGTCGGGAGGGCCGGAGAAGCTGCCGACGGGACGATCGATGAGGATCCAACGACCGGTGAGAAGACAACGGTCAGAAAATTTTGAAATGCCAAGGGCGCGTGCGGCGCGTTCTTTGAAAGCCCTTCCATTTTCTTATTTTTCAGAGGGATATGATTGAAAATGGTTTTGGGATCAACCTCATTCTAATCTAGACCTTTTATGTTTGGGATATAGTGAAGGGGACTTATCTCCTACAAAGTTGACCATTCAAGTGTATGATAAGAGTGAGAAAATACCTCTTAGGAAGATCAAGATCAAATATCATTTTGGGGATCTAAAATATTGCAATAAGTTCATTGTTATCTAGAAAGAACCCACATACAATTTCCTACTTGGAAGGCCCAGGATCCATATCCATGTGGTGGTACCTTCAACATTCTATCAATAATTGAATTACACCATTTATGGAAGGTTTGATATAATACATGGTGAAAAAACTATCTTTGAGTCTTGTGAAGCCATATATTTTGAGGCATGTTTCTAGAAAAGCTATGGAAAACAACCTATGGTGGTTGAAAATACACAAGTTACAGCCCAAAATGGCTTGAAAATGCCCTTGAAAATCCCTTGAGTACGATCTATAGAAACTATGTGATTCCCATAAACCTAACTGAGACAATAGATTTATTATTGTATGTCCAAGACCCTTCTTTCTCCAGTGACAACATAAAAAAATTTCTCTAAAATCTCTCTATAATGACTCTATTAGTAGAAGATGAAAATGTCTCTTCCCATGGACTCTCCCATCTTGAAAGTGACAGAGATGCCTTCAGATTGTGGATGCAATCTAAATATTCATCCACAAACTTAGATATAGAATAAGATTATGATGAACTTTGGAATACCCCTACTGCATTTTAGGAATGCATCTCCACCACCATCAAATATATTAGGAAAATAAATATGGGAACAGAATAATACCTTTAAACAATATTGATTAGTGATCCCATGCCTCTCATGGATCAAGATATATACATCACATTTCTAAAAAAACATTAATATGCTTTCTCTTAGAATTATATAGAAATTCCTAACATGAATCCAGATGTAGAACCACACCATCTCAGCTTACCCAATGACCATCAAGGTTTAAAGAAGTCTTCTAGGAGAATTCCCCCCTCTCATTAAATTAATGTATAGGTAAAAGTTAACAAATTAATCAAAGAAATTTTTTTCCATGAAGTGAAATACCCAATATGGACACCATCATCATCCCTATAAAGAAAAATAATGGGAAGATTAGGGTCTACATCAATTTAATACACCATAATCAACACTGTACAAAGTAAGACTTCTCATTACTGACAATTGAACTCTTGGTTGATGCAACTACTGGATTATAATAATTTTCCTTTATAAATCGGTAATCAAGTTACAATCAGATAAATATTTCCCATGAAGAAGATTAATCCACTACCTTTAGAGCACACCAAGGGATCTTTTTCAATCAGGTCATAACCTTTGTCTTAAATAAAAATGGCGCTTCTTATCAAAGCACTGTGAATCATTTCATTAAGCCCTTTTGGGGATGAATATCTGGATGTTATATTGAAGACCTGGTGTTGAAATCCTAAAAGTGATGTGATCACTTCACAGACCTCCAAACTATCTTCAACAAGTTGTGGTTTCACAACCAAAAGATGAAACCTCTGAAATTCACTTTCGGGGTAACATCAGAGATGTACCTCATCTTTTTGGTATTCTATCATGGAGTTGATATTGATCATGAAAATACTAGTGCAATTATAGAAATTTATTCCCCTCCGAATTATAAATAGATTAAGGGGATCCAAGGGAACCTCACTTAAATTTGGCGTTTCATAGCCAACTAGGCTGGAAAATCTATCCCCTTACCAAGATAATTAATAAGGTAATTTCCTTTAAATGGGATGAGGACTTCCAAAAAACCTTTGAAAGTCTCAAGAAGTACCCATTGTACACACCTTTCTTGATGCCTCCATTGGAAGGAAGGTCACTCATATTATGTTTCACTGCCATGGAATGATCACTTGGCACCATCATAAAAAAATGATGTGGGGAGTGAGAAAAGTCTCTACTACCCCATTAGAATCATTCTAGGTGAAGAGATTAGATATTATGATGTTAATAAGAACTTCCTCACACTTATATTTGTAGTGAAAAATATAACGCATTACTTATAGCACCACGAAGACCACCTGTTCCCTCATATAGATCCTCTGAAGTACATCATTATATTCCCTATGTTGAACATGAACTTGGACCAATGGGTGGACATTATACAATAGTATAACATTGAGTTTTTGTCATAGAAGTCAGTGAAAGGGAAGGTCCTTGATGATTTTCTCATGGAACACCCCACTCAAGAAAACACACCAGTGGACAACGAACTTTCAAATGAGGAGATTTTCTATGGACATGACACTCATCAAACATGGGATATGTGTTCTGATTGAACCTCCAAAATTTCTATTGGAAAGATATAGGAAAACTCTAAAGTATATCAGGTTGGATTAGGGATTTAATTTGTTTCTCTAAACAATGAAAATTTTTCCTAATCTTTATCACTATCTAAAGGGTGAAAAATAATGAGGAAGAATACTAAACCCTTATCACTGGATTGGAACTAGCCCTATAACTGTAAATATCCTATCTGGACATCCAAGGAGATTTAGATCTAGTGATAAAGTATATCAATGGAGAATATTTCATCACATAGGAAGAACCAAAACCTCTCATTTTCCACATTACAGGATTAATGGAGGATTTCCATTTTGAGACCATGTTGCATCGGGTCCCCTATTCATAGAATGTTCATGTTGATGCACTAGCTAATGTAGACATAGTCCTGGCCAACCCCAATTTGGAGGAAGAAATATTCTACATCATCCATCGAAGGATGGTATCATTAATTATCATCTAAAATATGGAAGATATCAATCAGGTCAAAACCCCCTAGAGCATGATGAACCAAGATGTACCCCTAAATGTATGGATCCCATAGTTAAATATCTACAAAATGGGACTCTACTAAAAGACCAACCCAGAATGGAACATATCAGGCACCGAGTAGAAAATTTTACCCTACGGGATGGGCCCAATGAGACAAAAATCCCTCTAAAATGGAGACTTTGATTGAATCCTTCTCAGACGCATAGCAGAAAGAGGGATTCCCTCTATCATGAAATAATTCCATGCAAGCTCATGTTGCACTCATCAGTCTGGGACTAGGCACTCCCATAAAATTAGTAGGTTGGGTTACAAATAAAAAACTATGATATAGGACTATGTGAAATTTAAAAAGAAATTCCATGCATTCCATATTCATGAAAACTTCTTCAATAAAAACCCAAAATTATTCCATCCATCTAAATACACCTAGTTTTTTCTGTATAGGGAATGGATGTTGTGGGGAATACCCCCCCCCCCAACCACAACCAAGTAGTTTAAGTACATACTTACTACTGCCTACTTATTTTCCAAATGGCCTGAGTCAATACCCCTTATGAAATTAAGGGAAAATAATATCATTAACTTCATGAAGTCATGTATCATCAATAGTTTTGAATTCCATCACATGATATTGATGAACAACAACACCAACTTATGGTTTATAGAGTTTATAAAATTGTACCAAGAATATAACATCAAGCCCAATCACTCATCCTGCTATCATGCAGTGGAAAATTAAAAAATATAGGCTATCAATAAGTCTTTTTCAAATATACTCGAGAATAGAGTGAAAAAAATACAATAATTCCTTGCTGGAAAACATCCTCTATGACTTATGGACTACCATACCACCACACATACTGCCACACAATAATATCTATATTCATTGGTGTATGACACTGAGGTAGTGTTTCCCATACAAGTCCAATTCCCCTCACTTAGAATAGTTATCTACAGGAAACTCTCAAATGATGATAAATAATAAAAGTGGATGTATGAATTATAAAATCTAGATGAGAAGAGTTTTCACACATTTCAAAACCTTGATATCCACTATAATTGGATTAAACAATCCTTTAATAAAAATATCCACCTCTGTTTGTTCCTACAAGGAGAACTGGTATGGGATCTCAGGGCCCTAATGATTCCAAGGAAGAAACCTCTAATATTAAAACCCAAATGGGAAAGTCCTTATTTCATACATAAGTTCTATTACAATAGATTACACTCACTGGACATAATGGTTAGGGAACGTGTCACCCCCCTCCCCCCAATAATGTGGGGTTTATTAAGAAATACATAGCATAGATAATATCAAGAATCTCTTAGTTAGACCATGTGATATTAAAATGTATGGAAGAATTACATGCAGCAAGACCATAAACTATACAACATAAATCTTTCTGGTCATATAATGTTAAATTGCACAAACACATCTTGACCACATGATTTTAAACTGCAGAAAGGCGGTCCTGATAGCAAGACTTTAAACTACACAGTGAATTTTTTCAATAATTAGTGACATTAAAATACATTGAATATATCCTCACCACATGATTTAAAACTTCATAGATCTCGAATGTTCATATTCTTTCATTTCAGGTGAACCTCATCCTTATCACAAGAAGTTAAACTGTATGAATGATTTCCTTTCTTCATGACACTAAACTGCACAGTTTCCAAGAACTACATGTGGCTTTATTACTACCATCATAAGATATATACATATTCTCATACCTCTTCGCCTAGGCCTAGTCACAATATTCCTCTTCTTTCACATTGATTCACCTTCATCCATACTACATGAAGTTAAATTGTGTGGCTTATGTCCTCTCTGAATGACACTAAACTACATGGTTTTATAGAACTTCATATGGCTTGATTATAATTCCAATGAGATGCGTAGGGATGCCTAAATCTTATATCTTGGACTAGCCACCTTATGATACAAAATAACATTATCCTCTCTTTAATTAACTATGGATGGTGAGAGAAACCTTTTCCATTAATTGTTTCTCACACCGATCATAGATCACATGAGCTTAGTAATTTTTATAAGGTCTTCCTCACATGACCTAGTCATATCAGTTCATGACAGGACCAAAATGATCTTGGAATAAAGACCATAAAAGGTAAACTATAATTCTTTACTACATGATGTTAAACTGCAAGGATGATGTCCTCTATGCATGACACTAAACTACAGGGTATTCCAGAACTGCGCAAAGCTTGATTCGCATTACAATGAGATATGTATGGATGCCGCAATCCTATATCTTGGACTGTCCACCACATGTACAAAATACCCATATCATATCTTTAGTTACCACTATGTGGTGATATTTCCCTTTTCCATTCCTTGTTTCTCATACTAAGTGTAGCTCGCATGAGATTAGGAATTTTGGTAAGGGATTCCCGGCATGACCAAGGCATATCAGTTCCTAAAAAGGCAAATATGGTTCTAGATGAAATATCTTAAAAGGCACACCATAAGTATAAGGACCTGACCTTATTACATTACATAATCTTGAATTTAGTCAAGAAATCATTTCCTTTCACATTGAGGATATTTTTAAGTTTAGATATTTAGATAATTGGGACATAAACCATTCATAACATTACACATTAATATAGAGTGGGTACCATAACAACATTCATTTATTCCAAAATATAAAACTTTTTAAATAAAACATTATTTCTTGGAAAATTATTAAAACAATTAACATGGATTTATTTTTTTTTCTTACACATACTTATAACTTGTGAAAAAAAACTTGGGATGAGCACAAAAATCTCAGTAAGGGATATAAAAAATAAATAAAGAACACATTAGTCCATGAATACTTATAACATATGAAATCATTTTAAAAATACATACTTGTCACCCATATATACTTAGTTTTTGGAACATAGGATTTCCAAAAAAACATATAGAACATAAATAGAACTATAAAGGTATCTTGGGGCATTACTTACATAATATTCTAACCCTCCCGGCTACCTTATAATTTGTAACTCTCATGGCTACCTTACAATTTGTGTAACCATCACAGTTACACATGGAGTAACCATATGGACGACCTGAAAATTACACATAAAAAATTAATTAGATGGGTATATAGGTCCCACCATTAATAAAGAAATTCCCAAAAACCAGAACATAGTTATACAACATGAATAATTTCATAAAAACATTTCTTTTAGAATTTTGTAAAACAGAATTTTAAAATAGGTTTTTAAAAGGAAATCCCCTTACAAATATAATTCAAGTGAGAATTAATAGAGTGGATGGAATGTTTATATACACTATAAATACTCTAAATTAAACATAAAATAAACAAAATTCATCACACAAACATTTTTAATACCACATAAATAATGAAGTAGAATGTTAACCCATAGAATGAAAATTGGGTTAAGAATTCCCTTACATTGGGTTTGTCTTACTTAAAACTCATTTAAACCTCCTGTATAATGGTTAAAATAGTGTTATTAATATATTAAAGAAACATATTCATATTTATTATACCTTATATGATCATTTCATTACATCATTTCACCCTTTAATTGTAATTATTATGTTCCTTGCATTGTTTTGGGTGCCTTCTTTACATGATTTCCATGATCGGTTCATGATGGATATTCTTGTCGATTGGAAGTGAAACTCCAAAATTGAAATAGAATGGTATTTAAATATTTCCATTACCATAAATTATACCATTTATTATTTTGAATTCTGTTATGAGTATTATTTATAAGTTATAACATTATGGATATTTGTTTAGGCCATTTTGGTGATTCTTCTAATCATAATGAATTCATTTGTTTTATAAATTAACAACATGGGTATAAAATGATTACATAACCTTATATAAGATATAATACATAAATTATAATTTGGATAAACCATAAAAATAGTTTCATGACCAATATTGAAGAAAGTAAATGAAATTGAAATCACATCATCCACGTTGTCAGTAAATCGACACATCACGGACGGTGTTTTAATTTCTTGAATAAGTGGGAGAGGAGAAGAAGTATAATGGTGAGTCTTCCAAAAACATGATGAAATATATAATATTTAAGATACTAGATCATTAATTCCTCTTGGATAGTGGGAGGTGAGTAAAGAAAAATAATAGAAAAGAAAATGAAAAGAAAAGAATGAAAACAAAAGAGGATGTTTACCTCTTGATCTCTTCTCCTTGAGATCATTCTTAAGGCCTTTTTTTTGCCATTTGGTGAGACCATAATCTCTAGTACACGAGGAATATCCGTTGAAGTAGAATTGGGCAGAACTTAGGTAGGGATCAAGTCTTGATAGGTGTGGGAGGAAGAGGGAAATAAGGGTGTATTTATAGTGTAGGAGAGGAGGTATTCTACATTATTTTAATCATTATTTTAATATTTTAGCTCAAGACTATGAATAGTCTTAATTAATGTGACCTAAAATAGTACTAATGCCATGTGAGGTCGAAAAAAGTGGCCTTAAATCACTTATGGTATCATAAATAGTGTATTTAACTGATAATTTGAATATACGGTATTTCACTGTATTTCACTATTCATAAAAAATTCATGAATTTCAGAAAAATACGAAAAACTCAACCTTACCATTTTTTGACGTGTATAATTAAAAAATGAACTCCATTTTTTAAAAATAATTTTATAAATATTATTAATTTAATTTTTAAATAAAATCATAATTTATTTAATAATAACAATTTTAAAACTATAACTGCTTTTATATCACATTGAAAAATTAACCAATATGTTACTATCTTAAATAATTAAGGAAATGAAATAATAATACAATTTACTATTCATTAGGTTAATATTAATATTCATATTACTATTCATAAAGGTATGTTACTATTCTCCAAAAATTAAGTTGGTTCCATTAGACTCTAAATAACATATTGAACACAGTTGTATATAACCGTTTTTTAAAATTCAAAACATAAAAGAGGAAAATTTATGTTTAAATGCTAGTCTTAAAACAAAGTTTCATGAATTTAAATTTATTTTTAAAAGCTTGGGGTGTTATATTATCCCCACCATCCATAAATTGCATCCTCGCAGTTTTATTTACTTATTAAACAAGTGAGGGTACCTTTCCCTCATAGCCTTTTTAGACTCCCATGTTGCTTCTTCAACCATGTGGTTTATCCACAAAAACATTACCTGGTGGATTACCTTATTCCACAATACTTTTTCCCTTCGATCAAGAATTTTAACTGGTTTCTCTTTTTAAGAAAGGTTCTCTTCCAACAGAACTGCTTCTTGGCTCAAGAAATGAGATGAATCTAGCACATAATTTCTCAACATAAAAATATGAAAAACATTGTGTACCTAAGACAAACTCAGAGGCAATTCTACTCGGTAGGAAACTAGTCCAAATTTCTCTAGAATTTCAAAATGACCGATGAACTGGGGAATTAGCTTTCCTTTCTTACCAAAATGAATCACAGTTTTCCAAGGAGAGATTTTAAGAAATATATAGTCAGCTACCTCGAAAGAAAAGTCTTTTCATCTATTATCTGTATAATGTTTATGCCTGCTCTGAGTTGTCCTCTTGTGTTGCTGGATCATCTTCACTTTCTCATCTACTTACTCTACTAATTTTGGCCCCCATCAACTTTCTTTCACCGAATTCATCCCAGAACACTATAGTTTGACACTGATTCCCATATAATTCCTCAAAATGTGACATCTGTATACTGGAATGAAAATTTTTTGTATAAGAAAAATCAACTAAAGAAATATATTGATCCCAAATACCCTAGTAGTCTATTGAATAATATTGAAGAATATCCTCCAAAGTCCAAATCGTTCATTCTGACTACCCATATGACTGAGGATTAAAAGTGGTAATGAAATTTAATTCTATTATCAATGATATCAGAAGGCCCTTCCAAAAATTATAAGTGAACCTTGGATCCCATTCACATAAAATATAAAGAGGAACTACATGTAACCTAATAATCTCTTTGAGGTAAAATTGAGAAATATGATCCAAATACATTGTATCTCAAATAGAAAAAAAATGTTCAGATTTAGTTAGTCGATCAACAACAACCCAAAATGTGTTGTTACCTCAAGAATTATTAAGTAGTCCCACCACAAAATTCCATGGATACATTATCCCATTTCCACTCTAGAACTGGAAAAGCATGAAGTATCCCCTTTAGTAACTGCCACTCTACTTTAACCTATTGACATGTAAAACATTTCATGGAAAAATTATCATTATCTCTTTTTATTCCATCCCACCAATACTACTCCTGAAGGTCTCTGTACATCTTAGTACTGCCAGGATGAACTGAAATGGAGAACTTTGAGCTTCACACAATAATTATTTCTTCAACTGAGAATTACAAGACACGCACAACCTTTTTACAAACCAAAAAACACAATATTTATCATGGTTATATTTTGGAAACTTACCCATTTTAACCAATTTTACCTTTTTCTATTTCTCAAAGTCTTTAATCTGTGCTTGCTTAATTCTGTCTGATAATGAGGACTACACTGAAACCTAAAAAAAAATAGAGTTATTTCCTGCTCCAACAACTTCTAATCCAACATTCATCAAATAATTAATCAAGGGATCATGTTACGAATATAACATGGTTAATGATGAATGATTTTTTTGACTCAAGGTATCCACCACTTTGTTTGGTTTTCTCGTATGGTAATTGATCATGCAATCATAATACTTTATCAGTTCAATCCATCTTATCGACCTCATGTTTAGTTTTTTTCTTGGTGAATATATACTTTAGACTTTTATGGTCAGTATATATTTTACATTTGGCTTCATATAAATGATGACCCCAAATTTTCAAAGAAAAAACCACATCTACTAATTACAAATCATGGGTAGGATAATTTAACTCATGAGGTTTTAGTTGTCCTGAAGCATAAGCAATTACCATATAATTTTGTGTCAGAACACAACCATGTACCTTCAATTAAGAATCACTATAGATGAAAAAAACAACATTTCAGGAAGGCAAGGCCAAAATAGGAGCATTCACCAATCTCTTCTTCAATTCCTGAAAACAAACACCACATTACTCTGTCTAAATAAATTTAGCCCCTTTTCATGTTAACTTGGTTACCAGGCTATATAGTCATGCAATGTTTTTAACAAATCATCGGTAATAACCTACTAATCTAATAAAACTATGAATCTCCGTAACATTTGTGGGTCTTGGAAATTCATCAACCACTTTTTTTCTAGTAGGATCGAATGTTATTCCATATTTATTTACAATGTTCCTAGAAAAAGAAATCTGTTGCAGCCAAAAATCACACTTTCTGAATTTTCCATACAGTTTATTTTCCTTTAAGGTTTTTAAAACAACCCTTATATTTTTTTCATGCACTTATTTACTCTTAGAAAATTTCATAATTTCATCATTAAAAAAAACCAAAAACATATCCAAAAACTCATGAAATATTCTATTCATAAGATTCATGAATACATAAGGTGCATTAGTTAACCCAAATAGAGTTACAACAAATTCATAATTCCCATATCTAGTATGAAAAGTTGTTTTTGGGATTTCATCCTTCTTTACCTTCATCTGATGGTATTCGGATCTCAATTCAATCTTAGAAAAGTACTATGCTCCATGGATCTGATCAAACAAGTCATCTATATGTGGAAAAGGATACTTGTTTTTAATAGTGATGTTATTTAAGGCCCTATAATCAATGAAAAGTCTCATGGAACCATCTTTATTTTTAATGAACAAAATAGGATCACCCCATGGTGAAGTTCTAGGACGTATGAATTGTTTATCAAGAAATATTGAAACTTATTTTTCAATTCAATAAGTTCAATTTGATCCATTATGGTCACAAACTTCTTGGTTCCAATCCCTACAATTTTAGGCTGTAGATTTGGAAGGATGTCGTTCTGTTGGTGCCTCTCCTCTTCAGCTTCTCTGTTTCTTCTACGGACTACCATTATAAACAAAAATATCTTAGTTAAAGCAACATGGTAATCTTTAAATTATATAACATTTCAAATTAATCATAGATTAAAAATCATTTATGGTATTCTTTTAACATCATCCTAACCCCTAAAGTTATCTAAACCATCCTCTGATACCAACTATAAGGACCCAACCTTATTACATTACATAATCTTGAATTTAGTCTATAAATAACTTCCTTTAACATTGAGAATCTTTTCAAGTTTAGAGAATTAGAGAATTGGGACATAAACCATTCATAACATTACACATTACTATAGAGTGGATACCATAACAATATTCATTTCTTCCAAAATATAAAACTTTTCAAATAAAACATGATTTTATTGACCATTCTTCAAACAATTAAAGTGTCTTCCTTATTTTTCTTACACATCCTTATAACTTGTGAAAATCATTTAAAAACATGGGATGAGTACAAAAAGCTCAGTAAGGGATATAAAAAAGAAAGAAATAACACATTAGTCCATGAATACTTGTAACGTATGAAATCATTTTCAAAAGACACAATTTTCACTCATATATAGTTAATTTGTGAAACAAGAGATTTCCAAATAACATATAGAACATAAATATAACCATAAAGTTATCTTGGGTCATTACTTACATAATCTTTGAACCCTCTCGGCTACCTTATAATTTGTAACCCTCACAGCTACCTTACAATTTGTGTAACCACCACAGTTATACTTGGAGTAACCATACTTCTAACCAACAACTTACACATATCAAATGCATTGGAGGGAGATATATGTCCCAACATTCATCATAAAAATTTCCCAATAAAAATAACATATTCATACAACATGAATAATTTCATAAAAACATTGCTTTTGGAATTTTGTAAAACAGGATTTTAAAAGAGGATTTTAAAAAGAAATCCCCTTACAAATATAATTCAAGTGAGACTTAATATAGTGTATATAATATGTATATACACTGTAAATACACTCAATTAAAAATAAAATAAACAAAATTAATCACCCAAACATTTTTAATACAACATAAATAATTAAGTAGAATGTTAACTCATAAAATGGAAATTGGATTAAGAATTCCGTTAACTCAAGTTTTTTTTACTTCAAACTCATTTAAAAATCCTGTATAATTGTTAAAATAGTGTTATTAATATCCTAAATAGTCATATTGATCTTTATAATACCTTATATGATCATTTCATTACAACATTTCACCCTTTAATTGTTAGTATTTTGTTCCATGCATTGTTTTGGGTGTGTTCTTTACATGATTTCCATGATCGGTTCATGATGGATATTCTTGTCGATTGGAAGTGAAACTTAATAATTGGAATGGAATAGTATTTAAATATTTATATTACCAAAAATTATACCATTTATCATTTTGAATTCTGACATGAGGATGATTCATAAGTTAAAACATTATGGATATTTGTTTAGGTCATTTTGGTGATTCTTTGATCGTAATGAACTCATTTGTTTTATAAATTAATAACATATGTATAAAATGATTTCATAAAATTATATAAGATATAATACATAAATTATAATCTAGTTCAAACATAACAATTGTTTCATGACTAGTCTTGAATAAAGTAAATGAAATTGAAATCACATCGTCTATGATGTCGGTAAATCGACACATCATGGACGGTGTTTTAATTTCTTGAATAAGTGGGAGAGGATAATAAGTATAATGGTGAGTCTTAAAAAACATGATTAAATATATAATATGTAAGATACTTGATCATTCATTCCTCTTGGATAACGGGAGGTGAAGAAAGAAGAATAATAGAAAAGAAAATGAAAACCAAAGAGGATGTTTACCTCTTGATCTCTTATCCTTGAGATCCTTCTTAAGGCCTTTGGTTTTGGCCTTTTGGTGGGACCATCAGCTCTTGGAAATAGGTAATATCCTTGGGAGGAGTATTGGGAAGAACTAAGGTAAGGCTCAAGGATTGAGAGTTATGGGAGGAAGAGGGAGATGAGGGTGGTATTTATAGTGAAGGAGACGAGGTATTTTACATTATTTTAATCATTATTATAATATTTTTGCTCAAGACTATGAATAGTCTTAACTTATGTGACCCCAAATATTAATAATGGCATGTGAATTCAAAAAAAGTGGCCTTACATAACTTATGATGTCATAAATAGTGAATTTAACTGATAATTTGAATATACGATATTTTACTGTATTTTACTATTCATCGAAAATTCATGAATTTCAGAAAAATCCAAAAATTCACCCTAACATTTTTTTGATGTGTAGAATTCAAAAATGAACTCCATTTTTTAAAAATAATTTTCTAAATGTTTAAAATTTAATTTTTAAATAAAATCATAATATATTCGAAAATAACAATTTTACAACTATAACTGCTTTTATATCACATTGAAAGATTAACCAAGATTTCATTATATTAAATCCTTAAGGAAATAAAATAATAATACAATTTACTATTTATTAGGATCATATTTCTGTTCATAATACTATTCATTAGGGTATGTTATTATTCCCCAAAAACTAACTTGGTTCCATTAGACTCTAAATAACATACTGAACACAATTGTAGATGACCATTTTTTGAAATTCAAAACATGGAAGTGGAAAAATTATGTTTAAAAGATATTATTAAAATAAAGTTTCATGAATTTCAATTTATTTTTAAAATATTTGGGTGTTACAATAAGTATTTTCTACATGATGTTAAACTACATGGTTAATCTCTCTTGCATGACATAAAATTGTGCATCACCAAGGGCCTTAACCAAGAGGACCATTATACTTAGTGTTCATCTCCCACACCAAATTCATTCCAGAACTATGTGTGGGTTTATTATTATCATCACATGACACATATTGACGCCTATATCTAAAATACTAGGTCAACATACAATAATCAACAAGAATAATTCTACCCTATGTGTGTGGTTTAGATCTGTGTAGAGAGTTTCCCCTTCCATAACTATGTGTGGCTTGATTTCTATCATCACAGGACACATAGTTATGTTCAATCTCCAATTCTAGTTCCAGATATAATAATCAACATGAAAATTTTCCACCATAACCTACACATGAGTTATACCTATGAGAGTATATTTTATTAAAGATCTACGTACGACTTGATTTCTATCATCTTGTGATATGTAGCAATGCCCAAACCTCTAATCCTGAGCTCAGCTGCAATATATGAAATGATAAAAATGAAACATTAATTGTATATGAGTCGTACCTATGAAGTGAATGTACTATCCTCATTAAATTAAACTATATGAAAAAATTAGCATATACCTCTTTTAAATAACGGGAAGATCCATAAAATCTCATTATGTCTATAAAAAAATTAAATCTATGCACAGATGGATTGTACATGTGATATATCTGCACAAGAAGGGCTCTAGTATATGGATAATCATCAATAATCATTATCATATATAAAAGACTCCCCCTACATGTAAATGTCCCCAAACAGTGAAATTTTTTCTGAAGGAAATCTTGCACAATTTTTCACATGGGTTCTCACATCCTTACTGAATGATGTTAAACTGCAAGTAAAGAAACATCTATATCGTAAGAATTTAAACAGAAAGGAAAATTTCCTGGTCAAATGAAATTAAAATTGCATGAAAAATGTGTCCCTACTACATGATGTTAAAAGGTGTAGACCATCACCCATCATTGTCCCTTATCAAAGAACCACTAGAGACTAGCCCTAGTTAACCATAGAATGAGGTGTTTTCATCAACTTTTAAGCCCCCCATCCCATAAATCACACTTCATGTCTTGAGTGCCTTGGTTCACCTCAAACCTTTCATATACTATATAAATTAAATTATATCTCTCTATTTTACCTTACTATATATGCATATGGTCTTAGACCTACCAACTAGATACATCTTGGCCCTATATAAAGGAATTTTTGATACTTATGAGCCTAACATCACCATGGAAGGACTTAATTATTGAGGGTGCTCTGGGAAATCCCCAGCACAATTTCCCTATATCATTACTCATTACCTGAGAACCTCAATACATGATTTATAACATTTTCATCACCCACTCAAAATTATTTTGGAGTGCTCTGGACCCTAGGCATCTTAATTAGTCTGTTGTGTAACATTCCCCTCATATTAGGTCATGTGCACCATGACCTTAAACTTCTTACACTTTGGTCAAAGTTATAATACCATAAATTCTATCCTTTTAAGGTCTAGATAATTGTACCATAAGATTCAATTAAAAGATACATAAAACCTGTCAGGTTGAAAACCTACAAAATGGTTGCTTGAGAAAAATTCACATATTCGCTCCTTAAGCTCTTCATCACCAGAGTTTCAGAAAAAACATAAATGAATGACGCATAAATTTCATAGGTCCCAATTTTTATCCCTTGTAAAAGATAAACTATGACCACTGGGACCCCTAGTCTAGGATAATTTATAGTAATTATTTTTTACATGTAATTACCATAAAAATGTGTTTTCTAGGTGACAACACAACCTTAAGGGTTCTATAACCCTTCTTGAATATTACATTTTCTATAAATCACACTTCATGATTTTAGTGAATTAGGTCATAAAAATCCTTTCATATCCCTTTATAAGGAAAATATGACTCTCTATTTTACCTTTCTATAGATTCATAAGGGCTTAGACCTACCAACCAGAGACATGTTGTTCCTATATGAAGGGATTTCTGATTCTTGTGAGCCTGACGTCACTGTGGCAGAACTCAACACCTTAGAGTGGTATGGGCCATTCTCAGTATGATTTCTCCATACCATCCCCATTACCCAAGAACTTTATACCATGATTTAAAATCCTCATAACCATACTATTCTAGCGGATTCAACATCCTTAATGTTACATTGCCATGTTTTGTACCCTTTTTCAAAGCAAGAATGTGGCACTCTATTCCTAAAATTTTTTATGGCTCACACCATGTGACTTGAAACCACATGGTGTAGGGCCTAATACTCCCAATAAAAAAGATAAAATGACCTATGGTTCAATAAACCTTCTTATATATTCCTTTTCTCCATACCCTAATTCATTGACCTGACATTTGAGTCTTTGAAAATCTTTCATGGACCTCAGAAAAGTGTGGGGATCAACTCTACTTAAAAAAGAATATAATCACTATGGAATAATGTATAGTGGATTTAAAATACTAATTAGAGTCACCTCTTACTTATATTAAATGAACTCCAATCCTCGTGAACCCCAGTGACATTGTGGCAGATCATAGAAACATAGGGTGTTTTGGGTCTCCCATAATGAATTTGGTATCCCTAAATTTTTATCCAACTACTAATAAAACCATGATAAATCTTTCATATACCATATAAAATATTTTATACACATATATTTTATTATTATACCAATTCATAAGGTCTTTTACCTACCATCCATAGGCATCTCCTCCTTTCAGGAAAAGAATTCCAATCCTCATGAGCCTAGACAACACTATGACGGAACTCAGAACCATTGGTTGTCTTGGTTAAAACTTTGAATGTCTACCTAATATTATATATTCATCAACAATGTCCTGGTATTGAGACTTTAAACTTCATGGAATCTCAAGGTCCAAGCTAAAATACCTTGAACTACAACAATATGAGCTCTGAGCTAAAAGAACGTAAACTACAGCAATATAAGGTCTGATCCAGAAGGCCTTAAACTACAACAATATAAGATATGATCTAAAAGATATTAAACTATATAAAAATAAGGTCTAATCCAAAATACCCTAAACTACAATAAAAAAAGTCCTGATCTATAATAACTTAAGCTACAACAATAGAAGGTCCAAGCTATAATTCTAGAAACTACAGAAACAGAAGGTCTGAGCTAAAAGACCCTAAACTACTACAATACAAGGTCTAAGATAGAAGAATCTACACTACATCACAATAATGATTTATTTTTCAATACTAAAAAAGGTAAAAAAATTGTTGGTTCAAAACCCCATAAGATGGAATCCTGATAAAAAACTGAGTATATTCCCACTATGTCTTCCTCCATATAAAGCTTAGGAAAAAGTTAAGAAAATATAAAAGAAAGTGATACAAATATTGTGGGGATCACCATATAGCCTTAGTATAAATAAATCCATGATTTATAAGTCCACTGACATTATACAAAGATAGATCATTCTCCCTCTAGAACATATATTCTACCCAAATTAACCTTTTTTGGGTCAAGTAATCCCAAGGTAACTATAGAAGACAAGTTAGTAATAAATATCATGTTATATGGAATTAATGAGAATTTATAAAAGAAATTATGTTATGTTTTAAAGATTCAAATCTAGTCATTCATGTTTACTTGATATTATATGGAGGATGGGTATGATTGATGATTGATGCAACATCAGGTCAATGAAATGTCATGTGCATCATGAATGAAAGGAATCTAGACAAAGACACATAAATTTTTGAAGATGAATTCATTAATAACATGAAAAAGGAGGAATCTACAAACTTTTGTGTCTCTACAAGAATTTCATCAAAATAAAAAAACATTAATGATCAAAATAAAATAATATTTGATCAGATGGGCTAGAAAAATCAGCAAGAGTCTAACAGTAAGTATTGAAGGAGTGCCAAAGTGTCTCAAACTCTGATTCTTCTAATTCTACCCTAGGATGAAGGTTATCAATAAGATTAGATATATCCCAAAATATTTTATAATTGGTTTCCAAAGAAAATTATTATTCTGAAACATCAGGCTTCGAGCGTACTATGATCTCTTCATATCTATTTTTCGGTGCGGTAAAGACATCCATTTGGGTGTTCAACTTAGATATGAACTGGTGTCTATATTCCAACACCTCCAAAAATTCCCTTATTAGTTTATCCATGGGAGTTTCATCATCAATATCTTGAAAACTACTCTTTTAGGTAGCCAACTCTTTCCATGTTAGGTTGACTCATCACATGATTTCATATAATGGTTGGTAGTCAAAGTTACCCACCCCCAAATCATGAAAGATCCAATGAAGATGTCTTTCATGATCATTAAATTTTTCTAAGGGAGTTTCAGTGAACAAGGTATGAATATTCCACTAGATAATCGTAGTCCATGTCTGGTCCTCTAAAACTACTAGTGTAGGTATGTTAGAAGGGGTAACAGGTGGTTAATCTTATAAAGAAGTGAGATAGGAATCCCCATACACTCTC
Organism: Viscum album; assembly: GCA_963277665.1. Classification (NCBI taxonomy): domain Eukaryota; kingdom Viridiplantae; phylum Streptophyta; class Magnoliopsida; order Santalales; family Viscaceae; genus Viscum; species Viscum album. The sequence goes on along the minus strand of OY728164.1, from coordinate 918,846,585 downwards.
TTAAGAAAATGCATCATCGGAAGGACTAGCTTCCTTAACAAATTATTCCCCACAAATGGGATGGTCATATCTAGGATGGGGATACTTCCTAAAAGGTTTTCTTGAATCTTTAATCAAATCCATTATTGCTATATAAAATGTAGTTGGTAAGGAACATAGTCTATCCACTTGACCGACAAGTCTATTCAGCACACCACCTGGATAGGCCTCCACCCAAGCCTAGTCATAATCATAATCTAGGAATAAAGGTGTGTGAATGGTTGGAAATATGACCTCATCATTGGTATCCTTTCATTCTAATATCATCCAAATCTAGCGGATAATCCTAGGATGTCTCTCCCCTTGTATTCCAATTGAGGGGAGAGGAGATTCCCTTTGGATGGAACCAAACTCGTGAGAAAACTAGTAAGGGGTATATATCTCACAAACAATCAACTCATACATCCTTACCATGAGAACATCATCTTGAAGGGAGATCTTTTATGATCACTCATTGAGAGAGCCACTACAATTTTCAATAATTATCTTGATGGGCACAGAATAATAAATAAATTTGAAATGTTCAGATTGAATCAACATGTTGGAGACCTCATTTGGACCCAATGACTATTCCTAGACCCCAAAAATGATTATAATCCTTGGGAGGAATGAGATTCCATGGATCCCAATAGTGTTTTTTGTACTTATAGTAGTGAAAATTATCCCTTATTCAGCTGAATAAAAACTAGAATGGGACACCAATTCTATAAAGTATTTTTCCCTATTGAATGTGGCCAGAAGCTAGTAAAGGAATTATAGAGTTGGTACAGCTAGATTAATAGGTCTTCCCTCTTCTAAATGAGAATCCATCTCAAGCATGATAACTCAGATTTATGAGTATGCATTCATATCCTGGAAAATCCACCCATTTAAGAACATGGAAATGAATCCTGCCTACCTAAGGCTTAGGGATATCTCTAGCCTCACCCAGTAGCCCCATTTGGTGTATTCTATGGTTTCCAAGATTTTCCAATATGAAGTGGTGTTGTCACAAACCTATTGAGAAGGGAACCAATGAGTTCATATAATATCCAATTGAGCTCTACTATGATAGAGGAAAATTTTGTTTCGGTCTTTAAAAGACATGAATGGGAACATATCCAGCTCCTTTCTTAGATTTTCCTTCATAGTGTTGGTCATATCCCATGCCAAATATATATTCAGTTTGGGGTCATCCTAAACATTCATATCAATAAGGAACCCAGCATACATTTCCTCAAGGGGGGTATCCTGCCCAATCAGTAGATATCCCAAAGGATGATTCATATTTCATCGTGGGATAGATGGAATAAATTGGTACCAAGGAATCAATAATTAATTAGTTATATGAGAAGATATGAATTATGGTATATGATGAACTAAGAGAACTATACTAATTTATAAATTTGGATATCATGTTGTTGGTTATTAAATTCAAAACAGCTATGTCTAACCCAGAATGCCCATTCATTGGAAAAATTTCCACCAGGGTGCATGTCCTATTTCAAGTTGTATTTTCCACACTAGTTTCTTAAATAAGAGACAAATATGCTTTAATAGCATAGATAAATGGTCTAATGGTAGAAATCACAGCCTTATAGACCCATAGGGGAGTTCTCCAATATATAGGACAACCCCTGGGACCTTGTTAAAACTAGTTGACCATCCACATAAACCATCATCTAAATACAATTGATGGAAATTGAAACCTAAAAATATGAAAGATTGAAGTTAGGATAAGGAATTAAAATGTCATCTAGAAGATTGAATCTATAGAGTGGAAGATGATATGATAAAGTATAGGTTTTAATATCATATGACAAAATCCTTTTTTGAACCTCATTGTTAGAGAAGACAATATACTGAGGATTAGTATTCTGGTTCCCAAAAATCAGATCCCTCTAGTTAACCATATTAGAAGAACTATGATGAGATTTAGAAGACATATGCATAAAACCAAGAAGAATATGTCAGAAAAATGAAAAAAAAATCTCATCAAAAGTGATACTTAACTCCGAAAACATCATTCGGATCTCATGAAACATATGGGGATTCATGGTCGCATGAAATAATACAGTTCTTAATGACTTCATGACCCATAGATATTTCACGAACCATATAACCCAAGTAAATCTTTTGATTTCCCAACCTACACCAAGAATCACGATCACATGACCCTGTTAGTATCGTGTTCTCTATATAATATTCAAGTGATCATGTGGCCGAACTAGTTGATCTTGTGAAAACCTATAAATACAACCATATGGACAAGGAAATAGGTTAAGGAAGTAGATAAAGATTAGCTAGAGTTATCTTGTGGTTGATTTGAATAACTGCTAAGGAAAGTTAGGTTCTATGAACATATCTCATGAAAATGGTTCTCACGAAGAAGCCTTGCAGAATAGATCATGTGATTAGTTCTCATGGAGAAGTCTTACAAGCAGGTCATGCGATAAATTCTTACATAAGGTCTTATAAAGGGTCCACTAAATGGAAGTATATCACATAATATTTGGATCGTTGAAGTCACTAGTGAATGATTTCTTCTCTATTCCCGTATTTATAGGGCACTCTTTACAATACCAAGAGTCATCTGGAAGGCCAAATGTCTCCCAAGATACTGATTGGTGATATCCCCAAAGACTCAAGTGGGCATTTAATTTCTTCAGAACTGATACCTTATCCCTACATATTTCACTCCTGTGGGGGTATTTATTAATGCCAACCACATGAGCATCAGAAAATCTATAAGGGAAAAAATAACTAAATCATGGGTATTATTTTCTCCTCAAAGAAAAGAAAGAAAATGTGTTCAAGACACTTAGACCATGTAAGCTAAAACAAGACAAGTGGTCACATGATCTTTTAAAGGTCATGAAAATAGGTTATGCATAGTGAATGATATTATAGAGATCGCAAAAAGCCCCCTTAATAATCCACCCTATTCTTATGAAGGTTTCCAAGACATTCACTGATCATGAGGAGACTTCCATACAAGTTCCTCCAAGTCACGCGACTTGTTAGTTGTCAAGAGCCTGAAACCATCCAAAAATCCTTGTAAAATAAATGATAAAAATATTATAATGTTTTAAGCTTGTTTTGATCATTGATATTCAGGAAAAATGATCACTTGTTTCCCAAGACCTTGAAAAATCCGTTATCATATCCACCTTATCATGTAAGAACCTAATGACATGTCTCCTACTTCAAATAGAAAACAAAGGGGTGTCCATGAAAGTGATCTTGTATCATCACAAGACCCATTATTGGTCACACGACACATCACTAGTATGGAGAGTGAGTGTTTTTTACATCACCCACACAACTTCATGATATCCCCATCCGTTGTAAAATAATGAAGGGAATGGAAGGGGAAACGAGGAAGCTTCTTTCAGATAGAGGATACACTGGAAATCATGTGAAATGGGTCATATTCCCCCAAATAATTACTATTGATCATGTGAGTCCCCCCTCGACAATATGGAATGATATTTCTAGAGCCCTTTTTCTTAACATCCTTATCTCACGAAGGCCCCCCTATAAATCTATCTTTTCCTTGAAAAGGACCCAATCCAAGTAATATTCAATCACACAAAAGTCATTCCATAGGAATCCTAATCTCATGAAGACCTATAGGCATATCTTCCTAACCCTGTGTAATCTCCTTGACATGTCCACATGGATAGGAAAACTCCCTCTGATCATCCTGGATCCAATAAAAACGGAAAAGGTGGAACATTATTGTAGTCTTTGATCATCATGCAGCGACATAAATGGCACACGACAGGATAATACAGAGCACATGACAGCAAGTCCCTCCACCGACTCCAGCTCAAATCTATGTGATATTCACCATGAATGGTGTAATATAACTGGGGTGGTAGGGTCTATAAATTAACTACACTGAATATAAAAAAAATAATCCATCGATGATCCCTCATGCATAGGATCTCAGAAGTTGACTTCTCAAAGTGTCCAATCATGTTATCACAAGGTCTTCCACTAGGTAAAAATATATAAAATGACCTAAGGGATCACACGGAATGAATATGTGCTTCACGTGATCAATCATAGATCATGCAAAGGAATTATTTCATATCTATCTAGATTATGAAAAGCAAGTCCTACATGTCATATGGATCGTGTGAAACCTAATAATAAGATAACATTGGACAAACCTAAGAAATGTATGAAATAAAAGGATGGAATAAAGACCAAAAATATAGGAGGCTTATTCTAAGAACATATATGATGGTCCTCATGTGCTTCGCATGACTCACCAAGATCATGAAACAACACCGAGTCATGTCACTCAAATCATGTGATGCTCCCTTGACAAACAATTTGGTTCATATTATGTCCCTTGGACATGTTGAAGTAATTCGAATTATGCCCTCAAGGTATACCACCCATGTCATGAGAAGCCCCCTTGTTTTTTATACCAAATATTATGATGTATTCTATACATTTTTCCTTTGTTATGCAGAAACACCATGATAATTTGACTAGGTCTCACGTTAACACCGACACATGTCAACCTCGATCATGCAATGTCCTTCAGACAGGACAGCCAGGTTACATGGAACTATTCTGGCATGTCAATCTGGATCACATGAAATCCTCCAGACATTTCAACCTAGATCAATAAAATTTCTTCATAAAATTCATCTAGGTCTCATGATGTCACCAGGACTTGTCTGACTAGTCATGCAACACTCTCCAGACATGTAATTCAGATCATGCAACGTCCTTTAGACAAAGTCAACTGGATCATGTGATTATCATTGGACATTCTCACTAGTCAACCAATACATGTCAATACATCCTCAATAATGTCAGTAAGATGATCATAACATGTTATCTAGACAATCATCCCATGTAAAGTAGATATCCCAAGACATGATAACCTTGTCCAGTGAATATAAGGGAAACCTTAGTGGGTAAGACCAAATCAATTTAAGTACGATTAATATGTTTCCTTATATAACTAGGATATGTAGGATACCTTCCCAAGGCTCAAGATTCATATTAAATATCCAAAGATAAACCTCATTGTGTATTCCCTGATCAATTTAACTACAATGACTCTAATTCCTACCATAACTAGGATACATAGGATGCCTTCCTAAGGCTAGAGATCTAAATTAAATTTCCAAAGAGAAACCTTAGTGTGTAATATCCAATCAATTTAACAATAATGAATCTCATTTATTCCATGACCAAGATATGTAGGATGCCTTCATAAGGATTTAGATCTGTATTAAATATCTATAGGGAAACCTCAGTGTTTAAGCCCCAATCAATTGAAATATGATGAATCTGATTCCTTCCATAACCAAGATACGTAGGACTCCTTCCTAATGATTGAGATCCATATTAAATATCCAATAGGAAACCTTAGTTTGTAAGACCTAATCAAACTAAACTATGAGAACTCTGATTCCTATTATAACCAGGATATGTAGGATGCCTTCATAAGTCCCAAGATCAAATGGGAATCCACCTTGGTGTGTGTCCCACCATGTCTTCAAAATTATAACCATCAGAACCCAATATCTCCCATGGGATTATCATCCTTCTTCACCCAACAGTAGGCTAATAAGGAAAGTTAAATATGATGAATATGATTCTTTTCATAACCAAGATACATTGAAAACCTTTAGAAGGATTGATCTCCATATTAAACATCCAAAGGGGAACCTCAATGTGTAATCCTAAATAAGTTAAACTATGATGAATCTAATTCCATCCATAACCAAGATATATAGTATGAATTCCTAAGGATCAGGCTCCATATTAACTATTACAAGGGAAACCTTTATGTGTATTCCTCATTAAAACTAAACTAATATAACATTGATCCCTACTATAACCAGGATACATAGGGTACCTTCTTAAGGCCTAATCTCAAATGGGTGTCCACCTCAGTGTAAGTCCCCCCCCCCATGTTTTCAACATTCTAACAGTCAAGACACAATATTTCCCATGGGATTATCATCCTTTCTCACCCACTAAGTAATTGAGAAGGAAAATGAACTATGGGAACCCTGATTCCTGTTATAACCAGGATATGTAAGACATTTTCCTAAGGCACGAGCTCTATATTAGACATCTAAAGGGTTTTCCTAGAAAATAAGTTCCTCATCCATATAAATTGGGACTGGTTACTTAGTATCCCTTATTTCCCACATTGATCATGGATCAGATGGTCTTAGGGAGTTTCAATGATCATATCATTCACATTAGGAATCTCAACCAATTAGGGAAACCTTAGTGGGTAATCCCCAATCAGTGGAATATTATGACTACCCCCATATAAGGGAATCCACCTCAGGGTAAGTCCCAAGGGAATGATTGAACTATGATGGATCTAATTCCTTTTGTAACTAGGATATGTAGGAATCCTCCCTATAGTTCAAGCTCAATACCCAGTTCCTAAGTTCCCATGTATGTTTCCTTTTCATAAAAAATTAAACTATACAGTTTTAATGAACTATGTGGGTTTTGATTCTAGATATAAATAGGATATGTAGGAAGTCTCATAATTCCTCAATCATATCCTCAAAATACTAATTTCGTCCTTATATGGTAGAAAATTCTGAAGTTCCTGGTTGTATGGATTCAATATATAAGTAGTTACCCATTATTGGGAAATGTATGAAGAACCTCAGATACACAAAGATAGACTCATCAATAGATCCCCCCTACATGTGAAAGGGTTCAAACCATGATCATTTTTAGGGTAACTAATATCATGTTGGGATTAGAAAGAGATTCAAAAACATATCTTAAATTTATAAGAGAGCCATGGAGTAGGCAACAATTCCCCTGTGTGATGAGCCAAACCTCTCATCCACTTGACCAATGTGAGTTCCTAAGCATCATTGTGACTGAAACCCTAATGGAATACATAAATTTGGAATATAGGTATGTACACATTTAAGGATGTGGTAACTGTTGGTAGATTACTTTAGAGATAAAATTGGTAAACCTAAATTGGATGATTCTGCAAGACATTGCACCCCCCCCCCACACACACACACAAACAAAATTAAACCATCTGTCCAGGAAATACACACCTTTCTGATGATAAAAAATGGTGAACCCGACATGAATGAGTATAAGTTAACTATGTAATCACCTTGAAATATTAAATAGGATAGACTATATGGTTCTCATCAGACCAGTTTGTTCATGCCAAGTTGTTCCATGGATTTTCTGACAAAACACTCCCCAATAAAGCACACAAAAATTATGGTATGACTGTATTTTTTTACAATCAAGTGAAATCTTGTTGAATATTTTCTTCATCTCATAGAATGATATAGAGATCTTAGATACAACAAATTCATCTTGAAGAAACTTTAAAATCCTAGATGTTACTTTGATAGTAATTCCACGTGCACTTATTATTCTATAACCAAAGTAGAAAATATAACATTAAGTATATGACACACCCTTCATAAAGTTATTTATTTCCTTCTTCAGCTAATTCATAAAACTCATTTTATTATCACTAATTTTTTGATAAATATTAACCTACTCAGGATAAACTAAAAGTTATTTTGATATATTACAATCTTAGAAATTATAACCTATAAAACCAAATGTTTCATTTATCAATTTTTGAACATAATTATCCAATGGATGGTTACTTTTTGTTTAATTAATACGATGTCCTCTTATTTTAAATTCAACAATATTTGATTCTCCATTCCAAATCCAATGTACATATTGAGAATAAAACTGTTTCAATATCATGTTTTTATATACATCATTTCAATTCAACCGTCATTTGAATTTACCCTCATGAAATATAAATTTTATTTTGACATAGATATTTTATTCTACTTCCCACTGATTGATTTTAAATATCTTAATCTAAAAATTATACCAAACCATTAACATACTAAGGTTTGTTTTTAGGTAAATTAATCTTTCTTTTATTCTAATGCATTGAATTACCACTCTTCTCCCAATACATTAAAAAAATTTAATTTAAATTTTTAATCAAAAAATTTCAATCAATTCTTAACATCACTATTTGGAAAATAATTTATTTAATAAAATTATTCTCTTGAAATAATATTTTAAACAAAAAAATGACAAAAAAATTAAAATAAGTCGTAACATAATGTAAATTTTTTAGAATAATCCTATGTTACTTAAAATTCTAAATCACAATTTGTAATTAAAAATATTCAAACACTACCAGATGAAATAGGGGTCAGATATTGTAGGATAAGTTTAAGGAGTCAAGGGTTGGAGTACAATGATAAGAAGGAATTGATCGATGTGGTATCCAAGGTGGTGAGGTTGGTGAAGTTGGAATTGTATATGGATAGGGGTGAGGGGCCAAGGTCGTGGTAGAGGGGTAAGGAGAATTAGGGGTTGGGGGTTGGGTTCATAGGGATAATGTATCCACCATCATGGTTTCGGTTATGGGTTCGAGTCACAAGGATAAGGGGGTGTTTTTTTAGGTTTAGGATTGTTTTCATGGAATGGAATCACTGGGAGAAGGGATGCTCATGGGGGTTGGGGCCTCTACGCATGAGGGGTGTCAGAGTCATGGGGTTTTTTTTGAGAAATTTATTAGTGGTTTTTTATAAATTGACACATATTATAATCATATTCATTTTTTAAATTATATCCATGGTTATGATAAATCTTCTTTATATAATGGTTTTAGTAACTACTATTAGAGGATAGATCGACAATAGATAAGAATCTGAAATTGTATAGGTCTGGGTGGTTCTTAGAATAAGGTAAGTAAATGTAAAAAATAGTGAATGTTTCTAGTTTTTGTTTCATTTTCATGCATTTGGGGTTCCGGGTAGCATAAAACCCATTAAGGATTTTGATTTGGTCGGGAAGTAGGAATGGGGCCATGCTTTCTGGGACCCATTTTCTAAAATATTGAAAACCACTAATTTTTTAATTTTTTTTAAAAAAACTGATTACAAATTTTCACTCTCAATTCAAACAAGGGATCCAACTCATTTTCTATGGATGAGTATGAGGGATCATTTACTTTTTCAAAAATAATATACAAGTTATCATGTGATTTTCTTATTACAACACAAACATGATCACAAGGGATTAGACACATTTCTTATGATTCACAAGTGCATTCTAAGTACTAATTTGTACACTGATATCCACATTACTGATACAAACTAAGATCATATTATATCTATAATTTTCTACTTCCATAGTTTCCTCCATTTACACATTATCCCTTAATTTTTCCTTAAAATTGGGAAGTACTCTATATCTCTACCTTTTCATGTCCCCTTTAGTGGTATAAAATTATATACTCAATTTATCATGATGTTCATTAATCAGCACACAAATATTGTGTCTCCTCTCCAGGAAAGTCAATGTAATGAATGATTGGATAAATTGGTTGTGATATGCACCCATAGATAGTGTGTAAATCCTAGTATTTCCCCTATCAATTTCACAAAAATTTTCAACCCATATAGCCAATTTGGGAAAAAATATTCTCAAATTATTTATAGAAACATCAAAATCAAAATCCAATCAAGAATGAATGATGACATCACATAATTTTAATTCCTCTTCCTTAGTTCCTCTTCCCATTCTGTTACATAATTTTTTAATTTCATAGCTAAAATGTTTCCTCACAAGACGGTAAAAATATAAATGTATATCGCCCCTGAATATTTTTCTAATGGAAATTTTAATTGCATTAGGTTTATTAGTTATAATAACCAATTTAATAAAACTTACAATTTCATTTAGATTGTCTAAAAACCATGTCCATTCATCATATGTTTCACCCCAGAAAATTGAATATGATAATTGTAATAGGTTGTTATTTGTTCCATATGTTGATTCTTCCATCAACATGCCTTTATAAGGACCACTGAGATGACACCCATCTACATTCAACATTGACCAAGCACCTTTATAAGGATCATTAACATGATACCTACCACATTCAACATGGTCTTATCACCTATTGAGAAACCATTGTTGAAACAAACATATTAATTGAATAATAATTGAAATTCTCCATTATCTAAGAATACCCTCTTGGTTATTGTTTCATAAATGATTTTCATTGTCCCATTCCATATTTTATGGAATAACATATATTACTACTCTGAAACCCCATATATTTTACCAACAACATTTTCCTTGGATCTTATCACTTGATGGTATGTTAGGTGTGAAATTAGGTTATTAATATTGATCTCATATTGACATTACCTGATGTATTAATCATCAATTTAATTTAATTTATATGAAGTCATGAAAACAATCATGAATTTATTTTATATTCTAAAAATATTTGTTGTTGGGATCCTCTATGATGGGCCAGTACATTACCACTTTGGATTATGTTTTAGACCATCCTATTCTTCATCCCAATTGTGCTTTACAATGGGATTCACGTGCCACATCACTAATCTACATTTATTTTTTTACCTATACATTGAAAACCTTATAATTATTGAATCTACACCATAAACCTATTCTAGGTTATCCACTAAAGGAGAATCACTTCTTTTAGGTAGTGTGTTCATGGAACATCCTGGTTGGATGGGGGTATTACAAGGAGTAGAAATGTGTTAGGGAATTTATGACCCCTATAAGTGAGGGTTCAGTCATTATACCCTCTTAGTTTTTCATAGGTTCATCTATTTTTCTCTGGAATAAAATCATTGGTTCTCCTTATCATTCATCAGAATTGTTATAGATATGGTCTCGTCCAATATTCCTCCTTGAATTCCTCTCATAGCATATTATGGTGGAGTATTGTTGATGTTTATTATTTAAGAAGAAGTGTTTTCTTTTTTGAATAATCCAGAAGAACCAAAAGAATTATGAATCCTCATATCCAAGTGATTTACAAACCTCCATTCCAGAAACGTTAAGAGAATATGACCACGAGAGATCCATTAACTCTTACATGTAATTATAGTAGTTACGACGTTTTTTTCTGAAGTTTAAATTTCTTTCATACTTCATTTTATTTCCCATTCCTTCTTGATTGTATCTTGTATTATCTTTCTGTTGATATTAATAAATAATTTGTTTGATGGGTCTTCTTTCTATGAAATTAGGTCCAAACTGGACGAAAGAACATTAAACCCTCATGTTCTCTTTACTAATTTCATTATTTCTTACTTTTTGAATGTGTGGTTTATTTTTGATTCAAATACATTAAACAAAATTCCCAAATGGTCATTATTTGGTTTTTGTGATCTGTCTCATTCCAATGAACCATACCCTAATAATGTTATATCATATTCTCATTGGATTCTTTATTTCTTTTGAATATATTTCTTATTTCAATTTAGTTTCTATTTTAATATTCTCACTTGAATCTTATCTTGATTTTCCACTACATTATTTTTGTTTTCAATTTAAACCACTATCACCACACATATTCTAAAAATTTCAAAAAAAACTAATTATATAGTAAGGAATATATAATTATTTTTTTCAATTCTTAGGGTCGTAAAATTATCATTTTTTTGTAAAAAAACTGAGTATCCAATCTATTGGATAAACATGAAAACAACTAGTTTTGAAATAAAAAAATTTAATGGGGATGATGACTTCATTATTTGGGAAATTATGATGAGAGCCTTGTTGGTTGAGAAAGGATTTATTGATTCCTTGTTTGTCCAGAAGAAACCCATGGTAACTATATCTAAAATTGGATAGTCCTCTAGAATTTATTAAGATGTATCCCCTTATATTCTTGTTAAGTCCCATTGTTCTCTACTTCTTTCTTTAGGTGATAATGTTCTTAGAGAAGTATCCTTTGAAACTATTTATGATGGTATATAGCATAATCTATTGGAATTATATATGAATGCTTCATGTTTCTATATAATTATTAAAATACATCACTTTTTACTTTCAAAATGATATTTGGTCTGTCTATTAAATCCCACTTAGATGAATTTAATAAAATCATGCTATATTTATCCAATATTAATGTAATGATTGATGATAAAAATCAATAAATTATTATTTTAATTTATTTAGTCAATGCCTATATCAAATTAGTAGATACCATTATGTACATTCCTTACTCTATAACACTAGGCTTCCCTCCATTCTAAATAATTTCCTTGAAAACAAGTAGTAAATGGTGGGGAAGAGAGTTTTTTTACAAGTGTTAGAACAAAATATAGGGGAAAGAACATTATGTATAAGAAGGATATAAGAAATAATAAAAAACATCATAGGTATAGGTCTATGTATAGGGAAATAAATATTATTTTATTTCATTTTGGTAAGCCCGAGAACACAATGTCTGAATGTAGGAAAATTAAACAAGACCTTGAGACCAAATATCCTAATTACCGTCCCCTTATATTGGAATCTTTTTATGACACTAAATATGTGTTGAATGTGTCCATCCATTCCCTTAACCATGAGTGGGTCCTAGACTCAGTCTTCTCATTCTATATGTTTCCTTTTAGGTATCCATTCCTAGATTTGACTGAAATATTAGAGGTAGATATCCTCTTATGTAATAATAGGTGGTGTAAAGTAGTGGTAAGAGGTTATATTTTAATATAACAATATCACCACTCCATAATCACTTTTCTTGATGTTAGGTGGGTTTCCAGCCTCTATGGAGACCAAATTTCCGTAGGAATTCGGGATCAAAAGGGGCATGCCTTTTGTTCTAAATCATGTATCCTAAAGGTCTCCAAATTCACTATAACTATCATGAAGGGTTCTCTCATTAATGGGTTGTGTGACTTGAATATGAAGACCCATTAATGGTATTTTATTAGTGTTTATACCACTAATACTGATAATACGTTGTTATGGAATAGGATAATGGGGCATGTAAGCTAAAAAGGGTCTACAAGAACTTAAAAAACAGGGGTTGTTGGCTGACATTACACCAAACAATATGCCCTTATATGAATATAGTGTAATGGGTAAGGCTAAGAGAGTAACCTTTAATAGGTTTAACATCAAAGAAATATGCCCCTTAGAATAAATACATTTTGACTTTTTGGGATAAGATAACACCATTGGAGAGTCACCCTCTCTGGCCTATAATTATAGCAGTAACCTTATTTTTTGTTTCAAAGTTAAAATTTCTTTCATACTTCCTTTTATTGACTATTCACATGAAATTGTATATTTTATCATCATACTTTTGATCTTAACAAATCATTATTATGGCTAGTTTTATACCCATGCATGTAGGTCCAAACCAGACAAAAGGACATTAAATCCTTATGTTCTCTTTACTACATTCTTTCTTTCTTGCATCTTTAATGTTTTGTTTCATTTTGATTTAAAAAATATAAATAAAATTACCAAAAAATCCTTTTCGAGTTCATGAACTCTACCTCTTTCCATTGAACCTTACCCCAAAATTGGGTATATATATTAGTATTTGTACAAGTCAACATTAATCTCCATGTTAGTTTTTTCAACACCCAAATTCATTTGATCACAAATGATATATGACATTAATTATGCCCATGGTTTGTGTAGAACTATTAGTGTGTCTTGGGCTGACTTCATGTGGGTGTTTTGAAAAGTTTTCAATAAAATAAATGGATTTGAATTACCCAACCATATTCCATTAACTTCCACATGAAACTCTCAACATTGAATTTCACAATAATGAATTTATAATTATTCACTAGTATAAAAAAGACCTTTAGAAAGCACCAAAATCCATCATTAAAGGCTTATTATGACCTACTAATTACAACTAATCGATGTACGATTTAGGCCCATCACTATTTCTTATAGTGACATCCAAAAAGTAGTCATTATAGGGGAGACTGGGGGCCTTATAACAGCTTCCATTGGGCAGTTTTTATAGAAATTTTAAATCTAACCTATAGTGGCCACCATACGGTGGTCACTATAGGTCATTTCAATATTATCTATAGTGATCTCCATATGGTGGCTACTATAGGTCAAATCTGAAAGGGCTATAGCGACTTCCAAATAGCAGCCACTAAATATATTAGTTCTTTAAATAAATTACACCAACATTTAAAATATCATAAAATTCTATAATAATTCAAAAATTGAACTAATATCTCCATGTTATATAAAATCACAATCTCATAAATATGTATTTCCAATCATATATCAAGCTCTACACCCATATTTGAATAAAACAATATATAAAATAATTAATAAAATAATTTTTTCAATAAAACTAAATTCAAAAAAAATAACAATTGAAATTTAGAAGAATATTTCAATTAAATCATATTACAAGTCAATTTACTTTTAATTTCTTAAAATTTTTTATTCATTTTTTATTTGAAACTTCTTATTCACCCCTTTCAACCATACTACATGTCTAATTAATTTTTAATCTTCTCAAAAACATCAAAAATATTAATAACATGGTTTTCCTCTGATATCACATCACTTTGAGGTTGTTTGTTATGGATATGACCATTAAATGCACTTTTTAGCTTTTTTAAAACAAAAAACTGCATTTTGGGTCATCCCAACCAAAATCCAGCTCATATAGACATTTTTTCAACTCGAACATTTCACAATTCACTGTATAGTTATTGTCGTCAAATTTTATGAAATTTAGAGGTCATTCGTTTCGTTTTGACCCCATTAAAAACATTTTTAAGGGGTTTCAACGTAACACCCCAATATTTTACGATATGTTTCCTTTAAATAAATTCAATTTATTAAATATCTTACATTTCATGCAACACCGAGATTAAACGAACCACGGTATATGATTAAATATTAACATAACCATTGGAATATGAATGTGACCATTAGAAATAATAATCTGGTCATTAGAATAATAACCTCACCTATGAAAGTATAAATAAAAATTATTTATCTCATAAATTAAAACACAATATATTTATATCATGTAATTAGTAAATAAATGTTTTAAAAATGATAAATTAAGTGTTGGTATTTTATTGAAATGTAAATGTTTATTTTCTATTTTATAATTAATATAATGATTTAAAATAAAAAAAATCATAAAATATATTCATAAGTAAATATTTTGTTTCATTATAGTTATAAGATAATTTTATTAGAACATAATTATTTCTTCAAAGTGTTGTAAAATCTATTATAATATTAAAATAAGAATTTTTCAAATAAATGATGATTTTATTTAAAAATTAAATTTATCATATATATAAAATTATTTTCCTAAAATGGAGCCTATTTTTCAAATATACTCATCAAAAAATGGCTAGGGTGAATTTTTGGGACTTTTCTAAAATAGTTGAATTTCTGATTAATAGTGAAATACGGTAATTTACGGTATTTAACATTATAAGTAAATAAATGAATTATTGATTAATGGATGATATATATATGAGATAAGCACCCATTATTTTGAACTCAAATTCTCTAGTTACTATATTTATTCATGGGAATCAATATTATTGATCGTCTTGAGCCAAAATAATAAATAAATAAACACCCCTCTCCTCCCCTATAAATACGACCCTCACCATCCCTTCTCCTCACACCTTATAATCCATGAAACTTGTCTAAATTCTACCCAATTCCATTATCAAGACTCTTCCCTATGTTAAAGACCTTCTATTATTACCAAAATTCTAAATCCAAGTGTCTTAAGGAGGTTCCCACAGAGACGATATTCAAGAGGTAAAATCCTCCTTCTTTCTCTTTTAATTTAATTTATTTTCTTATAATCTCCTCACCAAACCTATACAATGTGGAATGGGAACTAAAGTATCATATATATATATATATTATTTTTATTTTTCTAATTTATTATCCATCATAAAATCCCTTCTCCTCTCCTTTTATTTTAAAAACAAAAACATTGTATGTGATGTGTCGATTCACCACCTTCATGGACAACAAGTTTTAATTTTCCATTACCACATTCAAGTATGGTAATAAAACCAATATTATAGTTAAATAATATTTAAATATACATATTATAAGTTATATAATGTTCTAGTACCAATATATAAACATAATATTAAATAAAATGACATAATTTCATGATGGTCTTAAAAACCTCCAAAATAAATTAAGACATTTTCATCAACATTTTATCTACTGATTCATCCTCATAGAATATAACCAAATGATATATGATACTATTTAATCTTATTTAAGTTCATTAATACTAACTAATTTCACTTATCAAGAAGTTATTCCCATTTTACAAGAACTCTCAAATTTGTACTTAGGGGAACCGACCATAAAACGATGAAATGAACGATGTTGAAACAATGAAATTTAGAATTATAACTCATTGAAATGGTCATAAATAAAATTAACAAAATTATAATAAATAAAATAAATGTTTAATCAGTTATTAATTAATTAATTAATTAATTAATTTTATTATCTAGGATATTAAGCACAAGTGCATAACACATTCAGACATGATGTAAGGGGTTTCTCATCTCACATTTATTTCTATGAGATATGCCATATTCACCACTTATTTCTTGTGTGTGTTGTATTTATACTTACACTTGATATATAATTTCATGAATCAATATATATTAATTTTATTCAATGTTTAATGTTATTATCATCAATTTTTTTGGGCATATGATTTGATTGATTACAAGTGGTAAGGGTTTCTAATCTCACTTCCACTTCTGTGATATGGATTACTTATTCAACCCTTATTTACTATGTTTTTTGTACATAATAACCTTTAATATATCATATCATAAATCTATTTATCTTTATGGAATTAAATTTTTCATTTTATGATCATTTATTTTCTGAGGCTTACGGTTCAACTGATTACAAAGTGGTAAGGGAATTCTTAACCCACTTTTCCATTATTTATGTCAAGCTTCTACTCAATTGATTATGTCATGATGTGATTATGTGTGAATTGACTTTTTATTATCTTATGTTTTATTGAACTTTGTTTTATTTGGATTTACATCTGATACTCATAATTGATTCATTTGGTTAATGCTCAAATTTTATTTTAAAAATACTCTTTTAAATGTTTCTTTTTCAATAAAAGGAATGTTTTTTACTTATATGGAATTAGTGGATTTTCCTGCATTCATGATACCTTAATGTATTGAGTAATCCTATAAAAGTTTATAATGTTATTTTTGAATAAAAAATTTTCTTTTATAAATTCTCTTCTTTTAAAATAAATTATTTCAAATTAAAGTGGTATTTCTCTAAATAATTTCTCAATGATTTTATTGGAGTATTTTCATCTATGTCAACACTCTATGTTTCATCTTATGCTTAATTTAGGTTGATATATTATGATACTATATAAAATATTTTATTTTATTTTTTATGATCATTTTGAATGTGGACGTGCTATTTTGATACCATTCATCATATTACATTGGGTGGTTTATGATTATGTTTATTGTTTAGGGAAAGTTATTTCATATTATAGTTTAAATATGAAGGAATATGTTGATTATTTTTCACCCCTTTCACATGATGAATGCATTGGACTTAGTAAAATATGTGTGGGGACCTCTATATCCTTTTGATGTAATGGTAGGTCTCATGAGAAAAACTAGTTTGGGTATTTGTTGATGTTTTACCCGATTATATATGGTTTCTTAGCCGAAGCCTGGATGGTATGTTTATGATGCCCTGAATTATGCATTCCCTCAATATGAGATTAGTTTTTGATAATCCATGTGACTATTCAACTAGTATAATATCCATGGTTTATTTTCATTCTCATGTGATTATTTATATGGAGTTATTTGATCATCTTTTATTCCTACCATATAATGCTCAAGAATATGTTTTAATGAAATGTGTTTTTTGTTATTCACATTAAATTATTTTTTATGATTTTTTATGTTACCTTTCATTGTATGATTACACATACTGAGAATCTGATCTCACCCCTTAGGTTTTATTTTTTCCCAGAATTCCAAGATGTATATTATGATTGAAATGTAGGGATAATCTAAGAGAATATCGGTGTTTTTAATGGATTTATTATATTGTATTTAATTTCAAGTTGTAATGTAATACATATGTTTTTATCTTGTTTTCAAAAGCGAAGAATATATTCGGTCCTTTGGGATGTGATCGCTTATACTTAGTACCAATGTAATAATGTAAGGCACTAGTTCTAGGATACTAGTATTGGGTTCTTTATTGTTGGTATCAGATAACGTTTTGTAGAATATTTGGAAACTAGATTTAGGAAAACATAGATTAGGTAAATATAACGCTATAACTAACTTTTATAATACTATCAAAGTGACCAAGATTATGATATAGATATTATTTATACCAAAATTTTAAATTTACATTAAGTGTTTCACTAGTTTCTGATTATATATTATATTTCATAATGCAATGATCTAATCTAGTGTATTTGATTATTTAGAAATGGGGCCTAGTGGATGGAATGGAACCCATATTTATGAACATAATCCATGTAGGTATTTCCCTCCAATTCAAGATAATGATTTTAGAGCTAAAACTACAACTAGAGATGAACAGATTATAACTGTACTGGGAAAACTGACTCAGGTTATGAGAAATAAAATTACACATATGGAGAATCCTGATCCACAATGTGGTGTAACAATTTTATACCACTTCATGCAAAAAAAACCTCTATTATTAAATGGGAATAAAAATACATTAGTAGCTAAGAAATGGATAATTTCCTTAGAGAATATATTTCTCACTTTGGGAAGTAATAAAAAGGATAAGGTTGTCTGGTAGTTTATCCTCTCTCAAGATATGTGGATGAATGGTGTTCATTGATTAAAAACATAAAGGAAAAGGAATAAATTGAAAATATGGAATAGAAGGATTTTAAGGAAATTTTCTTGGAAAATTATTTCCCTCATGAATGGTGAGGGAATATGGAGAGATTATTCTTGAGACTGAGATAGAAAGAGGATGAAAATTTTTCTAATTATGAATCCAACTTTACTAGGTTAGTAAGGAATTACATAGACTATATATGTAATATAAAGAGAAATATTTACCATTTATTTGATGGCCTTAATCCAATTATATGAAGGGAACTAGTCTCCCAAACATTATTGTCATATGAGTATACAGTATCATGTGCTATCAAGATAGAGAAATAATTCCCCATGTTTTATGACTTCCAAAGGAATTAATAGAATAAGAGTATATAAGATAAAATTATGGAAAAAGGTAATAAGGGAAAGAAGTATTTTACCACATGTGATAATTGTAAAAGGAAACACCCTAGTAATTTCTTGAAGGTAATGATAGTTTTCTACAAGTTTGGAGAGAATGGATACCAAGATCATGACTGAAAAGGAAATAAATAATTCATTATGTGCTTAAAATATAAGGATATGGGTATCTAAGAAAATTAATTTCACAAGACTCAAGAGAATATAGCTCAAATGAAAAAAAGGGATCATGGTCAAGATTATGCTATTAATACAGTCTAAGTGGAATAATTAAAGTATTTTTGTTTTTGGATTCAATAATTATATTGTAAAAGTATTTTATAAATGATATTATAGTTATAATAATCATGAGATATATAATTATTTTACTTCATTACATCATATTTAAGGAATTGTAAGCAATTGATGAATAACACCAGTAATCAAGAGAAGTGATGTTATTATAAGTTGATCTTTTTGAAAACACATGAATTGGGAAAGATAAAGCCAAATTTATGATCGATGTTGAGATAATAATAAATAGATGTTTATGGGATGTTAATTGTGTCCATGAAGTTGGTTAGTGATTTTATGTTTTATGTTATACTGGAATTATTAGATGTTTGAATAAATTGAATTTGGTTCCCATTATATAACTACAGGTGCAATAACATCTCCAATTTCAATTTAAAATGATGTAGATTTTTGAATTATGTTATTACATTTAATTATTTTTATATTGAAATTATTTCATGTTTAATTCTTCCAATTTTAATTTTTTTATCATGCATGAAAAATTAATTTGTTTTATTTTTCTTAATTTATTTATGTTGGACCAATGTTTATGTTCATTGGGCCTTCTTCCCACCACATGGACCTTCCTCTTTGGCCATTGGCCTTTGGTCGGCCCCGCTGTCTAAGCGTTCCTTCTTATTCAGCGATCCATGCTAGATTTATTCCTCGTCATTTATTAGCTTCATTTCCCATTGCATCTGGGTCGTCCACCCGTGTGTATCAATTAATTACGCCATCGACATTCTGTTTTGTGTGGCATCATGGTGGAGTTTGTTTTATTTTTTTTGGGGGATAAATTAATGGCATAGGTTATTTTTTAAAAACAATATGCTACAAAGGTAGCATCGTCGATGCCTCCTTTGTGTTGATGCACAAATACATCATTGGTGATGCCGCCTTTTCTCCCTCGTGTCGCCTTTGGCCCAGATTGATGACAGGGAAAAGGCGGTGGGGGGATGCCGCCTTGGCCTCAACTCCCTATAAAAGGGCACCCCCCCTTCTACTCACTCAATTATTTCCTTCATCTCTCCTAAATTCTCTCTTTCTCTCTCTAAAAAAATCATTTTCTAAACAGGTTTTTTTAAAGCATCATTTATAGGTATTTTATTATTTAATTTATTATCATTTTTATTTATTTAATTGAATTATTTTTAGTTTTAAATATTTCATTTTTTAAGTAGTTAAGGTAGTTCGTAATATTTTGTTTATTAGGTTCTTTTATTAGTTATATATAGTTTGAAATAATTATTTTTAGTAGTATAGATTAAATATAGATTAAGTATAGATTAACTTATGATTAACTTAGAATTAAGTATTGTGAAATTTTGGTATCTTAAAGATTATGTGTTTATCTAAGAAATCAAATCCCTGTCTGGATACAAACAAGTGGATGTGGCTCTCGCACAGATATACCTAGGGGTAATATCCAAAAACACCTCTTTGAGCTAGACTCGAATGGGAACTGGTGCATGACAACGGGCCTTGCTGCACTCCTAGTTTGGCACTCCCAGGGGTTATGCTTAATATGATTCATATTTTCTTTATAAACTAATATAATATATTAAAAAATGAAATGAAATTAGTATATTTAAAAATGATAAAATGATAATTATGATGTTATAGAATTAAAAAAGGACAAAATAATTAATGACTGAAAGTTATTATTAGTAATTAAATCTGTTTACATAGTTTAATTAGTTATATATATTTTAGAAATAATACTTATTATTAGTAATTTCTAATTATAGACTAATTAATGATAACATTGGATTAAAAATGAATACTTATGATTAGATAATTATAAATAACTAATTAATATAATATGATTAAGGATTAAAGAATAAATAATTAAAGAATAACTTAATATTGACTGAGTAGTGATTAAATAATGAGTAATTAGTTAAAAAAAGTTATTATTAGTAATTAAAGATGTTATGTATTAAGTTGTTTAGTTATTTATATATAGTTTAGAAATAATACTTACTACTAGTAATGACTAATTATATATTAATTAATGATAACTTAGGATGAAAAAAGAATACATATGATTAGTTAATTATAATTAATGAATAATATTTGATACAGCATCATAATTTTGATGAAAGAAACATTTTTGACGTAGTGAGTCATGTTTTCCTGTGTGTATTACTATGGGGAGGTTTTTCAAACTACTAAAGGAGATTCTTATAGTACACAACTAATAATGGTGGTTAGTACAGCTAATTGTGTAACCATATGTAACCTTCAAGAGTAAATTCATGGTTCCTTAAATCTGGGACCCGATCAAGAGATCAAGTCTATGAGTTATAGAAATTTGCAATTCTCGGCAACACTGTTGCATCAAGATTTTCCATTGGTTGCTGATGTGCATTGGGTCCAATAAATTAATTTATTTTCTCAATGGTTAGATGGTACCATGATGGATTTATACATTGATGTTTCTATTGTACAAAAACAACGCCCAGTTGTACAAAGACATAGAATTACAAGAGTGGTTGAAGACAGTCCACCCTATAAAATTGAGACTATTCTAAATGATGCAGCAGAAGAGGAAAACCTAGATGTTCTCCTAGATATACATGTCAATCTGACTTTAGATGAGGAGTTTCATAATGATGGGTCAGATGGTGACAAAAAATGTTGATGAGGAGGGATCAGCTGAGGTTAGGAAGGAGGTTTTGAGAAATGCATTAGTTGTACATCAACCTCGACCTACAATAAATCATCCACCACTACTTTAATCTTGGTTAGAAGCAATGACATGTGTGTCTGAATTGAATAATAATGTTCTCACACCAGCAACTGAGTTCCCCGGATTTGTTCCAGATAGGCTTATAGAGATGGACAAAACCTTATATATTGGAAGGAAATTTCCAAGTAAAGATGCATTAAAAAGCATGCTAAAGAGATTTCATATTGAGAGGCATTATAGCTATATAGTTCACGAATCATGTCATAGTAAATATTTCATATGGTTTGAGAAGTATGGGGATGATTGTAGATTTCTCTTGAGGTCGATTCCGAACATTACATTTAGAGGTTGGAGAATCTCGAGGATTGAGGTGTCTCATACTTGCGTTCAGCCAAGCCTCACACAAGATCATACCTCATTGGATTCAGAATTTGTGCCATCTATTATTGTTGAGATGATTCGTACATGTCAAAATGTTCCAATATCACTTGTGAAAGAGAGGATTCAATAGATATTTGGTTATAATATTTCCTATAATAAGGCATGGATGGAGAAACACAAGGCAATTGTGAAGCTCTATGGTGATTGGGATGACTCATATCAGGTGTTTCTGCAATTTCTAGCCATACTAAGGCATCATAACCATGTTTTCTTCCATCTGGATACAAATGAACATGTGTATCATGATAACCAACTTGATCCATCATGTGTTCAATTTCATCGGTTTTCTGAACATTCCTTCTCATTATCTCTGCATTTCGTTTTAGAAAATAGTTTATTCAGATTGATGGAACATTTCTGTATGGAAAATACAAGGGTGTATTGTTGATTACAGCTACCTAAGATGGAAACCATTCACCTCTTATTCTAGCCTTTTCCATTGTATAGAAAGAAAACTATGAATCATGGAGTTGGTTTCTGGCATGTATCAGCAACCATTTCACCAACATTAGGGGTGTTTGTTTGATATCTGATCGCCATTAGAAAATTAATGAGGCAATCAATGTGGATACTGATACATGAAGATACCCAAATTTACATCATCATTTCTGCATTAGACACATTTCTATCAATGTGCATAAAAAATTTCATAACGAACTGATAAAGAAGAAAATCATGAGGCTTGGTAAGCATTGTATTCGTTATTTTTTACTATTTCAATATAAAGATAAAATCAATTTATGTGAAATATCAACTATTCTTTGTATCATATGAGTCGAACCAATGGTGGTTTGAAGAACATTTTGAACAAATCCTCTAGGATAATCAAGAAGTTTATGATTATATGATGTGGACTCCAAAAGAGAAATGGACATTGGCATATGACGGAGGGAAGAGGTACGGAAACATGATAAAAAACATTGTGGAGTGAATCAATGGTGTCTTCAAAGGACTTCACAAGATACCTATAACCTCACTAGTTCAGGAGACATTATATCGATGTGTGAAGTACTTTGTTGATAGAAAAAAACTAGCATAATATGGAATACATCATGGGCCAAGATACATAAGACACTTTAAAAAGAGATTTAAAAGAATATTGAAGAAGCTTTTGGTTATCACGTGTTCCTTTTTCAGTGAGAAGACTCTGGATTTGAAGTTCAAGAGCTTTCATACCCCATCACAAATTGCATCGGTGAAAAAATGGTGGTATTACTGGAAACAAGGCAATGTCAATGTGGAAACATTCAGGCCTTATAGTTTCCATGCACACACATCATCACATCATGTGCCTCTGTGAATATATCATGGGAATCATATGTTGATCCAGTTTACTGGATTGATACCATTTCTAAATTTTATGCATCACCATGGACACCTATTGGGGAGTATCATTATTTCCCAATTCCTAAAGGCCAGTCGATAGTGATACCTGACATTAATCGCTTTCGTCCTCGTGGGAGACTAAAGGTCAGTAGGATGCGTATTGAGATAGAATGGCCTCAAGAACAAGGGAAGAGTTTGTGATGCACTATATGTCATAAAGAAGGTCACAATCAGAACTGATGACTTAATGTTGTTGGGTCGAGTTCATAGTCTCATCCAGAATGATGTATTGTCTTCATGGTGACCTTCTCATATTGTAAAGTAAATGTTGTTATCTCTTCTTTTTTTCTCTATTTTCTAAACCCCAAAACCCAAAAGCATAACACTTAACCCTGAAACATGTTTCCTAAAACTTAATATCAAAATTCGAAACCCTCAAACTTAAACCCCAACCCAAAAAAAACTTCCCTTTTCAATGGTTTTTGGTTAAATTATGTGTGATATTTTAATAAACTATTATATAACAAAATAATAGTATCATAAATATTAGCATAAGTTATTAAATACAGATAATTAGATAAATTCCTAAAACATCATTAGTAGTTTACATGGTTGATGTTAATCCAATCCGTAATTAGTTAATCATAAAGCTCCTCCAAAACATGTCTAACCAAATTCAAGACACAATATTTTAGATAACAGAACTTATTTCATAAAAACATTCTTGATTTCAATAAATATTTTCTCCTAATTACTTACATAAAATCTTATATGATAGAATTTATTTCACAAATCCCAAAGCAGAACTCTTAACCCATATTGTAAAGTAAATGTTTTTATATCTTCTTTTTTTTCTAAATTTTCTAAACCCCAAAACCTAAAAGCATAACAATTAACCCTGAAACATTCTTGAGTTACTGCAATATGCTCCGCATGGACGCTGGTATGATCATTAATTTCTATTGGTTTCAGATTCTACTATGAGTTATTGACTATAATTTCTCAATATTTTTCACTATCATTGATTTATTTTATAAGTGGTGTTAGTGACACAATTTTGACGTGGTTCCAAGATAGTATTTGGGAATATATCGGCTACAGTTGGACTATCTCTTACCTAATCAGGTATGTATATACAATCTATCACTGTCTAACATATTTAATAATAACATCAATTTTGGTTTTTAGTTAACTACTTTTATGAAAAAATCACTTCTCATTTCAGATTTCATGGATTCTATACTGAATTATTACGGACCATTTTCCATCATATTGTACTGTTGGTCTTGAGGATGCTATGGCTATAGTGCCCCTCATTCGCTTCCATATTATTGAGTGGTAGCAGCCTAACAGAGTCATGCACCAGTTTTTCTATACTCAGCTGATTCCATTACCATCGAGATAGACAGACTGGCTTCATGGGATGAAGCTGACAAGGAGGCAGTATGATGACTAGTCTCGAGTACATGCCAGCTTTATCAACTGTTGGCATAGACCTGAAAAGTTTCATATTCAGGATGTTCTTACAAATTGATTCTCTCTTTCAGAGCAGGTTGAGTATGTTCCATGGTATAGACTGAAGTCTATACTATATCTTACCCAACCCAGCATAGATATTTAAAGGATGGTAAGTCAATAAATTTTCAATAGTTTTTTATTGAACTATTTTATAATTCAATTTTAATCTACTTATAGGTAATTAACATAGATTAGCGTGTTTTCATGAGTGATGAAGAGGAGGAGGGGGTCTTTAGTTGGGTAGTCATCCATGCTACATCGCTGGAGGCGAGGGAATCTTTTCATGTGCTTTCTGGGATCATCTTCACACATCCGGCTTGGAGAGAGGAGGTTCGTACCCCATTGGAACATCCTGCAGCTGCTGCTAGTGATGAGGAGCCATGACCATGGCGATATAGACAGTGTCATGCTGCATGTGAGGCCTCACCTATTCCACAGGAAAAGTTTGACCCTCTAATAGTCTAGGATCAGCCAATTTAGGATGTGCCTTAGGTGTCATGGGATCCGTCTTTCCTAATAAGATATCTGCAGTTCTCTCCATCTTGGTTTCTAGATCCTTCACAACCTTGGGATCCATGGCAGCCTTGGATTCTAGAACCATTGTTGTCGTCTTGGGGTATAGCTCCATCACAGGCTTGGTTCTCCACTAAGATGGAGGTAGGTCCTTCTACCACACTAGTGGGAGAAGGATTTAGAGGGAAGTACAAGATGTAGTTGACAGATCCTCCCACTGACACACAGATGGAGGATATTCCAGTTGACATTCTAGTGCCTGAGGATCATCCTTTTTTAGGTTATCAGACTCCACTGCGCACTCGACATGAATGTCTTATTTGTAGACCACCATGTGGGATGGAATCTCCTCACCATAGACATAGACATTGATTTTAAATTTTTATTTACATGTTCTATGTCTACTAAAATCAATATACTATTATTACTATTACCTCTTCTTATATTTTTATCCGTTATTTCATTTTTCATTTATATTTTAGGCACTATTTATATTTCACAGCTTTAAAATTCGACTACTTAAAACATATAAATAATTAGTAAATTTCAAGTAAATAACATTAAAAGATTAAAAAATATACAGTATAAAAAAAATATAAATAAAATTTAAAATATAGGTTAATCATCTAAAAAGTTTTTGAAAATAAATAGTTTTATAAATAAAATAAATAAATTATAATGAAAAGAATGCAAGAAATGTAACTCATAAGTGAGAGAGAAAAGAATGAATATCAGGGAGGATCCTAAGCAACCAAATTTACTTTTAAACCCCATAAAATATAAACTATAAGACCCATATAGATAAAAATTAAAAATTCAACTACTAGTTATATGTTTAAGGAATTTTTAAATTTTCATTCATACTGGTCTTATAGTTTATATTATATAGGCCAGCAAAGTCACGTACTTGAAACATTTTTAATTTTCAAGTAGGTGGATTATAAAGCTTATAAATAATTTTTTACCAAGATTTTTTAAGAAATTATTTTTATTTTGGACTAATAGTTATATGTTTAAGAAATTTTTAATATTTCATTCATATCGGTCTTATAGTTTACATTATATAGGCCAACAAAGTCACATACTTGAAACATTTTTATGTTTCAAGTAGGTGGATAGAAAGCTTGTAAATAATTTTTCACCAATATTTTTTAAGAATTTATTTTTATTTTGGACTACATGTTATATTTTTAGGCAATGTTTAAAATTTCATTCATATCTATATTATAGTTTATATTATATAAGCCAGTAAAGTCATGTAATTGAAACATTTTTAAGTTTCATGTAGGTGTATTAAAAAGATTATAAATAATTTTTCACTATGATTTTTTAAGAATTTGTTTTTATTTTGGACTAATTGTTATATGTTTAATCAATGTTTAAAATTTCATTCATATATGTCTTACAGTTTATATTATATAGTCTAGAAAAGTCACATACTTGAATAAAAGATAAATTATGTTGAAACATTAAGTTTTATTTATATATATATAAATAACCATACGAACATAATAATAAAACATTAAAGTTTTAAATATATAATAAACATAATTAAAATAAAAAACAATTAGTGTTTTAGGTAAAAGGTGGCATTTGCGATGCTTCCTTGAAGCGATATTTTAAACAAAATAACCTAATACGTTTTAAGAAAATCAAAAAGAGTAAAAAAAACTCATTCATGGTGCATTTTGGTTCGCTGAGCAGCTGCAATTAGCAGGCGCTGTCATGGGGAATTCATCTCCCCCAATGCGATCTCGCTTCGGCCACCCAATCATTTTATTCTCCATTATTTTTTTAAAGATCTCGGTTCTTCTAGGTGAAACCCTAGCTCATTGTCACCATGTTTCTTCATTAGATCTCTTTTCAGACCTGTTGCTCTCCCCGGCCTCATCTTTTTTCTGATTTTTTGGTGGAGACAATCTCCTTCCTTGGATGAAGAAGTGAAGCTCCTTCCTAGTGACAATTCCACAAGAGTGATAAGAAATATAACATTCTAGATCCAGGTTCATTGCGCATCAATATTTCAATGTGAAGAGAATAAGACCCCCAGATTTATTTCAAACTGTAGACCTGTATGTATTGATTGTGTTTTTTTCATTTCATTTACTTCAAAACCTGTAAATCTAATAATTTATTTCTAGTTCTTCTGGTACTTTTTGGTTTTCACTTATAGAATTTTGCTTCTTTGAGTTTAATGAAATATGTGTGTTTGGGTGGTGTTCTTTCGATGCATGTAGGTCCCCATGGGACTAAAGCACACTAAATAACTATGTTCTGGCTCTTTCATTTATTTTATTGTATATTTTAGGTTAATTATGGTTTTTAAATTTAAGTAGTGTTTCATTTTCTATGCAAAATTATGTTGTCTTTTATTTATGAAAATTATTTATTGGTTAGGGATTATTTATAGATGGGCCTCTATTTGGGACTTTGGTGCTACTGGTCTCTTTTATGTGTGTTGGACCTTTTTTGCTGGGATGCTTTCTCAGCCTGATTATATTTTGGTCCACCTTCTCCTTACATGCCACCTTGGTGATCCACAGTGGATGTGTTCTGCTAGCCATTGATAAAACTCCATCTCAAATATCTCTATTGGGGTGTTTGTGTGTAACGACCCGAACTTTTTATTAAAATTTGTTTCCTTATGTGTCATATTATTTTATACTCAACAAAACTATATTAATTAATTAACGAAGTGGGTATAATTAAATGATACCTTTGGGTTTCAACTGTTATATGATCGTTGGTCAATATAATCATTGGAAGATAAACTCTTAACGTTACAATTTTTGTTTATAAATACAAGTTATCTTGGTTAATTAATATAGAAAGAAGATTTGATGGCCTCATCCAGTAGACTCGGGCCATTCGAAGCCCATCTGATGAAACTTGGGAAGGAGGTAGCACCACAGGGCTTTGCTCCGGACTAAGCCCAAGTCGAACTTCATCATGTGAAGCTTGAACGGAATCACCGATGGGAGAAGTTCAAGATAATAGAAGTCACCACTTGGGAAATGTTGTCTGAGCTACCACAAGATTCAATCACCGTAGCACACCTTACACTTAGGTCCTTTGATGGTGTTATAAGGGTCTATGTAACAAGACCTTAGCTTCTTTGTGTAATCCTTTGATATAAATAAGATTGTTTTTTCATATTATGGTAAAGTTTGGGAATTCCAAATGTCTAGATAAATATAGGATATATATTATTGATGAATTTTGGGAAAAGGGGTATTTTAAAATATTTAAGTAAACCTTAAATAATTATTAATGTGTAATGATTTTCAAAAAATTGTCTTATATAGTTGTGTTTAGTAAGAAATTTAGAGTCTAATAAGATCAACTTATGTTTTGGTGAATAATAAATTATGAATCGTAATTTTACACTTATGATTAGTAATGTGACCAAATGGATTAGTATCCTCACTTAAGAAATTATTATTTTAATTTAGGCACCTTTATTAGGTAATGTGATTCAATAAAATAATTAAATAACTATTTCAGAAATTATTAGTTATGTATTAGTTTTCTTTCGGGTGAATAGTGTTTTCATTTAAAAATTAAATTAAAAATATTAGAAAATTATTTTCATATAATGGAGTTCATTTTTTGAATTCAGAGCATCGATATTAGGTTAACGTAAATTTTTGGGATTTTTCTGAAATAGTTGAATTTTCAGTGAATAGTGAAATTATAGTTTTGAGTTTCGGGTGTTTAATGACATCATTAAGGATGTAATAATTATGTAATCTTTCTGGTCAACTTATGAACAGTAAGATAAGCTATGAGGTGTCCCAATTGGACAATACCATGGGAAAATACCATTGGCAAGCCCATAGTTTTTCCAATACCACCGATGAGGTGTCTCTTGGAAATTAATGATTTGTTCCCTCACTTCTCCTATAAATACCAAGCAATTAATTCATCCATTTCATTCCAAAATCCTCATCAATGAAGTTTCGGTCTCTTTACCTACCAATGAGTTCTCTCAAGGTTCCCTCAAGCCTCCCAAGGTCCCAATCTTCAAGCTTTTTGAAGTAACTTTTCAAGGTAAGGGATCCTTTCACCCTCCTCTTTTAAGTCATGACTTTCTTTAGGTTATGTCTTATAGTTCCATTTTATTATGTGGGGGATTGTTATTTTATATCATAAAAACTTTGCATTTCATGTTCAAATTACTAGAGACCCTTTCCGCTCTCATCAATCAGTTTTCTGAATTTTTAAGTGATGTCGTTAGGCTGCCGAATTTTCATAAAAGAAATCATGCTTTCTCTTTCTTTTCAAGTTTTCTTTTCATGTGGTGTGTCATTCAAATATCCACACCATGATATTATTTATTTTTATTCTATCCCTATACTAAAAAATGATCCATTTTTGAATGGGAATCCCTTATCCCCTCACTTTTATTATTTTCTAAAACCAAGTTATATAGTCGTTATGCTGCAGAAATTTCATCTCAAAATTTCTCTCTCTTTCTTTCAAGAAATTCTATTGTATTATTTATGTGAATACCCAGACCTATTTCGTTTCTATGGGTGTTCATAAATATATAAATATTTTATATTTTATTATTTAATTTACATACATATAACCCTCACTCCCTTTCCATGGGTGATAAATGACATAATGATCTTATTTTTAAGAAATTTTTAAAACGTCATGATCTTGAAATGAAACCCATTTCTTTTATTCCCCATGGGTTATTTATGAAATGTTAGATTATGATCTATGTGGATAACATGAATGTAAATAAATATTAAGGGTACACCCTAATAGCACTCAAATTCATTGGGTAAATAATTAATCTCTAGAGATGATAAGTTTCACGATGCCTTGGTGAATAACCTTGGTAATTTTTATGACACCTTGGGGATGGACCTTGGAGATATATTTTCATGAATGTATAAATTAAATTTTGTAGCCACATATTCAAGTTATTTTTCAAGTAATTTTCATTATTATATGCCTATTCTTTCATTTCTTTTGTCTTTATGTTTTTTTCAAGTTTGTATTGATATCACAAGTAAACTAATTTCCTTGTTTACCCTTACTGGGCCTTCTTCTCACCCTTTCCTTTGAATGTATGTCTCCATGTTAGGAGATGAAGTAATTGTACTTATGATGAAATTATGATGAAGCCTTATAAGTGGATGAGAAGAATTTTTTATATTGTTTTTAAGTGTTTTTGTTCTTGATTTCCAAGACACTAGACTTTAAAGATCCTATATTTGTAAAATGTAATGAAAAGTTATGTATTAAAAAGGTGGGATGCTATAGTTGGTATCAGATTATAGTTTAGTAATTTATGGAAATTAGGCTTTGGAAAATTTATTAATAATCCCATAGAAAAGTTTAATTATAGGAAAAAAATTTGGTATTTTGGTGAGTATTGAGTAAGTGGTTCATCAAGCAAATGCATCCCTGTCTGGATACGAGCAGGTAAAGGCGACTCTGGCACAGAGGTACCTAGGAGTGAAAACTCTGACAAGGAGTTTCGGGATTGACCCGGGGTATCCTGGTACATGAAAAACGAGCCTTTATACACTCTTGTTTACGACACTCTTGGGGGATATTTTTGGTTAATCGAAAGCTTTTTATGATCATTATGAAGGAATTATAGAGAAATGTAATTATTTAAGGATGATGTTTTAAGATATAAAATCTTTTATAGTTAAAAGATTCATAAATGAAGTAAGATTCTTACTAAGGTTTTATTATTTTAATAATGGTGGGTAATAGGAGGAACCATGAAAATTGTGACCGCAATGGACCATGTGATGGCAGCCCTATGATGGAATCCAGAATGGAAACATTCATGCAAATGATGAACCAACTGACTAAAGTTATTGGAAATAACTTGAATCCAGCTGAGAGACTTATATTACCACAAAGTGAACAAAATTTTGTTGAATCCTTTATGCGTCAACGACCACCAACCTTCAGTGGATCGATTGACCCATTTATTTCTGAGCAGAGGATCAGCTCCATAGAGATGATCTTTTCTCTGTTCCGCTGCTCAGAGCAAGAGAAGGTCACCCTGGCTGTCTATCACTTAGAAGGAGAATCTGATCAGTGCTGGGAACTAATTAAAAACACAAGGAAAATAGTGGAAGTTGAAGCTATGGATTGGAAAGAGTTTATAGGGATATGTTTTAGTAAGTATTACACTCGTTCCATGAGAACAAGAATAAAGAAGGAGTTTCTCGAGCTAAAGCAGAAGGAGAATAAATATGTGGGAAGCTACGAGATGATCTTCACCAGGCTTTTACATTACACCTCAAGATTTTTCATGGATCCTAGTGGAAAGTTTTATAGATTCTTTGGTGCACTAAGACCTCATCTGCGGAAGAATATAGCCAACGGAGACTATGATAACTACGAGGAGATCATGTGGAGTGCGATGAAAGTCAAGCTGGAGTTTGATGAGATGCAGTGGTCTCATAAATCAAATGACAAGAAGATATCGATGGAGCCCATATTAGGGAGGATCTTTGATCAGGGAAGAGGAGGCAAACAAGTGCAACATACCACATGTAATAAATGTGGGAAGAGGCATTCAGGGAACTGCCTGATCAGGAGCAAGAAATGATACAAGTGTGGAAGAGATGTCCATATTGTGAGGAATTGTTGTAGTGAGGTGAAACCTAAACTTATTAACACAAATGACAAGGGGAATATGGTGCAAGACCTACCAGATGTCCAGTGTTTTAAGTGTGGGAAACTTGTTCACTTTTCCAATCATTGTCCAAATCTGAGGGCAGTGGAGGGGAACAACCATCAGCATCAGCAAAGGCTAAGGGGTAAGGTCATGCTTTTGTTATCATGATAGTTGAAGTTGAATCTCCGAATGATGTGGTAGTAGGTAATTTTGTTGTTCTCTCAAAGTTAGCAAGTACTTTGTTTGATTCTAGTTCTACGCATTCCTTTATTTCCTCCATGTTTGCAAAGAATCTAGAATCAACCCCCAATTTTCTAAAAGTATAGTTGTCAGTCAAGACTCCTGGTGGGATTATCCAAGCATCATCAATGATTATAAAATCTAGTATTTACTTTAGTGAGCACAATCTTATCACAAATATAGTAGTCATTCCCATGCTAGAATTCGACATTATTCTATGGATGGACTGGCTCTCAATGTATAATTCTAAGATCCAATGCAGAAGAAAAAAAATATCAGTAATCTTGTATGGAAAGCCTTCAGTTATCTTCCAAGGAGAGATGTCTCAACCAGATCTTTGTCTAGAGGAACCCATATATCCTTCTTTATGGGGTTGATCGGTGAAGAATAAGAAGGAGATGAGAGTTTAAGGATAGAAACTATCCCCATCATCCAGGAATATGTTGACGTATTTCTTGAGGAGTTTCCTGGACCTCCCCCAGAAAGAGAGGTAGAGTTCTCCATTGAACTCATACCTGGATATCATCCGATATCAAAGACCACCTATAGTATCGAAAATGTGGAGCTAGAGGAATTAAAGAAACAAATCCAAGATGTTTTGGAGAAGGGTTTTATCTGACCGAGTGTGTCTACTTAGGGAGAACTAGTTCTCTTTGTGAAGAAGAAGGATGGATCAATGCGGTTATGCATTGATTATAGAGAACTGAATGGGATCACGGTGAAGAAAAAATACCATCTTCCAAGAATTGAAGACTTATTTGACCAACTTCATGGGGATTAATTATTCTCTAAGATTGATCTTTGATCAGGTTATCATCAATTGAGGGTGAAGAAAGAAGATATTCCAAAAACCACCTTCCGATCAAGATGGGGGCATTATGATTTTGTTATTATGACCTTCGGACTGACTAATGCACCTAAAATTTTTATGGATTTGATGAATAGTGTCTTTAAGGACTACCTTGATAACTTTGTGGTAGTTTGTATTGATGATATTATGATATATTCTAAAAAGTTGCAAGGTGCATGAGGATCATCTAAGGGATATTTTAAAACTATGTGGAAGGAGAGGATTTTTGGAAAGTTTAGTAAATGTGAATTATGGTTTTAAGAAGTCGCATTCTTGGGGCACATTGTTACCAATTAAGTAATCACAGCTAACCCTACAAAGACAATAGTGGCAGAGGAGTGGGCTCAACCTACAACAATAACTGAGATTCAAAGTTTCCTGGGATTATCAGGATATTATAGGAGGTTTGTGAAAAACTTTTCATGACTTTCTAATCCATTAACCAAGTTATCTCAAAAACGGGTCAAGTTCATCTGAACAAAGGAGTGTGAGGAAAGTTTCCAAGAGTTGAAGAAGATATTGGTTACTACACCTGTGTTAGCTCTACCCTCAAGTGGATAAGGATTTGTTATTTTCTGCAATGAATCTATCAATGGTATTGGGTGAGTCCTCATGAAAAATGAAAAATTCATTGTTTATGCATCTTGAAAGTTGAAGAATCATGATCAGAATTATCCTACGCATGATCTGGAGCTAGATGCAGTCGGTTTTTCTCTGAAGATATGGAGGCACTATCAATATGGGGAGAAATGTGATATATACACAGACCATCAAAGTTTGAAGTATATTTTCACACAAAAGTAATTGAACATGAGACAAAGGATATGGTTGGAACTTCTTAAAGACTGATTGTTCAATTCATTATTATCTAGGAAGAGCAAACAAATTTGCTGATGCATTAAGCAGGAAAGACCCAATTGTTTTTTCCATGATGGAGATTCAAAAAGATCCATTGATCTATGACCTAGTAATGTTGGAAATGGGAATTATAATGGAAGGGACATCATCAACCATAACCCAAATGATTTCAAAACCGTTATTACTAGATAAGATCAACAAAGTTCAGAAAGAAGATCCTTTGTTACAGAAGAAGTTTGAGGCTGTAAAGGATGGGAAGTTTCTTGAGTTCAATATTGATCAGGAAGGTGTACTGAAATTTCATACAAGACTATGTGTTCCATCTATTCCGTAAATTAAAAAGGAGATGATGGATGAAGCTCATAGCTCTACTTTCTCTATACATCCTGGAAGAAAAAAATGTATAGGTACCTTCGTGATCATTTTTGGTGGGATAATATGAAAAGGGAAATTGCTGACTACACTTCAAGGTGCCTGGTATGTCAGCAAGTGAAGGCAGAGTGACAACTTCCTAAATGGTTATTGCAACCACTACCCATACTAGAATGAAAGTGGGAAAATTTCACTATGGACTTCGTCACTGGTCTCCTAAGAACTTCTAAGGGAAATAATGCGATATGGGTTATTATGGACCTTCTCACCAAGACTTCCCATTTTATCTACATTTGGGAAGATTTCTATCTTGATCAACTTTCCAGGATTTACGTGAAGGAAGTGATATGGCTGTATAGAGTTCCACTTTTTATCGTATCTGATCATGATCCAAGGTTCACATCAAAATTCTGGAGAAGTATTCAATATTCTCTAAGAACTGAATTGAATTTCAGTACGGCCTATCACCCCCAAACTGATGGACAATCTGAAAGGACTATTCAAACACTCGAGGACATGTTGATAACATGCTCAATGAAATTTAAAGGAGGATGGTATCAACATCTCCCTTTAGTTGAGTTCTCTTACAACAATAGCTTCTACTCGATCATTCAAATAGAACCCTATGAAGCTCTATATGGGAAGCGATGTAGAACTCCTACTTTTTGGGATGAAGTTGGTGAGAGAAAGCTTCTTGGGCCTAATCTTCTGCAAGAGATGACAAAAAAAATCCATGCCATCCAACAACACATTATGGCTGCTCAGAGTCGGCAAAATAGCTATGCTGACAACCGTCGAAGGGACTAGGATTTGGTTGTCGGTGACAAGGTATTTCTTCAAATTTCACCTTGGAAGAGAGTCATGAGGTTCGAGAAGAAAGGGAAGCTCATCCCTAGGTACATTGTCCCTTATGAAATCCTTGATCGCGTAGGAGCAGTGGTCTATCGGCTTGCACTTCCTCCAAATCTAGCACAAGTTAATTATGTCTTCCACGTATCCCTCTTGAGGAAGTACAAACCTGACACTTCACATGTACTACATCCAGAGGTGGTACAACTGGAACATGAACTCTCTTATGAGGAGTAGTTGATGGAGATCTTGGATCATAGAGACAAGGTTCTACGCAACAAGACTACCCACCTTATCAAGGTGTTGTGGAGGAACCATAAATGCGAAGAATCCAGGTGGGAACTAGAGGAGTCTATGAGGAAGAAGTACCCACACCTTTTCTCTTTAGAAGGTACAAGTTAAAATTTCGGGGATGAAATTTATTAAGGGGGGAAGAATGTAATGACCCGAACTTTTTATTAAATTTTTTTTCCTTATGTGTCATTTTATTTTATACTCAACAAAACTATATTATTTAATTAATGAAGTCAGTATAATTAAATAAGACCTCTGGGTTTCGACTGCTATATTACCATTGGTCAATATGGCCGTTGGAAGCTAAACACATAACATTTCAATTTTTGTTTATAAATACAAGTGATATTAGTTAATTAATACCGAAAGAAGATTTGATGGCATCATCCAATAGACTTGGGTCATTTGAAGCCCATATGATGGAACTTTGGAAGGAGTAGCACCATTGGGCTTTTCTCTAGACCAAGCCCAAGCTGAACATCATCATGTAAAGCTTTAATGGAATTTCCTATGGTAGAAGTTCAAGATAATAGAGGACGCCACTCAGGAAATATTGGTCGAGCTGCCCCAAGATTCTATAACCTTAGCACACCTTACACTTAGATCCTATGCTGGTATTATAAGGGGCTATGTAATGAGACCTTAACTGCTTTGTGTAATCCTTTGATATAAATAAGATTTTTTTTCTTCATATTATGGTGAAGTTTGTGAATTTCAAATGTCTAGATAAATATAGGCTGTAATTTATTGATGAATTTTGGGAAAAGGGATATTTTAAAATATTTATGTAAACCTAAAATAATTAATAATGTGTAATGATTTTCAAAAAATGGTCTTATACATTTGTGTTCAGTAAGAAATTTAGAGTCTAATAAGATCAACTTAATTTTTGGTGAATAGTAAATTATGAATAGTAATTTTACGCTTATGATTTGTAATGTGACCAAATGGATTAGTAACCTTACTTAAGAAAGTATTGTTTTAATTTAGGCGCCTTGATTAGGTAATGTGATTCAATAAAATAAGTAAATAACTAATTCAGAAATTATTAGTTATGTATTAGTTTTCTTTTGGGTGAATAGTGTTTTATTTAAAAATTAAATTAAAAATATTAGAAATTTAATTTCATAAAATGGAGTTCATTTTTGAATTCAGAGCATCGATATTAGGTTAAGGTGAATTTTTTGGATTTTTTCGAAACAGTTGAATTTTCGGTGAATAGTGAAATTATAGTTTTGAGTTTCGGGTGTTTAATGACATCATTATGGATGTAATAATTATGTAATCTTTCCGGTAGACTTATGAATAGTAATATAAGCTATGAGGTGTACCAAGTGGCCAATACCATGGGAAAATACCATGGGCAAGCCCATGGTTTTTCCAATACCACCGATGAGGTGTCCCTTGGAAATTAATGATTTGTTCCCTCACTTATCCTATAAATACCAAGATATTCCTTCATCCATTTCATTCCAAGATCCTCCTAAACTAATTTATGGTCTCTTTACCTCCCAAGGAGTCCTTCCAAGGTTCCCTCAAGCCTCCTGAGGTCCCAAAATTCAAGCTTTCGAAGTTACTTTTCAAGGTAAGGGATCATTTCACACTTCTCTTTTAAGTCATGACTTCCTTTATGTTGTGTCTTATAGTTCCATTTTATTATGTGGGGGATTGTTCTTATAAATATTAACTACTCTCCATTTCATGTTCAAATGATGATATACCATTTCCGCTCTCATCAATTTATTTTCTGAATTTTTAAGTGACGTCGTTAGGCTGTCAAATTTTCGTAAAAGAAATCGTGCTTTCTCTTTCTTTTCAAGTTTCCTTTTCATGTGGTGTGTCATTAAAATATCCACATCATGATCTTATTTCTTTTCATTCTGTCCCTATACTTCAAAATTATCCATTTATGGATTGGAGACCCTTGTCCCCTATCTTTTATTATTTTATAAAACCAATTTATATAGTCGTTATGCTGCAGAAATTTTGTCTCAAAATTTCTCTCTTTCTTTCAAGAAATTATCATGTTTTATTTATGATAATACCTTGACATATTTAGTTTCTATGGGTGTTAATAAATATATAAAGATGATATATTTGATTATTTAATTGACATACATATAACCCTCACTCCCTTTCCATGGGTTATAAATGACATAATGATCTTATTTTTATGAACTTTTTAAAACATCATGATCTTGAAATGAAAGCTGTTTCATTTATTCTCCATGGGTTATTTATGAAATGTTTGATTATTATTTATATGGATTACATGAAAGTAAAGACATATTAAGGTTGTTCTCTTATATCACTCCAATGCATTGGGTAAAGAATTAATCTCTAGAGATGAAAAGTTTCACGATGCCTTGGTGAATAACCTTGGCAATTTTTATAACACCTTGGGGATGGACCTTGGTGATATGTTCATGAATGTCTCAATGAAATGTTGTATCCACATATTCAAGTTATGTTTCAAGTATTTTTCATTATTATATGCCTATTATTTGATTTCTTTTGTCTTTATGTTTTTTTCAAGTTCATATTGATATCACAAGTAAACTGATTTCCTTGTTTACCCTTACTGGGCCATCTGCTCACCCTTTCCTTTGAATGTATGTCTCCAGGTTATGAGATATAGTAATTAAAATTTGGATGAACTTATTATGAAGCCTTACAAGTGGATTGGAAGAATGTTTTATGTTGTTTTAAAGTGTTTTTGTTCCTGATTTCCAAGACACTAAACATTAAAGATCCTCTATTTGTAAAATGCAATGAAAAGTTATGTATTAAAAAGGCAGGATGCTATATTGTGTTTTCTCATTCTTGGAGATCTGTGATTGTGGCTTCCTGCCTAGTCCTCCCCTACCGCATGCCCCATCTTTATAAATAATGTTTGCAATGTCTTTAATCTCTTGATCCTGTGGTTTATCCTTAGCCATCCACGCATCTTCCTCACATGTCATGGTTATCATCCCTTTACCATAGCCGCCTACCTTTCCTTTAATGTGCCTACTTTCATGATTTTTGGAGTGTGGTTCATCATCATCCTTGAATATTCATTGTCAATAGAGTTTGTAAGAGTAGTAGTTCTAGTGGTTCTCCGCTCTCACGCCTTCACAACCTCCCTATTCCGATTGTCATCTCTAGTAGAGAGATCACTTCCCAAGAATCTTGTTCATCTATGACACCTTCAAGAAGTATCATTCTCAGCAGCTCCATTCTCCAGATACCTCTTCTTAGGTTCTTATTGTAGGCCTGAGTTTGTAAGGTTGTGTTTGTTTTTCTATTTCAGTTTAGTATTTTATCTTATTTCTTTTTCCCAGTCAGGGTTGGGGTTGTGTGTGTGAGTCCGTACAGCTTAATGTCATACATTACCATCTTCTGGATAGGGTTCATTACTAGATCCTAGAGTGATGAGGTACCTGTGCTCGGATAGTTTCTATGACTCGCGTGTGTTTCTCTCTACTTTATCTATTGTATGATTACTATTTTTTCATAATAATAAATGATTGTGGTGGGGTTCTTACCATGGAGTAAGACCAAATTGGACTAAACCATTTAAATCCTTCGTGTTCTTTACTTTTATGTATATTTTTTGTTGTATGTTAATTTCTCCTGCTTGTTTTCCTTGTTCGCCTCAAATTTTCAGACTGTTTTGATTCTCAAATTTATTTTGTGCTTTTTCGTTTATTATGTTTTGTTTGTTTGGATCAAACACCCTCACTCTCCTCAAAAAATTGGTATCAGAGAATTTATTTTTGAGTTAATCATGACTTTTGTTAAGTTATATGTCGAAAAAATCGATGGAGAAAACAATTTTAATTTGTGGAAAGTAAAGATGAGGGAACTGCTCATCCACAATGGATTCATAGATTCTCTCTTAGGTTCTAAGAAGCCATTAGTTACTGTCTCTACTGAATAGAAGTCATCCATGTAACGACCCAAAGTTTTTCAATAGAAAATTCCCTTCTTTTATCTATGTCATAAAAACACAAAATAATGAACTACTAAGTAATAAGTGACCTTTAAACATAATTTTGTCAACCCTATGTTTGGAATTTTAAAAATTCGGCATACACGGTTGTTCTCAAGATAGTTTTTGGAGTCTAATGAAACAAAAATAATTTTTGGTGAATAGTAACCTACCCTTATGAATAGTAACCTACCCTTATGAATAGTAATATGAACCTTATGAATAGTAAATAAGAGTAACATTACCTATGAATAATAAAATAAAATTTAGACATCATAGAAGGTGATAATTTGACCTTAGTAAACGTTT
The DNA here is from genome assembly GCA_963277665.1 of Viscum album. Taxonomy (NCBI): domain Eukaryota; kingdom Viridiplantae; phylum Streptophyta; class Magnoliopsida; order Santalales; family Viscaceae; genus Viscum; species Viscum album. Next base: position 918,806,256 of record OY728164.1, on the reverse strand, counting down.
TTTGGTATTTTATAAGTCATAAATAATTAATTATAATTAATTAATTAATTTAAAAGAATATTTATTTTCCTGAAATATATTCATAAATTATTGAATCAATTTCTAGTAGTTTTTAGATAATTTTATAAGACCCTAAGTAATTTTTGAAAGAATTGTAAAATCAGTTTTAATTTTAGAAACTGTTTTTTTAAGTAAATTATGATTTTAATTAAATATTAAATTAATAATATTTAGAAAATTATTTTTGAAAAATGGAATTCATTTTTGGATTATACACGTCGAAAAATGGTTGGGGTAAAATTTTGGGATTTTTCTAAGCTAATTGAATTTTTGATGAATAGTGGAATCCGATAATTCACAATAAAAGCTAAATAATGCATTAATTGAGTCATTGCTGATGTTCTGCTGATGTAAGCCCACTTGGTTCGGGATTACATTATAAAATTACTATTATTGGTCATCCAAGACTCACTATTCCTTGTCCTTGGTGGAATTAATAAAATAATCAATTTAATATTAAGAAAACCCCTCTCCCCTCCACTATAAAAGCCACCCTTCACTCCCTCTTTTCCTCACACCTCTCAAGCTCCAAGCCTTCTCCAAATTCTGCCCAAACACCTTCCCTAACTCATCCCCCACGTCCAAAATCTGCTGGTCTCATCAAAAGACCAAGCCTAGCTTCCTTAAAGAGGAACTCAAGAGGAGGATTCTAAAGGTAATTTCTCTCCCTCTTCTCCTTTAATTTCCTTTCAAGTCCAAGTTCCTTTCTTGATCTCCCTCTATCTATCCTCTTACTGGGATTTTAGCTCACCCCTTTTGATGTATATCCTCAGGTGGCTACATGTACTAAGGAGAGGACAAGTGCTACTAAGAAGCTATACAAGAAGAAATTAAATGAATTTTTATGCTTGATGTTGTACTTGTTATGTGTAGTCCTAGTTTGCCCAAGACACTAAACCTATGTATCCTCCATGTGTAATACTATTATGTTATTTATCATTGAAATGATGTAATAGTAATTTAAGAAAAGGCTGGGTCGCTATAGTTGGTATCAAAGAAAAGGTTTAGTTAATTTGGGAATTAGGATTATGAACCCTAAAGAAAAACTCTAGCATGAGACTAAGTACAAATATGCACACAAGGATATTTACCTAGGGATCCCATATGTTATGTTTTTGGTATAAATGTTTAAACGGATAATTTATTCATGACTTGTTTACTTATGTTTTGTTCTAACATTTTCTATTTTAGAAAATGGTGGGAACCAGGAGAAATCAGGCCAACAACTCTTGCGAAGGCCAATGCAACGATTGCCCGAACGACATCCCCAATGATTTTGGAGGTGGAGTTCAAAACTTCATGACGATGCTTACCCAATTATCCCGGGTTATGAATAATAACCATAATAATGGGGAATGTCCTCCTTCACCAAAGAGGGAGCAGCTAGCTATCTAAAGTTTTATGCGGCAACGACCACCGACGTTTTGTGGATCTTCCGATCCACTAGTTGCTGAACAGTGGGTCAACTCCATGGAGAAGATCTTTTCTGTTCTTCACTGTTCCGAGACAGAGAAGGTGACTCTAGCCGTTTATCGTCTAGATGGAGAAGCTGATCAATGGTGGTCTTTGATTAAGAACACCAAGCCAAGGGAAGAAATTGAAGAGATGGAATGGGAAGACTTTAAGATAATGTTTCTTAATAAGTACTTCCCATGAACCCTTCGCACGAAGATGGAGAGAGAATTCATAGAGCTCAATCAAAAAGAAGGAGAATCTGTCACAACCTATGAAGCAAATTTCACAAGGCTCGCAAGGTATGCTTCGGGTTTTGTTATCAACAATGATAGCAAAATTGATAGATTCTTTAGTGAATTAAAACCACATCTTCGAAAAGCTCTTGCAATTCGAGACTTTGGGAGTTATGAAGAAGTTGTACGGTGTGCTCTCAAAGTGGAGATGGAGTTTGGAGAATGGTCCCATGGCTATGGTGATAAGAAAAGAAATATGGAGTTTCAAGCTGGTGGATCTAGTGATAAAGATGGGAAGAAAACACAACGACCCACTTGCCAAAAATGTGGGAAGTTGCACAGTGGGAACTGCCTCAAAGGGACGGGGAAATGCTTCAAGTGTGGGAAAGAAGGACACCTAGCTCACGAGTGTCGAAGAGACATGAAAAGGAAGGATAATGTAGCCGATAAAAGGAGATAACCACTCGTGGTTCAATGCTACAATTGTAAGGAGCTAGGGCACTATTCAAACCAGTGCACTAAACCTCGAGCTTTCGAGGGTAATCTGCGCCAACAACCACCAAAGCCAAAGGAACAAGGGAAGACTTATGCCATCACTACTGTGGAGGTGGAACATGATAATGAAGTCGTACAAGGTACACTTCCTATTCACTCAAGAATGGCAAAAGTCTTATTTGATTCTGGTTCTACGCATTCCTTTATATCTTGCAAGTTTGCTAGAACTATAGAATCGAAGCCCCGAAACCTTGAAGTAGAGATATCTGTAAAAACACCAAGTGGTGCAATCATTGCAGCCCAAGTGTTTGATTCTTCTCCTGTTGACGTATGTGGGAAGATTCTTCCGGAAAATCTCGTAATACTTCCCTTGGTGGAATTCGACGCTATAATGGGAATGGATTGGCTCTCGTTATATAGAGCACATATCAACTGTCGGGAAAAGGAAATATATTTTCGTATTCCGAACCATCCCATGCTCCTCTACAAATGCAAGGAAGATCATGAATCTCCTTTGAGAAATCCTTCAATGGTGTGGGTGATGATTCCCTATGAAGAAGCATACCTCGCCCAAATGTTTGAGTCGAAGGAAAGTTCCAACCTTGAGGAAATGCCCATCGTAAGGGAATACAGCGATGTATTTCCCGAAGAGTTACCCGGAATTCCCCCGGATCGTGAGGTAGAGTTCTCAATTGAACTCATACCCAGAGCTACTCCTATCTCGAAGTGCCCCTATAGGATGGATCCTATCGAACTGGAGGAGTTAAAGAAGTAGCTGCAAGAGCATCTTGACAAAGGGTTCATACGCCCTAGTGCATCACCTTGGGGTGCGCCAGTGCTCTTTGTGAAGAAGAAGGATGGTACCATGCGGCTGTGTATCGATTATCGGGAACTCAACAAGATCACCATAAAGAACAAGTATCCTCTCCCAAGGATTGATGACTTGTTCGATCAGTTAAGAGGATCTCAATACTTCTCAAAGGTGGATCTTCGTTCTGGATATCATCAAGTAAAGGTGAAGAAGGAAGATATTCAGAAGACTGCCTTCCGTACAAGGTATGGGCACTATGAGTTTTTGGTGATGCCCTTCGGACTTACTAATGCCCCTGCAATCTTCATGGATTTGATGAATAGAGTCTTTAGACATTACCTCGACAAATTTGTGGTAGTGTTTATTGATGATATTCTCATTTACTCCAAGAGTAAGGAGGAACATGAAGAACATCTAAGACTTGTGTTGGCGACATTGAGAAAGGAGAAGTTGTACGCCAAGTTCAGAAAGTGTGACTTTTGGATGAATCAAGTCACGTTCTTGGGACATGTGATCACAAGCGAGGGAATTTCTTTGGACCCTTCAAAGACAAAGGCGATTGAAGAATGGCCCAGGCCCTCTAGTGTCACAGAAATCCGTAGTTTTCTTGGATTAGCTGGGTACTACCGACGTTTTGTGAGAAACTTCTCACGATTGTCAATCCCGCTAACTAAGTTAACAAGGAAAGGGGTAAAGTATGTATGGACGGAAGAATGTGAGGGAAGCTTCAAGGAGCTAAAGAGAAGGCTGATCACTGCACCTATACTCACACTACCAAAAAGTGGAGAAAGTTTTGTGATATACAGTGATGCTTCAAAGAAAGGCTTGGGTTGTGTACTCATGCAAAATGATAATGTGATAGCCTACGCCTCACGACAGTTGAAGATCCATGAGCAGAACTACCCGACGCATGATCTAGAGCTGGCAGCCGTGATTTTTTCCTTGAAAATCTGGCGGCACTACCTTTATGGTGAGAAGTGTGACATATACACCGACCACAAGAGCCTAAAGTATATATTCACACAAAAGGAGCTCAACATGCGTCAAAGGAGATGGTTAGAGCTAATCAAGGATTACGATTGCTCTATTCACTATCATCCTGGAAAGGCGAACAAGGTAGCTGATGCTCTAAGCAGGAAAGAACCTGCTACTCTATCCATGTTGAGGATTGAGAAAGACCCTATCTTCTTGGATATGCAAAGGATGGATTTGGGAATCGTAAGGGCAGGGGATACATCCTACCTTGCCCAAATGATTGCGCAACCATCCATCCAACAGAAGATCAAGGAAGCACAAAGGGATGATGTGGAGATACAAAAGAGGGTGAATGCAGTAAAGGAAGGAAAGATGCAAGAGTTCCATATCGACGATGATGGTGTGATTCGGTTTGGAACGCGGCTTTGTGTGCCTTCATCACCTGGAATAAAGAAGGAGCTATTGGATAATGCACATAGCTCAACTTTCTCTATTCATCCTGGAAGTACCAAGATGTATCGTGATCTCCGAGAACACTTCTGGTGGGATAACATGAAGAAGGAGATTGCAGAATATATATCAAGGTGCTTGGTGTGTCAGCAAGTTAAAGCTGAGTGGCAAAAGTCCAAAGGTATGATGCAGCCATTGCCTATACCCATGTGGAAATGGGAAAATGTCACTATGGACTTTGTCATGGGCCTCCCGAAAACGTCAAGAGGAAATAATGCGATATGGGTTGTGGTTGACCGACTCACCAAGACTGCCCATTTTATCGCTATTCGGGAAGACCTCTCACTTGAACAACTTGCAAGGATATATGTGAAGGAAGTAGTGAGGTTGCATGGTGTTCCACTCTCGATTGTCTCTGACCGTGATCCAAGGTTCACTTCTAAATTTTGGAGGAGCCTTCAACATGCTTTGAGTACTGAATTAAACTTCAGCACGGCCTATCACCCCCAAACTGATGGCCAGTCTGAAAGGACTATTCAGACACTTGAAGATATGCTAAGATCATGCTCTCTTGAATTCAAAGGTGGATGGGATCAGCACCTTCCATTGGTTGAGTTCTCATACAACAATAGCTTCCACTCGAGTATTCAGATGGCTCCGTATGAAGATCTTTATGGGAAGCGATGTAGAACTCCAACCTGTTGGGATGAAGTTGGAGAACGAAAACTACTTGGTCCCGATCTTGTTCAAGAGATGACAGAGAAGGTTCAAGCCATCCAGAAACATATCAAAGCTGCTCAAAGTCGGCAAAAGAGCTATGCTGACAATCGTTGAAGGGACTTGGAGTTTGACGTTGGAGATAAAGTCTTCCTTCGAATATCTCCATGGAAGAGAGTCATGCGATTCGGGAAGAAAGGGAAGCTAAGCCCAACGAACATTGGCCCCTTTGAGATCCTTGATCGTATAGGAGCCGTGGCCTATCGTCTGGCACTTCCACCAAATATGACTCAAGTTCATGACGTGTTTCACGTATCACTACTGAGGAAGTACATTCCAGACCCCTCACATGTACTAAACTCAGAGGTGGTACAGTTGGAAGATGATCTCTCATATGAGGAGCAGCCGGTAAAAATTCTGGACCGAAGTGATAAGGTTCTACGCAACAAGACAACCCGCCTTGTCAAAGTGTTGTGGAGGAACCAAAAGTTTGAGGAAGCAACTTGGGAACCGGAAGAGGCAATGAAAGAGAAGTACCCTCACCTGTTTGTGTAAAGTGAAATTTCGAGGGCGAAATTTCTTAAGGGGGGAAGAATGTAACGACCCAAAGTTTTTCAATAGAAAATTCCCTTCTTTTATCTATGTCATAAAAACACAAAATAATGAACTACTAAGTAATAAGTGACCTTTAAACATAATTTTGTCAACCCTATGTTTGGAATTTTAAAAATCCGGCATACACGGTTGTTCTCAAGATAGTTTTTGGAGTCTAATGAAACAAAAATAATTTTTGGTGAATAGTAACCTACCCTTATGAATAGTAACCTACCCTTATGAATAGTAATATGAACCTTATGAATAGTAAATAAGAGTAACATTACCTATGAATAATAAAATAAAATTTAGACATCATAGAAGGTGATAATTTGACCTTAGTAAACGTTTTTTGGTATTTTATAAGTCATAAATAATTAATTATAATTAATTAATTAATTTAAAAGAATATTTATTTTCCTGAAATATATTCATAAATTATTGAATCAATGTCTAGTAGTTTTTAGATAATTTTATAAGACCCTAAGTAATTTTTGAAAGAATTGTAAAATCAGTTTTAATTTTAAAAACTGTTTTTTTTAAGTAAATTATGATTTTAATTAAATATTAAATTAATAATATTTAGAAAATTATTTTTGAAAAATGGACTTCATTTTTGGATTCTACACGTCGAAAAATGGTTGGGGTAAAATTTTGGGATTTTTCTAAGATACTTGAATTTTTGATGAATAGTGGAATCCGATAATTCACAATAAAAGCTAAATAATGCATTAATTGAGTCATTGCTGATGTTCTGCTGATGTAATCCCACTTGGTTCGGGATTACATTATAAAATTACTATTATTGGTCATCCAAGACTCACTATTCCTTGTCCTTGGTGGAATTAATAAAATAATCAATTTAATATTAAGCAAACCCCTCTCCCCTCCACTATAAAAGTCACCCTTCACTCCTTCTTTTCCTCACACCTCTCAAGCTCCAAGCCTTCTCCAAATTCTGCCCAAACACCTTCCCTAACTCATCCCCCACGTCCAAAATCTGCTGGTCTCATCAAAAGACCAAGCCTAGTTCCTTAAAGAGGAACTCAAGAGGAGGATTCTAAAGGTAATTTCTCTCCCTCTTCTCCTTTAATTTCCTTTCAAGTCCAAGTTCCTTTCTTGATCTCCCTCTATCTATCCTCTTACTGGGCTTTTAGATCACCCCTTTTGATGTATATCCTCAGGTGGCTACATGTACTAAGGATAGGACAAGTGCTACTAAGAAGCTATACAAGAAGAAATTAAATGAATTTTTATGCTTGATGTTGTACTTGTTATGTGTAGTCCTAGTTGACCAAGACACTAAACCTATGTATCCTCCATGTGTAATAATATTATGTTGTTTATCTTTGAAATGATGTAATAGTAATGTAAGAAAAGGCTGGGTCGCTATAATCCACCACTTGTATTGATATTGACCACAATATTCTTGAGAAATCCCACTACATGTTGTTTTTAACCTTAGGTGATAAAGTCTAATGAAAAGTAATGAATGATACCATAGTTATAAAATAGCGACATCTTGGCCACAACGTAGTGCAGAGTGGAGACCCTCTACTTCTGGTGGGTGGATCGCGCTCAGAACTCCATTGCGTTGCATCTACGAAGATCCTGGTTGTCGCGGCCGCATCCTGTTTTGACTCTAACCAAATGCCTTTTTTTCCCGACTGTGACGCCGCTTCCGCCCTCGCCTGCGACGCCGCTGTCGCCCCCCTCCTACGACATCGCTACCAGCCCCCCTCCCCCCCTACTATGTCACCACCGTTCACACTGTATCTATCATGTGAGGTTGTTTCCACCCTCACCTGCAATGCCACTGTCGCTCACACCGAATCTAGCACGTGATCCCGTTAACTCTATCCTGTGATGCAGTCATCGCCAACCCCTCGACTCCAATAACTTCTTCGACCCTTATGACGTTGCAACAACTCCAGTTTTTTATTTTTTTATTTTTTTTTTGTGTTTTTTTTCAATTTCCCTTCTGCTAGAATTTTTAATTTTTTTTTCTTTTTCTATTTTTATTATGTTTTATACTTTATTTGTCTTTTTTTATTTTGGTTTATTTTTATTATGTTTTATATTTTATTTATCATATTTTAATTTTTCTTCATATATATGTGTTAAATTTTATAATTTAAATTATATTAATTAATCCACATATGGATAAAAAAGAGGTCGCGATGTGATCCGCGTCACTGTTATCCTGTTATAGGATCTCGCCACGTCTGGGATCTGAGATTGACTATTATGCATGATACTACTGCTAAGGGTACATAGATTAAAATTTAACATTTATATAGGTATAAGTCTATTCTTGGTTGTGTATTCAGTAAAATGTGACTTTATACCTTTAAAATGAACCTCGTTTCTTTTTTTTTGTTTATCTTGATGATTTTAAAAAAATTCTTGAGTTAGCTAATATAGATGTTAAAATAATCGATGAAGATCAATCCATAATCTTGTTAACTTCCCTTGATGAATCTTTTAATTATTTAATGGACTTTATGGTGTATGGTAGAGAATAGATCACCTTAGAAGATGCTAAATCAACTGTCTTATCTCGAGAACATCAACCACATGGTTTGAAAGATGATTTTAATAGATTAAAATCTGAGCCTTAACTAATACATGCTAAGGGTAAAACGAAAAATAATAATAAAGACCAAAAAGATAAGAATCGTTTTAAGAAATTACAACGCATAAATTGTGGAACGGCCGGCCATATAAAAATATGTTATCTTGAATTTAAAATTAAATAAAGTACCTGGTCTCATGTAGTATGCCACGGTTTCACCACTGAATATGTTCTATAATTCTTATTTAACATTCATTTTATTAGATTTAGGCGTAGATTCTTTATAGACTCTCTTCTGAGATCCTAGGAATATCCCTAATTTTTTTTAGTGGAACCAGGACAGAAGAGAGGGTGTGTTAGGAATGTTCTAAGTTGTTCGAGCTTAAGTAGAGATCATTCTCCTATCGGCTTCCTTTTTTTTTGTCGTAGTGGTTTTCTACTATTTTTTTACTATTGAATTATTTTTTGAGTATTGAAAATTTTTTATAATCACTATATTTTAACCCAAGTAAATTTGTGTTTGTAGGTATCTAAATGCTTGGGTGTTTCTTATTTTGGTGGAGACTTAGGTAGTGATGGTGAGCTCTATTTTTTAAGGTTGATTCTTAGATAATTTTATTTTTGAGAAATCTTTATTATTTTGATAGTAGTAGATGGGTAGTATAGGTATAACACATTCCACTACAGGAACATGCTAAGTGTTATTCATATTGGGTGAGTAATTCATAGAATTAGGTTTTTCTGTTTATGAAAATCTACACACAATACTGATAGGTTATGGGTAGATAGGTTGAAAGAAAACCATCTGTAATATGTTTTGGTTTGGTTTTATTTTGAAAAGGTTGAGACTTGTTAATTATGGTTCTCAAATTTAAATTGTATTACAATTTTCATGAAAAATTATGTATTTTTCATTATGAAGATTCTTCATTGGTTTGTGCTTCTTTTCTGATGGGCCTTTGGTACTTCCAGGCATCTTTATGTGCACTGGACCTATTTTGCTAGGCTGCTCTCTTGACTTGCTTATCTGTTGGCCCACCTTGTCCTTGCATTGCACCTTGGTGATCGACATGGGATGTATTTGGTTGGCTATTGAAAAAAATCTATTCTGAAGACTCTTTATTGTGGTGTTTGTGTTTTCTCGTTCTTGGTGATTCACGACTACTATCGCCTGCCCCATCCTCACATGCCGCATGTCCCAGATTTATCATTGACAGTTGAACCTATCGGATTATCTTGATCCTTTAGTTCATCCTCATCCATCCACGAGTATTTCTTATATGATGTGCCTATCATCTCATTGCCTAATCCACCTGCCTCACCTTTAATGTGCCTAATCACTTATTTTTTTATAGTGGTTCATCACCTCAACCACTTTTTTGACCATGATTCCTTCAAGAAGTTCCAGACTCAAAAAATATGTTCTTCAACTACCTCTTCATGTGTTCTTGGTATAGGCCTGAGTTTGTAAGGCTGTATTTTTTTGTTTAGGTTTTGTACTCCATTTTCTTCCTTATTCTCGATATGGGTTGGGGTTGTGTGCATGATTCCATCCAACTCGAGGTCGTACATTACCATATTGGGGTAAGGGTCCACTGTTGGCTCCTAGAGTGATGAGGTCCCTGTGCTCAGATAGTTTTTGTGGTCCGAGTGTGTTTCTCTCCACTTTACTTTCTCTATTATAGGATTTCTATTTATTTTTTCAAAATATTATTGTCGTGAAGTAGGAAAAAACTAGTCTAAATAATGAAAATCCTTCAAGTTATTTACTTTTCTACATTTTTTTTGTATGTTCATTTCTCCTGTTTGTTTTAATTTCATGTTCATCTATGCTTTTCAGCCTATTCGGATTATCAAATTTATTTGTTGATTCCACATTTATTCTTTTTCTTTGTTTGGATTGAACACCCTCACCCTCCTCTAACATTATTATTCTGGTTCTGCAACTTTTGAATTACAATTTCAATATTCCATAGTCCGGTCCTTTTGGGATTCGGTGTTTCGCTTGCATTCAGTTCAATCCTTCCCCTCACACTGCACATCAGTGATTTCCAATAGGGGAATCACTCCACTTTCATGGGGTTGTTTAGGTGTAGAATTTGTGTTAGGTGATGGAATGTGTTTGAATTCAATGGTTGGAATTTGTCAAAATTAGGTGGAAATAAATAATTATTTTTTTATTATAGGTTAGAAAAACATGGTCTGCAAAATGGACAGTTGAATTCAAAAACGGGAGGAAGAGAAACTTCTTTTTCTTTTGTAGGTTGTAATTCTTTAGTAGGTGGAGAAAACAAAAGTTGAGGAGACTTTTTTTCTATAAGAGAGATATATAATCGTGAGAGTATTATTTTTGTAAGGGGGTGGGAAAAATAAAGAGTTTCATTGTGTGAGAAGGAAATAATGAGGGTTTTGTGTGTATTCGTAAACCCCTATTTGTGATGAATAGAAATGGGTGTGAGCACCTTGTAGATTAAACAAAATTAAAAATCAATTTGTGTGTTCGTGTTATTTTATTTTATGGTGGCGATGGAAAAATACGATCAACATGTTTTTTATTCAACAAGTGGCATCAAAGGGGGTTTGACATCGATGATGGTTATCATGTTTTGTGACAACGACGATGACTGGTAGTGGAGGACTACCAAGATTTGATATTGAGAAGTTCTATGGTTGGAACAATTTTGACTTGTGGAAAAACATAGTAAAATATATTCTAATGCAGTAGATCATGATCAAACTATTGATCGGATAAAATCTTGATGTAACTAGTGATGATGATTGGAAAGAGTTTGAGATGTGGGTCATTAGCACAATTCGGTTGTGTCTGGAGAACGACGTAAAGTAATTGGTGTTAGATGAGACCTCACCGAATAAGATCTAGAGGAAGTTAGAGTAACAGTATATGGTGAAGTCACTCACCAACAAATTATTCCTAAAGAAGAAAATTTACTGGTTGTGAATGGATGATGGAAAAAATTTATTAGATCACACCGACAAATTCAATGAGATCTTGACACAATTATTGGGTCTCAGTGTGAAGGTTGAAGAGGAAGACAAAACACTTTTACTTTTTTCATCTCTACCAAACTCATATGATGGATTTGTGATTTCATTGTTTGTGGGGAAGAAAACATTGAACCTAGATGAGATGATGGCATCGCTTCAATATTTGGAGGCATTCCGAAGACTCCTGACATATTTGGTTGAGAAAATCATGGTGATGCAAGATGATCAATATGGGAGGAGTCAATATCGGAAGTTAGAAGGTAAAGAATGATGGAAAATATCAAGGGGACACCATCCTAGAAAAATCACGTGTTTCTTGTGCAAGAAAAAGGGTCACTATAAAAGTTACTGTGAAGAGCGCAACTGGTATGTTACTAAGAAAGAGAAAGATGAAGAGAAGGTTGTGAACATCACAGAATCATCAAGATATGATGATGTTTTGGTGACAACGGGAAGCTCGTACTCATATTGGAGAATTGAATGGATAAATGTGTAGTGTAATTACTACAAAAGAAATAGGCACATGAAGTGGGAATGTTGATTTTTAAAAAGGAAGAACAAGCGGTTTTAAAATCCAAAGGAAGGAAGATGAGTTTTAGATTCGGGGAGCTCGATACACATATGTAAAAAAAAGTGTGTTTCATACTTTTTAGTAGGTATGATATTTGGTGAGACTTTGTGTTGGGTCAACATATGAGGTTCGAGAAGTCATTAAGGTGAAATTGAAGTCACCTGATGGAGAAGTATGAAAAACAGCTAATGTGAAATTCATTCTGAAGATGAGATGAAACCTAGTTCCATTAAGTAGGATCAATGCGAGAGGGTAAAAGATTTTCATAGCATCCACCAGATGCAGATCTAACTGGATTGGAAGAATTAGAGGGTATGGTAGCCACCATCGGGACCAGGCACCGTGCAACTTTCTACGGGGAAATGCTATCCGATCAGCAATGCAATGTGGGGTGCTAGGAGATCAATGACGCAGAAAGCTGTGGAGGGGTAGTTCAAGTGGGATGGGCCTACGAGTCATGTATTGGGCATGGTATGCCTCTGGGCCTTTGGGTCATGTATTGCGGGTTTTTCGGGCCTTATTCCTTGGGCCTACGGGTCATGTACGAGTTCCCCTTCAACCCTTAAAAGGGGGATTATCCATAATAAAATAAAAAAAGAAGGCCTTCGGGACATTTAGTCATTGATTCAATGGATATATTGTATTGTGAAATTTCATGGGTTGGAGTATTAGTTTTATTTTAAAAAATGAATCCCCTACCACATTTTCAATATAAGCACACTTTCCTTTAGAAATAAATCAACATTCATGATGGGATAATGATAAAATAACATACATAATACTATCAATTCATATACAATAAGCATTTGTTTTATATCTTTTTAAAATATAATCAAATATTTTAAAAATATCAAATAATAAAAAGAAAAATATTTTCCAAATCATTTAATCATAGAAACATGGAAGCGGAAAATAAAGCATCAAACATGCCTAAACTTAGTGAGGCGAACCTGCTAAAAAAATCAGCATCATCAAAGTATCATAGGGAAACTCCATTAGAATGGGAACCGAGAAATTCCCCCCTAAATCACTCCCTCACTTTTGAATAGATGACTTAACATATGTCCTATGTGTTCATCATCTCCAGCCTCTCTTTGCCGCCATCATCCACTTTTAGTGATAAGCATTTAATAGGCCCCTTCACTTCTTCCTTTCCTTTTTATGATGCCCATTCTATGTAATTTGTTGGTTACTATTCCAAGAACTTGAGGATTTTCCTTTTCTTCGTATCTTGATCAAATTTTGTGTTGGGTTTTCTCATGGAACAATAAGACATTCTAGGGATGATCTCAAACTCCAAAAGAAGATAAGAAGATATGGAATCAAGTAGCCAGCGACAAAGGGAAATGAAGAAGAAAAAATTGTGGGTGGGGAGCAACAATAGTAACCTATTAGAAGTTTCATATTCAATATTCAAAGGCAATTCCCACCAGGGTTCCCAAGAGTATCAAAATAGCTTATTTCAATCCAGTATGAAGCTGAGATTAGGGATTTAAGCAGGTGAGGAAGAAGGGTTATCGTGCCACTATCTCTTCCAAAAGAGATCATTTTCAGTAACATGGGGAATATAAACATGCTCATGATTCCCAAGAAATATGCGATGAGTCATGTGCCTATGGTGGCTGAGGACAATGACATACCTGATTTGGTTGTCTTTGATGGGATGATGAAGTCATAGATGCTTCAGTAGTGTTATCGGAAGAGAGTAAAATTCTATGCATTGACAAAGAGGTGGAATAAGTTGATAAAGGAGAATGGATTGAAGCATAAAGATGTCATCACATTCTAGAGATACAAAATTAAATCAATATGTCCCTGTTGATTGGTCATTTAAGTGAAAATATAGAAAAATCAATTATGGGGATGAAAGAATCTGAAGTGAGACTATCAGTTCTAGCAGACATTCATGAAGGTGTTCAAGTCATTAGTGCACGAATTGGGAGATGAGATTATTTAGAGTATAAAAGTTGGTATCATGTTTCTTATTGGTAGTCTATATTCATACCATAACCTAATCCCTTTTGGGGTGATGATGATTTTGAATGGAATGGAGGAGTGTTTGGTATGCGTAAGAATAATGGTATTTCCCTAAAAAAGGATAAGAGATAAAGAATAAAAATAAGGGTTTCACCTATATGCGTAGACACATACCAAAAAAAGATTATATATTTGAATAGCGATACATTAAATTTGAATGAAACATTTAAACATATCAAATAAAAGTAGTTCGGGCTATTCATGTTCACAGGTAAATAAACGGAGTTAACTGTTTTCAAATATCCTTAGATGTTGAAGTGTCATGATTGAAATCATGTATGACTGCTTCTCTTTCAAGACGTCATTATTTTTCAAAGTCTTCAAAATCACGAGGTAAATCTCTTTACAAATAATAAATGAGTATTTAAAATTTTAGGGGTTGAAAAGCAACAAACAATTTATTTTAACTGATGTATACAGTTCATAATCATACCCACCTTTTATAAACACTCGGGTGACCATACACACTCAATACTAAAAAAGGAAGACTGTTATATAAGTTATTGAAAAGTATCCCCAATACCCCAAATACCACTATAGAAGACACAATAAATAAAACTCAATAAAAGTGAGGCATAAATTTATTTTACATATTAATAAATCATGTTAAAATTAGGGAAAACATCATTAGAAAAAATCAATTTATACTATGACCAAATTTTTTTCTATGCAACAGACCATTTTAGTATGATTAAAACTCCACCTCAATTTCTTGTGATCCATATAAATCATTAAGGTTCAAGCTTTAAATATATTAATTAGTGATTTTCACAAATCCAATATTAATATTAAACCTGAGTAAAAATTCTAAGTTATCATTGACATCTAACATCCATGGATAGTTTGGTTTGGATCCATGGAACAAAACATTATAAGATATATGGTAAATGAAATACAATGTTTGATATCATTGTTATGAAAAAACTTATAGCATTCCAAAATAGTATATTGTTGTATTTATCCCTTTTCCATGTTGCATTACAATTCCTTTAATTATGGATTTATATGATTTATTCATATTATGTTTAGGGTATTTAATTTTTCATGGGTATTTTTCATGGTGCATGGAACTTTTCACGTGGTTTTTATTTGTTTTTCCCAGTTATGTGGATCCAATGTATTTGTTTCTTTACTTGTATATAATCTTGTAATCTTGACCATTTATAATCCATTATCCAATGACCTGGATATGATCAGGCTATGTTTCTTCGATTGGATTTGATCTATTGAGCCACCACTACACCTCTATCCTATTGTGACATGTGTTCTATGTGTTTTCCCGCCTTAAGTTACTTGAACCACCTCCATAAATCTCAGTTTTCCATGCAGTTGTGATCCCATGTCACCGCCTGACACCCTCTGGCTTTCCATCATTGCTCCTCGACTGTTTGGCTCTATGATGACTCATTCGAGTGTTGTTCTGACTCTATTGATTCGAGATTCCTCATTTGGTTTATCGATGTGAGGCTCTACTACAATCATACGAAGGAGGAGATCTAGGGGTTCCCGGCCACCTGCACTCCCCTCTGCCAAGATTGTGCCACCTCTTGTAACTGGGGTATTTTTCTGGTGGAGACTCAGTGGGGAATCGACACTATTTTAGGTTTTTGGATGACTATGCTTCAAGAAGGTTTCATATCTTAAATCATCTTTAATCATAACCAAGATTAATTAAAGATTATTTTCTCTATAGAGATTTATTTTATTTTTTCATGTATTCTTTTGTATCCTTTTTGGGTGTGTGCACGAGTCCCTCTAGGAGTGGATTGGACTGACCCTATTTGACAGGCTTCACCCTTTCCACCTAGTTCAGTAAACCCAACCTCCTTGGATAGTTTTTGTGGTCCTTTTATTCTTTTCCCTCGAGTCTATAATTTCCTCGTGTGTTTTCTTGATTTTTAATAAAGTTGTTACCTGGTTGGTGTTCTCACTATGCACGTAGGTCCCAAAGGAACCGAAGCATGTTACATCTACTATCTCATTTATATTTCTGCATTTTTTGTTTTGTTATTCTAGAAATTTGATTTGTGAAAAAGTATTGATATGTTCATTTGTAATCAATTGATTAATAAAATTTATCATATAAATAATCCATCATACTCAATAATGGGTCTTGGGTATTTTAGGGTTCAAGTATTCAAACCCAACAAGTGGTATCAGAGCCTACCATAACGTTATTCATGGGTTCCATTAAATTCGATATTGATAAGTTTAATAGTGAAAAAAAACATTACTCTCTCGAGAATTAAAATGACAGCCTTGTTGGACAATAATGAACTAATATATTCCCTTGTTGGTTCTAAAAAGAAAATAACCTCTATTGCCCCTGATGGGAAGAATGTTATTTCTGAGGTAGATGTCCCTAAGGAAAACCTTAGGAAGTACCTTAGTTTAATACTCTTATATTTAAGAGATAAAGTTCTAAGGGAAGTTTCATATGAGTCCTCTATTGTTGGTATATGGTCTAGACTTTAATCCCTTTATATGAATAAGTCCCTAGTTGGTAGATTGTATAGGAAAATGAGATTATACACTTTCAAAATGTTCCCTAGAACTATAGTTAGGGTGCATATTGATGAATTTGATAAAATTATATTATACCTAGCCAACATATATATTAAGCTAGAAGATGAATAGTAGGCCATTATACTACTAACATCTTTAGACGATTCCTTTAATTCTATTAAAGACTCTATGATGTATAGAAAAGACACACTTACTCTTGAGGAATCCAAATCTGCTTTACTCTCTAAAGACCTTCAAAGGAAGGGTAGTGTTAAGACTGAGGTTGAGAGTTTAAATGTTAGGGACAAAAGTGATTCAAGAGGCAGAAGTTAATCAAGGGGTAGGAGGAATGAAAGGGGATAGTCTAAGAACAATAGATATAAGTCTAAAAACAAAATCATCAAGTATTTTCAATGAAATCAACATGGAAATATTAATAGGAACTTCTCTAATAAGAAAGGTGACTATAAAGATAATAATAATGACCATTCCTTGTTAGTTGAGTAGGAATTTGACACGGCTAATGTGTTAAATTTTTCTGACATTATCATCCATGATGAATAGATCCTGGATTCAGGATGTTCATTTCACATGTGTCCTAGGAAGGAATTTTTTACTGAATTTTGAAAAATCGAATCTGGTGAGGTATTTCTATGGAATAAAAGGAGTTGTCACATTATGGGAATAATCTCTATTTCATTAGAGCTTTATGATGGGACTATTAAATTTCTTGAGGAATTTAGGTGGGTACCTGAATTGGAAAGAAACCTAATAACCGTAGTAATAATTGACCAAAATGTGTATAACATTATGTTAGATTCTGGAAGTCTAAGAGTTTTCTGATATTCCCTCACAATCATGAAAGTAACCCTTCACAAAGGTCTTTTTGTGTTAGATGTTAAGGTTCATAGAAGTCAGTTGAACACCTCTTTTAGTTCAAAACATGATTCCACCACTCTTTAGCAAATAATACTAGGACACATCAGTGACAGGGGCCTTAGTGAACTCAAATAAGGGGGATTTTAAGTGACATCACTCATGGAAGTCTCCCATTCTATGAGTATTGTGTATATAGTAAGTCTAGAAGAGTCAGCTTCAGTAGGTTTGTGTATAAGGGTAAAGAACCCCTTGAATGTGTACATTCTGACTTATGGGGTCCTTCTAGCGTTACTTCCCATGGTGGAGGCTTATACTTTGTGACTTTTATTGATTATTTCTCTAGTAAATTCTGGATTTATATACTCAAACACAATTTGGATACCCTTCAGACCTTTAAAAAATGGAAAGCTGGGAAGAATTCATTGAATTCAGGGAATATGAGGAAACAAAGAGATACTAGATTGTTGTGGAAACCCCACAGAAGAATGTCTTAGTAGAAAGAATTAACAGAACCGTTCATGAGAGGGTGAGGTGTATGTTATCCCACTCAAAACTCCCCAGGTCCTTCTGGGTCGAGGCTACTTCAATAAAAGTCAACCTTATCAACTATTTCTCATCTTCAGCTAATTCTTTTAAGACATCAAAAGAACTCTGGAAGGGAACACCCCCGAGTCTCGCACACCTTAATACTTTTGGATACATAGCTTATGCTTATACGCGTATTGATAATCTAGATCCTAGGGTTATTAAGTACATATTTGTGGGTTACCTAGAGGGTGTTAAAGTGTATACTCTATGGGTAGATAAATCAGGTTATAAAAAATGTATCATTAGCCGAGATGTTATGTTTCATGAGTCTCGTCTATCCACTCACAAGGGATCAGAACCTATAGATACTTCTGATAAAATTTCAGGACACTCTTGGGTGCCAACACCCCTAGGTATTGAGGTCCCTTTTTATTCCATTAACCACCCTCAATTTTTGACTGGTCCTGCACCACCCAGTGTCTAGACCCAAGTTAAATTCAATTAAATTTTGGATTCTGAACCTAAAACTGAGGAACCCGATGATCTGAGAAATTATCATCTCACTCCAGATAGAGAAATGAGGTTTATAATATCTTTAACATGTTTTAATCGGGCAGACATTCCTGCATATTCCTTTAATGTAGCGCAATATTGGTTTAGTGAGGAACCTCATACATATAAGCAAGTTATTAAGTCCAACGAATCCACAAGGTTGATGAGTGTGGTGAAAGAATAGATGAATTCACTTCTTAAAAATAACACTTGGGTTTCCGTTTATAGATCTAGTAACCAGAAGGTCATAGGTTCTAAATGGATTTATAATAATAAAGAAAAAAATATTAGAGAAACTAAAATCAGATTGAAAGCTCGAATGGTTGTTAAATGCTTTATTCAACGTGAAGGCATTGATTATAGTGAAATTTTATCTCCAGTTTTTAAACATTCATTAATTTGAGTTCTTATTGCTTTTTCTTCCAAATTTGATTTTCATTTTGAACAATTAGATGTAAAAACCTCATTTTTACATGGTACTCTTGATGAAACATATTATATGAATCCCCCTGAAATATTTTCAAAACTGTTCAAACCTAACCATGTTTGTCTTATTAAGAAGTCTCTATATGGGATTAAACAATCTTTGAGATAATGGTATAAAAGTTTTGATTCATTCATGATTGAAAATCTATTTTCCAGAAGTAAATTTAATGCATGTGTATATTATAAAACTATTAATCATGAGTCTATTTACCTATTATTATATATTGATTGCATGATTTTAATTTGTAAAAATTTGAGGATTATAAATTCGGTCAAGAACCAGTTGAATTGTGTCTTTGAAATGAAAGACCTAGGGCATGATAATAAAATTTTAGGCATGGATATAACAATAGATAGGAAGGCCAAAACTGTGTACCCATATCAATCAATTTATATTATAAATGTATTAAAAAGATACATGTTTGATCATGTTAAACCTGTTAGTATTCCCTTAGGAAAACACTTTAAGTTATCCTTGAACCGATACCCTAGAAATGACGATGAGGCTTCCTTCATGAGTAAGATTACATTTTCTAATATATTAGGTTGTCTTATGAATGCAATAATTTGTTATAGGCTAGATATTTTCTTTTATTCTTATACTTTGAGTAGGTTTATGGGGAAACCTGGTAAGCCTCATTGGTATGAATTGAAATGACTCCTCATGTATGTCTCTATGTATGATAAACTGTACATTTGGTATGACTTAAATAATAATTTTGATAATGATATAGTGGTCTTTGTTGACTCTGATTATGTTTAAAATGTTGACACCTAAAATTCTATCATTGGTTTTGTATTTTATGCATATGGAGGACCAGTCTCCTGAAAGTGAAATATACAGTCAGTGGTTGCACTCTCCACTACTAAGACAAAGTATATTTCCTTAATAGAAGCCATAAAAGAGGCTATATATCTAAAAGGTTTTCTTTCTGAGTTATCATTATCTGCTGATAGCATAGTGGTCCACTATGATAGCTAATATGCTTTACCTTTATCCAAAAACTATGTGTTCCATGTTAGATCAAAGTACTTTAATATTAGAGTTCATTTTGTTAGGAATATTATAGAATCTGGGATAGTGAGTGTCATAAAGATACTCACTAGAGACAATCTGGCTGATAGTTTGACTAAGGTCATGTCGTTGTCTAAATTCATGCATTGCCTCAATCTAATGAATTTAGTCCCAATTGTATAACTTCGGTTGCGATAATATCATCCTTAAATTCAATTTAATTGCAAGGTGGATATTTTTTGTATTCAACCCTTTTACATGTTTCATTTAAATTCTTTTAAGTATGGTTTTATATGAGTTATTCATATTATGTTTAGGGTCTTTAATTTTTCATGGGGATTTTGTATGGTGCATGGAGATGTTCACGTGGATTTTATTTATTTTACTCAGTTATGTAGATCATGTGTATTTGTTTCCTTACCTATATAGCGGCTTGTAATCTGGACCATTGATAATCCATGGTCCAATGGACTAGATATTCTTTGGGTGTGTTTCATCACTCAGCCTCAATCCTTTGTGTCGTTGTCGCACCTATCCTATTACGCCATGTGTTCTATGCATTGTCCCTCTTTTAGTTACTCGAACCGACTCCTTCAATCTCGACCATCCACATGACTGTGATCCCATGCCACCGTCTGAATGGCCTGACACCCTCTAGCTTTCCATCATTGCTCCTTAGCTGTTCGGATATGCGACGACTCATTCAAGTGTTGTTCTGGATCTCTGGCTTCAAGGTTCCTCACTTGGTTCATCGATGTGAGGCATTTCTTCGATCTTATGAAGGGGGAGGAGATCCAGGGGTTATCGACCATCCTCACTCCCCTCTGCTGAGATCATGCCACCCTCTGTAACCGGAGTACTTATCAAGTGGAGTCTCAGTGGGTAATCAACTCTGTTTTGGGGTTTTGGATGACTACACTTCAATAATATTTGAGATCTTGACCCATATTTAATCATAACCAAGTTTTAGTATAGATTCTTGACTCTGTAGTGATTTAATTTCTTTTTTCATGTATTATTATGTATATTTTTTGGGTGTGTGCATGACTCCAACCAGGAGTGGACAGGACTGACTCTATGTGACAGGATTCACCACTTCCACCTAGTTCAGCAAGCATGACCTCCTCAAATAGTTTCTATAGTCCTATTATTCTTTGATATTGAGTTTGCAATTTCCTTGTGTGTTTTATTATTTCTTAATAAAGCTACTACTCGGGTGGTGTTCTCACCGTGCACGTAGGTCCCAAAGGGACTGGAGTAGGTTACATCTTCGGTCTCATTTTTATTTCCGCATTCGTTGTTTTGTTATTCCTGTAATGAGATTTTTGAACAAGACTTGATCTATTCATCTGTAATCAATTGATTCATCAAACTTATCATATAAATATTCTATCATACGCGATAGTAGGTCTTGGATATTTTAGGGTTTATGTTTTTAACCCCAACATATATATAAATGACTTATCAGTTATTAGTTATAGAAAATGGTAGACAAAGGGTACATATTTAACTAAATTAGTTAATGAATTGTATATGTAAATGATATATATGAGGAGAGGAATATTATAGAAAGAAACATATTATAGAATCAATACATGTGATTGTAACATAAGATGTTAGAAATGATATGATGTTAATTGGTCATCAGAAAACCATAATCTTGAAATAGTGACCAAAGATAGAGATAAACCTTAAGATGTGAACCATCTAAAATATATCAGGCCAGGAGAATGAAATTCTATATAATCTGCCCGATATAATTTTAATTACTATATATAACTAAAATGATTATAATGGCAGTCATTCCATCTTGAATTTCACCTAAATTTAAAGTATAACATTAAACTATAGTAAAAATTTATATTGGAACCAGACTTCTTGTGCAGCCTTATTAATCATATAAGAATTTTCTATTCAACGGAATTGGCTTGGAAATTGAAATTGGTGTGTGGCATATTTATAATGATTTGATAAGGAGTAAAACACAATTATGTTATTCATAAATGTGAATATATAATATATTATGAAATAACAAAACATAATAATATTGGTAATATTGAATATGATCACTAAAGTCAACATCCCTTGTATTTATATTTGTTTCACAAAACCACCTAGGGTGTAAGACCATCCCAATATGAGTATAATGTTATATACAATACGTGCTTTAGTCATGATGAATAAGCTATATGAAAAAAATATTATACAAATTTTAATATGAAAATATAGTATGATATAGAAGAATGTACATTACACAAATATAGAAAATTAATATACTAAAAAGTGAATATACAATATGATTACACAACATATTCATATGGAATGTGATCCTACATAATCAACTTTTACCTTTCCAAAAGAACTTAAAAACCGCTACTTGAATGATGCATCCTCATGTGAAGAGAATTTCATGCATGATATATGAATCACTAAGACCTAAGCATGTGGTGATCCATAGATGTCATCAACTTCATGCCCCATGAAGACATGCTCAAAAATCATGCCCACTGATGGAAAGTCCACCCTGAAGTAAATGAATTCCGAAAAATTATTTCACATGAATTTTGAAAAATTTAAAAACATGCAATGATTATTTTAGATGTTTTTGAAATGGGTATCACTTTATTTGGGCATCATTGATTTTTTCCTAATGAAGTCTAGTGAAACTATATAAAATAGAATTTTCATAAAATAGATATAAAATATGAAACTATAGGAATTTTTCATACATATCATTATATATCATTGTCAATTGAACCACAAAAAATATTAAAATGAACCTAAAAAAAATTAAAATTCAAAATGGTTTAGAAATGTTATTTAATTATCATTTATTAAATTTCTAATGAAAATGATCATAGTGAAAATTTATTAGTCATATATGATGAAAATGTATACCTAAAAACAATTTGTAGTAATGAAATTTCCATATTTAACACATTTGAATATTTTTTTCAGAAAATCTAAAAAAACTAATGAGAAAGTGATACTGAAAAAATGAAAACATGTTCTTTCTTTAGAGAAACCATTACATCGATAAAATTATAATGGATATCTAAAATCATATAAGTGGTTTAATTTTTAATTTCATTACAAAATTACATGTGTAAACAAAAATAATTTTTATTAGCCAATCATTTATTAACATTAAAAATAAAAATGACTATGATACAAAGGAAGAGAAATGTAAACATGTCTTTAAAATATTAAAAAACAGAAAGTGAATTATAAATTTATAGAGATGTATTGTACTAAATAAGGTTTATAAAATTTTATAATATAAATTAAAAAAATTAAAATACATTGAATAATGGGTAAATTGAAACTAAAGTAAACTAAAAATTCATTATTATAAGTGAATTGTACATGTATAGAAACTAAAAGTGCATTAATTTAGAAGTACATTATGAAATTATAGAAACATATCATATCACATGGAATATCAAATATAATGACCATTTCTTATACTACACATGGGATCTCATCTTAATTGAAAATATAATCACAAAAAATAATAATTTAAATCTTAACAAAGTCAGTTGTAGATAAATGAATAGAATCCATGAAAATTAAAATGAAATAAAATCATACAAGGCATACAAAATTTTAATTTCTTAAACCAAATGGAATAATCTAAGACATTAAATGAGATCTAACTTTGACTATTTAAGAGAAGATAATAAAAAGATTTAAATAATTCTTTAAAGATCCTTGTATACTAAAAAATAAGCTTTATATCCATATTTAGAATTTGGAAAATCATTTGAGTAATTTAGGAAAAGGTAATCAAAGAAGACAGAAAAGAAATAATTATAGATGGTGACTTAAAATACCTAGATAGGGTTACTTTAGGGCCTTCCTATTGTCAACATTCAAGTATATTCTTGATTATTTTTTAATTCTACATAACCTAATAACCTAAAAAAGAGAAACATATTCCCCCTACTTTATTTCTAATCATTTATTATTATTCTTTTCTATACTATAGTTTTCCCACTATAATCCCTTATAACATATGTGAAATTACTTATCAAGTACTCTTCTGGAACCTTATTTTGAATGATATAAAAAAGAGGGAAGTTGGTTACATGATATGAATTTAACTATATTTTTTAATATATAATACAATATCATAATTAATGAGATGTAAATTATAAGTGCACAAAAGCATGATAAACATAGAAATTATAAGTCTACCTAATGTGATGACTAAATTAGATTTTTCATTATGACTTATAAGCAATTGACATAAATCGGTCGTGGGAGGTCTAATAAATAAACATAGAAAAATATAGAAAAACAAAATAATGATGAATCAAATTATATTAATTAAACATGAAAGTATTATAATTTTTACACCTTGGCATACTATTTTCCTTCACAGTTATATTCATTGTCTGCATTCTAATATTTGGAGTCACAGACTTTATCCTAGTTTGATAATCAAACAGTGAATTACTGGATAACATATAAATAATAATAAATAATATTATTTTAATTTAAATGAAAGTAACTAAAAATACCTTTAATGTGTAAAATTGATAATGAAAATTGGCCTAAAATATTTGAGTACATATTAATGTATGAATTTGTAACCACATGCAGCCATTTCCCATACCAGTTTGGAAATGGGAGAACATAACCATGGATTTCATTGCAGGACTCCCAAGGACCCCTAAAGGAAATAAAACCACTTGGGTGGAAGTCAATTACATTACCAATTCAACACATTTAATTACTATCAAGGAATATTTCTCTCTTAAAAAATCTCCATGGTATATATAATAAAAGTGGTAAGACTTCATGGAGTTCCACTATCTATTCTATCTGATTGAGATATGTGGTTTACCTTAAGGTTCTGGAGAATCCTTCAACAAGCTATGGATATGGAGCTCGGTTTCCATAATTCTTATCACCCTCATATGGATGGTCCATCTGAAAGGATCATTAAAACATTAGAGGATATGATGAGATCATGAACAATGTATTTATAAGGATATTGGTGTCAACACCTTCCCTAGTGGAGTTCTCATATGACAACAGTTTCCATTCTAGATTCAAATTACATATTATGAGGCTCCATATGGGAAGAGTTGTCAGACTCAGAAATTTTGGTATAAAGTTGGGGAGAGAAAGCTGGTGGGACCTGATCTTATTCCGGATATGAGAGAGTAACTTCAACCAATTTAAAATCATAAGAAATCAATACAGAGTCGATAGAAAAAATATGCAGGTAATCATTGATGTGATATAGAGTTTGAGGTTAGGATAAAGTGTTCCATAATATATCATTGTGGATGAAATTCATGATATTTGGAGAGATTGGAAAACATATTACTAGAAACATCTCCCCTTTTGATATTCTTGATCACATTAGAGTGGTGAGCTATCAATTAACAATCTCTCCTAACCTATTTCAATTACATGATGTGTTCCATGTATCCCTCTTGAATAAGTACATACTATACTCCTCATATGTACTGAATCCAGAGGTGGTTCCATTGGATAATGATCATTCATACTAGTATTAGGCGGTGAATATCGTAGATCATGCAAAAAATGTTCTATGAAATGATACATGTCATTTGTTCAAAGTGTTTTGGCAGAACCATAAGTTTGAGAAAGCAACATGGGAACTAGAAGAGGTGATGAAACAGAAGTACCCTCCTCTTTTTTAGTGTATGAAATGAAAATTTCAAGGGTGAAATTTATGAAGGGGTAAATATTTAATGACACATTATTTTATATGAAATTCAATTTTTGAATAAATAAATTCATTATTAAGTAATGTATCTATATAAAATACGTTCACTACTTTGGTTATTTTTTATCATTATAAGTTGTGTCATTTCATATTTAAAAGGCCATTAAGAATCATAAACATTGATAATATAGATTTTTCACAATGACTATTAAGATTAGTATATGTACATAGTTTGAAGCCTAGAAATTTATAGGCTATGGAATATATATCTTTTATGATTTATTCTTATACTGTTTAGGTGTACAATTTATGTGATTAATAGTATAAAAATATGAATTCCTAATTTTCTATTTATTCTAGTCAATGACCGAAAATAGGAGGAACTGAGTCAACAACCAATGTGGGGGGAAATGCAATGACTTCCCAAAATAGATTCCCAACTCGATGGGAGAAGGAATCACGAAATTCAGGAAAATACTTTCTCAATTGACTCAGGTTATTAACAGAAACCTTGATAAAAAGGAACACTCAAATCCCCCAATGAAAGATCATATTTTAATTAATACCTTTATGCAATAAAGTCCCTTGACTTTCAATGGATCTTCCAATCCTTCAAATGTGAAACAATGAATTAAGTCAATTGAAAAGTTCTTCTCTTTACATAAATTATCTGAGAAAGAGAAGGTCATGTTGGTTGTTTATTTCATGGAAGGATAAGCTGATCAATAGTGGATGTTGGTAAAAAATATTAATCCCAAAGAGGATATCAAAGAAATGGATTGGATGGAATTTTTAATAGAAATATTTAAAAGTATGTTCTTCATAGTCTACAACATAAAATGGAGAGGGATTTCATTGTCCTTAAGAAAAAGGATGACGAATCTATCAGATCATATGAGGAAAAAATCAAGAGACTTTCATGATATTCCTCTAGATTTGTCATCTCCCCCAAAATTAAAGTTGACCACTTCTTTGGTGGACTAATACTAATTCTACTAAAATCCTTATCCATTTAGGATTTCAATAGTTATGAGGAAATTTTTCAATGTACCCTCAAAGTTGAAATGAATATCATTGAATGTCAATGGTCTCATAGGTCTAGATATAGGAAGTATAGAATTAAAGTGTGATAGAGGAATATCATGGGGGAAATAAATTCCAACAACCCCCTTATCAAAAGTGTGGGAATAAGAATCACATAAATTTCCTAAAGAGAATAAGGAAATGATTTAAGTGTAGAAATGAATGAAACATGTCTAGAGAATTCTGACCAAAAAAACCCACCAATGTGATGGGAGAATGGAATTATCTAGTCAACCCTTAGCCTATTTCCATTATTTCAACTGTAGGGAACATGGACACTATGAGATTCAATTCCCTATTCCAAGGGTTGTCACTTCTACCATGGTTATTCTACACTTTCTTGGTTCAAAACTCCTATCTAGAGAGATATATTGAGTGTCTTATTTGATTCATGGTGTTTCTCTCCGTGGTATTGAAGGAATCTCAACTGCAGATGAAAAATTGTGTGAAATATCATGTTTAAGGGATGCTCTTGCTAGGCGTTCTCTAGAAGCTTTCTAGGGCTCTTATTCTGAAAGGATCCTTAAAAAAAGGATCGTTAGACAATGTTGAAGATAACCTTGAAGCATTTTTGAAACAATTTTCCATGGTTAAGAACAAATTAATCACCTAGTTAGTCCTCCCCAATGGTGTGAATACATGGTGGCTTGAATAGATTATTCATATGAACTCTTTTCTTTGGGGGGTTTTTGGATTGGAGGTGTATTTCATTAGTTAGTGGCTTCTTTCATTCTTTTTTTCATATGGATGAATCTTGAATTCATGTATGGTCCTATAGTTCTCTTATTTTGAAGTTGTGAACTCTCCATCCCTATGAATTGATGATAGAATTCAATGTGTCAAAGGTCATGAATGCATTTTCAAATGTATGGATCAAGTTGCATGACCTCAACATGATTTTATGGCATCCAAAAATCATGCATGACATTTTTGCTTCTATTGGTGTTTTGATTCTCTTGGATATGGAGACAGAACATTTCAGGTGTGAGAATTTTGTGAGAATTTTGGTTTAAATTGGTTCAATTTCTACTCTCATTGACATTGTGACTCTGAATACTCCCACTGATGATATGAAAATCAGAGTTGAGTATGAGAATTTTCATATATTCTATCAAAATTTCTAGTCTTTTGGCCATTTATATGATAATTATAGGAGTAATATCTTTAAATCATGTTGTTCGAAGAGGTATCCACTGAAGGACTGTGATGCTAATGGGAGATTTAGGCAGCATGGGAAGCCCTATAGGTAGCCTAAGGTGAAACCGGGGGATTTTCAGGTTAAGCTTGCTCGGATCCAAGGGGCTCCATTCTGTGTGGATAAGTCATTAGTGGAGAATTGGGAACAGGAATGGACTTCCTTGTCTGCCACCTTCCCATTATCCATTCTTGGTAATGGTGTTGGGAGGTAAAGGTATGGGTATGGGTCTTAAATTCTAACTACAAGAGCTGATAGTGTCTTTTCATATGTTGCTTCACTTATGCATGCCATTCCTATGGGGCCCATTTTCCTTGCCAGAGTTGATGAAAACAATAACACTCCCAGTGAGATTATTGTTGGACCAACAAATGTTGAAGATGGAAAGAGGGTAGGTAGTGTCACACCATCATACCAGAAGGTCTAATGGGTAGACACATCAGCTGATGAGGAAGTGGAGATGCAGTTTGATCATGAGGCTGCTATCCAAGATGATGTTGATTATGATGTATGGAAAGATTTATTATTCTATTCCTAGAGTATGCTTAAGGATAAGGTGGTGGATGATAAGGGATTTCAATTGGTCTCGAATAGTAAAATCAAGGCTCCCTCACCAATACATGGACAAGCCTCAACTACGCAACATGAGGTGTTTGAACTGGAGCATGTTCTTAAAGATACCCCAAATATGTTTTGGTGGAAATCTATATAAAGGAATATGTAGAACCCCCATAGGGCGGGCTCCCATCTAATAGTCCAAGGGCTAGAGAATCCAACACTCTGGAAATGATGGAGGCAAGTTATGAGGCTTCCACTATTGCAATGGGCTCAGGTACTAATAATGATAAAATTAATTTTCTTGAAATTTTACACAGATCCAAGAGTAGGGATGTGTTCCGTGAGGAGTTTGGAAATGTACACAAATCTCCTCATGATGAAGTAAAAAACCTTATATCTTTAGATTGTCAACACTGTGACTCGTGATAAAGAAGACGAGTCACTGAGTATCGATGAGAAGGTTGGTAATTGGTAGTCTTTAAAGCAATGGAAGAAGGAAGGCACCTAAAAGTAGGGGTGGCCCAAGAGGACAGGTCGTGATAAATAAAAGAAGGTTGATCGTGGCTGGTCATTGTGTCTTCGGTGGCATTGAACTAGTCTTTAACCTCACAATATCATGTATTTATTGCATATATACTCTATTTTTGTTAATAATTTTTCCCAGGCCATGGGTTTTTGAACCCGTGCCTCGATCTGTTCCTAGTATATACAAATAATACTATTTTATGTTAATAGTACAATTATTTTTACTATTAATAATATTTTTTAAATATTTTAATTATAAATAATTTTAATTCCAAGTAATTATGTAAAAAAATATTTATTTAAATTTTGGAAAAATTAATTATTTCAAAGATTGTATATAAACAAACCTAATTTTATTATATTGAAATTAACATAATCTTAACTTATTTTAATTTTTATTTAAGTATAAATTATACTACTTTTGTTAATTAAGTTGAACACAATTTACTATTAATAATATTTTGAGTAGTTATTTATACATTAATAATAATTTGATCTAGGAAACTATAGATGATTACAAATATATATATATATATATATTTTAAAATATTAATGAATAAAATTGAATATATTTAAATATATATATAGTATATTTAAAATTGAATAAATGTAGAATATATTATTGAATGGATAGATAAATAAAATTATAATAGTGAATTATTTTTAAAAAATATATTATTAATAATCATTGGATACAAACATGTATATCATAAAATATTACAAAAATGAATATCATTTCTGAGATAATATATATTATATAATTTGAATATATTATTTTAAAAATAGTATTAGGTATATTTAAATGACATCATTAAATACAAAAAATGCAAATATATATATATATATATATATTTAAAAATAGGTAATATAAATATATAGATATATATATGTAGAAATTTATAATATATTAGATATAGTAATAAGTAAATATAGAATACATAGAAAACAATAAGTATCCTAAAAACATGATGAGAGTATTTTGTGATGATAGGTCTTGATATTACCGACCAATCTATAATAGAAATTGTATGTTGTCTTTTTTTGTATGCGGTCATATAATTTGTAATAATTTCCCTTTGTTTTCCTTGTTGATGACATGTGTTTCATCCAACTATTTAAGTATGTAAGAACCTACATTTCTGTGTAAAAATGTTATGTATCCCAAACCCCTAGACCCCCTCACATGCATGTGAGTAACATTGTAATTAAAGGGTGTTCAACAAGAGGTGTTACTATTTGAAGTTGGATTTTTGAACCATGGATGAAAGGAGACTAATGGTTGCTTAAATCTTAGATAATAGAGGCTCCAAGAGTTATAACCTAGGTTTTGTTTGGTTTATCAAATAATGATAAACCAATTTATAGAAAAAGTTTCAAGATCAAAGAATAGTTTTTTAATCATAACTATTTAAAAAATGTTAAACATTTTATGATGTGGTATAAATATGTATAACATTTTATTAAATTTTCATTCTAGGTAATCATGTCAGCATCAATACACATTAATATTGAGGTTATTTTTATTGATCATGGTTTTATCTATAGTTTTCCACCTACAAGAGTGGAAAATTTTCATGAAAGTATTAATATATATAGATGTATATTTTTTCATTTATTAGATATTGTTATAGGTAAGTAACAATATGTAGAACATAATATTTATCCCAAAGAAACATGTTATTATTATTTTATAATGACAGGTCTTGAGATGACCAACCAATGTATGATTGAAATTCTATGTCATTTTTTTGTTTTTGATTATTTAATTTGTAATAATTGACTTATTTTGATATAACTTTCCAATGTGGTATTCAAATTTCATGTTGTGTTTTTTATTTTTGATTATGTAATTTATAATACTTGAATTTATTTTCCTCATTTATGACTTTAATGTCATCACTCTCTCTAAGCATGTGAAGACTTATGTGTCCATCTAAAAATGTTATGTATACCAAACCCCTATACCCTCACTTACACGTGAGTAACTTTGTAATAAAAAGGGTGTTTGATAAGAGGAGTTGTAGCAAGAAGTTTTATTGTTACACCATGACTAAAATAAGACTACTAGTTGTTGAAATATGAGATCAATAAATGTTCCAGGATTTCCCCCCAGGTTTTGGTTGGTTTATCAAATAATAATAAACTAATCCATAGTAAAAGTATAAATACCAATTCATAGTTATTTAATCATAACCAATTCAAACATGTCAAACATTTGATGATGTAGTATATAATTTTTTATTAAAAAATAGTTTTAGGTAATCATGCCTATATTGATATAATGAAATGGAGAGGTAATTTATATTGATCAGTGTTTTAACTATATTTTTTCACCTGTAAGAGTGGAAAATCTTTGTGAATGTGTGACATTAGATGAAGTTCATAGGAATATTCATAGTTACAAAATATTGATATATGATCAATATATTACTTCAATTATATATCAACATCTTCAATTTCCTAATCATAGATGTCACATTGAGTATCCTCTGGTCGATGATGAGGATTGGGTAGATTCATCATTGTAGTTCAACGAATATTGTGGTAATGATTTATCGGAATTATATGTGGCTATTTCTAATATTGATGAGGTGAAACCTACTACTACAAAACAATGTTATGGGAGATATTTTTAAGTCAATCTTCTATAACATTCTCATTCATTATCTACTCATAAGACTCTGGTAATAGAAAAAAAATTATGAAGAAGATGATTAGAATATGGAAAGAAATGTAAGGGACATCCCCACCAATAACCCTGATTTAATTAATTAGATTTTACCTAATGAGGATGTATCAGGTGATAAAATAAGAGATAATGTAATTGAGGATGATTTTTTGAATGAACATTATGAGTTTAATTTTATAGATATGGAAAAACTATTTATTGGTAACCATCCTACATTATTGATTTACAAAGTTGAAGGAATGTCATGTGTGAAACATTTTGATTGTGATGACATCAAACCAACTACTAAATTCTGTGTCATTATACAAAACACATTTGCATCAACTAATAACACAATATATGTTGGATAAGAGTTTCAAATTAAAATTTAATTGAGAAATTTTCTTAATAAGTACCAAATAGAGACATTTTTCTTAAACTTTTATTTTTTTTAAAAAAATATTTAATATCCTCTTAAATACATTGTCTGCTTTTTTTCATCATGCAAGCCCCAAAAAAGAAATCTTGATCAATGAATTGAAGAAGTTTTTTAGGCTAATCAAGATGTATATGATCATATGGTTTGTATTTCAAAGGATAAACAGTCATTATCATATGATGGTGGAAAGGGATATGACAATATGAACACAATATTGGGGAGATTATAAATGGGGTCTTCAATGGTGTTCATAAACTATAGATCATACGATTAGTACATGAAACATTTTATAAATGTGTGAAGTAATTTGTTGAATGGTGCTAGCTAGCCTATTAGAGGATGTGACATGGAATGCGTTTTGGTCAGAATTTCCAAAGAGACAATGATAAGATACAATAGGAAGGTTTCTCATTTCATGTTTTAAACTTTTTGGTAGGTAAGGAGCCACATTTAGGTAACAGAGTGTCACAACCCATTCACATGAAACAGTGTTCGAGTGCTGGTGGTCGTACTAAAAAATAGGTACTGTGATTGAGATTCTTTCTAGGCATTGAGATATCCCTATACACATTCCATTACAGCTTGTGTAATAATGAACATATCATGAGAACCCTATGTTGACCCATTGTATCACATGAGCGCTCTAGGTGACCATTGTAGTGTACCTTGGTTGCTTGTTGGTGATTTTTGTACCATTAACTTGCCTATTGATCAACTTAATTTGGTTCATGATATTACTGGGTTTCATATTTTGTATTTTTTATTTATGGGTTCTTTTATTTCTTGATTATCTCATTTATTGATTTTTACATTTCTACTTTGAATCAATACTAATACTGTGATATTTCAAAATTTTACCTTGCTTACTCATTAGTTGACTCTGGTTCCTGATATTACTTGGTTGCACCCTCAAGAATGACCAAAGTATACTTGTATCAAAAATGAGATGGTCTGTCCTTGAGAACTAGAAGTGGGACTATGATAAAACATTTGTCACATATAAGGGAATACTCATAAAAGATGTCCCCAAGTGGCAGGAAAGGGCTCCGCTTCCCAACATATTTGATCTATTTTATGTATTTTATCATGAATATGTACATTTTTTTCATATTTAGTACTTTTCATTTACAGATCTTTTTATTTCTAGCTTATTTAATTTTTTTCTTTTTTCATATTTGTACTTTTTCAATTATGGTTTCACATGGTCGATTGAATATATCATGAAATCACTTCTACTATATGATATTTTCATCATGGTTGATATCACATAATTATTTATAAATAAATTATACTTGATTTGATATCATTAAAATAATAAATTGATGGACTAAGGCAAGAAAACTAGTTACATCTATTGGTTCACCTCCTTTTTCATCATAATTCTTAATTATGAATGCTAATTTTCTATCTGATTTCTCTTCTTTTAGTTTTTGAAAAGTTATTTTACAAATTTTATTAAATTGACTATAAAATGTAATAATGATGTCAAATATAGTGATTGAGGGCCCTCCATTTCTCAAATCTAAATACATACATGCTTTAAGGCTAGTCATGGAGGGATTTCATGTTCCTTTTTTTAGCATACATAGGTCTCATTATTTCCATCATGTTATACCACCTCATTCCATCATCCCTTATCTTTATCATGCTAAATTCTATAGTGTAGCGATGTGTGACTTCATATTCATCATTCATAAAATCATTACATCCATAGTAGAGAGATAGAGTCCAAAGACACAAATATTTCATTTTACATAGGTATAGATGTATATTAATCTTCAAGATGTACCTATTATGTTGGGCCTCCCCATCAACGGTGCGGCTATGGAAGGTTGATTTTGTGCTGATTGGATTTATCTAGTTCAAAAACTACTAGGAATTGGGTCAAAGATGATGTTAGGTCCATCATAAAGATTTGATTATGCATGCCATGGATAGACGAGCACATCACCCATCTAGCCGATGATGTTTATAATATCACCACAGTAAGAATTACACATGTATACATTTTGAGATTTATCAAAGATATGGTATTCATTGATCATTCGACTAAATTTCTCCACTTCAAGTATTTAACATTATGGGAGGATTTGGACCAAATAGGGAGGTATAGATGGAGTTATGCATGTATTTTTTAAACATATAGAGTTCTATGAAGTTCATTTCACATTGATAAGATATAGATTATATGATGCATTATTCTTATCCAAATGAAGATATGGTAGTGCACCCCATGCTTAGCACCACAAGCGCACTTTCCATTGCCTGCCGAAATTTTTTGGGAGTCCCCACATGGACGGTGATATGATTTTTCTTCATTATTATATATAAAAAAATGTATAAATTTCTATTATGATATATAAGTATAAAAATGTTATCTAAATGTGGAGTAAGGCACATCGATATTCATATTCTATCAGACTTGATGTCTACACATATAGACTTATGTTGGACAGTATTTGACTTGATGACATAAGTGATTATTAATTATATAGTTAAATTATTATCTAGTACTATACAAGGATTCATTTATTAAATTATAATTTGTTTTTTTATATTTCCGGTTTCATGGATGCTATATATTGAGCCTATCATCCAAAGTCACTCACATTACTATATGGTAATGCTACTTCCATCTCATGTGTTGTACATATGATTCATTTTCATATTGTTGAGCGACATCACACTAATATAGTTTTGAGGTACTTTAGATTATATCAGCCTATTACCACACTACCTAGTCAGTTTCCATCACTTTATTCCCTCAAGATGTCAAGGAATCAAGAATATGACTGGATGTGATATCATGAACACTATGTTGATATGTGGGATCAATGGAAAAAGTCTTGATTAGGAGGGGCCGACACAGTATGTTAGCATCTATCAGATCATCAGGATCATGATCCCTAGTATCACATTTCCCCAATGACATATCTTACGGGACATGGAAAAGGCTATCATGAGTCAGTAGTAATTCTTCCTTCCACTATCGAATAGTTTTTTTATTAACTTTAGTTAACTGCATAATTTTTTTTATAG
This sequence comes from Viscum album, assembly GCA_963277665.1. Lineage (NCBI taxonomy): Eukaryota > Viridiplantae > Streptophyta > Magnoliopsida > Santalales > Viscaceae > Viscum > Viscum album. The sequence continues at coordinate 918,771,101 of OY728164.1, read as the reverse complement.
AATGATCATATAGCCTATATCATTCACATATCTTATATGGTAAAGGGAGGCATATTTGACCTCACCTATTTACATAGTGCAGTGATAGAGCTACTTCATCCGATGGATGAGATTTATCATGAGATTTTTTTAATGCGTCTAACAATGCCAAGGGTCCTGAGCCTGATATAGATGGTCCAGGGGAGACAATCCTGTTATGGATTTAGATGTGGAATAGGAGGATGATGTCCATCATGATCATCCATATTCTCTTCTACTTCCTATTTCATGTGATCCACAAACACAACCACAACCACAACTTCAGGCACAAGAACAAACAAAGACACATCCACAATCACAACCATTACCACAGGTTATTCATCCAGAAGGCCCTGATGCTTCATAGTTTGTTATTTTGTCTTATTTTTATACAGTGATAGAGGTTGACCGATATGTGTTGCGGTCAATATTTTCCTCCAAACTATAGATATCTACTAAAATACAACCATTTTATTCAAATTTTTGGGGGAGTTCCAATCACTAGAAATTATCCTTGGAGCTAGGATATGGTATGGGCTAGGAGACTATAGATATATTGCCTATTTCACAAGATGATGTGATGGTTGGTTCCCGAGATGTTACATAGGAGGTGCGTACACCAGAGCATAAACATTGATAGACATGGACTGAATGCATTATCTATACACCTGGTTGTGGCATGGAGGAGCACTTGAGACACAAACATGGATTTGACTAATACATGTTAAATGTTTTTTAAATCATTACTTGTATAATATTTAAAAAACTACTAATATATTATAATTTTTTATATAAAACAAAAATTTGATATAATTCCAAATTCATTCAAATATTTCTAAATGATTAAGAAACATTAATATTAATGAGTAAATTTTTAATAATAATAATTACCATTTTTTAATTATATTAATAATTATAATTATTATTATCCATATTATGTATAATAAATAATCATATTAAATTTATAAATAAATATAAATAATATTATTATTTTGAATTATATAATTATTTTTAATATTAATTATAAATATTACTCAAAAGGTTCAGGACCAAGCATGCTCAAACCAAAAATTTATTAAAAGAGAGTAAAGAAAAAGGGTCAAGCATCACAAGGGGTTTTACAAATGTGGGAGTGAGTTACACCCCACATGTCAACATCAACCAAAGAAATACAACTCCCAAGCATTCTGAAAGACCGCATCGAGCTCATCTCTACAATCGACTTCTTCGATAATGCATCTTCCACTTGATTATCCTCCCTATAGGCATGAGAGACCAAAATATTGATATGATTAGCATCTTGGATACAAGTGATACAGTGTGGAAGTACCCTCCATGGTACACTCCTTTTTCTTGTCCTCAAGGCTTCAATAAGAATAGTTGAATCAGACTCAATCAAAATGTTTGTTGTTATACTATTAACTAACTAATAAAATAATAATATAACATTAATTAATAATTAATAATTAATAAATATATTACTTATTAATAAATTACTAATATTTATATAAACAAAAATTTCTCAAAAATTATAAATAATAATTTATAAATATTATGATTAAGAAACATTAATATTAATAACTATATTAGTAATAATAATAATTAATACTTGTTAATTTTATTAAAAATTTTTAAAATTATTTTCCATACTATGTTTCATAAACAATCATATTAAATTTATTATTAAATATAGAAATTATTATTATTATTATTATTAAATATTATATTATTCATTATATAAATAATTAATTAATGATACACAATGATAAATTAAAAATAATATAATTATTAACTAGTAAATATATTTTTCAATAATAATTTTTTTATTTATATTATTAAACAATAAATATTAGTTATATTACTATTAATTAAATTAATAATATAATAATATATTATTAATTCATAATAAATAATTCATTTGATAATTTATCAATTAATTACAATTAATACTTTACTAATAATTATATCAAACAAAGTTTCACAAAGAATTCAAAAAAAATATAAATATTACATATTAACTAATATTTAAGAAAATATAAAAAATTAAATATCATAATGAGGTGTGAATGAGGATGAAACATCCTTATCCATGGCCAAGAATCATGAACCACATTCACTCTTATTCCCCAAATGGATAAGTTTGAATGGGGTTCATGCCTCTCTTGGCGATAAAATTTCAAGAGAACCCAATCACCTGCATAAAACTCACAAGGTTGATTCCACTTATCAACATATGATTTTTTTTTGACTCTAGGAATTAGCTATACAATTATGTACATCCTAACTATTTGTGGATATTTTCTGAACTGAAAGTTTTCCATGTGATGAAACTTCACACACATAATTCCAACAAAGAGATGATCGACACATGTGACCATACAACACCTTAAAGATATACATTATTACCAAATATTGATAACGTTTGTTGTAAACAAGCTTATAAAGTCCTATAAGTCTATACCATGGTCCTTTAGAATCAAAGACACGTGTGCAAAGCATATCCTTTAGAATCTGAATTACTCACTCTATTTTACCATCTATATATTGATGGTATGATATGATCATGTTAACCTGAGGTCCCATAGCCTATTATAGACTCCTCCAAAACTTCACGGTAAACCTAGTATCCCTATCCAAAACAATAGAAGATGGAATCCCTTGTATCATCACAATATCATTCACATACATCATGCCCATATCTTCACCCTTAGTTACATCATTGATCATAAAGAAATGATAAAACCTCATTAATTAATAAAAAATCACACAAATATATTTTCTCCCCCAGGTAGTCCATGATAATCCAATAAGAAAATCTATGGATACCTCATCTCATTTTTAATTTAGAAATGGAAGAAACTAAAGGAAACTAAAAGGTTTTATGTGCTCTGACTTTATCTGTTGGGAGGTGTAACACTGTGACACAAACTTGGTGATATCGTGCATGGTGAGCGAACAGTTTGGTAAACCTTGTGCAAACCATGTGGCATTCCCAATATTCAAAATAAATATATTAAATGAAAATAAAATTTGAAAAAAAACAAAATGAGATAAAATTAAAATAAATAAATAGAATTTTTTACCTATAATAATTATAATAATATTGTTATTGATAATAATATTATTATAAAGGTGATGATGATTATTATTATTATGATTATTATATTTATTATTATTATGGTTTTAATAAAAATCCTCAAAGACCCCTCCCCCTTACCCCTTATGTGTGACTGACCCCCCCCCCTCTCTGCTCACGTGTGACCCACCTTGGTTGAGGCCCTTTGGCGTGCCACCTCCCTCCCCTATAGCAACTGATTCTCCTTCTGTTTTGGTGTGTCGTCCCCTTTGATGAGTCTCCTCTTCCCTCTTCTCCCCTATTTTGGCCGATTTCCTTCCTCCTTGTGCAGTGAATAGACCTAGGTCAGGCCCAAACCCGATTTTGGATTTCTCCCTCATTGCTTCTTGATTATTATGGTTCGATGGGTCCCGTTGAGGCTAGTTCTAGAGACTGCTGTCAAGGGAAGTGGATTAACCATGGTTTTCGAGTAAGGGTTCTTCATGTTCTTTATTGTCTCTTAGTTTTAATTAGGGATTTTTTGGGTGTTGATTTTCTAGTAGTTTTTATAGAGTGTGTTGGGTCTCGTTGATGTGGTTTCGAGCTACGGGTGTTAATAATTCCTATATGTACATGCATTGGTAAGGCATATATATATATATACGCCCTCTTTGTACATATTCCATCATGGTTAGGGGAATATGTGCAATGAAACTAGGGGTATATATATATATGTATGTATAAATACATGTGCGTGTAAGAACAAAGGGTTGGTTCGAGTGGCCATCATCAAAAGCATCATGTTTGAGGTAGGATCTCTATACATTCACCTTTAAATGTAAGAATCATTTATTTCATGCATTTTTCACTAATTTTTATATTAATTATTGATATATAATTGTTATTAAAATTTTCTTTCTTTAATTGGAGTGGTTTCTTTCTTATAATGTATTGTAATAAATGGTTTGATTTCATTTTTTACATCAAGTGATTGATGAAATTTCACATTAGACTTTATAAATGTGTTACAGATTTAAACTGGTCACATGGTTTTCTTAAATGGGTGTCTAAGTGGATTTTTGGTTTTGAAATTAGAAAGTGTTGGTTCTTTTGAAAATGGGTTGGGGTCGAATGGTTGGTCGAGGCCTGTTTGTCACTTTTATAAAATAAGTTACTTTGAAATCTCTCTTTGGGATGTACCTCTTGCCATGTTGGATGTTGATGGGAATGGGTGGTCCTTCAATGGGAATTACATCATGTTTTGTTGGTTGATTTCAAGAGGTAGAAAATCCCTTGGAGTGATTCGAGGGTGACTTTTGTGTGTGTTTCTTATGTGTGATGCATGTATATGTGATGGATTTCTTGTTTCGCATTTTGGGATCACCCCCCCCCCCTAGTCTGAATATGGGAACCTGAAATAGCAAGAAAATTTTCGATGAATGATTTCTACACTAGTTTATATTACACATTGTCTAGTGTCCCTTAGTATGGACTATCTACTTTGGGATTTTTCCCCTCAGTTAGTCTAGGTAGGGTGAGATCGAGCATTTGGGAATTATGATGTCATCGGGTAAGGAATGCCTTCGGAACGAGTCACATGTATAGTATGTTCTGAATTATTCACTAGCTCCTATGTTCTCCCATATATTTTGGCACTTAGTTTTCTACGGAAGATTATTGTGGTGCCTTGTTTGGGTAGTTGTTCATGTGCCCTATTTTCCATTTCCCTTATTGTGTAGTTGTTGATCCTGCTTCCTTATGTGGCATAGTCTCTTTCAGAAAGTGATGGTTTGGTTTCAAAATGTTTGTGGAAAATAACTTAAAAATGTTTTCACTTTCTTTATTCCTTTTTAAATGAAAGAAAAATTTCTTTCTCTCTAAAATCTTAATGTCTCTTTCTTGAAGAAGAACCTAATTTTAAATGGAAAAGGGTAAATGGACCATGATTTGTTCTAAAGAGGTTTTTTTTAAATATAGTTTTATACATTGTATTTCAAACTTGAAATTTATGGATATTTTATTTAAAGGAAATACAAAAGAAAATAGATTGTTTGGGAACACCTAATGACTTTTAATACTCATGCCTGTACTTTTATCTTTATTTTTAGATTCTGGTACTGCTTCTTTCTTGGATTCGGTCTCCATAGTGCGACATTAGTTTGACGTCAGGGGTGACCCATAGGGTCAAATGAAGGTATGTGCAGTTTTATTTTTTCTTTCCTCTATTAGTGTTTATCTGTTTTGTTTAGTTTATATTTATTTATTTGTCTTCTATTTATGGGTCAAATCATTCCCACCAATTTAATTTTGATACCCAACACTAGTTTCTAGCCTGTGGGGGTCGGGAATTCCCTTCTGGCCTTGTCATGGATCATATCGGGTTACTGGTTTAGGGTTGACCCGAGTTGGTTCATGACAAAATGGTATCAGAGGAAGCCCTTGTTATTTGGGGTGTTAGCTAGCTTGGAGATTAGGAATATCGATACTTGAGTGGTAGGTGTGGGAAGGATATCAAGAACCCTTTCCTATCCTAATCCTCAAGTTACTAAGGTTAGTTTGAGATTTGAATTTTTCTTTTGCTAGTTCTATGTGGATAAGGGATGAAAACGGGAGTGAGCTAATGTTACGCGACGAGCTTGCATGGAGTAGTGAACCATGTACAACCCAAGTGCACAGTTCAAGATACTTCCTGTAGTTGATTCTCACTCAGAGCAAGGTTTTATAAACCATGTTTTTGGGTTAGTCATAGCCACATATTCCTTATTCTTGGAAGTTTTGATGTGAGTTAAGTTTGGGAATAGTTTTTGTTTGTTTGAGTGGATTTCAAAAAAAAATGAAAATGGTTTTTATAAAAGAGGTTTTCAAAAGGGAAAATCGTTTTTGGAGTGGAAGAATGGTTTTTTAAATGAGAATGATTTAATTTTAACGGAATGTGTGGTTTTAGAGATAAAAAAATGGAGGGTGTTGGAAATTGTTTTGGGATTTTGGAAAAAAATTGGAATGTGAAATTGAGGTTGCTTGAGAATTTTGAAATGTGTTTCTTTAATGATAAGTGACATTTTCAAATTGGTTGGGCATTTTTTCTTTACGTTTAATGGCCTATTTTGGAAATGATAAGTGTTTTGAATTGAACCTTGGTATTTCTATGAATGATCACATATATGGATGTACACATGTGGAAGATGGGAAATTTGTGGTATGTGTTAAAGAGTGATTGAGCTATCATAGGGATATATATATATATATATATGTAATACTTCATGTAATTCCAATGGTGGAAATTTAAGTTGTTTTCTTTTCTGAAAAATGGTTTTCAAAATGGGTAATTTGAATGTTTTAAAAAGTGAGTGAGCAATTTATTGATGTTTCTTTTCGTGTTTTGAATCCTTTTTTTAGGATTTTGATTTTGAAATGATGAAAATGGGGTTGAAATAGTGATTTGAGTTTGGATTTTGATTTGTGATTGATGTGAGGAATTTTAGATCATGATGTGATTTGATTCAGCTTCATGCCTCTTATTTCAAGTATGCCCCATAACATTCCTAGTAAGGAGTGAACAGTAAGACTCTATGATGCCTTTCTATATGTTTTAGTGAAGGCCGGTTTTGGGAATCGGTGTTGGTCATCTTCTAGTGGTTTGAACTTTTCAAAATTGAGGTGTTTAGAGTTGTTGAGGAAATTTTGAATAATTTTTTATGTGATTATTCCCATTAGAAACTCTAACCAGACTCTGAATTGAGTGGTGGAGTCAGATCCTTTTCCAAATTTTTACCACAGCCGAGTCTACTTTGTTTTTCTCCCACCCTCGTTAGTTGAAAACAAGATAATATCTACTTCATAGTGACTTATGAAGAGATGTTTTGTTTGGAATAGTTTATTGGGTCATTTAAAGGTGTTTAGTAAGTTTCATTATGAAATTATGAAGTTCCATTTGTTAATCTCTAGCTCCTAATTGCGGGGCAACAAATGCTTCAAGACATCAGAGCTTCTGTCATAGGTCTCATAGTAAAGCTTTTCACACATTCAAGAATCATTGGGTGTGGAGTAACTTGGCCCAATTTTTGTCTCCAGTACTAGGATATATATATTTTAAGTTTTCGTATTATGGATTCATCAAATTGAAGGTTCCATTTTGTTGTAAAAGGGTGTAGAGGCCTCTTCTCCTCATTATGGTCTTTGTTTTTGAAAGTCCCTCTTTGGTTGTAAGAAGACTTGGTGACCTTGTATCCATGTAAACCTCTTTATTTGTGGTTGTTCCTTATGTAAGAGAACCCTTGAAAGGTTATCTATTTGTGGATGTTATTCTATGAATGGTTTTCCATGTGTGGTTGGCATTTGTGGAATGGTTTTGGTTTTATTTCTAGGTTGTGATTGTTTTAGAGATGCATGTGTCTTGGGAAATAATGAATAGTGGTTTGGTTCGCCGTTTGGTTTGGGGTTTTTCATCGGGGACCCCAAGTGGTGGGGGTTTGGTCTTTACGAATATTTCATTGGTCGATTCATGTTGGGTTTCCTGTATCATTCCGTACTAGGTGTTCAAGTCCATTAAGTTCATAAATGGTGGGGAGACCCACCATATATCTTGTTGTGGTTCCTTCTAGAGTGGTCAGTGCTATTTGGTTTCTTGTGGTGGGGAGAACCCTCCTCTATTACCTATGGTTATACTCATTGTGATTTCCCTTATAGATGGTCAGGTGTGACTGGTAGAGTGAAATGTCACCCTGAGTTTGTGATTTCATTGGCATCATTCAGTTTCGAACTTGAGTTTGATTCCTCATTTGGCTGGGGGACTTTCTGGGGGTATAAATTTTTTGTGGTGGGGAGAATTGTCACACCGCGACCATGAATATTGATTATTTTTATCATTTTTATTTTTTTTTTGGTCTTTATATTTATTTTTTGTAGTCTAGGAGTCGAATTTCAAATTTTTGGAAGCCTTTTTACTGTTACACGGTTAGCTCGCACGATTAGGAGTAACTATACGGTTCTCAAGCTGGTGCCTAGGTGGGTCTGAGTTATGGTGCACAAATTTCACACGGTTTATTAAATCTTGTGACACATATGTGGTTTGTGACTATAAGTGTACAGTACCAATTTGCATAGTTTGAGCATGCTTTTCTCAAACGTACGTATTCCTACTGGTAACTGTGCGAGGGGTTCATGACCTTGTGAGTGACCAGCGCACAGTTTGGTAAACCATGCGCAAATCGTGTAGCATGCCCAGTATTTGAAATAAATAAATTAAATGAAAATAAAATGTTAAAAAAATAAAACTAGATAAAACAAGATAAAATAAATAAAATAAAGATAATTTTTCCCATAATAATAATAATATTATTATTATTGGTAATAATTTTTTTATTAAGGTGATTACTATTATTATTATTATTAATTTATTATTAATATTATTAGGGTTTTAATAAAAACCCTCGAAGACCCCTCACCCCTTACCCCTTACGCGCGGCTGACCCCCCCTTCTCCCTGCTCACGTGTGACCCACCTCGGCCAAGGCCCTCCGACGTGCCACCCCTTCCCCTCTAACGGCCAATTCTCCTTCCATTTTGGTGTGTGGTCCCCTCCGGTGAGTATTTTATTCCCTCTTCTCCCATATTTTGGTCTATTTACCTCCTCCTTATGTGTTTCACACACCTAGGTCAGACACTAACCTGATTTTGGGTTTCTCCCTCATTGCTTCTTGATGATTAGGGTTCATCAGGTCCCGTTGAGGTCGGTACTAATCATCGTTGTTAAGGGTAGTGGATTATCCATGGTTTTTGGGTAATGGTTCTTCGATTTTTTTATTTTGGATTAATTTTAATTAGGGATTTTGTGAGTTTTGAGTTGCTGGTAATTTTTCTAGAGTGCATTGGTTATCGTTGATGTCGTTTCGAGCTGCGGGTATCAAGATCTCCTATATGTGCATGCATAGGTAAGGAATATATATATATATATATACCCTTTTTACATATTCCCTCATGGCGAGGGGAATATATGCAATTAATCTAGGGGTATATGTGTGTTTGTGTGTGTGTAAATCCATGTGCGTGTAAGTGAAAAGGGTCAGTTCGAGTGATCATCATCAAAAGGCAGCATGTTTGAGATAGGATATCTATTCAATGGTATTTAAATTTAAGAATCGTTTATTTTTTTCATTTCTCACCTAGTTTTTATATTAATTATTGATATGTAATTGTTATTAAAATTTTCTGTCTTGAATTGGAGTGATTTATTTCTTATAATGTATTGAAATAAATGGTTTGATTAGGTTTTTCACATCAAGTGATTGATGAAATTACCCATTTTCCTTTATAAAAGTGTTTGAGATTTAAAATAGTGACTTGGGTTTCTTAAATGGGTGTCTAATTGGTTTTTTGGTTTTGAAAGGGGTGTGTGTTGGTTCTTTTGAAAATGGGTTGGGGTCGAATGGTTGGTTGAGGCCCGTTTGGTACTTTTATAAAATAAGTTGATTTGAAAAATCTTATTGGGATGTACCTATTTCCTTTTTGTATATTGATGGTAATTGGTGGTCCTCAGATGAGACATCCAACATGTGTTTTTGGTTAATGGAAAGAGGGATAAAATCACTTGGAGTGATTCAGGGGTGACTGTTGTGTGTGTTGGTTGTGTGTGATGCATGCATATGTGATGGATTTCTTGTTTGACATTATTATCGCACACACTTTTTTAGTTTGAACATGGGAACCTAACATTGAGAGTGAATTTTTGGTGAATGATTGTTGTAATATTTTTGATTACGCACTGGCTAGTGGCCCTTAGTATGGACTATCTACTTTGGAATTATGCCCCTCAGTCAGGCCAAGTAGGGTGTGATTGAGTGTTTGGGTGTTAGGATGTCATCAGGTAAGGCATGCGTTTGGAATGAGTTGCATATATAGTATGATCTAGATTATTTATGAGATACTAGGTTCTACCATGTATTTTGGCACTTATTTTTCTATGGTGGAAGATTGTGGTGCCTTGTTTGGCTAGTTATTCATGTGCCCTATTTTTCGTTTCCCTTATTGTATGGTTGTTGTTCCTAATTCCTTGTGTGGTGCAACCTCTTTGAGAAAGTGATGGGTTGGTTTTAAAATGTTTAGGAGAAATAATTTAATTTTTTCACTTTATTTATTCATTTTTAAATGAACGAAAACATTTTTTCTCTCTAAAATGTTAATGTATCTTTCTCTAAGAAGAACCCAGTTTTAAATAGAAAAAGGGCAATGGACTGTGATTTTTTTTAAAGAGAAAAATGTGTGAAAACCTAGTTTTATATATTGTATTTCAAACATGAAATTTATGGATCTTTTATTTAAAGGAAATGAAAATGAGAATATATTTTTTGTTCATTCCTACTGAGTTTTAATGCTCATGCATATAGTTTAATATTTTTTTAGCTTTGGGTGCTGCTTATTGCTCAAATTTGGTCATTATAGTGCGATGTTGGTTTGAGGTTGGTGGTGACCCGTAGGGTTACATGGAGGTTTGTACACTTTTATTTTCTTTATGTTGATAGTATTTATTTGTTTTGTTATATTTATATTTATATATTTATATATTCATCTTTTATTTATGGTCCAAATTGTTCCCACATGTTTAATTTTGATGCCCAACACTAGTTTCTAGCTCGTTGGGGTCAGGAATGCCCTTCAGGCCTTGTTGCGGATCGACTCAGGTGACTGGTTCAGGGTTGACTCGGGTTGCTTCATGACACTATCTATTTTATCAAAATGTTCATTTAGGGTCGTTTTTTAACAATATTCCATCTCTCTATTTTGAAAGCATGTTTTGATTGAAAATGTGAAATGATTTTCCATTCCTTACATTTATTTAAATTGAAGCATAAATTGTTTATTTGTATTGGAATATCTTATGGAACATTTGGTGGAATCCTACTGGGCTATTTTTCTCACACTCTACCTTTGCTTTTGGGTTTTATTAGATTTTGTTATGTCAGGTCCAGGAAAAGGGAAGTTCCATTTGGAGGTGGCAGATGTGCTTGACTAATGGGACCTTGGGTGAGGTTAGTGATTAGTAGAGTTGTGATTCACTCTTTGCACGAAGATTCTGAGTTTTTATCTTGATTTGTGTTGTTTATCCTTTTTGATGATGTATTCCGATTGATATTTTTATCTGAATTATTGTGGTACTTTTCTCTTTATTGGGTGTTTCACATATTGAATATTCATTGTTTATCTTTAGTCGTTACATTTTTCCTACTTGTTCTTGGTGCGAAATCATTCCCTATGACTGTTTGATGATGACATGGCACTAGTTTCAAACTTGTTTGGATTGGGAATACCCTTCGGGTTATGTCAGTATTAGATCAGATATCGGTGTACCCAGATATTTATGTTTGTTCATGGTAATATAGGATTTAGCGTGTATTCCTTACAAATCAAACCCCATGCCCGTGGACAAAATTTTTAGCATGATTAGGTGTCCATAGAAATCATAATAAACTTCAGTATTGATTGGCCTATGATAATAATTTCTTTCCTAGAATCTAGTTAACCTCTAAAACATAATAAAATAGTGTTTATCCTATTTATTGTATTATCCATCTCACATGTTCTGTTTCTCTTTTTCACCTTAAATTATGATATGACACACCAACTATATCTTCTAATTACAACCTATTTTATTTCCTTTTCAATTCCACTTAAATATCCAAAATAATCTTGTTTTTGACCCACAAGCATGTTCTGGGACCATTTACACAAGCTCAGATATTTTGATGATATTTTATTATCAGTTTCTCCCACATCATTTTCAAATTCCATTATGTTTAAGACATTTCAAAAGTAGAAAAGTTGCAATTTTGGATTGTTGGAAGATAATATATCTACAATGGAGGAGATTCTATATATCTATTATTCTCTATTCTATTTTCAAGTATGTCATTTATGATGGGGAGGAAATGGATTGGTCCCAGGATAATAACTCATTTGCAGAAAAATATTATGAGAATCCTCAATGAAAACAGAAGTGAAGAAATAAATATTATGACATAAATTGGTATGTATATTTTAACATGGATAAAACCTCAAATATGGTAGATTAAAAAACCATGGGGAAACTTCAAAAAATTCACTAATATCCAAAGAACACAAAATTCAAGTAATGTCCGAACTTGAATTACAATTAGAGTGTAGAAAGACCCGTGTGAAAACTACACCCTGATATGTGTCCACCTTTTCACTGATAATTGTCCTATGACCAAACGCCACCCAACAAAGATCAAAACTTGAACACAAAGTGTCATTGCAGCACATGAAATAATATGTTGCATAATCTGATTTTTTATTACTCACTACAACCCTACCTAAAAATCGTCACCTATTATTTTCCTATTCTGACGCATCTTACCATGTATCAGCTACTTCTTTTCTCATGGTAAAAATCACCTTTGGTGCTCCCTTTTATAATCCCTCATAATCCCTTCAAAATAGATATAAAAAATATATCTTACGTGATTTCAATATGGGAGTTTTATTTTTTTTCAAACTCTTATTATCTCCTTTTTTTATAGCTCCGCATGAAAAATGGCGTGAACCCCATCAATTTATGCATGCATGCAAAAAACTTTGAGAAAGGAAACAACCTAACTTCCCGCACCACAATAGGATATAAAAAGTTCAAATTTGAAAGAAAATATACGAATATATAACTAAAATATTAGAGAAAAGTGAACATACCACTATTCCATTATCAATCAATAGGGACACACCGCGTTTAGTTTTGCATCTGAAAAAGGTGACAACATCCTTCTACATCAATCCATTCCCCTTCACAAACCTATTCCATCCCTTTGTAAACATATAACTTTGGATAATCATCCAATAATAATATTGAATCATCCACCACTCCATCATCCCAACAGAGAAAACCAAATCAGTGATGTCCCTGCCCTCAGACACTAGATCATAAGCCTATTTAGCTTCCCCACATCATTGATAGTGAGATCCATCTGGAAGAGAAGCTAGCAAAAAATAATGTGTTTACAAAGGTATGTCACATGTTCATAGATTTGGGCTCCCAGTTTCCATTGTGTAGTCGCACCACAACTTTGAATCTTGATGATGAGACTTACAATAGGTTAGTATTTTTGCTCACCTGCCACAGTTATCGCTTCTTGATTTCCCTTTACTGTGGCATGTTTCATTCCAATGATTTTCCCCCATTTTTAATATTATTTTGGGAATTTTATTTCATGAAATTATAGTTCAATTCATGAATCAACTATCACAACCTGTCCCCCAGGGTCATTCCGTCACTACCCAAACCCGCCTTCCATAGGCCAGGGGTTGGGGACTAGCACTGGAAAGGCATATCCCTAAAACGGGAAGGAATTTCCTTTTAACCTGTACAGAAACATAGTCCAAGAACACAAAAAGATGTAACCATGTAGTAAAAATGTAGTAGTAAAGGTGTGTACTGAAAGTAAAGGGGCCAGAATAAAATCCCAACTAAAAGATACAATACAACAGAAAAATAGAAAACAGCTCCTAAGATCGTCTACCAAGGATCCTACCTAAATGGTAGGTACAGATCATCTCCATGGCTCTCCACGTCAACTGTCACCATCGTCCACCATCAGGTCCTAGCTCCCTGAGTCTCAGTCAAGGTTTCCCGTCATTGGCACAAGACACAATAAGGTGTGGGTGATGCATGTGCAGGGGTGAGTATAGCAATACCCAGTAGGGACCCTGAGACCCATGAAGGTCTCTCGGAAATCCACAAGGAAAAACCACAAAATATGATCTCAATAACAAAGTACAAAGAAAAAGACTCAGGTCAAACCAGGAATAACTTAAGTACATAAGTACAGATGATTAGTCATAAGCATATATCATCTTATTCTGTTAAGAGGTACTGCTACTGGCCCACACAGGATTGATAGGTACTAACCCAGCTAACCCACACAGGATCTGACCCACCCAGGATCGATAAGTACTAACCCCCACTGACCCACATAGGATCTGACCCATATAGGATCAGTATGTGCAGATCCACATAGGGTCACTGAGTGCCAACCCACACAGGATCTGACCCACATAGGATCGATAGGTGTTAATCCACACAGGATCGCTAGGTGCTGATCCACACAGGATATCTAGGTGGTTATCCACATAGGATCGCTAGGTGCTGATCCACATAAGAGCTAGGTTCTGATCCACATAGGATCGCTAGTTGATGATCCACATAGGATCCCTCTGTGCTGACCTACACAATATCGCTAGGTCCTAAAGTCCGCAAGATCTGCCTCAAATCTCTACCTCACAGCCAGTCACTGGATTCCGGAACAAAGCATGGTTGATTCCGGGAGAATCCGCTCCTCAAGACATCAGTTATATTTCAACTAGCACGAAGTCCCACAAATAAGTTACCCAAGGCTCTGTCATGTCATAAGGGTTCCAACGCAATAGAAGGCGCATCAATCGGACGCCTGATCTAAGTGTTATAGGCATTTTAGTTTCAAGGGCCCAGTGGGATTCAGGTAGAATCCAACTCATCCATACTCCAACTTTTTCCAAAACTCAGTTGGAGTATCACGAAAAGACAATATCATTCCAAGTATTCCATCATCGTAGACGGTTCGTCAAATGGACATATGATTTGTGAGATACGGCCTTTTAAGCATATCTCGGCCGAAATGGGTTTGGGTCTAGTCTGACCTGGTCAGACCAACCCGACCCGCTCTACCCTGGGACAACCCGACCCAGTTCAGGTCGACTCGACCGGGTCCGGGTCCAACTTGGGTCTGACTTGGTCTGACCCGAATCGGTTGGGTTGTGGACTGGCCAGGCCCGAATCGGTTGGGTCACGGACCGGCCCTACCCAAACTGGCTAGGCTGTAGACGGCCCAGCCCGAACCAGCTGGGCCATGGTGGGATCGGCTCATTGGGCCATGGACTGGCCCAGCCCGAGCTAGTAGTACTGGGCCACGGTGGGCTCGGCTCACTAGACAACGAACCAGCTTGGCCCGCCGGCTGGGCACGACCTGCGTGAGGGTCGCGCGATCCTCCTCCCAAACGGGTAAAGAGCTATTTAGATCTTTGTAATGGTGGCACCACGTGGCTCCCCCTCAGCTGGAAGTAGGACTCGTGGGGTTTGGGTCCCTTCACCACGGGGCAGGTGTCCCCTTTATTGCTACTTCAAAGTCGTGATCGCCTCACCGCGGAGTGCAACAGCACTCCGCCTTCCACCAAAGTGGTCTGCCGGGAGCATGCAGCCCCTTTGGGTCCACCGCGGTGTCAAGAGGTGCCACCCTCTTCCGTGGCTTCCATTGCTGTCGACGCCGGCCGCTGGTGCCGCCTCACCAACAAAACCTCCACGGCCCACCAAGTGAGCTCTGGTGGTCAGTTTTCCCTTCCGCTAATGCCTACGGTCCTCCCGGGATGCCTCTGTCACTGTGTGCCTCCCAGTATCAAGGTTTTTTCAAGGTGAAAATTCATCCCCCAAAGAACACGACAAGAACGAAGTGGTGAAGGGTCCGGGCCTTGTTCGTTTGGCATGTTCCATCTGCGTTAGCATCATAAAAAATAGGCAGCAATAAATTCATCATCAACCACTTATAATTAAATCAAGTCAAACCCCCTACCTAGAATTTCATTGGAGATGTCAGAGTCATGGAAGGAGAATCCACACTTGACAAAGCCGTCAACGTTCTTCTTTCCTCAATTCCTTCGACATTGTCACCCAAGAATTCGTTACTCGGTGGAAGTCTCTGCAACACTTCATCATAGGTTCCTCAACTCTGTGCCAAAAGCCCAGGCCTGAGATTCTATTAAATAGATGGAGGATCCAAACATGTTGCATGACATTAATGTGGTTCATTTATGAACCACATTTAAATGTTACAACTTCTAGGTTACAAAATAGAAGATTCAAGTCATTAAATGGATTGACAAGTCATGGGTCCCTCCACCACTGCACAATAGTTACAGAAATAAAATAAAATAACTTTTTTAAGTTATTTTATTATTGTTTTTTTAAAGTCAAAAATTTATTTATTTTTTCCTGACCTACTTTGGTCAAAGTGAAGCATCTTTTAAGAAAATCCCGGTGTTGTGGATTCAACGGTGCTCTCATTTTTCAATTCTGAGCACCAGGTCAAAAGTTAGAAAATCCCACCCATATGTTGACTGAACGTACCTTAAAAAAAGTTCAAAATTCCATTTTCGGTACACTGGGCCTTAGAATCACGCACCATCAATTTTTGCAGACTTGTAATAATCCTAAATAATTTCTAAAAAAATACCTGGAATTTATGAGTCTTTACATTATCCCCACCCTATGGATTTTTTTCCCCGAAAGCTGCAAAAAAACTAAGGATACAAATGGGGGTATTGAGAATGTATTTGAGCCTCCCGCTCCCATGTTCACTTCTGAAGATTCTTGTGTTTCCAACAAACTCACACCAAAGGAATCAACTTCCCATGAAGGACCTACTCCTTTCAATCCTTTATTTCCACTAGTAACTCTACAAATGTCACCCCACCATCGATGTCCAGCTCACCCCAGTCGATAATGTGTGATTGATCATGCACATATCTCCTCAACTGCGACACGTGGAATACATTATGCACTCGGTGCATCTGTGAGGGAAGTTCTAGACAATATGCCACCTTGCCTACTCTGCTGAGGATCTAGAAAGGTCCAATGAACCTCATAGATAGCTGGTCACCCCAACCAAACCTCTGTAATCCTCTTCAGGGCGAGACCCGTAGGAAGACATGGTCTCCCTCATCAAACTCCAAGGGTCTCCATCTCCTGTCATCATAAGACTTATGCCGGCTCCATACTATTTTCATCCACTCCTGGATGATATGCACCTTCTTTGTGGTTTCCTATCCCAACTCTGGACCCATAAGTGCTGACTCCCTTGGGTCTATCCAGCAAAGAGGTGATCTGCATGGTCGTCCGTACAAGGCCTCAAATGGATCCATGCTGATGGTGTAGTGATAACTGTTGTTTTATGAGAACTCCACCAAAGGTAGGTGGTCCTCCCAACTGTGGCCAAAATCGAGGACACAAGCATGAAACATGTCCTCGAGTGTTTGTATGGTCTGCTCTATCTGACCATCTGACTGAGGATGGAGGGCGGTGCTCAAGCGTAGCTGAGTCCCAAACGCCTCTTGCAATCCCTTCCACAAGCGGGGTGTAAAATGTGCACTGTGATCTGAGATGATCATCAATGGGACCCCTTGTAGTCGCATAATATCTTGCACGTAGAGGAATCTGAAGCCATCTACTGATCCCTGCTCTCGGATGGGTAGGAAGTGGGCCGACTTGGTGAGTCATTCAATGATCACCCAGATGGAATTGTGGCCCAGGGACGAACTTGGTAGCCATATCACGAAGTCTATGGAGATACCATCCCACTTCCACTCTAGTACCTCAAGTGGCTGAGCTAAGCCTACTGGTACCTGATGCTCATCTTTCACTTGCTGAAAAGTGAGGCATCGAGATACAAAATCTGCCACTTCTTTCTTTATCCCTGGCCACCGGTACTGATGCTGGAGGTCTTGATATATCTTTGCCACTCTAGGATGTACTGCTAAAGGGGGTGTATGGAACTCCCTCAACACCTCCTCTCATAGAATCGCTGGTACCATGGTGCTCCCTTTAAAGAGGACGATGTGCTCCCCACCTTCTGAAAATTCATTAGGAGACTGTCCTGAGGATATCTGAGCATGTCGGGCCTCATAGTATATGTCCCCAAGCTGAGCCTCCCAAACTTGCTGAAGAAGTGTGGGAGTGATAGTCATGGACTGGAGATAAGATACTCCATCTCCATCCACAAAGGATATCTGTAATGTGGCTAGTTGCTCTGTTGTCTCACTCAGAAACTATAGACTAGACCTCCTACTGAGTGTGTCTGCTACTACGTTCCCCTTCACATGAGTGTAGACTATCTCAAAGTCATAGTCCTGGAGGAAATATATCCATCGTCGTTGTCTCAGGTTTAGGTCCTTCTATGAGAAGATATACCTAAGACTCTTGTGATCAGAGTAAATAGTAAACCATTCACCCATCAAGTAGTGCCGCCATATCTTCAGCGCAAAGACCATGGATGCTAACTCCAGGTCATGGGTAGCATAGTTCTTCTTATGCTATCTTTAATACCATGAGCCTTACGCATTAATTTCTCGCTTCTTCATCAGGACACAACCTAGTATGGTCCTTGATGCATCGTAGTAGACTACATACCCAACGCCCTCTTCTGGTAGCCTCAAGATGGGGGGAACTCATTAGTCTCTACCTCAGCTCTGAAAATCTCTACTGGAACTTCTCCATCAACAATAAAGGATGCCCCTTCTTTGTCAAGAATGAAAATAATGCCACTACCCTATAGAATTCATGTACAAATCTCAGGTAGTACCCAGCCAATCCCAGAAAACTCCGCACCTCAGTCACACTCCTGGGTGGATCTCAAGAAAGCACTACCTCTATCTTCCGGATCCACTGTGACTCCAGCCTTCGAGATAACGTGCCCCAGGAAGTGGACTTCCCATATCCAAAATTGGCACTTCAAGTTCTTTAAATAAATATAGTTCTCTCTGAGTATATCCAGAACTATCTTCATGTGTGTGGCATGTTCCTCCTCCATCACTGAGTACTGGGCTACTGTCAGGCTGCCCTGTAGTAAGTGCAACAGCTCCTGAATATGCATAGAGAGTAGTTTTGTTGGGATGAACTCTTCCCTAAAGAGGCTCTCAAATTCCATCCAGGTGAGGGTTGCCTCATCATGTAACTAGAGAATCAGGCTCCACCATCTTCTTATCATTCCCAGGAAAAGACTATCATCTAGGTTCACTATCTACTCTACTAGTGTCCCAAATAGGAAGAAAACTTGTGCCACAACCTCCAACCAGTCCTCAGTTGCCTGGGGATCTTTCTTTCCTTGAAACCTCAGAGTCCTATACTATTGGAACCCCTGCAACATGCTCAGTCAGCGTGCACCATCTACCAATGGGGCTAGTGGAAACTGTTTCCCAATGGGTGGTGGTGCTACCGATGCACCATCCGGAGGTGCTAACATAGTAAGAGGGACCTACAACAAAGCCACATCACTCGGTGGTCCATCATCGTGTACTCTCTCAGGAATCATGGATGGTTGTCTATGCGGTGGAATACTAAAAGGAAACATGTGTTCTACAGTCAATAAGTTATACCTGGTGAGATGACTCAAAAGAGATCAAAGTAAAAACATTTCCAAAACACACAAAATCAGTGTTTTGTGAACCAAGTCAGAAATCAGAATTCAGGGTCCTGGTGTATGGAAACATCAGCCGCCGCACCAACACTGGACTCCCCAAACTGAAAACCACACTCAAAACACTTGACACTAATGATTCATTGGAAATATTAGAGTCCTAGTTATTCGGTAGAACTGACTCCTCTGATACCACATTATCACGACCTGTCCCCTGAGGCATGTTCTGTGACTACCCCAAGCCCACCTTATATAGACCAGGGGTTGGAGACTAGAACTGGAAAGGTGTATCCATAAAAAGAGAAGGAATTTCCTTTTAACATGTACAAACACACAGTCCAAGAATACAACAAGATGTTACCATGGAGTAAAACTATAGTAGTAAATGTGTGTACTAAAAGTAAAGGGGTCAGAATACAAGCCCAACTAAAAGATACAATACAACCGAAAAATAGAAAACATCTCATGAGAACATCCACCAAGGATCCTACCTGAAGGGTAGGCACAGATCATCTCCATATCTCTCCATGTCAACCATCACCGCCATCCACTATCATGTCCTAGTTCCCTGAGTCTCATCCAAGGCTTCCCATCATCTGCACAAGACATAACAAGGTGCGGGAAAATCCCATGCATGGGTGAGTATAACAATACCCAGTAGGGACCCTAAGACCCCTAAAGGTCCCTCAAAATTCCACAAGGAAAAACCACAAAACATGATCTCAATCATAAAGAATAATATAAAAGGCTCAGCTCAAACCAGGTATAACTTAAGTACAGAAGTACAGATGATTAGTCGTAAGGCTAGATCATCTTATTATTTTAAGAGGCATTGTTGCTGACCCACACAGGATCGATAGGTACTAACCCCCGCCGACCCACACGGGATCTGACCCACCCAGGATCGATAGGTACTAACCTCCACTGACCCACACATGATCAGTAAGCACTGACCCACACATAATTTCTGAGCGCTAACCCACAAAGGATCAGACCCATACAGGATTGATAGGTGTTGATCCACACAGGACCGCTAGGTTTTGATCCCCATAGGAACATTAGGTGGTGATCCATAGAGGTTTGCTGGGTATTGATCCACAAAGGATCACTAGGTGCTGATCCACACAGGATCTCTAGGTGCTAATCCACACAGGATCTCTCAGTGTTGACCCACACAGGATCACTAGGTACTAACCTCCGCAAGATCTGCCTCCAATCTCCACCTCACAGCCAGCCACTAGATTCTCGTACAAAGAATGCTTGATTCTGGAAGAATATGATCCTCAATCCATTTATTGTATTTCAACTGGCACTAAGTCCCATGAAGAAGATACCCAAGGCACCTTCATGTCATAAGGGTTCCAACGCAATAGACAGTACATCAATCGGACACCCGGTCTAATAGTTATATGCATTTTTGTGCCAAGGACCCGATTGGATTCAGGTACAATCAAACCCGACCATACTCCAACTTTCTCCAAAACTTAGTTGAAGTATCTCAAAAGGACCGTATCATTTCATGTATTCCATCACCATAGACGATTAGTCAAACAGACATCTGGTTTGTGAGATACGGCCTTTTAAGCATAGCTGGGTATAAATGGGTCTGATTCCAGGTCTGGTCCGACCCAGTCGGTCCGACCCGACCCGCTCTGCCCTATTCTGACCCGAAACGGTTTGGGTCGACATGACCCTGGTCTGACTTGGTCCAGCCTAAATCGGATGGGCCACGTATCAGCCCAGCCTGAGCTGACTGGGCTGGGCCACAGCAGGCTCGGGCCACTAGGCAGCAGACCAGCCCGGCACGCCAGTGGGGTGTGACCCGTGTGAGGGTCACATGGTCCTCCTCCCACATGGCTAAAGAGTTGTTTGGCTCTTTATAATATTGTCGCCCCATGGCGCCGCCTAGGCTAGAAGCGGGACCTACGGGTCGCAGGTCCCCTTCGCCGCAACTTCGAAGTCATGACCTCCTCAACGCGGCGCACGACGGCATGCTGCCTTCTACCAAAGCGGTCGGTTGGGATCCGGCCAACCCATCGGATCCGCCGTAGTGCCAAGCGGTGCTACCTTCTTCTATAGCTAGTGAGTGTCGCCGTCTTCCACATCTGGATAGCGTCTCCCACCTCCATCACCGTCGACGTTGTTCGCCAGTGTCGTCGCGCTGGCAGAACCTCCACGGGCCATCGGGTGAGTTCCGGTGGTTTGTTTTTCCTTCCGCTCATGCCTACGGGCACCCCGGGATGCTGCTATTGCTTCATGCCTCCTAGTTTCATGGTTCTATCGAGTTGAAAATTTGTCCCCCGAAGAACGCGACAAGAACAAAGAGGCGGAGTGTCCGAGCCTTGTTCATTCGGCCTACACCCTCTGCGTTAGCATCATAACAAACGGGCAGTAATAAATTCTTCATCAACCACTTAGAATTAAATCAAGTCAAACCCCCTACCTCAAATTCTGTTGGAGATGTCGCGGTGGTGGAAGGAGAATATACACTTGACAAAGCCACCAACGTTCATATTTCCTAATTAAATTCCTCTGACGTTGTGGCCCAATCTTTCGTTCCTCGGTGGAAGTTTCCGCAACACTTCGTTAGAGGTTCCTCACCTTCGTGCCAAAATCCAATTCCTGAGCTTATATTAAATAGACGGAGGATCCAAACGTGTTGCATGACATTAATGCTGTTCATTTATGAACCGAATTTAAATGTTACAACATCGATGTTACAAAACAGAAGAGGCAAACCATTAAATGGCTTGACAAGTCATAGGTCCCGCCACCGCCACTCAACAATTACAAAAAAGAAACAAAATAAATTTTTTAAGTTTTTTTTTTGTAAATTACAAATTTTATCTTTTTCTCTCGACCTACTGCGGTCGAAGTGAAGCTTCACTTAAGTGAATCTCAGCGCTGCGGATTCAACAGTGCTCTCAGATTTCAATTCTGAGCACCGGTTCAAAAGTTAAAAAATGACACCCATACGTTTTCTGAACATACCTTAAAAAAGTTCAAAATTTCATTCCGGAAACACCGGGCCTCAGAATCACGCGACGTCAATTTTTGCAGACTCATGATAATCCCAATTAATTTCAAAAAATTACATGGAATTTTTGGGTCTTTACTTCAGCCGACATCATCCCTTGAAACTGTTTGATTTTATACATTACTTACCCCCTTCCATTTTTCTTCCATTAAATGAGTTGTCAATTTTTTCCCATTTTTTTGAACGTTTTAAAAATATTAGAATATATTATAAAAATATAATACAAATTTTGATTCTATATTTTAAATTTTATGAAAATTTAAGTAATGGTAACTAATAATTCCATTCATCTAATAACATTGAACTGAAAATATATTAATATTAAATGTCTTGAAAATTGTTCTCTCTTCAATGTCATATAAAAGTTCATATAAAAAATTAAAAAAATGGAATTTGTTGCAAAAAAAACTAATGAAATAAAATCATATAAATTTATTGATAGAAGAAAATATTAATCTTTTTATATAAAATTCAATACATTAATTTTGAGTTTAATTATTGATGAAAATTCAAATAACATTATATAAAATATTATATTTTAAAAAAAATATAAATATCAAAACTGTATGTTAGATGTTTTGTTTTTATGACATAAAACATTATACATAAAAAATAAATGAAAATACATAACAATTAAGAACTATCAACATATATTAATATTATTAATTTTATTACTAATAGTACAATATAAACAAATAATAACAATTTAAACCATCAAGAAACTAGTTAACTATGCTTAATAAAACCATTTCATATTTCATTGTCGCCAATCAATTAGTATAAATTTGAATTTATTGAGAAACAATTTAGACAAGTTTCAGTTTTTTATATTTAGTGACAGTTTTTATTCAATTAGTTGGATTTTTTATCATAAACTTTTCTCATATTTAGTGTTGGTTTACCATAACCACAGATAAAAAAATAATTTTATTGAAAAAATCATTGTTAATATGTATATCAGCAGTTCCTTTAATAAGAATCTTATAGAAACCATATTTAAACCTTTTCAAAAATAAAAAATATAAATATATATTTTTTAAAAAAATAAATTATTCAACATACAATGTAATTAAATATTAATTAATTAAAAAATAAATATACAATAAACTCAATCATACAACCACAATTCATATATCTAAAACCATGATTCATAGGAGGCTCAACTCCACTTTAGTGGGGGTGCTCATCCCTACTCTGTTAGTGCTCAACCAGAGGTCGCCTCTGTGGCATATATCTAAAAATATTAGGCACACAACTCAATTCACAAGTAGTATAATTATCAATGTTTAGGTTAAGAAATAAAAGGAACATTCCATTCCACCCTAAACACACGCCCTATGATGCAAGGGCCTCATAAATAAAGGCTCGAGTATAGCCTAACCTACCCACTATTGGGATTGGTATAATTTCACATTAGGGGGTTCACATAATAGTAATAACATATCATGTTTATAATCATTACTCCTGGGTGGTTCAGGTAGAGTGCCTTAAGTTATGTAAGAAAACTACATATAAGTTGTTTTTAACACTATAAATTACCCAAACCTACATAGTAACTAGAATATCAGTCACAAGAAGGTATTAGAATGTCATGTTAGCCCTCTGTGTCAAGAATTATGGATGAACACATGAACTCTTTTTTCCTTGGGCCAAGAATAAAAACTCACAAATAAAAAAATCAATATCATAATGCAACATGTTTGTCAAAGTAACCCAACTGTAAAATTAAAAACCTAAAATAACAGTATCATCCCTAATAACATTAAATTCTCTCACATATGGTTCATCTACTCTCGAGAATGAGGTTTATACCAATCCCAGATGATATCCCATATCTTATCTATCATATCCTAAATAATACTACAAAAAATAAATCCATGATACCACTTTGTATCATCTCCAATTTGGTTAAAATATGTCATGACAAAACTATGTTCTACGCACCTCAAGTGAGCCTCCCTGTATACTAGAATCTATCAATGTACAATGAGGGTCAATATAAATAGGTGGGGAGACTATACCCTTTGGTATAGATAAACATAAAAACAAAGGTGAAGCAATATCAAAAATTAATCATTACAGAGATGTGGTACAAAAGAGACATCAAATAGAAATTCCATCCAAAACTCAATATTTTTTTTAAATAGGTAGGGTAGAAGCCACCATTTTTTATTTAAACTATGATGATCCCATCCCCTATGCCAATGATTACCCCTCCTGGTCCGACAATGAGATAAGGGATATGGTGACTTCCTTAGTCCCAACTCCGATATGCCCCGAGTTGGAGACTAGAAATGAGTGTATAATAAACATGCATATAGGAGACATTACCCTCTAAGAGAATATACATAAGAGAGAGATAAGAATAATACACCAACAAAAACTTTCTCATACATATATATAAAGAAAACCCATGTGAAAACATGAAATTCCATACAATACTATAACAAATGAAAGGAATACTAAAAGTATCAAAAGGTAAAGATGATAGCGACCATGAAGCCCAAATAGATCCTACAAAACTACACTCTAGTAATATCTTGACTGATATCCAACCTTCTTCAGATGACCTAAAAAATAGTTTATATATACGTGGGGAGCATGACAATGCACTCTGTAGGATCCCCCCCCAAGCCTCTCATTTAAATGATAAAAAAACATGATGAATCAAAATGAACAAGAATGATACAAACTCTTCACCTAAATAGGTATACTAAATTCTTATCCTCACCATGGAAAACTCCCACAAACTATCACATATAAGAGATCATACAATATAATAATAAAAAAACATGGGTAACCCTCTCCTGCTTACCCACTGGTTTGCCTCTCTACCCTAACATCATACATTTTGATCTATCTCTCTTCAAAATAATCCATCTCGAAGACACCAGGGAAAGGCATCACGACATACACCTTGTGAGTCACATAAACTCACATCACATAACCATATATAGTAACTTTAAAGACTCAGTGTTTTCCTTTTAAGACTTTGAAATAATTCTATATATATTTATAGAGTCATGTGTTGAGACAACATGTGATTCTAAGGCCCGGTGTTCCCAGAATTAATTCTATAACAATATATTTTATATTACACATGCATAGTTTCTTAAATAAAACTTGATAAATCTTAAACAGAATCTTGAATCAAAAATATGAGACAAAAATTGAGTCCAGAAAGAATTTTTTACCCTAAGTGTGACCTAAAATAGGTCACCCCATGGCATTCGGATATCTCACTTATTGGAGGTATATTCAGAGGATAAATAAGTAAATAAATTTAATTGATTTATTTATTTAACCTAACTGAAATGTCTGTAAGTATATTGCTATAAATATTTTACAAGGTTTGGCCTCATAATCTTATGACCATTGAGATATTATCCTTCCTCCTTCTACTAGTGAATCAAATCATATGATGATGAAACTCTGGATCAGAGCATATCAGGATGCAGTGAACTCAAGGAATTCCTCCAATAATTAGAAATCACTTTATTCTATAAAAAATTTATCCAATATCTAGGTAGGACTTATCAATTTTTGGATTATTCCTATTTTTATTAAATTGGTTGATTAGATCAATCCCCTAATTAAATCTATTCCAATTGTGGCATGAGTATGCGCATGTGTATTGAAATGTTTATTGGTTATTCTTGTTTTCTAACTTAGATATCCTATTCTTGATCGTTTTCAAAGAACACTTGGGAAATGAAGGTTAAAAAATTGTTCTTATTCCTTTACCCCTAAACTTAATCATTTTCTTCACTGGTTGGACCCCACAGTCCCGTTTCGATGTTGTTGGGTGGTACCAAACCCGATCAAACCCAAAAAATCATGATAGATTCATACAAAATAGAAGAATTGAAAAAGAAGGGACAAATCTGGGTTGTTTGTGGGTTATGGGAGATATTTTTAATGATCGGTATCCAAATAATCAATGACGGAAGGTTTAAGGGTGTGCAGGAAGTTTGGCGAACCTCTAATGAATGAAGGAATCTTATTTCCAGATAGAGAAAACTGGAAACGATGATCCATGACTAGATCCACTAATTTTAGGTAGAAATGAGGCTGAAATTGAAGAGGAACCAATAGATTCGAGGCATTGAGAGTGGATCCGAGAATCTAGAAAAATCCCAACTAGATGTCGTGTACTATAATGAACACATAGTGTGTAGCCCCTTGGCTATAGTGGCTGGGGTTTGGGGTTTTTATAAGGATGGCATGCCATGTAGACTACCTATACACTATGTACCCCTTTCCCGTGTGGATGAGCCATGTGATGGAACACACATCTAAGAATACGCCATGTTCCCAAGTATATGGACACGGCCAAAGCCATGGGTGAAACCCCATGTGAAGCGATACACTATGTACTAAAGTACACGAATACAACTTGGATACATGGAAAAGACTGGGCACAAAGGTGGGACCCTGAGTGGCATTGGTATGCTGTGTATATTCGTTACACATTGTGTAACCCTACAGGATTATAGAGTCATGTACTTATACGGGAAACTAGGAAAATTAGTGGGCCACATGTCATTTGGGTCCCCTACACACTGTGTACCCCTTGGCTCCCTTTAAAGAATCTTCAATATTCACTATCTCCTTCGTTTAGACTAATATTTTGGCATGTGAGTAGCATATCATGAGTATTTTTCTATATAGAATGTGATAGTGCCCTTAGTTTTGGATTTTGAAATGATGTGGAATATTCCAGGCCTGAAACTTGGTTAGGAAATGTTTGATGATGATAATGATCATGTAGGATCTGCAGAGGCAACTCAAGTGGAACCCTTTAGTTGGGATGGACATGGGTCCTCAATGACTAGAGTGGAACCCTTATATTGGTATAGGGCATGGGTTCTCTACAGACCCCTAGAGTGCTACCCTCTATCTTGGTTAGGAATGGGTCCTCGATGACTAGAGTGGAACCTTCCAGCTAGGCTATGCATGGGTCCTCTACCTCTAGAGTGGAACCCTCCAGCTAGGCAGGGATGGGTCATCCATATACTAGTGTAACTCTTTAGCTAGGCTGGGCATGAGTCCTCTACCAACTCCTAGAGTGGAACCCTCTAGCTGGGATGAACATGATTCCTCTACCACTGAGTGAAACCATCCTATTTTACCAGGTCATGGGTCCTATACCTAGAGTTTGTGGCCCATAGACTATGCAGAATAATGATGGTGCATGGCTCTACTTAGATGGTTATTTCTAGGAAAATGTGTGAGATGCAGGTCATCATTGATGGACTTTTAGAACTGTTGGGAAGTATTATTCCTATGATGAGTTGTGCGATAAAGATCCCCTTTCTCTGTCATTTAGGATTATTTTGACAGAGAATACATATATTTGTATCCATTCCTTTGGATTTGGTTACTCTCTTTCCATGGGATGTGAAGACGCATGGAGTATTCCATGTGTTTTACATGTTTAGCTTCTCATGGTTGGATGAGTTTACTCACCTTTTATAGGTGGAAAAGACTCAAAATGTAGTCCATCTACACACCATGTTGATCCCCCTGTGATTTGATTAGGTTACTCTTTCTATTTATTGGGTTGAGCTACATCCTGTTAACAATATTTTATCTTTTTATTCCTGTTGTATCTCTTACTACTCCCCCTTAAGCTTTCAGGGTGTCCTACAAGGTATGTCTATACTCACCCATGAATGAGATTTTCCCTCGTTTTTTGTGTCTTATATTGATAATGGATAGGTCCATGGTGACTTTAAAGGATCTTAGGGATACGTGGTACTTTGGACTGCGTATGGTGGTCACATCTTGGAGATCTTGAGGGAAATCCCTACATGGATTATGTTAATTAATATGGTTTCCATTCCTGCATCTAGGATCTATTTCTAAACAAATACATGCACTTGATTAGAATATGAATCAAAATATATAATTTTTAAACTTGCAAAACAATTAACATAAATTAAAAATTTATGTATAACTAATCCCCAAATCATAATCTTGGTTTCTTTGGGATTATTATAAAAGTCCTTTATAGGATTACATTTCCCTAATCTATGTTTCCATAAATATATTTACAAAGTTTTGTACTAAACTTCCTTTGATACCAACTATAAAGACCCTATCCCCAATAGCCGAGAGTCACTAGTTACATAATTACATTATCACTAGATATAAGGAATCACGTTCCAAAGGACCAAATAGTTTAGTAGTCTTAGTAAACTAGATACATACTTGAATTTCACAATATAATTGAAAAAATAAAAAAAAACATAGTATTTTATTTGAGTACACCATTATTACCTTTATCATATCCCTACATATCAATCAAAAAACACTTCCTAACATCCTAGAGAAAACAAAACATAAGAAAGGGGTGAGCTTGAATGCTTAGCAATGGTAATAGTTTAGCGGAAGCTATCATAAATAAATAAGCATAAAAACATAGAAAGGTAAATAACTAAAACAAATTAAATTTAAAAAATAACATGAGAATAATACAGACGATATAAAGGATGATAAAATAATCCATTTAAACTTTCACATGAGATTATAACTTATCCATAAATATTCTAACCAATCGAATAATCACATGGACATCAATAACTAAATTCATAATGATCGAATGCATAATTCCAGACATATGAAACTTTCCATTGATGCCTCATCCAAGACATCTAAAAATACTATCAAGTCCTTATTCCATGACATCTAAATAAATGGGTAAGTCCTCATCTGAAACCCAAGATATTTTTTCTCATGAGACCTACCGATACATCAAGGGTCTATAGTGGGCCCCTCCCATCACTTACTAAGTCCAACACATTCCTCATTTGAAAGGGTTGAAGAAAAATAAAAATTAACATTTTTATTGAAACAAGTATATGAAATTTTAATAATTACCCCAATCAATAAACATAATCATAAAACATCCAGAGTAATGTGGAAGATGATATTGAAATAGTACATCCCTATTCAAACTGATAAAAAACCATCCAATAAAATATGGAAAATAGTATCATAAGAGAATAAAATTAGTAAATAATAATATTCAAGAAATTATGTTGAGATAGATTAAATACTTTAAAAAGTTAATTGAAAATTTCTTGAAGAAAATACCCTTTTCACTTTTGAAATAACTTATTTTTTTAAAATTTGTCCAATTATAAAGGAAAAAAATTTATGAAAAGAAACTTTTATACATATAAAGGAAGATTAAAATAATTGAGGAATTATGGTGGATTGAAATTCAATTTATGTGGTATAAGTTAAAAAAATATTCATTTCTCACTTTTGTAAGAAAAATAAAAAGTACCTTTTTTAGAAAATGACAGGAATATTCCTTTTAAAACATTTAGTAAAAAGCCAAACATGGGTAAAAATGAGTTTAAAAAATTACTGGATAATAGTAAATACATATTTAAATTTTTTTTAGAAAATATGGATATAGAATATAATTATTCCTCAGTAGATACTTAAATATAAAAAATCTCTAGTAATGATGAGATTGTGAAATAAACCATTACCACTTGGGTATGTTTTGAATCATAAACCCAATAAAAGAAATAACTTCAATAGAAAATTTAAATACCATGAATACAAAGATATTAATGATATAATATATCAAAGGGGTAATATATACACCACACAAAATAAATAAGTGGTGAATATGGCATATGTATCATAGAAGTAAAATTGAGATGATAAACCCTTACCTCAAGTCCGACTTCCATCGTACGTGTTTGAAGCTCCTGTATAATAAATATAAGTTTATTATATATATATATATATATATATATATTATAAAATAATTCTCATATATATCATACTTTATATAATATTTAAATAAAATATTTCATCATCCATTTATTAATAATTCTTTGTTAAAATCACTATTTTGAGTAATAACCGATTCGTTTTTCATATATGTTTTGGTTCAATAGTTTTAGTATTTGAACATTGATCAAGGTTCCATAATCTGAAGAATTTAAATAATGATATAAATATCATATATATATTCATTATATAAGTATTTAATAAAATACATTAAATCTTGAGATAGAAAAAATAAACTGCACCATTCATGGAGATGATATGTCATATATAGGCTTGGATACTGTTTTCATTTTTTGATGGATGGAATGAGGGAAAGAAAAATAATAATTACACATTAAATTATAAATATTATGTAATATATATCATATGTATTCATTATTTTGATCTTTATAACCATCCAATTAATGTGGTGATTAGAAGCAAATTATACTGTTGTGTGGAGATAGTAAGTCATACGTACGCACAAAAGATGTTTTTGATTTTTTTAGGATGAAAAAGATATGGAACATGGTTTTAATATAATAATAATAAAATATTAGTATATTTTTAATTTTGGAGTTATTATTTTAGTATTAGTAAAACATATGAAGAGGAATTAGAAGAAGAAATAAACTTGAAAGAGTCAACAAAGACGACTACCTCTTATACGGTGGACTCCCTTTAGGTCTCTTATTATGGGACTTATGATTGGTATTTTAGGGTGATAAAAACTTCTATAACTTGTATAATAATGTTTAAAAGATAAATTTGAAGTTTTATTGGTCATGATATATGACTCAATGTTGTCTGATTAAGTGGGTAAGTAGGTTCCCTTTTATAATTGTGGAGAGGGGCACTTTTGGAATTTCTCAAATGATTAAAATATAATAAGACTAATATAGATCCAAATTCATCCAAATAGAATTGGTTTAAAAGGAAAGGTGGGATAGGGTAGTAATATAATCATCCAATATAATTTAGATAAATTTTGGAACAATTTTAAACCTAATGATTTTGATTAACCCTTAGTTAACTTGTTTTAATTTTAACAATACTAACAACTTTTTTAATATTAAAGGGTTACAATTATTATATATTAGGTGAAAATTTGAAAATAAATGTCCACTTTATGATATTTCAAACCATATATTATCTAAATTTTCCTTATTAATGATTCTTATTGTTTTTATGTAATTTAATAAAATATTATTCTCATAAAATATCATTATTGTCAATTTTGACAATATTTATTACTTTGACTTTAATAACATAAAGAAAACAACTTAAATTCAAACCAAATATTTAATTACATCCCTAACATGTTATTTTAATCTATAAAATTCTTGGAACAAATTATTTATCACAAATTATATTACTTGTAATATTTTTAATAACATTTATTTGATTTTTATGTTAATTAAATTAATATTATAACAGTGTTGGACAGTCATATAAGGTAATTATATAATTTAAAAAAATTATAAATAAATTTATATTATGAATATAAGTTTATTATTATAAATATATAAATTTATATTTGTTAAATATGTATTTTAACTCACATATATGTCATGAAAACACACTTAATGTGTTATTTTGTCTTTTCTAGCCTTGTGCACGCATTACACAATCATTTGGATAAGCCACATTTGATATAGTAAAAAAATATTTTTCTAACAATTGGAATAATAAATAATAATAAATATTTAATAAAAATTTATATAAAAGAGTTATCCTTTCCCCAATATTATTTTTAATTTACCAAATTTGACATTTGTAGTGTAGGTTAGGCTCTGCATCTGCACTAAAAATGATTTTAATATTTATTAAGGATTAAATTATAATATAAATGTTTTCAATTAATTTTTTATAATATTTTCATTATTTTATCATAATTTAATAATTCTATAATTTTAAAAAAATCACATTATTTTTATCTCATGGTGATAACATTAAAATACCATATTTCATTTAAAATTGCATTCTTTCACTATTCTGTAAAAAATTTACTTCATTAGAAAAATTTCAAAAAAAATAATCCTATAATAAGTTTGGATTTATGAATCTAATAATAAATTACATTTCATGAAATTAAATTCCAATAAGTGGTTGGAATTAATTCTAAAATAACTGTGCAAAATGCGGAAAAAAACACTTTTTTAGAAAAAAATACAATTTTTCTTAAAAATGCTCATTTATGTATATAAATGATTTTATACCAAATTAAGTTATAGAAATAATTTTAATGTAAATAATTTTATTATTAAAAATATAATAGAACTAATTTTATTTTTAAGAAATTTTTAATATAAAATGGAACTTTGCAAATAGTTGACACAAAAATACAATTTTCAATAAAATCAGTATTTTCACTATTCATTGGAAAATAAATATTCACATAAATATCCCAAGAAGTCACCCAAAAATAATTTTGATATTATTATTTCATAAATGATATTTTTTAAAAAAAATATAATTTATATATGTTCCAAAAATTAATTATAATATTTTCACACAAAAAGAAATAATTTTTTTTAAGAAAACATATTTTGAAAGAATAAAATTGCTTTACCGAAAATTAAGTACTTATTTCCTAAAGATTAATCAATGAATTTTCATTATACAGTACCTTCATTTATATTTCATAATTTGTTTAATACTACTCATACAATCCTATAAAATGAATTAGTTATAATTTTTGTATTTAAATAATAATATTTTGAGGTTTGTTTAAACTCAGTGTTGTGTGTTGTATTTGTTGTCAAAAAAAGTGTTTTAAAATGTAAAGGTGATAAATTTTACATTTTTTAAGAAGAAAAAAGGGATTAGGTTTC
The DNA here is from genome assembly GCA_963277665.1 of Viscum album. Classification (NCBI taxonomy): domain Eukaryota; kingdom Viridiplantae; phylum Streptophyta; class Magnoliopsida; order Santalales; family Viscaceae; genus Viscum; species Viscum album. Next base: position 918,738,141 of record OY728164.1, on the reverse strand, counting down.
ATATATTTTAAAAAATGGGTCTAAAGAGGATTGAATCCAGTTCACGCTTGTTCATTGAGTGGAGAAGCGTGAATAGGGTTCAGGCTTCTTTCCATTCTAGCAAGTAAGTTGGAACCTCGTTTACGATTCCATGGGGCATGAAAGAAATCATGTACCAAGATTATGATTCATTTTTAATGTTTACAATAGAGTAATTAATGATGTTAATTCTCCCACCAAAAAAACATATAAATGGAGGGCCTCCCCCCCCCTCCATTTCATTTATTCAACCTTGTATTTTGATATGAATCTTTTCTAGATACCTTTATTGGCATATATTTCTAGCTTTTGAGAAGGTAAAATTTCTATTAATAAATTTTAATTTTCAAATTGTTTTATTTATTTTGTTTGTATTATATATTTATTTTATATGCATGGTTGTATTAATGTATTAATTATTATTCTTTGTATGATTTAATTTATATATGAATTATTGTTCATTGTATGATTTAATTTATAATGAATGATTTAAGGAATTTAAATATCATTTTTTGATAATTTTAATTTTATTTATAAAATATAATTTATATTTTGGGAAATATTATTATTTAAAAAAATGTATAAATTTTTAACATAAATATTGAATAATTAGATCTGATATATATATATCTTAATCTATATATAAAGTAAAATAAATTAAAAATATAATATTTGATAGGTAAATAAAGTGAATCTACAAAAATATTTTATAAAAAATATATTATGAATATTTATTTATAAAAATACTAGTTATATTATGTATCATATTTAAATTTATTTAAATAAACAATATATTATTTGATATATATATATATATATATATATATAATAGATCCTTTTGGATGGTGTTGTGGGTTTAGGAGCTTGTCTGCGAAGGTAATGACGATGGAATCTAGGGCTCGCTTCTACCATAGAAATTCCTCTCTCTCTTGGTTTAAAACTTCTCTCTCAAGGACTATATTGAGTATCACCTTTGGTTCCTAGTGTTTCTTTCCATGGTATTGAAGGAATCGCGATTGTAGATGGAAAATTGGGTGAAATCTCATATTTAAGAGATGCTCCTGCTCGGTGTTTTCTGGAGGCTTTCAAGGGCTCTTCTACTATTAGGATCCTCAAAAAAGGATTATTTTCCAATGTTGAAGCTACCTTGAATCATTTTTGGAATGGTTGGATATGGGTAAGAACTCATTAATCGCTTGGGTTATCCTCCCCAAAGGTGTGAAGTGATGAAAGCTTGAAGATCTTGTTCGCATGATCTCTTTTCTTTGAGGTTTTCTCAGATTAGAAGTGTATGTCATTATGTAGAAGCTTTTTTCATTGTTTGTTTCATTTGGATGAATATCATATTTGTGCATGGTCCTCTGGATCTCTTCTTCTAAAGATCGAAATGCTTCATCTCTATGAATGGATGAGGGAATGCAATGTGTCATAGGTTAAGAATGAATTCACACAGGTATGGATCAGGTTGCACGACCTCAACAGGATTTTATGACATCCAAAAATCCTACATGGAATTGCTGCTTCCATTAGTGTTCTAATTTTCTCAGATTATGGAGATAGAACATTTCATGTGTGGGAATTTTGTGAAAATACTAGATGACATTGAATTGAGTGATACTCTCATTGACATTGTGACTCTGACTACTCCCACAAATGATATACAAATCAATGTTGAGAATGAGAATTTCCCTATATTCTATCAAAATTTAATGTTTGTTAGTCATTTAGATGAGAATTATAGGAGTAAGGTCTTTGAATATTGTGGTTATAAGTGGAATCCACTAAAGGACTGTAATGCTAATGGGAAATTTAGGTAGCATGGGAATACCACTAGGCAGCCTAAGGTATAGCTAGTGTATTTTTAGGATAATCCTACTCATATCCATAGGGCTCCAAACCGTATGAATAAGTCATTGGGGGAGAAATGAGAACCGGTGAGGACTTATTTCACTACTATTATCCCATTATCCATTCATGATAATAATTCTAGCAGGGAAAGGGATGGGTATGGGTCTCAACTTCCAACTATAGGATCTGATGGTGACTTTTCATATGTTGTTGCACTGAAGCAGACCATTCCCAAGGGGATGGTTTTACTTACCAGAGTTGATGAAAAAAATATCACTACGAGTGAGATTTCTGTTGTAATAGTAAATATTGAAGATGTAAATAGAGTATGAAGTGTCACACCATCAGACCTGAAGGCCTCATGGGAAGACGCGACAGTTGATGAAGAAGTGGAGAGACAAACTGATCATGAGACTGATGTCCAATAGGATGTCCATTATGATATCCAGTAAGATTTATTATTTTCTACCTATAAGATGAGTAAGGATAATGGGGTTGATTTCAAGGTATTTAAATTTTTCTTGAATAGGAAAATAAGGATTCCCCCACCAATGTAGGGAAAAGGATCAAATATGCAGCATGAGGTGTTTGAACTTGAGCAAGTTCTTAAAGCTTCCCCCTAAAGATATTCAAGTAAAAATGTCAACAAAGGAATTTGTGGAACCCCCGCAGGGTGGGGTCCAAGAAAATGGGCCAAGTTAAGGAGAAGCCGACTCTCTGGAAATGATGGAGGCAAGTGAGGAGGCACCCACCGTTCCACTGGGTTCAGGTACTAATAATAATAAATTTAATTTTCTTAACATTTTACACAAATCCAAGAGCAGGGATGTGTTTCATCAAGAGTTTTTATATGTCCATGAATCTACTCATGTTGAAGGAAAAAACATCATATATTGAGATTTTCAACAGTATGAATCATGATGATGAAGACGAGTCATAGATTATGGATGATTAGGTTGGTAATTGGAAGGCTCTAAAGAAATTAAAGAGGGAAAGCACCTAGAAAGTAGGGGTGGCCCTAGAGGACATGGCGACAAAAATAAAAGAAGTTGATCACTGTTGGTGGTATTGCACTAGTATTTAACCTTGAAATCTCCTGTTATTATTTCATGTGTACTCTACTTTTGTTGATAAATTGTTTGGGGCCATGGGTTTTTCAACCCATGGCTTGAGCTATTCCAAGTATAAAAAAATAATAATATTTTTTGTTAATTGTATTAATTTTTTTACTGTTAATAATAATTTTTAAATTATATTAATTAAAAATAATTATTATTCCAAGTAATTGTGTATAAAATATAATTATTTAAATTTATAAACATTAATTACTTCAAGAATTGTATATATACTTACATAATTTTATTATATTGAAAGTAACATAAGTTTAAATTATTTTAATTTTTATTTTAGAGTAAATTATATTAATTTTTGTAATTAAGTTTAACATAATTTACTATTAATAATATTTTGAGTAGTTATGTATAAATTAATAATACTGTTATTCAGGAAACTATAGCTTCTTGTAAATATATATAATTATATTTTAAAATATTAATAAACATATTTGAATATATTTAAATGTATATATATAATATATTGAAAATTAAATAAATTTACAATATATTATTGAATGGATAGATAAATAAAATTATAATAGTGAATTATTTATAAAAAATATATATTAGCAAAAATCATTACATACAAACATGTATATCTTAAATTAATTGCAAAAATTCATAACATTTTTGAGATAATATAAATTATTTTATTTGAATATAATATTTTAAAATAGTATTAAGTATATTTAAAATATATCATTAAATAAAAAAATTCTTAAATATATATATATAATGATATTTAAAAGTAGTTAATATAAATATACAAATATATATAAATATATATATATATACACGTAGATATTTATAATTTATTAGATACTATTATAGGTAAAGATACAATATATAGAACATAATAAGTATCCCAAAAAACAATTCAAGAGTATTGTGATATTACATGTCTTGAGATGACTAACCAATGTATAATTGAAAGAACATGTCATTGTTTTTTGTATGTGTTCATATAATTTGTAATAATCAACTTTTATTTTCCTTGTTGATGACCTTTGTTTTTTCCCTATTTCTATGTATGTAAGGACCTACGTGTCCATGTAAAAATATTATGTATCCCAAACTTCTAGTCCCCCGCACTTTCATGTGAGTAACATTGTAATAAAAGGGTGTTCGACAAGTGGTGTTGTTGTTTGAAACTAGATTTTTGAACCATGGATGAAAGGAAACTGATGGTTTTTGAAATATGAGATAATAGAGGCTCAAAGAGTTATAGACTAGGTTTTGGTTGGTTTTTCAAATAATGATAAAACAATCTATAAAAAAGTATCAAGATTAAGGAACAATTTTTTTAATCATAACTATTTAAAACATGTTAAACATTTGATGATGTAGTATAAATATGTGTAAAGTTTTATTAAATTTTCATTCTAGGAAATCATTTAAACATAAATACACAATAATATTGTGGTTATTTTAATTGATCAATGTTATAGCTATATTTTTTCACCTACAAGAGTGGAAAATCTTCATGAAAGTATTAATATAAATAGATGTGTATATATATATATATATATATTATTTATTAGATACAGTTATAGGTATGTTACAATATGTAGAACATTTTATGTATCCCAAAGAAACATTCTATCATTATTTTATAATGATAGTTATTGAGATGACCAACCAATGTATGATTAAAATTGAATCTCATTTTTTTTATTTATTTTTTATTAATTAGTGGATCTTGATATAACTATCAAATGTATTATTAAAATTTCATGATGTGTTTTTATTTTCTGTTATATAGTATGTAATATTTTCATTTTATTTTCTTCATTGATGACTTGAATGTCATCCCTCTCTCTAATCGTGTAAGTACATCCATGTCCATCTAAAAATGTTATGTATCCCAAACCCATTTACGCCCAAACATACACATGAGTAACATTGTAATAAAAGGGTGTTCAATAATATTATTTGTGGTTGGAAGATATATTGTTACACCATGACTGAAATGAGACTACTAGTTATTGAAATATGAGATAATAGAGGCTCCATGAGTCCCCCCTTTGTTTTTGGTTGCTTTATCAAATAATGATAAACTAATCCATAGAAAAAGTCTCAAGACCAAGTCACAATTATTTAATCATAACCAATTAAAACATGTTTAATATTTTATGATATAATATAAAATGTTTTATTAAAAATAATTATAGGTAATCATGTTTATGTGAATATACTAAAATTGTAAGGTAATTTATATCGATCGGTGTTTTAGCTATATTTTTTCCCCTGTAAGAGTGGAAAATCGTCGTGAATGTGTGACATTAGATGAAGTTCATCGAAATATTCATAGTCATAAAAGAAAGAGCTTATTAATCTATTACTTTAATTATAATTCAATATCTTCAATATCTTGATCATGTATGGCACATTGAGTATACTATAGTTGATGATGAAGATTGGGTAGATGCATCATTGTTGTTTAAGAAATAGTACAGTAATTGTTTATTGGAAATATGGATGGATATTTCTAATATTGATGAGGCACAACCTGCGGCTAAAAAATAATGTTATGGGACATATTTTAAAGTCAATCCTTCACAACATTCTCATTGATTGTATACTCATATGACTCTAAAAATAGAAAAAAAAATTATGAAGATGATGATCAGAATATGGAAATAACTATAGGGGGCATCCCCATTGTTACTCCTAATTTAATTAATGTGACTTTATCCAATGAGGAAGTATATAATGATGAAATATGAGATTATTTAGTTCAGGATTATGTGGGTAATTAACCTTCTAAGTTTCCTTTGATAGATATAAAACAACTAGTAAGTGGTAATCATCCTACCTTGTTGACTTCTTAAGTTTAAGGAATGTCATGTGCAAAATATTTTGATTATAATGGAATTACATTGAATACTAAATTCCATAGAATTATACATAACATATCTACATAAAATGATAACACAGTATACACTAGACAAGTGTTTGAAAGTAAAATTGAATTGAGAAATTTTCTAAATAAATACCAAACAGAAAACAAATTTTAATTTTTGGTTTATGGGTCGAAGAAGGAAAAACACCTCATTTAGTGTGAAAAATATAGGAAAGAATGTAAATTTAGAATGTGGAAAAATTTCATAATTGTTTTCATGTTGTAAGATAACTAAGTTGGAAGGAACACATACTTTTATACATTCACACTTTCCACAAGATCACTCTTCACTTGATTCATAGTTTAAATTTTATTGTTATTGTAGAGATTATATAAATGTGTCATGATGTTCATGTATCCCTTGTCCAAGAATGAATATAATAGTTTTTTAAATACAAGATATCATACAAAAAATCTTGGAATGAAAAATAAAAGACAATTGTGAAAGTCTTTAGTGATTGTGATGAATCATATATACTATTTACATAACTAATGGGATTTTCTTCTCTCAAAAATTTGGTTATTTATCATTTGGAAACTCTTGAGTATGTCTCCCTAAATCATAGATTTTATCAAATAAAGGCAAACCTCTATTTAATATTTTGGGTATTCAGGCCATTTATCAATGATATTATTTATTTTAAACAATTAATTCAAGTCAATGTATAATCTCTTTATTGTAATTATATAGGTGTTGTACATATTTATTCTATAGAGGATGGAAATCATGCTCCTCTACCATGATTTTGAATCGGGGAGTTGGTTTTTTGTCCTGAATACGCATTCATATTACCCAAATCCAGGGAGTGTATCTCATATATGATTTCCATTTAGTGATTATAGAGGCTATTAAAAATTATGGAGTTTCATGGAGATAAATGAATTCTTACTATCAATATTTCATTAGACATATTGATATTAATGTTTATAAATATTTTAGAGGCATGAAAATAAAGAAGGAAATCATCAACTTAGGCATGCTTTTGCAAACTTATATGTTTTTACAAAAGTATTTAACATCCTTTTTAATACATTATTCTCCTTTTTTCAGGATACAAGCCCCAATATTTAAAGTTCAATAAATGAATTGAATAAATTCATTAGGATAACCAAAATGTATATGATCATATGATGTGGATTTTAAATGAAAAATAGTCATTATCATATGATGGTGACATGATAAATGATCATATGACCACTAATATTGTGGAGTGTATAAATGGGGCCTTCAATGGTGTTCATAAACTACCAATCATAGGACTAGTACATGAAACATTTTATAGATGTGTGAAGTACTTTGTTGAACGGTCCCAACTATCCTACTAGAGGATGCAACATGGAATTTGTTTTGGTCAGAATTTCCAAAGATACAATGAAAAATATTATACTAAGGTTTCTCATTTTATGTTTGAAACAATTTTTCGGTAAGGATCCACTTATAGGTAACAGAGTGCCACAACCCGCTCACATGAAACCATGGTTGAGTTTTGGTGGTAGTACCATAAAATAGGTTTTGTGATTGGGATTCTTTCCAAACAATGAGATAACCTTATACAAATTTTGTCACAGATTGTGTAACAGTGAACATATCATGGGAACCCTATGTTAACATAGTGTATCACATGAGTGGTCTAGTTGACTGTTATAGTGTACCTTGGTTGTCTGTTGGGGATTTCCATACTTTTAACATACCTATTGATCAGCTGACTGTGGTTCCTAATATTACCAGGATTCATATTCTAGATTTTTCATTTATGGATTCTTTAATTTCTGAAATTTTTCATTTATGTATTGGTATATTTTTGGTTTGAATTAATCATAATATTGTGATATTTAAAATTTTACCTTTCTTACTCATTAATCGACTGTAGTGCCTGATATTACTTAGTTTTACCCTTAAGGATGACCAAAGCTTACTCATATAAGAACTGAGGTGGACTGGAATCAGGAATTGGAAGTGGGACTATGATACAACATTTTTCACACATTTGGTCATACTCATTAAAGATTTCCCCATGTTGCAGGAAAAAGATTCACTTCACAACATCTTTGATTGATTTTTTGAATTTTATCATGACTATGTATATTTTCTTAATATTTAGAATTTTTCATGTATATATCTTTTTATTTATATACAATTTCATTTCTTTCTTTCTTCGTCTCTGTGCTATTTTAATCATGGTTTCACAGGGTCAATTGAATTTATCATGTAATCTCTTCTACTATACAAGATTTTCATCATATTCAATATTTATAGAATTATTTATAAATAAATTAAACTTGACCAGAGATCATTAAAATAATAAATTGATTCACTTAGACAAAAACACAAGTTATATCTATTGGTTCACCTTATTTTTCTTCATAATTTTTATTTATAAATATTAATTTTATAAACATGATTTTTCTTCTTGTAGTTTTTGAAAAATTAATTTACAAATTTTATTAAATTAACTATAAAAAAAGTAATGATGATATAAAATATAGAGATAACGGGCCCTCCGTTGATCACATTTCAAGATGGCCATGTTTCATGAATAGTCATAGAGGGATGTTAAGTTACTTTTGTATAATACATAGGCCTCATTATTTATATCATGTTAAACCACCTCATTCCATTATCCCTTATCTTCATCGTTCTCGATTATACAGTCTAGAGATGTGTGACTTCACATTCATCAGTCATCAAATCATTGCTTCCATATTAGAGATATGGAGGCTAGAGACAAAAATATTTCATTTCCCATAGGGAGAGATGACTATTACTCATCAATATGTGTCCATTCTGTTGGGACTCCCCATCGATGGTGTGATTGTGATAGGCTGAGTTGGTGCTGATTGGATTTATATAGTTCGCAAAAATACTAGACATTAAGGTCTGAGATGATGGTAGGTCCATTATTAGGAGTTTATCATGCATTCTATGGATAGATGGGAACATCACCCATCTATCTAACTATTCTAATGATATCACTGTGATGATATTTACAAATGTATACATTCTAAGACTTATTGGCAGCACAATCTTCACAGATCATTCAAATACATTTGTACACATTATTTATTTAAAGTTACTTGGGGATTTATACTAAAATAGGAGGTATAGATCGGTGTCTTCGTGTATTTTTTATACATATAGAGTGTTATCTAGTGCATTTCACATCAATAAGATACAGATTATAGGATGCATTATTTTTATCCAGATGTGGGTATGAGAGTGTCTCACATGCTTAGCACCACATGCCCACATCCCCACATGCCAATGCCTGTCAATATTTTATGGGATTCCATTTATAGATGATGATATGTTTTTCCTTCACATATAAGTATTAAAAAATTATCTTCCTATGTATTAAGGCACATCGATATTCAGATACTTCCAGACTTGATGTCCACACTTATAGACTTATGTTGGAAAATCATTGACTGGATGGCATATGGGATTATTAATTATATATTTAAATTAATATTCGGTACTATACATGACTTAATTTATTAATTTCTTATCCATTTTTTTATATTTTAGGTTTCATGGATTCCATATATTGATCCTATCATCCAGAGTCTCCCACCTTACTATACAGTGATGCTTATTGGCAGCTCATGTGTTGGACCTATGAATAATTTTCATATTATTTAGCAACATTTCACTAATAGAGTTATGAGTTAGTTCAACTTTTATCATCTTATTCCTATACTGTATATTCAGTTTCCATCAATTTATTACTTCAAGATTTCAAGGAATCTAGAATATGTATGCAGGTGATATCATCAACACTAAATTGAGATGAGGGATAGATGAAATAAGTCATGATTTTGAGGGGCAGGCACAGTATGTATGCATCTATTATATCATATAGATTATGGTCCCTAGTATCATATGTCCCCAGTGACATATCTTAAGTGAAATGTACATGGATATTAAGAGTTGGTAATATTTATTCATTCCACTATTGAATAGTTTTTTATTAACTCTAGTTGACTGCATAATTTGTTTTTATAGCATGCTCATATAGCCTGGCTCATTCACATCTCTAATTTGGTAGAGGGTGGTGAATTTGACCAGACCTATTTATATAGAGCAGTGACATAACTTCTTCAACTGATGGATTAGATTTCTCATGGTATTTTTTTAGTGTGTCAGACAATGTTGCGGGTGTTGAGTGTGATATAGATGGAATAGGGGTGATGATCTTGTTATGGATGTAGATGTGGCATAGGATGAGGATTTCCATCATGATCATCCATATGCTCCTCCACTTCCTATTTCATGTGATCCATAGCCACAACTACAAACACAACTAGAGGCACATGGACATTCATAGACACAACCATAATCATAGTCATGACCACATGTTATTTATCTAGAGGACCCCGACGCATCACAATTTGTTAGCATGTCATAATTTTCTATAGTGATTGAGGCTAACTGGTTTGTATTGATATTGTTATTTTCATATGAACTATAGATATATGATACACTCCAACCATATTCTTCAAATGTTTTAGAGAGTTCCAATCATTGGCCATTATCCTTGGAGCTAGGACATGGTACGGGTTTAGAGACTATAGATCTACTGCCTATCACATAAGATGATGTGAAGGTAGGTGTTGGAGATGCTACATAGGAGGTGCGTATGCTAGAGAATAGACAACGATAGACATGGAATGAACGCATTATCTATACACTTGGTTGTGGCTTGGAGGATCCCCTGAGACATGGATGTGGATTAGACTAACACATGTTAATTTTTTTTTAAATCATTACTTGTAAAAAATTAAAAACCTACTAATATATTATATTTTGTTAGATAATAGAATTTGATATAATTGAAAATTAATTCAAATATTTATTAATTATTAATAAACATTAATATTTGTAACTAGAGTAGTAATAATAATTACTATTTATTAATTATATTAATAACAATAAGTATTGTTATCTGTATTATGTATAATAAATAATCTGGTTAAATTTATTATTAAATATAAATATTATTATTATTTCGAATTCTATAATAATTTTTAATATAAAAAAATATTACTCAAAAGATTTAGGATTAGGCATGCCAGGTCCTAAAATTTATTAAAAGAGATTGAAGAAAAAGCATAAAGCATTACAAGGGGTTTTGCAAATGCAGGAGTGAGTTATACCCCACATATCAACATCAACCAAAGAAATACAACTCTCATGCATTCTAAAGGACCACATCAATCTCATATCTATGATCTCCTTCTTTAATAATTATTTTACCACTTGATTAGCCTCTCTATAGAAATGAGAGACTAAAATATTGAGATGATTAGCATCTTGGAGACAAGTGGTCCATTGCGGAAGTACCCTCCATGGTGAACTCCTTGTTCTTGTCCTCAAGGCTTCAACAACAAGAGTTGAATCAGACTCAGTCCAAATGTTATTTTTCAAACTATTAACTAATTAATGAAATAATAATACAATATTATTTAATAATTAATAATAAAATTGATAATTAATAAATATATTTCTTATTAATAAATTACTAATATTTATATAAATAAAAATTTCACAAATATTTATAACAAATAATTTATAAATCTTACAATTAAGAAACATTAATATTAATAACTACATTAGTAATAATAATAATTGTTACTTGTTAATTTTATTAATACTTATTATTATTATTGTCCATATTATGTATCATAAATAATCATATTAAATTTATTATTAAATATAGATAATATTATTACTTTTAATTTTATAATTTTTATTAATATTAATAATAAATATTATATTATTAATTGTATAAATAATTATTTAATAATACACCATAATATATTTAAAATAATATAATTATTAACTAATTAATATATTTTTCAATAATAATTTTTTTATTTATATTATGAAACAATAAATATAAGTTATATTGCAATTAATTATATTAATAATATAATAATATATACTTAATTAATAATATATCATACAATTGATTATTAACAAATCAATTACCTATTTATAAATTACTAATAATTATATCAAACAAAATTTCACAATGATTTTAAAAAAATTATAAATATTTCATAATAACTAATATTGAAAAAAATAAAAAATAAATATTATAATGAGGCATGAATTAGGATGACACATCCTTAGCCATGACCAATAAGCATGAACATTATTCATTCTATTTCTTCAAATGGAGAAGCGTGAATGGGGTCCATGCCTCCCTTAACCTAATTTTGAAAATATATTGAACTCTGTCCCTTTATTTTATTTTTTTAATTATGTAAAACCTATTATAAAAAAATCTCCAATAGAAATATCAAAGCGTCCACTAGTTAATCAACCCATTAAATACAAAAAAAAATGGTGATGCCTTTGTCCTCAAACATTGTATCTCGAGCCTATTTAGCTTCCCCACAACACTGATAGTGATCTCTTTTTGGAAGAGATAGTGGCATGATAACCCTTCTTCCTCTCTTTTTCCAATCCTTAATTTCAGGTCCAAACTAGAATGGAATTGGAAAATTAGTGAAAACAATGAATTTACCAAGGGATGGCATAGGTTTGTGAAGGCGAATGGAGTAAATAAAAACCCAGGCATCCAATTCTTCTTCATCCCATCATGGAAAACCAAATTGGTGTTGTCCTTTCCATAAAACGCCGAAGGCAAAGTGCCCAAATAGATATTGTGAATTTAATTGAAATGAATTTCCCACTATTGGTTAATTGATTGATTGATTGTAGCACGTGGGAGCATGGATATTCAGTGGGTGAGTACGATAAGTACACTATGAATTTGACTCCCTAGAATTGGATTGATGATGATAATTATAACAAAACCAATTTCATCATGATTTTCCCTGATTGAGTGTTGATTGATTCTATCCCAATGGAATGATCCTTAATAACATGTGCACCCATTGAACAGTGATGATTAATTGAGTAATGTGAGGATCTGAGATCCTAGAAATAACTAATTTTGGGGCTTCTAAACATGGTGTGTTGTCTTGATTGGATGGTTACATGCCATTGATTATAGAATTGTTTTCATTCATGCTCGTCTATTTTATCAAAATGTTCATTTAATCTTTTTTTTGACATATATGTCATCTCTCTATTTTGAAAGAATATTTTGACTAAAAATGTGAAATGATTTTCCATGCATCATGTTTATTTAAATTGAAGCATAAATTGTTTATTTGTATTGGAATTTTTTATGGAATATTTTTTGGAATCTTATTGGGTTATTTTTCTAACACCCTACCTTTATCTTTGGGAGTTTCTAGATTTTCTCATGTCAAGTCCAGGAAAAAGGAAAGTGCCACTTGGAGGTGGCGAATGTGTTTGATTGATGCGACCTTGGGTGATGGGGGTGATTAGTAGATCTATGATCCCCTCATTGCACGAAGATTATAAGTTTTTATCTTGATGGATGTTGTGTTTCCTTTTGGATGATTTATTCCTATTGATATTTTTATATGACTACTTGTGGTACTTTTCTCCTTGATGGTTGTTTCACATGTTGGTTGTTCATATCTTCAACTATTACATTTTTTCTAATTGTTTTGGTATGAAACGGTTCCCTGAAACTAATTGATGATGCCCTGACACTAGTCACCAACCTATGGGAATTGGGAATTCCCTTCGGGTCATGTTAGGACTATATATGGTATCAGTGTACTAGGTTTGTTCATGGAAATATAGGCTTTAGGGAATATTCTTTACAAATACAACCCCAACCAGCTTGTGGAAAAATTTTACAGCATGAACCGATGACCATAGAAATCATAATCAACTTTGGTATTGATTAGCCTAAGATTAGAATTTCCTTCCCAGAATCTTGTAGACCTACAAGATTTAATAAGATAGTGTTTAGCATATTTATTGTATTATCTATCTCATATGTTCTTTGCATCATTTTCACCTTAAATTTTGATATGACCCACTAACTATATATTCTAACTACACCCTATTTTCTTTCTTTTGTAATACCAATTCAATGTCCAAACTAATCTGGATCTTCACTCAGAAGCATGTTCTTGGACCATTTACACAAGTTGAGATATTTTGATGATTTTTTATTATTAGTTTCTCCCTCATTATTTTAAAATTCTATTATGTTGAAGACATTTAAAAAGTTGGGAAGTTGAAATTTTGTCTTTTTGGAAAATAATATATCTGCAATGGAGAAGCTTCTATGTATCTATTATTCTCTCTTATCTTTGTGAGTATGTCATTTAAGATTGGGAGGAAACAGATTGATCCTAGGATAATAACTCAGTTGCGAAAAAATATTATGAGAATCTCCAATGAAAAAGAAGCGTAGAAATAAATAGAAAGACATAAATTGAGATGTATATTTTAATGTGGACAAACCCTCTAATGCATAAAATTAAAAAAACTATAGAGCAGCTTTGAAAAAATCACTTATAAACTGAGAAACAAAATCAAGTAAGTTCCAAACTTGAATTACAATGAGAGAATAGAAAGACCTCTATGAAAACTACACCCTGATATGTCTCTACCTTTTCAATGATAATCATCCCGTGACCAAATGTCACCTTTCAAAGATCAAAGAAGCTTCTCCCCAAAACCTTCACCTCCTTATTTACCTATTCTGACAATGCTCACCATGTATTGGGTACCTCTTTTCTCATGGTAAAAGCACATTTGGTAATCCCTTTTATAATCCCTTAGAATCCCTTCCAAATAGATATACAAAATTATATATCAAACACAAAAAATATGAATGTGATGTCAAGATGGGAGTTTGAATATTTCAAAATCCTATTATCCCCTTTTCTTTATACCTCCACCTGATTTGTGGGATGAACCCCTTCAATTTATGCATACACTTATCCTATTTTGTACAAAGGGAAGGGACGTAGTTATGCACCCACTTATTCAGCAAACAAAACTTTGAGAAAGGAAAAAACCCTAACTTCCCACACTACAATAAGATACAAAATAAGTTCAATTTTGAAATAAAATATATGAATATATAACCAAAATATTAGAGAAAAGTAAAGACACCTCTATTCCTTATCAGTGAAGAGGTATGCACGACTTTTAGTTTTTCATCCGCGAAAGATAACAATATCCTTTTGGTTCAATCCATTCCCCTTCATGAACTGTTGTCATCCTTTGGTAAACACATAGCTTTGTCTGATCTTTCAATACCAATACTGAATCATCCACCACCTCACCATCCCATCAAAGGAAACCAAATTGATGACGTCCCTACCCTGAGAAACCATATCATGGCCTTGTTTAGCTTCCCCATGTCACCATTTGGAAGAGACGATAGCTAAATGCTATGTGTTTACAAAGGGATGGCATAGGTTCTTAGATCTAGGCACCCTAGCGGGTGTTGTTTAGCAGTGCCACACCTTTGAATCTTGAAGACGAGCCTTCTGGTAGGTTAGTATTGTTTCTTCCCACACATGGTTTTCAATTCTTGATTTCCCTTTGACACGGGCTGTTTGAATCCATATCTTATTCTCTTCCAATTGTTAATTAGGATCACCCCCAGTTAATGATTCTTGATTGGTCCATGCCATGGGCTACTTAAATTTAGATATTTTAATGGAGTTCCAAAAAATGAGGAACGTGTCGAGTTTTTTCTTCCCTGTTTTGGGTATCTTATTTAATGAAATTACTGTTGAATTCACCAAAAAACTGACATCAGGCCTTGGAAACCGTTTGAATTTTATGCTTTATTTTCCACTTTCATTAAATGAGTTGGAATATTTTTTCCATTTTTTTGAAATTTTAAAAATATTAGATTATATTGCAAAAATATATAATATGAACATTGATTCTATATTTTAAATTTTATCGAAATCTAAGTAATGATAACTAATAATTATTTTCATTTAATAACAATGAATTGAAAATATATTAGTATTAAATGTATTGAGAAATGTTTTCTCTTCAATGTCATATAAAATTTCAAATAAAAAATAAAAAATAAATGAAATTTATTCCAAAATAACTAAATAATTAAAATATTATAAATTTGTTAATAGAATAAAATATTAATATTTTTATATAAAATGAAAAATGAAAATTTTGTGTTTAAATTTTTTTATGAAAATTCAAATAAAATTATATAAAATATTATATTTAAAATATATATATAAATAAATAATCCTTATGTTATATGTTTTGTTTTTATGACATAAAATATTATACATAATAAATATATAAAAATAAAAAACAATTAATAACGATCAACATATTTTAATATTATTAACTGTATTATTAACAATACAAGAAAGACAAGATCTAAGGATTTGTTTCCTAATAGAGGTGATTTAAACCATCTGGAAACTTGTTAGCGACACTTAATAAAGTCTTTGTGTATTTAACTGTTGCCAATCAATTTGTAGTTATTTTAATGTATTGAGAAACAATTTAGATAAGTTTCAATTGTATATATTTAGCGACAATTTTTATTCAATTGGTGATAGTTTTTATTATAAAATTTTCCCATATTTAGTGGCAGTTTACCAGAACTACCGCTAAAAAAAGAATTTGATAGAAAAAATCATCGGTAATATATATAGTAGTGGTTCCTTATAGAATAAGCTTATAGAAACTATTTATAAACCTTTTTAAAAATAAAAAATATAAATATATAATTTTTAAAAAAAGATATTATTCAACATATAGTGTAATTAAATATTAATTGATAAAAAAATAAATATACAATAAACTCAATCACACATATATCAGTCATATATCTAAAACAATCAATTATAGGAGGCTCGGCTCCACTTTAGTGGGGGATGCTCATCCCTGCTCTCTTAGTGCTCAACCAATGGTCTCCGCAGTGGCATATTTCTAAAAATTTAAGGCACGCAACTCAATGTTCGATTTGTATAATTATCAATGTTTAGGGTAATTCATAAAAGGCACATGTTGTTCCACCCTAAACACACACCCTATGTTGAAAGGGCCTAATAAATCAATACTCAAGTCTATAATAACCTACCCACTATTGGATCTGGTACACTCTCACAAAAGGGGGTCACTACTACACATATGCTCTTTAATAGGGCACAAAATGGATTTTAAGAGTGCTACAAAAGTGTTGTTAATCACAAAACGGATAGGGGGTCCCCTTATCAGCACTAAATTTTTTTTGTTAAAGTGGATTCTTTATATGTGCTTGAAATAGAGCTGATAAAGACCTAGCTAGTTATAATGTGTTGTTAATATAACAAAACACCCAGAAAAAACCTGTAATTTCAAACAATGATATATAAATTTAATAGAATCATGAATAAAAAAATATCTACCCATTTTATATACCAAAAAAACACTAGTAAATATATTTCAAATAATTTTTTATTTAATTACATTTACAATCATCCAACAAACATTTAAAAACATTAATGTTTCATATTTTTATGACCGTGATCCCCTCTAAAAAATGTACGCCCATAGTTTCAGTTGTCAAACAAATCATCTCAACCTGAGAAAAATATTCCTCCTATATAATAAAATAGATATTATGTTAGTAATACTATAAAGAAATAAATTAATCATTAATATGAAACAATACATTAATAAAATGTCAATTTTTAATAAAAAAGACACATTTGGAGTTATACTGGTCACATCGTGCGTCCTATTGAGATGGGGTAATTCATGCATGTCACAAATGAGTTATGGATCATTGTCCTAAAATATCAAAACTATCTGAATGCGTTTGATCGGTTTTGATTATGTCACTTATTCTTTTATTAAAATTAATGTAAATTTTAAATAATGACACATTTAGAGTTTTACTTGTCACACTGTGCATCATATTGAGGTATGACTGATTCCTACACATCCGAAATTATTGATAGATCATTTTCCTAAATTGTTAAAACAATCCTAATGTGTTTTCTCTATTTTTAGTATGTCAGATATGTTTTTTTACTAAAATTTCATTTCAAACTAGAAACATGTATTATGATAAAATCAGTCACATAGTGCATCAGTTTGACGTGATATTACTTCATACATGTCATGAATGAATTATGAATTGCTTTCCTAAATTATCAATACAATAAAATTTTGTTTTCTTGGTTTTCATTAAGTGACACGTTTGGATCTAAGATGTTGATTTTAAACTGATAATGGACACTTTTATTCATATTGGTAACACCGTGCACCAGATTGAGGTGTGGTTAATTCCTATATATCACAAATGACTCATGGATTGTTTTCCTATATTATCAAAACAATCTGAATGTTTTTATAGGTTTTCAATATGTCACTTGTAATTTTTACTTAAATTAATTTCAATTTTATTTAAAAAGACACACTTGGAGTCATACCGGTCACATTGTGCAACGTATTGAGGTGTGGTTGACTTATAAATTTCACAAATGACTCATGGGTATTTTTCCTAAATTATCAAAACAATATGAATTCATTTTTTTGGTTTTCAATATTCCACTTGTTCTATTTACTAAAATTAATGTCAATTTTAAATAAATAAAGAAACTTTGAGTTATACCAGTCATGACATGCATCATATTGAGGTCCGGTTGATTTTTACACATCCTAAATGACTTATAAATTGTTTTTGTAAAGTATCAAAGCAATCCAAATATTTTTGCTCAGTTTTCAATATTCCAGTTGTGTTTTTTTACTAAAATGTCATTTCAAACTGAAAACACACATTTTGAGTCATATCAGTTTCATTGTGCATCATTTTGATGTGATACTAACTAATAAACATCATAAATGATATATGAACCTTTTTCCTAAATTATTATGAAAATCATAGCGTGTTTTCTAGGTTTTCAAAGAGTGGCACATTTTAAACTAAAATGTCAATTTTAAACTGATAATTGACACTTGTAGTCATAATGATCACACTGTGAATCTGATTTAGGTTTTTTTATTCCTACAATTCAAAAATGACTCTTGGATCGTTTTCCTAAAGTATCAAAACAATATAAATGTTTTCAATCAGTTTTCAGTATGACACCTATTATTTTTATTTAAATTAATGTCAATTTTTAATAAAAAGACACACATGGAGTCATACTGCTGAGACCGTGTGTCGTATTAAGGATCGTTTGACTCTTAAACGTCAAAAATGACACATGGATAATTTTCTTAAATTATGAAAACAATCCAAATGTGTTTTCTCGGTTTTCAGTTTTTTACTTGTTCTTTTTACTAAAATTAATGTTAATTTTTTAAAAAAAAGACACTTTGAGTTATACCGACCACACCATGAATCATATTGAGATTAATTTGATTCCTACATGTAATAAATTTTATATAGATCATTTTCCAAAATTATAAAAACAATCCGAATACGTTTTCTCAGTTTTTAGTACATCGGTTGTGTTTTTTTACTATTATGCCATTTCAAACTAGAAACACGTATTTTGAGTCATACTAGTCATATCATGTGTCGTTTTGATGTGATATTGGTTCATACACATCAAATATGACTTATGAATCGTTTTCCTAAATTATAAAGACATTCGGATCACGTTTTCAAGGTTTTTAGTGAGTGATATGTTTTGAACTAAAATATCAATTTTAAACTAATAATGAACACTTTTAGTCATACCAGTCATATTGTGAATCATAATGAGGTGTGGTTGATTCCTACACATAAAAAATGACTCATGTATCATTTTACTAAAGTATAAAAACAATCCAAATGAATTTTCTCATTCTTCAATATGTCACCTATTCTTTTTACTTAAATTAATGCCAATTATAAATAAAAAAATACATTTGAAGTCATATCGGTCACACTGTGTGTCATATTGAGGTGTGGTTGACTCCTACACATCCCAAATGGCTTATGGATCATTTTAATAAATTATAAAAACAATATGAATTCATTTCATCAGTTTTCAGTATGTCACTTGTTCTTTAAGTTAATTTTAAATAAAAAAGGGACACTTTGTCGAACTAGAAACACTGCAGTGTTTACATTTATAAGATTCCTTCAAGTTCCCTCTATTTCCTTTAAAATAAATTGATAAATGTAGACACTGGTGGGGTGACAAGGTTTTCAAGGAGAAGAAGTTTTTGGATGAAATTTTCTGCATGAGTAGTCAAACATTTTATTTAGATAATGTTAATAAAATAGAGAAAAAATAATATTATGATGAAAAACATAGTATATTAAAAAAACATTACCTTATCATTGAATTAGGAATTTAATCTTAAATTTACTATCCCTTACATGCATGAGAATCTTAAAACAAACCACCCTAACTCAAACAAAGAAATCAATCTGTATACGCTACTAGAAAACTGGTCTATAGACACGGACCTATACCCACCACTACTGGAAATTCAGGCTATAGCCACGGTTTAAAACTATGGCTATAGGTCCTCAAACTGTTTCTATAGGTAATATCCATGGTTTGAGAAAATGTGGCTAATTTTGGCATGGATCTAGATCTAGACTTATAGCCAGAGTTTGGAACTGTGTCTATGGGTCTACAGCCATGGTTCAAACCGTGGATCTAGGTATAGGGCTACGGTTCAAACCGTGGTAATATCTCTATAGCCATGGTTTAGAACCGTGGCTATAATAGAGGAGGGATACAGTTTATTTCCATTGTTAGAAACTGTGGCATTAGACCTTTAGCTACGGTTTGTAACTGTGGCAATAAACCTATAGCCACAGTTAAAAATCATGGCTATAGGGTCTGGAAAACAATAAAAAAATAGCCCCCACCCCCCTGCACAACCCACCTGCAGTAGCCCACCCCCATGTAGAATCCTCCCTCCTAGACACTGGACACCCCCACCCTACATAAACCCCCCCTGGATAGCCCCCCTGTAAATCCCCCCTCCTAGACAGACCATGGACACCCCCCCCCCAAGACAAACCCTGGACACCTCCCCCCAGACCCTGGACACCCCCCCCCAGACAGACCTTGGACACCCCCCGGATAGACCCTAGAGACCCCCCCAGACACACCCTATACACCCCCCAAAAAATACCATGGAAACTCCCCCCCCCCACCCCAGATAGACACATGACACCCCCCCAGACAGACCCTGGACACCCCCCGAACAGACCCTGGACACCCCCCAGAGAGACCCTAGACACCTCCCCACACACCCTGGACCCCCCCCCCCCCAGACAGACCCTGGAGACCCCCTGGATAGACCCAGGACACCCCCCCCCCCAGACACACCCTGGACACCCCCCGGACAGACCATGGACACCCCCCAGATAGACCCAGGACACCCCCCCCCCAGACACACCCTGGACACCCACCGGACAGACCCTGGACACCCCCCAGATAGACCCAGGACACCCCCCCCCCCCAGACCCTGGACACCCCCCAAACCCTGGATAGATCCCCCTGGACATCCCAGAACTCCACTCCCCTAGACAGACACCCCCCACCCTCCTGGACATACCCTGAACCCCCCCCCCCCCAGACCCCCCCACTCCCCTGGACAGACCCCCTAGACCCCCCACTCCCCTGGACAGACCCCCTCCCCCCCTCCTGGACAGACCCTGAACCCCCCCCCCCAAACCTGGACACCCCCCCCCAGACCCTGGACACCCCCACATACCCTGGACACCCCCCCAGTTGCTGGACAGATCCCCCTGGACACCCCCCAAGAACCTGGATACCCCACCCCTTGCACCCCCTGCCAGTTACCCCCCCTCCCCCCTACTAGTCCCCTCCCCCTGCTAGTTCCCCCCCTCCCCCTTCCAGTTCCCCCCTCCCCCACTGCCAGTCCTCCCCCCCCCCAAAACCTGGACACCCCCCCAGACCCTAGACCCCCCCCCCCCAGAACCTGGACACCCCACCCCTTGCACCCCCTTGCCGGTTACCCCCATCCCCCTGCCAGTCCCCCCTACCAGTCCCCTCCCCCTGCTTTCCCCCCCTCCCCCTACTAGTTCCCCCCTCCCCCCCTACCAGTCCTCCCCCCCCCAAACCTAGACACCCCCCCCCAGACCCCCCTGGACAACCCCCCCCCCAGATAGACCATGGACAGACCCAACAGAACCTAGACACCCCCCCCCCCATGAACCTGGACAGATCCCCCTGAACCCCCCCCCCCCCCCATAACCTGGACACCCACCCCTTGCACCCCCCAGCCCACTGTCAGTCCTTCGAGAGACCAACCCAACAGAAAAGTAGATTTATGCATTGAAAACCCAACAGCAGCCCTTGATGACATCAGGAAAACAGAAACTCTATTAACAGTAGACCCAAGTAGCCAAGGACTGAAGCTTCTCTTTAGCTAAAATATCTCAAACGCCAGAAGAAACATCATAACAGCTTCATTAAATAAGGATGAATGATCAAGCATGTTCTGAAACTGGCAAGAGTACATTTCAAAGCCCCCATAGTGAAGGTCTGCAAACATCCACTGTACAGTGCCATTGAGTAGAACCGGTTGAAAAAGAGAAACAGCGCAAGACAAAGAAGAACCTGCTTCTGAGAATCCGAAGAATCTCAACAGCTTCATTTCCAAGGGATTTCATTAAAATTGAAGCTTGTATTCTTTTTAAATTCCTCTACCACTTTGATGAACATCCTCTTTCTGATATCAAGATATGCATCCACTGACATCTCTCCATTTTTATACTGTCTAAATACAGTAGTGCTTGCACAATCATGGAGGAATCGTTTTCCAGCCAAAGATGGTTCGATCCTCTTTTACCAAAAATTTCAACGGCCATAATAATTCCCATAATTTCTACCTCCAGAGTAGTAGATATGCCACATGAACCATAAACGCATTCAATCACTTCTCCATTGCTATCTATGAAGATAGTGTCATATTCTGAAGATAGTGTCATATCCTGATAGGAATGGGTTTCCTCTAGAGGATCCATCAGTGTTGAATTTGATCTAATATCCAAAGGGGGTATCCAAAAAACATCCAGAGTCCTCTACGGGGTGGGAAAGTTACCTGGGATTTGAAGATGTCGAAGCATCAGAAAATCAGCAATCGTGTTACTACACTGTTCAGCATGCAGTGAGTTGGCATGTTGTATTGCAACAAGGACCTTCTGCGTGATCATCTTCACATTGAAGCATGCACAGTTATTCAGAATATCATTCCATCATGTCCAGATTGAATGAAAAATATTAGCACAAGAAGTTCTGAGCAAGACTGTGATCTTCTTTGAGTGAGGCGTTAAATGAATTTACTCAAGGAAAGAGCAGATAGAGACTGTTTCGGTGACATGCATGTTAAATATTAGCATCACCTTATGCTATAAAGAGAAAGTTGTTTTACATCTAAGGAATAGGTGATTAATATCTTCCCTGTGTTGGGGACAAAGCACACATTTAGAGCACAGAGATATACCAACTTTCTATGGTTTCATGTCCACTTGGAGTTTATTTGATAATAGGCTCCAGAATAGAGTATACCTGGAGGGGGAAAGCCATTTCTTATTACAGCTAATAATCCAGTGTGTGTGTCCTTGTATTAAGTGCATGTAGAAACTTTTCGATTCAGGATTTCTAATAGATGTATCCTTCCATAAGAGAATTTCTTTTTGAATAATGAATTTATAATTTTCCATAAGTAAAGCAATATCATCTTGGACTGATCCCATTTCTTCCAGCAGATCCCTGATTCGAATGTTGTGATTGATTCCACCTCTGTCATCATTAACCTTGTTAATAAGGGGTTCTCCTATCCAGTTGTCATACCATAAATTTAAGGATATTTCTCATTTATCCATGCGTCGAGGTCATTTGGAAAATCAATATTTTCTGTAATTATGTAGGAATCCCTATAAGCTGGGTCATTTTCATCATTCTCACTAGATGAATCATCCGAGTCAGAATAATTGGAGGAGATTGATAAAGCATCTGATGAGCCAAACACTTTTTCAGTAGGGGATGATTGTGGGGGTATTGTGTTTTGGTCCTTCATGTTGGCAGCTAGGGAACGTGTGATAATTGTTCTTTTAAAATTGGAATTATCCCTACATTTCTAGGTGTTTCTAGCACTTGGAGTAATGAAGCCATCAGATTCAACTAGTGATTTCCTCTCTTTCCTAGCTCTTGATTTTAGGAAGTCTTCTTCCAATTGGCAGGGTTTTTCAATCTCTACATGTGCAAGGGATCTTCATGATCTGACTACACGTCTTCTTTATCTCTTTGTATAGGTTTTCTTGATTCAAGAATAGCTGATTCAGCATTAAATACTTTCTTTCCTTCTTTATAAGTTATGAGGTCCACATGCAAGGGATCTTCAGGATTCGATTTCACCTCCTCTATATCTCTTTTTATAGGTTTTCTTACTTCAAGAATAGGTGAGTCAGCATTGAAGGTATCTTTCTTTCCTTATTTAGAAGTCCCAGGGATGTGCAAGCTCTCGGCATCATAATGGGAGGGTGGCTGAATCTTAAGAGAGACCAGGGGGATTCTTGTTATTAGTGCAGTCAGTAGTAACTGTCTGAGAAACAGGGGGCATTATGGGGGTTTCCTTTTCCACCCAAACAGATTTATAGAGAGGGGGAGGTTGAGGGTCATTACATTGAGTCACACATTCATTCATAGAGTGACCAATTCATGATCGTTTTTTTCAGAAAGATGGGGCATTCTCAAATCACTGCATTACAGCGGCATGACCGCGGCATGTTGGCCTAGTCCAGTGACATCCGCGGGGCAGTATCTTCTGGCCAGGAGCGAAGGGAGCGGGAGGAGGCGGGGAAACATTCCGGTTGTCACCCCGCCGGCAGAAATTGTGATTATTCAGTCTCAACATTGATCACAAGACTCATGGAATATTATCATTGTGAACTGCCATGGGGTGTCATCCTGGAGCAGGGCCAAATCAAGGCGTGACCGCGGCGTGACCGCGGCGTGACCACGGCATGTTGGCCCGGTCCAGTGACATCCGCGGGGCAGCATCAATGAGAACTCAGTTCAGTACACCTATGGTAGATCAATTCTTCTATTAGGGAAGTAAAGAATTATAAGATTTGAGGGAATAATGTTTGACTGCTGTAAAACATTTGAAAAATACTGAAACATTTTGGTTAACCCTAATACTAGTGATCGATCTTGAAAGAAGTGATTTCAAAATTGATGCATGTCGAATGCCAGGTAAAAATACGTAGAAGAAGAAGGTAAATGAGACTTCAAGGTACTGAATAATAGATAAGGTGAAGGATGGGAAACTATGAAGGGAAGGAGTAGTCCTGAAGGCAGCTCCAAACCCCTGAAACCTTAAGTCACTAGTGATGCTTGGTAATGTTTCTCATGGATGAGAAATCGTATAGTGGATAGTTTGTAATGACTATGGATTTCTTTTTTGGGTTTTTAGAATTTAATTTTGGTGATTTCTAATTAAAATGATTAAGTTTTAATTGAAATTTTATGTTTCGGGTGGATAGATTTAGTAAAGGGGGGAAGAAGTATGTGGTGTTCCTAAAAAGCAGTAGATGGGGCCACCAGTTAGCTATTATAAAGCACCATGAACATATTAATAGTGATAGTTGGGGAGGGTTAGCTCTAGACTAACTACTAGATGGTTGATGGTTGGAACCAAAAAGTTTGTGGTCATTGGTCGGTTGGTGGTTTTCCATTGGGTAATCAGTGCCTTCCTTGACCTTCTTTTTTATAAGGAAAATTTATGTCATTTTTATCATGGATTTTGGAGGTGGATTAGAATGTAATTGGAGTATATGTTCCACTTAGTTTCAAATAAGATGATATGGATAGAATGAGAGGATGTTTTCTCAGAGTATTTAAAGAAATGAATGCTAATCTGTGATTACTAGAGGATTAGATGACCCCTAATATACCTAATTCGGTGAGGTTTGGAGATCTAGAAATGTGTAGGAATACCTAGAGGAATACCCCATGGGATCAGGAAAATCACATGTTACATAACATGTAATCTGACATTACTGGTACTGTGGGACCCCTGGGCTGTGGAATTGGGCTTTTTGTTGGATTTAAATATCACATGCCATGTGACATAGTCACACAACATGGGACCCATCTTAAAAGTCTAACAGCACGTAAAGAGTGTCTTGGTTCAAACAACCATTTTAATAAAAAGAGGCAAACCCCCTACAGGGATATAAAAAGGTTCAAGTACGATGTGTGATTTATGACTAAAAACAACATCAACTATAATAAAAACATCAATGCAATAATGTTAAGCAAGGTATACCACTGTGAGTTTTCACAGACAGCGCACCTCTGTTGGAGGGGTTTTATTACAAAACCATGACTTATTTATCAAATGAAACAATTATCTTAACTAACACTTATTCAATAATTGAAATTTAATATAAACATGCAGATTTAAGGAGACAACTAAATTAAATTTAAAACATTCTTGAATTAAATAGGCTAGGAGAGGGACCCTACCTCAACCTCAAGGCGTGTTTGCTTTTTGACGACGACAACTATAATCTTCCTTTGTCAACATCTACTCCAATCCACCTCAATGAAATCCAAAACACACAAAAAAAATATAAGGAACCCAAAAATCAAAAAAGACCTAATTAAAATTGGGCCAAAGAATAAGAACGGAATAAACCTTACCCAAACCTTGAACTCATTGTCTTCGATGGTGGTGGATAGAACCAGTCTTATCATAAGAAACCACCTATAAGAAAATAGTGGGAAAAGAAATGAGATATAACAACTTCTTATATATATGTGATCAGTGTGTCAATTGTACATGATAAATGATACATGAATCCATAACCAATAATGAACAAATAATATTCAAATTGATATGTACATCCCAATACTAAATAACATGATCATTAATAAAGATCTTAATTTTTCAAAAAACACCTTCAATTTCCTATTCAAAAATCAAAAATCACCAAAATATGAGAATAAAGTAAACCTCCATCGTCACTTAAAAGTGAGAAATAGGGATTAGACATTGTTCTTAGCTGGGCAGATGATGTTTAAGAACAAGAAAATTTGATTAATGATCAAAGCCTCTTAATTAAAATTAAAAATCTGGTCCTAGACACTATTAGGCTGTCCACTGAGCAGGAAAAAGCCTGTACTAAAGTAGGCATGATAAAGAACATGGAACATGTCCAACATAACAATAAACCTTTGGTTATAGTACCCAAACATATGCAGATTTTTAAAGACCCCAAGGAGTAGAAGCAGAGTCATCTGAACTCTGTCAAACAGCAATCTGCTTTGGATCCACCTATCTCAGGTACGCCTACTCTTCCCACTATTTATGGTGGAGATTATTCTATGAAGTATGAAAATCTTCTCTATGGTCAAAATGTCAGCAATTTACTGCTTAGTTCCAAGTGTTCCACAGACTCATGCACTAATGTTTTCCCTGATGATTCTGCTTCATTACACTTATGTGATCTGAACAGCACTGACCCGACCCTTAATTCTGTAAAAAACACTATAAACAGGGCCTCGGTTTTGACTTCAAGTGCTACCACTATCAAAAATATGAATGAAAACAAAGGCATGATTTTTCAACTCCTGCTCACACTGTCTCTCTCAACAGGGTTGTTCAACCCGAGACACAGACCCTATGTACTGATTTTACTGCATATGTTAACATGCCATTAGAACCTGTTCTACATGATAGTCTACCTATTGTGCTGGAAATGATCCATATGCAGGAAAATAAGAACTCCCTGGAACAGATTTAAAGACTCTCATCTAAATTTTTCAAGCCGCTAGCAACAGTGGATACAAAGGCTCAAGGTAATTCTAATCCCCTTACTTTATTAAATGTAGACTGTGCTGCAATGTCTGAAATCCTAGTATCTCAAAGTATCAATGACCTGTCTCCAGGCTCAAAGGATACCACATATTCATATATGACTACACAAATAAAAGAACCCACAAATAAGAACAATGTCATTCCCCACAAATAACAAGAAAAGACCACTAATACTCAAGAGGTTAGAAGGTCTACTAGAAATAAAGGATCTGGAAGAAAGAAAAAAGGGATTTCTAACTCCAAACACATTTTTAAATGAAGATATTTTTTTGGAATTGTCAGGGTATCTCCAACTCTAACACCCTCAATGTTTTGAAAATAATGGTTAACATGCATCACCCTATTCTTTTTGCTATTGCGGAACCAAAAATCTCTTTCTCCTTTAAATATTCTCACTTGTGTCAACACAATTATATATTTTCTGGTGCAATCAATAATAATCTAAATGCTGATTCTTTATTGATTTTTGCGCATTCATCTTTATAGGATTTTAATGTTTTTAGTATCTCTGATCAGATTCTCACTTTCACCTTTACTATTGATGGTACTCGTATTTACTACTCCTTTGTTTATGCTAAGAATAGATACCAAGAATGAATAATTCTTTGGAATGACCTCTCTTATTTAGGAACTAACACGAATTCCCCATGGTTTCCTATGGGAGACTTTAATGCTATTCTTAATTCTAGTGAAAAAATTGACCTATCTCACGCCTCTATCTCCACGAGAGAATTTAAAGCCTCAATCGAGGACAACAATCTTATTGAAATTAATCTCATCGGTGCGAAATACAACTGGTATAGAATACATTACAATAAATTGGTTGCTTCCAAATTGGAAAGAGCCTTTATGAACATCCCGACTATAGATAAATAGGACACTATCTCTAGCATCACTCTTCACAGACTGAACTCTGATCATCATCCTATCCTGGTAAACATTTCCTCCAAATACATGAAACCTAGGTTACCCTTCCACTTAAATAATGTGAATCTCTATGATGAATAATGAAATCATGTCATCCAAAACTTGTAGTCCTCAATATCTCATACCAATAATGCCTTTACTTGCAACCTCAAACTAAAACACCTCAAACAGACTCTCAAATCTTGGTGTAACACCAAATCCAAAAAAGTTAACAATGAAATTACTCTTCTTGAGAAATAACTAGATGATATCCAAAACATAAACACTAACTCTGACCTCCACACTGATCCCACTCAAGAAATAAACATTACGTTCAATCTCAATTCCTTGCTCACTTTTAAGGACAGCATGAGAAAGCAATCTTATAAAGTTAAATGGTTAACTAACGGTGAAAGAAATACCAAATTCTATAACTCCCTCCAAATAATCAGGAAGGTCTGCACACCCCCCTTCCCCCTTCCCCAGCACCACACCCCTACACATCCCCAGCCCCCCCTGCACCACCCACCCTGCACCAGCACCCCCATTCCCCTGCACCAGCACCCCCCCTTCCCCACCCCTCCCCCTTTCACCCCCACATGCCTAAAAATATCTTTCTTAAAAATCCCAAAATTTTAAAAAGAAGTATGAAAACTCATTTCAACAATAACAGAACATTGAAAAGAATCTCACTTCCTTAAAAAAATACAAAATCTATTTCATAGGGTAAAATTACAACTTCCCAAGTATAGAATTTTAAAAAATATTAACACTAGATTTGATAATCATGAACTTATTTAAAATAAAATGTCACTCAAACTTCATAAAGTTCTCCTCTATTTTCAAAACACCTCATGAATTTCATCATAAGACAAAAAAAATTCCTAAAATCCAATTTCATTTTAAATAATTTCCCAAATTATATAATGTAATCAAACACTTTCAAAGAATCATTTGAAAGTCAAAACAAATCATAAAACCTGTTTTTTTAATCCAAAACATCTGTGAGTCCCATTTTTAAATTAATCATGGAAAAGGTTTTAAATTAAAATACTTCATGAAATGTAGTTTCATTTTAAATTATTTCCCAATTTATTTTTAAACCTTACTACTCTTGAAAACATTATACATGATATTCAGAATACTTTAAAAATAAGCCCTGAAAACCGGTTTTGGAATCAAAAAAATTCAATAAATGTACTTCTGTATTGAAAAATTGAAGCACCAAACAAAATCAAACCCTAACGTGGAACAACGTACAAAATCCATTACAATAACACCAAAAAATCACTAAAACTTCCTTTGATCTATCTGCCAGGGTTTAAATTTCCTTAGGATCCATTGGAAATAAAAATAGGTTTAAAAAATAAATCCAAAATTGATGAAAAGATGTGCATGACTTGGCCACATGGTTTAGCTGACCATAAACCAATCATACAATAACATCTAAAAAATTTCTGAGACCACACACATAGGCTTTATATATTTTTTCAGACCAAGTGAGATGATGATGATACTTTGGTTCCTTCTTACTTTCATCCCAAATCTTAAAGAAATCCCCCAAAGTATCTGATATAACTTAATGGGGATCTAATCATCATTATCAAAATAATTAAAACTGGAATCCAAATCAAATATTGAAATAAAAACTACCCATGGAAAGTCAAGTTTTGTTATAAAAAGTGGTGATCAATAAACTACTTGTGACCTACCTATTGATTCCCGATGATGATCATATCTTCTTTATACTAATACGCACTCCAAATAATAAGAGAATCCCCTAATATCATTTTGTAATGAACTGGCCCAGATCAACCTGACATGTCACCCAACCCGGATCTCCACAAGGCCCAAATAATGTCTCTAATTATTGTTGGATGGTGAAAAGTGTCAAGGTATCAAAGTATAACCATTGGTAATGGTTTCACCCTCTAAATATTAATAGCCACACCAAGGACTCCACCCATAAATCCAACATCACTCATCTATACATCGGTCACTCATGCAAAAAATAAATAGTTTCAATATAAACGAAACAATCAAACATAGTATAATATTTTAGAAATAATAAAAGGTAAATCACATAATCACATAATAAAGTATTAAGAAGAATCCCAAGGATATAATAAACTAATAGAAATATCTGGTCCAACAAGGATTATATATAAACATCCAAAAATATGACCAAACCTGGATCACTACTAACTACCTCCTTATGACCCAAAATCCCCCATACCATCCTATACCATCTATCATCAGACCAACATGAACATTAACCAAGGTAAAAGAACATAATCTGGGCTATTTAAAGTAAACATGAAATTTTCATACACCCATTGGTGTATGCACAATGTGAACCAAACTGTGCCTAGTAGGATTTCACTAAGAAGTTTGTATAATTCCTTTGAAAATATGTTTTTTTAATGATAGTTTAAAATATAAGTAGTGAATAGGTTTTTCACAAGATGGTGTAAAGAAAAAGTGTAACATGCCATAACTTCTTTTATAAAACAACTTATACTTTCATTTTAAAAGGAAATGATTTCAAACTAAGGAAAAAAGGAGTTTCAAATCCATTAAAAGAGAACTAATCCTTTTCCCTTTTTTCCAAATCCATATCTCAAAACCACACCTTTAAATAAGACATTATTTTCTTTAATAATATACTTCCAAAACTATTTTTTAATTCAGTTTGAATATAAACCAAAACCATAACTGAAATGGAATATAGAAACATAACATGCACCAAGATATCAATGGGAAATTGATAATAAGAAATAATTGAAGTAATAGTGGGGATACAAATAAGTCATGTGATGAGATCCTATAATCAATATTCAAAGAATTATAGACATTATGGAAAACTCATTAGGCTCTAGAATGGGTGATACTAGACCTAGTTCATCATATTACTCATTGGGACCCTATGTGAAATCAGATCACCCCATTTAGCTTCCCCTTTTAGGTCTCTCCACATATAAAATAGACCCCTGGTAGGGTGCTAATCTCTTAGGGCACTATCCAGATAACATACACTAATCTAGCATCACATTACACTAGACCTTCAATTATTTACCTAATTTCCCATGATAAATCAATCTAGTGAAGGTAGAAAATCAAAAGAATCACAAGAATCGATAAAAAAATTATTTTAAATAAATCTCATCTCACCTCAAACATCAACTCCCTCACAAGAAATAACTCCTTTCACTTCATCCATATCAAAAATAGAATACAACATCCCTCCTAGAGAGCCACAATTGAAATCAGGCATAATCAAAATAAGGGGAATAATCGATGGTCTGATACTCATTATAAAAATATCTTATATAAAGTGAAAATATGCCTTTTTAGAAACCAACTAGGAATTCCAAGTCATTTCAACCATTTAAAAACCGACTTTATCACCTTCGTTATAACTATTCTATGTGAAACCACACTTAAAATCATCTGTAAAACCAACTACCTTTTCATTAAAGTCATTTTAAAATCCATTAAACCAATTTTATTTCAAAAAATCCTTGAAAATCATATCAATACCCAAATGGGTTCAAATACCTTTTGTTATATAAATTATTTTAAAACAAGCCATATAGGCATTCCCAAAAATGCTTGCCATTTAAACTGATTAATTAAAATTTATAAAACCTTTATAAAACCTTTATTCCAAGAGAGAAAAACATTTATAACACCTTTTAAACCCACAATATCTATTAAATATTGATTTACTTTGATAAAAAAAAGTTTTAGAAAACACCAAGCACAAAATAAAATGATAATTAAAGTAAATACACAAAAATACCTACCTCAATCCAAGAATAACTGGTTTATCAAGATATATTGAAGGTATAATTTCATGAAATGTCAAAAAAATTGTATAGATTTGATATAACATAGCTATGAATAACTGATAACAAAATAATGAACCCATAATTGTTTATAACAAGGAGGAGGATGATCATCGGGAGTGGGTTGGCCGCATCAGAGGAGGTGGGGAGGACACCTAAGAGCAGTTTTGGCAGGGAGAGTTGAGGTGTCTCTCATTTGGTGGTAGCATCCAGGGAGGATAATCGATGATGAGAGATCCTGGTAGGATTGACTTGTTCGGTGGCAGCGAGGGGCACCGTTGTGAGGGTCGCCGTCACAAGGGGAACCATCGGTGGAGGAGGATCGGGGATAGGAGAAGTCGCGATGGGCACCGTCGGGGAAGGAGGGTCGTACAAAGAGGGTATCGGGGAGGAGGGCATTGCCATGAAGTTCGAGGGTTCGGAGGGTCGTGTGCAGAGGGTATCGGGGAGGAGGGTGCCACCGTGAAGGTTGAGGGTTCAGAGGGTCGCACGCAGAGGGTATAGGGGAGTAGGGCGCCACCGTGATGGTCCGGGAGTATCGGGGAAGAAGGTGTTGGAGGATATCTGAGGGTCGCACGCAGAATGTATCAGGGAGGGGAGGGAGGAGGACCCCGATGAATTTTAGAGGGAAAAAAAAGAGACAGCACATTTTAGCCACGTGGGTTCACTCAATCGTGGTTATAGAGAAGCTATAGCCACGGACCTATAAAACTGTGGCTATAGGTCTGTCGCTGTAGCTTAAATTTCTAGTAGTGCACGGTTTTCCAAGACTGTGGCTATAGGTATTTATACCATGCCTATAGATATTTTTTTATATAAATTCATGGATATATGGTATATTTTCAGAGGCTATAGCCATGGTTCAGTGAAACCATGAATATAGAGTTTTGTTTTCCAGTAGCTATAGCCACTGTTTTATAAAACCATGGCTACATAGTGTTTTTTCAAGAGCTATAGTCGGTGTTGGTGTCAAACCATGACTATATTGACTTTTTCATAGGGTTATAGCCACATTTTTCTTAAAATCATGGTTATAGAGTTTTTTACAAGGGTTATAGCCAATGTTTGTGTAAAATTGTGGCTACTAAGTTTTTTTCCAACGGCATATAGCCAAATTTTGTGTAAAACTGTGGCTATAGAGTGTTTTTTCAAGGGTTATAACCGTAGTTTTTCTAAACTGTGGCTATAGAGTATTTTTATGCATTTTTTAGAGCCACCATTTCTCAAAACTGTGGCTATAGGTCTCCCTCCCTTGCATGAAGAAAAAAATTAACCCACGAAAAAAGAGTGGGAAGGTATATAGCCATGGATTACATGATATAGTCACAAATTTTAATAATATGGATAAAAAAAATATATAAATATATACCCAAAATTGTACTCGGTGTAGTGGTTAGGAGGTTGATGCACATAGTAGAGGTATAAACCCATAGTTGTCCTTAGTATAGTGGATAGGCAGCTGGTGCACATAGCAGAGGTACAAATATCGAATCCGTTTGGGCACATATTATTTTTGGGATATAGTCATGGTTTACTTAGGCTATAGCCATGGTTTTACACCATGGAAATAACTCTATTTCCATAGTGGACACTCGTGGCTATATCCCAAGTTCCATGGTGGGAAGATATGGGATCTATTACCATGGTTTGGAAAACTGTGGCAATATCCTAGAGAACCATGGTTATATATTTTAGTTATAGTCATGCTAATACATGATAAGACTAGCTGGAACTGTGGCTATATCTTATAGGCACAGTTTTGACCCCTATAACCACAGTTTTTGTCCGTGATTATAGCCAAAAAATTTACTTGTGATAAGAAAACAATTATTGTGTGAGTAATACTAAAAATATGTAAATTAAACATAAATATGAACCAATCCACTGATTCTATGTAAGTCACATATTCATGCTATTTGTGTACATTATCCCATCAGGTATCCTGTCCATTCATTTTTAATAAAATCTATATCGTCTTGTGAATATGAGTCTTTTTTATAGTCATAGTAGTACTTGAAAAATATAAACACACAAAGGATTAATAAATATTTTAAACTAAATAATAATTATCTTCTAAAATACCTCTTCAGGGATGCTAGTTTGTTCATGGAATTTAATCTCTCTCATAAATTTACAAACATAATAACCATGCTATTTTCCATTTTTTTGTTTCAGACACTGTATAAATATATAGAAAAATAAGTAATTTGTTTTAATATGTGTTTTTATAGTAAAAATATTTTTATATATACCCTGATACTTGTCCAATTGTATAATTTTTTAGGGTCCCCATGCTTAGGCCCTATCCTCATTCCTTATTTTTCACGATATTGATGCATCGCCCTAAATAATAAAATACTCAATAAATAATAATATAAATTATATAACTTGATGTTTAGTTCCAAAATGTTTGATGTAGTACGCCATCATGTGTGGTCGTTTTGTTGGGTATCCATTGAATCCAGGAAATAAATATTTGGAGTATCCAAATTGACCGCAATGAGAATCCAATGCTACCTAAAAACACAAAAAGGAATAAGTAATGAAAGAAATTAAAATATATTTGATATGATTAAATTTTATAGTTTTACCCCTACATTATTTTTATTAAGAAAAGTCTTTCATTCATAAGTTTTCTTTCAAACAATTTGACCAATCCTACCACTATTTTATCCTCTTTTTTTTTGGATTTTATTTTTGGTTTTTTTGCAGAGGTGGTGTAAGGACTAACGAGTCCAATTTTTTCATGGGGAAATCCTTTAAATTGTTTTTTATATATATACCTTCCAAAAATATGAATTTTTTTGTCATAATTAACATATTATATAAAATTTTGGAAAATAAAATCATAAAAACATACCTCATGTATACATTTAAAACTGAGGTGCCTGGCCAATCATAGTTAGGGATTTCACTTACATTATAAACACCAATAAAGTCTTAAA
Organism: Viscum album; assembly: GCA_963277665.1. Classification (NCBI taxonomy): domain Eukaryota; kingdom Viridiplantae; phylum Streptophyta; class Magnoliopsida; order Santalales; family Viscaceae; genus Viscum; species Viscum album. The sequence continues at coordinate 918,702,868 of OY728164.1, read as the reverse complement.
CTTCCTATCCATACATATTTTCTTTAAAATCAACTATGTGACTACAACCATTTTTTAACTTTGTATTCACATAAACCTTCAATGATAGTAAATGCAGATATAGAATGGGTGCGGTAAAGGTTCTTTTGGAAGATCTTTTAGATCGGTTGGTAGATCCTTTAGATGGTTTTGAGTTGGTCTTTCATTTCACCCCTTCCCTTTGTCCGTATGTAATAACATTCATCGGTTCAATCCTTTCTTCATTTATTGTTTAAGATTTATCTTAAAAAATAAATTGTAAATGAATAACTTTTTGTTGACATGTTTTTTTACAAGATGTGATGTCCATGCAAAAAATGTTCCAATAGCTCAGTCAACTATATGAATATCATCATCAACATGTATAATAGGTAGCTCGACACTCGACTCATGAACTACGTTAACCACCACTCTCACATGACCTGTTGGAAGTGGTTTTTTGTGTATATGGTCTGTTTAGATATTGAATATCGTATCCCTCACTACAAGGCAGTGGTTGGGTGTTGATAGATATAAATCACAGTCATTTTCACCCTATAGAATATCTATACAGGAAAGGTATCAATATCTGTCTGATTCACAATTCATAGAAACAATTATTAGAATATTGATTACCATGACTAAGAAAACTCTTTGAGGGGAATGGATCGCCTCAAATATGGTGTGGGGGGTCTTCACACAATGGTTATTCTTGAGTTGTTTCTTCTCTTTTCTTCCCCCCATAAAAGTTTCTAGAAACTCTCTCTTCCATTGGAAATGTTCTTAAATGGTTGCTATTATTTCTCTCATCTATTTCATTTATTCACCTTAATCCTCTTATTTTTTTCTCTCAAAATATATTTGGGGTGTCACCCCAAAACCCGCACCTCTGACACAGCCATATTGTTCTGTCCATTTCAAGGCCACCGATAGTAGGTTTTCATCCAGTACAGGTGTTTCTGAATCTTATGACTATATCAGATATAAAATATATGAAAATAAGTAATCATTGTTATGTAATAGTGATTTAAAGAAAAAAATTATTATATCATACTTACACATGTTTTTCACACTTTTTTGTGTGCTTTCATATATTAGTATCCCATCTTTATTTACAAGTGCCTCCTTCCATAACACATGGTGTAGGATGGAAGTGGCTTCGTATTTGGAGTCATCAATCTGCATATAAATAGAGGAACATAATTGTGTTGTTTTTTCATCTCACATAAAATTATTATGGTATATTTAAAATATATAGCAATTTTTTACAAGTGAAGTGTACCCCATCCTTTCTTTAAGATAGGGGTACAATGGTTTTTCTTTCCGTTCCTTATTTTCAGCACTGAGTAGTTGTTTTTTAAATAAAAAATTATCAATCAAAGTGATGAATACACATATTTTCAAACAAGGTATTACTATCCACAATGTACCTAAAAAGAAAAATCCACACGAAGACCAGTAAATGCATCCCATGATTCTTAGATTATCAGGTGTGCATACATATGTGGTGGGTGTGGTTTTATTTTCCCTTCAGTATTTTTAAGATGATGTATCATTATAATTTTTTGAAATCCTCTATGAATCCTTCCATCAAGAATTAATACATATTTTTTATGGGATTCATCTACTATAAATGCACTTTACAAGGGATGATGAAGAGTAAGTTAATGTTTCATTATTTTATTTTTTAGTAAAATAAAGAAATAATATCATAATGTTATTATAATATCTTCTCACATAAGTTTCTTAAGCCCGGGAACAACATTGTACCATGAATCTACATCAATTGGCATGCATTGCTGAGTGATGATTCAAATGTAACTACTGAACATGACCTTTTGGGGGTTAACATGTTGGCCCCACACATTCCATCCAACCACATATTTGATTCTTTCAATTTTCACCTTAATTTTTTTTTCATTAACACCATCAAAATATGGTGCTCCTTTTTTTTTGCATCATCGACCCTTCATCGCCTACCATTTCTCAGATTCCACATAATCAATATGTTCCTATGGAGAAGTAGAATCGACAAGTGCAGTTTCTGGTTGTACCTCTGCACTAGGAGCAGCAACAGGTTTAGAAGCCTATTGTTCCTTAGGATTAGGAGTATCAGCACATGAAAAACATCGTTGTTCCTCTACGCTATGATTAGTAGTAGGTTGAAAGATATGTTCTTCCTTAGGATTGGGAGAAACAACATGTGAAGAATTTATTATCTACATAAGTGGTTTAACATTTTATTTAGAGTACAAAAATACAACAACTAATGGATAAAAACATTAGGTAACACAAAGTATATTATAAAAAAATTATAACCTAATTATTGAACTCTCTTTTTTTAAATACTGAAGATATTTTAACCCTCTATCGACTATCCAAATCCCTTCATTGTGGTATCCTCTGATATAAAAAACACTATCTACATTGAATCAAATGTGAAATGATTATGATGTACTAATGAAAGGGTCATCCTCAGTTGAATTTTAATTTGAACCTTCAATGGTTTTGGTCGATAACAGAATAATTAATAATGTTGGTTTTGTGAGATCTAAAACATAAATTACTTGTATCACCTATACTGCCATTGTAAATGGTTCTTATTTGTACCATTCCTTATAGAAATCAAATTTCATGAATCCCAATTCATCTATTTTAACATCACTCCTATTATCAACCCACAGGAATTGAAAAATAGACACTTGTAATGTTGTATAATACAACTCCCATGTTTGTTTAATGATGTCAAAGTATGATATATTCATGTAAATCAGATTTCTATCCTTAGTACTGGAAACATGCATCGCTTTAAGAAGAAGTTTAAATCCACTATTTTTATGTTACTATCTTCATCATGTTCATTTTTATAGAATTTATAACCATTATAAGATAATACATACACACTTGTTCCTCTCGCTAACCATTAAAGTCATTCTAAAATTTAATCTTTATTTTCATCTGAATCCTTAAAAATATGGTCCTAAAACCATCGTATAAACTATTGATTATGTGTATTTTATATCCATATTTTATCCCTTGATGGATTCAAATTCCTAATAATTTTTTTTTGGGTTTCAATATATGGGGAAACCTCCAAACTATTATGAAAAATGTAAAGGTAGGCATGCTCATGATCTGTAATATTGATTGTGACAACATCTCTTCCAAAAATTCCTTCACCCACAAGCTACCAAGTGTGATGAGATTTTGGTAGACCAATGATTTCCACACAATACAGATATTCAGTGTAGAATTCAATGGCTTCCTTAACAATATATCACTCCACAATACAACTCTCTAGCCGAGTTCAATTTTTGACATACCCTATAAAAATATTCATATATCATTCAATGAGGTACATCCATCTATAGTGTATAGGACCACAGAGTCGAATATCTCTCACCAAGTAAACTATCAAATGAACCATCATATCAAAGAATTATGGTGGGAAGAAAATTTACAATTCACCTAATATGATGGAAATTTCTCTTTCCATGGTCAAAAATTTCACCAAGTATATAACTTTGTTGTATAGAGATTTAAAAAATGAAAATGATTGGTTAATGTATGATGGACATTATTGGAAAAAAATCAAGGAAAATCTATAAAAATTAAATCTTGCATCAAAACATGGAAGTCATGTGATTTCAAACCCTTTAACTTTATATAAATCATTGACACAATGTTCTTGATATTCGATGAATACCCCTCTAGAACCTTTAACTTGTTCAAGAAGTTTCAAAAGTAATATCTATCATACCTAGAAAGAGTGTAAGAAGCTAGAGGAAAAAAAATATCTTTTCAGCCTTCACTAGCACTAAATCTTCTCATATTCCCATGTCAACCATGTCTAACCTAGCCTTAATTTCATCCTTTGTTTTTCTAGGTGCATTTAGCAACGTGCCTATGACACTATCACATACATTTTTTCCAAAATGCATAACATCAAGAAAATTTCTAACGTATAGACAATTCCGGTATGGTAATTCAAAAAAACTAATATCTTTTTCTAATCAGTTTTTTTAAGGTTTTTTGAAAAAGATTTACCAAAAATAGTTTCCACATTTTTTAATTTCTCAAACATTTGATCACCTGTTAGTGGAGATGGTGTTGTAAATTCTTCTAAACATCCATCAAATTATTTCGTTCAAGATCGGTACTTATTCTATTAGGTTAGAAATATTTAATTTATTAGAACAAGGTTTTTGATGAATGTTTCAACCTAATTGACTATGTACCTTTTTTACAAATGAGACACCCGAGAGTTCCTTAAATTTTGTATCCTAAAAAATTTCTATAAGCAGAAAATTCATTTATCCTCCTATGTATCTCATTGTGAAATCTTCATTTCTATAAGAACCATACAGCATAACACCTAAATCCCATAATAATTTCAAATCCTCAATCAATGGAGCTAAATAAACATCAATATCATTAACAGGTTTTTTTTGTCCCAATATAAGCATAGATAACATGATTTATTTTCATTTAATCTATAATTATGGTGGAAAGTTATAATTTACCAACATAATCATCCATGTACTATGATCGCTGCTTTGAAAACCAAAAGGATTCACTCCATTTGTAGATTAGACAAGGTGAAAGTTTCTCGACTAATTTTCAAATTCAGGATACTCATGATCAATTCTCTTCTACTGAGAAGAGTTTGCTAGGTGACATAGTTTCCAATCTTTTTTTCTTGTATCTGCATTCCACATCAATTGCCTTATAGTCTCCTCACTTCCATATAGGCAGATAAACATTGGAATGATTGGAAAGTACCATAAAACTTTCATAGGACCGAATTTATTTTTATTATGTCGAGAAGAAACACACTTTGGGAATTTTCTAAGTGATTTTTTGTCCTTGAGAAATAGTATACAGTCATTTGATCATGTATTTATTCTTTTAGAGATCATAACCATCGATTGTAGCATTCATTTGGCATCATATGTTCGGATCGGTATCACATTATCTTCTGGGAGAATGTCATTTAAGAGAGAAAGTAGTTCTATAAAACTAGCATCACTCCATCAGTTTCCTTCTTTCAAATTATATAGCTTCAATACAAAAGAATATTCTATATATTTAGTGAAACCAACATACAATGACGTCTTTTCACAACTCTTTAACTTCCCAAAACAATTTGGGCAATCAAGAAGTTTATATTCAACTGTCCTTGTCATTTCCTCAACACGATATTCATCATCATTCACATTTACAATCAAATCCTCAATATGGTCTTCATTGTTTTCCACACTTGTAATCATATCAGATGATCCATAAAATGCAGTAATATCCCAGCCACTAGCTACATTCTCTTTTTCCCCATGTTTATTCCAAAACTTATAACTTTGATCTATTCCATGATAGATCAAATGTTCTTCCAACTCATCTGGACTAATCAGTCTTGAATAACAACAAGGTAAACATGGAGAAATGACTTCAGAAGGTTCATATGCATGATCTTTTGCAAACTTGATGAACTCTTTCACTTCATCTTCATACTATTTTGTCATAATATTGACATCCATCCATTCTTTATTCATATACATCCTATTTGATTAGGTAATATCAATATTTAACAAAATAAATACACAAAACTTTGATGGAGAAATGAGTATTGAATTCTAAAGGGAAAATTTTCTATGGTTATTTTCAATCCATTATCATGCAATCAGGATAGATGGGCTAGATAATTCAATGTATTAGGGACTTCGATGGCCAATTTTATACCAAATTCGAAATACTAGGTTTTGATAGTCCTCCTCATTTTTCCAAGTAATAATATTATACTCATTTGAATCTTAAGTTTCAAATTTTGATGCAACTCAATCTTTCTAACAAAATAATAAAATAGAACCTATATTTAATGTTACTCGTTATTAGTGTGAGAAACAAGCGGCACTACAAGATCATTCATATTACACGAGAGAAACAAAATAGGGTTATATGGGTTAGGGTTGGACCTTTATGTCAATTATCACCAGAGATCTTGAGATAATTAGGTAATCAAGCTAGATGTGATACCAAATGACTAATTCACCAAATGAGTATACAAAAATTCATGGGGTAACAACACTAATGGTGATGACACTCTACATAAACATAAGGGAAGTGGGAGGGTTTGGTAAATTGTGACTCATTGAGTTTGAATTGATGGGTGAAGTGACATATATGTAGAGGATGACCACTATCCATATGTTTTATATATGGGTTACACTATAATATTTTTTTAAATGGTGGTAAATAATGTTGAGGATGACCATTGATTGCATTCGAAACATGGGGAAAACCTAGTGCTGGCTTAAAATTTTATTAGCGTTTTATGATTAACACCGATAAATCCCAGTGCTAGATTAGATTCGATTTTTTTTCATGATCATTGGTAGCCACTTGTTCCATGAGTTATGGTGCCTACTGTGTGTGAATTATGGCATTCCATTTTATTTTTTTCATATTGAAATTACGACATCTTTAATTATGAAAATTTTAATTTGATTATCATGCATGAAAAATTAATTTGTTTTATTTTACTCAATTTATATATGTTGGACCATTTTTTATGTGCATTGGGACTTCTTCCTACTGCATGGGCCTTCCTCTTTAGGCCTTGGACTTTGGCCAGTCCCACTTCTAGTGCGCACCTTGTTATTCAGTGATATGTGCAAGATTTATTCTACACCATTGACTACCATCTCCACCCATTGTATTTGGGTCTTCCACCTATGTGTATCAATTAATTACTCCACTGGAATTCTATTTTTTGTGGCTTCATGGAGAGTTCTGGTTGGATGAACATTTGTGGTTGGTAGGCGCTATCAAGGGGAATTGATCACCCCTTGTGTTGTGTCACTTTAGACTCTCGATCATTCTACTCTTCCTCCTATGGTTTGTGTCAAGAACCAACCCAGGTCGACCCTGAACCGGTCACTCGAGCTGATCCACAGCAAGGCCCGAGAGGAATTCTCGATCCTCTCGGGCTGGATACAAGCACCAGGGCATCAACATAGAACAACAGGGGAATGATTTCTCCCAATACAAATAATTAAATCAATGGGAAGGAAATAGAACAGCGCAAAACAAATAAAGGACACAAAACGGAAGAACAACCAACAACAACAAACTGACCTGACCACGGCCAAAACTCCTTGCAACCCTGATATTCGCTCACTAAACCACAACCAACTCTCTCCCACAGCGATCAAGATCGAGTCAAACCTACAAAATAACCTAAAAATAGGAAGACACTATAGGTGTGAGTATTAAAACTCAGTAGGCGTTCGCAACAAACTATCATCAAATCACTACCTTTAAATGAAGAATTTAGTAATTCTGGGTTTGAACTAAATTATATAAAATATGGGTTTCCACACACACACTTTCATTTCTAAAACAAGTAATGGTCCGTTGCCCTTTTTAATTTAAACACAAGTTTAATGTTCGATAGAAATAGGTGCATTTCATTTTAAAACATTTTTTGCGAACAATTTAGAAATCCAAATTGTAGTCGTTATTCAAAAGGAAAACCACACACAACACACACTAAGGGAAATGCAAAAGGTGGAACACAGAGGCCATCAACCGAACTAGAACTCTAAATCATCTTCCACATACAAATAAACCCTAAAGAAAACATGGGTTGACCCTAGGAGCTCATGAACAATCCAGAACGTACTATACATGTGACTCATCCTGAAGGCATGCCTACTCTCGATGATGTCATAACACCCTAACGCCCGACCATCTTCCTACCTGGCCTGGTTGAGGGGCCCAATCCCATAGAAATAATAACAAAAACACTTCTCTACTATGGTCCACTAGTCAGTGCGTAATCTAAACTAGTGCAGCAATCGTTCTCATAAGATTCACTCAATATGCCAAGTTCCCATGTCAACACATATAATAAATAGGGGTGAGTCAACAATGTAAATAAACCAGTCATGATGTACAAGCACCACACACAACTCACACAATCAACATACACAAAACGATCACTTGTGAGTCACCTCAAAGAAAGTTTTCCAAAATAAGTTATTTTACCAAACTTCCAAACGAGCCAAATGCAACTTTTACAAGAAACACCATTCCTCAAGAGAAACCAAACCATTTTCTCACGCATCAGAAGAAAACATTTACCAACAAACCAAAACCACAATTGAAAATCCATGAATTTTGTTCAAAGGACGAGCAGGCATTCTTTCACAATTGTGCGTCATTTCATCCTGAAAATAATTAAAGAGTCCTGTATAAGATAAACAACTTCATTTACATCAAGAAATTATTCCAAAATTAATTATCTAATAATATTTATCATTTATTGAAATTGAAAAAATATCAAGAAACTAATAAATTCTAAATTTAAAGGCAAGTGCAGTGGGGGGCCTACCTTGGCTCACAGTCCAAATGCAATGGCGCGTCACGCCTCACACAGACACACAAGCATGCGTGAGTTGACGACCGCAATTTCGTGAAATTACCTCGCCAATAGGCTGCAACAAACGCACAATAACTAAAAACCCATAAGCACTGAACTAAGACAATCCAAAATAAAAAACGATGTAAAAACTACCTCTACATGTTTTTAAAACATACTTCGCACCATTTATATTATTCCTTAAAACACTTTAAAATTAATGAAACATTTTTCAAAAAGTATTTCATAGCTTTACACACTCAAAAGAAATAATCAATTTGAATAATTTAGAAAAAAAAATTAAATAACACAACAAGGGCCGACACAATAAAACACCACCAAGTGACTCAAAGATGGTTTACACCGGGAAACATGTCTCATTTTATATAAACATACTACTTTAAAAACAAACGCATATTCAAATCTCTCAAAATACCACTCCCTCACCATCTAAATAAATTAATAAATCATTTAAACTATTTATTAAATCATTTAAAGACATATTAAGAAGACTTTACACTAAAAATAAACACTTGATTCCATATAGAGATGTCACCTTAAGACCAAATACACAAGGAAAACATATCAAAATATGTTTTCCATTCTTCAAACAATTTTAAAATTCAGTTTCAAAAGTACACAACTAGAAAAACACACCCAAGGTGCCTCATTTTCCCTTTTTAAAATCTCCAGTTAATTACATGCACCTCAAAGAACTTGGAAACGCATTTTTCACTACCTATAAAGCACTAGTGGGGTTTTATATCAAAACACACCCCATTTCATGTAAACATGGTTCTTGAAAATCAAACAACCAACATAACCTTTCCAAGATATAATTCACATAACTAACACAATCTAATAAATTGATACACAGTTGAAAAATAAAGTCAACACATCCAAAATGATTTGCTACCCATTGGAAAACCACTTTTTAACACATACACATCTCAAATATACTTGAAAACATAGTTCTCACCATCCAAATGCTCCCTAAAACCATTTTGAAAGCGTTGTACCAAAACAACACCAAAACATACCAACCATTCCAAAACAAACACATTAATAAAAACACACCAACCAAAACGAAAACACACCAACCATTTCAAAACAAAAACACCATTTTCACCACAAAATCAAGTCAAGGAACTCATTAATAAATTCAATTAAGCATATTAAATTCATCTAATGGTGTTAGGTCACAGAACGTCTTACCTCGAGAGGAGAAAACCCGTGATTTTGATGAGAATATTTAACCGCACCTTAAGAAACCAAAATAGAATCTAGTGGTGGTTGCGTGTCACGGACAAAACGTGTGTTTCTTTAAATAAGAACTCAAAAAGTTTTACATCAGGATTCAACCTGAACTACTCGATTCCTAGAAAATTAATAAAATAAATGATTTAAAAATGGTGGGTGTGACAATTCTCCCCACCATAGCACTTTCCATCCCTGTAAATCCACAACTAAGGTTGAATCCCAAATTAGAATGTGACCCCCCTTAAGGCACAAAAAGGATTCCCATGAAAAACAAGTGAAAAGAAGAAAATGCATCGTGCTCAGAGAAAGTGTTTAAAATGACTAACTCAAGAAACTCATAAAAATACTTTTTGATATGTGTTGCTCACCCCAAAGAGTTAGAACACCTCCAGTTTATTGATCAAAGAAAGGAACATAACCAAAAGGCCATCATGGGGAATCCCGAAGGCAATCCCCACCTTTAAGAACCTACCAACGCCCAAGGTGAGACTGGAAAACCGACACGTGGAGGCCCGAGAAGACTCCCCACCATTATGAAGATGTCCAAAACTGATTCTTTCCAGAGACATTTAAGAGAGACCTATCATGGGTCTCCTCACCATTGGAGCTGACATAAGATAAAAAACCTTGAAAATTTTCTGATGGTGACCAAACACCCCACCATAAGGGTGGGGAGGTGGGGCCTAATTAATGGGGCGTCAAAACCACGACCAAATAAAAACCAACATCTCCACATCCCTAGACAATTACTATTCAAATTTGAGACCAATTCACCCAAATAGACCCCATAAAGATAGCTAATAGCAATTACATTGGGTAAGATTCCACCCCTGGACTTTAAGGTAACAAGACGACCACACCTCTTCATAGCCATGAGAAACCCCACGCACCCAAACAGATCATTCGGAACAGAACCATAGAAAAAAATTTAAACCTCCTTCACCTTTAATACCGATGATAGAAATAATGTTGGGGTCCCATACACTCTCGGGGTTCCTTAGTACGCGCCAGCTTCACTCCAAGGCCTATGGCTAGAGCCCTAATGTTTGAAGTATCTCATGACTCACAGTCAGGTATTGAAGACTCCCGAACAAAGCTTCTCCTTTTGGTGCCACATGAAACCACACCACAACTGAGACAACACCAACAAACACAACACACCACGACAGACAACGACTCACTCATGACACACCCACCAAGATAAGGGTTTAGATGATGCGCATGTGTCACCTCTTCACCTTAACCAAGAAAATTAAAAAGGAAAGACACACAACAAAAACTCCCCTTTGAACAGAAAATTTAGAACTCCCCAAGAGGACACACACCCATGAAAATAGGGATTCTTGAAGGATCCTATGAAATCCACCATTTCTCTTTAAAAGAGAACTCACACTGCAAGGAATCACCAAACATGACCCTTATAGCTGATGAAAGTACTACAAATCCCTTCAATACATCGATTGACATCGATAACTCTAAACCACCTTCACCCTTCCCCGCAGAAATTCCATTCACTATTTCCAAGGGCGGGCCTTCAGACACAACAGTGTCAAACTTCATACCTAACGACTCATACAACTCAAAGAGACCAAAACTCCTATCAACTCCCCTTGCGTATGTCATCCCGCTAAGAGAGGATCTGCTTAACCAAAAAAGGGTTAGGGACAGGTTTAACACTATCACTAAAAAGGGAGGGTCCTTACTTTAATCAACTGGAGGACCGACCAATGGATAATTGTTCGTGGCCTCACCTCAATCACATGTTAACACTTTTTTTGGTGTATACTAGTCAAGAAAAAAACATGGACCCAATCAAACTAGTCCAATGGTCATGAAATACTTCAAGAGAACACTAAATGTGCATAGGGAACCACTGTAAGGGATTCCCGAAGCACTTTTCAAAAGGAACCACTAACCACACGCTTTCACACCATCTTGAAAATAAGAATTCAAAATCAAGACACAAATCATTTAAAAAGTATTCTCGTCTTGAAATTCTTCACATCAAACATTTCCAAAATACATGGACACACCACACAATCACCGGTTACAAAAACACCGAATTCTCATTTAACAAAATTTTTTGAAAATAAGAAAAACTAGTGGGTTGAAAAAACACCAATGGTGTCCCATGGGCCTCTCACATGGATGTTACCATGCACTAAGGGAAAAAAGGCCTATACCCACGGTTCAAAACCATGGGTATAGCCCCCAAAACCGTGGGTATAGGCTATACCCACGGTTTTGGGAACTGTGGGCTGGAACGCCGTCGGTATAGGTCCCCAGCCTATACCCACGGTTTTCTAAAACCGTGGGTATAGGTGTTCTGCCACCGTGTCAACAAAACATTCCCAATTGCCACGGTGTTAATGGATTTTACCCACGGTTTCAAAACCGTGGGTATAGATCCTAAAATAAAGCTGCAGGTGGGTTTCGATCCCACGACCTCTTCGCTGCAAAGTACCGCGTCTACCACTACCCTACTATCAATTATGTGTATATATATATATATATATAGTTAAATATAGTTATATAAACCGTGGGAATAGAGGGAATAACCGTATGTATAGGACTCCCGCCAAAAAAAAAATCTTTCCCGCGGAAAAAAAAAATTTCCCGCGCACACATGGGAAACCTATACCCACGGTTTTTCAAAACCGTGGGTATAGGTTTTTTATCCTATACCTATCCCCACGGTTCTCCTCAAAACCGTGGGGATAGGTACTCCTATACCCACGGTTCTTGAAAACCGTGGGTATAGGTCAATTTTCAAGACCCATCCCCACGGTTTTGGAAAACCGTGGGGATAGACCCCCCCTATGCCCACGGTTTTTGAAAACCGTGGGTACAGGTCTTGAAAACTGACCTATACCCACGGTTTTCCAAAACCGTGGGTATAGGGGGTACCTATCCCCACGGTTTTGAGGAAAACCGTGGGGATAGGTCCCTTTTCCAGTAGTGATTCCACACCGGCACCCACCTCATATCCATCCATAAATTCATCCACTCATTCCATTGACCATTTCTCTTTCCATATACACTCATGCATGTGGTTGCCCATTAGAACACTAAGGATCAAAACCAAACCTTCCCATTTTTTAAAACCAAAACATACAACCCACACCTTTCAAACCTTATACATAATTTTTTTAAGCACTTCATTTTAAAACATTTTTCAAGACCAAATCATTTTTACTTAAAAACTAGATTTCCATAAATCCAAAAAGATATTAGGGATGATGCAAGAGGAGACTAGTGTCGGCGGGGGACTGAGACATATGGTTGGCGGCCATATGCCAATCACACCACCACCACAGAGATTATTCTAAGACAGCATCCCCAGCTCTACATGGTTTTCCAGACCCTGTGAGATCACTGGGACCACTGACCCAACTCCCTTTTCATTTCCCCTAGACAAGATTAACTGCAATGACCAAAATTTTAGACAAACGTCAACTTAATTTGGTAACTCGAGTCCCGCCACGAGGTGTGCTGACCAGGTACCTTACTCATAGGCAGGACATCGAGTCCCAAAAACCTTAACTCCAATCTACCGTAACTCCATCCCAAAAGAACATGACCCAAGAGAGAAAGCCTCCTCTGATACCATTTTGTGACGAACCACCCCGGGTCGACCCAGAACTGGTCACCCGAGCTGATCCGCGACAAGACCCGAGAGGCATTCTCAATCCTCTCGGGCTGGCGACAAGCACCAGGGGATCAATATAGAAAAACAAGGGAATGATTTCACCCAATAAAAATAAACAAAGAAGTGGGAAGGAAATAGAATAGCGTAAAACAAATAAAGGAAACGAAAAGAAAGAACAACCAACAACAAAAAACTAACCTGACCACGGCCAAAACTCCTCGTGACCCCGAGATTCACTCACCAAACCACAACCAACTCTCACCCATGGCGAGCAAGCTCAAGTCAAACCTGCAACAGAAACTAAAAACAGGAAGACACTATTGGTGTGAGTATTAAAACTCAGTAGGTGTGCCCAACAAACTATCCCCAAAGCACTACCTTTAAGTGAATAATTTACTAATTCCAGGTTCGAACTAAATTATATAAAATATGGGTTTCCACACACACACTTTCATTTCTAAAACAAGTAACGGTCCATTGACCTTTTTAATTTAAAAACATGTTTAATGTTTGAGAGAAACAGGTGCATTGCATTTTAAAACATTTTTTCCGAACAATTTATAAATCCAAATATTAGTTGTTAATCAAAAGGAAAACCACACACAACACACAAAACACACCAAGGGAAAGGGAAAAAGTGGCACACAGGGGCCAGCAAATGAACTAGACCTCTCAATCATCTGCCACGTACAGATAAACACTGAAGAAAACATGGGTCGACCCTAGGAGCTCGTGAACAATCCATAACGTTCTATACATGCGAATCGTCCTGAAGGCATGCCTACTCTCAATGACGTCATAATGCCCTAATGCCCGATCGTCGCCCTACCTGGCCTGGTCGAGGGGCCCAATCCCATAGAAATAATAAAAAAACACCTCTCTGCTATGGGCCACCATCCAGTGCGTAATCTAAACTAGTGAAGCAATCGTTCTCAGAAGATTCACTCACTATGCCAGGTTCCCATGACAATACGTATAATAAACAGGGGTGAGTCAACAATGTAAATCAACCAGTCATGATGTACAAGCACCACGCACAACTCAAAAAATCAATGTACATAAAACGATCACCCCTGAGTCACCTTAAAGAAAGTTTTCCAAAATAAGTTATTTTACCAAAGTGCCAAATGGGACTGATGCAACTTTTAAAAGAAACACCATTTCTAAAGAGAAACCAAAAAATTTTCTCACACGTCAGAAGAAAACATTTACCAACAAACCAAAACCACAATAGAAAATCCATGAATTATTTTCAAAGATCAAGTGGGAATTATTTAACTATTGTGCGTCATTTCATCCTTAAAATAATGCAGGTGCTATGTAAAAAATAAAGAGCATCGTTTACATCAAGCAATTATTCCAAAATTAATTATCTAATACTATTTATCATTTATTGAAATTAACAAAATATAAAGCAACTAATAAATTCTAAATTTAAAGGCAAGTGCAGTGGGGGACCTACCTCGGCTCGCAGTCCAATCGCAATGGTACGTCACACCTCGCACAAACGCACAAGCACGCGTGAGCTGACGACTACAGTTTCATGAAATTACCTCACCAATGTGCTGCAACAAATGCACAACAACTAAAAACCAATAACCACTGACCTAATACAATTCAAAAGATGAAAATGTGTAAAAAACACCTCAACATGTTTTCAATACATACTTCACACCATTTAAATTATTCTCTAAAACACATTAAAATTAATGAAACATTTTTCAAAAAGTATCTCACAACTTTACACACTCAAAATAAATAATCAATTTTCACAACTTAGAAAACAATATTAAATAACACAATAAGGGCTGACACAATAAAACACCAGCAAGTGACACAAAGAGGGTTTACACCAAGAAACATGTATCATTTTATTTAAACATACTACTTTAAACACATATGCATATTCAACTCTCTCAAAATTCCACTCTCGAACCATCTAAATAAATTAATAAATCATTTAAACTATTTATTAAATAATTTCAGGAAAAACTAATAAGACTTTACACTAAAAAGAAACACTCGATTCCATAAAGAAACATTACCTTAAGACCAAATACACAAGGTAACCATATCAAAACATGTTTTCCATTCTTCAAACAATTTTAAAATCCAGTTTCAAAAGTACACAACCAGGAAAACACACCCAAGGTGCCTCATTTTCCATTTTTAAAATCTCTAGTTAATTACACACACCTTAAAGAACTTGGAAACACATTTCGCACAACCTATAAAGAACTACCCAACGACACAATGGGTTTTATATCAAAACATTCCCCATTTCATGTAAACATGGTTCTTGAAAATCAAACACCCAACAAAACCTTTCCAAGATATAATTCACATAACTAACACAATCTAATAAATTTCTACGTAGTTGAAAAATAAAGTCGACACAGCCAAAATGATTTTCTACCCATTAGAAAACCACTTTTTAATACATACACATCTCAAATACCCTAGAAAACATAGTTCGCACCATCCAAATGCTCCCTAAAACCAATTTGAAAGCATTGCACCAAAAAAACACCAAAACACACCAACCATTACAAAACAAACACATTAATAAAAACACACCAACCAAAATGAAAACACACCAACCGTTTCAAAACAAAAACACCATTTGCACCACAAAATCAAGTCAAGGAACGCATTAATAAATTCAATTAAGAATATTAAATTCATATAATGGTGTTACGGAATAGAACGAATTACCTCAAGAGGAGAAAACCCATGAGTTTGATGCGAATCTTCAACCGCACCTCAAGAAACCAACATAGAATCTGGTGGTGGTCGCATGTCAAGACCAAAATGTGTGTTTCTTTAAATAATAACTCTAAAAGTTTTACATCAGGCTTCAACCCGAACTACCTGATTCCCATAAAATTAATAAAATAAATGATTTAAAATGGAGGGTGTGAAATTTTGGATCTCTGTTCTTATAGGAGAAACCCTAGATCATTTTCACCACATTGCTTCATTGGAGATCTATCTAGGACTACCACTCTCCCTCGCCTCATCTCGTTGTCGAGTTTATAGTGGAGACAATCTCCTTTCTTGGAGGAAGAAGTGTGGCCCCTTCTTGGGGGTAGTTCTAAGAGCACGAGAGGAAGAAGAAGAAACCTTCAGATCCAGATGCATCACGCATCAAGATTTTAGCATAAAGAGAATAGGACGACCATATTTTTTAAAACTATGACACTGTAAGTTTTATTTGTGTGTTTTTTTTCAATTTCATTTACTTCAAAACTTGTAAATCCTGTAATTTTGTTCTTGTTCTTTTGGTTCTTGCTTATTTTCACTTGTATCATTTTTCATCTTTGATCTTAATAAAACACATTAGTATGAGTGGTTTTATTTCCAGACATGTAGGTCCCCACGAGACCATATAAAATTAAATAAATATTTTCTTTATTTTTGTTTTATTTTCTTGCATCTTGTTTTTATGGTTATGAAACTTTTAAATTCCAATTGAAATAGTCTAGTTTGGCCTTTTTAGGGTTCATTGTTCTGATTGTATTCAGTTCACTCCTTCCCCTCACAAAGTGGTATCAGAGCCTCGCTAGTTTTCTTTTTTTGTCAAATTCGATTCTTATTTCATTGTTTGCACGGCCAGTTTATATTTTGATTTTTGGATTGTGATCTCATCATAATTCTCCACTATCTTATTTACTTATTTTATTTAAAACCTTTATCCCATATATATTTCATATCATTTAAAATCCATTTAAATAAGCATCATATACTCAAGAGATTGGTTTGTTGTTGGGGGAATACGCTTAATGTTGTCCATAAGAACTCAACATCTACTCTTTGGGAAAACATGTCAAAAAAACAGGTTCAAAAATGAGAAATTTGATGGAGATTGTGACTTTAACCTTTTTCGAATTAAGATGAGAGACCTACTAGTTTAAAAGGTCCTAATTTATGCCCTCTGTAGGCCTAAGAAATCTATTATAACTATAAATTAAATTGGACATGCCACTACTAAATACCAAGATGTATCCCATGATGTTTTAGTTCAATCACATATCTATTTACTACTTACATTATGCGAGAATGTTATAAGAGAAGTTTATTATTAGTCTACTATTTCTCTTATTTGGATTAAACTAGAGAAATTATATGTGACTACTTCATTGGTTGGTAGGATTTATAAAAAACACTGCATGTTTACATTTAAAATGAAATCGGGAAATTATATTAAATCCCATCTTGATGAATTTAACAATTTTATGTTAGATATTTCCAATATTAATGTAAATTTTGATGATTAGGATAAAGAAATTATTCTTTTAATATATTTAGATAATGCCTACAACACACCAGTTGAAACTATATTTATGGTTGAGACTCACTAACCCTTGAAGAGGTTAAGTCATCCCTTCATTGTAAAGAACTACACTCTAAACCTAGAATAAAATGTGAGTTAGAGAGTCTGTTTTCATAGAGAATACCATGGTTAAAGGGTAAAAAAGAATCAGTTTACTAGAGATAAAATAAATAACAATAAGCAACCTAAACCTATATCTGATTATAAGGAAAGAAAAGTCACTTGCTTCCATTGTGGAAAACTAGGGAATATTAATCCTAAATGTAGAAAACTCAAACATGAGTTAGAATCCAAAAAACCCACCAATCATTCCCATCCAGTTGACTTAGGTTATGACACTACTGATGTATTAAATGTTTCAAGTCATGAACTCAATCAAGAGTGGGTCTTTAACTATAGTTGTTCATTTTATAGTATCCATTTAGAGATTCATTCCTAGAATTAGTTGAAAGGGTAGAAGGAGATGTCCTTGTAATGTCCCAGAATCCCATGTAAATTTTTTAAAAATTAAATGGGATTATTTCGAGACCAGACTCCGAGATGACACATGATTCTGAGGCCTGGAGTGGCCAGAATGTATTTTAAAACTATTTTTAAAGTTCATTAAATAATCATGCGAGTGCGTTTTTATAACTTTTAAACTAGTGCCTGAATCAAAAATATAAGGGCACCATTGAACTCAGAGCATCAGGATTCACCTATAAAGATCCTAACTTCGATCGGTGTGGGTTGAACGAAAAAGATAGTTTTGGGGACTTTGAGAAGAAAAATAAAATAACTTAAAAAAGTTATTTTACTATTTTCCCTTCATTGTTACGCAGCGACTTGTTAGCGCTATAGTAAAACGATGAGATGACGTTGAATCCATTAATGAACCTCAATAATGAATCAGTATGGTGACAATACAACACACAACACATCTTCCTTCTTTAATTAAACAGGGATTCAAGGTTGAAAAAAACCCTGGAATTCATCTGATGAATGACAATGGAAACCTCTCCAATGATGAATGCTAGCAAATAGAAAAGTGGTGACGACACCCTGGGTGAGCAGATTTGGGGTTGTGGATCGACGGACAATGAAATACAATCATCATCAACCAATCTACTTTTTTCCCAGGTAGGGGTTGTTATTTAAATTATGTCCTTCCCCATTCTTAGATTTAAATGAAGAACAAGGATAATCCCATGAACAGGTTGACCCACGGTTTAATCATTCTTATGAGATGATTTGGGGAAATTGAGACTACAGTTTTATTTTGTTCTTGATCCTTCTAATGGGAGCAGATTAAGGACGGAATGAACAATGGTTAAAGATTGTTCCTCGGTTTGTTTTCCTATGACTCTTCCCTCTTTATCCATGAGTGTTCTTCATTCTTTGTGGGGATATGAATGAAGGATCGTCACACATTCACTTGTAGTATATGATCTAATATTGTGGATCATATATGTTCACAATAAGAAGGAGGTGCGATGACGATGAAAATGGGTGGATCAAAGAGACGTGTGAGATACCACCAATCAGATTATTTCTATTTAAAGGGATCACAAGGGAGATATGAGCCCATATAAGTAAATAGCATGACCTTATGGCTCTGAAACGTCTTCTGGATTGAAGAACAGACCCAACTGGCCCCTATTTACTAAAATGACAATATCTTTTAGACTGGGCGTCTGCTTGATGCGCTATCTGTGGTGTTGGGACCCTTGTGACGAGACAGTCATTTTCGTATGATCTAAGTGAGGTTTTGTGTAAATATAGATATGAATGATGGATTGAGGAGTAGATTCTCCCAGAATCAAGTGCACTGGAGAGCAGGAATCCTATGGATATCTCTGACATGAATGATATGACGAGCGGGATCTTGGTGGTCTAGTGGTCGAGTAGACCTCAGTGGTCTAGTAGCCAAGCGGACCTCAGTGGTCCAGTAGCCGAGCGGACCTCAGTGGTTCAGTGGTCGAGCAGTCCTTAGTGGTCCAATGGATCACTGGACCTTAATGTACTAGTAGTAGAGAAGACCACAGTGGTCCAATAACCGATCGAATCTTAGTGGTTCAGTAGTTTATTGGACCTCAGTGGTCTATTAGCCTAGAAAAACTCAATGACTCATCAGGGATGAGTCCCTCAGTAGTACAAGATGATTCAGCTTTGCAATTGAAAACCTTACTTTCTATGCTTTGAGTTATACCTAGTGTTAGTTGTATTTTATTTGGGGTATTGATTTGTGGTTTGGGGTCCCTACTGAGTATTGTGTTACTCACCCCTACATGGGATTCGGCCGCATGTTCCATGTCTTGTGTGGGTGATCGATGCTTCAACAGAGACCTTGGTGGTCCGGGACCAGGTGGTGCTCAGTGAGATGGGACAGACGAGCGTACTTATATAGCTATAGGCAATAACCCTTCACCTACCACTCAGGTAGGGTCTTGAGAAGACATATCATGGAAGTTTTACTTTCTTTTGTGGTTTTGAGCTTGTATTCTGGACCCTTTTTACTTTTAGTATGCATTGTACTCTCAGTAGTTGTCTCAGTGACAGTTCCGGCTTACTTTGTATTTACTTTTCGCAGTTTATTCTTTTTTCATGTGTACATGTATAAAGGAAAATCCCATCTATTTTTGGGATATGCCTACTCAATGCTAGTCTCCAGCCCCTGGCCTATGGAAGGCGGGCTTGGGGTAGTCACGACACAGGACCTGGGGGATGAGTCATGACAAAGTGGTATCAAAGGGTGGTCGGTTCTACCAGAAGAACATAGATTCTTTAAATTTATATGGGGAAACAGTGTTATGTGTTTTGAGTTTGGCTTTCAGGCTAGGGATTCCAGTGTTGTTGAGGCAGCCAACGTATCCATACACTAGAACCTTGAATTCCTCTTTTTGACTTGGTACATGAAAACACTAGTTTCATGCATCTTTGAATGTTTTCTCATGATATTTTTGAGTCAAAGTCAGATCGCCAGGTATAATATATTAATCGTGATTCATGTTGATCTCTCTCGGGATGCTTCCATGCAGACAGCCAACCAAGATTTTACTGTGCGACCATGAGGATGGTACACAGAGTGACGAGGCTTTGGTACATGGATCATTTCCTGAGATGGTACCTTTGGGAAGTGTCCCAATGATTCCACATCATGTTGGTCAGAAGTTACTATCGGTGCTACTAGTAGAGGATGCACGAAGTCTTAGTGCCTTACCTAATATTCAGAGATAGAGACCTCTCAGGTTCAGGGGAGAGACTGATCCTCAGGCTGTCGGGGATTGGCTGGAGGTAGTGATGTGAGTCTTCCATGTAGTGAGGATGCCACTTGACCATATGACATTTCTATTTGTGAGCCTTATGGAGGAATCAATAGGGAGATGGTGGAGTTTGACTATCCAGACACATAAGGAGGCGACCCTCACCTGGTCTGACTTCGAACGACTTTTCATGGAGGATTTATTCCACATGGCTTTATGCTCAAAGCGCATACAAAAGCTGCTTCACCTAGAGTAGGGCATCCTGATAGTAGCTGAGTACTTTGTGAGGTTCAAAAACCTCTCCCATTACTCTACGAATATGGTACAAGACCCTTTCTTTCGGCCTCATACCTTTGTGCAGGGACTCCGATGAGAGATTAGGGCATCGATGATTTCCCTCAGCATCCCTACGCAGGCTAGGGTGCTTGAGAGAGATCTACTAGTTGAGATCATCCTCACATAGTAGTCACAAATGGTGGGAGCTACAACCAGGGGATAGGTGGTTGAGTCATCTGTGGTGGGTAGCCGACAGATAATGCGGAGGCCCAGGTGTTGAAAGTGGGTACCCTAGACCCAACTTGTATTGTACTTTGATTATTGTTACATGTATTAAGTTTGTTTTTATACATGTGTTTATCTTTCCATGATAGTGTAGATACTTCTTCATCCATTTTGTTTATAGCAATGTCCTTAGATTACCTGTTGCATCAAATGGTTATAGCAGGTCCTAGGCTATAATAAGAACCATGAGATGCCATGACAGTAATCATAAAGTAACATCCTATGGTTCAGTTACATCATTAGGAAAGGACACAGATTATGTGTGACCATCAGGTGTTGGGGGCTCATAAGCATTGAGACTTCTTCTCATGAAGTTCTCACTTGATGATCTCTAGTAATTGAGATCATGAGGACATACCTTCTTAATAGGAACACCGCATGTTTCTGGTGTCGTTGGTCATTCCTATCTATGGACATGTGTAATGCTCTCCTGACTTGAGATCATTATCAATCAATGTCATTTAATTACGTACATTTTATATAAGGCGAAAACCATGGCGGTAAAGTCGTGGTGG
The DNA here is from genome assembly GCA_963277665.1 of Viscum album. Taxonomy (NCBI): domain Eukaryota; kingdom Viridiplantae; phylum Streptophyta; class Magnoliopsida; order Santalales; family Viscaceae; genus Viscum; species Viscum album. The sequence continues at coordinate 918,680,895 of OY728164.1, read as the reverse complement.
GGTAGTTTGTATCGGGTATGTCATTAATGGCATGGCATTGATTGAATGATCGAGAAAGAATTTTTCGCTTCCGAGTTCAGGAAGAGATATCTCGGGCCTGGTTGATTAGGATGGTATCACCTTCAATAAATCCATGGTCATGGTAGTCGAAGGTAAGACCGTCCAGACAAATCAACAAACAAAATAAAGCAAATAAATAATTATGACACTAGTATGAATTCTGCTTTATTGAGATATCGATAACGAAGAGATTATATTACATGGACTGTGTTCGTAGGAAGGCAGTCATTTCTTTGACTTTGCCTTATCTCTATAGGGGCCTCGATGGATTGCTAGACCCTGCTCTAGGTCGGTGGTAATATTCACTGCTATTGAGATAAGGTCCTAGAGGGTCACACACAATAGAACCTTGAGAATCTACCCTATTCTGGGAATAGGAATTTAGAACTTGGTGGGCCCTACCAAGGGGTCCGAGCACTATCCAAGTTCTATGGATCACCAAAGAATAAATAAATTCATTAATTATTAAAGTTTAGAATAATTTGTTGAATTTATTTATAACATGTATTTACAAGTTTATAGTAAATACAAGTATTAATATTATTCGAATGGATTTAAATATCCTAGGTTCGTTTAATATTAGCAGGAGGAATGAGTCAAGTTAAAGACTCAAATTTATCACATAATATATTTATATATTACAAGTAAGTGATAAATTGTAAATATTATTTATGGCATTATTTTATTTGTCATAAATAATTATTTATATCACTTATATAGAGGACATCTATTACATGGGGGTTCGGGAACCTATACTGTGTGTTTTAAACACTCCCTATATAAGTGAGAGAGAGGCTCTCCCATGGTCACTATTCAAGTGTCAAGATTGAGTGCTTCTCTCTTCTCCTAGAATCTTGAGAGAGAGTCTCTCAAGCAAAGAAGGATCTTCAAGATCATCCATCTCGGATTAAAGCTCCTTCCTTTGCGGTGATCATCGATGAGCTGAAGTGTGCATCGAAGATCCGGGCTAGCACCTGGATCTTGACGAACGGCGCACGAGCATATTCGCGAGGCGTGTGTGGACGATCTAGAGGGCATCGACGTCGGATTCTTCGAGCAACGATCGCCAATGTTCTACGGCAGACTTGCACACATCAATTCTGAACAAGGTAAATGTTCAGTTTAATTTTTGTGATCTGTATAAACCTTATGAGATCCTCAGACCAAGCCGGGAAAAGATCACCAGAGTTGATAGGGTTATGTCACTCCGGTGAAGTAGAAAATTTTAAATTTCCGGCCCACCGGCTTCCGCTGCGCAGTCCCGGTACCCAACAGTGTTATCAAAGGGATCACAAGGTTTTTCTATGTCAACAAAATTAAAATGCATAAAATTTAATTGCGGAGTTTTAAAATGGTTCATTCGGATTCGACTGCGCGTCGTTTTGTTTTCGAATGATCAAGTAATGATCATTTGAAATTTTTAAACGCATTGACGTCGCAAGTTTTTTTTGTTCATTTGATGTTAATCTCAATTTTATTGAGATAAAATTAAATGTTGTATTTTATTATTATAAAATATTATTTTAAAGACTTGGGTAAATTCAAGTCTAGTTTTATTTTTATTTATAAAAAAGGGGGAGGACTAAGACTCCATTAAGGGACTTACTCTTTTATTTATAAAATTAAAAAAAGGGAAAGGTGGCCTTATTTGTCTAAAGGACAAAGAAAATAAAAAAAATAAGAAGACCCCTTTTGGGGTCTCCTCTCAAGTGGCGCAAAGGAGGGAGGCCAAACCCTAGTCAGCCTCCCCTCCCATCGGATCGCCTCCGGCCGGTCGCCGCTAGTCGAGCCGACCTCCTCCTCTAGCACCGGAACCCCCTCCTCCAGGCTGCCTCCTCACCTCCGCCCCGTGCGTGTCGCTCCGCCTCGAACCTGCCGCCCTGAGCCAGTCGGCTGCCCTGACCCCAAGCCGCGTCGGCCTCCTTCTTCACGTTGGACCGTGTTCGGCCGGCTGCCCCGACACCGTGTCGGCCCTCCTTTCCACTCCAGACCGACTCCAGCCGGCCGCCCCGAGCCCGTGCTGGAACCCTGCGTCGGACCGCCTCCAGTCGGCCATCCCGAGCTTGTCGGACGGGCCGCGTCGCACCGTCCAGGCCATCCCGAACCGGACAGTTGCCTCACCGACTCGCCAAAGCAGTGGGCTGCCATCCATGTAGCTGGCCGACCTCTTTCCCAGCCTCCTTCCACTCCCCTCAGACCACGCCGGGAGATGCAGCCGTCACGGGAGTCGTTGGACGCCGCGGTCACACCACGGTCAAGCCACGGTACCCTGTTCTAGGACAACATCCCACGGTGGTATGCAGTCCTACCTGACTCCTCTCCAGCTAGAGGTAACCCTGAATTAAATTAATTTTAATTAATTTAGTTTTTTAAATTAAATTAATTGAAATTAATTTAGGGGTTTAAATTATTTTAATCTAAAATATTAATTTAATTTAAGTTTAGAATTATATTAATGGTTTAATTTAATTTTTTTAATTAAAATTAAATTAAACAAATGGAACCGATAAAATAAGTTATTTGAAATTAATCAAATTCATTTAATTTATTACAACACCCTTGCATAATTTAAATTTATTGCAATTTAATTTTATTGTTCTTTTTGACCGCATTGTCATGACACGTCAAATTGATTATGTTTTTAAGTTTGATTTATAGTCTATGGTAGATCCTAGGTCATCTCTTAAGGAGCGTTGGTAGGTTTAGAGTGTGTATTTTTAATAAAAATGACTAAGAGAGGGGGTGGTTTTGAAAAGAGTTTAAAACAATGACTTAGTTGAAATAGCTTAAAAGTTGAGTGACCTAGTGGATTTTGAAAAATATGAGATAAAAGGGTCGATGTGATTTCACTAAACACATATCAAGTTCATTGTTCATAGAGATTCATCTTATGTTTAGAGTAATTCTTTGGTTGGAGTTAATTGGAATCCTGATTAATTCCTAAGATTTTATTTCAATGCTTTAAGGACCAAACCTTGACGTAACAATCGTATTGTCAAGGTCCAAAACTTATGCATAGAATAAGAGCTTCCAAAGCAGATTGAAATCTCAATAAGGTGGTTATGAAAAGGATTCTTGTGATGTCCAATAGGAACAACACAAGTCACTCACTCAAAACCTCACACCGATCGGTTAGTAATTAAGAGCATAACACTCACATGCATCAAATCAAGCATTAAAATTTGAAATAAAATAAGATACATGGAATGAAATGTTTAAACACCCAAATTACTCCAAACCAGTATCTAGTGTATGCATTGTAACTCCCTTGACATGTGTGTAGCTCCCTCACAACAAACACCCACCTTTTAGCCCGACATCGAGAGGAGGAGGAAGCTTGAGGGGATCTCCTTCTTCATCCTTGATCTCTATATGAGGATAGGGGACTCCATAACTTCTTGGATGGTGAGAGGACTCCCTTGGGTCTCCAAAATGGTAGAGTTTGGATTCTGGTTCAAACTTTCAAATGGGGAGCCCAAGGTGTCATTTTATAGGAAAAATGGAAGGTGGTTTTAGGCACATAGATTTCATCAATCCACTTGTACCATGCGTTTTTTCCTTAAGAAATCCTTTTCTCGATTTGGAGAAAATAGAAAATTTGTATCCATACCTATTTACTGTATCCATAGAAATTTTGGCACCGTTTGGACAAATATAGCTCATGATATTGATAAAATACAGAACACCGCATTTGACTTGGTCCAAATTCAGTGTCTTGGACAGATCAGTTCGGACAGGCCCCATGGAAGCCGAATTAGGATTGGGTTCCTTAATATGAAATGTATCCTATAAAATTTTGAACAGGACCACAAAATTTCGGCCCATTTGAATGCACATATATTGTTTACTATGCAAAAAAGTGGACATATGTCCATGGATCGATGCAATTTTGGCCCATTTTTCTTCCACTTCGTCAAGGGCCCTCCAAATCACCTCCACCTACATTGAAATAATAAAAACAAGTAACATTATCCATTATAATATTTATTAACATTAATTTATTGATTCAAACATAAAGTGAAATTTATTATTATATTTTTAATATTCATTACAAAACTAGTTTAAAACAGCGGTGTAAGGGTGGAATAAAACAGTGAATCATGGTACGATCACACCCCCACACCTAAACATTTGCACTCCTGGGAAAAGTCACATATATAAATACAAGGATGCATATATATATATTTCCAACATCCTAATGATTTAGCATTTGAGGAAATTTTATTTAAAGTAAAGTGATCAATGCACGAACCACACCAAGGAGTTCTTCCTAGTGAAAATAGAAAAAGATGTCTCATAAATCATATCATAGTGAAATTCAAAAAGATTCACGATACCCAATTGATAAAGGAATTAATAAGTAAAACATGACACTAACTCTCCATCTGTGTGTGTGAAAACCACTCCATGCTATTCTTTCCACTTACTATCCAATAAATATATATTATTTTAACATTTTTCATCTTAAATGATTTTGTCACCGAACCTGTCCTACATCCTTTGTAATCATATTTCAATACCCAGTTACTTATGCATTCCCAGAAGTCAAAAATAATCTCCTGACCTAGATATCTCCATATGTTTCACATTTCATCACTCCCCTCATTTATTATATTGTTATTTTTTTTGAATTTTCATTTGAAACAAATCTCACAGTCATCTCTCAACCCTTGTTTGATCTCCTCACAACACTAATTGCAATAGTTATAACAAGATAAAAGGTTGAGGAGGAGGAGTTTTTGACCTGCCCAAGACCCTTTTTTAGGGTGTACAACAGTCGGACATCAGGTACACACGCATAGGTCAATCTGGTACAGTAATGAAACATATCGGATAAGGAACGAATGTATGAAAATATCATTTAAATATGAAAAATATTAACCTAACATATATTTACCATATATTAATTAAGAAATATTCACACTTTGTGGTTTGGTGCAAAAATGTATGGAGATATTAGTGACACAGTTTTCCCAAAACTACTCACACAAGGGGCATCAATCATCTCAAATGTTTCACAGTGATACAACCATTTATATCATTGACAGAAAACCAATTCACTAAAAATCACTCCCTGATGTTAAATTCATACAAAAAATTCTTTTTAGCCTTTGCTATGGTATTTTTACTTTCCCTCCTTTATGGTCACCAAATCATCGAACATCGAAATTGTTGATGGGGAAAAATGAAAATACCATAAAAAGGCTAAAAAGAGAAAACAAAAAGAGAAAATGATGAAAATTCCTAACTAACTCAGGAATGTATCCATCCCCCCCCCCACACACAAACCTAGAGTATGCATTGTCCTCACTGTAGTAAAAGAAAATGTGGAAAGGAAGGATAAAACCTGGTGGATGTCATTCATAGCTTGATTCTTGAACTTGGAGTTCCTCAATCGGAGACTCCAGAATAGATTCATGGAAGTGCTTCAGCCGCTGCCCATTGATAGTGAATGTTTGCTTGGTTTCTTCATTTTGAACCTGGATGAAACTCCAGCCTTGGATTATAAAGGAGTACCTTCTGCCAAATATGGAACTGACGATAAAGGATAAGACGGTCATGGTCAGCCTTGGTTATCTCCTTATAAATCCTGGAGTTTTCATATGCATCTCTTCTCATTTGCTCTAGCTCCAGAATTTGCAACTTCGTTTGAGCACTTGCACCAGAATGATTAGAATTGCATTGTTTGATGGCCCAGTAGGCCCGGTGCTCAATCTTAATAGGGAGGTGAAAACTCTTTCCAAACACAAGACGATAGAGTGACATTCCAATGGGAGTTTTGAAAGCAGTACAGTAGGCCCATAATGAATCGTCATGTCTAAGACTCCAATATTTCCTATTAGGTTGAACCATTTTTTCAAGAATTTGTTTTACCTCTCTATTTGACACCTCATCTTGACCATTGGTCTGTGGATGATATGCAGTAGAAACTCGATGACCAACCCCATACCGATGCAAAAGTGATTGCATTGTTCGATTGCAGAAATGAGAACCCTGGTCACTAATGATGAACCTAGGTAATCCAAACCTAAAAAAGATCTGAGTTATCAAAAATTATAAAACTATTTTGGAATCATCTGTCCTTGTGGCCTGTGCCTCTACCCATTTTGATGCGTAATCAACAGCCAAAAGAATGTACAAGTTGCCAAAAGAATTGGGAAATGGGCCCATAAAGTCAATGCCCCAAACATCAAAAATTTCATGAAAGAGTAAGGGTTGTTGTGGAATTTCATTTCTTTTAGATACATTCCCCATTCTCTGACAACGAGGACAAGATTTACAAAATTCATGGGCATCCCGAAAAAGTGTTGGCCAAAAGAGACCAGAATCAAGAACTTTGTGAGCAGTCTGTTGGGGACCAAAGTGGCCCCCACAAGCAAGAGTGTGGCAGAATCTAAAAACAAACTGAAACTCACTATCGGGAACACAACGCCTAAGGACCTGATCGCTACATGTGCACCAAAGGTAGGCGTCACCCCAAATGTACCAACGAGATTCATGTTTTAGACGACTGGCTTGGTTTTTGTTGAAATCGGTAGGAATGCAAGATTCTACCAAATAATTTACAATTTCAGCATACCAGGGAATAACATCTTGCACTTTGTACAATTTCTCATTAGGAAACATGTCATTAATGGGAATACAGGGGGATGAGACAATGTCTGAGGATGGGGGGATCTTACTGATATGGTCTTCCACTACATTCTCTGCTCCTTTTTTATCTCTAATTTCTAGATTTAATTCCTGAAGGAGGAGAATCCAACAAATGAGACGTGGTTTGGCTTCAGGTTTCTTTAGGAGATACCAGAGGGCTGTATGGTCTGAGAACACAATGACTTTGGACCCTAAAAGGTATGACCTGAATTTATCCCAAGGCAAACACAATGGAAATAAATTCTTTTTTAGTGGTGGTGTAGTTTTCTTAGGTAGGGTTCAAAGTATCTGAGGCATAGGCTATGACATGTAGAGCTTAGTCGACCCTTTGTGACAAGACTGCCCCAACTGCATAGTTAGAAGCATCACACATGAGCTCAAATGGTAAATCTCACCGAGGTGGTTGGATTACCGGGGGTGATGTGAGACTCCATTTTAATTTATTAAATGCTTCTTCACATTCTTTATCAAAAAAAATCTTTTTCTTTTTGGAGTAAGCGGGAGAGGGGAAGTGCAATATTACTAAAATCACGAATGAAATGACGGTAAAATCCAGCATGACCTAGGAAAGACCGCACATCACGTACATTTTTAGGGAATGGTAGGGAATAAATGACATCCACTTTTGATTTATCTACTTGGGGACCATCCCCAGAAATGACATTCCCCAAAACTATACCTTGTTGCACCATGAAATGGCATTTCTCATAATTTACTACAAAATTCTTTTCAATACAGCAATGTAGGATAGAACCAGGACTACTTAAACATTCATCAAAAGAGGATCCATAAACAGTAAAATCATCCATGAAAACTTCCATGCAATTCTCCAGGTAATCCGAAAAAATACTAACCATATATCGCTGGAAAGTACCCGGATCATTGCACAGGCCAAATGGCATCCTTCTATAGGCAAATGTGCCAAAGGGGAAAGTGTAGGTTGTCTTTTCCTGACCCTCAGGGGCAATATGGATATGAAAGCATCCAGAATACCCATCAAGAAAATAGTAATGGGACTTCCCCGCTGGCCTCTCTAGCATTTGGTCAATGAATGGAAATGGTAAATGGTACTTCCTAGTGTGTTGGTTTAGTCGGCGATAATCTATACAGACACGACAACTATTCTGCACACGAGTTGGAACCAATTCATTGTTTTCATTTTTAATTATCGTTAGGCCAGTTTTATTAGGAAATACTTGAACAGGACTGACCCATTGGCTGTCAGAGATGGGGTAAATGATTCCAGCAGCCAATAATTTTGTTACTTCCTTTTTAACTACTTCTAAACGGTTTGGGTTCAGTCAACATTATGTTTGCCTCACTGGTTTATCCTCATCAGTTAATAAAATATGATGTGTACAAATTAATGGGAAAATACCAGGAATGTCTGCAAGTGTCCATCCCAATGCTTTTTTATACTCCCTCAAAAGTTCAAGCAGTCACAATTCATGCTCAGGAGGGAGTGAACTAGCAATGATTACTGGAAACTTGTTTACATTCTCAAGATATGAATATTTTAAATCTTGAGGTAGTTGCTTTAGTTCCAATTCAAGTGGATTTTGGATTGATGGGAGTGTGTGTGAAAGTGAGAGGTCACTAATCTCATCTAACTGCTCAATGGTATCATCCTCAGATGAGGAATTGGATTTTACAAGCATAGCAGTATCATCGATGGTCATGTGATCCTCCATGTTCAATAAATTATCAATTAATAAACATGCATGACACTTTTCTCAACCACTACAACAATCAACACATGATTCATTTCCAAGAATTTCAATCAAAGAGGAAAATTCAGAAAGGGGATCAGGGGAAACAAATGAAGTGATTTTAGGGGAAGGAATTACATCAATTGAATTTACCGAGAGAGATGAATGTTCTTCTGAGGGGTGCTTCATGGAATCAAGGATGTTGAAATGGACTATGTCACCACCAAATTCCATAGATAATGTACCATTATGGACATTAATTATGGCTTTGGTGGTTTTCAAGAAAGGTCTCCCCAATATAATTGGGGCACACCCATTCATCCTATCATCTTCCATTTTTAGCACATAAAAATCAGCAAGAAATATTAAATTTTGAACCCTCACAAGAACATCCTCTAACACACCAGAAGGGTGTGACGTACTTTGATTTTCTAGCTAAACAACTATTCATGTGGGATTTATTTCACTGAGCTGCAAAGAAGAGTATATGGAGTGAGGCATCACATTAATAGAAGCACCCAAATCAAGCATAGCATTGGAGAAAGAATACTCCCCTATGGTGCACGGAATCGATAATGTTCCAGGATCATTTCACTTGGTGGGAAGTGATGGTTGTATCAATGCTGAGACGTTCCTCCCCAAGCTCACCTTCTCATCACCTCTAAGTCACCTTCGGTGGGTACACATCTCCTTCAAAAACTTGGCATATCTCGGAATTTACTTGACGGCATCAATCAATGGAATGTTAACCTGCACTTTTTTTAAAGTCTCCAAGATTTCTTTATCAAGTTCAGTTTCCTTTTGTTTCCTTGGTTGGGTGGCTCTTTGGGGAAATGGAAGAGGAATGCTTGGGCTTGGTAACTCATCAATAGACACACTCTTTCCTTTGGTATGACTTCTCTCAAGACAAGGTTCCATCTCATTTGAACCTTTTTCAGTGGTTGGGATGGTGGTTCCCTTAGGAGAGGATGACTCTAATGGAGGGTTCTTTTGGATTTTAAGTTGAGTTCCACACCTAAGGGTGATGTCACTAACATTTCCCTTATCCCTAGGGTTGAAAAGTGGTTGAGATGGTAGTTTACCAGACCCATGGATTTGGATTTCACCCACTGAGTTATCTAGTTGGCCTAATTGGGTTTTGAGGTCTTGTATGGCTGCTTGGGTGGTTTGTTGGAACTGGAGATTATTGTCAGCCATTTTTTTCATCATATCTTCTAGGCTAGGCTCGGGTTTTGGAGGGGGTTGTTGGAAAGGCCTTTGGGGTGGTTGAAAATTTCTGGGTGGTGGTGGTTGATGACTAATTTTCCTTGGTTGGTTCCATGGTTGATGAGGCTGGTTTGAATACCCCCCTTGCCAATAGTATTGGTTGTCTTTCCACCCAGGGTTGGATGGATACTAAGGTTCTTGCCTGGACGTTCTGGGAATATTGTCTCACAACTCTCAGAAGTTTCTCTCAATTGGGGGCATTGTTCAGAATAGTGGGTATCAGAAGAGCATATACCACAATGTATGGGAGGAGGAGATTGGAATTTCCCTTGGGAAAGAGCAAGTTGTCGTAGAAGGGTACTCACCTCTTCAAACTTTGTGTCCACCTTCTTCTCGAATTCAGTACTTTGCACCTCATGGACACCTCGAATGGGTACACTGAACCTTGAACTGAATTGTTGAGTGTTCTGTTCCATGGTCTCAATTAGGTTCCTTGCAGCGATTGGGGTTTTATCCACTAGTGCACCACCTATAGCAGCATCAATCATGTTACAATCTATTATAATTAAACCTTCATAAAAATATTGTATTAAAAGTTGATCGCTTATTTGGTGGTGTGGAAAACTTGAACATAATCTTTTAAAGAATTCCCAATATTCATGAAGGTTTTCTCCATGATATTGTCTTATCCCACACATTTCTTTCCTTATTTTTGCAGTTCGAGAGGCTGGGAAGTATTTTTCAAGAAAAAGTCATTTCATGTCCGCCCAACCTCTAATAGGTGAATTAACATAATACAACCAATATTTAGCCATGTCTTCTAATGAAAATGGAAATGCCCTAAGTTTTAATTGTTCTTCATCCACATTAGAAGGTTTCAGTATTGAACAAACAGTATGAAATTATTTTAAATGCTTATGTGGATCTTCTCGAGGCAGTCCATGAAATCTTGGTAATAAATGAATTAAACCAGATTTTAGTTCAAAATTGGGTGCCTCGCCTTGTAATTGAATGTAAGTGGGTTGGATATCAACATCAGGTGAGGTGAGTTATTTTAGTGTTCTATTATTTTCAGCCATGTTATACAAGTTATGTTCAGTTTTAACTTTGGTTTCAGAATAAGAAGAAGGATCAAGAAGAATTTTAAGATGTGATGTCTCCTCCTTCAAAGTGTTGTCTTGTGTGTCTCGGTTTCGTTGATGTAGGATCCTCTATGGTTCGGGTTCGAAAGTTTGTAAGTCTCCCGGAGTAGAACGCATCATACACAGGACCTAAACAATAAATAAATTAGAACACAAAAATAAATGCAAAGGTAGAAGATAAAACAAACAAATATTCACAAAAATTACAAAAAATTTATCAAAAACACGCACAAAAAACCAAATCCCTCCCCGGAAACGACGCAAAAATTTGACCACGTTGTCATGACATGTCAAATTGATTATTTTTTAAGGTTGATTTATAGTCTAGGGTATACCCTAGGTCATCTCTCAAGGAGCATTGGTAGGTTTAGAGTGTGTATTTTTAATACAAATGACTATGAGGGGGGGTGGTTTTGAAAAGAGTTTAAAACAATGACTTAGTTAAAATAGCTAAAAAGTTGAGTGACCCAGTGTATTTTGAAAAATATGAGATAAAAGGGTCGATGTGATTTCACTACACACATATCAAGTTCATTGTTCATTGAGATTCATCTTAGGTTTAGAGTAATTCTTCGGTTGGAGTTAATTGGAATCCCGATTAATTCCTAAGATTTTATTTCAATGCTTTAAGGAACAAACCTTGACGTAACAATCATATTGTCAAGGTCCAGTACTTATTCATGTAATAAGATCTTCCAAAGAATATTGAAATCTCAATAAGATGGGTATGAAAAGGATTATTTTGATGTCCAATCGGAACAACACAATTCACTCACTCAAAACCTCACACCGATCAGTTAGAAATTAAGAGCATAACACTCACATGCATCAAATCAAGCATTAAAATCTGAAATAAAATAAGATACATGGAATGAAATGTTTAAACACCCAAATTAATCCAAACCAGTAGCTAGTGTATGAATCAGAACACCCTTGACATGTGTGTAGCTCCCTCACAACGAACACCCACCGTTTAGCCCGACATCGAGAGGAGGAGGAAGCTCGAGTGGATCTCCTTCTTCATCCTTGATCCCTCTATGAGGATAGGGGCCTCCATAACTTCTTTTATGGTGAGAGGACTCCCTTGGGTCTCCAAAATGGCAGAGTGTGTCTTATGGTTCTAACTTTCAAATGGGGAGCCCAAGGTGTCATTTTATAGGAAAATTGGAAGGTGGTTTTAGGCACACAGATTTCGTCAATCCACTTGTACTAATATTTTATGCCTTCATACAACCTTATCTAGCTTTGGAAAAAATGTAAAAGTTGTATCCCTACCTCTTGACTGTCTCCACCGAAAATTTGGCACCGTTTGGACAACTACATCTCACAATATTGATAAAATACAGAACACCGCATTTGACTTGGTCCATATTCGGTGGCTTGGACAGATTAGTTCGGATGGGCCCCATGGAAGCCGAATCAGGATTGGATTCCTTAATATGAAATCTATACAATAAAATTTTGGACATGAACACAACATTTCAGCCCATTTGGATTCACGGATATTGTGTACTATGCAAAACAGTGGACCAATGTCCATATATCTATGCAATTTTGGCCCATTTTTCTTCCACTTCATCAAGGGCCCTCCAAATAACCTCCACCTACATTGAAATAATAAAAACAAGTAACATTACCCATTATAATATTGATTAACATTAATTTATTGATTCAAACATAAAGTGAAATTTATTATTATATTTGGAATATTCATTACAAAAATAGTTTAAAATAGCAGTGTAAGGGTGGAATAAAACAGTGAATCGTGGTACGATCACTTTTACCCCAACTGGTCTTGAGAAAGTGACCGACCTATGTATGTCTGAAATTTATTTATTTATTTATTCAATTAATGTGATGATTGTAAATATTTAATTAGATAAATGATGATCTGTGAATCATCTTTTAATTCAAATATGTATAAGGGTCTGCGCGTCCATTTCATTATTTGTATTTTATACCCCAGACCCCCTCGCCTGTGTGTGAGTATATTTGTAATTATACGGTGACAATCCGAGAGGCAGACCCCTCCATGTTGAGACGGTATTCCAGATAAGATTTGGGTGCTTTTCATTGGGGCCAACAGCGACACGAGTCATGTATTGACTCAGGTATGGATGCCTCTAGGTGATGATTGATTAGTTATCAATTGATCATTATAGAATTCTCAAGACCATTCGGAATGCATGATTTACTTTTTTCATAGTTTATTATTTTATGCATATGCATGATTATTGCATGATCACATAGGATAGTAAACAAGATAAAATGCATAAAGTTGTGACGAATAATATTCTATTGCATGTTCAGTTGTGAGCGCGACAACCCAATTTGAACATAATAAGTAGAAAAGGATTATATTCGTCAATTAATATTAAAAATATCTTAAAGATATATTAAGTCTAAATGCCTTCCATTTCTCACATCTAAACAAAACCGGCTGTTTGGGTGCTCATCATCCTCAGTTGAGAGTTTCTCTTACTATCCGGGCATTTCCATGAGAGAAATGGGTCGACGTAACTAAAGTGAGTAGTCAAGGATTAGCCTTATCTAACTTTCTATCAATTTAGAGGAAAAAGGTTCAGGGAATAAAGTTCAGATTCCAAAAGTTAGGACTTTACTCAACTACATAAGGAACCACAAGAACAAGTTTTTGGCCAGCATAGCGCCTACCTTGAAACCCTCCAAGTAGTGTCGTAGCCCTAGCTTGTAGACTACGAGGAAGGTTTTGAGGATCCTTGCCACTAGAATACTCAAGTGAAAGAGTATTCCAAATATAATAGTGAGGGATATTAAGGTTTGTTAAAACAGTGGGAGAAATTAAATGATATAATAATTTACTAATCATAAAATGTCAAAAGGTAATCAAGACAAAGTACTAAATGCTAAATGTTTATCTGATGTAGAATCAAAATGGAAATCACCAACACCAAAAGTACTTTATCACTACGATCAATGTTGGATAAATAAAATATCATGACCGACAATAACTTCCAGGAGTGGTACAGGTGCTTGCGCATAGTACTACGCCAAGAAAGGAAGTTATATGTGATGGAATCCCCAATTCTTGCTGATCCTCCTCAGGGAGAAAGCAAGACGGAAAAAGATAAGTGTAGAAATCATGTAGAAGATGCACTTGATGTACAATGCATCATGTTTTCATCCATGTCCATACAATTGAAAAAATGCATGAGGAAGAGGACTCCTACAAGATGCTTTCACATCTCCAAGAACTATATAAGGAGAGGGCTAGGCAAGAAAGGTATGAGATCTCAAGTGCGCTTTATAAGTGCATGCTAGCAGAAGGGAACCATGCTGGTCCTCACGTACTCAAGATGATTGGGTATATTGAGAGGCTTGAAGCCCTTGGGTTCAAACTGAACCAAGAACTAGTAGTGGATCTCATTCTTGCCTCCTTACCGTCAAGCTTCTTGACTTTCATTGTCAATTATAATATTAATGATATGACAAAGTCGCTCCCAGATCTCTTGGCTTTAGTTTGCCAAGCCGATAAGGACATGAAAAACACCAATTCAACTTTCCTTATGGTGAATAAGAAAAAAAGGGCAAGGCAAAGGTGTCTAAGGCCAAGTCAAGGACAAAGACACCAATGCATCATCCTGCAAAGAAGCCAAATATTTAGAGGCAAATTAATGAGCAGGAAGCTGTTTGCTTTGTATGTGGCAAGAAAGGCCACTGGAAGAAGAATTGCAGAGATGTGAAGAAGAAGCAAGTCGATGCTTCTACTTAAGGTATCTTTGTCATTGGATACAATCTATCTTTATCTATAAGTTGGGTATTGGATACGGCATGTGGCTCACACATTTTTATTCATATACAGGAACCAAGTAGGTTCAAGAAGATTGCAAAAGGTCAAGTGGATCTTCGAGCTGCAAATGGTGAAAGTCTAGTGGCCTTGGAAGTGGGAGACTATCACTTGACTTTACCAACTGATTTGGTTCTTGTTTTAAACAATCTCTATTATGTACCATCTATTACCAAGAACATTATCTTTGTGTCAAGTTTAGACACTATGGGTTTTTATTTCAAGTTTGTAAATAAAAGTTGTCACTTTTATAGGGATAACATATGTTATGGTATGGCACATCTTAACAATGATTTATATATGCTAGAACTAGAAAACATGGTAATGGAAATCGATGACAAAAACAGCCAACATGACTCAAATAAAACCCACCTATGGCACTTCAGGCTTGGTCATGTAAATGGAAAGATATTATGAAGATTACATCAAGAAGGGTATCTAGACTCAGTACAGATAGAAACCTTAGGTGTATGTCAAGATTGTCTATAAGGAAAGATGACCAAAGCACCTTTCTCATGAAAGGGAGAAAGAGCCAATGCAGTTCTGGAATTTATACATACCGATGTATGTGGTCCATTTCTAGTAGAGGAAAGGGGTGGTTTTATATACTTCATTACTTTTACCGATGATTATAGTAGGTATGGTTATATCTACTTAATGCGGTATAAGTCAGATTCCTTTCATTTCTTTAAGGAATACCAAAATTAAGTAAAAAACCAACTTGGTAATAAGATTAAAGCACTTTTCTCAAACTGAGGTGGAGAATATCTTAACCAAGATTTCATTGATCACTTGAAGGAGTGTGGGATAGTATCCCAAATCACTCCTCCTTATACACCACAATGGAATGGTGTTAGTGAAAGGAGGAATAGGACCTTTCTTGACATGATCAGATCAATTATGAGTCATACAACTCTTCCATTATCCTTTTGGGTATACGCCTAGAAGACAGCAGCATATAGCCTTAACCGAGTACCAACTAAATATGCAGATGGGATTCTATATCAGTTATGGTATGGAAAGAAACCCAATCTATCACACATGTGTGTGTGGGGGTGCGAGGCATTTGTCAAGACTTTACCAAGTGAAAAATTAGCATCCAAAAGCACTAAGTGCATCTTTATAGGTTATCATAAAGAAACTAGAGGATACTACCTATATAACCCTTTAGATAGAAAAGTCATTGTGGTAGGATACGCCACATTTCTAGAAATTGATCACATTTCTATTGAAAATAGTGGGATCAAGATTGACTTCAATTAAGTTAATGCTCTAGATACACAAGAGTTGGTAGAGGAACAATCTCCACAAGAGAAAGTGGAAGAAGAAATTGTTCCTAAGACACAGATACTGCGTAGGTCTACACGATAGGTTAGAGAACCAAAGCGTTATGGTTTTCTTGTCACTGAGTCAGGTGACACAATAATCCTTGAGGATGATGAACCTCTAACCTACAAGGAAGCAGTAGAAGGCAAAGAAGATGCTACATGGCAAGAATCCATGAATTCTGAGATGGAGTCCATGTACCAAAATCAAGTTTGGATTTTGGAAGACCCTCCAGCTAATGTAAAGACCATTGGATGCAAATGGGTATTCAATAAGAATATGTACATGGATGGTAAGGTTAATAACTTTAAACAAAGACTGGTTTCCAAGGGTTTTAGACAATTTCAAGGCATTGACTATGATGAAACCTTCTCACCAGTGGCAATACTTAAATCCATCATAATATTTCTTGCAATAGCATCCTTTCATGATTATGAAATTTGGAAAATGGATGTCAAAACTGCTTTTCTAAATGGGAAGTTGGTTGAAGACGTCTATATGACTCAACCTAAAGGGTTTGTTAAGTCAAAGAATGCCAATAAAGTATGCAAGTTGCAGAGATCCATTTATGGATTGAAGCAGGCATCAAGATCATGGAATGTTCGCTTTGATGAGGCCATAAGAGATTTTGGTTTTGTCAAAAATGAAAGCGAGCCTTATGTCTATAAAAAGGTTGAAGGGAATGCTATATTTTTCCTAGTTTTATATGTTGATGACATATTAATCATGGGAAATGAGGTGCAAGTCTTACAGTTAGTTAAGACTTGGTTAAATGAATGCCTCTCCATGAAAGACTTAGGTGAAGCAGCCTACATTATAGGGATCAAGATCTATCGATATAGATCTCAAAATCTACTTGGTCTAAGTCAAAGTACATATATTGACAAGGTA
This sequence comes from Viscum album, assembly GCA_963277665.1. Lineage (NCBI taxonomy): Eukaryota > Viridiplantae > Streptophyta > Magnoliopsida > Santalales > Viscaceae > Viscum > Viscum album. The sequence goes on along the minus strand of OY728164.1, from coordinate 918,664,081 downwards.
CTCAAAAGGTATAATATGGAACAATAAAAGAGAGGATTATTACCTATGTCACATGGTGTAAATCTCTCCAAGAAAATGTGTCCACAAACACAGGAGGATATTGATATAATGAGTAGAGTCCCTTATGCTTTGGCAGTGGGTTCTATCATGTATGCCATGATATGTACTAGGATTGATGTTGCCTTTTCTTTAACCATGGTGGGTAGATATCAAGTCAATCCAGGAGAGCTGCACTGGATAGCCATTAAAACTATCCTAAAGTACTTAAGGCATACTTAGGATATGTTCCTGGTGTATGGTGGATATGTGGAACTAGTTGTGAAGTGATACACTGATGCTAGTTTCCAGACAGATCATGATGATATGAAATCGTAGTCAGGCTGCATCTTTTGCCTGAATGGTAGTGTAGTGAGCTGGAGAAGCTCAAAGAAAGCTATGGTTGCTGATTCTACAACAGATTCCGAATATATTGAAGCTTCTGATGCAGCAAAGGAAGCAGTCTGGAACGTAGCTTTATCTCAGACATTGGTGTCATACCTAGTAGTGCATACCATGTTCTAGTATATTGTGATAATACTGTGGCAGTGGTGCTTGCTAAGGATCTCAAGTCTGACCAGAGGACAAAGCATATTTTTCAGAAGTTTCATCTCTTAAGGGATTTTACTCAAAGAGGTGATGTGACAGTTAGCAGAGTAGCCACATAGGACAATGTGGCAGACCCCCTTACTAAAGCCATTTCTTAGCAGAAGAATGATTCACATGTGAGAGCTAGTAGATTGAAACCTGTTAGCAGTTGGCTCTAGTGCAAGTGGGAGTGTTGAAAGTGGGTTCCCTAGACCCAACTTGTATTGTACTTTGATTACTGTTACATGTATTCAGTTTTTTTTATACATGTGTTTATCTTTCCATGATAGTGTAGGTAATTCTGCATCCATTTTGTTTATGTAAATGTACTTAGATTACCTATCGCATCAAATGGTTATAGAAAGTCCCAGGCTATAATGAGAACCCGGAGATGCCATGACAGTAATCTTAAAGTAACGTCCTATGGTCCAGTTACATCATTATGAAAGGACATAGATGATGTGTGACCATCAGGTGCTGGGGTCTCATAAGCATTGAGACTTCTTCTCATGAAGTTCACACTTGATGATCTCTAGTAATTGAGATCATGAGGATAGACCCGCTTAATAGGAACACCACGTGTTTATGGTGTCATTGGTCGTTCCTATCTACGGACATGTGTAATGGTCTCCTGACTTGAGATCATTATCAATGAATGTCATTTAATTACTTACATTTTATATAAGGCGAAAACCATGGAGATAAAGTCGTGGTGAGGTAGTTTGTATCGGGTACGTCATTTATGGCATGACATTGATTGAATGGTCGAGAAAGAATTTGTCACTTCCGAGTTCAGGAAGAGATATCTTGGGCCTGGTTGATTAGGATGGTTGCACCTTCAATAAATCTATGGCCATGGTAGTCGAAGGTAAGACTTTCTGGACAAATCAACAAACAAAATAAATCAAATAAAGAATGATGATACTAGTATGCATTCTACTTTATTAAGATATCGATGACGAAGATATTATATTACACAGACTGTGTTCATAGGAAGGAAGTCGTTGCTTTTACTTTGCCTTATCTCTATAGGGGCCTCGATGGGTTGCTAGACCCCACTCTAGGTCGGTGTTAATATTCACTGCTATTGAGATAAGGGCCTAGAGGGTCACACACAATAGCGTCTTGAGAATCTGCCCTATTCTGGGAATAGGAATATAGATCTTGGTGGGCCCCACCAAAGGGTCCGAGCACTATCCAAGTTCTATGGATCACCAAAGAATAAATAAATTCATTAATTAGTCATGTTTAGAATAATCCGTTGAATTTATTTATAACATTTATTTACAAGTTAATAGTAAATACAAGTATTGATATTATTCGAATGTATTTAAATATCCTAGGTTCGTTTAATATTAGCAGGTGGAATGAGTCGAGTTAAAGACTCAAATTTATCACGTAATATATTTATATATCACAAGTAAGTGATAAATTGTAAATATTATTTATGGCATTATTTTATTTGTCATAAATAATTATTTATATCACTTATATAGCGGACGTCTATTACATGGGGGGTCGGGAACCTATACTGTGTGTTTTAAACACTCCCTTTATAAGTGAGAGAGAGGCTCTCCCATGATCACTATTCATGTGTCATGATTGAGTGCTTCTCTCTCCTCCTAGAATCTAGAGAGAGTCTCTCAAGAAAAGAAGGATCTTCAAGATCATCCATCTCGGATTGAAGCTCCTTCCTTTGCGGTGATCATCGCTTCGCTGAAGTGTGCGTCGAAAATCCGTGCTAGCACCCGGATCTTGATGAATGGAATGTGAGAAGATTCGCGAGGCATGTGTGGATGATCTAGAGGGCCTCGACGTCGGAGTCTTCAAGCAACGATCCCCGAAGTCCTGCGGCAGACTTGCACACGTCAATTCTGAACAAGGTAAACATTCAGTTTAATTCTTGTGCATTGTATAAACCTTGCAAGATCCTCGGACCAAGCCAAGACAAGATCACTGGAGTTGACAAGGTTATGTCACACTGGTGAGCCAGGATGGGGTTCTTGAGAGAGCTCTACTAGTTGAGAGCATCCTCACAGAGTATGCACCAATGGTGGGAGCTACAATCGGGCGATAGGTGATCGAGTCATCTGTGGCGGGTAGCCTACAGATGATGCAGAGGCCCATGTGGGCCAGACCATTTGGAGTATAACCCCAGGACTCAGGGTTTGCAGTATGAGGATTCTGAGGTAGAGGGAGTCATCAGAGGATCAGATTATGCTATGCATGCAATGGGTAGGGGCACATGGCTTGAGATTGCTCAACTTACTGCGCAGAGGACTGAAAGACAGTCAAGGGACCACTGAGGAAGCGATAGATACAGAAACAGGGTGTTCTGATAGGAGGAAGACATGATAGAGGAGTAGGAATATTGGAAGAAGGTGGTTGTAGGTATGAGGTACTACCACCACTACCCCTAGGTGGTCCACTATAGGCTCTAGGATCAGGTGGATAGGGGAGGTCTCAGCTTCAAGTGATCGAGTCCCATGGTCCTAACATCTCAAAGATGATATGAGGTACGATCTACACTTTATTTAAAATTATTATAGATACAGATGACAGTTACTATTTCTTTGGCACAGACCTTGTTCGAAACTCGGAGATTCCGATCGAGCCACTGGCTCGATCCTTACAATTAAATACTCCTGCGGGAGGGGATTCAACGATCACACACTGGTGTCGACAGTGTGAGCTTACTCTTGGTGGTGAGAGATTCATATGGGATCTCCTAGTAGCATCGTTGAGGTTTTATTATGTCATTCTGGGTATGGACTGGCTATTAGCAGTTCATGCTTAGATTTACTGTTTTAGACGCACGGTGCGGTGTGTCTGTGAAGATGGGAAATGGTTTTCCTTTATTAGCGAGAAGGAAAATAGAGCATCATGAGATGGACTCACACATTTCAGGGTGAATTTGATCACTCATTAGTTTTATAGCATGACCCTCAGTGTATTGGATGAGACGAGTCCATATTTTCCTACAGTGGTGGATGAGTACAAGGATGTCTTTCCAGAGGATGTTCCAGGACTACCTCCTTGTAGAGAGATAGAATTCTGCATTGATCTATATCATGGGATGACACTAATATCTACAACTGCGTATTGGATGGCTCCCATAGATCTCTGAGATTTGAGGTAACATTTGGAGGACTTATAGAATAAGGGGTTTGTAAGGCCCATCATTTAACCATGGGCAGCCCCAATTTTGTTTTCCATGAAGGTATATAGAAGCTTGAGGTTATGTGTGGACTTATGGTGCTTGAACCAAGTGACTGTGAAGAACAAGTATCCTATATTGAGGATTTATGACCTCTTCAATCAGCTAAATGCAGCAAGATGGTTCTTGAAGATAGATCTCAAATCAGGTTATCACTATTTCGAGTAATAACTAGTTCATTTTTCATATATGTTTTGGTTTAGTAGTTTTAGTATTTGAACTTTGATCAAGGTTCCATAATCTCTAGAATGTAAATAATTATATAAATATCATATATATATTCATTATATATGTATTTAATAAAATCCATTAAATTTTGAGATAGAAAAAATAAATTGCACCATTCATGGAGATGATATGTCGTATATAGGCTTAGATGCTATTTTCATTTTTTGATGGATGGAATGAGGGAAAGAACTATAATAATTAAACTTTACAGTATAAATAATATATAATATATATCATATGTATTCATTATTTCGATATCTATAACCATCCAAGTAATGTGGTGATTAGAAGCAAATTATACCGCGATGTGGAGATGGTAAGTCGTACATACGCACAAAAGATGTTTTTGATTTATTTAGGATAGAAAATATAAGGAACATGGTTTTACCATAATCATAATAACATATTAGTATATTTAAAAATTTGAAGTTATTATTTTAGGATTATTACAACACATGAAGAGGAAGTATAAGAATAAATAAACATGAAAGAGTCAGTAAAGATGATTACCTCTTATTCGATGGACTTGCTTTATGTCACTTCTTATGGAACAGAAGATTAGTCTTTTAGGGCGATAAAAACATCTATAACTTGTATAATAATGTTGAGAAGATAAATTTCAAGGTATTAGTCATGATATATGGCTCAATTTTGTCTGAATAAGTGAGTAAGGAGGTTCCCTTTTATAATTGAGGAGAGGGGCACTTTTGAAATTTCTCAAATGATTAAAATATAATAAGACTATTCTAGATCCAAATGCATCCAAATAGAAGTGGTTTAAAATTAAAGGTGAGATAGGTATGTAATCTAATCAACCAATATAATTTAAATAAATTTTTTCACAATTTTAAATCTTATCATTTTGATTAACCCTTAGTTAACCTGTTTTAATTTTAACAATAGTAACAACTTTTTAAATATTAAAGGGTTTCAATTATTATATATTAGGTGAAAATTGGAAAATAAATGTCCACTTTATGAAATTTTCAACCATATATTATCTAAATTTTACTTATTAATGATTCTTATTGTTTTTATGTAATTTAATAAAATATTATTCTCATAAAATATCATTATTCTCAATTTTGACAATATTTATTACTTTGACTTTAATAACATCAAGAAAACACATTAAATTTGAAAAAATTATTTAATTAAATCCATAACATGTTATTTTAATCTATAAAATTATTCTATAAAATTATTTATCACAAATCATATTACATTAATATTTTTAATATCATTTATTTGATTTTTATGTTAATTAAATTAATATTATAATAGTTTTGGACAATCATATAAGGTAATTATATAATTTATAAAAATTATAAATAAATTTATATCATGTATATAATTTTATAATGATAAAAATTTAGATTTATATTTTTTAAATAAGTATTTTAACTCACATATATATCATGAAAACACATTTAATGTGTTATTTTGTCTTTTATATCCTTGTGCAAGCATTACACAAGCATTTGGATAAGCCAATTTTTATATTATAATAAAAATTGTTTCTAACAATATAAATAATCAATATTTAATAACCATGTCTATAAATTATTTATCCTTTCCCCAATATTATTTTTAATTTACCAAATTTGACTTTTCCAGTGTTGCTCAGGCTCTGCATCGGCATTGAAAATGATTTTAATATTTATTAAGGAATACGTTATAATATAAATGTTTTCAATTAATTTTTTATAATATTTGTAGTATTTTATCAAAATTTAATAATTCTATAATTTTTATAAATTTTCATATTATTTTTATCTCTTTGTGATAACATAAAAGATACCGCATTTCATTTTAAATTGTATTTTTTTACTATTCAGTAAAAAAAATAACTTCATTAGAAAAATTGAAAAAAAATAATCCTATGATAATTTTGGATTTATGAATCTAAAAAAAATCCATTTCATGAAATTAAATTCCAACAATTGGTTATAATTAATTTTATAATAAGTGTGAAAAATGAAGCAAAAATCCCTTTTTAGAAAAAATACAATTTTTCTTGAAAATTATTATTTATGTATATAAATGATTTTATACCAAACTCAGTTATAAAACTAATTAAAATGCAACTAATCTAATTATTCAAAATATAATAGAGATAATTTTACTTTTAAAAAATTTTAATATAAAATGGAACTTCGCAAATAACTGACACAAAAATACAGTTTTCAACAAAATTGGTATTTTCACTATTCATGGGAAAATCAATATTCTCATAAATATCCCAAGAATTCACCCAAAGATAATTTTTTCATGATTATTTCAGAAATGATATTTTTTTTTAAAATTATAATTTATATATGTTCCAAAAATTAATTATAATGTTTTCACACAAAAAGAAATAAAAACATTTTTCAAGAAAACATATTTTAAAAGAATAAAATTGCTTCGCTGAAAATTAAGTACTTATTTCCTAAGGATTAATCAATGATTTTTCATTATGCAGTACCTTCAGGTATATTTCATAATTTTTTTAATATTATTAATACCATCCTATACAATGACTTGGATATAATTTTCATGTTTAAATAATAATATTTCGGGGTTCGTTTAAAGTCAGTGTTGTGTGTTGTATTTGATATCAAACAAAGTGTTCTTTTAAAATCTCAAGGTGATACATTTTACATTTTTTAAGAAGAAAAAAATGGATTAGGTTCCCTTTATTTTAAAAAATGGGTCTAAAGAGGTGTGAATCCAGTTCACACTTGTTCATAGAGTGGAGAAGCATGAACATGGTTCCTGCTTCTTTCCATGCTATCTTGGAAGTTGGAACCTTGTTCATGATTACATGGGGCATGACATGAAGTGTGTACAAAGTTCATGATTACTTTTCAATGCTTACAATGGAGGCATGAACAATTTTAATTCTTCCCACTAAAAAAACATATAAATGGAGGGCCTCCCCACCCCCCTCCATTTTATTTATTCCACCTTTTATTTTGATATGAAGCTCTGTTAGATTCCTTTCCCAGCATATATTTCTAGCTTTTGAGAAGGTAAAATTTATATTTCTAAATTTTCATTTTAAAATTATTTTTTTTATTTTTTTGTATTATATATTTATTTAATATGTATGGTTATATTAATGTATTAATTATTATTCTTTTTATGATTTCATTTCTGTATGAATTAGTGTTCATTGTATGATTTAATTTATAATTAATGACATAGGGAATTTAAATATTGTTCTTGCATAATTTAAATTTTATTTATAAAATATATTTTATATTTAGGGAAATATTATTGTTTAAAAAATGTGTATATTTTTTATTTAAATTCTGAATAATTAGATTTGAATATATATATATATATATTATACTATATCTAAAGTAAAATAAATTAAAAATATAATATTTTATATGTAAATAAATTGAAACTACAAAAATATTTTATAAAAATTATATTATGAATATTTATTTATAAAAATACTAGTTATATTATGTGTCATATTTAAATTTATTTAAATAAAAAATATATTATTCGATATATTTATATATATATATATATAATAGATCCTTTTGGATGGTGTTGTGGGTTTGAGAGCTTATCTTCGAAGGTAACGACGATGGCATCTAGGGATCACTTCTACCATGGCAATTCCGCACTCTCTTGGTTCAAAACCTCTCTTTAGAGGGCTATCTTGAGTGTCACCATTGGTTTTGGGTGTTTCTCGCCATGGTATTGAAGTAATCACGACTTTAGATGGAAAATTGGGTGAAATATCATATATAAGGGATGATCCTGCTCGATGTTCTCTAGAAGCTTTCAAGGGCTCTTCTGCTAGTAGGATACTCAAAAAAGGATCATTGTCCAATGTGGAAGCTTCCTTGAAGAATTTTTGGAATGATTGGATATGGGTAAGAACTTATTAATCTCTTGGGTTGTCCTCCACAAAGGTGTGAAGTGATGACATCTTGAAGATATTGTTCGCAGGATCTCTTTTCTTTGAGGTTTTTTCAGATTGTAAGTGTACTTCATAAGGTAGAGGCCTCTTTCAATGTTTGTTTCATTAAAATGAATCTTATATATGTTCATGGTCCTCTAGTTCTCTTCTTTTAAATCTAGAAATGCTCCATCTCCATGAATGGACGATGGAATTCAATGTTTCATAGGTCAAGAATGCATTCACATAGGTATGGATCAGGTTGCACGAACTCAACTAGATTTTACGGCATCCAAAAATCCTACATGGAATTTATGCTTCCATTGGTGTTCTTATTTTCTCAGATTAAGATAAAAAAATTTCATGTATGGTAATTTTGCAAAAATACTAGTTGAAATTTATTTGTGTGATACTCTCATTGACATTGTGAATCTGACTACTCCCACTGATGATATACAAATCATTATTGAGTATGAGAATTTACCTATATTCTATCAAAATTGGAAGTCTGTTAGTCATTTGGGTGAGAATTGTATGAGGAAGCTCTTTGAATCTTGTGGTTCGAAGAGGCATCCACCTAAGGACTGTGATGATAATAGGAAATTTAGGTATCATGGGAATACTTCTCGGTAGCCTAAGGTGTAGCTGGTGTATTTTTAGGATAATCCTGCTCAGATCCATATGGCTCTAAACTGTATGGGTAAGTCATTAGTGGAGAACCGACACTAATACAAAAGCAGGAATTAACAACGCTAAAAACGGGATTTAACATCGCTAAAAAGGCGTTGTAAATCTTGGTGCTAAAAAAGGGGGTACCCCTTTATCAGCGCTAAACTAGTGCTTCTTTAGCGCTGATAAATGATTGTTTTATCAGCGCTCCTTTAGCGCTGATAAAGGTGTAGTTTATCAGTGCTTCTTTAGCACTGATAAAGGTGTAGTTTATCAGTGCATTTTTAGTGCTGATAAAATCACGATTTATCAGCTCTAAAAGAGCGCTAATAAATGCCTTCTCTACTGCTCCGATAAATCTGTAGCAGCACACCCGAACACCTGCAAAAAAAACAGCATCTCAATAATCCAATTAAAGCAACTATACCCATACAAAATTAACTCATAAATCATAAGAAAATTAGACCAAGTATACCCATACAACAATTATACTCATACACCATTAACACATAATTTATAAGTTAATCAAGTACTTAAAGAAATCAATTCAGAATTCAGAGGGTTTGGGGCTGTTCAAGGGTTTGGGGTGGCTGTTCAAGGGTTTGGGGTGGTTGTCCAAGGGGAGGTAGGGGGTGTCTGGGGGGCTTTCCAGTTCAATCCTAAGGCTCTACATGGGTGTGTTTTATCAATACATAAATCTTTGGACTTTTCTCTATCCACTATCCATCATGTTCTCAACCTCAAAGAAGTTATAAGGTTTTTACACACACTAAAGTGCACATACTTGGGGGGGGGATGAATCTCATTAATAAACCCCCAATATTAAACCTGCAATAGGCTATTGTAAGTGCATGATCAGGCAATATGCACAACCTAGTTGAGAAAGAACTGGAATAAAACTAATAAAAAATCATCATTGATCCTCAAATCCATGACCATGATTAAACCCAAATTAATTTTCCAAGTGCTGAAATTTTAATAAGAATTTCACAAGGATCGTGTCTACATTATAAAAATATAGTTTGACCAAGTCCTACCCCATATACATCAAGACACATTGATTCTCAAGTATTAAAGCTTGATCAACCATACCTACTTCATCCAATGTTAGGGTTTCTCTGAGTACATCATAGGAACCACACAAAACATATAATATACCATGGTCTCCCCACTATATACATAATTATCATTGACCTCCAATATATGAGTTTTATTTATACCATATCATGGAAATCCACTTATGGGAGTTTTCTCATCCAGGGAATACCCTCAACAGTATCTCAGACCACCCATATGTGTTCTTCCAATTCTGAGGCATAAGACCTACAAGGATCTCATCCCTATACTATGGGAGTACCCTTATTTAGGGAATAATACAAAGAAGCATATATTCTTTACCATATGGGAGTATTATCATCTAAATAATAATCCCTAGAAGCATATCAACCCTCCAATATGGGTGTATTCTCATTTGAGGCATAATCTATATAATCATCTCAGCCCTCCCCTATGGGATTATTTTCATTTAGTGAATATTCCCGATAAGAATATCATCCCACTCCTATGGTTGTATTCTAATTTGAGGAATAATACCTATATACATCTCATCCCTCCCCTATGAGAGTATTCTAATTTAAGGAATAAGACCCATAAGCATATCCACCCTCCCAAATGGGAGTATTTTCATCCAGATATAAGCCCATAAGTATCATAGACCCAAACACATGATCACCCTAGTATACCAGGCCAAACATGACTTGATATATATGATTCCCCTGATAGATCACAAGCCATGACCCCCCATTTAAAAGATCAATGCAATCTGAATGTGTTTGGTCGGATTTCCATAGGTCATTTGTTGTTTTCACTTAAAATCTTGTCCATTTTAAACAAAATAGAGACCCTTTGAGTGATAGCGGCCACACCGTGCCTCGTATTGAGGTGGGGTTGACTCTTACACGTCACCAAGGACCCTTGGATCGTTATTATAAAATATCAATGCAATCCGAATGCGTTTGGTCAGATTTCTGTAGGTTAGTTGTTGTTTTAACTTAAAATCTTGTCCATTTTAAACAAAATAGAGACCATTTGAGTGGTAGAGGCCACACCATGCCTCGGATTGAGGTGGGGTTGATGCGTACACATCACCAAGTACCCTTGGATCGTTCTTATAAAAGATCAATGCAATCCGAATGTGTTTGGTCGGATTTCCGTAGGTCAGTTGTTGTTTTCACTTAAAATCTTATCCACTTTAAACAAAATAGAGACCCTTTCAGTGATAGCGGCCACACCATGCCTCAGATTGAGGCGGGGTTGACTCGTACATGTTACCAAGGACCCTCGGATCGTTCTTATAAAATATCAATGCAATCCGAATGTGTTTGGTCGGATTTTTGTAGGTCAATTGTTGTTTTCACTTAAAATCTTATCTATTTTAAACAAAATAGAGACCCTTTGAGTGATAGCGGCCACACCGTGCCTCGTATTGAGGCGGGGTTGACTCGTACACATCACCAAGGACCCTTGTATCATTCTTATAAAATATCAATGCAATCCGAATGCGTTTGGTCAGATTTTCGTAGGTCAGTTGTTGTTTTCAATTAAAATCGTGTCCACTTTAAACAAAATAGAGACCCTTTGAGTGATAGCGGCCACACCGTGCCTCTTATTGAGGTGTGGTTGACTCATACATGTCACCAAGGACCGTTTTATCGTTCTTATAAAATAACAGTGCAATCGGAATGCGTTTGGTTTGATTTTCGTAGGTCAGTTGTTGTTTTCACTTAAAATCTTGTCCATTTTAAACAAAATAGAGACCCTTTGAGTGATAGAGGCCACACCGTACCTAGTATTGAGGCGGGGTTGACTCTTACACATCACCAAGGACCCTTGAATCATTATTATAAAATATAAATTCCATCCGAATGCGTTTGGTCAGATTTCCATAGGTCAGTTGTTTTTTCACTAAAAATCTTGTCCATTTTAAACAAAATAGAGACCATTTGAGTGATAGCGGCCACACCATGCCTCGGATTGAAATGGGGTTGACTCTTACACGTCACCAAGAACCCTTGGATCGTTCTTATAAGAGATCAATGAAATCATAATGCGTTTGGTCAGATTTCTGTAGGTTAGTTGTTGTTTTCAATTAAAATCATGTCCACTTTAAACAAAATAGAGACCCTTTGAGTGATAGCGGCCACACCGTGCATCGTATTGAGGTGGGGTTGACTCTTACACATCACCAAGGACCCTTGTATCGTTCTTATAAAAGATCAATGCAATCCGAATGCGTTTTGTCAGATTTCTATAGGTCAATTGTTGTTTTCACTTAAAATCTTGACCATTTTAAACAAAATAGAGACCCTTTGAGTGCTAGCGGCCACACCGTGCCTCAGATTGAGGCGGGGTTGACTCGTACACGTCACCAAGGACCCTTGGATCGTTCTTATAAATGATCAATTCAACCCGAATGCGTTTGGTCAGATTTCCGTAGGTCAGTTGTTGTTTTCACTTAAAATCTTGTACATTTTAAACAAAATAGAGACCCTTTGAGTGCTAGCGGCCACATCGTGCCTCGGATTGTGGAGGGGTTGACACGTACACATCACCAAGTACCCTTAGATCTTTTTTATAAAATATCAATGCAATCCAAATGCGTTTGCTCGGATTTCTATAGGTCAGTTGTTGTTTTCACTTAAAATCTTGTCCATTTTAAAAAAAATAGAGACCCTTTGAGTGCTTGTGGTCACATCGTGCCTTGGATTGAGGCAGGGTTGACTCTTACATGTCACCAAGGACCCTTTTATCGTTATTATAAAATATCAATGCAATCCTAATGCATTTGGTCAGATTTCTGTAGGTCATTTGTTGTTTTCACTTAAAATCTTGTCCATTTTAAACAAAATAGAGACCCTTTGAATGCTATCGGACACACCGTGCCTCGGATTGAGGCGGGGTTGACTCGTACACATAACCAAGGACCCTTGTATCGTTCTTATAAAAGATCAATGTAATCCAAATGCATTTGTTCAGATTTCCGTAGGTCAGTTGTTGTTTTCACTTAAAATCTTGTCCATTTTAAACAAAATAGAGACCCTTTGAGTGCTAACAGCCACACTGTGCCTCGTATTGAGGCGGGTTTGACTCGTACACATCACCAAGGACCCTTGGATCGTTCTTATAAAATATAAATGCAATCTGAATGTTTTTGGTCAGATTTCCGTAGGTCAGTTGTTGTTTTCACTTAAAATCTTGTCCATTTTAAACAAAATAGAGACCCTTTGAGTGCTAGCGGCCACACCGTGCCTCGGATTGAGGCGGGGTTGACTCATACACGTCACCAAGGACCCTTGGATAATTCTTATAAAATATCAATGCAATCCGAATTTGATCTACTAATTATTCATTATGCAAAACATAAAGGTACCATTAAATACTTACATTGCCCCAAACACCCATAACACAACCCAACCACAACCTTCATCTCAATGTACTCAACCGATCTAAACACCAAATGGATTTTAACCAAGACTATCTAATTGAAAACACTGATCATGTCATCAACTGACCAATTAATTTCTATGGTGCTCCCTACTATACGCTTTAGCTCACAAACACCACCATCTGATGTTTAACACCTCCATCATCGGGAAAGAACCACTAGAACCCCAACTAAAACTCCACAACATACCCAACATGTTTTCTAACTTAATGTGCTTAGAAATCCATGAGAACACCAACCAATGTTATCATCCATCCTTTCCATCAAAACCACATGGAATGGATTTGAATCCATCATCCATACATGATTCAAGGACAATTCAACTTTTCTTCAAAGATTGAACCCATTTTCAAAACATAATTAACATTTCAAAACATCAAATAGATGTGGCTTACAATTCACCATATTTTTTCCTTTTTCCTGGAGGAATTTGAAACATGCACCACATAGGTTGTAAAAGTAGTAGAGGATAGATCTCTTTGATCATACAAAGCCATAAACCTAAGTTTATCCTTGAGGAAACTGATGAGTGATGTTTGTGAATGCTTTTTGGAACTAGGAACCGACTCGCTTGATGAAACACAGGAAATATATTTAAATGTAGCCTCACTTTCTAAATCATTGAAACAATTTCCTATATTGGATTCTCTTAATGTCAGATTTAGCATCCCATCTTGTTCATCAAATGGATTGGTCAACTTCCAATCTATCATGGAGGCTGCCGCACCACCTTTACACACAACTAATGATCTGAGGCAGCTTGATTAGAAAAACAATCCTGAGGGAACTAGACATGAAATATCATGCAGTACCATAGTTTCTCAGCAACCTAAATTTAACCCACATGATATAAGGTTATTTCATGATGTCTAAGACATAGAGAGAGGAGAAGAGAAGGTGAAAGTCTCGTAGACGAACAACATCAAAAATTAACATCCACCACACTTTCACTATATACATAAAAATCATATATTTAAGAATGTCCATGTGAATTTCTATCTTACTTCCATTGATGATTATTCATGTTGGTCAACTTGTTTTAGAAATTGTTTATCTTCATCCGTTCCTTGTACTTGCACCCATGAATTTGAAGGTGAGTATGCGTACATGATAGTTGACCTTCTTAGAGAAGAGTTTCTGGAAGAGTATAAGAGACATGAAGCAATGAAGATCATTAGAGTGTTGGAGAAAATGTGGTTGCTACACACAATTTGGCAATCGGCTTGTGAAACGCGGCCTAAGTTACGACTTTCAGGTATTGTACTTTATTTTTTTCTGGAGGGTTTCAGTGTAAATGCATTTTGGAATGATCATTGTTATTCATTGTCTTTTAGTTTTTTTTATAGCAGAGGGGAAAGGGTGGGGTCTGTAGACATTGGAGTATATGTTGAAGGGTGACTTTATGGGAAATTACATCCTATATTTTTACAACATTTCCATAGTATCTAACATCTAACCAAATGGCCTCTTTTCCATTCAAGCTCCTCAAACCTCGATCACCATCGGGGTTCGGGGAGCTTGAAGGGAAAAGAGTCCATTTCTCCAACATATTCACACACAAAATCACCCTTCGACATATCCTCCAATGTCTGTAGACCCCACCCTTTCCCCTCGGCTATCAAAAAACCTAAAATACAATGAATAGAAATGATCATTCCAAAATTCATTTACATTGAATCCCTCTAGAAAAAAATAAAGTACAATACTTTCAAGTTGTAACATAGGCCGCGTTGCACAAGCCGATTGCCACATTATTTGTAGCAACCACATTTTCTCCAACACTCTAATGATCTTCATTGCTTCATGCCTCTTATACTCTTCCAGAAACTCTTCTCTAAGAAGGTCAACTATCATACACATCACCAAGGACCCTTGGATCGTTCTTATAAAAGATCAATGCAATCTGAATGAGTTTGGTCGGATTTCCGTAGGTCAGTTGTTGTTTTCACTTAAAATCTTGTCCATTTTAAACAAAATAGAGACCCTTTGAGTGCTAGAGGCCACACCATGCCTCAGATTGAGGTAGGGTTGACTCGTACACATCACCAAGGACCCTCGGATCATTTTTATAAAATATCAATGCAATTCGAATGCGTTTGGTCGGATTTCCGTAGGTCAGTTGTTGTTTTCACTTAAAATCTTGTCCATTTTAAACAAAATAAAGACCCTTTGAGTGGTAGAGGCCACACCATGCCTCAGATTGAGTCGAGGTTGACTTGTACACGTCACCAAGGACCCTTGGATCATTCTTATAAATGATCAATATAATCCGAATGCATTTGGTTTGATTTCTGTAGGTCAGTTGTTGTTTTCACTTAAAATCTTGTCCGTTTTAAACAAAATAGAGACCCTTTGAGTGCTAGCAGCCACACTGTGCCTCGGATTGAGGTGGGGTTAACTCGTACACGTCACCAAGGACCCTCGGATCATTCTTATAAAATATCAATGCAATCTGAATGCGTTTGGTCAGATTTTCGTAGGTCATTTGTTGTTTTCACTTAAAATCTTGTCTATTTTAAACAAAATAGAGACCCTTCGAGTGGTTCAACATTCTTGCATGTTGCTGGTGCATATCATCAGTTAAAATCGGAAAATTAATCATTGGATAAAGGTTGTTTTATTTAATAACAATTACAATTTTCCTATGAACATTTACATACAACAATGTTTCACCTTTTGATCCCTTTAACCCCTTTCAAAAATGACCACAAATTATACATGTCCCCAAGTCAGATCTTCATTGTATTTGTGTACAATCATCCATTAGGTATGCGGCCCACTCGTTTCTAAACACATCTATATCATCTTGTGAGTATGTGGCTTTTCGGAAGTCATAGTAGTATTACAAATTAAAAAATAAAGAATTAATAAACAACTTAAACGAACTAGTAGTTGTTTTTAAAAATACCTCTTTAGGGATTCTAGTTTGCTGATGAAAAATGATCTATTTAATAAATTTACAAACATAATAACTGAAATCATTATCGTTTGTTTGTTTTGGACACTGCAAAAAAATTGATCATTAGGAGAATAAGTAACTTGTGTTGAGATGTGTTTAGATAGTGAAATTTTATTATATATACCCTGATATTTGTCCAGACGTAGTAATTGCTCACCTCCTTATGCTTATCCCCTGGCCTCATTCCTTTTTTTAGACGATAATGATACACCTCCCTATTAGTAAAATATAATATAAATTATATTACTTGATGTTTAGACCTAAAACGTAAGATGTAGTGTCCTATAGATTCACAAACTCTATCATGTGTGGTCAGTTTGATGTATATCCTTGATTTGAATCTAGAAAATAAATCTTCGGAGTATCCAAGTTCACCGCAATTTTCAACCAATGTCTCCTAAAAACACAAAAAGGAATAAGTAATAAAATAAGTGAAAATATAATTGATATGATTTAATCGTAGAGTATTACCCTTACATGGTTGGTATTAGGAAAAGTCTGTCATCTGTAATCTTGGGTTAAAATTTTTTTAGCAAGACATTCACTATTTTATCTCTTTTTTATGGCTCTATTTTTGTTAGGTGTGTTGATGTGATATGAGGACTAACCAGTCCAAATCTTGGCTCATGGGAAAATTCCTTCAATTGTTTTTCATAAATGTGTCTGTCAATAATATAAAATGCATTTAGTCATAATTTGCACGCTAGATCAGCTTTTGGAGAATCAATTCATGGAAACATGCCTCATATATAAATTTACAACTGTGATGCCTAGCCAACCTTTTTCAAGGATTTTATTTACATTTTCAGCAGCAACAAAATCTTGACTTTCCTCTCTGTATATATTCTCTTCGAAAACCACTATATGACTATTACCATATTTTAGCTTCGTATCTACATGAGTCTTTAATGCTAGTAAATGTGGAAAGAGAACAGGTGGTGTTATTGTGCTTTCAGTAGCTCCTTGGGATCGGTTGGTCAATCCTTTATATGGTTTTGAGCCGACATTTTTCACCCCCTTCCCTTTCTCTGTCTATAACAACAATCATTGGTTCAGACCCTTTTTTCATTAATTGTTAAGGGTTTAGCTTGAAAAGAAAAGGAAATAAACACCTCTTTGTTCGTATGTACTCTTACAAGTTGTGACGGCCATGCAATGAATGTCCCAATAGCCTTTCCGACCGTATGAATATCATTATCATGAAGTGGAATAGGTAGCTCTGCCTTTGGCTCATGAGCTACAGTAATCATCACTTTTAGATGATCTTTAAGAAGTAGTCTATTATGCAGTGTGGCATCTGGGTTATTGAACACTGTAGCCCTCGCTACAAGGTGATAGGTGGGTGTTGACAAATATAAATCACAATCATTATAACCCTGTAAAAGATGAGTACAGAAAAATTATCAGTGTTTGTCTGATTCATATTTCAGGGGAACAATAATTATAATATTTATTACCATGGCTAAGACAGTTCTTTGAGGCAAATGGCTCGCCTCAAAGCTGGTGGGGGGTGGGTCGGGATGTTCATGCGGCGGTTATTCTTGAGTTGTGGATTCCCTTTGCTTCCCACCCATAAAAGTTGCTAGCAACTCTCCCTTCCATTGCAATTGTTCTTCAAGGGATGCTATTTTTTCGCTCATTTGTTCTAATTTTTCATCTGTATCATCCATTTTTTTCTTCTTCTCAAAATATACTCGTGGTGTCACCCCAAACCCTGCACCTCTGACACGACCGTATTTTTCTGGCTGCTTCAAAGTCGTCGATAATAGGTCTGTATCAGCTACAGGAGTAGCTGATTCCTGTGACTGTCGGATATAGGAAAATAACTAATTATTTTATCGTCGTGTCATACTTACACATATTTCCCACACTTTCTGTGTGTTCTCATCTACTAACTTACCATATTTGTTCACACGTGCCTCCTTCCATAGCACATGACGTGGGATGGAAGTGCATTTGGTTTTAGACTCATCAATCTACATATAAACATAGAAAAATAATTATGATGTTGTTTATTGGCACCTAAAAATATTATGGTAAATTTAAAATACGTATCATTTTCTTTTCTAATGAAGTGTACCCCATCCTTACTTTACGATAGGGGTTTGTTGGTTTTGAAGCACGTTCCTTATTTTCAGTACAGAGTTTCTATTTCATAAATTAAATATTGACAATCAAAGTGATGAATACAGGTATCCTCAAACAACGTATTATCACTCACAATTTACCTGAAACTTCTCATCCCCACGACGGCCAATAAATGCATCTCATGCTTCTTGGGATATCAGGTGAGCGTAGACAATGGGTGGGTGCGGGTTTATTTTACCTTTAGAATCTTTGAGGTGACATATTGTTAAAATAGTGAGAAAACCTTGATGAATCTTTCCTGAAAGCCTTAGTACATAATCCTTGTGTGAATCTTCTACTATAAATGTACTCTTCAAGAGATTGAGAAGAGTAAGACATTATTTCATTATTTTATTTGCTAGTAAATTAAAGAAATAAATTCATAATGTTACCGTAATTTCTTCCCAGATCACAGCCTTCAGCCCTGACACAACATGGTGCCATGATTCTATGTCAATAGGCATGCGTTTCTGAGTGAAAACTCCAATGTAGCTGCTAAACATAGCCTTGTGGGGATTCACATGTTGGCCTCATTCATTTCATCCAACTTCAAATTTGATTCCTTTGCTTTCTGCCTTAAGAATTTTGTCTAACACCGTCAAACTACGACGCACCTGTGATTTCTGCAACGCTGGTCCTTCATTCCCGACCATTTCATCAATATCAACATCATCTATATGTTCATCTAGAATGGTATCAACTACATGTGTTGATGGTTGTTGGACCTCAACACTAAGAGCAGCAGGAGCCGTAGCAGCAGGAGCAGCAGGTGGAGTAGCAGCAGCAGGAGCCGCAACAGGAGGAGCAGCAGGAGCAATCGGAGCTGCAGCAGGAGCAACAGCAGTAGTAGCATGAGCTGCAGGAGCAGCAGAAGTAGCAGTAGGAGCAACAACAATAGCAGCATGAGTTGCAGGAGCAGGAGCAGCCGCAGCAGCAGGTGCTTGGGATACTTGTTCAGCCTAAAGGTTAGGAGCATTAGAATGTGCAGAAGTCATTATTTGCAAAAGTGGTTGAAAAGTTAATTCAGATTACATAAATTCAGTAATGATAAGATAATAACATGAGATAACATGATCTATATTACACACAAAATATAACCTGTTTACTGAACTCGCTTTCTTTTTTTCAAAGGTTTAAGGGATTTGACACCTCTATAGACTATCCAAATCCCTTCATTGTGGTCTCCTCTAAAATACAAAACATCATCTGCACTGGGACCGCCCCGAAATGATTGCGACATACCACTAAAAGGATCATCCTCAACTGAATTTTCATTGGAACCTTCAGTAGTTTTGGACGATAACAGAACAATCGACCACTTTCAGTTTGCGGGATTTGGAACATAAAAAACTTGTACCGCTTGTGATGCCATTATAAACTGTTCGTCTTTGTACCCTTCTTTACTAAAATCAACTTTCAAAAATTCCCATTTATCTATTTTAACACCACTGTTGTTATCAATCCATTTTCATTGAAAAATCGGCAATTGGAATGTCGTATAATCCAAGTCCCATATTAGTTTGATAATGCCAAAGTATGACATATTTGCATAAATTGTATTTCTGTCCTTAATACCAGAAACATGCATCACTTCAGCCCCTAGTGTTACTCCACTATTTTGCATGGTACTATCTTCATCATGTTCATCTATATAGAATGTATAACCATTAATCAAATAACCATTGTAAGATAATACATACACACTTGGTCCAGCGGCTAGCCATTGAAGACGTTCTGAAATTGAATTCGGATTTTCATCCAACTGCTTAAAAATATGGTCCTAAAACCATCCTATAAACAGGTGATTATGTGTATCTAAGAACCATTTTTCAGCCCTCGATGGATTCAACTTCCTAAGAATTTCTGTGTGAGTTTTAATATATGGAGCAACCTCCAAACTGTTATGCAAAACATAAAGATGAGCCTGCTCCGGATCTGTAATACCGATTGTCACAACTTCTCTTCCAGAAATTCTCTCACCCCTAATGCATCCAGTGTGATGAGATTTTGGGAGACCAATGCTTTCCACATCAGATAGGTATTCAGTACAAAATTCAATGGCTTCCTCAATAATATATCGCTCCACTATAAAACCCTCTGGACGACTTTGATTTTTGAAATACCCTTTCAAAATCTTCATATACCGTTCAACAGGATACATCCATCTATAGTGCACAAGACCACAAAGTCGAATCTCTCTCACCAATTGAATCATCAAATGAACCATCATATCAAAGAATTTTGGCGGGAATAACATTTATAATTCACATAATATGATGACTATTTCTTTTTCCATAGCTGTAAATTTCCCCGGGTCTAAAACTTTGCTATATATAGCTTTGAAAAAGAAACAAAGTTTGGTTAACGTATGACGAACATTCTTGGGCAAAATGAAACGTAAATCTATAGGAATTAGATCTTGCATCAAAACATGGCAATCATGTGATTTCAAACCTTTTAACTTCAAATCATTCATTGACACAATGTTCTTGATATTTTATGAGTACCCCTCTGGAACCTTTACGTCATTGAAGAACTTGCAAAACTGATATCTCTCCGCCCTAGAAAGAGTATAACCAGCTGGAGGAAGAAACATTCAATTTTCACCCTTTACGGGAGCCAACTCTTCTCGTATTCCCATGTTAACCATGTCCAACCTTACCTTAATTCCATCTTTTGTTTTTCCAGGGGCATTTAGAAATGTTCCGATAACACTGTCACATAAATTTTTTTCCACATGAATCACATCAAGAAAATGTCTGACGTACAAACAATTCCAGTATGGTAATTCAAAAAAAACTGATCTCTTTTTCCAACCAATTTTCGTAATGTTTTTCAAAAATGGTTTACCAAAAATAGTGTTCAGATGTTTTACTTTCTCAAACAGCTGATCACCTGTTAGTAGAGACGGTGTTGCGCGTTTTTCTGAACTTTCATTGAATGATGTCATCCAAGATCGGTACTTATGCCGACGAGGTATAAATCTACGATGTCCTAGAAACACAGATTTCGATGAATGTTTCAACCTAATTGATTATGTATTTTCTTCGCACACGGGACACCCTTGAGTTCCTTTAATGCTATAGCCTGAAAAATTTCCATAAGCAGGGAAATCATTTGTTGTCCCATACAACATCGCTCTCAACGTGAAGTATTCACTTTTATAAGCATCATACAACATTACACCTGAGTCCCACAATAACTTCAAATCCTAGATCAAAGGATCCAGATAAACATCAATATCATTACCTGGTTGTTTTGGTCCTGATATAAGTATAGATAACATGATGAATTTCTGCTTCATGCATAACCAGGGTGGCAAGTTATAATTTACCAACATAACAGGCCATGTGCTATGAGTACTGGTTTGAAAACCAAAAGGATTCACTCCATCTGTAGATAACACAAGACGAAGGTTTCTCGGCTCTTTTCCTAATTCAGGATACTCATGATCAATTTTCTTCCATTGAGGAGAGTCGGTCAGATGATGTAATAACCCATCTTTATTTCTTTTATCTGCATTCCACAACAATTGTCTTGCAGTTTCTTCACTTCCATATAGACGCCTAAACATTGGAATGATTGTAAAGTACCTTACAACTTTCTTAGGATTGGATTTATCTTTCTTGTATCGAGAAGCACCATACTTTGGGCATTCTGTAAGTGATTTGTTCTCTTTTTGAAACAATATACAGCCTTTTGGGCAGGCATGTATTCTTTCAAAAATCATTCCCATCGAGCATAGCATTCGTCTAGCTTCATATGTCCGGCTTGGGAGCTCATTATCTTCCGGGAGCATGTCATTCAAGAGAGCAAGTAGTTCCTTAAAACTGAAATCACTCCATCTGTTTCCTACTTTCAATTTATACAACTTCAGTACAGCTGAAAATGTTGTATACCTAGTGCAAGCAGCATACAATAGCGTCTTTGCACAACTCTTTAACTTCTCAAACAATTTTGGGCAATCACGGAGTTCATCTTGAATTTTCTTTGTCATTTCCTCAATACGATCTTCATCATCATTGACATCTGTAATCACATCCTCCATATGGTCTTCTTCATTATCCATATTTGTATTCATATCTGACGATCCATAAAACGCAGTTTTATCCCAGCCAGTAGCTACATTCTCTTTTTCTCCGTGTTTATTCCAACATTTATAACTCCGATCTATTCAGTGACATATCAAATGTTCTTCCAACTCCTCTGGAGTAAGTATTCTAGAATAACAACAACGTAAACACGAGAAAAGGATTTGAGATGGATCCTTTGTGTGATCCTTTGCAAACTTGATGAACTCTTTCACTCTGTTCTCGTACTCTATTGTTAAATGATTAGCATCCATCCAATCTTTATTCATCTCCATCCTATTTGAATCTCAAATATTAGTATTTATGGTTCAAGTAAACAAAATGAGAATTCCAAATACAGTAGAAGAGAACCACTTCCTTATAAAAATGGAGATTAATAGAGCCTAACCATTAGTATTTATTCATCATGCCTAAATACTCACTGCTGGTGGAAGTGAAACCATTCCTGATGATCATGCCATGAAGAAATGAAAACCAAAAGGGGTGAGTGAATCAAAATACCCCAAACAAGATGGAAAAACATGGTATTTGAGAATAGGTTAGTGGATTTCATGTTGGATAGAAGGAAACCTAATTTATTTCAATGAAAAAGGTTAATTCACAACAAGATACCATCCATTCCATATATTATTTTCATTAAAAGGGTTATTTTGTGCTTCAAAATGATCAAAACATGTCTAACCAACTTCAAATAGATAAAATATGAATTCATGAAACACATTAATCCCAAAAAGAAGATATAGTATAGAAACACCCACTTGGAATCTAAATGAGTCTGCTCAAATGAAGAACATCATACATCTCCAACTACATCGATGCTTTCTCATATACAACGACACACTATCTAGATAGTGGCCCTCACCAAGAACATCATACATCTCCAAATAAGAGACTACAACCACTAACCATGAAGAACATCATAAGATGGAAATATACTAAGAACACATCCCTTCACCCAAATAAGAGACTACAACCACTAACCATGAAGAACCACTAAGAGCATAATTTGAAACCTAAGGAAAGGTACACCCAAAACATACCAATGAATTCAAATGAAATACTTTCTAAACCAAACCATTGAAATCCTCAAATGTTCCTCACATAAAACCCCATCATATCTCCTAATAAAATTCTTTGATAACACTATTTCATGGCCTATACCCATTTATAACCCTCTATTGGTTAGTAGATTATAGTCTAGCGACCCCCTAAAACCATCCTCCAACATGTCATGGGTTAGTGAATGCACCGAGGGTATTTATCAAAACCATGTGAAATGTACTTATAATAATAAATAATTGATATAGTTTAACATCAAGTTGTATAGATGATTTTTCAAATGATACCAAGTGAAAGTTAGTATAGTAAATATGTGTGATCAGACATTTTTGGTCTAACTAAAAGGGGATATAGCCTAATGAGTGTATTTTGGATTCACAAAAAATATGACTCTATGTGGTACAGGGTTTTTTCAACTAGTAGGAGTATGGACCACTAAGTGAATATGATCCTCTATGTGTGGGAATGTTTTCATTTAGAGTATGGCCTAATATGTATGGTTCCCATAGAATAAGGCCCATTTGAATTGGATATTTGGGCTCATTACACAAGGTGGATCACATTTTTCATGTGAGGAATCTACACCAATTTGGTTCACAAAATATATTCATAGCACATAAGGATTTATATATTCATCAACTAATGAATCGTGTTCTTATCACACCAGGTAAGAACATAAGATCGTCTACTAAGGGAAGTGTTTAGAGATCGTATGCTCATCACATAGGGGATTCTTTGGAACATCGCCTAAGGAATCTCATGCTCCTCATGTGAGGTATAATCCTAGGATCATTACCTAGGAGATGAATAAGAGATATTATGATCATCACTTAGGGGATTCTTAGGCATATCCCCTAATGAATCTATTTATAATCTCATGAGGTATAATCAAGGGAACATTATTTGGGAGATAAAGAAGATCTCATATTCCCATAACATAGGGACTTCATATTCTCGTCAACTAAGGCAACCTAGGATTATCACCTAGAGTTGGATGTTTCCTGAATTAAGAGGGGTCATAGGTTTATATCTCGGTAAAGGAACTCACATATTTGAATTTTAGAAGAGGGAACCACCTGATACACTCATCACGTATGGGGTGAGCATAGTTTTATAGACACCATTTCATTTTTATCCATGAAGTTATTCAATTCCCACCAAACCCTTTTCAATTTCATCATTAACAACTATATTCTATGTAATTGGGAAACTAAAAGGAAAACCCATATCAACTAACGATGTCATCTCCCACAATTACCCACTCATTGCATCTTTTTAACAATGGAAAGGCTGATGCTTCCCCACTGCATGATTTACCACCTCAACCATCTCACATTTTCCCCCAATGGAATCTGTCACAACCAAACTAATAAAAAACTTCTCAAACAACCCCACCAAAAAAAAATGATGATTTTCAACAATAAAAGTAAACAAGAACCATGTTCTTGAGAAATCTAATGAAAATTAGTAAACACATGTGAATAATCCCCTTTACATCATTTTCCATCAAGTATGGTCCATTTTCTTCAATCGATCAATCCATAATACTCACCCATAGAATAAAAAATCATGTTAAAAAATGATATACAAATGGGAGAGGAGAATAATATTGAAAAAATATTTGGAAAACATGCCTTAAAGGAGGTCCTGCAAACCAAAGCTTGAAAGCGTTTCGGGCGGCGGAGGTCCGACAAACTAAAGCTCGCGGGCGGCGGAGGTCCGGCAACGAGTAGCGAGGGCTGAAGAGGTCCGGCAACGTGATCTCAGCGGGAGGCAGATGGGAGTCGCAGAGTTCTAGTACCGCGAGAGCTTTAGGTCGTGATAAAACGAGGGCACTGTGTGACCGAATTTATAAAAAAATGCACTAAGGTTTTATTAGCGCTAAAAAAGCGTTGATAAAGACTACCTTTATCAACACTTACATTTTAGCGCTGATAAAGGTGTCCTTTATCAGCGCTAAAATTTTACCGCTGATAAAGGTTCTTTTTATCAGTGCTATTTTAGCGCTGATAAAGGTTACCCTGTATCAGCGCTAAAATTTTAGTGCTGATAAATGAGTTCTTTATCAGTGCTTTTCTAGCGCTGATATATGGCATCTTTATCAGCACTATAAAAGGGCTGATAAAGACTCCTTGTATCAACGCTAAAATTGTAGCGCTGATACAGGGTTTCTTTATCAGCGCTTTTCTAGCGCTGATAAAGAGGCCATATATCAGTGCTAGAAAAGCGCTGATAAAGAACTCCTTTATCAGCGCTAAAATTTTATCGCTGATATAGGGTAACCTTTATCAGTGGTTTTTCTTAGTGCTGATATAAGGGGGCGCTTCCCTTGCCCGTTTTTGTAGTAGTGCGAGAATAGGAGAGGACTTCCTTGGATGCTTCTAGCCCATTATCCATTCATGATAAGGGTTCTAGGAGGGAAAGGGATGGGTTTGGGTCTCAAATTTCAACTATAGGATATAATGGTGACTTTTTATATGTTGTTTCACTTAATAAGGACATTCTTATGGGGTCGGTTTGCCTTACCAATGTTGATGAAAAAAATTTCACTCCTAGTGAGATTTCTATTGTACTAGTAAATATTGAATATGGAAATAGAGCAGTTAGTGTCACACCACCAGACCTAAAGGCCTCATGGGAAGACACAACAGTTGATAAGGAAGTGGAGATGCAAACAGATCATGAGATTGGTGTCCAATAGGATGTTCATTATGATCTCCAATAAGATTTATTATTTTCTACCTATAGGAAGGGTAAGGCTAAGGTGATTGATGAGGAGGGATTTAAATTTTAATTAAAAAGGAAAATCAAGATTCCCTCACCAATGCATGGAAAAGACTCAAATATGCAGTATGAGGTGTTTGAACTTGAGAAAGTTCTTAAAGCTTCCCCCAAAGATATTTAGGTAGCAATGTCAACAAAGTAATCTATGTAACCCCTATAGGGTGGGGTCCCAGCTAATGGTCTAAGGGATTAAGAATCCAACACTCTAGAAATGATAGAGGCAAGTGAGGAGGAATCCACTATTCCACTAGGTTTATGTACTAATAATAATAAATTTAATTTTCTTGACATTTTACACAAATCCCATAGCAGGGATGTGTTTCATCAAGAGTTTGGATATGTCCATGAATCTACTTGTGTTGAAGGACAAACCTCATATATTGATATTTTCAACAATATGACTCATGATGAAGAAGATGAGTCATCGAGTATGGATGAGTAGGTTGGTAATTGGAAGGCTTCGAAGTAATGGAAGAGGGAAAGAACCTGGAAAGTAGGGGTGGCCCTCAAGGAAAAGGCGACAAAAATAAAAGAAGTTGATTGATGTTCGTTATTGTTTCTTAGGTGGCGTTGCACTAGACTTTAACTTTGAAATCTCATGTTATTATTGCATGTGTACTCTACTTTTGTTAATAAATTGTTTGGGGCCATGGTTTTTAGAACCCATGGCTTGAATCGTTCCTAGTATAAATAAATAATAATATTTTTTGTTAATGGTACTAGTTTTTTTACTGTTAATAATAATTTTATAAATATATTAATTATAAATAATTATTATTCAAAGTGATTTTGTATAAATTATAATTATTTAAATTTTGGAAACATTAATTACTTTAAGAATTGTATATATACTTACATAATTTTATTATATTGAATGTAACATAAGTTTAAATTATTTTAATTTTTATTTAAGAGTAAATTATATTAATTTTTTTAATTAAGTTTAACATAATTTATTATTATTAATATTTTGAGTTGTTATGTATAAATTAATAATACTATAATTCATGAAAGTATAGTCGCTTGTAAATATATATAATTATATTTTAAAATATCAATAAACACAGTCGAATATATTTAAATGTATATATATTGTAGATTGAAAATTAAATATATTTACAATATGGCCAAACCATTTTTTTCATTTTCTAATACCCGGTTTAGGGGTTTCCGGTACCCCAAACATCCCTCCAAACCGCACAGTCAAACAGGCACAACATCTCACTTTCAAAGTAAAAATTCAACATTCAAAAAAACACCGCTCACTACCTCGATCCACGAATCCACGCCGCAGCCTCGAAGCACGGGACCCCTCGAAACCTGCAACACCTCGAACCACAGTCAGCCTCGAAACCACCGACACGACTAGAGAATCTGCAACGGACCACCGACGAGCTTCACCGGTGTTCCTCATCACCGTCACAGAGGAAGAACATCACAAGCGGCCACCGCCCATCTGACCGCGCAGGCGCCACCTTCAACGCGAAATCCAACCTTATGCCTCCGGTGAGACCCCAGACTGGCCACTGTCAATCAGCATCGAATCGACGATCGCACACCACCTTCACTGGCGTTCCTCACCGTTTCCACCATCAACCATCACCATCACAAAAACCGGACGAAATCACCATTTTCAAAACAAGAATCAAACAGAGCATTGAATATCAACTGAGAAAACCCCACTACAGCCACCCCAACCGCCGAAGAAACCCTTGCAGATCCTCAAAGTACTCAGCCGCCGCACATCAGGAGACGACCTCCACATGCTAAGAGACTGCCACAGGATAACAACCCATAACTGGGAGCAAACCCTCGAACGCTCCGTAGAGTATGCTTTTGAACAAACCGGTCTTATGCCCGCGGGTCAGACCAGTGGAGTCGAAGCCCGAAGTGTTCGGCCACAACAAGGAGGACGAATCCCAATACTGTCACGGAGAACACCCGAGGCATTCGAAGAAGTTCCACCACAGGGATGAGGCGACGACAAGAAAATCCAAGCACTGCCAGGTTCAAACGCAATCGCTACAAGAAAATCATCAACACTAGAAACAAGCAAGGAAAATAAGAAACGAGAACGAAACCCCCCCCCCTCCTAAGTCCACTCCAGATCCGTCATCAACCTCAATGAAAAGATCACCTCCGCACAATCTGAGCCCACACACGATGAAATCGTCGCGCCAAGCCAACCAATCCGTGGGGAGGAGACGATTCAACGAGAGTCAAACCAGGGCGAGATGGCCAGAGAGGGGAGGAGTGGGCGTACAGGGGATAAACCCTAGCCGCCACGGGGGAGAAAGAGAAGCTTCTCCGAGGCCCTATTTACAATATATTATTGAATGTATAGATAAATAAAAGTATAATAGTGAATTATTTTTAAAAAATATATATCAATAATAATCATTACATTAAAACATGTATATCATAAATTAATTTCAAAAATTCATAACATTTTTGAGATAATACAGATTATTTTATTTGAATATAATATTTGAAAATAATATTAGTTATATTTAAAATACATCATTAAATAAAAAATGATTACATGTATATATATATATAATGATATTTAAAAGTAGGTAATATAAATATACATATATATATGTGTAGATATTTATAATTTATTAGATACCGTTATAGGTAAGGATAACATATATATCACATAATAAGTAGCCCAAAAAACAATTTAAGAGTATTGTGTGTTGCCATGTCTTGAGATGACTAACCAATGTATAACTGAAATCACATGTCATTATTTTTTTTATATGTTAATATAATTTGTAATAATCATATTTTATTTTCCTTGTTGATGACCTTTGTGTTTTCCCTATTTCTATGTACGTAAGGACCTACGTGTCCGTGTGAAAATGCTATGTATCCCAAACTTCTAGTCCCCCTCACTTTCATGTGAGTTGCATTGTAATAAAAGGGCGTTCGATAAGAGGTGTTATTGTTTGAAACTATATTTTTGAACCATGGATGAAAGGAGACTGATGGTTACTAAAATATGAGATAATAGAGGCTCCAAGAGTTATAGCCTAGGTTTTGGTTGGTTTATCAAATAATGATAAAACAATCCATAGAAAAAGTCTTAAGACCAAGGAACAATTTTTTAATCTTAACTATTTAAAACATGTCAATCATTTGATGATGTAGTATAAATATGTATAACATTTTATTAAATTTTAATTATAGGAAATCATGTCAATATCAATACACAATAATTTTGAGGTTATTTTTATTGATCAAGGTTTTAGCTATAGTTTTCCACCTACAAGAGTGGAAAATCTTCATGAAAGTATTGATATAAATAAATGTATATATATTTTTTATTTATTAGATATAGTTATAGGTCTGTAATAATATGTAGAACATAGTATGTATCCCAAAGAAATATGGTATCATTATTTTATAATGATTGGTCTTGAGATGACCAGCCAATGTATGATTAAAATTGAATCTCAATTTTTTTTCTGATTATTTGATTTTTAGTAATTGATTGATATTGATATAACTATCCAATGTATTATTCAAATTTCATGTCGTATTTTTATTTTCTATTATATAATTTATAATATTTTCATTTTATTTTCTTCATTGATGACTTAAATGTCATCCCTCTCTCTAATCATGTAAGGACTTCCATGTCCATCTTAAAATGTTATGTATTTCAAACCCCTATACGCCCTAACATACACATGAGTAACATTGTAATAAAATGGTGTTCAATAAGTGGACTTATCGTTTGAAGCTATATTGTTACACCAGGACTGAAATGATACTATTAGTTATTGAAATATGAGATAATAGAGGTTCCATGAGGCCCCCCATTAGTTTTTGGTTGGTTTATCAAATAATGATAGACTAATCCATAGAAAAAGTCTCAAGACCAAGTCACGGTTATTTAATCATAACCAATTAAAACATGTTAAATATTTTATGATATAATATAAAACTTTTTATTAAAAATAATTATAGGTAATCATGTCTATGTGAATATACTACAATTGTGAGGTAATTTATATCGATCAGTGTCTTAACTATATTTTCCCCCTATAAGAGTGGAAAATCATCATGAATGTGTGACATTAGATGAAGTTCATAGGAAGATTCATAGTCACAAAAAAAACAAAGAGCCTGTCAATATATTAATTCAATTATATATCAATATATTAAATATCTTCATCGTCTATGGAACATTGAGTATCCTATGGTCGATGATGAGGATTGGGTAGATGCATCATTGTGGTTCAAGAAATAGTGCAGTAATGGATTATTGGAAATATGTATGGATGTTTCTGATATTGATGAGGTGCAACCTACTGCTACAAAACAATGTAATGGGAGATCTTTTGAATTCAGTCCTTCACAACATTCTCATTTATTGTCTACTCATATGACTCTGGTAATAGAAAAAAATTATAAAGATGATGATCAGAATATAGAAAGAACTGAAGGGGACATCCCCATTGTTACTCCTAATTTAATTAATGAGACTTTATCCAATGTGGAAGTATATGATGATGAAATATAAGATGATTTAGTTAAAGATGATGTGAGGAATGAACCTTCTAAGTTTTCTTTTATAGATAGAAAACAACTAGTTAGTGTTAATAATCCTACCTTATTTACTTCCTAAGTTGAAATAATGTTGTGTGCACAACATTTTGATTGGAATGGAATTACACTGAATACTAAATTCCCTAGAATTATACATAACATATCTTCATCAAATGATAATAAAATATACATTGGAAAAGTGTTTAAAAGTAAAATTAAATTGAGAAATTTTCTAAATAAATACCAAATAGATAACAAATTTTAATTTGTGTATGAGTCTAAGAAGGAAAAATACCTCATTTACTGTGACAAATATGGGTAAGAATGTAAATTTTAAATGTGGGAAAATTTTTTAATTTTTTTCATGTTGTAAGATAACTAAGTTGGAAGGAACACATACTTTTTTACATTCAAACTTGTCACAAGATAAATCTTCAATTAATGCATAGTTTAAATTTATTGTTATTATAGAGATTATATAAATTTTTCAGGATGTTCATGTATCCCTTGTCCAATAATGAATACAATAGTTTTTTAAATGCAAGATATCCTACAAAAAATCTGGGAATGACAAATAGAAGACAATTGTGAAAGTTTATAGTGATTATGATGAATCATATATAGTATTTCCATAACTAATGGGATTTTTGTCTCTCAACAATTTGGTTATTTATCATTTGGGAACTCTTGAGTATGTCTCCCTAAATCAAAAAATTTATCAAACAAAGGTGAACCTCCATTAAATATTTTAGGCATTCAGGCCATGTGTCGATGATTTTCCTTATTTTAAAAAATTCATTCAAGTCAATATATCATTTATTTATAGTAATTATATTGGTTTTCTATGTATTTATTCTATAGAGGATGGTAACCATGCTCCTCTACCATGATTTTGAATCATAGAGTTGGGTTTTTGTCCTGTATATGCATTCAAATTACCCAAATCCAGGGAGTGTGTCTCATATATGATTTCTACCAAGAAATTATAAAGGCTATTAAAAATTATGGAGTTTCATGGAGAGAAATGAATGATTACTATCAATATTTCATTAGACAAGTTGATAGTAATGTGTATAAGTATTTCATAGGTGCGAAAATAAAGAAGAAAATCATCAACTTATGTATGTTTTCATAAACTTATATGTTTTTATGAAAATATTTAATATCCTTTTAAATACATTATTCTCCTTTTTCAGCATATGAGCACCAATATTGAAAGTTCAATCAATGAATTGAATAAATTCTTTAGGATAACCAAAATGTATATGATCATATGATGTGGATTTCAAAGGAAAAAATAGTAATTATCATATGATGGTGGCAAGAGATATGACCATATGACCACTAATATTGTGGAGTGTATAAATGGGGCCTTCAATGGTGTTCATAAACTACCGATCATAGGATTAGTACTTGAAAAATTTTATAGACGTGTGAAGTACTTTGTTGAAGGGTCCCAACTGGCCTACTAGAGGATGCAACATGGAATTTGTTTTGGTCAAAATTTCAAAAGATACAATGATAAGATATTATATTAAGGTTCCTCATTTTATGTTTGAAACTTTGTTCTCGTAGGGGGAAACTTTTAGGTAACAGAGTTCCGCAACCCGCTCACATGTAACTGTGATTGAGTGTTGGTGGTTGTATTGGAAAACAAGTTCTATGATTGTGATTCTTTCTAGACAACGAGATAACCTTATACACATTCTGTTGCAGCTTGTGTAACAGTGAACATATCATGGGAACCCTATGTTAACCTTTTATATCACATGAACGCTCTTATTGACTATTATAGTGCACCTTGGTTGCCTGTTGGTGATTTCCATACTTTTAACTTGCCTATTGATTAGCTGATTGCGGTTCTTGATATTACCAGGGTTCATGTTATGGTTTTTTCATTTATGGATTCTTTAATTTCTTGACTTTTTCATTTATGGCTTGTTATATTTCTAGTTTGAATCAATAAGAATATTGTGATATTTCAAAATTTTACCTTGACAACTCATTAATTGACTGCAGTGCCTGATATTACTTGGTTTTACCCTTGAGGGTGATCGAATTTTACTCATATGAGAAATGAGATGGACTAGCCTCAGGAATTGGAAGTGGGACTATGATACAACATTTTTCACACATAAGGGCATACTCATAAAAGATATCTACATGTGGCAGGAAAGGGATCCACTTCACAACATCTTTGATTGAGTTTTATTTTATTTTATCATGACTATGTACATTTTATTAATATTTAGTATTTTCATTTATGGATCTTTTTATTTCTAGACTATTTCATTTCTTTCTTTCTTTATCTCTATACTGTTATAATCATGGTTTCACAAGGTCAATTGAATTTATCATGTAGTCGCTTCTACTATATGAGATTTTCATCATAGTTGATATTCAGAGAATTATTTAGATTTAAATTAAACGTGATCAGAGATCATTAAAATAATAAATTGATGCACTAAGACAATAACACGAGTTACATTTATTGGTTCACCTCATTTTTCATCTTAATACTTAATTATAAATATTAATTTTCTACAAGATATTTCTTCTTGTAGTTTCTGAAAAATTATTTTACAAATTATATTAAATTAACTATAAAAAAGTAATGATGATATCAAATATAGAGATAACGGGCCCTCCGTTTCTCACATTTCAAGACAACCATGTTTCACAACTAGTCATAGAAAGATGTTAAGTTCCTTTTTTAGCATACATAGGTCTCGCTATTTCTATCATGTTACACCACCTCATTCCATCATCCCTTATCTTCATCGTGCTCGATTATACAGTGTAGCGATGTGTGACTTCACATTCATCGATCATCAAATCATTGCTTCCATAGTAGAGATATGGAGGCCAGAGACACAAATATTTCATTTCCCACAGGGAGAGATGGATATTACTCATCAATATTTGTCCATTATGTTGGGTCTCCCCATCAATGATTCTCTTGTGATAAGCTGAGTTGGCGATGATTGGATTTATATAGTTAACAAAACACTAAACATTAAGGTCTGATATGATAGTAGGTCCATCATTAGGAGTTTATTATGCATGTCATGGATAGATGGGCACATCTCCCATCTAGCTAACTATGTTGATGATATCACTTTGTTGATATTTACACATGTATACATTCCGAGACTTATCAGCATCATAGTCTTCAATGATCATTCGACTAAATTTGTACACATGATGTATTTAACGTTAGTCGGGGACTTGGACTAAACCAGGAGGTATAGATGGTTGTCTTCATGTCTTTATTATACATATAGAGTGTTATGCAGTGCATTTCACAACAATAAGATACAGATTATATGATACATTATTCTTATCCAGATGTGGATATGGGAGTCTCTCACATGATTATAACCACATTCCCACATGCCCATATGCCCACATGCCAATGCCTGTCGATATTTTATGGGAGTCCCTGTATTAAAGATGATATGTTTTTCCTTTCCATATAAGTATAAAAGTATTATCTACTTGTGGAGTAAGGCACATCTATATTCAGATACCGCCAAACTTGATGTCCACTCTTATAGACTTATGTTAGAAAATATGTGATTGGATGACATATGAGATTATTAATTATATAGTGAAATTAATATTTGGTACTATACATGACTTAATTTATTAATTTCTTATTCATTTTTTTATATTTCAAGTTTCATGGATTCCATATATTGATCCTATCATCCAGAGTCTCCCACCTTACTATACGGTGATGCTTACTGTCAACTCATGTGTTGGACCCATGATTCATTTTCCTATTATTTAGCAACATCACATTGATAGAGCTATGAGGCACTTCAGCTTCTATCATCTTATTCCTGTACTACCTAGTTAGTTTCCATCACTTTATTCCTTCAATATTTCAAGGAATCCAGAATACGACTGCAGGTGATATAATGAACACTAAATTGAGATGAGGGATAGTTGAAATAAGTCCTAATTATGGGGGCAGACACAGTACGTATGCATCTATCATATCAGCTGGATTATGGGCCCAAGTATCAGATTTTCGTAGTGACATATCTTACGCGACATGTACATGGATATCAAGAGTGGGTAATATTTATTCCTTCCACTATTGAATTGTTTTTTAAACTCTAGTTGACTACATAATTTGTTTTTATAGCTTGCTCATATAGCCTAGCTCATTCACATCTATGATTTGGCAAAGGGAGGTTCATTTGACCAGGCCTATTTACATAGATCAGTGATATAGCTTCTTCATCCAATGGATGAGATTTCTCATGGGATTTTTTTAGCATGTTAGACTATGTTGTCGGTGTTGAGCCTGATATAGATGGTCCAAGGGTGATGATCATGTTATGGATAGAGATGTGGCATAGGAGGAGGATGTCCATCATGATCATCCATATGCTCCTCTGCTTCCTATTGCATGTGATCCACAACCACAACTACCACCATAACTAGCGTCACATGCACAATCATAGAAACAACCACAATAACAGTCACGACCACATGTTATACCTCTAGAGGGCCCCGACGCATCACAATTTGTTATGTGTCAAACTTTTCTACAGTGATTGAGGTTGACTGGTCTGTATTGCTGTCATTATTTTCTTATGAACTGTAGAAATATGCTACACTGCAATAATCTTCTTCAAATGTTTTGGAGAGTTCCAATCATTGACCATTATCCTTGGAGATAGGACATGGTACGGGTTGGGAGACTATAGATCTACTGCCTATCACATAAGATTATGTTAAGGTAGGTGTCGGAGATGCTACATAGAAGGTGCGTATGCCAGAGCATAGACATCAATAAACATGGCATGGACGCATTATCTATACAGTTGGTTGTGGCACGGAGGATCCCCCGAGACACGGATGTGGATTAAACTAACACATGTTAAATGTTTTTTAAATCATTACTGGTAAAATATTTAAAAACCTACTAATATATTATATTTTTTTACATAATATAATTTTATATAATTGAAAATTCATTCAAATATTTATAAACGATTAATAAACATTAATATTTGTAACCACAATAGTAATAATAATTACTATTTATTAATTAAATTAAAATTTCTAAGTATTATTATCCGTATTATGTATAATAAATAATCCGGTTAAATTTATTATTAAATATAAATAATATTATTATTTTGAATTCTATAATCATTTTTAATATTAATAATAAATATTACTCAAAAGATTCACGACTAGGCATGCCTAGTCCTAAATTTTTTTTAAAAGAGATTAAAGACAAAGAATAAATAATTACAAGGGGTTTTGCAAATGGGGAGTGAGTCACCCGATTGAATGCGTCCACATAGGTGATGAAACCCCCTCTCCTGAAACCGAATAACAGCCTAACCAATGAGTGATTTCCATGAAAACCCTCTAGTGCACCGTGAAACCGCCCAATTAGGTGGATGGCTAGGATGAATTGGGCAGCAAAGGGGATCAGCGGTTGGTAAGGGAAACATTTCACATGGATTTCCATGGTGGCATTCCCACGAAACAGCCCGCACAAAACTCGGCCCACAAAAACGGTCCAGGCAGATAACCAGGCCCAAAGATAAAAAAACCAGCATAAATTAAACAACAACAGGCAGGTTACCATCACCAAGCGCCCAAACCACCTTCTAAAGAAATCATAATAGTTTTTCATAGGATGCGTTAATAAAATAAAGAAAATAAAATGTGCGAGGCAGGGATTAGGATCTACCTCTGATCTTCTTATTCTCCTTTTATTGGAGTTGTTTATGACTGGATTGTTCGATCTATTTTGAATTAATGATTACATTGTTTAACGAGGGATTTTTGTGACATTTTTTACTTGTTTTTTTATCATGAGACCCTAAATGGAGACTTCTCTCTCCCATAACTGTGTATCTACATGCGATTCCATGGATATCGTGGCGGATCTGTTTGGGGGTGACCATAGAAATCATAATCAACTACCGCATGGATCCGTCTATAATAAAAATTTCTTTCCCCGAAACCAGTCAACCTACATGATTTAATAACATTGTTTATCTTGACACTACTCCACCCTCTTGTTTCTTTTTTAATACTACTTCAATGTCCAAGCTAATCTGGATTTTGAGCTACAAGCATTTTCTTGGAATAATAATTACACAAAGCTGAGATATATGTCACCAAGCGCCGAAACGACCTCCTCAAGAAAGCGTAAGAGTTGTCTGTGCTCTGCCATTCCCCGACCTCCCTCATCATCTTCTCCATCCAAGGGAGGCTCTTCAAGTTCTGCACCACTTCCAGGTACGCACACAATCACACTGCGAATGCACTCATCTTCCATTTTTGACTTGCTAAAATCAAAACAGGATCTGTTATTAAAATAAATCAAACAAAATGTGCGGGGCAGGGATTAGGATCTACCTCCAATGTTTTTATTCTTTTTTTTTTTGGAGTTGTTTATGACTGGATTGTTTTCTCTATTTTGAATTAATGATTACATTGTTTAACGAGGGATTTTTGTGGTGTTTTTTACTTGTTTTTTGATCATGATATCCTAAACGGAGACTTCTCTCTCCCATAACTATATATCTACGTGTGATTCCATGGATACCATGGCGGATCTGTTTGGGGGTGGCCATAGAAATCATAATCAACCGCGGAATGGATCCGCCTATAATAAAAATTTCTTTCCCAGAAACCAGTCGACCTCCATGATTTAATAACAGTGTTTATCTTCACAATACTCCACCCTCTTTTATTTCTTTTTTAATACTACTTCAATGTCCAAGCTAATCTGTATTTTGAGATACAAGCATTTTCTTGGAATAATAATCACACAAAGATGAGATATATATGGACAAACAAAAGTCAAAACAGTGTGATCGAGATGTTTTCTTGGTATTTTATTATTAGTTTCTATCTCATTATTTCCAAATTTCAGTATGTTGAAGTTATTTTAGTAGCGTGAAAGATGCAATTATGGATCGGAAAATAATATATCTGGTATGTATCGATTATTTTTCCCTTCTCGTTTGGTAGATTCCTCATTCAATGAATACCATTGTGAAAGTCCACCAAAACCCAAACATTCCACACTACTATAAGATAAAACACTAGTCAAGTATGCATGCAAATATATGAACTTATAGCAAAAAATATTAGGGAAATGAGAACCCATATGCCTAAATTTTCAGTATGCTACGTGTCCCTGCATACAGGTAAAACCCTTTTTATTCTTTAGATCTTATCCTTATCTTTTTAGTGAAATTCATTCATTGATAGGCATAACAAACACTCCTTTATTCCATTAGAAATCATCATAACACCAAACGAGATAGAGTCATGATCTGAATATCAAATTCCAATAAGAAACATGATACAAACTTTTCTACTCCAGCTAATCTCATCTTCTCTCACCCAATTCGTGCACCCAAGAGTCGAACACCAAGATGAATGTCTGGAGGAACTGGTAGTTTCACTTCAGATTCTTTCATCCCCTTAATTGAGTTTTCTATATTTTATCTTCCATGACCAATCAAGAAGGACGTATTGCTTTTACTTTTGTATTTGTACAAGGTGATGACATCTTTATGCATCAATTCATTCTATTTTACGAACTTGTTTCATATCATTTTAAACGCATATCATTTGGTGCTCTTCTGATAAAAATACTGAAATATCCATGGCTTCATCATCCCATCAAAGAAAACCAAATCGGGTCCAT
The DNA here is from genome assembly GCA_963277665.1 of Viscum album. Taxonomy (NCBI): domain Eukaryota; kingdom Viridiplantae; phylum Streptophyta; class Magnoliopsida; order Santalales; family Viscaceae; genus Viscum; species Viscum album. The sequence goes on along the minus strand of OY728164.1, from coordinate 918,625,662 downwards.
CATTGTCCCCAAACATCGAAGGCAAGTGTCTCATCGCGTATTTCTTTGGAATCCCGACATTGTTTAGCTTCCCCACATCACTGATATTGAGCTCCTTTTAGAAGATATGGTGGCATGATGACCCTTCTTCCTCACCTACTTCAATCCCTAATCTTAGCTTCGTACTAGATTGACATCGACTGTTCTGATACTCTTGGACACCTCGGTGGGTGTTGTCTTTGAATCTTGAAGATGAACATTTTCGTATGTTACTATTATTTCTCCCCACCCATGGTTTTTTCTTGTTCATTTCCCTTTTTTGTGGGCTACTTGATTCCATATCTTCTTATATCTGCTTTTGGTATTTGAGATCATGTCTACTGTGTCTTCTTCTTCCATGAGAAAACTCAACACAAAGTCCGATCAATATACCATGGAAATGAAAATTTTCAACTTCATGTAATAGTAACCAACAAATAACAGAACATGGACATCATATAAAGGAAAAAAAGAAGTGAGGGGGCATGTTAAACACTTTTCACAGAATAAGGATGATGGTGATAGAGAGAGGTTGAAGGTGATGAACACATAGGACATACGTTAAGGTCTATTTAATCACTCCATTGGAACTAGTTCTTATATATGAATTTGTGAAAGTTAGGGAGAGATTTAGGGGGGAATTTCTCGGTTCTCATTCTGATGGAGTTACCCTCTGATACTTTGAAATTCCTGAGTTTTTTAGTGGGGTGAGCCTCATTGAGTTTAGACATGTTTTTATTCTTTATTTTCCCCCTTTCATGTATATTTAACCACTTCATTGTTGCTTCCCACCCACGTTTTTTGCTTATGCATTGCCCTTTGTCATGGGATACTTGATTCCTTATCTTTTTAACTACTTTTGGAGTTCCTTCTTCTTCCATGAGAAAACTCAACACAAAGTCCGATCAAGATACTATGAAAAGGAAAATTCTCATGTTCTTGTAATAGTTACCAACAAATAATAGAACATGGACATTCATAGAAAGGGAAAAAAGAATATGGGGCATATTAAAGGATTCTCACAGAATAAGGATGATGGTGATAGAGAGAGGTTGAAGATGATGAACATATAAGACATACGTTAAGTTATCTATTCAATCATTCCATTGGAACTGGTTCTTATATGAAAATTTGTAAAAGTTAGAGAGAGATTTAGGGAGGAATTTCCCAGTTCCCATTCTGATGGAGTTTCCCTTTGATACTTTGATGTTACCACGTTTTTTAGCGGGGTATGCCTCATTGAGTTTAGGAATGTTTTTATGTTTTATTTCCCCCCTTCCATGTTTATATGATAAAATGATTTGGAAAATATTTTTTTTTTATTTGATATTTTTAAAAGATTTGATTATATTTTAGAAAGATAAAAAATGAAAGTTGATTTTATATAAATTGATAGAATTATAGTATGTCATTTTATCGATATCCCATCATGAATATTGATTTACTTCCAAAGAAAAAGTGTGATAATATTGAAAATGTGGGAGGGGATTCATTATTTCAAATAAAACTAGCACCCCAACCCATTCAATTGCAGATGAAAAGATATACATTAAACCAATGAAAACATATATTTAACTAATAAAACCTATATAGAGATACAATATACAAAGAGAAAGAAATATAAAAGTGAACTTGAATAGGACAAACTACATTCATTTTATATTTTCAAACGTTTCATTGAAATGCAATGTATCACTATTTATCTCTCTATAGGTTTTATTAGTAAAATCTATGTTTTCATTAATTTAATGGATATCTTGTCTTGTGCAATTGCATGAGTTGGAGTTATAGTTTTATTTTGAACAGTGAATGTCCTCCCACATTTTCAATATAAGCACACTTTCTTTTAAAATTAAATCAACATTTACGATGAGATATCGATAAAATGACATACAATAATACTATCAATTCATATAGAATCAGCATTTATTTTATATCTTTTTAAAATATAATCAAATATTTTAAAAATATCAAATAAAAAAATAAAAAAAAATTCTAACTCATTTAATCATAGAAATATGGAAGGAGAGAAATAAAGCATAAAAACATGCTTAAACTCAATGAGGCGGACCCCGCTAAAAAACTCTGCAACATCAAAGTATCAGAGGGCAACTCCATCAGAACGGGAATCAGGAAATTCCTTCCTAAATCTATTCCTCATTTTTATAAATGTTTCTATAAGAACCAGTGCAAAATGTAGTGATTTAATATAGGACTTAATGTATGTCCTATGTGTTCATCATCTCCAACCTCTCTTTGTCGCCATCATCCTCATTCTGTGAAAAACGATTAACAGGCATTTTCACCTCTTTTTTCCATATAATGACCATTCTCTATTATTTGTTGGTTATTATTCCAAGAACATGTAGATTTTCATTTTTTTGGTATCTTGATCAGAATTTGTGTTGGGTCTTCTCATGGAAGAAGACACGATAGGGTTGATCTCAAATGTCAAAAAACCTAAGAAGACATGGAATTGAGAAACCTGTGACAAAGGGGAATGAAGAAGTGAAAACTGTGGGTGAGGAGCGACAATAGTAACCTACCAGAAGATTTTTCTTCAAGATTCAAAGGCAACGCCCACTGGGGCACCCAAGAATATCAGAATAGTTGATATCAATCCAGTACAGAGCTCAGATTAGGGATTGAAGCAGGCGAGGAAGAAGGGCTATCATGCCACCATCTCTTCCAAAAGGAGATCACTATCAGTGGCATGGGGAAGCTAAATATGCTCATGATTCCCAAGAAATACATGACGAGGCACATGCCTCTGGTGGTTAAGGACAACGACAGACTCGTTTTGGTTGTCTTTGATGGGATGATGAAGTCGTGGACGCTTCAGTAGTGTTATCAGAAGAGTGTAAAATGTTATGCATTGATAAATGGGTGGAAGAAGTTCGTAAAGGAGAATGAATTGAACAACAAATATGTCATCACATTTTATAGATACACAAGTAAAAGTAGTATGTCCATCTTGATTGGTAATAGAAGAGAAAATATAGCAAACTCAATTAAGGGGAGAAAAGAATCTGAAGTGAAACTACCAGTTCATATAGACATTCATGAATGTGTTCAGGTCTTTGGTGCACGAATTGGGAGATGAGATTAGCTGGAGTAGAAAAGTTGGTATCATGTTTCTTATTTTATATTCAGACCATGACCCAATCCCGTTTGGAATAATGATGATTTTCAATGGAATGGAGGAGTGTTTGGTATGCATAGGAATGAGGGCCTTTCCCTAAAAAAGAAGCATAAGAGATAAAGAATAAAAACAAGGGTTTCACTTGTATGCGTAGATGCATACCAAAATAAGATTAGATCTTTGAATTGTGATACATTTCATTGAAACGTTTGAACATATAAAATGAAAGTAGTTTGTCCTATTCATGTTCACGGGTAAATAAATGGAGTTATCTGTTTTCAAATATCCTTAGATGTCAAAGTGACATGATTGAACTCATATATGACTGCTTCTCTTTAAAGACAACATTCTTTTTCAAAATAATGAGGTAAATCTCTTTACAGAGAAACAATAAGTATTTAAAAGGTAAGGAGTTGAAAAGGAACAAACAATTTATTTTAATTGATGTATACAGTTCATAATCATACCTGCCTTTCATAATCACTCAGGTGACAATATATTCTCAATACTAAAAAAGGAAGACTATTATATAGGTAGATGAAAAGTAGCCCCAATACCCCAAATACCACTATAGAATACACAATAAATAATATTCAGTAAAAGAGAGGCATAAATTTATGTTTTATATAAATAAATCATGTTAAAATTAGGGAAAACATAATTAGAAAAAAATCAATTTATACTCGGACCAACTTTTTTTTCCATGAAACTAACTATTTTAGTATGAGTAAAACTCCACCTCACTTTCTTGTGATCCATAGAGTTCATTAAGGTTGAGGCTCATAAATATATTTATTGGTTATTTTTATATATCTTATATTAATATAAAACATGAGTAAAAATTATAAGATATCATTAATATCTAACATCCACGGATAGTTTGGTTTGGCTCCATGGAATAAAACAATGGAAGATATATGATAAATGAAATACAATGTTTGATATCATTGTTATGAAAAAAACATATAACATTTCAAAATAGTATGTTGTTGTATTTATCCCTTTTGCATGTTGCATTTAAATTCCTTTAAGTATGGCTTTATATGAGTTGTTCATATTATTTTTAGGGTATTTAATTTTGTATGTTTCATGGAACCATTCACATGGATTTTATTTATTTTACTTGGTTATGTGGATCCTATGTATTTGTTTCCTTACATGTATAGTGGCTTGTAATTTAGATCGTTGATAAGATGTGATCCAATGGCCCATATATGATTTGGGTTTGTTTCTTCGTTCGGCCTCAATCTGTTGTGTTGCTGATGCACCTATCTTGTTGCGCCATGTGTTATATGCATTGTCCCACCTTCAGTTACTCGAACTGTCCCTTCGTTCTCAGCCGTCCACACAACTGTGACCCTGTGCCACCGCCTGACGCCCTCTAGCATGCCATCAATACTCCTCGATTGTTCGGCTCCGTGACGACTTATTTTAGTGTTGTTCTGGCTCTCTGGCTTCGGGGTTCCTCGCATGGTTTGTCAATGTGAGGCACTGCTTCTATGCTTCAATCTTGCGAAGGAGGAGATCCAGGGGTTCTAGACTACCTACACTCTTCTCCATAGAGATCGTGCCACCTCCTGTAACTGGCATACTACTCCGGTGGAGACTGAGTGGGGAATCGACTCTATTTTGGAATTTCGGACAACTACGCTTTAAGAAGGTTTCAGATCTTGACTCATCTTTAATCGTAACCAAGCTTCAATATAGATTCTTGGATCTGTACCCATTTAATTTCTTTTGTCATGTATTATTCTTTATCATTTTGGGTGTGTGCGTAATTCCCTTCAGGAGTAGACGAGGATGACTTTACACAACAAGTTTCACCGCTGCTACCTAGTTCAGCAAACCCGAACTCTTCAGATAGTTTTGTGGTCCTTTTATTATTTTCCCTTGAGTCTTTAATTGCCTTGTGAGTTTTCTTGCTTCTTAATGAAGCTGTTACCTGGGTGGTGTTCTTTTTGTGCATGTAGGTCCCAAAGGGAACGAAGCACGTTACATCTACTATCTCATTTACATTTCCGCATTTTATTTTTTGTTATTCCAGTATTTCGATTTGTGAACAAGTCTTGATATGTTTGTTTTTAATCAATTGATTAATCAAATTTATCATAGAAATAATCCATCATACTCAATAGTTGGTTTTGGGTATTTTAGGTTTTAAGTATTCAATCCCAAAAAGTGGTATCATAGCCTATTGTAACATTAGTCATGGGTTTCACTAAATTCGATATTGATATGTTCGATGGTGAAAATGAATTTAATCTCTAGAGAATTAAAATGATAGTCTTGTTGGACCATAATGACCTAATAGATGCCCTTGTTGGTTCTAGAAAGAAAATAATCACTACTTCCCCTAATGGGCAGGCTGCCATTTCTTATGTAGATGTCCTTAAGGAAACCCTTAGGAAATCCTGTAGTTTAATACTCTTATCTTTAAGAGATAAAGTTCTAAGGGAAGTCATGTACGAGTTCTCTACCGTTGGTATATGGTCTAGGCTTGAATCCCTTTATATGACAAAGTCCCTTATTGGTAGATTGTATAAGAAAATGATATTATACGCTTTCAAATTGTTCTTTGGAATTTTAGTTAGGGTGCATATTGATGAATTTAATAAAATTCTATTAGACCCAACCAACATAGATATTAAGGTGGATGATGAAGATGGTGCCATTATACTGTTAACATCTTTAGACAATTCCTTTAATTCTGTTAAAAGATCTATGATGTATAGAAAAGACATACATACTCTTAAAGAAGTCAAATACACTTTACTATCTAAAGACCTTTAAAGTAATGGTAGTGTTAAGACTGAGGCTAAGGGTTTAAATGTTAGGGACAAAAGTGAGTCTAGAGGACGAAGTGAATCAAGGGGTAGGAGGAAAGAAAGCGGACAGTCTAAGAATCAAAGATATTGGTCTAAAAACAAAATCATTAAGTGTTTTTAATGTAAGGAACCTAGAAATATTAAGAGGAACCTCCCTAAAAAGAAAGGTGACTATAGAGATAATAATAATGATCGTTCCTTGTTAGTTGAGCAGGACTTTGACATTGCTGATGTGTTAAATGTTTCTAACATTGTCATCCTTGATGAATGGAACTTGGATTCAGGGTATTCATTTCACAAGTGTCTTAGGAAGGAATTATTTACTTAATTCAGGGTAATTAAATCTTGTGAGGTATTTTTAGGGAAAAACTTGAGCTGTCACATTATGGGAATATGCTATGTTTCATTAGAGCTTCATGATGGGACTATTAAATCTCTTGAGAAAGTTAGGTGGGTACCCGAATTGGAAAGAAACATAATATCCTTAGGAAAACTTGACCAAAAGGGGTATAGCTTTATGTCAAATTCTTGTGGTCTTAGAGTTTCCCGAGGGTCTCTCACAGTCATGAAAGGAACCCTTCACAATGGTCTTTATGTGTTATATGGTAAGGTTCATAGAAGTCGGTTGAACACTTCTTCTAGTTAAAAACTTGAGCCCACCACTCTTTAGCATAAAAGACTAGGGAATGTTAGTGCCAAGGGCCTTACTGAACTCAAAAAATAGGGGCTTTTAAGTAACATCATTCACAAGAGTCTCCCATCTATGAGGATTGTGTGTATGGGAAGTTAAAAAGAGACAACTTCAGTAGGTGTATGTATAAGGCTAACGAACCCCTTGAATGTGTACATTCTGACTTATGGGGTCCTTTCTAGGTTTACCTATCATGGTGGAGACTTATACTTTGTGACTTGTATTTATTATTTATATAGGAAAGTCTGGATTTATATACTCAAACACAAGTTTGATACCTTTCAGAACTTTAAAAAATGGAAAGTTTGGTAGAATTCGTTGAATTCAGTGAATCTGAGGGAATAAAGAGATATCAGATATTTGTGGAAACCCCATAGCATAATGGCTTAGCAGAAAGAATGAATAGGACTTTCCTTGATAGGGTGAGATGTATGTTTCCCCACTCAAAACTCCCCATGTCCTTCTGGGCTGAGGCTACTTCAATAGTAATCTACCTTATCAACTATTGCCAATCTTATATTAATTCTTTTAAGACACATGAAGAACACTAGAAGGGAACACCCCCAGGTCTTGCACACCTTAGGAGTTTTGGATCCATAGCTTATGATCATATGTGTACTGATAAGCTAGCTCCTAGGGCTGTTAAGTGCATATTTGTGGGTTATCTAGAGGGTGTTAAAGGGTATCATCTATGGCAAGATAAATCAGGTTATCAAAAATGTTTCATTAGCCGCGATGTTGTGTTTCATGTGTCTGGTTTGTCCATTGACAAGGGATCAGAACTTATAGAGACTTCTGATCACATTACAGGACCCTCTGAGGTGCCAACACCCCTAGGTGTTGAGGTCCTTTTTGATTCCATTAACCATCCCTTCTCCTCGACTGGTCCTATACCACCCAGTGTCCAGACCCAAGTTGAATCTCATTCAAGTTCGGATTCTGAACACAAAACCAAGGAACCTGATGATCTGATCAATTATCAACTCACTTAGGATAAAGGAAGAAGGGTTATAAGACCTCTAAAAAATTTCAATCAGAACCTGTAGAGACTTTTGATGACATTGCAGGACCCTATGAGGTGCCAACACCCCTAGGTGTTGAGGTCCCTTTCGATTCCATTAACCACCCTGTGTCCTCAACTGGTCCTTGACACGTTCCTGTCATGGATTGTGACAAAAACAAATATTAACTAAGTTAAAATGTAGTAAAGTGGTTAACCTAAGTTGTCTCCAGAGAGGAGTGCACAATAATTATGTTTGTCACTTAATTAGAGTGAACAATTGGTTGTTTCTGAGATTTAATTGGTATTAGAAAGAAAATTAAAAATGGAATGAAATGAATTAATAGGATAAAATATTAAAAACTATGATATGAGAAGTGTGAATAGGTCGGGTTCGGTTTTCTAATTGTAATGCTATCCTTGTTTTGTTTTATTCTAACCTCTTCTGCTATGTTGTTTAAAGGGAGATTCCCCGATCGTTTCCTCTCACTCCTTTGGTCGAATGGTGATGGTGAGAGAATTTCTTACCAAGATCTCAGTTTGGTCTACTCTCTTTCCATGTGCATGAGATTTGTAGTAAATATCCTCAATTGACTTGGTCAATACCTGATCGAGTCTTGTTTATCCCAAGCAATCAAAAACATTCACCACCACTTCCACACGTACTGACGATCATCATGTACTTCACCACTAAGCATTGGTATATTCCATCGTATATAAACCAAAACCTAGTGGAGGGAGATAATGATCATTGACCAAATCAAAAATCAAAAATGTAATCAAAAATCAAATACGATCGCACTTGATAATAAAACCTGCTATATGAAATTGAAAACAACGTTGCAGAAAAGAGATAGAATTTTTATTCAATAAAGTGCATGAACTCAAGCATTACAAAATAGAAAAACTACCCTTACTAAATCACTAAAATGTTTACCCCACCATGTTAAAGGTAATAGAGATTGATGGGGAAGGATAAGGCATTACAAAACTATGAAAAATAAAAGAAAAATAAAAGAAGAAAAACTATCCATCCGATTATGTCCTCTAAAACTTTGTTCCTGGTTGGAACCTCTCCTTCTCGAATCACCCAAAGGTCCCTTCTTATAGAATTATCCAAATCAAATTTCCTTTATTTACTCCAAATCTCAAATTAGTTGGACGGTTTTAGAAAAAGATATGTAATATTTATTGAGGAATACTTTTTCTCAGTGAGATTTCCAAAAATCTTCATTCAATGTTTCCCATCGAATATCCAACTTAATGAATCTCAATCTCCATGATATTCAACAAAGATACGAATATCTGACTTGGCTACCCATTCAAATTTTAATCACCTTAATTGGAGCTATTATGACCGATTTATGATGGATTAACTGATGTGGGCTCCACATGGTCGTCCAGAATCTTTCTCCATGTTAATTGAATTTTTAGGGTACCTTGATGGCATAATTATATCATACCCCAGAAGAAAAAGATGTATCTCGAAACTCCAGGGTTCCTATAAAAAAAGAATCACATAAATTAGGATTATATTATAAAAGATATGGAATTACCAAAACATATAAAATCTGTTAAATTCCCAAAATTAGGAAACTTTCCAATTTTAACACAAAACATATCATAAATCCAAAAATGATGTAATTAAACATAAATTGATGCATTTGGGGGGTTTAAATATTTGAAATACATATAAAATATGTGGAAAATATTAAATCTCTCAGTCATACACCACCTAGGGTCCAAACCCAAGTTGAATCTGATTCAAGTTCGGATTTTGAATCCAAAACTGAGGAACCCGATGATCTGAGCAATTATCAACTCACTCAGGATAGAGAAAGGAGGGTTATAAGACCTCTGACACATTTCAATAAAATATAAATTTCTGCATATGCCTTTAATGGAGCACAATATTTGTTTAATGATGAACCTCAAACATATAAAAAAGTTATTAAGTCCAAAGAGGCCACTAGGTGGTTGAGTGTGATGCAAGAAGAGATGAATTCACTTCTTAAAAACAATACTTGGGTTGTCGTTTCAAGACCTAGTAACTAGAAGGTCATAGGTTCTAAATGTATTTATAATAAGAAGAAAATGTTGGAGAAACTAAAATCAGATTCAAATCACATATGGTTGCTAAAGGATTTCTTCAACGTGAAGGCATTGATTATAGTGAAATTTTCTCTCCAGTTGTTAAACATTCATCCATTATAATTCTTCTTGGGTTTGCTTCCAAATTTGATTTTCATGTTGAACAATTAGATGTAAAAGCTGTTTTTTTACATCGCACTCTTGATGAAACAATTTATATGACTCCTGAAGGATTTTGGAAACTTTTTAAACCTAACCTAGTTGTTCTTCTTAAGAAGTTCTTATATGGGATTAAACAATCTTCATGACAATGGTATAAAAGGGGTTTGATTTGTTCATGATTGAAAATCAGTTTTCCAGAAGAAAAAAAATAGATGCATGTGTATATCATAAAACTGTTAATCATGTGTCTGTTTACCTGTTATTATATGTTGATGACATGCTTTTTATCTATAAAAACATGAGGATTATAAATTTTGTTAAGAACCAGTTGAATTGTGTCTTTGAAATGAAAAACCTAGGGCATTCTAATCAAAATTTAGGCATGGATATAATAAGAGATAGGAAGGCCAAAATCTTATACCTATCTCAATCTGCTTATATTGGATAGCTATTAAAAAGATACCTGTCTGAGCATGCTAAACTTGTTAGTATTCCCTTAGGACAACAATTTAAGTTATCCTTAAACCAATCCCCTAGAAATGATGATGATGATTCCTTCATAAGTATGATTCCTTATGCTAATATAGTTGGAAGTATTATGTATGCAATGGTTTGTTCTAAGCCAGATATTTCCTTTATTGTTTATACTTTGAGTAGGTTTAATGGGAAACCTGGTACGCCTCATTGGAATGCATTGAAATGGATGCTCAGGTATGTCTTTATGTCTGATAAAACATGCATTCGGTATGGATTAAATAGTAATTTGGTAATGATATAGTTGGCTCTGTTGACTCTGATTATGCTGCAAATGTTGACACCTGAAAGTCTATTGCTGGTTTTTTATTTCTTGCATATGGAGGACCGATCTCCTGGAAGTGCAATATGCAGTTAGTGGTTTCACTCTCCACTACCGAGAGAGTATATTGCCTTGATAGAATCCATAAAAGAGGTTATATGGCTGGAAGGTTTGCTATTTGAGTTGTCATTATTTGTTGATAGAATTGTGGTTCACTGTGATAGCCAATCTGCTTTGCATTTATCTAAAAATTATGTATGCCATGGTAGATCGAAGCACATTAATATTAGACTTCATTTTTAGGTCTATTATAGAACATGGGACAGTGAGTGTCATAAAGATACTCACTGGAGACAATTCAACTGATAGTTTGACTAAGGTCGTTCCATTTTCTAAATTCATGCATTGCCTTAAGCTAATGAATTTAGTCCCAATTCTATAACTTATGTTGTGAGAAGATCATCCTTAAATTTCATTTAATTTAATGGTGGATATTTTTTGTATTTATCACTTTTGAATTTTAAATTTAAATTCCTTTAAGTATGGCTTTACATGACTTATTCATATTATGTTTAGGGTATTTAATTTTGCATGGGGATTTTGTATGGTGCATGGAACTGTTGATGTGGTTTTTATTTATTTTACCCAGTTATGTGGATCTTGTGTATTTGTTTCCTTACCTATATAGAGGCTTGTAATCTGGACTGTTGATAATCCATGATCCAATGGCCCATATATGCCCTGGGTGTGTTTCTTCACTGAACCTCGATCTGTTGTGCGGTTGTTGCACCTATCCTGTTGTGCCATGTGTTTTATGCATTGTACCACCTTTAGTTACTCGAATCGCCTCCTTTGATCTTAGCCATTCACGTGACAGTGATCATGTGCTGCCGCCTGAACTACGTGATGCCCTCCGACATTCCATCATTTCTCCTCGTCTATTTGTCTCTATGATGACCCATTAGAGTGTTGTTCTAGCTCTCTGGCTTCGGGGTTCCTCGCTTTCTTCGTCAATGTGAGGCTTTTCTTCGATCTTGCGAAGGAGGAGATCCAGGGCTTCCTGACCACCCGCTCTCCCCTCTACCGAGATCGTGCCACCTCCTGTAACTTGAGTACTTCTATGATGGAGACTTAGTGGGGAATTGACTCTGTTTTGGGTTTTCGGATGACTGTGCTTCAAGAAGGTTTCAAATCTTGACCCATCTTTAATCATGACCAAGCTTCAATATAGATTCTTGGATCTCTAGTGATTTAATTTATTTTTTCATGTATTATTCTGTATCAATTTTGGGTGTGTGCATGAGTAAATCCAGGAGTGGATAGAGCTGACTCTACGTAACAGACTTCACCTCTGCCACCTAGTTCAGCAAGCTCGACCTCCTCAGATAGTTTTTGTCATCCTTTTATTCTTTTCTCTCGAGTCTATAATTGCCTTGTGTGTTTTCTTTCTTTTTAATAAAGCTTTTTCTTAGGTGGTGTTCTCGCCGTGCACGTAGGTCCCAAAGGGACTGAAGCACATTACATATGTTGTCTCATTTACATTTTTGCATTCGCTATTTTGTTATTTCAGTAATTTGATTTGTGAACAAGTCTTGATCTGTTCGTTTGTAATCAATTGGTTAATCAAACTTAACATATAAATAGTCCATCATACACAACAGTGGGTCTTGGGTATTTTAGGGTTTAAGTGTTTAACCACAACATATATATAAATGTCTTATCGGTGATTAGTTATAGAAAATGATAGAAAAAGGGTACATATTTAACTAAATTAGTTAATGAATTGTATATGTAAATGATATATATGAGGAGAGTAATAATAGAGAAAGAAGAATTTGATAGTATCATTACATGTGATTTTAACATAAGAGGTTATAAATGATATGATGTTAATTGGTCATCAGAAAACAATAATCCAAAAATAGTAACCAAAGACAGAGAAAAACCTTAAGATGTGAACCATTTAAAATATATCAGGTCAGAAAAATGCAATGTTGTATAATGTTCCGGATATAATTTGAAGTACTAGATATAACTAAAATGATTATAATGGTAGTCATTCAATCTTGAATTTCACATAAATTTAAACTATAACATTAAACTATAGTAAAAAACGTATATTAGCACCGGACTTCTTGTGTAGCCTTATTAATCATATATGAATTTTCTCTTTTATGGAAGTGGCTTGGAAATTGAAATTGGTGTGTGGCATATTTGTAATGATTTGATAAGGAGTACAACACAGTTATGATATTCATCAATATGAATATATAATATATTATAAAATAAAAAAATTGAATACTATTGGTAATATTGATTATGATCACTAAAGTAAACTTCCCTTGTATTTAAATTTGTTTCACAAAACCACCCAGGGTGCAAGACCATCCCAATATGAGTATAATGTTATATACAATATGCACTTTAGTCGGGATGAATAAGCTATATGCAAAAAATATTATACAATTTTAATATGAAAATACAACATGATATAAAAGAATGTACATTATACATATGCAAAGAATTAATATACTAAAAAGTGAATATACAATATGATTACATAGCATATACATATGGAATGTGGTCCTACATGATCAACTTTTACCTTTCCAAAGGAACTTAAAACTGCTACTTGAAAAATGCGTCCTCATGTGAAGAGAATTTCATGCATGATATATGAATCATTTTACCTATGCATGCAGTGATCCATAGATGTCACCAACTTCATTCCCCATGAAGACATGTTCACAAATCATTCCCATTGATGTAAATTCCACCATGAAGTAATGAATTTAGGAAAATTATTTCACATGAATTCTGAAAAATTAAAAACAAGCAATAAGTATTTCAGATGTTTTTGAAATGGGTTTCACCTTCTTTGGGCCTCATCGATTTTGTCCTGATGAAGACAAGTGAAACTATGTAAAATAGAATTTTCATAAAATTGATATAAAATATTAAACTACGAGAATTGTGCATACATCTCATTATATATCATTATAAATTGAATTGTTGAAAATATTCAAGTAAACCTAAAAATATGAAAATTCAAATGGTTCAGAAATGTTATTTCATTACTATTTCTTTAATGTCTAATGATAATGCTCATAGTGAAAATTTATCAGTCATATACGGTATAAATGTATACCTAAAATAGTTTTTAGTAATGAAATTTCCTTATTTAACACATTTGAATATTTGTTTAGAAAAACTAAATAAACTAATGAGAATGTGATCCTGAAAAAATGTAAACATGCACTTTCTTTAGTGATACTATTACATCGATAAAATTATAATGGATATCTAAAATTGTAGAAGTGGTTAAATTTGAAATTTCATTACATAATAACATGTGTAAACAAAAATATTTTTTATTAGTCAATCAAACTATTAACATTAAAAATAAAAATGATGATGATACAAAGGAAGAGAAATGTAAACATGTCTTTGCATTTTTAAAAAACTGAAAGTGAATTGTAAATGCATAGAGATGTAGTTTACTAAATAAATGCTATAAAATGGTATTATACAAATTTAACCAATTAAAAAGATATTTAATAATGGCTAAACTAGAAGTGAAGTAAACTGAAAATCCATTATTACAAGTGAATTGTACATGTATAGAAATTGAAAGTACATTAATTTGGAAGTACATTATGCAATTATAGAAACATATCATATCGCATGGAATATCAAAGATAATGAAGATTTATTATACTACCCATGAGACACTCTTAAATGAAATTCTAAACACAACAAAATAACAATTAAAATCTTAACAAAGTGAGTCGTAGATAAATGAATAGAATCCATAGAAATTAACATGAAAGAAAAGAATAAAAGGCATGCAAAGTTTTAATTTCTTCGATCAAATGGCATAATCTAAGACATGAAATGAAATCCAACTTCGACTACTTAAGAGAAGATAATTAAAATATTTAAATAATGTTTTAAAGACCATTCTCAATTGAAAAAATAAGCTTCATATCCATCTTTAGAATTTTGAAATACATATGAGTAAATTATGTAAAGGCAATCAAAGAAGATAGAAAAGAAATAAGTATATATGGTGATTAATAATACCCAGATAGGGTTCCTTTAGGTCCTTCTTATTGTCAACATTCAAGTATATTCTTGATTATTCTTTAATCATGCATAACTTAATAACCTGAAAAGGAGAAACACAATCTCCCCCCACTTTATTTCTAATCATTCCTTAATATTCTTTTATTTACTATAGTTTTCCCACTACAACCCCTTATATCAAATGTGAAATTACTTATCAAGTACTCTTCTGGATCCTTATTTTGAATGATATAAAAAAGAGTGAAGTTGGATACATGATATGAATTTAACTATATTTTTTAATATATAATACAAAATCATAATTAATGAGATGGAAATTATAAGTGCACAATGCATGATAAACATATAAATTATAAGTCTACCTAATGTGATGACTAAATTAGATTTGTCATTATGATTTCTAAGCAATTGACATAAATTGATCATGGGAGGTCTAATAAAACATATAAAACTATAGAAAAAAATAATGATGAATGAAATTATATTAATTAAACAAGAAAGTATTATAATTTGTACACCTTGGCATACTATTTTCCTTCATACTTATATTCATTTTTTTCATTCCAATATTTAGATTCATATACTTTATCCTAATTTGGTAATCAAAAAGTCAATTACTGGATAAAATATAAATAATAATAAATAATATTATATCAATTGAAATGAAAGTAACTAAGAAAACCTTGAATGTGTAAAATTGATAATGGAAATTGGCCTAAAATATTTGAGCACAAATCAATGTATGAAGTTGTAACCACATGCAACCATTTCCCATACCATTATGGAAATAGGAGAACATAACCTTGGATTTTATTGCAGGACTCTCTAGGACCCCTAAATAGAATAATTCCATTTGGGGGGAAGTCGATTACATTACCAAGTGAGTACATTTCATTTATATCAATGATTATTTCTCTCTTAAATGACTCACCGTGATATTTAAAAGGGAAGTGGTAAGACTACATGGAGTTCCACTATCTATTCTATCTGATTGAGATATGAGTCTTATCTCAAGGTTGCAGAGAATCCCTCTACAAATGTTGGATATGGAGTTGGGTTTCCACAATACTTATCACCATCAGATGGATGGTCAGTTTGAAAGGAACATTAAAAATTTGGAGGATACGATGAGATCACGATCAATGGATTTACAAGGATATTGGGATCAACACCTTCTCTTAGTGGAGTTCTCATATGACAAAAATTTCCATTCTAGCATTCAAATGGCACCATACGAGCCTCCATATGGTAAGAGGTGTCAAAATCAGACATACCAATATAAAGTTGGGGAGAGGAATCTTGTGGTACCTGATATTATCCAGGATATGAGAGAAAACCTTCAAATAGTTTAGCTTCATATGAAATCCACACAAATTTTATAGAAAAAATATACATACAATCATCGATGTGATATCAAGTTTGAGGTCAAAGATAAAGTCTTCCATCATATATCCTTGTGGATGAAATTCATGAGGTTTGGGAAGAAGGGAAAATATATTCCTAGATACATTATCCCTTTTGAGATCCTTCATAACATTAGAGTGGTGACCTATCAATTAGCACTCTCTCCTAACCTATCTCAAGTACATGATGTGTTCTATGTATCCCTCTTGAGGAAGTACATACTATACTCTTCATATGTACGAAATCCAGAGGTAGTATCATTGTATAATGATCATTTGTACTAGGCTTAGCTAGTGAAGATCATAGATCATACAAACAATGTTCTACGAAACAAGACATCTCACCCAATCAAAGTGTTGTGGCAGAACCACAAGTTTTGAGGAAGCAACATGGGAACCAGAAGAGGTGATGAAACATAAGTACCCTCCTCTTTTTTAGTTTATGAAATGAAAATTTCAAGGGTGAAATTTATGAAGGGGTAAGAATGTAATCACACAAAATTTTATATGAAATTCCATTTTTGAATAAATAAATGAATTATTAAGTAATGTATCTATAGAAAATACTTGCACTACTTTGGCTATTTTTGACCGTTATAAGTTGTATCTTTTAATATTTAAAAGGTCATTATGAATCATAAACATTGATAATATAGATGTTGGACAATGACCATTAAGATTAGTATATGTATAGGGTTATAACAAATCCATTTGACACAGACAAAGAAAGCGATGACCTTGACCATTAGGATTGTACCTTATGAAGCCCACCTATTAGAGATACTAATGGAGATAACAATACTAAAATTTTCCCTTGACCAAGCCCATGTTGATATTCAACAACCAAAGCATGAGAAAAACTGTTTATGGGAGATTTTCATGCATATCAAGATCACACCCAAACCATGTTCGCCAAACCACACCATAAAAATATTATCATCACACGCCTTACTCTTAGGGAATTCATTGGTGTAATAAAGAGTTATATATATAGAGAAAAATAATATTATTTTTTAAATTTATTTTAATAAAATAATTATTATATTTATCTTTTATTTCATTATAATGATTAAAGAATATGTATGATAAAAATTATATTTTGATAAGATAAAACCAAAAATGGATTTTTGGGAAATATATAGTTTCAATAAAGTCACTCTATTTTAATGAATTGAAGAATTTTTGAAATAAATGGTATTTTATTAAAATTTTAATATTAAATTTTATTTATTAAATATAAATGATAATATAATTTTATGGGATCAAAAATATTTTTTATAAGGATGTCAAAAATGTTGGTGTTAAAAACCCAATATGTTTAAAAAATGTTGTTTTTTAATTTAAAAGAGAATAACCTCATATTTAGAGAGTTAACATGATAAAAAAAGTATTATTTTTGAAATCAGAATGTCAAAATTATCCAATACTAAATTTTTCATAATTTTCTGAGATAGTCGAATTTTTGGGTCAAAACTAAATACAATATAAATATATGATATGTATTATGACATCATAAAAGCCTAAAAGTGTTGTAATAAATATGATAAAGAGTATCCAAGACCTAAATTATGTTTTCCCTTTAAAAAAATTGTTTTTGAGATTATTTGATTAATCTTAAAAACCCTAAATGAACCCACAAAAACTTATATTTTATTTTAAGGTTTTAAAACCAATTCTTTATAAACATGACTCACTTCTATATCACCAAGGGTATTATTTTAATGAGTTTAGTTCCTGACCTTATAAAATAATGAAATCTAATCCTCTTTGGTAGAAACCATGGCCACAAATTATGGGATGGTTTGTAGTTTGGATTAATTTATCTTATAGATTCCAAAACCTGTGTTTAGAAATTAATAAAGAATTCTCATCTATTTTCCTATATAATCCCACCCAACTTCCCACCTTCTTTACTCAAAACCCTTAAAGTAAGAATTTAGTTTGTCCTTCCCTCTCTAGATCCCTCTTATAGTGTCCCTATTTTCTTAATAAGATCCTCCTGTGCTTTTAGAAGTACCCTCTCAAAGAAAAGGATCCCCTCCCTATACTCTTTTTATAAAAGGGGGTTTCAAAAGGGAAGACGGTTTTTGGAGTGGCAGATTGGTTTTTGAAATGAGAATGGTTTTTTTAACAAAATGTTTGGTTTCAAAGAGAAAAAAATGGAGGGTGTTGGATTTTATTTTTGTATTTTGTAAACACTTGTTGGAATGTGAAATGAAGGTTTCTTGAGAATTTTAAAATGTGTTTCTTTAATGATAAGTGGCATTTTCAAATTGGTTGGGAATTTTTGCTTTACATCGAATAATCAGTTTTGGAAATGATAAGTGTTTTGAATTGACCCTTGGTATTTCTACTAATGATCACATATATGGATTTACACATGTCTAAAGTGGGAAATTGGTAGTATGTGTGGATAGGTTCTTGAGCTAGAAAAGGGATATATGTGTGTGTGAGAGAGAGAGAGAGAGACTTCGTGGAATACCAATGATGGAAATTTAATTTGTTTTTTTTCTAAAAAATGGTTTTAAAAAGGGTAATTTAAATGTTTTGAAAAGTTAGTTAGCAATTGTTCGGTGTTTCTTTTCGTGTTTGGAATCCTTTTTCATAGGATTTTGGTTTTGACATGCTGGAAATGGGGTTTAAATGGTGATTTGAGTTTGGATTTTGATTTTCGATTGAAGTGTGGAATTTTGGTTCATGATGTGCTTTGATTCAGCTTCATGCCTCTTGTTTTGAGTATTCCCTAGAAAAGTCATAGTAAGGAGTGAAAAATATGACTCTAGGATTTCTTTATCCATGTTTTGGTGATGGATGATTTTAGGAATTGGAGTTGGTCATCATCTAGTGGTTTGAGCTTGTCAAAATTGAGATGGTTAGAATTTTTTAGGAAATTTTGAGTAAGTATTTATTTGATTATTCCCATTGGAAACTCTATAGAGACTTTTAATTGAGTGGTGGAGTCGGAGCCTTTCCTAACTTTGGACCACACTCGAGTCTCCTTTGTTTGCCGCCCACAATCGTTAGTTGAAAATAGGAGAATGTATCATTAATAGTGACTTATGAAGATATGTTTTGTTCGACACAGTTTCTTGGGTCATTTGAAGTGGTTCAGTAAGTTTCATTACTTAATGAGGTAGTTCTAGTTGTTAATCGACATCTCCTGACTGCGGGGCAACAGATGCTTCAAGACATCAGAGCTCCCACTATAGGTCACAGAGTGAAGCTTTTCACACTGTTTGGAATCATTGGGAGTGGAGGACTTTGGCCCTATTTTTTTCTCCAGTACCAGGATATAGATAGTTTATGTTTCTTTATCATGTCTTCTTCATCTTGAGGGTTCATCTTTTTTGCAAAAGGTTTTAGAGGCCTCTTCTCCTCCTTGTGGTCTTTGTTTTTGAAAGTCCCCCTTTGGTTGTAAGAAGGCTTGGTGAACTTGTATACTTGTAAACCTCTTTAGTTGCAGTTGTGCCTTTGGAAGAGAACCCTTGAAAGGTTATCTCTTTTCTATGTGAGTCTATGAATGGTTGTCATTGTCTGGTTGGAATTTGTGGAAAGGTTTTGGTTTTAGTTTGGGGTTGTGCTTGTTTTGGAGATGCATGAATCTTGGGAAATAATGAATAGTGGTTTGGTTCGCCATTTGGTTTGAGGTCTTTCATCAGGGACCACATGTGGTGATGGTTTGGTCTGTACGAAGAGTTCGTGGGTCAGTTTTTGTTGGGTTTCCCATATTAGTCTGTATTAGGTGTTCAAGGCTAGTCAGTTACTAAATGGTGGGGAGACCCACTATAGATCTTGTTGTGGTTCCTTCTAGAGTGGTCAGTGATAGTTGGTTTCTTGTGGTGGGGAGAACCCTCCTCTTTCTCCCATAGTTCTACTCCTTATGATTTCCATTAGAGATGGTCAGGTGTGACTGGTAGAGTTAAAAGTCACATCGATTTTGTGATTTTGTTGACCTCGTTCAGTTTCGAACTCGAGTTTGATTCCTCATTTGGATGGGTGACTTTCTGGGGGTAGAAAGTTTTTGTGGCGTGGAGGATTGTCACACCCCGACCATGAATAATGATTATTTTAATCATTTTAATTTTAATTTTTAGTCTTTCTTATGAGTTTCGGTAGTCGACGAGTTGAATTTCAAATTATTGGAATCCTTTTTACTATTACACGATTAGCTCGCACGGTTAGGAGAAACTCTACGGTTACCATGTGGGTGCCTAGGTGGATTTGAGTTGTGTTGCACAACTTGCACACAATTTATTAAACCGTGTGACAAGCACATGGTTTGGCTCTATAAGTGGACATTTCCGAGTTTCATGGCTTGATCATGGTTTTCTTAACCATGCATCTGCCTACAGGTAACCGTGTGAGGGGTTCCTGGCCTTGCTAGTGGCCAGCACACAGTTTGGTAAACCATGCGACCTGCCCAGTACTTAAAATAAATAAATTAAAATAAAATAAAATGAGAAAAAAAAAATGAGATAAAATTAAAAAAAATAAACAGAATGTTTTACCCATAATAATAATATTATTATTATTATGGATAATAATATTATTATTAAGGTGATGGTGATTATTATTATTATTATTATTAATTTATTATTATTATTATTATTATCAAGGTTTTAATAAAAATCAAAAAATAACCCTCCCCCTTACCCCTTACGCATGGCTGACCCCCCTCTCCTTACTCGTGAATGACCCACCTCGATTGGGGCCCTCCGGCGTGCCACCTCCCTCCCCGCAGGTGACCGATTCTCCTTCCATTTGGTGTGCAGTCCCCTCTAGTGAGTCTCCTCTTCCCTCTTCTCCCCTATTTGGGACGATTTACCTTTTACTTGTGTGGTACGCATGCCTAGGTCATACCCTAAGCCTATTTTGGGTTTCTTTCTCATTGCTTTTGATGATTAGGGTTCATCGGGTCCCGTCGAGGCTACTTCTATCCACCATCATCAAAGGAATTGGATTCGCCAGGGTTTTTGGGTAAGATTTTTTCAAGTTCTTCATTGTGTCTTAATTATAATTAGGGATTTTGTGGGTTTTGAGTTTCTGGTAAATTTTCTAGAGTGTGTTGGGTCTCGTTGATGTGGTTTTGAGTTATGAGTGTCAAGAACACCTATATGTGCATGTATAGGTAAGACAAACACACACACACACCCTCTTTGTACATATTCCCTCATGGAGTGAGGAATATGTTCAATGCATCTAGGGGTATTTATATATATATATATATATATAAATGAATCTATGTGTAAGAACAAAGGGTCAGTTCGAGTGGCTGTCATAAAAAAGAAGCATGTTTGACGTAGGATCTCTATGCATTGGAATTTAAATTTAAGAACCATTTATTTCTTTTATTTTACACCTAGTTTTTATTTTAATTATTGATATATAATTTTTAGTAAAATTGTTTGTCTTGAATTGGAATGGTTTCTTTCTTGTAATTTATGCCAATAAATGGTTTGATTGCATTTTTCATATCAAGTGATTGATAAAATTCCCCATTGGCCATTATAAATGTGTTTTAGATTTAAAATGGTGACTTGGGTTTCTAAAAAGCGTGTCTAAGTGGATTTTTTGTTTTGAAAGTTGTGTGTGTTGGTTATTTTGAAAATGTGTTGGGGTTGAATGGTTAGTTGAGGCCCGTTTGGTATTTTTATAAAATAAGTTGCTTTGAAAACTCTCTTTGGGATGTACCTCTTTCCTTGTTGGATGTTTATGGGAATGAGTGGTCCTCAAATGGGACTTCCCTCGTGTGTTGTTGGTTAATGGAAAGAGGGATAAAATCCCTTGGAGTGATTCTAGGGTGACTATTGTGTGTGTTGGTTGTGTGTGATGCATGTATATGTTATGTATTGTTAGTTTCACATTGTTGGATCACCCCCCTTTTTAGTCTGAACATGGGAACCTGGCATAGCAATCAAATTTTTGGTGAACAATTGTTGCACCAATTTTGATTATTCACTGGCTAGTGGCCCTTATTATAGACTATCTGCTTTTGGATTGTGCTCCTTGGTCAGGCCAGGTAGGGTACGATCAAGAATCTGGGTGTTATGATTTCATCGGGTAAGGCATGCCTTCGAGAGGAATCACATGTATAGTATTTATTCTCGCTCAAATTTACTGAAGAGATGAAGGTTGAACGGACCTTGTAGTTTCGCTTGGGTTATCAAATCCTCAGAGACCTAAGAAGTAACCTAAAGACACGTATATTATATGGATTGTTTTTGGCTATGAAGTGACCAAATTGGGTTTATTTAAGATTTTTTTAAATGAAATCTAAGAGACTTAAGTGAATTCAATTTAAAAGAGTGAGTTGATACTTGGTTATTACTTGGGGTGGATTGGACGTATTTCTTTTTCAATGATTTCAATTTCTTATATTTGAGATGGGTTCATTTAAGAAGATAAAACAACATCATCACTTACTGTTTTAATTACTACACCCTTTAATACTAATAACCTATACATTTTAAGGATCAATGTTTTGATCACTTCAAGTTAAAGGTTCGTATTAGCACATAAAGTGTGTGGCCTTAAATTCAACAAGGACAATGGAGTTTAAAAATCATCAAATAAATATCTCAATTAAAGAAGTGATTATACATTAATGGGGTGATAAATAACATCCAATCCAGCCCCTTTATACTCCCTTGTATCAACCTATAAGTGGGTTAGCCCTCCATTGATTGTATGGTTTCAATGGAAGTGGGAAGTAGACTCATGAGGGAGGAATTTAAGAAGTAAAGAAAACCATAAAAAGAAAATGATCACTCCACTGTTGTGTGAATAATTTCACAAGGTTTAGTGTGAATAAATTCACACCATGAACCAAAATTATAAAATTTATATTAAGAATAATATAATAAGAGTAAAATAAGATATTTTATTAAGAAACTAAAGTGAATTGAACAACTTACATGTGAAAGACAAACTTGAGACAACAAAATCGCAGCATAACATTACAATTGAACAAATCACCCAAGATTCTCAAATACTCCACCACCACTACCTTAAATAGGAATTTTTGAAGTTTTGGGTCGATCCTTCAATATTCCAAGTCTCCTCAACTAATTTTGGTAGGCCATAGGTGGGTGGAAAGTTGAGGGAGAGTTGATTTTTTCACCTTTGACCTGACGTGGAATCCAGCTTTCATCCACCGAACAGACGTGCTTGGAAGACCTTCTATATGGAATAATTAGAGTGGAAAATAGAATATGAAAATGGCTCCCCTGATGTCTCCTACCCTCCTGTAAAATTTTGTTCCATTTGGGGTTTTGGTCTCAGAGATATGATGAGATTAGTGGACTGTTTTTCTGGGCCGCAGAATCTGACCCAGAATTTTATCTCTAACTTGGGCCACCTAAATGACCACAATTGAGGCAAAATTAGCACTGTATTCTGGATAATTAATTGTTACTATATATGTATTATATCCTCCCACAAAATTTTGGCTTCATTGGGTTTGTAATTTGGGTCCCACATTCTCATCAGTGGGATGGTGTCCAATCTGCCTTCTCTAGAATTGCTTCCTTTCATCACAAAATATCTCCATCTTCTTCCATGAATTCTCCATTGATCCCTGAATGAAAAATGTTCATATTGAAGTGTAGATAAATTTCCAAAAATATAAAACTAAAATATGGATAAATAAATTCCTTAAAATTAGATTAATCATTGGGTACTTTAAATGATGTTCCAAAATGTACCACATAATAGTGTATTTTAAGAAGGAATTACAATCATAATGTGAAATGATGTTCAAAGTGTAAAATGAACTAAAATGGTGTTTATGAATAATAAATAAAATGACTATTATATATATTAACAATGAATATTAGCCTTATTTAGTGTCTGATCACACCCACCAACTTGATTTTTGCTAGTCCCGAGCAAAATATATCTCAACAACATGAAATTCTAATTCCCTTTTCCAAAAACATTTTAATACACAATGATCACCAAAAACCCTTATACCAAACAATCATGAAACCCATAAAAATATTTTAATACAAGATATTTTCATAAGAAGATCTCAATCCCAATCTCATTCCTTTGTTCAAATTCGTTTCCATATTTCATCCAATATCAATTAAGTATGAGGATGTGTTGTGTATCACAATAGACATGGGGGTTCATCTTTATTCAAGGGGGAAATGATAGAAGCGCTAGGTGGAATAACATTTCAATATTAAGATGAGTATTCAATTTTTTTTATTATATTTTTTTGTTTTTGTTTTTGTTTTTTGTTTTTTTTTTTTGTAATTTTTCCATGGTAATTGAAAT
This sequence comes from Viscum album, assembly GCA_963277665.1. Lineage (NCBI taxonomy): Eukaryota > Viridiplantae > Streptophyta > Magnoliopsida > Santalales > Viscaceae > Viscum > Viscum album. The sequence continues at coordinate 918,601,168 of OY728164.1, read as the reverse complement.
TGCACTCAAAAGAGTCAACCCCTATAGCGATACTTTGCTGATGAATCCCAGGCTCAAAGACCTTAGGGCACCAAGTGAATCTCACATACTCGGGCATCATCTCGAGTTAACTCTATCAAAAACAAATTCAAATTACAAAAAATAGAGATAAAATTACTAACTATGGGCCAGACAACTATGGAGTCACGATCCCCAAGTGTCGAAAGCCATGCATTATGTCATTTCATTGCTCTATGCACAAATTTATTATTTTTTTAAATTTTTTTTAATACTAATATTAAAACTAAAATGATCACCAAACCTATGATATTTATTTGGGGGACCCCATGAACTCAAACTAATACCCCACTATCCAAAGGACGTCCGTTGTGATTTTCTTTTATTTGATGAAAATATAAACCATGAAATATCCCATTAGACAGCCACACTTTCCAAAATCTATGATCGTGAAATTATACATGGATTAAAATCAGAATTGGGGAATGCTAAATTATTTGATATTTAGTTTCAAATTGTGCAATGTGTATTACCATGTTCAAAGTTAAAGTAATTTTTCCTTCCCTTTACACACATTCTTTTTCAAATCATTTTTTTTTTCACAAAATCATTTTTCTTATTTCATCTCCCCCCCAACTTAAAACAACATTGTCCCCAGTGTTTTAAGAAATGAAAATTTATAAGGAGTAGATAAAAATAAGGAAAGTTAAAAAAGAAAATTGAAATATGGGGATCATGGAATGAAGTCACCTGGTGGTTGAAGTTGAAATTCTTATTTCTCCCTTTTAAGCCCCTTGATCTCAATGTCACTCTGAGAATTACCTAGTGGAGAAAAAAACAAACAAAATAACAACAACAAAACTATATATATATATATATAATAAAGAAAGTAAAATATAAGTATATATATAAAAATTATAGAATAAGGAAGCACAAAGATCCGTAGGTCAGTGGTAAGTGCGCGCCCCTGTCTCCCTTCGGTCCCAGGTTCGAGTCTCCACGGCTTCGCCGATTGTGACAGAGTTTGCCCCACGACCTACGATGTGGCCTTTTTATTATTATTATATTTTTATTTATTTATTTGTATTTTTATTTTAACCTATAAACACTTTAAAATAAAACAAATGGATGATACATTGTCTTCTTTTTAAATTTCTGGGTAAGGCATTACTCAAGGATCACACCATGTGACACAGATAAATATGGTGCTCCCCTTTCATACCCATCCATAATCATAATAGAAGAACAGGTCAACAGTCTATTTTTTTAAAATATAAAAATGATTAATTAATACTATTTAAAATATAAATTTTATTAAAACAACAAAATGATATGGAACTTGAAAACCATGGGTTGCCTCCCACGTAGCGCTTTGTTTAATGTCGCTACCTCGACTTGAACCCCACAACTTACCCAATACCAACTTTCAACATTTTAAGGACCAAATGTTTCACAAATTCTACTAGGTTGAGATTGATTCTTTGTTTATAATTTGTTTCATGCATAAACCTATGTTCTAAAATGAATGGTAAAATCAAAGGAATATTAGAAATGGTTGATCCAGTTTTCTATGTAGTCTTTACTAAGACATCAATGATCATTCCAAATTTTTTGGTTTCAAGATAAGAATGAATTCAAATTAAAAGGTCATGATTATAACTTATGAAGGGATTCTTTAGAGGGGAGGGAAGGACAAAAATTTTAGCTCATGTTGGATAGGACATTTAGACACAAGTTGATATTTTGAATCCAACAGAGTTTCATTTTCCAAATTTCTCAACAAAATTGGTTCCTTTTGAATAGAAGATTCAACCACCAAATTAGAAAGATCAGTTTCAGGAATGGTTATAGACTCAAATTTTGTGATTTTTCTTAATGGTTCAGTGATTTGTGTTTTTTAAAAATCATAAATGAATTTACATTCATGAGACTCAATCCATGATGTCAAATTTCCCTCTTTTGAATACAAAAAATCAGTTTCCTCTTGATTTAAAAACCCATAAACAATTCCTTGATCCTCTTCATCTTCCCCAAATCCAAATGTTTTCTCTTTAGTAAATTCATGAGAGTTTTGTGGGAAACTAGACACTTCACATAAGGTTATGGAAGGGACAGTTTGTGTAGGGATGGGTTCCTCACAATTTTTAATGCTATATAGTTCTAACCTCGATGATGAAACCTCAAAATTCATTATCTCCATTTGTTGACACAATTTTTCAAGTAATGGATGTGTATTAGGATGGATAAGGGGTTGAGACAGATGGTCTATTCCAGGAGGATAACTATGTTTTTGTAATTCCATAGGAGGATGTTAAAATTGGATTTGTGTGGATTGAAACTCATTGTATTTTGGAATGTTTTGTGGAGAATAGGATTTAAAACATTGTGTCTCAATTGGTTGTTGGTTATCCCACTAGTATAAACTATGATGGTCATTGTACATCACACTTGGTGAGGGGTGATCAATGTAGGGAGAGGTTCCCCATGTTTGGGCTTGTTCAAAATTGATTTCCATAGGAGTGAGGGGGTGAGAATAGAGAAGAGGGATGAGAAAAAAAGGATGATAGTATCTAAGATAACTTACTTAGGTCCCCGGAAATGGTTCCAAAATTTGATTCTCACTCAAATTTACCCAAGAGATGAAGGTAGAATGGCCCTTGTAGTTTAGCTTGGGTTATCGAATCCTCAGAGACCTAAGAAGTAACCTATAGACACGTACATTCTATGGATTGGTTTTGGCTATGAAGTGACCAACTTGGGTTTATTTAAGATGGTTTTAAATGAACTCTAAGAGACTTAAGTGAATTCAATTTAAAAGAGTGATTTTATCCTAGGTTATCACTTGGGGTGGATTGGACATATTTCCTTTTTAATGATTTCAATTTCTTATATTTGAGATGGGTTCATTTAAGAAGATAAAACAACATCATAAATTATTGTTTTAATGCCTACACCCTTTAATACTAATCACCTATACACTTGAAGGATCGATGTTTTGAGCACTTCAAGGTAAAGGTTCGTATTAGCACATGAAGTGTGTGGCCTTAAATTCAACAAGGACAATGGAGTTTAAAAATCATCAAATAAAAATCTCAATTAAAGAAGTGATTATACATTAATGGGGTGATAAATAACATCAAATCCATCCCCTTTATACTCCCTTGGATCAACCCATAAGTGGGTTAGCCCTCCATTGATGTTATGGTTTCAATGGAAGTGGGAAGTAGACTCATGAGGGAGGAATTGAAGAAGTAAAGAAAACAGTAAAAAGAAAATGATCACTCCACCATTGTGTGAATAATTTTACAAGGTTTAGTGTCAATAAATTTACACCTTGAACCAACAGTATCAAAGTGATATGAAGAAAAACAGAATAAGAGTAAAATAAGATATTTTATTAAGAAACTAAAGTGAATTGAACAACTTACATGTGAAAGACAAACTTGAGACAACAAAAGCGCAGCATAACATTACAATTGAAAAAAGCACCCAAGATTCTCAACTCCTCCACCACCACTACCTTAAATAGGCATTTTTGAAGCCTTGGGTCAAGCCTTAAATAGTCCAAGTCTCCTCAATTAATTTTTGTAGGCCATAGGTGGGTGGAAAGTTGAGGGAGAGTTGATTTTTCCACCTTTGACCCGAGGTGGAATCCATCTTTCATCAACCGAACAGACGTGCTTGTAAGACCTTCTACATGGCAGAATTAGAGTGGGAAATAGAAGAAGAAAATGGATCCCCAGATTTTTCCTACGCGACTGTAAACTTTTGGCCAATTTGGAGTTGTGGTGTATGAGCTATGATTAGATTAGTGGACAGTTTTTCTAGGCCTCAGAATCTGACCGATAATTTTATCTCTAAGTTGGGCCGCCTAAATGACCACAATGGAGGCCGAATTAGCACTAGCTTATGAAGAATTAATTGTTTGTATATATTTCTTCTAGACTCCCAACAAATTTTGGCTTCATTAGGTTTGTGATGTGGGTCCCACATTCTCATCAGTGAGCTGGTGTCCAATCTGCCTTCTCTAGAATTGCTTCCTTTCATCACAAAATATCCCAATCTTCTTCCATGAATTCCCCATTGATACCAGAATGAAACATGTTCATATTGAATTTTAGATAAATTTCCCAAAATATCAAACTAAAATATGGATAAATACATTCCTTAAAATCAGATTAATCATTGGGTACTTTAAGTGATGTTCAAAAATGTACCACATAATAGTGTATTTTAAGAAGGAATTACAATCAAAATGTGAAATGATGTTCAAAGTGTAAAATGCACTAAAAGGGTGTTTATAAATAATAAATAACATGACTATTATATATATTAACAATTAATATTATCCTCATTTAGTGTCTAATCAAGTATGTTCTAGATTATTTAGGAGATCCTAGGTTATCCAATGTATTTTGGAACTTAGTTGTCTACAACAGATGATTGTGGTGCCTTGTTTGGATAGTTATTCTTGTGCCCTATTTTCCATTGCCCTTATTGTTTGGTTGTTGTTCCTACTTCCTTGTGTGGTGTAACCTCTTTGATAAAGTGATGGGTTAGTTTGAAAATTTTTATGGAAAATAATTTAATTTTTTTCACTTTTGTTTCTTCCTTTTTAAATGAAAGAAAACTTAATTTCTCTAAAATGTAAATGTCACTTTCTCAAATAAGAACCCGGTTTTAAATGGAAAAAGGGAAATGGATCGTGATTTATTTTAATGAGGAAAAATTGTTAAAATCTAGTTTTATACATTGTATTTCAACTTGAAATTTATGGATCTTTTATTTAAAGAAAATGAAAATGAGAATAGATTGTTTGGGCATGCCTACTATGTTTTAATACTAACACCTATAGTTTTATATTTATTTTTTTGCTTCGGGTGCTGCTTCTTGCTCAGATTCGGTCAGTGTAGTGCAATGTTGGTTTGAAGTCAGTGGTGACCCGTAGGATCACATGGATGTTTGTGCAGTTTTATTTTCTTTCCGTTTCTAGTGTTTATCTATTTGGTTCAATTTATATTTATTTATTTATATTTTAGTTATGGGTAAAATCATTCCCACAGTTTAATTTTGATTCCCAACACTAGTTTCCAACCTGTGGGCATCAGGAACACCCTTCGGGCCTTATCGCGGATCGACTTGGTTGACCGGTTCAGGGTTGACTCGGGTTGGTTTGTGACACCGTCTGTTTTATTAAAATGTTCATTTAGGCCAATTTTTTGACATATGTTCCATCTCTATGTTTTGAAATCATGTTTTGACTAAAAATGTGAAATGATTTTTCATTCCTTACATTTATTTAAATCGAATCATAAATTGTTTATTTGTATTGTAATTTCTTAAGGAAATTTAGTGGAATCCTACTCGGATATATTTCTCACACTCTACCTCTACCTTTGATTTTGTTTAGTTTTTGTTACGTCAGGTCCCGGAAAAGGGAAAGTTCCACATGGAGGTGGAGGATGTGCTTGACTAATGGGACCTTGGGTGAGGGTAGTGATTAGTAGAGCTTTGATCCACTCATTTCATGAAGATTCTAAGTTTTTATCTTGATTGATGATGTGTCTCATTTTTTATGATGTATTTCTATTGATATTCTTATCCAAATTCTTATGGTACTTTTCTCCTTGTTGGGTGTTTTACATATTGACTATTCATTGTTTATCTTTAGTTGTTACATTTTTCCTACATGTTCTTGGTATGAAATTGTTCCCTATGATCGTTTGATGATGACATGGAACTAGTCGCCAACTTGTGGGGATCAAAAATTCCCTTCAGGTCATGTTAGGATCAGCCCAGGTATCTATGTACTAGGGTATTTGTGTTTGTTCATGGAAATATAGGATTTAGGGTATCTTCCTTAAAAATCAAACCCCATGTTTTGAAAAAAAATCAGCGTGATCTGGTGGCCATAGAAATCATAATCAACATTGGTATTGATTGTCCTTTGATAATAATTTCTTTCCTAAAATCTATTTGACCTCTAATACATAATAAAATAGTGTTTATACCATTTATTATATTATCCATCTTGAATGTTCTATGCCTCCTTTTCACCTTAAATTATGATATGAAACACTAATTGTATCTTCTTATTAAACCATATTTTGTTTCTTTTTTAATTCCACTTCAATGTCCAAACTAATCTATATTTTTACCCACAAACATGTTCTTGGACCATTTACACAAGATGAGATATTTTGATGATATTTTATTATTAGTTTATCCCACATCATTTTCAAATTCCATTATGTTGAAGACATTTTAAAAGTAGTAAAGTTTCAATTTTGGATAGTTGGAAGATAATATATCTATAATGGAGGAGCTTCTATATATCTATTATTCTATCTTCTCTTTGTGAGTGTGTAATTTATGTTGGGGAGGAAATTGATCGGTCCCAACATAATAGCTAAGTTAAGGAAAAAAATTATGAGAATCTATAATGAAAACAGAAGTGCATAAATAAATATTAATAAATAAACCGAGATGTAGATTTTAACATGGAAAAAACCTCCAATGTGGTAGATTAAAAAACCATGGGGAAACTTTAAAAAAATTCACTAATAACCAGAGAATACAAAATTCATGTATTTCTTGAACTTGAATTACAATTAGAGCATATAAAGACCCATGTGAAAACTAGACCTTGACACGTCTCTTCCTTTTCTCTGATAATCATCCTATAACCAAATGTCACCCAACAGAGATCAAAACATGAACACACAATGTCATTGCAGCACACGAAATAAGATGTTGTATAATCTGATTTTTTGTTACTCACTACATCCTCGCCAAAAAACCATCACCTATTTATTTTCCCATTGTGACACAACTCACTATGTATCAGCTACCACTTTTCTCATGGTAAAAATCACATTTGGTGCCCCCTTTTATAATCCCTCAGAATCCCTTACAAATAGATATAAAAACTATATCATGCATGATTTCAAGATAGGATTTTGAATTTTTCAACCTCTTATTATCTCTTTTTTATAGCTCTGCATGAGAAATGGTGTGAACCCCATCATTTTATGCATGTATGAAAAAAACAATTGAGAAAGGAAACACCCTAACTTCCCACCCTGCAATAAGATAAAACAAAATTTCAAATTTTCAAGAAAATATATGAATATATAACTAAAATATTAGAGAAAAGTGAACACACCTCTATTCCATTATCAATCAATAGGGACACACCACTTTTAGTTTAGCATCTGCAAAAGGCGACGATATCCTTTTACTTCAATCCATTACCCTTCATGAAACCATTCCATCCCTTGGTAAACACATAGCTTTGGCTAATCATCCAATAATAATACTAAAGCATCCACTACTGCATAATCCCAATAGAGAAAACCAAATCGGTGATGTCCCTGCCCTCAGACACCAGATCATGAGCCTATTTATCTTCCCCACATCACTGATAGTGAGATCCATTTAGAAGAGACGGTAACCAAAAGCAATGTGTTTACAAAGGTATAGAACAGATTCATAGATTTGGGATCCCAACAGTCATTGTGTAGCCACACCATGCCTTTGAATCTTGAAGGCGAGTCTTTTGGTAGGTTAGTATTGTTGCTCCCTCACTACAGTTATCGCTTCTTGATTGCCCTTTGCTGCGACATGTTTCATTCTCGAGATTTTGTTTCCCCCTTTTTAATATGCTTTTGGGAATGTTATTTCAATAAATTATTGATCAATTCATGAATCAGGAAACATCATCCCTTGAAACCATTTGATTTTATACATTATTTCCCCCTTCCATTTTTCTTCCATTAAACGAGTTGGCATTTTTTCCATTTTTTTCAACAATTTTAAAATATTAGATTATATTTTAAAAAATACAATACAAATGTTGATTCTATATTTTAAATTTATCAAAATTTAAGTAATGATAATCAATAATTATATTCATTTAATAACTTTGAATTGAAAATATATTAATATTAAATTTATTGAGAAATGTTCTCTCTTCAATGTCATGTAAAATTTCATTTAAAAAATAAAAAAATGACATTTTTTGAAAAATAAACTAATGAAATAAAATCATATAAATTTACTGATATAATAAAATATTTTTTTTATATAAAATGAAATATAATAATTTTGTGTTTAGTTATTGATGAAAATTAAAATAAAATTATATGAAATATTATATTTTTAAAAAAATATAAATAACAAAACCGTATATTATAAGTTTTGTTTTTATGATATAAAACATTATACATAAAAAAATAAATGAAAATACAAAACAATTAATAACTATCAAAATATATTAATATTAATAATTATATTACTAACACTACAATAAAAAAAATTAACGACAATTTAAACCTGTAACGTCCCGACCCGGCTCACCTCTAAGACGGTGGCCGGACCGGTGCGTCACATTACCTCAAGTGCATCTCCCCGCATGCCAGACACTGCCGACTAGCAGGGAGGGCCTTTTTCATTTCTGTGGGGGAGAATATGCCCCCATAGGTAAAAGGTATTATCACAGCAGAAGTAAACAACATATAAATAATAAATAACGGAAGCATATAAATGAATACACTATAGAAAAAACAAATAAATAATCCCAACTGAACACATAATAAATGCGGAAGCTGATAAATGAAATCAGGTACAAAAACAATGTCATGCCATGATGAATGTCTAAACTGAAAGTACAGAAAACAGAACTCAAGCATGAAATCAACTAAAGGGAAAAGAAACAAAGTGTGACAACTACATCAGGATCAAGGTTCGATCCTCTTCCCCAGTCTCCATCCTAAGAAGCAACAATCAATCAAGAATCAGAAGCGGCATACTTCCCTTTGTCAATACCTGCAATCATATAATCTATTCAGGTGTCAATGACGCCCGAGCAGGGTGTGAGATAAAATCCCAGTAGTCTGACACCCGTGGTGTATAAACCTTTCTATTTCGTGTAATAATAAAATGAAGTGTGCCATTATATAACAATTTCAGATAATTTATTAAGTGCAATGGAATTAATAACTCGGCCCAGGTTCCAGGCGGCACCCGAGGCTAATCACCTGCTTCGGCCTAAGCTGGAATTTTGAAAGAAGTATGTGTAAGCAGAATACACATATGCATACATATAAATCCTGGAAGAGTAAGGTAAAACAAGGAAGAGGCATACCCCCATGCGTGTGCTTTAACTTGGGGTCTGAGTCATGTGTCAAACAGGTGTGGTTCAACATACCAGAAATTATCTCAAATCTCAAGAGACTAACAACGACATTAATATAAACCTTCAATGCATCATTATTAATGTTCACGTTGAGAGTTAGAGTCTGAGCCCGTCTGGAAGGTATCGCTACGGAACATCCTTCAATTATCCAATACCACCGAGCCCATCTAAGGCAATATTTCAAAAGACCAAGTATCGCTCGTGGCATTACTTTACCCTGAGTCCGTCCCAATCTCGCAAAAAAATGTTCGAGTGTCATCTGCGGCTGGCTTAGCCGCATTGCCAATGGAGCTGTCCATATGGGCCCTTTTAGAACCGGTATGACTCATAAGTATTAGAAAGCCCGGGGAAGTCTAGGTCCAGTAAAGCCAAGAACACCGCCCCCCGACACATAGAGGTAACCGTCAGGAACGAAGGGTCTAAGTGTGGACCTTAATATGGGACCCACCTCCTTTCCCCACCCTGAATTTCATTAATGTTTTCACAGCAGGAGATATGATATCAACATATGTAATTGTAGCTTGAAACCAAACTGGTACACTCGTGCATCACACAGTGAAAATTAAATATTACAGCATAGCAATCTTAACAAGGCAAAGTACCGCATCAATACAAGCAGATAAATGCACTTTTAAATAAATAAATAAATTAGACCAACCAACTACCAAGATCCAACAATTCCAAAGTTAATAATTAATCTAAATTAATTATTTAAATTAAACACCACCTGGTGCAAAATTAACTATTTCAACATAACAATCTTAACAATTCAACACACTGCATCAACATAAGAAAATAAATGCACTTTTAAATAAATAAATAAATTAGCACAACTAACTACCAAGATCCAAAAATTTCAAGGTTCATAATTAATATAAATTAATTATTTAAATTAAATACAACAAAATAGGAGGTGAAACACATGAAGATAAAGTCACTTTTTAATAATAAATAAACAATCACAACCAACTACCAAAAATTCAACAATTCAAGGTTCATAATTAATCTAAATTAATTATTTAAATTAAACAAAACAAAAATAGGCTGCAAGACACATGCAATTAAATAAATTAAAAGTCCGGGCTAACAGAAATTATACCGACCACGTCGGCACACCCAAAAGGGTGTCCGACCTTATTTCAACAACATAAACAGTTTAATTAATGATAAATAGTGCTGCAACAATTATGCAAAATAATTAAATTAAAGAAATTGGGTGAATTTGCACAAAGCCGGTATACACTGATGAACGACATAACGATGCATTTTTATAAATTGCAATGAAATGGAGGGAAAGAGAGTAGACACCCTACCTTATGGTCGTAGAGGATCCTATGATCTGCGGTAGGTTTTGATTTGACATAAAACGGAAGAAAACAGAAGATTTTATAAAAACCCCAAAATTGGGTAAAATCCTTCCGCGGCGAACTGTGCAAATGATTTGGAATGAGATCGCATAATTCTTGGTGCGTGGGATAAGCCTTACCGAGAGGTTCACAGCGCACCTAATGGCGAAGAAAATGGACGATGAACGGAGGTTCAACGATCATCCGAAGGGAGCAGAAGGTGGTGCGCACCACCTAGGGATGAGAGGTGCGCCACGTACAGGAGAGGAGGAGAGGAGGGGAAAAAATAAATAAAAAGGAAAGAAAAGAAAAGAAAAAGGAAAAAATAAAAAAGAGATAAATAAATAAAATAATAAAAATAAAATGGTGGAAGAAATTAAATAAATAATTAAAATAGGTTTACCTCATTTTAATTATTTTTAATTTCTCTCCAACCGTATCTATTTTATTATTTATTTTTATCCCTCTTTAAATTCCATTAATTTCCTTTAATCCTTTTTAATTATTTTTAACTCGAACATTGCATTATGGCATGATGTAATTTTTTATTTAAAGTCTGAACAATCATTTAATTAATTTTTTATAGTCATCTGGGACCCACAACAGGGTGCGCAGACACACGCCATGGGTCGTTTAGAGATTTGGACTTGAAACTTAATGGTCCCCACTTTGATATAAGTTGAAACGTTATATAAATTTATGTGGATAATTAATAATATTTTATATAACTCAATAATAAATATCCACTCATGTATATACGAGTTATATATATATATATACATATCTGCATATTCATATATATACACCCACACATTTATATATAACTATATATATATTTAATCTCATATATATATATATATATATACATCAATGTTTTTGTCCCAATATAATAATAATAACAATAATTAAAATAATTATTATTATTTAATTCAACCCATCAATTACACCATTAATAAATTAAAAACAATAACCATAAAAAAATAACGATTATTAAATAAATATTGATTGCACATTTGTATTAAATTCAAATAATTAATAACATCACAATAATTACATTGCTCAGTTATTATTTACACCACAACATGATTTATTAATTGTGGATGTGCATTTTCATTTATTGTATTCAAAATAAATAATAAAATTATTAATATATCTAATTGCCAAAAAAATATTTAAAACACAAATAAATTATCTTCGGGTGTGATATGACCAAACGTCCAACAATTGCAAAGGTTATACCCTTCCTAGGGTAAACCCCACGTCCCGGAACTATTGGTGTTGTCAGATTTCTCATTCAATGCACCGTTTGAGAGAAAAGTAATTATTTATTATTAAAAAATTGGAATAATTAATTAATTAAAAATAAAGACGGTATTATCAAGTGTGAGGGTGCCAAACACCCGATGTGAATCAAGATTATACCCTACCTAGGGTAAACCCGACGTTTCGGACCTAACGGTGGTTTCATATTTCTCATACGATTCACCGTTTGAGATTTATTTCATTTTTTTGAAAAGAAACAAACATGTGTATCAATAAAATAAACTTAATATTTTTATTCTATCAATGTCGCAGTGTCGACTATCGGAAACAAGAAGTTCTGACGCTCGGTTTTAAAACTGACCTGCCTAATTAACTGAAAAATTTTATTTCCTGCATTTTTTCATCCGGTTCAAAACACAGAACGTTACAAAACCATAAAAAAACTAGTTAATGATGCTTAATAAAACCATTGCATATTTCACTATCTCCAATCAATTAGTAGAAATTTGAATTTATTGAGAAAAAAATTAGATAAATTTCAGTTTTTTATATTTAGTGACAGTTTTTATTCAATTAGTCGAAATTTTTATCATAAAATTTTCCTATATTTAGTGTTGGTTTACCATAACCACCGCTAAAAAAAGAATTTGATAGAAAAAATCACCATTAATATGTATAGAAATGGTTCCTTTTAGAAGTATCTTATAGAAACAATTGCTAAACCCATTTAAAAATAAAAAATATAAATATATACTTTAAAAAACAAATTCAACAAACAATGTAATAAATATTAATTAATTAAAAAATAAATATATAATAAACTCAATCATACATCCATTATTCATATATCTAAAACCATAATTCATAGGAGGCTTGACTCTACTCTAGTGGGGGATGCTCATCCCCACTCTCCTAGTGCTCAACCAGAGGTCACCACTATGACATATCTCTAAAAATATCAAGAACACAACTCAATTCACAAGTAGTATAATTATCAAAGTTTAGGTTATGAAATAAAAGGCATATGTCGTTCCAACCTAGACACACACCCAATGATGCATGGGCCTCATAAATCAAGGCTCGAGTCTAGCCTAACCTACCCACTATTTGGTTTGGTACAATCTCACAAAAGGGGGTTCACATAACGATAATAACATATCATGTTTATAATCATTACTCGTGGGTGGTTCAGGTAGAGTGCCTCAAGTTATATGATAAAACTATATATAAGTTGTTTTTAACATTATAAATGACCCAAACCTACATAGTAACTAGAATATAAATCACAAGAAGGTATTAGAATGTCATGTGATCCCTCTGGGTCAAGAATGATGGATGAACACATGCACTCTTGCTGCCTCGGGCCAAGAGTAAAAACTCATAAAAAAATCAATATCATAATGCATCATGCTTGTTAAAGTAACCCAATTGTAAAATTAAAAACCTAGAATAATAGTCTCATCCCTAATAACATGAACTTCTATCATATGTGGTTTAGATACTCTCAGTAATAAGGTTTATACCAAGCCCTAATGATATCCCATATCTTATCTATCATATCCTAAATAACATTACAAAAAACAAATCCATGATACCACTTTGTAGCATCTCTAATCTGGTTCAAATATGTCATGACCAAACTAGGTTCTACTCACCTTAATTGCGCCTCCCTATATACTAGAAGCTGTCGACAGGCAATTAGGGTCAATATAAAGAGGTGTGGAGACTATACCCTTTGGTATAGATAAACATAAAAACAAAGGTGAAGAAATATCATAAATTAGTCATCATAGAGCAGTGGTACAAAAGAGACATCAAAGCTAAATTCCATCCAAAACTCAATATTTTTTTAAATGGGTAGGGGAAGCCACCCTTTTTTATTGAAACTGTGACAATCCCATCCCCCACCCCAAATTTTACCCCTCCGGGGCCGACAATGAGGGAAGGGAGATGGTGACTGCCCGAGTCCCACCTCAGGTATGCCCCGGGTTGGTGACTAGAAATGAGGGTATAATAAACATGCATATGGGAGACATTACCCTATAAGAGAATATAAAGAAGAGAGAGATAAGAATAAAACACCAATAAAAATATGATCATACGTATATATAAAGAAAAACCAAGTGAAAACATGCAATTCCATACAATACTATAAAAAATGAAAGGAAAACTACAAGTATCAAAAGGTAAAAATGATAGCGACCATGAAGCCCAAACTGCTCCTACAAAACCACACACTAGTAATATCCATCCTGAAATTCAACCTTCTTCAGATGACCTAAAAATATTTTATATATATGTGGGGAGCATAACAATGCACTCAGTAGGATCCCCCCAAAGCCTCTCATGTAAATGATAAAGAAAACATGATAAATCACAATGAACAATAATGAAACTAACTCATCACCTAAATAGGTATACTAAATTATTAGCCTCACCATGGATAACTCTCACCAAGTATCACATACAAGAGAGCATACAATATAATAATAAATCATAAAGGGTAACCCGCTCTTGCTTTCCCACTAGTTCTCCTCTCTACCATAACGTCGCACATCTTGATCTATCTCTCTCAAAAATAATCCATCCTGAAGACACATGGGAAAGGCATCATGACATACACCTCATTCTTTACACCATCACATCATCCCACATCACATAACCATATATAGTAACTGTAGAGACTCCATTCTTTCCTTATAAGACTTTGAAATATTTTTATATATATTTCTAGAGTCAGGTGCTGAGACGAAATGAGATTCTGAGGCCTAGTGTGCCCAAAATTAATTCTATAAAAATATTAAATATATTTTATATTACATGTGTGCAATTTCATAAATAAAACTAGATAAATCTTAAACAGAATATCATATCATAAATATGAGACCTCAGTTGAGTCCAAAATACATTTTTTACCCTAGGTGTGACCTAAAATAGGTCGACATGGGGCATTTAGGTATCTCTCTTGTTGGAGGTACGTTCAGGGGATAAATGAATAAATAAATGTAATTAATTGATTTATCTAACCAAACTGAAATGTATGTAAGTATACTTCCTAGAATATTTTCCCAAGGTTATCCTCATAATCTTAGGACCATTTATATCTTATCCTTCCTCATTCTATTGGTGAATCAAATCCAAGGAAGATAAAACCATGGATCATAGAATATCGAGATGCAACGAACACAACGAATTCCTTCGATCATTAGCAAGTAATTTCTTCAACAAAAAATGATCCAATCTCTAGGTAGGACTCGTCAATTTGTGTATTATGCCTATTTTGATTAAATTGATTGAGCGGATCAATCCCCTGCTTAAATTTGTGCCAATTGTGGCCTGATCATGCGCCTGTGTATTGAAATGTTTATTGGTTATTATTGTTTTCTGACATGGATATATCATTATTGATCTTTGTCCAAGAAATATTGGGAAATGATGGTTAAAAAATTGTTCGTGTTCCTTTACCCCACAATTTATTCATGTTCTCCACCAGTTGGACCCTGCGGTCCGGGTGCGACATTTTTGGGTGGTACCAAACTTGATTGGACCCACAAAATCACGATGGATTCATGAACAATGGATTAATTGAAAAATAAGGGAAAATATGGGTTATTTACAGGTTATGGGAGATCTTTTCAATGATTGGTAGCCAAATCATCAATAATAGAATGTTCTAGGGCATGCAGAACGTATGAAAAACCTCTGATGAATGAAAAAATACAATTTCCAGAGAACGATGGATGGAAACATTGATCCATGACTAGATCTACTAATTTTATGTGGAAATGAGCCCAAAATAGAAGAGGAACTAATAGATTCGAGGTGTATAGAGTGGATCCGATAATCTGGAAAATTCATGAATACACATCGTGTATTATGATGAACACACAGTGTGTATCCCCTTGGCTATGGTGGCTAGGGTTTTGGGTTTTTATAAGGATGGAACATCGTGTAGACTCCCTACACATTGTGTACCTCTTCCCTGTGTGGATGAGCCATGTGATGAAACACGCAGTCAGGAATATGCCATGTTCCCAAGTACATGGACATGGCAAGATACATGTGTGACACCCCGTGTGAAGTGAAACACTATAAGTACATGAACACGACTTGGATACATGGACACAACCAAGTACACGGGTGGAACCCCGAGTGGCGTAGGCATGTTGTGTATATCTGTCACACTCCGTGTAACCCTATACGATTATAGATTTTTTTACTTATAGGGACATGAATAGGAAAAATATTGGGCCACATGTCGTCTGGATCCCCTACACACCGTGAACCCCTTGGCACCCTTTAAAGAAACTTCAACCTTTTGTATCTCCTTCATTTAGACTCATATTTTGACATGTGAGTAGCCTATACAGAATATTTTTCTATGTAGAACATGAAGGTTCCCTAAGTTTTGGATTTTGATATATGATGTGTAATGTTCCAGGCATGAAACTTGGTTAGGCGATGCACGATGACAATGATGATCACCTAGGATCCGTAGAGGAAACCTTAGTAGAACACTTCAGTTGGACGGAAATGGGTCCACGATGACTATAGCGGAACCCTCTTGTTGGCACACGGCATGGGTTCTCTATGGACTCCTAGAGTATAACCCTCAATCTTGGCTATGAATGGGTCCTCTACGGCTAGAGTGGAACCCTCCAAATGGTCTGGGAATGGGTCCTCGATGACTAGAGTGGAACCCTCCAGCTGGGCTATGCATGGGTCCTCTACCACTAGGTTGGAACCATCTTGCTGGGCCGGGCATGGGCATCCATTTACTATTAGAGTGCAACTCTCTAGTTGGGTTAGGCATGAGTCATCTACCAAATCCCAAAGTGGAACCCTCCAGCTGGGATGGGCATGATTCCTCTACCATAGAGTGGAACCCTCATATTTTACCGAGGCATGGGCCCTCTATCTTGAGAATGTGGCCCATCAACTATGTGGGATAGTGATGAGGCATGGATTGACTTGGACAGTTATTTCAAGGAAGATGCGTGAGATATTTCCCATTGTTGATGGACTTTTGGAACTATTGGAAAGTCTTTTTCCTGGGTTGAGTTGTGTGATGAAGATTCCCTTTCTCTCTCATTTAGGATTCTTTTGACAGAGAGCACACACACATATATCTTTATCCATATCATTGGATTTGGTTACTCTCTTACCATGGGATGTGAAGACACATGGAGTATTCCATGTGTTTTACATGTTTAGATTCTCATGACTAGATGAATTTACTCACCTATTATAGGTGGAAAATACTTGACATGTAGTCCATCTATACACCATCTTGATCCCCTTATTCTTATATGAGGTTATTCTTTCTATTTCTTGGTTTGAGCTGCATCTTGTTTACTATTTGTTGTCTTTTTTATTCCCTTTGTATCTCTTACTACCCCCTTCAGTTTTCAAGGTATCCTTTTGGGTATGTCTATACTCACCCATGCATGGGATTTTACCACACATTTCATGTCTTATGATGATGATGGATAGGTCCATGGTGACTTTAGAGGAGCTTAGGGATACCTAGTACTTTGGACTACGTATGGTGGTCGTAGCTTGGAGATCAGGAGAGAAATCCATACATGGATTACATGAATTAATATAGTTTCCATTCCTACATATAGGCTCCATTTCTAAACAAAAACATGCACTTGATTGTAATATGAATCATAATATATAATTTTGATACTTGCAAAACAATTAACATAAATTGAAAATTTATGTATAACTAATCCCAAAATCATAATCTTGGTTTCTTTGGGATTATTATCAAAGTCCTTTATAGGATTATATTTCCCTAATCTAGGTTTTCCTAAATCTATTTCCAAAGGTTTGTACTAAACATCCTTTGACACCAACTATAAAGACACTAGACCTAGTACACTAGATTCACTGGTTACTTAATTACATTATCACTAGATACAAGGAATCACTTTCGAAAGGACCTAATAGTTTAGTAATCTTATTAAACTAGACAATACTTGAATTTCATAATATAATTGAAAGAATAAAATAAAACATAGTATTTTATTTGAGTAAACCATTATTCCCTTTATCATATCCCTTCATATCAATCACAAAACACTTTATGACATCCTAGGGAAAACAAAACATAAGAAAGGGGTGAGCTTGAATGCTCAGCAAGGGTAATAGTTAAGTGGAAGCTATTATAAATAAATAATCATAAAAATATAGAAAGGTAAATAACTGGAAAAAAAATCTGTTTAAACAATAAAATGAGAATAATATGGAAGATATAAAGGATGATCGAATAATCCATTTAAAAATTCACATAATCTCATAAATTATCCATATATATTCTAACCAATCGAATAATCACATGGACATCAATAACTAAATTCATAATGATGGAATACATAATTCCATACATCTGAAAATTTCCATTGATGCCTTAGTAAAGACATCTAAAAATACTATCAAGGCCTTATTCCATGACATCTAAAGAAATGGGTAAGGCCTCAACCAAAACCCAATCTAGTTTTTCTCATGAGACCTACTAATACATCGAGGCTCTATAGCGGGCCTCACACATCACTTACTAAGTCCAATGAATTCCTTATTTGAAAGGGGTGAATCATAATCAAAATTAACATTTTTATTGAAACTATTTTATGAAATTTTAATAATTACTCCAATCAATAAACATAATCATAAACCATCTAGAGTAATATGGTGGATGATATCAAAATAGTACATCCCTGGTCAAACTAATCATAAACCATCCAATAAAATATGGAAGATAGTATCATAATATAATAACCTTAGTAAATAATAATATTCAATAAAGGATGTTGAGATAGATTAAAATATTTTAAAATTTTCATTGAAAATTTCTTGAATAAAATACCATTTTTACTTTGAAATAACTTATTTTAAAAAAGTTGTGCAATTATAAAGGAAAGAATTTCTATGAAAAGAAACTTTTAAAACTATAAAGGAAGATTCATGTCATTGAGGAATAATGGTGGAGGGAAATTACATTTATTTGGTATATGTTAAAAAACAATCATTTCACACCTTTTTAATAAAAATAAAAAAGTACATTGTTTGGAAAATAATAGGAAGATTCTATTTAAAACATTTAGTAAAAAGTCAAACATGGTTAAAAATGAGGTTCCCTTTTATAATTGAGGAGAGGGGAAGTTTCAGAATTTCTCAAATGATTGAAATATAATAAGATTATTCTAGATTCAAATGATTCCAAAGAGAAGTGGTTTAAAAGGAAAGGTGGGATATGGTTATAATCCAATAAACCAATAGAATTTATATAAATTTTTTCACAATTTTAAACCTTATCATTTTGATTAACCCATTGTTAACCTATTTTAATTTTAATAATGATAACAACTTTTTTATTATTAAATGGTTACGATTCTTATATATTAAGTGAAAATTGGAAAATAAATGCTCACTTTATGATATTTTCAACCATATATTATCTACATTGTACTTATTAATTATTTATATTGTTTTTATGTAATTTAATAAAATATTATTTTCATAAAATATCACTATTGTCAATTTTGAGAATATTCATTACTTTGAATTTAATAACATCAAGAAAACAACATAAATTCAAACCAAATATTTGATTACATACCTAAAATGTTATTTTAATCTATAAAATTCTTGGATCAAATTGTTTATCACAAATTATATTACTTTTAATATTTGTAATATCATTTATTTTATTTTTATGTTAATTAAATTAATATTATAATAGTGTTGGATAATCATATAAGGTAATTAGATAATTTATAAAAATTATAAATTAATTTATATCATGAATATGTTTTTAAATTGATAAAAATATACATTTATATTTGTTAAATATGTATTTTAACACACATATTTGTCATGAAAACACATTTAATGTGTTATTTTGTCTTTTTTAGCCTTATGCAAGAATTTCACAAGCATTTGGATAAGCCACTTTTTACATAACAAAACAATTTATTTCTAACATTAGAAATAATCAATAATAATTAATATTTAATAACCATGTCTATAAAGGAATTATCCTTTCCCAAATATTGTTTTTAATTTACCAAAGTTGACTTTTACAGTGTTGCTCAGGCTCTGCGTTGACACTGAAAATGATTTTAATATTTATTATGGAATAAATTTCAATATAATTGTTTTAAATTATTTTTTTATAATATTTTTATTATTTTATCATACTTTAGTAATTATATAAGTTTTATAAATTTTCATATTATGTTTATCTTTTAGTGATATCATAAAAGATACCATATTTCATTTGATATTGTATTTTTTTACTATCCAGTAAAAAATTTACTTCATTAGAAAAATTTCAAAAAAATAGTCATGTGATGAGTTTGGATTTATGAATCTAAAAATAAATTCCATTTCATGAAATTAAATTCCAATAATTAGTTGAAATTAATTTTAAAATAAGTGTGCAAAATGCATCAAAAACCACTTTTTAGAAATAATACAATTTTTCATAAAAATGATTGTTTATGTATATAAATGATTTTATAAAAAATTAAATTATAAAACTAATTAAAATTTTACTAATTTAATTATTCAAAATTTATTAGAAAAAAATTTATTTTTAAACAAGTTAAATATAAAATGTCACTTTTCAAATAGTTGACATTAAAATATAATTTTCAATAAAATCAGTATTTTTTACTATTAACATGAAAATCAATATTCTCATAAATATCCCAAGAATTAAACCTAAGATAATTTTTATATTCTTATTTCAGAAATGATATTTTTATTAAATATTATAATTTATATATGTCCCAAAAATTAATTATAATATTTTAACGCAAAAAGAAATAATTTTCTTTCAAGATAACTTATTTTGAAAGAATAAAATTGCTTTACTGAAAATTAAGTACATATTTCCTAAGGATTAATCAATGAATTTTCATTATGAATCTCCTTCATGTATATTTCATAATTTTTTAATACTATTCATAACATCCTATACCATGACTTGATTATAATTTTCATATTTAAAAAATAATATTTTGGGTTTCATTTAAACTCAGTGTTTTATGTTTTATTTGATATCGAACTAAGTGTTCTTTTAAAAACATCAGGGTGCTACATTTTACATTTTTAAATAATAAAAAAGGGACTTGATTCCCTATATTTCATAAAATGGGTCTAAAGAGGTTTGAATCTAGTGCACACTTGTTCATTGAGTGGATATGTGTGAATAGGGTCCATGCTTCTTTCCACACTAACAACGAAGTTGGAACCTCATTCATGATTCCATGGGGAACGACATGAAATGTGTACCATGTTCATGATTCCTTTTTTTTTGTTTACAATGGAGGCATGAATGAGGTTCATGATTCCCACTAAAAAAACATATAAATGGAGGGCCTCCCCCTCCATTTCATTTGTTCCACCTTATATTTTCATATGAAACTCTGCCAGATTCCTTTTTTGGTATATATTTCTATCTTTTGAGAAGGTAAAATTTCTATTTATAAATTTTAATTTTAAAATTGTTTTATTTATTTTGTTTGTATTATATATTTATTTAATATGTATGGTTGTATTAATGTATGAATTATTATTCTTTATATGATTTAATTTATGCATGAATTATTGTTCATTGTTTGATTTAATTTATAATGAATTAATTAGGAAATTTAAAATTTCATTTTTTTTATAATTTAAAATTTATTTATAAAATATAATTTATATTTATGGAATTATTCTTGTTTAAAAAAATGTATATATTTTTAATTTAAAATTTGAATAATTAGATTTGGATATTTATATATATAATATAATATATCTAAAGTAAAATAAATAAAAAATATAGTATTTGATAGGTAAATAATATGAATCTACAAAATTGTTTTATAAAAATTATATTATGAATATTTATTTATAAAAATAATAGTTATATTATGTATCATATTTAAATTTATTTAAATAAATAATATATTATTTGATATATATATATATATACATACATACATACATATATATATATATATTTAATATCCTTTTGGATGGCGTTGTGGTTTTGGGAGCTAGTTCGTGAAGGTGATGATGATGGCATCTAGGGATCACTTTTACCATGGCGATTCCTCACTCTCTTGGTTCAAAACTCCTCTCTGTAGGGCTATCTCGAGTGTCACCTTCGATTCCTGGTGTTTCTCATCATGGTATTGAAGGAATCATGACTGTAGATGGAAAATTGGGTGAAATATCATATTTAACGGATTTTCCTTCTTAGTGTTCTCTGGCGGATTTCAGGGGCTCTTCTTCTAGTAGGATCCTCAAAAATGGATCATTGGCCAATGTTGAAGCTTCCTTGAATCACTTTCTAAATGATTGGATATGGGTAAGAACTTATTAATTGCTTGGGTTGTCTTCCCTAAATGTGTGAAGCCATGACGGCTTGAAGATCTTATTCACATGATCTCTTTTCTTTAGGGTTTTTTCATATTAGAAGTGTATTTCATAGGTAGAGGTTTCTTTCATTATTTGTTTCATTCAAATGAATCTCATATTTGTGCCTGGTCCTCTGGTTCACTTCTTTTAAAGTTGGAAATCCTCCATCTCCATGAATGGAAGATAGAATTCAATGTGTCACAGGTCAAGAATGCATTAACACAGGTATGGATCAGGTTGCACGACCTCAACTTGGTTTTACTGCATCCAAAAATCTTGCATGGCATCGCTGCTTCCATTGGTGTTCTAATTTTCTCAGATAAGGAGACAAAACATTTCATTTATGAGAATTTTTTGAGAATACTAGTTGAAATTGATTTGAGTAACACTCTCATTAACACTGTGACTCTAACTACTACCCCTGATGATATACAAATCAATGTTGAGTATGAGAATTTCCCTATATTCTATCTAAATTGTAAGTATGTTAGTCATTTGGTTGAGAATTATAGGAGGAATGTATTTGAATATTTTGGTTAGAAGAGGCATCCAACAAAGGATTTTTATGTTAATGGGAAATTTAGGCAGCATGGGAATCCCACTAGGCAGCCTAAGGTGCTATCAGTGGATTTTTAGGATAATCCTACACAAATATCTAGGGCTCTAGACTATATGGATAAGTCACTGGTGGAGAAATGAGAATATGAGAGGACATCCTTGGCTACCATTAGCCCATTATCCAATCCTAATAATGGTTCTAGGAGGGAAAGGGATGGGTATGGGTCTCAACTGCCAATTATAGGATCTGATGGTGACTTTTCATATGCTACTACACTTAAGCAGGTCATTCCTATGCGATCGATTTTCCTTACAAGAGTTGATGAAATATTTATCACTCCCGGTGAGCTTTCTATTGTACTAGTAAATATTGAATATGGAAAGAGAGTAGGCAGTGTCACACCATCATACCTAAAGGCCTCATGGGAAGACATAACAGTTGATGAAGAAGTAGAGATGCAAACTGATCAGGAGACTGATTTCCAATAGGATGTCCATTATGATCTCTGGTAAGATTTATTATTTTATACCTACATGAAGGGTAAGGCTAAGGTGGTTGAGGAACAAGGATTTAAATTTTTCTTGAATTGGAAAATCAGGGTTCCCTCACCAATGCATGGAAAAGACTCAAATGTGCAGTATGAGGTGTTTGAACTGGAGAAAGTTCTTAAATCATACCCTAAAGATATTTAGGTAGCAATGTCAAAAAAGAAATATATGGAACCCCCACAGGGTGGGGTCCTGGCTAATGGGCCAAGGGATGTAGAAGCCAACACTCTGAAAATGATAGAGGTAAGTGAGGAGGCATCCACTATTCCATTGGGTTCAGGTACTACTAATAATAAATTTAATTTTCTTGACATTTTACACAAATCAAAGAGTAGGTATGTGTTCCATTAGGAGCTTGTATATGTCTATGAATCTCCTCGTATTGAAAGAAAAACCTTGGATATTGATATTGTCAAAACTTTGACTCAAGATGATAAAGATGATTCATCGAGTATGGATGAGTAGGTTGGTAATTGGAAGGATTTGAAGCAATGATAGAGGGTAGGCACCCAAAAATTAGGGGTGGCCCTAGAGGATAGGGTGACAAAAATTAAAGAAGGTGATGGATACTGGTCATTGTTTCTTTGGTTGCATTGCACCATTCTTTAACCTTGAAATCTCTTGTCATTATTGCATGTGTTCTCTACTTTTGTTAATAATTTTTTTGGGGCCATGGGTTTTTGAATCCATGGCTTGAGTCATTCCTAGTATAAACAAATAATAATATTTTTTGTTAATGGTATGAATTTTTTTACTACTAATAATAATTTTTAAATTATATTAATTATAAATAATTATTATTCCAAGTAATTCTGTTTGAAATATAATTATTTAAATTTTTGAAACATTAATTACCTCGATAATTGTATATATACGTATATAATTTCATTATTTTGAAAGTAACATAAGTTTAAATTATTTTAATTTTTATTTAAGAGTAAATTATATTAATTTTTTAGTTAAGTTTAACACAATTTATTATTATTAATATTTTGAGTAGTTATGTATAAATTAATAATATAATTATTTTGGAAACTATAGACGCTTGTATATATATATATATAATTATGTTTTAAAATATTAATAAATGTAGTTGAATATATTTAAATGTATATATATAGTATATTGAAAATTAAATAAATTTACAATATATTATTGAATGGATAGATAAAAAAATAATAATAGTGAATTATTTTTTTAAAATACATACTAGTAATAATCATTACATATAAACATGTATATCGTAAATTAATTGCAAAAATTCATAATTTTTTTATATAATTTACATTATTTTATTTGAATATAATATTTGAAAATAGTATTAGGTATATTTAAAATACATTATTAAATAAAAAATGCTTACATGTATATATATATAATGATATTTAAAATCAGGTAATATAAATATACTAATATATATATATATATATATATATATATTCGTAGTGTAATTTATTAGATACCATTATAGGTAAAGATAAAATATATAGAACATAATAAGTATCCCAAAAAACAATTTAAGAGTATTGTGTGATGATATGTCTTGAGATGACTAACCAATGTATAATTGAAATCACATGTCATCATTTTTTATATGTGGTCATAAAGTTTGTAATAATCACCTTTTATTTTACTTGTTTATGACATGTGTGTTGTCCCTATTTCTATGTATATAAGGACCTACATGTCCATGTAAAAAATTTATGTATCACAAACATCTAGTCCCCCTCACTTTCATGTGAGTAACGTTGTAATAAAAGGGTGTTCAACAAGAGGTGTTGTTGTTTAAAACTAGATTTTTGAACCATGGATGAAAAGAGACTAATGGTTTCTGAAATATGAGATAATAGAGGCACCAATAATTATAGCCTAGGTTTTGGTCGGTTTATCAAATAATGATAAAACAATCAACAGAAAAAGTCTCAAGATCAAGGAACAGTTTTTTAATCATAACTAATTAAAACTTGTTAAAAATTTGATGATATAGTATAAATATGTATAAAGTTTTATTAAATTTTCATTCTAGGAAATCATGTCAGCATCAATACACAATAATATTGAGGTAATTTTTATTGATCAAGGTTTTAGATATATTTTTTCACCTGTAAGAGTGGAAAATATTCATGAAAGTCTTAATATAAATTGATGTATATATATTTTTATTTATTATATATAGTTATAGGTATGTTACAATGTGTAGAACATCCTAAAGAAACATGCTATCATTATTTTATAATGATAGGTCTTGATTTGACCAACCAATGTATGATTAAAATTGAATCTAATTTTTTTTCTGATTATTTATTTTTTAGTAATTGGCTGATCTTGAGATAACTATCCAATGTATTATTCAAATTGCATGCCATGTTTTTATTTTCTATTATATAATTTATAATATTTTCATTTTATTTTCCTTATTTATGACTTGAATGTCATCCCTCTCTCTAATCATGTAAGGACTTCCATGTCCATCTACAAATTCTATGTATCCCAAACCCCTATACCCCTTAACTTACACGTGAGTAACATTTTAATAAATGGGTGTTCAACAAGATGAGTTGTTGTTTGAAGGTTTATTGTTACACCATGACTATAATGAGACTACTATTAGTTGAAATATGATATAATAGAGGCTCTAGGAGTTCCCCCTTAGTTTTTGGTTGGTTTATCAAATAATGATAAACTAATCTATAGAAAAAGTCTCAAGACCAAGTCATGGTAATTTAATCATAAAAAATTAAAACATGTTAAATATTTGATGATATAGTATATAATGTTTTATTAAAAATAATTATAGGTAATCATCTCTATCTTAATATATTGTAATTGCGAGGTAATTTATATCGATAGGGTTTTTAGCTATATTTTTTCACCCGTAAGTGTGTAAAATCATCGTGAATGTGTGAAATTAGACGAAGTTCATCGGAATATTTATAGTAACAAAATAAAGACATTATCAATATATTTCTTCAATTATATATCCACATATTCAATATCTTGACCATCTATGGAACATTGAGTATCCTCTGGTTGATGATGAGGATTGGGTAGATGCATCATTTTAGTTCAAGGAATAATGAATTAATGGTTTATTGGGAATATGTATGGATATTTCTGATATTGATTAGGCATAAAATACTATTACAAAACTATTTTATGGGATATCTTTTGAATTTAGTTCTTCACAACATTCTCATTCATTATCTACTCATATGACTTTGGTAATAGAAAAAAACAATGAAGATGATGATCAGAATATGGAAAGAACTGTAGGGGACATCCCTATTATTACTCTTAATTTAATTAATGAGACTTCATCCAATGAGGAAGTATCTGATGATGAAATGGGAGATTATTTAGTTGAGGATTATGTGGGTAATTAACCTTCTATGTTTCCTTTGATAGATAGGAAACAACTAGTTAGTGGTAATCATCCTACCTTATTGACTTCCTAAGTTGAAGGAATGTCATGTGCACAACATTTTGATTCAAATATAATTACACCAAATACTAAATTCCTTCAAATTATATATAACATATCTGCATCAAATAATAACACAATATACAATGAACAAGTGTTTTAAAGTAAAATTGAATTGAGAAAATTTCTAAATAAAATCCAAATTGAGAAAAAAAATATTTTGTGGTTTATTATTCCAAGAAGGAAAAATACCACATTTTGTGGGACAAATATGATCCATAATGTAAATTATTAATGTGATATTTTTTTCATGTTATAAGATAACTAAGTTGGAAGGAACACATACTTTTTTTCATTCAAAATTGTTGAAAGATCACTCTTCACTTGATGCATAGTTTAAATTTATTGTTATTGTAGATATTATATGAATGTGTTAGTATGTTCATGTATCCCTTGTCCAAGAATGAATACATCAGTTTTTTAAATACAAGATATCGTACAAAAAATCTTGGAATGACAAATAGAAGCCCATTTTGAAAGTCTACAGTGATTGTGATGAATCATATGCAGTATTTCTAAAACTAATGGGATTGTTGTCTCTCAACAATCTGGTTATTTATCATTTGGAAACTCTTGAATATTTCTCCCTATATCATTTATTCAAGTTCGGATTCTAAACCGAAAACCGAGGAAGATGATTATCTGAGAAATTATCAACTCACTAGGGATAGATAAAGGAGGGTTATAAGACCTCTGACACATTTCAATCAGATATAAATTGCTGCATATGCCTTTAATGTAGCACAAGATCTGTTTAATGATGAACCTCAAACATATAAGTAAGTTATTAAGTCCGAAGAGGCCCTTAGGTGGCTGAGTGTGATGCAAGAAGAGATGAATTCACTTCTTAAAAACAACACTTGGGTTTTCGTTTCTAGACCTAGTAACCAGAAGGTCATAGGTTCTAAATGTATTTATAAGAATAAAGAAAACAATGTTGGAGAAACGAAAATCATATTCAAAGCATGGATGGTTTCTAAAGTATTTCTTCAACGTTAAGGCATTGATTATAATGAAATTTTCTCTCTAGTTGATAAACATTCATCCATTAGAATTCTTCTTTGGTTTTCTTCCAAATTTGATTTGCATGTTGAACAATTAGATGTAAAAACTGCTTTTTTACATGGTACTCTTGATGAAACAATTTATATGACTCCTCTTGAAGGATTATCGAAAAAATTTAAACCTAACCAAGTTTTTCTTCTTAATAATTCCTTATATGGGCTTAAAAAATCTTCATGACAATGATATAAAAGGTTTGATTTGTTCATGATTGAAATCAGTTTTCCAGAAGAAAATTTGATGCTTGTGTATTTTATAAAATTGTTAATCATGTGTCTGTTTACCTGTTATTATATATTGATGACATGATTTTTATCTATAAAAACATGAGAATTATAAATTCCGTCGAGAACCATTTGAATTGTATCTTTGAAATGAAAGACCGAGGGCATGATAATCCAATTTTAGGCATGGATATAATAAGAGATAGGAAGGCCAAAACCTTATAATTATCTCAATCTGATTATGTTAGATAGGTATTAAAAAGATACCTATTTGAGCATGTTAAACTTGTTAGTATTCCCTTAGGACAAAACTTTATGTTATCCTTGAACCAATCTCCTAGAAATGATGATGATGATTCCTTCATGAGTAAGATTCCTTGTGCTAATATAGTAGGAAGTCTTATGGATGCAATGGTTTGTTCTTGGCCAAATATTTCCTTTGTTGTTTATACTTTGAGCAGGTTTATGGGGAAACCTGGTATGACTCATTGGCATGCATTGAAATGGTTGCTCAGGTATGTCTTTTTGTCTAATAAGATGTGCATTTGGTATGGATTAAATAGTAATTTTGATAATGATATAGTTTGCTTTTTTGAATCTGATTATGCTGCAAATGTTGACACGTGAAAGTCTATCACTGTTTTTTTATTTCTTACATATGGAGGACCGGTCTTCTGGAAGTGCAATATACAGTTAGTGGTTGCACTCTCCACTACCGAGGCATATTATATTTCCTTTATAGAATCCATAAAAGAGGTTATATGGCTGAAAGGTTTGCTATCTGAGTTGTCATTATCTGTTGATAGCATAGTGGTCCACTGTGATAGCCAATCTGATTTACATTTATCTAAAAACCATGTATGCCGTGGTAGATCAAAGCACATTAATATTCAACTTCAATTTTTAGGGATATTATAGAACCTGAGATAGTGATTTTCACAAAGATAGTCATTAGAGACAATTCAACTGATAGTTTGACTAAGGTAATTCCATTGTCTAAATTCATGCATTGCCTTAAGCTAATGAATTTAGTCCAAATTCTATAACTTAGGTTGCGAGAAGATCATCCTCAAATTTCATTTAATTGAAAGGTGGATATTTGTTGTATTTTTTTGTTTTGCATTTTTCATTTAAATTCCTTGAGTATGGCTTTACATGACTTATTCATATTATGTTTAGGGTATTTAATTATGCATTGGTATTTTTTATGGTGCATGGAACAGTTCACGTGGCTTTTATTTATTTTACCCGGTTATGTGGATCTTGTGTATTTGTTTCCTTACCTGTATAGCGGCTTGTAATCTCGACCATTGATAAGCCATGATTCAATGGCCCATATATGCTCTGGGTCCATTTCTTCGCTCGACCTCGATCTGTTGTGTGGTTGTCACACCTATCCTATTGTGCCATGTGTTCTATGCGTTGTACCGCCTTTAGATACTCGAACCGCCTCCTTTGATCTCATCCATCCATGCGACTGTGATCTCGTGCCGCCACCTGAACCACCTGACACCCTCCATCTTTCCATCATTGCTCCTCATCTATTTGGCTCTACGATGACTCATTCGAGTTTTGTTCTAGCTTTCTGGATTCAGGGTTCCTCACTTTCTTCATCAATGTGAGGCTTTTCTTCGATCTTGAGAATGAGTAGATCCAGTGGTTCCCGACCACCCGCACTCCCCTCTGCCGAGATCATGCCACCTCCTGTAACTAGAGTACTTCTCCGGTGGAGACTCAGTGGGGAATTGAATCTGTTTTGGGTTTTCAGATGACTGTGCTTCAAGAAGGTTTCAAACCTTGACCCATCTTTAATCATGACCAAGATTTGGTAAAGATTCTTAGCTCTGTAGCGATTTAATTTCTTTTGTCATGTATTCTTCTGTATCCTTTTTGGGTGTGTGCGTGAGTCCATCCAGGAGTGGATGGAGCTGACTCTACGTAACAGGATTCACCGCTACCACCTAGTTCAGCAAGCTCGACCTCCTTAGATAGTTTTTGTGATCATTTTATTCTTTTCTCTTGAGTCTGTAATTTCCTTGTATGTTTTCTTGCTTCTGAATAAAGCTTTTACTTAGGTGGTGTTCTCGTCATGCATGTAGGTCCCAAATGGACTGAATCACATTAAATATGCTGTCTCATTTACATTTCTATATTTGCTGTTTTTTTATTTCAGTAATTTGATTTGTGAACAAGTCTTGACCTGTTTGTTTGTTATCAATTGTTTAATCAAACTTATCATATAAATAATCCATCATATGCAATAGTGGGTCTTGGGTATTTTAGGGTTCAAGTGTTTAACCCCAACATATATACAAATGTCTTATAGGTGATTAGTTACAGAAAATGGAAGACAAAGGGTACATATTTAACTAAATTAATTAAATAATTGTATATGTAAATGATATATATGAGGAGATGAATAGTATAGAAAGAAAAATTTGATAGAATCAATACATGTGATTGTAACATAAGAGGTTAGAAATGATATGATGTTAATTGGTAATCATAAAACCATAATCCCAAAATAGTAACCAAAGACAGAGAAAAACCTTAAGATGTGAACCATTTAAAATATATCAGGCTAGGAGAATGCAATGTTGTATTATGTGCCTGATATAAATTTTCTCTTCTATAGAAGTGGATTAGAAATTGAAATTGGTGTGGCATATTTGTAATGATTTGATAAGGAGTACAACACAATTATGATATTCATCAACGTGAATATATAATATATTATGAAATTAAAAAACTGAATATTATTGGTAATATTGATTATGATCACTAAAGTAAACATCCCTTGTATTTATATTTGTTACACAAAACCACCAAGGGTGCAAGACCATCCCAATATGAGTATAATGTTATATACAATACGCACTTTAGTCAGGATGAATAAGCTATATGCGAAAAATATTGTACAATATTTAATATGAAAATACAGTATGATATAACAGAATGTACATTATACATATATAGAAAATTAATATACTAAAAAGTGTATATACAATATGATTACACAACATATTCATATGTAATGTGGTCCTACATGATCATCTTTTACCTTTCCAAAGGAACTTAATACTTCTACTTGAAAAATGCATCCTCATGTGAAGAGAATTTCGTGCATTATATATGAATCAATTTACCTAAGCATGCAATGATCCATAGATGTCACCAACTTCATTCCCCATGAAGAAATGTTCAAAAATTATGCCCATTGATGAAAATTACACCTTTAAGTAAATGAATTCAAAAAAATTATTTCACATGAATTCTGAAAAATTGAAAAACAAGCAATAATTATTTCAGATGTTTTTGAAATGGGTCTCACCTTCTTTGGGCCTCACCGATTTTGTCCCGATGAAGACAAGTGAAAATGTAAAATAGATATAAAATATGAAATTGCATGAATTGTTCATACATCTCATTATATATCATTATAAATTTAATTGTTGAAAATATTCAAGTAAACCTTAAAAAATGAAAATTCAAATGGTTCAGAAATGTTATTTCTTTAACGTCTAATGACAATGCTCATAGTGAAATTTTACCAGTCATATACGGTGAAAATGTATACCTAAAAATAGTTTTTAGGAATGAAATTTCCATATTTAACACATTTGAATATTTTTTCAGAAAAACTAAAAAAACTAATGTGAAAGTGATCCTGAGAAAATGATAACATGTTATTTTTTTAGTGATACTATTACATTGATAAAATTATAATGGACATCTAAAATTATAGAAGTGGTTTACTTTGTAATTTTATTACACAATAACATGTATAAACAAAAATATTTTTTATTAGTCAATCATCTATTAACATTAAAAATAAAATTGAATATGATACAGTGGAAGAGAAATGTCAGCATGTTTTTGCATTATTAAAAAAGTGAAAGTGAATTGTAAATTCATAGAGATGTAGTATACTAAATAAATGCTATAAAATGTTATCATAAAATTTTAAAAAATTAAAAAAACATTGAATAATGGCTAAATTGGTATTGAAGTAAACTAAAAATCCATTATTATACGTGAATTTTACATGTATAGAAACTGAAAGTGTATTAATTTGGAAGTACATTATGCAATTATAGAAACATAGCATATCGCATGGCATATCAAAGATAATGACCATTTATTATACTACCTATGGGACACCATATTAATTGAAATTCCTAACATAACAAAAAAACAATTAAAATCTTAACAAAGTCAGTTGTAGACAAATGAATAAAATCTATAAAAATCAACATGAAATAAAACCATAAAAGGCATGCAATGTTTTAATTTATTCGACCAAATGGAATAATCTAAGACATGAAATGAGATCCAACTTCGACTATTTAAGAAAAGATAATACAAATATTTAAATAATGTTTTAAATACCATTCTCTATAGAAAAAATAAGCTTCATATCCATCTTTAGCATTTTGAAATACATATGAGTAAATTATGAAAAGGGAATCAAAGAAGATAGAAAAGTAATAATTATATTTGGTGATTGAAAATACCCAGATAGGGTTCCTATATGGCCTTCCTATTGTCAACATTCAAGTGTCTCATCATGTGTTTCTTTGGAATCACGAATTTTTTTAGGTTCCCCACGTCACCGATAGTGAGCTCCTTTTGGAAGAGATGGTGGCATGATGACCCTTCTTCCTCGCATGGTTCAATCCCTAATCTGAGCTTCGTACTGGATTGGCATCGACTGTTCTGATACTCTTGGACACCTCGGTGGGTGTTGTCTTTGAATCTTGAAGATCAACATTTTCGTATGTTACTATTGTTTCTCCCCACCCACGGTTTTTTCTTGTTCATTTCCCTTTGTCGCGGGCTGCATGATTACATATCTTCTTATAGCTTCTTTTGGTGTTTGAGATCATGTCTACTTTGTCTTCTTCTTCCATGAGAAAACTCAACACAAAGTCCGATCAAGATACCATGGAAAGGAAAATTTTCAAGTTCATGTAATAGTAACCAACAAATAACAGAACATGGACATCATAGAAAGGGAAAAAAGAAGTGAGGGGGCATGTTAAACACTTTTCATAGAATAAGGATGATGGCGATAGAGAGAGGTTGAAGATGATGAACACATAGGACATACGTTAAGTTCTTTATTTAATCACTCCATTGGTACTAGTTCTTATATAGGAATTTTTGAAAGTTAGGGATAGATTTAGGGGAGAATTTCTTGGTTCTCATTCTGATGGAGTTACCCTCTGATACTTTGATGTATCTGAGTTTTTTAGCGGGGTGCGCCTCATTGAGTTTAGGCAAGTTTTTATTGTTTATTTTCCACCTTTCATGTTTATATGATTAAATGAGTTGGAAAATGTTTTTATTTTTTTTATTTGATATTTTTATAATATTTGATTATATTTTAGAAAGATATAAAATGAAAGCTGATTATATATAAATTGATAGTTTTATAGTATGTCATTTTATCGATATCCCATCGTGAATGTTTATTTACTTCCAAATAAAAAGTGCTTATATTGAAAATGTGGGAGGGGATTCATTATTTCAAATAAAACTAGCATCCCAACCTATTTAATTGCAAAAACGAGATATCCATTAAACCAATAAAAACATATATTTAACTAATAAAACCTATAGAGAGATACAATATACAAAGATAAAGAAATATAAAAGTGAACTTGAATAGGCCAAACTACTTTCATTTGATATGTTCAAACGTTTCATTGAAATGTAATGTATCAATATTTATCTCTCTATAGGTTTTATTAGTTAAATCTATGTTTTCATTGATTTAATGAATATCTTGTCTTGTGCAATTGCATGTGTTAGAGTTCTAGTTTTATTTTAAACAGTGAATCTCCTCCCACATTTTCAATATAAGCACACTTTCTTTGAAAATTAAATCAACATTTACGATGAGATATTGATAAAATGACATACAATAATACTACCAATTCATATAGAATTAGCGTTCATTTTATATCTTTCTAAAATATAATCAAATATTTTAAAAATATTAAATAAAAAATGTAAAATATTTTCCAACTAATTTAATCATAGAAACATGGAAGAAGAGAAATAAAGCATAAAAAACGCCTAAACTCAATGAGTCGGACCCGACTAAAAAACTCGGCAACATCAAAGTATCAGAGAGAAACTCCATCAGAACGGGAACTGATAAATTTTCTCCTAAATCTCTCCCTCATTTTTATAGATGTCTGTATAATAACTAGTTCCAATAGAGTGATTTAATAGAGGACTTAACGTATGTCCTATGTGTTCATCATCTCCAACCTCTATTTGTCGTTATCATCCTCGTTCTGTGACAAACGTTTAACAGACCTATTCTTTCCCTTCTATGATGCCTATTCTATGTCATTTTTTGGTTATTATTCCAAGAACTTGTAGATTTTTCTTTTCTTGGTATCTTTATCGGACTTTTTGTTGGGTTTTCTCATGAAAGAAGACACGGTAGGGTTGATCTCAAATGCCAAAAAAGTTAAGAAGATATGGAATCAAGCAACTTGTGACAAAGAGCAATGAAGAAGTGAAAACCGGGGGCGAGGAGCGACAATAGTAACCTACCCGAAGGTTTTTCTTCAAGATTTTAAAGGAAACACCCACTGGGAACCCAAGAATATCAGAACAGTTGATACCAATCCTGTACAGAGCTCAGATTAGGGATTGAAGGAGGTGAGGAAGAAGGTTCATCATGCCACCATCTCTTCCAAAATAAGTTTACTATCAGTGACATGTGGAAGCTAAAAAGGTTTGTGATTCCCAAGAAATATGCAATGAGGCATGTGCCTCTGGTGGCTGGGGAAAACGACAAACCCGATTTGGTTGTCTTTGATGGGATGATGAAGCTGTGGACGCTTCGGTAGTGTTATCAGAAGAGTATAAAATGTTATGCGTTCATAAAGGGGTGTAAGAAGTTCATAAAAGAGAATGAATTGAAGAATAAATATGCCATCACCTTTTATAGATACAAAAGTAAAAGCAGTGTGTCCATCTTGATTGGTAATAGAAGAGAAAATATAGTAAACTCAATTAAGGGGATGAAAGAATCTGAAGTAAAACTACCAGTTTTGGTAGATATTCATGAATGTGTTCAGGTCTTTGGTGCACAAAGTGGGAGATGAGATTAGCCGGAGTAGAAAAGTTGGTATCATGTTTCTTATTGGAAGTTGATATTCATACCATGACCCAATCCCATTTGGTATGATGATGATTTTTAATGGAATGGAGGAGTGTTTGGTATGCATAGGAATGAGGGTCTTTCCCTAAAAAAAGGATAAGATCTAAAGAATAAAAACAAGGGTTTCACCTGTATGTGTAGATGCATACCAAAATAAGATTAGATCTTTGAATAGCGATACATTTCAATAAAATGCTTGAACATATCAAATGAAAGTAGTTCGGACTATTCATGTTAATGGGTAAATAAATGGAGTTAACTGTTTTCAAATATCCTTAGATGTCGAAGTGTCATGGTTGAACTCATATATGACTACTTCTCTTTCAGGACATCATTATTTTTTAAAATCATGTGGTAAATATATTTACAGATAAACAATAAGTATTTAAAATGTGAGGATTTGAAAAGGAACAAACAATTTATTTTAACTATTGTATACAGTTCATAATCATACCTGCCTTTCATAATCACCCAGGTGACAATACACTCAATAATATAAAAGGAAGACTATTATATAGGTAGATGAAAAGTATCCCCAATACCCCAAACACCACTATAGAATACACAATAAATAATATTCAATAAAATAGAGGCATACATTTATGTTTTATATAAATAAATCATGTTAAAACTTGGGAAAACGTAATTAGAAAAAAATCAATTTATACTCAGGCCAACTTTTTTTCCCATGCAACTCACCATTTTAGTATGAGTAAAACTCCGCCTCACTTTCTTTTGATCCATAGAATTCCTTAAGGTTCAGGATCATAAATATATTAATTTGTGATTTTCATATATCCAATATTAATATAAAACATGAGTAAAAATTCTAAGATATCATTGATATCTGACATCCACGGATAGTTTGGTTTGGATCCATGGAATAAAACATCAGAAGATATATGGTAAATTCAATACAGTGTTTGATATCATTGTTATGAAAAAAATATATAACATTCCTAAATAGTATATTGTCAAATTTATTCCTTTTTCATGTTGCATTTAAATTCCTTTTAAGTATGACTTTATATGATTTGTTCATATTATTCTTAGGGTATTTAATTTTGTATGTTGCATGGAACTGTTCACATGGATTTTATTTATTTTACCAGGTTATGTGGATCTTGTGTATTTGTTTTGTTACATGTATAATGGCTTGTAATTTGGACCATTGATAAGCCATGATCCAACGGCCCAGATATTCTTTGGGTTTGTTTCTTCGTTCGACCTCGATATGTTGTGTTGCTGACACACCTATCTTGTTGTGCCAGGTGTTCTATGTATTGTCCCGCATTTAGTTACTCGAATTGTCCCTTAGATCTCAGTCGTCCACGCAACTGTGACCCTGTGTCATCACCTGACGCCTCTGGCATGCTATCATTACTCCTCGGTTGTTTGTCTTTGTGACGAATTATTTGAGTGTTGTTTTGGCTCTCTGGATTCGGGGTTCCTCACATGGTTTTTCAATGTGAGGCTCTGCTTCTCTGCTTCAATCTTGCGAAGGAGGAGATCCAAGGGTTCCCGTCCACCTACACTTCCCTCTGTCGAGATCGTGCCACCTCCTGTAACTGGTGTACTACTCCAGTGGAGACTTAGTGGGGAATCGACTCTGTTTTGGATTTTCGCATAATTGTGATATAAGAAGGTTTTAGATCTTGACTCATCTTTAATTGTAACTAAGCTTCGATATAGATTTTTGGCTCTGTACCCATTTAATTTATTTTGCCATGTATTCTAATGTATCCTTTTGGGTGTGTGTGTGAGTCCCTCCAGGAGTGGATGGGGCTGACTCTACGCGACAAGCTTCATCGCTGCTACCTAGTTCAGAAAATCCAACCTCTTTGGATAGTTTTTGTGGTCCTTTTATTATTTTCCCTTGAGTATTTATTCGCCTTGTGCGTTTTCTTGCTTCTTAATAAATCTGTTACCCGGGTGGTGTTCTTGATTTGCACGTAGGTCCCAAAGGGACCGAAGCATGTTACATCTACAATCTCATTTACATTTCTGCATCTCTTGTTTTGTTATTCTAGTAATTTGATTTGTGAAAAAGTCTTGATCTGTTCATTTGTAATCAATTGATTAATCAAATTTATTGTAGAAATAATCCATCATACTCAACAGTGGGTTTTGGGTATTTTAGGGTTTAAGTATTCAACCCAAACAGGTGGTATCATAGCATACCGTAACGTTAGTCATGGGTTCCAATAAATTCGATATTGATAAGTTCGATGGTGAAAATCACTTTAATCTCTAGAGAATTAAAATGACAACCTTGTTGGACCATAATGACCTAATAGATTCCCTTTTTGGTTCTAAAAAGAAAATAATCACTACTACCCCTGATGGGTTGGCTGCCATTTCTTATGTAGATGTCCTTAAGGAAACCCTTAGGAAAGCCCGTAGTTTAATACTATTATATTTAAGAGATAAAGTGCTAAGGGAAGTTGTGTACGAGTTATTTGTCGCTGGTATATGGTCTAGGATTGAATTCCTTTATATGACTAAGTCCCTTGTTGGTATATTGTATAAGAAAATGATATTATACACTTTCAAAATTCCATGCCATTATACTGTTAACATCTTTAGATATTAAGCTGGATGATGAAGACCATGCCATTATACTGTTAACATCTTTAGAGAATTCCTTTAATTCTGTTAAAGGCTCTATGATGTATGGAAAAGACACACTTAATCTTAAATAAGTCAAATCTTCTTTACTCTATAAATACCTTCAAAGGAAGGGTTGTGTTAAGACTGAGGCTGAGGGTTTAAATGTTAGGGACATAAGTGAGTCTGGAGGCCGAAGTGAATCAAAGGGTAGGAGGAAAGAAAGCAGACAATAT
Source organism: Viscum album (assembly GCA_963277665.1). Lineage (NCBI taxonomy): Eukaryota > Viridiplantae > Streptophyta > Magnoliopsida > Santalales > Viscaceae > Viscum > Viscum album. The sequence goes on along the minus strand of OY728164.1, from coordinate 918,563,050 downwards.
AATAATCATAGATATAAGTCTAAAAACAAAATCATTAAGTGTTTTTAATGTAATAAACCTAGAAAAATTAATAGGAACTGCCCTAATAAGAAAGGTGACAATAGAGATAATAATAATGACCGTTCCTTGTTAGTTAAGCAGGACTTTGATATTGTTGATGTGTTAAATTTTTCTAACATTTTCATCCTTGATGAATGGATCTTGGATTTAGGGTGTTCATTTCACATGTGTCTTAGGAAGTAATTCTTTACTGAATTAAGGGAAATTGAATCTTGTGTGGTATTTCTAGGGAACAACATGAGCTGTCACATTATGGGAATAAGCTCTGTTTTGTTAGAGCTTCATGATGAGACTGTTAAATCTCTTGAGGAAGTTAGGTGGGTACCTGAATTGGAAAGAAACCTAATATCCTTAAGAATACTTGACCAAAAGGGGTATAGCTTTATCTCAGATTCTTGAAGTCTTAGAGTTTCATGAGGGTCTCTTATAGTCATGAAAGGAACCCTTCACAATAGTCTTTATATATTAGATGGTAAGGTTCATAGAAATCAGTTGAACACTTCTTTTAGTTCAAAACATGATTCCACCACTCTTTATCATTGAAGACTAGGGAACGTTAGTTCCAAGGGCCATAATGAACTCAAAAAATAAGGGCTTTTAAGTAACATCACTCATAACAGTCTCCCATTTTGTGAGGATTGTGTATATGGGAATTCCAGAAGAGACAACTTCAGTAGGTATGTGTATAAGGCTAAAGAACCCCTTGAATGTGTACATTCTAACTTATGGGGTCCTTCCAGGGCTACATCCCATGGTGGAGGCTTATACTTTGTGACTTTTATTGATTATTTCTCTATGAAGGTCTGGATTTATATACTCAAACACAAGTCTGATACCTTTCAGACCTTTAAAAAGTGGAAAGTTGGGTAGAATTCATTGAATTCAGTGAATCTAAGGGAATAAATAGATATGAGATTGTTGTGGAAACCCCAAAACATAATTTCTTAGTAGAAAGAATGAATAGGATTAGGTTTGAGAGGTTGAGGTGTATGTTGTCCCACTCAAAACTCCCCAGGTCCTTCTGGGCTGAGGCTACTTCAATAGCAATCTACCTTATCAACTATTGCCCATCTTCTGTTAATTCTTTTAAGATGCCTGAAGAACTCTGGAAGGGAACACCTCCCGAGTCTTTCACACCTTAGAACTTTTGGATCCATAGCTTATGCTCATACGCATACTGATAAGTTAGCTCCTAGGGCTGTTAAGTGCATATTCGTGGGTTACCTAGAGGGTGTTTAAGGGTATCTTCTAAGGGTAGATAAATCGGGTAATAAAAAATGTATCATTAGCTATGATGTTGTGTCTCATGAGCCTGGTCTATCCACTGACAAGGGATCATAACCTATAGAGAATTTTGATAACATTGCAGGACCCTCTGGGGTGCCAACACCCCTAGGTGTTGAGGTCCCTTTTGATTATATTAACCACCCCTTATCCTCGACTGGTCTTATACCACCCAGTGTCCAAACCCAATTTGAATCTGATTCAAGTTCGGATTTTGAACCCAAAACCGAGGAACCTGGTGATTAGAGCAATTATCAATGCACTCGATATAGAGAAAGGAGGGTTATAAGACCTCCAACACATTTCAATCAGATAAAAATTGCTGCATATGCCTTTAATGTAGCACAAGATCTGTTTAATGATGAACCTCAAACATATAATCACGTTATTAAGTCCAAAGAGGCCACTAGGTGGTTGAGTGTGATGCAAGAAGAGATGAATTCACTTCTTAAATACAACACTTGGTTTGTCGTTTCTAGACCTAGTAACCAGAAGGCCATAGGTTCTAAATGGATTTATAAGAAGAAAGAAAACAATGTTGGAGAAACTAAAATCAGATTCAAATCATAGATGGTTTCTAAAGGATTTCTTAAATGTGAAGGCATTGATTATAGTGAAATTTTCTCTCCAGTTGTTAAACATTTGTCCATTAGAATTCTTCTTGGGTTTGCTTCCAAATTTGATTTTCATGTTGAACAATTAGATGTAAAAACTGTTTTTTTACATGGTACTCTTGATGAAACAAGTTATATGACTCCTCTTGAAGGATTATCAAAACTTTTTTAACCTAACCAAGTTTTTCTTCTTAATAATTCCTTATATGGGATTAAACAATCTTCATGAAAATGGTATATAAGGTTTTATTTATTCATGATTGAAATCAAATTTCCAGAAGAAAATTTGATGCATGTGTATATTATAAAACTGTTAATCATGTGTCTGTTCACCTATTATTATATGTTTATGACATGCTTTTTATCTATAAAAACATGAGGATTATAAATTCTGTCAAGAACCAGTTGAATTGTGTCTTTGAAATGAAATACTTAGGGCATGATATTCAAATTTTAGGCGTGGATATAATAAGATATATGAAGGACAATACCTTATACCTATCTCAATCTTATTATGTTAGATAGGTATTAAAAAGATATCTATCTGAGCATGTTAAACTTGTTAGTATTCCCTTTGGACAACACTTTAAGTTATTATTGAAGCAATCCCCTAGAAATAATGATGATGATTCCTTCATGAGTAAGATTCCATGTGCTAATATAGTATGAAGTCTTATGCATGCAATGGTTTGTTCTTGGCTAGATATTGCCTTTGTTTATACTTTGAGTAGGTTTATGGGGAAACCTGGTATGCCTCATTGACATGCATTGAAATGGATACTCAGGTATGTCTTTATGTCTGATAAACTGTGCATTTGGTATGGATTAAATAGTAATTTTGATAATGATATAGTTAGCTTTGTTGACTCTGATTATGTTTTAAATGTTGACACCTGAAAGTCTATCACTGTTTTTTATTTCTTTCTTATAGAGGACTGGTCTCCTAGAAGTGAATTATGCAGTTAGTGGTTGCACTCTCCACTATTGATTCATAGTATATTTCTATGATAGAAGCCATAAAAGAGGCTATATGGCTGAAAGGTTTGCTATCTGAGTTGTCATTATCTGCTGATAGCATAGTGGTACACTGTGATAGCCAATCTGCTTTACATTTATCTAAAAACTTTGTATGTCATGGTATATCGAAGCACATTAATATTAGAATTCATTTTTAGGGATATTATAGAACATGGGATAGTGAGTGTCACAAAGATATTCACTAGAGACAATTCAACTGATAGTTTGACTAAGTTCGTGCCATTTTCTAAATTTATGCATTGCCTTAAGCTAATGAATTTAGTCCAAATACTATAACTTAGGTTGTGAGAAGATCATCCTTCAATTTAATTTAATTGAAAGGTGGATATTTTTTGTATTTATCCCTTTTTCATTTTGCATATAAATTCATTAAGTATGGATTTACATGACTTTCATATTATGTTTAGGGTATTTAATTTTGCATGGGGATTTTGTATGGTGCACGGAACTGTTCACGTTGCTTTTATTTATTTTACCCGGTTATGCGGATTTTGTGTATTTGTTTCCTTACCTGTATAGCAGCTTGTAATTTGGATCATTGATAAGCCATGATCCAATGGCCCATATATGCTATGGGTGTGTTTCTTCGCTCGACCTCAATCCGTTGTGCAGTTGTTGCACCTATCCTGTTGTGCTATGTGTTCTATGCGGTGTCCTGCATTTAGTTACTCGAACCGCCTCCTCTGATCTCAGCCATCCACACAACTGTGATCTCGTGTCGTCGCCTGAACCACCTGATTCCCTCCGGCTTTAAATCATTACTCATCCATTTGGCTCTATGATGACTCATTCGAGTGTTGTTCTGGCTCTTTGGCTTCTGGGCTCCTTTCTTGCTTCGTCAATGTGAGGCTTTTCTTCGATCTTGCGAAGGAGGAGTAGATCCAGGGGTTCCTGACCACCCGTACTCCCCTTTGCCAAGATCGTGCCACCTCCTGTAACCGGAGTACTTCTCTGATGGAGACTTAGTGGGGAATGGACTCTATTTTTGGTTTTTAGGCGATTTTATTTCAAGAAGGTTTAAAATCTTGACCCATCTTTAATCGTGACCAAGCTTCAGTATAGATTCTTGGCTCTGTAGCGATTTAATTTCTGTTGTCATGTATTCTTATGTATCCTTTTTGGGTGTCTGCGTGAGTCCATCCAGGAGTGGATGGAACTGACTCTACATAACAGACATCACTCCTGCCACCTAGTTCAGCAAGCTTGACCTCATCAGATAGTTTTTGTGATCCTTTTATTCTTTGCTCTTGAGTCTGTAATTGTCTTGTGTTTTTTCTTGCTTCTGAATAAATATTTTCCTTAGGTGGTGTTCTCGTCGTGCACGTAGGTCCCAAAGGGATTGAAGTACGTTACATATGATGTCTCATTTACATTTTCGCATTCGTTGTTTTGTTATTTCAGTAATTTGATTTGTGAACAAGTCTTGATCTGTTCGTTTGTAATCAATTGGTTAATCAAACTTATCATATAAATAATCCATCATACGCAACAGTGGGTCTTGGGTATTTTAGGATTTAAGTGTTTAACCCCAACATATATATAAATGTCTTATCGGTGATTAGTTAGAGAAAATGGTAGACAAAGGGTACATATTTAGCTAAATTATTTAATGAATTGTATATGTAAATGATACATGTGAGGAGATAAATAGTAGATAAAGAAGCATTTGATAGAATCAATATATGTGATTCTAACATAAGAGGTTAGAAATGATATGATGTTAATTGGTCATCAGAAAACCATAATCCTGAAATAGCAACCAAAGACAGAGAAAAACCTTAAGATGTGAACCATTTAAAATTATATTAGGCCAGGAGAATGCAATGCTGTATAATGTGCCCGATATAATTTTAAGTACTAGATATAACTAAAATAATTATAATGGTAGTCATTCATCTTGAATTTCACATAAATTTAAATTATAACATTAAACTATATTAAAAAACTTATATTATCACCAGACTTCTTGTGTAGCCTTATTAATCATGTATGAATTTTCTCTTCTATGGAAGTGGCTTGGAAATTGAAATTGGTGTGCCATATTTGTAATGATTTGATATGGAGTACACACACTTATGATATTCATCAATGTGAATATATAATATATTATGAAATAAAAACTGAATATTATTGGTAATATTGATTACGATCACTAAAGTAAACATCCCTTGTATTTAGATTTGTTTCACAAAATCACCCAGGGTGCAAGGCCATCTTAATATGAGTATAATGTTATATGAAATATGTACTTTCGTCAGGATGAATAAGCTATATTCAAAAAATATTATACAATTTTTCAATATGAAAATGAAGTATGATATAACAGAATTTACATTATATATATACAAAAAATTTATATACTAAAAATTGGATATACAATATGATTACACAACATATGCATATGGAATGTGGTCCTACATGATCAACTTTTACCTTTCCAAAGAAACTTAAAACCTCTACTTGAAAAATGCATCCTCATGTGAAGAGAATTTCATGCATTATATATGAATCAATTTACCTAAGCATGCATTGATCTATATATGTCACCAAATTCATTCCCCATGAAGACATGTTCACAAATTATTCCCATTGATGCAAATTCCACCTTGAAGTAAATGAATTCAGAAAAATTATTTCACATGAATTTTGAAAAATTGAAAAAAAAAGCAATAATTATTTCAGATGTTTTTGAAATGGGTCTCACCTTCTTTGGGCCCCACCAATTTTGTCCTGATGAAGACAAGTGAAACTATGTAAAATAGAATTTTTATAAAATAGATATAAAATATGAAACTATGGGAATTTTGCATACATCTCATTATATATCATTATAAATTGAATTGTTGAAAATATTTAAGTAAACCTAAAAAAATGAAAATTCCAATGGTTCCGAAATGTTATTTCATTACTATTTCTTTAATTTTTAATGACAATGCTCATAGTGAAAATATATCGGCCATATACGGTGTAAATGTATACCTAAAAATACTTTTTAGTAATGAAATTTCCATATTTAACACATTTGAATATTTTTTCAGAAAAACTAAAAAAACTAATAAGAAAGTGATCTTGAGAAAATGATAACTTGTTCGTTCTTTAGTGATACTATTACATTGATAAAATTATAATGGATATCTAAAATCGTGGAAGTGGTTTACTTTGTAATTTCATTACACAATAACATGTGTAAAAAAATATTTTTTATTAGTTAATCATCTATTAACATTAAAAATAATATTGACTATGATACAAAGGAAGAGAAATGTAAACATGTTTTTGCATTATTAAAAAACTGAAAGTGAATTATAAATGCATAGAGATGTATTATACTAAATAAATGCTATAAAATGTTATCATAAAAATTAAAAAAATTAAAAAGACATTGAATAATGGATAAACTGGAACTGGAACTGAAGTAAACTAAAAATCCATTATTATAAGTGAATTGTACATGTATAGAAACTGAAAGTGCATTAATTTGGAAGTACATTATGCAATTATAGAAACATAGCATATCTCATGGAATATCAAAGATAATGACCATTTATTATACTATCCATGGGACATCATCTTAAATGAAATTCTAAACATAACAAAATTAAAATTAAAATCTTAACAAAGTCAGTTGTAGATAAATGAATAGAATCCATAAAAATTAACATTAAAGAAAATCATAAAAGGCATGAAAAGTTTTAAGGTCTTCGGAAAAATTTCATAATCTAAGACATGAAATGAGATCCAACTTCGAATATTTAAGAGAAGATAATAAAAATATTTAAATAATGTTTTAAAGACCATTCTCTATTGAAAAAATAAGCTTCATATCTATCTTTATCATTTTGAAAGACATATGAGTGAATTATGAAAAGGTAATCAAAGAAGATAGAAAAGAAATAATTATATTTGGTGATTTAAAATACCCAGATATGGTTCCTTTAGGGCCTTCCTATTGTCAACATTGAAGTATATTCTTGATTATTCTTTAATCCTGCATAACTTAATAACCTGAAAAAGAGAAACACACTCTCCCCCCACTTTATTTCTAATCATTCCTTAATATTCTTTTCTTTATTATAGTTTTTCCACTATAACACCTTATAAGAGATGTGAAATTTCTTATCAAGTACTCTTCTGGATCCTTATTTTGAATGATATAAAAAAGAGTGAAGTTGGATACATGATATGAATTTAACTATATTTTTTAATATATAATACAAAATCATAATTAATGAGATGGAAATTATAAGTGCACAATGCATGATAAACATATAAATTATAAGTCTACCTAATGTGATGACTAAATTAGACTTGTCATTATGATTTCCAAGAAATAGTTTAGTAATGGATTATTGGAAATATGTATGGATGTTTCTGATATTGATGAGGTGAAACCTACTACTACAAAACAATGTTATGGGAGATCTTTTGAATTCAATCCTTAAAAACATTCTCATTCATTTTCTACTCATATGACTCTGGTAATAGAAAAACAATTATGAAGATGATGATCAGAATATGGAAAGAACTGTAGGGGATATCCCCATTGTTACTCCAAATTTAATTAATGAGACTTTATCCAATGAGGAAGTATCTAATGATGAAATAGAAGATGATTTAGTTAAAGATGAAGTGGGGAATGAACCTTTTAAGTTTCCTTCGATAGATAGGAAACAAATAGGTAGTGGTAATAATCCTACCTTATTGACATCCTAAGTTGAAAGAATATTGTGTGCACAACATTTTGATTGGAATGGAATTACACTGAATACTAAATTACCTGGAATTATACATAACATGTCTTCATCAAATTATAATACAATATACATTGGACAAGTGTTTGAAAGTAAAATTAAATTTAGAAATTTTCTAAATAAATACCAAATAGAGAACAAATTTTAATTTTTGGTTTATGAGTCTAAGAAGGAAAAATACCTCAATTACTGTGACAAATATGGGCAAGAATGTAAATTTCGAATGTAGGAAAATTTGATAACTTTTTTCATGTTGTAAGATAACTAAGTTGTAAGGAACACATACTTTTTTACATTTAAACTTCTCTCAAGATCAATCTTCACTTGATGCATAGTTTAAATTTATTATTATTGTAGTGATTATATAAATGTGTCAGGATGTTCATGTATCCCTTGTCCAAGAATGAATACAATAGTTTTTTAAATGCAAGATGTCCTACAAAAAATCTGGGAATGACAAATAGAAGACAATTGTGATAGTCTACAGTGATTGTGATGAATCATATGTAGTATTTCCATAACTAATGGGATTTTTGTCTCTCAAAAATTTGGTTGTTTATCATTTGGAAACTCTTGAGTATGTCTCCCTAAATCAAAATAATTATCAAACAAAGGTGAACCTCCATTAAATATTTTAGGCATTCAGGCCATGTGTCGATGATTTTCCTTATTTTAAAAAATTCATTCAAGTCAATGTATCATTTCTTTATAGTAATTATATGTGTTCTATGTATTTATTCTATAGAGGATTGTAATTATTATCATCTACCATGATTTTGAATCATGGTGTTTGGTTTTTGTCCTGTATATGCATTCAAATTACCCAAATCCAGGGAGTGTGTCTCATATATGATTTCCATAAATCAATTATAGAGGATATTAAAAATTATGGAGTTTCATGGAGATAAATGAATGATTACTATCAATATTTAATTATACAAGTTGATAGTAATGTGTATAAGTATTTCAGAGGTGCGAAAATAAGGAAGGAAATCATCAACTTATGTATGTTTTCGTAAACTTATATGTTTATACGAAAATATTTAATATCCTTTTAAATAAATTATTCTCCTTTTTTCATCAAATGAGTGCCAATATTTAAAGTTCAATCAATTAATTGAATAAATTAATTAGGATAACCAAAATGTATATGATCATTTAATGTGAATTTCAAAGGACAAGTAATCATTATCATATGATGGTGGAAAGAGATATGACCATATGAACACTAATATTATGAAGTGTATAAATGGGTCCTTCAATGGTGTTTATAAACTACCGATCATAGGATTAGTAGATGAAAAATTTTATAGACGTGTGAAGTACTTTGTTGAAGGGTCCCAAATGGCCTACTAGTGGATGCAACATGGAATTTTTTTTGGTCAGAACTTCCAAAGATACGATGATAAGATATTATAGTAAGGTTCCTCATTTTATGTTTGAAACATTGTTCTTGTAAGGAGAAACTTTTATGTAACAGAGTACCATAACCCGCTCACATGCAACCATGATTGAGTGTTGGTGGTTGTATTGGAAAACGGGTTCTATGATTGTGATTCTTTCTAGACAATGAGATAACCTTATACACATTCCGTTGCAGCTTGTGTAATAGTGAACATATCATGTGAACCCTATGTTAACCTCTTATATCACATGAACGCTCTTATTGACTATTATTGTGAACCTTGGTTGCCTGTTGGGGATTTCCATACTTTTAACTTGCCTATTGATCAGCTCACTGTGGTTCCTGATATTACCAGGGTTCATATTAGAGATTTTTCATTTATGGATTCTTTAATTTCTTAAATTTTTCATTTATGGATTGTTATATTTCTATTTTGAATCAATAAGAATAATGTGATATTTCAAGCTTTTACCTTGACAACTCATCAATCGATAGTAGTACCTGATATTACTTGGTTTTACCCTTGAGGGTGACCGAATTTTACTCATATGAGAAATGAGATGGACTGGCCTGAGGAATTGGAAGTGGTACTATGATACAAAATTTTTCACACATAAGGGCATACTCATAAAATATATCCCCATGTGGCAGGAAAGGGATCCACTTCACAACATCTTTGATCGAGTTTTTTTAATTTATCATGACTATGTACATTTTATTAATATTTAGGATTTTCATTTATGGTTCTTTTTATTTCTAGACTATTTAATTTCTTTCTTTCTTCATCTCTATACTGTTATAATCATGGTTTCACAAGGTCAATTGAATTTATCCTGTAATTGCTTCTACTATACGATATTTTCATCATAGTCAATATTCAGAGAATTATTTAGATTTAAATTAAACATGATCGAAGATCATTAAAACAATAAATTGATGCACTAAGACAACAACATGAGTTACATCTATTGGTTCACCTCATATTTCATCTTAATACTTAATTATAAATACTAATTTTCTACATGATATTTCTTCTTGTAGTTTCTGAAAAATTATTTTACAAATTGTATTAAATTAACTATAAAATGTAATGATGATATCAAATATAGAGATAAGGGGCCCTCCGTTGCTCACATTTCAAGACAACCATGTTCCACGACTATTCATAGAGGGATGTTAAGTTCCTTTTTTAGCATACATAGGCCTCATTATTTATATCATGTTACACCACCTCATTCCATCATCCCTTATCTTCATCGTGCTCGATTATACAGTGTAGCGATGTGTGACTTCACATTCACCGATCATCAAATCATTGCTTCCATAGTAGAGATATGGAGGCCAGAGACACAAATATTTCATTTCCCATAGGGAGCGATGTCTATTACTCATCAAGATGTGTCCATTATGTTGGGCCTCCTCATCGATGGTGCGCTTGTGATAGGATGAGTTAGCGATGATTGGATTTATATAGTTTAAAAAATTCTAGACAATAAGGTCTGATATGATAGTAGGTCCATTATTAGGAGTTTATTATGCATGCCATGAATAGATGGGCACATCACCCATCTAGCTAACTATGTTGATGATATCACTATGATGATATTTACACATGTATACATTTTGAGACTTATCGGTAGCATAGTCTTCATTTATCATTCGACTAAATTTGTACACATGATGTATTTAACATTACTCGGGGATTTGGACTAAACCAGGAGGTATAGATGGGTGTCTTTATGTATTTCTTATACATATAGAGCGTTATGCAATGCATTTCACAAAAATAAGATACATATTATAGGATACATTATTCTTATCCAGATGTGGATATGGGAGTGTCTCACATGATTAGAACCACATGCCCACATACCCACATGCCAATGCCTGTCGATATTTTATGGGAGTCCCTGTATGGACGATGATATGTTTTTCCTTCCCATATAAGTATAAAAATTTTATCTACTTGTGGGGCATGACACATCGATATTCAGATACCGCCAAACTTGATGTCCACACTTATAGACTTATGTTGTAAAATATTTGATTGGATGACATGTGAGATTATTAATTATATAGTGAAATTAATATTTGGTACTATACATGACTTCATTTATTAATTTCTTATTCATTTTTTTTATATTTTAGGTTTCATGGATTCCATATATTGATCCTATCATCCAAGGTCTCCCACCTTACTATACAGTGATTCTTACTGTCAGCTAATGTGTTGGACCCATGATTCATTTTCATATTATTTAGCTGAGGCAGTTCCACTTCTATCATCTTATTCCCGCACTGCCTAGTTAGTTTCCATCACTTTATTCCTTCAAGATTTCAAGGAATCCAGAATACAACTCCAAGTGATATCATGAACACTAAATTGAGATGAGGGATAGATGAAATAAGTCCTAATTATGAGGGACAGACACAGTACGTATGCATCTATCATATCAATTGGATTATGGGCCCAAGTATCAGATTTCCCTAGTGACATATCTTACGCGACATGTACATGGATATCAAGAATGGGTAATATTTATTACTTCCACTATTGAATTGTTTTTTTAACTCTAGTTGACTACATAATTTTTTTTTACAATATGATCATATAGCCTAGCTCATTCACATCTATGATTTGGCAAAGGGAGGTTCATTTGACCAGACCTATTTACATAGATCAGTGATATAGCTTCTTCATCCAATGGATGAGATTTCTCATGGGATTTTTTTTGCATGTCAGACGATGTTGTGGGTGTTGAGCCTGATATAGATGGTCTAGGGGTGATGATCCTATTATGGATATAAATGTGGCATAGGAGGAGGATGTCCATCATGATCATCCATATGCTCCTCTGCTTCCTATTGCATGTGATCCACAACCACAACTACCACCGCAACTAGCGTGACATGCACAAGCATAGACATAACCACAATCACAGTCACGACCACTTCTTATTCATCTACAGGGCCCCGACACATCACAATTTGTTAGTGTGTTAGACTTTTCTATAGTGATTAAGGCTGACTGGTCTGTATTGCTGTCATTATTTTCCTATGAACTGTAGATATATTCTACACTGCAACCATCTTCTTCAAATGTTTTGGAGAGTTCCAATCATTGGCCATATCCTTGGAGCTAAGACATGGTACGGGTTGAGAGACTATAGATATACTACCTATCACATTAGATTACGTTAAGGTAGGTGTCAGAGATGCTACATAGGAGGTGTGTATGCCAGAGCATAGACATCGATAAACATGGCATAAACGCATTATCTATACATTTGGTTGTGGCATGAAGGAGCCCCCGAGACACGGATGTGGATGGGACTAACACATGTTAAATGTTTTTTAAATCATTACTGGTAAAATATTTGAAACCCTACTAATATATTATATTTTTTTACATAATAGAATTTGATATAATTGAAAATTTATTCAAATACTTATAAACGATTAATAAACATTAATACTTGTAACTAAAATAGTAATAATAATTACAATTTATTAATTAAATTAAAAATTCTAAGTATTATTATCCGTATTATGTATAATAAATAATCTGGTTAAATTTATTATTAAATATAAATAATATTATTATTTTGAATTCTATAATCATTTTTAATATTAATAATAAATATTACTCAAAATATTCATGACTTGGCATGACTAGCCTAAAATTTATTAAAAGAGATTAAATACAAAGAATAAAGCACTACAAGGGTTTTGAAAACATGGGAGTGAGTCACCCGATTGAATGCGTCCATAGAGGTGATGAAACCCCCCCTCCTAAAACCGAATAACAGCCTAACCAATGAGTGATTGCCACGAAAACCCTCTATTGAACAGAACCCAGCGCACCGTGAAACCGCCCAATTAGGTGGATGGCTAGGATGCATTGGGTGGAAAATGGGATCAATGGTTGGTAAGGGAAACATTTCAAATGGTCCAGGCAGATAACTGGGCCCGGAGATAAAAAACCAGCACAAATTAAACAACAATGGGCAGGTTACCATTGCCAAGCGCCGAAACCACCTCCTCAAGAAAGAGTAAGAGTTGTTCGTGCTCTGCCATGCCCCGGCCTCCCTCATCATCTTCTCCATCCGAGGGAGGCTCTTCCAGTTATGCACCACTTCCAGGTACGCACACAATCACACTACGTCTTCCATTTCCGACTTACTAAAATAAAAACAGGATGCATTAACAAAATAAAGAAAATAAAATGTGCGGGGCAGGGATTAGGATCTACCTCTGATCTTCTTATTCTTCTTTTTTTGGAGTTGTTTATGACTGGATTGTTTTCTCTGTTTTGAATTAATGATTACATTGTTTAACGAGGGATTTTTGTGGCGTTTTTTACTTTTTTTATCATGAGATCCTAAACGGATACTTCTCTCTCCCATAACTGTAAATCTAAGTGCGATTCCATTTCACACTACTCCACACTCTTTTATTTATTTTTTAATACTACTTCAATGTTCAAGCTAATATGGATTTTGACCTACAAGAATTTTCTTAGAATAATAATTACACAAAGCTGAGATATATATGGACAAAAAAACTCAAAACAGTGTGATTTAGATATTTTCTTGATATTTTATTATTAGTTTCTATCTCATTATTTCCAAATTTCAATATGTTGAAGTTATTTTAATAGTGATAAAGATGCAATTATGGATCGGAAAATAATATATCTGGTATGTATCTATTATTTCTCCCTTATCGTTTGGTCTATGTCTCATTCAACGAATACCATTGTGAAATGCCAGCAAAACCCAAACTTTCCACACTACTATAAGATAAAACACTAGTCAAGTATGCATGCAAATATATGAACATATAGACAAAAATATTAGGGAAATGAGAACCCATGCGCCTATGGTATGTGTCCCCACATACAGGTAAAACCCTTTTTATTCTTTAGATCTTATCCTTCTATTTTAGTGAAAGGCATTCATTGGTATACATAACAAACACTCCTTCATTCCATTAAAAATCATCATAACGCCAAATGGGATTGGGTCATTGTCTGAATATCAAATTCCAATAAGAAATATGATACAAACTTTTCTACTCTAGATAATCTCATCTTCCCTCACCCAATTTGTGTACCAAAGAGTCGGACACCATTATGAATGTCTGCAAGAATTGGTAGTTTCACTTCAGATTCATTAATCTCCTTAATTGAGTTTGCTATATTTTCTCTTCTATTACCAATCAAGATAGACATACCACTTTTAATTGTGTATCTATCAAAAGTGACGACATCTTTATTGTTCAATTTATTCTCATTTACGAACTTCTTCCAACCTTTTATCAACACATAACATTTGCTACTCTTCTGATAAACTACTAAAAATTGGCCCTTTATCAGCGCTAAAAATCGACATTAACAATGCTAGAAAAGAAATGTAAATTTCGGCGAAGATAAAGGGGGGTCCCCTTTATCAGCACTCCAAAAAGCGCTGATAAAATATATATTTATCAGCGCTTTTATTTTAGCGCTGATAAATATTATAACTTTATATAAATTAAGAATAAAAACTTTTATCAGTGCTAAAATAAGCACTGATAAATGTTCCATTTTATCAGTGCTAAAAAAATGCGCTGATAAAGGGTATACCTTTATCAATGCTTATTTTAGTGCTGATAAAGGTTATATTTATCAGCTCTTTTAACTAGCGTTGATAAAGGAATACCCCTTTATCAGCGCTTTCTGTTTAGCGCGGATAAAGGGTAGCACTGATAAAGGGAAGCACGTCCACGACTTCATCATCCCATCAAAGACAACCAAATTGAGTCTGTCATTGTCCTTAGCCACCAGTGGCACGTGCCTCGTCGTGTATTTCTTGGGAATCACGAGCCTGTTTAGCTTCCCCATATTACTGATAGTGAGCTCCTTTTCGAAGAGATGGTGGCACGATGACCCTTCTTCCTCGCCTACTTCAATCCCTAATTTGAGCTCTGTACTATATTGGTAGCGTCTATTCTCATACTCTTGAGTACCTCGGTGGGTGTTGGCTTTGAATTTTGAATAAAAACCTTTAGGTAGGTTACTATTGTTTCTTCCCACCCACGTTTTTTGCTTATTCATTGCCCTTTGTCATGGGCTACTTGATTCCTTATCTTTTTAACTGCTTTTGGAGTTTGAGATCACCTCTACCGTGTCTTCTTCTTCCATGAGAAAAATCAAAACAAAGTCCGATCAAGATACTATAAAAATGAAAATTCTCATGTTCTTGTAATAGTTACCAACAAATAATAGAACATGGAAATTCATAGAAAGGGAAAAAGAAGAGGGGGCATATTAAATGCTTCTCACAGAATAATGATGATGGTGATAGAGAGAGGTTGAAGATGATGAACATATAAGACATACGTTAAGTTCTTTATTCAATCATACCATTGGAACTGGTTCTCATATGATAATTTGTGAAAGTTAGAGTGAGATTTAGAGAGGAATTTCCCAGTTCTCGTTCTGATGGAGTTGCCCTTTGATACTTTGATGTTACCAAGTTTTTTAGCGGGGCCTGGCTCATTGAGTTTAGGCATGTTTTTATGTTTTATTTCCCCCCTTCCATGTTTATATGATTAAATGAGTTGGAAAATATTTTTCTTTTTTTTATTTGATATTTTTAAAAGATTTGATTATATTTTAGAAAGATATAAAATGAAAGCTCATTTTATATAAATTCATAGTATTATAGTATGTCATTTTATCAATACCCCATCATGAATATTGATTTACATCCAACTAAAAAGTGTGCTAATATTGAAAATGTGGGAGGGGATTCATTATTTAAAATAAAACTAGCACCCCAACCCATTCAATTATAGATGACAAGATATAAATTAAACAAATGAAAACATATATTTAACTAATAAAACCTATATAGAGATACAATATACAAATAAAAATAAATATAAAAGTGAACTTGAATAGGAAAAACTACTTTCATTTGATATGTTCAAACGTTTCATTGAAATGTAATGTATCACAATTTATCTCTCTATAGGTTTTATTAGTTAAATCTGTGTTTTCATTAATTTAATGGATATCTTGTGTTACATGAGTTGGAGTTTTAGTTTTATTTTAAACAGTTAATGTCCTCCCACATTTTCAATATAAGAACACTTTCTTTTAAAAGTAAATCAACATTTATGATGAGATATCTATAAAATGACATACAATAATATTATAAATTCATATAGAATCAGCATTTATTTTATATCTTTTTAAAATATAATCAAATATTTTAAAAATATCAAATAAAAAAAGGAAAATATTGGCTAACTCATTTAATAATAGAAATATGGAAGGAGAGAAATAAAGCATAAAAACATGCTTAAACTCAATGAGGTGGACCCCGCTAAAAAACTATGCAACATCAAAGTATCAGAGGGCAACTCCATTAGAACAGGAATCGGGAAATTCCTTCCTAAATCTCTTCCTCATTTTTATAGGTGTTTATATAAGAACCAGTGCCAATGTAGTGATTGAATAGAGGACTTAATGTATGTCCTATGTGTTCATCATCTCCAACCTCTCTTTATCACCATCATCCTCATTCTCTGACAAACGATTAACAAGCATTTTCACCTCTTCTTGCCCTATGATGCCCATTCTCTGTTATTTGTTGGTTATTATTCCAATAACTTATAGATTTTTCATTTTTTTTGGTATCTTGATCATACTTTGTGTTGGGTCTTCTCATGGAAGAAGACACAATAGAGTTGATCTCAAACGTCAAAAAACCTAAGAATATATGGAATCGAGCAACCCGTGACAAAGGGGAATGAAGAAGTGAAAAGTGTGGGTGAGGAGCGACAATAGTAACCTACCGGAAGATTTTTTCTTCAATATTAAAAGGCAACGCCCACTGGGGAGCCCAAGAATATCAGAAAAGTTGATACCAATCCAGTACAAAGCTCAAATTAGGGATTGAAGTAGGCAAGGAAGAAAGGCTATCGTGCCACCATCTTTTCCAAAAGGAGCTCACTATCAGTGACATGAGGAAGCTAAACATGCTCATGATTCCCAAGAAATACGCGATGAGGCACATGCCTCTGGTGGTTGAGGACAATGAAAGACTCGATTTGGTTGTATTTGATGGGATGATGAAGCTGTGGACGCTTCGGTAGTGTTATCAGAAGAGTGAAAATGTTATGCATTGATAAATGGGTGGAAGAAGTTCGTAAAGGAGAATGAATTGAACAATAAAGATGTCATAACCTTTTATAGATACACAATTAAAAGTAGTACGTCCATCTTGATTGGTAATAGAAGAGAAAATATAGCAAACTCAATTAAGGGGATGAAAGAATCTAAAGTGAAACTACCAGTTCTTATAGACATTCATGAATGTGTTCAGGTCTTTGGTGCATGAATTGGGAGATGAGATTAGTCGGAGTAGAAATGTTGGTATCATGTTTCTTATTAGAAGTTGATATTCAGACCATGACCAAATCCCATTAGGCATGATGATGATTTTTAATGGAATGGAGGAGTGTTTGGTATGCATAGGAATGAGGGCCTTTCCCTAAAAAAAGAAGGATAAGAGCTAAAGAATAAAAACAAGGGTTTCACTTGTATGCGTAGACGCATAGAAAAATAAGATTAGATCTTTGAATTGTGATACATTTCAATGAAACGTTTGAACATATCAAATGAAAGTAGTTCGGCCTATTCATGTTCATGGGTAAATAAATGGAGTTAACTATTTTCAAATATCCTTAGATGTCAAAGTGTCATGATTGAACTCATATATGACTGCTTCTCTTTCTAGAAATCATTATTTTTCAAAATCACGAGGTAAATCACTTTACAGATAAACAATAAGTATTTAAAATGTGAGGAGTTGAAAAGGAACAAACAATTTATTTTAATTGATGTATACAGTTCATAATCATACCTGCCTTTCATAATCACTCAGGTGACAATATATTCTCAATACTAAAAAAGGAAGACTATTATATAAGTAGATGAAAAGTATCCCCAATACCCCAAATACCACTATAGAAGACACAATAAATAATATTCAGTAAAAGATAGGTATAAATTTATGTTTTATATAAATAAATCATGTTAAAATTTGGGAAAACATAATTAGAAAAAAATCAATTTGTACTCTGACCAAATTTTTTTTCCATGCAACTGACTATTTTTGTATGAGTAAAACTCCACCTCACTTTCTTGTGATCCATAGAATTCATTAAGGTTCAGGCTCATAAATATATTTATTGGTTATTTTCATATATTTGATATTAATATAAAACATGAGTAAAAATTCTAAGATATCATTGATATCTAACATCCACGGATAGTTTGGTTTGGCTCCTTGGAATAAAACATCGGAAGATATATGATAAATACAATACAATGTTTGATATCATTGTTATGAAAAAAAAAACATATAACATTTTGAAATAGTATATTGTTGTATTTAGCCCTTTTGCATGTTGCATTTAAATTCCTTGTATGGATTTATATGAGTTGTTCATATTATTTTTAGGGTATTTAATTTTTTATGTTGCATGGAACCGTTCACATGGCTTTTATTTATTTTACCTGGTTATGTGGATCCCATGTATTTGTTTCTTTACATGTATAGTGGCTTGTAATTTGGATTGTTGATAAGCCATGATCCAATGGCCCATATATGCTTTGGGTGTGTTTCTTCGTCTGACCTCAATCTGTTGTGTTGCTGATGCACCTATCCATTTGTGCCATGTGTTCTATGCATTGTCCTACCTTCAGTTACTCGAACTGTCCCTTCGTTCTCATCCATCAACGCAACTGTGACCCTGTGTCACCACCTGATGCCCTATAGCATGCCATCATTACTCCTCAACTGTTTGGCTCTATGAAGACTTATTTGAGTGTTGTTTTGGCTCTCTGGCTTCAGGGTTCCTCACATGGTTTGTCAATATGAGGCTCTGCTTCTATGCTTCAATCTTGCGAAGGAGGAGATCTAGGGGTTCCCGACTACCTACACTCCCCTCCGTCAAGATCATGCCACCTTCTGTAATTGGCATACTACTTCGGTGGAGACTGAGTGGGGAATCGACTCTGTTTTGGAATTTTGGACAACTTCGCTTTAAGAAGGTTTCAGATCTTGACTCATCTTTAATCGTAACCAAGCTTTGATATAGATTCTTGGCTCTGTACCCATTTAATTTCTTTTGTCATGTATTATTCCGTATCCTTTTGGGTGTGTGTGTGAGTCCCTTCAGGAGTGGACAAGGCTTACTTTATGTGACAAGCTTCACCATTGCTACCTAGTTCAGCAAACCCGACCTCTTTGGATAGTTTTATGGTCCTTTTATTATTTTCCCTCGAGTATTTAATTTCCTTGTGCGTTTTATTTCTTCTTAATAAAGTTGTTACCTGGGTGGTGTTCTTTTTGTGAACCTAGGTCCCAAAGGGACCGAAGAATGTTACATCTACTATCTCATTTACATTTCCGCATTTGATGTTTTGTTATTCCAGTAATTTGATTTGTGAACAAGTATTGATCTTTTTGTTTGTAATCAATTGATTAATCAAATTTATCATAGAAATAATCCATCATACTCAACAGTGGGTTTGGGGTATTTTAGGGTTTAATTATTCAATCCCAACATGTGGTATCATATCCTACTGTAACATTAGTCATGGGTTCCACTAAATTCGATATTGATAAGTTCGATGGTGAAAACGACTTTAATCTCTAGAGAATTAAAATGATAGCCTTGTTGGACCATAATGACCTAATATATTACCTTGTTGGTTCTAGAAAGAAAATAATCACTACTACCCCTAATGGGAAGGCTGCCATTTCTTATGTAGATGTCCTTAAGGAAACCCTTAGGAAAGCCCATGGTTTAATACTCTTATATTTAAGAGATAAATATCTAAGGGAAGTTGTGTACGAGTTCTCTGTCGCCGGTATATGGTCTGAGCATGAATCCCTTTATATGACTAAGTCCCTTGTTGCTAGATTTTATAAGAAAATGATATTATACGCTTTCAAATTGTGTTTGGGAATTCTTGTTAGGGTGAATATTGATGAATTTAATAAAATTATATTAGACCCATCCAACATAGATATTAAGCTGGATGATGAAGACTGTGCCATTATACTGTTAACATCTTTAGACAATTCCTTTAATTATGTTAAAGGATCTATGATGTATAGAAAAGATGTAAATACTCTTAAAGAATTCAAATCTGATTTACTATCTAAATACCTTTAAAGGAATGGTAGTGTTAAGACTGAGGCTGAGGGTTTAAATGTTAGGGACAAAAGTGAGTCTAGAGGCCAAAGTGAATCAAGGGGTAGGGGGAAAGAAGGCGGGTAGTATAAGAATCATATATATAAGTCTAAAAACAAAATCATTAAGTGTTTTTAATGTAAGTAACCAAGACATATTGAGAGGAACTTCTCTAATAAGAAAGGTGAGTATAGAGATAATAATAATGATCGTTCCTTGTTAGTTGAGCAGGACTTTGACATTGTTGATGTGTTAAATGTTTCTAACATTGTCATCCTTGATGAATGGATCTTGGATTCAGGGTATTCATTTCACATGTGTCTTAGGAAGGAATTATTTACTGAATTCAGGGTAATTAAATCTTGTGAGGTATTTTTAGCGAACAACATGAGCTTTCACATTATGGGAATATGATCTGTTTCATTAGCGCTTCATGATGGGGCTGTTAAATATCTTGAGGAAGTTAGGTGGGTACCCAAATTGGAAAGAAACATAATATCCTTAGTAATAATTGACCAAAAGGGGTATAGCTTTATGTCATATTCTTGAAGTATTAGAGTTTCTTGAGGGTCTCTCACAGTCATGAATGGAACCCTTCACAATGGTCTTTATGTGTTAGATGGTAAGGTTCATAGAAGTCGATTGAACACTTATTCTAGTTCAGAACTTGATTCCACCACTCTTTATCATAAAAGACTAGGGAACATTAGTTCCATGGGCCTTAGTGAACTCAAAAAATAGGGGCTTTTAAATAACATCACTCACAACGGTCTCCCATTCTGTGAGGATTGTGTGTATGGGAAGTCCAGAAGAGACAACTTCAGTAGGTCTGTGTATAAGGCTAAAGAACCCCTTGAATGTGTACATTCTGACTTATGGGGTCCTTCTAGGTTTACCTCCTACGGTGGAGACTTATAATTTGTGACTTTTATTGATTATTTCTCTAGTAAAGTCTGGATTTATATACTCAAACACAAGTTTGATACCTTTTAGACCTTTAAAAAATGGAAAGTTGGGCAGAATTTATTGAATTCAGTGAATCTGAGGGAATAAAGAGATATCAGATTGTTGTGGAAACCCCATAGCATAATGGCTTAGCAGAAATAATGAATAGGACTGTCCTTGAGAGAGTGAGATGTATGTTTTCACACTCAAAACTCCCCACGTCCTTCTGGGTGGCGGCTACTTCAAAAGCAATCTACCTTATCAACAATTGCCCATCTTCTATTAATTATTTTAAGACACATGAAGAACACTGGAAGGGAACACCCTCGAGTCTTGCACACCTTAGGAATTTTAGATCCATAGCTTATGCTCATACACGTACTGATAAGCTAGCTCCTAGGGTTGTTAAGTGCATATTCGCGGGTTATCTAGAGGGTGTTAAAGGGTATCGTCTATGGCTAGATAAATCGGGTTATCAAAAATGTTTCATTAGCCACGATGTTGTGTTTCATGTGTCTGGTCTGTCCACTGATAAGGGGTCAGAACTTGTAGAGACTTCTGATGACATTGTAGGTCCCTCTGAGGTGCCAACACCCCTAGGTGTTGAGGTCCCTTTTGATTCCATTAACCACCCCTACTCATCGATTGGTCCTACACCACCCAGTGTCCAGACCCAAGTTGAATCTAATTCAAGTTCGGATTCTGAACCCAAAACCGAGGAACCCGATGATCTGAGCAATTATCAACTCACTTAGGATAAAGGAAGGAGGGTTATAAGACCTATGAAACATTTCAATCAGAACCTATAGAGACTTTTGATGACATTGAAGGACCCTCTGAGGTGCCAATACCCCTAGGTGTTGAGGTCCCTTTCGATTCCACTAACCACCCCTTGTCCTCGACTGGTCCTTGACACGTGCCTGTCGTGGGGTGTGACAAAAACAAATATTACCTAAGTTAAAATGTAATAAAGTAGTTAACCTAAGTTTTCTCTAGAGAGGAGTCCACAACAATTACGTTTTTCACTTAATTAGAGTGAAAAATGGGTGGTTTCTGAGATTTAATTGGTTTTAGAAAGAAAAGTAAAAATGGAATGAAATGAATTAACAGAATAAAATATTAAAAACTATGATATGAGAAGTGTGATCAGGTCGGGGTCGGTTTTCTAATTGTAATGTTATCCTTGTTTTGTTTTATTCTAACCTCTTTTTCTATGTTGTTTAAAGGGAGATTCTGCGATCATTTCGTCTCACTCCTTTGGTCGAATGGTGATGGTGAGATAATTTCTTACCAAGATCTCAGTTTGGACTACTCTCCTTCCATGTGCATGAGAGTTGTAGTAAATATCCTCAATTGACTTGGGAAATACCTGATCGAGTCTTGTTTATCCCAAGAAATCAAAAACATTCACCACCACTTCCACACGTACTAACGATCGTCGTGTACTTCACCACTAAGCACTGGTCTATTCCATCGTATATAAACCAAAACCTAGTGGAGGGACATAATGATCATGTACCAAAGAAAAAATAAATAACGGAATCAAAAATCAAATACGATTGCACTTGATAATAAAACCCGCTATATGAAATTGAAAACAACGTTGCAGAAAAGAGATAGAATTTTTATTCAATAAAGTGCATAAAATCAAGCATTACAAAATAGAAAACCTACCCTTCCTCAATCAATCAAATTTTTACCCCACCATGGTAAAGGTAATAGATATTGACGGGGAAGGATACGACATTACAAAACTATGAAAAAGAAAAGAAAGAGAAAAGAAGAAAAACTATCCAGCCGATTATGTCCTCTGAAAGGCACCCCTCCTTCTCGAATCACCCAATGGACCCTTCTTATAGAATTCTCCAAATCAAATTTCCTTTCGTTACTCCAAATTTAAAATTAATTGGACAGTTATAGAAAAGGATATTCAATATTTATTGAGAATGACATTTTCTCAGTGAGTTTTCCAAAAATATTCATTCAATGTTTACCATCCAATATCTGACTTAATGAATCTCAATCTCCATGATATTCAAAAGAGATACGTATATATAACTTGGTTGCCCATTCCAATTTGAATCACCTTAATTGGATCTATTATGTCCTATTTATGATGGATTAACTCACGTGAGGTCCACATGGTCATCCATAATCTTTCTCCACGTTAATTGAATTTTTAGGGTCCCTTGATGGAATAATTATATCATACCCCAGAAGACAAAGATGTAGCTTGAAACTCCAGGGTTACTATAAAAAAAATAACATAAATTGGGATTATATTATAAAAGATATGGAATTACCAAAACATATAAAATCTGTTAAATTCCCAAAATTAGGAAACTTTCCAATTTTAACACAAAACATACCATAAATCCAAAAATGATGTAATTAAACATAAATTGATGAATTTGGGGGGTTTAAATATTTGAAATACATTTAAAAAATGTAGAAAATATTAACTCTATCAGTCATACACCACCCAGTGTCCAGACCCAAGTTGAATCTGATTAAAGTTCGGATTTTGAATCCAAAACTGAGGAACCCGATGATCTGAGCAATTATCAACTCACTCAGGATAGAGAAAGGAGGGTTATAAGACCTCTGACACATTTCAATAAAATAGAAATTTCTGCATATGCCTTTAATGGAGCACAATATTTGTTTAATGATGAACCTCAAACATATAAAAAAGTTATTAAGTCCAAAGAGGCCACTAGGTGGTTGAGTGTGATGCAAGAAGAGATGAATTCACTTCTTAAAAACAATACTTGGGTTGTCGTTTCAAGACCTAGTAACTAGAAGGTCATAGGTTCTAAATGGATTTATAATAAGAAGAAAATGTTGGAGAAACTAAAATCAGATTCAAAGCACATATGGTTGCTAAAGGATTTCTTCAACGTGAAGGCATTGATTATAGTGAAATTTTCTCTCCAGTTGTTAAACATTCATCCATTATAATTCTTCTTGGGTTTGCTTCCAAATTTGATTTTCATGTTGAACAATTAGATGTAAAAGCTGTTTTTTTACATCGCACTCTTGATGAAACAATTTATATGACTCCTGAAGGATTTTGGAAACTTTTTAAACCTAACCTAGTTGTTCTTCTTAAGAAGTTCTTATATGGGATTAAACAATCTTCATGAAAATGGTATAAAAGGGGTTTGATTTGTTCATGATTGAAAATCAGTTTTCCAGAAGAAAAAAATTGATGCATGTGTATATCATAAAATTGTTAATCATGTGTCTGTTTACCTGTTATTATATGTTGATGACATGCTTTTTATCTATAAAAACATGAGGATTATAAATTTTGTTAAGAACCAGTTGAATTGTGTCTTTGAAATGAAAAACCTAGGGCATTCTAATCAAATTTTAGGCATGGATATAATAAGAGATAGGAAGTCCAAAACCTTATACCTATCTCAATCTGCTTATGTTAGATAGGTATTAAAAAGATACTTGTCTGAGCATGTTAAACTTATTAGTATTCCCTTAGGACAACAATTTAAGTTATCCTTGAACCAATCCCCTAGAAATGATGATGAGGATACCTTCATGAGTATGATTCCTTATTCTAGTATAGTAGGAAGTCTTTTGTATGTAATGGTTTGTTCTAGGCTAGATATTTCCTTTGTTGTTTATACTTTGAGTAGGTTTATGGGGAAACCTGGTATGCCTCATTGGAATGCATTGAAATGGCTGCTCAGGTATGTCTTTATGTATGATAAACCATCCATTCGGTATGGATTAAATAGTAATTTTGATAATGATAAAGTTGGCTTTGTTGACTCTAATTATGTTGAAAATGTTGACACCAGAAAGTCTATTGTTGGTTTTTTATTTCTTTCATATGGAGTACCGATCTCTTGGAAGTGCAATATGCAGTTAGTGGTTGCACTCTTCACTACCTAGAGAGAGTATATTGCCTTGATAGAAGCCATAAAAGAGGCTATATGGATGGAAGGTTTTCTATCTGAGTTGTCAATATTTGTTGATAGCATTGTGGTTCACTATGATATCCAATCTTCTTTACATTTATCTAAAAATTATGTATGCCATGGTAGATCGAAGCACATTAATATTAGACTTCGTTTTTAGGGCTATTATAGAACCTGGGACAGTGAGTGTAATAAAGATACTCACTAGAGACAATTCAACCGATATTTTGACTAAGGTCGTGCCATTGTCTAAATTCAGGCATTTCCTTAAGCTAATGAATTTATTCCCAATTCTATAACTTAGGTTGCGAGAAGATCATCCTTAAATTTCATTTAATTGAATGGTGGAGATTTGTTGTATTTAGCACTTTTTCATTTTGCATTTAAATTCCTTTAAGTATGGATTTACAGGAATTATTCATATTATTTTTAGGGTATTTAATTTTGCATGGGGATTTTGAATGGTGCATGGAACTATTGACGTGGATTTTATTTATTTTACCCGGTTATGCGGATCTTGTGTATTTGTTTCCTTACCTGTATAGCGGCTTGTAATCTGGACTATTG
This sequence comes from Viscum album, assembly GCA_963277665.1. Taxonomy (NCBI): domain Eukaryota; kingdom Viridiplantae; phylum Streptophyta; class Magnoliopsida; order Santalales; family Viscaceae; genus Viscum; species Viscum album. The sequence goes on along the minus strand of OY728164.1, from coordinate 918,537,189 downwards.
ATAAGCCATGATCCAATGGCCCATATATGCCTTGGGTGTGTTTCTTCACTTGACTTCGATCCGTTGTGCGGTTGTCGCACCTATCCTGTCCTGCCATGTGTTCTATGTGTTGTACCACCTTTAGTTACTCGAACTGCCTCCTATGATCTTAGCCATGAACGCGACTGTGATCCCGTGCTGCCTCCTGAACCACGTGATGCCCTCCAACTTGTCATCATTTCTCCTCGGATATTTGGCTCTATGATGACTCATTCGATTGTTGTTCTGGCTCTCTGGCTTCGGGGTTCCCCGCTTGCTTCGTCAATGTGAGGCTTTGCTTCGATCTTGCGAAGGAGGAGGAGATCCAGGGGTTCCCGACCACCTGCTCTCCCCTCTACCAAGATCGTGCCACCTCCTGTAACTGGAGTACTTCTCTTATGGAGACTTAGTGGGGAATTGACTCTATTTTGGGTTTTCGAATGACTGTGCTTCAAGAAGGTTTCAAATCTTGACCCATCTTTAATCGTGACCAAGCTTCAGAATAAATTCTTGGCTCTGTAGCGATTTAATTTCTTTTTTCATGTATTCTTCTGTATCCTTTTTGGGTGTGTGAGTGAGTCCATCCAGGAGTGGATGGAGTTGACTCTATGTAACAGACTTCACCACTGCCACCTAGTTCAGCAAGCTCGACCTCCTCACATAATTTTTGTGATCCTTTTATTCTTTGCTCTTGAGTTTGTAATTTCCTTGTGTGTTTTCATGATTTTGAATATAGATTTTTCTTAGGTGGAGTTCTCATCTTTCACGTTGGTCCCAAAGAGATTGAATCACATTAAATATGCTGTCTCATTTACATTTTCGCATTTATTGTTTTTTTATTTTAGTAATTTTATTTGTGAACAAGTCTTGATCTGTTCGTTTGTAATCAATTGGTTAATCAAACTTGTCATATAAATAATCCATCATACGCAATAGTGGGTCTTGGTTATTTTAGGGTTTAAGTGTTTAACCCCAACATATATATAAATGTCTTATTGGTGATTATTTATAGAAAATGATAGACAAAGGGTACATATTTAACTAAATTAGTTAATGAATTGTATATGTGAATGATATATATGAGGAGAGGAATAATAGAGAAAGAAGAATTTGATAGAATCATTACATGTGATTATAACATAAGAGGTTAGAAATTATATGATGTTAATTGATCATCAGAAAACCATAATCCTGAAATAGAAACCAAAGACAAGAGAAAAACCTTAGGATGTGAACCATTTAAAATATATCAGGTCAGGAGAATGCAATGCTGTATAATGTTCCAGATATAATTTTAAGTACTAGATATAAATAAAATGATTATAATGGTAGTCATTCCATCTTGAATTTCTGATAAATTTAAAGTATAACATTAAACTATAGTAAAAAACGTATATTAACACCAGACTTCTTGTGTAGCCTTATTAATCATATATGAATTTTCTCTTCTATGGAAGTGTCTTTGAAATTGAAATTGGTGTGTGGCATATTTGTAATGATTTGATAAGGAGTACAACACAGTTATGATATTCATCAATGTGAATATATAATATATTATAAAATAAAAAAAATTGAATACTATTGGTAATATTGATTATGATCACTAAAGTAAACTTCCCTTGTATTTAGATTTGTTTCGCAAAACCACACAGGGTGAAAGACCATCCCAATATGAGTATAATGTTATATATAATACCCACTTTAGTCAGGATAAATAAGCTATATGCAAAAAAAATTATACAATTTTTAATATGAAAATACAACATGATATAATAGAATGTACATTATACATATACAGAGAATTAATATACTAAAAAGTGAATATACAATATGATTGCATAGCATATACATATGGAATGTGGTCCTATATGATAAAATTTTATCTTTCCAAAGGAACTTAAAACTGCTACTTGAAAAATGCTTCCTCATGTGAAGAGAATTTCATGCATAATATATGAATCATTTTACCTAAGCATGCAGTGATCCATAGATGTCACCAAATTCATTCCCCATGAAGACATGTTCACAAATCATGCCCATTGATGTAAAGTCCACCATGAAGTAATGAATTTAGAAAAATTATTTCACATGAATTCTGAAAAATTAAAAACAAGCAATAATTCTTTCAGATGTTTTTGAAATGAGTTTCACCTTCTTTGGGCCTCATTGATTTTTTCCTGATGAAGACAAGTGAAACTATGTAAAATAGAATTTTCATAAAATAGATATAAAACTAAAAAAACTAATGAGATAGTGATCCTGAAAAAATTTAAACATGCTCTTTCTTTAGTAATACTATTACATCGATAAAATTATAATGGATATATAAAATCATAGAAGTGGTTTACTTTGTAATTTCATTACACAATAACATGTCTAAAAAAGAATATTTTTTATTAGTCAATCTAATTATTAACATTAAAAATAAAAATGACGATGATACTAAGGAAGAGAAAAGTAAACATGTTTTTGGATTATTAAAAAAATGAAAGTGAATTGTAAATGCATAGAGATGTAGTTTACTAAATAAATGCTATAAAATGTTATTATACAAATTTAAAAAATTAAAAAGATATTTAATAATGGATAAGCTGGAACTGAATTAAACTGAAAATCCATTATTACAAGTGAATTGTACATGTATAGAAATTGAAAGTGCATTAATTTGGAAGTACATTATGAAATTATAGAAACATAGCATATCGCATGCCATATCAAAGATAATGACCATTTATTATACTACCCATGGGACACCTTCTTAACTGAAAGTCTAAACACACCAAAATAAAAATTAAAATCTTAACAAAGTTAGTTGTAGATAAATGAATAGAATCCATAAAAATTAACATTAAAGAAAAGCATAAAAGGCATGCTGAGTTTTAATTTCTTCGACAAAATGGAATAATCTAAGATATGAAATGAGACCCAACTTCAAATATTTAAGAGAAGATAATAAAAATATTTAAATAATGTTTTAAAGACCATTCTATACTGAAAAAATAAGCTTCATATCCATCTTTCGCATTTTGAAAGACATATGAGTGAATTATGAAAAGGTAATCAAAGAAGATAGAAAAGAAATAATTATATTTGGTGATTTAAAATACCCAGATTGGGTTCCTTTAGGGCCTACCTATTGTCAAAATTGAAGTATATTCTTGATTATTCTTTAATCCTGCATAACTTAATAACCTGAAAAAGAGAAACACACTCTCCCCCCACTTTATTTCTAATCATTCCTTAATATTATTTTCTTTACTATAGTTTTCCCACTACAACCCCTTATATCAAATGTGAAATTACTTATCAAGTACTCTTCTGGATCCTTATTTTGAATGATATAAAAAAGAGTGAAGTTGGATACATGATATGAATTTAACTATATTTTTTAATATATAATACAAAATCATAATTAATGAGATGGAAATTATAAGTGCACAATGCATGATAAACATATAAATTATAAGTCTACCTAATGTGATGACTAAATTAGATTTTTCATTATGATTTCCATGCAATTGTCATAAATTGATCATGGGAGGTCTAATAAAACATAGAAAACTATTGAAAAAAATAACGATGAATGAAATTATATTAATTAAACATGAAAGTATTATAATTTGTACACCTTGGCATACTATTTTCCTCCATTCTGATATTCATTGTTTGCATTCCAATATTTGGAGTCACATACTTTATCCTAATTTGGTAATCAAACAGTCAATTACTGGATAACATATAAATAATAATAAATAATATTATTTCAATTGAAATAAAGTAACTAAGAAAACCTTGAATGTGTAAAATTAATAATGGAAATTGTCCTAAAATATTTGAGCAAAAATCAATGTATGAAGTTGTAACCACATGCAACCATTTCCCATACCATTATGGAAATAGGAGAACATAACCATGGATTTTATTGCAGGACTCCCAAGGACCCCTAAAGGGAATAATGCCATTTGGGTGGAAGTCGATTACATTACCAAGTGAGTACATTTCATTTATATCAATGATGGTTTCTCTCTTAAATGACTCACCGTGATATTTAAAATGGAAGTGGTAAGACTACATGGAGTTCCACTATCTATTCTATTTGATTGAGATATGAGGCTTATCTCAAGGTTGCAGAGAAGCCTTTGACAAACGTTGGATATGGAGTTGGGTTTCCATAATGCTTATCACCCTCAGATAGATGGTTAGTTTGAAAGGACCATTAAAAATTTGGAGGATATTATGATATCACGATCAATGGATTTACAAGGATATTGGGATCAACACCTTCCCCTAGTGTAGTTCTCATATGACAACAATTTCCATTCTAGCATTCAAATGGCACCATACGAGCCTCCATATGGGAAGAGGTGTCAAAATCAAACATACTAATATAAAGTTGGGGAGAGGAATCTTGTGGGACCTGATCTTATCCAGGATATGAGAGAAAACCTTCAAATAGTTTAGCATCATATGAAATCCACACAAATTTGATAGAAAAAATATGCATACAATCATCGATGTGATATCAAGTTTGAGGTCAAAGATAAACAGAATGTTTTACCCATAATAATAATAACATTATTGTTATGTATAATAATAATATTTTAAAGGTGATGATGATGATGATTATTAATAATAATTTTTTATTATTATTATTATTATCAAGGTTTTAATAAAAATCCACAAATAACCCTCCCCCTTACCCCTTACGCATGGGTGACCCCCTCTCCTTACTCGTGCTTGACCCACCTCGATTGGGGCCCTCTGGCGTGCCACCTCCCTCCCTACGGGTGACCGATTCTCCTTCCATTTTTTGTGCAGTCCCCTCTGGTGAGTCTCCTCTTCCCTCTTCTACCCTATTTGGGATGATTTACCTTTTACTTGTGTGGTACTCATGCCTAGGTCAGACCCTAATACGATTTTGGGTTTCTCCCTCATTGCTTTTGATGATTAGGGTTCATCGGGTCCCGTCGAGGCTGGTTCTAGACACCATCATCAAAGGAATTGGATTTTCCATGGTTTTTGGGTAATATTTTTTCAAGTTCTTCATTGTGTCTTAATTATAATTAGTTATTTTTGGGTTTTGAGTTACTGGTAAATTTTCTAGAGTGTGTTGGGTCTCGTTGATGTGGTTTTGAGTTATTGGTGTCAAGAACGCCTATATTTGCATGTATAGGCAAGACACACACACACACACACACCCTCTTTGTACATATTCCCTCATGGTGTGGGGAATATGTTCAATTCATCTAGGGGTATTTATATATATATATATATGTATGTATGTATGTATGTATGTAAAAATTCATCTGTGTGTAAGCGCAAAGGGTCAGTTCGAGTGGCTGTCATAAACAAGCAGCATGTCTGACGTAGGATCTCTATGCATTGGACTTTAAATTTAAGAACCATTTATTTCTTGTATTTCACACCTAGTTTTTATATTAATTATTGATATATAATTGTTAGTAATTTTTTTTCTTGAATTGGAAGGATTTCTTTCTTGTAATGTATTCCAATAAATGGTTTGATTGCATTTTTCACATCAAGTGATTGATGAAATTCCCCATTGGCCTTTATAAATGTGTTTTAGATTTAAAATGGTGACTTGGGTATCTAAAATGTGTGTCTAAGTGGATTTTTTGTTTTAAAAGTGGTGCGTGTTGGTTCTTTTGAAAATGTGTTGGGGTCGAATGGTCAGTTGAGGCCCGTTTGGTATTTTTATAAAATAAGTTGCATTGAAAACTCTCTTTGGGATGTACCTCTTTCCTTGTTGGATGTTTGTGGGAATTAGTGGTCCTCAAATGGGACTTCCCTCATGTGTTGTTGGTTGATGTAAAGAGGGATAAAATCCCTTGGAGTGATTCGAGGGTGACTATTGTGTGTGTTGTTTGTGTGTGATACATGTATATGTTATGGATTGTTTGTTTCACATTGTTGGATCACCCCCCCTTTTTAGTCTGAACATGGGAACCTAGCATAGCGAGAAAATTTTTGGTGAACAATTGTTGCACCAGTTTTGATTATGCACTAGCTAGTGGCCCTTAGTATGGACTATCTGTTTTGGGATTGTGCCCCTTGGTCAGGCCAGGTAGGGTACGATCAAGCGTCTGGGTGTTATGATTTCATCAGGTAAGACATGCCTTCAAGAGGAGTCACATGTATAATATGTTCTAGATTATTTAGGAGATCCTATGTTATCCAATGTATTTTGGAACTTAGTTTTCTACGACAGATGATTGTGGTGCCTTGTTTAGATAGTTATTGTTGTGCCCTATTTTCCATTGCCCTTATTGTGTGGTTGTTGTTCCTACTTCCTTGTGTGGTGTAACCTCTTTGAGAAAGTGATCGGTTAGTTTGAAATTTTTTATGGAAAATAATTTAATTTTTTTCACTTTTGTTTCTTCCTTTTTAAATGAAAGAAAACTTTATTTCTCTAAAATGTAAATGACACTTTCTCAAAGAAGAACCCAGTTTTAAAGGGAAAAAGGGAAATGGATCGTGATTTATTTTAATGAGAAAAATTGGTAAAACCTAGTTTTATAAATTGTATTTCAAACTTTAAATTTATGGATCTTTTATTTAAATAAAATGAAAATGAGAATAGATTGTTTGGGCATGCCTACTGAGTTTTAATACTAATGCTTATAGTTTTATATTTGTTTTTTTGCTTCAGGTGCAGCTTCTTGTTCAGATTCGGTCAGTGTAGTGCAATGTTGGTTTGAGGTCGGTGGTAACCCTTAGGATCACATGGATGTTTGTACAGATTTATTTTCTTTCCGCTTCTAGTGATTATCTATTTCGTTCAATTTATATTTATTTAATTATATTTTATTTATGGGTAAAATCATTCCCACATGTTTAATTTTGATGCCCAACACCGGCCAGTGGGGATCAGGAACACCCTTCGGGCCTTGTCTCGAATCGACTTGGGTGACCGGTTCAGGGTTGACCCGGGATGGTTTGTGACACCGTTTGTTTTATTAAAATGTTCATTTATGCAAAAACATTTGACATATATTCCATCTCTATATTTTGAAAGCATGTTTTGACTAAAAATGTGAAATGATTTTTCATTCCTTACATTTATTTAAATCCAAGCATAAATTGTTTATTTGTATTGTAATTTCTTAATGAAATTTAGTGGAATCCTACTGGGATATTTTTCTCACAATCTACCTTTGCCTTTGATTTTGTTTAGTTTTTTTTACATCAGGTCCTGGAAAAGGGAAAGTGCCACTTGAAGGTGGCAGATGTGCTTGACTAATGGGACCTTGGGTGAGGATGGTGATTAGTAGAGCTGTAATCCACTCATTTCATGCAGATTCCGAGTTTTTATCTTGACTGATGTTGTGTCTCATTTTTTATGAAGTATTTCTATTGATATTTTTATCCGAATTCTTATGGTACTTTTCTCCTTGTTGGGTGTTTTGCATATCGACTATTCATTGTTTATCTTTAGTTGTTACATTTTTCCTACTTGTTCTTGGTACGAAATTGCTCCCTATGATCGTTTGATGATGACATGGAACTAGTCGCCAACTTATGGGGATCAGAAATGCCCGTCAGGTCATGTTAGGATCAGCCTAGGTATCTATGTACTAGGGTATTTGTGTTTGTTCATGGAAATATAGGATTTAGGGTATCTTCCTTAAAAATCAAACCCCATGTTTTGAAAAAAAATCAGCGTGATCTGGTGGCCATAGAAATCATAATCAACATTGGTATTGATTGGCATGTGATAATAATTTCTTTCCTAGAATCTATGTGACCTCTAATACTTAAAAAAAATAGTGTTTATCCCATTTATTATATTATCCATCTTGCATGTTCTATGCCTCCTTTTCACCTTAAATTATGATATGAAACAGCAATTGTATCATCTTATTAAACCATATTTTGTTTCTTTTTTAATTCCACTTCAATGTCCAAACTAATCTATATTTTGACCCAAAAATATGTTCTTGGACCATTTACACAAGATGAGATATTTTGATGATATTTTATTATTAGTTTATCCCATATCATTTTCAAATTCCATTTTGTTGAAGACATTTTAAATGTAGTAAAGTTGCAATTTTGGATAGTTCGAAGATAATATATCTGTAATGGAGGAGATTTTATATATCTATTATTCTATCTTCTCTTTGTGAGTGTGTAATTTATGTTGGGGAGGAAATTGATCGGTCCCAACATAATAGCTAAGTTAAGGAAAAATATTATGAGAATCTATAATGAAAACAGAAGTGTAGAAATAAATAGTAGGAAATAAACCAAGATGTAGATTTTAACATTGAGAAAACCTCCAATGTGGTAGATTAAAAAACCACGGGGAAACTTTAAAAAATTCACTAATAACTAGAGAATACAAAATTCAAGTATTTCTTGAACTTGAATTACAATTAGATCATAGAAAGACCCATGTGAAAACTACACCTTGACACGTCTCTGCCTTTTCTCTGATAATCGTCCTATAACCAAATGTCACCCAACATAGATCAAAACTTGAACACACAATGTCATTGCAGCACATGAAATAAGATGTTGCATAGCCTGATTTTTTCTTACTCACTATAGCCTTGCCCAAAAACCATCACCTATTTATTTTCCCATTGTGACACAACTCACTATGTATCAGCTACCTCTTTTCTCATGGTAAAAATCACATTTGGTGCCCCCTTTTATAATCCCTCAGAATCCCTCACAAATAGATATAGAAACTATATCATACATGATTTCAAGATAGGACTTTGAATTTTTCAACCTCTTATTGTCTTTTTTTTATAGCTCCGCATGAGAAATGGCGTGAACCCCATCAATTTATGCATGTATGAAAAAACAATTGAGAAAGGAAACACCCTAACTTCCCACACTACAATAAGATAAAACAAATTTTCAAATTTTCAAGAAAATATATGAATATATAACTAAAATATTAGAGAAAATTGAACACACCTCTATTCCATTATCAATCAATAGGGAAACACCACTTTTAGTTTAGCATCTTCAAAAGGCGATGATATCCTTTTACTTCAATCCATTACCCTTCACGAAATCATTTCATCCCTTGGTAAACACATAGCTTTGGCTAATCATCCAATAATAATACTAAAGCATCCACTACTTCATAATCCCAATAGAGAAAACCAAATCGGTGATGTCCCTGCCCTCAGACATGAGATCATGAGCTTATTTATCTTCCCCACATCACTGATAATGAGCTTCATTGGGAAGAGACAGTAACCAAAAGCAATGTCTTTACAAAGGTATGACATAGATTCATAGATCTGGGATCCCAACAGTCGTTGTGTAGCCACACCATGCCTTTGAATCTTGAAGACGAGTCTTTTGGTAAGTTAGTATTGTTGCTCCCTCACCACAGTTACCGCTTCTTGATTGCCCTTTGCTGTGACATGTTTCTTTCTCGAGATTTTGTTTCCCCATTTTTAATATGATTTTGGGAATGTTATTTCAATAAATTATTGATCAATTCATGAATCCGGAAACATAATCCCTTGAAACCATTTGATTTTATACATTATTTCCCCCTTTCATTTTTCTTCCATTAAACGAGTTGGAATTTTTTCCATTTTTTTCAATGTTGTAAAAATATTAGATTATATTTTAAAAAATACAATACAAATGTTGATTCTATATTTTAAATTTATCAAAATTTAAGTAATGATAATCAATAATTCTATTCATTTAATAACTTTGAATTGAAAATATATTAATATTAAATTTATTGAAAAATGTTCTCTCTTCAATGTCATATAAAATTTCATTTAAAAAATAAAAAAATGACATTTTTTGAAAAATAAACTAATGAAATAAAATCATATAAATTTACTAATAGAATAAAATATTATTTTTTTATATAAAATGAAATATAATAATTTTGTGTTTTGTTATTGATGAAAGTTCAAATAAAATTATATAAAAGATTATATTTTTTAAAAAAATATAAATAACAAAACCGTATAATATAAGTTTTGTTTTTATGATATAAAACATTATACATAAAAAAATAAATGAAAATACAAAACAATTAATAACTATCAAAATATATTAATATTAATAATTGTATTACTAACACTACAATAAAAACAATTAATGAAAATTTAAACCTGTAACGTCCCGACCCGGCTCACCTCTAAGATGGTGGCCGGACCGGTGCATCACATAACCTCAAGTGCATATCCCCAAATGCCAGAGACTGCCGTATGACAACCCTGCTTTTTATTACAACTTAAACATGATTCATTACAAAAAACTTCATTTGATACAACAAAGAAGATCGAGAGGTTTAGTGTCTTTGGGGTTTAGGATCATTACATAAAAACTTAAAACATGAAATACAATATCTTTATTGAAAACTTCCATTACATGACCACTACATTCCTTCGTACTTAGCATTTCATGGGATAACCTAAGGACATGAATAAGAAAAGGGTGAGCTATAAAGCCCAGTAAGGTAGTACACATGGAATAACATGAGGATTACAATACATGTTAGAAAATAGGCATATCAATAGATCATAAAAGAAACATGAACATAAAGTCATGATAAAGCATGATAATCATAACATGGAAATGTGGCAACAACACTTAACATGGAATTAGCATGAGCCAAGGCCCATTGCACATGGAGCATGAGTAAATCCTCATTGCATATGATGCATGAGTAAACCCTATTTTCACTTGAATTAGAATGATTCAACACTCATTGCACATGACGTATGATGATACTATACTTTACCCAATGCATTGGAGCGCTATAAGGGCGCACCCTTCTTAAACATATCATTTCATGCATAAGTGTGCCACATGGATCATAAAACATGGATTCATAAAACATAATCATTTATTCCATGATAAAGGAATGTTGAATTCATACATGAGACTTTGTAATCAATAATTAAAGGTACATAAAGGTGGATACCCTTGATGGAGAAAAGGGCATGGTATCCACTACACAATGGCATTGGATTAGAAAATCGGTGCGATTTCAGCAGCATAACGGCGTGACATAAGAATTCATAAAAAAAGTTGATGAGAGAGAAAGGGGTTCCTCATCATATTTACATGTAATGGAAAGTAATGAGGTAATATAGATACATGTCCCAACAATTTTAATGGAATTTAGATTCATGATACAAAATTATTGCTTGAATGTAAAAGAAGAGAGAGAAGTTCCTTTCGGAATTTCGGCATAGTAACGGGTGTACATGGGAGGCATTTAATGAGAGAGAAAGGGGTCTCCCATAATTAAAACATAAATAGGGAAGTATGGGGAAGGTGTGAAACCATACCCCAACATTCATAATTGAAATTAAAAGGGCAATACAACTTAAAGAAAATTGACAAAAAAGAGAGAGGAAGAAAAAACCCTTACTTGGAAGTGTGCTTCCAAAGTCTAGAGAGAGGCTTGTGAGAGGCTTATTGGGGGATTGGGGAACCTTGGGAGTATTATAGAGAGATTAGGGGAGAGGTTGGACGAACTCCAAGGGATTTTAGTGAGGAGGAAGTGGGAGATTGGGTGGGTTTATATAGGAAAGATGAGGGAATTCTTTATTATTTAGGTTTGAGTCCCCTTATATTAAATTAATCCAAACCACAAACCATCCCATGGTTTTTGCCCATGGTTTTTGGAAAAGGGAAGAGTAAAATAATATTTTATAAGGCCTAAGTCAGAACTTCTTAAAATAATAAGGTTGCTTATGTGGAGGTGAGTCACACTCCCATGGAAATTAATTTAAAAAGGCAAAGTGTTGAATATGTCTTGAGGGGTCCATTAATGCTTTGAAAAGTAAGTCAAACAAACCCAAAATTACATTATTTTAATGATAAAACATATATTGGCAAAACATAAGGATTATGGTATTTTATTAAATCACCATTGGGTCATTATGATGTCATAAAACACATTATATATTTAAACGGTATTTAATTTTTACTCAAAAATTTGACTGTTTCAGAATATTATGAAAAATTCACCGTTGGATAATTTCGACGTCCTGATTCCAGAAATGAAATTTATTATATCTAAAAAAATTTCTAAATATGTTAATTTTCACTTTGAAAATAAAAACCAACATTTATCGAAAATTCACGGGTTTTGACAAAAATGGCTTTCAAACCTCAATAAAAAAAATTAATTGCATTCATAAAATTATAAGATCATTTATATTTAATAAAAAAATTTAATTTAATAATAATATTATTATTTTATTAAAATATTATTTAATTCAAAAATCCCTTAATTTAATAAAATATATTTCTTAATTAAATAATAACTAAAAACACCATTTGTACTTTTAAAAACTATTTACAATGTATCAAAAATGACTAGAAATTATATTCATTATTATAGACAAAAATAATGTACATGAACATAGTACTACTTATTTGTTACATAACCCCTTAAAACAGCTGTATAAGACCTAAGGGTAAGGTGTGCGATGGTGACAGACTCTTGGGGTGGCTCGGATAACATCGCTCGAGTGGTAATATCTATCAACTTCCACTTTTCCCGTAGACGGTCCTGTTTGAGCTTGACATGGTGAAGCTTAGCTTGGGCTTGGTCAAGAGCGAAGCCCAAGGATGCCACCTCTTTTCCGAGCTCTGACAAATGGGCTTCGTATGGGTCAATTCTACTGGATGAGGCCATCGCTTCTTTCGTCTAAGTAAATTGGATTTCTTAAGGTCCCAAATTTATACTAATCATGTGATCACTGTTCAACAACTATATTAACAACGGTCAAAATTCTTAACATAAAACCAAAGAAGTTGACATATTATAAAAACATTTTTCATAAAGATACATTTAACTGGATCAAGAGGGATTTTCCATTAATGAAACTTTGGGTCGTTACAATATTCCCCCCTTAAGAAATTTCTCCCTCGAAATTTTCCTTTTCCCACACTAAAACAAATGTGGGTAACTCAGCTTCATCATATCCTATGATTCCCAAGTTGCTTCTTCAAACTTGTGGTTTCTTCACAACACCTTGACGAGGGGCATTGTCTTATTTTGTAGAACTTTTTCTCTACGATCTAAGATCTTTACTGGTTACTCATCATAAGAAAGATTTTCTTCCAATTGTACCACCTCAGAAGAGAGTACATGTGAAGGGTCTGGTATGTACTTCCTTAAGAGGGATACATAAAAGACATCATGTTCTTTGGCCATAGTAGGTGGAATTACTAGTCGATAGTCCACAGCTCCAACACGATCAAGAACCTCGAAGGGGCCGATATACCTTGGACTTAACTTCCCTTTCTTTCCAAACCTCATGACCTTTTTCCACAGAGATATGCGTAGAAACACCATGTATCCAACTTTGAACTCAAGGTCTCATCGATAATTATCTGCATAACTCTTCTGTCGACTCTGGGCTGCCTTGATATGCTACTGAATGGTTTTCACGTTCTCCACCATTTCTTCAACCATTTTTGGTCCAAGCAGCTTACGTTCACCGACCTCATCCCAAAATGCTGATGTTCTGCACCTTTTACCATAAAGGGCTTCATATGGTGCCATTTGGATGCTCGAGTGGAAACTATTTTTATAAGAGAACTCAACTAGAGGAAGATGTTGATCTCTTCCTCCTTTAAAGTCCATTGATCATGCTCTCAACATATCCTCAAGTGTTTGGATAGTCCGCTCGGATTGGCCACCAGTTTGAGGATGATAGGTCGTACTGAAGTTCAGTTCAGTATTCAGAGCATGTTGAAGACTCTTCCAAAACTTAGATGTGAATCTTGGATATCGGTCAGACACAATAGATAGTGAACTCCATGAAACCTTACCACTTCCCTGATATACATCCATGCCAGTTGATCCAAATAGAAATCTTCCTGAATAGCAATGAAGTGTACAGTCTTTGTAAGACGATCCACAACAACCCAGATTGCAATGTTGCCTTTGGATGTCCTTGGAAGTCCGGTGACAAAGTCCATGGTGATGTTCTCCCATTTCCATTATGGTATGGGCAATAGTTGCATGATCCCCTTATACTTCTTCCTCTCTTCCTTCACTTGCTGACACACCAGGCACTTTGATGTATATCCAGCGATCTCCTTCTTCATATTATCCAACCAAAAGTTTTCTTGGATATCTCGATACATCTTTGTGCTCCCTGGGTGAATAGAGAAATTTAAACTATGTGCATCATCTAAAAGTTCCTTCTTCATATCCGGACTTGATGGAACACATATTCTTTTCCCAAACCGCACAATTCCTTCTTCATTAACATTAAACTTCGAGGATTTCCCCTTTTTGATAGCTTTTGATTTTTCTTGAATTCCCACATCATCCTTTTGAGCATCCTTTAACTTTTCCAAAAGAGACGGTTGAGCAATCATTTGTTAAAGGATTTATGATGTTCCCTTCATTATGATTCTCATGTCCATCTTCATCAAGTCTAATAAGATTGGATCCTTCTCAATTCTCATCATTGATAGAATCACTGGATCCTTTCTACTTAGGGAATCTGCCACCTAGTTCGCTTTCCTAGGGTGGTAATGTATTGAACATTCATAATCCTTGATGAGCTCTATCCACCTTCTCTGGTGCATATTAAGCTCTTTCTATGTGAATATATATTTAAGACTCTTGTGGTCAATATATATCTCAAATTTATCTCCATAGAGATAATGCCGCCAGATTTTCAAGGCAAAGATCACTGCCGCCAACTCCAGATCATGTGTTAGATAGTTTCGCTCATGGATTTTCAACTGCCTTGAGGCATAGGATATCACTTTATCATTCTTCATAAGCACACAGCCTAATCCCTTCTTTGAAGCATCACTGAATACAACAAAAAGTTCCCCACTTGTGGGTAAAGTGAGCACGGGTGCAGTGATAAGCCTCCTTTTCAACTCCTTGAAGCTTTCTTTGCATTCATCACTCCAAGAAAACTTTACTCCCTTTTGAGTTAGCTTGGTAAGAGGGTTGGACAATCGTGAGAAATTTCTCACAAATCGTCGATAATATCTATCTAACCCCAAGATGCTACGGATATCCGTTACCGATGTTGGCCTCAGCCATCCCTCAATTGCATCTGTTTTGGAGGGGTCCATAGATATCCCATTTATTGTGATGATATGGCCCAAGAATGATACCTCCTTCAACCAGAACTCACACTTTCTGTACTTTTCATAGAGCTTCTCCTTGCGCAAAGTCTCTAGTATATTTTTTATATGCTCCTCATGATTCTCCTTGGTTTTGGAGTATATTAGAATATCATCTATAAAGACTACCGCAAATTTGTCAATGTAATCTCTAAAGACTCTATTCATCAAGTCCATGAATATTGATGGATTATTGGTGAGTCTGAAAGGCATTACTATGAATTCATAGTGCCCGTATCTTGTATGAAAAGCAGTCTTGGGGACATCTTCCTTCTTCACCCTTACTTGATAATATCCTGACCGCAAGTCCACCTTGGAGAAGTATTTTGCTTCACACAGCTGATCAAACAATTCATCGATTCTTGGGAGAGGATACTTGTTCTTTATTGTGATTTTGTAAAGTTCATGATAATCGATGCAACGCCGCATTGACCCATCCTTCTTCTTAACAAAGAGGACTAGTGCACCCCATGGTGAAACACTTGGGTGTATAAACCCTTTATCCAGATTCTCCTGTAGTTGTTTCTTCAGCTCTTCAAGCTCAACAAAATCCATTCTATATGGAGTCTTGGATATTGGTATCACCCCAGGTATAAGTTCAATTGAGAACTCAACATCTCTTCTAGGAGGAATACCAGGCAGTTACTCGGGAAACACTTCATCGAATTCCCTCACAATAGGCATTTCTTCAAGGATGGTTTCTTCCTTGGACTCAATCATCTGATCCAGATACGCGTGCTGATAAGGTAGTAATATCCATTCTTGAGATGATGGAGCTAAAAGAGATTCATCTTCCTCCTCACACTTGTAAAGAATCGGGGGTCCATTCTCCATATGGAGTGTGATTTCCCTCTCTCGACAATTTATATTGGCTCTATATAAGGAAAGCCAATCCATGCCAAGAATTGCATAAAATTCCACCAGAGGAAGTATGAAGAGGTTCTTCGGGAAATTTAATCCACAGATTATAACAGGGGAGGACTTATATTCATGGGATGAAATGATTTCCCCATTTGTCGTACTCACCAAAATCTTTACTTCCATGATTTGTGGTGGTGCTGGGATTGTTCTACTAAACTTTCGAGATATAAAAGAATGTGTAGAACCTAAATCAAAAAGTACGTTCGCTATTCTTGAATGAATAACTAACGTACCTGTCACCACTTCGTTGTTGGGGTTCACTTCGACAGAAGTGATGGAAAAAGCTCTTCCTTACTGTCTTGGAGGTTTTTGGTTGCCTCCGATAACCCTTGGATTAGGGCACTAATTTGAAAAATGACCTGGTTCTTTGCATTTATAGCATTGAACAATGCGTTGAGGTTCGAACAGAGCGTTCCTCTCCTCTGTTGTAGCTGCGGGTCCTTCTTGCCGACAGTTAACATCTAGGTGCCCTTCTCTTCCACACCTGAAGCATTTTCTCATCCCCTTAAGGAAATTTCTAGGGTGCTTCTTTCCGCACTTTTGGCAAGTGGGGTGCTGGATCTTCTTAGCACCGTTGGATTTATCCATCGGACCACCAGCATTGAAGTCCACCTTACGCTTCTTGTCCCCATGATACCCCTGTGATTCCCCGATCTACATTTCAACCTTGAGGGCACATCAGACAATTTCCTCATAGCTGTCGAAGTCACGGATCGCTAATGCTTTCCGAAAGCTAGGCTTCAGCCCACCAAAGAAGCGGTCAACCTTGTATTCAGGGGTAACGACAAAACCGGAAGTGTATCGTGCATTCCTCGTGAAGTTTGCCTCATACGCTCCAACAGATTCTTCATCTTTTTGCTTGAGGTAAAGTAAGTCCCTTTCCATCTTAAGCCGGAGGTTGCGCGGAAAATATTTATCGAAAAACATCTTCCATAAATCCTTCCATTCTAATGCCTCGATCTCCTCCTCAGGCTTCGTATTTTTATCAACGTCCACCATTGATCAGCTTCACCCTCCATACGATAAGCCACTAGGAGAACCTTCTATTGTTCAAAACATTGGAGGATGGAGAATATCTTTTCAATGGAGTTGATCCATTGTTCAGCGATCGTGGGATCGGATGATCCACTAAAGGTAAGAGGCCTTTGTCTCATGAAGCTCTCGATAGTGACTTGTTCTTTCTTAGGGGGGTTTGAACATTCCTCTTGACCCTTGTTTCTATTCAAAACTTGAGTTAGCTGAGAGAGAAGCATGACAAAGTTCGCAATTCCCACTCCCATTGGATTTGGCATCTCATTAGTACAATCATCACACTGATCTTCACAACGGTTGTTAGCCCGAGTCCTCCTATTACCGGCCATTGGCTGGAATAAAAGGAAAGTTAGGGGTAACACATAAAGGGTAATCCAAAGACAAAAGTGGATGAATCATAAATAAAGTTTTATTTCCTTAACTCATGAGTCTATAGGCTTCAATCTAGGCTTTTCATGATCTACTTTCTAACATATATTCTTAGGGGCATTTTTCCCTTAATAAGGGTTCATACTAAGATTGTGAATTTATCAAAACATATCCCCTGGGAGTGTCCTAACCAAGAGTGCAGTAAGGCCTATTGTCGTGCACCAGTTCTCATTCGATTCTAGCTCAAAGTAGTGTTTTCGGGTTTTACCCCTAGGATACATCTGTGCCAGAGCCGCCTCTACCTACTCGTATTCAGACAAGGATGTATTTGTTTGATAAACCACTTACTCAGTACTTACCAAAACTTAGGGATGTTTTTATTATACTTAGTCTTGTATCTAAGGCTTTACTATAGTTTCTTAATCAAAAAATAACTAAACCTATCCTCTGATACCAACTATGACAACCCTGCTTTTTATTACAACTTAAACATGATTCATTACATAAAACATCACTTGATACAACAAAGAAGATCGAGAGGTTTAGTGTCTTTGGGGCTTAGGATAATTACATAAAAACTTAAAACATGAAATACAACATCTTTATTGAAAACTTCCATTACATGACCACTACATTCCTTCATACTTAGCATTGCATGGGATAACCTGAGGACATGCATAAGAAAAGGGTGAGCTATAAAGCCCAGTAAGGGAGTGCACATGGAATAAAATGAGGAGTAAAATACATGTTAGACAATAATCATATCAATAGAGCATAAAATAAACATGAACATAAAGGCATGATGAAGCATGATAATCATAACATGGAAATGTGGCAACAACACTTAACATGGAATTAGCATGAGCCAAGGCCCATTGCACATGGAGCATGAGTAAATCCTCATTGCACATGAAGCACGAGTAAACCCTTGTTGCAATTTAATTAGCATGATTCAACACTCATTGCACATGACATGTCATGATACTATACTTTACCCAATGCATTGGAGCTCTATAAGGGCGCACCCTTCTTAAACATTTCATTTCATGCATAAGTGTGCCACATGGATCATAAAACATGGATTCATAAAACATAATCATTTATTCCACGATAAAGGAATGTGGAATTCATACATGAGACTTTTTAATCAATAATTAAAGGTACATAAATGTGGATACCCTTGATGGAGAAAAGGGCATGGTATCCACTACACAATGGCATTGGCTTAGAAAATCTGTGCGATTTCGGCAGCGTAACGGCGTGACATAAGAATTCATAAAAAAAAGTTGATGAGAGAAAAAGGGGTTCCTCATCATATTTACATGTAATGGACAGTAAGGAGGTAATATAGATACATGTCCCAATAATTGTAATGTAATTTAGATTCATGATACAAAATTATTGCTTGAATGTAAAAGAAGAGAGAGAAGTTCCTTTCGGAATTTCGGCATAGTAACAGATGTACATGGGAGGCATTTAATGAGAGATAAAGGGGTCTCCCATCATTCAAACATAAAGAGGGAAGTATGGGGAAGGTGTTAAACCATACCTAAACATTCATAATTGAAATTAAAAGGGCAACACGACTTAAAGAAAATTGACAAAAAAGAGAAAGGAAGAAAAAACCCTTACTTGGAAGTGTGCTTCCAAAGGCTAGAGAGAGGCTTGTGAGAGGCTTCATGGGGACTTGGGGAACCTTGGGAGGATTCTAGAGAGAGTAGAGTAGAGGTTGGACGAACTCCGAGGGATTTTAGTGAGGAGGAAGTGGGATATTGGGTGGGTTTATATAGAAAAGGTGAGGGAATTCTTTATTATTTAGGTTTGGGTCCCCTTACATTAAATTAATCCAAACCACAAACCATACCATAGTTTTTGCCCATGGTTTTTGGAAAAGGGAAGAGGAAAACAATATTTTATAAGGCCCAAGTCCGAACTTCTTAAAATAATAAGGTTGCTTATGTGGAGGTGAGTCACACTCCCATGGAAATTAATTTAAAAAGGAAAAGTGTTGAATATGTCTTGAGGGGTCCATTAATGCTTTGAAAAGTAAGTCAAACAAACCCAAAATCACATTATTTTAATGATAAAACATATATTGGCCGAACATAAGGATTATGGTATTTTATTACATCACCATTCGGTGATTATGATGTCATAAAACACATTATATATTTAAATGGTATTTAATTTTTACCCAAAAATTTGACTATCTCAGAAAATTATGAAAAATTCACAGTTGGATAATTTCGATGTCCGGATTCCAGAAATGAAATTTATTTTATCTAAAAAAATTTCTAAATATGTTAATTTTCACTTTTAAAATAAAAATCGACATTTATCGAAAATTCACGGGTTTTGACAAAAATTGATTTCAAACCTTAATAAAAAAAATTAATTGCATTCATAAAATTATAAGATCATTTATATTTAATAAAAAAATTAATTTAATAATAATATAATTATTTTATTAAAATATTATTTAATTCAAAAATCCATTAATTTAATAAAATATATTTCTTAATTAAATAATAACTAAAAACACCATTTGTACTTTTAAAAACTATTTACAATGTATCAAAAATGACTAGAAATTATATTCATTATTATATAAAAAAATAATGTACATGAACATAGTACTACTTATTTGTTACATAACCCCTTAAAACATCCGCATAATACCTAAGGGTAAGGTGTGCGATGGTGACAGACTCTTGGGGTGGCTCGGATAACATCGCTCGAGTGGTAATCTCTATCAACTTCCACGTTTCCCGTAGACGGTCTCGTTCGAGCTTGACATGGTGAAGCTCAGGTTGGGATTGGTCAAGGGAGAATCCTAAGGATGCCACCTCTTTTCCGAGCTCTGAAAAATGGGCTTCATATTGGGCAATTCTACTAGATGAGGTCATCGCTTCTTTTGTCTGAGTAAATTGGATTTGTTAAGGTCCTATATTTATACAAATCATGTGATCACTGTTCAACGACTATATTAACAACGGTCAAAATTCTTAACACAAAACCAAAGAAGTAGACATATTATAAAAACATTTTTCATAAAGAGACATTTAACTAGATCTAGAGGGATTTTCCATTAATGAAACTTTGGGTCGTTACATGCCGACTAGTAGCGAGGGCCTTTTTCATGTCTGTGGGGCAGACTATGCCCTCATAGGTAATAGGTATTATCATAGCAAGTAAACAACATATAAATAATAAATAACGGAAGCATATAAATGAATAAACTATAGAAAAAACAAATAAAAAATCCCAACTGAACACATAATAAATGCAGAAGCTGATAAATGAAATCAGGTACAAAAACAATGTCATGCCATGATGAATGTCTAAACTGAATGTACAGAAAACAGAACTCAAGCATGCGATCAACTAAAAAGAAAAGAAACAAAGTGAGACAACTACATCACGAGCAAGGCTCGATCCTCTGCCCCAGTCTCCATCCTAAGCAGCAACAATCAATCAAGAATCAGAAGCGGCATGCTTCCCTTTGTCAATACCTGCAATCATATAATCTATTCAGGTGTCAATGACGCCCGAGCAGGGTGTCAGATAAAATCCATGTAGGTCGGCACCCAAGGTGTCTAAACCTTTCCATTTCATGAAATAATAAAATGCATTGTGCCATTATATAATAATTTTAGATAATTTATTAAGTGAAATGGAATAAATAACTCGGCCCGGGTTCCAGGCGGCACCCGTGGCTAATCACTTGCTTCGGCCTAAGCTGAAAGTCTGAAAGAAGTACGTGTAAGAAGAATATGCATATGCATACATATAAACCTTAGAAGAGTAAGGTAAAACAAGGAAGAGGCATACCCCCAAGCTTGTGCTTTAACTTGGGGTATGAATCATGTGTCAAACAGGTGTGCTTCAACATACAAGAAATTATCTCAAATCTCTAGAGACTAACAATGACATTAATATAAACCTTCAGTGCATCATTATTAATGTTCAAGTTGAGAGTTAGAGTCTGAGCTCATCCCGAAGGTATCTCTACGGAACATCCTTCAATTATCCAACACCACCGAGCCCATCCAAGGCAATATTTCGAAAGACCAAGTATCGCTCGTGGCATGACTTTACCCTGAGTTCGTCCCGATCTCTCAAAAAGGGGTCGAGTGTCTTCTGGGGATGGCTTAGCCACATTGCCAACGGATCTGTCTAGATGGGCCCTTTTGGAACCGGTATCACTCATAAGTATTAGAAATCTCGGGGAAGTCTCGATCCGGAAAAGCCAAGAACACCACCCCCCGACACATAGAGGTAACCGTCAAGAACGAAGGGTCTAAGTGTGGACCTTAATACGGGACCCACCTCCTTTCCCCACCCTGAATTTCATTAATGTTTTCACAGCAGCAGATATGATATCAACATATGTAATTGCAGCTTGAAACCAAACAGGTACACTCGTGAATCACACAGTGAAAATTAAATATTTTAGCATATCAATCTTAATCAGGAAAAGTACCGCATCAATAT
This sequence comes from Viscum album, assembly GCA_963277665.1. Lineage (NCBI taxonomy): Eukaryota > Viridiplantae > Streptophyta > Magnoliopsida > Santalales > Viscaceae > Viscum > Viscum album. The sequence continues at coordinate 918,515,226 of OY728164.1, read as the reverse complement.
AAGCAGATAAATGCACTTTTAAATAAATAAATAAATTAGACCAACCAACTACCAAGATCCAAAAATTCCAAAGTTAATAATTAATCGAAATTAATTATTTAAATTAAACACCACCTGGTGAAAAATTAACTATTTCAACATAACAATCTTAACAAGTCAAAACACTGCATCAACATAAGCAAGTAAATGCGCTTTTAAATAAATAAATAAATTAGCACAACTAACTACCAAGATCCAAAAATTTCAAAGTTCATAATTAATCTAAATTAATTATTTAAATTAAATGCAACAAAATAGGATTTGCAACACATGCAGATAAAGTCACTTTTTAATGATAAATAAACCAGCATAACCAACTACCGAAAATTCAACAATTCGAGGTTCATAATTAATCTAAATTAATTATTTAAATTAAATACAACAAAAATAGGCTGCGCAATACATGTAATTAAATAAATTAAAAGTCCGGGCTAATGGAAATTATACCGACCACGTCGGCACACCCAAAAGGGTGTCCGACCTTATTGCAACAACTTAAACAATTTAATTAATGATAAATTGTGCTGCAACAATTATGTGAAATAATTAAATTAAAGAAATTGGGTGAATTTTCACAAAGCCGGGATGCACCGACGAACGACACAACGATGCGTTTTTATAAATTGCAACAAAACGGAGGGAAAGAGAGTAGACACCCTACCTTATGGTCGTAGATGATCCTATGATCCGTGGTAGGTTTTTATTTGACCTAAAACGGAAGAAAACAATAGATTTTAGAAAAACCCCAAAATCGGGTAAAATCCTTCCGCGGCGAACTGTGCAAATGATTTGGAATGAGATCGCATGATTCTTGGTGCGTGGGATAAGCCTTACCGAGAGGTTCATAGTGCACCTGATGGCGAAGAAAATGGACGATGAACGGAGGCGCGATGATCTTCTGAAGGGAGGAGAAGGTGGTGCGCACCACCTAGGGATGAGAGGTGCGCCACACACATGAGAGGAGGAGAGGAGAGGAAAAAAATAAATAAAAAGGAAAGGAAAGAAAAGAAAAAGGGAAAAATAAAAATGAGATAAATAAATAAAATAATAAAAATAAAATGGTAGAAGAAATTAAATAAATAATTAAAATAGGTTTACCTCATTTTAATTATTTTTAATTTTTCTCCAACCGTATCTATTTTATTATTTATTTTTATCCCTCTTTAAATTCCATTAATTTTCTTTAATCATTTTTAATTATTTTTAACCCAAACACTGCACTATAGTGCGACGTAATATTTTATTTAAAGTCCGAACAATCATTTAATTAATTTTTTATAGTCGTCTGGGACCCGCAACAGGGTGCGCAGGCACGCGCCCTGGGTCGTTTAGAGATTTGGACTTGAAACTTAACGGTCCACACTTTGATATAAGTTGAAACGTTACATGAATTTATGTGGGTAATTAATAATATTTTATCTAACTCAATAATAAATATTCACTCATGTATATACGTGTTATATATATATATATACACACATCTGCATATTCATATATGTACACCCACACATTTATATATGACTATATATATATATTTAATCTCATATATATATACATCAATTTTTTTGTCCCAATATAATAATAATAATAACAGTAATTAAAATAATTATTATTATTTTATTCAACCCATCAATTACACCATTAATAACTTAAAAACAATAACCATAAAAAAATAATGGTTATTAAATAAATATTGATTGCACATTTGTATTAAATTCAAATAATTAATAATATCACATTTATTACATTGCGCAGTTATTATTTACACCGGAACATGATTTATTAATTTTGGATGTGCATTTTCATTTATTGTATTCAAAATAAATAATAATATTAATAATAAAATTATTAATATATCTAATTTCCAAAAAAAATATTTAAAACACAAATAAATTATCTTCGGGTGCGATATGACCAAACGTCCAACGCTTGCAAAGGTTATACCCTGCCTAGGGTAAACCCCACGTCCCGGAACTATTGGTGCTGTCAGATTTCTCATTCAATGCACCTTTTGAGAGAAAAGTAATTATTTATTATTTAAAAATCGGAATAATTAATTAATTAAAAATAAAGAGAGTATTATCAAGTGCGAGGGTGCCAAACACCCAATGAGAATCAAGGTTATACCCTACCTAGGGTACACCCGACGTTCTGGACCTAACAGTGGTCTCAGATTTCTCATATGATGCACCGTTTGAGAGTTATTTCATTTTTTGGAAAAGAAACAAACACGTGTATCATTAAAATAAACTTAATGTTTTTATTCTATCAACGCCGCAGTGTCGACTATCAGAAACAAAAAGTTTTGATGCTTAGTTTTAAAACTGACCTGCCTAATTAATTGAAAAATTTTATTTCATGCATTTTTTTCATCCGGTTCAAAACACAGAATGTTACAAAACCATCAAAAAACTAGTTAATGATGCTTAATAAAACCGTTGCATATTTCACTATCTCCGATAAATTAGTAGAAATTTGAATTTATTGAGAAAAAAATTAGATAAATTTCAGTTTTTTATATTTATTGATAGTTTTTATTCAATTAGTCGCAATTTTTATCATAAAATTTTCCTATATTTAGTGTTGGTTTACCATAACAACCGCTAAAAAAAGAATTTGATAGAAAAAATCACCATTAATATGTATAGCAATGGTTCCTTTTAGAAGTAGCGTATAGAAACAATTGCTAAACCCTTTTAAAAATAAAAAATATAAATATATACTTTTAAAAAAAATATTCAACATACAATGTAATAAATATTAATTAATTAAAAAGTAAATATACAATAAACTCAATCATACATCCATTATTCATATATCTAAAACCATAATTCATAGGAGGCTTGACTCCACTCTCGTGGGGGATGCTCATATCCACTCTATTAGTGCTCAACCATAGGTCACCACTATGGCATGTCTCTAAAAATATCAAGCACACAACTCAATTCACAAGTAGTATAATTATCAAAGTTTAGTTTATTAAATAAAAGGCACATGTCGTTCCACCCTAGACACACACCCTATGATGCATGGAACTCATAAATCAAGGCTCGAGTCTAGCCTAACCTACCCACTATTTGGTTTGGTATAATCTCACAAAAGGGGGTTCACATAACGATAATAACATATCATGTTTATAATCATTACTCGTGGGTGGTTCAGGTAGAGTGCCTCAAGTTATATAAGAAAACTATATATAAGTTGTTTTTAACATTATAAATGACCCAAACCTACATAGTAACTAGAATATAAATCACAAGAAGGTATTAGAATGTCATGTGAGCCCTCTGTGTTAAGAATGATGGATGAACACATGCACTCTTGCTGCCTCGGGCCAAGAGTAAAAACTCATCAATAAAAAAATCAATATCATAATCTATCATGCTTGTCAAAGTAACCCAATTATAAAATTAAAAACCTAGAATAATAGTCTCATCCCTAAAAACATGAACTTATCTCATATGTGGTTTAGATACTCTCAGGAATAAGGTTTATACCAAGCCCTAATGATATCCCATATCTTATCTATCATATCCTAAATAACACTACAAAAAATAAATCCATGATACCACTTTGTAGAATCTCTAATCTGGTTCAAATATGTCATGACCAAACTAGGTTATACACACCTTAATTGCACCTCCCTGTGTACAAGAAGTTGTCGACAGACAATGAGGTTCAATATAAAGAGGTTTGGAGACTATACCCTTTGGTATAGATAAACATAAAAACAAAGGTGAAGAAATATCATAAATTAGTCATAACAGAGCAGTGGTACAAAAGAGACATCAAAGATAAATTCCATCCAAAACTCAATATTTTTTTTAAATGGATAGGGGAAGCCACCCTTTTTATTGAAACTGTGATAATCCCATCCCCCACCCCAAATTTTACTTGTCCTGGGCCGACAATGAGGGAAGGGAGATGGTGACTGCCCGAGTCCCACCTCAGGTATGCCCCCGGTTGGTGACTAGAAATGAGGGTATAATAAACATGAATATGGGAGACATTACCCTCTAATAGAATATACAAAAGTGAGAGATAAGAATAATACACCAATCAAAATATGATCATACATATATATAAAGAAAAACCAAGTGCAAACATGCAATGCCATACAATACTATAAAAAATGAAAGGAAAACTACAAGTATCAAAAGGTTAAAATGATAGCGACCATGAAGCCCAAACTGCTCCTACAAAACCACACACTAGTAATATCCAGCCATAAATTCAACCTTCTTTAGATGACCTAAAGATAGTTTATATATACGTGGGGAGCATAACAATGAACTCAGTAGGATCCCCCAAATCCTCCCATGTAAATAATAAAGAAAATATGATAAAGTACAATGAACAATAATGAAACTAACTCATCGCCTAAATAGGTATACTAAATTATTAGCCTCCCTATGGATAACTCTCACCAAGTATCACATACAAGAGAGCATACAATATAATAATAAAACATAAAGGGTAACCCGCTCTTGCTTTCCCACTAGTTTTCCTCTCTACCCTAACGTCGCACATCTTGATCTATCTCTCTCAAAAATAATCCATCCTTAAGACACATGGGAAAGTCATCATAACATACCCCTCGTTCTTTACACCATCACATCATCCCACATCACATAACCATATATAGTAACTATAGAGGCTCCATTTTTTCCTTATAAGACTTTGAAATATTTATATATATATTTCTAGAGCCAGGTGTTGAGACGACATGCGATTCTGAGGTGTAGTGTGACCAAAATTAATTCTATAAAAATATTAAATATATTTTATATTACATGTGTGTAGTTTCATAAATAAAACTAGATAAATATTAAACAAAATCTTAGATCATAAATCTGAGACCTCAGTTGAGTCCAAAATAAATTTTTTACCCTAGGTGTGACCTAAAATAGGTCAACATGGGGAATTCATGTATCTCTCTTGTTGGAGGTACGTTCAGAGGATAAATAAATAAATAAATTTAATTAATTGATTTATTTAACCAAACTAAAATGTATGTAAGTATACTTCCAGGAATATTTTCCCAAGGTTATCCTCATAATCTTAGGACCATTTATATCTTATCCTTCCTCATTCTATTGGTGAATCAAATCAAAGGAAGATGAAACCATGGATCAGAGAATATCGAGATGCAATGAACACAACGAATTCCTTCGATCATTGGAAAGTGCTTTCTTCAAAAAAAATGATCCAACATCTAGGTAGGACTCGTCAATTTGTGTATTATTCCTATTTTGATTAAATTGATTGAGTGGATCAATCCCCTACATAAATTTGTGCCAATTATGGCCTGATCATGCACTTGTGTATTGAAATGTTTATTGGTTATTCTCGTTTTCTGGCATGGATATATCATTCTTGATCTTTGTCCAAGAAATCATTGGAAATGATGGTTAAACAATTGTTCGTGTTCCTTTACCCCTCAATTTATTCATTTTATTCACCAGTTGGACCCTGCGGTTCGGGTTCGACATTGTTGGGTGGTACCAAACCTGATCGGACCCACAAAATCCTGATGGATTCATGAACAATGGAATAATTTAAAAATAAGGGAAAATATGGGTTTTTTTCAGGTTAAGGGAGATCTTTTCAATGATCGGTAGCCAAATCATGAATGATAGAAGGTTCTAGGGCGTGCAGAACGTACGACGAACCTCTGATGAATGAAAAAATCCAATTTCCAGAGAACAACGGATGGAAATAATGATCCATGACTAGATCTACTAATTTTAGGTGGAAATGAGGCCAAAATAAAAGAGGAACTGATAGATTCGAGGTGTAGAGAGTGGATCCGATAACCTGGAAAAATCACGACTACATGTCGTGTACTGTGATGAACACACAGTGTGTATCCCCTTGGCTATGGTGGCTAGGGTTTTGAGTTTTTATAAGGATGGAATTCCATGTAGGCTCCCTACACACTGTGTACCTCTTCCCTATGTGGATGAGCCATGTGATGGAACACGCGGTTAGGAATACGCCATGTTCCCAAGTACATGGGCATGGCCAGAGACATGGGTGGCACCCCGTGTGAAGTGAAACACTATAATTACATGAACACGACTTGGATACATGGATGCAACCAAGCACACGGGTGGGACCCCGAGTGGTGTAGGCATGCTGTGTATATCTGTCACACTCCATGTAACCCTACACGATTAGAGTGTTTTTTACTTACAGGGACACGACTAGGAAAAAGATTGGGCCACATGTTGTGTAGATCCCCTACACACCGTGTACCCCTTGGCACCCTTTAAGGAAACTTCAACCTTTAGTATCTCCTTCATTTAGACTCATATTTTGACTGGTGAGTAGCCTATCCAGAATATTTTTCTATGTAGAACATGAAGGTTCCCTAAGTTTTGTCTTTTGATATATGATGTGAAATGTTCTAGGCATGAAACTTGGTTAGGCGATGCACGAGGACAACGATGATCACCTAGGATCTGCAGAGGAAACCTGAGTGGAGCACTTCAATTGGATGGAAATGGGTCAATGATGATTATTGTGGAACCCTCTTGTTGGCATAGGGCATGGGTTCTCTATAGACTCCTAGAGTATAACCCTCAATCTTGTCCAGGCATGGGTCCTCTACCGCTAGAGTGGAACCCTCCAAATGGTCTGGGAATGGGTCCTCAATGACTAGAGTGGAACCCTCCAGCTGGGCTATGCATGGGTCCTCTACCTCTAGGGTGGAACCCTCTTGCTGGGCAGGGCATGGGCATCCATTGACTATTAGAGTGTAACTCTCTAGTTGGGTTAGGCATGAGTCATCTACCAACTCCTAAAGTGGAACCCTCCAGCTGGGATGGGCATGATTTCTCTACCACAGAGTGGAACCCTCATATTTTACCAAGGCGTGGGCCCTCTATCTTGAGAATGTGTCCCATCAACTATGTGGGATAGTGATGAGGCATGGATTGACTTGGATGGTTATTTCAAGGCAGATGCGTGAGATGTTGTCCATTGTTGATGGACTTTTAGAACTATTGGAAAGTCTTTTTCCTGGGTTGAGTTGTGTGATGAAGATTCCCTTTCTCTCTCATTTAGGATTCTTTTGACTGAGCACACACACACACATATATCTTTATCCATACCATTGGATTTGGTTACTCTCTTACCATGGGATGTGAAGACACATGGAGTATTGCATGTATTTTACATGTTTAGCTTCTCATGGATGGATGAGTTTACTCACCTATTATAGGCGTAAAATAATTGACATGTAGTCTATATACACACCGTGTTGATCCTATTATTCTTATATTAGGTTACTCTTTCTATTTCTTGGTTTGACCTATATCTTGTTTACTATATGTTTTCTTTTTTATTCCTTTTGTATCTCTTACTGCCCCCTTCAGTTTTCAAGGTATCCTATTGGGTATGTCTATACTCACCCATGCATGGGATTTTACCACACATTTCAGGTCTTATGATGATTATGTATAGGTCCATGGTGACTTTATAGGATCTTAGGGATACCTAGTACTTTGGACTATGTATGGTGGTCGTAGCTTGGAGATCAGGAGAGAAATCCCTACATGGATTACGTGAATCAATTTAGTTTCCATTCCTATATATATGCTCCATTTCTAAACAAATACATGCATTTGATTGTAATATGAATCATAATATATAATTTTGAAACTTTCCAAACAATTAACATAAATTGAAAATTTATGTATAACTAATCCCAAAATCATAATCTTGGTTTATTTGGAATTATTATCAAAGTCCTTTATAGGATTACATTTCCCTAATCTATGTTTTCCTAAATCTATTTCCAAAGGTTTGTACTAAACATACTTTGATACCAACTATAAAGACCCTGGACCTCGTAGACTAGATTCACTGGTTACTTAATTACATTATCACTAGATACAAGGAATCACTTCCGAAAGGACCTAATAGTTTAGTAATCTTATTAAACTAGACAATACTTGAATTTCATAATATAATTGAAATCATAAAATAAAACATAGTATTTTTTTGAGTAAACCATTATTTCCTTTAGCATATCCCAGCATATCAATTACAAAACACTTCCTAACATCCTAGGGAAAACAAAACATAAGAAAGGGGTGATCTTGAATGCTCATCAAGGGTAATAGTTTAGTGGAAGCTATTATAAATAAATAAGAATAAAAATATGGAAAGGTAAATAACTAAAAAAATTCCATTTAAACAATAACATGAGAATAATATGGAAGATATAAAGGATGATCGAATAATCCATTTAAAAATTCACATAAGCTCATAAATTATCCATATATATTCTAACCAATCGAATAATCACATGGACATCAATAACTAAATTCATAATGATGGAATGCATAATGCGAGACATCTAAAACTTTCCATTGATTCCTTAGTAAAGACATCTAAAAATACTATCAAGGCTTTGTGCCATGACATCTAAATAAATGGGTAAGGCCTCAACCAAAACCCAATCTAGTTTTTCTCATGAGACCTACTAATACATTGAGGGTCTATAGCTGGCCTCACCCAACACTTACTAAGTCCAATGAATTCCTCATCTGAAAGGGGTGAAGCATAATCAAAATTAACATTTTTATTGAAACTAGTTTATGAAATTTTAATAATTACTCCAATCAATAAACATAATCATAAACCATCTAGAGTAATATGGTGGACGATATCAAAATAGTACATCCCTAGTCAAACTAATCATAAACCATCCAATAAAATATGGAAGATAGTATCATAAGATAATAACTTTAGTAAATAATAATATTCAATAAAGGATGTTGAGATAGATTAAAATATTGTAAAAAGTTCATGGAAAATTTCTTGAAGAAAATACCATTTTCACTTTGAAATAACTTATTTTAAAAAAGTTGTGCAATTATAAAGTAAAAAATTTCTATGAAAAGAAACTTTTAAACCAATAAAGGAAGATTCAAGTCATTGATGAATCATGGTGGAGGGAAATTACATTTATTTGTTATATATTAAAAAACATTCATTTCACACTTTTTTAATAAAAATAAAAAAGTACATTGTTTGAAAAATAATGGGAAGATTCTATTTAAAACTTTTAGTAAAAATTCAAACATGGTTAAAAATGAGTTTAAAAATTCGCTATATAATAGTAAAAAAATTGAAAACATTTTTAGAAAATATGGATATGAAATAGAATTATTCCTCAATGGAGACATAAATATAAACAATCTTGAGTAATGATGAAATTTTGAAATAAACCATTACCACTTTGGTTGTTTTGAATCATAATCCTAATAAAAGAAATAAATTTAAAAACCATGAATAAAAAGATATTAATGATATAATATATAAAAGGATTAGTATATATACCACAAAAAATAAATAAGTGGTGAATATGGAATATGTCTCATAGAAGTAAAAGTGAGATGAGAAACTGTTACCTCAAGTCCGACTTCCATCGTACGTGTTTGAAACTCCTGTATAATAAATACAGATATATTATATAAATATATATATTATAGAACAATTATAATATATATAATACCTTATAATATTTAATTATAATATTTTATCACCCATTTATTAATAATTATTTGTTAAAATCACTACTTCGAGTAATATCTAGTTCATTTTTCATGTATGTTTTGGTTTGATAGTTTTAGAATTTGAACATTGATCAAGGTTACATAATATATAGAATTTAAATAATGATATAAATATCATATATATATATATATATATATATTAATTATATATGTATTTAATAAAATCCATTAAATTTTGAGATATAAAAATGAACTGCACCATTCATGGAGATGATATGTCGTATATAGGCTTGGTGCTGTTTTCATTTTTTGATGGATGGAATGAAGGAAATAAAAATAATAATTAAAATTTTTGGTATAAATATTATGTAATATATATCATATGTATTCATTATTTTTATCTTTATAACCATCCAAGTAATGTGGTTATTAGAAGCAAATTATATCTCTGCATGGATATGGTAAGTCGTACGTACACACAAGTGATGTTTTTTATTTTTTTAGGATATAAAAGAGATGGAACATGGTTTTAACATAATCATAATAACATATTAGTGTATTTAAAATTTTTTAGTAATTATTTTTTGATTATTACAACATATTAAGAGGAAGTATAAGAAGAAATAAACTTGAAAGAGTTAGTAAAGAGGATTGCCTCTTCTTCAGTGGACTCCCTTTATGTCTCTTATTATAGGACATAATATTGGTCTTTTAGGTTGATAAAAACGACTATAACTTGTATAATAATGTTTAGAGGATAAATGGGAAGGTATTGGTCATGTTAGATGGCTCAATGGTATTTTATTAAGTGAGTAAGGAGGTTCCCTTTTATAATTGCGGAGATGGGCAGTTTCAGAATTTTTCAAATGATTGAAATATAACAAGATTATTCTAGATTCAAATGATTCCAAATATAATTGTTTTAAAAAGAAAGATGGGATACGGTTTTAATCCAATCAACCAATATAATTTAGATAAATTTTGTCACAATTTTAAACCTTATCATTTTGATTAACCCATAGTTAACCTATTTTAATTTTAATATTGATAACAACTTTTTTATTATTAAATGGTTACAATTCTTATATATTAGGTGAAAATTGGAAAATAAATGTTCACTTTATGATATTTTCAACCATATATTATCTAAATTGTACTTATTAATTATTTCTATTGTTTTTATGTAATTTAATAAAATATTATTTTCATAAAATATCATTATTGTCAATTATGAGAATATTCATTACTTTGAATTTAATAACATCAAGAAAACAACATAAATTCAAACCAAATATTTGATTACATACCTAAAATGTTATTTTAATCTATAAAATTCTTGGATCAAATTTTTTATCACAAATTATATTACTTTTAATATTTGTAATATCATTTATTTTATTTTTATGTTAATTAAATTAATATTATAATAGTGTTGGATAATCATATAAGGTAATTAGATAATTTATAAAAATTATAAATTAATTTATATCATGCATATATTTTTAAATTGATCAAAATATACATTTATATTTGTTAAATATGTATTTTAACACACATATCTGTCATGAAAACACATTTAATGTGTTATTTTGTCTTTTTTAGCCTTATGCAAGCATTTCACAAGCATTTGGATAAGCCAATTTTTACATAACAAAACAATTTGTTTCTAACATTAGAAATAATCAATAATAATTAATATTTAATAACCATGTCTATAAAAAAGTTATCTTTTCCCAAGTATTGTTTTTAATTTACCAAAGTTGACTTTTTCAGTGTTGTTCAGGCTCTGCGTTGACACTGAAAATGATTTTAATATTTATAATGGAATAAATTTCAATATAATTGTTTTAAATTATTTTTTTATAATATTTTTATTATTTTATCATACTTTAGTAATTATATATGTTTTATAAATTTTCATATTATGTTTATCTCTTAGTGATATCATAAAAGATACCATATTTCATTTGATATTGTATTTTTTTACTATCCAGTAAAAAATTTACTTCATTAGAAAAATTTCAAAAAAAATAATCATGTGATGAGTTTGGATTTATGAATCTAAAAACAAATTCCATTTCATGAAATTAAATTCCAATAATTGGTTGAAATTAATTTTAAAATAAGTGTGCAAAATGCATCAAAAACCACTTTTTAGAAATAATACAAATTTTCATAAAAATGATTATTTATGTATATAAATGATCTTATAAAAAATTAAATTATAAAACTAATTAAAATTTTACTAATTTAATTATTCAAAATATATTAGAAAAAAAATTTATTTTTAAAAAAGTTAAATATAAAATGTCACTTTTCAAATAGTTGACATAAAAATATAATTTTCAATAAAATCTGTATTTTTTACTATTAACATGAAAATCAATATTCTCATAAATATCCCAAGAATTAAACCTAAGATAATTTTTATATTCTTATTTCAGAAATGATATTTTTATTAAATATTATAATTTATATTGTCCCAAAAATTAATTATAATATTTTCACGCAAAAAGAAATAATTTTCTTTCAAGATAACTTATTTTGAAAGAATAAAATTGCTTTACTGAAAATTAAGTACATATTTCCTAAGGATTAATCAATGCCTTTTCATTATGAATCTCCTTCATGTATATTTCATAATTTTTTAATACTATTCATAACATCCTATACCATGACTTGATTATAATTTTCATATTTAAAAAATAATATTTTGGGTTTCATTTAAACTCAGTATTTTACGTTGTATTTGTTATAGAACAAAGTGTTCTTTTAAAAACATCAGGGTGCTACATTTTACATTTTTAAATAATAAAAAAGGGATTTGATTCCCTATATTTCAAAAAATGGGTCTAAAGAGGTTTGAATCTAGTGCACACTTGTTCATTGAGTGGATATGTGTGAATAGGGTCCATGCTTCTTTCCACACTAACAACGAAGTTGGAACCTCATTCATGATTCCATGGGGCATGACATGAAATGCGTACCATGTTCATGATTCCTTTTTATTGTTTACAGTGGAGGCATGAATGAGGTTCATGATTCCCACTAAAAAACATACAAATGGAGGGCCTCCCCCCTCCATTTCATTTGTTCCACCTTGTATTTTCATATGAAACTCTGCCAGATTCCTTTCTTGGCATATATTTCTAGCTTTTGAGAAGGTAAAATTTCTATTTATAAATTTTAATTTTAAAATTGTTTTATTTATTTTGTTTGTATTATATATTTATTTAATATGTATGGTTGTATTAATGTATGAATTATTATTCTTTATATGATTTAATTTATGCATGAATTATTGTTCATTGTTTGATTTAATTTATAATGAATGAATTAGGGAATTTAAAATTTCATTTTTTTCATAATTTAAAATTTATTTATAAAATATAATTTATATTTATGGAAATATTCTTGTTTAAAAAAATGTATATATTTTTAATTTAAAATTTGAATAATTAGATTTGGATATTTATATATATAATATAATATATCTAAAGTAAAATAAATAAAAAAATATAGTATTTGATAGGTAAATAATATGAATCTACAAAAATATTTTATAAAAATTATATTATGAATATTTATTTATAAAAATAATAGTTATATTATGTATCATATTTAAATTTATTTAAATAAATAATATATTATTTGATATATATATATATATACATACATACATACATATATATATATATATATATATATATTTAATATCCTTTTGGATGGTGTTGTGGTTTTGGGAGCTTGTTCGTGAAGGTGACGATGATGGCATCTAGGGATCACTTTTACCATGGTGATTCCTCACTCTCTTGGTTCAAAACTCCTCTCTGTAGGGCTATCTCGAGTGTCACCTTCGATTCCTGGTGTTTCTCATCATTGTATTGAAGGAATCATGACTGTAGATGGAAAATTGGGTGAAATATCATATTTAAGGGATTTTCCTTCTTAGTGTTCTCTGGCGGCTTTCAGGGGCTCTTCTTCTAGTAGGATCCTCAAAAATGGATCATTGGCCAATGTTGAAGCTTCCTTGAAGCATTTTCTAAATGATTGGATATGGGTAATAACTCATTAATTGCTTGGGTTGTCTTCCCTAAATGTGTGAAGCCATGACGGCTTGAAGATCTTATTCACATGATCTCTTTTCTTTAAGGTTTTTTCAGATTAGAAGTGTATTTCATAGGTAGAGGCTTCTTTCAGTATTTGTTTCATTCAAATGAATATCATATTTGTGCCTGGTCCTCTGGTTCACATATTTTAAAGTTGGAAATGCTCCATATCCATGAATTGAAGATGGAATTCAATGTGTCACAGGTCAAGAATGCATTAACACAGGTATGGATCAGGTTGCACGACCTCAACTCGGTTTTTCTGCATCCAAAAATCCTGCATGGCATCGCTGCTTCCATTGGTGTTCTAATTTTCTCAGATAAGGAGACAAAACATTTCACGTATGGGAATTTTTTGAGAATACTAGATGAAATTGATTTGAGTAACACTCTCATTAACACTGTGACTCTAACTACTACCCCTGATGATATACAAATCAATGTTGAGTATGAGAATTTCCCTATATTCTATCTGAATTGTGAGTATGTTAGTCATTTGGTTGAGAATTATAGGAGGAATGTATTTGAATATTTTGGTTAGAAGAGGCATCCAACAAAGGATTTTTATGTTAATGGGAAATTTAGGCAGCATGGGAATCCCACTAGGCAGCCTAAGGTGCTGTCAATGGATTTTTAGGATAATCCAACACAAATATCTAGGGCTCTAGACTATATGGATAAGTCACTGGTGGAGAAATGAGAATATGAGAGGACTTCCTTGGCTACCGGTATCCAATTATCCAATCCTAATAATGGTTCTAGGAGGGAAAGGGATGGGTATGGGTCTCAACTGCCAATTATAGGATCTGATGGTGACTTTTCATATGCTACTACACTATAGTAGGTCATTCCTATGCGATTGATTTTCCTTACCAGAGTTGATGAAATATTTATCACTCCCGGTGAGCTTTCTATTGTACTAGTAAATATTGAATATGGAAAGAGAGTAGGCAGTGTCACACCATCATACCTAAAGGCCTCATGGGAAGACATAACAGTTGATGAGGAAGTAGAGATGAAAATTGATCATGAGACTGATTTCCAATAGGATGTCCATTATGATCTCTAGTAAGATTTATTATTTTATACCTGCATGAAGGGAAAGGCTAAGGTGGTTGAGGAACAAGGATTTAAATTGTTCTTGAATTGGAAAATCAAGGTTCCCTCACCAATGCATGGAAAAGACTCAAATGTGCAGTATGAGGTGTTTGAACTGGAGAAAGTTATTAAATTATCCCCTAAAGATATTTAGGTAGAAATGTCAACAAAGAAATATATGGAACCCCCACAGGGTGGGGTCCTAGCTAATGGGCCAAGGGATGTGGAAGCCAACACTCTGGAAATGATGGAGGTAAGTGAGGAGGCATCCACTATTCCATTGGGTTCAGGTACTACTAATAATAAATTTAATTTTCTTGTAATTTTACACAAATCCAATAGTAGGTATGTATTCCATTAGGAGCTTGGATATGTCCATGAATCTTCTCATATTGAAAGAAAAACCTTGGATATTGATATTGTCAAAACCTTGACTCAAGATGATAAAGATGATTCATTGAGTATGGATGAGTAGGTTGGTAATTGGAAGGCTTTGAAGCAATGATAGAGGGTAGGCACCCAGAAATTAGGGGTGTCCCTAGAGGATAGGGTGACAAAAATTAAAGAAGGTGATGGATACTGGTCATTATTTCTTTGGTTGGGTTACACCATTCTTTAACCTTGAAATCTCCTGTCATTATTGCATGTGTACTCTACTTTTGTTAATAATTTTTTTGGGGCCATGGGTTTTTGAATACATGGCTTGAGTCATTCCTAGTGTAAACAAATAATAATATTTTTTGTTAATGGTATGAATTTTATTACTAATAATAATAATTTTTAAATTATATTAATTATAAATAATTATTATTCCAAGTAATTCTGTTTGAAATATAATTATTTAAATTTTTGAAACATTAATTACCTCGAGAATTGTATATATACTTATATAATTTTATTATTTTGAAAGTAACATAAGTTTAAATTATTTTAATTTTTATTTAAGAGTAAATTATATTAATTTTTTAGTTAAGTTTAACACAATTTACTATTACTAATATTTTGAGTAGTTATGTATAAATTAATAATATTCTTATTTTGGAAACTATAGCCGCTTTTAAATATATATATAATTATGTTTTAAAATATTAATAAATGCAGTTGAATATATTTAAATGTATATATATAGTAGATTGAAAATTAAATAAATTTACAATATATTATTGAATGGATAGATAAAAAAATAATAATAGTGAATTATTTTTTTAAAATATATACTAGTAATAATTATTACATATAAACATGTATATCATAAATTAATTGCAAAAATTCATAATTTTTTTAGATAATTTACATTATTTTATTTGAATATAATATTTGAAAATAGTATTAGGTATATTTAAAATACATTATTAAATAAAAAAATGCTTACATATATATATATATATAATGATATTTAAAATCAGGTAATATAAATATACAAATATATATATATATATATGTAGATATTTTTAATTTATTAGATACCATTTTAGGTAAAGATAAAATATGTAGAACATAATAAGTATCCCAAAAAACAATTTAAGAGTTTTGTGTGATGATATGTCTTGAGATGACTAACAAATGTATAATTGAAATCGCATGTCATCATTTTTTATATGTGGTCATAAAGTTTGTAATAATCACCTTTTATTTTCTTTGTTTATGACATGTGTGTTGTCCCTATTTCTATGTATATAAGTACCTACATGTCCATGTAAAAATTTTATGTATCACAAACATCTAGTCCCCCTCACTTTCATGTGAGTAACGTTGTAATAAAAGGGTGTTCAACAAGAGGTGTTGTTGTTTAAAACTAGATTTTTGAACCATGGATGAAAAGAGACTAATGGTTTCTGAAATATGAGATAATAGAGGCACCAATAATTATAGCCTAGGTTTTGGTCGGTTTATCAAATAATGATAAAACAATCAACAGAAAAAGTCTCAAGATCAAGGAATAGTTTTTTAATCATAACTAATTAAAACATGTTAAAAATTTGATGATATAGTATAAATATGTATAAAGTTTTATTAAATTTTCATTCTAGGAAATCATGTCAGCATCAATACACAATAATATTGAGGTAATTTTTATTGATCAAGGTTTTAGCTATATTTTTCCACCTGTAAGAGTGGAAAATATTCTTGAAAGTCTTAATATAAATAGATGTATATATATTTCTATTTATTATATATAGTTATAGGTATGTTACAATATGTAGAACATCCTAAAGAAACATGCTATCATTATTTTATAATGATAGGTCTTGAGTTGACCAACCAATGTATGATTAATATTGAATCTAATTTTTTTTCTGATTATTTATTTTTTAGTAATTGGCTGATCTTGATATAACTATCCAATGTATTATTCAAATTTCATGCCATGTTTTTATTTTCTATTATATAATTTATAATATTTTCATTTTATTTTCCTTATTTATGACTTGAATTTCATCCCACTCTCTAATCATGTAAGGACTTCCATATCCATCTAAAAATGATATGTATCCCAAACCCCTATATCCTCTAACTTACACATGAGTAACATTTTAATAAATGGGTGTTCAACAAGATGAGTTGTTGTTTGAAGGTGTATTGTTACACCATGACTATAATTAGACTACTAGTAGTTGAAATATGATATAATAGAGGCTCTAGGAGTCCCCCCTTAGTTTTTGGTTGGTTTATCAAATAATGATAAACTAATCTATAGAAAAAGTCTCAAGACCAAGTCAAGGTAATTTAATCATAACCAATTAAAACATGTTAAATATTTGATGACATAGTATATAATGTTTTATTAAAAATAATTATAGTCAATCATCTTTATTTGAATATATTTCAATTGCGAGGTAATTTATATCGATAGGGTTTTAGCTATATTTTTTCACCCGTAAGAGTGGAAAATCATCATGAATGTGTGAAATTAGATGAAGTTCATCGGAATATTTATAGTAAAAAAATAAAGACATTATCAATATATTTCTTCAATTATATGTCCACATCTTCAATATCTTGAAAATCTATGGAACATTGAGTATCCTCTGGTTGATGATGAGGATTGGGTAGATGCATCCTTTTAGTTCAAGGAATAATGCATTAATGGTTTATTGAGAATGTGTATGGATATTTCTGATATTGATTAGGTGTAAACTACTCTTACAAAGCAATGTTATGGGATATCTTTTGAAGTCATTTATTCACAACATTCTCATTCATTATCTACTCATATGACTTTGGTAATAGAAAAAAACTATGAAGATGATGATCATAATATGGAAAGAACTGTAGGGGACGTCCCTATTATTACTCTTAATTTAATTAATGATACTTTATCCAATGAGGAAGTATCTGATGATGAAATGGGAGATGATTTAGTTGAGGATTATGTGGGTAATGAACCTTCTAAGTTTCCTTTGATATATAGGAAACAACTAGTTAGTGGTAATCATCCTACCTTATTGACTTCCTAAGTTGAAGGAATGTCATGTGCGCAACATTTGGATTCAAATATAATTACACCAAATACTAAATTCCTTCAAATTATATATAACATATCTGCATCAAATGATAACACAATATACAATGGACAAGTGTTTTAAAGTTAAATTGAATTGAGAAATTTTCTAAATAAAAACCAAATTGAGAAAAAAAATTAATTTGTGGTTTATTATTCCAAGAAGGAAAAATACCACATTTTGTGTGACAAATATGATCCAGAATGTAAATTTTGAATGTGAGATTTTTTTCATGTTATAACATAAATAAGTTGGAAGGAACACATAATTTTGTTCATTCAAAATTGGTGCCTGATCACTCTTCACTTGATGTATAGTTTAAATTTATTATTATTGTAGAGATTATATGAATGTGTCAGTATGTTCATGTATCCCTTGTCCAAGAATGAACACATCAGTTTTTTAAATACAAGATAGCATACAAAAAATATTGGAATGAAAAATAGAAGACCATTGTGATAGTCTATAGTGATCATGATGAATCATATGCAGTATTTCCATAACTAATGGGATTGTTGTCTCTCAACAATCTAGTTATTTATCATTTGGAAACTCTTGACTATTTCTCCCTAGATCACTGATTCAAGTTCAGATTCTGAACTAAAAACCGAGGAAGCTGATTATTTGAGCAATTATCAACTCACTCGGGATAGAGAAAGGAGGGTTATAAGACCTCCGACACATTTCAATTAGATAGAAATGGATGAATATGCCTTTAATGTAGCACAGGATCTGTTTAATTATGAACCTCAAACATGTAAGCAAGGTATTAAGTCCAAAGAGGCCCCTAGGTGGATGAGTGTGATGCAAGAAGAGATGAATTCACTTCTTAAAAAAACACTTGGTTTGTCATTTCTAGACCTAGTAACCAGAAGGTCATATGTTCTAAATGGATTTATAAGAATAAAGAAAACAATGTTGGAGTAACTAAAATCATATTCAAAGCATGGATGGTTTATAAAGGCTTTCTTCAATGTGAAGGCATTGATTATAATGAAATTTTCTCTCTAGTTGATAAATATTCATCCATTAGAATTATTCTCGGGTTTTCTTACAAATTTGATTTTCATGTTGAACAATTAGATGTAAAAACTGCTTTTTTACATGGTATTCTTGATGAAACAATTTATATGACTCCTCTTGAAGGATTATCGAAACTTTTTAAACCTAACCAGGTTTTTCTTCTTAATAATTCATTATATGGTCTTAAACAATCTTCATGAAAATTATATAAAAGGTTTGATTTGTTCATGACTGAAATCAGTTTTCTAGAAGAAAATTTGATGCATGTGTAAATTATAAAACTGTTAATCATGTGTCTTCTTACCTATTATTATATGTTGATGACATGATTTTTATCTATAAAAAAATGAGGATTATAAATTCTGTCAAGAACCAGTTGAATAGTATCTTTGAAATGAAATACCTAGGGCATGCTAATCAAATTTTAGGCATGGATATAATAAGAGATAGGAAGGCCAAAACCTTATACTTATCTCAATATGCTTATGTCAGATAGGTATTAAAAAGATACCTATCTGAGCACGTTAAACTTGTTAGTATTCCCTTAGGACAACACTTTAAGTTATCCTTGAACCAATCTCCTAGAAATGATGATGATGAAGCCTTCATGAGTAATATTCCTTGTACTAATATAGTAGGAAGTCTTATGTATTCAATGGTTTGTTATAGGCCAAATATTTCCTTTGTTGTTTATACTTTGAGTAGGTTTATGGGGAAACCTGGTATGCCTCATTGTCATGCATTGAAATGGCTGCTCAGGTATGTCTTTATGTCTGATAAGTTGTGCATTCAGTATGGATTAAATAGTAATTTTGATAATGATATAGTTGGATTTGTTGGCTCTGATTATGATGCAAATGTTGACACCTGGAAGTCTATCACTGTTTTTTTATTTCTTGCATATGGAGGACCGGTCTCCTGGAAGTGAAATATGCAGTTAGTGGTTGCATTCTCCACTACTGAGGCATAGTATATTACCTTGATAGAATCCATAAAAGAGGCTATATGGCTGAAAGTTTTGCTATCTGAGTTGTCATTATCTGTTGATAGCATGGTGGTCCACTATGATATCCAATCTGCTTTACATTTATCTAAAAACCATGTATTCCATGGTAGATCAAAGTACATTAATATTAGACTTCATTTTTTAGGGATATTATAGAACCTGAGATGGTGAGTTTCACAAAGATAGTCACTAGAGACAATTCAACTGATAGTTTGACTAAGGTCGTTCTATTGTCTAAATTCATGCATTGCCTTAAGCTAATGAATTTAGTAAAAATTCTATAACTTAGGTTGTGAGAAGATCATCCTAAAATTTCATTTAATTGAAAGGTGGTGATTTGTTGTATTTAGCTATTTTGCATTTTTCATTTAAATTCCTTGAGTATGGATTTACATGACTTATTCATATTATGTTTAGGTTATTTAATTTTTCATTGGGATTTTTTATGGTTCATGGAACTATTCACGTGGCTTTTATTTATTTTACCCGGTTATGCGGATCTTGTGTATTTGTTTCCTAACCTGTATAGCAGCTTGTAATCTAGACCATTGATAAGCCATGATCCAATGGCCCATATATGCACTGGGTCCATTTCGCTGCTCGACCTTGATCTGTTGTGGGGTTGTCGCACCTATCCTGTTGTGCCATGTGTTCTATGCGTTGTCCCACCTTTAGATACTCGAACCGCCTCTTTGATCTTAGCCATCCACGCGACTGTGATCCCGTGCCGCCTCCTGAACCACCTGACGCCCTCTGGATTTCCATCACTACTCCTCATCTATTTGGCTCTAAGATGACTCATTCAAGTTTTGTTCTGGCTCTCTGGCTTCGGGTTTCCTCGCTTGCTTCGTCAATGTGAGGCTTTGCATAGATCTTGCAAAGGAGTAGATCCAGGGGTTCCCGACCACCCGCACTCCCCTCTACTGAGATCGTGCCACCTCCTGTAATGGGAGTACTTCTCCGATGGAGACTCAGTGGGTAATTGACTCTGTTTTGGGTTTTCGGACGACTACGCTTCATGAAGGTTTCAAATCTTGACCCATCTTTAATCGTGACCAAGCTTCAGTATAGATTCTTAGCTCTGTAGCGATTTAATTTCTTTTTTCATGTATTCTTCTGTATCCTTTTTGGGTGTGTGCATGAGTCCATCCAGGAGTGGATGGAGCTGACTCTACATAACAGGA
The DNA here is from genome assembly GCA_963277665.1 of Viscum album. Lineage (NCBI taxonomy): Eukaryota > Viridiplantae > Streptophyta > Magnoliopsida > Santalales > Viscaceae > Viscum > Viscum album. Next base: position 918,493,737 of record OY728164.1, on the reverse strand, counting down.
TTCACCACTGCCACCTAGTTCAGCAAGCTCGACCTCCTTAGATAGTTTTTATGATCCTTTTATTCTTTACTCTCGAGACTGTAATTGCCTTGTATGTTTTCTTGCTTCTGAATAAATATTTTACTTATGTGGTGTTCTCATCGTGCATGTAGGTCCCAAAGGGACTGAATCACATTACATATGTTGTCTCATTTACATTTTTTCATTCGCTGTTTTGTTATTTCAATAATTTGATTTGTGAACAAGTCTTGATCTGTTCGTTTTTAATCAATTGGATAATCAAACTTATCATATTAATAATCTATCATACACAATAGTGGGTCTTGGGTATTTTAGGGTTCAATTGTTTAACCCCAACATATATATAAATGTCTTATCGATGATTAGTTATAGAAAATGGTAGACAAAGGGTACATATTTAACTAAATTAGTTAAATAATCTTATATGTAAATGATATATATGAGGAGATGAATAGTATAGAAAGAAACATTTGATAGAATCAATACATGTGATTGTAACATAAGAGGTTAGAAATTATATGATGTTAATTGGTCATCAGAAAACCATAATCTTGAAATAGTAACCAAAGATAGAGTAAAACCTTAAGATGTGAACCATTTAAAATATATCAGGCTAGGAGAATGCAATATTGTATAATGTTCCCAATATAATTTTTCTCTTCTATTTAAGTGGATTTGAAATTGAAATTGGTGTGGCATATTTTTAATGATTTGATAAGGAGTACAACACAATTATGATATTCATCGATGTGAATATATAATATATTATGAAATAAAAAAACTGAATACTATTGGTAATATTGATTGTGATCACTAAAGTAAACATCCCTTGTATTTTGATTTTTTACAAAATACCACCGAGGGTGAAAGACCATCCCAATATGAGTATAATGTTATATACAATACGCACTTTAGTTAGGATGAATAAGCTATATGCAAAAAATATTATACAATTTTTAATATGAAAATACAGTACGATATAACAGAATGTATATTATACATATATAGAAAATTAATATACTAAAAAGTGGATATAAAATATGATTACACAACATATTCATATGGAATTTGGTCCTACATGATCAACTTTTACCTTTCCAAAGGAACTTAAAACCGCTAATTGAAAAATGCATCCTCATGTGAAGAGAATTTTGTGCATTATATATGAATCACTTTACCTAAGCATGCAATGATCCATAGATGTCACCAACTTCATTCCCCAGGAAGACATGTTCAAAAATTATGCCCGTTGATGCAAAGTCCACCTTGAAGTAAATGAATTCAAAAAAATTATTTCACATGAATTTTGAAAAATTGAAAAAAAAGCAATAATTATTTCAGATGTTTTTGAAATGGGTCTCACCTTCTTTGGGCCTCACCGATTTTGTCCCGATGAAGACAAGTGAAACTGTAAAATAGAATTTTCATAAAATAGATATAAAATATGAAACTACTGGAATTGTGAATACATCTCATTATATATCATTATAAATTGAATTGTTGAAAATATTAAAGTAAACCTAAAAAAATGAAAATTCAAATGGTTCAGAAATGTTATTTCTTTAACGTCTAATGACAATGCTCATAGTGAAAGTTTACCGGTCATATATGGTGTAAATTTATACCTAAAAATAGTTTTTAGGAATGGAATTTCCATATTTAACACATTTGAATATTTCTTTAGAAAAATTAAAAAAACTAATGTGAAAGTGATCTTGAGAAAATGATAACATGTTCTTTCTTTAGTGATACTATTACATTGATAAAATTATAATGGATATCTAAAATCATAGAAGTGGTTTACTTTGTAATTTCATTACACAATAACATGTGTAAACAAAAATATTTTTTATTAGTCAATCATCTATTAACATTAAAAATAAAATTGACTATGATACAAAGGAAGAGAAATGTAAACATGTTTTTTCATTATTAAAAAAGTGAAAGTGAATTGTAAATGCATAGAGATGTAGTATACTAAATAAATGCTATAAAATGTTATCATACAATTTTAAAAAATTAAAAAGACATCGAATAACGGAAAAATTGGAACTGAAGTAAACTGAAAATACATTATTATACGTGAATTGTACATGTATAGAAACTGAAAGTGCATTAATTTAGAAGTACATTATGAAATTATAGAAACATAGCATATTGCATGGAATATCAAAGATAATGACTGTTTATTATATTACCCATGGGACACCGTCTTAATTGAAAGTCCTAACATAACAAAATAACAATTAAAATCCCAACATAGTCAGTTGTAGATAAATAAATAAAATCCATAAAAATTAACATGAAAGAAAAGCATAAAAGTCATGGAATGTTTTAATTTCATTACACAATAACATGTGTAAACAAAAATGTTTTTTATTATTCAATCATCTATTAACATTAAAAATAAAATTGACTATGATACAAAGGAAGAGAAATGTAAATATGTTTTTGAATTATTAAAAAAGTGAAAGTGAATTGTAAATGCATAGAGATGTAGTATACTAAATAAATTCTATAAAATGTTATCATACAATTTTAAAAAATTAAAAATACATTGAATAATGGCTAAATTGGAACTAAAGTAAACTGAAAATCCATTATTATACGTGAATTGTACATGTATAGAAACTAAAAGTGCATTAATTTGGAATTACATTATGCAATTATAGAAACATAGCATATCGCATGGAATATCAAAGATAATGACCGTTTATTATACTACCCGTGGGACACCATATTAATTGAAAGTCTTAACATAACAAAATAACAATTAAAATCTTAACAAAGTCAGTTGTAGATAAATGAATAAAATCCATAAAAATTAACATGAAATAAAATCATAAAAGGCATGCAATGTTTTAATTTCTTCGACCAAATGGCATAACCTAAGACATGAAATGAGATCCAACTTCGACTATTTAAGAGAAGAGAGTAAAAATATTTAAATAATGTTTTAAAGACCATTCTATACTGAAAAAATAAGCTTCATATCCACCTTTATCATTTTGAAAGACATATGAGTAAATTATGAAAAGGTAATCAAAGAAGATAGAAAAGAAATAATTATATTTGGTGATTGAAAATACCGAGATAGGGTTCCTTTATGGCCTTCCTATTGTCAACATTCAAGTATATTCCTGATTATTCTTTAATCCTACATAACTTAATAACCTGAAAACGAGAAACACACTCTCCCCCCCACTTTATTTCTAATCATTTCTTAATATTATTTTGTTTACTACAGTTTTACCACTACAACCCCTTATAATAGATGTGAAATTACTTTTCAAGTACTCTTTTGGATCCTTATTTTGAATGATATAAAAAAGAGTGAAGTTGGGTACATGATATGAATTTAACTATATTTTTTAATATATAATAATAAATCATAATTAATGAGATGGAAATTATAAGTGCACAATGCATGATAAACATATAAATTATAAGTCTACCTAATGTGATAACTAAATTTTATTTTTCATTATGATTTCCAAGAAATTGACATAAATTGATCGTGGGAGGTCTAATAAAACATAGAAAACTATAGAAAAAAATAATGATGAATGAAATTATATTAATTAAACATGAAAGTATTATAATTTGTACACCTTGGAATACTATTTTCTTTCATCCTTATATTAATTTTCTGCATTCCAATATTTGGAGTCACAGACTTTATCATAATTTGGTAATCAAACAGTCAATTATTGGATAACATATAAATAATAATAAATAATATTATTTCAATTAAAATGAATGTAACTGTGAAAACCTTGAATGTGTAAAATTGATAATGGAAATTGGCCTAAAATATTTGAGCACATATCTATGTATGAAGTTGTAACCACATGGAACCATTTCCCATACCATTTTGGAAGTGGGAGAACATAACCATGGATTTTATTGCAGGACTCCCAAGGACCCCTAAAGGAAATAAATCCATTTGGGTGGAAGTTGATTACATTACCAAGTCAACACATTTCATTGATATCAATAATGATTTCTCTCTTAAACAAGTCACCATGATATATATAAGGGAATAGGTAAGACTACATGAAGTTCCACTATCTATTCTATCTGATTAAGATACGAGGTTTACCTCAAGGTTCCAAAGAAGACTTCTACAAGTGTTGGATTTGGAGTTGGGTTTCCATAATGCTTATCACCCTTATATGGATGGTTAGTTTGAAAGGACCATTAAATATTTGGAGGATATGATGAGGTCATGATCAATGGATTTACAAGGATATTGGGATCAACACCTTCCCATAATGGAGTTCTCATATGACAACAATTTCCATTCTAGCTTTCAAGTGACACCATACGAGGCTCCGTATGGGAAGAGGTGTCAAAATCAGACATATCGAGATAAAGTTGGGGAGAGTAAGATTGTGGTATCTGATCTTATTCAGGATATGAGAGAAAAAATTCAAATAGTTTAGCATCATATGAAATCCACAAAAATTCGAAAGAAAAAATATGCATACAATCATCAATGTGATATAGAGTTTGAGGTAAGAGATAAAGTGATCCATCATATATCATTGTGGATGAAATTCATGAGGTTTCAGAAGAAGGGAAAATATATTCCTTGATACATTATCCCTTTTGATATCCTTGATAACATTAGAGCGGTGACCTATCAATTAAAACTCTCTCCTAACCTATCTCAAGTACATGATGTGTTCTATGTATCCCTCTTGAGGAAGTACATACTATACTCCTCATATGTACTGAATCCAGAGGTAGTACCATTGGAGAATGATCATTCGTAATAGGAGTAGCTAGTGAAGATCGTAGATCATACAAACAATATTCTACGAAACAAGACATCTCACATGATCAAAGTGTTGTGGCAGAACCACAAGTTTGAGGAAGCAACATGGGAACCGGAAGAGGCGATGAAACAGAAGTACCCTCCTCTTTTTTAGTGTATGAAATTAAAATTTCAAGGGTGAAATTTATGGAGGGGTAAGAATGTAATGACACAAAGTTTTATATGAAATTCCATTTTTGAATAAATAAATGCATTATTAAGTAATGTATCTATAGAAAGGACTTTCACTAATTTGGTTATTTTTTACCGTTATAAGTTGTATCTTTTCATATTTAAAAGGCCATTAATAATCATAAACATTGATAATATAGATGTTTCACAATGACCATTAAGATTAGTATATGTACAGGGTTTTGACAAATCCATTTGACACAGACAATGAAAGCGATGAACTTGACCAGTAGGATCGTACCCTATGAATCCCACCTATTAGACCAGTTAATGGAGATAACAATACTAAGATTTTCCCTTGACCAATCCCATATTGAGATTCAACAACCAAAGTGCGAGAAAAACTATTTATGAGATATGTTCATGCATATCAAGATCACCACCCAAACCATATTCATCGAACCACCACATAAAAATCTTACCATCACACACCTTACCCTTAGGGAATTCATGTCACGACCCATCCCCCGGGGCTCGTGCTGTGACTACCCCAAGATCACCTTCCATAGGACAGAGGCTGGTGACTAGCACCGAAAGTCGTATTCCCTAAAACAGAAAGGCATTGTCTTTAAATCCTGTAAACTAACAAAAACAAATCAAACATCGAGATACAAACAAAAGTAAACTGTATAGTAAAAAGAGTGTGTACAGTAAGTAAAAGGGGGCCAGAATACAAGCCCAACTGGAAAGTACAAGGAAATCAAAAAGTACAAGTAAAACTGGGAAGTACAAGTAAAATGAAAACAGCTCCTGTGAAGACCCACCAAGGGTCCTACCTGAAGGGTAGGTACAGCTTTCAAACCTTCGTCTCGGTGGTACGCCACATCTAGTGTCCACCTCCGAGCTACCTCCAGTCCTGGTACCCTCATCCTCAGTCAGCACTTTACATCATCTGCACCAAACACAACAATGTGTGGGTGTAGCCCGTGCAGGGGTGAGTATAACGATACTCAGTAGGGACCCCGAGACCCTCAAAGGTGTAACGAAATCCACGAAGGATAAACCAAAAATCATGTAAATAACTGACAACCCCACTTAAGTATATGCCCATACATATAACTAAGTTTTCGGGTAAACCCATCTCAATCATGAGGTAGCACAAGGCCCAACTCGAAAGCCTGAAGCTCAACTATCCCATGAAGGTAAGAATATCATGAAGGTAACACCATGAAGGTAAGTACCATTGTAACATCCTGGACCCGGGTGTCACGCAACGGTGCCTCGAATCCAGTTTGCCACGTGACCTCATGCGCATTTCCTTAAACGCCAGAGGCTGCCGACTAGCAGTGAGGGCCCAGGTCTGATAGTGGGGAAATTATGCCCTCATTTGTGAAAGTGTAGCATAGCGTAATATAAAATAAAACATACAATGATAGTAGAAGCAGTAAACCATACACAACTGAAATAATCAACAGTAGTGGATATAACCAACAGTGTATAAATAATGATGCTACATGTCTCAAGTTCTAAGAAAACAGCCAGAACATGTTATGCATCAATACAGTATAGAAAAAAAATAGAGTACAGCAAAGCAAAGCAACACCTGGAAGAGGCATCGCGAGCCTAGGCTCGGTCCCATGCCCTCCTACTCCACATCAACAGTCAAGTACCTGTATAGGGACTCTTTCCCCTATCCACACCTGCAGAAACGTAATCTATTTGGGCCGAAAAGCATGACCCAAACAGGGTGTGAGAAATATATCTCTGTAGGCACCCACAAAAGGCTTGTGCCCAACTATGTGTAAGCATGCAATAATAGTGTGCAGTAGTAAAATGAAATAAAGTAAGAAGTACTCAAAAGTAACTAATTACCAGTTATATTGCCATTTTATTATCCATTTAATTCATTTAATTTAAAATACCACCACAGTGAATATTCTAAATAACCAGCTAATGTCCTCAGACACGTAAACCCCTACCCTCAGTTAATGAGTATCCAACACAAGAATCTGCCCTCAGACATAACAGAGTTTTCCCTCATGCGTAGGTAGTGTCGCCCACAGGCACAGAGTCAGCTGCCCACATGCATGGAAAAAGTTTCCCTCAGTCCGAAATAACTACTGCCCACATGCTAAATAGTATAGTGCCTACAGGATAATCATAACAACGCCCTCAGGATAAATAGGTAATAGGTCCATGCCCAACATGTCAAAATGAAGTAAATAAGAAATTCCTCTCAAGGCAATTCTACAATTACTACATTAAAGGCATACCCTTGGGTACCCTGTCCAAATGGCTAAATAGTGGAACACACCCCCAGGGTGGTTCTGGATCCAAGAAACGATCCCAACTAGCATTTTATTATCACAATTTAATCACCTATGCAATTATAGGAATTAAATATAGCAACGGCCTCAGCCACACGACACCCCAACATGGGTTCGTGGCACAAAAACGCACAAAACACATGGCATTTGGAAAAACAAACACCAAGCCACCTACCTTATACGCCAATGAGCGTTATACATGAACGTCGGTTCCCGAAACGCCCAAGAACGACATAGATCTGATGAAGAAGACAAACTGTTCAAACCCAAATAACTCCTGTTAGGAGAAGAATTGGTAAGAATCAGCCAAGGAGATGGAATCCCTTACCCGTGCGGTTCCAATGGGATCATTCGAGGCAGAAACCGATTCCAGACAAACACATGACGGATCATCAAAGCTTCGGCCTCCTCCTTTGGCTCCAAAATGGCTCAAATACCTCCTCTGCCAAATGAGAAGGCTACTGCCTGTTTTAAGCCGAAAAAACAAAGTACACGGCATGTACTTCTGAGTACACGGCGTGTACTTAATTCATTTAAATGTTCCTCTCGCGGCACCGCCACACTGTCCATCCGTCGATATGAGTACACGACATGTACTCCCGAGTACACGGCGTGTACTATCGCCCAGATGGCGGCTGCTCCACTGCCTTACTGTTTCGGCCTGCCGACTGACTACACAGCGTGTAAAGGGCCACTACATGGTGTGTAGTCGGTTCCTACACCCCTCATCGCCAACATGGTTACACGCCCCGTGTACTCATCCCCACACGGCCAAAAGTACACGACGTGTGGAAAAAGTACACGGCGTGAAGTTCCAAAATTTAGGATTTTCCCCATTTTCCATATTTTCTCAAAAACACTTAAGGAAAAGGAAAAAGAAGAAGCTCGTACCTCAAAACTAAGAAACGGGTTCTTGCAACCACAAAGGTAACACCACACAAAAAAATACCACAAAGGTATCACCACGAAGGTATGCGCTACAAAGGTACACCACACAGATAATTACCATAAAGGTAAAGACTTAGCTCACACTAGATATAACTTAGGTACAGTAGTAAATATGATTATATGTAACTACTAAATCATCTTACTCTCTTGAGAGGCAGACCCACGTAGGATCCTAAATCATCATACCCACGTAGGATCCCAAATCTTCAGACCCACATAGGATCCTAGTACAGCAGACCCACGTAGGATCTTAGAGTAGTCCCATGTGGATTCCTAGAGCAGATCCAAGTGGGATACTGGAACATAGATCCACATTGGATCCCAAAGTATAGACCAACATAGGATCCCTTTCTCATGTTACAGCCATCTACAGGGTTTCCGCACTAAGCTCGCTTGATTCCGGGAGGGTCCTCTCCTCAATCCATAGGTCGATACTCCAACTACCATGAAGTCAGACGAAGAAGTATCCCAAAGGACCATCATATAGTAGGGGTCTCAACACAATATACGGTGCATCCATCGGACACCCAATCTGTAAGTTATTGGTCTTTTAGTCCCGAGGGTCCAGTTGGATTCGTTTTAGATCCAATATGTCCATACTCAAACTTTATCCAAAACTCAATTGGAGTATACTAAAAGTACCATCTCGATCCAAGGTTTCTGGCACCACATACGGCTCATCAAACGGATGCTCGTAGCTCAAGTTATGGCCAAAAGAACGAAAGAGGGTCGAAGTTGGTCCAGGTCCAGTCCGACCCAGTCGGACCGACCCGGCCCAACCTGGCCTGGGGCGAACCGTGTTCAACCCTAGGTCCGACTCGGCCCACTGGATCTGGCCCGACCCGCACTGGGTGGCCCGCGGCTGGTCTGCAGTTGGTCTGCGACTGGGTAGCCCCATGGTGGGGTTCACCCTAGCCACCACCCAAGGATAGGCGCCCCCTGGGTACCCCGAATGACCCAGCCATTTGGGTTGGGTGGCCGACCGGCTGGCGCCATGTGGCGCGGGCAGCTGGCACGTAGGACCCCGGGTCCTGCTAGACTCCCTGGCTGACCAGATGGCTAGCCCTCCTTCACGGCATAGTTGTGCGTCGGGCCCCCACCGGCAACTGGCAGCGAGCCGACCGCCCTCCATCGCCGCCACAACCTTGTGTCACAGCCCCTGCACGCCGGCGGCTCGGACGCATGCTGCCACCCCCTTCGCGCATCCGGTCATGTGCCGGCCTCCACCCTTGCTCTACCGTAGTCGACGGGCCGCGACCCTTCTCCGACAGCGCGGTCACGCCGCCACCGTCTTCGCGGCCGACCGAAGTTCCGATTGATGCTTCTGAGCCCCTTCGGTGTCGTTCACCAGCATGGATTGCCTAAGATGTTCCTCGGCTCACCGGACGCGCCTCGGTAGCCCGTTCTTCATTCCTAAGACTTCCGAACTTGTCTCAAGACGTCTCCATCAATTCAAGACCATCAAAATTCACCAAGGTTGCGTAGAGGTCAGGGCATGTTCGTTTGGCCCGCACTCTCCGTGTTAGAACGATAACAATCGGCATAGATGTTCTTTATTCAAGAAGGATATCAAGTATGGGGTAAGGGATATACAAAAACAACAACCTTTGCCTTTATTTCTCATTGACATCGGTGAGGAGAGGAAGGATGGACGTCGGTTCATCGTCGTTGAAGATGTTCCTCGTTAGGGATCCTTCGATGGGGTTCTTCGTTGGAGAGTTTGTTTCTCCACAATTCTCCCAAGATCTCCTTTGCCAACAAATCCTCCAACCCAGAAAATAAGGAGCCAACATATTAAATTAATTATATTAATTAATTAAAGTTGTCACAATTAATTAATTGAAGTTGGCACATTTAATTATGGAGAGTTGAAAGGTTTTCCCAAATTAAGAGAGGGTTAGGGTGGTCCCCACCACCATGAATTCAAAAAGAGAGGTTTCAAGCTCGGGTGGTCCCCACCACCATAAAAAAATTGGGATGATTAAATTCCATAAATATAATAAAGATACTTTATTTTATTTCCCCCCATGAAAAGTACAAAAACTAACTTTCACCCTCGACCTACTACGGTCAAGGTGAAGGTCTCCTTAATCGAATATCGGCGCTACGAGTTCAACGGTGTCCTCATATTTCAATTCTGAGCAACGTTTCAAAAGTTATAAAAACCCGCTGAGACGTTTACTGAACATTCCTGAAAAAAAGTTCAGAAATTCATTCTGGGCACTCCGGACCTCGGAATCATGGGCTGTCAATTTTCACGGACTCGTAATATTTCCATATAATTAAAAAAATTACACGGAAAATACAGGTCATTACATTCTCCCCACCTCAGGGCTTTGCGTCCCCAAAATCCACAACACAAACTAAGGAAATAAGTGGGGGTACTGAGCACGTATCTGAGCCTCTCGCTCCCATGTGCTCTCCTGGAGGTTCCCGTGCTGCCAATGTACACGCACTAAAGGTATGGATCTACCACGAAGGACTCTCTCCTATAGATTCTCAATCTCCACCGGAACCTCCGAAAACATCGCCCCATCGTCGATGTCAAGCTCGCCCCATTCAATGATGTGTGAAGGGTCATACACATATCTCCTCAGCTGAGATACATGGAAAACGTCGTGCACCCGGTGTAACTGAGGTGGAAGAGCTAAGCGATAAGCCACCCCACCAACTCTGCTGAGGACCTGAAAGGTTCCGACGAACCTCGGAGATAACTTGCCACCCCGACCAAATCTCCGCAAACCTCATCGCGGTGAGACCCGTAGAAAGACGTGGTCACTATCCTCGAACTCCAGAGGTCTCTGTCTCCTATCGGTATAAGAATTTTGCCTACTCTGTGCAATCTTTATCCGCTCCTGGATGATCTGCACCTTCTCTATGGTATCTCGTACCATCTCTGGTCCCACGACTGCTGACTCCCCTAGGTCAGTCCAACACAAAGATGATCTGAAAGGTCGGCCGTACAGAGCCTCGAATGGTGTCATACCAATGGTGGAGTGATAGTTGTTGTTGTATGAAAAATCCATCAAGGGTAAGTGATCCTCCTAGCTATGACCGAAGTTGAGGACGCAAGCACGCAGCATGTCCTCAAGGGTCTGAATGGTTCGCTCAGTCTGGTCATCCATCTGAGGATGGAAGGCGGTTCTCAAACGAAGTTGTGTCCCGAAAGCCTCCTGCAACCCCTTCCATAGTCGGGAAGTGAAACATGCATCACGATTGGAGACAATCGTCGAGGGTACTCCATGTATCGGCACAATCTCCTGCACATAGAGGCGTCCCAAGCATTCTACTGAACCCTGCTCTCTGATCGGTATGAAGTGGGCCGACTTGGTGAGTTGATCGACGATCACCAAGATAGAATCATGACCCTTGGATGAACATGGAAATCTTGTAACGAAGTCCATGGATATCTCGTCCCACTTCCACTCTGGGATCTCTAAAGGCTTAACTAAGCCTGCTGGTACCTGATGCTCTGCCTTCACTTGCTGACAAGTAAGGCACCGAGTGTCACGACCCGCCTTCACCAAGATGAGGGAAGGGACAGCAGATTGCCAGACCCTTCCTTATTCAAGTTTAAGGAGAGATAATGACCCCTGATACCCACCTTCAATAGGTCCTGGAGTGGCGACTAACACCAAGGGTATAAAATCACACACTAAATGGAAGGCATTACCCTTTTTCTTTTAATAGGATCAGGAGATAAGATAGTAAATCCAACAACACCAAAACTGAAAGTACAAGTACGGATGAAAGTAAACCATTCGCATATGCATGTTCAATGGTAAAAGATACAAGCCACAAAACTCCAAAGGTAAAAAGATACCAAGAAAAAAAATCAACAACAGCAATTTTCTCAAAGGTCTGAGCTAGTACGGTCCCGCACGATCCCTAAAGTCCTCCTAGAAACCTGAAAGCAGTTTTATATACATAGGGTGAGCATACGAGTATACTCAGTAGGGAAAACCAAAGACTCTCGTGCACAAGTGAGGAGACATTCTAATGTCCCATGGAAAAAGAGATAACCAAACACCCAACAAGGAAAAACTATCCACCCAAACCTCACCAAGTCACGCTCCCCAAATAATGCAAGTCAAGTAATGTATAGTAATAGTACATAAAAATTTGGGTACCCTGTGCCACTTTCCCACTGGTTATTGAAGACATCCTACGCATCGAACCAATCCCTCCATTATTACCGTAGTCCCACTATCACACCCCGCCCGTACACACCTGGGCCATATCCTCACGCAGTCCCACTACCAAACCCCGCCCGCAGACACCCAGGCCACAACCACACATCCCGCCCACAGACACCTGGGCCACAACAACTACTGCCATGCCCAAAGACACCTGGGCCAGAAAACTATTGTCACGCCTGAAGACACCTGGGCCTCATCCTGAAGACACTTGGGAAACAACCTGCCCGCAAATACCTAGTCCAACCATCACAACTACCCTGCCCGAATATTCTTGGGCTAATAATGGACTTTAGGCCATCACAGCCTGCCTGAAGAGTCTTGGGCTATTCGGGAAAGGGAGCAGAAAAGGATCTAATAACCAGCCACTCATAGGAGTGTTGGGAAAACACCCTCCCCCATGAAATGGGCGTGTTCGACACTTAAGTGCTCAACTTGGGTGGGGCGCAAATAAGAAACATAAAAACTACAAGTATATATATAAGTAAACAAGCACTCAACCCAACCTAGGGTTCTGAAACCAGCCTAAGCACAAACACCGCATTACTATATATTCATGAAAGGTATACCACCCACATCCAGGTCACAATCCATCCCAGAACCAATTTCCCCATTTAACCCATTCTTGTTTTCATGTTTAAGTGATCCCATTTAGATGAAAACTACACTACTGGGAAACTAACAGGCACAACTACCAGCCAGTGAAGGGAAACAACCAAATGGAAATTTAAGAATTCGCACCCGGTTATCTTGTAAAGTCACAACAACTAGGGATCAAGTGAGATACCTTGAAATACTGGAAACAAAACAAACCCTGAGACACAGCCCCATGTCCCCAAAATCCAGGAGCCAATGGTTTCTCAACAACAGAGGATCCCACCCGAATTCTTGTCACAGCAGAGCAACCACACAGCGTCATATTCACAACCAGTGAAAGTGTAACAACAGGGGATCCCATCCCCACCCATATCACCCCAGCAATCTAAGCCCCCATCCAAGAAAATCATAAAGTCACCCAAAATCGGCCTGTGAAAGAAAACAACCAAACCACTACCACCAACACAAGGTAGGTCCATGCAGGTATTTTCAGATTTAAAATATTTAACACACTCCATGGTTTCAATTCCACTGGGCTTTAACTGGGGTTATCACATAAAAGGGTTGATCCTGGTGCTTTCAATTTATTTAACTGAGTATACATAATTAACCAATTCCATGTTACGGTTATTTAAACATCCATGGGCACAGCGGTTAATTAGTGCACAGAGAAAGACCACCAACGGACATGATTTTCAGTGAGCATAGGCCCGTACAATTCACAACACATATCAACATAAAAGAGTACAATAGAACATCGATCACACCCCCCTTTCATTCTTCTAATGTCCATTCATTATCTTTATTAAGTTCGGTTTCATCAATTTCCACAGATAAAAAAGTGTACCCACCCCGCATGATACACAGAAAGGAGAGACGAATGATAAAACTCCTACTTGATTGATCAAGGATCGATGTTTTTCTCCATGCGCCAAGAACAAGGGAAAGCATGACTTGCAAGGGAGGAATTCTGTGGACTCCAAGGGGTGCAGAAATCTCCAGCAGAGGCGCACCACAAGCCATGAGAAGAAGGGACTCCAGGAACACCATGGGGAAGAACGAAGCTGGCCAAAAGGAAGAAGAGGAAAAAGAAATTCCCGTGTGATATATAGATAAGATCCCATTGCTATGGGATATGGGAATTTTGAACGCCTAGAAATTTGGATCATGGTTTCCCACGCAGTTTGGCAGTTACGCATGATGGAATTAAGTTGTTATTTAATATCCCCCATCGGGGAGGTTTCTCAGGATTTTTAGGAATTAATTATGGGATTTAAATGGCCTTGAAAGGGTAAAATAATTAATTTTACGTCAAAAAAAAGACGTTGCGGGAGAGGTACTGGAAAAGAACGAAGGGGACACGGTTCCACCTTCACGGTGTCACCCTCACTGTGTCACCGTAATGGTGTCACCCACACGGTGCCACCCTCATGGTGTCACCCTCACGGTGTCACTGTCACGGTGTCACCCTCACAGTGCCAGCGTCACGGTGGCACCCTCACGGCGGCACCATATCGGTGCCACCGTGACCGGTGCTACCGTCACGATGCCACTGTTTTAGTAGAGCCTCACTTTTGGCAAAGTAATGGGCCAGGAGGGTCTGGTCCATTACATTAGGTACCTCGCAAACTATTCTCTCCCTCGAGAATCAAAACAAACTAGAAGAGAAGAGAGGGTCCGAACAACCACCTCGAAAGATACCTCTCAGGAGTGAACCTCATCGTTATCTAGAAACACCTCCCCCTCAAGAACCAAGAAACATACCAGGGTCAAACTGCCCAGTCATATGGGTTGGGGAGTCTCTTCCCCCATGTCAAGATACTATCCACTTTGGGCGGCACTGACTCGCCCGCACGGGTTTAATCGCATCCACCTTAATGCGTCTTGATTAGGGATCGGGTCCTCCCTTCCCCATAGCCAGGACATTTCACACACATTCAGAGAATAAAGAAAACCACACATTCCACAGTCAACAAGGTGAAGCATTCCATCACAAACAAGTATAAACAGAACAGTAAAAAACTCAAAACAACTCTTGGTACTGGGCGCGCATTTGTGCTTCCCGTTCCCAGGTACTCTCCTTAAGCCCATCATGCTTCCACAACACTCGAACTAAAGGAATGGTTCACCCACGAAGAACCTTCTCTTCACGATCTCGATCCTCACTGGTCTTTCCACAAAGGTCATGTCGTCCTCGATATCTAGCTCTCCCCAGTCGAGGATGTGTGAATTGTCATGTAGATACCGACGGAGCTGGGAAACATGGAAAACATCATGTATCCTCAGTAGCAGCGGTGGTAGCGCTAGCTGATAAGACACTTCACCGACCCGCCGCAACACTTCGAAGGGTCCGATGAATCTGGGAGAAAGCTTACTCCCTCTACTGAACCTTCGTTGTCCACGCCAAGGGGAGACCTTCAAGAACACGTGGTCTCCAACCTCAAACTCCAAGGGCCTCCTCATGCTATTGGCATATGACTTTTTTCGGTCATGTGCCGCCTTCATCCTTTCCCATATAAGCTGAACCTTCTCCATCGTGCTCTGCACTTCTTTCGGGCCAAGAAAACTCGCTTCCCCAACCTCAGTCCAGCACACGGGTGAGCGACATGGCCTCCCGTACAAGGCTTTGAATGGAGCCATGCCAATGGTAGAGTGATAGCTATTATTGTAGGAAAACTCTACCAGAGGTAAGTGTCGCGCCCACGATCCCCCAAAATCCAGAATACATGCTCGTATCATGTCCTCCAACGTCTTGATGGTCACTCTGTCTGCCCATCTGTCTGGGGATGGAAAGAAGTTCTAAGACGTAGCTGGGTGCTAAAAGCATGTTGTAATCCTCTCCAGACTCATGAGGTAAACCGTGTATCCCTATCCGAGACTATGGATCTTGGAACTCCATGAAAACGCACCACCTCATCCATGTACCTTCGTGCTAAGGCATCCACTGCACCCGACTCCTTGATCTCTAAAAAGTGGTATGATTTCATCAACCGATCCACCACTACCCAGATAGCATCGTAGACTCCTTGAACCTTGGGCATCCCCGTGATGAAATCCATCGAGATTTCATCCCACTTCCACTCAGGAACATCCAGAGGCTACAACAAACCACCTAGAACATGGTGTTCATCCTTCACCTGCTGACACACCAAGAATTTGGCCACGAACTCTGCCACCGCCCTCTTCACCCCGGGCCACCAGAACTGACCTCTCAAGCCCCGGTACATCTTAGAAACTCTCGGGTGCACTGCTAGGGGTGATTTGTGGAACTCACTAAGAACTCTCTCATGCATCACCTCTGGAACAAACAACTTTACTCAGAAAAGCACCCGATTCTGACCATCCTCCATCCACCCTTCCAGAGCATTCCCTTGGTTAACCTGGTCACGCACGACTTCACTTTCTGAGTCTCCCCACTGAGACTCCTCTACTTTCCATAACAGATAATACTGTACTTTTATCTGATACAGGAAACCCCTACCACCATCCATCCTAGCATCCAGGTGCAGGGCAGCCAAATCCTCCATCGCCTTCCAAGTATCTACCGACTCTAGAACTGCATCCCTCTGCAACTTCCTACTCAGGGAATCGGCCACTACATTCCCCTTTCCTGAGGTGTAGGAAATCTTGAAGTCATAGTCTTGAAGGAATTCCATCCACCTTTGATGCCGCAAGTTCAGGTCCCGCTGGGAGAAGACATACTTCAAGCTCTTATGATCGGTGAAGACCACGAAGTGCTCCCCGAAGAGGTAGTACTACCACAACTTCAGTGCGAACACGACTGCCGTAAGCTCCAGATCATGGGTGGCATAGTTACATTCATGGGGATGTAACTACCTAGACCCATAGGAGATCACCCCTTGCCGCTGCATCAACACACATCCGAGGCCTTGCCCTGAAGAATCACAGAACACCTCATACACTGCCCCTTCTTCTGGAAACCTCAGCACTGGGGCACTGACCAACTTATCCTTCAGATAATTGAAGGCTTCCTCGCACTACTCATCCCACATGAAAGCATGTTCCTTCTTGGTCAAGGCTGTCAAAGGTGCTACAACTCAGAAGAAGTTGGG
This sequence comes from Viscum album, assembly GCA_963277665.1. Classification (NCBI taxonomy): domain Eukaryota; kingdom Viridiplantae; phylum Streptophyta; class Magnoliopsida; order Santalales; family Viscaceae; genus Viscum; species Viscum album. The sequence goes on along the minus strand of OY728164.1, from coordinate 918,476,624 downwards.
CACGAACCTCCTGTAGTAACCCGCCAGACCAAGGAAACTACGAACCTCTTCCACGTTCTTGGGTTCTTCCCAAGAAACAGCTGCATCAACCTTCAATGGGTCCACTACTATCCCCTGCTTGAACACCATGTGCCCAAGGAAGTTCACTTCTCGCATCCAGAACTTGAACTTGGACAACTTCACATAGAGTTGGTGCCATCGGAGGACCTCTAAAACCATTCTCAGATGCTCAGTGTGATCCACCTTTGATCTTGAGTAGATCAAGATGTCGTCAATAAACACGACTATGAACTGGTCCAGATATTTCCGGAAGACGGAGTTCATGAGCCCCATGAACATAGCTGGAGCGTTCGTGACACCGAACGGCATGAACACAAACTCAAAGTGCCCATATCTTCACCTGAAGGCCGTCTTCGAGATGTCTCCCTCCTTCACCCTCAACTGGTGATATCCTGACCGCAGATCAATCTTTGAGAACCAACCCGCTCCCCTCAGCTAGTCGAAGAGATCGTCTATCCTTGGGAAAGGGTAGTGATTTTTGACCATCACCTGATTTAGTCTCTTGTAGTCTATGAATAGCCTTAGACCACCATCTGACTTCTTTGCAAACAACACAGGAGCACCCCACAGTGACGCACTTGGCCGAATAAAACCATTCTTCATCAGATCGTCAATCTGGATCCGTAACTCCCGCAGCTCAGAAGGTTTCATCCGATAGGGAGACATCGAAATCGGACAGGCACCAGGTTGCAAGTCTACCCCTAACTCGACATCACGTCGAGGGGGTAGAGTTTCCACCTCCTCGGGAAAGACATTTATAAACTCACTGATGATTCCTGGGACTTCCACCATTTTTGCATCTACTAACTCCACTGATAGTTTGGACAACAAGGAAAGGAGGGGATCCTCTCACCCGCTGCTTCTCTGACAACCCCTCTCGCCGACGAAAGTTACACGTTGACCGCCCAAATCTGAAAACACAACCCTTCCTCAGAAGCATTCAATGATGGCACACACATAGAATAGCCATTCAATTCCTAGGATGAAATCGTATGGTTGTATCTACAATAATAACAGATCCCTGATAGACTGATGCGGCCCTATCATCAGTCTACACCCTCAGTAAACATAAGATAAGTCAGTTTGACCTCTAATTGGCATGCTCAGCACCAGAGGCGCTGAAAGTCTCTAGACTTATAAACCCAAAGCACAAGCCAGACCGGGTGTAACAAAGGAGTTTTAATCTCCAGTATCGAACAAGGCATAGGCAAGAGTACTAAATAAGTTGATCGTACCTTGAACGAACTCTGGCCCTGCTGGAACTGTTGCCTCTACGGCATTCAACTACCCACGCCCAGCTCCTCTTCCTCTCTGCTATCGGCCGCCTCCCCGACCAAGCCCTGTTTGAGGTCCTTGAGGAGCGCCCTGAGGTCGGCCTCCTCCTGGAACGTCTGCCCTCGGAGGGGTGGGAGCCTGCTGCCCCTACTGTTGCTGTTGAAAGGGCCGAGCTGGAAACTATTGTGGCTGAGGTGGGCACTGAACCTACCCACCCCCGCTGTACTACACTCTGTCCGGACACTGATTCTGAAGATGTCCATGGCTCCCATAGACGAAGCACCTCGGTCCTGGGCCTGAAAGAAAAGGGTGAGGACTGGGGGATTAAAACTGGAACTACTGAGGCCTACATACTGTCGGTCGAAACCTAGAGGGTCCTGATGCTGGAGGCCTACTGCTGACGGTTTTCCCCTTCGACGGGCCCAACTGGATCCCCTCTCGTGACACACCTCCCAGTATGTACATCCTCTCCACCACTTCAGCCTTCTTCTGCACCTCCAGGTATGTCGGTAAGGAAAAGGGAACAACAACATACTGAAGAGAAGGTCGGAGTGCCTCCTCTAGACGTCTCGCCTGAGACTCCTCATCTGAAAAGAGGTCCGGAGAAAAGTGAAGGAGATCCTTGAACTTGATCCCCAACTCTCTCACTGACATACTCCCCTGCTGGAGGTAGATTAGCTCCTGTCTCTTCTCAGCCTTCATCATGGAAGAGAGGAATTCCGCCCGGAACTCCTTCTTGAAGTCATCCCACGCAACCTCAGTCTCCCTCCTCTCTCCAAGATAAAGCGTCCACCACTGACGTGCTGCTCCTCGCATCTGGCTGACGGCCAGAGGAACCCAGTACTCTGTCGAAGCCTAAATCAAGCCGAAAGATATCACTAGCTCCTTGATCCAGCTCTCAGTCTCCATGTCTGAGATGCTTCCCTCGTACTTCCCGAGGGTCTGTCACTGAAAAGATCGAAGCGTATTCTTCCGCTAGTTATCCTCCTCCACTCAGTCGATCCTCTGTCGATTGGCCAAGTCAACCTCCTGGGCCTCGATCGTCTGTACTACTCGTTGTCACCTCCCGGTGCCATAGCTGCAAGGTAAACAAGGAATGCCTAAGCCTGAGTAGTGTAGAATATTGTTCTTAAATTTTATTATAATTCTTTATTTATTTTGAATCCCCAAGACACCCATGAAACATGATAACACAAGTCATTATGATGCATGTACCTTTCCTAGGGTCTCTACCCTACAATCAGTGTAGCCTCACTTGGTAGTTGGGTAGGTCCAGAGTCCTTGCATCGGATCATGGGGAGCCCTAAAATCCAGTGTCCTAGCCAGTCTTCCCTAGCCTAATTTACGCACCAAGGTCACCCAACACTATTGCCCTACCACCCCATGCAATCCTCACTATGCCTAACTCCAGACTCCATCCTACCTCTCAACCAACCTCGCCTCTGATACCATTATGTCACGACCCGCCTTCACCAAGATGAGGGAAGAGACAAAAGATTTCCAGACCCTTCCTTCTTCAAGTTGAAGGAGAGATAATGACCCCTGAGACCCGCCTTCAATAGGTCCCGGAGTGGTGACTAGCACCAAGGGTGTAAAATCACACACTAAATGGAAGGAATTACCCTTTTTCTTTTAATATAATCAGGAGATAAGATAGTAAATCCCACAACACCAAAAATGAAAGTACAAGTACGGCTAAAAGTAAACCATTCACATATGCATGTTCAAAGGTAAAAGATACAAGACACAAAACTCCAAAGGTAAAAAGATACCAAGAAAAGGAAATCAACAACAGCAACTGCCCTAAAGGTTCAAGCTAGTACGGCCCCGCACGATCCCTGAAGTCCTCCTCGAAACCTGAAAGCAGTTTTATATACCTAGGGTGAGCATACGAGTATACTCAGTAGGGAAAACTAAATACTCTCGTGCACAAGTGAGGAGACATTCTAATGTCCCGTGGAAAAAGAGATAACCAAACACCCAACAAGGAAAAACTATCCACCCAAACCTCACCAAGGCACGCTCCCCAAATAAAGAAATTCAAGTAACATATAGTAATAGCACATCGATATTTGGGTACCACACGCCACTTTCCCACTAGTTATTGAAGACATCCTACGCATCGAACCAATCCCGTCATTCTTACCGCAGTCCCACCGCCACACCCCACCCGCACACACCTGGGCCATATCCTCACGCAGTCCCACTGCCAAACCCCGCCCGCATACACCTGGGCCACAACCGCACATCTCGCCCACAGACACCTGGGCCACAACAACTACTTCCACACCCGAAGACACCTGGGCCAGAAAACTACTGTCATGCCCGAAGACACCTGGGCCTCGTCTCGAAGACACTGGGGAAACAAACTTCCCACAAACACTTGGGCCAACCAGCACAACTACCCTGCCCAAATATTCTTGGGCTAATAATGGACTTCAGGCCATCACAAAATGCCCGAAGAGTCTTGGGATATTCGGGAAAGGGAGCAGAAAAGGAGCTAATAACCAGCCACTCATAGGAGTGTTGGGGAAAACACACTCCCCCATGAAATGGGGGTGTTCGGCACTTAAGTGCTCAACTTGGGTGGGGCATGAATAAGAAACATAAAAACTAAAAGTATATACATAAGTAAACAAGCACTCAACCCAACCTAGGGTTCCGAAACCATCCTAAGCACAAACACCGTGTTACTATTCATTCATGAAAGGTATACCACCCACAACCAGGTCACAATCCATCCCAGAACCAATTTCCCCATTTAACCCATTCTTATTTTCATGTTCAAGTGATCCCATTTAGATGAAAGCTACACTACTAGGCAACTAACAGGAACAACTACCAGCTAGATAAGGGATACAACCAAACAGAAATTTAAACATTCGCACATGGTTCTCTTGTAAAGTCACAACAACTAGGGATCAAGTGAGATCCCTCAAAATACTGGAAACAAAACAAACCCCGAGACATAGCCCCATGTCCCCAAAATCCAGAAGCCAATGGTTTCTCAACAACAGAGGATCCCACCCGAATTCGTGTCACAGTAGAGAAACCACCCAACCTCAGATTCACAACCAGTGACAGTATAACAATAGGGGATCCCATCCCCACCCATATCACCCCAGCAATCTAATCCCCCATCCAAGAAAACCAAAAATTCACCCACAATCATCCCGTGAAGGAAAACAACCAAACCACTACAACCAACACAAGGTAGGCCCATGCATGTATTTTCAGATTTAAAAGATTTAACACACTCCATGGTTTCAATTCCACTAGGCTTTAACTGGGGTTATCACAGAAAAGGGTTGATCCTGGTGCTTTCAATTTATTTAACCGAGTATACGTAATTAACCAATTCCATGTTATGGTTATTTAAACATCCAGGGACACTGATGTTCATTAGTGCACGAGGAAGACCACCAACGGCTAGTATTTTTAGTGAGCATAGGCCCGTACAATTCACAACACATATCAACATAAAAGTGTACAGCATAACATCGATCACACCCCCCTTTCATTCTTTAAAGGTCCATTCATTATCTTCATTAAGTTTGGTTTCATCAATTTCCATAGAGACAAAATCATACCCACCCCGCATGATACATAGAAAGGAGAGACAAAGGATAAAATCCCTACTTTATTGATCAAGGATCGACGTTTTTCTCCATGCGCCAAGAATAGGGGAAAGCGTGACTTACAGGGGAGGAATTCCGTGGACTCCAAGGGGTGAAAAAATCTCCAGTAGAGGCGCACCACTACCCAAGGGAAGAAGAGACTCCAGGCGCACCAGGGGGAAGAATGAAGCCGGCCAAAAGGAAGAAGAGGAAAAATAACTTCCCGTGCGATATATAGATAAGATCTCATTGCTACGGGATATGGGAATTTTGAATGCCTGGAAAGTGGGATCGCAGTTTCCCACACGGTTTGGCAGTTACGCATGATGGCATTAAGTTGTTATTTAATATCCCCCATCAGGGAGGTTTCTCAATATTTTTAGGAATTAATTATGGGATTTAAATGTACTTGAAAGGGTAAAAGAATTAATTTTAGATCAAAAAAAAGATGTTGTGGGAGAGGGACTGGAAAAGAACGAAGAGGAAATGGTGCCACCGTCCTGGTGTCACCCTAACGGTGCCATCATCACGGTTCCACCTTGGACGGTGCCATCATCTCGGTGCCACCACCATGGTGCTACCGTGATCGGTGCCACCATCACGGTGCCACTGTGACCAGTGATACCGTCATGGTGCCACTGTTTTGGTGGAGCCTCAATTTTGGCAAAGTAATGGGCCAGGAGGGTCTAGGACATTACACTAAGAGACAAACTTTGATACTGCTTTCTTTATTCCCGGCTACCAGTGCTATCGTCGGAGGTCCTGGTACATCTTCGCCACTCCTGGATGTACCGCTAGAGGGGATCTGTGGAACACCTCAACACTTCTTCCCAAAGCGACACTGGTACAATGGTACGTCCTCTGAAAGGGATGACGTGCTCCCCACCTCCATAAAATCCATCAGGTGCCTATCCTGTGGATATCTGATCATGTCGAGCCTCACAGTCAGTGTCCACACACTGCGCCTCCCTGACCTGTTAAAGGAGTGGGGGAGTGACTGTAAGAGACTGAAGAAAAACTGCTCCATCTCGATCTACAAAGGATATCTGCAAGGCGGCCAGCTGCTTCGTCGCCTCACCAAGCAACTGTATACCAGATCTCCTGCTGAGTACATCTGCTACAACGTTCCCCTTACCAGGAGTATAGACTATCTCAAATTCATAGTCCTGGAGGAACTCAAGCCAACGTCGTTGTCTTAGGTTCAGTTCCTTTTGCGAGAAGATACACCTGAGACTCTGGTGATTAGAGTAGACTATAAAATGCTCGCCCATCAGATATTGTCCCCACATCTTCAATGCGAAGACCACTGCTGCTAACTCAAGGTCATGGGTAGCGTAGTTCTGCTCATATTGTCTCAGATTTCGAGAACCATATGCGATAACTGCTCGTTCCTGCATCAGGACACATCCGAGCCTGGTCCCTGATGCATCGCAGTAGACTACATACCCAACACCCTCCTCCGGAAGCCTTAAGATAGGGGCATTAGTTAGCCTCTACCTCAAATCCTGAAAACTCTTTTGGCATCTCTCCGACCACACAAAGGGTTGCCCCTTATTTGTCAACGATGATAAAGGTGCTACAACTCTGGAGAAATCTAGCATAAATCTCCGATAGTATCCGACCAAACCAAGAAAACTCCGTACCTCCATCACACTCATGGGTGGCTCCCAAGAAAGTACCACCTCAATCTTCACTGGATCCACCGCAACTCCAGCCTCCGAGATGACATGTCCCAGAATGTGAACCTCTCGGATCCAGAACTGGCACTTTGAGAGCTTACCATAAAGATAGTGCTCTTGAAGTGTGTCTATAACTATTTTCAAATGATAGGCATGATTCTCATTAGTAGCCGAGTAGATCAGAATGTCATCAATGAAGACCACCACAAAGCGATCCAGATATGGCTGAAAGATCATGTTCATGAGTCCCATGAACCCTGATGGAGCATTGGTCATGCCGAACAGTGTGACCAAAAACTCATAATGGACGTATCGACATCTGAAATTCATCTTTTGCACATCCCCGTCTCATACTATGAGCTGGTGATAGCCTGATCTGAGGTCTATCTTCAATAACCACAGTGATGTCTTCAACTGATCAAAGAGGTCGTCAATCCTCGGGTGTGGGTACTTGTTCTTCACGGTCACCTAGTTCAAGCACCGATAGTCAACAAAAAGTCTCAAACTCCCATTAGCCTTCTTGGAGAACAAAATCGGGGATGCCCAAGGAGAAACACTGGGCCAGATGAACCCCTTCCCCTGTAAGTCTTCCAGCTGTACCCGCAACTCACGAAGCTCTGCGGGAGCCATTCGATATGCTGGTGTAGATATCGGTGTCATCACGGGGTACAAGTCAATGTAAAATTCCACCTATCCAAGAGGAGGTAGACCCAAAACATCATCAGGGAAGACATCCGCATATTGGTCCACCACTACAGGATAACTCAGACTCTCCACATCAACCGCTCCGAGGGTAAGGCTAGCCAACTAATGAGTAATCAACTGCACTCTCCTATGGGTAAGTCCATCCTATACTGCAAAGGCTCCTTTCTCACCGATCAAGGTAAACCTAGTCCCATCAGTGTAGACACACCACACTTTGCGCCTAATGCAGTTGATCCGGGAATGGACTATAGATAACCAATCCATACCTAAGATGACGTCGTAAGGCCTCGATGCAGCTAATAGAAGATCCCAACTAAAGCTCTCGCCTCCTAGAGTAAGCTCACACTGTCGGCACTAGTGTGTAATCATCGAATCCTCTTCTATAGGAGTCTCTAGACGTAAGGATAGAGCCAAAGGCTCCATCAGAATCTCTGAGATTCGAACGAGGGAAGTGGAAATAAAATAATGGATGACACCTGTGTCTATAAGAACTGTAAATAAGGTGAAGTAGACACAGATCATACCTCGTATCATCTCCAGAGCACCGTGGTCGTTGGCCTCAGCTACCTGGAGCTGAGCTCGCCCCTGTCCACCTACTCCCTGTGGTCGGGGTGGACCACCTGGTGGTGGTGGCGGTAACATCTCAAATCGTCTCCCACCGCCAGCTGCATGACCAACTCCTCTACAACGTCCACCTGCTCCCTATGGACCTCCTTGGTCGAACTTATATATTTTTCTGGACAGTCCTTTGATCATCTGTTGATCATCCGTATGGCAGGTCGAGCAGTCACAAGCCATTTGACCCTGCCCGCCGCATGTGTAACACTGCCTGCTCCTCACATGACTAGCTCTGTCTCGGGTTCCCTGCACAACCGACCTTGAATCCTGCGGTCATCCACCTGTAGGTCTGGTCCTCTTGGACCTCTGTGACATTTGTCTGCTTCCAGCTCTAGAAGACTCCGCTACGTGACACCCGGTGGTGGGTCTTGCTGTTGGTGACTGCTCAGCAAGAAAATTCTCCACTAAGTGGTCTTTCTCTAACACCCCCGCCTGCGTCGGGATGTTGAGAGAAATCATCGAAGTCCTAATCTCCCGCCTGAGTCCCTGCTCGAAGGTTCGGGTCCTGAAGAATGGGTCTCGCACCATATCAGTGGAGTAGCGTGAGAGGTCAGTGAACCTCGCTGAGTACTGAGCCACAGTCATGCTACCCTACTACAGATGAAGAAGCTCCTATATGCGCACTGTGCGAAGGGTCGCTGGGACAAACTCTGCCCGGAACAGGTTCTCAAAGTCTGCCCAGAGAAGTGTCACCTCGTCGTGAACATGGAGCATCAATCCCCACCATCTGTTTGTTGCTTCTTGTAGAAGACTGGCGGAAATGATCACCATGATATCAGCTGGTGTCCCTACCAGTCAGAATACTCTCACCATGGCCTCCAACCAATCCTCACCTGCCTGTGGGTCCGTCTCACCCCTGAACTTGGGTGGCCTCTAGCACTGGAACTCGTTCAATGCGCTCAAGCAGCGTGCACCCTCTACTGCTGGGGCTGGTGGCATCGGTGCCCCAATGGGTAATGGTATTACATGTGCCTCTACTGGTGCCTCTACTAATAAAGGGCCTTGTACCGAGGCCTCATCGCTTGGTGGGCTATCATCATGTACTCTACCTGGAACCCTCACCGGTTGTCTGCGTGGAGGCATCCTGAAAAGAAATAGGTGCACCGTGATCATTAAGTTATACCTGGTGAGATAACTCAAAGATATCACAAAGAAAACATTTCAAAACACACACGCAATTAGTGTTTTTATGCACTGAGTCAGAAATTAGAAGTTAGGGTCCTGGTGTATGGATACGTCGGCTACCGCACCAACACTTGATTCCCTAAACTGATAACCACACTCATAACACTTAACACTATTTCTGTTAAAAGATCAGGGTCCAATGTTCTACAGTAGAACCGACTCCTTTGATACCAATTTTTCATGACCAGTCCCCCGAGGCCCGTGCGGTGACTACCCCAAGCCCGTCTTCCATAGGCCAGAGGCTTATGACTAGAACCGAAAGGCGTATTCCCTAAAATGGGAAGGAATTTCCTTTAAATCCTATAAACTCACACAAACCAAGCACACAAGAAGATACAAACACAATTTAACTGTATAATAAAAAGAGTGTGTACAGTAAGTAAAAGGGGGCCAAAATACAAGCCCAGATGAAAAGTACAAGGAAACCGAAAAGTACAAGTAAAATTGGGAAGTACAAGTAAACTAAAAACAACTCCTGTGAACACCCACCAAGGATCCTACATGAAGGGTAGGTACAACTCTGGAATCGTCTTCTCTGTGGTACACCACGTCTAATGTCCACCTCCAAGCTACCTCCAGTCCTAGTACCCTCTTCCTTAGTCAGCATTGTACGTCGTCTGCACCAAACACAACAAGGTACGGTCATATCTCGTGTAGGGGTGAGTATAACGATACTCAGTAGGGACCCCGAGACCATCAATGGTCTCACAAAATCCACGAAGGATAAACCACAAAACATATAAACAATTGACAACCCCACTTAGGTATATGCCCATACATATACCTAATTTTTCGGGTAAACTCATCTCAATCATGAGGTAACACAAGGCCCAACTCGAAAGCCCGAAGCTCAACTGTCCCACGAAGGAAAGAATACCAATAATGTAACACCATGAAGCTAAGTAACACAAAGGTAACACCACACAGAATAATACCACAAAGGTATCACCACGAATGTATGCACCACAAAGGTACTCCACACAGATGATTACCATAAAGGTAAAGACTCAACTCACACCATGAAGGATCCCAAAGCACAGACCCACTAGGATCCCTTTCTTATGTTATAGCTAGCTACAGGGTTCCCGCACTAAGCTCGCTTGATTCCAGGAGGATCCGCTCCTCAAGCCACAGGTCGATACTCCAACTTCCACGAAGTCCCACAAAGAATTATCCCAAATAAACTTCATGTAGTAGGGGTCTCAACGCAATAGACAATGCGTCAATCGGATGCCTAGTCTGTAAGTTATTGGTCTTTTAGTCCTGAGGGCCCGGTTGAATTCTTGTTCGATCCAACACGGTTGTACTCTAACTTTATCCAAAACTTAAGTGGAGTATACTAAAAATACCGTCTCGATCCAAGGTTTCTAGCACCGTAGATGACTCGTCAAATGGACGCTCGTAGCTCAAGTTATGGCCAAAATAATGAAAGAGGGTCGAAGTTGTTCAGGGTCCGGTCCGACCCGGTCAGATCGACCCAGCCCGACCCGGCCTGGGCCGACCCAAGTCCGGCCCTGGGTCCGAACCAGCCCGTTGGGTCCGGCCCAGCCCGCGCTGGGCGGCCTGTGATGCGGCTCTTGCTGGGCAGCCCACGGATGGTCCGCGACTGGGTGGACCCATGGTAGGGTCCGACCTAGCTGCCACCCAAGGGGAGGCACCCCCTGGGTACCCCGAACGGCCCAGCCATTCGGGTTGGGTGGCCGAACGTCCGACGCCACGTGGTGCCGACAGATGGAAAGCGGGACCCCGGGTCCTGCTCGGCTCCCCAACTGACCGGACGACCATCCCTTCTCCATGGTGTGGTCGCGCGCCGCTCCACCACTAGCGACCGGCAGTGAGCTGGCCACCCTCCATCGCAGCAGCGACCTCGTACCGCGGCCCATGCACGCCTGCGGTGTGGACGCGTGTTGCCACCCCCTTCGCACGACCGACCGTGCATTGGCCTCCTCCCTTGCTCCACTGTGTCCCTTCTCTGGTGGCACGGTCCCGCCGTTGCGGCCGACCAGAGTGCCGGTCACCGCTTCCGAGCCCCTCTAGTGCCGGTCACCGGTACGGTTTTCCTGTGACGTTCCTCAGGTCACTGGATGTGCCTCGGTGGACCGTTCTTCATTCCAAAGACTTCCCCAATTGTCTTAGGACGTCTTCATCGATTCAAGATCAACAAAATTCACCAAGGTTGCGGAGAGGTCGGACCATGTTTGTTTGGACCACACTCTCCGTGTTAGAATGATTGCAATCATCATAGATGTTCTTAGTTCAAGAAGGATGTCAAGTACGAGATAATGAATATACAAAAACAATAATCCCTACCTCGATTGGTCGTTGACATCGGTGAAGAGAGGAAGGATGGATGTTGATTCATCGTCGTTGAAGACGTTCCTTGTTGGGGATCCTTCGACGGGGTTCTTCGTTGGAAAAAGTGTTCTTCGTTTGAGAGTTTGTTTCTCCACAATTCTCCCAAGCTCTCATTCTCCAACAAATACTCCAACCCAGAAAATGAGGATCCAACTTATTAAATTAAGTCTATTAATTAATTAAAGTTGGCACAATTAATTAATTGAAGTGGGCACATTTAATTATGGAGAGTTGAAAGGTTTTCCCACATTAAGAGAGGGTTCGGGTGGTCCCCACCACCATGAATTCAAAAATAGGGGTTTCAAGCTCAGGTGATCCCCACCACCATAAACAAATTGGGAGAATTAAATTCCATAAATAAAATAAAGCTACTTTATTTTATTCCCTCCCATGAAAAGCACAAAAAAATAACCTTTAACCTCAACCTACTGCGGTCAAGGTGAAGGCCTCCTTAAGCGAATATTGGCGTTATGAGTTCAACGGTGTCCTCAAATTTCAATTTCGATCACCATTTCAAAAGTTTTAAAAAACCGCTCGCACGTTTACTGAACATACCCAGAAAAAGTTCAGAAATTCATTCCGGGCACTCCGGGCCTCGCAATCACGCACCGTTAATTTTCGCTGACTCGTAATATTCCCATATAATTAAAAAAATGTTTACATAGAAAATCCGGGTCATTACAATTCACTGGTGTAATAAAGGGTTATGTATATAGAGCATAATAATAATATTTTTTAAATTTATTTTAATAAAATAATGATTATATTTATCTTTTATTTCATTATAATGATTAAAGAATATGTTTGATAAAAATTAGATTTTGATACGATAAAACCAAAAATGTATTTTTAGTAAATATATAGTTTCAATCAAGTCACTCTATTTTAATGAATTTGAAGAATTTTTTTAATAAATGGTATTTTATTAAAATTTTAATATTAAATTTTATTTATTAAATATAAATGATAATTTAATTTTATGAGATCAAAAATATTTTTTATAAGGATTTCAAAACTGTTGGTGTCAAAAAACCAATATGTTTAAAAAATGATGATTTTTAATTTAAAAACCATGCCTAGAAATTATGGGATGGTTTTTAGTTTGGATTAATTTATCTTATAGAGTCCAAAACCTGTGTTTAGAAATTAATAAATAATTCTCATCTATTTTCCTATATAAACCCACCCAAACTCCCACCTTCTTCACTCAAAACTCTTAAAGTAAGAAGTTAGTTTGTCATTCCCTCTCTAGATCCCTCTTATAGTGTTCCTATTTTCTTAATAAGATCCTCCTATGCTTTTAGAAGTACCCTCTCAAAGAAAAGTATCCCCTCCTTATACTCTTTATTCAATCACATTCTTTATATTATGCCTTTTTTGCTTCCAATTTTTCAAGTTGGGATATATTTTTAAAAATTACCCTTATCTTCCTTATGATTACCATGTGAAGATAGACCCCTTTCACTCTCATTCACCCCTTATGTAAACCTTTAAGTTCACCTGTTATGATGCCAAAATTATCTTGAAATTTTCCATGTGAAGCATCACTAAAGTGAATATCAATCCCCACTTCCACTTGAGGGTATTGAGATATTTAATACCATCTTTAATTGATTGTGAGATCCATGTATATAACTCACAGTCCTTAACAGTGGGGTAAATTTTTTTGAAAGGTGTTCTTATGTTGTACGATCTATGTGGCACACTTATGCATGTACATGAAATGAAAATGGCAGGTGAAGCTAAAATTATATAGCTCTCCATTGCATTGCGTAATGTTTATATCTCATGATCTTCCATGTATGGTGAATAGGAAGTTTTCCTAAGATGGATATGTTATGATGTCTTGGTGGTTAGCCTGGACTTATTATTTTGATGTCATGTTTTATTTTTTTCACCACATTCCTATATTGTCTTAATGTTATCATTGAATTTGATACTTTTACATTCATGTTTATAATTCTCACACTGTTTATGTCTTGTTGATATGCTTATTTACACACATGTATCAATTTATTCGTGTTATTCTTGGATTATTCCCTTAATGATCTTTATAGATCACCCTTTTCTTGGGTATGTCCCCTGGTTATCCAATGAATATGTAGAAGAGTCAAGAGAATATAAGGGAATGTTATGAGGATTAAGTTCATTTCATTGTATTTATTTTGAAATTTTTTATTCTATATACCCAATTACCCAAATACACAAGCCTCACAAACTTCTGGGGTTTTATTATGTGAATTTTTATGTTATAAATCATGAAAAAACATTTACTAAAAGTTGATTTGTCATAGCTGGTATCAAAGGAAAGTGTAGTTATATTTGAATATTAGGATTATAAAACTATATTGAAAGCCTTAGGGATAAAACAACACTAATTTTTTTAATGTATATAGTTAGTGGTTTCCAAGAAAATAATCACTATCTGGTTATTACAAGTGGATATGGCTCTGACTCTGTTGCACCTAGGTGTAATAACCCTGAAAAGGGTGCAAATGAACAGGGCTCAATCATCACCTACTACATGAAAATGGGCCTTACTGCACACCAGGTTTGACACTCCTAGAGAATATTCTTTTCTAAATTCACAAACCCTTTACAAACCAATATAAAAGGAATAAAATCCCCCTAAGATTTTATATTAGGTAATAGATCTTGGAAAAAACATAGATTGAAGCCTAGAAATTTATAGGCTAAGGAATATATATATATATCTTTTATGAGTTATCTTTATATTGTTCAGGTGTACCATTTATGTGATTAATTGTTTAAAAATATGCAGTCCTAATTTTTCCTTTATTTTAGTCAATGATCGGAAATAGGAGGAATTGAGTCAACAACTAATGTGGGGGGGTATATGATGACTGCCCAAACTATATGCCCAACTCGATGGGATAAGGAATCGTAAACTTCATGAAAATACTTTCTCAATTGACTCAGGTTATGAATGGAAACCTGGATAAGAAGGAATAATCAAATCCCCCAAATAAAGATCATATTGTAATTAATACCTTTATGCAATAAAGTACATTGAATTTCAATGGATCTTATAATCCTTCAAACATGAAACAATGGATCAAGTCAATTGAAAATTTATTCTCCATACTTTAATTCTCTAAGAAAGAGAAGGTCATATTAGTTTTTTATTGCATGGAATGAGAAGTCGATCAATGGTGGATGTTGGTCAGAAATATGAATCCCGAGGAGGATATCAAAGTAATGGATTGGATGGAATTTTGAAAACTGTTTTTTGAAAAATATTTTCCTCATAGTCTACAATATAAAATAGAGATGAATTTCATTGTCCTTAAGAAAAAGGATGACTAATCTATTAAATCATATAAGGAAAAAATCCAAAGACTTGAATGATATTCCTCTAGATTTTTCATCTCCCCCAAAATTAAATATGGCCACTTATTTGGTGGTACAAATATAAGTCTACTAACATCATTATCCATTAAAGACTTCAATTGTTATGAGGAAATTGTTCAATGTACCCTCAATGTTGAAATGAAGATCATCTAATATCAATGGTCTCACAAGTCTGGAGACATGAAGTAGAGAATGGAAGTGTGATAAAGGAATATCATGGGGGGAAAATTTTCCAACAGCCCACATATCAAAAATTTGGGAAGAAGAATCGCATAAATTGCCTAAAGAGGACAAGGAAAATCTTTAAGTGTGGGAAGGAATGGAACCTAGCTAGAAAATGATGACCATAGAAACCCACCAATGTGATGGGAGAATGGAATGCTCTAGTCAAACCATAGCCTATTTTACATTGTTTCAACTCTAGGGAACATGGACACTATTTGATTCAATGCCCTAAGCCAAGGGTTGTCGCTTCTACCATAGTGATTCTGCTCTTTATTGGTTCAAAAATCCTCTCTAGAGGGATATGTCATGTGTTGACTTTGATTCTTGGTGTTTATTGTCTTTGTATTGAAAGGATATCAATTGTAGATGGAAAATTGGGTGAAATATTAAATTTAAGGGATGCTCCTGCTCGGCGTTCTCTAGCAGCTTTCAAGGGCTCTTCTTCTGGTAGGATCCTCAAGAAAGGATCGTTGGCCTATGTTCAAGATAACCTTGAAGCATTTTTGAACAATTATCCATGGTTAAGAACTCATTAATCACTTGGGTAATCCTCCCCAATGGTGTGAATCCATGGTGGCTTGAAGAACTTGTTCGCATGAACTCTTTTCTTTGGGTTTTTTTTATTAGAAGTGTATTTCATTAGGTAGTGGCTTATTTCATTGTTTGTTTCATTCGGATGAATCTTGAATTCATGCCTGGTCCTCTGGATCTCTTATTTTAAAGTCGGGAACACTCCATCCCCATGAATGGATGATGGAATTCAATGTGTCATATGTCAAGAATGATTTTTCACATGTATGGATCTAGCTACATGACCTCAATCGGTTTTTATGGCATCCAAAAATCATGCATGACATTGTTGCTTCCATTGGTGTTCCGATTCTCTTTGATACAGAGACAAAACAAGTCAGGTAAGAGAATTTTGTGAGAATTTTGGTTCAATTTGATTTGAATTCTACTCTCATTGACGTTGTGACTCGGAATACTCCCACAGATGATATGAAAATCAGTGTTGAGTATGAGAATTGCTATATATTCTGTCAAAATTGCATGTTTTTAGTCATTTATATGAGAATTACAGGAGGAATATCTTTGACTCTTGTGGTTTAAAGATGCATCCGCTGAAGGTCTATGATGCAGATAGGAGATTTAGGCAGCATGGGCATCCCGCTAGCCAGCCTAAGGTGCAACCAGTGGATTTTTAGGACAAGCCTGCTCAGATCCAAGGGGCTCCAACCTGTATGGATAATTCATTAGTGGAGAACTGGGAATAGGTAGGGACTTCCTTGGATGCCACCTTCCCATTATCCATTCCTGATAATGGTGCTGGGAGGTAAAGGGATGGGTATGTGTCTCAACTTCCAACTACATGAGTTGATAGTGACTTTTCATATGTTGTTGCACTTATGCATGCCATTCCTACGAGGCCTGTTTACGTTGCCGGAGCTGATGAAAAAATATCACTCCTAGTGAGATTATTGTTGGATCAACAAATGTTGAAGATGGGAAGAGGGAAGGTGTTGTCACACCATCATACTAGAAGGCCTAATGGATAGACACATTAGCTGATGAGGAAGTGGGGATGTAGTTTGATCGTGAGGTAGCTGTCCAAGAGAATGTTGATTATGATCTTCGAAAATATTTATTATTTTCTACCTAGAGTATGGGGAAGGCTAAGGTGGTGGATGATGATGGATTTCAATTATTCTTGAATATTAAAATCAAGGCTCCCTCACCAATGCATGGAAAAGCCTCAACTATGTGGCATGAGGTGTTTGAACTAGAGGAAGTTCTTAAATATTCCCCCAAAGATGTTCAGGTGGCAATGTCTATAAAGGAATCTGTGGAACCCCCATAGGGTGGGATCCCAGGTAATAGGCCAATGGCTAGAGAAGTTGACACTCTAGAAAGGATGGAGTCAAGTGAGAAGGCTTCCACTATTCCAATGGTCTCAGGTACTAATAATAATAAATTTAATTTCCTTGGAATTTTACACAGATCTGAGAGAAGGGATATGTTTCGTGAGGAGTTTGGAAATGTCCATGAATCTCCTCATGTTGAAGTAAAAAACCTTAGATATTTAGATTGTCTAACACTATGGCTCATGATAAAGAAGGCGAGTCACTGAGTATCGATGAGCATGTAGGTAATTGGTAGGCTTTAAATAAATGGAATAGGGAAGGCACCTGAAGTGTAGGGGTGGCCCTAGAGGACGGGTCCTGATAAATAAAAGCAGGTGACTGTGGCTAGTCAATGTGTCTTCAGCGGCGTTGCGCTAGTCTTTATCCTCGCAATCTTCTGTATTTATTCCATTTGTACTCTACTTTTGTTAATAAATTTTCCCAGGACATGGGTTTTTTAACCCATGGCTCGATTCATTCCTAGTATATAAAAATAACACTATTTTTTGTTAATGGTACATTTTTTTACTATTAATAATATTTTTAATTATTTTAATTATAAATAATTTTTATTTCAAGTAAATATGTAAAAATATAATTATTTAAATTTTGTAAACTTTAATTACTTCAAGAATTGTATATAAAATTAACTAATTTTATTATATTGAATGTAACATAAACTTAAATTATTTTAATTTTTATTTTAGTGTAAATTATATTACTTTTGTTAATTAAGTTGAACACAATTTACTATTAATAATATTTTGAGTAGTTATTTATAAATTAATAATAATTTCATTTAGGAAACTATAGATTCTTACAAAAAGATATATAATTATATTTTAAAATATTAATAAATACGATTTAATATATTTAAATATATATATATATATATAGTAGATTTAAAATTAAATAAATGTACAATATATTATTGAATAGATAGATAAATAAAATTATAATAGTGAATTATTTTTTAAAAATATATTATTAATAATCATTACATACAAACATGTATATCGTAAATTATTTCAAAAATGTATATCATTTCTAAGATAATATATACTATATAATTTGAATATATTATTTGAAAAATAGTATTAAGTGTATTTAAAAGACATCATTAAATACAAAAAATGCATATATATATATATTGATATTTAAAAGCAGGTAATATAAATATACAGATATATATATATATATATAATTTATTAGATACAGTTATAAGTAAAGATAGAATATATAGAACATAATAAGTATCCTAAAAAAACATGTTGAGAGTATTGTGTGATGACAAGCCTTGAGATGACCGACCAATGTATGATTGAAATTGCATGTCATCTTTTTTTGCATGTGGTCATATAATTTATAATGAATGACATAGGGAATTTAAATATTGTTCTTGTATAATTTAAATTTTATTTATAAAATATAATTTATATTTAAGGAAATATTTTTTTTTTAAATGTATATATTTTTAATTTAAAATTTTGAATAATTATATTTGGATATATATATATATATATATATATTATACTATATCTAAAGTAAAATAAATTAAAAATATAATATTTGATAAGTAAATAAAGTGAATCTATAAAAAATATTTTATAAAATTTATATTATGAATATTTATTTATAAAAATACTAGTTATATTATGTGTCATATTTAAATTTATTTAAATAAAAAATATATTATTTGATATATATATATATATATAATAGATCCTTTTGGATGGTGTTGTGGGTTTGGGAGCTTATCTGCGAAGGTATCGACGATGGCATCTAGGGCTCGCTTCCACCATGGCGATTTCGCACTCTCTTGGTTCAAAACTTCTCTTTGGAGGGCTATCTTGAGTGTCACCATTGGTTTCGGGCGTTTCTTACCATGGTATAGAACTAATCATTACTGTAAATGGAAAATTGGGTGAAATATCATATTTAAGGGATGCTCATGCTCGGTGTTCTCTAGAATCTTTCCAGGGATCTTCTGCTAGTAGGATCCTCAAAAAAGGATCATTGTCCAATGTTGATGCTACCTTGAAGCATTTTTGGAAATATTGGCTATGGGTAAGAAATTATTAATCACTTGGGTTGTCCTCCCCAAAGGTGTGAAGTGATGATGTATTGAAGATATTATTCACAGGATCTCTTTTCTTTGAGGTTTTTTTCAGATTGGAAGTGTACTTCAATAGGTAGAGGCTTCTTTCAATGTTTGTTTCATTCAGATGAATCTTATATTCATTCCTAGTCCTCTGGTTCTCTTCTTTTAAATCTATAAATGCTCCATCTCCATGAATGGATGATGGAATTCAATGTGTCATAGGTCAAGAATGCATTCACATAGGTATGTATTAGGTTTCATGACCTCGACTGGATTTTAAGACATCCAAAAATCCTGCATGGAATTTTTACTTCCATTGGTGTTCTAATTTGCTCAGATTAGGAGACAAAACATTTCATGTATGGTAATTTTGTGAAAATACTAGTTTAAATTTATTTGAGTGATACTCTCATTGACATTGTTAATCTCACTACTCCCAATAATGATATACAAATCATTATTGAGTATGATAATTTACATGTATTCTATCAAAATTGGAAGTTTGTTAGTCATTTGGATGAGAATTGTAGGGGGAAGGTCTTTGAATATTGTGGTTCGAAGAGGCATCCACCTAAGTACTGTGATGATAATAGGAAATTTAGGCATCATGGGAATACCGTTCGATAGCCTAAGGTGTAGCTGGTGGATTTTTAGGATAATCTTGTTCAGATCCATATGGCTCAAAACTGTATGGATAAGTTACTAGTGGAGAACCGAGAACAGGAGAGGAATTACTTGGATGCTTCTAGCCCATTATCCATTCGCGATAAGGGTTATAGGAGGGAAAGGGATGGGTATGGGTATCAAATGGAAACAATAGGATCTTATGGTAACTTTTTATATGATATTGCACTTAAGAAGGACATTCCTATGGGGTCGGTTTTCCTTACCACAGTTGATGAAAAAAATATCACTCCTAGTGATATTTATACTGTACTAGTAAATATTGAATATGGAAATAGAGCAGGTAGTGTCACACCATCAAACCTAAAGGCATCATGGGAAGACACAACAGTTGATGAGGAAGTGGAGATGAAAACTGATCATGAGATTGATGTCCAATAGGATGTTCGTTATGATCTCCGGTAAGATTTATTATTTTCTACCTATAGGAAGGGTAAGGCTAAGGTGTTTGGTGAGGAGGGATTTAAATTTTTCTTGAATTGGAAAATCAAGGTTCCCTCACCAATACATGGAAAAGACTCAAATATGCAGCATGAGGTGTTTGAACTTGAGAAAGTTCTTAAAGCTTCCCCCAAAGATATTTAGGTAGTAATGTCAACAAAGGAATTTGTGGAACCCCTACAGGGTGGGGTCCCAGCTAATGGTCTAAGGGATGGAGAAGCCAACACTCTAGAAATAATGGAGGCAAGTGAGGAGGAATCCACTATTACACTAAGTTCAGGTACTAATAATAATAAATTTAATTTTCTTGACATTTTACACAAATCCCAGAGCAGGGATGTACTTCATCAGAAGTTTGGATATGTCCATGAATCTACTTGTGCTGAAGGAAAAACCTCATATATTTAAATTTTCAACAATATGACTCACGATGATGAAGACAAGTCATCGAGTATGGATGAGTAGGTTGGTAATTGGAAGGCTTCTAAGCAATGGAAGAGGGAAAGCACCTGGAAAGTAGGGGTGGCCCTAGAGGACAAGGTGACAAAAATAAAAGAAGTTGATCGATGTTGGTCATTGTTTCTTAGGTGGCGTTGCACTAGTCTTTAACCTTGAAATCTCTTGTTATTATTGCATGTGTACTCTAATTTTGTTAATAAATTGTTTGGGGCCATGGGTTTTTGAACCCATGGCTTGAATCATTCCTAGTATAAACAAATAATAATATTTTTTGTTAATGGTACTAATTTTTTTTACTGTTAATAATAATTTTTAAATTATATTAATTATAAATAATTATTTTTCAAATTAATTTTGTATAAATTATAATTATTTAAATTTTGGAAACATTAATTACTTCAATAATTGTATATATACTTACATAATTTTATTATATTGAAAGTAACATAAGTTTAAATTATTTTAATTTTTATTTAAGAGTAAATTATATTAATTATTTTTAATTAAGTTTAACATAATTTATTATTAATAATATTTTGAGTAGTTATGTATAAATTAATAATACTGTTATTTAGGAAACTATAGCCACTTGTAAATTTATATATAATTATATTTTAAAATATCAATAAACACATTTGAATATATTTAAATGTATATATATTTTAAATTGAAAATTAAATAAATTTACAATATATTATTGAATGGATAGATAAATAAAATTATAATAGTGAATTGTTTTTAAAAAATATATATTAGTAATAATCATTACATTAAAACATGTATATAGTAAATTAATTGCAAAAATTCATAACATTTTTGAGATAATATACATTATTTTATTTGAATATAATATTTAAAAATAATATTAGGTATATTTAAAATACATCATTAAATACAAAAAATGCTTACATATATATATATATAATGATATTTAAATGTAGGTAATATAAATATACATATATTTATATATATGTAGATATTTATAATATATTAGATACCATTACAGGTAAATATAGAATATATAGAACATAATAAGTATCCCAAAAAACAATTTAAGAGTATTGTGTGATGACATGTCTTGAGATGACTAACCAATGTATAATTGAAATCCCATGTCATTGTTTTTTGTATATGTTCATATAATTTGTAATAATCACCTTTTATTTTCCTTATTGATGACCTTTGTGTTGTCCCTATTTCTATGTACGTAAGGACCTACGTGTCCGTGTGAAAATGTTGTGTATCCCAAACTTCTAGTCCCCCTCACTTTCATGTGAGTAACATTGTAATAAAAGGGTGTTCGATAAGAGGTGTTGTTTTTTGAAACTAAATTTTTGAACCATGGATTAAAGGAGACTGATTGTTGCTGAAATATGATATAATAGAGTCTCTAAGAGTTATATCCTAGGTTTTGGTTGGTTTATCAAATAATGATAAAACAATCCATAGAAAAAGTCTCAAGATCAAGGAACAGTTTTTTAATCATAACTATTTAAAACATGTTAATCATTTGATGATGTAGTATAAATATGTATAACATTTTATTAAATTTTCATTCTAGGAAATCATGTTAACATCAACACACAATAATATTGAGGTTATTTTTATTGATCAAGGTTTTAGCTATAGTTTTCCACTTGCAAGAGTGGAAAATATTCATAAAAGTATTAATATAAATATACGTATATATATTTTTTATTTATTATATATCGTTATAGGTCTGTTACAATATGTAGAACATAGTATGTATCTCAAAGAAACATGCTATCATTATTTTATAATGACAGGTCTTGAGATGACCAACCAATGTATGATTAAAATTGAATCTCAATTTTTTTTGTTTCTGATTATTTAATTTTTAGTAATTGATTGATATTGATATAACTATCCAATGTATTATTCAAATTTCATGTCGTATTTTTATTTTCTATTATATAATTTATAGTATTTTCATTTTATTTTCTTCATTGATGACTTGAATGTCATCCCTCTCTATAATCATGTAAGGACTTCCATGTCCATCTAAAAACGTTATGTATCGCAAACCCCTATATGCTCTAACATACACATGAGTAATATTGTAATGGCAGGGTGTTCAATAATAGGACTTGTGGTTTGAAGCTATATTGTTACACCATGACTGAAATGATACTACTATTTATTGAAATATGAGATAATAGAGTCTCTAGGAGTCCCCCCTTTAGTTTTTGGTTGGTTTATCAAATAATGATAAACTAATCCGTAGAAAAAATCTCAAGACCAAGTCACAGTTATTTAATCATAACCAATTAAAACATGTTAAATATTTGATGATATAATATAAAACTTTTTATTAAAAATAATTATAGGTAATCATGTCTATGTGAATATACTACAATTGCAAGGTAATTTATATTGATTGGTGTCTTAACTATATTTTTCCCCTATAAGAGTTGAAAATCATTGTGAATGTGTGACATTAGATGAAGTTCATCGAAAGATTCATAGTCACAAAAAAACAAAGAGCTTGTCAATCTATTAATTCAATTATATCTCAATATCTTTAATATCTTCATAATCTATGGCACATTGAGTATCCTCTGGTCGATGGTGAGGATTGGGTAGATGCATCATTGTGGTTCAAGAAATAGTGTAGTAATGGATTATTGGAAATATGTATGGATGTTTCTGATATTGATGAGGTTCAACCTACTTCTACAAAACAATGTTATGGGAGATCTTTTGAATTCAGTCCTTTACAAAATTCCCATTCATTTTCTACCCATATGACTCTGGTAATAGAAAAAAAATTATGAATATGATGATCATAATATGGAAAGAACTGTAGGGGACATCCCCATTGTTACTCCTAATTTATTTAATGAGACTTTATCCAATGAAGAAGTATCTGATGATGAAATAGAAGATGATTTAGTTGAAGATGATGTGGGGAATGAACCTTCTATGTTTCCTTCGATAGATAGGAATCAACTAATTAGTGGTAATAATCCTACCTTATTGACTTCCTAAGTTGAAATAATGTTGTGTGCACAACATTTTGATTGGAATAGAATTACATTGAATACTAAATTCCCTAGAATTATACATAACATATCTTCATCAAATGATAATACAATATACATTGGACAAGTGTTTGAAAGTAAAATTAAATTGAGAAATTTTCTAAATAAATACCAAATAGATAACAAATTTAAATTTGTGTTTTATGAGTCCAAGAAGGAAAAATACCTCATTTACTGTGACAAATATGGGTAAGAATGTAAATGTTGAATGTGGGAAAATTTTATAATTTTTTTCATGTTGTAAGATAACTAAGTTGTAAGGAACACATACTTTTTTACATTCAAACTTGTCGCAAGATCAATCTTCAATTGATTCATAGTTTAAATTTATTGTTATTGTAGAGATCATATAAATTTGTCAGGATGTTCATGTATCCCTTGTCCAAGAATGAATACAATAGTTTTTTAAATGCAATATATATTACAAAAAATCTGGGAATGACAAATAGAAGACAATTGTGAAAGTCTATAGTGATTGTGATGAATCATAAATAGTATTTACATAACTAATGGGATTTTTTTCTCTCAATAATTTGGTTATTTATCATTTGGGAACTCTTGAGTATGTCTCCCTAAATCAAAAATTTTATCAAACAAAGGTGAACCTCCATTAAATATTTTAGGCATTCAGGCCATGTGTCGATGATTTTCCTTATTTTAAAAAATTCATTCAAGTCAATATATCATTTATTTATAGTAATTATATAGTTGTTCTATGTATTTATTCTACAGAGGATGGTAATCATGATCCTCTACCATGATTTTGAATCATGGAGTTTGGTTTTTGTCCTGTATATGCATTCCAATTACCCAAATCCAGGGAGTGTGTCTCATATATGATTTCCCTCAAGAAATTATAGAGGCTATTAAAAATTATGGAGTTTCATGGAAAGAAATGAATGATTACTATCAATATTTCATTATACAAGTTGATAGTAATGTGTATAAGTATTTCAGAGGTGCAAAAATAAAGAAGGAAATCATCAACTTATGTATGTTTTTGTAATGGCCTGAACCTCTATGGTCCATTACTTTTTAAAATTTTGATGTGGTCAAACACGACGTGTGTTATAATAATAATTTTTAATTGTAATAATTGATAAGGGTGGCCTGAAAATATTTGGTTTTAATTTGATTAAATGGTTTTAATTTAAACATTATGAAATAAAAGAAAACAAATTGAATGTATTTAATTCAATGAGGGGAGGTGGATGGTTTCTTTTTGATTTATTTAAATTTTAATAAATAATAAATTATGTGTGTAATGGGCATATAATGGGAGGTTCATGGAATAAATTATAATAAATGAGGTGCATGTAATAAATTATAAAGTAATGAAATGCATGGGGCGCATGGGCGTGACCTTGTACAGGAGGCGTTGTGCGGTTCTCCACAATTAAAGTTGGAATTGTGTAAATGACATTAAAAGGGTATTATTATATAATAATTTGTTATAATAATAATTATTATTATTAATGATAATGATGGGGGCCCGTTGATGAAATTGATAAAGGATTTATTACTATTATATTAAATAATAATGGTAATGGTAGCTTTTAGTGTGTGATTAATTAAATGGAATGGTCTTAATTTAATATGAGAATAACCATGATAAACTAATTTAATGGGATTAAATTAGAACATTAATGATGGGTGTTATTAATATTAATTTTATTAATAATAACATTGAAGTGATAATGGAGTAAAGGCAAGGGGAGGTGCCACTTTTGGTGGACTGGGAGAAGAAATCGTGAATGGAAGAGTTAGATTGGAGAGAGAAAGAGTTAAAGGAAACAAATTAGATTTTAAACTAATAAAAAAAGAGAGAATATCATGAATTGGTGAGGCGCACCAAATTAAAAAGGATTTTGTATGTGAATCTTAAATGATATTGGAGATAAAAAATTTCAATGAAATGAAATAATAAGGATAATATAATATTATTATTATTATTTATGGTTGTCAAAACCATAATTCATTCGTAACTTCTTTAGATGATATTGGATTGACGAACTGTCTACGGCAGTGTAACTCTGAAATTATGATGGTCATTTTAAGACCAATGATGAATACCTTTTTATGATTCATGTCTCGGGTCAATAAAACACCTATAATTAATTGAAGTTGTTATTATCATTAAATGCATGGAAACTGTGTGACGTGTCGTGTATTGACCAGTCAAAAAAAGTAACAGTTGTATGGTCACATTGTGTATTAATTAATACACATTGCATACTATTTTACCTTTTCGTTGCTTATATAAGAGACGGTCACGTGTTATTTACAGACCCCTCTTCTTCTCCGCACGATGACGCTCCCAGATGACCCATAAACCTTCCTTTTATCTTCTTCATCCAGACTCCCATCGTTGATCTGTTGGTGGTTGCGGGATCGTGTCGACAAGGTGAAAATTGTGCACCTCGTTCCTTTCCCTCTTCTTTGACTTCCTCTTTTCAGTTTCCTACTGAGGAGATTGCTGATATTTGGCAGGAACGATGCTCTTCGACGAACGTCATCTTAATGGTACGTTCTACCCCATTCTTATTCCTTCCTCGATCTCCTCTTTCTGTTACTCCTTGCCATTCTATGACAAGTGACACCTTAAACCTTAATGGAGTCTCCCTTGGTTGTTAGTATGGTTGTGTCACAACGTCCACAGGAGGACGTAGTCATTAGGAGGAGTGATCAAAATTCTTATGGTGGTTGTTCTCGCAGAAGGACATCAAAACCTGTTCAGGTAAGGATATTACCTTCGTCTCTCTCTCTTTTGAGCATCATGTAGGGTGGGTATCCTCTTGTTTTCATGATATACGGTTGAACCAGTAAATAAAGATAATTACTGGTTAAAGAACAGGTTTGGGGAAATTTTTGTTGATATTGTTGTTTTATTTCCATCAATGCTTATCCTTTGATTATGTTGTGAATTAAATAGGCTTATGCCTACTGAAAATAATGGTCTTTGGGGGCCTTTTCTTGCGTAATTAAATGTTGCCCTTTTTTTCTGGATTGTTTTGTGGATAGAGTTTCATAGAATGTGGAAATTGGTTAATCATGTAAAGTCGGATCATTAAATGAATACCTGTAACCTTTTTATGTTCACCCCGGTTAAACTAAATGAAAGAATGAATTTTTTGGGTGTGGTTTGGGGTTTAATTATGTGAACGGGGTGTTTTGTGGGTTGTTGTGGAACGGGTGAGCAGTGGGGTTTCGATTGTCTTGGTTGTGGGTTGGCATGTATGGTATGGTTGTGATGGGCAGTGGAGCTGCAGTAAATGGTATCAAAGAGATGATTATGTGGTATGGGTATTGTTTCTGATGTGTTTGTGGTTATGGTGGTTGGAAGCAGGGTTGTAGGGATGGGTTGTGCATATGAATAAAAGTGGAAGATTTAACTAATGAATTGTGGGGCATGGTAGTTGATTAAATATGGAAAATCAATGGAATTGATTGGCTGATAAAAGAAAAATGGTATTGTGTTGCTTGTGTTTTCCCTAACTTTATTTGTGGTTGGTAGGGATATGTTTTACGAACAATTGATCTGGTTTGGTTGTTGTTAGTTTCTCGGTAGTTAAGGAACTGATAAACTAAAACTGTTGAAATATGAAAAGATTAATGGGGTTTGGGGTTGTTTATTATGTGCATACATTCGAGGTAGAAGTGTTGAGGCATGTGCTCAGATCTTTTGTGTAGAAGCCTTAGGATGGGTTGAGTGGTTGATATAATAATATAAATTTGTACATTTTATGTTTCTTTACGCACCCCACCCATGTTGAGTACTACGTTTGGAACACCCGTAGGATGGGGGGGTCAGATTCTCAAACATCTAAAGGATGTCTGGTTATTGTTCTTCCTTGTTCTCCCTCTTCCAAGTTCTATAGGACAAGATCCTTCGGGCATGTTACAATAGATGTTTCCCAAGAGTCTTTGGGATGAGGATGTGATATGTTCCCAGGTGTCTTTGGGATGAGATGTGATGTGTTTCCCAGGTGTCTTCGGGATGATATGTGGTTATGGCTGAGGATTGAGTGTCGGCGGGATACTCTGAGCTTCGTATGGCCATGTTGCGGCACTAGATCGAGCTTCGTATGGCTAAGTTGCGGAACTTGCTCAGGAAGAGGGGAAATCATCAGAGTGTTAGGCATGAGGTCTTGATCAGTATTCAGTGGGAAGGTGGTGCGGGGTACCCATACTTTGATAATATTACTATACTACTCTATTGACTTGCGATATTTGGTGAGTGTGGCTTGTAAGGATGGGTGGATAGATTCCTTTCTAGGCTTTGGTTCCTTCTGTTTTCTCACGAGGAATTAGGATGTCTCCCCACCTGTGCACGAGTGATTTAGGTTTTCCTACTGAGTATACTTGTATGATCACCCTACATTTACATTCAGGTTTTCAAGAGGACTTCAGGATCGTGCGAGACCTTGCTAGTTGGGTGTTGGAGTTTTGATGGTTGCAGTTTTTGATTTCTTTTTTTTGGTATCGTACTTTGGAGATTTTCTTGTACTTGTACTTTTGTTTCGGTATTGTATAAAACATGCATATGGGTTTGGTTTTGGGTTTATTTTCATTTAATTGTTCCTTTTTCTTTTGGTGTTTGAATCTTCCTATTTCCCGATCTTAAATAAAAAAAGGGTAATGCCTCCCATATTTGTGAAAACCCATACCCTTGGTGCTAGTCGCCACTCCGGGGCCTACTGGAGGTGGGACTCGGGGGTCATTATCTCCCTTTCACAATTTCCATCTCAGGAGGGGCATCTTTGGTGGGAGGGGGACATGATAAAATGGTATCAGAGCTGATGGTTGAGATATAGGATGGAGTTTGGAGTTAGTCATAGTGAGGATTGCATGGGATGGTAGGGAAACAGTGTTGGCTGATCTTGGTGCGTGACATAGGCCAGGGAAGACCGGCTAAGACACGAGATTTTAGGGGCCCCCGTGATCCGATGCAAGGACTCTGAGCTTACTGAATGACCAAGTAAGACTACATTTATTGCATGGTAGAGACCCTAGGAAAGGTACATGCATCATCATGATTTGTGTTTTACTTGATTTGGGTGTTCTGGGAAAGAAATCTAAATAAAATGATAAAATGAAACCTTTAGAAAATTTCCTTGCTACTTGGGATTAGGCGTTCTTTATTTACCGTACAACTATGGCACCTAGACGTCATTCCTGGGTGACTCAGGCAGTCGAGGTCCAGCAGATTCAGACAGTCGATCAGTTGAGGATTGACCGAGAGGAGGAAGATGACTTGTGACAACGCATGTTTTGTGCTTCCCAGCGACAGAGCTTGAAGAAGTATGAAGGCATAACTTCAGATACGGAATCAGAGAGTTAGTTGAAGGAACTCAAGATCACCTTTGGGATGATCAGGGATCCATCAGAGTACTGGGTTCCTCTAGCAGTAATCCAGCTGTGAGGAGCGGTGCATCAGTGGTGGATGCTTTACCTTGGGGAGGGGAAGGAGACAGAAGTTCTGTGGGCCAACTTCGAGAAGGATTTCCATAAGGAATTTCTTTCCTCAACGAGGATGGCCGAGAAGAGGCAGGAGTTGTTGTCTCTCCAACAAGGAAGCATGTCACTGTGGTAAATAGGGGTCAAGTTCAAGGATCTCCTCCATTTTTTCCCGAATCTCTTTCCGGATGAGGGTTCCCGAGCCAGACATTTAGAGTAGGTACTTCACCCCTCTATTCTGTGTGTGGTGACCCCTTTCACCTTACCAATATACCTGTAAGTATAGAAGAAGACAGAGATAATCGAGAGGATGCACTCGCAAGTAGGTCCACCACGAGAGAGGAGTCACCCAAGTTCTTCCAAGAAGGAGGTGGTCAATAGTTGATCCCCAGCAACAGGACCTTCCAAGTTTCGACCGGTAGGGAGTAGACTTCAGCAGTTCCCATACCAATCTCACGTTTTCCACCCGTTTTCAATGGACCAGGGACCGAGGTGCTTTTCATGTGGGAATCGTGGGAATCTTGGAAGACATTTCCCTTTTCAGACTCAGTATGGAGGGACTGGCCAAGTTCAGCCCCAACCCCAACAGCAGTTCCCAGCCCGACCCTTCCAGCAGCAACAGGTTCCAGTCCCTCCAAGGGGAGCTGGAGTATGTGGTGTCCAACCATAGGGAATTCCTCAAGGACCCCAAGCGGGACATGGTCGAGGATTTGGGCGTCAAAAGAGAGTCAGAGGAGTGGGACGTGGACTGTTTCATGCAACATAAGCGGAAACCCTACCAAGGCCATAGATCGAGAGAGATGTTTTCAGTTTTACTTAAATTCTCTCATTTATGTTTTGTTTAAAATCAGAAGCATCACACTCCTTTGTTGAAACTCATTCTCGCCCATGCTTTGGGCTTGGACCTTATTTTTCATGAGTCTATAATGCTAAGTTTTTTCCCTCTTTCCTCTAAATGTGTGTGAAGAGTCCTAACATGTGGGGAGAGGAGGACATGATCCCTAATCAATATGCATTAATGTGGATGCGATTAAACCCATGAGGGTGAGTCAGTGTTGCCCAAAGCGGATAGTATCTTGACATGGGAGAAGGAATTCCCCAATCCATGTGTTGGGGCATCATGTTTCTTGTTTTGTGTGGTGTTGGGGGCAGTGTGTGTATGATAAATCCTAAATTATAGGGGTGGGAGGACCTAATCCCTAATAGAGACGCATTAATGTGGATTCTATTAAACCCGTGCAGGTCAGTCAGTACCGCCTAAAATGGATAATATCTCGACATGGGGGAAGGAATTCCTTGACTCATATAATTAGGATAGTGGTTGGATTCCTCTTATGACGAGAGCCTTGAGAGGTATCTTATGGGGTGTTTGTTCGGACCTTTCCCCTTTTTATGGGTTGGTTTTTAATTCTCGAGGACGAGAATGTTTTGAGAGGTATCTAATGAAATGGCTCGGACCTCTCTAGTCCATTCCTTTGTAAAAATTTGATGTGGTCAAACACAACACATGTTATAATAATAATTTTTGATAGTAATAATTGATAAGGGTGGTGTGAAAATATTTGGTGTTAATTAGATTAAATGGTTTTAATTTAATCATTGTGACATAAAGGAAATAAAATTGAATGTATTTAATTCAATGAGGTGCGGTGCTTGGTTTCTTTTTGATTTATTTAAATTTTAATAAATAATAAATTGTGTGTGTAATGGGCATATAATGGGTGGTGCATGGAATAAATTATAAAGGAATAAATTATAATAAATTAGGCGCATGTAATAAATTATAAAGGAATGAAATGCATGGGGCGCATGGGCATGACCTTGTACAGGAGGCGTTGTGCGGTTCTCCACAATTAAAGTTGGAATTGTGTAAATAATATTAAAAGGGTATTATTATATAATAATTTTTTATAATAATAATAATTATTAATGATAATGATGGTGACCCGTTGATGAAATTGAAAGAGGATTTATTACTATTATATTAAACAATAATGGTAATGGTGGCTTTTAGTGTGTGATTAATTAAATAGAATGGTCTTAATTTAATATGATAATAACCATGAAAAACTAATTTAATGGGATTAAATTAGAACATTAATGATGCGTGTAATACATGTTGCATACCATTTTACCTTTTCGTTGATTATATAAGAGAGGTTCACATGTTATTTACGGACCCCTCTTCTTCTCCGCACGACGACGCTCCCAGATGACCTAGAAGCCTTCCTTTTATCTTCTTCATCCGGACTCTGATCGTCAATATGTCGGTGGTTGCGGGATCATGTCGACGAGGCGAACATCGTGCACCTCGTTCCTTTACCTCTTCTTCAACTTCCTCTTCATAGTTTCCTACTGAGGAGATTGCTGATATTTGACGGGAATGATGCTCTTCAATGAACATAATCTGAATGGTACGTTCTACCCCATTATTATTCCTTCCTCGATATCCTCTTTATGTTCCTACTTGCAATGATATGACAAGTGATACCTTAAACCTTAATGGAGTCTCCCTTGGTTGTTAGTGCGGTTGTGCCGTAGCGTCCATGGGAGGATGTAGTCATCAGGAGGAGTGATCGAAATCCTCGTGGTGGTTGTTCTCATAGAAGGACATCAAAACCTGTTCAGGTAGGGATCTTACCTTCGTCTCTCTCTCTCTCTTGAGCATCATGTGGGGTGGGTATCCTCTTGTTTTCGTGAGATACGGTTGAACCAGTAAATAAATATAATAACTGGTTAAAGAACATGTTTGGGGAAATTTTTGTTGATATTTTTGTTTTATTTCCATCAATGCTTATCCTTTGATTATGTTGTGAATTGAATAGGCTTATTCCTACTGAAAATCATGGTCGTTGGGGGCCTTTGTTTTCACAATTAAATGTTGCCTTGTTTTTTTCTGTATTTTTTTGTGGATGGAGTTTCATAGAATGTGGAAATTGGTTAATCATGTAAAGTTGGATGATTAAATGAATACCTAGAACCTTTGTATGATCACCCCAGTTAAACTAAATGAAAGAATTAATTTTGTGGGTGTGGGTTGGGGTTTAATTATGTGAAGGGGGTGTTTTGTGGGTTGTTGTGGAATGGGTGAGCAGCGGGGCTGCGGTTAGCTTGGTTGTGGGTTGGCGTGTATGATCTGGTTGTGATGGGAAGTGGAGATGCAGTAAATGGTATCAAAAGGATGATGATGTGTTACGAGTATTTTTTCTGATGTGTTTATGGTTATGGTGGTCGGCAGCAGGGTTGTAAGGATGGGTTGTGCATATGAATTAAAGTGGAAGAGTTAACTAATGAATTGTGGGGCATGGTAGTTGATTAAATATGGAAAATCAATGGAATTGATTGGATGATAAAAGAAAAATGGTATTGTGTTGCTTGTGTTTTTCCTAACTTTATTTGTGGTTGGTAGGGATATGTTTTACGAACCATTGATCTGGTTTGGTTGTTGTTAGTTGCTCGGTAGTTAAGGAACTAATAAATTAAAACTGTTGAAACATGAAAAGATTAATGGGGTTTGGGGCTGTTTATTATGTGCATACTTTCGAGGTAGTAGTGCTAAGGCATGTGCTCAGATCTTTTGTGTAGAAGCCTTAGGATGGGCTGAGTGGTTGATATAATTATATAAATATGTAAGTTTTATATATTTTTTTATGCACCCCACCCAAGTTGAGCATTACGTGTTGAACACCCATGGGATGGGGGGGTGATATTCTCAAACATCTAAAGGATGGCTGGTTATTGTTCTTCCCTATGCTCCCTCTTCCAGGTTCTATAGACCAAGATCCTTCGGGCAGGTTATGACAGGTGTTTCCCAAGAGTCTTTGGAATGAGGATGTGATATGTTCCCAGGTGTCTTCAGGATGAGATGTGATGTGGTTCCCATGTGTCTTCGGGATGAGATGTGGTTATGACCGAGGATTGAGTGTCGATGGTATACTATGAGCTTCGTATGGCCATGTTGCGGCACTAGCTCGAGCTTCGTATGGCCAGGTTGCGGCACTAGCTCAGAAAGAGGGGGAAGCATCAGAGCATTAGGCATGAGGGCTTAATCAGTATTACGTGGGAAGGTGGTGTGGGGTACCCATACTTTGATAATATTACTATACTACTCTATTGACTTGCGATATTTGGTGAGTGTGGCTTGTAAGGTTGGGTGGATAGATTCCTTTCTAGGCTTTGGTTCCTTCTATTTTCTCACGGGGCGTTAGGATGTCTCCCCACCTGTGCATGAGAGCTTTAGGTTTTCCTACTGAGTATACTTGTATGCTCACTCTACGTTTACTTTCATGTTTTCAGGAGGAATTTAGGGACCGTGCGGGACCTTGCTAGTTGGGCGTTGGAGTTTTGCTGGTTAGAGTTTTTGCTTTTCTTTTTTTTTGGTATCGTACTTTGGAGCTTTTCTTATACTTTTACTTTTGTTTTAGTATTGTATAAAACATTCATATGGGTTTGGTTTTGGGTTTATTTACTTTTACTTGTTCCTTTTTCTTTTGGTGTTTTACTCATCCTATTTCCCGATCTTAAATAATAAAAGGGTAATGCCTCCCATATTTGTGAAAACTTATACCCTTGGTGCTAGTCGCCACTTCGGGGCCAACTAGAGGCGGGACTCGGGGGTCATTATCTCCCTTTCACCTTTGTCAGCTCAGGAGGGGCATCTTTGGTGGGAGGGGGTTGTGACATAATGGTATCAGAGCGTTAGGCGTGAGGGCTTGAGTAGTATTCAGTGGGAAGGTGGTGCATGGTACCCATACTTTGATAATATTACTATACTACTCTATTGACTTGCGATATTTGGTGAGTGTGTCTTGTAAGGTTGGGTGGATAGATTTCTTACTAGGATTTGGTTCCTTCTGTTTTCTCACGGGGCATTAGGATGTCTCCCCACCTGTGCATGAGAGATTTAGGTTTTCCTACTGAGTATACTTGTATGCTCACCCTACGTTTACTTTCAGGTTTTCAGGAGGACTTTAGGGACCGTGCAGGACCTTGCTAGTTGGGCGTTGGAGTTTTGCTGGTTGCAGTTTTTGCTTTCTTTTTTTTGGGTATCGTACTTTGGAGATTTTCTTGTACTTGTAATTTTGTTTCAGTATTGTATAAAACATGCATATGGGTTTGGTTTTGGGTTTATTTTCATTTACTTGTTCCTTTTTCTTTTGGTGTTTAACTCATCCTATTTCCTAATCTTAAATAATAAAAAGGGTAATGCCTCTCATATTTGTGAAAACGCATACCCTTGGTGCTAGTCTCCACTCCGGGGCCTACTGGAGATGGGACTCATGGGTCATTATCTCCCTTTCACCATTTCCAGCTTAGGAGGGGCATCTTTGTTGGGAGGGAGTCGTGACAGTTTTCGTAAACTTATATGTTTTTATGAAAAAATTTAATATCCTTTTAAATACATTATTCTCCTTTTTTCGGCATACGAGCGCCAATATTGAAAGTTTAATCAATGAATTGAATAAATTTATTAGGATAACCAAAATGTATATGATCATATTATGTGGATTTCAAAGGACAAATAGTCATTATCATATGATGGTGGCAAGAGATATGACCATATGACCACTAAAATTGTGGAGTGTATAAATGGGGCCTTCAATGGTGTTCATAAACTACAAATCATAGGATTAGTACATGAAAAATTTTATAGACATGTGAAGTACTTTGTTGAAGGGTCCCAATTGGCCTACTAGAGGATGCAACATGGAATTTTTTTTGGTCATAATTTCCAAAGATACAGTGATAAGATATTATAGTAAGGTTCCTCATTTTATCTTTCAAACTTTGTTCTCGTAAGGAGACACTTTTAGGTAACAAAGTACCACAACCCGCTCACATGCAACCATGATTGAGTGTTGGTGGTTGTATTGGAAAATAGGTTCTGTGATTGTGATTATTTCTAGACAATGTGATAACCATATACACATTCCGTTGCAGCTTGTGTAATAGTGAACATATCATGGGAACCCTATGTTAACCTGTTATATCACATGAACGCTCTTATTGACTGTAATAGTGCACCTTGGTTTCCTGTTGGTGATTTCCATACTTTTAACTTGCCTATTTATTAGCTGAATATGGTTCCTGATATTACCAGTGTTTATATTATGGATTTTTTATTTATGGATTCTTTAATTTCATGACTTTTTCATTTATGGATTGTTATATTTCTAGTTTGAATCAATAAGAATATTGTGATATTTCAAACTTTTACCTTGACAACTCATCAATCGACTGTAGTGCCTAATATTACTTGGTTTTACCCTTGAGGGTGATCGAATTTTACTCATATGATAAATGCGATGGACTGGCCTCAGGAATTGGAAGTGGGACTATGATACAACATTTTTCACACATAAGGTCATACTCATAAAATATGTCCCCACGTGGAAGGAAAGGGATCCACTTCACAACATATTTGATCGAGTTTTTTTATTTTATCATGACTATGTACATTTTATTAATATTTAGGATTTTCATTTATGGGTATTTTGGTTTCTAGACTATTTCATTTCTTTCTTTCTTCTTCTCTATACTGTTATAATCATGGTTTCACAAGGTCAATTGAATTTATCATGTAATTGCTTCTACTATACGAGATTATCATCATAGTCGATATTCAGATAATTATTTAGATTTAAATTAAACATGATCGGAGATCATTAAAACAATAAATTGAAGCACTAAGACAACAACACGAGTTATATCTATTGGTTCACCTCATTTTTCATCTTAATACTTAATTATAAATACTAATTTTCTACATGAGATTTCTTCTTGTAGTTTTTGAAAAATTATTTTACAAATTGTATTAAATTAACTATAAAAAGTAATGATGATATCAAATATAGATATAAGGGGCCCTCCATTTCTCACATTTCAAGAATACCATGTTTCACGACTAGTCATAGAGGGATGTTAAGTTCCTTTTTTAGAATACATAGGTCTCATTATTTCTATCATGTTACACCACCTCATTCCATTATCCCTTATCTTCATCGTGCTCGATTATACAGTGTAGCGATGTGTGACTTCACATTCATCGATCATCAAATCATTGCTTCCATAGTAGAGATATGGAGGCCAGAGACACAAATATTTCATTTCCCATAGGGAGCGATGGCTATTACTCATCAAGATGTGTCCATTATGTTGGGCCTCCTCATCGATGGCTCACTTGTGATATGCTGAGTTGGTGATGATTGGATTTATATAGTTCACAAAATACTAGACCTTAAGGTCCGATATGATAGTAGCTCCATCATTAGGAGTTTATTATGCATGCCATGGATAGATGGGCACATCACCCATCTAGCTAACTATGTTGATGATATCACTATGCTTATATTTACACATGTATACATTATGAGACTTATCAGCAGCATAGTCTTCATTGATCATTTGACTAAATTTGTACACATGATGTATTTAACGTTACTCAGGGAGTTGGACTAAACCAGGAGGTATAAATGGGTGTCTTCATGTCTTTCTTATACATATAGAGCGTTATTCAGTGCATTTCACAACAATAAGATACAGATTATAGGATACATTATTCTTATCCAGATTTGGATATGGGAGTGTCTCAGATGATAAGAACCACATGCCCACATGCCCACATGCCAATGCCTGTCGATATTTTATGGGATTCCTTGCATGGACGATTATAAGTATAAAAATATTATCTACTTGTGGAGTAAGGCACATCGATATTCAGATACCGCCAAAATTGATGTCCACACTTATAGACTTATGTTGGAAAATCTTTGATTGGATGACATATGAGATTATTAATTATATAGTGAAATTAATATTTGGTACTATGCATGACTTCATTTATTAATTTCTTATTCATTATTTTTATATTTCAGGTTTCAAGGATTCCATATATTGATCCTATCATCCAGAGTCTCCCACCATACTATACAGTGATGCTTACTGTTAGCTCATGTGTTGGACCCATGATTCATTTTCATATTATTTAGCAACATCACATTGATAGAGCTATGAGGCAGTTCGGCTTCTATCATCTTATTCCTGCACTGCCTAGTTAGTTTCCATCACTTTATTCCTTCAATATTTCAAGGAATATATAATACAACTATAGGTGATATCATGAACACTAAATTAAGACGAGAGACAGATGGAATAAGTCCTAATTATGAAGGGCAGATACAGTACGTATGCATCTATCATATCAGCTGGATTATGGGCCCTAGTATCAGATTTCCCTAGTGACATGTCTTGTAAGGGTTGGTGTCATGAGAACCAACTGTTTTGTACTTTGATTACATGAATGTTCACTTATTATATATTTTTCATTGTTCTGCATAACTATAATATAATAATGTCCCGGAATATTTGTTTCATTGATAAGGTCATGGTAGATCCCCACTATGATGAGAACCTTGAAATGCTATAACAATATTCTTAAATAAAGTTCTACGGTTGGATGACATACTATGATAGGACACATAGTATACAGACCGTCATGTGCGAGTACTCGTAAGAAGACGAGACTCTCTCTCATGGAGTTCACACTTGGTAATCTCCAAGATGGATGATTATGAGAACAGACCCGCCAATAGCAACATTTCATGTCTTGGTGTCATCATACATTGCTATCTATGAGCGTGTGTAATGGTCCTTAGACTGGAAGATTATCATTAACTCATGTCATGACTCGTGCACTTAGATTTACTAATGAAAACCATCACGCAGACAGTTGGCGGGAAGTAGGGTACGTTGGGTGCGTCACGAGTGACATGTTGTTAATGGATAAGTTGAGGAAGGATTTGTCCCTTCCATTTATGAAAGTTGATATCTCGTCCCTTTTATTGAAATAGAACTATCGCATTAAATTCCATGGCCATGGTGTGAACGATGAGTTTATTTCAGGTAGTCAAAGAACAACGGATCAAGCATATAGGTTTATGACACTGCCATGAAACCTGCTTGATGAGATATCGAGACAAATGGATTAAATTACACAGTAAGCGTTCGTATGAGGTGATACGTCAATGCGTTGTCAACTTCTTTCTCTTGGGTGCCTTGACTCGTTGATAGACAGTAATCTTGGACTTTAGGCAAGCTCTCCTAATGTCAACGAGAAAGAGGCCTAGAGGGTCACACACTAAGTGTATTCAAGTATCTCAAGTAAAATAAAGATTATTCTCGTACGTGGTTTAATAATTATTCAAGGAATCCTAAATCGTTTTAATGATAGAGGAATAAGTAAATGAAAAATAAGATATACACTCTGTGTATTAAAGATTACACGCCGTGTAGTTTTTCATGGAAAACAAGTACACGCCTTGTATTAACAATTCAATGTTGTGTAGTTTTCTTTATGGAAAGGAAATGAATAAATGAAAACAAGATATACACACCATGTACATTGAATGTACACACCATGTAGTTTTCAATGAAAAACAAGTACATGCTGTGTATTTATTAATACACGCCGTGTAGTTTTTCCAATTGGGATTTTGAGGACATAATATTGTTTTAAATGATATTTATTATAATCAGCATGGGTTCATGTCAATGAATTAATTATTCGACATGGGGGTTTTAAATAAGAGTCAATGAAATAAATAAAATGCGTAACGCGTTTATTTATTGTCATAACTCTATAACCTCAAACCTGATTATAAATATCATCACAACCCCAACTCTTTTCCTACCCCATGTGAGACACAATAATTCTGAATAATTATTTCAAGGCCGAAAGAACCTCTTCCTCCAAGAACGCTCTCAAGACCGAGAGAGATCCTCTTCCATTGGATCAAGACGATCTAAGGCAGACAACACAAGAAAAGGATTCTCCACGCTATCACCCAGAGAATCCTTTGGCGACATCCAGAGATACCAGGTACACATATGGATCACCACTAAAGGGAGTCTACACTTTGATTCTACGACGCAACGACAGATCATATCAACAATGTGATCAAGAACATCAACAAAGAAAGAACACCCAAAAGGTATTTCTTTATAATTAATTAAATTAATTATAATCAACCTGTAACGATCCTTGTTTGTGGTTCTGGGACAAACCTTCTTCTTTGTCTTTTTCTGTTATTCAATCCGTGGAGACTGGTGTTTATCATCATATTGATCCCGGATTGATCATTTCTAATGAAAAAAATCCAAGTGGTCACATCCACTCACGTGCTTCCGCTGCGCTCGGAACCTTCAAATGGTATCATAGGGAGGTTACAACATTGATTATAGTTATTTAATTTTCGTTGATAATTTATGCATTTATATTTGATTCAATTCAAAATAAATCGTTCTATAAATCTGAATAAATGAGATCTGTTCTTCCTCCTTCATTTCTCGATTCATATCACAGAAACGGCCTTTTAATTTTAATTTTGATTAAAATAAAAACAAAGAACTCATCCGGAGGATCCTCTCTTTCTGTCTGTACAACATGGGATTACATGTACTTAAAACTACACGCTGTATACTTAGGTTCAACGAACCAGCACTGGTCCACCAAACCACGCCGTGTGAGTTGATTATGCCTAAGTTTTAATCACATCGTGTTGACCAGAATTGAA
Organism: Viscum album; assembly: GCA_963277665.1. NCBI lineage: Eukaryota > Viridiplantae > Streptophyta > Magnoliopsida > Santalales > Viscaceae > Viscum > Viscum album. The sequence continues at coordinate 918,436,857 of OY728164.1, read as the reverse complement.
CGGCGCATGGAAACCGGAATACACGGCGTGTATGTTGGAGCAACACGCAGTGTAGTCCGTTCCGGCCCAAGTGAAACCGTGTACAAAGATAAGTCACGTACCGCGTACATGGGATCGCCAGGCCAGTTACCACGTAACAAGGAAGTACACGCCGTGTATGATTCATCTACACGCCGTGTACTCCAAAATTTCCAAAGTACAGAAAACACACCAAAGCCCCGGCGTGTACTTTGGATAAAGGGTGAAAAGAAAAATACACGCCGTGTAATTATAAACTACACGCCATGTACTTTACAGAAATGGAATTTTACCAGGTTTCCTCCAATGTACAAAGACCCATACAAGGAATATGTATGAGAAGAATCTCAAGGAAATTTAGAAAGGAATTTAAGATAAATAATTGATTAATTATAAGATCATAATTAATTGAATTCGAGCACGTCTTATCTTAAATAAAAGAACGATTAAAAGAATTTGAATTCTAAATATGCGTAAATGTCGTTGCATACTATGGATGATCATGAGCTAGACCAAAGACCCTTTGTATGTGTATGGTTTCATTTAAATTTATTTAATTTAAATTTGTTGGCATGCGAGCCTTCTTCCAATAAAATGTAGGGCCTGTATGCCCATGGTTTCTTTAATGTAAACCCATGTAATGGAGGATATCCCAAGCCAGAGGAGACGGTTCAAATCCCAAAGCCGAGGCAAAACCGACACAAGAAGATACAAATGTGGAAAGGTGGGAGCTGCAAAACACGAACCAACAGGTTCGAGGTGCTTTCCCTAGGTCAGGGTTAGCTTATCAAAACTGCTAGATAAGCTAACCAATAGAAGCTCATGATCATGCCATATTATTTTATTTCTGTCTGATTTCATGGTTTGTTTATTATGTATGTGTTGTCACGATCACATAATTAATAAAATGAACAAGCATGCAAAGATGGAATAAAATAAAAACCGAACTATGCGTAAACATTATCATAACATGGTTAATCACTTAAGCAAGCATCACTTAATATTAACAAGCATGTGATAATGAAAAACTACGCATAAAGACTAAAATCCCTCAATACCATATTAAGTCAGAGCATGCCTTCCGTTACATGATTAAGGGAAAGACTCAATAAAACTATGTGTTTGACCAATCCTTGTTGGGACACTTACTTTTATAAAGGAAGCCCTTATGAAAGGTTTCGGGTTGACTTAACCATATTACATCAAGAGAAGTAGACCTTTATAGACTTGATGTAATATTGGAGGCAAGAGTTGAGGAAATCCAAGTCAGGATTTCAGGATTGGGGAGTCCACTCAACAGATCAAGGAACTGTAAGCTCACAGTTGGAAAAGACATGCCTACCTAAATCCCTTTAAATAGCTTGACCAACCCTTGTTGGGGTTATGTGAAGGGAAATATGGATCCTTGCCACTATAATCTCAAAGAAACTGGACATTCCGAGTTCAATGGTGAGGGCCATTGGGACTTGATAAAATAGTGGGAGAATTAATTAATTCATTAATTATTTCTTATAAATTGTAATCAAGAAAGTACTAATAAATCTGATCGTTTAAATTGTAGAATCAAGATGACAAACTCATCAACCACATTTTCTCTGTGATCAATACTAGATAAAGACAATATCCTCACCGGCAGTAACTTTCAGGAATGGTTTAGGAACCTTCGGGTTATCTTACGCCATGAACGAAAGTTTTACATGTTGGAGTCCTAACTTCCTGATTCTCCTACCCCAGGGGTGAGTGATGAAGATTTCCTGGTCTATGATCAACATTTTAACGATGCTCTTAACGTTCAATGTTTGATGCTATCATCGATTTCTAGTGAGCTCATGAAGTCTCATGAAGACATGGATGCCTATAGCATGCTCGAGCACATTTGTGGTCTATACTAGGAGAGGGAAAGACATGAAAGGTTTGAGATCTTCAAGGATCTATTTCAGAGAAAGCTTGGAGAGGGTGCCCCAGCTGGGCCTCATGTAGTCAAGATCATTGGCTACATTGAGCACATGGAGGTTCTAGGGTTTAAACTCCCTGAAGAACTGGGCATCGATATCATTCTTGCATCACTCCCCCAGAGCTTCTCGAACTTTGTTGTTAATTTAAACATGAACAACATTGAGAAGTCTCTATCTGATCTTCTTATTCTTATTCGCCAAATAGATAATGACATGAAGTGTGAAAAGCCTTTTGTCCTTATGGTGAATAAAAGAAAAGGGAAGGTGAAGAGATTTTAGCCCAAAGCTTCTTCAAGGCCTTCCAAGAAAAGGAAGATCAAAGAGGAGGAAAAGGAACAGGATGCTGTTTGTTTTGCATGTGGCAAGAAGGGCCACTGGAAGAAAAACTGCACCCAGCCAAGGAAGCAAGGGGAAGCTTTAGGTGCATTTTTTATCAAATAAAATCTATCTATTTCTACAAATTGGGTATTAGATACTGCTTGTGGTGCTCACATCTGTATCCAAATACAGGAACCAAGTAGATTCAAAAAGATTGATCGAGGTGAGGTGGATCTACAAGCAGCCAACGGAGCCAGACTCGCTGCTATAGATGTCGGAGACTACCACCTCACATTGCCTACTGGGATGGTCTTGGTTTTGAAAGGTTGTTATTATGTGCCTTCTATTACTAAAAACATTATTTTAGTATCCAGATTAGATACTGATGGATTCATATTCATGTTTGGAAATTAATGTTGCTACTTTTATAAAGATAGCATTTGTTTTGGTAGGTCACATTTATATAACGACCTTTATGTGTTAAACTACACAAACCAAGTAATGGCAATCGATAAAAAAGTTAATTCACATGACTCATACCACACCCAACTTTGGCATCACCGGCTAGGTCATGTCAATGAGAAACGTTTGACAAAATTACATTAAGATGGGTATTTAGATTCTTTCAAACTAAAACCACTTGGTGTATGTCATGCGTGTCTACAAGGAAAAATGACCAAAGCCCCATTTAGTGGGAAAGGTGAAAGAGCTAAAGAGCTTCTAGAATTAGTTCACACAGATGTGTGTGGACCATTTCCAATTGAAGCAAGGGGTGGGTTATCGTGCTTCATAACTTTTACTGATGATTTTAGTAGATATGGATATATCTACTTAATGAGGTATAAGTCAGATTATTTTGATCGGTTCAAATAATACAAGAATGAAGTTGAGAACCATCTTGGTAAGAAGATTAAGAAACTCCGCTCAGACAGATGAGGAGAATATCTTAATCAGGACTTCATTGATTTCTTATAGGATTTTGGGATTCTATCTTAACTCACTCCTCCTTACACGCCACAATGGAATGGTGTAAGCGAAAGGAGGAACTGCACCCTGTTGGACATGGTAAGATCAATGATGAGTCATGCGATTCTTCCATTATCCTTTTGGGGATATGCATTACAAACAGCAGCGCACATACTAAACCAAGTACCAACTAAATCGATAAATGGTATTCCATACGAGTTATGGAGTGGACACAAAGTCATGTTATCGAATTTACATGTGTGGGGTAGCGAAGCATTTGTTAAGGCCTCTTCAGGTAACAAACTTGTACCCCAAGGCACAAAGTGTATCATTATAGGATATCCCAAGGAAACAAGGGGATATTACCTATAAAACCCCTCAGACAAAAAGGTTATAGTGGCAAGACATGCCATATTCCTTGAGAGGGAGAACATCTCCAAAAGAGATAGTGGGAGTGAGATAGACTTCGATGAAGTCGAGGCTCAAGATACACATGAGTTGGTACAAGAATAGATTCCACAAAGCCCCATGGAAGAACAATCTATTCCAGAGACACAAGAACTGTGTAGGAGCACAAGAGAGGTGAGAGAACCAGAACGATATGGTTTTCTTGTCACCGAGGATGGTGACTCTTTATTGGTTGACAATGATGATCCTCTTACCTACAAGGAAGCAGTTGAAGGCATAGACGTTTCCATGTGGCAAGAAGCCATGAATTCTGAAATGGATTCCATGTACCAAAACCAAGTCTGGATTTTGGTAGATCCTCCAGTTTATGTAAAGTCTATTGGTAATAAATGGGTATTAAAGAAGAAATTGGACATGGAGGGGCAAGTCAGCACCTACAAGGCACGAATGGTTGCAAAAGGTTTTAGACAGCGTCAAGGAATTGACTATGATGAAACCTTTTCACCGTTTGTGATGCTGAAATCCATCAGAATCCTATTGGCCATTGCTGCTTACCATGACTATGAAATTTGGCAAATGGATTTCAAAACAGCTTTCCTTAACGGGAACCTCCAGGAAGATGTCTACATGAAAAAACCTGAAGGTTTTGTGACTCCAAAGGATTCCAACAATGTATGAAAGTTTCAGAAATCCATTTATGGATTAAATCAAGCATCAAGATCATGGAACATTCGTTTTGATGAAGCTCTAATGGAATTTGACTTTGTTAAGAACGAATGTGAGCCTTGTGTCTACAAGAGGTTTAGTGGGAGTGCAGTCATTTTCCTAATAGTATATGTTGATGACATATTACTAATTGGAAATGAAGTACATGTCTTATAGTCAGTTAAGGCATGGTTTCATAAATGCTTCTCCATGAAAGACTTGGGTGAGGCATCATATATTCTTGGGATCAAGATCCATCGTGATAGATCCAAGAGAATGCTGGGCCTAAGTCAAAGTACATACATTGACAAGATACTGAAGAGATTCAGTATAGAACAATCTAAGAAGGGATTTTCACCAGTGTCACATGGCATTCATCTCTCCAAGAAAATGTGTCCTCAGACACATGAGGAAATAAAGAGAATGTAAAGGATCCCTTATGCATCTACAATTGGGTCGTTCATGTATGTTATGCTATGTATGAGGCTAGATGTTGCTTACGCATTAAGTGCGGTAGGCAGATATCAAGATGATCTAGGAGACCGCCATTGGATGGCAGTCAAGACTATCCATAAGTATCTAAGGTGTACTAAGGATATGTTCCTGGTTTATGGAGGAGATGAGTAACTAGTCATCAGAGGACATGTAGATGCTAGTTTCCAGACTGATCAAGATGACATGAAGTCTTAGACTAGATACATATTCAGTTTGAATGGAGGTGCAGTGAGATGGAAGATCTCAAAGAAAAGTGTGGTGGCAGATTCTACAGCAGAGTCCGAGTATATCGTAGCTTATGAGGTAGTTAAATAAGCAGTATGGATGCAAAGCTTCATCCAAGAGCTGGATGTAGTACCGACCAGTAAAGATCCTATCACACTCTATTGTGATAATACTGCAGCGGTGGCACTTTCAAAAGAGCCAAGGTCACATCAGCGGAAAAAGCACATACTTCAGAAGTATCATCTTTTGAGGTATTTTTCTCAGAGAGGTGAAGTTTTAGTGAGAAGTATTTCCATGGAAGACAACGTGGTGGACCCCTTGACTAAATCCTTGACTCGGTAGAAACATGATCATCATGTGAGGTCTAGCAGACTAAAATTCGTAGGCAGTTGGATCTAGTCCAAGTGGTAGTTTGTAAGGGTCGGTGTCCTGAGAACCAACTGTTTTGTACTTTGATTACATGAATGTTTACTTATTATATATTGTTCATTGTTCTGCATAACTATAATATAATAATGTCCCGGAATATTTTTTGCATTGATAAGGTCATGGCAGATCCCCGCTATGATGAGAACCTTGAAATTCTATAACAATATTCTTAAATAAAGTTCTACGGTTTGATGACTTACTATGATAAGATACATAGTATACAAACTGTTATGTGCGAGTACTCGTAAGAAGATGAGACTCTCTCTCATGGAGTTCGCACTTGGTAATCTCCAAGATGGGAGATTATGAGAACAGACCCACCAATAGCAATTCTGCATGTCTTGGTGTCATCTGACATTGCTATCTACGAGTGTGTGTCATGGTCCTTAGACTGGAAGATTATCATTAACTCATGTCATGACTCGCGCACTTAGATTTACTGACAAAAACCGTCACGCAGACAGTTGGCGGGAAGTAGGGTACGTTGAGTGCGTCACGAGTGACATGTTGTTAATGGATAAGTCGAGGAAGGATTTGTCCCTTTCATTTATGGAAGTTGATATCTCGGACCTTTAATTGAAATATAACTGTCGCATTAAATTCTATGGCCATGGTGTGAACAACGAGTTTATTTCAAGTAGTCAAAGAACGACGGATCAAGCATATAGGTTTAGGACACTTCCATGAAACCTGCTTGATGATATATCGAGACAAAGGGATTAAATTACACAGTAAGTGTTCGTATGAGGTGATACGTCAATGCGTCGTCAACTTCTTTCTCTTGGGTGCCTTGACCCGTTGCTAGAGAGTAATCTTGGACTTTAGGCAAGATCACCTAATGCCAACGAGAAAGAGGCCTAGAGGGTCACACACTAAGTGTATTCAAGTATCTCAAGTAGAATAAAGATTATTCCTGTACGTGGTTTAATAATTATTCAAGGAAGCCTAAATCGTTTTAATGATGGAGAAAGAAGGAAATGAAAAACAAGATATAAACACCATGTATTAAAGATTAAACGCCGTGTAGTTTTTCAGGGAAAACAAGTACACGCCGTGTATTAATAATTGCACACCGTGTAGTTTTATTTATGGAAAGGAAATGAATAAATGAAAACAAGATATACACGACGTGTAAATTGAATGTACACGCCGTGTAGTTTTCAATGAAAAACAAGTACACACTGTGTATTTATTAATACACTCTGTGTAGTTTTTCCAGTCGGTATTTTGAGGATATAATATTGTTTTAAATGATATTTATTATAATTAGCATGGGTTCATGTCAAGGAATTAATTATTCGACATGTGGGTTTTAAATAAGAGTCAATGAAATAAATAAAATGTGTAACGCGCTTATTTATTGTCATAACTCTACAACCTCAAACCTGATTATAAATATCCTCACAACCCCAACTCTTTTTCTACCCCATGTGAGACACAACAATTCTGAAGAATTCTTTCAAGGATGAAAGAACTTCTTTCTCTAAGAATTCTCTCAAGACTGAGAGAGATCATCTTCCATCGGATCAAGACGATCTAAGGCGGACAACGCAAGCAAAGGCTTCTCCACACTAGCACCCGGAGAATCCTTTGGTGACGTCCAGAGATACGAGGTACATGTGTGGATCACTACTAGAAGGAGTCTACACTTGGATTCTACGACGCAATGACGGATCACATCGACAACATGATCAAGAACATCAACGAAGAAAGAACACCCAAAAGGTATTTCTTTATAATTAATTAAATTAATTATAATCAACCTATAACTATGTTGGTTTGTGGTTCTAGGACAAACCTTCTTCTTTGTCTTTTTCTGTGATTCGATCCGTGGAGAATGGAGTTTATCGTCGTATTGATCCCGGATTGATCATTGCTAATGACAAAAAGCCAAGTGGGCACATCCACCCACGCGCTTCTGATGTGACTGGAACCTTCATGTCTTACGCGACATGTACATGGATATCAAGAGTGGGTACTATTTATTACTTCCACTATTGAATTTTTTTATTAACTCTAGCTGACTACATAATTTGTTTTTACAACATGCTCATATAGCCTAGCTCATTCACATGTCTGATTTGGCAGAGGGAGGTTCATTTGACCATGCCTATTTACATAGATCACTGATATAGCTTCTTCATACAATGGATGAGATTTCTCATGAGATTTTTTTAGCGTGTGAGATGATGTTGTGGGTGTTGAGCCTGATATAGATGGACTAGTGGTGATGATCCTGTTGTGGATATAGATGTTTCATAGGAGGAGGATGTCCATCATGATCATCCATATGCTCCTCCCCTTCTTATTGCATGTGATCCACAACCACAACTACCACCACAACTAGCGTCACATGCACAAGCATAGACACAACCACAATCACAGTCACGACCACATGTTATTCATCTAGAGGGCCTCGACGCATCACAATATGTTAGTGTGTCTGACTTTTCTATAGTTATTGAGGCTGACTGGTCTGTATTGCTGTCATTATTTTCCTATGAACTGTAGATATATGCTACACTGCAACCATCTTCTTCAAATGTTTTGGAGAGTTCCAATCATTGGCCATTATCCTTGGAGCTAGGACATGGTAAGGGTTGGGAGACTATAGATCTACTGCCTATCACATAAGATTATGTTAAGGTAGGTGTCAGAGATGCTACATAGGAGGTGCGTACACCATAGCATAGAGATCGATAAACATGGCATGGACGCATTATCTATATAGTTGGTTGTGGCATAGAGGAGCCCCCAAGACGCGGATATGGATTAGACTAACACATGTTAAATTTTTTTTAAATCATTATAGGTAAAATATTTAAAAACCCACTAATATAATATATTTTTTTACATAATAGAATTTGATATAATTGAAAAATCATTCAAATATTTATAAACGATTAATAAACATTAATATTTGTAATCACAATAGTAATAATAACTACTATTTATTAATTAAATTAAAAACTCTAAGTATTATTATCTGTGTTATGTATAATAAATAATCCGGTTAAATTTATTATTAAATATAAATAATATTATTATTTTGAATTCTACAATCATTTTTAATATTAATAATAAATATCCCTCAAAATATTCATGACTAGGCATGCTTAGTCCTAAAATATATTAAAAGAGATTAAAGAAAAATAATAAATAATTACAAGGGGTTTTGCAAACGCGGGAGTGAGTCGCCCGATTGAATGCGTCCACAGAGGTGATGAAACCCCCCTCCTGAAACTGAATAACCACCTAACCAATGAGTGATTGCCATGAAACCCCTCTATTGAACAGAACCCAGTGCACAGAGAAACTGCCCAATTAGGTGGATGGCTAAGATGCATTGGGCGGCCGAGGGGATCAATGGTTGGTAAGGAAACATTTCACACATATTTCCACGACCGAGGGAGTCTCTTCCAATTCTGTACCACTTCCAGATACGCACACAATCACACTGTGTCTTCCATTTCTGACTTGCTAAAATCAAAACATGATGCGTTACTAAAATAAAGCAAATAAAATGTGCGGGGCAGGGATTAGGATCTACCTCCGATCTTCTTATTCTTCTTTTTTTTTGGATTTTTTTATGATTGGATTGTTTGCTCTGTTTTGAATTAATGATTACATTGTTTAACGAGGGGTTTTTGTGGCTTTTTTCACTTGTTTTTTGATCATGAGATCCTAAACGGATATTTCTCTCTCCCATAACTATATATCTAAATGTGATTCCATGGATATCGTGGCGGATCTATTTGGGCGTGGCCATAGAAATCATAATCAATTGCGGAATGGATCCGCCTATAATAAAAATTTATTTCCCAGAAACCAGTCGACCTCCATGATTTAATAACATTGTTTATCTTCACCCTACTCCACCCTCTTTTATTTCTTTTTTAATACTACTTCAATGTCCAATCTAATCTGGATTTTGTGCTACAATCATTTTCTTAGAATGATAATTACACAAAGCTGAGATATATATGGAAAAACAAAACTCAAAACAGTGCGATTTAGATATTTTCTTGATATTTTATTATTACTTTCTATCTCATTATTTCCAAATTTCAGTATGTTGAAGTTATTTTAACAGCGCGAAATATTCAATTATGGATTGGAAAATAATATATCTGGTATGTATCGATTATTTCTCCCTTCTCGTTTGGTAGATGTATCATTCAACGAATACCATTGTGAAAGGCAAGAAAAACCCAAACTTTCCACATACAGGTAAAACCCTTTTTATTCTTTAGATCTTATCCTTCTCTTTTTAGTGAAAGGCATTCATTGGTACGCATGACAAACACTCATTTATTCCATTAAAAATTATCATAACACCAAACGGGTTTGAGTCATGGTTTGAATCTCAAATTCCAATAAGAAATGTGATACAAACTTTTTTACTCCAACAAATTTCATCTTCCCTCACCCAATTCATGCACCAAAGATCCAAACACCATTATGAATGTCTGCAGGAACTGGTAATTTTACTTCAGATTCTTTCATCCTCTTAATTGAGTTTGCTATATTTTCTCTTTCCTGACCAATAAAGAAGGATGTATTGCTTTTACTTTTTTATTTGTAGAAAGTGATGACATCTGTATGGGTCAATTCATTCTGTTTTACGAACTCTTTCATTCCTTTGTAAACACATAACATTTTTTGCTCTTCTGATAAAAATACCGAAGCGTCCATGATTTCATCATCCCATCAAAGACAACCAAATCGGGTCTATCATTATCATCGTACACCGATGGCAAGTGTCTCGTCGTGTATTTATTTGGAATCATGAGCCTGTTTAGCTTTCCCACGTCATTGATAGTGATCTCCTTTTGGAAGACATGGTGGCACGATTTCCCTTCTTCCTCACCTACTTCAATCCCTAAACTGAGCTTCGTACTGGATTGACATCGACTATTCTCATACTCTTGAGCACCTCATTGGGTGCTGTCTTTGAATCTTGAAGACGAACCTTTTGGTAGGTTATTATTGTTGCTCCTTATCCACGATTTTTTCTTTTTCATTTCCCTTTGTCACGGGCTGCTTGATTCCATATCTTTTTAGGTTCTTTTGGCATTTGAGATCACATCTACCGTGTTTTCTTCTTCCATGAGAAAACTCAACACAAATTCCGATCAAGATACCATGAAAAGAAAAATTCTCATGTTCTTGTAATAGTAATTAACAAATAACAGAACATGGACATCATAGAAACTTGTAGGGAATGTTAAACGCTTCTCACAGAATAAAGATGATAACGGTAGAGAGAGGTTGAAGATGATGAACACATATGACATACATAAAGTTCTCTATTCAATCATTCCATTGGAAATGGTTCTTATATAGTAATTTTTGAAAGTTAGGGAGAGATTTAGGGGGGAATTTCCCAGTTCTCGTTCTGATGGAGTTGATCTCTAATACTTTGATGTTGCCAAGTTTTTTAGCGGGGTCTGCCTCATTGAGTTTAGGCATGTTTTTATGTTTTATTTCCCCCCTTCCATGTTTTTATGATTAAAGAAAATATTTTTCTTTTTTTATTTGATATTTTTAAAATATTTGATTATATTTTAGAAATATATAAAATGAAAGCTGATTCTATATAAATGGATACTATTATAATATGTCATTTTATCGATATCCCATCGTGAATGTTGATTTACATTCAAAGAAAAAGTGTGCTTATATTTAAAATGTGGGAGGGGATTTATTATTTCAAATAAAACTATCACACCAACTCATTCAATTTCACAAGACATGATATCCATTAAACTAATGAAAACATATATTTAACTAATAAATCCTATAGAGAGATACAATATACAAAGAGAAAAAAATATAAAATTGAACTTGAATGGGCCAAACTACTTTCATTTGATATGTTCAAACATTTCATTGAAATTTAATGTATCACTATTTATATCTCTATAGTTTCTACTAGTTAAATCTATGTTTTCATTGATTTAATGAATATCTTATCTTGTGCAATTTCATGTGTTAGAGTACTAGTTTTATTTTAAATAGTGAATCTCCTCCTACATTTTCAATATAAACACACTTTCTTTTAAAAGTAAATCAACATTTACGATGGGATATTGATAAAATGACATACAATAATATTATCAATTCATATAGAATCAGCGTTCATTTTATATCTTTCTAAAATATAATAAAATATTTTAAAAATATTAAATAAAAAAGGAAAATATTTGCTAACTAATTTAATCATAGAAACATGGTATAAACATAGAATAAAAGAAATAAAGCATAAAAACATGCCTAAACTCAATGAGGCGGACCCCGCTAAAAAACTCAGCAACATCAAAGTATCAGAGCAACTCCATCAGAATGGGAACTGAGAAATTCTCTCCTAAATCTCTCCCTCATTTTTATAGATGTTTGTATAAGAACTAGTGCCAATGGAGTGATTGAATAGAGGACTTAACGTATGTCCTATGTGCTCATCATCTTCAGCCTCTCATTGTCTCCATCATCCTCGTTCTATGAAAAATGGTTAACATGCCTCTTCTTGCCCTTCTATGATGCCTATTCTCTGTCATTTGTTGGTTACTATTCCAAGAACTTGCAGATTTTCCTTTTCTTGGTATCTTGATCTTACTTTGTGTTGGGTTTTGTCATGGAAGAAGAAGACACGGTATGGTAGATCTCAAATGCCAAAAAAAGCTAAGAAGATATGAAATCAAGCAACTCGTGACAAAGAGCAATGAAGAAGTGAAAACCGTGGGCGAGGAGTGACAATAGTAACTTTCCTGAAGGTTTATCTTGAAGATTCAAAGGCGACACCCACTAGGGCACCCAAGAATATCAGAACAGTTGATACCAATCTAGTACAGAGCTCAAATTATGGATTGAAGTAGGCGAGGAAGAGGGGTCATCATGCCACCATCTCTTCCAAAAGGAGTTCACTATCTCTGACATGTGGAAGCTAAACAGGATCGTTGATTCCCATGAAATACGCGACAAGGCACGTGCCTCTGGTGGTCGGGGACAACGACAGACCCGATTTGGTTGTCTTTGATGGTATGATGAAGTTTTTGATGCTTCAGTAGTGTTATCATAAGAGTAGAAAATGTTATGCGTTGATAAAGGGGTGTAAGAAGTTCGTAAAGGAGAATGAATTGAAGAATAAAGATGTCATCACCTTTTATAGATACAAAAGTAAAAGCAGTACGTCCATCTTGATTGATAATAGAAAAGAAAATATATCAAACTAAATTAAGGGGATGAAAGAATCTGAAGTGAAACTACCATTTTTGGTAGATATTCATGAATGTGTTTAGGTATTTGGTGCATGAAGTGGGAGATTAGATTAGCCGGAGTAGAAAAGTTGGTATCGTGTTTCTTATTGGAAGTTGTTATCCAGACCATGACCCAATCCCGTTTGGCATGATGATGATTTTTAATGGAATGGAGGAGTGTTTGGTATGCATAGGAATGAGGGCCTTTCCCTAAAAAAAGAAGGATACGAGCTAAATAAAAAAAACTAGGGTTTCACCTGTATGCGTAGACACATACCAAAATAAGATTAGATCTTTGAATAGCGATACATTTCAATGAAACGTTTGAACATATCAAATGAAAGTAGTTTGGCCTATTCATGTTCACGGGTAAATAAATGGAGTTAACTGTTTTCAAATATCATTAGATGTTGAAGTGTCATGATTGAACTCATATATGACTTGCTTCTCTTTCAATACATCATTCTTTCTCAAAATCACGAGGTAAATCTATTTACAAATAAACAATAAGTATTTAAAATTTGAAAAGTTTAAAAGGAACAAACAATTTATTTTAACTGATGTATACAGTTCATAATCATACCCACCTTTCATAATCACTCAGGTGACAATACACTCAATACTATAAAAGGAAGACTATTATATAGGTAGACTAAAAGTAGCCCCAATTCCCCTAATACCACTATAAAAGACAAAATAAATAATATCCAATAAAATATAGGCATACATTTATGTTTTATATAAATAAATCACGTTAAAATTAAGGAAACATAATTAGAAAAAATCAATTTATACTCTGAACAACTTTTTTTCCATGCAACTCACCATTTTAGTATGAGTAAAACTCCACCTCACTTTCTTGTGATCCATAGAATTCATTAAGGTTCAGGCTCATGAATATATTTATTGGTGATTTTCATATATCCAATATTAATATAAAACATGAGTAAAAATTCTAAGATATCATTGATATCTAACATCCGCAGATAGTTTGGTTTGGCTCCATGGAAGAAAACATCAAAAGATATATGGTAAATGCAATACAATGTGTGATATCATTGTTATGAAAAAAACATATAACATTCCGAAATAGTATATTTCCGTATTTAGCCCTTTTTCATGTTGCATTTAAATTCCATTAATTATGGCTTTATATGAGTTGTTCATATTATGTTTAGGGTATTTAATTTTGTATGTTGCATGAAACTGTTCACATGGATTTTATTTATTTTACCCGGTTATGCGGATCTTTTATATTTGTTTCCTTACATGTATAATGGCTTGTAATTTGGACTGTTGATAATCCATGATCTAATGACCCATATATGCTTCGGGTGTGTTTCTTCATTCGACCTTGATCATTTGTGTTGCTAGCGCACCTATCCTATTGCGCCATGTGTTCTATGCATTGTCCTGCCTTCAGTTACTCTAACTGTCCCTTCGATCTCATCCATCCATGCAGTTGTGACCCTATGCCGCCTCCTGACACCCTCTGGCATGCCATCATTACTCCCCGACTGTTTGTATTTGTGACGACTTATTTGAGTGTTGTTCTGGCTCTCTGGCTTCAGGGTTCCTCACATGGTTTGTCAATATGAGGCTCTGCTTCTCTGATTCAATCTTGCGAAGGAGATCTCAGGGTTCCCGGTCACCTACACTTCCCTCTATTGAGATCTTGCCACCTCCTGTAACTAGTGTACTACCCTGGTGGAGACTTAGTGGGGAATTTCTATTTTGGATTTTCAGACTACTGTGCTTTAAGAAGGTTTCAGATCTTGACTCATCTTTAATCGTAACTAAGCTTCGATATAGATTCTTGGATCTGTACCCATTTAATTTCTTTTGTCATGTATTCTTCTGTATCCTTTTGGGTGTGTGCGTGAGTCCCTCTAGGAGTGGATGAGGTTGACTCTACGCGACAAGCTTCACTACTGCTACTTAGTTCAGCAAATCCGACCTCTTCGGATAGTTTTTGTTGTCCTTTTATTATTTTCCCTCAAGTATCTATTTGCATTGTGCATTTTCTTGCTTCTTAATAAAGCTATTACTCAGGCAGGCTTCCATTTCTTATACAGATGTCCTTAAGTAAACTCTTAGGAAAGATCATAGTTTTATACTCTTATCTTTAAGAGATAAAGTGCTAAGGGAAGTTCGATTACGAGTTCTTTGTCGTTGGTATATGGTCTAGGCTTGAATTCCTTTATATGAATAAGTCCCTTGTTGGTAGATTGTATAAGAAAATGATATTATATGCTTTCAAAATGCCATGCCATTATACTGTTAACATCTTTAGATATTAAGATGGATGATGAAGACCATGCCATTATACTGTTAACATCTTCAGACAATTCCTTTAATTCTGTTAAAGGCTCTATGATGTATAGAAAAGACAAACTTACTATTAAAGAAGTAAAATTTTCTTTACTCTCTAAAAACCTTCAAAGGAAGGGTAGTGTTAAGACTGAGGTTGAGGGTTTAAATGTTAGGGACAGAAGTGAGTTTAGAGGCCGAAGTGAATCAAGGGGTAGGAGGAAAGAAAGTAGACATTCTAAGAATCATAGATATAAGTCTAAAAACAAAATCATTAAGTGTTTTTAATGGAAGAAACCTGGACATATTAAGAGGAACCACCCTAATAAGAAAGGTGACTATAGAGATAATGATAGTGATTGTTCCTTTTTAGTTGAGCAGGACTTTGACATTGTTGATGTGTTAAATGTTTCTAACATTGTCATCCTTGATGAATGGATCTTGGATTCAGGGTGTTCATTTCACATGTGTCTTAAAAAGGAATTCTTTACTGAATTAAGGGAAATTGAATCTTGTGTGGTATTTCTAGGGAACAACTGGAGCTATCACATTATGGGAATATACTCTATTTCGTTAGAGCTTCATGATGGGACTGTTAAATCTCTTGAGGAAGTTAGGTGGGTCCTGAATTGGAAAAAAACCTAATATCCTTAGGAATACTTGACCAAAAGGGGTATAACTTTATGTCAGATTCATGAAGTCTTAGAGTTTCCTGAGGGTCTCTCACAGTCATGAAAGGAACCCTTCACAATGGTCTTTATGTGTTTGATGGTAAGGTTCATAGAAATCCATTGAACACTTCTTCTAGTTTAGAACTTGATTCCACCACTCTTTGGAATTGAAGACTAGGGCACGTTGGTTCCAAGGGCCTTAATGAACTCAAAAAAATAGGGGCTTTTAAGTAAAATCACTCACAGTAGTCTCCCATTCTGTGAGGATTGTGTATATGGGAAGTCCAAAAGATACAACTTTAGTAGGTCTGTGTATAAGGCTAAAGAACCATTTGAATGTGTACATTCTGAATTATGGGGTCCTTCTAGGGTTACATACCTTGATGGAGGCTTATAATTTGTGACTTTTATTGATTATTTCTCTAGGAAAGTCTGTATTTATATACTCAAACACAAGTCTGATACCTTTCAGACCTATAAAAAATGGAAAGTTGGGCAGAATTCATTGAATTCGGTGAATTTGAGGGAATAAAGAGATATGAGATTGTTGTGGAAACCCCACATCATAATGGATTATAATAAATAATGAATATGACTGGACTTGAGAGGGTGATGTGTATGTTGTCCCACTCAAAACTCCTCAGGTCCTTCTGGGTCGAGGCTACTTCAATAGCAATCTACCTTATCTACTGTTTCCCATCTTCTGTTAATTCTTTTAAGACACCTGAAGAACTCTGGAAGGGAACACCTCCTGAGTCTTGCACACCTTATGACTTATGGATCCATAGCTTATACTCATACGCATACTGATAAGCTAGATCCTAGGGCTATTAAGTGCATATTCGTGGGTTACCTAGAGGGTGTTAAAGGGTATGGTCTATGGGTAGATAAATCGGGTTATCAAAAATGTATCATTAGACACAATGTTGTGTTTCTTGAGTTTGGTCTGTCCACTGACAAGGGATCAAAACCTGTAGAGACTTCTGATGACATTGCAGGACCATCTGGGTGCCAACACCCCTAGGTGTTGAGGTCCCTTTTGATTCCATTAACCACCCCTTGTCCTCGACTGGTCCTAAACCACCTAGTGTCCATACCCAAGTTGAATTTGATTCAAGTTCAGATTCTGAACCCAAAACCGAGGAACCTGATGATCTGAGAAATTATCAACTCACTCGGGATAGAGAAAGGAGGGTTATAAGACCTCCGACACATTTCAATCAGATAGAAATTGCTGCATATTCCTTTAATGTAGCACAACATATAAGAAAGTTATTAAGTCCAAAGATTCCACTAGGTGGCTAAGTGTGATGCAAGAAGAGATGAATTCACTTCTTAAAAAAACACTTGGGTTGTTGTTTCTAGACCTAGTAACCAGAAGGTCATAGGTTCTAAATGGATTTATAAGAAGAAAGAAAACAATGTTGGAGAAACTAAAATCAGATTCAAAGCACAAATGGTTGCTAAAGGCTTTATTCAACGTGAAGGCATTGATTATAGTGAAATTTTCTCTCCAGTTGTTAAACATTCATCCATTAGAATTCTCCTTGGGTTTGCTTCCAAATTTGATTTTCATGTTGAACAATTAGATGTAAAAACTATTTTTTTACATAGTACTCCTGATAAAACAATTTATATTACTCCTCTTGAAGGATCATCGAAACTTTTTAAACCTAACCAAGTTTTTCTTCTTAAGAATTCATTATATGGGCTTAAACAATCTTCATGATAATCGTATATAAGGTTTGATTTGTTCTTGATTGAAATCAGTTTTCCAGAAGAAAATTTGATGCATGTGTATATTATAAAATTGTTGATCATGTGTCTGAGCATGTTAAAATTGTTAGTATTTCCTTAGGACAACACTTTAAGTTATCCTTGAACCAATACCCTAGAAATGATGATGATGATGCCTTCATGAATAAGATTCCTTATGATAATATAGTAGGAAGTCTTATGTATGCCATGGTTTGTTCTAGGCCAGATATTGCCTTTGTTGTTTATACTTTGAGTAGGTTTATGGGGGAACTTGGTATGCCTCGTTGGCATGCATTGAAATGGATGCTCAGGTATGTCTTTATGTCTGATAAACTGTTCATTAGGTATGGATTAAATAACAATTTTGATAATGATATAGTTGACTTTGTTGACTCTGATTATGCTGCAAATGTTGACACCTGAAATTCTATCATTGTTTTTTTATTTCTTGCTTATAGAGGACCGGTCTCCTGGAAGTGCAATATGCAGTTAGTGGTTGCACTCTCCACTATTGAGGCATAGTATATTTCCTTGATAGAAGTCATAAAAGAGGCTATATGGTTGAAAGGCTTATTATCTGAGTTGTCATTATCTGCTGATAGCATAGTGGTCCATTGTGATAACCAATCTGCTTTACATTTATCTAAAAACTATGTATGCCATGGTAAATCGAAGCACATTAATATTACACTTCATTTTTTAGGGATATTATAGAACCTGGGACAGTGAGTGTCACAAAGATATTCACTAGAGACAATTCAACTGATAGTTTGACTAAGGTCGTGCCATTGTCTAAATTAATTCATTGCCTTAAGCTAATGAGTTTAGTCCCAATTCTATAACTTAGGTTGTGAGAAGATCATCCTTTAATATCATTTAATTGAAATGTGGAGATTTGTTGTATTTATCCCTTTTTCATTTTGCATTTAAATTTCTTAAGTATGGATTTACATGACTTATTAATATTATGTTTAGGATATTTAATTTTGCATGGGTATTTTGTGTGGTGTATGGAACTGTTCACGTGGATTTTATTTATTTTACCCGGTTATACGGATATTGTGTATTTGTTTCCTTACCTGTATAGCGTCTTGTAATCTGGACCGTTGATAAGCCATGATCCAATGGCCCATATATTCTTTGGTTTGTTTCTTCACTCGACCTCCATCCGTTGTGTGGTTGCCACACCTATCATGTTGTGTCATGTGTTCTATGCGTTGTACCGCCTTTAGTTACTCAAATCGCCTCCTTTGATCTCATCCATCCACGCGACTGTGATCCCGTGTTGTTTCCTGAACCACCTGACACCCTCCAGCTTTCCATCATTTCTCTTCAGCTATTTGGCTCTACGATGACTCATTCGTGTGTTGGTATGGCTCTCTGGCTTCGGGGTTCCTCGCCTACTTCGATCTTGTGAAGGAGGAGTAGATCCAGGGGTTCCTGACTACCCGCACTCCCCTCTACTGAGATCGTGCCACCTCCTGTAACCGGATTACTTCTCTGATGGAGACTCAGTGGGGAATGGACTCTGTTTTGGGTTTTCGGATGACTGTTCTTCAAGAAGGTTTCAAATCTTGACCCATATTTAATCGTGACCAAGATTTAGTATATATTCTTGGCTTTGTAGAGATTTAATTTATTTTGTCATGTATTCTTCTGTATCCTTTTTGGGTGTGTGTGTGCGTCCATCCAGGAGTGAATGGAGCTGACTCTACGTAACAGGCTTCACCGTTGCTACCTATTTCAACATGCTTGACCTCCTCAGATAATTTTTGTGATTCTTTTATTCTTTTCTCTCGGGTCTGTAATTGTATTGTGTGTTTTCTTACTTCTGAATAAAGCTTTTACTAAGGTTTTCTCGTCATGCATGTAGGTCCCAATGGAACTGAAGAACGTTACATATGTTGTCTCATTTACATTTCCGCATTCGCTGTTTTTTTATTTCAGTAATTTGATTTGTGAACAAGTATTGATCTGTTCGTTTGTAATCAATTGGTTAATCAAACTTATCATATAAATAATCCATCATACACAATAGTGGGTCTTAGGTATTTTAGGGTTTAAGTGTTTAACCCCAACATATATATAAATTTCTTATCGTTGATTAGTTACAAAAAATGGTAGACAAAGGGTACATATTTAACTAAATTATTTAATGAATTGTATATGTAAATGATATATATGAGATGAATAGTAGAGAAAGAAACATTTGATAGAATCAATACATGTGATTGTAACATAAGAGGTTAGAAATGATATGATGTTAATTGGTCATCAGAAAACCATAATCCTGAAATAGTAACGAAAGATAGAGAAAAATCTTAAGATGTGAACCATTTAAAATATATCAGGCCAGGAGAATGTTATGTGCCCGATATAATTTTAAGTACTAGATATAACTAAAATGATTATAATGGTAGTCATTCCATCTTGAATTTCACATAAATTTAAAGTATAACATTAAACTATAGTAAAAAAACGTATATTAGCACCAGACTTCTTGTGTAGCCTTATTAATCATATATGAATTTTCTCTTCTATGGAAGTGTCTTGGAAATTGAAATTGGTGTGGCATATTTGTAATGATTTAGTACGACATAATTATTGTAACACTCAAGACTTTTATGAGAAATATTTTTGTTTTTATAAATCATAAAAAGAATCTTTCACTACACACAGAACTAGCTTGGCTTTCTTTACACTCAATCGCGACCTTCCTCAATAGCTTGCGTCATACGCAATACCGAGTTTCACTAAACAATGATATGCTATTAAAATATTATTTAAACTAGCCGTTATGAATAGTAATAACCACTTTTTGAAATTTTATAAATTTTATTTTTCAAAATGGACTTCATTTTTGGATTCGGAATATTGAAATTAGCTAAGGGTGAAATTTTGGTATTTTTCTGAAAACTTTCAATTTTTGATGAATAGTGAAACCACTAAGTGGTAGTTAAAAAAACTGAATTTTTCATAAAACTTAATTTTACCATTTCTGTGAGTGGAATTTCAAAAATCCGAGAGACATGGTTGATTTAATTAAGTAAAATTTGGTTCAATGAGATGAAAATAATTTTTGTGAATAGTAACTTTTTACTTTTATTTACCACGGTTAAAAGTAAATAGGGTAATTAAGGGTAAAAATGATATTATTATTATTACCCTAACACATGTTCTGATTCTATTGGATAAGTGTAATTAGACCAAAAACAAACTTAGGAATAAAATATGACCATTTAGGCCCACTTGGATTAGATTAGGACATTTATTATTAATTTATTTAAAGAAGGGTTAAAATAGTTAAAATCAAAGTTTAATAAGAAGATAATTTTTAATATAGGGTTATACATAAGATAAATTCGACTATAAATATTAATTAGAAATATAAAAATATTTCCTACATAATTATATTTTAGTTGTAATTTTTAGACTTTAAATAAGTTAATTTATTTATGACACAAAGATGATGCAGTAATTATCCTATTAATGAAATATTGAAATAATTGATGTTATAAATACCCAAATAAATTTAATTTGAGACTTTTTATGAATTCCACTAATTTTCTAGGTTACCATGACATGTTATTATTGATTTAATTAACTTTTTTCTAACTAATCATTCTGTTATGATTTTCACAAAAATCAATTACTAAATAGTGTCAAAATTGACATAAAATAGTTTTTAAAACAAATATTATATTATTAATTGTTATTTTATTCCTAAAAATCTAATGTTCGTCCAAATGACTTAGATAAGGTTATATATATTAATAATAAACAACTTGGGGTTCGTTTGGCTGATTATAATAAGTTTATTAACCTTATAGTATAAGAACACAAGAAGACACGGTAAAAGTAAAATTATTTAACTTAATGTTAAATCTAAATGATAAGGTTAAAATAGGAACCTAAACTTGTCTAAATTCTATTGGATTATAGTATTTCGACCCATACCCACCTTAGCTTATAAATATATCAATTTTTAACTATTAAAAACCGAATTTGACTTTATAATAAAATAATATTTTTAGTTATTCCAAAGGTGCCCCTCTCCTCCCTTATAAAAGGGCACCTCCTCCCTTTCTTCCTCACACCACTTTGAGCCTTCAAGCTCGGAAAACCCCTGAAAAATTCTCTTCTCCACTTCCCTATAAACATCTTAGAGGTTCTGTTCTTCTTCAAAGACCAATTTTAGTGCCCTAAGAGGAGGACTCAAAGAGGCACTTCAAAGAAGAGGTAATGTCCGTTACCGATTCTTTCCACTTTATTTCTTCTTCCACTTATTCTTCTTAGGTTGTTTCATTATGAAGTAATAACATATATATCCCTCATATACTGATATGTTATTATAAGTATGAAACAACCCTATTTCACCATCTATCCATCCTACGGAAAACGAAATTACCGTGTGTGCGTACGTACGGAATACCATCTCCACGCCGTGGTGTAATCTATTTTCCACCACCACCTTACTTGGATGGGTATAATGGTGTACATAATAACTATATATGATTATTGTAAAGTGATATTGATTCTGAAATAGTATAAATACACTCCAATACAATTCCACGATCATGAGAACGATATCATCGCTCGTGCGTACGTACGGACTACCGTCTCCACGACGCGATGAGATTCATTCTCCACATTAACCATTCGTGAATGATTATAAATTATATATAATAAGTAATCATGAAATATATGACATAATATTGATACTGGATTTATGTGTATATATATATATGTATGTCATCTACTTAATTCCATTCAACTCAATAAGGAAACGAAAACAGCGTTCATGCATACGTACGGCCTACCGTCTCCATGAATGGTGTATTTATTTCCATTTACTGATCTATTATATATATGTATATTCTGAATATATATTATATATAAATAATTTTTTATATTCTGTAATTAAGTAATCATGATCTAAGTAATCATATGAATAATTACAAGTCATAACACGGACGACAAATAAAACGATTTTACCCAAAACGCTCTTTAACATGGAATTTACAAAAGAACGGGTAAAATAAAGTCATAAGTGAACCATATTTGATATCATAACAATGAGTATGATTCTGCAATAAGTCAATGAAATTATTTAAATCATTATACAGGAGTTTTGGACACTTACGAAGCAAATCGGACCTAAGGTAAGGGAAATATCACAATCTCATTTTTATCCGAGATTGTTTATACTTTGAAATTTACTAGGGTGTATTTTATCATCCACATCCATGTTTCCTCAATATGTAATATTATTTACATCCACCTACAATTTTTTAAATCCATTTTTACCCTTTGGTGAGTTTTTAGTAAAAGATATGAAAGGAATATTTTGTCATTTTTCATACGAGGTACTTTATGACCTTTCCGACAAAAGTACGAGAAGAATGTTTTTTTAACTTATACGGCATGAATGGATTTTTAAAACATTATTTCCAAGAATATTCCCTTATAAGTTTTCAAGTTTATTTTTAATCAACTTCTTTTAGTTTAGAATTGTATGACATGTTAAGAAAGGAAAAGTGTTTTTGAAGTAGAAAGGATATTTTCCTCAAGAATGGAGTTCAAGTGTTTTATCAAAATTATTTTCCATCTAAGATAATAAAGGGTTATATTTCTATCCCTATTATTACATTTATTTGATTATGTTGTGATGGAATTATTTTTATGAATCCCTTTATCTTATATGAATTGTTTTATGATGTCACGATGTTTAAGATTCCCATTTTTATTACATGGGTTATGCTATGATGTATGGTTTATGATTTTGTGGCACACATAAGAATGGTATCATTATGAGATGGGTGGGACCTATATCTTCCTCCAATTCATTGGGTAAAGATTTTATATCTCATGAGATAGACATGGCTGGAACAGCAGGTTAAACCGGCTCAGTGAAATAGGACTGAAATGAGGAATGAACTTGGTTCAGAAATGGACTTTGTCCACTAAGATAGTCTTGGAAATGAGTCTTGACTAATAAGAAATGATTCTATATGATTATGTGTGTACGCCACAAAGTTTCATGTTTTAAGTTATGATTATTGGTATTACATTTCACTACTATGATTTATCCCATGTTATGATATTATGATCTCTTTTTCAGGTTAAGATTTCCAAAATGTTATGTTCTTATGAATATGATGTGATTGATATTTCTTTTGTTTACCCTTACTGAGCATTTGAGCTCACCCTTTTATGTTTTCTTTTCCCCAGGATATAAAGAAAGGTTTTAGGTAAGAAAAAAAGGGAATATCTTTATGGGAGATGTTGAAGATCTTTCACCATGATTAGAAGATTACGTTCCGAGTTTCCAAAGACACTAAACTATTACGGTCCTTGTGTGTGTGTGTTTTTTATGTACTAAGTATTCCGAAAAAGTAATGTAATGTCCATGTACGTCAAGCTTTGGGTCTCTAAAGTTGGTATCAGAGGAAAGGTATAGTCAACCTTTGGAAACTAGGATGTGAAAGCCTTAGTAAGAATCCTAAGGATAAGTCTAACCATAGAACACAATCTTAGTGTTTTAGAAATGGCCATGAATAACCTAGGATAAGACCTTAAGTGTGAAATTTTATTCTTTATTATGTGGTTTTCCTATTATAATTAGTGTTTCTCACACTATTATTCTTGGTTTTAGTCAATGGCTGGAACCTGAAGGAACCGTGTTAATGTGGAATGCGATGGGCAATGCAATGATTGTCCCCCTGAGCAACCAAACGTTATGGGAGCTGGAATGAAAAATCTTGTAGCCATGCTCACACAACTTTCTCAAGCTATGAATCATGCAGGACTTCCAAACGAGCAAAGGAAGGAGCAACATTCTGTTGAATCCTTCATGAGACATCGTCCACCTTCATTCAGCGGGTCTACTGATCCATTAGTTGCTGAACAATGGATTAGTACTACTGAAAATATATTTTCAGTTATTCAAAGTTCTGAACATGATAAAGTCATCTTAGTATTGTATCGTTTGGAAGGTGATGCTGATCAATGGTGGAATCTTATTAAGAATACGAGGCAAAGGGATGAAATTGAGTCCATGGAATGGGACGAGTTCAAGAACTTGTTTTTCAGTAAGTACTTCCCTCGTATTCTCCGAACAAAGATGGAGAAAGAGTTTCTTGAACTGAAGCAAAAGGATGATGAATCTGTTGGTACCTATGAAGCAAATTTTACAAGACTTGCAAGGTACACTTCTGGTATTATTATCCAACCTGAGAGTAAGATCGGTCGATTCTTTAGTGGCTTAAAACCAAGTCTTTGAAGGGAGTTAGCCATAAGGGACTTCAATAGCTATGAGGAAATCGTTCGATGTGCTCTTAAAGTCGAGATGGAGATTGGAGTAACCCATCAGTCATATGGGTTTTATAAGAAGAGGAAAATGGAATTCAAAGGAAAATATAAAGAGCACACTGAAAAGAAGATGATCTTTCCCTTATGCTCAATGTGTGGAAAGAAACATGGAGGGAGTTGTCTTAAAGGGACAAGTACATGTTTCAAATGTGGAAAGTAAGGTCATAGGGCATTTGAATGCCGCAATGATGGGAAGAAGATGTCTAATGATGCAAACAAAGGAAGGGATACACAGAATGAACCTACTACACTTCAATGTTTCAAGTGCAAGGAGATGGGGAATTATGCCAATCAATGCCCAAATCCAAGGGTTGATGATGATGGTCGACGTTAACAAACTCTTAAGGCTAAAGACAAAGTAAAGTCACATGCAATTTCTATCAGTTATGTGGAGTATGATAACGATGTGGTGAAAGGTACACTTACCATCCACTCTAAAGTATCAAATGTTTTATTTGATTCTGGATCCACCCACTCTTTTATTTCTGAAGAATTTCCTAAGGATATCACCGTATTACCTCAACAATTAGATGTTGAGTTAGCTATGACAATCCCTAATGGCACAACAGTCGCATCAAAAGTTTATAATTATTATCTGATCGAAGTTTGTGGGAAAGTTCTTCCTGCAAATCTTGTGATCCTTCCTATAGTGAAATTTGATGTGATTCTTGGCATGGATTGGATTTCTTTATATGGAGATCATATCAATTTCCAAATAATGGAAGTCACATTTCATATTCTAGATCAATCTATGATCGTCTATCAATGCAAGGATGAACATAACCTTCCAGTGGAAAATTCTTCCATCTTATGGGTCTTGATTCCACTAAATGAAGGTTATTTATCTCAAATGGTTGGTGAGAAACTCACGATTAAGAATATGCCCATTTTACAGGAGTTTGATGATGTCTTTACGGAGGAATTACTGGGTCTTCCACCAAATCGTGAAGTTTAGTTTTCAATATAACTCGTACCGGGTGATTTGCCTATTTCAAAGACACCTTATAGAATGGCCCCAATTGAGTTGCAGGAATTAAAGAAGCAACTCCAAGAGAATCTTGATAAGGGGTTCATACGCCCTAGTGCGTCACCTTGGGGAGCACCAGTTCTGTTTATTAAGAAGAAAGATGGATCAATGAGACTCTGCATTTATTATCGAGAACTTAACAAGATCACTATCAAGAACAAATATCCTCTCCCATGCATTGATGACCTATTTGACCAACTATGTAGAGCTCAATACTTTTCCAAGATTGATCTTCATTCAGGGTATCATCAATTAAGGGTAAAAAGGGAGGATATACCTAAGACAGCTTTCTGTACAAGGTATGGACACTATGAATTTATAGTGATGTCATTTGGTCTTACTAATTCCCCTGCTATCTTCATGGGTCTGATGAATAGAGTCTTTAGAGACTATCTTGATCAGTTTTTGGTAGTCTTTATAGAAGATATTCTTGTCTATTCAAAGAGAAAGGAAGAACATGAAGATCACTTGAGAATTATATTGAAGACCCTGAGAAAGGAGAAGCTTTATGCCAAATTTACCAAGTGTGAATTTTGGCTTCAAAAAGTTTCATTTTTGGGTCACATAATCTCAAAAGAGGGGATATCTGTGGATCCAGCAAAAACAAAGGTTATCAAAATATGGTCGAGACCAACAACAGTAACTGAGATCTGAAGTTTTCTTGGTTTGGCTGGATATTATCGACGTTTTGTGAAATATTTTTCACGATTATCTAATCCACTCACCAAGTTGACTCGGAAAGGAGTTAAGTTTGTTTGGATGGAGGAATGTGAAGAGAATTTCAAGGAGTTGAAAAGAAGGTTATCCAGTGCACCTGTGCTCACACTGCCTTGTAGTGGAGAGAGGTTTGTGATCTACAGTGATGAATCCAAGAAGTGATTGGGGTGTGTTCTTATGCAAAATGATATGGTGATAGCTTATGCCTCACGAAAATTGATAATACATGAGAAAAATTACCCAACTCATGATTTGGAGTTAGCTGCGGTAATCTTTGCATTAAAGATTTGGAGGCATTATCTTTATGGAGAAAGGTGTGACATTTATACTGATCATAAAAGTTTAAAGTATATTTTCACACAAAAGGAGCTGAATATGCGCCAAAGAAGATGGTTGGAGATGATTAAGGATTACGACTGCTCAATCCATTACCACCCTGGGAAAGCAAACAAGGTGGAAGATGCATTATGTCGACAAGACCATGCCAGTTTATCCATGATGAGGATCACAAAAGATCCAATATTTATGGATTTACAAAGGATGGATCTTGGAATTATAATAAAAGGGAAAAAATCGTATCTTTCTCAAATGAATGTTCAACCATCTATACATTTGAAGATTAAAGAGGCACAGAAAGAAGATGTCGAGTTACAAAAGAAGGTGAGAAATGTTCCTGAATTCAACCTTGATTGTGATGGGATAATAAAGTTCAGGAATCGGGTTTATGTTCCTCCCATCCCCGAATTAAAGAAGGAGATGCTGGATGAGGCTCATAGTTCTTCATTCTCCATTCATCCTGGAAGCACGAAGATGTATAGGGACCTGAAAGAGTACTTCTGGTGGGATGGCATGAAAAGAGATGTTGTTGAATATGTCTCTCGATGCTTGGTTTGTCAGCAAGTTAAAGCTGAGATACAGAAGTCTAAGGGGATGTTACAACCATTACCCATACCCGAATGGAAATGGGAAAACATCACTATGGACTTTGTCACCGGACTTCCTAAAACATCCAAAGGCAATAATGCTATCTGGTTCATAGTTGATCGTCTTACAAAGTCTACACACTTCATCGCTATTAGAGAGAATTTCTCTCTGGATCAGCTTTCCAGGATATATGTGAAGGAAGTGGTAAGATTTCATGGAGTACCACTTTCTATTATATCTAATCGGGATCCGAGGATTACCTCAAAGTTCTGGCAAAGTCTTCAGCATACTCTGGATACAGAGTTGAGTTTCAGCACTGCTTATCATCCTCAGACAGACGGTTAGTCTGAGAGGATGATTCAAACTCTAGAAGATATGTTGAGAGCTTTCTCTATGGATTTCAAAGGTGGTTGGGATCAACACCTACCTTTGGTGGAATTTTCTTATAATAATATCTTTCACTCCAGTATTCAGATGGCTCCTTATGAAGCTCTCTATGGAAAGAAATGCAGGACTCCAACTTGCTGGGATGAAGTTGGGGAAAGAAAGCTATTAGGACCCGATCTTGTTGATGAAATGGCAAAAAAGGTCAGATCTATTCAACAACACATAAGAGCAGCTCAGAGTCGATAGAAAAGTTATGCCGACAACCGAAGAAAATACCTAGAGTTTGAAGTGGGTGATAAAATGTTCTTACGAATATCTCCCTGGAATAGGGTCATGAGATTTGGAAAGAATGGGAAGTTGAGCCCTAGATATATCGGTCCTTTCGAAATACTGGATCGTGTTGGGAAGGTAGCTTACCGATTGGCGCTTCCACCGAATCTCTCTCAAGTTCACGATGTGTTCCATGTATCTCTCCTGAGAAAGTACATACCTGATCCTTCACATGTACTCATCTCAGAAGTTGTACCGCTGGAGCAAGATCTTTCTTATGAAGAACAGTCGATAGAGATTCAGGATCGTAGCGAAAAAATTCCTACGAAACAAGACCACTCGATTGGTGAAAGTTTTATGGAAGAACCACCAATTATAAGAAGCTACATGGGAGCTTGAGGATAAAATGAGGGATAGGTATCCTCATCTGTTTATTACAAAGTGACGAATTTCGAGGGCGAAATTCATTTTAAGGGGGGTAGAATATAACACCCGAGACTTTTATGAGAACTATTTTTGTTTTTATAAATCATAAAAGGAATCTTTCACTACACACAATACTAGCTTAGATTTCTTTACATGCAATCGCAACCTTCCTCGATAGCTTGCGTCGTACACAATACCGAGTTTCACTAAACAATGATATGCTATTAAAATATTATTAAAACTAGTCGTTATGAATAGTAATAACCAATTTTTGAAATTTTATAAATTTTATTTTTCAAAATGGACTTCATTTTTGGATTCGGAATATCAAAATTAGCCTAGGGTGAAATTTTGGTATTTTTCTGAAAACTTTCAATTTTTGATGAATAGTGAAACCCCTAAGTGGTAGTTAAAAAAACTGAATTTTTCATAAAACTAAATTTTACCGCTTATGTGAGTGGAATTTCAAAAATCTGAGAGACACGGTTGATGTCAGTAAGTAAAATTTGGTTCAATGAGATGAAAATAATTTTTGTTGAATAGTAACTTTTTACTTTTATTTACCACGGTTAAAAGTAAATAGGGTAATTAAGGGTAAAAATGATATTATTATTACCCTAACACATGTCCTGATTCTATTGGATAAGTGTAATTCGACCAAAAAAACTTAGGAATAAAATATGACCATTTAGGCTCACTTGGATTAGATTAGGACATTTATTATTAATTTATTTAAAGAAGGGTTAAAATAGTTAAAATCAAAGTTTAATAAGAAAATATTTTTTAATATAGGGTTATACATAAGATAAATTCTACTATAAATATTCATTAGAAAGATAAAAAC
This sequence comes from Viscum album, assembly GCA_963277665.1. Classification (NCBI taxonomy): domain Eukaryota; kingdom Viridiplantae; phylum Streptophyta; class Magnoliopsida; order Santalales; family Viscaceae; genus Viscum; species Viscum album. Next base: position 918,407,377 of record OY728164.1, on the reverse strand, counting down.
AATTCCTACATAATTATATTTTATTTGTAATTTTTAGACTTTATATAAGTTAATTTATTTATGACACAAATATGATGCAGTAATTATCCTATTAATGAAATATTGACATAATTGATGTTATAAATACCCAAATAAATGTAATTTGAGACTTTTTATGAATTACACTAATTTTCTAGGTTAATATGACATGTTAGTATTTATTTAATTAACTGTTTTAGAACTAATCATTCTGTTATAATTTTCACAAAAATCAATTACAAAATAGTGTCAAAATTAGCATAAAATAGTTTTTAAAACAAATATTATATTATTAATTGTTATTTTATTCCTAAATATTTAATGTTCGGACAAATGACTTATATAAGGTTATATATATTAATAATAAACAACTTGGGGTTCTTTTGGATGATTATAGTAAGTTTATTAACCTTATAGTATAAGAACACAAGAAGACACGGTAAAAGTAAAATTATTTAACTTAATGTTAAATCTAAATGATAAGGTTAAAATAGGAACATAAACTTGTCTAAATTCTATTGGATGAGATTATTTCGACCCATCCCCACCTTAGCTTCGAAATATATCAATTTTGAACTACTAAAAACCGAATTTTACTTTATAATAAAATAATATTTTTAGTTATTCCAAAGGTGCCCCTCTCCTCCCTTATAAAAGGGAACCTCCTCCCTCTCTTCCTCACACCACTTTGAGCCTTCAAGCTCGGCCAACCACTGCCAAATTATCTTCTACACTTCCCTAGAAACATCCTAGAGGTCCTGGTCTTCTTCAAAGACCAATTTTAGTTCCCTAAGAGGAGGACTCAAAGAGGCGCTTCAAAGAAGAGGTAATGTCCGTTACCGATTTTTTCAACTTTATTTCTTCTTCCACTTCTTATTATTATGTTGTTTAATTATGAAGTAATAACATCATTATTCCTCATATACTGATATGTTATTATAAGTATGAAGCAACCCTATTTCACCATCTATTCATCCTACGGAAAACGAAATCACCGCGCGTGCGTACGTACAGAATACCATCTCCACGCCGTGGTGTAATCTATTTTCCACCACCACCTTACTTAGATGGGTATAATGGTGTACATAATAACTATATATAATTATTGTAAAGTGATATTGATTCTGAAATAGTATACATACACTCCAATACAATTCCATGATCATGAGAACGATATCATCGCTCGTGCGTACGTACGGACTACCGTCTCCACGACGCGATGAGATTCATTTTCCACATTAACCATTCATGAATTATTATAAAGTATATATAATAATTAATCATAAAATATATGACATAATAATGATACTGGATTTATTTGTATATATATATATGTATGTCATCTACTTAATTCCATTCAACTCAATAAGGAAACGAAAACAGCGTTCATGCGTACGTACGGTCTACCGTCTCCATGAACGGTGTATTTCTTTCCATTTACTGATCTATTATATATATGTATATTCTGAATATATATTATATATAAATCATGTTTTATATTCTTTAATTAAGTAATCATGATCTAAGTAATCATATGAATAATTACAAGTCATAACACGGATGACAAATAAAATGATTTTACCCAAAACACTCTTTAACATGGAATTTACAAAATAATGGGTAAAATAAAGTCATAAGTGAACCATATATGATATCATAACAATGAGTATTATTCTGGAATAATTCAATGACATTATTTAAATCATTATACAGGAGGTTCGGACACTTACGAAGCAAATCAGACCTAAGGTAAGGGAAATATCACAATCTCATTTTTATCCTAGATTGTTTATACTTTGAAATTTAATGGGGTGTATTTTATCATCCACATACATGTTTCCTCAATATGTAATATTATTTCCATCCACCTACAATTTTTTAAATCCATTTTTACCCTTTGGTGAGTTTTAAGTAAAAGATATGAAAGGAATCTTTTGTCGTTTTTCGTACCAGGTACTTTATGACCTTTCCGACAAAAGTACGAGAAGAATGTTTTTTTAAAATTATATGGCATGAATGGATTTTTAAAAAATTATTTCCAAGAATATTCCCTTACAAGTTTTCAAGTTTATTTTTAATCAACTTCTTTTATTTTAGAATTGTATGACATGTTAATAAAGGAAAAGTGTTTTTGAAGTAGAAAGGATATTTTCCTCAAGAATGGAGTTCAAGTGTTTTATCAAAATTATTTTCCATATAAGATAATAAAGGGTTCTATTTATATCCCTATTATTACCTTTATTTGATTATTTTGTGATGGAATTATTTTTATGAATCCCTTTATCTTATATGAATTGTTTTATGATGTCACGATGTTTAAGATTCCCATTTTTATTACATGGGTTATGCTATGATGTATGGTTTATGATTTTGTGGAACACATAAGAATGGTATCATTATGAGATGGGTGGGACATATGTCTCCATCCAATGCATTGGGTAAATATTTTATATCTCATGAGATAGACATGGCTGGAACGGCAGGTTAAACCGGTTCAGTGAAACAGGAATGAAACGAGGAATGAACTCGGTTCAGAAATGGACTTTGTCCACTAAGATAGTCTTGGCAATGAGTCTTGAATAATAAGAAATGATTCTCTATGATTATGTGTGTATGCCACAAAGTTTCATGTTTTAATTTATGATTATTGGGATTACATTTCACTACTATGAGTTATCCCATGTTATGATATTATGATCTCTTTTGTAGGTTAAGATTCCCAAAATGTTATGTTCTTATGAATATGATGTGATTGATATTTATTTTTTTTACCCTTACTGAGCATTTGAGCTCACCATTTTATGTTTTCTTTTCCCCAGGATATAAAGAAAGGTTTTAGGTAAGAAAAAAAATGGAAGATCTTTATGGGAGATGTTGAAGATCTTTCACCATGATTAGAAGATTACGTTCTGAGTTTCCAAAGACACTAAACTATTATGGTCCTTGTGTGTGTGTTTTTGTTATGTACTAATATTCCACAAAAGTAATGTAATGTCCATGTACGTCAAGCTTTGGGTCTCTACAATTATGATATTCATCAATGTGAATATATAATATATTATGAAACAAAAAAACTGAATACTATTAGTAATATTGATTATGATCACTAAAGTAAACATCCCTTGTATTTAGATTTGTTTTACAAAACCACCCTGGGTGAAAGACCATCCCAATATGAGTATAATGTAATATACAATACGCACTTTAGTCCAGATGAACAAGCTATATAAAACAAATATTATAAAATTTTTAATATGAAAATACAGTATGATAGAACAGAATTTACATTATATATATACAAAAAATTAATATACTAAAAAGTGGATATACAATATGATTACACAACACATTCACATGGAATGTGGTCCTATATGATCAACTTTTACCTTTCCAAAGGAACTTAAAACCATTACTTGAAAAATGAATCCTCATGTGAAGATAATTTCATGCATTATATATGAATCACTTTATCTAAGCATGAAGTGATCCATAGATGTCACCAACTTAATTCCCCATGAAGACATGTTCACAAATTATGCCCATTGATGCAAAGTCCACCTTGAAGTAAATGAATTTAGAAAAATTATTTCACATGAATTCTGAAAAATTGAAAAACAGGCAATAATTATTTCAGATGTTTTTTAAATGGGTCTCACCTTCTTCGGGTCTCACCAATTTTGTCCTGATGAATACATGTGAAACTATATAAAATATAATTTTCATAAAATAGATATAAAATATGAAACTATGGGAATTGTGTATACATCTCATTATATATCATTATAAATTGAATTGTTGAAAATATTCAAGTAAACCTAAAAAAATGAAAATTCAAATGGTTCATAAATGTTATTTCATTACTATTTCTTTAATGTTTAATGAAAATTCTCATAGTGAAAATTTATCGGCCATATACGGTGTAAATGTATACCTAAAAATATTTTTTAGTAATGAAATTTCCATATTTAACACATTTGAATATTTTTTCAGAAAAACTAAAAAAACTAATAATAAAGTGATCCTGAGAAAATGATAACATGTTCCTTCTTTAGTGATATTATTACTTCAATAAAATTATAATGGATTTCTAAAATCGTAGAAGTGGTTTAATTTTTAATTTCATTACACAATAACATGTGCAAACAAAAATATTTTTTATTAGTCAATCATCTATTAACATTAAAAATAAAATTTACTATGATACAAAGGAAGAGAAATGTAAACATGTTTTTGCATTTTTAAAAAACCGAAAGTGAATTGTAAATGCATAGAGATGTAGTATACTAAATAAATGCTATAAAATGTTATCATACAAATTTAAAAAATTAAAAAGACATTGAATAATGGCTAAAATGGAATTTAAATGGGTCTCACCTTCTTTGGGCCTCATCGATTTTGTCCTGATGAAGACAAATGAAACAATTTAAAATAGAATTTTCATAAAATAGATATAAAATATGAAACTATGATAATTGTGCATACATCTCATTATATATCATTATAAATTGAATTGTTGAAAATATTAAGTAAACCTAAAAATAAGAAAATTCAAATGGTTCAGAAATGTTATTTCATTACTATTTCTTTAATGTTTAATGACAATGCTTATAGTGACAATTTACTGGCAATATAGAGTGTAAATGTATACCTAAAAATAGTTTTTAGTAATGATATTTACATATTTAACTCATTTGAATATTTTTTCAGAAAAAATAAAAAAACTAATAAGTGATCCTGAGAAAATGATAGCATGGTCTTTCTTTAGTGATACTATTACATCGATAAAATTATAATGGATATATAAAATTGTAGAAGTGGTTTACTTTGTAATTTCATTACACAATAACATGTGTAAACAAAAATATTTCTTATTAGTCAATCATATATTAACATTAAAATTAAAATTTACTATGATACAAAGGAAGAGAAATGTAAACATCTTTTTTCATTATTAAAAAACTGAAAGTGAATTGTAAATGCATAGAGATGTAGTATACAAAATAAATGCTATAAAATGTTATCATACAAATTTATAAAATTAAAGACATTGAATAATGGCTAAACTATAACTGAAGTAAACTGAAAATGCATTATTAAAAATGAATTGTACATGTATAGAAATTGAAAGTGAATTAATTTGGAAGTACATTATGCAATTATAGAAACCTAGAATATCACATGGAATATCAAAGATAATGACCATTTATTATACTACCCATGAGACACCATCTTAACTGAAAGTCTAAACATAACAAAATAACAATTAAAATCTTAACAAAGTCAGTTGTAGATAAACGAATAGAATCCATAAAAATTAACAGGAAAGAAAAGCATAAAAGTCATGCAGAGTTTTAATTTCTGTGACCAAATGGCATAATTTAAGACATGAAATGAGATCAAACTTTGACTATTTAAGAGAAGATAATAAAAATATTTAAATAATGTTTTAAAGACCATTCTTTACTGAAAAATAAGCTTCATATCCATCTTTAGCATTTTGAAAGACATATGAGTAAATTATGAAAAGGGAATCAAAGAAGATAGAAAAGAAATAATTATATTTGGTGATTGAAAATACCCAGATAGGGTTCCTTTAGGGCCTTTATATTGTCAACATTCAAGTATATTCTTGATTATTCTTTAATCATGCATAACTTAATAACCTGAAAAAGAGAAACACACTCTCCCCCCACTTTATTTCTAATCATTCCTTAATATTATTTTCCTTATTATAGTTTCCCCACTACAACCCCTTATAAAAGATGTGAAATTACTTATCAATTACTCTTTTGGATTCTTATTTTGAATGATATAAAAAAGAGTGAAGTTGGATACATGATACGAATTTAGCTATATTTTTTAATATATAATACAAAATCATAATTAATGAGATGGAAATTATAAGTGCACAATGCATGATAAACATATAAATTATAAGTCTACCTAATGTGATGACTAAATTAGATTTTTCATTATGATTTCCAAGCAATTGACATAAATTGATCATGGGAGGTATAATAAAACATAGAAAACTATAGAAAAAAATAACGATGAATGAAATTATATTAATTAAACATGAAAGTAGTATAATTTTTTCACCTTGGCATAATATTTTCCTTCATCCTTATATTCATTGTCTACATTCCAATATTTGGAGTCACAGACTTTATCCTAATTTGGTAATCAAACAGTCAATTACTGGATAACATATAAATAATAATAAATAATATTATTTCAATTGAAATAAAAGTAACTGAGAAAACAGTGAATGTGTAAAATTGATAATGGAAATTGGCCTAAAATATTTGAGCACATATCAATGTATGAAGTTGTAACCACATGCAACCATTTCCCATACCATTTTGGAAATGGGAGCACATAACCATGGATTTTATTATAGGACTCCCAAGGACCCTAAAGGAAATAATGTCATTTGGGTGGAAGTGGATTAAATTTCCAAGTAAGCACATTTAATTGCTATCAATGATGATTTCTCTCTTAAACAAGTCACTATGATATATATATAAGGGAAGTGGTAAGATGACATGGAGTTCCACTATCTATTCTATTTGATTGAGATATGAGGTTTACCTCAAGGTTCCAGAGAAGCCTTCGACAAGTTTTGGATATGGAGTTGGGTTTCCATAATGCTTATCACCCTCAAATGGATGGTCAGTTTGAAAGGACCATTAAAATATTGGAGGATATGGTGAGATCATGATCAATGGATTTACAAGGATATTGAGATCAACACCTTCCCCTAGTGGAGTTCTCATATGACAACAATTACCATTTTAGCATTCAAATGAAACCATACGGGGATCCATATGGGAAGAGGTATCAAAATTAAACATATCGAGATAAAGTTGGGGAGAGGAAGCTTATGGGACCTGATCTTATCCCGGATATGAGAGAAAACCTTCAAATAGTTTAGCATCATATGAAATCCACACAAATTCGATAGAAAAAATATGCATACAATCATCGATGTGATATCGAGTTTGAGGTCAGAGATAGTGTTCCATCATATATCATTGTGGATGAAATTCATGAGGTTTCGGAAGAAGGGAAAATATATTCCTAGATACATCATCCCTTTTGAGATCCATGATAACATTAGAGCGGTGACCTATCAATTAACACTCTATCCTAACCTATCTCAAGTACATGATGTGTTCTTTGTATCACTCTTGAGGAAATACATACTATAATTCTCATATGTACTGAATCTAGAGGTAGTACCATTAGAGAATGATAATTCGTACTAGGAGTAGCGAGTGAAGATTGTAGATCGTACAAACAATGTTCTACGAAACAAGACATCTCACTTGATCAAAGTGTTGTGGCAGAACCACAAGTTTGAGGAAACAACATGGGAACCCGAAGAGGAGATGAAATAGAAGTACCCTCCTATTTTTTAGTGTATGAAATGAAAATTTCAAGGGTGAAATTTATGAAGGGGTAAGAATGTAATGACACTGTTTTATACGAAATTTCATTTTTGAATAAATAAATGCATTATTAAGTAATGTATCTATAGAAAGGACTTGCACTACTTTGGTTATTTTTGACTGATATAAGTTGTATATTTTCATATTTAAAAGGCCATTAAGAATCATAAACATTGATAATATAGATGCTGCACAATGAACATTAAGATTAGTATATGTACAGGGTTATGACAAATCCATTTGTCACAGACAATGAAAACCAAGACCTTGACCAGTAGGATCGTACCCAATGAAGCCCACCTATTAGAGCTATTAATGGAGATAATAATACTAATATTTTCCCTTGACCAAACCCATGTTGAGATTCAACAACCAAAGTGCGAGAAAAACTTTTTATGAGAGATGTTCTTGCATATCAAAATCACCACCCAAACCATATTCGCTGAACCGCCCCATAAAAATCTTACCATCACACGTCTTACCCTTAGAGAATTCACTAGTGTAATAAAGGGTTATGTATCTAGAGCATAATAATATAATTTTTTAAATTTATTTTAATAAAATAATTATTATATTTATCTTTTATTTCATTATAATGATTAAAGAATATGTTTGATAAAAATTATATTTTGATACGATAAAACCAAAAATGGATTTTTGGGAAATATATTGTTTTAATCAAGTCACTCTATTTTAATTAATTAAAGAATTTTTGAAATAAATGGTATTTTATTAAAATTTTAATATTAAAATTTATTTATTAAATATATATGATAATATAATTTTATGAGATCAAAAATATTTTTTATAAGGATGTCAAAACTATTGGTGTCAAAAAACCAATATGTTTAAAAAATGTTGATTTTTAATTTAAAAGAGAATATCCTCATATTTAGAGAGTTAACATGAAAAAAAATTATTATTTTTGAAATCAGCATGTCAAAATTATCCAACACTGAATTTGTCATAATTTTCTGAGATAATCGAATTTTTTGGTCAAAACTAAATACAATATAAATATATGATATGTATTATGACATCATAAAAGCCCAAAAGTGTTGTAATAAATATGATAAAGAGTATCCAAGACCTAAATAATGTTTTCCTTTAATTTTTTTTGAGATTATTTGATTAATCTTATAAACCCTTAATGAATCCTCGGAAACCTATATTTTATTTTAAGGTTTTAAAACCAATTCTTTATAAAAATGACTCACTTCTATATCACAAAGGGTATTATTTTAATGATTTCAGTTCCTGACCTTATAAAATAATGAAATCTAATCCTCTTTGGTAGAAAATGTGGCCAGAAATTATGGGATGGTCTGTAGTTTGGATTAATTTATCTTATAGAGTCCAAAACCCGTGTTTAGAAATTAATAAAGAATTCTCGTCTATTTTCCTATATAAACCCACCCAACCTCCCTCCTTCTTCACTCAAAACCCTTAAAGTAAGAAGTTAGTTTTTTATTCCCTCTCTAGATCCCTCTTATAGTGTCCCTATTTACTTAATAAGATCCTCCCATGCTTTTAGAAGTACCCTCTCAAAGAAAATGATCCCCTCCCTATACTCTTTATTCAATCACATTCTTTATATAATGCCTTTTTTGTTTCCAATTGTTCAAGTTGGGATATTTTTTTACAAATTCCCCTTATCATCCTTATGATTACCATGTGAAGATAGACCCCTTTCACTCTCATTCACCCCTTATGTAAACCTTTAAGTACACCTGTTATGATGCTGAAATTATCTTGCGATTTTCCATGTGAAACATCATTATAGTGAATATCAATTCCCAATTCCACTCAAGGGTATTGATCTAGTTAATACTATCCTTAATTGATCGTGGGATCCCTGTATATAACTCATAGTCCTTAACAGTGAGGTTAATTTTTTTGAAAGGTTTTCTTATGTTTTACGATCTATGTGACACACTTATGCATGTAAATGATATGAAAGTGGCAGGTGAAGCTAAAATTATATAGCCCTATATTGCATTGGGTAATGTTTATATCTCATGATCTTCCATGTATTGTGAATATGAAGTTTTTCTAAGCTGTCTATGCTTTGATGTCTTGGTGGTTGGCCTAGACTTATTCTTTTGATAACATGTTTTATTTTTTCACCACATTCCTATGTTGTCTTAATGTTATCATCAGATTTCGTACTTCAACATTCATGTTTATGATTCTCACACCGTTTATGTTTTGTTGATATGCCTATTTATACACATGTATTAATTTATTCATGTTATTCTTGATTTTTTCCTTAACGATCTTTATAGATCACCATTTTCTTAGGTATGTCCCCTGGTTATCCAATGAATAAGTAATCAAGAGAATCTAAGGGCATGTTATGAGGCTTAAGTTCATGTCATTGTATTTATTTTGAATTTTTTTATTCTATTTACCCAATCACCCAAATACACAAGCCTCACAAACTTATGGGGTTTTATTATGTGAATTTTTATGTTATAAATCATGAAAAACATTTACCAAAAGTTGAGTTGTCATAGTTGGCATCAAAGGAAAGTGTAGTTATATTTGAGGATTAGGATTATAAAACTACAGTGAAATCCTTAGGGATAAAACACCACTAATTTTTTTAATGTATATAGTTAGTGGTTTCCAAGAAAATACATCACTATATGGTTATTACAAGTGGATATGGCTCTGGCATCGTTGTACCTAGGTGTAATAACCCTGGAAAGGGTGCAAATGAGCACGGGTAAATCATAACCTACTGCATGAAAATGGTCCTTACTGCACACGAGGTTTGACACTCCCAGAGGATATTCTTTTCTAAATTCACAAACCCTTTACAAACCAATATAAAGGGAATAAAATCCCCCTAAGATTTTATATTAGGTAATAGATCTTGGAAAAAACTTAGATTGAAGCCTAGAAATTTATAGGATAAGGAATATATATATCTTTTATGAGTTATCATTATACTGTTCAGGTGTACCATTTATGTGATTAATTGTTTAAAAATATGTATTCCTAATTTTCCCTTTATTCTATTCAATGATCGGAAATAGGAGGAATTGAGTCAACAACCAATGTGGGGGGGCAATGTGATGACTACCCAAACTAAATGCCCAACTCAATGGGAGAAGGAATTGTAAACTTCATGAAAATACTTTCTCAATTGACTCAGTTTATGAATGGAAACCTGGATAAGAAGGAATAATCAAATCCCCCAAATAAAGAGCATATTGTAATTAAGACCTTTATGTAATAAAGTCCTTTGACTTTCAATGGGTCTTCTAACCCTTCAAATGTGAAAAAATGAATCAAGTCAATTGAAAAGTTAATCTCCATCCTTTAATTCTCTAAGAAAGAGAAGGTTATGTTAGTTGTTTATTGCATGGAATGAGAAGTTGATCAATGGTGGATGTTGGTTAGAAATATGAATCCTAATGAGGAGATCAAAGCAATGGATTGGATGGAATTTTGAAAAATGTTTATTAAAAAATATTTTCCGTGTAGTCTACAACATAAAATGGAGAGGGATTTCATTGTCCTTAAGAAAGAGGATGATTAATATATCAGATCATATAAGGAAAACATCAAAATACTTGCATGATATTCCTCTAGATTTTTCATCTCCCACAAAATTAAAGATGACCACTTCTTTGGTGGTCTAAAGCTAAGTCTACTAAAATCATTATCCATTCAAGACTTAGATTGTTATGAGGAAATTGTTCAATGTACCCTCAATTTTGAAATGAATACCATCAAATATCAATGGTCTCACAGGTCTGGAGACATGAAGTAGAGAATGAAAGTGTGATAGAAGAATATCATGGGTGAAATAAATTCCAACAACCCAGTTATCAAAAATGTGGGAAGAAGAATCACATAAATTGCCTAAAGAGGACAAGGAAATTCTTTAACTGTGGGAAGGAATGGAACCTAGATATAAAATGATGACCAAAGAAACCTACCAATGTGATGGGAGAATGGAATTCTCCAGTCAACCCTTAGCCTATTTTACATTATTTCAACTTTAGGGAACATGGACACTATTTGAGTCAATGCCCTAAGCCAAGGGTTGTTGCTTCTACCATAGTGATTCTGCTCTTTATTAGTTCAAAACTCCTCTCTAGAGGGTTATGTCATGTGTCACCTTTGATTCTTGGTGTTTATCATCATGGTATTGAAAGGATATCAACTGTAGATGGAAAATTGGGTGAAATATCAAATTTAAGGGTTGCTCCTGCTTGGCATTTTCTGGAAGCTTTCAAGGGCTCTTCCCATCTTCAACATTTGTTTGATCATGAGGCTGTTGTCCAAGAGAATGTTGATTATGATCTCCAAAAATATTTATTATTTTCTTCCTAGAGTATGGGGAAGGCTAAGGTGGTGGATGATGATGGATTTAAATTGGTCTTGAATATTAAAATCAAGGATCCCTCGCCAATGCATGGAAAAGCCTCAACTATGTAGCATGAGGTTTTTAAACTAGAGGGAGTTATTAATGCTTCCCCCAAAGATGTTCATGTGGAAATGTCTATAAAGGAATCTGTGGAACCCCCATAGGGTGGGGTCCCAGGTAATAGGCCAACGACTAGAGAAGTCAACACTCTGGAAAGGATGGAGGCAAGTGAGAAGGCTTCCACTATTCCAATGGGCTCAGGTACTAATAATAATAAATTTATTTTTCTTGGAATTTTACACAAATTCAAGAGAAGGGATGTGTTTCGTGAGGAGTTTAGAAATGTCTATGAATCTCCTCATGTTGAAGTAAAAACCTTATATATTTAGATTGTCTAACACTATGACTCATGATAAATAAGGCGAGTCACCGAGTATCGATGATCAGGTTGGTAATTGGTAGGCTTTGAAGAAATGGAAGAGGGAAGGCACCTGAAGAGTAGGGGTGGCCCTAGAGGACAGGTCCTGATAAATAAAATAATGTGATTGTGGTTGGTCAATGTGTCTTCGGCGGCGTTTCACTAGTCTTTATCCTAGCAATCTTCTGGATTTATTCCATATTTACTCTACTTTTGTTAATAAATTTTCTCAGTCCATGGGTTTTTTAACCCATGGCTCAAGCCGTTCCTAATATATAAAAATAACACTATTTTTTGTAAATGGTACATTTTTTTACTATTAATAATATTTTTAATTATTTTAATTATAAATAATTTTTATTTCAAGTAATTATGTAAAAGTATAATTATTTAAATTTTGGAAACTTTAATTACTTATAAACTTAACTAATTTTATTATATTGAATGTAACATAAGCTTATATTATTTTAATTTTTACTTTAGTGTAAATTATATTACTTTTGTTAGTTAAGTTGAACACAATTTACTATTAATAATATTTTAAGTAGTTATTTATAAATTAATAATAATTTCATTTAGGAAACTATAGCTTCTTACAAAAATATATATAATTATATTTTAAAAATATTAATAAATATGATTTAATATATTTAAATATATATATATAGTATATTTAAAATTAAATAAATATACAATATATTATTGAATATATAGATAAATAAAATCATAATAATGAATTATTTTTAAAATATATATTATTAATAATCATTACATACAAACATGTATATCATAAATTATTTCAAAAATGTATATCATTTCTAAGATAAGATATATTATATAATTTGAATATATTATTTGAAAAATAGTATTAAGTTCATTTAAAAGACATCATTAAATACAAAAAATGCACATATATATATTGATATTTAAAAGCAGGTAATATAAATATACAGATATATATATATATATATAATTTATTAGATACATTTATAAGTAAAGATGGAATATATAGAACATAATAAGTATCCTAAAATACATGTTGAGAGTGTTGTTTGATGACATGTCTTGAGATGACCGACCAATGTATGATTGAAATTTTATGTTATCTTTTTTTTTTTGCATGTGGTCATATAATTTGTAACAATTTCCCTTTATTTTTCTTGTTGATGACATGTGTATCATCCCTCTTTTTTTGTACGTTAAGACCTGCATTTCTGTGTAAAAATGTTATGTATCCCAAACCCCTAGACCCCCTCACTTGCATGTGAGTAACATTGTAATTAAAGGGTGTTCGACAAGCGGTGTTGCTGTTTGAATCTGGATTTTTGAACCATGGATGAAAGGAGACATATGGTTGCTTAAATCTTAGATAATAGAGGCTCCAAGAGTTATAACCTAGGTTTTGTTTGGTTTATCAAATAATGATAAACGAATCCATAGAAAAAGTTTCAAGATCAAGGAGGAGTTTTTTAATCATAAATATTTAAAACATGTTAAACATTTGATGATGTGGTATAAATATGTATAATGTTTTATTAAATTTTCATTCTAGGTAATCATGTCAGCATCAATACACATTAATATTGAAGTTATTTTTATTGATAAAGGTTTTATCTATAGTTTTCCACCTACAAGAGTGATTTTTTTATGAAAGTATTAATATGAATATATGTATATTTTTTCATTTATTAGATATTGTTATAGGCAAGTCACAATATTTAGAACGTAATATGTATCCCAAATAAACATGTTATCAGTATTTTATAATGGAAGGTCTTGAGACGACCAACTAATGTATGATTGAAATTCAATGTCAAATTTTTTGATTATTTAATTTGTAATAATTGACTTATTTTGATATAATCGTCCAATGTATTATTCAAATTTCTTGCCGTGTTTTTTATTTTTTATTATGTGATTTATAATACTTGCATTCTCTTTTCCTCATTGATGACTTAAATGTCATCACTCTCTATAAGCATGTGAGGACTTCTGCGTCCATCTAAAAATGATATGTATACCAATCCCCTATACCCCTCACTTACACATGTGTAACATTGTAATAAAAGGGTGTTCGACAAGAGGAGATGCAGCATGAAGCTATATTATTACACCATGTCTGAAAGGAGACTACTAGTTGTTGAAATATAAGATAATAGATGCTTCAGGAGTTCCCCCTAGGTTTTGGTTGGTTTATCAAATAATGATAAACTAATCCATAGAAAAAGTATCAAGACCATGTCATCGTTATTTAATTATAACCAATTAAAACATGTTAAGCATTTGATGATGTAGTATATAATGTTTTATTAAAAATAATTTTAGGTAATCATGTCTATGTCGATATACTGAAATGGAGTGGTAATTTATATTGATCAGTGTTTTAGTTATATTCTCCACCTATAAGAGTGGGAAATCGTCGTGAATGTGTGACATTAGATGAAGTTCATAGGAAGATTCATAGTCACAAAATATTTAGATATGATCAATATATTACTTTAATTATATATCAACATCATCAATATCCTAATAATCTATGGCACATTGAGTATCATCTAGTTAATGATGAGGATTGGGTAGATGCATCATTGTAGTTTAGGGAACATTGGGGTAATGATTAATTAGAATTATATGTTGCTATTTTTGATATTGATGAGGTACGACCTGCTACTACAAAACAATTTTATGAGATATCTTTTGAAGTCGGTATTTTTTAACATTATTATTCATTATCTACTCATAGGAGTCGGGTAATAGAAAAAAATTACGAAGAATATGATCAGAATATTGAAAGAACTGTAGGGGACATCCCCACCGATACTCTTGATTTAATTAATGAGATTTTATCTAAAGAGAAATTATCGGATGATGCAATAGGAGATGATGTAGTTTAGGATAATGTGGGGAATGAACCTCCTGAGTTTCCTTTGATAGATATGGAACAACTAATTAGTGGTAATCATCCTACTTTATTGACTTACTAAGTTAAAGGAATGTCGTGTGCACAACATTTCGATTGGGATGACATTAAACTGACTACTGAATTCCATAGCATTATACACAACACATCTATATCAAATGATAACACAATATATGTTGGATAGGAGTTTGAAAGTAAAATTTAATTGAGTAATTTTATTAATAAATACCATATAGAGAGACATTGTTCTTAAACATGTATTTTTTACCAAAATATTTAATATCCTCTTAAATAAATTGTTCTCTTTTTTTCATCATACAAGCCCCAACAAAGAAATCTTGATCAATGAATTGTTTGATTTATCATATGATGGTGGTGTAATCTGACGACGCGTGATTAAGAAATTTTATTAATTGTCTGCAAAATCTGACGGCGCGTGATTCTGAGGCTCAGAGTGCCCGCAATGATCCGTCAAAGTTTTTGTTAAGCTTAAGTTAACGCACGTAAGTAGATTTCATGAAAAAGTGGAATAACTCTTAAACGGTAACTCGGATCAGAAATATGAGGGCACCGTTGCACTTAGGATGGTGAGTTTACCTTTGGCGCGACTTAAGATTAGTCGGCGTGATCCTCTTGTGAGAAAACCCAAAAATGGCATAATTGTAAATAAAATAATTAAATAAATTATTTTATTTTTCAAATGCTTATAACTCACAAACGGTAACTCAGATTAAAAATCTGAGACCACCACTGAACTCGTGAGTGTATTCTTTCTTTAAGAATATACCAACTTTGGCCGACACGATCCACCAGAGAAAGTTAGTTTTTGGCTGGAAATAAAATAATTAAGTGACAATTATTTTATTGTAAAATTCATAACTTCTAAATGGTAACTCGGATTGAAAATCCGAGAGTACCGTTGGATTCGTTGGGGCGTTTTTCACCTAGACAGAGCCTAACCTTGACCAGCGCGAGTCGAGGGTGACTGATAATAATTTTCTGAACTTTTTTTCGGGTACGTTCAGTAAACGCGCGAGCGGCGTTTTGTAACTTTTGAACCAATTATAGGAATTGAAATATGAGGGCACCATTTAACTCACAGCGCTAGTTTTCACTTAAGAATACTTTTTCCTCGATGACAGTTGGTCGAGAATAAAAGTTAGTTTTTGGCTTTTTATAAAAAAATAATAAAATAAATTGTACAACACTTTATTTTATTTTAAGATGCCATGTGAGTGATTGTTGGTTAAAACCTCCACTTGGGAGTTGGAGGTGGGACCGCCACACCCTAACCTCCCATGAGAGGTTATGGTGGTGGGTCCCACCCAAACATAACCTCCTATGAGAGTTTATGACGTGGGGACCACCCGAGACCAAAACCTCTCAACTCCCTCAATTAATTTCATGTGTCAACGTAAAATTAAATGCTTTCAAATTAATTTTATGTGTCAACAAAAAATTAAATGATATCAATTAATTTTATGTTTCAACATAAAATTAAATCCTATCATCTATTTTTTTTATGCAGGCTATGTGGGGGAAGCCTCTTGAAATCCTCCCAATAATTAAGCCAACACACCTCTTAAATTGCGCCAACGCTATTTAATTCGCTTGACCCCTTTTTTTTAAATTAAGTAACCGCATCATTGGAATTTAAGAAGGTTCCTAATAAATGAACCGTCATAAATTCCATGATTGTTACATACCTCTCCGCTTCTCCTATATATAGGGAGTTTGGGAGGAGGATTTGGGATGGCTTCACCAAGCGACAAAACGCTGGCAAAGTGACGTGACGCCCAACAATTGGAGGATTACGCCTTCTCTAACGAAGAACAAAGAACGCCGACCTTTTTCAACTTCTTCCTCAGACACCTACCGACATGGAGTGTCGTCAATGAGACGATGCAACTCAAGTTTGGAAGTGCTTGGTGGACACGATGAATGACGATCCTCTACGTCTTCTTCCGCGACTCTGTCAATGAACGAAGTCCGCCTTTTTGCGCCAACATCAACCAACTACGAGAAAGGTAGGGGTTTACTTTTGACTAAGTATGATTTTTACCTATGTTCTTCCTTTCTCTCAAAAATGAAGAACGAGGAATTGTTGTGCTTCATACTTATGAACCAATTGCTATCACCTCTAAACACATAGGGTGCGGGCCAAACTAACATGGCCCAACTCCCTCCGCCGATCTTTTGTGATGTCTCTACGAAAAGGCGATGAGGCGACGATGATAAAGGTGGAAACGACGAAGGTTGCACTACCTGCGGCCTCCGCGAATCACACTGCACCCCCCACGGCGCACCGAAGCTTCCGACCGAACACCGTCGACCCGAGCGGCGCCCTGCCAGCGCACTCGCGGCCTCCCGGCCCCCTGCCTGGCATGCGGCCCGCGTGCCCGTGACCCCCACACCCAGCCCGACGTCCTGATATTACTTTTCAAAATTTTACCTTTCCTACTCTGTAGTCGACTCTAGTTCCTGATATTACTTGGTTTCACCCTCGAGAATGACCAAAGTCTACTCGTATTAGAAATGAGATATACTAGCCTCGGGAACTAGAATTGGGACTATGATATAACATTTGTCACATATAAGGGAATACTTATAAAAGATGTCCCAAGTAGCAGGAAAGGGCTCCACTTCAAAACATCTTTGATCGATTTTATGTATTTTATCATGACAATGTACATTTTTTTTAATATTTAGGACTTTTCATTTACGGATCTTTTTATTTGTAGCTTATTTAATTTCTTTCTTTTTTCGTATTTATACTATTTCAATCATGGTTTCACATGGTCGATTAAATATATCATGCAATAAATTCTACTGTATGATATTTTTATCATGGTCGATATTCAGATAATTATTTAGAAATAAATTTAACATGATTCGAGATCATTAAAATAATAAATTGATGGACTAAGACAACAACACCAGTTGCATCTATTGGTTCACCTCATTTTTCATCATAATACTTAATTATGAATGTGAATTTTCTATCTGATTTTTCTTTTTTTTAGTTTTTGAAAAGTTATTTTACAAATTGTATTAAATTAAATATAAAATGTAATGATGATATCAAATATAGTGATGGAGGGCCCTCCATTTCTCACATATATAGATATACATGCATCAAGGCTAGTCATAGAGGGATTTCATGTTCTTTTTTTAGCATACATAGGCCTCATTGTTTCCATAATGTTACACCACCTCATTCCATCATCCCTTATCTTCATCATGCTGGATTCTACGGTGTAGCGATGTTTGACTTCACATTCATCGATCATCAAATTGTTACATCCATAGTAGAGAGATGGTGTCCAAAGAAAAAAATATTTCATTTTCTATAGGTATAGATGGATATTAATCTTCAAGATGTATCTATTATATTGGTCCTCCCCATCGACGGTGTGGTTGTGGCAGGTTGAGTTTGTACTGATTGGATTTATCTAGTTCATAAACTACTAGGAATTTGGTTCGAGATGATGGTAGGTCCATCATCAGGAGTCAGTTACGCATGACATGGATAGATGAGCACATCACCCATCTTTCCGGTGGTGTTTATGATATCACCATTCTGAGATTTACACATGTATAAATTTTGAGACTTATCGGCGGCATGGTCTTCATTGATCATTCGACTAAATTTTTCCACTTTATGTATTTAACATTACTGGAGGATTTGGACTAAACCAGGAGGTATAGATGGGGTTATTCATGTCTTTCTTATACATATAGAGTGTTATGCAATGAATTTCACATCGATAAGATATAGATTATAGGATGCATTATTCTTATCCAGATGCAGATATGAGAGTGCATCCCATGCTTATCACCACAAGCGCACTTCCCATTTCCTGTCAAAATTTTACGGGAGTCCCCGCAGGGACGTTGGTATGTTTTTCCTTCATTATTATATGAAAAATGTATAAAATTTATATTATGATATATAAGTATAAAAATTTTATATACATGTGGAGTAAGGCACATCGATATTTAGATACTGCTAGACTTGATGTCCACACATATAGACTTATGTTGGAAATTCTTCGATTGGATGACATACGCGGTTATTAATTATATTGTTAAATTATTATTTGATACTATACATGAGTTCATTTATTAACTTATAATTATTATTTTTTATATTTCAGGTTTCATGGATGCCATATATTGAGCCTATCATTCAGAGTCACTCACATTACTATATGGCAATGCTTACTTCCATCTCATGTGTTGCATATATGATTCATTTTCATATTGTTAAGTGACATCACACTGATATAGTTATGAAGTACTTCAGATTCTATCAGCCTATTCCAACACTGCCCATTCAGTTTTCATCACTTTATCCCCTCAAGATGTCAAGGAAGCAAGAATATGACTAGAGGTGATATCATGAACACTATATTGAGATGTGGGATAGACGTAATAAGTCCTGTTTAGGAGGGGCCGACATAGTATGTTCGTATCTATCAAATCAGTTGGATTATGAGCCCCAGTATCACATGTCCCCAGTGACATATCTTACGCGACAAGGACAAGGCTATCATGATCTGGTAGTAATTCTTCCTTCCACTATTGAATAGTTTTTTATAAACTTTAGTTAACTGCATAATTTTTTTTTACATGATGCTCATATAGACTAGCTCATTCACATCTCTGATTCAGTAGAGAGAGGCACATTTGACCTGGCCTATTTACATAGTGCAATGATAGAGCTACTTCATCTGATGGATGAGATTTATCATGGGAATTTTTTAATGTGTTTGATGACGCCAAGGCTGCTAAGCCTAATATATATGGGCCAGGGGTGACGAGCCTTTTATGGATGTAGATGTGGTATAGGAGGATGATGTACATAGTGATCATCCATATTCTCCTCCACTTCCTATTTCATGTGATCCACAAACACAACCACAACCACAACTAGAGGAACATGAACAAACAAAGACACATCCACAGTCACAACCACGACCACAGGTTATTCATCCAGAGGGCCCTTATGCATCACGATTTGTTATTGTGTTCGATTTGTCTACAATGATAGAATTTGGTCAGTCTGTGTTGCAGTCAATATTTTTCTCTGAACTATATATATCTAATACACTACAACCATTTTCTTCAAATGTTGGAGGGGGGTTCCAATCACTAGCAATTATCCTTAGAGCTAGGACATGGTACAGGTTGGGAGACTGTAGATCTACTGCCTATCACACAAGATGATGTGAAGGTTGGTTCCATAGATGCTATATAGGAGGTACGTACACCATAGCATAGACATCGATAGACATGGCCTGAACGCATTATCTATACACATAGTTGTGGCATAGAGGAGCACTCTAGACACGAACATGGATTAGAGTAATACGTGTTAAATATTTTTTAAACCATTACATGTATAATGTTTAAAAAAATACTAATATATTACATTTTTTTACATAAAACAAAAATTTGATATAATTCAAAATTCATTCAAATATTTCTAAATGATTAAGAAACATTAATATTAGTAAGTATATTTTTAATAATAATAATCACTATTTGTTAATTATATTAATAATTAAAATTATTATTATCCATATTATTTATAGTAAATAATCATATTAAATTTATAATTAAATATTAATAATATTATTATTTTGAATTCTATAATTATTTTTAATGTTAATTTTAAATATTACTCAAAAGGTTCAGGACCAAGCATGCTCTGTCCTAAAGTTTATTAAAAGAGAGTAAAGAAAAAGGTTCAAGAATTACAAGGGGTTTTATAAATGTGGGAGTGAGTTACACCCCACATATCAACATCAACCAAAGAAATACAATTCCTAGGAATTCTGAAAGACCACATCGAACTCATCTCAACAATCACCTTTTTCGATAATGTATTTTCCACTTGATTAGCCTCCCTATAGGCATGAGAGACCAAAATATTGAGATGATCAGCATCTTGGAGACAAGTGATACAGTGCAGAAGTACCCTCCATGGTACACTCCTTGTTATTGTCCTCAAGGCTTCAACAATAAGAGTTGAATCAGTCTCAATCCAAATGTTAGCTGTTATACTTATTAAGTAATTAATAAAATATTAATAAAATATTAATTAATAATTAATAATACAATTAATAATTACTAAATATTTTACTTATTAATAAATTACTAATATTTATATAAATAAAAATTTCACAAATATTTTATAAATAATAATTTATAAATCTCATGATTAAGAAACATTGATATTAATAACTAAGTTGGTAATAATAATAATTAATACTTGTTAATTTTAGTAATACTTCTTAATACTATTGTCCATATTATGTATCATAAATAATCTTATTAAATTTATTATTAAATATAGAAAAAAAATTTATTTTTTATTTTTATAGTTATTATTAATATTAATAATAAAAATTATATTATTAATTATATAATTAATTAATTAATGATACACCATGTTATATTAAATATAATATAATTATTAACTAGAAAATATATTTTTCAATAATAATTTTTTTATTTATATTATTAAACAATATATATTAGTTATATTACTATTAATTATATTAATAACATAATAATATATTTTTAATTAATAATAAATTTTTAATTCAATAATTTATAAATAAATTGCCTATTAATAAATTACTAACAATTATATCAAACAAAATTTTACAAAGAATTTAAAAAAATTATAAATAATACATATTAACTAATATTGAAAAAAAATATAAAAAATAAAAGATCATAATGAGTTGTGAATGGGATGACACATCCTTATCCATGGCCAAGAAGTGCGAACCATGTTCAATCTTATTCCCCAAATGGATAAGTGTGAATAGGGTTCATGCCTCCCATGACCCAATTTTAAAAATATAAAGAACTCTATCTGCCACACCCGACCATGAATATTGATTATTTTAATCAATTTAATTATTATTTCTTCCTTTATTTTGAGTTTTGGTAGTCGTTGGGTCGAATTTCAAATTTTTGGAAGTCTTTTTACTATTGCACAATTAGCCCGCACAGTTAGGAGTAACTGTGCAGTGCTCATGTGGGTGCCCAGTTGGGTCTGAGTTGTGGTGTCCGACTTGCGTACGGTTTATTAATCCTTGCGACAAGTGTGCAATTTGGCTCTGTAAGTGGATAGTGCTGAGTGGCATGGTTTGAGCATGATTTTCTCAATCGTGTTTCTGCCTACAGGTAACTGTGCAAGGGGTGCCTGACCTTGCCAGTGGCCAGCACACAGTTTGGTAAATCGTGCGCAAACCATGTGGCATGCCCGATATTCAAAATAAATAAATTAAACAAAATTAAAATGAGAAAAAAATGAAATAAAATGAGATAAAATTAAAATAAAATAAACATAATTTTTTACCCATAATAATAATAATAATATCATTATGGATAATAATATTATTATTAAGGTGATGATGATTATTAATATTATCATCAAGTAATTATTATTATTATTATTATTGTTCAGGTTTTAATAAAAACCCCCAAAGACCCCTCCTCCCTTTCCCCTTACGCACGACCGACCCCCCTCAGCCAAGGCCCTTAGGCGCGCTATCTCCCTCCCCTCCAGTGGCCAATTCTCCTTCCATTTTGGTGTTCGGTCCCCTCTGATGAGTTTTCTCTTCCCTCTTCTCCCCTATTTTGGCTGATTTTCCTCCTTGTGAAGTGCACATGCCTAGGTCGGGCCCTAACCCGATTTTGGGTTTCTCCCTCATTTCTTCTTGATGATTAGGGTTCGTTGGGTCCCATCGTGGCTGGTTCTAGCCACCGCTGTCAAGGGTAGTGGGTTCTCCATGGTTTTTGGGTAAGGGTTCTTCGAGTTCTTTATTGTGGCTTAGTTTTAATCAGGGCTTTTGTGGGTGTTGAGTTGCTGGATATTTTTCTAGAGTGTGTTGGGTCTCTTTGATGTGGTTTCGAGCTGTGGGTGTCAAGAACACATATGTGTACATGCATAGTTAAGGCACACACACACACACACATGCCCTCTTTGTACATATTCCATCTAGCATGCCATCATTACTCCTCGGCTGTTTGGCTCTGCGACGACTTATTTGAGTGTTGTTCTGGCTCTCCAGATTTGGGGTTCCTCACATGGTTTGTCAATGTGAGGCTCTGCTTCTCTACTTCAATCTTGAAAAGGAGGAGATCCAGGGGTTTCCGGCCACCTACACTCCCCTCTGTCAAGATCGTTCCACCTCCGGTAACTGGCTTACTACTCCGGTGGAGACTCAGTGGGGAATAGACTGTTTTGGATTTTCGGACAACTATGCTTTAAGAAGGTTTCATATCTTGACACATCTTTAATTGTAACCAAGATTCAATATAGATTATGGACTCTATACCCATTTAATTTCTTTTGTCATGTATTCTTATGTATCCTTTTGGGTGTGTGTGTGTGTGTGAGTCCCACTAGGAGGGGACGAGGCTGACTCTACACGACAAGATTCACTGCTATTACCTAGTTCAGCAAACCTGACCTCTTCAGAGAGTTTTTGTTGTCCTTTTATTATTTTCCCTCGATTCTCTAATTGCCTTGTGCATTTTTGTGCTTCTTAATAAAGATGTTACCTGAGTGATGTTCTTTTTATGCACGTGTAGGTCCCAAAGGGACTGAAGCACGTTACATCTACTACCTCATTTACATTGTCTACATTTTTTGTTTTGTTATTCCAGTAATTTGATTTGTGTCTATTCGTTTGTAATCAATTGATTAATCAAATTTATCATAGAAATAATCCATCATACTCAACAGTGGGTTTTTGGTATTTTAAGGTTTGAGTATTCAACCCCAACATGTGGTATCATAGCCTACCGTAACGTTAGTCATGGGTTCCACTAAATTTGATATTGATAAGTTTGATGGTGGAAACGACTTTAATCTCTAGAGAATTAAAATGACAGCCTTATTGGACCATAATGACCTAATCGATGCCCTTGTTGGTTTTAGAAGGAAAATAATCACTACTTCCCCTGATGGGTAGGCTGTCATTTCTTATGTAGATGTCCTTATGGAAACCCTTAGGAAAGCTCGTAGTTTAATACTCTTATCTTTAAGAGATAAAGTTCTAAGGGAAGTTGCATACGAGTTCTCTACCGCTGGTATATGGTCTAGGCTTGAATCCCTTTATATGACTAAGTCCCTTGTTGGTAGATTGTATAAGAAAATGACATTATATGCTTTCAAAATGCGCTTTGGAACTGTATTTAGGGTGAATATTGATGAATTTAATAAAATTCTATTAGACCCAGCCAATATAGATATTAAGCTGGATGATGAAGACCATGCCATTATACTGTTAACATCTTTTGACAATTCCTTTAATTCTGTTAAAGGCTATATGATGTATAGTAAATACATACTTACTCTTAAAGAAGTAAAATCCACTTTACTATCTAAAGACCTCTAAATGAAGGGTAGTGTTAAGATTGAGGATAAGGGTTTAAATGCTAGGGACAAAAGTGAGTCTAGAGGCCTAAGTGAATCAAGGGGTAGGAGGAAAGAAAGTGGACAGTCTAAGAATCATAGATATAAGTATAAAAACAAAATCATTAAGTTTTTTTAATGTAATTAACCTGGACATATTAATAGGAACATCCCTAATAAGAAATGTGACTATAGAGATAATAATAATGACCGCTCCTTGTTAGTTGAGTAGGACTTTGACATTGTTGATGTGTTAAATGTTTCTAACATTATCATCCTTGATGAATGGATCTTGGATTCAGGGTGTTCATTTAACATGTGTCTTAGGAAGGAATTCATTACTAAATTAAGGGAAATCAAATCTTGTGAGGTATTTCTAGGGAACAACAGGAGCTGTCACATTGTGGGAATATGCTATGTTTCGTTAGAGCTTCATGATGGGACTGTTAAATCTCTTGAGGAAGTTAGGTGGGTACTCGAATTGGAAAGAAACATAATATCCTTAGGAATACTTGACCAAAATGGGTATAGATTTATGTTAGATTATTGAATTGACTGAGGGTCTCTCACAGTCATGAAAGGAACCCTTCACAATGGTCTTTATGTGTTAGATGGTAAGGTTCATAGAAGTTGGTTGAACACTTCTTCTAGTTCAGAACTTGATTCCGCCACTCTTTAGCATAAAAGACTAGGGCACGTTAGTGCCAAGGGCCTTAATGAACTCAAAAAATAGGGGATTTTAAGTAACATCACTCACAGCAGTCTCCCATTCTGTGAGGATTGTGTATATGGGAAGTCCAGAAGAGACAACTTCAGTAGGTCTGTGTATAAGTCTAAACAAACCCCTTGAATGTGTACATTCTGACTTATGGGGTCCTTCCAAGGTTACATACCATGGTGGAGACTTATACTTTGTGACTTTTATTGGTTATTTCTCTATGAAGGTCTAGATTTATATACTCAAACACAAGTCTGATACCTTTCAGACCTTTAAAAAATGGAAAGTTGGGCAGAATTCATTGAATTTAGTGAATCTGAGGGAATAAAGAGATATGATATTGTTGTGGAAACCCCACAACATAATGTCTTAGCAGAAAGAATCAATAGGACTGGGTTTGAGAGGGTGAGGTGTATTTTGTCCCACTCAAAACTCCCCAGTTTTTTCTGGGCCAAGGATACTTCAATACCAATCTACCTTATCAACTGTTGCCCATCTGCTATTAATTCTTTTAAGATGCCTGAAGAACTCTGGAAGGGAACACCCCCTGATTCTTGCACACCATAGGACTTTTGGATCCATATCTTATGCTCATATGCATACTGATAAGTTAGCTCTTAGGGCTGTTAAGTGCATATTCGTGGGTTACCTAGAGGGTGTTTAAGGGTATCGTCTATGGGTAGATAAATCGGGTTGTCAAAAATGTATCATTAGCTGCGATGTTGTGTTTCATGAGTCTGGTCTATCCAATGACAAGGGATCAAAACCTGTAGAGAATTATAATGACATTACAGGACCCTCTAGGGTACCAACACCCCTAGGTGTTGAGGTCCCTTTTGATTCCGTTAACCACCCCTTGTCCTCGACTGGTCCTATACCACCCAGTGTCCAGACCCAAGTTGAATTTGATTCAAGTTCGGTTTCTGAACCCAAAACCGAGGAACCCGATGATCTGAACAATTATCAACTCACTCGGGATAGAGAAAGGAGGGTTATAAGACCTCCAACACATTTCAATCAGATATAAATTGCTGCATATGCCTTTAATGTAGCACAAGATCTATTTAATGATGAACCTCAAACATATAAGCATGTTATTAAGTCCAAAGAGGCCATTAGGTGGCTGAGTGTGATGCAAGAAGAGATGAATTCACTTCTTAAATACAACACTTGGGTTGTCGTTTCTAGACCTAGTAACCAGAAGGTCATAGGTTCTAAATGGATTTATAAGAAGAAAGAAAACAATGTTGGAGAAACTAAAATCAGATTCAAAGCACATATGGTTTCTAAAGGCTTTCTTCAACGTGAAGGCATTGATTATAGTGAAATTTTCTCTCCAATTGTTAAACATTCATCCATTAGAATTCTTCTTGGGTTTACTTCCAAATTTGATTTGCATGTTGAACAATTAGATGTAAAAACTGCTTTTTTACATGGTACTCTTGATGAAACAATTTATATGACTCCTCTTGAAGGATTATCGAAACTTTTTAAACCTAACCAAGTTTTTCTTCTTAAGAATTCCTTATATGGGCTTAAAAAATCTTCATGACAATGGTATAAAAGGTTTGATTTGTTCATGATTGAAAATCAGTTTTCCAGAAGAAAATTTGATGCATGTGTATATTATAAAACTGTTAATCGTGTGTCTATTTACCTGTTATTATATGTTGATGACATGCTTTTTATCTATGAAAACACGAGGATTATAAATTCTGTCAAGAACCAGTTGAATTGTGTCTTTGAAATGAAATACATAGGGCATGCTAATCAAATTTTAGGCATGTATATAATAAGAGATAGGAAGGCCAAAACCTTATACCTATCTCAATATGCTTATGTTAGATAGATATTAAAAAGATATCTGTCTGAGCATGTTAAACTTGTTAGTATTCCATTAGGAAAACACCTTAAGTTATCCTTGAACCAATCCCTTAGAAATGATGATGATGATGCCTTCATGAGTAAGATTCTTTATGCTAATATAGTAGGAAGTCTTATGTATGCAATGGTTTGTTCTAGGCCAGATATTGCCTTTGTTGTTTATACTTTGAGCATGTTTATGGAGAAAACTTGTATGCCTCATTGGAATGCATTGAAATGGTTGCTTAGGTATGTCTTTATGTCTGATAAACCATGAATTTAGTATGGATTAAATAGTAATTTTGATAATGATATAGTTGGATTTTTTGACTCTGATTATACTGCAAATGTTGACACCTGAAATATCACTGGTTTTTTATTTATTGCATATGGAGGACCGGTCTCCTGGAAGTGCAATATGCAGTTAGTGTTTGCACTCTACACTACCAAGAGAGATTATATTGCCTTGATAGAAGCCATAAAAGAGGATATATGGATGAAAGGTTTGTTATCTGAGTTGTCATTATCTGCCGATAGCATAGTGGTCCACTGTGATGGCCAATCTGCTTTACGTTTATCTAAAAATTATGTATGCCATGGTAGATCAAAGAACATTAATATTAGACTTTGTTTTTAGGTATATTATAGAACATGGGATGGTGAGTGTCACAAAGATACTCACTAGAGATAATTCAACCGATAGTTTGACTAAGGTCGTTCCATTGTCTAAATTCATGCATTTCCTTAAGCTAATGAATTTAGTCCCAATTCTATAACTTAGGTTGTGAGAAGATCATCCTTAAATTTCATTTGTTGACTAATGATCCTGAAGTCTTTTTATTCATGTATTATGTTATTTCAATTCATATGTGATGATTTACAATCTATTATTTATTGGTTATGAATTTTATTTTATATCATGATTATACCACATTCTTATCTTATGTTGACTTATGATATTTGATTGTTATCACTTATGTCTATACTTATTAAGCATATAATATCATACCTTTCTTATGTTTCCATTTACCATGGTTATGAAGATGAATATAATGTATTATAAGTATAGAAGAGAGTCTAGTGTGGCTCATTTAAGGAGATATGTTCAAAAGGGTTTTAAAATTTATTTCTTTGGTAACTAGTCCTCAAAGATACTAAACATTTTGTTCTTGGTATTATGTGATTATTTGTGAGATATAATGTTTACCACATGAAAATATTGTAAAATAAAAGGTATATCTATTTTGTGTTTTTATATTCTGTATCATAGAATGGATTAGTTATTTTTGAGGATTATGTTTTTTCATTATGGGGATTAGGATGATGGAACCTTAGTGAAAACCATGGAGATGAGTATAACTATATGATAGTATCCTAAAATATTGGTAATGTTTTAAGTATGTGGTTTTCTTAACAAAATATTTCTATACAGATACAGGCATGTGGATGTGGTTGTCGAACATATGCCCATAGGGGAAATAACCCAAAATAGGGTTGGTTAGGCATTGACTTGGTCATCACCCTGATGCATGTTGATTTGACCTAAGACTACACACATGGATGGACACTCCTATGTGTTATTCTTTGGTTGATCACATTCTTTATAAAAACCACTATGAAAGATTTAATTCCTAGTTACTTTGAGGTATTATCTTGATAAGTATAAGATAACCAAACTTAAATAAATATATATTAAACTAAGATCGATATGGGATGTTTAGAGGAACTATAGGAAAAAAATATAATATAAAAGAACATGGTGATTTAAAGTTTAAATTCCTTTTATGATTATTAAAATCTCCCTATATTATTAATTTTTTTCACTCATTTAAACCCTTTTGGTTTTAGTAATTGAAAAAAAATAAGGAACTAGGGGTGTGTGAGACAACACATAAATTACCTCAATTAAAAATCTATTAGAAAGTGAGTTGGAATGAGAAACCTTTTGATTATTCAAAACTAGAAATCCTGAGATATGATTAATAGTGTGATATGAGTTGAAGTAAAAAACACACCAAAGAATAGAAATATGAAGTATCATGAAATATCAATTGATAAAGATAATGAAGGGAAGAATGTTCCATTTTATATATGTCAAAAATGTGGGGAATACACCATGGGAATTGCCTCATGATGACTTCATGACTCTATAATTGTGGAAGATGGGTCCATCGAACATCAAAATTCCATATAAAAATAAAGATTTTGGTTAAAATTATTTAAA
Organism: Viscum album; assembly: GCA_963277665.1. Classification (NCBI taxonomy): domain Eukaryota; kingdom Viridiplantae; phylum Streptophyta; class Magnoliopsida; order Santalales; family Viscaceae; genus Viscum; species Viscum album. Next base: position 918,377,942 of record OY728164.1, on the reverse strand, counting down.
GAAATAGATTTCATCCTAATATGGAATTAATAAATCAATGACTTATGTGTGGGGTCCATTTTCATTTTCCAAGTTAATGACCTAATCCAAGGACTAACCAATACAATGAGAATAACCAACCTCCAAAACCTAAAGGGAAATGAAATGCATATACAAGAAATACTCTCGAAGTGAATCATGAAATTTATGGTATTGATATCATCCAATCCAAAGTTGTAGATTTCAAGTTGGAATTTTATTCTAGGAACTCCTATATATCAAAGAAATTTTCTAATAGCATTAAATCCCAACCCTAATGATTTGATTATTGAATAAATATTTTAGTGGTATAATTATGGAATTCCAAGATCAAACATATAGGAAAGTTCCACGTGGAAATCTTATTATCCTTCCTTTAGATAAATTCAATCTAATATTTGTGATGGATTAGTTACCTCCCCTTAAATGGAAAATTATTTAGAGTAAGGAAAATAAATTTCATATTAACCTCGATATTATATGAAAGGATAATAATAAATACAATTTAGAAAAAAATTATATAATATGGGTCTTGAAACTAAATAAGGATAGACTCTTGGCCCCAATTATTGGAGAAAAAATCAGTATTAGAGATAATCCCTTTCTACCGAAGGAGGTATGTTTCTCAAGTTTGTAAGTTTTATATGTTTCTAGAAATTATATTCTGAGTCAACTCTATAATTTATATGACTTTATATATTTCCATTGGTATGTGATAACTAAAAATGTGAGGAAAAAATTAATTTAAGGGGGGGAGTCTATAACACCTCACATTTTAGGATTTATTATTATTATTATTATTATTTATGGCTATAATTTTATAAAAAAATTATATATTCCTTTAAAAGGATTAAAACATGATTAGAAAATTTGCCCTATAAGATATGAACCAAAATATAGACACTTTATTCATTTATAAGAGGAAAATTAAAATAAATGAACATAAAACTAGGTTCTACACACCTTGGATTATTACTCACCATTAATTAAGTACATCCATTAAAAGTGCATAAAATAGTAGGAGATAATAGATGGAAAAGAATAAAATCATCATGACTAGGAAATCTCCTATATAATCATCAATATTTAGGATCACTAATAGCCAAAGAAAATCAATAACGAGGAAGAGTATGATGAAAGGAGAAATAATTATAAAAAATAGATAGTATAAAATAAGAATTATGCCTTGTGATATGAGAGTGAGTTGAATGAATGAATTAGTAAGTCTATATATAGGAATGAAATCAGTCCATTATTAACATGTTCATTGTAAATATTATCATGGAAAAAATAATCATTTACAATACGATCATTTTATATACATCCAATTGGTATAAAAATGTCATTTATTGTTATGTAGTAAATTTAAAATATTATATCTCACAATTAAATAAAAATTAGATATTAATGTATAATAAATATATATTTTTATGCCATATGTAAAAATATTATTATTATTATTATTATTATTAAAATATGATATGATGTATATATAATAGTCCAATAATTTTTTTTAATAACAATGATGCAGTAAAATAAAATTTTATAATATAAATAATTAATTTTAATGGTCTTTATTTAAGTATATTTAGTATAAAAGCAAGATTAATTTTTTTCAAAGAACCATTTGGGTAGGTTTTAAATATTTTATCCTAATACATTAAATTGAACACTTTGAAATTATTATTAAATTTGAACTAATATATAAAAACTTTTAAATAATAAATTTATATAAAATAATGTTCAAAACACTAATGTTTAAAAATATCATTTTTAATTAAAATATTTTTTATTTATATTTTTTATTTTCATTAAGAAGTTAAATTTTTAATTTTAGAATATAAATTAAAAAAAATATAACTTAATTATTGTATTTATCATGGAAATATAAACCTAAGACGAATTTTTAGGAACTTTCTATAAAGACTGATTTTTAGGTGAATGATGCAAAATACCATTTTGAAAAATAACATGAGTTTCATAAAATAAGTATGAAGTGGAAATTTATCAAACCTTTTTATATGAAAAATTATTTATTTTATAAGTTACTTTACAATGTTATTTTTTTATTTTATATACCTATATTTTACATTATATAATTTAAATTGTATTTTTTAATAAATTATTTTTTATACATTATGCATTTAGTATTTTAAAATTTTAATAAAAAATGATTCTTAATTTGGAATAATTAGGTCCAAATTATATAATACGAAATATTTTATTTTTGGGTATAAAGTATAAATTATCTATGTAAAAAATATTTATTACAGTGAAAACCAAAAATGGTAATAATGAGTAAGCTAAGAGGTAAAGAACCAAACATGATTTAATTGTGTGGATAGGGTATGGATTGAGATTATCACTTATATTATATATTATTTATCAATTTTGGAACTATTTTCTTTGAGTTTGACTTCCCATTATTGGAATGTTTTGGGTATTTACAAAAATGTCATTCCTTTTCAATTATCAAAGGGGCACTCCTCTCTACACTTACCCTCATACCGAAATCCATTTGGTTCAGCCAAGAATCTACCCAATCATATCCTACACACTCATAGGAATGTTAATTAGGTTTTGATCTTCTCAAAAGACAATACCTCAGTTTTTTATCCCCATTATCAAATGAGATAATCCAAGAATTAAGGTATAAGTCCCAAACCACTCATTCTATATTCTTTTCCCTTAGGTTCATTTATTCCATATTAAAATTATTTTAACATTATAAAATTTATAATATCATTATCCTTATTATATTTTTATGTTATTAAGAATATGTTATATTATTTAACCACCCTTCCCTTTTCTTTAAGAAAAGGGAAAACACTATTTATGTATACATGGACTACCGCCTCCATAAAAATAGGTATTGTTTTCCTTAACCATCTTACACTACTAATCATAATGTTGAGTTTAATAAATATATATGATATTAATGAAATATTTCATATTATTAAATGATAAAAATATATTATTCACTTCTCCCATTCTGTGGTAAATTAAATCATCCACCATCCATACGTATAGACCACTACCTCCATGAGATGATTGATTTTCATTTTTATTTTCATAACCACCTTATATTGATGGTCATATGAATGATTTTAATGGATATCTATTATTTTTCTGATATAGTTATTTTTTTATGATAAATTTTAGAACCCATTAATGATATGATTAAAAAATGATTATCATTAATTAAATCGTTTAAAAGAAGCATACTAAGGGGAAAATATTTAATTAAAACAATGTAACATTTTCATATCCATTAATTATTCTTATATATCCTTTATAATTAAGATATATCACACTAATAAGTGGACATTGCTGAGTTTCATGGCTTGATCATGGTTTTCTCAACCATGAATCTGCTTATAGGTAACCATGTGAGGGGTTCTTGACCTTGCTAGTGGCCAGCGCACAGTTTGGTAAACCATGAGACCTGCCCAATATTCAAAATAAATAAATTATATTAGTATAAAATGAGAAAAAAATAAAATGAAATAAAATGAGATAAAATTAAAATAAAATAAATAGAATGTTTTACCTGTAATAATAATAATATTATTGTTATGGATAATAATAATTTTATTAAGGTGGTGATGATTATTATTATTATTATTAATTTTTTTTTTTATTATTATTATTATTATTATTATTATTATTTTCAGGGTTTTAATAAAAACCCACAAATAACCCTCCCCCTTACCCCTTACGCACGACTAACCCCCTTTCCTTGCTCGTGCGTGACCCACCTCGATCAGGGCCCTCCGGCGTGCCACCTCCCTTCCCTCAGGCGACCGATTCTCCTTCCATTTGGTCTGCAGTCCCCTCTGGTGAGTCTCCCCTTCCCTCTTCTCCCCTATTTGGGACGATTTACCTTCTACTTGTGTGGTACGCATGCTTAGGTCGGACCCTAAGCCGATTTTGGGTTTCTCCCTCATTGCTTTTGATGATTAGGGTTCATCGGATCCCGTCGAGGCTGGTTCTAGCCACCATCTTCAAAGGAACTAGATTCGCCATGGTTTTTGGGTAAGAGTTTTTCAAGTTATTCATTTTGTCTTAATTCTAATTTGGGATTTTGTGGGTTTTGAGTTTCTGGTCAATTTTCTAGAGTGTGTTGGGTCTCGTTGATGTGGTTTTGAGCTATGGGTGTCAAGAACGCCTATATGTGCATGCATAAGTAAGACACACACACACACACACACATATGCCCTCTTTGTACATATTCCCTCGTGGAGAGGGGAATATGTTCAACACATCTAGGGGTATATATATGTGTGTGTGTGTATGTATATATATATATAAATGCATCTGCGTGTAAGTGCAAAGGGTCAGTTCGAGTGGCTGTCATAAAAACGCAGCATGTTTGACGTAGGATCTCTATGCATTGGCCTTTAAATTTAAGAACCATTTATTTCTTGTATTTCACACCTAGTTTTTATATTAATTATTGATATATAATTGTTATTAAAATTGTTTGTCTTGAATTGGAATGGTTTCTTTTTTGTAATGTATTCTAATAAATGGTTTGATTGCATTTTTCACATCAAGTGATTGATGAAACTCCCCATTGGACTTTATAAATGTGTTTTAGATTTAAAATGGTGATTTGGGTTTCTAAAATGTGTGTCTAAGTGGATTTTTTGTTTTGAAATTGGTGCGTGTTGGTTCTTTTGAAAATGTGTTGGGGTCGAATGGTCGGTTAAGGCCCGTTTGGTACTTTTATAAAATAATTTGCTTTGAAAAATCTCTTTGGGATGTACCTCTTGCCTTGTTGGATGTTTATGGGAATGAGTGGTCCTCAAATGGGACTTCCCTCGTGTGTTTTTGGTTGATGGAAAGAGGGATAAAATCTCTTGGAGTGATTCGAGGGTGACTATTGTGTGTGTTGGTTGTGTGTGATGCATTTATATGTTATGGATTGCTTGTTTCACATTGTTGGATGACCCCCCTTATTAGTCTGGACATGGGAACCTGACATAACGAGAAAATTTTTGGTGAACAATTGTTGCACCAGTTTTGATTATGCACTGGCTAGTGACCCTTAGTATGGACTATCTGCTTTGGGATTGTGCCCCTTGGTCAATCCAGGTAGGGTACGATCAAGCATCTGGGTGTTATGATGTCATCGGGTAAGGCATGCCTTCCGAAGGAGTCACATGTATAGTATGTTCTAGATTATTCAGGAGATCCTAGGTTCTCCAATGTATTTTGGAACTTAGTTGTCTGCAACAGATCATTGTGGTGCCTTGTTTGGATAGTTATTCTTGTGCCCTATTTTCCATTGCCCTTATTGTGTGGTTGTTGTTCCTACTTCCTTGTGTGGTGTAACCGCTTTGAGAAAGTGATGGGTTAGTTTGAAAATTTTTATGAAAAATAATTTAATTCTTTTTCACTTTCTTTCTTCCTTTTTAAATAAAAGCAAACTTTCTTTCTCTAAAATGTAAATGTCACTTTTTTAAATAAGAACCCCGTTTTAAAGGGAAAAAGGGCAATGGACCGTGATTTATTTTAATGAGGAAAAATTGTTAAAACCTAGTTTTATACATTTTATTTCAAACTTGAAATTTATGGATATTTTATTTAAAGAAAATGAAAATGAGAATAGATTGTTTGGACATGCCTACTGAGTTTTAATACTAACGCCTATAGTTTTATATTTGTTTTTTTCTTTGGGTGCTGCTTCTTGCTTAGATTTGGTCACTGTAGTGCAATGTTGGTTTGAGGTCGGTGGTGACCCGTAGGATCACATGGAGGTTTGTGAAGTTTTATTTTCTTTCTGATTCTAGTGTTTATCTGTTTTGTTCAATTTATGTTTATTTATTTAAATTTTATTTATGGGTAAAATCATTCCCACATGTTTAATTTTGATTCCCAACACTAGTTTCCAGCCTGTGGGGATCAGAAACACCCTTCGGGCCTTGTCGTAGATCGACTCGGGTGACCAGTTCAGGGATGACCTGGGTTGGTTTGTGACACTGTCTTTTGACATATATTCCATCTCTATGTTTTGAAAGCATGTTTTGACTAAAAATGTGAAATGATTTTTCATTCCTTACATTTATTTAAATCGAATCATAAATTGTTTATTTGTATTGTAATTTCTTAAGGAAATTTAGTGGAATCCTACTGGGATATTTTGTTCACTCTACCTTTTCCTTTGATTTTTTTTATATTTTGTTACATCAGGTCCCAGAAAAGGGAAAGTTCCACTTGGAGGTGGCATATGTGCTTAACTAATGGGACCTTGGGTGAGGGTGGTGATTAGTAGAGCTGTGATCTACTCATTTCATGAAGATTCTGAGTTTTTATCTTGATTGATGTTGTGTCTCATTTTTTATGATGTATTCCTATTGATATTTTTATCTTAATTCTTGTGGTACTTTTCTCCTTGTTGGGTGTTTCGTATACTGACTACCCATTGTTTATCTTCAGCTGTTACATTTTCCTACTTGTTCTTGGTACGAAATCTTTCCCTATGACCGTTTTATGATGACATGGAACTAGTTGCCAACTTGTGGGGATCGGGAATACCCTTTGGGGAATGTTAGGATCAGCCCAGGTATCGATGTACTAGGTTATTTGTGTTTGTTCATGGAAATATAGGATTTAGGGTATATTCCCTTAAAAATCAAACCCCGTGTTTTGAAAAAAAAATCAGGGTAATCTGGTGGCCATAGAAATCATAATCAACATTGGTATTGATTGGCCTATGATAATAATTTCTTTCTTAGAATCTATTTGACCTCCAATACTTAATAAAATAGTGTTTATCCCATTTATTATATTATCCATCTTGTATGTTCTGTCCCTCGTTTTCACCTTAAATTATGATATGAAACACCAACTGTATCTTCTTATTAAACCCTATTTTGTTTCTTTTTTAATTCCACTTCAATGTCCAAACTCTATATTTTCACCCACAAACATGTTCTTGGACCATTTACACAAGTTGAGATATTTTGATGATATTTTATTATTATTTTATCCCACATCATTTTCAAATTCCATTATGTTGAATACATTTCAAAAGTAGTAAAGTTGCAATTTTGGATTGTTGGAAGATAATATATCTGTAATGGAGGAGCTTCTATATATATATTATTCTATATTCTCTTTTTGAGTGTGTCATTTATGTTGGGGAGGAAATGGACCGGTCCCAACATAATAGATGAGTTAAGGAAAAATATTATGAGAATCTATAATGAAAACATAAGTGCATAAATAAATAATAGAAAATAAACTGAGATATAGAGTTTAACATGGAGAAAACCTCCAATGTGGTAGATTAAAAAACCATGGGGAAACTTTAAAAAATTCACTAATAACCAGAGAATACAAAATTCAAGTATTGTTTGAACTTTAATTACAATTAGAGCTTAGAAAGACCCATGTGAAAACTACACCTTGATATGTCTCTACCTTTTCTCTAATAATCGTCCTATAACCAAACGTTACCCAACAGAGATCAAAACTTGATCACACAGTGTCATTACAACACACGAAATAAGATGTTGCATAATCTGATTTTTTGTTACTCACTACAGCCTCACCCAAAAACCATCACCTATTTATTTTCTCATTGTGACACAACTCACCATGTATCAGTTACCTCTTTTCTCATGGTAAAAATCACATTTGGTTCCCCCTTTTATAATCCCTTAGAATCCTATAAAAAAGATATAAAAACTATATCATACATGATTTCAAGGTATGAGTTTGAATTTTTCAACCTCTTATTATCCCTTTTTTATAGCTCCGCATGAGAAATGGCCTGAACCCCATCAATTTATGCATGCATGAAAAAAACAATTGAGAAAGGAAACACCCTAACTTCCCACACTGTAATAAGATAAAACAAAATTTCAAATTTTCAAGCAAATATATGAATATATAACTAAAATATTAGAGAAAAGTGAACACACCTCTATTCCATTATCAATCAACAGGGACACACTGCTTTTAGTTTAGCATCCACAAAAGGCGACGACATCCTTTTACTTCAATCCATTCCCCTTCACGGAACTGTGGCATTGTAATGACCCAAAGTTTCATTGATAGAAAATCCCTCTTGATCCAGTTAAATGTTTCTTTATGAAAAATGTTTTTATAAGATGTCAACTTCTTTAGTTTTACGTTAAGATTTGTGACCGTTACTTTTATAGCTGTTGAACAGTGATCATCTGAGTAGTATAAATATAAGGCTTTAACGAACCCATTTCTACTCAGACAAAGGAAGCGATGGCCTCATCCAGTAGAATTGCCCCTTACGAAGCCCATTTGTCAGAGCTCGGAAAAGAGGTGGCGTCTTTGGGCTTTTCCCTTGACCAAGCCCAAGCTGAGCTTCATCAAGTCAATCTCGAACATGATCATCTACGGGAAAAGTGGAAGTTGATTGAAATTACCACTCGAGCGATGTTATCCGAGCCGCCCCAAGAGTTTGTCACCATCGCACACCTTACCCTTATGTCTTATGTGGCTATTTTAAGGGGTTATGTAACAAATAATTAGCACCATGTTCATGTACATTATTTTTGTATATAATAATGAATATAATTTCTAGTCATTTTTGATACATTGTAATTAGTTTTTAAAGTACAAATGGTGTTTTTAGTTATTATTTAATTAAGAATTATATTTTATTAAATTAAAGGATTTTTGAAATAAATAATATTTTAATAAAATATTATTATTAATATTAATTTAATTTTTTATTAAGTATAAATGATCTTATAATTTTATTAATGCAATTAAAATTTTTATTAAGGTTTGAAAGCCATTTCTGTCAAAACCCGTGAATTTTTTTTATAAATGTCGGTTTTTATTTTAAAAGTGAAAATTCACATATTTAGAAAATTATTTAGATAAAATAAATATTATTTTTGTAATCATGACGTCGAAATTATCCAACGGTGAATTTTTCATAATTTTCTGAGACAGTCAAATTTTTGGGTAAAACTTAAATACCATTTAAATATATAATGTGTTTTATGACATCATAATGACCAAATGGTGATGTAATAAAATAACATAATCCTTATGTTCGGCCAATATGTGTTTTATCATTAAAATAATGAGGTTTTGGGTTTGTTTGACTTACTTTTCAAAGCATTAATGGAGCCCTCAAGACTTATTCAACACTTTGCCTTTTTAAATTAATTTCCATGGGAGTGTGACTCACCTCCACATAAGCAACCCTATTTTTTTAATAAGTTCGGACCTTGGCCTTGTAAAATATTGTTTTCCTATTTCCTTTTCCAGAAACCATGGGCAAATACCATGGGATGGTTTGTGGTTTGGATTATTTTTAATATAAGGGGTCCCAAACCTAAATAATAAAGAATTATCTCACCTTTCCTATATAAACCCACCCAAGTTCCCACTTCCTCCTCACTAAAATCCCTTGGAGTTCATCCAACCTCTTCCCTACTCTCTCTATAATCCTCCCAAGGTGCCCCAAGCTCCCAAGAAGCCTCTCTCTAGCCTTTGGAAGCACACTTCCAAGTAAGGGTTTTTTCTTCCTTTCTCATTTTTGTCAATTTTATTTAAGTTGTATTGCCCTTTTAATTTCAATTATGAATGTTGGGGTATGGTTTTTCACCTCTCCCATACTGCCCTCTTATTGTTTGAATGATGGTAGACCCCTTTCTCTCTCATTAAAACTCTCCCATGTACACCCGTTACTATGCCGAAATTCCGAAAGAAACCTTTTTCTCCTCTTTTATATTCAAGAAATACTTTTGTATCATGAATCTAAATTCCTTTTCAATTGTTGGGAAATGTATCTATATGACCTCCTTACTGTCCATTACATGTAAATATGATGAGGAACCCCTTTCTCTCTCATCAACCTTTTTTATGAATTCTTATGTCACGCTGTTACGCTGCCGAAATCACACCGATTTTCTAAGCCAATATCATTGTGTAGTGAATACCATGCCCATTTCTCCATCAAGGGTATTCACCTTTATGCACATTTACTTATTGATTATAAAGTTTCATGTATGAATTCCACATTCCTTTATCGTGGAATAAATGATTATGTTTTATGAATCCATGTTTTATGATCCATGTGGCACACTTATGCATGAAATGAAATGTTTAAGAAGGGTGCCCCCTTTATAGCGCTCCAATGCAATGGGTAAAGTATAGTATCATGATACGTCATGTGCAATGAGTGTTGACTCATTCTAATTCAAGTGCAATGAGGGTTTACTCGTGCTTCAAGTGCAATGAGGGTTTACTCATGTTCCATGTGCAATGAGCCTTGGCTCATGCTAATTCAATGTTAAGTGTTGTTGCCACATTTCCATGTTATGGTTATCATGATTTATCATGCCTTTATGTTCATGTTACTATAATGCTCTATTGATGTTCCTATTGCCTAACATGTATTGTACTCTTCATGTTATTCATTGTTTACTCCCTTACTGGGCTTTATAGCTCACCCTTTTCTTATGCATGTCCTCAGGTTATCCCATGCAATGCTAAGTACGAAGGAATGTAGTGGTCTTGTAAAGGAAGTTTTCAATAAGGATGTTGTATTTCAAGTTTAAAGTTTTTATGTAATGATCCTAAGCCCCAAAGACACTAAAACTCTCGATCTTATTTGTTGTATCAAGTGAATTTTTATGTAATAAAGCATGCTTAAGTTGTAATAAAAAGCAGGGTTGTCATAGTTGGTATCAGAGGATAGGTTTAGTTATTTTTGGGATTAGGAAACCCTAGTAAAGCCTTAGATACAAGACTAATCATAATAAAAACATCCCTAAGTTTTGGTAAATACTAAGTAAGTGGTTTATCAAACAAATACATCCCTGTCTGGATACGAGCAGGTAGAGGCGGCTCTGGCACAGATGTATCCTAGGGGTAAAACCCGAAAACACCGCTTTGAGCTAGACTCGAACGGGAACTGGTGCACGACAACAGGCCTTGCTGCACTCTTGGTTACGACACTCCCGAGGGATATGTTTTGATAAATTCACAATCTTAGTATGAACCCTTATTAAGGGAAAAATGCCCCTAAGAATATATGTTAGAAGGAAGATCATGAAAAGCCTGGATTGAATCCTATAGACTCATGAGTTAAAGAGATTAAAGTTTATTTATAAGTCATCAACTTTTTTTTTGGATTACCCTTTATGTGTTACCCCTAACTTTCCTTTTATTCCAGCCAATGGCTGGTAATAGGAGAACTCGGGCTAACAACTGTTGTGAAGATCAGTGTGATGATTGTACTAATGAGATGTCCAATCCAATGAGAGCGGGAATCGTGAACTTTGTCATGCTTCTCTCTCATCTAACTCAAGTTTTGAATAGAAACACAGGTCAAGAGGAATGTTCAACCCCCCCTAAGAAAGAACAAGTCGCTATCGAGAGCTTCATGAGACAAAGGCCTCCTACTTTTAGTGGATCATCTGATCCCACGATCACTGAGCAATGGATCAACTCCATTGAAAAGATCTTCTCTATACTTCAATGTTCTGAACAAGAGAAGGTTCTCCTGGCGGCTTATCGTATGGAGGGTGAAGCTGATCAATGGTGGACGTTGATCAAAAATACGAAGCCTAAGGAGGAGATCGAGGCTTTGGAATGGAAGGAATTCCGGAAGATGTTTTTCGATAAATATTTTCCGTGCACCCTCCGTCTTAAGATGGAAAGGGACTTCCTTTCCCTCAAGTAGAAAGATGAAGAATCTGTGGGAGCGTACGAGGAAAACTTCACAAGGCTTGCGCGATACGCTTCTGGCTTTGTCATTACCCCCGAATGCAAAGTTTACCGCTTCTTTGGTGAGCTGAAGCCTAGCTTGCGGAAAGCATTAGTGATCCGTGACTTCGACAACTATGAGGAAATTTTCCGATGTGCCCTCAAGGTTAAAATGGAGATCAGAGAATCACAGGGGTATCATGGGGACAAGAAGCGTAAGGTGGACTTCAATACTGGTGGTCCGATGGATAAATACAACGGTGCTAAGAAGTTCCAGCACCCCACTTGCCAAAAGTGCGGAAAGAAGCACCCTGGAAATTGTCTTAGGGGGACGAGAAAATGCTTTAGGTGTAGAAGAGAAGGGCACCTAGCTATTAACTGTCGGCAAGAAGGACCCGCGGCTGCGACAGAGGAGAGGAACTCTCCGTTCGAACCTCAACACGTTGTTCAATGCTACAAATGCAAAGAACCAGGTCATTTTGCGAATCAGTGCCCTAATCCAAGGGTTATCGGAGGCAACCAACAACCTCCAAGATAGCAAGGAAGAGCTTTTGCCATCACTTCTGCCGAAGTGAACCCCGACAACAAAGTGGTGACAGGTACGCTAGTTATTCATTCAAGACTAGAGAACGTACTTTTTGATTCAGGTTCTACGCATTCTTTTATATCTCGAATGTTTAGTAGAACAATCCCAGCACCACCACAAATCCTGGAAGTAAAGATGTCGGTGAGTACGGAAAATGGGGCAATCATTGCATCCCATGAATATAAGTCCTCCCCTGTTATAATCTGTGGATTGAATTTCTTGGAGAACCTTGTCATACTCCCTTTTGTGGAATTTTATGCAATTCTTGGCATGGATTGGATTTCCTTATATAGAGCCAACATAAATTGTCGGGAGAGGGAAATCACACTCCATATGGAGAATCGACCCCCGATTCTTTACAAGTGTCAGGAGGAAGATGAATCTACTTTAGCTCCATCATCTCAAGCATGGATATTACTTCCTTATGAGCACGCATATCTGGACCAGATGATTGAGTCCAAGGAAGAAACCACCCTTGAAGAAATGCCTATTGTGAGGGAATTCGCTGAAGTATTTCCCGAGGAACTTCCTGGTCTTCCTCTAAGAAGAGATGTTGAGTTCTCAATTGAACTTATACCTGGGGCACTACCAATATCCAAGACTCCATATAGAATGGCTGTTGTTGAGCTTGAAGAGCTGAAGAAACAACTATAGGAGAATCTGGATAAAGGGTTTATATGCCCAAGTGCATCACCATGGGGTGCATCAATCCTCTTTGTCAAGAAGAAGGATAGGTCAATGCGGCTTTGCATTGATTATCGTGAACTTAACAAAATAATGATAAAGAACAAGTATCCTCTCCCAAGAATCGATGACTTGTTTGATCAGCTATGTGGAGCACAATACTTCTCCAAGGTGGACTTGCGGTCGGGATATTATCAAGTAAGGGTGAAGAAGGAATATATCCCCAAGACTGCTTTTCGTATAAGGTACGGGCACTATGAATTCATAGTAATGCCTTTTGGACTCACCAATGCTCCAGAAATATTCATGGACTTGATGAATAGATTCTTTAGATATTACCTTGACAAATTTTTGGTAGTCTTTATAGATGATATTCTAATATACTCCAAAACCAAGGAGGACCATGAGGAGCATTTAAAAACTGTACTAGAGACTTTGCGCAAGGAGAAGATCTATGAAAAGTACAGCAAGTGTGATTTTTGGTTGAAGGAAGTCTCATTCTTGGGCCATATCATCACAAGCAATGGGATATCTATTGACCCCTCTAAAATAGATGCAATTGAGGCATGGCCGAGGCCAACATTGGTAACTGATATCCGTAGCTTCTTGGGGTTAGCTGGATATTATCGACGATTTGTGAGAAATTTCTCACGATTGTCCAACCCTCTTACCAAGCTAACTCGAAAGGGAGTAAAGTTTTCTTGGAGTGATGAATGCAAATAAATCTTCAAGGAGTTAAAAAGGAGGCTTATCACTGCACCCGTGCTCACTTTACCCACAAGTGGGGAGGTTTTTGTGGTATTCAGTGATGCTTCGAAGAAGGGCTTAGGATGTGTGCTGATGCAGAATGATAAAGTGATATCCTATGCCTCGAGGCAGTTGAAAATCCATGAGCGAAACTATCCAACGCATGATCTGGAGTTGGCGGCGGTGATCTTTGCCTTGAAAATCTGGCGGCATTATCTCTATGGAGAGAAATGTGAGATATATACTGACCACAAGATTCTAAAATATATATTCACACAGAAAGATCTTAATATACGCCAGAGAAGATGGATAGAGCTCATCAAGGATTATGACTGTTCCATACATTACCACCCTGGGAAAGAGAACAAGGTGACAGATACCCAAAGTAGAAAGGATCCAGCGATTCTATCAATGATGAGAATTTAGAAGGATCCAATCTTCTTAGACTTAATGAAGATGGATGTGGGAATCATAAAGAAGGGAATATCATCAATCCTTTCACAAATGATTGCGCAACCATCTCTTTTGGAAAGGTTAAAGGATGCTCAAAAGGATGATGCGGGAATCCAAGAAAAAGTGGAAGCTATCAAAAAGGGAAAATCCTCAGAGTTTAATGTTAATGAAGAAGGAATTGTGCGGTTTGGGAAAATACTATGTGTTCCATCAAGTTCGGAGCTGAAGAATGAACTTTTGGATGATGCGCATAGTTCAAATTTCTCTATTCACCCAGGGAGCACAAATATGTATCGAGATCTCCAAGAAAACTTTTGGTGGGATAATATGAAGAAGGAGATCGCTGAATATACATCAAAGTGCCTGGTGTGTCAGAAAGTGAAGGCAAAGAGGCAGAAGTCTAAGGGGATGATGCAACCATTGCCCATACCAGAATGGAAATGGGAGAACATCATCATGGACTTTGTCACCGGACTTCCAAGTACATCTAAAGGTAACAATGCAATCTGGGTTGTTGTGGATCGTCTTACAAAGACTGCACACTTCATTGCTATTCGAGAGGATTTCTCTTTGGATCAACTGGCACGGATATATATCAGGGAAGTGGTATGGTTGAATGGAGTACCACTATCTATTGTGTCTGACCGAGATCCAAGATTTACCTCTAAGTTTTGGAAGAGTCTTCAACATGCTCTGAATACTGAACTGAACTTCAGTACGACATATCATCCTCAAACTGATGGCCAATCCGAGCGGACTATCCAAACACTTGAGGATATGTTGAGAGCGTTCTCAATGGACTTTAAAGGAGGATGGGATCAACATCTTCCTCTAGTTGAGTTCTCTTATAATAATAGTTTCCACTCGAGCATCCAAATGGCACCATATGAAGCCCTGTATGGGAAAAGGTGTAGAACACCATCTTGTTGGGATGAGGTCGGTGAACGTAAGCTACTTGGACTAGAAATGGTCGAAGAAATGGTGGAGAAGGTGAAAACCATTCAGCAGCATATCAAGGTAGCCCAAAGTCGACAGAAGAGTTATACAGATAATCGTCGACGAGACCTTGAGTTTAAAGTCGGAGACATGGTGTTTTTACGCAAATCTTTGTGGAATAAGGTCATGAGGTTTGGAAAGAAAGGGAAGTTAATTCCAAGGTACATCATCCCCTTCAATATTCTTGATCGTGTTGGGGTTGTGGCCTATCGACTAGCACTTCCACCTACTATGGCCAAGGTGCATGATGTCTTCCATGCATCCCTCTTAAGGAAGTACATACCAGACCCTTCACATGTACTCTCTTCTGAGGTGGTATAATTAGAAGATGATCTTTCTTATGAGGAGCAACCAGTGAAGATCTTAGATCGTAGAGAAAAAGTTCTACGAAATAAGACAATGCCCCTCATCAAGGTGTTGTGGAGAAACCACAAGTTTGAAGAAGCAACTTGGGAGTCGGAGGATATGATGAAGCTAAGTTACCCACATTTGTTTTAGTGTGGGAAAAGGAAAATTTCAAGGGCGAAATTTCTTAATGGGGGAATATTGTAACGACCCAAAGTTTCATTAATAGAAAATCCCTCTTGATCCAGTTAAATGTTTCTTTATGAAAAATGTTTTTATAAGATGTCAACTTCTTTAGTTTTACGTTAAGATTTGTGACCGTTACTTTTATAGCTGTTGAACAGTGATCATCTGAGTAGTATAAATATAAGGCTTTAACAAACCCATTTCTACTCAGACAAAGGAAGCGATGGCCTCATCCAGTAGAATTTTCCCTTACGAAGCCCATTTGTCAGAGCTCAGAAAAGAGGTGGCGTCTTTGGGCTTTTCCCTTGACCAAGCCCAAGCTGAGCTTCATCAAGTCAAGCTCGAACGTGATCGTCTACGGAAAAAGTGGAAGTTGATTAAAATTACCACTCGAGCGATGTTATCCGAGCCGCCCCAAGAGTCTGTCATCATCGCACACCTTACCCTTAGGTCTTATGTGGCTATTTTAAGGGGTTATGTAACAAATAAGTAGCACCATGTTCATGTACATTATTTTTGTATATAATAATGAATATAATTTCTAGTCATTTTTTATACATTGTAATTAGTTTTTAAAGTACAAATGGTGTTTTTAGTTATTATTTAATTAAGAATTATATTTTATTAAATTAAATGATTTTTGAATTAAATAATATTTTAATAAAATATTATTATTAATATTAAATTAATTTTTTATTAAGTATAAATGATCTTATAATTTTATTAATGCAATTAAAATTTTTATTAAGGTTTGAAATCCATTTCTGTCAAAACCCGTGAATTTTTTTTATAAATGTCAGTTTTTATTTTAAAAGTGAAAATTCACATATTTAGAAAATTATTTAGATAAAATAAATATTATTTTTGGAATCAGGATGTCAAAATTATCCAACGGTGAATTTTTCATAATTTTCTGAGACAGTCAAATTTTTGGGTAAAAATTAAATACCATTTAAATATATAATGTGTTTTATGACATCATAATGACCAAATGGTGATGTAATAAAATAACATAATCCTTATGTTCGGCCAATATGTGTTTTATAATTAAAATAATGAGTTTTTGGGTTTGTTTGACTTACTTTTCAAAGCATTAATGGAGCCCTCAAGACTTATTCAACACTTTGCCTTTTTAAATTAATTTCCATGGGAGTGTGACTCACCTCCACATAAGAAACCCTATTTTTTTAATAAGTTCGGACCTTGGACTTGTAAAATATTTTTTTCCTCTTTCATTTTCCAGAAACCATGGGAAAATACCATGGGATGGTTTGTGGTTTGGATTATTTTTAATATAAGGGGTCCCAAACCTAAATAATAAATAATTCTCTCACCTTTCCTATATAAACCCACCCAAGCTCCCACTTCCTCCTCACTAAAATCCCTTGGAGTTCATCCAAACTCTGCCCTACTCTCTCTAGAATC
This sequence comes from Viscum album, assembly GCA_963277665.1. NCBI lineage: Eukaryota > Viridiplantae > Streptophyta > Magnoliopsida > Santalales > Viscaceae > Viscum > Viscum album. Next base: position 918,360,790 of record OY728164.1, on the reverse strand, counting down.
CTCCCAAGGTTCCCCAAGCTCCCAAGAAGCCTCTCACAAGCCTCTCTCTAGCCTTTGGAAGCACACTTCCAAGTAAGGGTTTTTTCTTCCTTTCTCATTTTTGTCAATTTTCTTTAAGTTGTATTGCCCTTTTAATTTCAATTATGAATGTTGGCGTATGGTTTCGCACCTCTCCCATACTGCCCTCTTATTGTTTGAATGATGGGAGACCCCTTTCTCTCTCATTAAAATCCTCCCATGTACACCCGTTACTATGCCGAAATTCCGAAAGAAACCTTTTTCTCCTCTTTTATATTCAAGCAATACTTTTTTATCATGAATCTAAATTCCTTTTCAATTGTTGGGACATGTATCTATATGACCTACTTACTTTCCATTACATGTAAATATGATGAGGAACCCCTTTCTCTCTCATCAACCTTTTTTATGAATTCTTATGTCACGCCGTTACGCTGCCGAAATCACACCGATTTTCTAAGCCAATATCATTGTGTAGTGAATACCATGCCCATTTCTCCATCAAGGGTATTCACCTTTATTCACATTTACTTATTGATTATAAAGTTTCATGTATGAATTCCACATTCCTTTATCGTGGAATAAATGATTATGTTTTATGAATCCATGTTTTATGATCCATGTGGCACACTTATGCATGAAATGAAATGTTTAAGAAGGGTGCGCCCTTTATAGCACTCCAATGCATTGGGTAAAGTATAGTATCGTGATACGTCATGTGCAATGAGTATTGACTCATGCTAATTCAAGTGCAACGAGGGTTTACTTGTGCTTCAAGTGCAATGAGGGTTTACTCATGCTCCATGTGCAATGAGCCTTGGCTCATGCTAATTCAATGTTAAGTGTTGTTGCCACATTTCCATGTTATGGTTATCATGATTTATCATGCCTTTATGTTCATGTTACTCTAATTCTCTATTGATGTTACTATTTCCTAACATGTATTGTACTCCTCATGTTATTCATTTTGTACTCCCTTACTGGGCTTTATAGCTCACCCTTTTCTTATGCATGTCCTCAGGTTATCCCATGCAATGCTAAGTACGAAGGAATGTAGTGGTCTTGTAAAGGAAGTTTTCAATAAGGATGTTGTATTTCAAGTTTAAAGTTTTTATGTAATGATCCTAAGCCCCAAAGACACTAAACCTCTCGATCTTCTTTGTTGTATCAAGTGAAGTTTTATGTAATAAAGCATGCTTAAGTTGTAATAAAAAGCAGGGTTGTCATAGGCATCCCTTGGTAAACACATAGCTTTGGCTAATCATCCAATAATAATACTAAAGCATCCACTGCTTTGTTATCCCAATAGAGAAAACCAAATTGGTGATGTCCCTACCCTCAGACACCAGATCATATACCTATTTATCTTCCCCACATTAGTGATAGTGATCTCCATTTGGAAGAGACGGTAGCCAAAAGCAGTGTGTTTACAAAGGTATGTCACAGGTTCATAGACCCGGGATCCCAACAGTCGTTGTGCAGCCACACCATGCCTTTGAATCTTGAAGACGAGACTTTTGGTAGGTTAGAATGGTTGCTCCCCCAACACAATTATCGTTTCTTGATTGCCCTTTGTTGCGACATGTTTCTTTCTCGAGATTTTGTTTACCCATTTTTAATATGCTTTTTGGAATGTTATTTCAATAAATTATTGATCAATTCATGAATCAGGGAACATCATCCTTTGAAACCATTTTATTTTCTACATTATTTCCCCCTTCCATTTTTCTACCATTAAATGAGTTGGCAAATTTTTTCCATTTTTTTCAACGTTTTAAAAATATTAGATTATATTTTAAAAAATATAATACAAATGTTGATTCTATATTTTAAATTTATCAAAATTTAAGTAATGATAATTAATAATTCCATTTATTTAATAACTTTTAATTGAAAATATATTAATATTAAATTTATTGAAAATGTTCTCTATTCAATTCCATATAAAATTTTATTTAAAAAATAAAAAAAATGAAATTTTTTGAAAAATAAACTAATGAAATGAAATCATGTAAATTTACTAATAGAATAAAATATTATTTTTTATATAAAATGAAATATAAAAATTTTATGTTTGGTTATTGATGAAAATTCAAATAAAATTATATACAAGATTATATTTTAAAAAAATATAAATAATAAAACCGTATGTTATAAGTTTTGTTTTTATGACATAAAACATTATACTTAAAAAAATAAATGAAAATACAAAACAATTAATAACTATCAAAATATATTAATATTAATAATCGTATTACTAACACTACAAGAAAAACAAATAACGACAATTTAAACCATCAAAAAACTAGTTAATGATGCTTAATAAAACCTTTGCATATTTCACTATCTCCAATAAATTAGTATAAATTTGAATTTTTTGTGAAAAAAATTAGATAAATTTTAGTTTTTTATATTTAGTGATAGTTTTTATTCAATTAGTCGCAATTTTTATCATAAAATTTTCCTATATTTAGTGTTGGTTTACCATAACCACCGATAAAAAATGAATTTGATAGAAAAAATCGTCATTAATATGTATAAAAATGGTTCCTTTTAGAAGTAGCTTATAGAAACCATTGCTAAACCCTTTTAAAAACAAAAAATATAAATATATACTTAAAAAAATCAACATACAATTAATAAATATTAATTAATTAAAAAATAAACATACAATAAACTCTATCATACATCCATTATTCATATATCTAAAACCATAATTCATAGGAGGCTCGACTCCACTCTAGTGGGGGATGCTCATCCCCACTCTATTAGTGCTCAACCAGAGGTCACCACTATGGCATATCTCTAAAAATATCAGGCACACAACTCAATTCACAAGTAGTATAATTATCAAAGTTTAGGTTATGAAATAAAAGTCACATATCGTTCCACCCTAGACACACCCTATGATGCATGGGCCTCATAAATCAAGGCTCAAGTCTAGCCTAACCTACCCACTATTTGGTTTGGTATAATCTCACCAAAGGGGGTTCACATAACGATAATAACATATCATGTTTATAATCATTACTCGTGGGTGGTTCAGGTAGAGTGCCTCAAGTTATATAAGAAAACTATATATAAGTTGTTTTTAACATTATAAATGACCCAAACCTACATAGTTAATAGAATATAAATCACAAGAAGGTTTTAGAATGTCATGTGAGCCCTTTATGTCAAGAATGATGGATGAACACATGCACTCTTGATGCCTCAGTCCAAGAGTAAAAATTCATCAATAAAAAATCAATATCATAATGTATCATGCTTTTCAAAGTAACCCAATTTTAAAATTAAAAACCTAGAATAATAGTCTCATCCCTAATAACATGAACTTCTCTCATATGTGGTTTAGATACTCTCGAGAATAAGGTTTATACCAAGCCCAAATGATATCCCATATCTTATCTATCATATCCTAAATAACACTACAAAAAATAAATCCATGATACCACTTTGTATCACCTCTAATCTGGTTCAAATATGTCATAAACAAACTAGGTTCTACACACCTTAATTTCACCTCCCTATATACTAGAAGTTGTCGACAGATAATGAGGGTCAATATAAAGAGGTGTGGAGACTATACCCTTTAGTATAGATAATCATAAAAACAAAGGTGAAGAAATATCAAAAATTAGTCATCACAGAGAAGTGGTACAAAAGAGACATCAAAGATAAATTCCATCCAAAACTCAATATTTTTTTAAATGGGTAGGGGAAGCCACACTTTTTTATTGAAACTGTGACAATCCCATCCACCACCCCAAATTTTACCCCTCCTAGGCCGATAATGAGGGAAGGTAGATGGTGACTGCCTGAGTCCCACCTCAGGTATGCCTCGGTTGGTGACTAGAAATGAGGGTATAATAAACATGCATATGGGAGACATTACCCTCTAAGAGAATATATAGAAGAGAGAGATAAGAATAATACACCAATAAAAACATGATCATACATATATATAAAGAAAAACCAAGTGAAAACATGTAATGCCATACAATACTATAAAAAATGAAAGGAAAACTACAATTATCAAAAGGTAAAAATGATAGCGACCATGAATCCCAAATAGAACCTACAAAACCACACACTAGTAATATCTATTCCAAAGTCCAACCTTCTTCAAATGACCTAAAAAATAGTTTATATATACATGGGGAGCATAACAATGCACTCAGTAGGATCCCCCCAAAGCCTCTCATGTAAATGATAAAGAAATCATGATAAAGCACAATGAACAATAATGAAACTAACTCATCACATAAATAGGTATACTAAATTATTAGCCTCTCCATGGATAACTCTAACCAAGTATAACATACAAGAGATAATATAATATAATAATAAAACATAAAGGGTAACCCGCTCATGCCTCCCCGCTAGTTTTCCTCTCTACCCTAACGTCGCACATCTTGATCTATCTCTCTCGAAAATAATCTATCCCAAAGACACATGGGAAAGGAATAATGACATACACCTTCTTCTTTACATTATCACATCATCCCACATCACATAACCATGTATAGTAATTGTAGAGACTCCGTTTTTTTCTTATAAGACTTTGAAATATTTCTATATATATTTTTAGAGCCAGGAGCTGAGACGACATGTGATTATGAGGCCCAGTGTGCCCAGAATTAATTCTATAAAAATATTAAATATATTTTATATTACATGTGGGCAGTTTCATAAATAAAACAAGATAAATCTTAAAAATAATCTCAGATCATAAATCTGAGACCTCAGTTGAGTCCAGAATACATTTTTTACCCTAAGTGTGACCTAAAATAGGTCAACATGGGGCATTCATGTATCTCTATTGTTGGAGGTACGTTCAGAGGATAAATAAATAAATAAATGTAATTTATTTATTTATTTAATCTAACTGAAAAGTATGTAAGTATACTTCCTTGAATATTTTCCTAGGTTTATCCTCATAATCTTAGGACCATTTATATTTTATCCTTCCTCATTCTATTGGTGAATCAAATCAAAGTACGATGAAACTATGGATCAGATAATATCGAGATGCAACGAACACAATGACTTCCTTCGATTATTGGCAAGTTATTTCTTAAAAAAATGATCCAATCTCTAGGTAGGACTCATCAATTTGTGTATTATGCCTATTTTGATTAAATTGATTGAGTGGATCAATCCCCTACGTAAAGTTGTACCAATTGTGGCCTAATCATGCACCTTTGTATTGAAATGTTTATTGGTTATTCTTGTTTTCTGACATGGACATATCATTATTGATCTTTGTCCAAGAAATCTTGGGAAATTATGGCTAAACAATTGTTCTTGTTCCTTTACCCCTCAATTTATTCATGTTCTTCACCAGTTGGACCCTAGGGTCCTGGTTTGACATTGTTGGGTGGTACCAAACCCGATCAGACCCACATAATCATTATGGATTCGTGAACAATGGAAGAATCAAAAAATAAGGAAAAATAAGGGTTGTTTTCAAGATATGGGAGATCTGTTCAATGGTTTATAGCCAAATCATCAATGATAGAAGGTTTAAGGGCGTGCAGAATTTATGGAAAACCTCTGATGAATGAAAAAAATCTGATTTCCAGAGAACGACGGCTGGAAACAATGATCCGTGACTAGATCTACTAATTTCAGGTGGAAATGAGGATAGAATCGAAGAGGAATTGATAGATTCGAGGTGTAGAGAGTGGATCTGATAATATGGAAAAATCACGACTACACGTCGTTTACTATGATGAACACATAGTGTGTATCCCCTTGGCTGTGGTGGATAGGGTTTTGGGTTTTTATAAGGATGGCATGCCATGTAGACTCTCTACACACTGTATACCCCTTCCCTGTGTTGATGAGCCATGTGATGGAACACACGGCCTGGAATACGCCATGTTCCCAAGTACATGGACATGGCCAGAGACATGGGTGACACCCCGTGTGAAGTGAAACACTATAAGTACATGAACATGACTTGGATACATGGACACAACCCAGCACACAAGTGGGACCCCGAGTGGCATTGGCATGCTGTGTATATTCATCATACTCCGTGTTACCATACATGATTAAAGATTTGTTTAATTACAGGGACACGACTTGGAAAAATATTGTGCCACATGTCATGTGGATCCCCTACACACCGTATACCCCTTGGAACCCTTTAAGGAAACATAAGCCTTTAGTATCACCTTCATTTAGACTCATATTTTGGCCTATGAGTAGCTTATCCAGAATATTTTTTTGTGTATAACATGAAGGTTCCCTTAGTTTTGGCTTTTGATATATGATGTGGAATGTTCCAGGCATGGCACTTGGTTAGGAGATGCATGATGTGTCACGCCCCGACCTGACGCGTTGTATTTTATATTATTTTATAACATTTTGGGTTATTATTATTATTATTATCAGTATAATTATTATCATTTAGTATTATTATTATTATTATGATTTTTATTTGTTTAAATCAATTGAATTAGAAAAAAAAATTAAACCCTAATCTAACCCTCCCCCTACGGCGCGGCCGACCTCCCCCCCCCCCATTCCCTCCTATTCACTCGGCTCCCCCCCCCCCTTCTCAGACCTACAGCGCGCCGACACCACCTGTTCTCCTTCCAGCCGAGCACCCTTCTCCACGGCGGCCCCCTCTCCGAGCTCCCCTCTCCGCGACCTCCTCTCACGGCTCCCCCCCCCCCTCTAACCCACACGAAACAATCCCCTGGTCGAGACCCTACTCGTGCCGCCCCGCAAGCCCTCCCTCTTCCCGATCGTCCGACCCTCCTTCGGTCGGCAGCCTCGAATTCACCGGTTCTCTCCCCCTCTAGCGACTTCCCCTTTTTTCCCTCATTTTCTCCGACAAAACAACCAAATTGCCTCCGATTTTGTGGTCAGCCCGTCAAGTTGAGCTTCCCCTTATTTTCTTCTTCCTTTTTGGTTTGATTTTTTTTCTCCTTGTCACCCTCCTAAATTTGGCTGAACCTAGGGTTATGTTCTAACCCAGATTTCTGGTGTTCTTCATGTTCTAGGTTGGTGAAGGAGGCCTCTCGGGTCTTCTTGGTACGTGTTCCGGCAACCGCCGCCGAAGGCAAGGCGGTTCGTTGTGTTTCGATTTTCCGGCTTTGTTCCGAGGTAATGTTTTCTTATGTTGTTTGGTTTTTCACCTGCTGAATTAGGGTATTTATGTGTTTTAAAGTTCGTAGTGATTATCTTGAAGTGTGAAAGCCTTTTTTTTATATGATTGATGAAGCATTCGACTTTTAAAGTAGTGTGATTACCTGAAATTCAGTGTCTTTATTATGCAACTCATGTTGTGTTATTTAAGGTCATTTTATAGAACATGCAATTGGTTTATTATATGATGCAAGGGCTGCGTTTTTTTTGGATATTGTTTTGGTGTGCTTTTGGCCTTAGAAGAGGTTTTTGGGTGTGTTTGTTTTATGTCGTGTTATGCCTTTTTTTTAGAATGTTTTATAAATGGTGTAAATGGTTTATTTGATTTGTATAGATGATTCGAATCATGTTTGGATATGGTTACGATGTGCAGATGATTTTAAAGTGGTGAATTGATATGAAATTGGGTGAGTTTTTAGTGTATATTTTGTGTTGATAATGTGGAAGTGTTTCATAAATTGCTTTATTGATTTGTTCAATTGCACATGTGGTGTGAAAGTGGTCTTCAAAAAGATTAAGTGTGTTTGATTTTTGAAGTGGCTTTTCTTACTTGAAATTGAGTGTTACTGGTGAAAATTCTTGTCGCATTATCTTGAAATGTTTTATAGATTGTTTATGTGTTTAATTGTTCTATTAAATTATATGTGTAGTGTGTTGGACCTCGCTACGATGACTTTGGGATGCAAGTGTCGAGGTTTCCTACATGTACATGCAGATGGTAAGGCATATATATATATATGCCTTCTTTGTGCATATTCCCTCATGGCGTGGGGAATATGTGCAATGCAGCTAGGGGTTTATATATATATATATATATATATATATAAATGCATGTGTGTGTATGCGCCAAGTGTCAGTGTGAGTGATCATCGACAAATAGCGACATGTTTGAGGTAGGTCCCTTGTGCCCTGATCTTTAATTAGAATTTCCATAATTGCTTAGTGTTTTATTAAAAGTGCATCTTCTTCTTCTACATGAGATACATATGTAATATATATGTGTGTGTGTGTGTGTGTGTGTGTGTAAATGGTTTTGGGTTCTTGAAAAGTGATTTCCTTAATGTTTCGAACATAAAGTAGGTATTTCCAAAGACGCGTGGACTTTTGGCCAATTTGGTTTTAAAGGTGAAATGACACGTTGTTTTTTAAAGAAGTTCCAAAATGAGCTCTGAAATGAGTTTTGGGTGAACATGTTTTCTAAAGAAAAATCATTCCTATGGAGTAATGAGGCCCATTTGGCACCTTGAAAATGAATAGTGAAAGTGAAAAACCCCTCTTAAGGCATGCCCCATTATTTTAGAAACATGATGTGTATGTTAAGTGTGTGACTTGTGATATGTTCCTAGTAAAGAGGCTTGTGCATTTTTGTGTGAAAGATAGAAAAAAATGGGGGATGTTCTCTAGGGGGGAGATCGGTGGTGAGAGGGTGGGTGTGTTTTTGAATAAATACAAATATGTGTTCATGTATGTTAGTTTTATGAAAACTCACCACCACTTGAAACAAAGAACAATGGGAAACCTGTGTATCTAGGTGGGTGAACTAGGACTAGTGGGCTAGTGTTCCGAAGGTGACTCGACCCGATTTCATGGGTAGGACTGACGATTGCAACACCAACTAAACATATGCATTTTCTGAGGGTCATGGCCTTCTAAGCCACGTTTTCTGAGGGTCGTGGCCTTATAAGCCACTTTTTCTGAAGGTCATGGTCTTCTAAGCCACATTTCACTGAGACACGAAGATCCTTGGTCCCCAACTAACACTAGCTACTTAGGGACTTCCCATGGTGCTTGTGATACAATTTTCAATTTAGTTGTTTCAAGCTTGTTCCCTCTTTTGTGAAAACCATATTTTTTTAAATCTAAATTGGTATCCTTAAATTTTGAAATGTTAATGCATGCTCAAAACCTATTTTAAAAAGGGAAAAGAAATGTTTTTCCTTGGGAATGCAAGCTTGTTGTTTGAATTTGAAAGGAGCAAAATACATTATTTTAATATGCCTTATTTTCAAACTAGCATGATTTGGATTTCTTATTAAAGGTAGTGGCATAGGGCTTTGTTGTATTTTGGATTTCCTACTGAGCATCTCGGTGCTCACACCTACTTTATCTTTACAGTTTCAGGTTTTAGTTTTGGGATTGCTCGAGCTTGGTTTTACGTTTTGTGGTGACCCATGGGGTCACTTGGAGGTATGTTTAGTTGGTTACCTTTATTTTATTTTCAACTGTTAGTGTTTACCCATTTGTTCAGTTTATTTTTTTTTCTTTATTTATTTTATTGTTCAGTTTATGTTTATTTATCTTTGTTATGGGAAAAATTGTTCCCAACTAGTTTATTTTGATGCCCGGCACTAGTTGTCAGCCCGTGGGGATCGGGAACGCCCTTCGAGCCATGTCGCGGACCGGGTCGGGTGCCGGGTCGGATGACGCACCGACCTGGTTCGTGAAAAAATGGTATCAGAGGGAGGTGTAGCCCATGTCCTTTATGGATGTCTGGTAGTTTAGAGTTAGGGTTGTCGGAATCTAAGTGGTTAATTGTGGGTAGGTGCCTGATCACCACCTATTCGGAATGACCCTTGAATTTCCAGGGTGGTCCGGGATGGTCTTATATCAAAGTCCGTGTCTGGATCTCGATTGTTTTTAGGCACCTTAATCCTACTTGCATGTTTCTGGTTAGTTTTGAGATTTGGTGGTCATTATGGAGGGGTGCACGGATGTTGTGCACGGCCTGGAAAGCCATGCGCAGACCTTGCAATCGCATCTGATGACTCCCTATGTGCTCACCTGGTTGGTGAATGGTCAGCCAAACCGTGTGACTAAACTGTGTGTTGCAGTTGTTTATATGAGATTTTGGAATCTTGATTCGTTGAGTGAATTGGTTGTTCTAGAATGTTCTTGGTGTGAGTTTTAGTTGGTTTTGGGGTGTTTCTCTCAGGGTGAAAATTGAAGATTGGTCCTTTGAAATTGGATTTCCAAAATGAAAATCATGGTTTGTTTAAAAAAAATGCAATGAGTTAGTTTTGAAAATGGATGTTCTTTTGGGAACTATTTTGGGATCTTTTAAAGATTTTGTAAAGATTAAATCAAAAGTGGATTTGGAAAATGTTTTTGGGGATTTTGAAATTTTTGTGAAGTATGAAACTAATGTCTCTTGGAAAAAGGAATTTGGAAATGGTTTGTTTGACCTCTGGTATTTTCTATGGATGCCCACGTGTATGGATGAATGTAATTGGATGTTCATGGTTGTTGATATGCATGGATTGGTGCCCGAGTTGGCACAAGAATGTACACACGTGAGGTTTCATGGAATACCAATGGTGGGTGCTCAGTTTTCAAGGCTTGTTTTTTTTTCCAAAGGCATGTTCTGATTAGTGATGTGCTGGGGTGAATTTTGTTTAAGAAATTTTAGAAAAAAGGAAAGTGGGTTTTAAAAAGGGGTTTTTAGCATTCGGATAGTTTGAAATGGGGTGGTTTTGAAAACGGCTATTTGTGAAAGTGGGGTTATGGTTTGGTTTTGTAGTGTATTATTCTATGGGCTTGATTCTTGTTTTCGAGCTGGTGTTTCAAGGTTGAAATGATGTTTTGAGTTTGAGTGAATGGTTTATGGTTAAATGTGGAGGCTTGTTCTACGATGTGCTTCAGGTTGGTTTTGTGCTTCTTGTTTAAAGTATGCCGCCCAGAAATGTCCAGAGGTCCCCGAGGGGTAATTGGCAGTCGTTAGTTTTACCTAGACTCCCAGTGGAGTGGTGGGGTTATTTTCTTTTCCTCGTTTCTTATTTTCTCTGTGGTGGCCGAGGTTCGATGGAGGTTGCGGTGAAACTTGAGGATGTCGAGTGCTTCTTCCGGTCTTTAAGAACTCCAGATGTCATGAAGGGTAAGTTGTCTTGGTTTTGTTTGAAGAGTCATGTTCGTGATAGATAAGGGTGATTGCTACCTTCTCCTTGCAAGTTGGGGTCGCAGATTGGGACAAATGACAATCCTGTTTTTCAAAGTGCTCGTGAAGGGTTCCCCGTCTAGTGTAGAGAGTGAACTGGAGGGACATGTTCTGGGCATGGGTCTTTCATCAGTTCTTGCCTCCCATTCCTAAGACCACACAATCGTTTGATTCCAATGTGGTCATTTTGGGTACTCAAATCTGTTCGTCGCAATATTCTGAAGGCTTGTCAACAGCGTGGTTGTTTGAGTCACCTAGGGAAGTCTGCAAGTGGTCTTTCCAGAAGATGAAGCCTCAGTTGGAGGTTTTTGGTTCCTGACTATGGTGCATCAGATGCTTCAATACATCAGAGCTCTAACCATAGGTCTCAAAGCGAATCTTTTCACACAGTTAGGTAGTCTCTAGGTGCAAGGGATGTGTGTCCAACATGTCTTCTATTGTCTGGGAAGAGACCGGTTAAGTTTCCGCTTCAGGTGGTTGTCTGTTTGGGAGGGGGAGCTTGTTTTGGAGGTTGGTGGCCTCTTTCACTGAGTTTCTGTGGTTGTGTCTCGTGGGGTATGAACTCTCTAATGGTTAGTCTTCTCTTTAAGAAGTTTTTGGTTTTGGGTGTTTCCGGTTGGGGATGCTTGTGTCCTGGGAAAGTTGTGTGTTCAGAGTCGGTGTTCGTCTTGGGTTCCTCCTTTTTGGACCCCCCCCCCCCCCTCTACTATGTAGGAAGACGCCCCGTGTTGGTGGGTTCATAATGAGGAATTAAATCTGTATTGTTGAAACTAAATTGAGAGCTCCCATGCGGGTGCTTTTGTACTACTCAGTTTCTAATATGGTGAGGAGACCCACTCTAGGTCTCACCAATGTCTTCCCTCAAGCTGGTCGGGTGCAACTTAGAATGTTGAGGGGTCACACCAACATAGGACAAAGGTGCAGCGAACTTAATCTTCAAGGTGTTCTTTTCGGGGCAACTCTTTGCCTCTACTCCGCCCGACCCCAATCAATGTAGATGTCAGCCCAAACGATGGGTCGTATGGCGAATGTTCATTGGATACCTTGAGCAGACTCTAGTGATTTCTAAGTTAGAGGTTAGGGTGTTATAGGTTGTGGTTTTGTTTGGAAATGTGAGTCCTGTATCGTTGGTTCTTTTGCCTGGTAGTCCGAGTCTCGAGGTTTCAGGTCTTGAGTGGTAAGTGAATGTTTGATCCTCAAGTGGAAGGGGTTTCATTTTGAGAATCGTCGTGTCCTTGTTTTGAGCTTTGAACATCCGAGTCTTTTGGGACTTTTTGGGGTCAGAAAGTGTCATGGTGGGGAGAATTGTCACGCCCCGACCTGACGCGCTGTATTTTATATTATTTTATAACATTTTGGGTAATTATTATTATTATTATCAGTATAATTATTATCTTTTAGTATTATTATTATTATTATTATTATTATTATTTTAAATCAATTGAATTAGAGAAAAACAATTAAACCCTAATCTAACCCTCCGCCTACGGCGCGGCCGACCTCCCCCCCCCCCCCCCCCATTCCCTCCTATTCACGCGGCTCCCCCCCCTTCTCAGACCTGCAGCGCACCGACCCCACCTGTTCTCCTTCCGGCCGAGCACCCTTCTCCACGGCGGCACCCTCTCTGAGCTCCCCTCTCTGCGACCTCCTCTCACGGCTCCCCCCCCTCTAACCTGCACGGAACAATCCCCCGGTCGAGACCCTACTCGCGCCGCCCCGCAAGCCCTCCCTCTTCCCGATCATCCGACCCTCCTCTGGCCGGCGGCCTCTAATTCACCGGCGCTCTCCCCCTCTAGCGACTTCCCTTTTTTTTCCCTCTTTTTCTCCGGCGAAACAACCAAATCGCCTCCGGTTTTGTGGTCGGCCCGTCAAGTTGAGCTTCCCTTTATTTTCTTCTTCCTTTTTGGTTTGATTTTTTTTCTCCTTGTCACCCTCCCAAATTTGACCGAACCTAGGGTTATGTTCTAACCCAGATTTCTGGTGTTCTTAATGTTCTAGGTTGGTGCAGGAGGCCTCTCGAGTCTTCTCGGTACGTGTTCCGGCAACCGTCGCCGAAGGCGAGGCGGTTTGTTGTATTTAGATTTTCCAGATTTGTTCCGAGGTAATGTTTTCTTGTTTTGTTTGGTTTTTCACCTACTGAATTAGGGTATTTATGTGTTTTAAAGTTTGTAGTGATTATCTTGAGGTGCGAAAGCCTTTTTTTTATATGATTGATGAAGCAGTCGACTTTTAAAGTAGTGTTATTACCTGAAATTCAGTGTCTTTATTATGCAACTCATGTTGTGTTATTTGAGGTCATTTTATAGTACATGCAATTGGTTTATTATATGATTCAAGGGCTGTGTTTTTTTTGGATATTGTTTCGGTGTGCTTTTGGCCTTAGAAGAGGTTTTTGGGTGTGTTTGTTTTATGTCGTGTTATGCCTTTTTTTAGAATGTTTTATAAATGGTGTAAATGGTTTATTTGATTTGTATAGATGATGTGAATCATGTTTGGATATGGTTACGACGTGCAGATGATTTTAAAGTGGTGCATTGATATGAAATTGGGTGAGTTTTTAGTGTAAATTTTGTGTTGTTGATGTGGAAGTGTCTCATAAATTGCTTTATTGATTTGTTCAATTGCACGTGTGGTGTGAAAGTGGTCTTCAAAAAGATTAAGTGTGTTTGATTTTTGAAGTGTCTTTTCCTACTTGAAATTGAGTTTTACTGGTGCAAATTCTTGTTGTGTTATCTTGAAGTGTTTTATAGATTTTTTATGTGTTTAATTGTTTTATTAAATTATATGTGTAGTGTGTTGGACCTCGCTGCGATGACTTTGGGCTGCGGGTGTCGAGGTTTCCTACATGTACATGCAGATGGTAAGGCGTATATATATATATATGCCTTCTTTGTGCATATTCCCTCATGGCGTGGGGAATATGTGCAATGCAGCTAGGGGTGTATATATATATATGTATAAATGCATGTGCGTGTATGCACCAAGTGTCAGTGTGAGTGATCTTCGACAAATAGCGACATGTTTGAGGTAGGTCCCTTGTGCCCTGATCTTTAATTAGAATTTCCATAATTTCTTAGTGTTTTATTAAAAGTGAATCTTCTTCTTCTACATGAGATACATATGCAATATATATATATATATATATATATCTGTGTGTGTGTGTGTGTGTGTGTGTAAATGGTTTTGGGTTCTTGAAAAGTGATTTCCTTAATGTTTCGAACATAAAGTAGGTATTTCCAAAGACGCGTGGACTTTTGTCTGATTTAATTTTAAAGGTGAAATGACACGTTGTTTTTCAAAGAAGTTCCAAAATGAGCTCTGAAATGAGTTTTGGGTGAACATGTTTTCTAAAGAAAAATCATTCTTGTGGAGTAATGAGGCCCGTTTGGCACCTTGAAAATGAATAGTGAAAGTGAAAAACCCCTCTTAAGGCATGCCCCGTTATTTTAGAAACATGATGTGTATGTTAAGTGTGTGACTTTTTATATGTTCCTAGTAAAGAGGCTTGTGCATTTTTGTGTGACAGATAGAAAAAAATGGGGGATGTGCTCAAGGGGGGAGATCGGTGGTGAGAGGGTGGGTGTGTTTTTGAATAAAGAGAAAGATGTGTTCATGTATGTTAGTTTTATGAAAACTCACCACCACTTGAAACAAAGCACAATAGGAAACCTGGGTATCTAGGTGGGTGAACTAGGACTAGTGGGATAGTGTTTCGGAGGTGACTCGACCCGGTTTCACGGGCAGGACTGACGATTGTAACACTAACAAAACATATGCATTTTCTGAGGGTCGTGGCCTTCTAAGCCACGTTTTCTGAGGGTCATGGCCTTCTAAGCCACGTTTTCTGAGGGTCATGGTCTTCTAAGCCACGTTTCACTGAAACATGAAGATCCTAGGTCCCCAACTAACACTAGCTACTTAGGGACTTCCCATGGTGCTTGTGATACGATTTTCAATTCAGTTGTTTCAAGCTTGTTCCCACTTTTGTGAAAACCATATTTTTTTAAATCAAAATTGGTCTCCTTAAATTTTGAAATGTTAATGCATTCTCAAAAACTATTTTAAAAAGGGAAGAGAAATGTTTTTCCTTGGGAATGAAATCTTTTTGTTTGAATTTGAAAGGAGCGAAAAACATTATTTTAATATGCCTTATTTTCAAACTAGCATGATTTGGATTTCTTATTAAAGGTAGTGGCATAGGGCTTTTGTTGTATTTTGGATTTCCTACTGAGCATATCGGTGCTCACGCCTAATTTATCTTTATAGTTTCAGGTTTTACTTTTGGGATCGCTCGAGCTTGGTTTTACATTTTGTGGTGACCCATGGGGTCACTTGGAGGTATGTTTAGTTGGTTACCTTTATTTTATTTTCCACTGTTAGTGTTTACCCTTTTGTTCAGTTTATTTTTTTTCTTTATTTATTTTCTTGTTCAGTTTATGTTTATTTATCTTTGTTATGGGCCAAACCATTCCCAACTAGTTTATTTTGATGCCCGTCACTAGTTGTCAGCCCGTGAGGATCGGGAACGCCCTTCGGGCCATGTCGCGGACCGGGTCGGGTGCCGGGTCGGATGACGCACCGACCTGGTTCAGGACATGAAGACAACAATGATCACGTAGGATCCGTAGAGGCAACCTAAGAGGAACACTTCAGCTGGATGGAAATGGTTCCATGATGACTATAGTGGAACCCTATTGTTGGCACAGGGCATGGGTTCTCTATATAATCCTAGAGTAGAACCCTCAATCTTGGCTAGGCATGGGTCCTCTACCGCTAGAGTGTAACCCTCCAACTGGTCTGGGAATGGGTCCTCGATGACTAGAGTGGAACCCTCCAGCCAGGCTATGCATGGGTCCTCTACCTCTAGGGTGGAACCCTCTTGATGGGCAGGGCATGGGCTTCCATTGACTATTAGAGTGTAACTCTCTAGTTGGGTTAGGCATGATTCATCTACCAACTCCTAAAGTGGAACCCTCCAGCTGGTATGATCATGATTCCTCTACCACAGAGTGGAACCCTCATATTTTACTGAGGCATGGTCCCTCTACCTTGATAATGTGGCCCATCAACTATGTGGGATAGTGATGAGGCATGGATTGACTTGGACAGTTATTTCAAGGTAGATGTGTGAGATGTTGTCCATTGTTGATGAACTTTTGGAACTATTGCCAAGTCTTTTTTCCGGGCTGATCTATGTGATGAAGATTCGCTTTCTCTCTCATTTAGGATTCTTTTGACTGAGCACACACACACCCACACACATATATATATATTTATCCATACCATTGGATTTGGTTACTCTCTTACCATGGGATGTGAAGACACATGGAGTATTCCATGTGTTTTACATGTTTATCTTCTCATGGTTGGATGAGTTTACTCACCTATTATAGGTGGAAAATACTTGACATGTAGTCCATATACACACTATGTTGATCCCCTTATTCTTAGATGAGGTTACTCTTTCTATTTCTTGGTTTGAGCTACATCTTGTTTATTATCTGTTGTCTTTTTATTCCTTTTATATCTCTTACTGCCCCCTTCAGTTTTCAAGGTATCCTATTGGGTATGTCTATACTCACCCATGAATGGGATTTTACCACATGTTTCATGTCTTATGCTGATGATGGATAGGTCCATGGTGACTTTATAGGAGCTTAGGGGTACCTAGTACTTTGGACTACGTATGGTGGTCGCAGCTTGGAGATCAAGAGATAAATCCCTACATGGATTACGTGAATTAATATGGTTTCCATTCCTACATGTAGGATCCATTTCTAAACAAAGTCATGCACTTGATTGTAATATGAATCATAATATATAATTTTGAAAATTGCGAAACAATTAACATAAATTGAAAATTTATTTATAACTAATCCCAAAATCATAATCTTGGTTTCTTTAGGATTGTTATCAAAGTCCTTTATAGTATTACATTTCCCTAATCTATGTTTTCCTAAATCTATTTCCAAATGTTTGTACTAAATATCCTTTGATAACAACTATAAAGACCCTGGACCTAGTAGACTAGATTCACTGGTTACTTAATTACATTGTCACTAGATACAATGAATCACTTCCAGAAGGACCTAATAGTTTAGTGGTCTTAGTAAACTAGACACATACTTGAATTTCATAATATAATTGAAAGCATAAAATAAAACATATTTTTTTTGAGTAAACCATTATTCCCTTTAGCATATCCCTGCATATCAATCACAAAACACTTCCTGACATCCTAGGGAAAACAAAACATAAGAAAGGGGTGAGCTTGAATGCTCAACAAGGGTAATAGTTTAGTGGTAGCTATTATAAATAAATAAGCATAAAAATATGGAAAGGTAAATAACTGGAAAAAAAAATTGGTTAAACAATAACATGAGAATAATATGGAAGATATAAAGGATGATCAAATAATCCATTTAAACATTCACATAAGCTCATAAATTATCCATAGATATTCTAACCAATCGAATAATCACATGGACATCAATAACTAAACTAATAATGATGGAATGCATAATTCCATACATCTGAAACTTTCCATTGATGCCTTTGTAAAGATATCTAAAAATACTATTTGTGCAATGACATATAAATAAATGGGTAAGGCCTCAACCAAAACCCAATCTAGTTTTTCTCATGAGACCTACCAATACATCTAGGGTCTATAGTGGGTCTCGCCCACCACTTACTAAGTCCAATGAATTTATCATTTGAAAGGGGTGAAACATAATCAAAATTAACATTTTTATTGAAACTAGTTTATGAAGTTTTAATAATTACTCTAATCAATAAACATAATCATAAACCATCTAGAGTAATATGGTGGATGATATCAAAATAGTACATCCCTAGTCAAACTAATCATAAACCATCCAATAAAATATGAAAGATAGTATCATAAGAGAATAACCTTAGTAAATAATAATATTTAATAAAGGATGTTGAGATATATTAAAATACTGTAAAAAGTTCATTGAAAATTTCTTGAAGAAAATACCATTTTCACTTTGAAATAACTTATTTTTAAAAAGTTGTGCAATTATAAAGGAAAAAATTTCTATGGAAAGAAACTTTTAAACGTATAAAGGATGATTAAAATCATTGAGGAATCATGGTGGAGGGAAATTCCATTTATTTGGTATATGTTAAAAAACATTCATTTCACACTTTTTTTAAAAAAAAAATTACCTTGTTCGGAAAATAATAGGAAGATTCTATTTAAAACATTTAGTAAAAAGTCAAACATGGGTAAAAATGAGTTTAAAAATCACTATAGGATAGTAAAAAAATTGAAAAAATTTTTTGAAAATATGGATATGGAATAGAATTATTCCTTAATGGAGACGTAAATATAAACAATATTGAGTAATGATGAAATTGTGAAATAAACCATTACCACTTTGGTATGTTTTGAATCATAATCACAATAAAAGAAATAAATTTAAATACCATGAATAAAAAGATATTAATGATATAATATATCAAAGGATTAGTATATATACTACACAAAATAAATAAGTGGTGAATATGACA
This sequence comes from Viscum album, assembly GCA_963277665.1. Lineage (NCBI taxonomy): Eukaryota > Viridiplantae > Streptophyta > Magnoliopsida > Santalales > Viscaceae > Viscum > Viscum album. The sequence goes on along the minus strand of OY728164.1, from coordinate 918,342,141 downwards.
TATGTCTCATATAAGTAAAAGTGAGATGAGAAACCCTTACCTCAAGTCCGACTTCCATCATACGTGTTTGAAGCTCCTGTATAATAAATATAGATTTATTATATAAATATATATATTATATAAAAATTATCATATATATCATACCTTATAATATTTACTTATAATATTTTATCACCCGTTTATTAATAATTCTTTGTTAAAATCACTGTTTCGAGTAATAACTAGTTCGTTTTTCATGTATGTTTTGGTTCGATAGTTTTAGTATTTGAAAATTGATCAAGGTTCCATAATATATAGAATGTAAATAATGATATAAATATCATATATATATATTAATTATATATGTATTTAATAAAATACATTAAATTTTTAGATAGAAAAATGAATTGCACCATTCATGGAGATGATATGTCGTATATAGGCCCATGGGGTGTTAGCTGAGTTGTACTCGTTGGTTGTACCCCTCGCTCTCTATGGGAACTGGCGCAGGATCGAGTCCCACTAGGCTCGAACACTGTTCGTATTATGAACAGGGCGATTCAAATCTATTTCTTAGCTGGGGAACGTGGCGCACACTTGGGATGGTGGGGGCCCCCCTCTGGGAGTCGGTGTTAGCAACACACATTTTGCACATGAGCCTTAGCCCGGTTGGTAAGGACTCCACAAGTGCATCCGAAAGACCTGGGATAAAATCCAGGACGAGACATTATTTTCTGGGTATTGTAGCAGTACTATAGCAGGTACTGTAGCGGTAATTGTGTAGTATTGTAGTAGGTAATGTAGCGGGTATTGTAGCAGGTACTGTTTGGAACTGTAGCAGCCGGGAATATGCCCCTGTTTGGGCATTCAGGCCACCAATTTGGTCTCCAAGTCCTTTAAGGCCTTCGGGCCACCCAAGAATTCAGGTTAGTAAGGCCTTCAGGCCACCTCAAGGCCTTCGGGCCACCTTGAGTGCAGATGCAAACCAGACGACCTACAAGGAACAAGCTCTACAAGGGGGATGAGCAAGGATCTTTCACCACAGCAGAATCTAAAACGGATTGCAAGAATGAGAGGGTATGGCACTTGTCATCGGCACAAGCCTGTGCATGCATGGGAATGCCTAGCTGAACAGTCATGCGAAGGTGGAGAGCTGATTTTATGATGAAGATGCTGGGGAGGAGCAGTTCCAAGTAGTTAGTTTGGGTTGTATGTAATGTTTGAAGCCTATGGGCAAATGAATTCCTTTAAGGACTACAGGCCATGTAATACTTACACCTACGGGCCTTGTAAGGGTTCCACCTCACCCCTTAAAAGGTGGATTATCAAAAATCAATAAAAAATGAAGGCCTTCGGGCCATTGGATGGATATGTCGTATATAGGCTTGGTGTTGTTTTCATTTTTTGATGGATGGAATGAAGGAAATGAAAATAATAATCAAAATTTTTGGTATAAATATTATGTAATATATATCATATGTATTCATTATTTTTATTTTTATAACCATCCAAGTAATGTGGTCATTAGAAGCGAATTATACTGCTGCGTGGATATGGTAAGTCGTACGTACACACAAGCGATGTTTTTTATTTTTTTAGGATGGAAAAGAGATGGAACATGGTTTTAACATAATCATAATAACATCTTAGTGTATTTAAAATTATTGGAGTAATTATTTTATGATTATTACAACATATGAAGAGGAAGTATAAGAAGAAATAAACTTGAAAGAGTCAGTAAAGATGATTACCTCTTCTTCAGTGGACTCCCTTTATGTCTCTTCTTATAGGACATAATATTGGTCTTTTAGGTTGACAAAAACGTTTATAACTTATATAATAATTTTTAGAGGATAAATGGGAAGGTATTGGTCATGCTAGATGGCTCAATGTTGTTTTATTAAGTGAGTAAGGAGGTTCCCTTTTATAATTGAGTAGAGGGGCAGTTTCAGAATTTCTCAAATGATTGAAATATAATAAGATTATTTTAGATTCAAATGATTCCAAAGAGAAGTGGTTTTAAAAGGAAAGGTGGGATATGGTTGTAATCTAATCAACCAATATAATTTAGATAAATTTTTTCACAATTTTAAAACTTATCATTTTGATTAACCCATAGTTAACCTATTTTAATTTTAACAACGGTAACAACTTTTTTAATATTGAAGGGTTACAATTCTTATATATTATGTGAAAATTAGAAAATAAATGTTCACTTTATGATATTTTCAACCATATATTATCTACATTGTACTTATTAATTATTTCTATTGTTTTTATGTAATTTAATAAAATACTATTCTCATAAAATATCATTATTGTCAATTTTGAAAATATTCATTACTTTGAATTTAATAACATCAAGAAAACAACATAAATTCGAACCAAATATTTAATTACATCCCTAAAATGTTATTTTAATCTATAAAATTCTTGAATCAAATTGTTTATCACAAATTATATTACTTGAAATATTTGTAATATCATTTATTTTATTTTTATGTTAATTAAATTAATATTATAATAGTGTTGGATAATCATATAAGGTAATTAGATAATTTATAAAAATTATAAAGCAATTTATATCATGAATATAATTATAAATTGATCAAAATATATATTTATATTTGTTAAATATGTATTTTAACACACATATATGTCATGAAAACACATTTAATGTGTTATTTTGTCTTTTCTAGCCTTATGCAAGAATTGCACAAGCATTTGGATAAGCCACTTTTTATATAACAATTTTTTTCTAACATTAGAAATAATCAATAATAATTAATATTTAATAACCATGTCTATAAAGGAATTATCGTTTCCCAAATATTGTTTTTAATTTACCAAAATCTGACTTTTCTAGTGTTGCTCATGCTCTGCGTCGACACTGAAAATGATTTTAATATTTATTATGGAATAAATTTAAATATAAATGTTTTAAATTATTTTTTTATAATATTTTTATTATTTTATCATACATTAGTAATTCTATAAGTTTTATAAATTTTCATATTATGTTTATCTCTTGGTGATATCATAAAAGATACCATATTTCATTTGATATTGTATTTTTTTACTATCCAGTAAAAATTTACTTCATTAAAAAAATTTCAAAAAAAAAGTAATCCTATGATGAGTTTGGATTTATGAATCTAAAAATAAATTCCATTTCATTAAATTAAATTCCAATAATTGGTTGAAGTTAATTTTAAAATAAGTGTGCAAAATGCGGCAAAAACCACTTTTTATAAATAATACAATTTTTCTTAAAAATGTTTATTTATGTATATAAATGATTTTATACCAAATTAAATTATAAAACTAATTAAAATGTTACTAATTAAATTATTCAAAATATATTAGAACAAATTTTATTTTAAACAAGTTAAATATAAAATGTAACTTTGCAAATAATTAGCATAAAAATATTTTTTTCAATAAAATCAATGTTTTTTACTATTCACGTGAAAATCAATATTCTCATAAATATCCCAAGAATTTAACCTAAGATAATTTTAATATTCTTATTTTTGAAATGATATTTTTATTAAATATTATAATTTATATATGTCCCAAAAATTAAATATAATATTTTCACACAAAAAGAAATAATTTTTTTTTTCAAGAGAACTTATTTTGAAAGAATAAAATTGCTTTACTGAAAATTATGTACTTATTTCCTAAGGATTAATCAATGCCTTTTCATTATGCATCTCCTTCATGTATATTTCATAATTTGTTTAATATTATTCATATCATCCTATACAATGAATTAATTATAATTTTCATATTTAAATAATAATATTTTGGGGTTCATTTAAACTCAGTGTTTTATGTTGTATTTGATATCGAACAAAGTGTTATTTTAAAAATATCAGGGTGCTACATTTTACATTTTTAAAGAATGTTATGTATCGCAAACCCCTATACGCTCTAACATACACGTGAGTAACATTGTAATAAAATGGTGTTCAATAAGAGTACTTGTGGTTTGAAGCTATATTGTTACACCATGACTGAAATGATACTACTAGTTATTGAAATATGAGATAATTGAGGCTCTAGGAGTCCCCCCATTAGTTTTTGGTTGGTTTATCAAATAATGATAAACTAATCCGTAGAAAAAGTCCCATGAAAAAGTCACAGTTATTTAATCATAACCAATTAAAACATGTTAAATATTTGATGATATAATATAAAAATTTTTATTAAAAATAATTATAGGTAATCATGTCTATGTGAATATACTACAATTGCGAGGTAATTTATATCGATCGGTGTCTTAACTATATTTCCCCCCTATAAGAGTGGAAAATCATCGTGAATGTGTGACATTAGATGAAGTTCATCGGAAGATTCATAGTCACAAAAAAAACAAAGAGCTTATCAATCTATTAATTCAATTATATCTCAATATCTTCAATATCTTCATCATCTATGGCACATTTAGTATCCTCTGGTCGATGATGGGGATTGGGTAGATGCATCATTGTGGTTCAAGAAATAGTGCAGTAATGAATTATTGGAAATATGTATGGATGTTTCTGATATTGATGAGGTGCAACCTACTGCTTCAAAACAATGTTATGGGAGATATTTTGAATTCAGTCCTTCACAATATTCTCATTAATATTTTAGTCATATGACTCTGATAATAGAAAAACAATTATGAATATGATGATCAGAATATGGAAAGAACTGTAGGGGACATCCCCATTGTTACTCCTAATTTATTTAACGAGACTTTATCTAATGAGGAATTATCTGATGATGAAATAGAAGATGATTTAGTTGAAGATGATGTGGGGAATGAACCTTCTAAGTTTCCTTCGATAGATAGGAAACAACTAGTTAGTGGTAATAATCCTACCTTATTGACTTCTTAAGTTGAAAGAATGTTGTGTGCACAACATTTTGATTGGAATGGAATTACACTGAATACTAAATTCCCTGGAATTATACATAACATATCTTCATCAAATGATAATACAATATACATTGGACAAGTGTTTGAAAGTAAAATTAAATTGAGAAATTTTCTAAATAAATACCAAATAGAGAACAAATTTTAATTTGTGGTTTATGAGTTCAAGAAGGAAAAATACCTCATTTACTGTGACAAATATGGGCAAGAATGTAAATTTTGAATGTGGGAAAATTTGATAATTTTTTTTCATGTTGTAAGATAACTAAGTTGGAAGGAACACATACTTTTGTATATTCAAACTTGTCGCAAGATCAATCTTCACTTGGTGCATAGTTTAAATTTATTGTTATTGTAGAGACTATATAAATGTGTCAGGATGTTCATGTATCCCTTTTCCAAGAATGAATACAATAGTTTTTTAAATGAAATATATCCTATAAAAAAACTGGGAATGAAAAATAGAAGACAATTGTGAAAGTATATAGTGATTGTGATGAATAATATGTAGTATTTCCATAACTAATGAGATTTTTGTCTCTCAACAATTTGGTTATTTATCATTTGTAAACTCTTGAGTATGTCTCCATAAATCAACAAATTTATCAAACAAAGGTGAAGCTCCATTAAATATTTTAGGCATTCAGGCCATGTGTCGATGATTTTCCTTATTTTAAAAAAATCATTCAAGTCAATGTATCATTTCTTTATAGTAATTATATAGGTGTTCTATGTATTTATTCTATAGAGGATGGTAATCATGCTCCTCCACCATGATTTTGAATCATGGAGTTTGGTTTTTGTCCTGTATATGCATTCGAATTACCCAAATCCAGGGAGTGTGTCTCATATATGATTTCCATCAAGCAATTATAGAGGCTATTAAAAATTATGGAGTTTCATGGAGAGAAATGAATGATTACTATCAATATTTCACCATACAAGTTGATAGTAATGTGTATAATTATTTCAATGGTGTGAAAATAAATAAGTAAATCATCAACTTATGTATGTTTTCGTAAACTTATATGTTTTTACAAAAATATTTAATATCCTTTTAAATGCATTATTCTCCTTTTTTTCAGTATATGAGAGCCAATATTGATAGTTTAATCAATGAATTGAATAAATTCATTAGGATAACCAAAATGTATATGATCATATGATGTGGATTTCAAAGGACAAATAGTCATTATCATATGATGGTGGCAAGAGATATGACCATATGACCACTAAAATTGTGGAGTGTATAAATGGGGCCTTCAATGGTGTTCATAAACTACCAATCATAGGATTAGTACATGAAAAATTTTATAGACGTGTGAAGTACTTTGTTGAAGGGTCCCAATTGGCCTACTAGAGGATGCAACATGGAATTTTTTTTGGTCAGAATTTCCAAAGATACAGTGATAAGATATTATAGTAAGGTTCCACATTTTATGTTTCAAACTTTGTTCTCGTAAGGAGACACTTTTAGGTAACAAAGTACCACAACCTGCTCACATGCAACCATGATTGAGTGTTGGTGGTTGTATTGGAAAACAGGTTCTGTGATTGTGATTCTTTCTAGACAATGAGATAACCTTATACACATTCCTTTGCAGCTTGTGTAATAGTGAACATATCATGGGAACCCTATGTTAACCTGTTATATCACATGAACGCTCTTATTGACTGTAATAGTGCACCTTGGTTTCCTATTGGTGATTTCCATACTTTTAACTTGCCTATTGATTAGCTGACTGTGGTTCCTGATATTACCAGGGTTCATATTATGGATATTTCATTTATGGATTCTTTAATTTCTTGACTTTTTCATTTATGGATTGTTATATTTCTAGTTTGAATCAATAAGAATATTGTGATATTTCAAACTTTTACCTTGACAACTCATCAATCGACTGTAGTGCCTGATATTACTTGGTTTTACCCTTGAGGGTGACCGAATTTTATTCATATGAGAAATGCAATGGACTGGCCTCAGGAATTGGAAGTGGGACTATGATACAACATTTTTCACACATAAGGGAATACTCATAAAAGATGTCCCCACGTGGAAGGAAAGGGATCCACTTCACAACATCTTTGATCGAGTTTTTTATTTTATCATGACTATGTACATTTTATTAATATTTAGGATTTTCATTTATGGATCTTTTTGTTTCTAGACTATTTCATTTCTTTCTTTCTTCATCTCTATATTGTTATAATCATGGTTTCACAAGGTCAATTGAATTTATCATGTAATATGAGATTTTCATCATAGTCGATATTTAGAGAATTATTTAGATTTAAATTAAACATGATTGGAGGTCATTAAAACAATAAATTGATGCACTAAGACAAAAACACGAGTTACATCTATTGGTTCACCTCATTTTTCATCTTAATACTTAATTATAAATACTAATTTTCTACATGATATTTCTTCTTGTAGTTTTGGAAAAATTATTTTACAAATTGTAATAAATTAATTATAAAAAGTAATGATGATATCAAATATAGAGATAACGGGCCCTTCGTTGCTCACATTTCAAGACAACCATGTTTCACGACTAGTCATAGAGGGATGTTAAGTTCCCTTTTTAGCATACACAAGTCTCATTATTTCAATCATGTTACACCACCTCATTCCATCATCGCTTATCTTCATCGTGCTCGATTATATAGTGTAGCGATGTGTGACTTCACATTCATCGATCATCAAATCATTGCTTCCATAGTAGAGATATGGAGGCCAGAGACACAAATATTTCATTTCCCATAGGGAGCGATGGCTATTACTCATCAAGATGTGTCCACTATGTTGGGCCTCCTCATCGATAGTGCGCTTGTGATAGGCTAAGTTGGTGGTGATTGGATTTATATAGTTCACAAAATACTATACATTAAGGTCTGATATGATAGTAGGGCCATCATTAGGAGTTTATTATGCATGCCATGGATAGATGGGCACATCACCCATCTAGCTAACTATGTTGATGACATCACTATGCTGATATTTACACTATACATTCTGAGACTTATCGTCAACATAGTCTTCATTGATCATTCGATTAAATTTGTACACATGATGTATTTAACGTTACTCGGGGATTTGGACTAAACCAGGAGGCATAGATGGGTGTCTTCATGTCTTTCTTATACATATAGAGCGTTATGCAGTGCATTTCATAACAATATGATACAGATTATAGGATACATTATTCTTATCTGGATGTGGATATGGGAGTGTCTCACATGATTAGAACCACATGCCCACATGCCCACATGCCAATGCCTGTCGATATTTTATGGGAGTCCCTGTATGGATGATGATATGTTTTTCCTTCCCATATAAGTATAAAAATATTATCTACTTGTGGAGTAAGGCACATCGATCTTCAGATACCGCCAAACTTGATGTACACACTTATAGACTTATGTTGGAAAATCTTTGATTGGATGACATATGAGATTATTAATTATATAGTGAAATTAATATGTGGCGTTATACATGACTTCATTTATTAATTTCTTATTCATTTTTTTATATTTCAGGTTTCATGGATTCCATATATTGATCCTATCACCCAGAGTCTCCCACCTTACTATACGGTGATGCTTACTGTCAGCTCATGTGTTGGACCCATGATTCATTTTCATATTATTTAGCAACATCACATTGATAGAGCTATGAGGCAGTTCGACTTCTATCATCTAATTCATGCACCGCCTAGTTAGTTTCCATCACTTTATTCCTTCAAGATTTCAAGGAATCCAGAATACGACTGCAAGTGATATCATGAACACTAAATTGAGATGAGGGATAGATGAAATAAGTCCTAATTATGAGGGGCAGACATAGTACGTATGCATCTATCATATCAACTGGATTATGGGCCCAAGTATCAGATTTCCCTAGGGACATATCTTAAGCGACATGTAAATGGATATCAAGAGTGGGTAATATTTATTCCTTCCACTATTGAATTGTTTTTTTAACTCTAGTTGACTACATAATTTATTTTTACAACATGCTCATATAGCCTAGCTCATTCACATCTATGATTTGGCAGAGGGAGGTTCATTTGACCAGACCTATTTACATAGATCAGTGATATAGCTTCTTCATTCAATGGATGAGATTTCTCATGGGATTTTTTCAGCGTGTCAGACGATGTTGTGGGTGTTGAGCCTGATATAGATGGGTCAGGGGTGATGATCCTGTTATGGATATAAATGTGGCATAGGAGGAGGATGTCCATCATGATCATCCATATGCTCCTCCGCTTCCTATTGCATGTGATCCACAACCCTACCACCGCAACTAGCGTGACATGCACAAGCATAGACACAACCACAATCACAGTCACGACCACTTGTTATTCATCTAGAGGGCCCCGACGCATCACAATTTGTTAGTGTGTCAGACTTTTCTACAGTGATTGAGGTTGACTGGTCTATATTGTTGTCATTATTTTCCTATGACTGTAGATATATGCTACACTGCAACCATCTTCTTCAAATGTTTTGGAGAGTTCCAATCATTGGTCATTATCCTTGGAGCTAAGACATGGTACGGGTTGAGACTATAGATCTACTGCCTATCACATTAGATTACGTTAAGGTAGGTGTCAGAGATGCTACATAGGAGGTGCGTACGCCAGAGCATAGACATCAATAAACATGGCATAGACGCATTATCTATACATTTGGTTGTGGCATGAAGGAGCCCCCGAGACACGGATGTGGATGAGACTAACACATGTTAAATGTTTTTTAAATCATTACTGGTAAAATATTTAAAAACCTACTAATATATTGTATTTTTTTACATAATAGAATTTGATATAATTGAAAATTCATTCAAATATTTATAAACGATTAATAAACATTAATATTTGTAACTACAATAGTAATAATAATTACTATTTATTAATTAAATTAAAAAAATCTAAGTATTATTATCCGTATTATGTATAATAAATAATCCGGTTAAATTTATTATTAAATATAAATAATATTATTATTTTGAATTCTATAATCATTTTTAATATTAATAATAAATATTACCCAAAAGATTCATGATTAGGCATACCTAGTCCTAAAATTTATTAAAAGAGATTAAAGATAAAGAATAAAGCATTAGAAGGGGTTTTGCAAACGCGGGAGTGAGTCACCCGATTGAATGCGTCCAGAGGTGATGAAACCCCCCCTCCTGAAACCGAATAACCGCCTAACCAATGAGTGATTGCCACGAAAACCCTCTACTGAACAGAACCCAGCGCACCGTGAAACCGCCCAATTAGGTGGATGGCTAGGATGCATTGGGCGGCAAAGGGGATCAACGGTTGGTAAGGAAAACATTTCACACGGATTGCCACGGTGGCATTCCCCCGAAACAGCCCGCACAAAACTCGGCCCACACAAACGGTCCAGGCAGATAACCGGGCCCGAAGATAAAAAAACCAGCACAAATTAAACAACAACGGGCAGGTTACCATCGCCAAGCGCCGAAACCACCTCCTCAAGAAAGCGTTAAGAGTTGTCCGTGCTCTGCCCTGCCCTGCCCCCCTCATCATCTTCTCCATCGAGGGAGGCTCTTCCAGTTTTGCACCAATTCCAGGTACGCACACAATCACACCGCGTCTTCCATTTCCGACTTGCTAAAATCAAAACAGGATGCGTTACTAAAATAAAGCAAATAAAATGTGCGGGGCAGGATTAGGATCTACCTCCGATCTTCTTATTCTTCTTTTTTTGGAGTTGTTTATGACTGGATTGTTTGCTCTGTTTTGAATTAATGATTACATTGTTTAACGAGGGATTTTTGTGGCTTTTTTTACTTGTTTTTTGATCATGAGATCCTAAACGGAGACTTCTCTCTCCCATAACTGTAAATCTAAGTGCGATTCCATTGATACCGTGGCGGATCTGTCCGGGGGTGGCCATAGAAATCATAATCAACTGCGGCATGGATCCGCCTATAATAAATTTTTTTTCCCCAGAAACCAGTCGACCTCCATGATTTAATAACAGTGTTTATCTTCACACTACTCCACTCTCTTTTATTTATTTTTTAATACTACTTCAATGTCCAAGCTAATCTGGATTTTGAGCTACAAGCATTTTCTTGGAATAATAATTACACTGAGATATATATGGACAAACAAAACTCAAAATAGCGTGATTTAGATATTTTCTTGATATTTTATTATTAGTTTCTATCTCATTATTTCCAAATTTCAGTATGTTGAAGTTATTTTAATAGCGCGAAAGATGCAATTATGGATTGAAAAATAATACATCTGGTATTTATCGATTATTTCTCCCTTCTCGTTTGGTCGATGTCTCATTCAACGAATACCATTTTGAAAGTCCATCAAAACCCAAACTTTCCACACTGTTATAAGATAAAACACTAGTCAAGTATGCATGCAAATATATGAACATATAGCCAAAAATATTAGGGAAATGAGAACCAGGTGTGGCCCGGAAAATTCAGTTGCCCCAGACTAATATATATATTTTTGCCCTAAATGCATTGAGATCTACAGTAAAAGGATAAATTGATGCCCTTTTATTGTATATTTTTTTTTGTTGCTTGAGCGTTGCCCTAACCCATGGGCTCTTTGGCTTGCCCCAGGGCTGACCCTGATGAGAACCCATGCGCCTATGGTATGCGTCCCTGCATACAGGTAAAATCCTTTTTATTCTTTAAATATTATCCTTCTCTTTTTAGTGAAAGACATTTATTGGTATGCATAACAAACACTCATTCATTCCATTAAAAATCATCATAACGCCAAATGAGATTGGGTCATTGTCTGAATATCAAATTCCAATAAGAAACATGATACAAACTTTTCTACTCTAGCTAATCTCATCTTCCCTCACCCAATTTGTGTACCAAAGAGCCAGACACCATTATGAATGTCTTTAGAAATTGGTAGTTTCACTTCAAATTCTTTAATCACCTTAATTGAGTTTGCTATATTTTCTTTTTTATTACCAATCAAGATGGACATATCACTTTTAATTGTGTATCTATAAAAAGTGATGACATCTTTATTGTTCAATTTATTATCCTTTACGAACATTTTCCACATTTGCTACTCTTCTGATATACTACTACAAATTGGCTCTTTATTAGCGCTAAAAACCGACATTAATAGCGCTAGAAAAGCACTGTAAATGCCGTCGAAAATACAAGGGGGGTCTCCTTTATCAGTTCTTCGAAAAGCGCTGATAAAACATATATTTATCGGTGCTTTTATTTTAGCGCTGATAAATATTATAATTTTATATAAATTAAGAATAAAAACTTTTATCAACGCTAAAATAAGCGCTGATAAATGTGCCCTTTTATTAGCGCTAAAAAAATGCGCTGATAAAGGGTATACCTTTATCAACGCTTATTTTAGTGCTGATAAAGGTTATATTTATCAGTGCTTTTAACTAGCGCTGATAAAGACATACCCTTTTATCAGTGCTTTCTGTTTAGCGCTGATAAAGGGCAGCGCGTCCATGACTTCATCATTCCATCAAAGACAACCAAATTGAGTCTGTCGTTGTCCTTAGCCACCAGAGGCACGTGCCTCGTCGTGTATTTCTTGGGAATCACGAGCCTGTTTAGCTTCCCCATGTTACTGATAGTGAGCTCCTTTTCGAAGAGATGCTGGCACGATGACCCTTCTTCCTCGCCCGCTTCAATCCCTAATTTGAGCTCTGTAGTGGATTGGTATCGGCTATTCTGATACTCTTGAGCACCTCGGTGGGTGTTGTCTTTCAATTTTGAAGACAAACCTTTCGGTAGGTTACTATTGTTGATTCCCACCCACGTTTTTTGCTTATTCATTGCCCTTTGTCGTGGGTTGCTTGATTCCTTATCTTTTTAACTGCTTTTGGCGTTTGAGATCACCTCTACCGTGTCTTCTTCTTCCATGAGAAAACTCAACACAAAGTCCGATCATGATACTATGAAAAGGAAAATTCTCATGTTCTTGTAATAGTTACTAACAAATAATAGAACATGAACATTCATAGAAAGGGAAAAAAGAAGAGGGGCATATTAAACACTTCTCACAGAATAATGATGATGGTGATAGAGAGAGGTTGAAGATGGTGAACATATGAGACATACGTTAAGTTCTCTATTCAATCATTCCATTGGAACTGGTTCTTATATGAAAATTTGTGAAAGTTAAAAAGAGATTTAGGGAGGAATTTCCCAATTCCCATTCTGATGGAGTTGCCCTTTGATACTTTGATGTTACCGAGTTTTTTACCGGGGTCTGGCTCATTGAGTTTAGGCATGTTTTTATGTTTTATTTCCCCCCTTCCATGTTTATATGATTAAATGAGTTGGAAAATATTTTTCTTTTTTTTTATTTAATATTTTTAAAAGATTTGATTATATTTTAGAAAGATATAAAATGAAAGCTCATTTTATATAAATTGATAGTATTATATTATGTCATTTTATCGATATCCCATCGTGAATATTGATTTACTTCCAAAGAAAAGTGTGCTAATATTGAAAATGTGGGAGGGGATTCATTATTTAAAATAAAAATAGCACCCCAACCCATTCAATTACAGATGACAAGATATACATTAAACCAATGAAAACATATATTTAACTACTAAAACCTATATAGAGATACAATATTCAAAGAGAAAGAAATATAAAAGTGAACTTGAATAGGCCAAACTACTTTCATTTGATATGTTCAAACGTTTCATTGAAATGTAATGTATCACTATTTATCTCTCTATAGGTTTTATTAGTTAAATCTATGTTTTCATTAATTTAATGGATATCTTGTCTTGTGAAATTGCATGAGTTGGAGTTCTAGTTTTATTTTAAACAGTGAATGTCCTCCCACATTTTCAATATAAACACACTTTCTTTCAAAAGTAAATCAACATTTACGATGAGATATCGATAAAATGACATACAATAATACTATCAATTCATATAGAATCCGTGTTTATTTTATAACTTTTTTAAATATAATCAAATATTTTAAAAATATCAAATAAAAAAAGGAAAATATTTGCTAACTCATTTAATCATAGAATATGGAAGGAGAAAAGTAAAGCATAAAAACATGCTTAAACTCAATGAGGCGGACCCCGCTAAAAAACTAAGCAACATCAAAGTATCAGAGGGCAACTCCATCAGAACGAGAATCGAGAAATTCCTTCCTAAATCTTGTCATCATTTTTATAGGTGTTTATATAAGAAACAGTGCCAATGTAGTGATTGAATAGAGGACGTCCTATGTGTTTATCATCTTCAACCTCTCTTTGTCGCCATCATCCTCATTCTGTGACAAATGATTAACAAGCATTTTCACCTCTTCTTGCCCTATGATGCCCATTCTCTGTTATTTGTTGGTTATTATTCCAAGAACATGTAGATTTTCCTTTTTTTGGTATCTTGATCGGACTTTGTGTTGGGTCTTCTCATGGAAGAAGGCACGATATGGTTGATCTCAAACGTCAAAAAACCTAAGAAGATATGAAATCGAGCAACCCGTGAAAAAGGGGAATGAAGAAGTGAAAATTGTGGGCGAGGAGCGACAATAGTAACCTACCAGAAGATTTGTCTTCAAGATTCAAAGGCAACGCCCACTGGGGCGCCCAAGAATATCAGAACAGTTGATACCAATCCAGTACAGAGCTCAGATTATGGATTGAAGCAGACGAGGAAGAAGGGCTATCGTGCCACCATCTCTTCCAAAAGGAGCTCACTATCAGTGACATGGGGAAGCTAAACATGCTCGTGATTTCCAAGAAATACGCGATGAGGCACATGCTTCTGGTGGTTGAGGACAATGACAGACTCGATTTGGTTGTCTTTGATGGGATGATGAAGTTGTGGACGCTTCGGTAGTGTTATCAGAAGAGTGGCAAATGTTATGCATTGATAAATGGGTGGAAGAAGTTTGTAAAGGAGAATGACTTGATGTCATCACCTTTTATAGATACACAAGTAAAAGTAGTACGTCCATCTTGATTGGTAATAGAAGAGAAGATAGAGCAAACTCAATTAAGGGGATGAAAGAATCTGAAGTGAAACTACCAGTTCTTATAGACATTCATGAATGTGTTCAGGTCTTTGGTGCACGAATTGGGTGATGAGATTAGCCGGAGTAGAAAAGTTGGTATCATGATTCTTATTAGAAGTTGATATTCAGACCATGACCCAATCCTGTTTGGCATGATGATGATTTTCAATGGAATGGAGGAGTGTTTGATATGCATAGGAATGAGGGCCTTTCCCTAAAAAAAGATGGATAAGAGCTAAAGAATAAAAACAAGGGTTTCACTTGTATGCGTAGACGCATACCAAAATAAGATTAGATCTTTGAATTGCGATACATTTCAATGAAACGTTTGAACATATCAAATGAAAGTAGTTCGGCCTATTCATGTTCACGGGTAAATAAATGGAGTTAACTGTTTTCAAATATCCTTAGATGTAGAAGTGTCATGATTGAACTCATATATGACTGCTTCTCTTTCAAGACATCATTCTTTTTCAAAATCACGAGGTAAATCTCTTTACAGATAAACAATAAGTATTTAAAATGCGAGGAGTTGAAAAGGAAGGAACAATTTATTTTATTTGATGTATATAGTTCATAATCATACCTGCCTTTCATAATCACTCAGGTGACAATATATTCTCAATACTAAAAAAGGAAGACTATTATATAGGTAGATTAAAAGTAACCCCAATACCCCAAATACCACTATAGAAGACACAATAAATAATATTCAGTAAAAGAGAGGCATACATTTATGTTTTATATTAATAAATCATGTTAAAATTAGGGAAAACATAATTAGAAAAAATCAATTTATACTCTGGCCAACTTTTTTTCCCATGCAACTGACTATTTTAGTATGAGTAAAACTCCACCTCACTTTCTTGTGATCCATAGAATTCATTAAGGTTCAGGCTCATAAATATATTTATTGGTGATTTTCATATATGTGATATTAATATAATACATGAGTAAAAATTCTAAGATATCATTGATATCTAACATCCACGGATAGTTTGGTTTGGCTCCATGGAATAAAACATCGGAAGATATATGATAAATGCAATACAATGTTTGATATCATTGTTATGAAAAAAAAACATATTACATTTCGAAGTAGTATATTGTTGTATTTATCCCTTTTGCATGTTGCATTTAAATTCCTTTAAGTATGGCTTTATATGAGTTGTTCATATTATGTTTAGGGTATTTAATTTTGTATGTTGCATGGAACTGTTCGCATGGCTTTTATTTATTTTACCTGGTTATGTGGATCCTATGTATTTGTTTCCTTACATGTATTGTGGCTTGTAATTTGGATCGTTGATAAGCCGTGATCCAACGACCCATATATGCTTTGGGTGTGTTTCTTCGTTCGACCTCAATATGTTGTGTTGCTGATGCACCTATCCTGTTGCGCCATGTGTTCTATGCGTTGTCCTGCCTTTAGTTACTCTAACTGTCCCTTCGTTCTCAGCCGTCCATGCAACTGTGACCCTGTGCCGCCGCCTGACGCCCTCTAGCATGCCATCATTACTCCTCAACTGTTTGGCTTTGTGACGACTTATTTGAGTGTTGTTCTGGCTCTCTGGCTTCGGGGTTCCTCACATGGTTTGTCAATGTGAGGCTCTGCTTCTATGCTTCAATCTTGCGAAGGAGGAGATCCAGGGGTTCGCGGCCACCTACACTCCCCTCCATCGAGATCGTGCCACCTCCTGTAACTGGCGCACTACTCTGGTGGAGACTCAGTGGGGAATCGACTCTGTTTTGGAATTTTGGACAACTGCGCTTTAAGAAAGTTTCAGATCTTGACTCATCTTTAATCGTAACCAAGCTTCGATACAGATTATTGGCTTCGTACCCATTTAATTTATTTTGTCATGTATTCTTTCGTATCCTTTTGGGTGTGTGCGTGAGTCCCTTCGGGAGTGGACGAGGCTGACTTTACGCGACAAGCTTCACCACTGCTACCTAGTTCAGCAAACCCGACCTCTTCGGATAGTTTTGTGGTCCTTTTATTATTTTCCCTCAAGTCTTTAATTGCGTTGTGCGTTTTCTTGCTTCTTAATAAAGCTGTTACCCGGGTGATGTTCTTGTTGTGCACGTAGGTCCCAAAGGGACCGTAGCACGTTACATCTACTATCTCATTTACATTTCGGCATTTGATGTTTTGTTATTCCAGTAATTCGATTTGTGAACAAGTCTTGATCTGTAATCAATTGATTAATCAAATTTATCATAGAAATAATCCATCATACTCAACAGTGGGTTTTGGGTATTTTAGGGTTTAAGTATTCAATCCCAACATGTGGTATCATAGCCTACTGTAACGTTAGTCCTGGGTTCCACTACATTAGATATTGATAAGTTCGATGGTGAAAACGGCTTTAATCTCTAGAGAATTAAAATGATAGCCTTGTTGGACCATAATGACCTAATAGATGCCCTTGTTGGTTCTAGAAAGAAAATAATGGGCAGACTGCCATTTCTTATGTAGATGTCCTTAAGGAAACCGTTAGGAAAGCCCGTAGTTTAATAATCTTATCTTTAAGAGATAAAGTTCTAAGGGAAGTTGCATACGAGTTCTCCGTCGCTGGTACATGGTCTAGGCTTGAATCCCTTTATATGACTAAGTCCCTTGTTGGTAGATTGTATAAGAAAATGATATTATACGCTTTCAAATTGTGCTTTGGAATTGTAGTTAGGGTGTATATTGTTGAATTTAGTAAAATTCTATTAAACCCAGCCAACATAGATATTAAGCTGGATGATGAAGACCATGCTATTATACTGTCAACATCTTTAGACAATTCCTTTAATTCTGTTAAAGGCTCTATGATGTATAACAAAGACATACATACTCTTAAAGAAGTCAAATCTGCTTTACTATCTAAAGACCTTTAAAGGAATGGTAGTGTTAAGACTGAGGCTGATGGTTTAAATGTTAGGGACAAAAGTGCGTCTAGAGGCCGAAGTGAATTAAGGGGTAGGAGGAAAGAAAACAGACAGGCTAAGAATCATAGATATAAGTCTAAAAACAAAATCATTAAGTGTTTTTAATGTAAGCAACCTCGACATATTAAGAGGAACTGCCCTAATAAGAAAGGTGACTATAGAGATAATAATAATGATCGTTTCTTGTTAGTTGAGCATGACTTTGACATTGTTGATGTGTTAAATGTTTCTAACATTGTCATCCTTGATGAATGGATCTTGGATTCTGGGTATTCATTTCACATGTGTCTTAGGAAGGAATTCTTTACTGAATTCAGGGTAATTAAATCTTGTGAGGTATTTTTAGGGAACAACAGGAGCTGTCACATTATGGGAATATGCTCTGTTTCGTTAGAGCTTCATGATGAGACTCTTAAATCTCTTGAGGAAGTTAGGTGGGTACCTGAATTGGAAAGAAACATAATATCCTTAGGAATACTTGACCAAAAAGGGTATAGATTTATGTCAGATTCTTGAAGTCTTAGAGTTGCCTGAGGGTCTCTCACAGTCATGAAAGGAACCCTTCACAATGGTCTTTATGTGTTAGATGGTAAGGTTCATAGAAGTTGGTTGAACACTTCTTCTAGTTCAGAACTTGATTCCACCACTCTTTAGCATAAAAGACTAGGGCACGTTAGTACCAAGGGCCTTAGTGAACTCAAAAAATAGGGGCTTTTAAGTAACATCACTCACAACAGTCTCCCATTATGTGAGGATTGTGTGTATGAGAAGTCCAGAAGAGACAACTTCAGTAGGTCTGTGTATAAGGCTAAAGAACCCCTTGAATATGTACATTCTGACTTATGGGGTCCTTCTAGGTTTACCTCCCATGGTGGAGACTTATACTTTGTGACTTGTATTGATTATTTCTCTAGGAAAGTCTAGATTTATATACTCAAACACAAGTCTGATACCTTTCAGACCTTTAAAAAATGGAAAGATGGGCAGAATTCATTGAATTCAGTGAATCTAAGGGAATAAAGAGATATCAAATTGTTGTGGAAACTGCGTAGCATAATGGCTTAGTAGAAAGAATGAATAAGAATGGCCTTGAGAGGGCGAGATGTATATTGTCCCACTCAAAACTCCCCACATCCTTCTGGGTTGAGGCTACTTCAATAGCAATCTACCTTATCAACTATTGCCAATCTTCTATTAATTCTTTTAAGACACATGAAGAGCACTGGAAGGGAACACCCCTGAGTCTTGCACACCTTAGGACTTTTGGATCCATAGCATATGCTCATACGCGTACTAATAAGCTAGCTCCTAGGGCTGTTAAGTGCATATTCATGGATTATCTAGAGGGTGTTAAAGGGTATCGTCTATGGCTAGATAAATTGGGTTATAAAAAATGTTTCATTAGCCGCGATGTTGTGTTTCATGTGTCTGGTTTGTCCGTTGACAAGGGATCAGAACCTGTAGAGACTTCTAATGACATTGCAGGACCCTCTGAGGTGCCAACACCCCTAGGTGTTGAGGTCCCTTTTGATTCCATTAACCACCCCTTCTCCTCGACTGGTCCTACACCACCCAGTGTCCTGACCCAAGTTGAATTCGATTCAAGTTCGGATTCTGAACCTAAAACTGAGGAACTCGATGATCTAGGCAATTATCAACTCACTTAGGATAAAGGAAGGAGGGTTATAAGACCTCTGACACATTTCAATCAGAACTTATAGAGACTTTTGATGACATTGCAGGACCCTCTGAGGTGCCAACACCCCTAGGTGTTGAGGTCCCTCTCGATTCCATTAACCACCCCTTGTCCTCGACTGGTTCTTGACACGTGCTTGTCGTGGGGTGTAACAAAAACAAATATTACCTAAGTTAAAATGTAGTAAAGTGGTTAACCTAAGTTGTCTTCAGAGAGGAGTGCACAACAATTACGTTTTTCACTTAATTTGAGTGAAAAAATGGGTGGTTTCTGAGGTTTAATTGGTTTTAGAAAGAAAATTAAAAATGGAATGAAACGAATTAACAGAATAAAATATTAAAAACTATGATATGAGAAGTGTGATTAAGTCGGGGTCGGTTTTCTAATTGTAATGATATCATTGTTTTGTTTTATTCTAACCTCTTCTGCTATTTTGTTTAAAGGGAGATTCGGTGATCGTTTCCTCTCACTCCTTTGGTCGAATGGTGATGGTGAGAGAATTCCTTACCAAGATCTCAATTTGGTCTACTCTCCTTCCATGTGCATGAGAGTTGTAGTAAACATCCTCAATTGACTTGGGCAATACTCGATCGAGTCTTGTTTACCCCAAGCAATTAAAAACATTCACCACCACTTCCACACGTACTGAGGATCGCAGTGTACTTCACCACTAAGCATTGGTCTATTCCATCGTATATAAACCAAAACCTAGTGGAGGGAGATAATGATCATTGACCAAAGCAAAAATCAATAACAGAATCAAAAATCAAATATGATCGCACTTGATAATAAAACCCGTTATATGAAATTGAAAACAACATTGCAGGAAAGAGATAGAATTTTTATTCAATAAAGTGCATGAACTCAAGCATTACAAAATAGAAAACCTACCTTTCCTCAATCACTCAAATGTTTACCCCACTATGGTAAAGGTAATAGAGATTGATGGGGAATGAGAAGACATTGCAAAACTGTGAAAAATAAGAGAAAAGAAGAAAAACTATCTAGCCGATTATGTCCTCCGAAAGTTTGCTCCTGGTTGGCACCCCTCCTTGAATCACCCAAAGGTCCCTTCTTATAGAATTCTCCAAATCAAATTTCCTTTCGTTCCTTCAAATCTCAAATTAATTGGACGATTATAGAAAAAGATATGCAATATTTATTGAAGACGACTTTTTCTCAGCGAGATTTCCAAAATTCTTCATTAAATGTTTCCCATCCAATATCTGACTTAATGAATCTCAATCTCCATGATATTCAACAGAGATACGCATATCTGACTTGGCTGCCCATTCAAATTTGAATCACCTTAATTGGAGCTATTATGATCAATTTATGATGGATTAATTGATGTGGGGTCCACATGGTCGTCTAGAATCTTTCTCCACGTAAATTGAATTTTTAGGGTCCCTTGATGGCATAATTATATCATACCCCAGAAGACAAAGATGTAGCTCGAAACTCTGGGGTTCTTATAAAAAAAGAATCACATAAATTGGGATTATATTATAAAAGATATGGAATTATCAAAACATATAAAATCTGTTAAATTCCCAAAATTAGTAAACTTTCCAATTTTAACACAAAACATACCATAAATCCAAAAATGATGTAATTAAACATAAATTGATGCATTTGGGGTATTTAAATATTTGAAATACATATAAAAAATGTAGAAAATATTAACTCTATCAGTCATACACCAACCAGTGTCCAGACCCAAGTTGAATCTGATTCAAGTTCGGATTCTGAACCCAAAATCGAGGAACCCGATGATCTGAGCAATTATCAACTCACTCGGGATAGAGAAAGGAGGGTTATAAGACCTCCGACACATTTCAATCAAATAGAAATTGCTGCATATGCCTTTAATGTAGCACAAGATCTGTTTAATGATGAACCTCAAACAAATAAGCAAGTTATTAAGTCCAATGAGGCCACTAGGTGGTTGAGTGTGATGCAAGAAGAGACGAATTCACTTCTTAAAAACAACACTTGGGTTGTCATTTTTAGACCTAGTAACCAGAAGGTCATAGGTTCTAAATGGATTTATAAGAAGAAAACAATGTTGGAGAAACTAAAACTAGATTCAAAGCACGGATGGTTGTTAAAGGATTTCTTCAACGTGAAGGCATTGATTATAGTGAAAATTTCTCTCCAGTTGTTAAAAATTCATCCATTAGAATTCTTCTTGGGTTTTCTTCCAAATTTGATTTGCGTGTTGAACAATTAGATGTAAAAGCTGCTTTTTTACATGGTACTCTTGATGAAACAATTTATATGACTCCTGAAGGATTTTTGAAACTTTTTAAACCTTACTAAGTTTTTCTTCTTAAGAAGTTCTTATGTGGGCTTAAACAATCTTCATGACAATGGTATAAAAGGTTTGATTTGTTCATGATTGAAAATCAATTTTCCAGAAAAAAAATTGATGCATGTGTATATTATAAAACAGTTAATCATGTGTCTGTTTACCTGATATTATATGTTGATGACATGCTTTTTATCTATAAAAACATGAGGATTATAAATTCTGTTAAGAACCAGTTGAATTGTCTTTGAAATGAAAAACCTGGGGCATTATAATCAAATTTTAGGCATGGATATAATAAGACATAGGAAGGCCAAAACCTTATACCTATCTCAATTTGCTTATGTTAGATAGGTATTAAAAAGATACTTGTCTGAGCATGTTAAACTTGTTAGTATTCCCTTGGGACAACAATTTAAGTTATCCTTGAACCAATCCCCTAGAAATGATGATGATGATGCCTTCATGAGTATGATTCCTTATGCTAATATAGTAGGAAGTCTTATGTATGCAATGGTTTGTTCTAGGTTAGATATTGCCTTTGTTGTTTATACTTTGAGCAGGTTTATGGGGAAACCTGGTATGCCTCATTCGCATGCATTGAAATGGCTGCTCAGGTATGTCTTTATGTCTGATAAACTGTGCATTCGGTATGGATTAAATAGTAATTTTGATAATGATATAGTTGGCTTTGTTGACTCTAATTATGTTGTAAATGTTGACTCCTGAAAGTTTATTGCTTGTTTTTTATTTCTTGCATATCGAGGACCGATCTCCTGGACGAGAGAGAGTATATTGCCTTGATATACGCCATAAAAGAGGCTATATGGCTGGAAGGTTTGCTATCTGAGTTGTCATTATTTGTTGATAGCATTGTGGTTCACTGTGATAGCCAATCTGCTTTACATTTATCTAAAAATTATATATGCCATGGTAGATCGAAGCACATTAATATTAGACTTCGTTTTTAGGGCTAATATAGAACATGGGACAGTGAGTGTCATAAAGATACTCACTAGAGACAATTTAGCCGATAGTTTGACTAAGGTTGTGCCATTGTTTAAATTCATGCATTGCCTTAAGCTAATGAATTTAGTTCCAATTCTATAACTTAAGTTGCGAGAAGATCATCCTTAAATTTCATTTAATTGAATGGTGGGGATTTGTTGTAATTAGCCCTTTTGCATTTTGCATTCAAATTCCTTTTAAGTATGGCTTTACATGACTTATTCATATTATGTTTAGGGTATTTAATTTTGCATGGGGATTTTGTATGGTGCATGGAACTGTTGACATGGCTTTTATTTATTTTACCCGATTATGCGGATTTTGTGTATTTGTTTCCTTACCTGTATAGCGGCTTGTAATCTGGACTGTTGATAAGCCATGATCCAATGGCCCATATATGCCCTGAGTGTGTTTCTTCACTCGACCTCGATCCGTTGTGCGGTTGCTGCACCTATCCTGTTGTGCCATGTGTTCTATGCGTTGTACCACCTTTAGTTACTCGAACTGCCTCCTTCGATCTTAGCCATTCACGCGATTATGATCCCGTGCTGCCGCCTGAACCACATGACGCCCTCTGACTTGCCATCATTGCTCCTCAGTTATTTGGCTCTATGATGACTCATTTGAGTGTTGTTCTGGCTCTCTGGCTTCGGAGTTCCTCGCTTGCTTTGTCACTGTGAGGCTTTTCTTCGATCTTGCAAAGGAGGAGGAGATCCAGGGGTTCCCGACCACCCGCACTCCCCTCTATCGAGATCGTGCCACCTCCTGTAACTGGAGTACTTCTCTGATGGAGACTTAGTGGGGAATTGACTCTGTATTGGGTTTTCAGACGACTGCGCTTCAAGAAGGTTTCAAATCTTGATCCATCTTTAATCGTGACCAAGCTTTGGTATAGATTCTTGGCTCTGTAGAGATTTAATTTCTTTTGTCATGCATTCTTCTGTATCCTTTTTGGGTGTATGCGTGACCATCCAGGAGTGGATGAAGCTGACTCTCTGTAACAGGCTTCACCGCTGCCATCTAGTTCAGCAAGCCCGAGCTCCTCAGATAGTTTTTGTGATCCTTTTATTCTTTGCTCTCGAGTCTGTAACAGACTTCACCGCTGCCATCTAGTTCAGCAAGCCTGAGCTCCTCAGATAGTTTTTGTGATCCTTTTATTCTTTGCTCTCGAGTCTGTAATTGCCTTGTGTGTTTTCTTGCTTCTGAATAAAGCTTTTGCTTTGGTGGTGTTCTCGCCGTGCACGTAGGTCCCAAAGGGATTGAAACACATTACATATGTTGTCTTGTTTACATTTCCGCATTCTTTGTTTTGTTATTTCAGTAATTTGATTTGTGAACAAGTATCTGTTCGTTTGTAATCAATTGGTTAATAAAACTTATCATATAAATAATCCATCATACGCAACAGTGGGTCTTGGGTATTTTAGGGTTGTGTTTAACCCCAACATATATATAAATGTCTTATCGGTGATTAGTTATAGAAAATGATAGAGAGAGGGTATATATTTAACTAAATTAGTTAATGAATTGTATATATAAATGATATATATGAGGAGAGGAATAATATATAAAGAAGCATTTGATAGAATCATTACATGTGATTGTAACATAAGAGGTTAGAAATGATATGATGTTAATTGGTCATCAGAAAACCATAATCCTAAAATAGTAACCAAAGACATAGAAAAACCTTAAGATGTGAACCATTTAAAATAGGTCAGGAGAATGCAATGTTGTATAATGTGCCTGATATAATTTGAAGTACTAGATATAACTAAAATGATTATAATGGTAGTCATTCCATCTTGAATTTCACCTAAATTTAAAGTATACCATTAAACTGTAGTAAAAAACGTATATTAGCACCATACTTCTTGTGTAGCCCTATTAATCATATATGAATTTTCTCTTCTATGGAAGTGGCTTGGAAATTGAAATTGGTGTGTTGCATATTTGTAATGATTTGATAAGGAGTACAACACAATTATGATAATCATCAATGTGAATATATAATATATTATAAAATAAAAAATTGAATACTATTGGTAATATTAATTATGATCACTAAAGTAAACTTCCCTTGTATTTAGATTTGTTTCACAAAACCACCCAAGGTGCAAGACCATCTCAATATGAGTATAATGTTATATACAATACGCACTTTAGTCTGGATGAATAAGGTATATGCAAAAAATATTATACAATTTTTAATATGAAAATACAGTATGATATATCAGAATGTACATTATACATATACAAAGAATTAATATACTAAAAAGTGAATATACAATATGATTACACTGCATATGCATATGGAATGTGGTCCTACATGATCAACTTTTACCTTTCGAAAGGAACTTAAAACCGCTACTTGAAAAATGTGTCCTCAAGTGAAGAGAATTTCATGCATGATATATGAATCATTTTACCTAAGCATGCATTGATCCATAAATGTCACCAACTTCATTCCCCATGAAGACATGTTCACAAATCATGCCCATTGATGTAAAGTCCACCATGAAGTAATGAATTTAGAAAAATTATTTCACATGAATTCTGAAAAATTAAAAACAAGCAATAATTATTTCAGATGTTTTTGAAATGGGTTTCACCTTCTTTGGGCCGCATCGATTTTGTCCTGATGAAGACAAGTGAAACATGTAAAATAGAATTTTCATAAAATAGATATAAAATATGAAACTATGGGAATGGTGCATACATCTCATTATATATCATTATAAATTGAATTGATGAAAATATTCAAGTAAACCTAAAAATATGAAAATTCAAATGGTTCAGAAATGTTATTTCATTACTATTTCTTTAATGTCTAATGATAATGCTCATAGTGAAAATTTATCGGTCATATACGGTATAAATGTATACCTAAAATAGTTTTTAGTAATGAAATTTCCATACTTAACACATTTGAATATTTTTTCAGAAAAACTAAAAAAACTAATGAGAAAGTGATCCTGAAAAAATGTGACCATGCCCTTTCTTTAGTGATATTATTACATCGATAAAATTATAATGGATATCTAAAATCGTAGAAGTGGTTTACTTTGTAATTTCATTACACAATAGCATGTGTAAAAATATTTTTTATTAGTCAATCTAACTATTAACATTAAAAATAAAAATGACGATGATACAAAGGAAGAGAAATGTAAACATGTTTTTGCATTATTAAAAAACTGAAAGTGAATCGTAAATGCATATAGATGTAGTGTACTAAATAAATGCTATAAAATGTTATCATACATATTTAAAAAATTAAAAAGATATTGAATAATGGCTAAACTGGAACTGAAGTAAACTGAAAATCCATTATTACAAGTGAGTTGTACATGTATAGAAATTGAAAGTGCATTAATTTGGAAGTACATTATGCAATTATAGAAACATAGCATATCGCATGGCATATCAAAGATAATGACCATTTATTATACTACCCATGAGACACCGTCTTAACTGAAAGTCTAAACACAACAAAATAACAATTAAAATCTTAACAAAGTTAGTTGTAGATAAATGAATAGAATCCATAGAAATTAACATGAAAGAAAATCATAAAAGGCATGCAAAGTTTTAATTTCTTCGATCAGATGGCATAATCTAAGACATGAAATGAAATCCAACTTCGACTACTTAAGAGAAGATAATAAAAATATTTAAATAATGTTTTAAAGACCATTCTCTATTGAAAAAATAAGCTTCATATCTATCTTTAGCATTTTGAAAGACAAATGAGTAAATTATGAAAAGGCAATCAAAGAAGATAGAAAAGAAATAATTATATATGGTGATTGAAAATACCCAGATATGGTTCCTTTAGGGCCTTCTTATTGTCAACATTCAAGCATATTTTTTATTATTCTTTAACCTTGCATAACTTAATAACCTGAAAAGGAGAAACACACTCTCCCCTCACTTTATTTCTAATCATTCCTTAATATTCTTTTATTTACTATAGTTTTCCCACTGCAACCCCTTATATCAAATGTGAAATTACTTATCATGTACTCTTCTGGATCCTTATTTTGAATGATATAAAAAATGTGAAGTTGGATACATGATATGAATTTAACTATATTTTTTAATATATAATACAAAATCATAATTAATGAGATGGAAATTATAAGTGCACAATGCATGATAAACATATAAATTATAAGTCTACCTAATGTGATGACTAAATTAGATTTGTCATTATGATTTCCAAGAAATTGGCATAAATTGATTGCGGGAGGTCTAATAAAACATAGAAAACTATAGAAAAAATAACGATGAATGAAATTATATTAATTAAACATGAAAGTATTATAATTTGTACACCTTGGCATACTATTTTCCTTCATCCTTATATTCATTCTTTTCATTCCAATATTTTGGAGTCACATACTTTATCCTAATTTGTTAATCAAACAGTCAATTACTGGATAACATATAAATAATAATAAATAATATTATTTCAATTGAAATGAAAGTAACTAAGAAAACCTTGAATGTGTAAAATTGATAATGGAAATTGCCCTAAAATATTTGAGCACAAATCAATGTATGAAGTTGTAACCACATGCAACCATTTCCCATACCATTATGGAAATAGGAGAACATAACCATGTATTTTATTGCAGGACTCACAATGACCCCTAAAGGGAATAATGCCATTTGGGTGGAAGTCGATTACATTACCAAGTGAGTACATTTCATTTCTATCAATGATGATTTCTCTCTTAAACGACTCACCGTGATATTTAAAAGGGAAGTGGTAAGACTACGTGGAGTTCCACTATTTATTCTATCTGATTGAGATATGATGCTTATCTCAAGGTTCCAGAGAAGCCTTCGACAAACGTTGGATATGGAGTTGGGTTTCCATAATGCTTATCACCCTCAGATGGATGGTCAATTTGAAAGGACCATTAAAAATTTGGAGGATATGATGAGATCATGATCAATGGATTTACAAGGATATTGGGATCAACACCTTCCCCTAGTGGAGTTCTCATATGACATCAATTTCCATTCTAGCATTCAAATGACACCATACGAGCCTCCATATGGGAAGAGGTGTCAAAATCAGACATACCAATATAAAGCTAGGGAGTAGAATCTTGTGGGACCTGATCTTATCCAGGATATGAGAGAAAACCTCCAAATAGTTTAGCATCATATGAAATCCACACAGATTTGATAGAAAAAATATGCATACAATCATCGATGTGATATCAAGTTTGAGGTCAAAGATAAAGTCTTCCATCATATATCCTTGTGGATGAAATTCACGAGGTTTGGGAAGAAGGGAAAATATATTCCTAGATACATCATCTCTTTTGATATCCTTGATAACATTAGAGCGGTGACCTATCAATTAACACTCTCTCCTAACCTATCTCAAGTACATGATGTGTTCTATGTATCCCTATTGAGGAATTACATACTATACTCCTCATATGTACTGAATCCAGAGGTAGTATCATTGGAGAATGATCATTTGTACTAGGAGTAGCTAGTGAAGATCGTAGATCATACAAACAATGTTCTATGAAACAAGACATCTCACCCGATCAAAGTGTTGTGGTAGAACCACAAGTTTGAGGAATCAACATGGGAACTAGAAGAGGTGATGAAACAGAAGTACCCTCCTCTTTTTTAGTGTATGAAATGAAAATTTCAAGGGTGAAATTTATGAAGGGGTAAGAATGTAATGACACAAAGTTTTATATGAAATTCCATTTTTGAATAAATAAATGCATTATTAAGTAATGTATCTATAGAAAAGACTTGCACTACTTTGGTTATTTTTGACCGTTATAACTGTATCTTTTCATATTTAAAAGGTCATTAAGAATCATAAACATTGATAATATAGATGTTGCACAATGACCATTAAGATTAGTATATGTATAGGGTTATGACAAATCCATTTGACATAGACAAAGAAAGCGATGACCTTGACCAGTAGGATTGTACTGTATGAAGCCCACCTATTAGAGTTACTAATGGAGATAACAATACTAAAATTTTCCCTTAACCAAGCCCATGTTGAGATTCAACAACCAAAGCACGAGAAAAACTGTTTATGGGAGATGTTCATGCATATCAAGATCACACCCAAACCATGTTCGCCGAACCACCCCATAAAAATATTACCATCACACGCCTTACTCTTAGAGAATTCACTGGTGTAATAAAGAGTTATGTATCTAGAGCATAATAATATTATTTTTTAAATTTATTTTAATAAAATAATGATTATATTTATCTTTTATTTCATTATAATGATTAAAGAATATGTTTGATAAAAATTAGATTTTGATACGATAAAACCAAAAATGGATTTTTGGGAAATATATAGTTTCAATAAAGTTACTCTATTTTAACAAATTGAAGAATTTTTGAAATAAATGTTATTTTATTAAAATTTTAATATTAAATTTTATTTATTAAATATAAATGATAATATAATTTTATGAGATCAAAAATATTTTTTATAAGGATGTCAAAATTGTTGGTGGTAAAAACCCAATATGTTTAAATTTTTTTTTAATTTAAAAGAGAATATCCTCATATTTAGAGAGTTAACATGATAAAAAAATTATTATTTTTGAAATCAGCATGTCAAAATTATCCAATACTGAATTTTTCATAATTTTCTGAGATAGTCGAATTTTTGGGTCAAAACTAAATACAATATAAATATATGATATGTATTATGACATCATAAAAGCCCAAAAGTGTTGTAATAAATATGATAAAGAGTATCCAAGACCTAAATCATGTTTTCCCTTTAAAAAAATTGTTTTTGAGATTATTTGATTAATCTTATTAACCCTTAATGAATCCTCCAAAACTTATATTTTATTTTAAGGTTTTAAAACCAATTCTTTATAAACAGGACTCACTTTTATATTACCAAGGGTATTATTTTAATGAGTTCAGTTCCTGACCTTATAAAATAATGAAATCTAATCCTCTTTGGTAGAAACCATGACCAGAAATTATGGGATGGATTGTAGTTTGGATTAATTTATTTTATAGAGTTCAAAACCTGTGTTTAGAAATTAATAAATAATTCTCATCTATTTTCCTATATAAACCCACCCAACCTCCCACCTTCTTTACTCAAAACCCTTAAAGTAAGAATTTAGTTTGTCCTTCCCTCTCTATATCCCTCTTATAGTATCCCTATTTTCTTAATAAGATCCTCCCATGCTTTTAGAAGTACCCTCTCAAAGAAAAGGATCCCCTCCCTATACTCTTTTTAGAAAAGGGGGTTTCAAAAGGGAAGACGGTTTTTGGAGTGGCAGATTGGTTTTTGAAATGAGAATGATTTTATTTTAATGAAATGTGTGGTTTCAAAGAGAAAAAAATGGAGGGTGTTGGATTTTTTTTTGGGATTTTGTAAACACTTGTTGGAATGTGAAATGAAGGTTTCTTGAGAATTTTAAAATGTCTTGCTTTAATGATAAGTGGCATTTTCAAATTGGTTGGGAATTTGTGCTTTGCATTGAATGATCAGTTTTGGAAATGAGAAGTGTTTTGAATTGACCCTTGGTATTTCTACTAATGATCACATATATGGATTTACACATGTCGAAAGTGGGAAATTGGTGGTATGTGTGGATAGGTGCTTGATCTAGCAAAGGGATATATATGTGTGTGTGTGTGAGAGAGAGAGAGACTTCATGGAATACCAATGGTGGAAATTTAATTTGTTTTGTTTTTTGGAAAATGGTTTTCAAAAAGGGTAATTTAAATGTTTTGAAAAGTGAGTGAGAAATTGTTCGATGTTTCTTTTTGCGTTTGGAATCCTTTTTCATAGGATTTTGGTTTTGACATGCTGAAAATGGGGTCGAAATGGTGATTTGAGTTTGGATTTTGATTTGTGATTGAAGTGTGGAATTTTGGTTCGTGATGCACTTTGATTCAGCTTCATGCCTCTTGTTTTGAGTATGCCCTAGAAAAGTCATAGTAAGGAGTGAAAAATCGGACTCTAGGATTTCTTTCTCCATGTTTTGGTGATGGACGATTTTAGGAATTGGAGTTGGTCATCATCTAGTGGTTTGAGCTTGTCAAAACTGAGATGGTTATAATTTTTGAGGAAATTTTGAGTAAGTATTTATTTGAGTATTCCCATTGGAAACTCTATAGAGACTTTGAATTTAGTGGTGGAGTCAGAGCCTTTCCTGACTTTGGACCACACTCGAGTCTCCTTTGTTTGCTGCCGACCATCGTTAGTTGAAAACAGGAGAATGTCTCATTAATAGTGACTTATGAAGAGATTTTTTGTTCGACACAGTTTCTTGGGTCATTTAAAGGGGTTCAGTAAGTTTTATTACTGAATGAGGAAGTTCTAGTTGTTAATCGACATCTCCTGACTGCAGGGCAACAGATGCTTCAAGACATCAGAGCTCCCACCATAGGTCACAAAGTGAAGCTTTTTACACTGTTTGGAATCATTGGGCGTGGAGGGCTTTGGCCCTATTTTTTTCTAGTACCAGGATAGAGATAGTTTATGTTTCTTTATCGTGTATTCTTCATTTTGAAGGTTCATTTTTTTTGTAAAAGGGTGTAGAGGCCTCTTCTCCTCCTTGTGGTCTTTGTTTTTGAAAGTCCCTCTTTGGTTGTAAGAAGGCTTGGTGAACTTGTATCCTTGTAAATCTCATTAGTTGCAGTTGTGCCTAATGGAAGAGAACCCTTGAAAGGTTATCTCTTTGTGTATGTGAGTCTATGAATGGTTGTCATTGTCTGGTTGGACTTTTTGGAAAGGTTTTGGTTTTAGTTTGGGGTTGTGCTTGTTTTGGAGATGCATGAATCTTGGGAAATAATGAATAGTGGTTTGGTTCGCCATTTGGTTTGGGGTCTTTCATTAGGGACCACATGTGGTGGGGGTTTGGTCTGTACGAAGAGTTCGTGGGTCAGTTTGTGTTGGGTTTCCCATATCGGTCTGTACTAGGTGGTCAAGGCCAGTCGGTTCCTAAATGGTGGGGAGACCCACTATAGATCTTATTGTGGTTCCTTCTAGAGTGGTCAGTGATAGTTGGTTTCTTGTGGTGGGGAGAACCCTCATCTTTTTCCCATGGTTCTACTCATTATGATTTCCATTAGAGATGGTCGGGTGTGACTGGTAGAGTTAAAAGTCACATCGAGTTTGTGATTTCGTTGACCTCGTTCAGTTTTGAACTCGAGTTTGATTCCTCATTTGGATGGGTGACTTTCTGGGGGTAGAAAGTTTTTGTGGCGTGGAGAATTGTCACACCCCGACCATGAATAATGATTATTTTAATCATTTTAATTATTATTTTTAGTCATTATTTTGAGTTTTGGTAGTTGGCGAGTCGAATTTCAAATTGTTGGAAGCCTTTTTACTGTTACACGATTAGCTCGCACGGTTAGGAGAAACTCTATGGTTCCCATGCGGGTGGTTAGGTGGATTTGAGTTGTGGTGCACAACTTGCACACAATTTATTAAACCATGTGACAAGCACATGATTTGGATCTATAAGTGGACATTGCCGAGTTGCATGGCTTGATCATGGTTTTCTCAACCATGCATCTGCCTACAGGTAACCATGTGAGGGGTTCCTGGCCTTGCTAGTGGCCAACACACAGTTTGGTAAACCATGCGACCTGCCCAATATACAAAATAAATAAAATAAAATAAAATAAAATGAGAAAAAAATAAAATGAAATAAAATGAGATAAAAATAAAATAAAATAAATAGAATGTTTTACCCATAATAATAATAATATTATTTTTATGGATAATAATAATATTATTAAGGTGATGATGATGATTATTATTAATAATAATTTATTATTATTATTATTATCAAGGTTTTAATAAAAATCCACAAATAACCCTCCCCCTTACCCCTTACGCATGGCTGACCCCCCTCTCCTTACTCGTGCATGACCCACCTCGATTGGGGCCCTCTAGCGTGCCACCTCCATCCCTGCAGGTGACCGATTCTCCTTCCATTTGGTGTGCAGTCTCCTCTTCCCTCTTCTCCCCTATTTGGGACGATTTACCTTTTACTTGTGTGGTACGCATGCCTAGGTCAGACCCTAAGTCGATTTTGGGTTTCTCCTTCATTGCTTTTGATGATTAAGGTTCATCGGGTCCCGTCGAGGCTGGTTCTAGCCACCATCGTCAAAGGAATTGGATTCGCCATGGTTTTTGGGTAATATTTTTTCAATTTCTTCATTGTGTCTTAATTCTAATTAGGGATTTTGTGGGTTTTGAGTTGCTGGTAAATTTTCTAGAGTGTTTTGGGTCTCGTTGATGTGGTTTTGAGTTATGGGTGTCAAGAACGCCTATATGTGCATGTATAGGTAAGACACACACACACACACACGCCCTCTTTGTACATATTCACTCATGGAGTGGGGAATATGTTCAATGCATCTAGGGGTATTTATATATATATATATATATGTATATATATATAAATGCATCTGTGTGTAAGCGCAAAGGGTCAGTTCGAGTGGCTTTTATAAAAAAGCAACATGTTTGACGTAGGATCTCTTTGCATTGGCCTTTAAATTTAAGAACCATTTATTTCTTGTATTTCACACCTAGTTTTTATATTAATTATTGATATATAATTGTTAGTAATTTTTTTTGTCTTGAATTGGAATGGTTTCTTTCTTGTAATGTATTCCAATAAATGGTTTGATTGATTTTTCACATCAAGTGATTGATGAAATTCCCCATTGGCCTTTATAAATGTGTTTTAGATTTAAAATGGTGACTTGGGTTTCTAAAATGTGTGTCTAAGTGTATTTTTTGTTTTGAAAGTGGTGCGTGTTGGTTCTTTTGAAAATGTGTTGGGGTCGAATGGTCGGTTGAGGCCTGTTTGGTATTTTTATAAAATAATTTGCTTTGAAAACTCTCTTTGGGATGTACCTCTTGCCTTGTTGGATGTTTATGGGAATGAGTGGTCCTAAAATGGGACTTCCCTCGTGTGTTGTTGGTTGATGGAAAGAGGGATAAAATCCATTGGAGTGATTCGAGGGTGACTTTTGTGTGTGTTGGTTGTGTGTGATGCATATATATGTTATGGATTGTTTGTTTCACATTGTTGGATCACCCCCCTTTTTATTCTGAACATGAGAACCTGGCATAGAGAGCAAATTTTTGGTGAACAATTGTTGCACCAGTTTTGATTATGTACTGGCTAGTGGTCCTTAGTATGGACTATCTGCTTTGGGATTGTGCCCCTTGGTCAGGCCAGGTAGGGTACAATCAAGTGTTTGGGTGTTATGATGTCATCGGGTAAGGCATGCCTTTGAGAGGAGTCACGTGTATAGTATGTTCTAGATTATTTAGGAGATCCTAGGTTATCCAATGTATTTTGGAACTTAGTTGTCTGCGACAAATGATTGTGGTGCCTTGTTTGGATAGTTATTCTTGTGCCCTATTTTCCATTGCCCTTATTGTGTGGTTGTTGTTCCTACTTCCTTGTGTGGTGTAACCTCTTTGAGAAAGTGATGGGTTAGTTTGAATTTTTTATGGAAAATAATTTAATTTTTTTCACTTTTGTTTCTTCCTTTTTAAATGAAAGAAAAATTTATTTCTCTAAAATGTAAATGTCACTTTCTCAAAGAAGAACCCGGTTTTAAAGGGAAAAAGGGCAATGGATCGTGATTTATTTTAATGAGGAAAAATTGTTAAAACCTAGTTTTATACCTTGTATTTCAAACTTGAAATTTATGGATCTTTTATTTAAAGAAAATGAAAATGAGAATAGATTGTTTGGGCATGCCTACTGAGTTTTAATACTAACGCCTATAGTTAAATATATATTTTTTCTTCGGGTGCCGCTTCTTGCTCAGATTCGGTCAGTGTAGTGCAATGTTGGTTTGAGGTCAGTGGTGACTCGTAGGATCACATGGATGCTTGTGCAGTTTTATTTTCTTTCCGCTTCTAGTGTTTATCTATTTGGTTCAATTTATATTTATTTATTTATATTTTAGTTATGGGTAAAATCGTTCCCACATGTTTAATTTTGATGCCCAACACTAGTTTCCAGCCTGTGGGGATCAGGAACACCATTCGGGCCTTGTCGCGGATCGACTTGGGTGACCGGTTTAGGGTTGACCCGGGTTGGTTTGTGACACCGTCTGTTTTATTAAAATGTTCATTTAGGCCAATTTTTTGACATATATTCCATCTCTATTTTTTGAAAGCATGTTTTGACTAAAAATGTGAAATGATTTTTCATTCCTTACATTTATTTAAATCGAAGCATAAATTGTTTATTTGTATTGTAATTTCTTGAGGAAATTTAGTGGAATCCTACTGTGATATTTTTCTCACACTCTACCTTTGCCTTTGATTTTGTTTAGTTTTTTGTTACGTCAGGTCCTAGAAAAGGGAATGTGCCACTGGGAGGTGGCAGATGTGCTTGACTAATGGGACCTTGGGTGAGGGTGGTGATTAGTAGAGCTGTGATCCACTCATTGCATGAAGATTCTGAGTTTTTATCTTGATTGATGTTGTGTCTCATTTTTATGATGTATTTCTATTGATATTTTTATCCGAATTCTTCTGGTACTTTTCTCCTTGTTGGGTGTTTCACATATTGACTATTCATTATTTATCTTTAGCTGTTACATTTTTCCTACTTGTTCTTGGTACGAAATTGTTCCATATGATCGTTTGATGATGACATGGAACTAGTCGCCAACTTGTGGGGATCGGAAATACCCATCGGGTCATGTTAGGATTAGCCCAGGTATCTATGTACTAGGGTATTTGTGTTTGTTCATGGAAATATAGGATTTAGGGTATATTCCTTAAAAATCAAACCCCATGTTTTGAAAAAAAAATCAGCATGATCTGGTGGTCATAGAAATCATAATCAACATTGGTATTGATTGGCCTATGATAATAATTTCTTTCCTATAATCTATTTGACCTCTAATACTTTATAAAATAGTGTTTATCCCATTTATTATATTATCCATCTTGCATGTTCTATGCCCCCTTTTCACCTTAAATTATGATATGAAACACCAATTGTATCTTCTTATTAAACCATATTTTGTTTCTTTTTTAATTCCACTTCAATGTCCAAACTAATCTATATTTTGACCCACAAACATGTTCTTGGACCATTTACACAAGCTGAGATATTTTGATGATATTTTATTATTAGTTTATCCCACATCATTTTCAAATTCCATTATGGTGAAGACATTTTAAAAGTAGTAAAGTTGCAATTTTGGATAGTTGGAAGATAATATACCTGTAATGGAGGAGCTTCTATATATCTATTATTCCATCTCCTCTTTGTGAGTGTGTAATTTATGTTGGGGAGGAAATTGATCGGTCCCAACATAATAGCTAAGTTAAGGAAATATATTATGAGAATCTATAATGAAAACAGAAGTGCAGAAATAAATAGTAGGAAATAAACCGAGATGTAGATTTTAACATGGAGAAAACCTCCAATGTGCTAGATTAAAAAACCATGGGGAATCTTTAACAAATTCACTAATAACCAGAGAATACAAAATTCAAGTATTTCTTGAACTTGAATTACAATTAGAGCATAGAAAGACCCATGTGAAAACTACACCCTGACACGTCTCTGCCCTTTCTCTGATAATCGTCCTATAACCAAACATCACCCAACAGAGATCAAAACTTGAACACACAATGTCATTGCAGCACACGAAATAAGATGTTGCATAATCTGATTTTTTGTTACTCACTACAGCCTCACCCGAAAACCATCACCTATTTATTTTCCCATTGTGACACAACTCACTATGTATCAACTACCTCTTTTCTCATGGTAAAAATCACATTTGGTGTCCCCTTTTATAATTCCTCAGAATCCCTTACAAATAGATATAAAAACTATATCATACATGATTGCAAGATAGGAGTTTGAATTTTTCAACCTCTTATTTTCTCTTTTTTATAGCTCTGCATGAGAAATGGCGTGAACCCCATCAATTTATGCATGTATGAAAAAAAAAATTGAGAAAGGAAACACCCTAACTTCCCACACTGCAATAAGATAAAACAAAATTTAAAATTTTCAAGAAAATATATGAATATATAACTAAAATATTAGAGAAAAGTGAACACACCTCTATTACATTATCAATCAATAGGGACACATCGCTTTTAGTTTAGCATCTGCAAAAGGCGACGATATCCTTTTACTTCCATCCATTCCCCTTCACGAAACCCTGCCATACCTTGGTAAACACATAGCTTTGGCTAATCATCCAATAATAATACTAAAGCATCCAATACTTCAAAATCCCAATAGAGAAAACCAAATCGGTGATGTCCCTGCCCTCAGACACCAGATCATGAGCCTATTTATCTTCCCCACATCACTAATAATGATCTCCATTTGGAAGATACGGTAACCAAAAGCAATGTGTTTACAAAGGTATGGCACAGATTCATAGATCTGGGATCCCAACAGTCGTTGTGCAGCCACACCATGCCTTTGAATCTTAAAGAGGAGTCTTTTGGTAGGTTAGTATTGTTGCTCCATCACCACAGTTATCGCTTCTTGATTTCCCTTTGCTGCGACATGTTTCTTTCTCGAGATTTTGTTTCCCCATTTTTAATATGCTTTTGGGAATGTTATTTCAATAAATTATTGATCAATTCATGAATCAGGAAACATCATCACTTGAAACCATTTGATTTTATACACTATTTCCCCCTTCCATTTTTCTGCCATTAAACGAGTTGGCATTTTTTTCCATTTTTTTCAACGCTTTAAAAATATTAGATTATATTTTAAAAAATACAATACAAATGTTGATTCTATATTTTAAATTTATCAAAATTTAAGTAATGATAATCAATAATTCTATTCATTTAATAACTTTGAATTGAAAAAATATTAATATTAAATTTATTGAAAAATGTTCTCTCTTCAATGTCATATAAAATCTCATTTAAAAAATAAAAAAATGACATTTTTAAAAAAATGAACTAATGAAATAAAATCATATAAATTTACTGATAGAATAAAATATTATTTTTTTATATAAAATGAAATATAATAATTTTGTGTTTAGTTATTGATGAAAATTCATATAAAATTATATAAAAGATTATATTTTTTAAAAAATATAAATAAAAAAATCGTATATTATAAGTTTTGTTTTTATGATATAAAACATTATACATAAAAAAATAAATGAAAATATAAAACAATTAATAACTATCAAAATATATTAATATTAATAATTGTATTTCTAACACTACAAGAAAAACAATTAACGACAATTTAAACATGTAACGTCCCGACCCGGCTCACCTCTAAGACGGTGGCCGGACCGGTGCGTCACATGACCTCAAGTGCATCTCCCCGAACGCCAGAGACTGCCGACTAGCAGCGAGAGCCTTTTTCATGTCCGTGGGGGAGACTATGCCCTCATAGGTAATAGGTATTATCACAGAAGAAGTAAACAACATATAAATAATAAATAACAGAAGCATATAAATAAATAAACTATAGAAAAAACAAATAAATAATCCCAACTGAACACATAATAAATGCGGAAGTTGATAAATGAAATCAGGTACAAAAACAATGTCATGCCATGATGAATGTCTAAACTGAAAGTACAGAAAACAGAACTCAAACATGCCATCAACTAAAAAGAAAAGAAACAAAGTGCGACAACTACATCACGAGAAAGGCTCGATCCTCTGCCCCAGTCTCCATCCTAAGCAGAAACAATCAACAAGAATCAGAAGCGGCATGCTTCCCTTTGTCAATACCTGCAATCATATAATCTATTCAGGTGTCAATGACACCCGAGCAGGGTGTGAGATAAAATCCCAGTAGGCCGCACCCACGGTGTCTAAACCTTTCCATTTCATGCAATAATAAAATGCAGTGTGCCATTATATAACAATTTCAGATAATTTATTAAGTACAATGGAATAAAAAACTCGGCCCGGGTTCCAGGCGGCACCCATGGCTAATCACCTGTTTTAGACTAAGCTGGAAGTCTGAAAGAAGTACGTGTAAGCAGAATACGCATATGCATACATATAAAGCTTGGAAGAGTAAGGTAAAACAAGGAAGAGACATACCCTCAATCTTGTGGTTTAACTTGGGGTCTGAGTCATGTGTCAAACAGGTATGCTTCAACATACCAGAAATTATCTCAAATCTCAAGAGACTAACAACGACATTAATATAAACCTTCAGTGCATCATTATTAATGTTCAAGTTGAGAGTTAGAGTCTGAGCCCGTCCCGAAGGTATCGCTACGGAACATTCTTCAATTATCCAATACCACTGAGCCCGTCCAAGGCAATATTTCGAAAGACCAAGTATCGCTCGTGACGTGACTTTACCCTGAGTCTGTCCCGATCTCGCAAAAAGGGGTCAAGTGTCATCTGGGGATGGCTTAGCCACATTGCCAATGGATCTGTCCAGATGGACCCTTTTGGAACCGGTATCACTCATAAGTATTAGAAAGCTCGGGGAAGTCTCGGTCCGACAAAGCCAAGAACACCGCCCCCCGACACATAGAAGTAACCGTTAGGAACGAAGGGTCTAAGTGTGACCCTTAATACGGGACCCACCTCCTTTCTCCACCCTGAATTTCATTAATGTTTTCACAGCAGCAGATATAATATCAACATATGTAATTGCAACTTGAAACCAAACAGGTACTCGTGCATCACACAGTGCAAACTAAATATTTCAGCATAACAATCTTAACAAGGCAAAGTATCACATCAATATAGCAGATAAATGCACTTTTTAAATAAATAAATAAATTAGACCAACCAACTACCAAGATCCAACAATTCCAAATTTAATAATTAATCTAAATTAATTATTTAAATTAAACACCACATGGTGCAAAATCAACTATTTCAACATAACAATCTTAACAAGTCAAAACACCGCATCAACATAAGCAAATAAATGCACTTTTAAATAAATAAATAAATTATCAAAACTAACTACCAAGATCCAAAAATTTCAAAGTTCATAATTAATCTAAATTAATTATTTAAATTAAATACAACAAAATAGGATGTGAAACACATGCAGATAAAGTCACTTTTTAATAATAAAAAAACCAGCACAACCAACTACCAAAAATTCAACAATTCGAGGTTCATAATTAATCTAAATTAATTATTTAAATTAAACACAACAAAAATAGGATGTGCGACACATGCAATTAAATAAATTAAAAGTCCGGGCTAACGGAAATTATACTGACCACGTCGGCACACCCAAAAGGGTGTCCGGCCTTATTGTAACAACTTAAACAATTTAATTAATGATAAATAGCGCTGCAACAATTATGCGAAATAATTAAATTAAAGAAATTGGGTGAATTTGCACAAAGCCGGTATGCACTGACGAACGACACAACGATGCGTTTTTATAAATTGCAATGAAACGGAGGGAAAGAGATTAGACTCCCTACCTTATGGTCGTAGACGATCCTATGATCCGCGGTAGGTTTTGATTTAACCTAAAATGGAAGAAAATAGAAGATTTTAGAAAAACCCCAAAATTGGGTAAAATCCTTTCGCGGCGAACTGCGAAAATGATTTGGAATGAGATTGCATGATTCTTGGTGCATGAGATAAGCCTTACCGAGAGGTTCACAGCGCACCTGATGGCGAAGAAAATGGACGACGAACGGAGACGCGACGATCTTCCGAAGGGAGGAGAAGGTGGTGCGCACCACCTAGGGATGAGAGGTGCGCCACACACATGAGAGGAGGAGAGAGGAAAAAAATAAATAAAAAGGAAAGGAAAGAAAAGAAAAAGGAAAAGGAAAAAAGAAAAAGGAGATAAATAAATAAAATAATAAAAATAAAATGGTGGAAGAAATTAAATAAATAATTAAAATAGGTTTACCTCATTTTAAATATTTTTAATTTCTCTCCAACCGTATCTATTTTATTATTTATTTTTATCTCTCTTTAAATTCTATTAATTTCCTTTAATCATTTTTAATTATTTTTAACTCGAACACTGCGCTATGGCGCGGCGTAATATTTTATTTAAAGTCTGAACAATCATTTAATTAATTTTTTATAGTCGTCCGGCACCCGCAACAGGGTGCCTAGCCGCGCGCCCTGGGTCGTTTAGAGATTTGGACTTGAAACTTAACGGTCCGCACTTTGATATAAGTTGAAACGTTACATGCATTTATGTGGGTAATTAATAATATTTTATCCAACTCAATAATAAATATCCACTCATGTATATACGTGTTATATATATATATATACACATCTGCATATTCATATATGTACACCCACACATTTATATATAACTATATATATATTTAATCTCATATATATATATACATCAATGTTTTTGTCCCAATATAATAATAATA
Source organism: Viscum album (assembly GCA_963277665.1). Taxonomy (NCBI): domain Eukaryota; kingdom Viridiplantae; phylum Streptophyta; class Magnoliopsida; order Santalales; family Viscaceae; genus Viscum; species Viscum album. The sequence continues at coordinate 918,300,841 of OY728164.1, read as the reverse complement.
ACAATAATTAAAATAATAATTATTATTTAAATCAACCCATCAATTACACCATTAATAACTTAAAAACAATAACCATAAAAAAATAACGGTTATTAAATAAATATTGATTGCACATTTGTATTAAATTCAAATAATTAATAATATCACATTAATTACATTGCGCAGTTATTATTTACACCGCAACATGATTTATTAATTGTGGATGTGCATTTTCATTTATTGTATTCAAAATAAATAATAAAATTATTAATATATCTAATTGCCAAAAAAATATTTAAAACACAAATAAATTATCTTCGGGCGTGATATGACCAAACGTCCAACGATTGCAAAGGTTATACCCTGCCTAGGGTAAACCCCACGTCTCGGAACTATTGGTGTTGTCAGATTTCTCATTCAATGCACCGTTTGAGAGAAAAGTAATTATTTATTATTTAAAAATCGGAATAATTAATTAATTAAAAATAAAGACGGTATTATCAAGTGTGAGAGTGTCAAACACCCGATGCGAATCAAGGTTATACCCTACCTAGGGTAAACCCGACGTTTCGGACCTAACGGTGGTCTCAGATTTCTCATACGATGCACCGTTTGAGAGTTATTTCATTTTTTTTGAAAAGAAACAAACATGCGTATCAATAAAATAAACTTAATATTTTTATTCTATCAACGCCGCAGTGTCGACTATCGGAAACAAGAAGTTCTGACGCTCGGTTTTAAAACTGACCTGCCTAATTAACTGAAAAATTTTATTTCCTGCATTTTTTTCATCCGGTTCAAAACACAGAACGTTACAAAACCATCAAAAAACTAGTTAATGATGCTTAATAAAAATGTTGCATATTTCACTATCTCCAATCAATTAGTAGAAATTTGAATTTATTGAGAAAAAAATTAGATAAATTTCAGTTTTTTATATTTAGTGACAGTTTTTATTCAATTAGTTGAATTTTTTTTCATAAACTTTTCCTATATTTAGTGTTGGTTTACCATAACCACAACTAAAAAAATAATTTGATAGAAAAAATCACCATTAATATGTATAGAAATGGTTCCTTTTAGAAGTAGCTTATAGAAACAATTGCCAAACCCTTTTAAAAATAAAAAATATAAATATATACTTTTAAAAAAAATATTCAACATACAACGTAATAAATATTAATTAATTAAAAAATAAATATATAATAAACTCAATCATACATCCATTATTCATATATCTAAAACCATAATTCATAGGAGGCTTGACTCCACTCTCCTAGTGCTCAACCAGAGGTCACCACTATGACATATCTCTAAAAATATCAAGCACACAACTCAATTCACAAGTAGTATAATTATCAAAGTTTAGGTTATGAAATAAAAGGCACATGTCGTTCCACCCTAGACACACACCCAATGATGCATGGGCCTCATAAATCAAGGCTCGAGTCTAGCCTAACCTACCCACTATTTGGTTTGGTACAATCTCACAAAAGAAGGTTCGCATAACGATAATAACATATCATGTTTATAATCATTACTCGTGGGTGGTTCAGGTAGAGTGCCTCAAGTTATATAAGAAAACTATATATAAGTTGTTTTTAACATTATAAATGACCCAAACCTACATAGTAACTAGAATATCAATCACAAGAAGGTATTAGAATGTCATGTGAGCCCTCTGTGTCAAGAATGATGGATGAACACATGCACTCTTGCTGCCTCGGGCCAAGAGTAAAAACTCATCAATAAAAAAATCAATATCATAATGCATCATGCTTGTCAAAGTAACCCAATTGTAAAATTAAAAACCTAGAATAATAGTCTCATCCCTAATAACATGAACTTCTATCATATGTGGTTTAGATACTCTCAGGAATAAGGTTTATACCAAGCCCTAATGATATCCCATATCTTATCTATCATATCCTAAATAACATTACAAAAAATAAATCCATGATACCACTTTGTAGCATCTCTAATATGGTTCAAATATGTCATGACCAAACTAGGTTATACACACCTTAATTGCGCCTCCCTGTATACTAGAAGTTGTCGACAGGCAATGAGGGTCAATATAAAGAGGTGTGGAGACTATACCCTTTGGTATAGATAAACATAATAACAAAGGTGAAGAAATATCATAAATTAGTCATCACAGAGCAGTGGTACAAAAGAGACATCAAAGCTAAATTCCATCCAAAACTCAATATTTTTTTAAATGGGTAGGGGAAGCCACCCTTTTTTATTGAAACTGTGACAATCCCATCCCCCACCCCAAATTTTACCCCTCCTGGGCCGACAATGAGGGAAGGGAGATGGTGACTGCTCGAGTCCCACCTCAGGTTTGCCCCGGGTTGGTGACTAGAAATGAGGGTATAATAAACATGCATATGGGAGACATTACCCTCTAAGAGAATATACAGAAGAGAGAGATAAGAATAATAAACCAATAAAAATACGATCATACATATATATAAAGAAAAACCAAGTGAAAACATGAAATGCCATACAATACTATAAAAAATGAAATGAAAACTACAAGTATCAAAAGGTAAAAACGATAGTGACCATGAAGCCCAAACTGCTCCTACAAAACCACACACTAGTAATATCCAGCCTGAAATTCAACCTTCTTCAGATGACCTAAAAATAGTTTATATATACGTGGGGAGCATAACAATGCACTTAGTAGGATCCCCCCAAAGCCTCTCATGTAAATGATAATGAAAACAAGATAAAGCACAATGAACAATAATGAAACTAACTCGTCACCTAAATAGGTATACTAAATTATTAGCCTTACCATGGATAACTCTCACCAAGTATCACATACAAGAGAGCATACAATATAATAATAAAACATAAAGGGTAACCCGCTCTTACTTTCCCACTAGTTTTCCTCTCTACCATAACGTCACACATCTTGATCTATCTCTCTCAAAAATAATCCATCCTGAAGACACATGGGAAAGGCATCATGACATACACCTCATTCTTTACACCATCACATCATCCCACATCACATAACCATATATAGTAACTGTAGAGACTCCATTTTTTCCTTATAAGACTTTGAAATATTTCTATATATATTTCTAGATCCAGGTGCTGAGACGACATGCGATTCTGAGGCCTAGTGTGCCCAAAATTAATTCTATAAAAATATTAAATATATTTTATATTACATGTGTGCAATTTCATAAATAAAACTAGATAAATCTTAAACAGAATATCAGATCATAAATCTGAGACCTCAGTTGAGTCCAAAATACATTTTTTACCCTAGGTGTGACCTAAAATAGGTCGACATGGGGCATTTAGGTATCTCTCTTGTTGGAGGTACGTTCATAGGATAAATGAATAAATAAATGTAATTAATTGATTTATTTAACCAAACTGAAATATATGTAAGTATACTTCCTGGAATATTTTCCCAAGGTTATCCTCATAATCTTAGGACCATTTATATCTTATCCTTCCTCATTCTATGGGTGAATCAAATCAAAGGAAGATGAAACCATGGATCATAGAATATCGAGATGCAACGAACACAACGACTTCCTTTGATCATTGGCAAGTGCTTTCTTCAACAAAAAATGATCCAATCTCTAGGTAGGACTCATCAATTTGTGTATTATGCCTATTTTGATTAAATTGATTGAGAGGATCAATCCCCTGCTTAAATTTGTGCCAATTATGGCCTGATCATGTGCCTGTGTATTGAAATGTTTATTGGTTATTATTGTTTTCTGACATGGATATATCATTCTTGATCTTTGTCCAAGAAATCTTGGGAAATGATGGTTAAAAAATTGTTCTTGTTCCTTTACCCCTCAATTTATTCATGTTCTTCACCAGTTGGACCCTGCGGTCTGAGTTCGACATTGTTGGGTGGTACCAAACTTGATTGGACCCACAAAATCATGATGGATTCATGAACAATGGAAGAATTGAAAAATAAGAAAAAAATAAGGGTTATTTACAGGTTATGGGAGATCTTTTCAATGATTGGTAGACAAATAATCAATAATATAAGGTTCTAGGGCTTGCAGAACGTACGAAAAACCTCTGAAGAATGACAAAATCCAATTTCCAGAGAACGACGGATGGAAACAATGATCCATGACTAGATCTACTAATTTTAGGTGGAAATGAGGCCAAAATCGAAGAGGAACTGATAGATTCGAGGTGTAGAGAGTGGATCCGATAATCTGAAAAAATCATGACTACACGCCGTGTACTATGATGAACACACAGTGTGTATCCCCTTGGCTATGGTGGCTAGGGTTTTGGGTTTTTATAATGATGGAATGCCGTGTAGACTCCCTACACACTGTGTACCTCTTCCCCGTGTGGATGAGCCATGTGATGGAACACGCGGTCAGGAATACACCATGTTCCCAAGTACATGGACATGGCCAGAGACATGGGTGACACCCCGTGTGAAGTGAAACACTATAAGTACATGAACACGATTTGGATACATGGACACAACCAAGCACACGGGTGGGACCCCGAGTGTCGTAGGCATGCTGTGTATATCTGTCACACTCCATGTAACCCTACACGATTAGAGATTTTTTTACTTACAGGGACACGACTAGGAAAAAGATTGGGCCACATGTCGTGTGGATCCCCTACACACCGTGTACCCCTTGTCACCCTTTAAAGAAACTTAAACCTTTAGTATCTCCTTCATTTAGACTCATATTTTGACCTGTGAGTAGCCTATCCATAATATTTTTCTATGTAGAACATGAAGGTTCCCTATGTTTTGGCTTTTGATATATGATGTGTAATGTTCCAGGCATGACACTTGGTTAGGAGATGCATGACGACAATGATGATCACCTAGGATCCACAGAGGCAACCTGAGTGGAACACTTTAGTTGGATGGAAATGGGTCCACGATGACTATAGCGGAACCCTCTTGTTGGCACAGGGCATGGGTTCTCTATAGACTCCTAGAGTATAACCCTCAATCTTGGCGAGGCATGGGTCCTCTACTGCTAGAGTGGAACCCTCCAAATGGTCTGGGAATGGGTCCTCGATGACTAGAGTGGAACCCTCCAGCTAGGCTATGCATGGGTCCTCTACCTCTAGGGTGGAACCCTCTTACTGGGCAGGGCATGGGTATCCATTGACTATTAGAGTGTAACTCTCTAGTTGGGTTAGGCATGAGTCATCTACCAACTCCTAAAGTGGAACCCTCCAGCTGGGATGGGCATGATTCCTCTACCACAGAGTGGAACCCTCATATTTTACCGAGGCATGGGCCCCCTATCTTGAGAATGTGGCCCATCAACTATGTGGGATAGTGATGAGGCATGGATTGACTTGGACGGTTATTTCAAGAAAGATGCCTGAGATGTTGGCCATTGTTGATGGACTTTTGGAACTATTGGAAAGTCTTTTTCCTGGGTTGAGTTGTGTGATGAATATTACCTTTCTCTCTCATTTAGGATTCTTTTGACTGAGCACACACACACACACACACATATTTATCGATACTATTGCATTTGGTTACTCTCTTACCATGGGATGTGAAGACTCATGAAGTATTCCATGTGTTTTACATGTTTAGCTTCTCATGGATGGATGAGTTTACTCACCTATTATAGGTCTAAAATACTTGACATGTATTCCATCTACACACCGTGTTGATCCCCTTATTCTTATATGATGTTACTCTTTCTATTTCTTGATTTGAGCTACATTTTGTTTACTATCTGTTGTATTTTTTATTCCTTTTGTATATCTTACTACCCCCTTCAGTTTTCAAGGTATCCTATTGGGTATGTCTATACTCACCCATGCATGGGATTTTACCACACATTTCATGTCTTATGATGATGATGGATAGGTCCATGGTGACTTTAGAAGAGCTTAGGGATACCTAGTACTTTGGACTACGTATGGTGGTCGTAGCTTGGAGATCAGGAGAGAAACCCTACATGGATTACGTGAATTAATATATTTTCCATTCCTACATATAGGATCCATTTCTAAACAAAGACATTCACTTGATTCTAATATGATTCATAATATATAATTTTGAAACTTTCAAAACAATTAACATAAATTGAAAATTTATGTATACTTTGTAACACCCCGAACCAAGTGCCACACAACAGTGCCCCGAGCTGGTTCGCCACATGACCTCAGGCGCGTCTCCCCGTATGCCAGAGGCTTCCAACAAGCAGCGAGGGTCTGGTAAGATAGTCATGGGGAGACTATACCCTCTATTATCAATGTAAAAATATCATCGGAAGTAAACAAACAATAGCAGAAGCATATATAATTATAACAGTACAAATTTAACAAGAATAACCAAGACAGGAAATACAATACTCAACTGAAAGGTAAACATGCAATGTCTATATAAATGTATCAAGTTTCTAAAAACAAGAAAACTGAATATAAGAGGCTAGAGACTCCCAAGCGGGTTCCAAACCATGTCCAGTTCTCTCAACCAAGCTCCATCCCCAATCAACAATCTAACCAGGGATCTTTCCCTTGTCCTGTACTACAACAACAAAGTCTATTTGGGTACCGATCATGCAGCCCGAGTAGGGTGTGAGTATGACTTAGTAGGTCACCACCAACAGTGTCTAAAATAAATCCAGTCAGAAGAAGTGTATGCAGTTGTATTAAATAAAAAAAATTCAATAGAGGAAACCATTTATATTTATCCAATTAACCTTTACTTAATAACATAAACTTTCGGGTTCCCGAGGACACCCAAAACACAATAACTTCTTCGGGATGTGCCCCCTGTTCAATTCATAATCATTATGTCACAATATTAAATTTATAAATAGTAGAAATAAAATATAGTACAAAATAAAAGGAGTGTAGAATGTCATGTCTAGCACACATGTGAGTATTTGGAGCGTCAGTCCCTATCTCACAACCCCATGGGTATTTGGAGCATCAGTCCTTGTCCCATAAAATATTAATTTAATGCATGTCATTGGTTCTAAAGCGCCATGTCTAGAACCCTTGTGGGTAATAGGAGCGTCAGTCCGTGTCCCACAACCCTTTCTCAATCAAATATCTATTTCACATATAAAACATCATTCAAAATATTGATTAATTAATCCAACCATTAACCATAAAAATTGTTCCATTAATTCAAATAAAAATTATTTAACTAAATCCACAATCACAAAATCCGCATAACAAAACCACCAATTAATTATTTTAAAAAAACTAACTAATTAACCACATTATGGCCATAAATTAATTCCGAAGATCCATCATAACTAATCCCAAAATCATAATCTTGGTTTCTTTGGTATTATTATCAAAGTCCTTTATAGGATTACATTTCCCTAATCTATGTTTTCCAAAATCTATTTCCAAAGGTTTGTACTAAACATCCTTTGATACTAACTATAAATACCCTGGACCTAGTAGACTAGATTCACTATTTACTTAATTACATTATCACTAGATACAAGGAATCACTTCCGAAAGGACCTAATAGTTTAGTAATATTATTAAACTAGACAATAGTTGAATTTCATAATATAATTGAAAGCATAAAATAAAACATAGTATTTTTTTTGAGTGAACCATTATTCCCTTTAGCATATCCCTGCATATCAATCACAAAACACTTCTTGACATCCTAGGGAAAACAAAACATAAGAAAGGGGTAAGCTTGAATTCTCAGCAAGGGTAATAGTTTAGTAGAAGTTATTATAAATAAATAAGCATAAAAATATAGAAAGGTAAATAACTGAAAAAAAATTCTGTTTAAACAATAACATGAGAATAATATGGAAGATATAAAGGATGATCTAATAATCCATTTAAAAATTCACATAAGCTCATAAATTATCCATAGATATTCTAACCAATTGAATAATCACATGGACATCAATAACTAAATTCATAATGATGGAATGCATAATGTAAGACATCTGAAACTTTACATTTATGCCTTATTAAAGAAATCTAAAAATACTATCAAGGCCTTGTGCCATGACATCTAAATAAATGGGTAAGGCCTCAACCAAAACCCAGTCTAGTTTTTCACATGAGACCTACTAATACATTGAGGGTCTATAGAGGGCATCACCCATCACTTACTAAGTCCAATGAATTCCTCATTTGAAAGGGGTGAAGCATAATCAAAATTAACATTTTTATTGAAACTAGTTTATGAAATTTTAATAATTACTCTAATCAATAAACATAATCATAAACCATCTAGAGTAATATGGTGGATGATATCAAAATAATACATCCCTAGTCAAACTAATCATAAACCATCCAATAAAATATGGAAGATAGTATCATAAGAGAATAACCTTAGTAAATAATAATATTCAATAAAGGATGTTGAGATAGATTAAAATATTGTAAAAATTTCATTGAAAATTTCTTGAAGAAAATACCATTTTCACTTTGAAATAACTTATTTTAAAAAAGTTATGAAATTATAAAGGAAAAAATTTCTATGAAAAGAAACTTTTAAACCTATAAAGGAAGATTCAAGTCATTGAAGAATCATGGTGGAGGGAAATTAAATTTATTTGGTATATGTTAAAAAACATTCATTTCACACTTTTTTAATAAAAATAAAAAAGTACATTGTTTGGAAAACAATAGGAAGATTATATTTAAAACATTTTGTAAAAAGTCAAACATGGTTAAAAATGAGTTTAAAAAATCACTATATAATAGTAAAAAAAATTGAAAACATTTTTAGAAAATATGGATATGAAATAGAATTATTCCTCAATGGAGACGTAAATATAAACAATCTTGAGTAATGATGAAATTGTGAAATAAACCATTACCACTTTGGTATGTTTTGAATCATAATCCTAATAAAAGAAATAAATTTAAATACCATGAATAAAAAGATATTAATGATATAATATATCAAAGGATTATTATATATACCACACAAAATAAATAAGTGGTGAATATGGCATATGCCTCATAGAAGTAAAAGTGAGATGAGAAACCCTTACCTCAAGTCCGACTTCCATCACACGTGTTTGAAGCTCCTGTATAATAAATATAGATATATTATATAAATATATATATTATAGAACAATTATAATATATATAATACCTTATAATATTCACTTATAATATTTTATCACCCGTTTATTAATAATTCTTTGTTAAAATCACTATTTTGAGTAATATCTGGTTCATTTTTCATGTTTTTTTGGTTCGGTAGTTTTAGTATTTTAACATTGATCAAATTGTTTATCACAAATTATATTACTTGTAATATTTATAATATCATTTATTTTATTTTTATGTTAATTAAATTAATATTATAATAGTGTTGGATAATCATATATGGTAATTGGATAATTTATAAAAATTATTAATTAATTTATATCTTGAATATAATTTTAAATTGACCAAAATATACATTTATATTTATTAAATATGTATTTTAACACACATATCTGTCATGAAAACACATTTATGTGTTATTTTGTCTTTTTTAGCCTTATGCAAGCATTACACAAGCATTTGGATAATCCACTTTTTATATAACAAAAAAATTTGTTTCTAACATTAGAAATAATCAATAATAATTAATATTTAATAACCATGTCTATAAAGGAATTATCCTTTCCCAAATATTGTTTTTAATTTACCAAAGTTGACTTTTCTAGTGTTTCTCAGGCTCTGCGTTGACACTGAAAATGATTTTAATATTTATTATGGAATAAATTTCAATATAATTGTTTTAAATTATTTTTTATAATATTTTTATTATTTTAACATAATTTAGTAATTCTATAAGTTTTATAAATTTTCATATTATGTTTATCTCTTAGAGATATCATAAAAGATACCATATTTCATTTGATATTGTATTTTTTTACTATCCAGTAAAAAATTTAATTCATTAGAAAAATTTCAAAAAAATAATCTTGTGATGAGTTTGGATTTATGAATCTAAAAATAAATTCCATTTCATGAAATTAAATTCCAATAATTGGTTGAAATTAATTTTAAAATAAGTGTGCAAAATTCATCAAAACCCACTTTTTAGAAATAATACAATTTTTCTTAAAAATGCTTATTTATGTATATAAATGATTTTATACCAAATTAAATTATAAAACTAATTAAAATGTTACTAATTTAATTATTAAAAATATATTATAAAACATTTTATTTTTAAACAAGTTAAATATAAAATGTCACTTTGCAAATAGTTGACATAAAAATATAATTTTCAATAAAATCAGTATTTTTTACTATTAACATGAAAATCAATATTCTCATAAATATCCCAAGAATTAAACCTAAGATAATTTTTATATTCTTATTTTAGAAATGATATTTTTATTAAATATTATAATTTATATATGTCCCAAAAATTAATTATAATATTTTCACACAAAAAGAAATAAGTTTTTTTCAAGAGAAATTATTTTGAAAGAATAAAATTGCTTTACTGAAAATTAAGTACTTATTTCCTAAGGATTAATCAATGCCTTTTCATTATGAAGCTCCTTCATGTATATTTCATAATTTTTTAATACTATTCATAACATCCTATACAATGAATTGATTATAATTTCCATATTTAAATAACAATATTTTGGGGTTCATTTAAACGCAGTGTTTTATGTTGTATTTGATATCGAACAAAGTGTTCTTTTAAAAACATCAGGGTGCTACATTTTACATTTTTAAATAATAAAAAAAGGATTTGATTCCCTATATTTCAAAAAATGGGTCTAAAGAGGTTTGAATCCAATGCACACTTGTTCATTGAGTGGATATGTGTGAATAGGGTCCATGCTTCTTTCCACGCTAACAAGGAAGTTAGAACCTCATTCATGATTCCATGGGGCATGACCTGAAATGTGTACCATGTTCATGATTCCATTTTATTGTTTACAATGGAGGCATGAATGAGGCTCATAATTCCCACTGAAAAAACATATAAATGGAGGGCCTCCCTCCTCCATTTCATTTGTTCCACCATGTATTTTGATATGAAACTCTTCCAGATTCCTTTCTTGGTATATATTTCTAGCTTTTGAGAAGGTAAAATTTCTATTTATAAATTTTAATTTTCAAATTGTTTTATTTATTTTGTTTGTATTATATATTTATTTAATATGTATGGTTGTATTAATGAATGAATTATTAATCTTTATATGATTTAATTTATGTATGAATTATTGTTCATTGTTTGATTTAATTTATAACGAATGAATTAGGGAATTTAAAATTTCATTTTTTTTCATAATTTAAAATTTATTTATAAAATATAATATATTTAGGGAAATATTATTATTTAAAAAAATGTATGTATTTTTAATTTAAAATTAGAATAATTAGATTTGGATATTTATATAAATAATATAATATATCTAATGTAAAATAAATAAAAAATATAGTATTTGATAGGTAAATAATTTGAATCTTCAAAAATATTTTATAAAAATTATATTATGAATATTTATTTATAAAAATACTAGTTATATTATGTATCATATTTAAATTTATTTAAATAAATAATATATTATTCGACATACATACATACAGACATACATACAGACATACATACTGACACACACACACACACACACACACAGACAGACACACACACACACACACACACACACACACACAGACAGACAGACAGACAGACAGACAGACACACACACACACACACACACACACACACACACATCATGACTGTAGAAAGGAATCATGACTGTAGATGGAAAATTGGGTGAAATATCATATTTAAGGGATTTTCCTTCTTAGTGTTCTCTGGCGGCTTTCAGGGGCTCTTCTTCTAGTAGGATCTTCAAAAAAGGATCATTGGCCAATGTTGAAGCTACCTTGAAGCATTTTCTAAATGATTGTCTATGGGTAAGAACTCATTAATCGCTTGGGTTGTCTTCCCTAAATGTGTGAAGCCATGACGACTTGAAGATATTATTCACATGATCTCTTTTCTTTAGGGTTTTTTCAGATTAGAAGTGTATTTCATAGGTAGAGGCTTCTTTCATTATTTGTTTCATTCAAATGAATCTCATATTTGTGCCTGGTCCTTTGGTTCAATTCTTTTAAAGTTGGAAATGCTCCATCTCCATGAATGGAAGATGGAATTCAATGTGTCACAGGTCAAGAATGCATTAACACAGGTATGAATCAAGTTGCACGACCTCAACTCGGTTTTACGGCATCCAAAAATCCTGCATGGCATCGCTGCTTCCATTGGTGTTCTAATTTTCTCAGATAAAAAGACAAAAAATTTTAGGTATGGGAATTTTTTGAGAATATTAGTTGAAATTGATTTGAGTGAAACTCTCATTAACACTGTGACTCTAACTACTACCCTTGATGATATACAAATCAATGTTGAGTATGAGAATTTCCCTATATTATATCTGAATTGTAAGTATGTTAGTCATTTGGTTGAGAATTATAGGAGGAAGGTATTTGAATCTTTTGGTTAGAAGAGGCATCCAATGAAGGATTGTGATGTTAATGGGAAATTTAGGCAGTATGGGAATCCTTCTAGGCAGCCTAAGGTGCTGTCGGTGGATTTTTAGGATAATCCTGCCCAAATATCTAGGGCTCTAGACTGTATGGATAAGTCACTGGTGGAGAAATGAGAATAGGAGAGGAATTCCTTGGCTACTGTTAGCCCATTATCCAATCCTAATAATGGTTCTAGAAGATAAAGGGATGGGTATCGGTCTCAACTGCCAATTATAGGATCTGATGGTGACTTTTCATATGCTGCTGCACTTAAGCAGGCCATTCCTATGGGGTCGGTTTGCCTTACCAGAGTTGATGAAAAAATTATCACTCCCGGTGAGATTTCTATTGTACTAGTAAATATTGAATTTGGAAATAGAGCAAGCAGTGTCACACCATCATACCTAAAGGCCTCATGGGAAGACATAACAGTTGATGAGGAACTAGAGATGCAAACTGACCATGAGACTGATTTCCAATAGGATGTCTATTATGATCTCTGGTAAGATTTATTATTTTATACCTACATGAAGGGTAAGGATAAGGTGGTTGATGAACAAGGATTTAAATTGTTCTTGAATTGTAAAATCAAGGTTCCCTTACCAATGCATGGAAAAGACTCAAATGTGCAGTATGAGGTGTTTGAACCGGAGAAAGTTCTTAAATATTCCCCTAAAGATATTTAGGTATCAATGTCAACAAAGGAATCTATGGAACCCCCACAGGGTGGGGTCCTAACTAATGGGCCAAGGGATGGATAAGCCAACACTCTGGAAATGATAGAGGTAAGTGAGGAGGTATCCACTATTCCATTGGGTTCAGGTACTACTAATAATAAATTTAATTTTCTTTACATTTTACACAAATCCAAGAGTATGTATGTGTTCCATTAGGAGATGGGATATGTCCATGAATCTCCTCATATTGAAGTAAAAACCTTGGATATTGATATTTTCAAAACATTGACTCGAGATGATAAAGATGATTCACCGAGTATGGATGAGTAGGTTGGTAATTGGAAGGCTTCAAAGTATGAACTGTTCACGTGGATTTTATTTATTTTACCCAGTTATGAGGATCTTGTGTATTTGTTTCCTTACCTGTATAGCGGCTTGTAATCTCGACCATTGATAATCCATGATCCAATGGCCCATATATGCTCTGGGTACATTTCTTCACTCGACCTCGATCTTTTGTATGGTTGTCGCACCTATCCTGTTGTGCCATGTGTTCTATGCATTGTCCCACATTTAGATACTCGAACCGCCTCATTTGATCTCAGCCATCCACGTGATTGTGATACCGTGCCACCGCCTGAACCACCTGACGCCCTCCGGCTTGCCATCATTTCTCCTCATCTATTTGTCTCTACGATGACTCATTCGAGTTTTGTTCTGGCTCTCTTGATTTGAGGTTCCTCGCTTGCTTCGTCAATGTGAGGCTTTGCTTAGATCTTGCGAAGGAGTAGATCTAGGGGTTCCCGACCACCTGCACTACCCTCTGTCGAGATCGTGCCACCTCCTATAACCAGAGTACTTCTCCGATGGAGACTCAGTGGGGAATTGACTCTGTTTTGGGTTTTCGGATGACTGCGCTTCAAGAAGGTTTCAAATCTTGACCCATATTTAATCGTGACCAAGCTTCGATATAGATTCTTAGATCTGTAGTGATTTAATTTCTTTTGTCATGTATTCTTCTGTAACCTTTTTGGGTGTGTGTGTGAGTCCATCCAGGAGTGGATAGAGCCGACTCTACGTAACAGGCTTCACCACTGCCACCTAATTCAGCAAGCTTGACCTCCTTAGATAGTTTTTGTGATCATTTTATTCTTTGATCTTGAGTCTGTAATTACCTTGTATGTTTTCTTGCTTCTGAATAAAGATTTTACTTAGGTGGTGTTCTCGTCATGCAGGTTGGCCCCAAAGGGACTAAAGCATGTTACATATGCTATCTCATTTACATTTCTGCATTCGCTGTTTTATTATTTCAGTAATTTGATTTGTGAACAAGTCTTGATCTGTTCGTTTTTAATCAATTGGTTAATCAAACTTATCATATAAATAATCTATCATACGAAGTAGTGGGTCTTGGGATTTTAGGGTTCAAGTGTTTAACCCCAACATATATATAAATGTCTTATCGGTAATTAGTTACAGAAAATGGTAGACAAAGGGTACATATTTAACTAAATTATTTAAATAATTGTATATGTAAATGATATATATGAGGAGATGAATAGTAGAGAAAGAAACATTTGATATAATCAATACATGTGATTATAAAATAAGAGGTTAGAAATGATATGATTTTAATTGGTCATCAGAAAACCAGAATCTCAAAATAGTAACCAAAGACAGAGAAAAACCTTAAGATGTGAACCATTTAAAATATATCAGGCTAGGAGAATGCAATGCTGTATAATGTGCCCGATAAAAATTTTCTCTTCTATGGAAGTGGCTTCTAAATTGAAATTGGTGTGGCATATTTGTAATGATTTGATAAGGAGTACAACACAATTATGATATTCATCAATGTGAATATATAATATATTATGAAATAAAAAAACTAAATATTATTGGTAATATTGATTATGATCACTGGAGTAAACATACCTTGTATTTAGATTTGTTACAAAAAACCACCGAGGGTGCAATACCATCCCAATATGAGTATAATGTTATATACAATACGCACTTTAGTCAGGATGAATAAGCTATATGCAAAAAATATTGTACAATTTTTAATATGAAAATACAGTATGATATAATAGAATGTACATTATACATATATAGAAAATTAATATACTAAAAGTGGATATACAATAGGATTACACAACATATGCATATGGAATGTGTTCCTACATGATCAACTTTTACCTTTCCAAAGGAACTTAAAACCACTACTTGAAAAATGCATCCTCATGTGAAGATAATTTCATGCATTATATATGAATCACTTTACCTAAGCATGCAGTGATCCATAGATGTCACCAACTTCATTCCCCATGAAGACATGTTCACAAATAATTCCCATTGATGCAAAGTCCACCTTGAAGTAAATGAATTCAAAAAAATTATCTCACATGAATTCTGAAAAATTGAAAAACAAGCAATAATCATTTTAGATGTTTTTGAAATGGGTCTCACCTTCTTTGGGCCTCATCGATTTTTTCCCGATGAAGACAAGTGAAACTGTAAAATATAATTTTCATAAAATAGATATAAAATATGAAACTACGAGAATTGTGCATATATCTCATTATATATCATTATAAATTTAATTGTTGAAAATATTCAAGTAAACCTAAAAAAATGAAAATTCAAATGGTTCAAAAATGTTATTTCTTTAATGTCTAATGACAATGATCATAGTGAAAGTTTACCGGTCATATACGGTGTAAATTTATACCTAAAAATAGTTTTTAGGAATGAAATTTCCATATTTAACACATTTGAATATTTTTTCAGAAAAACTAAAAAAACTAATGTGAAAGTGATCCGGAGAAAATGATAACATGTTATTTATTTATTGATACTATTACATTGATAAAATTATAATTGATATATAAAATCATATAAGTGGTTTACTTTATAATTTCATTACACAGTAACATGTGTAAACAAAAATATTTTTTATTAGTCAATCATCTTTTAACAATAAAATAAAATTGACTATCATACAAAGGAAGAGAAATGTAAACATGTTTTTGCATTATTAAAATCTGTGAAAGTGAATTGTAAATGCATAGAGATGTAGTATACTAAATAAATGCTATAAAATGTTATCATACAATTTTAAAAAATTAAAAAGACATTGAATAATGGATAAATTGGAACTGAAGTAAACTGAAAATCCATTATTATACGTGAATTGTACATGTATAGAAACTGAAAGTGCATTAATTTGGAAGTACATTATGCAATTATAGAAACATAGCATATCGCATGGCATGTCAAAGATAATGACTGTTTATTATACTACCCATGGGAAACCGTCTTAACTAAAAGTCCTAACATAACAAAATAACAATTAAAATCTTAACAAAGTCATTTGTAGATAAATGAATAAAATCAATAAAAATTAACATGAAAGAAAATCATAAAAGGAAAGCAATGTTTTAATTTCTTCGACCAAATGGCATAATCTAAGACATGAAATGAGATACAACTTCTAATATTTAAGATAATATAATACAAATATTTAAATAATGTTTTAAAGACCATTATCTACTGAAAAAAATAAGCTTCATATCCATCTTTATCATTTTGAAAGACATATGAGTAAATTATGAAAAGGTAATCAAAGAAGATAGAAAATAAATAATTATATTTGGTGATTGAAAATACCCAGATAGGGTTCCTTTATGGACTTCCTATTGTCAACATTCAAGTATATTCTTGATTATTCTTTAATCTTGCATAACTTAATAACCTAAAAAAGAGAAACACACTCTCCCCCCACTTTATTTCTAATCATTATTAATATTCTTTTCTTTACTATAGTTTTCCCACTACAACCCCTTATAACAGATGTGAAATTACTTTTCAAGTACTCTTCTGGGTCCTTATTTTGAATGATATAAAAAAGAGTGAAGTTGGGTACATGATATGAATTTAACTATATTTTTTAATATATAATACAAAATCATAATTAATGAGATGGAAATTATAAGTGCACAATGCATGATAAACATATAAATTATAAGTCTACCTAATGTGATGACTAAATTTGATTTTTCATTATGATTTCCAAGAAATTGACATAAATTGATCGTGGGAGGTCTAATAAAATATATAAAACTATAGAAAAAAATAACAATGAATGAAATTATATTAATTTAACATGAAAGTATTATAATTTCCACACCTTGGAATACTATTTTCTTTCATACTTATATTCATTTTCTGAATTCTAGTATTTGGAGTCACAGACTTTATCCTAATTTGGTAATCAAAAAGTCAACTACTGGATAACATATAAATAATAATAAATAATATTATTTCATTTGAAATGAAAGTAACCGTGAAAACCTTGAATGTGTAAAATTGATAATGGAAATTGGTCTAAAATATTTGAGCACATATCTATGTATGAAGTTGTAACCACATGAAACTATTTCCCATACCATTTTGGAAGTGGGAGAACATAACCATGGATTTTATTGCAGGACTCCCAAGGACCCCTAAAGGGTGAAAGAACCACTTAAAAATTCGGCAGCCTAACAGCGTCACTTAAAACTTCAAAATACTGAATTGAAGAGATCAAATGGGGTCTCTCATAATATGATCATAAAAGATAAGTATGATAGATATAGAGATCATACCCCAACATAATAAAAAAAGGAATTTGAAATACTTGACATGAAAGTAGATCTTTGAAAAATGAGAAAGGTGAACGAATCCCTTAAAAATTCGGCAGCCTAACGGCGCCACTTAAACATTTATAAAACAAATTGATGAGAGAAAGATGGGGTCTCTCATCATATGAACATGAAAAGGGCAGCAATATGAATATATAATAACATCCTCCAACAAAAGAACATGGAGTATAAAAGAAATGACATAAACGAGATTACTTGAAAAGAAAGAGAGAGGTCGGATCCCTTACCTTAAAACGTAACTCTTAAAACTCAAAGGTTGGGACCTTGAGGGCTTGAGGGAACCTTGGGAGGACTCCTTGGGAGGTAATGAGACCAGAACATAGTTGGGTGAGAGTGGGGAGTCGAAATGGATGAGAGGATGGCTTGGTATTTATAGGGAAAGTGAGGGGACAAGGCATTAATGGCCAAGGGACACCTCAAAAGTGGTTTTCTCAAAACCATGTGCTCTCCCAAGATATTTTCCATGAAGTTAGGCCACATGGGCCCCCCCATACAATAATTCATCACCTTTGGTTGAACATCCCTTAAAATATCTCATGATATCATCATGACATAGTTATGATGTCATTAAACATACTGAAACCCTAAAACTGTATTTTTACTATTCACTAAAAATTCAACTTTCTCAGAAAGATCCCAAAATTTCACCTTAACCAAATATCAATGCTCTGATTTCAAAAATGAACTCCATTTTATAAAAATAATTTTCTAAATATTTTTAATTTATTTTTTAAATAAATACACTATTCACCAAAAATTCATTTTTTCAGAAAAAACCCCAAAAATTACCATAACATAATATCGGTTCTCTGAGTTCAAAAATGAAATCCATTTTATAAAAATAATTTTTTAAATATTTTTAATTTAATTTTTAATTAAAAAACACTATTCACTCGAAAAAAATAATACTTGAATAATAATTTATGAAACCGTTATTTATCCATTTTATTGAATCACATTACTTAATCAAGATGCCTAGATTATATTAATACTTTCTTTAAGTGAGATTACTAATCCATTTGGACACATTACTAATCCTAATCATAAAATCACTATTCATAATTTACTATTCATCAAAAATTAAGTTGATCTTATTAGACTCTAAATTTTGTACTAAACTTAATTGTAGAAGAGCATTTTTTGAAAATCATTACACATTTTTAATTATTTAAGGTTTACATAAACATTTTTAAAATAAAATTTCTCTAAAATTCATCAAAAATATGCATACTATATTTATCCGGTCATTTGAAAATTCATAAACTTCATCATAAGAAGAAATCGAAATTTTTATTTAAAACAAAGGATTACACAAGGCAGTTACGGTCTGCTTAAATAGCCCCTTATCACGCCATCATAGGAACTAAGTGTAAGGTGTGCTAAGGTGAGAGAATCTGAGGGAGGCTCGGCCAACATTGCACGAGTAGTAATTTCTATCAGTTTGAACTTCTCACAAAGGAGATTCCATTCTAGCTTCACACGATGAAGTTCGGCTTGGGTTTGGTCCAAAGCAAAGCCCAGTGGTGCTACCTCCTTCCCAAGTTCTATTAGATGGGCTTCGATCGGTCCAAGACTACTGGGTGTGGTCATCAAATCTTATTTCTATAATAATTAACCAATATTACTTGTATTTAGAGACAACAATAAAAACATTTAGTTTCCAACGGTCATATTGACCAATGGTCATATAACAGTCAAAACCCAACGGTCTCATTTTAATTATACTCATGTTATCAAATGAAACATTTTTGTTGAGTATAAAAATAAAATAACACATAAAATTAGGAAACAAGATTTATTCAAAACTTCGGGTCGTTACAATCTTCCCCCCTTAAGAAATTGTGTCCTCGCAATTTTTAAAATTGGGTTCTGAAATTTCATTGAAAGTCCCACATCGGAAAAGGAGTCAGTAAAACTATTACTTTAAAAGAAAGAAAGGGAAGTACAAAGGTCACCCGAGTTAACCCACACTAGGATTCCATATAGGAAAACATGGACATGGAGGAGAAAACAATGGGTTAAGTTCTGAGGGAGAGTGATAGAAAACATGATTAGGATAAAGTTAACCATAAGAAAATCCCAAACTTATGATGTGTGCAAACGGTATTTGATTACCTAGTAGGAAACGTAAACCAACAACATTTTTTTTACGTTTCTTTTCATAATTATAAGGAATTGATTTACTACATAGAACAAAAACATAAGAAAATATACCTACCTTCAAGTAGAGTTTCATCATTTAATAAGTTTCTACCAAAACTATTCTTTTCTCCAAACGATGAGAATTCAAAACTACTTGGTCTCATCAAAACACAAGAATCATCTTCTAGATAATCACATAATCCACAAAAGATTAACTATCTATTTCTTCTATCATTAAACATTATCCCAAAAACAGAAAGGGTAAGGTAAAACAACTCTCAAAAAAGAAATAATCCCATAGGAATGGAAACTACTTTTAAATCTTCAAAGTTCCATGGTACTAACCAAAGTTCATCATAGACCATTCCATAAATAACGGTCCTTAAAATTCCTCAAATTAAACCAAACTAAGATTGAAACCCAAATACAAGAAGGATTTGATAACATAGTCTTCCAAAATAAACTTCATTGTTCATCTCCAAACAACATCAACCACTCCTAACATCTTATAACAAAAGTAGATAACCTAAACATATTTTACCCAAGATAGGTTAATCATTCCCATAAGTAACCTAAATTACTATAAGTCCACCTTAAATTCATCGATTCTTCAAAATATAAGTCAACCTTACTCCTCAATGAAAATACCGTAGTAATATATTTACTTTGATCATATAGGGTCCCCAAAATAGTGAACGTATTCCAAAATAACAATCATCCTTTAATCCCCTAATCATCTCTGTCATATTAATACGGCAATCGTCGCATTTCCTATCACATTGGTTGTTGGGACCTGTTCTTCCATTTCCCACCATTAACTAAGAAGAGAAAGTATAATTAGGGGCTTAAATACATAAACAATAATCATGAAAAGGAGCTTAAAGCATATAAGGATAACTTGTAGAAGAAAAGTATACCCTAACTTGTGATCCCCTAGGTTTCAAACTAGGTTATCCATGATCATATATTCTTATGTGAATCTTTATTTGTTTTATCCTTGTTCCTTTAATAATGGTTCATACTAAGCTTATGAATTTACCAAAGCATATCCCCCGGGAGTGTCGTAACCAAGAGTGCAGCAAGGCCCGTTGTCGTGTACCAGTTCCCGTTTGAGTCTAGCTCAAAGCGGTGTTTTTAGGTTTTACCCCTATGTACATCTGTGCCAAAGCCACCTCTACCTTCTCGTATCCAGACAGGGATGTATTTGCTTGGAAACCCATTACTCAATACTTACCAAAATACCAGGATGATTTCTTATATATAAAATTTTCTATAGGATACTTCCTAAAGTCTTTATATCCTAATTTCCACAAATAACTAAACCATCCTTTGATACCAACTATAACATCCCGCCCTTTTTATCACATAAACTTTCATTACATTTTACAAAAACGAGGATCTTTAAGGTTTAGTGTCTTGGAAACCAGGAACTTAAAACATGAAAACATAAAAAATTCTTCTTAAAAAATTGAAAGGATTCTCCTCATGTTCATCCTAGGTTCATTACTGCATCTCATAACCTGGGGACATACATCAAAAGAAAGGGTGAGCAGAAGGCCCAGTAAGGGAAAAAAGAGAAACATTTTACATGTGAACTTGAGATACTTCAATAAGGTCATAAAAAGAACTTTAAGGCATGAGAAAGAAATCATGAGATACATCATAATAAAAATAGAATTTTTCATAACTTGAAGATGTGGCTACATAATTTAACATAGAAAATCATGAACATATCACCAAGGTCTATCCCCAAGGTGTCATTTGAAAATTACCAAGGTTATTCACCAAGGTATCGTGAAAATTGTAATCTCTAGTGGTTACATCATTACCCAATGCATTGGAGCGCTATCAGGGCGCACCCTTAAATTTGCATTTGTTATCATGTGAGCCACATATATCATCATCAATAATTTCATAAAAAACCCATATAGCATAAAATAAATGGTTTCATTTCATAATCATAACATTTAAAAACTGCTTTAAATACATGATCTTTATGTCACTTTAAAACCCACGGAAGGAGAGAGCGGGTCTCATGTATGTAAATCCCAAAATTTAAAATAGAAAATTTTGATATATATGTGAATACCCCTTTAGAAATAATATCTTTGAGTATTCACTTTATAACATAAAATAATTTTTAGAAAAGAGAGAGGCATTTTGAGACAAAAATTCTGCAGCATAACAACTATGTTTCAGGGTTTTAGAGAACATTGAAAAGAGAGGGGACATGGGTCACCCACTCATAAATGATCCATAAAATAGTAGAGGGACAGAATATGAAGTATATATGAACATGGTAATGAAATTTTAAATATGTACCATATGAAATGAAGAACATGAAAGGAAGAAAAAAAATAAGATTTCTCTTATGAAAATTCGGCAGCCTAAAGACGTCACTTAAACTTAAAAAAAAATGAATTGATGAGATCAAATAGGGTCTCTCATCATGTGAACATAAAATATCAGTATGATATATATAGATATCATACCCCAACATAATAAAAAGGAACTTGAAAGACTTGACATGAAAGTAGAACTTCAAAATGAGAAGGGTGAAAGAACCACTTAAAAATTCGGCAGCCTAACAGCGTCACTTAAACTTCAAAAAAAAAATGATTTGAAAAGATCAAATAGGGTCTCTAATCATGTGAAAATAATAGTTCAGTATGATATATATAGATATCATACCCCAAAATAATAAAAATGATCTTTAAAGAATTGACATGAAAGTAGAACTTCTAAACAAGAAGGGTGAAAGAACAACTTAAAAATTCGGCAGCCTAATGACGTCACTTAAAACTTCAAAATACTGAATTGAAGAGATAAAATGGGTTATTTCATCATATGATCATAAAAGATCAGTATTATAGATATATATATCATACCCCAACATAATAAAAAAAGGAACTTGAAATACTTGACATGAAAGTAGATCTTTGAAAAATGAGAAAGGTGAACGAATCCCTTAAAAATTCGGCAGCCTAACGGCACCACTTAAACATTCATAAAACGAATTGATGAGAGCAAGATGGGGTCTCTCATAATATGAACATGAAAAGGGAAGTAATATGAATATATAAGAACATCCTCCAACAAAATAACATGGAGTATAAAAGAAATGACATAAACGAGATTACTTGAAAAGAAAGAGAGAGGTCAGATCCCTTACCTTAAAACGTAACTCTTAAAACTCAAAGGTTGGGACCTTGAGGGCTTGAGGGAACCTTGGGAGGACTCCTTGGGAGGTAATGAGACCAGAACTTAGTTGGGGGAGAGTGGGGAGTCGAAATGGATGAGAGGATGGCTTGGTATTTATAGGGAAAGTGAGGGGACAAGGCATTAATGGCCAAGGGACACCTCAAAAGTGGTTTTCTCAAAACCATGTGCTCTCCCAAGATATTTCCCATGAAGTTAGGCCACATGGGGCCCCCCATACAATAATTCATCACCTTTGGTCGACCATACCTTAAAATATCTAATGATATCATCATGACACAGTTATGATGTCATTAAACATACCGAAACCCTAAAACTGTATTTTTACTATTCACTGAAAATTCAACTTTCTCAGAAAGATCCCAAAATTTCACCTTAACCAAATATCAATGCTATGATTTCAAAAATGAAATCCATTTTATAAAAATAATTTTCTAAATATTTTTAATTTATTTTTTAAATAAATACACTATTCACCAAAAATTCATTTTTTCAGAAAAAACCCCAAAAATTACCATAACATAATATCGGTGCTCTGAGTTAAAAAATGAAATCCATTTAATAAAAATAATTTTTTAAATATTTTTAATTATTTTTTAATTAAAAAACACTATTCACTCAAAAAAAATAATACTTGAATAATAATTTATGAAACCGTTATTTATCTATTTTATTGAATCACATTACTTAATCAAGGTGCCTAGATTATATTAATACTTTCTTTAAGTGAGATTACTAATCCATTTGGACACATTACTAATCCTAATCATAAAATCACTATTCATAATTTACTATTCATCAAAAATTAAGTTGATCTTATTAGACTCTAAATTTTGTACTGAACTTAATTGTAGAAGACCATTTTTTGAAAATAATTACACATTTTTAATTATTTAAGGTTTATATAAACATTTTTAAAATAAAATTTCTCTAAAATTCATCAAAAATATGCATACTATATTTATCCGGTCATTTGAAAATTCATAAACTTCATCATAAGAAGAAATCAAAATTTTTATTTAAAACAAAGGATTACACAAGGCAGTTATGGTCTGCTTAAATAGCCCCTTATCACGCCATCATAGGACCTAAGTGTAAGGTGTGCTAAGGTGAGAGAATCTGAGGGAGGCTCGGCCAACATCGCATGAGTAGTAATTTCTATCAGTTTTAACTTCTCGCAAAAGCGATTCCCTTTTAGCTTCACACGATGAAGTTCGGCTTGGGTTTGGTCCAGAGCAAAGCCCAGTGGTGCTACCTCCTTCCCAAGTTCTGTTAGATGGGCTTCGATCGGTCCAAGACTACTGGGTGTGGTCATCGAATCTTCTTTCTATAATAATTAACCAAGATTACTTGTATTTAGAGACAATAATAAAAACGTTTAGTTTCCAACGGTCATATTGACCAATGGTCATATAACAGTCAAAACCCAATGGTCTCATTTTAATTATACTCATGTTATCAAATGAAACATTTTTGTTGAGTATAAAAATAAAATAACACATAAAATTAGGAAACAAGATTTATTCAAAATTTCAGGTCGTTACATGCCACGTCTAGTGTCCACCTCTGAGCTATCTCCAGTCCTGGTACCCTCATCCTCAGTCATCATTGTACGTCGTCTGCACCAAACACAGCAAGGTGTGGGCGTAGCTCATGCACGGGTGAGTATAACGATACTCATTAGGGACCTCGAGACCCTCAAAGGTCTAACAAAATCCATGAAGGATAAACCACAAAGCATGTAAATAACTAACAACCCCACTTAGGTATATGACCATACATATACCTTAGTTGTCGGGTAAACCCATCTCAGTCATGAGGTAGCACAAGGCCCAACTCGAAAGCCCGAAGCTCAACTATCCCACGAAGGAAAGAATATCATGAAGGTAACACCACAAAGGTAAGTACCACAAAGGTAACACCACACAAAAAAATACCACAAAGGTATCACCACGAAGTTATGCACGACAAAGGTACACCACAAAGTTAATTACCACAAATGTAAAGAATCATCTCACACCAGATATAACTCAGGTACAGTATTAAATATGATTATATGTAACTACTGAATCATCTTACTCTGTTGAGAGGCAGACCCACGTGGGATCCTAAATCATCAGACCCATGTAGGATCCCAAATCTTCATACCCACATAGGATCCTAGTACAACAGAACCATGTAGGATCCTAGATTAGTCCCATGTAGATTCCTAGAGTGGATCCAAGTGAGATACTGGAACACAGATCCACATTGGATCCCAAAGCATATACCAACATAGGATCCCTTTCTCATGTTACAGCCAGCTATAAGGTTTCCACACTAAGCTCGCTTGATTCCGAGAGGGTCCGCTCCTCAAGCCACAGGTCGATACTACAACTTCTATGAAGTCAAACGAATAAGTATCCCAAATGACCTCCACATAGTTGGGTTCTCAACACAACAGACGGTGCGTCAATCAGACGCCTGATCTGTAAGTTATTGGTCTTTTAGTCCCGAGGGTCTGGTTGGATTCGTGTTCGATCCAATATGGCCGTAATCAAACTTTATCCAAAACTCAATTGGATTATAATAAAAGGACCATCTTGATCCAAGGTTTCTGGCGCTGTAGATGGCTCGTCAAACGGACGCTTGTAGCTCAAGTTATAGCCAAAATAATGAAAGAGGGTTGAAGCTGGTCCGGGTCCGGTCCGACCCGGTCGGACCGACTCGGCCCAACCCGGCCTGGGCCGACTTGTGTTCAACCCTGGGTCCGAACCAGCCCGTTGGGTCTGGCCTGGACTGCACTGGGTGGCCCGTGACTGGTCTGCGTCTGGTCCACGACTGGGTGGCCCCGTGGTGGGGTCCGCCCTAGCCGCCACCCAAGGGTAGGTGCCCCCTGGGTACCCCAAACGACCCAACTGTTTGGATTGGGTGGCTAACAGGTTGGCGCCACGTGGTGCAGGAAGCTGGCACGCAGGACCCCGGGTCCTGCTAGACTCCCCGGCTGACCGGATGGCCAGCCCTCCTCTATGGCGCGGTCGCGCGCCGGGCCACCACTGGAAACCGACAGCGAGCCGACCGCCCTCTGTCATCGCCGCGACCTCGTGCCACATCCCCTGCACGCCGGCGGCGCTGACGCGCGCCGCCACCCCCTTCGCGCGGCTAGTCGTGTGCCGAACACCGCCCTTGCTCCCCTGCTGTCGATGGGCCGCGACCCTTCTCCAGCAGTGCGGTCGCGCCGTCGTCGTCGTTGCAGCCGACCTGAGTGCCGACTACCGCTTCCGAGCCCCTTCGGTTTCGTTCGCCGGCATGGGTTGCCGGCGACGTTCCTCGGGTCACTGGACGTGCCTCGACGGCCCATTCTTCATTCCGAAGACTTTCACACTTGTCTCAAGACATCGCCATCGATTCAAGACCATCAAAATTCACCAAGGATGTGGAGAGGTCGGGGCGTGTTCGTTTGGCCCATACTCTCTGTGTTAGAATGATAACAATCAGCATATATGTTCTTTATTCAAGAAGGATGTCAAGTACGGGGTAAGGGATATACAAAAACAACAATCCCTACCTTGATTGCTCATTGACGACAGTGAGGAGAGGAAGGACGGACATTGGTTCGTCGTCATTGAAGATGTTCCTCGTTAGAGATCCTTCAACGGGGTTCTTCATTGGAGAGTTTGTTTCTCCACAATTATCCCAAGCTCTCCTTTGCCAAAAAATCCTCCAACCCATAAAATGAGGATCCAACATATTAAATTAAGTCTATTAATTAATTAAAGTTGGAACAATTAATTAATTGAAGTTGGCACATTTAATTATAGAGAGTTGAAAGGTTTTCCCAAATTAAGAGAGGGTTCAGGTGGTCCCTACCACTGTGAATTAAAAAAGAGAGGTTTCAAGCTCGGGTGGTACCCACCACCATAAACAAATTGGGATGATTAAATTCTATAAATATAATAAAGCTACTTTATTTTATTTCCTCCCACGAAAAGTACAAAAACTAACTTTCACCCTCGACCTACTACGGTCAAGGTGAAGGTCTCCTTAATCGAATATCGGCATTGTGAGTTCAACAGTGTCCTTAGATTTCAATTCCAAGCAACAGTTCAAAAGTTATAAAAACCCTCTTGGACGTTTACTGAACGTTCCTGAAAAAAAGTTCAGAAATTCATTCTGGGAACTCTGGACCTCAGAATCACGCGCTGTCAATTTTCATGGACTCATAATATTTCCATATAATTAAAAAAATTACATGGAAAATTCAGATCATTACATTCTCCCCACCTCCGGGCTTTGCGTCCCCGAAATCCACATCACAAACTAAGGAAAAAAGTGGGGGTACTGAGCATGTATCTAAGCCTCCCACTCCCATGTGCTCTCCTGTAGGTTCCCGTGCTGCCAACGTACATGCACTAAAGGTATGGATCGCCCACGGAGGACTCTCTCCTATTGATCCTCAATCTCCACTGGAACCTCCGAAAACATCACCCCATCGTCGATGTCAAGATCGTCCCAGTAAATGATGTGTGAAGGGTCATACACTTATCTCCTCAGCTGAGATACTTGGAAAACGTCGTGAACCCGGTGTAACTGAGGTGGAAGAGCTAAGCGGTAAGCCACCCTGCCAACTCTGCTGAGGACCCGAAAGGTTCTGATGAACCTCAGAGATAACTTTCCGCTCCTACCAAATCTCTACAAACCTCATCAGGGTGAGACTCGTAGAAATACGTGGTCACTATCCTCGAATTCCAGAGGTCTCCGTCTCCTATTTTCATAAGAAATTTTCCTTCTCTGTGCAGTCTTCATCCACTCCTAGATGATCTGCACCTTCTCCATGGTAGCTCGTACCATCTCTAGTCCCACGAGTGCTGACTCCCCTGGGTCAGTCCAACACAAAGATGATCTGCAAGGTCGTCCGTACAGAGCCTCGAATGGTGTCATCCAAATGGGGGAGTGATATCTATTTTTGTATGAAAAATCCATCAAGGGTGAGTGATCCTCCCAGCTACGACCGAAGTCGAGGACGCAAGCACGCAACATGTCCTCAAGGGTCTGAATGGTCCACTTAGTCTGGCCATATGTCTGAGGATGGAAGGCAGTTCTCAAATGAAGCTATGTCCCAAAAGCCTCCTGAAACCCCTTCCATAGTCGGGAAGTGAAACATGCATCATGATCAGAGACAATAATTGAGGGTACTCTATATAGCCGCACAATCTCCTACACATAGAGGTGTCCCAAGATTTCTACTGAACCCTGCTCTCTGATCGGTAGGAAGTGGGCTAACTTGGTGAGTTGATTGATGATCACCCATATAGAATCATGACCCTTGGATGAACATGGAAATCCTATAACGAAGTCCATGGACATCTCGTTCCACTTCCACTCTGGGACCTCTAAAGGCTGAACTAAGACTGCTGGTACTTGATGCTCGGCCTTCACTTGCTGACAAGTGAGGCACCAAGAGACAAACTTTGCTACTGCTTTCTTCATTCTCGGATACCAGTGCTATCATCGGAGGTCCTGGTACATCTTCGCCACTCCTAGATGTACCGCTAGAGGGGATGTGTGGAACTCCCTCAACACTTCCTCCCAAAGCGCAACTGGTAAAATGGTACGTCCTCTGAAAAGGATGACGTGCTCCCCACCTCCAGAAAATCCATCAGGTGCCTGTCCTGTGGATATCTGAGCACATCGAGCCTCATAGTCAGTGTCCCCATGCTGCGTATCCCTGACTAATTTAAGGAGTGGGAGAGTGAATGTAAGAGACTGAAGAAAAACTGCTCCATCTCGATCCACAAAGGATATCTACAAGGCGGCCAACTGCTCTGTCAACTCACCTAGAAGCTGTATACCAGATCTCCTGCTGAGTGAATCTACTACAATGTTCCCCTTCCCAAGATTATAGACTATCATGAAGTCATAGTCCTGGAGGAACTTAAGACAACGTCATTGTCTTAGGTTCATTTCCTTCTACGAGAAGATATACCTAAGACTCTGGTGATTAGAGTTGACTATAAAATGATCGCCCATCATATAGTGTCGCCACATCTTCAAAGCGAATACCACTGTTGCTAACTCAAGGTCATGGGTAGCATAGTTCTGATCATGTTGTCTCAGCTGTTGAGAACCATATGTGATAACTACTCGCTCCTACATCAGGACACATCCGAGCCCGGTCCTTGATGCGTCGCAGTAGACTACGCACTCAACGCCCTCCTACGGAATCCTCAAGATGGGGGCATTAGTCAGCCTTTGCCTCAACTCCGGAAAAATCCGTTGGCATCTCTCCGACCACACAAAGGGTTGCCCCTTCTTCATGAATGATGATAAAGGTGCTGAAACTCTGGAGAAATCTACCACAAATCTCCGATAGTATCCGACCAAACCAAGGAAACTCCGTACCTCCGTCACACTCTTGGGTGGCTCCCAAGAAAGTACCGCCTCAATCTTCACTGGATACACCGAAACTCTATCCTCTGAGATGAAATGTCCCAGAAAGTGAACCTCCCGGATCCAGAACTGGCACTTCGAGAGCTTACCATAAAGCTGGTGCTCTCGAAGTGTGTTTAGAACTATTTTCAAATGATAGGCATGCTTCTCCTCAGTAGCCGAGTAGATCATAATGTCATCAATGAAGACCACCACAAAGCGATCAAGATATGGCTGAAAGATCCTGTTCATGAGTCCCATGAACACTTTTGGAGTGTTGGTCATGCCGAACGACATGACCAAAAACTCATAATGGTCGTATCGACATCTGAAAGTCATATTCTGCACATTCCCGTCTCGTACTCTGAGCCGGTGATAGCCTGATCTGAGGTCTATCTTTCAAGAACCACCATGTTGTCTTCAACTGATCAAAGAGGTCATCAATACTCGGGAGTGGGTACTTGTTCTTCACGGTCACCTGGTTCAAGAACCGATAGTCAATAAAAAGTCTCAAACTCCCATTCGCCTTCTTGGCGAACAAAATCGGGTCTGACCAAGGAGAAACACTGGTCCGGATGAACCCCTTCCCCTGTAAGTCCTCAAGTTGTACCTGCAACTCACGTAGCTCCGCAGGAGACATTCGATACACTGGTGTAGATTTCGGTGTCATCCTAGGGTACAAGTCAATGTAAAAGTCCACCTCTCTAAGAGGAGGTTGACCCGAAACATCATCAGGGAAGACATCCGTGTACTGGTCCACCACTACAGGATAACTCAGACTCTCCACATCAACCGCTCCGAGGGTAAGGCTAGCCAACTGATGAGAAATCAATTGAAATCTCCTCCAGGTAAGTCCATCCTGTGCTGAAAAGGCTTCTTTCTTTCCGGTCAAGGTAAACCTAGTCCCATCCGTGCAGACACACCGCACTTTGCGCCTAATGCAGTCGATCCGGGCATGGACTGTAGATAACCAATCCATACCCAAGATGACGTCGTAAGGCCTCGACGCCACTAATAGAAGATCCCAACCAAATATCTCTCCTCCTAGAGTAATCTCACACTGTCGAAACTAGTGTGTAATCATCGAATCCTCTCCCGTAGGAGTCTCTAGCCGTAAAGATTGAGCCAACGGCTCCATCGGAATCTCTGAGCTCCGAACGAGGGCAGTGGAAATAAAAGAATGACTAACACCTGTGTCTATAAGAACTGAAACTAAGGTGGAGTAGACACAGATTGTACCTCGTATCATCTCCAGAGTGTCGTGGTCATAGGCCTCAACTGCCTGGAGCTGATCTCGCCCCTGTCCACCTGCTCCCTGTGGTCGGGGAGGACCACCTCGTGGTGGTGGTGGTAACATCTCAAATTGTCGCCCACCGCCAGCTGCACGGACAGCTCCTCTGCTACGTCCACCTGCTCCCTGCGGACCTCCTCGGTCGAACCTCTATCTTTGGCTAGGCGGTCCTTCGATCGTCTGTTGATCATCTGTATGGCAGGTCGAGCAATCATGAGCCATTTGACCCTACCCACCGCATGCGTAACACTGCCTGCTCCTCGTATGACTGGCTCTATCTCGGCTTCCCCGCACAACTGACCCTGAATCTTGCGGTCATCCACATATAGGTCTGGTCCTCTTAGACCTCTGTGACATATGTTTGCTTCTAGCTCTATAAGACTTCGCTACGTGACGCCCGGTGGTGGGTCTCACTGCTGGTGACTGCTCAGAAAAAAAATTATCTACTAATAGGGATTTCTCTAACACCCCGCCTACGTCAGGATGCTGATATAAATCATCGAAGTCCTAATATCTCGACCGAGTCCCTGCTCGAAGGTTCGAGCCCTGAATAATGGGTCCCGCACCATATCAGTGGAGTAGCGTGAGAGGTCAGTGAACCTCACTGAGTACTGATACACAGTCATGCTACCCTACTGCAGATGAAGAAGCTCTTGTATGCACACTGCGCGAAGGGTCGTTGGGAAAAACTCTGCCCGAAACAGGTTCTCAAAGTCTGCCCAGAGAAGTGTCACCTCTTAGTGAACCTAGAGCAACAATCCCCACCATCTGCTTGATGCTTCCTGTAGAATACTGGCAGAAAAGATCACCATGAGATCACCTGGTGTCCCTACCAGTAGGAAGACTCTCACCACGGCCTCCAGCCAATCCTCAGATGCATGTGGTTCCGTCTCACCCCTGAACCTGGGTGGCCTCTCGCACTGGAACTCGTACAACACACTGAATCGGTGTGAACCCTCTACTACTAGGGCTAGTGGAATCAGTGGCCCAACGGATAAAGGTACCGCTTGTGACTCTGCTGGTGCCTTTACTGATAAAGGGCCTTGTACTGAGGCCTCATAATTCGGTGGGATATCATCGCGTACTCTAGCCAGAACCCTCGCTGGTTGTCTGCATGGAGGAATTCTAAAAAGAAACAGGTGCACCGTGATCATTAAGTTATACCTGGTGAGCTAGCTCAATGAGATCATAAATAAAAAATTTCAGAACACACACTCAATCAGTGTTTTCATGCACTGAGTCATAAATCAGAAGTTAGGGTCCTGGTGTATGGATACGTCGGCTACCACACCAACAATTGATTCCCTAAACTGATTACCACACTCATAACACTTAACACTATTTCTGTTAAAAGATCAGAGTCCAATTTTCTATGGTAGAACCGACTCCTTTGATACTAATTTTGCAGGAACCATCCCCCGATCCCCTTTCTGTGACTACCCCAAGCCCGTCTTCCATAGGACAGAGGCTGGCGACTAGCACCGAAAGGCGTATTCCCTAAAATGGGAAGGCATTGTCTTTAAATCCTATAAACTCACACAAACCAAGCACAAAGTAAGATATGAAAACAAGTAAACATTATAGTAAAAATAGTGTGTACAGTAAGTAAAAGGGTTCCAGAATACAAGCCCAACTAGAATGTACAAGGAAACCGAAAAGCACAAGTAAAACCGGGAAGTACAAGTAAACTGAAAACAGCTCCTATGAACACCCGCCAAGGATCCTACATGAAGGGTAGGTACAGCTCTCGAACTGTCTTCTCTGTGGTATGCCACGTCTAGTGTCCACCTCCAAGCTACCTCCAGTCATGGTACCCTCTTACTTAGTCAGCGTTGTACGTCTTCTGCACCAAACACAACAAGGTACGGGCGTAGCCCGTATATGGGTGAGCATAACGATACTCAGTAGGGACCCTGAGACCCTCAACGGTCTCACAAAATCTACGAAGGATAAAACACAAAGCATGTAAAAAATTGACAACCCCACTTAGGTATATTCCCATACATATACCTAAGTTGTCGGGTAAACCCGTCTCAATTATGAGGTAACACAAGGACAAACTCGAAAGCCCGAAGCTCAACTATCCCATGAAGGAAAGAATACCATGAAGGTAACACCACATAGAATAATACCACAAAGGTATCACCATGAAGGTATGCACCACAAAGGTATGCCACACAGATGATTACCACAAAGGTAAAGACTCAGCTCACACCATGAAGGATCCCAAAGCACAGACCCACTAGGATCCCTTTCTCATGTTACAGCCAACTACAGGGTTCCCGCAATAAGCTCGCTTGATTCCAGGAGGGTCCAATCCTCGAGCCATAGGTCGATACTCCAACTGCCAAGAATTCCCATCAAGAAGTATCTCAAAGGACCTCCACGTAGTAGGGGTCTTAACGCAATAGACAGTGCGTCAATCGAACGCCTGGTCTGTAAGTTATTGGTCTTTTAGTCCTGAGGGCCTGGTTGAATTCGTGTTCGATCCAACACGGCAGTACCCCAAATTTATCCAAAACTCAGGTAGAGTATACTAAAAAGACCGTCTCGATCCAAGGTTTCTAGTACTACAGATGACTCATCAAACAGACGCTCGTAGCTCAAGTTATGGCCAAAAGAATGAAATAGGGTCAAATCTGGTCAGGGTTCGGTCTAACCCGGTCGGATCGACCTGGCCTGACCCATCCTGGGCCGACCCAAGTTGGTCCTGGGTCCAAACCAGCCCGCTGGGTCCGGCTCGACCCGCGCTGGGCGGCCTATGATGCGGCCCTTACTGGGTGGCCCACGGCTGGTCTGCGGCTGGGTGGACCCATGGTGGGGTCTGCCCTAGCTTCCACCCAAGGGGAGGCACCCCCTGGGTACCCCGAATGGACCAACTGTTCGAGTTGGGTGGCTGATCGTCCGGCGCCACATGGCGCCGACCACTGGCACGCGGGACCCCGGGTCCCACTCGGCTCCCCGTCTGACCGGACAACCATCCCTCCTCCATGGTTTGGTCGCGCGCCGGACCACCACCGACGACCGGCAACGAGCCGGTCTCCCTCCATAGCCACATCGACCTGGTGCCGCGGCCCCTACACACCGGCGGCGCGGACGCGCGCTGCCACCCCTTTTGCGCAGCCGACCGTGCGTTGACCGCCTCCCTTGCTCCACTGCGATCCTTCTCCGATGGCGCGATCGCACCATCGTGGCCGACCAGAGTGTCGATCGCCGCTTCCGAGCCCCTCCGGTGCCGGTCACCGGTATGGGTTGCCAGCGACGTTCCTCAGGTCACCGGATGTGCCCCGGTAGCCCGTTCTTCATTTCGAAGACTTCCCCAATTGTCTCAGGATTTTGCAATCGATTCAAGATCAACAAAATTCACCAAGGTTGTGGAGAGGTAGGGCCGTGTTCGTTTGGCCCGCACTCTCCGTGTTAGAATGATAGCAATCATCATAGATGTTCTTAGTTCAAGAAGGATGTCAAGTACGGGATAATGGATATACAAAAACAACAATCCCTACCTTTATTTATCATTAACATCAGTGAAGAGAGTAAGGAAGGACGTCGGTTCGTCATCATTGAAGACGTTCCTTGTTGGGGATCCTTCGACATGGTTCTTCGTTGGAGAAAGTGTTCTTCGTTGGAGAGTTTTTTTCTCCACAATTCTCCCAAGCTCTCATTTTCCAACAAATCCTCTACCCCAGAAAATGAGGATCCAACTTATTAAATTAAGTCTATTAATTAATTAAAGTTGGAATAATTAATTAATTGAAGTTGGAAAATTTAATTATGGAGATTTGAAAGGTTTTCCCACATTAAGAGAGGGTTCGAGTGGTCCCCACCACCATGAATTCAAAAATAGGGGTTTCAAGCTCGGGTGATCTCCACCACCATAAACAAATTGGGAGGATTAAATTACACAAATAAAATAAAGCTACTTTATTTTATTTCCTCCCACAAAAAGCAAAAAAAAACTAACTTTCACCCTTAACCTACTGCAGTCAAGGTGAAAGACTCCTTAAGTGAATATTGGCGCTATGAGTTCAACGGTGTCCTAGAATTTCAATTCCAAGCACCAGTTCAAAAGTTATAAAAACCCGCTCGCACGTTTACTGAACGTACCCAAAAAAAGTTAAGAAGTTAATTCCGGGCACTCCGGTCCTCGCAATCACGCACCTTTAATTTTTGCGGACTTGTAATATTCCCATATAATTAAAAAAAAATTACATGGAAAATCCGGGTCATTACAATTCACTTCTGTAATAAAGGGTTATGTATATAGAGCATAATAATAATATTTTTTAAATTTATTTTAATAAAATAATGATTATATTTATCTTTTATATCATTATAATGATTAAAGAATATGTTTGATAAAAATTATATTTTGATACGATAAAACCAAAAATGGATTTTTGGGAAATATATAGTTTCAATCAAGTCACTCTATTTTAATGAATTGAATAATTTTTTTAATAAATGGTATTTTATTAAAATTTTAATATTAAATTTTATTTATTAAATATAAATGATAATATAATTTTATGAGATCAAAAATATTTTTTATAAGGATGTCAAAACTGTTGGTGTCAAAAAACCAATATGTTTAAAAAATGATGATTTTTAATTTAAAAGAGAATGTCCTAATATTTAGAGATAGTTGAATTTTTGGGTCAAAAGTAAATACAATATAAATATATGATATGTATTATGAAATCATACAAGCCCAAAAGTGTTGTAATAAATATGATAAAGAGTATCCAAGACCCAAATTATGTTTTCCCTTTAATTTTTATTTTGAGATTATTTGATCAATCTTATAAACCCTTAATGAATCCTCCAAAACCTATATTTTTTTAAGGTTTTAAAACCAATTATTTATAAAAATGACTCACTTCTATATCACCAAGGTTATTATTTTAATGATTTTAGTTCATGACCTTATAAAATAATGAAATCTAATCCTCTTTGGTAGAAACCATGCCCAGAAATTATGGGATGGTTTGTAGTTTGGATTAATTTATCTTATAGAGTCCAAAACTTGTGTTTAGAAATTAATAAAGAATTCTCATCTATTTTCCTATATAAACCCACCCAACCTCCCACATTCTTCACTCAAAACCCTTAAAGTAAGAAGTTAGTTTGTCCTTCCCTCTCTAGATCCCTCTTATAGTGTTCCTATTTTCTTAATAAGATCCTCCTATGCTTTTAGAAGTACCCTCTCAAAGAAAAGGATCCCCTCCCTATACTCTTTATTCAATCACATTCTTTATAGTATGCCTTTTTTGTTTCCAATTATTCAAGTTGGGATATATTTTTACAATTTCCCCTTATCTTCCTTATGATTACCATGTGAAGATAGACCCATTTCACTCTCATTCACCCCTTATGTAAACCTTTAAGTACACCTATTATGATGCCGAAATTATCTTGCGATTTTACATGTGAAACATAACTATAGTGAATATCAATCCCCACTTCCACTCGAGGGTATTGAGCTAGTTAATACCATCCTTAATTGATTGTGAGATCCAGGTATATAACTCACAGTCCTTAACAGTTGGGTTAAATTTTTTGAAAGGTGTTCTTATGTTGTACGATCTATGTGGCACACTTATGCATGTACATGATATGAAAGTGGCAGGTGAAGATAAAATTATATATCCCTCCATTGCATTGGGTAATGTTTATATCTCATGATCTTCCATGTATGGTTAATAAGAAGTTTTCCTAAGATGGCTATGTTATGATGTCTTGGTGGTTAGTCTGGACTTATTCTTTTGATGTCATGTTTTATTTTTTCACCACATTCCTATGTTGTCTTAATGTTATCATTGAATTTCATACTTCTACATTCATGTTTATGATTCTCACACCATTTATGTCTTGTAGATATGCCTATTTACACACATGTATCAATTTATTCATGTTATTCTTGGATTATTCCCTTAACGATCTTTATAGATCACCCATTTCTTAGGTATGTCCCCTGGTTATCCAATGAATATGTAGGAGAATCAAGAGAATCTAAGGGAATGTTATGAGGTTTAAGTTCATGTCATTGTATTTATTTTGAAATTTTTATTCTATGTGCCCAATTACCCAAATACACAAGCCTCAAAAACTTATGGGGTTTTATTATGTGAATTTTTATGTTATAAATCATGAAAAAACATTTACTAAAAGTTGATTTGTCATAGTTGGTATCAAAGGAAAGTGTAGTTATATTTGAGTGTTAAGATTATAAAACTATAGTGAAAGCCTTAGGGATAAAACACCACTAATTTTTTTTAATATATATAGTTAGTGGTTTCCAAGAAAATAATCACTATCTGGTTATTACAAGTGGATATGGCTCTGACACCGTTGTACCTAGGTGTAATAACCCTGAAAAGGGTGAAAATGAACAGGGATCAATCATCACCTAATGCATGAAAATGGGCCTTATTTCATGACAGGTTTGACACTCCTAGAGGATATTCTTTTCTAAATTCACAAAACCTTTACAAACCAATATAAAGGGAATAAAATCCCCATAAGATTTTATATTAGGTAATAGATCTTGGAAAAAATTTAGATTGAAGCCTAGAAATTTATAGTCTAAGGAATATATATATCTTTTAGGAGTTATCCTTATACTGTTCAGGTGTACCGTTTATGTGATTAATTGTTTAAAAATATGCATTCCTAATTTTCCCTTTATTCTAGTCAATGATCGGAAATAGGAGGAATTGAGTAAACAACCAATGTGGGGGGGGGGCAATATGATGACTACCCAAACTAGATTCCCAACTCGATGGGAGAAGGAATCATAAACTTCATGAAAATACTTTCTCAATTGACCCAGGTTATGAACGGAAACCTAGATAAGAAGTAATAATCAAATCCCCCAAATAAAGAGCATATTGTAATTAAGACCTTTATGTAATAAAGTCCTTTGACTTTCAATGGATCTTCTAATCCTTAAAACGTGAAACAATGGATCAAGTCAATTGAAAAGTTATTCTCCATGGAATGAGAAGTTGATCAATGGTGGATGTTTGTCAGAAATATGAATCCCGAGGAGGAGATCAAAGCAATGGATTGGATGGAATTTTGAAAAATGTTTTTTGAAAAATATTTTCCTCGTAGTCTACAATATAAAATGGAGAGTAATTTCATTATACTTAAGAAAAAGGATGACGAATCTATTAAATCATATAAGGAAAACATCAAAAGACTTGCATGATATTACTCTAGATTTGTCATCTCCCCCAAAATTAAAGATGGCCACTTCTTTGGTGGTCTAAAGATAAGTCTACTAAAATCATTATCCATTAAATACTTCGATTGTTATGAGTAAATTGTTCAATGTACCCTCAATGTTGAAATGAATATCATTGAATATCAATGGTCTCACCGGTCTGGAGACATGAAGTAGAGAATGGAAGTGTGATAAAGGAATATCATGGGGGAAATAAATTCCAACAACCCACATATCAAAAATGTGGGAAGAAGAATCACATAAATTTCCTAAAGAGGAAAAAAAATCTTTAATTGTGGGAAGGAATGGAACCTAGCTAGAAAATTTTGACCGGAAAAACCCACCAATGTGATGGGAGAATAGAATGATCCATTCAACCTATAGCCTATTTTACATTGTTTCAACTCTAGGGAACATGAAAACTATTTGAGTCAATGCCCTAAGACAAGGGTTGTCGCTTCTACCATAGTGATTCTGCTCTTTATTGGTTCAAAAATCCTCTCTAGAGGGCTATGTCGTGTGTCACCTTTGATTCTTGGTGTTTATTGTCTTGGTATTGAAAGTATATCAACTGCAGATGGAAAATTGGGTGAAATATCAAATTTAAGGGATGATCCTTCTCGGCATTCTCTGGCAGCTTTCAAGGGCTCTTCTTCTGGTAGGGTCCTCAAGAAAGGATCGTTGGCCTATGTTGAAGATAACCTTGAAGCATCTTTGAACAATTGGATGTGGTTAAGAACTCGTTAATCACTTGGGAAATCCTCCCCAAAGGTGTGAAGCCATGGTGGCTTGAAGAAATTTTTTGCATGAACTCTTTTCTTTGGTTTTTTTATTAGAAGTGTATTTCATTAGGTAGTGGCTTATTTCATTGTTTGTTTCATTCAAATGAATCTTGAATTCATGCCTAGTCCTCTGGATCTCTTCTTTTAAAGTCGGGAACACTCCATCCCCATGAATTTATGATGGAATTCAACGTGTCATATGTCAAGAATGATTTTTTACATGTATGGATCTATCTACATGACCTCAATATGATTTTATGGCATCCAAAAATCATGCATGACATTTTTGCTTCCATTGGTGTTCCGATTCTCTTTGATGCAGAGACAAAATAGGTCAGGTAAGAGAATTTTGTGAGAATTTTGGTTCAAGTTGATTTTAATTATACTCTCATTGACATTGTGACTCAGACTACTCCCACAAATGATATGAAAATCAGTGTTGAGTATG
This sequence comes from Viscum album, assembly GCA_963277665.1. Lineage (NCBI taxonomy): Eukaryota > Viridiplantae > Streptophyta > Magnoliopsida > Santalales > Viscaceae > Viscum > Viscum album. The sequence goes on along the minus strand of OY728164.1, from coordinate 918,261,466 downwards.
AGAATTGCTATATATTTTGCCAAAATTGAAAGTTTTTTAGTCATTTATATGAGAATTACAGGAGGAATTTATTTGACTCTTGTGGTTCTAAGATGCATCCACCAAAGGACTATGATGAAAATAGGAGATTTGGGTAGCATGGGAATCCCGCTAGGCATTCAAAGGTGCAACCAGTGGATTTTTAGGACAAGCCTGCTTAGATCCAAGGGGCTCCAGCCTGTATGGATAAGTCATTAGTGGAGAACTGGGAATAGGCAGGGACTTCCTTGGCTGCCACCTTCCCATTATCCATTCCTAATAACAGTGATAGGAGGTAAAGGGATGGGTATGGGTCTCAAATTTCAACTACATGAGTTGATAGTGACTTTTCATATGTTTTTTCACTTATGCATTCTATTCCTACAGGGCCTGTTTACGTTGCCTAAGCTGATGAAAAAAATATCACTCCTAGTGAGATTATTGTTGGACCAAAAAATGTTGAAGATGGGAAGAGGGAAGGTGGTGTCACACCATCATACTGGAAGGCCTAATGGACAAACACATTAGCTAATGAGGAAGTGGAGATGAAGTTTGATCGTGAGGATTCTGTCCAAGAGAATGTTGATTATGATCTTCAAAAATATTTATTATTTTCTGCCTAGAGTATGGGGAAGGCTAAGGTGGTGTATGATGATGGATTTCAATTGGTATTGAATATTAAAATCAAGGCTCCCTCACCAATGCATGGAAAATCCTCAACTATGTAGCATGAGGTGTTTGAACTAGAGGAAGTTCTTAAAGCTGCCCCCCAAAGATGTTTGGGTGGAAATGTCTATAAAAGAATCTGTAGAACCCCCATAGGGTGGGGTCCCAGGTAATAGGCCAACAGCTAGAGAATTCGACACTCCAGAAAGGATGGAGGCAAGTGAGAAGGCTTCCACTATTCCAATGGGATCAGGTACTAATAATAATAAATTTAATTTTCTTGGAATTTTACACAGATCCAGGAGCAGGGATGTGTTTCGTGGGGAGTTTTGAAATTTCCATGAATCTCCTCATGTTGAAGTAAAAACCTTAGATATTTAGATTTTCTAACACTATGAATCATGATAAAGAAGGCGAGTCACTGAGTATTGATGAGAATGTAGGTAATTGGTAGGCTTTAAAGAAATGGAAGAGGGAAGGAACCTGAAGTGCAGGGGTGGCCCTAGAGGACGGGTCCTGATAAATAAAAGAAGGTAATGTACAATATATTATTGAATAGATAGATAAATTATTTTAATTTTTATTTTAGTGTAAATTATATTACTTTTGTTAATTAAGTTGAACACAATTTACTATTAATAATATTTTGAGTTTTTATTTATAAATTAATAATAATTTCATTTAGGAAACTATAGCTTCTTACAAAAATATATATAATTATATTTTAAAATATTAATAAATATGATTTAATATATTTAAATATATATATATATATATAGTAGATTTAAAATTAAATAAATGTACAATATATTATTGAATAGATAGATAAATAAAATTATAATAGTGAATTATTTTTAAAAAATATATTATTAATAATCATTACATACAAACATGTATATCGTAAATTATTTCAAAAATTTATATCATTTCTAAGATAATATATATTTTATAATTTGAATATATTATTTGAAAAATAGTATAAAGTGTATTTAAAAGACATCATTAAATACAAAAAATGCACATATATATATATATTGATATTTAAAAGTAGGTGATATAAATATACAGATATATATATATATATATAATTTATTAGATACAGTTATAAGTAAATATTGAATATATAGAACATAATAAGTATCCTAAAAAACATGTTGAGAGTATTGTGTGATGACAGGTCTTGAGATGACCGACCAATTTATGATTGAAATTGCATGTCATCTTTTTTTTCATGTGGTCATATAATTTATAATGAATGACACAGGGAATTTAAATATTGTTCTTGCATAATTTAAATTTTATTTATAAAATATAATTTATATTTTGGAAAAAATTATTGTTTAAAAAATGTATATATTTTTAATTTAAATTTTGAATAATTAGATTTGGATATATATATATATATTATACTATATTTAAAGTAAAATAAATTAAAAATATAATATTTGATAGGTAAATAAAGTGAATCTATAAAAAATATTTTATAAAAATTATATTATAAATATTTATTTATAAAAATACTAGTTATATTATGTGTCATATTTAAATTTATTTAAATAAAAAATATATTATTCGATATATATATATATATATATATGTATGTATGTATATATATAATATATCCTTTTGGATGGTGTTGTGGGTTTGGGAGCTTATCTGCGAAGGTAACGACGATGGCATCTAGGGCTCGCTTCTACCATGGTGATTCCGCACTCTCTTGGTTCAAAAATTCTCTTTGGAGGTCTATCTTAACTGTCACCATTGGTTTTGGGTGTTTCTCGCCATGATATTGAATTAATCATTACTGTAGATGGAAAATTGGGTGAAATATCATATTTAAGGGATGCTCCTGCTCAGTGTTCTCTAGAAGATTTCCAGGGCTATTCTGCTAGTAGGATCCTCAAAAAAGGATCATTGTCCAATGTTGAAGCTACCTTGAAGCATTTTTGTAATTATTGGCTATGGGTAAGAACTTATTAATCGCATGGGTTGTCCTCCCCAAAGGTGTGAAGTGATGACATCTTGAAGATATTGTTCGCATGATCAGGTTTTTTTCAGATTGGAAGTGTACTTCATTAGGTAGAGGTTTCTTTCAATGTTTGTTTCATTCAGATGAATCTTATATTCATTCCTGGTCCTCTATTTCTCTTATTTTAAATCTAGAAACACTCCATCTCCATGAATGAATGATGGAATTCAATGTGTCATAGGTCAAGAATGCATTCACATAGGTATGGATCAGGTTTCATGACCTCGACTGGATTTTGCGACATCCAAAAATCCTACATGGAATTTCTACTTCCATTGGTGTTATAATTTTCTTATATTAGGAGAAAAAAAATTTCATGTATGGTAATTTTACAAAAATACTAGTTGAAATTGATTTGATTGATACTCTCATTGACATTGTGAATCTGACTACTCCCACTAATGATATACAAATCATTATTGAGTATGATAATTTACATGTATTCTATCAAAATTGGAAGTATGTTAGTCATTTGGATGAGAATTGTAGGGGAAGGTCTTTGAATCTTGTGGTTCGAAGAGGCATCCACCTAAGTATTGTGATACTAATAGGAAATTTAGGCATCATGGGAATACCGTTCGGCAGCCTAAGGTGTAGCTGGTATATTTTTAGGATAATCCTGCTCAGATCCATATGGCTCAAAACTGTATGGATAAGTCACTAGTGGAGAACCGAGAACAGGAGAGGACTTCCTTGGATGCTTCTAGCCCATTATCTATTCGCGATAAGGGTTCTATGAGGGAAAGGGATGGGTATGGGTATCAAATGCCAACTATAGGATCTGATGGTGAATTTTCATATGTTGTTTCACTAAAGAAGGACATTCCTATGGGGTCGGTTTGCCTTACCAGAGTTGATGAAAAAAATATCACTCCTAGTAAGATTTCTACTGTACTAGTAAATATTAAATATGGAAATAGAGCAGGTAGTGTCACACCATCAAACCTGAAGGCCTCATGGGAAGACACAAAAGTTGATGAGGAAGTGGAGATGCAAACTGATCACGAGACTGATGTCCAATAGGATGTTCGTTATGATCTCCAGTAAGATTTATTATTTTCTACCTATAGGAAGGGTAAGGATAAGGTGGTTGATGAGGGGGGATTTAAATTTTTCTTGAATTGGAAAATCAAGGTTCCCTCACTAATACATGGAAAAGACTCAAATATTTAGCATGAGGTGTTTGAACTTGAGAAAGTTCTTAAAGCTTCCCCCAAAGATATTTAAGTAGTAATGTCAATAAAGGAATTTGTGGAACCCCTACAGGGTGGGGTCCCAGCTAATGGTCTAAGGGATGGAGAAGCCAAAACTCTAGAAATAATAGAGGCAAGTGAGGAGTAATCCACTATTCTACTAGGTTCGGGTACTAATAATAATAAATTTAATTTTCTTGACATTTTACACAAATCCCAAAGTAGGGATGTGTTTCATCAAAATTTTGGATATGTCCATGAATTTACTTGTGCTGAAGGAAAAACCTCATATATTGATATTTTCAACAATATGACTCATGATGATGAAGACGAGTCATCGAGTATGGATGAGTAGGTTGGTAATTGGAAGGATTCAAAGCAATGGAAGAGGGCAAGCACCTGGAAAGTAGGGGTGGCCCTAGAGGACAAGGTGGAAAAAATAAAAGAAGTTGATCAATGTTGGTCATTGTTTCTTAGGTGGCGTTGCACTAGTCTTTAACCTTGAAATCTCTTGTTATTGTTGCACGTGTACTCTAATTTTGTTAATAAATTGTTTGGGGCCATGGGTTTTTTAACCCATGGCTTGAATCGTTCCTAGTATAAACAAATAATAATATTTTTTGTTAACGGTACTAATTTTTTTTACTGTTAATAATAATTTTTAAATTATATTAATTATAAATAATTATTATTCAAAGTAATTTTGTATAAATTATAATTATTTAAATTTTGGAAACATTAATTACTTCAAGAATTGTATATATACTTACATAATTTTATTATATTAAAAGTAACATAAGTATAAATTATTTTAATTTTTATTTAAGAGTAAATTATATTAATTTTTTAAATTAAGTTTAACATAATTTATTATTAATAATATTTTGAGTAGTTATGTATAAATTAATAATACTGTTATTTAGGAAACTATAGCCGCTTGTAAATTTATATATAATTATATTTCAAAATATCAATAAACACAATTGAATATATTTAAATGTATATATATTGTAGATTGAAAATTAAATAAATTTACAATATATTATTGAATGAATAGATAAATAAAAGTATAAAAGTGAATTATTTTTAAAAAATATATATTAGTAATAATAATTATATTAAAACATGTATATCGTAAATTAATTTCAGAAATTCATAACATTTTTGAGATAATATACATTATTTTATTTGAATATAAGATTTGAAAATAATATTAGGTATATTTAAAATACATCATTAAATACAAAAAATTATTACATATATATATATATATATATAATGATATTTAAATGTAGGTAATATAAATATACATATATTTATATATAAATAGATATTTATAATTTATTAGATACCATTACAGGTAAAGATAGAATATATAGAACATAATAAGTATCCCAAAAAACAATTTAAGAGTATTGTGTGATGACATGTCTTGAGATGACTAACCAATGAATAATTGAAATCACATGTCATTGTTTTTTGTATATGTTCATATAATTTGTAATAATCACCTTTTATTTTCGTTATTGATGACCTTTGTGTTTTCCCTATTTCTATATACGTAAGGACCTTCGTGTCCGTGTGAAAATGCTATGTATCCCAAACTTCTAGTCCCCCTCACCTTCATGTGAGTAACATTGTAATAAAAGGGTGTTCGATAAGAGGTGTTGTTTTTTGAAACAAAATTTTTGAACCATGGATGAAAGGAGACTAATTGTTACTGAAATATGATATAATAGAGTCTCCAAGAGTTATAGCCTAGGTTTTGGTTGGTTTATCAAATAATGATAAAACAATCCATAGAAAAAGTCTCAAGATCGAGGAAAAGTTTTTTCATAATAACTATTTAAAAAATGTTAATCATTTGATGATGTAGTATAAATATGTATAACATTTTATTAAATTTTCATTCTAGGAAATCATTTCAACATCAACACACAATAATATTGAGGTTATTTTTATTGATCAAGGTTTTAGCTATAGTTTTCCACCAGCAAGAGTGGAAAATATTCATAAAAGTATTAATATAAATATACGTATATATATTTTTTATTTATTAGATATCGTTATAGGTCTGTTAAAATATGTAGAACATAGTATGTATCCCAAAGAAACATGATATCATTATTTTATAATGACAGGTCTTGAGATGACCAACCAATGTATGATTAAAATTAAATCTCAATTTTTTTGTTTCTGATTATTTAATTTTTAGTAATTGATTGATATTGATATAACTATCCAATGTATTATTCAAATTTCATGTCGTATTTTTATTTTCTATTATATAATTTATAATATTTTCATTTTATTTTCTTCATTGATGACTTGAATGTCATCCCTCTCTCTAATCATGTAAGGACTTCCATTTCCATCTAAAAATGTTATGTATTGCAAACCCCTATACGCTCTAACATACACATGAGTAACATTGTAATGGAAGGGTGTTCAATAAGAGGACTTGTGGTTTGAAGCTATATTGTTACACCATGACTGAAATGATACTACTAGTTATTGAAATATGAGATAATAGAGGCTCTAGGAGTCCCCCTGTTAGTTTTTGTTTGGTTTATCAAATAATGATAAAATAATCCGTAGAAAAAGTCTCAAGACCAAGTCACAGTTATTTAATCATAACCAATTAAAACATGTTAAATATTTGATGATATAATATAAAACTTTTTATTAAAAATAATTATAGGTAATAATGTCTATGTGAATATACTACAATTGCGAGGTAATTTATATCGATTAGTGTCTTAACTATATTTTTCCGCTATAAGAGTGGAAAATCATTGTGAATGTGTGACATTAGATGAAGTTCATCGAAAGATTCATAGTCACAAAAAAAGAGATCTTATCAATCTATTAATTCAATTATATCTCAATATCTTCAATATCTTCATCATCTATGGCACATTGAGTATCCTATGGTCGATGATGAGGATTGGGTAGATGCATCATTGTGGTTCAAGAAATAGTGCAGTAATCACTACCACAAAAGCAGTTTTTCCCAGCGCTCCCCCCCTTATCAACGCTAACGAAAAAGCGCTGATAAAGCCCCCCCTTTATCAACACTTTTTTTAGCGCCGATAAAGGGACCCCCTTTATCAACGCTTGTTTAGTAGTGCTGATAAAGGGGGGGCCTTTATCAGCGCATTTTTAAAAGCACTGATAAAGGGTCGAATTCAAAAAAAATATATTAATATATTAATATATAAATATAGTTATATTGATATAAATATAATATATAATTTTTAAATATATTTTAGATAAGTATAAATGTACATTTTCACTTAATATACTTAATATATAAGATATTTAGTGAAAATGGATTCTTAAATAATTAAAAAAATATTTTTAATTAATAATTTGCTAATTATTATGAAGTAATAGTCATTTAATTACAATTTAAAGACTAAAAAATTTAAAAAATTAAAAAAAGATCCAAAATATGTTGAAAACACAACTCAAACTTCAAACGGCCATAACTTTTGATCCGGGTGTTCGTTTGAGCTCTACCACATATCAAATCAAAGCATGGGATGAGCTCTACATTATTGTGACTCGGAGAAACCCTGGTCAAAGGGTTTTTAGGCCAAAAGAGGCCCAGAAGGCCTCCGAAACTGAGTTTTTAGTTGGGGTACCCTGATTTTTTAACATTTTGTGGATTTTTAGCCTCGTTTAAGGGGGTATTATTGGATTTTTTTGGTGGGGACTGAATTTATTCCAAGGTATTACATTCATATTGATATTATGTCTTTAAAATTTTATCGTTTTTTATAATGCACTGCTATTTATAATCAAATATATAACTATATGTACATATTTTTTATATATTCACACCTAAAAATTAAATTTTTAAAATAACTAATTAAACATATTTACATATAAAATATATTAGCTTTATCTAAATAATAAATAATATCCATTTTATTTAAAATAATAATATCTGAATATTTATATAACTACTATATATTAATATAACTATATATATATATATATTAATCTAGCTATATATATATATATTAATATAACTACATATATATTAATATTACTATATACATATATATATTAATATAAATATATATTACTATACGAATAAATATAACTAAATATATATATATAAATAGAGATATATATTAATATAACTATATATAGATATATTAATATAACTATATATATATATATTAATATAAATATATATTACTATACGAATAAATATAAATATATATATATATGTATATAGAGATATATATTAATATAGCTATATATATATATATTAATATAACTATATATATATTAATATAACTATATATATATTAATATAACTATATATATATTAATATAACTATATATATATATATCATGAAATAGAAAACAAATCAAAATAGAATAGTGGTAAGGTCTTAGGCGCGCAGTGGGGAGGTCTCGAGTTCAAAACCTACTGGAGGCAGAGGCGCGCGCATGGGGGTGGAAGTGGGGGGCTAGCACTGATAAAGGGTGGAGGGGGTGCATGCGGGGCGCTGGAGAGGGTGGAAAGCGCTATTAAAAGTGGGGATCAAGCGCTATAAAGCCCCCCCGGATTGGCATGATTTTTTTAATTTCTTGTAATTTTTTTTAATTTTTTTTAATTTTTTTTAATTTTTTTAATTTTTTTTAACTTTTATCAGTGCTTTTTTAAAAGCGCTGATAAAAGGGTCCTTTATCAGCGCTAAAACGAAAGCGCTGATAAAGGAATTGCTGATATAGAACCCCTTTATCAGTGCTAAAAAAGTGCTGATAAAGGGGTACTTTTATCAGTGCTTTTTTTAGCACTGATAAAAGACCCCTTTTATCAGCGATTTTTTTAGCGCTAATAAAAGGGGTCTTTATCAGCACTTTTTTGAGCACTGATAAAGGGTACCCCTCCTTTATCTTCGCTGGATTTAACAACACTTTTCTAGCACTGTTAAAGGCCATTTTTAGCACTGATAAAGGGCGTATTTGTAGTAGTGAATGGATTATTGGAAATATTTAAGGATGTTTCTGATATTAATGAGGTGAAACCTACTGCTACAAAACAATGTTATGGGAGATCTTTTGAATTCAGTTCTTCACAACATTCTCATTCATTTTCTACCCATATGACTCTGGTAATAGAAAAAAAATTATGAAGATGATGATCAGAATATGGAAAGAACTGTAGGGGACATCCCCATTGTTACTCCTAATTTATTTAATGAGACTTTATCCAATGAAGAAGTATCTGATGATGAAATAGAATATTTTTTAGTTGAATATGATGTGGGGAATGAACCTTATATGTTTCCTTCGATAGATAGGAAACAACTAGTTAGTGGTAATAATCCTACCTTATTGACTTCCTAATTTGAAAGAATGTTGTGTACATAGCATTTTGATTCGAATGGAATTACACTGAATACTAAATTCCCTAGAATTATACATAACATATCTTTATCAAATGATAATACAATATACATTGGACAAGTTTTTGAAAGTAAAATTAAATTGGGAAATTTTCTAAATAAATACCAAATAGATAACAAATTTTAATTTGTGGTTTATGAGTCCAAGAAGGAAAAATACCTCATTTACTGTGAAAAATATGGGTAAGAATGTAAATTTTGAATGTGGGAAAATTTGATAATTTTTTTCATGTTGTAAGATAACTAAGTTGGAAGGAACACATACTTTTTTACATTCAAACTTGTCGCAAGATCAATCTTCAATTGATGCATAGTTTAAATTTATTGTTATTGTAGAAATTATATAAATTTGTCAGGATTTTCATGTATCCCTTGTCCAAGAATGAATAGAATAGTTTTTTAAATTCAAGATATCCTACAAAAAAAATCTGGGAATGACAAATAGGAGACAATTGTGAAAGTCTATAGTGATTGTGATGAATCATATGTGGAATTTCCATAACTAATGGGATTTTTGTCTCTCAACAATTTGGTTATTTATCATTTGGGAACTCTTGAGTATGTCTCCCTAAATCAAAAAATTTATCAAACAAAGGTGAACCTCCATTAAACATTTTAGGCATTCATGCCATGTGTCGATGATTTTCCTTATTTTAAAAAATTCATTCAAGTCAATATATCATTTCTTTATAGTAATTATATAGGTGTTCTACATATTTATTCTACAGAGGATGGTAATCATGCTCCTCTACCATGATTTTGAATCACGGAGTTTGGTTTTTTTTATATATGCATTCAAATTACCCAAATCCAGGGAGTGTGTCTCATATATGATTTCCATCAAGCAATTATAGAGGCTATTAAAAATTATGGAGTTTCATGGAGAGAAATGAATGATTACTATCAATATTTCATTAGAAAAGTTGAAAGTAATGTGTATAATTATTTCATAGGTGCGAAGATAAAGAATTAAATCATCAACTTATGTATGTTTTTGTAATGACCCGGACCTCTCTGGTCCATTACTTTGTCAAATTTTGATGTGGTCAAACACGATGCGTGTTATAATAAAAATTTTTAATAGTAATAATTGATAAGGGTGGCATGAAAATATTTGGTGTTAATTAGATTAAATGGTTTTAATTTAATCATTGTGAAAATAAATAAAATTGAATGTATTTAATTCAATGAGGGGAGGTACTTGGTTTCTTTTTGATTTATTTAAATTTTAATAAATAATAAATTATGTGTGTAATGGGCATATAATGGGAGGCGCATGGAATAAATTATAATAAATGGGGCGCATGTAATAAATTATAAAGGAATGAAATGCATGGGGCGCATGGGTGTGACCTTATACAGAAGGCGTTGTGCGGTTCACCATAATTAAAGTTGGAATTGTGTAAATAACATTAAAAGGGTATTATTATATAATAATTTATTTTAATAATAATAATTATTAATGATAATGATGGGGACCCATTGATGAAATTGAAAGAGGATTTATTACTATTATATTAAATAATAATGGTAATGGTGGATTTTAGTGTGTGATTAATTAAATGGAATGGTCTTAATTTAATATGAGAATAACCATGATAAACTAATTTAATGGGATTAAATTAGAACATTAATGATGGGTGTTATTAATATTAATTTTATTAATAATAACATTGAATTGATAATGGAGTAAAGGCAAGGGGAGGCGCCACTTTTGGTGGAGTGGGAGAAGAAATTGTGAATGGAAGAGTTAGATTGGAGAGAGAAATAGTTAAAGGAAACAAATTAGATTTTAAACTAATAAAAAAAGAGAGAATCTCATGAATTGGTGAGGCGCACCAAATTGGAAAGGATTTTGTACGTGAATCTTAAATGATATTGGAGAGAGAAATTTTCAATGAAATGAAATAATAATGATAATATATTATTATTATTATTATTATTTATGGTTGTCAAAACCATAATTCGTTCGTAACTTCTTCAGATGATATCAGATTGATGAACTATCAGCGGCAGCGTAACCCTGAAATTATGATGGTCATTTTAAGACCAATGATGAATACCTTTTTATAACTCATGTCCCGGGTCAATAAAAAACCTATTATTAATTGAAGTTATTATTATCATTAAACGCATGTAAAATGCATGACGTGTCGTGTGTTGACCAGTCAAACAAAGTAACAGTTGTACGGTCACATCGTGTATTCATTAATACACACAGCATACCGTTTTACCTTTTCATTGCTTATATAAGAGAGGGTCACATGTTATTTATGGACCCATCTTCTTCTCTGCACGGCGACGCTTCCGAATGACCCAGAAGGCTTCCTCCTATCTTCTTTATCCAAACTCTGATCGCCAATCTGTTGGTGGCTGCGGGATCATATCAACGAGGCGAACATCGTGCACCTCATTCCTTTCCCTCTTCTTCGACTTCTTCTTCACAGTTTCCTACTGAGGAGATTGCTGATATTTGATGGGAACGATGCTCTTCGATGAACGCCATCTTAATGGTATGTTCTACCCCATTATTATTCCTTCCTCGATCTCCTATTTCTGTTCCTCCTTGCCATGCTATGACAAGTGACACCTTAAACCTTAATGGAGTCTCCCTTGGTTGTTAGTACGGTTATGTCGTAGCGTCCACGGGAGGACGTAGTCGTCGGGAGGAGTGATTGAAATCCTCATGGTGGTTGTTCTCACATAAGGACATCAAAACCTATTTAGGTAGGGATCTTACCTTCGTCTCTCTCTCTCTTGAGCATCATGCGGGGTGGGTATCCTCTTGTTTTTGTGAGATACGGTTGAACTAGTAAATTAAGATAATAACTGTTTAAAGAACGGGTTTGGGGAATTTTTTGTTGATATTGTTGTTTTATTTCCATCAATGCTTATCCTTTGATTATTTTGTGAATTGAATAGGCTTATGATTACTGAAAATCATGGTCGTTGGGGGCCTTTGATTGCGCAATTAAATGTTGCCCTTTTTTTTCTGGATTGTTTTGTGGATGGAGTTTCATAGAATGTGGAAATCGGTTAATCCTATAAATTTGGATGATTAAATGAATACCTGGAACCTTTGTATGACCACCCTGGTTAAACTAAATGAAATAATAAATTTTGTGGATGCGGGTTGGGGTTTAATTATGTGAAGGGGGTGTTTCATGGGTTGTTGTATAATGGGTGAGTAGTGGGGCTGCGGTTGGCTTGGTTGTGGGTTGGCGTGTATGATATGGTTGTGATGGGTAGAGGATCTGCGGTAAATGGTATCAAAGGGATGATGATGTGGTACGGGTATTGTTTCTGATGTGTTTGTGGTTATTTTGGTTGGCAGCAGGGCTGTAGGGATGGATTGTGTATATGAATAAAAGTGGAAGAGTTAACTAATGAATTTTGGGGCATGGTAGTTGATTAAATAAGGAAAATAAATGGAATTGATTGGATGATAAAATAAAAATGGTATTGTGTTTCTTGTGTTTTCCATAACTTTATTTGTGGTTGGCAGGGATATGTTTTACGAATGATTGATCTGGTTTGGTTGTTGTTAGTTTCTTGGTAGTTAAGGAACTGATAAAATAAAACTGTTGAAACATGAAAAGCTTAATGGGGTTTGGGGCTATTTATTATGTTCATACTTTCGAGGTAGCAGTGTCGAGGCATGTGCTCAGATCTTTTGTGTAGAAGCCTTAGGATGGGGTGAGTGGTTGATATAATTATATAAATCTATACATTTTATGTTTCTCTACGCACCCCACCCATGTTGAGAACTACGTTCCGAACACCCGTAGGATGGGGGGGTGATATTCTCAAACATCTAAAGGATGGATTGTTATTGTTCTTCCTTGTTCTCCCTCTTCCAGGTTCTATAGCCCTAGATCCTTCAGGAAGGTTATGACAGATGTTTCCCAAGAGTCTTCAGGATGAGGATGTGATATGTTCCCATGTGTCTTCAGGATGATATGTGATGTGGTTCCCATGTGTCTTCAGGATGAGATGTGGTTATGGATGAGGATCGAGTGCCGGCAGGATACTATGAGCTTTGTATGGCCATGTTGCAGCACTAGATCGAGATTCGTTTGTCTAGGTTACGGCACTAGCTCAGGAAGAGGGGGAAGCATCAGAGTGTTAGTCATGAGGGCTTGAGAAGTATTCAGTGGGAAGGTGGTGCGGGGTACCCATACATTGATAATATTACTATACTACTCTATTGACTTGCAATATTTGGTGAGTGTGGCTTGTAAGGTTGGGTGGATAGATTCCTTGCTAGGCTTTGGTTCCTTCTGTTTTCTCACGAGGCATTAGGATGTCTCCCCACCTGTGAACGAGAGCTTTAGGTTTTCCTACTAAGTATACTTGTATGCTCACCCTATGTTTACTTTTAGGTTTTCAGGAGGACTTCAGGACCATGCGGGACCTTGCTAGTTGGGCATTGGAGTTTTGTTGGTTGCAGTTTTTTCTTTCTTTTTTTTGGTATCGTACTTTGGAGCTTTTATTGTACTTCTACTTTTGTTTCATTATTGTATAAAAAATGCATATGGGTTTGGTTTTGGGTTTATTTTCATTTACTTGTTCCTTTTTTTTGGTGTTTGACTCATCCTATTTCCCGATCTTAAAAAATAAAAAGGTTAATGCCTCCCATATTTGTGAAAACTCATACCCTTGGTTCTAGTCACAACTCTGGGGCCTACTGGAGACGGGACTCGGGGGTCATTATCTCCCTTTCACCATTTCCAGCTCAGGAGGGGCATCTTTGGTGGGAGGGGGTCGGGACAGAATGGTATCAGAACTGATGGTTGTGAGATAGGATGGAGTCTGGAGTTAGGCACAGTGAGGATTGCATGGGATGGTAGGGAAACAGTGTTGGATGATCTTGGTGCATGACATAGGCCAGGGAAGACCGGCTAGGACACGGGATTTTAGGCCCCCCCATGATCCGATGCAAGGACTCTGAGCTTACCTAATGACCAAGTAAGACTACATTGATTGTAGGGTAGAGACCCTAGGAAAGGTACATGCATCATCATGATTTTTGTTTTACTTTATTTGGGTGTTCTGGGAAAGAAATTGAAATAAAATGATAAAATGAAACCTTTAGAAAATTTTCATGCTACTTGGGATTAGGATTTCTTTTTTTACCGTATAGATATGGCACCTAGACTTCATTCCTGGGTGACTCAGGCAGTCGAGGCCTAGCAGATTCAGACGACCGATCAGCTGAGGATTGACCGAGAGGAGGAAGATGACTTGTGGTAGTGCACGTTTCATGATTTCCAGCAATAGATCTTGAAGAAGTATGAAGGGAACACTTCAGATACTGAATTAGAGAGTTGGTTGGAGGAACTCAAGATCACCTTTTGGCTGATCAGGGCTCCATCAGAGTAATGGGTTCCTTTAGCAGTAATCTAGCTGGGAGGAGCGGCGTGTCAGTGGTGGATGCTTTACCTTGGGGAAAGGAAGGAGACATAAGTTCTGTGGGCCAACTTCGAGAAGGAGTTCCGTGAGGAATTTCTTTCCTCGGTGAGGAAGGCCGGGAAGAGGAAGGAGTTGTTGTTTCTCCAACAAAGAAGCATGTCAATGCAGGAACTAGGGGTCAAGTTCAAGGATATCCTCCATTTTTCCCCAAATCTCTTTTTGGATGAGGGTTCCTGTGCCAGACATTTAGACGAGGCACTTCACCCCTCTATTCGGTGCGCAGTGACCCCTTTCACCTTACCAACGTACCTGGAAGTACAGAAGAAGGCAGAGATAATCGAGAGGATTCACTCGCAAGTAGGTCCACCACGAGAGAGGAGTCACCCAAGTTTGTCCAAGAAGGAGGCGGTCAGCAGTAGATCCCCAGTAATAGGACTTTCCAAGTTTCGACCGGTAGGGATCAGACTTCAGTAGGTCCCATACCAATCTCATGTTTTCCACCTGTTTTCAATGGGTCGGGGACTGAGGTTATTTGCATGTGGGAATCGTGGGCATATTTGCAGACATTTCCCTTTTCAGACTCAGTATGGAGGGACTGGACAGGTTCAGCCCCAGCCCCAACAGTAGTTCCCAGCCTGACCCTTCCAGCAGCAACAGGCTCTAGTCCCTCCAGGGGGAGCTGGAGCAGGTGGTGGTCAACCACAGGGAGTTCCTCAAGGACCCCAACTAGAACGTGGTCGAGGAGGTGGACGTCAATAGAGAGGCAGAGGAGTGGGATGCAGAAAATTGTACGCCACAGAAGCGGAAACCCTAGCAAGGCCAAAGACCGAGAGAGATGTTTTTGGTTTTACTTAAATGCTCTCATTTATGTTTTGTTTAAATTTAAGAGCATCACCCTACTTTGTTGAAACTCATTCTCTCCCATTCTTTGGGCCTGGACCTTGTTTTTCATGAGTCTATAATGCTAAGTTGTTTCCCTCTTTCTTTTAAATGTGTGTGAAGAGTCCTAACATGTGGGGAGAGGAGAACCAGATCCCTAATCAAGACGCATTAACATGGATGCGATTAAACCTGTGCGGGCGAGTCAGTGCTGTCCAAAGCGGATAGTCTCTTGACATGGGAGAAGGAATTCCCCAATCCATGTGTTGGGGCATCATGTTTCTTATTTTGTGCAGTGTTGGGGGCAATGTGTGTATGATAAATCCTAAATTATAGGGATGGGAGGACCTAATCCCTAATCGAGACTCATTAATGTGGATGCGATTAAACTCGTGCATGTGAGTCAGTACCGCCTAAAATGGATAATATCTCGACATGGGGGAAGGAATTCCTTGAATCATATAATTAGGATAGTGGTTGGATTCCTGTTATGACGTGATACCTGAGAGTTATCTTGCGGGGTGGTTGTTCGGACCTTTCCCCTTTTTATGGGTTGGTTTTTAATTCTCGAGGATGAGAATGTTTTGAGAGGTATCTGATGAAATGGCCCGGACCTCTCCGGTCCATTACTTTGTAAAAATTTTATTTGGTCAAAAACGAAATGTGTTATAATAATAATTTTTGATAGTAATAATTGATAAGGGTGGCGTGGAAATATTTGGTGTTAATTAGATTAAATGGTTTTAATTTAATCATTGTGAAATAAAAGAAATAAAATTGAATGTATTTAATTCAATGGGGAGAGGTGCTTGGTTTCTTTTTGATTTATTTAAATTTTAATAAATAACAAATTATGTGTGTAATGGGAATATAATGGGAGGAGCATGGAATAAATTATAAAGGAATAAATTATAATAAATGAGGCGCATGTAATAAATTATAAAGGAATGAAATGCATGGGGCGCATGGGCGTGACCTTGTACAGGAGGCGTTGTGTGGTTCTCCACAATTAAAGTTGGAATTGTGTAAATAACATTAAAAGGGTATTATTATATAATAATTTTTTTTAATAATAATAATTATTAATGATAATGATGGCGACCCGTTGATGAAATTGAAAGGGGATTTATTACTATTATATTAAACAATAATGGTAATGGTGGCTTTTAGTGTGTGATTAATTAAATAAATTGGTATTAATTTAATATGAGAATAACCATGATAAACTAATTTAATGGGATTAAATTAGAACATTAATGATGGGTGTAATACATGCTGCGTACCATTTTACCTTTTCGTTGCTTATATAAGAGAGTGTCACATGTTATTTACGGACCCATATTCTTCTCTGCATGGCGACGCTCCCGAATGACCTAGAAGCCTTCCTCTTATCTTCTTCATCAGGACTCCGATCATCGATATTTTGGTGACTGCGGGATCGTGTTGATGATGCAAACATCATGCACCTCATTCCTTTCCCTCTTCTTCGACTTCCTCTTCGCAGTTTCCTACTGAGGAGATTGTTGATATTTGACGGGAACGATGCTCTTCGATGAACTTCATCTTAATGTTACGTTCTACCCCATTCTTATTCCTTCCTCAATATCCTCTTTTTTTCCTCCTTGCCATGTTATGAAAAGTGACACCTTAAACCTTAATGGAGTCTCCCTTGGTTGTTAGTGCGGTTGTGCCGTAGCGTCCACGAGAGGACGTAGTCGTCGGGAGGAGTGATCGAAATCCTCGTGGTGGTTGTTCTCATAGAAGTACATCAAAACCTGTTCAGGTAGGGATCTTACCTTCGTCTCTATCTCTCTTGAGCATCGTGCGGGGTGGGTATCCTCTTGTTTTCGTGAGATATGGTTGAACTAGTAAATAAAGATAATAACTGGTTAAAGAACGGGTTTGGGGAAATTAATGTTAATATTGTTGTTTTATTTCCATCAATTCTTATCCTTTGATTATGTTGTAAATTGAATAGGCTTATGCCTACTGAAAATCATGGTCATTGGGGGCCTTTTATTGCACAATTAAATGTTGCCCTGTTTTTTTTCTAGATTACTTTGTGGAAGGAGTTTCATAGAATGTGGAAATTAGTTAATCATGTAAAGGTGGCTGATTAAATGAATACCTAGAACCTTTGATCACCCCGGTTAAACTAAATGAAAGAATGAATTTTGTGGGTGCGGGTTGGGGTTTAATTATGTGAAGGGGGTGTTTCCTGGGTTGTTGTGGAACGGGTGAGCAGCGGGGCTGCGGTTGGCTTGGTTGTGGGTTGGCGTGTATGATATGGTTGTGATGGGCAGCAGATCTATGGTAAATGGTATCAAAGGGATGATGATGTGGTGAGGTTATTGTTTCTGATGTGTTTGTGGTTATGGTGGTTGGTAGCAAGGCTGTAGGGATGGGTTGTGCATATGAATAAATGTGGAAGAGTTAACTAATGAATTGTGGGGCATGGTAGTTGATTAAATATGGAAAATCAATGGAATTGATTGAATGATAAAAGAAAAATGGTATTGTGTTGCTTGTGTTTTCCCTAACTTTATTTGTGGTTGGCAGGGATATGTTTTACGAACAATTGATCTGGTTTGGTTGTTGTTAGTTTCTCGGTAGTTAAGGAATTGATAAATTAAAACTGTTGAAACATGAAAATCTTAATGTGGTTTGGGGTTGTTTATTGTGTGCATACTTCCGAGGTAGCAGTGTCGAGGCATGTGCTCAGATATTTTGTGTAGAATCCTTAGGATGGGCTGAGTGGTTGATATAATTATATAAATATGTACGTTTTATGTTTCTTTACACACCCCACCCATGTTGAGCACTATGTGTCGAACACCCGTGGGACAGGGGGTGATATTCACAAAAATATAAAGTATGGCTGGTTATTATTCTTCCCTGTGATCCCTCTTCCAGGTTCTATAGCCCAAGATCCTTCGGGCAGGTTACGACAGGTGTTTCCCAAGAGTCTTCAGGATGAGGATGTGATATGTTCCTAGGTGTCTTCGGGATGATATGTGATGTGGTTCCCAGGTGTCTTCGGGATGAGATGTGGTAATGGCCGAGGATTGAGTGACGACGGGATATTATGAGCTTCATATGGCCATTTTGCAGCACTAGCTCAAGCTTCGTATGGCCAGGTTGCGGCACTAGCTCAGGAAGATGGGGAAGCATCAGAGCGTTAGGCATGAGGGCTTGAGCAGTATTCGGTGAGAAGGTGGTGTAGGGTACCCATACTTTGATAATATTACTATACTACTCTATTGACTTGCGATATTTGGTGAGTGTGTCTTGTAAGGTTGGGTGGATAGATTCCTTGCTAGGCTTTGGTTCCTTCTGTTTTCTCACGGGGCATTAGGATGTCTCCCCACCTGTGCACGATAGATTTAGTTTTTCCTACTGAGTATATTTGTATGATCACCCTAAGTTTACTTTCAGGTTTTTAGGAGGACTTCAGGGACCGTGCGAGACCTTGCTAGTTGGGCGTTGGAGTTTTGATGGTTGTAGTTTTTTCTTTTTTTTGGTATCATACTTTGGAGCTTTTCTTGTACTTGTACTTTTGTTTCAGTATTGTATAAAAACATGCTTATGGGTTTGGTTTTGGGTTTATTTTCATTTACTTGTTCCTTTTTATTTTGGTGTTTAACTCATCCTATTTTCCGATCTTAAATAATAAAAAGGTTAATGCCTCTCATATTTGTGAAAACACATACCCTTGGTGCTAGTCGCCACTCCGGGGCCTGCTGGAGGCGGGACTCGGGGGTCATTATCTCCCTTTCACCATTGCCAGCTCAGGAGGAGCATCTTTGGTGGGAGGGGGTCATGAGAGTTTTCGTAAACTTATATGTTTTTACGAAAAATATTTAATATCATTTTAAATACATTATTCTCATTTTTTTCAGCATACGAGCGCCAATATTGAAAGTTCAATCAATGAATTGAATAAATTCATTAGGATAACCAAAATGTATATGATCATATGATGTGGATTTCAAAGGACAAATATCCATTATCATATGATGGTGGTAAGATATATGACCATATGACCACTAATATTGTGGAGTGTATAAATGGGACCTTCAATGGTGTTCATAAACTACCGATCATAGGATTAGTACATGAAATATTTTATAGACGTGTGAAGTACTTTGTTGAAGGGTTCCACTTGGCTTACTAGAGGATGCAACATGGAATTTGTTTTTGTCAGAATTTCCAAAGATACAGTAATAAGATATTATAGTAAGGTTCCTCATTTTATGTTTGAAACTTTGTTCTCATAAGGAGACACTTTTAGGTAATAGAGTACCAAAACCCGCTCACATACAACCATGATTGAGTGTTGGTGGTTGTATTGGAAAACATGTTCTGTGATTGTGATTCTTTCTAGACAATGAGATAACCTTATACACATTCCGTTGCATCTTGTGTAACATTGAACATATCCTAGGAACCCTATGTTAACCTGTTATATCACATGAATTCTCTTATTGACTGTTATAGTGTACCTTGGTTGCCTGTTGGTGATTTCCATACTTTTAACTTACCTATTGATCAGCTGACTATGGTTCCTGATATTACCAGGGTTCATATTATGGATTTTTCATTTATGTATTCTTTAATTTATTGACTTTTTCATTTATGGATTATTATATTTCTAGTTTGAATCAATAAGAATATTGTGATATTTCAAACTTTTACCATGACAACTCATCAATCGACTGTAGTGCCTGATATTACTTGGTTTTACCCTTGAGGGTGACTGAATTTTACTCATATGAGAAGTGGGATGGACTAGCCTCGGGAATTGGAAGTGAGACTATGATACAACATTTTTCACACATAAGGGAATACTCATAATATAAATAATATTATTATTTTTAATTCTATAATCATTTTTAATATTAATAATAAACATTACTCAAAATATTAATGACTTGGCATGCCTAGTCCTAAAATTTATTAAAAGAGATTAAAGACAAAGAATAAAGCATTACAAGGGGTTTTTCACACGCGGGAGTGAGTCACCCGATTGAATGCGTCTATAGAGGTGATGAAACCCCCTCTCCTGAAACCGAATAACAGTCTAACCAATGAGTGATTGCCATGAAAACCCTCTACCGAACAGAACCCAGTGCACCGTGAAACTGCCCAATTAGGTGGATGGCTAGGATGCATTGGGCGGCAAAGGGGATCAACGGTTGGTAAGGGAAACGTTTCACACGGATTTCCACAGTGGCATTAAACAGCCCGCACAAAACTCGACCCACACAAATGGTCCAGGAAGATAACCGGGCCCGAAGATAAAAAAAACAGCACAAATTCAACAACAACAACGGGTAGGTTACCATCGCCAAGCACCGGAACGACCTCCTCAAGAAAGCGTAAGAGTTAGCCGTGCTCTGCTATGCTCCGACCTCCCTCATCATCTTCTCTATCCGAGGGAGGATCTTCCAGTTCTGAACCACTTCCAGGTACGCACAAAATCACAATGCGAATGCACTTGTCTTCCATTTCCAACTTACTAAAATCAAAACAGGATTCGTTATTAAAATAAAGAAAACAAAATGTGCGGGGCAGGGATTAGTATCTACCTCCGATCTTCTTATTATTCTTTTTTTTGGAGTTGTTTATGACTGGATTGTTTTTTCTGTTTTGAATTAATGATTACATTGTTTAATGAGGGATTTTTGTGGCGTTTTTTACTTGTTTTTTGATCATGAAATCCTGAACAGAGACTTCTCTCTCCCATAACTGTATATCTAAGTGCGATTCCATGGATACCGTGGAGGATCTGTTTGGGAGTGGCCATAGAAATCGTAATCAACTGCGGCATGGATCTGCCTATAATAAAAATTTCTTTCCCAGAAACCAGTCGACCTCCATGATTTAATATCAGTGTTTATCTTCACACTACTCCAACCTCTTTTATTTCTTTTTTAATGCTACTTCAATGTCCAAGTTAATCTCAATTTTGAGCTACAATCATTTTCTTGGAATAATAATTACACAAAGATGAGATATATATGGACAAACAAAACTCAAAACAGTTTTATTTAGATATTTTCTTGATATTTTATTTTTAGTTTCTATCTCATTATTTCCCAATTTCAGTATGTTG
The DNA here is from genome assembly GCA_963277665.1 of Viscum album. NCBI lineage: Eukaryota > Viridiplantae > Streptophyta > Magnoliopsida > Santalales > Viscaceae > Viscum > Viscum album. The sequence continues at coordinate 918,239,725 of OY728164.1, read as the reverse complement.
AAGTTATTTTAATAGTGCGAAAGATGCAATTATGTATCGGAAAATAATATTTCTGGCATGTATCGATTATTTCTCCCTTCTCTTTTGGTAGATGTCTCATTCAACGAATACCATTCTGAAAGGTCAGCAAAACCCAAACTTTTCACAGTGCTATAAGATAAAACACTAGTCAAGTATGCATGCAAATATATGAACATATAGCCAAAAAAATATTAGGGAAATGAGAACCCATAGGCCTAAATTTTTAGTATGGTATGCTTCCCCGCATACAGGTAAAACTCTTTTTATTATTTAGATCTTATCCTTCTTTTTCTAGTGAAAGACATTCATTGGTATGCATGAAAAACACTCCTTTATTCCATTAAAAATCATCATAATGCCAAACGAGATTGAGTCATGCTCTGAATATCAAATTCCAATAAGAAACACGATACAAACTTTTCTACTCCACCTAATCTCATCTTCTCTCACCCAATTCATGCACCCAAGAGTCGAACACCATTATGAATGTCTGCAGGAACTAGTAGTTTCACTTTTGATTCTTTTATCCCCTTAATTGAGTTTGCTGTATTTTCTCTTCCATGACCAATCAAGAAGTATGTATTGCTTTTACTTTTGTATCTGTAGAAGGTGATGACATCTTTATGCATCAATTCATTCTATTTTATGAACTTCTTTCATCCCTTTGTAAACACATATCATTTGCTGCTTTTCTAATAAAAATACCGAAACGTCCATGGCTTCATCATCTCATCAAAGACAACCAAATCATGTCCATCATTGTCCCCAGACATCGGAGGCAAGTGTCTCATCGCGTATTTCTTTGGAATCATGACCTTGTTTAGATTCCCCACGTCACTGATAGTGAGATCCTTTTGGAAGAGATGGTGGCACGATGACCCTTCTTCCTCACTTGCTTCAATCCTTAATCTGATCTTCGTACTGGATTGGCATCATTTGTTCTGATACTCTTGGGCACCTCGGTGGGTATTGTCTTTGAATCTTGAAGATGAACCTTTTCGTATGTTACTATTGTTTCTCCCCATCCATGGTTTTTGCTTGTTCATTGGCCTTTGTCGCGGGATGCTTGATTTCATATCTTCTTATAGCTGCTTTTGGTGTTTGAGATCACGTATACTGTGTCTTCTTCTTCCATGAGAAAACTCAACACAAAGTCCGATCAAGATACCATGGAAAGAAAAAATTTCAAGTTCTTGTAATAGTAACAAAAAAATAACAGAACATGGACATCATATAAAGGGAAAAAACAAGTGAGGGGGCATGTTAAACTCTTCTCACAGAATAAGGATGATGACGATAGAGCGAGGTTGAAGATGATGAACACATAGGACATACGTTAAGTTCTCTATTTAATCACTCCATTGGAACTAGTTCTTATATAGGAATTTGTGAAAGTTAGGGAGAGATTTAGGGGGGAATTTCTTGGTTCTCATTCTGATGGAGTTAGCCTCTGATACTTTGACATTGCCGAGTTTTTTAGCGGGGTGCGCCTTATTGAGTTTAGGCATGTTTTTATTCTTTATTTCCCCCTTTCCATGTTTATATGATTAAATGAGTTGGAAAATATTTTTCTTTTTTTTATTTGATATTTTTATAATATTTGATTATATTTTAGAAAGATATAAAATGAAATCTGATTCTATATAAATTGATAGTATTATAGTATGTCATTTTATCGATATCCCATCATGAATGTTGATTTACTTCCAAAGAAAAAGTGATTATATTGAAAATGTGGGAGAGAATTCATTATTTCAAATAAAACTAGCATCCCAAACTATTTAATTGTGAAGACAAGATATCCATTAAACCAATGAAAAAATATATTTAACTAATAAAACCTATAGAGAGATACAATATACAAATAGAAAGAAATATAAAAGTGAACTTGAATATGCCAAACTACTTTCATTTGATATGTTCAAACGTTTCATTGAAATGTAATGTATCACTATTTATCTCACTATAGGTTTTATTAGTTAAATCTATGTTTTCATTGATTTAATGGATATATTGTCTTGTCCAATTGCATGAGTTGGAGTTCTAGTTTTATTTTAAATAGTGAATATCCTTCCACATTTTCAATATAAGCATGTTTTCTTTAAAAAATAAATCAATATTTACAATGAGATATTGATAAAATGATATACAATAATACTATTAATTCATATAGAATCAGCATTCATTTTATATCTTTTTAAAATATAATCAAATATTTTAAAAATATCAAATAAAAAAAGGAAAAAAATTGCAACTAATTTAATCATAAAAATATGGAAGGAGAGAAATAAAACATAAAAACATACCTAAATTCAATTAGGTGTATCCTGCTAAAAAACTCTGCAACATCCAAGTATCATAGGGCAACTCCATCAAAACGGGAACTGGAAAATTCCCTCCTAAATCACTCTCTCATTTTTATAGATGTCTATATAAGAACCAGTGCCGATTGAGTGATTGAATAGAAGAATTATTGTATGTCCTATGTGTTCATCATCCCCAACCTCTTTGTCGCCATCATCCTTGTTCTGTGACAAACGTTTAACAAGACTTTTCACCTCTTCTTGCCTTTCTATGATTCCCATTCTGTGTTATTTGTTGGTTACTATTCCAAGAACTTGTAGATTTTCCTTTTCTTGGTATTTTGATTAGAGTTTGTGTTGGGTTTTCTCATGAAAAAAGAAGACACGGTAGGGTTGATCTCAAACACCAAAAAAGCTAAGAAGATATGAAATTAAGTAACCCGTGACAAAGGGGAATTAAGAAGCGAAAACCGTGGGCGAGGAGCGACAATAGTAACTTACCAAAAGGTTTGTTTTTGAGATTCAAAGGCAACCCCCACTGGGATGCTCAAGAATATCAGAACAGTTGATACCAACCCAGTACAGAGCTCATATTAGAGATTGAAGAAGGGGAGGAAGAATGACCATCGTGCCACCATCTCTTCCAAAAGGAGATCACTATCAGTGACATGAGGAAGCTAAACATGCTCGTGATTCCCAAGAAATACGCGATGAGGCACGTTCCTTTGGTGGCTGAGGAAAATGACAAACTCGATTTGGTTGTCTTTGATGGGATGATGAAGCCGTGGACGCTTCAGTAGTGTTATCATAAGAGTAGCAAATGTTATGTGTTGATAAAGGGGTGGAAGAAGTTCGTAAAGAAGAATGAATTGAAGAATAAAGATGCGATCACCTTTTATAGATACAAAAGTAAAAATAGTACGTCTATCTTGATTGGTAATAGAAGAGAAAATATAGAAAACTCAATTAAGGGGATGAAAGAATCTGAAGTGAAACTACCAGTTCTTATAGACATTCATGAATGTGTTTAGGTCTTTGGTGCAAGAATTGGGAGATGAGATTAACCGGAGTAGAAAAGTTGGTATCATGTTTCTTATTGGAAGTTGATATTCAGACCATGACCTAATCTCGTTTGGCATGATGATGATTTTCAATGGAATGGAGGAGTGTTTGGTTTGCATAGGAATGAGGGCCTTTCGCTAAAAAAAAATAAGGATAGGAGCTAAAGAATAAAAACAAGGGTTGCACCTATATGTGTAGACACATACCAAAATAAGATTAGATCTTTTAATAGTGATACATTTTAATGAAACGTTTGAACATATCAAATGAAAGTAGTTTGTCCTATTCATGTTCACGGGTAAATAAATGGAGTTTAATTGTTTTCAAATATCCTTAGATGTTGAAGTGTCATGATTGAACTCATACATGATTGCTTCTCTTTCAAGACATCATTCTTTTTCAAAATCACAAGGTAAATCTCTTTACAGATAAACAATAATTATTTAAAATGTGAGGAGTTGAAAAGGAACAAACAATTTATTTTAATTGATGTATATAGTTCATATTCATACCCACCTTTCATAATCACTCAGGTGACAATACACTCTCAATATTAAAAAATGAAGACTATTATATAGGTAGATGAAAAGTAGCCCCAATACCACTATAGAAGACACAATAAATAATATTCAACAAAAAAGTGGCATAAATTTATATTTTATATAAATAAATCATGTTAAAATTAAGGAAAATGTAATTATAAAAAATCAATTTATAATCTGACCAACTTTTTTTTTCGTGCAGCTGACCATTTTAGTACGAGTAAAACTTTATCTCACTTTTTTGTGATCCATAGAATTCATTAAGGTTCAGGCTCATAAATATATTTATTGGTGATTTTCATATATCTAATATTAATATAAAACATGAGTAAAAATTCTAAGATATCATTGATATCTAACATCCACAGATAGTTTGGTTTGGCTCTATGGAATAAATCATCAGAAGATATATGGAACTATTCACATGGATTTTATTTATTTTACCCGATTATGAAGATCCCGTGTATTTCTTTCCTTACATGTATAGTGGCTTGTAATTTGGACCATTTATAAGTCGTGATCCAATGACCGAGATATGCTTCAGGTGTGTGTCTTCATTTGGCCTCGATCTATTGTGTTGCTCACGCACCTATCCTGTTGTGCCATGTGTTCTATGCGTTGTCCCACCTTCAGTTAATCGAACTGGCCCTTTGATCTCAGTTGTCCATGCAGCTGTGACCTTGTGCTGTTGCATGAACCACCTAACATCCTCTGGCATGCCATAATTACTCCTTAGTTGTTTGGCTCTGCCACGACTTATTTGAGTGTTGTTTTGGCTCTCTGGCTTCGGGGTTCCTCACATGGTTTGCAAATGTGAGGCTCTGCTTCTCTGCTTCAATCTTGCGAAGGAGATCCAGGGGTTCTCGGCCACCTACACTCTCCTCTGTTGAGATCGTTCCACCTCCTGTAACTGGTGTACTACAGTAGTAGAGACTCAGTGGGGAATCAACTTTGTTTTGGATTTTCAAACAATTGCGCTTTAAGAAGGTTTCAGATCTTGACTCATCTTTAATCATCACCAAGCTTCAATACAGATTCTTGGCTCTGTACCCATTTAATTTTTTTTGTCATGTATTCTTCTGTATCTTTTTGGGTGTGTGTGTGTGAGTCCCTCCAGGAGTGGAGGAGGCTGACTATACGCGACAAGCTTCACTTCTGCTACCTAGTTCAGCAAACCCGACCTCTTCGGATAGTTTTGTGGTCCTTTTATTATTTTCCCTCGAGTCTCTAATTTCCTTGTACATTATCTTGCTTCTTAATAAAGCTGTTACCCTGGTGGAGTTCTTGTTGTGCACGTAGGTCCTAAAGGGACCGAAGCATGTTACATCTACTATCTCATATACATTTTTGCATTTTCTGTTTTGTTATTCCACTAATTTGATTTGTGAACAAGTCTTGATCTGTTCATTTGTAATCAATTGATTAATCAAATTTATCATAGAAATAATCCATCATACTCAACAGTGGGTTTTGGGTATTTTAGGGTTTAAGTATTCAACCCCAACAGGTGGTATCATAGCCTATCATAATGTTGGTCATGAGTTCCACTAAATTTGATATTGATAAGTTTGATGGTGAAAATGACTTTAATCTCTTCAGAATTAAAATGACTGTCGTGTTGGACCATAATGACCTAATAGATGCCCTTGTTGGTTCTAGAAAGAAAATAATCACTACTGCCCCTGATGGGCAGGCTACCATTTCTTATGTAGATGTCCTTTAGGAAACTCTTAGGAAAGTACGTAGTTTAGTACTCTTATCTTTAAGAGATAAAGTGCTAAGGGAAGTTGCATACGAGTTCTCTGTCACTGGTATATGGTCTAGGCTTGAATCCCTTTATATGACTAAGTCTGTTGTTGGTAGATTGTATAAGAAAATGATATTATACTCTTTCAAAATGTGCTTTGGAACTGTAGTTAGGGTGAATATTGATGAATTTAATAAAATTCTATTAGACCTAGCCAACATAGATATTAAGTTGGATGATGAAAACCATGCCATTATACTGTTAACATATTTAGACAATTCATTTAATTCTGTTAAAGGCTCTATGATATATAACAAAGACATACTTACTCTTAAAGAAGTCAAATCCGCTTTACTATCTAAAGACCGTCAAAGGAAGGGTAGTGTTAAGACTAAGGGTAAGGGTTTAAATGTTAGGGATAGAAGTGAGTCTAGAGGTCGAAGTGAATCAAGGGGTAGGAGGAAAGAAAGCGGACATTCTAAGAATCATAGATATAATCCTAAAAATAAAATCATCAAGTGTTTTTAATGTAAGCAACCTGGACATATTTAGAGGAACCACCCTAATAAGAAAGGTGACTATAGAGATAATAATAATGATCGTTCCTTGTTAGTTGATAAGGACTTTGACATTATTGACACGTTAAATGTTTCTAACATTGTCATCCTTGATGAATGGATCTTGGATTCAGGGTGTTCATTTCACATGTGTCTTAGGAAGGAATTCTTTACTGAATTAAGGGAAATAAAATCTTGTGAGGTATTTCTAGGCAACAACAGGAGCTGTCACATTATGGGAATATGATCTGTTTCGTTAGAGATTCATGATTCGACTATTAAATCTCTTGAGGAAGTTAGGTGGGTACACAAATTGGAAAGAAACCTAATATCCTTAGGAATACTTTACCAAAATGGGTATATCTTTATGTTAGATTCTTGAAGTCTTAGAGTTTCCCGAGGGTCTCTCACAGTCATGAAAGGAACCCTTCACAATGGTCTTTATGTGTTAGATGGTAAGGTTCATAGAAGTTAGCTGAACACTTCTTCTAGTTCAGAACTTGATTCCACCACTCTTTAACATATAAGACTAGGGCACGTTAGTGCCAAGGGACTTAGTGAACTCAAAAAATAAGGGCTTTTAAGTAACATCACTTACAGCGGTCTCCCATTTTGTGAGGATTGTGTATATGGGAAGTCTAGAAGAGACAGCTTTAGTTGGTCTGTGTATAGGGCTAAAGAACCCCTTGAATGTGTACATTCTAACTTATGGGGTCCTTCTAGGGTTATCTCCCATGGTGGAGGATTATACTTTGTGACTTTTATTGATTATTTTTCTAGAAAAGTCTGGATTTATATACTCAAAACACAAGTTTGATACCTTTCAGACCTTTAAAAAATGGAAAGTTGGGAAGAATTCACTGAATTCGGTGAATCTGAGGGAATAGAGAGATATCAAATGGTTGTGGAAACCCCACAACATAATGGCTTAGCAGAAAGAAGGAATAGGATTAGCCTTGAGAGGGTGGTGTGTATGTTGTCCCACTCAAAACTCCCTAGGTCCTTCTGGGCCGAGGCCACTTCAATAGAAATCTACCTTATCAACTGTTTTCCATATTCTGTTAATTCTTTTAAGACACCTTAAGAACTCTAGAAGGGAACACCCCCCGAGTCTTACACACCTTAGGACTTTTGGATCCATAGCTTATGCTCATACGCGCACTGATAAGATAGCTCCTAGGGCTATTAAGTGAATATTCGTGGGTTACCTAGAGGGTGTTAAGGGGTATCGTCTATGGGTAGATAAATCGGGTTATAAAAAATGTATCATTAGCCGCGATGTTGTGTTTCATGAGTCTGGTCTGTCCACTGACAAGGGATGAAAACCTGTAGAGACTTCTGATGACATTGTAGGACCTTATGGGGTGACACCACCCCTAGGTGTTGAGGTCCCTTTTGATTCCATTAACCACCCTTTTCCTCGACTGGTCCTACACCACCAAGTGTCCAGAACCAAGTTGAATATGATTCAAGTTCAGATTCTGAACACAAAACCGAGGAACCCGATGATCTGAGCAATTATCAACTCACTCGGGATAGAGAAATGAGGGTTATAAGACCTTCGACACATTTCAATCAGATAGAAATTGCTGCATATGCCTTTAATGTAGCACAAGATCTATTTAATGATGAACCTCAAACATATAAGCAATTTATTAAGTCCAAAGAGGCCATTAGGTGGCTGAGTGTGATGCAAGAAGGGATGAATTCACTTCTTAAAAACAACACTTGGGTTGTCGTTTCTAGACCTAGTAACCAGAAGGTCATAGGTTCTAAATGGATTTATAAGAAGAAAGAAAACAATATTGGCGAAACTAAAATCAGATTCAAAGCACAGATGGTAGCTAAAGGCTTTCTTCAACGTGAAGGCATTGATTGTAGTGAAATTTTCTCTCCAGTTGTTAAACATTCATCCATTATAATTCTTCTTGGGTTTGCTCCCAAATTTGATTTACATGTTGAACAATTAGATGTAAAAACTATTTTTTACATGGTACTCTTGATGAAACAATTTATATGACTTCTCTAGAAGGATTTTTGAAACTTTTTAAACCTAACCAAGTTTTTCTTCTTAATAAGCCCTTATATGGGCTTAAACAATCTTCATGACAATGGTATAAAAAGGTTTGATTTGTTCATGATTGAAAATCAGTTTTCCAGAAGAAAATTTGATGCATGTGTATATTATAAAATTGTTAATCATGTGTCTGTTTACCTATTATTATATGTTGATGGGCTGCTTTTTATCTATAAAAACATGAGGATTATAAATTCTGTCAAGAACCAGTTGAATTGTGTCTTTGAAATGAAATAACTAGGGCTTGCTAATAAAATTTTAGGCATGGATATAATATGAGATAGGAAGGCCTAAACCTTATACCTTTCTCAATATTCTTATGTTAGATAGGTATTAAAAATATACTTGTCTGAGCATGTTAAACTTGTTCGTATTCCCTTAGGACAACACTTTAAGTTATCCTTGAACCAATCCCCTAGAAATGATGATGATGATTCCTTCATGAGTAAAATTCCTTATGCTAATATAGTAGGAAGTCTTATGTATGCAATGGTTTGTTCTAGGCCAGATATTGCCTTTTTTGTTTATACTTTGAGCAGGTTTATGGGGAAACCCGGTATGCCTCATTAGCATGCATTGAAATGGATGCTCAGGTATGTATTTATGTCTAATAAACCGAGCATTCAGTATGGATTAAATAGTAATTTTGATAATGATATAGTTGGTTTTGTTGACTCTAATTATGTCTCAAATGTTGACACCTGAAAGTTTATCATTGGTTTTTTATTTCTTGCATATGGAGGACCGGTCTCCTGGAAGTGCAATATGCAGTTAGTGGTTTCACTCTCCACTACCGAAAGAGAGTATATTACCTTTATAGAAGCCATAAAAGAGTCTATATGGCTGAAATGTTTTCCATCTAAGTTGTCATTATCTGCTGATAGCATATTGGTTCACCGTGATAGCCATTCTACTTTACATTTATCTAAAAATTATGTATGTTATGGTAGATCAAAACACATTAATATTAGACTTTGTTTTTAGGGATATTATAGAATCTGAGACAGTGAGTGTCATAAAGATACTCACTAGAGACCATTCAACCGATAGTTTGACTAAGGTCGTGTCATTGTCTAAATTAATGCATTTCCTTAAGCTAATAAATTCAGTCCTAATTCTATAACTTAGGTTGCAAGAAGATCATCCTTAAATTTCATTTAATTGAAATGTGAAGATTTTTTGTATTTAGCCCTTTTGCATTTTGAATTTAAATTCCTTAGTATGGGTTTTCATGACTTATTCATATTATGTTTAGGGTATTTAATTTTGCATGGGGATTTTGTATGGTGCATGTAACTGTTTATGTGGCTTTTATTTATTTTACCCGATTATGCGGATCTTGTGTATTTGTTTCCTTACCTGTATAGCGGCTTGTAATCTGGACCATTGATAAACCATGATTCAATGGACCATATATGCTCTGGGTGTGTTTCTTTGCTTAACCTCGATTCGTTGTGTGGTTACCACACATATCCTTATATGCCATTTGTTATATGCATTGTCCCACCTTTAGTTACTCGAACCACCTCCTTTGATCTTAGTCATTCACGCGACTATGATCCCATGTCGCCGCCTGAACCACTTAACGCCCTCTAGCTTGTTATTATTGTTCCTCAGCTATTTGGCTCTACAATGACTCATTTGAGTGTTGTTTTCTGGCTTCAGGGTTCCTCGCTTGCTTCCTCAATGTGAGGCTTTGCTTTGATCTTGTGGAGGAGGAGATCTAGCGGTTCTCGACCAGTCGCACTCCCCTCTACCAAGATCGTGCCACCTCCTATAATCAGAGTACTTCTCCAATGGAGACTCAGTGGGGAATTGACTCTGTTTTGGGTTTTCGGATGATTGCGTTTCAAGAAGGTTTTAAATCTTGACCCATCTTTAATCATGAATAAGCTTCGGTATAGATTCTTGGCTTTGTAGAGATTTATTTTCTTTTCTCATGTATTCTTCTGCATCCTTTTTGGGTGTGTGCGTGAGTCCATCCAGGAGTGGATGGAGCTGACTCTACGTAACAAGCTTCACCGTTGCCACCTAGTTCATCAAGACCGACCTCCTCATATAGTTTTTGTGATCCTTTTATTATTTTCTCTCGAGTCTGTAATTGCCTTGTGTGTTTTCTTACTTCTGAATAAAGAATTTATTTAGGTGGTGTTCTCACCGTGAACGTAGGTCCCAAAGGGATTAAAGAATGTTACATATGATGTCTCATTTACATTTTCGCATTCGATGTTTTGTTATTTCAGTAATTTTATTTGTGAACAAGTCTTGATTTGTTCGTTAGTAATCAATTGGTTAATCAAGCTTATCATATAAATAAACCATCATACGCAATAGTGGGTCTTGTGTATTTTAGGGTTTAAGTGTTTAACCCCAACATATATATAAATGTCTTATCGGTGATTTTTTACAAAAAATCGTAGACAAAGGGTACATATTTAACTAAATTAGTTAATGAATTGTATGTGTAAATGATATATATGAGGAGAGGAATAGTAGAGAAAAAAACATTTGATAGAATCAATACATGTGATTGTATCATAAGAGGTTAGAAATGATATGATGTTAATTGGTCATCAGAAAACAATTATCCTGAAATAGTAACCAAAGACAGAGAAAAACCTTAAGATGTGTACCATTTAAAATATATCAGGCCAGGAGAATGCAATGCTATATAATGTGCTCGATATAGTTTTAAGTACTAGTTATAACTAAAATGATTATAATGGTAGTCATTTCATCTTGAATTTCAAATAAATTTAAAGTATAACATTAAACTATAGTAAAAAAACATATATTAGCACCAAAATTCTTGTGTAGCCTTATTAATCATATATGAATTTTCTCTTTTATGGAAGTGGCTTGGAAATTGAAATTGGTGTGTGGCATATTAGTAAACATCCCTTGTATTTAGATTTGTTTCACAAAACCACCCAGGGTGCAAGACCATCTCAATATGAGTATAATGTTATATACAATATGCACTTTAGTCAGGATGAATAAGTTATATGCAAAAAATATTATACAATTATTAATATGAAAATACAGTATGATATAACAAAATGTACATTATACAGAGACAGAAAATTAATATACTAAAAAATGGATATACAATATGATTAAACAACATATGCATATGGAATGTGGTCTTACATGATCAACTTTTACCTTTTCAAAGGAACTTAAAACCGCTACTTGAAAAATGCATCCTCATGTGAAAAGAATTTTATGCATGATATATATGAATCAGTTTACCTAAGCATGTAGTGATCCATAGATGTCACCAACTTCATTCCCCATGAAGACATGTTCACAAATCCTGCCCATTGATGCAAAGTCCACCTTGAAGTAAATGAATTCATAAAAATTATTTCCCATGAATTCTGAAAAATTGAAAAGCAAGCAATAATTATTTATGATGTTTTTGAAATGGGTCTCACCTTCTTTGGGCCTCACTGATTTTGTCCTGACGAAGACAAGTGAAACTATGTAAAATAAAATTTTCATAAAATAGATATAAAATATGAAGCTATGGGAATTGTGCATACATCTCATTATATATCATTATAAATTGAATTATTGAAAATATTCAAGTAAACCTAAAAATATGGGAATTCAAATGGTTTAGAAATGTTTTTTCATTACTATTTCATTAATATCTAATGACAAAGCTGAAATTGAAAATTTACCGGTCATATATGGTGTAAATGTATACCTAAAAATAGTTTTTAGTAATGAAATTTACATATTTAACACATTTGAATATTTTTTTCAGAAAAACTAAAAAAACTAATGAGAAAGTGATATTGAAAAAATTAAAACATTCTCTTTCTTTAGTGATACTATTACATCGATAAAATTATAATGGATATCTAAAATCATAGAAGTGGTTTACTTTGTAATTTCATTACACAATAACATGTGTAAACAAATTTTTTTTATTAGTCAATCATCTATTAACATTAAAAATAAAAATGATTATGATACAAAGGAAGAAACATGTAAACATGTTTTTTTCATTATTAAAAAACTGAAAGTGAATTGTAAATGCATAGAGATGTATATTACTAAATAAATGCTATAAAATGTTATCATACAAATTTAAAAAATTAAAGACAATGAATGATGGCTAAACTGGAACTGAAGTAAACTGAAAATCCATTATTATAAATGAATTGTATATGTATAGAAACTCAAATTTCATTAATTTGGAAGTACATTATGCAATTATAGAAACATAGTTTATTGCATGGAATATTAAAGATAATGAACATTTATTATACTACTCATGGGACATTGTCTTAACTGAAAGTATAAACATAACAAAATAACAATTAAAATCTTAACAAAGTTAGTTGTAGATAAATGAATAGAATCCATAAAAATTAACATGAAAGAAAAGCATAAAAGGCATGCAGAGTTTTAATTTCTTCGACCAAATGGCATAATCTAAGACATGAAATGAGATCCAACTTCCACTATGTAAGAGAAGATAATAAAAATATTTAAATAATGTTTTAAATACCATTCTATATGAAAAAATAAGCTTCATATCCATCTTTAGCATTTTGAAAGACATATGAGTAAATTATGAAAAGGTAATCAATGAAGATAGAAAAGAAATAAATATATATGGTGATTGAAAATACCCAGATAAGGTTCCTTTAGGGCCTCCCTATTGTCAACATTCAAGTATATTCTTGATTATTCTTTAATCCTGCATAACTTAATAACCTGAAAAAGAGAAACACATTCTTGCCCCTCTTTATTTCTAATAATTCCTTAATATTCTTTTCTTTACTATAGTTTTCCCACTACAGCCCCTTATAACAGATGTTAAATTACTTATCAAGTACTCCTATGGATTCTTATTTTGAATGATATAAAAAAGAGTGAAGTTGGATACATGATATTAATTTAATTATATTTTTTAATATATTATACAAAATCATAATTAATGAGATGGAAATTATAAGTGCACAATGCATGAAAAACATATAAATTATAAGTCTACCTAATGTGATGACTAAATTAGATTTTTTATTATTATTTCCAAGCAATTTGCATAAATTGATCGTGGGAGGTCTAATAAAACATAGAAAGCTATAGAAAAAAATAACGATGAATGAAATTATATTAATTAAACATGAAAGTATTATAATTTGTACACCTTGGCATTCTATTTTCCTTCATCCTTATATTCATTGTCTGCATTCCAATATTTGGAGTCATGGACTTTATCCTAATTTGGTAATCAAACAGTCAATTTCTGGATAATATATAAATAATAATAAATAATATTATTTCAATTGAAATGAAAGTAACTAAGAAAACCTTGAATGTGTAAAATTGATAATGGAAATTGGCCTAAAATATTTGAGCACATATCAATGTATGAAGTTGTAACCACATGCAACCATTTCCCTTACCATTATGGAAATGAGAGAACATAACCATGAATTTTATTGCAGGACTCCCAAGGACCCCTAAAGAAAATAACGTCATTTGGGTTGAAGTCGATTACATTACCAAGTTAGCACATTTCATTACTATCAATGATGATTTATCTCTTAAATGAATCACCATGATATATATAAGGGAAGTGGTAAGACTACATGGAGTTCCACTGTCTATTCTATCTGATTGAGATATGAGGTTTACCTCAAGGTTCCGGAGAAGCCTTCGACAAGATTTGGATATGGAGTTGGGTTTCCATAATTCTTATCACCTTCATATGAATGGTCGGTTTGAAAGGACCATTAAAAATTTGGGAGATATGATGAGATCATGATCAATGGATTTACAAGGATATTGGGACCAACACCTTCCCCTGTTGGAGTTCTCATATGACAAAAATTTCTATTCTAGCATTCAAATGGCACCATACGAGGCTCCATATGGGAAGAGGTGTCAAAATCAGACATATCGAGATAAAGTTGGGGAGAGGAATCTTGTGGGACCTGATCTTATCCAAGATATGAGAGAAAACATTCAAATAGTTTAGCATTATATGAAATTCACCCAAATTCGATAGAAAAAATATGCATACAATCATCGATGTGATATCGAGTTTGAGGTCAGAGATAAAGTGTTCAATCATATATCATTGTGGATGAAATTCCTGAGGTTTGGGAAGAAGGGAAAATATATTCCTAGATACATCATCCCTTTTGAGATCCTTGATAACATTAGAGCGATGAACTATCAATTAGCACTCTCTCCTAACCTATCTCAAGTACATGACATGTTTTATGTATCCCTTTTGAGGAAGTACATACTATACTACTCATATGTATTGAATCCAGAGGTAGTACCATTGGAGAATGATCATTCGTACTAAGAGTAGCTAGCGAAGATCGTAGATCATACAAACAATGTTCTACGAAACAAGACATCTCACCTGATCATAGTGTTGTGGCAGAACCACAAGTTTGAGGAAGAAACATGAGAACTGGAAGATGCGATGAAACAAAAGTACCCTCCTCTTTTTTAGTGTATGAAATGAAAATTTCAAGGGTGAAATTTATGAAGGGGTAATAATGTAATGACACAATGTTTTATATGAAATTCCATTTTTCAATAAATAAATGCATTATTAAGTAATGTATCTATAGAAAGGACTTGCACTAATTTGGTTATTTTTGACCGTTATAAGTTGTATCTTTTCATATTTAAAAGGACATTAAGAATCATAAACATTGATAATATAGATGTTTCACAATGACCATTAACATTATCATATGTACAAGGTTATGAAAAATCCATTTGACACAAACAAAGTGATGACCCTGACCAGTAGGATCGTACCCTATGAAGCCCACCTATTAGAGCTACTAATGGAGATAACAATACTAATATTTTCCCATGACCAAGCCCATGTTGAGATTCAACAACCAAAGCATGAGAAAAACTGTTTATGGGAGATGTTCATGCATATCAAGATTACCACCCAAACCATGTTTGTCGAACCACCCCATAAAAATCTTACCATTACACGCCTTACCCTTAGGGAATTCACTGGTGTAATAAAGGGTTATGTATCTAGAGCATAATAATAATAATTTTTAAATTTATTTTAATAAAATAATGATTATATTTATCTTTTATTTCATTATAATGATTAAAGAATATGTTTGATAAAAATTAGATTTTGATACGATAAAACCAAAAATGGATTTTTGGGAAATATATAGTTTCAATCAAGTCACTCTATTTTAATGAATTGAAGAATTTTTGAAATAAATGTAATTTTATTAAAATTTTAATATTAATTTTTTTATTATATATAAATGATAATATAATTTTATGAGATCAAAAATATTTTTTTATGGATGTCAAAACTGTTGGTGTCAAAAAACCAATGTGTTTAAAAATGTTTATTTTTAATTTAAGAGAGAATATCCTCGTATTTAGAGAGTTAACATGATAAAAAAAATATTATTTTTGAAATCAGCATGTCAAAATTATCCAACACTGGATTTTTCATAATTTTCTGAGATAGTCGATTTTTTGGGTCAAAAAAAAAAATACAATATAAATATATGATATGTATTATGACATCATACAAGACCAAAAGTGTTGTAATAAATATGATAAAGAGTATCCAAGACCTAAATTATGTTTTCCCTTTAAAAAAATTGTTTTTGAGATTATTTGATTAATCTTATAAATCCTTAACGAATCCTTCAAAACCTATATTTTATTTTAAGGTTTTAAAACCAATTTTTTATAAACATGACTCTCTTATATATCACCAAGGGTATTATTTTAATGAGTTCAGTTCCCGACCTTATAAAATAATGAAATCTAATCCTCTGGTAGAAACCATGGCCAAAAATTATGAGATAGTTTGTAGTTTGGATTAATTTACCTTATAGAGTCCAAAATTTGTGTTTAGAAATTAATAAATAATTCTCATCTATTTTCCTATATAAACCCACCCAACCTCCCACCTTCTTCACTCAAAACCCATAAAGTAAGAAGTTAGTTTGTCCTTCCCTCTCTAGATCCATCTTATAGTGTCCCTATTTTCTTAATAAGATCCTCCCTTGCTTTTAGAAGTACCATCTCAAAGAAAAGGATCCACTCCCTATACTCTTTTTAGAAAAGGGGGTTTCAAAAGGGAAGATGGTTTTTGGAGTGGCAGAATGGTTTTATTTTAATGGAATGTGTGGTTTCAAAGAGAAAAAAATGGAGGGTGTTGGAATTTTTTTTTGGATTTTGGAAACACTTGTTGGAATGTGAAATGAAGGTTACTTGAGAATTTTAAAATGTGTTGCTTTAATGATAAGTGGCATTTTCAAATTGGTTGGGAATTTGTGCTTTACATTGAAGGATAAATTTTGGAAATGAGAAGTGTTTTGAATTGACCCTTGGTATTTCTATGAATGATCACATATATGGATGTACACATGTTGAAAGTGGGAAATTGGTGGTACGTGTGGATAGGTGCTTGATCTAGGAAAGGGATATATATATGTGAGACTTAATGGAATACCAATGGTGGAAATTTAATTTGTTTTGTTTTTTGAAAAATGGTTTTCAAAAAGGGTAATTTAAATGTTTTGAAAAGTGAGTGAGCAATTGTTTGATGTTTCTTTTCATGTTTGGAATCCTTTTTCATAGGATTTTTGTTTTGACAAGCTGAAAATGGGGTTGAAATGGTGATTTGAGTTTGGGTTTTGATTTGCAATTGAAGTGTGGAATTTTGGTTCCTGATGCACTTTGATTCAGCTTCATGCCTCTTGTTTTGAGTATGCCCTAGAAAAGTCCTAGTAAGGAGTGAAAAATTGGACTCTAGGATGTCTTTCTCTATGTTTTGGTGATGGACGGTTTTAGGAATTGGTGTTGGTCATCATCTAGTGGTTTGATCTTGTCAAAACCAAGATGGTTAGAATTTTTGAGGAAATTTTGAATAAGTATTTATTTGATTATTCCCATTGGAAACTCTATAGGGACTCTGAATTGAGTGGTAGAGTCAGAGCCTTTCCTAACTTTGGACCACACTTGAGTCTCCTTTGTTTGTCTCCCACCATCATTAGTTGAAAACAGGAGAATGTATCATTAATAGTGACTTATGAAGAGATGTTTTGTTCGGCACAGTTTCTTGGGTAATTTGAAGGGGTTCAATAAGTTGCATTACTGAATGAGGAAGTTCTTGTTGTTAATCGCCAGCTCATGACTACGGGACAACAAATGCTTCAAGACATCAGAGCTCCCACCATAGGTCTCAAAGTGAATCTTTTCACCCTATTAGGAATCATTGGGCGTGGAGGACTTTGGCCCTATTTTTTTCTCCAGTACCGAGATAGAGATATTTTATGTTTCTTTATAGTGTCTTCTTCATCTTGAAGATTCATTTTTTTTGTAAAAGGGTGTAGAGGCCTCTGCTCCTCCTTGTGATCTTTGTTTTTGAAAGACCCTCTTTGGTTGTAAGAAGGCTTGGTGAACTTGTATCCTTGTAATCCTCTTTATTTGTGATTGTGCCTTATGGAAGAGAACCCTTGAAAGGTTATCTCTTTGTGTACGCAAGTCTATGAATGGTTGTCCTTGTGTGGTTGGACTTTGTGGAAAGGTTTTGGTTTTAGTTTGGGGTTGTACTTGTTTTGGAGATGCATGCATCTTGGGAAATAATGAATAGTGGTTTGGTTCACCGTTTGGTTTGGGGTCTTTCATCAGGGACCACATATGGTGGGGGTTTGGTCTATACGGAGAGTTCATGGGTCGGTTTGTGTTGTGTTTCCCATATCGGTCCGTACTGGATGGTTAAGGCTAGTCAGTTCCTAAATGGTGGGGAGACCCACCATAGATCTTGTTGTGGTTCCTTCTAGAGTGGTCAGTGATAGTTGGTTTCTTGTGGAGGGGAGAACCCTCCTCTTTTTCGCATGGTTCTACTCATTATGATTTCCATTATAGATGGTCAGGTGTGACTGGTAGAGTTAAAAGTCACATTGAGTTTGTGATTTTGTTGACCTCGTTCAGTTTTGAACTCGAGTTTGATTCCTCGTTTGGATGAGTGACTTTCTGGGGTATAAAGTTTTTATGGTGTGGAGAATCGTCACACCCCTACCATGAATAATGATTATTTTTAGTATTTCTTTTGAGTTTCGGTAGTCGGCGAGTCAAATTTCAAATTTTTGTAAGCCTTTTTACTGTTACACGGTTAGCTCGAATGATTAGGAGAAACTCTATGGTTCCCATGCAGGTGCCTAGGTGGGTTTGAGTTATGGTGGAAAACTTTCACACAATTTATTAAACCATGTGACAAGCACACAGTTTGGCTCTATAAGTGGACATTGCCAAGTTTCATGGCTTGATCATGGTTTTCTCAACCATGCATATACCTACAGGTAACCATGTGATGGGTTCCTGGCCTTGCTAGTGGCCAGTGCACAGTTTGGTAAAACATGCGACTTGCCCAATATTCAAAATAAATAAATTAAATTGAAATAAAATGAGAAAAAAATAAAATGAAATAAAATGAGATAAAATTAAAATAAAATAAAAAGAATGTTTGACCCATAATAATAATATTATTATTGTTATGGATAATAATCATAATATTAAGGTGATGATGATGATGATGATTATTATTAATTTATTATTATTATTATTATCAGGGTTTTAATAAAAACCCACAAATAACCCTCCCCCTTACCCCTTACGCATGACTGACCCCCCCTCTCCTTGCTCGTGTGTGACCCACCTCAATCGGGGCCCTCCAGCGTGCCACCTCCCTCCCCTCGGGCGACTGATTCTCCTTCCATTTGGTGTGTAGTCCCCTCCGGGGAGTCTCCTCTTCCCTATTCTCCCCTATTTGGGATGATTTACCTTCTACTTGTGTGGTACACATGCCTAGGTCGGACCCTAAGCCGATTTTGGGTTTCTCCCTCATTGCTTTTGAGGATTAGGGTTCATCGGGTCCCATCGAGGTCGGTTCTAGCCACTATCTTCAAAGGAATTGGATTCGCCATGGTTTTTGGGTAAGATTTTTTCAAGTTCTTCATTGTGTCTTAATTCTAATTGGGGATTTTGTGGGTTTTGAGTTGCTGGTAAAATTTCTAGAGTGTGTTGGGTCTTGTTGATGTGGTTTTGAGCTATGAGTGTCAAGAATTCCTATATGTGCATGCATAGGTAAGACACACACATACAAACATGCCATCTTTGTACATATTCCCTCATGGAGAGGGGAATATGTTCAATGCATCTAAGGGTATTTATATATATATATATATATATAAATTCATCTGTGTGTAAGCGCAAAGGGTCAGTTCGAGTGGCTGTCACAAAAAAGCAGCATGTTTGACATAGGATCTCTATGCATTGGCCTTTAAATTTAAGAACCATTTATTTCTTCTATTTCACACCTAGTTTTTATTTTAAATATTGATATATAATTTTTAGTAAAATTGTTTGTCTTGAATTGGAGTGGTTTCTTTCTTGTAATGTAGTCCAATAAATGGTTTTATTTCATTTTTAACATCATGTGATAGATGAAATTCCCCATTGGCCTTTATAAATGTGTTTTAGACTTAAAATGATGACTTGGGTTTCTAAAATGCGTGTCTAAGTGGATTTTTGATTTTGAAAGTGGTGCGTGTTGGTTCTTTTGAAAATGTGTTGGAGTCGAATGGTCGATTGAGGCCCATTTGGTACTTTTATTAAATAAGTTGCTTTGGAAACTCTCTTTGAGATATAACTCTTGCCTTGTTGACTGTTTATGAGAATGAGTGGTCCTCAGATGGGACTTCCCTTGTGTGTTGTTGGTTGATGGAAAGAGGGATGGAATCCCTTGGAGTGATTTGAGGGTGACTATTGTGTGTGTTAGTTGTGTGTGATGCATGTATATGTTATGGATTACTTGTTTCACATTGTTGGATCACCCCCCTTTTTAGTCTGAACATGAGAACCTGTCATAGCGAGCAAATTTTTGGTGAACAATTGTTGCACCAGTTTTGATTATGCACTAGCTAGTGGCCCTTAGTATGGACTATCTGCTTTGGGATTATGCGCCTTAGTCAGGCCAGGTAGGGTACGATCAAGCGTCTGAGTGTTATGATGTCATCGAGTAAGGCATGCCTTTGGGAGGAGTCACATGTATAGTATGTTCTAGATTATTCAGGAGATCCTAGGTTTTCCAATGTATGTTGGAACTTAGTTGTCTGTGAAAGATGATTGTGGTGCCTTCTTTGGATAGTTATTCTTGTGACCTATTTCCCATTGCCCTTATTGTGTGGTTGTTGTTCCTACTTCCTTGTGTGGTGTAACCTCTTTGAGAAAGTGACGGGTTAGTTTGAAAATTTTTATGGAAAATAATTTATTTTTTTCACTTTCTTTCTTCCTTTTTAAATGAAATAAAACTTTCTTTCTCTAAAATGTAAATGTCACTTTTTCAAAGAAGAACCCAATTTTAAAGGGAAAAAGGGCAATGGACTGTGATTTATTTTAATGAGGAAGATTTTTTAAAACCTAGTTTTATACATTGTATTTCAAACTTGAAATTTATGGATCTTTTATTTAAAGAAAATGAAAATGTGAATAGATTGTTTGGGCATGCCTACTGAGTTTTAATACTAACACCTATAGTTTTATATTTGTTTTTTTGCTTCGGGTGTTGCTTCTTGCTCAGATTCAGTCATTGTAGTGCAATGTTGGTTTGAGGTCGGTGGTGACCCGTAGGATCACATGGAGGTTTGTGCCGTTTTATTTTTGTTTCACTTCTAGTGTTTATCTATTTTGTTCAATTTGTATTTATTTATTTATATTTTATTTACGGGTAAAATCCACTACAAGAAATCAGAGTATTTGCGACGGGATCCCGTCACAAATAACCCGTCGCGAAAAACGACATCGCAATTAAAACTATTAGCGACGGTCCCGTCACTAATAATATTAATAGTGACGGGAAAGATAACCGTCGCGAATACTTCTCGGGTTATTTTTAAAAAACCTATTTCTGACGGGCCCGTCGCAAAGAACTTTTGCGACGGGTATCTTTGCCCACCACAAATAGTTATTTCGAAATAACTATTGGCGACTGGCCTGTCGCAAATACCTTTTGCGGCAGGCTCCTATTCTCACCGCAAATACCCTTTCGAAAAACCCTATTTGTGACGGTCCCGTCGCAAATACCTTTTGCGACGGGCCTCTTTTCCCGCCGCAAATAGTTATTTCGAAATAACTATTTGCGACAAGCCCGACACAAATACCTTTTGCGACGAGTCCTTATTCTCGTCGCAAATTAGTATAAAAAAATAAAAAAATGAAATAATAATATAATAAAAAACATAATATTTTAATAATAATAATAAAATTATAATTCAATCAAATATTAAAATAAAAAATAATTCCAATATTTAAAACATTATAAAACATTATAATTTTAAATATATTTAAAATTCCTAATATAATAAAATATGAATAATATTAAAAAATATTAACAATCATATTAATGCTATAATATAAAAAATATAATATTATATAATATAATAATGTTATTATTACTATTAATATTTATGAAAATCTATTATTAATATTATTAAAATAATTAAAATAAGAAAATTATCAATATTTGAAAAAAAATATATATAAAAAAACATTAAAAAAATAATATTAATAATAAATAATAATTTTTTTAATTAATAAATCCTAAATTTTTATCAATATTTGCAACAAAAAAAATATATAAAAATAAAATAAAATAGTAAGAGTAGTATTATTATTAATAAAATAAACCAACATTAAAAAATAATACTAATAATAAATAATAAACTATTAAAAATAAATATGAATTAAATAATGCAACATTGACACCAATATAAAAAAGACAGAAACCAGGTGATTAACCACTCGTTCAATGGAAAAGAAAACGTGATTGACCACTCATCCATCTCAATTCTCTTTTCACCTATGTGTTGATGCTTGACAGGAAACTTCTATCTCCCCATGTAATATTCACATTCACTGGCAGATTGATTTTGACAGTGAATGCAAATATTACATGTGGAGACAGAAGTTTCCTGTCAAGCGTCAACACATAAATGAAAAGAGAATTGAGTTGGATGAGTGGTCAATCACGTTTTCTTTTCCATTGAATGAGTGGTCAATCACATTTGTTTTTAATTATTTTTGTTGCTAATTACTTTGTTTCTAATTACTTTGTTGCTAATTACTTTATTGCTAATTACTTTGTTGCTAATTACTTTGTTGCTAATTACTTTGTTTCTAATTACTGTGTTTCTAATTACTTTATTGCTAATTACTTTGTTGCTAATTACTTTTTTGCTAATTACTTTGTTGCTAATTACTTTGTTGATAATTACTTTGTTGCTAATTACTATGTTGCTAATTATTTTAATCACTTGCTAATTATTTTAATTATTTTCTAATTATTTTAATCATTTGAATTAAATCGCTATTTATTTTAATTCCAAATTATTTGAATTAAATCGCTATTTATTTTATTTGATAATTATTTTAATTATCTGCTAATTATTTTAATTAATTATTTGAATTAAATATCTATTTATTTTAATTACTAATTATTTTAATTATTTTCTAATTATTTTAATTATTTGAATTAAATAGCTATTTATTTTAATTATTTACAAATTATTTGAATAAATCTAATTATTTGAATAAATCTAATTATTTTAATTATTTGCAAATTTCTAATTAAATCTAATTATTACAAAATAAATGTCCCCCGAGAGTGTTAAACCAAGAGTGCAGCAAGGCCCGTTGTCGGGTACCAGGATACCTCGAGTCAAGCCCGAAACTCCTTGTCAAAGTTTTCACTCCTAGGTACATCTGTGGCAGAGCCACTTCTACTTGTTCGTATCCAGACAAGGATTTATTTGATTGATAAACCAAAAACTATACTTAACTACTAATTATACCGAATTAATTAAGACTAATTATTTATAGTTATTTATAACAATATCATTTTATTAATAAAACTAAATATAAATAATAAATTAATTTAAATCTAATTTAATTAGAACAACAATTAAAATTAATATAAAAAAATTAAATAAATATAAAATTAAATAAAACATAAATACCTTTGAAATCTTGAAGCTATGGACGCCTTTGATTTCCTTCCGACGGTCTCGCAAAAAGAATCGAATTTTTTTTCTTAAAACTAAAGCTTCAAGGAGAAGAGAGGAGAAGAAGAAGATTTGAATTTTTTCAAAACTGAAACAGTTGGGGGTATATATATAGGTTAAAGTATTTGCGAAGGGTCCCGTCGCAAATTCCTGCCGCCCGCATTAATTACGGTCGGTGTTTAAAAAGACTTTTGCGACGGGAACCATCGCAAATACTTACCTGCCGATATAACGTTAGCGACAGGCAGAGTTTCCCGTCGGAAATACCCTAACATGGTAAATACTATTTGCGACGGGTAAATCCGCCGTCTCTACTGTTTACTTATTTACGACTGTGTTGTCGCAATTACTATTTGCGACGGGTAAAGCCACCCACCGCTAATGTTATGTCTGTCGATAAGTATTTGCGACACACCGTCGCAAATACCCTCGTCCGTGAAAAGGTTATTGCGACGGGCCCGTCACAAATACTTATAGACCGACATAACATTAGTGGCGGGCGGATTTACCCATCCCAAATAGTATTTACCGCGGCAGGGTATTTGCGACGGGGAGTAGCCACCCGTCACAAATAATTTTCCCACGTTTTGGCGTGAAATCCGCGCCAAACCTATTGCGATGATGACATTGTCCCCGTCGCAAATTATCAGTTATTTGTGACGGGAATATATTCCCGTCGCAAATAAGCCTTTCGTCGGACTTGTTGCGACGATAATATGTCCCGTCGCAAATAACCTGTCACAATAAACCCTTTTTCCCATAGTGATCATTCCCACGTGTTTAATTTTGATGCCCAACATTAGTTTCTAGTCTGTGGGGATCGGAAACACCCTTTGGGCCTTGTTGCGGATTGACTCAGGTGACCGGTACAGGGTTGACCCGGGTTGGTTTGTGACATCGTCTGTTTTATCAAAATGTTCATTTAGGCCAGTTTTTTGACATATATTCCATCTCTATGTTTTGAAAGCATGTTTTGACTGAAAATGTGAAATGATTTTTCATTCCTTACATTTATTTAAATCGAAGCATAAATTGTTTATTTATATTGTAATTTCTTATGGAAATTTAGTGGAATACTACTAGGATATTTTTCTCACACTTTACCTTTCCTTTAAGTTTTTTTAGATTTTGTTATGTCAGGTCCCAGAAAAGGGAAAGTGCCACTTGGAGGTGGCAGATGTGCTTGACTAATGGGCCCTTGGGTGATGGTGGTTATTAGTAAAGCCGTGATCCACTCATTGCATAAAGATTTTGAGTTTTTATCTTGATTGATGTTGTGTCTCATTTTTTATGATGTATTCCTATTGATATTTTTATCCGAATTCTTGTGGTACTTTTCTCCTTGTTGGGCGTTTCGCATACTGACTATTCATTGTTTATCTTCAGCTGTTACATTTTTCTTACTTGTTCTTGGTACAAAATCGTTCCCTTTGATCGTTTTATGATGACATAGAACTAGTGGACAACTTGTGGGGATCGGGAATGCCCTTCCAGTTATATTAGGATCAACCCAGGTATCTATGTACTAGGTTATTTGCATTTGTTCATGGAAATATAGGATTTTGGGTATATTCCTTAAAAATCAAACCCCAGGTTTTGGAAAAAAAATTCAGCGTGGTCTGGTGGCCATAGAAATCATAATCAACATTGGTATTGATTGGCCTATGATAATAATTTCTTTCCTAGAATCTATTCATCCTCCCATACTTAATAAAATAGTGTCTATCCCATTTATTATATTATCCATCTTGTATGTTCTGTGCCTCCTTTTCACTTTAAATTATGATATGAAACACCAACAGTATCTTCTTATTAAACCCTATTTTGTTTTTTAATTCCACTTCAATGTCCAAATTAATCTATATTTTGACCCACAAGAATGTTCTTGGACCATTTACACAAGTTGAGATATTTTGATGATATTTTATTATTAGTTTATCCCACATCATTTTCAAATTCCATTATGTTGAAGACATTTCAAAAGTAGTAAAGTAACAATTTTGGATTGTTGGAAGATAATATATCTGTAATGGATGAGATTCTATATATCTATCATTCTATCTTCTCTTTGTGAGTGTGTCATTTATGTTGGGGAGGAAATGGATCGGTCCCAACATAATAGCTGAGTTAAGAAAAAATATTATGAGAATCTATAATGAAAACAGAAGTGAAAAAATAAATAGTAGGAAATAAACTGAGATGTAGATTTTAACATGGATAAAACCTCCAATGTGGTGGATTAAAAAACCATGGGGAAACTTTAAAAAATTCACTAATAACAAGAGAATACAAAATTCAAGTATTGTTTGAACTTGAATTATAATTAGAGCATAGAAAGACCCATGTGAAAACTATGCATTGATACGTCTCTGCCTTTTCTCGGATAATCATCCTATAACCAAACATCACCCAACAGAGATCAAAACTTGAACACACAGTGTCATTGCAGCACATGAAATAAGATGTTGCATAATCTGAATTTTTTTACTCACTACAGCCTCACCCAAAAACCAACACCTATTTATTTTCCCATTGTGACACAACTCACCATGTATCAGCTACCTCTTTTCTCATGGTAAAAATTAAATTTGGTTCCCCCTTTTATAATCCCTTATAAGCCCTTACAAATAGATATAAAAACTATATCATACATTATTTCAAGAGAGGAGTTTGAATTTTTCAACCTCTTATTATCCCTTTTTTATAGCTTGGATCCGCATGAGAAATGGAATGAACCACATCAATTTATGCATGCATGAAAAAAACAATTGAGAAAGGAAACACCCTAACTTTTCACACTACAATAAGATAAAACAAAATTTTCAATTTTCAAGAAAATATATGAATATATAACTAAAATATTAGAGAAAAGCGAACACATCTCTATTCCATTATCAATCAATAGGGACACACCACTTTTAGTTTAGCATCTGCAAAAGGCGACGACATCCTTTTACTTCAATCCATTCCCCTTCACGAAACCATGTCATCCCTTGGTAAACACATAGATTTGGCTAACCATCCAATAATAATACTGAAGAATCCACTGCTTTATCATCCTAATAGAGAAAACCAAATCGGTGATGTCCCTACCATCAGACACTAGATCAGGAGCCTATTTATCTTCCCCACATCACTGATAGTGAGATCCATTAGGAAGAGATGATAGACAAAAGCAATGTGTTTACAAAGGTATGGCACAGGTTCATAGATCTAGGATCCCAACAGTCGTTGTGCAGCCACACCATGCCTTTGAATCTTGAAGACAAGACTTTTGGTAGGTTAGTATTGTTGCTCCCCTACCATAGTTATCGCTTCTTGACTGCCCTTTGCTGCGGCATGTTTCTTTCTCGAGATTTTGTTTCCACATTTTTAATATGCTTTTGGGAATGTTATTTCAATAAATTATTGATCAATTCATGAATTAGGAAACATCATCCCTTGAAACCATTTGATTTTATACATTATTTCCCCCTTCCATTTTTTTCCATTAAATGAGTTGGAAATTTTTTTCCATTTTTTTCAACGTTTTACAAATATTAGATTATATTTTAAAAAATATAATACAAATGATGATTCTATATTTTAAATTTATCAAAATTTAAGTAATGATAATTAATAATTCCATTCATTTAATAACATTGAATTGAAAATATATTAATATTAAATGTATTGAAAAATGTTCTCTCTTAAATGAAATATAAAAGTTCATTTAAAAAATACCAAAAAATGATATTTTTTGAAAAATAAACTAATGAAATAAAATCATATAAATTTATTGATAGAATAAAATATTATTTTTTATATAAAATGAAATATAATAATTTTTTGTTTAGTTATTGATGAAAATTTAAATAAAATTATATAAAAGATTATATTTTTAAAAAAATATAAATAACAAAACCATATGTTATAAGTTTTGTTTTTATGATATAAAATATTATACCTAAAAAATAAATGAAAATACAAAACAATTAATAACAATAAAAATATATTAATAATAATAATTGTTTTTCTAACACTACAAGAAAAACAAATAACGACATTTTAAACCATCAACAAACTAGTTAATGATGCTTAATAAAAATGTTGCATATTTCACTGTCTCTAATTAATTAGTAGAAATTTTAATTTATTGAGAAACAAATTAGATAAATTTCAGTTTTTTATATTTAGTGACGGTTTTTATTCAATTAGTCGCAATTTTTATCCTAAACTTTTCCTATATTTAGTGTTGGTTTACCATAACCACCGCTAAAAAAAGAATTAGATAGAAAAAATCATCATTAATATGTATATCAATGGTTCCTTTTAGAAGTAGCTTATAGAAACCATTGTTAAACCATTTTAAAAATAAAAAATATAAATATATAATTTTTTTAAAACAAATATTCAACATACAATGTAATAAATATTAATTAATTAAAAAATAAATATAGAATAAACTCAATCATACATCCATTATTTATATATCTAAAACCATAATTCATAGGAGGCTCGACTCCACTTTAGTGGGGGATGCTCATCCCCACTCTGTTAGTACTCAACCAGAGGTCACCACTATGGAATATCTCTAAAAATATCAAGCAGACAACACAATTCACAAGTAGTATAATTATCAAAGTTTAGGTTATGAAATGAAAGGCACATGTTGTTCCACCCTAGACCCACACCCTATGATGCATGGGCCTTATAAATCAAGGCTCGAGTCTATCCCAACCTACCCACTATTTGGTTGGGTACAATCCCACAAAATGGGGTTCACATAAAGGTAATAACATATCATGTTTATAATCATTACTCATGTGTGGTTCAGGTAGAGTGCCTTAAGTTATTTAATAAAACTATATATAAGTTGTTTTTAACATTATAAATGACCCAAACCTACATAGTAACTAGAATATCAATCATAAGAAGGTATTAGAATGTCATGTGATCCCTCTTTTTCATGAATGATGGATGGACACATGCACTCTTGCTGCCTCGGGCCAAGAGTAAAAACTCATCAATAAAAAAATCAATATCATAATGCATCATGCTTGTCAAAGTAACCCAACTATAAAATTAAAAACCTAGAATAATAGTCTCATCCCTAATAACATGAACTTCTCTCATATGTGGTTTAGATACTCTCTGGAATAAGGTTTATACCAAGCCCTAATGATATCCAATATCTTATCTATCATATCCTAAATAACACTACAAAAAATAAATCCATGATACCACTTTTTAGCATCTCTAATCTGGTTCAAATATGTCATGACCAAACTAGGTTCTACACACCTTAATTGCACATCCCTGTATATTGGAAGCTGTCGACAGACAATGAGGGTCAATGTAAAGAGGTGTGGAGACTATACCTTTTGGTATAGATAAACATAAAAACAAAGGTGAATAAATATCATAAATTAGTCATCACAGAGCAGTGGTATAAAAGAGACATCAAAGCTAAATTCCATCAAAAAATCAACATTTTTTTAAATGGATAGGGGAAGCCTCCTTTTTTTATTGAAACTATGATAATCCCATCCTCACCCCAAATTTACCCCTCCGGGGCCGGCAATGAGGGAAGGGAGATGGTGACTTCCTGAGTCCCACCTCAGGTATGCCCTGGATTGGTGATTAAAAATGAGGGTATAATAAACATGCATTTGGGAGACATACCCTCTAAGAGAATATACAGAAGAGAGAGATAAGAATAATACACCAATCAAAACCTGATCATACATATATATAAAGAAAAACCTAGTGCAAACATGCAATTCCATACAATACTATAAAAAATTAAAGGAAAACTACAAGTATCAAAAGGTAAAAACGATAGCGACCATGAAGCCCAAACAACTCCTACAAAACCACACACTAGTAATATCCAGCTTGAACTCCATCCTTCTTCATATGACCTAACAATAGTTTATATATACGTGGGGAGAATAACAATGCACTCAGTAGGATCCCCCCCAAAGCCTCTCATGTAAATGATAAAGAAAGCACGATAAAGCACAATGAAAAATAATGAAACTAACTCGTCACCTAAATAGGTATACTAAATTATTAGCCTCACCATGGATAACTATCACCAAGTATCACATACAAGAGAGCATACAATATAATAATAAAACATAAAGGGTAACCCGCTCCTGCTTTCCCACTAGTTTTCCTCTCTACCCTAACATCACACATCTTGATCTATCTCTCTCAAAAATAATCCATCCCAAAGACACGTGGGAAAGGCATCATGACATACACCTCGTTCTTTACATCATCACATCATCCCACATCACATAACCATATATAGCAACTGCAGAGACTCCGTTTTTTCCTTATAAGACTTTGAAATATTTTTATATATATTTCTAGAGCCAGGCGTTGAGACGACATGTGATTCTGAGACCTAGTGCGCCCATAATTAATTCTATAAAAATATTAAATGTATTTTATATTAAATGTGTTAAGTTTCATAAATAAAACTGGATAAATCTTAAACAGAATCTCGGATCATAAATCTGAGACATCAGTTGAGTCCAGAATACATTTTTTACCCTAGGTGTGACCTAAAATAGGTCGACATGGGGTGTTCAGGTATCTCTCTTGTTGGAGGTACGTTCAAAGGATAAATAAATAAATAAATTTAATTAATTGATTTATTTAACCTAATTTAAATGTATGTAAGTATACATCCATTAATATTTTCCCAAGGTTAGCCTCATAATCTTAGGACCATTTATATCTTATCCTTCCTCATTCTATTGGTGAATCAAATCAAAGGACGATGAAACTATGGATTAGAGAATATCAAGATGCAACAAACACAACGACTTCCTTCAATCATTGGAAAGTGATTTCTTCCACAAAAAATGATCCAATCTCTAGGTAGGACTCATAAATTTGTGTATTATGCCTATTTTGATTAAATTGATTGAGCATATCAATCCCCTACGTAAATTTGCGCCAATTGTGGCCTAATCATGCACCTGGGTATTGAAATGTTTATTGGTTATTCTTGTTTATTTGACATGGATATATCATTCTTGATCTTTGTCCAAGAAATCCTGGGAAATGATGGTTAAAAAATTATTCTTGTTCCTTTACCCCTCAATTTATTCATGTTCTTCACCGGTTGGACCCTGCAGTCCTGGTTCGACATTGTTGGGTGGTACCAAACCTGATCGGACCCACAAAATCATGATTGATTCCTGAACAATGGAAGAATTGAAAAATAAGGAAAATTATGGGTTGTTTGCAGGTTATGGAAGATCTTTTCAATGATCGGTAGCCAAATCATCAATGATAGAAGGTTCAAGGGCTTTCAGAACGTACGAAGAACCTATGATGAATGGAAAAATCTGATTTCTAGAGAACGACCGCTGGAAATGATGATCCATGACTAGATATACAAATTTCAGGTGGAAATGAGGCCATAATCGAAGAGGAACTGATAGATTCGAGGTGTAGAGAGTGGATACGATAATCTAGAAAAATCACGACTACACATCATGCACTATGATGAACACACAATGTGTATCCCCTTGGATGTGGTGGCTAGGGTTTTGTGTTTTTATAAGGATGGCATGCCATGTAGACTCCCTACACACTGTGTACCCCTTACCCATGTGGATGAGCCATGTGATGGAACACGCAGCTAGGAATACGCCATGTTCCCAAGTACATGGACATGGCCAGAGACATGGGTGACACCCCATGTGAAGTGACACACTATAAGTACATGAAAACGACTTAGATAAACATACACAACCCAGCACATGGGTGGGACTCCAAGTGGTGTAGGCATGATGTGTATATCTGTCACACTCCGTGTAACCCTGCATGATGAGAGATTTGTTTACTTAGAGGGAAACGACTAGGAAAAAGGTTAGTCCATATGTCGTGTGGATCCCCTACACACCGTGTACCCCTTGGCACCCTTTAAGGAAACTTCAACCTTCAGTATATCCTTCATTTAGACTCATATTTTGGCCTGTGAGTAGCCTATCCAGAATATTTTTCTATGTAGAACATGAAGGTTACCTTAGTTTTGGATTTTGATATATGATGTGGAATTTTCCAGGCATGACACTTGGTTAGGAGATGCACGATGACAACGATGATCACGTGGGATCCACAGAGGCAACCTGAGTGGAACACTTCAGTTGGATGGACATGGGTCCCCAATGACTATAGCGGAACCCTCTTGTTGTCAAAGGGAATGGGTTCTCTATAGAATCCTAGATTAGAACCCTCAATCTTGGCTAGGCATGGGTCCTCTACCGCTAGAGTGGAACCCTCCAGCAGGGCTATGCATGGGTCCTATGACTCTAGGGTGGAACCTTCTTTCTAGGCATGGCATGGGCCATCCATTGACCATTAGAGTGTAACTCTCTAGTTGGGTTAGACATGATTCATCTACCAACTCCTAAAGTGGAACCCTCCAGCTGGGCTGGGCATGATTCCTATACCACAGAGTGTAACCCTCATATTTTACTGAGGCATGGTCCATATACCTTGGGAATGTGGCCCATTGACTGTGCGGGATAGTGATGAGGCATGGATTGACTTGGATGGTTATTTCAAGGAAGATGCATTAGATGCTGGCCATTGTTGATGAACTTTTGGAACTATTGGCATGTCTTTTTCCTGGGTTGAGATGTGTGATAAAGATTCCATTTTTCTGTCATTTACGATTCTTTTGACTGAGCGCGCACGCACGCACACATTATATATATATATATATCTTTATCCATACCATTGGATTTGGTTTCTCTCTTACCATGGGGTGTGAAGACACATGGAGTATTCCATGTGTTTTACATGTTTAGCTTCCCATGGATGGATGAGTTTACTCACCTATTATAGGTGTAAAATACTTGGCAAGAGTCCATCTACACATCATGTTGATCCCCTTATTCTTAGAAGAGGTTACTCTTTCTATTTCTTGGTTTGAGCTGCATCTTGTTTACTATCTGTTGTCTTTTTAATCCATTTGTATCTCTTACTACTCCCCCCTTCAGTTTTCAAGGTATCCTATTGGGTATGTCTATACTCACCCATGTATGGGATTTTACCACACGTTTCATGTCTTATGATGATGATGGATAGCTCCATATTGACTTCAGAGGAGCTTAGGGATACCTAGTAGTTTGGACTATGTATGGTGGTCGCAACTTGGAGATCATGAGAGAAATCCCTACATGGATTACATGAATTAATATGGTTTCCATTTCTACATGTAGGCTCCATTTCTATACAAAGACATGCACTTTATTGTAATATGAATCATAATATATAATTTTAAAACTTTCGAAATAATTATCATAAATTGAAAATTTATGTATAACTAATCCCAAAATCATAATCTTGGTTTCTTTGGGATTATTATCAAAGTCCTTTATAGGATTACATTTCCCTAATCTATGTTTTCCTAAATATATTTCCAAAGGTTTGTACTAAACATCCTTTGATACCAACTATAAAGACCCTGGACTTAGTAGACTAGATTCACTGGTTACTTAATTACATTATCACTAGATACAAGGAATCACTTCTGGAGGGACCTAATAGTTCAGTAGTCTTAGTAAAATAGACACATACATGAATTTCATAATATAGTTGAAAGCATAAAATAAAACATAGTATTTTTTGAGTAAACCATTATTCCCTTTAGCATATCCCTGCATATCAATCACAAAACACAACCTGACATCCTAGGGAAAACAAAACATAAGAAAGGGGTGAGATTGAATTATCAGCAAGGGTAATAGTTTAGTGGAAGCTATTATAAATAAATAAGAATAAAAATATTGAAAGGTAAATAACTGAAAAAAATCCATTTAAACAATAACATGAGAAATATAGAAGATATAAAGGATGATCGAATAATCCATTTAAACATTCACATAAGCTCATAAATTATCCATAGATAATCTAACCAATCGAATAATCACATGGACATCAATAACTACATTCATAAGGATGGAATGCATAATACTAGACATCTGAAACTTTCCATTGATGCCTTAGTAAAGAAATCTAAAAATACTATCAAGGCCTTGTGCCATGACATCTAAATAAATGGGTAAAGCCTCAACCAAAACTCAATCTTGTTTTTTCTTATGAGTCCTACCAATACTTCGAGGGTCTATAGTGGGCCTCACCCATCACTTACTAAGTCCAATGAATTTCTCATTTGAAAGGGGTGAAGAATAATCAATATTAACATTTTTATTGAAACTAGTATATGAATTTTTAATAATTATGCCAATCAATAAACATAATCATAAACCATCTAGAGTAATATGGTGGATGATATCAGAATAGTACATCCCTAGTCAAACTAATCATAAACCATACAATAAAATATGGAAGATAGTATCATAAGAGAATAACCTTAGTAAATAATAATGTTCAATAAATTATGTTGAGATATATTAAAATACTTTAAAATGGTCATTGAAAATTTATTGAAGAAAATACCATTTTCACTTTGAAATAACTCATTTTAAAAAAGTTGTGCAATTATAAAGGAAAAAATTTCTATGAAAATAAACTTTTAAATATATAAAGGAAGATTCAAATCATTGAGGGATCATGGTGGAGGGAAATTACATTTATTTGGTATATGTTAAAAAACATTCATTTCACACCTTTTTAATAAAAATAAAAAAGTACCTTGTTTGGAAAATAATAGGAAGATTCTATTTAAAACATTTCGTAAAAATTCAAACATGGGTAAAAATGAATTTAAAAATAACTATAGAATAGTAAAAAAAAAATTGAAAACATTTTTATAAAATATGGATATGGAATAGAATTATTCCTCAATGGAGACCTAAATATAAATAATCTTGAGTAATGATGAAATTGTGAAATATACCATTACCACTTTGGTATGTTTTGAATCATAATCCCAATAAAAGAAATAAATTTAAATACCATGAGTAAAAATATATTAATGATATAATATATCAAAGTATTAGTATTTATACCACATAAAATAAATAAGTGGTTAATATGACTTATGTCTAATAGAAGTAAAATTGAGACGAGAAACCCTTACCTCAAGCCCGATTTCCATCGTACGTGTTTGAAGCTCCTATATAATAAATATAGATTTATTATATAAATATATATATTATAGAAAAATTAACATATATATCATACCATATAATATTTACTTATAATATTTTATCACTCGTTTATTAATAATTCTTTGTTAAAATCACTATTTCGAGTAATAACTGGTTTGTTTTTCTTGTATGTTTTGGTTCGGTAGTTTTAGTATTTGAACATTGATCGAGGTTCCATAATATATAGAATGTAAATAATGATATAAATATCATATAAATATATATATATATATATATATTAATTATATATTTATTTAATAAAATCCATTAAATTTTGAAATAGAAAAATGAACTGCACCATTCATGGAGATGATATATCGTATATAGGCTTGGGTGCTGTTTTAATTTTTGATGGATGGAATGAAGGAAATAAAAATAAAAATTAAAATTTTTGGTATAAATATTATGTAATATATATCATATGTATTCATTATTTTGATATTTATAACCATCCAAGTAATGTGGTGATTAGAAACAAATTATACTACTGCGTGGATATGGTAAGTCGTACGTACACACAAGCGATGTTTTTGATTTTTTTAGGATGGAAAAGAGATGGAACATGGTTTTAACATAATCATAATAAAATCATAGTATATATAAAATTTTGGAGTAATTATTTTATGATTATTACAACATATGAAGAGTAAGTATAAGAAGAAATAAATTTGAAAGAGTCAGTAAAGACGATTACCTATTCTTCGGTGGACTCCCTTTATGTCTCTTCTTATAGGACACAATTTTGGTCTTTTCGGTTGATAAAAACGTCTATAACTTGTATAATAATGTTTAGAGGATAAATGGGAAGGTATTGGTCATGCTATATGGCTCAATGTAGTTTGATTATGTGAGTAAGGAGGTTCCCTTTTATAATTGAGGAGAGAGACACTTTCAGAATTTCTCAAATGATTGAAATATAATAAGATTATTCAAGATTCAAATGATTCCAAAGAGAAGTGATTTAAAAGGAAAGGTGGGATATGGTTGTAATCCAATCAACCAATAGAATTTAGATAAATTTTGTCACAATTTTAAACCTTATAATTTTAATTAACCCATAATTAACCTATTTTAATTTTAACAACAGTAACAACTTTTTTAATATTAAAGGGTTACAATTCTTATATATTAGGTGAAAATTGGAAAATAAATGTTCACTTTATGATATTTTCAACCATATATTATCTACATCATACTTATTAATGATTTATACTATTTTTATGTAATTCAATAAAATATTATTCTCATAAAATATCATTATTATCAATTTTGACAATATTTATTACTTTGAATTTAATAACATCAAGAAAAAAACATAAATTCAAACCAAATATTTAATTACATCCCTAAAATGTTAATTTAATCTATAAAATTCTTGGATCAAATTGTTTATCACAAATTATATTACTTGTAATATTTTTAATATCATTTATTTTATTTTTATGTTAATTAAATTAATATTATAATAGTTTTGGATAATCATATAAGGTAATTATATAATTTATAAAAATTATAAAGTAATTTATATCATGAATATAATTTTAAATTGATCAAAATATACATTTATATTTGTTAAATATGTATCTTAACACACATATATGTCATGAAAACACATTTAATGTGTTATTTTGTATTTTGCTCGCCTTATGCAAGCATTACACAAGAATTTGGATGAACAACTTTTTATATAAAAAAAAATTTGTTTATAACAATAGAAATAATCAATAATAATTAATATTCAATAACCATGTCTAGAAAAGGAATTATCCTTTCCCAAATATTGTTTTTAATTTACCAAATTTGACTTTTCCAGTGTTGCTCAGGCTTTGCGTCGACAATGAAAATTATTTTAATATTTATTATAGAATAAATTTAAATATAAATGTTTTAAATTATTATTTTTATAATATTTTTATTATTTTATCATACATTATTAATTATATAAGTTTTATAAATTTTCAAATTATGTTTTTCTCTTGGTGATATCATAAAAGATACCATATTTCATTTGATATTGTATTTTTTTACTATCAAGTAAAAAATTTACTTCATTAGAAAAATTTCAAAAAAATAATAATCCTATGATGAGTTTGGATTTATGAATATAAAAATAAATTCCATTTCATGATATTAAATTCCAATAATTGGTTGAAATTAATTTTAAAATAAGTGCGCAAAATACGACAAAAACCACTTTTTAGAAATAATACAAATTTTATTAAAAATGCTTATTTATGTATATAAATGATTTTATACCAAATTAAATTATAAAAATAATTAC
The DNA here is from genome assembly GCA_963277665.1 of Viscum album. Lineage (NCBI taxonomy): Eukaryota > Viridiplantae > Streptophyta > Magnoliopsida > Santalales > Viscaceae > Viscum > Viscum album. The sequence continues at coordinate 918,202,908 of OY728164.1, read as the reverse complement.
ATTGTTAATAATTTAATTATTCATAATATATTAGAAAAAATTTTATTTTTAAATAAGTTAAATATAAAATGTAACTTTGCAAATAGTTGACATAAAAATATAATTTTCAACAAAATCAGTATTTTTTACTATTCACATGAAAATAAATATTCTCATAAATATCCAAAGAATTAAACCTAAGATAATTTTGAAATTATTATTTCAGAAATGATATTTTTTTAAATATTATAATTTATATATGTCCCAAAAATTAATTATAATATTTTCACACAAAAAGAAATATTGGTTTTTCAAGGGAACTTATTTTAAAAGAATAAAATTGCTTTACTGAAAATTGAGTACTTATTTCCTAAGGATTAATCAATGCCTTTTCATAATGCAGGCCCTCCATGTATATTTCATAATTTGTTTAATACTATTCATACCATCGTATACAATGACTTGATTATAATTTTCATATTTAAATAATAATATTTTGGGGTTTATTTAAACTCAGTGTTTCATATTGTATTTGATATCGAATAAAGTGTTCTTTTAAAAATATTAGGGTGCTACATTTTACATTTTTAAAGAATAAAAAAAGGGATTTGGTTCCCTATATTTCAAAAAATGGGTCTAAAGAGGTGTGAATCCAGTCCACACGTGTTCATTGAGTGGATAAGTGTGAATAGGTTCCATGCTTCTTTCCATGCTAGCAAGGAAGTTGGAACCTCATTCATGATTCCATGGGGCACGACATTAAATGTGTACTATGTTCATGATTCATTTTTAATGTTTACAATGGAGGCTTAAACGAGGTTCACGATTCCCACTAAAAAAACATATAAATGAAGGGACTCCCCCCTCCATTTCATTTGTTCCACCTTGTATTTTGATATGAAGCTCTACCAGATTCCTTTCTTGGCGTATATTTCTAGCTTTTGAGAAGGTAAAATTTCTATTTATAAATTTTAATTTTCAAATCGTTTTATTTATTTTGTTTGTATTATATATTTATTTAATATGTATGGTTGTATTAATGTATGAATTATTATTCTTTATATGATTTAATTTATGTATGAATTGTTGTTCATTGTTTGATTTAATTTATAATGAATGAATTATGGAATTTAAACATCATTTTTTCATAATTTAATTTTTTTATAAAATATAAATTATATTTAGAGAAATATTATTCTTAAAAAAATATTTTTAATTTAAATTTTGAATAATTATATTAGGCTATTTATATATATAATATAATATATCTAAAGTAAAATGAATAAAAAATATAGTATTTGATAGGTAAATAAAGTGAATTAACAAAAATATTTTATAAAAATTATTATATGAACATTTATTTATAAAAATACTAGTTATATTATGTGTCATATTTAAATTTATTTAAATAAATAATATATTATTCGATAGACACACACACACACACACACATGTAATATCCTTTTGGATGGCGTTGTGGTTTTGGGAGCTTGTTCATGAAGGTGACGATGATGGCATCTATGGATCACTTTTACCATGGCGATTCCTCACTCTCTTGGTTCAAAACTCCTCTCTAGAGGGCTATCTTGAGTGTCACCTTAGATTCCTGGTGTTTCTCATCATGGTATTGAAGGAATCATGACTGTAGATGGAAAATTGGGTGAAATATCATATTTAAGTGATTCTCCTTCTTAGTGTTCTCTGGCGGCTTTCAGGGGCTCTTCTTCTAGTAAGATCCTCAAAAAAGGATCATTGGACAATGTTGAAGTTGCCATAAAGCATTTTCTAAATGATTGGATATGGGTAAGAACTCATTAATCACTTGGGTTGTCCTACCTAAAGGTGTGAAGCCATGATGGCTTGAAGATCTTATTCACATGATCTCTTTTCTTTAGGGTTTTTTTTCAGATTAGAAGTGTATTTCATAGGTAGAGGCTTATGTCGTTATTTGTTTCATTCGGATGAATCTCATATTTTTTTTTGGTCCTCTGGTTCACTTATTTTAAAGTTGGAAATGCTCTATATCCATGAATGGAAGATGGAATTCAATGTGTCACTGGTCAAGAATACATTAACATAGGTATGGATCAGTTTGCACGACCTCAACTTAGTTTTACGACATCCAAAAATTCTGCATGGCATCGCTGCTTCCATTGGTGTTCTAATTTCCTCGGATAAGGAAACGAAACATTTCAGGTATGGGAATTTTTTGAGAATACTAGTTGAAATTGATTTGAGTGATACTATCATTAACACTGTTACTCTAACTACTACCACTAATGATATACAAATAAATGTTGAGTCTGAGAATTTCCCTGTATTCAATCTGAATTGGTAGTATGTTAGTCATTTGGATGAGAATTGTAGGAGGAAGGTATTTGAATCTTTTAGTTAGAAGAGTAATCCAACAAAGTATTTTGATGTTAATGGGAAATTTAGGCATCATGGGAATAACTCTAGGCAGCCTAAGGTGTAGTCAATGGATTTTTAGGATAATCCTGCCCAGATATCTTGGGATCCAGACTGTATGGATAAGTCACTAGTAGAGAAATGAGAATAGGAGAGGAATTCCTTGGTTTCATTTATCCCATTATCCAATCCTGATAATGGTTCTAGGAGGAAAAGGGGTGGGTATGGGTCTCAACTACCAATTATAGGATCTGATGGTGACTTTTCATATGCTTTTGCACTTAAGCAGGTCATTCCTATGGGGTCAGTTTGCCTTACCAGAGTTGATGAAAAAATTATCACTCCCGGTGAGATTTCTGTTGTACTAGTAAATATTGAATATAGAAAGAGAGCAGGTAGTGTCACACTATCATACCTAAAGGCCTCATGGGAAGACACAACAGTTGATAAGGAAGTGGAGATGCACACTGATCATGAGACTAATTTCCAATAGGATGTCCATTATGATCTCTAGTAAAATTTATTATTTTATACCTACATGAATGGTAAGGATAAGGTGGTTTATGAAGGATTTAAATTGTTATTTAATAGTAAAATCAAGGTTCCCTCACAAATGCATGGAAAAGACTCAAATGTGCAGCATGAGGTGTTTGAACTCGAGAAATTTCTTAAATCTTCCCCCAAAGATATTTAGGTAGTAATGTCAACAAAGGAATCTATGGAACCCCCACAGGGTGGGGTCCTAGCTAATGGGCCAAGGGATGGAGAAGCCAACACTCTGGAAATGATGGAGGAAAGTGAGGAGGCATCCACTATTCCATTGGGTTCAGGTACTAATAATTATAAATTTATTTTTCTTAACATTTTACACAAATCCAAGAGTAAGTATGTGTTTCATTAGGAGCTTGGATATATCCATGAATCTCCTTGTGTTGAAGGACAAACCTTGGATATTGAGATTTTTAAAACTTTGACTCAAGATGATAAAGATGAGTCATCGAGTATAGATGAGTAGGTTGGTAATTGGAAGTCTTCGAAGCAATGGAAGAGGGTAGGCACCCAGAAAGTAGGGGTTTCCCTAGAGGACAGGGCGACAAAAATAAAAGAAGGTGATGGCTACTGGTCATTGTTTTTTTGGTTTCGTTGCACCATTCTTTAACCTTGAAATCTCCTATCATTATTGCATGTGTACTCTACTTTTGTTAATAATTTTTTTGGGGACATGGGTTTTTGAATCCATAGCTTGAGTCATTCCTAGTATAAACAAATAAAAATATTTTTTGTTAATGGTGAAATTTTTTTTTACTACTAATAATAAATTTTAAATTATATTAATTATAAATAATTATTATTCCAAGTAATTATGTTTGAAATATAATTATTTAAATTTTTGAAACATTAATTACCTCAAGAATTGTATATATACTTATATAATTTTATTATTTTGAAAGTAAAATAAGTTCAAATTATTTTATTTTTTATTTAAGAGTAAATTATATTAATTTTTTTAGTTAAGTTTAACACAATTTACTATTATTAATATTTTGAGTAGTTATGTATAAATTAATAATATTCTTATTTTGGAAATTATAACTTCTTGTGAATATATATATATATATATATATAATTATGTTTTAAAATATTAATAAATGCAGTTGAATATATTCAAATGTATATATATAGTAGATTGAAAAATTAAATAAATTTACAATATATTATTGAATGGATAGATAAATAAAATTATAATACTAATTTTTTTTCAAAATATATACTAGAAATAATCATTACATATAAACATGTATATCATAAATTAATTGTAAAAATTCATAATTTTTTTGGATAATTTACATTATTTTATTTGAATATAATATTTGAAAATAGTATTAGGTATATTAAAAATACATTATTAAATAAAAAAAATGCTTACACACACACACACACATATATAATGATATTTAAAATCATGTAAAATAAATATACAAATATATCTATATATATATATACATATATATTTGTAATTTGTTAGATATCGTTATAGTTAAAGATAAAATATGTAGAAAAAAATAAGTATCCCAAAAAACAATTCAAGAGTATTGTGTGATGATAGGTCTTGAGTTGACTAACCAATGTATAATTGAAATTGCATGTCATCATTTTTTATATGTGGTCATATAGTTTGTAATAATCACATTTTATTCTCCTTGTTGATGACATTTGTGTTGTCCCTATTTCTATGTACATAAGGACCTACGTGTCCGTGTAAAAATTTTATGTATCCCAAACATCTAGTTCCCCTCACTTTCATGTGACTAACATTGTAATAAAATGGTGTTCGACAAGAGGTGTTGTTGTTTGAAACTAGATTTTTTAACCATGGATGAAACGAGACTGATTGTTGTTTAAATATGAGATAATAGAGGTACCATGAGTTATAGCCTTTTGGTTGGTTTATCAAATAATGATAAAACAATCCACAGAAAAAGTCTCAAGATCTAGGAACAATTTTATAATCATAACTAATTAAAACATTTTAAACATTTGATGATGTAGTATAAATATGTATAACATTTTATTAAATTTTAATTCTAGGAAATCGTGTCAACATCAATACACAATAATATTGAGATTATTTTTATTGATCAAGGTTTTAGCTATAGTTTTCCACCTGTAAGAGTGGAAAATATTCATGAAAGTCTTATTATAAATAGATGTATATATATATATATTTATTATATATAGTTATAGGTATGTTACAATATATAGAACATCCCAAAGAAACATGCTATAATTATTTTATAATAATAGGTCTTGAGATGACCAACTAATGTATGATTAAAATTGAATCTATTTTTTTTCTGATTATTTATTTTTTAGTAATTGGATGATCTTGATATAACTATACAATGTATTATTCAATTTCCATGCCATGTTTTTATTTTCTATTATATAATTTATAATATTTTCATTTTATTTTCCTTATTTATGAATTGAATGTCATCCCTCTCTCTAATCATGTAAGGACTTTCATGTCCATCTAAAAATGCTATGTATTTCAAACCCCTATACCCTCTAACTTACACATGAGTAACATTTTAATAAAAGCGTGTTTGACAAGATGAGTTGTTGTTTGAAGGTGTATTGTTACACCAAGACTAAAATGAGACTACTAGTTTTTGAAATATGATATAATAGAGGATCTAGGAGTTCCCCCTTAGTTTTTGGTTAGTTTATCAAATAATGATAAACTAATCTATAGAAAAAGTCTCAAGGCCAAGTTATGGTAATTTAATCATAACCAATTAAAACATGTTAAATATTTGATAATATAGTATATAATTTTTTATTAAAAATAATTATAGGTAATCATCTCTATGTGAATATATTGCAATTGCGAGGTAATTTATATCGATCAAGTTTTTAGCAATATTTTTTCACCCGTAAGAGTGGAAAATCATCGTGAATGTGTGACATTAGATGAAGTTCATTAGAAAATTTATAGTAAAAAAAATAAAGACATTATCAATATATTACTTCAATTATATATCCACATTATCAATATCTTGATAATCTATGGAACATTTAGTATCCTCTGGTTGATGACGAGGATTAGGTAGATGCATCATTTTAGTATAAGAAATAGTGCATTAATGGTTTATTGAGAATATGTATGGATATTTATGATATTGATGAGGTGTAAACTACTGTTACAAAACAATGTTATGGGAGATCTTTTGAAGTCAGTTCTCCACAACATTCTCATTCATTATCTACTCATTTGACTCTGGTAATATAAAAAAACTATGAAGATGATGATCCGAATATGGAAAGAACTGTAGGGGACATCCCTATTATTACTCTTAATTTAATTAATGAGACTTTATCCAATGAGGAAGTATCTGATGATGAAATGGGAGATGATTTAGTTGAGGATTATGTGGGGAATGATCCTTCTATGTTTCCTTTAATAGATAGGAACAAACTAGTTCGTGGTAATCATCCTACCTTATTAACTTCCTAAGTTGAAGGAATGTCATGTGAACAACATTTCAATTCAAATGTAATTACACCAAATACTAAATTACATGGAATTATATATAACATATCTACATCAAATGATAAAACAATATACACTGAACAAGTGTTTGAAAGAATAATTGAATTGAGAAATTTTCTAAATAAAAACCAAATTGAGAAGAAATTTTAATTTGTGGTTTATGATTCCAAGAAGTAAAATACCACATTTAGTGTGAAAAATATGATCCAAAATGTAAATTTTGAATGTGATATTTTTTTTTCATGTTATAAGATAACTAAGTTGGAAGGAACACATACTTTTGTTCATTCAAAATTGTTGCATGATCACTCTTAAATTTATGAATAGTTTAAATTTATTATTATTGTAGAGATTATATGAATGTGTCAGTATGTTCCTGTATTCCTTGTACAATAATGAATACATCAGTTTTTTAAATACAAGATATCGAAAAAAAATCTTGTAATGACAAATAGAAGACCATTGTGAAAGTCTATAGTGATTTTGATGAATCATATGTAGTATTTCCATAACTAATTTGATTGTTGTCTCTCAACAATCTGGATATTTATCATTTGGAAACTCTTGAATATGTCTCCCTAGATCACTGATTTTATCAATCAAAGGTGAACCTCCATTAAATATTTTGGGCATTCAGAACATTTATCAATAATTTTCCTTATTTTAAAAAATTCATTCAAGTAAATGTATTTTTTTTATAGTAATTATAAAAGTTTTCTACATATTTATTCTATTGATTATGGTAATCATGCTCCTATACCATGATTCTGAATCATGGAGTTGGTTTTTTGTCTTATATATGTATTCAGATTACCAAATTCCTGGGAGTGTGTCTCATATATGTTTTCCATCGAGCGATTATAGTGGCTATTAAAAATGATGATGTTTTATGGAGAGAAAGGAATACTTATTATCAATATTTATTTATACATATTTATAGTAATGTGTTAAGTATTTCAGAGGTGTGGAAATAAATAAGGAAATCATCAACTTAGGTATGTTTTCATAAAATTATATGTTTTTACAAAAATATTTAATATCCTTTTAAATGAATTGTTATCTTTTTTTTTTCATCATATAAGCTTCAATATTGAGAGTCTAATCACTGAATTAAATAAATTTATTAGGCTAATCAAGATGTATATGATCATATGGTGTGGATATCAAATGAAAAATAGTAATTATCACATGATGGTAGAAAGGGATATGACCATATGACCACTAATATTGCAGAGTTTATAAATCAGGTCTTCAATGGTGTTCATAAACTACCAATCATAAGATTAGTACAAGAAATATTTTATAGATGTGTGAAGTAATTTGTTGAAGGCTCCCTGCTGGCCTATTAGAGGATACAACATGGAATGTGTTTTGGTCATAATTTCAAAATAGGCAATGATAATATACTATAGGAAGGTTTCTCATTTCATGTTTGAAACTTTGTGGTATGTAGGGAACCACTTTTAGGTAACAGAGTGCCACAACCCATTCACATGAAACAATGGTTGAGTGTTGGTGGTTGTATTGGAAAATAAGTACTGTGATTGTGATTCTTTCCAGACAGTGAGATAACCTTATACACATTCTGTTGCAGATTATGCAATAGTAAACATATCATGGGAACCCTATGTTGACCTACTGTATCACGTGAGCACTCTAGTTGACTATTATAGTGCATCTTGGTTTCTTGTTGATGATTTCCATGCTTTTGACTTGCCTAATGATCATATGATTGTGGTTCCTGATATTATCAGGGTTCATATTCAAGATTTTCCATTTATGGATTCTTTAATTTCTAGACTTTTTTATTTATGTATTGTTTTATTTATGGTTTGAATCAATAAGAATATTATGATATTTCAAACTTTTACCTTTCCAAATAATCAATCGATTATAGTGCCTGATATTACTTGGTTTTACCCTTGAGGATGACCAAAGTTTACTCATATCATAAATGAGTTGGACTGGCCTTGGGAATTGGAAGTGGGACTATGATACAACTTTTTTTTCACATAAGGGAATACTCATAAAAGATGTCCCCTTGTGACAAAAAAGGGCTCCAATTCACAACATCTTTGACCAAGTTTTTTTTTATTTTATCATGATTATGTAAATTTTCTTAATATTTAGGATTTTTTATTTATGGATCCTTTTATTTTTGGATTTTTTCATTTATTTATTTCTTTATATCTATACTATTTTAATTATGGTTTCACAAAGTCTATTGAATATATCATGTAATCATTTCTACTATACGATATTTTCATCATAGTTGATAATCAAAGAATTATTTATAAATAAATTAAACATGGTTGGAGATCATTAAAATAATAAATTGATGCAATGATCCAACAAAACCAATTACATCTCTTGGTTCACCTCATTTTTCATCATAATGATTAATTATGAATAATAGTCCTCTACATGATTTTTCTTCTTGTAGTTTCTGAAAAGTTATTTTACCAATTATATTAAATTAACTATAAAAATTAATAATGATATTAAATATAGAGATTTTGGTCACTCCATTGCCCACATTTCAAGATTACCATGTTTCACAGCTAGTCATAGAGGGATGTCCGGTTCCTTTTTTAGCATACATAGATCTCATTATTTCTACCATGTTACACCACCTCATTCTATCATCCCTTATCTTCAACATGCTTGAATATATAGTGTGAATATGTGTGACTTCACATTCATTGATCATTAAATAATTTCTTCCATAGTAGAGATATGGAGTCTAGGGACCCAAATATTTCATTTCCCATAGGGAGAGATGGCTATTACTCATCAAGATGTGTCCATTATGTTGGGCCTTCCCATCAATGGTGTGGTTTTGATAGGCTGAGTTGGTGCTGAGTAGATTGATATAGCTCACAAAATACTAGACATTGAGGTCTAAAATGATACTAGGTCCATCATCAGGATTTTATTATGCATGTCATGGATAGACAAGCACATCTCCCATCTAGATAACTATGCTGATGATATCACAGTGCTGATATTTACACATGTATACATTCTAAGACTTATCGGCAACATAGTCTTCATTGATCATTCGACTACATTTGTACACATGATGTATTTAACGTTACTCGAAGATTTGGACTAAATTGAGAGGTATAGATGGGGGTCTTCATGTCTTTATTATACATATAGAGAATTATGTAGTGCATTTCACATAAATAAGATACAAATTATAGGATGTATTATTCTTATCCATATGTCGATATGGGAGTGTCTCACATGATTAGAACCACATGCCCACATGCCATTGCCTGTAGATATTTTATGGGATTCCTTATATGGACGGTGATAATTTTTTCCATCTTATATAATTATAAATATATTATCTACTTTTGGAGTAAGACATATTGATATTCAGATACTACCAGACTATATTTCCACACTTATATAATTATGTTGGAAAATATTTGACTAGATGACATATGAGATTACTAATTATATAGTTAAATTAATGTTTGGTACTATAAATGAATTCATTTATTATTTTCTTATTAATTTTTTTTTTATATTTTAGGTTTCATGGATTCTATATATTGAGCCTACCATCCAGAGTATCCTACCTTACTATACAGTGATGCTTACTGGCAGCTCATGTGTTGGACTTATGATTCATTTTCATATTATTTAGCAACATATAACTAATAGAGTTATGAGGAAGTTTATATTCTATCATATTATTCCTTCACTACCTAGTCAATTTACTTTACTTTATTCCTTCAATATTTTAAGGAAGCCAGAATATGACTACATGTGATATCATGAACACTAAATTGAGATGAGGGATAGACGAAATAAGTCTTGATTATAAAGGACAGGCACAATATGTATGCATCTATCAGATCTGTAGGATTATGGGCCCTAGTATCAGATGTCCCTAGTGACATATCTTACATGACATGTACATGGATATCAAGAGTTGGTAATAATTATTCCTTCCACTATTGAATAGTTTTTTTATTAACTCTAGTTAACTACATAATTTGTTTTTAAAGCATTCTCATATAACTTAGCTCATTCACATCTCTGATCTGGTAGTGGGTGGTTCATTTGACTAGGAATATTTGTATAGAGCAGTAACATATCTACTTGATCCGATGAATGATATTTCTCATTGGATTTTTTTAGTGTGTCAAATGATGTTACATTTGTTGAGCCTGATATAGATGGGATAGGGGTGATGATCCTGTTATGGATGTAGATGCGGCATAGGAGGAGGATTCCCATCATGATTATCCATATGCTTCTACACATCCTATTGCATGTGATCCACAACCAAAACTACAACCACAGCTAGAGGAACATTCATAGGCATAGACACATCCACATTCATAGTCACGACCACATGTTATTAATCCAGAGGGCCCCGACACATCATAATTTGTTAGTATGTCAGAATTTTCTACAGTGATTGAAGATGACTGGTCTGTGTTGCAGTCATTATTTTTCTATGAACTGTAGATATATGCTACACTACAACCACCTTCTTCAAATGTTTTAGAGAGTTCTAATAATTCTCTATTATCTTTGTAGCTAGTAGATGGCACGAGTTATGAGATTGTAGATATACTACCTATCACATAAGATGTTGTGTAGGTAGGTGCCGAATATGCTACACAAGAGGTGCATATTCGAGAGCATATACATCGATTGACATGACATGGAAACATTATCTATACACTTGGTTGTGGCATAGGGGAGCCCCTGAGACACGAATGTGGATTAGAATAACACATGTTAAATATTTTTTAAATCATTATGTGTACAATATTTAAAAACCTACTAATATATTATATTTTGTTACATACAAAATTGATATAATTGAAAATTCATTCAAATATTTATAAATTATTAATAAAAATTAATATTTTTAACTACAATAGTAATAATAATTACTATTTATTAATTATATTAATAATTCTAAGTTTTATTATCCATATTATGTATAATAAATAATCCTGTTAAATTTATTATTAAATATTAATAATAATATTATTTTGAATTCTATAACCATTTTTAATATTAATAATAAATATTTCTCAAAATATTCCAGACCAGGCATGCCTGGTCCTAAAATTTGTTAAAAGAGATTAAAGATAAAGAGTAAAGCATTACAAGGGGGTTTTCAAATGTAGGAGTGAGTCACACCCCGCATATCAACATCAACCAAATAAATACAATTATCATGCATTCTAAAAGACCACATCAAGCTCATGTTTATGATCTTCGTCTTCAATATTTCTTTTGCAACTTTATTATCCTCTCTATAGGAATGAGAGACCAAAATATTGAGATTATCATCATCTTGTCCTAAAGGCTTCAACAGTAAGAGTTGAATCTGACTCAATCCAAATGCTAGTTGTTATACAATTTATTAATTAATAAAAAAATAATATAATATTATTTAATAATTAATAATACAATTGATAATTAATAAATATATTATTTATTAATAAATTACTAATATTTATATAAATAAAAATTTCACAAAAAATTATAAACAATAATTTATAAATCTTATGATTAAGAAACATTAATATTAAATACTACATTAGTAATAATAATAATAATTACTACTTGTCAATTTTTTTAATACTTCTTAGTATTATTATCCATATTATATATCACAAATAATCATATTAAATTTATTATTAAATATAGATATTATTATTATTTTGAATTTTATAATTACTCTTAATATTAATATTAAATATTATATTATTAATTTTACAAATAATTATTTAATAATATACTATAATTTATTTAAAATAATATAATTATTAACCAATAAATATATTTTTCAATAATTTTTTTATTTATATTATTAAACAACAAATATTAGTTATATTACAGTTAATTATATTAATAATATAATAATATATTATTAATTGATAATAATTCATAAAATTGGTAAGTAATAAGTCAATTACCTATTAATAAATTACTAATAATTATTTCAAACAAATATTTTACAATGATTTTAAAAAAATTATAAATATTACATATAAAATAATATTGAAAAAATAAATAAATATTATAATGAGGCATGAATGAGGATGAAACATCCTTATCCATGAACAAGAAGCGTGAACATTGTTCACTCTTTTTCCTCAAATGGAGATGTGTGAATGGGGTTCATGCCTCCCTCAACCCAATTTTAAAAATATATTGAACTCTATCCCTTTATTTTATTTTTTAATTATGTAAAACCTATTATAAAAAAAACTCTCCAATAGAAATACTGAAGCATCCACTACTTCATCATCCCATCAAATATAACAACAATCAGTGATGTATTTTTCCTCATACACTATATCATGAGCCTGTTTTGCTTCTTTTCATCATGGACAGTGAGCTCCTTTTGGAAGAGACAGTGGCCTGATGGCCCTTCTTCCTCTCTTTTTCCAATACCTAATTTGAGGTCCAAAATAGAATGGCATTGGAAGAGTAGTCAAAACTATGCATTTACCAAGGGATGGAATTGGTTTTTGATGGATAATGGATTGAAGTAAATCCCAGGTATCCACTTCCTTTTCATCCCATCAAGGGAAACCAAATTAGTGTTGTCCTTACCCTCAGATGCCGAAGGCAAAGTTCCCAACCAGATATTGTGACTTGAATTGAGATTAATTTACCACTATTGGTTAATTTATTGATTGATTGTAGCCTATGGGGCTTGTAAACATGGTGCGTTATCTTGATTGGATTATTACATGCTAGTGATTATAGAATTGTTTTTATTCATGCAGTCTATTTTATCAAAATGTTCATGTAATCTATTTTTTTTGAAATATATGTCATCTCTCTATTTTGAAAGCATATTTTGACTAAAAATGTTAAATTATTTTCCATGCCTCATATTTATTTAAATCGAAGCGTAAATTGTTTATTTGTATTGTATTTTCTTATAGAACATTTAGTGGAATCCTTCTAGGTTATTTTTCTCACAACCTACATTTGCCTTTGGGTGTTTCTATATTTTTTCATGTCAGCTCTAGGAAAAAGGAAAGAAACACTTGGAGGTGGAAATTGTTCTTGATTTATGGGAACTTGGGTGATGGGGGTGATTATTAGAACTGTGATCCCCTTATTGTATAGAGATTCTACGTTTTTATCTTGATTGATGATGTGTTTCCTTTTGGATGATGCATTCTTGCTGATATTTTTATCCAACTACTTGTGGTACTTTTCTCCTTGATGGGTGTTTCACATGATGGTTGTTCATTTTTTTATGTTCAACTATTACATTTTTTCTACTTGTTCTTAGCACAAAACAATTCCATTTAACAATTTGATGATTCCCCGAAACTAGTCACAAACCTGTGGGGATCAGGAACACCCTTCGGGTCATGTCATGACTAACTCCAGTATCGGTGTACCGGGTTATTCATGTTTTTAGGGAAATATAGTCTTTAGGGTATATCACATATAAATCCAACCCCAAATTGTTTGTGGAAAAAATTTATAGCACAACCGATGGCCATAGAAATCATAATCATCTTCGGTATTAATCATCCTAAGATAATAATTTCTTACTCAGAATATAGTAGACCTACAAGATTTAATAGGAAAGTGTTTATCCCATTTATTGTATTATCTATCTCACATGTTCTTTTCCTCATTTTCACCTTAAATTTTGATATAAAACACCAACTATATCTTCTAACTACACCCTATTTTATTTCTTATTTAATACCACTTTAATGTCTAAACTAATCTGGATTTTGACCCACAAGCATGTTCTTAGACCATTTGCACAAGCTGAAGATATTTTGATGATTTTTTATTATTAGTTTCTCCATCATTATTTTCAAATTTAATTATATTGAAGACATTTCAAAAGTAGGAAAGTTTAAATTTTGGATTGTTGGAAAATAATTTATCTGCAATGTAGAAGCTTCTATGTATCTACTATTCTCTCTTCTCTTTGTGAGTATGTATTTTAGGATGGAGAGGAAACAGATCGATCCCAAGATAATAACTCAGTTGTGAAAAGATATTATGAGAATCACCAATGAAAACAGAAGCGTAGAAATAAATAGTAGGAAATAAATTGAGATGTAGATTTTAATGCGGATAAACCCTATAGTGTAGAAAATTAAAAAACCATAGGGAAACTTTGAAAAATTCACTTATAACCAGAGAAAAAAATACAAGTATGGCCTGATCTTGAATTAAAATGAATTTGAATTAAAATGAGAGCATAGAAAGACCTGTGTGAAAACTACACCCTGATATGTCTCCGCTTTTTCTGTGATATTCATCCTTTGACCAAACATCACCTATCGGAGATAAAAACTCTAACACATAGTTTCATTGTATCACATCAAATAAGATGTTGCATAATCTGATTTGTCGTTTCTCACAGTAGCTTCTCCCCAAAACAGTCACCTACTTATTTTTCCATTCTGACACTGCTCACCATGTATCGGGTAGCTCTTTGCTTGTGGTAAAAATCACCTTTGGTGATCCCTTTTATAAGCCCTCATAATCCATTCCAAATACATATAAAAAATTATATCTCAAACACAAAAAATATTCACATGATTTCAAGATAGGAGTTTGAAATTTTCAAACTCCTATTATCCCCCATTTTTATATTGCCACCTGAGATATGGGATAAACCCCATAAATTTATTCATGCAATTATTCAACAAAAAAATCATTGAGAAAAGAAAAAAACCTAACTTTCCACACTACAATAAGATAAAAAATAAGTTTCATTTTTCAAGTAAATATATGAATATATAACCAAAAAATTAGAGAAAAGTGAACAAACCTCTATTCCATTATCAGTGAAGAGGGACACACCACTTTTAGTTTTTCAATACCAATACTGAACCATCCAATTCTTCATCATCCCATCAGAGGAAACCAAATACGTGATGTTCCTTCCGTTAAACACCAGATCACGACCTTGTTTAGCTTCCCAACGTCACCATTTAGAAGAGACATTAGACAAATGATATGTGTTAACAAAGGGATGGAACAAGTTCATAGATATGGACACCCTAGTGTGCATTGTGTATCCATTCCACACCTCTGAATCTTGAAGACTAGTCTTCTGGTAGGTTAGTATTTTTTCTCCCCACCCACAATTTTCGATTCTTTGATTTCCCTTTATAGATGGTTGTTTGAATCCATATCTTCTTCTCTTCCAATAGTTAATTAGTATCACCCCCCACTGCCACAGTTATTTCTTCTTAATTGGCCAGTGCCATGGGCTCTTTAAATCAAGAGATTTTAACGGAGTTCCAAAAAACAAGGATCATGCTGAGATTTTGCTTCCCTATTTTGGGTATCTTATTTAATGCAATTACTATTGAATTCACCAAACATCCAACATCAGCCCTTAGAAACCATTTGAATTTTATTCTTTATTTTTTCCCTTCCAATTCCCTTTCGTTAAATGAGTTCGCATATCTTTTCCATTTTTTTTGACATTTTAAAAATATATAATAAAAACATTGATTCTATATTTTAAATTTTATCAAAATCTATGTAATGATAACTAATAATTATTTTCATTTAATAATGATGGATTGAAAATATATTAATATTAAATGTATTGAGAAATGTTTTCTCTTCAATGTCATATAAAAGTTCAAAAAAATAACATTTGTTTCAAAATAAATAATGAAATAAAATCATATAAATTTGGGGATATAATAAAATATTAATATTTATATATAAAATTAAAAAAAAGTTCATTTAATTTTTTTTATGAAAATTAAATTAAAATTATATAAAATATTATATTTAAAAAAACATATACATAACAAATCTGTATGTTATATGTTTTGTTTTTATGACATAAAACAATATACATAAAAAATAAATAAAAAAAATTAAGAATAATCAACATATATTAATATTACTAACTTTATTACTAACACTAAAAGATAAAAAAGATCTAGGGATTTTTTTCCTAATATTGATGATTTAAACCATTGGGAAACTAGTTAGAAACACTTAATAAAGCCTATGTGAATTTCACCATCACCAATCAAATTGCAGCAATTTGAATGTACTGAGAAACGATTCAGATAAGTTTCAATTTTATATATTTATTGACATTTTTTATTCAATTCGTGATTTTTTTACCATAAAAGTTTTCAATATTAAGTAATAGTTTACCAGAACCACAGCTTAAAAAAGAATTTGATAGAAAAAATCTTCGGTAATATGTATAGTAGTGGTTCTTTATAAAAGAATCTTATAGAAACCATTGATAAACCATTTTTAAAATAAAAAATATAAAAATATAATTTTTAAAATATGATATTATTCAACATACAATGTAATTAAATATTAATTAATTAAAAAAAACATACAATAAACTCAATCATACATCCATCAGTCATATATCCAAAACCGTCAATCATAGGAGGCTCGACTCCACTTTAGTGGGGGATTCTCATCCCCTCTCTCTTAGTTCTCAACCAATGGTTTCTATAGTGGATTATTTCTAAAAATTTGATGCACCAAACTCAATTCAAAAGTGGTATAATTATTAAATTTTAGGGTAAGGAATAAAAGGCACATGTTGTTCCACCCTAAACACACACCCTATATTGTAAAGGCCTCATAAATCAAGGCTTGAGTCTAGCCTAACCTACCCACTATTGGATCTGGTACAATCTTACAAAAGGGGGTCACTACTACACATATTCCCTTTAATAAGGCACAAAATGGATTTTAAGAGCGCTAAAAAAGAACTTTTAATCACAGTGCTGATAGGGGGATCCCCTATCAGCACTAAAATGCGTTGATAAATGAGATCCTTTATCTGTGCTTGAAATATAACTGACAAAGACCTAGTTGGTTGTAATGTTTTGGTAATACAACAACACACTCAGAAAAAACCTATAATTTCAAAAAATGCTATATACATTTAATTGGAATCCTGAATGAAAAAATGACTACTCATGGTATATATAAAAAAACACTAATATATATATTTCAAAGAATGTTTTCTTTAATTACATTTACAATTATTCAACAAACATTTAAAAACATTAATTTTTCATATTTTGATGCCCGTGACCCCCTCTAAAAAATATCCTCCCATGGTATCAGTTGTCAAAAAAAATCATCTCAACCTAAGAAAAAGTTTCTACATATATAAATAAAATAATATTATGTTAGTAATACTATAAAGAAATAAATTAAACATTAATATGAAAGAATGCATTAGTAAAATGTCAATTTTTAATAAAAAAGACACATTTGGAGTTATATCGGTCACACCATGCATCCTATTGGGGTTGGGTGATTCCTACACACCACAAATGAGTTATGGATTATTATCCTAACATATCAAAACTATCAGAATGTGTTTGATCAGTTTTGAGTGTCACTTTTTCTTTTAGTAAAATTAATTTCAATTTTATACAATGACACATGTAGAGTTATACTAGTAACTCTGTACATCATATTGAGGTATGAATGATTCATACACATCACAAATTACTGATGGATCATTTTTATAAAGTATCAAAACAATCCAAATGTTTTTTCCCTGTTTTCAGAATGTTAGTTTTGTTTTTTTACTAAAATGACATTTCAAATTGGAAACACATATTTTGAGACATACTGGTCGCATCGTGCATCGATTTTACATGATAATAATTTATACATGTCAAAAATGACTTATGAATTGATTTTATAAATTATCAATACAATCAAAGTGAGTTTACTTGGTTTTTAGTGAGTGACACATTTTGAACTGAAATACCAAATTTAAATTGATAACGAACAATTTTACTCATAACAGTCACACTGTGTGCCAGATTGAGGTGTTATAGATTTCTATACATCAAAAAAGACTCATGGATTATTTTCCTAAAGTATAAAAATAATATGAATGTGTTTTCTAGGTTTTCAGTATGTCACTTGTTATTTTTTCTTAAATTAATGTGAAATTTAATTAAAAAGACACACTTGGAGTCATACCAGTCACATTGTGCATCGTATTGAGGTTTAGTTGACTTCTACATGTCACAAATGACTCATAGATATTTTTCTTAAATTATTAAAAGAATTTGAATTCATTTTCCTGGTTTTCAGTATGTCACTTGTTCTTTTTACTAAAATTATTGTCAATTTTAAATAAAAAAAGAGACACTTTGAGTTATACCGATCACACCATGCATCATATTAAGGCCCAATTGATTCTTTCACATTATAAATGACTTATAAATCATTTTAGTAAAGTATAAAAATAATACAAATGTGTTTTCTCTATTATGGTATTCCAGTTGTGTTTTTTTACTAAAATGTCATTTCAAACTAAAAACACATATTTTGAGTTATATTAGTTGCATCATGCATCAATTTGATGTGATAATACTTCATACATGTCACAAATGAAATATAAACCATTTTCATAAATTATAAAGAAAACTAGAGCATGTTTTCTTGTTTTTTAGTGAGTGATGCATTTTAAACTAAAATGTCATATTTAAATAGAGAATAGAAACTTTTAGTCATACTGGTCACACCATGAATTATATTGAGTTGTGGTTGATTTCAACTAATCAAAAATTAATCATGGATCTTTTTCCTAAAGTATCAAAACAATACAAATGAATTTTCTCAGTTTTCACTACGTCACTTGTTCGTTTTTACATAAATTAATGTCAATTTTAAATAAAAAGACACACTTGGGGTTATATCAGTCACACCGTGCATCATATTATGGTTAAATTAACTCTTATACATAAAAAATGACTCATGGATCATTTTTCTAAATTATCATAACAAATTGAATGTGTTTTCTTAGTTTTTAGAATGTCACTTGTTTTTTTTACTAAAATTAATGTCAATTTTAATTTAAAAAGAGACAATTTGAGTTATAATAACCACACAATGCATCATATTGAGTTGTGGTTGATTACTACATGTCATAAATTACATATAAATCATTTTAAAAAATTATCAAAATAATCTAAACATGTTTTCTCGATTTTCAGTATGCCAGTTGTGTTTTTTTACTAAAATGTCATTTCAAATAGGAAACATGCATTTTGAGTCATACCAGTTTTATCATGCATCAGTTTCACGTGATATTACATAATACACATCACAAATGACTTAGGAATCATTTTCCTAAATTATCAAGTGAATCATAGCACATTTTCTAGGTTTTCAATGAGTGATTTTTTTTACTAAAATATAAAATTTAAACTAATAAAGAACACTTTTAGTCATACTAGTCACACCATGCATCATATTGAGGTGTGGTTTATTACTACACATAACAAATGACTCATGGATTGTTTTACTAAAGCATCAAAACAATACAAATGAATTTTCTCATTTTTCAGTATGTATCTTATTATTTTTTACTTAAATTAATATCAATTTTAAATAAAAAAGACACAATTGAAGTCATACCGATCACACTGTGCATCGTATTGAGGTGAGGTTGACTTATACATGTTAAAAATGACTCATGGATCATCTTAGTAAGTTATTAAAATAATATGAATTCATTTTCTCTGTTTTCAGTATGTCACTTATTCTATTTACTAAAATTAATGTCAATTTTAAATAAAAAAAGAAACACTTTGTCGAACTAGCAACATTATAGTGTTGACATTTATTACTTTCCTTCAAGTTCCCTATAATGCCTTTGAAATAAATTGATAAATGTAGACATTATAGAGGTGAAAAGGTTTTGAGGGAGAAGAAGTCTATAGAATACATTATCTGCAAGAGTAGTCAAGCATTTAGTTCGGATTATGTTAATAAAGTAGAGAACAAATAAAATTATGGGAAAAATAGTATATTATAAAAAATTTACCTTCTCATTGAATTCTGAGTTGCAGCCTTAAAGTCCTATCTCTCACGAGCATGGAAATTTTCAAAAAAACAACCTAAACTCAAATAAAGGAATCCACATGTATACACTACTAGTAAAATGGGATATATCCACAGAACTATAGCCACAGTTTTCAGAAACCATGGATACATATATTTATACCAAGTTTATAGACATGGTTTTATATAAAACCATGGATATAGGGTATATTTTCAAAGGCTGTAGTCATGGTTCAGTGAAACTGTGGCTATAATGTTTTTTTCGGTAGCTATAGCCAAGATTCTATAAAACCATGGATACAGAGTGTTTTTTTGAGATCTATAGCAACAATTTGTGTCAAACCATGGAAATAGAATCTTTTATTAAGGTATAGACATGATTTGATTAAAACTATTTCTATAGAGTTTTTGTATAAGGGTTATTGCCACGGTTTTTGTAAAACCATGGATACATAGTTTTTTTCCGAGTGATATAGCCAAAGTTTGTGTAAAACTATTTCTATAGAGTGTTTTTTAGAAGGATATAGCTATGGTTTTTCTAAAGCATGGATTTAGAGTATTTTTCCATATTCTATATCCACGGTTTCTCAAAACCATGGCTATAGGTCTCCTGCTCTTGCGCAGGAAAAAAATTAACCCGTGAAAAAAGAGTGGGAAGGTATATAGCCACAGTTTACATGCAATATCCATGGTTTTTAATAATATATATCACAATATATATATATATATACCAGAATTCATCCTTGTTGTAGTGGTTAGGTGGTAGGTTCATATAACGGAGGTACACACGCAAATTCTTCCTTAGTGTAGTGGTTAGGAGGTTGGTGCGCATAGCGAAGGTACATAGATCAAATTCAGATGGGTGCATATTATTTTTGGGCTATATTCATGGTTTAGTTAGGCTATATCCATGGTTGTCCACCTTGGGAATAACTTTGTTGCCATGGTGGAGAACTGTGGATATAACCCAAGTTCCATGATGAACATATATGGGGGCTATTTCCATGATTTGGGAAACCATGACAATATCCTAGAGAACCATGGCTATGGATTTTAGTTATTTCCATGACAATACATTCCACGAACGACTGGAATGATGACAATAGATTATAACCACAGTTTTGACCGCTTTAGACACAATTTTGGGCAGTGACTATAGCTATATTTTTTACTTGTGATAAGAAAAAAATTATTATGTGAGTAATACTAAAAATAAGTAAATTAAACATAAATATGAAATAATCCACTACTTCTATGTAAGTCACATATTCATGATATTTGTGTAAATTATTCCATCAGGTATGCTGCCCATTCGTTTTTAATCAGATATATATTATCTGGTGAATATAATTTTTTGATAGTCATATTAGTACTGGAAAAATATAAATAAAAAAGGATTTGTAACGCCCCGACCCCATCTACCCAGAGTCGGTGCATTACTTCGTAACATTGTCCTGATCACAAGAAAGATCAAATCTCGAAAGACCGATTGGTTTAGTAGCCTTGGAAACACTAGATATATTCATAAGTTTTACATTACATCATAAAATGAAAAACTACTACAACAACATAATGTTTCCACAGCCCACACTATAATCCCCTCATAATATCCCTGCAGGTCATTCATAACTTATATCTTCACATCCTGGGAAAAATAAAACATAGAAAAGGGGTGAGCTCAAATGCCCAGTAAGGATAACAATATAGCGGAACATTCAAAAATAAGCATAAACATTTAAGGCAATGAATTACTAAAACAAAAGCCTTTTAAACTTGAACTTCAACATAGTATGGAAAAAGTAAAATGAAATAATGCCATTTACTTGTTCACATGGATATTCTACTAATCGAATAATCACATGCAAAATCAATAACCACTTTCATAATGTTGGAATGCATAATGCTAAACTTTAATTACTTTTCAAGGCCTCGTCCCAAGACCTTGGGGCTAACTGTAACCGGAACCCAACCCGGAGTGCCTCTAATAACCGGACACCAACCCGGAGTGCCTCTAATAACCGGACACCAACCCGGAGTGCCTCTAATAACCGGACACCAACCCGGAGGGCTTACTTTTACCAGTCCCTAACCTGGAGGGCTTACTTTTACCAGTCCCCAACCCGGAGGGCTTACTTTAACCAGTCCCCAACCTGGAACATACTTGTCCAACACATTCATATGAAGTAAAGATTGAAATATAACATAAACATTCTTATTGGAACTAGCATACGAAATGTCAATACTTTCACCATAAACTATGAATGGTATAAAAATAGCACATCCACAGTCAAACATATCACAAAACCTTCAAAACAATATAGAAGTTTTGTATCATAATAAACCAACTTCAAATAATCTTAAAACCCATCAAAGGATGTTGACATAGATGAAATCAAAATTCTTTTTAAAGAAATATCTCCTTTTATTTTGAAATCATTTAAGATCCATATAAAATCAAAAATTTTCTTTGAAAATAATCTTATAAGCTTTTAAGGGAAGCTTTGACGATTTTATAACGGCGGAAAATAACCGCACCCGCCGTATAAGTTAAAAAAACATTCTTATCTTAATTCTGTCGAAAAGGTTAAAAAGCACCTTGTTTGGAAAACGACGGAAAGATTCCCTTATAAACCTCTTATAAAAAGTCAAACAAGGGTATAAATGACTTTAACCCATATTCTTTTAAATATTAAAAATGTTTTGAAATACATTTTTAAGAAACATGGATGTGGATGATAAAGATATCCCAGTAGATTATTACGTATAAACAACCTCGGATAATGAAGAGATTGTGAAATAACCCTTACCAGTTTGGTAACTTATGAAACATACAACCCATGAAAGAGGTATCATACAATGAATATGTAAGTACACATAAATTAGGGTGTATTACACAAAGAATATAATTATGGGCAGTACATACACCACACAAAAGGTAATGGTGGCAATATGTCATGAATCTCACGGGAATAAGGAGTGAGATGAAAACCCCTTACCACGTTAATCAACTGATTCGTATGGCCAAAAGTTAATAACCACCAAATTATTTACAGAATAACATGAATATGATAATATATATCAAATGCCAGTACACAATACACCACTTTCAATAATTTAGTGGCGAATAATGGAAATCTCACGGAATTGAATGTGAGATAAGAAAATCCCTTACCTTGTACTTTTCCTTGGTTGGGGTAGGTTAACCTCCTTTAATTTAGGTAACTCACTTTGGTTGGAACCAAAGGACTTCTTGAAATGCTTTCTGCCTAAGGGGAAGCTTCAAGGAGGAGGAGAGGGATGTGGGGAGCATAGTTGGGCAGAGTTTGGACGAGCCAAGTGGCTTGAGAGGTGTGAGGAATGAGTAGAAGTGGTCTCCTTTTATAAGGGAGAAGAGGGGCTCTTTAGGAAAGAGTGAAAGTATTACTTTATAATATAATTATATTCGGTTTATAATGGTCCAAAAATCATTGAGGTCGAAGATAAGATGCCTCATATTCTAAATAACATCAACCAATAAGAATTGGACAGGTTTTAGATAATATTTTAATCATTATAATCTTATTTATTTAAATGATTTATTAATGAGGTAAACATTGCATCATTATTGTGTCATTAATAATTTAAATTATTTGATGTCTAAAAATTATAAATAAAATATCATTATGTAGGAAATCTTTTTATCTTTCTAATGAATATTTATAATCAAAAACCCAACATGTATAACCCTATGTAAAAATTGTTCTTCTAAAAGATGTAAGCTTATGCCATTTTTATTTTTATTTTAACTTTATTAATATAAAGTGTCCCTACCACATACAAGTGGATCCAAGGGGTCCCCAAATTGACCCAAGGATGATCATGGTCGGGTATGTGTCCACCAATAAGGTTAGGACACGTTTTAGGTTAATTTTGTATTATTATAATATTATTTTTTAACCCTTATTTACCGGATTTACCCTTAACCATGGTAAATAAAATATTTACCACAGTAATTATTCAAAATGTCTAAAAATAAAAGTTACCTATTTACACAATTTGGACATCCTGATTCCAAATATGGAATCCATTTTTCTAAATTCAAAACACAGAAGTGGCAGAAATTAATTTAAAATTAATTCCCGCTGTCAAAACAAAAAGCGTGTTTTTAAGAGGTAATAACTATCAAAAGATTGACACTTGTTTATGTTCGGTTTAATTGTAAAATTATGTACAATGACCAAAATTATATTAAATGGTAAAAATATATTGTAAATGTACTTTAAAACCACTCAAATTCATAATTTATCACTATTAATTATTTTGATTAAAAAAGTTGTTTTTAATTAAAATTTAGTAATTTTCACTATTCATCAAAATATGAAAGTTATCCGAAATGTACCAAAATTTCACCTTAGGCTAAATTCGATATTACGAAACCAAAAATGAAGTCCATTTTAAAATATAAAATATATATAATTTCAAAAAGTAGGTATTACTATTCATAACGGCTAGTTTGATTGGTTGTGGTGTGTGTTAAAACTCAAGGTTGCGTACAACACACGCTACTGTATTATTCAAAGAAAGTGTACCGTGGAAGCTTGGGATGTTTCATTTTAAATTTTTGATGTCCCCATTTAGTCAAAAAGTTTAAAATATTGTATTTAAAAAGGGTTCACTATTAAATTTGATAAAAGTGCAATACTGAAAATCAATTTGTTCTTGCATTATATCTAAGAAACTCATAATATGGATTCTAAAATTATAAGGATTATATAAACATTAAAATTTATCTAATACTATTCATAACCTCTTTTGAACGGCTTGTTTGGTAAGTCATGGTGTGCTTGAACTTGGTGTTGCATGTAGTGAAAGTTATTGAATTATTTTGAAGAAATAACACACTATGAAATCTTGGGGTGTTACAGGATTAATAAATATTTTAAATGAAATAATAATTATCATAAAAAATACCTCTTTAGGGATGCTAGTTTGTTCATGGAATATGATCTCTCTCATAAATTTACAAACATAATAAACATAATATTTAACATTTTTTATTTTGAACACTACAGAAACAATGAAAAAAATAAGTAATTTATTTTGATATGTGTTTGTATAGTGAAATCCTATTATATATACCCCGATACTTGTCTAATCATATAATTTTTCAGGGACCTCGTTCTTAGCCCCTAGCCCCATTTCTTTTTTTTTCATGATATTAATGCA
Source organism: Viscum album (assembly GCA_963277665.1). Lineage (NCBI taxonomy): Eukaryota > Viridiplantae > Streptophyta > Magnoliopsida > Santalales > Viscaceae > Viscum > Viscum album. The sequence continues at coordinate 918,177,410 of OY728164.1, read as the reverse complement.
CCACCTTATCATTATAGAATCCTCATTAAAAGATAATATAAATTATATAACTTGATGTTTAGTTCTAAAATTTTAGATGTAGTGTATTAAAAATTAACTAACGCCATCATATGTGGTCAGTTTGTTAGGTATCCATACATTGAATCTAGAAAATAAATTTTTGGAATATCCAAATTGACAATAATGAGCATCCAATTATACCTAAAAAAATACAAAAAAGAATAAGTAAATAATGAAATGAAAATATATTTGATATGATTAAATTGTAGATTTTTACCCCTGTATCATTGGTATTAATAAGAGTCTGTCATCCGTAAGTTTTCTTTCAAATGATTTGACCAAGCCTACCACTATTTCATCCTTTTTTAAGATTTTACTTTTGGTTGTTCTATAGAGGTAGTGTGAGGACTAACAAGTTGAAATTTATTTTCACGGGGAAATCCCTTCAATTGTTTTTATATATAAACATGCCAAAAATATGAAATGTATTTAGTCATAATTAACATAGTATATCAGATTTTGGAAAACCAAATCATGAAAACATACCTCATGTATACATTTACAACCAAGGCTCCTAGCCAATCCTAGTCGAGGATTTCAATTAAATTATCAACACCAATAAAGTCTTAAACTTCCTCTACATACATATTTTCTTCAAAATAAACTTAGTGACTACAACCATTTTTTAACTTTGTATCCACATGAACCTTTAATGATAGTAAATTCATATATAGATTGAGTGGGGTAAAGGTACTTTTGGTTGATATTTTCAATTTGTGGTCAATACTTTAGATGGTTTTTTTTCAGTCTTTCATTTCAACCCTTCCCTTTTTTCGTCTTTAACAACATTCATCAGTTCAAACCTTTTTTCATTAATAGTTAAAGTTTTAGCTTGAAAAATAAATTGAAAATGAATATCTTCTTATCAATATATTTTTTACAAGATGTGATGTATATGAAAAAAATTATCTAATATCTTGGTCAACCATATAAATATTGTCATCATCAAGTGGAATAGGTATCTTGGTGCTTGGCTCATGAGCTACATCAATCACCACTCTCACTTGACCTGTTGGAAGTGGTTTGTTGTGTATATGGTAGACTTGGATATTGAACACCATATCCCTCACTATAATGTGATGGGTGGGTGTTGATAGATATAAATCATAATCATTTTCACCATGTAGAATATCTATAAAAGAAAGGTATCAGTGTATGTCTGATTAACATTTCACAGAAACAATTATTAGAATTTTTATTACCACGGCTAAGACAACTATTTGAGGGGAATGGATTGCCACAAAGATGGTGAGGGGGTGGGGCTGGATTTTCATGTGATAGCTGTTCTTTATTTTTTTCTTCACTTTTCTTCCCCCCATAAAAGTTATTAGAAACTCTCTCTTCCATTGGAATTGTTCATGAAGGGTTTCTATTATTTCTCTCATTTGTTTCATTTCTTCACCTAGATCCTCATATTGTTTTTCCCTCAAAATATGTTTGGGGTGTCACCCCAAAACCCCCACCTCTGACACAACCATATTGTTCTAGCCATTTCAAGGCCACTGATAATAGCTATTCATCTAGTACAGGTGTTTCTGATTCCTATGAATATGTTGGATAGAACATATAAGAAAATAAGTAATCATTTTTATTTAATAGTGATTTAAATAATTTTTTTATTATATCATACTTATAAATGTTTCCCACACTTTTTGTGTGTTTTTATCTATTAATATCCCTATTTATTTAAACTTTCGTCATTCCATAACACATGATGTAGGATGGAAGTAGCTTTGGATTTGGAGTCATCAATCTGCATATAAATAGAGGAACATAATTATGTTGTCTTTCCATGTCACATAAAAGTATTACGGTATATTTAAAATATGTACCAATTTTTTACAAGTGAAGTGTACCCCATCCTTTCTTTATGGTAGGGTTATGTTTGTTTTTCTTCTGGTTCCCTATTTTCAGAACTCAATTATTGTTTCATAAATAAAAAATTATCAATCAAAGTGATGAATACACATATCATTAAACAACATATTACTAGACACAATGTACCTAAAAAGAAACATCCACACGAAGACCAGTGAATGCATCCCATGATTCTTGGGTTATCATGTGTGTATAGATAAGCAGTGGGTGTGAGTTTATTTTCCCTTCAGTATCTTTAAGATGATGTCTCATTAGAACTATGTGAAAGCCTATATGAATCCTTCCAACAAGAATTTATACATATTTATTATGGGATTCATATACTATAAATACACTCTTCAAGGGATGATGAAGAGTAAGTTAATGTTTCATTATTTTATTTTTTAGTAAATTAAATAAATGATATCATAATATTATCGTAATCTCTTCCCACGTCATTGTCTTAAGCCCGAGCATAACATGGTACCATGAATCTAAATCAATTGGCACGGGTTATTGATTAATGATTCAAATGTAACTACTGAACATGGCCTTTTTGGGGTTAACATGCTGGCCCCACACATTCCATCTAACCTCGTATTTGATGCCTTTGATTTTCTCCTTAATATTTTTTGTTAACACTATCCAACTATGGTGCACCTATTTTTTTGCATCATCATTCCTTCATTGCATACCATTTCCTCGGATTAAACATCGTCAATATTTTCCTCTAGAGTGTTAGTATCAGCATGTGAAGATGGTCATTGTACCTCTGCGCTGGGAGCAAAAATAGGTTGAGAATCCTATTGTTCCTCCGGATTGGGAGTACTAGCACATGCAGAAGGTCGTTGTTCCTCGACATTGTGTGTAATGACCCAATGTTTTTTAAATGGAAATTACTTTCTAATAAATATGTCATGAAATCACAACATAATGAACTATTAAGTGCTATGTGACCTTTAAACATATTTTGTCACTTCTGTGTTTGGAATTTTGAAAATATGACATACACCGTTGCGAAAAGTTAGTTATTTGGAGTTCGGTAAGAAAACATAATTTTTGGTGAATAGTAACATACCCTTATTAATAGTAACATACCCTTATTAATAGTGATATACCTTAATGAATAGTAATCTTACATATGATAATATTTAAATAATATTCAAGTTGAAATTATGATATACCTATATTTTAGAATAAGTAAAAGAATGTTTCAAAACTGCCTTTTGATAATAAATTATGATTTAAATAAAATATTAAATTAATAATATTTAAAAAATTATTTATGAAAAATGGATTTCATTATTGGATTCTACACATCAAAAAATGGTTAGGGTTAATTTTTGGGATTTTTCTAAAATACTTGAATTTTTGATGAATAGTAAAATACACTAATTTATCGTATAAATACATTGTAATTTAAATCCATTATTAATGACATCACAAGTGATGTAAGCACCCAAATATATTACCCACATGAATTTATGAAGATTCTTGGTCTTGGAATCATCACTATTTCTAGTCTTGAGGGAAAATAATAAACTAATGATTAAAAAATTATGAAAATCCTCCTCTCCTCCACTATAAACCCCCCCCTCACTCCCTCTTCTCTTCACTCCAATCAATACTTGTGTCTTGACAATATTCTACCCAAATCTCTCCACAAGATCCTTCCCCAAGTCCAACATCCCCTAGTCTCTTTAAAATACCAAAACCTCTCCCCTTAAGAGTTTCTCAATGAAGGTAGACTCAAGAGGTACATTCCTCTTTCCAACTCTTTCATTTCTTTTAAGTTATTTTCTTTTATTATTTCTTTCCTCACCTCCCTTAACCCAAATGGTATGATAAATCTATTAAAATAAATGTAATATAATTATATTAAGCTAGGGGTATATTTCATTATCTTCTTTCCCCATTGTTTATTTGAAAGAAATGAAAACACCATTTGATATTTGTTAATTTGGAACATTCAAGGACAACAATTTATCAATTTATATTATCTTCCTTAATTTTGGTCATGAAACCATCTATGTTATAGTTGAACCAGATTATTATATATATAATATATCCTTGTTATGGTTCTGTAATCCTTTTGTACAAATGGTATTAATTTGTAAAGAAAAACATGTTCATTGTAATCCAAACCCACAGATTAACCAAAACAGTTATCACTAAGGTTTTATATAATAATTCATCTTCACTACCAATAATAGAATGAATTTTTATAACCATTTAATCTCCTGGATGTTCACTAATAACATACAACATCAATTCTAGACAACCACTTTCATCTTAGATTTTTATCCGAACATGAATATAAGTGAACCGAACATTGAAACCAAGTAAGCAAGTGGACCCAAACAATGAAATTGAACCTTATAACCAATCAAAAAGGTATCAAATGAAATAAAAAGGTTTATAATAAATAAATTAAAAGTATATGAGGTTATATAATTATTAATTAATAAACCTAATTTGTTTATTCATCTCATTAATAATAAGTGGAGAACACCACCATACATAAGGTAAGTGATCCCCTCCATTTCACTCTTAATCAAGATTTCCTCTATGCTATGAAATTTTGTGTGTAGTCCCTAATGACGAGGTATGATTAAGCACCTCCCCCATATTTCCCTAATTATTTATAAGTGATAATAAACCCCTTTTATCTCTCATCAATCCCTCTTAGGTACATCTGACTCCATGCCGATAAACCGTAATGAATTCTACCTAAACCTTCTTTATTATTTCAAGTTTCCTTATCTTTATTTATATCAAAATGGAGTTATATTATCTGTTTATGTACATATTCTAAATTCTATTTAGTTTTAAAAAATTCATTTATTAATACCCTTTCATCACTCAGTTTTGGGGATATACATGTTTTTAAATGATTCCCTCCTTATAAATTTAGGATAAGCAAACCTATTTTAAGGAAACATCCAGAATTTTTACCCAATTTCAAGTGAGATCTATTATCTATTTTAAGAAACCATTGTATTTATAAAATCAGTCTTTTATTATTAAAACCCTCTTGGTTCAATTCTGGTTTTATATAAAATATTTTCCTCTTTTCTATTTTAAAAGCTATATAGTATTTTCCTTAAAACCGCACAAAAATGTTTTAATGATAATGTTTCTAAAATAATTTTCTTATATGTTGTCACTTATTTTTAACATAACTTACCGTGTTATATGCTTATTTTACCTTATGAACGTCCATGTATGTTTTAATCTGTTTCTTTCATGGACACTTTCATGATACTCCCATTGGTTATGATTTATGACTTTATTGTGGTACCCAATTCTTTCAATTGGTACCCTTATGTTTATGTATGATTGATTATGTATGATTATTTATGTGGAAAGCATATTCAGAAAAAATTTGAGATGGGTGAACCCAGATAGAGCTCCAATTCATTGGGTAAAGTTAAGTCTCATGATATGCAATGTGAAACAGGATTGGCGGTTAGCCTTGAATCATACTACAATAGGAAACATGATTGGTGGTTAGCCTTGACTCATAATACCATGGGAAACAATATTAGAGGTTAGCCTTGACTCGTACTAAAGACATGTTTTATGATTCTACCACATTTATATGATTCCATTTTTATATGATCTCGTGTTTATATGTTATGATTTCATATGTTCCATGATTTTGATATCATTATTTCATGCTTCCTAGCTCATATGCTTAAGATTTTTTGTTATGTGCATTACCTTACTAGGATTTTTAGCTAATCACTTTGTTCATGTTTTCCCTAGGGTACCCTATGCAGATGTAAGTGCCCAATGGAAGTTATGAACTTTTTATTGAGATTAAATAAAGAAGTTTTTTTAGCCCCATTCTTTCTGTTTTATGTACCTAGTCTTCCAAGACACTAGACTTAATGATCCTTAGATCACACTTTGATGTATAATTAGGATTAAAATCATGTAACGTTATGTGTAAAAGTATAGGGATGCTATAGTTGGTATCAACGGATGGTCTAGTTATTTTTAGAGATTAGGAATAGACCACATTAGGGAGAACCTTAAGGATGATACTAAGTATAAGGAAACAACCATAATTTTTGATAAGTATAGAGTATGTGGTTTATAAAGAAAATACATTACTTTATAGATACAAATAGGTAGAGGTGGCTCTAGCACAAATGTACCTAGGAGTGAAAACTCCGACAAGGAGTTTTGGGCTTGACTTAGGGTATCCTAGTACATGACAATGAGACTTACTGAACTCTTGGTATTGACACTCCCAGGGGATATAATTTTGTAAATTCATGAGCTTAGTAAAAACCATTATTAAGGAAAAAAAGAGCATAAGAATATAAGATAAGAAATAGATCAAGGATAACCTAGATTTAAACCTAAGGAATCACAATTTAGGATATACTTATCCTCTACAAGTTTATCCTTTTATGTTCAAAAGATTCCTTTTCATGCTCAATAACTAAGTACTCAAGCCCTCTAATTATACGTTCTTTTTCTTAGTTAATGGTGTGAAATAGAAGAATACGTTCTAAAAATAAATGTGATAGGAAATGTGAAGATTTCCCTAATGATATTCCTGATATGATAGGAACGGGTGATCAAAACTTCATGGTAGTAATTTCTCAGCTGGCTCGAGTTATAAATAATAACATGAATCGTACAGAACTCCCTCCTCCTCTAAGGAAAGAGCAAGTTGATGTAGAATTCTTCATGCAGAAAAGGCCTCCCATGTTTAGTAGGTCTTCTGATCCCCTCCTCGTGGAATAGTGGATTAACTCCATTAAAAAGATATTCTATGTCCTCTAGTGCTCGGAAAGAAGAGAAAGTTGTACTGGTAGTCTATCGTTTTGTTGGGGAAGCTGATTAGTGGTGGGAACTAATTAAGAATACAAAGTCCCAAGAGAAAATTGATTCCATGGATTGGAAGGAATTCAAGAAGATGTTTTTCAACAAATATTTTCCTCAAACTCTCCATCTCAATATGGAAGGAGAGGTTCTTGGACTCTAGAAGAAGGAAGATGAGTCCATCAGGGCATATGAAGCCAACTTTACAAGGCTTGAAAGGTATGCCTCTAGCTTTTTCATGAACATCGAAATCAAGTTGGATTGGTTATTTAGCGGACTAAAGCCAAGTATATGAAAAGTGTTGGTGATTAGAGACTTCGACAATTATGAATAGATTGTTTGTTGTTCCCTCAATGTTGAAATGGATATTGAAGACTCTTAGTAGTCTCCTGGTCCTAGTGACAAGAAGAGAAAAATGGATAAAAACATGGGTGGTTCGAAAAAAAAATCCCACGATGGAATGAAGCCTGAATTTTCCCCATGTAAAAGTTGTGGGAAAAAGCATCTTGGGTACTGTCTAAAGGGAAAAAATAATTTCTTCAAATGTGGAAAGTTTGGTCATCTCACTAAAAAATTACACTAGGATATGTAGAATCCCACTAATGTGGGAGAAGAAAGGAAGGTTCAGATCAACACTCATCCTGTAGTGAAGTGTTACAACTGCAAGAAGCATGGGCATTATACAAACAATTTATTGAAGCCAAGGGTTGTTGGAGGAAATAAACAACAACCTCCAAGGCAATGAGAAAGGGCTTATGCTATCACTACTGCTGAGGTGGATCCGGACAATGTTGTGGTGACAATTATGCTAGTTTTTCATTCAAGAATAGCGAACTTACTATTTGATTATGGTTCTACACATTCTTTCATATCTTGTAAATTTAGTAGAACTATTCAAACACCACCTCAAAATTTAGAGGAAAAGTTATCTATGAGAACAATGAATGGGGAAATCATTGTGTACATGGTTTATAACTCCTCCATGGTTAATGTTTGTGGACTGAACCTAACAAAAAATCAATTCATACTTTATTTAGTAGATTTCAACACAATCTTGTGCATGTGTTGGATATCTTTATACAAGTACAACATCAACTATCAGGAAATGAAGATCACTCTTCACATCCCAAATCATTCTCCAATTCATTACAAGTGTAAGGAGGAATATGAATCTCCTTTAGAATCATCATCTAAAGTGTGTATATTTTTTCCTTATGCCTGCCTGAATGGCCCGAAGGCCTTCATTTTTTTATTTATTTTGATAACCCCTCTTTCAAGGGATGAGAGGGAAACCTTACAAGGCCCGTAGGCCAGATATTACATGGCCCTTAGGCTTAAGGAGAGAATCATGCTTGAATACATTCCCATCGTGAGGGATTACACTGATGTATTCCATGAAGAGTTTTGGGGTATTTCTCATGATCTCGTGGTTGAGTTTTCAGTGGAACATGTCCCTGGATATCTTCCTATATCAAATACACCTTATATAATGGCCACCGTAGAGATGGAAGCGCTAAATAAGCAGTTACATGAGAATCTAGAGAAGGGGTTTTACACCCGAGTGCTTCACCATTGGGTGTGCTAGTCCTCTTCATCCAGAAGAAGGATGGATCAATGCGCCTCTGCATTGATTATCATGAGCTCAATAAAATCACGATAAAGAACAAGTATCCCATTCCATGGATATATGACTTTTTCAATCAGCTCTGTGGGGCCATTTATTTCTTTAAGGTGGACCTTCGGTCGGGATATCACTAACTAAAGGTGGGGAAAGAAGATATTCCCAAGACTTCCTTTCAAACGAGGTATGGACACTATGAGTTCATAGTGATGCCCTTTAGAATCATTAATGCTCTAGAAATTTTCATGTATTTAATGAATATAGTCTTTAGAGATTACCTTGAAAAATTTGTGTTATTCTTTGTTAACGATATTATAATATACTCCAATAGAAAGGAGGAACATGAGGAGCATTTGAATACTATGTTAAAGACTTTGAGAAGGGAGAAGTTGTATGTAAAGTACAATAAATTTGAGTTTTTGATGGAGGAAGTATCAATATTGGGGAAAGTTATCACCAGTAATGGGATATCTGTGGACCCTTCCAAGATAAAGGAAATTGAAGAGTGGCCTAGGCCATCTTCTGTAATGGAGATCTGCAGCTTCTTGGGCCCATATGGGTATTATTGATGATTTGTGAATAAATTTTCATGATTTTCAAACCCAACGACCAAGCTAACATGGAAGGGAGTAAAGTTTTTATGGACTCAGAAATGTGAAGACCGTTTTAAGGAGTTGAAAAAGAGGCTTATCACTACACTAGTACTCACACTCCCAACAAGTGGAGAAATCTTTGTGATGTACAATGATGCCTAAATGAAGGGATTAAGCTGTGTGCTGATTCAAAATTATAAATTGATATCCTATTCCTCAAGATAGCTGAAAATACATGAGCAAAACTATCCCACACATGACCTGGAGTTAGCGGTTGTGATCTTTGCATTGAAAATATGGTGACATTATCTCTATGGGGAGAAGTGTGAGATATATACTGACCACAAGAGTCTGAAATATATATTCACACAAAAAGAGATTAATATGCGCTAGTGAAGATGGATAGAGCTCATCAATGATTATGAATACTCAATCCACTACCATCCTAGTAAGGCAAACAAGGTGGTGGATGATCTAAGTAGAAAGAATCCTACATATTTATCAATGATGATAATTAAAAAGGATCCAATCTTATTAGATTTGCAGAGGATGGACATGGGAATCATTAAGGGAGGAAAATAATCAATAATTTCTCTAATGATTGCTCAACCATCCCTCATAGAGAAAATAAAGGATTCTCAAAGAAAATATGTGAAAATTTTGAAAAATATGGAAGCTATCAGAAATGGAAAATCCTCAAAGTTCATGGTTATTGAGGAAGGAGTTGTAATATTTGGGACATGATTATGTGTACCATCCAATCCAGAGATAAAGAAGGAGATTATGAATGAAACACATAGATCAACCATCTCTACCCACCCAGGGAGAAAAAAGATGTATTGAGGTATTTGAGAAAACTTTTGGTAGTACAATATGAAAAGGGAGATTGCTAAATATACATCAAAGTTCCTGGTATGTCAGCAAGTGAAGACTGAGAGGAAAAAGTCTAAGGGGATGATGCAACCACTACCCATACCAACATGGAAGTGGGAGAACGTTACTATGGACATTGTCACTGGACTTACAAGGACATCCAGAGGAAACAATGATATATGGTTCTTTGTGGATAATCTTACCAAGACAACTCACTTTATAACAATTTGAGAGGACTTCTCTTTGGATCAACTTGCACGAATATATATTAAAGAAGTGGTAAAGATGCATGGAGTACCACTATTTATTGTATCCGATCGTGATCCTGGATTCACCTATAAGTTCTAGAAAAGTATCTAACATTCTCTAAGCATTGAACTGAACTTCAGTACGGCCTATCATCTTCAAAATGATATCCAATCTGATATAACTATTTAGACACTGGAAGATATGTTTAGATCATGTTTTATGGACTTCAAAGGGGGATGGGGTCAACATCTTCCACTGGTTGAATTCTCCTACAACAATAGTTTCCACCTGAGCATCTAAATGGAACCATATGAATCCCTTTATGAGAAATGGTAAAGAACACCGACATGTTGGGATGAAGTTGGTGAGTGTAAGCTGCAAGGACCTGAAATGGTCAAAGAAATGGTGGATAAGGTGAAAAACATTCAGCAGAATATCAAGGAATCTCAAAGTCTATAGAAGAGTTATGCAGATAATCGTCGATGAGACCTTGAGTTCAAAGTTGGAGAAAAGGTATTTCTACTCATATCTCCGTGGAAGAAGGTCACGAGGTTCGGAAAGAAAGGGAATTTAAGTCCCAGTTACATCGGCTCCTTCAAGATCCTTGATCGAGTCAGAGTTGTGGCCTATCGACTAGCACATCCACCTACCATGGCCAAAGTACATGATGTCTTTCATGTATCCATCTTAAGGAAGTACATACCATAACCTTCACATGTACTATCTTCAGAGGTGGTATAATTGGAGGATGATATTTCTTCTGAGGAGCAGCCAATGAAGATCCTGGATCATAGTGATAAAATTTTACGTAACAAGGCTACTCACTTGGTCAAAGTACTAGAACCATAAATATGAAGAAGAAACATGGGAACTAGAGGAGGCAATGAAGGAAAAGTACCCGCACCTGTTTATGGCCTAAAATATATAACACAATTTTGAGGGTGAAATTTTAAAAGGGGGGAAGAATGTAATGACCTAATGTTATATAAATGGAAATTTCTTTCTTATAAATATGTCATGAAATCACAACATAATGAACTAATAAGTTCTATGTGACCTTTAAACATATTTTTGTCACTTTTGTGTTTGGAATTTCAAAAATCTGAGATACACAGTTACGATCAGTTAGTTATTTGGAGTCCGATAAGAAAAACTTAATTTTTAGTGAATAGTAACCTACCATTATGAATAGTAACATACCCTTATAAATAGTGATATACCCTAATGAATAGTAAACTTACCTATGATAATATATAAATAATATTCAAGTTGAAAGTATGATATACATATATTTTAGAATAATTAAATGAATGTTTCAAAACTGGTTTTTGATAATATATTATGATTTTAATTAAATATTAAATTAATCATATTTAGAAAATTATTTTTGAAAAATGGATTTCATTTTTGGATTCTACACATTAAAAAATGGTTAGGGTTAATTTTTGGTATTTTTCTGAAGTACTTGAATTTTTAGTGAATAGTAAAATATGTTAATCAACCGTATAAATACATTATAATTTAAATCCAATATTCCTGATATCACAAGTGATGCAATCACCCAAATCTCTAACTCACATGAATTTATGACTATTCTTGGTCTTGGAATCATCACTATTTCTGGTCTTGAGAGAAAATAATTAAGTAATGATTAAACAATTATGAAAACCCTACTCACCTCCTCTATAACCCCCCCTCACTCCCTATACTCTTCACTCCTATAAAGACTTGTTACTTGACAATATTATGGAAAAATATCTACCCAAGATCCTCCCCCACATCCAACAGCCCCTAGTCTCTTCAAAATACCAAAACCTCTCCCCTTAAGAGTTTCTCAAAGGAGGTAGACTCAAGAGGTAAATTCATCCTTCCAACTCTTTCATTTCTTTTAAGTTCTTTTATTTTCTTGTTTATTTCCTCACCTCTATTCCCCAAAATGGTATTATAACTCCAGTAACATAAATTTACTATAATTATATTATTCTAATTGGATATTTCATTATCTTCTTTCCCCATTGTTTATTTGAAAGAAATGAAAACGTTGTTTGAGATGTGTTAATTTGGAACATTCAAGGACAACGATTTATCAATTTATATTATCATATTTAATTTTGGTAATAAAACCATTTGTATTATGGTTGAACCAGATTATTATATATTTAATATATCCTTGTTATGTTTCTATAATCCTTTTTAAAAATTGTATTAAGTTATAAAGAAAAACATGTTCGTTGTAATCAAAACCTACTGATTAACCAAAACGGTTATCACTAAGGTTATATATAATAATTCATCTTCACTACCAATAAATGAATGAATTTTTATAACCATGTAAAATCATGGATGTTCAATAATAACATACAACATCAATTTTGGACAACCACTTTCATCTTACATGTTTATTCTAACATTAATATAAGTGAACCAAACATTGAAACCAAATATGCAAGCAGACCCGAACAATGAAATTGAACCTTATATCCAATAAAAAGGTATTGAATGAAATAAAAAGGGTTATACTAAATAAATTAAATGTATATGAGGTTCTGTAATTATTAATTAATAAAAATAATTTTTTTATTCAGGTCATTAATAACAAGTGGAGAACACAACTGGACTTAAGGTAATGGATCCTCTCCATTTCACTCTTAATAAAGATTTCTTCTATGATATTCTATTTTATGTGGAATAAATAATGACGGGGTATGATTACACACCTCCCCCATACTTCCCTCTTGATTTATAAGTGATGAGAAACCAATTTTCTCTCTCATAAATCCCTCTTAGGTTCACCTAAAACAATGTCGATAAACCATAACGAATTCTACCCGAACCTCCATTGTTATTTCAGGTTGCCTTATCTTTCTTTATATCAAAATGGAGTTATCTTATCTGTTTATGTACATATTCTAAATTCTGTGTATTTTTACAAAAATAATTTATGAATACCCTTTCATCACTCTGTTTTGTGGATATACATGTTTTTAAAATATTCCCTCCTTAGAACTTTCCGATAACCAAACCTGGTTTAAGTAAACTTCCTGAATTTTTACCCAATTTCAAGTGCACTATATCCTCTATTTTAAGACACCATTGTCTTTATAAAATCAGTATTTTTATTATTAAAACCTTCTTGGTTCAATTCTAGTTTTATAAAAAATATTTTCCTCTTTTCTATTTTAAAAGCTCTATAGTATTCTCCTTAAAACCACACAAAAATGTTTTAATGCTAATGTTTCTCAAATACATTTCTTATATGTTATCACTTATGTTTGAAATCACTTACCATGTTATATGCCTATTTTAACTTATGAACATCCATGCATGTTCTATTCCCATTCTTTTGTGAACATTTTCATAATACGCCCATTGGTTACGCTTTATGTCATTATTGTGGAACCCAATTCTTTCCATGGGTACCCTTATGTTTATATATGATTGATTATGTATGATTATTTATGTGGAAAGAATATTCATGAAAAAGTTGAGATGGATGTTCCTAGATAAAGCTCCAATGCATTGGGTAATGTTAAGTCTCATGAGATGTGATGTGAAATGGGATTGGCAGTTAATCTTAACCCGTACTACAATGATAAACAAGATTGGTGGTTAGACCTGACCTATAATACTATGGGAAATGAGATTGAAGGTAATAATTGACTAGTAATAAAGACATGTTTTAGGATTCTACCACATTTATATGATTCCATGTTTATATGATCCCATGTTTATATGTTATGATTTCATATGTTCCATGATTTTGATATCATTATGTCATGCCCTCTAGCTCATGTGCCTAAGATTTATTCTTATGTTCATTCCCTTACTAGGATTTTTAGCTCGTCACTTTGTTCATGTGTTCCCTAGGGTACCCTATGTAGATTTAAGGGCTCAAAGGAATTTAGTATCTTTTTATGAAGATTAAATAAATAAGTGTTTTATGGTCCCATAATTTATGTTTTATATACCTAGTCTTCCAAGACACTAGACTTAATGATCCTTGGCATGTACTCTGATGTATAATTATGATTAAAATCATGTAACACTATGTGTAAAAGCCCATAGATTCTATATTTTGAGTAGAAATAGGTTGAGATACTAGTTCTTCCCTGGGATTGGGAGCACCAATATGTTTAGAAGTCATTATCTACAGAAGTGGTTTAACATTTAATTTAGATTACATAAATGAAACATCAAACAGATAATAAAAAGAGGTAACACAATGTATATTATAAAAAAAATACAACCTTGTTATTGAACTCCCTTTTTTTAAAGGTTGAAGTTATTTGAACCCTCTATCGACTATCCAAATCCCTTCATAGTGGTATCCTCTAACATGAAAAACACTATCTACATTGGGACCACTGTGAAATGATTATGAATTCCTAATGAAAGGTTCATCCTCAGATGAATTTTTATATGAACCATTAGTGGTTTTGGTTGATAATAGAACAATTGATAACTTTCTGTTTGTGGGATCTAGAACTTAAAATACTTGTATTACTTGTGATACCATTATAAACGGTTCTTCTTTGTACCCTTCCTTACTGAAAACAACTTGAATGAATCCCAATTCATATATTTTAACATCACTCCTATTATCAACCCACTTTAATTAAAAAATCATCACTTGGAATGTTTTATAATACAAACTCAATATTTATTTGATGATGCCAAAGTATGCCATATTTACATAAATCAGATTTTTGTCCTTAGTACCAGAAACATGCATCGCTTCATCCAGAAGTGTAACTCCGCTATTTTTCATGAAACTATCTTCATCATGTTAATTTGTATAGAATGTATAACCATTAATTTCATAACAATTTTAAGATAATACATACACACTTGGTCATTTTTCTATCCATCATAGTCATTCTGAAATTGAATCCATATTTTCATCAGACTCCTTAAAAACGTAGTTCTGAAACCATCCTATAAATTATTGATTATGTGTATTTTATATCCACATTTTATCCCTTGATGGATTCAAATTCCTAATTTTTTTTGGGTTTCAACATATGGGGAAACCTCCAACTATTATGAAAAATGCAAAGGCATGCCTTCTCTTGATCTGTAATATAGATTGTGACAACATATCTTCCATAAATTCCTTCACCCAAAATGTAACACCCAGACGTTTTTATGAAATATTTTCTTTAAATAATTTTTATTTTTTAGTAGCTTATTTTTCACACAATCATGAGTTAAAAAAAACCATGATATGCCCTTGTTTTAAAATTACTGTTATAGTCTAACTATTAGGTTAGTGATAATAATTATAACTAACTTATGAAAATGCATTATGAATTTATTAGCTGTTAATTATTTATGAAAAATATAAATCAATTAGATATTTGTATTTTTGACTGAATTATTTTTGGTATTTAAATTAATGAGATATATACTTTTTTTTACATAATAAAATATTTTTTATTCATAGGGTATAAATAAAACCCTATTTTATGTATAAAAATATATTCTTTTAGAAAGTTAATTTTACACCTTTGAATGTAGAACCCATTTTAAATTATGATTTTGACACATTAATAATTTTTATATGGAAACATAAATTTTTTATTTTTAATTGGGATATAAAAATTTACTTTGGATAAATTTATGATATTTTTCTGATAACATTCATTTTTGATAAATTGTAACAATATGCTAAATTTTAATTGAAAATAACTTTTTTTTTCATTGAAATAATTTATACTGTTAAATTATATTATTGAATTATTTCAAAGTATAAATAGAATATATTTTTATCATTTAATATAATAAAGTTCATTGGAATTAATTTTACATTGAATTCATATGTAAAAACATTTCAATATTTTGCAATGTTTTAACTTTCTAAAAAACTTTTTATCTCATTTCTGACAACAAGATTGATTTTAAATTAATTACTGAAAATTACGTTTTTTGAAATTTTAAAAATGGATTCCATATTTTGAATCATTAGGTACAAATTGTGTTAATAGTCTACTTTTATTTTTAGGCATTGATGAATAGTAACTTTGTTAATTATTTTTATTACCATGGTTAAAGGTAAATCGGGTAAACAAGGGTAAAAATAATATTATAAAATTACTTTGACACTAGTAAAAATACTATTTGATGACTAAATTAGACCCTTATCATCTATTTTTCTAAATAGAATCACTTTATGGCCACTTACCTATGAATATGACATAAATATAATAAAAACTAATGAATGTGACAAAATGTCACAATCTCATTTTATAAAAGTATATTAATTTTAATATATGGATAATTAAGAGATAATATAGACTATAGATAGTATTTGGAAATATAAAATAATTACCTAAATCAAAAAAAAATTATTTATAATTTTTAGAGATTAAATAATTACAATTAATGATGACACAATAGTGATGTAGAAATTATTTTATTAATAGAAATATCAAATAAGCGATTTTAAAAATATTAAAAGAAATATAATATAAACTAATTAAAGTGATACAAGATTTTTTAGGTGACTATGACATGTTAAGAGTTTATTAAATATTTTGGTTGGAATTTATCTTCTGTTTGAGTTTTATTTAAAGTCAAATAAATGAATAGTTTCAAAATTGATAATATTGACATTTTATAAAAATAACATTTTATTAAATTATTTAAAAATAATAAAAATATTTAAAAATTAAAAATTGATTATTATGAGGTCTAAAATTTCATAAAATATCCATTTATGTTCAATCAACACCATATAACTAAATATTTATAACCATTAAATATTTAGAATTTTATTACAACAATTAAAATTAAATAGAATATCTAAGTGTGAATTAAAATGATAATGCTTAAATTGACATAAACACTTGTCTAAAATTTATTGGTTGATGAGATTAAATCCCTATCTCATCTTATATTTTAAATTGGGACATTTTTGAGGATTTTATGTGGGGTTTTATTTTATTATAAATTAATATTTTTTAGGTTTCCAAAAGTACCCCTCACCTCAATTATAAAAGAACACCTCTTGCCTCACCTCTTCACTACATTTTGAGACTTCAAGATCATCCACCCTCTTCCATTTTTCTTTCTAAACTTCTCTATTTTCATTCTAGAGGTTCTTGTCTTCTTCAAATACTAAATCCAGTGCCCTAATAGAAAATTTAAAGGAGGCATGTCGAGGAAGAGGTAATCGCTTCTGCCAATTCTTTCAAATTTCGTTCTTCTTCTACTTACTCTTAATTAGTTGTTTCATTATAAAGTAATAAAATAAGTATCAATCATATAATTATATGTTATTTTAAACATAAAACAACCCTATTTCACCATCTATCCATTCTACAAAAAATGAAATCACCGCACGTGTGTACGTACGACTTACCGTCTCCACGCCGTGGTGTAATCTATTTTTCAACACCACCTTACTTGGATGGGTATAATGGTGTTAATAATAACTATATATGATTATTATAACATTATCCTAATTCTAAGATATTATACACCATCCACTTTAATACCATTCCACAATTATGGGAACGATATCGTCGCTCTTGTGTACGTACGCCTTACGGTTTTCACAGTACGATGTGATTGGTTCTACAAAATATTCATTAAAGAATGATTATATAAATGAACTGAATGGATTAATATGATATATATTATAATAATACCATGTTATAAATTATATAAATATAACCTAAAATAGGAATAAGAACTTATCTGACAAAACATGCATAAGAACATAAAGCAGTTAATACCCGAATAATGAGTAACAATGAAATGTTACTAACAAATAGATAAAAATATGATCATAAATGTTATCATAAAAATTATTATGATTCAGGAATAAATTATTAATATTATTTAAATTATTATACAGGATTTTTGGATACATATGAAGAATATCAGACCTAAGGTAAGAGATAATTTTCAAATCTCATTTTTATTCAAGATTGTTTATTCGTAAGTATTTGATAGGGTATTTTAAAGACCTGGAAATTTCAACGAATTTTTTTTCTTAATTTTCTTTGGAATTTTACAAGAACGCAGTTTCTGACGGCACCTGATTCTGAGACCCGGTGTGCCCGGAATCATTTGGCGAAGTTTAGCTCGGGTACGTTCAGTGAACGAATGAGCGGGTTTTCCTAAATTTTGAACTGGTGCTCGGAATCAAAATCTGAGGGCACTGATGGAATCGTAGCGCCGATAATTGCTTAGAAACACCTTTTCTGGAGTTTCATTTTCTCAGGTGTGGTTTTAAAATTTTTTTTGGTTAAGTAAAGGAATAAAATAAAAGTGGTGCAACTAATTTTATTTTATTTAAAGAAGTGTTAACCTAAGATAAGTGGTTGAGTGGGAACCACATCCTAACTAATCTACTTGGTAGGATATTAGTGGGGTGGGGCCCACATGAGCCCCACCCTTTCAACTTCCTCAACCCCTCCTTTATTACAGTAATGCACACGCCCCCCCAATTAATGAAAGTCAACTAGTGCGTTAATTTAAATATTAAACGCCTCTATTAATTGGGCGTTTTAAACATTGAAATTAAATTCAATTAATTGGTTGATTAAATTTTGAATTTCAAAGATGTTGGCCGGTGTGTTAATAAAATAAGACAAGTCATATTTTATTATTATTGTTGCTTGGGTTGTGCGGGAGGATTTTGGAGAGAACGGCTCAAAGTCTTGAAGTTCTTCCTCCTCAAATGAAGAACGCGAAGAACGCCGACCTCCAACGACAGACGGTGGTGAGAGACGCCTTCCTCGGAGATTGACGACCTGACGCACATCTCCTCGTTCCTTATTTCCGCGTCAAAGGAAGGGAGACACCGTTCCTCCGCGACGTGATGATCCTCTTCTTCCACGAAGATCAAATCCGCGACGTCCCTTTCTGCGACCAATCTCGTTTGACGACAACGCTTGAGGTAGGGGATTTATTGTTGTTATACGTGAATTCTTCCGTCATCGTTCCTCGTTTCAATTGGACTGCTTTCTATCGATTAACGGGAGGGGTCCGGACCGCACAAACACGGCCGAACCCCCTCCCTTATCTTTGTGTTGTTACGGTTCAAAAGGAAAGTGACGCGGTGCCGTCGCACCGCGCGGGATCATGCGACAAGCATGCGCGGCACCGTCGCGAGGTGCCGATGAAGTCAAATAAAGGCGCGGCGCCGTCGCGCCGCGCCGGAGAATCACAAAAACACCTCGGACGGAGTGGGGCTGTGGCGGAGGGGCGCGGCACCGTCGCACCACGCCAGACGGACCAAGGCCGCGACTTTAGGCCACGGAGGAGCAGGGACCGGTGGCCAACTTCCGGCTGCTGGCGTCAAAGCAGGGGGACCGGCCCGCGCCGGTCCCGTGGTGCAGCAGCCAGCCGGCCGAAGCGGGCCGGCCGGTCAGAGGAGGAGTCGGGGGTTCGTAACCCCCAGCTGGCCAAACAGTAGCGGCCCCCCACGTGGGGCCGCATTTAATTAAGCAGGGGGGCAGCCGCCCCCCCTGACCGCCCAGCTCGGTGTAACCGAGCTGGCCAGCGGATCGCCAGCGCGCCGGGCCGGCTGCCCAGGCCGGGCCGTACCGCGCCAGCCAGGCCAGGCCTCGCCCAAGTGGGACAGACCCGGACCCGGTTCGGGCCGACCCAGGTGGTCTCGGGCCGGGTCGGTATGGGCCCGAAACCCCCATTTTCGGACCTCTTACGGTCTTTTGCGCATAACTTGGGCTGCAGACCTCTGATCGACACACCGTCAGCTGCGATGCGATCCTTGGATTGAGGAGGTTGTTTTGGTATATTACACTCATGGTTTTGGAGAACTTTGAGTACGGCCAGGTTGGTTCGGATACGAAACCAACCGGTCCCTCGGAGCGGAAACGCTTATATCTTGAGCTCCGGACTTTCGATTGACGTGCCGATGACGTTTTTGGATTCCTCTTGATGAGACCGAACTTTTTTCATACTTTTCCCGAGTTTTGGTTGCAGTTGGATAGTAGCCGGGTTGGATTGAACCCAAAAACCAACTGGGCCCCTCGAACGGAAAAGCTGATAACTTTCAGACCGGACGTCCGTTTGATGAACCATCAGCGGCATTGGTAATCATGTGGAGAAACGGTCCCTATGATTATACCCTATGAAAATTTGGGGTATATTTGAGATACGGATGGGTTGGTTCACTCACGAAACCAACCGTGCCCTGGGGACGAAAAGACTAATAACACACAGATCGGGTGTCCGATTGACACACCGTCTGTTGCGTTGAGACCCCTATGACGAGGCAGTCCTTTGAGATACTTCTTTGTGGGACTTTGAGATACTTGGAGTATCGACCATTAGGTCGTGGAGCGGACCCTCCTAGAGACGAGCATACAGAGTATGGAGACCGTGTAGCCAAATGAGACCCGACGATTGCTTGACCGACTCGACTTGGAGTGATTCGACTAGCCCAGTGGAAGGAGAAATACTTTGTTTGGGTGCATACCCATGGAGGACGGAGCACTACTTGTTTGGGTACAGACCCATGGTACTCGTCCGGAGAGTACCTCTGCAGGCTATTAGGGGGTGTGCACTACTGTGTTTGGGTAGCATACCCCGACGGGAAGCACTACTGGGTTTGGGTGGCTGGCCCGCGGTACTCGACAGGAGGAGTACTTCAACAGTCTTAGGTTAGTGAGCAGTACCTCAGAGTCATGACAAGATCACTGTACACTCCAGAGATGGGGCTCTTCAGCAATTACGGTTTCGTTAATGAAAATCTTGGTTTGAGTTGATTCTATGACCTTTGTGTTTACCTCATGATTGAGATGGGTCACTTGATAACTTAGGCATATGTATGGGCATATACCTGGGTAGTGGTTATCAGTTTATTTCATAATCTTTGTGTTTCCTCTTGATTGAGATGAGTTACTTGATAACTTAGGTATATGTATGGGCATATAACTAAGTATAGGTTATCTGTTGAGATCTTCTTTGTGGTTATCCTTGTTGGTTTTAGTGATACCTTGAGGGTCTCGGGGTCCCTACTGAGTATCGTTATACTCACCCCTACACGGGCTATGCCCGCACCTCGTTGTATTGGTTGCAGACGATGGGAAGTGCTGACGGAGGCCGAGTGTTCGAAGACTGGACAATACCTGGAGGTGGACCTCACGACAAGTCAGTATCAGGAGGTGGACTTCACGACGAGACGATACTCGAAGGAGGTTGACGGGAAAGAGCGTTGTGGAGGCTATCTATACCTACCCTTTAGGTAGGATCCATGGTGGATGATCCAGGAGCTGTGCTATCTGTACCTACCCTTCAGGTAGGATCCGAGGAGGATGACACAGGAGCTGCTTCCTTTCTTCCAGCTGTTGTCTTTTTCTGTTGTACTTTTGTTCAATTGTAGCTGTACTTTTGATGGGGTTTGTATTCTGGACCACTTACTTTTCAGCACTTTCTTTTGTTCTTAGTGTATTACTTCCTCTTGTACTCTGTGTGTTTGTTTACTTTTATAAAGGCAATTCCTTCCCAGTTATCGGGATTTACGCCTTTGGTGCTAGTCGCCAGCCCCGGGCCTATGAAAGGCGGGCTTGGGGTAGTCACGGCACAGGCCCCGAGGACGGTTCGTGACAGGTATATTTATCATCCACATCCATGTTTCCTGAATATTTATTTAAAAATATTATTTATATCCTTAAATAATTTTTAAAAGTCAATTTTACCCATTCGTAAATTTTTACTAAATAACATGAATGGAATCTTTTGTCATTTTTGGTACAAGGTACTTTTTGAATTTTTCGGCAAAAGTACGAGAATAATGTTTTTTTAAATTTTACAACATGAATGGATTTTTTACACTTTCATAATTATTTATTTACTTGAATATTCCCCTACAATATTATAAGGTTATTTTCACATAAAATGATTTCTTCTAAAACTGTGTGGTATTTTGAGGAAATAAAACATTTTTGAAGAAGAAAAGATATTTTCCTCAGGAATGAAGATCAAGTGTTTTATCAAAATTATTTTACATATAAGATTAAATAGGTTTATGTTTCCATACCTATTATTAATTTTATTTTATTGTGAAAATTATGGAATTAATTTTATAAAATACATTAATGGATTATGATGTAATGATGTTTAAGAAGCCAATTTTTTCATGGGTTATGCTATATTGAATGTTTTTATGTTTTTTTATGGAATATGTAAGAATGGTTTCATTATGATATGGGTGAGACCTATATCTCACTCAAATTCATTGGGTAAAGATTTATATCTTTTGAAATAGACATGACTGGAACGACAAGTAAATCTGGTTTAGTAATATAGGGCTGAAACAAGGAGTAAACTCATTTCAGTAATGGAATTTGTCCACTATGATGGTCTTGGAAATGAGTCTTGACTAATATGAAATGATTTTCTATGCTTCTGTGTGTATGACACAAAATTTCATGTCTTATGTTATTACTATTGGTATTACATTTCAATTTTATGATTTATTCCATGACATGATATTATAATCTTTTATATGTAGGATAAGATTTTCATATGTAATGTTCTTATGAATATGATATGATTGATATTTCCTTTGTTTATCCTTACTAAGCATTTGATCTCACCCTTTAATATGTTTCTTTTTCCTAGGACATGAAGAAGGGTATTAAGTATGATATGCCAAAAATAAGTCTAGTTATGATGAAATAAACGGGAGACAATGTAGATGTTTTATGAACTAGGTTTTTTATGTTTCTTAGTTTCTAAATACACTATACCTATACGGTCCTGTCATAGTTTTATTATATGTTATAATGAATATAATTCAATTATGAAGTAATATCAATGTATTTAAGGTATGGATCTCTATACACAATCTTCCCAGTGTGATGAGATTTTGATAAACCAATGATTTCCACACCATATAGGTATTCGGTATAGAATTAAATGACTTCCTTAACAATATATTGATCAACAATACAACCCTTTATCTGAATTCAATTTTTGACATACCCTTTAAAAATATTAATATACTGTTCAATGAGTCACATCTATCTATAGTGTACAAGACCACATAGTCGAATCTATCTCACCATGTAAACCATCAAATGAACCATCATATCAACGAATGTTGGCAGGAAGAAAATTTCCAATTCACATAATACGATGGAAATTTCTCTTTCCATAGTCATAAATTTCACCGGGTCTATAACTTTGATACATAGATATTTGAAGAAGAAACGGATCTTGGTTAATTTATAATGGACATTCTTGGAAAATATGTAATGAAAAACTATATAAATTAGATCTTACATAAAAACATGAAATTCATGTGATTTCAGACCCTTTAACTTTAAATTGGTCATTGGAACGATGTTATTGATATTCAATGAATACCCCTCTAGAAAAATTATGTCATTAAAGTAGTTTCAAAAATTTATATCTCTCCTTCATGGAAAGAGTGTAACCAGTTAGAGGAAGAAATGTTCATTTTTTTACCCTTTACTGGAACCAACTCTTCTCATATTCCCATGTCAACCATGTCTAACCTGGCCTTAATTTTATCCTTTGTGTTTTCAGGTTCATTTAGAAATGTGCTGATGACACTATCACATAATTTTTTTTCAACATGCATAACACCAAGAAAATTTCTGACTTACAAACAATTCTAGCATGGTAATTAAAAAAAAACTGATCTCATTTTCTAATTGGTTTTTGTAATGTTTTTCAAAAACCATTTACCAAAAATTATTTCCACATATTTTACTTTCTCAAAAATTTGATTACCTATTAGTGGTGATGGTGTTGTACGTTCTTCTAAATTTCTATTGAATGATTTCATCCAAGATCAGTACTAATTGCATCAAGGTAGAAATCTACGATGTCCTAGAAACATGGTTTTTGATGAA
The DNA here is from genome assembly GCA_963277665.1 of Viscum album. NCBI lineage: Eukaryota > Viridiplantae > Streptophyta > Magnoliopsida > Santalales > Viscaceae > Viscum > Viscum album. Next base: position 918,153,462 of record OY728164.1, on the reverse strand, counting down.
TGTTTCAAAATAAATGAATGTGTACCTTTTTTCACAAATGGGGCACCCTTGAGTTCCTTTAATGCTATATTCTAGTAAATTTCCATAATCAAGAAAATTATTTATCATCCTGTACACACTTGGATCTCAATGTGAAATCTTCATTTCTGTAAGCATCATACAATGTAACACCTAAAGGCCACATTAATTTCAAATAATCGATCAATGGAGCTAAATAAACATCAATATAATTATTTGGTTTTTTGGTCCTGATATAATCATAGATAACATGATGTATTTTCATTTAATCCATAACCATGGTGGAAAGTTATAATTTATCAACATAACCAGACATATACTATTACCATTGCTTTGAAAACCAAAAGTATTCACTCCATTTTTAGATAAAACATGATGAATGTTTCTCAGCTCATTTCCAAATTCAAGATACTAATTATCAATTATATTATACTAAGAAGATTCTACTAGGTGACATAGTTTACTATATTTATCTCTTGTATCTACATTCCACATCAATTGACATGAAGTATCCTCACTTCAATATAGGAGCCTAAACCTTGGAACGATTATAAAGTACCATAAAACTTTCATGGGACCGAATTCATTTTTATTTTATCGAGAATCACCCTTTGGGAATTTTGTAAGTGATTTGTGTTCCTTGTGAAATATTATACCGTCATTTGTCCAGGCATGTATTCTATCAGAGATCATACCCATTGAGCATAAAATTCATTTTGCATCTTATGTTTAACTTAGGAGCTCATTATATTCTGTGAACATGTCATTCAAGAGAGAAAGTAGTTTCGTAACACTAGTGTCACTCCATCTGTTCCATTATTTCAAATTACATAGATTCAGTATGGATTAGAATTCTATATATTTATTGAAACCAACATACAATGATGTCTTTTCACAACTATTAAACTTCTCAAACAATTTTGGGAAATCAAGAAGTTCATCTTTAACTATCCTTGTCATTTAATCAATACGATATTCATCATCATTCACATTTATAATCACATCCTTGATATAGTCTTCTTCATTATCAACACTTCTAATCATATCATATGATCCATAAAATGTAGTTCTATCCCAACCACTAGCTATATTCTCTTTTCCCCTATGTTTATTCCGATATTTATAACTTTGATCTATTTCGTGATAGATCAAGTGTTCTTCCAACTCATATGGAATAATTAGTCTTGAACCACAACAATGTAAACATGAAAAAAGGAATTGAGACGGGTCATATGGATGATCTTTTGAAAACTTGATGAACTCTTTTACTTCATCTTCATACTATTTTTCAGATAACTGGCATCCATCCATTATTTATTAATATCCATCCTATTTGATTAGGTAATATTAATATTTAACAAAATAAATACACAAAACATTGTCGGAGGAATGAGGATTTAATTTTAAAGGAAAAATTTCCTATTGTTATTTTTGATCCATTTTCATGTAATCAGGATAAATGGGATAGAGAATTCAATGTATTACAGACTTCCATAGAAAATTTTACACCAAATGAGAAATCCTAGGTTTGGATATTCCTCATTTATTCAAGTAATATTATTATACTCAATTTAATATTAAGTTTCAAATTTTGATGCAACTCAATATTTCTAAAAAAATAATAAAATAGAGCTTATAGCAAATGTTAATCATTATTAGTGTGAGAAAAAAGTGTAAATATAAGATCATTATTATTAAATGAGAGCACAAAATAGGGGTTAGATGGTATATGGTTGGACCCTTATGTCAACTATCACCATAAATCTTGAGATAATTTGGGCATCAAGATAGATGTGATACCAAATGACTAATTTACCAAATCAGCATACAAAAAATGCATGGGGTAACAACATTTACGGTGATAAAACTCTACATAAACATAAGGTAATGGTAGGGTTTGGTAAATTGTGACTCATTCAGTTTGAACGGAGGGGTGAAGTGACATATAATATGAAGATGAAAACTGGCCATATGTTTGATATATGGGTTACACTATAATATTTTTGGAAATGGGGGTAAATAATGTTGAGGATGACCATTGATTGTTTTCGAAACATGGGGAAAACCCAATGCTGGCTTAAAATTTTATCAGCATTTTATGTTTAGCACTGATAAAACCCAATGCTAGATTAGATGATATTTTTGGTCATGATTGTTAGTAGCCACTTGTGCCTTGAGTTCTAGTTCCTACTGCGTGTGAATTATGGCATTCCATTTTATTGTTTTCATATTGAAATTATGACATGTATAATTATAAATTTTTTAATTTGATTATCATGCATGAAAATTTAATTTTTTTTATTTTACTCAATTTAGTGGACCTATTTTTATGTTCATTGGGATTTCTTCCTACCACATGGGCCTTCCTCTTTGGGCCTTGGACTTTGGCCATCCCTGCTTCCTATGCACGCCTTCTAATTCATCCATCTTTGTGAGATTTATTCTGTACCATTGGTTAGCTTCACTACCCATTACATCTAGGTCATAAACCTATGTGTATAACTTAATTACATCATTGGAATTCTGTTTTTTGTGGTTAAATCGTGCGTTCTGGTTGGATGAGAATTTTTGGTTGGGAGGAACTGTCAAGGGGAATTGATCACCCCCTGTGCGGTGTCACTTTATCCTCTCAATCATTCTAGTCTTCCTCCTCTAGTTCTGGATCTCGATTCTTTAAGGAGAAACCCTATCTTGTTGTCTCCACATCGATTCGTCAAAGCTCTACCCAGGACTATCTCTCTTACTGGTCTTATCTCATTGTCAGTTTTATGGTGAAGACAATCTCCTTCCTTAGAGGAAGAAGTGTGACCCCATCTTGGGGATATTTATAAGTGCGCAAGAGGAAGAAGAAGAACCTTTCATATCCAGATGCATCGTGCATTAAGCTTTCAGTGTAAAGAGAACAGGACCTCCATAGTATTTCAAACTTCAGTACTGTAAGTATCATTTGTGTTTTTTTCAATTTTATTTACTTAGAAACTTTTAAATCCTATACTTCTATTCACATTCTTCTGGTTCTTTCTAGTTTTCAATTTTATCAATTTTTTCTTTGATCTTAATAAAATGAGTTTGTATGGGTGGTGTTATTTCCATGCACATAGGTCCTCATGAGACCAAAAAACATTAAATAACTGTGTTCTTTATTTTGATTTTTATTTTATTTCATCTTGTTTTTATGGGTTTTTTACTTTCAAATTCCAATTGAAATAGTCAAATTCAGACCTTTTAGGGTTAGATGCTCTACTTGTATTCAGTTCACTCTTTCCCCTTGAAAATTCATATCAGATCCTCACTAGTTTTCTTTTGCTGTCGAATTTGATTCCAATTTCATTGTTTGTACTACTAGTTTCTATTTTGATTTCTGCATTGTGATATCATTCTAATTCTACACTATCTTATTTAATTATTTTGTTTAAATCAACTATCCCATCTATATTTCATATCATTTCAAATCCATTTGTATAATCATAATTTATTCAAGAGATTGGTTGGTTGTTGGGGGCGTACACTTAACATTATACACAAAAACTCAACACCTACTCTTTGAGTAAACATGTTCACAAACAGATTCAAAATTGAGAAATTTGATGGAGATAATGACTTTAACCTTTTTCAAATTAATATGATATTCCTTCTAGTTTAATAGGTCCTAATTGATGCCCTATGTAGGCCTAATAAACCTATTATAACTATAAATGAAACCAGACATACTGCTACTGAATATCAAGATGTATCCCATGATGTTTTAGTAAAATCACATATCTATTTACTTATTTAATTAGGTGATAAAGTTCTAAGAGAAGTTTATTATGATTATACTATGTCTGTTATTTGGATTAAACTAGAGAAATTATACATGATTGCTTCTTTTGTTGGTAGGATTAATAAAAAATACCACATGTTTACATTTAATATGAAACCTGGTAGTTCTATTAAAGTCCATCTTGATGAATTTAACAAGGTTATGTAAGATATTTCCTATATTAATGTAACTTTGATTATTAGGATCAAGAAATGGTTTTTAATATATTTAGATAATTCCAAAAACACACTATTTGAAACTTTGATGTATGTACGAGACTCCTTGACCCTTGAAGAGGTTAAGTCATCCATTCTTTCTAAAGAACTACATTCTAAACCTAGAATAAAAGGTGAGGAAGAGAGTTTGTTTTCTAGGGGAATACCATGGTTAAAGGGTAAAAAATAATTAATTTACTAGGGATAAAATAAACAAAAATAAGTACCCTAAACCTAGATATGATTAGAAGGAAAGAAAAGTCACTTTCTTCTATTGTGGAAAATGAGGGAATATTAATCCCGAATATATGAAACTAAAAAATGAGTTAGAATCCAAAAAATCCACTGATCAATACATTCTAGTTGACTCAGGTTATGAAAATACTAATGTATTAAATGTTTCAATCTATGCACTCAATCAAGAGTGTGTCCTTTACTCTAGTTGTTCATTTGACATGTATCCCTTTAGAAAGTCATTCCTAGATTTAGTTGAAAGGGTAGAACGAGATGTCCTCTTAGAAAATAATAAGAGTTGTAAGGTTGAGAGAAAAGGTTATATTTTTTAGAACTATTAGATCATTCCCTCATCACTTTAATAGATTTAAGGTGGGTTCCCAACCTTCATAGAAATATGATTTTCTTAGGGATCGAGACCAAAAGGTGTTTACTTTTAAGTTTGAAAAAGGTTGTCTAAAAATATTTAAAGGCCCTAGAACCATCATTTAAGGGTATCATATCAATGAGTTGTATGTATTGAATTGAAACACCCACTCAATGTAGTTGGGTAGTGTCTACAACACGAACATTGATAATAATATTCTTTAGAATGGGATATTGGGGCTTGTTTGCTTCAAGGGCCTAGAGGAACTCAACAAGAAAGGGCTATTGAGTGACATCACGCCAACTAACCTTCCATTTTATAAAGATTGGGTGATAGGAAATTCTAATAATGTCACCTTTAATAGGACATTATATAAAGCTAGAATAACCCCTGAATACATCCATTCTGAACTATGGGGTCCAACTAAGACTACCTCCCATGGTGGAGGTTCCTAAATTGACACCTTTATTGATGAATTTTCCAGAAAATTTTGGATTTACATTATAGAAAATAAATCTGATGTTTTCCTAAATTTTAAAACTTGGAAAACATTAGTTGAAAACCAAATTGGGAATAAAGTTAAAACTATGAGAAAAAATAATGGGTTGGAATACCTATGATCTTAATTTATTCAATATTGTGAATATAAAGGCATTAAAAGTCATAGAACTACTAGGAAAACTCCCCAAAAAAATTTCTTAGTAGAGAGGATGAATAAGGTTATCTTAGAGAGAGTATAAAGATAGATTGCATGCTCAGATCTATCTAAATATTTTGGATAGAGGTTATTAACACTATTTTCTACCTTATTAATAGGTTTCCTTCTTATTCTAATCAATTTATAACACCTTAATAATTGGGGAATGGTAATCCTCCATTCTATACCTACTTAGAATTATTTTGTTGTACTAATTATGTACAAATTAAAACTGATAAAATGGAACTAAGAGCTCTTAAATGCATATTTTTTGGTTATCCTAAGGGTGTTAAGGGGTATAAACTCTAGGTAAATAAACCCAGTTTCCAAAAGTGTATTATAAGTAGGGATATTGTTTTCCATGAGTCTTATTATGATAAACCCAAGGATTCCACATCCAGAAACAATGATCCTGCCCTTGAACAGACTGATAAGACTGAGCCTATAAACCAGATTGAGGATCCTATATAGCCCACTCCATAAGATGAAAATCTTACTATGATGGATGATTCTACCTCTAGTTATGGCTCATATTTTGAATCTAAACCCCCTGCCACTAATAGGGATTATCAGTTAACTCGAGATAGAGAAAGGAGAGTCCCAATACATCTTACTTAGTTTATATAGTATGGCATGGATTCTTTTTCTTTCCATGTTCCCTAGGATCTTATAGATGATGATCCTCAAACCTATAGGAAACTTTTGAATGATACAGACTTAAAACAGTGGGACTTTTCCATGGATGATGAAATAAACACTTTAAGAAAAAACCACACTTGTACTATTGTAAAAAAACCACCTAATACTATGATAATTGGGTTTTAGTGGATTTATAAGAGAATAGAAGATAACATCGATGGAAATAAAATAAAATAAATGAGAAATGTTAGTTTCTAAGGGTTTCTATCAAAGATAAGGCATTGATTATTATGAAATATTTTCCCTTGTTGCTAATAATTCTTCTATTCATATTTTACTTGATTTTGCTGCCTATAATGATCTACACATTGAAAAGAGTGACATTAAAACAACTTTCTTCCACGGTGATTTAAATGATATGCTTTATATGAAGACTCATAATGGTTATTCTAAGTAATTTAAACTAAATAAATTATTATTGTTAAATAAATTATTGTATGGATTGAAAAAATCCTCTAGGTAGTGGTATATGAAATTTTATTCCTTTATTCTAGATAATCAGTTCACCGGGAGTCAACATGATGAATGTGTTTATTTTAAATCAAATAATAAATTCATGATTAATCTACTTCATTAGGTTGATTAAATACTTATTATATTTAAAAACATGAGTCTTATCATTGTTATAAAATCACAATTAAAAGGCATGTTTGAAATGAAATACTTAGGTGAATCTAAGAAAATATTGGGTGTTGATATAATTAGAAATAGACCAAATTAATTACTCTACTTGTATCAGTATAGTTACGTTTTAAATATTCTAAAGAGATACATGTTCAAATCTATCAAAATAATAAATGTAACTCTTGGACAATGCTTTAAATTTTCCTTGACACAAGCACCCACTACTGATGATGATGTTCAATTTATACCTAAAATACCTTATGCTAATATTGTTGGTAGCATTATGTACTCTATGATTTTCAGCATACCTAATATTTCCTATGCAATATGCTCACATAGAAGATTTATGGACACACCTTAGAAGCCACATTGGCATTACCTTAAGTGGATTTTAAGATACCTATCTTGTAGTTTTAATCTATATTTTTTTAGAAAATATGTGGATAATATTGAAATTATTACTATATATATAGATTTTGACTACGAAAGTAATATTGACACCATAGAATCCTTAACTAGTTATGTGATTACTACCTAAAGTGGTTCTATTTTATGGAAGTGAAGCATGAAGTTAATAGTTGATCTTTCAACCAGGGAATCTGAGTATATTTCCTTGACCAAGGTAATAAAAGAGGCCTTATATCTTAAAGGATTATCTTCTCAACCTTTTCTTTATAATTATGTTATAAATTTCTATTCGGATAGTCAATATTATCTCCATCTATCCTAAAATTTTGTATGTCATGGTAAGTCTAAACACAAAGAAATTAGGCTATATTTTATTAAATATTTTTTAAAATATGAAATCATGTGTATTAATAAGATACACAAAAATGATAACCCATATGATAGTTTGAAAAGAAGTATGGTAATATATAAATTAATTTTTTGTTTAAATAAATTGAATTTGGTCCCCATTATATAAATACAGGTGTAATAACATCTCCAATTTCAATTGAAAATGATGTATATTTGTGAATTATAACATTACTTTTTATTATTTTTATATTGAAATTAGGCCATGTTTAATTCGTCAAATTTTAATTTTTTACCATGCATGAAAAAATAATTTGTTTTATTTTTCTCATTTTTTATATACTGGGGAAATTTTTATGTACATTGGTCATCCTTACTACCGTACGATCCTTCCTCTTTGGGCTTTGGAATTTGGCTGAACCTGCTGCCCGAGCGTGCCTTCTTGTTTAGTGATCAATGTGAGATTTATTCCTCTTAGTTGATTAGATTTTTCACCCATTGCATATGGTTCATCCACCTATGTGTATAAATTAATTACACCACCAATGTTCTGTTTTTCTTGGCTCCATGGCACATTCTGCTTAATTGAGTAGTTGTGGTTGGCAGACACTATCAGGGGGAATTGATCACCCCATGTATGGTTCCGCTTTAGCCTCTCAATCATTATACTCTCACTCCTATGGTTTTGGATCTCAATTCTTCTAGGTGAAACCCTATCTCATTGTCACCATGTTTCTTCATCAAATCTCCATTCAGGCCTGTCACTCTCCCTAAACTCATATCGTTGCTGATTTTTTGGTGGGTATGTGTACTTACTTGGAGGAAGAAGTGAGGATCCTACCATGTGAAAATTCCATGAGTGCAAGAGGAAGAAGAAGAAACTTTTAGATACTGGTGCACTATGAATCAATCTTTCAACATGAAGTTAACTTGACCACCAGATTTTGTCCAAAATGAGGACCTATAAGTATCTTTTTTCTTTTTTCATTTCAATTACATCAAAACTAGTAGATCGTGTACTTTTGTTCCCATTCCAGTGGTTCTTTCTAGTTTGCACTTGTATCATTTTTCTTCTTTAAGATTAATAAAATATGTTCATATGGGTGGTGTTATTATCATGCACATAGGTCATCATGGGGATAAATCACACTAAATAATTGTGTTCTTGATCTTTCCTTTTATTTTCTTGCATCCTATTTGTTAATTATGGTTTTCAAATTTAAATTGTGTTTCAATTTCCATTAAAATTATGTTTTTTATTATAAAAATTATTTATTGGTTTGGGATTAATTCTGGATGGGCCTCTATTTTGGCCTTTGGTTTTACTAGGCTCCTTTATGTGCATTTGACCTATTTTATTGTGATTATTTCTTGGCCTTCTTATCTATTGGCCCACCTATCCCTTGTGTGCAACTCGACAATCCACACAGGATGTGTTTTTCGTTCCATTGATAAAAATCTATTTGACAGCTCTCCATTGGGGTATTTGTGTTTTCTCATTCTCAGCAATCCATGGCTGCTTCTTCTTGGACACTCCTCACCTACCATGTATCATAGATATAGAAATGACAGTTGCACCTGCCTAATTATCTCAATCCTTCAGTTCATCCTCATCCATCCACACATCTTCCTCACATGCTGTTATTATCATCCCTTTACCACAACCACCTACCATTCCTTTAATGTTCCAACTCTCTTGATTTTTGGAGTATGGTTCATCATCGTACTTGAGCATTCATTATCAATAGAGTTTTAGAGAGAAGGAGTAGTTTTATAGATTCTCCACTTCCACCCCTTCATAGCCTCCCTATTCTAGTCATCATCTATGGTGGAGGGATTTCCTCCCATTAGCCTTGTTCGACCAAGATTCCTTCAAGAAGTACCAGCCTCGATTGTCTCGTTCTCTAACTACCTCTTCCTGGGTTCTTGGTGTAGGTGTGAGTTTGTAAGGTTCTATTTGTTTTTCTATTTCATTTTTTACTATATATTATTTCATCTTCTTGGTCAAGGTTGGGGTTTCATGCATGATTAATTCTATCTTGATGGTATACATAACCATATTTGGGATAAGGTTCACTGTTGGCTCTCAGAGTGATGAGGTCCCTATGCTTGGATAGTTTCTATAGACCACATGTGTTTCTCTCCATTTTACTTTATATTTTGTATTATTTATATTTTTTTTTCATAATAATAAAATATTGTGGTGATTTTCTTACCATGGAGTAGGAAAAAATTGGCCTGAACCATATGAATCCTTCTTGTTATTTACTTTTATGTATCTTTTTTTTTCATGTTAATTTTTCCTTCTTGTTTTCATTACTTGTTCACCTCAACTTTTCAAAATGTTTTTATTGTAAAATTTATTTTCTTCTTTAGAATTTATTCTATTTTATTTGTTCGGATCAAATGCCCTCACCCTCTAAAAATTGATGCCATAGAATTTATTTTCAAGTTAATAATGACCTTTTTTAAGCTAGATGTTGAAAAGTTTGACAGGGAAAACGATTTTAACTTGTAGAGAGTAAATATGAGGGCACTGCTCATCCATAATGGATCTGAAGATACTCTCTTAGGTCCTAAGAAGCCAGTAGTTACTATCTCCACTGATGGAAAGTCATCCACTACTTATATTGGTATTGACCGAAATATTCTTGAGAAATCCCACTGTATTTTGTTGTTAACCTTAGGTGATAAATCCATATGATAAGTTGTGCATGATACCACTACTAAGGGTATAAGGATTGAAATTGAACATTTATATATATCTATGTCTCTTCTTGGTCCTTTATTCAATAAAATATTACTTTATACCTATAAAATAAACCCTGGTTATTTTGATCATGTCCTTCTTGATGATTTTAATAATTTTTTTAATGAATTAGCTAATATATAGGTTAAAATAATCAATGAAGATCAAGCTATAATCTTTTTAACTTCCCTTAATGATTATTTTAATCATTTAAAGGTCTCTATGGTGTATGGTAGAGAATCGATCACCTTAGAAGATGTTAAATCAGCTGTGTTATCTCGAAAACTTTAAAAAAATGGTTTGAAAGATGATTTTATCAGAGTAAAATCTGAGCCTAAACTAATGAATACTAAAGGTCAAATGAAAAAAATAAAGATAAAAAATAATAACAATTTTAAGAAATTATGGTGCATCGATTGTGGAAAGACCAAACATATAAAAAGATATTTTACTTCATTTAAAAATAAATAATATATATCCCGGTCTAATGTGGTATGTCCCAGGTTCACCACCATGGATGTTATTTAATTCTTCTTTAGTATCCCTTTTTTTAGAGTTAGGTATAGATTATTTGTAGTCTCTCTTCTATGATCCTAGGAATAGAACTGTTTTTTTGCATTGGAACCAGGTTATAAGAGAGTGTGTGTTAGGGTTGGCCTATGTCATTTGGTATTAAGGAGAGATATTTATCGTATTAGCTTATTGTTTTTTCCCTAGTGTTTTTATACTTTTTTATTACCGTTGAATTATTTTTTTGATCTTTTCTAAATTTTATTAATCACTATATTTTAACTTGAAGAAGGTTGTGTCTGTAGGAATCTTCATGCTTCAGTGTTTTTATTTTTTATGTAGACTTATTAAATGATGGTGAGATCTATTTTTTAAGGTTTATGCTTAGAAAATTTAATTTCTATGAAAGAATTACTAATTTGATAGTGGTATATGGGTAGTATGGGTATAACACATGCCACTACCAACACATGCTAAGTGTTTTTTATACTGGGTGAGTACTATGTAGACTTAGGTTATTATTTTTATGAAAATATACCCAAACTACTGATAGGGTAAGGGTATATAGGTTGAAAGAACATCATACATAATTTTTTTTGTTTTGGTTTTATTTTGAAAAGGTGAATACTTGTTAATTTTGGTTCTCAAATTTAAATCATGTTTCAATTTCCATGAAAAACTATGTTTTTTTATTATGAAAATTATTTATTGGTTTTTACTTCTTTTTGGCTGGGCCTTTGGTGCTATTGGGATCCTTTATGTGCATTGGACCTATTTTTATATGATTGTCACTTGTCTTTATTATCTATTGGACCACATTTTCCTTGCATGCCTCCTTGGTGATCAGTGTGGGATGTGTTCTGCTGGATGTTGGAAAACTCCATTCCAAAGACTCCCTGTTGGGGTGTTTATGTTTTCTCATTCTTGGTGATTCACGACTATTGTTTCCTACCTATTCTTCACATTCCACGTGTCCCAACATTAGCATTGATGGTTGTACCTGCATGATTATGTCAATCATTAAGTTTTTTACTTATCCATCCATGTGTCTTTCTTGCATTTCTCACCTCACAACCCATCTCCCCAGCCATTTGTCTCACCTTTAATGCACCTGCTCACTTTTTTTTTTGGACTATGGGTTATCTTATTCCTTAATCATTTTCCAAAGAGTTTTAGAGAGGAGTAGTTATGATGGTTCTACACTTCCACACCTACATATCCTCCCTATTATTGTCATAATATTTGGTGAAAAAATCACCTCCTGCAAGCCTGGTTCGACCATGATGCTTTTAAGAAGTACCATCCTCGACAAATCCACTCTCCGGCTACCTCTTTTAAGGTTCTTGGTGTAGGCTTGAGTTTTTAAGTCTATATCTGTTTTATTCTTTCAGTTTTGTATTGAGTTGTATTCCTTATTCTTAGTCGGTGTTAGGGTTGTGTGCGTGATTCCATATCGCTTGAGGTAACATGTTACCATCTTTGGGTTGGGGTTCACTTCTGGCTCATGGCATGAAAAGGTTCCTATGCTTGGATAGTTTCTGTGGTCTATGTGTGTTTTTCTATGCTTTACTTTATCTATTATATTCCTGCTATTTATTTTTCATAATAATAAAATATTTTGATGATGTTATAAAGATAATGTAAGACCAAACTAGTCTGAACCATTTAAATCCTATCTTTGTTATTGTATGTTCATTTCTCCTGCTTTTTTTCTTTCTTATTCATCTATTATTTTTAGGCCATTTCGATTCTTGAATTTATTTTCTAATTCCATGTTTATTCTATTTTCTTTATTGGGATTGAATACCCTCACCCTAATTTAACATTGTTTTTCTGGTTCTACAACATTTGACTTCCAATTGAAATAGTCCAGTTCAGCCCTATTGTAGTTGAAGGGTAGTGAAAAAAGAGCCAAGAAACCAAAATACAATGAAGGAACAAAAACTATAACTTTGGGTTCGATAATGAGGATACTTAAATAGAATACAATTTTAAAGAAAGTAAACAAAGTCATAAATTGAAACAACTATTTAACGTGCTTCAATCCCGCTCGAACCTACTGCATGACAAGAACAGCACCCCATGCACACTATTTTATTAATGGCTGAAAAAAAAATCATAACTACAAGACATAATATGAATGAAAAAACAAAAAATAGAAATATACAATAATCATATATGAAATAAAAATAAAAAGATGAAGGCTTTGCAAATAGAAATCCAACAATCGAGGAATCTGGGATAGAAAAATGGATTACAACACCAGAAATGGTCTGACCATTTAGATCACTTCATGTTTCCATGGATGCCAATCGCTATTGCTTTGATTGGTCTCATCATGGGAAGATATCACAAGGGCTTCGGGTTTGAACGAAAGACCCCACCAAGAACCATGCTGTAGTGGTATGAAGGGAGGTTGGAAATCCACCACATTAAGTCTTCCATTGAGGATGAAACCACCTGTGATATGTGGATTGAGAAACTGCATAGCTGATATCTTGGATCGAGGTCCTGATGTGCACCCGCAAGTGAGAAGAAGAGTTATGAATCTGTCTAACTACCTAAAGAACCCTACCACTGGGGAATGCTACTCCATAGTGAACCAGTGAGATCCATTTTTTGATATGTTCTCACCTGATTGAATGTGTCTATAGAGGTAATGAAACCCTCTATCTTGAAACTAAATAATAGCCTAACCAAGGAGCGATTTCTATGAAAACCCTCTTTTGAACAGAACCTAAAGAACCATGAAACCACCCTATTAGGTGCATGACTAGGATTCTTTGGGAGGAAAATGGGGTTAATGGTTTTCTAGGAAAACATTTCACATGGATTCCCACAGTGGAATTCCTAAGAAATAGCCCACACAAAAATCAACCCATAGAAATTGTCTAGAAAAATAACCGAGCCCGAAGATAAAAAACCAGCATGACTATAATATGAAAAAAATAAAATCACGGGTGTAAAATAATAATAATAATAATAAAATGGAAGCATACATAATAAATAAAATTTAATATGAAAACTATATTAAACAAGATTCAATTCAAATATCCTTTTGGGGTTCAATGTTCTACTTGTTTTCGGTTCACTCCTTCCCCTCACATTACACATCAATTATTTCCAAGGGGAGAATCACTGCACTTTCATGAGATTTTTTAGAGTATAATTTGGTGCTTTTGGAACAAAGTTTACCTATTATTTATGACTTATAGTCTTTTTTCCTCTAATTTTCAAAGAGGGGAAGGTGGTGGTAGGTATTTGGTGGCCAACCCACCAAACCCACCAGTGGGAGAAGGCAACATGTTGGGGTGAGGAGTCCTATAAATTGAGGATCTTTCCTCTGGTAGAGATCATTAACTTCACCGAGCTTCTCATCACCGACGGTTCTCCATTTGTGAGTAGTATTTAGTGAGGCAGTTTCCCCACCCATTCAAGATAGATTTTATGATGGTTTTATCTTTATAATAGAAAGGGAGTGTGTACCTAATTTTACCCACAGTGATCCTTATAATTTTCCCATGGTTTTTTACCCCTTTCATTTTAGGTTTTTTTCCACATTACATCTAGTTTCATTTATTTCCACATTTTTCACTTTTTTTATCTCATGATTATTACAGCACCATGGGAAAATAATTTTCTCGTCCCAAAAAGTGGTATCATAGGAAGGTTCTAGCCAGATATTGTTCACATTTTGGGCATTAATAATTCTCATAATTTTGACTATGCTTCTTGATTGCGACTCTAGTTAATATTCCACATCATAAAAAAATTATTTAGATCATTAAATTCACTGTTTTGAAACATTGGAGGTTTTGGACTTATGGTGTGTCGAGATGGTGGTGAAATTTGAGATCAAAAAAAATTCAATGGGGACAATTTTTCATTGTGGAAAATGAAGATTCAAGCAGTACTGCAAAAGGATAATTGCCGACTGACAATTGGAAAAAGATCGAAAAATGTGATGACGAAGCATAGTTCCGATGGGATCCAGAAATATGGAATTGATGAAAATATGGAGATTACTTATTGAAAAAGATATATACTAGTCAGTGAAGTGGATAAGACTACAAGAAGCAGTAAGCATCTAAAAAATTCATGGATTATCAACTCAAGAGCAACATGGAACATGAAGTCTTGATAAGAATGGTTTGATCAATACAAAACTCTCCTAGAATGACTTGTGTACATGGGGAATGATCACACCTTGAAGACCATTGGAGTTTGTACCATAAAATTGAATATTCATGATAGTATTGTTCAAACCATCCAAGGAGTATTCCATGTGAAGGGACTAAATAAGAACATATTGTCTTTGGGAAAATTTTATAACATCGGATGCAAGACTCACACAAAGAATGGAGTGATGAGAATTTTGAAGGGAGTGCTTGTGGTAATAAAGGTGGAGAAGATATCAAAGAACCTGTACTTTCTTATGGGTAAAATGTACAAGGAGGTAGAGATAGTTGTCACATCAACTACCTCTATGGAAGCATTGTCGATGTTATGAAATCAGAATCTTGTCCATATATCAGAAAGAGGCCTGAAGATTCTTGTGGATTATAAGTTGCTGCCTAGGATTACAAAGGTATCCTACTATTTTGTGATCATTATGTTTTGAGCAAGCAACAAAGGTTAAAGTTTGGTACATCAATAATACAAAGCAAGGAGATCTTAGAGTTGACCCATTCCGATGTTCGGAAAGTACTAGTTATATCCTTGGGAGGAGAAAGGTACTTTGTATTCTCTATTGATGATTATTCCAGGAGATATTGGGTATACCCAATCAATAGGAAAGAATATGTTTTTGGAGTCTTCAAAATGTTCAAAGCACATAAGGAACTTGAATATATAAAGAAGATCAAGTGTATAAGGACTGAAAATGGTGGAGAATAAACAAGTGAGGAGTTTGATACTTTTTTTCAACAAGAATAAATCAAGAGACAACTCACAATGGAGTAAAATAATTAGCAGGATAGAGTGAAAGAGTGGATGAATAAAACCTTATTGGATAGAACAAGGGAAATGTTGAAGATAGTAGAAATTACCAAAATTTTTTGGGCAGAAGTAGTGAATACCAAATGTTATGAGATCAACCAATCTCTTTTAATGGCGATTGATCTGAAGACACAAATGGAGATGTGGAATAGTAAACCCACTAACTATTCATGGTTACATACTTTTGGAAGTCTTGTATATGCATTGAAAAATGACCTAGAAAGATCAATGTTGGATTCAAGATCCATGAAATTATCTTCTTGGGGTATGCTGATGGTGTGAAGGGGTATCATTTGGGGGACCCCACAACCCACAAACTTATCATCAGCAGAGATGTAATTTTTTAAAAATACAAGTTGAAAGTAACAACTGATCAAGTTAAGGAGAGGGATAATACATAAACAAAAATAGTCGAACTAGAGGAAAA
Source organism: Viscum album (assembly GCA_963277665.1). NCBI lineage: Eukaryota > Viridiplantae > Streptophyta > Magnoliopsida > Santalales > Viscaceae > Viscum > Viscum album. Next base: position 918,137,366 of record OY728164.1, on the reverse strand, counting down.
ATACAAGGAATAACTAGTTTCCTATGAGGCATTACTAGAGCATGAAGATCAAGTACTGGTTATGTCTGGATCACAACGGTCAACTCTGGAGAAAAGAGCACCAGTATGGAACTCATACTATGTAACTGAGAGAAATATTTCATACTGCTTATTGATAGTGGATAAAGTTCCATCTTATTTTGAGTAAGAAACTCAGAGTCCAGATGTATCCTCATTGATGGAGGTGACGTAGGAGTAACTTGAAGCCCTACATAAGAAAAAGACTTAGGATCTTGTTCCATCACTGCATGGAAGGATGGATATCAGAAACAAATGGGTATTTAAGATAAATAAAGATGGAAATGACCAGGTGGAAAGATACCATGCTCAACTTGTGGTCAAAGGATATTCCTAGAAGTAAGGTATTGATTCCAATGAAATATTTTCTTATTTTGTTATATTGAAAACTGTTTAGTTAGTTCTGGAAATATGTGAAACGTATATCTTACATATAGAGTAGTTGGATGTGAAGAATTGTTTTATCTATGGTGATCTTGATGAATAGATCTATATTCTCTAACATGATAGTTTTTCAGAATAAGTCAAAGAGATATTGTTTACAGGTTAAACAAATCTCTTTATGGTATCAAGAAGGTACTAAGGTGTTGGTATATGAGTTTTGATTCCTATATCATGAGACTTGGATACATAAGACTTCATTCATATCCTTATGTATATTTTAGGGGTTCTGATGGTAATGATTTCATCATTATTCTATTGTATGTGGATGACATGTTGGTTGTAGGCCCAAACAAAGATCAGATCCAAGAGATGAAAGAATAGTTTGCTAGGGAGTTTGATTTAAAGGAATTGGGACTAGAAAATATGATTCTTGGGATGAAAGTTTACCTATATAGAAATAACAATAAGATTTTGATAACATAGAATAATTACTTATAAAGAGTCTTGAAACACTTCAACATGAAAGACTATAATCCGATATCTATCCCTCTTCCTATTAACTTAAAGTTATCCTAAATGATGAGTCCTAGCAGTGAAGAAGAGAGGATGGAAATGTCTTGAGTACTGTATGCATTATCATTGTGAAGTTTTATTTTTAGTATGGTTTGTACTAGACTACTCATTGCACATGCAGTGGGAGTAGTTAGTCAGTAAATGGAAAATCCAGGACGTGAGCATTAGAGCACTGTGAAGAGGATCATGAGAGGCATCAAGGAGGCCTCAAATGATGAATTATGATATAGAGGATCACATTTTACTATCAGAGGCTATGTTGATTCATATTTCATAGGAGATTCTTACCGGAGGAAATCCACTAATATTTATGTGTTTACACTTGTAGGAGGAGCTGTGAGCTACATTTCAAAGTTATAGTTAGTTGTGGAATTATCCACAATGGAGGAAGAGTACATGGAATCTACACAGGATTTTAAAGAGGCAATTTGGATGAGATGGTTGTTGGAGGTGCTCAGGCATAGATAGGAGAAAATTCCATTGTTTTGTGACAGTCAGAGTTCCTTTCACATTGAAAGGAATACATTTTTCTCATTCCAAGATGAAGCACATTGGGGACAATATCACTTTTTCTGAGATGTGGTGAAGGAATGAAGTGTGAACATGTAGAAAATTCACACTAAAGAAAATCTAGAATATTTTTTAAAGAAGGAAATTGAATCTGATAAGTTTAGATGGTGTAGATCCTCAAGAAACCTCGCAGAGACGTGAGCAGCATGTTTGGAAGAGAGAAAGGATGTGTGGAGATATGATTAGTTCTCACTCAAATCTCTAAGTTTTAGATGTGTTAGCAGATGTTTTTTCTAGGATAGCACCGCCACCTCCTTTGTTAAAGAGGTTACGGTGGTTTTAGGTTGTTGGTTTCCAAACAAAAAAACCCAGCAATGGGAGAAGGAAGTAGGTAGGGGTGAGGAGGCCTATAAAATGAGGCTCCCCCTCTAGAAGATATCATCAGCTTCACCAAGCTTCTCATCACCAATAGCTCTCCATTTGTGGGTGGGATTTAGTGAGGCAGTTTCCCCACTTATTTAAGAGATATTTTACATGGTTTCTCTCCTTTTAATAGTTATTGAGTGTGTACCCACTTTCATCCATAGTGATCCTTCAATTTTCCTATGTTTTTTACCCCTTTCATTTTGAGGTTTTTTCCACATTACATCTAGTGTCATTTATTTCCATATTTTTCAATTTATTTTGATATCATGATTATTTCTACACTGTGGGCCAATAATTTTATGGTCCCATAATAAGAGTCATTTTAATCCGACTTTTGATCTGTGAGTGTCCTTTCCCCCATCTCTATCCACAAAGCTTCCCCACCCATTTTTGATTTGTGAATGTCATTCCCCCCATCACTATCCCCAAAGATTCCCTGATGAAAACATATCTTCCCTCCCCCTATGGTAGAGTGATAAAGATATGGACTATAGCTATGACATTGAATAAACAATGGAAAAAAGAAGGGAGCTAGGGAATTGAGATGAAGGTTGGAGATGAAGTGGATTGAGAACAATAACATGAAGGTCACCATCACCAAGCATCAAAACAACCTCCTGAAGAAATTGTAAGAGTTGTCTATGCTCTTCCATGCCTAGGCCTCCCTCAGCATCTTCTCTATCTAAGGGAGGCTCTTCCATTTCTTCATCACTTCTAGGAACACACAAAATCACACTACGAATGCACTTTTCTTCCATTTCTGACTTAATAAAATAAAAACAGGATGCATTTTTAAAATAAAGAAAACAAAATGAACGGGTTAGGGATTAGGATCTACCTATGATATTCTTATTATACTTTTTTTTTTGCATTTTTTCATTGTTGGATTGTATATTCTATTTTTAATTAATGATTAGATTATTTAACAAGGGATTTTTGTGGTATTTTTACTTGTTTTTTGATCATGAGATCCTAAATAGAGACTTCATGCATCTTACAGGATTTTGTTGCTCTCTCCCATAACTATATATGTAAGTTCCATACCATGGATACCATCACCAATCTATTCCAAAATATACTACTACAGACTCCAATCAGAACCAAATTGTTCAATATATAATATAAATTTGAACAAATCCAACCCCAACCTATTTGGGGGGGTGGCCATAGAAATCATAATCAATTGCAAAATGGATCTGCCTATAATATATATGGTATGTATCAATTATTTCTCACATATCTTTGGGTGGATTTATATTATATATTAATTAATTCAACAAATAATATTATGAAAGGTCTTAAAAACACAAACATTTCACACTACTATAAGATAAAAAACTATCCATGTATGCATGAAAATATCTGAAAATATAGCCAACAATATTCAGAAACTATAAACCCAGGTGCCAAAAATTTTAGTATGGTATGCATCTACGCATAGGGGTGCAACCCATGTTTTTATTCATTAGATATTATCCTTCTCTTTTTAGTGAAATTCACTCATTGGTATGCATAAAAAAATTCTCCATTCCATTAAAAATCATCATAACACTAAAAAAGATTGGGTTATGGTATGAATATAAAATTTGAATAAGAAACATGATAAAAATTTTTATACTCTATCTAATCTCATCTTCCATCACCCAATTCTTGCACCAAAGACCTGAAAACCTTTTTGAATGTCTATAGGAACTGGTAGTTTCACTTCAAATTCTTTCATCCACTTAATTGAGTTTCCTAAATTTTCTCTTCCATGACCAATCAAGAGGGACATACTACTTTTAATTTTGTATCTGTAGAAGGTGATGACATATTTATGCTTCAATCCCTTATCCTTTATGAAATTATTCCATCCCTTTGTAAATGAATATAATTTGATGCTCTTTTGATAGAAATACTAAAGTGTCCATAGCTTCATCGTCCCATCAAAGACAATAAAATCAGGCATGTTATTGTCCCTAAACACCAGAGGCATGTTCCTTATCATGTATTTATTGGGAATCACGAGCCTATTTTTCTTCCTCACATCACTGACAGTGAGTTATTTTTTAATGAGATGGTAGGATGATGGCCCTTCTTTCTCACCTACTTAAATACCTAATCTGACCTCCATACTGGATTGGTATATGTTGTTCTGATTCTCTTGGGTGCCTTAGTGGGTGATGCCTTTGAATCTTGAAGATGAACCTTCTGGTAGGTTACTATTGTTTCTCTCCACCCACGGTTTTCACTTCTTCATTGCTATTTGCTTCATGCTACTTGATTAAATATCTTCTTCGCTTCTTTTGGTGTCTGAGATCATTCTTACTATGTCTTATTCTTCCATGAGAAAACCCAACACAAATTCTGTTCAAGATATCAAGAAAAGAAAAATCTATAAGTTCTTGGAATAGGAACCAACAAATAATAGATCGTGGGCATCATAGAAAGGAAATAAGTGAGGGGAATGTTAAAATATTATGAAAAAATGAGGATGAAGGTGATTGAAATAGGTTGGAGATGATGAAAAAATATGAAATAAGTAATTCCTCTATTTAATCACTCCATTGGAATGCTAATGGTTCTTATATAAGAATCTATGATAGTGAGGGCATGATTTATAAGAAATTTCCAGGTTCCCATTCTAACGGATTTTCCCTCTAATAATTTGACATTGCTGAGTATTTTAGCAGGTCATGTCACTCAATTTAGGTATTTTTTAAGCTTTATTTTTTCATAATTTGATTTTATGCATTATTTTCCCCCTTCCATTTTCTATGATTAAATGTGTTGGAATTTTTTTTCTTTTTCTTATTTGACATTTTTAAAATATTTGATTATATTTTAAAAAGATATAAAATGAACGTTGATTCTATATGAATTGGTAGTATTGTAGTATGAAATTTTATCATTAAAAGGTTTGGTATAACCACAAGTGTGACACATGATGCTAAAGAGAAAATTTCAAATAAACCTCTGGCCTAGTGACTCGACCCTGCAACCACGCCCCAAAACCTAACCCACCATCACCACCCCAACCAATCGTGGGGGGATGTATGAAATTTTATAATTATCCCATCATGAATTTTGATTTACTTTCAAAGGAAAGTGTACTTTCATTGAAAATGCAGGAGGATATTCATTGTTTAAAACAAAACTAGTACCCTAACCCCTACAATTTCACAAAATAAGATAATAATTAAATCAATGAACACTTATATTTAACTAGTAAAACCTATAGAGAGATAAAATATATGAACAAAAAGAAATATTAAAGGAACACTGCTAGAAAATCATTTCTTCCCAACGCTACTTTACCAATGGTTTAAACAAACCGTTGGTAATGAAGCTCTTTCCCAACGGTTTACTAAAACCATTGGGAAATGGGTGTCCAAGGCACCCTTTTCCAATGGTTATAGATAACCGTTGGGAAATGGGGTGTCCAAGACAGCATTTCCCAACGGTTCTACAAGAACCGTTGGGAAATGTTCACCCTTTACCAACGGTTTGTTTAAACCGTTGGTAAAGGGTCTCTTGGACACCCCTTTCTTAATAGTTTTTAAAAACCATTGGGAAATCTTTCCCCCAAATACTCAATCGGCTGCTCTCTCCCCCATTCGTGACAGAATCCTAATCCTATCTTGGGATCCGCTGCTCTCATGACTTCCCCCATCCAAACCTGTCAAACTACATTTAAATCGTCTCAAATCAGGTATTTTATTCTTCATACACATAAAATATTTAAGTGATACCTTGTTTTTATTGTTATTCATCTCATATTTTACTTTTAAGTTTTGATTTTGATGTGTATATCATTTTTATGTGTTTTGGTTTAATCTAGACTTTATCCATTCCAATCCATTTAATTAATTAAATCCTTAACCCTCCATCGAAGAAGAAGCATCTCAAATTCATTGCCGTTGTACTCTAGATTTTCTAAGAATGTGTTTTTATGCTTTTTTTCCATCTTGTAATTAATTATTACTTGGAAATTTATTTATATGTGTTTAATAATTTTTAGCAAATTTTTTATGAATGTTTTATTTAAAATTCATTGAGGAAAGTGTTTTATTAAAATGATTTTTTTAATAAGGCTTGTGTAATTTAATTTGTTATAGTACACTATGTGACTATGTTTGGTATTTAGTAACACATGATATAACTGGTGTGTGAGAATGTGTTGTGAAAGAGATTCCATGGTCGGTTCAAGATTATATTTACGTTTTGAGCCTATTAATGAGTTGTTTTAAAGATATTTTGAGATATTTACCTTATGTTTATTGGTGAAAACTGGGAGCTGTAGAGGTGTTTCATGATTAAGACATATAATTACTACTAAACATGTGGATAAACCTTGCATAGTAGTGAATTCTTGAAATGTTTGATGTTTTTAGTCCTTTTTTATTTGGAGTTTCTTTTGATTGTGATGTTTCTTATTGTGACATATGATGGGAATTTATTTTAGTTTCTAAATCGGCTGAGACTCCCCCACCATGCACAGTGTATGAAACCTCTACCCTTATTTAATCATTCTGTTTACACAGCGTATGCAACCTCTACCCTCATTTAATCAGTGAACTCAAGTCATTAATTCAAGCCTTCATTTTCACTAGCATGTAAGAAATTGAATGATGTAAACCCATCCTCACATGATTTCTTACCTTAGATAGTGTCCAACATATGAAATACGAGCTTTTGAATTCATCAGTTAACTAGGATCATATATTCCATTTCCCCCAAGATGACTGTACTAATATAAATTTAGGGTCAATTAAATATGGTTCTCATTGTACGATGAATATTATGTGTCCTTCTTGTCTAATACTCACTTTTATGAGGGTGGGGTGCTTTTCACTACCCATTCTGGCATGTGTACACATCCATAAAAATGTTAGATAAGTCACATGTTTAATTCAGAAATGTTGTTATCATTGACATACTTTATTATTAATCTCAAATTTAAAAATAAATGTTTTTGTCTATACTTAATGAAATTAAATCTTTTTACAAGCCATGAACAACCTATTAGTGTAGAATCCTAAAATTTATTCACCCATGGGGTGCTCTTGACTTGGGGAAGTAATTGGGTAATGAAAGGTATGGACATAGAGGTTCCAATAATGAGTTATTGAACATGAGTGAATGATTTGGGATGCCTATAACACATGATGGGACCTGAGGCATGTGACTCTTATAGACCTAATGAAAATGAATATAAATAAATTTTAATTTAATTTATGATTACTTGTTCTTTACATTATTTTAATAGTTCACTACATCGACTAGAAACTTCTTCCTTTATCGTTTACTTAAATGTATTTTCTATTAAAGTTCAATCCTATTGAATTGTTTATGACAAAATGACTTATATAAATTCTTTTTACAGAATGGACATAAGTTGGATGTATGAAACCGATCGGATCTCAAGCGATTTTCAAAACATTTTGGAGATCTTTATAGATTTTTCATTTCACAATGCTTCAGATAGTGGTCGCATACACTACCCATGTTCCAATTGTATTAGTAGACCTTGGTTGAGTCGTGAAGAAGTCATCTACCACATAACCAAAAATGGTTTTCAAGCAAACTACTTTGTGTGGTATCACAATGGGGAGAAAATGAAATCTCAAATTGGTGATGATCGAAATGAAAAGACTGGAATGGAGAATTTGTTAGATGATCGGTTTCCATTTATTCGTCATCATGAAAAAGAAAGGATTTCAACTCAAGAAGACTTTGATATGAGGACAACTGATGCATCTAGTGAAAATGATGATATTGATAGGGTGAAAAAATTGAATGATGCTAGCACGACTCCAGTATACCGACAATGCGATAAAATGAAAAAGATGTAATTTTTAATCCGATTGTTTCATGGGAAAACTATGTATGGGATTTATAATACAGAAATCGATTACATTCTTACCCTCTTGAAGGATTTACTTCCAGATAATGCAAAAATTCCCTCAAACCACTATATGGCATGGAAGTTAGTTGAGGAACTTGGATTTTCAAGAAACAAAATTCATGCTTGCCCGAAAGATTGCAGTTTATTCTGGGAGGAAACCGCTGAACGAAATGATTGTATAAAATGTGGCACATCCCGCTGGAAGTAAAAATCTGATGGAACACCATCCCGAGTTCCAAAAAAAGTAATGTGGAACTTTCCATTGATCCCCAGACTCTAGAATCTTTTTATGTCTGATGACATATCAATAAAAATTATATGGCATGATACCGAGAGAAAGAAGACTAATGATGAGTTGGTTCATCCTACAGATGGATTTGTATGGCAGAGATTTGATGCTCGACATCCTGATTTTGCATCTGACATGCATAATGTGAGGCTGGGTCTTTCATGCGACGATTTTAATCCATTTGGGAAGATTCTTACTTTGCACAACACATGGCCAGTTTTTATACACATTTATATCTTACACTATGGTTGTGTATGAAAAAACCTTTCACTTTCATGAGTATACTCATATCTGGTCCTTCTGATCCCGACATTGATATTGATGTCTACATGAAACCTTTAATAAAAGAGTTGAAACTTCTTTGGGATGTGGGTGTGCGCACATACGATGCATGTTCGAAAGACATATTTCAGATGCGTGCTGCGCTTATGTAGATGATCAATGATTTTCCATCTTATGCAATGATGCCTGGATGGAGCACGAAGGGAAAATTGTCATGACCAGTTTTTATGAAAAATACACGATCCAGAAGACTGAAACATCGCTGTAGTTTCAGTTTTATGGGACATCGACGATTCTTTCCAAAGGATCATCCATATAGAATGAATCGTCAAAGTTTTGATAATACCATAAAGACTGATGATCTACCTCAGCATATGTTTGGAACTGACGTGCTTAATGAATTGAAATATTTCAGTTTTTTGTTCAGGAAGGGTCAAATGAAATCTGGAAAGAGAAAGAATGTTTCCACTGAAACCTGTTACAATTGGAGGAAGAGGATTATCTTTTTTGATTTTCCTTATTAGTCAACCAATTTGTTACGTTATTGCTTAGACGTAATGCATATTTAAAAGAATATGTGCGAAATGTTGCTTTCGGTTATTCTAAATTTCAAGGGGAAGACAAAAGATGATTTACGATCTCGGCGTGACTTGGTGGATTAGGGAATCAGACCATAATTACATCCTGTGCGTATCAGTGAAAATAAATGGAAACTTCCATGTGATTCTTATGTGATGACACCTATGAAAAAAAAACAATTTCTGGAAGTATTAGAGACTATTAGAGTTCCTGATGGCTATTCAAGAAACATATCTAAACCGGTTAACAGAAGAGAGTTGAAGCTAAAATCTTTGAAGACTCATTATTATCACGTTCTACTACATGAGTTTCTTCCAATAGTAATCCGTTATCTTTTGTCCAATAATGTAAGGGTGGATGTTATTCAGTTGTGCCATTGTTTTAGAGATCTTTGTGCTAAGAAGTTTTTCAAGTCTTTCTTGCAAAAAATGTTGACAGATGCCCCATTAATTTTGTGTGAGTTGGAGAAAATATTTCCTCCATCATTTTTCACATGCATGCTGCATCTGACTGTCCATATTCCCACTGAAATACTTCTCAGAGGACCTGTTTCTTTTCGTTGGATGTATCCAACCGAAAGAAATATGTTCTCATTAAAGTCTTATGTCCGAAACAGAAATCATCCTGAAGGTTCTATCGTGAACGATTACTTGTCTCAAGAATGTATGGATTTTTGCTCGATGTATTTTTCTGATCTTACTACAAGATTGAACAGACCAATGAGAAATGAAGAAGAACAATATGAGAAAATTGAACCCAGTTTTCCATCACTTTCTCAAACTGGAGGAATTCTTGGATCATATACATTGAAGACATTAAGCCATGAAGTGCGTAAGATGGAACATCACACAGTTTTGTTCAACTGTGATTTTTTCGATGACTATATCAGCTTAATAAATTGATTATGTATATCTTACATATATATCTGTTAAAATATTCATATTTTTTATCTACAGGGAACATAAAACAATGATAAATAGGAAGCACCGTTCTTTATCTTTGAGAAGGAGAGAGACTTTGCATAGCAATGAGTTTTCTGCTTGGTTAAAATTAAAGGTAAAAAAATTAATGTTTAAAATAATTATATCAATATTTAATTAAGTTTAATAGTCATTTATATTGCAGGTATTGAGTTTGTATGCTGACTCTGTCTCTGAGGAAATAAGAGCTTTGGCTTTTGGTCATAGTACCGTGGTTCATGACTGTAAATCAATTTTTATCAATGGGTACAAATTTGTTGTCACTAAACGAGCAAAGAACATACGAACACAACATAATGGTGTTATGGTTACTACCATAACAGATTGTTATGCCAGTGCATTAGATAGTAGACCACGATTTGAAAATGTGGGTTATTATGGAGTTGTTGAGAAAATAATAATATTGGATTATTACTCTCATGGATGATTCACAATGATGAAATTCCATTGGTTTGATTCGATGATGATACATGGTACATTTATTGATGATTTTGTATTTTGAGTAATTAATATGACTCACAATCTTGCTACCTAAGAACCATATGTGTTGGCATCAATGGATAAACAAGTTTTTTATGTCAAAGACCAACTTCGACCTGAATTTTGTGTCATAGTTGAAGTAATTCCAAGACATATTTTTGATAATGGTGATGATGGAATTTACACTGTCCCTAGTGCCATTGGAACCAATCCATTTATTTCTTTTGATGACTCCAATAGCTCAATTTTCAGAGTTGATTGTGAACCTGAAGTTGTGGTTGAAAATATATAGAATCATTCATCCATATTCTCAATTATTTTGGTTTACCTCGAGTTGGGTTGTTAAGGTTGGTAATATTCAAATTGATTTAGTATTGATCACAAATATGTTTTAGCTGACTTGACCGTTATGTGAATTTTCAATGTTTATTGGCTGCAGTTTTATTTGAATTGCATTTTCTAATTTGGAATTTAACTGTATTCAATCATAGTCAAACAATATTTCTAACTTGGTGAACATTACAACTTGTATGATTTATTAAATCCATTCAAGCTCTTATAAAACTATTGATAGTTGACTTGACCATTATGTGAATTTTCAATGTTTATTGGTTGCAGTTTTATTTGAATTGCATTTTCTAATTTGGAATTGAACTGTATTCAAACATAGTCAAACAATATTTCTAACTTGGTGAACATTACAACTTGTATGATTTATTAAATCCATTCAAGCACTTCTAAAACAATTGATAGCTGACTTGACCATTATGTGAATTTTCAATGTTTATTGGTTGCAGTTTTATTTGAATTGCATTTTCTAATTTGGAATTGAACTGTATTCAAACATAGTCAAACAATATTTCTAACTTGGTGAACATTACAACTTGTATGATTTATTAAATCCATTCAAGCTCTTCTAAAACAATTGATAGCTGACTTTACCATTATGTGAATTTTCAATGTTTATTGGTTGTAGCTTTATTTGAATTTCATTTTCTAATTTGGAATTGAACTGTATTCAAACATAGTCAAACAATATTTCTAACTTAGTGAACATTAAAACTTGTATGATTTATTAAATCCATTCAAGATCTTCTAAAACAATTGATATCTAAATTACCAATGAATCCCCATATTCCCTCATATATTTAGTTTTTTGGGTTACACATTAGTTTCATTTTTCTAATTAATTACATATTTGTTTTCAAAAGCAGGAAATGAAGCCAATTGAAGAGAGATGAAGGAAAAAAATGATGGAGAACAATTGTCGAATGATGGAGTTGGGAATTCCATCATTAGTGTCTGTAGTGAGTACTTTATTTCAAATTGATATATTTAAAGAATATATAATGTCATGTGATTAATTTTTTTGTAAACATTTTTGTAGGATCCACCTATACGTCGACAGTTATTCGACGAGGAGCCTAGTACTGGTCCTAGTACTCAGGCCGGTGGTACGAGGAGGGTTCGTAGCAGAGGTGGACAAGCAGCTGCGCATACCTGACTAGACCTTGACCCTCCCACTGACATGTCATCCTTCCCACATTCTGATCTCGGTGTGTCGTTAGGGACACACGGGAAATTTAGGCCTCACATGTTTTCGCTACCTTCTGCGTCTTCTATCCCATCATTTTCACATCCCATGATGATTCCCACTCCCCGGTCAGAATCCAGCCAGATAGCTGTCCCATATTCTTTTCCTTCTACTTCTGTCTCTCCGAGATTCTATATTCCATCTTCTTCGACTCCTGTTCCACCATAGGGTGTTCCATTAGTTTATGTGGATCCAGCGGCGCTCAGTGATCAGATTGACACAGGTATATTTATAGAACCCTAACAAATTTTTATAGAAATATTTATTTTCATTATAACATGTTTTGATAAAATATTTGTTTTTCTTTCATGAAAGATACATAAACTGACAGGAGGCGTGGGCGGGGGCGTACAAGCATGCGTTTGGTGTGGAACCGCCGCACACAGGTTATGGTGGATTATAATGAAGACAACCAAATGGTTGAGAAAACAGGGTAGCAATGTCGGAGTTTTTTGGTGACGCTTTCCAAATACTCTGACATCATTCTCGTCAGCCCGCTATCGTGGAGACATTTTCCACATGAGGTCAAGGATAGAGCTTGGGAAGAGATATGGGTAAAAAATATGTTCTATTTAATGCAATGAATTATTTTTGTATTTATATGAATTAATATTTTGATGTCAGCTTCGATTTAATTTTCCCAATGGTGAGGGTGCATGACCGGAATGTCTAAAGGATTTAGGCGAGCTTTGGAGAGCCTACAAGCATGAGTTGTATATTGGATGGGTTTCTAGAGTTGGCACTGAGTTAGAGGCGGTACTAGTGGTGGATGATTGTCCTATAGAGAAGTATCATCAGATGATTACTCATTATAAGAGTACCCAGTTTAAGGTATTAATAACATTTGAGGTATTTAAATAATAACATTCATGTTTTTCATTAATACTATCTGTTGCATTTTCAAATTTTATTTAGGAATCATCTGGAAAAAATAAAAAGAACATTGATGCAAACAAATACCTCCACACACTGGGACACACTACGATGCCTGATAATGAGAGGAAGAAGATATGACAATTGTTTATAAGTTTTCTTTACGACTTACACTTTATTTTGTTTCGTTAATTATTTAATATTTTGCTAAAGTTTTCATATAACTTTAGTTTTCAATGTCATTTTAGAGGAAAATACAAAATATTTAAGGACGTGTGCCTCGAGCAAAACTGTTTTTCTCGAGTAGACGTAAAAAGGATGGAAGTGTCGTCAATGAAGCGACTCAATAGCATATTGTAAGTTTTAATCTTTTGAATTTATATTTTAATATCTATTTTGTAACTTAATGATATATTTATATTTGTAATAAGTTGTTTTAGAGGCCCTCGATGCCCAAGAACTAGACAATTTTGGGCCAACAGGTCACTTACATTAGGTGTTGGGAGAGGAGCATTCTGGTAGAGTATGCTGCCGACCTAAGATAGCCCTGACGAGGTATTGGACCTCCTCAGGTACGAGCTGTAGTGCCACCGAGCTGCAGCAAGTTAGGGCACATGCAGAACAGGCTGAGAAAAGGGCCACAGATATGGAGGAACAGTCTGCTAGGGAAAACAGTGCGTTTATGAAATTTATTGAAGTTCTACGTCCAACACATCCAGCAGAGGCCAACCCAGCTCTTGATGAATATATTTCATCGATATGTTCTATATATGGTGCACCAGGTGGCCGTTCTAGTGGTGGTCAGGATGATGTCCATGTTGACGATGATGATGGCGAGGAGTCTGATGCGGAATAGGAGGGAGAGGAGGAGGGAGAGGCGGATGGCAAGGGTGAGGAGGAGGGAGAGGGTGAGGAGGATGGAGCTGAGGAGGGCGAGGACGATGATGAGGACGAGGACGAGGGTGATGATGATGGTGATGATGGTGATGGTGATGTGGGAAAAATTGATCCATTACATTTTTTACTAATATTACTAAGATTTGATATTTAATCTATTCTAGTTATTAGTTTTATCTAGACTCGTAGTATAGTATTAGAGTTGAGTTATTTTTATATATTATCTGTTTTTATGGATGTTGTTGTCTTTTAGTGGTTGTGTGTTTGGGAACCCCCTCCTTCCTGGACCCTAGACAACACCCCACCATCCTCCTTGGACCCCAGACACCCCCCCAGATAGCCCATGGACTGCCCCCCGGACAGCCCCCCCACCCTCCTCCCTGGAACTCGGACAGCCCCCCGGACATCCCCCCAGACAGCCCCCCGGACAGCCCCCCCACCCTCTTCCTTGGACCCCGGACAACCCCCCGAACACCCCCCGGACAGCCCCCCGAGCAGCCCCCTGGACAACCCCCCCACCCTCCTCCCTAGACCCCAGACAGCCCCCCAGACAACCCCCCAGACAGCCCCCCCAGACAACCCCCCCATTGGACAGCCCCCACCCTCCTCCCTAGACCCCATACAGCCCCCCGGACAACCCCCCAGACATCCCCCCGGACAGCCCCCCCACCCTCTTCCTTGGACCCTGGACAACCCACCGAACACCCCCCGGACAGCCCCCGGAAAGCCCCCCGAACAGCCCCCGGACATCCCCCCACCCTCCTCCCTAGACCCCAGACATCCCCCCGGACAACCCCCCAGACAACCCCCCAGACAGCCTCCCCACCCTCCTTGGAACCCTGACAACCCCCCGAACACCCCCCGGACAACCCCCCTCACAGCCCCCCACCCTCCTCCTTGGTCCCCAGACAGCCCCCCAGACACCCACCGGACAGCCCCCCGGACATCCCCGCCGGACAGCCCCCCACCCTCCTTGATTTCATTTAATACTAGAAAATCTATAATATATATTTTATTTATTTTCATCATGATAATCAATTTAAATCACATTTACACATCTAATCAACATCATAGATTCTTGGTATGTTATAAAAGAGATGTATTCATTGGGCATGACATTGTTAGCTCCGAAATGTTTCATAGCATGATAAAATAAAATCTAATCCATACTAATAATGATATAAAAATATTTTATATGAATGTACACAAGATTTTAAGTAAATAACATTCCATTAATAGACACATGAGGATTCTCATAAAATGGAAAACATTTTAAGTACATACGGAAAACCAACCAAACGCATTCAGTTTCCATTGAAACTTTAGGAGAATGATCCATGGGTCATATGTGATGTGTACGAATCAACCCCGCCTCAATCTGAGATGCGGTGTGGCCGGAAACACTCAAAGTGTCTGTCTTCTGTTTCAAAAGGACGTCATTTTAATTGAAAAACATAAACTGGCATATGGAAAACCAACCAAATGCATTAGGTTTCCATTGAAACTTTATGAGAATGATTAATGGGTCATATGTAATGTGTACAAATCAACTCCACCTCAATCTGAGATGCGGTGTGGCCAGTACCACTCAAAGTGTCTGCCTTTTGTTTCAAAAGGACGTCATTTTAATTGAAAAACATCAACTGGCATTCATAAAACCTACCAAACGCATTCGGATTGTGTTGATACTTTATCAAAACGATCCATGGGTCATATGTGACGTGTACGAGTCAACCTTGCCTCAATACAAGGCACGGTGTGACCGCCACCACTCAAAGTGTCTATCTTTTGTTTCAAAAGGACGTCATTTTAAGTGAAAAACAACAACTGGCATACGGAAAACTGACCAAACACATTTGGATTGTGTCGATACTTTAGAAAAACGATACATGGGTCATATGTGATGGGTAAGAGTCAATCCTGCCTTAATCTGAGGCACGGTGTGGCCGTAATCCCTCTAAGTGGCTCTCTTTTGTTTAAAATGGACAACATTTTAAGTACAGACAAAAAACCAACCAAACACATTCGTTTTCCATTGAAACATTAGGAGAACGATTCATGGGTCATATGTGATGTGTACGAATCAACCCCTCCTCAATCTAAGATGCGGTGTGGCCGGCACCACTCAAAGTGTCTACCTTTTGTTTCAAAAGGACGTCATTTTAATTGAAAAACATCAAATGGCATACAGAAAACCGACCAAACGCATTCAGATTGTGTCGATACTTTAGCAAAATGATCCATGGGTCATATGTGACGTGTACGAGTCAACCCCGCCTCAATCCGCGGTGCGATGTGGCCTCCACCACTCAAAGTGTCTATCTTTTGTTTCAAAAGGATGTCATTTTAAGTGAAAAACATCAACTGGCATACAGAAAACCGACCAAATGCATTCGGATTGTGTCGATACTTTAGAACAATTATACATGGGTCATATGTGACGTGTAAGAGTTAACCCCGACTTAATATGAGGCACCGTGTGGCCGTAATCACTCTAAGTGGCTCTCTTTTGTTTAAAATGGACCGCATTTTAAGTACATATGGAAAACTGACCAAACGCATTCAGTTTCCGTTGAAACTTTAGGGGAACGATTCATGGGTCATATGTGACGTGTACAAATCAACCCCACCTCAATTTGAGTTGTGGTGTGGCCGACACCACTCAAAGTGTCTGCCTTTTGTTTCAAAAGGACGCCATTTTAATTGAAAAACATCAACTGGCATACGGAAAACCGACCAAACGCATTCAGATTGTGTCGATACATTATCACAATGATCCATGGGTCATATGTGACGTGTAAGAGTCAACCCCGCCTCAATCAGAGGTTCGGTGTGGCCGAAACCACTCAAAGTGTCTGTCTTTTGTTTCAAAAGTACATCATTTGAAGTGAAAAACATCAACTAGCATACGGAAAACCGACCAAACACATTCGGATTGTGTCGATACTTTAGCCCAACGATCCATGGTTCATATGTGATGTGTATGATTCAAACCTTCCTTAATATGAGGCACGTTGTGGCCGTAATCACTCTAAGTGGCTCTCTTTTGTTTAAAATGGACAACATTTTAAGTACATAAGGAAAACCAACCAAACACATTCAGTTTCCGTTGAAACTTTAGGATAACGATTCATGGATCATATGTGACATGTAGGAATCAACCCCACCTCAATCTGAGATGCGGTGTGGCCGGAACCACCCAAAGTGTCTGCCTTTTGTTTCAAAAGGACATCATTTTAATTGAAAAACATCAACTGGCATACGGAAAACCAACCAAATGAATTCGGATTGTGTCGATACTTTAGAACAACGATCCATGGGTCATATGTGATGTGTATGAGTCAACCCCGCCTCAATCCAAGGTGCGGTGTGGTTTCACCCACTCAAAGTGTTTGTCTTTTGTTTCAAAAGGACATCATTTTAAGTGAAAAACATCAACTGGCATATGGTAAACCAACCAAACACATTCGTATTGTGTAGATACTTTAGCACAATTATCCATGGGTCATATGTGATGTGTAAGAGTCAACCCCACCTTAATCTGAGGCATGGTGTGGCCGTAATCACTCTAAGTGGATTTCTTTTGTTTAAGATGGACAACTTTTTAAGTACATATGGAAAACCGACCAAACGCATTCGGTTTCGGTTGAAACTTTAGGAGAATGATTCATGGGTCATATGTGACGTGTACGAATCAACCCCACCTCAATCTGAGACACGGTGTGGCTAGCACCACTCAAAGTGTCTACCTTTTGTTTCAAAAGGATGTCATTTTAATTGAAAAACATCAACTGGCATATGGAAAACCAACCAAATTCATTTGGATTGTGTCGATACTTTAGAAAAATGATCTATGCATCATATGTGATGTGTAAAAGTCAACCCCACCTCAATAAGAGGTGCGGTGTGGCCTCCACCACTCAAAGTGTTTGTCTTTTGTGTCAAAAGGACGTCATTTTAAGTGAAAAACATCAACTGGCATATGGAAAACTGACCAAACGCATTAGAATTGTGTCGATACTTTAGAAAAATTATACATGGGTCATATGTGATGTGTACGAGTCAACCCCACCTTAATATGAGGCTCGGTGTGGCCTCAACCACTCAAAGTGTTTGTCTTTTGTTTAAAATGGACACCATTTTAAGTACATACAGAAAACCAACCAAACGCATTCGGTTTCCATTGAAACTTTAGGAGAATGATTCATGGGTCATATGTGATGTGTACGAATCAACACCGACTCAATCTGAGACGCGGTGTGTCCAGCACCACTCAAAGTGTCTGCCTTTTGTTTCAAAAGGACGCCATTTTAATTGAAAAACATCAACTGGCATATGGAAAACCGACCAAACACATTCGGATTGTGTTGATACTTTAGCACAATGATCCATGGGTAATATGTGATGTGTATGAGTCAACCACGCCTCAATCTGAGGCACGGTGTGGCCGTCACCACTCAAAGTGTCTGTCTTTTGTTTCAAAAGGACGTCATTTTAAGTGAAAAACATAAACTGGCATACGGAAAACCAACCAAACACATTCATATTGTGTCGATACTTTAGCACAATGATCCATGAGTCATATGTGATGTGTAAGAGTCAACCCCTCCTTAATCTGCGGCGCAGTGTGACCGCTACAACTCAAAGTGCCTATCTTTTGTTTAAAATGGACACCATTTTAAGTACATACAGAAAACCGACCAAACGCATTCGGTTTCCATTGAAACATTAGGAGAACTATTAATGGGTCATATGTGATGTGTACGAATCAACCCTGCCTCAATCTGAGATGCAATGTGGCCGGAACCACTCAAAGTGTCTTTCTTTTGTTTCAAAAGGACGTCATTTTAATTGCAAAACATCAACTGGCATACGGAAAACCGACCAAACGCATTCGGATTGTGTCGGTACTTTAGCACAATGATACATGGGTCATATGTGACATGTAAGAGTCAACCCCGCCTCAATCCGAGGTGTGGTGTGGCCGAAACCATTCACAATGTCTCTCTTTTGTTTAAAATGGACAGGATTATAAGTGAAAAGAAAAACTAACATACGCAAAACCGACCAAATGTCTTTGAAATGTGTTGATGATTTAGGAAAATGATCCATGGGTCATATGTGACATGTATGAGTCAAACCCGCCTTAATATGAGGAATGGTGTGGTCGAAATCACTCTAAGTGGCTCTCTTTTGTTTAAAATGGACAACATTCTAAGTAAATACGTAAAACTGACCAAATGCATTCAGTTTCCATTGAAACTTTAGGAGAAAAATACATGGGTCATATGTGACCTGCACGAGCCACACTGAGCTCAATACAAGTCACGGTGTGGCTGGGATTAGTCTAAGTGTCTCTCTTTTGTTTAAAATTGACACCATTTTAAGTACATATGGAAAACCGACCAAACAGATTCGGTTTCCGTTAAAACTTTAGGAGAACGATCCATGGGTCATATGTGACGTGTACAAATCAACCCCACCTCAATCTGAGACGCGGTGTGGCCGACACCACTCAAAGTGTCTATCTTTTATTTCAAAAGGACGCCATTTTAATTAAAAAACATCAACTGGCATACGAAAAACTGAGAAAACGCTTTCGGTATATGCTGATACTTTAGGACAATGATTGATGGTTCATTTGTGACATGTACAAGTTAACCTCGCCTCAATCCAAGGCGCGGTGTGGCGGGATCACTCCTTGTGTATGCATTTTGTTTAAAATGGATTAGATTATAAGTGAAACGAACAACTGAAATATAGAAAACTGACCAAATGCATTCGAAATGTGTTGATTCTTTAGGAAAACGATCCATGGGGCATATGTGATGTGTATGAGTCAACCCCGCCTTAATCTGAGGCATGGTGTGGCCTGAATCACTCTAAGTGGCTCTCTTTTGTTTAAAATGGACAACATTTTAAGTACATATGGAAAACCGACCAAACGGATTTAGATTGTGTTGATACTTTAGAACAACGATCCATCAGTCATTTGTGACATGTACGAGTCAACCTTGCCTCAATCCGAGGTGCGGTGTGGATGACACCATTCACAGTGTCTCTCTTTTGTTTAAAATGGACAGGATTATAAGTGAAAAGATCAACTGGCATACAAAAAACCGACCAAACGTGTTCGAAATGTGTCGATGCTTTAGGAAAACGATACATGGGTCATATGTGATGTGTACGAGTCAACCCCGCCTCAATCCGAGGCACTGTGTGGCCGACACCATTCACAGTGTCTCTCTTTTGTTTAAATTGGACAGGATTATAAGTGAAAAGAACAACTGACATACGAAAAACTGACCAAACACATTCATATTGTGTTGATGCTTTAGGTCAACGATCCATGGGTCATATTTGATGTGTACGAGTCGACCCGGGCTCAATTCGAGGCACAGTGTGGCCAAGATCACTCTAAGTGGCTCCCTTTTGTTTAAAATGGACAACATTTTAAGTACATAGGGAAAACTGACCAAACACATTCAGATTGTGTCGACACTTTAGAACAACGATCCATGGGTCATATGTGACGTGTACGAGTCAGCCCCGCCTCAATCCAAGGCGCAGTGTGGCTGCCACCACTCAAAGTGTTTGTCTTTTGTTTCAAAAGAACGTCATTTTAAGTGAAAAACATCAACTGGCATACGGAAAACCGACCAAACGCATTTGTATTGTGTCAACACTTTAGAACAACGATCCATGGGTCATATGTGACATGTAAGAGTCAACCCCGCCTCAATCCGAGGTACGGTGTGGCCAACACCACTCTAACTGTGTCTCTTTTGTTTAAAATGGACATGATTATAAGTGAAAAGAACAACTGACATACGCAAAACCGACCAAACGTATTTGAAATGTGTTGATGCTTTAGGAAAATGATACATGGGTCATATGTGACGTGTACGAGTCAACCCCGCCTTAATCCAAGTCACGGTGTGGCCAGAATCAGTCTAAGTGTCTCTCTTTTGTTTAAAATGGACAACATTTTAAGTACATACGGAAAACCGACCAAACGCATTCGGTTTCCATTGAAACTTTAGGAGAAAGATCCATGCGTCATATGTGATGTGTAAAAATCAACCCCGCATCAATCTGAGATGTGGTGTGGCTGACACCACTCAAAGTGTTTGTCTTTTGTTTCAAAAGTACGTCATTTTAATTGAAAAACATCAACTGGAATACGGAAAATGACCAAACGCATTCGGATTATGTCGATAATTTAACACAACGATCCATGGGTCATATGTGACGTGTAAGAGTCAACCCCACCTCAATCCGAGGCATGGTGCGGCCGGTATCACTCCATGTGTATATATTTTGTTTAAAATGGACATCATTTCAGGTAAAAATATATGGTATACAAAAAACCGATCAAATTATGAATTGACTTCCGAATTCCACATATAATTTTCATCTAAATTTTAAATTGAATTCTAAATGAATTATGTATGTTTATAATTAAGTTATGAATTCTAATTTAATTATGGATGTGTATAGTTCCAGGATGCATTATACGTTAAATGTGTATGAATTTGTTCTCTATATGTATGTGTTAGTTGGTTATTGTAGGTACAATAATTGTATATGTATGTGTTAGTTTATTTCAGGTACAATAATTGGATTGAAAATGGGAGGGAATGCACAAAATGAGGCATGCTTTCCAAATTGCAGACCTGCTGTGCAAATTGCAGGTTGTTGTGCAATTTGCACATCATAGGCTATGCCAATGGTTTCAAACCGTTGGTATAGCATTTATGATGCTTTTTTTACCAACGGTTCACTGAACCGTTGGTAAACAACTTTGGAAAAAACTATCCCAACGGTTTGGGAGAACCGTTGGGATAGGAGAATCCTTTGGATTTCCCAATAGTTCATGCCAAACCGTTGGGATAGGTTAGCTTTCCCCCACTATATACCAACGGTTCACAGTAAACCATTGGGAAAAGCTTTCCCAACGGCTTACTTCCCTACGGTTTTCAAAACTGTTGGTATAACATATACCAATGGTTCTGCAGCCTTTCCCAACGGTTCAGAACCATTGGGAAAGGCTGTATTTCCAGTAGTGGAAATAATATTTAATATAAAAAATAAAATAGGATAACACCTTTAAATAGTGATCCATTACATTTCAAGGAAACATTTGAACATATAAAATGAAATTAGATCAATCTATTCAAGATAGTGAGTAAATAAAAGAAGTCAACTATTTTTGAATCTTCTTAGATTTTGAAGTGCCATGATTGAAATCACTTATGACAACTTCTATTTCAAGAAAGATTTTTTTTATTTATCCCCTGCATGTTTCATTTAAATTTAATTATTTTTCTTTCAAGTCTGTAATTTCCATGATTTTTTTCTTTCATTATAATAAAGATGTTATCTATGTGGTGTTCATTCCACTCATGTAGGATCAAGCCGATCCTAAACACATTATATCTACTATCCTTTTATATTTCTACATTCACTGTTTTGTTGTTATAATAACCCGATTTGTGAATAGATCATGTTCTTTTCATTTATAATTAATTGATTAATCAAAATTACTATATAATTAATCCATCATATGCGATAGTGTGTCTTAGGTGTTTTAGCATTTATGTATTTAACCCCAACAAGTGGTATCAGATACTATTGTAACGTTTGTTATAGTTTCCAATAAATTCAATATTGATAAGTTAAATGGTAAAAATGATTTTAATATCTGTATAATTAAAATGAAAACTTTACTGGAACAAAATGATTTAATAGTTACCCTTGCTGGTTCTAAAAAAAAAATAACCACCATTGCCCTGGATGGGTATATTATCGTTACTTACCTTGAACTCTTTAAGGAAACTCTTAGGAAATCTTGAAGTTTAATACTTTTATCTTTAGGTTAAAAAGTTCTTATAGATATTTCATATGAGTCTTCTACCAATGGTATATGGTCTAGGATTGAATCCCTTTACATGACCAAGTCCCTTGTTGGTAGATTATACAAGAAAATGAGACTATATAATTTTAAAATGTTCCCTGTAACTTTAATCAAGATGCATATTTATGAATTTAATAAAATCTTGTTAGATCTAGACAACATAGGAATTAAATTGGATGATGAAGACCATACCATTATACTGTTAACATATTTAGACGGTTCCTTTAATTATATTAAATACTCTAGGATGTATGGAAAATACACACTTACTCTTGATGAAGTAAAATTTTCTTTACTCTCCAATGACCTTAAAAGGAATGGTAGTGTTAATACTGAGGTTGAGGATTTAAATATCAGGTAAAGAAGTGCGTTTAGAGGTATAATTGAGTCAAAGTGTAGAAGAAAAGAAAGGGTTTAATCTAATAAGAAAAGATACAAGTCTAAAAACAAAGTCATTAAATGTTTTCAATTCAAGAAACCAAGAAATATTAAGTGGAAGTTCTCTAAAATAAAGGTGAATATAGAGACAATATTAATGAAAATTCCTTATTAATTAAGAAGGAATTTGAAACAAATGATGTGTTAAATGTATCTGACATTTCCATATTTGACGAATGGGTCCTAGATTTAGGATGTTCATTATACATGTTTCCTAGGAAGGAATTCTTTACTGAGTTGAGGGAAATAGCATCTAGTGAGGTATTTCTAGGTAACAACAAGAGTTGTCACATTATGGGAATAACATTTGTTTCATTAGAGAATCACGATGGGACTAATAAGTCTATTGATGAAGTTATATGGGTACCTGAATTAAAAAAAACCTGATATCCATAGGAATATTTGAAAAAAATGAGTGTAGATTTAAGTCAGATTCTGTAAGACTTAGAGTTTCCTGAGGATCCATTATAGTTATGAAAG
Organism: Viscum album; assembly: GCA_963277665.1. Taxonomy (NCBI): domain Eukaryota; kingdom Viridiplantae; phylum Streptophyta; class Magnoliopsida; order Santalales; family Viscaceae; genus Viscum; species Viscum album. Next base: position 918,113,720 of record OY728164.1, on the reverse strand, counting down.
GAACCCTTTACAATGGTATTTATTTGTTATATTTAACGGTTAATAGAATTCAGTTAAACACCTATGGTAATTTAGAATGTGATTCAACCACTCTTTGGCATAGAAGGTTAGGTAACATTAGTTCCAAGGGAGTTAGTTAATTAAAAAAATAGGTTATTTTGAGTAACATCACTTCTAGAAGTCTCCCATTTTGTTAGGATTGTATATATGGGAAACCTTGAAGAGTCAGCTTCATTAGGTCTATGTATAAGCTGAAGAACCCCTTGAATGTGTACATTATCACTTGTGGGGTCCTTTGAGTGTCACCTACCATGGTAGAGGATTATAAATCATTACATTCATTGATGAATTATCTAGGAACGATTGGATTTTTATACTCAATCATATGTCTGATACTTTGCGTACCTTTAAGAAATAGAAAGCTAGGGTAGAGAGTGAGTCTACCCGAAAACCCGAATCCTTAAGATCTAATAACTAATTAGAGTATTTATCCAAAAAATTCATTGAATTATGTGAATACAAGGGAAAAAAAGATACTGGACTATTGTGGAAATACCAAAATAGAATGGATTAACATAGAAAATTAACAGGACTATTCTTGAGAGGGTAAGGTATATGTTGTCCCACTCAAAACTCCCCAGGTCCTTCTAGGACGAGGATGCTTTAATAGCAGTTTACCTTATCAACCATTTCCCATATTTAGCTAATTATTTTAAGAAACCTAAGGAAATATGGAAAGGTATACCCCCTGAGTCTTTCTCACCTTAGTACATTTGGATCCATAGCTTATGCTCATACACATACTGATAAGATAAATCCTAGGGATGTTAAATGTATATTCATGGGTTACCCATATGGTGTTAATGGGTATCATCTATGGGTAGATAATCTAGGTTATAACAAATGTATAATTAGCCGAGATGTAGAGTTTCATGAATACGTTCTATCCAAAGATAAGGGACCTGAACCTATAGAGACTTCTGATGGAACTACAGGACCATCAAGATCACCAAGTCCCCTCAGTGTTGAAGTCCCTTTTGAATCCAGTGACCTCACCCAGTCCACGACTGGTCCTGCTCCCCCCATTATCTAGACCTAATCTGAATCCAATTCCAATTAGGATTCTAAACACAAAACCGAGGAACCTAATGATCTGAGCAATTATCAAATCACTCTGAAAAGTGAGAAGATATTTATTATGCTTCCAAAACATTTTAATCTATCACACATTGCTTCCAATTCATTTAATGTAATACTAGTCCTGTTTAATGAGGAACCTAAAACATATAAAAAACTATTATGTTCAATGAATCCACTAGTTATCTGAGTTAAATGCAAGAGGAAATGAATTATCTTCTTAAAAAAAACACTTGAATTGTTGTTTCTAGACCAAATAACCAAAAGTTCATAGATTCTAAATGGATTTATAAGAAGAAATAAAACAATGTTGGAGAAAATAAAATAAAATAAAATTTATGAATGTTTTCTAAAATAATTATTCAACATTAAGGTATTGATTGTAGTAAAATTTTGTCCCCAGTAGTTAAACATTCATCTATTAGAATTCTTCTTTCTTTTGCTGCCCAATTTGATTTTCATGTTGAATAGTTAGATGTAAAAACTTTCTTTTTTACATGGTACTCATGATAAAACTATTTCTATGACTCCTCCAGAAGTATTTTCAAATTTTTTCAAACCTAATAAAGTTTTTCTTATTAGGAAATATTTATAAATGCTTAAACAGCCTCAAAGACAATGGTATAAAAGGTTTGATTCATTTATGATTGAAAATCAGCTTTCCAGAAGTAAATTTTATGCATGTTTATAATATAAAATTATTAATCATGAGTCTATTTACCTATTTTTATATGTTTATGACATTATTTTAATCTGTAAAAACATGAGGATTATAAATTCAATCAAGAATAAGTTTAATTGTGTCTTTTAAATGAAAGATATAGGTCATGATAATAAAATTTTAGTTATGAACATAATAAGAGATAGTAAGGCTAGAACCTTGTACTTATCTCAATCATATTATGTTAAGAAGGTATTAAGAAGATACTTGTTTTAACTTATTAAACCTGTTATTATTCCTTTTGGAAAACACTTTAAGTTGTCCTTGGACTAATCCCCTATAAATGATGATGATGACACCGTAATGAATTAGATTCCTTATGCTAATGTAGTAGGAAGTCTTATGTATGCTATGGTCTATTCTAGGAAAGATGTTTCATTTTATATTTCTACTTTGAGTGGGTTTATGGGGAAACCTGGTAAGCCTCATTATCATGCATTTAAATTTCTCATCAGGTACATATCCGTATCTAATAAATTTTGCATTCCATATGAAATAAACTATAGTTTAGATAATGATATAGTTGGATTTTTTGACTCTGATTATGTTGTAAATGTTGACACTTGAAATTATCACTAATTTTTTATTTCTTGCATATAGAGGATCATCCTCCTGAAAGTGAAATATGCAGTCAGTGGTTTCACTCTCCACTACTGAAGAAGTGTATATTTCCTTGAAAGAATCCATAAAAGAGTCTATACGGATGAAATGTTTTCTTTATGAGTTTTCATTAACTACTGATAGAATAATAGTTTAATGTGATAGTCAATCTTCATTACATTTATCTAAAAACAATATATTCCTTGGTATATAGAAGCACATTTATATTAGACTTTTTTTTGAAGGGATATTATAGAATGTGGGATGATGAGTTTCACCAAGATACCCTCTGAAGACAATCTGAATGATAGTTTGAGAAAGGCCGTTACATTGTCTAAATTCATGCACTACCTTAAATTAATGAATTTGGTCCTAATTATATAACTTAGTTTCTGAGAGCATCATCCTTAAATTCCATATAATTGAAAGGTGGAGATTTTTTGTATTTATCCCCTGTATGATTCATTTAAATTCCATTACTATTCTTTTGTATATACTTTGATCATATTATATTTAGGGAGTTATGTATTTTCATGGGGCATGAGATATACGCACCCTGCATGGAAATGTTCACATGTGGTTTCTTATTTTCTATTTTTATTTCATTTACCTGGTTATGAGAATCCCATGCATTTTTGTTTCCTTACCTGTATGGTAGCTTTTAATCTGGACCATTGATAAACCGAGATCAAACAACCAGTATTTGTACCGAGTGTGTTTCTTAGATTGGACTCGATCTATTTTGATTCTGTCATGCTTATCCTATTGTGCCATGAGTCCCTTGCACTATACCGCCTTCAGTTACTCAAACCGTCAACTTTGATCTCAACTGTCCATGCATATGTAATTCCATGCCTCCTCCTAAACCATTTGACACACTCTAGCTTGGGATCATTGCTCCTCACTATTTGGATCTATAAATCCTCATTCGAGTGAGGTTATGATCTCTAGCTTTTGGTTATCTCATCTGGTTTGTCGAGGGTTCTCCTGATGTGAGGATCCTCTATGATTTCATGAAGAAGAAGAAGGATATCCAGGGGATTCCATCCACCCTCACTCCCCTCTACCGAGAACATGCCACCTCCTACAACTATAATACTTATTCGGTGGAGATTCAGTGGGGAATCAACTTGGTTTTAGGTTCCATATGACTGTACTTCAAGAAGGTTTCATATCATGACTTACCTTTCATCCTAACAAAGCTTCGGTATAGGTTCTTGGCTCTATATTGATTCAATTTCTTTCTTAAAATATTGTTCTCTATCCTTTTTGGGTGTGTGTGTGTGAGTCCATCTAGGAGTTGATGATGCTGACTCCATGTGATAGGCTTCACCTAGAGTTCACGAAATCCATATAATTCATTAAGGTTTTGTATCATAAATCTATTTATAGATGGATTTCATAAATACAAAATTAATATAAAACATGTGTAAAAGTTATAGGATTAGCTTGAGTGATGTCAATCACCATTGTCAGTACAAATCACTTTTTTGTTATTTTTATAAACATCCAATTTAGGGAAAAGTGGTAACCACACAAAATACCCCTTACATATTCAAAATTCAAACTTGGTCTCAAATTCAAAGATAAAAGATAGTAGGAATCGTCGTGGGAACCAACGTGTTATCTAGAAATCCCGTAGATCATGTTGTCGCCCGGGAAACACGCATCGCCGTCATCATCACAACACCATGTTCATCATCACACCATCACCATCCACACCAATCATCAATCCATCACCTCTTGAGTCACCATTCCGGCAAGAACCCCACCAAAGATATGGTAATACAAGAAATATCATTTATATATGAAATGCATAGATAGTTTGGTTTGACTATATGGATCAAAAAATCGGATGATATATTGTAAATTTAATACAATGTTTGATATCATTGTTATGTAAAAAACATATAACATTTGAAAATAGTATAAATAAATGACTTATCGGTGATTAGTAATAGATAATGTTAGACAAAGGGTATACATTTCATTAAATTTGTTAACGATTTGTACATTTAAATGATACATATGAGGATAGGAATGGTAGTGAAAATAAAATTTGATTAAAAAATATATATATGTAATTGAAATATAAGAGGTTATAAATATAAATAAGTTAATTTTTCATTAGAAAACCAAAATCCTAAAATACTAAACAAAGAGAAAGAGACAAACCTTAAGATGTTAACAATTTGAAATATATCAGGTTAAGGGAATGTAGTTCCTTATAATGTGCCAGATATAATTTAAAGCAAAAGATATACTTGAGATGATTTAATGGTATCCATTCCATCTTTAATGTCATATATATTTATTTTATAACATTAAACTATAGTAAAAAACTTATCTAACCAGAACACTTCTTATGAAGCCTCATTAACCATCTATGAAATATCTCTTCAATGAAAGTGAATTAGAAATTAAAATTTATGTGACATATTTGTAATGGTTTTATAAAGAGTACCACACAATTATGATATTCATCAATGTGAATATATAATATATGCACATGATCCTCAGCCTAGTTGGTGAGGTATCCTTAAGTGCATCCATGAGACCTAGGTTCAAAATTAGGTAGAGGCATATTTCTGGGGTACTGTAGTAGTACTGTAGCAGGAACTGTAGAAGAATTGTACACTGTGAGGGTACTTTTCGGTATTGTAGCAGTTGGAACTATTCAACTTGGGCCACCAATTTGGTCTTAGAGTCCTTAAGGCTTTTGGGCCACCCTGGCCTTTGGGCCACATCAAGGCCTTCGGGTCACATGTAGTTGCCCCAAATAGGCTCTACAAAAAAGGAGCATCCCTAGAAGAGGATTCAGAGTAGGTGCACTCACCAGAGCAGAGACAAATCGATTTGTCAGAATGAGAGGGTACGATTATGCCATTGGGACTAGCCTGTGTTTGCATGGGAAGCCTAGCTAAACGACCATGTGAAGGTGGAGATCTACTATCATTATGCAGATGATGGGGAGGGGCAGTTCCTTGTAGATAGTCTGGTTGAATTCCCTAAGACCTTTGGGTCATGTAATCATCTAAGCCTATGGGCTATGTAATCTCTGAGCCTATGGGCATTGTACGGGTTCCCCCTTATCCCTTGAAATAAGGGTTATCAAAAATCAATAAAAATGAAGGCCTTTGGGCCATTCAGGATGAATATATAATATATTAAGAAATAAAAAATACAAAAAATTGTAATATATATTGTGAACACTAAAGTCGACATCCTATGTATTTAAATTTGTTTAAAAAAACCACCCTAGGTGCAAGACCGTCCCAATATGAGTTTAATGCTATATATAATATATAATTTAGACATGATAAATATGCAATATAAAAATAATATTAGACAAAATATAATATCAAAATAATGTATGATACAACATAATATACATTATAAATATACAAAAAATTAATATACTTAAAAGTGGAAATTCTATTTTATTATATAACATATGTATATGGTAGGTGATCCAAAATAATGGAAACTTACCTATCTAGAGGAGCTTTAAAACCACTACTTGAATGATCCATCCCAATGTGAAGAGAATTTCATGCATGATATATGAATCACTTGTAGATAATTATGTAGTGATCAAAATATGTCACATTCTTCATGCCCTGTGAAGGCACACTCACATATCATTCCCACCAATGTAATGTTTTCCATGAGTTAAATGAATTTAGAAATATTATTTAGCATGAATTGAAAAAAAATCAAAATCATAGAATAATTATTTCACATTTTATTGAAATTGGGTATCACCTTCTTTAGGCCTCCCCAATTTTTTCTCAATGAAGATAATTGAAACAATTTAAATAAGAATGATCATAAAATAGATATTAAATATAAAACTACAGGAATGGTCCATAAATGTTATTTTATATCGTTATAAATTGAACTACTGAAAATATTCAAATGATACTAAAAAAATTAAAATTCAGAATGGTTCAAAAATTTTATTTCATTACTGTTTCATTAATTTATAATTAAAATGTTCATAGTGAAAATTTACCAGTCATATATGGTGCAAATGTATACCAAAAAATAGTTTTTAGTAATGAAATTTACATATATAATACATTCAAATATTATTTAAAAAATGTTAGAAATAAAAAAAAACCTAACCTTATTTAAAAAAAATCCAGAAAGACTCATATAAAAAACTCATTCTAATAGCAATATCAAACTGTCCATGGTGATATTTCTCCATATATAATAAAAATATAAAAACATATTTCCTAATTATAAAGAAGGGAAAAAAATTCCTGATATTAACATTCCATATTTCAGTCAATGAGGAATGGAAGAAATTTTAATAGAAAGTGCCTTCTCTGAAATTGTTTTTGGAAGGTTATTTTCAAATAATTTCCTCCCCACAAATATTTTTTTGGAAGGTGCTATTTTGAAAAGAACCTTCTTCACATTTATTTTGAGGACAACACTTTCCTGGAAAGCGCCTTCTATGAAGATATTCAATCGAAGGTGAATTTCTAATTAGAACCTTATACTCATCCTTAAAATCCTGCTCGATCCTAGATCTCATCAATTGTAGTCAGAAACAACCCCTAATATGATGTTTAGGCTCTTCCCGTCATCGTCCTCTATCATAAAACATTTCTCTCCTCTCTTATCATGAAATAAAAGTTCCTGTTCGACAGACTCGAATCGAGATCACACTCCATGAAAAAGTATAGACTAGGTTTTTTGAAATAATTTTACACAAACCACAAATGTGGATCATCAAAGTTCAAGTTTGGAAAACTCAAATAAATATCCCACTTCCTCAAGAATCATATATCCGGTTCTTTGAAACCATTTTACATAACCTAGTCAGTGACACCCTTTGTTACAAATGTTACCTGTGGACAAATCACTGTATTCTACCAAAACTCTTGGCAAAAGGGTTACCCCATCAGGAACACCTCAGATTCCATTCACGATAACCCATTCTAGATTATCCATTTGCAATACCCCATTCATGAATCTCCATTCGCGAGACCCTATTTTCTAATCTTCTTTCATGGAGACTACATATCCACACTAGGTATATTTTAAATTTTAATTTAAAATTTGATGTATTTTATTGAAATAATATTTATTGTAATTATGATATTAGTTCTTTTAAAATTTTATTTAATGTGTTATATTATTTAGTTAACAATTGTATAATACTGTAGTATTTTTATTTCATAATAATTATTTCATTTTATTATCTATATATATTGTTTAGTTGTTTAAAAGACATTAATAAATTAATTAGTGATTTTATAGTTAATATATTTATTACAGTGTATACTATATATATTAATTTATTATTATAATTAATATATATGTTATGGAATTTTATAAAATATATTATGTGTCGGTTAATTAGTTATTTTCGAATTAATATTTTATTACATTGTAAAAAATATATATTAATTAGTAAGTTAATTATAAGTTTATATTATTAGTTAGAAAAATTAATTGTTTTTATTTCATTTAAGTTGATAAAAACATTTAATAGAATAATTTAATTTTAGATTTGATGATAAATTAATATTTTTAAATAGAAAAATGAAATTGTTATTTAAATTAAATATTAATTGGCAATTTTTTTTGTTTTTAATTATCTTTTATTTGTTCATTATAGAATTTTATTATATATATATATATATTGCATGAATATTTTCATATGAATTATTTCACTCTATTATGCATGTATATATATATATATTATTTAATTGTATAAAATATATTAGTAAATTAATTAGTGATTTTAAAATTAATATATTAATGCAGTGTATCACATATATATTAATATAATATTGCATTTTAATTATTATTGTAATATATATTAATATATTATTATAATAATCAAATAATATATTATTATTATGTCGTCGTATCATAACTAATATATATATTATTGCATTGTATAAAATATATTATTTGTCATTTAATTAGTAATTTTGTAATTAATATATTATTGAATTATAAAAAAAATATGTTAATTAGTAATTTAATTGTAAGATAATGTTTTAAGTTAGTGAAATTATCTATTTTGTAAATTTCAATTATATAGTATATATATATATATTATATTTTAATATAACATTACATTGTTAATAAAATATTATTTCTTAGTATTTAATATTTCAACAAACCATTCTATGCTACATCATGATAACCCATTGTTGATATCTGTTTCATCTATTCTCTACTGATTAGAGTAAATGTAATCAAAATAATAATATTTAATGTTTGATGGTTTTAGATTTATCTGAAGAAATATTGGTGTATATATTTAACCTAAAATTTAATCTTAAATAATAGTTTCTGAAATATGGTCAAATACTTGTGTGAGTTTATATATCATGAAGGTTAAATAATAGTTGATGAACCTAAGATATCATATATTGGTGATCTTTCAAGATTATTAATTCTTACAGGATGTGATATGTTGAATGCAGTTAACAGTAACATTCACGATTGATTGAAGATTTTTGAGAATCAGTGTATATCATCTTTTATTTATAGATTTACTCAAACTTAGGATAATCTATATTACAGGTGTTGTCATTTGGTCTATGATAAATATTTGAGGATTTTTATGATACATATCAAGAGCATGGAAGGCTTAGTGTGATGGAATTTCATATTGATGTTATTAAAAGTGAAGATACCACTCAAACTAAAAAAACATATCAGATGATGGTGGATTTATTGAGTTGTATATGTTTATATCTAAGCTAATTTTTCAAGGTGGATCAGGTGAAGAAAATAAATATAGAGTATAGAAAAAATTTTATATTATAGTATATGTAAATGTTCCAACAAATCTCTTTTTGTATCTAATCCACATATGGGCGCGATCAATGACTCCTATGAAAATCATTTGGAGGATGAGGAAGCATCTGAAAGATAAGATGAGACAATACTGGACAATAATCTAGAAATACTACATGAAAAAATAGTGAAAAAATCACAAAATATTACACCAGTGGTTCTTGAGTTTGATTGGGATATAGTGACACAAATAACTGAGTTCCCAGGTATTTTCCAACAAATCAATGTTGGAAGGAATGATGTTGAATTGTCCGTTGAAAGAAAATTTGACAGCAAAGAGGAATTACAAATAGTTATAAAGCATTACCATGTGAAGAGTCATTATATTTATCTCATGGATGAGTCTATGATATTGATATTTTCTATACAATGTCAACACTTTGGTTACACATGCAATTTGCGGCTGTGATATACCCTTGTCAGAAATTCTACCTATTGAAAAATTAAAAAAATTAAAATTTCACACACTTTTTTTAATCCAAGGTGGTCTCAAGATCATAGACACTTAGGATTGAAATTCATATGATCAATTATTATTTGTATGATCATAGTTAATAAAGATATGTTTTGACTTATGGAGAGTGGGCATGGATATAAAATCTCATACATAAAAGCATGGATTAAAAAGAAGAAAGGTATTGAGAAGGTTTATAGTGATTGGTAAATGAAAATTTAGTTATTTCCTTATTAGATCGAGAAATTGGTTCAAATTAGATAGGTCATTTATTAATTTGAAATAGTGGATCATGTGGTGAACAATCATGTCTCTGTAGATAAAGTCCATTTTTTTCAGATATTATGGGAATTCCTTCTATACATCATAGAAATCTTGCATTGAAAATAATTCATACTTGTGGATGGAATTTTTCTATATGGAATTTTAAATGTAGTTCTCTTGATTTCTCCCACTCAATATGGAAATATAAGTCACATGTCACCGGAAAGAGAAATAGTAGAGAAGGAGAGTTTAGACTCTTTGAGTTGATTTTTATATTTTCTATGTGTTTATGTCAATGATAAGAATGGGATATGAATTACTTCAAATCATTATCATGGTATCAAAGAAGCAGTGAATATCAAGGATGAAGGTTGCTTATGCCTTCAATGCCTAAAATCATTACTGCATGAGCCATATTTCTAGCAATGCGTAGACAAAATTTCACGATGACAACATGAAAAAAGAAATCATCAACTTAGGTATTGGATAACATTTTCTAAACATTCATTATGCATGGGTATTTTATATTAATATGAAATTTTTTAAATGTTTCTCACATGCCTTTACAAAATATGAACCATAACTACCAGTTTTCCTTCAAATAATAGAAGAAATAAGAGGAATAAATGAGCATGTATACAAGTATATGATGCACATCCTAAAGAAAAAATGGTCATTGGGATTTTATTAAGGGAAGAGATATAGGAACATGACTATAAAAATTGTTGGATTTGTAAAGACCTAGAAATTCCATGTAATTTTTTTAAAAATTAAATGGAATTATTACAAGTCTGTGAAAATTAATGGCATGAGATTCCAAGGCCTGGAGATCCCAGAACGAAATTTTAAACTTTTTTTAAGGTATGCTCTGTAAACTTATGGGTGGAATTTCTTATCTTTTGAACTGGTGATCAGAATTAAAATTTGAGGGCACTGTTGATCTTGTAACACTGAGATTCGATTAAGGGAGGCTTAACTTTGACCGCAGAAGGTCGAGTGAAAAATATAGTTTTATAGATTTTTTGAAAGAATAATAAAATAACATAATATATTATTTTATTTTTTGACCACCACTTGAGTGATGGTGGTGGGGACCACAGAGGTGGTCGTGAATTTAAATAGGGACATTAAATGCCCAGTTACATATAGGTTGTGTAACCACCCCTCATATAATTAATAAGGTTCATTAATTACACCGATTAATGAACTATTAATTGAAAGGAGAGATTAAATCTTGAGTGATCATTTAAATTATTGAAATAGCGGGGAAAGGAGATTTGGGGAATCGTGGGAGAATTCATGACAAAGAACCAAAGAACAAACTTTCTGTCCAATGAAAAACAAAGTCTTAAACGATGAAGTTGGAGGAATAAATCCAGATATGACGAATGAAAATGGATTCAACGAATGGGGATTCTTATCCCACAACCATGAAATCTCCTACGAATTCAAGGTAGGGTTTTTTTAAATTCAAGTGATTTTGTTTCAATCTATCATCCTTGAAAAATGTGAGAAGCACAAATTAACCAAAATAAGTTAATCCGTGATTCGTACGAAATTGTGGGTGGTTGTTGCAGGAGTTTTAAATGGGGTTTAGTATTCTCTCTATGATGTTTGAACTCTGACCCTTGTTTAATTGCTAAAATAGAGGGTGTGGGCCTACTGAAAAAGGCCCAAACCCTTTGCATTTGTTACATTGATTTAGTTCTTCATGGGAACTGGAAATTGTGGTGGAAAGATGAATCTGGGAGCCACATAGTGTTGAAAGCATCCCAGGGGGCCTGTAGGCGCAATCGGAAGGGAAAACGGACCACCGAAGCTCACCTAGTGGCCTATAAAATCCACGACGGTGCGGCACCGGCGCCGACAGGTGACGTTTGTCTACCGACTCTCACCGACTGTGGAAGAAGGCAATGTCTGAAGGGGATACGATGGACAACAGGGTTGGCCAGCCCTTGGACAGTTGCATTGGCAGTGGGCGGTGCACCATCGCATGCTGTCGAGGGAGGTCGCAGCTTCAAGTCACGGAAGAGGGGGACCCGCACCCTGTGGGTCTCGCTGAAATATGCGGGAGGCGCCAAGTGGCACCGTTATTGTAAACCGAATGAATGAATGTCCGTTCGAGAGGTGAGCCGACCCCCGCATGGCCCGACGTGTTATGCCCAACCAAAGTAGGTCGGGCCGGTCTATGGCCCAACACAGTCAGGTCAGCCCATCCAGTTTGGATTGGGTCGGGTTGATCCGGACCAGGTCAGGTCGGTCTGATGGGTTAGACCAGACCCAGACCCTTTTCAACCCAAATTCTCTTAAAAGGCTATATCTCACAAACCAAACGTCTGTTTGACTAACTGTATGTGAAGATGGAATCCTTGGAACAAGAAGATCCTTTTGAGACACTACACCTAAGTTTTGGAGAATGTTGGAGTACATACATGTTGGATTGAACCCGAATCCAACTGGTCCTTCGGTACTAAAACACTTATAACTCACAGATCGAGCGTCCGATTGACGCACCTTCTGTCACGTTGGGACCCTTATGGCATGAAGGTACTTTGGGTTAATTACCTGTGTAACTTTGTGGTAGTTGAGGAATGACTAATATTTTGAGGAGAATATTCTATGGAACTCAAACGGACTGAGTGAAGGTAATCCTATGGTTGGATATCAATTGAAGAGAAACCCTGTGTGGATCAAAATCATAGTGACCCTATGTGTATCAACATCATAGAGTACCTGTCTAGATTAATATAATAGAGAAACTATATGGATCATCATAATAGCGACCTAGTGTGGATCAACATCGTAGAGACCCTGTGTGGATCATCATCCTAGCGACCCTGTGTGGACCAGTAGTGTGTGACCCTATGAGGACCATCCTTAGAGCGACCTTCCATGTATCATCGACATTCAACATTGTGTGGGTCGAAAATGGAACAACTTCTTCATGGTCTATTTGTGGAACTTCTTAACGGAATGAAATGATATATCTTAAGTCTAATCATCTTTATTCCTGATCTCTGAGTTGTATACCTGGTGTAAGATGACTTTTTTTGTGCTTTGTGTTTGAGGTCATACTTTATGGTTTTTCCTTTGTGAAATTCGGGGAGACCTTCAGGGGTGTTGGATTCCCTACTGGGTATTGTTATAATCACCCTTTCATGGGATTCACCCTCACCTTGTTGTTTCTAGTGTAGACGACGAGCCAATTGGCTGAGACTTTAGGGAGTCAGGACCAGGAGGTACACAGAGGTTAATGTTTGATGTGGAGAGTTATGGAGATGAACTGTACTTACCATTTAGGTAGAATCCTTGGTGGATGATCGCAAGAGTTGTTTTATGTTGTAGTTGTATCTTTCATTTAGGCTTGTATTTCGGAACCCCTTTAATTTAATTACACACTTTTACTACTGTAGTTTTACTACGTGGTTTGCATCTTATCGTGTTCTTGGTTTGTGTGTTTGTAGGATTAAAGGAAATACCTTCCAATTTTAGGTAAATGCCTTTCTGGCACTAGTCACCAAATCATGGCCTATGGAAGGTGTGGTTAGGGTAGTCATGGCATAGGCCCCAAGGGATGGTTTGTGACAAAGTGGTATTAGAGGAGTCAGTTCTACCGAAGAACTAGGACTTTGATCTTTCTAATGGAGCAATGATGTTAAGTGTTTTGAGTGTGGTTTTCAGTTCGGGGAGTCTAATGTTGGTGCGGTGTCCAATGTATCCATACACCAGGACGCTATATCTGATTTCCGACTTGGGGCACAAAAACACTGTTTTCATGTGTTTTGGAAATGTTTTACTTTTGATCAGTTTTGAGTCATCTCACCAGGTATAAATTATTGACTATGGAGAGCCTTTTTTCTTTTAAGGATGCATCCACATAGACATCCATCCATGTTTCCAGATAGAGTTCATGATGATGGCCCACCGAGCGATGAGGATTCATTGCATGCCCTATTACAATGATAGCACCATCAAGTGGTGCACCAACAACACCACTACCCATTGGGAAGCAGTTGCCACCAGCCCCACTAGTGGATGGTGCATGCCAACTGAGCATGTTAAATGAGTTCCTATAGAAGAGTCCTCCAAGATTTTTAATTGAGAAGAATCCAAAGTCAGCTGAGGACTAGTTGGAGGCTGTGGCTAGTGTTTTGCTCCCAGTTGAGACACCAGCAGAGTAGATGGTGATCCTAGCTGCTAGTCATTTCCAGGGAATGACAGGGAGACGGTGGAGCCTGATGCTCCAATTATACGACGAGGCGACCCTCACCTGGATGGACTTTGAGAGCCTCTTCATGGAAGAGTTTTTTTCCAGAAACACTGTGCTTTGTACGTATTCATAAGCTCCTACACTTACAGTAGGGTAGCCTAACAATGTCCCACTACTTGGTGAGATTCACTAACCTTTCTCGCTACTCCACCGACATGGTATGAGACCCTTTATTCAGGGACCATAACTCTGAGAAGGGTATCCAGTAGGAGATCATAGTTTCAATGATATCACTAAATATCTTGAGGCATGCTAGAGTACTTGAGAGAGCATTATTGGTGGATAGATTCTTAGTTGAGCAGGAACCAATGGTGAGAGACACCACCAGATGATAGGTAGTCGAGTCATCTATAGTAGATAGTAGGCAGATGACGCAGATGTCTAAGAGGTCCAGACCTTCCATAGGATGACCCTAGGACACAGGGTCGAAGGTGCCGAGCTCACGAGGTAGAGTAGTCTAGCAGAGGAGAAGATTATGCTTCATGTGCGGAGGGCATGGCCACATGGCTCGCAACTGCCTGTCCCACCGTACCGACGATCAAAATATGGTTGAGGGACCACCAATCTAAAGGAAGATATTCAAGTGAGTAGGTCCACAAGGAGGCGTACGTGGTATAAGAGTAGAATGTGAAGCAGGTGGTGGTCCGTGATTTGAGGTTCTACCGCCACCACCTCCAGGTGGTCCACCTCGACCTCAGGGAGCAGGTGGAAAGGGACGAGCTCAGCTTCAGGTATCTAAGGCCTACAACTACTGTGCTCCAAAGTTGATTCAAGGTAAAATATGTGTCTACTACAGCCTATATGCAATAATTATAGACACAGGTTCCAGTAAATCATTCATTACCATAACTCTCACTCGAAGCTCTAAGATTCCAGTAGAGCCATTGACTTGATCCTTATGATTGGTTACTCTTAAAGGAGAGGATTAAACGATTACAAACTGGTGCCGACAATGTGATTTTACTCTAGTAGGTGATAGCTTTGTCTAGGATCTACTAGTATCAACGTTGAGTCCTTACAAAGACATCTTGGGCATGGACTGGTTATCCACAGTCCATGCTTAGAATGACTATTTTTGGAACAAAGTGTGGTGTGTCTGCGAGGATGGGACCATGTTTTCCTTTATCGGTGAGAAGGGAACCTTTGCAGCTCAGGATGGACTTTCCTAGAGGAGGGTTCAACTGATCAAACTTTAGTTGGATAGACTTACCCTCGGAAAAGTAGTTTATTGGAGTCTGATCTATCTTGTAGTGGTGGACTAGTATGTTGATGTCTTTCCTAAGGATGTTCCGGGACTACCTCCTCGCAAAGATGTAGACTTCTACATCGATCTCTACCTCGGGACGACATCGATATCTACTCCAGCATATCGGATTGCTCCCATGGAGCTTCGTGAGTTGTGGGTACAACTGAAGGACTTGGAGAGTAAGGGGTTTATAAGGCCCAGTGTTTATTCACGGGCATCTCTGATTTTGATTTCCAAGAAGGCAGATGGGAGTTTGAGGCTTTGCATGGACTATTAGTGCCTAAAATTGGTGACCATGAATAAAAAGTATCTACTCTCGAGGATTGATGATATATTCAACCAACTAAAGAGAGATTGATGGTTTTCAAAGGTAGACCTCAGATCAGGCTATCATTAGCTCAAGGTAAGAGATGAGGATGTACCGAAGATAGCCTTCAGATGCCAGTATGGCCACTATGAGTTCTTGGTAATGAATTTCGGCATGACCAACTCCCCAACAGTGTTCATGGGACTCCTAAATAGGATCTTCTAGCCATACCTTGATTTCTTCATGGTGGTCTTCATTGATGACATATTGGTTTACTCAAGGATGGAGGAGGAGCAAGCCACTCACCCGAAGATAGTTCTGGATTCACTCTAAGAGCACTAGATTTATGTAAGATCTCAAAGTACCAGTTTTGGATAGGAGAGGTCCACTTTTTGGGACACATTATCTCATAGGCTGGAGTCACAGTGGATATGAAGAAGATAAAAGCATTACTTTCTTGGAAGAAACCTAGGAGTGTGACTGAGTTGCAAAGTTTCCTAGGGTTGGAAGGGTACTACTAGAGGTTCGTACCTGACTTTTATAGAGTTGTGACACCCTTTTCAGCATTGACTAGGAAGGGACAACCCTTCGTGTGGATAGAGTGATGCAAACAGATTTTTTAGGAGTTGAGGCAAAGACTAATGAGTCCCCCATATTGAGGTTACCAGAAGAGGGCGTTGGGTATGTAGTCTACTGGGATGAATCGGGGACCATACTAGGATGTGTCTTGATGCAGGAGCAAGTGGTGATCACCTACGACTCACGTTAGTTGATATAGAATGAGAAGAACTATGCTATCCATGAACTGGAGTTAGAAGTAGTGGTATTTGACTTGAATATGTGGAGACACTACTTTATGGGTGAACGGTTTACTATCTACTCTAATCACAAGAGTCTATGGTATATCTTCTCAAAGAAAGACCTGAACCTAAGACAAAGATGATGGATAGAGTTCCTCCCAGAATATAACATTGAGATATTCTACACTTCTGGGAAGGGGAACGTGGTGGCAGACACACTCAACATGAGGTCTGGTCTATAGTTTCTGAGTGAGGTGACAAAGCAGCTAGCTGCATTGCAGTTATCCTTCATGGATAGTGATGTAGCAGCTTCCCTCCAGTATATGACTGTTACTCCCCCACTACTTCAGTGAGTTAAGGAGGAATAACTTGGGGGCATAGACTGCGAGGCATGACGTGCTCGAATATCCTTAAAAGAATCTCCTAATGGATTTTATGAATATAGAGAGCATGTCAACATATTTAGAGGATTCACCATGGTAGCAGTGATGCTATGGGAGGAGGTGTTGTGAGAGTTTTATACATTATATTTGGTGGTACATCCTAGTGTGGAAAAGATGTACTGGGACCTCTGGCATCAGTACTGGTGGGCAGGGATGAAGAAAGCAGTGGTGGAGTTCATATAACGATGCCTCACTTGTCAGGAAGTGAAGGATGAGCATCAGGTTCCAGCAAGCTTAGCACAACCACTTGAGATACCAAAGTTTATGTGGGATGGTATCTCCATAGAATTAATGACAGGTCTACCACGTACATCTAGGGGCCATGATTGCATCTGGGTGATTGTTGACTGATTCACCATGTCAGCCCACTTCCTACCCATATGAGAGTAGGGATCAGTAGAGGGATTGGGACGTCTCTATATACATGATATTGTATGACTTCACGGGGTTCCATCGATGACCATCTTAGATCATGACACTTGTTTTACATCCCTCTTGTGGAAGGGATTACCGAAGACGTTCAGGACTCACCTACGTTTGAGAACCTCCTTTCATCCTTAGACATATGGTCAGACAGAGTAGACCATAAAGTCACTCAAGGACATGCATCGTGCTTGTGTCCTTGATTTTGGCCATAGTTGGAAGGACTAACTGCCACTAGTGGAGTTCTCATAGAACAAAAGTTATCACTCCACCATCAGCATGGATCTGTTTGAGGCCCTATATGGGCGACCATGCAGATCACCTCTATGCTGGACAGACCTAGGGGAGTCAGCACTTTTGGGTCTAGAGTTGGTATGGGCTACCACTGAGAAGGTGAAGATCATCCAGGAGAGGATGAATACGGCACAGAGCTGGTAGAAGTGTTATTCCAAAAGGTGATAGAGACCCTTGGAGTTCGAGGAGGGAGATCATGTCTTCCTATGGGTTTCAATCCGACTAGGATTGTAGAGATTTGGCCAGGGCAGCAAACTATCTCCATGGTTCATTTGACCTTTCCAAATCCTCAATAGAGTAGGTGAGGTGGCGTACCGTCTAGATCTTCTCCCAAAGATGCACCAGGTGCATAATGTCTTCCATGTGTCATAGATGAGGAGGTACATACATGATCCATCACACGTTATCGACTAAGATGAGATGGACATTGACGATGGGGTGAAGTTAGAGGAGTTCTTGGTAGATATAGAGTATCGATAGGAGAAATTCCTATGTGGGCAGTCGATTACTCTGGTGCGAGTTCAGTGGTAGGATGGGAACCTCTAGGAGATAACATGGGAGCAGGAGGATCAGATACGAGATCCGTAACTCCTTTTGTTTCCCTACCTTTTGTAGTAGCTTTTGGGGATGAACATCCCTAAGGTGGGGAGAATGTAAATAATCCAAAATTCCATGTAATTATTTTTAAAATTAAATGGAATTATTACAAGTTTGCGAAAATTAATGGCATGTGATTCTAAGGCCCGGAGAGCCCAGAATGGAAATTTGAACATTTTTAAGGTACTTTTAGTAAATGTATGGGTTTCATTTTCTATCTTTTGAACTGGAGCTCAGAATTGAAATATGAGGGCATCGTTGATCTTGCAGTACTGAGATTCGATTAAGGGGGGATTAACTTCGACCATAGAAGGTTGGGTGAAAAAGATAGTTTTACAAACTTTTTTGAAAGAATGATAAAATAACATAACATGTTATTTTATTTTTCTACCACCTCTTGAGTGATGGTGATGGGGACCATAGAGGTGTTCTATAATTTAAAGAGGGACATTAAATGCCTGGTTAGACGTAGGTTGTGTAACCACTACTTATATAATTAATAAGGTTCATTAATTACAGCAATTAATGAACCATTAATTGAAAGGAGAGATAAAATATTAACATATCCTTTATATTATTGAAATGGTGGGGAATGGAGATTTGGGGAATCATGGGATAATTCTTGACGGAGAACTGCAGAACAAACTTTCCCTCCAATGAAGAACAAAGGATTAAATGACGACATTGGAGGAATCAATATAGATATGAAGAATGACAATGGCTTCAACGAATGTGGATTATTCTCCCACAACTATGAAATATCCTATGAATCCAATGTAGGAGTTTTTATTTAAATTCAATTCATTTTGTTTCAATCTATCTTCCTTGAAAAATGGGATGAGCGCAGATTAACCAAAATAAGTTAATAAGCGATTCGTATGAAATTGTGGGTGGTTGTTGCAGGAGTTTTGAATGAAGTTTAGTCTTATCTCGATGATGTTTGAACTCTCACCCTTTTTCTATTGCTAACACAGAGGGCACATGACAACCAAACAAGGCCCAAACCCTTTGTTTTTGTTTCTTTGATTGCGTTCTTCATGGGAAACCGGAAAATGTGGTTAAAAGATGTATTCCGGAGCCATACAGTGTTGGAAGAATCTTGGGAGGCCCATAGGTGAAATAAAAAGGAAAAAAGACCATTGGTTCTCACCCAGTGGTCCACAGAAGCCCCACCGGTGGCTAGCTCTCACTGACCACAGAGGAAGGCGACACTCGAAGGCGCTGCGGTGGACAGCAGGGGTGGTCGGCCCTTGGACAACCATGATGGAAGTGGGAGGCACTCTGTCATGCACCGAGACAGAGGGGGACCCACGCCTCATAGGTCCCACTGCCAGAGGGGGGCAATGCCACATGGTGTCGCCGTTGCAAACAGAACAGAAAAATTTTCATTCGGGAGGGGATCCCACCCCTATGCGGCTTGGTGGGTTGGGCCTAGCTAAAGTGGGTTGGTCCGGTCCACGGCCTAGCGGGCCGATCCCACCTTAACCCATCTCACTCAGGCTGGCTTAGCTAGTTTAGTTCGGGGCAGGTCGGCCTGGGTAGGGGTAGGTCGGGTTGGCCTGACTAGGTCGGACCGGACTCGGACCCTCTATGACCCAGTTTTGCTGAAAAGGTCGTATCTCACAAAACAGATGTCCATTTTACGAAATTTCTATGGTCATAGAATACTTGGAACAAGATGGTAATTTTTGTGTACTCCACATGAGGTTTGAGGAATTTTGGAGTATGATTGGGTTGGATCGAACCTGAATCCAACTGGGCCCTCGGTACTAAAACACTTATAACTCACAGATCGGGCATCCGATTGATGCACCGTTTGTCGCATTGGGACCCTTAAGACATGGAGGTCCTTTGGGTTACTTCTTTGTGTAACTTCATGGAAATTGAGACATGGAAGATATCATGATGAGTAGATTCTATGGAACTCAAGCACACTGAGTGTGGGGAATCCCATGGCTGGCTAACAATTGAAGAGAGACCCTTTGTAGATCAACATCATAGAAACCCTGTGTGGATCAACATCATAGTGACCCTTTTTGGATTGGAAACATAAAAACTCTGTGTGAATCTTTAGTGCGTGACTCGGTGAGGACCAACCTTAGAGCGGACCATCATGGATCAGTGACATACGATCCTGTGTTGATCAACAATTGAACAACTTCTTCGTGGTTTAGTTGTGGAACTTCCCAATGGAATAAAATGATATATCTTAAGACTAATCATATTTATTTCTAATCTATGAGTTGTATACCTAGTGTAAGATTATTTTTTTATTCTTTGTGTTTTAGGTCATGATTTGTGGTTTTTCCTTTGTGGAATTCTGGGAGACCTTCTGGGGTCTCGGGGTCCCTAATCGGTATTGTTATAGTCACCCCTACACGGGCTTCACGCACACCTTGTCGTGTCTTATGCAGATGATGAGCAGTTTGGCTAAGACTTTAGGGAACCATGACCAGGCGGTATATAGAGGTGAATGGTTGATGTGGAGAGCTTCAAAGATGAGATGTACCTTTCCTTTAGGTAGGATCTTTGGTGGATGATCATAGGATTTGTTTTATATTGTAGTTGTATATTTTAGTTGGTCTTGTATTCCAGACCCCCTTTACTTTCAGTACACACTTTTACAACTACCCTTTTACTAAGTGGTTTTCATCTTGTTGTGTTCTTGGTCTGTGTGTTTGAAGGCATAAAAAAAACACCTTCTCAATTTTAGGGAAATGCCTTTCCAGTGCTAGTCACCAACCCCTGGCCTATGGAAGGTAGGCTTGTGGTAGTCATGGCATGGGCCTTAAGGGATGGGTCGTGATAGAATTCATTAACTAAGTCTTCAAGGGGATTAAAAAATTACCAATCAATGGTATTATTTCTAAGAACTTTTATAGATGCATCAAATACATTTTTTATAGATTAGAAGATGTCGTGAAAGAACTACTACAAGGTCATCGATACTCAAAATGTTTTAGAAATGAGTTTGAGGTTAATCAATCCCATGCCACATCATATCATGTGTGTCATTTCCATAGGTTGAGAAGTCGGGTTGAAGTTTAATAGGTTCCATATGGTTGGGTGATGACCATTTTTATTGATAACCAGACCTATGAATGTGGTTACTCTCAAGCATACCAGATGCCTTTCTCACATATACTTACAACATGTTCTCATATTCACCTATCATGGGAGAGTTATGTCAATAAAATGTATCTAATTGATATATTGCAGAAATTATAGAGTGTAGGGAGGATCCCAATTAGATATTTATCATTATTAAATTCCCCTCTACATCTTCCAATTGCTTTTCCAAATCTATGATGGTTTCATAGAAAAATTTATCCAAAATATACACATATGAGAAATGAAATGAATTGGACTTAAGAATATGGGATGAGTCAACGATGTGGAACATGTAGAGAATAGGTGAATAATCACAGATGGTTTCCTCATAATGATAGCATGGATGGTTCATCTTCATTCCTTACTTGATTTTTTATGATGAATTGATTATTGTAATTGTTTTACTTTCCATGTATAACGGTTTATTAGATGAATAATTTCCAATATATTATTTTTTTTCCACTAAATATATATATTATTTAAAATATTTATATGTTTATCATTTCTTTTTACATTTACATAGATGGAATCCACATAGCTACATCCAGGACCTAAAGATCCTCATCTTCTTACCTGACATAACGATCACATATCACAATATTTATTGGATAGTGGTACAGATCAGATACTGAAAGTCCTTATGGCCCATAACTTTTAACACAAGAACTCACCAAATCCTATCATATCATATTTTCATTAGTCCAGCTTCTATGGGATGAACATGTGTGGGTATATAGCCAATGATAGTTTACTTTTTCCTCCTTTGGTTGAGTGGTTGAGACCAGAGACACATACATTTCATATTCCTCCGGGGGTGATGACAATTACATTACAAGATGTCTCAATATTATTGGGTATACCTATGGATGGAGATGTTGTTACAGGTTTGATGATATATAGATGATATTACATTTTACATAGATATTTGGAATTATCGTTACCAGATGCGCTAGGTACCCTTAGAGGAGGTAGGTTACAGATGTCCTTACTGGACACTCATTTCGGACCCATTGATCCAAATGTAGATGATTTGACATTGCAGAGATATGAATGATATTATAATCTGTAATTTATTGTAGGTAATATATTTCTAGATCACTATAGATCATATGTTCATTTGATGCACCAACCTCTTCTTAGAGATTTGGAGCATTCTGGGTGGTATCGTTGGGGTTCAACATGTTTGGAATATTTGTATAGAGAGCTATGTAAGGAATATCACATGGAGGAGAAGGAGATAGGTGGTCATTGATTGTTATTATAGGTGTGGGCATTGATATGATTCCCTAAACATTCACCTTGATTTATCTTTGATTTACCACTTGATGCATTGTGTATGGGCCCATTTTCTCGCGGGCACTATAAAAGTTTAATACACAATTTTCTTCCAATATCATATGCTAATTATATAATTTATAAAATTTTGTTACTTGAAATTCATAAGTGGATCCACTTGAAGAAATATGTATATAGTCATGTACATTCCATTTCATATTATTGTACTCTATTTGATTGTTTTTCCACTGACAAGGTATGAACGAATCACCGCTGATATAATTGTGTGTTGTTTGTTTAATGACCAATCAAATTTATTTCCCTATGTAGATTAATTAGACTCTATATGCAGGTGTGATTCTGGGATATCTTCTAGATTATTGTATGATGGAGCTAAATCATTCTACTATTGTGGTAATTTTGATCCATTTTCATATTGTTTAGTGGCACCAACCCAATAGGGTCATTAGATAGTTTGGATATCAACATCCTATTCTATGGCCACTGAGGAAGATTTCAGAGGTACATGATATTCGACTTATAGGAAAATAGGATTGAGATTGGTATATTATACATGAGGCATACATATCCATATAGAATTCACATGAGCTATATTGTGTCACTGAATATTTTGGATGAAGTCTTCATCATTTCCCACACACTGAGTATATACTCTGGTATGTTTGAGTGATGAAATGATTTATCACTCGGTATGGAGGGTCAAATTATACCTTGATAATTTTATTTAATAAAACTTCTTGATTATTTATTATTAATTTTTTAATATATTATTTAATTTTTTCTTCATGGTGATGAGATCGATTAAGTCAGTGATATGATCACACCTGATAAATGATATGCACTCACTATTGGTGAGTTGAGTTCAGTTCTTGATTCGATGATAGGTGCACTGCATAGTGCTAAAAGCATCTCACTATAGCCAGATCATGCTTCTCACCATCAGACCATTCCACCTCAGGTTGTTCTTGATCCATCTAAAATCAATGAGGGCCGACCTTCATGTCAATGTCGTTCACATCGTTCAACTTCTCAGAAGAATCTAGATACCACTACAAATCCACTGACTAGACCTTCTTCATCATACATGGTACCATTCGAGACATTCCCCACACAAACTTCTTTTGAGTGGGGCACCACTACACACCCATTGATTGGACCTTCCTTATCACATATGAAATCATTCGAGACATTAATCACACACCCTTATTCAGAGTGGGGCATTGATTACCTCACTGAGTTTGATATTGCGACCCCTATGACATCTTTAGTTCCTCTAGTGCCACATTAATCAGATTGGGGTACCAGTCGGGGGCTTTCACACAATTATTTTCCTTTCCTAGATCAAGATGACTTATAGTTAGCTGTACAACACTCGAGTGGATGAGATATGGGTTCTAGTTATTCTGTCAGACCCACATCTGAGGACATCACACTTGGACATGTAGCTGAGGACATCATGTCTGGACCTGTAGCCGAGCAGACTCCAGAACCTTCCGGACGGACTAGTCAATATGGGTGTACTATCAGAGTGACATGGTGTGGGATGTGAGCTCAATTAACTACAAATAGGAATCAATGATGTATTACTTTCACATTTCATTGAATTTAATATTTCAATTATGTATACTAATTTATATTATTCAATAATAATTGGTGCTATTTATTATTTAAAAAATGAATCTATTGGCTATCGTTTTATAAAAACTTCTAATTTAGTCAGTTTGATCACATCACATATTGGATTTATGTACCATCTACTAGAACACATCCAAAATAATTATAATACATCTTTTATAATATTTAACTTCAATTTGATATTTTTATATGGTTTTAACAGTCAAACACATGTTTTAGCATTTTAAATTACTAAAATTATGTTTTCCACTGTCTCAAGAAATGACACCTCAGTTTGACACACCACCAATTCCTAAAATTAAAAAATCAATCTATAGTTGTTGTCGTGTGATTTCATAGTAATCCGAGCTCATTTTCTTGGCTCACCCTCTATAACACACATTTATGAAGATTGAAATTTTCTAAAAACTCCTTATTTAGTCCATTCGAGTGCATCACACATTAGATTGACATGTCATCTTCTCTCACACATTAAAAATAATTATAAGATAGCTATTATAAGATTTCAATTAAATTAGAGATTTTTATGTGATTTTAATAGTAAAATGCATGTTTTAGCATTTTAAATTACCAAAAATATGTTTCTAGTTGTCTCAGAAAATTGACACCTTGGTTTGATGTGTTGATATTTCCTAAAATTCAAAAATAAATCTATAATTATTTTTCTATAATTTCACAGTAATCTGAGCTCATGTGTCCCCTTCACCCATTATAGAACACATTTCTAAAGATGAACATTTTCTAAGAACTCCCTATTTAGTTTGTTCAATTAAATAACACATAATATTGACGCGCTGTCAACTCTCACTTGTCAAAAATAATTCTAAGACAGTTATAAAAATATTTCACATCAATTAGAGATTGTTTGTTGTGGTTTTAATATTCAAACACATGTTTTTGTGTTTTAAATTACCAAAACTATGTTTTTCATCATCTCAAGAAAAAAACACCTTAGGTTGATGCGCCGTCAGTTTCTAAAATTCAAAACTCAATCTATGATTTTTTGTGTGATTTCAAATAAATGCGTGATCATTTGGATGGATCTACCTCTATGTAACATGTTTTTAAAGACCAATATTTTATAAAAACTCCTTATTTAGTCCATTCAAGAACATCACATGTTAGATTGACACATCTTCTGTTCATACACATCAAAAATAATTATAAGAAATATTTTATAATATTTCATATCAATTGGAGATAGTTTTATGTGATTTTATAATTCAATGTAACACCCCAAGCTTCCATGATACACTTCTCATTCAATAATGCAATAGCTTGCATTGTACGCAACTTCGAGTTCTAACACACCGCAACTAATCAAAGTAGCCGTTATGAATAGTAATAACCACTTTTTAAAATTATAGAAATGTTATATTTCAAAATGGACTTCATTTTTGTATTCTGAATATCGAAATTATCCTAAGTTAAATTTTTTGTAATTTTCTGAGAACTTCCATTTTTTTATGAATAGTGATAAATACTTAAAACAACTTTTTTTAATCAAAATAATTTATAGTGATAAATTATACTATTGAGTGGTTTTAAAGTATAATTAGAATATATTTTTACCATTTTATCCAATGGTTTTCATTAGAATTAATTTCACTTTGAAATTGGACATAAACAATTGTCAATCTTTTGATATATATTGTTTCTTAAAAACACGCTATTTGTTGTGACAGCGGGAATTAATTATAAAATTAATTAATGAAACTTATATGTTTGGAATTTTGTAAAATAGATATCAATTTTGAATTTAGAATATCAATTATAGCTTAGGGTGAAATTTTGGCATTGTTCTGAAAAACTTCAATTTTTGATGAATAGTGAAACCACTAAGTAGTAGTTAAAAACTGATTTTTCTTTTAAATGAAACATTACCACTTCTGTGATTTTATTTTAAAAAATCCTACATACATGGTTGTCATTAGGAAGTAAAATGTGGTTCAATGGGATTAAAATAGATTTTTGGTGAATAGTAACTTTTAAGTTTAATTAATCGCGATTAAAGGTAATTAGTGAAATTTAAGGTAAAAATAGTATTATAAAAAATGGAATGACCTTTACACTTGTCCTACCACTATTGGATGTGTCATTTCAGACCAAGACACTCCATTGGTCAACTTGGGGACCCCATGGAGCCACATAAATAACTTTTTATTTAATGTTAAAATAAAAATGTCACAAACAAGAGTTGTTTAACTAATTTTTTTTAAATGGGGTTATACAAGTCATATTTTTTACTATAAATATTCATTAGAAATATAAAAATATTTTCAACATCATGATATTTTTTTTATAATTTTTAGAAATTAAATAAATTAAATTATTTATGACACCATGATGATGCAGCGATTACCTCATTAATTAACGATTTAAATAAAATGAAAAGATAATGTAAAATCTAAGACATAAACTTGTAAAAAACCTATTGGATGAGTATATTTTGAACCCTTATCAACTTATCCTCGAAATATATAAGTGTGGGACCTTTAGAATCCGAAAAATCATTTCATAATAATGTAACATTTCAATCTTTCCAAGAGGGCCCTCCTCTCCTCTTATAAAAGGCCCCCACCTCTACCACCTTATTCACACCTTCAAGCCTTTTGTATCGGACAAACTCTGCCCAAATACTCTCTCAACTTCCCTCCCTTACTCATAGAAGCCTCACTTTGGGCAGAAGTCTTCCCAAGGAAGCTTTTGGCTCAAATCAAAAAGAGTTACCCGATTTTAAGGTAATGTCTTCTCTAATGTTGTTTTGTTTTATTTTGATTCTCCAACCCCTTAAACTCTTTTTACTCACTTATTTTGTAACAAAAACAGTATATACAATATACTAGGATGTTTTTATGATAATTATTTTTTTTACACTTACACACACCTTCATCTAATGGTTAAAGAACATACTGTTTCTGTGGGTGGCGAAATACTGCCTGACGAAACGATGATTGTTCAATATTCTTTTAACACCTCTAATGGTGGCCATTTTGATGACACTATTTTCATATATGATATATATATTATGTTTATGTTTTCCTTATTCTTATGTATTTCTAATTTATGTCATACTTTATGATTTCTATTATGGGTAAACGCGATAATTTCATTTTAGGAAGTGCGGACTACCGCCCCCTCAAAGTGATTTGAATCGTTAATGCCATATGTGGGATGTATAAAGGATGGAGTAAATGGTATTATATATTATATTATACTAGAATTATATTATACCTTTATATAATTATAACTTCATTCCATTAAATATGAAATGGAAATGAAAGTAGCGTTCATGTGTACGTACGGCTTACCGTCTCTATGAACGATGCATTTCATTTCTTACCTCTAAATGTTATGTAATATTATAAATGAATGTATATACTGGATATATATGATGTATATGATATATACATCATGAATATAATTATGGATATAATGGATATTTTACCACATGAACAAAGTGTGATTATAAGAAGTTTATTTTTGACTCAAGTACCTAAGATGGACAAAACGACCGTTATAAACATAAATAATTACATAATGTTCATGACATGGTAATAAGTGATATAAAAGGAATAATGAACTTGAAAAAGTTTCTTAATAAGGTAGAGATTAACTCTAGTTTATTATTCAGGAGATCAAATAACGGTCGAGTGAATTCAGACACGAGGTAAGGGAACTTCTTAACCCGATTTCCATTCTTTGGGTTAATCTCCTACTTTAAAATTATGTCATGATATTATTATGTCCTATCTTGTATTTATACTTTCTTTATGTGTAAATATAATGAATACACATAATAGATATATTTTATTTAAAAATTATCTTTCTAAGGGATTTCGTCTCAATCTCCATTCAATGAGGCATATTTTGTTTTATACACAAATTTCTTTTATATAGTGTATAAACCCCTTTGACTTTTACTTTTATTCAAAAGGAATCTTTTTATATGAAGCGATTTTAATAAATGAAAAAAGGAATTCTTTTTTTCTTACGTATGCGGCGACAACGACTTCTCTGCCGCCGTGACTATTATTTGAGTTTCGGCTTCCTCTATAATCCATAATTTTTTTTAAATGAAAAATAAATACAAAGTTTTAATTTTCCTTTATTTTGGTATTGAAAATGGTTTTGATAAAGTTTTTATTATATCAATGTGTTGTAATGATATCTTGTGATTGAAGTGTGGAAATATTATGTTTCCTTTATGAATGTTTTATGTGATACAATTATGTTATGGTTTATGATATGTTTAAAACTGTTCATATGAGGAATGCATTGGAATTAATAAGTGACGGGTGGAGCCCGCTATAGCTCCTCGATGCATCAGCAGGTCTCATGAGACAAACTAGTGTCTTGGCACGAGGCCTTGAAAAAAATATTATTTGTGGTCTTGGAACGAGGCTTTGGCTATGTGGTTATGATAGTCTGGCATTATGAATTCCATCATTATGAAAGTGGTTATTGATATTGCATGTGATTACTCGACTAGTAGAATATCCATGTGAATAAGTAAATGGAATTATCTCATTTTACTTTTTCCATATTATGTTGAAGTTCAAGTTTAAAAAGGCTTTTGTTTTAGTTATACATTTCCTTAAATGTTAATGTTTATTTATGAAAGCTTCCGCAATATTGTTATCCTTATTGATCATCTGAGCTCACCCCTTTCAATGTTTTAATATTTTCCAGGATGTGAAGAAGTATTTTATGAATGAACTGCAGGGATAGTCAGAAGAGGATATAAGTTTGGACTATGGAGACTATGTTATTGTATTTTTTCACTTTATGATGTAATGTAACATTTATGAATGTATCTAGTGTTTCCAAGGATACTAAACTAATCGGTCTTTAGAGACTTGATCTTTTGTGATCATGCCAATGTTACGAAGTAATGCACCGACTCTGGGTAGCTGGGGTCGGGGCGTTACAGTTGGTATCAGAGGAAGTTTAGTACTAACCTTGGAAGCTAGATTTAGATAAACTCTGATTAGAGCACATAGCCCAAAGATAGACTTTGAGGATTAGTATAGAAGAACTTCCTAGAATTTTGTTGTTGTAGAGATTTTGTGAGTTTTCCGAGCAATACATCCCTGTCTAGATACGAGTAGGTAGAGGCGGCTCTGACACAGATGTACCTAGGGGTAAAACCCGAAAACACCGCTTTGAGCTAGACTCGAACGGGAACTAGTGCACGACAACGGGCCTTGCTGCACTCTTGGTTACGACACTCCTGGGGGATATGCTTAGGATAATTCTCATTTTCTTTACAAACCAATATGAAGGGTTATGAGTATATACTTCCTCAAAGAAAACATTTTTATGGATTATATCCATAAATAGTTCAATTTATGTTAAGTATTTTACAATTATGGAATTATGTATTTTGATTCATAAACTAATCTAGTTTATGCCATTGTTTAGAAATGGCGCCTAGTGGAAGGAATGGAAACTGTATCAATGCACGCACTCCGTGTAGGGATTTCCCTCCTGCTCAAGATATTTATTATGGATCTGGAGATACAAGTGGTACTGATCAACTTATTACCATACTGCGACAACTCACTCAGGTTATGAATAATAACCTTACTCGTATGGAGCACCCTGATCCGCAACGTGGAGGATCAATGTTAGACCGCTTCATGAGGCAACAACCACCAACATTTAATGGGGGTACAAATCCATTAGTAGCTGAGCAATGGATAAACTCCTTAGAAAAAATATTCCATTCCTTGGGGAGTAGCAAAAGGGAGAAGGTTGTCATGGTAGTCTACCGCCTCACTGGAGATGCCGATCAATGGTGGTCAAAAATTCAAAACAGAAAGGAAGATGAAGAAGTATCAAATATGGAATGGAGAGAGTTCAAAGATATTTTCCTAGAAAAATACTATCCTCGTGACCATCAAGCAGATATGGAAAGACAATTTTTGAGTCTGAGACAAAAGGAGGATGATAATGTCGCAAAGTATGAGGCCAACTTTACAAGGTTAGCGAGGCATGCTGCAGATTATATACGTAACCCAAGAAGTAATATTGATCGTTTCTTTGATGGGTTAAAACCATTTCTCCATCGAGCTTTAGTATCACAATCTTTCTGAATGTACAAAGATATAGTCTCGTGTTCTATCAAGAAAGAAAATGAATTCTCTAAGTCTTATGACAAAAAAGTAAAGCAAGAGAAGAAGAGAACGGTGGAACAAGAGATAGATAAAGGGAAAAAGGGAAAGAAGGATTTTCTATTATGCGATAATTGTGGGAAGAATCACCCTGGTACTTGCCTAAAGGGAATGAGAGTTTGTTACAAATGTGGAGAAAAAGGTCACCAGGCTCGTGATTGTAATGGAAAGAAGGAGGCTATCAATGTTGAATGCTACAATTATAGGGAAATGGGGCATTATGAAAATGAATGTCCTAAGCATCAGGGAAACTTACCTCAGAAAAGGCCAAGGGATCAAGGACAATCTTATGCTATTACTACAGTAGAAGTGGAATAATTAATGTATTGGTGCTTTTGGACTCAAGGATTATATTATTGTTATAAGGATAATGTGATATATATAAGGATTGTACTGCAGTACTTGTTTTTTTAGTTAAGGATTTAATATGATGAAGGTAGTCATATTTTAAGTATGTGACAATAAGAGAAACTTTACTTTGTTTGGAGAATCTGATTTTACAATTGATTTTGGAATTTAGAGACCTTTTAGATAAAGTCTGGACAGAGGTATTTTGGATAACTATAAATGTTGGAATGGATTAAGTTGATCTTTGGATAGTATTGTTTAAGGTTAAAACATTTCTGAAGATTATTTTTGGAATATTATAATACTATAGTTTTAGGAAAAGGACACCAGCAAGGTAGGGCATAACCCGTCGCGTCGGACAAAGCTGCAGGAATCGAACCCACAACCATAGTGTGACAAGCCTTTATTACCTACCACTAGCCTACAGGAATTCCCTGGTTATTAAAAAATAGTTTTCCTAATCTAAATGGTATGTGGTAATATTTATAACCATATACAATTAGGATAAATAGAATATTTTTGAGTTCTGTTACCATTTGGAGTGAAAGATGGGTTTTTGGTAAAAATTTATTAAAGAATGAAAGTATACATGACAATTATGTATATTCCATTATGTTCTTATTAAATCTCCTAAATAAATTCCTCAACTTTATAAAAGGTAACTTAAAACAAAAACGTTGCCGGTTAACTTTTCCAACTGGGGATTCAATGACCATTTAACCAATCACAAGTTTGTGATTTTCTTATGGTTAACTTTCTCCTAATCTTGTTTTCTACAACTCTCCATCAAACCTTGATGGTTTTTTTTCTTCCATATCCATATTTTCATAGAATCCTAGTATGGGCTATCTCGGGTGACCATTGTACTTATCTTTCTATCTTTTAAAGTTATATTTTTATTAACCCTATTTCCGATGTGGGTTTTCTATAAAGGTATTTTCTATTTTCAACCATTTATTTTCAAAGAAAAATGTCAAATTGCGAGGGCACAATTTATTGAAGGAGGGGAGAATGTAACACCCTGAGCTTCCATGATACACTTCTCATTCAATAATGCAATAGCTTGCATTGTACGCAACTTCGAGTTCTAACACACCGAAACTAATCAAAGTAGCCGTTATGAATAGTAATACCCACTTTTTAAAATTATAGAAATGTTATATTTCAAAATGGACTTCATTTTTGTATTCTTAATATCGAAATTATGCTAAGTTAATTTTTTTTGTAATTTTCTGAGAACTTCCATTTTTTTATGAATAGTGATAAATACTTAAAACAAATTTTTTAATAAAAATAATTTATAGTGATAAATTATACTATTGAGTGGTTTTAAAGTATAATTAGAATATATTTTTACCATTTTATCCAATGGTGTTCATTAAAATTAATTTCACTTTGAAATTGGACATAAACAATTGTCAATCTTTTGATATATATTGTTTCTTAAAAACACGCTATTTGTTGTGACAGCGGGAATTAATTATAAAATTAATTAATGAAACTTATATGTTTGGAATTTTGTAAAATAGACATAAATTTTGAATTTGGAATATCAATTATAGCTTAGGGTGAAATTTTGGCATTGTTTAGAAAAACTTCAATTTTTGATGAATAGTGAAACCACTAAGTAGTAGTTAAAAACTGATTTTTCGTTTAAATGAAACATTACCACATCTGTGATTTGATTTTCAAAAATACGACATACATGGTTGTCATTAGGAAGTAAAATGTGGTTTAATGGGATTAAAATAATTTTTTGGTGAATAGTAACTTTTAAGTTTAATTAATCGCGATTAAAGGTAATTAGTGAAATTTAAGTTAAAAATAGTATTATAAAATATTTAATGACCTTTACACTTGTACTACCACTATTGTATGTTTCATGGCCGACAAAAACAATCCATGGGTCAACTTGGGGACCCCATGGAGCCACTTTGGTAGAAAAATGACATAAATAACTTTTTATTTAATGTTAAAATAAAAATGTCACAAACAAGAGTTGTTTTACTAAAAAAAATTTTAAATGGGGTTATAAAAGTCATATTTTTGACTATAAATATTCATTATAAATATAAAAATATTTCCTAGATCATGTTATTTTTTTTATAATTTTTAGACATTAAATAAATTAAATTATTTAGGATACTATGATGATGCAGCGATTACCTCATTAATTAACGATTTAAATAAAATGAAAATATAATGTAAAATATAAGACTTACACTTGTCAAAAACCTATTGGATGAGTATATTTCGAACCCTTATCACCTTATCCTCGAAATATATAAGTATGGGACCTTTAGAATTCGAAAAATCATTTCATAATAATGTAACATTTCAATCTTTCCAAGAGTGCCCCTCCTCTCCTCTTATAAAAGGCCCCCACCTATACCACATTATTCACACCTTCAAGCCTTTTGGCTCAGCCAAAATCTACCCAAATACTCTCTCAACTTCTCTTCCTTACTCTTAGAATTCTCAATTTGGGTAGAAGTCTTCCCAAAGAAGTCTTTGGCTCAAATCAAAAAGAGTTACCCGATTTTAAGGTAATGTCTTTTCTAATGTTGTTTTGTTTTATTTTTCTTCTCCAACCTCTTAAACTCTTTTTACTCCTTTATTTTGTAAAAACACCAGTATATAAAATATACTATGAGGTTGTTATGATAAGGATTTTTTTTACACTTACACACACCTTCGTCTAATGGTTAAAGAACATACAGTTTCTGTGGGTGGTGAAATACTGCCTCACGAAATGATGATTGTTCAATATTCTTTTAACACCTCTAATGGTGGCCATTTTGATGAAAATATTTTCATATATGATATTTATATTATGTTTATGTTTTCCTTATGCTTATTTATTTCTCATTTATGGCATACTTTATGATTTCCATTATGGGTAAACGCGATAATTTCATTTTAGGAAGTGCGGACTACCGCCCCCTCAAAGTGATTTGAATCGTTAATGCCATATGTGGGATGTATAAAGGATAGAGTAAATGGTATTATACATTATATTATACTGGAATTATATTATACCTTTATATAATTATAACTTCATTCCATTAAATATGAAATGGAAATGAAAGTAGCGTTCATGCGTACGTACGACTTACCGTCTCCATGAACAGTGCATTTCATTTCTTACCTCTAAATGTTATGTAATATTATAAATGAATGTATATACTGGATATATATGATGTATATGATATATAAATCATGAATATAATTATGTATATAATGGATATTTTACCACATGAACAAAGTGTAATTATAAGAAGTTTATTTTTGACTCAAGTACCTAAGATCGACAAAACGACCGTTATAAACTTAAATAATTACATAATGTTCATGACATGGTAATAAGTGATATAAAAGGAATAATGAACTTGAAAAAGGTTCTTAAGAAGGTAGATATTAACTCTAGTTTATTATTCATGAGATCAAATAACGGTCGAGTGAATTCGGACACGAGGTAAGGGAACTTCTTGACCCGATTTCCATTCTTTGGGTTAATCTCCTACTTTTAAATTATGTCATGATATTATTATGTCCTATCTTGTATTTATACTTTCTTTATGTGTACATATAGTGAATACACATAATAGATATATTTTATTTAAAAATTATCTTTTAAAGGGATTTCATCCCAATCTCCATTCAATGAGGCATATTTTGTTTTATACACAAATTTCTTTTATACGATGTATAAACCCCTTTGAAATTTACTTTTATTCAAAAGGAATCTTTTTATATGAAGTGATTTTACTAAATGAAAAAAGGAATGCTTTTTTTCTTACGTATGCGGTGACAACGACTTCTCTTCCGCCGTGACTATTATTTGAGTTTCGGCTTCCTCTATAAGCCATAATTTTTTTAAATGAAAAATAAATACAAAGTTTTAATTTTCCTTTATTTTGGTATTGAAAATGGTTTTGATAAATTTTTTATTATATCAATGTGTTGTATTGATATCTTGTGATTGAAGTGTGGAAATCTTATGTTTCTTTTATTCTTGTTTTATGTGATACAATTATGTTATGGTTTATGATATGTTTAAACCTGTTCATATGAGGAATGCATTGGACTTAATAAGTGACAGGTGGAGCCCGCTATAGCTCCTCGATGCATCGGCAGGTCTGATGAGACAAACTAGTGTCTTGGCATGAGGCCTTGACAAAATCTTATTTGTGGTCTTGGCACGAGGCCTTGGGTACGTGGTTATGATAGTCTGGCATTATGCATTCCATCATTATGATAGTGGTTATTGATATTGCATGTGATTATTCGACTAGTAGAATATCCATGTGAATAAGTAAATAGAATTATCTCATTTTACTTTTTCCATATTATGCTGAAGTTCAAGTTTAAAAAGGATTTTGTTTTAGTTATACATTGCCTTAAATGTTAATGTTTATTTATGAAAACTTCCGCAATATTGTTATCCTTACTGAGCATCTGAGCTCACCCCTTTCAATGTTTTAATATTTTCCAGGATGTGAAGAAGTATTTTATGAATGACCTGCAGGGATAGTCAGAAGAGGATATAAGTGTGGACTATGGAGACTATGTTATTGTAGTTTTTCACTTTATGATGTAATGTAACATTTATGAATGTATCTAGTGTTTCCAAGGCTACTAAACTAATCAGTCTTTCGAGACTTGATCTTTTGTGATCATGCCAATGTTACGAAGTAATGCACAAACTCTGGGTAGCTGGGGTTGGGGCGTTACATTGAAACACATGTTTTAGCATTTTAAATTACTAAAACTACCTTTTACATCATCTTGGTAAAATGACACCTTAGTTTGATGTGGCGTCAGTTCCTAAAATTCAAAAATAAATATACAGTTGTTTTCTTGATATTTCCTAGCAATACAAGTTCATTGGAATATCCTTACCTCTATGGATCAAATTTTTAAAAACCAATATTTTCTAAAAACTCATTATTTTGTCCATTTGAGCACATCACGTGTCAGATTGATGCACTATCATCTCATACACATAAAAAATAATTATGATATAGCTATCATGATATTCCACTTCAATTGGAGATCATTTTCCAAGGTTTTAATAATCAAATTCATGTTTTAGCATTTCAAATTATTGAAACTGCATTTTCGATCATGTCCGGCAGACGATAGCTTAGTTTGATTCTTTTTGAGTTCCTAAAAATTTAAAATCAATCTAAAACTGTTTTCCTATGATTTCACAACAATCTGAGATCATTTGGCTGACTCTCTCTTTGTGGTGCACATATTTAATGACTTTTAATTTCTATGAACTTCTTATTTAGTCCGTTCGAGTACATCGCATGTTAGATTGACACACTGTCTACTAAAAAACATCAAAAATAATTTTAAGACAACTTTCATAAAATATCATATCAATTGGAGATCGTTTTTTGTGGGTTTAAAAGTCAAATTCACATTTTAGAGTTTTAAATTACTGAAATTCTATTTTTCTTCTTCTGAAGAAAATGATAACTTAGTTTGATGTTAAATTCAAAAATCTATCTACGGTTGTTTTCATGTGTTTTCACCTTAATTTGAGCTCATTTGGCCTACTTTCCCACTAACTGCATCTTTTTAATGACCATCATTTTCTAGACTCTTTATTTAGTCCATTCGAGCACACCACACATTGGATTGACTCGATGTCTTCTCGCACACATCAAAAATAATTCTAAGACAACTGTCATAATATTTCACATTAATTGGAGAACATTTTATATTGTTTTAACAGTCAGACACACATTTTTTCATTTTAAATTACTGAAATAATAATATTTTGTGCCCTTGAAATGATTTTTCATCATCTTTTTTATGGTTTTTTTCTTTCAACTATTTCTTATATCCATAATCCATGTTTTATGTTTTGTTTAGATCAGTATTATAATTTATATTTAATAGGATTGCAAAGTCACCCACTTTAAACATTATCATGTTTTAAGTAGGTAACATTAGAAGCCTATAAATTGTAAACTATAAGACCCATCTAAAGGAAACTTAAAAAATGGATTAAAAATGGAAGAAAAAGTTGAAAATAAATTCATTTAGTAAATATAAAAAATCAAAAATAATTTACATGACATAAGTTTTATTGATTAAAAACATTATATTTACACTTCAAAAAATTTATGCACATAAAATATAATATAATATAAATCAATATGAAACATAAAACATTGATTATAAAAATAAAAATTAATTCAAAATTCCAAAAAAATAAAAAATAATAATTATTAATTATGTTATTATTGTCAAATACTATGAATTACAATCTTAATAAATAATAAATATATGCCCGCGGGGGCTGGGTGAGTTGGTTCAAGGCAGTGGCGTCCCGTCGCTGAGGTTTCGGGTTCGAGTCCTCACAAAGGAAACACGCACCATACGTCAACGATCCTCTCGTCCCCTCGACTCCGTGTGGAACTGGAACAAGCCCAAGGGTTGGCCACCTTGGGCCTAGCTGGGGACGTGCGGCGCGCAGGTGGGCAGGCCAGCTCAATACCTCGTTACCCAACAACACGTTTGCCCGCGGGGGCTGGGTGAGTTGGTTCAAGGCGGTGGCGTCCCGTCGCTGAGTTTCCGGGTTCGAGTCCTCACAAAGGCAACGCACACCATACGCCAACGATCCTCTCGTCCCCTCGACTCCGTGTGGAACTGGACCAAGCCCAAGGGTTGGCCACCTTGGGCCTAGCTGGGGACGTGCGGTGCGCAGGTGGGCAGGCCAGCTCAATACCTCGTTACCCAACAACACGTTTCTCCCTCGGTGATCTGATCTCGCTGATTTTCTTGCTGAATGTTGGACCAGTATTTCGGATTTGATTCTCTTCCGTGATTTGTTTTTCGGGATTTGTTTTCGGGAAGATCTCTGGAATGAAGTCGCGGTTGCAGTAATTGCAGTGATGATATGCTGCTGAAAGCTGGAAGTTTTGATGTTTTTGTTTGATGAAGATGATGAACTGCTGGTTGAATGTTGAATCAGCAGTATGGGTCTTTGGTTTTGGGTGTAATGGTTTGGTTTGTAATTGACTATGTTTGGTGGGGACTCTTGATTGGGTTTGGGCAAGATGTTCGCCCTCATCCATCTCCTTATTTACTGCACTTTTTATTTCTTTTAATAAATGGTCAGAGGTTATTCCTCTGACTGAACTTTCCTGGTAAATATATTTTAAAATATTTACAATATTTACAAAAAAATTATGAATAATGATGAAAATAATATAATTCATAATGTAACTAAAAAATTAGTTAGTAATACAATTTAAAATAAATATTAATTAAAATT
This sequence comes from Viscum album, assembly GCA_963277665.1. Lineage (NCBI taxonomy): Eukaryota > Viridiplantae > Streptophyta > Magnoliopsida > Santalales > Viscaceae > Viscum > Viscum album. Next base: position 918,075,473 of record OY728164.1, on the reverse strand, counting down.
TCAATATATAAAATACAATTGTTAATAATAATTTTATTATTAAGAATTTATAATAAAATTATTAATCATTTATAATAACTATAATAGTAATGTAATTAATATTTCAATAATAGACAAATAAAAAATAATAATTTTAAATATTTTATATAATCTAATTATTTATTTATTTAATAATAATAAATAATAATATATAAAAAATGTATTTTATTTTAAATAATCATTAAGTCTAAATGATTATATTGGCATAATTATTATTTTATAATAAAAATATTTAATGTTAATATGATTTTAATTTATTTGTCTATAATAAGAAAATATCAATTATTTTATTAAAATATAAATTGTTTTTTTATTTAATAATAATATTTTTATTTTTATATTTTTTATATAAAATAATAATATTATTATAAGCTAAAATAAAAGTAAAATTAATAGAAATTATTATATTATTACTTATTATTATTTTAAATATCAAATTATATATATTATTTATTACATTATTTATATTCACTATTATAAATTATTAATAATCATAATTTTATTATTAATTACATAATCCAACCTATTATATATAAACAAAACAAGAAAATACAAATGAAAAACATTTTTTTGAAAAAAAGTAGAATGGTGGATACCTTTTAAAAATATGGCTTCTTGAATATTATTCTTAAGAAGGATCTTTTAAAGAAACCGCCTTCTTAAGAGATTTTTTGTTGAGGGTGATTAATAAGTAAGTGCCTTCTATTATCATACTCTAAAAATAATTCAGTTTTATATTTAGCACCTTATTTAATTAATATAAACATAAGTTGTCTTCTAAAAAGGTGCTCTTCCTTCAGCGAAACCCCCCAAGCCGAATGGTACATTGGGAAAATGTTTTCTTGAAAAAACATAATGGGAATTCATTTTTTATTTTACAGTATAACAAAACATTTTTCATCCATGGTTTCATCATCCCATCAAAGATAATAAAATCATGGTTGTCTTTATCACCATACACCGGAGGCAAGCGCCTCATCACACATTTTTTTTCAGAATCAGGAGCCTTTTTAGCTTCTCCACAACACATATAGTGATATCCTTTTGGAAGAGATGGTGAAATGATGGCCCTTCTTCCTCACATCGTTCAATACCTAATCTAAGATCCATACTAGAGAGAAATAATCTCTTAAGATTCTCTTTGAATCTCTAATGGTAGGATCCTTATTTGATCATGTTGGAAATAGTTTGTAATGACCCGCGTTTTGAACCAGAGTAAAACCCGAAGGAATTTGAACTTTTTTGATTACTGAATGGGTTGTTTTTAAGACTGAGCTTTGGAACAGAATTATGAGAGTTTGAACGCTTTGTTGTTTTGGTTTTGGGCTTGGGCGAAGGCCCACGAAGCTTCCCTAGTGTCTTGACAGGTCTCGGGAGCTTTGGTCCTGAGAGAGAGACTAGTTTTTAAAAGGCAGAGGAAGGTGCATGGGCTGCACACTGTTTGACCAAACTGTGTGGTCTATTCCAGGTAAACCATGTGGCCTTATTCAAGGGGGAAGTGGCTTATGCACGGGCTTTTCATGGTTTTCCAAAACGTGCGCCTAGACCATGCGAGGGATCTCCCTTAGATAGAGGGTTCCACACGGTTTGCGCACAGTTTGGAAAATCGTGTGGATCAAACTGTGAGGGCCTATCTATTTAAAGTTTTTGATTAATTTTAAATATAATTAAATAAAAACCTAAAATCTAAACACTCTCCCTCACCCTCACTCAACCTACATGACACATAGGGAGGAGCTCCCCCTTTGATCCGCACGACTCCCTCATTCTACGACATCCTCTTTCCTCCGTTTTCTTCGGATTTTATCTTGGTTTCTTCTCTGATCCTCTGTGGTAAGTTCCCTCCTTCCCTCTCCTCTTGTTTTTCGGCCGGATTTTGGCCTCTCCGTTGACCCGCGGGATTCGGATGAACCCTAGGTATTGGGGGTTTCTTAATTTATGTTTCTACTTTGTTCTAGGGTTGTACTAAGGTTTTCTCGCGACCATTGGGTTCGAGTTTCGACATACGCTGCCGAAGGCGAGGAAGATTAGGGCGGTTTCGGTTGTTGGCTTTTGTTTGAGGTGAGGTTTTTGTTATGATTTTGGTTTCTCAGCACCTAGAAGGGTTCCTTTAAGTGTTTTAAAGTTCCTTGTATTTATTTGTTAGTGTGTTGAAGGTTTTGGTGTGGTTTCGAGTCGCTAAAGTCAAGGAGACTCGTCTGTGTAGGCATAGGTGTGCCTATGCTTAGTGGGGGAGCAACAACGACTCTTAGTTAGAAAGCATCAAGAGACGAAGTGTACGGATGGATCCACCTTGAGGTAGGGTCCCTCTCCTTGCCCTTTAAATTTAAGTAAAGTAATAGTGAGTTTAATATTGCACCACCATAGCATTTTAATTATGTAAGTTTAGTCCCGATTAAATGCTTCTGTGAAAATCATGTGAATTGTGGGAATGAGATAAAATAGGTTTTTTTGTTCACTAAACTAACGATTTAATAATAAAACCCCTCAATCAGAGGTGTGATGTATTCAAGATAAAAAGTAGTGATAGACTTTTTATGCTTTCCTGCTGGATTGTTGTGGTGCCTCTTTGATGATTTTTATGTGAACTTGCCTTGTTGAGACAAATAGAATGATATAGCAATGATACTTGTGTTTGGGTCAATTTTCTATGTTAGGCAAATTGATTAAGATGCTAACCTTAGTGGGATGAATTAAGACTATTTGACATGTTTCCTTTAGAATGTATCAAAGGGTTAAAGAATGATATACATATCCTTTAAGATGAAATGGTCAAACTAGAAATGAATAGACTAGGGTGGTACGACCATGCCCTGGGATAATGTAATGGGCAAGACTTATGTTAGTAAAATGAATATGTGAATGTTTTGTTTTAGATACTTCAGATGGGTTTCCTTAAGTATGAACGTGAATGTGATCGCTTATGTGAATGTGGTATGATTCTTTGAATGCTTATGAGGTAATTCCATAAGCAGTATACTATATACATGTTTGTATTATGAGTGCGCACATGATGGTTCCACATAATGAATGATAATAAAGGTGAGTGCATGCTGAGGCCACCTAGTGATAGATACGTGGTTGGATGGGAGGCAGTTATACCCCATGATAGTTGAATTAATGTGATGGAAGAGAGGCATTCTTAGCCCTTGCCAGTTGATTTAGGGACAAGAGGCATTCTTACCTTGTGCCCGCTATTCTCTATTATAGAAGGGAGTCATTCTTACCCCTTGCCAGTTGACCTATAGGGACGAGAGGCATTCTTACCTTGTGCCTGCCAATCTCAATTAATTTGTGGGAGGAATTCTTACCCCACGCCATCTATAATATAAATGCTTATATATATATATATATGGTGAAATGATCGGGTTACTTTATCAACAACGAACCGAAGCAGGTATAACTGTCAGGTGTCCTTTGGGAACCTGGACATGTGTTATTTACTTATTTATCCATACCTACTAACTATTAAATTATTATACATTGTCTGGATTGGGTTTGACACCGGTGGTGCCATCCTACTGAGATTTATTTCTCACACCCTACTCGGGCCGCCATTGCGCTGAGGTACCCGAGTATACCTTCTTTCTTGTAGGACCAAGGTTATATGCTGTGATGTTTGTACTTGAGGTGTTAGGAGCAAAGGACCAAGCGAGAGATTGGGATGCTCAGGGGATCACCGTCAGGATTTGCTGTCTTTTCTTTTTATATTGTTTGTAAAGCATGCTGTAATGTTTCCTGCTTTGATAAATGTAACATCATATGTACATGCAGGCATTGTAAACTAGTGTTTTCCACCTTTTATTAAATGGATATTACATGTCTATCACTGCTGCCTTTCAATTGTTTACTGATTTCTCTATTGAATATTATTTACTCTGATAATACCGCTGTGTTACTATTATATGAGGGTATAGTCTCCCTACTATCACCTCCCGAGACCCTCGCTGCTAGTCGGCAGCCTCTGGCATACGAGGAGACATGCTTGAGGCCATGTGACCCACCGGTCCGGCCACCAGTTCGATGGTATGCCAGGCCGGGAAATTACAAAGTTGTATCAGAGCCATTTATTTTCTTTTTCCTTACTGTTTTGGTTTGGTAGACAAGGGATTAGGAAAGTGTCGGCTCTTGGCTAATAACCGTGCTTGGGACTGATCACCCCACGTACGGGAAATGACCATGTGGCCAGGGATGGGAATTGTTGTTCATGTTGTTTACTATTAAAGTTAATATGATTTCACCTTGAGTGACTGTTGTATTTTCTGCTGCTTATGGTTTATAAAATTCCTTGAATTTTTCCCTTGGCCTGATATGGAAAGAAAGATGCATTCCATGCATCATCTTAGTCACATAAGAATTAACATGTCATGCATGTTCCATGCCATGTAGTTTCATCTTATATTTCCTGTATGATATGATTAAGTGATTATATTCCATGCTTATGTGTTATAACATGCCTCGATGTTAGATGGTTGTAGTGGCATGCTCTGTTTTATATATGTAATTGATGGCATGAGTTGAATCTGTTGGTTGCGAATATGACGGGAGCTAGTTTTCAGTTTTAAGGTGTATGGGCGCCTTATAATTGGGAAAAGGTAACCCATGTATTATAACTACTGTAAAAGGCTTCTAAGTTTAAAATGCTAAAGTAAATTGGTTTGGATTAAAAAGGGGAGCCAAATTCCAATTTATAAAGTGTATGGGCGCTTTATAGGTTGGTAGATGGCCACCCATATACTTGGGTCGTTGTGTGTGAGCATGTTAAATTCTAGGTCGGAATCTGGTTTTGATAAAAAGGGGAGTCAATTTTCAATCCATTAAGTGTATGGGCGATTCATGAATTTGGAAATGAAAACCTATATTAAATGTAATGGCTTGTTGTATTGTGAAAGGATTAAATGGAAAATGTTACTTAATTTAAAAATTGAAAGGTTTTGGATAACTATTAAACATGCAACTGGACCCGAGTAGGTCAGTTGGAAAGTGTTGTTTGAGAAAACCCAGTTGGGGTGTTTGAATTTTAAAAGGAATTGAGTAACTGCTTTGGGGTTACTTTTTGAAGAACCCAGGATGGATAAAATGGGACCCTCATAGGTCGCCCTTTGGTTTAAATGATCTTGTTTTTCTCAATTGGTTGATAAATACGGAATGTATGTGATTGTTTGGTGTTCTTAAAAGGAAGTTTTTGTGAAACTTTCCTGTTTTCATGATGCGTGGTTGAAGTTTTTAATTGGTTAGAGTTTAAATGGGGCAAAATGTTCAGGGCTTGGTAATGGAAACCGTGGTGGCACATTGAAACCCTAGTGTAAGGGGTATTTTTGAGTTTCTTTTGGAGTTGCCTTGGAATGGGACCGTAGGTGTTTCCCGTGGGTGTTGTTTCCTTAGCGGTGTTTTAATTATTGGCTTTTGAGCCTAGAGACTTATTTGGTGTGACCCCTCATTAGGGTCGACGTTTGACCTTCGTAAGGGGCTAGCCGTGGTTGGTAACACCCTTAGGGTTTTAATTCCATGTTTTTACCGTGAGTTTTCTGATGTGAGGTACCATTCGGGTGCCTTTGTCCCTTTTTGGACTCTTGTTTTTCTAATGACACCCTTGTTTGGATGACTGGTCATTGGGTTTTGAATTTCATTGTGGTTTTGGGTCATCTCCTCAGTAGAGTGGCCCGAAGTTAAAGAATTGTTTTGTCCCAATATTTGGGATGGATTTCGAATGACTCGTGTGTTTTGAAACGGTGGTTTCCTTGTTTTGGATCTTCTTCATTTGTTTGGTGATGTGATTGTGGTGGAGGAGCATCACACGATCGTTTGTGGTGTTTGTGTACTAGCGCGTTTGTGCTCGACTAGTTTATCTTCTTTCCCTTCGACAACTAAGACACTCCTAAGGTTGGGAGCGTGTTGCATCGAATCTGGTAAATGTGTCCTTCCAAGTAGAAGAGACAGTACCGGGAATTCCTTCTGGAAATCTTTTGTCGTGTTTTAATTCCTTGAGGCATGAGAGTTTAAAACATGTGGATGTGTTGGCAGGTGAAGCTGAGTTCCTTCCTTAAAGTCGACCAGTTGAGGTTCGACTGTTCTTCCTTCCAGTAGTCTAGTATGATTATCTGGAATCCGTTTCAATCCGCTTGGTGTATTCTGTTTAGCGATGAGCATGTCCCCAATCTTTCCCTCATCTTAGATTCACTAAGAGATAGTCGGCCTTATCCGCGCTAATGCTTTTAAGCTGTTGTGATGGATCAGATGGTTCTCTTTTGGCGTTGCACGCGGGATGCGTGGTTTCTTGTATGGTTTGATGATGGAAATGTCATCAGAATTCGGGTGTAGGCTTCGGTGAACGTGTTTGTCCTAAACGTAAGGTGCCTTGGAGAAAGGCATTGTGGTTCTGTTGGAAATACATCGGCCGTTTAGGCCAAGCATTCTCATAAATAGTCAGCTGAAAATGGCTTGACTCGGGGTTCTTGTTTAATGTCTGCGGTCGGTGACATACCGTTCTATGGAACATCATTAGGTAGAGGTGAGTGCGGTTTGTATTGGACGGTGCCTGATATGAACAACCGGCTCGACTTGGGCCTTGAGGTTGATGGGGAATCGACCATTTGATATGTTTCAAATCACACTAAGAGCATCGTGGGAACGCTTGGGACATGTTTTGAAAGTTATTTCCAATGGTGGTTTGAACCATAGTTTGGAATCAGTTGCTTAACGTTAAAAATATAAGGTGGGAAGTACCTGTGGCAGGATGCTTGGAGAGATGACGACTAGTTCGTGTCCCTGGGTAGATGGGCTCAGAAAGATCCATCTTGGTGTTTTGTTTGGGAAACAAGCATTGGCTCGAGTATGAATGCCTCCCTTCCATTTAGTGGCTTAAGCACTGTAGGATTTAATGGATGCTTAAGGGTGTGTTGGACGTTTGTGAATGCAACGTTATCGTTTGAACGAAGCTTCATGCCCCTTGTAGGTTGGGTGATGTGTACGTTGTTCACGAAGGCTTCTCAGGGACGAGATGTTATAAGGTGGGAAGGTTGTAATGACCCGCATTTTGAACCGGGCTAAAACCCGAAGGAATTTGAACTTTTTTGATTACTGAACGGGTTGTTTCTAAGTCCGAGCTTCAAAATGGAATTCCGAGAGTTGGAACACTTTGTTGTTTTGGTTTTGGGCTTGGGAAAAGGCCCGCGAAGCTTCCCTAGTGTCTCGACAGGTCTCAGGAGCTTCGGTCCCGAGAGAGACTGGTTTTTAAAAGGAAGAGGAAGGCGCACGGGCTGCACATGGTTTGACCAAACCGTGTGGCCTATTGCAGGTAAATCGTGTGGCCTTATTCAAGGGAGAAGTGTCTTGCACACAGGCTGCACATGGTTTTCCAAACCGTGCGCCTAGCCTGTGTGAGGGATCTCCCTTAGGTAGAGGGTGCGCACGGTATGCGTACGGTTTGGAAAACTATGCAGATCAAACCGTGCGGTCTGGTCTGTTTAAAGTTTTTGATTAATTTTAAAATAGAATAAAATAAAAACCTAAAATCTAAACACTCTCCCTCACCCTCACTCAACCCGCACGACACACAGGGAGGATCTCCCCCTTTGATCCACGCGACGACCTCCTCCTACGACCTCCTCCTCCCTCCATTTTCTTCAGATTTTCTCTTGGTTTCTTCTCTGATCGTCCATGGTAAGTTCCCTCCTTCCCTCTCCTCTTGTTTTCTGACCAGATTTTGGCCTCTCCATTGACCTGCAGGATTCGGCCGAACCCTAGGCATTGGGGGTTTCTTAATTTCTGTTTCTCCTTCATTCTAGGGATGTACTAAAGTTGTCTCGGGACCCTTGGGTTTGAGTTTCGACATCCACCACGAAAGGCGAGGCAGATTCGGGTGGTTTTGGTTTCTGGCTTTGGTTTGAGGTGAGGTTTTTTTACGCTTTTGGTTTCACAACACCTAGAAGGGTTCCTTTAAGTGTTTAAAAGTTCCTTGTATTTATCTGTTAGTGTATTGAAGGTTTTGGTGTGGTTTCAAGTCTCCAAATTCAAGGCGACTCATATGCGTAGGCATAGGTGTGCCTATGCCCAGTGGGGGAGCTGCAATGACTCTTAGTTAAAAAGCATCAAGAGTCGGAGTGGATGGATGGATCCACCTTGAGGTAGGGCCCCTCTCCTTTCCATTTAAATTTAAGTAAAGTAATAGTGAGTTTAATATTGCACCACCTTAGAATTTTAATTATGAAAGTTTAGTCCCGATTAAATGCTTCTGTGTAAATTGTGTGAATTGCAGGAATGAGATAAAAGAGGTTTCTTGGTCACTAAACTTATAATTTAATAATAAAACCCCTCAATCATAGGTGCATTGTCTTCAAGATTAAAAGTATTGATAGACATTTTATGCTTGCCTGCTGGATTGTTGTGGTGCCTCTTTGATGCTTTTTATGTGAACTTTCCTTTTTGAGACAAATAGAATGATATGGCTATGATACTTGTGTTTTGGTCAATTTTCCATGTTAGGAAAATTGAGTAAGATGGTAACCTTAGTGGGATGACTTAATACTATATGAAATGTTTCTTTTAGATGGCATAAAAGGGTTAAAGAATGATAGACATATCCTTTAAGATGAAATGGTCAAACTAGAAATGAGAAGACTAGGGTGGTATGACCATGCCCTGGGATAACTTAATGAGCACAACTTATGTTAGTAAAATGAATATGTGAATGTATTATTTTAGATACTTAATATTGGTTGCCTTAAGTATGAACGTGAATGTGATCACTTATGTGAATGTGGTATGATTCTTTGAATGCTTGTGAGGTAATGCCATAAGTAGTATACTATAGACATGTTTGTATTGTGAGTGCGCACATGCTGATGCCAGGTAATGAATGATAATAAAGGTGAGTGCATGCTGAGGCCACCTAGTGATAGATACATGGTTGGATGAGAGGTAGTTATACCCCATGCCAGTTGAATGAATGTGATGGAAGGGAGGCATTCTTACCCCTTTCCAGTTGATTTAGGGATGAGAGGCATTCTTACCTCGTGCCCGCTATTCTCTATTATGGAAGGGAGGCATTCTTACCCCTTACCAGTTGACCTATAGGGACGAGAGGCATTCTTACCTCGTGCCCGCTAATATCGATTAATGGGTGGGAGGAATTCTTACCCCAAACCATCTATGGTCTAAATTCTTATATATATATATATATATATATATATATATATATATATATATATATGGTGACATGATCATGTTACTTTATCGGCAATGAGCTGAAGCAGGTATAACCGTCAGGTGTCCTTTGGGAACCTGGATGGGTGTTATTTACTTATTTATCCATACTTGCTCACTATTAAATTATTATACACTGTCTGGATTGGGTTTGACATCAGTGGTGCCGACCTACTGAGATTTATATCTCACACCCTACTTGGGCCGCCATTGCACTGGGGTACCCGAGTAGACCTTCTTGCTTGCGGGACCTAGGTTGTGTGCTGTGCTGTTTGTACCTGAGGTGTTAGGAGAAAAGGAGAAAGTGAGAGCTTGGGATGATCAGGGGATCTCCGTTGGGCTTTTTTGTTTTCTCTTTTTGTATTCTTTGTAAATCATGCTGTAATGTTTCCTGTTTTCATAAATGTAACATCATCTGTATATGAATGTATTATAAACTGGAGTTTTCCACCTTTTATTAAATGGATATTACATGTCTATCACTACTGCCTTTCAATTGTTTAATGATTCCACTATTGAATATTATTTACTCTAATAATACCATTGTGTTACTATTATATGAGGGTATAGTCTCCCCACCATCACCTCCCGAGACCCTCACTGCTAGTCGGCATCCTCTTGCGTATGGGGAGACGTGCTTGAGGCCATGTGACCCACCGGTCCGGCCACCGGTTCGATGGTAATCCGGGCCGAGATGTTACATAGTTTCTCCTCAGAGTTGGTTCCAGAAAAGTGGGTCCTGGTGGTGTAGCTATCTGAGGGGATGTTTCAGGGGGATATTGTCCCCTAAAAACATGATGGAGACACTATCATAGGCCATGTCTGCCTTTTTGTTAGACTCGAATGTGCCCTGCTAGATCCTCTGGTAGTCAGTGTAGATCTAAGTGCCCTAATGGATGGTTTGCATCTGCACCATGTATTTGAATCTTAAAGTGAAACCTTTCGGCATGTTAGTATGTTTTCCCCAACCATAGTTTTTGATTCTTGATTGAACTTTGTTGTGGGCCATTTTAATCCAGATCTTCTTCACTTCTTTAAGCATGTGAGATCATGGCTACCATGTCTTATTCTTTGATGAGAAAAGTTAACACAAAGTCTGATCAAGATACCAAGAAATGGAAAATCCTCAAGTTCATGGATGAAGTACCAATAAATAACATATCATGGGCATCAAAGAAGGAAAAGAACAAGTTAGGGGGCTTGTTAAATACTTCTGAGATAATGAGTATGGTGATGAAAGAGAGATGTTAGAGATGATGAAAAATTAGGGCATACATTAAGTCTTCTATTAAATCACTTTATTGGAATGTTTATGGTTCTTATATAGAATATGTGAAAGTAAGGCAGTGATTTAGAGGAAAATTTCTTGGTTTCTCATTCTAACAGAGTTTTCCTCAGATAATTTCACATTGTCAAATTTTTTAGTGGGTCTAACTCACTGAGTTTAGGAAAATTTCCAACAAGTATCCTATAACCATTATAATAGATCATGTTGATATTTTATTTCAATGTTTTTATACTTTATTTTCCCATAATTTGATTTAATGATTTATTTTCCCCTTCCATATTTCTACTATTAAATGAGTTCGATCAGTTTTTCCCTCCTTTACATTTTTAAAATATTTGATTATATTTTATAAATATATAAAACCAATTTTTATTCAATGTAAAAATTTGGGAGGGTATTTCATCTTTAAAATAAATCTAGAATCCCAAACCATGCAATTACATAAGGAAATAATGATTAAATCAATGAAAAATTCAATTTAGGTAATAAAACCTTTATAGAGATACTATGTAGGAATAGAAAGAAATAAACGAGTAAATAATATTTAATATATAAAACAAAACAAGATTATATATTTGAATAGTGATGCATTACATTTCAAGGAAGTATTTGAACATATGAAATGAATGTAGTTCGACCTATTCCAGATCATGAGTAAATAAATTGAGTCAACTATTTTCAAATATTCTTAGATGTTGAACTGTCTTGATAGAAATCATATATGACTACTTCTATTTCAAGGAATCATTATTTTTCAAAACCATGAGGTAAATCTATTTACAAATAAAAAAATTAGTAACCAAAATGTGAGAGGGGATGAAAAGAAACACATATTTTGTTTTAACCGAATTATATAGTTCGTAATCATTCAATTCACCCACCTTTCATAATCACTCAGGTAACCACAATCTCTCAACACTAAAAAAGGAAGAGTGTTATTTTAGTATATAAAAAGTATCCCTAATACCCAAAATACCAATACATAATACACAATAAATAAAAATCAGGAAAAGGTAGTCATAAATTTGTGTTTCATAAAAATAAATCATGTTAAAATTAGGGAAAACATATTTAGAAAAAATAAATTTATACTTAGATGATTTTTTTCTATTCAACTAACCAATTTAGTATGAGTAAAACTCCACCTCAATTTATTATGATCCATATAATTCATTAAGGTTTAGGCTTATAAATATATTTATTGGTGATTTTCATAAATCCAATATTAATATAAAACATGAGTAAAAATTGTAAGATATCATTGATATCTAACATCCATAGATGTTTTGGTCTGACATGATGGAAGAAAACATCAGAAGATATATGGTAAATTTAATACAATATTTTATATAATTGTTATGAAAAAACATATAGAATTAAAAAATAGTATATATAAATGACTTATCAATTATTTGTTATAAAAAATGGTATATAGAGGGTACACATTTAACTAAATTAGTTAATGAATTGTATTGTGAATGATATATATGAGTAGAGGAATAGTATAGAAAGATAAATTTGATAGAATAAATCCATGTAATTATAACATAAGACTAAATGATATACAATTCTATTGAACAATCCAAGAAGACTTAATGGATTCCCTAGATTTCAGTACCATTTGGATTATATAAAGGGATTTACTATTGTTTAATACTTTAAAAAAGGGGTAAAAAATTATAATAAAGTTTAGTGTCTTTTTAAAATACATAACGAGTCACACTAAAGTTTTTTTCCATCAAATAAGGTAAATGATTTATCAAGGACTTTGGACTCACTATGATTGTGAAAGGGTAAGAGAGATTTTATTTTGTTCCATAATAAACCATATGAAAATATTTATTTTAGTTCATCCAAAGAATGAAAATATGTTTACACTAATGGATAATGTTTTCAAGGAATAAATAATTTTTTCAACAAGGACATTTCATTCTTGTACTATGACTATGTGTACAACATAAATGATTCACTCATGATGATTCAATTTTATTTTTAATCTCCAAAGAATTAAACATTTTGTGTCATAAAACTAAATTATTGTTAGATAACTCAGAGTGTTTAATGCATTGTAGTATAAAAAGACATGATGGAATCAACCCTACCTCAAACTCACACATGATGTGACCGGTATGACTCAAAGTGCATGTTTCCAGTTTAAAATGAAACTTTAGAAAAAAATACAAGTGACATAATAAAAACTAGGGAATCACATTCATTTTGTTTTTATAATTTAGTAAAATGATATATAATTCATTTTGTAAGTGTAGTAATAAGTTGCACCTCAATCCGATGCATGGTGTGACCGGTATGATTCCAAGTGCATCATTTTATTTAAAAATTACATTAATTTTACTAAAAAAGAAAACTGACATGATCAAAACCAATAAAACACATTTATATTGTTTTGATACTTTAGTAAAACAATCTATAAGTCATTTTTGATGTATAATAATCAAACACACCTCAATCAGATACATGATGTGCTTGATATGAATCAAAGTGTTTATTATTAGTTTAAAATTGAAAATTTACTACAAAAATGTGTCACTCACTGAAAACTAAGAAAATATGCTCATATTGTCTTGATAATTTAGGAAAACAATTCATAATTCATTTGTAACATATAATAATTAGCCTCATGTAAAACCCACACAAGATGTGACAATATGACTCAAAGTGAGTGCTTCCAGTTTAAAATTCCATTTTAGTAAAAAACAAAAGTGGAATACTGAAAACTAAGAAAAAACATTCAGTTTGTTTTTATACTTTTGGAAAATTATCCAGAAGTCATTTGTAACATGTAAGAATCAGCTGCACCTCAATCTGATGCACGGTGTGACCGGTATGATTCCAAGTGCATCTTTTTATTTAAAATTGACATTAAATTTACTAAAAAAGAAAACTGAAATACTAAAAACTTGTCAAATGTATTAATATTGTTTTTATTCTTTAGTAAAATTATTTATATTCCATTATTGACATATAAAAATCAACCACATATCAATCCAACACACGATGTTCCCGGTATGACTCAAAGTGTTTGTTATCAGTTTTAGATTGATATTTTATTTAAAAAAGTTCCACTCACTAGAAAATAAGAAAACAAACTTAGATTATATTTATAATTTAGGAAAAAAATCATAATTCATTTATGACATGCAGGAATTAGTCTCACATGAAATCCAAACTCTATGTGACTAGTATGACATATAGTTCATGTTTCTAGTTTAAAATGGAATTTTATTAAAAAACCAAAGTTACATACTCAAATTTGATGAAACACATTATTTTTTTTATACTTTCTTAAAATGATTTATAAGTCATTTGGAATGTTTATTAATTATCCTCACCTCAATTTGACACATGGTATGGTCAGTATGACTCAAAGTATGTATTTTTTATTTAAAATTGACATTAATTTTACTAAAAAGGAAACTAACATATTCAAAACTGAGAAAACACATTCAAAATATTTTTATACTTTAGTAAAATGATCCATAAGTCATTTTTGATGTGTAGTATTTTTACATACCTAAATCTGATAAAATATGTTTCATATATGACTCAAAGAGTCCATTATCAGTTTAAAATTGGCATTTCATTAAAAAAGTGTCACTCACTAAAAACTAAAAAGCATGCTCATATTATATTGGTAATTTGGAAAAATGATTCATAATTCATTTTTGATTCATATTAACCATTATGACATCAAACCCACACACAATGTGATAGCAAGGACTCAATGTGCGTGTTTCCAATTTAAAATGAAATTTAAGTAAAAAAAAGTGGCATACTAAAAATAAAGAAAACACATTTGGATTCTTTTTATACTTTAGAAAAATGATCCATAAGTCATTTGGGATGTTTATTAATAATTCTCACCTCAATCCAATGCATAATGAGATCAGTATGACTTCATGTGTGTCCTTTTATTTAAAATTGACATCAATTTTACTAAAAAAGACAACTAACATACTCAAAATCAAGAAAACACGATCATATTGTTTTGATAATTTGTGGAAATGATCCAAAATTAATTTGTGAATTTTACGAAATACACACACCTAAATTCAATACATGATGTGATTAGTACCCTTGGTTTAAGGTATGTGACCCTTGTTTTGGTTCGTTTATGCTTTTTGAAGTGGTTGGTTGAAGTTTGGACAATTCTGGGAAAAACTTTTAAAGTTGTGGAAGTTGTACAGGAGAGCACAGTTGGTGAACGGTCTGAAAAAAACATACGGCCAACCAAGGAAACCGTGCACCCTTGATAGTGGGCTCCACAAGGGCAGCACACGGTTTGTCAGACCGTGCGGTCAAGCCATGCGAAGTCCCTGGGTGAGACAGTGGCAACCACAGGGTTGGCACACGGTTTTCCAAACCGTATGGGGGTAATCGTGTGGACACTTAAAGTTTGGATTTTTAAGTCCTGGGAAACTTGGTATTTACCATTTTCCCTCATTCTTCCTCCCACTCATGGCTCACACGGGAGTTCCGGTTTTCAGAGGTTGGGGGAGCTCCTTAGCTCGTTTTGGAGGAAAATTGAAGGGTTTTCTTGGTGGATCGAAGGAGGTTCTCCTAGAGTAAGTACTTATTTTTGTTATTTGAGGTTTTTGTTAGGTTTATCCCTCTCCCTCTCTTAGTTTCCTATATCTACAAGGGTTTCATGTAGATCTAGTGTAGAGACCCGAAGCTTAATGTACTTGAATATTACATTAATTTTGCGGAATACTTAGTACATAACAAAAACACACACACAAGGATCGTAATAGTTTAGTGTCTTTGGAAACTCGAAACGTAATCTTCTAATCCTGGTGAAAGATCTTCAATATCTCCCATAAAGATATTCCCTTTTTTTTTTACCTAAAACCTTTCTTTATATCCTGGGGAAAAGAAAACATAGAAGGGTGAGCTCAAATGCTCAGTAAGGGTAAACAACAGAAATATCAATCACATCATATTCAAAAGAATATAACATTTTGGAAATCTTAACCTGCAAAAGAGAGAATAATTTCATAACATGGGATAAATCATAGTAGTGAAATGAAATCACAATAATCATAACTTAAAACATGAAACTTTGTGGCATACACACATAATCATAGAGAATCATTTCTTGTTAGTCAAGACTCATTGCCAAGACTATCTTAGTGGACAAAGTCCCTTTCTGAATCGAGTAACCCTCGTTTCAGTCCTGTTTCACTGAACCAGTATAACCTACCATTCCAGCCATGTCTATCTCATGAGATATAAAATCTTTACCCAATGCATTGGAGGGAGATATAGGTCCCACCCATCTCATAATGATACCATACTTATGTGTTCCACAAAATCATAAATCATACATCATTGCATAACCCATGTAATAAAATGGTATTCTTAAACATCATGCCATCATAATCCATAAACAATTGATATAATTTCATCATAATAAAATTTAAACCATTTAAATCATAGATACATTTTACTTGAAACATACATATCAAATAACTTCATCTTAGATGGAAAATAGTTTTGAAAAAAACACTTGAAATGAATTCTTGAGGAAAATATCCTTTCTTCTTTAAAAACATTTTTCCTTTCTTAACATGTCATAAAACTTTAAACTAAAAGAAGTTGTTTAAAAATAAACTTGAAAACTTTTAAAGGAAGATTCTTGGAAATAATGTTTTAAAAATCAATTCATGCCGTATAAGTTAAAAAAAACATTCTTCGTTCTTTTGTCGGAAAAGTCAAAAAGTACCTCGTACGAAAAACTACAAAAGATTCCTTTCATATATATTACTAAAAACTCACCGAAGGGTAAAAATGGATTTAAAAAATTGTAGGTGAATGGAAATAATATTACATATTGATGAAACATGGATGTGGATAATAAAATACACCCCAGTAAATACTTACGAATAAACAATCTCGGATAAAAATGAGATTGTGATATTTCCCTTACCTTAGGTCCGATTAGCTTTGTAAGTGTCTGAAGCTCCTGTATAATGGTTTAAATAATGTTATTGACTTATTCCAGAATCATACATATTAATATTATATCATATATGGTCATATTCTTAGCTTCTTATTAGTAATATTTCATTGTTACTTGTTACTCGGGTCTTTATTGTCTTTTGTTCTTATGCGTGTTTTGCCGAATAAATTCTTATTCTTCTTTTAAGGTTATAGATACCTTATATCCAGAATGGTATTAGTGTAACATATATCATATTTATTCATTCAATTCATTTATATAATTACTATGTAATGATGATCATGTAGAACGAGTCGCATCACATCGTGGAGACGGTATTCCGTACGTACGCACGAGTGATGATATTGTTCCCATGATCGTGGAATTGTATTTAAATGTATTTATACTATTTCAGTATCAATATCACTTTATAATAGTCATATATAGTTACTCATTACACCATTATACCCATCCTTGTAAGGTGATGGTGGAAAATAGATTACACCACGGCGTGGAGACGGTATTCCGTACGTACGCACGCGCGGTGATTTCATTTTTCCGTAGGATGGATAGAAGGTGAATTAGGGTTGTTTCATATTTATAATAACATATCAGTATGTAAGTAATACTGATGTTATTACTTTATCATGAAACAAATAAAGAAGAAGAAGTTGAAGAAGAATGAAATTGAAAAAGATCGGTAATGGATATTACCTCTTTTTGACGCGCCTTTTCTTAACCTCCACTTAAAGAACTAAGGATGGTCTTTGAAGAAGACCAAGACCTATAGAATGATACTAGGGAAGTGGAAAAGAGATTTTGGCAGGGGTTGGCTGAGCTTGAAGGCTCAAAGTTGTGTGAGGAAGAGAGGGAGGAGGTGCCCTTTTATAAGGGAGGAGAGGGGCACCTTTGGAATTCTTAAAAATATTAATTTATAATAAATCTAACCCCACATAAAAACCTCCAAAAATGACTCATATTCGAATATTAGATGATATAGGGTTGTAATATCATCAACCAATCAAATTTAGACATGTTTGGATCTTATTTTAAACCTTATCATTTTGATTTATCCTTATTTAATCTATTTAAGTTTATTTGTGGTAATAAAATTCTAAATTTTAAATTATAACAAATAATTACTTATTTGTTGTGAATTTTCCATAATTGTTTACTTTATAACATTATAGACCATATAAATATAAATTTATAATTTTTAAATATTTTTTTGATTTTTAAACAATTTTATAATATGTTATTTTTGTAAAATAACAATAGTGTCAATTTTGACACTATTCATTTATTTGAATTTAAATAAAATATATACAGAAGATATGTTCAAAATAAAAGATTTAATATATTAATAAAAGGTAATATGTATCTATAAAATTAGTGTATCACATTAAATATTTCATATAATATTTATTTTATTATTTTTAAAACCATTTATTTGGTTTATCTCTTAATAAAATAATTACTACATCATTTTTGTATAATTATTTAATATACTTATTTGTTGTATAAAAATTTAAAATAAAATCCTATGATGAAGATAAATATATTAACTTTCACAATAATACTTTTACTCGAATTTATCATCTTAAAATCACAATATTTAAATTGTTATATTTATTAAATTATGAAGGTGACAACTTTGGAATCATTTAAAATAAAATAATATAAGTGTCATAATCGCTTTTATAAGGATCCAAATGGTCAAATATTATACCATTGGATGATTATGGTTTACATTTACATGGAAAATAAGTTTTGGTTAGGTATTTGTGCATTTTATGGTCACTATTAGTTTAATAAAAACAATATTCTTGATTTTTCACTAGATAAACAATTTCTGCATCACTATTGTGTCATAATTAATGATAATTATTTAATCCCTAAAAATTATAAATAAATTTATATGATGTAGATAATTTCATTATATTTCTGGAGACTATTCATGTTCTAAGTTTCATGAAGTTTATCACTAAATTAAAATTAATATACTTATAAGATTTAAGAGAGTGACATGTTGTCACTTTCTTTGGTTTTAATAATAATTAAGTTATTTTCATGGACAAATGTCCATTAAATGATTCTAATCCGACCCTTAGGTGATATGGGTCGACTTTTAGTCATCCAATAGGATTTTGACATTTGTTAGGGTAATTTTAAAATATTATATTTACCCTTAATTACCAGATTTACCTTTAACTATGGTAAATAAAATTTACCGTAGTTACTATTCATAATTCCCAAAAATAAAAAGTATCCTATTAACATAATTTGGACCCACTGATTCCAAATATGGAATAAATTTTTTAAAATTCAAAACACAGAAGTTGCAGAAATTAAATTAAAATTAATCCCGTTGTCGAATAAAAACGGGTTTTTGTTTAAAACATTGCAAAAGATTGAATTGATTTAACCTACGAATTCAAGGTAAAATCAATGCTAATGACATACATTATATTAAATGGTAAAAATATATTCTATTTATACTTTAAAACCATTCAATATTATAATTTAACCACATAAGATATTACGATGAAAAAAGTTGTTTTTAATTAAAATATAGCGTGTTTTTACTATTCATTAAAATGTGAAAGTTACCAGAATAATATGAAAAATTTATCCAAAGTAAATTTTTATTTCTTGATTACAAAGAATAATTTTATTTTGTCAAATTGAACTTATAAACAAGTCAAAAACCATATTTAATGTGGGTGCACCATCAAAAGGCGGCAAAACTGAATTTGGGATGCTCAGGGGATCAACGTCAGGATTTGCTGTCTTTTCTTTTTGTATTGTTTGTAAAGCATGCTGTAATGTTTCCTGCTTTGATAAATGTAACATCATATGTACATGCAGGCATTGTAAACTGGTGTTTTCCACCTTTTATTAAATGGATATTACATGTCTATCACTGCTGCCTTTCAATTGTTTACTGATTTCTCTATTGAATATTATTTACTCTGATAATACAGCTGTGTTATTATTATATGAGGGTATAGTCTCCCTACTATCACCTCCCTAGACCCTCGCTGCTAGTCGGCAGCCTCTGGCATACGAGGAGACATTCTTGAGGCCATGTGACCCACCGGTCCGGCCACCGGTTCGATGGTATGCCAGGCCGGGAAATTACAAAGTTGTATCAGAGCCATTTATTTTCTTTTTCCTTACTATTTTGGTTTGGTAGACAAGGGATTAGGAAAGTGTCGACTCTTGGATAATAACCGTGCTTGGGACTGATCACCCCACGTACGGGAAATGACCATGTGGCCAGGGATGGGAATTGTTGTTCATGTTGTTTACTATTAAAGTTAATATGATTTCACCTTGAGTGACTGTTGTATTTTCTGCTGCTTATGGTTTATAAAATTCCTTGAATTTTTCCCTTGGCCTGATATGGAAAGAAAGATGCATTCCATGCATCATCTTAGGCACATAGGAATTAACATGTCATGCATGTTCCATGCCATGTAGTTTCATCTTATATTTCCTATATGATATGATTAAGTGATTATATTCCATGCTTATGTGTTATAACATGCCTCGATGTTAGCTGGTTGTAGTGGCATGCTCTGTTTTATATATGTAATTGATGGCATGAGTTGAATCTGTTGGTTGCGAATATGACGGGAGCTAGTTTTCAGTTGTAAGGTGTATGGGCGCCTTATCATTGGGAAAAGGTAACCCATGTATTCTAACTACTGTAAAAGGCTTCTAAGTTTAAAATTCTAAAGTAAATTGGTTTGGATTAAAAAGGGGAGCCAAATTCCAATTTATAAAGTGTATGGGCGCTTTATAGGTTGGTAGATGGCCACCCATATACTTGGGTCGTTGTGTGTGAGCATATTAAATTCTAGGTCGGAATCTGGTTTTGATAAAAAGGGGAGTCAATTTTCAATCCATTAAGTGTATGGGCGATTCATGAATTTGGAAATGAAAACCTATATTAAATGTAATGGCTTGTTGTATCGTGAAAGGATTAAATGGAAAATGTTACTTAATTTAAAAATTGAAAGGTTTTGGATAACTATTAAACATGCAACTGGACCCGAGTAGGTCAGTTGGAAAGTGTTGTTTGAGAAAACCCAGTTGGGGTGTTTGAATTTTAAAAGGAATTGAGTAACTGCTTTGGGGTTACTTTTTGAAGAACCCAGGATGGATAAAATGGGACCCTCATAGGTCGCCCTTTGGTTTAAATGATCTTGTTTTTCTCAATTGGTTGATAAATACGGAATGTATGTGATTGTTTGGTGTTCTTAAAAGGAAGTTTTTGTGAAACTTTCCTGTTTTCATGATGCGTGGTTGAAGTTTTTAATTGGTTAGAGTTTAAATGGGGCAAAATGTTCAGGGCTTGGTAATGGAAACCGTGGTGGCACATTGAAACCCTAGTGTAAGGGGTATTTTTGAGTTTCTTTTGGAGTTGCCTTGGAATGGGACCGTAGGTGTTTCCCGTGGGTGTTGTTTCCTTGACGGTGTTTTAATTATTGGCTTTTGAGCCTAGCGACTTATTTGGTGTGACCCGTCATTAGGGTCGACGTTTGATCTTCGTAAGGGGCTAGCCGTGGTTGGTAACACCCTTAGGGTTTTAATTCCATGTTTTTACCGTGATTTTTCTGATGTGAGGTACCATTCGGGTGCCTTTGTCCCTTGTTGGACTCTTGTTTTTCTAATGAAACCCTTGTTTGGATGACTGGTCATTGGGTTTTGAATTTCATTGTGGTTTTGGGTCATCTCCTCAGTAGAGTGGCCCGAAGTTAAAGAATTGTTTTGTCCCAATATTTGGGATGGATTTCGAATGACTCGTGTGTTTTGAAACGGTGGTTTCCTTGTTTTGGATCTTCTTCATTTGTTTGGTGATGTGATTGTGGTGGAGGAGCATCACACGATCGTTTGTGGTGTTTGTGTACTAGCGCGTTTGTGCTCGGCTAGTTTATCTTCTTTCCCTTCGACAACTAGGACACTCCTAAGGTTGGGAGCGTGTTGCATCGAATCTGGTAAATGTGTCCTTCCAAGTAGAAGAGACAGTACCGAGAATTCCTTCTGGAAATATTTTTTCGTGTTTTAATTCCTTGAGTCATGCGAGTTTAAAACATGTGGATGTGTTGGCAGGTGAAGATGAGTTCCTTCCTTAAAGTCGACCAGTTGAGGTTCGACTGTTCTTCCTTCCAGTAGTCTAGTATGATTATCTGGAATCCGTTTCAATCCGCTTGGTGTATTCTGTTTAGCGATGAGCATGTCCCCAATCTTTCCCTCATCTTAGATTCACTAAGAGATAGTCAGCCTTATCCGCGCTAATGCTTTTAAGCTGTTGTGATGGATCAGATGGTTCTCTTTTGGCATTGCACGCGGGATGCGTGGTTTCTTGTATGGTTTGATGATGGAAATGTCATCGGAATTCGGGTGTAGGCTTCGGTGAACGTTTTTGTCCTAAACGTAAGGTGACTTGGAGAAAGGCATTGTGGTTCTGTTGGAAATACATCGGCCGTTTAGGCCAAGCATTCTCATAAATAGTCAGTTGAAAATGGCTTGACTCGGGGTTCTTGTTTAATGTCTACGGTCGGTGACATACCGTTCTCTGGCACGTCATTAGGTAGAGGTGAGTGCGGTTTGTATTGGACGGTGCCTGATATGAACAACCGGCTCGACTTGGGCCTTGAGGTTGATGGGGAATCGACCGTTTGATATGTTTCAAATCACACTAAGAGCATCATGGGAACGCTTGGGACATGTTTTTAAAGTTATTTCCAATGGTGGTTTGAACCATAGTTTGGAATCAATTTCTTAACGTTAAAAATATAAGGTGGGAAGTACCTGTGGCAGGGTGCTTGGAGAGATGACGACTAGTTCGTGTCCCTGGGTAGATGGTCTCAGAAAGATCCATCTTGGTGTTTTGTTTGGGAAACGAGCATTGGCTCGAGTATGAATGCCTCCCTTCCATTTAGTGGCTTAAGCACTGTAGGATTTAATGGATGCTTAAGGGTGTGTTGGACGTTTGTGAATGCAACGTTATCGTTTGAACTAAGCTTCATGCCCCTTGTAGGTTGGGTGATGTGTACGTTGTTCCCGAAGGCTTCTCAGGGACGAGATGTTATAAGGTGGGAAGGTTGTATTGACCCGCATTTTGAATCGGGCTAAAACTCGAAGGAATTTGAACTTTTTTGATTACTGAACGGGTTGTTTCTAAGTCCGAGCTTCAAAATGGAATTCCGAGAGTTGGAACACTTTGTTGTTTTGGTTTTGGGCTTGGGCAAAGGCCCGCGAAGCTTCCCTAGTGTCTCGACAGGTCTCGGGAGCTTCGGTCCCGAGAGAGACTGGTTTTTAAAAGGAAGAGGAAGGCGCACGGGCTGCACATGGTTTGACCAAACCGTGTGGCCTATTGCAGGTAAATCGTGTGGCCTTATTCAAGGGAGAAGTGTCTTGCACACAGGCTGCCCATGGTTTTCCAAACCGTGCGCCTAGCCTGTGTGAGGGATCTCCCTTAGGTAGAGGGTGCCACACGGTATGCGTACGGTTTGGCAAACCGTGCAGATCAAACCGTGCGGTCTGGTCTGTTTAAAGTTTTTGATTAATTTTAAAATAGAATAAAATAAAAACCTAAAATCTAAACACTCTCCCTCACCCTCACTCAACCCGCACGACACATAGGGAGGAGCTCCCCCTTTGATCCACGCGACGACCTCCTCCTACGACCTCCTCCTCCCTCCATTTTCTTCAGATTTTCTCTTGGTTTCTTCTCTGATCGTCCATGGTAAGTTCCCTCCTTCCCTCTCCTCTTGTTTTCTGACCAGATTTTGGCCTCTCCATTGACCTGCAGGATTCGGCCGAACCCTAGGTATTGGGGGTTTCTTAATTTCTGTTTCTCCTTCATTCTAGGGATGTACTAAAGTTGTCTCGGGACCCTTGGGTTTGAGTTTCGACATCCACCACGAAAGGCGAGGCAGATTCGGGTGGTTTTGGTTTCTGGCTTTGGTTTGAGGTGAGGTTTTTTACGCTTTTGGTTTCACAACACCTAGAAGGGTTCCATTAAGTGTTTAAAAGTTCCTTGTATTTATCTGTTAGTGTATTGAAGGTTTTGGTGTGGTTTCAAGTCTCCAAATTCAAGGCGACTCATATGTGTAGGCATAGGTGTGCCTATGCCCAGTGGGGGAGCTGCAATGACTCTTAGTTAAAAAGAATCAAGAGTCGTAGTGGATGGATGGATCCACCTTGAGGTAGGGTCCCTCTCCTTGCCATTTAAATTTAAGTAAAGTAATAGTGAGTTTAATATTGCACCACCTTAGCATTTTAATTATGCAAGTTTAGTCCCGATTAAATGCTTCTGTGTAAATCGTGTGAATTGCAGGAATGAGATAAAAGAGGTTTCTTGGTCACTAAACTTATAATTTAATAATAAAACCCCTCAATCATAGGTGCGTTGTCTTCAAGATTAAAAGTATTGATAGACATTTTATGCTTGCCTGCTGGATTGTTGTGGTGCCTCTTTGATGCTTTTTATGTGAACTTTCCTTTTTGAGACAAATAGAATGATATAGCTATGATACTTGTGTTTTGGTCAATTTTCCATGTTAGGAAAATTGAGTAATATGGTAACCTTAGTGGGATGACTTAAGACTATATGAAATGTTTCTTTTAGAAGGCATAAAAGGGTTAAAGAATGATAGACATATCCTTTAAGATGAAATGGTCAAACTAGAAATGAGCAGACTAGGGTGGTATGACCATGCCCTGGGATAACTTAATGAGCACAACTTATGTTAGTAAAATGAATATGTGAATGTATTATTTTAGATACTTAATATTGGTTTCCTTAAGTATGAACGTGAATGTGATCACTTATGTGAATGTGGTATGATTCTTTGAATTCTTGTGAGGTAATGCCATAAGTAGTATACTATAGACATGTTTGTATTGTGAGTGCTCACATGCTGATGCCAGGTAATGAATGATAATAAAGGTGAGTGCATGCTGAGGCCACCTAGTGATAGATACATGGCTGGATGGGAGGTAGTTATACCCCATGCCAGTTGAATGAATGTGATGGAAGGGAGGCATTCTTACCCCTTTCCAGTTGATTTAGGGACAAGAGGCATTCTTACCTCGTGCCCGCTATTCTCTATTATGGAAGGGAGGCATTATTACCCCTTACCAGTTGACCTATAGGGACGAGAGGCATTCTTACCTCGTGCCCGCTAATCTCGATTAATGGGTGGGAGGAATTCTTACCCCAAACCATCTATGGTCTAAATTCTTATATATATATATATATATGGTGACATGATCATGTTACTTTATCGGCAATGAGCTGAAGCAGGTATAACCGTCAGGTGTCCTTTGGGAACCTGGATGGGTGTTATTTACTTATTTATCCATACTTGCTCACTATTAAATTATTATACACTGTCTGGATTGGGTTTGACATCAGTGGTGCCGACCTACTGAGATTTATATCTCACACCATACTTGGGCCGCCATTGCACTGGGGTACCCGAGTAGACCTTCTTGCTTGCGGGACCTAGGTTGTGTGCTGTGCTGTTTGTACCTGAGGTGTTAGGAGAAAAGGAGCAAGCGAGAGCTTGGGATGCTCAGGGGATCTCCGTTGGGCTTTTTTGTTTTCTCTTTTTGTATTCTTTGTAAAGCATGCTGTAATGTTTCCTATTTTCATAAATGTAACATCATCTGTATATGAATTTATTATAAACTGGAGTTTTCCACCTTTTATTAAATGGATATTACATGTCTATCACTACTGCCTTTCAATTGTTTAATGATTCCACTATTGAATATTATTTACTCTAATAATACCATTGTGTTACTATTATATGAGGGTATAGTCTCCCCACTATCACCTCACGAGACCCTCACTGCTAGTCGGCATCCTCTTGCGTATGGGGAGATGCGCTTGAGGCCATGTGACCCACCGGTCTGGCCACCGGTTCGATGGTAATCCGGGCCGAGATGTTACATAGTTTCTCTTCAGAGTTGGTTCCAAAAAAGTGGGTCCTGGTGGTGTAGCTATCTGAGGGGATGTTTCAGGGGGATATTGTCCCCTAAAAACATGATGGAGACACTATCATAGGCCATGTCTGCCTTTTTGTTATTCTCGAATGTGCCCTGCTAGATCCTCTGGTAGTCAGTGTAGATCTAAGTGCCCTAATGGATGGTTTGCATCTGCACCATGTATTTGAATCTTAAAGTGAAACCTTTCGGCATGTTAGTATGTTTTTCCCCAACCATAGTTTTTGATTCTTGATTGAACTTTGTTGTGGGCCATTTTAATCCAGATCTTCTTCACTTCTTTAAGCATGTGAGATCATGGCTACCATGTCTTATTCTTTGATGAGAAAAGTTAACACAAAGTCTGATCAAGATACCAAGAAATGGAAAATCCTCAAGTTCATGGATGAAGTACCAATAAATAACATATCATGGGCATCAAAGAAGGAAAAGAACAAGTTAGGGGGCTTGTTAAATACTTCTGAGAGAATGAGTATGGTGATGAAAGAGAGATGTTAGAGATGATGAAAAATTAGGGCATACATTAAGTCTTCTATTAAATCACTTTATTGGAATGTTTATGGTTCTTATATAGAATATGTGAAAGTAAGGCAGTGATTTAGAGGAAAATTTCTTGGTTTCTCATTCTTACAGAGTTTTCCTCAGATAATTTCACATTGTCAATTTTTTTAGTGGGTCTAACTCACTGAGTTTAGGAAAATTTCCAACAAGTATCCTATAACCATTATAATAGATCATGTTGATATTTTATTTCAATGTTTTTATACTTTATTTTCCCATAATTTGATTTAATGATTTATTTTCCCCTTCCATATTTCTACTATTAAATGAGTTCGATCAGTTTTTCCCTCCTTTACATTTTTAAAATATTTGATTATATTTTATAAATATATAAAACCAATTTTTATTCAATGTAAAAATTTGGGAGGGTATTTCATCTTTAAAATAAATCTAGAATCCCAAACCATGCAATTACATAAGGAAATAATGATTAAATCAATGAAAAATTCAATTTAGGTAATAAAACCTTTATAGAGATACTATGTAGGAATAGAAAGAAATAAACGAGTAAATAATATTTAATATATAAAACAAAACAAGATTATATATTTGAATAGTGATGCATTATATTTCAAGGAAGTATTTGAACGTATGAAATGAATGTAGTTCGACCTATTCCAGATCATGAGTAAATAAATTGAGTCAACTATTTTCAAATATTCTTAGATGTTGAACTGTCTTGATAGAAATCATATATGACTACTTCTATTTCAAGGAATCATTATTTTTCAAAACCATGAGGTAAATCTATTTACAAATAAAAAAATTAGTAACCAAAATGTGAGAGGGGATGAAAAGAAACACATATTTTGTTTTAACCGAATTATATAGTTCGTAATCATTCAATTCACCCACCTTTCATAATCACTCAGGTAACCACAATCTCTCAACACTAAAAAAGGAAGAGTGTTATTTTAGTAGATAAAAAGTATCCCTAATACCCAAAATACCAATACATAATACACAATAAATAAAAATCAGGAAAAGGTAGTCATAAATTTGTGTTTCATAAAAATAAATCATGTTAAAATTAGGGAAAACATATTTAGAAAAAATAAATTTATACTTAGATGATTTTTTTCTATTCAACTAACCAATTTAGTATGAGTAAAACTCCACCTCAATTTATTATGATCCATATAATTCATTAAGGTTTAGGCTTATAAATATATTTATTGGTGATTTTCATAAATCCAATATTAATATAAAACATGAGTAAAAATTGTAAGATATCATTGATATCTAACATCCATAGATGTTTTGGTCTGACATGATGGAAGAAAACATCAGAAGATATATGGTAAATTTAATACAATATTTTATATAATTGTTATGAAAAAACATATAGAATTAAAAAAGAGTATATATAAATGACTTATCAATTATTTGTTATAAAAAATGGTATATAGAGGGTACACATTTAACTAAATTAGTTAATGAATTGTATTGTGAATGATATATATGAGTAGAGGAATAGTATAGAAAGATAAATTTGATAGAATAAATCCATGTAATTATAACATAAGACTAAATGATATACAATTCTATTGAACAATCCAAGAAGACTTAATGGATTCCCTAGATTTCAGTACCATTTAGATTATATAAAGGGATTTACTATTGTTTAATACTTTAAAAAAGGGGTAAAAAATTATAATAAAGTTTAGTGTCTTTTTAAAATACATAACGAGTCACACTAAAGTTTTTTTCCATCAAATAAGGTAAATGATTTATCAAGGACTTTGGACTCACTATGATTGTGAAAGGGTAAGAGAGATTTTATTTTGTTCCATAAAAAACCATATGAAAATATTTATTTTTGTTCATCCAAAGAATGAAAATATGTTTACACTAATGGATAATGTTTTCAAGGAATAAATAATTTTTTCAACAAGGACATTTAATTCTTGTACTATGACTATGTGTACAACATAAATGATTCACTCATGATGATTCAATTTTATTTTTAATCTCCAAAGAATTAAACATTTTGTGTCATAAAACTAAATTATTGTTAGATAACTCAGAGTGTTTAATGCATTGTAGTATAAAAAGACATGATGGAATCAACCCTACCTCAAACTCACACATGATGTGACCGGTATGACTCAAAGTGCATGTTTCCAGTTTAAAATGAAACTTTAGAAAAAAATACAAGTGACATAATAAAAACTAAGGAATCACATTCATTTTGTTTTTATAATTTAGGAAAATGATATATAATTCATTTTGTAAGTGTAGTAATAAGTTTCACCTCAATCCGATGCATGGTGTGACCGGTATGATTCCAAGTGCATCATTTTATTTAAAAATTACATTAATTTTACTAAAAAAGAAAACTGACATGATCAAAACCAATAAAACACATTTATATTGTTTTGATACTTTAGTAAAACAATCTATAAGTAATTTTTGATGTATAATAATCAAACACACCTCAATCAGATACATGATGTGCTTGATATGAATCAAAGTGTTTATTATTAGTTTAAAATTGAAAATTTACTACAAAAATGTGTCACTCACTGAAAACTAATAAAATATGCTCATATTGTCTTGATAATTTAGGAAAACAATTCATAATTCATTTGTAACATATAATAATTAGCCTCATGTAAAACCCACACAAGATGTGACAATATGACTCAAAGTGAGTGCTTCCAGTTTAAAATTCCATTTTAGTAAAAAACAAAAGTGGAATACTGAAAACTAAGAAAAAACATTCAGTTTATTTTTATACTTTTGGAAAATTATCCAGAAGTCATTTGTAACATGTAAGAATCAGCTGTACCTCAATCTGATGCACGGTGTGACCGGTATGATTCCAAGTACATCTTTTTATTTAAAATTGACATTAAATTTACTAAAAAAGAAAACTGAAATACTAAAAACTTGTCAAATGCATTAATATTGTTTTTATTCTTTAGTAAAATTATTTATATTCCATTATTGACATATAAAAATCAACCACATATCAATCCAACACACGATGTTCCCGGTATGACTCAAAGTGTTTGTTATCAGTTTTAGATTGATATTTTATTTAAAAAAGTTCCACTCACTAGAAAATAAGAAAACAAACTTGGATTATATTTATAATTTAGGAAAAAAATCATAATTCATTTATGACATGCAGGAATTAGTCTCACATGAAATCCAAACTCTATGTGACTAGTATGACATATAGTGGATGTTTCTAGTTTAAAATGACATTTTATTAAAAAACCAAAGTTACATACTCAAATTTGATGAAACACATTATTTTTTTTTATACTTTATTAAAATGATTTATAAGTCATTTGGAATGTTTATTAATTATCCTCACCTCAATTTGACACATGGTATGGTCAGTATGACTCAAAGTATGTATTTTTTATTTAAAATTGACATTAATTTTACTAAAAAGGAAACTAACATATTCAAAACTGAGAAAACACATTCAAAATATTTTTATACTTTAGTAAAATGATCCATAAGTCATTTTTTATGTGTAGTATTTTTACATACCTGAATCCGATAAAATATGTTTCATATATGACTCAAAGAGTCCATTATCAGTTTAAAATTGGCATTTCATTAAAAAAGTGTCACTCACTAAAAACTAAAAAGCATGCTCATATTATATTGGTAATTTGGAAAAATGATTCATAATTCATTTTTGATTCATATTAACCATTATGACATCAAACCCACACACAATGTGATAGCAAGGACTCAATGTGCGTGTTTCCAATTTAAAATGAAATTTAAGTAAAAAAAAGTGGCATACTAAAAATAAAGAAAACACATTTGGATTCTTTTTATACTTTAGAAAAATGATCCATAAGTCATTTGGGATGTTTATTAATAATTCTCACCTCAATCCAATGCATAATGAGATCAGTATGACTTCATGTGTGTCCTTTTATTTAAAATTGACATCAATTTTACTAAAAAAGACAACTAACATACTCAAAATCAAGAAAACACGATCATATTGTTTTGATAATTTGTGGAAATGATCCAAAATTAATTTGTGAATTTTACGAAATACACACACCTAAATTCAATACATGATGTGATTAGTACCCTTGGTTTAAGGTATGTGACCCTTGTTTTGGTTCGTTTGTGATTTTTTGAAGTGGTTGGTTGAAGTTTGGACAATTCTGGGAAAAACTTTTAAAGTTGTGGAAGTTGTACAGGAGAGCACGGTTGGTGAACGGTCTGAAAAAAACATACGGCCAACCAAGGAAACCGTGCACCCTTGATAGTGGGCTCCACATGGGCAGCACACGGTTTGTCAGACCGTGCGGTCAAGCCATGCGAAGTCCCTGGGTGAGACAGTGGCAACCACATGGTTGGCACACGGTTTTCCAAACCGTATGGGGGTAATCATGTGGACACTTAAAGTTTGGATTTTTAAGTCCTGGGAAACTTGGTATTTCCCATTTTCCCTCATTCTTCCTCCCACTCATGGCTCACATGGGAGTTCCGGTTTTCAAAGGTTGGGGGAGCTCCTTAGCTCGTTTTGGAGGAAAATTGAAGGGTTTTCTTGGTGTATCGAAGGAGGTTCTCCTAGAGTAAGTACTTATTTTTGTTATTTGAGGTTTTTGTTAGGGTTATCCCTCTCCCTCTCTTAGTTTCCTATATCTACAAGGGTTTCATGTAGATCTAGTGTAGAGACCCGAATCTTAATGTACTTGAATATTACATTAATTTTGCGGAATACTTAGTACATAACAAAAACACACACACAAGGATCGTAATAGTTTAGTGTCTTTGGAAACTCGAAACGTAATCTTCTAATCCAGGTGAAAGATCTTCAATATCTCCCATAAAGATCTTCCCTTTTTTTTTACCTAAAACCTTTCTTTATATCCTGGGGAAAAGAAAACATAGAAGGGTGAGCTCAAATGCTCAGTAAGGGTAAACAACAGAAATATCAATCACATCATATTCAAAATAATATAACATTTTGGAAATCTTAACCTGCAAAAGAGAGAATAATTTCATAACATGGGATAAATCATAGTAGTGAAATGAAATCACAATAATCATAACTTAAAACATGAAACTTTGGGGCATACACACATAATCATAGAGAATCATTTCTTGTTAGTCAAGGCTCATTGCCAAGACTATCTTAGTGGACAAAGTCCCTTTCTGAATCGAGTAACCCTCGTTTCAGTCCTGTTTCACTGAACCGGTATAACCTACCATTCCAGCCATGTCTATCTCATGAGATATAAAATCTTTACCCAATGCATTGGAGGGAGATATAGGTCCCAACCATCTCATAATGATACCATACTTATGTGTTCCACAAAATCATAAATCATACATCATTGCATAACCCATGTAATAAAATGGGATTCTTAAACATCATGCCATCATAATCCATAAACAATTGATATAATTTCATCATAATAAAATTGAAACCATTTAAATCATAGAGACATTTTACTTGAAACATACATATCAAATAACTTCATCTTAGATGGAAAATAGTTTTGAAAAAAACACTTGAAATGAATTCTTGAGGAAAATATCCTTTCTTCTTTAAAAACATTTTTCCTTTCTTAACATGTCATAAAACTTTAAACTAAAAGAAGTTGTTTAAAAATAAAATTTAAAACTTGTAAAGGAATCTTCTTGGAAATAATGTTTTAAAAATCCATTCATGCCGTATAAGTTAAAAAAAACATTCTTCGTTCTTTTGTCGGAAAAGTCAAAAAGTAACTCGTACGAAAAACTACAAAAGATTCCTTTCATATATATTACTAAAAACTCACCGAAGGGTAAAAATGGATTTAAAAAATTGTAGGTGGATGGAAATAATATTACATATTGATGAAACATGGATGTGGATAATAAAATACACCCCAGTAAATACTTACGAATAAACAATCTCGGATAAAAATGAGATTGTGATATTTCCCTTACCTTAGGTCCGATTTTCTTTGTACGTGTCTGAAGCTCCTGTATAATGGTTTAAATAATGTTATTGACTTATTCCAGAATCATACATATTGATATTATATCATATATGGTCATATTCTTAGCTTCTTATTAGTAATATTTCATTGTTACTTGTTACTCGGGTCTTTATTGTCTTTTGTTCTTATGCGTTTTTTGCCGAATAAATTCTTATTCTTCTTTTAAGGTTATAGATACCTTATATCCAGAATGGTATTAGTGTAACATATATCATATTTATTCATTCAATTCATTTATATAATTACTATGTAATGATGATCATGTAGAACGAGTCGCATCACATCGTGGAGACGGTATTCCGTACGTACGCACGAGCGATGATATTGTTCCCATGATCGTGAAATTGTATTTAAGTGTATTTATACTATTTCAGTATCAATATCACTTTATAATAATCATATATAGTTACTCATTACACCATTATACCCATCCTTGTAAGGTGATGGTGGAAAATAGATTACACCACGGCGTGGAGACGGTATTCCGTACGTACGCACGCGCGGTGATTTCATTTTTCCGTAGGATGGATAGAAGGTGAATTAGGGTTGTTTCATATTTATAATAACATATCAGTATGTAAGTAATACTGATGTTATTACTTTATCATGAAACTAATAAAGAAGAAGAAGTTGAAGAAGAATGAAATTGAAAAAGATCGGTAATGGATATTACCTCTTTTTGACGCGCCTTTTCTTAACCTCCACTTAAAGAACTAAGGATGGTCTTTGAAGAAGACCAAGACCTCTAGAATGATACTAGGGAAGTGGAAAAGAGAGTTTGGCAGGGGTTGGCCGAGCTTGAAGGCTCAAAGTTGTGTGAGGAAGAGAGGGAGGAGGTGCCCTTTTATAAGGGAGGAGAGGGGCACCTTTGGAATTCTTAAAAATATTAATTTATAATAAATCTAACCCCACATAAAAACCTCCAAAAATGACTCATATTCGAAGATTAGATGAGATAGGGTTTTAATATCATCAACCAATCAAATTTAGACATGTTTGGATCTTATTTTAAACCTTATCATTTTGATTTATCCTTATTTAATCTATTTAAGTTTATTTGTGGTAATAAAATTCTAAATTTTAAATTATAACAAATAATTACTTATTTGTTGTGAATTTTCCATAATTGTTTACTTTATAACATTATAGACCATATAAATATAAATTTATAATTTTTAAATATTTTTGTGATTTTTAAACAATTTTATAATATGTTATTTTTGTAAAATAACAATAGTGTCAATTTTGACACTATTCATTTATTTGAATTTAAATAAAATATATACAGAAGATATGTTCAAACTAAAAGAATTAATATATTAATAAAAGGTCATATGTATCTATAAAATTAGTGTATCACATTAAATAGTTCATATAATATTTATTTTATTATTTTTAAAACCATTTATTTGGTTTATCTCTTAATAAAATAATTACTACATCATTTTTGTATAATTATTTAATATACTTATTTGTTGTATAAAAATTTAAAATAAAAGCCTATGATGAAGATAAATATATTACCTTTCACAATAATACTTTTACTCGAATTTATCATCTTAAAATCACAATATTTAAATTGTTATATTTATTAAATTATGAAGGTGACAACTTTGGCATCATTTAAAATAAAATAATATAAGTGTCATAATCGCTTTTATAAGGCTCCAAATGGTCAAATATTGTACCATTGGATGCTTATGGTTTAAATTTACATGGAAAATAAGTTGTGGTTAGGTATTTGTGCATTTTATGGTCACTATTAGTTTAATAAAAACAATATTCTTGATTTTTCACTAGATAAACAATTTCTGCATCACTATTGTGTCATAATTAATGATAATTATTTAATCCCTAAAAATTATAAATAAATTTATATGATGTAGATAATTTCATTAGATTTCTGGATACTATTCATGTTCGAAGTTTCATGAAGTTTATCACTAAATTAAAATTAATATACTTATAAGATTTAAGAGAGTGACATGTTGTCACTTTCTTTGGTTTTAATAATAATTAAGTTATTCTCGTGGAAAAATGTCCATTAAATGATTCTAATCCGACCCTTAGGTGATATGGGTCGACTATTAGTCATCCAATAGGATTTTGACATTTGTTAGGGTAATTTTAAAATATTATATTTACCCTTAATTACCCGATTTACCTTTAACTATGGTAAATAAAATTTACCGTAGTTACTATTCATAATTCCCAAAAATAAAAAGTATCCTATTAACATAATTTGTACCCACTGATTCCAAATATGGAATACATTTTTTAAAATTCAAAACACAGAAGTTGCAGAAATTAAATTAAAATTAATCCCGTTGTCGAATAAAAACGGGTTTTTGTTTAAAACATTGCAAAAGATTGAATTGATTTAACCTACGAATTCAAGGTAAAATCAATGCTAATGACATACATTATATTAAATGGTAAAAATATATTCTATTTATACTTTAAAACCATTCAATATTATAATTTAACCACATAAGATATTACGATGAAAAAAAGTTGTCTTTAATTAAAATATAGCGTGTTTTTACTATTCATTAAAATGTGAAAGTTACCAAAATAATATGAAAAATTTATCCAAAGTAAATTG
The DNA here is from genome assembly GCA_963277665.1 of Viscum album. Classification (NCBI taxonomy): domain Eukaryota; kingdom Viridiplantae; phylum Streptophyta; class Magnoliopsida; order Santalales; family Viscaceae; genus Viscum; species Viscum album. The sequence goes on along the minus strand of OY728164.1, from coordinate 918,040,818 downwards.
TTATTTCTTGATTCCGAAGAATAATTTTATTTTGTCAAATTGAACTTATAAACATGTCAAAAACCAGATTTAAAGTGGGTACGCCATCAAAAGGCGGCAAAACTGCATTTTTTGAAAAATACTTATTTTACCCGAAAAATTTATTTTGTTCTTATACCATGTTCTAGAAATGTGTAAGATGAATAATAATGTTATAAAATTAAAACTTTAGTTAATACTATTCATAACGGCTAGTTCATGACAATATTATAATAATATAACATTGTTTATTAAAACCCGGTATTGCGTACAACACACGCTATCGAGGAAGGTTGCGATTGTGTGTAATGCAAGCCAAGTCAGGGTTGCGTGTTGTGAAAGAATCCTTCGTTGTTTCGTATAACAGAATCCAACCATATTTCATTTATACATTTAATATATATATATATATATATACACACTCAATGTTGCGTAGAATAACTATTATCAAAATTGTGTGTAACACGGTCCAAGAATAGTGTTGCGTATACTGCAAGCTAATACGGTGTTGCGTATAGCGCAAGGTAATCTTGGTGTAGAATACAAAAAAAGACATTAATGAAATTAAAATAATATTTTTCATAAAATCTCCGGGTGTTACATCTAGGGTTGTGTTTATTTTGCGTGTTAAAGGTTGAGCTTGTTGATGTTAGGGAAGGGATTTTTAGGTGGTTTCAAGTAGGCGTTCACCCGGTTTGGAGTGAGTTTGGGTGAAGGGTCGATTTGGTCAAACCCTAAGAGTAAGGTTTCTTCTCTCTCAACTCCACTAGGTTGAAATGTGAAGTTCATTTACAATTAAATTGGTTTCTTTAATTTAATTGTAAGCATGTCGTGTGAATTTTGTTGGAAAATCAAATGGGTGATGATTTGGGGGTTTGGGCATGAAATTGGGGTTTTGTTGAAATGGGATCAATTGGTTAATTTTAAATTGGTGATTTTAAAATGTTAATGATTGTGAGAATGAGTATTGACTTTAATAAAAGGGTGATATTGAAATGTGTTTGGCATGGAAATGGTATTTGTTGGTATTGATAATAATGCATGATTATTGTTGTGGCTTGTGTGGAAATGGGTGATATCATTGGGTGGATGATGTTGGGACGTGGTGGAGTAGATGAGAAAGTGACACTATAAAAAGGGGATGGATAGTGGATGGAAGGTCCGCCATCAATAGCAAGTGGGCAGGAAGTACCACTTGAGTGGATTGGTAATGAATGGGTTGGACGAGAAGTGCCACCATGGTTTATTGTGTGCTTTTTTGGTGCTGTTTGTAGATGAGGCTTGTGAGTGAAATATGAAAATGGTAATTGTATTGTGGAATGGTTGAATTGGTTTCATTTTGTGGCATGGTTGATTTGTCTTCCTTGTGTGGCATGTTTAGCTTATGGCATGTTTGAATTATAAAAAATTGGTAGCTTGGTTTTTCTTTATATAAAATGTTTTATATAAATGTGCTAATAGTTTTATCCTAGTGGCATATGTAGGGAAGTCAGTTGGGGAAATCCTACTGAGTAGTTTTACTCACCCCCTTCTTTGGCACTTTGGTGTCTTTGCAGATGTCTTGTACTGTGACGTTTGAAAAGATAAGTCATCACCCTCCTTTAGTGGTGCATTGTGATGTTTTGGTGGAGATTGGATCTTGGAGCTTGGTGTGGAGATGTGGTGGTGTCATGGATCGTGGTGTTTTTTGTTTAGTTTCTACTTTGCACTCTGATGTTTTGTGGACATGTCTAGTTGAATGTGTTTGGGGTTTTTGATGGAATTGTTAGTATCACATGGTTGGGTTTGAAAGTGCATGCATCTTTAGTTGTTGGTTTGTTGATTTGGGTTATCTTCTTAAGGTAAAATTGTTTCCCATTGTTCCTTGAGGCCGTCAGCATTTATTTCCAGCCTTTGGCACCTTGGGAATGTCTCTTAAGGAAAGTAACCCTCACCAAATCCTCAAGCCAATGAAGCAGGGGTGGAGTGTTACAAGTGGTATCAGCTTGTTCGGTCCTTTGGAGTTGATTCTCAGATTTGGAGTTGATATTCATTGTGATATATTCCTTGAGTCGGGATAGTATCAAGGCATAATAATGTCAGAACTTTGAATGTATAACATAAAAGGATATAGCTAACCCTTTTATTCTGAACTTCAAGTTACCAGGGTGTTGGGTACATAAGTGTTTTGGAGACACTTATAGGAATTGGAAATCTAATTTTCATGGGTGTATCCAATGAGATTTTCATGGAATATATGGTAGAAATGACTTCCCTCTAGGATGCATATTTCATTAGGCATAATGATTTATGGGATGAATTGAGAAATGTTTTTTCAAATGTGTGAAATTGTAATGTGAATGAATTTGGCATTTTGAAAATGGTTTGGTTTTCAAAAATGGTGAAACATGGAAAATGTGGAAAGGTGGAAAGCCTCATTATGATAGTGTTGTATAATGTTATTTGAAATAAGAATTCTTGATGTATAAGAATGTGAGACTCATGGTTGTTTGTTTTCTAATTATATAAATGGCACCGAGTAGGCGTCGTAGAGAAAAACCAGAAGTGGCCAATGAGAATGTGGTAGCACCCGAGCCCCAAGTGAACCAGTAGTTATTCCAGAGCATAGTGAAAGATTTCCAAGTTTTGGGAAGTGTGAATAGAGCAGAAGAGCCAAAGCATATTGATTATGCATCTCAGTTTCAAAAGCAGGATCCACCCGTCTTTAGGGGTGATTCGGACCCAGAAAGGGCAAAGGCATGGTTGTCCAGAATGAATTTTTTTTTTGAATTCTTGGGGACGCCAATAGAGTTCAAAGTAAAGCTAGAAATGTATAAGCTAGAGGATATTTCTCTTTAGTGGTGGGAGTTGGTAGTCCAAGTGGGAACGGACCAGGGTATGACGTGGGAAGGCTTTGAGGAATTGTTTAATAAACAATTCTACCCACATACATTCATAATTCAGTGCACAAATTATTTCTTCAGTTTGAAGTAAGAGCATATGTTTGTGAAGGAGTATTCAACTAATTTTATGAGCTTAGTGAGGTTTACACCCAAGGTGGTGGCTAGCACGTCGTTGAAGGCAAGGATATTCTAAGTGGAGTTAAATAAAGATATCCGTTCAAAAATAAAAGTGTTGTGTATCAGTGATTACACAGAGATGGTGAATCGAGCATCAGTGGATGAGTGGGATCTGTTGGGAGCTCTGGGTATAGGAAGCATGGTGGTACCCATGGGGAATAGTGGGAACTCTCATGCTGGGTTCAAGCGGAGGAGGGACACTTATTCCCAGGGCGGGAGTATGGCACATAATCTGATGGTAGGATTGGTAAATCTTCCTCTGAAGCCTAAGAGAAAACAAGGATGTTTTTAGTGTGGCTCTACGACACACATCAAGCGGGACTGTACGAAACAACCTCGAGAATGTCACAATTGCAAGAATATGGGGAATATTCAGTGTTATTGTAGGAATGCTCCGAGTTCGGGTGCGCGTGACACTCCTCAGGGATCGCAGACGTCGTATGCTTCGACGAGATATAGACAGAAGCATGCCCCTCGTCAACAGAGTAAACTCATCCATGGTGATTCTCATAACACCACAACTCCTCAATAGGGCAATAAAGAGAAGAGTGTGGCAACCAATGCATTGTTTGGAGCCAAGTAGGTTGTGGTGGATGATCAGTTGGGACCATCCATAGTACGAGGTACTATTATTTTAAATTCTACCTTGATATAAGTGTTGTTTGATACGGGTGATTCACACTCTTTTATTTCTACACATGTGGTTGAGTTGTTGGGTTTAAGGGTAGAAATGACACCTTCGGTTTTGAAACTTCAAACTCTTCTAGGTCGAAGAGAGTGTCAAGACTTCTTGTGTAGAGCATGTTGTATCATTGTGGGTGAGGCTGAGCTAATGTTGAATTTCTCAGTGCTTGAGATGTATGGGTATGATGTAATCCTGGGAATGGATTGGATGGCGGTGTTTAAGGCCCACATCGACTATAATGTGTGAACAATGTCTTTTAAGACACACGATAGCGTTAGACATATCTTTAGAGGAGAGAGGCATGAAAGGCAGGGTGCAACATGTTTTTTGGAACCAGTAGTGGGAACATTATCGTATTAGTTGGCGGTGTTGTCATTGGAATTGGTAGAAGGTGTTGAGTAGAGTGTTCTTCCGGCAGTGGTGGATCAGTTCATGGATGTTTTTATCGAAGATTTCTCTAGGTTACCTTCTGTAAGAGAAGTGGAGTTTATGATTGATCTCCTTCTGGGGACCAGTCCTATATCACTTCCATCTTACCGAATGGAACCTATTGAACTGTGGGAATTGAAAGTCTCATTAGAAGAGTTAGAAAACAAATGGTTTATCCGGCCTATTGAGTCTCTGTGGGTAGTTCCAGTGTTGTTTGTGAAAAAGGTGGATGGAACTTTGAGGCTCTGTGTTTATTATCGTAGACTTAACCAAGTTACAATAAAGAACATATATCAACTTCCATGAATTGATGACTTGTTTAACTAGTTGAGGGGAGCCCATTGGTTCTCCAAGATCAACCTGATGTCGGGATATCATCAATTGTGGGTGAGGAAGGAAGATATTCCTAAAAAAACTTTTAAAAGTAGATATGACCATTATGAATATGCAGTTATGCCCTTTGGTATAACAAATAAACTATCGATGTTCATGGAATTGATGAATTAGATATTTCAGAGATATTTGGATTCATTTGTGGTGGTGTTTGTAGATTATATTCTGGTCTATTCAAAGACAAGGGTGGAACATGAGAAGCACTTGGCAAAAGTGTTGGGGATCTTGAGGGATCATCGGTTGTATTCCAAATTTTCAAAGTGTTACTTTTGGATACAGGAAGTCTATTTTCTTAGCCATGTGATTTCTGAAAGGGGTGTTTCAGTGGATTCGAAAAAGATAGAGGCTATTATCTCCTGGAAACATCCAAATAATGTGTTTGAGGTACGGATTTTCCTCGGTCTAGCAGGGTATTATCGGAATTTTTTTCATGATTTTTCACGTTTGGATTCACCAATGACAGCTTTGATAAGAAAGAATCTTCCATTCTAGTGGAATGAATAGCGTCAGTAGTGTTTCGAAGAGCTAAAGGGTCGCCTTACATCATCACCAATCATAGTTTTTCCAGAACTAGGAAAAGGGTAAGTGGTGTATTGCGATGCACTGGGATCAGGGTTGGGGTCTGTTCTCATGCAAGGGAATTATGTTGTTGCGTATGGCTCATGGAAGTTGAGGGTGCATGAGAAGAACAACCCAACTCATGATTTGGAATTGGTAGCATTGGTCTATGCTTTGAAAGTGTGGCATCATTATCTCTTCGGTGAGGAATTCACAATATATATAGATCATAAGAGCTTGAAGCACATTTCCTCACAAAGGGATTTGAACTTGATCCAAATGAGATGGATGTAATATCTCTAGATGTTTGATTTTTACTTGATGTACACACTGGGTAAGTGAAATTCAGTGGTGGATGCATTAAGTATAAAATATTTTACTCAGGTGGTGAAACAGGCATCAGACCAGTGGTAGTTAATGTCGGTTATAGCTGACATGCAGTTAGAATGTGAGGACCAGGGAAATAGAGCTGTCTTATTTCATGTTTTGTTGATTTCTGACTTGGGTGGCCTGGTTAAAGAGGCACAAATATTTGATTCTGAGTGTGTGACCATGAGGTCTAAACTCAATGGTGGGGCGACCATTGAGGGTTGGCAACTGAATAGAGATTCATTTTTGTGTTTTCAGAATCGGATGGTTGTACCAGTTGCTTGTCAGTAGGATCTTCTCAGGGAGTATCATCATTTCAGGTGGGCTGTTCATCCTAGAATTCAGAAAATGTATAAAGCCTTCAAAGCGCAGTTCCGGTGGGCTGGTATGAAAAGAAGAGTGGCTGAGTTTGTTTTGAGATGCTTGACTTTCCAGAATGTCAAGGTAGATCATCATAGGCCAGCGGGAATATTTCAGTCTTTACCAATACCTGTTTGGAAGTGAGAGAAAATAGTGATGGATTTTGTCAGAGGTCTCCCAAGAATGGTCAGAAATCATGATTCCATTTGGGTGATAGTGGATCAGCTAACAAAGTCGGCACATTTCATTCCAATTCGTGAATCTCATATGATGGAGGATATGTACAAAATCTATATCTGTGATGTGGTAAAGAGGCATTGTGTTCCAGTTTCGATCGTATCCGATGGAGATTTGAGGTTTATATCACGTTTCTGTAAATCCTTACAGCAAACCCTTGGAACTAAGTTGACCATGAGTATGACATATCACCCTCAGACGGATGGTAAATCTGAGAGGATGATACAAACTTTGGAGGATATGTTGTAGGCTTGTGTCACGGATTTTGGTGGCTCGTGGGAGGATCACTTGTCATTGGTTGAGTTCTCGTACAATAACAGTTATCAAGAATCCATAGATATGGCTCCATTTGAAGTGTTGTATGGGTGGCCGTTATGCTGGGTGGAAACTGGTTAGTCCTTGATGGTTGGACCGAGCCTTGTCCAGGATACTATGGAGAAGATCAAGCTAATCAGGAAGAGAATAGAGACAGCTCAAAGTCGTCAAAAATCGTATGCAGATCATCGTCGATGATCGTTGTTGTTCGAGGTGAGTGATCATGTTTTCTTAAGGATCTCTCCTAGGTTAGGACATCATTAGTTTGGGAAGTAGGGAAAGTTATCTCTGATGTATATTAGACCTTTTGAGATTTTGAGCAGTTTGGTGAGGTGGATTATCATTTGGATTTTACACATAGGTTCAGTGCGGTGCATAATGTGTTTCATGTGTCGCAGTTGAAAAAGTATCAGCCAGATCCTGGCCAAGTTATTCAATGGGATCACATTGAGCTAGATCCAGATGCTTTGTTGGTGCATGTGCCAGTGCGAGTTGTGGACTATCAAGAGAAAGTCTTGCAAGGTAAAAGAATCGGTCTGGTTTGGGTTTTGTGGCAGTGTGGCCAGATCCAAGAGGAGACTTGAGAGTGGGAGAAAGATATGGTTGAGAAATGGACCAAGCTCTTTCAAAAAAGGTTGGATTCACTACTTTCTAATGACAAAAATTCCAATGGTGGGGAGAATGTAGTACCCCTGGTTTGAGGTATGTGACCCTTTTTTTGGTTCATTTGTGATTTTTGAAGTGGTTGGTTAAAGTTTGGACAATTCTGGGAAAAAACGTTTAAAGTTTTAGAGGTTGTGCAGGGGTGCACGGTTAGAACACGGTTTAAACAAACCACGTGGGAAGCCTAGGAAACCATGCACCCTTGACAGTAGGCTCCACATGGGTGGCACCCAGTTTTTTAGACCGTGCGGTCAATCTATGTGAAGTCCCTAGGTGAGACAGTGGCAACCGCATGGTTGGCACAGGGTTTTCCAAACCGTGCAGGGTAACCATGAAAATACTTAAAGTTTGGGGTTTTAAGTCCTGAGCCACTTGGGATTTCCCATTTCCCTTGATTCTTCCTCCCACTCATGGCTCATGCAGGATTTCCAATTTTCAGATCTTGGGGAGCTCCTTAGCTCGTTTTAGAGGCAAATCGAAGGGGTTTCTTGGTGGATCGAAGGCAGCTCTCCTCAGGTAAGTCCCTCTTTTGGTTCTTTGAGGTTTTGATTAGGGTTATCCCTCTCCCTATCTTAGTTTACTAGGTCTAAAAGGATTTCATGTAGATCTAGGGTTATGTTGCCTTTGTGTGTTAAAGGTTGATCTTGCCGATGTTATGGAAGGGTTTTTGAGGTGGTTTCGAGGAGGCGTTCACCCGGTTTGGAGTGCGTTTGGGCGAATGGTCGATTTCACCAAACCCTAATAGGTAGGTGGCTCCTCTATAAACTCCACTAGGTTGAAATGTGAAGTTCATTTATAATTAAATTGGTTTCTTTAATTTAATTTTAATCATGTTGTGTGAATTTTGTTGGAAAATCAAATGGGTGATGATTTGGGGGTTTTGGCATGAAATTGGGGTTTTGTTGAAATGGTCTCAATTGGTTAATTTTAAATTGGTGATTTTAAAATGGTAATTATTGTGAGAATGAGTATTGATTTCAATAAATGGGTGACATTGAAATGTGTTTGGCATGGAAATGGTATTTTTTGGTATTGACAATAATGCATGATTTTTGTTGTGGCTTGTGTGGAAATGTGTGATATCATTGGGTGGATGATGTTGGGACATGGTGGAGTGAATGAGAAAGTGCCACTATAAAAATGGGACGGATAGTGGACGAAAGGGCCACCATCAATAGCAAGTGGGTAGGAAGTACCACTTTAGTTGATTGGTAATGAATGGGTTGGATGAGAAGTGCCACCATGGTTTGTTGTGTACTTTGTTGGTGGTGTTTGTAGATGGGGCTTGTGAGGGAAATATGAAAATGGTAATCAGCTTGTGGCATGGTTGAATTTTTTTCCTTGCGTGGCATGGTTGATTTGGCTTCCTTGTGTTCCATGTTTGTCTTATTTCATGTTTTGCTTATAAACAATTGGTATATTGGTTTTACTTTATATAAAATGTTTTATATATTTGTGCTAAAGATTTTATCCTAGTGGCATGTGTTAGGAAGTCAGTTAGAGAAATCCTACTGAGTAGTTGTACTCACCCCCTACTTTGGGACTTTGGTATCTTTGTAGATGTTATGTACCATGACTTGGGTAAAGGTAAGGAATCACCCTTCTTTAGTGGTGCATTGTGATGTTTTTCTGGAGCTTGGATCTTGGATCTTGGTGTAGAGCTGTGGTGGTGTCATGGCTCATGGTGTTTTATTGTTTAGTTTCAACTTTGTACTCTGATGTTTTTTGGACATGTTTAGTTGAATGGTTTTGGGGTTTCTGATGGAATTTTTAGTATCACATGGTTGGGTTTGAAAGTTCATGAATCTTTAGTTCTTGGCTGGTTGAGTTGGGTTATCTTCTTAAGGTCAAATTGTTCCCCACTATTCCTTGAAGCCCTCGACATTTATTACCAGCCTTTGGCTCCTTGGGAACGTCACTTAAGGCCAAGTAACCCTCACTGCCTCCTCAAGCCAATGAGGTAGGGGCGAGGCGTTACAATGTGCCTGGTATGACTCAAAGTATCCTTTATCATTTTAAAATCAACATTTTAGTTCAAAAATTGTCACCTAAAACTAAGAAAAAACAATCATATTTTCTTGATAATTTAAGAAAATGTTTTTTATTTTTCCACTCCGTTTCATCTTGAAGATGAGAATTCTGGTAGGTTATGAATTTTTATTCCCAGCCATAGTTTTAACTTCTTCATTGGCCTTTTTTGTGGGCAATTTGAATCTAGATCTTATTCACTTTTTTCAGTGTGTGAGATCACGACTACTACATCTTCTTTTTTACATGAGAAAATATAACACAATGTCTGCTCAATATAATAAGAAAAGAAAAATATTTAAGTTCCTAGATTAGGATCCAACAAATAATAGAGCATCATAGAAGGGAAAGGAGGAGTGGGGTGACCTATTAAACATTTTTGATAGAATAATGTTGATGAAAACTGAGAGGCAGGATGTAGATGATGAAAAAACGGGACATATGTTAATTCCTTTATCCAATCACTTCATTAGAATGTTGCTGGTTCTTATATAGGAATATGTGAAAGTGAGGGAGTGATTTAGGGGGAAATTTATTGGGTTCCCATTCTAACAGTGTTTCCCTCTGATAATTTCATATTGGTGAGTTATTTAGTGGGTCCATATCACTAAGTTTAGGTACATTGCTAATGAGGATCCTATAAACATGTTATTATATCATACCGATATTTTTTCCATGTTTTTATACTTTATTTTTCAATAATTTGATTTAATTATTTATTCCCCCTTCCATATTTCTATCATTAAATGAGTTCAAACATCTTGTTTTATATTTTTAAAATATTTCATTATATTTTATAAAGATATCAAACTAGTGTTCATTATATATGAACACATGGGAGTGGATTTAATCATTTAAAATAAAACTAGTATCCCAGCCCATGCAATTTCATGAGAGAGGATAATGATTTAATCAATGAAAAATTTTATTTAACTAATAAAACTTGTTGAGAGATAATATATAGGAAGAGAAAAAAAATAAAAAGAGTAAATAATATTTAATACATAAAACAAAATTTTATTAGATATTTGAATACAATACATTTCATTTCAAAGAAATGTTTGAACATATCAAATAAAAGTACATTAACCTATTTAAGATCACGTGTAAATAAATGGAGTCAACTGTTTTCTAATATCCTTAGATGTTGAAGTTTCATGATTGAAATCATATTTGACTACTTCTCTTTTAAATATTCATTCCTTTTCAAAACCATAATGTAAATATCATTACAAATAAATCAATTAGTAACCTAAATGTGATAGAGGATGAAAAGAAACAAACAATTTATTTTAACTGAAGTAAATAGTTCATAATCATTCAAGTTTTCGACCTTTAATAATCACTTGAGTAACCTTAAAATCTCAAGGCTAAAAAGGGAATATTATTATATAGGTTGATGAAAAGTATCCCCATACCCAAAAAACCACTATATAAGGAATAATAAATAAAATTCAATAAAATACCGACACAAATTTATGTTTAATATAAATAAATCATGTTAAAATTAAATAAAACATAATTAGAATAAATAAATTTATATTAATAAAAAAAATTTCCATGCAACTGGCCATTTTAGTATTAGTAAAACTCCACATCAATTTCTTGCCAACTAAAAAATTAATTAATGTTCAGGATCATAAATATATTTATTGGTGATTTTCATAAATCTAATATTAATATAAAACACGCGTAAATATTATAATATATCATTGAAATCTAAAATCCATAGATAGTTTGGTTTGTCTCGATGGAACAAAACATTAGATGATATATGGTAAATGTATAAATTTTTTGATATCATTATTATGAACAAAACGTATAGTAATCTGAAATAGTATATATAAATGACTTATCATTGATGAGTTATAGAAATTGGTTGGTAGAGGGTACACATTTCAATAAATTAGTTAATTAATTATATATGTAAATGATATATATAAGGAGAGGAATAATATAGAAAGAAACATTTTATATAATCAATAAATGTAATTTTAACATAATATTTTAGAAATAATATTTTGTTAATTGGTCATCAGAAAACCATAATCCTAAAATTGTAAACAAAGGAAGATAAAAACCTTAAGATGTGAACAGTCTAAAATATGTTAGGTGAGAGGATTTAGTGCTATATAATGTTCCTGATATAATTTAAAGTAGTATATATAACTGGAGTGATTATAATGGTAGTCATTCCATCATTAATTTCATATAAATTTAAAGTATAATGTTAAAATATAGTCAAAAACAAAATTTATCACTAGACTTCTTGTGTAGCCTTATTAATAATATATGAATTCTCTCTTCCATGTAAGTGTCTTGGAAAATTTAAATTGTTGTGTGGCATATTTTTAATGATTTGATAAGGAGTACAAAAAAATTACGATATTCATCAATGTGAATATATAATATATTATAAAATAATAACACTAAAAAATATTGGTAATATTGATTATGATCACCAAAGTAAACATCCCTTTTATTTAGATTTGTTTCAAAAAACCACCCATGGTGCAAGACCATCCCGATATGAGTATAATGATATATACAATACACACTTTATATAGGATGAATAAGAAATATACAAATAATATTAGTCAAATTTTAATATGAAAATAAATTATGATAGTGTAGAATATACATTATACATATAAATGAAATTAATATTCTAAAAAGATGATATACAATATGATTTTAAAACATATGCATATGGAAGGTGATCCTACATAATGAACATTTACCTTTACAAAGTAAATTAAAAACCACTACATGAATGATGCATCCTCATGTGAGGATAATCTTATGCATGATATTTGAATAACATATACCTAAACATGTAGTGATACCTAGATGTCACGAACTTCATGCCCCATGAAGACATGTTCACAAATCATGCCCACATATGCATAGTCTGTCCTGAAGTAAATGAATTTAGAAAAATTATTTCAAATGAATTCCATCATTTTAAAAAGTATACAACAATTAGTTCAAATGTTTTTGAAATTGGGCCTCACATTCTTTGGGCCTCCCTAATTTTTTCACGATGTAGACAAGTGAAACTATGTAAAAATTAATTTTCATAAAATAGATATAAAATATGAAACTGTAGGAATGGTGCATACATCTCATTATATATTATTATAAATTTAACTACTAAAAATATTTAAATGAACCTCAAAAAATGAAAACTAATAATGGTTCAGAAATTTTATTTAATTATATTTCTTTAATGTCTATTGATAATGGTGAAAATTTACTGGTCATATATGGTGTAAATGTTTACCCAAAAATAATTTTTAGTAATGAAATTTTTATATTTTACACATTCAAATATTTTTTTTCTAAAAAACTAAAAAAACTAATGAGAATGTGATACTAAAATTAAAACACGTTCTTTCTTTAGTGAAACTATTACATAGATAAAATAATAATGGAAATCTAAAACTATAGAAGAGTTTTTCTTTGTAATTTTATTTCACAATAACATGTACAAACATAAATAATTATTATTAGTTAAACATCTGTTAACATTAAAAATAAAAATGACTATGATATAAAGGAATAAAAATATAAATATGTTTTTACAATATTAAAAAATTGAAAGTTAATTGTAAATGTATAAAGACATAGTATACTAAATAAAGGATATACAATGTTGTCATAAAAATTAAAAAAATTTAAAAAGACATTGAATAATAGATAAAATGAAACTAAATTGAAATAAAAATTATTATTATAATTGAATTAAAAATGTATAGAAAATAAATTGAAATGAAAATTATTATTATAAGTGAATTACACATGTATAGAAACTAAAATTTCATTAATTTGAAAGTGCATTATGAAATTATAGAAACATAGAATACCACTTGGCATATCAAATATAATGACCATTTATTATACTACCCATGGGATCCCATCTTAACTAAAAATCTAAAAACAACAAAACAAAAATTGAAATCTTAACAAAGTAAATTGTATATAAATGAATAAAATTCTAGAAAATTAACATGAAGGAAAATAATGAAAGGCATAAGGAATTTTAATTTTTTCAAACAAATTGAACAATATAAGACATGAAATGAGATCCAACATTGAATATTTAAGATAAGATAATAATAACACTTAAATAATATTTTAAAGATCATTGTATAATGAAAAAAATAAGCTTCATAAAAATCTTTAGAATTCTGAAACACATATGAGTAAATTATGAAATGGAAATCAAAGTAGATGGAAAAGAAATAACTATAGATGGGGAATGAAGATACCCAGATAAGGTTCCTTTAGGGCCCTCTTATTATCAACATATATGTATCTTCTTGATTATTATTTAATTCATCACAACCTAATTACTTACAAGAGAGGTACATATTATCCCCCCACTTTATTTCTAACCATTCTTTATGATTCTATTATATACTATAGTTTCCCCCCCACAACCCCTTAAAATAGATGTGAAATTACTTATCAAGTACTCTTATGGAACCTTATTTTGAATGATATAAAAAAGGTGTGAAGTGAGATACATGATATGAAGGTAACCATATTTTTTAATATATAATACAAAAGCATTATCAAAGAGATAGAAATTATAAATGCAAAAAAGCATGAAAAACATGGAAATTATAAGTCCACCTAATGTGATGACTAAATTGTATTTTTCATTAGGATTTTTAGGAAATTGATATGAATTGATAGTGGGAGTTCTAATAGAAAATAAAAAAATATATAAAAACAAAATAATTAAGAATGAAATTATATTAATAAAATATGAAAGTATTATAATCTGTACACCTTTGAATATTAATTTCATTTATCCTTATATTCATTTTATGTATTCCAATATTAGGATTTATAGACTTTATCTTTTTTTGGTAATGAAAAAGTTAGTGATTAGATAAAATATAAATAATATCAAATAATATCATTTTAACTGAAATAAAATAACTAAAAACCCATGAATGTGTAAAATTGATAATGGAAATTGGCCCAAAATATTTGAGCATATATAAATGTATGAAGTTGTAACCACATGAAACCATTTCCTATACTAATATGGAAATGTGAGAAAATAACAATGGATTTCATTTTTTGACTCCCAAGAACCCTTAAACAAAATAACTCCATTTGGGTGGTAGTTGATCACCTTACCAAGTCAGCACATTTTGTTACTATTACGGAAGATTTTTCCCTTAAAAAACTTGCCATGATATATATAATGGAAGTGGAAATACTGTATAGAGTTACTTTCTCTATTGTATCTGATTGATATATGAGGTTTACCTCAATGTTATGGAGAAAACTTCAACAAGTGTTGGATATAGAGATGGGTTTCCATACTTCTTATCACCCTCATACAGATGTTCAGTTTGAATGAACCATTAAAAAATTGGAGGATATGATGAGATCATGATAAATGGATTTCTTAGGATGTTGGGATAAACACCTTCCCCTAGTGGAGTTCTCATATGAAAAAAATTTCAATTCTAGAACTAAAATGACACCATATGAGGTTTAGCATGGGAAGAGGTTTCAGACTCAAACATGTTGGGATAAAGTTGAGGGTCATAAATTGGTGGGACCTAATCTTATCTAAAAGATGATATATAAGATTCAAACTATCCAGTTTCATAAGAAATCTACCAAATAATAGATAAAAAATATGTAGAAAATCATTGATGTGATCTCGAGTTCAAGGTCAAAGATAAAGTTTTCCATCATATATCACGGTGGAAGAAAGTCATGATGTTTGATAAGGGAAAACATATTCCTAGATACATCATCTCTTTTGAGATCCTTTATCACATTAGAGTAGTGACCTATCGACTAACACTCCCACCTAACCTATCTCAAGTACATGATGTGTTCTATGAATCCCTCTTGACAAAGTACATACCATACTCTTTACATGTAATGAATCTAGAGGTAGTACCATTGAATAATGATCATTTTTACCATGAGTAGTTGTAAAAGATCTTATATATTATAGAAAAAGTTTTTGAAATAATATATCTCACCTGGTCAAAGTGTAGTGACAGAACCATAAGTTTGAGGAAGCAACATGGGAACCAGAAGAGGTGATGAAAAATAAGTAACCTTATCTTTTTTAGTGTATTAAATGAAAACTTAGAGGGTGAAATTTATGAATGAGTAAGAATGTAATGACATAAAATTTTATATGAAATTCCATTTTTTAATGAATAAATGCATTATTAAGTAATATATATATATATATAATACAATCACTAAATTGGTTCCATTGGACCATTTTAAGTTGTATCATGTGATATTTAAAAGTATATTAAAAATCATAAACATTGATAATATAGATGTTTCACAATTAACATTAATATTATTATATGTATAGCGTTATGATAATTTAATTTGACATAGACAATGAAAGTGATGACCTTGACTAGATGAATCATACCCTATGAAGCAAACCAATTAGAGATTCCAAGGAAGATAACAATATTGAGCTTCCCCCATGAACAATACCAAGTTGATATAAAATAATTAAAGCATGATCAAAACTATTTATGGGATATTTTCATGCACATCAAGATCACCACCCAATAAAAATATCATAATCAAACACCTTAACCATAGACAGTTTTCTGGTGTAATAAAGTTCTATGTATGTAGACAATACTAATATTGTTTTTTATATTTTTTTAATAAAATATTGATTATATTTTCCTTTTATTTCATTATAGTGATTAAATAATATGTTTGATTAAAATCAGTTTTTTATATGACAAAACACAAAATGGATCTTTGAGAAATATATAGTTTCAATCAAGTCACTCTATTTTAATGAATTGAAGAATTTTTGAAATAAATGGTATTTTAATAAAACTTCATTATTAAATAATAGTTATTAAATATAAATGATAAAATAATTTTATGAAATAAAAAATAATTTTTATAAGGATGAAAAAACTATTATTGTAAAAAAACAATATTTTTCAATAAATATTGATTTTTGATGTAAAAGTGAAAATTATTTTATTTATAGAATTAAAATGATAAAAATAAAAAAAAAATTGAAATCAGAATGTCAAAATTATCCAATGGTTATTTTTTCAAAACATTATGAGATAATTGAATTTTTGAGTCAAATATAAATGCAACATAAATATACAATATGTAATATGACATCATACAAGCCCAAAAGTTATTTGAGAAATTAAAAAAGAGTATCCAATACCTAATTTATGCTTTAACTTTAGAAAACATTGTTTTTGAGGTTATTTTATTAATCTTGTTAAAATTTAATGACTCCTCTAAAACCTATATTATATTTTATTATTTTAGGATTGATTATTTATAAACATGACTCAATTTCTCATCACCAAGGGTATTATTTTAATGGGTTCAGTTCCTGTCCTTATAAAATCAATAAATAAAATCCTCTTTGGTCGAAACCATGGCCAAAAACCCTAGGATGGTTTGTATTTTGGATTTATTTATCATATAGAGTGAAAAACCTATGTTTATAAATTAATAAAAAATTCCCCTCTATTTTTTTATATAATCCAACCCAACCATCCACTCTTATTTAATAAAAACCATTAGAGTAATAAGTTACTCTATCCTTCCCCATCTAGATCCAACCTATAGTTTCTCGATTCTATTAAGAATATCCTCCCATGCTTTTAGAATAACCCTATCAAAGAAAAGGATCCTCTCCCTATCATATTTATTCAAGAACCTTATTTATATTATAACTTTTTTTATTTACAATTTTCCAAGTTGGGATATATTTTTACACATTTCCCTTACATTATTTATGATTAACATGTGAAAATATACCCTTTTCACCCACATTTACCCCTTCAAAAAACCCTTAATTACACCTATTATGCAATCAAAATTATCCTGTGATTTTCATGCCAAACATTAATATAGTGAGTATCCATACCCAATTCCACTCAAGGGTATTGATCTAGTTATTAATATCTTTCATTTATTGGTTATATCCATGTATATAACTCATAGTCCTTAACCATGGGGTTAAAAGTGATGAAATGCGTTCTTATGTTATATGATCTATGTGGCACATTTATGCATGTACATGATATAAAAGTGACAAGTGAGAATTAAATTATATATCCCCCAATTTCATTGGGTAATATTTATATCTCATGATATTCTATTTATGGTTCATGAGAGGTTATCCTAAGCAGGATATGTTATTATGTCTTGGTAGTTATCCTGTAATTATTCTTTTGATGTCATGTTTTATTTTTTTACCACATTTCTATGTTGTATTTATTTTATCATGGAATATCATGATTTAAAATTAATGATTATTATTCTAACACATTTTATTTCTTTTTTATATTCCTAGTTACTTTAATGTAATAATTTATTTATGTTATTATTTGATTATTCCCTTAATTGGATTTATAGCTCACCCCTTTCTTAGGTACAACCCCTGGTTATCTAATGCATTTTTAGAAGAATAAAGAGAATATAAGGGAATATTATAGAGTTTAAGTTCATGTCATTATATTTATTTAAATTTTTTTATTCCATGAACCTAATGACCCAAAGAAACCAGGCCTCAAAACCTTATGGGGTTATATCATGTTCACTTTGTTATAATAAATCATAAAAAACATATACTAAAATTTGAGTTGTCATAGTTGGTATCGGAGGAATGTGTATTTATATTCAAGGATTAGTATTATAAATATATAGTACAATCCTTATGGATAAGACTAAATATAATAAAACACCCCTAGATTATGGTAATATAGATAGTAAGTGGTTTCCATGAAAATACATCGCTATCTGGTTATTACATATGGATGTGGTTATGGAATAGTTGTACCTAGGTGTAATAACCCCAAAAAGGGTGCATTGATATGGGCTCGATCATCACATAGTTCATAAAAATGGGCCTTACTGTACACATAGTTTGACACTCCTTAGGGATATTCTTTAGTAAATTTACAAGCCCTTTATAAACCAATATGAAGGGAAGGAAATTCCCATAAGATTTTATACTATGAAATAGATCTTGGAAAAAACATAGATTGAAACCTATAAATTCATAGGTTAAGGAATATATATCATTTAAGATTTATCCTTGTAATGTTAAGGTTTATCATTTATGCGATTAATAGTTTAGATATATGCATTCTTAATTTCCCCTTTATTCTAGTCAATGACAAGAAATAGGAGGAACTGAGTCAAAAACCAATGTGGGGGGTAATGTGATGACTGCCCAAAATAGATACCAAAAATGACGGGACAAGGAATCAAATACTTCATGACAATAATTTCTCAATTTTCTCAGGTTTTGAATAGAAAACGCGATTATAAGGAACACTAAAATCCCCCAAATAAAGAGAATATTGAAATTGAGACCTTCATTGAATAAAAGCATTTAACTTTCAATGTATCTTCTAATCCTTTTTTCATGGAATAATGGATCAACTCAATTGATATGATATTTTACATACATCAATTATCATAGAAAGGTATGGTCATTATGGATGTTTATTGAATGGAAGGAGGAGCTGATAAATAGTGTATATTGGTAAAAAATATAAAGCTTGAGGAGGAGATCGAAGCGATGTATTAGAATGAATTTTTATTTTTTTTAAAATATTTTACTCGTAGTATGAGACATAAAATTGAGAGTTATTTCCCGATCCTTAAGAAAAGGATGGATAATATATCATTCATATGAAGAAAACATCAACATTCATTAATGATATGCCTCCAGCTTTGTCAAATCCCCCAAAATTAAAGTTGAAAACTTCTTTGGTAGGTTAAATATGAGTCTAATAAAAGTCATATCCATTAAAGACTTGACATCAATTAGGAAATTTTTCTTTGTACCCTAAAAGTAAAAAATGGATATCATCAAATCTCAATGGCTTATAGGTCTAGTGATAGGAATTAGAGAGTAGAAGTGTGATAGAGGAATATCATGGGGGAATGAAATTATAACACCACACTTATCCAAAGTGTGGGAGGTAGCATCACATAAATTTCTTAAATAGGACAAGGAAATGATTTAGTTATAGGAAGAAAGGGAACCTAGCTAGTGAATTTTGATGGGAGAAAACCACCAATGTGATGGGAGAATGGAATGATACAGTCAACCCTTATCATATTTTCCCTTATTTCAACTGTAGGGAATAAGGATACTATGCATGTCAATTCCCTAAGCCAATGTTTATAAAAAAGAACAGATGAAAAAAACCTTCAAGGCATAGAGATAAAATTGAGAGCTTATGAAATCACAAATTCTAAGGTGGATCATAATAATGAAGTGGTGATAGGTAAGTTAGTTATTTATTAAATAATAGACAACATAATTTTTTATTCTTGTTCTATACATTATTCATATGATGCAAGTTTAGTATACCTATTCAAGAACCATCTCAAAACATGGATGTCGTGTGATAAGCGAAGATGGTTAATGGGTCAATTATCACATCCCAAGAATATAACTCACCCCCTATAAAAATTTGTGGGTTGGATTTCCCATAAAACCTTGTGACACTCCCTTTAGTAGAAGTTGATGCAATTCTGGGTATGGATTTACTTTATTTATTTAAAGATAAAATAAATTAACAATAGAAGGAAATCATCCTTCTTATAGAGAATCATCTTCCAATTATATTAAAGTTCAATGAGGAGGATGAATCTCATTTATTATCATCATATCAGGCATGGATATTATTTCCCTATAATAAATCGTATCATGATTAATGATTGAGAATAAATAACAGATCATACTTGATGACATGAACATTATGAGGGAATAAACTAAGGTATTTCATAGTGAATTTAATTTTCATATTATTAGACGAGAGGTTGAGCTCTCAATCTATCAAATACCTAGATCTTTTCCAATATCCAAGACTCCATATAGAATTTTCATCATTGAAAATGAGGAGCTGAAGAAGTATCTACAGGAGACTCTAGACAAAGGGTTTACATGCATAGGTGATTCATCATGGGGTACACCAATACTCTTCATCAATAAGAAGGATGGGTCAATTCATGACTCATTTATTAGTGTGGGCTAAAAAATATCATGATAAAGAACATGTTTCTTTTACCCTATATTGATGACCTGTTCAAGTAGCTATGTTGAGCACAATAATTCTCTAAGGTGGGACTTCATTTGGGATATTATAATGTAAATGTAAAAATGGAATATATTTTTAAGACTACTTTTCATAGAAGGTACAAGCACTAAAAGTTCATAGTGATTCCATTTGGACTCACTAATGCTCCAAAAATATTCATGGACTTTATAAATATTGTCTTTAAGGATTATGTTCAAAAACTCATGGTAGTATTTAGAGATGATATTCTCATCTACTCCAAAAGTAAGGAGGAACATGAGGAGCATTTTAATTCTATACTGAATATCGTACAAAATGAAATATTGTATTCAAAATAAAATAGATGTGTGTTCTAGATGGAGAAAGTAACATTCATGGGGTATTTTATCATCATCAAAGGGATATCTATGAATCCTTAAAAGAAAATTTAAGGATGGTGAAAACCAATATATAGGACATAAATCTATAGTTTCCTTGTATTATCTAGGCACTATCATCTATTTGTGCGAAAATTATCATGATTTTCAAGACTACCAACCAAGATAACTTAGAAGGGATTTATGTTTTTCTAGAATAATGAATACGATGAGAGATTTCAAGAGTTAAATAAAATATTTACTACTAAAACTATGTTCACGTTTCCCACCAGTGGGGAAGGATTTGTGTTCTATTGTGAAGCATCTAAAAAGGGAATGAATTGTGTACTCATGAAAGATGAAAAAGTGATAACCTATGACTCTTTACAATTAATGATCCATGAGAAGAACTACCCAAATCATGATCTATAATTGGGAATAATAATATATACATTGAAGATTTGGTGACATTATATCTACAAATAAAATTGTGACATATATAAAGAAAATAAAATCCTCAAATATATTCACAAAAAAAGAGATTAATATGAGCCAATGAATGTGGCTAGAGATATTCATGGAATATGATTATTCAATCCATTACTATCCTGGGATGGTGAACAATGTGGAAGCTGCTCTGAGTAGAAAGGATCTTAAAACCCTATACATGATGAGGATTGAAAGGTATCTAATCCAATTAGACATGAAAAGGATCGATATGTGAATAATAAAAGGATTTTAATCCTACCTTTCTCAAATAACAACTGAAAAATATATTATAGATATGATCAAGGAGTCCTAGAAATATGATGAGGTGCTATAGAAACAGGTAGTGAATATTCTAGAGTTAAACTTTACTAAAGATGTATTTATAAGTTTTCAAACCTGGATATGTGTCCCATCAAAACCATAACTGAATAGGGAAATTCTGAATGATCTATATATATCATACTTATCTATTCCTTAAGGGGGAACTAAGATGTATATATATTTAAAGAAAAAATTCTACTGAGATAACATGAAGATGGATATTGTATAATTTTTAACATGATGCTTTGTATGTTAACAAGTCCAAGATGAACAACATAAGTCTTAGGGTATAATGCAACCATTTCCTATAATAGTATAAAAATAGGAAAACATAACCATGAATTTCATCATAGGCCTCCCTAGTACCACTAAAGGAAATAAATCCATTTTAGTGGTAGTCAATCACCTTACCAATTTAGGGAATTTCATTGTTATCAAGGAATATTTTTCTATTTACCAACAAGCCAATATATGCATAAGGGATGTGTTAAAACTGTATAAAGTTACACTCTCTATTTTATGTAATCATGATTTGAGGTTTAACTTGAGGTTATGGAGAAGTATTCATAAAGTGTTGGATATGGAGATGAGTTTCATTAATTCTTATCACCATAAAATGGATGGTTAGTTTAAAAAGACCATTAAAAATTTGGAGGATACATGAGGATCATGTTAAATGGATTTACAAGTATGTTTGGATCAAGACCATACCTGATTATAGTTTTCATATAATAATAGTTACCATTATATCATTGAAATGTAAACTTTTAAGGATCTATATGGGTAGAGGTGTCTGACTCTAACATGCTGAGATGAAGTTAGAGGGTGGAAGCTAGTGGGACATGATCTTATCCAATATATGATAGATAACATTGAAAAAATTTAACATCATATGAAATCTGTGCAATATCGACAGAAAATACAAGCATACAATCAATGATGTAATCCAGAGTTTGTGGTCTGAGATAAATTATTCCTTCATATATCACTATGGAATAATTTTATGTTTTTTTAGAAGGGAAATATTAGTCCTAGATACATTTTTCCCTTTGAGATCCATGATCGTATTAGTGTGGGGGCCTATCGACTAGCACTACAAAATAAACTATCACAAGTACATGACGTGTTCCATACACCCATATTGATGAAGTTCATACTAGACCCATCACATGTATTAAATCAAGAAGTGGTTCCATGGGTGAGTGATCTTTCATATGTGGAGGAACTGATGAAGCTCTTAGATTGTACACACATATTTTTATAAAACAATACGACTTACATAGTCAAAATATTGTGATAAAACCACATGTATGTGTTAGCGGTATTTAAGGAAAATTTTGAGAGAGATAATTCTTGACAGGGGAATAATTTAATGACCTAAACATTTATAAACAAAATTCCATTTTTGAATTAATAATTGAAATATTAAAGTAATTTAGCTATAAAAAACACAAGTACTACTTTGATTATTTTTTAACATTATAAGTTGTATCCTATCATATTTAAAATCCTATTATGATTCATAACCCTTGATAATACATCCTTTTTATAGTGAAAATTAATATTAGTATATATATAGAGTTATGATAAATACCGCTAACACATACAAAGAATGTCATGTCCTTGATTAGTAGGATCATATCCTACGGATCCCATCTATTGGAGCATACAAGGGAGATAAAATCATTAGGATTTTCTCTTGACCAATCCCAATTTGAGGTTAAAAAACCAAAGAATGAACGAAATAGTTTATTGGAGAATTTCATGTTCATCGAGATCACAACGCAAACCATGTTTGAAAATACACCCAAGGAAAATATCACCGTTGCACACCTTAACCTTATGAAATACACTAGTGTAAGAAAGGGATATGTATCTAGACCCTAAAAACATGAATTTATATATATTTATTTTTAATAAAATAATGATTATATTTATCTTTTATTACTTTATAATGATTAAAAAATAAGTTTGATAAAAATTATATTTTAATACGATGAAAAAAATTAATTTTTTAGGAAATATATAGTTCCAATCAAGAAAGAATATTTTAACAGATTCATAATTTTTTTAAAATAAATAATACTTTAATAAATATTATTATTTTCTAATATTTATTAAATTTAAATTATAATTTATTTTTATAAATTCATTTTTTATATGGATCAGAAAACTGTGGTAAAAACCCATTATTTTCAATAAATATTGATTTTTTATTTAAAAGTGTAAATTCTTATATTTAGGAAATTTTTTGATAAAATATTTTTTTTTTAAATTAGCATATCAAAATCATCCAACATTTATTTTTTCATATTTTTTTGATATAGTAGAATTTTTATGACAAATTAAATACACTATAAATATATAGTATATATTATGACATCATAAAAGACTAAAAGTGATTTAATAAATACTATAAGGAGTATCAATGACCAAAGTCATGTTTCCACTTAAAAAAATGTGTTTTTAATGTTATTTGATTAATTTTTTAAACTCTTAATGAATCCTCCAAAACCTATCTTATATTTTTTAGTTTTGAAATCAATTCTTTATAAAGATGAATCACTTCCACATCATCAAGTGTATTATTTTAATGAGTTTAGTTATTTTCCATATAAATAATGTAATCCAACCTATTTGGTATAAACCAATGAAAAAAAAACATGGCATGGGTTTTGGTTTGGATTAATTTATCATATAGAGTCAAAAAACAATGTTTAGAAATTAATGATGAATTTTACTCTTTTTTTCTATATAAACCCACCCAAATCTCACTCAAATTCCCTCAAAACCCATGGATAATGATTTTACTCTACCCTCATATCTCTAAATCCCTCCTAGGTTTCCCTAATATATTAAAAAACTTCTATCTAGATTTTACAATCACCCTCTCATGGTAATATATCCTCTCCTCCTCTTTATTCAAGCACATTAATTATATTATGCCTTTTTATTTCCAATTGTTCAAGTTGGGATATTTTTTTAAACATTACACATGTTTTCATTATTTTAAAGTGATGAGTGACCCATTTAACTCTCAATAAAAACATCTATAAACCTTTATATACACCTGTTATATGACCAATTTTGTTTATTTTCCATGAAAAACAGTTGTGTAGTGAATATCTATCCCAGTTTCCACTCAAGGGTATTAACCTAGATATTCATATCCTTCATTTACTAGAGACTTCATTTATATAACCTTCAATCCTTAATTGTGGGGTTAAAATTTAGAAAAGGTGTTCTTATATTGTTTGAGTGCTATGTGGTACACTTATGCATGTACATGATATCAAAGTGAGGAATATGAATTGAAATATGTAGCCCTAAAATTCATTGGTAAATGTTTATATCTCAATATATTCCATGCATGGTGCATTATAATTTATCCTAAACATGTTATGTTATGGTATCTTGGTGTTTATCCTTGACTTATGATCAAGATTTCATGTTTTATATTGTTTATAAATTCTTATATTGCCTTTATGCTATCATCATATACCATGATTTAATGTTAATATTTATGATTATCACCAATTTTATATCTCATGGATATGAATATTTAATCACATGTAATAATTTCATCATGTTTTGCTTTTATTATTACCGTACTTGAATTTATAGCTCTCCCCTTTCTAATGTACGTCACAAGGTTATCCCACAGAGTTTTAAAAATAATTAAGAGAATCTATGGGAATTCTATGGAGTTTAAGTTTATGTTATTGTATTTGTTTTGTAATATTTTATTCTATGTACCTAATTAAACAATGAAATTATGCCTCACGATCATCTAGGGTTATATTATGTGTACATTTATGTAATAAATCATGAAATAAAGTGTATTAAAATAGGGTTGTTATAGATATTTACCATTATCCATAAGAGATATGAGTGATATAGAGTATGGTGGAGACTTGAGAGTCACATGGTGGTGGTGGGGTATATCTACTAGGTTTGTTGGACTACATTGGACAATGATCTATATTGGCCTCATCAGATTTCAATTTTTTTTTAGTTTGAATTCTTATAAAATCATTTCAAAGTGGGTTTCTTTAAAAATAATTTTTTTAGTAAATGTTTTTGGTTATATTTAATATTTATTCCATTTTTGGATATCACATGTCTAGTTTTTTTCTTTTTCTTTTAATGGATATCCAATTCATAGATGCATTAAGTTGAGTTCCTAGTTGGAACCCTTTATTTACCATTATTTTCCTAATGGTGTAATCATTACCATATTGTCACTTATGATACCATGGAACTAGTTTAAATCATGGGGAAATCTAAAACATGCCTTAGGCCTTTTGGTGGATCAGTCTGGGTGATGGGTCGGGTTGAAACATGAATGTTCATTACAAAATGGAATCAAAATCCTCTTTCTATTTAGAGGCCATATGTAGATTTTTGATTGGTCCATCAAAGATTATGTGGTGGGTGAAGAGGAGTGATTGGATAGATCTTCCTCATGAAATGACTCAATATTTAATGAGTTCTTAAAAGTTATGTCTTGAATTTTGGATTCATGGTTGTTTATGATTGAGATATTTTGATATGGTTTGCTACTAAAATGAATTTTATGGAGATCCCGATAGATGTTTCATGAAATTTTTATTTTCAGGGTGAAACTAGAGGTAATATAGGGGTTCATGGTAAAAATGAATGGTCTATCAAACCCTAAAAAATCCATTAAATACCACTATATTAAACTTCTAGTGGCACTCACATGGTTGGATGATGGTTTCACTAGTATAAAATCCTATTTTACATCGATTATTTTTCTTTTTAGCATCGGTTTTTAGGTGACGTTATTGCAAGAGACGTTAAAAATATGATTTTTACATCATTTATTTAATAACCAACGTTAAAAATGGGGTTTAATGGGTTTTGATGTTGGTTTTAAAAAAAATGTGAAATACCTTCTAGAAATGGTGTTAAAAAAGCCATTTTTACATCAGTTATTTAAAAACCGATGATAAAAGTCATTTTTTAACATCGATTTTTAAATAACCGATGTAAAAAATGTTTACCATCTTGTATATAATTTCCTAATATTTGATTTTACAGGTCGTAGATCTCAAATGGAGTTATAGATCAAAAGTTATGACCATAAGAAGTTTGATATTTTTTTTTGAGGAAAGATTGAATGAGCCAGCCGCAAATTCATCTTAGAAGGAATTTTTGAATCCTTAGGAGGATTTGTAGTTTTACCATGATATTAATCATTACCCATTATTATAATAAAATAATACTCCTTAAATGGTATATCAATTAAGAAAAATAATCATAGAAAATATAAATCATGGGAAAATAATCACAAATACCTTGATGAGATCGTAGAAATAAGAAATAGTGGATTCACATAGAAGATCAAAAAAGTTGAGTCAGTGGAACGATTATGGTTGAATGAAATGATCGTCAAATGGTATATCAATTAATAAAACAAATCATAGAAACCATAAATCATGGATAAATGAATAAATATACCTTGACGAGATCGCAAAAAGAAGAAATAATTGATTCACATTTAAGATGAAATGAGTCGAGTTTGGGGAATGATAGTGGTTGAAATAAATTATTTTTATATTATGATATGTGTATAAGGGAAACATATAATTTAGATGACAATAGAAAATGTGGTATTAAAAATTTTAGCTAGAAATTCAAAATTTTTATGTTGCGATGTAAAAAAATTCAAATTTCACATTCGCGGGATATTAAAATTATCTTTTGCGTCAGTTTTATGATAACCGACGTGAAAAGATATTAAAATTTTCACTTATTTTTCACATTTTTTTATTATAAAACGGATGTGAAAAATCAATCTTCATCACCTTTTCACATCAGTTATTAAATAAATGACATGAAAAAAATCAATTTTCATGACTTTTTCACGTCGATTATTTAATAACCAACATTAAAAGATATTTTTAACATCATTTATTAAATAAATAACATTAAAGAAGTTTACAAAAATGTAGTTAATTATCAAGATTTAATTTGATAGGTCACGAAGCTCAAATAGAGTTACAAATTAAAGGTTATGGCCTTTAGAAGTTTGCCTTCCCTAAGAATTCATTTACAGATGATCAACTTCTGAAGGCCATAAATTTTAATCCATAACTTTATTTGAGCTTCATGACCTATCAAATTAAATATTGAGAAATTAACTACATGTTTGTAAACTTTTTTCATATCGGTTATTTAATAACTGACGTGAAAAATATCTTTTAACATCACTTATTAAATAACTAAAGTGAAAAAGTAATGAAAATCGATTTTTCAGGTCGGTTATTAAATAACCGATGTAAAAAAGTGATGGAGATTGATTTTTTCATGTCAGTTTTATAGTAACAGAAATGATAAATATGTGAAAATTTAAATACATTTTCATGGAAATGGAATTTTCTCATCGGTTATTTAATAACCGATGTAGAAAAGTGATGAACATTGATTTTTCACGTCAGTTATATAATAACCGACGTGAAAAATCATATAAAATGAATTTTTCACATCGGTTATTATATAACCGAGGTGAAAAATTATAAAAAATGTATTTTCACATTAGTTATATAATAACCTATGTGAAAAATTGATTTTTAGAGATTTTCATGTCGGTTCTAAAAAACCGACTTGAAAAAATGCGATGTTAAAAACAGTTTTTGTACTAGTGTTTGATAAACAATGGAAAAAAATCTACACAATGGATAAAGATTATAATTTTTTAATCATAACTTCTTTGGTTCTTTGACATTCTATTATGAGTTTTTTCTTGTTATTGAGTAATTAATCATTTATAAACTTTATCACCAATGATTTAAGTGGATGAAATGATTTTGGGTTATTATGGGTTTTAAGGAAATAATTTCATGGTTTATAAGTATGGTGGAATTCATGAAATGGATTTTTTATATGTGGTTCAAAGTGGAAATTGGATTTCAATAAGTGGGTTTATTCTATTTTTGGGCATAAAATGATTTAAATATTTTGAAGAACTAGTGCAGTTTTTTGAAATGGAAAGTGAGGATTCGTTATGTGTTTTTAAAAGGGTGTTTCATAGTCCCAATTTTATTAGCATATGATTTTCTATCCATAGTATTGAGATTTATAGTGGTTTAATTAAATGTTTTGTTTTGATAATGTTTTAGAAAGTGACTACCAGAAAGGAATTGATAGTCTAGGGAATAATTTCCTCTAATAATCTTTCTCGTGATCGAGATATTGTCTTCCCAGTCTATAACTCTTCCCAAAATTTTGATGGAATGGTAGTTCCATGTTTTTCTCATCTTTTGGATCATGAGTGAGAGTTTTTATATCAGAATATACCAATTTTTAGTGGTGATCAAGGATTTTATGTGGTGAAATACTGACTATCTAAGCTTGAGGAGATATTTGAGTCGCTAGGAACTTCAAAAAAATATATAGTGAGGTGTAAAAATCCATTATTTAAAGGGTTGGGATTGGATTAGTGGATTATCCCCATCCATGGAAACATTATAAGGATTTTTATTAGGTTTATTTACACATTGAATTCATTTAGTGGTTTTATCCCAAGGAATTCAGAGTTTAGAAAGCATTGAAATTATTGGGAGTTTATCTGGGTGATCAGTCAGTGACATACTACATTGAATGCTTCAAAGTCCTGGAATATTTATCTTTAAAGATACATGTTGATGTTTTAAATAAGTCTTATTTCATTATAATATACCTTCATCCTAATTTTAATTTAGTAATGTTTCTTTTTAGCCTAACTATCTATGTGTATGTGATATAAAAGTCTATCATCACTAAGAAATTACTGGTAGGGAAACCTGTGGAAGTGGTTCTTTGACCATAGGTGGTTTTAGTGATGGTGATCTGGCCAGAAGGAAGCAGGAACTAAAATTTTATGATGATGCAATCCTATCTTCTCATCTATTTGTCCCTAGAATAATAAAGTGGAATCCAGTAGTGTGATTCTAGTGTGAGATGTCTTGGAATGTTAGGCCCTCTTGTCCAAAAACTAAGAACTTGTAATTTTTGTGGTCATCTTAGTAACATTCATAGGTTTTTAGGGTTAAAGGATGTTATAAGAAGAAGTTTTATACTTGGATTTAATCTGGGTAGTTGTTTGGGGTATTGCTTCCACTAGAGAATGAGATTATTTTTTGGGTTTTGGAGGAGTTCACTTTCTTAATCTTTATTTTTTTGTAACTTGTTCCATACCTTGTGTAAACCCAATATCTTTTTTTTAAAATATATAAAAGTGTTTTTTGGATCAGTGTTCATGTATTTTGAGATTCTCAAGCCTTGTGTATTATGTTTCTTGGTTTCTTTGACACATGGTTTGGATGATGGGTTGAGGATTGTTTCATGGATAATACGAGTATGTCTTGGGTGAAGTTTGGGGTGATTAGAATAATCTATTGGTTTCCAATTAGACCTGTGAGAGATTTTGGGTTAGGATTTTACTTTAGGATCACCATGAGTAGGTGTTCTATGAGTTTGGTCCTGAGTCACCCTTTGTGTAGTTTTATTACCAGAAGTTAGACCTAGCCATATGTGGTTGAGACATGATCACATTTTTGTTGTTTCTCATATTTTTATAGAAGACATTATCTTGGTGATTTTGTCTAGTGTCCTTTAAAATGTTTCTCAAATATGTGATCTCCTATGGTCTTTCAACTTAGTTATCTTGTGGTCATCAGTGATAAGTGGAATCAAGTTTTTTGGTGATAACCATTAATTGGGTGTGCCAATTTGTTGTTTCACCATTTTGGATAAATTATAAATGGTGGTAATACTATTGGTTGGTCTCTGTTTGTCTCTATCATTCACATAGGGTTATCTATTAAGCTATTTTTGGTTTTTAATTTCCATTACATATATATTTTGTGATGTTACAGGTTTTAGGGGTTCTGAATATGTTTTTTTCTTTAATATAACTCATTATTTAGGAATCAAACATTGAGTTTTGTATATATGCATATCTTGAAATTTCAGAGTTAAAAACAATTCAAAGGAATGGATATCTCAATGTCTTGTTTTGTGGGTTTCCATTTTTTTTCATTGGTGAGGAATCTTCTTCTTGTATTCTTAGTGATTCAATGAGTTAGTCTTTAATTTTTCCCCAAACTATGTTTTAAATCAATTTTTTGGTGGAAAAAAGTGGAATGATGGGGAGAATTTTGACACCCCAAAATTCCACTTTATTACTTATAATTATAAGGTTTATTTCTCCCTTGGGTTTGGGGTGTATCAAGGTAAAATTTAGATATTTTTGGTTCTTTTCCATTTCTATGTAGCTCATCACATTTTTTGACAAATCGCACTATAGAAATCGTGTGACCTTTTTAGTTTTTAGTAGTGGTGATCACAAGCTCTCAACAGGTTTGGTAAACCACTCAACCTTCTTGGGTTTTGTATTTTTTTTTATCTTTTTTCAATTTTTTTATTCGGGTATTCACTGAAACTCTTCCCCCATATAAAACATTTGGTCAAGACACCTCCCAAGCTCCTTTCATTCTCTTCTATTCACATATATACTGGTTTTATTCCTATTTCATGGTGATTCTTCACCTGGATCAAAAGGTATGGGATTATCATTACTTATATTATTGATATATCCCAATTTCTCCCATATTCTATAACCATAGTGTTTGTGTTGGACAATTTATATTTTAAGGGTTGTCCAACTTTTGGAGGTTTTGGTTTCTAATGTTTTTTGCCTTATCTTGAGACCAAATATAGTGGTGTTTGTTGATGATAATATGGTTACCCTAGTTGAGGTTGGTGTTTATATCTCATTCCATTTTATTAATGAGTTACTTTAATTATTGGTGTTTTAAATGTTCCTATGATCTAATATAATGAAGTATATGATATATAGTTTTGTGTTTTCAATAGTTTTCCTTTATTTGTTGGGTTTTCCTTTTGATTTTTTTTAAATTTTAGGGTTCATGATAAATTGATTTCAAATTTTGTTTTATACATTATATGTATTTCATAAAATTTTAATTATGTAATTTCCCAATAGAAATGATTGATTATGGTGTTTTGGACCAAATTTGATTTATAAAGGATTTCTTACCTTATTTTAAAGTGGTTTCCTTATTTTAAAATGGAATGTGTTGATTTATGGGATTATTTATTGATTTCCATGAATTTATTAAGATTATTCTTTGGTATTATGGTATGTCCATTAGATTTATACATTGAATTCAAAGGTGGTTTTAATAAGATAATTCCAGAGAAGTGGTTTTTGGATTCAAGGAAAAGGAGTATATAACATCTTATGTGAAAGATTAATTTTATTGATTGATGGTGAAAATTATTATTAGATCAATTAAAATCTATTTTTATGATTATATCTATTTTTTGGAGATAAGAATTGAGATTAATACTTTTTGTTTCACTTATGAGTTGGGGCTCTTGTTATTTGGGTGCGTTGTAGGTGGGGTGTATATAATTGTTGTGCTATATTTTTGTTGGAGTATGTGGTTGTCATGTGATTGATGATGGATTGATAGTGTCACACATCCTTTAGTTATTCCATGAGTAACACTTAGATAATAGGTAAAAATATGAGAGATGGTGCCTTTCTATTTGAGTGTTTTGTACTTTCTAGTAGCCTCTGGTTGATTTTTATGACCAAATTAGGGGATGTGTGATTGGAGAGTTTAGTTGAGTAAAATTAGAGCGATGAGTTGTAGGACCATTAAACTGCCAATAGTTGGTTCCACTTATGCATGTTGAGTATTTTCTTGTTAGTCCTTAAGGTGTTTCTTTATGATAAGAATCACAAGGTATAAGATTTTTCCACTATTGTCACGTGAGTTACATACCATTTTATTTTAGTCTACTTTGATGTATTGGTTATTTTTTATTTATATAGATTTCCTTTCATTGTATATTAACTTATTTATAACTTCCAATGGATTTAAATTAAATTTTCATTTACCATTGTTAATTATTTATATTTAGGGGGTTTTTTTTAAGTTTTTCAAATGTTAATGGGTGAATTTTTTTCAAAGTCCCAGAATTTATTAAAATGATTTCGAATAGATTTTAAACCATGTGATGGTTTTTTTAAAAGGTGATGTTTAAAATGAAATAATGGTAATTTTTACTTGTTTTTGTTAATGGAGACTAGTTTTAATGTGGAATGGTTATATCTTCAAATGAAAATACCTTGACAGGTCATATTTGATTCATGTTTTATAAATGGTGTTTTCTATGAAAGAATAAGAGGTATTGTTTTTTATTTCCTTATTGTGTAAAGGAAATAAAATTCTATTTGATCATACTATTTTTTAACAATAAACCATTATTTATTTATAAAAGTAATGAAATGGAATCATAGTGGTATCCTATTTGGTATTGGATCACAACCAACACACTCACATTAGTGGGTATTCAACCATCATGTATTTTAAAAGTCTCTATCTAGGTTTTAGCTTGACTACTTGGATAGTTACCATTCTCCCTTGGGGAAGTATGTGATGTTTAGTATAGTGGTGAATTAAGAGTCACATGGTGATGGTGAGGTTTCTCTATCGGGTTTTTGGGCCACATTGGGTTGTGTTATGTAAGGGGCTCCCAGAAATTCTACTGTAATTCTTGTTTGGATTCTTGTAAAAGCATGAATAAATGGTTTTATTTAAATATAAAATGTTATTCTAATATATTTTGGTTATATTTTATAATTATTATATATTTGGATGTCGCCAGTTTAGATTCTATATTTTCTTGGAATGGTTATACAATTCATTGAGACATTATATTGGGTTATTGGTTAGAAACCATTGTTAAAATTCATTTTACTAAGGGTGAAATCATTCCCTTGTTGTCCTGTTTGATACCTAGAAATTTGTTTCTAGCCCAGGGAGACAAGGAACACACATCCGAAAATGTGGCCAAGCTGTTCGAGTAATGGGTTAGGTCAACCTACACTGGTTCATTACATAGGTAATCAATGTTTTTTGAATTACCATTTTTTTGGGCATAATATGACATTTAACATGTTTTTATAGACTGTAAGGGAGTTTAAGATTCTATAGGAATTTTTCATCAATTATTTTATTGACTAAGATTCTAGGATGTTCACCATAGAAGAATTTACAACATAGACATTGAACATTATAGATAGTGACGCCCCTAACATACCTCAAACTATATTTAAAAGTAGGCTTGGTCTATATGAGTATTTGGTGATGTTATTACCCTGTGTAGTATTAAAAAACACATCTATCTCTATTCAGCCTTCTCTAGATCAATCCCACCCTCTCTGGTGAGGAACTGAACTTTATCAAAAAACACCTTCAAATGAATCACCTCCATCTCCACTAGACATGGCTAGAGAAGATATTTCAATGAGATAAATTCCATTACAATAGATAATCTAAAAAAAAGAAAAAAATGGCTAGAAATAACCCAAATTTAATTTACCACTATAGTATAAAAACACAATGGAAAAAATTTAAGGTTGGTTATTTTTTTCTCTTAAATGTCATCGAGAGGAATGTATGGATCACTTGATCTATGCATAAAAACTATTTAGTCACTACATAATCATTAAAAACCTTCATAAATGTTATTTTCAAACAAATGATAGTATCAATAAACAATTTTATGAGAAATTTGGGATCAATAAGTTTATTTATGTCATTGAAATTTCACTTACCAGATTTTCAGAATTGGTAGTCTGCTTCGATCTAGTCAACACTACAGCTATAAAAAAGTTCAGCATGAAGATGAGTTTAACAAATGTTTTCAAATATTTTATGGATGTTCATACTAGACTTTAGGAATAGTGAACAATCCATCGAGTATAATTAATAACTAAGTATAAGTCTTTCATGAGAGGTAAAGTCAATGGGTGGCTATCTGAAAATGTCAGATAGTGGTGGAAGAAGTTTGACCAGTTGAGTACCTCTATAAAAGAGAGGTGGGACCTGATGCTATTGTGCACTTAAAATTATAATATTAAGTGAAATAATTTTATAATTGTCTAAAATTATTATTATCTAGGAACTTATGTAAATGTAAGAGTTTAAAATTTTCTACCATGGATGTAGGATGGAAGTCTAAACCATGTAATCTTGTGTGTCCATTTAATTTTCCCATTGTTATTTACTTTACCTTGAGTTAGATATAGAGTGTGTGTTTCATCATTGAAGTGGTGATTGTGGTACATCAAGTCTTTTTAATTTTGGTGCATTAATAAAGGATTGTATAACTGGTAGTTGGAATTACAAAATGTTAAACTACTAGAAGTTAAAATTTTTTGATGAACTGAAGGTTCAACCATTTGGTGTTTGTATTGGTGTATCAAGAACCTCTTCCCAACAAGCGGTATCCGTTAACTTGGTTGGAAACAATAAAAAACTTAGGTAGCTTTCTCACTTGTATAAAAGTCATGTTTATTATTATTGGTCATATTATCATTTGGATATTTGACAATGAAATAAGGGATGGTTCAAATATGTTAGTTAAATGGATTTGACTTTGGTTTCTATAATATTCTGATAGTGGTCCATATCATCCTAATATATCTCAAACATCCATTGGGTGAGAAACGTAAAATTATGGAGACATAATAGTGGGAGATGTTGGATAGGGAATCACTTGGTTTATTTAGGTTGAAGTTAACATGAAACATGGACTTCAAAACCTAGGATAAGAAGACCACAATTACACATATGGAGGCCCTAGAGGACATGTTTGAAAAACTATCAGGCTTAAAAAAACTATTCCTAGTGAGGAATTTGTTTAGCTTGATAATATTAGAAGGATGGTCAATGATAGTTCATGTTAAGGACTTCAATATGATTATAAGTCATCTAGAATCAATTAATGTAACCTTTCTAGACAATCTTTGGGATATTCTACAAATCTTTATCAAAATATTATTATATCATGGTTTTTACGGTAATTTATTCATTTTTAATGAATAATATAGTGTTTGTGGACATTTTGAATTTTATCCTCAATGATGAGATTAGGATAAGGGAGGTCCATGTACTTTCTAGAAGTGTTATGAATACTAATTGAAGGGTATTCTAACTTTATTTGTTGAATCATTGGTATTCATAAAAAATATATAGGGATAAGAGTCATGGAAAGTTTACTAGTCTTGGAATTACCTGTAGGAATTATCGTAAGAAAGGGAATATTCATAGTAAATTAAGATTTCTTAAGGAAGGAACCTAAAAAATGGATGTCGAATGTTCAAAATCAGTTAACATAACATAAGATATTAGAAATCAACTTCTTACTATTCACAATCTAGTGGAGTCATGGGTGGTTGAATCTGGTGCATCCTTCCACTCAATGACTGACCATGGATGAATTGAATGATATGTATCTAGGAGCATTGGAAAAGTTCAAATGGTAGATAATGAAGCTTTGGAATTTATCAAAAAGTAAGATATAAATCTCTAGATTCAAAATAGAAGTATTCTTTAGTCACATAGTGTGAGACACATAAAAAGTATCCAGAGGAGTCTCATTTTAGTGGGGATGTAAGATGATTAATGATTAAGTAATAATTTCAACAATAGAGTCAAGATGGTGACTTGGGGATCCATGATTGTGGCATGGGGAGTAAAATATTGAACCCTTTATCAGACCAAAATTTCATATGGGTGTTCAATGGTTGGAATTTTAGCATATAAAATTATAGAGGTTTGAAATTAAAAAATTGGTCACCATTGTGAGTAGAACATGAAGGTTATACCATGGAAGATAACTCTAAAGATCAATTATAGAACTACAATATGTTTTTAGATATATATTATTGGAATGAAAAAAAGGGTTTTATTCAAATTGAATGGATTAGAGACCGAATTATGGATATAGTTCACATAGATATCTATGTAACTACCTTAGTTAAATATCATAGAGGATCAAGATAGTTCATCACATTCATTGAAAATTCTATAAGGAAGGTATGATTTTATTTTTACAAAAAATATATATGATGTTTTTAGTATATTTTTATTGTATAAATCCATGGTGGAGTTGGAAAGTGATTTGAAATTGATGTTCCTAAGATCTAATAATGGTGGTGAATATAATTGTAGTAATTTAAAAAAACTCTATAAAATGAAGGGGATAATTCTTGAGAGAATATAACCCAGAATACATCAATAGAATATAGTGTTAGATTGGATAAAACATACATTGAAAGAGAAGGCTAGATAAATGTGTGTGCGCTATAGAATTCCCAAGCCCTTCTATGTGGATGGAATTAACATTGAAAAAAACTTTTTCAACAAAAGTAAAACCTCTACAATAAGAAAAAGTCTATTAGAAGAGCTATGGACTATAAGAATATTAGAAGTTTTACACCTCAAAATTTCCAGTTTCATTGCTTATACACTTGTTTATGTGAAGGAACAAGATAATCAAGATGAAATTTCAAAAATCCATTTCATTATTGGTTATGAAAAGGAATTATTATTTTATACTGAATTTAGAGTAATTATTAATGGAAGGTAATTATAGGCCAATATGTCATATTTAATGAAAATATTCTATAGAATGAAAAAAACATGGATGAATCAAAAGTTGAGGGAAAGAAGACTACTATCAAATTAAATGTTGATCTGGATGGAAGTAACATTAATTAAAAAATACCAGTAATACATGATATTAGAATAAATTTCCTATATATTTAACCAACATCAAATGTTCCAAAATGATTGAGAATAACAGAAGTTTGATGGAAAGATCTAGTTGCAGAGTAATCAGTAGTAGGATCACTAAATGTTACATTATTTGAAATAGAAGATATAGAGAATGTGAAAAGTTATCTTAGATGATATCTTAGAGTCAGATGATCAGTATAATCGTAAAATTTTAGTAGGATATTCTTAAATCTAACAGATGTTGGATTACACGAATGTCCATAAGATGGAATAACACTTGGTGACTCGAAGAACTGAGATTCAACCATGGGGGAAGAGAATCATTCTTTAAAGTCCAACAGAATTTCTGAGGTGGCTAGAAAATAAATAGGTTTACTATTTCAAGTAATAAACCAATGAAAATAGATGATACAAGACACAATTAGTTTTGAAAGGATTCCAACAAAGGAAATGAATCAATTTCTCAGAAATATTTTCACCTGTAATAAAGAATATTATAATCAAAATAGTGATGATAATTTTTGAATATGATGGTTTAGACATGGATAATATGGACGTAAATACATCCTTTATCTATGGTTATTTTTATGAGGAGATCTACATTAATTAAACTAATGGGATTAAAGACCATCTGAAGGAGGGACTTGTTTATAATTTGAAAAGATGAATTTATGGTTGAAGAATGATCCTTGATAGTGGAACTTGATGTTCAATTCATTCATTAATGAAGAAGGTATCACATGGAGGAAATTCAATCATTTTTTTATTATAAGTTTTGAGATTATGGGACTTATGTTTTACACATACAACATATGTGTTCCATATTGCTAGTGGGTCTGAAAATTGAACAGATTTAGGAGTTAAAGAGTAAATCTTTCATAATATTTTAAATGATGGATCTT
This sequence comes from Viscum album, assembly GCA_963277665.1. Taxonomy (NCBI): domain Eukaryota; kingdom Viridiplantae; phylum Streptophyta; class Magnoliopsida; order Santalales; family Viscaceae; genus Viscum; species Viscum album. The sequence continues at coordinate 918,002,911 of OY728164.1, read as the reverse complement.
GGACTTGAAAATATTTTTTTATGAGATTGAAATGAATTTAAAATATAATACTTTAGTTTTATCCAAGAAGGAGTAAATTCAAAATATCCTAAAAAAGGTCATGATTGCAAGATTTAAATTTTTCATAACAACCTTTTATATACACTTAAAGTTATAAAAGTCATATGTACCTTCAATGAAAGATGTTTTTTTATACATGGAAGAGGTAATATATGATTTAGTTTTAATAATAATTATGTATATGATGACATGTACATGGATAGAATTTTTTTATAGTTGGAGTTGTAATTCTGATTATGTCTAACCATGGTAAATATCATTGAGAAGTTATGAGGTGAATCTTACAAGGCATGAAGGGATTAGTTGATACAACATTGGTCTTTAGTAAAGATAATCCTTGATGTTGTTTTATTAATGTAGATTTTTTTGATGATTCTGATGCTCATAAAATAACAATGGGTTTGTTGTGTACATTTGGTGGAATGATGTTTAGCTGGATGTCATAACTACTTCCAGTGGTGACTTTTTCTATAATATAAGTAGAATATATAGCATCTATACAGGTTGAAATGGATATTTCCTTGTTAAAGTGTTTGATGAAGGATATTGGTAAATAATTTAAATTAGAAAGGTTATTATAAGGAATCCATAGTGTTATTCATATTTCTAAGAATAATACATTTCATGAGAGAATGAAAAACATTGACCTAAAATTCCATTTCATCCAAAATTTGAGAAATTAAAAAGTGTTAGAGATATGAAAGACCATAGGGTAACAAAATATAGCTAAAATGTTTTTGAAGATGTTAATCCAAGAGAGACCAAGGTAATATTATGCCTCAGTGGGACTCTGCTGAGTAATAATCCGATAAAGAACACTACATGTTTTTTGAAGGAGGATTATATTTTCCCAAAGTGTTGGATGATTGAAAAGAGGATTGATTGAATAAATCTTCACATTGGATATTTTTTGGATCATTAAGTATCTTCAATTCACTATATTTTCACTTACTAGATGTTCAGACTTTGGTAGTTCACTTCGGTCTTGTTAAAAGAATAGTAATAACAAAATTTCTCATGTAATTGATCTTACCATTAGTTCATAAAAACATTATGGATGTGCATAATAGTCATTGGGAATAGTAAAATGTGTAACGTGTGTGACAAATGAGTGAGTATAAGGCTATGTTGATATGGTAATTTAATGGGTGGATGATAGTAAATTTCATACAGTGGTGAAACCTATTGGACTAGCTAAGTACCATTATAAAAGAGAGGTGAGACTAGATGCTGATGTGTTCTTGAACTTGACTTTTTAAGTATAATAACTAGATAAATAACTATATTGATTTCTATGGTTGTACCTATAGAAATATAAGTGTTTATAGTTTTCTTTCATGGATGTAGGATGAAATTATGAGAAACATAATCTTGTTTGTAAATTTAATTTTCTCGTTTTTCTTTTTTTACCTTGAGTTAGAGTGCATGTTTGTGTTTCTCTTTTGAAGTGGTGATTTGAGTGAAATAATTCTTCCTCATATCAGTTCTTCGAGACAGGAGGGAAGAACTGGTAGATGGAATTCTATTGTGATAAACTACTATATGATATAAATTTATGCTGAACCCAAGGTTCAGCAATACAATGTTTGTATTGATTTATAAGGGGCCTATTACCAGTAGTGAATTGTTACAAACAATCTATTTTTTTATGTTTTTAATTAAGTGTAGTATAGGCGACGATTAAGGTATTTGCCTTAAGGAGGAAGTGAATCCAATAGACCTTAATAGGTTTTAAGAAATGATGAAAATAACTGAAAATGAAATAGATTATGGAAGTTTTTTTGATTGATGTAGGATAAAAATGAAACAAAAAAGGAAATAATTTATCTGGAGACACCTATATGATGATGCATAATTGATCTTAACTACTCCTTCTATAATTCCCTAGGTTTTGGGATAAATGAATAATAATAATAATAATAATAATAATAATAATATTATTTATGTTTATATTTTTAAATGGACTTTACTTATTCTTTAAAGATAATTAAAACATGATTAAAATTTTTTCCCTACATGATATGAGCAAAACTAAATGCATTTGATTCATTCATAAGTGGGAAATTAAAAAAAAAATTATAAAACTAAGTACTACACATGATCAAGTATTACTCACTATGGATGAAGTTCATTCACTAAAAGTGAATAGAATAATTGGGAAACATAGATGGAAATGAATAAAGTATTCACATTTTGGAAATCTAATGTATCATATTCAAACTCCTGGATCACCAATAACAAAACAAAAACTATAATCAGGAAGAAAAACCATGAAATGTGAAAGCATTATGAAAAATATGAAATATGAAATAAGAATTATTTCCTACAATATGATAGTGTATTGAATAAATTATTTAGTTAGTCTATATGAAAGAATAAAATCTTGTCATCATAAATATGGTGGTTGAAAGCATGGTTGTAGCCAATATGATCATTGGTTATATATCCAATAGTTATAATGATGTCATTTATTGTTAAGTAGTAAATTTTAAACAATATAAGTCACAATGAAATAAAAATATGAGATTAAAATATTATAAAAAATACATATTTATATATTATGTATAAATATAAATATAAATATTATTAAAATATGAAATGTTGTACATATAAAATGAAAATAAATAATTTAATATCAATATATTAGTAAAATAAAAAATAATTAATTTTAAAGGTATTTTTTAAGAGTATTTAGTATAAATGTAATATTTGTTTTCATATAAATATTTTTTTAAGTATTGAATATTTTATTTCAGTTGGGGTATTGGACTATGAGGTATTTTTTGGGCATCATCAAGGTGTAGGATAATGGCCCTAGAGCTACAACATAGAAGTGCCATCACAATGACACAAGTTGTGGTCGATCTTCATGATGGAGGTGAATGAGGATGTGTGAATGATTAGATAGGGGTAGATGTTGGAATGGGTGAAAATGGTCGACATAGGTAGCATGAATCTTTAGTAGACATTGGTAGAGGTAGTCTATCTTTTGGATGACAGTGATGAAGACTAGGTGAATGCTCAAACAAGGTTGGATGATGGCAAGGACAACGATGGCGGAAGACATCAGATGCTGACAAGACATGGGGGATGAGGTCCACTTATATAGTAATGGTGTCCATAGGGCCTTTTAATTCCTTTGGACTCCATTTGGACCTATGGATCTGGGCCTACAAAGGCAATGTAATGGTTTCCCTCTACCCAAAATAACAAAAGGTGTATCCTTGTTTCAATAAAAGGGGGATTCCCTATTCTTTTCAAAAAAAATATTTAATATTTTATCCTAATAAATTAAATTTCGTACTTTTAAAATATTATTATATATGAAATTACATATTAACATTTTTTAAATTACATATTGATATGAAATAATAATAAGAACACTAATGTTAAAAAAATTCATTATTCAGTAAAAGAAGTTTTTCTATATAAATTTTACTTTCAATTAGATACTAAATTTATAAATTTTAAAATCTAAATTAGATACTTATAACTTCATTTTTTTATTTATCAAGACAATATAAACCTATAATTAAATTTTGAGATTTTTCTAAAAAGATTGATTTTTAGGTGAATTGTGAAAAATACCATTTTTACATCAACATAACATTCATGAAATAAGTATGAATAAGAAATATATAAACCCATTTTATATAACAAAATATATATTTTATAAGTAACATTATAATTTTAAAAATAAATATTTTAATTTACAAACTTATATGTTACATTTTTAGAATTTATGATATATTTTTCAATAAATTGTTTTTTTATATATTATACATTTAGTAGTTTGAAATTAATTTTCATCTCTTTTCAAAATGGGATAAAAATGATTTAAAATTTGGAATAATTACAAAAAAATTATTCAATAAGGACCACTTTCTTTTTTTGTCATAAATGATAAATTACCTAGGTAAAAACTAGTTACCATGGTGAAAACCAAAATGGTAAAAATAAGAAACCTAATAGGTATAAGGAAAAACATTTAATTTTTTTATAATTATGTGGTTTATGTGTGTATTTAACTCATCTATTATCCTACATTATTTCTCAATTTTGTGTCATTTTCTTTGAGATTCACTTCCCATTATTGATTTTTTTTCGGAATTTATGAAACTACCACTCATTTTCACTTATAGAGGGGTACTCATCTCCTCACATCCCATATCACCAAAAAACATTTAGTTTAGTCTAATATATATCCAAAAATATAATTTAAACTCCTAAAATTATTAATTAGGTTATGGTTTTCTCAAAATACCATCCCTCAAAGGTTTCCCCCCTTTGAAAAAGAGATAATAAAAGATGTTAGGTATAAGTTTGTAACTTATCTTTCTCTTTTCTTTTTCCATATATGCATTTATTATCTCTAAAATTTATTTAAAACATTTGAAAATTATTACATAAATGTAATTATTATACATTTATTTTATTATAATTATGGTACAAGATCTAACTACCCAACCTATTTTCTATGAGAAGCGAAAATGACATTTTTGTGTGCATAGACTACCACTTCCAAAAAAAGACATGTTTCATTTTACTTAACCAACTTACAAGGATATTAATAATGTTTATTTTAATAAATAATTATGATATTTATAACATATTTTATATTATTAAATTTAAAAAATATTATTCATTTCTCTGATTCTATTGAAAATGAAATCATCAACCATGCATATGTGTGGACGACAGATTCCATGGGACAATGGATTTCCATTTTTCATTTCATCACCACCATAAATGGATTATAATGAGAATGGTTTTAATGTATTAATATAAATAATATTATATCCTTAGGTTATTTAATGTGAAATTGGAGTACCTATTAATTATATGATAAACAAATGATTATCATTAATTCAATCATTCAAAACAAGCATACTAATAGGAAATTATTTAATTTGAATCATATGATATTTTAATATTAAATACTTTCTCTAATAAAAAATTTATAATTATATTATATCACACGAATAAACTCTAAATTATATCATTATTCCACTTATGTAATGATATTGTAACTAAATAATCTCATAATCATCAATAATCTTGTAATGTTCATGTGTGGGTCTATTTGACCACCTACTTAAACAATGGTATGAAATTATATACTCAATGATTATGAAAAAATAATTACTTTCATAATATTATATAAATAAATATATAATATTTTTTTATTTTTGAAAATATTCATCAATATTTAACTCATTTATTATGAAAACACTATTCGTAGGTTGAAAACCACCGAAAAATGTTCGTTTTTGATTTCATATTCTAGGATAAAGACTAAAGTACATGTAAAATAAAATCTAAACCTAAAAATAATTATAATTCAAAAATTTGAGTAAAATAAATTAATATTTAATGAAGAAAATTGTAATAAGAATGCATTCAGATACTGCTCCTATAAAACATGTTCAAAAAATCAAAACTACAGACACCCAATATTGGAAAATAGAAAAAACTAACAAATATACATTCAAAAAATGATTATAAATAAACATTATAAATACTTTTAGGTATTATTATGGTTATAATATAGTATATTAAGATATTTATATTTTTTTATATGAGGTTAGAGTGAATTTAACTTATCATGAATAAAGGTAAGGTGTTATTTGTCTCTAATTTAATTTATTGAGAATTATTTTTCAATCTGCACAATGATACCTTTAATATGGTGTAATTAATATATAATTAATATAATTTAACATATTAATAGGGTTTAAATAGCCTTATTATTTACATTATTTAAATCTCTATCAATTTAATAGACACCCAACTTGAAAGTGGGTTTTTGATCAAAATGTTACTTAAACTGCCCGGGTTTAATTGAAAGTATTATTTTCAAATAGAGATTATTTTTAAAATATAACATATATGAGGAATTTTTATTAATTATAAAACTCCTCGAAATTTATTTTTTTCATTCATGGTATTTTATATTTCCCCTTGATATTTCATTTCCCCTTGGATCATATTTTACCCGAAGTGTTTTTTTGTAAGGGAAATCCACCCGCCTCTTCTTTTTCATCAAGAAGCTCCCCATTTTCCATATCCCAATTAATTGATTGCTTTTGAAAATATCATTATCAATACCTAAATAATTTATTGATTTAATTTTCTACAACATTATCTTATTTAAAATGATTTAAATATATTCTTACAATTTTTCGTATGGGCCGTTTTCATCAAAGCATGAAAAGAATATCTTTTTTATGTTTTTTGTGGAACACCAATTTTAGCCATATTTTTTATTTTATATGAAAATTAATTTATATAATTTAATTTATTATTAAAATTAAACATTATTCTTCATTATTTATAAAATATTTATATCTGTTTTTTTAAATGAACGTGGATGTTTCTTATTTTCTTTGTGATTTTACCTAATGTTGAAAAAAAATGATTTCCATCTAAATCCACATACTTTGAAATAAATTATTCATTATCAATGATATTTTTATAATGTAACTATCTACCTTATTTATCTAGATTACCTATGTAATGTGTAAAGCCTTTTAATTTTGGTTCTCTTATAATAATCCTTGTTTTTATATTATCCTTTATGTTTTTTGGGTTGGGTGATTCTTGGGTAGAAAGTTAGGATATTTTGGTTAGATTTTATTATATTTTAACAAATTTTGGTTCAAAATAACCAACACCACACCTATGCTGAATGTCATGATGGTATCTGGTGATCCCCTATGTGATAAACATAAAGAAAAATAGTTGGGTGAGGGCCTCACCATGGGCATGGATAACTAGGGAAGATCTTGTGTCCAATGATGGCTAAACCACACCACAGTTATGGTGGAGGCTGTGGTGAGGGAAAAAACCTAAATTTTTGAACTACACCCTAGTGGGTTCCATTTTAGGTTGGCATGTTTAATTCCACCATAACCATGGAGGAGGTATTGGTGGATGAAGTTAGTGTTAGAGTTCAAAGGACTGAAGTAGCCACCTTTCATTAAGGTTTTAGGGAATTCAAAAGGGAAAATGTGTGTTGTTTCTATGAGTGGTATTGAATGATTTTTTAATTCATTTATTTACTTGTTAATGTATTTACTCTCTCTTTACCACTCCTTCTACCCATAAGATTTTCAATACACTTTCTATACGCCCTATGTGTGAGATTGGATGAATGTTCTTACATTTAGGTCTCTAACATGGATAAAACATGTTATTATCACTCCTTAATTTCATGTCCATGTAGTAAACTAGAACATGGAGGACCAAACCATGGATGATGGAGGTTATTCTTATTGAACCATACTCGCAGGATCCTAGAATCTATTCTTATGTTTCTATCCAAGTGACACAAAATTTTCCTTTTCTCAACTAAACTCGATTTCTTCTATTTATGGTGGTCCATCAGGGGTAAGTGTTTGGTTTTACCCTATTGAAATGATTAATTTCTTGATATTAATTCTAAAAATCTTTCCATGTTGTATTGGAAATTATTCTATGAAGCTCTTAGCATGAAATCTTTTCCAGCTGGTGTGCGAACATGGTTCAGGAGATGAAACTCATGAAGAAACTTGATGTTGATGTCAAATATAATGAGGTAGGATCTATATATGGAATTGATGTTGAGTTTTTTAAATGTTAAGTTGTATATGAATGTGTAACCATAGGTTCCTTATGTTATATGACATGTTTTCCATGTATAAATATATCAATGGAAACCATATTTTGAAATGGTATTCTTGTGTGTGTGTGTAGCTGATATGACCATGATTGTTGTGTTATGAATCTTGATAAATGTGACTAGTATGATGAAATTATTTCCATGTGAGGTATTTTTTATATACTATATTTATTTTTTATATGAGTAATACTAATGTGATAGGTGGAATAATTATATCTTGGTGGCCTTAAATGGGGAGCATGTTCAAGAAATGAATTTGATATGATGACATGACCCAGTTAGACGATGGGGCATGATGACTTTCTATGGCCTATCATTGGGGAATGTTGGTATTTTATGATGAACCAAGAAGAGATAATGGGGAATGATATTCTTATGTGAACTGACTCAGGAGATAGTAGTGGGGCATGATGGACTTATGTGGCATGACCTGGAGGCCTAGGGACTATACCATTATTGAAAATCCTTGTAGATAGCTCCTCATCTTGTGATGTTCCCATGATCATTCATACATTCTTATGGAATGGAGATAAAGAGGGAATGATTGAGGTTCATGGAATCTTGGTTAGAACATACACACTATGTATGGTATGGTTTTATTATGTGAATACTAATTTATTTTTCTTAGAATGAACCTATATATGTATGTGAACATATATTAAGGTCACATTATTAGTTTCCCACAAGGTTTCATTACTCCCAAATAGCATGGGAATATCTATGTGCTTGCAGACTTCAAAATAAGAGATCTAGTGAAGGGAAAGGACCCTGTGATATAGATATGAGGAGATATAGGCTTGGATTCAGAGTTAATCTTGGGATATACTCTGTACTGCTGATGCTACATTTATTTACTTTTTTGTTTCTTGAAACTTGGTTTGACCCACCACATTGGGGGTCAGTCAAATTATCATTATATGACATAACATGCCATCAGTTTTATTATTTTTCCTTTACATTATGATGTGATGATTATTTGGTTAATATTTATGTTTCATGTTACCAATGAAGGATTTGATTATAGAGGATATAGTCTCCCCATGTTACTTTAGACCCTCACGGTTAGTTATATGCCTATTTCATAGGGGGAGGCACATATGGGGACTTCTAGAATCTCCACTCTGGTGATCTTCAGGCCATCCAGGTAGGATAATATGAGGTCCCATGGCATCTCCAATCATGTGATAATATTTTCCTTATTAGTTTTCCTTTAGGGTTATATTTGAAATATGATAGGTTGTGTGGAACAATGGTAGGGGAGTTTCCATTCACCTTGAGATCTTATGTTCAACGGACATCTGAGTCACCAATGATGGGATTTCTATTATTTTTTTATTGTATTTGGGTGAAATTATGCGTCATGAGTAGGCATGTATGATTACTTTTCATATATATATATATATATGCATGTTTTTTACTATTCAGTTTCTCATTAATTAAATTCCTTGAATTGTTATTTATTTTGTGATATATATATATATGTTGTGATATATCTATTTGAAAAATAACTATCTAAACATGAACATGATATTGTGCTATATATATGATTTTGTTTAACATGTAGGTATATAGGACTATGCTTGAGCCATATGTAGAACTAGATGGGTCCGGAATTATAGTTGTGGGTAGCCTCATAGGATTGTTCCTCCCATTGAATCCATTTTTTATTCAGGTAAATTACATTGGTTTTTACCTTATGAAGAAATGTGATAGAATTTATAAGCATTCATTGAAATTAAAATAATAGCACCTTAGAGATGTTTGATGTGGCCACCTAGAGTTGTGGCCAGAATTCTCCCACAAGGGATAACACCGCTTTTCCACTTCCAAATACACATGAATGTATAAATGGGAATGTTTATAAACCTTATCTAGTGAACGATGAAGTGGTTCTAATATAGCCTGGAAATTTTTTAATTATACCCATTCAAGGAGGGGGAACACATAGGACCATGGATGATAATGATTGAGACTTTTAGCTCCAGCACCCTCCATCCTTCTAGGGAACTAAAGACCCTTAAGATTCTGAGGATTTAATTGATATCATTGAGGTAATATTAGAATTATAGGAGAATTTTGATGATCTATGGTTTATGTTAGCTATATTTATGATTCTAGGACTCACTCGGAGGTGGTCGAGTATCATGAACCCGACAGGAATATGCAAGGGTATGACATGGAATTCCATTAATGATTTATTCTTTGAGGAGTTATTTCTTAATGAAAGGAAGTTGGATCAAGAACATGAGTTCATGTAGATTATTCATGAGATGATATCAGTATTTACCTATTTATATCATTTCACAGAGTTTCTCTATATCACTACTCTCTTGGATGGGAATGAAGTATATAAGGAAAGGACGTTTGAGACAGGTCTTCATTTGGAACTATGATTTTATGTTAGAAACATTTACCTGATGACTTACCCCAACATGTTGGGAAAGGCTATCACCATCAGGAAGGGGTTTGAGGAGGACTCTATAGCCGGTATTATTCTAGTTCATAGTAGATTGAAAGGTGGACTATCCAACCCTACAATGAGTAATTATTCTAGTATTAATAAAAGTGGGGTTTAAGATTTATAGTATAAAAATGATATGTGGATGGAACATGGTTGGTCTTCATAATCTCTATTTGGGAAGGTGGTGTTACCTAATATTACAATTGTGGGAGAAGTTTTCATGAACTAGAATGGATACCCTAGTACACTGATACCCAATCCATCTCTAACATGACCTGAAGGGTGCTTAGGAACCCTATGGGTTAGTGAGTAGCACCTAAAATCATATAAGAATGAAGAGTTAATAGATTTTCTACAAAATTGTGGAAGAAAAAATATACAAGTTAGCATGCTCAACACTCCCAAATGGAGACTGTACCAGAAAAAACTTGTAAAACAGTACCCAAACATATAGATAGAAATTCAGAGGGAAACAAAAAAATCAACTAGAAAAAGGTCTCATAGTCCTATGTAACAACTGAACCACATCTTCACTTGTCACCGACATAGATACATGGTTCCAAGGATAATTATCATCTACCACCTCCAAGAATTTCTTTCTTTTTTTCATGGACTTAGTATAAGAAAAGATACAAATGAGTAAAGGCAATAGTAGGGTGTGATTTATGTACCCCAGTAGGTTCTCACTAATTTTTCCATAATCAATACCATAATAATTATCCATTTATGTTATTAGTTAAAATAAAACAAGGCATGGAATTACATTTAAATATTTAAAACCAAAACATGATTTTATAATAAAAAAATGATGGAAGGTATATCAAACAGATTTTAAATATGAATAAATGAAAATTTTATATAAATAATTTATATAATTCAATTGACATGAATAAAAAATTTCTATAAATAGTTTGATGTATATCCAAGGTAATAAATGATAGAACCATATAAAAAATCCTCTCAGTATATTTGTTCATGTAATAGGATTGTCACACATCTCAATAATGATCTCAAATTAAGATAGGTGTGTACACACAATCAATCTCCACCATAATAGGGGATTCCATTATGGTTAGTCAACACCCCAATAGGGTATCCCATTATTGGCAGTCTACACCCCAATAGGAGAACCCATTACAGGCAGTCTACACCCATATAGGGGAAGCTATTATGGATAGTCTACACCCTAATAGGGGAACTGATTATGGGAAATCATGCCATATATTGTTTTTCCTTATTGATATATAGATAACATGTTAAGGTCATAACATGTTTTTCCTATTGACCACTAACTACTTAGGATAACATGTGATTCAAAAAAACAACCAATCAAGCATAGGAAAATAAAAAATTTCAAATCCATTAAAATTACAATTTCCTAATTTCACTTTTCAACATACCTTATACATTTTAAAACCAAAATAAAGCTCTTAATAAATTCATGATATTTCAAATAATATTTCAATTTAAGCCATTTTTTCTCAATGTTAATCATCAAATAAATTTATAAAATAAATTTTAAAATCAAGCCATCATTTTTCTAAAATCCACCCCATAATTAAAATTCCTTGGAATTTGGTGGTATTACACAATTTCCATGCCATTTCAAATCAAACATAAAATCCTATCAATTTAGGGTTTTTAATTTAATTAAAAATTATTTATAATTAAATCATGAAATTTAAGGCTTGAATAGCAAGGAAAGTAATTATAGAATCACCTAGAATTTATCACATGGTCAAAGACAACCCCCATAGCGTGGTTTCCAATAGAGAAAGAGGTAAAAGTGATCATGAAACATAACCTGGAATTAGGGTAAAAAAGTGTTTAGATTCATCAATAACATAATGATCCATCACTCTATAAGGACGAGAGAAAGGGAGATCAAAATAAACCACACAAGAGGAGATTCACTTACCCAAAGGAGAATGATTCAGATAAAAAACACATCAATCCACCAAGAAAAGGGTTTAGATGAGTCAAAATCTCTTATTAGGGGACTTCAAAGACCAATTATTTTAGTTAGGGTCAAATTAGGGTGATTAGGGGTCAAACGAGAGGGTTTCTAAATTTTATTAAAAATTTTGGTGGAATTAAAACCTGTGCGCATGGTTTTCTGGGTAGGGACACACGGTTAGATAAACCATGAATCTTAACCATTCGCCCCTACTGGTAAGGTGAAAAAAATATCCTAGGAGGTCACATGGTTTATCAAACCATGTGATTACTATGAAAAACATTATTGTTTTTGTTTTCAATGTTCGAAGGATATTTCTACTTAGTATGGAAAATTCATGCACCCCTATTACAATTTCTCATAATAGGGTTCATGGTATGTTGGGACAAACCACACAATTTTCCCTAACAATGCACCAACCATGCACAACCAAAACCTTAAATATTCTCCTAGAAAGACCAAAAATAATACCCAACTTAAAGGAGATAAATAATTGGTCCATGAAATACTTGAAAGAAGGTAAAATTATGTTATAACCTCCCCACCATAAGCACTTTCTATCCACAAAAAGCATGTCATGAAGATTTCGTTTCAAAGTGTTGAGACCACTGATCTCTCCTCAATTCCTCACATGCGAATTTCTCATGAAAATCTGAACCATGATTCCATATATTTTGTACTAAAGGAATCATCCACTAACAAAGTACCTTTTTCTTAGATTAAATAATCCTCACTTTATGCCCATTCATTAAAAAATCTAGCTCAACATCAGGATCCTCATATCTCAAGGCATGAGATGGGTCAAAGATATATTTTTGAAGCTATGATATATGGAACACACTTTGTATTGATGTCAACTATAGTGGAAGTTATAAATGGTAATCCACTTTCCCCACCCTCTCTAAAAAATCAAAAGGTCCCACAAACCTTGGGGAAAGATTCCTCTGCTTCCCAATCCATTGATGATGTAAAACTCAGAAAAAAACATGGTCACTAATTGAAAAATCTAAAAGTTTTATATGATTCAAATCATAAGATTTGTATTTGATCTGTGCCATAACCATTCTCAGAAAAATAAACTAAATATTTACAGTCTTTTCTTGAAACAAATAGGGAATAAAAAAATAACTTTCACCAATAAACCTTTATTTCTTTATAAAAGTAATGAAATGGAATCATAGTGGTATCCTACTTGGTATTGGATCACAACCAACACACTCACATAAGTGGGTATTCATCCATCATGTATTTTACAAGTCTCTATCTAGGTTTTAGCTTGACTACTTGGATAGTTACCATTCTCCCTTGGGTATGTAGGTGATGTTTAGTATAGTGGTGAATTAAGAGTCACATGGTGATGGTGAGGTTTCTCTATCGGGGTTTTGGGCCACTTTGGGTTGTGTTATGTAATGGACTCCCAAAAATTTTACTTTAATTCTAGTTTGGCTTCTTGTAAAAGCATGAAAAAATGGTTTTATTTAAATGTAAAATGTTATGCTAATATATTTTGGTTATATTTTATAATTATTACATATTTGGATGTCACCAGTTTAGATTCTATATTTTCTTGGAATGGTTATACAATTCATTGAGACATTATATTGGGTTATTGGTTAGAAACCATTGTTAAAATTCATTTTACTAAGGGTGAAATCATTCCCTTGTTGTCCTGTTTGATACCTAGAAATTTGTTTCTAGCACAGGGAGACAAGGAACACACATTCGAAAATGTGGCTAAGCTGTTCGAGTAACGGGTTAGGTCAACCTACACTGGTTCATTACATAGGTAATAAATGTTTTTGGAATTATCATTTTTTGGGCATAATATGACATTTAACATGTTTTTATAGACTTTAAGGGAGTTTAAGATTCTATTGGAATTTTTCATCAATTATTTTATTGACTAATATTCTAGGATGTTCACCATAGAAGAATTTAAAACATAGACATTGAACATTATAGATAGTGACGCCCCTAACATACCTCAAACTACGTCTAAAAGTAGGTTTGGTCTATATGAGTATTTGGTGATGTTATTACCCTGTGTAGTATTAAACAACACATCTATCTCTATTCAGCCTTCTCTAGATCAATCCCATCCTCTCTAGCGAGGAACTCAACTTTATCAAAAAACACCTTCAAATGAATCATCTCCATCTCCACTAGACATGTCTAGGGAAGATATATCAATGAGATAAATTCCATTATAATAGATAAAATAAACAAAAGAAAAAAATTGATAGAAATAACCCAAATTTAATTTACCACTATAGTATAAAAACACAATAAAAAAAATTTAAGGTTGGTTATTTTTTTTCTCTTAAATGTCATCGAGAGGAATATATGGATCACTTTATCTATACATAAACACTATTTAGTCACTAAATAATCATTAAAAACCTATATAAAAGTTATTTTCAAATAAATGATAGTATCAATAAACAATTTTATGAGCACTTTGGGATCAAGAAGTTTATTTATGTCATTGAAATTTCACTTACCATATTTTCAGAATTGGTAGTCTTCTTCGGTCTAGTCAACACTAAAGCTACAAAAAATTTCAGCATGAAGATGAGTTTCACAAATGTTTTCAAATATTTTATGTATGTTCATACTAGACTTTAGGAATAGTGAACAATCCATCGAGTATAATTCATAAGTAAGTATAAGTCTTTCATGAGAGGTAAATTCAATGGGTGGCTATCTGAAAATGTGAGATAGTGTTGGAAGAAGTTTGACCAGTTGAGTACCTCTATAAAAGAGAGGTGGGACCTAATGCTATTGTGCACTTAAAATTATAATTTTAAGTGAAATAATTTTATAATTGTCTAAAATTATTATTATCTATGAACTTATGTAAATGTAAGAGTTTAAAATTTTCTACCATGGATGTAGGATGGAAGTCTAAACCATGTAATCTTGTGTGTCCATTTAATTTTCCCATTGTTATTTACTTTACCTTGAGTTAGATATAGGGTGTGTGTTTCATCATTGAAGTGGTGATTGTGGTACATCAAGTCTTCTTAATTTTGGTGCATCAATAAAGGATTGTATAACAGGTAGTTGGAATTAAAAAATGTTAAACTACTAGAAGTTAAAATTTTCTGATGAACTCAAGGTTCAACCATTTGGTGTTTGTATTGGTGTATCAGGAACCTCTTCCCAACAAGCGGTATCAATGAACTTGGTTGGAAACAATCAAAAACTTAGGTAGCTTTCTCACTTGTATAAAAGTCATGTTTATTATTATTGGTCATATTATCATTGGGATATATGACAATGAAATAAGGGATGGTTCAGATATGTTAGTTCAATGGATTTGACTTTGGTTTCTATAATATTATGATAGAGGTCCATATCATCCTAATATATCTCAAACATACATTGGGTGAGAAACATAAATTTATGGAGACATAAGAGTGGGAGATGTTGGATAGGGAATCACTTAGTTTATTTAGGTTGAAGTTAACATGAAACGTGGACTTCAAAACCTAGGATAAGAAGACCAAAATTACACTTATGGAGGCCCTGGAGGACATATTTAAAAAACTATCAGGCTTAAAAAAACTATTCCTAGTGAGGAATTTGTTTAACTTGATACTATTAGAAGGATGGTCAATGATAGTTCATGTTAAGGACTTCAATATGATTATAAGTCATCTAGAATCAATTAATGTAACCTTTTTAGACAATCTTTGGGATATTCTACAAATCTTTATCAAAATATTATTATATCATGGTTTTTACGGCAAGTTATTCATTTTTAATGAATAATATGGTGTTTGTGGACATTTTGAATTTTATCCTCAATGATGAGATTAGGATAAGGTAGGTCCATGTACTTTCTATAAGTGTTATGAATACTAATTGAAGGGTATTATAACTTTATTTGATGAATCATTGGTATTCATAAAAAATATATAGGGATAAGATTCATGGAAAGTATACTAGTCTAGGAATTACCTGTTGGAATTATGGTAAGAAAGGTAATATTCATAGTAATTTAATATTTTTTAAGGAAGGAACCTAAAAAATGGATGTCGAATGTTCAAAATCATTTAACATAACATAAGATATTAGAAATCAACTTCTTACTATTCACAATCTAGTGGAGTCATGGGTGGTTGAATCTGGTGCATCATTCTACTCAATGACTGACCATGGATGAATTGAAAGATATGTATCTAGGAGCTTTGTAAAAGTTCAAATGGTATATATTGAAGCTTTGGAATTTATCAAAAAGGAAGATATAAATCTCTAGATTGAAAATGGAAGTATTCTTTAGTCACATAGTGTGAGACACATAAAAAGTATCCAGAGGAGTCTCATTTTAGTGGGGATGTAAGATGATTAATGATTAAGTAATAATTTCAACAATAGAGTCAATATGGTGACTTGGGGATCCATGATTGTGGCATGGGGAGTAAAATATTGAACCCTTTATGAGACCAAAATTTCATATGGGTGTTCAATGGTTGGAATTTTAGCATATAAAATTATAAAGGTATGAAATTAAAAAATTGGTCACCATTATGAGTAGAACATGAAGGTTATACCATGGAAGAGAACTATAGAGATCAATTATAAAAATAAAACATGTTTTTAGATATATATTATTGGAATGAAAAATAGGGTTTTATTCAAATTGAATGGATTAGAGACCGAATGATGGATATAGTTCACATAGATATCTAGGTAACTACCTTAGTTAAATCTCATAGAAGATCACGATACTTCATCACATTCATTGAAAATTCTATAAGGAAGGTATGATGTTTTACAAAAAATATATATGATGTTTTTAGTATATTTTTATTGTATAAATCCATGGTGGAGTTGGAAAGTGATTTGAAATTGAAGTTCCTAAGATCTGATAATGGTGGTGAATATAATTGTATTAATTTCCAAAAACTCTATCAAATGAAGGGGATAATTCTTGAGAGAATATAACCCAGAATACATCAATAGAATATAGTGTTAGATTGGATAAAACATACATTGAAAGAGAAGGCTAGATACATGTGTGTGCGCTATAGAATTCCCAATCCCCTCTATGTGGATGGAATTAACATTGAAACAAACTTTTTCAACAAAAGTAAAACCTATACAATAAGAAAAAGTCTATCAGAAGAGCTATGGCCTATAAGAATATTAGAAGTTTCACACCTCAAAATTTCCATTTTCATTGCTTATACACTTGTTTATGTGAAGGACCAAGATAATCAAGATGAAATTTCAAAAATCCATTTCATTGTTGGTTATAAAGAGGGATTATTATTTTTTACTGAATTTAGAGTAATTATTAATGGAAGTTAATTATAGGCCAATATGTCATATTTAATGAAAATATTCTATAGAATGAAAAAAACATGGATGAATCAAAAGTTGAGGGAAAGAAGACTACTATCAAATTAAATGTTGATCTAGATGGAAGTAACATTAATTAAAAAATACCAGTAATACATGATATTAGAATAAATTCCCTATAAATTTAACCAACATCAAATGTTCCAGAATGATTGAGAATAACAAAAGTTTGAAGGAAAGATCTAGTTGTAGAGTAATAAATAGTAGGATAACTAAATGTTACATTATTGGAAATAAAAGATATAGAGAATGTGAAAAGTTATCTTAGATGATATTTTTGAGTCATATGATCAGTATAATGGTAAAAGTTCAGTAGGATATTCTTAAATCTAACAGATGTTGGATTACACGAATGTCCATAAGATGGAATAACACTTAGTGACTCGAAGAAGTAACAGTCAACCATGGGGGAAGAGAATCATTCTTTAAAGTCCAACAGAATTTGTGAGGTGGCTAGCAAATAAATAGGTTTACTATTTCAAGTAATAACCCAATGAAAATAGATGATACAATACACAATTAGTTTTGAAAGGATTCCAACAATGGAAATGAATCAATTTCTCCGAAATATTTTCACCTGTAGTAAACAATATTATAATCAAAATAGTGCTGATAATTTTTGAATATGATGGTTTAGACATGGATAATATGGACGTAAATACATCCTTTATCTATGGTTATTTTTATGAGGAGATCTACATGAATTAAACTAAGGGTATTAAAGACCATTTGAAGGAGGGCCTCGTTATAATTTGAAAATATGAATTTATGGTTGAAGAATGATCCTTGATAGTGGAACTTTTTGTTCAATTAATTCATTAATGAAGAAGGTATCACAAGGAGGAACTTTGATCATTTTTTTATCATAAGTTATGAGATGATGGGACTTATGTTTTACACATACACTATATGTGTTCCATGTTTCTAATGGGTCTGAAAATTGAACAGATTTAGGAGTTAAAGAGTACATCTTTCATAATATTTTAAATGATGGATCTTGGACTTGAAAATATTTTTTTTGATGAGATTGAAATGAATTTAAAATATAATACTTTAGTTTTATCCAAGAAGGAGTACATTCAAAATATCCTAAAAAAGGTCATGATTTCATGATTTATTTTTTCATAACAACATTTTATATACACTTAAAGTTATCCAAGTCATATGTACCTTCAATGAAAGATGTTTTTTTTATACATGGAAGAGGTAATATATGATTTAGTTTTCATAATAATTATTTATATGATGACATGTACATGGATAGAATTTTTTTATAGTGGGAGTTTTAATTCTGATTATGTCTAACCATGGTAAATATCATTGAGAAGATATGAGGTGAATCTTACGAGCCATGGAGGGATTAGTTGATACAACATTGGTCTTTAGTGAAGATAATCATTGATGTGGTTTTATTGATGTAGATTTTTTTGATGATTCTGATGCTCGTAAAATAACAATGGGTTTGTTGTGTACATTTGGTGGAATGATGTTTAGATGGATGTCATAACTACATCCAGTGGTGACTTTTTCTACAATATAAGTGGAATATATAACATCTATAAAGGTTGAAATGGATATTTCCTTGTTAAAGTGTTTGATGAAGGATATTGGTAAATAATTTAAATTAGAAAAGTTATTATAAGGAATCCATAGTGTTATTCATATTTCTAAGAATAATACATTTCATGAGAGAATGAAAAACATTGACCTAAAATTCCATTTCATCCAAAATTTAAGAAATTAAAAAGTGTTAGAGCTATGAAAGACCATATGGTAACAAAATATATCTAAAATGTTTTTGAAGATGTTAATCCAAGAGAGACCAAGGAAATATTATGCCTTAGTGGGACTCTGCTGAGTAATAATCATATAAAGAACACTACATGTTTTTTGAAGGAGGAGTATATTTTCCCAAAGTGTTGGATGATTTCAAAGAGGATTGATTGAATAAATCTTCACATGGGATATTTTTGGGATAATTAAATATCTTCAATTCACTATATTTTCACTTACTAGATGTTCAGACTTTGGTAGTTCACTTCAGTCTTGTCAAAATAATAGTAATAAAAAAATTCCTCATGTAAGTGATCTTACCATTAGTTCGTAAACATATTATGGATGTGAATAATAGTCATTGGGAATAGTAAATAGTGTAACATGTGTGTAAAATAAGTGAGTATAAGGCTATGTTGATATGGGAATTCAATGGGTGGCTGATAGTAAATGTCATACAGTGGTGAAACCTATTAGACCAGCTAATTACCATTATAAAAGAGAGGTGAGACTAGATGCTGATGTGTTCTTGAACTTGACCTTTTAAGTATAATAACTAGATAATTATCTATATTTATTTCTATCGTTGTACCTATAGAAATATAAGTGTTTATAGTGTTATTTCATGGATGTAGGATGAAAGTATGAGAAACATAATCTTGTTTGTAAATTTAATTTTCTTGTTTTTCTTTTTTTACCATGAGTTAGAGTGCAAGTTTGTGTTTCTCTTTTGAAGTGGTGATTTGAGTGAAATAATTCTTCCTCATACCAGTTCTTCGAGACAGGAAGGAATAACTGGTAGATGGAATTCTATTATGATAAACTACTATAGGATATAGATTTATGCTGAACCCAAGGTTCAACAATCCAATGTTTGTATCGATTTATAAGGGGCCACTTCCCAGTAGTGAATTGTTACAGAGAATCTATTTTTTTAGGTTTTTAATTAAGTGAAGTATAGGGGATGATTAAGGTATTTCCCTTAAGGAGGAAGTGAATCCAATAGACCTTAATAGGTTTTAAGAAATGATGAAAATATGTGAAAAGGAAACATGTTATGGAAGTTTTTTTGATTCATGTAGGATAAGAATGAAACAAAAAAGGAAATAATTTATCTGGAGACACCTATATGATGATGCATAATTGATCTTAACTACTCCTTCTATAATGCCCTAGGTTTTGGGATAAATGAATAATAATAATAATAATAATAATAATATTATTATTATTTATGTTTAAATTTTTAAATGGACTTTACTTATTCTTTAAAGATAATTAAAACATTATTAGAAAATTTTCCCTACATGATATGAACAAAACTAAATGCATTTGATTCATTCATAAATGGGAAATTACAAAAAAAAAAAACTAAGTACTACACATGATCAAGTATTACTCACTTTGGATGAAGTTCATTCAATAAAAGTGAATAGAATAATTGGGGAACATAGATGGAAATTAATAAAGTATTCACATTTTGGAAATCTAATGTATCATATTCAAACTTTTGGATCACCAATAAAAAAACAAAAACTATAATCAGGAAGAAAAACCATGAAATGTGAAAGCATTATGAAAAATATGAAATATGAAATAAGAATTATTTCTTACAATATGAGAGTGTATTGAATGAATTATTTAGTTAGTCTATATGCAAGAATAAAATATTGTCATCATAAATATTGTAGTTTAAAGCATGGTTGTATCCAATATGATCATTGGTTATATATCCAATAGTTATAATGATGTCCTTTATTGTTAAGTAGTAAATTTTAAACAATATAAGTCACAATGAAATAAAAATATGAGATTAAAATATTATAAAAAATAAATATTTATATATTATGTATAAATATAAATATTAATATTATTAAAATATGATATGTTGTACATATAAAATGAAAATAAATAATTTAATATCAATGGATTAGTAAAATAAAATTTTATAAAATAAATAATTAATTTTAAAGGTATTTTTTAAGAGTATTTAGTATAAATGTAATATTTGTTTTCATATAAATATTTTTTTAAGTATTTAATATTTTATTTCAGTTGGGGTATTGGACTATGAGGTATTTTTTGGGCATGATCAAGGTGTAGGATAATGGCCCTAGAGCTACAACATAGAAGTGCCATCACAATGACACAAGTTGTGGTCGATCTTCATGATGGAGGTGAATGAGGATGTGTGAATGATTAGATAGGGGTAGATATTGGCATGGATGAAAATGGTCGACATAGGTAACATGAATCTTTAGTAGACACTGGTAGAGGTAGTCGATCTTTTGGATGACAATGATGAAGAGTGGGTGAATGCTCAAACAAGGTTGGATGCTGGCAAGTACGATGATGGAAGAAGACATTAGATGCTGACAAGACATGGGGGATGAGGTCCACTTATATAGTAATGGTGTCCATATGGCCTTTTAATTCCTTTGGACTCCATTTGGACCTATGGATATGGGCTTAAAAAGGCAATGTAATGGGTTCCCTCTACCCAAAATATCAAAAGGTGTATCCTTGTTTCAATAAAAGGGAGATTCCCTATTCTTATCAAAGAAAATATTGAATGTTTTTTCCTAATAAATTAAAGTTCATACTTTTAAAATATTATTATATATGAAATGACATATTAACATTTTATAAATTACATATTGATATGAAATAATATTAAGAACACCAATGTTAAAAAAAGTCATTATTCAGTAAAAGAAGTTTTTCTATATAAATTTTACTTTCAATTAGATACTAAATTTATAAATTTTAAAATCTAAATTGGATACTTATAACTTCATTTTTTTTATTTATCTCGACAATATAAACCTATAATTAAATTTTGAGTTTTTTCTAAAAAGATAGATTTTTAGGTGAATTGTGAAAAATACCGTTTTTCCATCAACATAACATTCATGAAATAAGTATGAATAAGAAATCTATAAACCCATTTTATATAACAAAATATATATTTTATAAGTAACATTATAATTTTAAAAATAACTATTTTAATTTACAAACTTATATGTTATATTTTTAGAATTTATGATATATTTTTCAATAAATTGTTTTTAATATATTATACATTTAGTAGTTTGAAATTAATTTTCATCTCTTTTAAAAATGGGATAAAACATGATTTAAAATTTGGAATAATTACGATCAAATTATTCAATAAGGACCATTTTCTTTTTTTGTCATAAATGATAAATTACCTAGGTAAAAACTAGTTACCATGGTGAAAACCAAAATGGTAAAAATAAGTAACCTAAGAGGTATAAGGAAAAAAATTTAAAAAATTGTTATAATTATGTGGTTGATGTGTGGATTTAAATCATATATTATCCTATATTATTTCTCAATTTTTTTTCATTTTCTTTGAGAGTCACTTCCCATTATTGATTTTTTGGGGATTTATGAAACTACCACTCATTTTCACTTATAAAGGGGTACTCATATCCTCACTTCCCATATCACCAAAAACCATTTAGTTTAGTCTAATATCTATCCAAAAATATAATTTACACTCCTAAAATTCTTAATGAGGTTATGGTTTTCTCAAAATACCATCCCTCAAAGGTTTCCCCCCTTTGAAAAAGAGATAATCAAAGATGTTAGGTATAAGTTTGTAACTTATATTTCTCTTTTATTTTTCCATATATGCATTTATTATCTCTAAAATTTATTTAAACCATTTTAAAATTATTACATAAATATAATTGTTATAGATTTATTTTATTATAATGATGGTACAAGATATAACTACCCAACCTTTTTTCTATGGGAAGCGAAAATGACATTTATGTTTGCATAGACTACCACTTCCAAAAAAAGACATGTTTCATTTTACTTAACCAACTTACAAGGATATTAATAATGTTTATTTTAATAAATAATTATGATATTTATAACATATTTTATGTTATTAAATTTAAAAAATATTATTCATTTCTCTCATTCTATTGAAAATGAAATCATCAACCATGCATATGTGTGGACGACAGCTTCCATGGGACAATTGATTTCCATTTTTCATTTCATCACCACCATAAATGGATTGTAATGAGAATGGTTTTAATTTATTAATATAAATAATGTTATATCCTTAGGTTATTTTATGTGAAATTGGAGTACCTATTAATTATATGACAAACAAATGATTATCATTAATTTAATCATTCAAAACAAGCATACCAATAGGAAATTATTTAATTTGAATCATATGATATTTTAATATCAAATAATTTCTATAATAAAACATTTATAATTATATTATATCACACTAATAAACTCTAAATTATATCATTATTACACTGATGTAATGATATTATAACTAAATCATCTCATTATCATAAATAATCTTGTAATGTTCATGTGTGGGTCTATTTGACCACCTACTTAAACAAAGCTATGAAATTATATACTCAATGATTATGAAAAAATAATTACTTTCATAAAATTATATAAAGAAATATATAATATTTTTTTATTTTTGAAAATATTCTTCAATATTTAACTCATTTATTATGAAAACACTCTTTGTAGGTTGAAAACCACCGAAAAATGTTCGTTTTTGATTTCATATTCTAGGATAAAGACTAAAGTACATGTAAAATGAAATTTAAACCTAAAAATAATTATAATTCATAAATTTGAGTAAAATAAATTAATATTTAATTAAGAAAATTGTAATATGAATGAATTTATACACTGCTCCTATAAAACATGTATAGAAAATCAAAACTACAGACACCCAATGTTGGAAAATAGAAAAAACTAACAAATATACATTCAAAAAATGATTATAAATAAACATTATAAATAATTTTAGGTATTATTATGGTTATTATATAGTATATTAAGATATTTATATCTTTTTATACGAGGTTAGAGTGAATTTAACTTATCTTGAATAAAGGTAAGGTGTTATTTGTCTATAATTTAATTTATTGAGAATTATTTATCAATCTGCACAATGATACCTTTAATATGGTGTAATTAATATATAATTAATTTAATTTAACATATTAATAGGTTTTAAATATCCTTATTATTTTCATTATTTAAATCTCTATCAATTTAATAGACACCCAACATGAAGGTGGGTTTTTGATCAAAATGTTACTCAAACTGCCCGGGTTTAATTGAAAGTATTATTTTCAAATAGAGTTTATTTTTAAAATATAATATATATGAGGAATTTTTATTAATTATAAAACCCCTCAAAATTTATTTTTTTCATTTATGGGATTTTATATTTCCCCTTGATATTTCATTTCCCCTTGGATTATATTTTACCCGAAGTGTTTTTTTGTAAGGGAAATCCACCAGCCTCTTCTTTTTCGTCAAGAAGCTCCCCATTTTCCATGTCCCAATAAATTGATTGATTTTTAAAATATTATTATCAATACCTAAATAATTTATTGATTTAATTTTCTACAACATTATCTTCTTTAAAATGATTTAAATATATTCTTACCATTTTTCGTATGGGCCGTTTTCATCAAAGCATGAAAAGAATATCTTTTTTATGTTTTTTGTGGAACACCAATTTTAGCCATATTTTTTATTTTATATGATAATTAATTTATATAATTTAATGTATTATTAAAAGTAAACATTATTCTTCATTATTTATAAAATATTTATATCTATTTTTTTTTAAATGAACGTGGATGTTTATTATTTTCTATGTGATTTTAACTAATGTTGAAAAAAATGATTTCCATCTAAATCCGCATCCTTTGAAATAAATTATTCATTATCAATGATATTTTTATAATGTAACTATCTACCTTATTTCTCTAGATTACCTATGTAATGTGTAAAGCCTTTTAATTTTGATTCTCTTATAATAATCCTTGTTTTTATATTATCCTTAATGTTTTTTTGGGTTGAGTGATTCTTGGGTAGAAAGTTAGGATATTTTGGTTAGATTTTTTTTAAATTTGAACAAATTTTGGTTCAAAATAACCAACACCACACCTATGATGGATGTCGTGATGGTCTCTGGTGATCCCCTTTGTGATACACATAAAGAAAAATAGTTGGGTGAGGGCCTCACCATTGGCATGGATAAATAGGGAAGATCTTGTGTCGGACGATGGATTAACCACACCACAACTATGGTGGAGGCTGTGGTGAGGAAAAAACCTAAATTTTTGAACTGCACCCTAGTGGGTTACATTTTAGGTTGGCATGTTTAATTCCACCAAGACCATGGTGGAGGTATTGGTGGATGAAGTTAGTGTTAGAGTTCAAAGGACTGAAGTAGCCACCTTTCATTATGGTTTTAGGGAATTCAAAAGGGAAAATGTGTGTTGTTTCTATGAGTGGTATTGAATGATTTTTTAATTCATTTATTTACCTGTTAATGGATTTACTCTCTCTTTACCACTCCTTCTACCCATATGATTTTCGATACACTTTCTATACGCCCTATGTGTGAGATTGGATGACTGTTCTTACATTTAGGTCTCTAACATGGATAAAACATGTTATTATCACTCCTTAATTTCATGTATATGTAGTAAAATAGAACATGGAGGACCAAACCATGGAGGATGTAGGATTTTCTTATTGAACCATACTCGAAGGATCATAGAATCTATTCTTATGTTTCTATCCAAGTGACACAAAATTTTTCTTTTCTCAACTGAACTCTATTTCTTCTATTTATGGTGGTCCATCATGGGTAAGTGTTTGGTTTTACCCTCTTGAAATGATTAATTTCTTGATATTAATTCTACAAATATTTCCATGTTGTATTGGAAATTATTCTATGAAGCTCTTAGCATGCAATCTTTTCCGGCTGGTGTGAGAATATGGTT
Organism: Viscum album; assembly: GCA_963277665.1. Lineage (NCBI taxonomy): Eukaryota > Viridiplantae > Streptophyta > Magnoliopsida > Santalales > Viscaceae > Viscum > Viscum album. The sequence continues at coordinate 917,976,809 of OY728164.1, read as the reverse complement.
CAGGAGATGAAAATCTTGAAGAAAATTGATGTTGATGTCAAATATAATGAGGTAGGATCTATATATGGAATTGATGTTGAGTTTTTTACATTTTTAGTTGTATATGAATGTGTAAAGATAGGTTCCTTATGTTACATGACATGTTTTCCATGTATTGATATATCAATGGAAACTATATTTTGAAATGGTATGCTTGTGTGTGTGTGTAGCTGATAAGACCATGATTGTTGTGTTATGAATCTTGATAAATGTGACTGGTATGATGAAATTGTTTCCATGTGAGGTATTTTGTATATACTATATTTATTTTTTATATGATTAATACGAATGTGATAGGTGGAATCATTATATATTGGTGGCCTTAAATGGGGAGCATGTTCAAGCAATGAATTTGATATGATGACATGACCCAGTTAGACGATGGGGCATGATGACATTCTGTGGCCTATCATTGGGGAATGGTTGTATTTTATGATGAACCAAGAAGAGATAATGGGGCATTATATTCTTATGTGAACTGACTTGGGAGATAGTAGTGGGGCATGATGGACTTATGTGGCATGACCTGGAGGCCTAGGGACTATACCATTATTGAAAATCCTTATAGATAGCTCCGCATCTTGTGATGTTCCCATGATCATTCATACATTCTTATAGAATGGAGATAAAGAGGGAATGATTGAGGTTCATGGAATCATGGTTAGAACATAGACACTATGTATGGTATGGTTTTATTATGTGAATACTAATTTATTTTTCTTAGAATGAACCTATATATGTATGTGAACATATATTAAGGTCACATTATTAGTTTCCTACAAGGTTTCATTACTACCACATAGCATGGGAATATCTATGTGCTTGCAGACTTCATAATAAGATATCTATTGAAGGGAAAGGACCCTGTGATATAGATATGAGGATATATAGGCTTGGATTCAGAGTTAATCTTGGGATATACTCTGTACTGTTGATGCTACATTTATTTACTTTTTTGTTTTTGAAACTTGGTTTGACCCACCACATTGGGGGTTAGTCAAATTATCATTATATGACATAACATGCCATCAGTTTTATTATTGTTCATTTACATTATGATGTGATGTTTATTTGGTTAATATTTATGTTGCGTGTTACCGATGAAGGATTTGATTATAGAGGATATAGTCTCCCCATGTTACTTTAGACCCTCACTGTTAGTTATATGCCTATTGCATATGGGGAGGCACATATGGGGACATCTAGAATCTCCACTCTGGTGATCTTCAGGCCATCCAGGTAGGATAATATGAGGTCCCATGGCATCTCCAATCATGTGATAATATTTTCCTTATTAGTTTTCCTTTAGGGTTATATTAGAAATATTATAGGTTGTGTGGAACAATGGTAGGGGAGTTTCCATTCACCTTGAGATCTTACGTTCAACGGACATTTGAGTCACCAATGATGGGATTTATATTATTGTTTTATTGTATTTGGGTGAAATTATGCATCATGAGTAGGCATGTATGATCACTTTTCAAATATATATATATATATATGCATGTTTTTTACTATTCAGTTTCTCATTAATTAAATTCCTTGAATTGTTATTTATTTTGTGATATATCTATTTGTTGTGATATATCTATTTGAAAATAACTATCTAAACATGAACATGATATTGTGCTATATATATTATTTTGTTTAACATGTAGGTATATAGGACTTGGCTTGAGCCATATGTAGAACTAGATGGGTCATGAATTATAGTTGTGGGTAGCCTCATAGGATTGTTCCTCCCATAGAATCCCTTTTTTATTCAGGTAAATTACATTGGTTTTTAAATTATGAAGAAATGTGATAGAATTTATAAGCATTCATTGAAATTAAAATAATACCACCTTAGAGATGTTTTATGTGGCCACCTACAGTTGTGGCCATAATTCTCCCACAAGGGATAACACCGATTTTACACTTCCAAATACACATGAATGTATAGATGGGAATGTTTATACACCTTCTTTTGTGAACCATGAAGTGGTTCTAATATATCCTGGAAATTTTTTAATTATACCCATTCAAGGAGGGGGAGCACATAGGACCATGGATGATAATGATTGAGACTTTTAGCTCCATCACCCTCCATCCTTCTAGGGAACTAAAGACCCTTAAGATTCTGAGGATTTAATTGACATCATTGAGGGAATATTAGAATTATAGGAAAATTTTGATGATCTATGGGTTATGTTAGCTATATTTATGATTCTAGGACTCACTCGAAGGTGGTGGAGTATCATGAACCCGACAAGAATATGCAAGGTTCTGACATGGAATTACATTAATGATTTATTCTTTGAGGATTTATTTCTTAATGAAAGGAAGTTGGATTAAGAACATGAGTTCATGTAGATTATTCATGAGATGATATCAGTATTTACCTATTTATATCCTTTCACAGAGTTTCTCTATATCACTACTCTCTTGGATGGGAATGAAGTATATAAGGAAAGGAAGTTTGAGTTAGGTCTTCATTTGGAACTACGATTTTATGTTAGAAACATTGACCTGATGACTTACCCCAACATGTTGGGAAAGGCTATCACCATCATGAAGGGGTTTGAGGAGGACTCTATAGCCGGTATTATTCTAGTTCATAGTATATTGAAAGGTGGACTATCCAACCCTACAATGAGTAATTATTCTAGTATAAATAAAAGTGGGGTTTAAGATTTATAGTAGAAAAATGATATGTGGATGGAACATGGTTGGTCTTCATAATCTCTGTTTGGGGAGGTGGTGTTTCCTAATATTACAATTGTGGGAGAAGTTTTCATGAACTAGAATGGATACCCTAGTACACTGATACCCATCCCATCTCTAACATGACCTGAAGGGTGTTTAGGAACCCTATGGGTTAGTGAGTAGCACCTAGAATCATATAAGAATGAAGAGTTAATAGATTTTCTACAAAATTGTGGAAGAAAAAATATACAAGTCAGCATGATCAACACTCCCAAATGGAGACTGTACCAGAAAAAACTTGTAAAACAGTACCCAAACATATAGATAAAAATTCAGAGGGAAACAAAAACATCAACTAGAAAAAGGTCTCATAGTCCTATGTAACAACTAGAACACAACTTCACTTATCACCGACATCGATACATGGTTCCAAGGATAATTAACATCAACCACCTCCAAGCAGTTCTTTCTTTTTTTCATGGACTTAGTATAAGAAAAGATACAAATGAATAAAGGCAATAGTAGGGTGTGATTTATATACCCCAGTAGGTTCTCACCAATTTTTCCATAATCAATACCATAATAATTATCCATTTATTTTATTAGTTAAAATAAAAAAAGGCATGGAATTACATTTAAATATTTAAAACCAAAACATGCTTTTATAATAAAAAAATGATGGAAGGCATATCAAACAGATTTCAAATTTGAATAAATGAAAATTTTATATAAATCATTTATATAATTCAATTGACATGAATAAAAAATTTCAATAAATATTTTGATGTATATCCAAGGTAATAAATGATAGAACCATATAAAAAATCCTCGCAGTATGTTTGTTCATGTAATAGGATTGTCACACATCTCAATAATGATCTCAAATTAAGATAGGTGTGTACACACAATCAATATCCACCATAATATGGGATTCCATTATGGTCAGTCAACACCCCAATAGGGGAGCCCATTGTTGGCAGTCTACACCCCAATAGGGGAACCCATTACAGGCAGTCTACACCCATATAGGGGAACCTATTATGGATAGTCTACACCCCAATCGGGGAACTGATTATGGGCAATCATGCCATATATTGTTTTTCCTTATCGATATATAGCTAAAAAGTTAAGGTCATAACATGTTTTTCCTAGTGACCACTAACTACTTAGGATAACATGTGATTCAAACAAACAAACAATCAAGAATAGGAAAAGAAAAAATTTCAAATCCATTAAAATTACAATTTCCTAATTTCACTTTTCAAAATACCTTATACATTTTAAAACCAAAATAAAGGTTTTAATAAATTCATGATATTTCAAATAATATTTCAATTTAAGCCATTTTTTCTCAATGTTAATCATCAAATAAATTTATAAAATAAATTTTAAAATCAAGCCATCATTTTTCTAAAATCCACCCCACAATTAAAATTCCTTGGAATTTTGTGGTATTACACAATTTCCATGCCATTTCAAATCAAACATAAAATCCTATCAATTTAGGGTTTTTAATTTAATTCAAAATTATTTATAATTAAGTCATGAAATTTATGGTTTGAATAGCAAGGAAAATAATTATGGAACCACCTACATTTTATCACATGGTCAAAGACAACCCCCATAGCATGGTTTCTAATAGAGAAAGAGGTAAAAGAGATCATGAAACATAACCTAGAATTAAGATAAAAAAGTGTTTAGATTCATCAATAGAAAAATGATCCATCACTCTATAAGGATGAGAGAAAGGGAGATCAAAAGAAACCACATAAGAGGAGATTCACTTACCCAGAGGATAACGATTGAGATAAAAAACACATCAATCCACCAAGAAAAGGGTTTAGATGAGTCAAAATCGCTTAGTAGGGGACTTCAAAGACCAATTATTTTAGTTAGGGTCAAATTAGGGTGACTAGGGGTCAAACGAGAGGGTTTATAATTTTTATTAAATTTTTTGGTGGAATTAAAACCTGTGTGCATGGTTTTCTGGGTAGGGACACACAGTTAGATAAACCATGAATCTTAACCATTCGCCCATACTGGTAAGGTGAAAAAAATATCCTAGGAGGTCACATGGTTTATCAAACCATGTGATTACTATGAAAAACATTATTTTTTTTGTTTTCAATGTTCGAAGGGTATTTCTACTTAGTATGAAAAAATCATGAACCCATATTACAATTTCTCATAATAGGGTGCATGGTATGTTGGGACAAACCACACAATTTTCCCTAACTATGCACCAGCCATGCACAACCAAAACCTTAAAGATTATCCTAGAAAGACCAAAAATAATACCCAAATTAAAGGAGATAAAGAATAGGGCCATGAAATACTTGAAAGAAGGTAAAATTATGTTACAACCTCCCCACCATAAGCACTTTCTATCCAAAGAAAGCATGTCATGAAGATTCCGTTTCAATGTGTTGAGACCACTGATCTCTCCTCAATTCCTCACATATGAATTTCTCATGAAAATATGAACCATGATTCCATATATTATGTACTAAAGGAATCATCCTATAACAAAGTACCTTTTTCTTAGATTAAATAATCCTCACTTTATGCTCATTCATTAAAAAATATATCTCAACATAAATATCCTCATATCTCATGGAATGGGATGGGTCAAACATATATTTTTGAAGCTTTGATACATGTAACACACTATGTATTGATGTCAACTATAGTGGAAGTTATAAATGGTAATCCACTTTCCACACGCTCTCTAAAAAATCAAAAGGTCCCACAAACCTTGGTGAAATATTCCCCTGCTTCCCAATCCATTGATGATGTAAAACTCAGAAAACAACATGGTCACTAATTGAAAAATCTAAACATTTTCTATGATTCAAATCATAAGATTTTTATTTGATATGTGCCATAACCATTCTCAGAAAAATAAACTAAATATTTACAGTCTTTTCTTGAACCAAATAGGGAATAAAAAAATAACTTTCACCAATATCTGACCAATGAAAAGGATAATTACAGGGAAGAACATAATAGGAATGAAAATGATCTACATTAATTAAATATTGGTAGCTGTTATTATAATAAAACTCAACCATCCCCAAATAGACATCCCAAGCTCCACCAAAATCAAGAACACAAGCACAAAACATGTCCCCAAGAATATGTATAGATCATTATTTCCATCCATTTGTCTATAGATTATGTTTTGTGCTCAAAATTACCAGAGATCCCAGTGCCTCCTGGAGGTATATATGAAAGCATGAAGTAAAATGGGGATCTATATTTGAGACTATAACATTGGTAACTCTATGAAATCATATAATCTTTTTCACATAGAGATGGTCCAAGTCATCAACTTTGGCTGTATCAATAATGGGTAAAAATTGATCTAATTTTATCATCTAGTTAATCATAACCTATACCGCATTATTTCTATGTGGGGTATGTGGAAAAACAACCAAGAAGTCCATATATATCTCATCCACTTCCATGAAATCATTTCAAGTGGTTGTAACAAACCTAAAGATCTCTAGTTCTTGTCTTTGACATGTTTAAAGGTATGAAAATTATAAATAAAGTTCATGATGTATCATATCATAGTTAGCCACCAGAATCATTTCCACATATCCTAAAACATTTTCATTGTTCTAGGGTACACCACCCACTATGAATTATGAAATCCCACATTATAAGCTTTTTTATGGACATAGGCACAACAATTCAATTCAGAAACATTAGATTCGCCTAGAAGAGAACATCCATTCTTCAACGGTCTCCCCGACCTAAAGAGAGTCCCTAATGATTTTAAATTCATCATCATGTTCCTTCCCCTGAACAATCATATTGATAATAGTGGAGGTCAAATGAATAATTGTGAAGAAAACCTTAGACTATTCTTCCCAGACTCCTAATTGCAATGGAGAAAAAAGTTCTATCATGATCCAATCTTCTGATGATTTTTTCATGGATTGGGTTGGATGTTTCCTTCTCAAATTATCAACATCAACATTTCCCTTCCCCGGGGTGTAGGTGATGTAAATGTTAAAATATTTCAGTACAACAAACTACTCCATTTATAATGATTCAAATATTTTTTAGAGGAGATATAAATTATTCTTTTTTAGTTATAATAAACATAAATCATCTCTACAAAAAGGTAATTCCTCTAACTCTTAAGATCATGCATCATAACTATGAGTTCGAGATCATGGGTTGAATAATTCTTCTCATGTGGCCTAAGATGTATAGATAAATATGCTACCACATGATCTCTGATCATAAGAACATAACCAAAACCCAAACTTAATGCATCATAAAATACAATATATCCCCACCCAACCTCTAGGAGATCCAACACTGAAATATAAGTCAAAAGTCATTTAAACTCAACAAAAGAACCCTGACATTTTCTATTCCTTAATAACTTCAATCCCTTTTGAGTGAGGGAAGTCATTAGAGATTCCAACATTGAGAAATATTTCACAAACCTATGATAATATCCTAAAAACCCAAGAATTTTCATATAATGAAGATATTATGTGGTTTCTCCCATGTCATTCTTTCATTCAGATTTTTAGGATCAACCAAGATAGCATGTTTCAACACTATGTGCCCTGAGAATTTCAATTCTCAAAAATATAAATTAAATTTTGAAACCTTAAGTCTATGATTTCATAAGATTTATAGGGATTGTATGTTCCTAGATCAATATATTCTAACCCTTTTCATGTTTTTGTAGTCTGTGGTTCTCAGATGAGACCTAGAGAGGGTCTGACGGTGTTTGGATGTGAAAATATTGAAGCATGAAGAATTCACAACATGTATGGGTTTGAAATCATGAATTTATGATTTATAGCTTTTGTGAATCTGGTTAATGGGGTGCTTCATGATATAGAATAAATCAGGACTAAATAGACTGAGGTGACACACTTTTCAGTAGAACTTAAAACCTAATACATTCATGAGATGAAAGGGATTCACAACGTGAAAATACACTAGAAAATACACTAATATAAATTTTATCACATTGTGTTAATATAAAACCTATAACCTTTATCCCAAACCCCAAGTGTCTAACGTCTCACTCTCTAGGTGCCTTGTAATCCCTTAGATATGGATTGATTATTAGCTTCCCGTCTTTGGTATTGGTGATCTGAGGTACATTTTACCACTTCCCTCATGGTACATTGATTTGGATCCTTCTACTTGTTATTTACATGCAATGGTGGTTTCTCTCTATCATCTTAATAGTGTTTTCTTGGTTGTCTTTTGGGGAGGTGGTGATGTTTTGTCCGTGGATGGATGTAACTCTTGCGGGAGGGGTAGTCACGATGTATGACGTTTTTCCATTATCATGAAAAGAACATTGATTCATTTTAGGCAGGGGATTCCTTGAATTTTAAATTTATTTATGTTGAATCATAAATATATTAGGGTCTATACCTTTGTATAAAATATAATTATTCTAGTAATTATTGAATAGGATTAATAAATAATTTATTGTAGCGATCGCATGTTGTTTCTTTCTTCCATGATAATAGCTTCCCTCTTGATTTTATAGATATCGTGATCTCTATGTTATTTTTGTTAATATGTATTATTATGATATGGATTATAATTTTTTTAATGATGGAAAATGTTAAAAATTTATAGAAGAAATTAGTTTATTAATTTTCCTAACAATTAAAAAAGAGGCTTGTTATAATGAATCTAGCATTTCTTTCAATTTGATGGTAAATAAAATTGATGTAATGTGAATGCTTAATTAAATGTGTTCTTACATGATAATGGAAAATATAATGAATGTGAAGTATAATGATTCTTGTTTAGAATATTGATAATAATGAAAATCCATGTTAATGAGAATGACACTTCTATAAGTTTGTTGAAACTAGTTTTAATTCTAAGATAATGCTTAAATTTTGATAACTTTTTATATCTTGATGCCTTGGATTTCCTATAGTTAGAGCCTATGGATAATGGATTAGTTAATTCAATATATAATAAGAATCAGTTGTGTGATAAAGTTAATTTCTATGGCCTAAGTTTCCCACCTATTTGAGAAGGACTAGTTCATTGATTTTGGGTCTATAGGAGCTTTTTTATGTGTAATGGTTAGATGCCTTATTTCCGGGACTTGATTTCCCTATTGGATGTTCTTGTTTATTTCTTGATGATTTTGTGATGTGATCCAACTGTGAGATTTTCTATGTTATGTGATATGTGGTGGGGAGGTCCAAATATAATATGAGCATGGGATGACTGAGCTTGGGATGTATGATGTGATGTGGACGGTGATGACTAGATAATATGGTAGCTGTTGATTCCTATGATGGATATATGCATTAGAATATGCATTTGGGTATTGAGAATAGCATTGGAGAAGATGGAATGGGTTGAAGTTGATATTACCTATATATGTGATGCTGAGAGCTGGGATGTTCACTTGTGAATCAATTTAATGGAGAGGTTTCTTATTTAAATCTTTATTCCTTTCCCCACTTCTTTAGTCATTTAGATGTTCTTGGTTTCATACTTACTCTTTTTGGTATATTGGGATGGTTTTCTTGGAGTACCTAATTTATATAATTATGATAATAATTAATAAATTTTTTTTAACCAATGGGTTTGGTAACGATGGAATGAAACTACTAAAAAGATATCAATCTTGGGAAATTGTGGACTTGGTTTGGATTAGGCATGGAGGGCATGTTCTTTACATTGATGATTAATTAATGTATCTTGAAATAATGTTAATGTTTAATTTAATGGATAATTAAAAAAATTTAAAAAATGAAAAGATAAAAAGTAAATAAGTAATTAATGTTGATCTTTAAAATGATTTTGTTGTTATAGGATATCTCCTCTTAGTATTGGTAGATGGGATTCTGAGTGGTGTTAGCCGTAGATGAGCCTATACTAGATTAGTTAAATTTTGTGGTTGTGATATATACTATATCTAATATATTTTGTGATTTTATATGTTGCCTGACTTATGTTGGTTGGGGTGACTGACACCCAATGGAATCTGGGAGGGTGGTTTTCCTAATATCTCGATGGTAGGATGGATGGATGACTACCCTCTATAGCCTTACTCTCTTATTTTTGTAGTTACTTATGCTAGTATTCATGGCCATTATTTTACCTATATATGTGTCTAGAGGGCTATGTTGGATTATGGTTATTCACACACACGTATCCATAGATATAGTATCCAAAGGGTTGTTATAGGTATGATGTGTATCAGATTGAGTTATTTACTTAGTGTGTGGGATGTCATGTCTTGATTTATAATACCCAATGTATGATACACATCATAAGTGATGTGGTGGCTCCAAAAAAAAATACTTGGTTACTAAATATGAGATGATGTGATGATGTGATTCATGATGTTCATGTTGTGATTCCTTCCCTAGGTGTCATTGGGATAACTTATTTTCGAGAGAGAACTCAGGACGTGTGATGTTAGGGTAGAGTGGAAAACTAGTGGGGATGCATGAGCGATGTACCCTTGATATTGCATTGTTAAACTATATTATCTCTTATATTTGATACTTGGTGAGATTTATCCCCAATGAGACTGGGAACATAGTATACCTATTTAGGTGATGAGTTAGTTTCATTATTGTTCACTATGCTTTAGAATTATTTCATTATCTTTTTCATGAGAGGAACTGGGGGGGATCCTACTAAGTATTATGTTACTACCAACCTACATACATATAAATCAATTTTCAGATTATCCCTAGTTGGTTGGAGATTAGACTGGATATTACTAGCTCATGGTTTTGTTGGAGCTGTTTGGGATTCATGGTTATTGCTGTTATTCCCTTTTATTACTTGTAGTTTTCCTTTCAATTGTTATAGTAGTCTATAGAATTGCATGTTTTACTTGGAATTTATATATATATTTATATATCTATGTAGTTTTTTATTGGTTTAACCATATAATATCTCTTATATACATGTTCTATAGAGGGTAATGCCTCATATATGTGTGTTTATTAAACCATCAGTTCTAGTCACCTACCCCAGGCCTACTGGAGGTAGGAATCAGGTAGTCACCAACATCCTTATCTCATTTCCCACCAAATAGGGGTACACATTAAGGGGAGTGGGACATGACAGTGTGGTATTAGAGGTTCAGGTTGAGGGATATGATGGTGTTTGGAGTTAGGAACGGATGAGATTTCATGGGTTTTAGGGGAACATTATCATCTATTTTTAGTGAGAAATGTAAACATGATAAACCGACTAAGACATGAGTATCTATATATCCATGTGATTTTGTGTATGGATCTTTAATTTTACCAATCCTACTAAATGAAGAAATATTGGTTGTAGTCTAAAGACCTAGTAAAGGATCAAGAATAATTATTCTTTTCACCTTTATTTGAAATGGGTATACCTTGGGAAAGGTTAAGAACATAAGAAGATAATTAATTAATTAATTAATGTTATTTATTCTATATTCTAGGTTTAGAATCTCTAAAAGTTTTTTCTTTTTTATAGGAAAGGCTCCAGGGAAAAGTCCTCATCAGGTTTGTTCCAAATAAGTTTAATAGGATGTCCTAGAAGATCACTACAGAGTGAAGGTTAATGAAGATGAAACATGGAGGAGGAAACTATGAAACTTTTAGTGTCAAGGTATTTAGAAGTATAAGGGGTATATTTTATACATAGTCACAAAATACTAATTAGAGGAGGATGAGATATATTTTATTTCAATATCTACTTAGAAGGAGCACTTGGATTTGTTTTCTATGATGATGATGCATGGAGAAGTGACACAACAGTGGTCCTTATTCCCCAATGATTGTAAGGAGTTGATAGTCTTATGGGAGATGTTGTGAGACATATTGTGAGAAGAGTTACTTTCTTCTAATATTATGGTGTCTAGTTTCTAGGAGATTATTACCCTTTGATAGGGGAGTTCAAGTGTACGAGAGTTTGAGATCCGTTCAAGGACCCTTATATGATTTTCTTCATACCGATATTCTGATGAGGAGTTCAGGTAAGGAATTTTTGAGGAGGAATTGCATTAAAATATTCTTCACAAGGTCAACCCATTTATTCTAAATACTTTTGTAACATCTCAACTTGGGATCCACTTAACCCATAACCCATGTTGGTGGGTCACATGGCCTCAATCACACCTCCCTACATGCCAGAGGCTATTGACTAGCAGTGAGGGTGTAAAGGTGGTATAATGGGGATACTGTAACCTCATTTCAAAGTATCACAATAGATACAACTGATAATAAACCACTTTGAAAGCATATAAAAATATAAATAATCAACAATGTAGTATAATAATAACTTAAAAAGATATAATATACTAGTGAAAAAGTGTAAATAAATAGAATAATGGACGAATAACTCAAAATACACTATGCTGGTTTCAATACATGATTAAGGGAATGATTATATACAAAAAAGGGGATAAGGGGAGAAGATATACAGTCATGCTATATGAAAGTACAAAAATAAAAAAAACTAATCCACTAGAATCCTGAGTGCATTCTCAGTACTCTTCTTCTAAGCTCCATATATAAGAATAATCATATAAAAAACCTATAGAATAGTGCTTTCCCTTATCCATACCTATAAAAATATAGTTTTCTCAGGTACCAAAGACACACCATGTAGGGTGTGAGATAAAAATCTTAGTAGGCCATGATAAAAAATTTCAACATGTAATCTAAGAAGTTATTGTGACTAAACTATGTGCAGGTATAAGAATAATAGTAAAACAATGCTAGAAAAAATAACCAACCTGCTAAGATTCCTACAGGACACCTAGAAGGTCTACCCGCTTAAAATAATGTATAAAATTGAATTATGAATTTTCACTATATATATAGTAGTAATATATATAGTTTAATTTTATATTGCATCCACCTATATGAATTAAGTATGTTTAGACATTAGTGGCTATACATCTAGAATATTTGTACTAGATAGATTGAGGAATAACCCAGACATCCATGACTATTATAATAATCCTATAATATAATGCAATAGGGTACACACACTACATCCAAATAGAGTGAGATACATCATGCTACAACACTTAGGATGGAGAGTGATCCATCATGTCATCACTCAAATCCTAGAACATGGCATGTAAATCTTAACACCCATATAGTATAACTATAGTGAGATGATATAATCAACAGCCAATGTAGGAGAGTGTGATTATTCACTATACTCAACACCCCTTACCATCATACACAACCTCAATAAAGGAGTATTCATTTATAGTATAAGGAATGAGAGAAAAACCTCTCCTGAATCTTATTTGTTAGGCCCATATATATAAATAAGTCATATTCATGTTCATAACGTAAACCATGAGGCACTAACTCTCATATGTTCCAATAATCATGTTTAATTCCAATAAAGTCATTACAATACTTGATAAGTATTTAATAATACAAAATTCAGTGCATGAACTTATAATAATTCATAACCCATTTCATTTAATTAAACCATTTCATTTAATGAAGGGATACCATCATGAAAATACATTTAATTTAATAAATCCATTTTACACCACTATGTAGAAACATCCATCATGCCTATGTGATTCCATTCAATTCCATAAATCATGAAAATTTCATTTATAAGGCTCAATGGGCATCTAAATATGCCATAGTCAAATAAGGTAATTTTCTATTTGAGAAATTCCAACTGAAAGAGAGAAAATCACATAAGTGGTTCCTTGGGTTACATTTAAAACACATGTTCTGAGGGAAAAACCATTTAATGTCTATGATGAAAGCTACAAAGAAATTTTGGGCATTTTATAAATTAGTCATTAAAGGGAAATTTCACTCATAACACCCATGGGGTGTCTATAAAATTGAAAACAATGTTACCACCTACCTCAAGTCTGTAGACAACGCCTCACTTAATATAGACCTTAGATTTGAAGTAGGTTGGAAGAGATCTTAGAAAAGGTCCAATTCTTATAAAATAGGAAAAATGAGAATGCACTTAAATAGCACAATGGATGCCGAGATAAACTTAGATAGGAATTAATATACTAGTGGAGCTTACTAAGTGGTTCAAATTCTTTAGATAGATAGAATATCTGACATCAGATGGTGGAGTTGTATTAAAGACTAACTTGAGAGAATTTTGTGCTCAAAGGAGGAGGAGAACCAATGATAGCCACTAGAGGGAGAGTAAGAAAATGGTAAAAGGGTTAAAAGGTTAAGTGAGGGAATTTTGGACTGTTCACCCAAAAATAAGGGGCACATGGTTTAGGCACACAATTTTCAAACAGTGGACAAACCATGAGATATCCCACTGTCCAAAAACCATAAATTGTCATAAAACTATGCACCTAGAGTTTCATGGTTTTAGAAAAATTGTGCGGCCCTACACATTTAAAACTAACCATGTGACCTAGTATACACTACATTATATAACTATGCGGCCCAGTATTTTGGCCATTTTCTAGAACTTCAGGCTCTGAACTAGACTTAGATGCTCCGAGTACCTTCTTTAGGCCGTATCACACATTTACCTTGATTAAAAAAAGGTTACAAATTAAAAAACTAATGATCCCCACCATTGTAAAAATATGGGTCGTTATAACCTCTGCTCCTTACAGAAACTCACCCCCCTCGAGTTGGTCTTTTGAGGGTAAAGAGGTATCTTTAACAAATATTTCTGGCCATTGAGCTTGTATATCAACTTCCTAATCCCATGTCTCATCCTATACTCGGTCATGCTACCATAACACCCATATAAAAGGAATATACCTACCTTGAATAATATTCATATTCCGATCAACAATACGCATGAGATACTCCTTGAAGGAAGCATCAATATCCAACTCAAACTCATTAGACTTGAAGACATGTGGCAGGTCTGGATAGTTTCAGCGAATATGAGATAAATGAAATGCATCATTCATAGACTGGAATCTCTAAGAAAGTTCCCACTAGAAATCCACTGGTTTGATCTATTTCGTGCAATCAAAGGGTCTAATAAACCTCAATGAGAAATTACCTTACTTCTAAATACATCCATGGCCCAAAATGTGTGAGACTTGAAAGAAAACACGATCTATAACCTTTAAGTTTAGTGATTGTTGGAACCTATTGGAAAACGATTGTTTTCTAGACTGAACTATCAACATATGAATTCTAATTAATTGGACCTACCCAGGAGTCTCCTATATTAGAGACAATCCAATCATACCTAAATTCCATGCCTTTAACTAGCATAGTGGTGAGAAGGAATTCATACTATATAAGGATTCATAAGGATCCATCTTGATGGTTTCCTGAAATATATTATTATAAGAAAAATCAATGAGGGTAATGTATTTCTCCTAGGAACCTCTGATGCCAAGGATACATGCATGGTGCTTTTCCTCTAAAACTTGGATAATATGCTCCATATGTCCATTGGTATGTGGGTGATAGGTTGTTCTCAAGAACACCTTTGTACCTAATGACTTTTGTAACCCCTTCCATAATTATGATGTGAAATGAGTGTCTCTATCCAAAATGATAGAATGAGGAGATCCATGAATATGTATAACCTCTCAGACATACAACCTTACCATATCATCTACCGAGAGGTTTTCTCACACAAGAAAGAAATATGTGACTTTCATCAAATGATCACAGAAAAATCACAATATATCATTGCCTGGAGGTGATCTAGGTAGAGAAGTCACAAAATCCATCAAAACACCATCCCATTTCCACTTAGGAATGGAAAATGGATATAGAATACCTACTAGATGCAGATGTTTCACCTTCACCAACTGATAGGTTTAACATCAACTGATGAAACTCATAATTTTGTGTTTCATATCAGGCCACCAATAGTAGTGTTGCAGATCTCAATACATTTTTGTGACACTAGGGTGAACCACCCATGTTGAGGCATGGAAATATCATATCAGATCCTATATTATGTATAATGGGATCAATAAATTCCTATGTAATAATAACATACCATTCCCATCCACCATCCAACATGAAGATGTGTCATCCCCTGAAACGTTTTACCTTAGGACAAGGAATTTGGGATCAGATAACTGTCTCATTATTACTCATTCCAGAAGAGTAGATGTAACTAATAAGGATGAGAGTATATACTTACCATGGACCCCATAAAACTCAATGTGAATCTCTGATAATAAGTCCATAATATTCCATTCACCACTAGATTCCTGAATCACATGAGTCTGAGTCTCCTTGATCAGAGCATCAGCTACAAAATTTCCTTTTCTAGACATGATGGAAAGCTCAAAATCAGACAACTATAATTACTCAACCCACCAATGCTATAAAATATTAATATCCCATGGTTTAAAGTTGTACTCGAGGATCTTGTGTTCTGTAAATTCCACAAAATGATATCCAAGTAAATAGTGACTCCAACAGTGTAAGTCATAATCTAAAACAACGAGGTCGAGATTGTGGGTCAGGTAATTCCGTTCGTGATTCATCAACTAAAGTGACCGATATATTATGAATTACTCATCCTATGTAATAATAGATCCATGAAAAATACCTGATTCATTATAGTATATAGTATAGCTCCTATCCAGATTCGGCAAAATTAGTATCGACGCTGAAGTCAAATGAAATTCAAACTTCTGAAAGGATGTTTCACATGCTTTTAACCAAATTAATTTCAAAGCCTTCTTTATTAATCCCAAAATCAGTTCTACAAGGCATGTGAAATCATGGATTAAGTGTCTATAATACTTAGAAATCCCCAAGAAACTATGAATGGTAATGAAATTCTTAGGATGCTCATAGGAAACTACATCTCTAAATATTCACGAGTCTACTAAAACTCTATATTCCATGATATTGTGACTCAAGAAGTGAACTATATCGATCCAAAAGTGGCATTTACTAAGATGAGAATATATATAATTCTCTCTTAGTGTATTATTCAAAAACACAAGATGGGGTGGATGGTCGGGTCTGGAGTGTGAATATACCAAGATATCCTAAACAAAGACTACCAAAAATAAATCTAGACACAGGTGAAAAAATCGATTCATATGATCCATGAAAATAGAAGGTGAATTCATGAGTTTGAATGACAGAACCAGGTACTCATATTGACCATACATGATCTTGAATGTCGTGCAAGGTATGTATGAGGTCTGAACACAAACATGATGATATCTGACCTTAGATCCATATTTGAAAAAACTCTTTCTCCCTGGAGATGAGATAAGTGGTCATCTATTCTAGGTAATGGATACTGATTCTTTACTATAAGATGATTAAAATGATGGTAATATAGGCCAATCCTAAGGGTACCATCTTCCTTCTAGGAAAAAATGACTATTTAACCCCAAGGAGAAGTGATAGGGCCTATGAAGATTTTAGTCTCAAGATCCTCCAATTTTTTCTTAACTTCTAGAATATTCTTATGTTTCATACTATAAGGAGAAATGGTAACTGATGATGCTCCTGGTAATAAATCAATAGTAACTCTACCAATATAACTAGAGGTAGAATAGAGAATTCATCAGAAAATACATCCCTAAAACACTCCACTAGAGGAGGAAAAATAGCAGGTCACAACCCCAGGACATCCAGGAAGAGATCGACGATCTGAGATGTCACATTTCCCAATCTTTTCTGGTCGGGTCCTGCTCATGTCGTATTGAGATCCCATTATCCCATTTGAATATTCTTAACACCCTATGGTGATTCAAAGATCACCCTCTGATGATAACATTCAATATGGACTTGATAGGGAACTAACAAGTCCATCCTGATGATTATGTTGAAGTCCTTCATATTGAGGATGTAAATACTCCACACAAAAAGTTAACCTCCTATTTAAAGAGAATATTTTTTATAATTGTAAATTTCTTCAGAATAGATACCTAATAGGGTGTATAGCATCATAATTCCATACTTTTTCTTGATATAAAGGTATGTACTCTCAGGTATTAACTTATATGTTAAAGAGTGAGATGCACCTATGTAAAATAAAGAAGAAACTAAAGTGGTGGATACTAGAATAATACCTTATATAGTAGAAGGTCTGGATATATGATCATTAGGTGTATGATAGACAACATTTAACTGACCTATACTATAGACCATAGTCACTACTTGACTTCCTTAAGTAATCTACTTTGCTAGCACTGAGAATCATAATTCTGACCACCTCTGCCTCAATCGCCACCTCGGCCTGATCGGCTGGTGCTATTTCGATAGCCTTCCTATCATGATCTGCTGGCTCTTCTCTTGACCAAGGAGTAGGTACAAATCCCTGTTCTCTAGGAACTATTGGATAATTCATGCAAAAATGTTAGATATGGCCCATCCTACCACAAAATCTACACTCCATTGGGTCCTATAAGAACTGAGGATTTGTGTTTCCCTAATTCCCACACAAGGGGAAAATCAAGAAGCTATCAACACAATGATCCTAGATACTAATACCCCCACAAGCAACCTCAAAGTGATGCTTTCTCCCAAAAGATGAACCACTTATAGCTTTAGGTTCCAAACCACCCTGACTAGAACCATCAGCTTCCCATAGATTCCTCTCTATAAAAATCCCGTAGTTGATTTTTTCATAAATAGTATTCAACCTAAAAACATTAACCTATGAATATATGGCATAAACCAGTCCATCCACAAATCTCTTGGAGATCATAATATCTCGAGAAGCTAGAGTATGAGTGAATCACTATAGTTTTGCGAAACAAGTAGAGTATTCCATAACTAACATACTCCCAAATGCAGGTTTATGAATTATCTAGATTTCATGTCCCTCAAAGTATAGGGAATGAAATAATCATAGAATATCATTCAAATGTCATCTCAGACCATATCTTTATGTTGATGTTCCTGGGTGATTACGTCCCACCACCACTTAGCTGAGTTCTGTCACATATATGATGCAATATTTAACCACTACTCTGAAGTTATATCCAAATGCTCGAATATATATAAGATTTAATTATTCCAGTACTCCAAATCATGAGGTATATTATCCCACAAAAAGGGGGGATAATGCTGATACAAGAATTCATGATTCAACATTACCATACTCAGGGAAGGTCAAACTACAAATTACATAGACTAAAGAATACATAGAAAACCCTATTAGAAATGGGATTTAATGCCCATATTAGGAATAAGAAGAGGATCCAAATGTAGATATATAGGATGAATTACCAGGGCATCCTGACCCACCACCTCCGGTACATGGTCGCCGTCACATTTAGGGCGTACAATAGAAGGACGTCAATGCGGCATGACACTACAGTGCCAAATGAATTCCTCAAAATATATTTAATAAATTTTGAATATTTAATTTATAAACTCATATTGGTATAAATAAATTATATATAAACTACCATTACTCTATATCTTCTCAACATGCCGGGTTTAGATGATAAAAAGAGACCATAACAGGCCATACAAATGAAGATAAATACCCAACTAACCACTACTAAGGTCGGGTAGGGGCTTAAGTCTTTGTTTCACATGTATAGGATAAAAAATTCCACTTTATATTTCATATTCTTTTTGAATTTTTCCTTTTCAATTATATCAATTACTTAAAATTCTTTAATTAGATGGTATACCACTTTCAACCCATAAGGGTGCATACTCATTATGAACCAAAATATGATATCCATTTAACTAACACCATAACACGTTCCATACCATGGGGAGAATGTTCCATGGATCAACATAACATAATTGTATACTTAAGTTGTTTAATTTAACCTATTCAAGAGAAAACTATTAGGATAAGGCATGAAATTTAAGTATCAATTATGTTTTCTAATCCCTACAAGAAGTGTCAGCCCAATTCAATACATATTCAAGGCACTATCAATACGAAACAAGAAAATGCACACTGAAAATAGATGTGTCATGGAAAAATTCATTTCATATTAGTCTTAGTGTGCCTAATAATGATACATGTAACAATTATCCTTTCCCACATATCATCGGGCCAAGGATGAAATAAATTCTCAATCAAAACTATAATAATAACCATAACATAGCATGTTCATCAGCTAATGTTGAAATTATATCAATAGTAATAGGTAAAAGAATAACAACAATTATAATTTAAGAAACCCATATTTTACACTGAACATGGGTTCATGATGACCAATCATAGATTTTGAATAATTTCCAAGCATTCCCAAACTCAAATATGTTGTCTCCAAGTAGTAAAGAAAGAATGGAATCACTATGATACCACTTTGTAATTTGCAGACCTAAGATCCACTTAGCCCGTGCCTTGAGCGGCTGGGTCACATGACCTCAAGCAGGGAACCTCATACACCAGAGGCATCCAAATAGTAGTGATGATGTAAAGGTGGTATAGTGGGGAGACTATACCCTCTTGTTAGAGTATCATAGTGGATACAAAAAATAATGAACAACAACAGAAGCATATATAAACAGACAGAATTAGTAATGCAGTGTAAGAATAACTAAAACTGATATAATAGACAAGTGAGGAAGAATAAATAAATAAATAACTCAAAATAAACTATGGTAGTTTCAATACATGATTCATGGAATGATGATATTCAAAAAAGGGAATAGGGGTGTAGGAGTACAATCATGATATACAAAAGGACAAAAAGCACAAAAAATTCTCCACTAACATCTCACGCGCATGCTCATTACTCTGCTTCTAAGATCTTTCAATAAGAAAAATCCTGTCAACAACCTATAGAAGGGTGATTTCCCTTATCCATACCTATAGGCAGATAGTCTTCTTGGGGACCAATGGTATGTTGAGTAGGGTGTGAGATAAAAATTTCAGCAGGCCACCACCAAAAGTGTCTACATGTAATCCAAGTAGTGCTCATAACAAACCAGTATGAAGGTATAAAAAGAATAGTAAAAAAAAGCTAAAATAAATAAACAACTCATTTAGGCTTCTATAGGATACCTGGCGGGTCAACCTACTTGAACTCATAGCAAGAATAGAAGTATGAACATTCAATATATATATAGTATTAATATATATAGTTTTATTATATATTTCATCCACCTATATAAACCATGTATATGCAGATGTAAGTGGTCATATACCTGGAATACTAGTTCTGGATGGACCAGGGTGTAACTCATACATCCATGATGAGTATAATGAGCCTATAAGCTCATGAAATATAGTACATTCCCTACACCCCAATAGAGCAAGATATTTCTTGATACAATAATCGAGATGGTGAGTGATCCATCATGTCATCACTCAAATAATGAAAAATGGAATGTAAATCCCAATTCCAATATAGTATCACTGGTTTGAGATTCTATACTCAACACCTGATATAAGGGAGTGTGATTATCCACCATGCTTAAAACCACTTAGCACTGAACACATCCTCTATAAAAGAATATTAATTTATAGTATAAGGCATGATATAAAACCTATGATGAAACTTATTTATCTGGACCATATATATAAATAAGGCATATTCATGTTCATAACATAACAGATGATCCATTACCTTTAATATTTTCTATTAATCATGTTCAATTCATTCAAGGTGTTACAATACATGATATTTATTAAATAAGACATAATTAAGTGTATGATGTTACCATACTTCATAACCCATTTCATTTAATTAAAACAATTAATTTAAAGAAGTGAAACCATCATGAAAATCCATACCATTTAATCAATCCATTTTACACCACCAAAGAATAACATCCATCACACGTATGTGATTCCATTTAATTCCATAAATCATATAAATTTCACTTATAATTATCAATGGGAATCTAAAGGTTCCATAGTCAAATAAGAAAATTTCTCATTTGGGAAATTTCAATCATAATAGGGAGAATCACCTATGTGGTGCCTTGGATTCCATTTAGAACACATGTTCCAAGGGAAAAAACCATTTAAAGTATAAGCTGAAAGCTACAAAGGCATTCCAGGGATATTATGAATTATTTATTAAAAGGAAAATTCACTTGGAATTCCCATGGGGTGTCTATAAATAAGTAAAACAACCTATAACTAACCAAAAAATAATCCATTGACATATATTATGGTTCAAAGGTCAATTTGATATAAACGAACCAAATAAAATGTGATGCTCGGAAAAAGCCAGTTTGCGGCACAATGTAATAATTATGAAACATAAAAACGTGAAGGGAAAATAATGTGACCAACTACCTCAAGGTAGTAGATGACACTTCACTTAATATCAGCCTCATATTCAGATTAGGTTGGAAGATATCTGAGAAACAATCCAATGACCTTAAAATAGGGAAAATGAGCCTACACCTAAATAGTGTACTTGATGCCAAGGTGAAATTAGATAGGAATTAAGATACTAGGGGATATTACTAAGATGGATCCAATGACTTAGATAGATCAAAGATCAGGCACCAGAAAGAGGAGTGGTATCAAAGTTTATCTTGAGATAATTTTGATTTCAAAGGATGAGGAGAACCAAGGATGGATTCTAGAGGGAGAAGAAGAAAACGATAAAAGTTTTAAAAGGTTAAGTGAGGGAATTTTTCACTTTTCACCCAAAAATACAGGGGCACATGTTTTAGGGTCATGGTTTGTAAACCATGAACAAACTTTGCAAAATACTAATGTCCAGAAACCTAAAATTATCACACGACCATGCATCTGGAGTCACATTATTATAGAAAAATCATGCATTTTCTGATGCACCTTTGTCTGACGATGCACGGTTAAAACAAACCATGTGACCTAGGATGAATGGTTTAATTTAACCGTACTACCCAGTCTTTTGAACAATATTTAGGATATTTGGGCTCTAAACAAGACCCATATTCTCTTGGGATGTTTCTTAGGCCATATAACTCGTTTACCATGATTAAAAAAAAGTTTAAAATTGAAAAAAATAATGATCCATACCTTTATGAAAATAGGGTTCGTTACAACTTATTTTGAGTTGTTGGTGAGAGAAGAGGTTATTGAGAGGATTCAAGCTAGAACTAAATCTTTGTGAGAGTATAGTCATCAGGATTCTTCATAAAGTAGAGTTGTGGTATGGGGTTCTGGGTTTCCTAGGAAGAATAACTTTCAAATAGATGGGGGTAGTTCCTAGCCCTCATTATCTCCTTTCTCCACGGGAGGTGGCTCTCAGACCTATTCCAAGGTATCAGATGTGTGTTTTTCTTGGGGAGTTTAAGGTCATTAGTGATGAGAGTGCCCAAAAATTATGATCAGTTAGTGTGTGTCTAGTTTTTTACTTTAGGTTCCCCCATTTAGGTAGTTTCATCCAATATAGTAGTTGTAAGTTGTTTCAGTTTGGGATCAATAGAGAGGATATGAGGTAAGAAGAGTACAACCCCAATATACTCCTTATCTTCATAGGGAAGAGCACCGCATAGTAGGTGGTCATCAGCAGGGTCGTAGAGGTCCTGGAGGAGGTCATGATCAACTAAAATCATTTTTCATTTCTATCATTGGGTGATCCATATGTATTTCAAGGAACACATTTCTTTTTTTTTCTACATGTGTTCATTCTTTTATTGATTTGGGATAAGTATACTCATTTATATCCCCTAACCCTATCCATGCTTTGGGAATTTAGGTATATAGGTCTCTAATTCCTTTGAAACCGACTACGCTAGTTGGAGTTTGAGTTGACTTATATGAAGTGTTTAGAGATTGTGATCTAGTGCTGTGAAATCATTGATCTTGGGGATATTTCATATCTTTATGAATATATCCATATGAAATCATCCTCAACATGAATTAGTGGTATTCAGTGTAGGCTATCATGGATTGATTCAATATGTGGAGAGATTGTGGTGTTTGTTTGTGAGGGAGATCCTTTAATGGGTTAGAGGAATTTTCCATCCTTATATTCTTTGATGGCCAAGCTGGTTTTGAGTTCATCATAAGTTCATCAGTCAGTGTTTCCCAGGGTTGTATAAGAGTACCTTAATGTCTTTACAGAGGAGGTTGTAGAGTTACCCCCTAACAGTATATTGAGTTTGGAATTGAGCTATAGCTATGAATACCTACAATCTTTATATCGTAATATTGGAAGATACATTATGAATTTCATGATCAATGATTATAGCTCAATGACCTATCATAGTGAGGTTTTTCTTCATTGAGTGTGTCACCATGGGGTGAAACATTTTTTCCCATGAAGAAGGATAATGGTAGTTTTTGAATTTGTATCTATTATCATCATATGAACTAAGTGAAAGTGAATAAACTCTATCATATTAAATGGATTGATGATTTAATTGATCATCTAAAGAGAGAATTTTTTTTCTCAAAAATTTATTTGTGGTTGGGATATCATCAAATGCGGGTGAATGATGAGTATATTCAAAAGATTGTATTAAATTATCATCAGGTGAATTATGAGTTCATTGTGATGTAGTTCAGTGGGATTAATTCCCCATCCATGTTCATGGGGTTAATGAAGATATTGTCCAAATATTTACTAGATTGGTCATGATGGTTTTCATTGATGATATTCTTGTGTACTCTATATCTGAGGAGGATCATCCAGATCATCTACATACAATCTTGGAAGTTCTTTATTATGAGAATCTATTCATGAAATTGTAAAATTTTGTGTTTTGAGCTCATGAAGTCCATTTCATGGGGTATTTCATGTCCCAATAGAGAGTAGATGTGGATCCTTCGATCATAGAGTTGGTTATTTCTTAGGAATCCCCCAAGATAGTGGAAGAGGTGTGGAGTTTACTTAATATTGTAGGCTATTATAGGATGTTATTAGGCGATTTATCTTGGGTTGTGACCCATATGATAGCCTTGAACTAGAACTATTAGGTGTTATTTTGGACTGATCAACGTTAGGTAGATTTTGATTACTTGAAGGAGAAGTTATTCTTCCCTTTAGTCCATTGTTTTCCAGTTGAATGAGTTTAGTTATAGGTTTTATGTGACGCTTCAAATCTTGTCCTTGGTTGTGTTATGATGTAGTAGAGATTACTAATTTTTTAGGGGAATTGGTGGTTATGTCCCCATGAAAATAGCTTTGTCACTCATGATCTTGAGTTAGAACCAGTTTATTTTTCTTTCTTCTTGTGGTGAAATTACCTCATCAATGATTATTTTGTGGTTTTTATTGACCTTATGATATGAAGGTATGTCTTATCCTAGAGTGACTTCAACTTGAATCAGTGTTTTTGGATTGAATTATTGTTAGATAATGACTTTGATATTTTTGATATGCAATGAAAGGTATATGTTATAGCTGATGTGATGATAAGAAATTCATGTAGTGATGTCGTCCTTGAATTTGGAGATTGTTGGTGAGTGATGGAAGTATACTCAATGATGCATATAAATATGGGAGTGGTTATATGAATAATTTTTCTTTTCTAGATGATGGTGCTATCATGTTTAGTGAAATAGGTGGAGGATTCCTAGCTAGGTGATTTTGATTTGGAGGTGTAGAGGTATCAAGTTATTTTTTTGATTCCCATGATTGTTGTTGTAAGGTTATACAACACTGTGTGTTATTCTAAGGAAGGATTTTCATTACATCAGTGATTCATGATATTGTTCTCTATGATAAAAATAACTCACTTTTATAGGTACACCCTGACATGAAAAAGATGTACCGAGCATTGGGAGTTCAATTTTGGTGGTATGGTTGAAGTGTGGAGTTTCGAAACTTGTATCTTGATGTTTGGTCTGCTAGAAAGTGAAGGTCCAGCACTATGTACTTGATGGTATGCTCAAACCATTATATTTTCCCAGATAGAAGTGGGGGAAAAATCTATAGACCTATTTACTAGTTTACCTTTATATCAGGGAGGCTATGATGATATATGGTTCATAGTGAATCATTTGATGAAATCAACCCACTTTATAGTGATCAGGGAGTCAAGCTCAATAGAGGTTTTTTGAGGCTGTGTTTGGAGGTGGTGGTGTGAATCCATGGATTCTAGAGGAAGATCATATTTGACCAAGATCCTCATTTTACATTAAGTTATTAGAGAGATCTTCAACATGATTTTTACTCTCATTTATGACTTAAAACTGATTTTTATCCACAGACAGATGGTCAGATAGAGAAGAACATCTATATTCTTGAAGAATAGTTGTACTATTTTGTCCTCTATTTAGGAGGTCATGTATGAGGCACCTTACCATGATAAAATTTTATTAAAATAATAATTTCCAATCCACCATTAGTATGGATCCATCTAAATATTTGTATTACCAAACATTTTGTTCTCCTTTATACCATATTGGGGTTGGAGATTTAGAAATTCTCAGTCCAAAACTAGTAAAGAATATGATAGAGATGGTATAGGTAATTCATGAGAGGATTAAAGATGTCTAGAATTGTCAGAATTTCTATACAGATCATACCTATGGATCTCAAAATTGGAGTTACCATGTTTCTAATGGTGGATCCTTGTAGTGGGAAGTTAATGTTTGGTCCGGGGACAAGCTTTCTCCTTGATTTATTTGGACTTTTGAGGTGTTATCTCATGTTGGATCCATGGTGTATCATATATCACTTCTAAAATAGATGAGAAAAATAAACAATGTTATTCATGTGTCCTAGATAATTTATTATCTTTATGATGACTATCATGTCATGAATTTGGATGAGATCGATGTTGATGATGATAAAAACTTTTAGGAGTGGCCTAGGGATAACCAGGACTTCTTGGAGAAGGTCTTTCATGGGCATTCTATTCCCTTGGTTTCTGTCTTGTCATAGAACAATTATGTGGAGTAGAGTACATTAAAATGTGGT
The DNA here is from genome assembly GCA_963277665.1 of Viscum album. NCBI lineage: Eukaryota > Viridiplantae > Streptophyta > Magnoliopsida > Santalales > Viscaceae > Viscum > Viscum album. Next base: position 917,950,360 of record OY728164.1, on the reverse strand, counting down.
TTTCATGTGCACACTTAGTACACTGAGTTTTTTGATGTTTATATCTTCTCTTGAAATGTTGTTTATTTTGTGTATGTTGAGATTTTTGGTTTATGAGATGGTTTCCTTTTATTTCTCATTGGTAACATTACTCTCATTTGAGATGTATATCTCCCAGAAGAGTGTTTATGAGAAACTTTTTTCTATTTCATGGTTTTGATATGTTCCTCTAATTAGGTGGCTAAGATCCTATGATGGTGAGATCCTTGAGAGTTATATTATGGGGTGGCTATCTGGATGGCCTCTTTTTATTTTCTATCTAGGTTTTGTTATTGATTCTTGAGTATGAGAATATTTTGAGAGGTATCTAATGTGAGGTCCTGAAGAAATCTTGTCTAACCCTTCACATGTTTCTGAAATCTATGGTTCTCAGAGGAGGTCTAGATCGGGTCTAGTGGTATTTTGCTAATAAAAGATGGAAGCTGGATTAATTCCTAATATATAAGGATTTCACATTGTGAATATGTGGTTCATCACTTGTGAGAGGCTAGTTCATGGGGAGATTCATAATGTGAAATAAATTAGGATTTAATGGTCTAAGGTGACACAATTTTCTACAAAACTTAAAATCCTATACTTTCATAATGTAAAATGGTTTCACATTGTGAAAATACTATGGATAGTGCACCGTTAAAAATTTATATACCTAGAGTTTTTCTAAAACCTAAAACTTTCCCCAAAACCATAGGAAACCATCATAACTCTCCCCTAGTGTCTTGGAATCCCTGTTATAGGGATCGATTATTAACCTATTGTCTTTGATTTTTGGTGATTCGAGGTATGTTTTGTAACATACCAAAACTTTTAAATGATATTTTATTCTTGATAATATCCTTGTTATATTATATTATACACAAAAAATTGTATATATTTAATAATGAAGTTGTATTCATTGACTATATAGGAAAATTTCACCATTAGGATTCGACCGTTATATGACTGCTTGACAAATATGAACATTGGTCAATATGGAAATTGGAAACTAACACTCTTGGTAATAAATTTAATGTGTTTATAATATGTAATAAAAAAAGATAATTATTTTAGAAAGGAGAAGCAATGAACATAACCATTAGAGTCTTTTCATATGAATCCCATTTTTTAGAACTTGTGAGGGAGGTAGTATCACTAGGGTTCTCCCTTGACCATGCCCAAGTCGAGATTGAACAAGTGAAACTATAATGAAATCTCCTACTGAAGATGTTAAAGTTAGTGAAAATTACCACTTGGTTGATGTTAGTTGAGCCACCCCATGAATCTATCACCATCATACACCTTACCCTTAGGTCATACGTGGGTATTATAAGGGGTCACATGTCTAGGCCTTAGTTACATAAAGTGTAATTACTGTGCATAAATAAATTTTTTATTCCATAAATCCCATTTAAGAGTAGTTTCAGTTATTAAAATATATGTTTAATTTAGATGAATTTGATAAATTAAATTTTTAGACACAAATTTTACTTTCAAGAAAAGATATAAAGTTTATAATAGACTAAGGTTTTTTTAATAATATTTATTTTAATGAAATAGTATGTTAAAACAATATTACTTAAATATAAATTATATAATAATTTTATTTTGTCCTCATAAAATTTTAAAAGTCAGAAATTTGACTATGTTTTATAACTCACTATTTTTTTAATAAATAAAGATTATTATATTTAAAAGTTAAAATTATAATATTTATATAATTATTTTTAAAAAATAAACATCATTTTTGAAATCAACATGTTGAAACTAGGTTAGGGTGAATTTATGATAATTTTCTAAAATACTTTATTTTTCTATGAACAGCAAAAATTCAGTTTTGGGTTTTTGCAATGTTTAATGACTTCGTAATTATGTAATAATGATTTAATAATTAATTAACTATAATACATGCCCTAAAATATCTTATTTTATTAATATTAATTATTTTAAGGTATTTTAATCAATTACCAAATCTATAAATGATTTTCCAAAGTCTATAAGGGGAACTTTGATTTAAAAAACACTACCTTGGGGAAACATTAATTTTCCAGGACAAAAGAAGTAATATAAAATTATGATCAGTTATTTTGGGATAAAATAACTTAATTTTTGACCCAAATATCCAAAAACATGGGTAAAAACCATGGTTAAGAAAATGGTTTTTCTTTTTCCACAACCAAGATTTCCAAGGCCTATATTTGGAAATTGTTAAACAAATCTTCCACTTTTGCTATAAATACTCGCCCATTTCTCCATTTTGTTTCACTCCCAATACATTATCCATGATTTTAAGGTATTGTTCCTCCCAAGGATCCCCCAAGGTGTCCCTAATACCCCAAGGTTCCATTCCTCCAGTTTTTAGAGTAACTCTTTAAGGTAAGGGAATTTTCCTTCTTTTCTCTTCAATTCAATAACTTATTTTTGTATGTGTCTTCTAATTGTTATGATTAATCTCATCGATTACCCTTTTTATCATACCCTTACTTCTAAATAATTTTTTATCAATGGGATACCCTTTCCACCTCCCATTTTACACTTTTTTAAAACAAAATTTTATACAAATCATGATATGGAATTTACTTCTCAAATCTCTCTCTATGTTTAAGAAATTATCTTTTATTTTAATTTTTTTGAATACTGAAACCTCTTTTTTTTTCAGGTGTATTCATCTATATGTAAAAATGATTTATTTTATTTAGTATTTTACACATAATAAACCCAAATTCCATTTTCATGGGTGAAAAAGATGTAATTTTAATGTCCCAGAAATTATGTATAATTTTATTAATTATAAGGAATTATTTCGAGAATGTGAAATCTGACGGCCCGTGATTATGAGGCCCGGAGAGCCCAAAATGAACCATCGAAGTTTTTTTAAGCTTTAATTAACACGCGTAACCAATTTACTGAAAAAATGGAATAGATCCTAAATAGTTTCCTAGATTATAAATCTAAGGGCACCGTTGCGCTCATGTTAGAGAGTTTACCCTAGGCATGACTTAAGTTTAGGTGGCGCAAGCCTACGGTGAGAAAACCTGAAAATGGCATAACCATAAATAAAATAATTAAATATAGTTATTTTATTATTAAAATGATTATAACTCACGAATGGTGACTTAGATAAAAAATCTGAGACAACCGTTGAACTCGTGAGGGTATGCTTTCTTTAAGAAGATACTAACTTTGGCCGGCATGGGCCACAACAGAAAGTTAGTTTTTGGCCACAAATAAAATAATTATGTGATAATTATTTTACTGTAAAATCTATAACTTTTAAATGGTAACTCAGATTGAAAATACGAAAGTACCGTTGGGTTCATTGGGGCGTGTTTCACTTAGGCAGAGCCTAACCTCGACCGGTGCGTGTTGAGGGTGACTATTAATAATTTTCTGAACTTTTTTTTCGGGTACGTTCCGGAAACGCACGAGCAGCATTTTGTATCTTTTGAACTGGTGCTCGGAATTGAAATCCAAGGACATCATTGAACTTGCAACACTGATATTCACTTAAGGAGACAATCACCTTGACTGCAGCAGGTCGAGGGTGAAAGTTAGTTTTTGGAATTTTTCTTGGTTGTGTTAAAAGAATAATAAAATAAAATAAAATGAAACATATTTTATTTTATTTTACTTTGTGAAACCACCCATTTGAATTCGGTGGTGGTGAAAACCTGAGATTGAAACCTCCCATTTTGAAATTAATGGTGGGGACCACTCGACCCTTGAACTCCCTCTTTAATGTGGGAGGTGACTCCTGGTTTCTCTCCCGAATTAATGTGCCAACATAACCTAATTAAATGTTCCAACTTTAATTAAATTGATAAACTTATTTTAATATGTTGGATCCTCATTTCATTGTTGGAAATAGTTGGAAAAGGAGAGTTTGGAGAGCCTTGGAGAACCAGAAAGAACAGTCTCCAATGAAGAACCATCCCCAACGAAGAATGAGGAACCGACCCCGAGCCTGGATAGGAAGCGTCATGCAGAAGTGACGAACACCGACGTTCTTCAACGACTTCGTCTTCTTCCTCATGCCACCTCCATAAAAAATCGAGGTAGGGGTTTTTTTTAATATGATTTAATTTATTTATCGATTCTTCATATTCTGGTTTCACAACGACAATGGTCAAACTAACACGACCATCGTCTCGCACATATACCTTGCCTCTTATCTTTTTATTCTCCGCATGTTCTTCATGCATTCTTCAATGAAAAAAATTTAATGATGCTGGAAATGCAATATTTTTTTGATCCCAACATATGTACACAGAGCCCTCAGCCCAAGGATTTTGAATATGAGATCGTTTTACTTTTCGGGCTAGGAATGAAGCCGCAATGGATCACGGAAGAAGGCGGCGAATGACACCCGACCGACCGTGAGGAAGCAAGGGTGGCGCATGTCCACGCCGCTGAATGATGAGGGAACCATGGCCTATCGGCCGCGATGGGGTAGGGTGGTGACCGAAATCGGGCCGACTGCGTGCTGGAGTGGCAGGGTGCATCCGCACCACCGGAGCAGGAGGCTGCAGCTGCTTGGCCGCAGCGAAGGCTGAAGAGCAGCCGACCGAGCCGACCACTATGGAGTAGCGTCGCGCGACCGCGCCACTTTGAGGAGGACTGATCAACCATTGTGGTTCTATGGGACCTTCTCTAGTCCCACGGTGACCTAGCAGTGCCTATAGGCACTGCCCCTTTGTAGTTATGAACAGAAGGGGGTCCACACCCCCTTTGGTGCCAGCTCTGGTGGACCGCGCCATCAGGTCGCGCCCAGCGCGGGCCGGGCCACACCCAACGAGCAGGACTGGGCCCACCGCAGCCCAGGACAACCGTGACATACCCAAATGGGGTCAGTTCAACCCAAACCAGTTTCGGACGGCCCAAGCCGGGTTGGTTCGACTGGGTCGGACCGGACCCAGGCCCATCTAAACCCAGTTTCACCTTTTTGGCCGTAACTTGAGAACCATGCATCTGTTTGATGAACTGTCTATGGAACCAGAATCCTTGGATCTATATGGTCATTTTGGTATACTCTACTTGAGTTTTTGATAAATTTACTGTATGTCTAGGTTGGATCAAACCCTAAATCCAACCGGGCCCTCGGAGCGAAAATGCTAATAACTTACAGACCAGGGGTCCAATTAGCGCGCCATCTATTGCATTTGGTCCCTTATGATATATAGGACCATTGAGATACTTCTTTATGGGACTCCGAGATGGTTGAGGTATGACCAATGTCTTGGGGAGAATTTCTCCCAAGCGCGCTACGTACAGAACCCTATGACTGGATGAGACTTGATGACTGCTGACCATTACGACTCGGAGTGACTTGATAGACCCAGTGGGGAGCACCTCTATGTGACGCGGTAGACCCATGGTGGGGAGTGCCTCTGTGTGACATGGAAGACCCATGGTACTAGACAGGAGCAGTACCTCAGCATGCCATGAGGGGGAGCGCCTCTATGTGACGCAGCAAACCCATGGTGGGGAGCGCCTCTTTGTGACGCGACAGACCCACGATATTCGACTGGAGGAGTACCTCAGTAGTCAAAGGTTAGTGGGAAGCCCCTCTGTGTGACGTGAAAATCCCACTGTACTCGATAGAGGAGGAGTTCTTCGGCAACTGAGGTATTCATGGTTTGTGACTGATGATTCTATTGTTACTACCCTATAATATACATTGTAGTGACTTCCATGGATATCAAGATGCATTAAGTGTCTTGAAGAGAGTTTCTCCCAAGTGCGCTACGTACAGAACCCTATAAATGGATGATACTTGACAAATACTTACCATTATGACTTATAGTGACTCGACAGGCCCGGTGGGGAGCGCCTCTGTGTGATGCGACAGACCCACGGTGGGGAGCACCTCCGTGTGACGCGACAGACACATGATACTCGACAGGAGGAGTACCTCAGAAGGCCATGAGGGGGAGCACCTCTGTGTGACATGACAGAACCATGGTGGGGAGTGCCTCTGTGTGATGTGTCAGTCCCATGGTTCTTGATAGGAGGAGTACCTTAGCAGTCCAAGGTTAGTGGGAAGTGCCTTTGTTTGATGTGGCAAGACCATTGTACTCGATAGAGGAGGAGTTCTCTAGTAGCCGAGGAGTTCGATGATATGATAACCTTTCCACCCTTGACCTAAAGTGATACCTGGTGTGAGTTTTCTTTACCTTTTTCTTGTGATTGAGGTTATTCTATGTGGTACTTTACCTAGGTGGTAATCTAGCTTCGTGGTGTTACCCTGTGGTTTTTCTTAGTTGAACTCTAGGAGACCTTCAGGGTCTCGGAGTCCCTACTGAGTATCGTTATAATCACCCCTTCATGGGCTATGTCTGCACCTTGTTGTGTCTTGTGTAGATGACGAGCAGCTGGGATAAGGTTTTAGGGAGCTAGGACTAGGCGGTACGCAGAGGAGACGGAAAAACGTGGAGTGCTGAGGAGGTGATCTGTACCTACCCTTTAGGTAGGAACCTCAGAGGATGACCCATTAGCTATTTTCCTTTTTTCTTTTAGTTGTATTTTATTTTTAGTTGTACTTGTACCTTTATAGTAGGGCTTGTATTCTGTCCCCTTTTACTTTCAACACTCTTTTACTATACTAGTTTAATTCACAGTTGCTTCTTTCCATGTTCTTGGACCGTGTGTTTGTACATGATTAAAGGAAATGCCTTCCCGTTTTAGTGATTATTCCTTTCTATGCTAGTCTCTAGCCCCTGGCCTATGGAAGGTGGGCTTGGGGTAGTCACAACATGGGCCCCAGGGGATGGGTCGTGACAAATTGGTATCAAAGGAGTTTGGTTCTACCGAAGAACTAGGACTCTGATCTTTTCTATGAAGCAATAATGTTAAAGTGTTATGAGTGTGATTTTAAGTTTGAGGAGTCTAGTGTTGGTGTGACAACAGACATATCCATTCACTAGGACCCTAAATTATGATTTCCAACTCAGCGCACAAAAACACTGATTGCGTGTGTTTTAAAATTTTTTCTTTTTGATATCTTGAGTCATCTCACCAGGTATAACTTATTGACCGTGGCACACCTATTCTTTATCAGGATTCCGCTGCGTAGCCAGCCAGCTAGGATTCCCGAGAGAGTACATGATGAAGCCCCCCCGAGTGATGAGGCCTCGATGTAGGGCCCTCTTATGGCATTAGCTCCTTCGGGTGGTGTACCAGTAGCACCAATATCCACTGGGCAAGTGTTTCCACCAGCCCCACTAGTAGAGGATGCATGCCTACTGAGCGCGTTGCACGAGTTCCAACGATAGAGGCCTATGAGGTTTTGAGGTGAGTCAGATTTCCAGTCAGCTGAGGGTTGGCTGGAGGCAGTGGATAGAGTTTTCTGCCTAGTTGAGACACCAGTAGAGTAGACGGGGATTCCAGCTGCTGGTCTTTTCTAGTACGTCACCATGAGGATGGTCCGTAGGATAATGAGGCTTCATGATGCAGCCGATTTGTGTATAAATTTTCATATATATTATTGAAAATAAAAACATGTTTTCACTAAATATCTTTTGTTTCATGAACATATTATTTGATTTTGGTGATTCTGTTTATTTTCAAGAGATTTCTGGCCAAAACACACAAATCGAGAGAAGCTTGTGAAAATTTCCCAACTACACGACGTGTACTTTTATACATTCTGTGTACATTCATACAGGGACACAGATCAAAAGGGGGAGTACACGCCCAAGTAACCAGCCAAATGCTACACGTTGTGTGGATTACTAATACACGCCATGTATCAGCTTCTAGATGTGGTTGGTGGCACTTTCTATGGACTACACACCATGTGTGGCAGCTCTACACTTCGTGTACGTGCCTCCAACCAGCCGCCAATGCCGTGTGAGTCAAAGACGGCGTGGCTGACCACCTAATGAAGAAAAACCGTGGAAAAATCATGTTGACAAGACCACACGACGTGTACTTTTATACATGCCGTGTACTTAAGTTTTCTATAAATAGCAGCCTTGGCCTTCATACCAAGGAGATCCAGAACACTTGAAGAGAGGGTAACTTCTGCTACAATATTCTCAAGGCACCGTTGTACCACTATTCCACCATTCCACCTTCTGACACCTCTCCTCGTAGCTTATTCGATGATCACATCAGGTATCGAAGGTGTTATTTCTATTACATCCTATATGTGTAACTAAACACCCCTTGTGTTGGGGCTGTGGATAATGAAGAGTTTTTGTATGTTGGGTTGATTTATACGGTTGTGTTTGTTCTTTTAAATTCTTCTCATTCTTCTTTAACCATTGTTGAATACCATTGAGAATTCTGATCCAGACCAAGGGCAGAATTCTTAGGGACTTAAAAGAAGAATGATGGTTAATTATTTCATGATCATTGAAAGGATTCATCGATTAAAAAATGGAATAAAATAAAAGTAAGAATTGTGAAACACTAACTACCAGACCAAGGAGTCAAATTACTTTAATTCCAAGACAAAATCAACCGGACCAAGGGAATATTGTCATTAATAAGATCCAGAATGTTGAATTATCATGAACAACACAACCATATAATAAATCTTCATTAAATCTCTATAATCACTATATCACCAACATTTTCTTCTTCCTGCTAAATACATCAAAAACTCCCTTGTTTTTTTCTCTTAAATTGTTAAATATTATTTCAAGTAAACAAAAAAGATTCAATAATCCCAAACAAGAAAGTCCACTCTAAATTCAGCATAACTCACTGAATTAATTCTAAACTCAATTGAATTCATGCACTTACCAAGTTCCCTATGGATCGACCCCACACTTGCACTATACTAAGTTTAAGAGTGGGTAATATCAATTTGGGACACCGATAACATACCTTCGGTAAAACGACCGACCAAATTTTGGCGCCATTTCCTGGGAACTAATGGTTTAAGTGCTAACATTTAGTTTATTCAGTAATTAATTAAGTGAAAATAAAATTTAAAAATTCATAAATATTTCTTTCCTAAACCCATTTCTATTTATCTTTTATTTTCCTCATTTACGCTTGGTAGTTTGTTTTGTTTTGTGCAGGTCCGTAGGTGTATGAGCGGCCACCTCACACGTTCCAAGAGCACTAAGTCATCAGGGTTTTTTTTCCAAATGACCCAGAGATCGAATGGACGTTATTGAGGCACCAACGAGAACTAATGGCCAAACACAATCAAACCACTCCACTGGCGTGGAATGAGGAAGTTCATCCAGCTGTGGCCCAAGGAGCTAGAAAGCAGTTAGGTCCAGATGACAACCGGAACCAACAAGCTCCGCAGGCTCCATAATACCATCCGAAACAACTCCAGCAATTCCAACCGGAGTGGATTCCATACTTCAACCAAGGTCAAGGGCCGTTCTATGATCCTTTGTACCAACAATTCATGCCTGTGCCCCTTCATCAACAACCACCTCCTTGACGTACTCTTATCGAGTACAGCCTTCCATCGATCCATGGAGCTGATACAAGCATTGTTCGTCCTTTGGTACATGCCCAACACTTCGAGATCAGGCCTGCTATCATGCAGCTGATCCAGAACACCGTTCAATTTGGCGGCCTGCCCAGTGAATAACCAAACACTCATCTCTCCAATTTTTTGGAGATATGTGATACATTACATTACCATGGCATGTCTGAGGAATCCATCCATCTTCGTATGTTCCCTTTCTCTCTATGGGACGAGGAAAAAGACTGGATCAAAGGGTTTCCACAAAGATCCATCCTAACCTGGGAGGAGATGACCTAGTCATTTCTGTCCAAATACTTCCCACCCTCAAAGATGGTAACCCTATGGAACGAGTTCTACAACTTTCAAAAGAACGACTCAGAGTCGTTGTACGAATCCTGGGAACGTTTTAAGGAAATGTTACGTAAATGCACACACCACGGTCTTCCACTCTGGATGCAAGTCCAAACCTTCTATAGAGGACTAACAACAAACACAAAGTCTGTGGTGGATGCTGCTGCTGGAGGTACGATAATGCGAAAGTCCCATGAAGAACATTTCGAACTGCTGGAAGATATGTCTTCCAACATCTTACAGTGGCATTTAGAGATGGGTACCCAAAAACGAGGTATGCTTAGTATTGATGTTACTACCATGCTTACTGCCCAATTCGATGCAGTATCCAAAAAGATTGACACACTGAATCTCAAGGGCGCATCTCAAGTCCATGCAGCGAACCATCCATCATGCGACGACTGTGGTAACAACCACATCCTAAGAGAATGCCCGAGACCTTCAGTCGACCCTTAGATAAGTGAGGTGAGCATTGTTTCTCAAAACAGAGGGTCAAACTAGTATCAACATTACCAGAATCCGGCATGGCGAGATAATCAGAACATAGGCTAGGGCCAACAGCAGCAGACCCCTCTGCCCCAACGACCGCCTGGCTATAGTCAGCCATAATATCAGATCCCAAATCCAAGGCAACTACAGAACCAGCAGGGATTCTACCAGCAGCAAGGGTATCAAAACCATCGCTCGTAGTAGCCAAGGCAGCAACCACCTCCACCATCTCAACAAACACCTCAACAAGAGAATACCTCAAGGTTAGAGGATCTTCTAACAAAATTCATATCAACTGCTGAGACCATATTTCAGAACTTGGAGGCTTCTATTCGAGGCCTCAAGAACTAAATCGGCCAATTAGAAAACCAACTCTTAGGGAGGCAGCCTGGTACACTACCAGGAAACACCGAGAAGAACCTGAGGGAGGAGGCCCATGCCATAACACTGCAAAGTGGAAAGAATATTCATCAGAAGGAACCAACATATTCAACTACACCTATACTCCCTATTGAAAACAAAGTTACAATTTTAGACCCCTCTTCATCCGAATTTCCATCACTGGAGGGTTAACCAGGAAAATCTAAGGAGGTAGTCAAACCATTTGAGCCTGTGTTACCTTTTCTGGAGAGAATGAACCAAAGGAAGATGGATAACTAGTTTGGAAAATTCATGGAGGTATTTATAAATCTACACATCAACATCCCATTTGTAGAGGCTCTGAATCAAATGCCCACATAAGAAAAATTCATGAAGGAAATCCTCTCAAATAAGAGGAATATGGAGGATTGGAGCACCATAGAACTAAAAAAGGAGTGCTCCGCAGTCGTACAACATTGCATTCCTCCAAAACTCTTGGATCCATGTATGTTTACTATCCCTTGTACAATTGGACCCTATGAATTTGGAAAATCTCTATGTGACTTAGGAGCCAGTTTCAACCTCATTCCATTCAGAGTTTTCCAAAATCTCGGACTCCACGATCTGAAGCCTACCCGAGTCTCCCTTCAACATGCTAACAGATCCATTAAATATCCAAAAGGGCTACTGGAGGATGTGCTCGTGAAGGTGGGATGATTGATCCTCCCAGTAGATTTTATTATCCTAGACATGAAGGAGGATCAAGAGGCACCTCTTATAATTGGAAGACCTTTCCTGGACACTGGGAAGACACTCATTGACGTATATAAGGGGGAGATGATTTTCCAGGTAGAGGATGAAAGAGTCTCCCACAATGTTTTAAAGGTCATAAAACAAGCATCATTGCCTGATCATGATGACTGTTTTGCAATAGAAATCGTGGATGATCTCTTGGTGGATGATCTGGTATATACCTATATTTCTAATCACTTTATCATTCCAGACATTCCTATTGGAGAAGAGCCGGAAAACGTGTAGTTCCTAGAAGGCTAGGGAAACTACTATTGGGACCATTATCCACCATAAATATCAGGTATGTCATGGTAAGAAGGTCGAGCCAATGACCTAAAATAAAGGCGCTTCCTAGGTGGCAACCCAGAGGTTACACGCCATGTCCCACATATATACATGGCATGTACTTATCTTTTTAATTTATAATCATAATAGTATAAATCTATAGAGTAACTAATCAATAACTAGGGATGATGTCGGTGCCGATGGTAAAGTCATTGGAGTTTATTCGAGCCATCCCCAGTTCGAATCCTCCCGACCTACCTTTGGCACGGGGTTCCTCATTTTCTTACACGACGTGTGTAGTAATATATATATATATATATATATATATAAATATATATATATTTGCTTATAAGAAAACCCATGGTGGGGATGGATCAGTTGGCCACGATCGTAACCCTATTCCAAAAGACTCAGGTTCGAATCCTGGAAACCACCCCATTTCCATCATTTACCCTTTTAATAAAACCACACAACGTGTCTTTCGATATACATCATGTGTGACATAATTTTCCTTACTAATTTAAAAACGTTTTCTTATAAAAGAAATTCATGAAGATGAATTTGGAAGATTGGTAAAGTCTCGGCCCTGGATCCAAAAGACCCGGGTCCGAACTTGGCTAATCTCCCTGATTCATCCCCTTATTTTATAATTAAAAACCACATCCTGTGCATTTTCTTCTTTCTGTGTGTATAGGATGTATAGATTAAATTGTATATAAATAATAAATATGGACAGTAGTACAACCTTCGCTCCTGTGGATGAGGGTTTCCGTTCGGAATGACCGATCACCGGTTCGAACCTCACCCCAAGCACCGGACCAAAGGTTGTACTTCTCTTTTTCCAATTCTAAATCAAACGACGTGTATTTCCCGATACAAGTCATGTATAGTTTTATTTGTAATAAAATAAATATATATATATCTATATCTATTTTTTATTTTAGTTATTAATAATAATTATTATAAAGTTTACTATGATAATTATATATATATATATATATATATTATTAAAAAAAACATACACGACATGTCTGATAAAGTACACATCGTGTAGTCCGGCTATAAAAGCCGGACGCCCTACGCAGCCACTGTCCGTGTCGGGCAGCCCACGCCCTCTCCGTTTTCTTTCTTTAGAAGCAGAAAAACCCAACTTTCCCAAATACACCATTTTACATCGTTTTAAGGTGAGATTTCTTCCTCATTTCACTCATCGCATCAGGTACGCCATTCTTCCCTCTTTATTTCCTTGTTCTTGTAGCATTTAGAGTGTTTTTCAATTTCTCGACCGTTCAGATTCTGCCAGTACACAGGTACGCATGAAGAACACATGATGTGTACTCTTGTACATGACCACACACTAAAAACTTCAAAATTTGAAACTACATGGTGTGTATGTTCGGTAAACACCGTGTACTATGAAAAGTCATGACCGAGTCTTCCCTTTTACATAGCCACACATCCCATGTTCCCCTACATGACGTGTATGTTCGGTACACGCCGTCTAGTTAATTATATGGCCCAACCCATTTGTAGTTCCCACACGGCCAGGACCTCATATGCTTATACACAGCGTGTAATGTATATACATGTCATGTACCCTTCCCTGACCAGGTGACTCACCAACTCGGCGTTTCGTTCTAGAATACACGGGTTGCTTCCCGCTACCACTACACTCCATGTACTCTTGAAGTACACAACGTGTATTTTTATTTTTCTTATTTTTCTCACATTTTTCTCTTTTTATTCTTTTTCTTTTATTTTCCTTCTATTTTATTTTGTTTTTTTTCTTTCTTTTTCAGATTATGGAAGATTGCGATCCTTCCCAAGGGAAGAAGCCGACCTCCGCCACTGAGGGTGAGAGGCCCATTTTTCAGAGGATTCGCCTCCGAATTCCGACGCAGGCAGAACCAGACGCTCTGGTCTACGAGCTCCCTCCATTGGCCATTATTCCACCGCCAATATCCCCAATAGAGGTCAGTCCTAGCATAGCTGTACCTCCAACTTCCAGCATAGAGCTTCCGATCACCACCATTTATGCTACATCAGCTGCCGCTCTCCCTGCGCCATCTTTCTCAACAGCTGGTCCCACATCGACCACTTTCTCCACCGATCCTTCACCTACTGTAGCCGATCCACCCCCAAAGACATCCCCTATTGCAGCACCACCTGGACCAGCTCCTGCGGGTATCCCCTATCCGCATATGGTGTTCCCATCTACTGACATGGCACACGATAGAGTTCGGTGTTTCTCTCACCTCCCAATCCCATTGAGTAGTCGCTATCTATACCCTACTATGCCTCATAATCTGGGCATATGGGAGGAGTTTAGGGAGCTCCTCGGCCACACATCACTACTGGATATCTTTCAGGTCATCACTTCTATATATAGAGATTTATTTTTGGAGTTTGATGCATCGTTTGAGTTTGATGGACCTGGATACAGGGAGACACCGAGCGATACTGTCCCGACAATTAGATTTCAGTTAGGCGACCTCCATTTTTCACTTTCACTACATGACATTGGCTGAGGGTGTGGGTTCTACCCCTATCTAGTCACCCCACCATGAGTCTCCACCTTGCTCCGCCCTGAGCGCCTGACCCTCATGGCTGCATGGTGATATATTGCCAGCCCTAACCACCCCTACTTCCCCACCTCCCAGAAGAGCACCCTCTTCCTCGAACCTCTCATTTGATTCACTCACCGGTGCTTTAGCGCCATTCTTTTTCCCCGTCATGAGGATATGGGGGTCGTAACTACCCGTGACATGGAGCTCCTTACTTGTGTTCTCATGCAGGTCTACCCAGACCTTCCTTACCTTGTAGCCTCCTATTTCCATGTCATGTTAATAGGCCGTCAGGGCAACCTGAACGACGAATTTTATGCCACTCGCCTTGCTACCCTCCTTGGCGTATTTGAGCCCTCTCTTCCATATGATCGCCTGGGTACCCCTCATCGGATGGACTTTCTCATGATTATTCACATGGGATTAGTCCAGAAGTAGGGGGAACCTACATCATTTCCCATTCCCATACCCCACATACTGCCGACACTAAAGCCTCCACTGATGCCCTTGCACCTCCTTCCCCGCCCCTTCCTACCACCTCCCCTGTTCCTTCTTCCTCTACCATTCCCCCTCCTGGCCCTTCCCATGTTCCTTCCCCCTCTGCACCCTCAGCTGACCCACCCCTCACCCTCCGCATAGCCGAGATCACCTATTTCCTAACTTGCATAGAGCAGTAGCAGACTGTTATCCTTCAGCGCCAGGTACGTCTTGAGCAGATTATGTAGCTGATCCTACAGTATCTTTAGCTTCCCTTTCCTATGCCAGATACTTCGTCCTCTGCACCTACAGCTTCTCCCATCCCGCCTACTGATGCTGCCTTGTCCACAGACTCCATTCTCATTTTCACTATAGGTGTTGGTCCATCACCTCTTTCCGAGCTCGCATTTCTAGATGTTCTTGCGGCAGTGAGCCTCCCACAGGACGAGGCCCCTAGATCTTCCACTACTATGCTCACTACTGCCGACCCACCTGTATCGGACATGCCATCCCCTGAGGTGATGCCTAGATAGTGACCTTTCTATTTGTCTTATATATCTCTTTTGTCCTTTTTTTGTGCTTTGATATTGTGCATGCTTTTAGATTTCCTTTTCATCAACAGTCATAGGTATCATGGAGCGACTTGGGCATAATTTTTCATGAGGGGGGTATTTTTCATTTTTCTATTGTCTATCTCTTTGAGTTTACTTCTTCCACCACTTTCCCTCGTCTTTTCTCCATTTTTCCCCTTTACCCTCCCTTTACCTTGGTATTGCACTTGGTGGACCATGTGTAGTATTAAGTGTGGGGGAGCCTCTCTCTATTTCACCTTGATATTTTCCCTTGAACTAATCTAGGAGACATCATTATTAGATTATATATTTGCAAATGTGAATCAATTTTGGTTAATCATATTTCTAAATGCTAAAGTTATTAATAAGTACTTTTTGAGGGTTGCATGCTTATTTTTGATTCTAAAGTGTTTTAAAATGATTGCTGATATAATTTAAATTATAAACTTTTAATCCTTGGATAATTACATTGATTAGACTAATCAAATATTTTGCAAGACATGACATGATTGTCTCTTTATTTATTTTTCCCACTCCCGAGAGTTATTCTAAACCCCTTTGTCATATTCTTTCTAATACCATCTTTCTTGAGAGATTCTTAGAATATACATAACTACCAGAATTTGCATGTTTTCTTTCCAAAAAATGAGGAATTTTTGAATTACATTAAAATTATTGAGGCATAAGATTGTTAACCCCTTTATCTTGAGCCTACCCTACATTTTATCTTCGTGAAGCCCATAGAGACCATGAGTAGCCTTTATAGGAATCCATATTACAAGACTATTTCCCATCCTACCCTAATTATTTTATTATTTTTCATGCTTAATTATTTGAGCTCAAAATAAGGGATTGGAAACGCATGGTATAAATTCATGAATTGTCGAGAACTGATGTAATGGGGAGTTCCTCTTGATCATTTGGGGAGAAAAATAGTTCCAAACCTCTATTTGGGAAATTAAGAAAGGCTCCCTTTGTGAAATTTAAAAAAAATAGTACAAAAAAGGGGTCTTATACACATTTGTTGGTTTGTGACTCCTACTCAGCTAAAGGAGATAGGGATGATGAAATCTTTTGATAAATCTTGTTGAAGACGTTTTTACATTGAGTTTAAATTTTAATATCATGCATTGTTATTTAAGAATTTAGCCTCCTTTTTCAAGCCTTAGAGTTATTTTCGACATATTTACCTACCAACCTTTAGCCACAGAAACATCTGATTCTATTTGAAAAGTCCTCATGATTTTTGTAAAACAAATTTTCTAAAGTGGGGAACTAGAATTCTTGAAAAAATATGGATAGAGTGTATATATAATTTATTAAGAATAACCTTGTTTAAAAACATCTTGAGTGTTGAGCATATTTTTTGTGAGGTAAATCATCAAGTGGATTGCATATATTTGTTAGGTTGAAACATGTGTTAAAAGAGGATATAAGTAGTTAATTGAATTATATATGAGGAATGATTCAAATATCTTATGAATTGAATTTTTTTGTGCCTTTTAGAATTTCCCTCAGTAACTGTATCATTTATACTTTTGATTAATTAAATTTCTTCCTTTTAAAAGTATGGACTTTTTTAATTAGATGTTGAGATTTTTATTGAGGGAAAGAAAACGACTAAGTGTGGCGGAGTTTGATGCAACCGATTTGTGTATACATTTTCATATATATATTATTGAAAATAAAAACATGTTTTCAACAAATATCTGTTGTTTCATGAACATATTCTTTGATTTTGGTGATTCTGTTTATTTTTAGGAGATTTCTGGCCAAAACACACAAATCGAGAGAAGCTTGTGAAAATTTTCCAACTACATGGCCTTTACTTTTATACACGCCATGTACATTCATATGGGGACACAGATCAAAAGGGGGAGTACATGCCCAAGTAACCAGCCATATACTACACGCCGTGTTGATTACTAATACACGCCGTGTACCAGCTTCTAGATGTGGTTGGTGGCGCTTTCTAGGGACTACACACCATGTGTGGCGGCCCTACACACCGTGTATGTGCCACCAACCGGCCGCCAACAGCATGTGAGTCAAAGAAGACGTGGCTGGCCACCTACCGAAGAAAAACCGAAGAAAAAGAAAGTTGAAAAGACTACACTGCATGTACTTTTATACATGCCGTGTACTTAAGTTTTCTATAAATAGCAGCCTTGGCCATCGGACCAAGGTGATCCAGAACACTTGAAGAGAGGGGGACTTCTTCTGCCATATTCCCAAGCCACCGTTGTACTACTATTCCACCATTCAACCTTATGACACCTCTCCTCGTAGATTATTTGATGATCACATTAGGTATCAAAGGTGTTATTTCCATTATATACTATATGTGTAACTAAACACCCCTTGTGTTGGGGCTGTGTATGATGAAGAGATTTTGTATGTTGGGTTGATTTATACGGTTGTGTTTGTTCTCATAAATTCTTCTCATTCTTCTTTAACCATTGTTGAATACCACTGAGAATTATGATCCAGACCAAGGGCATAATTCTTAGGCACTTAAAAGAAGAATGACGGTGAATTCTTTCATGATCATTGAAAGGATTCATCGATTCAAAAATAGACTAAACTAAAAGTAAGAATTGTGAAACACTGATTACCTGACCAAGGAGTCAAATTCCTTCAATTCCAAGACAAAATCAACCGGACCAAAAGAATCTTGTCATTAATAAGATCCATAATGTTGAATTATCATGAACAACACAACCATATAAGAAATCCACATTAAATCTCCATAATCACCATAGCCCCAACACGCTCTTCTTCCTGCTAAATACATAAAAAATTCACTTTTTTTTTCTCTTAAATTGGTAAATATTATTTCATGTAAACAAAATAGCTTCAATAATCCCAAACAAGAAAATCCACACTAAATTCAGCATAAATCACTGAATTAATTCTAAACTCTATTGAATTCATGAACATACCAAGTTCCCTATGGATCGACCCCACACATTCACTATACTAAGTTTAAGAGTGGGTAATATCAATATGGGACACCGATAACATACCTTTGGTAAAATGACCAACCACTTCAGTACTTGGACTATTTACCAATATAGTACATTTGGGTAGTGTGTTAGATATATCACTACCCGTTGGGTAGCACTTAAAACCATTAGTACCAGTAGAGGACACATTTAAGCTTTGTGACTTACAAAAGTTTCAGCATCAGATACCCCTTAGGTTTTAATGTGATTCTGACTCACAGGTGGATGAGGATTGGCTTAAAGAGGTGGCTGAGAGTTCTCTAGAGCTTCAATAGCTTTGGTAGGATTACATGTCGGTAGCTGAGTATTCATCGAGGCGTACCGACCATCTCAGGTACTCGATGAATACAATAAAGTCAGTGCTTCAGGGCTCAGACCTCCGAGCGAGGTGTTTTTAGAGACATCAGATCCAACACTTTTCCTCTATGCATTCTTACTTATGTTAGGGTGATAGAGAGAACATTTTTGGTTGAATGTTCTTTGGTTGAGCAGATACAACCAGTTAATGTTAGTAGTGGGAAATCAGAAAATTGACACAAGTCTCAAAGACTTAGGTGTGTAAAATGTTTCAGGAAGAGGAAGTGTTAGAGACAGATGAATTTACAGAGAAGTAGATGTGGAAATGGGGTTGGGAGAGAAGCATGATGTGGTATAATTTTCAACATGTTACAACCACCACCTCAATGTGGTCCCCACCAGGCCCAGGGAGCTGGAGGACAAGGGAAGGAAGAAGTTGCATGCGGTCAAGGAGTGTGACCCAATGGATCCAAGAATGGTTAGAGGTACAGTATGTGTCTACTAATAACCTCCATATTAATAGACATATAAAATTATCATTCCTTATTTCCATGGATCTTGTTCCAAACCTAGAGTTTCCAGTTAAGACGTTGAATTGACCCTCATGTATGGAGATACCTTTGGGAGGAGACTCAATAATCACACTTACGCCAACGGTGTGATCTGACCCTTGTGGCAAGAGTTTTGGCTGGAACCTCTTGGTGACAACATCGAGGCCTTAAGACATTAGTTTGGGTATGAATGGACATACACAGTTCATACTCTGATTGACTATATTAGGAAAAAAGGTTGTGGTTTACCTACAATGTTGGAATGGTATTTTCCTTGGTCAGCGAAAAAGGAATCTCAGGCAGCACAGGAGAAACTCATGCAAAGGAGGGTGCAGTCGATCACGCTTGAGTCAGCAAGCCCTAACCTCATAGCAGTGGGAGTTTTGAGTTTTGAGTTCCCAATAGAAAAAGAAAAGTGTGGGGTAAATCCTTTCAAAATATGTTTCCAGGTTTACCTCCATGAAGGGGGAGGGACATATAATTTGGCTGGGTTTTATCAAAGTTTTGGACCAGAAATCTCCAGGGTAGTGACATCCTTATCAGCTTTTAAGAAAAAGGGGGAGCCTTTCCTATGGACGGGGAAGTGTCAGCAGAGCTTTCAGAAGCTGAGATAGAGACTGACAAGTAGAACTATGCTACCCATGACCTGGAATTAGCAGTAGTGGTCTTTATGCTAAAGATGTGGTGGTACTACTTGATGGGTGAACGTTTTACAATCTACTATGATCACAAGAGTCTTAGGTATATCTTCTCTTAGAAGGACCTAAACCTGATACATCGGCGTTGTCTTGAGTTCCTCCAAGACTATGACTTCAAGATAGTCTATACTCTTGGGAAGGGAAACGTAGTAGCAGATGCACTCAGCAGGAGATCTGGTATATAGTTTCTGAGTGAGGTGACAAATCAGCTAGCTGCTTTCTAGATATCCTACATGGATCAAGATGGAGTATCTTATCTTCAGTCTCTAATAGTCAGTCCTCCACTCCTTCAGCGATTCAGGGAGGCGCAACTTGGGGATGCTGACTACAAGGCTCGACGTGCTCAGATATTCAAATTCCAGGCACCTGATGAATTTTTTGAAGGTGGGGAGCACATAATTCTCTTCATAGGGTGTACTATGGTACCAATGGTGCTTTGGGAGGAAGTATTGAGGTAGTTCCATACATCCCCTCTAGAGGTACATCCAAGAGTGGAGAAGATGTACCAGGACCTATGACATCAGCACTGGTGACCTGGGATGGAGAAAGTAGTGGAAAAGTTTATATCATGACGTCTCACTTTTCAGCAATTGAAGACTGCACAGAGCTAGCAGAATCCTTATGCCAACAAGAGACAGAGACCTTCAGAGTTCCAGGAGGGGGAACCACATTTTCTTGTGAGTCTCCCCTCGACGGGGACTACAGAGTTTTGGCTGAGGTGGAAAGTTATCACCGAGGTTTATCGGACCATTTTTTGATACTTTGGAGGATTGGTGAGGTGGCATATTTCTTTACACAACCACTATAGTTAGATTGGGTGCACGGCATTTTCCATGTATCCAAGCTAAGGAGATACATGCACGACTCATCTCACATCATCAACCATGGAGAGATGGACTTAGACGATGGGGTGACATTTTCAGAGGTTTTAGAAGAGATTGAGGATCGATAGGAGAGAGTCCTACATGGGAGATCGATACCTCTAGTGCGCAATTGCTGGAAGCATGGGAAACTCTAGGAGAGAACATGGGAGAATGAGGCTCATATCTGTGCTCAGTACCCCCATTTGTTTCCTTAGTCTATGTTGTGGAATTCGGGGATGTAAATCCCTAATGTGGGGGAGAATTTAATGTCTTGGAAACTCAGTATATTTTTTTTATTATACAGATTTATTTTGAGACCGTGAAATCTAACGGTGCACAATTCTGAGTCCCAGAGTGCTCAGAATGAACCATTGAAGTTTTGATAAGCTTTAATTAACATTTGTAACCAGTTTTCCTGAAAAAGGAAAATAAATATTAAATGGATTCTTGAATTAGAAATATGAGGGCATCATTGTGCTCTGTATGGTGGGTTTACCTTAGGCATGACTTAAGTTTAGGAAGCACAAGCCTACGGTGAGAAAAACCGAAAATGGCATAATCATAACTAAAATAATTAAATAAAATTATTTTATTTTTTTAAATGCTTATAACTCACGAATGATAAATCAGATTAAAAATATGAGACCACTACTGAACTCATGATGGTATTATTTCTTTAAAAAGATACCAAATTTGACCGGTACAGGCTACCACATAAAGTTAGTTTTTAGTCGTAAATAAAATAATAATGTGAAAATTATTTTATTTTAAAATCCATAACTTTTAAATGGTAAATCGGATTGGAAATCTGAGAGTACCGTTGGGTTAATTGGGGAATGTTTCACTTAGGCAGAGCCTAATCTCGACCATTGCGGGTTGAGGGTGACTCTTAATAATTTTTTGAACTTTTTTTCGAGTACAGTTAGTAAACGCTCGAGCGAAGTTTTGTAACTTTTGAACCGGTGCTCGGAATTGGAATATGAGGAAACAGTTAAACTCATAACACCGATATTCGATTAAGAAGACCTTTACCTCGACCACATTAGGTCGAGTTTGAAAGTAAGTTTTTGGAATTTTTGTGGGTGTGTTAAAAGAATAAAAAAATAAAATAAAATAAAACATCTTTTATTTTATTTTACTTTTGAAACCTCCCATTTGAATTCGGTGGTTGTGACCACTCGAGCTTGAAACCTCCCATTTTGAAATTAATGGTGGGGATCACACAACCCTTGAACTCCATATTTAATGTGGTAGGTGACTCCTGGTTTCTCCCCCGAATTAATGTGCCAACCTAACCTAAATAAATGTGTCAACTTTAATTAAATTGATAAAATTATTTTTATATGTTGGCTCCTAATTTTCTTGTTGAAAATCATTGAAAAATGAGAGTTGGGAGAGCCTTGGAGAACTGGGAAGAATATTCTCCAATGAATAACCACCCCCAATGAAGAATGAAGAACCAACCCTGAGCCCGGATCGAAAGCATCTTGTGGAAGTGAGGAAAGCCGACGTTCTTCAACAACTTCGTCTTCTCCCTCGCACCACCTCCATTGGAAGATCGAGTTAGGTTTTTTTAATATGATTGAATTTATTTATCGATTCTTCATATTCTGGTTTTACAATGACAATCTCAAAACTAACATGGCCATCATCCCACACATATACCTTGCCTCTTGTCTTATGATTCTCTACACATTCTTCGTGCGTTATTCAAAGAAAAATATTTAATGACATTGGAAATGCAATATTTTATTGAGAGTGATATATAGACGTAGATCCCTCCACCCAAGGATTGTGAATATGTGATTTTTTTACTTTTTGGGCTTGGAAAAAATCCTCAATGGATCGCAGAAGAAGGCGGTGGGAGACACCCGAATGACCATGAAGAAGAAAGGGTAGCGCGCGTTCGCACCTCCGAATGATGAGGAATCCGCGACCCGTCGACCAAAGTGGGGTAGGACAGCGACCGACATCCGTCCAACCATGTGGTGGAGCAGCAGCACGCGTTTGCACCGCCAGAGCAGGAGGCTGTGACAGAGGTCAAAGAGAGGCCGGTCGAGACGGCTGTGGTGGAGCAGCGGTGCGCAACTGTGCCACTGGGAGGAGGACTGGCCGGAACACCGACCGATCGTTGTTGTTCAGTGGGACCTACTTGGGTCCCAAGATGACCTGGCAGTGCCTAGAGGTGCTGCCCCTTTGCAGTTCCAAATGGAAGGGGGTCCGCTCCCTCTTCGGTGCCAGCTCAGGCGGACCGCACCACCGAGCCACGCCACCGAGCCGCGCCCAGCGCGGGCTGAGACGAACCACGGCCCAGCGGGCTGGTCCCACCGCATCCCAGGCCAACCGATCCAGACCCAAATCGGTCCAGGTCAACCCAAAAAGTTTAGGTTGGGCTAGGATGGGTTGGGCCGGGTCGGTCCAACAGGGTCGGACCGAACCCGGTCCCATTTAAACCCAGCTTCACCTTTTTGGCCGTAACTTGAGAACCAGGTGTCCATTTGATGAACCGTCTATGGAACCAAAATCCTTGGATCGAGATGGCCCTTTTGGTATACTCTACATAAGTTTTGGATAAAGTTGGTGTATGAACGGGTTGGATCGAACCCCAAATCCAACCGGGCCCTCGTAGTGGAAATGCTAATAACTTACAGACCGAGCATCCGATTGATGCGTTGTCTATTACATTGGGTCCCTTATGACATGACATACCTTTGGGATACTTATTCATGGCACTTAGGGACAATTAAGGTATGACCGATGGATTGGGGAGCAGTTCTCCCAAGAACACTATGTACGGAACCCTACGAATGGCTGAGACATGATGACTGCTGACCATTACAACTTGGAGTGACTTGACAGGCCCAGTGGGGAGCGCCTTTGTGTGAAGAGGCAGACCCACGGTGGGGAGCACCTCTGTGTGACATGAAAGACCCA
Source organism: Viscum album (assembly GCA_963277665.1). Classification (NCBI taxonomy): domain Eukaryota; kingdom Viridiplantae; phylum Streptophyta; class Magnoliopsida; order Santalales; family Viscaceae; genus Viscum; species Viscum album. The sequence continues at coordinate 917,926,674 of OY728164.1, read as the reverse complement.
CGGTACTCAACAGGAGGAGTAACTTAGTAGGCCACAAGGGGGAGCACCTCTGTGTGACGCAACAGAACCATGGTAGGGAGCACCTCTGTGTGATGAGGCAGACCCATGATACTCGATTGGAGGAGTACCTCAGTAGTCCAAGTTTAGTGGGAAGTGCCTCTGTGTGAGATGGTAGGCCCACTGTACTTGATAGAGGAGGATTTCTCTAGCAGCCGAGGTGTTTGAGGTTTGTGAATGACTATGCTACAATTATTACCCTAGAATATACATTGTGGTGAATTCCATGGATATCAAGATGATGCGAGTGGCTTGAGGAGTGGTTATCCCAAGCGCGCTATATACGGAACCCTACGACTGGCTGAGACTTGACGAATGCTAACCATTATGAATAGGAGTGACTCGACAGACCTAGTGGGGAGCGCCTCTGTGTGACATGGTAGACCCACAGTGGAGAGCACCTCTGTGTGACACGGAAGACCCACGATACTCGATAGGAGGAGTACCTCATCAGGCCATGAGGGGGAGCGCCTCTATGTGGTGCAGCAAACCCATTGTGGGGAGTGCCTCTGTGTGACATGGAAGACCCATGATAATTGATAGGATGAGTACCTCATCAGTCCAAGGTTAGTGGGAAGGGCCCCTTTGTGACGCCGCAGGCCCACTGTACTCGATAGAGGAGGAGTTCTGCAATATCAAAGGAGTTCGATGATGTGACAACCCTTCCACCCTTGACCTAAAGTGACACCTAGTGTGAGCTGTCTTTACCTTGTGCTTCTGATTGTGGTTATACTTTGTGGTACTTTACCTGTGTGGTAATCTACCTTCACGGTGTTACCCTGTGGTTTTTATTTGTGTAATTCTATGATACCTTCGGCATCTTGGGGTCCCTACTGAGTATCAATATAATCACCCCTGCATGGGCTATGACCGTACCTTGTTGTGTCTTGTGAAGACGACGAGCAGATGGGCTGAGGTTTGAGGGAGCCAGAACTAGGAGGTATGTAGAGGAGACGGCCGGATGTGGAGTGCTGAGGAGGCGATCTGTACTAACCCTTCAGGTAGGAACCTCGGAGGATGACCCAATATTTGTTTTCCTTTTTCTTTCAGTTGTATTGTATTTTCAGTTGTACTTGTACCTTTACAATTGATCTTGTATTCAATCCCCTTTTACTTTTAGTACTCTTTTACTGTAGCAGTTTACTTCACAATTGCTTCTTGCTGTGTTTTTGGACTGTGTGTTTGTACATGATTAAAGGCAATGCCATCCCGTTTTAGGGAGTATGCCTTTTGGTGCTAGTCACCAGCCCATGGCCTATGGAAGGCAGGCTTGGGGTAGTCATGACATGGGCCCTAGGGAATTGGTCGTGACAGTAATGATCATGCATTAAAGCACTTTTGAAACATCATGATTTTGATAAGAAACCCATTATTTATTCTCCATGGGTTATTAATGAAATGAATGATTATGATCTCTATGGATAAAATTAATTAATTCATATAAAGGTGGAACCATTATATCACTCCAATTAATTGGGTAAATAATTTAATGTCTATAAATGACATGTTTCACAATACCTGGTTGAATAACCTTAGTAATTTTCAATTATGAAACCACGGTGACAAACCTTGGTGATATAATTATGAATACATCATTTAAATGATGTAGACAAATTTCTATGTTATGAATCATGTTATTTTTGTTATGATATGCCTAATTTTACATTTCTCATTCCATAATTATATTCCTCATGTTCTTATTGATATTACTCATGGTCACATGTAAATTGATTCCATTACTTATTCCCTTTCAATGCCTCATGATCTCCCCTTTTCCATTAATGTATGACCCTAGGATGTTATATTCATTGAATTAACATAGGATAAACCCATTAAGAATCCTTTCAAGTGGATTAAAATAATTTTTTACGTTTCAATTTATTATGTTCCTCATTTCCATGAAACTAAACTTTAAAAATCCTATGTTTGTACCATATAATAAAATGAATATGTAATAAAAAGGCAGGATTCCATAGTTGGTATCAAATGAAGTTAAAATTATTTTTTGGGAATTAGGAATATAAATCCTTATTATGAACCACAGGGGAAAGTTTAAATATAGGAAAACATCTTGGTATTTTTTGGAGGTATTAAGTTAGTGATTTCTAAAGAAAGAAATCCTTATTTTGATATGAATAAGTCGATGTGGCACTAGCATAGATATATCTTGGGGTGACACCTAAAAACAACACTTTGATATAGAATTAAACATGAACCATTGCATGAAAAAGGGCCTTGATACACTCCTGGTTTGACACTCTAAGAAGATATGTCTGGTTAATCATAATATTTTTATGAACCATTATAAATGATATATAGAAAATATAATTGTTGTTAAAGAATAACATATTTAATCAGGATGTTTTAAGACATAAAATTAGTTTATAATTATAATATTCTTCAAATAAACACATTTCTAAATATGTTTTTTTTATTTTAGAAAATGGAAGGAAATAGGATAAACCACAAAAATTATGAACAAAATGGGTGATGCACTAATAACTCTCCAATGGAATATGAAATGGAAAATTTCATGAGAATTATGAATCAATTATATTGATTTGTGAAAAATAACATGAATCAATTCCAGAGACCAAATTCACCTCGAAGAGGATGGACTTCTATTGAGTCCTTCATATATCAAATATCTCCTTCTTTTAGTGAATCTACCGAACCATTGATTGCTAAACAATGGATATTCTCTACAAAAAATATCTTTTATCTACTCCACTATTTAGATAAAGATAAAGTCAACCTATAAATATACCGCTTAGAATTAGTAGTTGATCAGTGATGGAAACTGATTAAAATCACAAATCCAAGAAGGGAGATTGATTCTATGGAGTGGGAAGAGTTAAATGAATCTTTTTAAATAAATATTTTCCCCATTCAATGCAAACTAAAATGGAGAAGGAATTCCTTGAATTGAAGAAGAAGGAAAATAAATCAGTGGGAATCTATGAGAGAAACTTTACAATATTTTCTCATTACACCTATAGATTTTTTATCTATCATAGGGGAATGTTTGATAGATTCTTTAATGAAATGAGACCCCATATATGGAGGAATATAGAAAATTGTGACTATGAAATCTATGAGAATATAGTTTATTATTCTATGAAGGTTGAATTGGAGTTTAGAAAAATGCAGTGGTCACATAAGTGGAATGAAAAATAGAGATATATGAATCCAAACTTTGGGAGGATCTTTGATCAGAAAAGAGTAGGAAAGTAATTGAAACATCCCACGTGAAAAAAATGTGGGAAAAAGAATTCAGGTAAATTCTTTCCTAGAAGTGGGAAATGATATATGTGTGGAAGATATGGGAATATATTCCATAATTATCATGGTGAGGTAAAGCCTCAAATTCTCAACACTAATAACAATGTTAAGATGGTGCATGCCCAACTTGAAGTTCAATGCTTCAAGTGTGGACATCTTTTGAACTTTTCCAATTGCACTCCAAATAATAAGATAATAGATGTAAATAACCATAAAACTTATCTTTGGCCAAGGGATAATGGTTGGGAATTTTATATCATGATGGTTGAAGTAGATTATCTAAATGATGTGGTGTAAAGTACTCTCATTATTATATAAAATCTAACATGTACTTTGTTTTATTCTGGTCCAAAACATTCCTTTATTTCCTACAAGTTTTAAAATAATATAGAATAAATCCTTGATCTTTTATAAGTAGAGTTATTAGTCAATAATCATAGAGGTATTATCCATGAATCAAAAATATGTATAAACTCTAGTATTAACTTCGGAGAGCACACTATCATTGAAAATATAGTAGTAATTACCATGGTGGAATTCAACACTATAATAGGGATGGACTGACTCTCAAAGTACAATGATGAGAACAACTAGAGAAGCAAGGAAATATTCATAGTATTTAATGGATAACCTATAGTTTTTTTTCAAAGGAGAGATATTCTAACATGATATTTGTCAAGAAGAACCTCACGTATCATTGTTTATGGAGATGATTGGTTAAGAGGAAGATGTAAATGAAAGTATGATAATAGAAATTGTCCATATCATTAAATAATACATGGATGTATTTACTACTGATTTACGTGGACCTCACACATAAAGAGAGGTAGAGTTATCCATTTAACTCATACCTGGATCCAAACCAATATCAAAGAACCTATTTATAATGGAAAATGTGGATTTAGATGAATTAAAGAAACAACTTCATGATATTTTTGAGAAGTGGTTTATTTGACCAAGTTTGTATCAATGGGTAGAACATGTTCTCCTTGTTATGAAGAAGGATGGATCAATGAGGATATACATTGATTATATAGAACCTCATAAGATCACAGCAAAGAATAATTAACCTCTCTCAAGGATTGGTGATTTATATTACTAGATTTGTGGGGCTCAATTATTCTCCAAAATCGATCTTCGATCAGGTTATCATCAATTGAGTTGGAATAAAGAATATATTCCAAATACTACCTTCTAATCAAGATATGGGAATTATTAGTTTTTTTAAACCCTTAATATTGACTAGTTTATCTTCTATACTAATGGATTTGATGAAAATATTCTATAATGACCACCTTGATATGTTTTTGGTAGTTTTTATTGATGATATTCTAATAAATTATAAAATTTGTGTGGACATGAAGATCATCTAAGGGTTATATTGAAAACTATAAGTAAGGATTGGATATTTTGAAAATTTAGAAAATGTGAAATTTTGTTAAAAAAAATTCATTCTTGGGTCACATTGAAACCAATGAAGGAATACCAGCTGATCTTTCCAAGAAAATGGTTGTAGAGAAGTGGCCTCGTCCTAAAATAGTAAATAAGATTCATAGTTTCCTTGGTTTAGTAGGATATTACATGTGGTCTGTGAAAAAAATTCATGAATTTCTAATCCACTAACCAAGTTAACTCTAAAAGGGTTTATGTTCATCTAGACTAAGGAGTGTGAAGAAAATTTCCAAGAATTAAAGAATATATTGGTTACTACACCTATTTTAATTTAACTTTTTATAGGATAAAGATTATTTTCTTATATTGATGCATCTCTGAAAGGGATTGGGTGTGTCCACATGAAAAATGAAAAGGTGATTACATATGAATCTCAATAATTGAAGCCTCCTTATAATAATTATCCTATGAATAACTTGGAGGTAGACATGTTTATTTTTTCTTTGAAGATACAGAGGAACCTTCTTATAGGGATAAATGTGATATATACATATATCACCAATTTTTTAATTATATTTTCACATAAAAGGAATTTAACATGAGACAAAGGAGATGGTAATATCTTCTTAAATACAATGACTATTCAATTCATTATCACCATGGAATAGAAAACAACGTCACTGATGCATTAAGCTGGAAAGACCCTATTGTTTTTTCAATGATGAGGATTCAAGGAGATTCATTGATCAATGATCTAGTAAGGTTGTACATGGGAATCATGAGTTAAGGGACATCATAAATCCTATCCCAAATGATTTATCAACCATAATTACTAGATGAGAGAAAGAAATATCAAATATAATATCATTTGTTACAAAATAATATAGAGGATTTGATGAATGAGAAGTTTCCTAAGTTCAATATTGATCAAGAAGGTGTACTAAAATTTTATACAAGGCCATATGTTCCATGTACTCCAAAGATAAATAAAGAGATGATGGATTAATCTCATAGATATACATTTTCTATACATCATGGGAGTTCTAAAATTTATAGGGAAATTCATGATAATTATTGGTGGGATAATATGAAAAGGGATATTTTCAACTACACTGCAAATTTATTATTATGTTAGAAAGTGAAGGTGAAGTGGAAACTTCCTAAAGAGTTATTATAACCACTACCCATACCATCATTGAAGTAGGACAATATCACTTTGGAATTTATCACTGGTCTCCCAAGAACATACAAAGGAAACAATGAAATATGGGTTATAGTGGATTGACTCACTAAGAATGCCGATTTTATCTCTATTTGAGGTGATTTCTCTCTTGACCAACTTTCCAAGATATATGTAAAATAAGTGGTGAGGATATGTGGGGAACTACTTTCTAACATTTATAATCATGATCCAAAGTTCACATCTAAATTCTAGATAATTATTCAACATGCTATGAATATTGAATTGTATATCAGTACAACCTATCACCCAAAACTCATGGAAAATATAAATGGAATCTTCAGACAATCAAGGTCATGTTGAAGACATGATCAATGGAATTTAAAGGTGAATGGGATCAACAACTCCCATTAGATAAGTTCTCATTAAAAAATATATCCCACTCATGTATTCAAATGGCATAATTTTAAGCTCTATATGAGGAGTGATGTATAACTCTAACTTATTGTGATGAAGTTGCTGAGAGAAAAAACAAAGGTTCATGCCATCGAACAACATATTATGGCTTCTCAGAGTTAGTATAAGATCTATGATGACAAAAATCAAAGGAAATTTTAGTTTTATGTTGGTGAAACATTTTTCCTTCAAATATCACCATGGAAGAGAGTCATGCGGTTTGGGAAGAAAGAAAATCCTAGCCCCAGGTACATTGTCCTCTATGAAATCTTGGATCACATATAAGTAGTGGCCTATCCTCTTTCACTTCCACATAATATATGTAAAGTTAATGATGTATTACCTGTATCTATCTACAGGGAGACATTCCTGACCCCTCACATGTACTGAATCCAGAGGTGGTACAACTGGAACATGACCTCTCTTATGAGGAACATCTGGTGGATATCTTGGACCGTAGAGACAATGTTATATGAAATGAGACCACCCACCATATCAAAGTGTTATGTTGGGACCATAAAAAATAATAAGTGACATCAAAACTAGATATTACAATGAGACATAAGTACACACACATTTTCTCAACTAAGTGAATGAGTTTATATTTTTTGGATGAGATGTATTAAGGGGTAAATAATGTAATGACTCATAATTTTTAAATTATTTTTGTTTCCATAGAAAATGTGTGTTATATTATACCATACACAACAAAAACACACATATTTAATAATTAAGTGTTATTTATAGAGTATAAAGGGAAAAGTGACCATTAAGATTCGACCGTTATATGAAAGTTGGCCAAATATGATAGTTCCCCAATATGGACATTGTAAACTAATACTCTTGGTAATAAATTTAACATTTTTATAATTAGTAATGATAAAGGATAATTAATGATAAAAGGAGAAGTGATGACCTCAACTAGTAGAGCCATGCCATATGAAGCCCATTTTTCATAACATGTGAGGGAGGTAGTTTCACTGGGGTTCTCCCTATATGAATCCTAATATGAGCTTCAAAAAGTGAATCTAGAATAAAATCTCCTATAGGATATGTTCAATTTAGTGGAAATCACTACTTCTTAGATTTTTTCCAAGCCACCCCATGAATCTATCCGCTTCTCACACCATACCCTTAGGTCATACACGGGTGATATAAGAGGTTATGTGTACATAAATAAGTTACTTAAAGTGTAATTTATTTGTATAAATAAAATTTTTATTCATTATTTCCATTTTTAAGAATAGTTTTTCTAAATAATACATTTTTTAATTGAGATGAATTTCATAAAATGATTTTTCAAACAAAAATTATAATTTTTAGAAATGAAATAAATTTTTATAATAAGCTAATGTTTTCTAAAAAAGCTTCATTTTAATTAAATATTATGTTAAGAAAACTCTTATTTAAATATAATTGATAAAATGATTTTATAATTTCCTAAGAAATTTTTTAGTGTTAGAAATATTTCTAAACATTACAACCCATTATTTTTTTTAATAAATAAAGATTTTTATATTTAAAAGTTACAATTATTATATTTAGATAATTATTATGATAAAATAAACATCATTTTTTTAAATAATCATGTCTAAATTAGGTTAGGGTGAACTTATGATAATTTCATAAAATACTTTATTTTTTTGTATATAGATTTTTTGGGTTTTCAGTATGTTTAATGACTTCATAATTTTTTTATAATGTTGTAATTATTAATTAATCATAATACACGACCTAAAATATGTTATTTTATTAATATTGAGTATTTTAATGTATTTAAATCAATTTTCAAACATATAAATGACTTTCGAATGTCTAAAATGAAAACATTGATTTTAAAAACATTACATTGTGTAAATTTAAAATTTCAATGACAAAAGAAGTAATATAAAATGATGATCGGTTCTTATGGGTTAAAATAAAATTAAATATGACCCAAATGTACAAAACCATGAAAATTATCCATGGTAAAGCCAATTATTTTTCTTTTTTCACAACCTATATTTCCAAAACCTATATTTAGAAATTGTTAAATAAATCACCCACTTTTGGTATAAATACCCACTAATTTATCTATTTACTTTCTCTAAAAATCCATTATTCAAATATATATGGTATGTCTTCCTCCAAATTAGTCCCCAAAGGTTCCCTCAATCTCCCATGGTTCCATTCCTCAAATTTTAGGAGTAACTCTTCAAGGTAAGGGAATTATCCATCTTTTCTCTTCAATTCAATAACTTCTTTTTGTATGCGTATTATAATTGATTTTATTACTATATTTCGTTACACTTTTTAACACAAACTTACTTAAAAATTATGTTGTATTAGTGGTATACACTTTTACCCTCTTATTTTACCCTTTTCTAAAACCACATTTTATACATGTCATGCTGACTAATTTACTTCTCAAATTTCTCTCTCCACTTAAGAAATTATCTTTTATTTTCTTTTTTTGAATACCCAAAACTCTTAATTTTTTAGGGGAATTCATATAGTTATAACAAATATTTATTTTATTCAGTTATTTACACATAATAAACCCACATTCCCATTTTATAGGCTAAAAATGGCATAATTAGCTTATCTTTAAGCACTTTTGAAACACCATAATTTTGATAAGAAACCATTTATTTATTCTTCATGGGTTATTAATGAAATGATTTATTATGATCTATGTGGCTCATATTAATTAATAAATATTAATTTTTCACCGTTATATCACTCTAATTCATTTGGTAATGAATTTAATCTATCTATTGACATGTTTTATGATACCTTCATGAATCACCTTGGTAATTTTTATTTATGAAACTTTGGTGACAAACCCTAGTGATATGGATATGAATGTCTTGTTTAATTGTTGTACCAACATTTCCACTTTCATGGTTTTTTAAATATATTCCTCATTTTATACTTCTCATCCTATATCTATATTCCTCGTGTTCTTATTGATATTCCTCAGGAGCACTTGTACACTGTTTCCCTGGATTATTGTCTTTGTGGGCCTCATGCTCACCCCTTTCCTTTTATGTATGTCCCCAAGATATGAGATAAAGTAAATTTACTTTGTATTAAACCATTAAGAATCCTTTCAAGTGGATTTGAATAATGATTTTATGTTTTCTTGAATTATGTTCTTGATTTCAAAGAAACTAAACTTCAAATATCCATTGTCTATACCATGTAATAAAAAGATTATGTAATAAATAGGTGAGATGAAATAAATTTTACATATTACCTTATGGTTATTTTATCTAGACCCACCCTCTTCCACATCCTATTAGATAAATGTTTCTCTACACTTTTCTAATAAAGTTTTCTTGGTTTTTTTGGTGGGTTGTGGTGAGGTGTCCTTGGAGGGATGAAGCTTCTGCAGGAGGGGTGATCAGGATCTTTGATGTTTTTCTGTTCTCATAACAAAAAAGTATACACTTTGAGGTAGGGGATTAATTTATTCTCCTATTTATTTATGTGAAATATTAAAGTCTTCATGTTTTATTCATTTTTATACAAATTTAATTAACCTAAAAATTATTTTACTGGATTAATAATGAATTGATTATAGTGATCGCATGCTATTTCTTTCTACTGTGATAATGGTTTGCCTCTTTATTTTCTAAATAGTGTGATATCTTTTCTATTCTTATTATCATGTCTTGTGATTCTATGGATTAACATGTTTTTATTGGTGGAAAATGGTAAATAACTAAGATTTTTAAAATAGGTCTATTGTAATGAATATAGTATTTCTTGTGATTTGATGATAAATAAAAATTAGTGTAATAAAAATTCTTAATTAAATGTATTCTTCCATGATAATGGAATTGATAATTAATATGATGCATGATATTTTTTTGTTGATAATGTTTATAATAATTAAAAGTCATATTAATGAGAATGACACTTCTCTATGTTTATTGAATCTGTTTTTAACGCTATGAGCAAGTTTAACATTTTATAGCATGTTATAGCTTGATGCATTAGGTTTCCCATAGTTGGAACCCATTAATAATGATTTATTTATTTAAATATGGAATACAAACCTTTTTTGTGGTAAATATAATTTATTGGGACTGATTTTTCTATTCACTTGAGAAGGCCGAGTGCCTTGAGTTTGGATCCATGAGATCTCATTTATGTGTGAAGGATGGATACCCTGTTTTAAGGACTATATTTCCTAGTTAGATGTGCATGTTTATTTATGGATTCTTTTGTGACGTGATCTAGATTTGAGCTTCGCTATGCGATATGGGGTAAGGAGGCATGGATGTGATATGATCATGGGATGAATGATTTTATATGTGTGGGTAGGACCATATGATGTGGTAGTAGTAGATTTTGTGATGGTGAGATGCATACCGATATTAATGTTGATGTCACAGATAGAATTGGAGATGATTGAATGGCTTGAAGCTTGGATTACCCATTGATATGATTTTGAGATATTGGATTCTATTTTGTGAATATGTTTAATGGATGATGGCTAGGTTTCTTGTTTTTATCTTCATTCCTTTCCCCACTACTTGAGGCATATAGTTGTGTTTGTTTTCATGTTTCTTTATGGTGGTAGCTTAGGATGGTTTTCCTAGGGTACCTAGATTATAGAATGATGCTAATATTGAATAAATAATTCGTAACTAATGAGGTTGGTGATGATGGAATGAGAATGATGAGAAGATGTTAATATTGAGAAACCGTGGACTTGGTTTGGATTATTCCTTGAGGGTATGGGATTTAATCAGATGATTAATGAATGTATCTTGAAATAATGTTAATGGTTAATTTAATGGTTAATTAATTAATTAATTATATTAATTGATAAAAATGAAAGATGAAATTAACACATACCATTTAAATGATTGTGTTCTTATAAGATATCTCATCTTAGCAGTGGTAGATAGAAGTTCAAGTGACATTAGATAAATATGAGTATAAGTTTTGGTTATTCTTATAGTGTGGTTGTGATTTATTTTATATCTTATATATTCTGGAATTTATTATGCTACTCCACCCATGTTAGTTAGGGTGACAGACACCCAATGGACTCTAGGAGGGTGTTTTCCCTAATATCTTGGTTGGAGGATGGATGAATGACTAGACCCTATGGCCCCATTCTCTCCTCTTGATAGTTACTAGTGTGGGTATACAGGATGGTTAGTTTCCCATATATGAGTGTAGAGGGATATGATGGATTTTGGTTATTCACATACATGTATCTCTAGATATAGTATCCAAAGGATTATTATAAGTATGATGTGTACAAGATGTGATGTATTTAGGTACTTACCTAGTGTATGAGTTGTGATGGATTGAGGTATAATACTAAATATATAATACAAGCCATACAGGTTGTGGTAGATCCTATGAATTACTTAGTAACTAGATATGGGATGATGTGATGATGTGATGAATTAGGTCAATGTTACGATTACTTTCATAGGTGTCTTACGACTGTATTATTTTAGAGAGATACAGATTAAGATTTTCAACATCAGGGAAGAGTGGAAAACCAATAAGGAAGTGAGATTAGGGTACACTTAATGTTTCATTATTATGTTTTATACTCTCCTGTATGTGATACTTAGTGAGATTTATCCATGGTGAGGCTAGGAGATTAGTATACCTATTTAGGTGATGAGTTATTTTCAATTTTGTTCAATGTGCTTTAGCATGATTTCTTTATCTTTTTCACAAGAGGCTCCGTAGAGGATCCTACTGAGTATATATCTATACTCACCTTATGTATATATAAAAAATATTTCTAGTTAGCTGAAGATGGTTGGAGATTGGGCTGGATATTACTAGTTTGTTGTTTTGCAGAAGATTTTTGGGATTTGTGGTTTCTTCCATATTTCCCTTTTGGTACTTATAGATTTACTTTAAATTGTTATAGTACTCTATGTAATTTCATGTTGCACTAGGAATTTCATTATATATATGTTTTATTAGGTTCTTATTGGTTTATCCATCTTAAATCTCTCTCTTCTTCATGTTAACTTATATAGAAATTCCTCCCATATGTATGTTTATTATACCCTTGGTTCTAGTCTCCATCCCAAGGCCTACTGGAGGCAAGACTTGGATAGTCACCATCTCTCTTCTACCATTACCAGCCTAGGAGGGGTACACTTTGGGATGAGGGGGTAATGATAGGACCACTATCAGATAGTGCATATGATCCTACTTGGTTTTAGATTAAACCAAAATATTATCCATAAATACCACCATGAATGAATCAAGGTAATCATGTAATATTCTATTCATCAAATCCATAAAGGCCACTGGAGAATTGGCCAGGCCAGAGGGAAGAAAAATATAATCAAAATGAACATACCTTCTCCTAAAGATAGTCTTGTGAATGTTATATTGTTTTATTCTAAAATGGTGACAACCAGATCAAAGATGAATCTTTGAGAACCACTTTTCTCCTTTAAACTAGTCAAATAGATCATTAATATATGGTTTTAGATACTTGAACTTTACCATAACTCAATTGAGTTTTTTATAATCAATATAGAGGCAAAGTGTTCCATCTTATTTATTCATAAAGAGAATAGATTCTACCCAAGGTGACACACTCAATCATATAAAGTCTTTCTTTAATATATTATACAATTGAGACTTTAACTCTATCAACTCTGTTGGTTCCATATGGTAATAAGTAACAGATAATAGATGAATACAATCTATTAAATCAATATAGAACTATACCTCTCTTATTGGTGGAATAATAGACAAATTATAAGGAAACATATTTTGAAATTCAACAATGATGGGAGGTAGATCATAAATAAAAAATTATTGCTCCAAGTCAAAAGAAAACACAAATAACACCCATCCGAGCACCAAAAATAAGGTTCATATCTACTCTATCAAGGGTCCCATTCTCCCTAAAATACATGGAACACCCCATAGGGTATATTAAAGGAGACCCATAAAATATATCACTCAATCTGGGATTTATTTGTAATCATCCAATCCATACCACAGATGACATCCAATGGTTTCATGTTGATAATCAGAAAATTCTAGGTAAGACCAATTTCTAATATAGAGAAAACACATGTCGGATAATAGAAACCCTTGTATCTATTAATTATTAGGGGCGTAGTAATACCCATCACATAATACAAAATATAAATTGGAATATTTAATAGGGTCACAATACGAGTTGATATAAATGAGTGAGATGCACCAATATCAAATAAAGTAATCACTTAGGGTGAATCTATAATGATGATACCTATAACATTCATTGAACTGGTATCATCTTCCTTTGTAGAGTCTTACCTAATATTATGAAGCTTCATTTTGTATTCTTGTGGATGTAACCTTGTAGATCTTAAAGCATATTATTGCTCTATAGTACTTTTTGTAGCTAATGATCTCATATAACCATATAGAGATGAAAATAAATGGAAGAACTTATTTAAAATTTCTAATCAACCACATTAACTACAAATATTTGGAACCTCAGTAAACACACTTATCAAATTTACAAACTTTCACATTGAAATAAACTCAATGGGACTCTTCCAAGAACTTTAGGAGGTATAGATGGAACCCACTATCTAGAACCACCATGATACTCATCAAACTACCTCTTTCCTTTAAAGGAATTCATAGAACTTCCACTGGGAGAAAAAGTAACTCCTTTCAACCCTAAATTACTAGACATGTCAAGCTTAAAAATAAATAACCTATCTGACATATTTGAATAAGAAGAAAACTTCAGTTGGAAAACCTGAGATCATATTTCAGATCAATGACTCAAATCAAATATCCATGTCACTTTCTTCTCATTAGTCACCACCTCAAGATAAAAATGAAGAAGCTCGGTAATGTAGTTTAAATACTGAGTCATAGTCTTGTCACCATGATGGAGTTTGAGAAAGTATATAGATTTAACCATGATCATATATTCTTTATATAACTAATCAATGAAAATAACTTGAAAGTCATTCCATTATAAGACCTCATGTTTTATCTCCACCACCATTGAATCCCACCATCTCCTGGCAGGCCCTTATATCCTAAAGGTATCCCATTTCACATCAATGGATTTCGGAATTTATAAGAACTCAAAAATGAGATTTATATTTTTGAACCTGTCCTCAATTTCATGAGGATCATTATTTCCTTGAAAAGTAGGTGTCTTCCAGAAATGAAACTCTTGAGAATGATCATGATATTCTTCCCTTCAAGGTTCCACTATCGAATCTGAAATGTGAATGCGTGTAGGTACTTGTCCAAGATCTTGGTTACCCTACACCCCAATCTTGACAAGATTATGGTCCACATGAGTATTTTTGTTCTATGGTTCAACAACACCTTTCCCTTGGGACCTATTCCCACATCTTTATGAAGTCATGATGCAACACAACATCAAAACACACCACTGAAGGCATCAGAAAGGATAAGGTAACAAAGATGCATGAATATAAATTCCCTCGAGTAGAAATTTATGATTGGGATTTGAAAAAAATCATATTAAATATAGGTAAAATATTAGAATCATATCCAAACATTCCTTAAATACACTCTTCCTAAACACCCATGGTGTCTTAATGATCATTATTATAAGAGATGGCCAGGAACTCACTCAAAAATATCTCATAAGACCCATAAGTCATCCCAAACTTCATACTAACATCAAGGAAAAATTATTAACATATACATATGATACAAATTTGTCATGAATCATCTTTAATATCATAGTACCTTGATACCTAATCTATCTCTAACATGGCATGAAGGGAATTCTCGATCCCCATGGGTTGGTGACTAGAAACTGGTATAATAAAACTAACAAAAGGGAATGAATTTTCCATAGAATATTAGAAGATAAAAGATACAGGTTAGCATGATAAACACTCCCAAAGGATGATAATACCAAAATAAAATAGGTAAAAATATACCTTAATAGATAGATAAACATACCAAAGGAAACAACATCAACAAAGAAAAAGGACTCATACTCCTACGTAACAAGTTGAACGCAAATTCACCGGTCACCATCATTACTTCATGGTACAAAAGATCAAGAACATCCACCACCTCCAAGTGACACATTCCCATTGCATGGACTTGGAATAATAAAAGATATAAACACACTAAGGCTAGTGTAGGGTGTGATCTATAGTTCCCAGTAGGGTATCACCAAGTGTTACTTAATCAATACCATAACAATTGACCATTTATGATATTAGTTTAAATAAAACACGGCATGATATTACATTTTCATATTTTACACAAAAAAATTCTCTCATAATTAAAAAGATTTTAGGCATATAAAATAGCATTCAAATAGGCTTAAATTCTCATTTTATATAAAAAAAATATATGAATAAATTGCAATGAATAAAACTTTTTAATAAAAAATGGCATGGATTTCTAAGTTAAGAAATCATTGAACCATTTAAAAATTCCTCACAGTATGTTAGTTTATGTAATATTATCCTCACACATCTCAATAATGATCTCAACCTAATATTAGTGTGTACACAAAATCAATATCCACCCCAATAGAAAAAATCACTATGGTAAGTATGTTACTCAATATGGGAACCCATTATTGAAAGTTTATACTCCAATAGGGAAACCTGTTATAGGAATTTTACACCCTAATAATGGACCCCATTATGGGGGAACCCATTACGGGTAGTCCACACCCTAATAGGGGAACCTATTAAGAGATTCCTGCTGAATATATTTTAGTTAGAGTTATTATCATCAATCAACATATATGGAGTCAAGGTCCTATCAGGATTGTCTCGGTTACCACTAAATACCCAAAATAACATGTTATTCAAAAAATCAACCAATCATGGGAAAATCAAACATTTAAAATCAATGTAAATTATAATTTCATAGTTTTATTTTTCAACATACACTTATCATTTTAAAAAAATAGAGGTTTTCATTTATTCATGCCATATCAAATCATATTTCAATTTAATATATTTTTATAAATTTTCAAGAAAAAATAAATTTATCAAATAAATTTTAAAATAAATACATCATTTGTCTCAAATCCTTACCACAATTATAATTCCTTGTAATTTTAGGGTTTTACAAAATTTCCATTCCATTTGAAATAACACCTCTAATCCTTTCAAATAGAGAATTTTGAATTAATTATAGAGTCATTTAAATTAATTAAATAAATTTAAGGTTTAAATCATAGGGAAAACAAATATAAATCCACCTACCTTTTATCACATGTTCAAAGAAAACACCAGTAACGAGATCAAAAATGAAGAATGAGGTGGAATAGATACAAAAATGTATCATAAAATCAAGATCCAAATAAATAGAGTTTATATATATCAATAACATGATGATACATAAATCTATAAGGATGAGAGAAAGATAAACCAGAAGAAACTAAACGAGATGAGATCCACTTACCTAGAGGAGATCGACCGAGATCAACGACTCTTTAATCCTCCAAGAAAATGGGGTTGGAGGAGTCAAAATCAACTCTTAGGAGCCTTCAAAGACAAAGGATTAGATTTAGGGTCAAAATAGGGTGGTTAGGGGTTAAAATAGAGGGTTTTTGGATTTTAATAAATTTATAGGGTGAATTAAAACCTGCATGCATGATTTACTATGTAGGGATGCATAGTTATACAAACAGTCCACCCTAACTGTGCACCCCTACTGGTAGGGTGAATTGTTTCCCTTAATAGAGTGAAACGTTTATAAAACCATGCACTAACCATGAAAACCATAACTATTTTAAGTTGTATGGTTTTTAGGGTATTTATATATAGTTTGGAAAAATTGTGCTTCCCCTTCCTATGGCCCAAAACTGATCACACAATTTTTTGGGCTAAACCACATGGTTTTCCCTAACTGCGTGCCAACCATTCATGGCTCCTTGGGCTTCCAAAATTTTCCAAATTCACTTATAATGATCCCAAAACAAGGCCCAAATTTAAGGATATCAAAATAGGGATCAAGGTATATATATGTAATAAGGTAATATGATATTATAGAAGTGGAAATTACCACAAGGATCTCCTACATCACTATAAGAAGTTCCACCTATGGGGAAAGATAGGGAATCTGTAAAGTCTCTAGTCAAAGGTTTCACATACAAGATCTCATAGGGGTTTTAGTCAAACATATGAACTATGTTATGGGGATAGATGAGGTCCTCAATATTAGGTTCATACACCTCATATGATGATGAATCAAGAGATTCATTCATATTAGGTATATGGTTATGGATCTTGGGAAAGATAGGTGAATGTATTAGACCAGATTCCAACAGATAGTTAAGAGGAACTATTATCCATATGAGGTATAGTCTTGATCACCTCTACTATTTTGAAACATTTATTTGATATTGGTGCTTCTAATTATTTTATATCTATTCAATTTTTTACTTTTCGTGGCATAATTATTGGGTTACCTTCTATGTTTCTTTCTCACATTCCATGACATAATGATTATGTTAACTTCTAAGTTTCATTCCCTAAACATACCCTTGGGAATAATAGTTAATCATCACCAGAGGTTATGAAGGTTTCCAACAGTTGTTGCTGATGAAAGAAATATATTGGATTTAATTATCCTTGAGATAGTTACCTTTGATATGATCTTTGGGATGGACTATATGAGAAGCAATCGAGCACACATCCATTTTTATCAGAGATCAGAATCCTCCACTAAAGTTAAGGGAGAGAATTTTGTTTCGAATAGTGAGTGGGATGTTGGATTATGTAGAGTGGTACTATATTTGAGCTAAATTATATATATTATAATGAATTTAGGTGGCAGGGTTCTTGCATTTGAGCTAGTAGTAGCCTCTTTTTTACTTCTATAGAGGACCTCTAGAAGGATGTATTCCCTAAAGAATTGTATATACTTACTCTCAATATAGGGGATAACTTTTAAATAAAACTCAATCTAGGGGAACAACCTATATTGACACCCTTATCATATGAAACTTTTTGAGTTGAAGGAAATCAATGTGCATTGAGAAAATTTAGAGGAAAAGTGTTTTATGAGATTGATCACATCTCCCTGGGGTTCTCTAGTGTTGTTTTCTAAGAAGGTAGAGGGTGGTATATGAATTTATGTGGAATATAGAAAATTTAATCATGTAATCATAAAGAACAGGTACCCATTAACTATTATTAATGATATTTCTGATCAATTATGGGGACCCTAATGGATTCCCAAGATTGATCTTCATTCAGGATGCCATTATCTATGGGTCAGAGAGGTGGATATTCCCAATAAAAAGTTTAAGAGTAAATATGGACTATATGAGTATGTTGTCATGACTTTTGGGATATAAAAATGTTCCATTAGTTTTCATGGATCATAAGAGATATATTTTCCATACATACTTTGACTCCAACATTGTATTATTGTATGATAGCATGATATATTCTAAGAAATTAGATATACATGATAATAACCTTGAGATTGACTTGATTACACTTTACATGCGTTGGATTTATTCCAAAATGACAAAGTATTCCTTTTGGATTCAGGAGGTGTGCTTTCTTGGACATGGAATTTATAAGGTAGTAATTTTCATTGAATATGAGATGGTAGATGTTGTGATGTCTTGGTAATGTCCTAGAAATGTGTTCGAGACAAGAAGATTCCTTGGGAATATGGTGTACTATTGATGCATCATACAGGAAATCTACCATTTGGTAGTGTTAATGAAATTTATGACCATGAAGTGGAATAACATTGAGTTGTTTGATAAATTTGAAGAATAATTGAAAGATTTGAAGAGATTATTGACTAAAACTCCTTTTTTGAACCTTCCTAATCCCAAGATTTGATATACAGTGTATTTTTATTCCTTATGATTAAATTTGGGATATGCATTGATGAAAGGGGATAATGTAGTTTCTTTTAGCTCCCATCAATTGCGACCCCAACTACTCAACACATGACTTAGTGTTGGAAGCTATGGTTGATGCCATGAATTGTTGGAAACAATATATCTTCAGAAAGATATTGTTTGATTACATGGACCATAAGTTCCCCCAATAAATTATCTATTATTGGGATATCAATATGAGATAGAAAAATTTAGTGGGATATCTAAAAATATTTGAATTTGATATTACCTATGCCTCATGAAATGGTAATTTTGTTATAGTTACTCTTAATAGAAAAACATTGGAGATGAAAGAGCTTAGAGAGTGGACTTCATAAGAGAAATGAAATCTGATGATTTTTATGGGTTAGTGGAAAGTGGATGCATAATAGGTTCATTGTGTGATGATATTTTCATATTTTGTTTTCATGTATTCTTTGGTAGACTGGGTGAAAATTATCCAAGATCCATATTATGAGTGTATGGTGATACATGAATGCATGGAGGGAGACAGCTCTTTTCCAGGGTTCCCCTTAGATGAAAACTACATGATTTATATAAAAGGTAGGTTAGTTGTGAAAAAATAATTTAGGTTAGAGTTTATGAGATACTTAGAAGACATACCTAGATATCTGAAGTCTTTTTATTGGATGGGTTTGAAGAAGGACATAATTGGTAATGATTCACAAGGCCTTACATTCCAGAGGGTAATGTCTGAGAACCAATGTTCTCATGGTTTGATTTAGACACTTCCAGGTTCTATGTATAAGTGGGAAAATATGAAAATTGAATTCTTAAAGTGGTTGGATAGATCCCTAAGAAGTCGTGATACCATATTAGTGATAATTGATCAGTTGATGAAAGTGGAACTTTTCTTTCTAATTAGAGTTACTAATTCTATAATTGAGTTGGGAAAGATTTATGTCCTGAAGGTTGTATGATTACATTGAGTGTCTTATAGTATTATATTAGACAGAAATGTGACTTTAAATTTGATGTTTTGGAAAGGAATACGGATTACTTAGTTCACTCAGCTGAAATTTAGTACAATTTATCATTCACAGACTAATGGTCATCCAGGGTGGACAATATAGATATTAAAGGACGTGTCATGGTTGTGTATTTATGATTTTAGTGGAGATTGGGATGATCACCTAGCCATAGTATAATATGCATTAAAAAAATATCCCCCAAGATTCAATTTATATGGAACCTTTTGGAGATATTTATAGTTAGAAATTCCTCTAACCACTATGTTTTCATGAGTTGAGTGATTTATTTATATTGGTTCAAGTATGGTGCATGAGACCTATAATATAGTTCAATTGACTAGAAAGTGGTTGGTTACAAATCATATTAGGAAACCATCCTATGAAGACTAGATGAGACAACCTTTGGAGTTAAATTTTGGTGATAGAGTCTTCTAAAAAGATTCACCATGGTTGGGGAATCATCATTTATGAAATCTAGGGAAGTTGGAACAATGTTTTATAAGATTGTTGGACACTACCAAGCATGTCAGAGTAGTGATATACTCACTATAACTTCCTATAAAATATCTATGAATGTAGGATGTGTTAAAAATTTCCTAAATCCATAGGTACATGCTCAATCATACACATATGGTCTATTGTGAGGATAATGAGTTGGAACCAGACACATGTTTAGTGGATTCACGGTGTGAATCATAGACTAGAGTGAAAATTGTATATGGTATAAGATGGTTCAACTTTTTTGAGTCTTGTGGAATCATTTATGGATCCATGAGTATAATGGGAGTGTGATTATAATGTTTGGGGTCCATGTGATCAGTCATTCAAGATAAATGATGAGAGACACATCTTGACGATGGTAATTCTTAGATTGGGAGGTTGTAAAGGACAATTTTTTTCTATTATAACAATCCATTTTTTCATCTTCTTGGTAATGTTTTTGGGTTGAACCATACTTGAGTGGAACCTTGTGATATTTTGAGCATATTTTGATAATTTTTATAAAATTTTGGTTTAACATGGCCAAAACCACACTTTTGGTGCATACCATGTTGGTCTATAGTGATTCTCTATCTGAAATTAGAAATGAGAAATGACTAAGAGAGTGTGTGGAGTACTAGGGAATCTCATGTGGGGAACAACAAGAATCACCTCACCACACCCACGGTGGAGGCTACGGTGAGAGAAAATGGCCTAAATATTGGAACCACGCCATGGGGTTTTTGTGTCGGGTAGGAATGTTTGAATCCACCATGGTCATAGTGGAGTCCATGGTGACCATCATGTTGGAGTTCGAACAACCAAAATGACTACTATTCTTTTTGGATCTTGAACGTTCAAATGGGAAAATATGTGTTTTATTTTTAGGGGTCTTGAATATGTTTTAATTCATCCGTTCCATTATTAAACAATCCCTTATCCTCTCTTTATCATTCCTTTGACCCAAAATATTTTGGAAACACTTTTAGGATGGAACTTAGGTGATATTGGCTGACACAAATTTTGATGTTGTCCCTACCATGGATAAACCACATTCTTCTCAACCTTTCCCTGCTTTAGCTTTATAGAAACTATACCTTGTAGGATATAAGCATTGAAGACAAAGACTATTTTTATTGAACATGACTTCTAGGTGCCATGAATATCTTCTTCTACTAATAGATAGGAGAATTTTTTTTCACCTTTTTCAAAGGGATGTGAATTCTACCATTGATAGAGGTCTGCCATGGGTAAGTGACCGGTTTTACCCTCTTAACATGATTTATTTCTTGAGTCACATTATAGAACCATCATCATGTTGGATTGGAATATGTTTGAGGAAGTTCTTAAAATGTTTTATTTTATGGTTGGTGTGAATATGTGGTTTAGGTTACGACACTCTTGATGAACATTGTCATTGACATTGATGATATTGAGGTGTGAAGTCCTTACCATATAGGGAATTGATATTGAGTTGGTTGTAGAGATCTATTGTATGTACACACATAGACACATGTGACTTTTGTGACATAACATGTTTTACATGTGTAGACAAAGAATAAATAACCATTGTGTGATATGGTATTCCTATGTGTACATGAATCGACCATGAGACCATTTTTGTTGTGAAATTCCTCTGGATATATGTAACTGATATGATGACATTATTTCCATGTGAGATCATGGTATCTTCAATACTTCTATTGTTATATATATAGTATAAAAGGGACAGGTGGAACCATCATGGATCAGTGTCCCTAAAGGGGGATCATGTTCATACACTACATGTGACATGATAATAGGACTGATTTAGATGATAGATAATGATATCCTTTTGTGGCCCGACCTAAGGGTATGATGGTCTTTGGTAATCTGACCTAGGAGGAGATAGTTTTGCACATAGATTCTTAGTATGATACTATTTTCTTTTATTTTCATTTATTTATTTGTCATGTAATATACATCAATATACATGTACACTCTTGTGAAGACCATGTTTGTGGTTTCCTACCGGGTTTCATTACTCACACCCAACATGAGAATCTCAATGTGCATGTACACCATGTCAATTTTTATTAAAGAGAAAGGAGTAAAAACCAACCCCTAAACCCCACAAACTCTCAAGAAAGGGCCTATGGAGGTCTAAAATGATGCAGGATGAAGGAATCCCCCCTAATGAAGTTCAAACCTTTGGGTTTGAGAGTATGAATATTATGTACACAAATCGAGTCCTGTCCAATGACCTCCAATAACGCAAGATAGTCTACAAACTTATTTCCTTCCCTCTAGGAGTGCATCAATTTAGTAGTGTTGGTGATCATACCTCTTTATTTTTTGATGATATAGTTAATAGACCCAGGAGTGGGGAAAAGTATATTTAAGGCATCATGGAGAATTTTTGAGTCTGTTTCAATCTCTGAAATGGAAATACCTTCCTGGTGGTAGAGTGAAAGACCCAGCAGCAAATCCTTGGCTTCGGCCTGATGAGAAGATCCTTGGCCAGGGAAAGCGGATAAGGCCAACTAGACCGAGCTGTGTGAGTCCCAAAAATATAAGGATACATATGATTAGATTCATAGGAGATGCTAGGATATACTCTAAACTATTACAACTACATTTATTTACTTTTCCATTTATTTAAACTTAATGTGACCTTCCATATTGGGGGAATTTCTGATTATCATTGTATGAATTGGAATAAAATTTGTTTTTGAATTTTTAATTACCCTCTACTATGATGTTTATCTGGTTTAAATTTATGTTGTGATTTATTGATAACTGATATGATTATAGAGGGTATAGTATCCCTACCTTACTTTAGGCCCTCACCACTAGTCGGTAGCCTCTGGTGTATGGGGAGATGTGCATGAGGTCTGATGTTGTCCCTACTTGGGATTTTTTTGGGAAATACAGGTTTTAGAGTTACATTATATCCTTCTCTTTTGGAGGAATTATCCTTAACTACATTGGTATTTCATAATCATACACTTTGTGTGATCCAAAATTTTTACACAATGCCTTTCCTTTGGGAATAATGAATTTATTATTCATTTTATTGATGGGTGTTCCCCTAGTTTCCATACATCAATTTATTTGAGGTAAATATTGAATTAACCATATACTGTTTATCTATATAGTTTAAATACCACCAAATTTATTATCTCTATTTAATAAAATTTAAATAGATATTTAAATTATGTCATTGGATACAAATGTATTTTACATGCGTTAATCATGTTATGATTATTTATGGGATTATTAATTATTCCCTAATGTGAATCTATATGAAACCCATTTTCTTTGGATGGGTTCTTTATAATATGTTGAATGGAAACCATTTTCTCTCTATGCATCCATTATGATATAAAAGTGAATGATTTTCATTAAGAATGTTTTATGGAACACATTTTATTTTTATGGGTTATTTAGGGTGTGATAAGTGAATGGGTTTAATTTGGCAGTCATATATATGGATGATGATGTGTGAGGTACTATATTTCCATCCAATTCATTGGCTCAAATCTTATATCTCATGAGATAATGTATTCAGGATTACCTTTATAGATTCTCATAAGCATGGGAATTAATGGTGTGACTCAGTAATATAATGTTACCTATACTATTTTTTTTGAAAAAGTATAAATATGTTTCATAGTTTTATGCTTATTCTAATGACTGTATTAACTTATAATGGTTCATGTTTATTGACTAATGATTCTGAAGTCTTTTTATTCACATCTTTTGTTATGTAAATTCACATGTAATTATTTATGATCTATTCTTTATTGGTTACGAATTTTCTTCTATATCATGATTATACCACATGTTTATCTTATGTTGACTTATGATATTTGATTGTTATCACTTATATCTATACTTATTAAACATATGATATCACCCCTTTATTCTGTTTCCATTTACCATGGTTATGAAAATTAATATAATGTATTAGAAGTAAAGAAGATAATCTGGTGTGGCTCATTTAAGGAGATATGTTTAAAAGGGTTGTAAAATTTATTTCTTTGATAACTTGTCCTCAAAGATACTAAACATTCTATTCTTGGTATTATGTGATTATTTGTGAGATGTAATGTTCAATGCATGAAAATCTTGTAAAATAAAAGGTATATCTATTTTGTGTTTTTAAATTCTGTATCATATCATGGATTTGTTGTTTTTTAGGATTAGTTTTTTTCATTATGGGGATTAGGATGAGGGAACCTTAGTGAAAACCATATAGATGAGTATAACTATTGGATAATATCCTAAAATATTGGTAATGTTTTAAGTAGGTTGTTTTCTTAACAAAATATTCCTATAGAGATACAGGCATGTGGATGTGGTTGTGGAACATATGCACCTAAGGGAAATAACCCAAAATAGGGTTGGTTAGGCATTGACTTGGTCATCACTCGGATGCGTGTTGATTTGACCTAAGACTACACACATGGATGGACACTCCTATGTGTTATTCTTTGGTTGATCACAATCTTTATAAAAACCACTATGAAAGATTTAATTTCTAGTTACTTTGAGGTATTATCTTGATAAGTATAAGATAACCATATTTAAAGAAAAATAGATTAAAGTAAGTTTGATATAGGATATTTAATGAAACTATAGGAAAAAAAGATAATATAAAAGAACATGGTGATTTAATGTTGAAATTACATTTTTTATTATTAAAATATCCCCATATTATTAAATTTTTTCACTCATTTAAACCCTTTTGGTTTTAGTAATTGAAAAAAAAGAAATAACTAGGGGTGTGAGAGACAACGCATAAATTACCTCAATTAAAAAGCTATTAGAAAGTTAGTTGTATTGAGAAACCTTATGATTATGAAAAACTAGATATCCTGAGATATAATTAACAGTGTGATATGAGTTGAAGTTACAAACACACCAAATAATAGAAATATGAAGTATCATGAAATATCAATCTATAAAGATAATGAAGGGAAGAATGTTCTATTTTATATATGTCAACAATGTGGGGAATACGCCATGGGAATTACCTCATTATGACTTCATGACTCTATACTTGTGGAAGATGGGGCCATCAAACATCAAAATTCCATATAAAAATAAATATTTTGGTAAACATTATTGAATGAAATAGAGTTCATCCTAAGCTGGAATTAACAAATCAATGTCTTATGTGTGGGGGCCATTTTCATTTTCCAAGTTAATGACCTAATACAAGGACTAACCAAGACAATGAGAATAACCAACCTCTAAAACCAAGAGGGAAATGGAATGCATATACAAGAAACACTCTGAAAGTGAATCATGAAATTTATGGTAATGGTATCATCCAACCTAGAGTTGTAGATTTAAAGTTGTAATTTTCTTTTATGAACACCTATATATAAAAGAAATTTTATAATATCCTTAAATACCAACCCTAATGATTTGACTATTGAATAAATATTTTAGTGGTATAATTATTTAATTCCAAGATCAAACATATAGGAAAGTTCCATATGAATATCTTATTATCCTTCCTTTATATAAATTTAATGTAATATTTGTGATGGATTAGTTACCTCTCCTTAAATGGAAAATTAGTTGGAGTAAGGAAAATAAATTTAATATTAACCTTGATATTATATGAAAGGATAATAATAAATACACTATAGAAATAAATTATATAATATGGGTCTTGATAGTATATAAGAATAGACTCTTGGCCCTAATTATTGGAGAAAAAACCAGTATTAGAGATAATCCCATTCTACATAAAGAGGTATGTTTCTCAAGTTTTTAAGTTTAATATGTTTATAGAAATTATATTATCAGTCAAATATATAATTTATATGACTTTATCTATTTCCATTGGTATGTGATAACTAAAAATGTGAGGAAAAATTAATTTAAGGGGGAGAGTCTATAACACCTCACATTTAGGATTTATTATTATTATTATTTATGGCTATAATTTTAAAAAAAAATTATATTCCTTTAAATGGATTGAAACATGATTAGAAAATGTTTCCCACAAGATATGAACCAAACTATAGACAATTTATTCATTTATAAGAGGGAAATTACAATAAATGAATGTAAAACTAAGTTATAAACACCTTGGATTATTAGCCACCATTAATTATGTACATCCATTAAAAGTGCATAAAATAGTAAGAGATAATAGATGGAAAATAATAAAATCATCATGACTAGGAAATCTCCTATATAATCTTTAATATTTAGGATCACCAATAGCCAAACAAAATCAATAATGAGGAAGAGTATGATGAAAGGAGAAATAATTATGAAAAATAGATAATATAAAATAAGAATTATGCCTTGTGATGTTAGAGTTAGTTGAATGAATGAATTAGTAAGTCTATATATAGGAATGAAATCAGTCTACTATTAACATGTTCATTGTAAATATTATCATGGAAAAATAATCATTTACAATATGATAATTTTATATATATCTAATAGGTATAAAAATGTCATTTATAGTTATGTAGTAAATTTAAAATATTATATCTAAAAATTAAATAAAAATGAGATATTAATGTATAATAAATATATATTTTTATGCCTTATGTAAAAATATTATTATTATTATTATTAAAATATGATACGATGTATATATATTAGTCTAATAATTTTATTAATAACAATGATGCAGTAAAATAAAATTTCATAATATAAATAGTTAATTTTAATGGTCTTTATTTAAGAATATTTAGTATAAAAACGAGATTAATTTTTTTCAAAGAGACATTTAGTTAAGTTTTAAATATTTTATCCTTATAAATTAAATTGAACACTTTGAAATTATTATTAAATTTTAACTAACATATGTAACACCCCGAGCTTCCACGATACACTTCTCTTTCAATAATGCAATAGCTTGCCTTATACGCAAGTTTGAGATTCTAACACACCGCGACCAATCAAAATAGCCATTATGAATAGTAATAACCACTTTTTGAAAATATATATATTTTATATTTCAAAATGGACTTCATTTTTGGATTTTTAATATCTAAATTAGCCTATGTTGAATTTTTGGTATTATTCTGAGAACTTCCAATTTTTTATGAATAGTAAAAAATACTTAAAAACAACTTTTTTAATCAAAATAATTTATAGTGATAAATTATACTATTGAGTGGTCTTAAAGTATAATTAGAATATATTTTTACCATTTTATCCAATGGTGGTCATTAGAATTAATTTCACTTTGAAATTGGACATAAACAGCTGTCAATCTTTTGATATATATTATTTCTTAAAAACACGCTATTTGTTGTGACAGCGGGAATTAATTATAAAATTAGTTAATGAAACTTATATGTTTGTAATTTTTTAAAATAGACATCATTTTTGAATCCGAAATATCAATTATAGCTTGGGGTGAAATTTTGTCATTGTTATGAAAAACTTCAATTTTTGATGAACATTGAAACCATTAAGTGGTAGTTAAAAAACTGATTTTTCGTTTAAATGAAACATTACCACTTCTGTGATTTTATTTTCAAAAATCCTACATACATGGTTGTCATTAGGAAGTAAAATTTGGCTCAATTGGATTAAAATATTTTTTTGCTGAATAGTAACTTTTAAGTTTAATTAATCGCGATTAAAGGTAATTAGTGAAATTTAAGGTGAAAATGATATTATAAAAATATGAAAATACCGTTACACATGTCCTACCCTTATTGGATGAGTCATGGAAGACCAAGACAATCCATGGGTCAACTTGGGGAGCCCATGGAGCCACTTGGGTAAGAAAATGACATTAATAACTTTTTATTTAAAGTAAAAATAAAATTGTCACAAACATGTGTTGTTTTACTAAAACAATTATTACATGGGGTTATATAAGTTAACTTTTCAACTATAAATATTAATTGGAAATCTAAAACGATTTCTTACATCATGATATTTTTTTTACAATTTTTAGACATTAAATAAATTAAGATTTTTATGACACCATGATGATGCAGCGATTACCTCATTAATTAACGATTTAAATAAAATGAAAAGATAATGTACAATCTAAGACATAAACTTGTAAAAAACCTATTATATTAGTATATTTAGAACCATTATCACCTTATCCTTGAAATATATATGTTTGGGACCTTTAAAATCCGAAACTCATTATATAATAAAGTAACATTTCATGACTTTCCAAGAGTGCCCTCCTCTCCTCTTATAAAAGGCCCCCACCAATACCACCTTATTCACACCTTCCAAGACATTTGGCTCGGCCAAACTCTTGCAAAATACTCTCTCAACTTCCCCCTCTTACTCCTAGAAGCCTCACTTTATGCAGAAGTCTTCCCAAGGAAGCCTTTGGTTCAAATCAAAAAGAGTTACCCAATTTTAAGGTAATGTCTTCTCTTGTGTTCTTTTGTTTAATTTTTCTTCTCCAAGCCCTTAAAATATTTTTATTCCTTTATTTTGTAACAAAACCAGTATCTAAAATATACTAGGATTTTTTCATGAGAAGGATTTTATTTACACTTACACACACCTCCGTCTAATGGTTAAAGAACATACTGTTTCTGTTGGTGGTGAAATACTGCCTCACGAAATGATAATTGTTCAAATATTCTTTTAACAACTCTAATGGTGGCCATTATGATGACACTATTTTTATATATGATATATATTATGTTTTTGTTTTCCTTATTATTTTGTATTTTTCATTTATGTCATACCTTTATGATTTCCATTATGGGTAAACGCGATAATTTCATTTTAGGAAGTGCGGACTACCGCCCCCTCAAAGTGATTTGAATCGTTAATGCCATATGTGGGATGTATAAAGGATGGAGTAAATGGTATTATAAATTATATTGTACTGTAATTATAGTATAACTTTATATAATTATAATTTCATTCCATTAAATACAAAATAGAAATTAAAGTAGCGTTCATGCGTACGTACGGCTTACCATCTCCATGAACGGTGCATTTCATTTCTTACCTATAAATGTTATGTAATATTATAAATGAATGTATATACTGGATATATATGATATATATGATATCTAAATTAGGAATATAATTTTGTATATAATGGATATTTCACCACATGAACAACTTGTAATTATAAGAAGGTTATTTTTGACTCAAGTACCAAAGATCGAAAAAATGACTGTTATTAACTTAAATAATTACATAATGTTCATAAAATGGTAATAAGTGATATAAAAGGAATAATGAACATGTAAAAGGGTCTTAAGAAAAAATAAATTAACTCTAGTTTATTATTCAGGAGGTTAAAGAACGATCGAGTCAAGTCAGACACGAGGTAAGGGAACTTCTTAACCCAATTTCTATTCTTTAGGTTAATCTCCTACTTTCAAATTATGTCATGATATTATTATGTCCTATATTTTATTTGTATATTATTTATGTGTAATTATAGTGAATACACATAATCTATCTATTTTATTTAAAAAAATGTTCTTTTTAAGGGACTTCATCTCAATCTCCATTCATTGAGGCATATTTTGTTTTATACAAAAATTTCTTCTATACGGTGTATAAACCCCTTTGACTTTTACGTTTATTCAAAATGAATCTTTTTATACAATGCGTTTTACTAAATGACAAAAAGGAATGTTTTTCTTGTCATACGTATGCAGCGACAATGACTTCTCCACCGCCGTGACCATTATTTGAGTTTTAGCTTCCTCTACAAGCCATAACTTTTTTTAAATGAAAAATAAATACCAAGTCTTAATTTTCATTTATTTTGTTATTGAAAATGGTTTTGAAAGTGTTTTTTTATATCTCAATGTGTTTTATTGATATCCTGTGATTGAAATGTGGAAATTTTATGTTTCCTTTATTCATTATTTAAGTGATACAATTATGTTATAGTTTATGATACGTTTAAACCTATTCATATGAGGAATGAATTGGACTTAATAAGTGATGGGTGGAGCCTGCTATAGATCCTCGATGCATCGGCAGGTCTCATGAGACAAACTAGTGTCATGGCATGAGGCCTTGGCTACCTGGTTATTATAGTCTGGCATTATGCATTCCATCATTATGAAAGTGGTTATTGATATTGCATGTGATTATTAGACCAGTAGAATATCCATGTGAATAAGTAAATGGAATTATTTCATTTTACTTTTTCCATATTATGTTGAAGTTCATGTTTAAAAGTATTTTGTTTAGATATACATTGCCTTAAATGTTTGTGTTTATTTATAAAAGCTTCCGCTATATTGTTATCTTTACTGAGCATCTGAGCTCACCCCTTTCAATGTTTTAATTTTTCAAGGATGTGAAGAATTATTTGATGAATGAACTGAAAGGATAATATGAGGGGATATGAAGACAAGATGTTGTTGTAGTTTTGTATTACTTTATGGTGTAATGTAACATTTATGAATGTATCTAGTGTTTCAAGGCTACTAAACTAATCGGTCTTTCGAGACTTGATCTTTGTGATCATGCCAATGTTACACAATAATGCACCGACTCTGGGTAACTGGGGTCAGGGCGTTACAGTTGGTATCAGAGGCAGTTTAGTACTAACCTTGGAAGCTAGATTTAGATAAACTCTGATTATATCACATAGCCCTAAGATAGACTTTGAGGATTAGTATAGAAGAACTTCCTAGAATTTTGGTATTATAGAGATTTTGTGAGTTTTTCGGGCAATACATCTCTGTCTAGATATGATCAGGTAGAGGCGGCTCTGACACAAATGTACCTCGGGGTAAAACCCGAAAACACCTCTTTGAGCTAGAATCGAATGGGAACTGGTGCATGACAATGGGCCTTGATGCACTCTTGGTTACGACACTCCTGGGGGATATGCTTAGGATAATTATCATTTTCATTACAAACCATTATTAAGGGCTTATGAGTATATACTTCCTCAAAGAAAACATTTTTATGATTATGGATTATATCCATAAATAGTTCAATTTATGCTAAGTGTTTTATAAGTATGGAATTATTTATTTTAATTCATAAACTAATCTAGTTTATGCCATTGTTTAGAAATGGCACCTAGTGGGAGGAATGTAAACCATATCAATGCACGCACTCCATATAGGGATTTCCCTCCTGCTCAAGATAATTATTGTGGAGCTGGAGATACAGCTGGTGCTGATCAACTTATTACCATACTAGGACAACTCACTCAGGTTATGAATAATAACCTTACTCGTATGGAGCACCCCGATCTGTAACGTAGAGTATCAATGTTAGACTGCTTCATGAGGAAACAACCGCCAACATTTAATGGGGGTACAAATCCATTAGTAGCTGAGCAATGGATAAACTCCTTAGAGAAAATATTCCACGCCTTGGGGAGTAGTGAAAGGGAGAAGGTTGTCATGGCAGTCTACCACCTCACTGGAGATGCCGATCAATGGTGGTCGCTGATTCAAAACACAAAGGAAGATGAAGAAGTATCAACTATGTAATTGAGGGAGTTTAAGGAAATTTTCTTAGAAAAATACTTTCCACGTGACCATCAAACAGATATGGAAATACAATTTCTGAGTCTGAGGCTGAAGGAGGATGAAAATGTCACAAAGTATGAGGCTAACTTTACAAGGTTAGTGAGGCATGCTACAGATAATATACATAACCCAAGAAGTAAGATTGATCATTTCTTTGATGGGTTAAAACCATTTCTCCGTCGAGCTTTAGTATCACAATCTTTCTCAACATACGAAGATATAGTCTCGTGTGCTATCAAGACAGAAAATGAATTCTATAAGTCTTATGACAACAAAGTAAAGTAAGAGAAGAAGAGAATGGTGGAACAAGAGATAGATAAAGTGGAAAAGGGAAAGAAGGATTTTCCATTATGCGATAATTGTGGGAAGAATCACCCCAGTACTTTCCTAAAAGGAATGGGGAGTTTGTTATAAATGTGGAGAAAAAGGTCACTAGGCTCGTGATTGCAAGGGATAGAAAGAGGCTATCAATGTTGAATGCTATAATTGTAGGGAAATGGGGCATTATTCAAATGAATGTCCTAAGCGTCCGGGAAACTTACCTCAGAAAAGGACAAGGGATCAAGGACAATCTTATGCTATTACTATAGTTGAAGTGGAATAATTAATGTATTGGTGCTTTTGGACTCAAGGATTTTATTCTGGTTATAAGGATAATGTGATATATATAAGGATTGTACTACAGTACTTGTTGTTTCATTAAGGTTTTAATATGATTACGGTAATCATATTTTTAGTATGTGAGAATAAGAGAAACTTTACTCTGTTTGGGGAATCTGATGTTACAATTGATTTTGGAAATATAAGGACCTTTTAGAGAAAGTCTGGACAAAGGTATTTTGGATAACTATAAAGGTTGGAATGGATTAAGTTTAACTTTGGTTAGTATTGTTTAAGGTTAAAACATTTCTGAAGATTGTTTTTGGAATATTATAATACTATAGTTTTAGAAAAAGGACAACCTGCAGGTTGGGGGATAACCCGTCGCGTCGAAAAAAGCTGTAGGAATCGAACTCACAAACATAGTGCGACATGCCTTTATTACCTACCACTAGCCTACAGGAAGTCCATGGTTATTAAAAAACAGTTTTCCTAATCTAAATGGTATGTGTTAATATTTTTAACCTCTTACGATTAGGATAAATATAATATTTTTGAGTTCTATTATCTTTTTGAGTGAAAGATAAGTTTGTGGTAGAAATTAGTTGAAGGTTGAAACTCTACTTGTCAAGAAAAAAAAAATATATAACTCTCTCTTATTCTATGAAAAAATTAATTCTTAAACTTTAGTAAAGGGATATTAAAACAAAAAAATGTGTTATCCTAATACCTTATGTCTTGTTGAACTGATAATATTTTAAATCAACATAGATTGAAGGCTTTGAGGCCCTCAATTTTACACTTGTTTGTGATTGATGACCTCAATCACTCCCTACAAATATTTACATTTTTCCTCAATTATATGTATCTAATTTCCACCAATGTTCTCCTTATCGAGATCATAATTTGGTGGTGACTTTTTCATTTCCCTTTCCCTCTTATTAAGGCTAAATTTTATTAACCTTATTTCCGATGTGGGTTTTCCACAAAGGTATTTTCTATTTTCAACCTTTTATTTTAAAAGAAAAATTTCAAATTTCGAGGACGCAATTTATTGAAGGAGGGGATAATGTAACACCCAAAGCTTCCACGATACACTTCTCTTTCAATAATGCAATAGCTTGCATTGTACGCAAGGTCGAGATTCTAACACACTGCGACCAATCAAAATAGCCATTATGAATAGTAATACCCACCTTTTGAAAATATATATATTTTATATTTCAAAATGGACTTCATTTTTGGATTTTGAATATCAAAATTAGCCTATGTTGAATTTTTGGTATTTTTATGAGAACTTCCAATTTTTTATGAATAGTGAAAATACTTAAAAACAAATTTTTTAATAAAAATAATTTCTAGTGATTATTTATACTATTGAGTGGTTTTAAACTATAATTAGAATATATTTTTACCATTTTATCCAATGGTGGTCATTATAATTAATTTCACTTTGAAATTGGATATAAACAGTTGTCAATCTTTTGATATATATTGTTTCTTAAAAACACGCTATTTGTTGTGCCAGTGGGAATTAATTATAAAATTAATCAATGAAACTTATATGTTTGGAATTTTTTAAAATAGAAATAATTTTTGAATTCGGAATATCGCTTATAGCTTAGGGTGAAATTTTGGCATTTTTCTGAAAAACTTCAATTTTTGATGAATAGTAAAACCACTAAGTGGTAGTTAAAAAACTGATTTTTTGTTTAAATGAAACATTACCACTTCTGTGATTTTATTTTCAAAAATCTGACATACATGGTTTTCATTAGGATGTAAAATGTGGTTCAATCGGATTAAAATAATTTTTTTGGTGAATAGTAACTTTTAAGTTTAATTAATCACGATTAATGGTAATTAGTGAAATTTAAGGAAAAAATGATATTATAAAAATATGAAAATACCTTTACACTTGTACTAACCTTATTGGATGAGTCATGGACGAACAAGACAATCCATGGGTCAACTTGGGGAGCCCATGGAGCCACTTGGGTAAGAAAATGACATTAATAACTTTTTATTTAAAGTAAAAATAAAATTTTCACAAACATGTGTTGTTTTACTAAAACACTTATTACATAGGGTTGTATAAGTTAACTTTTCAACTATAAATATTAATTTTAAAGCTAAAACTATTTCCTACATCATGATATTTTTTTTACAATTTTTAGACAATAAATAAATTAAAATTTTTATGACACCATGATGATGCAGCGATTACCTCATTAATTAACGATTTAAATAAAATGAAAAGATAATGTAAAATATAAGACTTACACTTCTCAAAAACCTATTAGGTGAGTATATTTTAGAACCATTATTACCTTGTCCTCTAAATATATAAGTTTTGGACCTTTAAAATCCGAAACTCATTATATAATAAAGTAACATTTCATGACTTTCCAAGAGTGCCCTCGTCTCCTCTTATAAAAGGCCCCCACCACTACCACCTTATTCACAACTTACAATCCATTTGGCTCATCAAAAATCTACCAAAATACTCTATCAACTTCCCCCTCTTACTCCTATAATCCTCACCTTAGGCAGAAGTCTTCTCAAAGAAGCCTTTGGCTCAAATCAAAAAGAGTTACCCGATTTTAAGGTAATGTATTCTCTTGTGTTCTTTTGTTTTATTTTGCTTATCCAACCCCTTAAAATATTTTTATTCCTTTATTTTGTAAAAAAAACAGTATCTAAAATATACTAGGATGTTTTCATGAGAAGGATTTTATTTACACTTACACACACCTCCGTCTAATTGTTAAAGAACATACTGTTTCTGTGGGTGGAGAAATACTGCCTCACGAAATGATGATTGTTCAAATATTCTTTTAACAACTCTAATGGTGGAAATTATGATGAAACTATTTTTATATATGATATATATTATGTTTTTTTCCTTATGATTATGTATTTTTCATTTATGGCATACCTTTATGATTTCTATTATGGGTAAACACGATAATTTCATTTTAGGAAGTACGGACTACCGCCCCCTCAAAGTGATTTGAATCGTTAATGCCATATGTGGGATGTATAAAGGATGGAGTAAATGGTATTATACATTATATTATACTGGAATTATATTATAACTTTATATAATTATAAATTCATTCCATTAAATATGAAATAGAAATGAAATTAGCGTTCATGCGTACGTACAGCTTACCGTCTCCATGAACGGTGCATTTCATTTCTTACCTCTAAATGTTATGTAATATTATAAATGAATGTATATACATGATATATATGATATATATGATATCTAAATTAGGAATATAATTCTGTATATAATGGATATTTCACCACATTAACAACTTGTAATTATAAGAAGGTTATTTTTTACTCAAGTACCAAAGATCGAAAAAATGACCGTTATTAACTTAAATAATTACATAATGTTCATAACATGGTAATAAGTGATATAAAAGGAATAATGAACATGTAAAAGGTTCTTAAGAAAAAATAAATTAACTCTAGTTTTTTATTCAGGAGGTTAAAGAACGATCGAGTCAAGTCAGACACGAGGTACGAGAACTTCTTAACCCAATTTCTATTCTTTGGGTTAATCTCCTACTTTCAAATTATGTCATGATATTATTATGTACTATCTTGTATTTTTTACTTTCTTTATGTGTAATTATAGTGAATACACATAATCGATCTAGTTTATTTAAAAAAATTTTCTTTGTAAGGGACTTCGTCTCAATCTCCATTCATTGAGGCATATTTTGTTTTATACACAAATTTCTTCTATACGGTGTATAAACCCCTTTGACTTTTACGTTTATTCAAAAGGAATCTTTTTATACAATGTGTTTTACTAAACGACAAAAAGGAATGTTTTTCTTGTCATACATATGCGGCGACAACAACTTCTCCACCGTCATGACAATTATTTGAGTTTCGACTTCCTCTACAAGCCAT
The DNA here is from genome assembly GCA_963277665.1 of Viscum album. Classification (NCBI taxonomy): domain Eukaryota; kingdom Viridiplantae; phylum Streptophyta; class Magnoliopsida; order Santalales; family Viscaceae; genus Viscum; species Viscum album. The sequence continues at coordinate 917,889,981 of OY728164.1, read as the reverse complement.
AACTTTTTTTAAATGAAAAATAAATACCAAGTTTTAATTTTCTTTTATTTTGGTATTGAAAATGGTTTTCAAAGTGTTTTTTATATATCAATGTGTTTTATTAATATCTTTTTATTTAAATGTGGAAATGTTATGTTTTCTTTATGCATGTTTTATGTGATACGATTATTTTATGGTTTATGATATGTTTAAACCTGTTCATATGAGGAATGAATTAGACTTAATAAGTGATGGGTGGATCCCGCTATAGCTCCTCGATGCATCGGCAGGTCTCATGAGACAAACTAGTGTCTTGGCATGAGGCCTTGACAAAATATTATTTGTAGTCTTGGCACGATTCCTTGGCTACGTGGTTATGATAGTCTGGAATTATGCATTCCATCATTATGAAAGTGGTTATTGATATTGCATGTGATTATTCGACCAGTAGAATATCCATGTGAATAAGTAAATGGCATTATTTCATTTTACTTTTTCCATATTATGTTGAAGTTCATGTTTAAAAGGATTTTGTTTAGTTATAAATTTCCTTAAATGTTTATGTTTATTTATGAAAGCTTCTGCTATATTGTTATCCTTAATGAGCATCTGAGCTCACCTCTTTCAATGTTTTATTTTTTCTAGGATGTGAAGAAGTATTTTATGAATGAACTTAAGGGATAATATGAGGGGATATGAAGACAAGTTGTTGTTGTAGTTTTGTATTACTTTATGGTGTAATGTAACATTTACGAATGTATCTATTGTTTCAAGTCTATTAAACTAATCGGTATTTCGAGAATTGATATTTGTGATCATGCCAATGTTACGCAATAATGCACTAACTCTGGGTAACTGGGGTCGGGGAATTACAGCATATATAAACTTTTAAATAATAAATTCATATGAAATAATGTTCAAAACACTAATGTTTAAAAATATCATTTTTGGTTAAAATATAATTTATATTTTTTATTTTCATTAAGAAGTTAAATTTTCAATATTAGAATCTAAATTAGAAAAATATAACTTCATTATTTTATTTATCATGTAAATATAAACCTAAGATTAATTTTTAGGAACTTTCTATAAAGATTGATTTTTAGGTGAATGATACAAAAAACCATTTTTAAAAATAACATGAGTTCATGAAATACGTATGAAGTGGAAATTTATTAAACCTTTTTCTATGAAGAAATATTTATTTTATAAGTTACTTTACAATGTTATTTTTTTTATTTTATATACCTATATTTTCTATTATATAATTTAAATTATATTTTTTAATAAATTATTTTTAATACATTATACATTTATTATTTTAAAATTTTAATAAAATATGATTTTTAATTTGGAATAATTAGGTCCAAATTATATAATAATAACTATTTTATTTTTTGGGTATAAAGTATAAATTATCTATGTAAAAACTCTTTATTACAATGAAAACCAAAAATGGTAAAAATGAGTAAGCTAAGAGGTAAAGAACCAAACATGATTTAATTGTGTGGATGGGGTGTGGATTGAGATTATCACTTATATTATATATTATTTATCATCTTTGGAACTATTTTCCTTGAGTGTGACTTCCCATTATTGGAATGTTTTGGGTATTTACAAAAAATCCATTCCTTTTCACTTATCAAAGGGGCACTCCTCTCTACAATTACCCTCATACCAAAATCCATTTGGTCCAGCCAATAATCTACCCAAGCATATCTTAGACACTCATAGTAATCTTAATTAGGTTTTGGTCTTCTCAAAAGACAATACCTCAATTTTTTATCCCCATTATCAAATGAGATAATCCAGGAATTAAGGTATAGGTTCCAAACCACTCATTCTATATTCTTTCCCCTTAGGTTTATTTATTAAATTTTAAATTTATTTTAACATTATAAAATTGATAATATCATTATCCTTATTATATTTTTATGTTATTAAGATGATGTTATATTATTTAACCCCCCTTACATTTTCTTTAAGAAAAGGGAAAACACTATTTGTGTATACGTGGACTACCGCCTCCATAAAAATAGATATCGTTTTTCTTAACCACCTTACACTACTAGTCATAATGTTGAGTTTAATAAATATGTATGATATTTATGAAATATTTCATATTATTAAATGATAAAAATATATTATTCACTTCTCCCATTCTATGTAAAATGAAATCATCCACCATTTATACGTATATACCATTGCCTCCATGAGACGATTGATTTTCCTTTCATAACCACCTTATATTTATGGGAATATGAATGATTTTAATGGATATCTATTATTTTTGTGATACAATTATTTTTTTGTTATGGTAAATTTTAGAACCCACTAATGATATGATTAACAAATGATTATCATTAATTAAATTATTTAAAATAAGTGCACTAAAGGAAAAATATTTAATTAAAACAAAGTGATATTTTCATATTCATTACTTATTCTTATATATTATTTATAATTAAGATATATCAAACTAATAAACACTAAATTATATCATTATGATACTAGTGTAATAACATTGTGACTAAATCAGCTCATAATCATCATTAATCATGGTATGATCATGTTTGGGTCAATTTGACCACCTATATAAACAAAGCTATGAAATTATATCTTGGGTGATTATGAAAACCTGATCACTAGTATAATATTATGTAATAATTTTTTTTCTATAAAATATTCATTAATATTTAACTTTATATTTTAAAAAACACTCTTTATAGGTTGAAAATCACCAAAACATGTTCATTGTAGATATCATATTCTATGATAATGAATAAAGTAATCATAAAAGAAAATGTAAAACTAATAAATAATAAGTATTAAATTATTTTTACTTTAATGATATTATAATTATTAACTTTTTAATAATAATGAATACTAATACTTCTACTACAAAACTAGTGCAAATGATCAAAACTACAACTACCCAATGAGGGAAAATAAGAAAAAAATAACTAATATACATGTAGAAAATGGTTATAAATGAAAATTATAAATATTTTTGGGTATAAATATGGTTATGAGATGGTATATTAATATATTTATGTTTTTTATTTGAGTTTATAGAACATTAAACTAATAAAAAATAAAGGTATGGTGTTATTTGTCTCAAATATAATTTCTTGAAGCTTATATCTTTATGTGCACCATGATACCATTAATATAGTGTGATTAATAGATAAAGAATTAATTTTACTATATTAATGGGGTTTGAAGATCTATGTAGTTTAATTTTATTAAATTTACATTTATTAATAATATTCCTAACTTGAAAGTGTTTTTTGATCAAAATATTACTCAAACCGTAAGGGTTTCACTGCAAATCATATTTTAAAATCGAGATTGATTTTAAAAGAAAATATATCTAGGGAATTTATATTATTTATAAAACCACTCATAATTTACATTTTATATTCATGTACTTTTATATTTTCTATTTATATTTCATTTCCTATTGACTCATATTTTATTGAAGATGTTTCTTATTAGTGCAACCAACCCCATTATTTTTTTCGGTTGGGAACCTCCCTTTTTCCTGTAAAAATTAATTTGATTATTTTGAAAATATTCTTACCAATAAATAAATAAATTATTGATGACATTTTCTACTACTTTATATTATTCCAAAATGTTTAAATTAATTTTTAATATATTTACTATGGTTTATTTTTATCGAAGTGTAAAAATAATCACTTCTTAAAATTTTTCATAAGAACAACCATTCCACCATATTTTTCTTTTTATATGATACTTTAAAATATAATGGTTTTATAAAATAAAATAAATTTTTTAAAATAATTATATTTAAATATATTTAAAAAATATCATGTATGTTCCTTATTTCCAATGTTATTTTTTCAAATTTTCCGAAAAGGGTTTTACACCTAAATATGTTCCCTTTAATGTATATTACCTTTGATCAATGATATTAATATAATGTTACTATTCAACTTATTTATATGGATAAACAATTTAATACTCTTCTCTTTTATAGAAATAATCCATAACTACCATAGTGTTCCATAATTATCCACTATGTATGATCCTATGTTTTCACCCAATTACTTTTTTTTATGGATTATCTATTTTATATTCATTTTGTTGAGGGGTTTTCACCTAGATTACATTAATTGATTGATTTGTGGAAGTTATGTACTTAGACATATACCATTTATCTTTATAGTGTAAATACAATATTATTTATTATATTGGTTGAATGATATTAACTAATAATGTTAATTTATGTCATTGTATACCCATTTATTTTCCATGGGTTATCATGTTATGATTATTGATGGGAATATTAATGATTACCTTATGTTAGTCCTTGAGAAACCCATTTTAATTCCATGAGTTATTTATGATCTGTTGATGTAAATGATTTTTCTTTCCATGGGTTTTTATGATATAAAAGTGAATGATTTTCATTTAAAAAGTTTTATGAAAAACCAATTTATTTCCATGAATTCATTATGAAGCGATAAGTAAATTATTTTCAAGTAAGAATCTTATGTATGGATTATTATGGTTTGGGTATTATATCACCCTCTGTTTTATTTCTTTAAAGTTTATATAGCATGTGACAATGAATTTATGGGTACCTTTTTAGTTTCTAATATGCATGGGAACTAATGGTGTGTCTCATTATTTTAATGTTACATACACTAATTCTTGTTCTAATTTTGAAATAAATTTCATGGTTGTATGAAAATTCTCAAAATTTTATTAAGCTCTCATGGATAATATTTATTGACTCATATTTCCACACTCTTTTAATTTTTTTATTTTGTTACGGAAAGTTCATATGCTATGATTTATTGTCAAAGATTTCTTGGTCATGAATTTTCTTATGTATCAGGATTATAACTACATGATTATATAAGGTTCAATTATGTTATTCAATTGTTATATATTTTTTTTATCATTACTGAGCATATGAGATCAACAATTTCTCATGTTTCTATCTACCTAAGTGATAAAGATGAGTATAAAGTATATGTATAAGTGGGGATCTTTTGTGGATCAATTATGGAGAAAGATCAAAAGTGTTTTAAAATAAGTATATTAGGTATAAATAAATCAAATAAACCAATCATTACATTATTGATTTTGTTTGATTATTCATGAGATTTAATGTTTATCTTATGGAAATGTTGTAAAATAAAATGGATGACTAGTTTGGGTCGATGTACCTTCACCATTAATTCATAATTACCCCTTATGTTTACATCCATATAATTATGATCTCCTAATATTATTAAAAATAAAACCCCGTGTAAATCAACATGAATACAAAGATAAGTAGAAATGAACCCTGGGTCGATATTGGGACTTACAATCTTAGAACCCCACTTTTATTATGGTCCAAAAAATGATTAATATAAAATTAAGAAAACATATATCCTTTTAAATGATAATTAATTGATTTTGGGGATTATATTTGAAACCTACAGTTCTATACAATGTTTATTAGATTATGTGATTATTGTTTCACTCTCATGATTCATACAATCCTGACCTCATGGTGTAAATAATTATTGAATGGGTTCCTTATAAATTAAAACTCAATTAATTAATCAAACTTTATGAATTAAAATGAATTCATGGATTCAAAATGAATAGATTTTGAGAGTAGGAATTAAAATTACTATGAAGGAGATCTACTCTTCCATGGGAGAAGTTGTCATAATGGATTCAATTTATATAAGAAATAGTTTTAAAGGGGAAAACATGAGATAATAACACTAAAGTTTTATTGAGGGAAAATATATATTAAATGAAAAATAATAATTAAACAAGAAGTAAGAGGAGAGAAGTCCCTTATTAGAAGATATCTATGCACAATAATTTCCATCTTCTATGTGTAAAAATTTGTGGAATGGAAGCACTCTCTCTAGACTCACCATCCTAATTACATGATTTTTTTTCCAAATAGTGAAAAACTAAAATAAATAGAGTGGGGAGGGCTAGGTTTTGAATTTATATAATGAGATATGTAGAATTCAAGCTCTAAATGTTCTATAAAATCTTATTAATTTTTTATACATCCTTCCCACATGAAAAAATCATCCCTAAATTTTAATTAATTGCATGAAATTGAGTTCTCTCTTATTTTTCAAAATTTGAGGCTATTCATAGAACATATGATGATGATATAACCCAAATGGTGGGAGGAGTTCTAATCAGTACAATCAATCAAAAATTTGTCTTTATTTTCAATTTAAAACCTTCAAACATGGATTCTCCCTAAATTTTTCTAAATGAAAAATTTACCCCAGTGAGAGTATAATTTTTCCATAAAATTTTACATTAAAATTGTACTAAAAAAATAAATGATAAATATAATGATGTGACATTAAAATTTCAAAAAAATTCTATAATTTTAAAATTAAACCTTCAAATAAAACATCCCTTTTAACCTTTAAATAAAAATCAATAAGAAGTATTCGATAAAAAATTACTTATTATCTCCCTTTCACTTATATTTTTTCATTACTTGGAAAAAAATCTACTATATATATCAAATTAACACAAAAATGAAGGTGGAGATAATTTTTTGTGATCCTTTCCAAAATAAAATTCATAATGTCACATTTATGACAAATAATTTAATTTAATTTTATTTTATCACATTTAAATTTTTTCAACCACAAAAACTCATCCATTACCCAATCAAAACCAACCTCACATGAAATTCATGTCACTCTTTACTGAAGAGAAATGTAATATAGGTTTATTATTATACCTGGAAAGTGGATGTATCATCATAGGCATATAAAAAATCTCATTTATTTATATCTTGGTTCATAAAACAATTTTCAGTAAAGTGTAATTTATCAATGTGATTCATTGGATAAGGTTTTGCGGGTAAAAGTATTTAAAGATTCATGGTTAAAATGAGGAGGTTAAAATATTAAATAAAAATAACTTAATGTTTAAGTGAATATGTTGGAAATTTACCTCACATAAATCCATATAAAAATTTGAAATGCCATATTACCTTTTTATGATAGGAGTCTTGAGTAAAACAATAAATTAAATGAATGATTTTATCCTAATTCTCGTTTTTTTTATTTTTTTCTTGGTGATAAAATGTTAAAGGAATATTGTGAATGAATGACAGTTCAAACCCTTGATTTATAAGTGAGGCATGAATCATAACATCAATAATAATAAATAATTAATTTTTATCTTCATTTTTTCATTTCTTTTAATTTTTTAATATTTCATTCTTTTATTTTTTTATAAAGAAGGACCTGATTAAATTCCATATAGTGGATCAAATTTACTCCCTATAGCACTAACATGAATGCCTAGAATAGAGAAACACACCTAATGCACACAATAGTAAACATATTTTAAAAGAAGAAAACTAAAGACCCTTCCCTCACACTCAAACTTAAAATAATTATATATTAATATTAGGAATGAATGAAGGTGAGGAAAAATATGTTTTCAATGTGGCTTAAATCTATAAGAAAATTATGGATTCTAAGGGATGATTATGGTTGATATAAAATGTTGGTTTTAAGTTTAAAAATGGATATCAAAGGAATTTCCGCAATCATATTAAAAAAAATTCATGAACTCTAATGATTTAAAAGAGATATAATCACAAGTTTTGATTATAAAAAATATAATTTTTTCTTATTAATGTGAAGTTATTTAGAAAAAATATGTCAAAATTAGTTTAGAGTACCTCACATGATTTAAATAAAATTAATTTTACTTAGTGTTTCAAAGTAATGGAATTAAATATGCCCCAAAATCATACAAATAATTAAAAATAAGATTCCAAGAAAAAAAATTTAGATAAAAAATAATTTAAAAATCCATATATTCAAAAATGAAATGAAATATATGAAAATCGATTCACGCGTGAAAAATGATAATGAATACTCATGAAGTTCAAATTTCATAAAAAACAAAAAACAAAATGAAAACCCATAAATATTTGTAATTTTTTCCCAAAATGTTATCCCCTCCCTCACACATAGAATTTATCATTTTCATCAATATAATCCAATGAAATGATTCTTCGCATGAGATAAAAAATTTAAATTAGAGAAAATAATGTAAAATTGATAAGTAAAGGGATTAACTAAAGATCTCAAATGATGATGGGATCATGTTATATCTTGACAAAAACTATATGTGTGAGGAATTAATTAAATTATTTCTTCATATGATACCCATATATTTCAAATCTCCTTTAAATAGCCTCTTATGTTACCTACAAAACACCATTATGAGAAATATGAGACAAAAAATAAGTGCATAACCATTTGGAATAAAACTTACTAGGAATCTTCTTCACTCATGAACTATTAAGAAACATTTTGTATCCTTTATGAAACTTCCTCTTATAGATCATCTTGTCGTGGGTTTCTTTTTCCCACTCGTTAAAGATAACTTATTTCTCAAATTATTACAATCAAATCTATTTAGGATATTTAATTTCTAGTTTTATTTGATCTTTTTCTTGGCCAAAAGTAATATTTTATTTTTTATAGCCCAATATAGCTAATTATTTACCTTCATAGGAATATAAGATGGTTTCCTAAAAAAATTGGAAGGTGGATATGTTGATGGGATTTTTTATTTAAATCCTTTAATACCATAACACATCAACCAAGTGCTTGATACAATCCTTCTTATTTAGTTTCATAATTTTCTCTAATATCTTCTTCAAATGATGACTTGAAACATTAGACTATCCATTTGTTTTGGGAGTTGTATGGTATTGAAGTTCCGTGTTTCAACTAATACATCCAAAGGAGGGAATAAAAATTTTGTTTTCAGAAGTGAGACCCATCATCCGTGATGATAGTATTTATTAGTCCAAACCTAAAAAAATTAACCATGAGAAAATATACTACAACATGAAAATTTTATGTCCTAGTGGATTTTTTCTCCAACCATTTTCTATCACAATAAACATAAACAATAATGCACATGGAACCAAATTATCCAGGAAAAGGATCATTAAAATAATTGAATATACAATAAAAATATCCTAGATTAATATGTCTTGGTGATACATACAGTGTCTCCTAGGAATTTTTTTAGTGTGTTGACAACATGAGAATGACTTACAAAACACATGGAAATCATAGAACAAGAAATTAAAATATAATATAGAGTCTAAAATATTCCCATCTATCCTTTGGAGCCCAAAATGTCTTCCATAAAAAATGAATGAACAAAATTTATAACAAACTCAAAATCATGATCATGAACACATCACTATACGTATTAGTTGTTATAAATTCACCAAAGATATAGATCATCCCACACATAAACATAGACTCAATATTTAATTGTTAAACCTAATTATTATTTCACTTTGAAGAAATTAAAAAGGAAACCATGTAATTCACTAAATTATTATATGAAGGATTTATATGTGAGATTTCATAAAGATGATCATCAAGAAAAATATCTCGAAATTGTACCTAATCTAATGCATCATGCTCTAATTTTTGAGTGATCTAGATCATGTGGTTCTCCCCTGTTGTCTATGAACCATTAATATCCTTTATCTCAATGTTGAACTATTTAAGAAGTAAAATCCAATTAATAATTACCATTCTAAAATTTGGATTATTCAAGTGGTACCTCAAAGCTACACGGTTTGAGAAAATAACTACTTTATAGGCCAATAAATAAGAACGTAATTTATCAAAAGTAAATATAACTATAAGAAAATAATTTTACATTATTGTGTAGTTTTATTAAGTTGAATGTAAATTTCTTTAATCATATGAAATAATATAGTAATTCCCTCCCACCCTATAAGAAAATACCCCAAAATCTTGAAGTTTGATGTATCACACATAAGCTTAAATGGGCGCTCCCAGTACGAGGGTTGTATGATCAGTGGTGTGGTGAGACTTCTATTAATATCACAAAAGGGGAACCTAAATGAATCATCAAACATAAAATTAGAATTCTTTTAAATCAATCTCGATAAGGGTAGAGAAATATTACTCAAATATCTAATGAATATGTAGTACAAAATGGCATGAAATAAGAAATATCTAACAACACACAAAAAATAAGGATTTGATAGTGTTGAATAATATCTACCTTAGATAGATAAAATTATATTCCATATTTTAATAACATATTCCCTAGGATATTTACATGATATACTACAAAATTACATTTTTCAAAGTTCAAAACCATATTTTTGTTAATAAAACAATCTAAAACATTACCCAAACTTGAGAAACACTCACTAAAAATATAAAAATATACAGTAAAATAATATATTAATTCCCCCATGCATGCCTCAATAATATAAAAATGAATAGTCAACATGCATCTCTAGAATGTCCTTAGTGTAACACCCCAAGAATTTTATGGTATATTTCTTTTAAATACATTATAGTTATAGACTATATTTCCTGAATCACTGATCCTCTATGGAACAAAACTTGGGTATTTATAGGAGATAGTCATATCCTAGCCATTAAACTTAAATTTCCCAGCTATGTGATTTGAATTTTGAAAATATGACATACACGGTTGTGTTCAGGATGATATTTATAGTCTGATAGAATTAACTTAATTTTCAGTGAATACTAACCTACCCTTATCAATAGTAAACTACCCTTATAAATATTAACCTACACTTATTAATAGTATTAATACTTTTATGAATGGTATCCATACACATGAATGTATAAATAAATTTAGGCACCTTAAAAATGAAGATAAATATTTTAAGTGCTTATATTTTCAATTAAATACTGATTTTTATTAAATATTTAATTAATCATAATTAGAAATTATTTTTGAAAAATGGACATTAGTTTTGGACTCTAAACATTAGAAAATGGTTAGGGTGAATTTTTTTATATGAAATACTTGATTTTTTTTGTGAATAGTAAAATACATTAATTTACAGTATAAATACATTAAAAATTAAATTAACTATTATTAGAATCATGAGTGTTGTAATCACCCAAATCTTAAACTCACATGCTCTTATTACTATTCTAAGTCGAGTAATACTCACTATTTCTTGTATTGAGAAGAAATAATAAATTAATGATTATAATATTAAGAAAACTCTCTCCCCCCCACTATATAAACCACCCCTCACCCCCTCTTCCTCCCACACCACTCAAGCTTCATTCCTTGCCTAAATTCTACTCAAAAAGATCCCTAACCGCCTACCCCACGTCCAATACATTTTGGTCTCACTAAATGACCAAAATCAAAGGTCCTAAGGAGTTTCTCAATGAGTAGTACTCAAGAGGTGAACCTCTCTTCCTTTTTATTTCAATTCCTTTTACAAGTTCCATTATTTTGTTCTCTCTCCTCACCTCTGATCATCCAAATAACATGATAATTCCAATACCCTTAATGTATTATATTTTCATTATTCTAATGGAATATTTCATCACAATATCTCTTCTTCCTTTCCTTTTATACTATAAATGAAAACAACGTCTGAGACGTGTCAATTTATCACACTCAAGGAAGACTGGTTTTCAATTTTCATTACTATCTTCAAGACTGGTCATAAAACCTTTTCAATGGATTAAGAAGATTATAATATATGTATTTTATCTTGTTTAATGTTCTGGAATATTTACACATTCATAATATGGAATAATAATACAAAAACAAGTTCATTGTGCACAAAACCACCAAGCCAAATCCAAGCATTTATCATTAACTAATCGAATTATTCATCCTCATGTTATATAACCAGAATCCTTATAAGATAATTTATATCTATTTAATTTAACTAATATTATATATTAAAAATTCTGAATATTTAACCACATTTCAAATGAACTTTCATTCATGAATACAATTAAACGGATCAAGAAAACCAAGGAAGAAAATGCTTCCAAAACAACAAAATTGAACCTCTTAAACCCATCAAAATGCCATTAATGAACCTAGTAAGGTTATAAAATATAAATTAAATTTTTATGAGGTTATTTAATTATTAATTAATGAAGAAAAAATTGATTATTCAGGCCTCTAAGAACAATCAATAACACCTTCGAGCATAATATAAGGGATTGTTTAACCCAATTTTCATTATTGGAGTTAAACATCTATTTAATTGGTTACATTGTTCCAAGAATATGTGTGAATGACCTCTAATTGTTTTATACTATATATAAAATTATATTTTTTAGATTTTTATTTTTCACACATAGATATTTTATTTATTCATCATCACTCTAATAATACAATCTTTGTAAGGGATATCTTAACTCGAATTCCTTTCATTTAGTTAAACATCAATGTCATTTGTTTTGTGTTTTCCTAGAATATGTTTGAATGAACTATTATTGTTTTATTCTTTATATCCACTTTTATTGCGTGGTTTTATGTTTTTCACACATAATTATGTCATTTATTTTTCCTCAATCTAATGATACATTCTTGGTAAGGGATCCTCTCTCTCACTTTTGTTCAAGAATCTCCCCTATGTTGTGCTATTTTATTTTTAATACCAAATGATGGGTTATGTTTTCACACCTACCCATACTGAAGTTATGATATATAAATAATGTTATACCGCTTTACCTCTCAGTAAGAACTCTCAAGAACACTTGTTACCATGCCATAATTTTTGTAAGGGGTTTAGTCATCTCACTTTCAATTCTGTGGGATTTCCATCATTTGCCTCTTATTTCATATATGTGGTATAGGTATACTTACATTTGATATATATTATAATGATTCTATTTATATTAATGTTATTATGTGACTCAATTGGTGGTTATTATGTTTTGGTCATATGACTAAATTGATTACAACGTGGTAACGAGCTTTGTCTCAATTTTCACTTTATTGTGACTTGCTTGTTATTGTGCACCTACTCTTTATTTTGTGGTGTACCTAATGCCCATTTGAGATCAATTTTCAATTGAAATTATAATCCATTTAAATTTCCATATTCTTATATCACGGATATGATTATTTTCTAAGCCGTAAACCATTTTACATTCGGTATTTATTTTGAATGTTTTTTTGACTGTGGAAATATTGATGAATCAGTATCCTCTATTCTATATGGATAATGTAAAGGAATATTTCTCTTTTATTGAATCTATGTATAAATAATTATTTGGACATACAGTTATGGGTGGGGCCCTTTACATCCCCTTGATACATCGACATGTCTCATGAGACTAATCAGTTGGTGAAAAACCCTTCAAGTTTGTTTCCAAAAATCAGACGGGGTTTTACCCATAGAACTAAACCATTTTAAAGGTACTATAGTATCATGTTCCAGACACATGAAGTCCAATTAATAAGAATTATCTTTATTCATTATAATCTGTTAATATCTATAAGGTTTTCACTATAAAAAAATCTATGGATGTCGTTTCATTCTAAGTTTGTAAATGGCATGAGTTTCTCATTTATTCACCATGCCATATTTGTTTATGATTGATTCATGCTTTAGATATTTCTAACCCTTACTGAGCATTTGAGCTCACCCCTTTTATTTGTTTACCTTCAGTAGGTTATGAAGAGGATATCACTTATTGAGTGTCTGTGGATGCAGTTTTTAGTTTTTTAGCTATTGTATTTTGTTACCTTTCCCAATGTAATTTGAGTTACATATATGTATCTAGTTTCTTAAATACTAATAAAATGATTGTTCATATAGGATTTTAATTTGTTCTAACCATTCCAATATAACAAGTAATGTATCGGTTCCAGTATAGAGGGGTTGGGGCATTACAGTTGGTATCAGAGGAACTTTAGTAGAAATATTGGTAACTAGATTAGAAAATGTAGATTAGGGAACAAATCCCTAAGGAATTATTTGAGGAAAAACATAAAATAATGTCATGGTATTTTGGTAAGGAAAAGATTATATGGATCTTTCAGGAAATACTTCTCTGTCTGGATACGAGTAGGTAGAGGTGGCTCAAGCACAGATGTTCCTAGGAGTAAAATCTCTGACAAGGAGTTTTGGGATTGACCTGAGGTATCCTGGTACCCGACAATGGGCCTTGCTGCACTCTTGGTTGTGAAACTACCATGTGATATGATTAGGATAATTCATATTTTCATTACAGGACATTATGAAGGATTGAAATGTAAATTTATCCTCAGATAAACCATGTTTAGGAGATTATCTATGCATAGAATTTGAATCTATGTTAAGTTCATTTCTATTTTAGAGTCATAAACTAATCTAGTGTATGCCATTATTTAAAAATGGTCCCTAATGGAATAATGAGAATCAGTACTCATGGACAATGTAGGGATTTCCCCATTGATCAAGTCGACACATTCAATGTCGTAGAAGATCAGATTATGACCATATTGGGACAACTTACTCATGTTGTGATGAATAACTATGCTACACCTGTGTTGGATCATTTCATGAGGAAAAATCCCCCATCTTTTAGTGGGACTACTAATTCGATGGTAGCTGAGTAGTGGATCAAGTCACAAGAAAAGATATTCATGGAATTAAGATTCAATGAAAATGAGAAGGTAGTGCTACCAGTATATTGTCTCAAGGGTGAATCAGATCAATAGTAGTGTTTGATCCAGAATACCATGGAGGAATAAGAAATAGAAGATATGGATTGGAGGAATTTTAAGGAAAAATTATTTGAAAATTATTTCCCTTGTGAGAAATGAATTGAAATAAATAGGAAATTCATTGAATTAAAACAAAAGGAAGAAGACAATGTTGCAGAGTATAAGGATACCTTCACAAGGCTAGCCAGGTATAGAAAAGATTACGTACGTGACTTGACAGACAAAATTGATCACTTCTTTGAAGGTCTTAATCCAAGTATTTGATGGGAATTTTCTTCTCAAATACTTTCATCATATTATGAAATTGTATCAAGTGCAATAAAAATAAAGAAGGAATTTTCTAGATCAAAATTGTTCAAAGAAAACCAAGATAAGATGCGATACTCTGATAACCAAGGAAAAGTAGAAGAACCAAAGAAGAATAATAGAATGAAGAAATTACCATTATGTGAGAACTATGAAAAGAATCATCTCAGGAAATGCATGAAAGGCATGGGAGTCTGCTATAAGTGCAGAGAAAATGGTCATTGATCTGATGAATGCAAGGGGAAGAAACAATTCAATGATATTCAATGATACAATTGTAGAGATATGAGACACTATGCAAATGATTTTCCTAAGAGCCAAGTAAAATTTCCTCAGAAAAGGGAAAGAGATCAAGGGAGATCTTATTCAATTACAACCACGAAGGCTGAAGTTCTTAATGATGTGGTGGTAGGTACTTTAATTATTTACTCAAACATAGCCAACACATTATTTGTTTTGAGATCATCACATTCATTTATATCTTCCCACTATTCCAAGAAAATTAGACATGTCCGATTTGATTTAATAAAGGAGTTGTCAGTCAAAACTCCTAGGGGATGTATCATTGCAACAAAGGAATGTCGATTAGTCCCTCTCCAGACACCAAAACGTGCTTTCATTTCTTACATTATCATCATACCAATGACTAAATTTGATATAATTATTGTTATGAATTGGATATCAAATTATGATGTGAATATTTATTATAATAATAAGGAAGTTAATTTTTTTGAAAATGGTGTAGAGTCCATTATCTTTAGAGTAGAAACCTTGCCACGTGATTCTTATCTAGATCCACCCCTAGTAGATCTATTGAATGCAATACTTGGAGATGAAGATAAACCAATATCTATGGGTGAGGAAATAAATACTCAAATTGATGATGTGTATATAGTGAAAAAATACATTGATGTATTTCTAGAGGATTTAACTCGACATCCCCCAGAGTGTAAAGTTGAGTTCTCTATCGATTTAATTCATGGTGAAAGACTTATATCAAAGAATCCATATAGAATTACCACTATGGAATTAGTCGAGCAAAAGAAAAAACTCAAGTAATTGAGTGAAAAAAGGATTTATTCAACCTAGTGTTCCTCCATGGGGATCCCCTATCCTCTTTGTCAAAAACAAAGATGGATCCATAAGGCAATACATTGATTACAGGGAAATACATACTATTACAATAAAGAATAAGTATCCTCTGCCCTGGGTTAATGATTTATTTGATAAAATTCATGGAGATCAATACTTTTTCAAAGATTGAACTTTGATCTAGATATCACCAGCTATGTGTGAGGAAGGAAGATATTCCTAAGACAACATTTTAACCAGGTATGGGCATTACGAGTTTACAGTGATTAATTTTGGACTGACTAATGAACACTCTGTTTTCATGGATTTAGTGAATAGTGTTTTGAAGGAATATCTTGATAATTTTTTTGTGGTATTCATTGATGATATCCTGGTATACTCAAAAATATATGAAGACCATGAAAATCACTTGAGGATTATTCTGAAAAATCTTAGAAGAAATGAATTATATGGGAAGCTTAGTAAGCAAAAATTATGGCTTTAATTAGTTTTTTTTTCTTATCCACATTGTATATAAGGATGGAATATTAGTAGATCCTATTAAGAAAAAGAAAATATAATAATGTCCCTTGCCAACAAACATAACAGAGGTACACATTTTTATTGGCTTAGTAGGTTACTATGAGAGTTTCATTTAGAATTTCACCCGACTAGCTAACCCGCTAACCAAGCTCACACATAAAGGGGTTAAGTTTGAATGGATAAAAGAATGTATGGAATTATTTGAAGAATTGAAAATAATATTGGTCAATGATCCAATTTTGACTCTTACATATGGAAATGAGGGATTTGTGATATACAGTGGTGCATTAAAGAATGGAATAGGTTCCATCCTTATGCAAAATAATAAAGTTATTGCTTATACATCATGATAGTTGAAGAATCATGGGAAAAATTATCCAACTCATGATGTTTAGTTATCTTCCGTAATCTTTGCTTTGAAAATATGGAGAGAATATCTCTATAGACAAAGATGTGAGATTTATATGGACCAAAAGAGTTTGAAATGCATTTTCACACAAAAATAACTCAACATGAGGAAAAGGAGATGGATCAATTTACTCAAAGATTACGATTGTTCAATACACTACCATCTAGGAATGGAAAATAAGGTGGCATATGAATTAAGCATGAAAGATCACAGAATCCTAACCCAAATGTGGATTAAAAGAGATATTATATTCATGGATCTACTGAATATGGATATGGGAATTGTTAAGGAAGGTGAAAAATATTTCCTCTTTATAATGATTTCTAAACCATCTTTATTAGAGAAGATTAAAATCCCTCAATATGATGATAAGAATTTTCACAAGAAAATTAATGCTGTCAAGGATGAGTGATTGGCAGACTTCGTGTATGAAGAAGGACATTTGAAATTTGGGAAGAGGTTATGTGTTCCATCAATACCTGAGCTAAAAAGGGAACTATTAGATGATGCTCGTAGCTTAAATTTCTCTATACACTTGGGTAGTACAAATATGTATAGAGACCTGAAGGAATATTTTTGGTGGGTTAATATGAATCAAGAAATTGGTGACTACATGTCAAGGTGTTTAGTTTGTCAACAAGTGAAGGTAGAGAGACAACATCCTAAATGAGTGATAAAACCTCTACCTATTATTATGTGTAAGTGGGATAACCTTACGATGTATTTTTTCACTGGACTACTGAGGAATCCTAGAAGGAATGATGAAATATGGGTAATTATTGATCATCTCACAAAATTAGAACATTTAATTTCTATAAGAGAGTGTTTACCACTAGAGTTCCTAGAAAGAATTTATATTAATTGAGTTGTAACACTTTATGGTGCACCTCCATCGATTGTGTCTGATCGAGATCCCTAGATTACATCAAAATTCTGGAAAAGTCACTAGAAGGCTTTGAATACTGAACTTCGTATGAGTACTGCTTATGAACCCCAAACCAATAGATAGTCTGAAAGGACTATTCAAACTCTAGAAGACATGCTGAGATCATTCTCTCTTGACTTCCAAGGTATGTGGGATCAATACATTCCATTGGTGGAATTTTCCTACAACAATAGTTTCCATTCTAGTATTAAAATTGCACCATATGAAGCATTTTATAGAAAGAGATATCAAACTCCAACTTGTTGGGATGAAGCTGGTGAGAGGAAACATATAGGCCTAGAACTTATTGAAGAGACCACGACAAAGTTGAAGACAATCTAAGACCATATTAATGCAGTCTGAAGTAGGTAGAAGAGTTATGCTGACAACAAGATAAAGGATTTGTAATTCGAAGTGGGAGATCACGTATTTCTGAAAGTATTTACATGGTAGGGTGTCTTAAGGTTCATTAATAAAGGGAAGCTAAACCCTAGGTACATCAGTCCGTTTGAAATTCTGGAAATAATCAGAGCTGTATCTTACCGTTTAGCAATGCCTCCAAGTCTCTCCAAATTTCATGATGTTTTACATGTGTCATTATTGAAGAAATACATGCCAGACCCAATGCATGTACTCACTTATGAAGAAATAGAACAGGTACCTTATTTTTCATACAATAAAGAGCCTATTAGGATTCTTGAAACAAGGTAGAAGGTACTGAGAAATCGGATAACTCACCTAGTAAAGGTTATTTGGAGAAACTATAATATAGAGGAAACAATGTGGGAACCTGAAGATGTTATGAAGAAGAACCACCCACATCCTTTTTAAGGTCTTTATAAATGAAAAATTTCAAGGATAAAATTTTTAGAGGGAATATTGTAACACCCCAAACATTTTATGGTATGTTTCTTTTAAATACATTTTAGTTATAACCTATATTTCATGAATCACTAAGCCTCTATGGAATAAAACTTGGGTATTTATAAGAGATAGTCATAAATTATCCATTAAACTTAAATTTTCCAGCTCTGTGATTTGAATTTTAAAAATTTGATATACACGGTTGTGTTCAGGATGATATTTAGAGTCTAATAAAATTAACTTAATTTTCGGTGAATATAAACCTACCCTTATGAATAGTAACCGACCCTTATGAATACTAACATACCCTTATTAATATTAATATGAATTTTATGAATGGTATCCATACCCATGAATGTATAAATAAATTTAGGCACCTTAAAAATGAAGATGAATATTTTATGTGTTTATATTTTTTGATTAAACAATTATTTTAATTAAATATTTAATTAATCATATTTAGAAAATTATTTTTAAAAAATGGACTTCATTTTTTCGATTTTATACATTGAAAAATGGTTACAGTGAATTTTTGGTATTTTTCTGAAATACATGAATTTTTGGTGAATAGTGAAATGCATTAATTTACCCTATAAATACATTATAAATTACATTAACTATTCCTAGCATCATGAGTGATGTAAGTACCCAAATATCGAACTTACATGCTCTTATTACTATTCTAAGTCTAGGAATAATCACTATTTCTAGTCTTGAGAAGAAATAATAAATAAATGATTATAATATTAAGAAAACTCTCCTCCCCTACACTATATAAACCACCCCTCACCCCATCTTCCTCCCACGACACTCAAGATTCAAGCCTTGCATAAATTCCGCTCAAATAGCTCCCTAACATCGTAACCCCCATCCAATACTAGATGGCCTCACCAAAATGCTAAAATCAAAGGTCTTAAGGAATTTCCCAAAGAGGAGTAATCAAGAGGTGAACCTATCTTCCTTTTTATTTAAATTCCTTTTACAAGTTTCATTATTTTGTTCTCTCTTATCACCTCACCTCATCCAGATGCCATGATAATTCCTATACCATACATGTACTAGATTTTAATTATGCTAATGGAATATTTCATTATAATCTCTCTTCTTCCTTTCCTTTTATACTATAAATACAAACACCATCCGAGATGTGTCAATTTATCACACTCAAGGAAGACTGGTTTTTAATTTGAATTAATATCTTAAATAACGGTCATTAAAAAATTTTAAATGGTTTAAAAAGATCATAATATATGTATTTTATCATGTTTAAGGTTCTGGAATCCTTACACACTCATAATGTGGAATAATAATACAAAACAAGTTCATTGTGCACAAAACCACCAAGCCAAATCCAATCGTTTATCATTAACTCATCGAATGAGTCATCCTCATGGTATATAACCAAAATCATTATAAGATAATTTATATCTATTTAATTTCACTCATATTATATATTAAAAATTCTTAATGTTTAACCACATTTCATATGAACTTCCACTCATGAATACAAGTAAAGGAATCATGAAAACCAAGGAAGAAAATTCTTCCAAAATAATAAAATTGAACCTCTTAAACCCATCAAAAGGATATTAATGAACTTAATCAGGTTATACCATATCAATTACATGTTTATGAGGTTATTGAATTATAAATTAATGAAGTTAAATTTGATTATTCGGGTCTTTAATAACAATCAATAACACCTTAGAGCATAGGGTAAGGGATTTCTTAACTCAATTTTCATTCTTTGAGTTAAACATCTATTTCATTGGTTACATTATGCCAAGAATATGTGTGAATGACCACTTATTATTTATACTATATATACACTTATATTTTTTGTATTTTTATTTTTCACACATAGATATTTCATTGATTTATCGTCACTCTAATGATATAATCTTTGTAAGGGATATCTTAACTCAATTTCCATTCATTGAGTTAAACATCAATGTCATTGGTTTTGTATATCCACAGAATATGTTTGAATGAACTATTATAGTTTTATTCTGTATATCCACTTTTATTTCATGGTTTTATGTTTTTCAAACATAATTATTTCATTTATTTATTTTCAATCTAATGATACATTCTTGGTAAGGGATCCTCTCTCTCACTTTTGTTCAAGAATCTCCCCTATGTTGTGCTCTTTTAATTTTAATACCTAATGATGGGGTATGTTTTAAAACCTAACCAAACTGAACTTATGATATATAAATAATGGGATACCCCTTTACCTCTCATTAATCCCTCTCAAGAACACTTGTTACCATGCCAAAATTTTTGTAAGGGGTTTTCTCCTCTCACTTTCAATTCTGTGGGATTTCCATTGTTCGCCTCTTATTTCGTATATGTGGTATAGGTGTAATAAAATTTGATATATATTATCATTATTCTCCTTTTATTCATGTTATTATGTGATTTAATTTGTGGTTATTATGTTTTGTTCATATGACTTAATTGATTACAATGTGGTAACGAGCTTTGTCTCAATTTTCACTTCGTTGTGACTTGCTTAGTATTGTGCACCTACTCTTTCTTATGTGGTGTACCTAATGCCCATATGAGATCACTTTTAAATTTAAATTATATTCCATTTAAATTTCCATATTCTCATATCATGGATATTATTATTTTCTAAGCTGTATACCATTTTACACACGGTATTTATTTTAAATGTTGTTTTGACTATGGAAATATTGATGAATCTTTATACTCTATTCTATATGGATAATGTAAAGGAATATTTATCTTAGGTTGAATCTGTGTATAAATAATTATCTATACATGAATTGGGGGTGGTTCTCGCTACATCCCTTCAATGCATCGACATGTCTGATGAGACAAATCAGTTGGAAATAAACCCTTCGAGTTTGTTCCTAAAAATCAGGCAGGGTTTTACCCACAAAACTAAACTATTTTAATGGTACTATGGTATCATGTTCCAGATACATGATTTCCAATTAATAATTATTCTCTTTAATCATTATAATTTATTACTATCCATGAGGTTTTTACTATGACAAAATCTATGGATGCAGTTCCATTCTCAGTTTGTAAATGGTATGAGTTTTTCATTTATTCACAATGCCATATTTGTTTAGGATTGATTCATGCTTCCACTATTTTTAACCCTTACTAAGAATTTGAGATCACCCTTTCATTTTTTTACCTTCAGAATATTATGAATAGAAGATCACTTATTGAGTGTATGTGGATGTTGTTTTTAGTTTTTGTTCTCTATTGTATTTTGTTACCTTTCCCAATGTAATTTGAGTTACATCTATATATCTAGTTTCTTAAAGACCACTAAACTGATCATTCCTTCTATATTTCCATTCCTTCTAACCATTCCAATATAACAAGTAATGAACCATCTTTGGTCTAGAGGGTTCGGGGCATTACACCTAGGGTTCTATAATGTCCAAATGTCATCATTTAGTATGAAAATTTACCAAATGCAAAGGTAAATGCCATATTCTTCGGGAACTCTATATAAATAAGAACATAAAAGTAACTATAGAATCCATCCATGAAAAAATGTCCTACCATTTAGTCTCTCAAGAAAATGATCATTGAATTAGAGGGAGAAATTTTCTTTTCCCATTGATTGATTTAGTTTCCAATAATCAATAGAAATTTGATGAAAAATTTCTCCCTCATCAAAACTAAATCCTACCTCTCATTTATATCAAAAGTTACCCCACCTTTTTATTCAAAAATTGAACAAAGATAACCCATTAATAATCAAAAAATGGAGTAAATGATACCTGATTCAAGAAAATTTTTAAAATGTTTTTACCAATATAAAAAGGTGAAGGATTAAGTCACCTTTTGCAATTATTTAGTATTTTATCCCCATCCTCCAAAATAATCTTATACATGAAAATAGAGGTACTAATACCTAATATTTCATCCAATTTCCACCCAATTTCTTTGATATTCTCCCTCAAAATATTTATATTTTATTTCTTAATGTATATGAGGGATATTGTTAGAAATGTTAATGGGTAATCTATCACAAATTAATAATTATGATTATTTCATACATAGTGGAAATGGATTGATATTTAATATGGGTGAATGATTTATAGATAAATAAATCAAATGAACTGAAAATTTTTCATAATAACCATCAATATCAAAATAGAAATGATCAAAATTAGAGAATAATATTTTAAATATGTCATCATTCCCAAAAAACATGTAATAATAAGAAATAACTTGAGAAGAAACGGACCATGAATTCATATCAAAATTAGATCTAGGAAAGGTGTGCTAAAAAATGGCTGAGAAAATACTCCTAGACGTCAAAATTTCCCCAATACTTTTAATCTACCTAATAATAGAACAGTAAAAATTCACAATGTTTTTATATGATGGGTTAAAATGGTTTAGAATAAAATTATAATGATCTTATGAGGGGTATATTTTAGAGCCTATAATATTAAATATCAAAACATTATCCTCATAATCCCTGTAAAGTATACCCTCATGGATATTTATGAGTGTTTTGGTAAATTTTAAGATGGTTCTACCAAGGATAATGGGTGCATGATAATATACCCAATCATCCTCCGTGTTATGACCATATAAATCCATAGTAATGATCATGTATCTTACCCAAAAAAGTACATACTCAATGAATCACACATTATATTCCATAACATTATTATCCAATTGCACCACCACTCTCATTGGCTTTAACTCACCTATCTACAAAGAAGAGAAAACAGAGTGAGACATTATATTTATGGATGATCCTAAATCACATAAATCAGTATAAAAGTGTTACTCTAGTATGGTTCATGGTATTAGGAATATCTCAGGATCCTTTCACTTTATAATAACTATTTTAGTGGGTGCAATGAGTGTCAAATATTTATTTCAAAGACTGATCCCCACATTTCCCTTAATCTATAATTTATTTTTATAGTATTTTCAAGATTTTAGAATACCTTGTAAACTATTTAATTAACATGAGATGTGGCATTCTGATCTCAAATCTCTTTAATATCATTAAATAACCCATTGGGTCCTATTGGGATGTTGAAAAACCAATTATTATACCCCAAGACTACCTATAATAGGATAGGGTTGGGAGAAAAACATTGAGTTTACATATCACACAAATGGGATAACTTATCCTATAGGACCTATATAAGGATACACATCTCTAAAAACCACTATAATGTAGAATGTAAAGGAAAAAATTATAGGAAAAACATGTATACAATTAATCCCATATAGGAGTGTGACAAAAATGCATGATATCAAAAGGGAAAAATATAAGATGCGAAAAACATTAAAAGAGTACAACATTTTAGTAAGGAGGAGACTACTATCAAGATGTAACTCCTTGAACTGACTTTGTTCAATCTGACAGTACTATAATCCAAGAGATCATGGTCCTCTTAGGACTTTATCAAAAGATCTGTCATCTAGATAATACATAACATGTGCAGGTAGAACCCATTAAATTATGAGTGTAATGAACCCAATATGACACCATGAAATCATAAAATATAAATCATTAAATATATTTTTATAATAATATAGGATAACATCAACCTAGATATAATTAAGATTAACACCATGTCACAAAGTCAGGTCATGTATGTACTACTATCCTAGGATATCACTTGAGTATTCAAGGAAATTTTCAAGGGAACTCGCTCCATAGGTCTTGATAGAATCGATGGAACTCACTTAAGAAGTGTTGCCTACCATGACTCATCAAGAAGAGCTACATGGTGGCACTCAAAAGATGTAAATAGATAGATAGGGAATCAAACCTGTTTCCTATAAAGTAATCCTAATCCTACCTAGGGTAATCCACTAAGATGGGGATGACATGCCTTAAAATTAGGAACTAAGATACCTGCCCCATCCTAGGGAGCAATGACAGAGGATCACACCCTAGGTCATAAGGATCAATTCTAGACTCTATCCAAAACTAACCCATTAGGGGATCACTCAACATATGACTAAGAAGGTATACCAAAATATACCCTCATAAATATGGACTAATGGAACACACCATATTGATACACATCTAAATTAAATATAACATGGACTTTGACCTACCCCTAGTGCAGTACATGACATGTTTAGGGATAACACATAATGTACTATCTAGCTTGTGGGTGCCCGATTCTACACCTATAACCATGTCCTCTAGCCTATGACCATTTACTGTGGTCATTCCCACAGATACTACCCATTATTGTTCCTATGTACTCTGGTAATACTCTTGTACATTGTTTGTGTTCATGCTTGTGCTCGAGCCCAGGTACACCTGTAGTATACTCTAGATCACTGATCAAGGGTCACATGGAATGTGAGATTTCACATGGAGTGTGATATTTTATTCTTCATGTAAACTCCCACTACTATGAAAGGGGATCCACACAACATGTGTTCATACTTACTTCACACCACATTACCCTATTTTTCATACAAATTTAAAAAATTTCTATGTGTGTTTCCCTCACCATTACCTATTTTGATTCTACGAAGAATTATATATATAAATCTTGCATATTGAGTTGAGAATTCATGATCCATCACTAGTGACTGGATTCTAGCCATCCATCCACTTGGGAATGCATTATCCACATCACATAACCACAATGCCAAACCATGTATGAAGAAATTCCTATCTAATTCTCTATATTAGGTTATTATTATTGTGGCACAATAGTGTTTTCAATCTGGAATCCGAACCAACAAAAATTATCCTTTGTTCCAAATATTGATTGTGCAACATTCAAATACTGGAATTGTTGAACCAGCATCTAAATTATATAACAGTGAAAATATTTTGATGAATTATGGGAGGAAAGTACACAACACAACTGCGAGGGGATGAACATCATCCAATTTTTGGGTTATCCCCAAACAGTTGATTAAGAAAATTATAAACAAAAAAGAAAAAAGGATCTTCCAACCATAATCAACTCCTAATTCTAGGAAGATAAATCATCAACTTCAAATCCAAAATTGACTCATGAATTGTTTTAATAAAGGAATTATTTTTTCATTTTATGTTGTTAGCCAAAATAGTTTAAATACCCTAGGGGTGAATTAGGGTATGAAAAGTTAAAACAACGACCACTTCAGATGTTGTTTTGTTGTTAAAAAACACTCTTCTCTCCTTATCCCATAGAAATGTATGAATATAAATGAAATAATGGATGAGGAATAATGATTTTACTTCTTTCACCCTCACTGGGCTACGTCCAAGGAGTATACAACGACGATATGCCGATGTACCATAAAAACTATGGATCACTACCAAAAACCAAGGTTTGGGATAGATCACATCTATACCCAGTATCACTTCATTTATAAGGTTTAGGGATAGATCACTACTTACCAAGGGTCACTCCCTCAATCTCTACTTATATGGATCACTACCGGTGGATAGGATGACCTTATTCCTCTTCCATTTCCTACTAATCTGGAAAGGATTCAAACTTAGTTTATGGACATGTAGGTCCCTTCATTATTAATAATAAATATATCTGTAGTTGTAGATAGATTCTATGTTGATGTCCCACTTTCATCCAATTTTTTAATAACACTTTAGAATATGTTTATAGAGAAATCAATTTTCAAATATTTTACGATGCTCACTACCTTCATGAAACACACAATTTTCAAGAAGCTCACTTAGCCTTCCCGAACTTCATTACTTTTGAGATGATTACAATTTTTGGTCGACATTCATAGTCATTAAAAAAACCATTTCTTCATTATTTTTTTCACAAGAACGCCCTTCCCGAATATCCTTCATGAAATCAAAGCATATGGATTTTTATAAAGTCTTTAGTTACTTTTCTACAGGGCTCATAGGTTAATTTACATGCATTTCCTCCTATTATAGAAGCTTCATCATCATCACCTTTTAGTGAATCTCTTGCATATCATTCATGATGATCCTTATCTTCACAAAATATATTTTTTTCAACAAACAAAATCAACCCAAAAACACCACAAAGTTACCTTGAGTAATTTTCCCCAAAAATAATCCCCTTTGGGTTTCTTGAAAACTCATCACATTTTGATACCTCATCAAAGATTCTTCTATATTATACAATCATTGAATTCACTTGATTAAGTTAGTGGTTAAAGATTTACTCAACACACAATCTAAGTGAACATGAGTGATGCTCATTTTGAGGATTAAGAGTAGCATAAAATGTTCATCAATGAATCACTTAATTCAAGAACCCCTGAAATAATTTCATAACAGACCTCATATGTCATGATATATAACTTTTGATCAATCACATTTAAAATCATCAGATTTAAAAATACACCTAATTAAATTCTTGGGATATTGTGCTTTGTAATGATTAAATATGTATAAGAAAATCTCTGATTACCATGAACTATTTTCTCACAACACCAGATTTTCATTGGGTCATATAAGTATTGCATGGTTTTTCAAAAACCTATAACAATTAAAACATCAAAACTCCCCCTACTTCACTACTCCCCCTATAATATTCTCCCCCTATATTGATTATGAAATTTTATCCCCTTCAATATCAAAAATACCCCACTTTTTAAACAAACCTTAATGGTCACCTTATTATTGTCTTCAATAGGGTAAAAAACAGAAATCAACACATTAGGGAAGAAAAACTATAACTCTAGGATATGGGGGCTCACATTCACACTTTTTCATGTGTGGGAAGTTGACTAAACTCCCCCAAGATAATCGATGCAATCCAAATCCTTATTTGGGTAAGGCCTTCATCAAAATTTCTAAAACCTGAAGTTATATAGGCACATAATCCAATTTCAAAAGCTCTTGATCCACCTTCCCCTTATTAATATGATATTTTATATATATGTGATTTGTCCAAGAGTGATGAACTAAATTTTTTCTAATATTTGTAGATATTTAATTTTTGGAATGGATTTTTATTGGAGACTACACTTCAAATCCCATATCATTAAGCTATTTATTCTTCCAAAATAACAACATGCATGCTTGAGTGGCATAAATATATTCATATTATATGGTACTAAAAGAAATGAAATCTTGTTTCTTGATTAATAAATAATACACAATACTACAAGATAAAATGAACCACCTAACATTAATTTTCTATCATTAGTTGATCTATCCCAATATGTATCTATATAACCCAATAAATCTTGCTGATATTTGAAATTATATAGAAAATTGAAATCCAATGTGCCCTTGATACACCGAAGTATTCTTTTCACCAAAATCAAGTGGATTTCCTTTGGATTTATTTGATATTATGATTCTTAGAATGTGGAAAAAATTTCATGTATTGTCTCTATCGAGTGCATTATATTTAAAATGATTTTATTGTATTCAATTATATTATCTTCATTTCCTTCATCATCCCGTGATAGTTACATCCGAGTATCCACCATATTTGTCATCTCTTTTGAATTATCCATTAAAAATCTTCTCAAAAACTCCTTTTAATATTTACTTTGAGAGATGAATGTTCCATTCTATCCTTGTGTTACATGTAAACCAAGGGAAAATGTTAGTTCATTAATCGTTGACATTTTGAATTTAATTTTCATGAATTCCATGAACTGAGTGCACTACACTTCATCTGATCCACTAAATTTTATTTCATCAACATATACCAATAGTATCATCATTTTATTACTATAATTGTTGAAATATATATTATAATAAACTCCACCATGCATAAGACTAATCTTCTTCAAAAACTCATCTAGCCTTAAATACCATGCTCTTGGTAATTTCTTCAACCCATATAGCTCCTTATTCAACCAATAATCTCTATTATAATATTCATGAATGAGAAAACTATCTGGCTACTCAAGATAAACTTCTTGTTCCATATCCCCATTAAGAAAAGTGAACTTGACATCCATCTAGAAAACTTTTAAATTTCTTTTCATTGTTGTGGCCAGTAATAATATGATTGTCTCTAGACTTTCAACATGTGAATTTTTTTCATCAACATCGATACCCTCTATCTAGGTGTATCTCTTACACACTATTCATGATTTGTTTTGAATACCTGGTCCATATTCATTCATCTTGTTGTGAAAAAACAATTTAGTCCTGACAAAATTCTTATCTTTTGGAATTGAAAAAATCTCCCATGTATGATTCTTTTGAATTTGGTCAAACTCTTCATTCATAGCCTCAAACCAATTTTCATCACCAGTTAATTCCTTAAAACATTTTATCTCTTCATATGATAAGAACAACACTTGTTGTAGAGTCTTCATCCTCATTTTCTATACTAGCACTGTCTAATCCCCAATTATGTTTTTTCTATCAATTTAAGATCTTATATTCAATCTTAGTTTAGATAGTAGTTTGTAATTACCCTTTTCGTTATCTTAATCTTCTTCTGAATCAACATTTAGAACTAGAACATTCCCTAATCTTATTATCTCTTTATCAATATCCTCCTGAGGGGGATCATGTATTTTCTGAATATTCTTCTCATTATCAACTATAGTGGCATAATTTCTTTCAAATACCTTTCACATCTACTTATTTAATAATTTATATGATTTTATTTTCATTTTTTAGGAAAAAAATACCCATACATATCTATGATATTCAATCCTCATGTGTTTATTCATATTAATAATAGTACACTTACTTTTTAAGACTTGAAATTACTTAATCATTGGATTATTTCCACACCATATCTCATATATAGTAATATCCTATGATAGACATAATAATGCTCTATTTTATGTTTATGATGATTTCATCACTGATACTTTCCAAAAATTATCCAAAATGATATTTCTCAAAGTGTATTGTTCTCTCCATGTTGTTGATAATTTTATTTATTCTCTCAAATACTCCATTTTGTTGTGGAGTTATTACTGTTAAAACATGGTGACTTATCCCATGTTTCTTGAGATAATCCTTCACATGGATATTTGTGAACAATATTACATTATCTATTAATATATTCTAGATTCTTTGTCACAACATCTTTTCAACTTCCCTTCGATAATTTTTTATATAGATTAACACCTCATATTTGTGGGTAATGATTGAAACCAATTCCATTCTGCTAAAATCATGAATGAAGAGAACATAATATCTCTTCCAATCAATATATATTGGTGAAATAGGTACAAACACATCAATATACTCAAACTCAAACACTTTTTTTGAACTTTTCTCTTTCACCTTATATGTCTTTCGAATGATCTTCTCTTGTAGACAAGCATCACACATCTGGGTATGATCACATGATAACCTAGATAGGTCTCGAGAAACATAAAATTTCACTTGATATTCCAACATTTTTTGGCTCAAATGACCAAGACATTTATTCCATAATTTTTTTCTTCTTCGTTGGTCACAAAGAACTTATCTTCTTTTACAATACAAGGTATATATTTACCTTTGTACACTTTCCCTTCAATATAACTTCACCATACTTTTCTGTAATGATATTTAATTTCTTTGAAACTTTTTTGGCATTTATTTAGTGAAAATGTTTATTTAAACTTAGCATGTTGTGACAGATACCCTAAACAACCAATACATCTACACATCACATTTATTTTCCCCAAACTTGGATTTTAGTAAGACAATAATTTTCAGGTCTTCATCTTTAGAAAATCTTACAATACCATCATTTTCATATATGAATCCTATCACAATTTCCTTATTTAATATCATACGGGAGGTGTATCCACATTCAATGTTCAATATTCTAGTGAAATATAATGATTTGAAAGAAATATCTACAACCACTTCCTATTTATCTCTATTCTTTTATATCATTGTTTTTTAATTCGTACACTATAAAAATTTATAATCTTGGTCTTTCTCAAAGTATGATGGACCATCTTCATCTTGCAATGCTAAAAAATGATTCTTCATTTCCATCTCATTTGATGATACATTTAATTTATGCTTATGACCACTTTAATTTTACTTTAACCCATTTCTCTACATCATTGATAATCAGTATCATTCCATGTTAATTAAACCTCCACACATGAAATAGTGACTATTAAATGATTTTTTGTAATATAGAGTTCTATATGGCTTCCTCTATCAGTCTTGGTAACTTTGGTAATGTAACGACCCAATCTTTTATTAATAAAAATTCCTCTTAATATAATTAAATGGATGATTATGTAAAATGGTTATATAAAATATGAACTTATTTGGTTTTATGATTTTGGATTTCAAAATACCATTAATAATTATTAATGTTGTTAAGATAGCTATTAAATAGTGATCATTTGATTAGTATATATATAGGGTTTTAACAAATCAAATTTACTCAGAAAAAGGAAACGATGTCATCATCCAAAATAATTTCTCCATACGAAGCACATTTTTCAGAGCTCAGAAAGGAGGTGGTGTCATTGGGATTCACTCTTGACCAAGACCAGGCTGATGTTCAACATGTTGAGCTCGAATAGAACCGCCTACGGGAGAAGTGGAAGTTGATAGAGATTACCACCTGAGAGATGTTATCCAAGCCACCCCAGGAGTTTGTCGCCATCACACACCTTACCCTTAGGTCATATATGGGTGTTATAGGGGTTTATGTAACAAGACCTTATAGCTATGATTATGTGCATATAATAAAGAATATAAATTCATTTTATGACTGTTACCTTGTAAATTATTTTTTAAAGAATATATAGTATTTTTAATTAATATTCAATTACGGAATATATTTTGATAAATTAATGGATTTTTGAATTAAATAATAATTTAACTAAATATTATCACTAAATCACTTTTTATTAAATATAAATAATCATATAATTTTTATGAATACATTTGTAATTTTTATTATGGTTTGAAAGCTGTTTTCGTCAAAACCCGTGAATTTTCGATAAATGTGGGTTTTTATTTTAAAAGTAAAAATTCTTATATTTAAAAAATTATGTAGATAAAATTAATATTATTTTTGGAATAAAGATGTTAAAATTATCCAATGGTTATTTTTCCATAAATTTCTTGAGACGGCTGAATTTTTGGGTAAAAATTAAATACCATTTAGTTATATAATGTGTTTTATGACATCATAATGACCTAATAGTGATGTAATAAAATTCTATAAATGGGATTATCGGCCAATATATATTTTACCATTTAAATAATGTGATTTTAGTTTAGTTTTATTTATTTTACAAAGCCTTAGTGGACCTTCCAAGACATATAAAACATTTTAACTTTTTTAAATGATTTCCTTGAGAGCGTGACTCACCTCCACATAATCAAGACTAATATTTTAAGATGTTAGGCCATTTTCCTTTTAAAATAATTTTTTTCACTCAACTTTGGAAAAACTGTGGTTAAAAACCATGGGTTGGTTTGTGGTTTTTATTAGTTTAATGTGTGGTTTTCCAAAACCTAAATAATAAATAATTCCCACTCCTTTCCTATATAAACCCACCAAAGCTACCACTTCATCTTCACTCAAAGCCTTTGGAGCTCGACAAAACCCTATCCTACTCTCTCAATAATCCTCCCAAGGTGCCCCAATCTCCCAGGAATCCTCTCTCAAGCCTCTCGCAAGCCTTTGGGATCACACTTCCAAGTAAGGGACTTCTTTATTTCTCTTTTTTGTCCATATTTTATTATGTTGTTATACCCTTTTGTTTTAAATTAAAAATGTTGGGTTATGATTTATCACCTCCCCAATACTTCCCTATTTTTGTTTTAATGATGATAAACCACTTTATCCCTCATTAATGTTTCCCATGTACACTCGTTACCATGTTGAAATTCTATAATGAATTTCTCTCTCCTCATTTACATTCAAGAAATTATTTTTTATTATGAATCTAATATTACATTACATATGTTGGTACATATATATATATATATATGACCCCATTAATGTAAATTTCATGTACATATTATGATATACCCCTTTATCTCTCATCATCCATTTTTATGAATTCTTATGTCTCGTCGTTATGCTGTAGAAATTGCACCGCAATTTTCCAAGCCAAAGTCATTATGTCGTGAATACCATGTCCATTTCACTATCAAGGGTATTCACATTTATGAACATTTACTTATTGATTATAGAGTTTAATTTATTAATTCCATAATCGTTTATCATGGAATAAATGATGATCTTTAATGATTCCATGATTTATAATCCTTGTGTCACACTTATGCATGAAATGAAATGTTTAAGAAGGGTGAGACTTGATAGCACTCCAATGACTTGGGTAAAGATTAATATCCTGATAAAAAAATTGAAATTAGGGTTTACTCATTCTAATTCATGTGCAATGAGGGTTTACTCATGCTCTATGTGCAATGATCCTTGGCTCATGCTAATACCATGTTAAGTGTTGTTACAACATTTCCATGATATGATAATCAACTCATATCATGACTTTATGTTAATGTTAATTTTACACTCTATTGATATTCCTATTTCCTAAAATTTTTTATATTCTTCATGTTATTTTTTGTTTACTCCCTTAATAGGCTTTATTTCTCACCCTTTTCTTATGCATGTCCACAAGTTATCCCATGCAATGCTATGTACGAGGGAATGTAGTGTTCATGTAAAGGAATTTTTCAATAAAGATATTGTGTTTAATGTTCTAAGTCATTATGTAATGTTTCTAATCCCCAAAGACACTATACCTCTTGATATCCTATGTTGAATAAATTTAATATTTTATGTAATAAATCATGTTTAAGTGTGTAACAAATACCAATGTTGTAATAGTTGGAATCCGAGGATAAGTTTAGTTATTTAAGGGATTAGGATTATAAAACCCTAGTAAAAGCCTTAGGGATAAGACTAAGTATAATAAAATCATCCCTAGGTTTTGGTGGCTATTGAGTAAGTTTTTTATCAGGAAAATAAATCCCTATCTGGATACGAGCAGGTAGAGGTAGCTCTGGCACAAATGTATTGAGGAGTGAAAAATCTGACAAGGAGATTCGGGCTTGACCTGGGGTATGCTGGTACACAACAATGGGCCTTGATGCACTATTGGTTACAATACTCCCGGGGGATATGCTTTGGTAAATTTACAAGATTAGTATAAACCATTGTTAAGGGGATAAAAAAATGCCCCTAAGAATATGTGTTGGGAAGTAGATAATGGATAACATAAATTGAAGCCTATAGATTCATAAGTTAAATAAATAAAAGTTATTTATAAGTTATGAATTTTTGTACTTGGATTACCCATTATGTTTTACCCCTAACTTTCCCTGTATTCCAGCCAATGTCCAGTAATTAGAGGACTCATGCTAACAACCGATGCGAAGATCAATGTGATGACTATTATAATGAGATGCCAAATCTAATGGGATCAAGAATCACAAATATTTTCCCGATAATCTCTCAGTTAAATCAAGATTTGAATAGAAACATGGGTCATGAGGAATTTTTAACCCCCCCTAAGAAAGAACAAGTCACAATCAAGAGCATCACAAGATAAAGGCCTCCTACTTTTAATGGATCATCTGATCCCTCAATTGCGGAACAATGAATCAACTCCATTAAAAAGTTCTTCTCCATCCTTCAATGTTCTGAATAATAAAACGTTCTCCTGGATACTTATTTTATGGAGGGTGAAGTCGATAAAAGGTGGAAATTGATCAAAAATACAAATCTTGAGGAGGAGATCGAGGCATTGGAATGAATGGATTTCTGGAAAATGTTTTCCAATAAATATTTTCCTCGTACCCACTAACTTAAGATGGAAAGGGGCTTCCTTTAGCTCAAGAAAAAAAGATGAAGAATCCATTATAGAATATGAGTAAAACATCACTAGGCTTGCACGATATGACTCTGGCTTTGTCCTTACCCCAAAATTCATGGTTAACCGCTTCTTTGGTGGACTGAAACCTAGCCTACAGAAAGTCCTAGTGATTAGTGCCTTCAAGAGATATGAGAAAATTGTCCGATGTGACCTTAAAGATGAAATAGAGATCGTAGAATCTCAAGGGTATCATTTGGATAAGAAGAGTAAGGTGGACTTCAATTCTGTTTGTCTGAGGGATAAATCCAATAGTGCTAAGAAATTCCAGCACCATACTTTCCAAAGGTGAATAAAGAAGCACCCTAGAAATTTCTTGAAGGAGAAGAGGAAATGATTTAGGTGTGGAAGAAAAGGGAACCCAACCATTAAATATAGACACAAAAAACTTGAGGCTGCTATAGAGGAGAGGAATGCTCCATTCGACCCTCAACACATTGTTTATTGCTTCAATTGAAAAGAATCAGGGCACCTTGTAAATCAGTTCCCTAAGCCAAGGGTTTTTTGAGGCAACCAACAACCTCCAAGGCAGCAAGGGTGATCTTTTTCCATCACTACCATCAATGTGAACCCCAATAATTAAGTGGTGATAGTTACACTAGTTATTCATTCAATAATGGAAAAAATACTTTTTGATTTTGGTTCTATGCATTCTATTATATCCCAAAAGTTTAGTAGTGAAATTCTAACACCACCCGAAATCATGGAAGTAAAGATGTCGGTGAGTACATAAAATGAGGAAATCATTGCATCCCTTGAATATAACCCCTCCCCTATCATGATTTGTGGATTGAACTTCCCATAGAACCACGTCATACTCCATCTGGTTGAATTTGATTCAATTCTCAGCATGGATTAAATTTCAATTTATAGAGCCAACCTAAATTTCTGTGAGAGGGAAATCACTCTCCATATGGATAATTGACCCCTGATTGTATATAAGTTCAAGGAGGAAGATGAATCTTCTTTAGAATCATCATCTCAAGAGTGGATATAACTACCCTATCAGGACGTGTATTTGGATTAGATGATTGTGTCTAAGGAAGAAATCACCCTTGAAGATATGAAAACTATGAGGGGATTAGTTGAAGTTTTTCTTGAGGAATTACTTGGTCTTACTCCAAGAAGAGATGTTGAATTCTCAATTGGATTTATACCTGGGGAATTTAAAATATCCATGACTTTGTATAGAATGGCTATTGTGGAGCTTAAGGAGATGAATAAAAAACTATAGAAGAATATGGATAAAGGGTTTACACGCCCAAGTGCTTCACCATGGGGTGAACTAGTACACTTCTTCAAGAATAAGGATGGATCAATGCACCTTTGCATTGATTATCATGATCTCTAGAAATCAAGATAATTAACAAGTATCCAATACCATGAATTTATGACTTTTTCGATCAGCTACATGGAGCACAATACTTCTTCAAGGTGGATTTGCGATTGGGATATTACCAAGTAAGGGTGAAGAAGGAGGATATCCCCAAGACTGCTTTTCGTACAATGTACGAGCACTATAAATTCATATTAATTCATTTCACACTCACTAATGTTCCATAAATATTCATGTACATGATGAATAGAGTCTTTAGATATTACCTCAACAAATTTTTGGTAGATTTTATAGAGGATATTATAATATAATCAAAAACTAAGGAGGATCATGAGAATCATCTAAGGAATATACTAGAGACCTTTAGAAAGGATAATATCTGTTAAAAGTGCATCATGTGTGAGTTCTAGTTGAAGGAGGTCTCATTCTTGGGTCATATCATAATAAGAAAGGGGATATTTATGGATCCCTCCAAGATAGCTTCAATTGAGGAATGGATGAGGCCAAAATCGGTAATAAATATCTGTATCTTCCTAGGGTTAGCTGGATAATATCGCCAATTTGTGAAAAATTTATCATGATTGTCCAACCCTCTTACCAAGATAACTTGGAAGGGAGTAAAGTTTTCTTGGAGTGATGAATGTGAAGAGATATTCAAGGAGTTGAAAAGGAGTCTTATCACTATTCCTATTCTCACACTACCCACAAGTGGATAACTTTTTGGGGGTATTTAGTGATGCTTCGAAGAAGGTCCTGAGTTGTGTGTTGATGCAAAATGACAAAGTCATGGAATATGATTCAAAGGAAATTGAAAGTTCATGAGAAAAATTAAAAAACACATGATATGGAGTTGGATGCAGTGATCTTCTCTTTAATTTTTTTTGGCATTACATATTTGGTGAGAAGTGTGAAATATATACGAACCACACAAGCCTCAAGTATATATTAACACAGAAAGAGTTGAACATGATCCAATTAAGGTGGTTAGATCTGGTCAAAGAATATGACTACTCAATCCATTACCACCCTGGAAAAGAGAAAAAGGTGACAAAAGTTCTAAGTAAAAAGGACCTATGGATTCTATCATTTATGAGAATTGAAAAGGATCTAATCTTCTTAGATTTGATGAAGATATACATGGGAATCATAATGAAGGGAACATCATCAATCCTTTTACTAATGACAGATTAATTGTCTCTTTTGTAAATGTTAAAGGATTCCCCAAAGGATGATGTGGGAATTCAAAAAAAGGTGGAAACTATCATAAAAGGTAAAACCTTAGAGATCAAAGTCTATGAGGAAGGAAGTGTGAGATTTGGGTTAAGACTATGTGTTCCCTTGAACCCAGAGTTAAAGATGGAAATTTTGGATGATGCAAATAGTTCAAATTTCTCCATTCACACAAGAAACACAAATATGTATTGAGATCTCTGTGAGAATTATTGGTGGGATAACATGAAGAAGGATATCAATGTTTATACATCAAAGTTTCTAGTATGTCGGCATGTGAAGGATGAGAGGTAGAAGTCTAAGGGGATGATGCAACCATTACACATACCAGCATGGAAATTGGAGAACATCACCATGGACTTTGTCACCAAACATCTGAATACATCCGAAGGAAATAATGCAATCTTGGTTGTTGTGGATCGTTTTACAAAGACTTCACACTTCATTGCAATTTAGGAGGATTTCTTACTAGACCAACTGGAACAGATATACATCGAATACATGGTAAGGT
This sequence comes from Viscum album, assembly GCA_963277665.1. Classification (NCBI taxonomy): domain Eukaryota; kingdom Viridiplantae; phylum Streptophyta; class Magnoliopsida; order Santalales; family Viscaceae; genus Viscum; species Viscum album. The sequence goes on along the minus strand of OY728164.1, from coordinate 917,852,483 downwards.
TGCATGGAGTACCACTATTTATTGTATTCTATCGAGATCCAAGATTCACCTCTATGTTTTGGAAGAGTCTTCAACATGCTCTAGATTCTGAGTTGAACTTCAGTATAACTTATCATCCTCAAACTGATGGACAAACTTAGTGGACTATCCAAACACTTGAGGACATGTTGAGAGCGTGCTCAATGGAATTCAAAGGAGGATGGGATCAACATATTTATCTAGTTGAGTTCTCTTACAACAACAATTTTCACTAAAGGATCCAAATGGATCCTTATGAAGACCTTTATGGGAAGAGGTGCAGAACAATGGCATGTTGGGATTAAGTTGGTGAGAGAAAACTCCTAGGTTTGAAAATAGTCGATGAAATGGTGGGGAAGGTTAAGACCATCGAACAACACATTACAGCTGATTCGAGTCAACAAAAGAGCTATGATGATAATCATCGATGATACCTAGAGTTTTATTTCAAATAAATAGTATTCCTCTGTATATCACTATGGAAGAGAGTTATGAGATTTGGGAAGAAGGGAAATCTTAGTCCAAGTTACATCGACCATCTTGAGATCCTTAATCGTATTATATAAATGGCCTATCAACTAGCACTCCCACCAAACCTATCTCAAGTACATGATGTATTCCATGAATCACTCTTGAGGAAGTATATAACTTGACCATCACATGTACTCAATCTAGAGGTGGTATCATTGGAGAATGACCTCTCCTATAAAGAGAAGTTGGTGAAGATCTTAGATCATAGAGAAAAAGTTCTACGAAATAAGACAATGACCCTCATGAAAGTGTTGTGGTAAAAAAAAAGTTTGAAGAAGAAACATGGGAATCAAAGGAAGCGTTGAAGCAGATTTAGCCACATCTATTTTAGTGTGGGAAAAAGGAAATTTCAAGAGAGAAATTTCTTAAGTGGGGGAGATCGTAACAACCCAAACATTTATTAATGAAAATTAATCTTGATCTAATTAAATGTATTATTATGTAAAATGTATATATAACATATACACTTATTTGTTTTTATGATTTTGGATTTCAAAATAATGTTAAGAATTATTACAATTTATAATATAGCCGTTGAATAGTGATCACCTGATTAGAATAATATAAGGATTTAACAAATCCAATTTACTCCCACAAAGGAAGTGATGGCCTCATCTAGTAGAATTTCTCCGTACGAAGCCCATTTTTTGTAGATTTAAAAGGAGGTGTCATAATTGGGCTTCTCTCTTGACCAATCCCAAGCTGAGCTTCAAAATGTTAAGCTCGAACAAAACCACCTACAAGAGAAGTGGATGTTGAAAGAGATTTCCAGCAGAGCAATGTTATCTGAGCCTCCCCAAGAGTCTATCACCATTGTACACTATACCCTTAGGTCATATGCGTTTATCATAAGGTTTTATGTAGAAATACCTTATCACTATGATTATGTGAAAATAATAAATAGTACACATTCATTTTATTATTGTTACCTTGTAAATTTTTTTTAAAAAAACATATATTATTTTTAATTAAAATTCAATTAGGAAATATATTTTAATGAATTAATGGATTTTTGAATTAAGTAATATTTTAATTAAATATTATCACTAAATCAATTTTTATTAAATATAAATTATCATATAATTTTTATGAATATAATTTTAATTTTTATTATGGTTTGAAATCTATTTTTATCAACATCCATGAATTTTCGATAAATGTCAGTTTTTATTTTAAAAGTAAAAAATTCACATATTTAGAAAATTATTTAGATAAAATGAATTTTTTTTGGAATTAGGATTTCTAAATTATCCAATTGTGACTTTTTCATAAATTTTCACGACAATCAAATTTTTGGGTAAAAATTAAATACCATTTAATTATACGATGTGTTTTATGTTATCACAATGAACCAATAGTGATGTAATAATATACTATAAATGGTATTATTGGGCAATATATATTTTACCATTAAAATAATGTGATTTTATGTTGGTTTGATTTATTTTACAAAGCCTTCGTGGACCCTCCAAGGCTTATAAAACATTTTAACTTTTTAACATAATTTCCTTGAGAGTGTGACTCAACTCCACATAAGAAAGACTAATATTTTAAGAAGTTCGGCCATTATGCTTATAAAATAATGTTTTACACTCACTTTTGGAAAAAAATGGGCAAAAACTATGGGTTGGTTTTTGGTTTTGATTAGTTTAATGTGTGGTGTCCAAAACCTAAATAATAAAGAATTCCCTCTCATTTCCTATATAAACCAACCTAAGATCCCACTTTCACTTCACTCGATGCCTTTGGAGATCAATAAAACCCTAATATCCTATCTATATAATCCTCCCCAGGATCCCCAATCTCCCAATAATCCTCTCTCAAGCCTCTCCGAAGCATTTGTGATCACACTTCCAAGTAAAGGACTTCTTCCTTTCTCATTTTTTCCCAAATTTAATTATGTTTTTATACCCATTTTTTTAAATTAAAAATGTTGGGGTATGATTTAACACCTCCACAATAATTCACTATTTTTGTTTTAATGTTTATATACCCCTTTATCTCTCATTATTTCCTCCCATGTACACCCGTTACCATGCCAAAATTCTGTAAGGAATTTATCTCTCCTCATTTACATTCATGCAATTGTTTTGTATTGTGAATCTAAAATTCCATTACATATGTTGGGACATGTATCTATATGTCCCACTTACTATCCATTTCATGTAAATATTATGAGATACACCTTTCAATATCATCATCCATTTTAAATAATTCTTATGTCACATCATTATGCTGCCTAAATTGTAGTGTGATTTTCCAAGGAAAAGTCATTGTGTCGTGAATACCATACCCATTTCTCTATCAAGGGTATTAAACTTTATTCATGTTTACATATTGATTATAGAGTTTCATGTATGAATTAAACATTCCTTTATCATGTAATAAATGATGATATTTAATGATTCCATGTTGTATGATCCATGTGGCACACTTATGTATCAAATGAAATGTTTAAGAAGGGTGCACCCTGATTGTACTCTAATGCATTGGGTAAAGATTAGTATCATGATAATTCAAGTTAAATGAGGTTTTACTCATTAAAATTCATGTGAAATTATGGTTTACTCATGATCCATGTGTAATGATCCTTGGATCATGCTAATACCATGTTAAGTGGTGTCGCCACATTTCCATGTTAGGATAATCATGGTATATCGTGCCTTTATTTTCACGATCCTTTTATGCTCCATTGATATGCCTATTGACTAAAATATATTGTATTCTTAATGTTATTCCTTGTTTACTCCATTATGTGGATTTATATCTCACCCTTTTCTTATTCATGTCCTCAAGTTATCCCATGCAATGATAAGTACAAGGGAATGTAGTGGTCATGTAAAGGATGTTTTCAATAAAGATGTTGTGTTTCATGTTTTAAGTCGTTATGTAATGTTCCTAAGCCCCAAATACACTATAACTCTCGACATTATATGTTTTATCAATTGAATATTTTATATAATAAATCATCCTTAAGTATTTAATAAATACCATAGTTGTTATAGGTACTATTTGGAAATGAAACATACATTTTGTGAGTATCCCATATTTCCACAACAATAACATCTTTTGTGGGGTTCATTCCTGAGTGGAAATAAATCACTATCAGTTCTCTATTGGATTATCTGAATCTTATGGTTCTAATTCATACCCAAATAAATCTTTAATATTAGAATATTTACTTTTGTTATAACATCAACCATTACGTATTTTAATTTTCGATCAAGCCCCATACCATCCTTATCATTTGGATTTGACTGTTTATTTTTTTTTCTGATAGAAATCTATGCTCTACCTGCATATTTTCAATTTTTTGAATGATATTATTTTTAATGTAGCATCAAGAGTCAATATTACTTAATCATTAACACTTCATTATAGGCCAGAAACATCCACTTCAATTTCTTCGATATTTTTTATTTTTTATTTTCTTACTGTTCTTCTATTTTTAGTTGTACTCAAGAGAATTTTTTGGGCACTCTAGTATTGAAGACTTTAATTTTTTAATTTATTAATTTAGTCCAGGCTTCTATTCTTCTTTACATTAAATATAAATCTTGGAATCATGAACAAATTTGATTATTGTCTTCATTTTGTCTCTATAGAAATCCATTTGATCAAGAGAGTATTATAATTGGACTTGAAGGTCAAATATTTCTTTGAATTATCCTTCTTAATTTTCTATTTATTCTCTTGTTATTAATTTTTAACAAATTACACCATAAAATTTTATTTATGATCCTGTAATTCCTCCAAATATTCAGTCTCAAATTATTATGAACTGTCATATTTTTTTGAATGAAGAGTCTTCTTTTTGAAGAAATTTATCTGAAAATTTTTCATTCCTTTCACATATGATGAAGGCTTATTTGTGGGAATTTCAACATCATTCCCTTCAAATTTTTGAAAATTCATGGGGAACCATGCTTTAAGACGGTCATCCTTTTCACATTGAAAGCATTCAATAGGGAGTTTCCCTTTGAACGTTACTTTTCCTCTTTGAATATTTAAGGAAATGATTGATATAACCTCATCCATCTCTTCTAATTCCTAAATATCTTAAATGGTGAGATTATTCATGGAATTAAATTCCACTTCATTAGAGTTACCTTTTTCCACAGACACATTATATTCATTTCTAATATCGTATGAAAAAATAGTACTATGAAAGATATACAATGTCAGATCATTTGGATATTAATCTTCTAATATAGAATCTTTTAGATTGAACCAAGGAGTAAGTCTTCTAAATATGAAATTAACAATATTTACATATTAAATAATTTCTATGAGACCATGAATGTATTCTATAATAACATTTACCCAGTCAAAGAATGCATCAACATACTCCTTAGGGTGAATTCATAGATCCTCATACTTGTTCCATAAAACCAAAATCTTTTCTTATCTAATTTTTTATTCACCCACATAAATATTTAGAAACTTTTATCACATATCATGTGATGACTTACACAAAATTAACTTTGTATATATTCAATTTGACAAGGATACACCTAAAGCATTGAATCCTTTATCTCCAACCTAAAATTCTTTTTGATCAGCTTCTAATTAATCACCACTATCGATATTGGATAATATTCCAGGCATAGATACTGTAAAGACATCAATTCCTAATGGTTACAAGTAGTTGTGCATCTGATTCTTCCATAATTGAATTTTTTTTCCATTGAATATCAAAATCCCTTTATGATTAAAAACCTCCATTTCTTCTAATGAGATAGAACCACTGACTATCAACCATTAGAACTAATACCTATTGTTAATCTAACAAGATAAATACCCTGAGGTGGGGATCAAGGTATGAAAGATTAAAACAACCACCCATTCAGATCTTATTTCTTTATTAAACAAAACACTCTTCTATCCTTCTCCCATAGAAATGTATGAATTGAAATGAAATCATGGATGATGCACAATGATTTTGCTTGGTTCACCTTTACTAGTATATGACTATGGAGAATACAATGACAATGTGTTGATGTAAAAAATCTACTTAGTATCACTTCCAAAAAACAAGGTTCGAGATAGATCTATTTTAGTCCAAGGTTCACTACCTTTAGAAGGTTTAGGGAAGGCTCACTCCTTCCTAAGGATCACTCCCCCAGTCTCTCCTTATATGGATCACTACCAGTGGATAGGATCACCTTCTTCCTTTTTCTTTTCTCACTGCTCTAGAAATGATTCAAACTCATTTTATGGATATATAGGTCCCTTTATTATCAATAATAAATAAATCCTTAGTTATAGAAATATTCTATGCTGAAGTCCCACTTTTATCTAGTTTATGAATAAAACATTACCATAGGTTTATTGGGCAATCCCTTTTCAACACTTTTGGGATTATCACTACCTTTGTGAAGAAAACCTCTTTCATGAAGCTCAAATATCCTTCATGAAGTAACCTCCTTTTGATAATACCCCTTAGCCTTCATGTAGCACACAAATTTTGAAAATTTCACTTCACCTTCATAAAATCTATTACTTTTTCAATGCTTACAATTTTCAGTCGACTTTCATCGATTTTCTAAATACCCTTTATTCATGAATTTTTTCTCAAGAACACCCTTCATGAATATCCATCACAAAATTAGAGCCTACATATTTTCATTAAGGATTCAACTAATTTTATGAGGGGTATAGGAATATTTATAGGAGTTTCCTACAATTATAGAATATTCCATTCTCTTAATCACCTTTTTCAAAAGCTCTACCATGATATTCATGATGCCCCCTTTCTTTCTAAAGAACCTGGGAAATTTCCCATCCACAAATATTTTGATAGTCATGAAGATTAGTCTCAAATAATCTCACATTCACATTTCTATTTGGTGATGTCCACACCTTCGTAAAATTCAATTCATGAAACCCAGTATTCATGAATCTCATTCCTTTATAATATTTTTATAAGGCCTTCAAGAAAATCCATCTTTTTCGATGATAGAAATCCTCCAAATATTGGACCCCAAAAATTTGGTATACACTAGGAAATGGAATTACCTTGTGTTCACAATTTTTTGTGCCTCTTCTAGGGAATACACTCCTTTTTATTATATATTTTTCCACATTCCTACTCAAAAATATCTTTGTACCTCCAAAACTATCCTTGGAAATATTATTTTTCAATAAACACAATGAACCCAAAAACACTGAAAAGTTACCTTGAGGGATTTTTCCAACAGATGAGAAGAATCATAAATAGGTATTAATTAATCAAAAAAATCCATACATCAATATTAGTTCAGTCATAGATGACGAATGATTCAAAATCATTGTCACAGGGGAGATCTAAGAACTTATTTATTGAAATCGAACCTCTAAGAAAACTGATCATCGATCCATGATCTCATTATAACTCATCAAAGACCTCCTCCATGATCTTATAAAATATATAGGTTTATTATTATTACCCTATAATTTTCACATAACCATGTTTAGATAAGGGTGGATTAGGTCATGTCCATTTAATAAACAATAAATAAATATATAAATTAGTTTATTATTCTACCCATGACTGATCTTAAACAACAAAACTCGATGCACACAAAGGTTATTTCATTAATTTTGTAATACCCACATTTAATAAATAATGAAATTTCCATTTTAAAAAATTATTTGTGAGATAATAAATTATTTTATAAAAAAATCACATGTGATAATGTAAATTTAATATTTTTAATATATCAACTATGATGCTCCAAAAACATTAGAATCCCACGACGACTTGACACCTAAAACTAAAAATATTCTTTGAAGTATTCCATAACATTAAAAATACAAAACGACACATTAAATTAGACCCACCTTAAGAATTGTTTTCACGATAAGAAAAAAAGCCTACTCAAATGGATGAGGTCACTAAAAACGAATCAAGTTCTCCCACTCCGTGGTGGCCTCTTGAATATTACTATGATCCCATAGAACATGAAACATGGTAATTGATCATCCATAGATGATATTATACTACCGAGCCTTGATCTTTACTAGGTACTATATGAAAGTAGATCAATCCATGATGTCCATATTTCCCCATTTGATAATATGTGATTGGTGGTGCACATACTACCTTATCTAGGAAACATGGAATATATCGTGCACCCAATCTAACGAATAAATTAGTGCTATGTTGTATAACACCTATACATCCCTACATTGTATCTGCTGAGGGCCAATGATTCTTAGATATAACTTTACACCCCATCCAATCTTCCATAATCCTCACTGAGGTGAGACCTTTAGGAACACATGGTATTAATCATCAAACTACAAATGCCTTTATTTCAATTCTAGTTAATACATGTGATCGATCTATGAAGTGTTAATCCACTAATTAATGATATGAACCTTATCTGTTGTCGATCCCAAAAACTCTGGGCCCATTAGTGCTAACTACCCTAGATCATACCAACACACCAGTGACCTATAAGGTCTCCTATATAAGGCCCTGAATGATTCTATATTTATGGTGGAGGGGTAACTATTTTTATACACCAACTACACCATGGGTAAGTGAACCTACAAATAATTTCAATATCTAAAATGAATTCATGGTGAATATCCTCTAGAACCTGAATGTTCTGCTCAGTATGGCCATCTATCTGGGGGTAAAAAGTCATGCTCAAACAAAATTGAGTCCAAAAGGACTATTATAATCTTCAACATAATTATTATGTCAAGAAAGAATCACAGTTTGAAATGATCATCATGGGAACTCCATGAATCCTTACTATCTATTACACATAATGGAATTCCAAGATCTATGTTGAAATTTTCTATCAAAATTCTTGGAGGTAAGATGTCTTGGTTTGTCAATCTAAGATCATTTATATAGAATTATGAACTCTAGTTGATCTTGGAAGTCCTACCATGAAGTCGATAGAGATATTATCCCATAGACACTCTCAAATATCAAGGGGTTAAGAAAACCCATTGGATCTTCATGATCAGTATTCACATGTTTTGAAGTGAGGTATTGAGAGATAAAATAATCTATGCACCTCCTCATTCCTGGCCACCATAAATAGAACTAAAAAACCTGTTACATATTTTATAGTCCTAGATGTAATATTAATTGGGATATATGAAACTCCCTCAATACCTCCTCTATTATTTTCACTGGTGTTATGTTCTTTCCTTGAATGTGGATGACATACTCCTCACTTGAAAAAATCCATCAGTGGTATGTCTAGTTGATAACTAGCTAAAAAAGGTATCACAATTGATATCTCTAAGATGATCCTCCCTAACATGATGAAAAAGTTTAGGGGCAATAAACATCAACTGAAGGTAATCTACACCATCATAATCCACTAAGGAAAATTGTAATTATGCCAATTGCTCCGACACCTTTCTTAATAACTATAAACAAGATCTCTAGATAAGAGCATTTACCACTGTGTTCCCCTTTCCAGGAGTATAGAATATCTCACAGTCATAATATTATAGGAACTCTTGTTATCTCATCAATATAAAGTGATGATATTTTTATGAAATGATATACCTAATATCCTATGGTTAGAATAGATAATAAATATGTCTCCTATAAGGTAGTATGATAACATATTCAAGGAGAATAACACTACTGCCAGATTTAAATCATGAGTAACATAGTTCTTATTCTCATGGTCTCTCAGCTTCCAGGACTCAATGGAAATCATCACATTCCTATGCATCAGAACACACCCAAGACTAGTTTTGAAATTATCATAGAAAATAAAAAACTCAACACCCTTCTATGAAAGTTTCAATATGGGGGAACTCATCAACCTCTAACACAACTTCTAAAAATCCTAATGGAACTTCTATATCTTCAAGAAAGGATTATCCTTTTGGGTCAAGAATATAAAGGGTATAGATATCCTATATTTTTTTTATGAATATCTTATAATATCCTTCAAATACAAGTAATCTTAATACCACATTCATGCTCTTAGGTAGATCCCAAGATTGCACCACCTCGATCTTAACTGGGTCCACTGCTACACAAGGATTTCATCAATGATAACTACCACTAAATTGTACATGAAATAAAAAAAGATCCATTTTATAATATTTATCAACACTTTTGGTAAATTTATTACACTAAACGGAATCAAAATATACTCTTATTGACTGTATAGAAACAAAAACACCATCTTCAATATATTCTCCTCTAAAACTCAGGGATGGTGATAATCCAATCGGAGTAAAATATTTTAGAACCAATTCACCCATTAAACTATTTGAAGAGTTATTTGATTATATAAAGTTTAATTAATCATGTTGGTCAACTAATTTAGGCAACTTTAATATACACAAAATATAAAGATTTCATTCTCTTTCATGGAAGCCAATACTTGAGTTACCCTAGGAGACACAATGCATATGACAAATCTATTCCTATATAAATAATCTAACCACACTTTCATCTCTTGAATATCTATGGTGTCCATAAGATTTTACGAGGTTGATATAAGGATAATATTTGTGTGTAATTATATGAAAAATTATATCTCTCAATGGGATTGGGGGTAAGCTCATCACATCCTAAGGGTAGATAACCTCAAACTCTACATTCACTACAGTAATTTGAAATCTCATAAAACTTTATTCCCTAAGGGAAATATAATAAAATTTATGAGTAATCATCTATATCCTCCTACACATGAGGTTTTATTACTTTTCCTAAACATACTTATCTCCAGCAAAGGAAAACATGTTCCCATCAACTCAGATGCATCATATACTCCACATGAAACCGTCAATATATGAATAAACTATGGATTGAAAGTATATATATAAAATGAAATCAAAATGCCTCATCATGACCATGAAAATAACCCACATGAATATCTAAACTCCAAGGGTTAGATCACATTGTTGTAAAAAATGTGTGATCATATAATCATTGTCGGTAGAAGTCCCCAAACCAAAGGGTCGTTCCATGGGCTCTACTAGAATATTTAGATCATAAACAAGGGACGTGGTAAGGAAATTGTGGATCATTTACATGTGTATAAATACTATAACTAATATTCATAATACATAGATCATATATTGAATTATCCCTGGAACCTTTGGTTCATAAGCCTCCACAACATGTAGCTTCCGATGTCTTTGACCACCTGCACCCTTATCATGACATAAACTATATGGTGGTGGTGGTATTAGAAATAGATGAAAACTTTGACCACCTCCATCTACTTTACCATCTCATTTTACATGTTTTCCACCCTATGGACACCCCTTATCTAGTCATTTATTATTCTTGGGTGGGCCATATAACATTTCCTAGTTTTCCATATAAAGGGTTAGTAAATTCCACACAATATGTCCCCAAAAATCACAAGAGTATAATCCTCTCTCCCTCAGCTAATTAAAACCATCCTAAGTGGCCTAAACAACATACCATCTATCCAAATATTGTCTCAAAAAACACATCACACACCTATATTTCTTAGTATATCATTGACTACCAAATATAAAATTATCAAACCTTGGGTGCCCACTACCTACACTAATTTTCAATGGATACTCATTTAGGATGATATCCACCATCAAGGAAATTTCTATCACCCCAGTATATGAAGTGATGTAAAGAGATACCACTATATCCTAGATATCTCATTGAAGGCCTCACTTGAATGTTCATGATTAAAAGTAAAAAATTAAGCATCATATCAATGGAGTTACATTGGAGTTTAGTAAACCTCAACTCATAAATTACCACTAACATGATACCTTACCAGAGCTCCAGAAACTCTTGGAAACACACTTCCCATAGCATCGCTAAGTAAAAACCTCTATAAAGATGTTCTTTTCATAGTGACTGTCACCTCATCACATGTTTGATTCACCAAACCCCCCATATTTTTATATATTCATGGATAAATATCACCTCTAAAAAAACCAATTGATTATGAGGGGTCTTAATATTGTAGAAAAATCACCCAACTGCCTCGAGCCAGTCCTTTGCTACCTGGCCGACTAACTCACCCATAGACTTGAGGGGTATCTACCTATGGAACTCATGGAGAGAAAGTTTATTGCACAAATCATCTACTAGTACTACCATAACAACCTACTACTCAAAGGGTGTAGGTAAGACTATCAAACCACCAATAGGTACCACCTCCTACACATTCCCCTAGATTAAAGCCTCATCACTATGTGGATTATCATCCTGATACCTCTATGGAAACCTAGATTTTTTTTCATTGCGTAGGCATCCTTTAATAGAGAAGATGCACTATAATCAAATAGTATATATGGGGAGATTACTAAAGAAGGATATGGTAACAAAAAACCATTCCTATAAGATTAATATAATAATGTTTTCCATACAACTTTTTCCTAAATGAATTGAGTCTATAAGAATGTTATCATAATCCTAGTGAATCAATACATTACCCGCTACACCATCACTGGGTTCCCAAGATTAAGAGACTATTTCCCTTGTTCCCAAACCAAACCTCACAACTATACTATCTATATACTCTAGTCCTAAGATAAACCTATTCCTATGATACAACTCTGTTATTAACCAACCCACTATGGTCTGCCTGACCGGTGAAAAGGTGAGTGTGATAACCCAAGCCTACTTACAATATTCCAAGGCCTAATGATAAGTGTTGAATATGAATATCAAATTCATTTGATTCCTTAGTAAATCGTACCTTTATAAACACACACAACACCAAAAACCACTATAATGATGAAAGGAAATAAGAATTGATACCAAATTCATGCATAAAACTACTCCCACATTTGATTATGACACAAGTATGAGAAATAAAAATGGATAAATAAAAGGCCACAAAAACTATAAAATACTTCAACCTCCTAATAATAAGGGGACCAATTCAAAGATGAAACTTCTTAAACAAACTATAGTCTATCAAATACAACTATGATCCACCTGCTCCTTATCTTCCTAAGACTTTGTTGAAAGGCCTTTTCATCTGTATATGACATGAAACATGTGATTAGACGCTATGTAGGGGTGAAAATAACAAACCTAGTAGAAAAAACCAAAATCACAAAACATAAAGTATAAAATAGACACAACTCATAATAATTAATAACATCAACCCGTTTATACTCGTGATAAACACCAAGTCCCAAAGTAAGGACACCATTATAATACCATACTAGGATTCCGCTTAAAGCACCAAGGTAACATCTAAGATAAATTACTCTTTATCCCTTTCTAACATTGATGGAACTTAGTTGAGAGGTCTCTACCATTGTTACTTTTTAAGAATATTTACACAATGTATCTTAGAATATATTAATATAATGGTAGGGGATCACACCCATGGACTAAAGGGGATTCTTAACCCTACTCAGATTAATCCACTAGGATTGGTATCATATACCCTAAAAGTTAGTAACATGATACCGAACACAACCCATAGTAGAATGATAAGGGATCAAAAACCAGACCACATGAATGGATACTTCACATAATCTAGTACTATCCCATAGATGGGATCACATATCATATTCTGAAGAAGGGATACCTCACTATAATCTCATAGGAATAGGCCAAGGGAACACACCCTAATAAAAAAATTCTATATTGAAGATAATTGAGGATTTAACCTACCTTGGGTGGAGTATATAATGTGTATATGGAATATATGACATCTCCTCACTAGATTAGACATTCCTAAGTCTGTTCCTATTCCTGGGTCCTCAGTACCATTCTCATTTACTCGGTCTGTGCCTATTTATATAGTATGTGTTTTTGCCTATGTCCTTTGGCTGTGTCCATGTACAATGGAAGTGTCTGTGACATTATACTCTGGCCATTCCCATTCCTGAGTAACCCTATGGTACATGTTGAGTCTCTAATAAAGGGTCACATGACATGTGGGATGTCACATGGCATGTGATATTCTATTATGTGTGTAAACCCTATCCACTACAGAAGGGGATCTATACAGAGTGTGTTCATTTGAACCACACACTATGTAACATGTATTTTCATAGAATTTATTGACTATTTTACATGTCTCACCCACGCCGCCTTCACATTTTATTGTAATGAGAATAATTTTTGTAGATATTGGTTCTTAGGTTGACCATGCTCGATCCATCACTAGTGACAACATTATAGCCACCCATTCACTTGAGAATGTCTATGTTGCATCACATCATCGTAACACTTAACCATGAATGAATAAATTTTAGATTTATTCTCAATCATCCAAAATCATTATCACACTATTATTGGACCTTCAATATCTAATATTTTCCCATGGGAATGTTCCATAATTCCAAATATAAATCACACAGTGATTGAAATATGGATATTATCGAACCACTGTCCAAATGAAATACTGATGATGATCATTCAAAGAATGAGGGGAGAAAAGAAGAAAACACAATATCAAGGGGATGAACATCTACCCTTTCAAGGTTAGCCTCAAACCATTGATTAATAAATAGATAAATTCATTATAATCATTAAGGAAATAAAAAAATTATCATTTCTTAATTCCATGAAGATAAATGATCGACTAAAAATCCACAATCAAACTGAAAATTATTTTAATAAATGAATTAATTTCATTTTTATATGAATAATCATAAACATTGACTAATTAAACAAAAAATACCTAACTTCATATTATATCGATCACTGATGAATAAAGATTCCATGTTGTTTTCATTGGCGTGATCCATGAAATCATTTATTGAAGATGAAATTATTAGCAAAATGATCATCCATCAATAATCTCATTGTCACCCATCAAAGATCTAATATTTGGTCCTATAAAATATCTATTGTTATTTTGATAACCATTAAATTTAGTAATAACCATGTTTTAAAAATGGTGGATGTGGTCATGACTATTTAATAAAATATTAATTAATTAATTAATTTATTATTCCTCTCATGAATACTATTAAAAAAACACTTATCAAACACAAGTTTTATGTCATTCCTTGTATAAAAAACATTATTGTTTTAATTTAGGTCTTATATTTTCTTATGTGTAACACCATTCAGGTGATATTTAGTTATTTAAAAAAATTGTTAGTGCATAATCTATTATATTTAATATTTTTAATATATCAACACTGAGGCTCCACATGCTCAGAAACCCCACAATAATTTTTATCCTTCCTCTAAAAACATTATTTAAAATATTACAACAAGTTAAAATGAAAATAAAGAGTCGTTATAGGGTCTATTCACTTTATAGAAACTATTTGAGTGGGTGTTATGAGTGCCAAAACATTCCTTCCAATATTTACCCACTCATTTACCCTTAGATATATTCTATTTATAAAATGATATGTCATGAATTTAGTATACCTTGGAATCTATTTAACTACCTTAAGAATTGTCATGATGATCTCAACTCTCTTGACTATATAAATCACTTCTTTTTTTATTTCCCCCAGTAATATTATTTGTTTTTACCACACGTCTGGGATATGGAAGTGGTCTTGAAGGTACCTCATCAAGATTTTGTTTTCCCTTCCCTTTCTAAGTTGGCTGTTTATTGATGTGGGGTGATGGTTAAATATCACAAGGTGGGTTTAATCCTATTGGAATTTAAGGAAGACCCCTCTTGAACATTTTATAACAACCTCTCAATGTGACCAAACTTCCACTACTTTTAGGATTTGGGGTGATTTGATAAAGAATATTTACAAAGTTATATATTAATAATTCATGAAGGGTGGTGGTAATATAACTCATTTTCATCTTAAATTCAGTAAACTAGGTATCCAAAGTCTTTAACTCATTATTTTTTAATAACAAATTATTTTAAAATATAATTAGTATTAAAATCTACAATCATTTGGAAATTTCCTTCCTATAATTTTTTTTGGATTCCAAGGATTCTAATAACTTTTTATAGTGTTAAAAATTGGTTGGTGAGGTATATGATACATAAAGTTTTGTTGAAAAGTGTGTCTTTGTTATTTACCAGAGAAAAACCTAATTTTAGGGTGATCTTTCTATCCTTGGTTTTAAATTTATATAAAGTAATCAAACTTATTTTAATGGTGGGGGTGGTTTTCCTTGTTGTGGAAACGTTTCCCCCTGAAATATGGTATCACAATCCTCTATCTCTTGCAATCGGTGGAAATAATCAATTGGAAGATATGTTGTGGTGAAAACTCCTCAAATATGTTTTATATTGGGTGGTGATTCCATTTTAGAAAGGCTATTTTTCTCACCATTATGACTAATTCAACAACCCTAATTTTAAGTAAATTATTTTCAATATAAGGAAGAATCACCTGATGTGCTCCACTTATTGCCATTTTATATCACTCACCTAATTTTTGGGGGCTTTGTTCCATAATGTTAATCAATAATGTCGTAGCCATTGGGGTTTTATAAACCAATTATCCTCCTACCATAGTATCCACCATGATCCTCCTCATGGGTTTCATTCATTCATATAATTTTTAGATAGAGTTTGTCACTGCTTTGGTGATGTGGTAAGATCACACATAACTTCTTGAACCATTCCCAATATCAGTACATAAATTAAAATTATCCTTGATGGATTATTGAGATCTAATTATGAATTTTTGTAGTCTATGTAGCATGATATAATCAAAATAATAGAGATTTTTTCAAATCATTCTAACTTGTGACATCTTTAGTATGCAGGTAAAACATCCAATCATTTACGGTTTCATCAAGTGAAAATGGGAATACTCTTAATTTTTTGGACTTCAGATATATTCCTTGGTTTCATGGTTGAGAAAAAATTGAATTATTTTAATTTTTTTATATATCCTCACCAAAGAGGCCATGAAATTTATGAAGAAGTTAAATTAACCAAACATTTATCTGGATTTATTATTTGAAAGTTGTATATTTAATGCTTGTTTGTTTAAAATTAACATATTGTACAACCAACTCTAGAATGGTTCTATCAAGTTCATTATTGTTTTCATTAATTTTGAGATATTTAGTTATTGAGTGAGATGAATTATGGGGATCCCTAATATTTTAATTATATAAATAATGGAATTATTGAATTTATACAATTCATGAATTTTTATATTTTGTGATTTTATCCCCAAATCCACATTCAACATTAGGTCTAGTTCAAAATGAAAATCTAGGATGGATCATGTCCTAAATTTGAGTGAAAGAGTAATACAAAATAAGTGGTACATAATATCATCAAATTAAGTTACAATTAATGGTATGAAAAAGAATAGGTAATTAAGGGAGAGTAGATAATAATAATAGAATAAATAAAAAAAATATTAATGAACAAAGAAGTTATCTAAAAAGGGGTGATTGAAATTTTTGGCACCCCATAAACATCACCAATTTTATGAGAATTTTTGTGTGAATTTAATATTTTTTTTACTATGTAAAGTATAGTGGTTACACTAGGTCATTCTATAAAGTAGGAATTGAATCAAATATCCCATAACATGCTTGATTAAATAAAGAAAATAAGTGAAATGGGGGACAAATGATGAGGAGTTAAGTAATTTTGGAGAAAATTTTAAAAAAGAAGGGAAATATTTCAATAGAGACTCCTATATTAAGAGAAACAATCTATATATTTTACCACTTCATAACTCATTGATCATAATTATTTATTCCCTCAAAACTAGCATCAGTAGTTTTAGGATCGAGGAAATACTTGAATCATGGGTATTATTTACACCAAAAAGGAAACAGAGGAGCATACTACCTACAAGTGGATTGGTAACTTGGGTTATATGAATTGTGTGACCCTAGGAGCATCATGTGATGGAGTAATTTTCTTCACGTATTCTGTTCATGATCATTTGAGTCCCTTCTGACAAGTATTCTTGATATAGAGTAGCCCCATCAGACAACTCACTGGATCATGAAATGTCTCTCAGATGATCCTTTTTGATCATGTGGCATGTCGATTGACAGAAACCTATAAATTTTTCATTACACCCATAAAATAAATGTTGAAAAATGAAAAAGACTAATATGAAAGGGAGTTCTGCTAATTTCCATGTGAAGGGTTGATATTGTATGTGTGATCATTCCATGGATCATGTGAAAGCCTAGGGACATGACATCCTTGTTACATGAAGTCCATTAGACATGTCACGTTCATTATTAAAAAGATACCAGAAATTTCCATTTGATCATACGACACCTTGATAGACAATGGATGGAAGAACACCACATGATTTATAAAATAACACCTGAAAAAGGAAGAACCTTCATGTGAAAGAGAGTTGCACTAATTTTATTGCGAATGGTTGAATCTATATATGTGATCGGTACATATATCTTGAAAAATCCCCAAATACATACTAGTGGCATCATGCGAAGGCCACTATACATGTCACCTCCATCATGTGAAGGATATTCGATGTGTCTATCTGATCACGTGACATTCGGATAAACAATAAATGAGAGAACTCCATATTATTTATAAAATATAAGGTGAAAATGTGTTACCTTTTATGAAAATAAGAGTTACATTTTATTTAATGTGAAATGGTTTTGTGCTTCGCATGATCAGATTATTAATCAATTGATGGCTCTGAGACATTCCAACATGATTTCATGAAGGGACCTAGACATGCTATCTTGATCTCATGATTGGAACGACACATGTCACCTTGATCTTGTGAACTAATTTTTACATGTGTATTCAAATATACAGAATCCCATAAAAAAGCCATGGAATTTAAAATGTGTGAATCAATTCTCCCTCCATAAACTCAATACAATATATGTGATTTAAGATTCATGTGAATTGGATTCAATCTATGGCGGTGATGCAAATATATCCCCCCAGCATAGAGAAAACACACACATGGGAATAAAAAAGTGATAGAAGAGTTTCTAGAGTAGAGAATCATATAATCATATGAGTCTACAACCAGATAATCTTGAGGAATGAATTAATAGATTACATTATATGTCTATTCACTTCATGTGATCACTACATTGATCTTATGTAGGACTTTTGGAATTTCGTATAGATCAAGGGAAGGAGTTTCCATGTGACAACAAGATCATGTGAGGCCTCAATATACCAGTACCTGAAATTTTTTGAGGAATTTATGTGATAAATACTGAAGATGATAGAATATTCATTTAAATATGGATACATTGATTTTCATGTGAGTGGGACATGTGTTTCACATGATCTACTCATTGATCACATCTTTTCCCCCAAACATGTCAGCTTGATCATATGAAGTCCTCCAGACATGTTATCTAGATCATGAAAAGTCCAATGAATATGACATATTTTTCCCATGAAGTCCATTAGGCATGTCATATATATCATAAAAATTCATCAAGACAATTTATCCTGATCACATGAAGTATTTCAGATATTTCAGCCAGATCATGCAATGCCCTATGAATGTGTCAAGTTGTTTACATGATGTTATCCTGACTTGTTAGCTTGATTATGAAAATAATTACATAAATGTCAGCTTGATAATGTGACGTCCTCCATCCATGTATGAAAGATAACATAACAACCCTCATACATGTTATATTTGATCACATATGTCATTCATATTCAATAAGAATACTTGGTCATGTTCCCTCGAATTGCATGAACCATGAAACACGAGTCTTTTCCTAAGAATTTCCCATTTATATAGTATGCATCCACAATGTTATAGGGTTATTAACTCCTTAATATTATGAGATACCCATTACACTCATCGTCACCACTCTCTATCCTTCATAGGGTAAAGGTCTGCTATGTTCTAATGGGAAACTACCATGGTGTAAGATTCCTCCATATCCCAAACAATCCAACTCATGGGACAAAAAATCTCATATGAGTCTATCATCATTACTTTTACACTAGGGGAATATAAATGGGGTATTACATGGGCATAAACATTGGTTTAATTATCTGATATTCTATTTAACCCAGTTTATATGACCCACCAACTTTGGGTCTATCATTCTTCCTCATCCATTAGAAGATTGAGAATCTTATTGAACAGCAAGGACTCTAGTTACAACTAATATTAGGACATATATTATTCCTTCCTATATCCTGAGATCCATATCAAACATTCCATCAATGAATATTTAATAAAAAAGTCCCACATCTATGAGTGGTGTGACCATTCATTACTTTCCATTGTTTCTCACACTAATCATAGCTCAAATGAGTTTTAGGGATTGCAATTATAGATTCACTAGCATCATTGAAATTCCCTTAATAATGTAAAACTAAATGTGTAAGCCCCATTAAATTGAATGATACTAATTCCTCCATACATGGTCACCCACCTAGGTGCCTGTCCTAAAGAAATTACCATATTGGTAAACTCTGAGTCAATAAACCCCGGGAGTACTAATTATCCACGCCACCCATAAGTGGGTTGAGGATAAAACAAACTATGAAGAATCTACATCTTATTTTAAGAAAGATACATATGAAGATTTCTTAAGGATCTATATTTATACCCCATGTATAAATTTCACCATATATGACCTAACCAAATGGCATTAAACTATATAGTGTGGTCTGGTCATATGACCTCAAATTATGCCAAAATTAACTACATGGATTTTAATTCCTATTATCACAATTTATATAGGATTACTCATAGAGGTTAAATTCCCATATCAGAAAACCAATTGAATTCTTAAATGGTAGTAAACTCTATATTGCCTCGTCATATGGATTTAAAAAACAATAAACTACCCATTTCTAAGAAATTTTTGGAAACATATAGAGAACCTATTATATATACTGATGAAATAATTAATAAAACCCAATTTAGCTATATAGATATTCAACATGATATGTTTTATTAGGGTAAATAATCCAATGTTAGGATTTGGGAAAGATTTAGAAACATATATCAAATCTTTATGAGTGTCCTAAAGTAGGAAATAATTCCCCCCAAAAGGGTATGATTATCCTAAACTCCCACCATCTTGAACAATGTGAGTTCCTAAGTGCTGTTAAGTTTTAAATACCAAATGACCACCTACCATTGGAAAGGATGCCCTAATCCATCGTGGATGTAAGAATTATTGGATGCTTCTACACATATAAATGATAGATGGCATGGATTATAAAACTATAATGGGCCCCTCACAATCCACATTCAAACAAGTAGATATGGATAAAATAAAAATGGTGAAACCAAAATGGAAGCATGTGATAATAGAATTAATAAATCATATTAGGAATAGGGAATCTTGTTTCCCAAATCTGAAGCATATCCCAATGTAAAAAAATGTTGAATCTGATGTGAAACTTTCAAATAATGAAAATTATTAGTTGAACTCACATCAAGTAATTTTTTTTAAGTCAATGATGAAAAAAATGGTTTTCTTGACTTGAGATATTCAAAAATATAATCCTGGTTCCCATATAATAGTCTATTTTTCCATGCACATTCAACTCAAGAAAAATTGGTGAACTAACAAAAATAACAAATTCATAAGTTACCCATGCATAGTTAATTGATCACATTTCATACTTGAAAAGATTCACTAATTTGTGACGTTGTTACTTGTTTCCTTTGTGAAACCATATATTATTTTCAAAAAGACCACCTTGACATCTTGGATTCATCAAATGAATTTTCTATAACCCCAGTTATGACAGAAGACTCCACAGGCCGCAAAAAAATATTGCCTAACCAAAAAATTCATATTAATGTGGAGAAAATGATTGTACAGGAATACCATAAACAAGGTATGATACTAACCCTAGGATATTCACATAAAGGAATCCAAAAAAATTGAAAAATTCTATCTCGTTCAAGGAAATTTTTAATGAAACCAATGGAACCTATTCCCACTACTAACCACATCAGAAGTCTATTGTCGAAGAGATATAATAATAAAATTATTTACCTTAGGAAGGTGGACTAGGGTGTAAAAAAACCAATATTTGATTAGTAGTTTCCTAGGAGGGATCTTGTCAGCTTTTGTCACTAGTGTTATCCCTCCAGTGCCCCTCGGTTTCCTACTAAGGGAACCACCTAAGATCTTCCACCCTATACACTCATGCATGGGTTCCAAGAAGCTCTCTCTAGGTACATAAAACTAAAGATAAATGGGAGTGTGATTATATTCTCACTTCCATTGATGAATCCTATCAGTATGTTCTAGCGATGTCTAGTGAGAAGGTGCATATCATTACTCATTCAAATCATGTATTCATGAATATTCCCGCAAAAATCATGGGGGATGCACATATCCTTTTCCCCATTATTGATTCCCATTGACATATCCAAATGGAACAAAGAATATAGGAATGGTATTATATCCCCACTTCAATTGAAGACATCATCCCCTATATTTGGAGATTGAGAATGTTAAAACCTATATCTATAAAATCACTATGATAAAGTTTCACTATATTTTGAAAATAATAAAAGTGATCCACTAGAATATTATGGAATTGGTTTATATACAAGGACATGCACATATCCATACCATAGTATCCATAGTTTCATATAACTATGAATTGAATGAATATGTGGAAAAACTGGAGAAAGGACACATTCTTTCTCTTATCGAAAAGGATTATTGACATATTCAGGTAAAGGATGAGGCACATGGCCAGGTTCATATTACTGCTATGACTGGGGATCACCAATCTAGTTTGGAACATACCTCTGTACATGTTCACTTTCCTATTAATGTAATCAAACAATATAATCAAAAGTCATATGACCAGGTTCATACCCTTTCTCTAATAGAGGATCGAAAGTACAATATGGAAATCACCTCAAATCCAACTCATAACCCTATCGATCAATCCAATTATAATATTCTAGAAACTTATGGAATCAAAGCTCATATCGATACTTCTGACGATGGACAACTACACCTGCAACATTTACAGGCTACGCAGGAGGAGGCTCATATCTCTTTTCTCATTTTGAAGGTATTTCAGCATATTTTGGTTGGATAATGAATATGTTAATCAGGATCATACCCCTGCTTCAAATAGGATTGATCGAAATACTCTATAAACCACCCACATGTTGGTTTATACCCCCAATAAAGATACAGAAGCTCATCAGAATACTCCATCATTTTATTAGTAGTAGAATCATATCACCAAAGAAAAAGTTAATTATCAATATATTCTGAAAACCATCATGAAGCAAGATCATTACCCTAATAAACCTAAAAAATAGGTTGATATATTCTATCCACGTCATGGAATGAGGATCGTATCCCTGATCTGCTCAATTATATCGTCTTAGTGGCTTTATGATGCATATTTGTAACTTCTCAAGGGTATTTCATCTATTCAACTGAAGAAGAAGGAAATAACTACCTTGATAGTACTCCACATGACAATGTAGAGATGGATCATAGAGAATATACTCCTTATTTTCACTATGGACAATAACCCCATGGTGATATTTTACTTTTACAAGGAAATTCTTTCCTTTCCCAAACACATTCGTAAAGAGAGTTATTTGAATTATTAGGGATAAGTGTATATAGTGACTATAAAATATCAATAGCACCTCACCCTAGTTATTGGGTAACCTAGATAAGTAAACTCTATGGAATGACTAGGTAAAAGAGTATGATTCATATAAATAAGAATCCAAAATGAACATATTGAGGGAGTTATCCAGAAACAACCTCCCGACCATGTTTTTTCCCAAGGACACTTCTGATTATAAATTATGGAATGAACTAAAAAGGGAGTGTGTTCCCTATTTACACTAGAACATTTGAGATATTTTTAGGGATTAAAGGCTATAGAAGTACCTTATCTTGGATATGAGGGTAACATATAGGTCATAAATATTTTCTTGTGTAAAATACTCATGGAAACTTTCTCTATAGATTGGGACCCGAGACGGGAAAGGTATATGGAAAATCTAAAACATGCTTGCCACTATAGCATGATAAATCTTAAATAGATAATAACTGAAGCCCCATCATAATCATATATATGAGTATTGAGAAATTATAGAGTACATTTTGTTATTGTGTCCATGGAACAAAAAAACTCTCCAGATACAACTTCATACAATGTCACACCCACAATGAAGATCAGGGGAGCATGTAACACTTGGGATAGTTAGTGGATACAATGAAGATACCATGCTTTAAGGTTGAAAAGGAATAATGAAAAAATTTAGAGGGATTCCAAAAGACTCATATGTTGGGCCTCTCAAAAAAATAGGAAAACATATAAAAAATGGAAGCCAGAGTTACAGGTTTCCCGAAAAAAAGGATTGAATCCCATCACAAGCATCCATTGCACCTAGCCCATGAATGAATGAGATTGTTCTAAATCTAGAAAATCATAATAGAAGACTCCATGAAATCCATATAGTATCAAGATTAGTCTGCATGGCTAGAAGAATTATTATCTTAATCGCCACCACTAAGTTCTACACACCCCAAGAGGGTTCTAGAGAAATCAGTGGTAGTTCCTAATCCACCCCATCCCATATGGATGGTGGAATTTATATATCAATTTCCATATAAGGAGTAATCATATCCTTGAATGGAATCATCAAATCCTCGATAACAATATCAAAAATTGCTAGTATTGGTCTCAAATCATTTCTATCCAATAACATCAAAGGAATTTTATTCATTATCATCAACCCGAAAAGAATCATCCTTCTCTAGGTTTGGAGGTAAATATATATGGCCAATATCCCATCCATTTCACCTATCCAAGATACAAGCCTCTTTAATTTATATCACACTTGGTAATTATGGCCAGAAACTCCCTTAATTTCACTATTCATAGACCAAGGCAGTGGGAAAATCTAGAACATACAATGAAACATCGTAAGAGTTGTAATCCAAAATGGTTTAATAAGACTAGGGGTGATAGATATGGGCCTGATGATATTCTATAAGGAGGAGTAAGTGGTACATAATGACACTATAATGTGGATAGTGATGGGATAACTACCATTTCCTAACACACCTTAGTTAATTTTATAACCATAAATCCCAAAAAATGTTGTGTACTAAGAATTAAATATAGAGAGGTGAAACATTGAAATCATTCCTTGAATGGTGGGTGATTTGGATTTACAAATTGGGGCTGTACATATAATGAATCAGAGGAGAGAGTACGTTGAACCTCCAAATGATGAGTTTACAACTCCCTTGTGGAA
Source organism: Viscum album (assembly GCA_963277665.1). Classification (NCBI taxonomy): domain Eukaryota; kingdom Viridiplantae; phylum Streptophyta; class Magnoliopsida; order Santalales; family Viscaceae; genus Viscum; species Viscum album. The sequence goes on along the minus strand of OY728164.1, from coordinate 917,827,838 downwards.
GTCAGCCAAGGATAAATGGAAGGGTATGGCTAGATCCCACTCACAAGATAGAATATTTTAAATTTTCTATGTAGAGGAATGATTGGAATAATATGAGAATGAGATATAGAATATGAATAAACAAAATGAGGAACTACCCAGGGAAAATATTTCCACCAGGTATCATATTAAAATAGAATCACATATCCCTCATAACGAATATCAAGAGAGAGATAATTGTCATGTAAGAGAGGAATTTGAGCATTAGTTCAACTCAATATCTAGGAAACTGGTCTACGAAAATGTAGAAGTTTAGGATGTTTTTTATTTCCCTCTATTATGGTGAAAGTCTCTCCCTTGTAAGAGTGATCATTTGGTCCTAACACAAATTTTGAATCAGAAATATATGAAAGTGTGTTGACCACCTGAATTCTCTCAGACTCCTTATAGACGGTAGGTGGTCAAGATAGTGATACCTCTATAAATCATCAATACTATTGATTCCCAAGATTCTTTAATGAAATCCATGGAATGTCATCACAACCATGTGCAGCCCAAAATGAATCCATATCTTGAATGGGTGGATGAAAATTCCCTCCCACTAAATTTTGGAAATCCAATATTCTAAAGAATTTATTATGTAATAGATCTAGAACAACATACCACACATCATATCTTAATGTGGCCTAATGATAGTCCCTTGAGACCCATATGAGGTGACCAAATTCAGATATTTTTTATAGACTATGGTAGGTCAAACCTTTGTTTGGTATATCATCCTTCTAGAATGATCTATCATAGGATGGAAATAACTTTTTCGTCAATTCCATTATCTATTTAGCTCTACATTATAGTAAATAAAGACTGTCTACCTCACAAATTTTAAACACTGAGAAAATTAGATGGTTTCTAACTTCATCTTTAGATAGAAAGGCTTAACCTATTCCCTCAGTATCCCACTCTCAAAAGAGAAACTCCTCGGACTTTGTGATGATAATCTTAGAGATGATCTATAAACACCTTTGATCCCAATGAAGTATTGAGGTAGATTATCTGAGTTCATAGAGATGGAATAAATCCTAGAATAATCCATTCAACGGCCTCAGGATGAATCTAAGATCATTCCCATGACACAGATAAAAATTCCAGGTAAGTAAAAGAATACTGTTGTTAGCCTCAAACTAGTAGAAATGCTGTTACACACACCTAGGAATATCCTGAATCATCTAACACCTCTGGTTGAGTGGCAACAACAACAACAAAAAAATCTCCCTCAGCTGAAATCAAAGAGAGAACATGGTTTTCCATGATTTGAGAAATAGATGAAAAAATTTATTCATTTTTAAAGGAACATGTACCTGGTAATTTCCTTATAATTATAGAATAGAACCCAGTTAATCTACTAAATCCTAGGAAACCCAATTATGTTAACTTCATTGAACATCCTAACTACGAACCCTTTAATATGATGTTGTTCGACACCATCCATGACTGTTTTTAAATTTTTTTTTTCTAGATCATGGTTGATTCTAGATAGGTGACACTAGAAAAGGCCCTGGCACAAGTGAATTATATAACCATAACCCAACTAAATGAAGAAAGTGACAGGATAAACGTTTTGGTAGGGTGGGGATAGAAGTCTGATAACTAGAAAAATCAATAGAAAGTTGATCAAGATAACATCACCCTGAGAGAGGAACTTTACAAACTAGTAACTACCCCACATATTAGGTATGCATCATTGAATATGAATCTCAGTGGAAAACATGATCATCAAAGATAGGAAAATACATAGGAGGAAGAGTCACATCTAACTCCCATAAGAACTATTACTCTTGATGATTTCTTTCCTTTAACATATGTAGAATAGGAACCACTCCACCAAATGGAACCCTCATAATATGAATATATAATATTAGGTTCTATTAACATAGTTCACATAACAAACCCACTCTTTGATGATGAGTATGCCCAAGAGTATGAGTTCCCAATACATTACCTAGGAGCTGGAGGTTAAGGATGTATAATCTAAGGGTATTGTAGCTAAAATAGGTAGGGAAAATTCCAATATTCTATTAATATCTCCATGGAATCTAGGTATGTATCTAATACTCTTTTATGAGTGCTATAGAAAGACCAAAAAACATGGATATGTCATATAAACCTCCAAAATTCCATCAAAACCAATCATTTTAAATGATCGACTGGTGGGGGTGAGATTTCTTGATCATCCTAACCAAAAAGACATGCTAGCATGAACTATTCCACTTGTAACAGACACACCATTGACCTCTACCCATGTTCTAGACTTATCTACCCCAAACACCTCATCTTCTATTAATCGTGATAAGGAGAAACCCAAAATTGAAAATCACTGGCATCTGGCATAGAAATATGACATTCTAAAATATCTAGCAGCAGTCCTAGCCCAAAAAATCAATCATAGATGATATCTATCATTGAAAATAACTCATTGAGACACTCATTGAAGCCCTCAAAATCCCATAGATGTTTGATACACAAGTCACTATAGCCATGGTTTATCGATTATAGATTTCACCAGTGGAATGTCATTCCACTATCTCATTCGGAAAATAGGTCCATGAAGAGTGTATCTAGGGATATATATGACCCCTATATCATTCATGTAAAATTGAAAATTTTGACATATGAATGGATCTAGTTGAAAATAGTTCTATTATAACCTTATCCAGGTTTATACCCTATGACTCTTAGGATATAGGGAGTGGGACTGGTCTCTAGTGAAGTTAACCATTCAAGGGTAAGATTAGAACGAACATAGTCTTATAAAAAATATCAATATCAAGGCTTGGTTTAGTGATCTCACATATAATACTGAGTTTTATATTATCCAATAAAGAAAAACATATAAGTTCCTACTCAAAATACCTTATCCTCATAGACATTTAGTGCTACCTTGAACATTTCATCAATTATTGAAATTCCCCATCAACAGAAAGGCCAACACAAAATATGGTGATAGTGCCACTTTTGAGTCTTGTTAATTGATACACATTAAGAACAATTTATAAAATAGTGATGGAAAACATCCAATGGTGGATGATGATATACATGTTTCCACTCTTAATACCCAAGGAACTCCCCCATGAATCCCTAGAGAAATATCTATAGTGAACATGTGTTTCTTATAAACCTAATTGAGGTAGAAAATTCAATCCCAATAAGATATTGGGAATAAAAAACCTCACTATATCATGTCCAACTAGTAACAATTATTTTATCAATAGTAGATTCATCAAAGTGAAGCTAGACTAAATCAATATCATGATTCAAGAATTAAAATATGCCATTAACAATAATTAATTGTTCACCCAAAGATATTCTCTATAAAAAAAGATGTCCATATCTGTCCTTCCCATAATTTTTGTGTAAAGGAAGACAATAATCTATAGAATCTCTCTACAATGACTCTGGCAGTTCATAATATCAATGTATCTTCACATGGATTCTCTTATGTTGATAATGATATAAATTACCTTAAATAATTAACCGTGTATGAAATTTCCCCATGGATAGAAGATGTAATAAAAAGAGTACATCCTCAATAAAAACTCTCCCATATTTGGGGATCTTGTCTTTACCACCATTGGTGAGCTCAGAAATGCGATTTTTGAATCATAATAAGACCAGCAAAAAAACGTTGATTAGTTCCTCCATAAAACTCTAGGAAAAGAATATGTATATTGAATATCTAAAATAGAATTGACATGTGTTCACTTAGAACTATATAGAGATAACTCAATATAACCCTGATGTGGATACCCATTACATTGGATTTTACAATGGCTATTCTGCTTTCATGGAGGTAGACAAAAGAATTCACCCTCTCATGCTACTAACATATAATCAGAAGTAGAAAAATTAACTGAATCTAAAATTTTCTGAGACATGAATTACCAAAAATGGATTTCCAACATCATACCTATTAATAAAAAGAAAGGGAAAATCATGGTCTATATTGATTTATGAGGCCTTAATTGAAAGTGTCTGAAGAAAAAAAATTCTATTACCCATCATATAAATTTTTACTGATAAAAATTCTAGATTCCAAGACATTCAAATTATATATCATAATTTATGGTATAATCAAATAAATATGGACCATGAAAGCGATGAATCCACTACCATCAATGCACCCCATGGGGTTTTTTTCTACCAGGTCATATAAATTGGATTTAATAACACTTGAAATACTTAAAAAAATTCCACGAATCATATCATTAAACCCTTATTAGTATGAATAATGGAATGTTATATCAATTACTTGGTTGTTAAATCTCAACAATGTTGTGATCAGATCACTGATCTTCAAAAAATATTCTGCAAATTGTAGTAGAATTACTTAAAGATGAATTCTTTGAAGTGTTCTTTGACAGTAACATCATGGAAATTCCATGGATTCTTGGTACACCACCATGATATTGAGGTCAATCCATAAAATACTAATGAAATTCTGGCAATTCAACCCCTCATAATCTTAAATAATTGAGGGTGATCTAATAGAAACCCACTTATATCCAAAATTTCATAGCCAAACTTCCTGGAAAGTATCTACCCTCAACCTTTTAATGAAGAAGGGAGTTTCACATAGGTTGGATAGATACTACCAATAATATTTCAATAATATCAATAAATACCTACTTTATCCATAATTCTTGATGTCGATGGTATAAAGGATTCCACTTATCTTATATGTGGCCTCCATGGAACATTTTCTTGGTAGTCTCCTTGCATAGAAAAATAATGCAGTAAATGAAAAAAACCTATAATATCTAATTCAAATGATTCTAGGTACTGATAACTAGTATTCCAATATCAATAAGAACATCCTCACACTCATATTCTCAGTAAAAAAGATAATTCATTACTTGTAGCATCACTAATTCCGTATAGTCTCCCATAATGTTGCACTAAATTACTTCCTTGGATGACCTATGTTGACTAGAAATTTAGAAAAATTGGTACTTATCCTGCAACAATATTTCATCCCATTTGTGTCTCAAAATGTAGTTAAGGGTAATTCCCTAGATGATTTCCATACAACATATCCTACCCATGAAAGCACACTAGTGGACATAGAACTTCCAGAAAAAGATGTTTTCTATGACTATGACACTCCCCTAACATGGGATATGTATTTTGATGGAGCCTCCTAAAGTCTTATTGGAAAGATTATGAAAATAAATAGGCTCAATAGGCTTAGTGTAGGGATTGTATTTTTTTCTTAAGAAAAAGTAATTTTTCCCTATTCTTTCTCACTCACCAGAGGTTATACTAATAATGAAGAAGAATAAAAATCCCTTATCCCTAGCCTTGAGATATCCATGTTGTTGAAAATATCCTACCTAAATATCAAAGGGTGATCAGACTTAGTAATTTACTCGATCAATGATGATTATTCAATCAAGATGGAAGAATTGGACCCTCTCATAAGTTATGTCATAGGATTGATGGAATTATTCCCATTTTAAATAAAAATATATCATGTCCCCTAATAAAAAAATGTTCATGATAATGAACTCGCTAATGCAGTCATAATCTCAGATGGTATCAATTAAGATGAAGTATTATTTTTGATCACACACTGAAGGGTGGTTAAAATGTTATCATTAGTTACATGGCGGAAATCAATCAGGTAAATATTATCCTAGAACATGATGAAATAAAATCTAAACCTCAATATATGGATCCTATAAAAATTTACCTCTATAATGGGACCCTCACATATAATCGAGATGAAGTTGAAAAAATTTAATTCTAATCAATTAAATTTACCCTTTGAGATGGGATGAATGAGAAAAAATCCCCATAAAAACAAGGATTTGATGGAATTAACCTTAAATTCATCGCAAAGGGTGAGATACCTAAAGTCATGGAACAATTCCATACGAGCTTATTTAGAACTCACCGTATGGAATCACAAACTCCCACAAAATTAGGAGGCTTAATTATTAAAAAAAATTATATAGGACAGTGTGGAATTCACTAGAATGGGTCACACATGTCAGATACATGAAAATTTAAACTATCAGCCCCCATATTTTCTTTATACATCTATGTATTCCTAGCCATTTAAACTATGTAGTGACACCCAGATCTTAAATCCTAGGTCTAGCAAAAAAATAAATAAAAATAATAAACCATTCATATGATTCAGACCTGTGCATGGAATTTTCCATTCGAGGACTATGTGTCGCTTGATTACTATTTACATAGGATATATAGTGACACCCAGATATCAAATACTAGGTCCATCCATAATATAAATTCATAAAATAACCCCTTGTATTTGGGATAAACCTTTTAATGTAATTTCTAATTTGAAAACTTCATGTGGATGGATTATTATTTCTGCAGGATACACAATGACACCCATATCTCAAATATTGAGTCCGACTAAAATATAAATGAAAAAAATGTCCCCACCCCTGCACATGGGTCAGACCTATGTAGGGAATTTTCTATTAAATAACTATGTGTGACTTGATTTCTATTAGGTAAAGATATATACTTATTCTCAAATCTCAATTCTAGGTTTCACTATAATAAAAGTGAAAAAATTACCCCCTCTCACATGGGTTAGACCTGTATAGGGAACATTCCATTTGAGAACTATGCATGGTTTGATTTATGATTATCATAGGATATGTTGTCATTCTTGGATGTCAACTCATGGGACCAGCCACAACATATAATATAATAAACCCCTCCCTACATATAGGCCTAGATTATACAGAAAACTACCTTCTAAGAACTACAAGTTGCTTGATTCCTATTTCCACAGGATACATATTGACACCCAAATCTAAAATCCCCGGTCCAACAACAATATAAATGGATAATACCACTCTCTATGTATGTGTTAGACCACCTTAGTTAATTTATCTTTTAATAACTATGTGTGGCTTGATATTTATAATCACAGGATATGAATTGATTACCATATCCTAAATTCTAGGTCTAATGACAATATATATGGAAAATACCCCCTCTCTACATACAGGTTATACCTATATAGGGAATTTTCCTTTTATGGACTAAATATGGTTTTATTATTATTATCACATGATATGAAATGAAAATTATCTCCCAAATCCTAGGTCTATCCATAAATTACATGGAAATTTCCCCATATCTGTATATGGGATTGCCCCATGAAGGGAATTTTCTATCTAATAACTATGTGTGGATTGATTCATATTATCATATGATATTTAGTGACTCCCAAATCCCAACTTAGGCTTCCATATGGAGTATGTTAAAAATCCATCTCCCTACACATGAACTCAAGTAGGGAAAGGAATTTACCATAAAAGAACTATGTGTGGCATTATTCCTATCATCATATGATACATAGTGATTCCCATATCACAAATCTTGGGTCAAAATATAATAAAAAAGGAAACTTTAGAATGAAATTACCTTCTCTCTACTTACGGTTTAGACCATTGTAGGTATATTTCTCTAGAAATACATGTGTATTGATTTCTATTAGCATAGGATATGTAGTGATTCATGGATCATCCTTTCCAAGCCTAGCCATGTGTTTACATAATTCCCAATCATGTACATCCAAAAGAATTAGATTCTCGAGAAGGTTCTGATAAAAATTAAATTTTAGATAACTGTATATATTCCCTATCACACACTCTCACATATATTAATCGATAGCCAGTTATATCTTGTTTCTCAAACTAATCATGAATCATGTGAGATTAGGGACCCTAGAAATCCAATCTGACAAGAGCAATCAAGACATGATATTGATAGGGACCTGCATAAAAATTTTCTAGTTAGGTGAAATTAAAATGAATGAAAAAGTTATTAATACCATGTAGGTTTTCCACATAATTACTATGTATTCAATAATTGCATATTTTATTCCTTTACCCCAAAATGTGTTCAATACACATAATAATGTTTGAGTTTATTCCCATACTATAGGATACAAAGTGAAGTTTTGATCCTCAATTTTAGGAATAGAAGAAAATTATTGTCACTCTCAACAATGTTCCTTAATGATAACCATGTTTTTTGTGGGGATTACCACTTATACCAAAATGTGGATACACACACATATTCCCTATCATGAACTCTCACATAGATCAATTTATTTTCTAGTTATCCATTATTTAACATAACAATCATGACTTATGTTACCTTAGGAAACCTGGAATGTTTCTCTAACCATCACAATCAAAGTCAGTTCTATAAAAAGGTTGGGAACCACATCCTAGCCATAATATTTAAAATTGTATGACAGTTTCCTTTTCACATGATGTTAAAATGCACAATAAGAGGTCTTAACATTGAAGAGACCATCCCTTCTGATGGATATTTACTTAAGAATCACATGCTTTATACCTTCACCTTGAGATGTGTTCAATACCCAATGATATAGTATTTATGGTGGTAAAACCCTTATTGAATCGTACATTCTACATGAACCAACTTCATATATTTGATGCATGGGTTTATTGAAACCAATTACTTGTGTTGATATCCTTACCTTAGAACTCCATGGTACTTGTGCTCCCTTGATCTTGGTTCCCCCTATAAAAACTAGTAACATGGACTACTTAATCCAGAGGGACACTATTAGGATTCTCTGGTGAATAATAGAATGACTCAATGATTATGCCTATTCAGCGTTCTAGACCCAGAGAAGAGGGCCCCTTAAATCTAAGATCTATTTTCTCTACTATGTGGGGTGCATGATTTTATCCATTACTAATGGTTGACACGTATGCATTGTCCTCCACTACCCATTAAATCAGACGTTCTTAGTTTATGATTTTCACTTAATATCCCCACATATTCAAGTTTATTATGAAACCCTCAATGTTATGCATCTATGTATCATATCAATTTTCAAATAATAATAATAAAATCATCTTTTTAAACCCCATATTCACAGGGTATTCATCTTTTGTGAAGACCCAATTTACCTGGGTTAGTAATTCCTCTCTATGATACGTCCTATTTTAATGATGATAAAAGTCATAAAAATGTCATAGTCACACGATGTTAAACTACATGACATATGGTCCATCCCACAAGACCTAAAATTGGTTAGAGTGGGCCATTATATCCAGTCAACCACCTCTATGACAGAATGAAATATTGAAATTCTCTTCTCATTCATATGATCCTGATCTACATAGAGGACCCCTTAGCTGACCATGATGAAGAGGCTATGGGAATATAAAAAATTTCCCACTCCCTATATATGAACTAAATCTATATAGGGAGTGTATTTTTATAAGAACTATATGTGTTGTGATCTTTTTCCTACCAAGATATATAGTGAATCCCAATTATATTGTATTGGGACTATCTAAAGGATTATCATTATTAAAACCTTCCTAGGTGCTTTATCCATGTTGAAATATGGTAACATCGTTTGGACATGGGATTATAGAAATTTCCCCAGCAGTGAAATTTTTCTCCCAATGTGAGATTATTTTCCTCAATTGCACCATCAAAATTTAAAGATCATATTCCCAAATGGTACTGTATGACCTCCCTTTTAGAGAAAATACCCCACTCTCACTTACATTGGAGTCAAATCTACATAGGGTGGATCCCCAAAAGAGATGATTATATCATGATTCTTTACCTTACAACATTCGTAGGAAAAAAATAAGAAATCCTAACCATAAAAGTTTCATATTACCCCAAGATCCGGTCCACCCAATAATAAATTGATCTACTTAAGGATAGATGAGTCATATAATAATTCCTCACCTATGTATGAATCAGATCTATGTATGGATATATTGTATATGAGTTGGATATATGCAAGATGGTCTCTATGAAATGGATACCCACCAGTAAGATCCTAAAAAGTTAAAAGACACATCCTACATATTAATACCACCAACCAATGAAAATTTTCTCTGAGATTAACTTTCACAATTAGACATCAGTTCCCATGTCCATACCACATGACATTAAAATATAATGAAGGATTCATAATCAAATGATGTTAAACTACATGACATATACACCCCCATAAAATGATGCTGAATTATGAAGACTGTACTCCATCATCATTCCTTATCAAAGGAAAAAAATACTAACTCATCTAAACCAATGTTTGAGGTGATTCCATCATCATTTTGAGTAGCCAAGACCATAAAACAAACATTGTATCTTGAGTGTCTCAAATTCTAGAAAATATTCCATGGCCCTTTGAATATGATCACTCAACTTCATGGGAACTTTTTTTGAAAATGCATGTCTTCCTTTGGCTTCTATATATGATCTATAAACCATCAACCTGATGTGTATTATCTTTTGAAAAGGAATTCTGATCCTTTTGAGACCTAATATGAACACATTGAATCTTGAAACCATATAGTGATTCGTGATCATCCTAAAAATTATGTCACAAAACATTATTAATGATTTGAGACCTTGAGACATGATTTATGATATTCTCATATCCCTATTGGGAAGGAATTGGAGTAATTTTTACATTGAGGATCCTAATTAGGTTGTTGTGTACCACTCCCCTAATACCATTTTCATGTTCATCATAACCTTAAACCATATAAAATTTATTAAAAGTTGTATGACCCAAAACTGTAACCTTTAATGGTCAAAATAAAAAGACATTAAACTAATATATAAATATTTAGAAAATGTGTCAGGATGAAAACCCACAAAGGCTGGACTAAGAAAAACTCAAGTCTCTACTTTCTAAACTCTAGAGTTTAGGGAAAATATAGAACAAAAATTAAAAAATATAAAAAATATGTAGGGAATATATTGTAGCCATAGTAAAAAATGACCCACTCTCCCTTGAACCCATATTCTAGGAACAATTTTGGGTTATGGTTTATCACATATCCTTACCATGATAATGTGTTAACTATGTGTTGAAAAACTTTTAGCATGCCCAAAACCTTGTAGAATATTACTTCTTCCAAAAATAACCTTCATATCGATGAAGTTTGAGATTACACTCACCAATTCATTTAGTTAATATAATTCTCCTAGAAATTTAAATTCTTGAGCTATTTCATAGGTTTCTCCCCTAAAGTATATTAGTAATAGTTAATGGATGATCTAAAAGGACCCTGCTAGGATTCTCTAGTGAATAACACAACTCCCAATATATTTCACCTAGTGGGTGTTTTAGTCATGAAGGAATGGCCCCCATATATCCATGAGCTATTCTCTTGGCTACAATTGATACCGATTTACACCATCAGTAATGGGTGACCAGTATACAATATCCACTATATTTAGTTAACTTAGATACTCCTATACTATTATTTATGATCCCCATAACCAGAATTTTCAAGTCAATACGACATCCTTAATGTTATCTTATAGTGTATTAAATTGATTCTCAAATAAGAAATGTGATATTACAATCTCAAAACTTTTGATGGTCTACGCCATGTGACCCAAAATTACATGGTATAGGGCCCGAGATTCATATCCATAAGAAGAAATACCTCAAGGGTTCCATAACCTTACTTGGATAGTCTTTATTCTATACTCTACTTCACTATCTAAGTGTTTGAATCTTAATTAATATACTAAGTCCCTTGAAAAGGAGCCAAGAAACCTCTGGTTCACCATGTATGAGTTAGTTATATATAAGGACCTAAGATATATCAACTAAAGGTGTCTTCTCCTTGTAGTAAATGACCTCCAATCATTTCGAGTCTTTCCAACATCATAGTCTAACTTGAAACCTAAGAGTGTTTTTTGGTCCCCTTGACATGTATTCACATTTCAAATTCCCTAATTTCAAACCCCATGACATGTGATCTATACAATCCATATTCCAACTATCCAAGTGGATTTTTAATCCCTCGCATTATGGCACCATACAACATATCATATCTCAGCAGGGATGAAGGGTGTCAGAACCCTTTATGAATACTCATTCGTCAGCATCTCAATAAGGATTAATATTTTCCAAACCCTTCATGAATATCCATCCTTCAACCATTATATGTATTAGGTGTAAAAAATACATGGAACAAGCTAGAAGGCCCTAAAATAGAACTATATAAGGTCTTACATTGAAGACTCAAAACTATAACAATAGATTGTATAAGCTACAAGACCCTAAAATACATTAAAAAATGGTCCAATCTAGAAGACCCAAAACTATAGAAACAAATATTATGACCTAGATGAATAGAAAAAAATAGAAATATATGGTCCAAGTTATAAGAACATAAGCTAAAAAAATAGATGGTTAGATCTAGAAGACCCCAATATACAAGAACATATTGTCAGATATAGAATACCATAAATTACGGTAACAAATGGTCTGATATATAAGATCCTAAACTGTAATAAAAAATGGGACATTCTTAAATACCCTAAACTAACATAATAGATTGTTAGAGATAGATGACCCTAATCTACAACAATATACGATACATGCTAAAAGGCCCTAAACATCAACAACATGTAGTCTGAGCTAGAATACACTAAACTACATCAATAAATGGAGAGAGATAGAAGACCATAAACAAAAACAACAAATGTTCTGATATAGAATACCATAGTATAAAAAAATTAACATTTTAAGCTAGAAGACTATAAAATACAATAATAAATGATCTGATCTAGAAGACCCTATTCTACTATAATAGCTGGTTTGATTGAGAAAACCCTAAACTATAGAAATAGATGATCTGATCTAGAAGAGCCTAAACTATATCAATATTCTGGTTTCAAATACCATAAAAAACCAATTTAATGGGACACAATTCTCTCTAGGTTGAAAACATTAAAAGGTAACCCTAGGAAAAAATCTATTCTCAACTCACTGGACACACACATTGTGGTGTTAAAGAAACATTTTGAACTTATGAAATGAAAGAGGCACAAAAAATTAGGAAAAAACCCATAAAGGGTATCCTTATTAAAATTTTAGTTTATCCTTATTAATTTTTCCACATATTATACTTAGGAAAAAGTTCAAGTAGTATAAAAACAAATATAACAAGCCTGTAGGGATCAATATCTATCCCTAAAAAAATAAATCTATGCTCACAAATTCCATTAACAAAATAAAATGTTATAGAAAATTCCCTTTGGGTCATATTTTCCAAAATCTATCTTTTAAAACTAGGTGATGTTGGAGTAACTTGTGAAGACACATCAGTGAGGATTCTTATTGCATTAATTCCTTATGAGAAATTATAATACACACTTATTTTGATTCAATAATTTGAGTTCATAATTTGGTTACTCTTAGTATTACAAAAATAATTTATGTCTATTATATTCTATATGATATTTAGTGTAAAGACCCTTAACCTAGTAGCTTAGAGCTCATGCTTGAATTTAATTCATTGATACTATGAACAATCTATCACATCCCAAAGGACTGAATAGTTTAGTAGCTTCGGAATTCTTGATAAAAACATAAGTATTACATTAAAACATGAAATTAAATACAACATTGTAACTTCATTGAAAACACTCTTATTATCTAAGCTAATCCCTGCTTGTGAGTTATAATATACATCTTGGAATCTTGAGGTAAAATAAAACATAATAAATGGAAAAGATCTAATGCTCAATAAGGGTAAAAAATACAACAAAAGATATAAACATAAAAAATAAAACAAGGTGAATATCTAACAACAGATTTCATTAAATCATAGACTTGAACATAATATGGAATAAATAAAATATTATAAAATAATTATCTATAAATAATCACATGAGAATGAAATGTAATCATGGATATTCTACAAGTCAAATAACCACATGTATTATCAATAACTAATCTCACAATGGGGTAATACATAATGAGAGACATCATAAAAATAACATCAATGCTTTGACTAAGACACTGTACATAATCAGCTAAGACATTAGAGAATACCCAAACCAATTTTTCTCATGAGACCTACTGATGCATCAAGGGGATAAAGAGGGCCCCACCCAATACTTATTAAGTCCAATGAATTCATCATATAAAAGAAGTAAACCATAATCAACATGCATATTCATATTGAAACTATAATATGAAATATAAACTTAATCATAAACTATCTAGTGTAATATAGAGAATGGTATCGAGATAGTACATACCCAGTCAAAAGAATCATAAACCATTTAATAAAATTTGGTATATGGTAACATAAGAGATCAATCTAAATTAAGAATAGTATTTAACATAGGATGTTGAAATATTTAAAAATACTATAATAAAATAATTCACAAATTCTTGATATAAATTCCATTTTATACTTTGGAAAGAAGATTTATTTTGGAAAATCATTTTCATTTTTCATAAAAATTAGACTGTAAACATATATATCCCAGAAAATAAAAGAGAATAAAATTAATTTGAGTAATAGTAAAATAGAATTCCTAATAAAATTTATAAACTGGAGTGAAAACACGTAAAAATAGTGTTTTTGAAACTTTAGAAATGAACCAGTTCAAAGTGGTTTAATGGAAAATATAAATGAGTCTTTCGAAAATGGGTAAGAAATTGGGAAGTTCCATTTAATCGGGCTTGCTTTTTGGGAGGAAATAAAAAAGGGAAACTTATAAAACATGTATTTCTCCATCAAAGAAGAAGTGATCTAGGTGTATATGTTTGGAAAATTCACAAATAATTTGGTATGAGTAAATAATAATAATTAATAATTACATTGGGGTAAATAGAGAGAAAGTGTAAGCTGAAGGAAAAAATGGTGGTTCGAGAATAAATCTTTACCTTATGTCCGAAATTGTTCTACACTAGCACATGATGTCTTGGATAATGAAATTTGATTATTTAATAATTTAATTCCGAACCTCTCAAACATTTATTTTATTTAGTATAATTTTATTAAGTTCATTTATAGCCTTTTTATGAGTTAGAATAATCAATTTTTTCGTTTGAGAGTGTTAATTTCCTCGGTTTTCATGATTTTTTTAGTTTTATACATGTATGGAAGATCATGTAAAATTGGAATAGTTTTCTAGAATTGAAATTATATGTTATTAATGAACTTTTGGAATAATAAATGGGATTATATAAATTGATTTATAGATAAGAGGATTATTCATTAGAAAAAACATTAATGATTATAATTTAGATTATTTATCATTTTTCCTATTATCAAGTACTAGGGATCAGTTTCCCTTAATTATCAAACCTTATGACTCCATTCTATGGAGATAGTTTTAGAAATACATGATCACCCACATGAAACTCCAAATCCTTTATATGATATTAAGATAAACTATTTTTACTACTTTGAGCTAATTTGATATGGGGTTGAATATTATTTACCTTTTCAATTGTTTCCTCCACAAGTTCTAAGCTTATAAGATTCCATTCACCAACTTCACCCCAATAAGTGGGTGTACGACATCTCTTTCCATATAATTCTTTATATATCACCATTTGAATACTTGAATAGAAACTATAGTTGTAGGAAAACCCTAATGAAGGTAAATACTGTTTCTATATACCTTGAATGTCAAGTGATCATGATCTAAAAATTTATTCTAAAGTTTGGACCATCTTTTTCAGACCTGAAATCACTTTGAGGGTGATAAATAGTACTCAAATAAAGCTCAGTATATAATGATTTCAGAATACTTTTCTATAATTTCAATGTAAATTATGGATCATGATCAGAAACAATTGAAATAGGTGCTTCATGAAGTCATAAAAATTCATTAATATAGAGTTGTGCAAGGCACTCCAATGGAAAATCCTCTATTATAGAAAGGAAATGTAAATATTAGGTAAATTGATCAATAATTACCCATAGTTTATCATTATTTATTGTATTCTTTGGCAATACATTAAAATAATACATAGTAATATCATCCTATTTCCATATAAGAATAGGTAGAGGTTTCATGACTCCTCTAGGATGTTTTCTTTTATCCTTCACCTGTTAAAAAACATAACACCTTAATACATAATAAATAATTTCCCGCTTCATATTATCCCACTAGAAATGTTCCTTCAAACATCTATACATCTTAGTGAAACCAAGGTGTATAGATAAATTTGATCTATGAGAATTATCCAATAATTCCATTTTAGATATTTTTTAAAGGAAACATAAAGCCTCTTACCAAATTTCAAGATTCCATATTTATTTATGAAGTCTACAAATTTCCCATTATTCACTTCTTTAAATTTCTTTTAAAAATTCTCATCATTAGACTGATAAATTTTAATCCTTTCAAATAAATATGGGTTCGCTGCTATTTTAAAAATTATTGATGTTTCACATTCCTTGATAACTCCCATATCCATATTTACTAAATCTATGTACACAAGATCCCTATCAATCCTTATTTTGTTCAGAACTCTATAATCCTTCCCACTCAATATATTAGCTACCTAATTTTCCTTTCATGGGTGGTAGTGTACTAAATAATCATAATCCTTGAGTATCTTGATCCATCTCCTTTTCCACATGTTGTGTTCTTTATATGAGAATATATATTTCAAACTCTTGTGATCCATATATATTTCATATCTTTCACCATAGAGACATTGCATCCATATCTTTAGAGAAAAAATTATAGCTTCTAAATCAAGATCATGAGTTTGATAGTTATGTTTAGGAGTTTTTAACTTCCTTGATGCATATGCAATAACTCTATCATTTTTCATAAAGATACAACTAAGTAATTTTTTTAATTCATCACTATTAATAAAAAATATACTATTTCCTAATGGCATAGTCAAGATATGATAAATCACTAATATCCTCATCATTTTTTCAAAACATTCTTCATATTATTTTGTGCATATGAACTTAACCCCTTTACGTGTAATCTTGGTTAATGATTTAGCTAATCATGAAAAATTATGAAAGAAAATCCAATAGTGACATGTTAAACTAATGAAGCTACATACCTAGGTTATGTTCATTGGTTTAGTCCAATCTTGGCCTACCTTTTTCTACCCACGGTCAAATGGGATTCTATACTTAGAGAAAATATGGTCATGAAAAGGAATTATTTGAATCCTGGATTCAAAATTGATAAACATAAAATATAACTCTTTTATTATAAGAGTCTCCAAAATAATCCATAGGTGGTTCTCATGGCCCTCATATATTGTTTATTACATCATTATATCATAAAAAAATAAAAAAAATTATCAATATATTCCTTATATACTTTTTTCATTAAATCAATAAAAATAGAGGGTGAATTAGTCAGTAAAAATGGAATTATTCTAAAATCAAAATATCCATAACTTATTCAAAATGTATTATTTGGAATATCTCCCTTCTTCACATGCAATTAATGATATACATAAAAAAGATTAATCATTGAAAAATATTCAGATCTGTGAATTTGGTCAAATAAGTCATAATAGGAAGTTAACAGTTACTTATTATTTATCATAATAGTATTGATCTACTGACAATTAATGCACAACCTCATAGTCACATCTTTCTTCTTAACAAATATAATAGGAGCTCCCAAGGTGAAAAACTGAGTCATATAAATCCCTTATCACTCAATTCCTCTCATTTTTTCTTTAACTATATTAACTCTACCATGGCCATTCTATATGGAGTCTTTGATATAGGTATCACATGAGGGATTAAGTTGATTGAAAACTCAATTTTCCACTCTAGAGGATATCCGTGTAAATCCTCTAGAAATACAAATATGTATTATTTCACAATAGGTACATCCTCAATTTTAAGATAAAATTTTTTATTAGTAGGTTTTATTATCTCTTCCTCTCCAATAATATTTTTTAGATGGGATATGTCACGACCCATCCCCCGGGGCCTGTGCCGTGATGACCCCAAGCCCGCATTCCATAGGCTAAGGGCTAGCAACTAGCACCGAAAGGCGTATTCCCTAAAATCGGTAAGGCATTGTCTTTATAACCTGTAAACACATGAAAACAACCACATAGCGAGATATGAATATTAGTAAACTGTATAGTAAAAAAGAGTGTGTACAGTAAGAAAAAGGGGCCAGAATATAAACCCAACTGGAAAGTACAAGAAAACAAAAACAAATCCTATGAACACCTACCAAGGGTTCTACCTGATGGGTAGGTACAACTATTGAACAACCATCACTACAGTATGCCTCGTCTAATGTCCACCTCCGAGCTACCTCCAGTCCTGGTACACTCATCCTCAGTCCGCACTGTTCGTCATCTGCACCAAACACAATAAGGTGCGGGCATGGCCCATGCATGGGTGAGTATAACGATACTCATTAGGGACACCTAGACCCTCAAAGGTCTCACAAAATCCATAAAGGATAAACCAAAAAGAATGAAAAAACTATCAAACCTACTTAGGTATATGCCCATACATATACCTAAGTTATCAAATATACCCATCTCATTCATGAGGAAACACAAGTCCCAAATCATTATCTCAAAGATCAACTGTTTTATGAAGGAAATAATACCATGAAGGAAATACCATAAAGGTAAGTACCACAAAGGTAACACCACACAGAATAATACCACAAAGGTATCACCACAAAGGAAAGTACCACACAGGTACACCAGACAGAAGAATACCACAAAGGTATCACCACGAAGGTAAGTACTCATCTCACACCATGTCACTACTGAAAATTCGGGCTATAGCCACGGTTTTAAACCGTGTCTATAGGTCCTCAAACCGTGGCTATAGGTAATATCCATGGTTTGAGGAACTGTGGATAAGTTTGGCGTGGATATAGGCCTAGACCTATAGCCACGGTTTGGAACCGTGGCTCTAGATCTATAGCCACGGTTCGAACCGTGGCTCTAAGTATACAGCCACGGTTCAAACCGTGGTAATATCACTATAGCCATGGTTTAGAACTGTGGCTATACAAGAGGACAAACAAACTTTATTTCCACAGTTTTAAACTGTGGCATTAGACCTATAGCCATAGTTAAAAACCATGGCAATAAACCAATATCCACGATTTTAAACCGTGGATATAGGGTCTGAAAATCCAAAAAAAAATACCCCCCAACCCCACTTCATAGCCCCCCACCCCCACTCCCCTTGCAGCCCCCCTCCCCCTACAGCCCCCACCCCCTGTAAAGCCCCCCTGGATAGCACCCCCACCCCCAACCCTACATTCCCCCTCCCCCTGCAAATCCCCCTTGGACAGCCCCCCCTATAAATCCCTTCTTAGACAGCCCCCTCCCCCAAAAAAATAGCCCCCAAACTCTCCCCTGCAAAGCCCACCCCCCTGCAGCCCCCTCCCCCTATAAAGCCTCCCCTGGACAGCACCCCTCCCCCTTGCAAATCCTCCCCTGGACATCCCTCCCCCTACAAGGCCTCCCCTGGACAGCCCCCCTCCCCCCCTGCAAAACCCCCTCTGGGCAGCTCCTTCCCCCAATTTAATAATAGTTTAATCATATTATGCCAAAATGGGATATTAATGAGTGGTTGTACAGAGTTCAAGTCATAATGATATTTAAGTTACAGTGGAGCTGAATAGAACTGTGGTTCCCAAAAAAATTTATGTACTGATTGATGTTGAATGAAGAGATATATGATGTCATTGCAAAAATCAATATGTGTAGTTAAGATGTTATTCTGAATAGAATGAAGAAATCATATAATGTGGTAGCCCACCCTCCCTATAGCACCCCCTCCTGGACCCCTTCCCCCTGCCTGGACAAAACCCCTCCCTCCTGGACACCTCTCCCCCCTACCTGGACAGCACCCCCCCTCCTGGACACCTCTCCCCCTGGACACCCCCATCCTAGACATCACCCCTCCCTCCCTGATGGAAACCTCTCCCCCCTTCCTAGACATCACCCCCTACTGGACACCCCTCCCCCTACATGGACAACACCCCCCTCCCGGACACCTCTCCCCCTTCCTGGATAGCACCCCCTACTGGACACCCCTCCCCCCCTGCCTGGACAGCACCCCCTCCCTCCCTCATGGACACCCCTCCCCCCTGGCTGGACAACACCACCCCTGCTGGAAACCCCTCCCCCTACCTAGATAGCACCCCCCCTTCCTGGACAGCCCCCTCCCCCTCCCTACCACCCGAACACCTCGCCCCCCTGCCTGGACAGCACCCCTCCCTCCCTCTTGGACACCTCTCCCCCTACCCAGACATCACCCCCTCCCTCCCTCCTGGACAACCCTCCCACCTACCAGGACAACACCACCCCTGCTGGACACCCCTCCCCCCTGCCTGGACAACGCTACCCCTACTGGACACCCCTCCCCCCTGCATGGACAACACCACCCCTACTGGACACCCCCCTGCCTAGACAGCCCCCCCTGGCTGGACAGCTCCCCCCATTCCTGGATGCACCCCCCTGCTGGACACCCCTCCCCCCTACCTGGATAGTAACACCCCTGCTGGACACCCCTCCCCCCTTCCTAGAAAGCACCACCCCTGCTGGACACCCCCTGCCTGGACAGCCGCCCATGCCTGGACAGCACCCCCCCTGCTGGACACCCCTCCCCCCTGCATGTACATCACCACCCCTGCTGGACACCCCCTGCCTAGACAACACCCCCCTGCCTGGACATCCCCCCCTCCCAGACACCTCTCCCCCCTTCCTGGACAACCACCCCCATGACACCTCTCCCCCCCTGCCTAGACAGCACCCCCCTGCTGGACACCCCTCCCCTGCCTGGACAGCCCCCCTGCTTGGATAGCCCCCCCTCCCGGACACCTCTCCCCCTACTTGGATAGCACCCCCCTGTTAGACACCCCTCCCCCTGCTGGAAAATTATTTAGACAACTGTTCTTATTCCTGAAGAAAGGCCAATTGTGAGGACACCTCTCCCCCCCTTCCTGGACAACACCCCCCTAATGGACACCCCTCCCCCTACCTGGACAACCCCCCCTCCTGGACATCCTCCCCCACATATATAATATACAATAATACCACTACTCTATATGTCTAATCATGAAATAAAAATCATTAATATTATATGGTATCCTATAATCATGGAATAACTAGAAATAAAAATATGTGACAACATGTAACATGATATAATAACCCAAGAAGGTCCATGTAATGGGTTAGAATACCCATTCACATCAAATTTATTAAAAATAAAGTGGAGATACAATAAATAGAAGTTATAGATATGTGTAGACATCACCCTTTACATTAGAGTGATGAAGGTGAAGAAATTCATCATTGAGATAAAAAACCAAAATAAAGTCCCATTCTCTAAAAAATTCTTAGATAGTGCATGGAACACTATATTATCCTCCCTATATATGTGAGATTCCATGATGTGTATCTTCTCTCAATAATAATAATAATCCATCCATTCCTTGTAGAGCTACAGTGGGAACAATGTAGATTTACACCTGAGTATGTTGACCACCAACAAGAAGTCAATTTCAATCCATAACTTATTCCATACATAATGCTTACATATTTAACTGCATGAATTACCGCCCAAAGTTCAACTTCAAGAGTAATAAAGCTTCCAACCAATTGTTAGAATCATCCCGTGATGAAGCCTCTACTGGTTTTGAAAATTCCACCACAACTTGAGGGACTGGGTTCTCTAATCTTGCCTATCCTAATGATTGGAAATTTTCAATCACTATCAGATCAACCCACTACCCATGATCGTAGGCAATGAATTGAATCCAAGTGCCATGTGTGTGTAATTCTGAGAATGAGAGAAGAAGAAAATAAAAGAAAAAGAAAGTAGAAACCTCATAATTATTATGAAATTAAAAACAACCAGAGAAGTAAGTAGGAGGTTTAATCATTAATGGGTATAATTAAACAAAGAGGATGGGTGGATTATATTTAGTGTGACCACAAATGGCCTAATGTGCCATAATCAGAGTATTACAGCAGAATGAAATAAAATATGGCAGAGAAAAGAAGCAAAATCATGATTAATCTAGTCTTGGAAGTTCCCCCACCTCTATTGAATAGTGGTACCACTTATAGAAATGCTCAAGGTTTTTCAATACAAATACAGCTTTTATCAGTTCTAAAAATGGACTTTATCAGCGCTAGAAAAAGCGCTGATAAAGCCGGTGAAGATAAAGGGGTGTTCCCCTTTATCAGCGCTAAAACAAAGTGCTGATAAAAGGGTCCTTTATTAGCGCTTTGTTTTAACGCTCATAAAAGACCCCTATATTAGCGCTTACTTTATCAGTGCTTTTGTTTTAGCGCTGATAAAGGACCCCTTTTATCAGCACTTTTTTAAAAGCACTGATAAAAGGTAAAAAAATTTAAAAAAATTTAAAAAAATTAAAAAAATTATTTTCTTTTAAAAAAATACTACCAATCGGGGGGGGGGGGATTTTATAGCGCTTGATCCCCCTTTTACAGTGCTTTTCTGCACCTGTACAGTGCCCCATGCACCCCCTTCACCCTTTAACAGCGCTTACTGCTATATTCTCCCATGCGTGCGCGCCCCTGCCTCCACCAGGATTTGAATTCGAGACCTCCCCCCTGCGCGCCTAAGCCTTTACCACTACTCTATTTTGATTTGTCTTCCAATTCATGATATCTCTCTCTATATATATTTATATATTTAGTTATATTTATTTGTATAGTAATATATATTTATATTAATATATATATATATAGTTATATTTATTCGTATAGTAATATATATATATATATATTAATATATATATAAAGTTATATTAATATATATATATATAGTGACATTAATGTATATATTTATACTGATATTAATATATATATTTATAGTAATACTAATATATATATGTAGTTATATTAATATATATATATATATAGTTATTTGATTAATATATATATAGTTAGATTAATATATATATATATAGTTAGATTAATATATATATAGTTAGATTAATATATAGGTATATAAATATTCATATATTTTTATTTTAAATAAAATGGATGTTGGTTATTATTTAGATAAAGCTAATATATTTTATATGTAAATATATTTTATTATTTATATTTATAATTAAATTTTTAGGTGAGAATATCTAAAAAATATGAATATATTGTTATATATTTGATTATAAATAGCAGTGCATTATAAAAAATGATGAAATTTCAAAGAAATAATATCAATATGAATGTAATACCGTGGAATAAATTCATACCCCACCAAAAAAATCCAATAATACCCCCTTAAACGAGGCTGAAAATCCACAAAATGTTAAAAAATCAGGGTACCCTGACTAAAAACTCAGTTTTGGAGGCCTTCTGGGCCTCTTTTGGCCTAAAAAATCCATTGACTAGGACCCCACTAGTCACAACGACGTAGAGGTCATCGCAGACTTCGATCTGATATGTGGTAGAGCTCAAACGGACACCGAGATCAAAAGTTATGGCCGTTTGAAGTTTGAGTTGCGTTTTCAACATATTTTTGATCTTTTTTTTAATTTTTTTTTAATTTTTTTAGTCTTCAAATTGTTATTAAATGACTATTACACCATAATAATTAAAAAATTATTAATTAAAAATAGTTTTTTAATTTTTTAAGAAGCCATTTTCAATAAATATATTATATATTAAGTATATTAAGTATAAATGTACATTTATACTTATCTAAAATATATTTAAAAATTATATATTATACTTATATATCAATATAACAATATTTATATATTAATATATTAATATATTTTTAATTTTTTTTGAAGTCGACCCTTTATCAGCTCTTTTAAAAAAAGGGCTGATAAAGCCCCCCCCCTTTATCAGCGCTACTAAACAAGTGCTGATAAAGGCACCCCCCTTTATCAGCGCTTTTTCATTAGTGCTGATAAGGGGGGGGGGGGCTGCGAAAAACTGTTTTTGTGGTAGTGAGCTCCATTATCTACCACAATATTAACATGAACATTAACTTCAATGAACCTAGAAATTCTGAATTATTCCTCAAATTCCAAGCCCGACTCCCTTTATTCAAATTGACACCTCATGCACAACTTGATGGTTGAGATTTCTTCATGAGAGAGCATCATTAGAATTGTCCTTGTTAAATCATTCTCCTCCCACGATCGAGCTATTTACTCTTTCGTGAAGAATTAGAGGGTCAAATTCTTTGGTGCATCGTGGCTATGGTGGAAGTCTTACTCTGATCAGCATGCTCACGTGATGAGGAGCCTTGCTGATTCACATGCTGCTAGTATTCGGACCTAGTTCTGGACAACTTGGGCCTCTTGGGCCTGAGAAGTTGGTCCATGGGCTTCAATATTGGGCATGGAAATACTTCTAGTATTCATCAAGCTAGCTTCTTCACACATGTGCTGATCTTGACACGATCACCTTTATTTTCAACCTAACACTTAATTTATGGAAGATCTTCAACTTGGGTCCAAGATTCAATAGGAAGGTGTATCTCAGTAGGCTGGAACTTCATTTGATAATTTTTTTTCATGCACCTGGCATGGGTTGGCGTTTCTCCTATTTTTTTAATGTTGAAGCAACTGGTGTTTCAAGCAGTGAAGTCAACTAAGCTCACTGAGACAATTTGTCAAACATCTTCTGTGCATTCTCTTCCGGAACAATGTCATATTCTTCAGTGCCATCGCCTTCAATGGGAAATTTGTTGGAGAATTCAAGTAAGCACCTGTTGTGTAGGTTCCTTCAAAACTGAAACTGTAGTGGTAAAGAGGGAAGAGGTCCTCACCGTCTTCATTACTGATTTAAGACAAAATCAACTAACGATGTGTCTTCAATGAGCAAGAGTGATCAGGTTCACACATATTAGTTCATCTCAGATATATACTCAATCAGTTGATTTTGGAATTTCCTCAACCAGTGCAATGAATTCTTTGATCTCTTCAACTCTGGTCCTGGGATCAACGTGCCTAGCCCTATCATCTTCATCGATTCAAACATCTGACACGCTAGTCTAAATCTCAACCAAAGCTTTATTGAGGATCTTTTGTTGCCTATTTTTTTTTGAATTAAAACTTCAATTTGGTTTCATATATATATGTGCTGATCTGAAACCCAAACAGTCAACGACGCTTCAATTTAACCAACATCTTGATGTGAACAACGGTCTTCAATCCCGTACAACTGGTTCATCATTATCCTCCCGATCCAACTTACTTCGGTCGAATTTGTCTGAAATCACAGACTCACGCAGTGTACAACTCGATGACCCAGCTTCATCGATCTCTAAGTTCAATATTTCCAAGCTACAAATTCCATCATCACCTCGAAATATGTCCAACTCGTTGTTAGGTCTTCTACACCTTGGGTTGAATTTTTCTTTTAAACGTGGAAAACATTGGGACTCAGTTTCATCGACATTTGTTTGTGCTCCCCCTTTGGTCAGAGTTTCAATTTAGTTTCGTCTCAGGTGGAATTTCTCAGTGAAATTTCAAGGCAGAAATCAAAAGCAAGACTCATGGGATACTATCACTGCGAACTTTCACAAGGTGTCATCCTAGAGTAGAGCCAAATCACGTCATAATCGCGGCGTGACCGCGTTGTGACCGCGGCGTGACCTCGGCGTGACCGCGGCGTGACCGCGGCGTGACCGCGGCGTGACCGCGGCGTGACCGCGGCATGACCGCGGCGTGACCGCAGCGTGTTGGCCCTGTCCAACGAAATTAGTAGTGCTGGGAATCTATATGATGTTTGGTACTAATCAACACATATGCGTACGGAGAAGAATTTGGAATATCTCCTGACTCATTTTCATAGAGGACACATTTCCCTAGTCTTGAGGACAAGACTACTTTTCAAGGTGGCGTGAGTGAAAAACACCTGACTATAGGAGAGACAGGGTAAAAACATCATTATAGTCGAGGAATATTATTTGTTAGAATGTGTTTAGTATTTTTCTAGGATGGTACCACGTGAAGGTAGGGGTTGATATTATAAATAAGCAGTAAGGGGGTGAGAGGAGGCAGGGAAAATTAACCTGGAATCAGCTTCGGCTTGGATCGACTTTTTGGATGGGGCGAGAAGCACTTTCCCTCTCGAAGAGCCCTTTTCATTCTTCTTCCACTCCACTGTAGATATTTGATTCTATTCATAGATATATATACAAGAATTCTTCTGCTCTTATCACACTCTTTCACTTTTCCTTCAGTATTTTCTTTCCCTGTTTTTGTAGTTTAGGTTTTAAATAAGACCTTAGACTCTTATCTATCTTCCTTGTGGTTCAACCCTAGTTGCCACTATCTAGTAAGAGCATGTGATATAAATTGTATTTGATAGTACAAATGACAAGCTATCAAAAATCTGGCATCATTTCCAGTGAAGTTTTGGTGCTGAGTGTCTAGGGTAAAAAAACAAATAAAAAAATCGCTGCTGTTTTTGGGCCTGAAATTCTCAAAACTGCCTTTAGAAATTGTTTCTATCTGCTGCAGTTGAATTTACATCTATTTTTCTATGTGAATTTTCTGTTGTAGAATCTGTTTTCTTTTTAATAACAGCTTTGAAATTTTTCAATAATTCATAGAATAACTATTTAGAGACATAGTCACCATAGGATCTTGATCACCAATTTCATTAATGGGTAGAAAGGAGAGCTTTAATGAAGCATGAGATAGATTTAATGATTTTTTTATTAAATGTCCAGACCACAATTTTTCCTTTAGAGTCTTGTTACATTCCTTTTTGATGGATTAAATGATGAAGAGAAACACGATTTGAAAAAATTCAGTCAAGAGTTTCATGCGTATCACAGTGATGAGAAGTTATGGAAATTTTATGTTGATCTAGCTAGAAAAGATAGGAATAAATCCCAACTTTTTAATGATAAAATATCATTTTGGATTATTTGACTGAACAATTGTTAGAGCTAATGATTAGTGAAAGACACACATTCTCTAAACTTATCAAAGCTGAAATCTCTGAATTTGAGGAAATAACTATGAACTTGAAGTAGATTTGTGAAAAAAAAAGATCAAATGTCCAACACTTTTAAGAGTTTAAGAGATAAAATATTTCCAGAAACTCAAACTACAATTCAGGATTTACAAAATCAAGGAGGAAAAATTGATCAAAATCGGGAATTTGAAGAGGTTCAGATAAGTGATCTTGCTTTGGAAGACAAACTCACCTCCAAAATCTGAAAATGAGGTAGATAATATAATGTTTGTGGAGTTTGTCTTAATAGAAGATTAAATGGAACTCTTCAGTCATTTCTCAAAAAAAAAACTTTATATTTTCCACTGATTTGGGAACTAGGTTAGCTGAATTTTTTTTTAAAGATGAGATAAAAGTGGAAAAGGATTTTAAATTCATTTTAAATGCCCATAAATCTTTTCAAACTGAACTTGAAAACCCTCTTCCTGGATTGTTTTTTCAAAACTCAGCCACTTTCACATTTGTTATTGAAAACTCAAGAGGTGAAAAATATGGAAGCTTTAAGAGGGTATGGAAATCATCAATTATTGAAAAAATACAGAACTGGACAACATACTTTCCAGCATTATTAAAGGGTACATTTAGGGGTATTTTTCAGTTTTTAAGGGATTTAGTTTTACCCCTAAATAGCATGAAGCAGAAATAAATAAATTCTCACCTAAAAATGAATAGACCAAACATATATGGTGGTTTATAGATAAAAAAATACACCCCAAGTGACTATGGATAGATTTTTAGCAGTGTCCAGTTGGGGGTTTTAAACCTATCATTGCATGAGAGGAAACTCATAGTTTATTATTATTATTTTGTTTGTTTCTTTTCTTTCAAGTAAAAATCCCTCCCTGTTTTATTGATCTTCTCTCCCTTCTCTCCCATTTAATTCATCAATGACTTGTATTCATTGATATA
Organism: Viscum album; assembly: GCA_963277665.1. NCBI lineage: Eukaryota > Viridiplantae > Streptophyta > Magnoliopsida > Santalales > Viscaceae > Viscum > Viscum album. The sequence continues at coordinate 917,800,135 of OY728164.1, read as the reverse complement.
TCTTCTCACATTTTAACTTGGATTTATTTTTTTTGACTTTCATTGGTTGGATTAAATTTTAATTTTTTTCACCCTTGTTAATGGATTGGCCAAGCAGAGAATTTTTCAGGAGAGTTTCTAACTTGGCTGTTTCAAAGAAAAGAACCAACTACAAAGGGAGTCTTCTTGATCATTTATACTGAATTTAAAATATTTAAATTAACGCACAATTCCTTTAATATGATTACTTGAATTCCCAATAATGTGTTCCCATGTAAGAAAATACATCTATTCAAAAACATGGTTATAAACCCCTCCAGCGAAAGTCTTGGGGATACCTCTAGTCTCAGTCATTAGCCCCATGTGGTATACTCCCTAGCTTCAAGGATGGACCAATAAAATCTTGTTCTATCGTGAACCTATTAGGAAGATCATCAATGAGGGTTTATAGCAGTTGGTCAAGACCTGTTGTTGTAGAGAAATATATTAATCCAATCCTTAAAAGAAACAAGTTATTGTAGGTTCAGATCCTTCCTTAACTTATCCTAACAATGGTGAGAACATCCCTTTCCAATATTGAATCTCGTGAGGTGTCATCCCAAACATCTTTAACTAGAATATTTTCTTCATACATCTCCCAAATAGAAGGTATTCCACCCAATCAATAAAAATGCCAAACATCAATCCCTACTTTTCCATAGGATAAAAGGAAGGAATTAGTCCTAGGAAACCAATGTATAATTATCTCTTTAAGTGTTGATTGATGATACATGATGAAATGAGAAGTGCATACTAACTCATAAAGATAGATACCAAGTAACTAGTAAGAGAATAATGATAATCTCTTCCTAACCTAAAAAGATCATGCACATTAATCGGAGAAGTTACCTCTAGGTCATAAGTCCCACTTAGAGATCCAACCACATGTAAGATAATTCAAGGAGGAGATGAGTGTGCTCAAATAAATTTGATCAATTGGTTGGTGGAAAATATTTAAACCTTCTAGATCTCTAGGGGAGTAGAACAACATGTAGGATAACCCATGGAGGAGTGGTACAAAAAATTGAGTGTCTTTAGAAATCATTGTTTGAATAAAATCAAGGGGATATGACAGTCAGTAAGATGAAATATTATAACCATGTGAAGGAGTGTAAGCATCATCCAGTATACCGAATACATTCAAATAAATTCAGTGTAATAGGGGATATCTATTAATTTCATGAGGTATAATCCCTTTAAAATCCTTTTTGGTAGAGAACATATCATAATGAGGGTTCAAATTTGATTCCCAGTAATCATATTACTATGTATGGTTACATTGTAAGATTTCTATGAACTGGAATCCATCTATATGAACATAAGATACACATATATTTTATTATCAATAATTCTTATATCACCATCACTGTGTATGGTTCCCTTATATTTTCAACATCATCACACCAATATGCCTTCAATTTCTACTCATTCTCTACCCATGTCTTCTATAAATACAAGAGGAAGGGGGATCTAAATAACCATCACAAGAAATTAAAATCACAGTATAACCTTAAAATCAGAACATTGATGAAATAGTATGGTATAAAATACCTATGTGGATTGGAAGCCAGCAGGAGGGTGCCGCAGTGAGAGAGGTCTCCGGGGAGGAGGGTGCCGCTGTGAGAGAGGTCGTCAGGAGGAGGGCGCCGCGGTGAGAGAGTTCGTCGGAGAGGAGGGCCAAATCACGGCGTGACCGCGGCGTGACCGCGACGTGACCGCGGCCTGTTGGCCTGATCCAGCGACATCTGCAAGGCATCATCTTCTGACCATGAGCGAAGGGAGAGAGAGGAGGTGGGGAAACATTCTGGTTGTCACCCCACCGGCAGAAATTGTGATTAGTCAGTCTCAACATTTATCACAAGACTCATGGAATACTATCACTGCGAACCACCGTAGGGTGTCATCCTAGAGCAGGGCCAAATCAAGGCGTGACCGCAGCGTGACCGCGGCGTGACCGCGGCATGACCGCGGCGTGACCACAGCATGTTGGCCCGGTCCAGCGACATCCGCAGGGCATCATCTTCCACTTAGTTTCAAATAGGATGATATGTATGTCATGAGAGGATGTTTTCTCAGAAGATTTAAAGAAATTAATGCTAATCTGTGATGACTAGTGGATTAGATGACCCCTGATATACCTAATTCGGTGAGGTTTGGAGATCTAGAAATGTATAGGAATACCTAGAAGAATACCCCATGGAATCAGGAAAATCACAGGTTACATAACATGTAATCTGACATTACTAAAATTGTGGGACCCCTAGGCTGTGGAATTGGGATTTTGGTTGGATTTAAATATCACATTCCATGTGACATGGTCACACAACATGGGACCCATCTTAAAAGTATAACGACACTTAAAGAGTGTCTTGGTTCAGATAACAGTTTTAATAAAAAGAGGGAAACCGCCTACAGGGATATAAAAAGGGTCAAGTGAAATGTGTTCTTTATGACTAACAACGAAATCAAGTATAAGGAAAAAATCAATGCAATAATGTTAAGCAAGTTATACCAATATGAGTTTTCGCAGACAACACACCTCCGTTGGAGGGGTTTTATTACAAAACCATGACTTATTTATCAAACAAAACAATTATCTTAACTAACACTTATTCAAGAATTTCAATTTAATATAAACATGAAAAATTATGAAGGCAACTAAATTCAATTTAAAACATTCTTGAATTAAATAGGCTAGGAGAGGGACCCTACCTCAACCTCAAGGCGCGTTTTCTTTTGACGACAACAACTCAAATATTCCTTTTTTTCGATTGCACACATATGCAACATAAAACACACACACACACACATATATATATAAGGACACCTAGCCCCTATGTACATATTTTCATGGCCAAATATGCACAAGGGGGTACTTAGATATATGTTTATACTTGCATATACCCCTTTACACTTACAGGCATATGCATTTTTCATATCTATATATAAGCACACCTAGCCCCAATATATATATTCATACTTCCATGAGTGAATATATATAAAGGGGGAACTTATATATGCATATTCCTACCTATGCATACACATGTAAGCCTTTGTCAACGATGACTCAAATCCACCTTAATGAAATCCAAAACACACAACAAAAATATAAGGAAACCAAAAATCAAAAAATCCCTAATTAAAATTGGGCCAATGAATAAAAATGGAATAAACCTTACCAAAATCTTGAACTCATTTTCTTCGATGGTGGTGGATAGAACAGGTCTTATCATAAGAAACCACCTATAAGAAAATAGTGGGAAAATAAATGAGATATAACAACTTCTTATATATATGTGATTCGTATGTCAACTGTACATGATAAATGATACATGAATCCATTACCAACAATGAACAAATAATATTCAAATTGATATGTACATCCCAATACTAAATAACATGATCATTAATAAAGCTCTTTATTTTTCAAACATCACCTTAAATTGCCTATTCAAAAATAAAAAATCACCAAAATATGAGAACAAAGTAAACCTCCATCATCACTTAAAAGAAAGAAATACGGATTAGACATTATTCTTAACCTAGAAAATTTATTCCTTGAATGTATAAAATACCTAAAACTCTTCATTCCTATATCCTTCTTAATTTTCTAGATGGAAACCTCAATTTTTAGAATGTTATTCTTCTGGAATTCACCTTTATTCTTAGTTTATATAGGTTTATCAATTTTATAAAGTAGATAATTTTCCTTCTTTTATTCTTACTCAATCCGCTTGGATTTTTCAAACCAGTTTGCTAATATGATTAGACAATCTTTTTGTGCATGATATTCCTTCTTCTTGATTGTATATTCCTTCTTTGTAGAAACTATTTCCGAACATGCGATAATTGGTTATTTCCTTTTATCTTTCAACAATTAATATTATTATGTAATCTATGTCATAAATTCTTAACAATTTAGACTACTTGATTTCCCTTCCACACACACTTTCAGCAGCCATTAGAGTACCATTTTTAGGCTCCCTTTCAAACTCCACACTAGAATTGTCAATCACTAGCCCACTACAATATCAAATATTGATACTTAACCCAACACATTGATCTGAATGACATATTAGAAATAAAGAAGCTCTAAATAGCATATTTACCAATATAAACTCCACATAATTAACTGAACACACTGACTATACCAACCACTATAGGTAAATCATTAATTTTGGTGTGCTCTTGGAACCAAATATGGTTCATCCAACATCCATCTCCAGACACTAAATTAATCCATTTACAATCTAAGTTCATACATTTCACAACCTTGATAATGATCACCATCCCTTGATATGGATTTCACTCAAAAAGGATAAGTATGAATCTCCACACTATAGTATTATCGATACCATCATCAATCCTACATACACATGTCTAGTGCCTCATATCAAATTATGATAACTATAGAAGATCCTAGCCCAATAATATCAACAAAATTTTTTCATTTAAAAACTATCATCATTTAAACACACATTATATCCAAAAATAATAATACATTAAAAGATATTAAATAGAGAAATCCAAATTATAGAAAAAAATAATAACTTTAGGAATACCTTATTAAGTGTGGTACTAAAATTAACTTCACCTAGGATGGCTTATCCCAATAAAATAATATAGAAACCCACATCTCAACACATACATGAAACCTATTTTTCCCAGCCCAATACTAAGGGAATGCAGACCCATTCTTGATACATGAGAAATAGACCACAGTTCATTTATTTTTCAAATATTTAGCTGAGATATTACTCATTCAATTTACTCTTTCACTCTCATACTGAGGCTCACAAGCCAACATTCATTCCAACCTGGTTTCCATCCTTCTTCGTGCACCTTCCTATGAAATGGATGTATCTACATAGATAGCTCAGTCTTTCTTGAATATCTCCTAGTTGGTGTCTAGATAAAAGGAAGAAACTGATTCCCATAATGAGTACATAAGACCATTTAAAAAATATAATTTCTTTATGAATAAATTTAATTTTATGGATGGCATGAAATGAATAAACCTTTCAAATTTAGTGGTATACTACATTACTGATTCCCATAATGATATATCTCCATGAATCCCCAAAACATGATCTTATTTTGTAAATCTACCATATCCTCTCATAGAAGAGGGAATGAAACTCGATCCATAAAACCTCCTCATTCCTTATTTTATGATCAAATGTATTTATCCATTCTGATTCATCTCCTTTGAATTTATAAACTTCTAGTTTCACCCATATATCCTCTAGAGTTCCAATCCTTTCAAATAGGAACTAAACTTTCTTCAACATATTCTAAACATCCTACGATCCCATGTAACTATTGAAAATTAGATACTGATACTCCTAGAACTCTTGGATAACTTATAAAACCATTGCTTTTCCTTTTTGAAGGCCTTGGTCAATGGATCAAAGTAGTTGTAACATAATATGAGGGAAACAACCACTTGGGAATATTTCCCATGAGAACACAATGTAATCCTAATTAGATGATTTGTTGATGAATTTTGACTCAACATCATCTCGTAATAAAAACATTACTAATTAGAAACCCATCGCGCCACAATCCTAAGCATGCATTATTACCACAAAATCATGAAACTACCTTTAATCCTTACTTCATAACAAAATATCATTTCCAAAACACCAAACCCTAAGGTTTATCATAATAATCTAAGGTTTACTCTCCTACACACCAAGCATAACAACCAAACCCCACACATTTACCCTTGATAATAAGAAATCCTCCACCCCCTTAACTTATCTAACAAGAAACTTCCTAATAAAAATACACAATCAAATCACCAAAAAGTCACCAAAATTCCCTATATCGAGAGTTTTACATCAAAACATCAAGAAAAACCCCAACAAGAACCACCAACTTGAGGGATTACCACCAAACCAAACCCCCAAAGACAAATCCAAACCATACCCAATACATAGCCACATACTCCAAATGCCACCCTAACACCCGAACTCAATTTCATGAAGAGCAATATGCTTCTACCTACAAATGGTGAGACCACTGAGCAGAGGTCGTAGGGGAGGAGGGTGCCGCTATGGGAGAGTTCGTCGGGGAGGAGGGCACCGTTGTGAGAGAGGGATCCACGGTGAGATCATCGGGAGGAGGATATGTCGTCGGGGAGGAGGGCTGCGCAGTGATAGGGCTGTGAACCGGGGGAGGAGGAGGAGGGCTGCGGGGAGGAGGAGACGCCGTCGGGGATGAGGGTTGCACGGTGATAGGGCTGTGAATCAGGGGAGGAGAGGAGGGCTGTGGGGAGGAGGAGATGTCATCGGGGAGGAGGGCTGCGTGGTGATAGGGGTGCGAATCGGTGGAGGAGGGCTGCGGATCGGGGGAGGAAGAGGAGCCCGATACCGCTTAAAAAAAACGATGCTCACGTGTATTATTGATATATTCACAGAGATAGAATTTAACCATGGAAATAAAAAAGCTATAGTCACGGACCTATAAAACTGTGGCTATAGGTCTGTGGATATAGCCCAAATTTTTGGTAGTGCCTACCTATAAGGGAGTTAGATCTCACCAAAATTAAAGGAGGAAAAAATTCAAAACCTCACATTAAATGGTGAATCCATACCAATTCAGATTAAAATAGGGAAATGAAAAAAAACATTCAAAATGAACATGAATATTTTTTAGGCTTGATTATTCCTATAAATATAACCTACATGTTTTTGAGGTACATAACCTAAACCTTGAGAGGAAGGATATTCAAACTAAAACTGGATCGTAGAATCTAAGAGTGGTTCTAATATCATAGAGTACTTATTAGGTCTTTTTTTCTTTTTTATCATTATCAGGGAGGAAAATACCAATAATAATATATAAATTTTATCATCATTCAATATTTCATTTCACATTTTCCAAACAAGAAGATGAGTATATCAATAAGGTTCTATGTTTTCACTAGGGATAACTATGATACACAATGTATGTTCAACAATTTTCATGCATTTGAGGAGGGCATGACACATCAACACTAGAAGATCATCTAATCAGATAATCTCCATTTCAATACTAGTCTCCTAGATCTTCCACACCACAACCTAGCTTTTCCAACATCCTCCATTATGTACAGGAAAATACCTGAAGAGTGATAGTGGATTTTTCTTCAAAACTACTATTGTTAGTTCTCATCATAATGACCAAAGAAATCTGTGTCTCTGGAATTGAATCAAACATTAAAGCCAAGAAAACAACACTCATCGATATCATTGAATATATATGTTTGACCATCATGTTCTTGGTGTTGTAGGATTAATTTCTTCACAATCTAATCATGTAGATGTTATTTGTAAAATAATTCTGAATGATCTGAATTTATACATACATTTATAATAAATAACATCAAAACATATCTCAAGGAAGACCAGTGAACACTAAAAAAGTTCTAGGAACCCAAAAATAACAAAAACCCAAATTAAAATTGGGCTAAAAGAAACAGGCAGATGAAAATCAACCTCAAAACAGTGGTGGGTGATCCAAAACAATTTGATTTTCTTTGACTTCAGTGGAAAATTCTAAAACACGGCCTAAGCCGACCTGAGAGACTCATTGCTCGCCCCAACAAAGAACAAAATCAAAACAATATGGTTAAGCTGTGAACTAGGGTTCTGATGAACAAAATAGGGTGACGGGGAGAATAGAAATCGGCCAAAAGAGGAAGAAGAATGGAAGAGGATAGCTTACCTCGAGACGCCGACCAAGAAACCGGAATAAATCCTTTGAAATCACAGGAAGAATAGAACTCGGGAGAGGGACAGTGGTGCGTGTGGCTAGATAGGAGAGGGGAGAGATGGTCGTGTGAGATGGGAACCAGAGATTCGGAGGGGAGGAGGTGATGGGAACTGAAAATTAAAAGGGAGGAGGAGAAGGCAACCAGAGAGGGAGGAGCACGAGAGTAGAGAATCGGGGACCCCGATATCAAATTGGAAAACACGCTGTATAGCCACGGTTATTAAATAAAACCGTGGCAATTAGGAAGATATAGCCACTGACAAATAAAACCGTGGCTATAGGTCTGTGGCTATAGATTTCATTTGCAGTATTGTGTATAACTTCTGTATATAAATATAGATGATTAGTCATAAGATAAATCATATTATTATGTTAATAGGAAGACCCACATAGGATCCTAAATCATCAGACCCACACAAGATCCTAATACATCATCAGACCCACACATGATCCTAGTACAACAGACCCACATAGGATCCTAGTACATCATCAGACCCACATAAGATCCTAGTACAACAGACACACACATGATCCTAATGTAGTCCCACATGGATTCCTAGAGTGGATCCATGTGGGATCCTCAGGCACAGACCCACATAGGATCCTAAAGCACAGACCGACATAGGATCCCTTTCTCATGTTACAGCTAGCTATAGGGTTCTTGTACTAAGCTCTCTTGATTCTGGTAGGATCCGCTACTCAAGCCACTAGTTGATACTTCAACTGACATGAAGTCCCATGAAGAAGTATCCCAAAGGACTGCCACGTAAAAGGGGTCTCAACGCAATAGATGATTCATCAATTGGACGTCCAGTCTTGAAGTTATTGGCGTTTTAGTCCCATGGGCCCTATTGGATTCATGCTCGTTCCAAACTGGCCATACCCCAACATTATCCAAAACTCAATTGGGTTATACCAAAAGGACCATATCAATCCATGGATTCTGGTGCCACAGACGGTTCTTCATTTCGACACTGTATGAGGGAGATATGTCAAATACAAGATCCCACAATAATAATAATAATAATATTATTGGGTGTTTCATAAACCCGATCCACAAAACAGAATTTAATATTAAAAATTAGACTTAAATCGACCATCTTAATGATATGATTACGTCACCACAGATGGTAAGTCAATCGGATGTCACATGCAGGAGTTATGGAGGGCCAAATATTTAATAATAATAATAATATATTATTATTTGAACATTTCGGGTACCCGATCCAAAAACCTGAAAAAGACATCCAATATAGGACTCATAATTTACATCTTGAAGTCAGGGTTGTACTGCCGCTAACAGTTTGTGAAACCGAGGTCGTACAGAAATTTTACAGACGAATTATGGTTTTACAACCAAAAATAGTAATTACATTATTTATATTATTATTATTTTCTTCTTTTTTTCCCTACAACCCATCTCAATTGAGATTCCCGCACAAGGGTAGTGCTTAACCCTTATTCCAATGATTTTCTTTTTAATTTCATTATATTTTTAATTCATTTATTTTCTACTATTAATCTCTCCAATTAACTCTTCTTTCCCCACAATTCTCACTCACTATTCCAGAAAGCAATCAAGCTCGCGACTTCTCCTACAACTCTAACCACAGGCTTCCTCCACACATCTAGAACTGTTGTCACACCACCTATCTTTCCCGGAGCTATGCCCAAAGACATGCCAGAATTTTACCTTCACATTACCCCTTCCGCGACCCACTGCATCTTCATTCTAATCCCAAAAAATAAAATGATTGCATATTCACGATCCTCGGGTCGAGGGCTACACATCCATATGTCGCGCTCAATAGAATATTGCGTTTCTAGTACCAATAAATATTTGGCTGCCTCCTTCCACGATCCATTGCGGCTTCTTTCCAAGACCGAAAAATTAAACGATTGAATATTTTCGATCATTGCATTGAGTGATTTGTGTCCATGTATCGCGCTCAGCAAAACTCCACGTTTCCAGTGCCAATAAATATTTGGCATTGAAGAACTCGCAAAAAATTCACAAAGAATAAAAAGGAAGAGGAGAATGGTTTATGAGCGTGAGGATGGCCATGTTCGTTTGGCCATAATCATCTTGAATTTAGGATATGAAGAATCAAAAAAACAAATTCAAACATATATAAAACCCCCTACCATGATTGTTTGTTGGAGGTGGTGCGAGGAAGAAGACGAAGTCGATGAGATAGTGACATCGACGTTCATTGCTCCCACAAGATGTTTCCGATCTGGGCTCAAGAATCTTCCCAATTCTTTGATTCTATAGGATTCTCTTTTTTGGAGAATGTTCTTTGTTGGAGAATATGATCCTCCAAAATCTCTCCCCAATTCTCCATTTGCCAACGCTTTCCCCAAAATCAAGAAAAAGGGAGACAAATTATTAAATTAAGTTTATTAATTTAACAAGTTAAGTTGTATTACTAAGTAAATTGAGGTTGGAACATTAACTAGGGGAATACCAAGGGTTTCCCCCACATTAATTGGATGTTTGGGTGGTCCCCACCACCAAGCATTCAAAATGGAGGTTTCAAATAAAATAAATAAAAAGTTATTTATTTTATTTTTTCTTCTCCCATGAAAATACGAAAAACTAACTTATACCCTCAACCCACTATGGTCAAGGTGAAGGTCTCCATAAGGGAATATTGGTGCTGAGATTTCAACAGTGTCCTCATATTTCAATTCTGAGTACTGGTTCAAAAGTTACAAAATTCTGCTCACATGTTTACTGAACGTACCCGAAAAATATTCGGAAAATTATTAACAGTCACCCTCGACCCGCACTGGTCGAGGTTATACTCTTCCCAAGTGAAACGTTCCCCAACGAACCCAATGGTACTCTTGTATTTCCAATTCGAGTTACCGTTTAAAAGTTATGGATTTTACAATAAAATAATTGTCACTTAATTATTTTATTTACAGCCAAAAACAAACTTTCACTGGTGGCCCGTGCCAACCAAAGTTTGTATTTACCTAAAGAGATAATACCCTCATGAGTTAAGCAGTGGTCTCATATTTTTAATTTGAGTTACCGTTTTTGAGTTATAAGCATTTGAAAAATTAAATAATTTATTTAATTATTTTATTTACGGTAATTCCATTTTTGGGTTTTCTCATAGGAGGACCACACCGACAAAACTTAAGTCGTGCCTAGGGTAAAACCACCATTTTGAACACAACGGTTCCCTCAAATTTCTAATCTGAGTTACTGTTTTAGAGTTATTCTAATTTTTTTGGAAAACTGCTTACGTGTGCTAATTAAAACTCAACCAAACTTCAATAGATCATTCCGGGCACTCCGGGCCTTGGAATCGCGTGCCGTTAGATTTAGAGGTCTTGAAATAATTCTATATAATTAAAAAAATTATACAGAATTTTTGGGACGTTACATTCTCCCCACCATAGGGCTTTACGTCCTCAAAAGCCAAAACAAAGGCAAAACAACCAAAAGTGAGTATTGCGCACGAATCTGAGCCTCCTTCTCCCATGTTCTCTCCAATAGGTTCCTGTGCTGCCAGTGTATGCACACTAGAGGTACCAATCACCCATGAAGGACTCTCTCCTATCGATCCTTAATGTCCTATAGAACCTCTATAGACGATTCCCCATCGTCTAAGTCCAGCTCGACATGGTTGATGATGTGAGATGGGTTGTGCACGTATCACCTCAGCTGGGATACATGGAAGACATGACACACCCTCTTTAACTACGGTGGAGAAGACAAGTAGTATGCCACCTCTTCTATCCTCTAAAATATCAGAAAAGGACCGATATACCTTGGTGATAAATTGCCCCCTCGACCAAATCTCTAAAAACCTCATCGAGGTGAGACCTGTAGGAAGACATGATCTCCCTCCTCCTGTCGGCATCCGAATTTTTCCGGCTCTGACCAGTTTTCACTTTCTAACAAGTGAGGCATAGTTATAAAAAATCTGCCACTGCTTTCTTCATCTCTGGCCACCAGTACTGACACTGAAGGTCCTGGTACATCTTCACCACAGTAGGATTACCGTCAGAGGGGATGTATAGAACTCCCCCAACACCTCCTTCTATATCACTACTGGTACCATGTTACGTTCTCTAAAGAAGGCGACGTGCTCTCCAACTTCATAAAATCCATCTGGTTCCTACCCTAAGGATATCTGAGCATGTCGAGCCTCGCAGTCAGCATCTCCATGTTGTGCCTCCATTACTTGCTGAAGAAGTGGGGGAGTGATTGTAAGAGACTGAAGAAAAGTTTATCTATCTCGATCCACAAAGAATATCTGCAAAGTGGTTAGCTGCTCTATCACATCACTCAAAAGCTTTAGGCCATAACTCCTATTGAGTGTGTGTGCTACCATGTTCCCCTTCTCAAGAGTATAGACTTTCTCAAAGTCATAGTCCTGGAGGAACACTAGCTACTCCTGTTGGGAACTGAAAACTCAAAACTTCTGCAGCCTGAGGGAGAGGTTGGCCGACTCATGAGTGATCAACCACACCCTCCTTTGTAGGATTTTGTCCTGTGTTGCCTGGGTTTCCATTTTCACTGACTAAGGAAAACCTCATCCCAACATTGTAGACAAACCACAACCTTTTTTCCTAATATAGTCAATCTGAGTATGAATTATGGTTGTCCAATCATAACAAAACTAACGTTGTAAGGCCTCGACACTACCACCGACAGGTTCCAACTGAAACTCTCACCTAAAGGGTCAGATCACACCATCGGTGTAAGTGTGATTATCGATTCTCCTCCCAAAGGTATCTCCAGATGTGAGGGTCAAGTCAATGGTTTAACCGAAAACTCTTGGTCTTGGAAAAGATTTTTGGAAGGAAGGAATGATTTTTACCTATGTCTATTGATACAAAAGCTAGTAGTAGACACAAACCGTACCTCGAATCATTCCTAGAGCCCTTGGGTCACACTCCTTGACGGCATGCAGCTACTCTCTTCCCCTTTCCTCCAGCTTCCTGAGCCTAGAGGGCACCACAATGGAGGGTGGTTGTAACATGTCGAAATGTACACCACCTCATGCTGCTCCCCTAGATCTTCTTACACGTCTACAGCCCTACAAATTCATCTTTCCCTAACACTTATTCTTGTCGAAACATTTTTACACACCCAAGTATCTGTGACTGGCATCAGTTTCCTACTTTCCCACTACTAACATTCACTTGCTACATCCGCTCAGCCAAAGAATATTAAACCACAAAGGTTCTATCTATCACCCTAACATAAGTAGGAATGAAAATAGGAATAGTGATAGATCAGATGTCCCTAAATACACCTCACTTAGAGGTGTGAGCTCTAAAGCACTGATCCTATTGTATTCATCGAGTACCAAGAATGATCAGTACGCCTCGATGAATTCTCAGCTACTGACATGTCGTCCTGCCGAAGCTATAGAAGCTCTAGAGAACTCTCTACCACCTATGAGTTGGGATCACCTCGAAACCTGAGGGGTATCTGATACTGAATCATGTGTAAGGAACTTATCCTATATGTATCCTTTACTGGTACCATTGGTTGTAACTACTGACCAACAGGAAGTGATATAGCTGGCACACTACCCGAAGGTACCATCTTAGGAAACAATCCACGTATCGAAGCCTAATCACTATGCGGACCATCCTCATGGTCACTCACTGAAAAAGACTAGTAGATATGATCACCATATTTTCTAGTGGTGTCTCAACTAGGTGGAAAACTCTAGAAACCGCCTCCATCCAGCCCTCAACTGCATGGGAATCTGTCTTGCCTTGCAACCTCTGAGTCCTCTGCTACTGGAACTCATGCAACATGATCAGTAAATGTGCATTGTTCACTAGTGCGGGTGGTGGTAAATGCTATCCTAAGAGTGCTGGTGTTTCCGGTACACCACCTGAAGGTTCCAACATAGTAAGAGGGCCCTGTACGAGAGTCTCGTCACTCGGTGGGCCGTCACCGTGTATTACCTGGCTGTCTATGCAGCAGCATCCTGATAAGGAACAGGTGCACCACGATCATTAAGTTATACCTGGTGATATGACTCAAAGAAAACACAAGAAAGCTTCCCAAAACACACACGCAATCAGGGTTTTCATGCACTGAGTCAGAAATCAGATGTCAAGGTCCTGGTGTATCGATACATCAGTCGCCACACCAACACTGGATTCCCTAAACTCATAACCACACTAACTACACTTAACACTATTACTGTTAAAAATATCAGAGTCCTATGTTATATTGTAGAACCAAATCTTTTGATACCAATTTTTCATGACCCATCCCCCAGGGTCCATTCCGTGACAAACAAGCCCGCTCCATAGGCCAGGGGTTGGCGACTAGCACCGAAAGGCGTATTCCCTAAAATTGGAAAGGTGTTTCCTTTATAACCTATAAAAACACACAACCAAGAACACATTGAGATACAAACATAATTAAACTGTAGAGTAAAAAGAGTGTGTATAGTAAGAAAAAGGGGCCAGAATACAAGCCCAACTGGAAAGTAGAAGAAAATTGAAAAAGTACAAGAAAACTGAACCAACTCCTGTAGTCACCGGCCAAGGGTTCTACCTGAAGGGTAGGTATAGCTCTTGAACAACCATCTCTATAGTACGCCTAGTCTAGTGTCCACCTCCAAGCTACCTCCAGTCCTGGTACTCTCGTCCTCAGTAAGCGATGTCCGTCATCTGCACTAAACACAAAAAGGTGCGGGCATATCCCTTGCATGGGTGAGTATAACGATACTCAATAGGGACCCCGATACCATAAAAGGTATAACAAAATCCACAAAGGATAAACCACAAAGAATGAAAAAAACTGTCAACCCTACTTAGGTATATTCCGATACATATACCTTAGTTATCAACACTAATAAAAATTCCACCAATAGTGACCGCTATTGGTAGTCGCTATTGGCTTGTAGAGAACGCCCAACTGCCGCCAATGGTCGTCACTTTAGGCCCGACGTTGTCAGCCTACAAAGACCGCCAATGGTGGTTGCTGAAGGTGTCTGAGACCTCAGCCTACAGAGACCATAGCGGTTGCTGAAGCCGGCCAGAATTCAGGCTTATAGTGACCACCAGTGGCGGTCGCTGAAGCCGGACGAAAATCCGGCCTACAACAACTGCCACTGGCGGTCGCTGAAGGTGGCCGAGACTTCGGCCTACAGAGACCGCCACTGGCAGTCGCTACATTGAATTTTTTTTAAAAAAAATTCATGATACAAAATAAAAAAAAAACAGCATATAAATCATAAAAAATGAAAAACAATTCCAAACACAATAAAAATCATGATCATCATAAACAATAAATGATAGATGTGCTTCAACGATTCGCAACCATCAGCTTTAAAAACCTACAATAAGATACAAAGAAAACTAAACAAGAAAAACGTAAATTTGACATCTTTATTCAGTTACTATATACATATAATAAAATGAAATTTGACATCCCATGGGCGCTCTAATAATTTTAAACCACCAATTTATGAAATGTTATCATTTTTGATTTTTTTTATTTTGGAGTCTTTGCTTTAGTTTAGGAAAGTGTTTTTTGTTTGTCTTAAAATGAATGTTTTCCGCATGCACCGCATTTCCGATAGATGTGTCGTCTCCTCATGCATCTCATGAATCATATTCCTATAGTTCTCGTGCAGTTTCAGGTCATTCGGAGCACGTTTGCTTTGAATTCGACCGTGACATGCTGCTTTGGTGTTTTATGACTCCGAAAACGCATTTCCAGTCATCGCAGTCAAACGACACCTCCGATTGACGTGACTTCTATCCAACCATTTCAAAATTCACTCCGCGGTTGTTGTAATCTGATTTTGTGGCATTTCGAAGTTGTTCGTGTGGTTTTGACCACCTAGCGCGCCCTTTTAGAGCGCACCAAATTGCTGAAAACGACACATTCGGTTGTACCGTACACACCACACGTCTAATGGATGTGTCATCTCCCCTTGCATCTCAATAATAATATTACTATTGTTCTTGTGCGGTTTCAGGTCATTCGGAGCACGTTTTCTTTAAATTCGACGGTGACATGCTGTTTTGGTGTTCTATGACTCCGGAAATGCATTTCCGGTCATCGCAGTCAAACGACACCTCCGATTGATGTGCCACCTATCCTAACATTTCAAAATTCACTCTGTGGTTGTTTATGTCTGATTTCATGGCATTCCGAGGGCGTTCGGGTGGTTTGACCACCCATCACGCCCTTTTAGAGCGCGCCAAACTGCTGAAAACGACACATTCGATTGTACCGCGCGCACCGCACATCCGATGGAATTTATATCTCCTCCTGAATCTCACGAATAATATCCCTATCATTATCGTGTGGTTTCAGGTCATTCGGAGCACATTTTCTCTGAATTTGACCGTGACACGCCATTTTGGTGCTTTATGACTCCGGAAACGCGTTTCCGGTCACCGCGGTCAAACGACACCTCCAATTGACATGCCGTCTATCCGAAAATTTCACAATTCACTCTGCAGTTGTTGTCATCTGATTTTGTGGCATTCATAGTTCGTTCAGATGATTTTGACCACCCAACGCGCCCTTTCAGAGTGCACTAAACTGCTGAAAATGATACATTCGGTCGTACTGCACACACCGCACGTCCGATGGATGTGCCGTCTCATCCTTCATCTCACGAATAATATTCCTATCTTTCTCATGCGGTTTCAGGTCATTAAGAGCACGTTTTCTTTAAATTCGACCGTGACATGCCGTTTTGGTGTTTTATGACTCCAGAAACGCGTTTCCAATCACCGCGGTCAAACGAAACCTCCGATTGACATGCCGTCTATCCGACCATTTCACAATTCGCTCCGCGATTGTTTTTGTCTGATTTCATGGCATTCCGAGGTCGTTCGGGTGGTTTTGACCACCCAGCGCGCCCTTTTAAAGCGCGTCGAATTGCTGAAAATGACACATTTGGTCGTATCACATGTCCGATGGACGTGACATCTCCTCCTGCATCTCAAGAATAATATTCCTTTCGTTCTCGTGCAGTTTCAGGTCATTCAGAGCACGTTTTCTCTGAATTCGACCGTGACACGCCGTTTTGGTGTTTTATGACTCCGAAAACGCGTTTCCGATCACTGTGGTCAAATGGAACCTCTGATTGATGTTCCATCTATCCGACCATTTCAAAATTCACTCCGTAGTTGTTGTCGTCTGATTTCGTGGACTTCCGACAGTGTTCGGGTGGTTTTGACCACCCAGCGCACCCTTTTAGAGCGCGCCGAACTACTGAAAATGACACATTCGGTCGTACCGTGCGCACCGCACGTCTGATGGATGTTCCATCTCCTCTTGCATCTCAAGAATAATATTCCTATCATTCTCATGCAGTTTCAGGTCATTCGGAGCACATTTGCTCTGAATTCGACCATGACACGCCGTTTTGGTGTTTTGTGACTCCGGAAACGCATTTCTGGTCACCGCGGTAAAACGACACCTCCAATTGACGTGCCGTCTATCCAAAAATTTTACAATTCACTCCACGGTTGTTGTTGTCTGATTTCGAGGCATTCCAAGGTCATTCGGATGGTTTTGACCACCCAGCGCGCCCTTTTAGAGCGTGCTAAACTGCTGAAAACGATACATTCAGTCATACCGCGCGCACTGCACATCCAATGGATGCGTTGTATCCTCCTGCATGTCATGAATAATATTCCTATCGTTCTTGTGCAGTTTCAGGTCATTCAGAGCACGTTTGCTCTGAATTCGACCGTGACACGCCGTTTTGGTGTTTTATGACTCCGGAAATGGATTTACAGTCACCGCGGTCAAACGGCACCTCTGATTGACATGTCGTCTATCCCAACATTTCAAAATTCACTCCGATGTTGTTGTCTTCTGATTTCGTGGCATTCCGAGGTCGTTCGGGTGGTTTTGACCACCCAGCGTGCCCTTTTAGAGCGCACCAAACTGCTGAAAACGACACATTCGGTCGTACCACATGCACTGCACGTCCGATGGATGCGTCGTCTCCTCCTGCATCTCAAAAATAATATTTCTATCATTATCGTGTGGTTTCAGGTCATTTGGAGAACGTTTAATCTAAATTCGACCGTGACACGCCGTTTTGGTGTTTTATAACTCCGGAAACGCGTTTCCGGTCACCGTGGTCAAATGGAACCTCTGATTGATGTGCCGTCTATCCAACCATTTTCCAATTCACTCCACGGTTGTTTTTGTCTGATTTCGTGGCATTCCGAGGTCGTTCGTGTGGTTTTCACCACCCAGCGTGCCCTTTTAGAGCGCGCCGAACTGCTAAAAATGACACATTCGGTCGTACCGTGTGCACCGCACGCCTGATGGATTTTTCGTATCTTTTTATATCTCAAAAATAATATTCCTATCGTTATTGTGTGGTTTCAGGTCATTCGTATCATGTTTTCTCTGAATTCGACCGTGACACGCCGTTTTGGTGTTTTATGACTTTGGAAGCGCGTTTCCGGTCACCGCGGCCAAACGCCACCTCCGATTGACATTCCGTCTGTCTAACCATTTTACAATTCACTCTGTGGTTGTTGTAGTCTGATTTTGTGGCATTTTGAGGTTGTTCGGGTGATTTTGACCACCCAACACACCCTTTTAGAGCGCAATGAACTGCGGAAAATGACACATTTGGTCGTACCGCTTGCACCGCACATCCGATGGATGTGCCGTCTCCTCCTGCATCTCACGCAAAATATTCTTATCATTCTCATGTAGTTTCTGGTCATTCAAAGCATGTTTGCTCTGAATTCGACCGTGACACACTGTTTTGGTGTTTTATAACACCAGAAACGCGTTTCCAGTCACTGCGGTCAAACGACACCTCCGATTGACATGTCGTCTATCCGACCATTTCACAATTTACTCTGCGGTTGTTGTCGTCTGATTTTGTTGCATTCCAAGGTTGTTCAGGTGGTTGTGACCACCCAGCGCGCCCATTTAGAGCGCGTCGAACTGCGGAAAACGACACATTCGGTTATACCACGTGCACCGCATGTCTAATGGACGTGCCATCTCCTCCTGCATCTCACAAATAATATTCCTATCGTTCTTGTGCGGTTTTAGGTCATTCAGAGCACGTTTTCTCTGAATTCGACTGCGACACACCGTTTTGGTGTTTTATGATTCTGGAAACGCATTTCCGGTCACCGCGGTCAAATGGAACCTCTGATTGATGTGTCGTCTATCCAACCATTTCAAAATTCACTCCGCGGTTGTTTTAGTCTGATTTCGTGGCATTCCGAAGTCGTTCGTGTGGTTTTGACCACCCAGCGCGCCCTTTTAGAGCGCACCAAACTAAGAAAACGACACATTCGATCGTACCGCATGCACCAGACATCCGATGGATGTTCCCTCTCCTCCTATATCTCACGCATAATTTTCCTATCGTTTTTGTGCAGTTTCTGGTCATTTGGAGCACGTTTTCTCTGAATTCGACCGTGACACGCCGTTTTGGTGTTTTATGACTCCAGAAAAGCATTTTCGGTCACCGTGGTCAAATGACACCTCCGATTTATGTGTCGTCTATCCAACCATTTCAAAATTCACTCTGCGGTTGTTGTCGTCTAATTTCGTGGCATACTGAGGTCATTCGGGTGGTTTTGACCACCCAGCACGCCCTTTTAGAGCGCGTCGAACTGCAGAAAACGACACATTCGGTCATACCGCACGCACCGCACATCTGATGAACGTGAAATCTCCTCCCACATCTCACGCATAATATTCCTATTTTTCTCGTGAGGTTTCAGGTCATTCGGAGCATTTTTTCTTTGAATTCGATCGTGACACGCCGTTTTGGTGTTTTATGACTCCGGAAACGTGTTTCTGGTCACCGTGGTCAAACGACACCTCCGATTGATGTGCCGTCTATCCGACCATTTCAAAATTTACTCTGCAGTTGTTTTCGTCTGATTTCGTGGTATTCCGAGGTCATTCATGTAACACCCCAGTCTTTCATAGTACACTTCTCTTTGAATAATACAATTGTGTGTGTTGTACGCAACACTGAGTTCAAGTACACAACGACTTACCAAACTAGCCGTTCAAAAGAGGTTATGAATAGTATTAACTAAATTTTAAATATTATATTATCCTTATAATTTTAATCCATATTATGAGTTTCTAAGACATGATTTATGAACAAATTCATTTTTTTTCAGATAAAAGAAGTATTTTTCAAAAAAATGAAATTTTACCGCCTTTTAATGGAGAAGCCTTTTTAAAACCAATATTTGAAACTTTTATATATTCAATTTGACAAAATAAAATTCTTATTTAGAATCGGGAAATAAGAATTTAGTATCAATAAAGTTTTGGTGTCTTTCTGATAACTTTCATATTTGGGTGAATAGTGAGAAATACTATATTTTAACTGAAAACAACTTTTTAATCAAAATAATTTATATTGTTAAATTATACATTTTAATGGTTTGGAAGTATAAATAGATTATATTTTTACTATTTAATCCAATAATGGCCATTTTAAGTAATTTCACCTTGAAATTGGGCATAAACAGGTGTCAAACTTTTGATAGTTATTATTTCTTAAAAATACGCCTTTTGGTTTTGAAAGCATGAATCAATTTTAAATTAATAAATGCAACTTTTATGTTTTTAATCTGGTAAAATAGACTTCATTTTTGGATTTGGAATAACCAAAATATCCTATGGTGAAATTTTGGTACTTTTCTGATAACTTTTATATTTTGATGAATAGTAAAAATGACTAAATTTTAATTAAAAGCAACTTTTTAAATCGAAATAATTAATAGTGATAAATTATGAATTTGAGTGGTTTTAAATTATATTTAAAATATATTTTTACCATGTAATACAATGTGGTTAATTGAACATAATTTCACATTTAAACCAGACTTAAACAGGTGCCAATCTTTTGACAGTTATTATCTCTTAAAAACACGCTTTTTGTTTTAAAACAGGAATTAATTTTAAATTAATTTCTGCCAATTCTATGTTTTGAATTTGGAAAAATGGATTCCATATTTGGAATCAGGATTTTCAAATTGTGTAAATAGGTAAATTTTATTTTTAGACATTTTGGATAATTACTTCGGTAAATATTTTATTTACCATGGTTAAAGGGTAAATCCAGTAAACAAGGGTTAAAAAAATAATATTATAGTAATATTAAATTACTCTAAAATGTGTCTTAACCCTATTGGTTGATACATGGTCGACCATGGGCATCTTTGGGTCGATTTTGGGACCCCATGGATCTACTTGTTAGTGATAGGGACACTTTATTTTAATTAAGTTAAAATGAATACAAAAATGACACAAGCATATATCTTTTAGAAAAACAATTGTTACATAGAGTTATATATGTTGTATTTTAGACTATAAATATTAATTAGAAATATAAAAAGATTTCCTACAAAATTATATTTTATTTATAATTTTTATACAATAAATAATTTAATTTATTTATGACACAATGGTGATGCAGTAATTACCATAATAGTGAAAAATTAGAATAATTGATATTATAAATAACAAAATAAATATAATTTGATACTTTTATTGAATTAAGGTAATTTTCTAGGTTAATATGACATATTATTATTGATTTAATTAACTTTTTTCGAAGTAATCATTCTGTTATGAGTTTCACAAAAATCAACTATTGAATAGTGTCAAAATTGACATAAAAGAGTTTTTAAAACAAATATTATATTATTAATTGATATTAAATTCCTAAAAATCGAAGGTTAGTCCAAGAGACTTATATCATGATACGTGTATCATTAATGGACCAGTTGGGGGTCGTTTGGATGTATATGGTAAGTTTATTAACCATATAATATAAAAATACAAAGAGACATTGTAAAAGTGAAACTAATTAACTAAGAGTTAATACTTAATGATAAGGTTAATATAATGAC
This sequence comes from Viscum album, assembly GCA_963277665.1. Classification (NCBI taxonomy): domain Eukaryota; kingdom Viridiplantae; phylum Streptophyta; class Magnoliopsida; order Santalales; family Viscaceae; genus Viscum; species Viscum album. The sequence continues at coordinate 917,778,475 of OY728164.1, read as the reverse complement.
CCAAACCTGTCTAAATTCTACTGGTTGAGTGGTTTTAGACCCATACCCACCTTGAACTTTAAATAATCAACTTTGGAGCTATTAAAAACCGAATATGAATTTATTATAAATTAATATTTCTAGCTTTTCCAAAGGTTCCCCTCACCCCTCTTATAAAAGGGAACTACTCCTTCTCATTTATTCACACCTTAAAAGCCTTTTGGTTCGGCCAAAACCTACCCCAATACTCTCTCAACTTCCCTCACTACATCCTAGAGACTTTAGTTTGATCAGAAAGCCATCCTAAAAAGCCCTGTTGATCAAATCAAAAGGAATGACCCGAAGAAGAGGTAATGTTTTCACCACCCCTTTTCAAGTTCCTTTCTTCTTCCACTTCTTCTTTCTTTGTTATTACCATTCTAAAATAATAATTCCAGTATCATATATATACTGTGATGTTATTATAAATATGGTACAACCATATTCATTATTCTATTCACCCTTTGAATAACATATCACCATACGTGCGTACGTACGACTTACTGTCTCCACGTCATGGTGTAATTGTTATTCAATATATTATTATTTGGATGGGTATAATAATGATGTGTAACTCATGTAAATAATAAATATAACATGATAATGATTATTTATATATGATATACCATCCAATTATATATTATTTTAATATCAAAATAATGATATTGTCGCTCCTGCGTACGTACGGACTAGCGTCTCCACGAACGCGATGAGATTCATTCTCCATCATATCCTTTCAAGTATAATTATCATTTGATGATTTAAAAATAGTATCTATGTACTTGATATAATTCTGGATATGAATAATATACATCCCATTAATAACGAATATGGCTCACATAACAAAGAATATAAAGTAAAATGAACCCGTTAACACCCGAAATGACGATAATTCTAAGATATTATTAACAAATCAATGTTAAAAGATCATATATGATATAATATTAATGTAAATGATTCTTTTATAATTCAATAAAAATTATTTCACCATTATAAATGAGGTTAACCTACCGTCGACCAAGGAAAAAGTACAAAGTAAGGGATTTTCTTATCTCACTTTCAATTCCGTGAGATTTCCATTGTTCGCCACTAAATTATTGAAGGTGGTGTATTGTGTACTGCCATTTGATATATATTATCATGATTATCTTTATATTCATTTTATTCTGTAAATAATTTTGTGGTTATTAACTTTTGGCCATATGACTCAGTTGATTACAACGTGATAAGGGGTTTCTTATCTCACTTTTAATTCCGTGAGAATTCCATTGTTCACCACTTATTTATTGCATGTGGTGTGTGCACTGCCCATGATTGTATTCATTGTGTAATATACTTTAATTTATGGATATTTACATCATCATTTTATTATCCTTATTTCATGGTTGTATGTTTCGTAAGTTACCAAATCGATAAGGGAATTTGAAATTTCAATTTCTATATATTCGACTTTCCGAAAACTTCATTGATTATTTTACTCTGAGATTATGTGTGGAATAACTATTCATTTCCTTATGTCATAATTTCGACTCCCCTTTTTTGTGGATATAATTTTTATACACATAATCACTCCATTGATAATTTCTCAAGTCACCGATATGAATTTGATAAGAGTAATTTTAACTCATTCTCCAGTTGTTGAGTTAAACATCCAATTCATTGGTGTTGTTTTTACAAGATTATGTGTGAATGTCCTTTGATTTTTTTACATTGAATATCCAATAATATTTAGTGTATTTATATTTGTCACACATAACTATGTCATTGATTTATCCTTAACCTAAGGGTATGACCTTTTTGAGAGATTTCATCTCAATTTACATTCTATTGAGACTTCTTTGTTGATATACACCAAATCACTTTTATGTGGTGTATATAATGTAATTTGACATAGTATATCATGAATCCCTTTATTCTCATGATATTACAATGTTTTTGTTACCTCAATTATTTTTATTCAAGTATCTCTATTTTGGTTAGAAACTCTAACTAAAATACCATTTTTAAATGTTTTAAAGACTTATTCTTCTAAATCTTTCTCATTAATGTCCATGTTTTAAAAAATGTTTTTAAGGATTTATTTATATGGACATTAAAGTTTTAAAATTAAAACTCCTTTTAAAAGTTTCAATGTGCTATGGGACACTTTGATTCAAAAATCTATTTTTAAATGGCTTCTTGACAAATAGTGTGACTTTTACATGTTTTCAAGAAAAGGGGAATATTTCTCTCAAATAGTTTTGATGGTTATTTTCATCTATGTCAATATCATTCATTATTATTAATTGGGGTACAATACAATCTTCGATATTTTATTGAATGAGTTATGTTTGATTGTGGATGTGCTATTTTTATACCGTTCATGGTTTGTGGTTAAAGTATTGACATTTCTTATGCTAGTTTTAATACGAATGTTTATGTTATGTTTAAACCTGTTCATATGAGGAATGCATTGGACTTAATAAGTGACGGGTGGATCCCGCTATAGCTCCTCGATGTATTGGTAGGTCTCATGAGACAAACTAGTGTCTTGGCACAAGGCCTTGGCAAAATCTTATTTGTAGTCTTGGCACGAGGACTTGGATATGTGGTTATGATAGTCTGGCATTATGCATTCCATAATTATGAAGGTGGTTATTGATATTTCATGTGATTATTCTATTAGTATAATATCCATGTGAAATAAGTAAATGGAATTATTTTATTTTATTTTTTCCATACTATGTTGAAGTTTAAGTTTAAAAGGCTTTTGTTTAATTATAAATTGCCTTCATTGTTTATGCTTATCTATGAAAGCTTCTGCTATAATGTTATCCTTACTGAGCATCTGAGCTCACCCCTTTCATTGTTTTATTTTTCCTAAGATTATGAATAAGTAATTTATGAATTAACTACGGGGATAGTATGAGGGGATATGAATAAAAGATGTTTTTTTGATGTAATGTAAAACTTTATGAATGTATCTAGTGTTTCCATGGCTACTAAACTAATCGTTCTTTCGAGACTTGATCGTTCTTGTGATCATGACAATGTTATCTAATAATGCACCAACTCTGGGTAACTGTGGTTGGGGCGTTACAGTTGGTATCATAGGAAGTTTAGTACAAACCTTGGAAGCCAAATTTAGATAAACTCTGATTAGAGCACATAGACCTCAGATAAACTTTGAGGATTAGTATAGAATAACTTCCTAGAATTTTGGTATTGTAGAGATTTTTTGAGTTTTCCGAGCAATACATCCCTGTCTGGATACGAGAAGGTAGAGGCGGCTCTGGCATATATGTACCTAGGGGTAAAACCCGAAAAAACTTCTTTGAGCTAGACTCGAACGGGAACTGGTGCACGACAATGGTCCTTGCTGGACTCTTGGTTACGACAATCTCGGGGGATATGATTAGGATAATTTACATTTTCTTTACTAACCGATTTTAAGTATTATATATATAATATGGGATTAAATGACCTTGGTTAATCCTAATGTGTTTCAAATTGAGAATATGGTGACATGTTAATCTCTAAATGATTTTATGACTACTGTTACTCACACAATGCTTTCTGGTTTTAGTCAATGGATGGATTCCAAGGAATTCATAGTGACTTTGAGAATGATGTACAAGGTGGGAACGATAGTGGCAATGAGCAATAAAATGGAATGTTGATAGGCGTAAAAGATATCATCTTTATGCCAAATTATTTTTCCAAAAATCTGATCAACAACATATATATTAACCAACTCCCGAACTCAACAAGGAAGAGAAATGTGACGAATGATAAGAGCTCCAGCACTGGAGACCATGGAGAAAGGAATCCTCAATTTCCATCATGCAGGAAATGTGGAAGGAGACACCCATGAAAGTGTCTCAATGGGACAAAGAAATGATTTACATGCGGGAAGGAAGGACATAAAGTGAAGAATTGCCGAAGAAAAATGAAGAGTACTATGGAAGAAGATAAAAATGGTTCCAAGAGTCTATTTACAGTCATTTTCCGTAAATGTAAGGGACCTGGCCATTACCCGAGTGAATGCCCTATTCTATAGGATATTTTCTTGGTCAAAGAAGAAGCTATGTTGAAATAAATGGTCGGAGAAATGTTTAAAAAGTATTAGTGCTCCTTGTTGATGGGTTTACTTTGGAATAATTTTCTCTTGTATTTGTAACCCCGTATTTTTCCATGTGAGAATGATATTTGAGGAAGAATTATCTCTTCTCTTGTGGATATAGGTATAATTAGCCATTTTGTTTTATATAATCATTGGGGTTTGAGAGAATTATAAGTTATTATAATTTCGGATGAAAATTCAAGGTATGATATAACATTTGTGGTTAAATTATGTTATGGTATTTTGAGGAATTTATCTCATTTTGGTAATATTATAAAATATAGTTTTTGAAAAAGGACAACACATAGACCGTGTGACAACCCGTCGCGTCGGACAAAGCTGTGTGAATCTAACCCACAACCAAAGTGCGATTGGGATTTATCGCCTACCACTAGACAACGTGAAGTCCCTGGATAGTGTGACTAATTATTTTTAGTTAAATGATTTTATTGATCAATAATAAGTTGATTTGGGTTCTTATGTCTTATCAAATGAATACGCTTGGTATAGGAAAATGATTTAGTGATTAAGTAATAAATGTTATTTTAGAAGATGTTCTCTTTGTTGGGAACACTATATGCCCAAGGAAAATAGAATACTATGGGGTTTCATTTGTGGAGTAATGGTAGATTTCTATCTATTTTTTTATTGTGGATTTATTGTTATTTGGGTTATTTATGGAAATGATTAACCTATAATAGAGAATATGTGATGAGGTTAATTACTTTTAAGTATGTGACTTTAAGAGTATTTGATGTCATTTGGAGATACAATTTAACATGGAAGACTACATTATTATAAGTTTTGAGTTTCAATATTAGTTTGGATTATATTGAAGGATTTTAAGAAAAATTGATTATTGAGTGGTATTTATTTAACTTTGGGGTATTATTGGTTTAATTTTGGAAATTAAGATTAGTGTTTATTTCTCTCAAGGAATATCCTTTTGGGGGATCATTAGATCTTGTACTAACCATTTTGGTTTTGATTAATCTCTAAAGACAATGTAAATATATAGTTCATCCTGCATGGATCATGTGATTCTATAGAAGTTTATTCTAGCTCTTCCAGTGTGACCAAGTCTTCTTGAATACTCATCTTTTAAAAAAATGAGTTGGTGGTGGAAATTTATTAAAGAATGAAACTCTAATTAAAATGTAAGTATATATCTTTATATTCTTAGTCAATATCATAAATGAATTCCTCATCCTTATGTAATGTAACTTAAAACAAAAAAATGTTGTCTGTTTACTTTCCTACTAGGAGACTAATGGTCGTTTGTCCCAACACAAGTGTGTGGTTTTCTTATTGTTAACTTTCTTCTGATCATGATTTCTACCCCTCTCCATCAGAACTTGACACTTAGTTTATCATCCATATCCATGTTTTCCTACATGAAATCCGAGTATGGGTTATCATGGTTGACCTTTATACCTCTCTTTCTTTCTTTTAAAGTGATAGTTTTATTGACTCTTTTTCCGATGTGGGACTTTCCATTATATTCTCAGGCCCAATTTTTTAAAATTGCGAGGACACAATTTATTGGAGGAGGGGTGAATGTAACACCCCAATCTTTCATAGTACACTTCTCTTTGAATAATACAATAGTGTGTGTTGTACGCAACACTGAGTTCAAGTACACCACGACTTACCAAACTAGCAATTCAAAAGAGGTTATGAATAGTATTAACTAAATTTTAAATATTATATTATCCTTATAATTTTAATCCATATTATGAGTTTTTAAGACATGATTTATGAACAAATTCATTTTTTCAGATAAAAGAAGTATTTTTCAAAAAATGAAATTTTACTGCCTTTTAATGGCGAAGCCTTTTTAAAACCATTATTTGAAACTTTTATATATTCAATTTGACAAAATGAAATTCTTATTTAGAATCTGGACATAAGAATTTAGTATCAATAATGTTTTGGTGTCTTTCTGATAACTTTCATATTTGGGTGAATAGTGAAAAATACTATATTTTAACTGAAAACAACTTTTTTAATCAAAATAATTTATATTGTTAAATTATAAATTTTAATGGTTTGTAAGTATAAATAGATTATACTTTTACTATTTAATCCAATGATGGTCATTTTAAGTAATTTCACCTTGAAATTGGACATAAACAGGTGTCAAACTTTTGATAGTTATTATTTCATAAAAATATGCCTTTTTGTTTCGAAAGCATGAATCAATTTTAGATTAATAAATTCAACTTTTATGTTTTGAATTTGGTAAAATAGACTTCATTTTTGGATTTGGAATAACTAAAATATACTAGGGTGAAATTTTGGTACTTTTCGGATAACTTTTATATTTTGATGAATAGTAAAAATTACAAACTTTTAATTAAAAACAACTTTTTTAATCGAAAAAATTAATAGTGATAAATTATGAATTTGAGTGGTTTGAAATTATATTTAAAATATATTTTTACCATGTAATACAATGTGGTTCATTGAACATAATTTCACATTTAAACCAGACATAAACAAGTGCCAATCTTTTGATAGTTATTATCTCTTAAAAACACGCTTTTTGTTTTGACAACAGGAATTAATTTTAAATTAATTTCTGCCAATTATATGTTTTGAATTTTGAAAAATGGATTCCATATTTGGAATCAGGATGTTCAAATTGTGTAAATAGGGAAATTTTATTTTTAGTCATTTTGGATAATTACTTCGGTAAATATTTTATTTACCATGGTTAAAGGGTAAATCCAGTAAACAAGGGTTAAAAAAATAATACTATAATAATACTAAATTACTCTAAAACGCGTCTTAACCATATTGGTTGATACATGGTCGATCATGGGCATCTTTGGGTCGATTTTGGGACCCCATGGATCCACTTGTAAGTGATAGGGACACTTTATTTTAATTAAGTTAAAATGAATACAAAAATGACACAAGCATATATCTTTTAGAAAAACAATTGTTACATAGGGTTATATATGTTGGATTTTAGACTATAAATATTAATTAGAAATATAAAAATATTTCCTACATAATGATATTTTATTTATAATTTTTATACAATAAATAATTTAATTTATTTATGACACAATGGTGATGCAGTAATTACCATAATAGTGAAAAATTAGAATAATTGCTATTATAAATACCAAAATAAATATAATTTGATACTTTTATTGAATTAAAGTAATTTTCTAGGTTAATATTACCTATTTGGATTTATTTAATTAACTTTTTTCGAAGTAATAATTCTATTATGAGTTTCACAAAAATCAACTATTGAATAGTGTCAAAATTGACATAAAAGAGTTTTTAAAAAAAATATTATATTATTAATTGATATTAAATTCCTAAAAATATAAGGTTAGTCCAAGAGACTTATATCATGATACGTGTATCATTAATGGACCACTTGGGGGTCGTTTGGATGTATATGGTAATTTTATTAACCATATAATATAAAAATACAAAGAGACATTGTAAAAGTTAAACTAATTAACTAAGAGTTAATACTTAATGATAAGGTTAATATAATGACCCAAACCTGTCTAAATTCTATTGGTTGAGTGGTTTTCGACCCATACCCACATTGAACTTTAAATAATCAACTTTGGAGCTATTAAAAACCGAATATGAATTTATTATAAATTAATATTTCTAGCTTTTCCAAAGGTTCCCCTCACCCCTCTTATAAAAGGGAACTACTCCTTCTCATTTATTCACACCTTAAAAGACTTTTGGTTCGGCCAAAACCTGCCCCAATACTCTCTCAACTTCCCTCACTACATCCTAGAGACTTTAGTTTGATCAGAAAGCCATCCTAAAAAGCCCTGTTGATCAAATCAAAAGGAATGACCCGAAGAAGAGGTAATGTTTTCACCACCCCTTTTCAAGTTCCTTTCTTCTTCCACTTCTTCTTTCTTTGTTATTACCATTCTAAAATAATAATTCCAGTATCATATATATACTGTGATGTTATTATAAATATGGTACAACCATATTCAGTATTCTATTCACCCTTTGAATAACATATCACCATACGTGCGTACGTACGACTTACTGTCTCCACGTCATGGTGTAATTGTTATTCAATATATTATTATTTTGATGTGTATAATAATGATGTGTAACTCATGTAAATAATAAATATAACATGATAATTATTATTTATATATGAAATACCATCCAATTATATATTATTTTAATATCAAAATAATGATATTGTCGCTCCTGCGTACGTACGGACTAGCGTCTCCACGAACGCGATGAGATTCATTCTCCATCATATCCTTTCAAGTATAATTATCATTTGATGATTTAAAAATAGTATCTATGTACTTGATATAATTCTGGATATGAATAATATACATCCCATTAATAACGAATATGGCTCACATAACAAAGAATATAAAGTAAAATGAACCCGTTAACACCCGAAATGACGATAATTCTAAGATATTATTAACAAATCAATGTTAAAAGATCATATATGATATAATATTAATGTAAATGATTCTTTTATAATTCAATAAAAATTATTTCACCATTATAAATGAGGTTAACCTACCGTCGACCAAGGAAAAAGTACAAAGTAAGGGATTTTCTTATCTCACTTTCAATTCCATGAGATTTCCATTGTTCGCCACTAAATTATTGAAGGTGGTGTATTGTGTACTGCCATTTGATATATATTATCATGATTATCTTTATATTCATTTTATTCTGTAAATAATTTTGTGGTTATTAACTTTTGGCCATATGACTCAGTTGATTACAACGTGATAAGGGGTTTCTTATCTCACTTTTAATTCTGTGAGAATTCCATTGTTCACCACTTATTTATTGCATGTGGTGTGTGCACTGCCCATGATTGTATTCATTGTGTAATATACTTTAATTTATGGATATTTACATCATCATTTTATTATCCTTATTTCATGGTTGTATGTTTCGTAAGTTACCAAATCGATAAGGGAATTTGAAATTTCAATTTCTATATATTCGACTTTCCGCAAACTTCATTGACTATTTTACTCTGAGATTATGTGTGGAATAACTATTCATTTGCTTTTGTCATAATTTCGACTCCCCTTTTTTGTGGATATAATTTTGATACACATAATCACTCCATTGATAATTTCTCAAGTCACCGATATGAATTTGATAAGAGTAATTTTAACTCATTCTCCAGTTGTTGAGTTAAACATCCAATTCATTTGTGTTGTTTTTACAAGATTATGTGTGAATGTACTTTGATTGTTTTACACTGAATATCCAATAATATTTAGTGTATTTATATTTGTCACACATAACTATGTCGTTGATTTATCCTTAACCTAAGGGTACGACCTTTTTGAGAGATTTCATCTCAATTTACATTCCATTGATACTTCTTTGTTGATATACACCAAATCACTTTTATGTGGTGTATATAATGTACTTTGACATAGTATATCATGAATCCCTTTATTCACATGATATTAAAATGTTTTGATTACCTCAATTATTTTTATTCAAGTATCTCTCTTTTGGTTAGAAACTCTAACTAAAATACCATTTTTAAATGTTTTAAAGACTTATTCTTCTAAATCTTTCTCATTAATGTCCATGTTTTAAAAAATGGTTTTAAGGATTTATTTATATAGACATTAAAGTTTTAAAATTAAAACTCCTTTTAAAAGTTTCAAAGTGTTATGGGACACTTTGATTCAAAAATCTATTTTTAAATGGCTTCTTGACAAATAGTGTGACTTTTAAATGTTTTCAAGAAAAGGGGGATATTTCTCTCAAATAGTTTTGATGGTTATTTTCATCTATGTCAATATCATTCATTATTATCAATTGGGGTACAATACAATCTTCTATATTGTATTGAATGAGTTATGTTTGACTGTGGATGTGCTATTTTTATACCATTCATGGTTTTTGGTTAAAGTATTGACATTTCATATGCTAGTTTTAATACGAATTTTTATGTTATGCTTAAACCTGTTCATATGGGGAATGCATTGGACTTAATAAGTGACGGGTGGAGCCCGCTATAGTTCCTTGATGTATCGGTAGGTCTCATGAGACAAACTAGTGTCTTGGCACAAGGCCTTGGCAAAATCTTATTTGTAGTCTTGGCACGAGGCCTTGGCTATGTGGTTTTGATAGTCTGTAATTATGCATTCCATCATTATGAAAGTGGTTATTGATATTGCATGTGATTATTTTATTAGTAGAATATCCATGTGAAATAAGTAAATGGAATTATTTCATTTTATTTTTTCCATACTATGTTGAAGTTTATGTTTAAAAGGCTTTTGTTTTAATTATAAATTGTCTTAATAGTTTATGCTTATCTATGAAAGCTTCAGCTTTAATGTTATCCTTACTGAGCATATGAGCTCACCCCTTTCAATGTTTTATTTTTCCCAGGATTATGAAGAAGTAATTTATGAATGACCTACAGGGATAGTATGAGGGGATATGAAGACAAGATGTTTTTTGATGTAATGTAAAACTTTATGAATGTATCTAGTGTTTCCAAGGCTACTAAACTAATCGTTCTTTCGAGACTCGATCTTTCTTGTGATCATGACAATGTTATGTAATAATGCACCAACTCTGGGTAACTGGGGTTGAGGCGTTAAAATTCAGGTGGTTTTAACCACCCAGTGCGCCCTTTTAGAGCGCATCGAACTGCAGAAAACGACACATTCGATCGTACCACGCGCACCGCACGTCCGATTGTTGTGCCGTCTCCTCCTGCATTTCACGCATAATATTCCTATCATTCTCGTGAAGTTTCAGGTCATTCAGAGTGCTTTTGCTCTGAATTCAATCGTGACACACCGTTTTGGTGTTTTATGACTCCGGAAACACGTTTCCAGTCACCGCGGTCAAACGGAACCTCTGATTGACGTGCCGTCTATATAAACATTTCACAATTCACTCCACGGTGGGTGGTGCTATCCGGGGTGGGTGGGGATGTATGGGGTGGGGGTGGTGGCTCTACGGGGTGGGGGGGCTGTCCGGGGTGGGGGTGTAGGGTATGATATAAATAGGATCAATTGGATTCTACCCTAGATTTTGATAACAATACTTTGTTAAATAGTCCCAGTATACTCAATTTAAAATAAAACATAGAAGGATATATCATTTTAAAGTAAAAGAACCAATACTAAACCCTACACCTTGGCAATAAAGGCTCCAATGTACTTCATTTATAAAATAATTTCAAAGGTATTATCACATTTCATAATAAAAACATTGCGTCAGACCAATATGATACCCCCAAATCACAAACAATATCCCTAAAAACCCAAATTATACATCAATAACAACCCCACCAGTAAAAATAAAAACACACCTCATGAATATGATGCGTCACGCGTGGTCATCACTACTACCTCCATCTGGTGGGCCAGAGGCCTACAACAAATAAACATTATGAATATTTTCATAACAAAAATAATTTAAATTAAATAAATAAGTACAGTATAAACCTACGTCGTATGATCCCCTGCCCCATCACCTGGACGCACGTATTCCTGTAGTGCTCTAACCTCAGCGGTCAATTGCACATTTGCCTCCTCGGAAGTGCGCAGCCGTGCCTCGAAATCTGAAAACTGCTGTGTCATCTTAGCAATAGCAAGACCAAAAACCGCAGCACGTGACACTACAGAACGAAGAATCCCTGTTCCATAGGTCAAACTATATCCATGCTCGTCCTGACCAATAATACGATCAAAGATCTCATCCCTTCGCATGGGAAGCTATCACTGGTCCTCTGGTAGATGTTGTACCTCAGCTTCAAATTGAGCCTGTGAAATATTTAAATATATATACATATATATGTTAATATACAGATTTATTTAAGTACTGGTAAGTACAAGCACTTACTATCAATGTTGTGGTCTCTGGATCATTGCGATCACGAGTCCTCATCTACACTGACATTTTATCAGTCGATGCACCTTACTCCTGCAACTATATATGAATAGAATATAAACACAAAACCATATTAATTAATCAATTAAAAAATGAATAATAAATACATCATGTCAGAGCTGAGATACGAGACGAGTCCCAAGCCTGTGAGGTGGTCCCTACAACGCTCGATTCTCAGAATGGCGTGCTGACACCTCCTACATTTAATTCATTCAAATTTCAAACAAATCACACATTCTTGAAAATATATATACACAAAAATAAATATACAAACTGAAACACCCTCAGTAGACCAATATGTAACCAAGTCACGCCACTGAGCCGGGAGGACACCTCTCTGGAATTTTTCCAGAATGTCTAGGGCACCCACATTTGGTACCGAGTGGTCCCTCTTCACTTTGCCTTTATAGTATTTCCACATCTTACGACATTTTCTCATACACACGGGCTGAAAATCTTCAAGGCATACTTTCAAATTTTGCTATAAATAAAAAAATCACACATATTAGTATTGTCTATACATAGAGAATAAAGTAAAATGCTCTTCTTACCTGAACCTCCCTCCAAAGATGATCTAATGTGTCCTGAGGGATAGAAGACCAGTCACGCGTGGTCAATGGAAATCGATGTGGGTCACATATGATATGACCCAACAGACGAATAAATGTAGGGGAATTCGATCCCACAGGATGAAATACCTCATCAAATGAAACATCAATCGTCGTGTTGGAATTCCATGATAAAATGCCACGACCGGGGCCTCTCTTGCGAGAGGAAGAAGTAATCGAGTCTGATCCTATTGAGATTTTATATATAATTTGGCAGATGTTATAAATATATATATATATATATGTTTATAAATTACATAAAAAATAGAGACAATGACATTCAAACATACCTTGACCGTGAGTGATAGATTCCTCCGATGGATGATGTGGATTTGCTGCCTCTTCCCCTGACATTCCTACCGTCATAGAAAACATTAGTAAGGGGACTATCCAAAGTGTCTAAAAGATAAGTTGGACTATTCTTAAAAAAATCAAACTTGTAAAATTGTTAATCAAACAAAAAATGTATTGAATAATTAGTTGTGAATGAATTTTAAAAAATCAGAAAGTTAACAAAACAAATATAGAAATTCTGTACAAAACCAGTAAATGCATAGCCAAATTTACAATAGATTTAATAAAAATTCAAGCAGTACATGAAACAGAAGAAGAATACCTCAAAGGGAAGATACACCGACAATAACATCCATAAACAAAGAGTAAAATCACCCTAAATATTTATAACTGAATAAACATCCAAAAGTGAGGATTAAAACTTACAAGGATTTATAAAATGGTTAGATAATTTATGATATTCTAGGACATTCAATACTGAATAATGGGAAAACAATTGTACCTTTAATTAAGCATGAAAATTGACCATTTCTCCTGCAATAGACTCTTTGACCCAATAAATATCTTTTTCACGTTGAACTACAGTATGTTGATCAAGCTGTTGGTAAACAAACAGAACAGTCTCGGGTTCATCTTCTTCAAATAAAAACACTCATCACTGAGACATTTTGACAACAACTTTCCAACTTAGATCCGAAGGCAATGTAACAAAGAATACATGTTCCGTTGTGATGTCAAAATGAAAGGTTCATTCTCAACTCGTTCATTATTTCTGTATAAAATATAGTTAAAATTCACCAATGAAAACTGATATTGATCAACTTTACATCCACGCACTGGATCAACCCAATTACACTTTAACAATATGTACTTCAAACCGTGTGTGTATACAACTTCCATGATTTCTATCAATTGACCATAGTAATAACCAGAATCGACAAATGGACAACCGATGCCACTGTTTTGTGTTTCTCATTTGTCGTCAACATATTTAATGCAAAATCAAAAACCATTAGCATTAATATCTTTAAAATGAAAAGCCTTTATAGATGGACACTCATCCAGTTGGATAAATACTTCAGTTAGCGTGGGGTCCCCTAACTCCCTCAGCTTAAGAACCTATATAATTTATAAAATTCAATACTGATATATGTAGAAATAAATTAGTATAATACTTCACTCATAATGAAAATCAATTTATACATACATAATCCTTGAACCAATCATGAAATGACGCATAATGAGATTTTTGAATTTACAACTCATTCGAACGATACATCTCTTCTTTTATCTCATTAATGTGTTTCCTACAAATGATAACGCGATGTTTAAATGATCAACTTATGCAAAAAAACATGTAAAAGTTATACAAGCACACTGATAAGATACTTACTGCATTAATGGTGAAACTAATGGAGTATTGAACAAGATATATCGATGTGCTTGTATCCACTCTATGTTGTCCATATCAAATGTGGTTCCTTCCCCAACTGGACCATCATGAATCTGAGAGGGATTATCTATTTTTGTTTCAACATCCGTAAGATATTCTGCACAAAAAGTAGTACACTCATCCATCAAATAACCATTGGCTATTGATGCCTCCGGACGAGCTCTGTTGTGTAAAAATATTTTCAATGTACTCAAATACCGTTCAATAGGATACATCCACCTGAATTACACTAGACCAGAAGCCATTACTTCATCAGTCAGGTGCACTTTCAAGTGGACTATAACATCGAAAAATGAGGGGGGGGGGAGTTTCTCAAAGTGACAAAGCATATGTAAAATTCGGTCCTGAAAACTTTTTAAATCACTCATTAGTTGATTTATTAAACAAAGCTTTCTAAAAAAATTACTTATCTCAATCAACGGCTAAACAACATTGAGGGATAAAAAATCACAAATTGCGATTGGAATCAACTGCTGAAGTAGTATGTGACTTTCATGACTTTTCAACCCTTGCAATGTCTTGATCATCAGATTCACACACTTTGAAATATTAGAAGAGTAACCATCAGGCTCCTTGACCATCTTCAAAATGGAAAGAAATGTATCTTTCTCCTTTGTAGTAATTGTATACTGTGCAGCAGGAATATATGCCTTGTTTCCCTCAGCTAACTGTAAATGCAACTGTTTCCTTAAACCCATTTCTTTCAAATCACGACGTGCATTAACATGGTCTTTTGATTTTCCACTTACACCTAAAATGGTCCACAATATATTATCACAAACATTTTTTTCAATGTTCATGACATCCAAATTATGCCTTAGCATGTCAGTTTTCCAATACGAAAGACTATAAAAAATAAATTTCTCTTTCCAATTGTGACTGCATTGCCTACCCACAGCACGAATATTATGTACTGGAGGAGCCACCAAATCTTGAATTTCATATACCATACAGATGTTCTCTTCCTCAATCTATGATAACATTTCGACTCCTATCATGATCTTTGGTGCTGGGCTGAACTCTCTAGAACCATCAAATGCCACTCTGTCCTTTCTGAACCTGTGCTGAGGGGGGAGAAACTTCCTATGACCCATGTATGCCCATTTTTTGGAATGTTTAATCCATAAATATTTTTTACTTTTATTGCAATAAGGGCAAGAAAATTCCCCTTTCATACTCCAGCCTGATAAATTTGCATAAGTTGGGAAGTCATTGATTGTACACAATAAAGTAGCATACAATTTGAACATTTCATTCGTTTCACAGTCATAAGTCATCACACCATCGCCCCAAAATTCATTCAACTCATCAATCAATGGCTGAAGGTAAACATCAATCTTATCCCCCAGTCTTTTAGGTCCATCAATAAGAGTGGAAAGTAATATAAATTGTTGCTTCATACAAATCCACGGAGGAAAATTATATGGAACCAACACCATGGTCCATGTGCTATGAGTTGCACCAACCACATACTTGAATGGATTGAAACCATCTGCTGTCAATCCCAATCAGACATTACGAACATCTTTAGCAATGTCAGGATGTCTCTTATCAAAATCATTCCATGCATGAGAGTCTGCCAGGTGGGTTAACATATCACTTTCATGAACTCTTTCTGCATTCCATCTAATTAAATTAGAAACTTTAGATTATATAAAAAATCTTTTCAACCTCGGTTTAAGGAGAAAGTAACGCATTTTCTTTTCGACAATCGGTTTCCCCTGTATCGCAATCTGACTTTGATGAGTCTTATTTCCCCTGTTCTCTTTCCACATGGAATCACCACAAACCGTACAAATATACAAATGGGTAGTTTCCTTTCTAAACAATATACAGTTGTTTGCACATGCATCTATGGTCTCATATGTAAAACATAAGTTCTCTGTCAACTTACGAGCATAGTAATACAACTCAGGAATCTTAGTGTCGACATGAAGACCTTTTTTCAATAACACCAAAAGCATGTCGAATGATGTGTTTGACCAATTATTGAAAGTATTAAAATACAAAAAACTAAACGATAAATGACAGTTTATTTTAAGAAGTACATCCAAGATATAATTCTATTTTCGCATCATCAAGTTCCTCATAAAACCTCCTCGAATCACAATCTGCACCAGAGTGAATATTTATCTCACCGGTCTCAAGATTCTAGATGTCAATGCCTTTAGGATCAAACCCACATACCATTTCAGTAAGCATTTAATGCATTGGATCATTAATCCTTGCATCAACATCCATATGAGCTGCATCTGTATTTTGACAATGAATATATTCTTCTCCATGACGAGTCCAACTCATATAATTTTTCAGAAATCCATTAAATAATAGGTTCTCCCTCACTGTATCTCGTGTGAATTAATATCTGTTAGTACATTTTCTATATGGATAACTAATACAGTAACTTTCAAATCCTCTGGTGAAGTCAATAAACTATATAAATCCATTGAAATATTCTCTAGACATTCGATTTGGAAGATTAATCCAACTCTTATCCATAATAATATCTGTATAACAAACATTTACACAATACTTATTACATTTTCATTTTTCAAACAATTATATTTAAAATAAATACTAATCATTTTTTATGAACCATTGATAAAATAATAATGTAGGTGAAATCCCATGTCATACCTGATTGCAATACAAACTTGGAAGGGAGTGGAGCCGAAGGCGGTGCTGCGAGGGAGAGGAGAGGTAGCGAAGGGGAGCCGGAGCCAAAGGCGGTGCGGCGAGGGAGGGTGACGGGCGCGGCAGTAGTGGCGGGGAGCCGAATTATAGGAGGCGGTGAGGGGACGGGCATCAGGGGGGGGGGAATCCGGGGTGCGGGGAGGGGTGTCTGGGATGAGAGGGGGGGGGGGGGGTGCCCGGGGTGTGGGGGAGGATGTTCGAGGTGCAGGGGGGGTTGTCCGAGGTGCGGGGGGGGGGGAGGGGAGGCTGGTCGTCAGGGTGTGGGGGGGCTGTCCGGGGTGTGGGGGGGAGTCTGGGGAGCGGGGGGGGGGGGGGGGGCTATCTGGGGTGCGGGGGCCCTGTCCGGGGTGCAGGGGGGGGGGATGTCTAGGGTGAGGGGGTCGTCCAGGGTGGGGGGGGCATGGGGCGGAGGGCGGAGGTAGAAGGACGGAGGTCATAGGGGTAGGAGACGAAGGGGGAAGAGGACAGAGGGTGGAGGGACGCCAGAGGGGAGTGGAGGATGGCTGGAGGGCAGAGGGGTGGACAGAGCGGTGAGGGCAGATGGCGGAGGGCGGAGGCCGACAATGGCGGGGTGGCGACGACGAGTGGTGGAGGGCGGCTGGTGCGCGGTGAGGAAGGGCAGCGGGGGAGGGCGTGCGGGGAGGGTGGCGTCTAGGGGGGGCTAGGTTGAGGGCGACGGTGGGGGGGGGGGGGGGTGTGCCGAAGCCCTAAGATTTTTTTTACAAAGGGCAGTGACCCCCTTTTGCGGTCGCTATTGGGTACCTACATCAACTGCCAGAGGCGGTCGCCTGTGTCAGGGGGCTTAAATTCCCAGTGTTCTAGTAGTGCAAAGTATACTCATCTCATTCATGAGGAAACTCAAGGCCCAACTCATTAGCTCAAAGATCAAATATTCCACGAAGGAAAGTATACCACGAAGGTAACACCACAAAGGTAAGTACCACAAAGGTAATGCCACATAGAAGAATACCACAGATGTATCACCACAAAGGAAAGCACCATACAGATACGCCACAGAGAAGAATTCCAAAAAGGTATCACCATGAAGGTATGTAATTAGAACACACCAGGTATAACTTATGTACATGAATATAGATGATTAGTCGTAAGCTAAATCATCTTATTCTGTTAAGAGGAAGACCCACGTAGGATCCTAAATCATCAGACCCACCCAAGATCTTAGTACATAATCTGACCCACACAGGGATCCTAGTACAACAGACCCCACATAGAATCCTATTACATCATCAAACCCACCTAGGATCTTAGTACAAAAGACCCACACAGGATCCTAAAGTAGTCCCACATGGATTCCTAGAGTAGATCCATGTGGTATCCTCAAGAACAGACCCACGAAGGATCCCAAAGCACAGACCAACATAAGATCCCTTTTCATGTTACATACAGCTATAGGGTTCCCATACTAAGCTCGCTTGATTCTGGGGAGGATCCACTCCTCAAGAAACTAGTTTATACTACAACTTCCATGAAGTCCCATGAAGAAGTATCCCAAAGGACCACCACGTAAAAGGGGTCTCAAAGCAACAGAAGGTGCATCAATTGGACGTTCGATCTGTATATTATTGGTCTTTTAGTCCCGAGGGCCTGGTTAGATTCATGCTCGACCCAACCCATCCGTACCTCAACTTTATCCAAAACTAGTGTGGGGTATACCAAAAAAATTGTATCAATCCAAGGTTTCCAGTGCCTCAAACGGTTCTTCATTTAGACACTCTGTGAGGGACATATGTTGAATACAAGATCTCATAATAATAATAATTTTATTATTGTGTGTTTCTTGAACCCGAGCCACGAACCAGAATTTAATATTCATAATTAGACTTAAATCGGACCGTCTTAATGACAGGATCACATCGCCACAGACGGTACGTCAATCAGACGTCACAAATAGGAGTTATGGAGGGTCGAAGATTTAATATTAATAATAATATATTATTATTTGAGCTTTTTGGGTACTCAATCCAAAAAACCGAAAAAGACATCCAATATTGGATTCATAATTTTTGTCTCAAAGTCAGGGTCATACTGCCCTTGACGGTTCGTGAAACTGAGGTCACACAGATAAGTTACGGACGAATTGTGGTTTTACAACCAAAAATAATAATAACATTATTTATATTATTATTATTTTATTCTTTTTTCCCTTACAACCCATCTCAATTTTGATTCACAAACAAGGGTATCTCCTCCCTTTTATTCCAATTATTTCCCTTTTAATTTATTTATATTTTTAATTCATTTATTTTCAACTATTCCTCTCTCGAATTAACTCTTCTTTCCCTACAATTCTCACGCACTGTTCCAGCAAGCAATCAACCCCACAACTTCTCCTGCAACTCTAAACATAGGTTTCCTCCACTTGTCTAGAACTGCCGTCACACCACCTATCTCACTCGAAGCTATGCCCCAAAGACACACCAGAATTGCACCTCCACATTTCCCCTTTCACGGCCCACTGCATCTTCATTCTAATCCCGAAATATAAAAATATAACATATTCGCGATCCTCGGGTTGAGGGCTCCGCGTCCATATGTCGCGCTCAATAGAATATTGCATTTCCAGCACCAATAAATATTTGGATGCATCCTTCCGCGAGCCATTGCGGCTTTGTTCCAAGCCAAAAAAATTAAAGAATCCCATATTTGTGATCCTTGCGGTCGAGGGCTTCACGTCCATGTATCACACTCAGAAAAACTTCGTGTTTCCAGTGCCATTAAATATTTGGCGTTGAAGAATGCACAAAGAACATGCAAAGAATAAAAAGAAATAGGAGAATGGTTTATATGTGGGATGATGGCCACACTCATTTGGCCTTCGTCATCGTGAATTTAGAATATTAAGAATAAAAAAAACAAATTCAAACATATATAAAAACGCTACTCGATTTTCCGTTGGAGATGGTGCGAGGAAGAAGATGAAGTCAATGGGATGGTGATGTCGGCATTCATTGCTCCCACAAGATGATTCCAATCTGGACTCAAGCATCATCCTCGTTCTCTAATTCAGGAGAATTCCCTTCGTTGGAGAGTGTTCTTCATTGGAGAAGATGATCCTCTAAAAGCTCTCCCCAATTCTCTTGTTTCCAATGATTTCTGCAAACTCAAGAAAAATAGGAGACAACTTATTAAATTAAGATTATTAATTTAACAAGTTAAGTTTTATTATTAAGTAACTTGAGTTTGGCACATTAAATAGGGGAATACCAAGGGTTTCCCCCATATTCATTGGGAGTTCGGGTGGTCCCCACCACCAAGCATTCAAAATGGTGGTTTCAAATAAAATAAATAAAAAGTTATTTATTTTTTTCGTCTCCCATGAAAATATGAAAAACTAACTTCCACCATCGACCCACTTAGGCCTAGGTGAAGGTCTCCTTAAGAGAATACCGGCACTGCGAGTTCAACGGTGTCCTCATATTTCGATTCTGTGTTCTGGTTCAAAAGTTACAAAATGTCGTTCGTGTGTTTACTGAACGTACCCAAATAAAAGTTCGGAAAATTATTCACAGTCACCCTTGACCCACGCCAGTTGAGGTTAGACTCTTCCCAAGTGAATCACGCACCAACAAACCCAATGGTACTCTTAGATATCCAATCCGAGTTACCATTTAAAAGTTATGGATTTTACAATAAAATAATTGTCACTTAATTATTTTATTTACGGCCAAAAACTAACTTTCACTAGTGGCATGCACATGCAAATGTTAGTATCTACCTAAATATATAATTCCCTCATGAGTTCAGCGATGGTCTCGGATTTTCAATCCACATTACCAGTTGTGAGTTATAAGCATTTGAACAAAAATTATTTAATTATTTTATTTACGGTTATGCCATTTTTTGGTTTTCTCACAAGAGGCCTGCACCGACTAAACTTATGTTGTGCCTAGGGTAAACCCGCCATCCTAAACACAACAATGCCCTTAGATTTCTGATCCAAGTTATTGTTTAAGAGTTATACCACTTTTTCAGGAAAACGGCTTATGCGCGCTAATTAATAATCAACCAAACTTTGACGGATCATTCCGGGCACTCCGTGCCTCAGAATCGTGCACCGTTAGATTTCACGATCTCAAAATAATCCTATATAATTAAAAATATATATTCAATTTCTGGGACAGTACATGCTACTATAGGTGAATCTAGATATGACTCATATGATGAAGCTCTCCCCTCTAAAGATGATAAATTTCATACTTTCATCAGGAATCACAATTTCCTTCTCTTTCCAATAGATTTTTTGCATTATAATTTGAAATACAATCCATACATAGGATTATATCAAAATAAACCATATGTATGATAATAAAATCAGCAATTAGAGCACGTTTATGTGTCATAATAAGAACTACTCGACTCCTATTTATTAAAAAAAGGATTCCACATGGATTTTTTACTAACAACCCCCTCGTTAAGGTGAATTTGAAATATCTAATTTTTATAGAAAAAAGGGAATATATAAAATAATGTAGAGATCTAGAATCAAATAAAGATTTAGTTAATTTTTAGGATATGATTAATGTACCTACCACCACATCATTTAAAACTTTAACCTCAATTGTTGTAATTGTGTAAGTATGGCCTTATTCTATTGGAATTTTTGGGAAAATTTCCATTGATTTCTAAGACATTCATGTTCATAGTATCCCATATCCTTATATTTGAGGCATTTAACATTACCAATCTATTTATTTTCCTTAAAATCATGATCCTGATGACCTTTTTCTCCACACTTGAAACAAACTCCCATTCTCGAAATGCATGTTCCATGATGCTTTTTTACATTTACTAAAACTTGGAAATTCCATTCTTCTCTTTTTCCTTATTTCATTTTCCATAATACTCAACATACCTAGTCTTATATTTCTTCCTTTTGAATCCATATGGATTGGAAAATTATTTCTTCATCTTGATGGTACATGATATTATATCCTCGTATGATGAGAATGTTTGGGAGACTAGTTCCCTTTGTAAAATTGGTTTAAGACCATCAAATAAATGGTCAATATCACTTCTTGGATTATGAATGTAGTATGTATCATTCCCAATAAACTTTTAAGGGTTTCCTTATACTTGGAAACATTTTCATCCCCATTCTATTTCAGACATAAGAATTGCCTCTCCATATTGTCTCACTGTTTGTGAGGGAAATATTTTTTAAATAAAATGTCCATAAATTATACCCCCTCCATATTTTCAATTTCTTAGTTATACTTTGTGTTTTGAATTAATAAATCCATTGATCTATATCTTCCAAGATATGATAAACATCCATGATAACCTTCTACCATTTGTTATATTCAAAATTGATAAATATATTCTCTAAGGAAATTATCCATTTCTCAGCTACAAATGGGTCTGTAGTCCCATTTAATGATGAATTTGTTTTTCACATGAAGAATTATGTCATTGTAAAACCATGTTGTGTATTGGGATACTCCATTTGAGTTTAGTTATTGCTCATAACCTGTGTTAGTTTTCCTAGTATTGTTATATGTTATTCAAATCCAATTGCAGATCTATCTCCAACATCACTATCTTTCATATGAGGGAAATACCTACATGAGATACTTATATTGATATGATTTACATTTAATCAACTATGAACCGTTTATAAACAATATAATACATTATATTAGATCATAACATTATGAAACATAATTTATAATCTAAAAATAGTGAAACAATTAATGTAAAGTTAATAATTTATGCGTAGATAAACTTATAACTATGGTTTCTTTGGGTTTTCTTCGATAGTTTTCCACAAAATATATCATAGGTTTGTGTTATATAATATATGTTTTGTTAAATCTATTTTCCAAAGTATCTTCTAAACCTAACTCTAATACCAATTGTAAAGACCCTAACATCAGTAACCCAAATTCAGATCCTTACTTTATTACATTGGTATAATGAAAAAGCTATAAAATCCCAAAGGACCGAATAGTTGTGTAGCTTCAGAAAACTATATGAAAAAATATTTATTAAATTAAAAGTTGAAATTAAATACAACATAGTAAATTCATTGGAATCACTCTTATTCTCTCAGTTTATCCCTGCATGTCATTCATAATATACATCTTAGAATACTGGGGAAAAATAAAACTTAATAAAGGGGTGAGATCAGATTCTCAATAAGGGTAAAAAATATAGAGGAATATATAAACCTAAATAAAAAGGCAATGTTAATATCTAAAAAAAACATGCCATTAAAACACAAACATGAATATAATATAGTGGGAATAAAAAATGATCAAAATAATGTCATATAAATAATCACATAATAATGAAACTTAACCATGGATATTATACTAGTCAAATAATCACATGGATTATTAATAAAAAATCTCATAATGAGGGAATTTATAATTTGGTACATCATAAATATTCCTTAAAGTCTTCTTCCAAGACATAATACATAACTAGGTAATACATTAGCCAATACCCAAACTAGTTTGTCTCAAGAGACATACTAATGCATCGAGGGGTTATAGAGGGCCCCACCCAACACTTACTAAGTCTAATGAATTCATCATATAAAAGAGGTGAAACATAATCAATATATACATTCATATTGAAACTAACATATGAAATGTAAATATAATCATAAACTATCGAGAGTAATATGGATAATGGTATCAAGATAGTACATCCCCGGTAAAAATAATCACAAACCATTCAATAAAAAATGGTAGATGGTAACATAAGAGCTAAATATAATTTAAGAATTAAATTAAAAATATTTTTTTAAAATATATGAAAATTATCCAATAAAACCATTGATAAATTCTTGAGATAAATACCATTTTCCTTTGGAAATTAGAGTTCTTTTGGAAAATCATTTGTATTTGTCACAAAAATTAGATAGTAAACATGTATATCATAGAAAATAAAAGGGATTGAAATTATATTTTAAGAATATTAAAAGAAAAACCATACTAAATTTTTTAATCTAATGTTAAAACTTGTAAAAAGAGTGTTTAAGAAACTTTATAAATGAGCCACCAGAGTGTGATTTAAGGAAAAATAGAAATGAGTCATTAAAGCAGAAGAAGTTTTAATTATTTGTATAAAAACAAAAAATAAATACTATAGTTTTTCATTATAAATATAGGTATTTTATAAAATTATTAGTGTCTTAAAAAAGATAATGTAGTGTACTTGAAAATATGTAAGCAATTGGGATGTTTTCTTTAATCAGGCTTTCTTTTTGGGAGTAAATGAAAAAGAAAACTTATAAAACATGTATTTCTGCACTAAAGAATGAATAAATAATAAATTTAAATATTTTTGGAACATAAAAAAAGAATTTATGAGTATAAAATAAAAATAATTAGTAATTACGTTGAGTTAAAGAGAAAAGAAAGTATAACCTAAAGGAAAATTGGAGGTTCGGAATGAATCTCTTACCTTATGTATGAAAGTGCTATGCAATTGCACTTAGTGTCCTGGATAAAAGAATTATATTCTTTAATAATTTAATTAATAACCAATTAAACATTTATTTTATTTAGTAAAAAATTATTACATTCATTTATGAAATTTTCGAAGAGTTATAAGATTCAATTTCATCATTCGAGAGTGTTCATTTTCTTGGTTTTCATGATTGGTTTGCTTATATACAAGTATGGAAGATCATTTTAAATGGGAATAGTTGTTCATAATTGAAATTATATGTTATTAATTAACTTATAAAATACTAAATTATATTATACACATTTTTTTTCTAGATATGAGGATGATTAATTACATAAAACATTAATGATAACCATTTAGATTATTTGATGTTTTTCGATCATCACACACCCGTTTGGTTTTATTAGTTAATTATATATATATAAAATGGTTATAGAATAGTAAATAAGTTGTAATATACATTTTATAATATATTTTAACAAATATAATTGTTATATAACCAAAATTGAAGACAATATTAGAAAAAATTTATCATCCATGAAGGTGGTGAATCGACACCTCATGGACGATGTATTAATTTTTAGAAAAAAGGGGGGAGGGAGGACATTTGATGATGGATTATTAAATTAAAAATAATATTGTATATAAAATATATTGGATTTATCATTATAATTTAGTATAGGTTGGTTAGGGGAGGATAATAAAAGAATATAAATTGAAAATGAATTAAAAGAAAACGAAAGGGGATTTTACCTCTTGAACATCTTCTCCTTGAGAAACTCTTTAGTGAAATTGGGTTTGGTATTTTGTTGAGTACAAAGGCTCATGGATGTTTTGTAGAGACTTGTAAAGTTGATTGGGTATAATTTGTATAAGCTTCATGTATTTTTAGGTGTGATGAGATGGGGTTGGGAGGGGTGGTATTTATAGGGGGAGATGGTTGTTTTTTTATAAATATCTTAATTAGTTTATTATTTTGGCTCAATAACATGAATAGTGATTATTCAAATGAATAAATAAATTAAATAGAGAACCATAGTTCGATATTATGGGATTATAACATTCATATATCATCCATGACTCAATAATCCATGTATTTGTTAAATACGGTAAATTAATGTATTTCACTATTCACAAAAAATTCAACTATTTTTGAAAAATCCCAAAACATTCATCCTACACATTTTTAAATGTTTATAATTAAAAAATCGAATCCATTTTATGAAAAAAATTCTAAATATGTGAAATTTAATTTTTTTAGTAAAATAATCATTTACTTGAAAAATTCTGATTTAATTATTATAACTGATTTTATGACACTTTTAAAAAATTAATTAAGATATCATAAAACTAACTTATAATAATAATACAACAAAATATTAATTTATGAATATATTTCATGAAAATAAATTTTATTTTAATTAAATATTTTAATAATAAAATTTGGAATAAAAATTTCATTTTCACAAAATTACCAATACTTAATTTATCATTTTTAAAACATTTATTTACTTATTCCATGATACAAGTATATTATATTTTCATTCATAAGATTCCTAAATTTTATGTATATATTAATAAGGTAGGATACTATTATATTGTCCCAATTACTATTCATAATGGTTACACTACTATTCCAGCGATCAAGTTAATATTTTATAGTATATCATGGTTTTAAATGTAGTGTTGTGTGAAAAATAATCTATTAAAGATGTTAAATTTAAAATAGGCAAAATATAAAATCTTTGGGTTTTACATCAATTCAATGAAATTTCATGCACTCTATGAATGAAATAAATCCTAAAAAAATATAAATATTGAAAGGCTCGATTCAATACAAAGGTACATTATAGGGAGGAATATCCAAAATCTAGAGTATCTCCCATAGTTTCAAAAAGTAAAAAAAACTCATATTTTTAATAGTCAAATCATATTATAATTTAGTTGGATAAGTTTTCTAAATCAGAAAGTGTTTAGAGAGAGGTGTTAAGTGAGAACTGATGAGTGGTCTGATCAATATCTTCTACTATATTTAGAGGAATAAGAGTCTCAATAAAAGAGGATAAATCTTCACCTCCTTTCCAGGTGATCACTAGTAAGTATGATGACATTGAAATATGGGACCCCATGTGAGATATTATCCCTTCTTGTTTTTCTATCTATACAGTCAATTCTTCTATTAGAGCATGCAAATGAGAGACTTTATGATATCACTATTCAAGAACCTCTGAATCTTCTCTTATTAATTAGACCAGAGAAGTACCACCATTAAAATAATTCAATCCACTCTCATTACTGGACAATTATTTTTGATCTAAAAAATTTATAGAATAATATCATATATTTTCTGATTTTCAAATCCACTAGATTACAAGTCTCAAAAAAAGATGGCGAATCCATTCCACTTCATCAAGAATCTTCTCCAAGGGAGTCTTAGTAATCAAGGTATAGATTTACATCCTAATTAAAATTTTAGGTCCCGAGATCTTGAAAACCACTTTAGGGGGAGTATTGAATGAAATAATCTCTTATGGTATCTATTTAGGTATCATTTAAACTAATGGAATGGTTAACCAGGATAATGAGGAAGAAAAATAATAATTCTCATGTGTTCCCCCT
This sequence comes from Viscum album, assembly GCA_963277665.1. NCBI lineage: Eukaryota > Viridiplantae > Streptophyta > Magnoliopsida > Santalales > Viscaceae > Viscum > Viscum album. Next base: position 917,751,330 of record OY728164.1, on the reverse strand, counting down.
ATCAGGGCATCATATGTCACTAGTATTCAAGGGGAAACTTCCTCAAAAAAACCTTCCCTACCAAATTTGGACTCATCACTCTTAATATAATTCTTCCTTATGGGATATCCTAATTCCTGAATTAAATTTATCACTCCCACAGACAAGGGTCTTTGAAAAAAAACAAGGTTTTTCTACTTGATGAACTATTGGAATCATTTTACCAACTCAGTAAGACTCCACACAATATTATGCATAGTCTTGAGAAATAAATATAAGGGAATTGATGAAAATAAAAATTATTTCAATATTATTATCTTTTACTACCAATATAATCCACAATTTACATATAATTCTAAGATTCAGTTCTCCCCATATGTCATCTAAGGGAAGAGGAGAAACTTGTAGAGTGCAGAAAGAGTATTGAGAGAACAGGAAGGGGATGTATGAGTTGTAAATTATTATCTCATCTAAACAATCTTCGAGGACCCCATCCTGAAGTGATACTTTATATGATTTATCAAAAATTTAGAAACTTACATTTTCTATAAACAAACCAGTATGCATGTTGAATGGAATGAAATTGAAATGGTTATACTAGTTCAATATATGATTAACCTCATCGGTCCCTAATGAAATCTCCTCAACCCTAGAAACATTTATCAAACAAGGAAGGAACAAGACATGATGAATTTCAATATTATTATCATACATATAACACTGAATATTCTATCCTATAAACAAAATAAAAATTAAAAAGGTTTACAGATATGGATGGGGAAATTACCCTATTGGATTTGGCCAAGGAGGTGATAGAGGTGAGTGAGGATTCGCACATCTTAGTTATGGGGTGAAACTTCTTCTAGTTGTGTTTCCATCACCAATGTTCTAACTTCAATTTCCATTTATCCATCACAATATGGGAAAATCTATCCATTTAAAACATCTCTAAATATACCTCCAACTAAAGACATAGAGACATCTATGATCTCACCTAATATCCCCATGATGTATACTCTACAACTTCATTAATGGAACAATAATATCTTGTTATATCTCAATCCTATTGTGTAGGGAATCATTGATGGAATATGGTAGTTGGAAAAGTCCTTCATTGATAAAGAACATGATTAACCAATCCTTAAAATAGATGATCATGTGTAGGTTCAACTCCATCTTTAACTTCTCCTTAATAATTGTGTGCATATCTCATTTCATTATTGGAGTTTGTTCAGGGTCATCCAAAACATCCACATAAGAAAGGAATTCATCATATATTTCATTATGGTGGAGTATTCTCCCATGCTGATAAATATCCTATAGGATGATTCCCACTTCTCCCTGGGTTAAATGAAAAGAGTTTCATCCAGAACAATAGTGACTAATCATCTATTTAAAGACTTCAATTGATAGTATATGAAGAACTGATAAATCCATGTGGCCTCATTAAGATGGATATAATGTATTTTATAGGACAATTACATGAAAATTTACATGACCGTTATTGGCCACACCCATTCATTAGAAAAGTTATCATATATGAAAAAAATTCCCACATTGAACTCTATCCCCTTTTTGGGTTGTCTAGAGAGGAGGCAAGTATATTTGAATAACTCTAAAAAATTTGTTCATGATTGAGATCACAACTATTTAGAAAAAGATAGGAATTACCCAGCATATAGCATGTCTTATGGAATTGTTCCACAATTAGCTTATCACCCTTATAAAATATCATTTGAATAAAATCAAGTGATCATGAAATCCATTGAGACCAAAGATTTTTGTTGGTAAAATTAATAATAGTGTCATCCTAGAGGATAAATCCATATAAATGTAGTCTATATGAAAAAGGATTGTATTGATGTTTTGTTTTAAGAATCCTCATTAAAAAATCACTGTCAAAAAAGACATGATACTAAGGATCAACATTGAGAATCTCGACAATTGTGGTTCTCTGGTTAGCTACATCAGAATACATTTTTAAACTAGAATCCATCGGTACAAAGCAAGAATCATATGATATATGAGTAAGTACGCTTTACAAAATGAGTAAGAGAAGTTCATATCTTAGTAAAAACACATGAATTGCATGACCCATATAAGGGGTTTTGAACGTATGAACCATGTAACATCTCATGATCAATTGATTAGTTTTAATACATGTGATCTCATGACCATATCAAGGTCACACAAAACAAATAAAGATTAGGTGATCACTCAAATCCCATGAAAGACTCATGAATCATGTGAAGAAACCTTGTGGATATGAATGTGCGTTTCATCTTAAGTGACTTACCAGTGTCTAATTAGCATATTTATTTTTTGAATCGTCAACACAACCCTATCACTTGGATAGATAACATGATGTGATAATGTGGGAGAGTAATTTGAATAGTTCTTGTGTTTATGTTACAAAATGTATTGTATGAATCATTCATGATAGAGAGGAGATCATGAGATCTATAGAGGTCTCGCTTAAGAGTGAAATGACTAGTATCTAATTCCCATATTTGTAGAGCACCACAATGAATATGAATGGTCTTATGAAAGGCCAAAATACACATGGAACATCTAATAGTAGTATCCCAAGAGACTTTGTTAGAAAATTAATTCATCAGAGTCAATTACTTGTTCCTAGGACCCTACTTTGGGGTGGGAAGATTTTTTGACTCCTACCAAATGAGCATCAACAATTTTAGGATTGAATAAATACCCAAAGAATTAGTATTATTATATAAAAAAATTAAGGAAAGGATCATAATGTCTATATGGGAATTTGAAACCTAGGTAAAATGAATTGTGTGACCTTAGTAGTATCACATGATGGGGTTATGCACTTCATTCAATTTGTTCATGATCACATGAACCCCCTATGACAAGTCTTCTAGATCATGTAAAGCCCTATTAGATAGCCAACAAGATCATGTAAAGTACCACATATGAGTATTTTTGATTTAGTGACATGTCAATCATTGGACTGCTAACAATCTCCCAATATGATCATAAAAATAAAATATAAAAAAGATGAAAGACTTAATTGAAAGAGAGTTGCACTAATTTTAATATGATGGGTTGATTTTTTTCCATTTGATCAGTCCATGGATATTATTAAATACCTTGGGAAATTTTGAACTCATCACATTATGGCCACTGGGAAAGTCACCTATATAATGAAAAGGATTTCTAACATGTCAGTTTGGTCATGCGATGCCCCTATAGATAACTAATGGGAAAATACCATAGGATTTATGAAATTTAAGTTGAAAAAGGAGGAATGTTTATGTGAAAGGGTGTTATGATGATTTTCATATGAAGGGTTGATTATTTATGCATGATCTATCCATGGATATTTAGAAATACCTAGGGATATTTTAACCTTGTTACATGAATTCCATTGGACATGTTACCTTCATCATGCAAAAGATATTAGACATATCCTTTTGATCATGAGACACCTATATATAAAACTGATGGATGAACACCATAATATTTATAAAATAAAATTTGAAAAGGTGGAACCATTATGTGAATAATAGTTACACTATTTTTCATGAGAACTGGTTAGGCGCATTTCATGTTCATTTTACCAATTGATTTAAGGCCCTTATACATGCCATCTTTATTTGACGAAGGGCCTTAAACATGCCATATTGATCTCATGTAGGGCCGTAGATATGTCACCCGGATCTTGAAAAGGCCATTTGAAATGTCAATTAAAATATTTTAAACCCCATAGATATCCCAGAGTTTCAATAAATATGTCAATGAAAGAGTAATATCTTTGTCACTATTTTTCCTGCGACATGAAGATGACTTCATTAATGACCCACAACCAGAACATGAAATTTTTTTGATGCAACACTACCTCTAATGACTGAATCCCATTTTTATGATTTAAGAACTGTGTGAAGAAGATATGATCTGCGGAAGAAATGCCTATAAATTCACCCCATAAAACCCCTTCATAATTGAAAAACCACACACAAATGGTTGCATAGAGGCAAGTTCGGGCTTTCTATAACCACGCATTCAAAAGATCCTTCCACTAGGTAATCCCAAGGAATGGCATTAGATATTTCACGGTATATTTATACACTTCACATGATCACTGCAATGATAATATGAATTACTTATGACATGATAGTAGGATCATGTGAAGGAGTTTCTATGTGGAAACTTGATCACATGAGGCCTCAATAGACCAATGATTAACAAACATTTAAGCATTTGTTGAATAAAGGCTGAAAAAGATGGAAGCTTCATTCAAAGATGTATATGATGATATTATTGTTAATAGGTCATGAACATCATGTGTTATATTCAATGACAATGTAATGTTCTCCATACATGTAATCTTGATTTGGGGAATTCTTGTAGACATGTCACCTAGATCTCATGAAGTGCCTCGGACATGTCAGCTTGATCTTGTGAAGTCACTAAGACATGTCATCCCGATCACATGAAGTCCTATGAACATTTCAACTCGATAATGTGATTTATTCCATAAATGTCTTCTGAATCATGAAAATCCCACTATACATGTAAATTGGTTCATGTGATGTTAAAGTGTGTCCGATTGTCTCCTATTGACCAGTCAAAGTTCTGATGCTCTGCTAATGTGTATAGTAGCACTCGGGTCGAATCCTCGACGATGATACTTTTTAATAGTCTTTTATTTTTAATTGATTGTATTATGATTGGGGGGGGGGTTATTTTTAGAGAATATGAAATGATCGATCGATTAAGATTGATTTAACAGATTTATAAAGATTAGGCTGAGTTAATTTTTACGGAGTTATTCTTTTGATATCCTTGAGATTTTATTTATATTGCATTTATATTAACACCCACTTCACAAGATAACATTGATTGGAATTTCTAAGTGTTAAGGCTTTAATCCAAGACTTAACTTAACTTAGGGTTCTAATATCAATTATAGCTTGTTGATGGTAGTGTATTTATGGTTTCAATAATCCATGTAAACCACACATTAAACAAAACAAGTCATTAATCCATGACGTGTTAAGTCCAACATATACAATGTTAATTTGAATAATATTAATCGAGAAAATACTCTCAATCACTTAAAATCCCTAAATTTTGACTCACCCCATTAATAGACTTACTCAGCAATTAATATAGTTATTAATATAGTAATATATGTTAATGGTGATGAATTATATATAGAACAAAGATAATGAGATAAGAAAAGATTTGTGCGTTGAACACACACACACGAACGATAATTAAAATTTAAAATTGAATTTCGATTGAATGAGGAAGCGAAAGAGGGGAAGGGGATTCAACAGTATTTAAAAAATTTTAAGAACATTAATATGATACTATAGAAGGTGGATTAGATTAAGATATTTTAAGAAGAAACTTTCATTAAAACCGAATTACAAAAAAAAGACTTACCATAATACAAATGAAGAACAACACAAAAGTAAATGAAAGGAAGCAAGGAGGAATGGTATCTCAAGTAAAAACATGATTATTGAAGATCCTCCCAAGCATTTTTCAGAGCCTTGCTTGTTCCAACCTATCCTCATTTTCTCTAAAATTACAACCCTTTTCAAGGAGAAGAGGGGGATGTATTTACAGCCTAATGCTGTGGTCTGTTTGCATTCCAAAACTGCCCCTCCACTTGCATTACCAATTTGATAAATTAGACAGCCAAATCTCAAGATATGATATTCTTACAAGTTGTATATAAATATCTCTTCTGTATACTCTGAATATTTTTCTTCTATTGGACTTAAGGAGTCAATGTTATAGTCGGTTGATTAAACAAAGTTAATCTGTCCATTTCAATCCAATATTTTTGAAGTCCAAAATGTAAAGGGGTTTTTTAATAGTAATATGCCTTAAAATCTAAATTATTTATTCAAAAATGTCGGACAAATATATCTCCTTTTTCACACTAAAAAATCTCAGCTTTAGTTGATGATTACATCATGAGATATGTCATGAATAATGTCCATTTTTTAATTTCTGGACAAAATGGTGGGATGGACATCAAAGAATTAGTTGGAACCATTTTTATGGGATTTGGGACCTGAAATTTTTATCCATTACTCCTTGAATTATTATAAGAATGTTTTTGGGGAATTAATGAATTTTAAATTCTGGATTGATCCTAGTAATTCAATCTTCATGGATGGTTCGGTTTCCTCATAGATTTGGTGGGCCTTCTTTTGTGGTCCATATGAGACTTCAAATGGAAGAATTGGCCCATGATCTCTTATCATTAAATGTTTTATATTGAATTAATAACCCTAAAAAACAATAAACACACAATTTTTATCAGTATGGTGATAGTTCAAAATAAAATATTAAACTAACTCAATTGGGCTACTTCTAAAAATGCTCAAAAATTATAATTAGTATTAAAACATTAATATTTCACACAAATTATGCACATTTCATATAAAATAAGTAAAGGGAGCATATAATAATTCATGAAAATATTAATAACTTCAAAACCCCCACACGTATTCTTGTGCATGTCCTCATGTGCAACAAATATAAAAAATGACAAAATCATTTTCACTCACCAACAAATATTAAAATTTTGTTTTCTTCAATCAGAGGAGGTTTAGACTATTTCACTAATCTATATTAAATTACACCTCAAATTTTTACAGATACAATGTTCCAAAAAAACACTTTTTTTCATGCTCAAATTTATAAATGGAAACTGTGGACACTCAAAACTCACACCTCTCAGGATGATAAAATTCATTTGTGGAGGTTCACTCTTTCACCAACCAAATGTTAAAAAACGCAGAGTTTGAAAGAGATCTCAGATTCCAATCCCTATCCAAATTGAATAAGAATCAAGAGGTCTTTTGAAGGGGTTTTTCTGTGTCTATGAGATGGTAGGAATATAATGTCCAAGAGTGAGAAGAAGAGGGGTAAAACACCAACATGAAAAAAGAAATGAACATTTTTTTTAAAATGAGACATGGAAGGAAATGGAAACACATATTTATGATGGAATAAAAATTTAAAATAAGACACAAAAGTGGAAGGAAATATGAATGGAATGAGAAGATGGAATATCTACAAAACACCAAAAATCTCCCAATTACATAATTGTTCATCATTTTTTTCATTTTTCGAAAGTTGAACTTGAAATAGATCTCACACTCATCTCCCAACCCATGATTGATCTACCCAATACACTAATTGTAATAGTTATTAGAAGAATAAAATTTTAGGAAGAATGATTTTTGACCCACCCAAGACACAACCCATTCTAATTTTCATTTTTTTTGATTTTTTTTGATTTTTTTTTGATTTTTTTGAACACTTTTCAATTATACAAGATAAAAATATATACATTCCCAAATCCCACTAAAGGAAAACATATCCCCCACACTGAAATGGATGCTTTCCCTCAAGCATATGATAACATGGTGAAATCAATTTTTTTTAACCAAAATGGAATCCATTCCCCCCACACATAAATTTCAAGAAATTATGCAATGAAAATCCATGTTGATATTGGGTGGGAAAAGGTATTGGGCTTGTAATGTGTTTATGAAAGAAAATGTTTTCATAGGCTTGAATGGGATTTCAAAATGAGGATTTATGTAAGGGAAATGGGAGGCTATTTGTCTATTGTTATTCTCATGTGGTTCAAAAAATGCTTCTATCACATTAATGCACACTAAAGTAGAAATTCAGCTCAAATGTTCACAAACTCAAGACTCACAAATGGGGGTAAAAAATGCACACATTTTAAAAAGATGGCCCTAGGTGTCCTTTTCATGAAAGCTAATGATGTTTCTCATGGGTGGGAAAATCATTTTCCAAATTAAAAATTGAGCATTAATTTTTTTTTGGTTTTGACACAAAATTATATATCACAATATATGATGAAAACACAAGATTTTTGAGATTAAACCATGTCTTTTGACTCCCCAAATTGGTTAGAAAAAACTTCAATACTAGATGGTGAGTAAGCATGACTCTTTAGTTTTTTATATTTTTTTTATATGATGCTTTTTTTTGTTTTTTTTTGGTTTTTTTTATTTTTTAATAAAAACACACCCACACAAAAGAGAAAGAGAAAAAGAAATGGTTTGATAGAGAAAGTGGTAAAAAATGAGAATGAAGGAGGAAGAAGAAGAAAGAGAAAGAGAGAGAGAGAGATATATAAGATGAGTTAAAGGGAAAGAGGTGCCCCTAGTTTGGATTTGGTGGGTCGTCGTCTCCATCTGGTGGTGGGTCGACTGCAGAAGTTGGAGATCCAGTGGAAGTCGATGTTGATCCAGGATTGTGCATCCTCTCATGACGATTCTTTAATCGATGTCCATTAACCGTGAATGTCCTTTGGGAAGAGGGGTCTTGGACTTGCACTATTTATCTTCATGGAATACCTTTATCAGGATGTGTTTTTCATGGAGTGCCTTGGATTTTTCTTTGTAGAGATTAGAATTCTTGTAAGAATCAAGTTGAAGCTCCTCCAGTTTATCCAATTGCAACAATCTTTCTTCACCAGATTTTTCATAATCAAAATTACATGTTTTCACAGCCCAAAAAGACTTATGTTGGATTTCAACTGGTAAATGACATGCTTTACCAAAAAATATCCTAAAGGGAAATGGGTGTTTTATATGAAGTTCTATAAGCCCAAAGTGATTCACCAAGTCTTTCAGGCCAATATTTCCTGGTGGATTTTATAATTCTTTGAAGAACTCTTTTCACTTCTCTATTATATTTTTCGACCATGTTTTTTTCTAGGGGTGATATGCAGTTGAAGTTTTATGTACAACCCCATTATTTTTCAAAATATATTCCATGGTTCTATTATAAAAAATTGGTTGCTAAGTCACTGATCAAGGCATGAGGCATGCCAAATATGTAGAATATGTGTGTCTTTAGGAACTCACTAACAATATGTGAATCATCCTTTCTAGTGGGTTTTCCCTCAACCCACCTAGAAAAATAATCAACTTCAAGAATAATGTATGAGAATCCATGGGAAGGGGGGAATGGTCCCATGAAATCGATACCCCAAACATTGAAGATCTCGTAGAAAATTAAAGGCTTTTGGGGCATTTCATTTCCATTTGAAATTGTGCCAAAATTTTGGCAAGTGGGACATGATTGACAGAACTCATGTGAGTCCTTCAAGAGTGAAGGCCAGAAGAATCCAGAGTCTAGGACCTTTCGGGAGGTCCTTTGTGGTCCAATGTGGCCACCACCAGGCATTGAGTGACAAAATTCTAATATGGAAGAATGTTTATTTTCATTGACAAATCTCCTTATTACCATGTCAGACCCAATTTTCCAAAGTTTATTTTCTTCCCAGAATTAGTATTTTGAATCACTTTTCAACTTCATTTTTTATTCTTTTGAAAAAATTTCAGGAAAAACACCAGAAACCAATTAATTTACAATTGGGGCATACCGTGGTATTCTTGGAGTGAGAGATGAATGGTGTTCAGAGGGGAATTCAGGATTGATGATTTTAGAATGAGAAAAATTAGAAATTCTACACAAGTGATCAGCCAAAAGGATTTGTTTTCCTGGTATATATTTGATTTCAAGGTCAAACTCTTGGAGCATTAGGATCCACCTTATTAGCCTTGGTTTGGAATCAATTTTCTTGAGTAAGAACTTTATAGCCGAATGTTCTATGAAGATAATGATTTTGGAACCTAAGATATAGGGATGAAATTTATCTAAGGCAAGAAAAACTGCTAAAAGTTCATTTTCAGTGATAGTGTAGTGAGATTCAGATTTATCCAATGTTTTTGAGGCATAATAGATGACATGAAGAATTTTTTCTCTTCTTTGACCAAGAATAGTCCTAACGGATCTATCTGATGCATCACACATCAACTCAATGGGTAAGGACCAATATAGGGGTTGGATTATCAGGGCATATCTAAGAGAAATTTTGAGTTCAACAAAGGATCTCTTGAAAACCTCATTGAAATGGAAAGTGACATCATTTTGGAGAAACCTAGTGAGTGGGAGTAAAATTTTACTGAAGTTATGGATTAATCGACGATAGAAACCAGTATGACCAGGGAATAAACAAATTTCTCAAATTGATTTGGGTTTAGGAAGTGATTGGATCACTTCAATTTCGGCAGGATTAACTTCAATACCCTCTTTTGAAACTATATTCCCTAGAAAAATCCCATTTGAAACCATGAAGTGGCACTTTTCAAAATTTAACACAAGGTTACACTTGACACAAATTTTAAGGACTAGAGAGAGTGAATTCAACCAAGATTAAAATGACTCACAATAAATGGTAAAGTCATCCATGAAGACTTCCATGCAGTGTTCAATGAATTCAGAAAAGATACTCCTCATATACCTCTGGAATGTTTCAGGAGCATTGCAAAACCCAAAATGCATTCTCCTATATTAATATGTTCCAAAGGGGAAAGTGAAAGTATTCTTTTCTTGGACTTGAGGTCTGATTAGGATTTGGAAGTAGCCATTGTATCCATCAAGAAAGCAATAGTGCGACTTTCTGGCTAATCGTTCTATCAATTGATCAAGGAATGGAAGAGAGTAGTGATGTTTTCTTGTTTCAACATTTAATTTTCGGTAGTCGATGCACACATGCCATTTGTTTTTCACTCGAGTTGTGACTACCTCCCCATGTTCATTTGTGACAATAGTTTTCCCACCGTTCTTAAGTACAACTTGAATTTGACTAACCCATTCACTATTAGAAATTGGTTAGATAATACCAGCTTGAAGAATCTTGGTGATCTCTTCCCTAACTACCTAAAGGATGAGTAGATTGAGTCTTCTTTGTGTTTGTCTAATTGGATTGGATGATTCCTCAAGATGGATGTGATTCATGCAAAGGGAAGCGTTGATTCTTGATATGTCATCTAGGGTCCACCCTAAGGCCTTTTTTTCCTCTAACGCTTGAACAAGTTTGGACTCCTCAGTTTCGGTAAGTGAAGTAGATATAATGATAGGATAAGAGTGATCATGGAAAAGGAAAGAATATTTCAGGTGTTCATGAAGAGGTTTTAGATCAGTCTCATCTTTAATTTGTGGGTTAGGAAACATAGGAATAGAGGAAGGGACTTCAATTTATTTAGATTCATTCTCCTTAATATTGTCCAAGGTGGAGCAGTAGAGATCAGAGTTGATGTGGGATTCAAGTGAGTATTTAGGTTCCTCTAGATTGATGGAGTCTATTAATGAGAGGTCCACATCAACTTCACCATTTAGGACCTGGTTAACCACGGTGCTGATTTCACAAGATCCTTTATCATCAGAACATGATGAACATGATGTAATGGGGTTCAATTGACTCTTAGAAGTTTCCTCGGAAGCATGGATTGAGAATGTAGAGTGATCCTCAGATGGGTATCACATGGCTTGGAAAATGTTGTATTTGAACATTTGGTCACCAAATTCCATGGATAAGATTCCTGAATGGACATCAATATTGGTTCTTGCTATCATTAGGAATTCTCTTCCTAGAATTAAGGGAGATAAAAAAGAGTTCATCTCACCTTCCATGTCAAGAACATAAAAATCGGCTGAGAAGATAAGATCATTGACACGAACAAGGAATATGGATTTTGGAATAGTTGTGCTTCTATTGGATAATTGAATAACAACACCCATTGGATGTAAGGGACCTAGACCAAGGTTAGAGAAGATGGATTTGGGCATGACCTTAATTGAGGCTCTTAGGTCTATAAATGCATCATCAAATCTAGAACATCCAATTTGGAATGGAACTATAAAGGTCCCTGGATCCTTGAAATTTATGGGAATATACTGCAGGGTGGAATCATTTTCGAAGGTCCTAAGTTACCTCTTATGGATGAAAAATTCCTTAAGAAACTTGGAATACTTAGGAATTTGTTTTATGGCATCTAATAGGGGAATGTCGACTTCAACACATCTAAACATGTCGAGCATTTCCGGATCAGGTTCAAAGGAATTATTTAGATTAGAAATGGCTTGAGGAAAAGGAATTGGGTTCCTAAGAGGAATAGAAGGTGGTGAGGTAATGGTTTTATATGCCTTTTCAAGTTTCTTTTTATTTTCATTTTCTAGTTCAACATTTAAAGGGGGGCTGGAGGACTTATCTTGAGGCATAGAAACTTTCTTCCCTGATCTAAGTGCAATTGCACTTACATTACCCTTGGGGTTGGGTAATGGTTGAGCTGGAATTTGGGAAGAATTGGATGGTTGTTGCTGACTAAGGTAAGATGAAAGTTGACCAATTTGGGTTTCAATGTTCCTAAGGCTAGATCGGGTGAAAGAGTTAAGATCTTCCGCTACACTTTCCCATGGTTTCTTAGAAGAAGGGGATTTTCCTAAATTGGGATTACCTATATTTTGGTTCATGGGAAAGTGATTGTATTGGTTTTGGAATTGGGAAGGATCACAAGGGTATTAGAATCTTGGAGGAGGATTGTTCCTTTGAGGTTGATGAATAAAAGGATGAGGTTGTTTGAAGTTACCAACACCTTGACCATATTGGAACTGGTTTAGGTTTTGATGAGGTAATTGAGGGGGATGAGAGATAGAATTACTATACCTCAATCCTTGGTTATAGGAAGAAGAGAAGGGATCATAGTGAGGTTGGTTGAAGTTTCTAATGAAATGACCTGATTGTTGAGGGTTGGTGTTTCTCTAAGCATATGATGCATTGAGCTCCATTGGTCTAGATGAATCAGATTGATCCACTTGAATTTGTGGACATGTGTCAGTTGGATGAGATGGAGAGTTGCAGATTGCACAGTTTTTGACAGGTCTATGAAACATTGACTGTGGAGAAGATGAGGTTGGGGCTTTGGATGCCACAACTAGTTGTTGCACAAGACCTGTAAGTTCACTCACCCACTCAGTCATATTTTTTGGCTTTATGGATTGATTATCTTGGGCTTGTTTGACTTGAGCATGTTCTCGAGTATGGAATTGTTGTGTGTTCGCAGCCATGTTGCTTATGAGATCTCTTGCAGTTGCGTGAGTTTTGTCAACAAGAGCACCGCCACTTACGGCATCAATGAGGGTTCTCTCCATAGCCAATAACCCCTCAAAGATGTATTGGATCAAGAGTTGGTTAGGTATTTGGTGGTGTGGGAAGGTTTCCAAAATCTTTTTGAACCTCTCCCGGTACTTATGGAGTGATTCAATTGGGAATTGACAAATACCACTTATTTCCTTTCGGATAGAAGTAGTATGAGAAGCCAGAAAGAATTTCTCTAAGAAGAGTCACTTCATGTCATTCCATGTGGTTATGGAACCAGGAAGAAGGTAGTAGATCTAGGACATAGTAGTGTCAGATATGGAGAAAGAGAATGCTCAGAGTTTTATTTATTCCTCAGAAACCCCTTGAGGATTCATGGTAGAGCACACCACTTGGAACTCTTTAAAATGAAGATGTGGATCCTCACCAGCTAGCCCGTGTAAATGAGGGAGAAGATGAATCAAAACCTATTTGAGTTCAATGTCATATTCTATGTCAGGATATTGAATACCAAGAGGTTGGAAATTTATATCATGAGCAACAAGTTTTTTAGTGTTTGTTACCAAGGATTGGCCATCTCTAATTCAATTTGTTGGAAAAGGATTGGTTTTTGAATTATTTTATTATCCCTAATGTTCCTCCTAACTTGGAAAAGTGTTCACTCAATTTCAGAGTTAAAAAAATCCGAGTGATTGTTTGGGAGGCTATGAGGAATTCAGAAAGATGTCGGAAGAAACATGAATATGATTTTTTTTCTTTTTGTTTTTTCAGTTAATGATTTTTATGAGAAGGTGGGTTTTTCTTTGTGTTTGTTTTTAATTTTTTTTAAATTTTGTTTTTTGGGATTTTTTTACAATAAAAATAAACTAATGACTGTATAATTGCACCATCCCTGGCAACATAGCCATTTTAAAGCGTAGCCGAGTGTCGTCTATCGACCGGTCAAAGCTCTGATTCTCTGCTAATGTGTATAACAACACTTGGGTTGAATCCTCGGTGATGATACTTTTTAATAGTCATTTGTTTTTAGTTGATTGTATTCTGATTGGGTTTTTTATAGAGAATATGAAATGATTGATTAATTAAGATTGATTTAAAAAATTTATAAAGAAAGGTGTGAGTTTATTTTTAGGGAGTTAAGCTTTTGATATCCTTGGGCTTTTCTTTATATTGCATTTAAATTAACACCAACTTCACAAGATAACGTTGATTGGAATTCCTAAGTGTTAAGGATTTAATACAAGCCTTAACATAACTTAGGTTTCTAATCTCAATTAGAGATTGTTTATGGTAGTGTATTTATGGTTCCAATAATTCATGGAAACATCACATTAAACAAAAAAAGTCATTAATCCATGACATGTTAAGTCCAACATACACAATGTTAATTTGATGAATATTCATTGAGCAAATACTCTCAATCGCTTAACATCCCTAAATTTTTAATCAACCCAATAATAGTTTTACTCACACATTAATATATTTGTTAATATGGTAATATATGTTAATGGTGATTAATTATAAATAGAACAAAAACAGAGGGATAAGATAAGATTTGTGCGTCGAACACACACACACGAACAATAATTAAAATTAAAAATTAAATTTCGATTGAATGAGGAAGTGAAAGAAGGGAATGGGATTGAATTTTATTTAAACTATTTTAAGAATATTAATATGAAACAAGAGAATGTGGATGAGAATAATAGATATTTAAGAAGAAACTTTCATTAAAACAGAATTACACAAAAAAGACTTACAATATTACAAATGAATAACAACACAAAATTAAATGAAAGAAATCAAGGAGGAATGGTTTATCAAGTAAAAAAATGAGTATGTAAGATCCTCCCAAGTCTTTGTAAGAGCCTTGGTCCTTCCAACCTATCCTTATTTGCTCTGAAATTCCAACCCTTTGCAAGGAGAGGCGGGGGATGTATTTATAGCCCAATGTTGTGGGCTATTTTCATTCCAAAACTACCCCTCCAATTGCATCTCCAATTTGATAAATTATAAGATGTATATCTAGATATTATATTCTTAAAAATGTATATCAATATATCCTCTAACTACTCTGAAAATTTGGCATCCATTAGACTTAAGGATCCAAATTTATGGCCGGTTAATTAAACAAAGTTAATCTATCCATTTCAATCCAAAAATTTTGAAGTCCAAATTTTAAATGGATTTTTGAATAGTAATATGCCTTCAAATCCAAATTATTTCTTCAACAAAGTCGTCCACCAATATCTCCTAGTTTACAATGAAAAATATCAGCTTAATTTGATGATTACATCATGAGATATGTCATGAATAGTGTCCAGATTTTAATTTCTGAATAGAATGGTGGGATGGACTTCAAAGCATCAGTTGGGCCCCTTGTTCTGGGAGTTGGGCCCTGAATTTTTTTATTAATTGCTCCTTGCATTTTTATCAGAATATTAGAGGAGAATTAATGGATTTTAAAATCTAGATTGATCCTAGTAATTCAATCTTCATGGATGGTCCAGTTTTCTCACATATTCTGTGGGCCTTCTTGTGTGGTCCATATGAGCCTTCAAATGGAAGAATTGGACCATTATAACTTCTAATGAAATGTTGGATATTGAATTAGGAATCCTAAAAAACATGTACCACACAATGTTAATCATTAGGTCAATATTTATAAAGTAAACTGATTAAATTGGACTACTTCTAAAAATGCTCAAAATTTATACTTAGTATTAAAACATTAATATTTCACAAAAATTATGCACATTTCATATAAAATAAGTAAATTGAATATATAATAATTAATTAAAATATTAATAACATCATTATATCCTCTAGGTATATTCTCCTGATCATGAGAAGTCATATGGACATGTAAGCGTGACTATGAAAAGTCCTCCAATCATGGTATCTAGATCATGAATCAACCCCCATAAATGTTATATTTTATCACGTAATGATGCCAAGACTTGTCATATAGACACTCCAGAAAATCCAGGTAGACACCCTATACAGTTCAGTCCAACACCCCCAGATATGTCATCCCTATCCAGCTGGTATACTTAGGTGTGTGCCCCCGAACCGTGTGAACCCCAACCACGAGTCTTTTGCTTAGAATTTCCCATACATATGGGAAGTGTCTATAATGGACTAGGGATATTAAATAATTGATATTATGATATCCTTATTCCACTCAATATCCATACCCTCTATTTATTTTAGGGTAAGATTTGAATATATTCTAATGGGAATCTATCTTTGTGTAAGCCTCCTCCATATCCCAAAATGTCTAACTCATGTGACCTAATCTCTCCTATGAGTCTATAATCCTTAATTTTCTATTAGTGTATATGAAATGGTCTTGTACTTAAGAATCCACTTTAGTTCAAGTCCCTAATATCCTATTTACACTAGTTTATAGAAACCACCCCTTATGGGTCTATCATTATTCCTCAACTATTAGAGGATTGAGAATATTATTGAATAATGAGGACTATGATTCCTTCAATAATTTGGATATATAGGAATATTTACTATGGAATTAGATCTATATTAAACATTACCTTATGGAAAATTAAATGCATAAGTGTCGAGTCAATGAGTGGTATGCCTGATCAGTTTCTATCCTCTATTTTTTACACCAATTATAGATCAATTGAGATTAGGGACTTTCAATGATCATTTCAATAAAATCATTAAGATACCCCAAATAAGGGAATCCCAGTGTGTAAGACCCATTCAATTACATGATAAAAATACCTTTGTACATGGGTATCCTCTATGGTGTAAGTCCCAATGGAATTTCAATATTGGTAATATCTAAGGAAATAACCCTCTGGAGTAAAAATTATCTATCCCCACCCATCCTTGGGTTGAGTATAGAACAAACTATAAATAATATGATTCTTTTTATAAGAAGGATATATAGGATTCCGTCCTAAGGTTTGAGATCCATACCCAATGTTTAAATTACCTCATATATTTATCCTTGCCACATGATTTTAAACATCACAATTTAGTCATGTCGTATGACCTCAAGATATGAAAGATGAACTACATGGGTTTTGATTCATGTTATCATATGATATTTAGGAAACATAATATTAGTTCAATCCTATTCTCAAAACACAAATCACCTTCTTGGATAGATGTAAAATCCAGAGTTCCAAATCATGTGGGTTTAAAACACAAGAAACATCCATTGCAAGGGAAATAGTTAGAGAACTTCTGATACATGCAAAATGATGATATAAATAAACCCCCTTTACATATAAAGATATTCGACACCTGATCATTTTATTAGGTCGATTAATCCCAAATTAGTATTCGGTATAGATTCGTGAACATATCATAAATCTATAGTAGAGTCCCGAAGTTGTAAATAACCACCCCCCAAAAAAAGGGTGCGATGATCCAGAACTCCCATCCAATTGACTAGTGTGAGCTCCTAAGTGTCATTGAATTTGAAACCCCAAATGACATCCTGACTTTGGAAATAAGGACCCAATCCATCATGGATATGGGAACCATTGTGTGCCTCAACTGATAGATCCTAATGAAATTATTAATTATGAAAAATACCGATCTCTTTAAAAAATACCATTAGTATAGATGAACCAGATGAAACATATAGTGATACCAATGTGAAATCATGTGAAAATAGAATAACTGAATCATCAAATCCATTTTTCATATCTTTTGACAAACACAGATCATATCCTAATTAAATATAGATCCCTTGTATTTAAATTTATTTAATTATTATTGGTAATCTTATTTACCCCCAAAACCTATGGAAATAAACATGACCACATCTATATGATGATATTCACCCTATTTTAACTTCGATAAATCCAATCACATAACCCTAATTTTATTTTTCTTCAAAAGATAACATATGGTATATGTACAATTAGGGTAGCATCGCCCAATATAAATTAGAATTAATTGTGTTTGCAGATTTTATTTGTACTATATGATTCATCCGTAGGTTGATTATATTTTATGATTATTGTTTTTCTCCCATGATTCATACAAACTTGACCTGGTGGTCTAAATAATTATTGATGGAGTTCCTTAGAAATTAAAAAAAATTAATTGATAATAGTTTATAAATTATGATTTTTTCATGGATTCAAATAAAAAAAGTGAATGGAGTAGGAATTAAATCAACTGTAAATGATAACAACACTTCTATGGGGGGAGTTATCATTATAAAGATTTTTTTTATAAGAAACAGTTTGAAATGTTACAAACCAATTTCATATATACTATTAAATAACATAAAAAATAAAGAAAAAAAAATATTTTAAGAGACGAAAAAAATATCACATGCACAAAAGCAAAGAAACAATAAGTGGAAGAAAAAAATAAGTACCTTCATAGAAGAGATCATTTCATAAAAAATTATGTCTCCCAAATAGTTGACCAGTGGAATGGAATCACTCTATTCATACACAACATCTTAATTACATGACCAATATTGCCAAATATTAAAAACACAAATAAATAGGGTTTTCAATTTCCTTAAGGTAACATGAAAAGTTTTACCATTGAATGTTTCTTGAACATGAATTAATTTTTCAACAGCCTTCCCATGCGAACCGGTTGTTAGTCTGGTTGAATTAAATGATCAAAATTGATTTATATAAAAGGTATCAATTTATTCAGATATTACAATAATAAATTTTGATGTAATGTAAAAAATATTGATATGAGGTCTAATCATTTGAATACATCCCAACTTTGAATTTATTTTAAATTCCATCCCTTGTAACATGGAATCTAGTAATAATGTTCTAAATGAAAATTTTAGAAAAATTATTATGAATTTAATTTATAAAAATTCTCATTAATATTATAGAATCATAAAATTTTATAATAAAAATAATTGATATAAATTAAAATGGAAAATTAAGAATTTTCATGGAATTTTTAAATTCAAAATCTAGATAAAAATTTCAATTTCATCTCTAAATAAAAGTTAACATGGAGAAATTATATCAATTTTTTTTAAAATATTTAACAAAAACAAGATTTATCACCCTCATATAGTTATATTATGACCCAATATTTAGATTTGGGTAAATATCATTCTATTATTTTGTAAATATAATCCAACCTCTATATATGAATCATATCATCATAAGAAGAATAAAAAAGGTAGGAAACATAGTAGATAATAAAAAAAAGTAGAGCCAAACGTGAAAATTTTAAGAAAAAAACTAAAAAATAATTAGGTTCATTTAAAAACCAATAAGAATGATGAAACCAGAAATATAAAAAACTCAATTTTATAAAACACATGAATGTGACATAATATAAATGTGCATCTCCACATAAGAAAATACAAAAGAGACTATACATGAAATGGTTCATTTTTTCTTGAGGTCAGGAAAGAGGCCCTCTCCCCAAAATTAGGCCAGGAAAGTATATATCACATATAAAGATTTGAAAATCATTTGTGAAATTAGGCCTCCAAACTCTCCCATAACACATTTACAACATAAAATTACCAAATTAAGATATGATTCAACTCTTGAGACTCGAAACAGATAAGTATATAATGATCAAAGAAACTGTTAAACCTTCCTATGATGTACTCAAGATGAAATAATAACTAATTTTAAAGACATTGATATAGTGTTAGTTTATAAATTCTAAAAATAAATATATAGTTGTTTTCCTATAATTTTATGAAAATAAAAGGGTGTTTGTTTGGTTTTGAATACCTAATTCACAATTTTAAAGACTTTAATATCATTAAAAATTCCTTCTTTAGTCATTTCATGCACAACACAATATAGATTGATGTTTCATATTCTTGTTTACAATAGAAAGGACTCAAAGACTATAATTGTACAATTTTACACCAATATGAGGTCATTTGTTATGGTTTAACCATTAAACATATGATTAGGATTTTTAAAATACAAAAATGTGTTTGCGGACATCCTGAAAAAAAAAACAAATATTATTCAAATTGATGTGGCATCAGTTATGAAATTTTTAAAGGCATTCTACATTGATTTTACTATGATTCCACTCTAATTAGAAGCCATTTTACTAGATTTTAACCCTCGATGCATGTTTTTAAAGACTTTAATATCATTTAATACTATTTACCTAGTCTTTTCAAGCACACCAAATTCTATATTGATGTCATGTCTTCAAACAAACATCAATAATTATTAAAATATAGTATTTATATATTATCATTCCAATATGAGGCCATTATATATGGTTTTGGGTGTTATATACATGTATTTGTGTATTAAAACCATAAAATTAATTTAAGGACATCTTAAGAAACCCACCACTTGAATTGATGTAGAAATAGTTCCTATATTTTAGAAATAAATTTATTATAATTTTCTAATGATTTCCTAGAAATCTATTATTATTTACCTAGGTTTTATCCTATGTATGAAGTTTTTAAATACATTCATATTATAAAACCTATATATTTAGTAATTTCAATATCAAAACACATCAAATTGACATGTAATATTCTCTCACACATAAAAAATTATTCAATGATAGGTTTATAGTTATTTCAAAAAAATTTGAGGCCATTAATTATGGTTTTGACTGTTACACACTATTTTAGATATTTAAAACCTGGAAATGTGTTCATGGAAAACCCAAGAAAAATACCACTCAGATTAATTTGGAATTAATTAATATATTTAAAAAATAAATATTAAATATATTAAATAGTATTACACTCCATTAAGAGTTCATCTTAATGGGTTCAATCCCCTACCAAATGTTTTTGAAAGACTTTAATATATTTTAAAAATACTTTTTGAGTCATTCTGAGAACACCACATGTTGGATGGAATCCCCATATATTGATACATGTAAAAAAAATTCAAATATAGTTTTCCTATTATTTTATGCCAATATAAGGTAATTCTATATGGTTTTGGACATTATATACTTTTTTAGTGTCTTGAAACACTAAAAATATGGTTACAAGCATCCTATAAAAACCATCAATCTGATCGAAAAGGATTCAATTCTTATATATCATAAATCAATCTATGGTTTTTTTACTATGATTTCATAGTAACATGAGGTTTTTTATTTATTTCAACCCATCAAAAAATGTTTTTAACAGTTTTTACATCATTAAGAACTACTTATTCAGTCCTTACACACACACCCCATGTTGAGTTGAGATTCAATATACTCATGCTCATCCAAAATTATTAACTAATATTTATTTATATGATTGGACACCAATAAATGATTTTTTTGATATGTTTTTTCTATTAAATTCTTATTTTATAATTTTAAAATAAGAAAAATGAATTTTTTGACATCTTAAGAAAACCACTACTTAGATTGATATGGCGTCAGTTCCAAAATTAATCAAATTTATACAATTTATTATTTCTATTATTTAAAGTAAATTTGAGATATTACATGGGTTTTACCCCTTGTCACACATTTTAAAAGACATTCATATCATTAACAACTAATTATTACATCATTCTGAGCACACCACATATTGGATTGACATCTAATATTCTCATGCATGTAAAAAATTATTTAGAAGCTATTTCTAATGATTTAATTCTAATATTAGGTCAATTATTTTTTTTTACATTACCGAAATATTTTAGATTTTTTAATCACTAAAAATAATTTACAAACAACCCAATTAAGTGTACCTCACTGATCTAAATATCACACTTCAAGAAATTGGCATGTTGTCGACGATTTATCCCTGTACACAGAACAATATCTTAATAAAGAGTATTTCCCTCCTTTTGGCAGGGATTAAACCAAAATACCATCAACAAATTTTAACAAATACTAGTATATAAGTGTATTAAATTCCCAATTTATTAATATAATACCCCAAGGTATTAACTTAATTTAATTTATACCAAAAAGTAATTTTTTTTGAATTTCTTGTTTAAAACTGATTATTTTTGTTTTTTTGGATAGTTATAAATTATTAGGTATCTCAAAATGGTGTATTAGTTCTTGTTTTTGGTAGATCATGTGTATTGGTAACTAATAGGGGTGTTAGAACAGTCAAATAATTGAGTCTTGGGAGTTATTCATGATCAGGATTTGTTGTAGATATATTTTAGTATTAATATGGTTTAGAGAGGAACTTATAGAATTTTAAATCAATTAGAAACATTATAAATAAATTTTATTATATTTTTAGAGACAATATTTTTTTTGTAATATTATAAAACTTTAACATGAAAGAATCATCATATAAGGAAGTACAAAACATATAATTCACACTATGAGAAGTTACTCTTATGTATGGGTACCCTATATATAAAATTAACCCTTGTGAATCTGTTGAATTTGACTAACTATAGTAAACCCTGAACAACATAAGGTTCCAATAATGTTAAAGGGATATATATAAAAGAAAACCTTGATATTTAATAGTATCTCTTTGCAACATAAATGTAAGTTAAAGTTACTATGGTATATATAAAAGTAAAATCTAATGATACATAAAAGTAATTTTGGGTCCCTCGGTAATATCTAAATGTTTTTCTAATAATACATAAGGGTATCCGGAGTTGAATTTATAAATTGGATAAGTTTTGGGAATATCTATGGCACAATAGTTTAATTTTATACATTGGTGTTTTCCTCCTCTTAAAAATTTGTTAAGTATGCATGGTATCACTAAAGTTCCATGTTTTTTGAACTATAAAGAAATCCAAGTGATTTTGAACCTTTTCTTTTACTGGATTGGATTTTTTAAAACCAGGATTCAGAACATAATTATAAGCATTTTAAAGATTTAACATATTTTTTTGGACTTGGGTTAAGGCCCATTATGTTTCTCAAGTGTCTTGAGAAGTTTCAAAAGTGTTGGACTTGGGAATCAACTTTTTGAAGGACCTGTGAAGGGCACATGGTTTATTTGAAACAGTTTGGCCCACTATAGGAAACCATGTAGGTTTCATCAAAGGTGGTAGTGGTGGTGAAAATGGGAAAATCATGGTTTGCTAAACTGTGTTCCTAGACCACATGGTGATCTTTTGGAGTTAGTAGCCTCACACTGTACACTACACTGTTTGAGTATGGTTTGGAAAATCGTGCAAATAAAACTGTGCGGTTGGGTCTATTTTAAGAAATTAAATAAAATTTAAAATTAAAAGGAAAATAATTAAATTGGAAATAAAGTGTAAAAATATTTTAATAATAATAATAATAATAATAATAATAATAATATTTATTTTAGTTTTATGTTTTAAATAACCCTCAAGGGGTTCTCTCTTTCACCTTCCCCATAGCCATGACGAGCGACATCCCCCTTCGGTCGAACCCCATAGGTATGGGACCGCCCTCTCCATGGATCCCTCTTTGATCAAAATATCCACTAGGTTTCTTCATACTTTCTATTTTATTCATTGACATAGGGTATAATCTTTCTTGTGTCCCCCAATATTGGCCGTTTTTTGCTCTCCCCTTCACCCCATATGGTTCGATCGAAACCCCAGGTAAAGGGGTAACCAATTTCTATTCCTTCTTCAGATTTTATTGTATGCAATGGGATCATTATGTCATGTTTGTGTGTATTCTAACATCTTCTATCGAAGGTGTGGTGTATGGGTTTGTTTCGGTTCATCTTCAATGATTTAAGTTAAGGGTTTCCATTTGTTTTTGTTATTTCTCCTTTTAAAATTGGGGATTTTTGTAATTTATGTGTTCTTGGTCATTTAATTGAGGTGTTTTGAACCTTGACACTATATTTTTATAGTTATAGTAATTATTGTATTGGGTTTCAATTGTCCATGAAGGTATAAAAACACATACATATTTATGTGTGTATTTATATATATATCTTAATCATACATATTCCCTCATTGTGAGGGGAATACATGATTTTAATTAAAGGATACATACAAACATACATATACATACATACATACATATACATAGGTACATACGTACATACATACATACATACATACATACATACATATATATTTCGCTGTGTGTGTGTACGTGCGTGCGGGTGTGGGGTAGTTTTGAGTGGTTTCCACAAAAATATGACAAGTGATGACAGTTGGCTTGGTATACTTCTTAATGTAGGGTCCCCCTCCATTCCCTATTAATTTAAAGAACTCATTAATTATTTACTTATCAAACCTTACTTAGATTTTAATTACTGCAGTATGGTATTTAGATTAAATTCCTCTTAAATGTTAATTGATTATGTTTCATGATTTTGATACTAAAATATGATAAATTAATAGTTTAAAGAGAAATGTCATGACATTATAATAAAACCCCTCCAATTGAGGCGCACTATCTTCAAGATAAAAATTAGTTATTATATCTTTATTCTTTTTTGGATTATTGTATTGATATCTCATATTCTTTGATGTTATGTTTGAGATATAGAAAGTTTAGGACATGTCCCCTAATGGAAATAAGAAAAACAGACTTTTCGTTTTTAAATGATTAAAGAACCAAGTCACCATCTAAGTGCTTGGACTAGTTTTTAGATTGAAATTACCCATGTAGGTGATTTACCTTTACCATTGACACCTCCTAAGAGACCCATGGTTCCTTATAATGTTTTGTTAAATTGAATGCTTTTATACTTTAGACGATACATGGATTCCTGTGTAAAAATTCCATGGATAGAACCAATGGTTTATCATACTTATTATTTGGGTGATAATTGTATTCCAATGTAGGAATTACTTGGATAGAATCAGGTTCATAAATAAATAATTGGTTACATGTTCATAGAACCCCCTTTATTGTTGATGAAAGGTAACAGAGTGGACCATATTTTTTTTAAAGTCCTTAAATGGATTAAATGAATTGTTGTATGCTACCTAGCCTTGTCACACTAATGGAAGGCATGGCTTGAAAAAAATTATATATTATATGACTTCATTATCAAATAGGAGTGTACTGACTCAAGTTAACCTTGGATTCCTTAGGGAATTCCTTGGGAACCCAGGAAACCCATTCCAATTCAGGGATGCAGATTACTTTGGTTGAGACCCACCTGAAACCAAATCCTTGTATATTCATGGATGCTTAGAATGTTACCTTAGGATCCCTACAAAAATATTATATGATTACTTGGATAAACTCTGTGGTCTATCATTGAAAAGTAGGTTCCATGGTTAAATACCATCGAGCCCAGTCATTGCTTCACCCCATTTTACCTTGGATGAACTCCATGAAATCGATAGGCATATTACTGTAGAATGACTTGGACTATTATCTATGTATTACACTCTTACCCATAGTTAGGATACAATAATTATTGAGTTAGCAACACTTGAGGTCTAAATTTCCCTGGTTATTACCTTGGGAAATTATTATTAAATATAATTACAAGTTACCTTGTTACATCTTGGAACCTTAAATATTTAAAACATATGATTTATTATAAACTGGTAATGATCAATTAATGATCTGGTTACATGTTCAAACACCAACTAAGGGATAAAGTAGGTAAAATTGTCAGGTGTACTATAGGAACCTAAATGGGTGATGTTAATTTATTAATTTTGTTATTATTTTGTATACCTACACACTATTTGATATATATTACATTGTCTGGTTGGGGATAGATGATGATGGTGCTGGAATACTAAGATTTATATCTGACACCATGCTTAGGATTCCATTACACTGGGGTACCCAAGTAGAAATTCTTGTTCATAGGGCCTTGTGCCTTTATTTTTCTACTTTCTTGTATGTGGGAGTTAGGAGAAAATGACTAAGTTGAAGCTTAGGATGCTCATGGAGATCACCTTTGGGATTTTGAGTTCTTTTTCTTACTTGAGTCCAATATTTTTCTGAATTGTAAAGCATGTTTTATGTTTCTTGTTTCGCTTATGTATCATCATCTAGACATTAGTTTAATGTTGTAAATTGGAATTTTCTGATGTTATTCAAATAATATATTATTCTTCCACTACATTTTCTTTTATTTCCTTACTACTTCTGCTATTTACTATTTTTTATTCTATTATACCATTGTTCTACTCTAATATGAGGGTTTAGTATCCCCACTATCACCTCTAAGACCCTCGTTACTAGTCGGAATCCTCTGGAATATGGTGATACGTTCTTGAGGCCATGGGTCCCACCGGTCCAACTTCCAGTTTAGTGTTAAGGAATACCGAGACGTTACAAAGTGGTATAATTTGTTATTTTTCCTTTCTAATTCATTATTGGGCTAGTATATGGGATATTAGGAATGTTTCAATGCTTGGTATATAGTCATACCTTGGCGTGTTTATCCCATGTATGGGGAAATGACCAAGTGGCCAGGGATGGGATTTATTTTCATGATGTTCATTATTTCAGTTGATATAATTTCACCTTGCGTAATTGGTGAAGTTTCCTATATTTATTGATATCTAGAATTTCTGGTATTTTTACTATAGTCCTTGTATTGAATGGAAGTTTCATTACATTAATCATACTATGAATAACTAAATTAACATGTCATGTATGTGACATTCTATTTGGTTTCATTTTAGTTTTCCTATATAAAAAGTTTAATTGTTATTTTTCCACACAATAGGATTTATTTAGCATGCATTATTTGCTGATATGCCATGATTCTGCGATTACAACATATTTCTTCCATGATTACTTCTTATAATGACATGTCATCCTATGTTGATGAGTAATTTCTTTCATGGGATAAATTTATGGGTTTTGATTAAACAAGAAGCAATTTTTAGTTATAAAGTGTATTAACGCCTTAAAATTGGGAAAAGGTGACAAGTATAATCAAACCATCTCTTGATTTTTTCTAAAATGCAAGGAGGATAATGTTTAAATGTTAAAGTATTTAGATGATGATAAAAGGGAAAGAAATTATAAACTATAATGTGTATGGAAAATTTATTGTTTGGTAGATATCCACCCATATAATTAAATCATTATATTTGATTATATTATATTCTTAAAGGGGATTGGTTTTGATTAATGAGATCCAATATTCAATCCATGAATTGTATGGGTGCTTCATTAATTGAGAAATGACATCCCATATAAAATATAATGGATTAATGTTTTGTGAAATGATTATAATTATAAAAGCTATTTAATATTGATCTGAAATCAAATGGTTAATTTCTAAAGGCACAATTGGCCTAAGTAGGTTAGTTGGGTAATTCTTTTATGATATGACCTTTTATGGGTGTTTGAAACTCTTAAATTTACAACTACTATTAGGATGCATTTTGATGTGGCCAGGATGGTAAAAATGGGACCCTTGTAGGTCACCATTTTATTAAAATAAATTTACATGTAAAATTTTCTAATAAATAAGGTTTGTTAGTAAATTATTAAATTTTTTAAAAGAGAGTTTTATGAAACTTTCCTATTTTTTCCATGGGGTGTTCGTTAAAATCAAGTACCTTGTGTCTTTGTTTTAAAATGGACATGATGTTTTGAATTAAATATTTTAATGATTGAAGATTAAATGTGAATAAATGTAAAGGTCTTAGAAATGGAACCTATAGTAGTGTCCTTTATTTGAAACCCTCATGTAAGGGTATGTGGTGTTTTACTCTGAGTATCCTTGGAATGGAAGTGTGATTGATTTTCATAGGAATTGTTTTACTTTTAGAAATGGCTTATATGGTTGGATTTTGAGTCTGGTGACTTTTTGTTTGATGTGACCTAGTGTTAAGGATGAAATATGAGCTTTGTTAGGGGATAGAACATGGTAGTTAGTGCCCTTATAATTTAAATTCCTTACTAGTAATGTGAGATTTATGACGTTAGGTTCCATTTAGGTGCTATGTTCCCTAGTAGTAATTTCATTTTCCAATGATACCCTTTTTCAGATGGGTAGTCATGGTTTCTTTGGCCTTGTCATGGGTGTGAGTAGTGAGTGATCCTTGTTTTTAGGTGGTTAGACATGCCTTAGGCATGGCCAACATCTTCGTAGTTCACCTGACCCTTTATTATTCTTAGTAATGGATGATTGGTCATAGTTTTATCTGGGATAATATTCATATGAGGAAATGAGACTCTAAAATAAATCTCTTTTGGTGTTGTGTATGGTCTCGGTTCATATCCAAGTACATTGAACTGAGCAATATGTTATCAAGTTCTTCCCAATGTCTAAGATGGAGCTTCTTAAGACTCACATGTTTTAACACGCTGGTCTTTTCTGTTTGGTTTTCTTGGTATTATTTGAAATACGTGAGCATGGATTGGAGGAGCGACACACATACAATAAAGTTTTTTTGTATTAATGTTCTTGTGAGGGGCTAGTATATATTCTTTTACTTTAATGACTAGGACACTCCTAATATGGTGAGTGTCTTGTAGGTTCTGGTAAATGAAGGCATTCTATATATAAGGAACACAATCAAAGATAACCATAGAAAATGGTTACTTCTACTTAAAATCCCTTAGGGCTGTTTGATTTTGTGAATGTTGATGCTTACTCGGTAGCATGACTTTGTTCTGGTTTGTGATGTATGAAACCTCTGGAAAACACCATTTATCAGGAATGACTTCAGTAGTTAAAACTTGAGGGATCATGAAAATCAATGGGGGTAAAGTATTGTGACTAGTTTTAATGAGGCATCAATAGGTGAATCAGAGTTTCTTCTAAGAAGGAGACCATTTTTGGTTTGACTGATCTTCTTTCCAACAGTTGGGTACATTTGACTAGAAGGTATGAAAATAATCTTAGTGTATTCTACTTAGTGATGAGCATGTCCCCTATCTTTACATAATCCTTTATGTTCTAAGAGAGAATCAGTCTTACACCACGCTAAATCTTTAAAAGTTATTGAGCTTGTTTGGGTCAACTCTTTCAGTGTTTCAAACTAGATGTGTGGTTTTCTTCATGTTTTGGTTAAGAAAATCACTGAAAGTCGAGCATGTACTTCAATGGACATTTTCATGATAAATGTGAGATGCCTCAGCATAAGGAATCGTAGATCGGTTGAAAATGTGTGGGAATTATAATAAAACCTTCATCTTTAGTGGTATGCTAGAGTGGTTCAACTTTTTGTCCCCATTATTTTGTGTACGGTCGGTGAATGACCATCTCTGGTACATCTTTAGGTGGAGATGATTGCGGTTTGTGTTGTTTCCATTCATGAACAGATGACTCAACCTGGTATTTGAGGTCTATGGGGATCAAATTATTTAAATTGTTTCAAGAATCATGTGAGAAACATCATTATAAATATTATAGGAATTCTTGTAAGGTAATTCCCATGGTGGGTTGAAACGTGGTTTGGAATTGGCCTCTTAACATTAAATCCAAATGTGGGAAGTACCTTTGTCTGGATATATAATGAGACGATGATGGGATCATGTTTCAAGGTAAACAGTCTTGGGTAATATTTTTCTTTTTGATGTTTTTCTTGGAGAACCTGTTGTCCTGAGTTTTTATAGTTTAAGTTCCATATTCCTATAAAATTATTGAGGTGTGTTGGGTATTTAGAAATGCAACGTGAATGTTTGAATGATGAATCAAGACCCCAGTAGGTTGGTTGATGTTTTAGTTGTTTAGTGAAGGATTATCAAGGATGATAAGTTCAAAGACAGGGAGATTGTATAGTTTTGTTTTTTTGAACCAGACAAAAATCCACGGTATTTTTAACTTTTTCATTTACTGGATGGGCTGTTTTTAAAACTGGGGTTTAAAAAAAAATTATGAGTGTTTTAATACATTAACATGCTGATTTTGGACTTCGGTGAAGGCCTGTTAAGTTTCTTGGGTGTCTCGAGGATTTTCAGGAGTGCCAGACCTTGGAATCCACTTTTTGAAGGACTCATAGAGGGGGCACAGTTTTTATGAAACCATGAGGCCGACTACAGGAAACCGTATATCTGTGTTCAAAGGGAGAAGTTCGAGTGCACATAGTTTTCTAATCTGTGCGCCTAGCCCACATAATGTGCTGTTGGAGGTAATATCCTCACACTATCCACCACACGGTTTGAGTACGGTTTGGAAAACCACGGGAGTAAAACCGTGCAATTGATTCTATTTTAATAAATTAAATTAAATTAAAAATTAAAAGGAAATAATTTAAATGGAAATAAAGGGTAAAAAAGAATTTTTTTAATAATAATAATAATAATAGTAATAATAATAATAATGTTATTATTATATATTTTAGTTTTATGTTTTAAAGAACCCATAATGGGTTCCCCCTTTCTCCTTCTGCTTACCGAAAATGAGTGACACACCCCTTTGGCTAAACACCATAGGTGTGTAACCCCCCTCTCCACGGATCTCTCTCTGATCGCCACCTCCACTAGGTTTCTTCACACTTTCTCTTTTATTATTTGAGGTAGGGTGTCAGCTTCCTCTTCTCCCTCATTTTGGGATGATTTTTGGTCACCCCTTCACCCTATATAGTTTAACTGAAACCCTAGGTAAAGGGGTAACCAATTTTGGTTCCTTCTTCGGTTGTTAGAGTATGCAATGAGCTCCTCAAGTTGTGTTTGTGTGTATTCCAACATCCGCCACCAAAGGCGTGGAATATGGGTTCATTTTGGTTCATTGTTATTGAATTAAGGTATAGGGTTACATTCATTTTTATTTTTTATCCTTTTAAAATTGGCATTTTTTAGTTTATGGATTCCTGGTCATTTTATTGAGGTGCGTTGAACCTTACCGCTGTGTTTTTATAGTTCTAGTAATTTTGGTAGTGGGTTTCAATTATCCATGAAGGAATGCACACACATACATGGGTATGTATGTATGTGTGTGTGTGTTTATATATATATATATTTATATATATCTTCCTCATAAATATTCCATCATGGAGAGGGGAATACATTATTTGGATTAAATGATATGTTTTTCTGCGTGTGTGCGTGTGTGAGTGTTTGTAAGTGTATGTCCATGTGGGTGTGGAGCAGTTTCAAGTGGTTGCTATAAAAATATGACAAGTGATGAGAGTTTTCTTGGTCAACTTCTTTATGTAGGGTCCCTATCCTTTCCCCATTAATTTATATAATGCATTAATTATTTACATCTCTCACTTTCCTTATATTTTAATTAAAGTAGTATGGTATTTAGATTAAATTCCTATTAAATGTGAATTGAGTTTGTTTCTTGATTAAGATGATAAATTTGATAAATGAATTGTTTGAAGTGCAATTTCATGATTTTAAAATAAAACCCCCCAAATGGTGGTTCATTATCTTCAAGATAAAAAATTAGGGATTCGATATTTATGCTTACTTGGCTTGTTGTATTGATATTTATTATGCCATGATGTTATGATTGAGATAAGGCATGTTTTGCACATATCCCCTAATGAAATAAGGAAAAAAGAATGCATTTTTAAATTATTAATGAACCAAGGCACCGTATAAGTTCTTGAACCAGTTTTTATATTGGAATTACATGTGCAGGTGATTTCCTTTTTCCATTGAAACCTCCCAAGTGACCCATGGAGCCTTAAAAATACAATAGGCCTTCTTTGGTAAATTAAATTATTTTATAACTTGGGATAAAAATGTATTCCCATCTAGGAATATCATGTAAAGACTCAATGGTATATCATACTTATACCTTGGGTGATACATGGAATCTCATGTATAAATTCCGTGGATGGACTTAGGTTCATAAATGAATAATTGTTTACATGTCTGTAGTACCCCTTACCCTATCAATGATAGGTAACATAGTGAACCTTTTTTCTTGAAAAGGAATTAAATGAATTAAATGATTTTTTTCATGCTACCTAGACTTATCAGACTAATGAAAGGAATGTATTGGACTAAATTTAATATTATAGTAATTTATTATCAAATAGTAGTGGTTTGACTTGAGCTCTCCTTGGATTCCTTTGGGAATACCTTGAGCACTCGGGAACCCCCATTCCAAATCAAGGATGCATATTACTTTGGTTGAGACCCACCTTCAACCCATTCCTTATCTATTCATGGATTCCTGGTATGGCACTGTAGGATCCTTTCAATAATATTACAAGATTCCTTTGATACACTCCTTGGATCCAGCATTGACAAGTAGGTTCCATGGTTAAATACCATTAGAAGCAATCATTTATTGGACTTTTTTTTACCATGGATGAACACCTTGGACTCGATATGTGTCTTATTGTAGAATGAATTGGACTATCATCCTTGGATTAAACTCTCACCCTTAGTTAGTCTATAGTAATTACTGATTTGGTGACCCTTTAGGTCAAAATTGCCTTGGTTATTATCTTGGAACTTAATTATTAAATATCATTACAGGTTTCCTTGTTACATCTTGAAACATTCAGTATTTAAAACATGTGACTTATTATAAAAAAGTAGTAGTCAATTAATGAAATGGTTAAATGTTTAGACACTAGCCAAATTCCAAAGTAGGTATATCCATCTGTTTTCTTATAAGAACATGTATGGGTGATGTTTATTTATATCATTTATTATTATTCTATATACCTACACACTATTTAATTTATTTTACACTATCAATATTGGGATAGACATTGGTGGTTCCAAACTACTGAGATTTATATCTCACACCCTACTTAGGCCGCCATTACACTGGGGTACCTAAGTAGACTTTCTTTTTCGAAGGTTCTTATACCTTTCTTGTGCTTTTTTTCTTGTACATGGGAGTTAGGAGCAAAGTACTGAGCTAGAGATCAGGTGTTCATGGAGATCACCTATGGGATTCATAATTATTTTCCTTACTTGAATATTGTATTGTCATAAATTGTAAATATTTCAATTTTTTTCTTGTTTAGATTATGTATTATCATCTTGACATACATGTAATGTTGTAATTTTTCATTGTCCACTTTTATTAAAATATTATATATTCTTTAATTGCATTTTCATTCATTTCCTTAATACTTCTACTATTTACTGTTGTTTATTCTATTATATCTTTGTTCTACTTGGATATGTGGGTATAATATCCCCACCATCACCTCCTAATACCCTTGCTTCAAGTAGGTAGTCTATGGTGTTTGCAGAGATGTTCTTGGGGCTATGTGATCCACCGATCTGGCAACCAGTTTAGTGGTTAGGAGGGCTGGGACGTTATCGTCTCTGTGATTCATAAGGCTCATTTAGAGCATACATAAGGGTAACTAAAATGATTTTAATGTGTTCCAAAAATAGAAAATATTTGCTAAGGTGATATTTAAGATTCTATAGGGGTGATACGTAAGGGTCTGAGTGTTGATTAAATTTTTAGTGTGGTGTGTTTTTCTAGAATATATCATTATATGGTTAATTTGTTTCCCTTAAATAGAAAAGGGGAAAATTTTGGTTCAAAAAAATATCTAGGGGAGTCATTTCATAAATCCTAGTGAGGTAGGTCTCTATGGTGGAGTTTCATGTTACATGTTTGGAATAGGAAGGCGGTTCAAGTTGTGATGGGTGATTCCATGTTGTGAAGGTCAATAGTGTGATATTTAATTTATTCTATGAAAAACCCCAAGCTTCCATGGTACGTTTCCCTTTGAATAATTCAATGGCGTGCATTGTACGCAACTTCGAGATTCTAACACACCACAACCAAATCAAACTAGCCGTTATGAATAGTAATACCTACTTTTTGAAATTTTATCTCCCATAATGGACTTCATTTTTGGATTCGGAATATCAAAATTAGCCTAGGGTGAAATTTTGGTACTTTCCGGATAACTTTCATATTTTGATGAATAGTGAAAATCACTAAATTTTAATTAAAAACAACTTTTTTAATTGAAATAATTAATATTGATAAATTATGAATTTGAGTGGTTTTAAAGTATATTTAGAATATATTCTTACAATTTAATTCAATTTTGGTCATTGGACATAATTTAACAATTAAATCAGACATAAACAATTGCTAATCTTTTGATAGTTATTATCTCTTAAAAACACAATTTTTGTTTTAACAACGGGAATTAATGTTAAATTAATTTCTGACACTTCTGTGTTTTGAATTAGAAAAAATGGATTCCATATTTGGAATCAGGATTTTCAAATTGTGTAAATAGGTAACTTTTATTTTTAGACATTTTGAATAATTACTTCGGTAAATATTTTATTTACCATAGTTAAAGGGTAAATCCGGTAAATATGGGTTAAAAAAATAATATTATAATAATAAAAAATTACCCTAAAATGTGTCCTAAACTAATTGGTTGATACATGGACGACCACGGGAATCTTTGGGTCGATTTTGGGAACCCATGGATCCACTTGTAAGTGATAGGGACACTTTATTTTAATTAAGTTAAAATGAATACAAAACTGACACAAGCATATATCTTTTACCAAAACAATTGTTACATAGAGTTATATATGTTAGATTTTAGACTATAAATATTAATTAGAAAGATAAAACGATTTCCCACTTAATTATATTTTAATTATAATTTTTAGATATTAAATAAGTTAATTTATATATGACACAATGGTGATGCAGTAATTACCATAATAGTGAAAAATTAGAATAATTGATATTATAAATAACCAAATAAATATAATTTCAGACTTTTAATGAATTAAACTAATTTTCTAGGATAATATGACATGTTAGAATTGATTTAATTAACTTATTTAGAAGTAATCATTCTGTTATGAGTTTTAAGAAAATCAATTATTGAATAGTGTCAAAAATGACATAAAAGAGTTTCTAAAACAAATATTATATTATTAATTGATATTAAATTACTAAAAATCTAAGGTTCGGCCAAGAGACTTATATCATGATAGGTGTATCATTAATGGACCACTTGGGGGTCTCTTAGATGTATATAGTATGTTTATTAACCGTATAATATAAAAATACAAAGAGACATTGTAAAAGTGAAACTAATTAACTAAGAGTTAATATTTAAAGATAAGGTTAATATAGTAACCCAAACCTGTCTAAATTTTATTGGTTGAGTGGATTTAAAACCTATCCCCACCATAAAATTTAAATAATCCACTTTGGAGCCATTATAAATCGAATATGAATTTATTATAAAATAATATTTCTAGCTTTTCCAAAGGTGCCCCTTACCCCTCTTATAAAAGGGCACTCTCCCTTCTCATTAACTGACACCATAAAAACCTTTTGGTTCAGCCAAACTCTGCCCAAATACTCTCTCAACATCCCTCACTTCATCCTAGAAGCCTTAATTTAGTCAGAAATCCATCCTAAGAGCCCTTTTTATCAAATCAAAAGGAAGAACCCGAAGAAGAGGTAATGATTTCACCACCCTTTTTCAAGTTCCTTTCTTCTTCCACATCTTCTTTCTTTGTTATTTCTATTCTAAAATAATTAATCCAGTATCTACTATATACTATATTATTATTATAAATATGGTACAACCATATTCAGTATTCTATCCACCCTTTGAATAACATGTCACCATACGTGCGTACGTACGGCTTACCGTCTCCACGTCGTGATGTAATTGGTATTCAATAAATTATTATTTGGATGGGTATAATAATGATGTGTAATTCATGTAAATAATAAATATAACAAGATATTTATTCTGTATATATGATATACCATCCAATTATATATTATTTTAATATCAAAGAATGATATTGTCGCTCGTGCATACGTACGGACTACCGTCTCCACGAACACAATGAGATTCATTCTCTATCGTATCCATTCAAGTATAATTATCATTTGATGATTTAAAAATAATTTTTAAGGACTTTATATAATTCTTTATATTAATAATATACAACCTATCCATGAAAACCATGTCTTACGTAACAAAACATATAAAAGAAAACGAGTAAGTTAACACCCGAAACAACGATAATTCTAAGATATTATTAACAAAGAAATGTTAAATGATCATATATGAAATCATATTATTGTACATTATTATTGAATAATTTAATAACAATTATTTAACCATTATATAGAAGGTTAACCTACCCTCAACCAAGGAAAAGTACAAGGTAATGGGTTTCTTATCTCACTCTTAATTTCATGAGAAATCCACTGTTCACCTCTTATTTATTGCATGTGGTGTATGTGTACTTCCCATGATTGTATTCATTGTGTAATATAATTTAATTTATGGGTATTTACATGATCATTGTATTATCTTTATTTCATGGGTGTATGTTTTATAAGTTATCTAATCGATAGGGGAATTTGAAATTTCAATTTCCATTTATTCGGCTTTACGCATACTTCATTGATTATTTTTACTCCAAGATTATGTGTGGAATCATGATTAATTTGATTATATCATAATTTAAACTCCCCTTTCTGTGGATATAATTTTTATAAACATAATCACTCCATTGATAAATTCTCAAGTTATCGGTATGAACTTGATAAGAGTAATTTTTACTCAATCTCGATTTGTTGAGGTAAACATCCAATTCATTGGTGTTGTTTTTACTAGAATATGTGTGAATGTACTTTGATTGTTTTACAATTAATATGCAATCATATTTAGTGTATTTATATTTTTCACACATAATTATGTCGCTGATTTATCCTTAACCTAAGGATACAGCCTTTATGAGAGATTTCATCTCAATTTACATTCAATTGAGACTTCTTTGTTGTTATACACCAAATCACTTTTATGTGGTGTATATAATGTACTTTGACATAGTATATCATGAATCCATTTATTCTCATGATATTATAAAGTTTTGATTACCTCAATTATTTAAATTCAAGTGTCTCTCTTTTGGTTAGAAACTCTAACTAAAATACATTTTTAAGTGTTTTGAAGACATATTCATCTAAATCTTGCTCATTAATGTCCATGTTTTAAAAATGGTTTTAAGAATTTATTTATATGGAAATTAAAGTTTTAAAATTAAAAATCCTTTTAAAAGTTTCAAAGTGGTATGGGACACTTTGATTCAAAAATCAATTTTTAAATGGCTTCTTGACAAATAGTGTGACTTTTAAATGTTTTCAAGAAAAAGGTGGATATTTCACTCTAATTGTTTTGATGATTATTTTCATCTATGTCAATATCCTTCATCATTATTGATTGAGGTTAATATGATACAATAAAGTCTTCCATATTGTATTTAACGAGTTATGTTTGATTGTGGATGTGCTATTTTTATACCATTCATGGTTTGTGGTTAAAGTATTGACATTTCGTATGCTAGTTTTAACACGAATGTTTATGTTATGTTTAATCCTGTTCATATGAGGAATGCATTGGACTTAATAAGTGACGGGTGGTGCCCGCTATAGCTCCTCGATGCATCGGTAGGTCTCATGAGACAAACTAGTGTCTTGGCACAAGGCCTTGGAAAAATCATATTTGTAGTCTTGGAACGAGGCCTTGGCTATGTGGTTATGATAGTCTGGAATTATGCATTCCATCATTCTGAAAGTGGTTATTGATATTGCATGTGATTGTTCGACTAGTAGATTATCCATGTGAATAAGTAAATGGCATTATTTTATTTTATCTTTTCCATATTATGTTGTAGTTCAAGTTTAAAAGGCTTTTGTTTTAGTTGTAAATTGCTTAAAGTGTTTATGATTATCTATGAAAGCTTCTGCTATATTGTTATCCTTAATGAGAATCTGAGCTCACCCCTTTCATTGTTTTATTTTTTCCAGGATGAGAAGAAGTAATTTATGAATGACCTGCAAAGATATTATGAGGGGATATGAAGACAAGATGTTGTTTTAGTTTTTTTTACCTTATGATGTAATGTAAGACTTGTGAATATAACTAGTGTTTCCAAGACTACTAAACTAATCGGTCTTTCGAGACTTGATCCTTTGTGATCATGCCAATGTCTTGTAATAATGCACCGAATCTGGGTATCTTGGGTCGGGGCGTTACAGTTGGTATCAGAGGAAGTTTAGTACAAACCTTGGAATCTAGATTTAAATAAACTCTGATTAGATCACATAGAACTAAGATGGACTTTGAGGATTAGTATAGAAGAACTTACTAAAATTTTGGTATTGTAGAGATTTTGGGAGTTTTCGGAGCAATACATCCCTGTCTGGATACGACCAGGTAGAGGCGGCTCTGGCACAGATGTACCTAGGGGTAAAACCCGAAAACACCGCTTTGAGCTAGACTCGAACGGAAACTGGTGCACGACAACGGGCCTTGTTGCAGTCTTGGTTACGACACTCCCGGGGGATATTCTTAGGATAATTTACATTTTCTTTACTAACCGATTTGAAGTATTAAATATATAAGATGAGAGTAAATGACCTTGGTTAATCTTAATGTGTTTCAAAATGAGAATATGGTGACAGGTTAATCTCTAAATGATTTTCTAACTACTGTTACTCACACAATGCTTTATTGTTTTAGTCAATGGCTGGATTCCAAGGAAGTCATAGTGATTTTGAGAATGATGTACAAGGTGGGAACGGTGGTGGCAATGAGCAAGAAAATGGAATTTTGATAGGCGTAAAAGATATCGTCTTTATGCCAAATCAATTTTCCAAAAATATGATCAACAATATATATATTAACCAATTCCTGGACTCAAAAAAGAAGAGAAAGGTGATGAATGATAAGTTCTCCAGTAGTGGAGACCATGGAGAAAGGAATCCTCAATTTCAAACATGTAGGAAATGTGGAAGGAGACACC
The DNA here is from genome assembly GCA_963277665.1 of Viscum album. Lineage (NCBI taxonomy): Eukaryota > Viridiplantae > Streptophyta > Magnoliopsida > Santalales > Viscaceae > Viscum > Viscum album. The sequence continues at coordinate 917,712,845 of OY728164.1, read as the reverse complement.
CAGCAAAGTGTTTCAATGGGACAAAGAAATGCTTTACATGCGGGAAGGAAGGACATAAAGTGAAGAATTGTGGAAGAAAAATGAAGAGTACTATGGAAGAAGATAAAAATGGCCCCAAGAGTCTATTTACAGTCATTTTCCATAAATGTAGGGGACCTGGCCATTACCCGAATGAATGATCTATTCTATAGGATATTTTCTTGGTCAGAGAAGAAGCTATGTGGAAATAAATGGTTGGAGAAATGTTTAAAGAGTATTAGTGATCCTTGTTGATGTGTTTAATTTGGAATAATTTTCTATTATATTTGTAACCCCGTAGTTTTCCATGTGAGAATGATATTTGAGGAAGAATTATCTCTTCTATTGTGGATATAGGTATAAATAACCATTTGGTTTTATATGATCATTGGGGTTTGAGAGAATTATAAGTTATTATAATTTGGGATGAAAATGCAAGGTATGATAAAACATTTGTGGTTAAATTATGTTATGATATTTTGAGGAATTTATCTCATTTTGGTAATGTTATAAAATATAGTTTTTGAAAAAGGACATCATGTAGACCGTGTGACAACCCGTCGCGTCAGACAAAGCTGTGAGAATCGAACCCACAACCAAAGTGCGAGTGGGATTTATCGCCTACCACTGTACTACGTGAAGTCTCTAGGTAGTGTGACTATTATTTTTAGTTAAATTATTTTATTGATCAATAATAATTTTATTTGGGATCTTATGTCTTATCAAATGAATACCCTTAGTATAGTAAAATGATTTGGTGATTAAGTGATAAATGTTATTTTAGAAGTTGTTCGCTTTGTTGTGAACACTATATGACAAAGGAAAATAGGGTAGTATGAGATTTCATTTTAGGAGTAATGGTGGATTTTTATCTATGTTTTTATTATGGATTTATAGTTATTTGGGTTATTTATGGAAATGATTAGGTTAATTACTTTTAAGTATGTGACTTTAAGAGTAATTAATGTCATTTGGAGATAAAATTTAACGTGGAAGACTACATTCTTATAAGTTTTGGGTTTCAATATTAGTTTGGATTATATTAAAGGATTTTAAGGACAATTGATTATTGAATGGTATTTATTTAACTTTGGGGTATTGATGGTTTAATTTTAGAAATTAAGATTAGTTTTTTTTTCTCTAATGGAATATCCATTTGGGGGGTCATCAGATATTGTACTAAAAATTTTGGTTTTGATTAATCTCTAAAGACAAGTTAAATATATATTTTATCCTACATGGATCATGTATTTCTATAGAAGTTTATTCTAGCTCTTTCATTGTGACCAAGTCTTCTTGAATACTCATTGTTCAAAAAAAATGAGTTAGTGGTAAAAAGTTATTAAATAATGAAACTCTACTTAAAAAGTAAGTATATCTCTTTATGTTCTTAGTCAATATCATAAATTAATTCCTCATCCTTATGTAATGTAACTTAAAACAAAAAAAAAATGTTTTCTGTTTACTTTTCCTATTGGGAGACTAAGGACCATCTGTCCTAACATAAGTTTGTGATTTTCTTATTGTTAACTTTTTCCTGATCATGATTTCTGTCCCTCTTCATCAGAACTGAACACCTAGTTTATCGTCCATATCCATGTTTTCCTACATGGAATCCTAGTATGGGTTATCTTGGGTGACCTTTATACCTCTCTTCCTTTCTTTTAAAGTGATAGTTTTATTGAATCTTTTTCTGATGTGGGACTTTCCATTATATTCTCAAGCCAATTTTTTTTTAAAAATAAAATGGTGAGGACACAATTTATTGAAGTAGGGGAGAATGTAACACCCCAAGCTTCCACGGTACGTTTCCCTTTGAATAATTCAATGGTGTGCATTGTACGCAACTTCGAGATTCTAACACACCACAACCAAATCAAACTAGCCGTTATGAATAGTAATACATACTTTTTGAAATTTTATCTCTCAAAATGGACTTCAATTTTGGATTTGGAATATCGAAATTAGCCTAGGGTGAAATTTTGGTACTTTTCGGATAACTTTCATATTTTGATGAATAGTGAAAATTACTAAATTTTAATTAAAAACAACTTTTTTAATTGAAATAATTAATATTGATAAATTATGAATTTGAGTGGTTTTAAAGTATATTTAGAATATATTTTTACCATTTAATTCAATGATGTTCATTGGACGTAATTTCCCAATTAAACCAGACATAAACAAGTGCCAATCGTTTGATAGTTATTATCTCTTAAAAACACGTTTTTTGTTATAACAACGGGAATTAATTTTAAATTAATTTCTGCCAAATCTGTGTTTTGAATTTGGAAAAATGGATTCCATATTTGGAATCAGGATGTTCAAATTGTGTAAATAGGTAACTTTTATTTTTAGACATTTTGAATAATTACTTCGGTAAATATTTTATTTACCCTGGTTAAAGGGTAAATCCAGTAAATAAGGGTTAAAAAAATAATATTATAATAATAAAAAATTACCCTAAAATGTGTCCTAACCTTATTGGTTGATACATGGACGACCATGGTCATCTTTGGGTCGATATTGGGACCCCATGGATCCACTTGTAAGTGATAGGGACACTTTATTTTAATTAAGTTAAAATGAATACAAAAATGACACAAGAAAATATCTTTTAACAAAACAATTGTTACATAGGGTTATATATGTTGACATTTAGACTATAAATATTCATTAGAAATATAAAAATATTTCTCACATAATTATAGTTTAATTATAATTTTTGGACATTAAATAATTTAATTTATATATGACACAATGGTGATGCAGTAATTACCATAATAGTGAAAAATTAGAATAATTGATATTATAAATACCCAAATAAATTTAATTTGAGACTTTTTATGAATTAAACTAATTTTATAGGATAATATGAAATTCTAGGATTTATTTAATTATCTTATTTTGAAGTAATAATTCTGTTATGATTTTTACAAAAATTAATTATTTAATAGTGTCAAAATTGACATAAAAGAGTTTTTAAAACAAATATTATATTATTAATTGATATTAAATTTCTCAAAATCTAATGTTCGTCCAAGAGACTTATATCATGATAGGTGTATCATTAATGGACCACTTGGGGGTATCTTGGATGTATATAGTAAGTTTATTAACCATATAATATAAAAATACAAAGAGACATGGTAAAAGTGAAACTAATTAACTAAGAGTTAATATTTAAAGATAAGGTTAATATAGTAACCCAAACCTATCTAAATCCTATTTGTTGAGTGGTTTTAAACCTATCCCCAACTTAAAATTTAAATAATCCACTTTGGAGCCATTAGAAACCGAATATGAATTTATTATAAAATAATATTTCTAGCTTTTCCAAAGGTGTCTCTTACCCCTCTTATAAAAGGGCACTCTCCCTTCTCATTAACTCACACCTTCAAAGCCTTTTTGTTGGGAAAAACTCTGCCCAAATAATCTCTCAAAGTCCCTCACTTCATCCTAGAACCCTTACTTTAGTCAAAAATCCATCCTAAGAGCCCTTTTTATCAAATCAAAAGGAAGAACCCGAAGAAGAGGTAATGATTTCACCACCCTTTTTCAAGTTCCTTTCTTCTTCCACATCTTATTTATTTGTTATTTCTATTCTAAAATAATTAATCTAGTATCTCCTATATAATATATTATTATTATAAATATGGTACATCCATATTCAGTATTCTATCCACCCTTTGAATAATATGTCACCATACGTGCGTACGTACGGCTTACCATCTCCACGTCGTGGTGTAATTGTTATTAAATAAATTATTATTTGGATGGGTATAATAATGATGTGTAATTCATTTAAATAATAAATATAACATGATAATTATTCTGCATATATGATATACCATCCAATTATATATTATTTTAATATCAAAAGAATGATATTATCGCTCGTGCGTACGTACGGACTACCGTCTCCACGAACAAAATGAGATTCATTCTCTATCGTATCAATTCAAGTATAATTATCATTTGATGATTTAAAAATAATGTTTAAGGACTTGATATCATTATTGATATGAATAATATACAACCTATCCATGAAAACCATGTCTTACGTAACAAAACATTTAAAAGAAAACGAGTAAGTTAACACCCGAAACGACGATAATTCTAAGATATTATTAACAAAGAAATGTTAAATGATCATATATGATATCATATTAATGTATATTATTATTGAATAATTTAATAACAATTTTTTCACCATTATACAGGAGGTTAACCTACCCTCAACCAAGGAAAAGTACAAGGTAAGGGGTTTCTTATCTCACTCTTAATTTCGTGAGAAATCCATTGTTCACCACTTATTTATTGCATGTGGTGTATGTGTACTACCCATGATTGTATTCATTGTGTAATATAATTTAATTTATGGATATTTACATGATCATTGTATGATCCTTCTTTCATGGGTGTATGTTTCATAAGTTATCTAATCAATAAGGGAATTTGAAATTTCAATTTCCATTTATTCGGCTTTACGAATACTTCATTGATTATTTTTACTCCAAGATTATGTGTGGAATCACTATTCATTTGATTATGTCATAATTTCCACTCCCCTTTATGTGGATATACTTTTTATAAACATAATCACTCCATTGATAAATTCTCAAGTCATCGGTATGAACTTGATAAGAGTAATTTTTACTCAATCTCGATTTGTTGAGGTAAACATCCAACTCATTGGTGTTGTTTTTACTAGAATATGTGTTAATGTCCTTTGATTGTTTTACAATGAATATACAATCATATTTAGTGTATTTATATTTTTCACACATAATTATGTTGTTGATTTATCATTAACCTAAGGATACAGCCTTTATGAGATATTTCATCTCAAATTACATTCCATTGAGACTTCTTTGTTGTTATACACCAAATCACTTTTATGTGTTGTATATAATGTACTTTGACATAGTATATCATGAATCTATTTATTCTCATGATATTATAAAGTTTTTATTACCTCAATTATTTGTATTCAAGTGTCTCTCTTTTGGTTATAAACTCTAACTAAAATACATTTTTAAGTGTTTTGAAGACATATTCATCTAAATCTTGCTCATTAATGTCCAAGTTTTAAAAGTGGTTTAAAAATTTATTTATATGGACATTAATGTTTTAAAATTAAAACTCCTTTTAAAATTTTCAATGTGGTATGGGACACTTTGATTCAAAAATCAATTTTTAGATGGCTTCTTGACAAATAGTGTGACTTTTAAATGTTTTCAAGAAAAAGGGTGATATTTCACTCTAATTGTTTTGATGATTATTTTCATCTATGTCAATATAATTCATCATTATCGATTGAGGTTAATATGATACAATACAATCTTCCATATTGTATTGAATGAGTTATGTTTGACTGTGGATGTGCTATTTTTATACCATTCACGGTTTGTGGTTAAAGTATTGACATTTCGTATGCTAGTTTTAATACGAATGTTTATGTTATGTTTAAACCTATTCATATAAGAAATGAATTGGAGATAATAAGTGATGGGTGGAGCCCTCTATAGCTCCTCGATGCATCGGTAGGTCTCATGAGACAAACTAGTGTCTTGGCACAAGGCCTTGGAAAAATCTTATTTGTATTCTTGGCACGAGGCCTTGGATATGTGGTTATGATAGTATGGAATTATGCATTCCATCATTATGAAAGTGGTTATTGATATTTCATGTGATTGTTCGACTAGTAGAATATCCATGTGAATAATTAAATGGCATTATTTTATTTTATCTTTGTCATATTATACTGAAGTTCAAGTTTAAAAGGCTTTTGTTTTAGTTATAAATTACTTTAAGTGTTTATGCTTATCTATGAAAGCTTCTGCTATATTGTTATACTTACTAAGAATCTGAGCTCACCCCTTTCAGTGTTTTATTTTTTCCAGTATGAGAAGAATTAATTTATGAATGACCTGCAAGGATAGTATGAGGGGATATGGTGACAAGATGTTGTTTTAGTTTTTTACCTTATGATGTAATGTAATACTTATGAATATATCTAGTGTTTCCAAGACTACTAAACTAATCGGTCTTTCGAGACTTGATCCTTTGTGATCATGCCAATGTCATGTAATAATGCACCGACTCTGGGTATCTAGGGTTGGGGCGTTACATTCTACCTAAGATAGGTGTACCATTCTATATATTAATGGAAATATTTCATGGGAAGTCCCTATAGGTTCCTCACACTATTACCAATATGGTAATGTTGTGACTAGTGACATAGGATTTTTTATAAAGAAAATTATTAAATAATCACTTTAAATATTTAAAAAAAAAATATTTAGTATTTATTTATATAATATTTTCACATATATCTTCCCTTCATAGTCTTCCTTGAACACTTCAATTCCCTAATATATCTCCATAATTATTAAAAGATTTCTAGTGTTATATATTCTGAGTTATAAGTAAATGTTTTCTGCTCAATTATATGATATATTCCAAGTAAACACAAATCAACAAACAATATTCAATGGATTGATTCCTATAAGCCTAAGGTAGGATATCCCTATGTTATCCCTCATTTTAATCCGATTATTTATGTATGTATGATGTGTGGTCACATTGAATTAATGTGTAATTAACATAAAAATTAAAAAAATGGTTTATATTTTTGTTTCTAATGTGAATAACATTGTTTGGTATATAAGAGGGATGATGGAAATTTTAAAGCTCTAATTTTTCCTCAAAAAGTGTGAAATTCAATGAACAAATAAAATAGGAAATGCTAAAGTTATCCCAAGGAGTTCCTTAAATGATGTTATGAGCTCTAATTGAAAACAAAAACAATTTTAGCTATATAAATTATTATGAATTTGTTTGTTATTAACTCAGGGGAGGTATGTGGTGTGGTAAATTATTAAATAGTTTTATAAATGATACGATTCTGGGTGTTTGGTCCACCTACCCTTAGGTTTTGTTAATGTGATACTTCTAGGTGGGATACTCCTCACATTGATATACTTAAATGAGAAATTATTGGTCATGAAACTCCCCTGAACTATGATTAATGAGATATTTCTATGTTAGCCACACCGCAATTGTTCTATTAAATGAGATATTTCTAGGTGGTTTTCTCTTCCCAAATCCATCAAGTATGATAAATGAGATATTTCTTGGTTGGACTCTCCCCCTTGGAATTCATAAATGATTTATTTCTGGGTAGTCCACCTCTTCCCCAAGGTGTTTATAAATGTATAGAATCATGTTCTAAGACATCTGGTGCAAGTCAAAGTAGGTATGTCAACCCTGAGTGTCACCAAAGAACTATATGATTAAAGGTAAAATATTATATTATTTTACAATTATTCATTATGGAACATTGAAATGCACACTATTTATAATTGATATTTAGGGGGGGCACCATTTTTGGTCAAAAACTAAGTTATACTCACACCCCAGTTGGTCTATAATGGTTACATAAAAAGTATTCATTACTAGAATTCAGGATAATGTAAAACATTATATTATTGATAGTTTATCTTATTATTCATGATGGAGTAAGAGAGGTGGGACTAAGATAAGACTTGAGATCAGTTTTTCCAATACCATTAATTTTTTTTATTTTTGGTATATTTGGGGATTTTTATGTATACAATCCACCCATGAGGGATCTCAATTTTTTTATTTGTGACTTATATCCCATTTACACCTTTAATAATGATATTTCATGGGATAATGCAATTCTTTTTTTGTTGTATGATTTTTATGTTTTTTTATTCTATAATATTCATTGACTATTATTTTCTTTGATTCTATTTTTATTTTCTATTAAATAATATAGGGGGTATAGTATATTCACAATTCTACTAAACCATAACCACTATTTAGAAGCATATATCATATAGGGAGTCACCTTTGTGGTTATGTGGCACACCGATCAAGTTACTAGAGATTACATCAGTTGGAGATGTTATAAAGTGGAATTAATGACCTATTTATTTACTTATTTTGAAATATTATTATGTTAATGTAAAAAATATATTGAAAATTATTAGATATTGATATTGATCTTATTCTTACAAGTAGCTAAACCCTATATTAGGGAATTCCATGTTACTGTGTATGGTGTTATTGTTCTATGCTTACACTTTTTTGGTTGGGTTAAATAACTAAATATGACGCATTTTAATTATGGTTTCTGATTTATGGGATTTTACACTTATCTTAGGGTTTAAAGAAGATTGTGTGTTCATGAATATGATCAGGAATGTATGATTAACTGGTCATTCATGTGGTTTCCTATGATTTCTTGCTTCAATTATAATATCAGGGTTGATTATTTCATGTGTTAGTAGTTACTTATATAGTGTTTTATGACATTACTTTATATTTAAATATTATCTAAATAATTCCATATTTGGTAATATTATTTTTACCAATGAATTACCACATTTATTAATGGGTTTGGTTAAATAAAAAGTCAATGGGAAGATATAAAGTATTTCCCTCTTTGAAAAGTATTGGAATTTAATTTAACTGATCCAAAGTTAGGATTCACTTGTTTAAAAGAAAAGGTAAATGTAATTATGTGGATTTTGTGTATATTTTTATAACCTTTATAAGGGGTATATGGGGATAAAGAGATATTTCATAGGTTGTAGGTATTTTTATATGGGGTGTGTATAGGATTTTGATAGTTTATACCAAATACTATCTTTTTTAACAGTATGATATCTAGAAATGGGATATATTATGACTATGCACAACCATTTTGAGTTTATACATGACCTAAGAGTGGGTAAGATAAGATAGATATGATCCTATATGTGACACCCTTGTATTATAATTAATATGAAGAGGGGTTATTCATGTTGTCTTTCATATCCATTCCTTTGTTATATAGGAATATGAGTTGAAGATAACCCTAGAGTGAATATTTGTTCTATGTATGAGATGAATTATATAATCATATATAGACACATATATATTTTATAATACTAGAGTGAGTGTATCAATATGTGATTTTTCTTATGATATCTTAGATGGGAATGTGGAAATGACTTTGTGATCTATGGAATTTAAGAGTAGAGACTTTTGGACTAGGTTTGAGAGCCTAGTGACATTGTAATGTGACTCAAGATATCTTTAATTCTGTATTATTATTGTGTGTAATTTTCCTTCATTTTTTTCTAATTAAATGAGCTGTGATTTGTGAGCGTATCCTAAAAGAGAGGGTTATGCCAATCTTATGAGTGAATTTAGGGATAGAATGTTCGGGTTGATTCTTAGTGAATGGGATTGATGAATGGGAGGTGATAACGAGCATGTGATCAAGTCCTTTAAGATATTTATGTATTTTGGGTGTTAAAACATTTTTAGTGTTTCTTATTTTATAATCCTAACATGCACAAGACACATGATTAGTTGGTTAATTTGGATATCATACAAAAAATTGATGAGGTAAATATACAAGTGGTTAATGGTTTCCTATTGGAATGGGTGTTTGAGTATAATATTTATTGGATGTAACCCGATATGAAATGTGATGTATTGTATTATAATATACTACATGGGTTCATTCATTTGTGTTCTATAATTTGTTTAGTATCAAAGGATGTCTAGAATCATTGTAAAATTGGTTAGATGGTGATAATATCTTAAAATGGGATAAGGTAGTGGTATTTTTTATTACATACATGGAAGATTGATTGGTGTTGCTTAGGATAAAACAATGTTATTTTAGCATCTTGGTTTGTTAGAATTTCTTGGCCATGGAGGAAGTGTTGTACATGTTGATGAATTAATTTTGAGGAAATATTCTAGAAAGGTAAATTGAGTTTTGTAATTCACATTAATGATGTCATGATTATGAATAAAAGATAACGATGGTTGTGTTTTTTCCAAACATAGTTCATTATTTAGGATATTTTTAAATGTAAATATTTGATTCCTTGATATTCGTATAGGGTGTAGGTCCTTGAAAGGTAAAAATATATTTTTATGGGTTCTAGGACTCCTTAGATTCCTGACTATATGAGGATATGTTATGGTACATCAATGGTCTTGGTGAACGATCTCAATGTGATAGTAAATGGATTTTATATGATAATATAGAGGCTTTATATACCATAATTTGAACAAGGAATACAAAAATTGGGTGTTGACCCTTAATGCGATGACATGTTTCCGGTAGAGTAGGGGATTCTCTAGGGTACAATCTAGTGTGGTTTGACCAAAAAATACCATTGCATCAAGATATGAATGATGTGTGAGATGGGATCCCACCAATACAAGTGAATAATGACTAAAGGGTTAGGAGAGGGTGAATATTAAGATATGGTCATCTCATATGAGTGAGGGATTGTGAATTTCCATGAAAAATGTTAAATGTGGTGATAATAATTTTGGGTTGTAAAAATATTAATGGATCAATTAGAATAGTTTGATGGATAAGGAAACAAGAGAAGATCATAATTATGGTGGGTTGGGTGTAGATATATTTGTGAGTTTCTGGAGGGACTTGGTAGATATGATAGTGAGATTGAATGCAAGAGTCACATGATGATGAGTATGTTCAGGGGCCTTCAATTAGATTCATCTAGACCAAGTGTACAGTGAGGGATTATTAGTAGTATTGTAGACCAGCTATATGGGGAACCAAAATATCATTGAATCCTAGAGTACATCCTGGCGGTGGACTTATAAATTATGTATGAGTGAGGCTCATGATGATCAATATTATATTGGTGGTGGATATTAGGAAGAATAATTATTTTTTATTGGATTTGAGTTGGGAAATTATATGTTTTGGAGAACGACTTGAATTTTGTAAGTTTGTGGAACTCATATCAAGCAGTTTTTAGGAACATTGAGGGTAATATGATAATAAAAACGATTTCTATGTGTTTTTGATTTTTTGTAGTTTCTTGGATAAAGGTGTACGAGTTATGTATATTGAATAAAATGAAACCAAATGTCATTTTTGTTTAATGAAAATCAAGTTAAGTCAGTATATTTGGAAACCTATAGTCGATAGATGTGTGATGATGGAAAGGTGGTATTAAATAGTGTGTGTTTTAATAGATGGACTTATATGGAAATTGAGACTATGAACCATAAATACTAATGGAGAAGTATGATGGTATATTCTACATTGGGTCTTCATATTAAATATATTGACTTGGGGGTGATATGGGTGAGTTTTGGTCTATTGTATACCAGTTATGTCAACAGATGATATGTGATGTTTGTGGTTTGGGAATTCATGAGTTCTTTTAGAAGTAGGTTATAAGCATCATCTTGAGCACTAATTTTTTTTATTTTTATTTTCAGTAAATAGGATGACCTATGTCATTCTCTTGATGTCCCTTAGTGTCAATCATTCAAAATACCAAACCCTATTTTCATATCCTATGTATTTTTAATATTTTAAATCAATGGAATAAAATGGGGATTGAGAATGATGAAATGCATTAAAATAAAAAAATGTATTAACAACTAATCACAAGTTAGTAAGAAAGAACTTGTTTTTAGGCTTTACATGTTGGGTCCCATAAATATCTATTATTATTGTCTAAATTCTACTTGATAGTTCATCCCAAAAAACATTAACCACTATCACATACCTTGTGTTTGAATCTTATCATGTCAATGAGATCTTATTGGAATGCTAGATCTAATCTCCTATAATATTCAATAATGATGAACTCACCTCTGTTAGGAGCACGACATGTTCTAAGACCTGGCTAAAACATATGTTGTTTAATCTCTTTAACAACCTCAACTCCATCATATTAAGAGGTACTTGAGATAAGGGATGGAATCGATGTTTGGATGGGGATAAAATACAATAGTAGATATTATCATGGAATGAAAGGCAATCACAAAATCACCAATCAATACACCCAATACCCGATTAGTGATAGAAAATAAACTTGTATAATTAAATAAAAAAAATTCATGAACACCATGAAAACTTTCCCCAATGACAATCCCAGGGTTAGTTACTCACCATAGTGAGTATTAATGAGGTATGGTGGAAGAACACAAAAGTGGAAAAAACGAGTTGTGAGGAATAAATATACAGTAATATATATTGAAAATATAGTATCCTATTTCAAAATCATTAAATCCAACATATATTTTAAAATTACCAATTCCTTGAGAGGGGATGGAAGTAATAATTTAGTGGATAGCATGTGAATTATTTTTTCTCCAAATCAATTTTATGGATTTTTCATTAAGAAAACCTAGTAAATTGACCAATTTTAAAAATTTTACTTCATTTAATATGTATGTATATCTCTCATATATCCATCCTCATAATTATGCTCATTTTGAAAAGTTTAGAAGAATTAATGGGTGTTTTAATTCAGAAACATTTTCTGGTTTGGAGACTATTTGAATTCCAATGTACTAGATTACCATGAATTAACAACCATGAAAGAGCTATAATCTCAAGTGTACAAGGTTTAATGAATTTATTCTTAACATATTATATATATAAAATTTTATCTCCATTAGTTTGGATCTTTATGATATGTGGGCCCATCTTTGAAAGTCTTCGTAATTATGAGTAGATTTCAAGACCGAATTGTGAGCTCCTTTTGGGCCACAAAATTATATATTCAACTCTCTGTATATTTCAATGAAATGTATCCCATAAAACATAGATTCCTAAAAGAATATAATTTACCAATTTTTATTAATGTATAATTTTTTTATCCAAAATGTTATTGTAAATAGAATTACTAAAAATCCAAAAGTTGTTTTTTTGAATTAATGTCAATTTAATACTAAAACATTAGGAAATGATAATTTATCATAAAATTACACATAGGTGGTATTAAAATATTTCAATTAATGTAAATATTGTTTTGGTTAATTCCACTACACTTAAACATTATGATCCTTGGTAATTCAATGAATTCTAATAACAAAAAAGATTATCCTTGAAAGGATCCAATAAACCTACTAGAAACAATGAAATTCAAAAAAAATCTTCATTGAATATATAATTCCTCCATTAATAGTAAAATTCACTTCCCACTTCAATTTAATTTAACTTTCATGATACATGATTGTAAATGAAATATTATTTAGTGGGATTGACATTATAACAGGGGGTACAATAATAAATTCCTCCTTCCTAAATCCCATCAAAACAAAGGTCCATTTTAAAATTTTTTAATAAAACCTAAATGAAATTAATATAATTAAATTTCCCCATATTTAGAGAAATTTCAATACCCCTCACCTAAATACATTCACTTCTGATAATTATAAACTGCATTTTTTTGAGTTTAGTTTTTTAATTTTTTTTCTTAGGGATGAAATGTCTCTGAACATCATGTAGGACCCAATCGACCATTTTACTCGATTTTTATTGTAATTAATTGAATTTATTTTTTTATCCTTGAGGATTTATTTTTCACAATTAAAAATTTACTTAATACATAGATCAAAATTAATGTTTTATCATGCTATAATTTTAATTAAACTAAATATTCATCCATAACAAATGATTTTCCTATTTCCTGAATTAAAAATTCCATATAAGATATATTTTAACTCTCTCAATAATTATATAAGTTCAAAAAATTAAAAATCAATGAAATCCCCCCAAACAACCTTTTATTTTTCGTTATAGGGGATAAAATTGATAGATTAGAGACATATCCTAAAAAGGAAAAACACATGAAAACAAAACATTAAATATTTAGAAAATATATAGAAATAAAAAATTTAGTCATAAAAAATTTATGAAAATATATTTTCATGTCCCCAAACATTGTATTTAAGTAAACTTCCATTTAATATTAACCATAACTTATAAATATAAGGGTTTAGAAACTATTGTGAAGGAACGATATGACCTGGATTCATTTTTAATTGCAATCCATAAGTTAAGATATTATCTATAACCAATTTAGACCAAAGAAATCATGAGAAAAAAACATATAATAATTATGGAAAAAATAAGTATTAAAAAGAAAAATTTGATAAGAGATTATATATTTTCAGTGAAACCTCCAAAAGAGATGTAAGGTTTTTGTTACCCCTACTCAGGTAGTTATTGGTAGTCATCACTAATCAGAAGGTGGGCTTGGTTTCTTTCTCATGAACAACCAAACTATATTAATTCCAATATACATCACTTCATAATGGTTATAGAGTAACCCATATATATATAGTGGTGTATCCATCCCCGTTTCAATACTATATAACACATATGGAGGTGGAAGGAAAATAGATATATCTTTTACCTTTGATTTAGCCTCAACCTCAACCATTTCAATAAATTCATCCAGATCATGCTCATTTTAAGGATTTTCACCTATAGTTTTTGAAATTTAATATTAAATGATAATTTCATTTTTAAGTCAATTTAATAAATATAAATCATTTTTAAAATATCAACATTATGTAAAGCAGTATGTATGTTGATTACATCATTAAAATCCATGGGGGATCCTTCATTTTCAATTTCTAAAAGATATCCAATTAGATCTTGGTGATTTTAGTTTTCCTCATTAGGGACATAATATTCCTATTTATCATAACAAAATATATTCAAATTAAAATACACATATAAAAATTTAAAATAGAGGGAGTTAAATCTTAAATCCATTTCAAAAGAATTATTGGAAATTGAGTGTAGAAAAGGATTGACTACCTAAGTTTGTTCGACTTCTGGTTTTTTATTCATTACTCAACACCACATGGAGTTGGGTTGGTGTGGATGAATTTAGGAAGTAAATCTACCCAATTTCTCTTTAAACTCTGTTATTTGAGTGTTTTTATATTAAAAATTAAGATAGAGGTATAGAGGTACTGATTTTTCATTTTCAAATATGGAAGAATCACTTACTATTTTAAATTTTATAAAACCTAACAATATAATTCCTTATAATTTTGATCTCCCACAACATCAACTAGAATGTATTATTATGAAACATCTTTTAGAAAATTTATATGTAGGTCCAATGGATCTTTGAGTAATTATTTCTCAACCACCTTGCATTTATAAGTAGATAATATGAGTGAGAAAGTTTCTTCTACCACTGATTCTTGTTATTCTTTCTCCTCCATCATCTCTTTATATGAATGGAAATATTTATCTATCCATTATATTTCCCCTCTAAATTATTTATTTTCTATCTTTGTTCTTGTAATTGGGATTATTTATCATTTTTAAATTCTTCTTTATTATTGCACTGCATCAAGTTCAGTCCATATAAAATAATTTAAATTTGAATACATAATCGAAAATACTTTTCATAATTTTTTTTAAATGAAATAATATATTAATATTTACAAAATGTGAATATAAATAGTTTTTGAATGATTACTTGGATCCCCAATAATGACACGATGTTTGATGATCACTATCGTTCACACTATAAAAATATTTATGATTTTTCTTATGGGAAACATAGGGGATGACCTATATCATTCTCACGAGGAATAATGTTTTCATTCACTCACTATCCCAAAATAATTTATTGATATTTTTTTTAATATTTGAAATAAAAATAATGAAACAGGGTTTTAAAATGAAATAATTCATGAAAATAATGTTAGGAATTAATTTTTTTTAGATAATATGAAATTATTTCTAGGGATTCCATTTTGAGTTCTATAGTTATCCATTATTATTGTCTAATTTTTTTAAATGTTATCCCATCATACATTAATCTCAATCCCCTACATTGAGTGTGAAATAGAGAATCACTAGGAAATCACATTGCACGCCAAATATCACCTCCTCTAATAGTAAATAATAATGAACAAACATCAATTGAAACTGTAAAATCATACAATACCCATCTCTATCATTTTACATTTTATAACTTGAAAAAACTAATCTCAATCATATGATTATATACCTAATTTAAGGGAGGGAATGGATTTTTGGTATGGAATAATATAAAATAGTAGATAATATCTTGGAATGATGGACAATCACTGCATCACCCCTCAATACACACACTAAACTAATATAAATAGAAAATCAATATTCATAATTGAAGAATAAGAAATCATGTAAACCAAGAAAAACTCCCCCAATGCTATGCCTCAGTTAGTTAGTCACCATTCTAAGTATTATAGAGATTCTATGGAAGAACAAAAAAAGTTGAAATAAAACAAAAAATGATGATAGAAAGAGAACTAAACTAATATATATTGAATATATATTAGACTATTACAATAAAATTTTATTGAACCTAGATTTTAAATAGTAAAATACTTCAGAGGGAGTGGAAGTAAAATCTTTTAGAAAATTTGATGAAATATTTCATCCCTAAATATGGATAATGAATTTTTGTGCATGAGAAACCAATTAAAAGGATTAGTTTGGAAATCAAAATTCATTAAATTTGTGAAACTATATATGATATTTCTACCCAAAATAAATTTAACCCATTTGGAAAGTTTCATAAATGTTATTGGAGTATTATTCTAGAAATATTTTTTGAATTAGAGAATGTTCAAATTCCAGTGTGATGGATTACTATGTATTAATGACCTTGAAAATTATATAATATAAGTTGGAAAATGTTTAATTAATATTTTCTCCAAATTTTATATATCTCTAAGTAAATTTTAAACTATCTTTGTTTAGAAAATTATGGGATATGAGTCCATCTTGGAAAGTATCCATAATTATGAAAATATTTTGAGGTCTGAATTGTGAGCTCTTTTTTGGCCTCCAATTTTAAGATTCATATTTAGATACAATTCAATTAAATATTTAAAATAAATCACAGAAGCCTATAAAAAATGAATTTGAAAATTCAGATTAGTGTATATAATGTTATTTCCAAAATAAAAATTAAGTAAAAAAGAACAAAAAATCAGAATTTGGCCTTTTTTGTTGTTAGGATCAATTTATCACTAAAACATAAAAGTATGAAAATTTATTATAAAATAATATATTCATGGGATTAAAAAATTAAAATTAAATTCAAAATTATTGTAAAAATTTGTTCTATCTGTAGGAAATCATTGTCGAGTTGGTAAAAATGATGGTTGCCATGATGGGTGAAATTAAGGGTTTTCATGTATTGTCAGTGCAATGGGGTACTAGAAAGGTTGTTCACATGTGATTGATAATTATGGTTCAAATAGATTAAAAAAGATTCATTAGAAGAATTATTGAATTACGAAGATATGGGGTGGGAAGTGTTAAGAGTTTTGAGTAGTAGAGCTTGCTTTGCGAAGTGCTGGCACTACCATAAGCAGTGACATACCTTATATGTGGCATACACATCGAGGATTGATGACAGAGATGTTTCCTAGAGGATGAAAGAGGATATTTTTAGATAGTGTTTAAGGAGTATCTTGATACATAAGTTCATATAATGACCTATTACCAAACTTATACATATAGTTTTCTTAAGATAAATCTCTTGATAATAGAGAACATACTATGGAAATGTTTCTAGGATTTCAATGGTTCTTGGGAGAACCATTTGCCTCATGAAAAGTTTTCATACAATTAAAAACATCAAAAAATGATTTAGATAAAACATTTTTAGGCTTTATATGGAATGACATGTTGATTACTACAATAATAGGCATATTATAGAGAGTTAGGGGTTATCGGTCCAATTATCATGCAAGAGAAATATGAGAAAATCTAGAAAATTAGGAAAAGGTTAGGGATTACTCAAATTAGTAAAAATTCATATTTTTATTGGTGATCTCATCATGTGGGTGTCACCATGATGGGGAAACCTTCATTTTTAGAGGCAGGGGATATTAGAACCCATGTATATAGGGATATTCAAGATTTTATAGAAGATCAGAATAATAGAATACTAGTTGTATTTTCCTCATCCTTTTGGATCCATGAATGATGTATTTTATATGTTTGAGATTTGGAGATATTATTCCAACCATTCCCATGTGATTAATGTTTATGATTTCATGTTTAAAGATGATATTCCATCTGGAGAGTGTATTGTTCAAATACAGAATTAGAGTAAAACAAAAATACATTAAAATATGGTTCAATTGTTATGAGTTATATGGTGTCATATTCATATCAAGTATGATACATTGGAGAAGGAGTCTATAATATTGAATTGATATCCATATCACTTCACCGATGAGTCTCTATGACATTCAGGAATGCAATTCGAATATGAGAACTCAAATAATGGGGATGATTTAATACCCTAAAATAGTTTAAGGTGTAAAAAAGATAAAATTTTACTAAAAAACCAATTTTAATTTTTATTTTAAAATAAGGTATTTTATTTTTTTAGGATTTTATGAATTTTTGGTTGTTAAAAAATGGTGGTTTGTGTTGA
Source organism: Viscum album (assembly GCA_963277665.1). Taxonomy (NCBI): domain Eukaryota; kingdom Viridiplantae; phylum Streptophyta; class Magnoliopsida; order Santalales; family Viscaceae; genus Viscum; species Viscum album. The sequence goes on along the minus strand of OY728164.1, from coordinate 917,694,543 downwards.
AATTTTCATCACTATCTATATCTAGTTTTCTAAGGAATGTCAAAATAGGTTGATCATTAAATATACGGTTTTGGAAAATATGGGGATGTGTATCAATTATATTTTAGTAGTAGGAATGCTCGGAATGGGGATTGTAGATGAAAAATTTTATTAGAAGTGTTTTTCAACATTTATTTAATATTTTTGGACCTACAAATAATTTTTGGAAAATTGTAAAACTCTCATAAATTATAGTAATCATATGTAGGATCCCCATATGTAAATGTAAATCTATTTAAAATTACTCTTACATTTGGATACCCCAAGCATAAGAGTAACCCCAAGTGTCTATAAAACTACACTAAGTATGGGAAACCCTATGGTACATAAGGGTTGGAAAATGGTAATGGGTGATATATAAAATTATACCCATGATATTTAAGTGTAACTATTTGATATGTAAGAGTATCTCTAAGTGATATTATGAAACATAAAATAAAAATAAAAATATTTGTAAAAGTAACATTGGTTCACCCTTTAATGCAGAAATTATATCTAATGATATATAAGGGTCACCAGATTTGAGTTTGTAAATTGGTTATGTGTTGGGAAGCACTATGATATATGAATGTAATCATCCTGATATGAAAAATTATATTCCTTGATATTTATGGTAATTTTCTATGAAAATATAATACATAAGGTTCATTTTATACATAAGGGTCTTCCCCCTATGGAAAATTATTTATATACTGATGGGCCCTATGATATGAAAGGGTCATTTATAGAATACAAAATGTTAAGTTACCTAATTCTTAAGGTTTCAAGAAATTGATAATTTTTGATTTAGTGATACATAAGAGTCAATATGGGCGATACATAAGGTCCCTAGTGTAGGTTAATTTTTGAGTGTGATTAATTTTTCTAAAATTTCATAAATGATTAATTAACTATTTTACAAACATATAAATGGGGAAATCATTGATCACCCCAAAACCATGGGAGTCACTCCACAATTCTTGGTAAGGTATATTTCCTATGGAAATTCAATTTTTAATACAATTTATTTCCTGATTTATTAAAAAAGGATTCACTTAATGAAACCCCATAAAGTTTTTAGGCCTAGTATATTTTTGAAATTAGGTAAATTACATAACAACATTAAATAAATTACAATGACATAAATTTAAACTCCATAACATGACCTTAGATTCTATTTATTATTCTAAAACTTCATGGGATAACCTGAGGATGTAATGAAGAAATGGGTTAGCTATAAATCTCATTGAAGGAATAAAAAAGAATATCGTGATGACACTAACACATATGAATTAAAAGGCATATCAAGATAACATAAAATGGTAGAGAATAGTAATCTTGAGCAATGAGGCATGATATAAAATGATAACATAAAGGAAACATAAGAATGTGAAAACAACCTAAAAAATGAAATCATAAACTTATGTGAAGAAATTTTTTTAGGAAAGATAACAATTTTTTTTCAATATTACCTCCCATGCACCATACATGAAATATCCTGAGATAAAACAATTACCTAATGCATTGGAGGGATATATAATTCCAAACTCACTCATCACCTTCATATCATGTAATGCATAAGTTTGTCCAAAATATTATTCAACATAAGGATGTCTTTCAAAAAATTTAACATAATGATTATGGAGAGAATTTTTTATAAATATAAGTCCCCAATAATTGAATTATAGGAAAATATAGGTGAATAACTATTAATAAAAATGAATATGTTTGTTCCTATAAAAATGTTTATCTTGTTAAATCATTGGATAATTTCTATGGCATAATATGTGTACATAAATTTTTATTTGAGGTCTGAATGAGAGTGAAAGGTGCATCCCATTATATGGTAATCACAAGGAAAGAAAGGGATATTTTTTAACAAAACATAACAACATGAAAAATTAGAGATCAATAGGAATGAAATAAATAATGTTCTTGAATAAATAGGATAAGTAGATGATCACTTACCTTGAGAGGATATGTCTAAAAGCATGGGCGAAGCTTCTTACAGGCTTGAGAAAACTTTGAGAGACTTTTATAGAGGGTATTTAGTAAATTAATTATCAAAGGGTATTGAGTGAATTTATTGGCTGTTTGGGTGGTTTAATATACCAAAATATAGGTTACATATTTATTAAATTCCAAACATAGGTTTGGACCCTATATGATAAAGTAATAAAATCCACATACCAAACCAATATTTTCCCCATGGTTTCTTCCAATGATAAGTTTTTTTAATTAATTTAAAATGATAATAATCGAACACATTAACATGATACCCTTGGGGATGTGTAAGGGAGCCATGTTTACCCATAATTTATTTTAAAACCCTAAAATATAATATAGGTTTTGGAGGTTTTATAGGACTAATTAAGGGTTTAAAAAACTAATATAATAACATAATAAAATTATTTTAATGTGGAATTATAAATTTAGTTGTGTGTACTATTTATTATATTTATTACATCACTTTTTGGCTTTTATAATGTCATAATACTGATCTTACAAGTATTCCATATTTATTATTAAACAACAAATTAAATTATCTCTAAAAAATATGAAAAAATAATCACTGGATAATTTTGATGTGATGATTTCAGGAATAATATTTATTTTATGAAAATAATTATCTAAAAATGATAATTTAAACTTTTAAACCAATATCCCCATTTATATACAATTTTTGGGGCTTTTGAAAATAATAATGTATCGACCCTTTTAAAAATTAAATTTGAATTCATAAATTAATAATATTATTTATATATCATAAATATAATTATATAGTAATATTTTACCAAAATATCAGTTTTTCAAAAATTCATGATTTCATCAAAAAGAGACTTGATTAAAACTATGTATTTCCCAAAAATACAATTTGTGTTTCATTGTATCTAATTTTAATCAGACTCAATATCTAATCATTTAAAATTAATAATAATAAATGATAAATATAATCATTATTTTTTAAAAAATATAAATATATATATTCATACTTTTAAGGTCCAGATATATAATCCCTTATTACACCGGTGCATTCTCCAATGGTATGGTGTGAGAGGATGTTGTTTTCATGGGGAGGTCTAGTAAACAAGGTTGGGGATATGATCTCGATGATCTTGAAGTTCTGCATTAAATGTTTTTTCTCATGATTTATTTATTTAATTTGGAATTAATATTAGTAAAGGTAAAATCCTAGGTATGTTATATCCCTTAGAATCTATGATAAATGGGATTTATATTGTACGATCCAACTGGTTGAGGTCATCACTTATTGTATTTTTGTTAATTGTACTATATCATAACCCTAAATAAACTAATATTAGTAGTCAATATAAAATGGATATATCATCAAAGATTATGATTCTTAATGTTCTACTAAATTTGAAAGACAATATAATAGTCCCAAATAGTCAAATTAATGTATATGTTATCTGTAAAAAATATATTTGATAAGGCATTTACTCATCCAAAAAGGGAATTTCATTTACAAAAGTTCAGGTCATTATAGTGTAATGGTGGGGTGTCAGGATAGATGGCTAGAACTAGGAGGCACTTCACACCATAAATTATAAATCCATGTTATAGAGAGATAAAGTGTGAGATTTATTTGATTATACCCATGAGAGGTTCACTAAACCACATCCAGAAGCCCTACTCTATGAGGGAATCCCTAGAAGCATCGTTGCACTCTAACCTATATGGTAATATTATGACATGTATATTAGGTTTCTTTATAAATAAATAAATTAAAATAATAAATTTAGTGTTAAAAGGGTAATTAATGATGGTTTTCTTATTTACTACCATCATGAATCTATTCCTTCCTATTTATCTATTAATCTATTGTCATCCTATTGAGATATAATTTTTATTCAATACCTTTAAGTGTTATATATTTTAATTGATAGCTAGAGTGTTTTTGTCAAATTCTAGGATTTTATCATTGGGAACTCAAATCATCTACCAATATTAAATGGATTTGTTCTTACAATAATAACATGGTTGGTCCCTAAGTTATCCCTAAGCGTAATCTCATTATTTATGTTTGTAAGATGTGTGGTAAAAGGGACCAATTATTTGGTTGAAAAAATAAACTTAAATAAATGTATAATATTTTTGTTTCATATGTGAATCAACACGTTCAGGCCATGATCATGATGATGAAAAATATAAATCTCTAACTTTTTTCCACCAAGCGTGGCATGAATTAAAATAATAAAACTGAATATTTTGAAGGAAACTGTTGGATCGGGTTATACCAAATACACATAAGAGGGGGGGGGTGAATTATGTCTTTTACAAATCCTTCACGATTCGTGATGATTACAAAGTCTGTCCTTTTATATTTTTCAGATTGTTCTTGTAGCATAAAATAAGCAATTAAAGAACGCAAGGATTTATAGTGGTTTGGGGAACAAAAGTCCCCTAGTCCACACCACCAATGCTCCACTCCACGAGCTTGGTGACTTTCATTATCTAGTCCTCTTATCAATAGACCATTCCACAACTGAGTGCAGGCAGTTGAAACCTTTACAACTTTAATGCTGAAACAGATCCTTCAGGTTTATACACAGAACCGAATACACAACTTAGTATGAGAATATAGTTACTCAGAATAAAAGGAGGATGTGTTTGAAAATACTTTCTATTTGTTCTTCACAGTTGCAACAACACACAACTGACAGTAGATAGATTGATTTATTTAGAAAGAATGATCTTTATGTAGAAGTAGTTCTGAGCCGATTTGGTTTTCAATAGATAGAGAAATAACTTCATCAACATTAATAGATTCGCAAAAGATCTTCAATGAAGAAATGATTATTCTTCAATGTGTTTCTTCTTCTTTAGAAAACAGAGTTTGATTATAACTAGTGACAACAGATATGTAAAACTCGAATGTCTCTGAAAATCATAGTCATGAAAAACTCAAGAATATGTTCTTATCATCTCTTTCAAAATGATCTATATCATGTACAGTCATTCAAAATAACACAGATATATATAATAAATTCAATCATGTTCCTATCAAATTTTGACCCATAAAAGTCGCTTATAGAATCACTATAATCAAGTATTTGCATAACAGAGCAGTCATAACTCTCATTAATATCTGGCATGAAAATATCCTCTAAAAATGATCCTTTTAATCATAAATAAACAAATTTGAATTAATCAAATATGTACTTTACAATCGATCGTTTAATCTGGCTTGAAATCATCCTGATAATCCGCATAAACACTATTACTCGATAAAGCCATGTTTGAATCTCTGACGCCAAACATATGGTTGAACTGAATAACATACGTTTTCTGAACATAAGGTTCACCACATAAGGTTCACAATGTAAGGTTGATAAACCATACTATTCTATTTAACTTTCAAATGTACAGTATATAAACCATACTTTTATCATCTTCTAAACGTAAGGTACAAGATCCATACTTTTTGATAAAATGTAAGGTTGTTTACAAAAATAAGGTTGATGAACCATACTTTTGAGAAAAAAACATAACATTCCATACTAAACATAGGGTTCTTCTTCCATACTTTTCTCATATACGAAACGTAAGGTTCCTTCCCAAGGTAGGTTCTTCTTCCATACTTTTCTGATAACATATTTTTTCTTAACTATACTTTTCTCATAACCCACAAATAATGGATTTTATCCTTTCTATACGCTCTTTAATGTAGGGTATGAAAAGTGTTTCTAGAACATGCTAATGCACTAAAAACGAGTTCTGAAAACATTTTCAAATATTCCACATGGATGAAAATGATTAAATATTATTCCAAAATAGAGAAATAAATAATATTAATTTCCTGAAATATACTCAAAGTAAATCATTTGAATAACAAATAAGGGTATTAATGAACATAAAAATAATCATAAAAAGATATATTATTGTCGAAAACAACACTTTCTCAAAAATATCCCTCTTTTTGATCATAAAAAACCCATGAAATAACCAATGAAATTATCTTACAAAATTAATTGCATATAATTTATAAATTTGCAATGACAAAAAAAATGTTTTAAAAAAATAATTTCTTATTTTTTATATTTTCTCCCCCTTTATTATGAATAAAAAATATCCTCTCTAAATAAAGACTTGAGGGAGTTTTTTTTATCCGTATTTCTCCTCCAAAAAAATGTTGTCTTTATCCATATTTCTCCCCCTTTTTCTGATAACAAAAATAATGATAGAAGAAGGAATAAAACACATTTTAATGTATTACTAAACTTAATTAAATGATATTATAAACTATTTATCAATATCTGAATCTGGACTATTGGAATTCTAACATAGATTGGACAGTAAAAAAAATAATAACACAAAAACATGGGATGAAAATATATTTTATTGAAAATATAATTACATGTACAATAATGACAAAGAGAATCAAGGTTGGGATAAAAAGGTCTGGGAAACAGGTTTCAACACCTCTGAATGATTTCCTTGATTTTTGACATCTATAGTCTTAACCTTTTCATCATTCCATCACCTAAATAGACTATGAGATCCCTTCCTTCCTAAGTCAGATGGACGTCTTCAATCAAATTGACTCTGAGAAAATCATGTAACCTCTCTTCCTTTTCCATAAAAAGAGTTAACTTATCAGTGAACTGATTCAGTAAAACTCTAATTTCAGGGTCATTCAAATTCAACTGCACAATAATAAACTTATGATTGTCCAAAAACATAGGTAAAGGATAAATATTGCATTAAATGTCTTGTATTGTGTCTTTCATAATGCTCATAGCTACTATAATGGCCTGAAATCTTCTGACCGGATCAGGCGATGTACCTGGGGTACCTGCTTGACTGTCCCAGATAGTAGCAAATTTTTTCCCCAGGAAAAATCTAAAATCTTCCAAATTTGACTTCATTACCATTTCCTATTTTAGTTTTTCAACTTCATATAACATTTCCATCTTAAAAACTTCCACTTCCATTTTTGAAACTAAAGTATCTTTCAAGTTCAAAAGTTCTATCTCTTCTTTTCTAATTCTCTTCTCAAAGATTTATTTTCAGTTTGAACTTTGTTAAATTTTCAGATCAGCTCTTCCACATGATCATTATCAGAATCATAGGAACCTTGTACTTGATTCTCAATCTAAGAATCCACTGGATTTATCAGTGCTATAGGTAGGGATTCAACATCTGACATCTCTTCATCATTCCTCTTTAATGGCTTCTCCACTGATTTTTCCTTCGAGTCCTTTCCTGACTCATCCACAGAAAAATATTCACCAATAATTTTAGTTTGAATTTAAGAAATGTTCTCTACTTGATTCATATACACTGGTTCTTGATCATCATGAGCATCCTCTTCATTGATTTCTTCAAAGGCTAGATCCTCTAAAACATGTTTTCTTGATCTAATTCCTCTAGAACAATCTATGTAGGCTATACAGTTTGAGATCTAGACGCTTCAACTTCTCTAGGATTTTCAACAGTTAGAGGCACAATGTCTTTTTCCACTTGATGAGTCACCTCAATCTGAGAAATTATTGGTTGGTTAACCTGTTGTACTGAATATTCCCTAATAAATATGTAGCTTAGAAGAAGTTCAATTGTTCCAACAGTTTCTTGAATAGGCACCTCATCAACTTGAACCACACTATGCTTTCAACTCTGAAGTCCTTCTTGAATTTCCTCAACAACAAGTGTATCATCAGTCTCAAATATCAGTCTTCTTGAGATTCCACCTACTCTTGATTTATCCATGCCTTCTTTGGATTTATAAGGTTGCTTCTCCTGACCTAATTCCTGGTCTTCTTTATCTCTAACAGGCATAAGCTTGCCTTTTACAGTACTCCATAAGAATCCAATCTTCCTTAGAGTGCTATCATTGTAAATATTGTTGTGATGGAATCTTACTCTGGCATCGATTAATCTTATCATATCAGATTTAAATAGTAATTTGGAAATGAACCTTCCAAAGGGATAAAAGTTCATTCTATCCTCTGGCTGACAGTAGTAGTTGATATATCTTACCATATATCTCTGAAAATTCTTCTTGATTTCACTCATAAGAAAAAACATTAAATACAAGTCAAGAAACAAAATCTTCACCATCTATGACATCCTAGGTGAAATACCTGATGGGAAAAACTTATCAAGAATCTTCTAATCAGGTTACATATCCTTCACTAACATTTTCCTTATGTTTTTAGAACCAAATAAAAAGAACATAATGTCATCTGACTTATGTTCATTATCTCCAATATGCTTTAAATCGAAATGATAAACTCCATCATGAGGGTATCTTAAGATTCTATCAATTTCTATAGAAGAAGTTGAAAAATCCTAATCTTCAATTTTTGCACAAATGGTGTCCTTTGTATCACCAAGACTGAACTGGACAGATTTTAAAACGTGACAAATCTCTACCTCATATAGAAACTCTATATTTTTTCTACTGAAAGTTTTCTCGATATTTTGAAATGAAAGAGCTTTCCTCAACATTAGATCTATCTGGTACAACCACTCTGGATCAATCACTTTTCCTTGCAAAATCCTTCGTCCTACCGAGCGCTGAATCCTGGAATTACTTGCTTCTCCTTTCTTGATTCTCCTTGTGTGGGCCATTTCTATTGCAAAGATTTGATGTCTTGAAAAGCTAGGGTTTCGATGTTTTAGATGCAGGTAGAGAAGAGCGGTATAAGTTCTCAGGGTTTAGAAGAGTTTTGAAAAAATGAATAGTTTTTTAATTGGAAACGGTTTCTGATATCCTTGATTAACGTGTCATTATGCACATAGTAATTATTATATTTAAAATTTTAAAAAAATGTACACGGAAAAAATTTAAAGTAGAACTGAAAAAAAAATTTAAATTCAAAAATAATAATATTAAAAACAGATAAAATAAATAATTCAACATTAAAAAAATTAATTTATAAATAAATAAACCTACCCCCTTAATAAAATCAGACATTGAAGTGGGAATTGGTTTAGTAAAAATATCAGCTAATTGAATTTCAGTGCTTACAAATTCTAAGAATATATCTGTTTTAAGAACATGATCTCTTAGAAAATGATGACTAATATAAGTATTCTTAGTTATAGAATGATTAATAGGGTTTTTGAAATATTTATAGCACTTTTATTATCACATAAAATAGGTGAATTATTAAAATTTAGTCCAATGTCCATAAGAGTGTTTTTCATCGACAAAACTTGTGCACAAAAACTACCTACTGATACATATTCTGCCTCAGCTATTGACAGGGAAACTGAGTGTTGTTTCTTACTAGATCATGACACTAAACATTTTCCTTAAAAGTGACAAGTCCCTAAGGTGATTTTTCTATCTAATCTAAAGCTTCCAAAGTCTTCATCTGTATATGTAATTAAATTAAAATCAGAAGATTTTTGATAGAGAAGATATTGAAAAACAGTTCCTTTAAAATATATAAAAATCATTTTAAGAATACTTAAGTGAGTTTATTTAGGATCATATTGAAATCTAGTGAAAAAACATACTGAATACATTATATCTAGCATGCTAGCAGTAAGATATAATAAACAACCAATCATACCTCTATATAACTTTTTGTCAAATGATTTTCTAGTTTCATCCAAATCAATTTTATTTTAGTACACATAGGATTTGAATATGTCTTGCTATTTTCAATTCCAAATTTCTTTAGTAAATCAGTAATGTATTTTCTTTGATTTAAAACATTTCCAAAATACATTTGATAAATTTTATATTCTAAAAATAAATTTAATTCTCCCATCATACTCATTTTAAATTATTTTTTCATTAAATTTGAAAACTCAAGACAAAGTTTTTTGTTTTTTGAACAAAAAAATAAATCATCAACATAAATATAAACCAATAAAATATTAGAGTTAACGGTTTTATTAACTAATGTTGGATATTCCATCCCAATAGTAAAATAATTTTTCAAAAGAAAAGAACTTAATCTTTCATTCCAATCTCTAGGTGCTTGTTTAAGTCCATAAAGAGCTTTTGTAAGTTTGAAAACAGAATCTATTTTTTGTGGATTGTCAAAACCAAGAGGTTTCTCAACATAAACTTCCTCCAACAAATAACCATTTAAAAAGTTTGAATTAACATCCATCTAAAATAATTTAAAGATCATATGTGATGAATAGGATAAAAGGACCCTAATGGCTTCTAATATAGCTATAAGTTCAAAATTATCATCAAAATATATACCTTATTCCTTATTATATCCTTTAGCAACAATTCATGATTTATTTCTAGTTACTATTGCTTGATCATCTTGTTTATTTATAAAGAACCATTTAGTTCTTTTAACTTGATAGTTTCGAGGTCTTTCATCTAAATTCCAAACATCATTTCTCTTGAACTGGTTTAGTTTTTCTTGCATTGCTACCGTCCAACTCTCATCAACTAAGGATACTTCTAATGTATTAGGTTCTAATTGGGAAAGAAAGGTAGATAATTCAACAAGATTTCTTACATTTTGTGTAGTTTATATTCCGATGTCTAGGTCTCCTATAACAGTTTCTAAAGGATGATTTTTAGGGTTCTAGATTGTCTATGTAGTACACTGTTAGGTTCTTCAATGTCATGTTATTCTGAACTAGACTGAATTTCATTTATATCTTTTTCAAAATAATCTTTCATTTTTTCAAGTCTCATGTTATCATTAGAGTCAGATTCATCAATTTAGTCTTTCCTTTTCTCAAAGAGATCATATTCATAAAATTTCACGCAAATTAATTCTTCAAAAATCCTTGATTTTTTATTAAAAACTCTAAAAGATTTGGAAGTAGTAGAATATCCTAATAAAATTCCTTCATCAGATTTTGGATCGAACTTACCAATATTGTCTTTGGTGTTTAAGGTTTAAACCTTGCTCCAAAAACTTTAAAGTAATTTACTTTAGGTTTTTTGTTATTCTAGAGTTCATAGGGTGTCTTTTTAAAAATCAGTTTGATTAAAACTCTATTCATTATATAACAGGCTGTTCTTACAGCTTCTACCCAGAAATATGTAGAAAGACTGTATTTAATTAGCATAGTTCTAGCCATTTCATGAATAGTCCTATTTCTTATTTTAACAATTCCATTTTGTTGAGGTGTTCTTGGTATAGAGAATGTGTGTTTAATATCCATATTTGAGAAAATGGAACTAAATTCCATATTCTCGAATTCTATGACTTGATCACTTCTTAATTAAATTATTTTAAAATATTTTTCATTTTGAGCAGCTTTGCAAAAACTTTCAAATATTGTAAAACTTCATTTTTTAATTTTAGAAAATAAATCCAAGTAAATATTGAATAGTAATCAACTAAAACATATACATATAATTTACCATCCAAACATGATATTCTTAATGGTCCAAACAAATCTATATGGATGAGTTCTAGAGGATTAGATGTTGAAATTTTCTTAACAGATATGAAAGATGATTTGTGTTGTTTTCCAAGTTGAGATGCATCACAGAATCTATCACTTTCAATTTTGAGACTAAGAAAATCAGAAACTAACTATTTCTTAGATATATTTTGTCAAGAATATATATTTTAATGTATAAGTCTTCTATGCCAGATCCAGGATTCATTAATCTTAGCAGTTAGGAAATTTAATTTTTTTGTTTACACAAGGAATTCAAGTCCAAGGTGTAAACATTATCAGTTCTGGGTGCTCTAAATTTAAGAAATTTATCTTTAAGAACACAACAAAAGTTATTAGAAAAATCAACAAATAACCATCATCACCAAGTTGAGAGATACTTATCAGGTTGTGTTTCAATCCTTGTACATAGAGTACTTTATTGATTGAGACTGTTTCAGGATCTCCAACCATTCCAATGACAATAATCATACCTTTGGCATTGTCACTAAATGAGACTAGACTACCATCCTTTTGAGTTAGTGATATGAAATTTGATGAGTTTCCACTCATTTTCTAGTAGCAGCCACTTTCCATATACCATATTTCATTTTTTCTGCTTCTATGACCTGCTTCCTGCAATGATATTTAAACAAAGGTTTGTTTTGGTACCCATATTCTATTGAGTCCAGTACTGTTTGATAGAAAAGACCTGGGAATCCAGACTTTTTTTCTATAATTAATATTATCATATAAACTGCTTGTAATAAAGGCTCTCTTAATCCCACTTATTTGCAGTTTCCTTAAATAATGGTTTTAAAATATGTGAACTTTTGTTCCACATTATTTTCAAATTATACCTTTTATATTTGGTACAAAGTAGTTTTTATATTGTTTAGGTTTCTCACCTTTACTTCCTATTCGATATCTTTCCTTTTTAATCACATTCTTTCCAAGTATTTCATTTACTATATTTTCTCCTTTTGTAAAAATAAGAGATGCACTTTTGTATGCTTATACTTATATTTTTAGTGATTTTATTTTAGTTTCATTATCTATATAGTTTATGTTTGATGAAATATATTTTTCAATAAACTCTTAATGTTTTTTAGCGGAGTGTCTCTTTCTCCTGAAATAGTAGTGTGATTATTTTTCAGTGATTTATGTTTCTTAAATAAGGAATCATATTTCTTTTCTAGCATATTGCAGTAGGATGCAAGTTTATCATTTGAACAACTAGAACAGGAATCTTAGTCAGATGAGTAATAGGATTTTACCTCATCATCTTCTTCCATAAATCACATGTTTTCTTTCAGATTTGATTCTTCCTTTTCTGAGTCAGACTTTGATGAAATGCATGATTTTTCAAAAACACTCCAGGTGTCTTTCATTGCTATTTTTTCTTTCTGTTCATAATCATTGTTTTTGAAAAATTTCTTTTTCTTTTATCCTTTTAATTGAGGATAGTTTGGTCTGATGTGACCCATATTTTTGCATTCATAGCATATAACTTACCTTGGTTATTTTTCATCCTTTTTGACAGATTTTTTGAATCCCTTTTTCTTTCTGTATGATTTTCTGAACTTTCTGGCTAGTTGAGCCAGTTCTACAGCTAAATTTGATGAATCATAATTTTATGATTTCACTTTTATTTCATTCTTCATTTTCTATTCTTCCTTTGGGATTTTACTTTCAAAGAAATATTTTCCCTCTTGATCAATACTTTATGCTCATTTAATTCATCTTTCATCTCAGCTTCCTACATCATAAGAGTTCCAATTAAATCTCTCATTGTAAGATTTTTGACTGGTGATGGTTTCCTAATGGAAGCCAAAATTCCATTCCATCTTTGTGGTGGAACTCTTTGAACATTCAAGGCATGATATGCTTTTTTGATAGCCTCACCCAAGATAGTGATATTATTTACAATTTTCGTAATCCTTCCATTCATCTGGGTGATGATTTCTCCTTCAAACATTCTGAATGTGTCAATTTTCAATATTCCAGTAGCATACCTCATCTGTCTGACATTGTCAGTTCCTTCATAGGCAATTGCAATTGTTTTCCACATTTAATAATCCATCGGGAATTGAGATAATCTGTTGAATTCATTTAGTCCAATACCATAGATGATAGTATTCATAGCTTTCGAGTTTATGTCATACACTACTTCTGCATCAGTACTCCATGTTTCAGGTTTCTCTGGAATCACATAGGGAGTTAGAATTTTTTAGTATAATCTATATCCAATGTTCTTTAAGTAGATGATCATCCTAGATTTCTAGCATCCATAATTTTCACCATTGAAGTAGGGAGCACGAACCATTGACATACCTTCTTGTGTATCATCCATTATGATCGGTATAATCCAAAAAATTTCTGCTTGTTATAGATTTGAAAAAAGATCCTCCTTTCATACCAATTATTGGATCGGGTTATACCAAATACACACAAGAGGGGGGGGGGGGGTGAATTGTGTCTTTTACAAATTCTTCATGAATCGTGATGAAGAACAAGTATGTCCTTTTATATTTATCAGATTGTTCATGCGGTGGAAAATAAACAATTAATGAACACAAGGACATATAGTGGTTTGGGGAACATGAGGCTCTTAGTCTACTCCACCAATACTCTACTCCATGAGATTGGTGATCTTCACTATCTGGTCCTCTTATCAACATACCATTTCACAACTAAGTGTAGGGAATTGACACCTTTACAACTTTAAGGCAGAAATAGATCCATATGGTTCATATGTAGAACCGAATTCACAGCTTAGTATGAGAATCCAGTTACTCAAAATAATAAGAGTATTTGTTTAAAAATACTTTCTAGTTGTTCTTCATAGTTGCAACAGCACACAACTGATAGTAGATAGATCGAAATATTCAGAAATAATGATCTTTAGGTATAATTAGTTATGAGCTGATTTGGTTTGCAATAGATATAGAGATAACTTTAGAAACTTTAATAGATTCGCTAAAGATCTTTAATAAATAAACAATGAATCTTCAATGTGTTTATTCTTCTTCAGAAAATAGTGTTTGATCATAACTAGTGACAACAAAACTGTAAAAATCAAATGTCTCTGAAAATCATAGTCATGAAAAACTCAAGAATTTTTTCTTCTCATCTCTTTCACAACGATCTATATCATGTAATTACATTCAAAATAACACAAATATATATCATAAAGACAATAATTTTCCTTTCAAATTTATATTCACAAAAGTCGCCTATAGATTCGTAATATTAAAATATTTGAATAATAGAGCAGTCATAACTCTCTTTAATATCTGGCATGAAAAGCTCCTCTAAAAATGATCCTTTTAATCATAAAGAAACAACTTTGAATCAGTCAAAGATGTGCTTTAAAATTTATCTTTTAATCTAGCTTGAAATCATCCTGATAATATGCATAAATACCGTTACTCGATAAATATGTTTTTGAATCTCCAATGCCAAACATAGGGTTGAACTACATAGCATACATTCTCTGAACGTAAGGTTCACAATGTAAGGTTGATAAACCATACTTTTCTCTTCAACTTTGAAATGTACAGTATATAATTAATAATTTTATCATCTTCTTAACATAAGGTACAAGATCCATACTTTTTGATAAAATGTAAGGATATTTACAAAAGTATGGTTGATGAACCATACTTTTGAGAAACAAACATAACATTCTATACTAAACATATGGTCCTTCTTCTATACTTTTCTGATATCCCAAACATAAGGTTCCTTTCAAATGTAGGGTTTTTATTCTATAATTTTTTGATAACATATGGTTTCTTAACCATACATTTATGATAACCCGTAAATGATTGATTTTATAATTTTTCTACACTTAATAATGTAGGGTATAAATAGTGTTTCCAGTACACGCTAAAGTGCTAAAAATGATTTTTGAACACATTTCAAATATTCCACAAGGATAAAAATGATTAAGTATTATTTCAAAATAGAGAAATAAAGAATATTAATTTCCTGAAATATACTCAAATTAATATCATTATAATAACAAATAAGGGTATTTTTGAACATCAAAATCATCAAAAAAAGATAGAGTATTGTTGAAAACAACACTTTATCAATAGAAACAATAGTGGTTTCTTAAAAATATATTGTGACCTATTATTGGAGATAAATAAAATGTTAAGTATCTAAATTTGTATAACGTTTTTAATTTACTAAGGAAAGTGAATGGCATGGTAAATGTACAAATTATATGGTAAATTGTATGATTCTTGGTGGCCTTCTCTTCCTCGTGGTAGATATAAATGAAATATTTTTGGGTATGATACTCCACCCACTAATCATTATTAAATGAGATATTTTAGGGTGGGATGCTCTTCCGTTGAGTGTGATAAATGATATATTTATTTGTGGGATACTAATCCCCAATATTACGATAAATAATATATTTCTATGTGGGATGATCCTACCCCCATGTGTTTTTAATGAAATATTTTCAAATGAGTCACTCTTTCCACAGGGTGTTTAAAAATATAACTTTTCACATTTAGAGATATATTGGGTTGTATGAAGAAATTATGTTTAATATCAAGTGTTACTATAGAACCTAAGGATAGATGGTGATTCATTTTAATTTTATTTATTTATTTATTTGGGGATATCATGCACACTATTTAGGATAGATTTTTTTGTAACCTTTTGTGGTGGCCTATTGAGTTGTACTCACAACTTGATCAGCTCACCATGGGTACTCAAGTAGACTTCATGTTTTCATGTCAAGGTAATAGTAATGAAAATATGGTTAATAGATTATATGAGTAGTTGGGATATATCATGGGATATAGTATTAGTATAGGATTCAGGAATAGTTTTAGAATACCTCCAATTTTGATTATTTTCCCTTCTTTTTTGGATTTTGATGTATAGCAATTTTCCACATAAAAACTCAATTTTTTCTATGTTACTAATATTACATATAAAATATTCATATTAATATTGCATGGGTTGATACATTGTTTTATTGGTGTTTGGATAAGATATCATTTAATTTTGGATTACTGATTGAATATTATTTTCTTTTATTCTACTATTAATAATTATTATTTTATTGAGGGGGTGTAGCCTCCTCCCATCATTACTAGATCCCCACTAAAAGTCTATAAAATCTTATATATGGGGAGGTGTTACTAGTATCATGTGTTTCATCGATTTAATTACTATATGTTGATATGGTTTGAGACATTAAAATAATATTGGTGAACACTTTTAGTATGTTCATTAACACGAATGATACCACACCATACTCATATAGGTTACACATACTCCTAAAATAATTATGGTAACTAATGATTTACTAACCTAAAATAAATGTTACAGAACAACATATATCTTTATAGTAGATTAAATAAGTCATTGATAAAATCCATAGGATATCGGTTATCATATTTTGAATGGTTAAGCCTCTCATAATCTATCCACAAACTAATTGATGCATTAAACTTCTTAGTTTAACAAATTTGATCACTGAAAGGGTATGTGATCTGGTCAATGAACCCCTTAACTCCAAAATACATATGTTAGGCTTTTATCTCATGAATTTAATAAACATCAAACCTATAAGGTTGAATAAATATAGGATCCATACATTGGATATGATCTATTATAAACATGGTATCATTCTCAAGTGGTAATCCTAAGAAATATGTAGGAATGAAATTATGGAACCAGTTGATGATAAGAGGAATTAATTCATGGAGTGTCTCTTAATATCTCAATACAATTATAAATAGTTGGGATTTTGTCACCCCCCAAAGTTTTATGGATAGGACTTGAATGAATTACCTAAAAATAACACTCACTGATGTATGTATAATAGTAACCTCTTATAGAGTTGAAATTTACCCTTCTGTGATAGTAGTCAACATGATCATGATAAAAAGTCATCTAATCTATCATAAGGATCACATGAGAATTTCACATCTCCAACATGGATAATTCTAGGAGGATCATTTATCAACCAATTACTATAAAACACATTGGATGTCATTGAATACCCTCTAATAACACCCTTAATGGCACATTGATATACAAAATCACATACAAACACTATATAGTAATCCCCAAACCACTGAATACCATAATAGATATTAATGGGTGAAATCAACCAATACTAAAAAAAATAAGTTATTGTGAATTTTATAAAAATCATACCTCATCTATAGATGTAACCATTCCCATTCTGATATGATCCCACTCAATGGCATGAAAATATATTAAACCTTTGACTTGAGATCCTAGAACCTAAAAATAATCACATTACTAGTGCTATTACCCCTAACTCTTGGAATAATGACAACCTATATGACCTAAATGGTTAAAGGATCCCCAACATGAGATCCCCCAATATGAAACTCTCTCACATGTCCTTAAAGGGTTAGTTACAAGACCTCAAGCACGTCTCCATATATTCCAGAGGCTACTGACTAGAAGCAAGGGTGTGATAAGTATAGTGGGGAGACTATACCCCTCAGATTAAGAGTTTAAAACACAATGGAATGTATCCAATAATAATTAGTAAATATCATAGTGCAGAAAAAATAGAAACAACATAATATAGTAGAAACCAACAATAAATACCACTAATCTATCCAAATAATAATAAAAGAATAATGTAATGACATGTTGTAATATAACTAAATGTATTCATATAAAGAATACAAGTAAAATACTAATAGAATCAAATAAATACTCAATAGTCCTTGGCCCCAAACCCCATGTCAGTCCCATATCCAAACTCTATCCCATCTTGAATAAAAATAATCAATAATAATGTCATTTTTCCTCTTCAAAATATGCATTAATGTAATCTTCTCAGGTACCAAACTGTGGCCTGAAAATGGTGTGAGTATAACTAAGTAGTTTTACACCACCATGTCTAAAAAAAAAATTATGATAAGAAGTTTATTAGATAAATAAATTAAAATGTGTATTAATTAATTCAAAAATTAATAATATACAACCCCATCCTACTTCAACTCCATACTAGAAAACTATGAGCATGTCCCAAAACCATTCCAACTGAAAAATAACCATGTTAAAACAACCTTCTTTAGTGTCATTCCAAAATATCTCAAACCCATTCCAACCACAACCAACTGACCATGGTATAATCAAAAAAATATAGGTCAAATCCCTATAATCTTATATCATGGGATTGTGCCGATCCCACTCAATATAAGCACTAAATCCTAGGATTGGTATGAGAAATCTCAATATAAGAATTTCAATATGGGACTGGGCTGAGCCCGCTCAATATCATCATTATAGAATAAATGTGTGCATGTTCAAAGGCTACTCCTGATATATATTCATTTCAGTAAGGATCACAAGACATGTATTGGAAGAATGGATATAACAATATCACATCATAAGCCTCAATTGATAATTATGTAAATTACCATTTTTATATCAATTACCTATTTTATTTATATCATAGTTGATCAATAGTCAAATCAATAAGAAAAAATCTATAAATTAGGGATTCTATATCAAGAAATCACCTAAGGTATCATTTCATGATAAATAAACTTTAATCCATTAGCCAATTAAATTATATTCAAGATTTTCTCTCCCAATGAGTAGCCATAAGGTTGGTTAATAACCAATTAATTTCAAAATACTCCAAAGAATAATCCCATTAATTATTTAACTGATTCAGGTGCATGTTATATTGGAATAATCATAATATTGTATATAAATGGAAATTATCAAACATTGGGGTTAATATTTATACACATAACTTTAATTAAAGACCAAAAAAATTCTTTTGACAGTAACACCCCTGAGTAATAAGGTGTGGATGATCACCAAGAAGATCCTATCTCAAAACTGATCAAGATAAAAACAAACAATGAACATAGTTAAAGGATTTCAACACAATGGTTGGAGAAACAAAGGATAGAAGAGAAAAACTAAAGAAAAACACTTAACAGGGATTGATCACATTCTTGGAAAATCTAGAGGGTAGGTTCGCACTGCAGAATTTTATAGAGGATTTCCTAGGGTCAAGAAGAGAAGACTACAATGAGATGAAATAAAAATTCAGCTACACAACGTACTTTAAAATATAAGGTTAAGTAATTACATGATGTTTAATATATTTACGCATCATGTAATTATTTTTAATGGGATACACTGAAAAATCGATCTCCTTGGGTGAATATTAAAACAACTGAACATTACATGGCATATAAATCATTTACATGATGTGAAAATGTTCTATAGATGTTTTTTCATCCCATTTATTTATTAAATAACCTAAAACCCCTTTAAATATTATCAATATACCAAGCACCCTTGAGAAAACTTGTACCATTTCTACCTAGAATCCATAAATTCAATTAAACACACATCACTGAAGTAAGTCATTTTTTCCAACAAAGGATATTTATGTTTATCCTCTCCAATTTTCTCATGTTTCTTCAAAATCCAAGACTATGTTAATTCAAATGAAATGTATTCACAATGAAACATGACTTCCATATTTTAAAGATGAGGAAAAATTCACCCAAAAGAAAAATCAGTGAAAAAATAAGAGACAAACATACTAGAAAAAATACGAGATATTACAACCTCCCTAACATATAATAGATTTTACTCAAGATGCTCGAAGAATCACTATAAGGTCTCAGCAATTTTTTTGGCCATTGTGTTCACATATCAATATCCCACTTAAATGTATCCTCATGAACTAACACATGAAACAACTACAAGTACAAAAATAACATAGTTTTACCCTGAAGATATTTTTCATTACGATCAACAACACATATTGGATCCTCCTCAAAGGATGCATCAATATAAAGTTCGATATCTTCTATGTCCATCACATAGGAAGCTTTCAGATAATATAAATGAAGTTGTGAAACATGCATCATTTCATACATGGAACATTAGTGTTGTGTAAGGGCTAAATGGTATGTCATTGGAATGGCCCTTTTCAGTATCTCAAAAGGCCCGACAACCCTGGGCGCTAGCTTTCACTATTTCCAAATATGATGTAAACCAATCTTGGAGACACCTGATGAAAAAAATAATGTCCAAAATATAATTCCTGGGGCTATCTTCAATGGTCAACAAATGATTTATTCATTTTATGCTAGGTCATCAACTATTTTATTGTAAACTAATCTTTCATAGAAATCTCATGCAAGAGAATAGGCCCAACAGGTGCTGACTCACCTTCCTCCGACCAAAAATCAAGAAAATTACATAAAATTCAATAAAAATGCTTTAAAAGTTCCATTTGGATCGATTCCTAGAAGCTATTATTATATAAAAACTCTAATATTTCTATATGTTTCTCTAATGACCCATCAAAATCTAAAACACACACTCACAATATATCCTCCAAAACCTAAATAGTTCACAAATATTGACCATCAGTTTGAGGATGATAGAAAATGATCAAAATAACTTATGATCCTAGAATATTTTAAATATCATTATAAAGACATAGTTTTAAATGATTATCTCTATCAAGGATTATGATCCTTAGAAAATTGTTCAAAAAAACAACTTCACACATACAATGACATCCCATAGCATCAACTGTATAGGTACACCTGGTAGGTAATAAGTGAGATACCATCATCATTAGACCCATAATCACCAATGAAAAATAATTATTATGGTTTATCTTGTGTAATCATATCAAAAAATTCATAGTGACATCATCTAATTTCCACTCAGGAATGGGAAAATGTTTTAATAGTCTAGTTGGACTCTGATGCTCAGATTTGTCCTACTGAAAAGTGAAGCATATAACCATGAATCCTGCCACCTCATTCCACATTTCAGAAAGATATTATTGAATACAAATATCATGATACATATTTGTCATACCAGAATGTACCACCCATCTAGAAGCATGAAACACCTTTTCCATCCCCAAAAAAGAATATAATTTCCAATTCCATGATACCAACCTGATGGGGTCTCCCCACCATATAATTTGTCTCTCAAAATAGATCCATCTAGATTAGGCAACCATGTGGTATTAATCTAGTCTAATATCATTGGTATAACAGATGTATAAGTTAGAGTTACTCAACCTTGAGACTTCTGGACATCTAGATGCATGTATGAAAAGAGGGCCATCATCTACCACTCATTAAAAGACTCCATTACTACCTCTGTCTACGTATTTCAGCTCAAATAATTGGAAACTATATCAATCTCTCTTAGTGTATAGTCCATATAGTAGTAAAAAGACTACAAATACTCAACCCACCTTCTCTGTATATGGTTAAGGTCTCGCTGAGAAAATATATTCATGAGGCTCTTGTGGTATGTTTATACCAAAATCCTCTCACCTATGAGATATTGTGTCCAATATCTCAGGTCATGTACCACTAATAAAATTTCCAGATTGTGAGTAGGGTAATTAATCTAATGTGGTCCTAGCAACCTTGTGTAATAAGAGACCACTCAATCCTTCTGCATTAGAACTTCTCTAAGTCCAACTCTAGATGAATCCCTATACATAATATTATATTTACTTAGCAAATTTGATGTGAGGATATATTCTAAGTTAATCCTTCCTTTCATCTTCTGAAAATATCCTTTGAAAGCATCAAGACAATCAAAATTCACCCCTTTATTTGTCAGCCCAGACATTAGGGCTGCCAAATAGGGGAAATCCTGGATAAAGAACTTATAATAGCCAGGTAAACCTAAAAATATTTGAATCATGAAGATGTTCTTGGGTTATTCCCAGGATACCATGGTTGTAAATTTCTCTAGGTCCACTGCAACTCCTACCTTTGATATAACATGGACCAAGATGTTCCCCTTGTTAATCTAGAAACTTAATTTGGTTATCTTGGTTAAATCCGATGATCTCTTAATGTAGTTGGGATGATGTTAAGATTTTTTCCATGATCCAGTGCTATCTATGAGTAAACTGAGATTTCATCTAGGCCATGAATATCACTTATTTATTAGTTGACCCAAACGATATCACTACGAACTCATCCAAGACATACCTACTCCAAAAAGTAGTCTGAGGTATGTAAATTTGTCTCACCCTTAACTAGTGTAAACCTAACTTAAAATAGATCTTAGATAATATCTTTTCACATCTAAACTAATCAAAAATATCACCAACTCATAGAAGAGGATACCGATTCTTGAACGTCATCTGGTTCAACCTCCAATAATCTATACATAAGCGCAAAGAACAATCAGCCTTCTTTGAAAAGAAATTGGAGAACCCCAAGGAGATATACAAGGCTATATAAAGTTTTTATATTCCCAATATTTCAACAGAACATTCATCTCTCAAATCTCCGATGGTGCCACTATTTATGGCGGGATAGAAACTGGCTCTCCTCCTGACACTAACTTGATCATGAACTTGATCTCTCGATTAGTCGGTAATCCATAGAACTCATTATGAAAACCTCTTGGAAACAATGCACCACTAGAGAAAAATAATCCTACTACATTCCACCATTATATTTTGAAATAATATCTATTTGAGAAATGATATAATCCCATCTACACTGAATTGGTCCTACACGACCAGTATGAAGATACCACTCACCATTGGGATAATAGCTACCTCATTCTAGATATATAAAGGAAACAATAATTCTATAACATTTAATATGATCCTGGTATAGAACTATCCAACCCATACCATGAATCAAGTCAAAACCTATAATTTCTATCATAGACGGTTCCCTAATGTATTGATAACCACTGATTTCTAGAGAACACACCTTGAAACGATTTATTTTTTCTGATCATACTCCCAATGTTGTGTAGATAGTTAAAAAACTGTAAAATATTTCCACATCCAATCCGAAACCATTTACAAAAAGATTATATAGAAAAGAATGTGATACCCCAGTATCAAATAAAATTCCTTCTAAAGATGATTATACAAGAATCATATATCAGATGATAGAATGTCATGCATCCACAATAGCTATAGTAGTTTTCATAACATGAAGATGACTTACCCCTATTCCTTGGGATCCAACTTGACTACCCTGAGATATTTCCCTTTATTGGTACTGTTTCTCCTTCACTTGGGTACCATATCCCCTTCCTCAGTTTGAATGGTCAGTGGAACTACAACTACCAACCTGTTGAGCGGTAGCATAACCCCTTCCTGAATCAGGTGAATATCATGTTCCCATGACACTATTTTTATATATAATGTTCACACAGAACCTCAAAAGATGACATAGTCTTCCATAGAGACAACACTCAACTGTGGGGTAAGGAAACTGTAGGAACTTGTGGACAAAATTTCCACACTGATAGCACTGTAATAGAACATGGTACTAAGATGGTTTTCCTCTTCCATGAATGATATAACCACTACTTCCTTGTAAAAACTATCACAATAGTTTTTCTTGCTAACCAAAAAGATCTCCCAGTATTCCTTACTAAAATAGCGAAATCGCTGCTTGGGGCCTCTCTCAGACTCCCTTATGTGCTAAGTTCCAAGTTCATCATGTCCTCAAAATTGACCACATAAAAAACATTCACATGTAACATAATATGATAATTAAGACTATCCCAAAAACGTCTCACCCTACAGATTTCATCAGCTGTTAAATATGGTGAAAAGAATTGTAGTTAGGTGAAACCTCCCGCATAGTCAATCCCTAGCATACCTTCATATGTCATATACAAAACTCACAAAATTTTTATTCCATTAACGTCTCATGATATAAAAGGATTAAGAAATTTATCTCAAATTCATACTAAGAAAGCTCATCCTTCTTCCCATATTCCTCTATAATATACCTCAAACACTTGGATGTTCCATGAAGCATATATTTAGAAAACATAACCCTATTGTACCTAGTTGTCTCAAGATTCTTAATGATTATCTGGATGGAGTTGATACAAAACATGGCTTCCTAGGCTCCCTCTTTCCCTAGTGAATATAGGTGGATGTTGAAGCTAAAATTCTATTGTATCCTCAAACATCAAATGAATGGTGATAACAATTTCTCTTTCCTCAGATCGTATGACCATCAGGAAGCTTTCATGAAGATAAACATCTATATGATCCTCATGAACTATTGGAGGATTTCATTGCACTATGTTATAAGCATGTTGATTTCAAATCTAATGATTCTCAAGTTGTATATGATGAGGAGGGATTTTCTCTGCAAGAATAATTCACTCCTCAGAGTACTAGATAACACAGTCCACCTCAACAAGTGACTACAACAGAGAACCAGTGACTTCTAGTCTTTCTAAACAATACTTACAAGTGTTTTAGCATGAGATGTCAATTCATTTCATTTATCTGGAAAAATATATCCCATATCAGAGTTCAACAGTCACGTATATATCATATGAAAATAAATATGTCCCAATCATGAAAAATTTAAGTCAATATATCCCCATGTTCATATTATGAATCATGAATAAACATATCACACCATAACAATCCACAATAATAATATCAATAACCAATAATATCATTAAACACTAACCTCACACAACATGTGAATCACCCTGGGTGGAATAACATCAACTATAACAAGTAAACAATATAAAAAAACAATCATATCCCTGGGAACTCAGATTTTTTTCTTATACATGGGTTAGATACCCCCATGGACAAGTTCATTATCAAGTCCCAACACATTTTATTTTCCATTCCACCTTTCCTAAAGAGTAATTATCATAAAAAAACCTAGTGTCCAATTATACTAGTTTGTATCACCCCCCCCCAATCTAGAACTCTATCATGTGGCCATAAAGGGTTGGGTAAAACACCTCAAGCACACCTTTGCATATTCTAGTGGCCTCCGACTATCAATGAGGGTGTGATAAGTACAATTGGAAGAGTATACCCCTTATATTCTGAGTTTACAACACAGTGAAAAATATCTAATAAAAATAAATAAATATCATACTGTGGAAATAATAGAAACAACATAATATAGTGGAAACCAACAAAAAAAGACAACTAAACTATCCAAATAATAATAAAGAAATATTGTAATGAAATTTTGTAATGTAACTAAATATAATTCTAGATAAAATATAAGTACAAGATTAGAAGACTCAAATAAAGACTCAACAGTCCCTGATCCCAAACCCCATGTCAGTGCCACCTCCAAACTATTTCCCATCCAACAATCAGAAAATAATAGCAAGGTCATTTTCCCTTACCCAAACCTACGTCTACATAAAATTATCAGGTACCAAACGGTTTTCTGAATATTTTGTGAGTATAACTTAGCAGGTAAACACAACCATGTTTTAAAAAACTAGTCTGATAATATGTGTATGTAAAAAAGAGATAATCATGTGTATTAATAGATTATAAAATTTGTAAAATACAACCACAACCATCTTTTAATCCATGTTTGAATATATCTGAGCATGTCTCATGTACATGAAAACTAGAAAAATATAACCATGTTAAAACAACCTTATTTTTCTTTATTCCATAATATATCTGATTATGTATGACAACCATTCCAACGAGAACCATAAAACCATGGAATCATGATAATAATCTGTGTCAAATCCCTATAATCATTAAAACATGGTACTGGGTTGATCCCACTCAATATTAGAATTATAGCTTGAGATTGGGACTATCCTACTCAATATAAGCATTACAGCATGGGACTGGGCTGATCCCACTCAATATCAGTATTATAGTATATAAGTGTTCATCTGACTAGGCCATTCCCAATATATAAGCATTTCAGCAAGGATCACAAGACATTTATTAAAAGAATGTATATAAAAATTTCACATCATAAGACTCAATGGTTAATTATGTGAATTAGCATTTTTCTTTAAATCAATAATTTCATTTATATAGTAATTAATCAATAGTAAAATCAATAAGCAGTAAGCCATAAATTATGGATTATATATCAATCAATAACCTAATGTCTCATGTCACGCTAAACACAATTTAATCTATTATCCAATTCCATTACATTCAAGGTTTTATCACCTAATGGTTAGCCATAATATAGATAAATAACTAATTAAATCCAACAGACTCTTAAGAATAATTTAATTCATTATTTAATTGATTTGGGTGCATGTTATGTTAGGGAAATAACAATATTTCATATGCCTATCAATTATCAAACCATAGGGTTAAGATTTAGACCCCCTGCCTTAAACTAAGGAAGGAAACTATGCTTCAAGTGGAAATGACCATGAGTATGAAGGTAAAGATGATCTCCATGAGGATCTTAGATCACAATATATCAATATGAAAATCAACAATGCACATGGTGAAGGGATTTCACCACAACATTTGGAGAAACATGGGAGAGAAGGAAAAACATATCCAAAACCACTTACTATGGATTAAGCACATTATTGGAATGTTTAAAAGGTATTTTGGAACTCCAAAATTTTCTAGAGGATTCCCTACGGTCGAGAGGAGAAGACTAGAGTGATATTTAATAGAAATTTATCCACACAACACACTTTAAAATAGAAGGTCGGGGACTAACATTGTTTGTAATAATGTTACATGTTGTGTAATTTTTTTAATGGGATAAACTAAAAAACTCATCATCATAGATTAATATTAAAACAACCAAACATTACATGACATGTAGTCCATTTACATGACATTTGAATGTTCTGAAGATGGGTTTTCATCCCATGTAATTATTAAAAAAAACCCAAAAACCCTTTAATTCTTTTTAACTTTCCCAGAACCCATGATAATACTTGAACCATTTATACATGGATTACATAAATTCAAAAAAACATACATCACTAAAATTTAAGTCAATTTCTTCAAAAAATGATCTCCATATGATTTCTCTCAAGTTTTCTCAAGTCTCCTCACAATCAAAGATTGCATTTATTGAAATTATAGGTATACATGACGAGACATGACCACTAAGGTTTAAATATGGGAAAAAATTCACTTGAAATAAAAATTAGAAAAAACCTCAGAAAGATACATACTTTAAAAAATAGGGGATCTTACACTCAACTTCCCAACACCTCCTACATGGATTGATTTACCCGTAACCCTGAGTCTAACTGTATGCTTGTCTGCTATCCAAACATGTTATGACACTACAATGATTTTTTAGGTGACCCCATATCCCCATAAAAGTATAAATTTTTAGTTTTCTAGAATAATCATGAATAATATGTTCCTATAATACACACAAAAAACATTTATGTAGGGACCAACCTCACAAAGGAAGTGACAAACTACTAACTTTCTTAATTAGTATATCATAATCCTACCAAGTCTCCTCATACATTTCCTTCCTTACACCCAATAATCTACTCCCATCTTGAGAAGATCATGTATATTTTAAAAATGATCTATATCCCTGATATATTTATTCTCTATAATTATATTCTGATTCATGGACTCTAAGAAGGATTCTAACCACATCATATCCCCTTACATCCAAATAGAGATCCTATAGCTTTCCTCAAAATTCTAAACTCAGGTAGTCTCATAACCCTCTAGTGTAGGTGATAATCATAGAACATTAGTAAAGATAGAGACATAATACACCACTAAATATCCCCATAAAAAATAACTTGAACACCAAATACTAGATAGCCATTATCTTATATTGGAATAAGTTCTCAAAAAGATGAAATTTATTCCAAGATAGCTCCATAAGCTAGTCTTCCAAGATTATAATGTCCCATCAGTGCTTCACTAGTACAAGAATAATATAAATTTTTAACTTGATGATCCAATTAGAGGGTGTCTCAAGGAGGTAAAATATGGTATTCATATAATACATCCAGAATTTTGCAGCCTATGGTCACACCACATCCAAAAAACAGTCCTGGATGTTGTAGCTGGACCTCATGGGTCATGTATGAAAGGGTTTTTCTAACCATTTTTTCTCTATGTAACATAGAATATATAACTAGATGAAACCTTTCCAAGAGATGGTATATAATAATAAGAACATTTTAAATAGGAGGATAGACACCACTTTATGTGGGGGCATGCTCATCCCTTCTCTATTAAAGCTCAACTAGAGGTAGTTGTAGTGGATGTGACACACTCCATGTTACTATGTAGTTTAATTTTTTACTATTTTTTTTACTTTAATTTTTGTTATTTTACAAGGCTATCATGCTGATATTTCATATTTTTGGAGGTTCCCTTGATGTTGAATTGTCTGTTCATGGTTAGTAGAAATAGTGAAGAAACCATGCATGAGAGGTATGAAATTAGATAGTTCTCATTCACATGATTTTCTAACTCTGTGGCATCCTCTATGAAATATTTGGGGGTCCTTTATTTTCCATATTTGTTCCATATGGTTGTAATAACATTTTAAAAACCATGCAAAAATACAATTTGGATTTCCTATATTTTAATTTTTTATAATTTTACCCTCTTACCCATCCCAAATTTTATCCCACACCCATAAGTCCATTC
This sequence comes from Viscum album, assembly GCA_963277665.1. Lineage (NCBI taxonomy): Eukaryota > Viridiplantae > Streptophyta > Magnoliopsida > Santalales > Viscaceae > Viscum > Viscum album. Next base: position 917,665,754 of record OY728164.1, on the reverse strand, counting down.
TTCTATTCATGAGGCCAAAGCTTGGGGACTCAAAGAAGATCTCTATAATGCTTCTCCCTTCAGTTTTTACTCACACACTCTAGATTCATAGAATATATCAAGTCATTTTACATCATTTTATCTCATTTACTCTTCTCAAATCCTATTATGTATTCCCTTTACCCTTTAATTTCTCCAGTTACCATGAACCCTAATCACCATTATAGAGAGATTTAGATATTTTAGTTGGATTATCATGTGGATTTGTTCATTAGGGACTAGATATAATGGGTTCTCTCTTTGATTGGACTTCACCATAAAAGGAGCTCCATTCCCAAATTTTTTGAGGTATGCGTTTCTATGTTTATACATTATTACGTAATTCATGGTATGACCGTGTTTTTTAAATATATTTTAAATTAAATTATGGTATTCAATGATGTTATAAAGGATATATAAATACTTCTCCTTGAGTTTTGAAAAGGGAATATGTGGGTTATATTTATATTTTTTGTTATTTAATTGAAATGAAGTGGTTTTAATGAAAATTATTTGTAAATATTCCAAAATAGGTATGTATAATGGTTTTAATAAAAACCATGAGGAATTGTCCTTGGTTAAGACTTAAATTAAGAAATGTGATTACTGAAGGGAATATTTTTTGGAAAATGGGTGTATAATATTTGAAAATTTATTTCTAGGTAATGTTTAGAAAGAACAAGAATTTGGTTTCCTAAATTTTTTCCATGTGTTTTGGAAACACAATGTGTTTTTATTTAACTGGGTATTGAGTGACATGAAATAACCTTAGCCCGTTAAGGTCTATAAAAAGGATGGTGTATTCTTCAAATATGGTTTGATAAATGAAGTGTGCATTTTACATGGTTTTAAATATTTTTTTAAATGTTCAATCTAAAAGGATTCTTTAAATAGAATTTCAACTAGTTTATAATGTGAATTTAGATGTATTGGAATCCAGAGTCCTGTTTTGTTTAAAACCACATTTAGAAATTTAAAATTGAATGGTGGATACTTTCAAAAAACTCTGGATTACCCCTTACGATATTTCCCCCTTAATGGGTGTTGTATGATTTATGTGTCATTTGGATATTGAATGAAGTGGTCATTCCATGAAAGGGTGTTTGAGGTGAATGAGATTTAATTATTTAGGCTTGTGATGTATATGATTCTTATGAATTGAATTTTTTTCTTACTCCATTTTTTGGTCATGGGATACCATGTAACCTAATTGGAGACCTTAATTTATACCACAATATTTATTCCACACCCAAGCTAGTGACCCATATATTTTTTTGGTTATCTCAAGATTAGGGTTATTTCCTGTGAGGATTGTGTGGGTATGCTGGGGTATCTTTGAGGTTTGTCTAGAATTCAATATACATTGATTGTTAGTCCATTGATTTTGGAAATTTATAGGATCCCATCTCTATATATCCTTTAAAATGACCTAGAGAACTATTTATATTATTTTTGGTTTGAAATAGAGGACCAATTTATTTTTGTCTATAACCATTTAATCTTGAATCATTATGGTTTTTTTTCTTGTATGCTTGTGTTATTCAGTGGTATAACGGTGTCATTTTAGGGTGTGTTCTAATCTATTATGATTTAGTGGTTTTGAAATGGTTCATTATAGGGAGATTTAGAAACAATTTTTTTAAATTATAAAGGAATTATTTTTTTATAATGAAACATTGAAATGTTTTCAATGTGACTATTTTCATTTATGAAAAAAATAGAGAATGTGTTGTTTTGTTCTCCATGAGTTCCAAGGTTCTTGTTTCGGGTACTAAAATATTTAAATATAATTGAATTTTTAGAAAAAATAAATAATAAGTTGTTTTATTTAGAAAGGATGGGTTCAAGTTTTTTCGATTCCTTAAATGAAAATTAAAACTTTTTTTTTGGTTTTGTAGAAAAGAAGGATATATTAATTGGTAGGAATATGTGATTTCCCATCAATATGGTATGAGTTATAAAACCTTATTCCTTTTATTATATTATAAAACAAGATTTCATGACATTCTTATATGATGGAATTTTATAGATTTGGTGAGAATATACCTACTTTGATATATATCTCATACCAATTCATTTTAGGTTTGATGACATATTCTACTTTAGTTATTTATTATGGGTTGGAATTGGTGATTTGGGATGTGAAGTTCAGCTATGGGTTTCATGGAGGTGTTTTGGTGATTTGGATTGACTTTTGTTTTTTTCTGTTTGTCAATATATCAACATAGAAAACAATCCATTGTTACGTATTTAGTTTATTTTTTTTATAATGTTGTGAATCTAATTTTGGATGATGTCATATGTTTACTTAAATTAGTTGGATCACATTTATTGATTTTGACTCATTTTTATTTCTAGATTATTTTTTTATTATTATTTATTTTTATCTTGGAAATCTATTGTAAGGAAAGCCGAGGATAGTTTTTTGTTAAATGAAATCCTTGGTGTTAACTTTGATTTAAGGAAGAAATTATTCCCATGGTTCTTCCATGATTCCTAGGCACTATTTTAAATCCCATTGGGAGTGAGAATTTCCTTCATCTCAGTTGTGAATTTGTTTGGGTACCAGGTTACACGACACCCCTGGTCTATTCATTGAAAATGGTATTAGATCCTAGGTTATTTGAAAAGGGAATAAGTTTTTTCTCTTTTTAATTCCCTCTTGTTATTTGGTATGTGTCTTAATATTAATAAGATAAGACTATTGAGAAAAGTATTGCTTTCAACAATACATATTAATGTTATTTAAAGGGGGAGATTATTGAATATAATACTCTGTCTCTTTATGATAATTTTGATTCTCACAAATACCCTTATTTATTTTCTAATTATTTTATTTAGTATTTTACAGGAATTTATTAATTTATTTTACTCTTGAAATAACAAGAATTTATTACTTATTCAGAATCTACTTTAAGCACATATTGGAATCACTTTTCATACCTTACGTGGATAAATGTAGCGTGAAATCTGCTTTAGCGCATTCTGGACTCACTGTTCATACCCTATGTGGATAAACGTATCGTAAGGATGAAAAGTGTGTATAATTTTTGATATCAGAGAAAGGTATGGTTAAAAAACCATACGTTTTCAGAAAAGTATGGAAGAAAAACCTTATGTTAGGAAAGAACCTTACATTTTGGTTATTAGAAAAGTATGAAAGGAGAATCGTACGTAAATACTAAATGTTACGTTTGTTTCTCAAAAATATTGTTCATCAACATTACTTTTGTGAACAACCATATGTTCTTGGAAAAGTATCGATCATGTAAAAGTATGGATATTTTACCGTACGTTTTAGAGTTGAAGAAAAAAGTATGGATGATCAACCCTATATTTATGTTCAACCTTACGATGTCAACCCTACATTTGGAGGCAACGTCATCAACCTTACGTTTGGCGTCAAAAATTTTGACAGACGATATATTTTTTTATGAAGCGATTAGAAAGCTGATTATTGGGCCTATTTCAAGCTGAATTTAAAGTCATTTTTAAATTACGAATTTGAATGATTCAAAGCCGTTTTATGAATGGATTTACGATCGAATTAAAAGGATCTTTTTATGCCGAGTCTTAAGGGAAGTTACGACTTCTCTGTAAATTCAAATTTTTTAATATCGAGAATAAAAAGGTGACTTTTATGGATCTAAATGTGCAGGAGATATGCTCAGCCTTATTATATATGTTTTATCTAAAACACTAGGTACAAGCGTGTATGATAATCAATCTATTATAAAAAAGGTGGAAGATAGAGACTGCAAAAAGAACCCAGTTCTGCTGATTCATTAGGAGCGTCAAAGCTCTGTTTGTTTAAGAAGAAAGAACTCGATAGAAGATTCACCTTTTCTTCATCAAATATCTACTGTGGATCTACTACTGATGATGTTGTGAACTATATCTCTATATCTACTGCAACCGGATCGACTTAGAATTTCTTTGTTTTGAAAATCAATATTTATAGAGACGACGATCCATCTACTGTCAATTGCATTCTATTGCAATTGTGCAGATCAATTGGAAAACTTCTTTCTGAAATTATTTTTATTCTAGAGTAATAAGGTTCTCTTTCAAAGATGTGTAGGTTCATGTTTGAACCAGAAGGCATTGTTTTGACATGGATTGTAAAGGTTTCAACTGCCTGTAATCAGTTGTGAACCGGTTTATGGAAAAGAGGACCAGATAGTGAAATTCACCAAGCTCGTGGAGTTGAGCATTGGTGGAGTGGACTAGGGGCCTTCTGTTCCTCGAACCACTATACATCTTTGTGTTCTTATTTTTTACTTATTCCACTGCACGATCAATTCTGATACAGTATAGAGGACATAACCCATTCAATCAAAGAGTTACCGATTTTTTTTCAAAAGACACAATTCATCCCCCTCTTGTGTATAATCTGTAGATTCAGATCCAACAAAGACTATCCAGACTTATTAGATGGTATTAGGGAGAGTTTAACAAGTTTACTCTGACTATAATCCTTGATTTTCCATTGATAGTTGGGAGTTTCCTTTTTTTTTCATTTTTCTACTTGGATTGTGATTTTTGATTGAGTTTTGATCCTCTATATAATTTTTAGAGTTTACTTATGGGACATATTTTGGATTTGGGGTGGAATACAGAGATATTATTTGAGGTGTGAGGTTTCTTTCATGGTATTAAAAACCATAAAACAAAAATACATTCTATTCTAGGAAGGATTTATAAACCAATGAATGATTTTAAAATGACCATAAACTATGTGGATTAGATGATCATGGTTCTATATCCAATTTTATCTTTTTTATTTATCCCACGTCATTCATGGATTTCCTTATGTTGTAAATGCTAAAACGACCATGATTCATCTTATGATATATTTTTATCTTTAGGCTACCACTAATCCACATTTTTTGAGTGAGGGGTTGGGGTTTCTGAATAATGCGGTTCTTTTTTCCATTAGTGGGAAATTTGTTTTTTTAAATAACTTTGGATTAAAGTAAGTCCTATTGGTCTTTTGTGATATTCATTCATATTTATAAATTTATTTACTAAATGGTTGATTTTACATAGAAATTTTGAAGTATTTGGTTTTGAATTGAAATTTGAAAATGTTTCAAATGGTAGAAGTGACAGTTTTGAAAGGTTTATGGTTTTTAAATGAGGTTAATGGTGAATTTTGAAAATAAAAATTGGGGTTCCCTTGAAATATATATTTTGTTCTGAAATGAAAGGTTAAGTTTTTTCATCTAAAAGATATGTTGGGTTTTATAAATGACTTTACAAATTTGGTGAATTAATTTAATAATTGATGGATTTTTTGAATATGAAGGGGGATTTCAATGAATTATTTAGTTTCAAAGATGAAATTATTTTATGTGCTATGTTTTTAAAGGATAAACCTTACTAGTTGTTTTAAATAAATTATATAATGGGTACTCATGTGTTTTATAAATGAAATGTAATGTTATAAAATAGTTAGAATATTTTAAATATTGTGTTTGGTTGTTCCATTTTTGAGAAGTGTTTTGATTAGGAATTCTATATTAGGTCTCATCCAATGAATAGGATATATGACTATATCTTATTATTTTTAAAACATGAATGTGTAAAGTTTATGTTTTGTGGTTTTTGAGTATGCCTCTTAAAAAGATTCAGATTAGGGGTGGTGTGTTATTATATAGGTTTGTATCCTCCAGTCCTTGTCCCCATATAGTATTAATTAAACCAATAATCTGGATGTGGTGAAAGATGTCACTATTGTTTTATAGGGGTGTATTTGTGAATCATGGCTTGTTTAATGACTGTGTGGATGGAATCTAATGATTAGCGATAATGGATTTTGATTTTAGAGGCTAGGGAGATCTGGACTGACATTCTTGGGATTTATGATACCTTTATTAATTTTTTTTGGATTTTATTTTTTGGTGGATCTTGTGATTTGTTATTTCATAGGCATGTTAATGATATTATGTTCTCCTGTGTAAAGGTTTTTCTCTTGCTAGGTGGGCATAATTTTTTCCTTGAGGTGTATTTATGAAACTTTTTAATGATGTTTTTTTATTTATATATGGATATAGAAAAGGCATTGGATATGTTTTTGGGTGATAATATCCAGTGACACACCCATTTATATTTCACATTGGATAGTGTTTGGGGATTATACTATTGGGTTCACTATGGGATTATGCCTCATGTGGAGGCCTTAGGCTACCCTCTTGTATAGTGACCCAAGTTTTAATAACATGAATTTATTTTTCATGGTTTGTTATACTCACTTTTCTTATTTGGTTGAAAGTTACCTTATGAATTTAAGATGGTGTTTATGGATTTTTTTTGGACCCTTGTCCCTTAGGTAGTTGTGTTTCCTTTCATAGAATTTATGGAACAATTTTGTGGTGGAATACTGTAAGAAAATGTTGATGCATCACTTTGTGGGTGTATTCTTATATTCATAGGTTTTAATATATTTTTTCACCATTTATATGGTTTCTAAATAGTATATGAGCCAATGATAAGATCTATTCATCTCTTAAAACCTCAAGGTAGTTGATCTTGGTTTTATAGTTTTTAGGGGAGCATATTTGATCTTTTTGAAGAATTTGGTTATCTTGTTTTTTATAAGGATTACATTGAGAGGTTCATTCCAATATTTTAATCTATCATATGTTTTTTCTCTCGCATTTATTTTTTTCTATAATAATTAATTATATTCTAGTGATATTAATGTGAAAGGTAGAGTGAATTGTTACACCCACAATGTCATTATGGTGTTAATTTTTTATTATTTTACATTTCCTTGATTTGTTATTATATTCATAGATTATAAAGATAGAATTTTGTGTTTTTTGAGGTTCTATTTGTGGTACATTGTTATTATAAACCATGAAACGACCATGCCTTAGAGAGATATAATAGGAAAGTTCAGTTTAATAAGGTTTCATCATGGTTTGTCTAACTGTGTAGCCTCATCCAGGATCCATGTGGGATTCCTTTATTCACTTAATGTGCACTGAATGGTTTGGAAAACAATGTTACCAAATCATGTGGTCTACCCCATGTTTCAATGTTTGGTAAATATACATTCATACTCCTCTTGAATTTAAAACCACACACACTGATTCTCTATTTAACTCTTGCGACTGAAGCTTGGGGGTTCAATAGAGAGATCCATTCTCGATGTCCCATAAATTTTTTATATTCCACTCTATATTATTAAATATTTTCATGGTATTTCATATTATTTTCTCTTGCTTCCTCTTATCCTATATTACATTACATTTCCCCTTTAATTTATCCTTTTTTGATGAACCATAATCACTGATGAAGAAATATTTAGTGTTTAGAGATGGATAATCATGAGGATTTGGTTCACTAAGTCTTGCAGAGTATAGGTTAATAATTTTCTTTTTCCTTAACAATTGAGGCAGATTAGTCTTTGTATTATTTGAGGTATGTGTTTCTATGTTCATCATTTATTAGGAAATTCATGGTATGATTTTGATCTTTGAATTACTTTTAAATTAAATTATGTAAATTTATAATGTTTTTAAGGATTAATAATTTTTTTCTTGAGGTATGATCTTGGAATACATGGTTTCCCATAATTTCTTTAATTTATTTATTTTAATTAAAACGGTTTTTATGACAAGTATTTTTCAAAATTCTTATGATTCACTTTTAATTGATTAATTAAAAGAATGGGTAATTGGACTTGGTTTAGTTTTCAATTGGGAAAGGAGATTGTTGAGGTGTATTTTTTGGGAAGATATGGAGTTTTGGATTAGAAAATGAGATAATAGATAATCATTTGAAACGTAAGAATGAGGTTTCTTGAAATGGGTTTACAAGTGTTCTATAAATACCACGTATTTTTGTTTAAATGTGTTTTAGGTGAACTAAAATCATTTAACCCTATATGGGTCCATAAAAATAATTTTTTTATTAAAATGAGTTTAGATAAAGGGAGTGTGTTCTTTATATTGATTTCAATGTGTATCGAAATGGTTAGTTTTAAATGATGATTGAAATTTAGTTTCTAATGGAATATGATGTGAAATTTTATAAATTGGAATCCTAAGCAATATTTTATTTAAACGGTTGTTTGTAACTTCCAAATTGTATGGATTATATTTGTGAGACACTATTTATTTCCACTTTCTATTTTTTGTCCTTAACTGGGATTTATTTATGTATGAAAAATTTGTATTATTAATGAATGAGTTGTTTTATGCAAGGGTTTTGAAGGTGAACATGATTTAATTTTTTATTCTTATGATGTAAATGATGATTTTGAATTGAAAATTTCTCTCACCTCTATTTATATTTTTCATGGGTAACTAGGTAATATAATGGGAGAACATTATTTATGCCATTATAGTTAGTTCAAAACATAGCTAGTGACCCATATATGATTAGTTTACTAAGTCTATGATAGTTTATTAGTGAGGATTGTGTGGGTATGTCATGGTATTTAGGTGGGTTGTTTAGGTTGAAAAATATTCTGACAGTTAGTCCTGATATTTTTGGAAAGTCATGCATAATTTTGTTGTATAAAAAAAGGTGTGACCCATATTACACATTATATGACAAGTGGTTTGATATATAGGGATCTCTTTATGGATGATTTTATCCTCTTTATCTTACATTATTGTGGAACATTTTTTCTATATGTTCTATTATTCATTTCCATAGTGGTTTTGTTTTAAGATGAGAGTTACTCTGCTTTGTTTTGGAGGTTTCTATATAGTTTTACAAATATTTCTTTATAAAATGAGTTTTTAAATAAAATAGGGATATATTTTTGTAATTTGGAAGTTTGAAAATTGTTTTGGAAATTTTTTCAAATTGTTTTTTTTAAATTAAGAAAAATGTAAAACATGACAATTTGTTTTCCATGGGTTAAAAAGTTCTTATATCATGTTTTAATGTTTTCAATACATTTTTAAAATATTATATTATCATTAAATAATAATTGGGTTTCCATTGAAATTATGGATATCTTTTTTTCTTATATTCCATATATGTAAATTAAAACATTTGATTATGTTTCTTTGGAAAATAGGTTATTATTAATTGGTATGAAAATTTGATGTTCCTTTAGTATGATATGAATTAAGACACCTCATTTTATCTATAATATTTTCAAACTATTATTCATGAAATTATTATATAAAGTAATGGAGTATATTTGGTAGGTGGAAACCTACTAGTCTATATAGTCAATGACTATTCATTTCAGGATCTAGTACCTATTATTTTTTAGTTGGATATTTTTGGTTGATGATGGCGAGTTGGGATATAGAGTACAACTATGGGTTGTGTGGGGTGTTTGAGTGTTTGTATTAGGTTTTATTTTATTATTAATTATTAGTATATTTACTAAGATGACCTTCCATTATTATATATCCAATTTATTTTTGTGTACTATGTCATGTGTATAATTTTGGATGATGTCATTCATTTAATTAAATTATTCAACCATATGTATTGATTTTGATCATCCAGACATTCATATTATTTGTTTTTAGCATTGAAATCCAATGTGTGGATAATCCATTCTGAATTTATGATAAATGATCTGCTATTTGTAAAATCTAATTTGAGGGAGAAATCATTCCCATAGTGCTTCCTTGATACCCAAGAACTATTTCCTAGCCCTTGGGGATCATGAAAATCCTTCAGGTGAGTGCCAGGTAGGTTTGGGTACTAGTTCAGATAAAACCTTGTGATGGTTTGTTATAGTTTCAAATCTCTAAAAATAAAAATCACACAACTCAAACCATAAGTCTATAACAGTTATAAATATCATAGTTTAGGATAATAAATATAATACACACAGAACTCCACCCTAAACATAGAACCTACAATACAAAGTTTTCATAAATTAGGGCTTAAGTATATACTGACCTACTCACTCTATTTTATGGTATAATATCTCAAGGGAGTCTCATAGTATTAATAAAATATCACAGTAACAATCATTACAAATTTGTCGGTCATGTGGAGTTCCACTAAGATGTTATATAGGAAAACTCTATATAATTTATTTTCAAAAATTTAAATGACTAACCCTATATAGTTACTAGGATAATAGTCACAATAAAGTATAAGAATATACTATGATACTTATGTGTTAAGAATTATGAATGAAAAAAATATGTATTTCTACCTCAGGCCAAGATTAAAAACTCATAAGATAAAAATCATTACCAAAATTCTTCATACATGTCAAAGTAACCCTACTGAGAAAATTACAAACCCATAATAACTGCCTCATGCCTAGTTACATGGAATTCCATCATATATGGGTTATCTACTCCTAGTAATAAGTTATACATCACACCCTGATAAAATCATATCTCATATCTACCATATCCAAAATAGAATATAAAAAATGAAAAATAAGGCCATGATACTGAATTGTAGAATCCCAGATTCGATTCAAATCTACCCTAGCCAAACTCTATGCTACACACCTCAAGTGTGCCTCCCCAAAGAGCAGAGGCTACTTAATAGTAGTGAGGGTCAATATAAAGAGGCATGGAGACTATTCCTTTAGGTATAAGTAAATACCACAAAAATTAAGTAATATCCTGAACAAATTATCATAGAGAAAAATTATAAAGGAGACACTATGGAAAAATTCTAACCAAAATACGATATCAATATTATTCCATATCAAAATAAATATGTGTACATGTTATTAATCTCATGAAAATAAAAGTTGGATCTCATATGGGTCGATCATATAGAAAAATGTCTAAAAGAGATAAAATGTAATGGATATAACTCCAAAACTAGTCCTAAGTCCTATCCTAGTATAATATACTAATTCCAACCTTACTTCAATGGATCATCTATCCAAAGATACAGGTTCATTGACCTTACATGGTTCATGAAACATAAATTATTCTTAGGTACCAGGGCACCCATGTAGGGTGTGATTAAAAAATAACGGGTCACCATTAATAGTTTAAAAAACTATTCAAATAAATATAGGTTCATGATTGATATGAAATTTTAGTATGTAGACAATAATAATAAAAAATCCCATCACCTTGTGGAGTTCTCTCTCCAATCCTTAGGTTACTATACCTAGTTCTTCCAATGCTTGAAAAGGGTTATATACCCATAGTCTAAACACACACCTCAGAAATGAATGATATATTACTCCTCATATAAAAATCATAGTGAATAATATATCACCATTTGGTATTCTAGTTTAAAAATGAGTCACCATAGAGAATCATCATGGTGAATAATTCATTCTAGATATAAAATTCATTGGTGAACGAGTCATTTCTCGATGAAAAAGAAATCAACAAGACAAAATGGATGATACACCACCACTATCCATGTTCAGATGGATGATATACCACCTAAACCCATCTCAGGTAGATATGTAACCACAAAAAAAATCTCATCATGGAGGATGATGTACCACTAAAATGACTCTTAGGGTTGATGACATACCACCGTCTTGAGTCCCCACATGGACAATATTCCACTAAGACAATATTAATAGAAGGATGATTCCCAAAAAAATACCATTCTATATGCATATAATTTACCATATATAAATATTAAAAAGTGGTCAATACACCATTAACATTGAATCTTATATGGACATACTCTATTAGGACAAGCTCTCAAATGGATTACACACCGCCTTGAGATTCCTCATAGGTGGATAATCCTCGCCCAATAAGAAAACTCATGTGGATTATATGATGCTCATAAACCATTAAATGGTGCATTGGGTTCATCTATTTTAAAGTCCATAAGGTAAATGATGGATCATTGAACAAATTTATATTGATTTGATACCACTAACATACCAAGGGTGGATAGTGAACCACCATAATTAAATTCTAGTTGGAAAGGGAACCACCATATATCAATTATCCTCTAATATAAAAAATTAATCATTTTATGTCAATATAAAGAATTTATAATCATTAAACATATCAATGGTCATGGTAAAAATCCACAAACATATATTAATGTCTTGATCCTGGGTCATCTCACCTATAGCCTAACATGTACACAATCTAGTTCTCACCGAGGACTACACTAAGGAACTATACCAATATACTATGGTTGTTTTTTAGTCATTGGAATTGATTACGAGTCAAAATTCATAGTTTCATAACATAATTAATGAGTTAATTATTCATCAACATCCAATGGTGTCAATGCACACTTTATGCAGGCTATTCAAGGCCTTTCAGGTTTTATCCATACTGTAGGTAAAAAATGAAACTAATTTTATTGTATTTTGTGGAATATAAAACAAATTGGGATCTCTCAATTTTAATATGTCCTATACTAAATTATTAAAACCCATTGATAAATCATGGGACCACCTACCATATACTATTAGGTTATTTCTCATTGAATATCCTCTTCTCATTTGTCCTCAATTGATAGAAATACAAAAATCTAAAAAATATCCCCAAATTAAGGATAATGCAATAAGTTCTGGTGAAATTCAGGAATCTCATGATTATATGAAAGATCAGTGGTAAGATGTGACACCTTTGGGTCACCAATATGTCTCTATTTTTATTATGTATCTATTTTTTTCAAAATTGTGGAGATTCAAGTGAGGGCCCACAGTTAGCACACAATTAGTGGTAACTGTTTACCAAAAATTTCATTGTAGTAATGTAATTTTATATAGTCTTTGAATGATATATGTATGGATGTTAAAACCATATGGGTTCCTAAGAAAATTATATGTCTCAAGCTGATGATAATGATTAATTTCATAGTTAGCATGTGGTTAAGAGAAACTGTGTTTCCAAAATATATAGACGAATATTATGAAAGGGGGTTTTCCTTAGTATCCCCCACATGATTGTTGAATGGTTTCCCAAACCATGCATCCAAATCATATGGTCTAACAAGTTTATGTAAAAATAAAAGTGATCAATGCACCATTTTTAAATTTAACCATAATCCATTACCGTATTTCTTTATTTACTCGAATTAGACATCCCAGCAATGGATTAAAATTCCTCTTTATATTCCTTAATAATTTCTATTTCTTATAATGAAATTTCTTAAAATTAAATCAGGATTTATTATATATTTATAGTTTTTTCCCCATCCATTTCTTTATTCTTCTAGTTTTACCCTATATCCCTCCCCGGATCCGCTATAGTTCCCAATTTCATGGATAGGGATGGTCTTTATAGTTATTTGTTGTGTTTTTTGGTTTGTGAAGATCCATTTTCTCCCTATAATGTGGTTTTAAATAAGTATAATGTGATTAAATTGTATTTAAGGTTGGTGTGTCTATGTAAATTAACTTTCCTTTTTCATATAATTAGGGATTAGACTCCCATTTCCTTACTTGTTATAATATGATAAAAATAGATGATCTAGAATGATTTATACATGCATTTTTTTCTATAATTTTTATTGATAAAATTAATATTATACTTTGTTTTGAAATTATAGTTGATATGAGACCAGTTATTTTACACATGATGTTTTTTATTAAATATTTCAAAGGTAATTTTAGTTCCCAATGACTTTTCAAAAGTGGGTTTGAAAGATAATTTTCTTCGGGATGTTATATCATTTATTTTCATGCCTTGGATTTATAAAATGTATGTACCTTTTGTTATGTGATAAGATGAAGTTTTTATTTTTTTCTTGTATGTTTATAAAGTTATTTCAATGTCATGAGTATGTTTGATGGGTTAAACATGTGAAACCATGGGTGTGTGTCTGGGTAACCTTGATGGGTGCTATAGTAGATAAGATTACCTTTCTAGGTAGTTCCCTTAGTTGATATTATTATAATAGACATGGGATTATATCCTGGTAATACCTAGAGAGATACTAGGATGGATTATTTTTTGTTGTTCATATATGCCAAGTAGTGTTCCATGATTTATTTCTAGTTAATGATTGACCTAGAGTTTAAATCCTATATCAATTATTCCATTCTTGTAAAGTTGTATTATCATTTAATATCAAAATAATTCCATGAATATTTTTGATGTTTATGATTCCATGATTCTTGGTTATGCCTTATAGCTTCCTGTTCATGTTATTTTTGGAAGATGTATAATTGTTTTATAAAACCAATGGATTTAAAAGGATTTATAAAATTATTATTACTCATTGTTTTATGAAACAAATGGTAATTTAAAAAATGACTTATTTTTTAAACTACAACTAATGGTTTTATTTATGAAATATATTATATAGATTCATTATTATATCTTACTAGGACTTGTTCCACACCCTGCATACACAATTGGTTGTATATAGAATTTGTTATGAAAGAAATAGGTAAAATTAATGGAGAAATTTCATATGGTGGTACTTATTGAATCCTTTATTATCCTCCATGACATAATGGTTGTTGGTGACCACTAGTCAGGAGGAGTTGGGTCAAGGAGCGTTATTGGGATCTCCTTGTAGTTTTATAATTTTTGTAATTTTTATTTATTAGATACACTATCCTTGAAAAAATTATAGTAATTTCATGTATATAAGATCTTTTATTGATCACTTTAACTTTATATTATAATGTAATATTCATTTATGGTTAATTTGGTTATTTATACTATGCTATACTCTATTTGGATGATAATTTTTATTGGAACTTCTCATTTTTTCAAATATATATATATATATATTATATGGATGGATCATGCTGAATATATGGGTGGGATTTATATTATAATTAGCTGGATATATAATATGAAATCATTCCTAATTATTATTTTTTACCTAGGTTTCTGTCGCAATCCAATGGTGATTGAGAACACTCATGGTTTTTATAGAGAGCTAGGTCAAGTGATGTGCTTGGTCACCCCGAGCCATTTCATTATGAAAGTATATCATGGTCCTCCTATTATTGTTGTTGTAAAGGTAGTATATATAAAGGAATATAAGAGATTGAAAGGAATGTATAGGTAAGTTCATAACTTGATATTCTTCACATTAAACCCACAATTACCTTGGGTGGATAGAAACTGAGCCTTTAATTAGCAATATTTTCTCATGTGTTTTGATGTGATTTACTACTATTATGGGTCTTAGGGGATTCTCTTAAGTTATTTTTTTGAAATTTCATATATTAAGTTAGACAAAGGAAAAAACTAGAGGCTCATAGTTTAGTCCTATAGTTCATAAAATCTTGTAACTACTATATGATTGGGTCTTGACACCTTTCCAATGGGGATAATAGGACTAATACATGGTTTTATAGAGCATGTGTCCAAAATCATTATAGTGAGGATATTTTTTTAAAATATAGTCTTTAACTCTTTATTATTTTTAATTTTTGTTCTTATTCATTCTACTTTGTTTTGATTATTTTGGTAAACCCTTATGATTTATCTATACAAATTTGTAGTTGAGTTGTTTATTGATTAAGTTTCTTTTTTTTTATTTTTTAAAAACCATTCAACCAAGAAAGTATCCTTTAAACCATTTATAGGGTGCTAAAAAGTATACACTTCATGTTTACCCTCTAATAGATCCAATTTTTTTGAGTCTATTATCTAGAAAATTCAATCTCTAAGAATAAGGGGAAAGAGAGATCAATCCCATGTGGTGGATCATACTCAGGAATTCACTATGAAAAACACACATGTTTTTTCATGATGAATGATGACCTCAGAAACCCAAATAATATATGAAACATATTGACTGCATATTTAGTTTTCATAAGTATCCTAACACCTCTTTGGTTAACTTTTCCATTTATATGTTGGGTGGAACAAGCTATACCTGGTTGTAATCCATTTTATAGGGTAAGATACATGAGGACCTCCCATGGGTGAGTTTAAAAATATGTTTAATAAATATTTTTACCTATATAAATTAGGTTTGGAAAATTATAGGGTCTTAATGACATTGGAATAGAGGAATCATCCGATGATAGTATATTCCCCTCAATTTTCTGAGTTAGTCCTTCATTCCCCTAAGTTTCACATGAATTATTAACTTAAAGCCAAATGTTTTTATATGGTTTCAAATCCAAATATTAGATGAAGGACTATTATTTTAAGTTAACCAACCTATGTGGAAGTGGACTATATGATATCAGTCAATGAGATATTCATGGTAGGGATTACTAGCTTGAGTACATTGATTACTATTCTAAGAGGAATCTGGAGTTCATCATCTATTCAGAAGACAAGCCCTAAATAATACCATGGAGCTGGTGGTGGAAGTGTTCACCATTATATTGACTCAATTCCAGTGTCATATTAAGGGTTTAACTTTGTATTGGACTTATGGTATGGGATGGAAGATCACACTGATAAATATTAACATGAAGCTATCAGGATATGTTACCAGTGTAGGATCTTGGCCCATCTACATCTCTTCTATAGGATACCTTCATAGAATAGAAATATGACACCTTCTATTACCAAGATCTCATGGGTGTATTTACATGAAATCAATGGAGAATAATTTTATATCATGTCAAGTAGGATTTTATTTTTACAATAATTATTATAGTGGTTTCTAAACCGACTATTTTTAAATAATAAATAATGTTTCAAAGGATTCCAACATTAGGCCATTGATTGTGTAATTTGATTTGGATGTGTAATTCTATATATACTTCAAGGATTTGAAATATTGATTGAAATTGATCCCAATTTTTATTCCCCTAAATCCCAGTGATAATTATGAAATGTATTTTAATTTTTTTAGTATGGGTGGGGGGTGTGTGTTGATGTTGTTTGACCTTATTATAGCATATGGATACCTCCAGTTATTCCATAACGAGAGGTACTACTCCACCCATGAAATTAATATGGAAACTATGATATTTGGGAATGTTTTTCCTTATATCTTGAACATAAATTATAAAGTGAATCTTCAAAAATATTGATTTTATCCTTTGATAAAGGCTATGTGTGGAGATCCTGTAGGATTTTTATTTTGATATAGCCTACAATCCTGGTGAAGAGAATTTGGTGGATGATTCCTTGAGCAGGAAGATTCGATTTCAAGTGATGAAGAAATTAGAGGATAAGTATAATTTTATGGGACAATTATCTAGGTTTCAATTAGATGTGAAGAAAAAGGATAAACATGTGTTTATGGAGAATGTGCAAGTCACACCATCCTTGACTGATTATATTCATCTTGATCAGGTAGTGGATCTTGATTGTTAGTGTTTTAGTAGAACTCCATATTTTTGGGAGACCTTTGAGGAATAATCTTAGTTTCCAAAAAGATTCACTTTCTTTACAGATAGGATGGTTTTTCCTTTAACTATGAGATAGGAGGAACTAAGAAATGTGAATCAATCAAGTTGGGATGTGAACCTTGAGGTTATAAAAATTCTTTATGAATGAAAACTCTAGTATTGGTGGCCTAGGGTTAAGATATATATTATTAATTTTATGTATGGTTCTTTACTTATTAAAGGATTAAAAAACACAAAAAAAATATGTAGGTTCATTATAATATGTTCCCATTATGGTATAGAAGTTTCATTAAATTCATATGGTTTTTTCAATTTATTGACAACAAAATCTTAGCATAGAGAATTGTATAGGGGTTGTTATTGATCAATTTATGAACTAATCCCATTTTTTTCTTTATCAAGTAGTTTATGAATTTGGAAGATCTTATATTCCTAAAATTTAATGAGATGGTGAATATTTATGGTATACTATAAATTATCATTTATAATTAAGACCCATGCTTTAATTCTAGGGTTTAGAAGGATCTCTAGGATGTAATATGCTCTTAGTTTATGTTATTCATTACTTATCATTCATATATGGATGTTTATACTAGTATATAAATTATTATTTTGTTGGATATGATAAATCATTGGGTTCTAGACTTTTTTTCTCATGGATATTCTTCTATTTTTTTAGTTATCGTATAATAATATTTATCAATACCCAATAAAGAAATAACACTTTGAATATATTTAGTGATGACCAAGTTGGTCCCTTCATTATTAGTCAAAATACGGTGAGTGTTCCATGATGAGACCAATCATTTTTCATGATACGAGTGATAAGACTTAGTTTATTTGGAAAAGATTCGTGATGGACTTGTAACATCCATTCCCAGCCTATTAGATTCAGATGGGTTGAATGTACAACTAAACTAACGTGATTTCCCCAAGAAACCAAAGGGTGTTAAAATTTCCATGGTATTAGTAAAACATTGAGGTATGATTTTACCAAAATAATAACATAACCTAACAAGATAAAATATAAAAAATAATAATCACTATATGATGCATGATTATAAATAATAAAACATAAATAAAAAACCAATAAAAAATAATATTAGAGTAGTAGTGATAGTGTATAATAAAAATGATCAAGGAAATAAAAAAAATACCTACTTAAAAAAACTTACGTGGAATAAATCCAATGAATCCTTGAAAGGAACTCTAAGATTAGAAAACCCATCACAAGGAATTTGAATCATGATGCCCTAGTAGAGAAGTTCACAACCATTCCTCTAAGTGTGTCATTTTTAATAAAATTTTCATACACAACAATGTTTTTATATAGGGGGAGAGTTCATACCGATTATGTTTTCCTAGAGATAATTATCAACTATTTATACGAAAAAATATGTTATCTTATAGTTTTAAATAAATTAATTTATAATTGAGAAAGGAAAATCAATTAATTTTATGAATTTATAATTTATTAAATTTAAAAAATATCAGTCTATCCATCAATGTAACTTGGAATACCAAAACCATATCAATAAAATCACATAAAAATGAATTCTATATGAAATTTTCATACTCATGATTAGTTTCTCTCTAGTCTACCAAGACATCCATAAGTGAAAAAACTATACGTGCCTCAAGTTGGAACAACACACTTTATTCAGGGGAACACCCAATACAAATGAAATCACACATACAATATATTGCAGGACCATATTCCATGTCAAATAATTTGATAATAAACATTTTTCCCTTTAAAACATTTCTTTTAATGTCTTTCTTATTTCAAACTGAAGAAATAATTTAAAGCCCAAAATCAAAATAGGTTTTCCAAAAGCCATTAAATTTACATGAATCTTGATTTAATGATTAAAGGGGTTTTCCAATAATAAATCATAAAAAATTTCTCTTGAAATTAAAGAAATCATATTTTAATATCCAATAAATTTATTTATATAAGAAGAGAATAAGAGATAGAAGACCCCAACCTCTTAATGGGTGATGGAAATATATAATGACACTATGAAACCTCGTGATCTGGTCTCAAAATAACTGTCCTTCAATAGAATCAATCAGGGTCTTATAAAAACACATCATAAATAAAATATATATCTATAGAGGATTAGATCAAAAATTCTGAGTAAGTGAAGATGAGAAGGTCCAAAGGTAAAGAGAGAAAATAAAGGATCACTATTTACTCCATATATAACCACCTAGATCCATCCAAATTGGTCATTGAATCAAATAGAATCTTAAATTTATAGAATAACCTTACTCATGCTACTGTCTCTAAACCACCACCTCACATTTCTTTCACACTGTTCAAAAAACAATGCTCTAAATTTAATTTTTCCCTTTATATCTATTAAAATTATTTTTTCTAGACTTTCACATAGTTTGAACAATATATAATCCAACCATGAACCTATTTAGTGACTCCCAGAAACTGTTTCATAGTTTCATGGAGAATCTATATAGTTTTCTATAACCATAAACACCTAATACTCTTTAAAATCATTCTAAAAAATCCAAGTTCTCTTCATACTCATACCAAGTATTATATAACTTAAAATAAATAATAAAGTGGTAGATTATTACAATATAAGGGTGATATAGGATAAATGTGACTTGAAATTCAACACCAATCATCATCATCACCCATTGGATTTTATATTTGTAATTAGGTGATTATCATATTTTATCCTCAACTAGGACATAATTGGTTGAATAAGTTGTGTAATCTAATATCATGGCTTAATATTCAGTTTGAGATCCAAGAGTTTATTATGAAACTATTATACTAGATGTCCCTACTATATCAGATTATATATATTAATGATGTACTTCTTGTATCCCAATAAAATAATTATCATTTGAACCTATGTCATGTAGTTGAGTGGGAATAACTGTATTTAGAAACAAACAACACCATTATTGACCAACCCTTTCATATATTGGAGTTTTGGACCGAGTATTGTAAGGGAAAATGGGTCCTTAGTTT
Organism: Viscum album; assembly: GCA_963277665.1. Taxonomy (NCBI): domain Eukaryota; kingdom Viridiplantae; phylum Streptophyta; class Magnoliopsida; order Santalales; family Viscaceae; genus Viscum; species Viscum album. The sequence goes on along the minus strand of OY728164.1, from coordinate 917,645,562 downwards.
AATCTTATATAACAATGGAGTATATATTTTGGATATTTTTGATTATCTGGAATTTATAGAAGTTCAATGAGAATACCTTCTTACCAATGAAGAGTGATAAAGAAATTCTAGGCATAGAAAGTGGCATGTTAGGTTGAATTATGACACCCTGTAGTCATTGGTTTATATCTATTTTTATTGTTAATATATTTTATTTATTTTTCTATTTTTTTGGGAGTTGGTAGTTGAAATTATTGAAAAAATAGAGTTTCATGTAATGGTGTTGAATGATTGGTAACCTTGCACCCAATCCTTTTGTATGGGAAAAAGAATTTCAAATGTGGTTTTTATAGTTAGTTCATGGTTCATAAACCCATGAAGATTCCTAGGAATACTATGCATGTCGGTTTGATTTATAAGAGAAACTTAAATGGTTGGTGAATAATTAGTTAACTGTATCGAAACCATGTATATAACTCATACAAAATGGTGTTTCTTCGAGTATAACCCACATGAATAGAACATGGTTTCCCAAACTGTGTTTCCAAATCATGTTTTCTTCCGAGTTTACCTAAAATTGTGAATAATAATTTTACCCCTATCAAATTTAACTATATTCTCCTCCTCTCCTTGTTTATTATATTGACCTAGATAACCCAAACATGGATCTCCCGTACTCTTCATCTTAGTTATTTATTTTTATTCTTTTGATGTTTTAAAGGTAATTCATGATTTTTTTAGATGTATCAAATTTTCTCTATATAGTTTCTTATTCTTCTACTTTTACCTTTTTCCATTTCCCTAGTGAACCACGGTGGTTGTTTTCAAGTTTAGCTATGGTTTCTAAGTATATTTTCTTTGGTTTTATGGTTTATGAGGACCCCTTTTCTTCTTCCCTCGTGGTTTTAAATTAAGGTTTTAAGATTACTCCATATTTAAGACATGTGTGGAAGAAATTGATCTTTTCATTTGGAATATTCCACATCTTATGTCAGTTCACTCAGAATAGTAATTGGATAGAGGGAGAGTTGACCTCTAGCATGGATCTCCGTATGTTAGTGGATATTGATTTGTAGTGGGGTCTTGGATGTGATCATGGGGAGATTATATCCTTGAATTAGAGTAGTAAATATGAATAAAACTAAAAAAAAAATCATATATAATGAAAACTATTAGTTCATTATGGAATTAATAAAAAATCACAATAAAAAATAATAAATGATTCAGGAACCTACAATCATACAATATCTGACCACCCACTGGACTAGTCACATTTACAAATAAAAAATGAAATAAAATAATATTAAGGCTCTAATAAAAATTCAGATCCATATCTCATCAAAGTCCCTATTTTCACTAAGTTATCCCACTCAATGATAAAATTATATGCCTCTTACAACATGAACCTATGAACAAGTGAGGGATGCTTGGATACCCATGTGCCATGGCCAACTGAGCTTGGTGTGAGTACAATTCATTAGGTAACCACCAATATGATCTTATTAATAACTATTATATGTATTATATTTTCATTTTTAATGATTATAATAATAATATAAATATTGAAAATTAAGAAACTAACACTACCTTTCCAATGATTACATCATGATCCCCAAGTCTAGTTATTGTTTCTTAGGACAATGTTATAATGTCATTGAGAACATTGTGAAGTCATTCTAACCATATTTAACATCATAGGGGGACCATTTCCTACCATATAACTAGTATCTAATATCATACCTTTTTCTCAAGTTTTAGAGTGTATTTGAGAATGTCACATAATTTAGTTAAAAATGTAATCATCCAAGGGACCCAATCACCTTAGCATTTATGTTCAATGGTCGACTCCCAATCAGTGAAGTCCATAGTATTCAAATCTATATAGAGGGTAACTTCCCCTACTTGAAGAACTAAGGAGTGTGTCCAAGGCATCCTCTTGATGATAACTTACGATAACATATTTATCCTGACCAATATAGGATTATTTATACTTTTATTTATATCAAGGCCACTCCCTGATCATTCAGTATTTTATTTATACCATTAAAATCATCATTTTAGAAATTTAATAGTTAATCCCCACACAAGCAGTTTTAGAGATATATGGTACCATTGAGATAGATGGGATAGCTCTCCTATACAAAACCTCTCTTGTTTCAACATCACCATGGCACCCACCACATGTTCCCTAGATCTCATTATTGCATAACAGACACAATACATGGTTTACATGGTGTCTGTATCATCTCTCTGTTCCTTACACAACATCTGAAGGGTAACACATCGATAAACCTTGTCATGAAAATTATAAGACTTCATTTTCCTCTTCCAACTAGTTTTAGTTGAATTACTCTAAAAGATATAATAAATCCTATCTTGTATCTCAAGACACCCTAGTTTTTATTCCTTACAAAACCCAACATAAATCAATTCAAAAAATGCCCACTAAATAAAACCCATCTATGTGGGGAAGCTCATTAATCTACACTCATATAAACCCATAACAATTATCTAAGGAGCCACATGATTCCATAGAGACCTTCTAGGAAAAAACATATAGTTCCATAATATCCCAAATCTTGAAGGTCATCCAAGAAACTATACAAATTTATCATAAGGCCTACTCATGAAAAACATTCATGTACAAAAATCTACATTGTAAGGAGGTGAATGAAGGCTCTTATACCAGGTCCAAAATGTCTCACACAACCTGATTAACTTAATTTACTCCCATAGAGGTCTATCTATTATAGGGTAATAATTTATAATCATATCCTCTATGATTAAAAACCATTTCAATGAAGCCATTTCACAAGGGTCCATCATGAACATTTACACTTTCTGATTTCATTAACAGAATCACATTTCTAATAAACAATTTACTTACATTGTTAACATTTTACTCAATTTAGATAGTTCAACACCCTTAAGGTCAATATAAAATACCAAAGTACCCATTATTGATGCAAAAATATAATGAGTTATGCACCAAGACAACCTACATCATTTTAAGTGAATTCTCAATTTTAATTTTAAATCATAGCACCTCTAAACAAGTTATTCCTTTACAAAATGGACACTATCCTCCAAGTTGAGTCCCTAAATCATGTCCAAGAATTATATAATTAATAATAAAATTTTATAATTAATTATTCGATTTATTTGGAATTATGAAAATCAATTAAATAATTTAAATTTCAAAAGGAAAAATTCCCCAAAACTCATAAGGAGACCTTTTCTCATCTAAACTGTTACTAAATTCAACTGAATGGTCCATGACATACCCCTAACCATGTCTCCAAAAATAACCATTATAAAATACTTGGTTATATAGTTATTTAACCTATTCAATGGATAACCCTTGAAAATATCCATTGGGAAATATGCTGCAACTGAAATGAAGAGGGATGGTGTAAAGACATTATTACAGGACATCCTCTAAAAAATATGAGAAAAATCCCCATAATTATACAATTACATCACCAATATTCGGTGAAATTTTCATCTATTATCTAAATAAAGTGATCCAAAATCAAGAGAAACCGTAGGGAAAAGGGTGAGTATAATATAGGAGGACGAATCTCACCTTAAAGACTATTAATTCTACACCAACATGACACAAATCTGAGGGAGAATGAAAGAGTATGGAATTGGAAAATTGTTTTGGTCACATGGGAGGAGGAGAAGAAGGAAGAGGACCCACTCTTAATATTTCAAAGTTAAAATACATTTTTTTTCAAATTTGATAAGATCCAATGTTTACCAAAACATTCACCACCATGTGGTTAGAACTACCCAAGTACACTCCTCTCATGTGGTTGGGCCACACGATTTTTCAAACATATAAAAAACATGAAAATCAACACTACAATAGTCTACAATATTTCTTATGGTTTGTATAAAATTGTGTATGATTAGTGTGTCATTTTCTAGGTTCAACCAAGCTCACATGGTTTATTCAAAGATTCACATGGCCTACACAAAACCATGTTATGAATATTTACATCATCCATGTGCATTTGTAATTGAATAGGAAACCTCTTCACCATTAGGTTGCTGTGTGGTTTTCCATAAACCATTCATAAAAAACATTTCAGCCTTAGAGAAATCATTTAGAAACTCTCAAATAAGAACTAGAATCTCCCAAGAATCATCCAGGAAATTTAGGTACATATCAAACCTCTAACCGTATCAAAAAACATAATCCCAGGAATCTTGATCTCTTGTATTATTGATCTAACTCTATGATATCAAGAAAAATGATCCATTTTATTTCTAAAAAGTCAAATTTCCCCTAAAAATGAATAATCATAAAAGAGTAGTTTATTAAAAATACCTAACATTAATACTTATCATCCAAAACAAGTCCCACCAACTATTCAACCATCAATACTGACCTACTTAGGTCATCCATTAATCATCAACTCACCAGGTTCTATATACTAATTCCAAACACAATTCAACATTATAACTCCAAAAATGGTTTCTCACTTCAACAAAACTCAATCCAAAACTCAAACCCAATATCAAATCAATATTAAAATGATTACCCATATCCCCTAACTCGAGAAACCTTAGTTTCATCAATCAATTCATCATCCATATTATGGTTCTACCCACTATAAGAATCTTCTCATCAGGGCCAATAACAATCCACAATGATTTACACCATTGAATTTACTAAAAAAACATATTTCTATTGGTCCACCTACCAACTTGGTGTAGTTGTAATCACAAAACACCCAAATATATACGAAAACACTGGTCAAAACCTATTACTTCACCTCATCCTAATTCTGAACTAAATTTATCAACTATACCCCATCTATGAATAAGGACTATATATGCCTACATTTCCTCATAATCCCGAACCAATTCTTGAAACACAATAGTCATCCCAAAAGTAATATGCTCAATGTATAATCTAACCCACCACATTAAATCTTATTAAAAAAACAGCTCAATATGAATTTTCCATGACACCACACCCTATCCCTTTTAAATTTATATTTATATTATTTATCTATTTTATTTATTTTTTAAATTTTAAGGATTAATAATATTAACTTTTTGTAAAATCAGAGTTTGAGGTCACGACCAATGGTCAATACAAATTATGTACTATCTGTGCACCCAATCTATGCATAGGAGTTGACAAATTTTAAATGGGGTTAGCCTGATCAACACATGGTTCTATAAACAATGTACGTTACTGGGAAATCTATATAGGTCATGTTGATGTGTAAGAGAAAATTGATGGTTATCACATGGTAAAGAGAAATCTTGTGGCCATAATGTGAAGATAGAACTTATAAAAGGGGGTCCTCTCTTGTATCACCTAGATGATAGTTGAATGGGTTTCAAAACAATGCCCCAAAATCATACGCTATACCTATATCTCCTAAAAATATTTAATAAACATTTCACCCTTATAAAATTGAACCCTAATATCTTCCCTTCATCCTCTATTTACTCGACCAAAATTTCACAACCATGAATCTCACTACTTTCTTATCTTAGTTTGTGATTTATGTTACATATATTGAAGTCTCTTCAAGGTAATTCATTATTTTTTATATATTTATGCTTTTTTATCCATCAATCTCATTAATATACTAGTTTCACCCTATTCACATCCCTTAATCAAATATGGTGAATTTTTTTAGGTTTAGGGATGGTGTCTTTGTGAAATTTATTAGGGTTTTCGAGGTTTGTGTGTATCCCTTTTATACTTATCTAGTTTTTTTAAATGAATTAATGATATTAAAATAAATTTTAGGTAGGTAACTCTATATATTGTATCAATTATTTATCATAACTTCAATGCATGAACTATCATTTTTGTTAATTCTATATTATGTTTAAAATAGTTTGTTGAATATTGATTTATAGTTGTCTTTTTTTTACCTGGACTTTTTATTGATAAAAGTGATATTTTAATTGTTTTAAAATATTGGTTATTTTTAATCCTATTTTGAGAACATGATGTGTTTTATAAAACATTTCAATTAGGATTTTAGTTACAAATGGGTTTTAAAAAGAGGTTTAGAAAAATAACATCATTTGGAGTGATATAACTTTGATTTTCATGCCTTGGATTAATATACTATATATGTTTATGTGATAATATATTTTTTTGGATTATTGGGATGTTTTAAGGTGTTTTATATATTTTGATGGTCATTGATGGGTTGCACATGTAAAACCATGGTTGTATTTTTGGGTAACTTTGATGGGTGAAACACTTGTTTAGATTGTTGTATTAGCTAGGGCCACTAGTTGAGATTATTAAATGGATAGAAGATTTTAGCATGGTAATACCTAGAGAGATATTGTTTTGGGTTATTTTGTAGGTTCAAATAATCCAAATTATATTCAATGAGTGAGTAATAGTAACTAATTGACTTATATATTAGATCCTTTATCATATATTTTTATTCTTATAGAGTGCTATTATTATATTACATCTCAATAATTCACTGTAAATTTTGTTTTTTATTCCATGTTTTCTTGGTTATACATTATAATTTCAGGTTAATGTTATTTATAAATCATGGATCATTTTTTTTATAAAACTATGAATTTAAAATGATTTGTAAAATAGTTATGAATCAGGGTTCTTTGAAATAAAAATTTTATTTATAAATTAAAATGTTTTAAAATTTGAACCATTTTTTCATTGTGAAAGATATTATGTTGATTTATCCTGGAATCCTATTGGTATTTTCATCACACCATACACTCAACATTAGGTGTATATATACTTTATTATAAATTAAATGAGTAAAGTGAATGATTCCATGTCATATGGTGGAACTTTTTTATTCCTTAATCATCTTTCATAATATGATGGTTGGTGGTGACCAAGGTTAGTATGGAGTTAGACCATGGATTATTTTGGAGATCCCCTTACTTTTGTTTACTTTTTGGGATTATTATGTGCTGAATAAAATAGCCCTATAATTATTTTTTCAATTTCATGTATATATTATGTTTGATTGAACAAATTAACGTTAGTTTATAATGTTATATCCATTTATGCTTTGTTTGGTTAAATATAATATGTTATACTATATATAAATATCTATTATTACTGTAAATAATTATTTATGCTCAAGGAAATATAATATATTAATGGGTCATTCCATATTTCTAGGTTCAATATGTGTTATAATTATTTGGATTTTTAGGGTCAAATTATTTCCATTTATTGTATTTTGAGACCTTGGTTCTAGTCTTCATCTTTTGTTGACCGAGAACACTCTACGAGTTCTATGGTGTGATAGGATGGGTGATATTTTACATCAACCTAGACTATTTAATTACAAAATGATATCAAGGAACTCCTATAATTTAGGTAAAAAGGTATAATAGATATAATACCATAGGATATCAGGATATATCTCCAGGTAAGTTCCTAGAATTCTCCTCATTATACTTAACCCAAAGTCACCATAGGTGGTTAGGAATTGAGTATTAATTTGATCACTTTTCATTGGTATCTTGATGTGATTTACTTGTACTATGAGTTTTAGGGGATTATCAAGAGTTATTTTTAGAAATTTCATGTTACATGGTAGATTATAGATGAAAACTAGATACATATAATTTAAACACAAGATTTAGAAAGCCATGTGATAACCATATGACTGGGACTGAACACCTTCCTAATTGTGGTAACATGGTAACTTCATGGTTTTCTAGATTGTGTGGCTAAATTGTGTATTGTGAAGATTTTTTCAAATTTTTGAAGTTTTCACCCCCACTACTACAAAAATGGATTTTAATAGTGCTAGAAATGTCCCTTATCAGTACTAGAAAAGTGCTGACAACATCATCGATGTTAAGATCACAAGACATTAATATGCACTAAAAAAGCACTGATAACGGGGAAATTTATCAGCTCTAAAAAAGAACTGATAAATGGGAACTTTATCTGCGCTTTTAAAAGCAATGAAAAAGGTTTCATTTATCCGAAACATTTTTAGCACCACGAAAGGAATGATTTATCAGTGATTTTATAAGCATAGGTAAAGGAAATTTTTATCAGCACTGTAGAAGTGATAATAAAGTATATAATTATCACTTCTTTTAGAAGCTCTATTAAATGTTTACTTTATCATTACTTTTAAAAGGGTTGATAAATGTGTTCTTTATCAGCACTTATAAAATAACTGATATTGGATCATACTGTAGTGTGCTGTAATAGCACACCGTAGCACCATAAACACCAAAAATATACCGAAAAAAACTATAGAATCACACTAGACATCAAAAAAACAAGTCCCAATATAGATTTTAAATGAAATGAAATTTAAAACACAAGTATTAGAAAAAACACTATATTATAAACTTTTCAAACATTGGTTTATACAATTATATAAATACAAATTATTACATAAATTCAAAAAAATCCTAACAGTCAATGTTATCATGATTTCCATTGACTTTATTTGTCAAACTTCTAACACTACATGAGTTGCTTCAAACAAACCATATAAAATCATAAAAAAGAACCCACCTACATAAAAAAATTATTCTGAGTAATAATAAAATGAAATAAATTAAATATAAATATGAAATAATACATTAATTCTATAGAAAATGATTTTACTATGAAAATATTAATATTACCTTTGTAATTGAGCAGAAGCAGTGGAGTTGGTCTTCCTAAAAAGGAATTGGAGATAACTTTAAAGAATGTGATAAATACAATACGACATGGGTGAAATGTTTTTGAGGGAGAAGAAGCATGAATGTTGGATAGATCACCCCAACTCGAACAAAATAATCCACCTGTATAAGAAAACAACAATTACGAGAGTAATAATAAAAAGAAATAAATTAAACATAAATATGAAGAAACTCATTAGTTATATGGAAAATTATTTTATTGTGAAAACATAAAGATTACCTCTAGGATTGAGCAGAGATAGAGTTATTTATCTTCCTACAAAAGCATGACACATGGAAAGAAATATTCTAAAATAAACAAACTCTAAAATGAATAATGAAAATTAAATCATAATTTCATTATATAATTTTTTGGTAAAATAGAGAATGTATATCGTAACATTTTCTTTACATCATTCCAAAGGGTTTATTTGGTCCAAATATTATCTAAAAATAAATTTGAGAGATGAGATCATAATAGGATCTACTACTCCATGGTTTTATCATGTCGCCTCCTTTATCCTCTCCGTCTCCGTTTGGTGGAATCCCCTCCCTGACTTCCTTCTCAGCAACTTATGGAGTGTGGCTCATGAAATTGTTTTCTCGACCCATCGATTCAACTTCTAGTTTCCTCCTCCTTTCCCTACCCCCAAATCTATTATATCTTTTCATGGTGGGGTGGTGAAGATTTTTGTTCAAGTACCATCTCTAGTAGCCTCGTTTCGGTGTCAACGATGGGTGCGTAGGGAGGTTCACTGTGGTCTTGAGTGTGGTTGTGGAGGGGGTGATGGGATTGTGTCTCTGGATTGAGTCTAGGACCTTTTCCTAAATGGTTGTAATTCAGGTGGATGGATAAGGTGACAGTTTTCAAATCTTCAGTTCATGGATCATTTTTTGGTTTTGGACAATTTTCTGTGGGGCTCTTGCAATGTGCTTCACATTTATTATATTTTAATATTCCTATCTTAGATCTTTTTGTTGGTTTTGTTTGTGATTTAAAATTTTAGATATTTGGTTCATGGTTCATGAATTTCTTGATTGTTGAGTTGTTATGTGGGTATTAAAGAATACAACTATACCTGAAAAAGTGGAAGGATTTTATGTTCCAACATTAGAGGAGCTGTGAATCGCAGGTTCAGTTTTGGTGTTTTTGAAAACTGTGTTGAAGGATCCGTAATGAAGGATCTTCTAGTTTAATGTTTTGAATTGGTGTAATGGAAATTTAATTTTGAATCATTGGGTCTCTATGGTTCGCGGTGTTTGGGAACTACATCTGTCCCATGACCGGTTGTCGTTGGCATTCTAGGTTGGGTTGTGGTTCTATGTGATGTAGGATAAAGCTTCATGAGAACATGGTCTTCCTCGATCTAGTTTCTTTATTGGACTTCTATGGATGTGTTCTTCCCGGATTATTTTTGGGAGTCCATCTCATATCACTGGAGGGTTTAGGTGACCTACGACTAGAGTTCGCTAGTGGGTTTGTGGATTTGGGCTAGTGTCGATGGTCACATTAGTGGAGTTTGAGGTGGCCAGTTCTGAGGTTTGTTCATTGTTTTCTAAGGTTCGTGCATTATACTTTATAGTTGTTTCTTTTCCTTCTCTTGGGTGATTCTGACTTCTTCTGTTAATATTGTCAATTATAGTGATGGTTTGGTTGATTTTTTATATTGAATGAGTTGTTAGGGTGGCTGTAATATTCTGGTAAATGGTGTTTAATGGTTTTTTTGTTGTGGAATGATGTATGGATTACCACTTTTCCTCAAAATTGTTCGTTGGTTTCTGACTTTATCCTCAAATGTTTTTGGAAAATAAAAAAAATTATTTTCAGTCAACAAAACTATCGATTATATGTACACTTCACTACTATTTGTTAACTAATCTTTAGAATTGAACCTGACTTCAACTTTTGGCCTGATTTCCCTAGGATTATCTAATCCCACACATGTTCGCCACTATATCTACCATATCACCATTCATCAGTCACTTTCCCTCTCTTTTTTCACCCATTTACTACTTGTAAAGATGCATGATGCATGCAGGTGCATGAATATAGTAAATGATTGCAGGAAGGGAAGGAAAAGTGAATGTTGTATGGTGATATGATACAGATGTTGGTGAGCCTGTTTGAGATGAGAGCATCATGGGGACTCTAGGTAGGATTTTTAGATTAGATGTTATTCTAAGCAGTAGTTGACTAACAGTAGTGAAGAGCATATAGAATCCTTAGTTTGGTTATTAAATTTTTGAGTGGGGTAAAAACAATCCATGTTTTGTCTTCATTGATAAATGGATCCAAATAGACAACAATATTCTTCTAACACACTACATCAGAAGAAATAATAGTAGAAATGATCCAAATATAGAAGATAAATGAACCAGCACACAAGGAACAAAGAGTGATTTCTAAAAAAATTGACATCTCCAAACAAGCATGATACAAGGAGGGGAACTAATTTATGAAAGAATAACCATTTAATTGTTCAAATTCAAAAAAATAAAAACATTTGAACTATTAAAGGATAATTTAATAAGACTTTTATAATGAATGATGACCTTACAAAATCCAAAAAACAAAATCAAGGAAAATCTGAATGACTTCACCCCAACATGGGTGACAACAACTATGAAAATGTTTTCATGGTCATTTCATAACAACACATCCAAAAATGATTCAACCACCAACTTATCTAAAAGGGGATCCTTAGAGAAGAAGACTCATTCCTTGATATCTTTATGAAGACCCTCAATGAATAGATCATATGACACCACCTATAGACAAAAGGAAACTAGCTCTTTGAAGTGTTCAACATAACCCTTTACCATCGGCTGAGCTTGCTAGACACTCAGGAACTCTTCCCTTTTCTTCATCTTTACATCCTCATGTATAATCCATCAGAAAAAGAGGGACTTAAAATCTTCCCATGTATTCCCAACATGCGTCATTGGTGGGGAAAAAATATCATTCTTTCAAAGATTTACCCCCAAGAAAACCCATAACAACATGAACTATAATAGCTTTGGGAGTTCCAAACACTCTGAAGACATCCTCAACTTTAGAACGAAACTTCACTACCTCTAAAAATCCTCAATTTCCAAGGAAGATGGGAATCAACTAAGGAGAACTAGAAAAAGGGAGAGAACCACTAGACACTTTGGGGACCTTTCTAGGTGGAATATTATGAATAAAAAAATCATAAAACCAAGTTCAGAATAAATTTTAAACACAACAAAATGGAATATCTCATGCCAAAGCAACTTTCTCACATGCCAAATTTCATAACAAAACAATAATTCTCTTTATAAAAAACCACCATTACATTTTCAATTTCAAACCACCTTCTTCCAAGGACAATTTTTGACAACATAATAACACATATATTTTAAGAAAATACAATTCTAGAAATCATTTTCCCCTTTCCAAAAACCATTTTGGAAAAAAAATCTGAGATGATCCACAAAATAGAGCATGAACATTGGCCACAATGGTTGTGGAATGAGTCCAAATCCACACTAATACAATATTTCCCATGAAATACTTTGAATTGATTTCATCAATCATCCCTAATCATGGTTATATTATGTTAAACTGTACAAATTCATCCTAATTTTTTTAAACTTCATAGTGTCTATCATCATGTTTTCATGATGTTAAATTGTAAAAATTCATCTTGAAAGTAAGAAATTAAACTGCACATTGTATCTCATTCTGGTTTTAGTTTGTAAACTAAAAAAATTCATTCTAAAAGAAATATGTTAAAATTCACGACATCTCTTGTCTTGGTTTCATAACATTAAACCGCACAAATTCATCCTAGAAATAGGAAGTTAAATTGCACAGCGTCTCTCATTAGGGTTTTATAAAGTTAAAATACAGATATTCTTATTATCCACAAGCCAATAAAATGCATAAAGGGGTCGTGATGGTAGTGGTGAGGAGATGAGATGTTGGGGTTTTTAAGGTTAAGAGTATCTCAAAAATACAAAATGTGGAACCCAAAAGATCTAACAATGATATAGGAAAAGTAAAAAATAACATACATTGGATTCTATCGTTGATTCGTCTAATGGATCGTAGTGGAGTAGAAACGGCTGTAGAGGAGTTCCACAAGAGCTTCAGAATCGTGATGAGTGATTACCAGTTATAGTTGTCTTAAATAGATCAGGAACGCTTTTAATAGAACTTTGAAAAAATCACTAATAAAGATCCCATTATTGACGTTAAATTGATAAGTTCTGATAAAAGGGATCCTAATTAGTGCTAAAAAAGCACTAATAAATCTTGAGATTTATTAGCACTCAGAAAACACAGATAAAATTCTTTTTAACAGTGTTTTTTAGTGGAAATAAACAAATTATTAAAATAAATTTATTATAATTTAATAATTATTTCATATATATAATTATTTACATAAAATTATATAAATAATTATTTAAAAAATTATTGTTATTTATTTATATTAATTTTAAATATATAAATTTATAAATATATAAATTTATAAATATAGTAAATTTACATTTATAAATATATTTATATATAAATATTTATTTACAAATATATTGTTAACATTATTAGTAGATATATAATCATAAATACATGCATTTTTAAAATGAGTGAAAATGAATAATTCAAAATTAGTTTAATTTAAAAATATAGAAAAATGGATAAATTTTATTAATTAAATATAAATTATTAAAAAAATATGGATATATATATATAGATGTAAAGATGAATAAATATTGAAAATATGAAAATATAGTAACTAAATATATATAAATAAATAATAGAAAATGATCAAATACAAAAATAAAATTGAAAATAAAAAATATTAAATTTGAATGCCCTAACTGTAATAATATTAAAAATAAATAAATTAAATTAACTAATTGAAAAAAATATATTAAATTTATCTTATTATCAATGAAATTAAAAAATATACTAAAATTGGAAAAAATTACATAAATATTAGGTGTACATGTTTCTATATATTGCGTAAATATATTTGTGTGTGCATTTGCATATAAATTTCATTCATTACATATTTTTATGTATATGAAATCAATGCAACCTGAGATGTTTGATATATGTTAAATTAAAAAATCAAACATTAAAAACGACTAAGACATTAAGATGTTTCTAATTAAAATTTTATTCATTTTAAATATATTTATATTTAATATATAAAATTTATTACTATTTAAAATTAATATATAAATATATATTATACTTATTCCCTTTTTATTAATAAATTTTTCATTAATAAAATTTTAAATAATTTTTAAATTTATTCATTTTTAATTTTTTTAATTATATATACATTTATATATCTACATTTAATATATACTATTTATCAATATTTATAATCCATAAATATATATATATATATATATTGAATTTATTCATTTTTATCAATAATTATTTAACTAATAAAATGTTTAATATTTTTCTTAATTTACTCATTTTAAATTTTTATTTTTTTAATTGTTTTATTTTATTCATTTTAAATATCTATATATTTAATATATAATATTTATTAATTTTTCAAATTTATATATTTATTTATTCATTTTTAAAAATAATTATTTTATTGAACAAATTGTTAATTTTTTTTAAATTTTATTTTATGAACCTTTATCAGTGCTAATAAAGCGCTGATAAAGGTTACCATTTATCAACGCTTTATTGTTAGTACTCATAAAGGGTAAATTATATCAGTGCTAAAAATAAAGCACTAATAAAGGGTACCCTTTTTCTGTGCTAAAATAAATCTATGATAAAGGTGAACTTTTATCGGTGCTAAAAAAATGCGCTGATTAAGGGTAACCTATAATAGTGCTAATTTTTTCACTGATAAAGATGGAAATTTTCAGTGCATTTTTTCTAGCATTGAAAAATGTTAGTGTTGTTAAAGTATAGTTTTTTAGTAGTGCCCTTTGGTCATTGGAATTGTGGTTATTGTTGATTTTACATGTCTTTTAGTATTTGGGAGAACTTTTATGATTTGTTAATGAATATTTATATTTGAGTTACATATTGAATGGGTTTATTATTTAATGTTTTATAAACCATGCTTCCTAGAATGGATCCTATGAATCATGGAGAGGGAGATACAGAACATACACTATATGATAACCCTTTTATATAAACCATGATCATTGATTAAATTATTAGGACCATCCAATCTTTATTTCCAGTGGTTAGGTGAGATCAATAATATATTGTGGATTATACTCAATAATTCAATTATAAGAACCCACATGTTTTTCATGATGATAGAATTCCTCAATAACCCAAAGAATGGAATGATAATATTGAGAACATATCCAGTTTTCTTAAACCTTTAGGACCTATAATGTTAAATTTTTCAAATTTAAATTGGGGGGATAGTAATAGCCTAAGATTTAATAAAATATTGTGTTTTAAATAAATTTAATTTCTTCCCTAGTTTTTGTTACACGCAACACCGAGTTTTAACGAACCACGAAAAACTAATAATATTTATTATTTAAAAAAAAGTATTAACCAACTATTAAACGTTACTACATGAATATGAATAGATTTTTTAATTATTTTAATAATGGATTTATATAAAAAAACATTGATAATAATGTATGTAACTTTTGTTAAAGTCTTTATATGTTTCCAAAATACTATTTTCTCAATGAAATGTTTTAATTTATTTTTGTGAAAAAATAAAAATGTAGTCTTTAAAAAATTATAAAATTTATTCTAGAAAATAAACTTCCTTTTTTAAATCTATAAGTCAAAATTATCTTAGGATCAATCACTTATATTCTTTTGAAAGATTATTTTTCAATGAATAATAAAAAAAGATCAGTTATTATTTAGATCTTTCATTTCATTTAAAGAATGTATATAGAGAAATTTATTTTATAATGGTTTTAGATGTAAAATTATTTAAATAATATATTTATTAATTCAAAATTTTCAATTTTAATCAATTTCATATTTAATTTTGTTATAAAATTTTTAATCTTTTGAACATTTTCTCGTTCGGAAATTGCTTTCCCATTGCATTTGTGGGATTAATTTTAAATTAAATATTTCCAAATTTGTGAATTTAATTTACAAAAATTGATTAAATTTTTATAGTCATAATAATTTATATTATATAACTAGTTCAACATAATTTGGAGAAAATTAAAAATGGAAATAGTAAAAGGTATTTACCATGTTTAAGGTTAAAACATGTCTACCAGGAGGTTAAACTAAAAATATAAGGGTTAAAATCCCATAGAAGCTTGTCCAACACACATTTTCAGGTCAAATATTGACTATATAACCTATATGGTTCGGGGGTGATCCATTTTTATTCTTTTTACAAGTAAAAAACAAGGTAATAATTTTTTCATTTCAAAAATACCAAGTCTGTCCCCTCCCCCACATATAAAAGGCCCCCACTTCTCCTCTCCTATTGACACTTCCAAAACCAATTGGTTCTTAAAAAGAAATTCCAAATCTATTTCTTATATCCCTCCTCATATCCTATAGTTCTTGGTTACTTCATAAATAAAATCTAGGATGTCTTTAGTCTAAACCTAAAGAGGTTGACCGAATAAGAGGTAATGTTTTTAACTATGCATATTTGTTTGACTTATTCTTCCAAATAATTCAAATATTTCTCAATTATGATGATATAATTACACAAATATATCACATATATGTATATTTTGTTATTTTAAATTAATAATGTATATCCATTTTTTACTTCCATCAAATGGATAATGAAATCATCGATCGTGTGTACGAAGGACTACAGCTTATCGAAATGATGTTATTCACTTTCCACTTCCACCTCTTAAGGATATATATAAAGATTAATTAAATTTTTTATATATATTATATTATTTTATATTATCATACTTTTAGAATTATTATATCACATATACCTTCTAAACTTCTAATATGTGGGGGTATAATAACGTCACTTGTGTGTATGGTGGACAACCGCCTCACAAAGCGATGTGATTCATTTACACTTTACATGGAAGTTAATAAGGATGGATTTAATGAAAATAATTGGTATAAATGAAATTAAAAAGGTCAATTAATGGTTATATGTTATTTTCCTTTATTTATTTCAATCTTTCTAGAAAATTGGAACAACGTTCATGCATACATATGACCTAACGACTCCAAGAATGGTATATTTCATTTTATATTTATATTTATTGTAGATTAAAATAAATACATATTTAATAAATATGTATCATATTTCTATCATTTAAAACATTATTTTTTTAACCAGGATCATTGTTACAGGAATAGAAATAACAAACCAAACATACATGAAGGGAAAATCAATTATTCTATGAAACATGACCTTAACATGGGATTTTTTATAAATTGATAATTAAAGGGAATATGTAAATCATTTATTGTATTATATATATATGTGTGTGTATGGTTATTTAATATATTTATAATAATTGTATATTTATGAAATTTTAGGTTTCAGTGTGTAAGGATGAAATCGAGACTTAATGTAAGAGAATTTTGTTTAAACATTATTTCTTTGATAAATATGTTATGTTATGAACCTATCTTCCATTACGAGGTGTATATACAACCCAATTGACATGTAATATAAAGAATTTATTTATTCTCATGATATTATATGTTTCATTTAATTTTTTTTATTTCATGGTTCTTTTGATTCAATGTTACTAAAGTGGTAGGGGTTTTCTGCTACAATCTCATCATTTATCAGTATTTTTCATGATAATGATTACAATGATGAAATATTATGATCAATATCTAAATTAAATAATGTATTTTCTTCTCCTATGGTTATTTATAGATATTAATTTTTTTAATTCATTTTTCTCTTTATATGAACTCAAGGGTTCCAAATAATGTTTTTAATAGAAATCATCATTATTTATCTCTTGGGCCAAAAACCAGTTTTCTTCCATGTTAGTGTTTTCTAAAAATATTTTTAAATATGTTTTGAAATTCCCCAAAAGATTCATTAAATTAATTTTTACCCATGTTTGACTTTTTATGAATTGTTTTAAATAGAATATTCATGTCATTTTCTAAACAAGGCTCATTTGAATTTTACTGAAAATGTAAAATGAATTTTTCTTTTAACATGTACCATATAAATAGAATTTATAGAATTCATGATCATTATTTTATTTAAATCTTACTTTATAGGTTTTAAACATTATTTTCATAAACAATTATTATGGAAATGTTTTATTAATAAGTTTTTTTCAAAAATGAATGGTTATTTTACTCATGATATGTTCCATGTTACCTTTCAAAACTAATTTCCATCTAATATGTCATCCTTTGATGTTATTTATTTATTAATGGGGATATGATCCAAGGATAATATTATTATTATTTATCTAAATAGTTTATATTAATGATTAATTTTTTTGTATGAATCCTAGTTCTCTTCCATGGGTTATACCGTAAGAAAGTTCATATGAAACCCATTTCATTTTCCATGGGTTATGATATTATGAAATCATTATGAATCCTATATATTTTACACACATTATACTACGGTGAAATTTTTTTTAAACTGATTTATTTAATTGGGTTTTGATGTAATGAATTTCTTGGATCTTATGAAACACATATGATTTATTTTCATAATGTGATGTGTGGGACCTATATCTCCCCCAATTCCTTGGGTAAAGATTGATATCTCACTTGATAATGAAAATTTTAATGGGTAGTTAACCAAGATTGGTAATGGAGTCTATCCATTATGATATTCGGGGGAGTAAACTTTGAATACTTTTCTTGTTTGTGGAGTGAACCCATTCCACTATAATAGTCTGGGAAATGATCCTTGGACTATTAATGAAATGATATTATATTATTATGTACATTACATAAATCTATAACTTGTGTCAATGTTATTCTTTCATTATTCATGTTATTTAATTCCATTATTATTCATGTATTATGAATTTTAATGATTTATTCCATCACTCATGTTTATGATTTATGATATTCGAGGTATGGTTTTCAAATTTTATTTTCATGTTCTAATATCTTTATGATCATGATATGTTTATATCACCCTTTTTTACTTATACTAGGAATTTTAGTTCACCTATTATTATGTTTCCTTTACCCAGGTTATTATGAAAGGTATTATGTATTAATTTTCTATGGGTTTTAGTTTTGAAGAATATAGTAGGAGATGATGTAGCTCACTTTTGGTCTAGCTGTTTATGTGTCAACTTTTATAAAGGAAATAGAACTAAATTATTATAACCGGTCTCATTATATTATGTAATTAATATTCATTTATTAAGATGTAATATTTATTTATGAGAAGTTTGGATATTTAATGTTGGTATTAGAAAAAAGTGTAGCTGATAATTGGAAAATATGTTGAGAGAAATTTAGTGAGATACCTTGGGATATGTCTAAGGATATGTCTATGGATATTTCTATGTATAGGAAAAAACATGTATTTTTTGTAAATAATTGAGTGAGTAGATGTATAGATACTAAATGTAGATGTGGTTCTAGAATAGTGTTACCTATGCAATATAACTCCGAACAGGGTGAATTGAGTTGGACTCAATCATCACATGGTGTATAACAATGAGACTTATTACACACCTAGTTTTTCAATCCTAGTGGATATGATTTAGATATTAAAAAACACTTCATGAACCACCATAAAGTATCATAATAATGACCATGAATAACCTAGGATGATCCTAATGTATAATAGAATAAAAAGACGTTTTCACGATTTAAACATCAAAAAGAGACTTTTTATTATTATGTGGTTCACCAACATGATTATTTTTGCTTAAATTTTGAATTTTTATTTTATTCAATGACTAGAACCCAAAGAAACCATGTTAATGTTGATTATGAAAAAAAATGATATGATTTTCCTCCCTATTAGCCAAATGTTATTGGAGATGGAATAAAAAATCTTATTACTATTCTCATATAACTTTATTAATATATGAATCATGATAAACATCCAAATGATCAATAGAGAGAATAATAATCTATTGAGTCCTTCATTAGGAAATTTCCACCTTATAGTAGTGTTACTGCTAATGCATTAGTTTTTGATCAATGTATTTATAACATTGAGATGGTATTTTCCATTATCTGGTGATCATATCATGAAATTATATTTTGGTTGTCTATTTTTTGGAAGTTAAAGAATATAAATGTTGGGATATTATCAAGAATATGAGTCAGCAGGATGAAATTGAATCCATGGCAAGGGATGATTTTAAGAACTTATCTTGGAATAATTAATTTACTCATATTCTATAAATGAAAATATGGATGGAATTTGTTGAATTAAATTATAAGGATAATATAACCTTTGGTACCACTGAGGTTAATTTTACAATACATATAGGGTATACTTATAATATTATCATTCAACTCAAAAGTAAGGTTGATTGATTATTTATTGGATTAAAACCAAGTATTTTAAGTGAATTGGTTGAAAGAGGATTTCATTGATATAAATAAACCATTAATTAAGATATTATAATTGAAATGGAGATTGGGGTTTCCTATCAATCACAGGGTTTTGATATGAAAATAAAGATGTAATTCATAGTAAAAACTAAAACCACTAAGAAATGACAGTGATGTTTCCTTCTTGTTCAATGTGTGGAAAGAAACATAGAAGACATTTTATTAAGGGGGATACTAAATGTTTTATGTCTGGGAAGTAATTTCATTAAGTAATTTATTACTAATGTGGTGGGATGAAATTAGTTAATGATATGAATATAGTGAAATCTACAAAAAATGCCCCATCAACACCTCTATTATTAGAATGTGAGGAGTTTTGGTGTTATGATAAGTAATTCCATAATATGAAGGATAATGAAAATGATCGATGTTATAAATCTATTAAGACAAGTAAATAAAGGAAAGTCTCATGCGATAACTATATATAATGACAGGTAAAATAACGATGTGTTAAAAGGCACACTTCCAATCAACACTAGAATAGATAATGTAATATTTCACTCATGATCTACCCATTCATTCATATATGATGAATATTTTGATGGTATCAAGATTCAACCGAAATTATTTGATATAGAATTAGTATTGAAAACCCTTAATGGTGAGATTATCACATCTCAAGTATATGGTTCCTATTTCATTTATTTTTGTGAGAATGTGCTTCCTATAAATATTTTTTTTCTTCCTCCAGTTGAATTTGACATTTTCTTAGGAATAGATTGAATTTTTCTTCCAAAACCCCACATTAATTTATGAGATTGGAAATTCAAGTTTGATATTCCAAACTAACCTAGGATGGACTATCAATGAGATTATAAATATTAACTTCCAATGGATATCACATCCAATTTATACGTTTTTATTCTTATTAAAGAGGGGGGTTTATCTAAGATTGTTAGGGAGAAACTCACCATCAATGATATTCCTACTGTGATGGAGTTTTATGATGTCTTTCTATAATATTTTCCAAGGCTTCCATCAAAAAATGAAGTTTATTTCTCAATAAAACTCATACCTAGTTCGATGAATATTTCAAAGACTCCCAATATAATGACCCTAATTATGTAGCAAGAATTGAAAAAGAAACTCTAATGGAAACTTAAAAAGGGATTCATTTGGCCACGTGTTACACCTTGGGGGTTAAATATTCTTTATCTTAAAAATAAATATGGTTCGATGTGACTCTACACTGATTAAAAGGATCAAAACAAGATCATGATCAAGAACAAGTGTCCCCCACCCTGTATTGACGACCTATTTGATCAAATATGTGGAGCACAATACTTATCCAAGATTGTCCTTAGTTTTTTATATCATAAATTGAGGTTCAATAAAGAGGATATAACAAATAAAAAATTCCATAAAATTTATGGGTACCATAAATATCTATTGATTCCTTTTAGTCTTACTAACACCCCCACTATCTTCATGCATTTAATGAATAATGTCTTTAGTGATTACCATGATCAGTTTATAGTAGTATTTGTTGATGATATTATTATCTATTATAAGTGAATTGTATAACATAAAGATTATGTGATAATAGTACTAAATAGCCTAATGAAGGAGAAACTATATGAAAAATTTACAAAGTGTGAATTTTGTCTAAATAAGGTTTCCTTTTGGGTCATATAATATAACGAGAGGGTAAATCAACATATCCGTCAAAGATGGAGGCTACTGAATATTGGCATAGACCAACCCTGGAGAATGAGATCCATATTTTTCCTATTTTAGGTGGATAATATTGATGGTTTTTGGATAATTTATCACAATTATGTAATCAAATCAATAAGTTAACTTGAAAGGGACCCAAGTTCCTCGGGGAATATGAATGTGAGGAAAATTTCATGGAACAGAAGAGAATATTAGTCAGCACACATGTTCTTAAATTACCCTATAACGGAGAAGGGTTTTTAATCTATAGTTATACATACAATAAGGTATTGGCATGTGATCTTAAGTAGATTGACATTTACATAACTTACGACTCGTGAAAATTGAAGTATTATGAGAAAAATTACACAAAAAGTGATTTGGAGGTAATTTTAGTATTTTTCTCATTGAACATATTAATGAATTATATTATTGGAGAAAAGTTTGATATATATACCAATAAAAAATATTTAACTATATATTCACATATATGGAGTTAAATATTTTCGAGAAAAGATAATTAGAGCATATTAAATACTATGACTGCTCAACACATTATCACTCTGGGAATGTAAAAAGGTGGAAAATGCTTTGAGTTCAAAGGATATTGATATCTTATCAATGACGAGGATAAGAAAGATCCAATATTTAAGGATTTTCAAAGTGTGGATTTGGAAATCCAGAGGGAATGGGATAAATATTATCTTATTCAATTAAATGTTCAATTATTTAACCAAGTGAATATTAAAGAAGTACATAACGAAGATGTAGTGATGAAAAATCTGGTTAGAAATGTTCCTAAGTTTAAACATGATCATGATGTAATAATAAGGTTCAAGAACCATATATATGGTCTCTATATACCAGATTTTATGAAAGAGTTGTATGAGGATTCTCATAGTTCTTCATTATCAATTCATCCAGAATTATGAAGATATATAGAGATTTGAAATAATATTTCTAGTGGGATGGAATGCAGAGAGATAGTGAAGAGTTTATATCTCAATTCTTGGTATGTGATCATTTTAATGATGAGAGACAAAATGTTAAGGGGATGTTACATCGATTACACATACAAGAATGAAAATGGAAAAACATCAACATGGATTTCATTGTCAAACTCCAAAAAATGTCTAAGGGAATAATTCTATATGGGTTGTAGATGATTTACATAAAAATCCAGAACACTTAATCACTATCAAATATAATTTCTCTCTATACCATATATCCAATATATATATTAAGGATATTTTATGGTTTCATGGAGTGTCGTATTCCATTATGTCTGATCGGGATATGAGATTTATATTAATGTTCTAGAGAAGTATTCTACAACATCTTGATACAAAGTTAAGTTTCAGTACTGGGTATCTTCCTCATATATATTTTTATTCCAACAGAACAATCTAAACACAGGAGGATATATTGAGATCTTATTATTTGGATTTCAAATCTTTTTGGGATCAACACCATCTTCTAGTTTAATTTTCGAGAAACAATATATTTCACTTGAGAATTTAAATGGATCCTTATGAATAAATATATGGATTGGAGTATAGAACTAAAATTTTATGGAATTAAGTTAGATAAATAAATCTATTGGCACCTGAGATAGTAAAATAAATGGTAGAGAATGTGGAGGAAAAAAATTGATAGAAATATTACGCTGATAATCATCGATGAGATCTTGAATTTTAAGTTAGTGAAAAGTTGTTTATAATAATTTCTCCTAGGAAGAAGGTAATGAAATTTGGAAGTAAGGTAAAACCAAATCCTATGTATACCATTACCTTTGAAATTGTTTTTCGTGTCAGGATGGTAACCTATCAGTCAGTGATTACACCAAACCTCTCTCATGTTCCTGATGTGTTACATATATCTCCCATGAGAAAATACATACCCGACCCTTAACATGTATTGAAATCATAGTTTTTATCACTAGAGAATGATATTTCTTATGGGAAAAATCGATATAGATTCTGAATAATACATATAATTTATTTAGAAACCATAAAACTCACCTAGTCAATGTTTTGTGGTGAATAAACCAGTTTTAGGTAGCTATATGGGAACTTGAGGATATGATGAGACATATGTATCCTCATATACTTTTATCGAAGTGATGAATTTTATGGGAGAAATTAATTTTAAGTGGATAAGAATGTAACACAATGGGATTTTATGAAATACTGTTTTATGAATAAATTTAATTTCTTTGATAGCGCGTGTGATACACAACATCGGGTTTTAACAAACTTCCACGAAATATTAATTCATTATTTAAACATGACTAGTATTACCTATCCATTCAACTTCGTATCATGAATAGGAATAACCAAATTTTAAATATTATGTATAATTTATTTATATAAATAAATATTATTAATAAAAAATTACATAATTTTAGGTAAAGTCTTTATAATTTTTATAAATACTATTTTTCAAAGAAATGTTTTTTATTTAATTTTGTTAAAAAATCATAATTTTTTTTTGAAAATATTATAAAATTTAATTGAAAAAATAATATTTATTTTTAAATATAAATTTTAAAATTATATTTGGGTTAATTTTTGATATTTTTATGAAAAGATTAAATTTTCGATAAATAGTGAAAATAAAGGTTTTTATTCAAAATCACCATTTAATTTAATAAATATATAAGATTAATTTTGTTTTAAAATAGTGTTAAAAGAATATTTTTATTTATATATTTATTAAAATAATATAGGTAATTTCAATTAATTTCATAATGAATTTTGATATAAAATCTTTTTAAACATTTGAACATTTTCTCTTTAGAAAATTGATTCCTCATCATGTATACTGGTTTAATTTTAAATGAAACTTTTCCACATATATGATTAGTATTTTAAAAAATATATTCCATATTTTCAATCAAACAATTTTATATAATATGATTATTTTAACTTAATTTTTTTCACAATGAATAGTAAAAAATAGTAAAAGTTCATTACTGAGGTTAAGGTTAAAATGAGTTTTCTAGGGGTTTAAACTAAATATATATAACTATTGAAATAACATTGAATCTTTTACATGTCCCATATTAGAGATAAATTTCAACCTTATAACCTTTAAGGTTTGATAATGAGTCATTTTTTGGGCCTTTTGGATTTAGAAAAATGTGGGTACCTTTTACTTTGAAAAATACCAACTGTGTCCTCTCCCCCAATTATAAAAGGCCACCCATTATTCTCTCTTATTCATAGTTAAAAAACTATTCTTTCATCTATTACCTACCTAAATAACTTCTATACATCCATACCTACATCATCGATTCCATTTTGAGATCATGAAGCCAATCTATTAAGGATATAGGTTAAACCAAAATAGGTTTTCCAAAGAAGAGGTAATGTTTTGAACTAAGCATTTTGTATTACTTATTCTTCAAACTCATTAAAATATCATTAAACTATTATTATATAATAAATTTTTTTTCTAAAATAGAATGATATTATATTATGTTAATTTAATAAACTATATCTGTATGCACCTTCATAATATGGGAAATGAAATCGTCGATCATGTGTATGGTGGAATATAGCATCAGAAAACAATGTTATTATATTTCCATCACTACATTACCCAAATATATATAAAAAATGGATTAAATATTTATATATGATATATATGATATTATAATTATTATATAAATATTATAACAAATATAACTTACTACATTCCATCTTATATGAATATGATAACTTCACCTGTGTGTATGGTAGACTATTGCCTCACGAAGCAATTTGATTCATTCATGATTTACTTGAAAGGTAATAATGATGTGTTTAATGAAAATATTTGGTATATATAAAAAATGAATCTAGAATATTAATTTAATATTTAACTTTATTTTTTTAATCTATTGAGAAAATGGAAACTATGTGCATGTGTTCGTATGACCTACAATCTCCCTAAATGAAATGTCTAGGGTTTTTGAGTCAAGTAAAAACCACCCTCGATTTGAACTTTTCAATTAGTGGCTATACTAATTTTTATTTATTTTATTAGAACTAGGTTCCTATAGTTACATCAGCTTTATATGATGGTTTTGGGTTATTATACATGCTTGGTGAGTGTCTTGGGTGATTTTAGTTTGGTTTTGGGAGCATCGTAGGCCAAATGGCCTATTTTGGGTTACAGGAAATGGGTGCACAGTTTTGGGTAAATTATGTGGCAACTTTTAGATAAACATTCTTCTTGTTTTTTTAACTACTTTAGAGTTTTGGAAAACTTTGTGTGAAGGGAACATGGTCATGTGGGGTAATCTGCAGAACTTACAGAGAGTTGTTTCATAGCTTGCACATAGTCAGTGAAAACTATGATGTAGACCGCATGAGTACTTCCACTTAGATAGTATCTATGGATTATAGCTCGAATGGTTACCACATGGTTTATAAAATTATGAAGCTAAACCGTACAACCCAGAGAATAAATAAAAATGGTATTTTCCCATTTTATTTTTTTATTTTGTTCTTTATCCTCCCTTTATTCTTCCTTGTCACGCACATTGCAAGTGGGAGATCCTCCCTTCCATTCCACCTCTTCAATTAATCTCTCTCTTCTATCGGTGGTCCATTATTAAATCCTTCGAGTGCATTGGAATCGCCTTGGTAAGGATAACCTCACCTATACCTCTATTCACTTATTTTTTCACCTCATAAATCACTAAATCTATTTGATCAATCTCACCCCATTTTTAAGACTCTTAAAATAAACTAAGATCTACACTAATTGGCTTCAAATTTGATCTTAATATCATATTTTCCTATATCTATGGGTCTATGTTACGTGGTGAAAACCTTGATTTATTTTCATAGATGTTTGGGTGGTGCAACTTTATGGTGCATCATTGGGATTTGAGAGAGACCCTATTATTTCATATTAAATTTATTTTTTGACAATGTGAGAATCCCGTAGGCATGAACTTGACAATATCAATAATTTTTGGATATGTTAGAGGTCATCACCACCTTGGGTAGCTAGTCCAAAGGTGTTAAATTCATTTTAATTGATTTGTTTCAAATGAATTTATTTATTCTTTCAAGACTGATGCATTCCATTATGTTTAATTGGTTTATTAAGACTCTTTATTTTGTGAAATTAAATCATGTTAAATTTAATTGATTGATTAACGTGTTATGATGTGAATGGTAAATATGTTCTTGCTTGCGTAATAAAATGAGACCCATGGGGTTTTCATGGGATTGGATAAAGATTATTTGAGGTGGAAAGGCCATCAGGATTGAGTGATATAGATCACTATTTGGATTGGTCCCGATTTATTGAGTGGTTTGACCATAGGATTGGGCATCGAGGACGTTGTTTGAGTAAGTGAGGTGATCAGTTGGGGCATGACCCATGATATTGGGAAGGAAAAACCATCATATTTGAGAGACATGGCCATAGAGGAATGAGATACTAGTTTATGGGGATTAGGTTATTTATTTGTTTATTGTTTCTCACCCATGATGTAAAAAACACAGAATTGAGTTGTGTGCACACAAGTTGAATCTGTTTATGAGGTGTGTTTTGGCCACTCTAGTGGGTAGAGGCCCTTGGTAGAGTGACTTAGGATTTTGGGGGGTTCTTTTTTATTGAAGGTTATATTGATGCTGACAAGCCTTCAGTTGAGAGTGATGAGTCCACCATTTGGGGGTTGAGGCTCTCCAAGATTGAGGTCCTGGTACTTGATATTTATTTGAGGATAGGTATCATTATTTCTCTGGTTGTCGGGATTTCAGCCAATGCATGCTTCTGAGTAGGGGTCCGATGGATCAGATTGTATTTCTTGGGAATTCCTTCAAGACATATGTACTTGTTGATACTATAGGTTTCATGAGGAACGAGGTGTTGGGTTACTTTATTGTGGTGGAACCAGAGGTTTCACCTGGGATACGACATCCGTGGTACCTTAGGCTCTGGGCTAAGGACCATCTTCACTTATGAAATTCCAGCATTGGTCGAAGTAGGTGACACTTCCTTGTGGATGTTGAGAACCAGAGAAGTTGTTTTTTTATTTCAAATGTATGGTGATATTTGTTTATTTATTATAGAATTACTTCTTAAACATATATTATTAGTATGAAACTTTGGGTGGAATCCTACTGAGATTTATCTTACACCTTTCACAGATCATTTAGGACATGTGTAGATTTTATGTCACTACATTTAGGTAAAGGATCATCCTTAGATGTTGGATTCTAGTAGCTTCTTGCATGGATTTTGGAACGGACCATGAATATTTTCCTAGATAAAGTATCTATTTTGTTTTATTTTAGCTTAAACATGTTGTTTTTGTATATTTTATGTAGCTATAGTGGTTATCTATGGGACCCTTTTTTTCTTGATCTGTATGACCTGTTATGGAATTATGTTTTTATATTATTTGATACAAGTGGATTTTTTGGCATAATGACTTGTTAATTTTCATTAAAATAATTTTTTCTATTTATCAATTCAGTTATTTGTTGTTATTGACTTCACTTCTACCATTGGCAGGTCCGATTTGATTCTTCTATGTAATTTATTTATAATTTATGTTATACATTATTACCCAGACCATAAATATTATCTATTACTAGAGGGTATATCCCCCCACCATACCTGATTACACCCTCACTGCTAGTCAGTGTCCTTTGGCATTCGAGGAGGCACACATAAGGCTAGTGGAACCCATTCCAATGGAACTATTCAGGTGGAATTTTTGGTCAGGATGCTACAGGTGGTACAATATCATGTTATTTATTGGGATTTAGTGGGAAATTTTGACTATCTACTAATGATATCGAGACTTCATTTCTCTTTTAATTTGGTTTAATATTTGGGTTATGGTAGACTAGAGATTAGGTGATATCATGACTGGGTTTATAGCTTGTTCTTGGGTGCCTGCAGCCCCAGGTATGAGAGAAAGACTCAGTTTCCAAGGGTGTGAAATTTTGTTCAATTTTTTCATAGATTACAGTTTATATGACTTCTAACTCAATGGATAACTTTATAATGTGATGTTATTATATTTGATATGTGACCCTTGACCTGGTGAGGTACGAGAGATCTTAGACCATTTACTGGTGAGGAAAGGTGTGATTTCTTGATTGTTTGTCTTTTAATAGGAACATTTCAATGTATTTAAATTATATAATTGCATGTATTATTTGTAAAGTATTTGTACCATGTGACAAATATCAAATTCCATGTGAAAATGTGAAATTTATGATAGGATTTATTTGATATATTCAATGCGGTATTCCATGTGTTTATATATATATATATATATATATATTAAATGTAATGTGATGTGAAATGGACATGGCTCTTATAGGAGTAGGATTGTACTATGGTTGAGGTGATTTTGATCACTAGGATTGGGGGACTCAGATGTCTGTTTGAGGTACAATTTTTGTCAAGACCAACATGTCATAGGGATTATATGATACATGGATTTGTTGAGGGCGGGTATGGAGGCCATGAGGTTGGGATGTCTTGTGCCATGGTTGTGGCGGGGGAGTGTCACACCCCGACCCATGTGTTTATTTTTTTTTATGATTTCTTCACCTTTACATTATTTTTCTGGGGTTCATGTTCAGTCTCAGATCAGATTTTTGAGATTAGGATAAAAAATGCATTTTTTAGGTGATGTTGTTGGGTGCGTGAACAGAATGGGTTTTGGAAACCTCGCACGGCTCTGCCCAGGTAACTTGGAATCCCGTTGTCTTTAGAAAATTGAAATAAATTTATTTTATATTTACAACTCACTTTAAATGCTGTGTCATTTAATTTTTTATTGTGTTAATATTTTTTTATTCTTATTATTAAAATGATAAGAATACAATTTTTATTTTTATTTAATCATTTTGATTATTATTATTATCTTTTTACTGTTATTATTATCTTTATAATTATCATTATTATTAATTTTATAATTATTATTATTTTTATTATTATGTTATTACAATTTTTTTGGGTTCACCCTTGTTTTAGGGTTTCTGGTCATCTTCCCCTATATCCCTTGGTGAGTGTGGTGCTATTCATAGAAGCCACCTCCTCCACCTCCTAGGCACCTCCTCTGTTCGGATTGCCCTTGTAGAACCTCTTTGGCTTACACTGGCCCACCCCTCTCCCTCCATCTAAACTCACCACAGTATCTCTTCACCCTGGCCGCTCTCCTCTAGCACGAGCATCATCTATCCTCTGCCCAGCCTCGCTGTCCAGGTTCTCTCTTCCCACCCTGTGTGTTTCCCGACCCCATAGCGCCGCCTCACCTCCTCATCATGGAAGCCCGCAACCCAACTCCCTTACAGTTCATGCCCTCCCCCTTGCTGTGCTTCACCACCCGACCCCCTACTCACCAGTGATGACCATGTCTATCCTCCTATCCAACACCAGCAGACCCCACCACTCGGCCTTGCACCCAGTGCCATCGCCTGAAGCCAGCCACTATTATCCCTCTGCCTTGATAGCATCTCCCCACTTCCCTCCGCTCTTTGAATGGCATCCACCCTCCGGGTCCCCTCGCACCCGGATCCCCTACTGTCCAATGTGCAACCCCTCAGCTCAGCCCGACACTGCAACAACGTGGCCTATCTCCGGTCGCGTGGTCCTCCCCTGACCAATGCCCCAGCCAGCATCTCCCTTCCCAACCAGTCGTATCCCCCTGGACGACCAACCTTTTTCCAGCCTCCACACCATTAGCCTCCGCATCATATCCACTGTCCGACCATCCTCCCCCTCCCCCCGTCGTGAACTCGCCGCCGTGTGGACTCCCTCCAGTGAAACCCCCTTGGTGGAGACCACTATGACCAACACCTCTGGTAGCACCATCTCCATTTAATTTCTTTGTTTGGTGAGGTTTTTGTTTGATTAAGGGGTCTTTTTGGTATAGTTAGAATTTTAGAATTGTGAGAGGTGATTCCAAGTGGGTGTTGTCTTTGCACTTTGGATTCGAGGTGAGAGTTTGTCCCCACCTCTCGGTTTTACATACTCTAGTTGAGGTTTTTGTATGTGTTTGAGTCCTTGATATTGTCTTGTAGAGTTTTGGACCTTACTGTGTGGCTTCAGATGTGCATATTCCATTTCACCTCGGTCTCAAGGTAGGTTCCCATTGCAATTCTTTAAAATTTATGTTGTGTCTATTTCCTACTATTTGCATCCTATATATATATATATGCTAAATATTATTGAGAAATTTTTGATTAATCCATTTATTATAAAAATATATAATTCAATTTTTTTCATGTGAAAAATGTCGTTGTTTCGTTATGTTTGTGCAAGATAATTGTTCAATTAAATGTTTTATTAACTACGCACCTCAGTTATCAATTTTAATAGGTTCACACCATGAAATTGGTGTTTTCACCTGGGTGAGTCTTAAATGGAAACTTTTTTATTAAATGTTCCATGTGTCATTCATAAATTTTCTGGTTGGATTTTATTGTTTATTTGGAAAGGAAAAATAAAATCGGTTGGTTTGGTTTTGTAAAATTATTGGAAGCTTGTGAAGAGGTATTTTGAGGCTCCTTAAATGGTTTCAAATAGGTTTTGGTTCTCTTAAAAGTGTTGATTGTGAATTGTGTCTAATGATCGTTCGGCACTTTATAGAAAATGATGAAGTTGTTTTGATGAAAACCCTCTTAGGATAAATCTCATGCCTTGGTTACGACTGATTGTTTGGGAGGCCAATGCTTAGGGTCTCCCGGGTGCTCGAATTGATTAAAGGCAAGAGGTTGTTCCATGGAGTGGATCGGGGTGATTCCTATTGTGCATTATTATTATTATTATTATTATTATTATTATTATTATTATTATGATATATGGATGTGATTGGATGCTCAGTTGGCATGGGTTGTCTCACCCCCTTTCCAAATACATGAGACATGGGAATCTGTCATATTGAGAGAATATTCTAAGAATGATTATTGCACTGGTAGGTTATGGAACTGACCAGTGGCACATAGTGGATGGATATATTGGGTTTATTACTATGGGATTTTTCCCTTTTTCTTCCTGAGAAAGCATGGTCAATTGTATTGAGCATTTTGATTTCATTGTGTGTGACATGTAAATGGGGATGATATCTCATGTATTGGTGTCTTATAGTTTATTCTTTATCTCCTAGGTTCACCGATGTCTATTGACATTCAGTTACTTGCAATGATGATTTGGTACAAACATGTATTTCTAAATTTCCCTTGTTGTGTACTTACATTTTTTAATTTCTTTATATTGTTTTCTGTGGAAAGTCATAAATTGGTTTTGACTTGGTTCCTAGAAATGGTTATCAAATGAAAGCGTTCAATACTTTTTGTAAAAATTTGAAAATATAAACAACACTTTCCCTTTCCGAAAATCTATTGACACTAATGAAATGAAACTAGATTTGAAAAAGTTTAATGGAAATGGCTTGTAATTTTCTTTTGAGTAAAATATTTATAAAAACATACTTTCATGAATTGTAGTTCAAACTTGAAATGGTGTTTCTTTTATTTTAAATGTATTGCATTGGGAATAGATATCGGGATAACCTACTCAGTTTTAATACTCATGCCTATAATTATTTTTTTGTGTTTTTGAAGGCTATATATTGAGTGCACTCACCTTGGGAGAGGCTTGATCATTGAGTCGAAGAGTGACCCGCAGGATCACACAGAGTTAGTTCAGACGACGATTTTGGCCAGTTTTATTTTCTTTTATTCCTATTTAGTCATGTTATTTGGGTTTTTTCTATGCCGCTCTATATTATTTCTGATCCTTTTTTTTGTATTGGAAAAAATCGTTCCCACAGCCTCTGTTGATGGCATGGTGCTTGTTTCCAGCCTGGGAGGATCAGGAATGCCTCTCGGGCCATGTCACAGACCAGCTCAGGTGATCGGTTCAGGGTCAAACTGGGTTTTTTAGTGACAAAATGGTATCAGAGGGAGGTTGGATCATAGAGGATCTCACTTTTCAGAGCACCCTTTTTTATTTGTGATGTCAAGGTAGATGGAGTAGGATTGTCAGGACACAAGGGGTAGGTGTGGGAAGAGCGTCACGAACTCTTTCTCGTTCCAACCCTTGTGTTTTCAAGGAAATTATGGTTTAATTTCTTTATTTCGGTTTTTATGGAAATATTTTTTGATTGGGATATGACAAAGGGAGTTGGGATAATAGGCCTCCTAAGACACACAGTCTGGAAATTAATGTGGAGCTAGGGTAATGGTCCAAAAAGACTCTCTGTGTCAGTGACGTGATTGACATATGACCTCCAACCATATGGTCAAGTCACCCACCAACACTAGTTCCCTGTTTGAGGTGTTTTGGGTCTCCTGTGACTTCTGAGAGTGGTTTGAATTAAAAAATAGGATTTTGAAAAAAAAAATGGTTGTTTGAACTGACATGTTTAATTTGTGGGCTGTTTTAAAGGAAAAGAGATGAATGATTTGTTTTTGGAAAATGAACTTTCTTTGTTTTGGACTTGGTG
This sequence comes from Viscum album, assembly GCA_963277665.1. Classification (NCBI taxonomy): domain Eukaryota; kingdom Viridiplantae; phylum Streptophyta; class Magnoliopsida; order Santalales; family Viscaceae; genus Viscum; species Viscum album. The sequence goes on along the minus strand of OY728164.1, from coordinate 917,612,275 downwards.
TTCTTATGGGTTCTCACTTTCCTTGTGGTATGTTGGAAATGTGGATGGATTTTTGGTATGGTGGATGGATTCCTGGTGTGGCACAGATACATGTGTGTGAGTGAGATTCTAAAGAATACACATGGTGAGGGTTTAACCCACCAAGCTCATTTTAAATTAAAGTAGTTTTCAAAATAAATTTCTTGATTTTATGATGGATCATTTTATTGTGTTTAGAGAATTTCATATATGTGGTGTTTGTTTTTAAGGATTTTTATTTATTGAGTTGGCCTTTATTGGGTTCTTAACTCTTTTTGTCCAGCGGATTTTCCCTTGAAGCTTCGATGGGAGATCATTGTACGGTTGATCAACCTAAGGATTTCATGCTTTAGTTTTAGAATCTATATCCACCTCTCTTTTATGGTCAAGAAAACCCTTTCATGGAGGAGGAGTGGATGCAGATGAATGAAAGGGAATTTAAAATTGTTGAGTAGCCCGAGTCCTTGAATGACAAGTTTTCAACCTTCATTCCAGAAGTCTCACCGTGGATGTGGTGGAACTCAGTGTCTCGGAACAAGCATCGTCAAGAGATTACTTTGGAGTATTTCAAGGCTTTGTTAATTCATCAGTATTTCTCGGAAGAAGAAATATGATAAAAGTGATGGAGATATGTTGTCTGCAGCAGGGCGACAAATCCATGTTGGAATATCTCTAGCTCTTTGTAGAGCTAGTCCATTATGATTCATGGTATGCCACAGATGAACCCATGAAGGCTTGACGCTTTGAGGCAGGTCTCCACCCTAATCTACAGTCCAAGGTGTCAGAGTCTAACCTAACTTCTTTTGTCGATGTGGTGATACAATCTTTTCATTCCAATGTTTCGATGGAAGGAGTTCTCAAAGTAGTGCACCCTCATTCAACCCCTATGAGTAGTGTTGAAGATTCTGGCAAGAATATGAGTAAGAAATTGAAAGTGGATGGAGAAGGTCGTGGAATCAAAAGGCCTCGAGATCTTTCATCAACCTCTTCGGAGTGAGAGATCCTCATGTTTTATCAGTGTGGAAAGCTGGGTCACAAGAAGCCGTCATGTCCAACTACTCTAAAACCCCACCAGGCATGTGGACGCCCATGTAACTTGCGACGATTCTGTCAGGGCATTGCTAGAAATCATCATAGAGGAAGTTCTCAAAAGTGATGTGTTTTTAGGTTTTTGTTTAAAGTTTCTTGTGTAAGTTTTCTTTCAGTGTAAGGTATATCTTATCATTGCGGTGTACTGATGGTGTTTTGGGTTTTGAAATCTATGGGAATATCATGTGTCTTTTGATTAACTACGATTTTCAATTCTAGTTTAGATTTCTTTTTGAAATCATGTCTCTTATTTTGAAAAATAAAAAACTATATGTTTCTTATTGGGATTATCAGAACCTGACTGCGAGGTAGGATATGATTCATCCATCATATCTCTAGAAAATAATCCTCAGAGTAAAGCCAATGCATATTAAGGAACCCCATGTAATTTTACGGAGTTTGGTTAAAGTTGTGCTTCTCTCGTGTGGTGTGACAGTTTTTGTGTTGTTGCTTTGGTTTCATAGTTGTTGTAATTTTCTTCTTGTCGTAAAGTGCGTGATGGTCTTATCCCTCACGTAACGTTGATAATTGTTCCTTTTGGATGCAAGTTGATGATCAGTGACCATGTGTGGGACACCCATGTGAATCAGTTGAGACTTTGGTTTGTTTCCATCCTGAAGTGATGGGTCGTGAGTAGTCGTCCGTCGTGGTTTCAGTGATCCAATCCTTGGGCCCTCCCTCCCTGCCCATAGGGTAAGGGTTTTTGGATTGCACTGACTTCTCAGATCAAATCCTTTCTTTTTTGACGAGAGTGAGTGGTTTAAATGTTTTTACTGGTCTTTTTATAGCTTGAGTAAGGCTCGATTCTAGCCTAAATTGGATTTTTGTTTGGTCGTTAATTGGTCGATTATTTATAGTGGGGAGACCCACTGTGAGTCTCTTTGGGATTTCTCTTAAGTCATTATTGGATGATAGTAGAGTTCTTATGGTGGGGAGTCTGATCAGACCTCTCCTTTATTGGTGATCTATTTTGGGAAATGAGGTTGAGTCCTGGTGGTGGTCTATGGAATGTCCTTTAGTTAAGAGGTTAGATCGTGTTTATGTTGAGTCCTTAGGTGTTGATCGATGGACTGGGTTGTGGTGTGGCTTTCTGGGGGTGGAAAGCATTCTGGTGGGGATAATTGTCACACCCCGACCAATGTGATTATTTTATTTTATGATTTCTTCAGCTTCAAATTATTTTTCTGGGGTTCATGTTCAGTTTCGGATCAGATTTTTGAGCATCAGATAAATAGTTCATTTTTTAGGCGACGTCATTGGGCGCGTGAGCGGAATGGGTTTTGAAAATCTTGCGAGTCCCTACCCAGGTAATTGCACATCTCGTTGTCTTCATAAAATTGAAATAAAAAGTTTTTATATTTACAATGCACTTTAAATGTAGTGTCATTTAAATTTTTATTGTGTTTATATTATTATTATTATTAAAATGATAAGAATAAAATGTTAATTATTATTTAATCATTGTGATTATTATTATTATTTTTATTACTAGTGTTATTATCTTTATATTTATCATTATTATTCCTTTTATTGTTATTACTGTTATTAAGTTATTACAAATTTTATTTATTTATTTATTTATTATTATTATTATTGTTGGGTTCACCCTTGTTTTAGGGTTTCTGGCCGTCTTCCCCCTTATCCCTTGGTGTGTGCGGCATGATCCACAGAAGCTGCCTCCTCACCCTCCTAGTCACTCCTCGGTTCAGTTTCCCCTTATAGAAACTCTTAGGCTTTCACCAGCCTGCCCCTCTCCCTCCATCTCATCTCTCCCCAGCATCTCATCGCCTTGGCCGCTCTCCTCCAGCGCGAGCAGCGCATCTCCCCTTCCATGCCTTGCCGCCCAGGTTCCCTCCTCCCACCCTGTGTGTTGCCCGAACCTATAGCGCCTCTTTGACTCCTCAGTGTGGAAGCCCATAGCCCAGCTCCCTTGCAGCGCTTTTCCCTCCTCCCTTGTAGCACTTCGCTGCCCGACACCCTACTCACCAATGCCGACCTCCGTCGTTCCTCCTATCCAACACCAACAGACCCCCCTCATCCATGCACACTGTGCCTTTTCCTAAATCCATTAACCACAATCACTCTACCTAGATATCCCGTTTCTCTCTACTCTCTATGTGGAATCCGCCCCCTGGGTCCCCTTGCAACCGTCTCCCCTTCTGTCCAACATACACTCCATCGGCTCGATGCAACACAACAACAGTGTGGCCTACCTCTGGCTGCGCGGTCCTCCCCTAACCAACACCCCAACCAGCATCTCCCTTCCCAACCAGTCGTTGCCCCGTAGTCGGCCAACATTATTCCGACGGCCACACCTACAGCCTCCGCCTCATAGCCGCTTTCCGACCAGCCTCCCCTTCTCCCCGTCGTGAACCCACCACTACGTGGACTCCCTCTAAAAAAACCCCCTTTCTGGAAACCACTCCAACCAACACCTTCAGTAGAACCTTCTCTATTTAATTTCCTTGTTTCGATGATGTTTTTGTTTTATTAAATGGTATTTATGGTATAGTTATCATTTTAGAACCGTGCGAGGCGATTCCAAGTGGGCGTTGTCTTTGCGCTTTGGATTCGAGGTGAGGGTTTCTCCCAAAAACTCAGTTTTTCATACTCTAGTGGAGGTTTTTGTATGTGTTTTAGTCCTTGATATTGTTTTGTAGAGCATTGGACCTTACTACATTGCTTCGGATGTGCGTTTTCCATTTCACCTCGGTCTCAAGGTAGGTTCCCATTGAACTGCTTTAAAAATTTAGGTTGCGTCTGTTTCCTACTTTTGGAACCCTATATATATATACATGCTAAATATTATTGTGCAATTTGTGATTAATCCATTTATTATGAAAATATATAACTCAATTTTTTTGTGTGCTAAATGTTGTTGTTTTGTTATGTTTGCACATGATAATTGTTCAATTAAATGTTTTATTAACTGCACAGCTAGGTTATCAATTTTAATAGATTCACACCATGAAATTGGTGTTTTCACCTAGGTGAGTCTTAAATGGAAAATGTTCTATTAAATGTTTCATGTTTCATTCATAAATTTCTCGGTTGGCTCTTATGGTTTATTTGGAAAGGAAAAATGAAATGTTCTGGTTTGGTTTTATAAAAATATTGGAAGCTTGTAAAGTGGTATTCTGAGGCTCCTTAAATGGTTTCAAACTAGTATTGGTTATTTTAAATGTGGTGATTCTGAAATTTTCCTAATGCCCATTCTGCACTTTATGGAAAATGATGATGTTGTTTGGATGAAGGACCTCTTAGGATAAGTCTCATGACTTGGTTATGACTGATTGTTTGGGAGGCCCACGTTTAGGGGCTCCCGGGTGCTCACATTGTTTAAAGGTAAGAGGTTGGTCCATGGAGTGTCTCAGGGTGATGCCTGTTGTGAATTATTATTATTATTATTATGTATATATGTCTATGATTGGATACTCGGTTGGCATCGGTTGGCTCACCCCTATCCAAATACTTGAGACATGGGAATATGGAATATTGAAGGAATATTATATGAATGATTGCTGCCCTGGTAGGTTATGGAACTGACCAATGGCCCATAGTAGGTGGATATATTTGGGTTATTAATATGGGATTTTTCCCTCGACCTGCCTGAGAAAGGATGATCGAGCATATTAAGTGTTTTTATTTCATCATGTGTGAAATGTCAATAGGGATGATATCTCATGTATTGGTGTCTTCTAGTTTATTCTTGATCTCTTAGGTTCACCCATGACTATTGAATTTCAGTTAATTTCAATGATGACTTGGTACTTGCATATATTTCCATATTTCCCTTGTTTTGTGCTTACTTTTGTTCATTTTTGTATATTTTTTTCCTTGGAAAGTGATAAATTTGTTTTGACTTGGTCCCTAGAAATGGTTAAAAATGAAAGTGTTCTATCCGATTTTTACAAATGTGAAAATATAAACATTAATTTTTCTTTCTAAAAACCCATTGACAGTAATTAAATGAAACTAGATTTGAAAAAGGTTCAGGAAAATAGTTTTTACTTTTCTTTTGAGTAAAATATTTAGAAAAACATACTTCCATAAATTGTAGTTTAGACTTGAAAAGTTGTTTCTTTTATTTTAAAGGTAGTGCATTGGGAATAGATATCAGGCTAGCCTATTGAGTTTTAATACTCACACCTATAGTTATTTATATTTTTAGTGTTTTTAGGCTACATCTCAAGTGCGCTCACCTTGGGAGATGTTTGATCGTTGAGTTGAATATTGACCCGCGGGGATCACACGAAGTTAGTTCGGATGACGAGTTTGGTTAGTTTTATTTTATTTTCTTCCTATTAAGTCATTTTATTTGGTTTTTTTCTATGACACTTTATATTATTTCTGCTGCTTTATTTATTTTTATTGGGAGAAATCTTTCCCACAACCTATGTTGATGACATGGTGCTTGTCGCCAGCCTGGGAGGATTGGGAACGCCTCTCAGGCCAAGTCGTGGATCGACTGGGGTTATAGGTTCAGGGTTGACCCTGGTCGGTTTGTGACAGGGAGTGTAAGGGTATAGATTATGCACTGCCATTTACTTATTTCCCTATATTAATTATGTGTGTGTGTTTGTGTTTGTGTGTGTGTGTGATATTGGTTGTTTGAAAATTTTATGGTATTCAGTGTGTTCCTCCTAGATGGCTCAGGTGGAGTATGAAGTAGGTGATGGGATAGTGCCGTAGGATAATGATCCGGTTCAGACCCCAAAGTGTCAAGAACAACATGATCCATAGGTGAAGGATCAGAGATATGATCATTTTCCAATGTAGGTGGTACAACATCTATAATTGATAGTGTTTGGGTAATGGTTTGATTAACATCACTAAGAGAGGAAGGTGTGGCTTCTCCAAGTCATCGACTAAGGTGTTCAGGGATTAAAACCATCGATGGTGTATCTGACATGGTAGTTTCAGTAACATCACCCACCACTTTTCTAGGGTGAGGGTGGTTTGCATACGACTGAGAAATATATTGAGATCATCCAGAAGATCTTAAAGTAGCTTGAGATGTCTCCAGATTGGAGGATAAAATTGTATATTTACATGCCCATATGACCATTAAAACATTGGTTGGGAATGAAAGTTCTGGTTGTAAGACATGAGGGACTGTATTTGAAGGATTTCAAGGCCTGTTTCTTTGAACATTTCCTTCTAGGGATGTTGATGGTGGAAATAGCTTGGGAGTTTTTGAGCCTTCAGTTAGGTGACATGTCCATCATAAACTATGAATCAACATTCATTGAGTGGTCTCTTTTTTAACCTAACATGGTCAGTGGTGGAAACTCCAAGGTGAGGCACTTCGATGTTATTTTAGGACACACTATTATGGAGAAGGTAAATAACATAAGTTTGGACTCATTCTAAGAGGCATTGAACTAGGTTCTCATAGTTAAGGGAAACATAATATAAAGGTCTTAATTGAGTCAGGTAGTGGATTTATGTGATTTTTGTGGTGATGCTTCTGATGTCAGGAAGAGATCCACATATGATTTTTAATAGGGTGATTAGGCCAATGTCTTGAGTAGACCACCTCTTGGTGGCTCTTATATAGTTTTCTTCCAATGGTGGTAGCCAAGACATATATGGACTCAATGTGAGAAAACTCCAAAGGAGTGCTGGGCATGTGTACAGGTTAGAAACCTCATGATGTTCTACATGAAGCCTTCTCAGATAGAGAACAATTAAAGACCATGGAAAACTCAAGAATCAAGGTTCGATTCAGGATTGGTACTATGTTAGGGTAGATAGGGTCCAGTTGCATGTGGAGGTCATAGAAGAGATAGCAGGACCCACCACTAGGGTCAATGGATGATGGATGGATCTGCACCGCAAATATGAGAGAATTTAAGCAGTTGTGCTTCAGGATAGGAGTACATTGTGGAGCTGTAAAGGGCTGAGTTGGATGTTAATCCAATTATAGTAATAGGTAAGCCTCAGTCATGGCCATGATTTTAATTTTTTCTTTTGGCATGTCCTATTGAGGCACGTCTATTTTGGGTGCACTACATGCATGAGCTATGTACATGGACTGAACATATAAGGTTTAGTTGGTTGCAATCATATTGAATGTTATATATATATATATGAGGTTACAGTCACCATGTTTTGAAATTGATCATCGATGGTTGTATGATTATGAGGTGCTTGGCATCATGAGCATCGATGGATGTAAGATTTTGAGGTGATTTTACATTAGGGCATTTAGGACGAGGGTTACTTGAGTTGAAGGGTATCTAGTCACCATGAATGTCTGTTAATTGATTGTGTTGTGAGGCACCATGACTTATTCATGCATCTGTGGTGATTCAAGACTTCGTTGGTGCCATGTGTTTCATGGGCTCGAGTTGGGCACCAATTCGGTGTGGGATGTGATGAGGGTGTCTTTTATGACATGTGAGCACTTTATGAGGGTAGGAAGTGATGATGAATCATTCGAAGACCATGGGTCTAGGAAATAGGTTGATGGAAATGTTTTTGACTTGATTGTTTTGTTGGTTAAGACTGGGTTAGGCAATTCTTAAGGTAGGGAGCCCCTCCTTGATAATTTTGACCTATAACTTTCTGAATAGGGTAGTTGAGGTTAGATTTTACTAGGATGGGTATGTTTGGTACCATCTCCAGGTTTTTTATCACTCGAGGATGATCTATGTTAAGGTGGGAGATTGTAACGTCCTGGGTTTTTGAGTTGGGTCGAAAACTACTCCCAATTTGATCTTTTCAATTAGAGTATTGACAACTTTTTGTTTCATTAATAAGAACTCAATTCTGAGAGTTCCATCAGCATGATATAATGGTTTTTTGTTATTATAATAGCTTTTATAGTGCCTAAGGAGATTTTGGTTTGGTTTTGGGAGCATCGAAGGCCAAATAGCCTGTTTTAGGTTGCATGCAAAGGGGGCACAGTATAGGATAAACCATGAGGAACCTTTCAGATAACCATATGGAAGATTTTTAAACTATCGCATGGTTGTGGTAAACCATGTGTAGATGATGCATGGTTTTGGGATCGTCTGCAGAAGTTACAAAGAGCTACTGCATGGTTTGTGCACTGTAATTAAAAAATGTACAGTAGACTACATGGGTACTACCAGTTAGGAAGTATCTATACATTATAGATTTCATAGTTACCTCAATGTTTGGAAAACTATATGGGTAAACCATGTAGCCCAATAAATGAGGAAAAATGAAATTTTACCCTTTTAAAATTTTCTTATTTTCCTTTTTATCATCCCTTTCTTCTTCCTTGTCACATGCACAATAGGGGGAGATCTTCCCTTCCCTTACTCATCTACAATTTATCCCTCTCTTCCCTCAGTGGTATGTTCATTGATCCATTGGGTGTGTTGGAATCGACTAGGTAAGACTAACCTCACACATACCTATCATCACTTTTGTTTTCACCTTGTGTAATTCTAAATCTGTTTGAGCCATTTCTCCCAATTTTCAGGGTGCATGACGAAAAATCATATCTATGATAATCGACATCAATTTGGAGCATGATATAGGATGTTCTAACGTCTACAGGTCCAAGGTAGGTGGTACATACCTTGATTTTTGTTTTCGTGGATGTTTTTGTGGTGTGTATGTTTAGCGCATCATTGGGTTTTGAGAGTTTCCCTGTTATTTCACATTAAATTGATTTTTTATCATTTGGGAAACCCCCAAGACTCAACTTGCCAATTTCAATCATTCAAGGCCAAGTTAGAGGTTTTTGGAACCTTGGGTAGCTAGGCCAAGGGTGTAAAATTCATTATAATTAGTTTTTTTCAAATGAATTGACTTATTATTTTGAGTTTGAGGAATTTTATTATGTTTAATTGAATTATTTTAATTGTTTTTATTGTCAAATTAAATTGTGTTAAATTAAATTGCTTTATTAAAGAGTTTTGATGTGAATTGTATATATATGTGATTATTTGTGTAATGAGATGAGACCCATGGGGTAGTGATGTGCTTAGAACATGATGATTTAAGGTTTCTAGACCATTAAGATTGACTGATGCAAATAACTGGTTAATATTATCCCATATTGATTGATTGGCTTGACCATAGTATTGGGTGTCTATGATGTCATCTGAGGTTGTGTGACCATCAGGTTGGGTGTGGGCTATGATATTGGGATGGAAATGCCATCATATTTGAGCAACATTGTCCCAGGGGAACAAGACACCAGTATATGTGTCTTAGGTTATTTATTTGGTGATTTCTGCTCACCTGTGATGGTCAAAGTACTAAATTGAGTCATGTTCGCATAGTTTGACTCCGTTTATGAGGTGGTTTTGAACACTCGAGTTGGTAGAGGATCTTGGTAGAGAAGCTTAGGATTTATTTGGGGGTTATTGATATTGAAATACACAGGGAAGGTGAGGATCCTTCAGTTGGGGGATCAGGCTCCCCGTGATTAAGGTTGTGTTCCTGGGTATTTATTTGAGGACAGGTATCATTGTGCCTCTGATTTTTGGGCTTCGAGCTAATTCACGATTTCAAGTAGAGGTCTAATGGAATAGATTGTATTTCTTGAGTGTTCCTTCAAGACGTCGATAATTGTTGAGAAATGAGGTGTCATGAGGAATGAGGTGTCAAGTTACTTAATGGATGTGGAACATGAGGGATCACCTGGGATATGACATCGGGGTACCATGGGATATTGGCCAAGGACCCTCTTCACTTCTGTGATTCTAACATTGGATGAAGCAGGTGAAACTTCACGGTGGTTGTTGTGCAGTAGAGATGTTGTTAGTTTTATTTAAATTGCATCGATCTTATTTGTTTATTTATTATATCATTACTGCTTAAACATATATTATTGGTATTCACCCATGGGTGGTATCCTACTGATATTTATCCCACACCCTACATGGGTCCTTTGGGACATGTGTAGAATTTATTTCATTACATTTACATAATGGATCATCCTTTGGTGATGGAGTTTAGTAGCTGCTTGCATGGAGTTTGGTATAAACCTTGATTTTGTTCCTGGATCAAGTCTCTATTTGGTTTTCTTTCAGTTTCAACATGTTTTTTGTATATTGTATGTATCTACAATGGTTAACCATGGACGCCCTTTTTGTACATGGTCTGTATGACCTTTAATGGATACTTTTTTTCAATTATTTTCTAAAAGTGGTTTGTTTGAAATGATGGATTTTTTATATAATTTCCACTACTTTTTTTATCTATTTATTCCAATATTTATTTCTATTAAATATTATTCATCCATTGGTGTGTCTAGATTGAGTATTCTATGTCATTTATTTCTATTTCATGTTATAAATTATTACTCAGACCATAAATATTATCTATTCCTAGAGGGTATATCATCTCCAATATACCTACTTATATCCTCACTTCTAGTCATTTAATTTCTTCTCATATGGTTATTTATATTAAATACATGTTTTTCATTCATTTTTTTTCACTTTTTGTATTCAATAGTTCAAAATAAAATTTTGGGAAAGCCATCTTTATTTCTCTCTTCTAGTGAGAATATATTTTCTTCTATATCCTTGTTTTATAAAAATGTTTTGAAATATGTTTTTACATTACCATTTATATTTTTGAATGAAATATTTAACCTTTTTTTTACTTTTTTTGTAGTTTTTTAAAAGTAATATTTATTTCATTATCCAAAAAATCATCATTTGGATTTTACTAAAAATGAGAAAGGAATATTTGTTTAAACTCATATGGAATGAATAGAATTTAAAACCATCATTAGCATTATTTTATTTGAATATTATACTATATTTTCTCAATGTTATTTTAAATGAAAAGTATTTTTAAAATGTTTTTTGTTTTAAAAAGTGTTTTTATAGTGGAATGGATATTTTTCAAATGAAATGTTCCAAGTGATCTTTCAAAATTATTTTCCATCAAATATTACATTCATTGATATTACTTGTGGTTTACAGTGGATATTATCCAAGTATACCGTTATTATTATTTCTATAAATAGTTTATTTTAATGTTTATATCATGTTTATGAAACCTATTTCTCTTCAATGGGTTATACCATGATAAAATTCTTATGAAACCTGCTTATTTTTCCATAGGTTTTACTATGATGTAATGATGAAATGATTAGGAATCCTTCTTATTTTATCTAGTTTATTCTAGGATAAAATGTTTATGAAATCCATTTTTTCATGAGTTTTGATATGATCAATGTTTTATAATCTCTTCCAACACATATGTGTGGTTTTCATTATCTGTTTGGAGAGACCAATATATCACTATAACTCATTGGGTAATGATTAATATCTTCTGAGTTAATAAAGACTAGAATAGGGAGTAAACCTACTTTAGTAAGGGAATATATCCACTATGATAGTTTTGGATGTGAACCATGACTACAATGATGGTTTTGAGAGTGAATACATTCAACTATGAAGGATTATTTAGATGCTTTGAGGACATGTCTCTAATGTGGATACTTAGGCCATCTATATCTCTTATATAAGATACATCCTCTAAGAAGAAAGGTAAGACCTTCCTTTACTATAGCCTCTTTAGTGTAGTCAAATGTATTCAATGAAGGATAATCTTATTTTTATAAAAAAGGATATTTACAACCTTATAATAAGTCTCTGAGTGGGACAAAACTAGGTGATTATATATAGTTAAGCATGCTTTTGAGGAGTTTAATGTTAGTCTTGTGACGAAGAGAGTTATGGTGTTTATTTTTTCTCTTATGGGATAATATTTTGTGAAATAGGTGTATCCCTTTACTTTTTCTCTTCTGATTTTACAATCACTTTTTGATTTCGACATATATTTATTTAATATGTTCTAGATCATTATAATCCTTTTATAATGAACAAGAAATATTATTTCAATGCACCCATGTTTCATGTGATGACTGCTAATGTGGAGATTATATGGTATTTTTTTTAATTTCATGATGTAGATATTTTTGAACATATCCTTATAATGGATTGAATGGTGTTATTAAAGTATTTGATTAATGGTTATAAATATAGGTTTATATTCTTTTGTCTTGGTGGAAACACTCACATGTTCCAAGGTGATTGGGATCCAATATCAGGTTGAATCAGACTTATTGTTCTATATATTGGATCAATAATATGTTAGAGGTCTATCTTACTTTTGATTTCATTAAGTAGATTTTGGGTAGTACTTTTGTTTATGGTGGTGGATATATATCTCTAGGTGTTCTTTGATTATTTCTTAAGGTTGTCACCCTAGTGGTTAATAGAGTTCCCCATTGATATACTCTCTAGGATAAGTCCCATTACCTTACGATTGCATTGATTGGATGTAACTAAGTTGAAGTAATTGAATTTTCAATTATAAGATCTTGAGAGAAAGTGTCTTATTCATCCATGTGTGTCACCATGGGCATTTCAAGTGGTTTTCGAAGAAAAAAGAAGAAAAAAGTATCTGAATATTCATTGATTTTTAAAATATCAACCAAGTGTACTAAAAAAATATTAAAATATTTACTAGGAATGATGTTATTTTAGACCAAACAGAGGGATATAAAATGTTTTAAATCACCAAACCCAGATTAGTATACCCTAAACTATGAGTAAAGGAAAAATATATTCCTAAGACTAATCTTAGTTGAAAGAATTCATATTATGAGTATCTTGGTATGCTATTTTTATTGAATAATTCATTGATAATTTTCATTGATTTGATGAATTAGATAATCCATTGATATCTAAAAACTTTTATTATGGTATTTGTAGATTATTTCTTGGTTTATTCCAAGTTGAAATAAGACCATGGGAAGCATTTGAATGTCATTTAAGGAATTGTAATAGAGCATATTCTCTATGCCAAGTTATCTAAATTCTAGTTTTTGATCTAATAATAATGTTTTTAGGACATGTTTTATTTGATAATTTAATTTATGTGGATCCTATAAATGTCAAATATTTTATATATTGGAAAAGATTTAGGAAAATTTTTAATATAATAAGACTTTTTGGCATGGTCAGATACTATATATTGGTTTTTTATATATCTATGTTGGGATAACCATTGATAGATTTGAGTTAGAAGGGAGTGAAATTTTATTGGGATGATAAATTCCATATATCCTTATATGAGTTGAAATATAAATTTATATTGGATCATGTTTTGATTATACTAGAGATTGATAATATCAATGAAATATATTGTTAATATTTGGGTGCTGGGTTGGTTTGTGTGCTGATTTAGTGCGTCCTTATTTTCATGTAATGAACTATAAGTTCACTTATTTTTAGTGGTATGAACCAATTTTAGTTTTTATGTGAAACATATATGTTTTGGTTTTCTTTTATTTTTTAACCTTGGTTGATGAGTCTTATTCAATGAAATAGAGTTTTTTGGGAAAAAATGAAGAAAAGTTAGGGTATGTATGTTTGTTTTAATTAATGGAGTCTAGGTATAGACATGTTAAATGGGTTTATAATGGGATTCTAGGGGTTATAAAGGTTAAAAAGTGTTACAAGATCTTATGTATAAACTGGTCTCATAATTTCCAGCTGGACACTTACACATCATGATCATATTACATGGATTTTAAATTCATAGATAGATTTCATGAACCATTGTTGGTTGTGAAGTAGTTAAATATCACGCAAACTATTCACATCATATAAAAGTATAGTAGGGTTAAATATTAACCCTAAGTGATGGGTTATTCAGAGTATTCCTCAAAAAAATACATGATTTTTAAATGGATTACATGCTATTTAAATATTATTAGAAGTGGTTTTAACTATTGTCATAAAACTATTTCTCATTCCATCATTATGTGCATCCCATCCTCTCAATACCTAGGTGACTATTGGTAACTTTTATGTGATTTCATCACCTCCAAACGTCACGGTTTGGTGTTGGATCCCCGATAGGTCCCATTTCTTTGGTCTTCATCCAGTTTCCTTGTTCTTCCATTAAAGAAGTGTTTTCTGTTGACATCCTCTATGGACTAATGATGATCTATATTCTCTGTGTGATCTAGGTTATTTTCATTGATCTCCATCGCCTTCATTTTCCATTATTGTTACCCATTTTTAGTTTTCTAGATTGCTAGATAAAGGTAGAGGGCCTAAACCATAACCCTATGGTTTCATATTTGTCAAGTATATGAAATATTATGATCACACCAATATAAAATACATATTAACTAATTAAAGGGAGAATTTGGTTTTTTAGGGGATTCTATTGGATGCATTTTTCATAGTGACTGAGCTCATGGAATGCCATTGGGTGTGATGAACCTTGATAAATATTGAACTTGATAATGGTTTTAGGTGTTTTTAGTTTAACATGAGATTATAGGTGATTTCTTGATATATAATGACAATGATGCTAGATTGTGGGTTAATTACATGGTTTTTGATAAAATGATATATGAATTAATGTATAATTGAATGAAAATTAGTAATTCACATAATTAACCATTGAGGATTATAATGTGATATTTAGATATCCATCATGTAATGACATGTGTTGTGATTATGTTGTAATGTTTATATTAAGAGGGATATGCCCAGTCCCATGTTATAATGATTATTATGAGTGGGATTAGCCTAGTCCCATATTATCATACTTATATTGAGAAATATTGTCCCCATGTTGTAATGCTTATATTAAGAAGGCTCAGCCTAGTCTCATACTATTAGTCTTATATTGAGAATATTATTCCCAATCTCATGTTGTAATGCCTATATTCAATGATTTATGCCCAATCCCTTTCTGTATTACTTATATTGAGTGGGATCAGACATGTATCACTGTTTAATAATTATATTGAGTGGGATGTACCCAATATCATACTGTAATTATTATATTGAATAGGCTAGTCATAATCCCATGCTGAAATTATTATATAACTAGATTAGAAAAACAATTATGTTTATTCCATGGTTATATGGTTATGGTTTGAATGGATGCGTTACATGCTCATTCATATCCCGGTATGAGGCTGATATAGGTTATGTTAATCCATGGGTATATGGTTTTTAATTGGAATGGTTGTGACACATTCTATGAGATATTTAGGCATGGTTCCAAAGTAGGATTATCATTATATATCATATTAACTGATTAATTAATACACCTGTTTTTTATCACATACACAAACTATCAGACTGGTTTTCTTCAAACATGGTGGTGTTGACCTACTATGTTTTAATCACACTATATTTGGGCTATCTTTTGGTACCTGAGAAGATTACATAGATGTAGGTTTGGATCTATTTAAGGGTACCTGTTACTAATTATTGCTTATTGGGTGGGATTGAGATTAGGGATGGAACTGATGTGGGGTTTAGGGCTAGGGTATTTATGATTTTTGTCTCATCTTAATGTTTTATTTTTATTATTTTAATTTTTTCATTTAGATGCATCTCAGCCTTTCATTACATGATTCATAATTATTGGTTTTATTGGTTTCTTTTTTTACTTTCTAGTTGTACATTATGTCACATAGACTATTTATGTTACTTTATTTAATTTTATTATTTTTAGATACTTCTTCGGTTATGTAACTCCAAACCAGGGGATGTTGTCTCCCCAATATGTTCATTACACCACCTTTACTAGTCGACATACCATGCAATATGGGGAGGTGCACTTGAGGCCTCATAACCAACTGGTTTTGGAAATGTGGGAGTGTTGTAGAATGGGTGACTTTACAAAGTGTTATCAAAGGGAGGTTACATTTTATTTTTAATTAAATTACTATTTTCGAAAGGTTCAAATGAGACTTGGATGTGTTAAGACTTTCTAATGAGGTTGTTCATGGAAGTATCTAAAATATTTATGATGGCAAATTTGATTTCCTAGGGATGGGATTATTATTTATATTGTTCATTTGTTATGGTTGATGATATTTCACCATGGTTGATTCAGATATTATGCGAGTTTGTTGTTTCACGATGATATTATATTTTGGCATTGCTACTCATGGCCTGATATAGCATGAGATTAGTATGCATGTATCATGGTAGGCACATAGGTATATATATTGACATGAATTTTTCAGGATAGACACATATTTATTACATGTTTCATATAATTTCCTATGGGAGCTATGATATGATTTATCTATTATGTTTGGAAAATGAAATGAAAATAACAAAGACGAAATCCTAACACACTTTTAATACATGTTTAGAGATAGTAGGTGAAATGTATTCTCTGTATTTTTCACCTATTAAGGTTGAACTTGTTTATATACAGTGTTCTAAGAAGTGTGTTTATCTTATAGAGAATATTCATTCTCATCAAATTCGAATTGAGTGTCTGGAGAGTGGAAATAAGCATGATCCTAACACATTTGAGAAGGTGATTCATATATCTCATGATTTACAGATAGATTCTCAGCTTTAGGATAGCTACTAGAGGGTCATGGAATCAATGGATAGGAAGAATATTGATATCATGCCTTTGATTTCAAGGTTGATAAGAGATTTCCATCTGTAGAATATTCCAATGTTCATTGGGGAGGTAGTCCCCAAGGAATCCAATTTATGGATTGAGTTAGGTTGGATAATCTTTAATAATCTTGAGACATCCATATATAAGAGGGAAAATCTTGATACATATATACCTCTTGGACGTTCCAAGAAATAGAGGGATAATATTGAGTAGTCTAGGTAGTAGTAAGATTTATATTAGAAGAAATTTGAGTTGAATTTCCTGATCCACTTTTATCCTGAGATGTTTAGGGATGATAAGGTTTTTGTGTTTATGAATCTATCACATTAAGGTATTTTATTGATTGTCTATGTTGAAAATTTCATTGACCTGTGGGGATTTAGGACATTTGTAATTTCTGATGAGATCTCTCGGGTGATCTGTTTTTTGGGTGGTCTTTTCTATTAGATCATGTCATAGGTGAAATTTTATTTCTATGTAGATTTTCCAATGTGTTTAATTAAGTAATCATCACAGAAGGGAATCTGAGAGTGTCTCTGAGATATGGAAATACAATTTCAACATGGAGAACTAGGATCTCTTGTTCTAGTGGTAAGAACCACCAATTTTACTATTTTTTCTGATGAAATTGTGTTTAGAGAAGTCATGGTAGTGGGAATCTATCTCAGGACCAAGTTCCATTATGATGATTTTGGTGTGGAAATTTGGTCCACAAGAAACCTCAATGTACATACCCTATAATGGAGTGTCATGGTTGTGGAAGGATGGGCCACGTAGAGAGGTTTTTTGGGGTCATGCTGTAGCAGTGTAGTGGTAGGAGATCTCGATAAGTACCGAGTATATAAAGAGATCTACTTCCCATTAGTATATAGGTACATATATTTTCAAGGGATGTTCATGTTGAGGTTGGAAATATTGTACAACAGTGCTATAATGACATTAATAGGATGAGGAAATAACTTAGGGGATTCAGGATGGAGCCCCTGGTAGAGGGGGGTTACACACTATGCATACTACTCTAACAACTGTGGATGTAGTATTATATTTCATTATAGGTACAATTTGTGTATCATATACCATTGATTGCATTTTTTTTGAGTTAGTAACATCACATTCCATTTTATCTCCTCTTTTTTGAAAAAAAATTGGGCTTTGTTATGGGATGCTTGGATGATGTTTTGAACATCAACACACTATTGAGAGTGTAGTCAAAGGATATTAGACATTGTAAAGCATGTTTAATAAATATTGGTATTTACCATTTATTATTGGAACCAGTTATGCTATAATTGATATGGTAAAACCTTATTCTTAGAATTTATTGGATAGTTCTATTCTAGGATCACATCAAATGTTACCAATGTGTGGATAACATTTTATATTCTTAAGGAAATAGTTATTCTCACCAGGGTGAGTGGGATCGTTAGGTTGGTCATGTTGGACTAATTTAGTGTAGATTGGATTCTCTAATGGTACTAATTGAAGTCATTATTATAGATGATGGGAGAATGTAGTGAGATACTTTTACTATAATGGTGGAAAATATTTAGGATGTATTTTATGAATATTTATCTAGCTTACCACCCAAGTGAGATATTGTGTTCACGATCGAGTTGTTTCTAGGAGATGAGATAGTTTCTATCATGTCTTATAGGATAGAACCAATGGAGCTTCATCAGATGAAAGTTTAGTTTAAAGATATGTAATCAAAGGGTTTAATACAGATGAGTACTCATTCATGGGGTTCTATTGTTCTTTTCTCTAGGAAGTCCAATGAGGCTTTGTGCTTATATGTTGATTATAAGAGATTGAATCAGATGGTGATCAAGAACTGATATTCCTTTCTCTATATTGATGATCTTTTCGATCAGATAAGAGGTTCCAAGATCTTCTCCATGATCAATTTGAGATCAGGATACCACTTGTTGAGGGTTAAAACTTTGGACATAACCCAGACTATTTTCAGGAGTAGGCATTCCTTGTATGAGTTTGTAGTTATGTCATTTGTTATGACTAACTCACCCCTGATTTTTAGGTCCTTGTTGAATCAAATAATTCATCCAATTATGGATAGGTTTGTGGTGATTTATTTTGATGAAATTTTAGTGTAATACCAGTATGAAGATGATCATTCCAAACATCTTGAAATCATCTTGAGTACATTTAGAGAGAATCATCTTTAAAATAAGATAACCAATTATAGTCTACAGATTGATAAAGTGAACATCATGGGTAATTTCATCTTATAGGAAAGAGTGATGGTAGACCCAGAGAATGTTTCCACCATGGTATCAGGGGAGAGACCCCATAATGACTTCAAGATTCAGATCTTTCTAATTTTAGTAGGATATTATCAACCCTTTATCTTAGACTTGTCTAATTTGGTTGTTCCAATGTTATAGATGACCATGAAGTGGGTGAATTTTGTTTGGTCATGTTTTTTTAGAGATATTTGTATGATCTAAAAGACTGGATGACCCGAGCACCTATCCTCACTTTAATTGTTCCAAGTAAATCTTATATTCTGTACTGTGATGCATCATGTGTAGGTATTAGGGCTTTTTTTAGGAGGATTTATTGGTTTCTTACGAATCTAGATAGTTGAGACCACATGATAGGAATTACCCTACCCATGATTTTGAGTTAGTGGCAATGGTACATGTTGTAAGATGCGAGATACACTATCTTTTGGGTGACAGGTTTGTGGTATACATGGAACACAAGATCCTTAGCTACATATATTATTATTGGTACATCAACCTTTAGAAGAAGAGTTGGGTCAAGTATCTGTATTCTTTTGACTTTGATATAGATTATACACCGGGTAAGGGAAATTTTGATTCCAAATATTTGAGCCTGATGATATAGAAAAAGGTAGTTCAAGAGTCTTATGATAAGTGGAAGTGATGAAACTCTTTATTGACATGAATTTATATGTTCATGAGTCATAGGGATGAGAAACTATTACTTCGATATAAATTATACCCATTCTTTTGGAATAGATCAAGACAAAGTAGTGACCTGATTAGAAGGGATTAGTTTTAATTAACATCTTATATGGTGGGGATACTCCAATAAGATTGTCTCTTGGCAATGGAAATTCCTTTGTTTTCTATGGTTGAGTATGGATTCCTAAGGGATTTTGTGAGGATCTAAGGAGAGAGTTTCATGATTCTATATGGGAGGTATATCTTGGTTTCAAAAATATTCATCATGATATCTATAGAAAGTACTAGTGGTCGGGAATGAAGATAGAGGTAGAAGGATTTATGGAAATATGTTTCACTAGTCAGCAAGTGAAGTACATGCATCAAAGTTCAACTGTTCCATTGGGCCCTCTACCCATTCTAGAGTGGAAATTAGATGATGTCACAATGAATTTTGTGATAGGATTACCCAGGACACCCCGCATGAATGGTGTAGTATGGGTGATAATCGGTTGACTGAAAAAGTTATATCACTTCTTTCATATTAGGGAGACCTTCATAGTTGATGATCTAGGGAGTATTTACATGAAGAGGTATTATGGTTGTATAGTGTTCTAAGGATTATCATTTAAGATAGGGATCCTCATTTCACATCATAGTTCTAGCAGGCTATTCAGATGGCTTTGGGATCATACATTATTTTGACCACAATTTATCATCCTTATACAAAAGATCAATCTAAGAGGACTATTTAGATTCTAGAGGATATTTTATGAGCCTATGTGTTGTATTTTGGTGGGTCTTGGGAGTAGGTTATAGAAATCATGGAGTTTTCATATTATAATAGATTCCAGAATTCTAACAAAATGGGGCATTTCAAGACTTTGTATGGAATTTTATGCCATTATCCCCTTTTTTTGTTTAGAGGTAGGCAAGTCAGTACATGTTTGACCTCATATCATGCATGAGAAATCTGAGTAGTTATAATTGATCAGGATGTGGTTGGTGACTGAGAAGAGTAGGAAAAAATATTACACTGACCATTACAGATGAACTCAAGAGTTAGAGTTTGGTCATCATGTTTTCTTTCAGGTGTCTCCTAGGTTATGGAAACTTTGTATCTAGAAATAGGGAATGATAGAACCCAAGATTGTTGGGCCATTTTATATAGTGGATAGGTTCGGTCTATTGACCTAATGATTAGACCTTACATATCACTATAGTTCCCTAAAAGGCATGTTTCACATGTTGTAGATTTGAAAATATTATCCTATCCTTTATAATGTGGTGGACTTCATGGATATTGAGCTTACTAGTGAAACATCCTTTGTGGAGCAGCTGATGCAGATTGTCAACTTTAGTGATAAGTACCTATAGGGTAAGAATATACTGTTGTTTTGAGTGAAGTGTCAAAAAGGGCGTGTTTAGGAGGATACCTAAGATAGGGTGTCTAATATGTGAGAACAGTGGCTAGACTTGTTCAGAAAGTCCCCACAGTGATTCTCAGAGCAGTTTGAGAATTTGATATTATATGATGGGGTGGTTGTTAGATCCTTCCATTTTACATATATGTCCCTCTTTGAGTGTTTGGTTAAACATATTTCATTGGGTTTTATTTTTTTATAAACCCTGGAGAATGAGTCTTGTTTGGATATAGAAATATTGTTTTTGTAAAAATGACATAATTTTTTGATATGTATGTTTATTTTAATTAATGGATTCTAGGTATAAATATTATAAATGGGTTTGTGATGGTTTTCTAGGGTTTATAATGCTTCAAAAGTTTTTGGAGCTCTTATGCATAAAATGGTCTATGACCTATTCGATATACATTAACTCATCGTGAACATGTTACATGGTGTATAGATGAGTTGACATATGTTGTGTACCAATGTCAGGATTGTAGTAGTTTCATGTCTTGAAAGCCATTAACATCATGTAAAAGCCTACTAGGGTTAAATTTTAACTGGGGGTGATGGATTTTTTAGCATATTCCTTTTAAAAATAAACACACAACATGTAAATGGGTAACATGTAGTGTAAATATCACTATTAGTGGTTTTAACAATTGAAAAATTCATGTTTCTCATTCCATCATTTGGTGTAGCCCCTTTTCTCAATCCCTAGGAAAGTCATGGAAATTATGAGGTGATTTCATCACCTATGGACATCATTGTTTGGTGCTTGATACTCATTAGGTCACTTTACATTCCTTTTATTACTTTTCCTTATTATTCCATTACAGTTGTTTTTATTTTGATCTCTGCGATGGAATTGTGTTGATCTCGATTCTCTATGTGATCTAGATTTCTTTCATTGATCTCCATGACTATATTTTTCTATCGACATTTCCCTTTTTTGGTTTTCTAGATTTCTTGATAATGGTATGGGGTATAAAACATATCCCTGTGGTTTGATATTTTTCAAGTATATGAAATATCACGATCGTGACAACATAGAATGAAAATTAATTAATTTAATGAAAAATTGGATTATTCTTCGCTTTTCCTTGGATCCATTTTTTAATGAGACCTGGAATGTGGAAACCCATTTTGTGTTTAGATCCAAAATAAATATTTACCTAGATAATGGTTTATGGTGTGTTTGTCATTACATGGGATTGTAGGTGATTTCTTGATATAGAATCACATTGATTATAGCTGATGGGATAATAACATTCATGTTGATATATTGATATATAAATAAAAGTGTAATTGAATTAAAAGTGGTAATTATCATAATTAACCATTGAGGATTATGAAGTGATATTGAAATATACCTATTGCTATGTCATGTGTAGTGATTATGTTGAAATGATTATATTGAGCAGGCTACGCCTAGTTCCATTTGGTAATTCATATATTGAGCGAGATCAGCCTAGTGCCATGATGTAATGATTATATTGAGTAGGATTATCCTAATCCTATGTTTTAATCCTTAAAGAGAGGGGTTTTGACCCATTACCATGTTGTAATTCTTATACTCAGTGGGATATACCCATCCCTATAATGTAATTCATATATTGAGTGGGTTGTGTTCAGTCCCATGCTGTAATGCTTATATTGAGTGGGATCAGCCCAGTACCATGCTGTAATGGTTATATTGAGTCGGATCTACCCAGCACCATGATCTAATGCTTATATTGAGCAGACTCAACCGATTTCGATGCATAAATTCTTTTATAAAGGGTTTGGCCCAGATTTTTATGTTTATGTCATGATTATATGGTTATGGTTGGAATGGTTGTGTTGCATTTTCATAGATATCCTGACCTGGGTCCAATGTAGGTTATGTTATTCCATGGGTATATGGTTATTGGTTAGCATGGTTGTGACACATGTTTATAGATATTCTGACATGGTTTGGAAGTAGGTTGATCATTATATATTTTATTAATTTATTAATTAATAAACCAATTATCTCATTATTATATAATCTTATTATTATTATAGTTTTATTTAGACATGGGGGTGTTGACCTACTATGTTTTACTGACACCCAACTCAGGACTCCATTTTGTACCCATGAAGATTACTTGGATATAAGTTTGGACAAGGGAAATGTGTCATGTTTCTAATTGTTTCTTGTTTGATAGGCTAGAGTTTAGAGACGATACTGATGTGGGGTTCATGATCGAGTTATTCATTATTTTTTTGTTAGATTATTATTTTATTTGTATTTTTTATATTTGAAATTTAATACATCCCATCATATCATTAAATTATTCATTATTATTGATTAAATTGTTTTTCCTTTACTTTCTAGCTGTACTCTATGTCACTTCCTCTATGTCTACTTTTCAATTTATTTTTATTATTATTGGATAATTATACTATTATGTAGCTGCATTACCTAGGGTATTATATCCACACTATATTCATCACACCCACACTACAAGTTGTCATCCTTGAGCATATGGTGATGCATTCTTGGGGAGTCGTAACCAAACCCTTTTGGACACATGGGAGAGTCCCATAACAGGGGATGTTATAAGAACTCGGTAGTTACACCCTTATAAGAGGGACTACCCACACATAAACTTGATTTAGATACTATGATTCATGAATTGAAAATATACATCCACTTTAATTTATTTTAATGATTAACCATGTGTTTTGGTCATAAAAGACTTAAGTGCATCTTCACCTTGATTTATTTCAACCATTGAAAAAGATGATGGTTGGATCCCCTCTAAATTTTTTATTTTGATATAGTCTATACCTATTGATAATAGAATGTGGTGGTTGATACTTTGGGAAGGAATTTTCTATATCAAGTGGTGAAGTAATCATATGATTAGTGGAATTTGATAGGTCTATTTATCAAGTTTCATTTAGATGTAAAGTAGGATGATGATTATGTTTTTTTATTGAGACTAAAAATCTCACCTTCTTTGGATGATCATATTTTGGTAGACTGGGTAGATAATATTTATTGTTATTGTATTAGAAGAATTAAAAATAGTGGAGAGACCTCAAATTACATGTCTCTGTCTCATTATGGTGTGATTTTATTCAAAAATATGATGCTTTTTCATTTATCCTTGAGGGCAGAGGTTTTGATACATGAGTTATAATATAGTTAGTATGTGTACCTCAGGGATACCAATAAGTTTTACGATTTGAAATGAATGTATTGCAGGCCTAGGATGAAGTGATTTTATACTGATTTTGTGTCTTGGTGTATTACATATCAGTGGATTAAATAAAAACATTGAAAGCATGTAGGTTTATTGAAACCTATTTCAATTCAGATATGGAAGTGGAATTGAATTTCAATTGAAGTTTTGATTAATTTTCCTCAAAATCCGGGTGGGTATAATTAAATATCTTATTATTTGTTTATTTATGAAGTCAATGTATTTTATCCTAATAAATGAGTCAAATAAAGTGAATGATATAATACATCTATATATTTTCAAGATTGTTGACCTTCATTCCATGCAATAAGTTATTATTTCTTATTAGGGTCCATTCATTAAATATTGGATTTATATGGGTCTCTAGGATGTGATGGTATCTTAGTTGATCTTGAGCATGAAATATCATACATTAATGGGTGGTCAAATGGTGATTTTATTCATATTTTATAGGATATGAACTATTCTTGTGTGATTTACTTTTTTGTCTCTTAGTGGTGTCATTTATTATTGATTTAATTCTCATAAAATAATAATTATTAGTCTTCAAGATACAATGAAACCCTTTAATCTCTTTATGTATAACCATATTGGTCCCCTCTTTCTTGGTTGAAATTGTTTGGGTATTCTATGTTGGAAAAAATCATCATTCATGAGACTAGTTATAAGAATTGTTTTATATGGAAAAGGATTGAGATGGATCATAGTTGCTGAAAATTCCAAACTAATCATTATCATCAATTGTTTGAATTTTCTATTGGTGATCATGTGATTCTTAGAGTTTCTCCATAACTAGAATATCATCGGTTGGGTAAGAAATATAAGATAATTTTATGGTATGTTATTCCATTTGAGAACGTGGAGTAGCTTGGGAAATATGAATTCTTATTTTCCATGCAATCATAACTGGCATCTATTCATGATGTATTTAATGCTTTACAGTTAATTAAGTATCATTCAACCCTATCTCATGTATTCAAGTGGGTATAACTTTATTTTGAAGTTGACACCAAAATGTTTTAGCATCCTATTTGAATTTTTTATTATTAATATAGTGTGGTTGATGAAATTGACTCCATTAGTTTGTGTGTTTTGGAAGCTTGATAGAGACATCCACGAGACTTAATCGGATGATCCTTTGATGAACAATCAATTGAATCATTTTCATACTAATGAGGAATGATAAATACTTTACGGGGAGGGTAAATTGGAATGGTGCGGATAATTGTGACACCCCTGGGTCATTATTATACCTCTATTTTGATTATTTATCTATTTTGGACATTTTTTTGACGTTTTTAGAGTTGGAGGTTTATTTTTTTTAAAACAACAGTTATAATTTAGGGTTAATAGTTAGTGATGAAAATATTCTCAATATATACAATGTGGGATAGAAATTACTTATGTGGTTTTCATAGATAGTGATTGGTTTTTCAAACCACACTGATACCTAGGAATATCATGTATCTAGGTTTGATTAGTATGAGTAACATAAATGGTTGGTTTATGGTTAAGAGAAATCATGTGGATAAACATTATATATGAAAAATTTATCTTCCTCTAGTATCACCCATAGGATTGGTGCACTATTTCCCAAACCACTATCCCAAATCATGTAGTCTAAAATGATTACCTAAAAACATGAATTACCATTATAATCCTATCAAATTTTACCCTAATAACCACATATCTTACTTTATTCTATTGAATCATACATCCAACCTAGGAATATCTATTCCAATTTAGCTTGGTGATATATTTTTATTCTAGAAATGTTTCTTTATGTTAATTATTGATTTCATTTATGTGTCCTCATTTATTCTTACAGTTCTATATTTTTTCTATTTCACCCTGTTCCCTTTCCATGATTGGATATAGTTGTTGTGCTCATGGTTAGGTATCATCTTTATGTTCATTTTTTATTTTTTATGTTTACAAGGATCCATTTTATTCATTATTTTGTCTTAAAATGAAGGTGGTCCGCTTATAGTAGATTTGAGGTAGGTGAATCTATAGAATGGATCGTTCCTTTAGAATATGTCATATCCCTTCCTAGTTCACATTAAACAGTAATCATATCAAGGGTGAATCAATATCTGACACATGTATTCATATACACAAGGCCTATGAATAGTATCTAGGCTCTAGGGTGTAACCATTGGGAGACTATAACCTAACTTCAGTGTGTGAAATAACAATAAAAATAATTAAGATTCGTACCAAATGAAAAACTACTAGACTATATAAGAATAAATAATAAATATCAATCAATGATAATAAATTATGCATGAGGATAAAATTATTCAATACATAACTTCCCAACGGGCTAGTAACATATACTAATAATAAAATAAATAAAAAGACACTAAGTATCTACTATAAACATAATAAATCCCTCATCCTTGTGTCTAGTATAACCGATCTATGCTTGTTGATAATCAAATCTCAGGACTTTTCCTAACCTAAACCTACAACAATGTGAGGGATAATTAGGTATCTATGTGCCATGGATTCCAAATAAGTGTGTGAGTACACTTCATTTGGACCAACCAATGAATGGCATACTCATAACTATTATATGAAGTGTATGCTCGTGTGTTATTATTAGAATTATTAAATAAATCTTGAAAAAAAACACTATCAGACCTTATGTTCCATGGTGACACCCAAGGTTGGTTATACAGGATTTGGTCAAAGCTATAATGCCTCTAATTAAGTTTCATATTATTTCCAACCATAAGTAACCACATAAGGGGAAAATGTGCTACCCTAGAACCAATATCCAATATAATTCCTTCTTCATACAATACAAGAGTGTCTTTGAGTGGGTCACATAATATTTCCAACCAATTTAATCACCCAATGATTAAACTATCCTAGATAAACTGGCTCAAAAAGTGACTCAGAATCAGGGTAGTCCATAGTATCTAAATAATTATAGTAGGGGTGGGTGGGTCACACACCCTACTATAAAAGTTAAGGATAGTGTCCATGTCATCCTAAATTGTGTGGGGGATCACATCCCCAAACATTGGACTTAGGAGTGTGTCTAAGGTATCCCAATTACTTAAGATTATTCAATGAGTGTTTAACATATAATCTCCATCATGAATAATCCATGATGGTTTATGTCTTTGTTTATATGAAAACCTCTCCATGATTGTTTACCATTTCATTTTTATCTTCGAAATAATGATTTTAAATATTTAATTTCTATTCGAAACACTTCAAGTTCCTGGGTTCTAAGATTCCACATGCACTGATAGAATAGATAACATACACCACACCACTCTTGGGTGAAAATAATTGGGACCCCCACCATGGCCCCCCTAGGTCTCATCATCATTGAAAAAATCCCTAAATGGATTCATAGGTTTATGTCTCATCACATTGGTCCAAACCCATCATCTAGAGGGTAACACCCCCCTAAACCATATCACGATCTTCATACAACCATACTAGACTCTTTCAACCATTCTCACTAGAACCATCCTCAAAGATAACATAAATCCCATCTTACACCTCAAGTCACCCTAGATCATTCTCCTAAACTAACATATCCTAAATCAACCCATGGAATATTCACTTGGGTGAAAAAATCCTAGTGGGGTGGCTCACTAACCCACACACATCTCAACCATCCATCTAGAACCAAGGCATATCATAACTTTATAAAGGCCTAATAGGGGTAATCAACCCATTTCATCACATCCAACCACTCATAGGCCATCCAAGAACCTATACAAATTTTCACTAAATATTAATCGAGATAAACATCCTCCATCAACCCTCTCTATGGTAAGGATGTATATAAAGGCACCAATACTAGGGAAACCAATTCTCAAATGTCATGTTTAGCTTAATCAACTCCCCTTTGGGACTATTTATTATAAGGAATGAATTTATAATCATGGATTTGACCATTGAATTACGTATAAATCAATCCAGTTCATAGCTCTCCAACCTGTCCCTCAGAACTTTGTCATTTCATCAAAGGAATTATATTTTAATTAAACACTTTTAATATTTTGTAAAATTTTTATTTAATTTGTATATTTAAATTCACATAGGAGTGATAACTCATACCACACGGACCAAAAAAAAGTAGAAATACCATGATTCATGCACCAAGACCACCTACCACATTTGAAGAGAAATCCTCAATTTGATTAAATAAACCAACTTCTCTATACTGGTCCATCAATGTTCAATAGACCACCGTCCTCCAAGGTGAGGCCCTAACTCAAGAACAAGAATCCCATAATTAATTATAAATAATTATAATTAATTATTCAATCCATTTAGAATGGTAATAACCAATTACACAATTTAAAATAAGATAGGATTTTTTTTTGAAAACTGAATAATGACCTTATCTCATCCAAACTACAACCAACCACATCAAAAGAGTCTACGATTCACTCCCAACCATATCCAGAAAACATAAGCATCATACAACACTATGATACTTGGTGATTTAATTTAATTTAAAGGAAAAAACTTAAAAATGTGCAGAAAATGTACCTCTACCAAAATGATGATAAATAATGTGAATAAATCATCCAGGGTCATCCTATACATGAGTCAAGTGAAATCCCCACTATTCTAGGATTATTTCACTATCATATGGTGAAATATTCAAAAAAAAAATACCTAAACTGGGAAACCCAAAATCAAGAAAAAAAAAAGCATAAATTGTAAAGAGTAACGATGAGAAATAATCATACTTTAAATGCTAAAAATTACCACCAACACACCATATATAATATTATTAACAAAGGATGGGGGATGAGCGATATTAGATTGGCCGTGCAAGAGGAGGAGGAGAAGGTAGGGGTCCATATTATAAAATTCAAAATGGTAAAACATTAATTTTTCACTTTCATTAGTTTTATGGTTTACCAGAAAATAAAATTACTATGTGGATAACACTTTCCATGTAATTCCCCCTTGTATGGCTAGGCCAGGTAGTTTACAAAACTATGTGCTACTATTCCAACCAACACTACCTCAATCTACAACATGTCACTCGTGTTTTTTAAATTCAGGTGCCAAGCCTCGAGTCCAGTAAAGATCACATGGTTTACTCTAAAATCATCATGGATTAAATTAAATCACGAACCAACCATTAAAATCATCCATGTGATTTAGAAACATAACATGAACCCTCAGCATGATCTGGGTGCTGCATAGTTTCTCTTAAGTTGTGCATAGTAAATAGTGAACCCTAGGTAGAATCCTCCAAAACACATAAAAACATAAAATCCCCAAAACATTATAAACAGCCCAATTTACCTATTGAACCAAAAGATTGTCCAAAAATATAATTTGAAAAGGTTTTATCTCTCATATTTCTCTAAATCTCGGTTCTGAAAAGAGACCATCCCACAGATTACAAAAAAATTAAATTTCCTCTAAAAACCACAAATCAAAAAGGATCAAGGTTTTAAAACCTCTCCACCATAAAAAATATCATCATCATAAAGTATTTCCAACCATTTAACCATCAATAATGACCTATTAATAATTCCCATTCATCGTCAACTCACCATGTTCAATCTGAAAACACCAAACATGCATTTATTATGAAACTCTAAGAATATGGAACTCATATCACTAAATCCTGATCCACCACTTGTAACCATTAATGAATCAATTTGATGGTTCTTAACCACTCCAATATAAATCAAGACACCTTATTTTCATTACCTACTTATTTATATGGTTTATGGTTCTTCCCTCCATAATCCTTTACCCATGAGAGACAATTTAAATCAATGGAACTTCCCACCATTGAAATGTCCATACCAATCACATTTGAAGAAGTCAACTAACCTCCTAGGTGTGTTTGAAATCACAACACCCTGAATTACATATGACAACACTAGTCAGAACCTGATACTAATTCTAATCCTAATTCTGAGCAGAATTTGTCGATCTCCCACTATCTATATAGACGACCCACATACACTGACTTTACCTCAGAAGACCTGACCAATCTCAAAACCCAAATTTCATACCATAATAAACATGAATAATATAGTTTCTAACCCACCACATTCATTCACACAAAAAACACTAATTAAACCTCCTCTAAAATACATTATTTAATGCACTTAGTCTCTCCTACCGGTGCTTGTCTCAATCATAAGATCATAATGCTTAAATCCCCAAAAGAATCCCAATATAATTTAAATCACTAACACCAAGTAATGAAACCATCTCTTGGTGAAATTATATGGTTGGATCCTTACCTAAAAAATATCCACCATGCTCTCATTGGAATAGTGCAATACCTCCAATATAACTCAATTTCAGATATAATGAAAATCAACACAAGATCGATGAAAACTCATTGAATCCATCCAGTTCCACATTAACATCCCAATTTTAACACTCATAATGGAATAAAATAATTTTTTCATCAGATCAGTGGAATAAAAAATCCATCTCAAATATCTACAAACTATTTTCAAATATCAATGAATTTACTATAATGAGGGTTATAGCTCCATGATCGATATGATACTACTCACTGTGGGATTTCATCCATCATCACATTGCTGAACCAAAATCAGTATTATCATTATTAATGATCTATCTATAATTGAATGAAAGGGTATATATAGTCTTTCCCCTCATACCTAAGTTCCATCATGAACCCTCAAGATCTACTTATAACTGGATCACCAAGAACATCACCACAACATCCTCTAAATCTCATCAACAACATGGGTCCTACTCTCAACGTAATAATAGTCTGATCCCCAATATGTGGAATACCTTATACCAATACTCAAGAGTATCTTCAAAAATATTACAACATAATTCTTTCTTATTTATCCAACTAATCAACAACCATGTATTATATGAACTCTAACATCACGATGTGATTTAATTTGGAACCCCATTCCACCGCACCTTATCCACCACTGATGTCACCTATCACATAATAGTACATCTCCAATATTCATCCAAATATCAAACCTATATTACTATAAGAATATCGTAAAAAAATTAATCCATGTCCCACACATATTCACTCTCTAAGATGTAATCGAATAGAACCATGTGTATTTAGCGCATGCTAAATTGATCTCAACTAAACATAATCAGTGCACACTCCTATGCCACCTAGTCACAAAACCTAACTCATGACCCAATAATTTATATGATATCAATCTATCACATAAACCCATATTTATGAGATACTTCAAGTGAAACTAACTAATATATCCCATTTGGGAAAACATGTGTAATCCTCAATCCATGTAACACACAAATGTTTTTATGAAATATTTTCTGTAAATGACGTTTACTCTTCATTAGATTTTTTTGTACACAATTGTGAGTTTAAATGAACCATGATATTCCCTAATTGTAAAACTAATATTATATCCTAGTCGTTGGGTTAGCGGAAATAATTACAACTAACTTATGAAAATGCATTATGAATTTATTGACTGTTAATTATTTATAAAAAATATAAATCAATTAGATATTTGTATTTTTGAGTGAATTATTTTTTTAATGAAATTAATGAGATATACATCAGTTGTATTCTTAATAAAATATTATTTATTCATAGGGTATGAAAAAAACCCTATTTGATGTTTGAAAGTCTATTTTTTAAAGGTCAATTTTACACCTTTGAATGGTGAACCCATTTTAAATAAAGATATTGACACATTAATAATTTTTATATGGAAACATAGATATTTTATTTTGAGGCATGATATAAAAATTTACTTTGGATAAATTTCTAATATTTTTCTAATAACATTCAAGTTTTTATGAATAGTAAATATACGCTAAATTTTAATTGAAAATAATTTTTTTATCATTAAAATAATTTATATGGTTAAATTATATTATTAAATGGTCTAAAAATATAAATAGAATATATTTTTACCATTTAATATAATTAAGGTCATTGGATTTAATTTTATATTGAATTCATATGTAAAAACCTTTCTATCGTTTGCAATGTTTTATCTTTAAAAAAACGCATTCTCTCATTTCTGACAGCAGGATTGATTTTAAATTAATTTATGAAAATTATTTCTTTTGAAATTTTAAAAATTGATTCCATATTAGGAATCAGTCGGTCCAAATTATGTTAATAGGCTGCTTTTATTTTTGGGAATTATGAATAGTAATTGGTAATTATTTTTATTACTATAGTTAATGGTAAATTGGGTATATAAGGGTAAAAATAATATTATAAAATTACCTTAACACCTATAAAAATATTTTTATTTGACTAAATTCTACCCTTATCATCTATTTTTCAAAATGGAATCACTTTATGATCACGTACCTATGAATATGTCATGAATGTAATAAAAACTAATGAATTTGACAAAATGTCACAATCTCTTTTTTATATAAGTATATTAATTTCAATATATAGATAAACTTGAGATAATATAAACTATATATAGTATAAGGATATATAAAATAAATACCTATATCATATAAATTTATTTATAATTTTTAGATATTAAATAATTACCATTAATGATGACACAATAGTTATGTATAAATTATTTTATTAATAGAACTATCAAATAAAAAGTTTTAAAAATATTAAATGAAATATCATATGAACTAATTAAAGTGATCCACGAATTTTATAGGTTAATATGACATGTTATTAGTGTATTAAATATATTTTTTGAATTTATCTTCTAGTTTTATTTTATTTAAATTCAAAAAAATTAATAATGTCAAAATTGACACTATTGACATTTTATAAAAATAACATTTTATTAATTTATTTAAAAATCATTAAAATATTTAAAAATTAAAAAATTATTATTATAAGTTATAAAATTTCATAAAATATAATTTTATGGTCAATTAACACAATATATCTAAACCTTTATAACTATTAAATATTTAAAATGTTGTTACCACAATTAAAATTAAATAGAATAACCAAGTGGTAATTAAAATGATAATGCTTAAATTGACATAAAAACTTGTCTAAAATTTATTTTTTGATGATAGTACAACCTTATATCATCTCAAAATTGGAACATTTTGGTGGGTTTTAAGTGGGTTTTGATTTTATTATAAATTAATATTTTTGAGGTTTCTAAAAGTGCCCCTCACCTCAATTATAAAAGGTCACCTCCTCCCTCACCTATTCACTACATTTTAGGCCGTGAATCTCAGACAACCCCTACCATTTTCCTTATAAACTTTCCTATTTTCATTCTAGTGGTTATTTTCGTCTTCAAATATCCACTCTAGTTCCCTAAGAGGAAATTTAAAGGAGGCATGTCAAAGAAGAGGTAATATCTTCTGCCGATTCATTCAAATTTATTTTTTCTTCTACTCCTCTTCATTATTTTTTTCTTTATAAAGTTGTGAAATGAGTAAAAATAATATAATTATATGTCATTATAAATATGAAACAACCCTATTTCACCTTCTATCCATCCAATGAAAAATGAAATCACCGCGTGTGTGTACGTACAGATTACTGTCTCCACGCTGTGGTGTAATCTGTTTTTCACCACCACTTTACATGGATGGGTATAATGGTAGAAATAATAACTGTATATGATTATTATAACATGATACTAATTATGATATATTATATACTATCCAATTCAATACCATTCATCAATTATGGGAACGATATCGTCGCTCATACGTATGTATGACTTACCGTCTCCACAATGCGATGTGATTTATTATACATAATATTCATTAAACCATTATTATATAAATGAATTGAATTAATAAATATGATATATATTATACTAATACCATGTTGTAAATTATATAACTATAACCTGAAAATAGGAATAATAACTCATCCAAAAAACATGCATAAGGACATAAAGAAGTTAATACTTGAATAATGAGTAATAATGAAATTTTACTAACAAACGCATGAAAATATGATCATAAATGTTATAATAAATAATATTATGATTCTATAATAAATCAGTAACATTATTTAGATAATTATACACGTGTTTTGAATACATACGAAGCATATTGGACCTAAGGTAAGGGATAAATATGAAAATCTCATTTTTATCCGAGATTATTTATTTGTAAGTATTTACTATGAAATATTTATCATACACGTCCATTTTACTATATATGTATTTAAAAATTTTATTTATATCCTTCAATAATTCTTTAAAGTCAATTATTCCCATTGGTAAATTTTTACTATATGTTATGAATGAAATCTTTTGTCATTTTCGGTACGAGGTACATTTTGACTTTTTTTGGAAAAATACAAGAAGAATGTTTTTTTTAACTTGTACGACATGAACATATTTTTAAGCTTTCATAATGATTTATTTCCTTAAATTAACCCATAAAATATTACAAGTTTATTTTCACATGAAATTTTTTCTTCTAATTTTGTGTGGTATTTTGAGGAAGGAAAACATTTTTGGAGAAGAAAGAAAAATTTCATTAGGAATGAAGCTCATGTGTTTTATTAAATTTTTTTCCATATAAGATTACATAGTTTTATATTTCTATTCCTATTATTACTTTTATTTGATTGTGAAAATTATGGAATTATTCTTATGAAATCCAATTATAGATTGTGATGGAATGATGTATAAGAAACCCATTTTATTTCTTGGGTTATACTATAGTGAATGTTTTCATGTTTTTGTGGAACATGTATGAATGGTTTAATTAGAAGATGTGTGGGAACTATATCTCCCTACAATTAATTGGGTATAGATTTATATATCATGAGATATACATGACTGTATGGGAAAGTAAATCTAGTTCAGTATTACATGGCTGGAATGAGAAGTGAAGTCAGTTCAGTAATGGAATTTGTCTGCTATGATGGTATTGACAATGAGACTTGACTAATATGAAATGGTTTTCAATACTTATGTGTGTATGGACCAAATTTCATGACGTGAGTTATTAATATTGATATTACATTTCACTTTTATGATTTATTCCATGACATGATATTATGATCATTTATATGCAGGATAAGATTTTCAAATGTTATGTTTTTATTAATATGATATGATTAATATTTACTTTGTTTATCCTTACTGAGAATTTGATCCCACCCTTTAACATGTTTCTTTTCCCTAGGTCAGGAAAAATGGTATTAAGTATGATATTCCAAAAAGAAGTCCAGTTATGATGAAATAAATGGGAGACAATGTAGATGTTTTATGAACTAGTTATTTATGTTTCCCAGTTTCTATAGACACAGTACCTATACTGTCCAGTCATGGTTTTGTTATATTTTGTTATTAATATACATCAATTATGAAGTAATACCAATGTATGTAAAGTATTGGTCTCTATAGTTTATATTAGAGGAAAGGTATAGTTATCCTTTGGAAACTAGGATGTGAAAGCCTTAGTAAGAACCCTATGGATATGTCTTTGTATATGATACAATACTATTATTTTAGAAATGGCCATGAATAACCTAGGATAAAACAAAATGTGCTTAAATTGATATTTTATTCTTGATTATTTGGTTTTCCTGTTATGATTAGTATTTCTCACACTCTGCTTTTTTCTTTTAGTTAATGGCTTTAACCCTAAGGAACCGTGTTAATGATGAATGTGACGAGAAATGAAATTTTTGCCCACCAAAGAAACCAAATATTATGGGCGCTCGAATGAAAAATCTTGTATCCATTCTCAAACAACTTTCTCAAGCAATGAATCATGTCAGAATTCCAAACAAGCAAAGGAGGGAGAAAAATTAGGTTGAATCCTTCATGAGGAAGTGTCCACCTCAATTTAGCAGGTCTTCTGATCTATTAGTGGCTGAACAATGGATCAGTACCACTAAAAAAATATTTTTCATTCTACATTTTTCTAAACATGATAAAGTCATCTTATTATTATATCATTTGGAAGATGAAGCTGATTGATGGTTTAATCTTATCATGAATATGAGGCAAAGAGATTAAATTGAGTTCATGGAATGGGATGAGTTAAAGAACATATATTTCAATAAGTACTTTCCTTTCATTCATAGAAAAATTATGGAGAAGAAGTTCCTTGAACATAATAAAAAGGATGATGAATCTGTCGGTAACAATGAATAAAATTTTACAAGACTTTCAAGGAATGATTCCGGAATTATTATCCAATCTGAGATTAAGATTGATCGATTCTTTAGTGGCTTAAAACCAAGTCTCAGAAGGGAATTTTCCATAAGGGACTTCAATAGCTATGAGGAAATTTTTCTATGTGCTCCCAAGGTTTAGATGGATATTAGAGTATTACACCAGTCATATGGGTATGATAAAAAAGAAAAATGGAATTCAAAGGAAAATATAAAGACCAAACTAAAAAAAGAAGAGTTTTCCCTTATGCTCAAAGTGTGAAAAGAAAAATGGAGGGAATTATATTAAAAGTATTAGTAAATGGTTTTAGTGTTGAAAAGAAGGTAATTGGGAAATTTAATGTCGAAGTGATGGGTAAAATATGTCTAATTATGCAAACAAAGATAAGGCTACATAGAATGAACCTCCTATACTTCAATGTTATAAGTGAAAGTAAATGGGGAATTATGCCAATAAATTCCATAATCCAAGATTTATTGATGATTATTGAAATCAATAAACACTTAAGGAAAAAGACAATGGAATGTCACCTGCAATTACTATCGGTGATGTGGAGTATGATAATGAAGTGGTGAAAGGTACACTTACCATCCACTATAAAGTAGAAAAAAATTTATTTGATTCTATATCCACCCACTAATTTATTTTTGAAGAATTTTCTATGATTATCATCATTTTACCTCAACGATTGGATGTCGAGTTAGCTGTGACAACTCCTAATGGCACAATGGTTGCATCAAATGTTTATAATTCATCACTGATTGAAGTTTGTGGGAAAGTTCTTCCTGTAAATCTTCTGATCCTTCCTATAGTAGAATTTGATATGATTATTGTCATGGATTAGCTTTATCAATGTGGATCTCGTATTAATTTTAAGGAAGGGAAGTCACATTTCATATTCCAGTTAAATTTATGATCATCTATAAATGCAAGGATGAATATAAACTTATGGTAGAAATTTATTCTATTTTTTGGGTCTTGATTCCAATAAATTAAGGTTATTTATCACAAATGGTTGGGATGAAACAAAAATTTAGAATACACCCATTATATGGGATTTTGATGATGTATTTCCATAAGAATTTCTAGACGTTCCACCAAATTTTGAAGTTGAGTTTTCAAAATAACTCATACCGAGTGCTATGCATATATCAAAGAAACCTCATAGAATGTCCCCAATTGAGTTTTAGTAATTGATGAAAAAAACTCCAAGAGAATCCTGATAATGGATTCATACACCCTAGTGCATCACCATGGGGGTCACTAGTTCTATTTGTTAAGAATAAAGATGGATCAATGAGACTCTGCATTTATTATCGAGAACTTAACAAGATCACCATCAAGAACAAATATTATCTTCCATGCATTGATGACTTATTTAACCAACTACATAGAGCTCAATAATTTTCCAAGATTGATATTCATTCAGGATATCATCAATTAAGGGTAAAAAAGGAGGATATACCAATGAAATCATTCCGTACAAGGTATGGACACTAAGAATTTATAGGGATGACTTTTGGTCTTACTAATTCCCCCTAAATCTTCATTGATATAATGAATGAGTCATTGGAGACAATCTTGATCAATTTTTGGTAGTCTTCATATAAGATATTCTTGTCTATTCAAAGTGCAAGGAAGAACATGAAGATCACTTGAGAATTGTACTGAAGACCCTAAGAAAAGTGAAACTTTATGCCGAATTTACCTATCGTGAATTTTGTCTTCAAAAAGATTCATTTTTGGGTCACATAATATCAAGAGAGGGGATATCTGTGGATCCAGAAAAGGCAGAGGTTATTGAATAATGGTTGAGACAGACAACATTAAATGAGATCCAAAGTTTTCTTGGATTGGATGGATATTATATACATTTTATGAATGATTTTTCATGATTATCTAATCCAATAACCAAGTTGACATGGAAAGGAGTTAAGTTTGTTTTGGATGGAGAAATGTGAAGAGAATTTAAAAAAGCTAAAAATAAGGTTAGCCAGTGCGCTTGTTCTTACACTACATTGTAGTAGATAATGGTTTTTATCTACAGTGATGAATCCAAGAAGGGTATTGGATTTGTTCTCATGAAAAATAATACGGTGATATCTTATGACTCATGGAAGTTGAAAATCCATGAGTAAAATTACCCAACTCATGATTTGAAGTTAGTTGTAGTAATCATTTCATTAAAGATATAGAGCCATTATCTATAGGGTCAAAGGTCTGATATTTATACTGATCATAAAATTTTAAAGTATATTTTTACACAAAAGGAGTTGAATATGTGTCAAATAATATTTTTGGAGTGGATTTAATATTACAACTACTCAATAAATTACCACCCTGGGAAAGAAAACAAGGTGGAAGATGCCTTATGTCGAGAAGACTATGCCAGCCATCCATGATAAGGGTTAAAAAAGATCCAATATTTATGTATTTTAAAAGTATTTATCTTGAAATTTTAATGGAAGGGGGGAATCTAATATTTTTCAAATGAATATTCAACCATAAATACAAGTGAAGATTAAGAGGCATAGAATAAATATGTAGAGCTACAAAAGAAGGTGAGAAATGTTTCTAAATTCAACCTTCATTATGATGAGATAATAAGGTTTAAGAATCAGGTTTATATTTCTCCCATACCAGAATTAAAGAAGAATCTATTGGATGAGGCTCATAGTTCTTCATTCTCTATTCACCTTGGAAGATCAAAGATGTACATGGATCTGAAAGAGTACTTCTGGTGGGATGACATGAAATGAGATGTC
The DNA here is from genome assembly GCA_963277665.1 of Viscum album. Lineage (NCBI taxonomy): Eukaryota > Viridiplantae > Streptophyta > Magnoliopsida > Santalales > Viscaceae > Viscum > Viscum album. The sequence continues at coordinate 917,573,334 of OY728164.1, read as the reverse complement.
GCCAAATATGTATCTCGATTCTCGGTTTGTCATCATGTTAAGGCTGAGAGATAGAAGTATAATGGGATTTTACAACCATTACCCATACCCGAATGGAAATGGGAAAACATCATTATGGACTTCTTTAGCAGACTTTATAAAACATCCATTAGAAAAAATGCTATCTGAGTTATATTTTATCATCTTAAGAAGTTGGCACACATCATTTATATTAGAGAGGATTTATCTCTTGATCATCTTTCTAGGATATATATAAAAGAAGTGGTAAGATTGCAAGGAGTACCACATTGCATTATATCTTATCCGGATCCGAGGTTTACCTTGATGTTCTAGAAATCTCAAAATGCTCTAGATATAGAGTTATGTTTTAGCATTGCTTATCATTTTTAGATACATGATCAGTCTGAGAGGAAAATTAAAACTCTAGAAGACATGTTGAGAGATTTCAATAAGGATTTTAAAGGTGTTTGGTATCAACACTGACCATTGGTGGAATTTTTTTACAATAATATATTTTCCTCCAGTATTCAGATTGCTCCTTATGAAGCACTCTATGGAAATAAGTTATGAAATCCAACTTGCTGGGATGAAGTTTTGGAAATAAAGCTATTAGGACCTGATCTCATTGATGAAATGGAAGAAAAGTTCAGATCTATTCAATAACAAATAATAGAAACACAAATTCCATAAAAAGGTTATGCTGACAACTGAAGAAATATCCTAGAGTTCGATGTGGGTGATAAGGTGTTTCTACCAATATCTCCCTGGAAGAGGATAATGATATTTGGAATGAAGGTAAATCTGAGCCCTAGGTGTATCCGTCCTTTGGAAATTATGTATCGTGTTGGGAAGTTATCTTACTGATTTTTGATTTCATCAAATATATCTCGAGTTCATGATGTGTTCTATGTATCTCTCCTAAGAAATTACGTACCTGATCCTTTACATGTACTATGCTCAGAAGTCTTAGCATTGGAGAAAGATATTTCCTATGAAGAACAACCAATAGAGATTCTGGATCATAGCGAAAAATTTCTATGAAACAAGACCACTCGCTTGGTTAAAGTTTTATAGAGGAACCACTAATTTGAATAAATTACATGGGAACTTGAGGATATGATAATGGAGAGGTATCATCATCTATTTGTTTCCATGTGACGAATTTTGATGAAGACATTCAGTTTAAGGAGGTTTTAATGTATAACCCGGATGTTTTTATGAAATATTTTCTTTAAATAATTTATATTATTTAGTAGCACTCTTTTCACGCAATTTTGAGTTTAAATGAACCATGAGATTCAGTTATTATAAAATTACCTTTATAGCCTAGAAAATTAGGTTACCTGGGATAATTATAACTAACTTATAAAAATGCATTATGAATTCATTGGATGTCAATTATTTATGAAAAATATAAATCAATTAGAATTTTTTATTTTTGAGTGAATTATTTTTGGTATTTAAATTAATGAGATATATATGTGTTGAATATTTAATAAAATATTTTTTAGTCATAGGGTATGAATAAATCCCTATTTGATGTATAAAAATCTATTTTTTTAAGTTTAATTTGACACCTTTGAATGATTTTTTTTTAAATTAACTTTATGACACATTAATAATTTTTTTATGGAAACATAAACATTTTTTTATGTGGGATATAAAAATTTACTTTGGACAAATTTTTTATATTTTTAAGATAACATTCATGTTTTTATTAATAGTAAAAATACGCTAAATTTTAATGGAAAATAATTTTTGTTCATTCAAATAATTTATATGGTTAAATTATATTATTTAATTGGTTATAAGTATTAATATAATATATATTTACAATTTTCTGTAATTAAGGTCATTGGATTTAATTATATATTAAATTCATACGTAAAAACATTTCAATCTTTTGCAATGTTTTATCTTTTAAAAAACATGTTCTCTTATTTAGGACAATGGGATTGATTTTATATTAATTAACTAAACTTATGTGTTTTGAAATTTTAAAAATGGATTCCATATTTAGAATTATTAGGTCCAAATTATGTTAATAGACTACATTTATTTTTTGGGCATTATGAATAGTAACTTTGATATTCAATTTTATTATCATTGTTAAAGGTAAATCGGGTAAATAAGGGTAAAAATAATAATATAGAATTACTTTAAAACCTCTGAAAATACTATTAGATCACTAAATTATACCCCTATCATTTATTTTTCTAAATGGAATCACTTTATGTCCACTTACCTATGCATATGACCTCAATGTAATAAAAACTAATGAATGTGACAAAATGTCACAATCTCATTTTATATAAGAATATTAATTTTAATATATAGATAACTAGGAGATAATATCAACTATATATAGTATCTATAAATCTAAGATAATTACCTATATCATAAAAATATATTTATACTTTTTATATATTAAATCATTTACATTAATAATGACACAATAGTGATGTAGAAATTTTTTTATTAATAGAAATATCAAATAAACAGTTTTAAAAATATTCAAATAAATATCATATTAACTAATTAAATTTATCCACGAATTTTTGTAGTGACTATGACATGTTAGGAGTGTACTAAATATTTTGGTTTCAATTTTTCTTCTGTGTAAATTTTAGTTAAAGTAAAATAAATGAATAGTTTCAAAATTGACACTATTGACATTTTATAGAAATAACATTTTATTAAATTATTTAAAAATCATAAAAATGTCTAAAAATAAAAAAATTATTATTATAAGGTCTAAAATATCATAAATTATCAATTTACCATCAATTATAACCATATAACTAAATATTTATAATGATAAAAAATTTAGAATGTTATTACGATAATTAAAATAAAATAGAATAACTAAGTGTTAATTAAAATGATAATTATTAAATTGACCTAGAAAGTTGTATAAATTTTTTAGGTTGATGATACTACAACCCTATATCATATCATCTCCAAAATTAGGAAATTTTGGATTATTTTATGTGGGGTTTGATTTTATTACAAATTAATATTTTTGAGGTTTCCAAAAGTACCCCTCACCTCAATTATAAAAGGGAACCTTCTCCCTGAACTCTTCACTACATTTTGGGCCTTCTAAATTAGACAACCCCTACCATTTTTTCTAATAAACATTCCTATTTTCATTCTAGAGGTTCTAGTTTTCTTCGAAGACCAACTCTACTGCCCTACGAATAAATTTAAAGGAGGCACCACTACCACAAAACAGGGCAAAGGAAGAACTTCCCTTTATTAGTGCTAAGTAGAAAGTGTTGATAAAGGGGTGGGGCTTTATCAGCACTAGCTAAAAGATCTCATAAATGTACCATTTATCAGTGCTAAAACAAGCGCTCATAAAGCGTACATTTATCAGCGCTGCTAAAATCTTTTAGTATTAATTTATAAAAAATTATTATATTTATATTCAAAAATAATGTTTTTTAATACATTAAATAAAAAATGTTAATAATTAATATATACATTTTTAATAATTAAAAAATAAATATAAATCTTTTTAATTGAAAAAATTATTTCTAAGATTATAATTATGTGTGTGTATATATATAATTAAATAATTATAAGATTATAATATATTACATTAATAATAAATATATTTATTAGATTTATTATGTTTATTAGATATTTTTTAGATTTTTTAGATTAATTCATTGTATTTATTATATTTGTCATATTTAATATATTTATTTTATTTATTTAAATTATAAAAATATAATAATTTTTAATATATATATTTATAATTAAAATTATTTAATATATATGTGTTTTCTAATGAAATTGGTCAACGAGTATATGTGTATATGTTATGTCTCATATGCATGGATGTTCATTTGTACATTACATGGTGTGGTATATTTATTAATTCATAATGTTACCCATATGAACTATCTATGTTATAAAAAATGTATTTATAAAATTAAATTAAGTATATTTAAATAATAAATATATTTTATTATATTTTTAATGATATATATAAATACTTTTCAAATACATTTGAAATTATAATTTTATTAATATAAATATATTAAAAATTATATACCAATATTTATAAATATATACTATTTATAGTTATAAATATTAATAAATAAATATATATTTATCCTATATATCATTTAAAATAAATATATATGAATATAAATATATTATAAAAATTATACATTTATCAATGCTTTTTTAGTGCTGATAAAGGAAAATATTTATCATCCCTAGAAAAGGACTGATAAAATAAGTATTTAATAGCGCTATCATTTTAGCACGGATAAATAGGTTTTTTTTTTCAGTGCTTTTATTTTAGCGCTGATAAAACATACCTTTATTATCCCTTTTAACTGGAGCTAATAAAGGTTTCTACATTTTTTATAAAATAACCATAACAGGCCCCTCCTCCCTCGCACCCGTTCAAGATTTCATGAAAACCGAACCCTACGTTGTCAACCTATCCTCCACTGTGACCCCTCTTCCTCCACCATCACCACTTCCTTTTCCTCCTCCTCTGTCGTGACTGTCCTCCTCCTCCTATGCTACTGTTTCCTTCTCCTCCTACTCTGCTGCGATACCTCCTTCGCTGCGACCCTGCTTCTCCTTCGCCGCCACCACCGCTGCCTCCTCCTCCTCCTCTTCCACCAACACCTTCTCCTCCTCTTACTTGTTCGGCCCCTTTGTCCTTGTGACATTCTCTGGCACGCCCTCCTCATCCATCAACCATCCCGACAACCACCTCTACTGTGCACGGATTCCCCCCAGTGAGTCTTTTATGTAATTAATATCTAATCTTCTACATTAGGAAGACAGTTTGTGTGTAGAGTTAGGTCTAATGGACCCTATAGTGGTATTGGTTAATGTTATTAATTACTAATTTCCTAGGTTTAAACTGTATGAATTTTATTATGATCAATCATGTTGTAAGGTTTATGGGTGTAGGTTACTGTGAGGGAATAATTAAGGTGATCACATGGAAAGGGTCTTTATATGGATTGTTAATTGGGGAAAAGTGATAGTGATGTAAACATTATTGGTAAAGACCAAGGCATTGTTAGAGATTTGGCTATCCTGATTTGTGGGCCTTTGTGGTAGTATTGGATAGTGTGATTGGGGGGGATGCCTTGGTGGGTACTAGTGATGGAATAACCAGTGGGTAGGTTGTTGTGTGAGATATATCAAAGATTATTTTAAATCTTATATCAAGTTGAGTACATGGTTTATAATGATTATCCAACAGAAAATATTTATCATTGATATATGAAATTTTGACATCTCCCTTAGAACCCTTATAGGTACTGTACATGGAAAGGGGTTGATTAGGATGTTAGTGGAAATGATAATGTGGATTCCTTATGACCATAAGGGTAGGGAAATCCACACATGGGGTGGTGTATGTTGGTAACTAAATATTAATAAAGATATTTCTTATTGATATATTGTTATCTATAGGTCTTGGGATCATCATGATATATTTTCTAACTAAAGGATATGATAGTGATGGATACGTTTAGTGAGGATGCTTGGGATGGGTCATGTATGAGCTTCTTATGAAATATCCTCTTCCTCAATTCTAGGTATCCATCTTTGGCTAGCTAAGATCTAGGATGAGGCCTATATTCCATGCTTGTTCATTATATCTTAAACGTTATTATATATCTATGACGAGGATGAGGCATAGAGATCTTGGGATTTAAAAGTAGAGATACTCCACCAAGGTGAACATTCTTTCAAATTTTTTAATGTTTATTTTTGGTTATACATCATGGGGTATATGTGGTTTTACATAAGACATAAATTATTTTAGTGGTTTTGATTATGTTTAAGGTTATATATGTTATAACATCCCTAGGATCATATTTATGTATGTTTATTTAGAAAAGGTATTTGTCTTACATTGGAAGTCCTTCTAAGGTAGTAAGTTGGATCTTTTATGACCTTCTCACAGTCCACTTCTAGTATATCTTATTAGCCATGAAGAATTCCTTGTATTAGTTATTTACACTGTGTTTGAGGTTAGATTGGTTATTCCTCTTTTGGTCCTCCTTTTGGTATGTGAGTTTATCAATGGGACCCACTGGTTGCGCCCAAATTTCCCAAGTTTTATGGTGTAAGCGGTCATTGTAGTACGGCTTGGGTTATCGATCCTCAGAGACCTAAGAAAAACCAAAGAAACATGCATTCTAAGAAGGTGATTTGATGGTGTTGATTTGGATATGCAATGGCCAACTTTAGATTGAATTGATTGGATTATTTGATATTTTAAAGACTTAAGTGAATTCAATTTAAAAGCAAGAGTTGATCCTGGGGTATCGTATGGGGTGAATTGGATGAATTTCTTTTTAAATTATTTCAATGTCTTAAGTTTGAGCATTTCCTTTAACAAAATACAATCATCCCAAAGCACTCATCGATTTAGAGTTTCAACTATCCTAAGGCTAATCAACTATACACTTGGAGGATCATATTTATTAATACTCCAAGGTAAAGGATCGTTTTTAGAACTCGGGATATGTATCCTTAAAATTGGTGAGTTTAAAGGAGAATGTAAATCATTGAATGAAAATCTCAAAAATATTATTGATTAGGAATTATTAAATTAAGAAATAACATCTAATTAAACCCCTTTCTACCCCCTTAGATCAAACCTTTAGAGTATTATCCCTCCATTGATTCTATTCTATCCATGAAAGCGGGTAGTATACTTATGATGGTAGACTTGGAGAAGAAGAAAAATAAATAAAAAACACTCCACCGTTGTGTGAAGAGTTTCACAAAAGATTATGTGAATAAACTCAATCCCTAAAAAACAGTATCAAAATGACATGGAAAATGAAATAAGAAATTAATAAGAAGAATATGATGATATTTTATTAATTAAATGAAGGTGAATGAAAAACTTACATGGGAGAAATTGACAAAACGATTACAAAATGAAAGAATGATAATACAAATAAAAGAAAAACATCGATTCCAAAGAAAAATATGAGATGATAATTCCCTTCACCACCATCTCCTTATATAGGCATATTAAGAGTCATAGATCCACCACCCAATAATTAATTTACCCCCCAATAATTAAGAGAGTCAAAATGAGGGTGAATAATCAAAAGGAAATTGACGTTTTGAAGTTGATCTGGAAAACTGTCCAAATTCATCCTCCATATGGACGTTCGAATTTGACAATAAATATAGATGAATCGTCAGAGGTTGTAGAAGAAAAATATCTTCGTCCATGTGTCTTCTATCAGCTGTCAAAATTCCAGTCATTTTGTGCATCTTTTGGAATGTTATTTCCAAAATGGTGAGAAGAATTCATGGGTGTTCATATCGGTCCCACTATTTAAATATAATCTTTGGATCCATATATCTCCATGAAAACATCGGAATTAGCTCTGGACACAATTGAATAAAAAAATCTTCATATGTTTCGATTTCTACTGTAAAAATTTGAGCCTCATTGGGCTTGGTGTATGGGCCCCACATTTGTTTGAGGGGCCTTAGGCCCATTATGCTTTCTCCATCAAATTTCTGCATTCTGGTGCAAAAATATCCATCTTACCTTGAGATTCATCCATCGGACCTAAAAGATAAAATGTTCCAAATAAAGTGATAAATAAAATCCCAAAATATAAAATTCAGAAAATGATTAAATTGTTGTCCACAAATAGATGAATGATTGGTCCCGAATTTTCATTTTAAACATGAATTGCATTTAAGATGAGAAATGAAGTTCTATTTATTTAATGCACTAAAAAATGTTTATGGACTTTGGAAAAAGGAATATAAAGATATTAAAAATTAATATTATCCACTTTTAGTGCCTAATTACACCCCCAAACTTGAGTTTTTCTTGTCCTGAGAAAAATATATTACAAATATGAAATTCAAATCCCCTTTTCCAAAAACACTTTAATACAAATTGCTAACCCAAAGACCAAATAGAAAAAAAAATTATGAAAATTATAAAAATCATTTAAAACAAGATAGGTCCATAAGCATATCCCAATCCCAAGCTCATTCCATTGTTCAAATTAATCACCACATTTCATCCAATTTCAATTAAGCATGATAAAGTGTTGTACATCACAGAAGAGATGGGGCCCATTTTATTGTTTAAGGGGAAAAATGGATGTGCTAGGTGGGAATCACATTAAACCTTAAGATGAGTATCCAATTTTTTTTTTAAATTTTTATTTTTAACCACAATAGATATGAAAAGACTAACTCTGGGAAAGACAACTATGGAGTCACGATCTCTATGTGCCGAACGAAACACATATTGTCAATTCCATGGTCTATAATAGAGATATAAAGCCTAACTCTATGCAATAAAACTATGGAGTCATGATCCCCAAGTGATGAACGTCACACATTTGGACAAAAAATTGCTCTATGTGGTCATTATAATTTTTTTTAAATTTATTTTTTGTTTTTTTTTGAATTTTTTTGTTTTTTTTGGATACTCAAATTAAACTAAAAGTGACCCCAAGACCCTATACTATAATGAATGGGACCCAAGTACTCAAATATACACCCACGATACAGTAGACGTGCATTGTGGCATTTTTATTAAGAGGATGAAAATGTAAACATTGAAAAATCACATCGGACAACCACACTTTCCAAAAATATTCTCATGAACTTAAACATGCATTAAAATCAAAATCAAGTCATGTAAAATTATTTGATATCCAATTTTAGAGTTTGAAATGTTTTTTATCATGTTTAAGGTTAATGGAATTTTTATTTCCATGCATGTTCTTAAAAAAAATTTTATTTTTATTTCATCTCCCCCAACATAAAATAGCACTGTTCCCAGTGTTTAAAGAAAATAAAAGTTCGAAGGGGGGTAGTATAGTTTTTAAAAGAGGAAATTTAAAATGATAAAAATGAAATGAATTCACATGGTGGTTGATGATGAAAGATCATGCCATAGACTCCCTTCATTCCTGAGTTTGAGTCTCAGCAGCTTGGATGGTAGTGATAGGATTTTCTCCATGACCTACGACATGTCCTTTTAATTTTTTTTATTTTTAACCTATAAAAACATAAGAATAAAATAAAAAAAATAAACTGATGATACATTGTCTTCTTTTTAAATTTCGGGTAAGGTATTACTCAAGGATCACACTACGTGACACGGATGAATATGGTGCTCCCCTTTCATACCTATCCATACTCATAATAGAAGAACATGTCAACAGTATATTTTTTATTTTTATATTTTTAAAATATAAAAATGATTTATTAATCCTATTTTAAAAATAAATATGATTCCAAAAATATTGGAAACATGAAAACTACGGGTCTCCTCCCGTGAAACACTTTTATTTAATGTTTTTAGCTCGACCTGTACCCCCTAAATAATCCAATTCCAACTTTCGACATTTTAATTAACCCATATTTTTCCACTTCAATAAGATTGAGATTGATTATTTTTTTGAAATTTGTTTCGTGTAAAATCCTATTTTCTACAATGATCGGTAAAATCTAAGGAATATATGAAATGGTTGATCAAGTTTCCTTTATAGTCTTGCCTAAGACACCAAGGATCATTCCTACATTATTGGTTTCTTGAGATGGATGAATGAAAACTGAAAGGTCTTGTTTGTACACTATAAAGGGATAATTTAGTGGGGATGAAAGGTTAATAATTTTGAGGTTGTGTTGAATGAATTTTCCTAAAAAAGATTGAAAATTTGAAAAATAACTTTCTTCGTCAATTTTTTTTGAAATAATCAGTTCATTTTGAAATTGTGATTCTTCCGGAAAAATTGTCCAGTTGAATGTCAGGAATGGGTATAGACTCAATGTTTGTGATTTATCCTAGTGGTTAAATGATTGGTGCTTCTGAAAATTTATTAATGGAGTTATATTCTAGAAACTCAATCCACGATGTCAAATTTTCTTCTATTGAATCCAAAAAATCAATTCCTCCTGATTTAAAGACCCTTCAAAAACTCATCAATCCTCTCCACTTATCCAAAATCCTAATGTTTTTTCTTCAATAAAGAGATGAGGGGTTTGTATGTTACAATATTCTTCTATCAATATTGAGGAAGAGATGGTTTGAGTGGGAATGGGGTCCACACAAGTTTTAAGGCTTTGTAGTTCTAGTCTAAAACTTGATACCTATGAATTCATTTTTTCCATTTGTTCGCACAATTTTTGAAGAATTTTTTCAGGATTAGGATTGATAGATTTTTGGAAATCATGTACTTCATCAATATTTATCTTTTCAATCATTATTTATATGTATGGAAATTGATCATTTAAACATTCATCATCACATTGATCGTTCATGTTATCGGGTGTGGTGTATTCATTCAAAGGTTGATCAAAGTAATTAAAAAAATTGGTGATTCCCAATGTGGATTTTCTAATTGATTCCATCCAGAGTTTTTGAAGGGATTTTTTTTGTTATAATCCATTTTATTCATTTGGAAATTTTGAATTGTGATTTTCGGGAGTCGAAAAAAATAGAAAGGGGAAAAGAGAAGAGAAATGGGGATGAGAAAAGAGAAATGAATGAGAATAGAAAGACGTTCTAAGGTGACTTACGTTGTCCCCGACACTAGTGCCAAAGTTTGGTAGTGACCAAATGTACCTATGTTGTATGGTGTAAGCGGTCATTGTAGTACGACTTGGGTTATCGATCCTCAGAGTCCTAAGAAGAATCCTAAGAAACATGCATTCTAAGAAGGCGATTTGATGGTGTTGATTTGGCTATGCAGTGGCCAACATTGGATTGAATTGATTGGATTATTTTATATTTTAAATACTTAAGTTAATTAAATTTAAAAGCATGATTTGATCCTTGGGTATTGCATGGGGTGAATTGGATAAATTTGTTTTTAAATTATTTGAATTTCTTATGTTTTAGTGTTTCCTTTAACAAAATACAATCATCCCAAATCACTCACCAATTTAGTGTTTCAAATATCCTAAGGCTAATCACCTATACACTTGGAGGATCATATTTATGATAACTCCAAGGTAAATGATCATTTTTATCACTCGGGATGTGTATCCCTAAAATTGGTGAGTTTAAAGGAGAACGTAAATCATTGAATGAAAATATAAAAAATAGAATTGATTAGGAATTATTAAATTAAGAAATAACATCCAATTCATCCCCTTACTACTCTCTTAAATCAACCATTTAGATGATTATCCCTCCATTTATTCTATTCTATCAATGAAATAGGATAGTAGACTTATGATGGTAGAATTGGAGAAGAAGAAAAATAAATAAAAAACACTCCACCGTTGTGTGAAGAGTTTCACAAAAGATTATGTGAATAACCTCACTCCCAAATGAAACAGTATAAAAATGATATGTAAAATGAAATAATAAATTAATAATAAGATTATGATGATATTTTATTAATTAAATGAAGGTGAATGAAAAACTTACATTGGGGAAATTGACAAAACGATTACAAAATAAATGCATGACAATACAAATGGAAGAAAAATATCGATTCCAAAGAAAAATATGAGATGATAATTCCCTTCACCAAAAAATCCTTATATAGGAATATTATGAGCCTTAGGTCCACCACACAATAATTAATTTACCCCGCAACAATTAAGAGAGTCAAAAGGAGGGTGAATAATTAAAAGGAAATAGACGTTTCGAAGTTGACCCGAAAAACTGTCCAGATTCATCATCCATTTGGACGTTCGAATTTGACCTTAAATATGGACAAATCATCAGCAGTCATACGAGATAAATATATTCTTTCCTTGTTTCCTCTATCATCTGTAAAAATTTCAGGTCATTTGGTGCATCTTTTTGAACGTTATTCCCGAAATGGTGAGAAGAATTTATGGGCGTTCATATCGGTCCCACCATTTAAATGTAAACTTTGGATCCATATATCTCCATGAAAACTTTGGAATTAGCTCTATCCATAGTTTAATAAAATGATACTAATATATTTATATTTCTGATATAAAAATTTGAGATTCATTGGGTTTGGTTTGTGGGCCCCACATTTGTTTGATGGGCCTTAGGCCCATTATGCTTTCTCCAGCAAATTTCTGCATTCAGGCGCAAAAATATCCATCTTCCCTTGGGATTCATCCATCGGACATAAAAGATAAAATGTTCCACAAAAAGTTATCAATCATATCCCAAAATATAAAATTCATAAAATGAATATTATGTTGTCCACATACAGATGAATGATTGGGCCCAAATTTACATTTTAAACATGAATTGCATTTAAGATGAGAAATGAAGTTCTATTTATGTAATGCACGAAAAACAATGTTTATGGACTTTGGAAAAATGACTATAAAGATATTAAAGATGAATATTAGGCACTTTTAATTACTAATTACACCCCCCAGCTTGAGTTGTTCTTGTCCCGAGCAAAATATGTTACAAATATTAAATTCAAATCTCCTTTTCCAAAAACATTTTAATACACATTGCTCAACCAAAGACCTCATACCAAAAAAAATTATAAAACTTATCACAATCATTTATAACAATCTAGGTCCATAAGCATATCCCAATCCCAAGCTCATTCCATTTTTCAAATTAATCACCACATTTCATCCAATTTCAATTAAGCATGATAAAGTGTTGTACATCAGAAAAGACATGGGGCCCATTTTATTGTTCAAGGGGAAAAATGGAAGTGCTAGGTGGGAATCACTTTAAACCTTAAGATGATTATCCATTTTTTTTTATTTTTTTTAATTTTTATTTTTTACCACAAAATATATGAAAAGACTAACTCTGGGAATGACAACTATGGAGTCATGATCCCCAAGTGTTGAACGCCACAAATATTGTCAATTACATTCTATAAAATAGAGATATAAAGCCTATCTTTGTGCAAAAAAACTATGGAGTCACGATACCCCAGTGCCGGACACCACACATTTGGACAAAACATGGCTCTAAGTGGTAATTTTTTTTTTCAATTTTTTTTTGTTTGTTTCTGTTTTGTTTTGTTTGTTTTTTTTGGATTCTAAAATTAAACTAAAAGTGACCCCAGAACCCTATGATATAATGAAAGGGACCCAAGAACTCAAATTTACACCCATGATATATTATACATGCATTGTGGCATTTTTATTAAGAGGATGAAAATTTAAACGTTGAAAAATTACATCGGACAACCATACTTTAAAAAACTATGCTAATGAACTTAAACTTGCATTAAGATCAGAATCAAGGCATGTAAAATTATTTGATATCCAATTTCATAGTTTGAAATGTGTTTTATCATGTTCAAGGTTAATGGAATTTTTCATTTCCATGGATGTTCTTAAAAAAAATCATTTTTTATTTCATCTCCCCCCAACTTAGAATAACACTATCCCTAGTGTTTAAAGAAAAGAAAAGTTTGAAAGGGGGTAGGATAGTTTTTCAAAGAGGAAATTTAAAATTATAAAAATGAAATGAATTCACATGGTGGTTGATGATGAAATATCATGCCACAGTCTCCCTTAAATCCTGGGTTTGAGTCTCAGCAGCTTGGATGGTTGTGACAGGCTTTTCTCCATGACCTACAACGTATCCTATTAATTTTCTTTATTTTTTTATTTTTAACCTATAAAAACATAAGAATAAAACAAAACAAAACAAAATGATGATACACTGTCTTCTTTTTAAATTTCAGGTAAGGTATTACTCAAGGATCACACCACGTGACACGAATGAATATGGTGCTCCCCTTTCATACCCATCCATACTCATAATAGAAGAACATGTCAACAGTCTATTTTTTATTTTTATATTTTCAAAATATCAAAATGATTTAATAATATTATTTGGAAAATAAATATGATTCCAAAAATATTGGAAATTTGAAAACCACGGGTTGCCTCCCGTGCAACACTTTTGTTTAATGCTGTTAGCTCGACTTGTACCCCCCAACTAATCCAATTCCATCTTTCGATATTTTAATTAACCCATATTTTTTCACTTAAATAAGATTGATATTGATTATTTTTTTTGAAATTTGTTTCGTGTAAAATCCTATTTTCTAGAATTATTGGTAAAATCCAAGGAATATATGAAATGGTTGATCAAGTTGCTTCTATAGTCATGCCTAAGACACCAAGGATCATTCCTACATTATTGGTTTCTTGAGATGGATGAATGAAAACTGAAAGGTCCTGTTTGTAAACTATAAAGGGATAATTTAGTGGGGATGAAAGGTTAATAATTTTGAGGTTGGGTTGATTGAAATTTCCTAAAAAAGATTAGAAATTTGAAAAATAACTTTCTTCTTCATTTTTTTTTGAAATAATCAGTTCATTTTGAAGTTGGGATTCCTCCTGAAAATTGTCCAGTTGAATGTTAGGAATGGGTATAGACTCAATTTTTGTGATTTATCATTGTGTTTTAATGATTCGTGCTTTTGAAAATTTATTAATGGAGTTATATTCAGGAAACTCAATCCATGATGTCAAATTTTCCTCTTTTGAATCCAAAAAATCAATTTCCTCCTGATTTAAAGACGCTTTAAAAACTCCTTGATCCTCTCTAATTATCCCAAACCCTAAGGTTGTTTCTTCAATAAAGGGATGAGGGGTTTGTGTGTTACAAGATTATTCTATCAATATTGAGGAAGAGATGGTTTGAGTGGGATTGGGGTCCACACAAGTTTTAATGCTTTGTAGTTCTAGCCTAAAACTTGATACATCTGAATTCATTTTTTCCATTTGTTCACACAATTTGTGAAGAATATTTTCGGGATTAGGATTGATAGATGTTTGGAAATCATGTAATTCCTCAATATTTATCTTTTCAATCATTCTTGATAGGTATGTAAATTGATCTTTTAAACATTCATCATCACAAAGATCATTCATGTTATCAGGTGTGGTGTATTCATTCAAAGGTTGATCAAAGTAATTAATGAAAATTGGTGATTCCCAATGTGGAATTTCTAATTAATTTCATCTGGAGTTTGTGAAGGGATATTTTTTTATTATAATCCATTGGATTCATTTGGAAATTTTGAATTGTGATTTTCGGGAGTCGAAAAAAATAGAAAGGGGAAAAGAGAAGAGAAATGGGGATGAGAAAAGAGAAATGAGGGAGAATAGAAAGATGTTCTAAGGTGACTTACTTGCTCCCCATAAATAGTGCGAAAATTTGGTTGCGCTCAAATTTAACCAAGTTGTATGGTGTAAGCGGTCATTGTAGTACGACTTGGGTTATCGATCCTCAGAGACCTAATAAGTAACCTAAGAAACATGCATTCTAAGAAGGCGATTTGATGGTGTTGATTTGGCTATGCAGTGGAAAATTTTGGATTGAATTGATTGGATTATTTGATATTTTAAAGACTTAATTTAATTCAATTTAAAAGCATGATTTGATCCTTGGGTATCACATGGGGTGAATTAGTTGAATTTCTTTTTAAATTATTTCAACGTCTTAATTTTGAGCATTTCCTTTAACAAAATACAATCATCCCAAATCACTCACTGATTTAGAGTTTCAACTATCCTAAGGATAATCACCTATACACTTTGAGGATAATATTTATGAGCACTCAAAGGTAAAGTATCATTTTTAGAACTCGGGATGTGTATCCTTAAAATTGGTGAGTATAAAGGAGAACGTAAATCATTGAATGAAAATCTCAAAAATAGAATTGATTAGGAATTATTAAATTAAGAAATAACATCCAATTCATCCCCTTAATACTCTCTTAAATCAACCCTTTATAGTATTATCCTCCATTGATTCTATTTTATCAATGAAATCAGGTAGTAGACCTATGATGGTAGAATTGGAGAAGAAGAAAAATAAATAAAAATCATTCTACCGTTGTGTGAAGAGTTTCACAAAAGATTATGTGAATAACCTCACTCCCTAAGAAAACGGTATCAAAATGATATAGAAAATAAAATAAGAATTTAAGAATAATAATATTATGATCTTTTATTAATTAAATGAAGGTGAATGAAAAACTTACATGGGAGAAATTGACAAAACAATTACAAAATGAAAGCATGAAAATACAAATGAAAGAAAAACATCAATTCCAAAGAAAAATAGGAGATGGAAATTTTCTTCACTAACAGCTACTTATATAAGAATATTAGGAGCCTAAGGTCCACCAACCAATAATTAATTTACCCCCCAACAATTAAGAGAGTCAAAAGGAGGGTGAATAATTAAAAGGAAATTGACATTTCGAAGTTGACCCGGAAAATTGTCCAGATTCATCCTCCATTTGGACGTTCGAATTTGACTTTAAATATGGAAAAATCATCAGTAGTAGTAGGAGACAAATATCTTCGTCCATGTGTCCTATATCATCTTTCAAAATTTGATGTCATTTGGTGCATGCTTTTTTACTTTATTCCTGAAATGGTTAGAAGAATTTATGGGCGTTCATATCGGTCCCACCCTTTAAATGTAAATTTCGGATCCATATATCTCTATGAAAACTTCGGAATTAGATCTGGACACAGTTGAATAAAATTAACCTCATTTTTTTTCTTTCTACTATAAAAATTTGAGCTTCATTGGTCTTGGTGTGTGGGACCCACGTTTGTTTGATGGGCCTTAGGCCCATTATGCTTTCTCCAGAAAATTTCTGCATTCAGGCGCAAAAATATCCATCTTCCCTTGGGATTCATCCATCAGACCAAAAAGATAAAATGTTCCAAAAAAAGTTATAAATCATATCCCAAAATATCAAGTCAGAAAATGAATATAATGATGTCCACAAATAGATGAATGATTGGGCCCAAATTTTCATTTTAAACATGAACTGCATTTAAGATGAGAAATGAAGTTCCATTTATGTAATGCACTAAAAACAATGTTTATTGACTTTGGAAAAATGAATATAAACATATTAACAATTAATATTAGCCACTTTTAGTGACTAATTGCCCAACTTATGTTAATGGTTGGGATCATGTGTTAGGTTGGCTATGTTATTCCCTCCCTACTATTTTTTGGTGGGTGGATGTTATTCCATGAGGCATATAGTCACATAAAAATTCATGATCATGATTTAATGGTTCTTCATAGGAATAAGTGTTGCATTTTATACCTTTTAGTACTTCAACAATGTGACATCATAGGCTGCACTATTCAATAGTCCCTTAGGCTACACCATAATGTACCCTATTCATGAAATGAAAAGAGATTTTTTATTATTTTTAATAAGGTTCCCCTATTCCTCATTAGCCACATGACCCATCAACCAAACCCCTATTTCCCATAATTTTCCCCTCTCATAATTCACTCTTTTGGATCCCTAATTATCGTTTCTTAGTGGAAAACCCACCCCCTCCCTGGTTAGCCCACACCCCCTTCCCCACACCCCTACAGTCCCCCACCTAGAGATCCCACACCCCTCCCCCACACCCATGTAGCCCCATACCCCCAGATATCCCACCCCCATACCCATTGAAACTTTTATGTTTTACTAGATTTTTTCCCTTTTCCCGTCCAGAACTCCTCTACACTATGCCACCCTCCCCCTCCTCTCCTCTTGGGTGGTTCTCCCTCACTTGTTTTATGTTTCATCTTCCATCACTTGTATTGGAGTGCCTATGAATATTTTTATTTCTCTTATCCCTTATATATATTTGTTTCTAACCCCCCAATCCTATATTTAAATAGACATGGGTCAATTACAACTAGAAATGTAAGGATACAGCCTGGGATGGTATCAAAACATACAAATGACCTAACTTTACCCTAACCTAAGAGGTGTTCATGATCCCTACAGGATAGAAACGATCCCATGGGAAAAAATATAATTTATTTGGAATATTTTACCCCTAAATTATAGTAGGTTAAAAATGAAATTTCCCCTAAAAAGCAGACATGTCTTATTCATAAGTTGAACATCTAGCAAAATAGAAGATACACAAAAAATAAATAAACAGGAAGCAAATATCATAGATGGAAAATAAAATCCCACTATTGACCAATAAAATTGCTTAACATGTGTGTTATAATTTTATGTTTTCCTTTTAGTTGGAAAAATCCTCTACCGCGCCCCTCTCATCTACCGCTAATTCAACTATGCCACATGCTGAACAACACCTTTGTGGTGAGTTTTATCCTCTTACTAATTGGTTTCCTCTGCTTCACATATTATTATTGTTTGATATTTATGGTTATGTTGTGAAATGTTTGGGCTAAACACCCTGCTGAAAATCAAGGCCATTGGTTATCCTTGTTTGCACACTAAATGAATTTAATTTTGGTTAGTTCATATTGAACATTGGAATATAAAAATTGGTAATTTATGTATTCTTGACTAATGAATGAATGCGCCAGGATTTTAAAACTTTTATGATAAACCATGAATTAACAAACAGAATTGAATAAGGGATGCTTTGTAAAATCTAAAATTCTGATTTTTTGGTTTGTATGGGGTTGAGATTCTGAGCATGAATGTGTTTTTGTATGGTGTTTCAGTTGTTGGCATGATTGGTATGCCATTGTTTCCATGTTTTAGTTCTTCCACCATTGAATATCAATCCAAACTTTACCCATTTCAATGGCACCACCACACTGTTACTAGTGAAATTCCACTGTATCTTTGAAAACCACTTATCTAGAGGACTCTATGAGACACCTTATGAACACCCTAGTCAAATAACTATATCAAAACATGTAATTAATACTTCCACCCACAAGAAATCTACTAAAAATCATACTATATATTAGTTTAGTACCATATTTCTTGACTAGATACATTATGTTTCTAGAGAAACACTAAAACACCAGTTTACAACAATGCATACAGATCACATCTGGAATACTAAAACAATTTAGTGCAAGGGATTATCATATCTAGTTCTATTGATCATGTGGTTAGGAATATGGGTGTGATATAATTTAGTCCTGAGTAATGCATGGAGAGGTAAGGTTATTATTTAACATAGCTAGTTCCATTGATTATAGTTGGATGATGACCCTAGTTGAACATTTTTTGGGTAATTATTTTGTTAAATATTAATATTAATATATCAAATATGATGAATATGAATAAATAATGGATGAATTCCAATCGGTTGACAAAAGTGTATGAAGTTGTATTGAAAGAGTTTATCATGTTTTCAAAAGATCATGCATATGACCCTTCTCAAAACCCTTTTCCATGTTTACGTTGTTGTTATTCAAGAAAATTATTCTATAGGAGTTAAAAGAACACCTGATCTATCATAGAATAGATCGAAGTTATAAATGTTAGAATTAACATAGGGAAAATACAGACTCAATTTTAGAAAGACTTCAATGGCTAGCCGGAGGAGAAAGTGTGGATGTATTATCTTACAATGCTTATGTAGTTTATGGTTATAAATTCTATACTAATAAAGATAATGAAGACAGTATCATGAATAATAGTGGGGTTACACTTGTGGCTGAAGCGATGCATGTTTTCGATGTTAAGGACAGAAATCCAATTTATGAAAATATTTCATACTTTGGAATCATCAAACAAATATGGGTGTTGGATTATACGAAATTCCAAGTGCTGATTTTTCAATGCATGTGGGTTGATAACAGGATTTCTATTAAAATGGATGAATTAATATTCATGAAAGTTGATTTCAGTAAGGAAGGAGATAATGAAAAAACATTTATAATGGCATCATAGGCAGTACAAGTATTTTATGTTCCAGATCCCGCACACTGAAATTGGTCAATTGTTCTATTATTGACCAAAACAACTGAAGGGTTAGATGAAAGTTCATTGGTGGATGACCCATTCATTGGGACTTCAAAATCATTTCATAGTGGTCCCAATGTATTCGGTGTTTTGTATGTCATTGGAGACCTCAATGAAGGGATTTACATAGTCAATAGAGGGGTCAAATATATTTATCCTTTAAGTTCAATAATCATGTTATTTGTTTATTGTAATATACACTATGTTATGTTATGTTATTATCTCTTTGTTGATGATTTTATATAATCTAAATTAAATTCTTAAACACTTCTGTAGATAATGACTTCTGCACCTGCTGATGCGCCCAATCCCGAGGCACAACAGGACTTTCAACCTACTGTTGCTGGTCCCAGTGTAGAGCCCCAACAGGTTTCTCAACCTGTTGCGGCTAGTCCCAGTGCTGAGGTACGACATGCTTCTCAAACTATTTCTCCTGGTCCCAGTTCTAATTCTAGTACTCCGTAGGAACATAATGACGATGCTTCTAAGGAAATGGTCGGAAATGAAGCCATGATAGTGAAAAAAACAAGAGCACCGTATTTTGATAGTGTTGGACAAAATCCTCAAGGAAAAAATATGGAGGCATCAAATTTGTGGTGGGATGGAATAAGTGATTCCAACATGTTAACCCCAACAAATCCATCTTTAGTAGATACATTGGAATCATCACTCGAAAACGTATTCTGATTGATGTAATGTTATGGAACCATGTTGTCATCGGGCTTAAGACACTAATTTGGTAAGAGATTATGGTAACACTATAATATCATTTCTTTAATTTATAAAAATAAAATAAAATACTAAATCATTGACTTACTCTTCATAATCCATTGAAGAGTGCATTTATTGTATATTCCTCGCAAAAGCAATATGTAATAATATATTCAAGAAGGATTCATAGAGGATTCTACACAATTTTAACAAAATATCATCTTAAAGATGCTGAAGGGAAAATCAAGCTCAACCCACCTTCACTTTATGCACACTTGATATCCCAAAGAGCACGAGATGCATTTAGCATCCATTTTGGGGAGCATAATTTTCTAGTACATTGTGTCTCGTAATACATTTCTTGAAGTTTCTTGTATTCATCATTTTGATTGAATGTTTTTTATTTATGAAACAACAACTGAGTGCTGAAAATAAATAACATGAAACAAAACCAACGTACCCCAACCATAAAGCAAGGATGGGGTACGTTTCAATTGATAAAAAATTGGTACGTACTTTAAATATACCGCAATACTTTTATGTGTCATAAAACAACACCATAACCATGTTCCTCTATTTATATACAAATTGATTAATTGA
This sequence comes from Viscum album, assembly GCA_963277665.1. Lineage (NCBI taxonomy): Eukaryota > Viridiplantae > Streptophyta > Magnoliopsida > Santalales > Viscaceae > Viscum > Viscum album. The sequence continues at coordinate 917,552,332 of OY728164.1, read as the reverse complement.
AATTGAAATCCACTTCCATCCCATGCCATGTGCTATGGAAGGAGGATCATGTAAATAAAAAGGGGATAGTGATAGATTAAAACACACAGAAAGTGTGGGAAACAAGTGTGAGTATGACATAATAGAAATTTTATTTTATTTTTAAATCATTATAACATAACAATGAGTACATATTTTCCTATATTTTCTATCTGAAATAGTCATAAGAATCAATAACACCTGCACCAGATGAAGACATAATTTCAACGTCCTTGAAGTAGTCAGAACAATATGTCCTCGTCAGAGTTGTGGGTTTTGGGGTGACACCCCACACATATTTTCAAAATGAAAAACAAGAAGGGGATCAAACTGAGTAAATGAAAATGATGAAAGAAAGAATAGCTAAATTTCAAGAAGAATTAAAATATCAGAGAGATATTATAACAAGTTTGATGGTGGGAGGAAAAGAGAAGAAAAAACTCAACAAAACCTATGCGTGAAAATCCCCCCCCCCACCGGCTTTGAGGCGAGCCATTCCAATCAAAAACCTGACTTAGCTGAGGTAATAAATGTTCTAATAATTGTTTTGGTGAAATGTGAATCACATAGACACTCATACCTTAACTGTACTAAAATTCTACAGGGTGAAAATGACTGTGATTTATATCTATAAATTCTCATCTATCGTCTTGTAGTGAGAGCTATGATGTTCAATATGCAGAACAACATGCTACACAACATAAAACTTCCAACAGATCATGTTAGAGTATCAATTAATTTATCTAATGAGATTAGTGTTGAGATACCTGTTCCAAATGACTATGAAGGCATTCATATAGTCAAACATGTTGTTGGAAAATTCGACACATGGTCATCAGTTCTTGTAAAAAATCATGTCAAAAAGGAGCTATCCATTTCCATTTTGTTTTTCAAGATAAACCTTTAACATTTAATGAAAAAAGGTCTGAATAGATGAATGTTATTAAAGAATGACAAAGATAAGGGGTGAAATGAAATATCACCTCAAAACTTCTTCAAGGATCAAAAAACTGATTAAAATGATCTACTAATACCACCTTCAACCTGACCATTCTATATCCATATTTAATATCATTGCAAGATTATGCGAATACAAAGTTGATAGATGTTAATGCTCAAATAGTTGATTTTGAAAAAAATATGCACGAATAGGAAAAAGAAGATTTCATTAGTGCTGAAAATATAAATGAAATCCTCAAGTATGAATGGATAGGCACCTCAGTTTTAAATGTATACATGAGGTATGTTTTCATGATTTGATTTTACAAAAGCTGACATACTATGATAATTATGACTAAATATATTTCATATTATTCACAGGCGTATATATGAAAAAAAATTGAAGGGATTTCCCCATAAATAAAAATTTTGACACATTATTCCTCATATAACCACTTAAACAGAAGAAATAAATTCTGATAAAGTGGTTTAAATAATGTTATCCCTAATCAAATCATTTGAAAAACAATTATGAATAACAAACTCTTTTTATTTCCAATCATGCAGGGTTAAAACTATACAATTTAATCATATCAAAAATATTTTCATTTCTTTCATTACTTATTCCTTTATGTATTTTTAGGCAGCATTGGATGCTGATTGCAGTCAATTTGGATACTCCAAAGATTTATTTTCTAGATTCAATGCATGGATATGCAAAAAACCAACCACACATGATGGAATTTGTCAATTTTTAATACACTTGATCCAATATTTTATAACTAAACATCAATTTATATAATTTATATTATCTTTAATGAGGATTATGTTATGATAGGGTAGTACGACACTATCATCTACTTCATGGAATTAATTTAGGGCCTATGGAAAAGAATTCCTACAAGAACTACAAATAGACAAATATCATAGTATATAAAATAAGATTGTACTATCCAAACACATATAAAAAAATTAATTATTTTTATTGATTTTTATGCACTGTCCAAAATAAAAAAACAGAAAGGAATGTGGTTATTATGTTTGTAAATTTATGAAAGATAATATTTTTCATCAACAAACTAGCATCCCTGAAGAGGTATTTTTAAAAATAATTAAGAGTTCATTTAAAGTATTTTTTAATCCTTTGTGTATTTATATTTTTTTAGTACTACCATAACTATCTCAAAAACAAATATTCACAAGATGATATAATTTTTTTTAGAAATGAACGGTCAGTATATCTGATGGATTATTTTACTCAAATAGGATGAAGGTGAATTCCTACTACTTATGTTATCCATATATGATCATTGATATCTCCATTTTTTACACTTATTAATCATATATGATCACCCTTTATTATGTTTTATATCCTTAGGTTATGAAGAATGGTTTTCGAAATGATTTGTCTTTATAGTAAAGAATAAATTAAGGAGAGACTTTTATGAACTTTTTCTTTATGTTTCCATGTTTCCAAAATCACTATACCTAAACTATTATGACATGGATCATTTATATTCTATGTTTTGGTTATTTATGCAACTGTTTCTACTGATTTAGTGTGTTGGAAGAATATTGGTTGTGAGACACTCAAAAATTTAATAATGAAACTAAGGATTCTTCACTACTATTTGTTAACTACTACTTAGCATAACAACGGATCTTAAATTCTGATCCGATGTCCACTTGATGCTCTCATGAGAAACCATCTCTATGATATCATCATTCACCTTTCTCTTTTCCTTCTCTTCCTCCACCCATTTACTAGGTAAATGGGTACAGGAAGAGAAGGAAAAGGGAACAATGAATGATGATATCATAGAGATGGTTTCGGATGAGTGCATCCCAGGGATGCCAGATCGAAAGTTTAGATTAGGTTCTATGCTAAGTGGTAGTTAACCAACATTAGTAAATTGCACAAAGAATCATTAGTTTTGTTATTACCTTATATCTAGACCAATGAAACCCTTTTTAAAGAAATAAATGTAATGTTATGATATAATATATCTATTTTAATTAAAATTTATATAATGAAATTTTGATTTTATTTTCATTATTCCTTGCTAGGTTTATTTATTTTAGAAGATTTCCATCCATGTGACATGCCTTTGCTGGAATAGAAACGCCACTGTGTCTGCTCAATCACAAAGTTATTCTTGATGTTTGCACAGTAAAATAATTGTTCATAGATATTTCATCATAAAAATTGTTCAAATTAACCACATCATATATATATATATATATATATATATATATTCATTCCCATAAAAATATCGGTGTCTATGCACCTCATATAGAACCCTCATCACATCAATTCTCAGATGCATACACACCTCACTTACAAATTAAAGATGAAGAAAAAATAACTTTTTTATAAGGAAGTGAATACCTGACAAATTCCTTTGGGATTTTATATATTTTTCATTTAGTATTCTATGATACTCTTATTATTCCGTGAAATTGTCTATATTTCAGAGAGTAATGGGAAATCTATTTCAATAATGACTCAATATTTCATAGCTCTACGAGAACTCTTAGGTTTTTTCTCTACTTCACATAAGCCTATTCTTGTGATCATGTCGCATAAGATCCTTTGTATGAATGATTCATGTGAACTAATCGTGTGATCTCATCACATGATCAAATCACATAAAAAATCACATAATCAATTAAGGTAATTAACTTGAACCATGATTCATGTATTCCTGTCTTATTTACATGATCACATAATGCTTTAAGGGTTGTGTAATAATATAAATCTCTTAGGTTCATTTTATCATGTGATCCTATTTTGTTCATGTGATCACATGACTTTGAACAAGCCATGCACTTAATATGATAATTCTAATTAGTCATGTTCCCCATTCTTACTCAAGTCCATTATTTAACACAAAATCCTTCATTTTCACAATTAATCTAAATTTTATCTTTCTTATGATACAAATTAATTCATGAATTGAAGCTGAGGAGGCTATAGTTCATTTGTATACAATGGTTGATAGTGTGGAAGTCAACCAACGCATAGTCATTTAGTCCACTCATGAGCATCTTAAAATCTTGATGAGAACCAATATCATGGATTTTCAATTTTCTAATATGTTTCCCTTATATGGGTTTGTTGTTTGAAATGATACTATGATATATCCACCTGATGAATGGATCATGCCTCCCTCCTATATCCTTAATACTAATAATATGTTCAGAGAGAACATCTCATATGTGGGTAATTTCATCTCCAAAGAAGAAATTTATAACGGTTAATTTTAAAGCTTATGTGGATTGATTTTTAAGGGTTATAAAATTAGTTGGAAATTAGAAACAATATTTACAAATCAAAAATGTATAATTATATATCAAATTAGAAGTTTGGGTTGTTATTTGGCTGGGTTATTCGATCAGGTGGAAGCTTTGGGATGAAACGAGGTTGTCCCTTCTTGGTTCAGTGTACTGCCACAGAGTTTGTGGTTTAGCTAAAAAATATAGGATTTTATTTATCTATTTAGGATTAACAAACCATTAATTATTGAAAAAAATATGGTAGACTTTTTTTGTTTATAGAGTCAATACATTAAAACATTTCATTTTATGTGTGGTGAGATCAACATCAGTATATGGGACATTAAAATGATCTATAGTGCAATGTTTTTAGGGGAAAAGTATGATGAGTAAATTCATCCCCCATATACTCGGGATAACATGGAATAGAATTCTCCAATTATGAAGGATCTCATCAATCTGTCCATGACATCCTTTGGTAAGGACCCATATATATGGGTTGACATTCCCTTCAAGAAGTGGGATGACTTTTTCATTAAGAATACTCGACATGAGTGTCTAAATAAGAATCCCAAGGTTTTTCCATAATGATAATCCTATGGGTAAGAGGTTTATCATTTTAAAATACTTTAATAGTGTCAATTAAATGACTAGGGATGGCCAGTTACCTCCCATGGCCATCGCCTTCTTCATCTAGTAATCTTCATAGAAATGTACCTAAGCAGGTAATTATTCACAATGCAGAAAAAAGGTGGAGTTATAGTCTCCACCTTAATGATGGTAGGGGAGATTGTATGTGGTACAATTATCATCTTTTTTCCCATATTGGTTATGTTATATTGAAAACTTCACCACATCTATAGGGGTATGCTCCATTTAGAATATTCATCCCCTTCCAACTGCGGTGGGGTTGGATGGGGGCCCACATTCATGGAGATGAGTTACTTAATTCTCACAAAATTCCAAGTTACCAGTTAAAAAAATATCTATAAAGTATCAGTGGGGTCTGGCTAATCACACTAAAGAATTAGGAGATCAAGAGAAAAGTGAACTAATATGATTAGTTTTTTTATACCATATGGAACACCAACCTGTGAAATCACCAATAATGTAAAGGGTTATCCTGTATCCTAATCCTATCATTTAGCCATTTGTTAGGGTGTTTTATCCACTTGGATTAACTAAAAGAAATTCTATGAGTGGTATGAATCATACCACTTTAGAAGATAGTTTAGTGCTTTCAGATGAAATTCCACACTCCTCCCCACATCCATTTAGAAATGCATCCCATGGTGGCTCATAAATTTTGAATAATGTTCACCAGATAGGAAACATATGTTCAAGTGACCATACCTCTGGATATTATGGGTTTTGGGCACTCTAAGGTTTATTTCGATACCTTGTTATGATCATAATCGAATGGTTAGTTGACTCCATTGGTGATAGAGCACATAGATCTTTTAATAGTGGATAAAGAGGAGGATATAAGGGCTCTGCCATCATCAAAGAGTTAGATTACAGAAAAAACATCTTCCAAAAGACCCACATCTCTCTAGATGTCTTAGAAGAAAATGAGGCACTTAGATCCAACACCATAAACAAAATGGGTTCCAATGGATTTGGTAACAATTTATGGGGTCCCCGTGAAAGAAGTTCTAGTTGGTGGAGGATCTACTCTAATTATGGCGGTGTTTCCCATAACATTCCAAAACTGGGACAACTAGAGGAGGAATACATTGACTATAGTGGTATGGAGATTATTGTGTCATGTGGAAATAGAGCTTTAGAGGTTTGAGAGTGTGATCGCTCTCAAAGGAATATTCTATGAACAACAGCCCATTGAAGTCAAATCACTTCTCCAAGAACATAGTGTGGGGATTCATTTTGTCAAAGGCCAAGTCCATTACACTCCCCTAGCTTAGAGAATGATAATTCCTAGAATAATGGTAACTAATGAGGATAAGAGATACTAGGATGCCTCTAGTAAATAGGTAATATAATTTTTATCATCAATTTCATATATTCTTTGATATTTTTAGGACTATGGTGATATTTCTTTTCTCTTGGATATTTCAAGAGGATAGTTAAATTTGGTCACCTCCTACCTCCCTAGTTTAATTTCCTAGGGACTCGGTGACCAAAGTTGGTTCAAAAAGTGACTGAAAGGCTGATGATAAAGGCTATCCAAGTCAAATGGAGCTTGTAGATGTGGTTGTTTCTGATTTAATGGAAGCACCATTGGTGTCTCCATTAGAACAACCTTTGGAACCTCAAGTTATCTTTTTAAGTTCCATCATCTTAGAAGACTAAGAAGAAAAAGTGCAAATGTCCATACACTAAGAAACCCCTCAAAATAATTACTTGTTGTACTTTGTGAACATTTTACATTTTTCATTACTCTAGTAGCTTATCATGACCTATATAATTTTTTAGGATATCATCATTCCCTATATAAAACTGAGAAACACATTCTGTTCATACCTTCAATGGGACCTTAGATATTGTATTGGGTCCTTGGAGAGGCAAAAGTGGTCTGGGGCCAAGCATGGTTGGACCCGATGTTTGATGAGGACATGATAGAATTCACTACCTTTGACTTGGAATGTGAGAGTACACTCTTATAGGCTCCTGATATATATAACTATGGTATTTATAACCTATCTAGGATGGTGGTATCACTAGGAAAGTGTTGTAATTTATTATAAAATTGAATAATCTTATGAAATTGAACACACCATCATGTATGTGTCATATTGTATAACCTCTATTCACACTTGTAACACTTCATGGTGAAGAACAATTAGTATTTATATAAGGGACTTTATATGTGACTTAGGGTCATTTTTTATAGGAATATTTCATTATCAGCAAACAATTCAATGTTGAGGTGATGGATGCGGATAATAATGTGGCTGATAGAGGTATGTTCGCAATTATTATCATTAATATTGATTTTTTGATGGCATTATTTTTCTATTGAATAATAATATTTATATTCTCTATCAAAGTAACTCCACCTTATATCACAAAAGTCCCAGACCATTCCACTTTTTATATCTCCCCACTATAATAACTAAGGAACAAGTCTTTCCTTTTTTAAGCACATAAAGGGATTTGAGTATGAGTCCCTCACATAGAAACATGGTATTGGAGTATATTCATATTTCTCAACTAGTCCTCAGTTGAGTTTCGGAACACACACCATTTCATCAATAGTTTTGGTGACAAGTTTGGGGGATATTTGGAATATAATCATTGAGGAAACCTTTATAGAGATAAAATACTAATTTGGACACCATTGGTATATGTTCACAACCCTTGGTTATATGGAGTTATATTATCAAGAACTCTATGATAGTGTGAAAGAGGTGGTAACCATGAGGGAGAAAATAGTTTCATCGAGATGAGAGTATCAATGGTGGAGGCATAAAATTTAGACATTCCACATCAGAATGAAAACATGCATGAAGCATCCATGTGTACAATAGAAGTGGAAGCACATAAAAATTTAGTCATTGATGGGAGGTATGAAATAGATAGCCTTTAACTTTAATTATATCACCTTTTATAAATTCTAAATTTTATAGTGAAAATAGTGATAGAGGATCATAATCTTATCAATGTGGATGAAAAGCCCATATTTGATGCTGCTACCAGAGAAGAGGCACTAAAACAGGGTGTAGATGTGGAAGCTAAATCAGTTGATCAATTGTGATAATACATAGCTACTCTAGATAATTGGATTGAAGATATTGAGGGGGTATTCTGAGAACATACAATTTTTAGTATTCTAACTTTATCCTACCCCCTATATTTGGGGAGTTATAGAAGAGACTCTTGACTGTGGAGATTCCTCCCATTTTTTATTGTCAATAAATGAATCCTTTTAGATTCCTTATTATTGAGGACATTTATTCCTCTTTTTTCTCATCCATGTAATCATAACAAAAAAATATTTAAAAGCCAATGAATCATGTTGATCCTCTTCTAAAATATTTATTCAATCCAAGGAAATATGGACATGTAAAGGTTGTAACAGGTAACCCAACTCATGATGGTCAAACAACCATATCATTGTATCTATAAAAATATCACCAATAGAAAAGGTTGTAACAAGTAACACATCTCACCACCCTTACCCTCCCATACTACACTATGTCACACAACATCTGGTCTCAAGGACACTAACAAACCCATATCAAGGTCAGGTATCAAGGATCATCTAGTCGTATGGCCCCCTACCTACCCAAATGTGTCTTTTTTTTTATTAAAAAAATGAAATTTTATTAATTTATTCTTTCATATTAATGTTTAACTTTTTTCATTACTGTATTACTAATTTAATATTTGTTTTCTTATATAGGTGGAATTTTTTTCTTGAGTTCGGATGCTTTGTTCAGAAACTAATACTATGGATGAAAATTTTTGAGAGGGGATCATAGATGAAAAAAGGATGAAACATTAATGTTTTTAACTATTTATTAGATAATTGTAATTTTAACCATATGAAACATTTTTTTAAATGTATATTGAATTGTGTTTTTTGTATTCATGATTTCATTTAAATGTATATAGCATTGTTTACGAAACTTTTGTGTGGGTTGTTTTGTTCTTCTATGATTTTTTTGTACAGGTTTTGTTTTGTGCAGCTGTTTTGTGTGCATGTGTTGTTTTGTATAGTGTGTGCATGTGTTGTTTGTGTACAGGTGTGCAGGTGCTGTGCAAGTGCTGGGTTTGCTCAGGCAACTTGTCCTTTATCAGCATAGATAAATGGGGACATTATCAGCACTCAAAATAGCTCTGATAAAGGATTCCTTTATTAGTGCTCAAAATAGAGCTAATAAATTAGCATTTTATCAGTGATCAAAATAGATATGATAAATAGGTCCTTTATCAGTTCTCAAAATAGAGATGATAATGGGGTCCCTTTATCTATGCTAAAAAAGTAGTGATAAAGGGGGACCTTTAGAAGTTCTTTTTTAAGCACAGATAAAGGGAACAATTTACCTATGCTTTTTTAGTGGTTTTAAATGGGAACCCATACTTATAACTTCATCATGATTAACAAAACATTTCTATCATAGTGAAAGGAGGTTTCTAGATCTTTTAAAAGACCTTTTTGTAGTAGTGCACGTTGAGGAAGAGGTAATGTATTCTACCGATTTTTCAAATTTCGTTCTTCTTCTACTTCCTATTCATTAGTTGTTTCATTATAAATTAATAACATAAACATTGATTACATAATGATATGTTAATATAAATAGAAAACAATCTTATTTAACCTTCTATCCATCATCCAAAAAACTAAATCATCTCTCGTGCGTACGCAGGGAATACTGTCTCCATGTCGTGGTGTAATCTATTTTTTACCCCCACCTTACATGGATGGGTATAGTGATAGAAATAATAAATATATATAATTTTTATAACATGGTACTAATTCTGAGATATTATAAACCATACACTATAATACAATTCAACAATTATGGGAATGATATCGTCGCTAGTGCGTATGTACGACTTACCGTCTCTACAGTGCGATGTGATTCATTCAACATATTCTTCATTAACAAATGATTATATAAATGAAGTGAATAAATAAATATGATATATATTATAATAAAACAATGTTTTAAATTATATAACTTAACCAAAAAATAGTAATAAGAACTTATCCTAAAACCCATGAATAAGAACATAACACAGTTAATACCCGAATAATGAGTAATAATGAAATGTTACTAAAAAACGGATGAAAATATGATCATAAATGTTATAATAAAAATTATTATTATTCTATAATAAATAAATAACATTATTTAAATCATTATAAAATAGTTTCATATACATATGAAGCATATCAGACCTAAGGTAAGGCGTATATTTTAAAATCTTATTTTTATCCGCGATTGTTTATTCCTAAGTATTTATTAGAGAATATTTATCATCCATGTCCATGTTTCCTAAATAGGTATTTAAAAATATTATTTATATCCTTAAATAAATTATTAATTTCAATTTTACCAATTTCTAATTTTTTACTAAATGATATGAATGGAATCTTTTGTTGTTTTCAGTACGAGGTACTTTTTTGACCTTTTAGCAAAAGTACGAGAAGTATTTTTTTTAAAATGTACGGAAAGAATATTTTTATGATTTAATAATTATTTGTTTCCTTTAAGCTTACCCTAGAATATTACAAGGGTATTTTTTCATAAAATTATTTGTTCTAAAATTGTGTGGTATTTTGAGGAAGGAAAACGTTTTTAAAGAAGAAATAATATTTTCCACAAGAATGAAGCTCAGTTGTTTTATCAAAATTATTTTCCATATAATGTTACCGAGGTTTATGTTTCTATTAATATTTTTAATTTTAGTAGTTTTTTGTAAATTATGGAAATATTTTTATGAAATCCATTTATGGATTATGATGGAATGATGTTTAAGAAAACAATTTTATTTCACAGGTTATTCTATAGTGAATGTTTTTATGTTTTGGTGGTACATGTAAAAATGGTTTCATTGTGAGTTTGGTGGGGTATATATCTACCTCAAATTCCTTGGGTAAAGATTTATATCTCAAGAGATATACATGACAGTAATGGAATGTAAATCGGGTTTAGTAGTACAGGGCTGGAAGAAGGAGTGAACTCAGTTCGGTAATGGAATTTCTCCACTATGATGGTCATGGTAATGAGCCTTGACTAATATTAAATGATTTTATATGATTATGTATGTATTCCAAAAAAATTAATTTCTTATTTTATTACTATTGGGATTACATTTTACTTTTATGATTTATTTCATGACAAGATATTATGATATTTTATATACACGATATGATTTTCAAATGTTATGTTCTTATGAATATGATATGATTGATATTTCTTTTGTTTACCCTTACTAAGAATTTGATCTCACCCTATCATATGTTTATTTTTCCCAGGTCATGAATAAGTGTATTAAGTATGATATTCCAAAAAATGAGTCTTGTTATGATGAAATAAATGGAAGACAATGTTGATGTTTTATGAACTAGTTTTTAATGATTTCTAGTTTCTGAAGACACTATAACTACATGGTTCTATCATCATTTCTATATGTTGTAATTAATATGTTAAATCATGGAAAATTATCACCTATAGACCGGTCAAGGTTCCGGTGCTCTGCTAATGTTTATAGCAGTACTCAGGTCAAATCCTCACCGATGATACTTTTTAATAGTCGATTGTTTTTAGTTGATTGTATTATGATTGGGGGGTTTGTTTGTAGAGATTATGAAATAATTTATGGATGATGTATGATTTAACAAATTTATAATTATTTGGGTGAGTTCATCATTTGGTATTTAATCTTTTTATATCCTTGAGATTTTCTTTATATTGCATTAAATTAACACCCATGTCACAAGTTGACGTTGATTGAAATTCCTAAGTGTTAAGGCTTTAATACAAGACATGACATAACTAAGATTCTCATCTCAATCAGTACATTATTTTGGTAGTGTATTTATGGTTCCAATAATCCATTGAATCCATATGTTAAACAAAATATGTCATTAATCTTTGACATGTTAAGTCCAATATACACAATGTTAATTCAAAGAATACTTATCGAGAAAAAGCTCTCAATCAATTAACATACCTAAATTATAACTCAAACCAATGGTAATTTTACTCATCCATTTATATGGTTATTAATATTTTAATATATTTTTATGGTGATGAACTAATAAGTGAATAAAAATAAAGGGATAAGAAAATAGTTTTGCGTCAAACACACACACAAGAATGATGATGAGAATTAAAAATGAACTTTAGATTAAATGATAAAGAAAAATAAGGGAAAGGGATTTAAATTTATTTAAAATATTTTAAGAACGTTAATATTATACTACAAAAGGTGGATGAGAATAAGAGATATTGAAGAAGAAACTTTCATTAAAACAATGTTAAAAAAAGGCTTACATGATTAAAACAATGAAGAACCCACAAGTAAATGAAAATAAAGAGAGGATGAAAGGTCTCTCAAGTGAAAAAATTAGTATTTAAGGTACTAATAGTCTTTTTAAAAGATTTTTAATACCTGAAGATTCCACGATATGATTCTCTTTGAATAATACAGTAGCGTCTGTTGTACGCAACTTCGAGATTCTAACACACCGCGACCAATCAAAGTAGTCGTTATGAATAATAATACCCACTTTTTAAAATTTTATAAATTTTATCTCTCAAAATTGACTTCATTTTTGGATTCATAATATCGAAATTATCTTAGGGTGAAATTTTGGAACTTTTCGGATAACTTTTATATTTTAATGAATAGTAAAAATTACTAAATTTTAATTAAAAACAACTATTTTAATCGAAGTAATTAATAGTGATAAATTATGAATTTGAGTGGTATTAAAGTATATTTAGAATATATTTTTACCATTTAATACAATTTTGGTCATTAGACATAATTTCACTTTTAAACTGGACATAAACAAGTGTCAATCTTTTGATAGTTATTATTTCTTAAAAACATGCTTTTTGTTTTGACAGCGGGAATTAATTTTAAATTAATTTCTGCCACTTCTGTGTTTTGAATTTGGAAAAATTGATTCCATATTTAGAACCAATATTTACAAATTGTTTAAATAGTTAAATTTTATTTTTAGACATTTTGAATAATTACTTCAGTAAATATTTTATTTACCATGGTTAAATAGTAAATCCGGTAAATAAGGGTAAAAAATAATTTTATAATAATAATAAGTTACTCTAAAAGATGTCCTAAACCTATTGGTTGATACATGTACGACCATGGGAATATTTTTGTTGATTTTGGGACCCCATGGATCCACTTGTAGGTGATAATGACACTTTATATCAATTAAGTTAAAGTAAATACAAAATAACACAAGCATATATCTTTTAGAAAAACAATTATTACATAGGGTTATATATATTATATTTTCGACTATAAATATTAATTATATATCTAAAAATATTTCCTACATAATGGTATATTATTTATAATTTTTAGACAGTTAATAATTAAATTTATTTATGACACAATAATGATGCATTATTTTCCTTATTAATGAAAGAATCAAATAATTAATATTATAAATGTTAAAATAAATATAATTTGAAAGTTTTTATCCCATAATTGAATTTTATTAGTTAATATGACCTTTTATTATTTCTTAAATTATTTTTTTTTGAATTAATAATGTTTTTATGACTTTAAAAAAATCAATTATTAAATATTGTCAAAATTGACATAAATGAGTTTATAAAACAAATATTATATTATTAATTGATATTCCATTCCTAAAAATCTAATTTTCGGAAAAAGGACTTATATCATTATAAGGGTATCATTAATGGACCACTTGGGGGTCTCTTGGATGTATATAGCAAGTTTATTAATGATATAATATAAAAATACAAAGTGACATGGTAAATGTCAAACTAATTAGATAAGAGTTAAAACTAAAATATAAGGTTAATATAACGACCCAAACCTGTCTAAAATATATTTTTTGAAAGTATTTCAACCCATACCAACCTTATACTTTGAATAATACACTTTGGAGATTTTAGAAACCGAATATGAATTTATTAAAAAATAATACTTTAAGTTTTTCATAAAGAGCCCCTCCTCCCCCTTATAAAAGGACACCACTTCTAACCAATTCTTCATATCTTCAAATCATTTTGGTTCGGCCAAACCCTGCTCAAATATTCTATATAATTATCTAACTTCAACCAAGATGCCTTAGTTGGATCAGAAATCCATCCCATGGAGTCGTTTTGATCAAATCAAAAGGAAGAACCCGAAGAAGAGGTAATGTTTACACCACCCTTTTTCAAGTTCCTTTCTTCTTCAACATGTTCTTCCCTTGTTTTTTTACTTTCTAAAATAATAAATCCATTATATTATATATACTGTGATGTTATTATAAATATGGTACAACCATATTCATAATTCTATCTATCCTTTGAATGACATGTCATTATACGCGCGTACGTACGGCTTACCGTCTCCACGTCATGGTGTAATTGTTATTCAAAACATTATTGTTTTGGATGGGTATGATAATGATGTGTAATTGATATAGATAATAAATATAACATGATAATTATTCTGTATATATTATATAACATCCAATTATATATTATTTTAATATTAAAAGAATGATATTGTCGCTCGTTCATACGTACGGACTACCGTCTCCACGAACGTGATGAGATTTATTCCACATCGTATCCATTAATGTCTAATTCTCAATTGATGATTAAAAATAATGTTTAATTACTTAATATAATTCAGGATATGAATAAGATACAACCTATCCATAACAAACAAGGCTTATGTAACAAAACATATAAAATAAAACGAGTAAGTTAACACCCGAAACGACGATAATACTAAGATATTATTAACAAAGCAATGTTAAAAGATCATATATGATATCATATTAATGTATATGATTCTTTTATAATTTAATATCAATTCAATAACTATTATACAGGAGGATAAGCTACCCTCATCCAAGGAAATTTACAATGTAAGGGTTTATTTCACAATATCTTCATTATCCGAGGGTATTTATAGGTAATTATCTACTAGGACATCTTTATCATCCACATCCATGTTTCATAAAAATGTATTTCAAAAAATTCTTACTATTTTATAGACTATGGATAAAATTCATTTATAACCTTGTTGACTTTTTATAAGATGTTTATAAAGGAATCTTTTTTTCGTTTTCCAAACAATGTCCTTTTTAACCATTTTCAACAAAATTAAGGTAAGAATGTATTTTGCAACTTATATGGAGGGTGCCGCTATTTTCTACCATTATAAGCTCTTACAAGCTTCCCTTAAAAGATTATAAGAATATTTTCAAAGTAAATGTTTTATTTTATAATTATGTGACTCTTAAATGATTTCAAGATATAAAGAGATATTTCTCTAAAAAGGGTTTTCATTTCATCTATGTCAACATCCTTTGATGGATTTTAAGTTTATTTGGAGTTGATTTATTATGATACAAAACATCCATATTGTATTGAAGGTTTTGCGATATGTTTGGGTGTGGATGTGATATTTTTATACCATTCATGATTTATGGTTAAAGTATTGACATTTCGTATACTAGTTTTAATACGAATGTTTATGATGTGTTTAAACCTTTTCACATGAGGAATGTATTGGACTAAGTAAGTGGTGGGTGGAGCCCGCTATAGCTCCTCAAAACATCGTTAGGTCTCATGTGACCACTATATGTGGAATTGACCGAGGCCCTTTCCCAATTTGATTTATGGTTTTGGCCGAGACCTTAATCATTTTTAGACGTCTTCGCCGAGGCCTTGACAAAATGTTTCAGAATGTCTGGCATTATACTTTCCCTCATTATGGAAATAATATTGATGGTTCATGTGGTCATTCTACTAGTATAATACCCATGATTATGTTTTATTATGGAATTATTTACTCAGCTCATATTCTTTCCATAAAAGTAATCATTTTTATTATTGGTAAAGGCATGTGGTTTCAATTATTTACCATACTTAATATTTATGTCATTTCCCACTGTATCACTTACCCTTACTGAGCGTTTGATCTCACCCCTTTTCTTATGTTTAATTTTCCTAGGATATGAAGATGTTAGTTATGAGTGACCTGAAGGAATAATCTAGGAGGCTTGGGTGTTTTTAATGAAATATATCTGTTTTGTATTTCTCTTAAAGCTGTAAAGTTGAACTTATGTATGAATCTTGTTTCCAATAATACTAAACTGATCGGTCTCTCGAGACATGATTTCCTTGTGATCATGCCAATATTATGTAATAATTCACTGACTCTGGGTAACTGGGGTCGGGGCATTATATCTTTGGTCATGCCAATTGATTTTCCTCTTTTCTGAAATGCCAACCCTTTTGAAATGAGAGGAGGGGATGTATTTATAGCCCAAGGTGGTGGGATCGTTGCATTCCAAAACTACCCCTCCATTTTTCTTGAAGATTTGGACATTCAGAAAGCCGAATCTTAGGATATCATCTTCTTCAAAGTTGTAGATAATAATGTTGGATGACTATTCACAATATTTGGAGGAATTTGGACTTATGCAGCCAAAGGTATGTCGGTTTTCATAAACATTGTTAAACACTCCATTTCTATCCATGTTTTTTCGATGGCCAAAATGTGAATGGGTTTTTGAATATGAATATGCCTTCAAATAAGAATTCTTTCTTCAAAAATGTAGGCCGCCTATATCGCCTCTTTCCCACTAAAAATTCGCAACTATATTTGATGAATATATCAGGATACATGTCATGAATACTGTACTGATATTAATTCTCATCCATAATGGTGGGATGAGATTAAATGAATCAGTTGGGCCCATTGGATTTGGATTTGGGACTTTAAATATTTATCCAGGACTCCTTACATTTCCCCCAAAACATTTTAAGAGAATAAAAAAAATTGGAGTTATGGATTGATCCCCTTAATTCAATATTCATAGTTGGTCCAGTTTCATCACAAATTCTTTGGGTCTTCTTGTGTGGTCCATATGACCCTTCAAATAGTAGAATTTTCCCATGATCCCTCCTAATAAAATGTTTTATGTTGAAAGAGTAATCATAAAAAAACCATGTAATTTAAAATAGTAAGGTGATAGTTATAAATAAAATAGTAAACTGACTCAATTGGAATACTTCTAAAAATTCTCAAAAATTATATTTAGTATTAAAACCTTAATATTTCACAAAAATTATGAACATCTAATATAAAATAAATAATGAGAGTATATAATAAGTCATGAAAATATTAATAACATCAACTCCACCACACTTAGTCTTGTGCATTTCCTTAGGTAAAGAAAATATAAAAAAATAACAAAATCATTTTTACTCACTAACAAATATTAAAATTTTGTTTTCCCTAACCTGGGAATGTTTAGACTATGTCACTCATCCATATTGATTTCCACCACAAATTTTTACAGAAATAATATTCCAAAAACAATTCATTGTTTCATGCTAAAATTTAGAAAATGAAAATGGTGGAACAAAAAACATACTCAACTCAATATGATAAAATTAATTTATAGATTTTCACTCATTCACCAACCAAAAGTTAAAATCATATAGTTTGTAAGAGCTCTCAGCTTCCACCCCCTATCTTAAAGTGCTAAAAAATCAAGAGGTCTTTTTATGGGGTTTTCTGTGGCTATGGGACAGTATGAAGATGAAATCCATAAGATAGAAAATGGGGGTAAAACACCAACATGGAAAAAACAATGCACAATTTTTTTGAAATGAGAAATGGAAAGAAATGAAAACACATATTTACAATGGAATGACTGTGTGAATAAATACACCAGATAGGAAAAAATTTTGAAGGGGATGAGAAGTTGTAATATTTCTAAAACACAAAACTTCTCCCAATGACAAAAGTGTTCTTGTTTTTCTTTTCTTTTCTTCTTTTTTTTTTGCATTTTTCAAAAGTTTAACTTGAAAAATCTTTGACACTCATATCCCAACCCATTATTAATATCCTCACAACACTAATTATAATATTTATAACAAGATCAAAGGTTGAGGAAGAGTGATTTTCTACCTACCAAATACAAAACATTTTTTTGTTTCTTTTTTTATATTTTATTGATTTTTTTTGAAAACAATTTAGCAACATTTACAAAATTACATAAATGAATGTTCATTACATTCCCCAAAACTCAATGAATGAAAACCACCCCCCACACTAAAAATGGGCGCTTTCTCTCAAGAATATGATAACTCATTGAAAATAAACAAAAGGGAACCCAGAAAATGAAATCCATTCCACCCACACTTAAATTTCAATAAATAATGCAATGTAAATCCATGTAGATATTGGGTTGGATATGTTATTGGGTTTGTAATGTGTCTATCAAAGAAAAGGTTTTCATTGGCCCGAAGAGACTTTTAAAAGGATGATTAATGTATGGTTAATGGGAGCCAATTTGTCTATTATAATTCTCATGGGGTTCATAAATTTACTTTATCATATTAATGCACACTAAATTAGGAAATTCAGCTCGAAGGAACACAATCTCAAGACTCTAAAATGGGGGTGAAAAACCCACATTTTGAAAATATTTCCATAGTTATCTTTGTCATGAAATCTAATATTGTTTCTCATAGTTGGGGAAATCCATTTTCCATATCAAAAATTTTTCATTCAATTTTTTTTGGTTTTGACACAATATTCTATATCCAAATTTATGAAGAAACCCCAAAATTTTTGAGATGAAATTTTTTCTATTGACTATAAAAATGGTTGGACAAAATTTAAAAATTGGAAGGTGAGTAAGCATGTCTCTTTATTTTTTATATTGTTTTTTTTAATTTTTGTAATTTTTTTTTGTTTTTTAGGTTTTTTTAGTTTTTTTAAAGACACACACACACAAAAGAGAAAGAGTAAATAAAAAAATGTGATGAGTAAAGTGGTAAAAAAATAGGAAGGAGGTATGGAGAAGAATAAAGAGAGAGAGATAGAGAAGAGGAGTTAAAGGGAAAGAGGTGCCCCTTGGTTTGGGTTGGTGGGTTTCCATCTGTATCTAGTGATGGGTCAACTGCAGAAGTTAGGGATTTGATAGAAGTCAATGTGGTTCTAGGGTTTGGCGTCCTGTCATGGTAATGCTTTAACCGATGTCCATTAACTGTAAGTGTTCTTTTGGATGAGGGTTCTTGGACTTGAACTGCACAAAATGGGTTAACATGGGAATCAATAAAAGGACATTCCCGATGAGAATTAAGTATACCTGGGTGAAGATGTAATCGAGAGTTGAAAAGAAATACCTTTTCACCTTCATGAAATACCTTTTGCAGGATGTATTTTCAATGGAGTGCCTTGGATTTTTCATTGTAGAGATTAGAATTCTCATAAGAATCAAGTCGAAGCTCCTGTAGTTTATCCAATTACCACAATCATTCTTCACCAGATTATTCACAATCAAAATTACAGGTTTTCATAGCCTAAAAATACTTATTTTGGATTTAATATGGTAAATTACATGATTTACCAACAACTATCCTAAAAGGAGACATCCCAATGGGTGTTTTATAGGCAGTTCGATAAGCCCAAAGTGCTTCACCAAGTCTTTCAGGACTGTCTTTTTTGGTGGGTTTTACAATTCTCTCAAGCACTCTATTCACTTATATATTAGAAATTTTAGCCATGCAAATTTTCTAGGGGTCCTTGAACAGTGAAGGATAGAAGATTCTAGAGTCTAGGGACTTTCCAGAGGTCCTTTTTGGTCTAATGTGTCCACCTCTAGGAAGTGAGTCAATGAATTCTAAGATGGAGGAATATTCATCTTCATCAACACATCTCTTAATTACCATGTTAGCCCCAATTTTACAAAGATTATTATCTTCCCAAAAATAGTATTTTGAATCACTTTTCAACTTCATTTTTTGTTCTTTTGAAAAAATTTCAGGAAAAACACCAGAAACTAAGTAATTTTCAACTGGGACATACCATAATATTTTGCGGAGTGACAGATGAAAGGTGATCAGTAGGGAATTGAGGATCAATGATTTCTGAAAGGAAAGAATTAGAAATTCTACTTAAGTGATCAGACACATGGTTTTCTTTTCCTGGTCTATCATTGATTTCAATGTCAAACTCTTGAATCATTATGATCCATATTATTATCCTCAGTTAGGAAACAATTTTCTTGAGAAATAACTTTATAGAAAAATGATCTATGAAGATGATGATTATAAAACCTAAGAGATATGGATGAAATTTATAATAGGAAAAAGAAACTGCTAAAAGTTCTTTTTCAATGATATTGTAGTGAGATTGAGTTTCATCCAATATTTTTGGGGAATAATAGTTGACATGAGGAATATTTTCTCTTCTTTGTCCAAGAACAACCCCTACGGCTCTATCAAAAGCATCACACATTAACTCAAAGGGTGAGGACCATTCTGGGTGTTGGATTACTAAGGAAGATGTAAGAGTAGTTTTTTGTTCAATAAAGAATCTCTTGAAAACCTCATTGAAATGGAACATGAAATCATTTTGGAGCAACCGTGTGAGTGGGAGGGTAATCCAACTGAAGTTATGGATGAATCACCAATATAAACTAGCATGATTGAGGAATGAACAGATGTCTCGAATAGAGGTGGGTTTAAGAAGTGATTGGATAACTTCAATTATGGTAGGATCAACATCAATACCCTCTTTTGAAACTATTTTACCTAGAACAACCCCATTTGAAACCATGAAGTGACATTTTTCAATATTTAACACAATTTTACACTTGACACAGTTTTGGAGGACTAGAGAGAGTGAATTTAAGTAAGATTCAAATGAATCACCATAAATGGTAAATTCAACCATGAAGACTTCCATGCAGTGTTCAATGAATTCAGAAAAGATACTCATCATACACCTTTAAAATGATGCAGGAGCATTTCAACGGAAAAAGGAATTCTCATATATGCATATGTTTCAAAGGGACATGTGAAAATAGTCTTTTATTGGTCTAGAGGTGTGATTGGGATTTGAAAGTAGCCGGTGTATCCATCGAGAAATAAATAGTGTGACTTTTTGGATAATCGTTCCATCATTTGATCAAGGAATGGAAGAGGGTAGTGATATTTTCTTATTTCAACATTCAATTTTTAGTAATCAATTCACACACACCATTTGTTCTTCACTTGAGTTGTGACTACCTCCCGATGCCCATTTGTGACAATAGTTATCCCACCCTTCTTAAGTACAACTTGAATTGGACAAACCCATTCACTTTCAAAAAATGGGTTTATAATAAAATCTTGAAGAAGTTTGGTGATCTCTACCCTAACTACCTCAAGTACGAGTTGATTGAGTCTTTTTCGTGGTTGTCTAATTGGTTTTAATGATTCATCAATATAGATTTGATGCATGCAAAGGGAAGGGTTGATTCCTGGTATGTCATCTAGGGTCCATCCTAAGGTCATTATGTTTTCCTCTAACACATGAACAAGTTTGGTATCCTCAGTTCCAGAAAGTGAAGTAGAGATAATGAATGGATAAGAGTGATCATGGAAAAGGAATGCATATTTTAGGTGTTCAGGAAGAGGTTTCATACCAGTCTCATCATTAATTTTTTGGATTGACAAATCAGGAATGGAGGAAGGGATTTTAGTTGCTTGAGATTCATTTTCCTTAATACTGTCCAAGGTGGATTAGTAGAGATCAAAGTTGAGGTGGGATTCAAGAGAGTTTTCACGTTCTTCTAGATTGATGGATTCTATGATTGAGAGGTCAACATCAACCTCACCATTTATAACTTCGTTAATCATGGTGCATATTTCGAAAGACCCTTTCTCACTAGAACCTGATGAACATGATGGAATTGGGTTCAATTGATTCTCATAATTATCCTTAAAATCATGGATTGAGAATTCAGAGTGATCCTCAAATGGGTATCACATGGTTTGGAAAATGTTGAACTTCACCAGTTGGTCACCAAATTCCATGGATAAGATGACTGAATGGACATCAATTTTGGTTCTCATTCTCATTATGAATGGTCTTCCTAGAATTAAGGAATATCAAGAAGATTTCATCTCACCTTTTATGTCACATGCATAGAAATTAGCAGGGAAGATAAGATCATTCACACAAATAAGGACGTCCTTGATTATACCCTCTGGACTAGTAGTGCTTCAATTAAGAAATTGAATAACAACACCCATTGGATATAATGGAACTAAAACTATGTTGGAGAAGATGTATTTGGGGATGACATTAATTGAGTATCCTTGGTATATGAGTGCATTATCAAGGTTGGATCTTCCAATTTGGCATGGAATCATAAAGGTCCATGGATATTTGAACTTTATGGGAATAGACTATTGGGTGGAAACATTTTTGAAGGTCACAAGTTTCCTCTTGTGGGTGCACAATTCCTTAAGAAACTCGTCATACTTAGGGATCTGTTTTATGGAATCTAAGAGGGTAATGTTGACCTCAACACATCTAAACATGTCAATCATTTTAGGATCGGGTTCAAATGACTTCTTTGGATTAGAAATGGATTTAGGAAAAGGATTTGGTTTCCTAAGTGGAATGGAAGGAGGTGAGAGAATGGATTCAGATTCATTTTCATGTTTCATTTTTTTCATTTTCTAGGTCAACATTCAAAGGGGGGTTTGAGGACTTATCTTAAGGCATAGAATTTTTTTTCCCTAATCTAAGTACAATTTCATCTACATTACCCTTAGGGTTGGGTACTGGTTGAGCTAGGATGTAATGGCCCGGACATCTCCGGTCCATTACATTGTGGAATTTTGGTGTTGGAGGTGTTCCGGGAGGCCAAGGGGACTTATTCCCAACACTTTTCCAATTTTCCAGTTCTGTGAACATTGTTTCCAGTTTTATGAACAGTAACAGATCGGTCTGACAGATCGGTTTCACAGATCGGTGTGACAGATCAGTTTCACAGATCGGTGTCACAGATCGGTCAGACAGATCGGTCGCACCGATCAGTTTCACAGATCGGTGTGACAGATCAGTTTCAAAGATCGGTGTCACAGATCGGTCTGACAGATCGGTCTCACCGATCAGTTTCACAGATCAGTGTGACAGATCGGTGTCACAGATCGGTTTCACAGATCGGTGTGACAGATCGGTTTTACAGATCGGTCTGACAGATTGGTTTCACAGATCGGTGTGAGAGATCAGTTTCACAGATCAGTTTCACAGATCGGTTTCACAGAACGGCTTGACAGATCAGTTTCACAGATCGGTCTGACAGATCGGTTTCACAGATCGGTGTGACAGATCGGTTTCACAGATCGGTCTGACAGATCGGTTTCACATATCGGTCTGACAGATCGGTTTCACAGATCGGTGTGACAGATCCGTTTCACAGATTGGTGTGACAGATCAGTTTCACAGATTGGTCTGACAGATCGGTTTCACAGATCGGTGTGACATATCGGTTTCACAGATCGGTCTGACAGATCGGTTTCACAGATCGGTGTGACAGATCAGTTTCACAGATCGGTTTCACAGATCGGTTTCACAGATCGGTGTGACAGATCAGTTTTACAGATCGGTTTCACAGATCAGTTTCACAGATTTGTTTCACAGATCGGTTTCACAGATCGGTTTCATGTACAGTAATGGTGGGTGAACAGTGTTTCCAGACTCCTACAGTTTTGCCCCTTTTGACATTTCCTTTGACGTAAAATAGATTTAAAGCCTTATTTTAAGGGCTCTTAAGGCCGTTTAAAATGCCATAAATCCTATATTAATTATTCCTAAGGCTTGGAATGTTTTACTTGGTCAAACCGCATGGGTTAATGCGATCCGTTTTTAATGGAGAATTAACCAGATCTTAAACCGTCGCCCCATTAAATCTTAAAAAGGGACGAGATATCATTCTCCCTTGTTCTTTCCCTTTGTTCTCAACTAAGAGGGGCTAGAACCTTTCAATCCTTTCCGTATGAGTTGCACAATCAATCTTTACTCCTAGGATTGGTTCTGCTTTGTTTTGATGCAACCAAGTTGTGTCGATCATTCTTCCACATAAGTTGTCACGAGAGAAAGATTGTGGCCTGCTGTGTGGATAAAGGACGTCATGAACTCTTCGAGGTAGGGGATTCATGGATTCTCTAATTGTATATGTGCAATCGTAGAATTAGCATGATTTATCCCTTTGGATAACAATGAAATTGACCTAATTAAATACTTGAACCGGATTAAAAGAATTGGTTGATCGCATGTTGTTTCTTTATACCGTGATAACGATTGCCTCATGTTGTGATAAATAGAATGTTATCTATGTTTTCTTTGACTTGTTGTTCGTTCATGATAGAAAATGATAATGAACGTAAAGCCGGAATTAATTGTTAATTAATTGGCTAAAGATAAAGAGGCATGTAAATTAATCTGGTTTTTGCCGTTGTTGTAGTTGTTCTAATTTGAGGATAATAAAATTAGGGAAGTAAGCATGGTTATTTAATTGTGATAGATTGCTGATTAGGTATCCATGATTGGAACCTACGAATAACAAATCTGTTAATTCAATATGGATTAGAGAACATATTATGTGGGAATTTCAAAAGGGTTCTAAGTTACCCGCTTTCTTGTAAGGATGAATGCCTTGTGGTTTAGAGCTCTGAGTGCTCATTTTTGTATGAAGGATAAATGCCTTTTTAAAGGGCCGAGAGCCCATTTTGTGGTCTTTGATTTCCTGCTACTTGTGATTTGATGTGAGCCTGGATGGCTATTGTGATATGTGGAGGTATGGGGACTTGTGGTTGTGGCAGCAGATGACGCCTAGTGTGGCGAGATGCATCAGTTTATGCTTGTGGGTGTCGGGGAGGAAACTAGGGATGATGGAATGGGATGGATGTGGTTGCCAGTTACTTGTGGTTTTCTTGAATGTTAATCTACTTTTCTTTTCCCCACTGCTCAAGGCAGCTGGTCTTGCTACCCTTCTTCCGAAGGAGGCGAAGACGCGCGGGGTATGCCACGTGCTTTCCGTGTTTAGCCTCTCGAGGGAGAAGGGGTATATACTCTTTCTATAGGTGGAAAAGACTCGACGGGTAGTATATCTACTCACCGTGTTGAGCCTCCTTTGTGTTTAGAAGCATAGGATGTTTTTCTAGAATGCCTGGGAATGTGGAAAAGTAATTGTGTAATGAATGTTTGATTAAATGGTGAAAATCCATGGGGATGGAGATGCTGGAATTTAAAGGTAATGTGAATCTTAAAAAGGAGCAGTTGTTTTTGAATGTGATGCCAATTCAGTTTAATGTGGAATTGTTCATTCTTAATTAATGTTTAAAGAATTAATTAATGTATAGTGGAACTGATAAAATGAGAACGGAGTAATCTAATAAATCTCTTCAAATGTTTGTGTGCTTATAGGATACCTAGTCTTAGAAGTTGCATCCTGGAGTCTGAGAGACGTTAGCTGCAGTAGTATCTAAGACTAGGTAATGCCCATAGTGTGGATGTGAGTTACTTATATATTCTGTACTTTTTGTGTTTCTATACGCTATTCCACCCTGTCGGTAAGGGCAGCTGACACCCCGGGGATTCTGAGCCCTGGGGGGGTGTTTTCCCCAACATTCTGATGGGAGGTTGAATGGATGACTACCCCCTTTGGCTCCGCTCTCTTCTCCTGGTAGATACTTGTGCCATGAGGCACAACGGTTAGTTACCCCATATATGTGTGTAGAGGGCTGTAATGGCTTGTGGTTATTCACACACATATATTCTGGATATAGTATCCTACGGACTACTATAGGTGTAACGTGTATAGGCTATGATGGATTGAGGATCCTTACTCGGCGTATGGGCTGTAATGGCTTGAGGTATTATACCCGACGTATGATACAAGTTATGCGAGCTGTGGTGGCTCCCGGAAATTACCTGGTTACTTTTGGTTATGAGGACGGTGTGGTGCTTTGCCCAGGTGTCTGCGGGCAAGCTTATGTGGTGCATGAGGTGCGGATTGTGGAGCTTAGCCCAGGTGTCTGCGAGAAAGCCTTTGGAGAGAGATGCACAGGACGTATGTCGTTGGGGCAAAGCGGCAAACCAGTGGGGAAGTAGTAGCGGGGTACCCTTGATCTTCTTTACTATATGCTATATTCTTGTATGCATTACTTGGTGAGAGTATCCATGGTGAGGTTGGGAACATAGTATACCTGTTTAGGTGACAAGTTAGTTTCACTTGTTTTTCACTGGGCTTTAGCATGCTTTCTTTACTTTTGCACGAGAGTCTTGGGGAGGATCCTATTGAGTATACTGTTATACTCACCCTGTGTACAGATAAACTGTTTTTCAGGTCACTTGGAGCAGGTTGGAGATCAAGCTGGTTACTACTAGCTTGCGGTTGGAGGAGGAGCTGTTCGGGCTTGTGGTCACTGTCGTTTTACTTTATTTTGGGTACTTTTAGTTTCCCCTTTTAGTTTTAGTACTTTTGCATGGAATTTCATATATGTACATGGTTTCCTTTTATATTTCAGTTCTGAGTTGGAGTTGATTGGAGTCTATTCTATCTCTCTCTTCCGCATGTGTTCTCTTAGAGGGTAATGCCTCCCATTTGTATGTTTATTATACCCTCGGTGCTAGTCGCCAACCCGGGGCCTACTGGAGGCGGGACTAGGGGGTCATTATCTCCCTTCTCACATTGTCAACCTAGGATGGGTACACTTTGTGGGGAGGTGGTCATGACAGAGTGGTATCAGAGGTCTGGTTGAGGGATAGGATGGAGTTTGGAGTTAGGCATAGGTGAGGATGCATGGGATGGTAGGGGAATGGTGTTATTCTTGTTTAGAAAGTAGGGTAAACACTGGAGACCGGCAGAGACATAGGAGTTTAGGGACCCCTATGATTTGTTGCACGGACCTTTAAGTTACAATGGATACTAAACAAGTGATACCGATTACAGGGTAGAGACCTAGGAAAGGATAATGCATCATTATTCTTTGCGCTTGTGTTTGAATGGGTAGACCTTGGGATAGGTAACCTAAAATTAATAAAACAAAAAAATTAATTAATTAATGTTTAGTCTTCCATATTCTAGGCTTAGAAGCTCTAACAGTTGTTATTTTATAGGTATGGCTCCAGGTTGACGTCCTTGTCAGGTTTGCGCAAAAGATGCCCAGCAGGCTGTTCCAGCAGATCGCCGCCGGGTAGAGGTTGACGACGATGACACTTGGAGGAAGACACTCCAAGAGTTCCAGCGCCAGAGTCTACAGAAGTACGAGGGCTCCGTTGTAGATGTAGTCATAGAAGACTGGTTGGAGGAGGTCGAGATAGGCTTCAGTTTGATTCATGCTCGAAAGGAACACTGGGTGTCCTTGGTTGTGACGATGTTGCGTGGAGCAGCGAGACAATGGTGGTTCTTGTTCCTCGGGGATCGTGAGGAGTCAGCGATCTCATGGGAGGAGTTTCGAGACAGGTTTAGAGTCGAGTTTCTTTCATCGACTGCGAAGGCATCCAGTCGCCAGGAGCTACTCACCCTTCGACAAGGGAGCTCCAGTGTTCGAGAGTTTGGAATCCATTTCAGGAACCTTCTACGATATGCTTCAGACCTGTTACCAGATGATGAGGCCAGGGCCAGGCATTTCGAGGAGGCTTTGCGTCTAGAGATCCAGCGCCAGGTCACCCCATTTATGCTGAAGACATATCTAGAGGTGCTGGCGAGGTCAGAGGTTTTTGAGAGGACTTTGGCTATGACCGGATCATCACGAGAGGGGAATCGTCATGATTCATCACGAAGTAGAGCTGTGGTCCGAGGTTCCCAGTTTTCAGGACAGAAGAGTTTTCGTTCACCTGAGGGTAGGTCCCAGCCCTTCCCATCACTATTCTCCAGAGGCAGCAACTCTCAGGCCTATGCCAAGGGATCATGCTCTTGTTTTTATTGTGGTGGTCATGGTCATCAGCAGTGGGAGTGCCCAACTTTTCAGAGCAGTCATCGTGCACCAGGTGCTCCAATCCAGGTTCCTCCGTTGAGGCAGTTCCAGCCGAGGCAGCAGCAGCAGGTTGCACCAGCTTTAGATCACCTGAGGGTAGATGGAGCAGGCAGAGGACAGCCCCATGACGCTCCCCGTCCTCAGAGAGCAGAGCATGGCTGTGGTGGTGGTCGTCATCAGGGTCAGAGAGGCTGCGGAGGTGGTCGTGGTCAGCTTCATGCTCTAGTGTTGCCAGCTCCAGGCGAGCCAGACGTCGTCTGAGGTACCCTTTACTTGTTTTCTACCTTGGTGTATGCGTTGTTTGATTCAGGAGCGACACACTCCTTTATATCCCCTACCCTTGTCCACGCTTTGGGACTTGAGGTAGAGAGGCTTCCAGTGCCCTTGGCGTTGACTACGCCAGTTGGAGGTCGAGCTAGCTTGTTTGAAGTATGTAGAGACTGTGAGCTAGTGTTGGGGAAACACCGCTATTGGGGAGATTTCCTATGTTTACGAATACAACCATACGATGTCATCCTCGGCATGGATTGGTTGTATTCGGTGCAGGCTATTGTGGATTGCTACAGGAAGAAGGTCGTTTTCTTTGTTGAAGATGGAGAGAAAGTGGTTTTTGTTGGTGAGAGAGATCCTCAGATGAGTCATAGATGAGTTCCATCCTTATCATCCATGATGGCTGGGATGACGCTGAGTTCTTCAGAGGTTCAACAGCTGGCATTTCCTAGGGTCGTAGAGGAGTACCCTGATGTCTTTCCAGAAGAGGTTGTATCCTTACCCCCTCGACGAGAGATCGAGTTTGGGATCGAGCTACATCCAGGAGTGTCTCCTATCTCTATGTCTCCGTATAGGATGGACCCTTATGAGTTACGAGAGCTACGTATTCAGCTCGATGGTCTGTTGCAGTGTGGTTTTGTTCGGCCAAGTGTGTCACCTTGGGGTGCACCAGTTTTGTTTGTGAAAAAGGCTGATGGCAGTTTGCGGTTGTGCGTCGATTATCGTCGATTAAACAAAGTGAAAATAAAGAACCGCTATCCTCTCTCGCGGATTGATGACCTATTTGATCAACTGAAGGGTGCAAGTTGGTTTTCAAAAATGGACTTGTGGTCAGGATATCATCAGATGCGTGTAAAGGATGAGGATATCCCGAAGACTGCTTTCTGCTGTCGTCATGGGCATTATGAGTTTGTTGTAATGCCATTCGGCTTGACAAATGCTCCAGCTGTTTTCATGGGGTTGATGAATGCTGTGTTCCGTTAATTCCTGGACAAGTTTGTTGTGGTTTTCATCGACGACATCCTTGTGTACTCCACATCTGAAGAGGAGCATGAAGAGCATCTACGAGCCGTTTTGGGAGTTCTTCGCCAACATCGGTTGTTTGGGAAGTTGTCCAAGTGTGAGTTCTGGGCTCGAGAAGTTCATTTCTTGGGACATGTTGTGTCCCAACAGGGAGTAGCTATGGATCCTTCGAAGATAGAAGCAGTGGTGTCTTGGCCAGCCCCCAAGACCGTGTCAGAGGTGCGAAGTTTCCTTGGTCTCGTAGGCTATTATAGGAGGTTTGTAGCCAATTTCTCCCGAGTTGCGACTCCTCTGACAGCTTTGACCAAGAAGGATCAAGCGTTCATATGGACTGATCAGTGTCAGACAACTTTTGAGTATCTAAAGGATAAGTTGGTAAGTGCTCCAGTCCTTTGTCTTCCAGCGGAGGGAGTCCAGTTTGATGTTTTCTGTGATGCTTCACATCTGGGGCTAGGCGGTGTTCTCATGCAGCAGAGGTCTGTTGTTTCTTATGGGTCTCGGCAGTTGCGTCCCCATGAATGAAACTATGCCACCCATGATCTTGAGTTGGCAGCCGTGGTGTCTGCTCTGAAGTTGTGGAGACATTACCTCATTGGTGATCACTTTTTGGTTTTCACCGATCATAAGAGTTTGAGGTATGTTTTCTCCCAACGTGATTTGAACTTGCGGCAGCGTCGGTGGATGGAGTTATTGAAAGAATACGACTTTGAAATAT
The DNA here is from genome assembly GCA_963277665.1 of Viscum album. Classification (NCBI taxonomy): domain Eukaryota; kingdom Viridiplantae; phylum Streptophyta; class Magnoliopsida; order Santalales; family Viscaceae; genus Viscum; species Viscum album. Next base: position 917,522,614 of record OY728164.1, on the reverse strand, counting down.
CGTATACACCTGGGAAGGGAAATGTTGTTGCTGATTCACTGAGTCGAAAGTCACGTAATGATGTTGTGCGTGAATCTGGTGATTCCTGGAGAGTGATGTAAGAGCTATCAGCTTTTCATCTTGATATGGGAGAAGTTGGGGGAAGAGGTTGTCTTTTCCAGATGACGGTGCAGTCATCCGTGATGTAGAAGGAGGAAGAGTCTCAGTTGGGTGATCTAGAGGTAGAAGTTTGGAGAGACAGAGTTTTGTGTGGTGAGTCCCTTGATGATTGGTTGGAGGATACCGAGTGTTGTATCATGGAAGGCTTTTTGTTCCCTTGGCAATGCGTGAGACGGTTCTCCGAGAGTTCCATAGTTCACCCTTGGTGGTACATCCTGGTGTGACGAAGATGTACCGATCCTTGAGGAGTCAGTTTTGGTGGCCTGGGATGAAGTGTACAGTTGCAGAATGTGTGTCTCGATCTTTAGTCTGCCAGAAGGTGAAGGCCGAACACCGTGTTCCTGGTGGTCTTCTCCAGCACTTAAAGATTCCTCATTGGAAGTGGGAGGACTTCTCAATGGACTTTGTTACAGGTTTACCTCGAGCTCCGGGAGGACATGATGCTCTATGGGTGGTAGTGGATCGTTTAACTAAATCGTCCCACTTCATAGCAATCAAGGAGTCGAGCTCAGTGGAGGTTTTGTCGAGGTAGTATCTGGAGGAGGTGGTGAGGCTTCACGGAGTACCTAGGACGATCATTTCTGATCGAGATCCTCGTTTTACCTCTAGGGTGTGGAGAGGTCTCCAACATGCTTTTGGCTCTCAACTGTGCCTTAGCACTGCTTTTCATCCCCAAACGGATGGTCAGACAGAGCGAACCATCCAGACTCTTGAAGACATGTTGGCTCTTGTGTTCTTGATTTTGGAGGTTCATGGAAAAAGCACTTATCTTTGGTAGAGTTCTCTTACAATAATAGTTTTCACTCTACCATCGGCATGGCGCCGTTTGAAGCCTTGTATGGACAGCCATTCCATTCTCCGTTGTGCTGGACTGGGGTCGGAGAGTCCTCAATTCTCGGACCAGAACTAGTGCAGAATACGACAGAGATGGTTCAAGTGATTCGTGAGAGGATGAAGACAGCACAAGATCGTCAGAAATCTTATGCTGATCAATGAAGGAGACCCTTAGAGTTTAATGTTGGGGATCATGTGTTTCTAAAGGTGACTCCCCGTCGTGGGCAGTGAAGGTTTGGTCGCGGAAGTAAGTTTTCTCCCCGTTTTGTTGGGCCTTTCGAGGTGTTAGCTCGTGTTGGAGGTGTGGCATATCGAGTAGAACTTCCCCCTCAAATGAGTCGGATACATGATGTTTTCCATGTATCGCAGCTCCGTCGTTACCTTCATGATGAATCTCATGTTATCAATTGGGGAGAGATCGATATTGATGATGATGCAACCTTCGAGGAGAGACCTGTGGAGATCCAAGACCACAAGGAGAAGGTGTTGCGTGGGTGTTCTATCCCCTTAGTTCGTGTCTTGTGGCGACACGGTGCCATGGAGGAGAGTACCTGGGAGCGTGAGTCACAGATACGTGCTGAGTACCCAGAGTTATTTAATGTTTAACTCCTTTCTTTTAATGATGTTTTCTTTGTGGTTGGACCTTTCATGTTTTATTTATGTACCTTTGATGCGATGTTATGTTTTAATTGTTTGGGTCTGGATTGTTTGTTCCCATACTCCCGGATGTCGTAGTTTTGTTCCAGTTTTCGAACAACTCATGGTGGTTTTCCCATGAGAGGTATCTTATGGGGTGGTTGTTCAGACCCCTCTTTTCTTCTGGGTTGGTTTTTAATTCTCGAGGATGAGAATGTTTTGAGAGGTATCTAATGTAATGGCCCGGACCTCTCCGGTCCATTACTTTGTGGAATTTTGGTGTTGGAGGTGTTCCGGGAGGCCAAGGGGACTTATTCCCAACACTTTGCCAATTTTCTAGTTCTGTGAACAGTGTTTCCAGTTTTATGAACAGTAACAGATCAGTCTGACAGATTGGTTTCACAGATCAGTGTGACAGATCAGTTTCAGAGATCGGTGTCACAGATCGGTCTGACAGATCGGTCTCACCGATCAGTTTCACAGATCAGTGTGACAGATCAGTTTCACAGATCGGTGGCATAGATCGGTCTGACAGATCGGTGTGACATATCGGTTTCACAGATCGGTCTGACAGATCGGTTTCACAGATCGGTGTGACAGATCGGTTTCACAGATCGGTCTGACAGATCAGTTTCACATATCGGTGTGACAGATCAGTTTCACAGATCGGTCTGAGAGATCGGTTTCACAGATCGGTGTGACAGATCGGTTTCAGAGATCGGTCTGACAGATCGGTTTCACAGATCGGTCTGACAGATCGGTTTCACAGATCGGTGTGAGAGATCAATTTCACAGATCGGTGTGACAGATCAGTTTCACAGATCGGTCTGACAGATCGGTTTCACAGATCGGTGTGACAGATCGGTTTCACAGATCGGTCTGACAGATCGGTTTCACAGATCGGTCTGACAGATCGGTTTCACAGATCGGTGTGACAGATCCGTTTCACAGATCGGTTTCACAGATCGGTTTCACAGATCGGTGTGACGGATCAGTTTCACAGATCGGTTTCACAGATCGGTTTCACAGATCAGTTTCATGTACAGTAACGGTGGGTGAACAGTGTTTCCAGACTCCTACAGTTTTGCCCCTTTTGACATTTCCTTTGACGTAAAATACATTTAAATCCTAATTTTAAGGGCTCTTAAGGCCTTTTAAAATTCCATAAATCCTATATTAATTATTCCTAAGGCTTGGAATGTTTTACTTGGTCAAACCGCGTGGGTTAATGCAATCCGTTTTTAATGGAGAATTAACCAGATCTTAAACCGTCGCCCGATTAAATCTTAAAAAGGGACGAGATATCATTCTCCCTTGTTCTTTCCCTTTGTTCTCAACTAAGAGGCGCTAGAACCTTTCAATCCTTTCCGTAGGAGTTTCACAATCAATCTTTACTCCTAGGATTGGTTCTGCTTTGTTTTGATGCAACCAAGCTGTGTCGATCATTCTTCCACATAAGTTGTCGCGAGAGAAGGATTGTGGCCCACTGTGTGGATAAAGGAAGTCAAGAACTCTTCGAGGTAGGGGATTCATGGCTTCTCTAATTGTATATGTGCAATCGTAGAATTAGCATGATTTATCCCTTTGGATCACAATGAAATTGACCTAATTAAATACTTGAACCGGATTAAAAGAATTGGTTGATCGCATGTTGTTTCTTTATACCATGATAACGGTTGCCTCATGTTGTGATAGATAGAATGTTATATATGTTTTCTTTGACTTGTTGTTCGTTCATGTTAGAAATTTATAATGAACGTAAATCCGAAATTAATTGTTAATTAATTGGCTAAAGATAAAGAGGCATGTAAATTAATTTGGTTTTTTCCGTTGTTGTAGTTGTTCTAATTTGAGGATAATAAAATTAGGGAAGTAAGCATGGTTATTTAATTGTGATAGCTTGCTGATTAGGTATCCATGATTGGAACCTATGAATAACAAATCTGTTAATTCAATATGGATTAGAGAACATATTATGTGGGAATTTCAAAAGGGTTCTTAGTTACCCGCTTGCTTGTAAGGCTGAATGCCTTGTGGTTTAGAGCTCTGAGTGCTCATTTTTGTATGAAGGCTAAATGCCTTGTTAAAGGGCCGAGAGCCCATTTTGTGATCTTTGATTTCCTGCTGCTTGTGATTTTATGTGAGCCTGGATGGCTATTGTGATATGTGGAGGTATGGGGACTTGTGGTTGTGGCAGCGGATGACGCCTAGTGTGGTGAGATGCATCAGTTTATGCATGTGGGTGTCGGGGAGGACACCAGGGATGATGGAATGGGATGGATGTGGTTGCTGGTTGCTTGTGGTTTTCTTGAATGTTAATCTACTTTTCTTTTCCCTACTGCTCAAGGCAGCTGGTCTTGCTACCCTTCTTCCGAAGGAGGCGAAGACACGCGGGGTATGCCACGTGCTTTCCGTGTTTATCCTCCCGAGGGAGAAGGGGTATATGCTCTTTCTATAGGCGGAAAAGACTCGACAGGTAGTATATCTACTCGCCGTGTTGAGCCTTCTTTGTGTTTAGAAGCATATGATGTTTTTCTAGAATGCCTGGGAATGTGGAAAAGTAATTCTGTAATGAATGTTTGATTAAATGGTGAAAATCCATGGGGATGGAGATGCTTGAATTTAAAGGTAATGTGAATCTTAAAAAGGAGCAGTTGTTTTTGAATATGATGCCAATTCAGTTTAATGTGGAATTGTTCATTCTTAATTAATGTTTAAATAATTAATTAATGTACAGTGGAACTGATAAAATGAGAATGGAGTAATCTAATAAATCTCTTCAAATGTTTGTGTGCTTATAGGATACCTAGTCTTAGAAGTTGCAGCCTAGAGTCTGAGAGACGTTAGCTGTAGTTGTATCTAAGACTAGGTAATTCCCATAGTGTGGATGTGAGTTACTTATATATTCTGTACTTTTTGTGTTTCTATACACTACTCCACCCTGTCGGTAAGGGCAACTGACACCCCGAGGATTCTGAGCCCTGGGGGGTGTTTTCCCCAACATTCTGATGGGAGGTTGAATGGATGACTACCCCCTTTGGCTCCGCTCTCTTCTCTTGGTAGATACTTGTTCCATGAGGCACAACGGTTAGTTACCCCATATATGTGTGTAGAGGGCTGTAATGGCTTGTGGTTATTCACACACATATATTCTGGATATAGTATCCTACGGACTACTATAGGTGTAACGTGTATAGGCTATGATGGCTTGAGGATCCTTACTCGGCGTATGGGCTGTAATGGCTTGAGGTATTATACCCGACGTATGATACATGTTATGCGAGCTGTGGTTGCTCCCAAAAATTACCTGGTTACTTTTGGTTATGAGGACGGTGTGGTGCTTCGCCCAGGTGTCTGCGGGCAAGCCTATGTGGTGCACGAGGTGCGGATTGTGGAGCTTAGCCCAGGTGTCTGCGGGCAAGCCTTTGGAGAGAGATGCACATGACGTATGTCATTGGGGAAAAGCGGAAAACCAGTGGGGAAGTAGTAGAGGGTTACCCTTGATCTTCTTTACTATATGCTATATTCTTGTATGTGTTACTTGGTGAGAGTAGCCATGGTGAGGTTGGGAACATAGTATACCTGTTTAGGTGACGAGTTAGGTTCACTTGTTTTTCACTGGGCTTTAGCATGATTTCTTTACTTTTGCACGAGAGTCTTGGGGAGGATCCTACTGAGTATACTGTTATACTCACCCTATGTACATATAAACTGTTTTTCAGGTCACTTGGAGCAGGTTGGAGATCAAGCTGGTTACTACTAGCTTGCGATTAGAGGAGGAGCTGTTCGGGCTTGTGGTCGCTGTCGTTTTACTTTCTTTTGGGTACTTTTAGTTTTCCCTTTTAGTTGTAGTACTTTTGCATGGCATTTCATATATGTACTTGGTTTCCTTTTATATTTCAGTTCTGAGTTGGAGTTGATTGGAGTCTATTCTATCTCTCTCTTCCGCATGTGTTCTCTTAGAGGGTAATGCCTCCCATTTGTATGTTTATTATACCCTCGGTGCTAGTCGCCAACCCGGGTCCTACTAGAGGCGGGACTCGGGGGTCATTATCTCCCTTCTCACATTGCTGGCCCAGGAGGGGTACACTTTGTGGGGAGGGGGTCGTGACATAGGAGTTTGGAAGAATTTGATTTTTTTTGTTGCCTCAGGTGGGATGAAAGTTGGCCAATATGGGTTTCAATGTTTTTGAGGATGGAATGGGTGAAGCATGAAAAAATTTTCACTGCACTTTCCCATGGTTTCATAGAAGAAGAGGCTTGTCCCGAATTGGGATTTCATTTATTTTGGTTCTTGGGAAAGTGATTGTATTGGTTTTGGAATTGGGATGGATCACATGGATAGTGGAATCTAGGAGGAGGAAGAGAAGGATTGATCCTTTGAGGTTGATGAATAAAAGGGTAAGGTTGTTGGAAGTCACAAAAACCATGACCATATTGGAACTAGTTTGGGTTTTGAGGAGGGTATTGAGGGGGATAAGACATAGATTTTTCATACCTAAGGACTTGGTTATAAGAAGAAGAGAATGTCTCAAAGTGAGGTTGGATAGAGGTTCTACCAAACTGACCTAGTTGTTTAGGGTTGGTGTTCCACTAATCATATACTGCATTGAGCTCCATTGGTCTGGATGAATCGGATTTATCCACTTGATGTTGTGGACACGTGTCCGTCAGATGAGATGGGGAGCTGTATATTCCACAATTCTTGATAGGTACAGGGAACATAGATTGTAGAGAAGATGAGGTTGGGGCTTTGGTGGCCATAACTACTTGTCACACAAGACCTATAAGTTTACTCATCCACTCTATCATCTTGTTCGACTATATCGATTGACTATCTTGGGCTTTCATGACATGATCATGTGCTCAGGTATGGAATTTTTGTGTGTTTTCATCCATGTAGCTTATGATATCTCTTGCAGCTGCATGAGTTTTATCAATAAGAGAACCACCACTTGCAGCATCAATGAGAGTTCTCTCCATAGACAATAACCCCTTATATAAGTATTGGATCAATAGTTGGTTCGGGATTTGGTGGTGTGGGCATGTTGCAACAAGATTTTTGAATCTCTCCCAATACTCATGGAGTGATTAATTTTAGAGTTGAAGAGTACCAGTTATTTAATTTCGCATAGAAGTAGTCTGAGAAACAAGAAAGATTTTCTCTAAAAAGATTCGGTTTATTTCATTCCATGTGGTTATGGAACCAGGTGGGTGGTATTAAATCCATGACTTGGTGGAGTCAGCTAAGGATAATGGGAATTCTCAGAGTTTTATTTGTTCCTCAGAAACCCTTTGAGGATTCATAGTAGAGGACACCACTTGGAACTCTTTAATATGAAGATTTGGATCCTCACCATCTAGCTCGTGGAAAGGAGGAAGAATATGAATCTAACCTGATTTGAGTTTGAAATTAGCCTCTATGTTTGAATATTGAATACCAAGAGGTTGGTAATTCATATCATAGGCAACAAGTTTTTTAAGTGTTTGTTCGATTGGATTGGCCATATCTAATTCAATTGGTTGGACAAGGAATGGTTCATGAATTATTTGATTATCCATAGTGTTCCTCCTATGTTGGCAAAGTGTTCAATCATTTTAGGGTCAAAAGAATATGAGGGATTTTTTGGGAGGATATGGGGAATTCTGAGAGATTTTGGAAGAATATAGGTTTTTCTTTGTGTTTTTTTTAAATTATGATTTGTTTTTATTTTTTTACAATAACAAGAAACTAATGACAACTTAAAGCACCACCCCTGGAAATAGATCCATTTTAAATCACAAACTATTGTCGTCTATTGACCGGTAAAGGTTTCGGTGCTCTTCTAATGTGAATGGAAGCACTCGGGTCGAATCATTGGTGTTGATACTTTATAATAGTCGATTGTTGTTAGTGGATTGTATTCTGATTGGGGGTTTGTTTGCAGATCTTATGAAATAATTTATAGAAGATGTTTTATTTAAAAAATTGATAAATATTGGGGTGATTTCATCATTATGATGTTATGCTTTTGATATACATGAACTTTTCTTTATATTGCATTAAATTAACACTCGTGTCACAAGTTGACTTTGATTGGAATTCCTAAGTGTTAAGGCTTTAATAAAAGCCTTAACATAACTAGGATTCTAATCTCAATCAGTACTTGATTTTGTTAATTTATTTATGGTTAAAATAATCAATGAAATCCATTCGTTAAAAAAATATTTCATTAATACATGACATGTTAAGTCCAACATACACAATGTTAATTCAATGAATACTAATCGAGCAGAAGCTCTCAATCACTTAACATAGAAAAATTATAACTCAGCCCAATGGTATATTTACTCAGACATTAAGATGGTTATTAATCTGGTAATATATGAGTATGGGGATGAACTAATAACTGAAGAGAAATAAAGTGATAAGAAAATATTTTTGCGTCGAAAACACACACGAACGATGACGAGAATTAAAAATGAAATTTAGATTGAATGAGAAAGAAAAAGAAGGGAAGGGGATTCAAATGTATTTAAGATATTTGGATAAAATTAATATTAAACTAAAAACATTTGAATTAGAATAAGAGATATTGATGAATAAACTTTATTTAAAACATAATTACAAAAAAAGACTTACAGGATTACAACAATAAAGAACACAAAAGTAAATGAAAACAAAGAGATGAGGAAAGGTCTCTCAAGAAAAAAAATGAGTATGGAAGGTCCTCCCAAGACATTGGAATATATTTAATAGTGCCTATTTATGCTCCAATATTCTAAAATTCCAACCCTTTTGAAAGAAGAGGAGGGGATGTATTTATAGCCCAAGGTGGTGGGCTATTTGAATTCCAAAACTACCCCACCACTTGGCTTGTCAATTTGGACATCTAGGAAGACAAATCACGAGATATCATTTTCATCACAATTTTATATAATAATGTTGTACGACTAATCTAAAAATATGGAGGCATTTATATTTATGGAGCCAACGGTATGTCATTTTTCATAAACAATGTTAAACTATCTATTTCTATCCATTCTTTTTCTATAGACAACAAGTGAATGGTTTTTGAATTGAAATATGCCTTCAAATAGAAATAATTTCTTAAAAAAAAATTTCTGCCTATATCGCCTATTTCACACTAAAATGTAGAATCATGATTTGATGAATAGATCCGGAGACATGTCATGAATACTTTACTGATATTAATTCTGGTCCGTAATGGTTGGTAGAGATTAATTAAATCAATTGGGCCTCTTATCTTTGGATTTGGGCCTTTAAATATTTATCCAATAATCCTTACATTTCCCCTAAGCATAGTTAGAGAACAAAGGAATTTGGAATTATGGATTGAGCCCAGTAATTCAATCTTCATAGTTGGTCCAGTTTCATCACAAATTCTTTGAGTCTTCTTGTGTGGTCAATATGACCCTTCAAATGGAAGAATTGGCCCATGATCCCTTCTAATGAAATGTTTTATATTGAAATATGAATCCTAAAAAGAAGAATAAAACAATTTAGATAAATAGGGTGATATTTATAAATGAAATTTTAATCTGACAACATTATAATACTTCTAAAAATGCTCAAAAATTATATTTAGTAATAAAACATTAATATTTCACAAAAATTAAGCACATTTCATAAAAAATCAGTAAAGAGAGTATATAATAAGTCATGAAAATATTAATAACATCAATATTATTCAATTATGATGTTATATCAATGTATGTTATGTATGGTTCTATATAATCTAACACTCAACAGACCCACCCATTTTACACTACTAACCATAGAGGGTACATGTAAAACACATTAAGACAAAATATCCTTTAGTGATCGTTACTAAAATCAAGAATCTCACCAACTCTAGGATCTATCACATAAACACCCATAGAAAAGGGAATCATTAAAAAAACCATATAAAATCCATCCATGATCTACTAATATGTCACCTAGGAATGAATATAAAATATGTAGGGCTAGAAATCCTAATGATCAAGCCATCAAATTTCTACTTGAATAATTGAATCCCTCAAGGTGATTCCCCTTATGAATTCATAAGGAATATCTGTGAGAAAAACACATATCTAGAATCACCTCTCATTAATCACCTATTATAAAATTAGGTTCCCTTTAATCAAACTGAATAATACTATTATATTACCATATCATGTATAGAGTGAGATATTCATGATGAATATTTACCATAAAAGTATTGATATTTCTGAATCCAATGTTTAATTAGAAACATTCTTAGATTATTTATCATATTATAATGTTATAGAATTTCCTAAACAATACTGATAACCTTGGGATAATGTGAAATTAATATTAAAAATATTTCATATTGTCCAGATACATAATTTTGACATGACCCTGATGATATGTGTCCATCAGTTGGTTGAGGCTTATATTCATTGGTACCTCCACTCACAAAGTTCACACATGCCGATCTAGAGTAGATGATATCCAGAGGAATGAACCAACAATAGGAAAACCATATTATTAAAGTGTAATTGGTTGTTCAAATACCTCAACACTTGTAATTTTCTACTGACTTGAGATTATTTTCTATGTAAGAAATTTTATTACAATAACAACACAAGTTTTTTTACATAAGAATTATATCTTTTTAGATGAATATTCAATACATTTCAGAAATACTCGGCTGATGACTATAAATATTTAGTGTCTTTAGAGAGTAGATAAATAACCTCCTTATTTCATTAATCATCTTCAACATCTCCCACAAACCAAGGTTTTTATACATAATTATTACCATTTTTTATTAATAATAAAAAAATCATAAAATATTGGCCTTGGAATATAAATATTTATTTTCATTAGAGACTAGTGAAAAGATCTTATAATTTAATGAATGGTCTTTAATATTCCCAAAATATATCTCTATATTTAGTAATATACATAGAAATGCCCAACATAAAACCTTTATTTATAATTTTAGTAAAGGAAACATAAAAAAGATTTAGGTCAAAAGCATAGCAAGGGTAAATATGGGAGATATCAATCGATGAACATATGAAATCATAAGATAATAATAAGGGTATGAGATAAAAAATATTATATATAAATAATATACCCAATCTATCATGGAAAATCAACATGATTCATGGAAAACGAAATTATCATTTCAAAAGGCATGGATCATAAGAGTGAGAAATCATCAGAAATCAATAAAACCCATAAGTTCATTTCATATTAATAAAACCCCATCATATGTATATAAACCATTTAATATGGAATTTTTAATTACCAAGACCATAAAATAAAAATGTATCATGCATAAACACCTATTTACTATAATGGTTCTAGCACATCGACTTGTTTTCCATAATGAATCATGAAAGTCGACTTGTTTTCCGGAGTGGATAATTCACATCAACTTATTTAACATAGTGGACCAAGAACATTGATTTGTACCTCGTAATTATCCCATGAGATTTAAAAATATACCTAATGCGTTGTATGTCTATTTAATTCATGGCCCACCCATCAAATAATGATAACCATACATATGTTTTCTACAAGATCATTAATTATTTATCAAATCCTAATATAATAACCCATGGAAAAAATGGTTTTATTAACATTTCATCAATGCATTATAGAACAACCCATGGAAAATAAATGGGTTTCATAAACATCTCATCATCAATAATCATAAACCATATAGAAAAAGAATAAGTAAGGTACCATTGGATCATATCCCTAGTAAAAAATAAGAATTGTTTGTCCTTGATGATTATAAATTTCATAAAAATATCAACAAAAACATTCATGAAGAATATACTATAAGTAATTTAATTTCAATAATAAAAATATTTAGTTTTAATACAAGAATTAAGTCTCTTACATTTTAAGTTTATTTGAGGTTTATATTTTTATAGAATTAGATCGAAACTCATAGATAAAAATATGATATATTAAAAATTGGAAACTTCTAATTAGTATTCATTTTCCCCATAAAATAAAACTTGTAAAATTAATTATGTTTTATTTTATGAAAAAAATTCACAACATTAAACTTGAATTATTATTTTCCATTAAACATAATTAAACCATACAAAAATGTAATTTAAAAAATGTGGGATGTGGAAAAAATATTATTAAGAGATATAAAATGATGAAATCTATTAGTATAGTAAAACACATGAAATACCATGACAATAAATTTCTTCAAAACAAACCATTTTACCTATAAAGAAAATCATCCTTATTTTAAAATATCATTTATCATACATTTTGAAAAAAATCATGAAAACTCATGAGAAATAATATAAAATTCATGTTGGTTCCTTGGGAAATCATCTCATATAACCCTTAAAACCCTTATTAAACATATACATGCTACAGTAACCATACCATCAAATTAAATTGTAATTATTTAGAGAACACAATCATTACCTAATGGTTTAGATAAATTTATAGGTTCACCCATTATATAAGATATATCAGGCTCCCCTATAAGCTATAATAGAGATAAAACCAACATATAAACAATTTCCAAGTACCATAAAATATATAAAACTTTAAAATATTGAATTTTTTTTCATAAAACTCTTGGAAAACACTTTTAAACACATATGAAAAACTCTTTCAAATATCAATGTTATGTTTATTAAAACACCACCTTAAATACCAAAATACCCAAAAAAGAGGAAATAATGTTTTTTAAATGAATAAAAAATTAAATAATGTAAATTAATCCAAAAATAAAATAATTATTATAAATGTGGGAAAATTCATATATCATCTATATGTAAGAATATAACATTCCTTTTTTCCTTTAGTAACAAATGTAAAAATTATTGTTAAAATGTTCATTTTGAAAAAAGTTTAAATAAAGAAAAATTAGTTATGTAATTACGTTTATAAATATATTGTGCCTATATAAAAAAAATAATGTAATATTTTTATAATCATGTAGACGGAAGAAAAAAATTTAGAAATTAAATGATTAAACACTCAAAAAATAGTTTTATGTAAAAGTAACACTTACCTTAAGTCCGACTTCTCACATACAATCATTACATCCAAGAAAAATAAACTTACATTAATTATTTACATGTTTATGAACTTTTTTAGAGTTTATTATGCCTTTTATTTTACTTATTTTGATGATATATATAATTAATTTATCATTTAAGTTCTCATTAATAATTTTGACAATGTTAGGCTCAGATGTTGAAAATGAATTTGGTAGGTCGATTATGGTCAAAGAGGTGATTATTTAAACATTTAAAAAATAATAATCATTTTTAAATAATTATATCTTTTATAAATAAATTATACTTTTGAAACCAATCAGGTAATATGGTTATGAAAATTGAAATATGTAATGATCATGGAGATGGTAGTCCGTACGTACGCATGAGTAACGTTTCCATTTTTCAATAATAATTTTGAAAAGAAGGTAGATAATATTTTTTATTTATATAATTATAATCACATCATAAATACCATATAAATTCCTTAAATGTACTTATATTTGTCATCTATGATATTTGGTGTTGATAAAAATTGCATCGCTTCCTAGAGGAGATAATTCACAAGTATGTAGGAAAGACATTATCATTTTTCAATGAATGAAAAGGTAAAAAGTAAATGATATATTTTCTATTAAGAATGATAAATATGTCATTAATATAATATATATACAATAATTTTATCATTATAACCAGTTATTAGAGTCAATTATGGAAAACAAATTACATCAGATTGTGAGGCGATAGTCTGCCGTACACACGAATGATGGTGTCATTTTCCATTTGATGGAAGAGGAGATGGATTTTGGTTAATACATTAACATAATAACATATAAATATATGGGAGATGTTTTTTTATATTATCATTTTTGGATAATATTTTAAGGAGTTGGTTGAAGAAACAAAATAAAAACGCTATGTTAATAACTATGCCTCTAATTTAGAAAAAACTCATTGGTATTATACCTAAATCCATAAAATATTTAGTTTCTAATAAAAAATAACTCTAGAAAGTTTGTGTAGAATTAATGAATTTATTTTTATATTTATTTTCTAAAAAAGGATTTTATGGTGTGAAGAGAATAGGAGAGGTTGTATGTTTTTATATGTGAGGTAGAGAACATATAAGGATTTTTTGAAATGAAAAAGTTATAACCATGATTTAAACTAGTTAAAAGTACCTAAATGGGACATTAAAAAGTATTATATGAGATAATGTGTAAATATGAACAAAAAATATAATTCATAAAAGTGATGTTTCGTCATTTTAACCTTTTCCTTTTTAATTTGACCCCTAGTAAACACATTTTTACCTTAACCCAATTTTTTTTTTACTTTTTTCCCTATTAATTATTAATAAAATGAAGTTAAAAATATTATATAATATAAATTATTCTGATTTTAAATATTCAATCTATTTTACCAAATTAAAATCAAAATAGTTGGAGAATATAATTTAATATTAAACTCAGAGATTCGATGAAAATAGGTTTTTCAGGAAACATATTATTCAAATAAATGATGATTTTATATTAGCTTTATGGTTAATAATAATAGTTATATGGATTATAAATAATATTATTTATTTATTATATATAAATTTCAGTTAAATAATTTTTCAAAATAGTATGATTTAATTATTTAAATAGGATAAACATTTTTCACTTAAAAACAGTTTCACAAAAATGTGTTTTAAAACCAAAATATAAACTTATACTAAAATCCATTATAAATTTGATTAAAACATAATATTTTGGATAAAGTTTAAATAATTAATACTTATTTTTCACGAAATAAAATTAAAATAATAATTCGCCTTATAAGTAATATATTTTATTTAAAGGAAATGATAGTTTTACAAAACTCGGTATTTTTCCCTATTAAATGATAAAATAATTTTTTTAAGAATTCCCAAATATTAACCCTATGTTAATTTTGATATGATGACTTTAAAATATGAAATTAAAATTTTAAATTAAAAATATATAATTTCTAAATTAAACTTTTCAATTGAACCTTCTAAGAAAACTGTTACATAAGACAATTTCATTTATGTTTTAAAATTTGTATAATATTTTAATAATGAATATACCTATCTCATTAAGGAATACAAATAAATATTAATATAATTTACTCTATCATTAATTGGTTTTAACATTCTTCCCCTATTTTTTAAATTTTTTATTTATAATTTTATGAATTTATTAAACAAGTGGAGATATCTTTCCCTTAAATAATTTTTTTATTCCCATATTGATTCTTGAAATATATGGTTCTTCCATAAAACCTAAACCTATAGAATTACCATATTTCAGAAAATTATCTATATGGTCATGAAAATTTATTGGTTATTCCTCATTAGAAATATTCTCTTCTAACTAAACCACATGAGGGCCCAATACCTGAGGTGATGCTAAATATATTTCCATAACATTAAAAAATGAAATACTTTATGTGCTTGGGATAAACTTAGATGAAAGGACACTTGGTTTTTAATTGATATAGAATTATAAATGATTTCATATGGTGTAATGAACCATATATTTAAATTCCTTATTTTACTAAAACACAGAACACTTTTCCATGGATATATTTTTATGAAAACATGTTAAGCTACCTATAAATAATCATCTTTCCTTTGGTTATACACAAAGAAATTTCTTCATACTCTGATCCATCCTCATATACTACTCAGTCATAATAACCTTATTAGACACTTCCACTTCCAATTTTTTCCCATAAACTTTATTTATCCTAATCTATCCCAAAAAGATGGAGTCTGACACTACTTTCCATATAATTCCTCAAATGGTTCCATATGTATACAAGAATGAAAAATGTTTTTATAAGATAAATCAACTAAAGAAAGATTTTATACCAAAATCATTTGAAATAAACTAAAAAATAATGAATCATATCTTTCATTGTCTGAATTTTATACTTTAATTATCCCTCAAATGGAGGATTAAATGTTTATTGAAATTCAATTGAACACCCAATGATTTTTGAATTCCATTTAAAAAATTAAATGTAAACCCATGATCATGTTTTGGGTTAACGGATAGAGGAACTCCATGTAAATTAGCTATCTTCTATAAATATTTTTGAGAAATCTGATCTGAATACAAAATATCTCGAATGGGAAGGAAATGAAAAAAATTAGTTAACAGAGGAAAATTTACCCAAATAAAATTGATACCTTTTGATATCATAGGAAATACCTATATAAAATATAACGATACATTTTCCCATATCCACTCTAACATAATAAAAGGTTTAAGCATTCCCTTTCAAAAATTTCATTATTATTTAATCTATTGAAAAGTAAAATGTTTCATGGTAAATTCAGAAATATCACATTTCATTCATTCCTACTAATAATACTCACCAAATGTATATTTATATCTTAGTTCTTCTGTATGAATGAAAAATGGGGAACATTGAGCTCCACATAATTCTCTCTTAAACTAGGTATCACAAGGCACATAAAATTTGTTACGAAATCAAAAAAAAAACAATTCTTGTCAAAATTAAATTTAGGAAACCTATCCATCTTAACCAATAATTTTTTTTATACATGATCCCCCTTATGTACCTGCTAAATTATTTCAGATAGATATGATTGTATGAACACTTGAAACAAAATATAAGAGGTTTCTACATCTATAATTTCAAGGCTAAAATTCAACAATTTATAAAGAACATGGTCTTTTTTCAAATGTAACATAGTTAGTGTGTCATTTTTTTGACTCATGGTATCATCTCATTTTTTTATTTATAGTATGATAATGAATTGTGTAACCATTATCCTTTATCACTTAAAACCTTCTTCTTTTCCTCATTTTTATATCCTTATTAGTGAATATGTACTTCAATATTTTTTTATTAGTATAGATTTCTCAAATTAATCCATATAAATGATACCTTCAAATTTTTAAATTTAAAAATGCACAATCTAATTTTAGATCATGTTTATGATAATTTAACTCAGGATGTGTCAATTTCTATGGAGTATAAGCTATTACCAGATTATTTTTCGTCATGACACAACCAAGTACCTTAAAAGACTCATCAATCTAGATGAAAAATTATGCATTTCTTGGGGGAAGGGTCAAAACTAGAGCCTTGACCAATATTATTTTTTCTAGAGTAATTTAACTCCTATTATAGTGAACTTAGTTAGTAGGATATACAAAAAAGATATTTTTTTTTCAGAAAACATTCAGTAGTAACATGATAATCCAAGAAAACCATTAATCTCTATGATATTTTTGGGTCATGTAATTTCTTCAACAACATTTTTTCTTGTTCAATAGTTATTATATATTTAGAAACAATTATCCCATTATAATATATTTTATTCAAAATAAATCACACATACTATGTTTTCCATATAGTTTCTTTTATTATATAGTTTTAAAAAAAATACCTAGGTTTCCTTCATGTACATATTAAGATTTATAATATAGAAAAATATAATATATAAAAACAACAACAATAGTATCCAAGAACATATGGAAAAATTCATTCATAAGGTACATAAATAATTGTGTTTGATTGGAAAACCCAAAGGGAATAAACAAAAACTCATAGTTACCTTATATATTCTGAAACAATATATTTATATTATTCGATTCTTTTACTTTCTATTTATGGTACCCAAATTGAGACCAATATTAATAAAATATTTCATTCCATAGAGTGTTCAAAAATATATTTAATATGAGGAAAATGATACATTTTCTTAACAATGATGTTATTAAATGTTCGATAATTAATGAAATGTATCACTGAACAATATTTATTTTTTTAATGGATCACCCAAGGTGATGTTATAGAAAGAATAAAACCATTATATAGAAATTCATACAACTTATTTTCCAATTCTAAACGTTATCTTTGATTCATTTGATATGGGGTTTTAAAATAGGCCTTGCATCAGACATACTGTAATCAATAAATTCCTCCTCCCAAAAAGGAATTACACCAGGTGAGTCCTTAGAAAAAACACCCATGTATTCATTCAAAACCATCACATTCACTAATTTGATCATTTTATTTATTTTCAACTATACAATCTAGGTAACATTAACTACCTTCTATAATAAATTTCTCATATTCATTGTTGGTTATCAAAGGTATAAAATTACTGAAAAACATTATTGGATATATATTCTATATTATCATGATAAACTGAAATCTAATACACACCCAAAATGATATCAAACTCTACTATTAGATGATCAAAAATATTTATAGGAAATACCAACCCACTAATAAAAATTGTATTATTCCTTTAAATATTGGTTGATTTTAAAATTTTACCCTATGCGATTTCACCAAACGTTATATCATATTTTCATCAAGTGATATTCCAAGTATTATTTCAAATTTAAAATAAATTATGGAATGAAATTATCCAATGTGAAATAGGGTATTGGTATAATTTGAATAAAAAAGTAATATACCTATCAAAACTAGATTTTATGGTTGTACATGAACCATATTAGTAGTAAACGACTTTTCTACAAAATTTTATTTTTTATAATTATGATTTCCATCCAAATAAACAAAATTCAAAAAAATTATCATAATTCCTAAAATCATTTAAAATGACGCATCTTACCACTCTCATTTCATCATTAGTCTATTAATTTACCTTTTAGACATAAGCCATATGTCTAAACCTTCAACATCAAAAACAATTCTCATATTATATAATAAAATCACCAAGATGATTTTTTCCTAACTTATTATAATATAGGAATTTTATTTTATTAAATACAGATTAATTTGAAGGATTCTTATGTAACTAATTCTATTCAGAGCTTTTATTACTCTTTTAATCTCAAGGAAAAAAAGTCCCAGAATAATCAATCTCAACATTATCCACATAATGAAAAAATTTCTCATAGTATGTAAATTCTCATGTGGCTAAATATATTCAAAAAAATTGTTTCAATCCCAAGTAAAATATATTAATTTACAATATATTTTATGAAAGAAATTTCGTACATACCAATCCTTCCTTATAAAATTTGATTTATATGCAGCTATTAAATCATCATTATTTTTAACTCTATTTTGGAAATTTATCTACAATATTGAGTCAAACAACTTCAGGGAAATATTTATCAAGGAAAATATTCTTAAATTTGTCCCATTATTTGGAATATAGAACATACTTTCCTCTAGTATTATTAACAAAAGTCCACTATAAACTTCCTTCACATCAAAAATGATAATTGAAAACAGTTACATTTTCATGTTATGAACATAAAATGAATTAAAACATCTTTTCATGTAAATTTATCCATAGAAAATAATTGGATTAAAATATCCACTTGATGTTGCAGGATGTTTTCTCATAATATGTCCCACTGTCATCATATTCCTATGTGGATGATTTGTCTGATCTGTAGCATGAATACCACCACCATTTATAACTTGTGTATACTATTCCATCAAAGAAAAATAATAATTAGTTCCAACTCCAACAATCTAAGGATTCTAATTTCAAAGGATATTCTCCTCATGGATCCTTTGTACAAGATACTCCTTAATTCCTATTGGGGAAACCACTCTAAATAAACAAAGTTTAGATAAATAAATAAGGAAACATTCAAATACTATATCATTTTAACTTAACCATAAATTATAACATTTAAATTGTATTATATTAACATTATCATAAAATATAAGTTATCTAAACCATTCCCCTGATACCAAAAATATGACACAACCTTATACATTACAGAATCTTGATTTTTAAACCAGGAGTTCATTATATTACTTTATAGGATCTTTTTTGGTATTGAGTTTTATAGAATTACATCATGAATCATAGATAAAAACCCATATATTAAAAAGTGGGAGCATTTAATTAGTATATTTTTTCTCATTATATAATACTTTTAAAATGAAATATGTATTATTTTCTTTAAAATTCTTCATTACATTCAACATAACTTCTTCATTTCATTGACCCATCTTTAAACACAATGAAAAAATTTAAAAAACATGGGATAAGAAAAAAATCATAATAAGAAATGTCAAAATAAGTAATCTATTAGTCTAATGAAAAACAAGAAATCCCAGGAAAAATCATTTATTCAAATTATACATTTTTACATGTAATGGAATCAACATTATTTTAAAAATATAACATATATTACATTTTGAAAATAATATATTCCCATGAAAACTTATTATAAAGAATATAAAATACATGTATGTTTCATGGGACACCATCTCATAGAACCCTTATAAATTGGAATAACTATCTGACTAACTTCTAATATATTTATTAAAATAAAATATTTATAACTAAATTTTTTAGGGTGATTTATGGATGTATCCATTTCATAAGATAAATAGGGATCACTGGTGAGATATAATGGGGCTCAACCAATTTTATAAAATATAAATGAGTATAACATGAATAAAACATTTTAATCTCGGGAATTTTCATCCTAACACCCTTAAAAATCTCTTTTAGACCTATATGAAAAAAATATTATAAATATCAAAGTTCCATATTCTTTTAAAAATCTATTTTCAATACTAATATACCTAGAAAAAGGGAAATAAGGGTTTTTAATTTGAATAAAACATTAATTCTTGTAATTTAGTAAAAACACCAAATAATGGTTATGGTGGTTGTAAAAGTCATTGTATCCATATATATAAAAACAAACCATTCCTATAGTTTCTTATAAAGGAATTAAACCATTCCATAAAAAGATTTCATTTAAAACCATAGAAATAAAGTAAAAAGAGATATAAAATGAAATTATTAGATAATTTATATCCATATTAAAACATCAATATGGTATTTTTAAAAACATGGACATAGAATAAAATTATTTATAAAATAAATCTTTAAAACATTTAAAATGGGGTTCTAAGTTAAATTTTCCTTACCTTATGTTTGAATTGTCACATAAATTCCTTATATAGCTAAATAATAAACTCATGTTAATTATTTACTTTATTAAGAACAATTTTCATGGTTATTGTTTATTGTTTATTTTTATTATTACCATGTTATATGTAATTACATTATTATTTAAATACATGTTGAGCATTTTGATGATATTCGGCTCATTTGTCCAAAATGACTATGGTAGTTTTACTATGGTCAAAGAGGAAATTACTTAAATATATCCAGAATAATAATAAAGAAATAATTATCATTTTTATATATCAAATATACATTTAAAACCATTCATGTAATATGATTATGGGAAATTAACTATTTTATAACATTAGAAACGGTAGGTCATACATAAACATGAGTAACATTTATATTTTCAATGATCATAATGGAAAGAAGTTAAGTAATATATTATCATCATAAAATGATAACCCTATCATAAATATCATATTATTTATATAAAATTATTTATATACATAATCAATGTGATGCAATGATGGAAAATGAATCACATCGTTTCATGGAGGTTGTATTCCACACATAGACATGATTGATGTTATCCCTTTTCAAAGAATAGAAAGATAAAAATTAATTGATATATTATCTATTAATTATGATAATTATTTCATTAATTTTTTATATAAACATTAATTCCAACATTATGACCAACTGTGTGAGGCCATAATGAAAAACGAATTACATCAGTTCATGAGGTGTCAGTCCTCTGCACACACAAATGATGTTTTAATTTTAGATTTGATTGAAGCAGAGATGGATTTAGTTTATTTCATTAAAATAATAAATTATAAATAGATGTAGATATTTTTGTTATTATATCATAATTTTTTAATTTGATTTATGAATGTGGAAGTAAAAACAGAACAAAAATGCTTAGGTAAGAACGATACCACTTCTTCATACCACCTATTTAGAATTATAACAAAGGCCTTCAAATATTAGAGTTATGATAAAAAAGGATCTAATATGTGGGTAGGGATATAAGGAATTTATTTGGTATGGTATTAGTTGAACCAAAATGTTTTGATCATTGAATAGAATAGGATTAGGGGTGGCCTTTTAAAAATGGGGGAGATGACACACTTGGAATTTTTAAAGGAAAATGTTATGCCCATATTTTACACATTAAAATGTTTTAAAAATATAAACTTATCATGGATTACATGAATAAGATTGAAAAATTTCAAACAAATAGAATATAGTCAATTTTATAGGTCATTTGGACCATCATTGTTTTAGTTTAACCCATCAGTAAACCTGTTTTTACCTTAACTGCTATAAAATATGTTTACTGTTTTCACTATTCGTTATGAATAAAAATTAAGTTGTAATTATTATATAACATAAATTTAGATGATTCCAAATATGATCAAATAACATAATTTGTAGAATTTAATTTATATCTAAATGTACAGACATGATGAAAAAAATCATTTTTTTAAGAAACATATTTTTGAAGAAAAAGATGATTTTATATTAACTCGATAAATAGTAATAATCATTATATGAATTTAAATTAATATTCAAGTAAACATAATATATAAATTTTATTTGAATAATTCCTCATTAGTTGTCATGACAATGCCTTTATTTGAGGTATTTTCTCTTTTATTCTTGGTCTTACTTGTGTTCTATAGAATTCCCTGGTATTTTCCAAGAAAAAATGGATGTTTCTATGATGTTAGAAGGAGGCACGTAGTTTGAGCATGATTAGTGGAAACCATGTTCTATCCTAGTGAAAAATGTGAACCTAAATATTTTCAATATCCTGGATACATGGTTAGGTTCACAACTATGCACCCCTCCTAGATAACTGTTTGGCCTGCCCCTCCTCTTATGTAGAGGTGTTGCACGATTTGCACATAATCTAGCAGAACGTGCGACTAAATCATGTGACCATAGTTATTCTTATTATTTTTAAAAATAAATATCTATAATCCAATATTTTAACCCTATAAATTATCCATGTCACCCTATTTTATTCCCTATAGCTTTAAGTACACATCCCCTCCCCTTCACTTCTCCTGGGATGTAATTTTTGGGTAGTTAATATTAGTTTCTTCAAGATTCAACAAAGTATGTTCTTTATCCCCTCTCCTATTATCATATACTGATATATCCCCTCTTACTAAATGGGTTATATTTTCTACATTAATTATGTTGACCTATAATGAGTTCAATATCACATATTTGGGTTCGATCTTGATGTTTTTATTTTTATCTTACTTCGATAAGGTCTCATCTTATTTCGAATTATAGTTTCAAAATGGATTTTGGTTATTTCAATATAATAGTAGGTGGTTACATGTTATTAAATTATTTTATGATTTTAATATTTTTGAGTTTTAATCCAAATGTGTTTTTAAATTGTATGTTTTGGAAAAACTAATGTCACTAAGGTTTTGGTGCGAGTTTAAGGCATAAAAATCATTTCAACCTTTTTCAAATGGTTGGGTGTTCATTTAAGATTTATTGTTAATGGATTTATGATACAAAAGTGTTTTTTCATGATGTTGAAATTGGATCGACCACATGGGATCCCTATTACCTAGGATTGTTGCTAAGGACTAGTATGTTGGTTGAGTTAGTCGGGAAATTACCGAAGCTCCCCGATAATATTTTGATTTAACACTAATTAAACAGTTTTAATGATGCCTTAGAGACTAATATAACTTTAGAACTAAATTATATATTGTCTCACGTATAATAATTGATTTCATGGTTCAATGACTCAGAGTAAGAGGATCCTAGGCCACTTTTAACTAGTTTATTTGGGGTTTCCCATATTGGATAAACTGTATTTTTACTATTTTCAGATATCCTTTATTTGTTCATCTCTATTACCAAGATCAATTTTTTTTTTCAATTTACATTTTTTAACGTTATTATATTTAAACATGTATATTAATTTATCTTTTAATGTCATTTCTTTTAAAATTTGGTGGAATCCTACTAGGAAAGTGAGATCTCACCCTATATATACCCAATGGGTATATATGGGTCTTTTATTTATAACATTGGTAAATATAGGGCCTTCCTTGGGGATGATAGTAGGTTTAATAATGAGTGGATTCTATTTTGGATGGATATCTACCTGTCGGATGGTGGAGGATGATCTCCATTTCACATGGAATGTTGTTTTCATATATTTTTTAGTCACCTGTTTTTTTTATATTTTGATATGGATTTTAAAAATATAAATTTAACATGGACTTGCTTGTAGATATTTTTTTAGTGGTGGTATATCATGTTTATTGTTTCATAGATAACATTATTTCATTTCATTTTAATTGTTGGAAATATAATTTGGTCAAACTGTTCCCAAATATTTCTCAAAATCTCAAGCACTAGTTTCTAGCCGATGGGGATTGTGAATACCCTTCCAGACATGCCACGAGCTGGGTTTGGTATCGAGTTGGAAGGTTGCCCAGACCGATTCATAACCAAATAGAATGAAAGCCTAGTTTTTTTCTTTATTTTGTTACATGTTATTTGGGAAGTCTGGATATATATGAGATAGGAATATCAGGGCTAAAAGATATGGTTTCCAGTGGGATGTCTGACCAACACACCATGTCATAGGACTTTGGTCACCAAGGGATGTTGGGATTTTTTTGAATCACACCTATGGTGTAATATACATGCAGTAGACTAGTCATGGACACCAAGGTTTGGTGGTGTGGTTAAAACTTCCATTTTGGATATTTGTGATCTTACTTTTGACCCTTGATATTTTTTAAATTATAAAACTTGTTGGTTTCCTATGGAAATCTGTATTTATTGTTTTTATAATATTTTTTTGACTTGTTTAGTATCATGCCTCCCCAGTGATTTTCCATAAAACAACATAAAGAGGTTGAAGAGAGTTTTACTTCACCTATTGATCTATGAAATGTCATGTTATTGGGTTGGGCTAACCAAGACTTCTATTATAGAGTGGGATCAGGAACTCCTGAAGCTAAGAAAACTGAACAATGTCTGCAAAAGGATTTATCTTAGGATTAACTCATGAATAACCCCCTCCCTTACATGAAATCATGGATATATAAGAATAATAAGACTATGTTGAGAATATTGGGAGTATGTTTGGGTTCCTTAGGAGGAAATAGGATTTTAATGTAAAATGTGATTTATTTATGTCGTATGTTTCTAGTCATCAGTGTTAGGAATCAATGGTTCAGGTAGGATGACATGAACATATGGAATGGAATAATTTCAAGGATTCTCTTAATAATATATGATAGCCTAAGAATTTATCCCTTATTAAGACCCTAAAGTTTTTATTTCTCAATTAGGGGTAACGTTCTATATTGGAACATACAATCATTTTTTGCAGATCATGTCCATTTTTCTCTGGAGGTAGTTTCTAATGAATAGTTGAATGCCTAATGGTTTGAAATGGGGTTGCAATCAGACATTCAATACAAAGATTTGTATTTAATTTGAGGTTATTTATCATGGTGTTTGATTGATCCCTAATGGTAGATACTGACCCAATAGGTATATCTTTATTTTGTAGAATGGTCAATGTTATGGGACAAGGTGTAGTTGTTCATTCGAAGAAGAAGAGAAAGAATGAGGTGTAGAGGGGAAATATTAGATATGGATATCCACCTAGACCATATTTTTTAGCTACCTTTGGTGGTGGGTGTGTTGTGTTCCATCAGTGTGGGAATATTGAACATGTTAATACCTCATGATCAGCTCCACCCATGAAGTTTCATCATTATGGACATATTGGACATTTGAAATGGTTTTTTAAAAATGATTCCCCAACTCATAGTGGTTTCGTCTCTTCATTTTATATGAATTTTATAGATCCTTCATAACCATATAGATCCATGGGTTCTCAGTTTGGTGGATGTGGTGGTAATGTTAGATCTTCTACCTAGAAGAGTCATTTTAAAGTAGAGTTGTAATTTTGTAGTCACCATAGGGTTAAGACATAGATGAGTCACCTTCATGCTATGGATAAGATGCCAGTGGAATCAGATACATATCCTTTGACATTTTGAGGTCCTATTATTATTTAATTATTTATATCCATTGATTCCATTGATACATTTGACTCTAATTATTTCATTTGTTCTCAGCTTGTGGACCCACTGAAACATCTAACAAAACTTATTCCGTAGTATATGGAGGTGATTATGCCTCATATAAAGAGTAAGGAATATGTTTTTATATATCCTTGATGTATTATTACACTATTAGAGTTTTATTTTGAATGAGATTTTATATTTGTAAAAATGAAACTCTTTGTTGTTGTCTTGGGAATAAAATGGATGATGTTCTTCAAGTCTCATATCGATTTCAATCAACGGTGGGTTGAAATTACATATCCTAATGGGAGTAATCAATTTTTCTAGGGTGAATAGGATATATGGTGAGGATGAGATGGTCTTACACTCTTATAGTTGGGTACCATCACCTTCCAAGAATCTTCCCTTATTTTGAAGGGTGATGAGATTAGTTTTGAGAATCTTTTTCCTCTTGATGTGGGAAAGTTCCTAGTGGTATTTATAGAGGACTTCAATATTGAGTTATCAATGGGATCATAACTAATACCTATTACCTTATATCTTATGACCCCCATTGAGTTATTTTTTTTAGGAGGTGGTGCCTCAGTCAAAGACCAAGGCACAATTTATTACATAACGAAAAGAGTTACAATAGTCTGAAAGACGGAAACTTATTACAATATTTATTAAATAAAGGGAGCAAATCATCAGGAAAAAAATACAACCAGGTAATGGCCTGAGAAACCCCCTTGTTGGCGAGACTATCGGAAACCATGCTCGCCTCGCGGAACACATGAGTGGAAATATAGTTAATTTTCCTGAGCAATGCAAGGAATTTCATCCATCGAGAAGTGAGCGACCAAGAAAGATGAACCACGCCCTTCCAAATAGCTTGAACAACAGTGGTTGAGTCACATTCAATCCACAAGATGTTCCAACCCCTCTGTATGACAAAGTCCACTGCATGAATAACTCCCAACATTTCCGCTTCCAGAGCCAAGGACGTGCCACAACCTCCGAAGAAGCAGCCAAGGCATCTGCTATGCGAGTCTCTGAAAATGGGACCATAACCTGCCGGACCCGGATTACCTCTAGAAGCTCCGTCAACATTCACTTTAATCCATCCTGGCAACAGATCTTGCCAGAAGACTTCAAAGGTGCGACAGGGTGTCCTATAGGATCCAGTAATTTTGAGACGACGAAGGATCTCAAAGTCACCAATAGAGTTGTCACAATGATCCTTCTGAAGAGAGGAAGCATCCTTTATAGCAGTGAGGATACACATTTTACCTACATTGAGACTGAACGAACAATTATTATGAATAAAATTATTTTTGTCATACTAGATCACATGCAGGAGCTCAGCAACCGCATCCAGAAAAAAATTCATGACTTGTTTAGAAGAATCTAAATTCACACAAAGCTGAAGATGTGAGAAAATAGATTCAGTATGAGACCATCTGCAACCAAAAATGTTAGAAATGTAATTCCAAAGAGCATCAGCTGCAGCACAAGATAAGAACAAATGATTAGAATCTTCACGATGTTGGTTGCAAAAGTGACATCTAGAACAAAGAGTGATCCCAAAAGACTGGAGACACACATCAGTGGGGATCCTATTATGAGCAAGGCGCCAAATGAGGATGAATCTTGAGGGTTTGATCCAAGGTTTGTTAAAGGATTTCAACCAGGAAAAGTTGGAATTAGAGCGACTAAAATTATAACTGTAGAAACTTTTAGAATCTAGGACACTGTTAGACGCAGGTTCCCAAATAAGGAAATCATCAGTATCAGAAAAATGATAATTTTCAACGATATGACTGATGTTGTTTGGAAGGATGGTTCCATGGGAGTTAAAAACATCATGAATAGTGGAAGTGGTGTTCTCAGAACTATTGGTGGGAGTAAGCATAGATATTAAAGGGGTTCCAGTCCAGTTGTCTAGCCAGAAATTCAAAGAGGAATCAGCGCTAACCATCAATCTAGAATTGTTCATGATAGCGAGGAAAGAATGTCTAATAGAAGGCTAGATGGAAGAAGTAGTGTAACCAAAATTACCATTCCGAAGCTTATTAACAAACCTTTTCCTAAGAAAATCCAAGGAATCAGAGTTACCATGAATAATATTCCAGGTCATTTTGGCTTGAAGAGCTTAATTAAAGAGCTTAAGGTTCTTAATGACAAGACCACCCTTATCCAGTGGTTTACAGCAAATAACCCAAGGTATAGTGACAAGTTTTCTTTCAATCGTACTACCAGTCCAGACAAAATTTTTAATGCAGGCGTTGATTCTTCTAAGAAGACTGGCAGGCCATTTGTAAACCATCATAGAGTAAACCATCTTGGAAACAATGGTAGATTTGACAAGGCAAACCCTTCCAGCCATAGAAAGAGATTTACCTTTCCAAGAAGATAGTTGATTGATCATTTGATCGACTATGTTGTGAAAAAATCTTGATTTAGGCCTACCCCAGAAGATAGGGTCCCCTAAGTAAGTAAAAGGGTAGGAGACTTCTTTAATACCTATGTAGTCAATGATGTGATTTTTTTTGTTGAGGGGGAAGTGCTTCCCAAAGAAAACAAAGGATTTGTTCCAAACAATAGCTTGACCCGAAATGTATTCGTAACGTGTCAGGGCACTTTTGAGATTTTTGATGTTCCGAATATCTCCCTTAAGGAATAAAATTATATCATCAGCGTATAATAGATGAGTAGGAACATTTAAATTTCTATAAGCTTGAAGAGGGATGATTTTCTTTTGCTTCACAAGGCTCGTGATGAGCCTACTTAAATAGTCCTCGGCAATAGCGAAAAGAATGGAAGAGAGGGGATCACCTATCCTAACCCCCTTGGTACAATTGAAAAAACCTTTAGGGGAACCATTGACCAGCACAGAGATAGAAGCTGAATTAAATAAGGTGCATATCATGGAAATGAAAGTGGCATTAAACCCAAAGTTCTTCAGAACCATAAAAATAAAGTTCGTGTCCATAGTGTCAAAGGCTTTTCTGATGTCTAGTTTGATTGCAATACTGCCTCCTCTAGTGACTTTATTAATCATATTAGTACATTCTGAGGCCAGGCAGATACAATCTTGAATAGTTCTTCCTTTTATAAAGACGAATTGGTTCCACGAATTAATTCTATTCGATATGAAGGTGAGACGATTAGAGAGGAGTTTTGTCATAACCTTATAGAGGGTGTTGATGAGGGAATGGGACGAAAAGGATGAATCTCATCAGCATTATCCACTTTAGGTATGAGAGAAAGGAACTGGGCATTTATCCCATGTGGAAGGATACCATTGGAGAAAAATAATTTAACCATTTTGCAAACATCCATATGAATAATATCCCAGTATTGATGGAAGAAACCATTGTTGAACCCATCTGGTCCCGGGGCACTGTCAGGGTTAAGGCTGAAAACAGTGTCCTTGATTTCATGGTCCAGAGGAGTGCTTAGAAGATGATCATTATCCTCATCAGTGACCATATTGGGAATGATATCAGCAAGAAGGTCCTTATTAACCTCCGGACCATTAAAAAGATTATGGAAGTAATGCACTACATGATTAGCAATGTTATCCTCAGTGTCAAGAATAGTATCATCTACTTTGAGAAGGGCCAGTGGCTTACTGATCCTCCTGATTCTTTGAAGAGCGTTATAGAATTTCGTATTTCGGTCACCATCCGATAGCCATTTAGTTTTAAAGATTTGTTTGCGCATGTTATCATTGTGATTCAGAAGAGAGTTAAGCTTCGAAGTGATATCAACCTCAGCTTGAGGGTCTAAAGAAAAATCAGAATAGGAATTAGAGCTTTGGATACGAATGAGGTCATTCTCCAAAGAGGATATGTCCGCATTGATCTGCTTTGTTTTAGAGAAGCACCACCCCTTAAGATGTTGTTTCAGAAGCTTTAATTTGTCAGTGCAAGCAAGATAGCCAGTTTGATGCCTCATGCCATCCCATAATTCTTTAATCATGTTGAAACATTCTGGGACTAAAGTCCAAGCATTGTTAAATTTAAAGGGAAGAGGTGATTTTGAGCCCTTAGAGACGAAGCTAACAAGAATGGGATGGTGATCTGAGTTTATCTTGGGTAAAGTAATGCTGGATATGGAATCCCAATTGTCAAGAGCAGTAGAATTTGTAAAAGATCTATCAAGTTTTCTAGTAACAATCCTATTAAGGGACTTTCTATACCAGGTGTACTTGGAACCAGTGAGATTGATTTCACAAAGATCACATTCTTCAACAGAGGATTTAAATTCTCTGGTAGAAATGGGAGAGTGAGACGAGACAATATTTTCACTTGGAAGAAGAATAGCATTGAAATCTCCGACCACCAGCAAGGGATCTTGAATAGAGGAAGATAGGGAAAGAAGGTCAAGCAAGAGAGATCTACGATCTTGATACCTGTTTTTAAAATATATCAGAGAACAGACCGTATAAACGCCCGCATAAGAGAAATCACAAGTAAACATTTGGTCAAAAATGTTAATAACATTAACAGACTGCAAATAAGAGTGATGGAAAATCCAGAGAGTTTCCATAGATGGTCCCTCTTTACAGGCACCTAGAAAATTAAAACCAAGAGAGGACAAGTGTAAATATTTTGGATAAAAATTAATTTTAGGCTTAGCAATGGCAAATAAAATTGGTTTGTGAGTCAAAATAAATCTCTTGAGAACAATAAAAGTGGCAGAGTTAGATATTCCTTGACAATTCCAAAATAGAAAATTAATTTGAACCTGCGCTTGGAGCTAGAACTCCCTTTTTTTGATCCACCCGAACCCTTGTTCCTTGCTAACCTTCTAGGATCATTAGAGGAAGATGAATTGAGTTGTTTCCCCTACTTGCTCTTGGAAGAGACAACAGAAACTATTTTAATGTCACTGTTGTTTTTAATTTTATTCAAGGAGTTTAAAGACCCTAGGGGAGTTGCTGGGAGGTAAAATGAAGCCGAAGCAGGGGTGCGAGCGCTTGAAATACCTGAGGAGGCAGTCACAGTGTCCATAGGAACCACTGCCACTGTCTGCTCACCGGAACATGCCACCTCAAAGTTGCAAGGCTTAACATTAGCAATCTGCACTAGGTCTAAATTATCAATACAGTTTTTATCATGTAAATTGACCAAATTCAGATCCAAATGAGACTCTATTGAGAGAGAAGCAGGCTGGTCTGTCTTCTTATTGATACCGTTTAAATGGTCAATTTTAGTAGTGGTATGTGAACCCACTACAGAAATTTTATTCTTATCAGCATGGAAACAGGAGGGTGAAGAGGTACCTGCAGCCGCACCCTTTATCAGCGTACCTGCAGCCTCATGATCCTTAAGTTGATTATGAACCCAAAGGATTCTTTCACCCAAGCATCTCACCATGGGTTGCACCAATTCTTTTTTTCTAAGAATGTTAATGGATCTCTTTAGAGGTTCATTGATTACAAGAAGTTAAAAAAGGTCACCATAATAAATAAATACCCCCTTCACCCTAATAATTACCTATTTTATCTGCTCATGGGATAATCCGGTTTTTACATATTGTCTTTATCTTCGAATATCATCAGGTTAGGGTGAGAGAGGATGACATTCTGATAATGGATTTTTGAAGTTTGTGAGACCACTTGGAATATTTGGTTATGCAATTCAGATTGGCGAATTCTTCTTATGTTCCAATGGACCTTATGAGCTAGGTGTTTCAAAAATACCTTGACACTCATTTCAATTTTTTTTTGAATTTGATAGGGGTTTACTCTTGGATAAAAGAGGAGCATGGTTAGAATATAAGGATTATCAAGGGAACACTTTAGGATCACCATCATTATTTTGTGCTCCCAAAGTACAGTTTTTGGATCTTATAGGTAAAATTATTGGGGTATGTGATATTGGAACATGGGGATTCAATATATCCAAATTAAACTAGGGTAGTTTTTTTATTGGATTAGGAAAATAATGTCTTTATTATTAGGATAATTTTAGGACTTGAATAATATTATAGGTTATTTTTCTAGGATTTATTTCCGATCACTTCACCCATGACATCTCTCACCTAAAAATGGGTGATGTATGTTTAGATTCTATAATACCATGAGTCCTTTGAGAATCTCAAGTATCGTTTGAGAAATTATCATGTTGTTATTTTACATATTTTTGGAATGTAGTATGTGGTTTTTTGTGATGCCACAGGTATGATTATAGAATTCATGTTGGTAAAGGGTGTGTAAGAACATAGACCCACTTTTTAGGTTTGGGGTTTTCTTTTCTGGTGTTTTTGAGAAAAAGTGGAGAATCTAGAAATCTAAGGAGTATATGTCATGCACTTTAGAGTACACACCGTGTACTTTGGAGTACACGCTGTGTACTCGGTTGCCATGGGTGACCGTGTACTGGCTGTGTAACAGCTGAGTACAAGGCCATGTGGGGTGACATGGGGACTACCTAAAGCGGGGATAGTTAAGGAATGTATACATTGTGTACATTAAAAGAACATGCCGCGTACTATTAATTTTAATTGTTATATCAGACTAGGGTCGTATCTCGTTCATTGAAACCCCTTCTTCTAACTATGTCTCATCTAGGAGTGACCTTAGAGAATGATTCTTCCCAGAGCCCCCAATCAACCATAAATTCTCTTACTCAAATTCCATCAATTATGTTGGAGTCTCCATGGTGAGTTCTTCCTTCTTATAGAGCCTTGTTTTCTAATATCTATCATTTTGTGAGATATCCTTGGTTGAATGTTTTAGAGGTTTTTATAGATCTGCATTGTTCTAGAAAAATTCAAGGGTCTACACCGAAGTATATCGATCATAAAACATTGAGGTTGGTGGTTTGTGCCTTTTCGTAGTTTTTTTTTGAATATTATG
This sequence comes from Viscum album, assembly GCA_963277665.1. Taxonomy (NCBI): domain Eukaryota; kingdom Viridiplantae; phylum Streptophyta; class Magnoliopsida; order Santalales; family Viscaceae; genus Viscum; species Viscum album. The sequence continues at coordinate 917,490,147 of OY728164.1, read as the reverse complement.
TGAAAAAGTGCCCAATACCCTAGAATGTGGTATTGTGTGTTTAGGTATTTTAGCCCTGTTAATGCCTATTATGCCTTGTGCTCCTAAGTAGAGGTTTTTTTATTGTTAATAGGGTTATTTTCCTTTCTTTTGATGTGTTTCTCTTATTTGTTTTTTGATATTGACTATTTGGTCTAGATTTTTCGGTTAGGCTACTTGTTTTCCATGCCTAGTGTTGTTAGGATGGAGTGATATTAACTGATCTTGTTATATGATTCTATCTGTTAGCCAAGCAGTTCTTGAACGCCCTTATCCAAGTTGTTCTTAAGGTTTAATTTGGTTGTTGGAAATCATTCTGAAAGATTAACTTACACAGGGCTGTGGCAACCTGGTGTAGTAGACCATATGGGGAATGGCTGTTGAGGGCTTCTCAAGAGTTCCTGTTTACTTTTTCTTTGTGAGACCATAGGGGGAAGGAATTTTTTTACCCTCCGAGTGTCTGTAGTTCCACATTGTGAGACCATAGGGTGAATTTTATGTTGATTGATTCTCTAGAGTGTCTATATTTATCGATATGATACAACATGGGGAATTGACGATGAGTACTTCCTTAGAGAGTCTTTGCTAAAGCTGAACCATAGGGTTTACATTGTGAGTACATCCTAGGGGGTTTCTTGTGTTTGATTGGTTGAACAAGGTATTTTAGGATGTTAGTAATTCCCAGTGGGTTATTTTATTTTATTATCTTATTACTTGATTTATGAAAATGAATGCAATTGAAACTGTATGATTGTTTACTACTGAGTACTTCCTTATTTACTGCTTAGTTTTTCCTATTTCCTGCCATATATATTCACTGACTATTAGGCATAGATCTTTAGGTGGCTGCATACTAGTATTCATCTGACACCATATTTATGTCATGCTATTGGGTCCAAACAGATTATATTGCTGCATGTATAGATAAGGGAAAGCGCCCTTCTACATCAGGTACTTGACTGCTCTGGACCTGGAAAGCTGGAAACCAAGATGAGTCTTGTGATGATGATAGAGTTTATTTTGTATTTATTTTTTACTATTAATTAGTAATGTATTGCATTATTGCGACTTGTTTGGCAGATTTATTAGATATAAGTATCATGCATCATTTATATATGTGATCCAGTTGTTTATTAATTCAGTATTTTTCTGTTTACTATTGTATGGTATTATTATTGCTTTCTCTATTGTTATATATTTATTTTATCTACATTACTCTGACAATGGGGGAATCATTTTCCCACTATCACACCCAAGGCCCTTGTTTCTAGTCAATAGCCTCTAACGTTTGGGGAAATGTGCTTGAGGCCATGTGACCAATGGGGGATGGGGCACCTCTGGGCAGCACCCAGAACCGGGATGTTACAAAGTGGTATCAGAGGGATTATTTTCATCTTGACTTACTATTTGGAGCCTATAGCTAGGGATTGGAAGGAATTTTTTGTTGGTAATAAGCTATGCCTGGGATTAATTAACCCATGTACAGGGAAAATCCAATTTACCTTGTATATTGATTTTTTTTCTAGTTTTTCTATTATTACAATTGATTTGATTTCACCAGGGGTGATTCACATGTATTGTGATGTTATTTTTGATATTATTGAGGTTCTATTATTGTTGAAACCTAATGAGATGAGGGTATTCCATCTCATGCATCATGTAGGCACTTTCTAGAAATAACATTTTATGCATTCTTTCCATGCCATTTTGGGTGCATTACCAATCGCATGTTGTTGTGATAGATTTTGTGCTAAATATTCATGTTGTTGTGATAGATTCATTTATAGAATACCTTCTATATAGCATGGTATTGAATTTTGTAAGGTTTCAATTTAATAAACTCCAAACTTTGGTTCTTGAGGTGTTATAGGCCCTCATAGATCAAAATTTGTTGGATCATTGCACTATTATACTTGTATATGACATGATTATGATGCAAATCTTTGATTCGCACGAAGTATGGGCCCTCGAGGATTGAAATTTGGAACTTTAATATACATTTCAGTTTTCTTATAGGTTTTGGAGTAGTTTCTAAGGTGTACTGTCTAGAAAAACCCAGAATACACAATGTGTATTGCTGAATACATGCCATGTATCCTTCTGTTATAGAAAGAAATGCTTTTATTAGGTGCACTATGTGTACTTTAGGTACATACTATGCAATCTCCAATTGTGTTTCTACATATTTGGTCTTAAACATGGGGTTGTGAAATCATTTATGAAACACGCCGTGTACCGGATGTACACGCCATGTGTATAGACCATGTGTCCAGCCGTGTGACCAACAACACGGGTGGATGAAATCCTTCTAGTGCAAACAGTGCCTGGCACAAACATTCCATGTCAACCATGTCTTTTACCTTTTTTCTAACAACACGCGCCAATGAAACATAAGTGGTACATGCCGTGTTCATGGAGAACATGTTGTGTAGTCTTGTTTTAGGAGAACCGTTTGTGTTAGTCGTGAAAAGAACTTTGGCAGGGAAAAATGATTCAATTACACGACGTGTCTTGGGAGAACACACCATGTTTATAGGGAGTTACACGACCAGGGTCGGCAGGATTACACACCCACGTGAAGTCTTAAAGTAACATGCCATGTAAGGGTCATATAAACCAGATATACCTGTTTTGAAAAACATGAATTCTTTCCTTCTCCTGTTCCTTTCATGAACTTCTAAGTTTTAGTCCTTGATAATCTAGAACTAAGGTGTGTGCTTGAACTTTTAGAGTCATGCCACCATGAAGTCCTCCGATTATATTGTAGTTATAGGGTAGTGAACATACACCTGACATGGAAAATAAATAACTAACAACAGATCCTCCAGTTCTTCCTATCTTGGAACCAGCCTTCACTCCAAACATATGTGCTAACATAATGTTCCAAGAGAGGTTTATGAGGTTCATGAGAACCTTCCAAGTAGTACCGCATCATGCCCTATCAATGGAAAAGTTGATGAGGGTCTTTCAATAGTAGAATCCTCCCACATTCATAGGGGATGGAGGACTTCAGGCTATAGAGTCATTATTAAAATCCATGCTATCAATCTTCAAGAATCTGGATATGCCTCTATAGAGGAGGGTGAAGCTCAATACTTATACGCTTTAGGATTATACCAAGATATTGTTGGATGTGTCTCACTAACAAGACTCAAAAAAATTATATATTGGGATGAGTTCTAATGTGTCTTCTATGATTACTTCTACCCATAGAGTTTGAGGGCCAATCGAGCCCAATATTTCATGAGTCTAGAACATGTTACTCTGTCAGTTATGGAGTACTCTTCTCGCTTCACAGAGATGCAGTGCTTCATGCCCATTTTAGGTGGTGATGAATTATTTCTGACAAGGAATTTTGATAATGGTCTTATGAATGACATCTGATCTTAGGTGAACATCATTAGAATGACTTCCATCACCTCTATAGTCAACCAGGTGCCGATCATAGAGTGAAATATGAGGGATTCTGGGGCTGTGAGCCAGGGCGTCTTGACATCCGAAGTTAGTACCCCTCATACTGACAGTAGGAAGTGACACATGGAGTCTACACACAGAGATATGAGGAATTGGGACACTTCTTTTGGTAGCCTGGTGGTGTGCCACCATTGTGGGAAGAGCGCGAATACGAGGCCACGTTGCCTAAGAGACCTAGTGGAGTGCCGATCTGGCGGCAAGATGGGTCATTTTCAGCGGTTATGTTAGATTTTCTATCCATAATGTGGTGATAGAGGTTCTATTTTGACTCCTTGTACTGAAGTAGGGACACCAGTTTCTCATCAGTATAGGAACTGGAGTTCTTCCGGCCGTTCAGGCCGAGGTGGAGGATGTAGTCGTGGTAGCCAGTCAGCAGGCATTCAGTGGAAAAAGGGTCGATCAGCACAACGTGGTCATGTAGGGTCAAAAGGTCATGGTATATGCCATAGTTTTTCAGTAGAGAATACTTAGTAGGAGTAGGATCTCAACCCCTCTACAGTTCATGGTATAATTATAGTTGCCTCAGTTTTAGCTGCTGCACTTTTCGATACAGGGGATTCCCATAGTTTCATATTTTGTTGTTGTTGTGGAGATCATTTGTCTTTGTATCTATACTTCTGAAAATGTCTTGATGCTGGACACTCTGTTGGGGATATGAATGGCTAGTTTATGTTAGTGCAAGGAGTTACCTCTTGAGGTTGGTGGGTGTTACTTCTTATGGGACCTCTACAACTTAGAGATAACAGGCAATGATGTCATTCTCGAAATGGAATGATTAATTTCCTTCTTGGATATTGTCAACTGATATCATCATAGGGTGAGTTTCACATCACCAAAGGGGAGTTTGTTTCTATATAGAGGTGAATCAGATGTCCAGGTGAGCAGAGAAAGACCCAAGCATCATGGGTTATGAGGAGTCACAACCCAGATTGTTAGTCTTTAGCTGGACGAACAGGGTACTTCACAGATGGACTTTCCTTCAGTGGTGGATAATTTTAGGGGTGTCTTTACAGAATACTTTTCAGGTTTTCCTCTAGATTGATAGGTATAATTTTCTATTTATCTTGTGCCAAGAGCGGAACTAGTGTCCATTCCTCCTTATAGTATGGCTACAGAAGAGTTACTAGAGCTCAAGAAGCAGTTAAAGGAGTTACAGGAAAAGGATTTCATCTAACCTAGTACATATCTTTGGGTTTCTCCTATCCTATTTGTGAAGAAGGCGGAGGTACCCTCAGAGTTTGTGTGGATTACCAGAAGCTGAACAAGATGACGATCAAGAATCAATATCCCTTGTCAAGGATTGATGATCTCTTTGATCATCTTTGAGGAGCCCGACTATTCTTGAAGATTGAACTAAGATCCTGTTATCATCATTTGTGTGTAAGACCATTTGATATACCTCTTATAGCCTTTCATAGTAGGTATGGTCTATATGAGTATGTGGTTATGTGGTTCGGTCTCACGAACGTTCCTGTGGTTTTCATAGCACTAATGAACCGACTGTTCCATCCATACTTAGATTCTTTCATGGTAGTCATTGTAGATGATATATTGGTGTACTCTCATACTATACACGACCATTCAACACATATTGAGATCATTATGAGTACACTGAGAGAGCATCAGTTACATGCTATTCTCTCAAAATGCGACTTTTGGATGTACCAGATCCACTTCTTGGGTCATGTTATCTCAGAGACAAGATTATCTGTAGACCCAGATAAAGTGAGAGAAGTAGTTTCCTAGGATTATATGAAGAACATATTTGAGTTATAGAGTTTTCTAGGGTTGGCTGGTTACTACAAACATTTCATACAGGACTTTTCACGCTTAGAGGCACCACAGACATGCCGGACTAAGAAAGGTGAAAAGTAATTTTGGTCATATTCTTATGATTCAGAATTTCAAGATATTAAAGGGAGGTTGAATTTAGTGATGATACTATTTTTTCCAGTGTAGGGAAAGAGTTATAATATTTACTGCGATGCATTTGGTATCAGTCTTGGAGCAGTTCTTATGCAGAGGTAAGGCGTCGTCGCGTACGAGTCTTAGCAGTTAAGGCCACAAGAGAGGAATTACCTAACACATGATCTCGAGTTGGCTGTAGTGGTTCATGCTTTATGCTATTGAAGACATTATCTTTTTGTTGAACATTTTGTGGTTTTCACCGATGAAAAAATTCTCAATTATATCTTTACACAGCACGATCTAAACTTAAGATAGTGAAGGTGGGTTGAGTACATTCATTCTTTTTTACATTGAGCTTGCCAAAATTCCTAGGAAAGGCAACATAGTGGATGATGCACTGAGAAGGGGGACTAAGATATAGGTAGTTTAGGTGTCCCACAATGAGTGACAGCTTATGGATCTGTTCTCTGAGATGCATTTGAAGGTTCATAAAAGAAAGGGGCAGACATTTCTTTCTTCTATTGTTTTTACCTCTACTATAATTGATCGAGTGAGAATGATGCAGCTATTAGATTCTGAAGGCCTATTCCTATGGAAGAGTGGGTCAGTAGAGGACCCTATTCATGGATGGACCTTATTATAGGATGAGATATTGTGCTTTATTGGGTGTGTATGGGTTTCTAAAGACATATGTGAGAAGCTAATGTAGGACTTTCATTCCTAAGTTTGGGGAGTTCATCCTAGTGTCACCCAGATGTATCATGATTTACACCGTTAGTATTGGTGGCCAAGTATGAAGAGTGATGTTGTTGGGGTTTTATTGAGGTGTTCCACCTATCCACAGGTGAAGGTGGAACATCAACGACCAGTACTGATTTTGCAATAGTTAACCATTCCCAAGTGGAAGTGGAATGATATCGCGATGGACTTTGTGACAGGTTTACTGAGGTCAACTATAGAGAATGATATAGTTTAGGTTGTCATTTATATACTCAGAAAATTTCTCACTTCATGTTGATTAAAGAGACCTTTAGAGTCGATGAGATGGGATGGTTTTACATCCATGATATTGTACATTTACATGGAGTTACTCACTCCATTGTTTTGTATAGGGAAACCCATTTTACTCTTGGGGTCTTGTAGGGACTACAGAGGGATTTGGGTACATTGGTACTTCTGAGTACAGCTTACCATCGCCAGATAGATGGCCAGTCCGAGCGTACAATACTGGTGATGGAGGACATGCTTTGAGAATGCAACCTAGATTTTCGAGGTTCTTGGGAGAAACACATACTACTTGTGTTGTTTGCCTACAATAATAGCTTTAAACAACTATTCTGATGGAACCTTATGAGGATTTGTATGGTAGGCCATGCCGTCTCCCCTTTATTGGCTAGAAGTAGGAGAGGAAGCTATGTTGGGACCTTGTCTTGTCCAAGAGACCACAGAGCAGATAGAGTTAATTTGGAAGAGGATGGATACTACACAGTCACGACAGAAGTCTTATGCTGATTGATGGATATGACCTCTAGAGTTCAAGGTTAAAGATCATGTTTTTCTATGTGTCACACTAAGGTTGGGACATAGGATTATTATGATACAAGTCATGCTTTCGCTGTGATATGTTGGGCTATTTGAGGTTTTTGAGAGAGTCAGGCCAGTTCCCTATCGACTGTAGTTACCTCAGAGGAATCGGGCTATGCATGACGTCTTCCATGTTTCTCATCTACGACATCAATTCTCAGACCCATCCCATGTTTTTAAACCCAGGGAGGTTGAGTTGGAGGTGGGCGAATCGTTCGAGGAGCATACTATCCAGATTTTTGATCACAGTGAAAGGGTTATTTGTGACCGATCTATTCCTCTGGAACGAGTTCGATGGAATCACGAACAAGTATAGGATGAGACATGGAATTGGGAGACTGATGTACAATCATACTATCCAGATTTGTTCTAGGATTCTTCTTCTATTATACATTTCTTGGGAAATTCGAGGACAAATCTCTTTAAGGGGGGAAGTTTGTAAGAACCCAGTCCATCTTTTTAGGTATGGGTTTTTCATTTACGGTGTTTTTTATAAAAAGAGGAGAATCTGGAAATTTATGGAGTACAAGTGGTGTACTTTGGAGCACACACTGTGTACTCAGTTTTCAAGGGTGACTATGTACTGGTCGTATAATATCCAAGTACATGGCCATGTGGGGTGACCTAGCGACCACCAAATGTGGGGGCCGGTTAAAGAAAGTACACACTGTGTAATTTTCTATTTAATTGTTATATCAGAATGAGGTTGTGTATCATTCACAGAAACCCCTTATTCTAATGAATTCTCATTTAGGAGTGACTGAGGAGTGAAATTATTCTATAATCCCTCGATCAATCATCCATTCTTTGATTCAACCGATATCGATTGTATTGGAATCACCACAGTGAGTTCTTCTTTATTCTAGAGCCTCGTTTTCTAATTTATCTCCTTTCATGAGATATCCTTGGTTGAATGTTTTAGACGTTTTTGTATATCTACATAGTTCTAGGACAATTCAAGGTCCCACACCAGAGTATATTTACCATAAAACACCGAGGTAGGTTTTTTGTGCCTTTCTGTAGTTAGTCTTTTAATATTATGTGCAAAAGTTCCTAATAACCTAGAACATGGTATTTATTGTATAAGGATTTTATCTGTGTTAATTCCTGCAATGCCTTTTGATCCTGATTTGAGTTTTTTTTATTGTGAATAGGGTTATTTTCCATTCTATGAATGTGTCCCCATGTTGGTTTTTATATTGACCGTTTGGTCTAGCTTTGTTGGTTAGGCTACTTGTTTTCCATGCCACGTGTTGTTAGGATGGAGTGATATTATATGATATTGTTATATGCCTGTAGCTATTAGCCACATAGTTCTTGAAATCTATTATCCAAGTAGTTACTGAGGTTTACTTGGGATATTTAACATCATTTTTCATGATTGACTTACACATGGGCTATGGGAAGTCAGTGTAGTAGACCATATGGGGAATGAATGTTGAGGGCTTCTCTTGAGTGTCTGTCTACTTTTATGTTGTGAAACCATAGGGGGGATGGACTTTGGGCTCCCTTAGAGTGTCTGTAGTTCTACGTTTCAAGACCACCAGTGTAATTATACATTGAGTTCTTCCTCAGAGTTTCTATAGTTACCGATACGAGACCACAAGGGGAATTGATGGCGAGTGCTTCCCTATAGAGTCTTTTCTAAATCTGAACCAGAGGGGTTAGACTATGAGTACTTCCCAAAGGGTTTATTGTGTTTAATTGGATAAACCAGAGGGTTTAGTCTATGAGTACATCCCATAGGGTTAATTTTATTTGATTATCTACATACTTGATATATAAAAATGAATTCAATTGAAACTGTAGGATTGTTTACTTTTGAGTACTTCTATGTTTACTGCTTTGTTTTTCTTATTTCTTGTCATATATATTCACTGACTATTTATTCACAAATCACTGGGTGGTTTCCTACTTGTATTCATATCAAAACCTGTTTGGGTCATGATTTTAGGCCCAAACAGATTATATAGTTATAGTTATAGATAAGGGAAAGTTCCCTTCTATGTCAGGTACTTGACTGCAGTGGAGTTGGAGAGCATGGGACCAAGATGAGGCTTGAGATGCTGTTGGAGTTTATTTTTTTATTTGTAATTTGTATTAGTACTATATTCCATCATTTTGAATTTTTTGGTGGCTTTCCTAGACATATTTATCATGCATCCTTTATATAAGTGCTCTAATTGTTTATTACTTTAGTCTTCCACTGTTTAATGTTGTATGGTATTATTATTTATTCTTCTAATGTTATCTATTTATTTCCACTGAATTACTCTGAAAATGAGGGAATATTTTCCCCACAATCACACTTAAGGCCCTCACTACTAGTTATAAGCCTCTGAGGTTTGGGGAAATGCACTTGAGGCCATCTGACCAACCGGGTACGGGGCACCTCTGGGTGGCACCCGGAACTGGGATGTTACAGGGTGTCCATCTGGTGGTATATAGATATCTCCAAAACTAGCCACATGAATGAAATTACCCAATATATGAACTTGATCTAGTGATGGTGATTAATGCTATAAAATTGTGGCATCACTATCATTTCAATGATAAATTCACAATCTTTTCAGAAAACAAAACCATAGACTATATTTTCTCTTAGAAGGATCTTAATTTGAGGTAGAATCAATGGGTAGAATACCTTCAAGCATTCTAAATTCATATTGTCTATATCCAATGTAAAGGGAATGTGGTGGATGTTTACTTAATTTGGAAAATTGAAACTTAGTCCTTGAAGGATTCCAGTGATGAATGGAAAATTATGGTCCTTTTATTCTCAAATAAATTTTTAATCCAATGATCATATTGAAGTTTTGTTCTTGGATGGTATTTAGTTGATTACCTCCATTTTTATAATAATATGATAAGAACAATGTAATGATGAGTTGTTCTAGTGATTTATGAAACTTATAAAAGGTGGTTAGGTGCTTGTTGAATAGTCTATGTCTTCTTAGAGAATTCATTAATTGAAGGGATTATTCATGGTACCATTTTCATTTTGAATTGTGGTGATGGAGGATATCCACCAGTCATAGTGGGCCATTGATCATAGGACCGCCATGATGTTTTATGATGCGTGTCATCCGTTCTGGTCACCAGGTATGAGGTGTGATATTGATGACTATGTATCTATAATCCATGGTTTACAATGTATTAATGTCAAGTAGAAGAGTCCCTTATGTTTTCTTTAACCATTCCTCATTCCTATATTGAAGTGGGATGAGGTATCCATGGATTTAATTATTGGGTTGCCTCATACACCTAGGGGTAGGAACACAATATGTTTTGTTATTGATCATCTAATGAAATCAGCATATTTCATCCCAATAAATGATTAAACAAAGGTAAAATAAATGGGGAAGGGACCCTATTTTAGATCATTATTATAGGAAGAAATTCTAGAGGAATTTGGGTCACAAATCATTCTGATTACTTCAAACCATCCAAAAATTGATGGTATGGAAGAATAAGAAAATCAGATTTGGAGGATATTCTCCATGCATGTGTGATGTATTTTCGATGCTCATGGGATAACCAACTCATATTGGTGAATTTTTATTATAATAATAGTAATCAAAACGTAATCAATATAGATCCCTTAAAAGTTATTTATGATCAACCATGTCATCCAAATTTTTGCTGTATAGTTGTGTGTGAGAGTTCTTTATGAAGGTTGAGACTTTCATAAGAGAAATTTAATAATATTTATGTGATCATACAATGGTTATTGATTGTATAGAGCATTTATAATTCCTATTCCAATAAACTTTGATGATCCTAGTACTTATAAATGGGTGACCAGGTGTTTCTAAAGGTGAAACTTCATTTGTTTCACCATTATCATTTTAATTAGGGGAATATGATGCAAAGTTATGTAAAACAACACATTACTACAGATAGGATTGGTAAGGTGGAATAGATCTTGGATTTACCTCACTAGTTTAAATTGATTTATGAAATTTTCTATGTCTCATAATGAAAGAAGTGCAATATAGACCCATATCATATGTTGAATTGGAAAGAAATAGAGTTGAAACCTGATCTATCTGTGATTGAGAAACAAGTGTGAAATTAGACTTCTAGGTAAATGTGATATAGAGAAAATCTATTCTACTAGTTTAGGACCATTGAAAAATTATAGTGATAATTACAGGACATTCTAATGGAATCATATAGTGGAGGATTAATATCTTCATTTATACTTTGATCAAGCAAAATTTTGATTTCTAGGGGAGGAATGCTTTCATGGGGGAGCATTTTCACATCTTTGACATTATTTTAGTTATTATCCCTTTTATTTTTTTGTCTTACTTGTGTCCTATATATTTCATAAGCATTTTCCAGGAAAAATAGTTGTTTCTAGGAAGATAGAAAGAGGTAAACAGTTGGATGATAGTTAATGGAAACCATGTGCCAACATAGTGAAAACTACACAACCTAGACAGTGGAACTATTCATGCCACATGATTAGGTGTACCGTTGTGTGACCCTCATAGAAAATCATGCCGCCTACCCCTCCAATTAGAAATAGGTGTCTCATGGTTAGTTTATGTTTTGATAGACCATGTAGCTAAACTGTGTGTCCATTTGGATTTTTAATTTTCTTGAAATTTAATTATACCCCTCTATATTTTTATCACTCAAGCCTCTCCATTTCACCCCATTCGACTGAATCCAACCTTATATCTTGTCCACTCTCCTCTAGGATCTACTTATTTCATGGTTTTAGCTTGAATGCCCAAGATTATTTTGAGTAAGTTCTTCCCCCCATCTCTTATTCCCTTATCTTGATCTCCCGTTTCTTTCGTCATGGGATCTATTTTCTCTTGCAATGATTTTGACCTAGAGTTTATGAAATATCATTTATTTGGGTAAGATATTTATGTTTTTGGAATTTTATTTATTTAATAAGGTCTCCTATTGTTTTAGATTGTGGATTCTCGCCAAATTTGGGTGATTTCAAGTGAAATGTAGGTGGTTCCATGATATGTGATTGTTTAATGATTTTTATATGATTGATTTTATTATGAAACGTTTTTTTAAATTGTGTGTATGGGTTAAAATGATGTTTTCTCTATTTTTTGGTGTTAGTTTAAGGCATAAAAGTTATTTCCCACTTTTATAATGGATTATTCATCTTGTGTAGGTTATAGTTAATGAATCTATGATACAAAAGGGTGGGGTTTTCATGATTTAGAGATGTGATAGGGAACTTGGGAACCCTCATAACTAGGTGGGCTGCTAAGTACTCGTATGCTGATTTAGACAGTAGGGTGATGACCCAATCTCCAAGCAGGATTGCATTATAACACTAACTAAAGAATTATAATGATGCATTGGGTACATATAGAACTTCATCATTTATTTCTCTAGTAGATCATGAATGAGAAAATATTTAATGGGTTGAACACTGAGAGTTCAAGGATCCTAGGACCCTTTCAACCTAGATTCGTAGTGGTTTCCCATAGTACTTAAACATTAGGTTTAAATGGTTTTAATTATTCTTTCTTTTTTCACATTTCTTAAAAAACTTATTCTTGTTTATAAATTATATTATTTTAACATTATTTTATTAAAATATCATTTTAATTCTTCTTTTAATGTCATTACATGGAATATTTTGTGGTATCCTAGATAAAAAGTATGCTAAGACCCAACATATACCCAATGCATATATATAGATCTCATTTTTTCTAAAATAGGTAAAGGAAAGTCTTTACTTGGGGATGATAGAAAGTGTATCCATTAGTGGATTCCTTTTTAGAAGGATATGTTGTGGTGGCATGGTGGAAGATAATCTCAATGTAACATGGAGGTTTCTTTTCATAGTTTTCATTAGTACCCTACTTTTTGTATATTTTGGTATAGGTTTTAATGATTCAAATATAACTTATACTTTATTGTACCTCTCTTGTTTACTTGTGTTCTGTGTTGGTTATTGTATCTTGGATTAATTTGTTTCGTTGCATGTTAATTGTTGGAAAGGAAATTTGGTCAAACCATTACCAAAGTGGTTATCATATTCCAAAGAACTAGTTGTCAGCCTATGGGGATCAGAAACACCTTTAGGGCCATGTTGCAAGCCTGGTTTGTTTTTGGGTTGGATGGAATCCCACACAAACTCATGACATTAAGGGATATTTTAATTAACTAAATCAGAGAACCAATATAAACCTAAAAACATTTTTCAGAAAAAATGAGTTATTCAATTATAAAATAAACTTATACTAAAATCCATTTTAATAATGATTCAAATATAATTAACTGAATTAAATACAACTACTAAATGAATATGTTAGTTTAAATTATATCAATTCAATATCAGAATTATAAATTACGTAATTTATAGTAAAGAAATGACAGTTTTACAAAAATTGAAAATTTTCATTATTCATTAAAAAATAAATATTTTAAATGAAAAAATAATAAAATTTATCCTGAGTTATTTTTTATATGCTGATTTGAAAAATGATATTTATTTTAAAAAATTATAATTCAAAAGTTTATAAATTAAAATTTTAAACAAAATCATTGATAAAAGTATTTTATTTTACTGTATCCTTCTTTTAGAAAAAAGATTACTTAATAGTTTTATAGTGAATGTGACTATCTAATTCAGAAATAATAATAAATATGAAAATGTTTTGTTATATTATAACCTAGGTTATTACAAATACCCATATAATTTTGATATCAATTCCTTAAAATATAAAAATTTCAAAAATATTATGTAAACATTTAATTTGGAAAGAACTATAGAAAATTTTAAATGAAGCTTCAAATAATTGAACGGTCTAATAATATGAAATTTCATTCATTCCATATTCATTTTAACGATTACTCCTTTCATATTATTGGTAACTAGTAAAAAGTAACTTGTTTAGAAAATGACAAGATGATTCATTTTATAATTTTTTTAATAATGGGTTAAAATTTCTTCAAAAAATAATTGGAAACTGGTAAAAACATTCTTTAAAACATTTTTAGAAAACATTGACATTAAAGAGAAATGATCATAGACTAAAGAAAGAGGTAAATTTATTTTTCTTTAAAATCATTTATTTTGTCTCTTGAGTACATAAAGATATAAAAATCAATGAGAAATTTAATTTTTAGGAATTAATAGAGGAGAATAAAATTAATGATATTATTCTGAGGTAGATCACTAATTTTTTTGGAAAACATATCATTCCACTAGAATATTCTAGTGACTAAGTATTCTGAAAGTGTGGGGAACAAGGGTTCGAGAAAATAGTTGGAAATATTTACCGATTCAATAAACTGAGAATGAATAATAGGAAATCAAAATAAAATTACCATGGTTATAGTTTTTATTTTGTATAAAATGGAATGTAATTCCCCATATATAATGTGATAAATATTGAAAAAAAGAAATTTTTTTATCCTGTATGAATTTACAATATTAGTAGAGACACCTAGACAAATAAATACAATATAAGAAATTCTAAGCAACAAAGTCCCTTATACCTATTGAGAAACCCCATGGAGTGAGGGTGAAAAACATTCTTACTGTAGTCATCGTTTTGTTGAGCATGTCAGATTTATTATTTAGTTTTTATTAGAATTTATGTAGTATAGCAGGGACCCTGGGTCATCTCTTGAAGGATCCTTAGATAATTAATATTAAAAAGGAAATTTTTTATTAAGAAAAATGGAATGGGGTTTTGGAAAACTTTTGGTTTGGTTATTTAAGAATCCAAAAAAATGGAAAATGATAAAAGAAAGAAAAAAAATTAACACAATTAATTAAGCATTTTCAACCTAGAGAATTCTCATGATGCCCATCCTTCATCACATCTAGAGAGAGGATTATGATCTTTTAATACTTGGTTTGTAACACCTAGAACTAGAATGTTACTGAGTTTATACTAGGATACCTCTTAGGGTTCAGTCGGAAACACATAATGATTCTCCATATACCTCCTAAGGTTCAATTGGAAGTACACAATAACTCAGTATAATAGTTATAAGATATCTTTTATAGCGTGTAATAAATATCCTAGGGGCTAGGATCCATTTTTCAGTATTTTAGAACAATAATATATAAGGTGGATGAGGTGCTCATGCAATATTCTATTCATCATGCAAATGGTTAGAGCCTCTCTTTAATCTCTCACACTTCATAGAGAGTGATAATAATGATCTAGGCCTCAAATTAGAGTTCTTTTTCATGGATTAATGGATCGTAATTAAGATAATTTTTGGGACATTGGAGGAATCCTTGGAACCCTATTCTAGAACATGGAATTTGGTGAACAAATCTCCCACAAACTTTTGAAGTGTGTGTGGATGATCTATAGGGATCCATCTTTAGTACCTTTGAGAAACGATTTCCAATGATATAATATAGTTGAATACAACATAAAATAGATTTATATATTTCTTGTTGTTATTTTGTTCTTAAAACTCTTAATGTGGTATCTTTAGATTCATATCAGGATGCATATCACCGGAGACAAGGTAATCTCATTTATCCAATGATGAATTTTTTTAATCCCTTGTCCTATCAACTTCTATAGTGTGTTTGGATACATTTAATTAGTAACATATCTAGGTTTTGGTGATGGATTAATCTAAATAATTTTTTTAATAAATTCATATAGACCATGTCGCAACAATCCCATCATTCTATTCAATTTGAAATCCGATGCCAAAGTTGTTGGTGTCGTAAGTTTGAAATTGGTTTAAATTTGGTGTTTTTAGGTTTAAATTTAATGAAAAATCATAGATATAATTGTTTTTAATTATAGGTATTTGTAAATTAGTTTTTCTTGTGACCCCTCCATTTTCTAGATGGTACACAAGTGGCTAAAAAACTATTATGAATGGGCCAATTTTTACACACCATTGTGGAATTGGTATTTAATATTTCAAAATGAAATTTCAAAAGGCCTTCAAAGAAATTTGATACATTTAATTAAAAAAATAAAAATTTAAAGGGTCTTATGAGATGTTTTTGGTGGTCATATAAAAAACAGAAAAAATCTAATTGGGCGGTGGTTTTCAAATTTAAAATTTAAAATTTTATAATAATAAAAAATGGAATTTGGATCACCCCGTCAACCCCTCCTTAGCGTTCCCTTCCATGCTCAGCCAGTTGGTCGATGCCCTTCCTCCATTACTTCACTGGATCTAAGTCGACCATGCAGGCACATCCATTTACCAAGATGTAATAGACTGTTGATGTTGGCTTCTCAGGAAGCCCTCCGTTGGTGCACCACCTCACGGCTCGACCAGATCCATCACGTCGATCCCTATCATGAAACCAAAGTGGCCAGCTAGAACCCCATCGACCTATGGAGGGTTGGTATTTTCCTGACCATGTAGGGCCATTTTAGGCCATGTATAGGCCCCAAACCCATTCTGGGATTTTTTGACCATCGCAGGGCTGAGGAAAAAATTTCAAAATGTCAAAAATGAAGTTCAAATTTTGGAATAAAATTACTCAAATTTTGGGAGTGAACCATAAAATTTTTATTTTAATTAAAATTAAAATAAATTATTTTAATTAATTTAACTCCCTCAATATAAATTTGTCACAAATGAAATTTTTATTGAGAATATAATTTTCTCTTCGACTGATCTTGAGCAGTGACCATCCAATGTATGTCTATGTTTTTATTAATAAATTAATTATTGAACGTGTTTGTTTTATATAAAAATTAATTTATTTTTATGGTCTGTATGTTGTCTTTCCTCGCTTAATTTGTATAATATATTGTTTTTCCACAAGTACTATATTTCACGTGTATTACAAATTTAAGAGATCCCCTTACCTGGACAAAGGTATATGTATTATGACAATGATGTTATAAGATACAGACCATGGTGAGATGAGGAAGTATTCAATACAAGATGTTGATAAATTGGACTAGGGTATGAGCTGCAATACGAGTAAGGAATGACTTATGTATTATACCCCTAGGGTAATTATAGATCCATTAAGAATAAATGGATTAACTAATACAAAATTATCAATATAATATGCCTTTTTAAATTAATTTATATATCATCGATTATTTTTTTTGAATATACGTTAAAGGATAAAAAAATAACGAGTTATTTCAAAAATAAAAAAAATTAAGACGATGAATTTATTATAATTACTACACAATCAATTTGTATGTGTTTTCAAAGAGTATTTTCATATCTAATAGAATATTATTTTATTCATTATGAAATAATTCCTTCAATGAAATATTAAGTTGTAATGCTTTTTTCATTTGAATTTGAAAAAAACAAGGTATACGGGGTTCTCATAATCCATATTCAAGGTTGCCTCTTACAATTGGGGAGTTCATATAATTGTCATGGGCACTCATAACTAAATATGGCAGGAAAAAAGTATCCAAAAATATATTTCTGCACATTATAGGAAAATCATTGAGTAAACCATAATTTAGATTTCTAGAAGTTGGTACTTAAATGAAATGATCAAGGATTCAAGAGATAATGTGGTTAGCCAGTCAAATTCCTACCTTTATGCTCTCATAGTAGTGGTGTTTTCATATATTGGAAATTTAGGGGAGGTTTTAAGGATCCTTCCCACTATAATATGCTTGCGACTTAGTATTATGAAAGTGTGCGCTAATAGGGATCGAGAAAATTGTGGGGAATATTTACCGATTCAAAAAATTGAGAATTTCTAATCAAAAATAAAATTAAAAGTACAAAGGTTTGTATTTATTTTTTAGAAAATGGAAATTAATACCACATATATAATGATATTACAATTTAAAAAATTACATACCCTATCTAGCATGAAATTAAAATATTTTTACAGATTCCTACACAGAGTACTACAATATAGAAACTTATATGTGCTAGAGTCCCTACTACCTATTGAGATACCTTAAGAAGTGAGGTTTTAAGAACATTCTTAGTGTATTCACATGTATGTCACAATTTATGTTTACATCATAATTATATGACCAAGGTCTAATGATTTGTGGATACATAATCAGAAGATGGATGATATCAACAATTTTCTCATATCTGAGAAGCTTGCGAGGAGAATGTTAAGTGAGATATCAATCAGGTAAATATTACATTGATTAAATGTAAATATAATGATGGATCCAAATTTTTCTATACACCCCTTCTAATATCAGTATCACCAACTTACTAAAGTTTCATTACATATTAAAAAATGATCATATGGAGAAAATATGTCATTAACTTTTTGGTAATGTTCTCCACAAAAGTTACAACATAAATAATGTTTAATTGTAATGTCCCACCCTAGTAACCAAGAGTCTGTGCATTATTACGTATCATTGGCATGATCAAAAAATTTCAAATCTCGAAAGACCGATTAGTTTAGTAGCTTTGGAAGTACTAGATACATTCATAAGGATTACATTACATCATAAAATGGAAAACCACAATGACATTGTTTCCAAAGACAACACTGAGATCCCATATACTATCCCTGTAGGCCAGTCATAATATACATTTTCGTATCTTGGGAAAAATAAAACATAGAAAGGGGTGAGCTCAGATGCTCAGTAAGGAAAAAAATATATAAAAAACGTTCATAAATAAGAAGAAAAATTTAAGGCAATGTATATGAATAAAATAAAAGCCTTTTAAACATGAACTTCAGCATAATATGGAAAAGATAAAATAAAATAATGCCATTTACTTACTCACATGGATATTCCACTAGTCGAATAATTACATGCAATATCAATAGCCACTTTCATAATGATGGAATGCATAATGCCAGACTTTCATAACCACATAGTCAAGGCCTTATGCCTAGACAACAAATATGGTTTTGTCAAGGCCTTGTTCCAAGAAAATAGCTTTTCTCATGAGACCTACCGATGCATCAAGGAGCTATAGCAGGCTCCACCCGTCACTTACTAAGCCCAATGCATTCCCCATATGAAAAGGTTTAAACCTAAGAAAAAACTTTTCATTAAAACTAGCATAAAAAATGTCAATACATTATCCAGAAACCATGAATGGTATAAAAATAACACATCCACAGTCAAAAATATCACAAAACCTTCAATACAATATTGAAGTTTGGTATCATAATAAATCAACTTCAAATAAGATTAAAATCCATCAAAGGATGTTGACATAGATGAAATAAAAACATTTTTTAGAGAAATATATCTTTCTACTTTGAAATAATTCAAGAGTCACATAATTTATTAAGAAAAAATTTATTTTTAAAATATTCTTATAAGATTTTAAGGGAAGATTCGATGATGTTATAATGATAGAAAATAGCAGCACCCGCCGTATAAGTTAAAAAATTCATTCTTACCTTAATTTTGTCGAAAAGGTTATAAAAGACATTGTTCAGAAAATGACAGAAATATTCCTTTATAAAAATATTATAAAAGTAAAACAAGGGTATAAATGACATTAACCCATAGTCTAGTAAATAGTAAGAATGTTTTGAAATGCATTTTTAAGAAACTTGGATGTGGATGACAATGAGGTCCCAGTAGATAATTACGTATAAACAACCGCGAATAATGAAGAGATTGTAGAATTAACCCTTACCTTATACTTTTACTTGGCAGAGGGTAGGTTATAATCTTTAATAATTGTGAAATAATTGTTATTAAATTATACAAAATCATATACATTAATATGATATCATATATGATCTTTTATCATTTCTTTTTTAACAATATCTTAGTATTATTGTTGTTTCAGGTGTTAACGAATTCATTTTCATATATATTATTTGTTATGTGAGTCATATTTGTTATTGATGGGATGTATATTATTAATATCCAGAATTATATCAGATATTTAAACATTATTTTTAATCATCTAATGAAAATTTTTCTTGAATGGATACGATGGGGAATGAATCTTATCGCGTTCGTGGAGACGGTAATCCGTACGTACGCACGAGTGACAATATCATTATTTTGATATTAAAATAATATATAATTGGATGTTATATCATATATAAAGAATAATTATAATGTTATATTTATTATTTAAAACAATTAAACATCATTATTATACCTATCCAAATAACAATGTATTGAATAACAATTACACCACGACGTGGAGACGGTAAGCCGTACACACACACATATGGTGACATGTCATTAAAAGGATGGATAGAATAATGAATTTGGTTGTACCATATTCATAATAACATCAAATTATATATAATTTACTAGAGTTATTATTTTATAATGGAAACGAGAAAGAAAAAATAGTGTAAGAAGAATGGAATTTGAAAGAGGTGATGGAATATTTACTTCTACTTCGGGTTTTTCATTTCGATTTGATCAAAAGGGCTCTTTAGGATGGCTTTATGGATAATTTATGGATTCTAGGATGAAGAGAGGATAGTTTAGAGGGTATTTGGGACGAGTTTTTCCAATCCAAATGGCTTAGAAGGTGTGAATTAGAGAGAAGGGAGAGTCCCCTTTTATAACAGGGGTGAGAGACACCTTAGGAAAAGCCGGAAATATTATTTTATAATAAAATCATTTTCGGTTTCAAATTTCTCCAAAATGGATTATTTAAATTATATAGAGGATATGGGTTGAAAAAAACTCAAAAAATAGGTTTTAGATAGGTTTGGGTCACTATATTAACTTTATCATTTAGATTTAACTCTTAGTTAAATAGTTTGACATTTACCATGTCTCTTTGTATTTTTATATTATATGGTTAATAAACATACTATATAATTCCAAGTGAACCCCAAGGGGTTCATTAATGATACCCCTATCAATATATAAGTCTTTTTGCCGAACCTTGGATTTTTAGGAATAAAATATCAATTAATAATATAATATTTGTTTTAAAATCCCTTTTATGTCAATTTTGACACAATTTGGTATTTTGTTTTTTCTAAATTCATAAAATAATTATTACATTGAAAAAATTCATATAACCAAACCTAATATGTCATATTAACCTAGAATATTATTTTAATTCATAAAAGTCTCAAATTATATTTATTTGTATATTTATAATATCAGTTATTTTAATATTTCATTAATTAGGTAATTACTGAATCATCATTATGTCATAAATAAATTATATTATTTAATGTCTAAAAACTATAAATGAAATACCATTATGTTGGAAATATTTTTAGCTTTATAATTAATATTTATAGTCTAATTTATCTTATGTATAACCCTGAATTAAAAATTCATTAGTTATTAGACATTGATTTTAACTCTTTCAACTCTTCTTTAAATGAAAGAATAATAAGTGTCCTAATCTAATCCAAGTGGACCAAAGAGGTTCATATTTTTTTCCTAAGGTTGTTTTTGGTCGAATTATACTTATACAAAAGAATTAGGACATGTGTTAGGGTAATAATAATATCATTTTTACCCTTAAATACCCTATTTAATTTTAACCGTGGTAAATAAAGGTAAAAAGTTATTATTCACCAAAAATTATTTTCATCTCATTGAACAACATTTATCTTTCTGATATAAACCATTTCTCTTGGATTTTTGAAATTCCACTCACAGAAGCGGTAAAATTAAGTTTAATGTGAATTTGAAATTTTCCCTAGGAGGTGGGTAAAAGACGTTGAAAAGTTCAATAAACATTTTATGTATCTAAAATTATTATAAACTGACTACAATGAATTATATTGAAATTATATACGTAATATGTATCTATTTTTAACTAAAATAAATTTAAAAAAAAATGAATTTTTAAATAAAAATTCGGTTTTAAACTATAACTCAGTGTTTTTCACTATTCATCAAGATTGATGGTTTTCAGAAAAATACCAAAAATTCACCCTAAGAAAATTTCGATATTAAGAATCCAAAAATGAAGTCCATTTTTAAATATAAAATTTATAAAATGTCAAAAAGTGGGTATTACTATTCATAACTTCTAGTTTGATTGGTTGTGGTGTGTCAGAACTTGAAGTTGCGTAAAACACACACTATTCTTTTATTCAAAGAGATGAGTACCGTGGAAGCTTGTGGTGTTACATTAATCATTAGAATTAAAGGTGAAAAAGTTGAAATACATGGTGAAAATTCCAATAACAAGTGTGATTCAAAAGGAACCATTAAAAATTACTTCAAATAAAATAGAATGATCCTCAAAGAAGGGGTTATTTTCTTTTCATGTCGTGAGATATGACCACAGATATTTAAATGTTGTGAACTAAATTGAAGAGGAAAGTAGTCAAATATTCATCAGAATTATTAATCAATTATAAGTTATGTCTATGTTTTACATCTTGTCTATTAAATGAAACATCCATAAAAATATATGTATTTTTATATAGTAACCAATTAAGAAAAGAAATGTTCCAAGCAGTATAGTAAATTATCTCTACAATAGAGAAAGGGTGATTCTTAAGTCAGTGTTGAGAAGTACTAAAGTTGAAATTGAAATTTTTTTGTACTAGTTGAACTCTTTTAGAGTATAACCAAAAAATTTATCTCAAGTGTAAATTGGGCACAATTATATATTATTCCAGTTCTGCAATGATATTTTTTTGGGTATTCAAAACAAAACTAATATTTCATTAATACTTGAATCATTGGAAATGGATGATGAATATTAAATTTAAGTCCTGGTTATATCCAACTGTTTAAATATAATTATTTTTTTGGTAAAACTAAGCAGTTATCAAGAATATACCTAGTATTTTTTATACACTTTATAGATAAAATACCTTTGGTATTATCGACACATTTACATACTTTTTCTATAAATAAAACCTTTAAAAATAATGTTAAGGTACAATGATTTAAAAATTAGTTTAGGTGGAGAGAATAAACTGTTAAAAAGTTAATATAGTAGTAAATATACTTCATAATATTCCAATAATAGTTCTAATGAATGTAGATGTGAAATAGAAACTATGCATGGTAAAGTGATATGATTGGATTTAGTACTATGTGTCAAACAATATCTTGACCAAGAATTCAGTCATCATGAAATGTAGAGAAGATTTATTCTTAATCTCATATTTATCTATACACATCAAAGCCATGATAATGGAAAAGAGTATTTATAGTGAATGTAACCTTTTATCATCGTTCAATAAAATGTAGTGTGGTGTAATTCCAAAATGCACATTTACTTCAATACATCGGAGTCATGATGTAAATAAAAAGGTATATCAATGTTGATACTCACATGCATTCTATACAAATCCATAATTTTTGAAAGACGGTTGAGAAATTACAATGTTGTTACCTAACCACATTTCAACTACAATGAAAAATGGATATCATATGATTTATAATATAAGGTAAATCCATTATGTCATAAAAACATGTGTTTGTAGGAACATTTTTTTATTAAGGATTTAAAAAAACATGCATCAATAAAATAAAATGTAAATATAAATTAATTATCCCAAAGGTCCCTATAGTTATTATATAAATAATTGATATAGTAATGTTATAGTTAGGGGATAGACTATATTTCATGAAAAGGGTGAAACTATCTATTTGATATTGTGAGAGCAAGAAATTCTTGTATTTTGTTAATGCTGAAGATGTAAAACTAGTTTGAATAGGAACAAGTTATAAAAGATCTTGTACAAAAAGAATGTTTCATAGAAACATACAACATAAAAGGGGGTAAAACCATGGTAATGGTTTTACATTCATCTAGGATGGTGATACATTATACATTTAGAATAACTAATCCTACAAGTATAAATATGAACATTAGCTAAGATTGAGGAGTTTAATTAAAATTTAATAATGGATTACATGTTTCAATGTACTAATGACTTGTATTCATATTTTTTAAGTCTTGATACTACAATGGTATTCCTGAGAAACATTAAATGGGTGGTATAAGAGTGGTATAAATAATTCTTGATTGGTCATTCCCAGTCATCATACCTAAATCCATTGAAATTTTCTACATTTCATAAATACTTTATATATTCATTTAATTTTACCACTGCATATCAAGACCACCTTTCTTGGAATGTGTCTATAAAACACAACATAAAATATTTAGGTGACAATATATAGTTCCAATAAGATGTTAAAGATACTAAAATCCAGTTTTGGATAGAAGTAATCAACATAATCCTAGAATATTCATTTATAATGAATTCTAACCATGTGTCCACAAGAGTTTAGTAGGAGTATCAAATTTTTCCAAGGAAAATATATTCGATAAAATATAGAATACAACCATTGGTCTTATAGTTAGTTAAGAATATAATAACTCTCTATAGACCAACTTAATGTAGAAACATATGTTTTAGGGAATGTGTGTTGTTGAGGTAGTTGTAATGGGTTACTGAGGCCAAGTCAAAAGTATATATATTTAGAATATATTGAAAAATAAAAGTTGGAACAATTTGAGGGTGAATTTTTAGCAATGAAATGTTGCATAAATCCTTCCAAGAAGAAATGAATGACACATAAGAGTTGATTAATGTGGAGAATCGAATTCCAAACATTTATGTGATGGACCAATAAAATATTAATTGTTATGTACTTAATATGATATGGTAAACATACACATTATAATAAAAAAAATTCAGTATAATCCGAATGTACTGTATGAGAGTAGTAAAAATTATCTGATTTTACTTGAGAGAGTATAAGTATTATGTTCCTGGTACTAAGAGAGAAAGTGACACGAGTTTAATGGGACACAATGTCCCACATAAATTTCTAAAACATTTTTTTATTTATTACTTTTATTACTTTTATTCACTTTTGAAAATATTTTTCAATGTGCGGGACGATCCCAATCAAAATTTTACATTCTATTGATAAATGTATATTTTGGGCATGGCAACATCTGACACACGGACAGGGGATAGTCGAAGCCGCGCGACTGTACCCGGGTCACCGCATGACCTCTCCTAGTTTTCTGCATGACCTTCCTGACATTCAAGGAAAATAAATAATGTGAAATGAAAATTAATGAGTTTAAAGTTTAAAGTATTTTTTTTAAAAAAATGGAATTTATTATTATTATTATTAGAATTATTATTTTCATTAATATTTTAATTAGTTTATAATTGTTAATTATGTTAGGATTATAATAAAATTATTAACATGTTCTCAATAATAATAATATCATTTTTCTTCTTATTATTTTTAGGTTCCATTTTATTTTTATTTTCATTCTTCTTTTTCCTTTTTTTTCTAATATGCTTTTTTTCTCTGTTTTCTTTTTTTTCAATCCTCTCTCCTTCCTCCCCCTATCTCCCGTCGCACCACATCACCCCTTTTCCCCCTATCCCGTCAAGCCGAAACCCCCCTCTTCGGACATAGATGCATGCTCCACACCTCCCTTACGGCAAGGTACCGCCGTCGCGCGCACCACTTGCCGGACCAACCACACCCCGTAGCTCCCTAGCCGGCCTTCCCCTTGCACCGCACCACCCTCCCCTAGACACTTGTTGTCACCCTACTTGTCAGCCAGCTGCCAGACCACCGACCTCCTCCATCACCTCCAGCATGACCCGCCTCTAGTACCCTGCTCTCCCCCGACCCCTTGCGCAACCTACTCCGGTGGTTATCCATTCATATTGGGTTTCAGTTTTTTTCCCCAGATTTTAGGGTTGTTCTTGTTTTCAGGGTTCTATCTTAAATACTTTTAGTCCGATTGTTTGATTTAGGGTTCAATTTGATCATCGTGTGGTGCGTTCGTTGTGCGATTGGATTTTCACACCCATTTGTGGGAAATTCAGCGTCAAAGGTAGGTGGTTCCATTCCTTTTTTATATAATTTATTTTGGTTGTTTAGTTAATTTAATATGTTTTATGATTCAATTGTGTGGTGTGATCTAAGTTTAGAATATTTTGGCATGCTCATTTGATGAAATTGAATTTCTAAAATAGTATGGTCTTGTAGTTTATATGTGTGTTGTTGTATAAATGATGGGTTGTGCTTTATAGGTTGTGAGAAATGAATTTTAATTTTTTTTAAGATGCATGCAATATGAAAATTTTACTTTCTTAGAAATGACCATGTTTTTCATTTTGATCATATTGGGGTAAATTCTAAAAGTGTTTAGTCAACTATTTATATGGTGAAAATGAGGTTTTAAAATAGTTGAGTGTGAAATTGATTTCAAAATTTTCTTTGCATGTAAAATGTGAGTTGTTTTGGTGAAATGTTTTCAATTTGGGTTCTAGGAGTTTTTTGGTTAGTGGGAACTTTGTTTTCAAGGGTAAGAGAGTTGTGTATGTTTAAATGTAGAAATTTTAAGATGTAGCAAATCATTTTGGATGTGTTGGCTTGTTTTTGTTTTTGTGAAAAAAGGGGCAAAGCTTGTTTTGGAAATGGTTTTAAAGTACAAGTGATATTATAATGGGGCTTGACCATTGTCTTGGTTTTCTTTGGTGTTTGTGAAATGAAAAAATGGTGCCTTTAAAATAATGGTGGTTTCTTCAAAGCAGTTGGTCTTTAATATAAAAGATGAAGTGTGTCTATTTGAATGGTATTTTTCATTTGAAACGGATTGTTTGACATGTTGGCTTTGTGGTTCTCTTTTGGTTTAAAATCATTTGGGGGTGTTGTTGTATTTGTTTTTTGTAAGTTGAAATAATGGTGTATTTATTTGTGGAAGTGGTGAAAATCATGTTTGGAAAAAGAAATCGAACGTTTTGAGGCACATTTAATTTTAAGAGGGATAATTGAGTATGTTTTAAGGGTAAAACTGTGTTGTGAATTTTAGAAATGTATTAATAATTTTTTATATGATTTATTAATTTGTGAGTGTTATGAAAATTATACTACGAAAAGGCTTTGGTGTGTTCTTTATTTAAAAAGTTTATTTTTGTGTGTTTTTCGTGTAAAGCCTTGCAGCATATCATGAAATTGTTTTATTAAGTATTTAGTCTATATATATATATATATATATATATATATATATTAAATTGTGAAATTGATGAAAATTATATTTGAAATGGTCTTGGTGTGCAATTGATCTTTAAAGAGGAGTTTGGTTGTACACATGGTGGCTTATGATGTAATGTCTTATTTTTTTGTGATATGTGAAAGTGATACACTATGTGAATGTGGAACTTGTTTAAACATAAGGGTAAACTTTTGTGATGATTGGAGACCACTAGGTTATGGATGTGTTTCCATAATAGTGGCTCGTGTATGACAACATTGATTATTGTGGTTCCTATGCCACAATTACACCGAGGTATGATGTCTCTAGCGCACCACCCATACTAGCTGCCTTAGGGGATTTACCCATAGTGCTCTACTATTCATGACGTGGTGCCATCCGTATGTATACAGAGGACCACATAAGCATGCAATTGTTATTTATAAATTTCCCCTTTCCATTTTTAAGTATTATTGTGAAATGGTTTTTTTCTTTCATTACACTTTTTTTTCATTTTATGTTTTTAAATTTTTTCCTCAAAAGTATATTAAAAGTATGTTTTTTAATAAGCATGTTAAATTATCTTTTTTATGATATGGCATGGAAAATTTTTATCGGATGGTATCCTATTGATAAATTGGATCACACCG
This sequence comes from Viscum album, assembly GCA_963277665.1. Lineage (NCBI taxonomy): Eukaryota > Viridiplantae > Streptophyta > Magnoliopsida > Santalales > Viscaceae > Viscum > Viscum album. The sequence goes on along the minus strand of OY728164.1, from coordinate 917,462,683 downwards.
TACATACACCTTTGGGTGTATGTAGATCTTGTCTTTTGTGTACTCTAGGTTGGGGCATCATGCTTAGTGATGGTGGTTTTGGATGTTGTTGGTCTTCGCATGCAGGTTAGTGTTGGTAGCTTGGGGATGCAGATTCTCATGTCACTTGAGGTTGGTATTAGAGTTTTAGTTCTCCATATTTTTTGTGGTTCATTTTGGGTTTTCAGTTAAGTTTTATTCTTAATCATGTTTATAGTTTAAAGGCGTGTTTGGTTTTCTGTTTCAAGTTCTATTTTATTTATCTTGTTAGTTGTTTTTATGTCTCTTTTTCTGGGTAAATCATTCCGATGTGTTATTTTGATACCCGTGCACTTGTTCCGGGTCGTGGGGATCGGGAACTCCCTTCGAGCCATATTGCGGACTGGGTCGGGCACCGAGTTAGATGGAGACCCAGCCTGGTTTTTGAAAAAATGGTAACAGAGGAGGTTTTCTCTCTTTTATCGCATCCCATTGGGATAGAGTTAGGTTGACCAAAGTTGAGGGTGTTGGAACTCGATGTTCTAGCTACGAGCATGGTGCCTAGCCAACACACCTCATGGGGGGCTCTAGTTACAAGGTTAAGTTGAGGTATGTTTGAGTCTTTTGTCCCTCTGGTTAATCATGTTTATGTAAAATGAAAATAGAGTAGGGTCAGTGGTCCTAGTGAGCTTGTGTAGGTTCTGGGCGCAGCGGAATCACATTAGTGGGTTTTCCTAACATTAATTTTAACGTTAAGAAACGTTCAATCTGAGAACCGTCACGATTTAAAATGCTAAATCTTTGGAATATAATGAAGAAAGAAAAACTTAAGAGGAAATCCTGAAACCATAGAGATAGGATCATCATATGTTGGTTATAATTAATTTAATTAATTCACAAGAATTACCTTGGTGGAATTATTTCTTTGTTGATGTATCCAGTCACGATCTAGTGATCCTTCATTGCATCGTAGAATCCAAGAGTAGTATTCCTCTAGCGGTGATCCACATGTGTGCCACGTATCTCTGGACATCGCTGAATGGATCTCAGGGTACTAGCGTGGAAGCACCTTCTCTTGCGATGTCGGCCTTCAACCACCTTAATTTGGTGGAGGAACTCTCTCTCATAACTTGAGGGAGTTCTTGGTGGAAAGGAAATTCTTTCAAGGCTTGAGAGTATTTCAAAATCCGTTGTGCACAAAAAAATGGCTCAGGAAAAGTGTTGGGTTGTGAGGATATTTATAATCGGGTTTGAGGTTAATAGAGTTATGACAATAAATAAACACGTTACGCGTTTTATTTATTTCATTAACTCTTATTGAAACCCCATATCGAATTATTAATTCCTTGACATGTGCCCACACTGATTATAATTAATATCATTTAATAAAACAATATTATATTCTCAAAATCATGATTGGGAAACTACATGGCGTGTAATAATTAATACACGGCGTGTACTTGTTTTCTGTAAAACTACACGACGTGTATATTTAATATACATGGCTTGTAATTTTATTTTCCATTTTTCTCTAGAACATTTATTAGACCTTGAGTAATGACTATTTATTTCTTAAATAAATGTAACTGCATTACTCACTAATAAATATATTATTTCACCCAAAATATATTCTCTTGAATAACTAGTGTCAAAATAAATGCGATCAGGCATCCATAAATAATTATTAAACCACGGTCAGGAATAATATTTATTTAAATTGTTAAATTAATATTTAACTGAGATACATAGGCACACTTAGTGTGTGACCCTTTAGGCCTTTTTCTTAGTGGCATTAGTTAGAGCCTGCCTAAAGTCCAAGGTTTACGTATAGTAACACACCAAGGCACACATAGTGAAAGAAGTTAACACCGCAATGACATGTCACCTCCTATGAATGCTTACCATGTAATATAATCCATTTGTCTCGATATCTCTAATCAAGTGGGTTGCATGCTAGTTCCATCAACCCATGTGCTCGACTATTCTTTCTTTGATTTCCCAGAACTGAACTCGCCCATACCTTACCACGGACATGGATTTATTTAGGCTATATCAATTCAATAAAAGGGCCTAAGATATCTACTTCTGTTATGGAACAGAATTGAAAAATCCTTTCTCACATTATCTATAAATGCAGTATTACTCATGATGCACCCAACATATCCTAACTCGCTGCGAACAGTGTGTTGTCACAGTTTTCGTCAATACATCTAAGTGCATGAGTTGTAATAACCATTAATAATAATCTTTAATTATAAGGACCAATAAACATGTCCGTAGATAGGAACATCCAATGACACTATGAAATGTGGATTTCCTATTGGCGGGTCTCATTATTATAATATCCTCCAGGATATTACCAAAGGCGCACACCATGGGAAGGTGCCTCAAAGTTTTATGAGTCCTCACCCCTAATGGCCTGTATTATTTGATTCCCTAAAGTAACATCATCTGGCCATAAAACATATATTTAAGAACAGTGTTATGGAACTTCCAAGTTCTCATCATAGTAGGGATACGCTATGACCCATTAATGATACAACTTTCGTTAGGACATTATCACATGCATTGTCACACAGAAGAACAAACATAATGTGATAAGGATTTTATTAATGAATAAAGTACAAAGTAGTTGGTTCTAGGCCACCAAATCCAACAGACTCCCACTTGGACTAGAGACAACTACTAAAAACCTTTAACCTGGTAGCTCTCACATGATATTTATGATTCTGCTGAGATAGACATTTAGTCATGGGGTCCACCACGTTCTCTTCCGTGGACACTCTACTCACATCAACTTCACCCCTCTGATAGAAATCCCTCAAGAGGTGATACTTCTGGAGTATGTGCTTTGTCCGTTGATGTGAACTTGGTTATTTTGAAAGAGCCACCACTACAGTATTATAACAATACAATGTAATGGGATCTTTAGTGCAATGCACCACATCAAGCTCCTAGACAAATTCAGAATCCAGACGACTTCTTTGTCTACATAAGAAGCCTCTATATACTCGGACTCTACTGTAGAATCAGCGACAACTGGCTTCTTTGAACTCTTCTAGCTCACAGCTCCTCCGTTGAGACAGAAAACATATCCAGATTGTGACTTTAGATCATTTTGGTCTATCTGAAAACTAGCATCAGCATACCCTCTAATGACAAGCTCCTCGTCTCCTCCATACACCAGGAACATATCCTTAGTTCTTCTCAAATACTTAAGGATAGTCTTAACAATAGTCCAATGCTGTTCCCCTGGATATGCTTGATACCTACCTACCATTCTCAGTGCATAGGAAACATCAAGCTTGGTACATAACATGGCATACATGATGGATCCTATAGCCAATGCCTATGGGATCTTGCTCATCCTATCTTTCTCTTGTTGTGTCTGAGGAAACATTTTCTTAGAAATATGTAATCCATGTGACACTGGAACCAATCCTCTCTTAGATTGTTCCATACTAAATATCTTTAGTATCTGGTCAATGTATGTACCCTGACTTAGTCCAAGCAGCCTCTTGGATCTATCACGAATGATCTTGATCCCTAGAATGTAGGCTTCTTCTCATAAGTCGTTCATGGGGAAAAACTTTTTCAACCAGTCCTTAACTGACTATAAGACTGGTACAGCGTTTCCAATAAGTAATATGTTGTCAACATATACTACTAGGATAACGATCACATTCCCATTAAACCACTTATAAACACATGTCTCACATTCGTTCTTAATGAAACCAAATTCCATTATGGCTTCATCAAATCAAATGTTCCATGACCTGGATTCTTGCATCAATCCATAAATGGATTTCTGCAATTTGAAAACCCGTTTGTCTTCACCTGGTGTCACAAACCCTTCTGGTTGTCTCTTATAGACATCTTCCTGAAGGTTCCCATTAATGAATGCTGTTTTGAGATCCATATGCCAAATCTCATAGTCATGGTAAGCTGCTATGGAATGTATGATTCTTATGGATTTAAACATGGAAACTGGCGAGAAGGTTTCATCATAGTCAATTCCTTGATGTTGTCTGAATCCTTTAGCCACTATCCTTGCTTAATAGGTGCTAACTTGACCTTCCATGTCCAGCTTTCTCTTGAATTCCCATTTGTATCCAACATGCTTTACATCAACTGGCTCATCGACCAGAACCCAAACTTGGTTTTGATATATGGAATCCATCTCAGAATTTATAGCTTCTATCCAACTTGAATCTTCTGAGCTTTATAATGCTTCCTTGTAGGAGAGAGTCTCATCATTTTCCAACAATAATGATTCACCATCCTCGGTGACTAGGAAACCAAATCTCTCTGGTTCCCTTACCTCTCTTGAGCTCTTACACAGTACTTGTGTTTCTGGAACCTCTTCCACGGGGACCTATGGAACTTGTTCATGTACCAACTCCTATGTATCATGAGCATCAACATTGTCGATGTCAATCTTTCTCCAACTATCCTTTTTGAGGATGTGCTCCCTCTCAAGAAAGACGGCTTGTCTAGCGACAGTCACTTTCTTGTCCTGAGGGTTATATAGGTAATATCCTTAAATTTCATTAGGATATCCTATAAAGATACACTTTGTGCCCTGGGGTTCTAGTTTGTTTCCTGATAAGGCCTTAACAAATGCCTTTCATCCCCATACACGTGTATGTGAAAAAATTGGTTTCTTTCCATTCCGTAACTCGGAGGGAATTCCATTTTCCGCCTTAGTTGGTACTTTGTTTAATGTGTATTCTTCAGTTTGTAATGCATATCCCCAAAAGTATATTGGAAGATTCACATGACACATCATCGACCTCACTATGTCCAACAAGGTGCAGTTCCTCCTTTCACTAACACCGTTCCACTATGGTGTATAAGGAGGAGTGAGATGAGATAGAATCACAGACTCCCATAAGAAGATCGATGAACTCTTGGTTCAGATATTGTCCACCTCGATCCGATCGAAGTTTCTTTATCTTCTTACCAAGAATATTCTCTACTTTATTCTTGAATTCCTTAAATTTCTCTAAGCCTTCTGACTTATACCTCATTAATTAGACAAATCCACATCTACTCAAATCATCAGTAAAAGTAATGATGTAAGAATATCCCCCTATAGCTTTTACTGGAAATGGTCCATATACATCCATCTGTACTAATCCTAGAAGCTCTGTGGACCTTTCACCATATCCACCGAAAGGCGTCTTGGTCATTTTACCTTGTAAACAAGCCTGGCATCTATCAAGTGGTTTTAGCTCATTAGTGTCTAAATAGCCATCTTGGCAGATCCTTGTCAAGTGATTCTCGTTTACATAACCAAGGCGGTGATGCCACAACTGGGTGATTTATGATTCATGTGAGTTTGTTTCATTATCGATTGCCAACACTTGGTTTTTGTAATTTAATACATACAAAACATTATTAAAATGTGCCATACTATAACATATTTTTTTCTTATAAAATAGACAACCCTTATTTCCAAACATGAAAAAAAATCCATCAATATCCAAACAAGATACAGAAATTATGTTATTGGTAACACTAGGCACAAAATAACAGTTTTGTAAAACCAAAATCATGCCAGTTGGAAATGAGAGGGATAGTTGCTAATAGCCAACGCAGCCAGCCTTACGCCATTGGAAGCTCTAAGATCCAACTCTCCTCTGGCGATCTTTCTAAATATACTTGGTTCCTGCATTTGAATACCGATGTGATCCCCAAAAGCTGTATCTAATACCCAATGTGTAGAAATAGAAAGATTTCACTTGATAAAAAACGCACCTTTAGCATCCCTATGCTTCTGGGTGTAGTTCCTCTTCCAGTGGCCCTGCTTTCGACATGGAAAACACACTACCTCTCGTTCCTTGCCCTGCCTCTAGATCTTCCCCTTCGTGGAGGGACGGTGCTCAGGGGTTTCATACCGTTTATAAGTCATTGGCCCCTATTCCTCATCCTTCCTTTTCTTGTTCCCCATAAGGACCGTGGGTTTTTCATGCACCATATCCTTATCTACCTGGCGAATCAAGGTCATAAGATCCTATATACTCTTCTCATTTTCGCTCATAATATAGTTGAAAATGAAGCTAGAGAAGGTCTTGGGCAGTGATGATAGGATGAGATCTGTATGCAACTCATCTGGGAATTTAATCCCTAAGATGTCCAGGCATTCAACGTAGCCAATATGCTTGACTAAATGAGGCCTAGATGGGACAGACTCTCCAAGATTTGTTGTAAACAAAGCATTGGAGATATCATACCTCTACTATCTTGCCTTCTCTTGGTAGAGATCCTTAAGGTGAGACATCATTCTACGCACATCCATGTTTTCATGTTTCTTTAAGAGCTCATTAAACATGGACGATAGCATGAAAAACTGGACATATGTGGCATCATTCATTTGTTTCATATAGAGATATAATTCCTCATTACTGGCCTCTTTCCCAGGCGCAATTGGAATAGGCTCTTCCAGCACATACAATTTCCTTTCATGGTGAAGGATGACGCGTAAATGCCTCTAACACTCTTGGAAATTGGTACCAGTGAGAAGGTTTTCCTTCTCGAGTATGGTTCGCAATGATATCTTTGACGTAATTTTATGGTCGTTTCTAAAAAATAAGATGAGAAAAGGTTTAGTACTTTTTTAAAGAAACTAAGACAAATAAATAAATTAAAACTTATTAGTCTCCCACTATTTTATCAAAATCCAACAGCCCTCACTATAGATTTCGGAATATTCTATTTCCTGAATATTCTAGTGGCAAGGATCCATATTGCCCTTCGCATTACCCCAACTACGGTTGGTCAAGAAAATTTAAGGGTTTTAAGTATGAATTCAAAATGCCAATTTCATTAAATCGCAGCTCCTTGATCCGCTAAGTGGACTCCCCAATCCTGAAATCCTTTTATTTTGGATTTCCTCAACCTTTTCCTCTTGGTCACACCAAGTCCTACCGTAGAAGTCAACCCTTAATGTGAACCAAGTCAAGTCAACCCAAAACCTTGAATTAGAATTCCCCGATAATTGAAAGCACCCCAACTAGGGTTGGTCAAGCACTTTGAACTATGGTTCGATTCTAACCAAGATTATGGAAGGCTATACTGACTTAATATTTATTTTGCGGGATTTTATCCATATACGTAATTTGAAATTTTATTATCTTTGATTACATGATTGTTAATATTAATTGGGATATACTTAAGTGATTAACCATGTCTAAGATAATATTTACATATAATCCAGTATTATTTTAGTTCCATCTTGCATGCTCATTTAATTCATTAATTGTGTGATCGTGACAACACACCCACAATAAATAAACCTTGCAACTGACAGAAATAAAATAAATGGTATGATCATGAGATTTTTCTATTGGTTAGTTTATCTAGTGGTTGATAAACTAACCAAATACATATGGGATAAGCACCTTGAACCTTTCGGGTTCGTGTTTATAGCTTTCCACCAGTCCACCTTTGTATCTCCTTGGATTGGTTTCACCTTGGCTCTTGTCTTGAGCCGCCTCCACTAGTTTGGGAGCACTTTCTATTACATATGTATTTATCTCACACGCAGGTGAGGGTAAAAAGGGGTTTTTATATAAAATATTCGTTAGGCACGCATGCCCTACATATTAATGAGGAGATGGCTCGCAGGCCAACAAAATTAATTTAAATGAATAAATTAAAAGAAACCATTCTCAAACAAAGGTCTCGGTCTAGCTCATGATCTTCCATACATGCAACGATATTTACGCATAAATAAAACTATAATTAAATTATTTAATCGTTATTCTTTAAGATAAATCATGCTCGAATTAATTAATTATCTTTAATTAATCAATCCTTTTATCTTAAACACTTTTCTAAACTCCCTTGAGATTCTCATCCATAATAATTTTAAACAAACAAATTCTTTTAAAATTATCCTTGTACATAACTTGTACCTTGGAGGAAACCCAGTTAATTCCCATTTATTACGCAGATGATTAATTAAACACATATATATAAAACACATATCATGTGTTGTGCCTCACCTTTAAGTCTACACCATGGTACACGTCTCAATGGTTTTTATAATATAATAATAAATTTTAATAAATCTGTGTAATTTGGGTGAGTACACAGCGTGTAGTTCTGACTACATGGCGTGTACTTTTCTTCACCGTCTATCTGAAGTACACGCCCAGGGACAGGGCCTGTTAAAGTACTTTGGAAATTTTCAGAGTACACAACATGTTTTGTGGGACACACGCCGTGTAGTTTCCGCGTTACACGATTTCCAGCCGGGCAAGCCGTTCACGGGGTACACGGCCCAACCCTAACTCGAAGGGACTACACGCCGTGTTCATTGGACCACACAGCGTGTAATCCGGAAACTGTGTGCCACCTATTTCTGGTCAACACACGGTGTCTTAAATTCATAGAATGAATCCAATACACAGCCTGATTTGGCGGATCAGTCAATGCATTAAACCAAGACTACACGATGTGTACTTCCGAATACATGCCGTGTATTCTGGTGTTGTATGGCCAGAAACATTTGGATCCTCCGGATGAGTTCATCTATTTTATTTTAATCAAAAATAAAAGAAATATTCATTTCTGTGAGGTGAACGAGAAACGCGGGAGGAGGAATAGATCTCAAGATTCATATTTCCAGAACGATTAAACAAGAATTGGAAACAACTAAATTATTTAATGCGTAAATCACAAATGAGAAACTAAATAATTATAATCAACGATATGACCCCTCTAATACCACTTGTAGGTTCCAGGAATAGCGGAAGCGCATTAGTTGGTTTTCCAAACATTAATTTTAACATTAAGAAACGTTCAATCCGAGATCCGTCATGATTTAAAACGCCGAATCTTTAGAATATAATGAAGAACGAAAAACTTAAGAGGGAATCCTGGAACCATAGATATAGGATCATCATATGTTGGTTATAATTAATTTAATTAATTCACAAGAATTACCTTGGTCACGATCCGGTGATCCATCGTTGCATCGTATAATCCAAGTGTAGGATTCCTTTAGCGGTGATCCACACATGTGCCATGTATCTCTGGATGTCGTCGAAGGGATCTCTGAGTGCTAGTGAAGAAGAGCCTGCGCTTGCAATGTATTCCTTCAACCACCTTAATCCGGTGGAGGATCTCGCTCTCGTAACTTGAGGGCGTTCTTGGTGGAAATGGAATTCTATCTAGGCTTGAGAGTATTTCCAAATCCATTGTGCACAACAAAATGGCTCAGGAAAAGTGTTGGGTTGTGAGGATATTTATAATCAGGTTTGAGGTTAATAGAGTAATGACAATAAATAAACGCGTTAGACATTTTATTTATTTCATTAACTCTTATTAAAACCCCATGTAGAATTATTAATTCCTTTACATGCACCCACGCTGATTACAATTAATATCTTTTAATAAAACAATATTATATCCTCAAAATCCTGACTGGAAAACTACCCAGCGTGTAATAATTAATACACGATGTGTACTTGTTTTCCATAAAACTACATAGCGTGTACTTTTATTTTCCATTTTTCTCCAACACATTTATTAGACCTTGAGTAATGGCTCTTTATTTCTTAAATAAATGTAACTACATTACTCGCTAATAAATATATTATTTCGCCCATAATATATTCTTTCGAATAACTAGTGTCGAAATAAATGCGATTTGGCATCCTTAAATAATTATTAAACCACAAATGGGAATAATATTTATTTAACTTGTTAAATTAATATTTAACTGAGATACATGGACACACTTAGTGTGTAACCCTCTAGGCCTCTTTCTCAGTGGCATTAGGCGGAGCCTACCTAAAGTCCAAGGTTGCATCTACCAACATACCAATGAACCCATAGAGAAATATGTTAATGCCTCAATGACGTGTCACCTCCTACGAACTCTTACCGTGTAATATAACCCCTTTGTCTTGATATCTCTAATCAAGCGGGTTGCATGCTAGTGCCATCAACCCATGTGCTCGATTATTCTTTCTTTGATTTCCCAGAACATAACTCACCCATACCTTACCATGGCCATGGATTTATTTAGGCTATATCAATTCCATCAAAGGGCATAATATATCTACTTCCGATATGGAACAAAAGGGACAAATCCTTTCTCGCATTATCTACTAATGTATTATTACTCATGACGCACCCAACGTGTCCAACCTTGCTACGAACAATGTTTCGTCACAATATTTGTCAATACATCTAAGTGAGGGAGTTGTAATAACCATTAATAATAATCTTAAAGTCTAAGGACCAATACACACGTCTGCATATAGGAACATCCAATGACACTATGAAATGTGGATTTCCTATTGGCGGGTCTCGTTCTCATAATATCTTCCTGGATATTACCAATGGTGCACACCATGTGAAGGTGCCTCAAAGTTTTATGAGTCCTCACCCCTAATGGACTGTATTATTTGTGTCACTCAAATAACATCATCCGGTCATAGAACATATATTCAAGGATAGTGTTATGGCACTTCTGGGTTCTCATCATAGCAGGGATCCACTATGACCCATTAATGAAATAGCTGTCCTTATGACATTATCACATGCATTGTCACGCAAAATGATAGACAAGATGTGATAAGGCGTTTATTAATGAAAAAGTACAAAGTAGTTGGTTCTAGGCCACCAACTCTAACAGCTCACAGGGTTTGGAAAGCCATGTGGAGCTGAGGATGCTGTCCTAAAATACTCCCCGTGGTGGCGGTATGATTGGCATGTGGCCTCCAATAATATGTCCCAGTCACCCATTGACACTAGAATCCTCTTCGTTCTTCGTCTCTTTGATTTGGAGTCATAGAAATCTGGGTTTTAAGTAAAAATGAATTGGTGTTTTATTAATCGATGGTTGTGTGGTGTTTCCTTGTGTTTTGGAAATGTTGTATGTGAGGTGTTTCAAGCTGAGATTCCTTTTTGAATGATTTGTGTCATGAGTTTGAATTCTTATTTGTATGTTTGTATGAAATCGTGTGGTTAATAGATACTTATCAAAAGTTATTTGGTAAGCCTTTAAATTGGTTCTTCCTGCATAATTAGTGTTCACTTGCATGGACCAGTTTGATTAGGTCCATGGTTTCCTTTCTTGACTAGTTCATGAACCCATAAAGCATTAACATGCGATTGAAGTGCGGCTACAGGAAATTCTCCATTGGCCGACCCTCCGGTTGATTAAATAAACCACTCTCCCTTTTTAGTTATAGTTCTAAGTCTATTCCTTTTTTCTTTTTGATCAAGAAGATCCTCTCACAGCGGGATGACAAACATGAGGGAAATTGATAGTAGTTTTGGTCTCTTTGAGTTGTCTAAGATGTAGGGTATGATGTTTGACAATGTTTCATCGAAAGGTTTCCCCCAAGAAATTGTGAAAGGAATTATAGTGGGGAAGATTGAAGACAGTTAAGAATTATTAGTGTTGACCAGTTTCTTGAAGGGATTTGTGGTACTTTAATTGGCCACAAGGGTCATGTTTGGTGATGTCTTGAATTGTTTAATCTCTTTGAATAGAAAGAGTGGATTTCGTAGGATCCTTTAGGAATCCCTATTATCATAGGAGTGTGTCCACTCAGGGAGTTCTAATTTTTTCGGTTCAGTGGGGAGAGTTTGTCGTGCATCTTTTCTTCTTATGTTTCTTGGTTAAGGATAAAGTTAATGCATGTGCACCCTCTAAACTCCAGTTTTGGTGGATGTGCAGTGATGAAGTTGTGGTGTGTTGTGCTTGTTCGTGTTTTATCGGTTGTTGTATGGTTTCATGTGACACCAAAAGGAGAATCTCCATTTGGGAGTCTTCAATACCTGACTATGAGGAAGGAGAATCTTCAAAAATCAGAGCTCCAACCATAGGCCTCAGAGTGAAGTTGGCATGTGGTTAGGAACCCCATGAGTGTATTGGACCCTGACTTTATTTCTGTCATCGGTGTTGAAAGTAAAGGCATACTAAATTGTTTTCTAGTGGATTTTCTATTCCGAATGAACTGTTTGGGTGCGTAAGGTTTTCGTGACTATGTGAGGGGTGGTCATCTCATTACCTAAGTCCCGGGGGTTGCATCCCATCGAATGTAATCACTTTTATGGGTCCTTATGGGGTTTATTGGGTAAATCAATCTCATATTTAAATAGTACTCACCCATGAACATGGAGGTTCTTGTCGGTCTTAGGTCATGGTTTTGAAACCCCGATAGTTGGACCCCTCCCTCCCCACCCCTTGTGGTGGGGTGCTTGGTCACCGTCAGAAAATTTTTAATATTTTGAATCTTCTGTCAGCTCCAATAGTGAGGTGACCCATGATAGGTCTCGCTCAAATGTATTTTGAATGAATCATTATTGGCCATATTCATAATGGTGGGGAGTCTACTCAGGCCTCCCTGTGTCGGTTTTCCAGTCTCACCTTGGGCATTGACAGTTTCTTAATGGTGGCGAGCCCGTTCAGACTTCCCTATGATGGTATTTGGTTATATTCCTTTCCATGATCAATCAGCTGGAGGTGTTCTAGCTCTTTGGGATGTGTGACACATATCAGAATGTCTTTTTACGAGTTTATTTAGTTTGTCATTTAAGTCACTTTCTCTAAGCATGGTGCGTTTGCCTCCTTCCTCTTGTTGATTGTGGGGATCCTCTTTGAACCTTAACGTGGTGACGTTTTCTACTTTGGGGTTCAGTATTAGTTGTGGATTCTTGTGGGCATAAATCTCTATGATGGGGAGAATTGTCACACCAGATTTTCTAAAACATTTTTTCAGTTATTAATTTTTTTTTTTATTCTCTTTTGGAAATATTTTTCAATGTGTGGGCCGAGCACAATCAAATTTTTTTCATTCTACTGATAAATGAATATTTTGGGCATGACAACATCCAATGCATGGGTGGGGGACGGTTGAAGCCGCATGACTTTACCCGGGTCACCGCACGACCTCGCCCGGTTCTCCGCATGACCTGCCTAACGTTCAAGGAAAATAAATAATGGGAAATGAAAATAAATGAGGTTAAAATTTAAAGATTTTTTTTAAAAAAATGGAATTTATTGTTATTATTATTATTATTATTATTATTTTCATCAATATTTTAATTAGTTTATAATTTTTAATTATGTCATGATTAAAATAAAATTACTAACATGTTCTCAATAATAATAATCTTATTATTCTTATTATTATTTTTAGGTTCCACTTAATTTTTATTTTCATTCTTCTTTTTACTTTTTTTTTCATCCCTCTTTTTTCTTATCTTTTTTTCTTCTCTCTTTTTTTTCTTTTCTTTCCTCTCTTCTTCCTCCCCCTCTCTTCCATCGCACCCCATCTCCCCTTTACCCCCTATCCCGTCGCACCAAAACCCCCCTCTCCTGACCTAGCTGCGTGCTCCGCACCTCCCTTCTGGAAAGGTACTGCAATTGCGTGCCCCACTCACCGGACCAGACGCACCCCGCAGCTCTCCGGTTGGTCTTACCCTTGCACCGCGCCACCCTCCCCCATACACTAGCTGTCTCCCTGCTCATCAGCCATCCTCTGGACCACCGAACTCCTCCATCACCTCTGGCGCGACCCACCTTTGGTACCCCACTCTCCCCCAGCCCCTCGCGCGACCTACTATGGTTGTTATCCATTCATGTAGGGTTTCAATTTTTTTTTCATCTTTTAGGGTTGTTCTTGTTTTTAGGGTTTGATCTTAAATACTTTTGGTCCGGTTGTTTGATTTAGGGTTCAATTTGATCTTCAGGTGGTTCATTCGTGGTGCGATTGGAGTTTCGCACCCATTTGTGATAGATTCAGCGTCAAAGGTAGGTGGTTCCATACCTTGACATATTTTAGATAATTTAATTTGGTTTTTCGTTAATTCAATATGTTTTATGATTCAATTGTGTGGTGTGATCTACATATAGAATGTTTTTTCATGCACGTTTGATGAAATTGAATTTATGAAATAGTATGGTTTTGTTGTTTATATGTGTGTTGTTGTATAAATGATTGGTTGTGCTTTATTGGTTGTGTGAAATGCATTCTAAATTTTTTTTGACATGCATTCATTATGAAAATATCACTTTATCTATAAATGATCATGTTTTTCATTTCGACCTTATTGGGGTAAATTTTAAAAGTGTTTAATCAATTGTTTATATGGCGCAAATGAGGTTTTTAAATAGTTGAGTGTGTAATTGATTTTAAAATTGTATTTTCATGTAAAAATTTGTGTTTTTCTAGTGCAATGTTTTAATGTTGGGTTCTAGGATTTGTTTGGTTGGTGCGAACATAGTTTTCAAGGGAAATTGAGTTGTGTATGTTTAAATATGGAAATTTTAAGGTGTAGTGAATCATTTTGGGCGCGTTGGCTTTGTTTTTTTTTTTGAAAAATGGGAAAACCTTGTTTTGGAAATGGTTTTAAAGTATGAGTGATCTTATAAAGGGGCTTGCCATTGTCTTGGTTTTCTTCGGCATGTGTGAAATGAAAAAAATGGTTTCTGTCAAATAATGGTTGTTTCTTGAAAGTGGTCGGTCTTTAATATGAAAGATGAAGTGTGTCCATTTTAATTGGATTTTTATTTCGAAACAAATTATTCGAAATGTCAGATTTGTGGTTCTCATTTGGTTTAAAAGAACTTGGGGGTGTTGTTGAATTTGTTTTCTTATAAGTTGTAATAATGGTGTATTTATTTGTGGAAGAGGTGCAAACCATGTTTGGAAAAAGAAATCGAATGATTTACAGCACGTTTTATTTTAATAGAGAGAATTGATTATGTTTTAAGGGTAAAACCTTGTTGTGCATTTTAGAAATGTATTATTAATTATTTATATGATTCATTAAATTTTTAGTGTTATGCAAATTATACATTGAAAAGGTTTTGGTGCGTGCTTGGTTGAAAAAGTGGATTTTTAGTGGCTTTTTGGTGTAAAGCCTTGCGGTGCCTCATGAAATTGTTTAATTAGGTTTTCTAAATATATATATATATATATATTAAATTGTGAAAGTGATGAAAATTATTTTTGAAATGATCTTGGTGTGAATTTGATATTTAAAGAGGAGTTTAGTTGTACAAGTGGTGGCTTCTGAGGTAATTTCTTGTTTGGTTTGTGATATGTGAAAGTGATACATTATGTGAATGTGAAACTTGTTTGAGCAAAAGGGAAAACCCCAGAAACCTAGGTGGGTGGATTTGGAATAGTACGATATATGACACATGAGCGGTTGATCCCTGTTTCATCTGGTAGGATTGACCTTACAACACTAACTAAACTTTTGTGATGAATGGAGACCACTAGGATATGGATGTGTTTCCCTACTAGTGGCTCGTACATGAGAATGTTGATTATTGTGGTTCCTATGCCACGTTTACACCGAGTTATGTTGTATCTATCTCACCACGCATACTAGCCTCCTTAGGGGATTTACTCGCAATGCTCTACTATTCCTGATGTGGTGCCTTCGATCAGTATATGGAGGACCACTTGTGTATGAAATTTTTCTTTATAAATTTTCCCTTACTTTTTAATGTAGTATTTTGAAATGGTTTTTTTATTTTAGTGCTATTTTCTTTTCATTTTCAGTTTTTAAACATTTTCCTTAAAAGAGTTTTAAAGGTATGGTTTTAAATAATAATATTAAATTATATTTTTTTGTTGTGGCATGGAACAATTTTATCGGGTGGTATCCTACTAGGAATTTGGCTCACACCCTACATAAACCGTTCGGTGTATGTAGATATTGTTCTTTGTGTACTCCTGGTTGGGGCATTGTACTTAGTGATGGTTTTTCTGGAAGCTATTGGTCTTCATGTGCAAGTTGGTGTTGGTAGATTGGGGATGAAGATTCTCATGTCACATGAGGTTATTATTGGAGTTTTAGTTCTATATCTTGGTTATTTTTCATTTTGGGTTTTTTGTTGAGTTGTAGTCTTAAACCTGTTTATAGTTTAATGGTGTGTTTAGTTGTCTATTTCCAGTTCTAGTATATTTATCTTGTTAGTTGGTTTTCTGTCTCTTTTTCTGGGTAAATAATTCCAACGTGTTATTTTGATACCCGGGCACTTGTGCCAGCCTGTGGGGATCGGGAATTCCCTTTGGGCCATGTCGCAGACCGGGTCAGGCGCTGGGTTAGATGGTGACCTGGCCTGGTTCGTGACACATAGAGTAGTCATCCTTTGGATAAATATGAACTAATATTAGAAACTTGCTCGGTAAACGGTCAAGATAATATTATTTGAGCTAGTGGTAACTATATATACATAAAACGAGGCAGTCATGGATTCTAATAAAACTCAAGAAATAGTGTGAAATACATAATGATTTGTTAAATTTTTTGGAATCACACCTAGTTTTTCATTATTTATCATAATATACATTATAATAATCCTAATACTGGGAGTATCAAAGATATCATGTATTGACAAAGAAAAAGGGTATATACTCAAGGATATCATATCTTGAGGAGTATCACGCAAGGAAGTGAAGTCATAGATTGTAGAGTAGCTACATAGTGGATACATGGAAGACCTAATGACTAAATCCATAAGTTAATAGAATAATAATATTATAATTTTAGAGCCAATAAACATAGTTACAAAGTTGGATCTGGTGCAACTGAGAGTGTTGTGAAAGAGAGTTCCATATACTAAACATGAATAATAATTTTATATTACCATATTATATATACAATGGTATATTCATGATAAAAAATATTCATAAATAGTGTAGATATTTTTTTTGTTAACTACTTAGTAATATCCTTAGATTATTTTTCATATTAAAAGTTCATAACAGTTCCTATGTGATTATGAGAGCGTTACCCTACTGAAAAATTAATCTTGAACATATTTCCTATGGTCTAGATACATCATGTTGATAGGACACATATGACATGTGACCATTAATTTTTGGGAGCTCATAACCATTGCGAATTATTATCATGAAGTTAAAACATGGTGATCTCAAGTTCATAAGATCATCAGGACTGACCTGATAATAGAAAAAACCACATGTTTCAAGTTTTATTGGTTGTTCCAATATGCGAACACCTATAAAGATATCTTGAATTGAGATTATTATTAATGTATAATATTTGATTATATACTTTTATGCATGATAAAAAATATGAAATTGATGTTGTAGCATGGTTTCTTGTGTTGGGTGAGTCATTCGTGGCATGGAATTGAATGAATAGTCACGATAGAATTTGTTTCTTTTGAAAGGATTTGATTTCTCAAGAGTAGTTTATCATGATGGTAGTAGCTCCACTATATCCATGTCCACGGATGAAGAATGTATGTTTTTCTAGTCAAGTTGACAAATAATAATGTAATAAAGGATGGTGACATGAAGTGTGCATCATGATTTGTGAGATATAATGATATAAAGAGATTATACTAAATAGATTTTGTTTATATGAAATGTTATAATTTATATAGCTATAAATTATCTATTTAGATTCTTTAAAGGGTTGATATACTTTTCATCTTGTTTTCCAATATTATTCAGTACTATTGAGACATGGTACTAGAGAGTCACACACTTAGTGTATTCAAAAGTATTTGTTGTAATGTTGAATAGTAGTATATGACAAGGTGGACCCCACCACTGGGGTCTTAGGATGTATTATAATATATGATCTCAATGAAATAAATAAATTAAAATTATTTCATATTTAGAATAATTTTTATTGAATTTATTTTTTAAAACTATCAATAATAAATTGAGTTAATTCATGAGAATATATTCAACGAACGAATTTTATTTTAATATTCATGGTTCATTTAATATTTGTAGGAAATATGACTTGAGAAAATAGGTCAATTTATCATGTAATATATTTATTATATTAATAGTATGTGATAAAAACATAATAGATATTTATGATCATTATAGTTGAAATAAGTTGTAATTTATTGTGGGAAACTAGTATATTCCTTGTGAAATGGCTACGCATTCCCCCAATGCTCCCAGCGCTCTCAACACTCTATCTTATTCACCTTCCACCTAGGGTTATCTCCATCTCTATTGATTTCACCTATTGATCTCGATGCCCGTTCTGTCGGGCATCACTTTCTCTAGGTCCTCTCCCTTTTTTCTTTCAATGGTTTCTGGTATCCTCTCTCTGTTTCTCCTCTCTCGGCTTCACGATGTCCTTTCTTAAGAACCTTACTGAGCTCTGGCCCCGAGTTCCACCACTTTTATCCAGGAAGATCTAGAGTGGAGGGAATAACTAGGTTTTGGGATATGGTTTGGCGATTGAGGATCCTCTCGGTGCTTCCTGTCTTCTTTATTTAGGGTTTTAGCCCCCGGTCTCCTTCTAGGGTTTCATCCCATGGTCTCATTTTCCCAGATTCCTCCATAGGATCTGATCCTATTCTTTATTCCATTCTCTATGTTATTTATGGTTGTCTTCTATTGGGGGTTTTTATTTTTCTATTGGTGGTTCTTCATTGGATGTAGTGTCGACATAGGGTGGTTTTTTTTGTTGCGATGTGGAGGGAATCAGCGATGGCCCTGGTTTGAGGTATCTCGGTCTGTGATGGTCTTGCTGTTGTCTCATCCCGTGAAAGCCTTTTTTTCCCTACTATGGGGCTAGGCTTCCACCATTCTTTCTGAGTTGGATATGCGCGACAATGTTCATGGTTCATTGAGAAGTGAGTTTCGGCGGACAGTTTTGGGTGGTGACAGTGACGATGATTGTTTTGAAGCGGAGAGACGATGGGGTTTTCAGCGATGTTTGGAGTGTCAGTGGTATGGTGACCGCGAGTCTTTGATGATGGGAGTCACTCAAAATCGATGATGAAGTTTCAAAGTCGACGATTTCTGGTTGGTCTCACCGGCGAGGATGGTGCATCGTGCGTTGATGGGAGTGACGTAGGTGACAAGATATTCATGATGACAGAGAATGGTTTGAGGTGGTTAGGTTGGTGATGTGTCGACGGTATTGGATGGCGGTTCGAAGTGGTTTGGTCCCATGACAGTAAATGGTGTTCTGTATTTTGATTTTAAATTTTGAATTGGTTCTATTGTGGTAGCATTGTGGAATGTTGATTGGTTAGTGAATGTGGTGGATTGATTTTGGTATGTTGTTTGAATGTCTTTATGGGGAATGTTCTAGTGAAAATGTGGAAATTTTTTATGGTTCTCCCTTAACTATAAAGTGGTTTTAATAATGAAAAAATGGACTGTAGGTAGTTGTAATTTATTGTGGATAATAAATATATAGGAGGTCAGGATCCACTTTTAGTTATTTTATAACCTCACTATATAATGAGGATGTTTCTCTCTTTCATTGTACTATTTATTATAATTTTTTTGGGAGCCCATATATTCTCTCTCCTACTTCCATGAAAGAGAATCTATTGATTTGGGCTCCTGATCTGAGATTTTATTCACAAATTTATAGATCACTGATGCGATGATTATCCGGACGACAAAAACATCATCATATCTACGTACAAACACTTCAAATCCAATGGATGAACTACTCACATAATTTATAAGTGTGTGTGGATGATATAAATGGATCTATATTTATTTACATCATGAAATGGTTACCAGTAATTATAAATAGTTGAACATGGAATCAAATCGAGTGAGGTACTTTTTTGGTTTAATTTTTTTCTTAAATCTCACCATGCTGGATCCTTGGATTCTTAACCGGATACATATTTTTGGAGATGACATAGTCACATGGATCCAATGAAGAAACATTTTAAATCCATATCCCTTATACTTTGGTAACGTGCCCTGATAACATCACCATTTAATTACCTGAACAATATACCCATGATTCTCACCTCAAAGGTAGTCACAAGCCTAAGATATACCCTATTATGGGATACCCATGAAATTCTATTCTCAAACATAATACATGGATCACCTATCCTGATCCGTATCGTAATGTCTATAGACTCCTAGACCTATCTGACAAGTTATTTCTCATGTAGTTCATATGTCAAAGGGAACACCTCTACCCCCTTTCAAAAAACCTAGGGCACCTCACATATCAGACACCCACTCTAGAGTTCTCATAGATACACATAGGGCTACACATGCTAAATTCTACCACCCACTCCTAGGGTACCAATCCTCTATAAGCATCTACACATCAAACTTCTCCATAATGGATTATGTCACATTCACATGAATTTAAATATAAAATTGACATTATTCTATGATGATTCATACTAATCAGATCACATTCGCATGGTTTGGTTAAGAATAATTCCATTCCAAAAAATAAAGGTAAAAACCATATAAGTTGTTACAAACATTTTAAATAACCAAAACTACTTAGAAACCACTCACAAAGGGTCTATCATGAAGGAATCTAATTCATACACCAACCTACGTGGGATCTCTATGTATCCCATACATTGAGGGACTATATAATCATCATCATTGAGTATATCTCTATAGATCCAAAAGTTATGTTATTAGAAGGAAATATATTATGGTCCAGCTGAGTATAATTACACCAAGATCATATATGGGAAAACCCTATATACGTTATATGCGACACTTTATGAAGATGGATTGTTATTTTCATGGAAATATAACATAATGTGGAAAATTCTATGTTATTTATATGTTCCAAGAATTATGAATAATATTCCTTTTTACAATATATTCCAGGAGCCAAAATCTAAATAAATCATAAATCCAAACATCACATACATTAAATATAGGAAATCAAATAACCATTATATAGTATACAAATAATATCAATCCCAATCCATTGGTAACATAGATTTTACTTAAGAATGGTGTTCATGATGCACTAGTTTGATATATATCACATGCTTTGAAAAATTCTATTATTTCCTACAATTATCTCCCAAATATTAAGACAAAGCAAAAACACCTCTGATACAACTTTGTCACTTGCTGACCTGGTTAAATCTAAACATTAGTCAGATTGAGTGTGACTCGATATCAAGGGTGACTCCCCTTACAACATAGGATGTTGAAAAGTGTGTGGGAATTGGGTGTGACCATGGGGAGACAATACTCTAATATTTAAGTTCATAATAAAAATAAAAATATCCAAGAATGATACATAATAAAAAACAATCAGAGTATGTTGGAATAAATGAAACATCAAATCCAATAATAAAATATAGAGTAGTATTATATAAATATATAATACTAAAACACCATTAGGATATATAAAAATAAAAATTAAATAATTTATAATCATAAATTATGGTTCCACAAAAAAATTTAGCTATACGTCATCCCGGTATCTGGTCTAATCATGTTTCCCACTCCAAGATCAAATACATGGCCTTTACACAAGATGAAATTATTATAACATAAGGGATACTTGGGTAAACATGTTCCCTAGATTCCTAAGTAGGGTTGGAGTATAACTCAGTTTGGAACCAAAAATTCAGTCTAATAGATTACTTGTATATGTAGTGTATGATCATGTGTTATGATCTGAATAAAGAATATCTACATAATATAAATAAATTATCACTATTGGCCTTAATGTTCCATGATAGTACCTAAGGAAAATTATTCCAGCTTCATCCATCCATTGAATTTCACTGAGTATTTTATGTAATCATAATAACTATATGTTACCAAAAAAGGGGAGCATTTCCTACCCTATAACTATTATCCAATATCATATATACTTTATCCATTAATGAAGTGTCTCTTTAATTTCATGTAATGATTCCAACCAATGTAATCACTTGAGGGTTTAAATAATCCTGATATTGAGGCCCAATGTCTGAGTCCCAATCATGGAAGTATAAAGTATCCAATTATTTCTTTGGGATCTCATATCCTACCCATAGATCCAAAGATCATGTCTAAGGCTTCCCAAACTCTGATAGAGGGGGGATATACCCTACCAATAGATCCAAAGAGAGTGTCAAATGGACCCAAATGTATCAATACCAATTCATGAAAATATACCATATTATAAATATTATAACCTATCCATAGGAATTTTCCACTTAATTTATATCACAAACATTCTATAATAATTTAGCATCTCAATTATATCTTTTAAATCATAATTTTTAGGATTCATGTGTCAATACCAATAATAGAAATTCTAGATTTCTAAGGTTCCACTAGGACTGATAAACCAATATTCTTACACTACCCCTCTATAGGGTCAACATTAATAGGGATCCCACTATAGGTCCACCAGGTCTCATCATCACAACATATACACCCTACACCGGTTCTTCAGTATCCATCTCTTTTATCAGGTCCACGATCTTCAATTATAGGGAAACATATACATTAACATTATCATGATCATCATATGAACAAATAGGACACTTAAAACTAGTCTCACTAGAATCAGTCTAGATGATAGAAAAAATTACATCTTACATCTCTAGTAACCCTATGTTGGTGTCCTCACCCAACCTAATATAGATTATCCCGTGGAATTCACACTAAGAAAAAAATCATAATGTGGAGGCATAGACACCCACACTGATCTCAACTAGTGATCAAGAAATAAGGAATCACATTTCCCCATAAATTAATACATGGTACAATCTTCCCATTCCATAAATTATCACAAATTGAAGTTCATCCATGCACCTATATAATGTTAAAATAATGATTAATCAGACCGTACAACAAAGTCCTACCATCTCAGTAGTACGAAGGAGTATAATGAATCTATTATCAGGTCTATAATTCGTCAAGTATGCTAAATAACATAATTTAAATCAATTATGGTCCATTTGTTATAAGGAAATAATTTATAATTATGAACTTGACCGTCGATGGGTAAGGAAATCAAGGTAGGGCGTGAGGGTCCAACATGGTATAGAGAAATTTTTTATTTTATTCATGTAATAAAATATAAAATATAAAATTTACATAATTTATAAATATTTTATTCAATATATATTGGTTAATTCCTTTAGGGGTGAGATAGCATACAAGAAACACTAGAAAAAATTCAGAAAAACCATTGTGTATTCTATAAGACCACCTACATCATTTAAACCAAATTCACATTTATAATTTAATATATTGACATTTTTACCTTGATCTATCCATGATAAACCATTTATCATCCTCCAAGGTGAGGCCCTAACTCAAGTAATAGAATCCCATAATTTATCATAAAAAATTATAATTAATTATTGAATCCATTTAAAATGATGATAAATGGTTAAAAATTTAAATTTAAATTTTAAAAATGTTGATTTTTTAGAGAAATTCTAACAATTAAATAATGATTAACCTCACATGGAGGGTCCACAACACATCACTAATATCATATCAGAAAAATCCCTATTATACAACACTTAGATACATGGTCATTTAATTTAATTTAAAGTAAATCCATTTAAAATATCCTAGAAAACATATATCCACTTAAAATATGTGGGATAACATGAAAAAATTATAATGAGATGAACCCTATATGAGACAAGAAAAAAACCATCCTTCTTATTTTATTTCACTATTTTTAGTAAAATATTCATTAAATCCCTAAACTAGGAAACCAAGAATCAAGAGAAACCAAAGTAAAAATAGTATGAAGGAAGGAGGAAATAGTATATCACCTTAAATTCCAATACATAAACCCCAAAATGCCTATAATATGTGGAAAAATAATGTTGAAATGGGGAGGGGTTATTGGTTAGGTCGCACAAAAGGTGGAAGAGATGGAAGAGAGGTCTTCTCAATTAAAATATAAAATGAGAAAAACATAATTTCAATCCTTAATGAGCCACATGGTTTACGAAACTATGTGCCCACCAGACATTCAATTCTATTGAAGTACAACCCTTTTAAATGGTTAGGAATCATGGTTAACCAAACCATACACCAACCCTACAAATTGGAACTTCAATGGTTTCCCACATTTCACATTATTTTTCCAAAACCATGCGCCAACCATGTGACATGCCCAAGGTCCAACCCGAATGGCCCGAACGCCTTCATTTTTATTGAATTTGATAAACCCCCTTTTAAGGGATGACGGGGAACCCTTACAAGGCCTGTAGGCTCAAATATTACATGGTCCGTAGGCTTAGGAGATTATATGACCCCAAAATCCTAGGGAATTTAACCAGACTATCTTCAAGTAACTGCCCCTCCACAGCATCTGCCTCAAGATAGTAGCTATCTACCTTCGTATGAACATCTATCTAGGCTTCCCATGAAAGAACAAGCTATTCTTGATGGCATAGCCTTACCCTCTCATTCTGAAAAATCCATTTGGCTCTACTTTGGTGAGTGCACTTGCTCTGAATCCTCTTCTAGGGCAGCTCCTTTTTTGTAGAGTCTGTCTGGGGAAACTGCATGTGGCCCAAAGGCCTTGAGGTGTCCTGAAGGCCTTAAAGGTGGCCCAAACACCCTACTGACCCGAAGGCCTGTGTGGTCTGAAAGCCTTAAGGACTTCAACCCCAAACTAGTGGCCCAAGGTGAATAGTTCATACTACTACAGTACCGAACAATACATACTACATTGCCTGATACAATACTCACACAATGTACAGTTATAATATAATACATATACAGTTCTGCTATAGTACCCGCACAATGTATAGTTTTGCTACAGTACTGCTATAGTTCCTGCTACAGTACTGCTACTATGCCCCGGAAATATGCCTCTACCTGGTTTTGAACTAGGGTCTCGTGGATGCACTTAATAATACCTCACCAACTGGGTTGAGGCTCATGTGCACCCATTTCCCAACCAATATTATAGGTTTTATTTGTATATCATCATGGGTTACCCTAAAATTCATACTATTCACGAACATCAATCATGTGTTTTAGATAATAAACTAGTAACCTCATCAATAGTAGATTGTTTTCAGGGTTTATCCTAAAATGTGTACCCTAGGTAGAATCCTGTTAAAACACATAAAAAATAATTTGAATCTCCATAGAGTTTATTGATAACTGGAGGCAAATATTAAACCTCAAACCATATCTAGAAACATCAGGACAGGATGATCAAACTCATGGATTCCCAATATGAATATCAATTATGAAAATGGATCATCCACCCAATTTCTATGATTTTAAATTTTAGTTGAAAATCACCACTCATAAAGAAAAATGGTTTTATAACATACCTTATGTTATTGGTATTACTATAATATTATCAATTCTAAAATTTTCATAAAAACCTCTATCGAATTTAATTTATAATTATTTATGTGTGAAAATCAATTTTCCAAATAAATATTACCCCTACACAAGTTTTTTAGGATTAAAAATGGTGACCAATGATTTATAAGGGTTATAAAAGGTTAAGGTGAGGTTTTATGACACTATATAAATGTATAGTCTTTTTTCTAAGGATTAAAAAAGGTTAATGATCCACACAATATGGGTAGTCTTAAATCCATGATTTGAGTTAATTTACCCTTTTCACTACATAAAGGTTAGTTGGAGTTCTTATGCATTGTGTATGGGTAGATCTGGGTTTCTAAAGTTCATATATGAGTAACCCGAGGTGCATAAGGGTATCCCAAACACTATATTTGGGTATCATTGTTTTTTAATGGTTATGTAGAGGTAAACATTTATTTGTAATGGTAGGTCTACATTCAACCGATGTGTAAGGGTAAAACTCCTCCCCATCATGTGACATCTATGAGTTGTGTACGGGTCATATCATGTTACCATAAAACAATACATTTTTTGAGAAAAAAAGAATTTTTATCTCCACTTTTCATTTCTTCTTCCCTAAAAAGAAACTAAAACACATATTCATGATTTTCAAATCATTAAATCATGGGTAATCGATTCTTTGACTTGTCCAAAATTCATAACTCATATTTATGGAGTATTTAAAACACTCCACATTCAAGATAGGATTAAACTATAACATTAATAGTGAAATTAATTTTTTGGTTTTCATTACTATGAACCCAAAAATAATTCTTCCTTCTAAAATAATTGTAACTTTTCTACCTTCATTTTTTCAAATCCTATTGAGTCTAGGTAGCCCAAAAAATTTCAATAATGATATAGGAAGTATTATCTAATGAACCCAATATCTTATCTTGTTTAGAAGCATTTATGAACCAACTTTTCTTCATTTACTCTATTGGGTGATTCATTTTAAATAGATAAAAATACCCATGTAAGAATTAATATTCACTTCCCCTACTTTCATGAGGTACAATTAATTTTTTTCTTTAATTTATTTTCGATAAATAAAAAAAAATTAAATAATAATAATCTAGATATTTTTTATGTGTGATAATGAATTATTTTTTTGATTTTATCTAAGAGTGGGGAATATATTATATGATATAAATTTTCTCTTTCTTATCAAAAATAGTTTGAATTAGTTATAGGATTTATTAATTAGTGGTTTGGAAATATCTAATAGGAGAACATGATTTAGGAGAAAATTACATGAAAAACATTGGCATTGACTTTAAAATATTGAGGTAGTATTTACCTTACCATTAGAGATCTCATATACACTTTTTTTATTTTTATAATTTTTTTGGCAAAAATTTATGATTGTGCTTTATTTTGATCATGTGTCGGTGTGTGTGTAGCTCATTAGATCTATTTTTGATTTTTGATTCCATGAGTATATTTATAGATTGTTCTTAATTTTTTATGTTGATCACATGTAAATATGATTATATATTATTATCATGATGGTATTATTTACTTGTAAAATCTACCTTGTTATGTATGTTGCCATTATTTCAGAGGCACCATTCTTGGTGCTTAGAATAGGTGGTCCATCATGACATGACTATCTCTTGGAGAGAGAGTTCACATGACTTGCGATAACAGAGATGATAGAACTAATCAAAATGTATATGTATGATGATTCCATGAATTCCATATAGATGATGGACTATTTTCCAATTGGATTCAAAGTATCATATTTCTTGATTCCTAGTGTGTACCAAGCGTGATCACTTGATTCCTTGTCCATGGAAGTAGCATGAAGAACATGAAACTTATAGAATGATGAGTGAAATGTAAACCTGATTCCATGAGGATGATGAAATTATATTTCACTACCCCTATTGGATAGATTTGGATAAATCTAAAACCTCATCATTTATCCATCCAGTATGCTTTTGAAGAATGTATGACTTGGGATTTTTAGTTGATATGTTAGCACACAACTACTCAGTATGTGATGGTATGTTTTTTATTATTATTAATGGATTTATGATTCAAATTTAATACCACAAATATATGTTTGAAAACCTCTTAAGTACACATTGGTGTTGTACTATAAGGTGTTATTTACCTCACCATGAAGAGGAATCATGATACGCATGTAGATATCTTTTATAGGGATCGGAGTAAAGGAAAACAGATCATGGCTGATGGATGAGAAGAGGATCATGAATCTGGTGGAAAATCAGAATGGAACATGAAGGAATTTATAGTTTTATTTATTTATTTTATCTACATACATTTATACTCTTTTGTTCTTACCTAATTGGGAGAGTATTTATTTACTTATATTACATGTGTACCAATATTTATTTTTCCACACGTTACCCTACAAATTTTTTATATTCATTATAATTTTTTTATGAAAATTACATGATACTGATGGTATAACCTCTCCACTGAATTCATTATTATCATCTTTTCTAGTCATCATTATATTGAATACAAGAGGTTATCATGAGGTTATGTGAATCCATAGATCAGACCTAGAGGTTTGCGCCATTTCTATAAAAAAATTCATCATATCCCATTTTTTCTTTTTTTAACTAAAATGAGAAATGGTACAAAGAATATAAATATATGGTATTTGTTAAGGGATTTTCCATATTCTTATCTATCGCATGTGTAGTGGACCTATGAGTTACCATTAACGAGAATGATTTCAATATTTTCTACGATCTTGGCGTGTTCATGCATCATGACTAGGCATGTAAGATCTCATGATATATATATATATATTGTGTATCATATAGTTATTAATTTTAATTCATTTATTTTTATAATACGTTTGGGATATAATTTTACTCTATTGTGTGATATATATTTTTCCATACTATTATGATATATCTATGATAGAATTAATTAGTAGATAC
Organism: Viscum album; assembly: GCA_963277665.1. Lineage (NCBI taxonomy): Eukaryota > Viridiplantae > Streptophyta > Magnoliopsida > Santalales > Viscaceae > Viscum > Viscum album. Next base: position 917,434,683 of record OY728164.1, on the reverse strand, counting down.
TATGAATGCTATTATGTTTTTTTATATATGACTATGACTAATATGAATGGATGGAGACCCTGGTTAGTGCTAGTAGAGATATAAGTTGAGTCATGGGTAGACTCACAGGAAAACCATTTTCTGATCCCATAAAATTATTATGATCAAACATAATGTCTTTAGATATTACATATGATTCCTTCACATTTTTTATAATGCATTGTAAAGACCCGAAGCCTGACGTACATGGAAATTACATTACTTTTGAGGAATACTTAGTACATAACAAAAACACACACACAAGGACCGTAATAGTTTAGTGTCTTTGGAAACTCAGAATATAATCTTCTAATCATAGTGAAAGATCTTCAACATCTCCCATAAAGATCTTCCCCTTTTTTCATACATAAAACCTTTCTATATATCTTGGGGAAAAGAAAACATACAAAACGGTGAGCTCAAATTCTCAGTAAGGGTAAACAAAAGAAATATCAATCACATCATATTAATAAGAACATAACATTTTGGAACTCTTAACCTGCAAAAGAGAGCATAATTTCATAACATGGGATAAATCATAGTATTGAAATGAAATCACAATAATCATAACTTAAAACATGAAACTTTTTGTAATACACACATAATCATAGAGAATCATTTCTTGTTAGTCAAGACTCATTTCCAAGACTATCTTAGTGGAGAAAGTCCATTTCTGAACCGAGTTCATTCCTCGTTTCAGTCCTGTTTCACTGAACCGGTATAAACTACCATTCCAGCCATGTCTATCTCATGAGATATAAAATCTTTACCCAATGCATTGGAGTGAGATATAGGTCCCACCCATCTCATAATGACACCATTCTTATGTGTGCCACAAAATCATATACCATACATCATAGCATAACCCATGAAAAAAAATCGGATTCTTAAACATCGTGACATTATAAAACAATTTATATAAGATAAAAATAATTCCATCACAACATAATAAAATCAATTTAATAATAGGAATATAAATTGAAACCCTATATTATCTTAGATGGAAAATAATTTTGATAAAACTCTTGAACTCCATTCTTGAGGAAAATATCCTTTCTACTTCAAAAACACTTTTCCTTTCTTAACATGTCATACAATTCTAAATTAAAAGAAGTTGATTAAAAATAAACTTGAAAACATGTAAAGGAAGCTTCTTGGAAATAATGTTTTAAAAATCCATTCATGCCGTATAAGTTAAAAAACATTTCTCGTACTTTTGTCAGAAAAGTCAAAAAGTACCTCGTACGAAAAAAACGACAAAAGATTACTTTCATATCTTTTACCAAAAACTCTATGAAGGGTAAAATTGGATATAAAATATTGTAGAAGAATCTAAATATTACATATTGAGGAAACATGTATGTTGATGATAAAATACACCCCAGTAAATACAAAAGTATAAACAATCTTGGATAAAAATGAGATTGTGATATTTTCCCTTACCTTAGGTCCAATTTGCTTCGTAAGAGTCCAAACCTCCTGTATAATGATTTAAATAATGTCATTGACTTAGTACAGAATCATATTCATTGTTATGATATCATATATGGTTCACTTATGACTTTATATTACCCATTCTCATGTAAATTAATGTTAAAGTAGTGTTTTGGGTAAAATCATCTTATTTATCGTACGTGTTTGGACTTGTTGTTCTTGATGTTATTATTACTTATATCATGATTTAATTACCTCAAAAATGTAAATCATGATTTATATATCATATAAATTCATTATATATCCAGCATATACAAGCATTTATAATAGTACATAACATATGGAGGTAAGAAATGAAACACACCGTTCATGGAGACGGTAAGCCGTACGTACGCATGAACGCTACTTTCATTTCTATTTTTTTTATTTTAATGGAATTAAAACATAATGATACATAGTTATATTATAATTCCAGTATAATATCATATATAATATCATTAACCACATCCTTTATACATCCCACATAAGGTATCAACGAATCACATCACTTTGAGGGGGCGGTAGTCCGCACTTCCTCAAATGAGATTATCGTATTTACCGACTATGGAAACTCTAAAGACTTGATATAATTAGGTATTAAATAAGAATAAGTAAATCATAAACATAATATATATTATATATAAATACAGTCCCATCATAATGGCCACCATGAGAGGCGGTAGGAGAAAATCGAACAATCATCGTTTCGTGAGGCGTTAGTTTGCCATCACAGAAACATTATGTTCTTCATCAATTAGATAGAGGTGTGTGTAAGTGTAGTTTGAATACTTCTCATGACAACATACTTGTATATTTCGGATATTGGTGTTATTACAAAAGGAAGTATTAAAAAGAGTTTAGGGGTTGGAGAAGTAGAAAAAAAGAAAACAACTTAAGAGAAACAGTTACCTTTAATTTTGGTAACTTCCTTTGGTTTGAACCAAACGGACATCTTGGAGAGTCTTCTTCCTAATGTAAGGCTTCAAGGGGGAGGATAGGGATGTAGGTAGATTATTTGGGCAGAGTTTGGACGATCAAAAAGGCTTGAGAGGTGTGATGAATTGCATATAAGTGGTCTCCTTTTATAAGGGAGTGGAGGGGCTCTTTAGGAAAGTGTGAACACATTATTTTATTATAAACATATCTTCGGTTTCAAGAGGTCCAAAATACATTAATTCAGAAGATAAGATGACTATTATTATAAATAAAATCATCCAATAGGAATTGGACAGGTTTTGGATGATATTTTAATCATTTTAATATTATTTATTTAAATCATTTATTAATGAGTTAAACACTACATCATTATTGCGTCATAAATAATTTAATTCATTTGATGTCTAAAAATTATGAAAAAAATACCATGATGTAGGGAATATTTTTATCTTTCCAAATAATATTTATAGTAGAAAATATAACTTATAAAACCCCTTATAAAAATTAATTACAAAAAGTGTTTTGTAAAAGTCAATTTTGTCTTTACACTAAATTAATTAATCTAATGTGTCATTGTCTTTCATAAGTGGCTATATGGGGTCCCAAAATCAACCCAAGGATGCCCATGGATGGCCAATACTCATCCAATAAGGTTAGGACAAGTGTCAAGGTAATTTTGAATTATTATAATATTCTTTTAACCTTGAATTACCCTATTTACCTTTAACCGTAGTAAATAAAAAAATTTACCGTAGTTACTATTCATAATATCAAAAAAAATAAAAGGAACCTATTAACATAATTTGGACCCACTGATTCAAAATATGGAATCCATTTTTAAAAATTCAAAACACAGAAGTTTCAGTAATTAATTTAAAATTAATCATGTTGTTTAAGCAAAGAGGTTTTAAAAGTTAAAACATTGCCAAAGATTGAATTTATTTAACCTACGAATTCAATGTAAAATCAAGGCTAATGACATACATTATATTAAATGGTAAAAATATATTCTATTTAAACTTTGAAACAATTAAATATTATTATTTAACCACATAATTTATTACGATGAAAAAAGTTGTTTTTAATTAAAATATAGCGTGTTTTTACTATTCATTAAAATATGAAAGTTATCAGAATAATATGAAAAATTTATCCAAAGTAAATTTTTATATCTTGATTCTAAATAAGAATTTTATTTTGTCAAATTTAACTTATATACATGTCAAAAACTAGATTTAAAGTGGGTGCGCCATCAAAAGGCGGCAAAACTGCATTTTTTGAAAAATAATTATTTTACCCGAAAAATTTATTTTGTTCTTATACCATGTTTTAGAAAATGTGTAAGACGAATAATAATGTTATAAGATTCAAAATTTAGTTAATACTATTCATAACGGATAGTTCATAATAATATTATAATAATATATCGTTGTTTAGTAAAACCCGGTATTGTGTACAACACATGCTATCGAGGAAGGTCGCGATTGCGTGTAATGCAAGCCAAGTCAGGGTTGCTTGATGTGAAAGAATCCTTCATTGTTTCATATAACAGAATCCAACCATATTTCATTTATACATTGAATATATATATATATATAGTCAATATTACGTAGAATAACTATTATCAAAATTGTGTGTAACACGATCCAAGAATAGTGTTGCATATACTGCAAGCTAATACAGTGTTTCGTATAGAGAAAGGTAATCTCGGTGTAGCATACAACACAAGACATTAATGAAATTAAAAGAATATTTTTCATAAAATCTCAGGGTGTTACATTCTACCCCCTTAAAATGAATTTCGCCCTCGAAATTCGTCGGTGTTATAAATCGTTTACTGTTCGAAAGTTTCTTTAATAGAAACCCACATCGTAAAAAGGAATACCAAAACCAATCTTTAAAAGCAAAAGTATGAAATGTAAAGGTTACCCAAATAAACTAATCACCGAGTTTCCACATAGGTGAAAATATGGATATTGAAGAGAAATCTAACCATCATGTTCTGATGGAGAGTGGTAGAGAAAATGGCTATGGAAAATCCAACAATAACAAAGCCATAAATTTGTGATGATATAAGGAACCATATGATTCATCAGATATAAGAGCATTAGGAAAACATTTCTGGTTTTCAAGATCATTCCCCTAAAGTTGATGAAATTGGAATTAGAAGAAATAATTTCGTGATTTTGGTATAGTCTCACCATTTGTCGTTCTTTGGAAAATTTCCACTTAATCTCTTAAAGAAATGAAGTTGAATTTGTAATTCGTGATGTGTTAGCAGATCATGTGATAGAATGATGGGTAATTCCATCTGTCTCAAACAAAAGGTTAGAAACGTTATCAGAAAATACATAAGTCCATCTATAGTGAGATTAATCATATATGGTTCCTAAAATGAACTTATACTTCATATATCATACCGCTTAATAAAATAAAACTATTTTCTACTAACCAGGGACTTCTTATAGGATAGTGGTAGGTAATAAAGGCCAGTCGCACTTCGGTTGTGGGTTAGATTCCTACGACCTTGTCCAACACGATGGGCTGTCGCCCGTCCTGCAGGCTGTCCTTTTTCTAAAACTATATGACTATAACATCCCATCAATAATATCGAAAAAAACTTCCATCCTTAAACAATACTAACTTATTTCCAACATAATCCATTCCAATCTTTAGGGTTATCCATAATACTGCAGTCCATTCTCAAAATATAGTGAAAACGATTACCAGAGATTTAATACCATCGTTGATCCCCATATATCATAAGATATGTCTTGTTGGTCACATTCCAAACATTCAAAGTCCTTAATCATGTATTCTTTTGAATACCCATTGAACCTTCTTGAAAACATTAATGTAGTTAAAAGTTAACACTTTACACATACCAAAATCCTCAAAATTCTATATACTCAAACCATGATATCACATAGTCCATATATCAATCATGAGCTCATGAATACTATCAAACATATTATATTCTCTTTATCCCTTCATTATGTGCATATCATCTGCTTTCCAAAAAGATTTCAATCACTTTTCATGGTTACCGGTGCCATAAAATTATTGAAAACCACAATAGACCAAAACATTAATATTCCAATATTCAACGATACTATATACAACATTATTCTGGAATCCAATTACATAAACACTTAATCATTCCACCACATCGTTGTCATATTCAACATCGCCAATGGTGATCGTATGTGACATCCCTTTTTCCTTTGCCTTAAGTGGTTTCTCATGTCGATTATCACTAACCCTTGAATTAGGGCATTTATTAGCATAATGCCCCATTTCCTTGCACTTGAAGAATTGAAGTGTAGTATGTTCATTCTGTGTATCCCTTCCTTTGTTTGCATCATTAGACATATTCTTCCCATCATTGCGGCATTCAAATGACCGATGACCTTCCTTTCCACATTTGAAACATTTACTTGTCCCTTTAAGACAAACTCCACCATGCTTCTTTCCACACTTTGAGCATAAGGAAACATTCATCTTCTTTTCACCATTATTCTAAGATTTCTACTTGAACTCCATCTTTCGTTTCTTGTCAAAACTATGAGATGGATAAGTAACACCAACTTCCATTTCTACCTTGATAGCACAACGCACAATTTCTTTATAGCTACTGAAGTCTCTTATAGCTAATGCCCTTCGAAGATTTGGTTTTAAGCCACTGAAGAATCGATCAACTTTACTTTTAGGATGGATGATAAATCCAAATGAATACCTTGCAAGCCTTGTAAAATTCGCTTCGTATATACCAACAGATTCATCATCCTTTTGCATTAGTTCAAGAAACTCCTTCTCCATCTTTGTTCGAAAAATACGAGGGAGGTACTTATTGAAAAATAAGTTATTGAACTCATCCCATTCCATGGACTCAATTTCATCTCTTTGCCTCGTATTCTTAATAAGATTCCACCATTGATCAGCATCACCTTTCAAATGATACACTGATAAGATGACCTTATCAGGCTCAGAACATTGAAGAACTGAAAATATCTTTTCAGTAGTACTGATCCATTGTTCAGCAACAAGTGGATCAGAATACCCACTGAAATAAGGTGGACGTTGCCTCATGAAGGACTCAATAGAATATTGTTCCCTTCTCTGCTCATTTGGAAGTCCAGAATGATTCATAGCATGTGTAAGTATAGCAATAAGATTTTGCACTCTATCTCCAATAACATTTGTTTGTTCAGGAAGAAAATCATTGCATTGTCCATTGTATTGATCAACACGGTTCCTTCGGGTTCCAGCCATCATCTAAAACCCAAAAAGAATAGTGTGAGAGGAAAAAATCATGCTAGGGAAAACAACACAATAAAGTAGGAGTACCTTAAATATCTATCATCTTGGGTTACCGTAATTCTAGTACTATAACCTATACTTATACTTAACCTTAAGGACATCCCTAGACATACCTTAGAAATATCTCTAGGGATCTAACTAAAGTTCTCACATCCTAGTTTCAAAAGGGTGACTAAACCTTTCCTCTGATACCAACTGTAGAGACCCGAAGCCTGATGTACATGGAGATTACATTACTTTTGCTGAATAATTAGTACATAACAAGAACACACACACAAGGACCGTAATAGTTTAGTGTCTTTGGAAACTCAGAATATAATCTTCTAATCGTGGTGAAAGATCTTCAACATCTTCCATAAAGATCTTCCCCTTTTTTTCTTACCTAAAACCTTTATTTATATCCTGGGGAAAAGAAAACATACAAAAGGGTGAGCTCAAATGCTCTGTAAGGGTAAACAATAGAAATAACAATCACATCATATTCATAAGAACATAACATTTTGGAAATCTTAACCTGCAAAAGAGAGCATAATTTCATAACATGGGATAAATCATAGTAGTGAAATGAAATCACAATAATCATAACTTAAAACATGAAACTTTTTGGCATACACACATAATCAAAGAGAATCATTTCTTGTTAGTCAAGACTCATTACCAAGACTATCTTAGTGGATAATGTCCATTTCTGAACTGAGTTCATTCCTCATTTCAGTCCTATTTCACTGAATCAGTCTAACCTACCGTTCCAGCAATTTCTATCTCATGAGATATAAAATCTTTACCCAATGCATTGGAGGGAGATATAGGTCCCACCCATCTCATAATGATACCATTCTTATGTGTACCACAAAATCATATACCATACATCATAGAATAACCCATGTAAAAAAAATGGGATTCTTAAACATTATGACATCATAAAACAATTTTGTATAAGATAAAAATAATTCCATCACAATATAATAAAATCAATGTAATAATAGTGATAGAAACAGAACCCTATATTATCTTAGATGGAAAATAATTTTTATAAAACTCTTGAACTCCATTATTGAGGAAAATATCCTTTCGACTTCAAAAACACTTTCCTTTCTTAACATGTCATACAATTGTAAATTAAAAGAAGTTGATTAAAAATAAACTTGAAAACTTGTAAAGGAATATTCTTGGAAATAATGTTTTAAAAATCCATTCATGCCTTATATGTTAAAAAACATTCTTCTTGTACTTTTTTCGGAAAAGTCAAAAAGTACCTCGTACAAAAAAAACAACAAAATATTCCTTTCATATCTTTTACTAAAAACTCTCCAAAGGGTAAAATTGGATATAAACTATTGTAGAAGGATATAAATATTACATATTGAGGAAACATGGATGTGGATGATAAAATACACCCCATTAAATACCAAAGTATAAACAATCTCGGATAAAAATGAGATTGTGATATTTTCCCTTACCTTAGGTCCAATTTGCTTCGTAAGAGTCCGAACCTCCTGTATAATGATTTAAATAATGTCATTGACTTATTTCAGAATCATATTCATTGTTATGATATCATATATGGTTCACTTATTACTTTATATTACCCATTCTTATGTAAATTAATGTTAAAGTTGTGTTTTGGGTAAAATCATCTTATTTATTGTACGTGTTTGGACTTGTTGTTCTTGATGTTATTATTACTTATATCATGATTTACTTACCTAAAAAATTTAAATAATGATTTTTATATCATATACATTCATTATATATCCATAATATACAATCATTTATAATAGTACATAACATATGGAGGTAAGAAATGAAACGCACCGTTCATGGAGACGGTAAGCCGTACGTACGCATGAACGCTACTTTCATTTCTATTTTTTTTATTTTAATGGAATTAAAACATAATGATACATAGTTATATTATAATTCTAGTATAATATCATATATAATATCATTAACCACATCCTTAATACATCCCACATAAGGTATCAACGAATCACATCATTTTGAGGGGGCGGTAGTCCGCACTTCCTCAAATGAGATTATCTTATTTACCGACTATGGAAACTGAAAAGGCTTGATATAATTAGGTAGTAAATAAGAATAAGTAAATCATAAACATAATATATATTATATATAAATACAGTTCCATCATAATGGCCACCATGAGAGGCGGTAGGAGAAAATCGAACAATCATCGTTTCGTGAGGCGTTAGTTTTCCATCACAGAAACATTATGTTCTTCATCCATTCTATGGAGGTGTGTGTAAGTGTAGTTTGAATCCTTCTCATAAAAACATCCTAGTATATTTAGGATATTGGTTTTGTTACAAAAGGAATGATTAAAAAGGGTTTAGGGGTTAGAGAAGTAGAATAAAAGAAAACAACTTAAGAGAAACTGTTACCTTTAATTTTGGTAACTTCCTTTGGTTTGAACCAAAAGGACTTCTTGGAGAGTTTTCTGCCTAATGTAAGGATTAAAGGGGGAGTAGATGAATGTAGGGAGCTTAGTTGGGCAGATTTTGGACGAGCCAAAAGGCTTTAGAGGTGTGAGGAATTGCATAGAAGTGGTCTCCTTTTATAAGGGAGTGGAGGGGCTCTTTAAGAAAGTGTGAAAACATTATTTTATTATAAACTTATCTTAGGTTTCAAGAGGTCCATAAAACATTAATGCAGAAGATAAGATGACTCATATTCTAAATAAAATCATCCAATAGTAATTGGACAGGTTTTTGATGATATTTTAATCATTTTAATCTTATTTATTTAAATCATTTATTAATGAGTTAAACACTACATCATTATTGTGTCATAAATAATTTAATTCATTTGATGTCTAAAAATTATGAAAAAACTACCATGATGTAGGGAATATTTTTAGCTTTCCAAATAATATTTATAGTCGAAAATATAACTTATATAACCCCTTATAAAAATTAATTACTAAAAGAGTTTTGTTAAAGTCAATTTTGACTTTACATTAAATTAATTAATCTAATGTGTCATTGTCTTTCATAAGTGGCTCCATGGGATCCCAAAATCGACCCAAGGATTCCCATGGTCGGCCAATAATCATCCAATAAGGTTAGGACAAGTTTCAAGGTAATTTTGAATTATTATAATATTCTTTTAACCTTGAATTACCCTATTTACCTTTAACCGTAGTAAATAAAACAAATTACCGTAGTTACTATTCATAATATCAAAAAAAATAAAAGTAACCTATTATCATAATTTGGACCCACTTATTCCAAATATGGAATAAATTTTTCAAAATTCAAAACACAGAAGTTGCAGTAATTAATTTAAAATTAATCCTGTTGTTTAAGCAAACAGGTTTTAAAAGTTAAAACATTGCCAAAGATTGAATTTATTTAACCTACGAATTCAATGTAAAATCAAGGCTAATGACATAGATTATATTAAATGGTAAAAATATATTCTATTTATACTTTGAAACCATTCAATATTATTATTTAAACAAATAATTTATTACATTGAAAAAAAGTTGTTTTTAATTAAAATATAGCATGTTTTTTACTATTCATTAAAATATGAAAGGTATCAGAATAATATGAAAAATTTATCCAAAGTAAATTTTTATATCTTGATTCTAAAGAAGAATTTTATTTTGTCAAATTGAACTTATAAACATGTAAAAAACTAGATTTAAAGTGGGTGCGCCATTAAAAGGCGGTAAAACTGCATTTTTTGAAAAATAATTATTTTACCCGAAAAATTTATTTTGTTCTTATACCATGTTTTAGAAAATGTGTAAGACGAATAATAATGTTATAAGATTCAAAATTTAGTTAATACTATTCATAACGGCTAGTTCAAAATAATATTATAATAATATATCATTGTTTAGTAAAACCTAGTATTGCGTACAACACACGCTATCGAGGAAGGTCGTGATTGCGTGTGATGCAAGCCAAGTTAGGGTTGCATGCTGTGAAAGAATCCTTCGTTGTTACATATAATAGAATCCAACCATATTTCATTTATACATTGAATATATATATATATATATATATATACTCAATATTACGTAGAATAACTATTATCAAAATTGTGTGTAACACGATCTAAGAATACTGTTGCGTATACTGCAAGCTAATACGGTGTTGCGTATAGCGCAAGGTAATCTTGGTGTAGCATACAACACAAGACATTAATGAAATTAAAATAATATTTTTCATAAAATCTCAGGGTGTTACATGCATCCTCGACGTATTCCTGTGGAAATACCAACCAAATATATATAGAATGATTCTAAATTGGAGGATTATCCTGATCTACCACTAAATATATAAGATTATGCAAATGAGTGTGCTTATTCACATGCTCTATGGTTTAGGAACAAGGTCCTATTCAAGTAGAACACTTTAACTTAGTTCCTTTCCCAAGAGTAGGAGTTATGAACTTTTTTTGAATATTTCCAGACATTAAACCACAATATTCTCTACCCTTAGAGGGAATTAGAGGCCCTCAGGATATAGAGGAAAGAGTTGAATCATTTTGGGAATAATTAAATTAGTAGAGACCATAAATGATCAGTAGGTTAAGCAAGAATTTTTCATTCTATTGGAGCTTCCCATTACATTATATATCTACACATTTTTGTAGAAATTGACTTACCTATCATGATATTTTATGCATTACAATCACTTGACACACCATTGGGAATAAAAGTGGATCATTTTCAATGATTCATAGACTTCCCTATGGTCATTTCACATTGTAGACAACTATAATACTTTATGATTCTATAGATGATGATATTTGATGTGATTCTCAGCAGGGTCTGGTTGAAATTTTGTTAAGATCCAATGATTTCAATCAAAGATTGGTATCATTTAATTCATTTAAGAGAGAGATATACATGATATAAGAATAATGGAAACTAGAAGCAGGTTTTGTTGGTATAGAAATGAGTCAGTTTTGGACAATCATAGTGTAGAATGATGGCTTGTATCTTTAAAAATGATCCGGGACATCACATTCAACTTTTCCACAGTAATGGATCTATAATATGATTTATTTTTAGACTACTTTATCAGGTTTCCCACTAATATAGGATTTGAATTTGAGATAGAACTCATTACGGGTGTGCATTCCACTTAGATACCCCCATCCTTTTGTGCCAACCAATCTGAAGGAGCTAAATGTGATTCTCAAGGACTTCGAATGGATAGAATTTATCATTCTATGTAATTCACATTGGGTTGTACCTATCTTGTTATTTAATAATGAAAAATGGTAGTATTTAACTATGAATATATTAACTAAATCTGAACCAACTAATGGTGAATAATATTGACCATTTTCCCAATATTTATGATCACTTTGATCATTTATAGGTATCCAAGAGGTTTTCCAAGATTGATCTTTAATCAGGCTATCTTAAGTTCCTGGTTAGAGATGAGGAAGTCCAAAAGATTAAAATTTAGATAATTTATCGACTATAAGAGTAATTGGGGATTTATTTTATATTTAATTACTGTATAAAGTGTCCAAGACTCTCATAATTCTTTTTCCACCCATATTTATAGTCATTCAGAATGGTGTTAATTGACGATATCCTCATCTACTTTCTGACCAAAGAGTAACATGCAATGCATCTTGAGTTACTCATAAGTAAAATTTCAACACATGAGATAAAAACCAAGCTATAAAAGTGTAAAATTTTGATTTAGGAAGAAAAATTCACAAGTAAAATGATGTCTTAGAGAGCTATATATGGAGACATAGAAAACGTGGAGGTAGTGATGTCCTGGAAAAATTCCCAAAATGTTTTCAAGATTAAGATGTTTTTAGGATTAGTTTGATAATAAAAACATTTTACCCATGACCTATCTCATCTATAAGCAACCCTGAATGTGTTAAAAAATTATGGGGTTAAATTATAGTAGTTTAACTAATGTGAATATGAATTTATTTGTCTGAATAAGAGGTAGAATCCAGGTTTAGTTTTGTTTCAACCTATGTATGGGATAATATATACTCTGTAATATGATGCATCTAGTGTTGGTTTTGGAGTATTACTGATACAAATAGATTATGTTGTAGATTATTGGTCACTATAGGTATGACCCCATGAGTGAAACTATCCTACCTAAGACATGGATATTGTAGTGGTGTTCTATAATCTCAATTTTTTGAAACACTATCAATTTAATGATAGAATTGTTATCTCCACTGCCTATAAGAGCCTCTATCACATATTCAAATAGTAGAACTAGAATCTGATGTAGATATACTATGTAGATAATATAAATCCATTTAACAATGAGATATACTATTTTGTTTTTAAGGGTAATTTCCTTTCACATTCCCTTAACCATGAGATGAAGTTAGCTCAATATCTCAGCGAGTGGACTTCTACGGTGTAGGGAAAAATATGATGATATTTTTGGCTGATAGAATGATGTATTCTTCCAAGGACTTGATATTGAATAATTATTCCCCTTTGGAGATTATTAGACATCTTATAAACTGGGTGATGTATGGCCTTGAATCTAACCCTGTGTGTGTTGAGATGAGGGAATGTATAGCATGTGGTGACCCCATACCCAAGTGGGTGATGAATGAAAATGAATTGATTATGAAACATGGAGGATTTATAGAGCCTGATTCAAATAAGTAAGAGTTGAATAAAGACTTCCATAACTCTATGTAGGTTTCTCATCCTAGACCAAAAAATATGTATCAAAAATTTAGAAAATAGTTCTAGTTGTTAGGGGTGAAGTGGGAAATTTCTAGATTTGTTTCCTAATGTATTAATAACTTGAGGATAAAGGCTTATCACCAACATCTTGGTAGTTTTATATAACTAGTTTTATAACCTTATTGAAGTGGGAGGATATCATGATGGACTCTTTGACTAGGTTTCCATGGACCCCAATGAACTATGAAACTATCTTGGTTTTTATAGATTGACTAATTAAATGTAATCATTTTTAGATATGTGGGACTCACTCAATAAATAAGATGGGAGAGAAGTATGTAAGTTAGATTGTACATTTTTATGTAGTTCCTAAGATGATAATATATGATAGAGATTCGTGTTTCACATTATGGTTTATTTAGAGATTGAATAATCCCTTAGGGATTGAGATGAGGTTGAGGATAGTGTACCATCATGAAACATGTGGACAATTAGAGCTGTTGATCCATTTAATATGGACATGAATCAATATTTCCTCTTAATCATTGATAGATCTATGGATGATCAAAATTACTTGGTTTAGTTTACAATAAAAAAAAGTTACTAGGATTCAAATTATATGGAATTTTATGATTATATGTTTAGGAAGCCATGTGATTCACCAATTTGTTAGAATAAAGAAGGTGAGGTAGTAGTTGTGGGTCCTAGTATGGTAGAGGAGACCTCCAAGAGAGTGTACCTGATTCAAAAGAAGTTGATCACAGGTTAGAGTAGGATTAAGTCTTACACCAATAATAGGAGGAGAAATTTGGAGTCCACTGCAGACACTCAGCCTTTCTTGAGAGTGAATCATTGGTTATGACACCATAATTTAAGAAAGTATGAGAAGCTTGCACAACACTATAATGGAAACTTTGAAATACATGAGTGGGTTCAGACAATAGTGTGTCATCTATACCATTATTCTCTCTATTAGGGTATGCATGACATGATTCATCTGTCTCATATTTCGAGAAACGTGCTAGATCTTAGTCTTTTTTTCAACAAAGAGGATGTTGATATGGAGCCTGACACATTGTATATGGAGAAACTTATACAGATTTTAGATCACGGTGAGAAAGTCCAATGAGAGAAACCATTACCACTTACACAAATTCATTGTTAGAAGGGATGGATCTAAGAGGAAAAATGGGTGAAATAGTATGATGTTTGAGCTTAGTTGTCTGAATTGTTCAATGAAGACTATTATAGATACTTATCAAGGATGATATGCTGTTAGAGGAGGATAATTACAATATTATAATTTTCTAAAAGTTATTAAAACTATTTTTGAATTTATTTTAAATGTTTTTAGGTTTGAAAGTCAAATATATGAATAAACATTAACCATATGCAAGTATTTTTCAGGCTTCTTAGAGTAACACTAGATTTATAATGGTTACATTAGGGTAAGGTGAGTTTTTAAGACCCTGTATAAGGGTAGAGTGGTTTTTCTATGGGTCACATAAGGTTAAACACCAACTGTATATAGGTAGGCTAAAATCCAAGACCTTTGTAAAGGTACCCTAAGCATTGCATAAAGGTAAGGTTGAATTTATATGCCCTGGGTAAGGGTAACTTCTAGTTTTTAAAGGCCTCATAAGGGTATATTGGGGTGTGTAAGGGTAACATTAGTACTAAGTATGGGTAACCTTGTTTTTTAAAGGTTATGTAAGGCTAAACATTATTTATGTAGGTGGAGGTCTTTATCAAACTATTGTATAAGGTTAAAACTCTTTACCCTCACGTGAAATATATGAGATGCATAAGGGTAAAACTACATTACACTTATAATGATCATAAATTTGACAAAAAATAATTTTATCCTCATTTTTTATTTCATATCCAGCAATAGGAACCAAAAAATGCATATTCATGATTTTTAAGGGCTGATATCATGGAAAATCAATTCCATGACTTGTTTAAAGTTCGTAACACATATTTATGGAATTTTTCATACTCTGAAAATTGAAGATAAAATTAAAAGGAAAATTTAATTGTGAATTTAATTTGGGGGTTACAATACTACAGACCAAAACAAATAATTCATCCTGTGAAAATAATAGAATTCTTGGTCCCTTTATTTTTTATATCCTCTAGAGATGGTTACCCAAAAAACCATAAAAAATATATGAAAATTCTTCTCCAACCAACCCAAGTTCTCATATTTTTTCCAGGAATGGAAAAACCAACTATTTTTATCACTTTTATTAGTTATAGTTTTTAAAGTAAAAACAATTCCCAGGTATTAATTCACTTTACTTTTTTACCTTCTTTCATTAAAAATTGTATATCTTGGGATTCCTTTTCTTTTGGAGAAATACAAAAATGTTTTATCAAATAATAATAATCTAAAATATATTATGAATGATAAAGAGTTAATATCTTGAGTTTATCTAAGAGATAGAAATATATTATCCAATGTAATGTATTTTATTTAAAATGGATGTAAATAATTTGAATTAGTTATAGGTGTCCTTGGTGAGTGGTTTAAAACCACCTAATATTAGGACATGATTTTTGTGATGAACCCTGACATTGACATCAAAATTATAAAGTAGGAAGTTCCATACCATTTGGGGTGCTCATATAAAATTTTCATTTCGTATAATTATTTTTTGAGATATCCATAATGGTCATTGTTGATTGTGATAATGTTTTGGTTTGTGTGTAGCATATGACATCCATTTTTTATGCATAATTACATGAGTATTGATTATATCTTGTTGACCATATTTTATGTCGATTATGTGTATATATTTTACAATATTATTCTTATGATGGCCTGATTTCCTTATATTCTCTACCTTGTTATATATTTTATCATTACATTAGAGGCATCATTCTTGGTTCTCAAAAAAGGTGGGTCATTAAGACCTGATTTTCTCTTAGAGGGGGAGTGTGCAGAACTTGCGACATTGGAGATAATGGACCTGAGTATAGGGTAGATGACCAATGATTCTATGGATTTTATCTTGTTGATAAACATGATACTTAGTGGAGTCCATATACCATGTAACTTGATTCCTAGTGAACATAGAGAATTAACACTCAATGTCTTGTGAATTACATTTAGAGTAAAATACTTGATTCATATAGAATATTGAGTAGCATATACACATGATTCCATGAGGATGTTGAGAGACTAGTTCACTAACCCTATTGGCTAGCTTTGGTCACTTTTGGAAGATCCTTTTTTATCCTTATAGAATGAAGCCAAAGTATGTATGGATGGGTTTTTAGTAGATTGTTTTGGAAATTACCATTTGGAACATGATTTTATGTTTCATTATACTCGATTAAACATTAATTATTATCATGAAATACACCTATTCTACATGTTAAAAATTATTAAGGACATAATGGAGGAGTTCTACTAGTTTTTCCACTCACACCCTACTCATGCTTCTCAATGCACATGATTAATTCATGTATAGGGATTAAATTAATGGAAAGGATCCCATGAATGATGGATAGCAAAACTTGCACAAAGATGGTGGGAGATTGAGATATACTCTCGAGGAAAGTGTGGTTTTAGTTATTTATTTTATCTAATTACTTTTATAATTTGGTCAAAATTTCTACACCGGGAGCCCAGTTATTTACATGTATGACATGTGAACCACCTTTGTGTTTTCCTCAGGTTAACTTGATTATTTATAACCATTTTTATTATTATTTTCATTTAATATAGAATTGACATGTAATTGAAGGTGTAGTTTCCCCAATTATAGAGTTTGGACCTCATTACTAGTTGACAACCTCTTGTATAGGGGGGGCATGCATGAGGTCATGTGTTTATCTAGATTTTACTAAGTGGTTCAGGTCTAGAAATTACATTTACATTATTTTACATGTTATAATATGTTAGAAATGGGTGATTAATTATTGATTTATAATTTTTCACCCCTTTCATCACTTTTTGTTGATCAAAGTGAGATTTTACTTCATTTACATATAGTGGTCAAACTAAAACATGTTTTTTACACATGATACGTTTTATAAAACATTTCAAAGAGGCTTTAGGTTATAAATGGGTTTCCAAAATAGGGTTCAAAATTTAATTTCCTTTGGAATGATATATCTTGAATTATTAATCCTTTGATTTATATGATGGTTTATTTGTGTTGTGATTATATGATGTTTTTGAACTTATTAAGTTGTTTATATGTAATTGCCTATGTTATGAGGATTTTTCATGGGTTTCATATGTGAGAACATGTATTTTTTGATTCATTAACCAGGATAGGGGTTACAATAGTTTAGATTATTGTATTGGCCAGTGAACCTTGTTGAGATTATTTCATTGAATAGGGGATTATGTCTTAGTAATACCTAGAGAGCCACTATGCTGGATTATTTTTTCTCATTCACATAAGCAACCTAGTGTTCTACAAGTGAGTCATAGTAACATATATACCCATAGGTTACATGTTGTGTGAGTTGTTCTTAAACAGAGGTGTTCTCATTATATATCTCACTACTTCATTGTATATTTAGATGTTTATTATGAAATTACACTTGGTCATTTCGTATAATATCCTATTAAAGTTATTTTTTGAATAAACCTCCATTTTATATAAATAAAATATTTTAAAGGATTTGAAAAATGGATAATACTCATTGTTTAATAAGAAAATAAGGTATTTATAAATGAAATTGTTTTTAAACTAGAAACAATTTTTTAAATTTTGAATGATATTATATCGATTAATGGTGTCATCCTACTTGTATTTCACTCAGACCTTACTTTCACCTTTGTGTGTATTTATATTTTATTATAAATGAAATCAATAAAGTGAAATTATCCACATAATATGTTGTAACTTATTGACACCATGATATTCCTTATTGATGTGATTGTTTCCGAGTCAGGATAGGTGTTGTGTTAGGTGAACCCATTCAATTTCTATATATAGCCTTACTTGTAGAAACAAAAAACAATGATTTACTCAAAGGAATAATCCCACATGAGAGAGATCCAACATGAAGGAGAGAAGAGTGAATAATGAATCGAGGGAGATGAGTAGAACTTGTAATAGAGTAAATGGGAGAAGAATACCCATTTGTTAAATTATTACAATAATTGTTTATTATAATTAATCATTAAAACCTGACCTTTTGACATAGAAGCTCTGCTGGGATCTCAATAGAACATCATAATCCCCAATGAGGTTTCATTTCCAACCTAGTGGACACCTTCTGTTAGTTGAAGTAACAACCCCCACACCCAATAGAACTCCAATAGGCTCCCACTAGACATCCAGTAAGAAATATTATATTTGGAAGATTCCTCTTTCACCAAACTGTTTACATGAAACAAGATCCCAATCTCCCTTTAACCCATCCAATAGTTAAAAAATAAAAATATATATTCATTATACAAAAATAATGAAAAATTCATATCCTAAAAAATGTCAGGGTGTTATAACTAGTTTATAATTGAGTATTATTTGGGGCATGCTTTTATTTACATGATGAAAATTTCTAAACATAGTTTCCTCCCTTTAAAAATCAATAAAACATTATTTTTCATTGATTATAGATGTTAGTATATAACTTTATGTAAATTAACTTGATAAAATAATCAATGATAATAAAATTTTTATCAGAAAAGTTTATTCCAAATCCAATATATTACTCTATCACAATATACACCAAAAGTGGTGAATTTGTTTAATAAAAAGTTGATAGGGAACCACCATAAGTGACTAAATAATTATCAAACACATATGAATAAATCAAATCATTTTGAAAGTTAATTTTTTTAGTGTGATGGGAACTAGTCACACACATTTCTTTTACGAAATAACTTTTTTGATCTTAATCATACATATATTAAAGAAGAGGGGAATGTTACTATATACAACTATTTTGATCCGAAACTTATGTAATACAACTATTTAATTCATTTTTTTTAATTTGATAGGTATTATTAGAAACCATAAATGTGTGATCTTGATGATAAAATATAAATTCTCATGAAAAATATTTTATTTGATTATATTTTTTTTTTATAAATATGGAATTTTTATATTTACTTTTAAATTTTTTAATATATATATATTTCTATTTATGTGTGGGGGTTTTTTTTCTATATGTATGAATCATTTTTTATAAAAAAATGGATGTTATAAATTATTACACCCGTACTAATTCTTGAGTTCAAAATATTTTTGTTGTTGACAGTTCCATGCTTATATATAGAAATGTGTACTAAATAAATGGGTACCCATCACTAATCCATCCAAATATATATATTTATTATTCCACTTTAAAGAAAAGTGAAAAAACAAAGTACACACACAAGGACAACTGCATGCTGAAAGAGCTCATAGAATTGTTAAACACAAGACTATGGTTATTTGAATAAGATGATCTATATAATTCCCAGTGTAGAGTACTAAAATGGGTGTCTAGATCCTCCCTGACCAGTTCTTCAAGGTGAGAAACCATTCTGTCCATTATCTGGATGAATTCTTCCAAGGTGATTCTACCTTGGTTGAAGCCTTGGGCTGTGATTCGATCTTTCTTGTCTATCCATGCTTCTTGCACCTCTGTGGCCTCGGTCTACAAATTTCATTTATAGATTCTTAAAATATGTTCATTTGAGGCATTTGACTGATGGACTTTTTCAACCATCTCTTACTTAAAGTGGAAGATGAGCCTCAGACACTCTTAACCCTCTTATTATATTAATCTTGGTTCTCTGCTTGGGTCCCCACTTTCCCTATCTTGAAGGAATTTTCTTTCCTTGCTTCCACATTTTTTGGCCGACCTGGTTTCCATTGGTTTCAAAAAGTGAGAGTGATCTCTGTGCCCCTTGGGGTTTTCCCCTGGACCGCTATGAATTTCCCCGAGTCATGCTTTCGTTTTTACCCTTCTTCCTTCTTGGGCTGTGGGGGCCTTTCCCTTTGAACCGGTCCAGGATGTCAACTGAGATTTTTCTGAAATTATCATCACCTGAATCCTTATCCTCTTGTTACAATGATTGTTATTGAGTTTCCAGGCCTTCAAATAAGGTTTTCAATTCAACCCCCGGGCCTTCATTGAGATACCTCAGCCTACCCGAAGAATCTAACTTGCCTACATTAAATGCCAAGTCATTCTTATTTATCCCCTTGGTCCCAGTAATTTGAAAGGAGGACTTTGGAATGAGCGTGTTTGGATCAAGAGGTCCCAATTCGCTAACCCCATCCTTTCTTCCTTTAGTATTTAAATTGGTTTGTCTTTTAAATAGTTATTTAAATTCAGGTTTGTGTTCTAGTTTGAGTCTCATGAAATAGATATTTTATGGATTTTTATTTAGTTATTTATAAAAGGGTTCTAGTTCATATAATTGAATTTTACTAACTACCCAACCCAATGCCATCCCAAATTAGATTGTAAGAAATATATAAATATTAGATATATTTTATCAAAATTTAAATAAAACAAGACATTTATGTACCTTTATATGTAGAGAAAAATTAATTTATGGTTTTGGAAGAAAAAATAAATATCATCTTAGTGGTATATATATTTTCATAAATAATAGGTATTTTTATTATTGATAAAATATAATTAGATTTAATGATATTTGTAAAAATATATACCATATTGGTACTATGGATGATGGATATATTGAACTCATTTTTATAAAAATAATTGATAAATTGAAAAAATTGTTATGACAGAATATTTTGAGGATTCCTTATGGTTTATAATATGTGAATATGTATATATAATTCAATAAAATACGGTAAAATTTTCTTTTATCAATCATGATAAAGTCGTTTTATGATGATATTTTTAGGTCATATGGGATCATTTTTAAAATGAAAAAAAATAAAAAATCGATCAAATTGAATTAAATATAAAAAATAAAAATTCAAATGCCCAAATTTTCACTAGACTAAATTTTTTTGAACCACCAAAAAAATGGTTGGTTATAAAAATTTTACATAAATTTAGAGGGGACTCACATTACTCATACTTCACTTGTTTTCCAATATGGTTAAAAAAATAGTAAAAAAATTACAAAACCATCCCAATGCAACCCAATGTATCCACCCCTCTAATTTTTTTATCAAGAAACCCTCACCTAATCACATTCATTGATTTTAAAATTCTATAATTCTTCACATAACAATAATTATTGATTTTTAATTTCTTAGAGGTGGAGTTGGAAATTATCTATAGAACTCAAGAATGATTCCATAGTGTAGTGCATGAGAAAATCAACATGGAGTTGGTATGTTTCAATAGAATATGATGAACTAGATTCTCCCTTGTATTTTAACACCCACATTTGGATATTAGTAGGGGATTTTGTGAATTTTTCATGAAACTATAATTAATTATATATAATGGAATTTAATTATTAAAAAAATACCTCTTATATAAAATAATTTCTCATGAACTGGTTTTTCCTAATGAAAATTTTACTATAATATTATCAGTATCAATGTTTAAAATAAATATCCTATGATCTTATAAATGATTAATAGGTTTAGTAAATCCACCATTAGAACCATTTAAGAATTTAATGATTTTTATTGGAGTTTCTTTTAGACTATATCATGTGTTTTTATTATCAACACATAAACTAATTTTTTTGAAATTTTCATGAACTTTCCATGTGGGGACCATGCCACGAATCCCTAAGACGTACTCCAATAGGCAAGGGGCTGGTGACTAGCACCAGGCATGCCTATCACTAACATGGGAGGAATTGCTTATATACCAGTATGTAGGAACACATATCCTAGACCACAAATGATGAAATGTAAAAAACACTAAGAAAAAAATGAATGCATACCACTATCCCAACCCGTAGAATACGACATGAAGTAGTGAAGTATTGTAAACTAGGCCAAAATACAAGACCACCAAAATAAAGAGCCTATAAACTACAAAGTCCAACCCGCAAAAAAGGTATTTGGAATACTGCTCAAAGACGTAGGAAAACCTCAGCCTACTTGAACTCACTAATCACTTTCCAGTCCTGGTCCACCCTGGACATAGTCAAAAGGTCTCCCATTTGAAAAAGACACGACACTTGCGGGAAAATCCTATGCATGGGTGGGTATAACAATACTCAACAGGATGCCTAAAAACCAAAAATAAATACACAAATAGATATGTATAATCAGATCTACATAATATATTTATATAAATCATATAACAAGGATATCCTGATATACTCAAAACAAGGCGCACAATCTAGCGGTAAGCCACAACTACCACGTACCATAACACTAGGGATTCCGTCCAAATATTTTATGAAGCACTCATCTGGGAGAACACACTACTGAGTTTGACAAAATTGATGAATTTTTTCCAAGATGTACTATTCATTCGGAACCATCATGATAATGATCTGGTGATAGATCTAAATAGAGATATGGTACATCAGATGAGGATCCAAGTCAGGGCCATGGGGTGATATCAACAACTCCATCTGGACTAAATCACTAAGTATAGTATCAACACCAAGTGAAGTTGGTCACATCAATACCAAAGAATCATCCTAGGATAGGAAGAATGAATAAAAGATCTGCTCTAGGCCTCTTGGGGTGATTCCAACAACTCTATCATGGAAGTCCAGATGAAGGAATCATACGATTATGAGTAGGAAATGATACCAACAAAACATCAGAAAATTGGTCAAGGTTAATAACCCTAATAAAACATTTTCATGATACAGTGTATATGAGAATCAATCCATGTAAAAAGGGGGTACATGGTGTGTAGTAGGGTTACATGCTATGTCCCTTGACCCTGAGTACTACCGGTGTACAATAGAACATGTCAGTAGAACATGTTGTGAACAAAAGGAGTATACGAAATGTAGAATGGGTAACATTCCATGTCCTTATATATGGGGTCGTCCTGTGTATGCTGGCCATGTTCTAATACATCGATTTAACCTATGTGCCTATGCTTGTGTACCAGTACATAGGGTTATCTTCGTAACTGGTTTAGAAAAGCCATGTGGTGGAGTACACACACAGTGTTGGTAACCCATGTACTCCTCACTGTGCCCCTGTATCACTTCTGATACACACTGAGTTTTGGAGGATTTCCCACACACCGTGTGATAGGGGTTACATGTCATGTGACACTTGAAAGCCTCCCAAAATCCTAGATTTTTCTCAGTGGGGGCTACACACTGCGTAGCTCGGACTAGACGCCGTGTTCATCAAAAATTTCTAGAACCACCATTATTCCTTCATTCATCTTAACTAATATTTTAGTGTTCTATAATATGCTCTGTTAACCTAGAAACTAGAGATCCAAGGACTTATCTTCATTGAAACACCAAATCAGTTTGTTTTAGGCTTTCAATCATCTTTGAAAACCGATTCTGATAACTGCATGAAAAACTAATCAAAGAATTATATATCATGAATAACATTGATCTATCTATGTCCATCATTATGGAACATCCACAAGGTAATCACATGGTTGGATCTTCAATTTTGGATCATTGCACCAAGAGTCTATGGTGCAATGATCGTCTGTTTATAAAACTTGAAGAACATGAAGAACATCGGGGGAGAAAAACAAAATGACCGGACTAATGAAAAACCTCAACTATTGTTCATTTCAACCTCAGTATATTCCATAAGAATGATCAAGAAATCAAAATAAATTCTCAACAAACAGATCCTTGATAAAAAACCACAGTCACAACCCATCCTACAAGAAAGAGAAAACCGCGAATAAACCCATATGTTGGTTGGTCCACATTCATTGTTGAATATAAGAACATTTAAAGATAAATCCAAATAAAAAGATCATATTTTGGGGTTGGATAATGTTTTTAAGAGAATCAATAACCGTGTCACCGTTATTGGAGAGATCCATAAAAAACAATGTATGTTGATCTATGATCAAATTTTCTCCATTGTTTACCCTCGAGAGTGTTCTCCAAGGTTATCTCTAGAGAATCCAATAAATTACAGCGTTATAAGACTAACCTAGGATCCATACATAAAAGGATAATTTAAAATAAATGTCACTACGTCGCTGTGAAATGTTAAAATAAAATAAATTATTATTCTTTTTCATTTATTAAAATTACAAAAAATACTTTCATAACTGACCCACGACGGCCAATTTTTGGTCATTCCTAGCATAAAATAATTTCTATGAACACAACGGTGCCCTCATATTTCTAATATGGGAACCCGTTTAGAAGATTTTACACTTCTTCAAGAAAATTATTCATACGTGTTATTTAATATATTTAAAAAAATATTTTAAACATTTATTCTGGGCACACCGGCCCTCGGAATAATGTTCATTTTCCAATTCCTAGTCTCAAATTAATTCTGTATAATATATAAAATAATACATAGAAAATTAAGGACATTAAATTATCTCCCCCTTAGGGATTTATGTTCTCGAAAAACGAAAAACAGTTTTGCTTAAAAAGATGTGGGTACAACATACGAATCTGGGCCTCTTGATCCCATGAGCTCTCCTAGAGATTCTTGTGCTGCCACCAATCATACACCAAGGGAATTGATCACCGATGAAAGACCTACTTTTTCTAATCCTCGATCTCCACTAGGTATTATACAAAAGTTTCTCCATCCTCGATGTCCAACTCTCTCCATTAGATGACATGCGGTGGGTAATGTACGTGCCTCCTTAGATAAAATACAAGGAATACATCATGTACCCAGTGCAACTGTGGGGGTATATATAGGTGATACACCATCTCGACAACTCTACGCAGTATCTAAAATTTTTCGATGAACCTTAGTGATAAATTGTCTTCCTAGACAAATATCCAAAACCAACATAGAGGTGAGACCCTAAGGAACACATGGTCTCCTTCCTCAAAATACAATGGCCTCTACCTCCCATAATCATATCAATTTTGATGACTCTTTGCAGTCTTCATCCACTCATGGATGATCTGGACCTTCTCTATAGTTACTCACACCAACTCCAGGCCCATGAGTGATGAATCTCTTTGGTCAATCTAGTAAAGTGGTGACCTACAGGGTCTCTCGTACAGATCCTCGAATGGTTCCATTCCAATTTGGGAATGGTATCTATTGTTTCACTTTAAATCCACCACTGGTAGGTGATCCTCCCAACTATGACTGAAGTCCAACATGCAAGCTCGCAACACGTCCTCTAGAACCCGAATGGCCTTCTCTATCTACTTGGCTCTCTGTGGGTGAAATTTTTTCCTCAAGCGTAACTGTGTCCCAAAAGACTCCTGAAATCCCTTCCATAATCAAGATGTAAAACAAGCAACACGATATGAAATAATCATCAATAAAACTCTCTGAACCCGAACTATATTTTTCACATAGAAGCATCCCAATATCTCCACTGAAATCGGCTTCTAGATAGTTAGGAAGTGAGATGAATTTGTGAGTTGGTCAATGATCAACCAGATGGAATTATGTAACCTGTACTTATGTGGTAATAAAATCACTAATTCCATCTATATGACTTACCATTTCCATTCATTCACCTGAAGGGGTTGAGCTAAACCTGCTAAAACATGGTGCTCAACCTACACCTACTAGCACACAAGGCATCAAGAAACGAACTCTGTCACTGCCTTACTCATCCATGTCCACCAAAACTTATCTTGGAGGTCCTGCTACATCTTTTACACTATATGATGTACCACCAAAGAGGACTTATGGAACTCCCGTGAACCTCCTCCCGCAATACCACTGGTATAACTATGCATCCTCTAAAACGGGCGATGTGCTCCCCACTATGTGAATATCAATTAGACGCATGTCCTGTGAACATATGAACACATAGGGTTTCACTGTTAGTATCCCCATGATATGCCTCCCTAACTCAATTTAAGAGTAAATGAGTGACAACCATCGACTGAAGGTAATATACTCCATCTCCATCCACAAAGGATTACTATAATGAGGCCACCTACCTTAATACCTCATTCAACATCTCTGAACTAGATCTCCTTCTCATAGAAACGGCCACCAAAATCCCCTTTATAGGAGTATAAATAATTACAAGGTCATTTCCTTGGAGGAACTCTATATATCTCCTCTATCTCATGTTCATATCCTTATGAGAGAATATATACATGAGATTCTTATGATCAGATTAGATGATAAACCACTCCCCCATTAGGTAGTTTCAATACATATTCAATGCAAAGACTACCACCGCAAACTCAAGATTGTGAGTCATGTATTTATACTCATGTGGCATTAATTTTCATGAACCATAGGTAATCATCACTTTCTCCTGCATCAGGACACAACCAATTCAGATTCTTGATGCATCACAAAATACTACGTACTCAACACCCTCCTCTGATAATCTCAAGATTGGGGTGCTCATAAATCTCTCCCTCAACTATTGAAAATCCTAATTAAACTTCTCTATCAAAATGTATGGCTACCCATTTTGAGTGAAAGCTATCATGGGTGCTAATAACCTTGAGAAATTAGGTATGAATCTCCGATAATAGCCTACCAGCTGAAGGAAACTCCGCACCTCCATCACGCTCCTACGTGGCTCCCATGGAAACACTACCTCGACCATGGCTGGGTCAACTACAAATCCATTTAATGAGATAACATGTCCTAGAAAGTGGAAAAATTGAATCCAGAACCGGAAATTCAATAGCTTCCCAAAGAGACGGTGCTCTCGGAGTATGTCTAAAATTATCCTTAAGTGTCTCATGTGCTCATAATTAGATGTCGGGAACACAAGGATATCGTTGATAAAGACTACCAAGAACCAGTTTAAGTTTGTAAGATCTGGTTCATGCGTACCATGAGCACTATTGGTGAATTTATCATGCCAAAGGGAATCACCAATTACTCATAATTATTTCCACAACATCTAAAATCTATCATTATTATATCCTCATCCCGTACTCGCAACTGGTGATAGCCTGATTAGAGGTCATCCTTAGAGAACTATCATGCCCCTCTCAACTGATCAAAGAGAACATTGATCCTCGATAGTGGATACTTTTTCTTCACAGTCACTTGGTTCAGGTGCTGGAAGTCCACACACAACCTCAATCTCTTGTCTTCCATTTTGGAAAGAAACATTGGGGCCACCCATGTTGAAACATTGGGTATCACAAATCCCATCCTTTTCAAATCCTCTAACTAAACCCTCGACTAGAGAAGCTCGGTGGGAGCCATCCGATATGCTGGTGAAGATATCAGTGCCATCACAGGGTGAAATTCAATGCATAATTCTATCTTTTAATGGGAAGGTAATCCTAAAACATCTTCTGGGAAGATGTCCACATACTCTTACCCTACTACCGGGAACAAGAAACTCATAATATCTATTGTAATGAGGTTTAATATATCCAGGTGAAGAGTGATTGGCTGCACCCTCTTGTGCCTTATTCCATCCAATGCCACATGGTTTCCCTTTTCACCGAAAAAGGAAAACCTCAGTCCATCACTGCAGACACACCACACCCTTCACCTAAACTAATAAATTTTGTTATGGACCGAAGATAACCAATCCATTCAAAGAATGATATCACATGTCCTTGATGATGACACAAAGAAGTTCCAACTGAAACTATCACCTCCAAGGGGAAGGTAACACTATCTTCATAGATTTTTTATAATCAAGTCTTTCCAGTAGGTGTCTCCAAGCATAAGGATCATGTCAATGGTTCAATTGAAATCTCAAGGTCTCCTAAAAGATTTGCGGTGAGAAAATAATGAATAAAGCTTGTGTCTATCAATACAGTATCTTGATTAGAAAACAAAAATCATACCTCGAATCATCCTTGGAGTCCTTGGGTCATATGCCTCGACCGCATGCGACTGTCCACACCCCTATCCTCCAGCTCCCTAGTGTGGACCACTTGGCGGTGTTGGT
This sequence comes from Viscum album, assembly GCA_963277665.1. NCBI lineage: Eukaryota > Viridiplantae > Streptophyta > Magnoliopsida > Santalales > Viscaceae > Viscum > Viscum album. The sequence continues at coordinate 917,406,380 of OY728164.1, read as the reverse complement.
GGTAATAAGTAAAAATTTCAACCACCTACTGCTAATCTCCCAACTCCTCTACCACATCTTCCGCCCTGTGGATCTACTGTCTCCTAGCACTGCCTCCACCTTGGTGGTCTATCCATTGTCTCTTAGTCAGCAACATGGTGGGTTGGAAAATCCAAAGTGAGATGTCCCCTACCATCACTTGAGTATCACCGCCTCTCCCTAGACGGACTGGATCCATCATGTGAAACCAAATCTATAGATCGTATGCCCTGGGATCTCCTCCTAAAATGTCTCCCATGTCTAGATCCTTGAGACTGATGTTGGCCCCATGCTTCCAAGGTCTCTGCACCTCCCTTTCCACTGCTGACTATCACCTACTGTCTCTGCTCAGAAAATAATATTTTAACCACCAATGTTCTATGATGCACCCTATAATAAGTTGGAATGATTAGAGGGATAATATTGGGTCATATGTCTATGCATAGACCTCACTTGACAGATTCACCCCTGAAGTACTGATCCCTGACCATATCCACAGAGTATATGGAATGGATGGTGAACCTCAATGGATAATCATATACTGTTATGCTACCCTATAGAAGCAAAATAGCCTCATGTATATGCACATCTCTTAGTGTAACTGGTGAGAACTACTCTCTGAAGAGGCACTCAAACATTGTCCATGAAATAGTCTCCTTATCATGATTCTAGAAATCCAAACACCACTATCTCCCTACTGAGACCTATAAAAGTATCATCGCCAAGATCATCATATGATCGGATGGTGTTGTAACTAGATGAAAAACTTGGGCCACCACCTAAATCCATTCCTTATCTGCCTGAGGGTTGGGTTTGCGTTAGAACCTGAGGGGTCCCTATCTCTAAAAATCCTAAAGCACGCTTAGCCTGCACTCCCCATCTTCTGGTACTGCGGGTACCATGTGCTGCTCCACAGGTGGTGATATGGATGGTGCACCACCTAGAGGTAATATTTTGGGGGACCTTTCCCTGTATGAAAGCTTCTTCCTTGAGGGGGTCATCCCTTTGATTGAGCTATTGAATCATAACTAGTTTGCATATAAGGAGAATCGAGTAAGAAAATAAGTGGTACCACAGTCATTTAGTATATCTGAAGAGCTGACTCAATAAGGTCATGGAACCACAACTCATTCCTATATGATTAGTGTACCATTATTTTCCCTGAAACCAGTGTTCTCATACACCGAGTCAAGAGGAAGGTTATCAGAGTCTTGGAGTATGGATACGTCGGCCTCCATACCAACACCAGAGTCCCTAGTCAAAAATCTGAACTCCAAAAACATCACACTATTTCCCAAATCCAATATCACAGACTCCCAGTATTAATATAGAACAAACATGATATAATACCACTATGTCATGACCCGTCCTAGTGGTCTCTAAGTCGTGACTCCCTAATCCTGTCCGAATAGGCCCGAGGATGGTGACTAGAACAGAGTAGGAATATCACTAATATGGTATTCAATTCTTGTGTACCTGTACACACACACACATCTCAAAGACCACAAATGTTAAAATGTAAAAACCACTAAGAAACATATGCATGCATACCACTATCTGAACTAATAGAGTATGATAGAATGTAAAATATAGTAAATTAAACTAGTCTAGAATAAAATTCATGCAAAAGAAAGAGTCTGTAAACTAAAACGTCAAACCTGTAAAAAATAGGTATTGGGACGGCTACTCAATGCTGTAAGAACACCTTATCATTCCTAAACTCAAAAAGTTATGTTCGGTCCTGGTCTTCCTGGGACTCTGTCCAAAGGTCACTTGTCTGGACAAGACACAACATGTGTGGGAAAATCTCATGCATGGGTGATTATGAAAATAAATAATAGAAAACCATAACCCATAAAGTAATAAAAAAAGAAATAGGTACAATCACCCCATGCCTGTGGGCACCACCCATCTTCTGTGCGGCTGGCTTAGGCCGGTCGCTTCTGGCCACCGTGGTGCACAACGGTGCGCCTCCTTCCCACCGCCCGTGGCCGGATGCTACAGGACTCCTTAACCCATAGCTAGCTGCCACCGACATGGTGCACAGATGGTTCTTTCCATGGGCCACCGGACGTGCTCCGGTGGTCCATTCTTAGTGTTGTCTAGGCCTATGAGCCTCCCAAGATGCCACCTTCAATTTGTGGCCCTCGGTTCCATGTTTCCTACAAGTTCATCATTCTCCCATGAAGAACGCATTATGAACAAGTTTGGTGGAGGGGTTGGGTATTGTTTTGAATGGCCCGTTCCCTCCATGTTAGTGTTATAACATATCGGTGAAACAAAACTCATCATAAGATTTGATAAAACCCCAAAATGAATCTCTGTGAAAACCTTCCATAAAAACGAATGAGTCATGGATCAACCTGTTAGTTGGTAGATCCACGTTTTTCAAATTAATCAAGAATGAAGAGAGAAAATAATTTAAACTCATAAAAAATTTAAACCACCTACCTTAAGACCTATTGGAGGTGTCACTATTACAGCGAGAGGAGCATCCATGTTGTATGGAGTCGTCAGCATTCGTCGTTCCCAGATTGTTACCGCCTGAGCGTTCATCCTTTTTCGGTGGATTTTTTCGTATAACTCCACCAACATTTTCTCTCTTGAATAAGTTGTGCCAAAACCCCACCCCGATCTCTATTTAAATAGGAGGGGAAATGTGAGTAACAAGTTAAAGAATTAACGAGGTTCATTAAATGAATTAATGAACCTCTTTTAATTCACAATAGTGGAGTTACATAATTAGTGAGTCACTCTATTAAATGGATTGACATGTCACCAGTCCTGCCACTGCCTTTCATCCGTTGGAGAAAAATAAAATAAAATAGAAATTACATGTTATTTGTTTATTTTTTAAGAAGCCCAAAACCAATATTTTTTTCTCAACCAACTACGGTCGAAGTGAAGCTTCCCTTAAGTGAATCCTAGTGGTGTGGATTCAAAGGTGCCATAAGATTTTTAATCCAAGCACCAATACAAAATATAGAAAATGATTCCCACACGTTTACTAAATATACCTTAAAAACGTTCATAAATTCATTCTGGGAACATCGAGACTCAGAATAACATGCCGTCAATTTTTGCAGTCTCATAAAAATACCAAATAATTTATGAAAAAATTTACATATAATTGTCATGTCTTTACATTCTCCTTGCCTTAGGGATTTACATACCAAAAATCCAATCAAGGATACACAAACAAAGAGTGGTACTGGGAACACATATGAGCCTCTCACTCCTAGGTTCTCTCCTAGAGATTCCCATGCTACCATAGAATGCGCACTAGTGGTATCGACTTCCCATGAAGGATCCGCTCCTGTTGATTCTATATCTCCACCGGGTACTCCGCAAAAGTCTACCCATCATCAATTTCTAGCTCTCCATGGTCGATGACGTGAGATGATTCATGCATATATGTCCTCAGTTGGGATATGTGGAAGGTGTCATTCACCATTTCCAACAGTGGTGGTAGTTCCAAGTGGTATGCCACCCTACCAATCCTCCTAAGTTTCACGAATGGATCGATAATCCTTGGTGAGAGTTTTCCGCCTCAGAAAAATCTCCATAGTCCTTGCCGAGGAGAGACTCTCAAGAATATGTAGTCCCCCTCCTAGAACTCTAGCGGTCTTAATCACCTATCAGAATAGAAATTATATCTGTTCTGTGCAGTCTTCGTCCACTCTTGAATGACCTAAACCTTATCAGTGGTATCCTATACCATCTCTGGGTCCATGAGTGCTGGATCTCCTAGATCCATCCAGCACAGGGGTGATCTGCATGGTCATTCATACAACACCTTAAAAGGGACCATACCAATGGTGGAGTGATAGGTGTTGTTTTACACAAACACCGCCAAGGGTAGGTGATCCTCCCAACTACAACCAAAATCAAAGACACATGCACGAAGCATGTCCTCCTTGGTATGGATGGTCTTCTCAATCTAATCATCTATTTGGCGGTGAAAAAATGTTCTCAAGAGAAGATGAGTCTCAAAATCCTCTTATAATCCTTTCCACAATTGGGATGCGAAGCGTGCGTCAATATCTGAGACTATCGTTGAAGGCACCCCATTAATTCGCAAGATCTCATTAACATATAGAGGTCCCAATATCTCTACTGAACCCTTATCTCAAATAGAAAGAAATTTGGATGACTTGGTTAGTTGGTCATTGATCACCCAGATGATATCATGCCCTCTAGAAATATGTGGTAACCCTTCCATGAAGTCCATCAATATCACTTCCCACATCCACTCTTGTATCTCGAGGGGTTGGGTTAATCATAGTGTTACCTGGTGCTTGGACTTCACTTGCTAGAATGTGAGGCATCTAGAAAAAAAAATCCGCTACAACTTTCCTCATCCCTAGCCACCAATACTGACACTGTAGGTCCTGATAAATCTTCATCATGCATGGATGTACTGCCAAGGGTGGTGTATTGAACTCCCTCAGCACCTCCTCTCGTAGTGGCACTGGTATAACTATACATCCTCGAAAAAGAATAACATTCTCCCCACCTTCATAATATCCATCAGGTGCATGGACAAAGGATATCTGAGCACGTGTAGCCTCGCAGCTGATATCTCTGAGTTGCGCCTCCCTGACTCACTGATGGAGTGGAGGGGAAACTACCATCGATTGGAGGTAGACTATCTCATCTCGATCCACGTAGGATATCTTAAGTGATGCTAACTACTCTGAATCCTCGTTCAGTAGCTGTGAACTCGATCTCTGGCTAAGTGTATTTGCCACTACGATCCCCTTTCTCGGAGTATAGACTATCTCGATGTCATTGTCTTGGAGAAACTCTATCCAAAATCATTGTCTCAGATTCAGAGTTTTCTGTATGAATATATATATGAGACTCTTATGATTTGAGTAAACAAAGAATAGTTCTCCCATCAAGTAGTGTCTCTACATCTTTAGTGTGAAGACTGCTACTGCAAACTCCAAGTCGCAAGTCACATAATTCTGCTCACGAGGCCTCAGATTTTATGAGCCATAAGAAATCACTACATCATCCCACATCAGGATGAAACTGAGTCCGGTCCTTGATTCATCACAGTAAACCATATAGTCAGTATCCTCCTTTGACAACATAAGGATGGGAGCGATGGTCAAGATCCTCCTCACCTATTTAAAGCTTTACTAGAACATCTCTGACCACAGGAATGGTTTCCCCTTCTTCTTCAAAGAACTCATAGGTGCTGCTACTCTTGAAAAATTGGGTACAAACCTACAATAGTTTCCTGCTAATCCAAGGAATTTCCACACCTCGGTAACACTCTTGGGTGCCTCCCAAGAAATTACTGGCTCGATCTTTACTGGATGAACTGAAACTCTATCCTTTGAGATGATGTGTCCAAATAAGTGGACCTTATGTATCCAGAACTCATGATTCGAGAGCATCCCATAGAACTGGTGCTCCCATAGTGTGTCTAAAACTATCCTCATGTATACAGCCTGCTCTTCCTCAGACGCTGAGTACACCAAGATGTCATCGATGAAGACCATCACAAAGAGATCGAGGTATGGTTGAATTATCCTATTCATGATCCCCATGAACACTACTAGATAATTGTTTATGCCGAAAGGCGTCACCAAGAACTAATAATGTCCATACCAACATCTGAAGGCTGTCTTCAGTATGTGCTAGTCCTATACCATGAGCTGATGATATCCAAATCTGAGGTCTATCTTTGAGAACCAATTCGCTTCTTTCAACTGATCAAACAGATCATCAATCCTCAATAGAGGATACTTGTTCTTCACTGTCACCAAGTTTAGGTTCCAGAAGTCCACACATAGCCTTAAACATTCATATACCGTATTGGTAAACAACACTGGGGGTAACCATGGAGAAACACTAGGCCTTACGAATCCCTTCTTCTGTAAGTCCTCCAATTGTATTCTCATTTAACGGAGCTTCATATGGGGCCATCCAATATGCTGTTGTAGATATCGGTGTTGTTCTTGGGTACAATTCAATGCAGAATTATACCTCCCTATGAGGAGGTAGTCATGGGACATTTTCTGGAAAGACATTCTCAAACTCATCCACCACCCCTTGGAACTGTGGACTGGCCTCATCCTCCATGTCGTAGGTCATTCAAGAGAGCTGATCTGTAATCAGATTCACCATCCTAAGGGAAAGTCCATATCATGTTTCTCTATTTTTATTCTCACCAAAAATGGAAAATTAGCTTCCATCTCTGCGCGTACATTGCACTGTATTTATCAAGAAGTCAATCTATGTGGGAACTGTTGATAGCCAATCCATGCCTTGAATGGCGTCGTAGGGATTCAAGGACACTACTAGAAGATCCCATCAGAAACTATCTCCTCTGAGAGTAATATCACACTATCATCACCAGTATGTGATCGGTGAATCTCCTCCCATAGGAGTATCCAAACGCAGAGGTCGAGCTAAAAGCTCCGTTGGAATCTCAGGGTCCCGAAATAAGTCTGCAGTTAGGAAAGAATGGATAGAACCTATGTTGATAAGCACCACTTATAAAGTAAAGAAGATACAGATCGTACCTCGTATCATCTTAGGGATGTTATGATCATGAGCCTATACTACCTATAGCTAGGCCTATCCCCATCCACCTACTCCCTACACTCGTGGTGGACCACTTGAGGGTGGTGGTGGTAGTGCCTGGTGACCCTGACGACCTCTTGCTTCACGTCATGGTCCCCTACCTTATCCGCCGCCTGGCTGACGCTCATGCTCCTGCTACTGGTTTTTCCTCGGTGGCCCCTCCACTATCTACTGATCATCCACGTGGGGAGTCAGATAGTCACAAGCTCTATGAACCTATCCCCTACAAGAAAAACAAATCTTGCCTCGCTGATGGATCCCTCGGCCTCTCGATCCTTGCACCTCTAACCCTGTGTCCTAGGGTCACCCTTTAGAAGGTCTAGCATGCTTGATTGTAACAACCCGAACCCATTTACCCAGATTCGATGCACTATTACATAGAATTAGCATGATTAAACGAATCATGTACCAAAATACTGATCAATTTAGTAGCCTTGGAATTACTAGATACATACATAATTTTTACATTACACCATGAATTAAAAAAATGTGTCTCTATAGAACACACTCATATAACTTATCCTATCCCTACAGGTCAGTCATAATATACTTCTTCACATCAAGGGAAAAATAAAATATACGAAAGGGGTTAGCTCAAATGCTTAGTAAGGATAAAAATATAGCAGAAAATTTCATAAATAAGAATAAACATTTAGAGAAATGTATAAGACTAAAACACAAGACTTTTAAACCTAAACTTCATCATAATACAGAAATGATAATTCAAATAATTCCCTTTACTTATTTACATGGATATTCTACTAGTCGAATAATTACATGTAACATTAATATCCAATTTCATAAAGAGGTAATGCATAATGTTGGAAATCATGACCACATAGTCAAGGCCTCGTGCCAAGACTACAAATAATAATTTTGTCAAGGCCTTGTGCCAAGACACTAGACTATCTCATGAAACCTACCGAGGAATCATGGAGCTATATCGGGCTCCACCTGTCACTTAGTAAGTCAAATTCATTCCTAATTTGAAAAGGTTGAAACATAATCTAAACATTAGAATTAAAACTAACATATGAAATGTCAATATTTTAACCACAAACCATGAATGGTATTAAAATAACACATCCATAGTCAAACATAACTCATTAAAAACAATATGGAAGATTGTATTCTAATAAATCAACCTCAATAAAGAATAATTAAGGATATTGAAATAAATGTAAACAATCAGTAAAACAATTTTAGAAAAATATCCCTTTTTTCTAGAAAACATATAAAAGCCGGAATATTTATCAAGAAGATGTTAAAAATAGATTTTTGAATCAAAGTGTCCCATACCAATTTTAAACCTTAAAAATGAATTTTACTTTTAAAATATTCAAGCCTATATAAATAAATCCTTAATAGAATTTTTAAAACATGGACATTAATGAAAATGATTTAAAAGAATATATCTTTAAAACATTTAAAATGAAATTTTAGTTAGAGTTACTAACCAAATGAGAGAAACTTGAGTAAAAATAATTAAGATAATAAAAACATTATAATATCATAAGAATAAAGGGATTCATGATATATTATTTGAAAGTATATTATATACAACATATAAAAGCGATATGGTGTATAACAACAAAGAAGTCTCAATGGAATTTGAATTGAGATGAAATCCCATATAATGATTGTATCCTTAGGTTAATGATAAATAAATGACATAATTATGTGTGAAAAATATATATACACTCAATATGATTATATATTAATTGTAAATAAACCAGAGTACATTCACACATATTCTTGTAAAAACAACAACAATTACTTGGATGTTTAACTCAATGAATGAGTTAAAATTACTCTTATCAAGTTCATATCAATGAATTGAGAATTTTTCAATGGAGTGATTATGTGTATAAAAAGTATATCCACACGAAGGGAAGTGAAAATTACTACATAAATAAATATATAGTGATTTTACACACAATCTTGGATTAAAATAATCAGTGAAGTTGGTGTAAAACCCAATGAGTCTAAATTGAAATGAGAAATTCCCTTACTGATTTGGTAACTTACAAAACATACACCCCAAGAAAGAAGGATCATACAATGAAGTTATAAATACCCATAAATTAAAGTATATTACACATAGAATAAAATGATGGGTAGTACATACACCACACAAAAGGAAATAGTATCAAATATAGCATGAATCTCACGGGAATAAACATTGAGATGAAAACCCTTTAACATGTACTTTTCTTTAGTCGAGGGTTCATTATCCTCCTATATAATAGTTAAATCATAGTTATTAAATTATAAAAGAACCATATACATAAATAAGATATCATATATGATCTTATAATATTGGTTTGTTTATGATATTTCAGTAGTATCTTTGTTTTGGGAGATAACTGATTCCTTTATATGTTTTTTACGTAAGTCATGTTTGTTTTGGATAGGATGTATGTGATTCATAAATAGAATGATATTAAGTTCTTAATTTTTTTTAATAATAAAATGAAAATTATTCTTGAATGGTTATAATGGGGAATGAAATCACATCATGTCGTGGAGATGGTAAGCCGTACGTACGCACGAACGACAATATCATTCTATTAGTGGTGAAATAATATGTAATTAGATGAAATTTTATATATACATAATCATGAAAATTTTATATATATTATTTACATAATTTATACTCATTATTATACCCATCCTAATAATTAAGTGTTGAATAACAAACTACACCATGACGTGGATACAGTAAGCCGTACGTATGCACGTATGACGAATTTTTCATTAATAGGATAGATAGAATAATGAATATCGTTGTAAAAGATTTATAATAACATCACTGTATGTATAAGGTTGTATAGATATTATTTTGGTATGAAAACAACAATAAAATAGAAAGTGGAAGAATAAAAGAACTTTGAAAGAGGTGATGAAATTATTACCCCTTCTTTGGGTGCTTCCTTTTGATTTGATCAAAAGGGATTGTTAGGTTATATTTCTCCTCAAAGTAAGGCCTTTAGGTTCAATTTAGGGTAGTTGGGAAGATATTTGATTAGGGTTTGGCCAATCAAAATATATTTGAAGGTGTGATTTTGAGAGAAGGGGAAGTGCCCTTTTATAAGAGAGGTGAAGGTCACTTTAGGAAAAACATGAAATATTAATTTATTATACAATCATATTCAGTTTATAAGGGGTCCAAAAATATTTATTCAGAGGATAAGGTGGGGATAGGTTAAAAAACACTCAATAAATAGATTTTAGATAGGTTTAGGTCACCATATCAATCTTATCCTTTAGATTTAACTCTTAGTTAAATATTTTATATTTTACCATGTATTCTTGTATTATTATAATAAATTGTCAATAAACATACTATAAAAATACAAGAGAACCCCAAGTGGTTAATTAATGACATATCTATCATTATAAAATTCCTTTGGCCAAAAATTAGTGTTTTAGGACTATTATATAATTTAATACAAAAGTATTTGTTTTAAAAACTCAATTATTTAAATTTTGACACTATTTAGTATTTTGTTTTTTTGAAAGTCATAAAAACATAATCACTTCAAAAACAAATTATTTAATAAAAAAAACATGTCATATTAACCTATAAAATTCTTTGAATACATCACAAGTCTCATTTTACAATTATATTAATATTTATAATATTAATTATTTTAATTATTCAATAATAAGGAAAATTACTACATCATAATTATGTCATAAAAAATATAATTATTTAATGTATAAATATTATAAATAAAATACCATTATGTAGGAAATATTTTTATATTATTAATTAATATTTATTGTCGAATTATCTTATGTATTAACCAATCCTAAAAATGGTTTAGTTATTAAAATTTGAATTTAACACTTTTAACTCATCATTAAATAAAATAATAATAAATGTTCTAATCTAATCAAAGTGGATCAAAAGTATTATATTTTATTTCTATGGTTTATTTTGGTCGAAATAAACTTATCCAATATAATTAGTACATGGGTTGGGGTAATTATAATAGCATTTTTACCTTTAATTACCCTATTTACTTTTAACCATGGCAAATAAAATTGAAAAGTTACTATTAAAAAACAATTATTTTCATCCTATTGAACCAAATTTTACTTTATGATGTCAACTGTGTCTCTAAAAGTTTTGAAATTTAATTCACAAGAGCAGTAAAATTACATTTTATGCAAATTTGCAAATGCGCCTAGAAGGTGGGTAAAAGATGTTAAAAAGTTCAATAAAATTTTATACATCTAATTTTATAATAAAATGAATCCAAGGAATTAAATTGAACATATAATGGTATTATGTATCTATTTTTACTTAATATAGATTTAAATAAAATAAATAATTATTTAAATAGAATTTAGGTTTTAAACAATAACAACGTGTTTTCACTATTCATAAAAGTTGAACGTTTTCAGAAAAATACCAAAAATTCATCCAAATATAATTTTGATATTAAAATTAAAAAATGATGTCTATTTTACCAAATTAAAAATATATAATTTTTATTGATTAATTTAAATAAATATTTCTGTTTTAAAAACTTGTAAGCGGGTTTTGAGGAGTAAAATCTATCAAAAGATTGATATGTGTTTGCATCCAATTTAAATGTAAAATATTTCAAATGAAAAGCATTGGATTAAACGATAAAAATATAATCGAGTAATACTTAAAAACCATTAGAATTTATAATTTTACAAAATAAATTTTTTTGATTAATTTTTTTTCAATTAAAATTTAGCATTTTCACTATTCATCAAAATATTAAAGTTATTAGAAAAGCACCGAAAATTTATCAAAACTAAATTTTTTATGTCCCTATTCAAAGAAGAAGTTTTTTTGTCAAATTGAATATATTTAAAAGTGTAAAATATTGGATTTAAAAAGGTTTCACCATTAAACGGTGGTAAAATTGTATTTTTTTTAAAAATACTTCTTTTATCTGAAAATTGAATTTGTACATATATTATGTCTATGAACCACATAATATAAATGTTAAAATTATATGGAGTATATAAAATTAAAAATGCAGTTAATACTATTCATAACAATTTTTTGAATGGCTTGTTTGGTAAGTCGTGGTGCGCTTGAATACAGTGTTTCATGTAGCGCAAGCTATTGAATTACTTTAAAGAAAATAACTTACTATGAACTCTTGGGGTGTTACATTCTTCAACCATTTTGGAAATTGCATCCTCAAAATTTTAAAATTATTCTTAGTAACTTCATTGAATGTCTCAAATCAGATAAAGAGTCAATAAAACTATCACTTTAAAAGAAATAAAGAGAAGTAAAATGGTCACCAGAGATAACCCACACTAGGATTCCAAGTAAGAAAAAATGGATATGGAAGATAAACTAAGTGTCAAGTATTGATGAAGAGTTTAGTACCCACAGTTTGAGGTATGTGGCCTTTGATTATGCTTTTTTATGTGTTTGAAGTGAATTGGATGTGTTGGGAAGAGGTTGGGAGAGTTTGGAATGGTTTTGGATGAGTTTGGAGGCTTTTAACGGGGTGCACGGTTTAAGTACAATTAGTGGAAACCGTGCGGATTATCCCGGAAACCGTGTAAGGGAGAAATTAGTCTTCACATAGCCTGCACACGGTTTTCCAAACTGTGCGAGTCAACTGTGTCGACCCTTTCTCTCGAGGCAGTAGCGTGCGCACGGTTAGCGCACGGTTTTCCAAACTATGTAACCTAATCTTGTGACCAATTAAAAATATGGTTATAAGTTCCAAGATCCCACGAGCTTAACCTATTTCACTCCAAACATCCTTCCACTCGTGTCTCACTTGGGATTTCAAGTTCTCAGGGGTTGGATGGGCTCTCCCACTCAATTTGGAAGCATTTTGAAGAGGTTTCTTGGCAGATTGAAGGTGGTTTCTCCTAGGTAAGTCTCTCCTCATGGTTTATTTGAGTTTCCTCTAGATCTACATCCGTATATTTCTTGGTTTTCAAGATTTACCCTTGTTGTGTGTAGATCTATGATTTTGGTTTCCTTGGATTATATTTTTAAGGCTTATGGATGCTAGGGAAAGGGATCTAGAGAGTTTTCGGTGGTGCGTTCGTTGGATTTGATGTGCGGTTGTTTGTGGGTGGATTTCTTGGGAACCCTAAAGATAGGTGGCTTCTCTCTCAACTCCACATGGTTATAGCTATAGGTTGTGGTTACAATTAATTTATTGTGCTTGAAATTAATTGTGTTTTTATGTGCGAAATTGATTTGAAATCCCTTGGGTGATGTTTTGGTGATTTTTGGAGAAAGGAGGGTTTTGTGGTGAAATGATATTGTTGTGGATTTTAAAATGGAGATTTTAAAATGAGATGCTATTGTGGATTTGTGAAAATTATTGATGGAAATGGTTTTTTTAAAAAAATGTTTGTTTTATTCAAATGTTGTTTGGCATGGAAAATGGTTTTTAATTAATGGATTTTTTTTGAAATGGATTGATATGAAATAGAATTGGTTGATTGCATGTGGTTGTGACCTTGGTGGGTTAAATTCTTGGCTTGGATTGTTTGGAATGTTGTGTGAAAGTGGTGATAAGTACCACTATAAAAAGCGGATGGATAGTAGATGGAAGGTCCACCATCAATGGTAAGTGGACGGGAAGTGCCACTAAGTGTGAATGGGTAAACGGGTTGCACGGAAGCTCCATCATTTGGTTGTTTGGTTGTTTTGGTTATTCATTTTGCATTGCTCTACAAAATGGAAGTTGTTTTGATAACATGTAAATGATGATATGGATTGTGGCATGTTTGGTTGGCCTTCCCTTGTTTGCTTGGTTTGGGTGTTATGGCTTGGTAAGGGCATGTTTGGCTTATGAAAATGGTTTCACTTGTGACTTAATTTATATAAACTGTTTTATGTAAATGTGATAACAATTTTATCCTAGTGGCATGTGTATGGAAGTAATTTGGTGATATCCTATAGTGTTTTAGTACTGACCCCCTTCTTTGGAACTGTGGTGTCTTTGCAGATGTTGTGTACCATGACGTGGGCAAAGGTAAGGAATCCGCCTCCTTTATTGGAGCATTGTGATCCCTTGGTGGATCTTAGAGCTTGGATCTTGGCATGGAGCTGTAGTGGTGTCATGGCTTGTGGTGTTTGGTTGTTTAGTTTTTGCAGTTTACTCTGATGTTGTGTGGACATGTCTAGTTGTATTTGTTTTGAGTTGTGTTTTGCAACACTTGGTTGCCTTTTGGGAATGCATGGTTGGGTAATTGAATTTACATGCATCATATAGTGGCTGTTAGTGGATGGTTTGGTTGGTTTTGTTTTAAGGGAAAATTGTTCCCCAACTTGATCATGAAGCCCTCGACATTTATTGCCAGCCTTTGGAATCTTGGAAAAGTCACATAAGGCCATGTTTCCCTCAGCACCTCCTCAAGACAATGAGGTAGGGGTAGGGTGTACAAGTGGTATCATTTTGTTTGGTCCTTTGGAGTTGATTCTCGGATTTGGGGTTGACATTCTTTTTGTAACATTCCTTGAGTTGGTATGGTATCTAGGTGTAGGAATGTCGACACTTGGAATGTATAGCATAAAAGGATGTAGCTAACCCTCTTATGCTGAAATTCAAGTTACCAGGGAATTGGGTACATAAGTGTTTTGGAGACACGTATAGGCATTAGATATCTCATTGTCGTGGGTGTATCCAATGAGATGAGAAAGGCATTCATGGTAGAAATGACTTCCCACTAGGATGCATATTTCATTGGGGTATAATGATCTTTTGGCTGAATTGAGAAATTGTTTTTGTGAGAAACTGTAATGTGAATAAATTTGATATTTTGAAAATGGTATGATTTTAAAAATGGTGAAACTTGGGAAATGTGAACTTATGGAAAGACATGTTGAGAAAGTGTTTTGTAATGGGATTTCATAATGTATATGGAAGTGAGACTCATGGTTGTTTGTTTTATTTTTATAGAAATGCCACCGAGTAGGCATCGTAGAGACCAACAAGAGGAGGCTACTGAGAATGTGATAGCTCCTGAGCCTCAAGTGATCCAACAGTTAGTGCAAAGCATAGTGCAAGCTTTCCAAGTTATGGAAAGTGGAAATAAAATGGATGAACCAAGGCATGTGAATCATGCGGTTCAATTTCAAAAGCAGAATCGAACCATCTTCAGGGGTGATTCAGAGCTGGAGAGGGAAAAATAATGGTTTAATAGAATGAAGAAAATCTTCATGTTCTTGGGAACACCGGTAGAGTTAAAGTTGAAGTTGGCCACATATATGTTGGTAGATCTTTCCCTTTAGTGGTGGGAGTTCATAGTCCAAGCAGTTATGGACCAGGGTATGATGTGGGAATGCTTTGAGGAATTTTTTAATAAAAAATTCTACAAAAATACGTTCAGAATTCAGCATACGACTGATTTATTCAGTTTGAAGCAAGAGCTTATGTTTGTGATGGAGTATGCAGCTAAGTCTATGAACTTAGTGCGGTTTTCACCTCTGGTGGCAGGTAGCACATCGTTGAAGGCAAGGATATTTAAAGTGGGGTTAAGGAAATAAATTTGTTCAAAGATAGCGTTGTTGTGTATAGATGATTACACAGAAATGGTGAATAGAGCCTTGGTGGCTCTGTGGGATCTGTTGGGAGCTCCGGGCGGGGGAAGCATGGTGGTACCCATGGGGAATAGTGGGAACTCTAACACTGGGTTCAAGAGAAAGAGGGACACTTATTCCCAGGGCTGTAATATAGCATATAATCTGATGGAAGGATCGGTACATCTTCCTCCAAAGCCCTAGATCAAGACAGAATGTTTTTAGTGTGGTTCAACGAGCCACATCAAGCGGGATTGTACGACACAACCTCAAGCATGTCATAATTATTAGAAAATGGGGAATATTCAGTGTTATTTTCATAATTCTCCAAGTCCGGGTGCACGTGACACTCCTAAGGGATCTCGGACATCATATGCTTCGATGGGATGGGGACAAAAGCACACCCCTCATCAGCACACTAAATTGGGTCATGGTGATTCTCGGAATACCACGACGCCTCAGCAGAGAAATAAAGAGAAGAGTGTAGCAAGAAAACATGTGTTCGGAGCTGAACAGGTTGTGGTGGATGATCATTTGGGACCATCCACGGTGCGAGGTACTATTATTTTAAATTATACCATGATGCAAGTGCTGTTTGATATGAGTTCATCACACTCTTTTATTTCTTCATGTGTGGTTTACTTTCTGGGTTTAAGGGTAGAAATCTTTCCCTTGGTTTCGAAACTTCAAACTCCTCTGGGTCGAAGAGAGTTTAAAACCTTCTTGTGTAGAGAATGTTTTATCGTTGTGGGCAAGATAGAGATAATGTGGAATTTTTCAGTGCTTGAGATGGATGGCTAGGATGTAATCCTAGGAATAGATTGGCTGGTAGCATTTAAGGCCCAAATCGACTGTGATGAGCGGATATTGGGTTTTAAGACACATGATGGTGTTAGACATCTCTTTAGAGGAGAGAGGCATGAAAGGTAGGGTGCAACAGATTTGTTGGCACCGGCAGTGGGTACGTTATCGTATCAGTTGACAGTTTTGTCATTGGAATCTGTAGAGGGTGTTGAGAAAACTTCCTGCAGAGCTGGATTAGTTCATGGATGTTTTTCCCTGAAGAATTTTATGGGATACCTCTCGTAAGAGAAGTGGAGTTTACGATTGATCTCCTTTCAGGGACTAGTCCTATCTCACATCCGTCTTATCATATGGCACTAGATGAATAAAGGGAATTGAATGTCCAGTTGGAAGAGTTAGAAAAAAAAGAGTTTATCCAGCCTAGAACTTCTCCGTGGGTAGCGCCAGTGTTTTTCGTGAAAACGAAGGATGGAACTTTGAGGTTATGTGTTGATTATCGTAGACTTAACCATGTTTTGATAAAGAATAGATATCCACTTCCCTGAATTGATGATTTTTTCGACTAGTTGAGGGGATCCCAGTGGTTCTCTAAGATCGACCTGAGGTCGGGATATCATCAATTACGTGTGAGAAAAGAGGATATTCCTAAAATATCTTTCAGAAGTATATATGGCCATTATGAATAAGTGGTTATTCCCTTTGGTCTAACGAATGCGCCAGAAGTGTTTATGGAATTAATTAATCAGATATTTTAGAGATATATGGATTCATTTGTGGTGGTGTTTGTAGATTATATTCTGGTGTATTAATAGACAATGGTGGATAATTAGCAGCACTTGGAGACAGTGCTGGGGATCTTGAGGGATCATCAGTTGTATGCCAAATTGTCAAAGTGTGACATTTGGATACATGAAGTTCATTTTTTTGGCCATGTGATTTCTGAAAGAGGTTTTTCAGTGGATCTAGAAAAGATAGAGGCTATTGTCTTGTGGAAACTACCAAAGAATGTGTTTGAGATACAATGTTTTCTTGGTCTAGATGGGTATTATTGGCGTTTTGTTTGTGATTTATCACGTTTGGCATCACCGATGACCGCTTTGAGAAGAAACAATGTTCCATTCCAGTGGAATGAACAATTTCAACAGTGTTTCGAAGAGCTAAAGGGTTTCCTCACATCCACACTAATATTGGTTTTTCCAGAACAAGGAAAAGGGTACGTGGTGTATTGTGATTCATCGAGATCAGGGTTGGGGTGTGTTATCATACAAGGGAATCATGTGGTTTCATATGGATCATAGAAGTTGAGAGTACATGAGAAGAACTACCCTACTCATTATTTGGAGTTGGCAGAAGTAGTCCGTGCTTTGAAAGTGTGGCGTCATTATCTCTTTTCTATGAAATTCACGGTATATACAGATCAAAAAATCATGAAACACATCTTCTCACAAAGGGATTTGAACTTGAGGCAAAGGAGATGGATGGAATATCTTCAGATGTTTGATTTTGACTTGATGTACACACCGGGTAAGGAAAATTCGGTGGCAGATGGATTAAGTAGAAAATCATATGCTCAGGTGGTGAAACATGCAAATGACCAGTGGCAATTGATGTCTGTTATAGCCAATATGCAGTTGGAATTTGAGGAACAGGGCGATAAATCCGTCTTCTTTCCAATTTTGTTGATTCCTAACTGGGTTGTCCTGATTAGAGAGGCACAAATATCTGATTCTGAGTGTGTGTCCATGGGGTCGAGACTCAATGGTGGAGAGACCATTGAGGGTTGGCAGCTGAATAAAGATTCAATTTTGTGTTTTCGGAATCGGATGGTTGTAAAAGTGTCTTGTGAGGAGGATCTTCTCAGGGCGTATCATCATTGCAGGTGGGTTGTTCATCCTAGAATTCAGAAAATGTATAAATCATTGAAAGTACAGTTCTAGTGGGCTAGCATGAAAATAACAATGGTAGAGTTTGTTTCGAGATGCTTGAATTGTCACGAGGTCAAGGCAGAGAATCAGAGGCCAGCAGGAATATTGCAGTCTTTACCCATCCCTTTTTGGAAGTGGGAGCAGATAGCGATGGATTTTGTTTCAGGTCTCCAATGAACTTCCAGAAAGCACGATGCCATTTGGGTGATAGTGGATCAGCTAACGAAGTCGGCCCATTTCATCCCGATTCGTGAATCTCATATGGTGGAGGATCTGTCCAAAATCTATATCTGGGAGGTGGTAAAGAGGCATGGTGTTCCATTTTCGATTGTATCAGAGAGAGATATGAGGTTAACATCTTGTTTCTGGAAATCCTTGTAGTAAGCCCTTGGGACACAGTTGACTATGAGCATGGCGTATCACCCTCAGATGGATGGTCAATCCGAGAGGATGATACAAACTCTGGAGGATATGTTGCGGGCTTGTGTCATGGATTTTGGTGGCTCGTGGGAGGAGCACTTGTTCTTGGTTGAGTTCTCATACAATAATAGTTATCATGCATCCATACAGATGGCTCCATTTCAAGCATTGTATGGGAGGCCATGTCGTTCTACACTATGTTGGGCGGAAATAGGTGAGTCCTCAATGGTCGGACCGAGCCTTTTCTAGGAAACTACGGAGAAGATCAAGTTGATCATGAAGATAATGGAGACGGCTCAGAGTCGTCAAAAATCATATGCGGATCATCGTCGACGACTGTTGTCGTTCGAGGTGAGTGATTATGTTTTCTAGAGGATCTCTCCTAGGTTAGGACATCATCGGTTTGGAATGCAGGGAAAGTTATCTCCAAGGTATATTAGACCATTTGAGATTCTCGAGTGGGTTGGTGAGGTGGCTTATCATTTGGATTTTCCACCTAGGTTCAGTGCGGTGCACAATGTGTTTCATGTGTTGCAGTTGAAAAAGTATCAGCCGGATCGTGACCATGTGATTCGATGGGATCATGTTGAGCTAGAACTGGATGCTTCGTTGGTTCACGTGCCATTGCGGGTTATGGATAGGAAAGAGAAAGTATTTCATGGTAAAAGCATCTGTTTAGTTCATGTTTTGTGGTAGCATGGTCAGATTCAAGAGGAGACTTGGGAGCCGGAGAAAGAGATGGTCGAGCAGTGGCCCGAGCTCTTTCGGCAAAGGGCGGGTTCACTACATTCTGAGTACGGAAAGTCCAATGGTGGGGAGAATGTAGTACCCCAGGTTTGAGGTATATGGCCTTTTTTTTCTATTTTTATGTGTTTAAATTGCATGGTATGATTTGGGAAGAGGTTGGGAGAGTTTGGAATGGTTTTGGAAGTGTTTTGAGGGTTTTAAAGGGGTGCACGGTTTGATCACAGTTTGTGGAAACCGTGCAGATTATCTAGGAAACCGTGCAAGGGAGACAGTAGGCTTGACATGGCCTACGTACGGTTTTCCAAACCGTGTGAGGCAACCGTGCAAACCATTTCTCCCGAGGTAGTAGCATGCACACGGTTAGCACACGGTTTACCAAACTGTGTGGACTAATCGTGCGGTCACTTAAAATAGGGTTATAAGTTCTGGGCTCCCTCGGGATTAACCTATTTCACTCCAAAATTCCTCCCACATGGGGATCACTCATGATTTCGGGTTCTTAGGGGATGGAGGGGATCCCCCACTCTATTTGGATGTGTTTTGAAGAGGTTCTTTGGTAGATTGAAGGTGGTTTCTCCTCGGTAAGTCTCTCCTCATGGTTTCTTTGTGTTTTCCTCTAGATCTACATCTTTATCTTTCTTGGTTTTCTATATATACAGTTTTTTGTGTGTATATATAGGGTTATGGTTTCCTTGGATGATGTTTTTAAGGCTTATGGATGCTAGGGAAAGGGATCTAGAGAGGTTTCGGTGGTGCGTTTTCCGAATTTGAGGTGCGGTTGTTCATGGGTCGATTTCTCGGGAACCCTAAAGGTAGGTGGCTTATATCTCGACTCCATGTGGTTAGATCTATTGGTTTTGGTTAAAATTATTTATTGTGCTTGAAATTAATTGTGTTTTTATGTGCGAAATTTATTAGAAATCCTTTGGGTGATGTTTTAGGGATTTTTGGGAAAAGGAGGGTTTTGTGGTGAAATGCTATTGTAGTGGATTTTAAAATGGAGATTTTAAAATGGGATTCTATGGTGGATTTGTGAAAATGATTTATGGAAATGGTTTTCAATAAAAAGTTTTGTTTTATTGAAATTTTGTTTGGCATGGAAAATGGTTTTCAATAAATGAATAATTTATTGAAATGGATTGATATGCAATACAATTGTTTGATTGCTTGTGGTTGTGACCTTGGTGGGTTATATTCTTGGCTTGGCTTCTTTGGAATGTTTTTTGGAAGTGGTAGGATGTACCACTATAAAAAGGGGATGGATAGTGGACGGAAGGGCCACCATCAATGGTAAGTGGACGGGAAGTTCCACTAAGTGTGAATGGGTGACCAGGTTGGATGAAAGCTCCACCGATTGGTTGTTTGGTTGTTTTGGATGTTCGTTGTGCATTTCTTTACAAGATGGAAGTTGTTGTGCTAATGTGTAAATGATGAGATGGATTTTGGCATGTTTGATCGGCCTTCCATTGGTTGCTTGGTTTGGGTGTTATGGCTTGGTAAGGGAATGTTTGGCTCATGAAAATGGTTTCACTTGTGGCTTAATTTATATAAACTGTTGTATATAAATGTACTAACTATTTTATCCTAGTGGCGTGTGTAGGGATGTCATTTGGGGAAATCCTACTGAGTTTTAGTACTCACCCCCTGTTTTGGCACTGCGGTGTCTTTGTAGATGTTGTATACCATGACGTGGGAAAAGGTAAGGAATCACCCTACTTTAGTGGAGCATTGTGATCCCTCGGTAGAGCTTGGAGCGTGGACCTTGGCATGGAGCTATGGCGGTGTCATGGCTTGTGGTGTTTTGTTGTTTAGTTTCCGCAGTGTACTCTAATGTTGTGTGGACATGTCTAGTTGTATTGGTTTTCAGTCATGTTTTGGAACAACTTGGTTTCCTTTTGGGAATGCATGGTTGGGTAATTGAATTTACATGAATTATATAGTGGCTATTATTAGATGGTTTGGTTGGTTTTTTTAAGGTAAAATCATTCCCCAACTTGATATTTAAGCCCTCAACATTTATTTCTAGTCTTTGGCATCTCGAGAACGTCTCTTAATGTGAAGTATCCCTCACCGCCTCCTCAAGACAATGAGGTAGGGGCGGGGTGTTACAGAGAGTGATATGAAACATGATCAGAAGAAACTTAACAATAAGAAAACCACAAAATTGTGATGGGTTAAACGGTCATTAGTTTCCCAATATGAAAAGTAAACAGACAAAATTTTTTGTTTTAAGTTCCATTTCATAAAATTGAGGAATTTATTTATGAGACTGAATAAGAACATAAAGATATATACTTACTTTTTAATTAGAGTTTGATCCTTTAATAAGTTTCTAACACAAACTCGTCTTTTCTCCAAACGATAAGTATTCATGATGACTTGGTCACACCTGAAGTGCTAGAATCAACTTATAGAGAATCCGATAGTCCACAATGGATGAAATATATATTTTCATTGTATTTAGAGATTAACCAAAACCAAATGGTTAGTACTAGAACAGATGATCCTAGAAATGGATAATCCTTTTTATAAAGAATTATAATCTTAATTTCAAAAATTAAACAAACAATACCCAATGTTCAATAAAGAAAATTCAATAAACAATTATCCTTAAAATAATTCAATATAATCCAAACTATGAATGAAAACCAACACTCTAAAGAATTTAATCACATAGTCTTTCATAGTAAATCTTAACATTTATATCAAAATGACATAAAATACTCTTAAAGTCTCATAAAAAAGTGTAATTAACCATATTTTATATTCTCTATGATCAGTTAATAATTTACATTAATAACACAAATCTCTATAAAAACATATATTTTTCCAAAAATAAAAAAATCCACCAGTACTACTAAAATAAAATCCCATAGTATTCTATAATTCTTAGGCATACAGTGTTCCGAACTGATAAAAAATCTTCCAAAATAACAGTTATCACTTAATCACCAAATCATTTTCCTATACTAAGGATATTCATTTGATAAAACATAATATCCCAAATCAACTTATTATTGATCAATAAAATCAATTAACTAAAAATAATTAGTCACACTAACTGGGGAATTTACGTAGTCTAGTGGTAGGTGATAAATCCCAGTTGCACTGTTGTTGTTAGTTTGATTCCCACAGCTTTGTCTGATGCGATGGGTTGTCACACGGTTTGTGAGTTGTCCTTTTTCAAAAACTATAATTTATAACATTCCCAAAATGAGATAAATTCCACAAAATTACCATAACAAAATTTAACCACAAATCTTATCTCACTCCTCACATTTTCATACCAATAATTAATAACTTGTAATTGCAACAAATTCATGGATCATATAATCCCAAATAGTTTTTTATAACTATATGCACAAAAGAAAAGATAATTCTTCCTCAAATAACATTTTAAAATAAAAAACTACAGGGTTAAAAATAAAAGAGAAAATTCTTCTAATGTAATCTCATCAGCTAAAAGAATTAATATTTTTAAACATTTCTTCATCCATTTATTTCCATATAGGTACTTCTTTTTCCAAGTGGTTATCCTATAGAATAGGGCATTGACTTGGGTAATGACCAGGTCCCCTACATTTATGAAAAAATGACTGTAAATGGATTATTAGGATAATTTTTATTTTATTCCATAGTACTTTTCATTTTACCTCGACAATTATTTACTTTGTGTCCTTCTTTCCCACACATAAACCATTTCTTAGTTCCATTGAGACTGTCTCCTTCCACATTTCCAGCATGATGGAAATTGAGCATTATTTTCTTAATGGTCTCTACTGCTATATCTCTCATTATTCCCCACCTTTCTCTTCTTTGTTGAATTTGGGATTTGGTTAATGTATATATTTTGGAAATTAGTATGTTAAACCTGAATCGGCATGAACATGATATCTTTTATGCCTATGAAAATTCCATTTAGTTTCTCTTATCCACCATCATTCCCACCATGTACATATTGTTCATTGTTAGTATAAATTTCGTAGAATCCAGCCATTGACTAAAACTAGAATGCATAGTGTGCGTAACAATAGTAATAAAATCATTTAGAGAATATCATGACACCTTATTTTCAATCTAAAACTCCTTAGGATTAACCAAGGTCATTTATTCTCATCTTATATTAAAATACTTCAAATTGGTTTGTATTGAAAATTTAAATTATCTTAATCATATCCCACAGGAGTTTTGTAACAAAGAGGGCAGTAAGTCCCATTTTTATTCACCAGTTTCCAATCGAGTCTAGCTCAAAGAGGTGCTTTTGGGTTTTACCAGTAGGTACATCTATGCCAGATCCACCTCTACCTGATCTTATATAGAAACATATGTATTTCCTAGAAAATAAAAAAATATCTACATTTCCAAAATTCAAGGAAGTTCTTCTATACTAATCCTCAATGTTTATCTTAGAGTAATGTTTTATAATCAAATATTTTCTAAATATAGTTATCAATTTTTGTAGTAAACTTCCTCTGATACCAACTGTAATGCCTCAACCCTAGTTACAAATATTTGATGCGTTATTACATAACATTAGCACGATACAAGGAATCCTGTCCTGAACGACTGATCAGTTTAGTATCATTGGAAGTACTAGAATAATACATAAGTATTACATTAAATTATGAATTAAAAAAAATTGTGTCACCATAGAAAACACTCATATCCCTTTTCCTATCCCTACAAGTAATTCATAATATAATTCTTCACATATTGGAAAAAATAAAAGATAAGAAACAGGTGAGCTCAGATACTCAGTAAGAATAACAATGTAGTAGAAATTTTTATAAATAAGCATAAATATTTAATGCACTATATAAGACTAAAACATAAGCCTTTTAAATTTATAATTCATCATAATGTGGAAAAGATAAATCAAATAATTCAATTTACTTATTCACATGGATATTCAACTAGTCGAATAATCACATGTAATATCAATAGACAATTTCATAATGAAGGAATGCATAATTCTGGACATCATAACCACATAGTAAAGGCCCCTTACCAAGACTACAAATAATAATTTTATCAAGGACTTGTGCCAAGACACTAGTTTGTCGCATGAGACCTACCGATGCATCGAGGAGCTATAGCGGGCTCTACTAGCCAATTACTAAGATCAATACATTTTTCATATGAAAGGGTTGAAATATAATCTAAACATTCGTATTAAAACTAGTATACGAAATGTCAATATTTTAACCAAAAACCATGAATGATATAAAAATATCACATACATAGTAAAAAATAACTCATTAAATACAATATAGAATAATATATTATAATAAATCAACCTCGATCAAGAAAAATAAAGGATATTGATATAGATAAAAATAATCAGTAAAACTATATGAGGGAAATATCCCCTTTTTCTTTAAAAAATTTACGAGTCTCAATATTTATCAAGATGCTATTAAAAATATATTTTTGAATCAATGTGTCCCCTTAATCTTTTTAAATTTTAAAAATATTTTCAACTTTATTATATTCAAGTCGATATAAATAAATACTTATCACTATTTTTAAGACATGGACATTAATGAAAAAGATTTAAAAGAGATAATCTTTAAAAAAATTAAAATGATATTTCAGTTAGAGTTCCTAACCAAATGAGATACACTTAAATATAATTAATTGAGGTAATGAAAAAATTATAATATCATGATAATAAAGGTATTCATGATATACTATGTCAAATTATAGGATATACACCATATAAAAGTGAATTGGCACATAACAGCAAAGAAGTCTCAATAGAATGTAAACTGAAATGAAATACCTTATAAAGAAAGTTTCCATAGGTTAAGAATAAATCAATGACATAATTATGTTTGAAAAATATAAATAAACTCAATATTATTGGATATTATGTGTAAATAAATCAGAGAACATTCACACATATTCATATAAGAACAACACCAATGACTTGGATGTTTAACTCATTGAATGTATAATGAGTTAAGATTACTCTTATCAAGATCATATAGAGGACTTGAGAATTTATCAAGGGATTGATTATGTGTATAAAAAGAATATCCGGAAAAATGGTATTGGAAATTACTACATAAATAAATAAATAGTGATTTCACACATAATCTTGGTGTAAAATAATCAATGAAGTTTTCATAAAACCCAATGAGTGGAAATTGAAATTAGAAATTCCCTGACCGATTTGGTAACATAAGAAACATACACCCCATGAAATAAGGATCATAAAATGAATTTATAAATACCCATAAATTAAATTATATTACACAAATAATACAACCATCGTCATTACATAAACCACACAAAGGTAAATTGTGTAAAATATAGCATGAATCTCATAGGAATAAAAAGTGAGAAGAAAACCCCTTACATTGTACTTTTACTTTGTAAAGGGTAAATTAACATCCTATATAATAGATAAATCATTGTTATTAAATTATACACGAACCAGATACATAAATATGATATCATATATGATCTTATAATATTTATTTGTTAATGATATTTCAGTAGTCTCATTGTTTTGGGTGTTAACTGATTTATTTTCCTTTATATGTTTTGTTATGCAAGTCATGTATGTTATGAATAGGATGTAATTGATTCATATCCAGAATGATAATAAATTTTTAGACCTTATTTTTAATCCTAAAAAAAATAACTCTTTAATGGTTATGAAGGGGAATGAAATCTCATCGTGTCGTGGAGATAGTAAGTCGTACACACGCATGAGAAACAATATCATTATATTAGTAGTGAAATAACATGTAATTGGATGTTATATTATATATAAAGAATCATTAATATGTTATATTTATTATTTAAATTATTTATACTTATTATTATACCCATCTAAATAATGAAGTGTTGAATAAAAAACTACACCACGATGTGAAGACGGTAAGACGTATGTGTGCATGTATTGTGACATTGTCATTCATAGGATGAATAGAATAATGCATATGGTTGTACCATATTCATAATAACATAAAAGTATGTATAAGGTACTAGAGTTATTATTTTGGTATGAAAAAAACACGGAAAGAAGATGTGGAAGAAGAAAAGAACTTTGAATGAGGGGATGAAACTATTACATCTTCTTTGGGTGGTTACCTTTGATTTGATCAAAAGGGATTATTAGGATGGATTTATGATAAAATAAATGCCTCTAGTTTCAATTGAGGTTAGTTGGGAAGATATTTGAGAAGGTTTTGGCTCATCCAAATGTCTTTGGAGGTGTGATTTTGAGAGAAGTGGAAGTACCCTTTTATAAGAGAGGTGAGGGTCACATCAGGAAATGCTTGAAATATTAATTTATTATACAATCATATTCAGATTATAATGGATTCAAAAATATTTATTTCGAGGCTATGGTGGGTCTTAATTAAAAACCTCTCAACCAATATATTTTATATAGGTTTATGTTACCATATTAACCTTATCTTTTATATTTAATTCTTAGTTAAATAGACTAATTTTTACCATGTTTTCTTGTATTATTATAATAAATGGTTAATAAACATACTATAAAAAGTTATACAAACCCCATGTTGTTAATTAATTACATATATATCATTATATAAGTCTTTTTTCTAAACATTATATTGTTTGGGAAATTATATAATTTAATAAAATAGTATTTGTTTTTAAAACTCAATTATGTCAATTTTGACACTAGTAAGTATTTGTTTTTTGTGAAAGTCATTAGAAATTCATCACTTTGAAAAAAATTTATTTAATAAACCCTAAAATATCATATTAACCATTTAAATTCTTGTAATACATCAAATGTCTCAATTAAAGACTATATTAATATTTATAGTATCAATTATTTTAATCTTTCAATAATAAGGTAATAACTGCATCATCATTGTTTCATAAATAAATTTAATTATTTAATGACTAATTTTTTTTAAATAAAATACCATTATTTAGGAAATATTTTTAGATTTCTAATTAATATTTAGAGTATAATTTAACATACTATGAAATATTGGGGTGTTACATTGGGCTTATGCATCATCTATCTACTGCTAGCTGCAGATGACTCTACTACCTGTCGTCCGGTAGGGGCTCTCACTATTAGTGCCTGCTCGACAAGGAAGCTCTCAATCAAAAAATCATGCTCTAGCACCCCAGCCTACGTTGAAATTTTGAGAGAAACCATCGAAGCTCTGATATCTCATTTGAGCCCCTACTCAATGGTCTGAGCACTAAAGTAAGGGTCCCATACCATGTCGGTGGTGTATCAGGAGAGGTTAGAAATATTGATGAGTACTGAGCCACAGTATGCCTGCCCTGCTATAGATACAACAACTTCTGAATACGAATAAAGCATAGTGTTTCTATCACAAACTCCTCCCTGAAAAGGCTCTCTGTGTCCATCTAGTTGAGGGTCCTCTTCTTATGCACCTCGAGCATCGAGCTCCACCATCATCCTGCCAATCTTTAAAGAAGGCCAGTGTCCACGATCGCCATCTGATCTGTGGGTGTCTCTATGAAGAGAAAGTCCCAAAAAACCTCCTCAAGCCAGTCCTCTACTCTCTAGTGGTGCATCACGCCTCAAAACCTCGGAGGCCTCTGTCTATGGAACTCATGCAATGCTCTCAACCGATGTGCATGATCCACTGTTAGAATCTACTTCTCTCTGGGTGGTGGTGATGCTGGTATACCACCCAATGGTTCCATCACTGTGAGTGGTCCCTATACTGACGCCCCTTCACTCAGTGGTCCAATTTCATGATCTCTAACTTGAATCCTAGATGGCAGTCCTTGTGGAGGAATATTGTAAGAAATAGATGTACCATGGTCAGTAAGTTATACCTAGTGAGCTGACTCAAGCTAGATCAATAAATATTTTCAAAACACTAGTAATAGGTGTTTTCATATACCGAGTGGGAAAACAGAATTCAAGGTATTGGTGTATGGATACATCGGCCGCCACACCAATACTAGACTCCCTATACTGAAAACTAAACTCAAAAAACTTTACACTGTTTACAGATTAAAAATATACTCTAAGTTCTTCTAGTAGAACTAACTGCCCTTTGATACCACTTTGTCATGACCCGTCACACGGGGCCCAGATTTGACTATCCCAAGCTTTCCTTCCATAGGCTAGGGGTTTGTGTCTATCCCCTAAAGGATTTTCCCGAACAGGGAAGGCATTTCCTTATAAATCTGTACACTCTTAAAAATAGAAACTGAAATAAAAAACCAACAAAAGTAATGTATAACAGTGAGAGTAAAGTACAACCACAATTACAACTGTAAACTGACAACAGTGGGCGAGAATACATTCCCTAGAAACTGAAATGAAAGTAAACAACTGTTCAATATTCCCTGGAGCTCTACTTGGAGGGTAGTATTTGTAATTTTGATGTTGATGGAGATTATATAGACTTCTCCTATCGCACCAAGCTCCACCAAGTCCCAAACCTCCTATGTTTCCCTCAAAGCATCAGTAGTTTGCACCAGAGACACACGTGCGGGTAAAGCCCGTACATGGGTGAGTATAACAACTTAGTAGGGGACCCTAATACCCCCAATGGTCTCTCCGTAATACACGAAGGAAAAAACACAAGAAAGACCACAAAGGTAATATCACAAACATGATCTAAATCATGAAGAACAAAGAAAAAGAGACAACTCACTCTAATTATATAACTTCAAGGATACAGGGGTAGGGATGACTTGTCTTAAAGCTAGATCATTTTACCAGTAGTAACTCTACAGCTGACCTGTATAGGTCACTATAGGATGACCCGTATTCGTCGCTAGATGCAGAGCTGTATTGGTCGCTGGTGCTGACCCGTATTGGTCCCTATATGCTGACCCGTATTGGTTGCTAGTGATTACCCGTATTGGTCGCAGGTGCTGACCCGTATTGGTTGATGGTGTTGACCCGTATTGGTCGCTGGTGCTGACCCGTATTGGTCACTGGTGATGATCTGTATTGGTCGATGTTACAGAGGAAGGATTGATTAGTCGTACTACTAGATCATCCCACTTTGGAGTTTCTAACTCTAACCCATATTGGTCTCTCTTATTCTTCATGTCACATATATCTACTAGATTATTGCACAAAGTATGCCTGATCATTGAAAGAATCTACTCCCCAAGACATCGGTCATATTTTAACCAGTAAAAGTCCCAAAAATATCATACCCAAGGGACCACCCCATCATAGGGGTCCCAACGCGATAGACAACGCATTGATCGGATGCCCGGTTTGTGAGATATATGCTTTTTTGTAAAAAGGGCTTGGTTGGATTCAAGTATGATCCAACCCAGGTCACATGTCAATATCTAGAAAAACTGAATTAGATTATCTCCAAAGGCTCACCTTGTCACGAGGGACCTTATTCCATAGATGGAGAATCAATCAAACTCTTAGTCTATTAGTTACACCACTTTCTGTGAAATAGGGGTAATCACACCTCGGTCTGGCTTGCCAAAATATGCCAAAGGGACCACTTCAAAAAAGGGGTCCCAGAACCTCATACTTTCAGTCAAACCGACACCCGATACATCTGTTATTGACATTTCTTTATTCTGGGGTCGGTTGGGTCTGGGCCCGGTTCAACTAGGTTAGGCCGACCCGACAGAACAGGTCCTAGGGTCTACCTGACCTCACCCAGGTCTGACGCGTTAAGGGTCGACCCAGTTCACTGGGTCCGGCCCATCGGGGTCAGCCTGACTGCTTCACAGGCCAAGGCCGCGGTATGACCATACATCCAGGTGGGGTTCGGACCACCAATGTTGGCTCCTAAACCGTGGGTCCAGCCGACGTCTGACCCGGTCCACCTGATAGCGGACCATTTCTTCAGCTGGCCCCACTGAAACGGGGTTTTTTTTTGTTCAGCTAGTTCGGTGCCGCCCCACCACATGCAATGATTAGCTAGATGGCTGACCAGTCTTTAACCAATGTAGTGCGGCATGGGGCTGCGCCGCTTTCTTCTGCTCTGGCCCGCTGGCCTCAACATCTACCACTGGCGGCGCTTGCGGGCATCGTCCTTCTTCCTCATAGCCAACATGGGCCACAGCGGCACACAACAGTGTGCCGCCTTCCCACCACTCGCATCTGGTAGCTGTGTGCCTCCTCCAGCCACCACCAGCATAGCGCGTCAGTGGTTTTTTCTATGGGCCACCAGACGTGCTCTGGTGGTCCGTTCATGGTGCCTTCTATGCCTATAATCCTCCCGGGACACCACCTTCACTGTGTGGCCCTCAGTTCCGCTATGCTGACAAGTTCATCATTCTCCCACAAAGAACACACCAAGAACACATTCAACGGTGGGTACGGGCCTTGTCCGTATTGTCCCACACCTTCTTCTTTAGCATTATAACATATGGGTAAAATAAAAATGATCATAATATTTGATAAAACTAGAAAATGAATCCCCATGACAACCTTCCGTAAAAATGAATTAGTCACAGATCAACCCCTTAGTTGGTTGATCTGCGTGCATTGTATTAATCAAGAACGATGATATAAAATAATTTAAATCTAATTTTTTTGATCCCCCTACCCTGAGTTCCATTAAAGGAGTCACGGTTATGGCGGGAAGAGTGTCCACATTGGAACGAGTCATCGACATTCGTCGATCTTGGATTGTTACTGCCTGAGATTTCATCCTCCATCAATGGATGTTACTGTAGAACTCTACCAGAGTTTCCTCGATTGAAGAATCCATGCCAAAACCCCACCCTGAGATCCATTTAAATTGGAGGGGGAAATGGGAGTAATGTGTTGAAGAATTAATGAGGTTCATTATATGAATTAATGATCCTCTTTTAATTCACAACGGTTGAGTTACCCAATTGGTGAGTCAAGCCATTAAATGGATTGAAAAGTCACTATTCCCACAACCATCGCTCATTTTTTGGAGAAAAAGAAAAGAAAATAACAATTACATGTTAATTTATTATTATTTATGAATTATAAAAACTATCTTCTTCTCCCGACCAACTGTAGTCAATGTGAAAATTTCCTGAAGCGAATTCCAGTGCTGTAAATTCAATAGTGCCCTCAGATTTTTAATCCAAGAGCCAATTCAAAAGATTGAAAACTCCACCCACACATTTACTAAACATACCTTAAAAGAATTCATAAATTTATTATAGGCACACTGGGCCTCAGAATCAGACACCATCAATTTTTGCAGACTCGGAAAAATCCCAAATAATTTAAAAAAATTACATGGGATTTTCAAGTCTTTAAACAATACAACATGTCATGTAGAAATGGATTACACGACATATAGAAAGGGTCACAAGTTGTGTCATTATATATGGGGTCTGCTCATGTTCTCTGGCCATGTACTAGTACATGACTTAAACTTGTGTGCCTCTACTTGTGTACTAGTACACGGGGTTATCAATGTAACCTGTGCAGCAAAGCCGTGTGGGGGAGTACACATCGTGTTGGAAAGCTGTGTACTCTACCCTATGATTGTGTACCTCTCGAGATACATGTTCGGTCTTAATGAAGGTCACACACAATGTGTGATAGGGGTCACATGCCATGTGACAGTTGACTTCCTCCCGAAACCCTAGTTATTTCTTAGTGGGGGCCACATGCTGTGTATCTCAGACTATATGCCATGTTCATTAGAAATTTCTATATTTTATATTCTTCCTCTACGTTCCTATGAAAATATTGTGGTGCTCGATCCAATGCTCAGTTCTCCAAACTGGAGATCCAAGGTCATCTGGCTATTGCAACACCAAATCAGTGGGTTTCAGTCTTTTAATCGGCTCCGAAAACCAATTCCAATCACCCACATGAACATTGATCAAGGAACAATATCACCTGAATCGCATCGATCCATCCATTTCCATCATCTTTGATCCTACTCTAGGGTTTCATGAGATGGGATCATTAATTTTAGATCATTTCACCTAGATTCAATGGTATAACAGTCATTTGGTCATAAACCATGATGAACATGTAGAATATAGGGAGATAAAAACACAAAGAATGATCCTAATATTTTTTTTTCATTCCAATCCTAATCCATTTCATAAGAACGATCAATAAAATAAAATCAATTCTCAATGACCAAAACCCTGATAGAAACCCGCCATCACAACCCATCCCAAAAGTGGGAGAAAATTGCATATCAACCTATTTTTTGATTGGTCTGTGTTCATTGTTGAATATAAGAACATGGAAATAGAAATCTAAATAACAACGTCCTAACATAGAGTTGGAACATTCACTAGAGATGATTGGTCATCGTGTCACATATGTGGGTGAGATCGAAAAAAACAGCATCTGTTGATCTCTGATTTAAGCTCCGTCGTCATTTTCCGTCAAGAGAATTCTCTAGGGTTCTATCGAAAGCCTCGAGGAAATTATAAGGTCATGAGCCTAACCATATATCCCATATAAAAAATATAATTTAAAAGAAATATTTTTTTGTTTGTACGAAATGTTAAAATAAAATAAATTCTAAATTTATTTTATTTATTAAAATGCCAAATACTAATTTTCATAGCTGACCCGCGCCGGCCGTTGTTAGGCCGCACATAGGGTAAAATAATTGCTCTGAATGAAACGGTGTACTCAGATTTCTGATCTATGAAACCATTTATAATTTATTCAACTTTTTAAGGAAAACTATTCACGCCTGCTATTTAATATATTTAATATATTTCAGACACATATTTTAGGAACAGTGGGCCTCAGAATCACACAACGTCTCAATTCCTGGTCTTGAATTAATTCTATAAAATATTTAAAAATATTACTTGTAAAATCTCATACATTAAATATATTTTTCCTTAAATAATCAAACTAATGGATCAATTCCCAAATTAATCAATTAAACATATTAAGCTTGATAATTCTTTTGAATATTGATTTCAAGCATTATTATTTTCTTAAATGTACAATGGAATTTTTTATGGAATATAATTAAATTATCTCAAACTAAAAAATTGTCAAACTAAATAATTTATATATATTTTATAACTTATATATAGAACACAATTGATAAGAACACAATTTCATTGAGTGGAAGGAAAAAAATTTAGTTTTTCTTATAGACGTATTAATTCAAATTAGGAAAAACCATCCCATTTCATATTCATGGGTGTTGAAGATGTCTGGGGAAGTTTGGTGGAAGTATTATAGTGAAATGTTTTATTTAGTTCATCATTATGAAAATATGTTATATTTTACGATAGATAAGTTCATAATATATCATAAAATACAACTCAAACAATGATGTACCCTTTTGTTTCAATTATATAGAAAAGGGAAAAACATTACACACATATTTTTTAGAGAAAAAATTTATATAATGGTTTTGGAGATGAATAATTATAAGTATTGGTAGAAAACCGTGAAAAAGGATTAAAACATATATATTAATAAAATAATTTACACAAAGATATTTTTCAATGTATAAAACATTATGTTTAGAGAAATTGGTTACTTATTGAAAAATAATTTTATTTAGTAATATTTCTTAATGTGTAAATAATTATATATTGAGAAAATATTAAGTATGAAATGAATATCTTACATGTTGGAATAATTTCACACATATGAATTTTCTTTAGAAGATAATATCTTATGTACTAAAATATATTAAAAATGGATTCTTTAAAGGAAATTATATAATTCCTCATATCTATATAATACATATCAATTAAATATTCTCTATATGGGATTATTATATATGAAATATATTATATATTTTTCAATAATACTATATATATTTAATCATGACATATTTCCTTTTTGTGTAAGTACTCTCATTTTTTGATTATATTGTATTTTATGATTTATAATGGATTTATCAAAAATAATTCTATCATATTTGATGATATATTTTCATATATCATATTTTAAAACATATTCCCTTCATCACTACAAGAATTATGCCATGATTTTTTTTGTATTTAAAATTCCATGATATTGTGACAATTAATGTTTCTTGTCCTTCCTCAACCATATCACTACAACCCTCTCTTTAATAGTATCAAAATTTTAAATGGTATGGTTGAAAAGATTTTAAATGTGGGAAACACCTAATTCCTTGAATGTGATTTTATTATAAATTCTATCATGCTTCTAATATTTCATCTAACTTTTCTTATTTCATATAGTAATAGTTTAAACACTAATTATTCTCGGTTTTGATTAATTTTTTTTGGATGGGATATATATGGATGTGATGTAGAAGGTTTGTGGATGATTAGTTAGCATGAAACATCATCTTCCACAATGTGGAATTTCTCAGCTTCTTTGAGATAGGGGAATTCTAAAAAATAATTATATTTTCAAGAATAATATGAATCTTGTAATGTCGTATATTCTTATAAACATCCCTTATATATCATTAATCATCTCAATTTTTATCTAATCCAAACCCCCTAACTAGAATTTTTTCACCCTAAATCCTTCAATTATAATCCTGTGATGAGTTTACTTAAATTCGATCCCCCTTGTTAAACCACTTAAAGAATTATTTTCCTACCACTTTTAAATAACTCCTAATACACTGGTAGGTTACTACTCTATAATTGTCCTTAATGGTGAATGATTGGTCTTAGGTGAGGGGTTTATATTTATGTATTCATTTATTTTAAAATAGTCTTCTCTTTTGGACAATGTTGTGGGTTTTGGTTTTGGTAAAGGGGTTATTGTTTTCATAATTTATTCATATATTATTGTCTTCAATATAACCTAGTGTGGTGGGTTTTCTATTCAAGGTAAGGGGATATATTATTATTTTTATTTTTATTCATTTCTTATTTTCATTGGGTTATCATTCATTATAATTTATACATTCAATTTCTATTTATTTTAAACTCTATATTAGATTATTATACTATGATATTCAAATATTTTATATATAATATTATTATGACATATGATTGAGATAAACACTTAATAATGTGTATATAATCACATTGTATATAAATATGATTATTCCATACAAATATAATGATAATGTTATTGTTATATATAAATTTTGTCGAACATGTAAGGATATCGCTCTGCTAAAATAAGTGTCTAAATGGAAAAAAGATAAATACAACACTTAACATGTGAATATAGAAGTCATATTGATATTCTAGAATTCATAATAAAATATTTCAAAAACTAGCAATTTAATCTTAAAATAATTTGGTATGGGTGTGGTTTATAGGGAAGTCTGCCTTGGGGGTCTAGAATATTGGGTTTTAACAATAATAAATAGAGGTTTTGGGTGTAAAAGTTTTTAATAAAGTTAAGGGATAATAGTTTATGTTTTCAAATATCATTCCGCTATCCCAACTTGGAATATTATCAAGGTATTTTTGATACCTTTGTATGTGTCAAGGGGTGATGTTATCATATTTAGGTATGGTAGTTACAAGGTGAGATTTCCACTTGTTAGAGTGATGTCATGAGTTTAGGTTAAGTAGGAAGAATATATTGGGTGTTTAGAAGATATCGTATCGTTTCTCTATGGTGGTTTTTTTTCTATGTATAAATTATAATTTCTGAGATTTTCTAGTAATATAGAATATGTAGTATTTTTAAAATTTGATTTAGGTGAGTCTAGGTACTAGAGATTAGAGGTATGTGGTTTGGGTATAGTGGGATATCTTCTGGGTAGAAAATCGATTTTGTGGTATTAGAGTGTTTTGAATATATAAGGTTGGTTCAAAGTTGTATAATGGTCAGTTGAATGGTTTGGAAGTATATGATATATTTTTTAATGATATATTATGATTATAATTATTTAAAATATATATATGTCAAATAATTTACTAAATACTCATAAACTCGTGATTAAATAAATTAAATTAAATATTATTTTTATTTATAATATAATTATAAATTTGATAAATAATGATATAATTAAATAAATGGGAGATCGTAATAAATAATAAGGGGTGTTTAGTGGAATATTATATGATAATGGGATGGAATATATTATCATGTTGGTAATGAATATTATATTGGTTGTGATATTTTTCATAATGAAGTTATTATTTCTAATTTATTTTTACCATCATGTTTCATAACTATTAAATACCATTTATTGATGGTATTTATAGATTATATCACATGTGTATTGATATTTTATATGATTTTTTGTGTGGATAATGTCACACCTAGATTTTCAATTTCATGCTTTGTTTCAAATCCTCTTTTGGTTCGTAACTTTCATTTGGTTTCCAGGTGTTCTCAGTTTAAAATATTAGATTCTCTTGTGTTGTTTATCTGTGCTCTTGGTACTGGGGGGTATTTTATAGTAATTTCAGTCCTCTTTTATCAAAGATATGGGGTTTGGTTTTGGTGTTTTGATGCTGGATTAGTGACACTCCTAGTGGTACCACTTGTGGGGTATGCTGTGGAGGTGGTTTGTACCCATGATTTTTATGAGTTTTGGGATGAAAATAGTACTTTTTTCTGGGAATATTTCTCCAATATCCTTGGCCTATATTTCCACCTTTGTTTCCCCCTTGGACCCCCTAAAATTGGAGGAGAATGTCATGGTTTTGGGTGGCCAAAAAAGGCTGCACGGTTTTGCTGCACAATTTACTAAACCATGTAGCCAAACTATGCAACATGTCCAGGTCATTAAAAATATTTTTTAAATTTCAATTTTTTCCTCCCAAAAATAAACCAAATCCGCCCCATTCTTCCCCATTTAATTCCCTACCTCAATGTACAACCTCAAAGATGTCTCACCCACCATGGGAACTCAATTTTTATGGGAGATTTGATGGGGGAAACTTCAAAATCATGCATTTCTTTCTATCATTGTTTTCTTCCCTTTACTTAGGGATTCATTCACCGTTTAATGAGTTATAAATTTTATAGTATCTAGGATTAATAAATAGGGTTTAACATTGATTATTTTTGGTGAAATATTGTGGTGTAGGGCTCGATTTATCTTCCTTGTGGTGCGGTGGTGGTGCGATTGAAGTTTCACTCCATGATTTGGAGTTTTTGGAACAAAAGGTAGGTGATTCAATGTGTAGGAATTTCTTTAAGAGTAATAATGATTGATTTAATTATTTTTCATGTTACTCATATGTTTTTTGTGGTGCGAAAACCGTTTTTTTGAGTATTTGGTTAAGCGTTTAATTTTATAGTTGCATGTTTTCTTTTAATTTGGTGTTTTTCATGTGTAACTCTTGTGGTAATATTTTGGTTTATTTTATAACACATGAATTTGGTTTATATAACACCCCAAGCTTCTCAAAATAAATTTAGAATGCAATTTTATAATCTATCCATTAAACTTAAATTTGCATCTTCTATGTTTTGAATTTCAAGAAATGGTCATCTAGAGTTGTGTTCAGTAAGTCATTTGGAGTCTGATAGAGCAAACTTGATTTTTTTGAGTAGTAAAATACCCTTATGAATAGTAATATGAATAGTAATATGTCCCTTGAATAGTAAATAATGATATTACTTTATTTTCTTAAGGAAATATGATAATGGGATCTTAATTAATTTTTCAATGTCATATAAAACTAACTAGACTTCAAGATTGTTATTTTTCTACTTACCTAGGACCTTATTTTAAAATTAAATTAACAATATTTAGAAAATTATTTTTGAAAAATGAATTTCTTTTTTTAATTATACACGTCAAAAAATGGTAGTGGTGAATTTTTGGGATTTTTTTGAAATTCTTGAATTTTTGATGAATAGTAAAATAAGATAAAATACGATAAATGCTAAATACTTGATTTACTACATATTAGGTGATGAAAGGATGATGTAAGCCCACTTGGTTCGAACTCACATGACATTATTACTATTAGGGGTCACATGAAACAATAATATTGGTTGTCTTGAGGGAAATAATAAAATAATGAATTAAATATTCAAAAATTACTCCTCTCCTCTACTATAAAACCCCCCCAACACTACCTCTTCTCTTCACACCTCTAAGCCTTGAAGATCCTCAATGTTCTGCCCAATTACCCTTACCTAGTCACTCCCCATGATCATGAAGCTCTTAGTCTTTCCAAAATAACAAAACCCCTTCCCTTAAGGAGTTTCTCAAGAATGTTATTTCAAGAGGTAAAGCACCCTTCTTTCTCATTTGGTTTTATTTCAATTTATCTACTTTTGTTATCCTATCATCACCTCATCTTTCCAAATGATCATGATAACTCCAATAACATCTATATAATGGATTTATATCATTTTAATTGAATAAACATCATAAATATTCTTACTCCCTCCCTTTTATTTTATAAACGAAATCGATGCCCATGAGGTTCTGATTTATAAGCTTCGTGGATGACGAAGTTTTGTTCTTCAATTTCTTCATAATTACTGGTCATGAAAACATATTTATGTTTGAACCGGACTATAATATATTCATTATAACCGAATTAATATTCATGAACCAGAATATGTATATTTAATTTAGTTATATGACAAAACTAGTTCATAATATTCCAAATACTGCCGAATAATCGAAGTGGTGGTCATCTAATGGTTCATCCTAATTCCATGTAACCAAATGATAGAAATGAACATTATCAATTCTTCAAGTTCATTAATAATATATAATTATAATCCTGGAGATTTATAACCATTCCACATGAACTTCATTATATAAAAACAAGTGAACCGAATATGAAGATAAAGGAAACGAACACTCCAGAATGACAGAATTCAACACAATAACTTGTCAATAAAGACATAAATGAACTAACCAGAATTAGGTTAAACTAAATAAATGTATAATAGGTTCAGAAATAAGTTATTAACAAGTATAATTTCCTATTCCAGGAGCTTAAGTATAAGAGAGGAACACATTTGGAGTTAAGGTAAGGGTTTTTCCACCCGAACTTCCATTTTCAGTCGGGATACTTTTATTGTCTAATTAACTAAATGAAATTATTATGTATTGTTATATACTAATCATATATTATGTGTGAGTATAATATATTTGTTTAAAAACCAGAACCCTTCTTTATTTTATGGATAGTTACATGTTTTAAAAGGAACGTTCAAAATTGTTTCAAAAATACAATCCCGATTCAAGGGAATATCTCAAATTATTACCTATTTTCAAGGGCATTCTATGATATGTTTTTTGGAAACCATTATCTTTATAAAATAAAAAATTTTATTATGAAAATACTATCTTACTTCAATTCTGTTTTTATACAAATTTTTTCCAAAATAAATATTATTTTCAAAATAAAAGGGCATTTAACTCCAGAATTGCTTAATAATTTTATAAGAGTGTTTTCATGTAATTTTACAATCTTGTTGATTCCATGGTATTATTGGGTTTAACCATTTATGAAGTAATCTACCATATTTGATTTAATGGTTTAGGAATAACTCTATTGTGGATGATCTATCCTAAAACCATTCACCATATTATTCCGAATGGATAATGTTTTATGTTTAATGATTGGGGAAAGATAGGTACATTTCATATGATAGTTTCAATATAAATGTATATATTGTTTATGTTTATCCCTGGTCATATGAGGAATTCATAGGACTTATTATGTGATGGGTGGGGCCCACTATACCCCCTCAATGCATCGGTAGGTCTGATAAGACAAACAGATGTGGAATTGGTCGTGGCCTTTCCAAATGTGATATGGATTTTGGCCGAGGCCTTAATCATTAGACATCTTGGATGAGGCAATGAAAAAATGTTTTAGAATGTCCGAAATATGCACTTCCCTAATTATGAAGCTAGTAATTGAAAGTTCATGTGGTTATTCGACTAGTAGAATAACCTTGATTATATTTTATTATAGAATTATTTACTCACCTCGTTTTCCTGCCACAATGTGTTCATGTTTATTATTAAAGGCATGTGTTTTCAATTATTCACCATGTCTAATGTTTATATTATCTTCCGCTGTATTGACTACTCTTACTGAGCATTTGAGCTCACCCCTTTCTTATGTTTCATTTTTCTCAGGATATGAAGAAGTAAATTATGAATGACATGAAATCATAATCTAGGAGAAATGATGTTGCTAGTGGAATAAATTATTGCTGTTTTTCCCTTCATATTGTAATGATCAACTTATGTATATAACTTGTTTCCAATAATACTAAACTACTTGGTCCTTCAGGATTCGTATTCCTTGTATGTACGCCAACGTAATCAAACACGACACCGAATCTGGCCAACTGGGGTCAGGTCCTTATAGTTTATTACACGTTTTGGGCTTCCAATTCTTCTTTGGTTGGGTCCTGTAGTGATTTTAGTTTTAAAAGAGGGTTTTAGAATGGGTTTTATTTGAAAAACCTTATTGTACCTCTTTAAAGTGTTTTCTAAAAATTGTAAATGGGTTATTGAGTTACACAAAGTGTGAAAATGAATTTTATGTATTTTTTGGGTGGTTGTATGTTTTTAAAATGGTCATTTTTTTTGAAAGGATGTTATGTGATTTTACCATCTTGGAAACATTTTATAAAATTGTTTAAAGGATTTATCGAATTGTTAAAGGTAGATGAAACATGTTGCGGGCTTTTTTAATGAGTGTGTTCACTTAAAATGGATTTTTAAAAGGTAAATTTGTTATTTACGATGAAAGACTTTTCTATATTATTTTATAAATTGCTGAAATGTTTTATCAAATTTCATAAAAGGTGCTAAACACATTTATGGGATGTTTTGTGTGAGTATGGTGTGAAAAATAATTTTTTTTGTGAAAGGAGTTTTATCTGACATGTATGTGGGATGTTTAGTGTATGTGTGGCTTAGAAGTGGTATTTTCATGTGAAAATTGAATTTAATTTCTTGTGGAACTTTTTTGAGCGTAAGAGAGAAAACCTAGGTATCTAGGTGGATAGACGTGTACTTGTATGCCAGTGATCACATGGGGTTTGACCCCAGTTTCACGTAGCATGTTTGATGATGACAAAACTAACTAAACTATGATGATGATGATGATGGGGGACCACTAGGTTATGGTTATCATCTATACTAGTGGATCATGTGCACGAGAACATATATTTATTATGGTTTCTTTCCACGAGATATAAGGTACCTGGGAACCATAACGAGTTAGTGCCTTAGGGTTATTTCCCATTTCTTATACTCATTAGATGATTTATTCTTACCATCATCATACAGAATGTTTTTCAAGAAAATTAAGTACCTTTTTCATTCTATTTTAAAAGTGTTGATTCTTTAATGTAACCCACATGAAAACTGTTTTTTTGTAAATTTGAATTTTTGTAAAAATTCTTAATAGAATCTCATGTTTCTAAAAACATGAAAGATTTTTATATTTAAATGTTTATCACATGGAATACCTTAGTGGTGTAATTCAACTGGGCTTTGTCTCACACCCTACTTACACTTTTGTGTTCAAGTTGACTAGGTTATTTTTCTCATAGGTTTGGGTACAACTTTCTGTGAAAATGGTTCCAGTTTCTAGCAATCCATCATGATAATGTTTTATGGATATGGCTTGAGGGGGGTTCCTATTTCCATGAGGATGTTATTGGTATGTACTTATGGTTTTGTTCCCTTTTGTTAGTCTTTGAGTTTGTTTTTCCATTGTGTAATTTAATTCTGAAATTTTTTAAAAATGGGTTTGTTTGATAAATCCAGATTTGTTTTATTGGATTCATTAGTTGTTTTATGTTTATAACCTCAGTTAAATCATTCCAAAATATTATTTTCTGATACCTAGGGACTTTTGATAGCCCATAGGGATCGATAATTCCCTTAGGTACTTGTCACATGACAGGTTTGGTGCTGGTTTTGATAGTTACCAGATTCAGTTCATGACAAAATGGTATCAGAGGAGGTTCAGGTTCACTCTATGGGTCATGTTATTTGGGGAAGTGTTGGGATATTCTAGAGCTATGATTTTTTGGATTTGACATTTTGGTTATGGGTAATGTTCTTGGCCAACACACCTCATGATAGGAATCTATCCACCTAGGAATGTCAGGATTTATTTGAGTCCTTTGGGTTTTTTGGTTTGCTGATTATTAAGGGAAACAAAAAGAGAGTTGGGCTAATAGACTATGTAAGCTCACAGGGACTGGAAAGACATGTGAAGTTGGGGATATTTCTCTAGAACAATATCCATGATGGTGAAATGATTGACGTATGGACTCCAACCATATTTCCATGTCACCCACCAAAACTAGTTTCCTCTTGCATTGCCTTATGTCCATTAGTTTTGAAATCTTAGAAGTATTGTATTAAAGAAAAAATGACATGGTTTTAAGAAGAGTAACATTTTTTTGAAGTGATTTTCTAATAAAGAGGGAATGGTTTGTTTTTTTAAATGGTGGGAATAAATTTTTATAATTGTTTTGAAATGGAAAATGGTGTGTTTACACCTCTTTTTAAAGCAGGAACTATGTTAAAGTTGGTTTTGGAAAAAATGTCTCTAATAGAGTTCACTAAACTATTGAAGGGTAATTTAATGGGATGGAATGTTTTGGAGGTTATATGTGGAGGTTGGAAACAGAGTTTTATTTGGTAACTAGAGATTATTTGACAATTTTTACGAAATTTTGGAATCTTTTTTTTAAATGAGATGATATGAGTTCCCAATTTAATAGGTATTTTTGAAATATAGTTTGTCATTAAATTATAAGTGTTTTGAAACGGGATGAAATGTTTTGAAAATAATGTACATGAATTAGAAGTTAGTTTTTATATAATGATTGGTGATATTTTGAACAATTTTATGAATCATTAGAAACATGTTTTAAATAATAAGAGATGATTTTTCAATGGAATGGAGGTTAATGAAAGGGAGTTTTCATAAAACAAGATGTGTTTTGAAATGGGATGATATGTTTTAAAATTAATGTGTATGACTTGAGTGTGAGTTATTATTTTAATTATTGTTCCTTTAGGAAAATTATTTAAAGATATAAATTTTGATTTTGATTTTTTGTTTAGTAGTATTGAGAAAAAATAATTATTGGTTAACTATTTTTGTTTTGAAAAATGGTAAGAAATTTTGTTTTGACCTTTGGTATTTCTGTGAGAAACAACATTCATGGTTTTACATGAGATTATGGATGGTTAATGAAATGTCTAGATGAGTGTTGGGATGGATATGAAGAGGGTGCCTGGTGTGGCATGGAAACTTGCATGTGTGAGGCCCATGTGGAACCATTGGTGGATACACTAATTGCTGAACCATTTATTTTCAAAGAGATGATTTTAATGAAACACACGATCTATTGATGAATGGTTTGGGATGGTGTGTCATATGTGATTTTGGAAATGTTGTTGTTGTGGGATGTTTTTAGTTCATGAAGCACTCTTGTTTAAACGGTGTTTAGGGTTTGTGTTCGGTTGGTAAGATGGGTTGAAGGGATGGTTGGTGGTATCTTCTATGAAATGTTTAGGAAGCCTTTACGGTGGTTCAACTCATATATCCAGTTCTATTTTTTGGCACGTTTTTACTAATGGATCATCTTTGATGGGTCCTTGTGTTCTCTCATTGGATAAGGTATGACCCCATTAAGGGTTAGTGAACAACTGAGGTCAAACCATTTTTTTTCCTTCGGAATATATTCCAGTTGATCAATATAAGGAATATTTTTCTCGAGATTCAGAGATGGAGTTTACACCATTTACTTTTTTATTTTTGGGGATCCTCTTGTAGCAGGAGAATGATCATGGAAGGTTGAATGATACATTAGTTTCTTAAGT
Organism: Viscum album; assembly: GCA_963277665.1. NCBI lineage: Eukaryota > Viridiplantae > Streptophyta > Magnoliopsida > Santalales > Viscaceae > Viscum > Viscum album. Next base: position 917,362,677 of record OY728164.1, on the reverse strand, counting down.
TACCAGATTCATTGAAGGTGAAAGTAGTCTGAGGTTGTTAGTGTGGATGGTTTCTAAGAGGGTGTCTAGGACCTTCGTAGTCTCCTTAAAGCATGTGTTCACATTAATCCACCGGTGTGGGAAATATAGTCATGATAGGCTGTTATAGACACTTTATGGAATTATGTGATGTTTAAGGACATTGCATAAGGTCCATCTCCATGTATTATTACTATCAGTTGAAATGGTCATGTTCGGTGATGCCTTGTAACGTCTTGAGCTCGATTGACGGAGAAGGTAAAGTTTTAAAACCTTTTTTGAGTCTTGGTTTTTTAATAAGTGTGTCTCTTTTTGGGAAAACTCGACATATTTTTTTAGATGAAGGTGTTTTCATATATCCTTCACTCTATCTATTTCTCATCCTAAGAAACAAGGGGTGATGTGTGGGCATTTTCTAAGAACTTTTTTTGGTGAAATGTTGAGTTAGGGTAATGTGAGTTTGGAATATTTTATGTCGTGCTGAACCCATCTTGGATTGGGGTATAATTTTCATGGAATCAAAAGGAGAAGTTTCATTCAGCGAGTTTCCAAAGCCTAACTGTGAGGCCGAAGATGCTTCAATAATTTCATCTCTAGCCATAGGTCCCAGAGAGAAGCTGGTGCATAGACAGGGTAAATACTAGGGTCATTAAAACCCTTTTACAATGTCCTATCCTCAATATGAAATATGGGATATTTTAATCCTCTAGTCTCATCATCATTCTTTTGTTGTTCCCATTTGATGGGAAGCCGTGGGAGGAACTCATGTCCATGTTATATCCCAATGTCATTCCTTACCCCTTTGGTTTCCATTGTGTTTTTGGAGAAAGGTTTCAGTTTTTAATAGATAGTTTGAGTTCCTGGTTAGTAGTAGCCCTGCCCTAGAAAACCATGAATATATAATGATCCACACAATTAGCGCATGGTTTCCCAAGCTATACAGTCTAACCGTGTGGCCCTGAAAAATCTTTAAATTTTGGGGTCATTTTGTGTCAGACCATGATAGTCAGTTTAGATGCTAGGTTCTTTTGGTGGGGATACCCACTATGGGTTTTATGTAAGTTATTTTGGAAAGGTATAATAGAAGTATAACCCTTGTACCAGGGAGTCCGTTTGGGCCCCCCCTTCTTAGTGTTCTTATTCTTTCTCGGGATAATTTATGTTATCTCTTATTATGAGGAGCCCATTTGTGTCTCCCTAAACTAGTAACATCAAATTTAATTAGTCTTTTCTAGGTGGTAGGTAGTCTCTATTGGAGATATCTAACTACCAACATATTCATTGGGTAATTGTTTGGATTTTAGAGCGCCCAACGGTTTAGTTAAAGAAATGAATGTGTAACCTTTTTCAATGTTGTTGTTCATTTAGGTATGTTGATTGAGTCTTGTTCAGAGACTTTTAGAGGAGTTTTATTTTGGGATATAGTTTGAATGTTCTTGATTATTTTATGAAAGTGTGGTATGTTCTGGTTTGTGAGAGTATTCATTCCTTAATTGATCAGTGGAGGTGTTTTGGCCTTTGGGGGTGAATGAAACTTGGCAAATGAGTACATATTAGTTTATCAGTTGCGTTGGGTTTTATTTAGAATTGCTGTGGATTTTTGGGGGTGGAAATATTTATGGTGGAGGTAATTATCACACCTTGTTTTCAATTCCATGCTTTGTTTCAAATCCTTTTTTGGTTCTTAGATTTCTCTGGGTTTTCGGGTGTTCTGTGTTTAAAATTTTGATGTCTCTAATGTTCTTTTTTCTATGACCTTGGTATTGGGGGTATTGGATGGTAATTGGCCTATTATTTTGTCAAGTTGATGTAGTGAGGTTGTGGGTTTTTGAAGTTGTATTAGTGACAATCCTAGTGGCACAACTTGTGGGCTATGTTTTTGAGGTGGTTTATACCCATGAGTTGGATGAGTTTTGGGATGAAAAGAGTACTTTGTTTTGGTAATTTTTCTCCCATATCTTTGGAATATCTTTCCCCCCTAGGTTTTCATTACTACCCTCATAAAATTAGAGGATAATGTCATTGTTTTTTGTGGAAATAACAAGACACACCATTTACTAAACCATGAAACCAAACCATGTAAGTTGTCTAGGTCATTAAACATCTTTTTGAAATAACAAGTTTTCCCTTGGAAATAAACCTAATTCAATCCATTAATCCCCATTTCGTTCCCTACCTCCATGGATAGACTCCAAACTCTCTCAAACTCCATTATAAATGAATTTGGAAGGTGGATTTGATGGGGGGAAACTTCAAAATAATGTAATTAAGTCTTTCCCTTTTTTATTTCATCCCTTTAATGGGGTTTTTTTTCACACATTCATGAGTTATAAAGTTTCCAGCAGCTGGGGTTCGTACCTAGGTTATAAACATGATTCTTTTAGGTGCACTTTTGTGGTCTATGTCATAATTTATCTTCCTTGTAGTGCGGTGGTGGTGCTATTGAAGTTTCACACCAAGATTTGGGGTTTGAAAAAAGGTAGATTATTCCATGTGTAGGAATTTAATGATGATTTAGCATGCTTTATTTAATTATTTTTCATGTTCTTCATATGTTTTGTGTGGTGAGAAAACCATTTTTGAGGAAATTTTTTAGGTGTTTAATTTTATAGTTTCATTTTTTCTTTAAATTGGTTGTTTTCCATGGGTAACTCTTATGGTAATATTTGGGTTTATTTTATAATAAATGAAAGTTGTTTATTACATGTTTTTTGGGATTCCAATTCTTTTTTGGTAGGGAATTGGTTTGCTTTTAGGTTTATAATAGTGTATTTGAATTTGTTTTATGTGAAAAACCTTATTGTACCTCTTGAAAGTGTTTTATAGAAATTGAAAATGGGTTATTGAGTTATACAAAGTGTGAAAAAAAGTTTATGTATTATTTGGGTGGGTTTACGTTTTCAAAATGGTCTAGTTCATTGTGAAAGGGCTATTATGTGATGCCTACCATCTTGGAAATATTTTATTGAATTTCTTAAAGGATGTATTGAATTGTGAAAGAGATATGAAACATGATTCAGGCTATTTTGGTGAGTGTGTTCACTTAAAATGGGTTTTTGAAAGGTAAATTTGTTATTTAGATGCCTAACATTTTTATATTGTTTTATAAATTTATAAAATGTTTTATAAAAATGAAAGAAAGGAACAAAACACGTTTTTGGGCTGTTTTTTATGAGTATGGTGTGAAAAATGAATTTTGTTTGTGAAAGGAGTTTTATGTGACATGTTTGTGGGATGTTGGGTGTACCTATGACTTTGAATTGGCATTTTCATGTGGAAATTGTATTTCAAGACTTGTGGAACTTTTTTGAGACCAAGAGGGAAATCCTGAGTATCTTGGTGGGTGGACGTGTTCTAGTACACTATTTATCCCATGGAGTTTTGCCACAGTTTCCAGTAAAACGTTTGTCGATGAGAACACTAACTGAACTATGAAGACGATGATGATGTTTGGGGACCACAAGGTTATAGATATTATCACTACTAGTGGCTCATGTGCTTGGGAATTGATATTTGTTATGGTTACTTTCACCAAGATAGGAAGTACTTGGGACCCCCAATGAGCGAGTTCCTAGGGGTTATTTCTCATTGGTTGTGATCATTAGATGATTTGTGCTTACCGTCGGCATATAGTATGTCTGGATGAAAAATTCAGTGGCTTTGTCATTCTATTTTAATAGTGTTGATTCTTTAAAGTATCCCACAAGAAAATTGTTTTTATGTAAAGTTGCATTTCTGAAAAATTCATAATAACATCTTATGTTTATGAAAACATGAAATCTCTTCATTGTTGAATGTTTATCACATGTGATGCTTTAGTGGTGGAATCCAACTGTGATTTGTATCACAAACTACTTACACCATTGGGTGTCGGTAGAGTTGGTTATTTTTGTCATTGGTTTGGGTGCATCTTTTTGTGAAAATGGATCTGGTTTCTAACGATCCTTCATGAATCTCTGTTGTGGATATGTCTGGAGGGTGGTGCCTCTTTCCATGAAAAGGTTCATGGGATGTCCTTTGGGTTTTGTTATCTTTTTTATTCTTTTATTATTGTTTTAAGTTGTGTAATTCAATTATGAAATTTTTTAATAGGTGGTTCTGTTTGAAAAATCCATATTTGTTTTATTGGATTCATTAGTTGTTTTATGTTTATAAACTATGGTAAATAATTCAAAATTATTACTTTATGATACCTGGGAACTTTTGAAATATCGTGGAGATTAGGAACTCTCTTAGGGCCTTGTCACGGGTCGGGTTTGGTGCTAGTTTTGATGGTGACTAGATTCGGTTCATGACAAATACTATGATTTGATATTATGTCAGCATAAGATATAATCACTTGATGATATGAGAAATGTTTAGATAGTGATATAAATTGATGTGATGGTAATATTATTATTATTACATTATCAGCTTCCTTCTCATTTAATGAGGGGTTTTCCTACTAGGCCACACTAGATATGGGTAATAAGGGCCTCTAAACTGATACATGAGAGTGGTGGTAATATTACTTTGACAATTTTATTATATATATATTTATATAAGGTAATGATATTTCCATTAATAATTTATTCTAATATGTTAATGAACTATAATGATGATGATAAGTGATATAGTTATAGATGAATTATATGTGGTTCTCTAATATTATGACACCTCTTGAATATATACTTGTTTAGTCATTATTCTTGACTATTTGATGTTACCACTTAGTTGATGTCACACATATCTATCTGAAAACCATTATTTTACATTGATATTGAATTATTTATAAATATGATCCCACATAGTACTATTATGTTCTCAACCCTCTATTTTATTTCTAATATGATTTTAGGATAGTGAGAGGGAGAATTGGGATGATTCTATTTGGGTATCTAGATTTGACCTCTAGGAGGGAAATATTGTATTTTTTATGTTTTATTTTATAATTTTTCACTTATTTATAGTTTTTTATGGTAAATGTTAACACATTTGTTTATTTATATGGTGTTTATTAGTTGTTTTTATTTAATTTAATAGTAATTTATGTTCAATTACACACATATGTGTAAAAAATACTCTCAATTCTAGTTAATAACTCATTTCATATTATAGGTGATATTGAAGGGGTCAAACCTATGTAAAATTCTTATTTGAGGGGGGGTCTCGGTGGGGTTGTTTCATGAAAAATTGGTATAAGATATTTTAGTTAAGTTATTGGATGGATTTTGAAGTTCATAATATGAGTGGAATATAAAATTTTGGTAGGGAAAAACCATCATTTAAACTTATCATGTGTGGTTGGTAGATAATATAGTTTATGAAACATGATTTTTAGGTCAATACTATCCATCACAAAGAGTTTAATATCAATGTAAAAATTTATATGTGAGAATGTATAGATTTTATGTTAACTTTTAGAAAGGGTTCATCTATCATTATTAATATATATTGTATATAAGTAAATTATAGATTATATCTATATGGATTTTTTTCAACACCCATGGTTTCAGTTAAATTACCCATTTATGATGTATCTTGATGTTATATAATACTTAGGTTTAGATTCCAGAGTTTTTTTAGGGTTTTATAGTGTCTTAGATGAATTTATATAGTTTAATGGGTTTTTTAAAGGTTAGTATAAACTATTCACCATCTCTAAGAAATCCTAGAAGGAGATGATAAGAGTCACTATGTGGGTTTAAGGTTGGTGAATAGTTGGGAAAAACCATTTAGGTTCCTAGGTGAAATTGTGCAGGATGAGAGCATTTGAATTTTATCTATGCACAGTTGGAAAATAGTTTTTCCAAAACATGTAACACAATCATGTGGTTCCTAAGGTCATGCCTAGTATAAGTGCATAGTTGGCACACAATTTGGAACAAACAAGGCATAATAGTTCATATCTCTATAATTTTCTCAGTTGAAAATCCACACTTTTCAAACAATTTTACCAACCATGTGTCTTAACCACGATAAATGCATTAACTGATACATAAATTTGTCTTTAACATAGATTAAGGTCCCAAAAATATTAATTTTATCCTCTAAATATCTTTTTAACTCCATTTCCTCCCACAATGTCCTTGAAAAATATTTTTAATCTTAAAAAGAAATTATACAAATCAATTTTTGTTTGATCTCCACAATTAATGTTTAGTCATATTTCTTTCATATTCTCTCTAGATATATTAAATATCTCTCTCTCTTACATCCATATATAATATTTTATTGATGAATATTCATGCTATTATGTGTATCATAATGATATATTATATTATTTATTCATGTGAAGGGATTTTCAGGATGGATCTATATTTTTTTTTCATTCACCATTTTTATCTCATATTTTCAGGATGGTGGATTCTCTCTAATATTCACTTTCTATTGAACATGAAGGATTGATTTAATTTAAATTTTTTATTTGGTTTTGATATTTAAATGTTGAATAATTTTTTAAATGACACCATTTTGGGGTTTGTTTTATAAATATGGGATTTTATTAGGCTTTTGGAAATCCCATTTTAAATAATATTAAAATTATGATTTTTATATTTATTATTTTTTTATTGCATTAGAAAAATGTTTAATAAAATGTCTTAAATGGATTTAATGTTTTATATGGAATGATTTTATTTTGAATATAGTGTGATAATTCATGGTGGCGTGTGTTTATATTAAATTAAATATTTCTTTTTTGAAATAGACATGGTTCTCAGTGCCAACTGATTAACAACACATGGGATTTATCACCTTATTATGAATTCGAATAGGTCAAGAGAAAACTCATGAGTATTGAATTGTCACTTGGTATTCACGTGTGTGTGTGTATGTGGTACATAGATGGATATTCAAAGCGGATGGAAAAAAATGAAAAAATTATTCAGTTTATTTGTTTTGTTTAATATGTATTTGTTGTGTTAAATAGTATTGAGCGTATCACCCTCAAATAATTCATATCTTTGTTATAATATATATTTTATAAAAATATTATAAAAAGTTATTATCCTTGTTTTATGAGTTATGATATCTATTAGGGAAATCTTATTGAGTGTTATACTCACCCACTTCTTGTGCACTTTTCTATGTTTGTGATTTCTTTACTAAGACATATGAAAGAGATGTGAATGATAAATGTCTAGTGAAACATCGGGATGTAGTTTTTTTTAGGATGATGATTGGAACATGGGGTTCTTTCTTTATATATTTTTAGTGATGCCACACTTATGTTACTATGTATGGATATAAATTAGTTTATTTATATCATATTTCATAACATTTTCACTACTACTATGATGTTTCTATTTATTTGGTTTTAATTTGAGTAGTATCATTATTTCACAGGAATCATATAGTTTGTTTTTGAAGTTTGTATTTCATATTTCCATTTTGATGTGTGTTCTTCCCAAAAATCTATCACCAACAATTTACTAATCCCTTCGAATTTATTTCTTTACTTTGGTGTCTTGGTGATGTAACCTAAGGACAATAGTACACCTTTCTCCCCTCAAGGCAATGATTTAGAGAGGGATGTAACAAATGGTATTTGTCTTGGTTAATTTTTTTTATCTTTTTTGGATTGTATCAATGAGATAGAAATGTTAGATCATGAAATGTATATCATAAAAAAATTTAACATCTCATTGATTAAAATCACGTAAATAGGATAATTAAGGTAAAAAAAACGTTCTAAGACACTTTTAGGTGTATTTTTATCTTATAATTATTAGTTTAGTAGATAATTATAGCACACCATGCATTAGTAGTGATACTTCCCCTCTTGGAATGCACTGATCATATTATTTTTAATGATTTAAAGAAAATAGTTAAAATGATTGATTTTGGAAATTATGGATTTAATGTTTATTGATTTCAATGATTTAAAAAAATTAATTATTATCATTGTTTCTTTTGAAGACTTGAAAGATTCAATGCCTTTAGTTCCTAGTGATTGAGGATTAAATGATATTTCATTTTTGTTATATAGATTAGAATTGGGTATATATTAAAGAAATAAATAATAATAGTTCATGGAATATATGGTTTCACTTGAGCCATAGGTGAACCCAAATCATGTCCAATGTATCATTGGGTATTTTCAAGAATTTGATAAAGGAAATTCAAGCGATGATCCTAATAAAGTAGATCATTCTATATATTTTCAAAACAAGAATCCATCAATAGTTTGGAGAGATTTGGAACATAAAAACGACGAAGAGTGGCAAAATAGATTAAAATTTGTTTTTCTATTTCCATATATCATTGATAGAGTCAAAAATTTATGTTAGTAGTATACATGGTAGAGGATCTTACATTCCAAATGTGGGATTTATCTATCCATGGTAAACTCAATCAAGGAATTACATGGGATAACATTGAATTTTCTTCACTAATCAATTATATCCCCATAAAAAAATATTACAATAATGAAGTAATTATTTAGCCTAAATAGGGGTAATATATGAGTAACATAATATGTATCTAATTATCTAGACATAGACTGTATTTATTTAGAAGTATATACTAGTATATCCTTGAAGGAAAGCATATTTTAGTCAAGTATGAGACTGTATAATAAATCTAAGATAGCTAAAATCTATATTACAGATTATACATAGATGATTTTATGAGAGATATTGGTGGAAAGGGATATAAATGAAACCCAAATGGTGTAGGTAAGTTTTTCATATGAAAATAAGTAAGAAATATAATTATGGAAAAATTTAGAAGAGGGAATCCTATTTTTAAATTGGTGGACTATCTTAGAAATAAACAACTGTGTTAGTTGACATCCATTCATGAACCAATAACAAGTCTTAATATTCCCAATTTAGATCATTCAAACATAAAAGATAGATTTTACAAAACCACCTAAATCATGTCACAGTTTTAATAAGATTACATATCACCAGTATTGTTTCTATGGATATCTAACTTTAGTTATTGGTAATGGATATTTTTTTTTCATACATCCAATAATTCAACTATATGGGTTGTAAAAAAATTATCATCCTAAAAAATGATAGAGAGAAGTTGATTCTTGGAAGAACATGACTCATCAGGCTATGATATATCAACATGGATGTAAGGATTAAGGAAGAATAAGCATGAATATATTCAAATGAAATTGAGATTTCATGAAATAAGAGTAAGACCCTTAGTACCAGTAGTCATTACTATGTATTATCTGTTACAAATAGTTACTCTAACATCTGTTCATATACTGGAACATATAAATTCTAAAACCAGAAATATTCAATTTCCAAATGCATTCCCAAAAAATTTATCTATGATTACACCTAAAAGTGAAGTAGAATTTAGGATTTATCTCTTAATAGGGAACAATTTTATTTCAATTCTTTTATAATGTATGGTACAAATTTAATTAATGGAATTAAAAGTATAGCTGTAATACATATAAAGAAAAGGTTTTAGTCGACCAAGTATGTCTCCTTAGGCTGCAACAGTTGTCTTTGTGAAGAAAGTGAATGGAACACTTCATTATTTGTGTGTTTTATCATAAAACAAATTCATGCTATAATAAAAAATTTATATCCACTTCCATGAATTGACTATAATTTTTAACCCATTTTGGGGGGACACATGGTTCTATATGATTTATTTCTAATCGAGGTATCAAAAACATTGTGTTCAGAAGGAGGATATTTTGAAGTCAGTCTTCAAGAGATATTATAATCCTTATTAATATGTGGTAATTACATTTGGACATAATAATTCATAGGTGATTTTAATTGAAATTGAGAATCATATATTTTCATGGTATCTTTACTCCTTAGTGGTTTTATTTATCGAGGAACTTTTATTGCATTCTAGGACTAAGGAGGATCATAAAAAACACATAGACATATTTTTGAGTATCTTGGGGGAATATAAAATTTGTGAAATAATCTAAATTTTTTATTTATGGATACATGATTTATATTTCTTTGGGTAAGTTATTTTTTAAAGAGGTATATTTGTGGATCTAGTGAAGTTATAAGCTGCAATCTCAAGAAAACTGAATATTTTTTTAGATACACATTTTCTTTGACTTAGTAGGATGTTACCAATGCCTTTTTTATTAATTTTCACAACTTTTCACAGTACTAAATTTTTTTTCATGGAAATTAGTTCCTATCAAATTGAGTGAAAAGTTCCATAAGTCATTTCAATAGAATATTGTTCTGCTTAATTTAACACCAATCCAAACATTTCTAAGTCAGCATTAGGCTATATATTCTATTACGATACATCATGTTATTATTTGGGGTTTTCTCCCTTTAAGGGATATCATTTTGAATATTATACCTCAAATATATTATTGTTGAATGTGAATAATTATCCAATACATGATTTAGAGTCAGCTAATGTATTCCATTCCTTGAAAAAATCATCTTAATAGATTTTTGGTGTGAGATTCACAGTATTCATAGATCATAAGATCTTGAAACATATTTTATGAGAAATGGTTTTGAATATTACAAAATAAAGATGGATAAAATACCAAAAAATATTTGAATTATGATTTATCTATACAATAGGTAATCTTAATTTTATATATGATGCATTGAGAAGGATATTGTATAGTGATTTGACTAACTAGGATTCAGATTAATTGAATATAATGTTATCTATATTTGATACACATCTATGCTGTAAAATAATGTTGATGTTGAGACTTATTTATAGTTTTTTATTCCTGATTTGGTTGAGTTGGTTAATGATGCTATGAAATCCAATCCACAATAACATACCTTGTGGTAAAAATTAAATTGCGGGGTGAACATTGTGGGATGGATGCTAGATGAGAGTTCTACATATTGTTTTATAGATTGAATATTGTGGAATACATCTTTATAAGAACATATACTTTATACCTACCACCATTTAAGATGGATTGTATGGCCTAAAATTTATAAGATGTATAAGGTGATGAGATCAAATTTTTGGTTGATTGACATGAAAAGGAAATTCAATTAGTATGTATCAATATTCCTCACATGTCAATAGGTCATGTTAGAGAATCAACTTCTAGCTATTATGTATTAATAATGACATGTTCCCATGTGTAAATAAGTTTAGATATATATGGATTTTTTCATTGTTTTACCAAGAACTATTCATAAAAACGATTCCATATGAGTGATTATGGATTATCTCCTTATGTCAGCTCACTTCATCCTTATTTATGAATAAAATATGTGAATGAATTTAAAAAAATCCACATCTAGGAGTTTTGATAGTTTCATGGACTAGAAGTTTAAATAGAGTTTAATTATGACCCAATTATGACATTTCATTTTTGAAATTCCTTGTAGTAAGCCCTTATAACTGAGTTAGCCCCAAGCACAACTTATCATGCTCCCATGTATGGGAATTCAAAATTTATTTTCCAAATATTAAAGGATATTATTAGAGATTGTGTTAAGTATTTTGGAGGCTCATGGGAGAAATTTATCTGGTAATTATAGTTCTCATTAAATAATAGTTACTAGAACTCAGTACATATTGAACCTTTTAAAGCTTTTTATGGCCATTCTTTTCATTCCCCACATTGTTAGGTGAAAAAATGTGAGACTTAAAATATCAGACCTATCAGTGTGAATTATAAAACACAGAATATTCATATGATCAATAAAGGAATGATGATGAATTACAGTCACTTGAAATTGAATGTGGATCATCATCATCTTTGTTATGATTTGTTGTGGATGATTATGTTTTCTTAAGAGCCTCTCCATTGCTAGAGATTATATAATTTGGTTAAGAAAAGAAATTTTTCTCTTCAGTACATTATAAATTTTGAGATACCTAAACATATTAGTGTTGTTTTTATCAGTTGAAATTACAACCATTTTTTTACTGTGGGAACAATGTGTTTCATCTATCTCAATCGGAGAATAACTCTCCTGATCCTGACCATATTATTCAAGAGGATCAAGTTTTTATTTAACTAGGTAATATGCTGGTTTATGTGATGATATATATTGTGGATATATAAGATAATATACTATATGAGAACTGAATTGGTTATTTATGAGTCTTATGGTAGCGGGGATAGATTCAGGATGTGATATGGAAACATGATAAGTAAATTCTAGAAAATTGGGCCAATCTCTTCTAAATCAACACCGAACACTAAATTACAAGAGAAGTAAAAATTGATGGTGGGTAGAATGTAACACCACTTGTTTTAGGTATTTTACCATTTTATTATTAATCATGATGTTATATAATACTTGGGTTGTTCTTGGGAGTTTATGTATGGTTTTAGAGTGTTCTGGATGTGTTTCTAGAGTTGCATAGTTAGTGAATGGTTAGTTGTAACCATGCACAATCTCTAGTAAACAGTTCATGGAGATGTTCAGAGTCACAAGGAAGGTTCATTGTTGGAATATGGTTTGTCCAAACCATATGAATTCCCAGTTGATATCATCTGAGATGGGAGATTTTGGATAGTATCTATGCATTCTTGGTGAATGAATTGTCCAAATTGTGAAACATCTTGGGTAAATTTTAGAAGCAACACACAGTTGGAAAATAGTTTTCCATACTGTTTGTTACAAACTTGTGGATCTTTTGGTGTTTTCTAGTAAAATGAACATGGTTTAAAAATCCTTCTTAATGGGAATGGGAAATAATCAATGAGGGTCACACACCATGTGTTTCCATTGATCTAATTTAAATTCTATATAAATTTAACTATTCATATAAAGATTATTCTCAAGCCTGAGGAATATTCTTTTTCATGATTTATTATTCTCAAATATTCACAAGTTTACGAATATTTATTTATTGATTAATACTTAATTTTTTTAATTATATGAATACTTAATAAATAGTAATTGTCCCGATTGTGAATAATTTTTTTTTAATATTTTAATAAATACTTATTCTCTAGAATGTTAACTAAATATTTATTTATGAATAAAATATTTATTTAATTACATATTTGGGTATTCGATAAATGATGGGGAGGAAGTGTAGAGACCCAAGCTCAATGTACATGGACATTACAATACTTTTGTAGAATACATAACATATAATAAAAACAGTCACCCAAGGGCCATAATCGTTTATTTTCTTTGGAAACTCAGAACATAATCTTATAATCATGGTGAAAGATCTTTAACATCTCCCATAAAGATCTTCCCCTTTTGTTTTATAAACTAAAAACATTCTTTATATCTTGAGGAATGGAAAACCGAAAACATTAAAAGGGTGACCACAAATTATCAGTAAAGGTAAACATGGATAATATAAAATTATCCATAAACATTTGAACATAAAAACATGAACATAAAATTTAAACATCAAAATCATTAGCATTGACATAAAACATGGCAGTATGTAAGGCACGAATCATAAAGGAACATTAAACATGAATGAATATCATTGGAATAAAACTTATAAAAGTGGAAAACTAATAATCACATATTATGATTTCCATAGTAGCCTACACATTTCTTCCAAGACCCTCATAGTGGATGAAGTCCATTATTGAACCGGGTTTACATGTCATTACAACCCTGTATTACTGAACCCAATTTACTGGTTGTTCCATTCATGTTTATCTCCTGAGATATAAATCTTTATCCAATGAATTGGAGGGAGATATTGGTCCCACCCATCTCATAATGAAACCATTCTTATGTGTGCCACAAAATCATAAATCATATATCATAGAAAAACCCATGTAATAAAATGGGATTCTTAAACATCATGCATCATAACATAATCCATATAAGATAAAAGTACTTAATAAAAATAATCCCATCATAACATAATAAAATAGAAGTATAATATTGATATAAACGAAACCCTATATCATCTTAGGTAGAAAATAATTTCAATAAAACACTTGAACTTAGTTCTTGGGGAAAATATCCTTTCTTCTTCGATTTTTTTTCTTTTCAAAATATGTCATGAAATTTTAAAATAAAAGAAGTTTGTTGAAAATAAAATTGTAAACTTGTAAAGAAATATTAATGTAAATAATGATCTATGAAATCATAAAAATCCATACATGTCGTATAAGTTAAAAATAAAACATTCTCCTCGTACTTTTGTCGAAAAAGTAAAAATGTACCTCATATAGTAAACAAAAGAAATATTCCTTCCATACCATGTGGTAAAAGTAAACAAAGGGTAAAAATGAATTCAAAAATACATGGAAGAGTAATAAATTTTATTTTTAAAACATCCTTAGAAAACATGGACATGGATGATAAATATAACCCCAGTAAATACTTACGAATAAACAATCTCGGATAAGGACGAGATTGGAATAATTATCCCTTACCTTAGGTATGATATGCTTTGTACATATCTGAACCTCCTGTATAATGATTTAAATAATTTCATTGAATTATTCCAGAATCATCTTCATTTTTTTGATAACATATATGGTCATATTATTATCTATTTATTAGTAGCATTTCATTGTTACTCGTTATTCAGGTGTTGACAGCTTTATGTTCTTATGCATGTTTTGTCGAATAAATTCTTATACCTATTTTTAGGTTATAGTTATATCATTTAAATAATGGTATTAGTATAATATATATCATATTTATTCATTTAATTCATTTATATAATCAATCTTCAATGAATATCATGTAGAACGAATCACATCACATTGTGGAGATGGTAGGTCGTACATATGCACGAGTGATGATTTAACTCCCATGATTGTGGAATTGTATTGAAGTGTATGGTGTATAATATTTCAGAATCAATATAAATTTAAAATAAACACATATATCAATTTCTTCCATCATTATACCAATCCATGTATGTTGGTGATGAAAAACATATTACACCACGGTGTGGAGATGGTAGGCTGTACGTACGTACGGGTAGTGATTTCATTTTTCATAGGATGGATAGAAGATGGAAATGGTTATCTCATATAATAATAACATATCAGTAAACTAGTTATAATCGATTTATTACTTAATAATGTAACAACTCATATAGATTAAGTAAAAGAAGAATGAAGTTTTAATGAATCGATAAAGGATATTACCTCTTCTTCGATGAGCCTCTTCTAAACTTTCTCTTAGGGCACTAAAGTTGGTCACTTAAGAATACTAGGACATCTATTATGTTTCTAAGAAAGTTGATAAGGTAAATGGGCAATAATTGGCAGATTTTGGAAGTTCAGAATGGAGTGAAGATAAGAGGGAGGAGGTTCCCTTTTATAAGGGAGGAGAGGGTCACTTTTCGAAACCTCAAAAATATTAATTTATAATAAAATAAAAACCCACATAAAAACCTTGAAAATGACTCATATTAAAATATGATATTATATAGGGTTTTACTCTCATCAGAAAATTAAATTTATACATATTTTGAATTTATTTAATACTTTATCATTTTGATTTATCCTTATTTAATCTATTTAATTTTATTTGTGGTAATAATATTATAAATTTTAAATGGTTATAAATACTTACATATTTGTTTTTAATTGTCCATAATTGGATGATATATTACATTTTAGACCATATAATTTTCAATTTATAATACTTATATATATTTGTGATTTTTAAACAATTTAATAATATGTTATTTTTATAAAATATCAATTGTGTCAATTTTTACACTATTCATTTATTTGAATTTAAATAAAATCCACAGAAAAAATATATTCGATCCAAAATATATAATAGGTTCCTAAAATTTAATATTAATCTATAAAATTTTTGGAGAACATTAATTAGTTCATATAATATTTATTTTAATATTTTTAAAACCATTTATTTGATATTTCTCTTAATAAAATATTTACAATAATATTTTGGTATAATTATTTAATATAATTATTTTTTGCATAAAAATTAAAAATAAAATACTTTTATGAATATAAATCTAATATAATTCAAAAAAATATTTAAAATGTTATATTTTTTAAATTATGAGGGTGACAACATTGATATTATTTAAAATAAAATAATATAAGTGTCATAATCAATTTTATGTGGCTCCAAATGGTCAAACAGTTGACCATTAGATGATTATGGTTTATATATAAACAACCAATAAGTTTTTTTCTGGTGTTTGGGTCTTTTTATGGGTATTCTTATTTTAATAAAAACATTATTATTGTTTTTTCACTAAATAAATAAGTTCTGCATCATTAATGTATAAGTTATTAAGGTAATTATATATTTAATAAAAATTATAAATAATTTAATATGATAAGGAAAAATATTTTAGACTTCAAATGAGTATTAATAATCTGATTTATATTCCATATAACCTTATATCAAAAACAATTTAATTATTAAGGATTGAGTGAGGCATATTTCACTTTCCTTTAAATAAAATAACTTAAATGTCTCAATATCATCCAAGTGGGTTCCAATACATAACATTTAGACCCAAGTATATTTTTTAACGAAATATAATCATCCAATTATATTAATACAAGTGTTAGGGTAATTTTATAACATTATTTCTACCCTTAATTACCTGATTTAGCTTTAACTTAGGTAAAAAAAATCTGCCGTAGTTACTATTCATAAAGCCCAAAAAATAAAATAAGCATATTGAAATAATTTGGTCCTACTGATTCCAAATATTAAATTATTTTTTCAAAAATTCAAGACACATAAGATGTAGTAATTAATTTAAAATTAATCCCGTTGTGGAAAAATGGGTTTTTATTTAAAACATTACAAAAGATTGAAATAATTTTACATCTGAATTCAATATAAAATTAATGATAATGACACACTTTATATTAAATTGTAAATACATATTATATTTATAATTTAAAACCTTTAAATATTATCATTTAACTATATAAATTATCTCAATGAAAAAAGTTGTTTTTATGTAAAATTTAGCGTAAATTCACTATTCATCAAAATTTGATAGTTATCAGAAAAGTATGAATAATTTAACCAAAGTAATTTTTTTTATCATGATTCAAAATAATTAGTTTTTTTTCACGTTAAACTTATAAACTTTTAAAAAATTATATTTAAAATGGGTGTGCCATCAAAAGGATGACAAACTACAATTTTTTTTAAAAATAGCTCTTTTATTTGAAAATTTGATTTCTTTTCTCATACCATGATCTAGAAAATTTTTAAGATAAATTATAATGTTATAAAATTCAAAATTTGGTTAATAATATTCATAACAACTACTTCATAATATTATTATAATAATATATCAGTGTTTAGTGAAACTCTGTATTGCGTACCATGTATGCTATCAAGGATGGGCTCTCTTGCGTGTAACGCAATCCAAGTCAATTTTGCATGTAGCGAAATATTACTTTGGTTTTGTGTATAACATAATCCCAATGTAGTTCATTAATAAAATGAAAAAAATCTATACTCAATTTTGTGTAGAATAGTTTCTACCAAATGAACTTGAAATTGTGTATAACACGATCCAAGAATAGCGTTGCATACACTGCAAGCTAATATGACATTTCATATATCACAAGATAATATTGGTGTAGCGTACAACACAAGACATCAAATATATTAAGAAGAATATATCTAATAAAATCTTATGGTATTACATTCTACCCCCCTAAAAAAAATTTCACCCTCAAAATTCGTCAGGGTTTTAAATGTTTTACTACTTGAATGTTTCTTTTATTGAAACCCACATCGTAAAAAGGAATACAAAAACTTCATTTTAAGAAGAAATATTAGAAACATAGAGGACACCCAAAGTAACTCATCATTCGGATTCCACATAGGATAACATAGGTGGGAAGTGAAAACATAGATATAGAAGAGAAATCTAACCATCATGTTTTGATGAGGAGTGGTAGAGAACATGGCTATGAAAAATTAAACAATAACAATGCCATGAATTTGTGATGATATATGGTACCAACTGATTTATCAGATATGACAGTACTAGGATAACATTTTCTCTTTTCATGATCATTTCCCTAAAGTTGATGGATTTTTTCATAAGTAGAAATACTTAATTGATTTCAATGTAATATCATCGTTGGTAATTCCATGAACAATTTCCACTTAATATCTTATTTAATGAAATGAAGTTGAATTTTTCATTCTTTAAGTGTTAGAAAATCATGTGATAGAATGATATGTCATTCAATCTGTCATTATCACAAAAATGTTAGCACGGGTTAAAAAATATACATAAGTATATCTACGGTGAGATTAATCATATATGGTTCCCAAAATGGTCTTATACTTCATCTAACATACCACATAAAAAAATAAAACTAATTTATACTAACCAGGGACTTCCTATAGGCCAGTGGTAGGTGATAAAGACCTGTCGTACTTCAGTTGTGGGTTTGATTCCTGCACCCTTGTCTGACGCGATGGGTTTTCTCCCATCCTGCAAGTTGCCCTTTTTCAAGAACCACACTATTATAACATTTTAGAAATAAAATCGAAAAAAATCATAGCTTTAGACAATACTATATGATGTTCAAATTAATCCATTCCATCTTTTAGGATTATCCAAAATACTACTATCCAATCTCATAATATAATGAAAATGATAACTATAAAAATCATCTACCTACCATGTGAATACCATCATTTATCCCCCATATATCATAAGATATATCTTGTTGGCCACATTCCAAACATGTGAATACCTTAATAAAGCTTTCTCTTGAAACATGAATTACCATAGAATCTTAGTGAAAACATGAATGCTATTAATAGTTAACTCTTTCCACATACCAAAATCCTAAAAATTCTATATACTCAAACCATGATATCACTTTTTTACTTTTATCAGTAAAGAGAAAATTAATACTATCAAACATATTATGTTCTCCTTATCCCTTCATTATGAACATATGAATTTATTTCCAAAATTATTTCAATCACATTCCATGGTTACTGGTACGATCCAACATATACTTTCAAATACTTAAGAAAAAACAATAGTGTAACAATCCTTAGATGTTTCATTATTCCATAGTACCAAGAAATTACTTATACAACATTACTCTTGATAATCATGAAATCATTACACTACCTTCTTAAATCATTGACCGAGCTACATCATTTTATTCCTCAACACTTCTTTAATCTCATATACCATTTTTAGTCTCCTCCTCATCATCAACATAAATAATTCCCATATGACCATGCTCATTCTCGTCATGAGATTTTCCCTTAGGTAATTGATTTTCATATTGCCTGTACATTCAAAATTTAAAACATTTAACCATTATTGATGTCTTAGCAATACCATTATCCTTGTCCATTGTGTTAACTGAACCTTTTCCTTTGAAATTACTAGCTTTGTGTCCTTATTTTCCACACCCAAATAATCTTCAAGTTCCTTTGGAAAATTTTCCTTGATGCCTCTTCCCACATGATTAACATGAGGGTAATTGAACTGTGTTTCCTCTATGATCATCATGAAACTATATATTTCTCTTATTAGATGAGTTAGGAAACTTACCAAAGTTGAGATTATTGATCATATAATGGGATTGATGATTAAAAATAATAATGATGTTTTTACTTACATATCTCGTTTCATTTGTTTGATCGTGAAAAATATCATTACATTGTCCATCATATTCTCTAATAACATGAATCATCCTATTTCCATCAATTTTCTAAAACAAAAAATAATAGTGTGAGAGGCAACATTCACACTAGGAAAAAAACAAAATGAAGGGGGATTACATTCAATCTCTAACATCTTAGGATTAAACCTAGGTTATTAATGATCATTATCATAATTCTTGGACTACAACCTATACATATAATTAACCTTAGGTACATCTCTAGACATACCTTAGAAATATATCTTGGGATCTTATTAATGTTTTTGTATCCTAGTTCTCAAAGGATAACTAAACCTTTCCTCTGATACCAGATGTAGAGACCCAAGCTTGATGTACATTGAAATTACATTACTTGTGTGGAATACTTAATAAATAACAAAAAAGGAACCCATGGACCGTAATATTTTAATGTCTTTGGAAACGTAGAACATAATCTTCAAATAATGGGGAATGTTCATCAAAATCTACGATAAAGATATTCCCCTTTTTTTTCTTACCTCAAACTTTTCTTTATATCATGGGGAAAGGAAAACATAAAACATAGAAAGGTTGAGATCGAATGCTCAGTAAAGGTAAAGATGGAGAACATAAAACAATCCATAAACATTAGAACATAAAATTTAAGCATCAAAATCTTGAGCAATGATATAAAATATGGCAGTACATAAGGCATGGTTCATAAAATAATATTAACCATTAATGAATAGAATTAGAATAAAACATGTAATTCTGGAAAACTAATAATAACATATTATGATTTACATAGTTACCAAAGCATTTATTCCAAGACCATTATAGTGGGTGAAGTCTATTACTAAACCAGGTTTACTTTCCATTCCAGCCTTATATTACTGAACTAGATTTACTTGTCATTACAGCCATGTTTATCTCATAAAATATAAATATTTACCCAATGAATTGGAGGGATATTTAGGTCCCACACATCTCATAATGAAACCATTCTTATGTGTGCCACAAAATCATAAATCAGACATCATATCATAACCCGTGTAATAAATTGTGATTCATAAACATCATGTCATCATAACATAATCCATATAAGATAAATGGACTATATAAAAATAATTCCATCATAACATAATCAAATAAAAGTAATAATATGGGTATAAAAATAAACCTATATCATCTTAGAGGGGAAATAATTTTGATAATGCACTTGAACTTAGTTCTTGCGGAAAATGTTCTTTCTTCTTTAAAAACATTTTCTTTTCTCAATATGTCATGGAATTTTAAAATAAAATTTGTTAATAGAAAATAAACATGAATAATTATAAAGAAATATTAATAGAAATAATTATCTATAAAATTATAAAAATCTTGTTCATTACTGTATAAGTTAAAAAGAAAACATTCTCCTCGAACTTTTGTCAGAAAAGTCAAAAAGTACCTTGTATGGTGAACAAAAGAAATATTCCTTCCATATCATGTGGTAAAACTCTAAAAGGGTAAAAATTAATTAAAAAATACATTGAAGAACATTAAAAATTTTATGAAAAAATCTTTATAAAACATGGATATGGATGATAAATATGACCCCAGTAAATACTTACGAATAAACAATCTCGGATAAGAATGAGATTGGAATAATTATCCCTTACCTTAAGTATGATATGATTTGTACATATCCGAACCTTCTTTATAATGATTTAAATAATGTAATTGAGTTTTTCCAGAATCATATTAATATTTATGATATAATATATGGTAATATTCTTATCTGTTTATTGGTATCATTTCTTTGTTACTCATTTTGAAGGCATTAATACCTTTATGTTCTTATGCATGTTTTGTCGAATAAATTTTGATACCTTTTTTAGGTTATAGTTATATCATTTACAGAATGTTATTAGTATAATTTATATCATATTTTTTCATTAAATACTTTTATATAATCACTCTTGAATGAAGATCATGTGGAATGAATCACATCTCATCGTGGCAACGGTAGGCCGTACGTACGCACAAGCGACGATATCACTCCCATGATTGTGGAATTATACTGAAGTGTATGGTGTATAATATTTCAGAATAAATATAACTTTACAATAATCATATAAAGTTATTTCTTCCATAATTATACCCATCCAATTATGTTGGTGATGAAAAACATATTACACCACGACGTGGAGACGGTAGGCCGTACGTACGCAAGCGTGGTGATTTCATTTTTCTTAGGATAGATAAAAGATGGAATATGGTTGTTTTATATTCATAATAACATATCCATATACAAGTGATACTATATTTATTACTTAATAATGAAACAAATCATATAGAGGAAGTATAAGAGGAAATAATATTGAAAGAATCGGTAAATGATATTACCTCTTCTTCGACGTGCCTCTTCTAATCCTCCTCTTAGTGCAGTAAAGATGGTCTTTGTAGAAGCCGAAGACCACTATTATGTTGAAACAAAATTTGATAAGGGAAATGGTCAGGTATTGGCCAAGTATTAAAGTTCAAAATTGAGTGAAGAGAAGGGGGATGAGGTTCCCTTTTATAAGATATGAGAGGGGAACTTTTGGAAACCTCAAAAATATTTATTTATAATAAAATCAAACCCCACATAAAATCCTTTAAAATGACTCCACATTGAAGAATATATGTGATAGGGTTGTAATATTATAAAAAAACAAAAATTAGACATGTTTTGAATTTATTTTAAACCTTATCATATTTGATTTACCCTTATTTAATCTATATAATTTTATTTATGGTAATAATATTCTAAATTTTAAATGGTCTTAAATACTTACATTTGTGTTGTGAATTGTCCATAATTAGATAATTTATTAAATTTTAGACCATTTAATTTTCAATTTGTAATTGTTAAATATTTTATGATTTTTATACAATTTAATAATATGTTATTTTTATAAAATATCAAGTGTCAATTTTGACAGTATTCATTATTTGAATTTAAATAAAATCCACACAGAAGATAAATTTGAACAAAAAATATTTAATAGATTCATAACATGTCATATTAATCTAGAAAACTCTAGGATAACATTTATTAGTTCATATAATATTTATTTTAATATTTTTAAAACCATTTATTTGATATTTCTCTTAATGAAATGATTACTACAATATTTTTGTATAATTATTTAATATAATTATTTTTGCATAAAAATTGAAAATAAAATACAATGATGAATATAAATCTGATATATTTCATAATAATACTTTTAGTAGAAATTATATTCTAAAACACCCATCATTTAAAATGTTATATTTATTAAATTATGAAGGTGACAACTCTGACATCATTTAAAATAAAATGGTATAAGTGTCATAATCGCTTTTTTAAGGGTCCAAATGGTCCAAAAATCAACCATTGGATGCTTATAGTTTATATATACACGACCAATATTTTTCGGTCAGGTTTTTGGGTTTTTATGGGTATTATTATTTTAATTAAACTATATTATTGATTTTTCACTAAATAAATAATTTTTGCATCATTAATGTATAAGCTATTAAGGTAATTATATATTTCTAAAAAATTAAAAACAAATTAAAATGATAAAGATAAATATTTTAGATTTCAACTGAGTATTTATATTTGAATTTATATTTTGTACAACCTTATATTAAAAATAATTTAATTATTAGAGTTAGAGTGAGACATATTTCACTTTCCTTTAAATAAAATATACTGAATGTCTCAATCTCATTCAAGTGGGTTCCAATACATACCATTTCAAACCATGAATATTTTTGAATGAAATATAATCATCCAAATATATTAAGACATGTTCTAGAGTAATTTTATAATATTATTTTTCCCTTAATTATTTGATTTACCTTTAACTGTGGTAAATAAAATTTATTGTAGTTACTATTCATAAAGCCCAAAATATAAAAGAAGCCTATTAAAATAATTTGTACCTACTGATTCCAAATATTAAATATGTTTTTCAAAATTAAGACCCAAAATTTGTAGAAATTAATTTACAATTAATCCCTTTGTCGAAAAAATGAGTTTTT
This sequence comes from Viscum album, assembly GCA_963277665.1. Classification (NCBI taxonomy): domain Eukaryota; kingdom Viridiplantae; phylum Streptophyta; class Magnoliopsida; order Santalales; family Viscaceae; genus Viscum; species Viscum album. Next base: position 917,339,120 of record OY728164.1, on the reverse strand, counting down.
GTTTAAAACATTGCAAAAGATTGAAATGATTATACCTATGAATTCAATGTAAAATTAATGATAATGAAATACTTTATATTAAATTTTAAAAATATATTCTATTTATAATTTAAAACCATTCAATATTATAATTTAACCATATAAATTATCTCAATGAAAAATGTTGTTTTTAAGTAAAATTTAGCGTATTTTTATTATTCATCAAAATATGAAAGTTATCAGAAAAGTATGAAAATTTATTCCAAAGTAAATTTTTATATCCGGATTAAAAAAATTTAGTTTTTTTGTCATTTTAAACATATAAACTTTTTAAAAAATAGATTTAAAATGGGTGCTTCATAAAAAGTTGGAAAAAATGCATTTCTTAAAAAATAACTCTTTTATCTGAAAAATTGATATTTTTCTCATACCATGATCTAGAAAATGTGTAAGATGAATGATAATGTTATAATATTCAAAATTTTGTTAATACTATTCATAAAAAATAGTTCATAGTATTATTATAATAATATATCATTGTTTAGTGAAAATCGGTATTGTGTACCATGTAAGATATCAAGGATGGTCTCTCTTGCGTGTAACGCAAGCCAAGTCAGTTTTATGTGTACTGAAATATTAAATTGGTGTTGTGCATAACATAATAAAAATTTAGTTCATTTATAAATTGAAAAAAAATATATACTCAATGTTTCATAGAATAATTTCTTCCCAATGAACTTGAAATTTTGTATAACACGATCCAAGAATTGTGTTGCATACACTACGAGCTAATACGACATTGTGTATATCACAAGATAATATTTGTGTAGCGTACAACACAAGATATCAAAGAAATTAAAAATAATATATCTAATAAAATCTTAGGGTATTACATGAATAGTGGACCAAGATAATGTCTGGTGATAAATATTAATTTCTCGGACTGTATTATAATATTTATCATTGTGCCAACTTATTACATAAAATAAAAATAATATTAATATTTTATAGAATGGGGTAAGATAAGGCCTATTATATTATTTGTGTATCATTTTGTAATTAATTAATATTTTAACCATATTAAAAACTTTATAAATAGATGGCCATGTCTATTGTATCGGGTTAATTGAAAATTGAGAATCATTATGCTAAACAAATTTCTCTCTTGATTCATTCATCTCTCATCATATCAAGAATGATAATAACAAGAGATATTCATTCATTATTGATGCAACATGAAGTGATCAAGATGAAAAACATAAGATGATCGATCAACTACACTAGAACCCGACATTCCATCGGTGTTGTTTGGAGATCAATGGAGCCCATATGGGTCACTGCTAATGGGGATTCATATTGGGTCCCCCATATACATTGATGGTAATCCTCAAATGGGTTTCAAATGACCTGAAAAATCATCATAGAAGGATATGAGTTTGAGATATTCATTATTAAAATACTCTTTAATTGATTATAAATTTAACTTGAAAATATCATCTTTATGTTTCAGATTTACTATGTCAACATTTGATAGAAAAAAATCATTATTCATGACCTTTATTCCATTGAAAATTAGTGAATGATTCATCAAATCTAAAAAAAATTATTATTTATTCACACAATTGGATCTTCTATTGTGTTTGGAAAATTCTTGTGGTATCAAATAGAGGTTACATTTAAATTTATAATTTCTTATTTTATTTTTGATAGTATATAGACATTTTTATTAAACAATATTTCAAGTTTAATCATTATTTCATCTTATTTTTAATTAAAATTTTATGATATTTTAACATTTATCATTCAAGATTCAAATTTTCTTAAGTCCAAATAATATATTAAGTAAGATCAAAGATGCCACTGGGAGGTGCCAAAGTTGATGGCTGGTAGATTGGTATTCAAGGTATGCATATCGAGTACACAATGTGTTCCTATGTTTATTTTACCTGGATGTATTGTGGTATAAAAAATGAACCAATAAGTTACTCTATGTATGTAATTTATCATACACCATGCATTGATCGAGCCCATATGGAACATGATCTATCTAAATATTTGGCATGTAGCTAGAGTACACATCTGGTAGTTTACATGGTTTAGTGGTAAAATTCATAATAATTGTGTGGTCAAATACATGGTTTAAAAAAATATTGATAACCAAGAACATTAATGAAACACATAACATGTAAGAAGAAAACATGACATGTAAATCATTAATTACTATGTTCGAAGGGCATACTCAGTCAAGAAACAAGTTATATAGACACATGAAGAGAAGACTAAACAAATTTTATCTCATGAGTACATAGTATGTAATCTTGATGAGGTACATGTTGAATCCCTTGAAATTAATCCTTAGTGTATGGAATCCATACAACACTATATTTTTCTCATTGGTACATGACATGTAATATTGTTAAGAAACACGCAGAAGATCTATGTGTTAATACTAGATAAAAAAATATAATAACATGGCATGAAGCTCATTAGTAGATGGTGTGTAGTCCCTCATTAAAGGAATGAATTAAATTATATTAAAATAAATGATTTCATCATTAAAACCACAATTATATTGTTTTTACTACATTTTTCTGGATATGAAACAATTATTTATTTAAATTAATATATGATCAATTAATTCCTGGTAATTATCTTTAATTATTGGGTATTCATTTTATTCCATAAATTCCATTAATATGGGTACATTGTTGGGAATTTAGATGGTCATTAAGATAAATAAAATTAATTGACTAATTAAATAATTAAATTATACAAGTTTCCTTATCTTGATGATAATGAAATAATTGATGTCAATTCTAGATAGTTTATATTTTTTATATTCAATAGATTTTTATGGAAAAGCATGAACTTTGACTAAACCAATGTATGAGTATGTTTTATTTCATTTTATTCTAATCCATGGTTTTGGAAATAATCTTTTTTTAAATTAAATATGATGGGATGTGAATCAACCCTCCATCACTTATTATGTAAGATCCACATTTCCATGGTTATTTATATAATTTCCTTTAACATATCCATTGGTTTCCCCCAAATGAATGTGATTTATAAAAATATGTAATAAAATTGAATCCCAAGAAACATAGAGGCTATTTGAGATAGAACCAAGAAGAAACTATCATAGGTGATATATAGCAGGACATGGTGTAAAGAGGATGCTCGTGCTAGGATTGTGGCATGGAGTTTTTCCCAAGGGAATTGGTTGGATTATATTTCAATCAATAAATCAACCATTATATAATATCATGATCGAGTAATTTATTTATTTATGTCTTATGAGTTACTTATTTTATAGATGTGAGACTGTGGTGACAAAAGTATGTCAACTAATATAAAAATATGGATTTAGATAAATTGAATATGGTTTAATGTTTGATAAATAGATGGATAATCACTTAAATAAAATCAACTTAATATTAACAAGACACATAAAAGATAAAAATAGAAAAATTTATGCATAATAAATTTAAAAATAATATCCATAAACTAAATATTAAGTTATAATAACCCTTCAAATACATGATTAGAAATGAAACCATAAAATTATGTGTTTAAAAAATCCTCATTAGGACAAAAAAAACTATTAATAATTTCATATAAATGCGTTGGGATAACATAACAAAATTACACCAAGATAAGTATCCCTCTCTAGAATTGACGTAACTTGGATTAATGTGTTGAGAAAATTTGGGTAAGGGTTTCTAGATTGGGGAGTCCACTCAATGTTTCATATAATGAAAATCCTGTAGTTAGAAATGAACATATTACTGAAAAAACTTTTTTTAACTGATCGATTCCTCACATGGGTGATGAAAAGGGAAATATGAATCCTTTTAACAAGATTTTATGGAGTGATGGGAAATTCATTGTTTAATGGTGAGGTCAATTAAGACATTAAAACATAGCGTGAGATATATTAAAATTAAAATAAATATTTTATCTCACATAAATTATATTCAAGTAATGTACTTATAATATTCTATTTTAATATTGAAGAATAATGAAATGTTAATCAACCATGTAATCATATGATTAGTTTTAATAAAAGACTATCTATTTATTGGAAGTAACTTTTAGAAATTGTTCTGAAACCTATGAGTTGTGTTGTGCTAGGAATAGGAAAATTATGTGTTATAATCCCCACTTTATGATCATCCTGAATAGATGGAATGTGATGAAGTGTTATCTATATATGATAAAAATATGATAGAAATGGTCAACCTTTAGTATTTATTGCATTCATCAATTTTTGGTGAACTCATGAAGTCACATGATGTCATGGATTCTTATAACATGCTCTAAAATATCTATACTATATATCAAGAGAGAGATAGACAAGAATATTTTAAGATAACCAATGCACTGTTTTAGAGTAAACATGCAACAAAAAAAATCAATAGAAATTAATATTTTATAATAATTTATTATAATATAAATAACCTAAAATCACATATATAACACAATAATAACATTATAAATTATTAATGGACGAAATAAAAGGTATGTCTAAGAAATTAAACAATATATCTCAAAGGAATAGTAACATGGCCCTTTCAATAGTATAATAACCATTAAGAATAGTAATTTAGCAAATAAAATAGTAAAATCACCTATAAAAATAGTAATAAATTTTTTTCATATTAAAAATGAAAATGTGACATAATTATATCATAGTATAATTAAATAAATGTTTTATGAATGATAAATTAAGTCTTGGTATTTTTATAAATAAAATTTTTTTATCTAAATTTGTATTTTTGATATAAAAATTTTAAAGATAATTTTTTTTCATAATATAGATTCATAAATTAATAGTTTTTTAATATGATTATAACATAATTTTATGATACCTTAATTATTTTTCAAAGTGTTATAAAATCAGTTTTAATTTTAAAATCAGTATTTTTTGAATAAATGATGTTTTTAATTAAAAATGAAAATTCTTATATTCAGAAAATAATTTTCATAAAATGAAGTTAATTTTTGAAATCATCACATCAAATGTTTCTTGGGGTAATTTTTGGGTAATTTTATAAAATATTTCAATTTTTTGATGAATAGTAAAAATACAGTTTTCATGTAACCAATGTAACTAAAATTACATCATTCGTGATGTAATAGTGATATAATTACATACAGAACACCATGTTTGGATAATATTTCATAGAAACCAAGGGATTTATAGTATCGTGTAGGAGGAGGCACATTGAGGAAAGCGTAAGTCTCAGTTAACTCTTCCATCATTTCTAATTATCCTTTTACTTTTACTAATTCCTTTAAAAACCACATACTCTAAAATTGATTATGAAGTAATTAAAAATTAAATTAATGATTTTAACCTACTAAATGTATCATATGTATGACATATATAATTTTTGTACTTCCTTTTCTGGCTCTTTCAACAACATCTTGTTGAAAGTCAGTTAACCACAAACAGAGACATTTCCAAAATGATTCATATAACCACCTTCATGCATGGAAAATACATATTTTATATAATATATATATATATATTTAATTAAATTATTGTATTATTTTATAATTAATTATACTAATCTATAATTTACATTTAACAAAATAGGAAAATCTAGGGAAAACTGGAAATGTTTAAGTAAAAAATTATATCCTAATGCTTAGATTTTATAAAAAATTATTATGAAATATAATTCAATGATTATAATTGATAATTGTTTTATAAAATGACTATAATTAACTTCTGGATAAGTGTTTTAAAAATATGTGTTTCTTATTCAGGTGGCAAAAAAGTGACGTAATTAAGCAAGAATTAATGTAAGGCGATTCTCGAAACCAAAAATATTTCATTGGGTGTTCTCTCTATCACTCCTTTTTTTTGTTTTGATGTCCATTTAATGTTCCTTAAATATTATTTATTTTTACTAGATTTTTTTCTGGTATATACCTATTTCCAATATGGTTTTATGAGAAATTCAATGATTTTTTCCAAAAGAACACTTCTTTTTGAAACACATTTTGACACCTCTTATGTTGTTTCTTCTTCACTAAAGAATGATGAATTATATAAAAAATATGTTATTACCTTTCTCATTTGGTAACATGAAATGTTATTAATTAATTTTTTATTTAGGAAATGAAACCCCTTACTTTCCATGGGTTATTTTATGTATAATATTGATATAATTTCTTTGCGACATGAATGATAAAGTAAATTCTATGATGTGACAGATGTGCCTAGAATTATATAGAACTTGTAAATATTATGATGTGATGAGTGTTCCTAGAAAATATATAGTTCTCCAATACATTGAGTAATGTGATTTATCACATTAGATAAATTAAAATAAGCCTGGTAGTTGATCTCTAAGACACGGTGTCTCATTTTTATGGATTTCCACATACCATGCCAATATATAATTCTTCCTTTCAAGATTATGATGATGACAATTTTATTATATTATGATGATGGTAATGATTATTATCACTGATGATTTATGTCTATTTTCCATCCTCTTACTGAGATTTTATCTCACCCATTATTTTGATGTATATCCATAGATGAATACTCATACAATGGAAAACACAAGTGCCACTAAGAATATAGATAAAAAATAAATAAATGTTTTTGTTTTATTATTTAAAATTTATGTATTATAAAATTTTTCACAAGATACTAGACCTTTGGATCCTAGTAGTGTAATGATTTTTTTTGTTTTTATCTTTAATATGATTTCATAATCATGTATAAAAAGTTGGGTGTCTATAGATAGTATCAAAGAAAAATTTAGTTAATTTGAAATTTAGGATTTGAGAACCTTAGTGAAAAACCTTAATATGAGACTAAATATAAGTATTCACCCCAGATGTTTTTTATAAAAATTACAAAGATAGGGAGACCACAAGATATTCCATTAGAATTAATTTCAAAAAGTTACTAATTTATTTATTTATTACATGTTTAATTATGATTTGTTCAAATACTTTATTGTCTAGAAAATTGTGGGAGCTATGGGAATACAGGGTAATAACCCATATTTGGGACAATGCAATGATTTCCCGAATGATTTCTATAATTCTTTAAGAGGTGGAGTTCAAAATTTCATAGTGATACATACCCATATCTTTCAGGCTATAATAAATAACACAAAAAATGGGGATCTTACACCTTACCCTAAGAGGGATCAACTGGATATTGAGTCTTTTATACGACAATGACCCCTAATGTTTAGTAGATATTCAGATCCACTAGTCATGAAACAATTAGTTAACTCAATAAATATTATATTTTCAATGTTATATTATTTTGAGATAGAGAATGTGACTCGGGACATTTATCATTTAGATAAAGAGGTTGATCAATGGTGGGAATTGATTAAGAACACCATGAGGAAGGATAAAATTTAAGTTATAGAGTGGGATGACATTAAGATAATGATTCATAACTTGTATTTTCCTCAGAATTTTCATAAAAATATGGAGAGAGTTAATTAAATTGAAGAAAAAGGAAGGTGAATCTATCATGTCCTATAATGAAAATTTCATAATCCTTTTAAGGTATTCTTTGGGTTTTGTTTTGAACAATGATAGAAAAATTGATAGATTCATTAGTGGTTTTAAACAACGCCTTTGAAATGATATATATATATATAAGACTTCAAGAATTATGAATAAGGTTTTTGATATGATCTAAATGTGTATATGGATTTTGGAGAATGGTCACATGAATTTGTTAATAAGAAATGAATGATGGAGTTTCAAGCTAGATGATATAATTAAAATGGTGGAATGAAATCCCAACCATAAACATGTAAAAAATGTTGGAATAAGAATCATGGGAACTGACTCAAAGGGATGGGGAAATTCTATATCTGTTGGATAAAAGTCCAAAAAGCCCATGAATTTCATAGATACATAAATATGTCATCCAATATGATAAAGGAAAGGAAATCAAAACTTATGGTTCAATGCTTCAACTATTAAGATTAAGGGAACTATGAAATCTGGTGCACTAAACCTCGAATCCTTGAGGGTAATCAGTGTCATCAGCCACCAAATCCAAAGGATAAAGGGAAGGATTATTCCATCACTACTGTTGGAGTGGAGGAAGAAAATAAAGTCACATAAGTTATAATTCCTATCTTATCAATAATGGAAAATGTATTATTTTATTCAAGTTCTATACATTACTTTATATCATGAATGTTTACTAGAACTATTGAATCAAATCCCCAAAAACATGATGTAGAGATATCCAAAAAAACACATAGTGATGAAATCATTATAACCCAAGGGTTGGAATATTCTCTTATTGGATTATGCGGGAATATTAGTCCATTTAATCTAATGATACTTCCATTGGAAGAATTCCATGCTATACTGGGGATGGATTGACTCTCTTTATTTGAATAACACATCAAATTTTATAAAAAGGAAATATATTTTCATATTCCAAACCATCCTATGGTCCTTTAAAAATTTAATGAAAAACATGAATCTCCTTTAGATGATATCTCAATGGTTTGGGTGTTTATTCCCATTAAAAAAGAATACCTTGCACAAATGGTTAATTAAAAGAAATCTATCAACCTAGGGGAAAGCCCATTAAGATGGAATATAGTCATGTATTTCCTGATGAGTTACTTAGATTCAAAGATTCCCAACACAATTAATTTAAATGCTAAAGACTAAAAAACTGAAATTAGAATAGAATATGAAATAAAACCTCCATATTGAGAACTTTTCAAGACATTGGACGCAAAATCACCAATAGTAGGGTGGTTAGAAAGAAAGTAAATCAGTCAATTGTAAATTAATGGAAAGAAATAAAGAATAATGAGAAGAATAAAGATCTGATGTTATATATACCTGATCCTTCCAAAATGAAATATAAAGTATGGGTGAAAAAATAACCCAACATGATACATTTAGAGGATAATTCGGGTATAACCTGGATAGATTTTACTGAAGAGGAAAATAAATCTAATAAAGAACAAAGCCTCTTAGAAGAAATAAATAATATGGCTTTAGACGATATCAGGCTTTCCAATCATTATCCTAAAAATCAAACCATAATACCTATCAAACTATGTAGGTTTTGTGCTCTAATTTCACCAGTAATGCTACATATACACTAGACATGAGGGATTCAACACCTCCAAATGAATAAAAACAATGCAATTTATACAACACATTCACTGCATATTTTCACATAGGATTAACCTCTATGAAAACTATGGATACAGAATCCTCCCCATCTTTGGGTATTGGATAGATATATGAACCCCCCTCATTAAAGGAATCTTCTACTCTAGGGAAGAAAAATGAGATCAAATGTAATTTAAATGATTTATAATCTTTTCCCTCTAATCACAACTTTTCTATTCATAGATCTAAATGTATGGAGATAACAAGCCTATCTTTTAGCCCAAAGTCTGTTCAAACATTGGCACAGACCATCACATCTAAGGTTATTTAAAATGTTACCAAGACCCTAGAATTTGTAAAACCTGGTATGGGGAAGGCACCCTTGGTATAGGAACCTTTTCAAATGCATGATAACACCACTGAGCAGATGCAATTTCTTCCACCTTCAATGGGAACTGTCCAAATCTTTTCTGTCATAGAGGTCTTTGTTGTGAAGAAGCCTCAAGAAAACCCATCAACCCCTTGAACTTCCCTACAATAGGATTTAGATATCTCTAAGGATCCACCTGTTTTACCTATTGATAGTCTGAATACGATTTATGTAAAACCTGGGAGCCTGAATTCCAGCCCGAGGGATGTTCAGGCCAAAGCATAGCCCCCTAATAACAAACATAACAAAACCACTGCTCAATCCATGGAATATAAAAATCCAGTAAAGAAGAACTCACCCTCGGTTCATGATACTATGACAATTCAGGCCAAAAGAAGCTCCACTGAGCAGATGCAATGTCTTCCATCTTCTTTGGACACTGTCAAACTTCAGAATCCATCTATTTCTAGTGTGGAGAAGATAAAGGTTTAATCTACAGTCTTCTGCAATGTACAATAGCTGGACACATAGGCACCAAACAATCCAGATACACCTATTACTCTTACTATAATCTTCTATTTTGTTAGTTTTAAAACTATAGACAATTTTGATAATAAATAGAACTCTGGAAACATACCATCTAATCATAATAACATCCCTTCTTTGTTGTGCAATCAGAACTGTGTGGACTCAGAACTAAATGCCTCATTAAACAACCATAATAAGGGGAATGATAAGGTTAAAAATTCAAACTGCACCTCTAAAAAATCTACCAATTAATAGTAAAATACCACTAATAATTATAATCCATAAAATTTTAGAAGGTCTTCTAGAAATAAAGGTTCTGGGAAAATGAAAAATGGGAGTTCTAACTCCAAATTCAAGTTCAAATGAAGATTCAATTTTGGAATTTTTAGGGTATTTCCAACTCTGACATGATTACTATTCTAAAAATAATGGTCAACTCTGACACATTTGCAATTGCTGAACACAAAATTTCCTTCTCTTATAAATAATCTCATTTATGTCAGCATATTTATATTTTTACTGGTTCAATAAAAAACATATCCATTGTGGAATCTCTATGGATTTTCATGCTTTCTTCTTTACAGAATGTTTTCATTTTCAATGTCTCTGATCATATTTTTACTTTCAAATTTAATACTGATGACACACGATTGTTTTTCACTTTTTTATGCTATGAATAGTTACCATGAATGGATAACTCTATGGAATGACCTTTCATATCTAGGCACTAATATTAAATCCCCTTGGTTTCTTATTTGAGACTTTAATTCCATTATGAACACAAGTGAAAACATTTTGTCTATCGCAGGCTTATATATCTTTTAGAGAATTTAAAGCCTCGATTTATGACAAAAATATCATTGAAATTAACCATACTGGTGAAAAATACACGTAGTATAGAAGACACTACAATCTACTAGTTTCCTCCAAGTTAGATAGAGCTTTTATGAATGTTCAAGCTTTAGATAAGTGGGACACAATCTCAAGAACCACTCTCCAAAAGATGAACTATGATTATCAAAAACATTTGGCCAATATTTCCACTAAATACATGACACCTCATCTAAAATTTAAATTTAACAATGTATGATTCTCTGATGTATATTTCACCAATTTCATTTAAAACTTTTGGTCTTCCATGTCACACAGTAATGATACCATTTAATGTATTGTTAAATCTAAAAATCTCAAAAAAACTATACAAAGTTGGTGTATCTTCAAGGATAATAAAATTAACAATGTCATCCTTTATCTTGAGGAAGAACTAAATGCTCCATAAAACAATAATAATAGTTCTCACCTTATAACTAATCCAACTCAAGAAATAAACCTTGTGGTTAAAATTAACCCCTTGATCGCTTTTAAAGAAAATATGAGAAAAAAATCATTTAATGTTAAATTTTTATCATATGGTAACATAAAGACCATGTTCTATAACCAACATCAAATAATTATGAAGTCTTTTAGGTCGTTAACCTCTCTAAATATAGGGGAATAACTTGTCGAAAAAGATTATAACATTCCTCCTCACATAGTCTCCTGCTATGAATCCCTATTCAATAGTCTTAATATCAAAAACAATATCCTTCCTGAGTTCATTCTGATGGTGATCACTGATGAGGACACCACCTTTCTTCATTCCACCCTGTTGGACCATGAAATTAAAACACTATCTTTAGTTTGAATCCTGATAGTGCTCTGGGTTCTTATGGCTTCAACAATGTTTTTTCCAAAATTATTTAGATGTGATTCATGTTGATATTTGTAATATTGTTAAATCCTTTTTTTTCAAAGGTTTGCTTCCTCATGATCTTAATGATCAATTTCTCACCTTGATCCCAAAAGTGGATAACGCTTATGATAATCATCAATTTAGATCCATTCCTCTCATTATCACTCTTTATAAAATCTTCCCCAAAATCACTACAAATAGACATTCAACTATCACAGACAAAATTGTCTCCTGGAATCAATTTGGTTTTAACAAGGGTTGATCCATTCAGGATTGCATCTTTCTTTCCTCTGAGTGTATCAATAACTTGAAGAAATTTAAAAAAGGAGGTAATATTGCTATCAAACATGAAATCATAAAATCACTTGACACCATGGATTAAAAATCTATCTTTAAGGTTCTTCAAGGTTTTGGTTTTAGTGTGTCGTGTATCAATGCTGTCATAAATCTTTTCAATTTCGAGTTTATCTCCATTTTGGTCAATTTCCCTCTTAAGGGATATTTTAAATTATCCAACGGTTTCAGAAAAGGTGACCCCTTTCTTCCATTATCTTGTCGATAGCATAATACTATATTAGTTTCATGATCACCCATTCAGTGTACAAGAATAGGCTGAAGCCCATCCATGTTTCTAGGAATGTGAATACTCCCACCCACCTTTTTTATACTGATGATATCATCCTTATACTTCACGGTGATAAAAGAATCATTCTTAATATCAAAAAAATTCTCTCTCACTATGAAGCTGTTTTTGGTCATAAAATTTGTTGGAACAAATCCTTCATCACCTTTGGGAAGAATTTTCCTCCCTAAAGAAAATGTAACATCATCAATGTCCTTGGTCTGAAAGAAGGTACTCTCCCTTTCAGTTATCTTGGTGTTCCAATTTTTTAGGGAAGACCAAATTCAAGCTTTTATGCATCAATTGCTGACCATATTCTAAACCAGATTTCATCTTGGAAAGTTAAATCCCTCTCTATGGAAGGTCATACTTACCTTTCCAAATCCACAATTTTCTCTATGATGGTCTACTCCATGATGGTTTGAAAATGGATTGTTGGGATTATCAAAAAAATAAACATTGTGATAAATAACTTCAACTAGACTGTTAGTACTCTGGAAAGAAATATTGTGATTGTCCTTGGTCAATTTCTTGCAAATCTATTGAAAAATATGATATCATTATAAAAAAATAATATATTTTAATGAAACCCTGTAATTTCTTCTCACATGGAACCTTTTTACAATACATCAAAAGATATTAATTCCTCAAAAATAGATTTTTTGAAAAATATAATATGGGAAAATTGAATTTCATGAGATCATCCATTTATCCATCCAACAATCAATCCTTATCTAATATTATGAATAATTCCATATGGATGGTCTTGAGAGATTCTACCATGAAATTCTAGTTAGACAATTGGAATGGTATGAACTTAATTTCTATGATATCTCTGAATCAAGCCCATGAGAACATCAAATTATTTGTTAGAGAAATTATAAACTCTCAACATGATAAACTACCTAATACCATTCTAAGCATAATTGATAACTAATTTTTCACTAACACTAATGATTTGTTAATTTGGGAACCTTCTCACAATGGGATTCTTAAATTTAAAAACTTCTATAACCATTATTTTTGTAACTTTGAGAGTGATTATAGTTGGATAAAAAATTTCAACAATACTTAGATTAAACCTTCAAGATTCAATCCCATTTGGCATCTTGTTCACAATAGACTTCCCACAGAGACATGCCTTAAATCTTTAGGAATCCATCTTTTCTCTAAGTAGAAAAATCTTTAACTAACACAGAGATTATGCTAAACATATCTTTCTTACTTATTCTACTGATTCTTCTCTTTAGAACTATATTTTTGACAATTTTGATTGTAGATGGTTGATTGTTGACTCGGTCAATAATCAACTAATGAAATGTGCAGAAATGGAAGGATCTCACCAAATTAAGAACCTTTTTATAACTGCATTTGCTGAGCTCCATCATGTGGTCTATTATGACCAGAATGATATTATTTATAACAATTACTCACCCTATACAATGTAGGTAGAATGTGGATCCTTATTTCTTTACATGAATCTGAATTGAAGAAAAATGCACATTGTCACAACACTGGGCATGAATTTTTTATTCTATGACATATTTGGATTAAATTCAATTTCAGTCAACCCCAATACACTCTGGATGTTTTTTGGAGGACCCCTCTTAATGGATGGGTAAAAATCAATATTTATGGAACCTCCAATGGCAATCCATGTCTCTTGAGATGTGGGGATATCTACAGAAATAACATTGGTTTGATTCGTGGATGCTTTATGGGTGTCTATGGAATTTCAACCTCTCTTGAAGCCGATATTTTGAGTTTAATTAATGTTATTTCCTTCGCCAAGAACCTTGTATGGAAAAATCTTTGTCTCAAAAGTGGCTCGATGACTATCGTGTATGAAATTTAGAATGGAATATCACATATTACTTGGACAGTTACTACCCATTAGATGGATTGCATCCCCTTGCTTAATGATATCAACTACATCATCACACATGTTTATTGTGAAGCGAACACAGTTGCAGATGGCCTATCCAACATGGGATTAAACAAAGACATTACCCAGTTCAAATACCTCCTGCTAATCTTAATCCCTTAAATGAAAAATATTGTATTATGATTCCGTATTTTAGACTATTGTAATCCTCCTTTTTTATATAATAATTGTGATTTGGTATTTTTGGGCCATGGAATCATATTTAAAAAAACATGGACTTCCCCAAAATCGTGATGTACATCTATCAATTGAACTCATATGCAGAACTAATCCTGTTCCAAAATTTTCCTATAGGATGAACTCTATCGAAATGGAGGTGTTAAAAAAGCAGTTGCAAGATAATTTTAAAAAAAGGGACCACAAACACTAGTGTATCACCTTGTGGGTGTTCTAGTGATCTTTATAAAGATAAATTATGGATCAATGTGGATGTGTATTGACTCTTGAGATCTCAACAAGATCACCATAAAGAAAAAATATCTTCTTCCAAGTACAGAGGGATTTTTAGATCAACTACTAGGAGGTCAATACTTCTCAAAGGTTGATCTTCATTTCAGATTAGATAAAGGTGAAGAAAAAATATATTTAGAAGACTTACTTCCATAAAATTTATTGGAACAATGAGTTTCTAGTGATGATATTCAAATATACTAATTCCCCTAAATATTATTGGATTTGATGAATATAGTCTTTGAAAACAACCTTTACAAATTTTTGGAAATTTTTATCGAAGATATTATCATCTATTACAAAAGAATGAAATAACAAGAAGAACATATAAGTATTGTTATGGAGACTTTGAGAAACGATAAAGTGTATGTCAAGTTTAGAATGTGTGAAATTTGGATACAATAAGTCACATTCTTGGGGCACGTTATCACAACTGAGTAAATTTCCATGGAATCCAAAAAACAAATGCAATTTAGGAATGGACCAGACCCTTTAGTGTCATGAAAATTCATAGTTTTCTCAAATTAGTAGGGTACTACCAATATTTTCTGAAACATTTTTCATGATTTTACATCCCAATAACTAAATTAACATGGAAAGTGGTAATGTATGTCTACATTAATGAATGTGATGAATGATTCAATGAGCTTAATAAGAGGATAATCACTACAACAATAATCACATTAACAAAAATTAGTGATATTTTTGTCATATAAAATGATGCTTCAAGGAAATTTCTGGGTTTTTTACTCATGAAAAATGATAAAGTGATGGTCTATGCCTCACAACATTTGGAGATCTAGGAGAAGAACTACTTGATGCATGATATGTAGTTTAAAGCTATATTATTCACCTATAATATTTGGAAACACTACCTCTATAATGATAAGTGTGACATATATACTAATCATATGAGAATAAAGTATATATTCACACAAAAGGAGATAAAAATGAATCAAAGGATATGGTTAGAGGTATTCATGGACTGATATTTCTCTATTCATTATGATCTTGGGAAGAAAAACAAGGTAGCTAATAGTCTTAAAAGAAAACTACCTACAACACTATCCATGATGCAGATTGAGAAAGACCCCATCATCGTGGATATACAAATAATGGATTTGGAGATCATAATGGTAGGGAATAAATTCTACATTTCCAAAATTATTTTCCAACAATCTATCAAAGATAATATTAATGAGGCATAAAGGGATGATCTAGAGTGACAATAGATGGTGAATTTTTTAAACTAGGGGAAGATGTAGGAGTTTAATATCGGTGATGATGGTGTGATTTGGTTTGCAATTCGGATGTATATAACTTCATCACTAGAGATAAAGAACGGACTATTGGATAATGACCGTAGATAAAAATTCTCTATCAATCCTGAAAGTAACATGATTTATGATGATCTATGAGATCACTTATGATGGGGCAACATGAAGAAAGTGATTGAGAAGTATATATCAAGGTTCTTAATATGTCAGTAAGTTAATTTATAGTAACATAAGTCCAAAGGAATGATGAAACTACTTCCCATATCCATGTAGAAATGGTAGAATGTCATTGTGAACATTTTCACTGGTCTCCCAAAGACATCTAATGGAAACAACGTTATATGGGTTATGGTGGATCGACTCACCATGATTTCCAACTTTATTGAAATTAGGGAAGATCTATTACTTGAATGAATTGATACGATATATGTAAATGAAGTGGTGAGGATACATGGGTTTCCACTTTTAATATTTTCTGATCATGATAGATGGTTTACATCCAAATTGCTGAGGAGTCTTCAACATGCGTTGAGTACTAAATTGAATTTCAGCATGGCCTATCACCCCCAAAATGATGACCAATCCGAAATAACTATTCTGATACTCAAAGTCATTCTATGATCATGATAAATGGAATTAAAAGGTGTATGGGATCATCATTTACAATAGGTTGAATTATCATATAATAATATCTACCACTCGAGTATTTAGATGTCTCTATATGAAGCCCTATATGGAAATTATTTAGAACTTAAAATTGGTGGGTTGAAGATGGAAAATGAAAGCTACTTTCACATGATCTTGTGTAAGAAATTACATAAAAGGTCGAAGCCATCCAAAAACATATCAAGGAATATCAAAGTCAGTAAAAGAGACATACTGACAACCATTGAAGGGAATTTGAGTTTGATGATGGATATAAAGTCATCCTTCAAATACCAATATGGAATAGAGTCATTGGGTTTGGAAATAAATGGAAGCCTACACCTTGGTACATTCACCCAAATGAGATCCTTGATAACATAAGTGTTGCAGACTACTGGGTTGAACTTCCATGAAATATGGATAAAGATCACGATGTATTCCTTTTATCTATTTTAAGAATGTATATACCAAATCCCTCACATGTACTGAACTTAGAGGTCGTATAGGTGGAAGATGATCTCTCTTTTATGAAGAATATGATAAACATTATGGACCAAAGAGAGAAGATTTTATTCAATAAGAAAACCCACCTTTTCAATGATCCATGGAGGAACTGTAAATATAAATAAGGAATTGGGAACTAGAGGAGGTGATGAAAGATAAGTACCCTCACCTGTTTTTTTCAAAGTTTATAAAACAAAATTTTGATGGAAAAATTTAAAAGGGGGGAAGAATGTAATGAAAAATTTTTACCAGAGGAAATTACCTTCTAATAATAATGTCATATAGTATAAATAATACAAAATCACATATATAAGACAATACCAACTTTATAAATAATAAATTATCGAAATAAAATTTATTTCAAGAAATTAAGGAACCTATCCTGATGGAATAGTAACCTTAACCTTAGAATAGTAACATGACCATTAGGAATAGTAATTTGACCAATAGAATAGTAACCTCACCAAGGAAATCCTAAATAAAATTTATTCATATTATTAGTTAAAATATGACATAATTGTGACACAATATAAGTAAATAAATGTTTTTAAAATGATAAATTAAGTGTTTGTCTTTTTGGAAAACATAAATTTTTAATTATAATTTTATAATAGATAAAATAATTTTAAGGAATATTTATTTTCATAAATTAGATTCATAAATCAATATTTTTTTGACTTATGATTATAATATAATTTTATGACATATTAATTAAAATATCAAACTGTCATAAAATAAATTATAATTTTAAAATCAATATTTTTGGAAAAAATAATGGTTTTTATAAAAATTTAAATTTATAATATTTAGATATTTAATTTTATATAATGGTTGAAAATTTTGAAATCAGCACATCAAATTTTCAAAGGGTTATTTTTTTAGTAATTTTATAAAATACATCATTTTTACAATGAATAGTAAAAATACAGTTTTCACATGACTAATGTAACTAAAATTACATCATTCATGAAGTAATAATGAAGTAATTATTTCATGGAAATAAATTACAAATATTTTTTAATTTATTTTAAAAATGATTCATTATAATATAATAAACTCAATTTACAAAACTAAAAAGAACTTTCCAAAACATAACGTCAAAAGTAATTCCTTAAAATATCAATTTCTCTTTCATTCCACTTTACATTTTAATATACTAATAAATTAGATATATAACGTTTTTATAAAGTCTAAACCTAATTATATTATATTAATATATGATTTATATTATCAAAAAACACACTATTACAAGTCTAACATTTGATATAATATTTTATTTAATATTTTATTCTAAAAATATCCCTATCCTCAAGTATAAATAACCACCCTACCTACCATTAGAAAACCACTCCTCCTACCCATTCCAAATCCTCCATCACAATAATTTTAGAATAATTATGGATTTTCTATAATAATTCACTCCAATATCCAATGGAGTTATAATATCGTGCAAGAGGAGCCACACCGAGGAAAGAGTAAGTCTTTGTTAACTCTTCCCTGTTTTCTTATCCTTATATTGTTTTACCAATTACCTTCAAAAACACATACTCTAAAATTATTTATTAAATAATTTAACATTAAATTAATGATTTTAACCTACTTAATGTATCATATATATTACATATATAATTTTCTTACTCCCTTTTCATGCTCTTTCGACAACATCCCGTTCAAGGCCGGTTAACAACCAACAAATACTTTTAAAAGAATATTTTTATAAACACCATCATGGATGGAATTTATGGATTCTATATAATATATAAATATTTAATTTCATTTATTATATTTTTTTTAATTAATTATACTAATTTATAATTTACATTTAAAAAAATAGAGAAATCGAGGAAAAATATGTGACTTTTAAGTAAAACGCGATATCTAAAAGCATTGATATCATCAAAAAAAATTAAGAAATACAATACAATTAATAAAATTGATAAATATTTTTATAATCATACTATAATTAACTTATATATTATTGTTTTAATAAATATATTTTATATTTAGGTGGTGCAAAAGAGACATAATTAATCTGGAATTAAGGTACGCGGATTCTCAAACCTAACTCTCTTTCTTTGGGTTTTACCTATTTCAATCCACATTAAGTATTGATGTATCAGTAATTTTACTTAAATCTGATTTATTTTTTCCATCCATTTTATTTTCTTGGATATACATGTTTTTATCTAGTTTTATGACCAATGCAATGTTTTTTCCAAAATAAATCTTCTTTGCAAAATAAATTTTGAAACCTCTTGAGTTGTTCATAATTCTCTCAAGAATGATGAATCCTATACCAAATATGTCTTACATTTTTCATTTATTAACCCAAAATCTTATCCATGGAAGAATTCTTTATGAAATAAAACCCATTCCTTTCCATGGGTTATTTTGTGTCCAATATTGATATAAGTTATTTGTTCCATGCATGATAATGTAAATGTTATGTTGTGATGGGTTCTCTAGGATTTATATAGAACATGAAAATATAATGATGTGATAGGTGTGACTGGAATTATATAGAACTCCAATTAATTGGGTAATGTAATGTATCCCATAAGATAAAGTGAAATAAGCATGGTAATTGACCACTGAGACATGATGCTTCATTTTTATGCATTTCCACATTCTATTCCATTATCTAATGCTTCCATTCATGATTATGATTATGATTATGATTATGATTATGATAAAAAAATGTTTCATATCTCTTATTCATCATCTTACATGGATTTTAGATCACCCCTTTTATTAAATTATATCCTCAGCTTAATACATGTACTAAGGAGAACATGAGGGAAAATAAGAAGTTAAAGAATAAGGAATTAAATAAATGTTCATGTTTTATTATGTAAAAGTTATGTACAGTCCTAATTATCCCAAGATAGTAAATCTTTGGATCCGGGTTGAGTAATTATTTAATGGTGTTTATCATTAATATTATGTAATGATCATGTAAAAAAAGTAGGGTCACTATAAAACATGGAGAAGTTTCACTCGGTAAGACTCACATTATCAAACTCACTAGAAATATTGAGCATACAAAGGTTTTAGGGTTTATGTTTCTTGAAAATATTTTAACCAACCACATTCTTTCATCACCACCTCAGATATTCATTATTATTATTGTTAATTTCAATATGAACCATATCGACAAGTCTATTCCAGATCATCTAACAATTCACCACTATGTTGAAAAGGATATAAAGGAAAAAAGGAACTATCATTATGGTGAACAAAATGAATAGATAGGATAAAGTATCTAAATATAATTCTCTATCCCAATTATAATACAAGAATAGAATGATAAATGGGGAAGTAAGGGAACAAGATGCACTCGGTTTCACATGTGGACAGAATGAACATTGTAAGAAAAACTACCCCCATGAAAAAGAGAAGTAGAAGCATTAGGTGAGTTTGATTTCAAGTGAAATTTATCTATTTATACAAATTGGGTGTTTTATATAAAATTTGATTATCACATATTTATTCAAATACATGAACCATATTGATTTTGGACGATTTCCTGGGGTACAGTAGATATGAAAGTGGAAAATAATGCCATAATTGTTGATGTGGATATTGGGGACTAACACCTAACATTTCCAGAATGAATGATATTTGTTTCAAAATGTTATTATTGAGTTCCATATATAACATAAAATATTATTTACATATTTATACTTGATAAAAATTTATTTATTTTCCAATTTGAGTATAACTATATATTATTTAAGAATGATTTTTCTTGTTAAAAGAAATTTAAATAATGGTATTTATGTGTTAGAGAAAACATACCAATAGTGGGAACTGAAAATGATTGTTTTTCAGAATACTTACACAAAAACAAACTATGGTATCACCGACTATGTTATGTAAATGAAAATCACATAACTAACTTTCACCAAGATGGATTATCAAATTCTTTTGAACTAAAAACACAAGGTGTATATCATTTATTATTTTATAAAAAAATAACCAAATCTTAATATTGTTTAAAAGTAAAAAGGGATATGGATATTCTCGAAATTTATGAGACTTATATGTATGGGTCATTTCCAGTTGATGAAAGTGGTTGGTACTCAAACATTATAATTTTTAAAAATTATTTTAATAGATAAAGATATGTTTAAATAATGAGGAATAAGTCATAATCTATTGATAATTTAAAATAATACAAGAATGTTTTTAAAAAAATCATGGTAATATTATTAAGAAAATACACTTAGACCATGGTGGATAATATCATAATATTGTCTTCATTGATTACTTATAGGAGTTATAAATTCTATCATAACTCACTTCTCATTATACACCTTAGTGGAATGGTATAAGAAAAGGAGGAATAGAAAATTGTTAGAGATTATTAAATTAATGATGATTCATTAGAGTATTTCATTATCCTATTTTAGATACATGTTATAGAAAAATTAAAAATTTTAAACTAGGTTCCAACTAAAGAGGCAGATGATGTTTTATAGAATTTTTAGAGTTTAAAAAAACCCATGTTTTTAGAGCTACATTTTTGAGGGTGTATTGATTTAGTTAAGGAATTTTTAGACACCAAAATGTCACCTTGAAGTAAATATACTACTTTATAAGATACCCTAAGGGTAAAAGTGGATAATACCTATAACAAAAGACATAAAGGTAATAGTGGAAAGGCACAATATATTCTGTGAGATCGAGCACATCCCTAAATGTGATAGTGGGAGTGGGGTTAAAAGTGGTGAGTTCCAAGATTAGGGTATAAAAGAGTTTTCATAAGAAATGATTCTAAAAATACCTATATAAGTAGAAGTTTAGATTAAAAATATACTAAATAGGATTACAAAATAGTATAATGAAAATGAATGATATAGTTTTCTAGTACTGGGGATTGTGACTCGTTATTTTTTGATAATAATGATCATGTAACATATAATGAAGCTGTAAAGGGAACATATGTTTCCAAATGGAATAAATTAATGAGTTTTTAATGGGATTACATATACCAAAACCAATTATATATTTTGTTAGATTCTCTAGTGGATTTAAATACCATTGGATATAAATAGGTATTCAAGAATAAACTAGACATAGATTGAAAAGTCAGTACTTATAAAGAATTTATGGTTGTAAAAGGGTTAAAAAATCTTAAGTTAATAGAGTATTATTAAACATATTCACTAGATTATATGATAAAATAAAAAATTATTATACTTGTAAATTTCGTAATCCCTGAATGTCTTTTTTTCTAAATGGATTTTAAAATATTTTTCCCTAATTGGAAACTTCAAAAGGATGTCTATATAATAAAACCCATATGGTTTGTGACTCACAAGGATACTAATAATGTATGAAAATTTCAATGATTTATTTATGGATAATAGAAAAAATTCATGTCATGGACAAATATGTTTGATAAAGACATACTGAAATGTGGTTTCATAATGAATAAATATGAACCTTGTGTCCATAAAGGGTTTTGTGTTAGTGTCATAATGGTTTACTCCAATGACATACTACGTAGGTGAAAAAAATAACTATGTCATAGTATATTAATGTTTAGTTAAACACATTATTTATCATAAAGAACTTAGGTGGAGATGCATATATTCTTGGTATCAAGATTCATCAATAGAGATTGAGAATTTTTCTGTGACTAATTCAGAGTTAATATATTAATAAGATACTAAATAGATTCAGTATAGAATAATTCAATATGGTATTCTCACCAAGATCACATGGAATTATTATTTCTATGAAAATGTTTCGCCAAACACATGTTATGGAATAGAATCCACACACATTAGTGATTGGGATAGTCTTGTATAATTTTCTATATACTAGGGAATATGTCACCTATAGCTTATGTATATTTTGAATTTATCAAAATCACCTAGGTGACCACAATTAGATACTAGTTAATACTACCATTTTGTATGCAAGGTTTATAAAGGATATATTCCCAGACTATATAGGAGATTTGGATGTATTCATAAAAGGATATGAAGATTCCAAAATTGAAAAAGATCAAGAAAATATGAAATTATTTTTGGGATACATATTTACTCATAATAGAGGTTCTATAAGTTTGGAGAGCTCAAATAAAACTATATTAGAAAATTTAAAAGATTTGTTTGAGTACATTCTATCTTCAAAAATAGGTAATGAAGCAGTTTGGATAAATAATTACATATATGTTCTTAACGTGGTTCCTAATATTAATGAACCTATCACAAATTATTTTGAATAAACTAAAGTGATATCTCCTTCAAAAAATACAAGGTCACATTAGTTAATGAAGAACATAATTCCAAAGTATCAAATCATGAGGTATTTTTTTCAAAGTATTGATTTCAGACTGTATTGAATATTTTTAAAAGGCAATGTGGAAGAACCCATTATTAAATCCTTGACATAGTAGAAACAAGATCATCATGTGCAGTTTAGAGGTCTAAAAGTCATAGGATGTTTGATCTTTTTTTAGTGAGTGTCTATTGAAGTTGGGGTTCTAGAAAAAACTATTTTTAATTTTTATTACATGTATATTTAGAAAATTGAATTTTAATTAAATATCTTATTACCTATTGATCATTTATTTGTATGAATTTAATGTAATAATGTCAAATATTATCTATTTCATTGATATTATCATAGTAATTACATTATATTATTGAATACTTAAATTTCCACGATTATTTTCATATAAATGCTTATACTGTGAAATAAAATTTTATGATGGGTAACATAGAATGTTGGAAATCAGGTGTGGGTAGTCATAGGGATACAAGACTTGTTTTCATTATGTTTACATTTAGTAATTCCATGATTGGAGATTATGTGAATAAACCTACCTGTATAAATTCTACTTTTCTATGAATCATCAGATATTCATATATATGATCACTTATAGTGGTCCTTAGGCTTTCTGTTTTTTATAATTATTTTAATAACTCTTTTAATTTTTTGAAATGAACAAAACTGTGATTCTATATTTTTTTTCGGGGAGTAGGGTATGTTGGGTGTGTCACGAATGACATTTTATTAATGAATATGTTGAGCAATGATTTTTCTTCTTCTAAATTATTAGAAATTTATATCTTATCCCTTTATTTGAAATGAACCCGTCATAATAAATTCCATGGACATGGTGTGATGATGAGTTTATTTTATATAGTTAATGAAATACATGTTAGTAATATAGGTTTACTACATGTGTGTGTAATCTTCTTGATGATATATTATGATAAAGTGATTATATAACATTATAATTTTTTCCTCTATTGTTGTTGATGTTGCAACATTATCGTCCTTATCTTGGGTGACTTGGCCCATTGCTCAACAATAATCTTGAAATTTAGAAAGCCTAAAAAATTCTAATGATAAAGAATCATTTAGGGTTACCCACTAATTCATTCTATTGATCTTACATAAATTATATTTGAATTTAATTATTAGATTAATTATTATTCCCATGATTGGGGAATAATTTTATTCAGGATTTATTAATCAAAAATAATTTCTAGGTAATTAATAATTATTTATTCATTAATAAATAATATTATTAATTACATGAATATTTAATGAAAATTTATTCTCCAAAATATGGTTATAATACATATTTAATTTATTGAATATTTTAGTAAATATTTATTCTCAAGACTCTAAATAGAAAATTTATTTTCGAATAAATATTTAACAAAATATTTATTTTTTTATTTGATAAATACCAAGGAGGATGAGCAGACCAATATAGTTCCTAATTATAAATAATAATTTACAAGATAATAAAGAATGTTTATTAATGTTTCAATTAGCACATTACACTAAAAAATTATTATAAGGATTGGTTTTAGATAATGTTTATTATATTATTTAAGGGTTTTTGGGAAATTAAATAATATTTTTAAACTTAACCCTAACTCTATATATAGATGGGTATATCTATTTTTTAGGTTTAATCTAGAATTAAGGATTATAATTCCCAACACATTTCCCTCTAGATCCCTCATTATCTTATACTATCTTGAATGAGTAGAACAAGAGAGAATCTTATATTCTAGAAGTAACTTGAATTGGTGAAGAAGAATAATAGAATATTATTGATCATTTTCACTAAAAATAGTCATCCCATCAATATTGTTCATACATTAAAGGACTACATGTCGGTCACTATTAGAGTGGATCTACATTAGGGCATCTCTACGCAACAACAGTTATCTAAAAAGTCCTTTGAGATGATTAACAACATCATTTAATAAAGATCCCAAGACATGGTATTCTATCTTCCAATATTTTTTTATTAACTATAATTTTAATGTTAAAAAATTATATTCGGGTCCTAATATTTCCTTTTCGACATTCTATTGATTTTTTTTGGCTATGATCCATACATCTTTCACAATTGGCCAATGATTCATCAAATCCAACAAAAATTATATTGGTTATTCACCAAAAATGAACTTATTATATGTTTATAACCATCATAATCATATCAAGGTTATTTATGGTTGTACGGGGATACAAGTATTATATTTAATGGTAGGCTAGAATAATGGGTTCTTTGTAAAAAGGCATTTTTTTTTCAAAATAACAACACTATAATTAAGAACACAAGGTCCTCAAGGACATATAGTTTTGAATGGATTTCTTGATAAAATATGGGTTTTAAACTATCTCTTGGATATCTTATGAAATGAGGGGAATATAAAATTATAAAAAAATTGGTTTTGAAATATATCAATCATATTATTTTAAGGTTGTATAAAATTTTATGAGATGTGATTCAAAATCTAGTGGTCTTTTAATGAATATCCCAAAATCTGAATATGAGAACAAGTCCATTTCAATGTTCTATGTGTTGATTTGATGGGTAAAATTAGTTTCTCTTCATTGAAATAGGTTTTCTTTTTCAAATGAATTCATTTTATCTCTATAGGTTTTAAAATACACTAAAAATGAAAAAAAACTAAGAAGGGGACACCAAATTAAAAATAGTCATTTTTTGAATAAAAAAATTACAATGGTGTAAATAAAACCTGATGATTTTAGTTTATATATAAAGTCAAATTAATACCATGATTTATAAATTTTTTTACATGAAACATTGAACAAATAAAAAGCACTTAATATTTTATTATAATTCAAGAAAAATAAAATACATTAAAATCATATAATACCAGTAAGAAAATTTCAAGATGAGTAAAACCAAAGATAAATAAATATATAATGATTAAAATTATTTATATTTGATTTTTTTTTTAAAAAATATTTTTTAAAATTAAAATTTTAAAATATAATTAATTATATGGATGTGATTAAACACATTTAAGAGTAAAAAGGGAATATTTTCAATCATCTTTTTTATAAGCTATCATGTATTTTCCTGAAAAAAATAAATTTATCACTTTCAAAAGATTAAATTATGGAATAAAATACTTAATTGTGTAGACTAAGTGATTAAAAATCATTTAATTATAAATTGAGGGTAAATATAACTAATAACACTTAATGTTCAAGTGGCCATTTTTCTATTAAAGAAAATTTCATTATATTTTGTTTTACATTTATAATATAAATTTGTAAATTTTTGAATTTAAATTTTTTAAAATGAAGTTAATTTTATAAATAATAATTTCGAAATTAACCTAGGATGATTTATGAGTATTTTTGTTTGAAATTGTTGATTTTTCTATGAATAGTGAAAAATATATTTATTACCTATACCATAGGATTTATGATTATGTCTAGAAATAAGTATTAATTAAACAAAGTTTTTAAAATTTTCCATAATCCAAAATTTATTTAAGTATTATATAATTTAAATTTAAAAAAAATCCTTTTTTCAATTTATAGAACTCATGTTTAATGTTCTCAAACATTAGTAATATTTTATTCTAAAAAAAACAATTTATCATCGTTTTCTTTTAATTATGATTTCAGAAGTTCAAATTTAGATTAAGATTTATTTTATCGATAATTAACATGAAATTTATTATTAATATCTTTATAATTTTCATGAATACCAAAAAAATTCATAATATTATTATAAAATATTTTTTATGTATAAAAAAATATTTTACTAAAAACTATTTTTAATGAATTATATAATTACTATTTTAGAATTAATTTATACCACAATAAGATATTTTATATAATAATAATGATTTATTATTTTAAATTATTAGGCCAAAATTAGTTCATATGGTCCGTTTTATTTTTATGCATAAAAATAAATTAATTAGTTAAAATATTAGTTAACCATAAGGAAATCTAAAATATAAAAGTGATAATTCGAAGAGTAAAAGACATAAATAAAATTATAGAAATGTCTATAAATGAAATATTTAGGATTTTATTTTCCTATGAATATCTTAAGGTCCATTATTTTCCTCTTTTTACCCACTTTTCTTGTTTCAATATGACTTCCTTTTTATATTATGAAATTATATTTTAAAAAAATGACTTTCCCATCACTTATAAAAGGAACCTTCCACCACCCCTTCAGATCCAATGTAATTTTTTAATTAATATACAATAAAAAAACCTTTTAATTATCCTATATGAATATATAATGTAGAGACCCAAAGCTTGATGTACATGGACATTACATTACTTTTGCGGAATACTTAATACATAACAAAAATAGACACACAAGGACCGTAATAGTTTAGTGTCTTTGGAAACTCAGAATAAAATCTTGTAATCGTGATGAAAGATCTTCAACATCTCCCATAACGATCTTCCCCTTTTTTTCTTACCTAAAACCTTTCTTTTTATCCTGGGGAAAAGAAAACATAAAAAGGGTGAGCTCAAATGCTCATTAAAAGTAAGAATGGATAAAATAAAACATACTATATACATTTGAACTTAAAAACATGAACATAATGTTTAAACATCAAAAGCTTGAGCAATGACATAAAACATGGAAGTACGTAAGGCATAGATCATAAAGAAACATTAAGAATGATAAAATAGCATGGGAATAAAACATGTAATTGTGTCAACCAATAAGCACATGATATTATTTCCATATTAGCCAAGGCATTTCTGCCAAGACCATCTTAGTGGACAAAGTCCCTTTCTAAATCGAGTCCACTCCTCATTCTAGTCCTGTATTACTGAACTAGTTTAACTTTCCGTTCCATCCATGTCTATCTCATGAGATATAAATCTTTACCCAATGCATTGGAGGTAGATATAGGTCCCACCCATCTCATAATGAAATCATTCTAACTTGTGACACAATATAAACATACATCATTCATAATAACCCAACGAATAAAATGGGTTTCATAAACATCATACCATAATAACATAATCCATATTAAATAAATGGATATCATTTAATAATAAGAAAATTGAAAACATGTTAATCATAGATAAATTAACATTATACTTAAAACATACACATATGAAATAATTTCATTTTAGATGGAAAATGGTTTTGATAAAACACTTGAAAAGAATTCTTGAGGAAAATATCCTTTCTTATTTAAAATAATTTTCTTTTCACAAAATGTCATGAATTTTTAAAAGAAAAGGATTTTCTTTAAAATATTCATGAAATATTTTTGAGGAATCTTAATGAAAATAAAGCATTAAAAATCCATTCATGCCGTATAAGTTAAAAAACATTCTTCTCGTACTTTTGCCGGAAAAGTCAAAAAGAACCTCGTACAAAAAATGAAAAAAGATTCCTTTCATATACTTTAATAAAAACTCACTGAAGGTAAAATTGGATTTAAAAAATTGTAGGTGGATGGAAACAATATTAGATATTGAGGGAACATGGATGTGGATGATAAAATACACCCCAGTAAATACCAAAGTATAAACAATCTCGGATAAAAATGAGATTGTGATATTTTCCCTTACCTTAGGTCCGATTTGCTTCGTAAGTGTCCGAACCTACTGTATAATGATTTAAATAATGTCATTGACTTATTCCAGAATCATACTCATTGTTATGATATCATATATGGTTCACTTATGACTTTATTTTACCCTTTCTTTTCTAAATTCCATGTTTAAGAGCGTTTTGGGTAAAATCGTTTTATTTGTCGTCTGTGTTATGACATGTAATTATTCATATGATTACATAGATCATGATTAATTAATTCCAGAATATAAAAAATGATTTATATATAATATATATTCAGAATATACATATATATAACAGATCAGTAAATGGAAAGAAATACACCGTTCATGGAGACGGTAGGCCGTATGTACGCATGAACGCTGTTTTCGTTTCATTATTGAGTTGAATGGAATTAAGTAGATGACATACATATATATATATACATATAAATCCAGTATAATTATTATTTCATATATTTCATGATTACTTATTATATATACTTTATAATCATTCATGAATGGTTAATGTGGAGAATGAATCTCATCGTGTTGTGGAGACGGTAGTCCGTACGTATGCACGGGCGATGATATCGTTCTCATGATCGTGGAATTGTATTGGAGTGTATGTATACTATTTCAGAATCAATATCACTTTAAAATAATCATATATAGTTATTATTTACACCATTATACCCATCCAAGTATGGTGGTGGTGGAAAATAGATTACACCACGGCGTGGAGACGGTATTCCGTACGTACGCACGTGCGGTGATTTTATTTTACGTAGGATGGATAGATGGTGAAATAGGGATTTTTCATACTTATAATAATATATAAGTATATGATGGATACTTATGTTATTACTTCATAATGAAATAGCCTAAGAAGAAGAAGTGGAAGAAGAAATAAAGTTGAAAGAATCGGTAACAGACATTATCTCTTCTTTGAAGCGCCTCTTTGAGTCCTCCTCTTAGGGCACTAAAATTGGTCTTTGAAGAAGACCAGGACCTCTAGGATGTTTCTAGAGAAGTGGAAAAGAGAATCTGGCAGGGTTTGGCCGAGATTGAAGGCTCAAAGTGGTGTGAGGAAGAGAGGGGGGAGGTTCCCTTTTATAAGCGAGGAGAGGGGCACCTTTGGAAGAACAAAAAATATTATTTTATTATAAAGTCAAATTCGGTTTTTAATAGAAAACAATTGATATATTTCGAAGCTAAGGTGTGTATGGGTCGAAATCCTCTCATCTGATAGAATTTAGACAAGTTTAGGTTTCTATTTTAACCTTATAATTTAGATTTAACATTAAGTTAAATAATTTTACTTTTACCGTGTCTTCTTGTGTTCTTATACTATAAGGTTAATAAACTTACTATAATCATCCAAACGAACCCCAAGTTGTTTATTATTAATATATATAACCTTATATAAGTCATTTGGATGAACATTAGATTTTTAGGAATAATATAAAAATTAATAATATAATATTTGTTTTAAAAACTATTTTATGTCAATTTTGACACTATTTAGGAATTGATTTTTGTGAAAATCATAACAGAATGATTATTTATAAATAAGTTAATTAAATCAATACTAACATGTCATATTAACCTAGAAAATTAGTGTAATTCATAAAAAAGTCTCAATTTACATTTATTTGGGTATTTATAACATCAATTATGTCAATATTTGATTAATTAAATAATTACTGCATCATCATTGTGTCATAAATAAATTAAATTATTTAATGTCTAAAAATTACAAACTAAATATCATTATGTAGGAAATATTTTTATCTTTCTAATGAATATTTATAGTCGAATTTATCTTATGTATAACCCTATATTAAAAATTATTTACTTATTAAACTTTGATTTTAACTATTTTAACCCTTAATTAAATAAATTAATAATAAATGTCCAAATCTAATCCAAATGGGCGGAAATGGTCATATTTTATTATTAAGGTTGTTTTTGGTCGAATTACACTTATCCAATAGAATTAGGACATGTTTTAGGGCAATAATAATATCATTTTTACCCTTAATTACCCTATTTACTTTTAACCGTGGTAAAAAAGTAAAACGTTACTATTCACCAAATATTATTTCCATCTCATTGAACCACATTTTACATACGGACATAAAACGTGTCTCTCGGATTTTTGAAATTCCACTCATAGAAGCGGTAAAATTAAGTTTTATGAAAAATTTCTTTTTTTAACTACCACTTAGTGGTTTCACTATTCATTAAAAAATGACAGTTTCCAGAAAAATACCAAAAAATAGGCCTTATATATATTTGATATTATGAACTCAAAAATGATGTCTATTTTACCAAATTAAAAACATATCAGTTTCATTAATTAATTTAAAAATTAATTCCCGTCACCAAAACAAATAGCGTGTTTTTAAGAGATAATAACTATCAAAAGATTGACACTTGTTTATGTCTAGTTTAAATGTGAAATTACATCCAATGACCAACATTTTATTAAATTGTAAAAATATATTCTAAATATACTTTAAAACCACTAAAATTAATAATTTATCACTATTAATTATTTCGATTAAAAAGGTTGTTTTTAAT
The DNA here is from genome assembly GCA_963277665.1 of Viscum album. Classification (NCBI taxonomy): domain Eukaryota; kingdom Viridiplantae; phylum Streptophyta; class Magnoliopsida; order Santalales; family Viscaceae; genus Viscum; species Viscum album. Next base: position 917,307,497 of record OY728164.1, on the reverse strand, counting down.
TAAAATTTGTAATTTTCACTATTCATCAGAAAATGAAATTTATCCGAAAAGTACCAAAATTTCACCCTAAGCTAATTTCGATATTCCGAATCCAAAAATGAAGTCCATTTTGAAAAATAATATTTACAAAATTTAAAAAAGTGGTTATTACTATTTATAGCAGATATATTTTAATAGCATATCATTGTTTAGTGAAACTCGGTATTGCGTACTACACACGCTATCGAGGAAGGTCGCAATTACGTGTAATGCAAGACAAGTCAAGGATGCGTGTTTTGAAAGATCCTTTTGGTGTAGTGTACAACAAAATACCTTAATGAAATTAAAAAGAATATTTTTCATAAAATCTCGGGGTGTTACATTCTACCCCCCCTTAAAATGAATTTCACCCTCGAAATTCGTCGGGGTTATAAATGGTTTATTACTCAAAGGTTTCTACAATAGAAACCCACATCGTAATGAGGAATACCAAAAACAATCTTAAAAAAAAGTATGAAACGTAACGGTTACCCAAATTAACTAATCATTGGGTTTCCACATAGGTGAAAATATAGATATGGAAGAGAAATCTAACCATCATGTTCTGATGGAGAGTGGTAGAGAACATGGCTATGGAAAATCCAGCAATGAAAAAGCCATAAATTTGTGACGATATAAGGTACCATCTGATTCATCAGATATAAGAGCACTAGGACAACATTTTTGGTTTTCAAGATCATTTCCCTAAAGTTGATGAAATTGGAATTAGAATAAATACTTTCGTGATTTTGGTATAGTCTCACCATTGGTCGTTCTTTGGACAATTTACAATTCATCTCCTAAAGAAATGTAGTTGAATTTTTCAGTCGTGATGTGTTAGCAGATCATGTGATAGAATGATGGTTCATTCCATTTTTCTCAAATAAAAGGTTAGAAAAGTTATCAAAAAAATACATCAGTCCGTCTATAGTGAGATTAAACATATATGGTTCCTAAAATGGACTTATACTTCATATATCATACTACTTAATATAAAAAACTAATTTCTACTAAACAGGGACTTCTTGTATGCCAGTGGTAGCCGATAAAGGCCAATCGCACTTCGGTTGTGGGTTCGATTCCCACAGCCTTGTCCGACGTGATGGGCTGTCGCCCATCCTGCAGGTTGTCCTTTTTTCTAAAACTACATTACTATAACATCCCATAAATAATATCTAAAAACTTCTATCCTTAAACAATACTAACTTATGTCCAACATAATCTATTTCAATCTTTAGGATTATCCAAAATACTTCATTATAAACTCATAGTATAAAGAGAATGATTACTAAAAAGGTCATATAACAAGCATGCGAATACTATCATTTATCCCTCATATATCTTATTGGTCACATTCCAATCATGTGAATACCTTAATAATGTATTCTCCTGAAAAAAAATGAATACCCATTGAACCTTATTGAAAACATGAATGCTGTTAAAAGTTAACTCTTTCCACATACCAAAATCCTGAAAATTTTATATACTCAAACCATGATATAAATTAGTCCTTATATCAATCATGATCTCATGAATACTGTCAAACATTTCATTTTCTCGTTTTCCCTTAATTATGCGCATATCATCTTTTTCTTTTCCAAAAATATCTCAATCACTTTCCATGGTTACCGGTACCATAAAATTATTGAAAACCACAATAAAACAATACATAAATATTCCAATATTCCACGATACTATATACAACATTATTTTAGAATCCCATTACATAAAAACTAAATCATTCCACCACATCGTTGTCATATTCAACATCGCCAATAGTGATTGCATGTGACTTCCATTTGTCCTTTACCTTAAGTGGTTGCTCATGTCGATCATCACTAACCCTTGGATTAGGGAATTTATTATCATAATGCCCCATTTCCTTCCACTTGAATCATTTAAGTGTTGGTGGTGCGTTCTCTACAATATTTTCTTTATTCACATCATTAGAAACCCTTTTTCCATTACATCGACACTCAGCTGCTCGATGACCTACGATTCCACACTTAAAAACATTTTCTAGTCCCTTTAAGACAATCTCTACCATGTTTCTTTCCACACTTTGAGTATAAAGAAACATTCATCTTCTTTTCACCATTATTCTGAGATTTCTCCTTGAACTCCATCTTTCATTTCTTGTCAAAACTATGATATGGATAAGTAACACCAAATTCCATTTCTACCTTGATAGCACAACGCATAATTTATTCATAGCTACTGAAGTCTCTTATAGCTAATGCCCTTCGAAGATTTGGTTTTAAGCCACTAAAGAATCGATCAACTTTACTTTCAGGTTGGATGATAAATCTAGATGCATACTTTGAAAGCCATGTAAAATTTGCTTCGTATATACCAACAGATTCATCATCCTTTTGCTTGAGTTCAAGAACGAAGAATACGAGGAAAGTACTTATTGAAAAATAAGTTCTTGAACTCGTCCCATTCCATGGACTCAATTTCATATCTTGGCCTCATATTCTTGATAATATTCCACCATTGATCAGAATCACCTTCCAAACGATACACTGCTAAGATGAATTTATCATGTTAAGAACATTGAAGGGCTGAAAATATCTTTTCAGTAGTACTGATCCATTGTTCAGCAACAAGTGGATCATAAGACCCACTGAAAGAAGGTGGATGTTTCCTCATGAAGGACTCAATAGAATATTGTTCCCTTATCTACTCATCTGGAAGTCCAGAATGATTCATAGCTTGTGTAAGTATAACAATAAGATTTTGAACTCCATCTCCCATAACATTTGTTTTTTCAGGAGGACAATCATTGCGTTTTCCATTACATTGATCAACACGGTTCCTTCGGGTTCCAGCCATCGTCTAAAACCCAAAAAGAATAGTGTGAGAGGAAAAAATCATGCTAGGGAAAACAATATAATAAAGGGGGAGCACCTTCAATATCTAACATCTTGGGTTACCGTAATTATAGTACTATAACCTATACTTATACTTAACCTTTGGGACATCCCTAGACATACCTTATAAATATCTCTAGGGATCTCACTAATGATTTTGCATCCTTGTTTCCAAAGGTTGACTAAACCTTTCCTCTAATACCAACTGTAGAGACCCAAAGCTTGACATACATGGACATTACATTACTTTTTCGGAATACTTAATACAGAACAAAAATAGACACACAAGGAACGTAATAGTTTAGTGTCTTTGGTAACTCAGAATAAAATATTCTAATCGTGGTGAAAGATCTTCAACATCTCCCATAAATATCTTCCCCTTTTTTCTTACCTAAAACATTTATTTATATCCGGGGGAAAAGAAAACATAAAAAGGGTGATCTCAAATGCTCAGTAAGGGTAAGCATGGATAAAATAATACATACTATATACATTTGAACTTAAAAATATGAACAAAATGTTTAAACATCAAAAGCTTGAGCAGTTACATAAAACATGGAAGTACGTAAGGCATAGATCATAAAGAAACATTAAGAATGATAAAATAGCATGGGAATAAAACATGTAATTGTGGAAACCATTAAGCACATGATATGATTTCCATATTAGCCAAGGAATTGCTGCCAAGACCATCTTAGTGGACAAAGTCCCTTTCTGAATCGAGTTCACTCCTCGTTCCTGTCCTGTATTACTGAACCGGTTTAACTTGTCGTTCCATCCATGTCTATCTCATGAGATATAAATATTTACCCAATGCATTGGAGGGAGATATAGGTCCCACCCATCTCATAATGAAATCATTCTTACTTGTGCCATAATATAAACATACATCATTCATAATAACCCAACGAATAAAATGGGTTTCATAAACATCATCCCATCATAACATAATCCATATAATAGAAATGGATATCATTTCATAATAAGAAAAGAGAAAACATGTTAATAATAGAGACATTAACATTATACTTAAAACATACACATATGAAATAATTTCATTTTAGATGGAAAATGGTTTTGATAAAACACTTGAAATGAATTCTTGAGGAAAATATCCTTTCTTCATTAAAATAATTTTCTTTTCACAAAATGTCATTAATTTTTAAAAGTAATGGATTTTCTTGAAAATAGTCATGAAATATTTTTGATTAAGCTTCATGAAAATCAGGCTTTAAAAATCCGTTCATGCCGTATAAGTTAAAAAAAATTCTTCTCGTACTTTTGCCGGAAAAGTCAAAAAGTACCTCGTACGAAAAACAACAAAAGATTCATTTCATATAATTTACTAAAAAATCACCGAAGGGTAAAATTGGATTTAAACAATTGTAGGTGGATGGAAACAATATTACATATTGATGGAACATGGATGTGGATGATAAAATACGCCCCAGTAAATACCAAAGTATAAACAATCTTGGATAAAAATGAGATTGTGATATTTTCCCTTATATTAGCTCTGATTTGCGTCGTAAGTGTCCGAACCTCATGTATAATGATTTAAATAATGTTATTGACTTATTACAGAATCATACTCATTGTTTTGATATCATATATGGTTCACTTATGACTTTATTTTACCCATTATTTTTGTAAATTCCATGTTAAAGAGCATTTTGGGTAAAATCGTTTTATTTGTCATCCATGTTATGACATGTAATTATTCATATGATTAGGTAGATCATGATTACTTAATTCCAGAATATAAAACATGATTTATATATAATTTATATTCAATATATATATATATAATAGATCAGTAAATGGAAAGAAATACACCGTTCCTGGAGACGGTAGGTCGTACGTACGCATGAACGCTGTTTTCGTTTCCTTATTGAGTTGAATGGAATTAAGTAGATGAAATACATATATATATATATACACACACATAAATCCAGTATCATTAATATTTCATATATTTGATGATTACTTATTATATATACATTATAATCATTCATGAATGGTTAATGTGGAGAATGAATCTCATCGCGTCGTGGAGACGGTAGTCCGTACGTACGCACGGGCGATGATATAGTTCTCATGATAGTGGAATTGTATTGGAGTGTATTTATACTATTTGAGAATCAATATCACTTTACAATAATCATATATAGTTATTATGTACACTATTATACTCATCCAAGTAAGGTGGTGGTGGAAAATAGATTACACCACGGCGTGGAGACGGTATTCCGTACGTATGCACGCGCGGTGATTTCATTTTCCGTAGGATGGATAGATGGTGAAATAGTGTTGTTTCATACATATAATAACATATCATTATATGAGGGATACTGATGTTATTACTTCATAATGAAACAACCTAAGAAGAATAAGTGGAAGAAGAAATAAAGTTGAAACAATTGGTAACGGACATTACCTCTTCTTTGAAGCGCCTCTTTGACTCCTCCTCTTAGGGCACTAAAATTGGTATTTGAAGAAGACCAGGACCTCTAGGAAGAATCTAGGGAATTGGATAAGATAATTTTTCAGGGTTTGGACGATCTTGAAGGCTCAATGTTGTGTAAGGAAAAGAGGGAGGAGGTGACCTTTTATAAGGGAGGAGAGGGGCACTTTTGGAATAACTAAAAATATTATTTTATTAGAAAGTCAAATTCGGTTTTTAATAGTTCTAAATTGATATGTTTATAAGATAAGGTGGTGATGGGTTTGAAGCCTCTCATACAATAGAATTTAGGCAAGTTTAGGTTCCTATTTTAACCTTATCATTTAGATTTAACATTAAGGTAAATAATTTTACTTTTACCGTGTCTTCTTGTGTTCTTATAGTATAAGTTAATAAACATACTATAATCAGCCAAACGAACCCCAAGTTGTCTATTATTAATATATATAACCTTATATAAGTCATTTTTCCAAACATTATATTTTTAGGAATAAAATAACAATTAATAATATAATATTTTTTTTAAAACTTTTTTATGTCAATTTTGACACAATTTAGTAATAGATTTTTGTGAAAATCATAACAGAATGATTAGTTAGAAAAAAGTTAATTAAATAAATACTAAAATGTCATATTAACCTAGAAAAGTAGTGTAATTCATAAAAAGTCTCAAATTACATTTATTTAAGTATTTATAACATCAATTATGTCAATATTTCATTAATAAAATAATTACTGCATCATCATTGTGTCATAAATAATTTATATTATATAATGTCTAAAAATTACAAATTAAATATCATTATGTAGGAAATCTTTTTATCTTTCTAATAAATATTTATAGTCGAATTTAGGTTATGTATAACCATATATTGAAAATTATTTACTAATTAAACTTTGATTTTAACTATTTTAACACCTTTTTAAATAAATTAATAATAAATGTCCTAATCCAATCCAAGTGGGCCTAAATGGTCATATTTTATTCCTAAGGTTTTTTTGGTCGAATTACACTTATACAATAGAATTAGGACATGTGTTAGGGTAATAATAATATCATTTTTACCCTTAATTACCCTATTTACTTTTAACCGTGGTAAAAAAAGAAAAAAGTTACTATTCACCAAAAATTATTTTCATCTCATTGAACCAAATTTTACTTACTGACATCAAACGTGTGTCTCGGATTTTTGAAATTCCACTCACAGAAGCGGTAAAATTATGTTTTATGAAAAATTCATTTTTTTAACTACCACTTAGTGGTTTCACTATTCATCAAAAAATGAAAGTTTCCAAAAAAATACCAAAAATTAGGCCTAATATATATTTGATATTATGAACTCAAAAATAATGTCTATTTTACCAAATTAAAAACATATCAGTTGCATTAATTAATTTCAATATTAATTCATGTCGTCAAAACAAATAGCGTGTTCTTAAGAGATAATAACTATCAAAAGATTGACACTTGTTTATGTCTGGCTTAAATGTGAAATTACATCCAATGACCAACATTTTATTAAATTGTAAAAATATATTCTAAATATACTTTAAAGCCTCTCAAATAAATAATTTATCACTATTAATTATCTCGATTAAAAAGGTTGTTTTTAATTAAAATTTAGTAATTTTCACTATTCATCAGAAAGTGAAAGTTATCCGAAAAGTACCAAAATTTCACCCTAAGCTAATTTCGATATTCCAAATCAAAAAATGAAGTTCATTTTGAAATATAAAATTTACAAAATTTCAAAAAGTTGTTATTACTATTCATAACAGCTATATTTTCATAGCATATCATTATTTAGTGAAACTCGGTATTACGTACTACACACGCTATCAAGAAAGGTCGCGATTGCGTGTAATGCAAGGAAAAGCAAGGATGTGTGTTGTGAAAGCTCCTTTTGGTGTAGCGTACAACACAAGACATTAATGAAATTAAAAAAAATATTTTTCATAAAATCTCAGGGTGTTACATATAAGTTTTATATATATACTTCTACAAGAAGTTATCCTAAGCAATTAATTTCTAGGAAGTCTTCTGAGAAAATGTTTACTTTATCAACATGAGTATTATTAACTTCCAAACATTTTATTTTCTACCGTTAAAAATATTTATCCTTAAATAAAATTTTACTCATTATATTACAACTAAATAATTATAATTTATATTTTTAATTATTATTATTTTAAGAGAATAACCATTATTTACCTTTCCACCTCTGTAAAATGAAAATGTCGTTCGTGTTATGTATAAGCTATTGCCTCTACGAACACAATATCTTATTTTTAAACAATTCATTTCATGGGTAGTTATAAAATAATTTTTAATAATTAATATAGTAATTAAAAATATAATAATATTTTAAAAATATTAACCATTTCCTACCATCATCACATTCTATGGAAATGAAAGCATCAACCATGTGTACGTGTGGACTAAAACCTCCACAAAATAACATATATTTGTTTTCAAATACTCTTTATAAGGATTTTTATAAAAATGAATTTTAAAAATAAAAAAATATTTATGAAATTATTATGGTTCTTAATGGTTTATATTGATAATGAATTCATGATTAATATTCCACCTTTTTTTCTTTAAAATTACAGAAATAAGCTCATTATATATATTACCTTTGAACGTCATAAAAATATCATGTGATGAAATTGTAAAATTATAAATAAATATAAAAAATCTATACTATTTCCTTAAATAATATGGGAATTATGAAATTATTATCAAAATACAAGGTATCTATATTTTAATTTCAAAATCATTACAAAAAAATAAAATTTTAAACATCTATTAATGAAAATAAACTTTAACTAACTAATTTATGAGTAATGAATTATTTTGAATAAATTGTATAAAATAAAATAGATATTAATTTTTCTGGAAATAAGTGATTAATAAGGTTTTGTTTTTCATAATAGTAGTTATATAATGTTCAACTAAGTGCGAATACATGGTAAGTGTTCCTTCTCTCAATTTTCACACATTGAGATGGATTTCTTATTTCTTACCAAATTTTATATGTATTTACAAAAATATGGGATCATATTATCAATATTAATGATAATTTTATTGTATTTAATAGTTTATATCAACACACTTCCCTCATATTTTTTGATTCAAATGTTTCGAAAGCAGTAAGGGGTTCTTGTCTCAATTTCCATTAGTTTATACTTAATCAAGATCCACCAATTTTTTTCTTTTTTTGGGTGAAAATATTTTCCATATATGTATATTAAGATAATTATCATGAGAAGGATATTATTATAGACTTATATATTTTTCTATTATTCAATGTATTTTGTTTCAAAGGCTACTAAATCTGTAAGGGATTATTCTCTAATATCATTTTTAAATTTTGATTTCTAATGAATGATATTACATATTAATAATTTGTATGATATTTATATATTAAACTACCATTATTTTATTCATGAATGGTTATTCTTTTTTATTAAATTTTCTTTCACTGTTTTACATCTAATGGTCTATAAATTAACTAATTTGATTATTTTAAGTGAAATTTACCACACATATACTTTTAGATGGGAATATTTTTCCTATATATCCATATTAAATAGATAAATCTTGGTATGTATTTATCTGTTAATAAATTATTTAATAAATTAATTTTTAACAATTTTTAAATTCCATAAAATATTTATAATGAATATTTTATATTTTTTCAATATGATTCCTTTTCCAAAATTGTGAAAAGAATCTATTTTTTTCAATTTCCATATAAAACACTTTTTCATATATAGTAATTTATCTTAAAAAATATTCATTTCCATGTATTTTTTTAGTTTAAACAAATAATAATTATGCATAATATTTTAAGAGTTACTTAAAATTAAAAATTTTATTCCCTCATATCTATTAATGTGATTTAAAGAATGATTTAAATGATGGTATTTTAAAATATAAAAGTAAAATTTCAACATGTGATCATATTTTTATCTTCCACTACACATTTGGTTTGGATTGAAATTAATACATTTTCAAGGATATATTATTTTTTTAAAAGTGTTGCATTATAAAATTTCCTTAAATCACAGTTTTAATATGGTTTTCCATAAAACTCTCATATATCTATGAATTGTGACGGATTTTTTTTGAAATGATTTATAAAACTCTTGTTTTAGTTTCACTTCCATTTTCCTTCTTATCTCGAAGGGAGGTATTTTATATGGATTAATGTTTCTTTAAACACCCTATAATTTCTATTATAAAATACTATATTTTGAATAAATTTTGTTTACAAATGAATTAAATCCTTGACATCAATATAACTGATACAATTTTTAAATATTAAAAAAATAATTTTATTTCCCTTATTTAATTAATATTTATGAAGACAAAAAGAAGTATTTATTTTTATTTTTCATTGTGATTTATCTAATGATAATTAAAAGGTGTTTTCATGCATTTAATCATCATTTGTTCTTTATTATTATTCAATAGGGATATGTTGAAATTATACCATCCAATTTATTTTAATAGATGACCTATAATGATGTTTTATGGTTTTTTTCATGAAACTCATCACTTTTCCATCTGTTAATTAATTTTTCTTCATAATTATGATATTTTTAATGTTATTATAGAATATATATATATATATATATATTATCAATATGTGAAATATGGTTCATTATAACCCATTAATTAGTTAAGTAAAGAGTTATATCTCATGAGATAAAGAGAAAAAAATTGTAATGTTCACTACAGAAATGAAAATTGGTATTTAATACAAATCCTCTAAGGGAAACACGTTAGTATCATTGGTCAAAAAATGTGAAACATGTTGCACCAAGAGATTTAAGAATATATTTCATTTAAAATAAATTGTATGTGTTCAAAAGATTTCTTGAAACATAACATCGAGATTAAAATGATCAATGATATATTATTAAAATGTTTTCAAATTAATGTGTATGAACAGGTTTACAAAAATAATTATATATATATATATATATATGTTTCTATCAATTAAAAGCATAATAAGAAATTACGCGACAGTTCAAAAATGATTTTTATTTAATTTTTTTCTTATAAAATATAATTATTTACAATATTTATTTATAAATTTTTTTAGGAATATAATACTATTTCTCATATTAATATTTTGAAATTATATTTGGATTATTTTTTCACATTTTTGAAATAATTAATTATTATGTTAATATTGAAAAATAATAATTTTTGTTAAAAGTTTCATTTGTTTTCATGAATTATAAAAATTGTAAATTCCCATTATATTTTTTAATTTATCAAGTAGAATTATTGTATTTTAATTATAATTTTTTACTAAATTACATATAAATCATTAATATATGAGATTTTGGTATATGTTTATTTATGGTATTTAAAATTCATTTTTATAACTATTGGTCTCGTAGTGTTTTATGAATTTATATTAAAATTGATTTCTTCCATTTATATAAATTTAATATTGAAAATTAGAATCCATATTTTGAATCATTAGGCTCAAATTTATTAAATATTGTACATTTATATTTCATCATTATGAACAATAACCTTGGTAAATATTTATCTTCACGTTAAGAGTAAAATGTATTTAAAACAATGAGTTAAGGTCTCAAAATAAATCCAACATATTCCATTATTAAATTTCATTAGAGTAATTTGAAAATATCTTTCTTGAAGTAAAATACATATTTTTTGTGTTATTTTAATTTAATATTTACATTTATATTAGTTGATGTTAATAAAACTATAAAATGTCACTTTGTTTCTTTTAATACCATTGATATATTTTATTTTGAATAAAAAAAGTTACTATAAGGGTTTTACCTTTATTCTTATCATTATATCATGTTTTAAATAATAATTAATTTTCTTCCACAATATAACAACTTTTCATGTTTAGAGATTCATAGAATTAGGTCATAAATGTAATGAAACAGACATGCACATTACAAGTGTATACTTCCACTTAATATCTATTTTTTCATAATAAAAAACATTAAAAATAAAACTATTTTTCTTATAATGAAAAATATTCATGTTTTTCAACTTGACACCATCCTAGTCTATATTAATCCTTAAACCCAAATATTTTTTTGGAAAATATACAATTAGTACAAAAATACAATTAAGGGACATATAAAATTAAATAATTTTTTTTGGTCAATTTCAAAACCATGAGATCATAAAATAGAGTGTTACTTTAACATTAGAAACATTGTGATCAAAAAAAATTTATAAAAAAAATAAAATTTTATTTAATAATAAAGTATTTCAAAAAACCCATTATAAGAAATCATAAATGTTAAATCATAATCATTATCGTCTCTTAGAAAACTAAAGAGCTATTAAAAATATTTCCATAAGAACATTCATTTTTACCTGAAAGTCAATAATATTTCTTTAAAAAAAATATTATTATGTTAACATTTCATATTAAAATATTTACATGAAAATTAATTATAATTTATATAAATTTCAAATAGGTGCCTTAGGAAATCACCTTCATAGAACCCTTATAATAACCATTAAAAATAAAAGACCCAATAACAATAATTCAATTATAATACTCTAGATAACGTAATCATTACCCAAATAATTAGATATATAATTAGTATGATAGATCATCCCAAACAATTTCCAATGAACTTTTAGTGAATCAAAAACATATAATAATTCATTTCAATTATAAAACTCTTATAATTATACTTCTTATTCTATAAGAAAAAGATTTTTACATATTGACATATCCCTTTACTTTAGAACTCAATTTTCAAAACTAAAACACCTAGAATTAATAGTACTATTTTTTATGAAAAAGGGAGAATATAATGTATTCCAAATATAAAATAATGGTTAAAATAGTATGTAAATTCATCCAGATTATCTACATTATAATAGAATATTATTTTTACATTTTGTAATGAAATCCTAAATATTCATTATAAAATATGTTAAACGATACCTTTTGAAAACCATTTAATGAAAGAAAAAATGGATATAAAATTTCTTTTATAATTCATTTATGTCCATATAAATAAATCCATTGAATAATAATAATATTGACATGGAGGAAAAATATGTAAAAAATCATTAGAACATTTAAAATAATATTTTTTGTATAATGTTTCCCAGACATTAATTTTGAAATGTCATTTCAATTCATTATTTTCTTAAATAAAAAATATATGTTAATTATCTACTCTCTTGAAATACCTTTTCCAGTATATTAAACCTCTTATTTAACTTATATCCCTATTATACGTAATTATTTAATTGATTAGTTTTACCTTGAATGTTTTCTTTTGGATTTTTGGTTCATAACTCCAAAATGATTTTCGTAGGTTCACATTGGTAAAATTGGTCATGATTATATAATTTCTATAATCTTAGTCAATTTAAATTTATAGTTTTTATAATTTAATTATACATTAATAACCAACCATGTAACATTGTTACAAAAAAGTAATTGCGAAAAAAACATAGATATCGTAAGTTATACATGCATGTGAGTAACATTTCAATTATTCAATGAACATACGAGAAAAAGTTAAGTATCATTTTATCGCTTACAAATTATTATTATATAAATTTTTTCATATTATATCTTTAAATAAACTTAAATCTTCCAATCATGTGATGTGACATTGAAAAACTAGTCACATGGCTTCATGGTGGTGGTAATCCACACATACCTACGAAATATATTATCATTATTCAATAGATGTAAATGTAATAAAACAGATGATATATTATATTTAAATAATGGTAATTATTTCATTAATATCATATATAAACATTAAATACATTATTATAAAATTATGTGAGATAATTTGTTGAAAAAATTATATCGGTTTGCGAGATGATAGTCCACCGTACACACAAACAAATATTTTATTTCCCATTTTATGAAAACAAATAAATGTATTATTGATAACCTATCAACATAATATCATCTAATAATATGTTATATAATAATGTTAATATTTATTAAGGAATAATATATGTATTTAAGAGGTACAATATGAAATTAAAAAAAAACAATTTCTCATGTTCCTTACCTCTCATTCGGAAAACCTCTTAAGGTTTATAAAGGATGCCATAAAGGTATTTTGGAATAAAATTGATGATAATATTGGATAATGATGTATGGATAAAAAATAAGAGTGTGTGTCCATTGATAATTTTGGGAGATGAAAAATATCAAATTTTTATATAGACTATAATATATTACTGTCTTACTCATGCAAAATGATTCAAGAACTGACCATTTCAAAATACTAGATAAGATATGGTCTATGATTTTCACTAAAATAAGAGTTATATATATATATATATTTCCATTTCGACCCTTATAATTTTTGTTTTAACCTTTTTAACCAATTATAACTCTCACCTTGATAAATGACATTTTTTTACCAAAGTTAATATTCTTAATTAATAAAAATGAAAATGGCCCCATAATAGTATTTTGATTTAATGATGTCATTTTTTTTGATTTTATCAAAATAATTTTTTATTTTTGGTAGAACTAAATTTTAATATACACCTATAAAAAATGATGAATTTTTTTTTCAAAAAAAATTGTTTTTAATATAATTTATTTTATAAAAAGTTCAATTATAATGTAGATTCAACTTACATTAATCAGATTATGTTTAATAAAAATTAACAAATAGAATTTTAATATAAATTCAAAAGAAAATTATATAAATACATAAAATAAAAAACACTTTTCTTAAAATTATATATTTTCTAATATTCACCCAAAAATCAAATTTCTTAGAAAATTGTCATAAAAAATTACAATACACTAATTTTTAATAACTGATAAAAAAATGATATTTATTTTTTAAAATTAAAAATCTACAATTTTAAAATCATGATTTTAAATAAGATAATATTATACATGTAAAAAAAATATTAATAATAATACTATTTACTTTTTCATTTGAAAATTAATTAATATTATTATACTGAATATAAATCTATAAAATATAATTAATTAACATTAATGAAGCATGGAATTAATCTAATTGATAAGATAATATTTATATTATAATTTTTTTGAATTAACTTTTGGACATGTTAAGTGTTTCAATATATCACATAGTGATAACATTCTTTTGAATCATTAATTTGGTCATGATAATATCATAATGTTACATAATATCTCTTAATATGATAATGTGATACACTTATGAAACATGAATAATGAACAGATTCTAGTTTGTGATACTTGTATGAATGGGAAAAAATGAAAAGTTTTCTTTCAAACCTATCAATCATACAATCATTAATATACTATTATAATTAGTATATCTTGATCAATTTGTCCCCACTCAAATTTCAAGCCTTGAAGGAAATAAATAAACATTAACTATTGTTTATAGTTGTACTAAATTTACATTGGTTTACTATCATTTACCAAATAAATATACTTTATCAGGATTTATTACTTTTTATAGTTTAGTTCAAATTGAAAATGTTTTCAGGATTATTTGCATTTATAGTAATCAAGGATGAGAATTTCAAAATTTATATTTTTAAAAATATTGTGGAAATAATGTTTATTTTCATAATTTTTCTACACCTTGGGAACTATAAGAAAATGGTGTTGTAGAATAGGAATATATAACACTTATTGAAATGGACCAAATTATGTTAGTTAAATATAATTTTACAAATATATTTTTGGGATGATGCTATTTTTGATTATTTTTATTAGTAAAATTGAATTTTTTTATACATTTGTTAATGAAAATTTCTTGTGACCTACTTAAATCTAAAAATATGAATGTTTTTTTATTTTATATTTTTTGGTTGTAGAGTTTTTATTTTCAATAAAAAGAATAATTTTGTTAAATTTGATGCAAAATTAATGAATATATTTTATTGGTTATTAAAATAATATAAAATCTTATTGATTTTATAATAAATGAACTATGGTTACTAAAGAATCTATTTCTATTATGTTTGATGAAAATAATAAAAAACTTTGATTCTGTTTTTTATATTTTTTATGATGAGTTTATAGATTTAATTTTTTGTGAAGAAAAACCTCATGTTAAGCATGACTCAAATGAGAGGGTAGAATAATCATTCATTGCAAAATCCAATATCATGTAAGATTTATAGAAATCATCTTATTGAAAATATTATTGGTAATATTTATTTTATTTAAAACTAGAAATTATTGTGTTAAATTTTTATAAATTTTTTGATATTATTTAAAATTTTATTCTTAATAATGTTAATGATTATTCAAGTAATTATAACATGGTTATTTATATACAAGTGAAGTAAATAAATCTATTTCAAACAATTTTTTTTCATTTTCGGAATTGAACAATGATAATTAGGTAATTAAAACTAAATAGATCTTTAAAAACTAACTATTTGAATATAGAAAGATTGTAAAAAATAAATCCAAACTATTTTCCCAAGTATACAATAAAAAAGAATTTATATAATTTAACGATTCATTTTCACATACATTTAGGTTAAAAGATATTACAATATTGTTAGTTTTTTCTACTTTTCATGATTTAATGTTGTATCAAATGTATGTAAAAAGTTATTTCTTAAATGGTTTTACAACTGAAAAAATTTATGTTTCTTAACCCATTATTTTTGAAAATGATAAATTTCTTAATCATATTGTTAAATTATTTTAAGAATTGTATGGTCTCAAGAAAGAACCACAGGATATTTATGACAGGATTTTGTTATTTCTATTGAATAATGGTTTTAATAAAGGTAATTTTGAGCCTAAATTTCTTATCAAATAATTTAAAATGATATTTTAATTTTTAGAATTTATGTTAGTGATATATTTTATTGTTATTCTTGTGAAATGATTTTTAATGTTTTTTTACATTGATTTCATCTATTAAGGACATGAGAATAATGATATAATTAATGGTATTTCTCAGAAAAACAATTTCTCAATGAAATATAATATATATAGTAATCAATATATGTATTAAAAAAGGTAGTTAAAATTTTTGGTCTCGATTTTTTGATGTCTATGAAAAAACTTATGAGAACTAGTTGTAAGTTAGATGTTGATGATTTTAGATAATTAGTTAAAATTAAATTTTATAAATTCATGATAGTTTTAATATATTATTTTGCTAAATATACACCCAATATTATGTTTACTGTGGTATATGAATATGATTTCAAGTTAATCCAAAAGAGAATAAAATTAGATATATGAAATAAATAATTAGATTTGTCAATGGAACTGTTAACTATTTCTTGATTTATCATATTTATAACCATTTTATTTTAAAATAATCTTCTAAATAAGATTAATAAGGTTGAGAATTTAGTAGAAAAATTACATCAGTTATTTGTATTTTTTTGGAAAAAGATTAATTTCTTGGTCTTTTAATAAAAATTTTTTTGTTTCTCTATCTACTTCAAATGTGCAGTATAACTCTTCTACTCATTTTTGGTCACAAAGTTTACTGATTAAAGAAAAATTATGTGATTTTAAAATTCACCTTCATAAGTTTTATTTTTATTATGATAATAAAAATGCAATTTATTTTTATATGAATCATTTAAAACAGTTTAGACCAAATAATATTGATGATAGATTTCATTTTATGAGATATCATGGAATAAAGAAAATGCTGTTTTAGATTTTATCCCTATTGAAAAAAAGTTATATATATCATTAGGAATCCATTATAACATATTTTGTTATAAAAACATAAATTTTAGCTTGGAATATTGGAATCATATTATTTTTAAATTTTTAGGTGTTTACACGGAGTTTGATTATGTTTATATACTAAAATATTAAGATTAACATAAAATCTACATATTCCAGAATCTATTTTTTTGATTACTTATTGTTAATTCCTATATGTATTTTTTTGTTATATAACTAATTTAAAACCTCTCATATAACCCATATTATTTTAAAATATAGTTTAGAACATAGGTTTTTTTAAAAATCTTTTATTAAAATATTTCTCAATTTTTTCCCAAACAGTCATTTAAAAATTCAACTCACAATATTTTCTTTTATATTTTAACAACAAAGGACATTACGTTGGATCCTTGAAACATGTTTCTAAAAACACATGTGTTTATGTGTATAAAAAATTAATATTTTTATTTATTTATTTACCTTGTAACATAAACATTATTCATCTTTTGAAACCTTATCTTTTTGATATTTTCAAAATAGGGGATAGGTTTTCGAAATTATTCTTTGAATTTTAAGTATCGAAGAGGGAGACAATGTTGAGTGGCTCCTTGAACAACATTATGGTTTGATAATTACAATTAATAATTTTTTTACTTTCCTTTAATGTTATTAATACATTGAATTGGGTATTAAGTAAAGAATTATTAATCTTGATCAAATAAAAATATTTATTTGTTAAAATATATTTAGTTTTTATGATTTGATTGTTCATAAAATTTTCTACATGTTTTATATTGATTTTTTAGGATAAATAATGTTTTTTAGACATTAAAATATCATTATAATTTGTTTTTTACTATTGCTAGATAAAAATACACTTTAGAACATGTAGATAAATGGTTATCCATATAAGAAATTTTAAATTCAAATACCCATTCTCTAATCCATATATATGATTTTCCAGATCTTTTTACCATATATATTTCAAAAATATCATAACCTAAAGAAATCCAAATTGAGTGATTATTTTTTTTGTAATATAAAAAAGATTATATAAATTTCATAAAATAAATAAAATTCTGAATCAATTCATATCACTTCTAAAGTTAGTTATGAAATCACTCCATATTTCCAGTCTAAATTCTATTGGTTTTCAAAACTATTTGGACACATTTTTGTATGATAACATGATTTATAAAGATATTATTATATTGATTATTTACTAATTAGTGTGATAATGAAAATATGTAAATATTATTCAAAAGGACCTAAAGCTAATTATACATCAAAGAAGATCTATTTTTACGATGATATTTAAAAAGATAATGTCTTTCAGTTTATAGGATGTCTAAGACATGAATCAATTTCTTAAGAAACATGGATACATGAGAAAATAACCTATGTGATGAATTTACACACATGAATAACATACAAAGAGTCACTTATGGGAATCCTATAAGTGATTTGAAAATGTCGATTCACTTATGTGAAATATCTTACAAGTGATTCACTTATGTGAAGTTGGCTACTTATTTTAGTGAAATCCTACAAGAAATTATGAACTATTTTTCATTTTTTTAATATATCAATTTTATAAATTTTTATTTATTTATTATAAATTACTATAATCAATTTTTAAATTAATATGAATTATTTAGAACATATGAGAATTATTTCCTGTTATTATAAGAAATATTTTATAAATTCTAATGCGTCTTTCATTTTCATGGATGAAATTTATAGCTTGAAACTTGAAATATCAATTTTAATTCTTTTTGTTTTCTTTGATATTATTATTACAAAAAATAATCTTAGTTAATATTAAACTATTTCAATTTTTTAATAATTTTAATGAAGTTCTATTAACTTTTTAAAATATCTATATATTTACTAATTGTTTTAAATGGAATTAAATTTAATTTTGTTTTTGAAATTAAAGACTACTATTTTAAAGAGTTATTTCATTGAGATAATATTATAGAGAACTTGTATGTAATTTAAATGTTGATTTAATTTTTTTTAAATATGGCTTCATTATTTTAAAATTTAGCTTTGAGTTCAATGATTTTTGTGAAATGATAAATTTCATCTCCCTCTATCTCTAACAGTCTAGTATCATTCTATTTGAATTATATATTTTCTAATGACTGATTAAATGTGTTATGTTTATTTGTTTTGAAAATGGATTTGAGATTTTCCACTATAAAAAAATGTGAATGTGATATAATTACAATACGATACATATCCAAAGAGAGAAATCATATTTCAAGTGATAAAATTCTATAGAAAATAGGTGTGAACATTCTTCTTATGTCGACTACTTCCCTCTAATGTTAGATGATTTCTCAAGGGTTGAAAAATATTCTATGACATATTTGACTTCCTTGATGAGACAATCAAGATAATCAAACATTCAAGAATAATGACCTTTGTTTTATTCTTCTTCTATCTATTATATTATGGATTATTGATCCCATAACACTTTATCCCATATCTCATACTCATTCACATTATCATTAATCTTTTTCAAAAAAATGATTCTCTATGTTGTGTTACGACCCCTTAATTATAATTTATAGTCCATTCGGGTTGTGACTCCCATAGTCTAATGTTATTGTTGTATTCAGGATTTGGCTCCACATTACAAATTTCACGTGTTAGTGGTTATCTATCCAAATTTAGAATTTTTTTTCAATTAGGGAATGATTACTGATAAAAATTATATTAGTTCACAACATAACTCTCTTAGTATAGATAGGATAAAAAGTATAGTAGGTTCAATTTGGAAAGAACTACTATAAAAAACACTATATTCTTTATTTTATCTAACTACTAATTATGTCTAATAATTAAATGTCATAATTAAAAGAGATAACTAATTTATTTCTTTAATTATTTTAATTTGGTCTATTGACACCCTCTAGACTATATAAGATCTTCCTACCAGACTTAAATCTTCCATAGTAATCCACTGAAAAATCTCTAATATGGTATTCAAAATTCATAAATGTTACCTTAGGATTTTTATTAGATTGATGACAAAAATCATTATTGAAATTTAATTCAGTGCCCAATGACTACTAAGGAAATTTTTCAAAAATTTGAAGTAAACATGGGATCTATGTTAGATACAATAGTTATTATAACCCCACTTAACTATAATATCTTCTTGAGATATAGTCAAGAAATGTAATATAATGAAATAATATATTGAATATAATGGAATTGGTTATATTTATCGAGTCGATAAAAAATATCTAAAATTTTATTATTATTTGGAGATTTATTTGGAAATCCAACCACAAAATAAATATAAATATTTTCCAATTCCGACTCTAGAACTAGAAATCGGATAAATAATTACCTTTAAAAGTTTTAATTCATTATTAACCAACTGAAAATTTAAACATTTCATGGTAAGTCCACAATATCTATTTTCATTTTACCCAAATATAAATCCTTGAAGATGGATCTATACATTCTAATTCTACTAGGATGAATGAAAAATGAAAAACTGTATGATTTACTCAATAGATATTTCTTTAATGGGGAATCACATTGAACATATAATCTCCTTCTGAATATGATAAACCCTTCTTCATCAATATTAAACTCAAGAACCATACCCATCTTTATTGATCACAATATTTCATTGAAAAAAAGATCTTCCATATTAGATTAATTAATACTATCTGACAATGCTTACTGTACTACCACTAGATAAAAATAGAGAAAGATACTCTTTGAATAATTTCAAGATGAAAATTCCTGAAACTACTTACTAAGGGATTATTTCCAAATATAACATAGTTAATGAAGAATTATTTTACTATCGTAATTAATATAAGGACCTGGGCATACAAATTATAAGATCTTGATAATTTAGTTAAGAATTCATTTTCATACATTTCAGGATCTTATGAAGTTTAGAGTTTTAAATAATTCATCCATAACTAATACATAACCAAACCGCATAATACAAAATGGAAACATCTGAATAGTATCAATTTTTACCATAATATATGACTTTTAAAATAAATCCAGATTTATTTTAATGAAAAACATTCATGATTCTAAACATGAAATCTTCCATTCCCTCTTTGAATTTTTAACCCCTATTAAAATCATTATAAAAAAAGGGATTATTGAAAAAATCTCAGAAAGGGATATAAAAAATAGAAAAACCATTGTCTAGTAGAAATAATGATGAATAATATAATTCATACCTTTACCTTAAATTTTACTTGAGTACAAAAAATAAAAAATGTTCACATGAAAAAAAAACACACACACACACACACACACATTTTTCATAATGAAATACTTTAAAACCCATATAATGAAATTAAAATAAATTTTAATTGACTTAGATAATCATTTTCATAAAACACTTTCAAAACGTTTTTTAATTTGGATAACCATATGGAAGAATTTGAATTTAATTATTACCAAATGAATTTGAGTGATATATGATACACCCATCATATAATTAGTAACATGCTCACTTAGAACTATATGGAGTGCCTTATCATATAAGTTGTAATTGGTTCACTCAGCTCTATTTATACTGCCTCAACATATTATCTATAAAAAACACACCCGATTCTATCTAGGAGAAACCATTTCTTATATATAATACTCAAGTAATATATCATGAATAAGTTTTTAGGTTTTAAAATTCTCATCATTAAACTTTAAAAACAAAAATGTTTTAAACTGATAAAAAATCCCTCATGAATATCAAAATTCCATTTTTATTTAAAATCCCATTTAAAAAAACCATTTTCTTTAGAAGATCCATATTCAATACTAAAATACCATTTTATTTTGAATAAACCATCAATGATTTCAAAGGAATATTAAAATAAAATAATGTTCAGAGTGGTGGAAAATTCATTATCGCTGTATAGAACATTCCTTTTATCATTTTTCAAAACATTCTGTATAAAACAGGTAAATATATTCATTTTTGAAAACCATTTAAATAAAGTAAAATACATATAAAATTTAAATTTTAAAAAATTTCATATCCATATTAATAAATTCATGAAATTATTTTAAAAACATTTAAACGGATGAGAATGATTTCAACAGAAAATATTAAAATATGATATTTTTAAAGGAAAAGTACCTTATCACTTGGGAAACATGTAAATTATAATCCCCATTAATTTATAACATTATAAAAACATTAAATATCATGAAAATATAAAAATACATTATACAACATATCAAAGGGGATATATATATAGCTTATAAAAGAAAAAAGGTGGATAACATCAAAATATGCCTCAATAAAAGTTAATTGAGATGGTAAACCTTAAAGATTTGGTAATTTCTGAACTATAATTCCTGTGAAATAGAGATACTAAAATATATTTTTAAATACCCATAATTTTAAGGATAATAATAATAATATAAATTTATTTTTAGGATATACACAACCTAAAATAAGAAGGTGACGAATATGGAATATGTATCAAAGAAGTAAAAAGTGACATGGAAATTTCTTACCATGAGTGTGAATTACCAAGTATGCATTTATATTCTTGCATAAAAATATTATTTTAATTTTTAAATTTAATTAAAAACATTTTCAAGTTTATTATTTATTTTATTTCAGTTATTAACATGTTATATACAATTACAAAATAAGAAAGAGATTACATCAGATGTTTTGTCTATATTCAACTTATTTTTCAAAAAAGATAGTATTAGGATGAATGTGATTAAAGTGGAAATTATTTAAACATATAAAAAATAATAATCCTGATATATATATCATATTTATACATTAATTAATATTTTAATACCAATAATGAAATATGGTTTTGAGCAATTATCTTTATTATAATCATGGAGATGATAGGCCGTGCATATTCAGGAGTAACGTTTCCATTCTATAATGATAATAATGAAAAAGAGGTATGTAATATTTCATATTTAGAAAATGAAAATATTATCAAATTTAGAGTTTTATATATTTAATTATTCTTATATATATAATCCATTTGATGTGTTGATGAAAATAGAGTCACATTGCTTCGTAAAAGCGGTAGCCCACACGTACACGATCGATGTTATCATTCTTTTAGCATAAAATAATAATATGATATGTTATTTTTTAAGAATTATAACAATTTCAGGAATATAATAATTATTTAATTTATATATAATTTATTAATTAACATTATTCTTATTACCTTCTATTTAGAGTGTTTGTAAAAAACAAATCACATCACTTTGCGAGAGGGGAGTCCACCGTACACATGAGAGACATTATCATATCCCCTACAGAGTGAAAATTAATATTGTATATATGATATAATTAATAAATATGTTTAATTATGTTATAGATATAATATATATTGTTTATATACATCATCAAACCCAACAATTAGTGGTTGTAATAGAAAAATGAATGACATTGGTTCACGAGGTAGTAGTTCGCCATACAGAAGAATGGTGATTTTGTAACCCATTTGATGAAAGTGGAGAAGGGATTAGGTTGTGAAATTAAAAAAAATAACATATATATATATATATTTAATATAGTTATAAAATTTTAAATTTATGTTTTATGATGAATTTAATGGGTAGTGGAAGAAATAAAATAAAAAGGCTCAATGAAGAATGTTACATCTTCTTCGGGTAACTCATTTTAGTTTACAGAAAAATCATTGAATGGTTGGATATATGCACAAATTAATACGTATAGGATTATAGGAGTGATGTTTTTAGATATATGAGATGTTATTGGGAGATATATATTTGTTTTAATGGGTTAATAACATAGAATACTGGTAGGCCTTTTATATTAAGGAGTGGAATTTTTCTTTACACTCAAAAATATTCCATAATGGGTGGTCAATTCCACTTGATGTGGGAATTTTTTATTAATAATTAAGTTAAGAGATTATTTGGTCTATAAAAACCAAAACCATACTAAAATAATCATACTTTATCATTTTATTTCTTAGAATTTATTTTCACTCAATTTTACCCTTTTTTACCATTGTAACTTGTATTTTTTTAACCTAGGTAAATTATACATAATGAATAAAATTAAAAATAGTTTTTTAGATAATTTAGACCTATAAATTATAAATATTTAATAACAATTATTAAATAAAAATCCTTTGCATGTGGAAAACTAATTTTGAGACTAGCGTATGTAATGCACAAAACACCATTTTAACAATAATCACGATAATTAATTTCAACTGTTTTCCTTAATTATTATGGTAAAAATTTAATTTTAAAATTTTTTACAATATAAATTATTCTATCTATAATTATATAATCAATTTTATCAAATTAAAGTCATATATTTGGCCATATTTAATTTAAAACAAAATCCACATATGCGATGAAAAAAGGGTTTTCAAGGAGAGTATTTTTGGAGAGAAAGAATATTTTATATTAACTATATGACCATAAATAGTAATTACATGAAGATAAATTAAAATTTAATTATATTTAATGTTTTAATTTCATTCAATACATTCCATTATAGGTATTATTTTAATTAATTGAAATATGATACATTATGCAGATTAATTTTTTTTAAAACAAAAAATAAACTTATTATAAAATAAAATAGAAAGTAGATTAAAACGAATTTTTATGGATTGAATAAATAAAAAATAGTTCTTATATTATATGGAATCAAATTAAAAACATAATTTTACTTTTATATTACTTATATTATAAAAAATATGATGTTTTATAAAAAATTATCATTTTCAGTGGTCAATGAAAAAACAAATATTTTCGGAAAAGTCCCAAAACATTTCCCTAGAATAAATATTGTATGAAGATCTTAAAAATTAATTTAATTTAATCAAATAAATTTTCCAAATGTTATAAAGATTATTTATAACATTTACTTACAAAAATCTATAAAAATAATTTTTCAACATAACATATTTTGGAAGAGTAAAACACAATTACAAAAAATGGTTAATTATTTTTTATGAATTTATAAATAGGGAATATATATATATACATATATCATAAATTATTTAATACTATTAATAACCACCAATTTAATTGTTATGGTATAACTAATATATATATATATATATCTTATTATTTAAGCGCAGTGTTTCTTGTTGAACATGTTATCAATCATATTTTTTCTTGTAAAATATCAGGATGTTTAATCCACACATACATTAATAAAATACTTCTTTATAATTTTTAATTTATCACTATAATAAAATGATGGATATATAAAAATTATTTTATGTAAATTCACATTATGAAAAGGGTTAATAAAACATCACCTTGATTATTGTGAAAGGGAAGTAATAAGGTTACCTGGAATAAGAACTACAATAATTCCAAATGGGAGAAAATTAGTGGGAAGTAAATATTATTATATAGAAGAAAAGAATAAATAATTACAGAGAGTGATTGGGTACATTGTTCAAAATCAATTAAAATATCAATGTAAATTTTATGTCCTAAAAACCGTATATCTATGTTGATTTAAAATACCATGTGATTCATCAGATACTAATGTAAAAAGATAATTTTTTTTCAAGAACCTTTTCCTAAATTTGATGAATTATTTTAATGTACAAATCAATATGTAAATATACATACTTGATACATTTCAATTCAATAAGCACAATTTCATCTTTTTTTGTTCTGATTTGATCAATATCTAATTAATCCCTTATTTCATGAAATTAATATAAAAAATGAATTTTTTTCCTAAAGAACAAAAATTTAATTTTAATAGATCATAAGATACATTAAAGAATAAGAATTCATTAGTTATATGTCTCACTATTTTCCCAAACCAATATGGTTAAAAAAAGTTATCTAATATATTAAATTAATATCTATTCTTAAAAATTTACAAAACTTGTTCTTCATTAATATTTTTTTTTTCGAATTTGTTATGTATACAAAATATCATATTAACCTGGACAAAACATAGGCTAGTGGTAGGCATTTAATCTTTTTTTTTCATCGGTTGTGGGTTCAAGCCTCAAGGAATTCCTTATTTTTGAGGGTTTCTTCCCTACCCTGAGTGATCATTTTTCATAAAATTTCATCCATATAAAATTCCAAAAATTATGATGAACACTATAAAAATTACATTAATCATAAAAGATTAAATGTAACCTAATGTTTATAAAAAATATAATAATATTGTCCTAGAAATTTAATTGCATGCCTTATGCTAAGAAAAATACTTACATAGACATAAATCCATTAAATCATCACCTAAAATTTGATTATTCACATTACTATCACATCAATTAATACCTCAAATGAGTGTCTAAACATTGAAATTGTGGCTATCCTATTAAAAATATTGTGCTTCCTAGAGCTTCCAACACTTCACCAGATGTCCCAATATCAAATTCAGTAGTAGAAAATTATCTCACCACATCTTTCTATTTCTAATAATTATGATTTAAACCCAAAGTAGGTATCTTTATACAGAAATTATCATAGTGACAAAACTAATTGAGACTAAAACCCCTCACCATTGGATGGGTATTGGTTACCCAATTATATGGTTATTTAGGATTCTTTTCATTATAATCATGAGAATTGTGAACCAAATGAACCCACCAAAAACACATTCTAGATTCTATCAAACATTCACCAAAATTAATTTTACTAGATAGGGAACATGTTTTTGGAATTCTTGTAGAATTGTTAGTTGGATGATTCTCCATTTCCCACCACCTTGACCATTTCTTCATTTTATAATCTTATAGAACATAATATTTTAAAAACAACTTATCAACTATCTAAGAACAAAAAACCACATTCTCATTACATTTAAATTCTCATGAGGCCACACATCTTCATAGACATGTTTTCAATTTTGATTTAAATTGATTAATTTTACTATCAATGTCTCAAATAAAATCTATAAGATACCTATACAATATTCTGAAGTTTTATTTACACACGTCCACTGAATATTCATTCTTTTTTATGAATTCCATGAATTTTTTCCTTATCCTAAACCAAAAAAACATGGGGAAATATTTCTCAAGGAAGAGTTTCTTAAATTATTTCCACTACATGGAATCAATATCATATTTTTCTATAGTATTATTAAGTATGGATAACTATTGACCATATTCACATTCAAAATGATAAATATAATGTGTTAACATCTTATATTACAAAAATCCATTGAATTCAAATATCGTATCTAGGGAATTGAAATATCCTTTAAATATAACTGGATCAGATGATCTAATGAATGATGGGGGGTGTTGTCTCATAAATTCCTTCACTACTGACATTTATCTTCTTGGTAGATTGAGTTCCAGTATTGCATGGATACCACAACCATTTATATATTGTGTCAGTTTATCCATCACTACAATAAATGGTTCTATTCAAATTCCAACCATATCAGGATGCAGATTTGGATTTATATTTTCCTCTTTATTCTTTCCCACTACAACTTCCCTATTTCATTTAAAAATATCATTATGAATAGAACTATTTTAGATAAAGAATCCTAAAAATATTAAAATTTAATATCATTTAAACTTATCCATAAGGTATAATTTTTCAATAAAATTTTATTATTGTTATAGTAACATATAAAGTTATTTAAACCTCCATTTGATACCAACTATATTGGTCGGACATTAAACATTACATGATCCTGAGATTTTAGTCAATAATTAATTTTTCTACATTTGGGGAAGCTTTCAGCTTTACAGATTTATAGAATTAGGTTATAAAGAATATGTAACCAAACCATGTAATATAAAGTGGAAACATTTGATTAGTATCCATTTTCACGTTATATATAACTTTTAAAGTAATGAATGATTTCTTTTCAGAAAAAAACTCATGAATTACAAGTTTACTTCTTCCATTAACTTGCTCACCCTTAAACCCTAGGATTTTTTAAAACATGTGATGAACACAAAAATCTAAAAAATGACATAAAAATGATGACAACCATTATTTGATTATGAAAAATCATATAACATTTACCATTACGTTCAATTTTATTTAAGCGTATGAAATAAAACATTTTCATATGAAATATGCACTTATAATGTTTTCAAATAGATCCATTAAAACCCAAAAAAAGAAATTAAAATTACTTTTTGGTATCACAGAGTATTATATGCATAAAATCTTTTGAAAACCCTTTTTAATTAGAAACACTATTCGAAAGAATTCTAATTTAATCACTACATAATGAATTGGACAAATATATGGGCCTCCTCATTTTATAAGTCATAACAAGATATACAGGTGCAATTTGGTAATCGCCATCATATATTTTATAATGGAATCAACTGGTTCTATATTAGTTTCCCCAATATATAAGATTCAACGGGATCACCCAACACTATCTACGTGCACCCATTTCTCTATTATAACTCTCATGTACCACATCAGGAATAATTTTTTTATTATTTCAATTTTTCATCATAAAAAATTTGAAAAATAACTCTCTTAAACTCATAATCAAATCACTTTTTGGATACCAAAATTACCTTTTCTCTTAAAACCCCATTTTCAATACCAAAATATCCTTTTCATTTGAAAAATCATTTTCAATACATTAATAACATTTTATTTGGAAAATCCTTTTTAAATACTGAAATAATACTTTATTTTGTTGAAATCATGAAATATTGAAATGGAATATAGAAATCAAGTAATGTTCACTGAGGGGAAAATGTCCTTTTTTTTATATTGAACATTCATTTTTTTTGTCAAAAAATTTCATATAAAACATATAAAAAGATTCATTATTTCAAAATCAATAAAATATAGTAAAAGGGACATAAAATGTAAATGTAAAAATATTTTATTTACATATAAAAATGGTCATAATATAATTTTAATTTTTTTTCATGGTTGATAAATTTTTTAAAATAAAATATTAAATGATATTATTTTTAAAAGAAAAGTCCCTTATCACATGGGAATCATTTGAATTTTAATACCAATGAAAGAATAAAATTTTAAAAAACATTAAATATATTCAGAATATATAAATTCATGATATTAAATTTGGGGGATTTGTTTAGACCTCATAAAATAATAATGGTGTGTAAACTAAAAATATGCCTCAACGAAAGGAAATTGAAATGATGAACCTTTCCAATTTGGTAACTTGTGAACCATAAAACGCATGAAAGGGAGATCCAAAAAGAATTATATAAATAACCATATTTTTATGGATAATAATCTTATAAATCATTCATGTGAATTATATACACCTCATAAAATAAATATGTGTTGAATATGGAATGTGTTGCAAAAAAGTAAAAAAAAAGAAATACAGAAATCCCTTACCTTGAATAAGACATATCCCATGTGTCATTATCTTACTGAAAAATAAAATTATGTTAATTATTAATTTCTTTAGAAACTGTTTAAATTTTATTATTACTTTTATTTCACTTATTACCATGTTATAAAAAATTACATAACCGATTATTTTTAGATCAGATGTTTTGACCATATTCGGCATATATGCCGAAATTGAGTTTGGTATGTTGACTACTATCAATGTGCTGATTATTTAAAATGATTTTTACTAGATAATTTACATCTAATTATTTAAAATATTAAATAAAAAATATTAATTGTTAATCATATTTTTGTGTTAAATTAATTCAGACTCAAGTGCATGTAATGCACAAAACACCATTTTAAAATTAATTATAGTAATTAATTTTAACTTCTTTCATTAATTAGTATGGTAAAAAAAATTAATTTGAACATATTAGATAATATTAAATAATAATATACCAATTAATAAATCCATTTTATAAAATTCAACTAAAATAGGCGTTCAAATTTACTTTAAAAGAAAATCCACCATCACAACAAAAAATAGGGTTTCAAGTAGTGTATTGTTTTGGCAAATGATGATTTTATATTTAAAATATTAATAAATTTTATAATTATATCAAACTAAATTAATATTTAATTATAAAAAATATTTAAATTTAACTTAAATAACCTCTATGTAATAATTTTTTTATTATTTTAAAAGCATATACCTAGTGAATTTTAAAACAATTTTTAGAAAAATTATGTTTTAAACACAAAAATAATCATATTCTAAAATAAAATTTAAATATGATTCAAATGAATATAAGTGGATTAAATATATTAAAATAAATATTATTTTACATTAAATAAAATTCAAAACACAATGCGACATTTAAATTAATAATATCATTGAAGATATGTGACTTTTTTTTACAGAAATCAGTATCTTCATTATTCACAAAAATCCATAATTTATGAAAAATCACAAAAATTCACCGTAAGATAATTTTTATAGACTGGATTAAAAAATTAATTTAATTTTATCAAATAAAATTTATAAAATATGAAAAAATTTATAAAAATTCTTCCTTAAAAAATCAATAATAATCATTTTTGAAGAAAACCCTTTTTTGAAGAATAAAATAACATTACTAAAAATTGATTGATTGTTTAATAATAATTTATCAAAAAGAATATAAATATAAATATCATAATTTATATAAAAATATTCTTTAAAATAAATTCAACAAATATAATATAATAGATATATATATTTTGTGTGTCGTTTAAGCTTAGTGTTGCGTATCAAACACGCTATCAAACAAATTTTAATTCTTTTAATATCATGAGTTGTTACAACGGAGAAATTAATATGTATTATTTTAAATGATGATAATGAATAATTTATTTATAATCCTCAATTATTTCTACACATATTCTCTATCTCATGTTAAAATATTTTTAATAGAATATATATTTCCAATTTCTTGATATATATATATTTCATAGTTTGATCTATATAAATAATGTATTCAGATTATTAAAGAAAAAAATATAGCCTCCCGTTCATTTTTATTTTTAGGATAATTTACATCATGAGGTTTCTGTTTTCATGAGGCATAATAAATTACCAGATTATTCTATATTATAGCACAACCATGTTCCTCAATGAAAAATGAATATAGATAAAAAAGCAACCATTCCTTTATGTCTGGTCCAAAACTAGAGCATTTACTAATATTTTAATTAAATCCTATAAATATACATAAAATCATTAATTAAGTTGGTGGGTTAGATAACTAAGATTTTTTTTTCAAAAAACCATTGGTAATTAGCCACTAAAAAAAACTATGAATCTCTAAGACATTTTCAATCCAGGGACACTTTATAACCTAAATAGTTTTAAATAAATCAACATTTATTAAACCTATATTTACATTATATCCATATAATTAATTTTTTTCAACCAAAATTCAAATTTTATAAACATTCTATTTAACACATGTTATTTCAATGTTTGTAGAAAAACATTAAAATGATTCACATGATCATCATAACTTTTAGAATATATTAGAATTTGATCAATAAAAATAACCAAAAATTTAATTTCATCCTAATGAAATACTCAATTTATATTTTTTATAAATATATATGGAAAATTTAACAACCAATAGGGAGTAACCATAAAATCATAATAACTATACAAAGTATAAAATATTAATTTTTTTAATTTTATCCTCCTTCACCTTCTAATGATAATACTTAGACCAAAGATCATATTTCAAAAAATAATGATCTCTATAGAGAATATCAAATAATTCATCTATACTAGGAAAAAGATAATTATTATTAATAATTATGTTATTCATTGATCTATAATCAATTAAAAACCTTTTAGAACTATCTTTCTTTTTTCCAAAAAATTGGAGAACTCGATTGAGATATACTTGGATGAATTATGCTATTAATGAGAACCTCCAATGATAACATTTTCAATTACAAAAGGTCAAATTGATCCATATGATAAAAATGTTTTTATACTATCTTAACATAAATAACTAAGATAATAGTACACTTGATATATTAATATCATAGAATAACAGAAAATTCATTATGAAATTCAAATAGATATTAATTCACCAATGAAAAATAATTAATTTGAACAATATATTACTCCTCAAAAATATGTCCAACATAGAAATAATTCCCTTATTTAATCAATTTCAATATTTCTTGATATTTTGTCATATGTTTGAATTCATTCTTTGAAAAAGATGGAAACAAATTCTTGAAAAAAACTTCTTTAGCTCTATCGTGTATCTTAAACTAATAAAGTGAAAGCTAATCAATAACCATAATTACATCTTACTCTATAAAGAGAAAGAAAACAAAATCTTATGATGAATTATTTCTATAAAAAAATATAGGATGATTATAATAATATCATTTTGACTTAATAGTTCCCCATGTGTTTTTTCTAATAGTATTGTATTGAATTCTTGTGGCCAAATTCTCAATTTAATAATATAAATCAATGAATTAAATAGTGGGTAGACCTTTGATAAATAAAACAATTATAATAATTAGAGTAAACATGAATCATACATGAAACACCTAATCTAGATGGTCAAACAGCTACATAATATTTCATAATGGATTCAATTATGATCCAAATTTCCAAACATGCCACATCAAAAACTGTTCATAGATTTTATAATAAATTAATAATTTTTATTTTTTTAACAATTATCATAAGATCAAAAATTTATTTTATTACCTTTCAATATATTCTACGGATGTCTCCCATTTCCCTATGACATCATCATATTTTTATGCTTGTTTTTGTGAGGAACATGATTATTGGATAAATAAATTTCAGTTTTCTTATCTCATAAAAAATATTCTTATAACTTTTAAATTTATGAGATTAAATTTCCATTATATATATTATCTTATGTTCATTGTAATTTTTATTAATTTAACAATTAGGATCATGAATACAATTCAGTGAATACCTTTTCAATATGGGGAGTTTTATTCATACAAAGAAAATAAATCATCATCCTTCTATATCAATTCCATGAATTTATATTCCATTAAATATTCAATAACCATAGGAAAAAATATTTCTCAATGAAAATAATTATAAATTCATCCCATCACAAGGAATAAATATCTTAACTTTATCTGAAATTTTAATCCATTAACAACCACTTATCATCACCACATTTAAAAAGTTAAATTACTGCAGTTACCATTTGATGTTCTAAATAACCCATGACTTCAAATATTATCAGCAAGGCTTTACCCCTTCATTTATTAATCAAAGGGTTATATGATCTTCTAAATGTTTCATGGTGTTATTTTATGAAATAATTGAAAATATAAATGTTTCTATGTAACGAGTGTGGTTGAAATATTTCATGGAAACAACTTCCACTTGTAGCATGATTCAGAAGAGCTGTGAAAGAAAATATTTCAATAGTTCAAATTATATCTATTCATGGTTTCTAATTGGTGTGGGGGGGGGGTTGTACTGTTGATTCCATCCAACATTAGATTTCCTATCTCCTCTATGAAAACCATTCCTAACATGTTAAGTATAGATTAATCGACATGGTAATATAAAAATTCTATATCTTGTTAACCATAAATTGAAATCTATTTAGGGAAATTACATAAATTATATGAAACTATGAAATTTTCTAATCTTTTATCTGATAGTAACTAAAAAGACCAAATCCTTATTCAACCCATAATTTAACTTTTTAACCAATAATTAATTTTCTTTCATTCATGAATATCTTTTCAGGTTAATGGTTATAATGAATTAGGTGATAACTATTATGTAAAAACCCTTATATTAAAAAGTCGGCACTTTCAATAAATGTCCATTTTTTCCCAACATAAAACTTTTAAACTGAAACAAATATTATTTTTATAAAAAATACTCATGATTTTAAACACTACATCATAATTTTTCCTATCAGACATTAAAATATAATTTTTTTTTGAAAAATTGGGTTGAGTACAAAAATATATGTTATGTTCATTTTAAAAGAAATAAATTAAACAATTAGTCCATTTCAATATCATTATACCATTAAATAGTGTTTTCCTTTAACATAATATACATTGATCACATATAATCATTTACTTACATTTGAAATCTTCTTTAAGGCCTAAATTTTATTATAATTTTTTTTATAAGAAACCATGAAGGAAAAATCATAATGAGGTGTTTTACTAGAAAACCTAAGAACCCATTAAAAAATACATCCTAAAAAATACATTTTTACACTAATTGTTTTAATCATTCCATTAAAACAAAATATATTTATCCTATCATTTTAAATTAATTTTTTTGATGAAAAATAATACAAATTTATAGAAAAGTCATACATGTATCTTGGGATATAATCATCATATAACCATTACAAGAACCCTTACAAATGGAATTTCCATGATGTTTAATTCCAATACAATTTTCAAGATAACAATAGAATATAGAGATATATCAGGCTCACATATCATCATAAATAATATCCAATGACCATAAAATGCATCAAACACATATAATATTAAATTTCCATTATAAATATCTATAAAATACTATTTGGAACCCAAAAAGAATTTTTTTCTTATATTGACATATCTCTTTCCTTTAAAACAATATTTTGAAATCTAGGACACCCAAAAGAAAGGAATTTGGGGTTTTTATTGAATAATAAATTGTAAACTATAAAGGAAACCAAAAATAAAATTGTCACACCTGGACCATTCATAATGATTATTTCAAATATATTAATTATTTTTAGTCTTTATGTTGAGTTTTGGTAGCTGGTGAATCAATTTTTTATATTTTGTAATCCTTTTTGTAATTACACGATTATCCCACAAGGTTAGGTGTAACTGTTCGGTGCCCATGTGGGTTCTTAGGTGGGTTTGAGTTATAGTGCATCAATTGTGCATGATTTAGTAAACTATGTGAAAAGTGTGTGGTTTGGATATATAAGTGGGTAGTGTAGAGAAGAAATATTTGAGCATGATTTTCTCAACCGTGTTTCTATTTAAAGGTCACCATGTGTGGGGTGTCAGGTCTTGGTAGTGGCAAGAGCATGGTTAGTGCACAGTTTGGTAAACTATGCACAAACCATGCAATTACCTAGTTTTCAAAGAAAATAAAATAAAATTTAAATTTTAATAAAAAGAAAATAAAATATAATTAAATAAAAAGATAAATGACATAATAATAATAATAATAATAATTTTTTTTAATATGAATATTAATAATATTATGAAGTATGTTATTATGGTTATTATTATTATTAGTTTTCTTTTTTTTTCTTTTTACTCTAAAGGGGGATTCTCCCATTTCCTTTCCCTTACCCCACGTGACTCACACCCCTCCCCCTTACCTCTCCTGCTCACGCAACCCCCACCGGCAAGAGCCCTCTAGCGCACCACCATCCCACCCTCGCTTCCTTCAGTAGCAGTTCCTCCTCCCTTACCTTGTGCATATCCTCTCTAGTGTGGCCAACCTCCGCCCCTCCTCCCAACTCACCGATTCAGCCAATCAAGAGAGCTATGTTACACTACTCAATCCCTCTAGGGACCGCTCCGCCTCTCAAATTTTCGTTGTAACTCCCTATAGTGAGTCTCCTCTCTCATCTTCCTCCCATATTTTCTAATTTTAATCTCATTTTGGTGGTGTTTAAGACTGGGATAAACCCTAGGGTTTCCATAAATATTTGTTTTCAGTTTTTGTTCTCAATAGGGTGTATGGTGGGTCATTAGGGCCTCCTTCAGGAATGATTCAACATTTTCCACCAATAACAACTCATTTCAGACCATTTCGGTCTCCCTTCCATTATATTCAGTAATGGTTTTCAATTATTTATCTTATTTTTTATTTTAATTATGGATTTTGTGGGTTTTGAGTTGCTGGTAATTTTTCTAGGGTATTTTGTGTCTTGTTGATGTGGTTTCAGGATAGGAGTATCTAGAAAACCTATATATACATGCATAGGTAAGGAATATATATATATATCCCATTGAACAAATTACCTCATGAAATAGGGAATATGAGAAACTAAACTAGGGATATATATATATATATATATATATGTTCAAATTCATGTGTCTGTATGTGTGAAGGGTTGGTTCGAGTGGCCGTCATAAAAAATGGAATATTTGAGGTACAATCCCAATTCTTAGCTGTTTAATTTTAAATATATGAATTCTTGATTATTTTAAAATTAATTTATATATTTATATATCATTTTCTTGCAATGTGGTGTTGCTAAAATTATTAGGAAAAATTATTTATTTGGTTTATGTAACTTATCTATGCTACCGGTGCATGTTTTTAATATTGAAACATATCCTTGAATTTGATAGAAATAGTGATGTATTACTATTTCTTAATTAATCATTAATATTGATATTATTAAAAGTGGTTTACTTAATGGCTTTAGTGTGTAATGAGTTTCTCCAATCAGTTGTTTTGATTTAAGCATTTTTTCTAGATTTATTTTAAAGGTGTGGTGCCTTGGTTGTGAAATTGTATTTTGAAATAATATTGGAACATAATGGTTTTGAAAAACCTTGTTTTCTAAAATTATAATATTTTTTTCAAGGTAATGAGGCTCGTTTGGCAGTTTGAGAATGGTTTCTGAAAGTGGAAAACACCTCTTGAGGCATTTCCTCTAGTTGAGAAATACGATGCAAGTGTTAGTGTGTGATTTGTGATATGTACATGGTGAAAAAGCTTATGCATTGTTATCCGCCTTAAAAGGGGGGATGAGCATGAGTAGGAGATCGATGGTGGGAGGTTGAATGGGTTTTGGATATAGAATGTGATATTTTGATATGGGTTTTCTTAATAATACCTCACTACCATTTGAAATAGAGCACATGGGTAAACCTAGGTATCTAGGTGGGTAGAATAGGACTAATACATTAAATGATTAGAAAGTGGTTCATTCAGGTTTCATCTAGATAGATTGATGGTACAACACTAACTAACCATTTGTGATGATTAGATACCACTAGAACTTTGGATGTTTCTCCTCTCTAGTGTCTAATTCATGAGAATGGTATTGGTTTTGGTTTCTATACTGCATTTCACTGAGGTATGATGATCCTAGGTCCCCATCTATCACTACCTACTCAAGGACTTCCCATGGTGCTTGTGATGTCATTTTCATTTAAGTTGTTTCATGCTTTATCTATATTTTATGAAAAATATTTTTTAATCGAATCTGCCTTCCATTCATTTTGAAATTTTAATGCATGATTGGAATCTGATTTGAAAATATAGTAGAAGAGAAGTGTTTCTTTTAAATGAAAACTTATTACTTGATATTGAAAGGAATGATAATTTTTATTTTATTATGTCTTATTTTCAAACAACCATGAATTTGGTTTATTTTATAAGGTAAAATCATAGAATGTTGTCTATCCATGGAATTATTACTAAGAATATTGGTGCTCATTCATACTTTATCATTTTGGTTTCGGGTTCTTGTTTTGGATCGCTCTTGCATTGAGTGTCTTTCCATGTTTGGAGGTGACCTATAAAGTCACATAACAGTATGTTTACCCACCCAATTATATTTATTTTTCCACTGATTGTGTTTCTTGTTTTATTGCAATTTATATTTATTCACATGTCTTATTTTTATGGGCCAAACCATTCCCAAATGTCTTATTTTGATGCACAACATTAGTTTCCAGCCAATGGGGTTGAGGATTTACCTTCAGACCTTATTTTCGATTAGATCAAGTGATTGATTCAGGGTTGAACTGGGTTGGTTCATGAAAAAATGGTATCAGAGTGGGCCTTTGTTATTTTTCTATTTTAGGTTTCTTGAAGATTAGGATTCTCAGGATTCGAGAGGTAGGTGTGGGAATAACATCATGGACCATTGACCATCCAAATCCTTGAGTTATTAGGGATAGTTTGAGGCTTAATATTTTATTTTTTTCTTTGTTTGAATAATGTATGAAAATGGAAGTGAATTGGTGTTATGCGGTAGGTTTTGATGGAGTAGAGACACATGTGTATCCCAAGTGCATGGTTGAAGACAGTTTCTGTGGTCGATTCTCGTTTAGAGTATGGTATTCTATGCTATTTTTTAGGGTTTTCATATCCACTAGTTCCTTATTTTTCGTTGTTTTGATGTGATATATGTTTTCACTTTTTTTTATTAGATTGAGTTGATTTCAAAAATGAAAATGGTTTATTGAAAAGATTTTTTGAAAAGGGGACATGGTATTTGTAATGGAAAAAATGTTTTTGAAAATGAAAATTATTACTAAAAGTGGATTTATTTTAATGGAATGTGTGGTTTGAAATGAAAAAATGGAAAGTGTTTTGGAATCATTTTGGGATTTTGGAAATTTTTGGAATGTTAATTGAATGTTTCTTTTTAATTTGGTATTTAAGTTAAATGATCGATTTTTTAAATTATAAATGTTTTTAATTGATCCTTGATATTTCTATAAATGATCACATATACAGATTTATGTGCATTTAATGTGAATAATTGGTTGTGTGTGTGTGTGTTTCTGTGACTTCATGGAATACCAATGATGCATATTTACATTGTTTTTCATTCCTAAACATAGTTTTCAAGAGGGGTGATTTCAATGTTTTGAAAAGTGATAAATATTTTAATGTTTTATTTTTGTTTTTGGTATCCTTTTTCATGGGATTTTGTTTTTGATATGAATAAAATGGGATTGAAATGGTGTTTTGAGTTTGAGTTTTTTTGTGATTTATGTGGGGAATTTTGACTTATTATGTATTTTGATTTGGTTTTGTGCCTATTATTTTTTAGTATTCCCCAAAAAAGTCTTAATATGGAGTGAAAGGTCAGAATATAAGATTCATTCCTCTATGTTTCACTATAGTATTATTTTGGTAATAAATGTTGTTCATCTTTTATTGTATTGAACTTGTCAAAAAAGGGATGGTTAGGGTTTTTCAAGAAATTATGAACGAGTGTTTCTCTAAGTATTCTAATTGAAAACTCTACCGAGACTCTAAATTGAGTGGTGAAGCTAGAGACTTCCATAAAGTTAGACTACAAACAATAATTTTTGGTTTTTTCTCATACCTTTGTTGGATAGAAAGTAGAATAATGTCTCATTTTTAGCTTAAAAGATAAATTGTTCAGTGTAATTACATTGGTTATTTGATGGGTTCTGTGATCCGTACTACTGAAAGATAATTTTTAGTTGAGATTGTCTTTTATTTATAGAGGGGTAGCAGATGATTCAAGACATTAGAGCTCCAAAAATAGATCTCGAAGGGAAGATTATCATGTAGTCAGGAAATATTTGGGTGTGGGGAGACATTGGTCTTGTTTTTGTCTCCAGTATTAGGGTAGAGAAAATTTAAATTTATCTGTTATAGTTTCCTTTTATTTGAAGGTTCTATTTTGTTGTAAGAGGTATAGAGGTATTGTTTCCTCATTATGGTCTTTGTCTCTATGAATTCTCCAATTG
This sequence comes from Viscum album, assembly GCA_963277665.1. Lineage (NCBI taxonomy): Eukaryota > Viridiplantae > Streptophyta > Magnoliopsida > Santalales > Viscaceae > Viscum > Viscum album. The sequence continues at coordinate 917,268,159 of OY728164.1, read as the reverse complement.
TTTTATAATAAGTTCTGGTGATATAATTTTATTATAATATCAGTGGTCGTGCCTCCATAAATATGAGTCTCTGAATGGTTTTATATCTTGTGTGGTTAACCCTTTCATGGATCATTATTATTTAACATCATTCTAATCTTAGAGATTCACATGTATTGTGGAAATGATGAATCGTGGTTCAGTCCACTATTTTGTTGGAGATCTCTCTAGGGGTTTTTCCATGTGTCAATTGTTTCTAGTATGGTTTGAAAGTTCCCATGCAGGTCTTTGCTAGTTGGCATAAGATATTTGATTCTAAAATGGAGGGGGGAACCACCATGGATATTTTTATGATTTCATTAAGATTTGGTTTTTGAGGGAGTTTTTGGTTTGTGTGTATAATTCCATGGTGGTCTAAGCTAGCTAGTTTCTAAATAGTATGGAAACCCACCATAGATCTTGTTGCGGTACCTTCTAGTGTGGTGGGTGTTACATGGTTTCTTGTGGTGGGGAGAACCCTCTTATTTTACTCTTGGTTATCCTCATTGGGTTTTCCCTTGGAGCGGGTCAGGTGTTACTGGTAGAGTGAAATGTCACACTGAGTTCGTGATTTTGTTGGCCTCATTCAGTTTTGAACTCGAGTTTGATTCATCGTTTAGATGGGTGACATTTTGTGGGAAGAATTTTTAATGGCGGGTTTAATTTTCACACCTCAAAAATTAATATTGAATTTTTTAATTATTTTAATTATTTTTTGTGTTTATTTTGAGTTTCGGTAGCTATCGGGTCAAATTTTAAAATTTTGGAAGCCATTTTACTATTTCACAATTATCCCACATGGTTAGGAGTAACTATGTGGTGTCCATAAATGTGAATATGTGGGTTTCAGTTGTTGTGCATGACAGGCACATGATTTATTAATCCATGCGAAAAGCGTACAGTTTAAATATGTAAGTGGGTAGTGCCGAGGGACATGGTTTTATCAAGGTTTTATCATCTGTGCTTCAATCCATAGGTAACTATGCGAGGGGTGTCTGGCCTTAGCAGTGGCCAGAGAACAGTTATCACACGGTTTGTTAAATAGTATAGGAACCATTCTGTTTCTTAGTTTTCAAAAGAAATAAAATTAATTGAATAATAATTTGAAAATAAAATAAAAAATTAATGTCTTAATAATAATAATAGTAGTTGTAGAATTATTATTATTATTATGTTTATTATTAAGGTTATTTTTGTTGTTGTTTGACTTTTTTTTTCTTTTTACCCTAAAGGGGACTTCTCCCCTTCACCCCCTTACCCCACATGGCACACACCCCTCCCCCATTTCCTATCCTGCTCATGCATCCCCCACTGGCCGAATCCATTCAGTGCACCTCCCTCCATCCCTCTGATGATGGATCCTCCTCCCTCACCTCACGTGGATCCTATCTCACACAACCTACCTACCCCTCTCCTATCGGAACACGTGATCTGGCTGACCAGGAGATGTCCGACATGCGACATCCTCCCTTCAGCAACTACTTCACCACCAAATTTTGGGTGAGAATTTCTCTAGTGATAATCCTATCACAAAATCCTCCCTTATTTTTTTATTTTAATAACTTCTATGTGGTGAGTATATCTTTTCCAAAACCTAGGGTTTCTAGAAAGATGATTTCATTGTTTTTATCTCTTTAATTTGGTGTGTGATGGGTGTTTCGGGCCCCCTTTAGGAATATTTCGGTGTCCACCACTGAAGAACACCCATTTCAAACCATTTCTATCTGGCCACCATAATATTTAGAAAGCGTTTTCAGTTCTATTTCTACAGTTTAATTTTAGTTAGGTATTTTTTGGGTTTTGAGTTGTAGATAATTTTTCGAGAGTGTGTTGGATCTCATTATGGTTATTTCGGGCTATAGGTATCAAGAACGCCTATATGTTCATGCATAGGTAAGGAATATATATACATGCACTCTTTTTATGTATTACCTCATGGAATGGGGTATGTGTTCAATGCAGCTAGCGGTATGTATATATATGTGTGTGTATGTGTTTGTGTGTTTGTGTGTGGGTATGTGTAAATGCATGTGTGTGTAAGTGTGATGGGTCGGTTCGAGTGGTAATCATATAACATGGAATATTGGAGGTATGATCCCTATTACCAGCCATTTAATTTAAAATATATTATTTCTTGATTATTTTAAAATCATGTTTTATATTTATATTGTATTTTCATGCTAGGTGGTCTAGATAAGATTGTTAGGAACAATTATTTACTTATTTTAAGTAATTTATCTAATCTTCAAGTGCATGGTTTTCATATTGAAACATTCCATTGAATTCTTTGGAAATTGTGGTTTATTTCCATCTCACTTCCATCAAATTGGGTATTAAAGTATCACTCCTGCATACATATGGACAATGACGTCCACATAGTTATATGATTCATATTCAATCACCATCTCTTAGGATTTCATACTATGATAGATTTAATATATATATATATATATATTTATTTATATTTTGGAATAATTATTCTTATTTAATCATAATATATTAACTATCTTCTTACCTTCCAATACATAGAAAAATGATAATGTTTCTCATGGCTACATGTGGAATACCACCTCCATGAAGTGATGTGATCTATTTTACAATTCAAAAATGAATAGATAGAAATAAGGATAGATTTAATGAATATAAAAAAGATTTATTAAATAATTATTATTCTTAAAAGGATAATTATTATTTACCTTTCATTCATTTGATCTATTGAAATGTGGAAACATTACTCATTTGTGTGTGGGGAGTACTATATCCACATAGTGAGGTGGATAGCTTTTCATCATCGATTTAGATGAATAATTATATAAGTGTATATGAAGAAACAATATAATAGTTATTTAATTATTAATATTACTTAGAAGAAAAAAACATGAGCATGTCTAATGTACCAAAACCATAAAACTAGAACATGCATAGAAATAAGACTTGATTTCACCTGAATATTAATTTTAGTGAAAACTTTATAATAAATTGATAATAGGAAATTATAAATTATGATAAATACTAATAAATTTCCGAATATGGGTAAATAAAATTGTTAAAATGAATATATATTTATTATATATGGTATTTGAATGTGTATAAATCAATATTGAACTTTAAGTAAGGGTTTCTCATATAAATTTTGATTTCATGAGATATATGCCATATTCCCCACATTTTTTATTTCATCTAATTTATATATTACCCGTTTCATATTTCATATCATGAATATGTTTATTTAAATGGTATTAATGTTTTATTTTATCTTTCTTATTTTATGGAGCTTATGATTAAAAAGTTAAAAAAGTGGTAGGGGTTTATGTTATAATTTCATTTTTTACAATTGTTCATCCTAAATTTCCATTGTGGGAAATTATATGGTTATTATTTTTTAATCCTCATATATTTTCATCTTATTTGATTAATTTTTTAATTTTATTACAGAGATACCATTATCCACTATTTTTACATAGAATGACCGATAAAATGTTTTTAATGAAAATTAAACCTTATTTCTTATGTGTTTGTAAAACTTATTCTAAAATATCCATTATCTTAAAAATATCTTTATATATGTTTTTTATTATAATCAATTTTTTTAAACTTGAATATTAATTTCCTTTTACATTATTTATAGGGGTTTAAAATAAATCTCATTGAATAAACTTATTCTGAACAAGTCATTTTATAATTTTTACTAAACTGTTGAAATAATGTTTCAATTTAATGTTTATTCCATGAATAGATTTTCTTTCCATCATGATAACTCATTTCTTAGAATCTTACTTTATATGTTTCCATGATTATTTTCAATGAAATTCATTTCCTTATCAATTTAGTAATTTTTAGTTAAACATTTTTCGAATGAAAGTGATATTTTCATCATGTTTTCAAATAAATATTTAAACGATCTTTTAATGAAATTTTCATCAATGTCAAAATACTTTAAGGGTTGTTATGATTCATGGGAGATTTAATCTTACAATATAATCAACCATCATTCCCTCGATGGATTATGATGATTATGATTTAGTGATGATTATTTGCAATCTATTTCATTCACATGGGTTAATTAATTTATTGTTAATCCTTTATGAAATAAATTTCTTTTTTGAAGTGTTATATTATGATGTAATCATGAAATGTTTATAATTTTTTTCTCTTCCATGAGTTATGATAAGATGAATATTTTATGAGATTTTGACACACACATTTATGGATTTTATCATGTGATAGTTCATCCCCGAATTACACATCCCTCTAATAAATTGTGTAAATATAGATATATACTGAGATAATAATGATTGTAATAGAGAGTGAACACAGTTTAGTTGGGGAATTTATCAAATAAGTTTGATTTGGGAGTTAACCATGTTGAATGAAATTATGTACTGGGGAGTGAACTACATCAACTATCACATTATTGACAATTATACTTGACTAAATAAATGATTTTCTATTTTTATGTGTATGGAAATAAAATATATCAAATTCTTATGGTATGTTATAAATTATCATGACTTATTATTAAAGATTCTAGGCACTGATGACTTATTAATTTTATTACGATAAAGAATTATTTCCAGATTTTTAATGATATATAATTTATTAGGTATAATTTTCATATGTTATGGTCTTTTTTAATATGCATATTCTTTTATTTTCCCCATATATAATCATTGATTTGTATCTCCATTATTTACCCATATTGAGAATATGTTCTCACCCTTTATTATGATTCCTTTTCCCCATGTTATGGAGAAACATATTAAGTTAGAAATGTATATGAATGTTATAATTAGAGAAGAACCTTGTTTTAGATGTTTAATATATAATTTAAATTAGTTGATTACGTATCTATCCTTCGAATACACTATATGTTCATAGTTCTTGGAAATGTATTATTGAAATGTATTGAACATTCTTCTAAAATGATGTTATATTTTTTATGTTATGTACTTGTCACCTCAAAATAGATACTGATTTATGATCCACTATATTTTTATGGTCCTCATAGAAAACCTTGAAATGAGTTAGGATTTAAAAATGTTTTGCCTGTCCCACATTTCTATATGATATTACTATTTTTTGGTGTATTTCCCAAATTTTTTTATCTCAGGATTCAACATTCTTATTACATGGTAAATTTATGATCATTTGAGGATATATTAATATCCAACATGACTATAGAAATTATTATTATCCTAAGATCTTTAAATCATATATTTTCCCCTATCTATGTTTTCTCACATGCTTATGATATATGCACTTCATGACGTATTGAATTTTTTTACCTTATAGATAATTTATGACCCCCTTCTTATATTTTCTACCCCAAAGTTATGATTATGAGTATATCTTATAATAAGACTATAAGGGGGTTTTTATTGTTAAATTATTGAGAAATGTTAGTATTTATGTAAATTAATTGATTTATATAGATAAAAAACAAGCACATTAAATATTAATTTATTTGCCTAATTATACTATTATGAAAATTAATTTTTGAATTATAGAAATGATATGAAATATTTGTTATTTTATCTTATGTTATCTCACTTGGTATTATAGGCTATGTGTATATAGTGCATTTTAGTAGTTGACATGGGAGTGTGTGTCTCATGAACCTTAACTGGTATCAGAGATTAGTTTAGTTAGTTTTTGGGATTAGTAAGAGATAACATTAGTGAAAAACCTAGAGATAGTCTATGTATAAGATAACACTATCTTTTTTGGGTAAAATGATGATTGTGTGATTTTCTATTAATGAAATATCTATCTGTATACAAAGATGTGGATGGATTATCTAGCACAAATTTACCTTGGGGTAATAGCACCGAAGAAGTTTAGTTGGGTATTAAAATTATCCTCACTTAGTATACAAGTAAAAGGACTAACCTCACAACTTATTTGGAACTCTTTATGGATATAATTTTGTTAATTCACATTTTCATTTTGAACAATTATGAAGGATTAGTTTCAAAACCCCATCTCCCTAAATTGTACCCCTCATGAGCTAATAATGAGAGAATGTAGATAATGAAATTAAAATCTTGCCTCTAATAGGACATATATTAGATACAAGGATGTTGTTTGTATCATATATTCAAGTGGGAGGCATTACGTTGTAAGAGAATGTGAGAAATGAGAGATAAGAAGATAACACCCACAAATTTTTCTAATTATAAAATTAATATAAATCCAAATTACATTCATGTAATAAAAAATGAAATAGAATTTATGGAAGGAAACTACAATCACTAAATGATATACTCCGAATCGACCATGAAGCCCATACAACTTCTGAGAAACCACACGCCAGCAATATGAAGAAGAATATTCAAAATGATCCACCTAACCTAAAAGTTAGTATATAAATACATAGGATGAGGAAAATGGGTAAATTAAGTAGGATCCTTCTTATATCATCTATTTCTAAAGATAAAGAAAACATCTTCAATCCAAGTGAAATATAAGCAAATATAATTTTCACATAATCATTTATACCATGTTCTTGACCTCACAATGGATATTTGAACCCTATAATGTATAAATGAGATCACATTATTTAAAATAAAAGAAGCTACACATCTAATACTTTCCCACAGGTTTTATTCGCAACCATATTATTATACATCCTGACTAATCTCTCTCTAATGGAAACTATCCCAAACACAAAATAGATAGAATATCATAGCATGAATATTATGTGTCAAAAACTCTATTTAGCCCATTCCATATCTTCAAATAGTAATGTAGTAGTTTCCTAGATCCTCCATGGCTTATATGATGGGGATCATACATAATGTATTATACCTAAATCTATTACAACCCATAAACCGAGTAATGTAATAGAAGCATTCACATCCCATACATGTTAAACATATAAAAATACTTAAGACACCATATTTAGAGATATATGTGCATAAAATAACCACAAACCATTAATTCCGTTTACAAAAAATATTTGGGGAAAGATAAACACTATTCATACCAAAATATTGTACTACCAGGAAAATATAATGGGGCCAAAGGGGGTAGTTAATCATCCATTTTTCACCAAGATCGATATTAGGGAACTCGCCATTATAGATTCCCCTAACTGTCAGTCACCTTTGAATATTTGATGGGGTAGTGTATGAAACCATTAATAATAAAGGATATAATATTGATCATAACCACACTCTGGGAAATATCCTTGTCTTATGATCAACTAAAACGTTCGTCTCCCACAAACCTGGATTCCTCAACTAAGAATTGGATATATCATATGCACACAAGTAATCTAGGATGTTTATTAAATTACTATGTTTCTAACTAACATTTAGCAATACATTAATTAATTCATTATAAATTTTTTATCATTTCTATAATAACATTTCATTAACCACATTGGTGAATTTGATGTCCTCTAGGAATAAAACAATCAACTTCACAGTTTCTTAAGTTTACCATATTTTTCATCCCAAAAAGAACAAGGCCCTAGATTTAAAACATTTATTAATCTATATCCTTATAAACTTTTATGATCTCTTGAAAACACCCTCAGATACCATAAAATATAGATATACAACTAAGAAAACTAGTTTCCTCTAGTAGTAAAGAATGGAATTCAAGTAAATAATCAACTAGGCCATAATACTTTTTAAAAATATTTGTTAATATTAAATTATGAATCATTCAACAAAATTATGGGAAACCCCAAAATAAACTTGTTCTGTCAATCATAGTTCCATCCTCGACACCACTATGCTTATACTCATGTATCTTGGTGTCATTGGAATTCACTACTATAAAAAACCTTTGACCCCCTACCTATATCTCATCAACCGAGAACCATCCCAAGCTCATAAAAAATCTCCTAGTAATGCTCACATACAAATCCAAAATGAATGTAAAAAACAATAAGTGGATCCAATTGAGAATCATGGACCTATAAAAAAGGAAACTGTCCTTTATATAAAAATGATGCCTCTCAACCCCAATCAATATCCTTATAAAAAACCAATTTTATTACCATGATGTATTAATAGATTCCTTTATTATAAGTTAAATCCACAAGTAACCTAGGGAATTAGATATAAAAGCTATAAATTATCTAAAAATTATTTTAAACAGATCTTATTTTTTCAACAAACATTATGGAAGAGAAATTTATAATAACATCCCTCACTATTAGTTTCAACAAAAATCCATCCTGTACCATGTTGGTTATTACATTCCATTAAAATATGGAAGAAATTTTTAAATTAATCTTGTATTACGAATAATTTTATGTCAATAAAATTATAAGAGTCAATGGATTCATTAAACCTACCTCTTTAATCATTTAACTAACCAGTAGTTATGGGATTTAGGTCATTTAATAATCTTCAACAAATTATAATGTCATACCAAGCATAAAAAACATTCTAATCAAATAATCCTAGATGACACATTATCTAGTAAATCAAGAGTCAGATAATAATCATAATGGAAAAAGTTGTGATTTCTACAAATATAAACCATCTTATTCATTAAATTAGTTTATTCATTATTAAGATTACATACACAGTCACCCAAGGGGAAAAACATGATTACATTAAGGATGTACATAAAATAAAAGGAGAATAAATGAATCCACTACCTCAAGGATTTTAATTTTCTTTAATCAATAATTTCACAATAATGAGAATTTACCATCACATCTCCCATAATAGAACTATATCCCTCCAAGAATTCCATCCAATAAACATGAATAAAAATATAAAAATAACTTTCCTGGAGAAAAGTAGATAAAACCTTACTATCATGGAAAGAAATAGTGATAAGAACAATATTTATCCAAGAAGAAACTACAAGAAAAGTAGAAGGACTCACCTCAAATCACTATGGTTTTATCTTTTGAAGGAGGGGGTAAAATCTGATAAAATAGGATATAATGACCATTAGAAAGATCTACCATTCACCTAGGGTTAAATATAAGAATTTTATGGAAAATAAATATTGAATAGGGATCTACGTATTTATATGATAATTGTGTATTAGAAGACCACACAATATCACCCGACACAATGTCATAGAATTGAATATATGTGAGAAGACAAAAGTGTAAGATAAACGGCCATGTCATAACCAACCTTGTATGTGTAGTGTACAAAGACCAAAAAATATCTTTGCCAAAGATACTATAATTTATGTAAAAGACCATAAAATACAAAAAATAAAATAAAATAGAAGATCCATTCACTAGAAAATAGGCTATGCACTGTCCTGTCGCCACACTGTAGGGGTACAAAAATTGGAAGACCGGAAACAAAATCCAAACTCAATCCTCAAAAAGCACACATTCTATCCCAATACTGTAGAACTCAACTATTCTATTTAGAGTCCTTGATTCATGGTGTAGTTATTCACAAAAGGTAATTAGAACCAAAATCCTTTATCTTAAGCCCTTATTTAGTAGTAGTACTCTCTATAACGTAATGAACCTCCATACATTATAACCTAAATATCCACACCATAGAAACCTCCTCAAGAGAAAAATCACCTACAACCCCAAAATTGTTACTCTAAATAATTTAAAACATCCCCAAGAAACCTCCACCACTATAATTCCTTCCACGTAATGGGTCAGGTGGTCTAAAAAATTATATTAGATAATATTCAAACTATTTGCATCCCTAAAAAATTAAAACCTAACCCAAGAGAAGAGAAGGAAAAAAGGGTCATGTGAACAACCACCTCATGAGACATATCTCGATAAAATCACCTTCACAAAATATCAACAACCTAAATTAGATTATCTAAGTTAGAAACCATAGAACTCCAACCACGAACCCTTATACACTATCTAGGGAAATAAAACTCTAAACCAAAGGAATGATTTACAAAAATCCTCAAGTAAAAGGAAAATATCTAAAAAATAGATTAAGGTATCAACCAAAAAATGATAATCACTGAAATAGAATATATAAAAATTAAACAACCACATATTGTGAGTCTGAATTTGTGTCTCACATTTCAAGGAACTCTATTATCAAACACCATGTTTCCAAAAAACATGATCCAATGTAACAACACATCAGTGAATCACATTCACATGGATGTCCTGGATCTATTTATGACACTCCTCAGTGGTTTCATTATCCTCAAAATCAACCTCACACCAATAAATGAAAATTAATTCCTCATGAAGGTAATGGATGAGAAATGAAACATGGAATACATTATGTAACAGAATCATATTGATGGGAATTGCTATCAAATACACCAATCTTAAATATGAGACAAAACATCAAGGGGCTTAAAAAACAGTGGAAAAATATTACTCCCATGAATAAAAGTACACTTTGATTAATGAGGAGTCACATTTGAGACCAAATGATATCCAATATCATACTCCATAGGTCTCATAATATCATTGACATAGGAGTTATGATTATTATGTGCTTCCTGTAACCTCTAATGAATCACTTGAACCATCATTTTTGTTATCCAAACTATCTCCATATTGAGAATCTCTAAATCTCTAGACCCAAACTTAAATAATATAGAAAATAATGGTCGGTCATCTAAGGAATCAAATAGTAGAATACCAATGGTGGAGTAAAATGTTTTTTTGAGAAAAACCAACCAATGGAAGGTCCCTCTTAAATGAACCTCCAAAATCTAGGGCATAAGATTGTAACATGTCCTCAATAACCTATATAATACACTATTTCGACCATTTATCTATGAATATAATGTAGTGGTAAGAAATAACTGAGAGCTGATTAAATTTTGGAGATCAGTCCACACCATTGTTGTAAAATGAGGACCATGATCAGGGATGATCATCCTCAGGACTCTATGGAGTCTAACCTCCTTCTCTTGGTATTGTTTGAAAAAATCCTCCAATAATATCATCTCCATGATCAATGTGATGTTAGATTATATCATTATATAGTCCAATATCCTAATTATAGCATTGTAAACCCCCTATCATAAAGGTAAAGTGGAAGAAAATAATATAAATATTTCATCCTAGTTCAACTGGGGAGCATCTAACAACTAGAAAAATCTCCAAGAACATGGTTATAAACCTTTACATTTTGACCGAAAAAACTAAGAGACAATAATTCCATAACTACACACATTAGCCTATGCCACCAAAACATCCCTCTTAGAACATATAGAATCTTTTCCACTCCTTGATATACCACCACGTGTGAGATATAGATGTCATGGAGAACCATCTCATGTATCACCAACAGCATAAAAATAATTCATTGAAATAATAGGCGTTGTTGTACATACTTCATAAAACCATATGGGACATCATCTATGATAACTCTATCTATCTAATCGTCCACCTCATAATCCTTGATCTTGGACTCCACCTATTTCACAATGGATACCATATGAAAAAGGAAAACTTTTTCAATGCCTCTACCATATCAGAAAACATTAATGATAGGTCCTCCACCACTCACAATGAATCTCTATATTCATACAAGTCATCACTATAGGAAATCATACTCAGTACATCAGAAACAAAATCACCCTTTCCTACTGTACAAGAAATATCATTGTTTTAATCATATAATAATTCAATCCACCATCACTAGTGAAAGTTCATATCATACTGGAGGAAGACATGCACAATTCTATCATGATTGGTAAAACCCATAAAATACTCACTGATAAGTTAATATCAATGAAACCACAATAAAGAAACCAAAACTACCTAATAGAGATCATGGGATACATAATTATTATTAAAAATGTGAATGTTAATACTTATAATAGATGATTGACATCTACTAAAACATAAAACAACCCAATACAATATGAAAATCATCATAAAAACCTTGATCTGAACTCCCTCTCTTGTATGAATATGAACATTATCACAATAATAATTACTATTCTAGTATACAAAAGATTCCCGACATTAACCAGTAAACAAGAAAAAATTGTAGTTTTATGTCATGGAAATTAAATCTTTCAAAACTGAAGATAAATTGGATAAAAACATCCTATAATATTTTATAAGGCCAAGAAAACTCTACATTTCTACAAATTGCTTATGGATTTCCCATGGAATAGATTTTATTATAAATATGGTTTTATAGCTAATTCATATTGGTATATAAAATTAAATAAGAATAAAATTTCATTATTTTAGAACTAACACTTTCAAAACATCTTGAATTGATTCTAAAGATGAAGAACTCTAAAAATTAAATAAATTTCTTCAATGTGTTAATCCTCAGATTCCAAGTACACAAGGTTGAAATCTATTAGAAAATCCTTGAACCAATCCAAAAAATATTTAAAAAATATTTTCAACAATCACATGAAACAATTTAGAGAAATAGTCACACCAAATGAAATCAAAATGAACTCATAATGACTATATCAACATCATAATGTGTACTTAGAAGTATCCTCTACTTTCACTTGCATCTAATGATACCCATATTGTATGTCAACCATTGAGAACCAATATGAAAATTTAAATTGATCAAATAAATCATCAATTTGTTGAAGAAGATATAAATCCTTCATATTCACATAATTCAAGAAATGATAATCAATATAGAGATGTAAAAATCCATCATCCTTCATCATAAAAAAATCTAGTCCAACCCAAGGTAATACACAACTGAACAAATCTGGGCGACAAAAGGTCATCGAGCTGTATGCACATCACTTGTAACTAATTATTGTTCATTCTATATAGAAATATTAATATCTGATAAATTTCTATGTATAGATTCATCATAAATTCATTCTCACATCTAGTGGGTAATAACACAACCTCCCCATCAAAAAAATTAGGGATCCCTTCCACAACCTTGGGAAACACAATTTTATGAACCTCCATAAAAAATAGAATCAACTGAGTCATCAAGGTAGACAAGGATGGAATAGTCCTATAACCTATTCTAGGGGTCTCCCCCTCCAATGAACATGGAAAAATCTTGATCATAATCATAAAAACCAACCCATGTCTTGAAAAAATAAAAAATATCCTACACTTAATATAACTATCCATTCTAAAGATGATGTCATATAAATGTGTCCATAAACATAAGATGTTTCCCTAGGGGTGGTGGATACCTTGAACTAGCTCACATGCTCTTTATACATTACAGAGATAAGCTCAACCTCTAATTAGAATAACCAATGCGAATGAAACTAGAAGCCTCTATACCACAATTCCCGAATCATGGATACGGGAAGGTGGTATAAAAGTGTGTGTATATCCAAAACAAACAAGGCCTGGACATGAGTATAAACCATAAAAAGGGTGTCTCAAACAATATATAGTTTTCCCAATGTAGATAATGCCATAGTTTGGAGCTGACCACAACTAGATCCATGAACTATATAACCCTGATGAAGACCACCTCAAGAGATGGGATCTAATATTTTAGGATGAGGAGTATATCAGGGATCTCCTTTATATGTCTCATATCCTCTATATTGAACTAAAACTATAACATCCTGCTTATACTAACTCGACTGAAACAACATCAATAGAGGAACCCAAAGTGAATCACACAGTGAAGATTTCTACATAGAAGGATTGGTAACTCACACTATTATTAAATTGATCCCTCCAAATAGAATAATACATAATATCCTTTGGAAAAGATCTAAGACCACCAGCCTTAGACAAATGAGATTAAGATTTCATGGATCATCCCTCTACTATCTAAAAGTTCTTTGTCTAGGAAACTGGGAACCCTAGAACACATCAATACTTTATGGAGTATCCTTCAAACTTCCCTCTTATAATGATCTGTTTTTGAATATCTTCCTCTATATATCCTATATTCTCTCCAACACCATGAGATACCCCAACAACATAAATGGGGTAACTATGAACTAAACCTATAGAAGAAATCCTCCTTGAATTCCTCTCCCTAGAATATTGATAGGGAATAATGTTTTTTTTCATAATAGATAAGGGTCTAGATGTATATCCCAAACTCTTGAAAACAATAACTCAAATATCTATTGGTTATATAAACCATGAAATTATACACCCTCATAAACAAGGAATGAAAATCTACTCGGAATTAGTCTCATAATACCTACCACAAGGTTTCTAACTCCTTACAATCCACAAGTAACAAGATACACCATATCCTCACTACTCCACACAACATCATCTTGTCCAATGAATCCATGTAGTTCATCTAAGATTTATGGAACTGAATTATATCTCTAATTACTCAAAATATTCTTCTATCACTGAGTTAGAATTGTATCCCTCATACTTTTTCAGACTCTATTGTTGATTCTCTCAGAGTCTCCTCCTCCATGTGTCACTATCACCGATGTCAACCATGAGTTGATATGCTAGATTATCCTAGTAAATATCCTTAGAATCAACCATACTTGGACATACACATAGGGAAATACCTGTAAATGAACAAATAAGACTTCTAAACCAAGAAATTGGAATATTTAATATTATTTATCAAATAATTTATTCATGTTTTAAAATATTCTAAAGTATGAACAATTTATAAAAATTACAATGATGAATACCGGATGATGATTTCCATGGTATCTACTCCACAACCCGTATCACTATTCTTTATAGGCTTGGTAAATTTAAAGGATTATAAATTATATTTTAGGTGAGACAAAATATCATTGTCTTAGCTGATCTATAATGCCTATATCCCCTATAAAATTCAGCTGAAATCATCTCCCAAGTAAGCCATGTAGTCTCACATGTTTCTAACTCTAAACTCAATCCTATCCCCCAACATGAACCTTTGATACATCTCTTAAATAACCCCTCACCCCAAATAAACCCCTCCATGTATAATAATTAAATAATGGAGATTATTATTCCCAAACAATTTCCTCTTATAAGATCTGGGTTTGAGCTAAGAAAAAAAGGTATATTGGTAGGACCCAACCATAGATATTACATATTATAGAAAATTAAACAAGAATAAAAAATTCATAAATTCCCAAATATCTTGTTAGTTTAAAATTTAATATAATTATGGATTAAATAATACATAAAATACACAGGAAATCAATTTGGAAACAACTAAAATAGTATCCATCTTTTTAATATTATATTTTTTTTAAGAAATCATGAATTATTTCTAGGAAAAGTCTTCCTGAAATCTATCTTGAATTATTCTTTTCTATTACCCATCCATAAAACCTATGGAAAACATTTTAATACAAGTATGAGAAAATTATCTCAGCAAGGTACCCAAAAATTTAGAAATAAAATGTCATTATAGGAATGAAAACATTTTCACAATGTAAAACATATTCTCTTTATATCACCTTCTAAAATCATAAGATTCATGTAAAACCATAGAAATAATACATAGAGCATAAAAGGTAACTTATGGATTCATTTTCATATCATAATTACAAATAATGTAGATCTCCTAACAACCCAGGGAGTGACTATTATGGTTATACTTATAATAACCATCACAATATATTCCCTTAATCTCATAGGAGAATCCTAATTGTTTAACTCCATCCATTTACCCAACGTAATAGAGAGCTATAAGGGGATCAACCACCCGAGGATTATCTTAGAACCACCCATAATCATAAAAATTACCAAGATCCATAAAATAATCATAACACATTGATCTTACATAAAAGAAACATTCTTAAGAAAAATAAATATTCCATTTTTGAAATAATTTTTAAGAATTCGCATGTATACAAATATAAAAAAAATTATTTAAACAGAATCGTGTTCAGGAAACATAAAATAAATAAGGCATGATGAAATAAGTAAAATTCACTTGTGTCTTATAATTTAAATAAAATTATTTAATAAATAGAGTTGTCACAAGAAAAGTTAAATTTTTAAAAGATATTTCTTTTAACATGGTTTTGACATCCTAAAAATGTGTTCAAGCCTCATATATAATGGTTTAAATTGTGCTATTGATTTATTATAGAACTATATTAATTTTTATAACACCTTACATGTTTTTTAATACAATTTTTACACCCACTTATTAACAATAATTTTCTTATTTCCATTGTTTTAGGTGTGTTCATTTCATGGTTATCACGGTCGGTCCATTATGGATTTTCGTTTTGAAATGAAATAACAATTTAGAAGTGGGAACGAATATTTATTTAGGAAATTTTAATTAATTATATGTGAATTTAAAATTTACATAAATGTGGTAAAGGGGAATGAAAAATCATCATCCAAGAACATGGTAAATTGATACACTATGGATAATGACATTGTATTTATGAATAAATGAAGAAAATAATAGATTTGATGGTTTATAAACCATTAACATATTAAATTTCTGCTATATAAATGATAATTTAATTACCATGAAACATTTTATAGGGTGCGACGATATGGTATTAGTGAGAAATAATTAATATAGAAAAAGATGAAATTAACCTCTTGAATATTTTTCATTGAGAACCTCTATAAGGATCTTGGATGTGGTCATTTAGTGAGAACTAAAGCAATATAATGTTGAAAGGAATGTGGTGGGGATAATTTCTCAGATTATAGTTGATTAATTAGGATGAATGTGATGATTTTTTGTGAAGGGATGAGTCACTATTTATAATTGAGGTGAGAGGTTATTTAAGACATATAAAAATATTAAAATACAATAAGTTTGATATAGCGGTAAAGACTTCCACAAGCCCTAAAAATTACATGATATCAAATTTTTTACAGAATCACATCAATTTTTTCCATGTTCAATATTTTTTATGATTTTTAAATAATTTAATAAAAATTTTATTCATGGAAAATATTTTTTTGTCAAATTAAACAGTCTTCCTAACTATGATTTTAAAACAATAGAATGTTTTTTTAAATTCGGATTTTTATTATATCATAGGCATGTTATATTAATCTATAAAATTCATGGATTACCTTAAAAATCTAAAATTTTATTTATTTTTTTATTTTTGATATAGTTTATTTTATATTTTCTTTTAAATGAATATTTATTTCATCGTTGGTGTGCAAGACATTAATGTAAATATATATTTTATAAAAATCAAAAAAAAAATTTAAATAAAGAAGAAAGTTTTATTACATTTCAAATTTCTAATTATTTAAAAAAAATCAGGAAGACCATATACTAAAATACTATACGAATTAAAAACTATAGTGTGAACAACTAGAATTTCTTTTAAATTAATTATTATAAAGGTATTGAAGAAAATAAAGTGGGTTCGATTTAAGTTAAGATAATGGTATAAAATTTCACATAGAAAAATATTTCATCAAATTTTGGGTCATTTAATGGTTCTTATAATTTTAATTAAAATCATTTTATTTATATTTCTTTTGCATACACATGCATTACATCAACGTTGGATAAGAATTAATGTTTATTATTTCATATGTAAAAATTAAAACTAAACTAATATCATAAAAATAAATTAACTAGGTTCCAAATAAAATTATATATTCATTCAATATGTATACTCACTCTTATACAAGTTAAGACAACATTATAATTTTTTTTTCATATTTTCTTTCCATATGAAAGCATTTCACAAGAATTTGGATAAGATTAATGAAATATATTTCTAATATTTTAAAATATCCTCAAAAATCAAAAATTATACAATTTAATTAATAAAAATATCAGAAAAGTTTTTATCAATGATTTTTTCACTCCAACGAAATAGATTTTACATTGTTAATGTGGTGCTGGTACTGTTCCAACACTGAAAATAATTCATATACATATCACTAAATAAAATATAATTGATTGTAGTAAAGAATTTTTACAAAATATTTATACTATAAAATAGTAAATAAGTTATTCATAAAATTTAATAAATTTTATATTATAATTATGTTTTCATGAGGTTAGAAAAAACTGAATTTTTTAAAAAGACTGTAATTTTTACTATTCACCAAAAATATAACATTTTTAGAAAATTCATAAAAAATCATACTAAGAAAATTTTAACATTTTGAATTAAAAAATGAAGTTAGTTTTCTCAAATTAAAATTATTTGATTTAAAATTTAATGATTTAAATAAATAACTATATAAGAAATTACTTATTTTAAGAATTACTTAACTTAAATAAATATAACTATTTAATTAAATAATAACAATAAATGTAAAAAAGTATTCTATTTTTACCTGGTTTGTTACATATTCCACGCCCTATTAAAAATTATTCCTCTCAATTTATTCACTTATTAAAAAAATTGGGGTACCTTTCCCTCAAACCATTTTTAGATTCCCATGTTCCATCATCAGCCATGTTGTTTTTCCACAAAACCATAACCTGATATATTATCTTATTCCATATTAATTTCTATCTGTAATAAATTATTTAAATAGTTTTTTCTTAATAAGACATGTTCTTTTCCAGACGAACATCTTCCAGACTTAAAACATGAGACGAATCGGGTAGATACTTTCTTGACATTGAAAAAAGGAAATAATTCTGTATCTAAGACAAAATCATAGGAAAATATATTAGATATGAAATTGGTCCAAATTTCTCAAGAATTTTATAATATATAATTATACTTGGACTTATCATTGATTTCATACTAAAACAAAACCAAAACATTTCTAAGGAGATATTTTAATGAAAAAAAGATCACGTACCATTAAAGAAAGGTCTTTCCTCCTATTATCTGTATATATTTACTTCCTTCTCCGAGTTTTCCTCATGTGTTGTCAGATCATCACATTCTCAGGAAATTTTTATACTAACTATATTTCATTAAAATTTATTTTCATGAATTCATCCCAAAATTCTAGAGTTTGACACTGCATTCCATATAATGTCTCAAAAGGATCCATCTATATAATGGAATGAAAACTCTTAATATAAGAAAACTCAACTAAAGAAATATTTTGATCCCAAATTCCCTAGTAATCGATTGAAAAAGTATTTAAAATGTATTCCAATGCATGAATTTTTCAATCAATCTATTTATCAGATCTAGGGTGAAAGGGTGTGGTTAAATTTTATTCAATTCCCAATGACTTTTGAAGTCTTTTCCAAAAGTTATAAGTGAACCTGGGATCATGGTCAGATACAATAGAGAGAATAACTCTATATAACATGACAATATCATTGAGTTAATATCAATAAATATGATCTAAAGGAATTTTTTCTTGAATATAAAGGATATTTGTTGATTTATTCATTCAATAGACTATAGAACAAATAAAATTGTTACCTCAAGATGTCCTTGGTAGCCCCATTATCAAATCCATGGATATATTTTATTATTTCCAACGTGGAACTATAAAAGGATGAATCATACATTTTTGTAGATGTTTTTATACTTTAAACTATTTACAATTCAAACATTTCATTGTAAAATCATAAATATCTATTTTTATTCCATCCCAGAAATAATACTCTGGAATGCCTTTATAAATATTAGTTATACCAGGATGAACTGAAAATGGATAACTATGAGCTTCACTTAGTAATTATTTCTCTAGGTAGGAAAAAAGGAACACACAATCTTTTTCTAGATATCAATACATAATCCTGATAAACATTGAATTTATAAAACATACACTCCTTATCCAATTCTATCTTTTTCTGTAACTCAGAATCATTCTTCCATGATTTCGTAATTCTTTCTAAGAGAGACGATTGCATTAACACCTAGAAAAAAACATAGGAATTTCTTACACTAATAACATATAATTCAAAATTCATCAAATCATTAATCATGGGGTAATGTTTTAAATGAGTCATTATTAATGATGCATGGTGTTTACATTCAAAGAATCCACATCAATTTTTTGTTTTTCATGTATGGTAATTGTTCATGGAATAGTAATACTTTATTAGTTGTATAAATATTCTATTCTTCATGTTTAATTAATTTTGAGTAAATATAGACTATCTAGTTTCTGAAAACAGACATCACATTATACTGAACAAATGAATTTAAACCCTTTTCATGTTAAATTAGTTATCCAGATAGATAAACATGAAATGTTTTTAACAAACTGTCATGACCCGTCCCCCAGGGCCCATGCTGTGACTACCCCAAGCCCGCCATCCTTAGTCCGGGGGATGGCGACTAGCACCAAAGGTGTAATTCCCTAAATCTGTAAAGGCATTGGATTTATAACTATAAAAAAACAATATAGTACACAGCTGGATACAAAACACTAAGAAAATATGTATAACAAGATAATACTAAAAAGTAAAGGGGCCAAAAATACAAGCCCAACTATAAATTACAAGTACAACTAAAAAGGGACAAAATAGCTGAAAGATGAAAAACATCTCCTGGATCATCCACCATGGATCCTACCTGAAGGGTAGGTATAGATAGCCTCCTCACCAATCCACATCCATCAGTCTCCTCTAGGTACCAATTCGTCGTGAGGTCAACCTCCGAGAACTGTCCAGTCCTAGTACACTCAACCTTTGAAATCGTTGTTCGTCATCTTCATCCAACACAACGAGGTGTGGGCATAGCCCATGAAGGGGTGAGTATAATGATACTTGGTAGAGACCCCGAGACCCTCAAGTTCCCCCAAAATTGAACAAGGATAAAACAAAAGGTATGAAATCAACAGATAAACCTTGTTCAGTATATGCCTATACATATACATAAGTTATCAAGTAACCCACCTCAATCATGCGGTAAACAAAAAATTTACTGACTCAGCTCACACATGTATAAAACTTATGTAGAGACAGTTTTATAATCATATGTAGCCACTGAATGATCTATTATGTTGAATCCACACAGGATCCAGGAACAAAAATCAAAACTATCGAACCCACATAGGATCCTGGAACAGTAAACGGAGCTGTCGAAACCACACAGAATCCAGGAACAGTCGTCGAAGCTATCGAACCCACACAGGATCCAAGAACAGTCATCATTTTTATTGAACCCACACAATATCCAAGAACAATCGTCATTCCCATCGAACCCACACTAGATCTATGAATAGTCGTCAGTACTGTCGAACCCACATAGGATCCAGGAACAGTCGTCAGTGCACATCCAGCCATACGGTTCCGCATAAAGCATGATTGATTCCGGGAGGGTCCACTCCTCAAGCCACATTTCAACACATCAACTACAATGATGTCCCATGTTGATGTATCAAAAATAGATTTCTTTCCCTGAGAAACTCAATGCGATAGAGGGTGCGTCAATCGGACTATCGATCTAAGTGTTTTTGGAATTTCCATTCTGAAGGCCCGGTTGGAATTTTGTACAAATCCATCCCGGCCATACCCCAACAATGTCCAAACCTTACGTGTGGTATACTAAAATAACATTCTTCCTCCAAGGATTCCATAGATGCAGACGGTTCGTCAATCGGACAATCATAGATCATGTTACGAGAAAAACAGTGGAAACAGACAAAAACGGGTCCGGACTGGGGTCCGAACCGGTCTGCGGGTCCCGACCCGATCCGCGGGGTGGCCCAACCCATGGGGGAGACTATAATTAAAGGTTAAATACCCTAACACCGGGAGGATCACTTACCTTTGGTGGAGTTTTAATACAACAACAATTATCACTCCACCATAGAGATGACACCTTTTGAGGCGTTATATGGGTGACCTTACAGACCACCATTGTACTGGATAGACCAAGGGGAGTCAGCACTCGTGGGGCTAGAGATGGTATGGGCTACCACAAAAAAGTTTCAGATCATCCAGGAGAGGATGAAGAGTGCACAAAGAAGATATAAGTTGTATGCTGACAGAAGATGGAGACCTCTTGAGTTGGATGTTGGCGACTGCATCTTTTTATGGGTCTTACCTCGACGAGGTCTATAAATATTTAGATGAGGTGACAAGTTATCTTTGAAGTTCATAAAACTATTCCAGGTCGTTATCAGAGTTGGCGAAGTGGCTTACCGCTTAGCACATCCACCTCAGTTGCACAGGGTGCACGAAGTCTTCCACATATCTCAGTTGAAGAGACACATACATGACCCTTCTCACATCATCGACCATGGAGAGTTGAATTTCAACGATGTGGAGACTTTTACAGAGGTTCCCATGGAGATTAAGGATCAACAAGATTGGGTCCTACATGGACGACCGATACATCTGGTGCATGTTTGCTGGAAGCACGAGAACCTCCAGGAGAGCACATGGGAGCGGGAGGCTTAGATGCGTTCGCAATACCCCCACTTGTTCCCTTAGTTTGTGTTATCGCTTATGGGGACATAAATCAATGAGGTGGGAAGAATTTAAAGACCCAAAAATTTGGTGGAATTTTTTTTAATACATGGGAATTTTATGGGTCCGCAAAAATTTTCGACGCATGATTCCAAGGCCTGGTGTGCCCGAAATAAATTTTTGATGTTTTGTTCGGGTACGTTCTGTAAACGTACGAGCGAGTTTTTATAAATTATGAACTAGGGCTCAGAACTAAAATAATAGGGCATCGTTGAACTCGTAATGTCAGTATTCACTTAAGAAGACTTTCACTTCGACGACAGTGAGTCAAAAATAAAATATAGTTTTTGGGTCATTCGTGGAAAGTAATAAAACAAAGTGAGTGTCACTTTATTTTAATTGAGCCTACATGAGGGTATTTGGTGGTTAAAACCTCGTCATTGAAGTTGGAGGTGGGATGACCACACCATAACCTCCTAATAGAGGTTATGGTGGTTAGCCCCCCCCGAACTTAACCTCTCACGAGAGGTTACATTGTAGGGACCACACGGGGCTTAACCCCACTATTGATGGAGGAGGGCCCATGCTGTGACTACCCCAAGACCGCCTTTCATAGGCTAGGGGCTGGGGAATAGCACCAATGGTGTAAATCTCTAAAACTGGGAAGGCATTGCCTTTATTACCTGAAAATGAACACAACAGAGTACAAGCTGGAAGCAAAACACTAAGTAAAATTGTATACCTAAAGAGTGTGGAAAAGTAAAAGGGGCTAGAAATACAAGCCCAAATGTAAAGTACATGTTCTAGAAAAAAGGAATAAAACTCCTAGATTGTCCACCGGGAAATCCTACATGAAGGGTTGGTACAGATAGCCTCCACAACACTCTACGTTCGTCCGTCTCCTCCATGTACTGTCACTGCGGATGGTCCACCTTCAGGTACTGCTCAGTCCTGGTGTACTCAGTCCCGGTCAGAGCTGTCATTCATCTGCATCCAACACAATGAGGTTCGGGAATAGCCAGTGCGTGGGTGAATATAACGATACTCAGTAGGGACCCTGAGACCCTCAAGTTCTCACAAAATTTAACATGGATAAATCACAAGCTATGAAATCAACAGTTAACCCCACATAGGTATATGCCAATACATATACCAATGTTATCTAGTAAACCATCTCAATCATGAGGTAAACACAAAAGTTACTGACTCATCTCACATAGGTATACAACTTTTTTAGAGAGTTAGAGATTATTAGATGTAGCCATTAAATCAACCATTCTGTCAAACCCATGCAGGATCCTGGTATAGAAATAAGAACTGTCGAACCCACACAGGATCTAGGAACAATATTAAGAGCTATCGAACCCACACAGTATTCAAGAATAGTATTCAGAGCTGTCAAACGCATACAGGATCCGAGAATAGTAGTTATAACTATCGCACCCACACATGATCCATGAACACTAGTTAGAGCTATTGAACCCACACAGAATCTAGGAATAGTAGTCAGAGTTGTCGAAACCACATAGAATCCAGGAATAGTAGTCAGTGTTATCGAATCCACAAAGGATCCAGGAATAGTAGTCATAAAGCATCCAGCCACATGGTTTCTGCAAAAAGCATGCTTGATTTAGGTAGGGTCTACTCCTCAAGAAATTTTTCAAAACATCACCTACCACGATGTCCCATGAAGAAGTATCCCAAATGTCTTCCACGTCATAGGGGTTTCAACTCAACAGACGGTGCGTCAATCAGAATCCCGGTCTGTGAGTTATTAGCCTTTTAGTCTCTAGGGCCCAATTAGATTTGTGCACAATCCCACATGACCATATCTCAACTATACCCCAAATTTTAGAGGGGTATACTCAAAGAGACCATCACACTCCATGATTTCCAGCGCCACTGACGGTTTGTCAAACGGATGTCCGGTGACAAAGATATGGCTAAAAGAAAGAAAAGGGTTGGTAGTGGGCCCGGGTCCGGTCCGACCCTATCGGGCCGACCCGGCCCGAACCGGTCTGGGTCAACCAGGTTACACCTATTGGGTCGGGCCCAGCCTGTTGGGCGTGTTAGCCAGTTAGGTTTGGCCCGGACCACTGGGCCCAGCCCAGCAGGCTGCGTTGGTGGTTTGGACTAAAGGTCGCTGCGAGGGTGGTTCAGCCCGGGGCATCTCGAGGGAACGACTGGTTTGGCCCAGGTGTCGCCAGGGGCGTGGCTTGGGTGGATCGGCCTGGTAGGCCGGGAGGTCGGTGGGAAGGCTGGCGGGCAACCGGGCCCGGACCACTGGGCCCATCCCAACTGGCCGGATTGGTGGTTTGGACTAGAGGGCGCTGCGAGGGTGGTTCGGCCCGGTTCATCTCGAGGGCAGGGATGGTTTGGCCTAGGTGCCGCAAGGGGCGCATCACGGGTGTTTTGGCCCAGGAGGGAGGGAGGTCGGCGAGTAGGCCAGAGGGTGACCATGAGGTGACCGGGTAGGCAGGTGGGGTGTGGTAAGCCAGCGGGCTCCCCGGGAGGCGGCCAGAGAGGATGGCAGGAAGGCCGACGGGCATCCGGGAGGCAGTCAGGCAGGCCGGCGGGGCGCGGAAGGCTGGAGGGCAGGTCGGGCGGCCGGGGAAGCCGTCAGGGCTGCTGGGCAGGCCAGTGGGGGCACGGCTAGGGCCGGTTCAGCCGGTGGTGGTGTGGGACACAACGGGGCGGTGCGCTACGCCATGGGGTAGCACGGGTCATGGAGGCCGCAGGTAGCATGACCTTCGTCTTTGCATCCTACATCGTGTCATCGTTTTGTTGCAATGCTAAAGGACATCAGAAAAGAGATCAATAGAGGGTGTCGGGCCATGTCAGTTTGGCTCGCACCCTCCACATTTAGGTTGATTGTAATCGGTCCTCTAGAAAGAACCAAAACGATCCACCCGTAAAAAGAAAACATCCTCATTGTTCATTTTTAATGAAAGGAATAACATGTAACTTAAAAGAAATTAACTCCCTACCTTGATCGATGTTCGTTGACAGAGTCTCCAGGAAGAAGACGGTGTTGTCGTCATTGTTCATGTCTACCGCACACTTCCAATCCTGAGCACATGCGTCAGTTCATTGACGACGATGAGGAGGGAAGGTTCATTGAAGATATCCCACGTCGGAGTAGGTTCCGAGGAAGGAAGTCGAAGTCACTCCTCACCGGGGTTCTTTGTTGGAAGAATGTGTTCTTCATAGAATAAGTGTAATCATCTATGTGTTGGGAATCACGTCACTTTACCAGTGCTTTTCCTCTTGGTGAATCCATCTCAAAACATTCTCCCAAGCTTCCTATATATAGTATAAGGAGGGAGGTAGGTAACGATCAATGGAATTTATGACGGTTCATTTATTACGATCCTTCTTAAATTTCAATGACGCGATTTTTAAAATTTAAAAAGATAAATCTAATTAAATTATGCTGGTGCAATTTAAATAGTGCATTTGTTATAAATATTGGGAGGATACCAAGAGTCTCCCCCATATTTAATAGGGACATGAGAGGTTTCTCCAATTTAATGGGAGGTTTCAAGGGGGTTTAAAAACCCGATTGGTCCCCACCACCACAACCTCTCACGGAAGGTTATGGTTTAGGTTGTCCCCTACACCATAACCTCTCAAGGGAGGTTATGGTGTTGTGGTCCCCCCTTCCAACTTCCATGTGGAGGTTTAGCTCTGACTGAACCCACCTGAAATATCCAAATGGAAGCTCAAAAAGAATAATGTGGAGATCATTTTATTTTATTATTTTCCACTAAAAACCCAAAAACTAACTTTCATTCTCAACTCACTGTCATCGAGATGAAAGTCTCCTTAAGCGAATACCGGAACTGTGAGTTCAACGGTGCCCTCTGATTTCAATTCCAAGCATTGGTTCAAAAGTTATAAAATGTTGCTCATGAATTTACTAAACATACCTGAAAAAATGTTCAAAAAATTATTATCAGTCACCCTCGACCTATTCCGGTCAAGGATAGGCTCTGCCTAGGGTGATAAACACCCCAATGAACCCAAAAATACACTTTTATTTTCAATCCATGTTACTATTTAGAAGTTATGAATTTTACAATAGAATAATAGTCACATAATTATTTTATTTTCAGCTAAAAACATTCTCTGGTGGCCCGCGCCGGCCAAAGTTAGTATCTGCTTAAAGAAAGCATATGCTCACGAGTTCAGACGTGGTCTCAGATTTTTAATCCGAGTTACTGTTTGTGAGTTATAAGCATTTGAAAAATAAAATTATTTAATGTAACAACTGGGTCCTGATGACAGCACAACCACCCCGCCTTAACATGGATATTGGGTCCTAGCACGCCAGACACCACCAGTTACCCCGCAGACACGTGGTCCCCACCATGGGGTCGACGTACATGTCAAAAAGGGTCATATAAGTAATGAAAGTACCCACAGGCCAACACATGTCCTTTCTAGTCTGTTGTTTCTTCACTCAGACACACCCTAGGAAACTTCCCAGAAGGTCACCCATCCCGATCCCTACACCGGGCCAAACACGCTTAACTTTGGAGTTCAAATCAGACTAGCTTCTGAAAAGGAAGGTGAACCTTGTTGACATGAGTCATATCATTTAGTCATTTAACCCCTTTATCATTTGGGGGTTTTACAATAACCCCCCACCCCTTTAAAGCACAATACCCTCGTAGTGGGCCGGGCATCTCAACCCAGGAAGTGCGCTGCACTTAAGGATGGGTAACACCTTTGATACCAAATGTAACAACTGGGTCCCGGGGACAGCACAACAACCCCTACTTAACATGGGTATCGGGTCCTGGCCCACTAGACACCACCAGTTTCCCCGTAGACACGTGGTCCCCACCATGGGGTCTCCCCACATGTCCGAATAGGGCATCTAACAAATGCTAGTCCCCATAGGCCAACACATGTCCATTCCAGTGTGTTTTGTCCTCACTCACACACATCCTAGGAAACTTCCCAAAAGGTTACCCATCCTGATCACTACACCAGGCCAATCACGCTTAACTATAGAGTTATAATCAGACAAGCTTCTTAAAAGGAAGGTGCATCTTGTTGACATGAGTAATATCATTTAGTCATTTAACCCCTTTTATCATTCAGGGGTGTTACACAAGCCGTCAGTAATTTCATGCTAATCAATAAAATCATCAGATCTCAGTAATATATGTAGATTTTCATCTATCATTAACAACTTTTGTTTTTGAAGAATCAACTATTATTCCAAACTCTATAATAATTTTCCCAAAGAAAGAAATCTATTGAATCCAAAAATCACATTTTATAAATTTTCTATATAAATTATTTTCATTTAGAGTTTTCAGGGCAATTCATAGATTTTTTTCATGATCCTAATAACTTTTTAAAACAACTACATATCATTAATAAAAATAACCACAAAATTATCAAAATATTCATGTATTATTTTATTCATATGATCAATAAATACATTAGGGGAATTTTTGGAAAAAAACAGAATAAAAAATCTCATAATGACCAATGTAGTACAAAATGATATTTTTGGAATTTCATCCTCTTTCGCCTTCAGGTGATGGTACCTAGATATTAATTCAATCTTGGAAAAATATTGAGCTATCTGGAGCTCTTAAAACAAGTCATCAATATGAGGTAAATGATACTTACGTTTAATAGTGATGTTGTCCAATTATATATAATCAATACAATTTCTCATGTAACCATATTTATTTTTTACAAAAAACCAAGAGAACCCCATGGTGATGTGCTATGATGAATGAAACCTTTATCAAATAACTCCTGTAACTACTATTTTAATTCAAGAAGTTTGACTTGATCCATTCAATAAGGGGGTTTGAAATTTCCTTATCATTAAGAATAATGTTAATGGTAAATTCAACTTCTTGGTCAATTATAACACTAGGAAACTCAACAGAAAAAACATCAAAGTATTCCTTCACCACTAGCACATAATTAATATGAATAGCTCCCTTGTATTCGAAAATTTATGTACGATAACATTCATTTACATATTTTAATAGTTTCCCAGATTCTTGATATGTTATCAATGGTATGGGTTTATTCAAGCGCAGAAATAGAAATTATTTCTGAATGAACAACTTCTCTTACTCTAGAATCAATCATTTCAAGTTAAATAGAAATCCATTCCATAACTATAATAAAATCAAACTATACTAGGAAAAAAAGGTTTTCTTGAAAATTATTTTCATTGAAAATATTAGGAATATTTTTATAATTAATTTTTCATTAATATTATCCCTAATATTTTTACCATATGTTACAATATAATTTCTTAAGGTGAAATTTCCAACTTGTCGGAAAATTCATTAGAAATAAAGGTGTGTGAAAACCCTTTATAAATAAACATTAAGAAAATATGTATAAAAAACAATGTTCCTGACACCACTTCATTGGATAGCCCAATATATATTGATGTAGTTTGAATGATTTCACCACCCCTTTTTACTTATAGTCTGGCTTATTTCAATCGCTCGGGTTCCTATTTGAACACTCATTTGCATAATTACCCATATCATAACATTTAATTTTTTAGTGTTTATATATCATACTTATTCTTACCAACACCATGATCATTTTTATTTCAATTATGATCCATGTTCACAATCATACCACATCCAAAACACTTACTATAATTTAGAAAAAAATCCCCAAGTGTGTTTCTTAACATAATTCTCAAAAACCCAAAACCTAATTTTCTTACCATCAAACATCTTTGATGCATTATATCTATTATCCTACACATAGACCACTTTTTCTATTTGTTTCCCAAGTTTAAATGATCATCAAAAACCAACATTTAAACCTTCTTCACACGTTGAACATGTTTTTTTGGTAAATTTTGAATTCATGAGAGGCCAATGAACTTAAATATTTTGGCGTCAATATATAGTAAAAAAAATTTATTTTACTATCAATGTATTAAATTAAATTTGGAACATACCTTTCCAATTGATTTAATTTTTATTCATAAGCAGCCATTGAATCATTCTGCTTTCTCAAATATAATAATTGTTTTTCTATCCTAAGTTGAGTCACCGTAGGAAAAATTTCTCAAGGAAAATATTCATAATTTCATCCCATTACGAGGCATAAATCTCCCCATTATCCCTGATATTCTTGACCATTGACGACCACTGGTTAGCTTCAACTTTATAAAGACAAATAGGAAAACTAAAAATTTGATGGTCTAAAAACCCCATGACATAAAATATCTTTTCAAGAGATTTAATACACTATTCAACTACCACTGGGTTAGAAGATCCACTAAAAGTATAAGGGTGTTGCCTTATAAAATATTTCACCTCTGAAATATTCCTCAAAGGCTGATCTAGCTGATCTCATACATGGATTTCACTACCATTTAGAGCATAAATAAAGTGAACTATTACCATTACAAATATATTGGCTCTAATTCTAACCAATTCAGGTTTTGGATATGGAAATATATCATCCTCCTTGTGCCATCCTACTTTAGATTCCCTATTTATATTATAGAAAACCATTATGAACAGAAATATATTTAGCAAAAAAATATAGTAAACATAAAATTTTATATCACTTCACCATAACTGTAAGGTAAAAATAATTTATGGGTATTCTATTAACATTATTATAACCCCTAAAATTATCTAAACCATGCTATGATACCAACTATAAGGACCCACACTTAAAAATTATATATTATTGTAAATTAAATTAGAATTCATAATTCTTACATTGAAAAATATATATTTGGGTTAGAGTTTTAGATAGTTATTTTTCTACTCAAACATAAAAATTCAAAAGCATAAAAACCAGATACTATAATAATAGAATCAAATTTTTTCGTAATAATATTTTTTCATAAAACATGATTTATTTTCATGAAAAATCTTCACAAAATTTCACTTTGATACATATTTTCTAACCATCCAAAAACCCTGCGGAAATCTCTTTAAACTTGTGATGAGAATCAAATTATCAATAAGGGACATATAAGAGAATAAAGAAAACATTTTTCCTAGAATGAAGAAATTTTCACAAAGTATAACATATTTTAATTAGATTACCTTATGAAATCATAAGACTCTTATTAAAACATCAAAATCACATATAGTTCATTGAAGGTATCTTGTAGAATCATTTCAATATAAATATAAAAAATAATATACATCTCCCAACTACACAGGACATAACCATTACATTTACTCTTGGAATAACTATTATAGAATATTCAAATAATCTCATAGGAAAAACATAACCTGTTAAATCTATCCCTTTACCCATTTCATTAGAGAGATATAATGGGATTACCCACCATAATTTTATCATGAAATTATCCACCATCATAAAAAATTCCAAGAGCCATGACATAATCATAACACCTAAATATTTTACAAAATAAACATTCCTAATGTATTTTTTCCCACTTTTGAAATCATTTTTTTGAAGACACACACTTATAAATGAAAAAAAATTTAATTTAAAAACAAAATCATAAAGAAAACATAAAACCAATAAGGAATAATGAATGAATAAAAATCCACTTGTGCCATATAATTTTTAAAAAATATTTTTTTAATAAAATTAGTTGTAAATTGAAAATAGATTTTTTTTAAAAGAAATTCCTTTACATTGGGGTCAACATCCTTAAAAAATGTTAAATACTCACGTATAATTGTTTAAATAGGGTTATTTATTTATTAAAGAAATATAATCATGTTTATAATACATTAAATTAATTTCTTAAAAAATCATTCCACATGCTTATTAACAATATTTTGTTATTTCCAATGTTTTAGGTGCATTCATTTCGTAGTTTACATTATCAATCCGTTATGAATTTTCCTATCAAAAGGAATAAATAATCCATAGGTGATAAAATATATTTATTTGGGTCCTTTAAAAAATTATATTTGAATTTAATCTATCCATGAATGAGGTAATGTGAAACAATAACTCATTGTCCAAAAACATGGTGAATTGATACAACAAGGACGACGACATCATTATTAAGAATAAAAGATGAAAATAATAGATTTTATGGTTTATATAACATTAAAAAATTATCAATCTATTATATATATGATATTCTAGTTATCTTGAAACATTTCATTGGTCGTATGGATAAGGTAGAAGTGAAAAATAATTTAAAAGAGAAAAATAAAATTTTTACCTCTTGAACATTTCTCCCTAAGAACCTCTTTAAGGATCTTGTAATTGGTCTTTTTTATGATAAATAAAGAACTATAATGTGGAAAGGGGTTGGATGAATGGAATTTTTCAGTGTATGGAGGAGAAAGAGGGATTAATGTGAGGATATTTTGTAAAGGGATGAGTCTCCATTTATAATAGAGGTGATGGATTATTAGGTAATTACATAAAACATTAAAATATAATAAGTTTAATATGGGGTTAAGGACATACAAAATTCATCAACATAATAGGATATTAAATTTAATATAGATTTTATTATTTTTTGTAATTTTCTATATTTTTTATTTGTTAATTAATTTTATAAAAATATTTTAGTCCTAAAAAATAATTTTTTTTTCAAATTAAACAGTATTCATAACTATAACATTATGACATCATTAAAAAGAATCAAATTTGAAATTTTTTTATTATATCATAGAAAAATCATATTAATGTATACAATTATTTTATTACCTTAAAATTTTCAAATTATTTTTCTTTAATTATTTTTAATATCATTTATTCAAGTTTTTCGTTAAATGTATAATTATTGATTCAATTTTGTTAAAGCCCTTAAGGTAAATATTTATTGCCTAAAAATAAAAAATAAATTTCAATGAACAATAAAAATTTATTATATTTAAAATGAATTATTATATTCTTAAAATATCTTTAAAACCATATATTAATGTACTATTCCAATTAAAAACTATAGTGTGAACCCCTTGACTTCCATTTAGATAAAATATTATTAAAGTATTAAAGTACATCAATCCTTTCAAAAAGAGACCCAAATATGAACCAAGATAATATAATGGTTTAAAATTACTCATATAAATATATTAAATCAAATTATGTGTCATTTAATAGTTCTTATAATTTTAATTTTAATCAGATTAATTATTTTTTGTGCGGACCACACAAGCACTACATCAGTGTTTCATAAGAATTAATGTAAACTATTTCATATATTAAAAATAGAAATACATTAAAATCATAGAAATAAATTAATTAGGTTCAAAATAAAATCATAGATTCATTAATTAGGTATATTCACTCATATAAATGTTAAGAAACTTCTTAAATTTGTTATTTTGTCTTTTATTCCTTATGAAAGAATTGCCCAAGAATTTGTGTAAGATTAATTATATAAATCCTAAATTCTATAATATCATCCAAAAACATCAATAACACATAATAATTAATAAAAAATGAAAAAACAAATATTTTTTAACTCAAATATTAACTAAAATAAACAAAATTTTACATTTCTAATGTGGTGTAGGTACTACGTCGACACTAAAAATATTTTTTATATTTTACATGAAATAATTTATAATTTACATATTATGAATTATAATTGAAAAATATTTTTTTTATAATATCATAATTTATTTATTCAGTAAATTTTATAAATTTTATATCATTATAATGGCTTCCTGACATCATAAAAAATACAATATTTTATAAAAAGACTTAATTTTTTACAATTCTATAAAAAATTTACTTTTTTATAAAATTCAAAAAAAGAAAAATAAATCTATGAAATTGTCGAGATTCTAAACTCAAAAATGAATATAATTTTATCAAATTAAAATTATATAATTACAAAATTATTTTTTTAAAATAATTTCTATATAAGAAATTATGTTTTTTAATAATTACTTAACATGATAAATATAACTATTTAATCCAAGAATACTAATAAATATAAAAAATTATTCTATTTTTACCTAGGGTGTTACATATTTCATAAATACAAATGGGAGGGAATACATATTAAAGAATGTGCATAAATTATGATAAAAAGTGAAAACAAATGAATCATATTCATGATAAAAGTAAAATAAATACCATGTCCATGCATGAAATATCATCCAAAATAGAAGAAAATAAAGAAAACGAAATGCACCGAAATATAAAATCACCACTCACCATGAAGCCCAAAAAAATCTTGAATAAAAATAATACAGTAATATCTATCCAGATGTCCAACCTGCTTCTTCTAACCTGAAAAATTGTTTATATATACATATAGTTAGAATAATAGGTATACTTAGTGGGATCTACCCTACTACCTCAAATGAAAATGACAAATAAAGTATGCTAAATCCCAGTGAAAATTAAGTGAAACTATCTCATCAACTACATAGGTATACTGTGTTATCACCCTCACTATGGCTATCCATATCCATGAAATTCCTAAATGAGATCATATAATACAAAAACCAAAATTAATCATTTTTCTTCCACCTAACCATTGGTTTTATACTGAGCCCCAACATCATAAATCTCGATCCATTTCCTTCAAAAGGTAACCATCCTAAAAACACATGGGACAAAGTATCATATCATGAATCTCATGCATCACATCATATCATCATCCCATTCCAAATCTCATTATAGTATCTATGTTGTTACTAGAATCCACCCAGATTCATCTATTGTGTATCATACATCATGCATTGTACTTAAAGAAACCACATTCCATATGCCGATTAATGTACCTAAATCCATCAAAAACCATAGACATCATACATATAATAATTCATAGGATACACTATCCAAAGATAAATGTGTTTAAAATAAAAATAATATATTATAGACCTCTACACACGTATATGGGGAAATATAACCACCATTTATATTAGAAATTAGTACTACTAGGAGGAGAAAACAGATCCAAAAGGTGTAATTCAGTTATCTATTCCATGCTAAATTGATTGTTGGGGAAAAACCCCTCCTAGAGTCCACTGGGTGTCATTATCCCTACCGAAATGGGTATTGTAGAATATGAAATTTAAAAACATTAAAAATATAATATTGATCATAACCAAACTTTGGGAATTATTCTAGTCTTAGGCTCAACTCCTCCTATTTTATATCAGACACTCACCCTCCACTACTAACAACTAGATAATCTATAACCACAGAATCATTCAAGGAACATACATAAATTACTTCTTTCTAATTTAACATTGAGGCTCGTTTTAATTAATTTATTATCTATTATTTAGTATTACTATAACTATATTTAATTAAAAAAATGGATAAGTTTGTGTCCTTAGGTATAATCAAACTGAGTCCATGATTTGTCCATATTAACATCATTTTCATTCTAAAGAAAAATAAACCCCATCAGTTAAATAATTTATTAATCTCCATCATTCTGGAACACTGGTTACTCTTAAAACATCCAAAGCTACCATAATATAGAGATTCATAACAAAAAACCCCCAATTACCTCATATAGTGGAGTATGTAATACAATTACATAATATACTCATCCATATGGACTGTAAAAATATTTGTTATATATAAAATAATAAATATTTCACCATAATGATGAGAAATCCCAACATTAAACCATTAACTCAATCCTAATCTCATCTGCAACACCACAATTCATATCACCACACATCATACCATTATAGGAAGAAACGTACCCCATAAAACAAAGCTTTCCCTTCCATATCTCATTATTCAAAATCCATCTGATTATCAAATCACTTTTCACATAAAGGATTATATACATATAAAACATAGAAGATAATATATAAAAAATAGAGTTAATAGGGTATCTAGACCCTGAAAACAATCCATCCATCTAGTATGTAAAAATTTTATCTATCATACCCAAAAATTATCCTAATCATAAACCAGATTTATTACCATATTGTTTTAAAAATTTCACTTATTATATGATAAAACCATAGGTAACCTATGTAATAAACTATAAAACACATATTTTATTTAAAAATTAATTTTAACATATATTCTTGTTTCAACAGAAATTAAGGAAGAACAGTTTTCTAATAAAATTCCATTTTAATATTATCTACAACTTTCATTCTAGCTCTATCATCTCTATCCAATTTCATTAACATATTAATAAAAAATATAAATTAAAAATTATTTTCGAATCATTTTATTTCCATAAAATTATGAAACTTTATGGATTCATTACCCATGAATAATTAGTTTCCTATCAATCCAATATTTTCTAGTTTTATATTATTTTATAATTCCATAAAATTAATATGCCATACCAAAAATAAAAAAACATTGTAAACAAATATTAAACATTTACAGTACACTATATTTTAAATCATGAGGCAAACTATTTTCATGGTGGAAAATCATGAAATTATTACATCCATAAACCATTCCTTTCATTAATCTAATTTATTTTTAATTAAAGTTTATTATGTATTCATTAAATGGGGTAAATAATGATTAGTTATGATTTTTTGTAAAATAAAAAGAGAATAAATGAATCTATACCTAATCTTTTTTTAATTCATGCATTGAGAATGGAATAACAACATTGATCCCTAATCATCACTCCCATAAGAAAACTACATACCTACATGGATTATGTACTATAAAATTGTTGAAAAACATCAAAATAAATTATATAAGAAAAAAGGATTTCAAATGAAATATTATTGCTGAAAGAGAAGGAGGAAAAAGATAAATACAAGTTGAAATTGAAAGAAACATTTATGGATAATCATCGTATCACCATGATTTGATATATAGAAGATGAGAGTTTAATCCAATCAGAATGGGATTCAAAGGACTGGGAACATATCTCTTGGGTACCAAAGGTTTGGGAGATTAAGTTGAGATAAAATCAAGTTAATAAGGGATTTTAATTATTTATACGTATAATGGGAATTAGTAGACCATGGCACGAAACCCAACACAACAACATATAAATACTAATAGATGAGAATACTATGAAAGAAACTAAGACTCCACACCATAACTTTCATGTTCAAAGCTGTGTCCAAGGTAAACAATGCACTCCACATGTTAGTTATTACAATTCAAATATAGGAACACAAAATATAGTGAAACACTATAACTCATGACCTATTTTACATGAAAGAGGCTAAACCGTACCCTACTCCCCACCCATTTGTGGTACCAAAATTGGCAAAAATAAAAAAACTCCCCTCTTGTGCAACTACAATTGAGCTTCTCTCTAAATGATATAGAACTCAACCAGTATACACCAAAACCATCTTCTAGGATGTATTTATTCCAAGAAAAAAATTAGCATTGAAACTATTCCTCCAGATCCCTATCACTATAGAAAGACTCTCAGTGATGTACTTTCCCAAAAAATGATACGACATAATGTTCTACGATGCATAATAATATTCAATTGAAAAATCCTCTAAAACTCCTCCATTTTCCCTCCAAATCCTTTAGAACCTCCATCAAATGACACCACCACCAGTATTCCCATAACAGGTTTGAAGGTCTATACCATTATAACATGAATATATTGTTAAGGAAATTTATAATGTATAATTTTACTAATTTAGTGGGAGAACCAAATAGAAAAATGAACATGGACAATTTTTTTTTATCATAATGAGTTATAAGTATATTCAATGATATAAAAGTTGAATCAAAAGTATCATTGGTTGAAATTATTACCTAATATGATAATTCATCTTAGGATTGAGTGTTCATATTCATATGATTATATACTTCTATTTTATTTTAAAAATAAAAAACATTTTGGTTTTAGGATTTGGTTATATACAGTATCATGAAAATAATGGTGTGATATGTATGTCTATGTAAACTCTCTATACTTATAGAAATTTAGAAACATCATTAAAAAGTATTCCCAAATTCATGATAATGTAAAGAATACACATATAGACAATTATTGACATGGTTTTTTAATGTTATGAGCATACATTTAATTTTGGGGTGTGGGGTGGGGGGGTAGTATATAAAACTATAATAATTTAATATATTTCTTATATTAAATCTATAATATGTCCTATAGCACATATTACATAAACAACACAACTAAATTTAACCACTATATATTTTATTACAATGTAATGTAAACATTACACATTAAGATAATAAAATATAATCAAAAAATTACAATAAGGGTAAAAAAATTGTGGATAAAAGGATAACGAATAAAATTATTCTTTTTAATTATTTATAATACTAATAAATTTATGAAATATATTTTTCAAATGTTTAATAATTAGTGGGATTTTATTTAATACATTTAATGGTAAAAATAAAATTTTGATTAAAAATGTTTTCTTAAAGTGTTTCATATTTTTCCATAATACATTAAATTTAACACTTTTAAAGTATAATTTATATGATATTTAATATTTGAATTTATAAAATATTAGATTGAAACTACTATAATTATTAATTTATGTGAAATATGATTAATAATACTTAACATCTAAAATGATTTTTTCCATAGAAGAGAATTTTCTTTAAATTTAATATTTTTATTTGAATAAGAAATTAGAAAAAATAAAAAAGGAATTAGATAAAATTAACATTATTTATTAATTTATCTTGTAAAAATAATATTTTTTTTGTTTTTTTTATTTAGATATGATTTATTTTTAGGAGAATTAATAAAATTATAGTTCTTACCAATATCTTAACATTTATGATTATATAATGATTTAAGTTATACATTAAAAATTATTAGAAAATTTATGGTGATATATAATATATTTGATGGTAAAAATTATGTAGTTAAAAATACATTATTTAATTATGAAAAAACATGTTTTCCATTTTAAAAATTAACTAATATTATATTATAATAAAACCTAATTTTTATATTTTACTATTAATTTAGTTTTCACAAGGTGGAACTAGGTTTTGGACTAATTGTAAAGTCACATAAATATTATTTAATTAATAATAAACTAATTAATATCATGTAAAATATTATATTTTATAATTTTATCATAAAATGATTTTAATTCATAAAAATATATATTCCTAAAAACTATTTTAAATATATTATACATTTATTATTTTTTAATTAAATTTTAGAACTTTTGGAAGGTAAATATATTTAAATGGATTTCAAATTTTGAACAATTAGCTCTAAATTATGCAATATGGTTTATTTTTTTGGAATAAAAGTAAATTATAAAGGTAAAATAATTAGTTAACATGGTAAAAAACAAATCGTAAATGTTATAAATCAAAGGGTAAAAGGACAATTTTTTTTATAAAATGTATTTAAAATTGAATTTTAGGTATTTATTAAAATTAAATTATCATACCCTTTATTATTTTTAACTTTATATCCACATTCCATGTCAAAATTTATTATTATTTTATCAAGAAAGTATATTTTAAAAAATGCCCTTACCTTCACTTATAAAATTATCCTTATAATAAATAATCATATCTACTATAAAATTTTGAATTAATTTGGAATATATTACTCATTTAACTATCCTATAAGTCTTCTCTATGTTTATATGCCTCTTTTCATAATAAGTTTTATTAAGTCCTCCACTTAGATGATGTATTTTAAGGGAAAGTTTAAGTTCTCAATAAGATTATTATCCATTCCTTGGATTTTGTTTCTCAATATGTCTCTATATATTTTATGAA
This sequence comes from Viscum album, assembly GCA_963277665.1. Classification (NCBI taxonomy): domain Eukaryota; kingdom Viridiplantae; phylum Streptophyta; class Magnoliopsida; order Santalales; family Viscaceae; genus Viscum; species Viscum album. Next base: position 917,229,412 of record OY728164.1, on the reverse strand, counting down.
ACCCTATTTTATCCATTTAAATATAACTAAATGATTTTTTTATATTTAGGTTTTTCATATTAATTTAATTACCATTATTTTCTCTCCCCCATTCCATAGAAAAATTAAAACAACAACTCTACTGTGTTTGAACTATCACCACTATGAATGTCATGTTTTACTTTTCCTCACCTATTTACATGGATAAATAATTTTTTAATGAATTAATATTTTATTTATAAAATTATTAATATTCTAATATTCTAATAAATATAATACCTTCCTCCCTTTTCTTGAAAAATAAAGTGTTAGCCATGTGTATGCAAAGACTACCGCCACCAAAAAATGATATATTTTTCTTCCATCCCCATATTATAAGGATGGTTATAAAAATAAATTTAATGAATAAAATTTATATTTAAGAAATCATTATTTTTCTTAAAATGACTATATTGACATTTAACTAATTATTCATATGTCACTTTATATATCTGACCCAAAAAATGCTCGTAATAAATTTTACCTTTTCATGTAATAAATAAAAATCTCATTGAAAATAATTATAAATATTTCAATAAATAAAAAAAAATATTATATTGGATTGAATACTATTGGAATATCTAATCTATTATCATAATAATAAGTATTTATATCATTATTATAAACTAATATGATGAAAAAAATGAAAACATCTAATACAAACAATAAACTATGACTAACTAATTTATATGTAATGAATAATTATATAAGAAATTTACAAAATATAATATATAATAATAAGTTTCTTAAATCAATGAATATTATGGTCTTGTATCATAGATATTAGTATATAGTATGTTAAACTAAGTAGGAATACTAGGTAAGTCTTATTTGTATCAATTTCCACTCCTTGAGATGAATTTATGATTACCATGATTTTTTTATTAAATTGTGTAGTTAGTAATATATTGGAATATGTAATCATTATTAAATATTATTTTTAGATATTTAAAATTATATATAAATACACATTAATCATATTTTTTAGATTCAAGTGTTACCAAAGAAGCATGGAGTTTGTCATCTCAATTTTCATTCTCGAAACAATAGTCCATTTCCACCACTTTCGTTCCCCTATTGGGGGTATATAAAAATCATGGATGTATTTTACCATAATTTTCATGAAAATTATGTTATTATATATCCATATAAAGTTTTTTAATTCATGGGATCTTGGTTCAATGTTACCAAGTTATGAATATTTATTCACCAATATAATTTTCAAGTCATGATTGGTATTGAATGATAATACATCCTTGGAATTTGTATATTATTTATATATAATACAAAAAATAATTTTCTCCTGTTATAGTTATTTTTTTATTTTAAATTTTATTTCACCATTTATCTTCTAAATTGTCATAAATTACCAGATGTGAGGTTTTAATGTTAAACCGACCCCACCTCTCCTTTTGACCAGTCATATTCTTCCTCTATGTCCATATTCATTGGGGTATTTTATGGAATTTATTATATACATTTAAATAATTGATCAATGTAAATTTTTTTTTTTCTGTTTTTAGTTTGCAGAAAAATTTTATAAATAAATATTTTATCATTTTCTTGTATGGGTCATTTCCACAAAATATTGAATAGAACCGATTTTTAATGGTTTATGTTTAAATACTCTCTTTTTCTATCATGTAAATTATTCATCCAAAAGTATAATTTCAATACTATTTATGGCTTCCAAAAAAGTAATTACTCGTAATGTTTTTAAAAAAATTATAGTAAATTTTTTATTTCCTATTATTTGCTAATGTGATTGATCCAACGTTTTAAATAATGATATTTTAAAATATAAAAATGGAATATAATTATTATTATTTTCATCCACTACAGTTTTTTGGACTGAAATTTAGATATTTTCTAGCATACATTATAACGAATTATATTATAAGATATATATTTTCATGATTAATTCTGACCAGAACAGAAAGGATTTCAATAAATATGGGAGACCATCTCTCTCTAAAATCCTCGAGCTATTAGGTCTTCCTCCCTTGTTTCCTTTGACCAGTTCAAGAATGGTGGATTTACTTATTCCTGGAATATTTCATTCCCACCAATTTGTGACTCATCAGCTGAAGCAGGTGCCCCATGTTCATGTTCCTGTTTTGAAAAAACATAACAAAGACGCCCTTTAAGATATCTATCACATTCATTCCTTCTCTGATAGATCCTAGAGGATCTCATTCCTAGATTCTCTGGAGAGTACATAACTAAGTAAAGAAATCATGACAAGCCTCCCGTTATCAAGAGGCTTGATGAGGGTGGGTTCTTGGTTGAAGCAGACTCGGATTCTTTTCAATAACACACACAAATGTGAAAATTTTCTATCATGGGCCACGTCTCCCACCTCAAAGGTAACCTCCCCTATATTTTATTTGAATTACATAACTGTATTGAATAGAGTAGGAATTCTTTGAAATGGAACCTAATCCAAATAGGTAATGGATATTTTCACATTCTATTGAAAATACTGGAGGATCTAGATAGAGTTTGGAAGATAGGAAGCCTTAATCTAAAACTGGTTTTGCATAGACTTTCTGACTCAGTACCTACATTCAATCTTTATACTTATGGGGACATAATGCACAAGTGTAGATAAAATTTCATGGAATTAATTGGTTTTTTTAGCTCCAATAGTTTTGAAAGATATTGATTTCTGTATAGGATCTCCCCTAAAAAATGACCACCGATCCTTAAATAATGACTTATGACTCACTGAAACAGTTATGGTGGAAATAATTAATGATTCAAAGAAGACCAATACTTTTCATGTCAATGATAATGACTACAAAACCATAATTAGAATTGAATATGATAGGAAAAATCTCTTTTGTGACCATTGCAAGATCATTTGTCATACAATCTACAACTGTAGAGTGATTTGAAAACAAATGACTCAACCAACCGAAAATTATTGGAATGAAATATGGAGAAATAGGAATGATAAATCCCCGGTGATAGATATACCAGAACACCCCAAAAATAAATCTGAAACATGGTTGAAGAAATCAAATAGTTTGGCACACATAGGGGAGAACTAAGGTACAAACTGGGATGATATTACTCAAGAGAATGAAAACTCCATTAAGGATCATAGCCTCTTAGAAGAAATTAAAATGATGGTCTTAGACACTATTAGTTCATCCATGAAAGAAGATCCAAATGCATGTACATGTGATAATATCTCAAGTTCTATTCTCATAATAAATGCTGAACATACCCTTGGAAGGAGGGATAGAAAACCTAATCTTTTGATAGCGCATTGCATGAAATTCATGCCCTAAATCCCCTCACATTTTCAATATCCCTAAGGCTAATTATTTTAAAAATATGGATTTGGACACTCCCACTTGGGGTACTAGATAGACTTAGGACCCCTCCCTATTAAATAAAAAATTATACTTTAGGAGATGGGAATCAAATCAACCACCAAAAAAATGAATTAGACTCTCTTACCCATGTTAACAGTACTTCTGTTAATGGTTTTAAGACATTGGATTCAACTGTACATGCTAAAAAATCTTGGAATTCACTGACTAACACAAAGACTATTACCGGACATCACACAATATATTAATACTAAGGGGACCACAACTGTTTCCATGGAATTTGAAACTATCAAACCATCGATTACACACTTGGTACATGATCCTAAAATGCACGATCTCAAAGGATAAACTTGGAAGGTTCAATTAATGGAGGATTCTGTTGTGGATAAACCTAACCCAACCATCATTGATTCATTATCTCAAACTGCTATGAATCTATTCTCGATAAGAATAACACTGCTTCCCTAGATAAAAATTATACTACTCTAGAAATTAAATATGAAACCAAAACTAAATATAATGAACTTGTTTCTTCTCCCACTATACTCATCAAATCTCTTAGCAGACTTGTCGACCCTGAACCTAATGCTTTTCAAACCATGACATAAACAAAAACTAAATCTATTAATCAAGGTATTAAACCCTTATTACAAGACTCTAATATTATGCATGAAAACAGTGACACCTTAGTGCACATGCTGTGCCAGCCTCTAGATCTCGACACTATCAAACAATATACCGAAACTCCTTTAAAGTCTCCAAGCACTACAATTTCTCTACTTATAGTTAGTGATGAATGCTCTATGAAGTATAGAAACTTTATTTCTAAACAATTTATCAATAATTTAATGTTGTGTTCTAGTAATTTTACAAACTCAACCATGAATAATACAATAAAATAACCTACCATGAAGAACCGTATCACATATAACTATGAAAAAGAACAGACCTCTAACCCCCACGAGGTTATAACGTCTAATAGAAACAAAGGTTCTAGAAAAAAAGAAAAAGGGGAGTTCTAACTCCAAATTTACGTTTAAATGAAGTTACTCTTTTGGAATTGTTAGGGTATTGCAGACTCTAACATGTTCATTATTTTAAAAATAATGGTTAATACTTATCTTCCTATGTTATTATCTATTACTGAACCTAAAATTAGTTTTTTCCTCTAAATAATCATATTTATGCCAACATAATTTTTTGTTTACTGGTGTTATTAATAATAATATCATTGATGATTAATTATGGATTTTTCTCACTCTTATTTACAATATATTAGTGTTTTCAATATCTAGGTCCAAATTCTTACTTGCACCTTTAATATTGAAGGCAAAAATTCTTTCTTCTCCTCTGTTTATGATAAAATTAGATATCAAGAAAGAAGAAATATTTGGAATGATCTCTCATATCTAGGCACTAACATTAATTCCCCTGGTTTCTTATTGGTGATTTTAATTACATTCTTAACTCATGTGAGAAAATTGGACTATCTCAATCTTCTATATCCACGAGAGAATTTAAATCCTTGATCAAAGTAAAAAATCCCACTAAAATTAACCTCACTGGTGCAAAATAAACATGGTATAGAAGACATTATAACAAAGTGGTTGCCTCTAAATGGGATATAGACTTCATTATTTCCCTAATTTAAATAACGAGAACACTATCTCCTGCAACACTCTTTACGGGCTTAACTCTGATCATCAACCCATCATAGTAAATGACTCCTCCAATGGCATGAAACATAGGATACCTTCTAGATTTAACAATGTGTGGTTCTCTGATGACAAGTGCACCCATATCATCCAAAAAAATTTGGCCCACAATGTCTCAAAACAATGATTCCTTTACCTATTACCTCAAATTAAAAAAATCCTAAAAAGGCTCTAAAATCATTGTGCATCTCTAAATCCAAACAAGTTAACAATGACATCATGATACTTGAGAAATAACTCAATGGTATTTAAAACAATTACACCACCTCTGACCTTAACACCAATCCCACTCAAAAACTAAACATTGAGGTCAAAATAAACTCCTTAAGTATAAATAATATATGAGAAAACAAGAATATAATGTTAAATGGTTAACTGAAAGTGACAGAAATACTAAATTCTATAACTCACATCAATGAATCAGGAATTCCTATAGGCCGTTAACCTTTCTAAAGGATGGTGACAACCTTCTTGAAAATAAATAAGACATTTCTCATAATATCATCTCGTACTATGAATCCATCTTTAATGGTACATATATTAATAAAGACATCCTTTTTGAGGTCATTGCTTCAGTGATCACTAATGAGGACAACACCTGCCTCCTCAACAATCTGTTAGAGTACGAAATCAAAGACACTGTCTTTAGTCTGAATCTTTATAGTGATCTAGGTCCTAATGGATTAAAAATTGTTTATTTGAACATTATTTGGATGTGATTCATATCAATGTTTGTAAATTGGTAAAATCCTTTTTTTCTATTGTGGTTCTTCCTGATGGTCTCAAGGCACAATTTCTCACCGTAATTCTTTAAGTGGATAATTACTCTATGATTCACCTATTTAGACCCACTACTCTTAGCAATAGTATATCTAAAATCATTTAAAAAAATAATTTCTAATAGAATTTCAACTATCACAGACAAAATTGGTTTCTGGAACCAATTTGATTTTATAAATGGTATATCCAATCAAGACTATATCTATATTTCATCTAAGTGTGTCAATAACATGAACAACAAAATAGAAGAAGAAACATAGATATTAAATGTGACATCAAAAAAGTCTTTGACACTATGGACTGGAGGTTTATCTTCAAGGTCCTATAATGTTTTTGTTTTAGTGCCTCTTTCATCAATTCATTAAAAACACTATTCAACTTGGAATCTATCTCCATTTTGGTTAATAGATCTCCAAAGGGATACTTTAAATGTTCTAAAGATTTTATATAAGGTGAGCCCCTTTCTTCCATCCACTTCTCGATAGTAAAAGACTATTTTAGTTGTCTGTTCAACCGTCTGGTAGTCCATAATAAGCTGAAACCCATCCATATTATCTAGGAATGTGAATGCTCCTACTCACCTTTTTTATGCTGATGTAATCATTATTTTACTTCAAGATGAATAATGGAACATACTTAATCTCAAAACTATACACTCACACTATTAATAGGTTTCTGGCCAAACCATTAGTTGGGAAAAATCCTTCATTTTCTTTGGGAAGAATATTCCTCTCAACCGAAAATGTATAATTATCAGTGACCTTAGTCTAGAATAAGGTATTATACCTTTAACATATCTTGTTTTTCCTATCTTTTGGGGTAGGCCCAATTCCTATCACTTTGCGACTACTGTCGACCAAATTCTAAACCTGCTTTATTCTTCGAAAGGTAAATCACACTCCAGGGAAGGTAGGGCTGGACTTGTTAAATCTACTATTATATCCATGATTTTTTACTCCATGATAGTCTAAAAATGGCATGTTGGTCTTATTAAAAATATTATCATCACTAATAAGAATTTCATCCGTACTAGGAGTACTCTGGGAAAAAAATCTGACTATTACATGGTCATGCTGTTGCAAGCCCATTGAGAATGGTGGTATTGGTATAATAAATTTAAAATTATTTAATGAATCACTTCAGGATATGATCACTTGGAACCTTCCTCATAATACCTCAGATGTTGTTAAATTTCTAAAATATATATTCCTTGAAAAAAATAAGGTAGGAAAATTTGAACTGCATTAGTTCTACTATTTGGGCTGCCATCAAAAACTCAATTAAAATTATTATGAATAATTCCTGATGGATGGCCTCCAGAAACTCTTCCATGAAATTATGGTCCGATAAATGGACTGGAACACCTTTAATTTCATTGATATATTCTCATAAAACTTCAAAAAATACCAATAGCACTATCAGAGATATTTTAAACTCTCAACATGGCCACCTCCCGGATACTATTTTAAATTTCATTGAAAACTACTCCTTCATATACATTAATGATTTATTAATTTGGGAACATGCTCACAATGGTTTTCTTAACTCAAGAAATTTCTACAATCATTATTTCTATAACTCTGAGGATGATTACAACTAGCTACAACATTTTAACCAACCTTAGATTAAACCATTGAGATTTATTCTCATCTGGTGTCTCACTCATAGTAGAGTCCCCACTGATATTTGCCTCCAATCATTTGGAATCCATATTTTCTGTATGTGTAAAATCTATAATCAACACAATGAAGATTCTAACCACATCATCTTTTCTTGTACTACTGCTTCTACTCTTTTGAACTATATTCTTGACATTTTTAATTACAAATAGTTGATTCTTGACTCTGTCAAAACTCAACTAATGAAATTTTCAGAAATGTAAGGCTCTCAAAAAATTAGGATCCTTTTCCTTGTTTCTGTTTTTATGTTACATCATGTAATATGATATAACCAGAATACTATTACTCATAACAATTACTCACCCAATCTAAATGCAGGTCAAATGTGGATCCTTAATTCCATTCATGGCGTTGCTTTGATGCAAAAGGGAAATTTCCACAACACCATACATGACATTGGAATCCTAAAGAATTTAATGATTAATAGACATTTTCATCAACCTCATTGCACTATGGAGGTGTTTTGGTGAGCCCCTATCCCTATATGGATTAAGATCAATATTTATGGTGCATCCAAGGGAAAACTGGGCCCTACAGGGTGTGGTGCTATTTTTAGAAATCAGCACGGTCATATTCATGGATATTTCATTGGTAATTGTGGAATTTACACTACCCTTGAAGTTGGTATGATGAGTTTTATACATTATATTTCTTTCTCTAATATCATTGGTTGGAAAAACCTTTGGATTGAATATGACTCGATGACCATCATTGAAGCGATTTGGAATGGCGTAACTTATCTTGCATGGATAATTACTACATGATGGATGGAAGGAAATCTCTTTTTTTATTGATATTAAAAATATCATCACTCATTTTTATCGATAAGAAATAAATTTTGATGATGGACTTGCCAACATGGGAGTATATCAAGACATTTCATGGTTTGCAAACCTCCCTGGTGATCTTATTTCCATTCAGAAAAAAGATTGAAATATGATCCCATATTTTCAAATCCTATAAACTAACATTTAATAATATTTGTGCTTGGGTTTTTCTAGGACAAGGAATCAAATCATTATTAATTCACATCACCTTTTTAAATGGTTATGTTTGAATGTGAATTGTAACTGTGAATTTTGACAATACTGTTATGATTTTTTTAATCTCTTTTCACATTATAAAATCCATTTTTCATCATATCACTAGGGTATATATTTACTATTGAATTATGATTCATGGATCATCCAATAATGTATCTTTTTACATTCCCATTTTAGTGATTGATTTTGGGTATAACATGATTCAATCCTTAGTATTTATTGAGGTGATACCATTTTGAAATATTACAAAACAAAATTTCATTCTTTGAGTTATTTATGACATATGGATGAAATAAAAGGGTATTAAATATTTTTTTCAATTCTAATTATCAAATTATTATAAAAATGAATTTTTATCTATATTAACATCATTATTTATTTCTTATACTCCACTAAGAATATGTTTAGATGACTTCATCTACATTATTTCTGTAGATAGATTATACTTATGATTTAGTATTATTTATCATAAAAATTGTCTCTTTTTCAATTTAAGTTAGTGATATTTCGGAATTATAAATGTTTTAATGTTCTCATAGAACAAATATATATGGTTATAATTATGCGATTGATGGGGTTTTTATAGGATTCTATTGTGTTGGTTAAAAATTTACATCTCATGAGAAATGGGAAACACGTTTTGATACTTGATTGAATAATGAGTATAGGTAGATAATCCAGATACACTAAGGGTTGAATGTAATGATTCCTAATACATATTGGTAATAAAACAGTGATTTCATGTAAATTATGATTTTTTGGCATTGATAGCTAATCATGACCTGCGTTATGCTTCTTTATGCCTATGTTTATACCTTATTTCTATGTGATATGCATATGTTATGATTTATGGATCTTGTTTATTATCTCAAGATTCCACATTCTTATTCTATGGAATATATTATATAATTTTAGGATATATTATCGTCCATTATTCATATGAGATCTATTATCGTCACATTCTCCCTAAATCACATATTTTCCCAAATTTTTTTTATTTAAACCTGCTCATGATGTATCACCATTGTGAATAATTGATAAGTTTTTAACTTATTGAGATATTTCTACCGATCCATTTAATTTGTATGTTCCTTGGAATATGATTATGATTATAATTTATATGAAGTATATAAGGGGTATTTTATGGTTTTATTGTAGATAAATATTCACATTGTAATCAAATAACAAATTCATGTATATAATCTCCAATGAAACCAAACATTTGGTCCACAGGATTGTGATATTATTTTAAGATTTGATTTTTAATTTATATAAATAATGGAAAATATATAAAAATTTATCTTATTTCATCTCATTTGGTATCAAATCTTATTCATATATATTGTGTTTTTCACATAGGACCTGTGAGTGCGGTTTTAGGGAACATGAATTGGTATTAGAGTAGCAGTTATTTATTTTAGGGGATTAGAACCGTATAATTATAGTGAAAACCATTAGAATAATTTTATATATACCATATAATCATGAAATCTTAGTAAAATATAGATTGGATGGAATTATAGTAATGAAATATCTATCTGGATACGAAAAATATAGTTAAATTATATATAATAGATCCACCTATGGATAATACCTAAGAAAAATATTAGTTGGCTGTCTACGCAGTCTTAACCTAATACTGAACTTGGGGTCCTATTTACACGCCTAGTATCAAAATCCGGGGAGATATTATTTTCTTAATTCACATTCAGATTATGAACCATAAATATATTGTTATAAATTTAAATAATGTAATATATAAATATTTTATATTTATATCATAATAGTAAAATGTATGTGGGAAAACTTTTTTTTAACTAAATGAGTTATAGGTATATCAAATTATAACACAGTGAATTGAATTTATGATATGTTTATATTATATTTTCTATTGGAGAAGTCATATTATGATTTAGTTTTCCTATTTTTATGATTATTTTTTATAATTTTATTATATGTTATCCTTTTTTATTTTAGTATTTTATTAGAAGTAGTATCATGAATTTTTGTGTGTGAAATTTAGCCCCCTAGATACTCCCCAGACATATAGTAAGATAATGAGACATATTTTAGAAAAATTCTTAATAATATATGTATGTTCATATTATGAAAGAAAATAATATTGTATTATTATTACACAACATTTTATTTTATATACGTCATTATAATTTATACCTTGAGTTAAAAATATGATAAAAATACCATTATAAATGATTATTGATTGGGGTATTTATATTTAGATGACACAATTTATTTAAACGGGTATAATGTAGCAATAAATGATTTTTTATATATTATCCTAAAAATCAATACCTTGTTTGATAAATTTTGTTAAACTCAACAGAAAAATAAAATTAAGCACCATAATTTTTTTAAAAAATTAATTATAAAAATATTACATTAAGATAATACAATATCATTATGAAAATTTCAGGAAGTGTAGAAACATAAGAAAAAATGATAATAATTAAAATTATTTATATTTGATTTTTTCAAATACTAAAGAATTTCTTAAATATAATGGTCAAAAGATAATTTTTTAATGGGATGTGATTAAAAAAAATTAATTGTAAAAATGTATAGTTTCTAAAAATCTTTTTATTAATGTGTTATGTATTTTATCATTATAATTGAAAATTTTCACTTTAAAAATTAAATTCTGATGATATTTAATATTTGAATTTATAAATTTTTTTTGAAAAACATTTAATTAGTAATTAATGGGATAAAATTTTAATAGAACATAAATTTTTAAAGTCATTTTTCTTTAAATGAAGTTTTTATTTTGTTTCATCATCATATCTTGTGTAATATAACTATAATAATGGGAGATATCAATCACTGAGTAATGGAAAAGTAATCAATGATTTTGAAAGGGGTAAGATTAGAATCAGGTACGGAAACATGGACATGGGAAAAATATCCAATTAAAAGAGTATTAGATAATAAGATATATCCAAAGGCTTTATGGATAAGAATATAACTTCATGTGATGAAACATATACCATTGATTAAGAATGTAGTAACTTGAGAAAATAAAAAGGGGCCATAAATCACAGTATTGGAATATCACATAGAAATGTAGAAAAATAATAATCATATACAATCATAACCCATTTAAAGGATAGATACCACGAACATTGAAGCATAGTTTATCAAGAAACACTACCTATTTAACATTATAAATAAGTAATATACATATATCTCCCTTTGGGTTTCAGGCTTCAATTAATTTTTCCCTTAATATACTGAGCATAAAAACTCATTTACCATTATCTCATGATATATAATGGTATAATAAATTCATTGTAGGGTTATAATGAACCTTACCATAATAGAATGAAAAACATATACATGTAATCCATGAGAACCTAAAAACATTCTTATTTCCAACATAATTCTTAGTAAACAGTGGAAAAGATAGGGTTTAATGAAAAATATCATTAATACATCATCATAGGACATACAAAGAAATATGGTGTGCCATTTAATCTGAATATGTCCTTATTGGATAATCAAAAATAATAACAGATGTTTAATAAGATTAAAAATACATTTTTAAGATCATTGGCTAAGTGCAATTGAAAAAAATAAAAAGTACAATTTTATTTCAATCATATATAATAAAGAATATATGGGAAGAAAGGGTGTTTTTTAACCTTTCCAAATGGAATATCAATGATGGAAATCTCGTATTTAATCAATTTGTATTAAAAATAAAATTATATAGAAGGATTATTTAATAATAAAAAAATAGAGCGTGATTACCTAAAATATAAGAGTGTAAGAAATAGTTCCCTTGGAGATATGAATGAAAACAAATGTCAAACTATGTGAAGTGTTTTTGAAAAATTTTCTTATCATTGTTGAAATAATATATAATTAAAAACTGATTTCAAACAAAACCATTTTGAAAAGGTGAGGCGATTTTTTAAGAACATATCTCTTAAAAAATTAAATAATGGAATCTTTAAAATATGTAATTGTCAATTTAAAAAAAAATAATAGAAAATTTAAAAAATACAGGTGTGAGATGAAATTAATTTATTATTATAAAATATATCTTGAAAACATCGATTAAATCACATTAAAAAATATTTGGAATTAATTTTTGTTTATTTATTAATAAATATTAATTTTTTAAGAGTTCATATTTTTTTTAAAAAAATACATTGAAATTAATATTTATTAAGAAGAATGTATATAATGGGAAAATGGAAATTTCATATAAAACATTAAAAAGATATTCCTTCATATTAATTTTCGATAGAGAAACCTCAATTTCTTGAAATATATTTTATAGAATGTAAAAATATTCAAAAATGATCATAATTAATTATTAAATCACAAATAATTATATTCCTAAAATTATTTAGCAAATATGCATGCTGAGGAAACATATTTCCCTCTAATTGGGGAGGTGGGTCCAGTTTTACTTAAAAGTATGAGATTGTGTAATTTATGAAAAATGGGAAGTGAAATGATGGAATAATATATAATAAACAATGAATAATCATAGTACAATATAATTACTAGAATATTACATATAAAGAGAATAAAAATTACATAGATGTGTTATCATTCACAATCAATCTCAATTTGAAAACGTGCTTGAAAAATAAACCCTTAGAGCTTTAGTAACCTTTGAACCAAAGTATTTTCAATGATAAAATTATATATTGATTTTAATAAATTAAATTTCAATAAAATTATATTAAAATACATCAATTTGATTTATTTACACCATAAAAGAGATAAATAGTGGTCGATATGATATATGTCTCAAAGAATGAAAAATTATTTAAAAACACCATACCATTTTGGTAACATTTTTATCATTAATTTCACATAAATTAGTTAATTATTGTTTGATTTTGTTAATTGAAATTAATAATTTTTCTTATTTCATATGGTTTTGTAATAGAGATTTATATCCATTTTCTTTTGATACTATGATTATCATTACAAGATTATTGAAGGAACTAGAATTTTTTTATATTTATTTATACTTTTCTATGTTATCCTAATGATATTCTTAGTTACGACTCTTAAAATAATTTTTTTAACAAATACTATTTCGATAATTTTGAATGAATTGGGTTGTTGATTAATAATGATTTATATATTAAAATAAAACATTAATGAAACTTTATTATATCATAAATATAATTTTGATTCATTTAATATATTTTTATAACATGCCTTATAAGGTGGATATGAAAAATTAAATACATCATTTCATTGAGGTGGTTGTTTGCATGTGGACACATAAAACGATTCCATATACTATTTAATGTAGTGAAAATATGAAATGGATTATATTTTGATGGAATTATTAAAAATATAAATATTTACTAAATAAATTAAAAACTATGTTATCTGTATCCATGTAAGGAAACAATGAAAAATAAAACATGTCATTCATAGAGGCTATAGTCCCCATCTAACACAAATGATAATTTCAATTTCCAGAATGGTGAAGGGTAGATAATAATTACTCCTATAATATAAAAAATAAAAATTTAATTAAAATGGATATAAATATATTATAATGTTAAAAATTTTATTGGAAGAGAAATATTTATAAATATTTAAATGAAAATGTCTGGGACTGCAAAACACTCACATTGAGAAATTGAAAATTATCTATGGGAAGTTTTTGAAAATAGAGGTAATATGATAACATCAAATGAATAGATCCTTATTAATGTGGAATATGATGATAGTACAAGTAAATTAGTAAGATATTAAATAATAATAAGAATTTTTATATTGTATTTGATTGGGTGGTGGAGGGAACCTTTTAAAAATTATGGAAATAATATTTATTTAAATATATTTTCTTAGTTTAAAAATAATTTTTTCTAAAAATGGTATATAGAAGAAATTATAAAAAAATTGGGGGGGGGGGTATAATATTTTATAGTCAATAAATACCTAAATATAATTTTGAGATATAATTTTTACATATTTAAGCATTTTTATCATTTGATTTTTCAATTTCACTATTTTGAATTTTTTCATTGTAACTAGTTTTTATCCTAAGTAATTTATTATTATGCATAAAAATTAAAGTGCACGTACTACATAATTTGGGGGAACTATTTCAAAATATCAAAATATTTATTAGATACAATTTTAAATGTTATTGACAATTATTTAAAAATAATAAATTTATAAACCAGTAAAAGAAGTTCTCAGAAAAATACAATTTTCAGAATAACAACGTGTTTAAGATAAAAGTATGAATTTTGTTGATTAAAATTACATTAATTATTTTATTATTAACCAAATAAAATCTATGTGGATTTTTATCAATAAAAAAAATTCCTCCTTTTAAACAAATATTATTATTTTTAATTGAATAAAATATTGATTAATATTAAAACTCATATTCCTACTAAAAATGTACTTTTCAAAAAAATAGTTTTACTGTGTTATACAATTATAAATTTTAACCAATATTTTTCACTTTAATAAATTTTACCTAATATAATATATTTAATATTTTGAAATATTATTTTCAAATTATTTATGAAAGTCCATTTTATCTTTAGGAATAAAAATAAATTACATAGGTAAAAAACTAGTATCCATAAGAAAAATATGAAATGGTAAATGTGATAAATAAAGGGGAAAAAGATGTAAAAATGTTAAAACATTTACCCAAATGAATATTCAACTGACATAATGATGTAAACATATTCTATAATTAATTATTTTTTTAATTTTAATACACATTCAAGGTTGAAAATGATTTCTCTTTTATATTAATAAGTTATATTTACAAGAATTATAAAACCTTAACATATAAAAGAAGATTTCCAATTACGCATAAAATAGAGTTTAAAAATTATAATTACTCTTGAATATCTTACCACTTTATTTCTACTAAAATATTATTTGAAATTCATAGGACCCTGGTCATAATAAGTGTCATAATTCATCTATTTTGGATAATTCCTCTAAGAAAAAGTTCGATCTCATAATGTAAGTTTTATACACTCCCTAACATTTTATTCTTCCTATTTTTTATTTATCTACTAAATAATTCTTTAAAAATATAATATAATTAATGAAGTGTTATTAGTATAATGTAATCTTTTTATGTGAGGTTAATAACCACTATCTACAATTACTCCTTCTATATGAAAATGATAGCATCCTCATCATTACGTAAAGACTATAGCCTCCATGAAAGACGAGTTTTTATATTCTTCCCCACTAAAAATGGATAATTATAAATTATTTTTAATGAAATAATATGATATTTTTAACATTATTAATCTACTAAAAAAATAATAAATTTCTTAACATCCTCCCATTATATAGAAATTGAAAGCATTGTCTTTATGTACATGCGGACAACCACGTCCATGAAGTGGCGCATTTGATTTTCATCACCACTATATAGGGATAGGAATAAAAATTTATATAATTATAAAAATTAAATTTTTCATATTATTAATGAACACGAATGTTTTATATTAATACATAATTCATCATTATGATATCACCATTTTTTTAGAAATTACGGAAACAAGCCCATTTTAAATATTACATTTAGGTATCCTGACTAAATATCTCATGGGAAGAACATAGAAAACTATAATTTAATCTAAAAAATTTATATTACTAGACATTAAATATTCAATGAATTATTATAATTTCATCAAAATAACAATGACTAATATCTTCATTGTGAACTCATATAAAACAATTAGTGACATCAAATAATGAAAGTAAACTATTATGAAATAATTTGTATGTATTTCATGATTATTAATTAATATTATAAAAGAAAATAGATAATAATAATGTTATGTTAATAGTGATTAATATGGTTATATTTATTATATTTGAGGTTATAGAGTGGTTCACTAAGCATGAATACAATGTAATGGGGTTTGTTTCAATTTCCAATCATCGAGGAAAATTTCTTATTACACAAAAAATTATCTACTACATGGTGATGTTACTAACATATTGTATTGTCTTATAATTATTAAATATTATTTATTCGAATTTATATTTATATATCATGATATATTACTCAAATATTTTTTTTATATCTTACCAAAGTGGTATGGGGTTTCTCAACTCTATTTTCATTCTTTGAGAATTATGTCATATCGACCAATTTTTTTCTTTTTTTTGGTGTATGATCTGAACATAGATGTATTTTAACAAAATTATAATGAAAATTAGGCGATTATATATATTTATATACAAAATTATACAATTCATTGTATTTTGGAAAAAATTCTACCAAATCCGTAAGGGTTTCTTCTACAATCTCATTTTCATATTGAGAAAGCTTTTGAATTCTAATCCATTCAAGGAATTTTTATGGGATTTATTTTTACAATTAAAAAATATTATTTTAATGTGGTTAATATTATATTATTACAATTTACTTCTTCATTTATCTTCATATAGTTATAAATTACCCAATTTGATTCCATTAATTGAAATTGACACCAACTCACCAATTGGTTGAGAATATTTTTTTATATTTATCCATATTAACTAGACAATATCATGAATGTACTTATGTGTGATTAAATAATTGATAATTTTTTTAAATACTATTTTAATGTTATATAAAAATTATTAGAATAAATATATGTGTCATTTTAATTAATAATTTTAAAATAATATCTTTTTAATGATTTACGTGAAATTATATTTTTCTCTTTAAGTTCATTGATCTTCATAAATATTCCCTTCAAAGTATTTTAATGGCCTCCAAATATAGTATTAAATATCATGTTTTTACATTTTATTTATAATGAAAAATATTTTTTTCACTTATTTCCAACATTATTTATCCAATGTTTTTAATAAATATATTTTGTAATATAAAAATAAAATTTCATATTATACTCATATTTTTTTACTCTACTCCAATTATCTTTTAAAATTAAATTAATATATTCTCAAGGATATATTATTAAAAATATATTAAAAGTTATGTTATTTAAAATTTCTTCATATCAGATTTTGTAAATATTTTATTAAAGTTGTATGTATTTAAATATATTTACCATAATGTAACAAAATGTTTTCAAAAACACATTTTACTACTTCAGATCTACTATCATTCTTTTCTATGTGGGACCTATTTCATATATAATTATATTTCATGGATAAACCTATACATTATCTTATTAAATAAACTTTTTTGGTTTAATTGTTTTTATCAATATATTAAATCCGTATTGCCAAAATAGGTTATACCATTTTAAAATGTTAAAAAACACATTTTCCTTCCAAGGATTCGTTATGATATATTATCAAAATAATGTTTATTTATTTTTATTTTTGAATGTGATTTATGAAAAGATATTAAAATCCTTTTTTTAATCTATGTAAATATCATTTATTATTTCTTATTATTAATAGAGAATATGTTTAGATGATAGTATCCACATTCGTTCATTGGATGTCCAATGATGATGTTTTATGTATATTCTTCAGGAAACCCATTTATTTTATTAGAGTTAACTAAAGTGATGTTATAAATAATCTTTTTTCTTCTTCTTTTGGAACATATATATATGGTTTTCATTATGATATGGGTAGGTATTTTATAGCCATCCAATTCATTGGGTAAAGGTAAATATCACATGAAATTACGGGATATGAGTCATGATGCTTAATCCATTAAGGTAAACCCCTAGGGGAACCAAATTTATGATGGGAAATAGGTAGATATTCTAGATCCATAATAGGAAATAAGTTGTGATTCTTGATCCACAATGTTTTTTTCTATTGGTATATTTCCCATATAGGTGTTAAAAATTACTATAAATATGTTTTTTCCATATTTATTTGTGATATACCAAGTTTATGTTCAATGGTAAATGTTTATTATCACATTATTTTTCAATATTATTCCATTATATATGTTTAATCTGGTGAGAATATATTATTATTCAATAGAAATTTGGTAATCTCTTATTGTATCATTATATTTTAAAAATATATTTTCCCAATGTCCATGTTTTCTCACATTATTATCAACTACCCAATTTTTAACCATTGATATGTTTTCCCGCACGGAGTGTCAGAGATCACCACTTATTATATATCCATTTCTGAAGTTATGAAGATTTTATCAACGACTATGGGTTGGAGGAATCTCTTTATATAACTCAATTGGAATGGACTAATTAGAATGGGAGCTATATGGGCTATTTTATAAAACCATGTTTTGTCTTCTAACAATTGAATATATTCTTTTCCAATTGGATTGATTGTTTTTTACAAATTCTCTTGATTTATCTATTTGAATTATCATCTTGGAATTTTTTTTCTGGATTGTAGGGTATCGATATCTTGGAATTCACTCTATAATTTCTAATAAAACTTCCATTCTCATATTATAGAAATTAATTCCTTTGAAACCGAGGATGGTTATATGGACTCCAAACCCTCAAAATATGTTTGTCCCAATAATAGAGAAATCAATTTTAGTACAATTGGTCATTTTGGATTTATCTTCAACCTATTTTAGAACATAATCAAATACCAAAAGAATATGATATTTTATAGAAGACAAGAGAAAGGGTCCCATAATGTTTCATAAAAAACATCAATAATTTTATAAATGATTATTGATTTCTATTGTGTTTCTCATTTCATGGAAATTTTACCAGTAAAATGAAATTTATAAACCTTTTATATAATCCATGTAAATATTTAAAAAATCAGTTTAGTATATAACATTTTCTAAGTTATTTATAGAAATCCATTAAGGTTTATAATGGCCTCTAAAAGATAGAGTATGAAAAAACTAAAGGCCAGAATATACCTCACTCTGAGGTGGAAATATTATAATGATATTATAATTATAGATTTTAAAAATATATATAAATCCCCAAATTTAATTTTTTTTCTCAGATTTTAGATTAATATAGTTTGGTGTTTACATGAGCTAAAAGTTTATAATCCAACAAGAGTTATACTATATATGCATACCATAGAACCTCCTCATATATTAGATACAACTATTCTCATAGTATGAATTCATTGAAGGGTATTTTATCAATAATATCTACTTCATATATATAAATTAGTCCAATTATATGATTTTACACAAATTTCACAGGTCCCTTTTTATATATATTATCTAGATGAAACTACAGGGGTTTCAACATTCACTTGAATCAATGTTATTTAAATTTTTCTTTATTCATAAATTTTGTAATTAGATTCATGTTCATTAAAGATAATAATATTTGTTTTACACAAATGTTAATTAAATTGATTCAACAAAAACAATTCCATGAATTCTTTTTCAATTGTGGTGTAATGTCTCAAGTATCCATATAATGTTATTGAGAGGTATATAATGATTTTCAGTTGACCTTTAATATATTGTGATATTATTGATCGCATAATATGGATGGATACATTATAAAGTACTTCAAAATGATGATCTTAGTTGGGTGGATGTATTGCTAGTGGTGAGATTAAATTTTCATTTAGTTCATCAGAAGCTTCCATATAATCCAGATGAAAGGTAAAGTCATTATCCTTGAAAAGTTATCCATAAATAAAAATGAAAATATTAATGAAATATGTGATGGACCTATCTTAAAATAATACATATCCTATATAATATATTATATTCTTCATAAATTTTAGATAATGTAAAGAATTTATCACTTCAATTTTATAATTTTTCATCCCAATTAATTTTATAAAAATAATATGCCCAAATTATAATATTTTTTTACCATTAAATTTAACATTTAAAAAAAATTAAAAAATATTTTATAAATGTAGGATTTCATTAAATTACCCATTTTTTTAATCAATGATCTACTAAGTTTCCGAATATTGTGAATTCTTCCAAAAATATATATACACAGTTTTCAATATTCTCACATAAGATACATTCCATGAATCCCTAAAATGTACCTAGTGAATTTCATTGTCTAAATAGAATCATTTAATTCAAAAAGTCTCCATATTAAATATAAATGTTTTATTCTATTGTTAAATAGGTTAAATAGAAAATTTATAGTTTCATTAAAATATATCTATGAAATGGTATTGGGTTCTAAAAAATCAGTCAAACCTATGGTAAATGATATGAAATGGAAATAATAATTACTGGTAACCTGTTTAATATTCTTATAAAATTTAAACACTATCTATATATTATAAATTATGATAGTAATCAATTAATTTTGATCAATCTTGTTTATAAACAGTATATTTTTCTTTCGAATAATGTATATGAGACTGACCCATTGTGAATCAAATATGGGGTGGATTATTATTGTTTCTATTTCATCATGGTAATATTGAGACCTATATAATGTTTCCTAATAGTTATGGAATGTTCTTCAAGTAGGATTCTGTGCTTGGAGATTTTGCGATTGTTTTAATGGGATATCTCTTAATATATGGCCTATTTCATGAATTGTTTCCTTTAATAGTGATACTATTATTTTTTATTGGTCCATGTAAAAGTTTATAACGATAATTACTTGGAAGTTTATTCCTTCCATTTAGTACCCATTCATAATATTATAAGGTAGGTGTTTTAAATTCATATTTTGGGGTTGTTTTAATATTGAAATTAGACTGAAGTCTCTCCCCCCTTAGAGCATGAATTTAGTAAACAAATGTTTACATATAATTATCCACATCATTAAAAAGAGATTCAATTTTATTATATAATACATTTATTACCATTTATTACAAAGTATATATACATTTTACACATTTCAAAAAAAATTAAAATATCAATGAAATATATATTTACTAATGAACAAATATTATACAATATACCAAGTATTTTACTAGGTTCGGTTTTTCAGTGTCTGTAAATGTGGAAAGTGGATTACCATTAGAGGGTATTTTTGGGATCCACACAAGTTAAAGAGGGAAACGATTTTTCCAAACACCATAGTGAGAGTCTCATTATTTACATTGATTATAGTCTTTTTCATTAAGAATGGTTTACCCACAATTAAAGGTCATTATGCCAAAGTTAATTAATCTATCATATTTAATAGTTAAATGTATTCCAGAAGGATTAGGGTTTTCACTAAGACCAACATATCATCTTTGAATCCTACTAAAAACGTTTTTAAATAATTTTCTTTTCGAAAAACCACAATCATGTGTTTCAGTTTTTCCATATAAAACGAATTTAATACATATAGATCCATTACATTATTTTAAGAACCAATATTGCATAAATAAATGTTTAAAGTTCCTATATAAATTTTTCTAATGGATATAATATTTCTATTAATTATTAATCATATTGGGAAACTATGGGTTGATCAATGATTAGGAAATCCTTCCATATTTTATTTTTTTAATAATTTTATTTATTCTATTTTTGATCCATAGTTTATTAAAAAAACAACATTTTGGAATTTTTTTTAATATCAGTATGGAGTGAGATTTTTATTTCCACATTATGAAAATTTTATAGGATATCTCTTCGAATTTTCTTATCATGTATATTCTATGATAAGATAAATGTTGATGGAAATAGGAATAGAATATCCCTATTCTCCCTTTACTATTTTCAAGCATTTCATTGGTATCTTTTAATTTCTTAAAGACTTTTCTTATTGTTTTTATTATTCCTACTATATATAATAGAACCCATTGGTCTATTCATCTTCTTATCTGGAAGGTTCCTCAATGTTGGGTTGGTTTTTTGCAGTCCAAGTGTGTTCATCAAGTGAATCTCACTTCCACTTCTAGTTTTTACCAATATAACATTTACATTTTTATTTTGGATTGGTTGATATGGTTGTTTTCCTAAGATTTTTTATAGTATATCTACAAGGAAAATTGGATAGATCATTAATATATTTACTTAATTCTTTAAATCCTCTTCATAGGAACCGTTATTATTCTATAGAAGAATAATTAAATAGGTTGAGGTTTACTGAGAGGGATTATTTAATTATGGGGGGGGGGGGCTGTTGGAATTTTATTTCAGTGAAAGGCCATCTACATAGTTATCATAAGGGTTGAATTTATTGGTATTTTATCTATTATGGAAGTTTCGTATTATTTTATTGATTATAAAATCCATATTAAAGTGTCTCCATGTCTAGTCTTTTACTAATGATATAGAAACTGATCATAAGATACTAAAAAAAATTCTATCACATATAATTCAGTACATTAGTCATAAAAAAGAGTAGGATAAAAAAAATTACCCCATACCTTTCTTGGTGCGTAATGTTTACTATATTTTTTTAAATATATTTTTATGGTGATGGTAGTCAATTTCTCTGTCTTATATACCAGTATTTTTAATGACTGTGACACTAGTAGCCTAGAGATAGAGCCTTAATTTATTAAATTAATATAAGATACAAGGAATCACATCCCACAAGACCAAATAGTTTAGTACTTAATATAAACTATATATATATATATTTTAAATTCACATTAAATATTAAAACATAAAATACACAAATAATTTCATTGAGTGTTCCATGCTTCCCCCTTTTCTATAAGCATATTTATAAGTCATAAAATTGTTCTTGGATTCCCAGGGGAAAATAAAAAAAATTAAAGGGATTAAATTAGATTATCAGTAAGGGTATATATATAATGGAAGATATCATAAAAAATAATAAACTATTATAGAAATATGATTAACTGAAACACATGTTATCTAATAAATAAGCTGAGTATAATATGGTTGGAATAGAATATGATCCCAATAATGTCATATAAATAATTAAATGAGATTGAAATACTAACTATATATGTTATGATAGCTGACTAATCACAAGGAATATCAATAATTAGTAATATAATGATGTAATTCGTAACGTGGGACTTTATAAAAATACCATAATGGCTTTGTCCAAGACACTATACAAAATCGGGTATGACATTAACCAAAACCAAAACTCGTTTGTCTCATGAGACCTTCTGATGCATCAAGGGGAAATAGTAGGTGCCATATGAAACTTATTAAGTCCAATGCATTCATCTTATAAAATGGGTGAAAAAGAATCAATATAAACATTCATATTAAAAACTAGCATACAAAATGAGAATACTTTAACCTTAAACTACTAATGGTATAATAATAGCACATCCATAGTCAAAATGAATCACAAAACATATAATGAATTATAGTAAATTTTATCATATATTATCATCCTAGATCAATAATATGATCCAACAAAGGATGTTGAATTAAATGAATTTTTTTAATAAATTCATTAAAAAATTATTCAAAGAAATAACCCTTTTTACATAGAAATTATTTATTTGAAATGAAACATGATTTTAAAAGAAAAAGTTTTTAGTGAAAATAATATTATAAAAATATAATGTAATCTTTAAAACATTATGTTTTCATGTTGGTGGAAAAATATTCCCATGTTTTATAAGTTAAATAAAAACATACATTCTGTATTTTTATTGAAAAAAATTATAAAGTAGAATGTTTGAAAAATGACGAAAAACTTTATTTCATGAAATTTAATAAAAAGGATAACATAGATCAAAATAATATAATAAAATGTAGGATAATATTAAAATATTTTGTAATTTTTTTTGGAAACATGGATATTGATCATAAATATTACCCAAAAGATACTTACGTATAAACAATCTTAAATAATAATGAGATTGTGAAATTAACTCTTACCTTGTACTGTAGAATAGAAAAATGTGATTGAAATTCATATATATTGGTTTTAATAATGTTATTAAATTATACCATAATCATAATAATATTTTTAATATCATATATAATACCCTTATAATATTTTACCGCTTTCTTATTAATAATTATTTCTTCATTTTACTGTTCTGGGTGTTAATTGTCAGGTATTATCATGCTTATTTTGTCTTGAAAGTCTCAGTTCAATTGAATATGATATATATAGAGAATATGAAAAATAATATTAATGTCATAAATATAATTTTTAATCATTAAATAAATTTTTTATGATCATTCTTGAATGATTAACATGGAAAATGTATCACATCATATCATAGACACGGTAGACCGAATGTGCGCACAAGTGATGATATTTTTACAATAATGGTGAATGATTAATGAAGTGTATGGTATATTAATTTTTATTGAATAAATATAATTTCATAATTATAATATATATATTCATTATTTCTATCATTGTATTCATCCATGTAATGTGGTGATTAAAAATAGATTATACCACAGCGTGGAGATGGTTTGTCGTACGTATGCACACATAATGTTTTTGTTTTTCCTAGGATAGATAAATAATTGAATATTATTTTCACATAATCAAAATAAAATCCCATAATATAGATTATAATATATTTTTTATTTTATTATGGAAACAACAATATAATAGGATGTAGAAGAATAAATGAACTTGAATGAGTTTGTAAAAAAATTACACATTCTTCACTGGACATCCTTTAGATAACTTATTAAAGGAAATTGAGGTGGTATATTTAGAATTCCAAGACCTCCATAAAATGGATAAGGATGAATGGAAGTTAAATGGTCTGGTATTGGTGGATCTAGAAGCCTCAATATGCTATGAATAAGTGAGGTACGATGTGCTATTTTATAATTGAGGTGAGGGGAACTTTTGGATTTTTTTTTAAATATTTAATTAATAAAAATAATTTTATAATTAAAAATGGATGAAAAGTTAGTTATTTATAATATAATATGAGGATAGATCTAAATACTCTCAAAAAATAGAATTGAGACAAATTTATGTCACATTACTACACTTATATTTTGGCTTCAACTCTTATTTAAACCCTTTAACTCTTTCTATGACAACATGGATATTAATATTTAAGTGTTACTATAAATACTAAAAAATAAAAAGATATCATTAAATATTTCATGTATGATAAATTTTAATTTTACCTCAATAATTTGATGTAATATTATATTTTTATGAATTTTATATCATTTAATTAAATATTATTTATTTTAAAGTCTCATTAGTGTCCATTTTGAAAGCATTCATTTCTTGAAATTTTTAAAAATTTCAATAAAACATGAAATATTTGAAAAATAACAATCAATACATCCAAAATATGTCTAGGAAATCTATATAAATCATTTATGACATTAATTATAGAAAATTATATTTGTTTTATTATTTTTAATAACATTCATTTGATATGTACATTAATTAAAAAATTATTGTATCATTATTATGAAGGGATTTAAATTAATTTTGTATTCCATAAAATTTAAAAATAATATATATATATTGATGATGAAAAAAATTAAAAATATCAAATTAATATTTACAGTCAAATTTATCTTCTTATTAAGAATATATTAAAAAATTAACACGTATTAAAAACATGAGTATCACATATTAGAAATTCCATAGAATAAATTATTATATAAGGAATAAATTCTTCCAAGTTCTCCCAAGGGACCCTAAAATCAGCTAATTGATTATTTTGGTAAAAAATAACTCATCTAATAAAATTTAAAAAAGTGGTTGGGTAATTTTTTAATACATATAATATTATTTGTACATTTAATTACCCAATTTATCCTTAACTATGGTAATTTAAAAAATCCTATGGATTCTATTCATATTATCCAAAAATAAAAGGGAAATAATTAATAAATTTGGACCTTATGATTTAAAATATGGAATCCATTTTATTAAATTTCAAAAAAAAATAATTATTAGTAATTAATTTAATATTAATACCATTGACAGAATGAGAAAACGAGGTTTTAATGTGAAAACATTTAAAACATTTAAATGTTTTAAAATCCAAATTAAATGTGAAATTGATTCCAGTGACCAAATTAGATTAAATGATACAAAATTTATATAATTATATTTAAAATATAATAATAATATATAACATAACACCA
Organism: Viscum album; assembly: GCA_963277665.1. NCBI lineage: Eukaryota > Viridiplantae > Streptophyta > Magnoliopsida > Santalales > Viscaceae > Viscum > Viscum album. The sequence continues at coordinate 917,202,967 of OY728164.1, read as the reverse complement.
TAAATTATTTAGATGAAAAATTTGTTTTCAATTAAAATGCAATATTGTTTCTACTATTCATCAAAACATGAAACCTGTCAAAAAAATAGTAAAAATCAACCAATTTAAATTTATAAATTCATAATTAATATAATAAGATAATTTTTTTCATAAAAATATATCAAACTGTTAAAAACTGGTTTTAAAACAAGTGCATCATCAAAAGTCGACAAAACTACCATTTAGAAATATACCTTTTATGCTTAAAATTTGTTTTATTATTATCTTAATTATAACAACCTTATTTTATTAATTTAAAAACGTTCTATAAAAATATAACATATATATTTTAGTAACATATTTCACTAACAGTGGTTAAATTTAATTTATAATGAAAAAATACCATTATAGGGAAAAAATAATTAATAATAAAGTCACATCCTTTCTATTAAATTGGTTTTTTATTTTAATTTCCAATGACATAAATTTATAGACAAGAAAAGAATATTTTTTAAAATTTTTGTCAATCCTATTCACAATATTTAACTTAATAAATAATGATAAAATAATAATATTTAATACTATATCGCAGTTCTTTTAAGTTCTGTGTTGCATACAACTTAAACTACTGATGAAATAGAATTTATTTAAGAAGAGATATGCTATAAAATAAAGGGGTTTTAAATTCTAAAATTCTTCAATAAATTGTGTCCTTGTTAGTAAATGAACTTCAAAAATCAACGATTGATACTTTAATATTACTTTTTTTGAAAACCAAATTAAAATTAGGGTAAATATAACATCCTCTTAATAAGAGGGAGAGTGAAATGTGAAGGTCACCAAAATATTAATATTTTGAATAAGATAACATTATTGGAATATGAAAACTGGGACATGTAAGAGAAAGAAAACCATCGATTTATGATGGGTATTGTTATAAAACATAATCATTATAAAGTATACCATCACAAAATCATAAACATATAATGGGTTAAAGAGGAAATTGTTTTGCGAATAAGAAAACTAAAAGAAAAGTGTTTTTCTTAAAATTTGTTCCTATAGTTGATGGATTATTTTACTATCTAGAAAATAAATTTCTCGATTTATTTTTAGGTTATAGGCATAATTTCATCCTTTGGTTGGTCTTCGATCTATTTTCACATCATTTCTTACACTTGAAGATGGATATTCAAGATGAATTTTAATTCCTGAAGCACTTATGATGAATCATAAGGTCCAAAATTATTTTCTTCATCCTTTAAATCTTTACTAAAAATAAAAAGGATATCCTAGAGTGTCCAATAAATCAAAATTTTATATCAAACAATAATATAGAAGGTTAAACTTAATACATGCCAACCATAATACTCATCAAAAATATATATTTCCAAATTTACAGTCCAAAAATATATAAGGCCACTATATTTTCTAAATCAACCTAACACCTGATTTTCCACAAGAAAAAATATATATATTTTCATCACTTACCAAATATATGAATACAATTATCACCTCTAAATCCATTATGATAACATGAATTCTTCTAATTCCCTAAAGAAGTAATTAAGTACAATCCTTATATAAGTCATTATCTGTATAAAAATAACGTAATAATAGAATTCTTGAATCCAAAACCAAAATATAATAATTATTATACTTCGACTGTAGTAACAACTTAATATTGACCATGCACCCTCTTATTTTTTCTGATCTATATTTCTTTGACATCTGGGATATTCATGTGAATAGTGTCCCATATCTTTATAATTGAAGCATTGCACATTATCGACTTCTTTATTTCTCTTGCAATAATGGGCTTGGTGGCCTTTCTCTCTACACAAATAACAAACTCCCATTCTCTTAAGTGAATTAACAGAATGTTTCTTCCCAAAAAATTAATTGTGGTAAAATCATTCATTCCCCTTTTCAGTTTATCCTTCTCTCGATCCCCCATTCTCTTCTTATCTTATTTTCCCTTAAATTTATAAGACATAGATAATTATTTATCTATCTTGATGAAACATTAGAATATTTCAACTAATTATGAGGAATTTTGGGAGACCATTACCATTTATAGGAATTGTTTTGACCCATCAATGAAATGATAAATTTTTCTCCTTGGTTTATGTTTGTATTACATTGCATTCCTTGATAAACTCTTAATTGTGGCTTCATATTTAACAACATTATCATCCTATTTTTTCGTCAGAATCAAGAATTGTCTCTCTATATATTCTTATTGTTCACAAGGGAAATATTTTTCCAAGAAATGTTGATTAAAAAATTTTATTCCATGTTTTCAATTTCTTCATCATAATTAGTGTTTTGAATTAATTTTAACAATTGATCCCACTATTCTCACAATTTTTAATATATAATTGAGAGCTTAAAAAATATATTAAAATTTCAAACTATGAGACAGACTGATCAGTCCACACTCAGTGAAGAAGACATTCTAATCAACTATATGTTAGTTGTAGAATATACGGGATGTAAAAACACTATGACCTATGAAATAATCATGAAACACTAATTGATTATTTAATATTTAAAAATATTGATAAAATTTAAAGATTGATGGAAAATATTAATTCTCAGAATAAATCCATTAGTAGAAACCATAATGTAAGGAAATAAAAAAACTCTTCCAATGAAGTTCATGAAATATAATCAGCCTACGATCATCATCTCCATCCTCAAGAAAAAATATTCTTTGAGATCATCATAACATCTCATAATTCATCTCTCTACCTCTTTACTCCCATTTTCAAAAGAAAATTAATTCTTCTTTTCATATGATTCTCAGAATGAATCTTTACATAAAATAATTCTCAAAAATTTATTTATTTTTGTTATATGGAATACCACACAAGTCCTTTCTCACTAGTGGATGAAACAAGAATATACTTTATCCACCCCTCTCATATTGAAAAGTAAAATCTATTTTTCCCATGTAATGATCAATTAATTCCTGCACATGAATCTGGATAAGATTAAACATGATCACCCAGTTGGTCCTCAAGCATAATCCTTTAATAATTCCACCAATGATTAATTTATTAAAGAACTATGAAACTCTTTCATAAACATGACTCAAATTTTGGGTGGAGTTAATCCACTAAATGTGATAAACAATTCACCCAATGTACCACTCATTCTCAACATATAATATTGACTTGATCATTACTAGTGGAAAAAATACCTTTATCAATTCGATACTGATATATCTCTTCTCAATAACAATTTTCATCCATATTAGAATAAAAAATTCTACAAAGACCATCAAAAAATATTTAATAATTCTTTAACTCAATTAATATTAGAAAAAAGACCCATATCCATCATGCTCGAACCTCTAATAATAAATTAGTAAAAAAATTATCATTATTAATTACCATTTTATTTCTCATTGATGTATTGGATTGACTCAATTTTCCATGTCCATAAAATCAAGGCCCACTTATTTAGAAATTCTAATTCAAATTAGAAAGATAATATTTTTTTGAAGAAACATGAATTCTATAGATCCATTATAAGTATATTCTAAAATTATTTAAGCTTTCAAACCATTCTATTATACTCAATCAGTAGGTATACCAATAAATAAATAATGACGTGGTCTAAAAATGATTCAGATCTACACTATATATTATCCATAGGAAGCTTCTTCAATGAGATAAGATCCCCTTCATCATAGCTAGAGTCTGAACATAGGCTGATCAATTTTTCCCATAGGTTCATCCCTCCAAGATTTGGAATATATTTCTCCCATATCAAAATCTACTCCATTACAACTCTAACTAGAATAAGATATATATCAATAAAATATTGATCTCTAAACCATGAAAGTTACTAGGATATGATTATTCATTGGAAACAATGAATCAAAGTGGATTTCAAGATTCTTTAAGAAGCTACTATTGGTGTTAAATTGTACTTGTTTAACTATAGGTATTATGTCTATTGAAATAAAGAAATTATTTTTAATTCCAACCATTTTTACATGTTTAAACATTAGTTCAATTATCATTTATATGTTAATAAAATATTATATTTTATAATCTATCAAAGTGGACTACATGAAACAGATAAAAAAAAATTTCAAGTAGGAAGCATTAAAATATAATAAATTATAAACTATAAAAACAATCTAATTTTTTTTAAACAAATTCAAAGTATCTAAAAAGATATTTAATTTAAAAAAAAATTCATAAATAGAATTAATAATAAAAAATGAATGGAATGTAAAAAAATATTATAAATACCACTGTAATTGTTTAAAACAATACTAAAAATAATTTTTAATAAATTAATGATGATTTTGTAACATTATTGACTCAAAATAACCATAGATATTAAAAAACACTAAAATGAATACTTTCAACTCGATCTCCACCTTTTACTGGTATATTCTAATTCTTTAGAATATGAACAATAAATAAAATACAAAAAAAGTGATATAAAATAATAATAGTCATGTACAAAAAAATATATCAATCTAAGAGCAATATGAGTGCTATTTAAATGTTGGATGTATAAAAATTCAACAACTCACATGTGCTTCATTTAAGTTGCACATTGCTTTATTATGAGTTTTATTGAAATAATTGAATTCACTGATTGAAAGAAAATAGTAGAGTAAGTATATAACAAAACAATATATATATATAATTAATATATATATATAATTAATATATTTATAATATAAATATTTAAAATTAACAATAATAATAATATAGGTATGTAATAATGAAAAAAATTAGTATTTAACAAAACAGAATAAAGAATAAAAACTTGTATAATTTATTTCTAACATGATACATAGGATATTAAATTATTAGATTAGTTCGATTAACATGTAATGATGCATCTTGAAACATACATTAAAATAAAACATAATTTAAAATAAAAAACCCATAAATATAATAAGTAAAAACTTATTTACATGTCACAAAAGTTAATTCTTAAGAAAATTACATTTTCAATTTCAAAATATTATTGAAATAACAATAAAAAAAAACTCAATATATATATATCATAATATAAACAACTATATATTTATAAATATAAAAACATGTATTATTAAAATATTTTTATTTTTTATGAATATCTGTAGGACCCCTTCCGCCTTTTGACCTAACTGAAATGCGACAGGGGGTATGGAACCTTTCTAAAAAACAATCTTCTATTAACCAATGAATATTTGAAAAAAATTCTAAAAACACAAAACAAACTATTTTCCAATCCATTGAAAAATTAAGGGACCAAATACAAAATAATCATACATGAGAACTGTTCGTTAAAATAATCTCTTCATCAATGGTCGTCCTACACAAAAAATAAATGTCATGGATTTTGAAATTAAAATTAAAAAAAATTATTAAAAAATTGAAACATTAGATTAAGATTTACAATTTGAAAACAATGTTATGTAACTGAAAATTAAATTAAAAAAATATTTACTTTACTAAATAAATATTAAAAATAAATATGTAAATAAAATAAAAACAAACAAATTATTTTATTCAAATATTTAAGTATATTAATAAAAAATATAATTAATTAATCATTTTAACACCAAATAATCTAAAATTCTAAATTCATTAATTAACAAATGATTTTAAAAAATAAAATACAATTAAATTAATGAAGGTATGTGGACAAATTATATAAAAAAATCCACCCCATCATACCAACTCACTAAGATCTATATTTGAGAACTAAAATTCATTATTCTACATAGCTTTGAAAACCCAAACACATTAATGACCAAAAGGTGATCTACCCACTCACTGAGATTCAAATTACTTTATACCTAACATCCAAAACATATTCAGCCTCATTTCACTTATATCCAATAGTAAAAACCCTTTGATCCCAAAACTAAAATACTAAGAACCATCTATGGGATTGTGACCCCATGAGTTCTAGAACACCAAAAAATTAGACACCGAACCATCTATGGGATTATAGTTTTCCACACCATAGGAAACCACTGAAAGGGATGATTCTCCCTAATAGTGCTTCACGTTAATTAAATCTCCAATTAATAAAAAATATAATGTTTTTCTACCAATGAAACAAACCAAAAGTAGAATATTACTACTCAATCAAAATATCCTAATATTTCCATTGTTCCAACAATAATAATATCTCATGAAAAATTTATGAAATTCAATCCAGAAGTAAAATGGTTAACTATCAAAAACAAATTAAACTCAATCTGCATTGGCAATATTTTCCATTCCCATCAATACACTAAACCAAAATGTTGGGACTCGAGGTTAAACATTACATATTCTATAATTTTTGAACTAGAATATACATTTGAGCATATTTTTTGTTTAGCGCTTTAGATAATTAGTATAATATCATACAATGTATTCTAATACATTACAATAAGAAATTTTTAAATAGTATCTATTTTTCCAAACAAACTAAACATTCTAACAAAATGAGGTTTCATAATATGATATAAAATCAAAATCTTCATCTCTTCCTCATACTTATCCATACGTATCCTATAACATTGTGAAAAACATTTTAAAACATATGATGATTATAAAAAAATCAGCATTCTATATAAAAGAAAAAAAATTAGTCTAGTGATAAAACTAAAAACACATTTAATTTTCTCTGATAGAAATACAAAAACCAATTTCATATGAAAAATATACATATATATTTCTCAAATAAAAACTTTAAAACCAATAGAATGAAATTAACACTATTTTAAGGGACTTAGACAATCATATTCATAAAGGACTTTCAAAACCATTTAAATTGGATATTCATGCAGCCAAAATAAAATATTATTATTAACCAATGCATTGGATCTATATATTGGGGATCAACTTTTATATAATCTTTATCGAGCTCACCCATGATCTATAATGGGGTTCATCCCTTTGTATAATCTATATAAGGCTCTCCCATGAGCTATAATGGGGCTCAATCCTTAGTATAAGATATATCAATCTCACCTGTGAGATATAATGGGGATAAAACTTTTGTACATGCTATATCATTCTCATTCAGTTCATATAATTTTCAAGAACAATTTTATGAAAAAAACATTTTTATCATAAAACCCCCTGTAGAACTCTTTTAATTCCATATGAAAAATCATTTCTATACATGTAACATTTTATTTCAAGAATAAATTTTCAATTCCAAAATACCCAAAAAGGAAATGAAGGATTTTCGTTTAGGATAACATTTAATCATTCAAAGTAAAGAATAAATTAAATAATAATCACAATGGTGAAAAAAATCATTGTCCCTATATACGTTAAGAATCGAACATTCCTTTATTTCATTTGTCAAAATGTTTTTTATAAAATGTATAAAAAGATTAAATATAAAAAACATGGAAATAATTTAGAAATAAACATAAAATGTTCATTATAATCCCTTTTATATATAATATATTATAAATAACAATAACATGTAGGAAAATATTTTTAAATATATTTTTATAAAAATTTTAAAATATTTTGAAATTGAAAAGTCCCACACCACATTGAAATATTTAAATCATTAGCCCCATGAAGGAATAAAATTTAATAAAACAATAAATAAAATGAGAATAAATAAATTCCTAGTATATTATGTCAAAGTTTATGTATATACATATCATAAAATATGATGGGTGTATAGAATCAAAATACACCACAATGAAAATAGATTGATATGAAAAGCCTTACCTTGACCCCGATTCATAACATAAAATATTTATATTCATGAATAATAAATTTGATTTATTTTTTTTACTTTCTTGAGAAAATTTTTAATGTATATTATTTCTTTTTTTATAACTTACTATCATGTTATAAAATTTACATAATTATTAATGTTCATGCAATATTTTTAATTGATATTCGGTACATGAGTCCAAAATGACTTTAGTATGATGTCAATAGTCAAAGTGGTCATGATTAAATAATCAGTATAATAATATTAATAAAATAAAAAAAATTGTACATTAATTAAGCTGTTAAATATATCCATTATATATAGACATGTAAAATGATCTATGTTCATGGAGATGGTAATCCATACATACAAATGAGTAATGTTTCCATTTTTCAATGATCATTATAGAAAGAAAATAAGTTTTTTTATCTTTTAAAATGAAAATAATATCATTAATATAATATTAATTATATATATATATATCATCCATGTTATTTGGGGACGAAAAATAAATCACATCACTTCTTTTGGGTGATAGTTCACACGTACGCATGAACGATGTTATCATTTTCTATACCTATAAAGGTAAAAATGTAAATGATATATTATTATTTAATATGTATAAATATATGATAAATATTATATATAAAAATTAATTCAATTATTATAACTAGTCTTGAGAGACGATGATGGAAAATGAATTATATCGGTTCGTGATGTGGTAGTCTGCCATGCACATATACAATTAATTATTATCCCATTTGATGGAAGTTGAGATTGATTTAAGTGATGATATTAACATTATAACATATAAGTATGTTAAGGATACTGTAGTTATTATTTCATCATGTTTTAATAATAGTTTTTGGTAGTGGAAGATGAAATTAAATAAAAATACTTGACTAAAACAATATCAATTCTTTAGATGATCTCCTTTTCTTACCACCTTCATATCACTAATGATGATGTTTGACTAAAATAATAGATCTATAATAAGGTTAGTGATTATAGGAAGATATTTGGTCTGATATTTTGAAATATGAATTGGGTTTTAAGAGTGAATAAAATAGATGAATATGTTCCCTTTTATAAGAGAGGGGATCAACACTCTTGGAATTCATCTAAATATTAAATTAAAATAAATTAATTTTCTATTTTAAATGTATAAAACTTGATTTATCTATTATATAGGATGATTTTTGGTCTATATAAAATCATCTAATAAATATTATAAATGTTTTGGCTGTTTTATAATTGTTATCATTTTTAACCCTTATTTAACCTCTTTAACTCTTTTTGTGACAACATGTTTTTTACTCTTTTTGGGATTGTGTTGTTTCAATAAAATGAAAAGAGAACAAAAAAATTTATCATTGAAGAAATATTTAATCTTATCCCAATAAATTTGATGCATTTTATATTTTTATGAATTTTACATCATTTAATTTTTTTTAAATACAATAAATGTCAATTCTAACATTATTCATTACGTGATTTTTTTAAAATATTATAAAAATATATATCTTCAAATAACCATATTAAATCCTGAATTTCATGTAAAAATAATCTATAATGTTCATGGATGATGTTAACTATATAAAATTATATTTATTTTAATATTTTTTGTATCATTTATTTGCTATTTCCATTAATTAAACAATTACTGCATCATCATTAAGAAATCCATTGATAGGATTATTTATTCCCTAAAAATTAAAAACATTTTTTTAGGAATAATATAAATATTTTATATTTCATAAGGCTTTTGATTGTAGAAGATTACCATTTTATATCCCCATATTAAAAATAATTCACTTGTTAAAAACATAATTATGACTAGGTTGACTTTTCCTTAAATCAAATAGTATAATTGGCTTAATGTCATCCAAATAGCTCCAAGATATCTTAAAATTGGCCGAAGGGTTATTTTGGTCTATAATAAATGATCCAAAAAAATAAGAAAAGTTTTAGGGTAATTTTATAATATTTTTATTACTGTTTTTACCCTTAATTACCTGATTTACCCTTAACCATTGTATAAAATTACTAAAGTTAATATTCATATTATGAAAAAATAAAAGGGTAGTATTTAATAAATTTGGAAATTTGGATTCAAAATTTGGAGTTCATTTTTAAAAATTAAAAACACATAATCTGATAAAATTAATTTAAAATTAATATCATTGATGGAAAGAGAAAATGAGTTTTTAATGTAAAAAAAGTTTCTCTGATTGAAATGTTTTTATTTTCAAATTCAATTTGAAATTGATTATAACAGAATAAATTTTATTTAATAATATTAAATTATTATAATTATAATTTAAAATAAATAAAATTTATAATTTAACACTATAAATTATATAAAAGAAAAAGATGTTTTAATTTAAAATATAGTATTTTCACTGTTAATCAAAATAGTAAAATTATCAGAAAGATACCAAAAATTATACCAAAGTAAATTTTGATTTTTATATTTTAAATAATAATTTTCTTTCAAATAATATTTATAATAGTTTAAAAAACTAAATTTAAAACTATTGCGCTATCATAAGGCGATAAAACTGCTATTTTTAGAAAATACGTATTTCATGTGTAAAATTATATTAGTTCTTATATCATATCTAGAAAACAGATAAGATAAATGTTAAAAATTGTGTTGAATACGTTACATATATATATATATATTATTTATTTAATCCCGTAAGAGTTATTTTTTTAATTATTGATATAATACACATTTGTGCACATTTAAATAATATTTTAGAAAAAACATTACCTTTTATTTTAAAAAGGGTTTTATTTTAATATATAATTTGTTGGTCCCCAAAGAATTATTTTTATTAAATTTTTTAAAACATATTTTTGTAACTTTGTTAATATGTTCCATACACTCCATTCTAACCACTATGTTATAAGAGTAACATTTAAATAATAATATTTAGTTGTTAATTTTTTCTTGATGTTGATTATCATCTACGATATCTAATGTAGTATTTATATTTTTTAAATCATGATTTTACATTATCCCCATTTTTAGAAATACAATTCCTCACGATTTTTGAATTTCGGCTCAACAACAAAGGTTTTAATTTTCAAAGTACCTTTATTGAATTCCCACAATTGAACGTGGGTCAATAAAAAAACCACTTTAAAAGAAAGAAAGGGAAGTACGAATGTCACTTGAGATGAGACAAAGTAGGTTTCCATGTAGGGAATCCTAAAAATGAAAGATAATTCTAACGATCCAGTTCTAATAGATAGTGATAGAGAATATAGTCATTATAAATTTAACCATAAAAAATCATAAGTATGTGATTGGTAAAAAGGTCATTGATTTCTTAGTAATAAAATTAAACAAATAAATTATTTGTTTAAAGACACTTTTCATAGAGTTGGGGAATTATTTTACTACCTATAGTAATAACATTAAAACATATACATTCTTGACTAGTAATGTTTCACCCTTTAATAAATTTCCACCTCAAACTCAACTTTTTCTCTAAATGATGGGTATTTAAGATGATTTTTCAATGCATGAAGATTTAGAATCAACTTCTATATATAAATATCCACAAAAGTATAACAATATATTCCTTCTATCATGAAACATTAACCAAAATCAAAATGATTAGTATAATATTATATAATTACAAAAAACGGAGTTAAACTTATTGGATGAAAAACTATTTCATTGTCTGACTTATAATAGTGAAACCCTAGTTCAAAAAAGATCAATAAATAAACAACTATCATTAAAAATACTCAACAATATTGTAGTATAAGTTTGAAACCTGAAAATTAGAAGGATTTTAATACATAGTCTTCGAAGATAAATTTTATGACTTTTCTCCAAATAAAATAAATTACACTTCAAGTCTCACTCAAAAATGTAATCACAATAATAATATTTAATATACGCTAACCATTTTAACAAATAATATTATTAATAATAAAATCATATTTTACTGTTAAAGATAATTCAATCATATTGATCTAATAAAATCCTAAAATATTCTATTTACCATAATCAAATAACGATTCTTAAAAATAAAATGTTTTCTAAAATAACATTAATCACTTAATCTATAAATCATATTATAATATTAAGGTCATATTTTCCCAAAATCAACTTATTTTTCATTCATAAAATTGTTTTACAAAAAAGAAAAAGGAATACTAACTAGGTCTTCACATAGGATGGTAGGAGGATATGAAACCATTTCACCCTTTAGTTGTGAGTTTGCTTCATGCAACATTTCCTGATGTGATGGGTTGTCACCCATCCTGCGGTTTGTCACCTATCCATTGGGTATTCCTTTTTTTCTAACACTGTACAATTCTTATAATTTCCAAAAACATTATAAAATCTTTAAAATATATATAAAATTTTATATCCTCAAAAGTTAACTCTTACCTTTTATATTGATTGCAAAAAATTAATAACCCATATATACCTAAAATCTAAAGGTTGTCAAAATTTCTGTTAGTAAACATCAATTTTAATAACTTAAATCCTCAAAAGGTTTTCTATGAAATTAAAATTACGATCAGTTTTAAAATTATAAACCCCTGATGATATCCATAACTCATTATAATACATCCTAATCTAAAAAGTTTTCTAAACAATACTTTGATAGAAACTATAAGGACATGGCCTTAAACATTACATATTCTAGTTCTTTTGAACTATAATTTACATTCAAGGATCTTTTCAATTTAGAGTTGTATAAAATTCAGAAAAACTCATTCAAAGTAAATTCATACATTAAAAGTTATAGAGACCCAATTCTTGATGTACATGGACATTACAGTACTTTTGCAGAATACTTAATACATAACAAGAACCAACAATCAAGGACCGTAATAGTTTAGCGTCTTTGGAAACTTGGAACATAATCTTCTAATCATGGTGAAAGGTCTTCAACATCTCCCATTAAGACCTTCCCCATTTTTTTTCTTACCTAAAAACTTTCTTTAAATATTGGGGAAAATAAAACATATAATGTGTGAGCTCAAATTCTCAGTGAGGGTAAGCATGGAGAAAAAAAACATATACATTTGAACTTAAAAACATGAACATAATGTTTAAACATCAAAATATTGAGCAATGACATAAAACATGGTAGTACGTAAGGAATAGATCATAAAGAAACATTAATCATGATAAAATATCATGAGAATAAAACATGTATTTGTGTAAACCATTAATCACATGTTATGATTTTTATAGTAGCCAAGGCATTGTTTCCAAGACCATCTTAGTGGACAAAGTCCATTACTGAACCGGGTTTACATGCCATTTCAGCCCTATATTACTGAACTGGATTCACTTTCTGTTCAAGCCATGTCTATATCATGAGATATAAATCTTTAGAAAATGAGTTTTATGGAGATATAGGTCCCACCCATCTCAAAATGAAATCATTCTTACTTGTTCTACAAAATAAACATAATTCATTCATCATAACCCAAATAAGAAAATGGGTTTCATAAACATCAACCCATCATAACGTAATCCATATAAAAAAATGGATACCATTTCATCATAATAAGAAAGAAAATATGTAAATAATAGATAAACTATTCTTAAAACATAATCATATTAAAAAATGTCATCTTAGATGTAAAATAGTTATGACAAACACTTGAAATGAATTCTTGAAGAAAATATTATTTCTTCTTTAAAATAATTTTTTTTCACAAAATTGCATTCAATTTTAAAAGAAAAGTATTTTATTAAAAATAATCATGAAATCTTGTAGAATAAGATTCATGAAAATTAGGCGTTATGAAACCGTAAAAATCCATTCATTCTGTATAAGTTAAAAAAACATTCTCCTCGTACTTTTTCCGGAAATCTCAAAAAGTTCCTCGTATGGAAAACAAAAGAAATATTCCTTTAATAAAACAATGTAAAAATAAAAGTGGAGTAAAAATGACTTTAAACATACATAGAAGAATATTAAACACTTTATGAAAAACATTTTTATGGAGATGGATGAAAAATTTAACCCTAGTAAATACTTACGTATAAGTAATCTCGGATAAAAATGAGATTGAAAAATTATCCCTTACCCTATGTCCAATTTCATCAGTATGTGTCTGAGACTCTTGTATAGTGGGTTTAAAAATATTATTAACTTTTAACATAACCATAATAATATTTTTTATATAATATTTTATTCACTTATGACTTTATATTACCCATTCTTTTATAAATACCATGTTAAAGTCGTGTTTCGGGTAAAATTGTTTCATTTATCGTACGTGTTTCGACTTTTTGTTCTTGATATTATTACTTATATCCCGATTTAATAAATTCAAGAATGTAAACCATGATTTACATATAATATAAAATCAGTATATAAATATAGATGATAGATCAATAAATGGAATGAATTACACTATTCATGGAGACGGTAAGTCGTACGTACGCATGAATGATGTTTTCGTTTCATTATTCAATTGAATGAAATTAAGTAAATGAAACATATATGTACATAAATATAGTCATTATTATGTAATATATTTAAAGATTATTTATTATATATAATTTATAATCTTACTTGAATGGTTAATCATGGAGAATGAATCTCATCGCGTTCGTGGAGACGGTAGTCTGTACGTACGCACGAGCGAGAATATCATCCTTTTGATATTAAAATTGTATATAATTGGATGGTATATCATAAATAACGAATTAAAATAATGGTATATTTATTATTTATATCATTAATACACATTATTATTCCCATCCAAATGATGAAATGTTTGAATAACAAACTACACCACGAAGTGGAGACGGTAAGTTGTACGTACGCACGCGTGGTGACTTTTTCATTCATAGGATGGATAAAATAACTAATATGGTTTTAAAAGTTTTATAATAACATCACAATATATATTATATACTGTATTTGATATTTTAGAATGGGAAAAACAAAGTATGAGAATGTGGAAGATGAATGGAACTTGAAATAGGTGGTGTGACATTTACCGCTTTCTTCGAGTTCTTCATTTTGATTTGATCCAAAGAGCTCCATAGGTTGGATTTATGACAAAAGTAAGGCCTATATGATTAATGGAGGATAGTTGAGAGGGTATTTGGGTAGATTATGGACAATCAAAATGGCTTAGAATGTGTGAATTAGAGTGAAGGGGGAGTTCCCTTTTATAAGAGGGGTGAGGGGCACCTTAAGAAAAAGTTAAAATATTATTTTATAATAAATTTATATTCACTTTATAATGGCTCTAGAGTGACTTATTTCAAGAATAGGGTGGGGATGGGTCCAAATAATCTCAAAAAATAGGTGTTATACAAGTTTAGGTTACCATTTTAACCTTATCATTTAGATTTAACTCTAAGTTAAATAATTTAACTTTTACCGTGTCTTTTTGTATTCTTACAATATATTGTTAATAAACATACAATAAACTACCAATAAAAATCGAATTGGTTCACTAATGTCATATATATAATTATATAAGTCTTTTTTCTGATCCTTATATTTTTAGGACCATTATATCAATTAATAATATAATATTTGTTTTAAAAACTATTCTATGTAAATTTTGACACTATTTGGTATTTTGTTTTTTCTATATTCATAATAGCATTATTACTTCGAAAAAAACTTATCTAACCAACCCTAATATGTTATATTGACTTATAAAATTTTTTTAGTTCATAAAAAAGTCTCAAATTACATTTATTTGGGTATTTGTAATATCAATTTTGTTAATAATTCATTAAAAAGGTAATTACTGCATCATCATTATGTCATATTTAAATTGAATTATTTAACGTTTAAAAAATATAAATAAAATACCATTATGTATAAAATTCTTTTTATCTATATAATGAATATTTATAGTCAAATTTATCTTATATATAACCCTATATTAAAAATATTTTTGTTATTAAACATTGATTTTAACTACTTAAACTATTCATTAAATAAAATTATAATAAATGTCCTAATCATATTCAAGTGGACATAAAGGGTCAAATTTTATTCCTAAGGTTTTTTTTTTGAATTAAATTTATCCAATAAAATTATGACATGTGTTAGGGTAATAATAAAATCATTTTTACCCTTAATTACCCTATTTAATTTTAACCGTGGTAAAAAAAAGTTAAAAATTACTAATCAACAAAAATAATTTTCATCTCATTGAACAACATTATTTTTACTAATATCAACAGTTTCTCTCAGATTTTTTAAATTCAACTCACAGAGGTGGTAAAATTATGTTTTATGTAAATTTGAAAATGTTCAAAGGAAGTGGGTAAAAGACCGTAAAAAGTTCAATAAAATTTTTATATATCTAAAATTATTATAAAATGAATAAAATGAATTAAATTGAACTTATATAGGTATTATTTATCTATTTTGACCTTAAATAAAATTATGTAAAATAAATTATTATTTAATTAAAAAGTCGGTTTTAACCAATAACTCAGTGTTTTCAATATTCATCAAAAATTGAATGTTTTCAGAAAAATTCCTAAAATTCTCCCTAGGATAATTTCGATATTCCGAATCCAAAAATGAAGTCCATTTTGAATGATAAAATTTATAAAATTTAAAAAATTGGTTATTAATATTCATAATGGAAAGTTTATATAATATTTTAATAATATATCGTTGTTTAGTGAAACCCGGTATTGCGTACTACACACACTATAGAGGAAGGTCATGACTGCGTGTAATTCAAGCGAATTCAGAGCTACGTGTAGTGAAAACCCCATTTAGTGTTGAATATAACACAATCAAAACTTATTTTATTTATGCATTAAACAAAATCTATACTTAATGTTGCATTAAATAATTTCTAAAAAACGAACATGAAATTGTGTGTACCACGAGCCAAAAATAGTGTTACGTATACTGCAAGCTAATACGGTGTTCCATATAGTAAAAGATAATCTTTGTGTACAATATTATAAATCAATGAAATTAAGAAAATATATCTCATAAAATCTTGGGGTGTTACATTCAACCCCCCTTAAAATGAATTTCGCCCTCGAAATTCGTCGAGGTTATAAATGGTTTACTACTTGAAAGTTTCTTTATTTGAAACCCACATCATAAAAAGGAATACAAAAACATATCTTTAAAAAATAATGTATGAAACGTAAAAATTACCTAAATTAACTCATCACTGGGTTTCCACATAGGATAACATAAGTGAAAATATGGACATGGAATAGAAATATAACCATCAAGTTCTGATGGAGAGTGGTAGGGAACATGGATATGAAAATTCCAATAATCATAAATCCATAAATTTGTGATGATCTAAGCTACCATTTAGGAAAATGTTTTTGGATTTCAAGATCATTCCCCTAAAGTTGAAAAACATGGAATTAGAAATAATTATTAATGGATTTTGGTACAATCTCACCATTGGTCGTTCCTTGAACAATTTCCACTTTATCTCATGAATAAATGAAGTTGAATTTGTCATTCGTGAGGTGTTAGAATATCATGTGATAGAATGATAGGTCATTAAATCTGTCTCAAACAAAATGTTAGAAAAAGATATTAAATATATATAAGTCCATCTATGGTGAGATTAATCGTATATGGTTCCTAAAATGGACTTATACTTCTTATATCATACCACTTAATAAATTAAAACGAATTTATACTAACCAGGGACTTCCTGTTGGCTAGTGGTAGGTGATAAAGGCGTGTCGCACTTCAGTTGTTGGTTTGATTCTCGAATCCTTGTATGACGAGATGGGTTGTTTCCCATCCTATGGGTTTTCCGTTTTCTAAAACTATACTATTATAAAATTTCAGAAATGATATCAAAAAAGTTCTAGACTTAAAGAATACTATATTATGTGTAACATAATCCATTCCAATATTTAGTCTTATCCAAAACACTTCTGTCCAATCTCATATTATAATGAAAATTATCAGTAGAGAGGTCATATAACATGCATGTGAATACCATCAGTTATCCCCCATATATCATAATATATATCTTGTTGATCACATTCGAAACATGTGAATACCTTAATTATGTATTATTAAAACATGAATTATCAAATAACCTTAGTGAAAACATGAATATTGTCAAACGTTAACTCTTTCCACATATCAAAATCCCAAAATTTCTATATACTCAAACCATGTTGTCACATTGTCCTTATATCAGTCATGATCTTGTTAATACTATAATTTTCTCTGTATCCCTTCATTATGAGCATATCATCTTCTTTCCAAAAATATCTGAATAACATTTCTTGGTTACCAGTACCATTCAATATATACTTTCAAATATTTTAGGGAAAAAATATTGTAACAATCCTTAGATCTATCTTTATTCCAAAGTACCATTATCTACACAACATAGCTCTTGATAAACATAAATCATTCCACTACCTTCTTAAACCATTGACAGAACTTCAACAATTATTTCATCTCATATATCATTTGAAGTCTCTTCATCATCATCAACATAAATACTACTCATACGACCATGATGATTATCTTCATGAGGCTTTCCCTTAGGGTATTGGTTTTCATAATTCACGTACATTCCACATTTAAAATATTTAACCATTGTTGATGTCTTAGCAATACCATTATCATTTTCTATGGTGTTAGCTTATCCTTTTCATTGGTAATTACTGGATTTGTGTCCTTCATTTCCATACCCAAAGCATCTTCTAGTTCCTTTTAAACATTCTCCTTGATGCCTCTTCCCACATGATTTACATGGGGGAAATTGAACTTTCTTTTCTCTATGGTCATCATGAAACTCCATCTTTTTCTAATTAGCTGAGTCAGAAAACTTACAAAAGTTGAGATTATTTATCATATTATGATATTTTTGATTAGGAATAATAATAATGTTTGGACTTCCAAATCTCGTTTCATTTGGTTGCTCATAAAGAATATCATTCCTTTGTCCATCATATCCTCCATTATTCCGAATCTTTCTATTTCCAGCCATTTTCTAAAACACAAAAAGAATACTGTGAGAGGAAAAAGTCATACTGGGAAAACTACATAATAAAGGGGGAGTACCTTCAATATATAAAATCCTAGTATTAATTCTAATATTGTTACCATATTTCAAGGACTATAAACTATACTTATAATTAACCTTAGGGACATCCCTAGACATACCTTAGAAATATCTCTAGGGATCTCATGAAAGATTTCACATCCTAGTTTACAAAGGATATCTAAATCTTTCCTCTAATACCAACTTTAGATACCCAAATCTTGACGTACATGTACATTACATTACTTCTTCGAAATAATTAACACATAATAAGAACCAACACTCAAGGATCGTAATAGTTTAGTGTCTTTGGAAACTCGGAACATAATCTTCTAATTGTGGTGAAAGATCATCAACATCTCCCATAAAGATCTTCCACTTTTGTTTTATTACCTAAAACCTTTCTTTAAATCCTATGGAAAAGGAAACATATAAAGGGTGATCTCAAATTCTCAGTAAGGGTAAGCATGGGGAAAATAAAACAAATCATATACATTTGAACTTAAAAACATGAACATAATGTTTAAACATCAAAATATTGAGCAATGACAAAAAACATGGAAGTAAGTAAGGCATAGATCACAAAGAAACATTAATCATGATAAAATAGCTTGTGAATAAAACTTGTAATTTTGGAAACCATTAAGCACATGTTATGATTTTTATAGTATCCAATGCAGTGTAGCCAAGACCATCTTAGTGGACAAAGTCCATTACTGAATTAGGATTACTTGCTGTTCCAGCCCTGTATTACTAAACCGGATTCACTTGATGTCCTAGACATTTCTATCTCATGATATATAAATCTTTACCCAATGCATTTGAGGGAGATATATGACCCACCCATCTCATAATGAAATCATTCTAACTTGTGACACAAAATAAACATAAATCATTCATCGTAACCCAACAAATAAAATGGGTTTCAAAAACACAACCCATCATAACATAATCCATATAAAACAAATGGATACCATTTCATCATAAGAATAATCATACCATGTAAATAATAGAGACATTATACTTGAAACATAATATACTAAATAAGGTCATCTTAGATGGAAAGTATTTTTGACAAAACACTTGAAATGAATTCTTGAGGAAAATATCATTTCTTCTTCAAATCATTTTATTTTCTCAAAATGACATTCAATTTAAATGAGAAGTATTTTTTAAAAAATAATCATGAAATCATATAGATTATGCTTCATGAAAATTAGGTGTTATGAAACCGTAAAAATCCGTTCATGTCGTATAAGTTAAAAAACATTCTCCTCCTATGGTAAACAAAAGAAAGATTCCTTTCATAACAAAATGAAAAAATCAATGATGAGTAAAAATTACTTTAAATATACAAGGAAGAATAATAAAAACTTTATGAAAAACATTTTTATGGACATGGATGAAAAATATAACCCCTGTAAATACATACGTATAAACAATCTCGGATAAAAATTAGATTGCAAAATTATCCCTTACCTTACATCCAATTTCTTCCATATGTTTCCGAGACTCCTGTATAGTGGGTTTAAACCTATTATTAATTTGTAACATAACCATAATAATATTTATGATATCATATATGATTACTTATGACTTTATATTACCTGTTTTTTTGTAAATACCATGTTAAAGCAGCGTTTCGGGTAAAATCGTTTCATTTATCGTATGTGTTTTGACTTGTTGTTCTTGATATTATTACTTATATCCTGATTTACTAAATTCCAGAATTTAAAACACGATTTATATATAATATACATTCAGTATATAAATATATATGATAGATTGATAAATGGAATGAAATACACCGTTCATGGAGGCGGTAAGTCGTACGTACGCATGAATGATGTTTTCGATTCCTTATTAAATTGAATGGAATAAAGTAAATAAAACATATATGTAAATAAATGCAGTATCATTATTATGTAATATATTTCATGATTATTTATTATATATACTTTATAATCACACTTGAATGGTTAATCATGGAGAATGAATCACCTCGCATTCGTGGAGACGGTAGTCCGTATGTATGCATGAGCGACAATATCATTCTTTTGATATTAAAATCGTATATAATTGGATAGTATATCATATATATATAATAATAATAATGTTATATTTATTATTTATATCATGTATACTCATTATTATACCCATCCTAATGATGAAATGTTTGAATAAAAAACTACACCACGACGTGGAGACGGTAAGCCGTACGTACGCACGTGTAAGGACTTTTCATTCATAGGATGGATAAAATAACTAATATTGTTGTACCATTTTTATAATAAAATTAAATTATATTGAATATATTGGAGTAATTATTTTTTATTGGAAACAACAAATAAGGATAAAGTGGAAGAAGAATGGAACTTGAATTGGTGGTGAGACATTTACCTCTTCTTCAGGTTCTTCATTTTTATTTGTTCAAAAGGGCTCCTTAGGTTGGCTTTATGACTAAAGGAAGGAATCTAGGATGAAGGGAGTATAGTTGACAGGGTATTTGGGTAGAGTTTGGCAGAGCTAAAAGGCTTAGAAGGTGTGAATTAGAGTAAAGGGGGAGTTCCCTTTTATAAGAGGGGTGAGGGGCACCTTTGGAAAAAATTAAAATAGTATTTTATAATAAAATAATTTTCGATTTCTAATTTCTCCAAGGTGACTTATTTTGAAGATAGTGTAAGGATGGGTCGAAAGCGTCTCAACCAATAGGTTTTAGAAAAGTTTAGGTTACCATTTTTACCTTATCATTTAGATTTAACTCTAAGTTAAATAATTTATCTTTTACCATATCTTCTTGAATTTTTACACTATATGGATAATAAACATAATAAAAACTTCCCATAGAACCCAATTGGTTAATTAATGTCATATATATAATTATATAAGTCTTTTGGCCGATCCTTATATTTTTAGGACCCTTATATCAATTAATAATATAATATTTTTTAAAAAAACTCTTTTAGATCACTTTTGACACTATTTGGTATTTTGTTTTTTCTAAATTGATAATAGCATTATTACTTCGAAAAAAATTCATCTAACCAACCATAATATGTTATATTAACCTATATAATTAGGGTAATTCCTAAAAAATCTCAAATTACATTTATTTGGGTATTTATAGTATCAATTATGTTAATATTTCATTGATAAGGTAAGTAATGCATCATCATTGTGTCATAAATAATATAAATTATATAATGTCTAAAAAATACAAATAAAATACAATTATGTATAAAATACTTTTATATTTATAATAAATATTTATAGTCAAATTAATCTTATGTTTAAACCTATATTAAAAATGTTTTAGTTATTAAACATTGATTTTAACTATTTTAACTATTCATTAAATAAAATAATTATAAATGTCCTAATCTAATCCAAGTGGACCTAAAGGGTCATATTATTTTCCAAAGGATGTTTTTGATCTAATTACACTTATCTAATAGAATTATGACATGTGTTAGGGTAATAATATTATCATTTCCTCCCTTAAATACCCTATTTACTTTTAACTGTGGAAAATAATAGTTAAAAGTTACTATTCACCAAAAATTATTTTCATCTCATTGAACCACATTTTACTTACTAATATCAACTGTGTCTCTTGGATTTTTGAAATTCAACACACAGAAGTGGTAAAATTATGTTTTATGTAAAATTTTCAAATGCTCCTATGAGGTGGGTAAAAGACGGTAAAAAGTTCAATAAAATTTATATATATATAAAATTATTATAAAATGAAATCAATGAATTAAATTGAACTTATATAGGTATTATGTATCTATTTTGGCCTAAAATAAATTTAAATAATATAAATTATTATTTAAATAAAATTTTTGTTTTAACCAATAAATCAGTGTTTTTACTATTCATCAAATATTGAAAGTTTTCAGAAAAATACCAAAATTTCACCCTAGGATAATTTCGATATTCAAAATCCAAAATTGAAGTCCATTTTGAAGGGTAAAATTTAAAAAAATTTAAAAATTGGGTATTACTATTCATAACGGGTATTTTATATAATATTTTAATAATATATCGTTGTTAGTGAAACCTGGTATTGCGTACTACACACGCAATCGAGGAAGGATGTGATTGCATGTAATGAAAGACATGTCAGGGCTACGTGTAGTGAAGGATCTCTTTGGTGTTGCGTATAACATAATCAAAACATATTTCATTTATGCATTAAATAAAATCTATACTTAATTTTGTGTAGAATGATTTCTATAAAACAAACATGAAATTGTGTGTAACATGACCCAAGAATAGTGTTTAATATACTGCAAGCTAATATGGTGTTGCGTATAGAACAAGATAATCTTGTTGTACAATAGTAGACATCAAAGAAATTAAAAATAATATATCTCATAAAATCATAGGGTGTTATACCAGTGGAAACTTTTACTCCATAACTATTATCCCACCAAAAAATCATTCTAAAAAACATGGTTTCTATTCATGAAATAACATCACAATTTTCATATTATCATATTCCTTATCCCTACTCAATGTTTACCCTAGTGATTTTTATAAAATGTGGGATGAGCAAAAAAACTCAATAAAGTATATAAAAAAATATATCAATTGTTCCAGTGAAAAACTTGAAAACCCATTTAACGTTATTTGATCGAACGAACAATACATTTTCATATTTGACAAAACAAAATATGGGTTTCTCAAAGAAAATCATTAAAACCAATAGCATTCTATTAACACATCCTTAGGAGACTGAGATAATCATATTAAAAACACTCTTTCGAAAACCTATAAAATAAAATAACTGTATGACTGAATTCCAATATTATTATTACCTAATGCATTGGTGATATATTATGGGGATCACCCTTTGAATATGATTTATCAAGATCACCCAAGATAAATAATAGTAATAATCCCTTTTTATAAGCTATATTGGGCTCATATGTGAGCAATAATGGGGACCAACCCTTTATATAATCTATACCGGGCTATCCCATGAGAAATGATGGGGCTCAAACCTTCATATAAGTTATACTGACCTCACACATTTCATATAACAATGAATTATCATTTCATCATAACACCATTTAAAAACTATTTTAATCCAATACAAAAAACACTTTTGTATAAA
Source organism: Viscum album (assembly GCA_963277665.1). Lineage (NCBI taxonomy): Eukaryota > Viridiplantae > Streptophyta > Magnoliopsida > Santalales > Viscaceae > Viscum > Viscum album. Next base: position 917,179,146 of record OY728164.1, on the reverse strand, counting down.
AATACCATTTAAAAAAACTCATTTTCAATTCTTGAATACCCAAAAAGAAAAGAATTATTTTAATTTAAGATAACATGTATACATAAAAATGAATATTCAAATAAAATAGTAGTCATGGCTATAGAAAAATCGTATTCACCATGTACCTTAAGAATAGAACATTACTTCTATCATTTATCAAAATGCATTGTATAAAACACATAAAACATAATTTTGAAAAAAATTGACTAATATTAAAAATAAAAATAAAATTTTCATTAGAATACATTATATATATATATATAATAATATCAATAACATATACATGGTGTAAAATATTTTGAAATTAAATATTTAAACATTTTAAATGTGATTTTTAAATTAAAGTGTCCGATAACATTTTAAAATATTTGAATCATAAGCCCTATGATGGAATAAAATTTTAAAAAGCATTAAAAAACATTATAACAAATAAATTCATGATATTATATTTCAAATGTGTTTTTATACATCTCACATATAAATTTTGGTGTATAACATCAAAATACTCATCAATGAAAAGAGATTGAGACAAAGTCCCTTACATTGTGTCTGAATCATCACATAAACTCTTTATCTTCTTGAATAATAAACAAATGTTAATTAGTTACATTCTTGAGAACCTTATTAAAGTTTATTATTAATTTTATAGTACTTATTATAATGTTATATCAAATACATTATTATTTATCACCATGTCAGATGTTAGGAAGATATTTGGTACATGAGTCCAAAATGAATTTGATACGATGTCAGCAATCAATGTGGTCATTAGTCCGTAATCTAAAAAATATTATTTATGAAAAAATAATAACTTTTATACATAAATTATACTTTTGAATCCATCAATTACTTATGTATTTGAAAAATGAACTACATTATAATCATGGAGATGACAATCTATACATAGACATGACTAACATTTCCATTTTTAAAGATCATTTTGGAAAAAGTTAAGTATTATTTTATATTTCAAAAAAAGAAAATAAAATCATTAATATAATATTATTCATTTAAATATACTTATATATATAATTCATGTTATATGGTGATGAAAAATAAATCATATCCCTTGGTGGAGGTAATAGTTCACAAGAAAATAGAAATAAAGTTATCATTTTTTTATGGATGGTAAGGTAAGAACATAAATGATATATTGTTTTTTAAAAGATACAACATTAATATAACATATAAAAATGAATTCCATCATTATAACCAGTCTTGAGAGACAATGATGGAAAATAAATTATATTAGTTCATGATGCGGTGGTCCATCGAACTCATGAATGATTAATTCTTTTCTGTTTTGATGGTAGTGGAGAAAGATTTGGGTTGTGATATTAACATATTAAAATATAATTATATTTAGGACAATTGAGTTTTTATTTCATAATGGTTTAAAAATATTTTAACGAATTGAAATAAGAATAAAAAAGAAATACTTGATTAAAACAATACATCATCTTTAAATGATCTCTTTTTCTTAACACCTTAAGAACATTATGTATCATTTTCATGAAAAAATAAGAGATAAAAAATGCGGGGAGTGATTATTAGAAGGTATTTTTTCATATCATTTCCAAACCAAATATTCTTTTAGGTGTAAAGAATAGATAAGAAGAGGTGCACTTTTATAAGAGAGGGGGAGGGTCACTCTTGGAATTCTTCAAAACATTAAATTAATATAAATTAATATTCTATTTAAAATTCTTAAAATTAAATTTATTTATAATATAAAATGATTTTGTGTCAAAATAAATTCATGTAATGAGAATTAGACATGTTTTGACTATTTTTTAATATTTGTCTTTTTTTATTAATCCTTATTTAACTTCTTTAATTCTTACCATGCCAACATGTATTTTTACTCCTTAAGGGTTAATATTATTAATATAAAATTGCAAAAGAACAAAAAATGGATAATTAATGAAAATTTATAACTTATCCCAATCATTTGTCCTAATTTTATATTTTTATGAATTTTATATCATATAATAAAATATTATTTATTTTAAAATATCATTAAGGTCTATTTTGACACTATTCTTTACATGAATTTTTAAGAATATCATAATAGGATTTCTTCAAAACCACTATTTTAAATAAAAACTAACTTGTAAAATTAATCATGAAAATTATTTTATGACATTATTTCAATAAATTTGTTTTTATTTTAGCATTTTTAATAACATTAATTTGATATTTCAATTAATTAAACAAATACTACATCATCATTGTGCAAACATTTAATTTAATTATTTCCTACCTATAAATTTAAAATAAATTATCATGATGAAGATAAATTTTTTATCATTAAAAATAATATTTATAGTCTAATATTTCCCATGTATAACCCTATATTAAAAATATTTCACTTGTTAAAAATAAAAGTATGAAAAGGTTTAATTTTTTTGAATAAAATACTATAAATGCCTTAAAGTTATCTAAGTGGATCCTACAGCACATTAAATATTCAGAAGGATGATTATGGTTAATAATAACTCATAAAATAAAATTATAACAAATTTTTGTTTAATTTTCTTATATTTGTAACATTGTCTTTACCACTAATAACTTGATTTACCCTAAAATGTCGTAATATGTTTTTTCAAAATAAACTATTCATATTGTACAGAAATAAAAGGGAAATATTTAATAAATTTGGACATTATGATTCCAAATATGGAATATATTTTTTGAAATTCAATTCATATAATTAGCTAAAAATAATTTAATATTAATCCACTTGACGGAATTTGAAAACATGTTTTCAAAGTAAAACATTAAAAATATTAAAATGTTTTAAAATCCAAATTCAATGTTAAATTGAGTAAAATAACCTAAATTGTATTAAATTATTTAAAATTGTTCTAATTATAATTAAAGAAAAAATATATTTTAACACAATATAATATTTATAAGGAAAATTAATTTTTAATTAAAATACAGTATTTTTCACTACTCATCAAAACATAAAATTTTTCAGAAAAATATAAAACATTAAACCAAATTAAATTTTTATATTAATATTTAATATAAAAAGTTTTTCATTCAAATATAATTATTAAAATTCTAAAAAAATTGATTTAAAACAAGTGTTCCATCAAAAGGGGAAAACCGCCTTTTTAGATAAATACTTCTTTTATGCGTAAAATTGGATATATTCTTGTATAATATCTAGAAAATAAATTATATAAATTTTAGAATATATATTTAATATATATATATATATATTATAATCCAATAAGAGTGATTTGTTTCCTTATTGGTATAAAACACACTTATGAACATTTTAATTTTTTAAAAAACACATCATTTTCTTTTAGAAAAGGTTTTATTTTCATTTATAATTAATGGGTACCCAAATAATTCATTATATAAATTTTATTAAACCATATTTTCATAATTTAGAATATCAATTTTATACCCACCATTCTAGGGACTAGGATATAACTGTAATATTTAGGTAATAATTTTTTTATTTAAGATTCATGTAGTTTATCATATACCTGAATGGCTCGAAGGCCATCATTTTGATTGATTTTTGATAATATCCCTTTCAAGGGATGAGGGGGGACCCTTACAAGGCCCGTAGGCTCAGAGATTACATGCCCCATAGGCTTAAGAGATTACATGACCTGAAGGTCTTAAGGGATTCAACTAGACTATCTACAAGGAACTGCCCCTCCCCAGCATCTGCATTGTGATAGTAGCTCTCCACCATCACATGGTCATCTAGCTAGGCTTCCCTTGAAAGCATAGGCAGGTCCAGATGGAATTTCCATACCCTATGATTCTGAAAAATCCATTTGGCTTTACTCTGGTGAGTGCACCTGCTCTAAATCCACTTCTAAGGCTGCTCCTTTTTTGTAGAGTCTATATAGGGAAAAAGCATGTGGCACAAAGGCCATGAGGTGGCCCGAAGGCCTTAAAGGTGGCCCGAAATCCCTACTAACCTGAAGGATTGGGTGGCCTAAAATCCTTAAGGACTCTAAGCCCAAACTGGTGGCCAAGGTGAATAGTTCTAGCTCCTATAGTACTAAACAATACCTGTTATAGTGCCTGCTACAGTGCCCATACAGTGTACAGTTCTGCTACAGTACATACATAGTGTATAGTTCTTCTATAATACCTGCACAGTGTGCTGCTATAGTAGCTGCTACAGTACACCCTGTAATATGGATCTACCTGGTTTTGATCCTGGCTCTTGTGGATCATTTTAATACAAATAAAACACCAAACTGGAACACAATTCAAGCATCTAGGTGTCTTCTATCCAAATCATTAAAATCCATGTAAATATTTTTACATAGATACAAGTTTCTTTTTCAAAACATGTCAAATAAATTATACAAACACAAAATCACATGATTTTTAAAAAAAGCCCATTTTTAACATCGGTTTTATACTAAACACACAAAATCCATAAATCTATAGCATAGATGGTGCTTTGGATAATAGAAAAAACTTTTTTCAAAAGCCACATTGAAATAAAATATCAAAATCTCTTTCGATTATATCTCTCAAAACTCTAGAAATTCTAAATTGTATTAATATCACCAGTTGTGTGAACAATTTAATGAAATAATAACTTATAATACTATTTTACACACACCTAATTCCACCACATGAGTTTTCAATGAAATAATTGTTTTTATAAATAACCACACGTTCAAAAACCATTACCCAATAATTAAAAAACAAACAAATTGTAATTAGTTCAACAATACCCTTAGAAAAACGTTAATATAATAATTCCTTTTAGTTTATTGAATAAAAAAATTCACTATATTTTATTGTTTATTCAATTAATAATGAATTTAGACTAGGAAACATGTCAGAAAAACTAATAATAGGCATGTGTATCATGTGAAAACCATGAAACATTCATTATTTATAGGTAACCCACTTAATCTCAGTTGTGCTCTATAACTCCTCCCAAGTCACGCCCATACTACATTAGGTTTCTCAGTCTAACACCTTGATAATCATAATGTGACTAGACATAGAAATTGACATACCCTAGAAACATGTGTTTTAACCAATGTTTGGTAAAATAGGTATGCTCCCTATCTATATCTAGAGTCCTAAGAATCATTACTCACCCACTAATTTAATCTTTCATATCCCAAAATACATTTTGATACAATTCTGTATCACCCCAAAATAGATCCCCCAATCAAGGCCAAAATGGGGGGTACTACATGACCTTAGTAAAACCTCACAATACACCACCAAATTTTTACTATCACTAATGGATGAAAATATTCATGGAGACACTTTACCCCCAAAATTAAATCATGAAGTTTATGGTTAAATATAACCTTATTTATAAAACATGCATTCACATAAGTTATATCCCAAAAATACCTATATACATAAATGGTATATAAGAGGGTCCCAAAAATCCATAATATAATGAAATAAAACAATGTATATTATGTAATAATCATAATTTGAAAAAGCATATAATGAGGCACGATAAGAGACATCGTCAATAAGAAAATTTTAAAGTGAAAGATTAATTAAATTGATCTCAACTCACATAATCAAACTACCAAATCCACAACCTCCATAGAATTTTAGACATAAACCACATTCCTATCTTCAAGGGATACATGTTTCTAATAAAAAACATAAAGGTACAAACATATGCATCAAAACCCATGTTATTTTTGTGGGTAATGGAAAATTTCATTGACCATTAGGAATCACCATCATCTCAAAAAATTAACACCACTATAATCAAGTGTATGTGTATAAAATTAATAATATAGTTCAATTCATTATCATGATATAAACACACCAGAGGATATTAAATTAAATATAGACACAATCATGCTCATCTGGTCATCATGTTCCAACCAGGACACCATGAAACTTGACCATACCTCATTCATCCAACATCAATCACGTGTCTATCAGAGCATCTGTAATGAGAATCTAACTAGGGTAAAGTCATAATATATTCAATCCCATGTGCATTCCATTATGTTCCCAAACCGAAATCTCTATGGGGATGTCTCCCATTAAGTACAAAACCCTACCCTCTCATGAGATGGAACCCATCATGTACCCACCCCAACCACTATCTATGGAGAGAAACCATTATGTTAACAACCTAGACCCTCTTAGCAGCATGTATGTTAGTGTTGGCACCCTATTACCATTTTTTTACTTTTTATTACCTATATTTTAAGAACTTGTATCATCTTTTCAGTTATGGATCTTGTTTTCAAGTTGATTTTGAGGGAAAAATAGAAATAATGAAAATTTTAGGAGTACACGTTGTGTACTTCCTTGTACATGTTGTGTACTCTGGGACATAGTCTAGTCTATGTTTGTCCATGTCACTTCCATATACACTATCGTGTGGCAATGTGTAAGGTCCACTTAAAGTGGGACCTAGAAAAAGAATATACCCATCGTGTATCGTTAAATAACACATATTTTATTTTTATTTTTATTTTATATATCGAACCTGGGGCACGTCTAGTTGGATAAAACAACTTCTTCTAGCTTCGTCACATCTAGGTGTGACTGAAGATCATTGATTCTTCTCTAATCCCCTGATTGGTCATCTGTGCTGTAAATCTAACTTCATTAATTACTTTCGAATCACATTGGTGGGTTCTTACTTCTTCTATATCTTCATCTCATGATTTATTCTCTTTCGTAAGTTATTCGAGGTTGAACACATTTTATTTTTTTTGTAGATCTATGACATTATAGGTCAATTCAAAGGATTAGGTTCATCTATATCAATCGTACAACATTGAGGTAGGCGTCTTGTGCCTTTCTGTAGTATGTATTTGAATTATATATGAAAAAGTTCCCAATACCCTAGTATAGGGTATTGCGTATTTAGGTAATTTTACCATATTAATTCCTACTATAAGTTGTTTTATTGAGTATACATTTTAGATTGGAAATGGGGTTATTTACCTTGATATGGATGTGTTTTCCCATGTTTGATATGACATTGGTCGTTGGGTCTCGAATTTCAAGTTAGGAAACTCTATTTTTCCATTCCTAGTGCTGTTAGGATGTCATGATATTATTTGACATGATTTTGTTTGGATTTGAATCCATTTATCCAAGTATTATTTACATTTTAATTTGGTTGATAAATATCATTTGTGAAAGATTATTTACACATGGCTGTGTGAACCCTGTGTAGTGAGACCCTAGGGGAAATTAACATTGAGGGCTTCCTAGAGTGTCTATTGTACTATTCATGCTCTGAGACCATAGGGGGGGATTGGCATTAATTTCTCCCTCATAGTGTCTATAGTTATCATTAGGAGACCACATGTGGAATTTACATTGAGTTATTCCTCAAAGATTCTTTATTTTATCATTTAAGGACTATAAGGGGAATTGACGATGAGTACTTCCTTAGAGATTCGTAGTATTCGTGAGACCAAAGGGGTTAGACTGTGTGAGCTATCCTAGGGGGTTGTTATACTTTTTTTTATTAAATGATATGTTGAAACAGAGGTGTTAGCATGTGTGAACTTTCCAAAATGGTTACTTGTGAATAAATGGATGAATAATAAATAAATGTAAATGAATGTAGCTGAAACTGTAGGACTGATTACTTTTGAGTACTTATTTATTTGTTACATCATTTTTCATATTTTACTGTTATATATATTCACTGATTGTTTGGAAAAGATATTTGGGTGGTTTCTTACTGGGATTCATCTCACACCCTGTTTGGGTCATGCTTTTGGGCCCAAATAGATTATATTGCTATAGGTATAGATAATGGTAAGTTACCTTCTACTTAAATTACATGATTGTTGTGTAGCTGGAAAATATGGGACCAAGCTGAGGCTATGATGCTACTGGAGTTTAATTTGTTTCTTTGTAATTTGGTTTAGTATTCTATTTCATCATTGTGACTTGTTTAGATACTTTCCAAGTCATATGTTACATGCATAATTTATTTATGTCCTCCTGTTGTTTATTTTCTTTCAGTATTCTGTTGTTTACTTATTGTATGGAATTACTGTTTATGATATTGTTATACATTTATTTATATTGTGCTAATTTTCCAATGAGGGTATTGTTTTACCACTATCACACCCAATTCCCATGTTTCTATTCATTAGCCTTTGGCATTCAGGGAAATGTTCTTGATTCCAAGTGACCAACCAGGTAAAGGGCACCTTTGGGTGGCACCTAGCACCGGGACGTTACACAGTGGTATTAGAGGCTAGTTTATTTTCATATTTTACTATTTATTTGGAGTATATAGATAGGGGTAGGAAGGAATAGGAAGTTGGTAATAAGTAGTGCCTGAGAGTAGCTAACTCTTATATATGTAAGTACCAATATGCCTCGAATGTTGCAATGTTTTCTAGTTTTGAAATAATTATAGTTTATTTGATTTCACCATTGGGTGATTCACATGTTTTGTGCTCTTATTGTTGATTTTATTATGGTTCTATTTCTTTTGAAAACCAATGAGATGAGGGTATGAAATATCATGCATCATATAGGTACTTACTAGAGATCACATTTCATGCATTCTTGTTATGAAATTTAGGGTGAATTATTGATTTCTTGTTGTTGTGATGGATTTTTTGATAGATATGGATGTTATTGTGATAGATGACATGATATACTACCTATAATTTTATAGGGTATTTCTTATTGTGTTTGGATTCATTTGAATGCGCACCAAACTTTGGTCCTTGAGGTGTTATGGGCCCTCATGAATCAGAATTTGGTGAATCATGTATTTATTACACTATTATACCTTTTGAGATACATAATGATGTTGAAAAACTTTGATACACTAGGAGAATGGGTCCCCACGGATTGGAATTTGGCACTTTAATGTTCATTTTAGTGTTTTTATGGGGATCCGGAGTAGTTTTTGAGGCTTAATATGCAAGAAAACCTAGAATAAACAGTGTGTATTCATGAAAACACCCCATTTATCTTTCTGTTTTGGAAGTAAAATACTTTTATTAAGTACACGCTGTGTACAATATGGACACGCTGTGTAGTTCTTGACCATGTGACTGACTATGTGGGCAGAGGCACGGGGTTGGGAAATCATTGGTTTCACATGCCGTGTACCAGACATACACACTAGGTTGTATAGACCATGTGTCTAACTATGTGATTAACGATACAGATGGATAAAACACAAGTAGTACACACCGTGTCCATATTGAGCACGCCGTTCAGAGTCGACTGTGTAACCAGCCATGTGTCTAATGACATGGGTCAGTGAAATTATTCCAGTACATCCCGTGTTTGGCATAAACACTCTGCGTAGTTTTTCTCTAGGAGAACCATGTGGATTAACTATGTAGAGGAACTTGGGCAGGGGGAATTGATTCAAGTACACGTTGTTCCCCTCAGTGGAACGCACCATGTGTATGGGTGTTACAAGACCAATTATAGAATAGGTTCATGCCCATGTAAAGGCTTTAGGGAACATGCAATGAAGGGGTCATAATGTTGTGTATCCATGTTTTAAAAGACTTGATTGCTTTATTTATCATACTATTTTCCTTGAACTTCTAACTTTTGGTCCTTGATAATCTTGAACTGAAGAGTTCACTCAACATTGCAGAGTAATGCCACTGAGACATGCTCTGGTTGTACACTAGATACAGATCAAAAATCAAACACAGAACATGGTAGATCATGGACTACCATTTAATCCTCCCATTATTACTGTCTTTGAACCATCCATCATTCCAGAAACAGGTGTTGATGCACAATTCCGAGAAGGCTTCATGAGGTTTATGCAGACCATCAAGGGATCACTTCATCCTACCTCATCTATGGTAGAGTTGACATGGGCTTTTCAACATTATCATCTTCCCAAATTCTCAGGGAATGGTGGACCTCTGGATGTAGAGTCATGGTTAGAATCCATGTTATCTATCTTCGAACATCTCGAGATTCCTTTAGAGAGGAGGGTGAATATTTCTACATATATGATTCAAGATTCTGTCTAGAGATGGTGGGACGTGATATCATCAGCAGGATTCCATAAAGTTATGGATTATGATGAGTTACAACATACCTTATATGAGTTATTATTCCTAGAGACATTGAGAGCTGGTTGATCCCAAGAGTTCATGAGTTAAGGGAAGGTTACTCTCTCGGTCATGGAATATTCTTATCACTTCCTAGACCTGCAGTGCTTCACACCCATTATAGGGGTGATGATTTATTTCTAGCGAGGAATTTTTAGGATTTTCTTAGCCATGACATCTGATCTCGAGTGGACATCTTCACATTGACTTACTTATCTTCTGCAATCAATTAAGAACTAATCACAGAGCACAACCTTAGTGACTCTGGAGCTGTGGGATAGGGTGGTTCAACATCAAGAGTGGGTGCCTCTTCAGATGATATTATGCAACACCACATGGAGTCTACATGTGGATATTCGAGTAGGTGGGATACAACTTCAGGTAGCCAGGTGGTATGCTATCCTTGTGGGAAGGGTGGGAATTTGAGGCCACATTTCTCAAGAGACCAAGTTGAGTGCTGATCTTGTAGCAAGATGGGTCATATTCAGAATCTCAATCAGTTTATATCACTATCAACTGGTGACAAAGGTTCTTCTATGACTCCTAATTCAAGAGAAGAGCCATCAATTTCTCATCATTCTGGGAACTATATTTTTTCCAGTTGTTCAATATGGGGTGGAGGTCATGGTCATGGTATCCAGTCAAAAGGATATCTGTAATAACAAAGTGGATCATCTTAGGGTGGACATGTTGGGTCGTAGGTTCGAGTACATGTCATACTTTGGCAGCGGAGAAGACCCAGTTGGAGAAGGATCCAATACCCTCTACAATTATAGGTATGATTCTAGTTTCCTCACTTTTAGCTTCTGCTCTTTTTTCTATAGGGGATTCCCATAGGTTCATATCTGCTGTTGTTGGGGAGATCCTTGGGATATGAATATTTAATTCTTCTGATATCTTAATGTTAGGCACTCCATTTGGGACTAGAACGACTAGTGTACGTCAGTGCAAGGAGTTCACTCTTGAGGTTGTCAAGTATAAAACATTATGTGACCTATATGTATTAGAGATGATGGGTTACAACATCATTTTTGGTATGGACTAATTAGTTAGATTCCAAGCTATTGTTGATTTCTATCACCGTAGGGTGAGTTTCACATCACCAGAGGGAAGATCATTTCTTTAGTTTGGGTAGTTCATCCTTGTGTTAGAAATAGGTATCAAGGTCCACACCATTAGTATTTGTGGACAGGCATGAAGATAGTTGTTTCTGGTTTTTCCATGAGGTCTTCTAACTATCAGTAGGTGAAGGGATATCATCAGAGACTAGAAGTAATTTTTCACCAGTCACCCATTCTCAAGTGGAAGTGGGATGATGTTGTGATGGACTTCATAATGGGGTTGATGAGGTCACCTTGAGGGAATTACGCAGTTTGGGTTTTCATTGATAGACTCACTAAAGATGCAAAATTATTTCCAATCAATCTGACCTTCAATGTTGATGAGTTAGGAAGGTTGTACGTCATGGAGATTGTACATTTTCATGGGGTTCCACACTCCATCATTTTATACAGGGTTATCCATCATAATTCTCTAGTTTGGTAGGTTTTAAAATGGATTGGGGTACACAAGTACTTCTTAGTACAACCTACCATCCCCAGACAGATGGCCAGTTTGAGTATACTATACAGGTTCTGGATGGAATTCTTCAATCATACATCCTAGATTTTGGAGGTTCATGTGAGAAGCACATACCAATCATGGAGTTTTCATACAATAATATTTTTTAGGTAAATATTTAGATAGAACCTTATGAGCACTTTTATAGTAGGCCATTCCGATCACATCTATGTTTGCTGGATGAAGGAGAGGTAGCTATGCTGGGATCTCATCTTGTCCTGGAGACCACAAAGCAGGTGGAGTTGATTGAGAAGAGGATGGATACTGAACACTCATGAAAAAAGTATTATCCTGATATACGGAGATGACCATTGGAGTTCGAGGTTGGAGATCAGGATTTCTTATGTGTCACACCGACATTTGGACACAAGAGGATTAAGAAACATGGAAAGCATTCACCGAGATACATCAGGCCTTTTGAGGTTTTAAAGAGAGTCGGACAGGTTTCCTATTGACTATAGTTAACTCATAGGTACCAGGATATGCACAACCTCTTCCACATTTTTCAGCTATGACATTACTTCTTAGACCCATCCCATGACTTTCAACCTAAGGAGGTTGAGTTAGAGGTAGATTCATTATTTGAGGAGAATCCTATACAGATTATTGATGATAATATGAAGGTTCTCTATGGTTGGTATGTTCCTCTGGTACGGGTGGTATGGAAGCATGGGTGAGTACTGAACGAGACTAGGGAGAGGGAGGCTGATGTGAGATTTCAGTGGCCAGAACTATTTGAGGATTCTTTTCGCCTCCTTATTAATGAAATTCTGGGACAATTTTTTAAGGGGGGTTGTTTTTAAGAACTCGTATCATTTTTTAGGTATGGTTCTTGTTTGCATGTTTATTTTGAGGGAAAAAAGGGAACGAAGGAAAATTTTAAGAGTACATGTTGTTTAATTCCTTGTACATGCCGTGAACTCTAGAACCTAGTCCATGTCGTTTTTGTTCATGTAATGACTGCGTACATGATCATGTAACGACATGGAAGGCCCTCTTAATTCAGGACCCAAAATAGGGATATACACATCATGTTTCTTTAAATAATATGCGGGGTATTTTTATTTTTATTAGATATATTGGACCAGGGTCACATCTAATTAGAAGAAACGACTTCATCTGGCTTCGACTCATCCATGAGAAACTAAAGATCGACGATTCTTCTCCGATCCATCGATCAGTTTTCCATGATCTAAATCCAACACCATCAATTGCATTGGAATCGCATTGGTGAGTTATTCCATCTTCTAGAGACTCATCTCTTTATTTCTCCTCTATCGTGATTTTTTCATGGTTAAACACTTTTGATGTTTTTGTATATCTACGACATTCTAGGTCAATTCAAAGTTTTGGTTCAACTATATCGAGCATACAACATCGATGTAGGTGGGTTTTGTATTTTCAACATTTTAATTTGAATTATATGTGAAAAAAGTTCCAAATACCCTAGTTTAGGGTATTGCGTGTTTAAGGAATTTAACCCTTCTTATGCCTGCCATGCCTTGTCTTCTTGAGTATATGTTTTTGATTAGAAATAGGGTTATTTACCTTGTTATGGATGTGTTTTTCCATATTTTATCTGATATTGGTTGTTGGATCTTGAATTTCTTGGTAAGCTACTTTTTTTCCCTACCTAGTGTTATTAGGATGGAGTGATATTATCTGACATGGTTGTGTTATGATTTTTAGCCATTCAACCAATTAGTATTTGAGTTTTACTTTTTCTACTGAATATCATTTGTGCACGATTGGTTTACACATGGCTGTGGGAACCTAGTGTAGTGAGACCATAGGGGAAATAAATTTTGAGGGCTTCCCCATAGTGTATATTGTACTTTTCACATAGTGAGACCATAGTGGGTATTTAGTTTTAGTGATCCCTTATAGTGTCTATAGTTTTTTTATGAGTCCACATGTGGAATTGATGTTGAGTTCTTACTCAATGATTCTGTAGTTTATCGTTAAAAGACTATTGGGGGAACTGACCAAGAGTGCTTCCTCAAAGAGTCTTAGATTACATGAGACCATTGGGGTAAGACTGTGGGACTTATCCCAGGGGGTTGTTATAGAATTACTGTTAAATGATAAGTTGAATCAGAGGTGTTAGGCCATGAGAACATTCCTAAAGGGAAACTTGTGAATGATTAGTTGAATAATTAATAAATATAAATAAATGCATCTGAAACTGTTGAAATCATTACTTTTGATTAGATCCTTATTTGTTACTTAATTTTTCATATTGTATTATTATATATATTCACTGACAGTTAGAAACATATCGATGGGTGGTTTCCAAGTAGGATTCATCTCACACATTGTTATGGTCATGCTTTTGTGCCCAAACAGATTATATTGTTGTAGGTATTAATAAGAAAAAAGAACCCTTATACTTTAGGTACATGATTATAGCAGATATGTAGAGAAAAAGACCAAGATGAGGCTTGCGATTCTACTAGAGTTTACTTGGTTCCTTTGTACTTTGGTTTAGTATTGTATTTCATTATTGTGAACTGTTTGGCTTCTTTTATACACATAGGTTCCATGAATAATTTATATATGTTTTCTAGTTGTTTATTTACTTTCATTCATCTACTATTTACTTATTGTACAGAATTACTGTTCCTAAAACTGTTATAATTTGTTTTTCGTTATGTTACTCAGATAATGTGATAATAGTTTCCCCACCATCTCACATAAGGCCCTCACTGCTAGTCAGAAGCCTCTGGCATTTGGGGAAATGCTCTTGAGGCCATGTGACTAACCCGGTACGTGGAACCTTTGGGCGGCTCTCAGAAATGAGTAGTTACGTATATATTAATGGTCTAGAATATGAATAAATATATTATCACATATTTATCTTTCCATGTAACATTGTACGAGATAATAGCATTAGAGCACTTAATGCATCTAAAGGACATAATAGTTAACCATAATGATGAGATTATTAGAGTTCTACAACTATATTCTTAAATACATGTTCTTTGGATACATGATATCATATAATGGGACAAAAAAGATACAAGATATCTACTATATAATGCTCATAATACATTAAAATACTTCTAATGATTTTTTACTTTGTAATATATAAAATAGGGGCTTATGAGAACATCCCCACCTATTGAAATTCCACATGTTATATATTTCATTGGATATTCATATAATTAAAAATGTGTTTTGGTCCTTTAAATGGAGATTATAAATAATTCTGATCGTGTGTTTTATAGTGGGATATATCGATGAGAACCATAATTCCAAATATTCATTTATAAGTGGGATATATTGGGTTCATTAGTTTTGATATAGAATTAATAAATAAATTAAGATAACAATTTCCCCTTTTGAGTTAATGGAGTTTATATCTCAGCCCTTTGATGGGAATAAGACTATCCGATTAAGAATATGGCCATGATAGTTTTATTAGTGAGTTCATTCTTATTATTTCAATGAAATATATATCAACCATATAGGTTTATTACAGGAGTAATGAAAACTAATTAATAATAAAGATTGAAAAATAAATTATATTACATAGTAAGTATTTATAATATTTTATTGTCATTTTGTGGACTTAGTCCATTATTAATGGGTGGCTTGACATGTTTTTGGATGCTAATCATAGAATATTGGTAACTAAATCCCAATATAACTCAAAAATAAGCATAGAGGGACATACACTATGTGTATCCAAATCCATGGTTAAATTCTACATGAAATTAATATTATAATATAATATTATCTTCAAGTTCTCAGAATAATTTTTATTTTGGATTTGTAAATTTTTTAAATAGTATACTAAAAAAACAAAGCATTGATATTTATTTCATAAAAATATAATTATTATTCAAGGTTCAGTGAAAGGATTGATATATAGGGTTAAGGTTTATGTTAGAAATAATATTTGAAATTTAATTTAATTAAATAATACTTTTTTAATAAATAATATTTATTTATATATGAGTTATGTGTGAATCAATGAAATAACATTTATAATAAAATTATGATTATTCTCTTTTTGGATCTCTAAGTTTTAAAATATTTTCTATGGGCCTATATGTAATAAAAAATTATTAACGTAGTTATATAGACTAGGTTATATCTTATCTTGGATTAATTTTCTTTTGAGAACAATGATAAATCTATAAAATTCAATCAACCCTAGAGAAGTAAAACTCAAGAAGAATGTCTAGTTCTAAAATTAATTATCCTCATCCATCATTTCAAGTCTTGAACATAACCAAAATAATCCTGCAAGCCTCAAAGGAGTTCCTGTTGTGATCTATTATGAATTATATAAGTAGTGAGGATTTTTTTCACTAGAACCCAATGATTATACAGTACAATATTGAGGTTCATGAACCATGCATGGATCACCACAACATGGATGATGGAATGTATATGACAAAATAATGATAAAATGACAAAAAACAGTCAACCAATTTGATATCAAACAATGAGATTCACTCTAGTGTAATTCATGTTTATATAAATTAATGATAAATTATATGTGAATGATCCTCACTCTGTTAATAATCTAGGGTATAAATTGTTATGTTTCAATTATTAATCTAAAATAATTGAAGAAAAATTATTTGGCATGGGCCCGATCACTTCTACGGTACTCCCTAGAACATTTAAGTGGCATCAAAGTAGTCATATAATAATATATCATTACTTATTTATCATTATTTGAATTATTCATTTTTTATGTTTTAAATTTATAGTTTATTTAGTATTTAATATGAACTGAGGGATATCTTTTTCGTTAAACAATATATATCCAATAATAGGTTGATAATAAATGAAGAGCATTTGAGGATTCCATATAGAGGTTCCATAGATTCACTATAGACAACTGAAACTATACAATATGAAATAGAAAAGAACTTGTCTTATATATTGATTCACATATTTAAGAAAATATTGCCAATAATAAATGGATCCTTTTATAGAAGAGTACATAGTGACATTACATTAAGTGTATTAGAAAAAATAGATGGAACACAATTTTAGGGATTACACAATGTGTAGCTAGAGTATTCATCATGTGGTCCTCCACAGTTATCCCTAAAGGAATCAAAGAATTCATTTTGTCAAAGTATGTGACATGAATTTATTAAATTCCATGTTGAGAACTAAAATTAGGAAACAAAAAATGCTTTGATTATGTGATGTGTGGTTGGAATACACATCCAGTATCATGTAAACATAGGCAATAATTACATGCCAAGTCCTTTGGTGTATTTTAAGGAAATCAAAAAATGGAATAAACAATGTGTCATTTGATTTTACATTTCATGTAATTAATATCCATTTTTCTTAGAGTAAACATATATAAAATACTTACACTATGTGAATGAATTATATATAATCAAAATGAGTAATGAAATTAAACAAAATGTCACGGTGTGTGCCCAGTATAACTTCCTTATGAGAGGGTTTTATAGAATATTAAATACTCAATTTTATTTATACCATAATTTCTAAATTACATACCATGTATGATCATTCTACACATAATTTAATTCACTATAATTAATCATGGTACATGAAATGTAGTTTAACAAGTGTTGTGTGTCATTAATTTTGACTTCAACACTTTTCTTGAATCACTAATCTATAATCCATGTAACATGTGACACTCATATATGTTCATTCCTCTTAGGTTCATTATACATGATAAGGACCATACATTATGACATGAAATATATAAGGATGTATGTCATATATTGATTAGTCTATGGGCTGTGTAGATTTGAGATAGAATCTAAACATAATGAAAGTCCATGAAACAAGTCACTTTTTAGTAAACTCTATGTAAATAATTAATTTTTAATTAAATAAATTAAATTAATTAAATTACAATTAAAATTGATATATTTTCTAGGAAACTTTGTATAGAAGTTTATTATAAATATATGAAATTATTCAAAATATAATTAATTTATTAACTGAGGAAATGTATCATAATTAATAGAAAATTTAAATAAATGAAATAAATTTTATTATATTTGAAGTTATTTCTTGTGTGAATTATCATCAGTTTTATTGTCCAATGTGTTGAGTCAATAAGGGTTTCTTTATGACTTTTCAATTCCTTCATACTTCGGGGAGATTGTTAGGTCAATAAGGTATCCTTATGAATTTACCAATCCTTCTTGTTTTGAAAATCACAAACACCTTATTTCAGGGCAAATCTCATTTTACCCATTGTTTTACTTCTAAAAGGAAAATTTCCTTCCCCATGGAAATTTACAGTTACCTAGATTTCATTGCTCATATAAATATTTTTTCCTTTGTATGAAATTTTGTTTGTAATAAAAT
This sequence comes from Viscum album, assembly GCA_963277665.1. Taxonomy (NCBI): domain Eukaryota; kingdom Viridiplantae; phylum Streptophyta; class Magnoliopsida; order Santalales; family Viscaceae; genus Viscum; species Viscum album. Next base: position 917,161,117 of record OY728164.1, on the reverse strand, counting down.
ACCTCAGAATCTTATAATTTCATAGATATGAAGCATTCTGTTTTAGGATCCGAATTCTCAGAATTCTGGTTATGAACAATTCTGAGTTCTGACTCCGAATTATGTACAATAATTCTGGTTATGAACTCTTTTGCGTTCTGACACTGAATTCTGAATCAGAATTCTGGTTACAAACTCCTCTAAGTTCTGACTCTGAATTCTGAATCAGAATTCTGATTACGAACTCTTCTGAGTTCTGACTCTGAATTCTAGATATGAACTTCTCTATGTTCTAACTCTGAATTCTGGATATGAATTCTGGATATGAACTTCTCTGATTTCTGACTACGAATTCTCATGAACTCCGGCTCCGAACATTGTAAGTTCAGGATCTGAATTCTTGTAAATCCAGATTTTGAATTTCCTTCATTTTCAGACTCCGGAATTCTATAGAATTTGGGTTCCAAATTCCTAAAAATTAGAATCCAAATATCCTTGTATTGTAGACCCTGAATTCAATTTTGGTTAGACTCTGAACTTTATTTTCATTACATTTCAAATATTAAAATTTAGTCATTATAATTTGTTTAGTTATAAAACAATGTCGTGCTTTTAGTTATCAACTAACCGGTGATTAAGTGACACGTGTACAGGTCCCTCTGATATTCAATGAAAAATATGATCGTTGGAGGAGGGAGCCGATCGTTGGAACCGGGCCTATAAATAGAAGCTCATTTGAAAGATCTCGAGACTTTTGGAACATCATCTTAGACTTTTGACAAAGTGCTGGTGAAGTGATTTCTAGAAACATAGGCTCTTATAAACTCTTAGGCTTCTGGAAGAATGTTTTGAACCTCTTTTTTAAACATTTCTTTGTGAAGATTTTCATAGTGCAGAGGTTCGATTTCCTTGAAATCAGAGGCTTCAGGTTGTGAAGTCGGAGGTGTCGATTTCCTTACAAATCGAGGGCTTGTAGGAATAACAAGACAGATTCCGATTTTCGGATTGAGGTCTTACCTGGGTTTGGGTAAGACAGACTTTTGTGAAAGTATAAATTAGGGGAACTTTTATCTAGGGTTTTTGGATACCATTCTCTTTGGGTTAAAAGAGTTACTATTTGTTACTTGTAGTATTTTTTCTACTGAGTATTTTAGTTGTTGAGGAATGTATAACTTTCATATACTTCCTTAAACTTGTACTCTGATTTTATAGGATTCTATATGTATTAAGGTATAATATTAGTTGGTGTAAAATTTTGTTATGTTTCAAATCTGGAAACACTTTGCCCGAATCAACAAATATAATAGAACTTAGAGGTGTTGTGAATTTTGGTTACACAAAATTTCCTTATGGATCTTTTAAGTATAAAATTTACCCCCTATGGTTTTTTAGAATCTCATGTATATATATTTGATACTACATTTGGTATTATAGAGTATATCATACTCACATACCATCTCAACACAATGTATTTATTAGATTTAATTTAAATTTATTATCCTTATAAGGGATTTGTTAAAAAAATAATAAATTATAATTATATTATGGATGTCATCCACACATCTAATCATATAGCTTCCTATGTTTCCATGGTTTCTTTTATGCAAACCCCTATACTATTCTAATATTTTCCCTCACTTATATGTGAGTTTACATATTTATAGTAAATATCTTTATTGTGAGTGGAGGTGTTTTATGATCAAATCCATGAGTAACCTAATAATGGAGACACAAATGACTATAGTTGGAACACAATAACTCAAAAAAGTGTGAGTTCAAGAATTTTTTCATCTATGGTCAAGGGTAACATTATCATTGGATTAATATAAAAGACATTATAAATATCAGGATCGTGAACATTAATTTATTTTATTTCTATAAAATTCACAGTTAATTATTTATGTTTATCGGATGATTGGCACAGTTAGGTAAAATAAATGAATTTACAATCTTGTAAGAAAGAATAAAATAAATGGATGAGGTATTTTTTTTATCAACCATAGTTTTTAAATTATGTAGAATTCACATAAAATTTACAATCATGTAAAATAGAAAATGACTAATACATACTCCTAAAGATAAAAAATACATCAAAAAATATTAATTCTAATACTTCTAACCCTAATTGTAAAATAATAGAACCATAAAACTAGGTGTTTGATATGGACCATATTAAGAAACATAAAATTTTCATGGATTTCTTATGAATATTTCTGGTTGACCTAATGATCCCATTGTTGAGTGCATCAAATTGAATTTTTAGTTTTTACTATATTTTTGGCAATATAACAGGAACCCCAGGTTGTCTCTTGATAGAGCGTTAGATCATTATTTTAAAAAGAATGTCTTTATTAAGAAAATAGAGAACATTGTTGTATGAAATTTAGGGTTTCTTTATTTAATATGAAATCAAATAATATAAAATGATACAAAAGAAGAAATTGATAGATTCAATTAAGCGTGATCAACCCTGGGATATCTAATGATACTCATCCTTCATAGATTCAATAGATAGGATTATGTTATTTTGATCGATTGTTTTAACACCTAGATCCAGATTTTTACTTATTTTATACTAGGATACTTTGTAAGATTCATTTGGAAACACACAATGATTCATCAGAAACCGCCGATGATTGAGTGATTTTTGTTCGACTTTATAACCAAGACTCTCCAAGGAAACACATGAATAACTCGATGCACTACCAAGGATTGTAATATATTTCAATGTGTCACCACAAAAATTAATGTAAATGTAAGTGTAAGTGCTTATGTTACTATAATTGACCAATATGAACCACCAAAAACACAAAAATTTAAATGGTGAATGAGAATTATTGAATGGTGTGTGAAAGATCACATGAATGAGTACCCCTAAAAATGATCATATGAGTCGAGTAAAACATAACAGTACATAACTCAATAAAATATGAATATGAAATTAAGAAAATCAACATAAAAACATGGAATGAAACAGATAATTCTATAACTAAAAAAACAAAGATCATGATTTATTACATGTTCCTCCTCGAGTGATCATGAGGATTTTAGAACTCCGTGGGGGGGGGGGGGTAGAAGAAAAATAAGTATAAGTAGAACATCACATAACATCAAGAACATCTAGGTATGATGATAGGACTCATTTGAGTCTATAAAATTGTAGCACATTTCCTCTTGGTTGATCATCCAAATAGGGTTACAAAGGCATTCATTTATAGTCAAAATAGGATGTGGTTTTGGGAACCATGATTTTGAGAAACAACTTGGACCATGGGTTTCGACCAATAGAAAATCTTATCTATTATTTATCAAAACTAAATAAATGTTGGTATGCTCCCTTTATATCAACATGTCAAAATAGCTGTCTAGATAATTTATATACTAATATATATTTCTAAAATATAGATGAAAATTTATGACTCCATGGAGATTCATTTTGTTGGAATTATTGGTTCGGTTGGGCCTCTTAATGGAGCAATTGGGATTTATTTCCTTCCTTAATTTTTTGTCACATTGTGTTTTAGATTGGATCACCAAATTTTATCCCATTTATAATTATGTATTTAATTAAATATTTAAATCAATGGATATGTGTTCATGGTATTTAATGAAGTTTAACTTGTTTTACTTCTGCATCATTTTGAGCCCTCCGAATCTCCTTTACTTCTAATGAAATAATCAAAACATGTGAAATTTCCATTTTTATCAGTGAAAAAAATAAAATTATTTAATAAAAAAACAATTTCAATTATTTATTATAATTATAATTTTCAATATAAAACTAGTTTAGTATAGTGGTTTAAGGGTAAAAATGAATAGGAAATCGCAGTGCAATCACACTACCACACTTAATCTTTCACACTCCTGGTAAAAGCCTTATATCCTAACATATTACCATTGCTAAATCAAATGTGTGAATACTTACAAGATTATTTTTAAATGGAATTCATCATGTCTTGTTAATGAAATCAAATTTTCAATCATTTTTATTGTCTCACAGTAAAATTGGTTCAACATCATTTGTTTACCCATGAAACATGTGACAACCTACCTCACCTAGAATTTTTTCCTTCTTCACTCAAGGAATATATGTAACCAGAGTTTTTCTCTTTTCCCAAAGATCGTGAGATCTTAACATATTATCTCTTTGATTCCATGTCTTCTACCACAATAAACTACTATTCTACTCATGATGACTTTGAATGAGTTGTTTTATGGTTCAAGGGTTGTTATTATTTAATGTATAAAAATATAAGGCAGAAGAGACGTGTTTAATCACTTAATTAAAAAATATGTCAAAACTCAGTAAGTTTTCACAATGAATTAACACACTCAACCACTCCAAATTATATCACTTCCAACACACGATCCTAATTTTCCATTTTTGTGGGTCCAAAGAAAACAAAGAATAATAATGAGTAAACTTTCAGTTTTCTATTTTATTCTTTTGTTCTATTTTATATTTCAATAACTATATTTTTTTCAATTTTTATTGGATATAAATAGGGAAAATGTGTAAAAAATGATGCAATATGGATTGCGAACCCACTGCATAAGGAAAATGTCGGCACCCTTTTTATCAACCCATAACAAGGATTATTTCTTTACAATTCCATTGGAAAACCAGTCTCCCCCAAACTTTCTAAATGTAAAACCAGAATTTATGTAAGACATGGGTAGGTAGAGATAAATTAGCTTGTATTGTGGATACCTAATATAGATTTCAAGATCTCTATGCATAAAGAAGGGTTAAAGTTCAAGGTGGAAAAAATTATCGGCTAATTGTATAAAGGGATTTTCAATGAGTGATTACCTCTATCATGAATTTAGAACACTTGAGTCATATGGTCAACCAAGATCAAGAAATGTTCAAGTTTCTCTACATGACATGAGAGTATAATTACTGTTTTAAAAATAATAATATTAAATATAGGTATTAGAATATATCTTGGGAAATGGATTAGCATATTGGTCAGTTCTAATGAGGAATGTGTTTTAAAAATCCATTAATCACCTATGAATTATTTGAAAACAAAAATTCTAGGAAAAAAATATTCTATATCAACATTCATTTAATTTTTTTCTCCAAAAAAATGTAATTTTCCACTAAATTGAATCCATCATGAAAAATGATTTTGGATATTATTTTTATAAAAAAAATTTCTCTAAAAACACAGAATAATTTTTTTTTGTATATCATATGATTTTTTTATTTTTTATAACTATGAAATGTCACCCTCCCCCACAACTAAAAATTAAATTTTCCTCAATAAGCTCATTTTAAATAGATAGAAAAGTAAATAATGTTAGTGATAAGGGGAACCATTCTAAGTGGTGTCATATGTGGTATCCATCAGTCAGGTTTACTCCATGATATGCTTTGTAAAATACCCATAGAAGTGTTTGAGCCACTTCCCATTGATAGTAAGCCTCATTCTATTATTCTCATGAAAATACAATATAACACCATTAGGGTTATCATAAGTAACAATATAAGGACCAAGCCATCAAGAAATAAGCTTACTTGGTTTGAGGTTTAGCCTAGAAATATACATGAGAACATTCCCACCAATATGAAACTTATGCCAATGAATCATACCATCATGGTTTTTCTTTGTTTTCTCTTTATAGTTTTGAGAGTTCTCATATTAATCATGATGAATTTATTCTAACTCTTGAATCTGTAACTTCATATGTTATCTTTAATATGATAGATTCATAATACATTGTTTAAAATCACACATATGCATGATGATCTACCTCTACAGGGAGGTGAAAGTAATTTTACATACACAATATTATATGGTGAAATTATTATCTAGGTTTCAAAAGATACATGATATTCCTAAAGAGTATATTCCAAGAACAAAATCCTATCATTCTTATTGGGTTGTACCATTTTTTCCAATGTTCTCTTAACTTTCTGATCTGTGATTTTTTCTTTTCCATTAGTTTTCAGGTGATATGAAGTGGACAATTTTTAAAAAAACCCATACATAGAAAGAAGGTTTTTCATGTTTCAATTTCAAAAAATTGAAAACTGATCACTAAAAAAGAATCTCAGAAAACAAACCTACTAAAAATATAGGGCCACACTAAATCAAAAACCACTTGAGATTCATCTCCTTGGTAGCCTCCACTTACAACCATTTAGAGAGACAATCTATATCCTAAAATATGTACACAAATCCAAATGAATTTAGAGAATTATATATGAATTCAATTCCCCAATATTCTAAGATCTTACAAAATAACATGGTTTGTTGGGGAATTTCAATACTTTCAAGATATTACTATTGAATTGAAATCATGTTCATGAATTAAAAACCATGTCGATATACCAATAAAATGTTGGCCAATAATTTCCTGAGTCAAAGAAATTTCGAGTAGTGCATTGTGAGACAAAGTGGCCCCCACAAGATAAAGTTTGATAGAAACTGAAAACTGAGGTTCTCTCATGGTTAGGGACACGCCTATGAAGTAATTTGTCACTATAAATTATATATAGGTATGGTTAATACCAAATTTACTATAGTGAATCATGATTAAGTCTTTAGGATTGTGAGGTGTAATATTAGGGGGACCATAGATATTGTAATAAAATTTACAATGTTTGCATACCAGGAAGTATGGTCTACAACATCTTAGAGGTTATCATGTGGAATGAATTATTTAATGGGGAGGTATGAGTCATCATTGTGTTCTAATGGTGGTGAAATCCAGCTAATTTGGTCAGCTAACACATTTTCTTGTCCTCACTTATCTCTAATTTTATGGTCAAACTCATAGAGGGGGAGTGTCCCTTGAATGAGGTGTGGCGTAGCTTCATGTTTCATTAGGAGAAAACAAAGGGAAACATTACTAAAAAAAGATAATGATTTTTGACCCGATAAAATAAAAATGGTATTTTTCAAAGGAAAACACAACAGAAAAGAGTTCCTTTTTAGTGGTGTTATAGTTTTCCTACCCATGGTCAGTTGTACGTGAGTCATACATAATTACATGAGGGTAATTATCAACACTTTGTGATAAAACTTCCCCAAAAGAAAAGTTTGAGGCATCAAACAGAAGATCGAAAAGGTGATCCCACCATGGTGTTTGTATAATGGGAGATGATGTGAAACTCATTTTTAGTGAATTTAAATCATCCTCACAATTTTTATGAAATAAAATTTTGAAATACTTTTTCGATAATTTAGATTGTGGAAGTGATATATTATTAATGTCTTTGATTAATCGATTGTAAAACCCAGCATGATCCAAGAAGGATCACACCTCAAAAATAAATTTTGGACATGTAAGTGATGAAATTATTATTTTTCTGATTTAAACACTTGAATTAGATCTTTTTAAATAACATTCCCAAAAATTATTCACTTCTCAACCATGAAATGTCATTTCCAAAAATTTAATATGAGATCTTCTTCAATGCATGGAAGGAGGAAAAAACCTAGGTGAGTCAAATAGTCATCAAAGGATGTTCCATAAACATTGAATTCATCCCGAACAACATCCACTAAATTATCAAGGTACTCAGAAAAAATACTCAACATGCATCACTATAAAGTACCAGAAGCATTTAATAAACCTAATGACATCCTTATATATGAAAATGTTCCAGATATATTGGTATATGTTTTCTTTCCTTGATATTTAGGGTCTATATTGATTTGAAAATAACCCGAATGGCCATCAAGAAAACAATAATGGGGACTTACCAGCTATTCTTTTTAACATTTGTTCAACGAAAGGTAGATGAAATTGGTCCTTTAAAATGACATGATGAAATCAAAAATTGTCAATATAGTTTCACCAAATGTTTTTCACATGTTTTGGAACCAATTCATTCCATTCGTTTGAAACTACTATTATTTTATTTTTGGTTTGGAAATTTTTTTACTAGGCTAACCCTTTTACTACCAGATATTGGATAAATGATCCTTGGTGCAAGTAGTTTATTGACATAAAATTTTACCACTTCAAGGATAGTGGGATTCAAACGATGTTGATCTTACCTTACTAGATTAGCCTCGCCAACAAAAATTATATGGTTCATAAAAATAGATGGTATAATCTTTGTAATATTAGCCAATGTCTATAAAATTATCTTTTTGCATGCTCTCAAAAGGTCGAGCAGTTTTTATTCCAACTGTGGAGAGAGGTTATTAGAAATAATGATGAAAATTGGTAAAACCCTCGAGATAGGCATATTTTAAATTTTATGGAAGTGGTTTTAGTATCAACACTAGTGATTATTTTTATTGAGTGAGGGGACTTTCGGGGAGTGAGGTACATGAAACTAACTATATAATCATTTTTATTTATATATAAAGAGAATAAATGTAAATGAAATTTTCAGAATCAACGACCACTATGGGTACCTTAGAATGAACACACTCATCATTTAATGTAGAAAATATACCCTTTTATGAACCCACACCACACTCATAACATGAATCAAAACTCAAATCATCCATGGGTGAAGATGGGGATAAATGAATAAGATTTTGGGTTGGGGAGATAATTTATTTTGTGCGTATCATTTGAGATAACTTCCAATGATTAGACATTAATAGTGGAATGCTCTTCAAAGAGGTGTTTCATAGCATCAAGGATATTAAAACATAGATTTTCATTATAGAAATCAATTGAAAGTGTACCATTGTTAATTTTTATGATATGACTAGATATTTTAAGGAATGACATCCCAATTATTATAGGATAATTTCCTTGTGTTTGGGTATCATACAACTCAATAAAATAGTAATCGGTGTGGAAGATGAGATTCTTATCTCTTATGAGGACATACTCGATTACTCTGAATGGGAATATTGTGCTCTATTTAGAATGTTGAATTATGATTCCCATTGGTTTATGCTCTACAACCTATAGATAATTTTAGACATAGTTATAAATAACATTTAATTAGACACAAAAATCTAGAATTAAAGCTAAAAAGAAGGTCTCTCCTATAGTGAAAGGAATCTAAAAGTTCTAGGATCCTTGAATTTGGTTGGAATTGCTGGTTTTATTAAGGAATATACATTCCTACTCAGGTGTACTCTCTCATTCGACATCAGTCACTATCTATGGGTGCAATTCTATTTATGAAATCTGGCATATCACAAGATTTGTTTAACTGTATCTATTAAAGTAATGTTAACTTGTACATTTTAAATTTATCTATTTTTACCTTATCAATCTCATTATCAAATTTTTTCATAGATCTAGAGATTATTCATGGGAAATGAAGAGAAATGGATAGTTAAATGGAATCATTAATGATATTTTTCACCATTCTTAATTTTTTTCACAGTTATTTTTTTGAGTAGGTATAAGGACCTGAATTTAAACATTACATAATATTGAATTAAATGGAGAATTCACATTGAGGATATTTTCAGGTTTAGATTTCTAATGTAACACCACGAGCTTCCATGATACACTTCTCATTCAATAATGCAATAGCTTGCATTGTACGCAACTTCGAGTTCTAACACACCGCAACTAATCAAAGTAGCCGTTATGAATAGTAATAACCACTTTTAAAATTCATAGAAATTTTATATTTCAAAATGGACTTCATTTTTGTATTCCTAATATTGAAATTATCCTATGTTGAATTTTTTGTAATTTTCTGAGAACTTCCAATTTTTTATGAATAGTGACAAATACTTAAAAACAACTTTTTTAATCAAAATAATTTATAGTGATAAATTATACTATTTAGTGGTTTTAAAGTATAATTAGAATATATTTTTACCATTTTATACAATGGTGGTCATTAGAATTAATTTAACATTGAAATTGGACATAAACAATTGCCAATCTTTTGATATAAATTGTTTCTTAAAAACACGCTATTTGTTGTGACAATGAGAATTAATTATAAAATTAATTAATGAAACTTATATGTTTGTAATTTTTTAAAATAGACATCATTTTTGAATTCATAATATCAATTATAGCTTAGGGTCAAATTTTGGCATTGTTCTGAAATACTTCAATTTTTGATGAATAGTGAAACCATTAAGTGGTAGTTAAATAACTGATTTTTCATTTAAATGAAATATTACCACTTCTGTGGTTTGATTTTCAAAAATCCAACATACATGGTTGTCATTAGGATTTAAAATGTAGTTCAATGGGATTAAAATAATTTTTTGGTGAATAGTAACTTTAAGTTTAATTAATCGCGATTAAAGGTAATTAGTGAAATTTAAGGTAAAAATGATATTATAAAAATATGAAAATACCCTTACACTTGTCCTACCCCTGTTGTATGAGTAATGGCCGACCAATACAATCCATGGGTCAACTTGGGGACCCCATGGAGCCACTTCAGTTGGAAAATGACATATATACCTTTTATTTAATGTTAAAGTTAAAAAATGACACTAACATGTAATGTTTTACTAAAAAAAAATTTACATGGGGTTATACAAGTCATATTTTGGACTATAAATAGTCATTGGAAAGATAAAAATATTTCCTACGGTATAGTATTTTTTTATAATTTTTAGACATTAAATAAAGTAAATTATTTATGACATCATGATGATGCAGCGATGACCTCATTATTTAACGATTTAAATAAAATGAGAAGATAATGTAATATCCAAGGCTTACACTTCTCCAAATCCTATTGGATGAGTTTATTTCGAACCCTTATCACCGTATCCTCAAATTATATAAGTTTGGGACCTCTAAAATCCGAAACTCATTTTATAATAAAGTGACTTTTTCATTACTTTCCAAGAGTGCCCCTCCTCTCCACTTATAAAAGGCCCCCACCTCTACCACCTCATTCACACATTCAAACCATTTGGCTCGGCCAAACTCTACCCAAATACTCTCCCAACTTCCCTATCTTACTTCTAGAAGCCTCACTTTGGGCAGAACTCTTCCCAAGTAAGCCTTTGGCTCAAATCAAAAAGAGTTAACCGATTTTGAGGTAATGTCTTCTCCAATGTTGTTTTGTTTTATTTTTCTTCTCCAACCCCCTAAACTCTTTTTATTCATTTCTTTTGTAAAAAAAAACAGTATCCTCAATATACTAGGATGTTTTTATAAGAAGGATTCGAGCTACACTTACACACACCTACATCTAATGGTTAAAGAACATACGGTTTCTGTGGATGGAAAATTTCTGCCTCGCGAAATGATGATTGTTCAACACTCATATAACACCTTCAATGGTGGCCATTAAGATGTCACTATATTTATATATGATATATAATATGTTTATTTTTTACTTATGATTCTGTATTTCTCATTTATGGCGTACTTTATGATTTCCATTATGGGTAAACGCGATAATTTCATTTTAGGAAGTGCGGACTACCGCCCCCTCAAAGTGATTTGAATCGTTAATGCAATATGTGGGATGTATAAAGGATGGAGTAAATGGTATTATATACTATATTATACTGGAATTATATTATACATTTATATCATTATGATTTCATTCCATTAAATACGAAATAGAAATGAAAGTAGCGTTCATGCGTACGTACGGCTTACCGTCTCCATGAACGGTGCATTTCATTTCTTACCTCGAAATGTTACGTAATATTATAAATGAATGTATATACTGGATATATATGATATATATGACATCTAAACCATGAATATAATTCTGGAGATAATGGATATTCTACCACATAAACAACTTGTAATTATAAGAAGTTTATTGTTGACTCAAGTACCAAAGATCGACAAAACGACCGTTATTAACTTAAATAATTACATAATGTTAATATCATTGTAATAAGTGATATAAAAAGGATAATGAAATTGAAAATGGTTCTTAATAATGTATATATTAACTCTAGTTTATTATTCATGCGGCTAAGGAACGGTTGAGTCAAGTCAGACACGAGGTAAGGGAACTTCGTAACCCAATTTCTATTCTTTGGGTTAATCTCCTACTTTCAAATTATGTCATGATATTATTATGTCCTATATTGTATTTTTACATTATTTTTGTGTAATTATAGTGAATACACATTATGGATGTAATTTATTTAAAAAAAATTATCTTTTTAAGGACTTCGTCTCAAACCCCTTTCATTGAGGCATATTTGGTTTCATACACAACTTTATTTTATACGGTGTATAACCCCCTTTGACTTTTACGTTTATTCAAAAGGAATATTTTTTATACGAAGAGTTTTTCTAAACGACAAAAGGTAATTTTTTTCTTTCCGTACTTATGCGGCGACAACAACTTCTCCTCCACCGTGACCATTATTTGAGTTTCGGATTCCTCTACAAGCCATCATTTTTTTAAGGAAAAATAAATACAAAGTTTTAACTTTCTTTTATTTTGGTATTGAAAATGGTTTTGAAAGAATTGTTATTATATAAATGTGTTGTATTGATATCTTGTGATTGAAATGTGGAAATTTTATGTTTCCTTTATGCATGTTTTATGTGATACGATTATGTTATGGTTTAGGATATGTTTAAACCTATTCATATGATGAATGTATTGGACTTAATAAGTGACGGGTGGAGCCCTCTATAGATCCTCGATGCAATGGTTGGTCTCATGAGACAACTAGACGTGGAATTGGCCGAGGCCCTTTCCCAATTTGATTTATGGTTTTGGCCGAGGCCTTGACAAAATGTTTCAGAATGTCTAGCATTATACATTCCCTCATTATGAAAGTGGTTATTGATATTGCATGTGATTATTCGACCAGTAGAATATCTATATGAAGAATTGAATGGAATTATCTCATTTTAATTTTTCTATATTATGTTGAAGTTCAAGTTTAAAAGGCTTTTGTTTTAGTTATACATTTCCTTAAATGTTTATGTTTATTGATGAAAGCTTTCGCTATATTGTTATCCTTACTGAGCGTCTGAGCTCACCCCTTTCAATGTTTTAATATTTTTCCAGGATGTGAAGAAGTATTTTATGAATGACCTGCAAGGGTAGTCAGAAAGGAATATGAGTGTGGACTATGAAGACTATGTTATTGTAGTTTGTTTAATTTTTGATGTAATTAAAGACTTATGAATGTATCTAGTGTTTCCAAGGCTACTAAACTAATCGGTCTTTCGAGACTTGATCTTTTGTGATCATGCCAATGTTACGAAGTAATGCACCGACTCTGGGTAGCTGGGGTTGGGGCGTTATAGTTGGTATCGGAGGCAGTTTAGTACTAACCTTGGAAGCTAGATTTAGATAAACTCTGATTAGAGCACATAGCCCGAAGATAGACTTTAAGGATTAGTATAGAAGAACTTCCTAGAATTTTGGTATTATAGTAATTTTGTGAGTTTTCCGAGCAATACATCCCTGTCTGGATACGAGAAGGTAGAGGCGGCTCTAGCACAGATGTACCTAGTGGTAAAACCCGAAAACACCGCTTTGAGCTAGACTCGAACAGGAACTGGTGCACGACAACGGGCCTTGCTGCACTCTTGGTTACGACACTCCCGGGGGATATGCTTAGGATAATTCTCATTTTCTTTACAAACCACTATGAAGGGTTATGAGTATATACTTTATCAAAGAAAACATTTCTTTTTATGATTATGGATTATATACATAAATAGTTCAATTTATGTAAAGTGTTTTACAAATATGGAATTATGTATTTTAATTCATAAACTAATCTAGTTTATTCCATTGTTTAGAAATGGCACCTAGTGGAAGGAATGGAAACTGTATCAATGCATGCACTCCGTGTAGGGATTGCCCTCCTGCTCAAGATAATTATTGTGGAGCTGGAGATACAACTGGTACTGATCAACTTATTACCATACTGGGACAACTCACTCAGGTTATGAATAATAACCTTACTCGTATGGAGCACCCTGATCCACAACGTGGAGGATCAATGTTAGACCGCTTCATGATGCAACAACCACCAACATTTAATGGGGGTACAAATCCATTAGTAGCTGAGCAATGGATAAACTCCTTAGAGAAAATATTCCACGCCTTGGGGAGTAGTGAAAGGGAAAAGGTTATAATGGAAGTTTACTGCCTCATTGGAGATGCTGGTCAATTTTGGTCATTGATTCAAAACACAAAGGAAGATGATGACATTTCGAATATGGAATGGAGGGAGTTCAAAGATATTTTCTTAGAAAAATACTTTCCTCATGACCATAGAGCATATATGGAAAGGCAATTTCTGAGTCTGAAACAAAAGGAGGATGAGAATGTCGCAAAGTATGAGGCCAACATTACAAGGTTAGCAATGTATGCTGCAGATTATATACGTAACCCAAGAGGTAAGATTGATCGTTTATTTGATGGGTTAAAACCATTTCTCCATCGAGATTTAGTATCACAATCGTTCTCAACATATGAAGATATTGTCTCATGTGCTATCAAGACAGAAAAGGAATTCTCTAAGTCTTATGAAAACAAAGTAAATCAAGAGAAGAAGAGAATGATGGAACAAGAGACAGATAAAGGGAAAAAGGGAAAGAAGGATTTTCCATTATGTGATAATTGTGGGAAGAATCACCCCGGTAATTGCCTAAAAGGAATGGGAGTTTGTTATAAATGTGGAGAAAAAGGTCACCAGGCGCGTGATTGCAAGGGAAAGAAAGAGGCTATCAATGTTGAATGCTACAATTGTAGGGAAATGGGGCATTATGAAAATGAATGTCCTAAGAGTCAGGGAAACATATCTCAGAAATGGCCAAGGGATCAAGGACAATCTTATGCTGTTACTACAGTTGAAGCGGAATAATTAATGTATTGGTGCTTTTGGACTCATGGATTATATTCTGGTTATTAGAATAATGTGATATATATATAAGGATTGTACTGTAGTACTTGTTGATTTCAGTAAGGTTTTAATATGATAAAGGTAATTATATTTTTATTATGTGACAATAAGAGAAACTTTACTTTGTTTGGGGAATCTGATAAATTGATTTTGGAGTTAAGAGACCTTTTAGTGAATGTCTGGATAGACGTATTTTGGATAACTATAAAGGTTGGAGTAGATTAATTTGATCGTTGGATAGTATTGTATAAGGTTAAAAAATTTATGAAGATTATTTTTGCAATATTATAATACTATAGTTTTAGGAAAAGGACAACCTGCAGGGTGGGGCATAACCCATCGCGTCAGACAAAGCTGCAGGAATCGAACCCACAATCATAGTGCGACAGGCCTTTATTTCCTACCACTAGCCTACAGGAAGTCCCTGGTTATTACAAAATAGTTTTATTAATCTAAATGGTATGTGTTAATATTTGAAACCTTATATAATTAGGATAAATAGAATATTTTTGAGTTTTATTACATTTTAGAGTGAAAGCTGGGTTTGTGGTAAAAATTTATTAAAGAATGAAAGTCTACATGACAAGTATGTATATTCCCTTACGTTCTTAGTAAATCACCTAAATAAATTCCTAAACTTTAAAAAAGGTAACTCAAAACAAAAATGTTGTCGGTTAACTTTTCCTACTGAGGAATCAATGATCGTTTAACCAATCACAAGTTTGTGATTTTCTTGTAGTTAAACTTTCTCCTAATCCTGTTTTCTATAACTCTCC
This sequence comes from Viscum album, assembly GCA_963277665.1. Taxonomy (NCBI): domain Eukaryota; kingdom Viridiplantae; phylum Streptophyta; class Magnoliopsida; order Santalales; family Viscaceae; genus Viscum; species Viscum album. The sequence goes on along the minus strand of OY728164.1, from coordinate 917,145,603 downwards.
ACCAGAACATTATGGTTTGTTTCTCCTCCATATCCATATTTTCATCGAATCCTAGAATGGGCTATCTCGGGTGACCTTTGTACTTATCTTTCGTTCTTTTAATGTAATATTTTTATTAACCTTATTTCCGATGTGGGTTTTCCACAAAGGTATTTTCTATTTTCAACCTTTTATTTTCAAAGAAAAATTTCAAATTGCGAGGACGCAATTTATTGAAGGAGGGGAGAATGTAACACCCCGAGCTTCCACGATACGCTTCTCATTCAATAATGCAATAGCTTGCATTGTACGCAACTTCGAGTTCTAACACACCGCAACTAATTAAAGTAGCCGTTATGAATAGTAATAACCACTTTTTAAATTTATAGAAATTTTATATTTCCAAATGGACTTCATTTTTGTATTCCTAATATTGAAATTAGCCTATGTTGAATTTTTTGTAATTTTCTGAGAACTTCCAATTTTTTATGAATAGTGAAAAACACTTATGAACAACTTTTTTAATAAAAATAATTTATAGTGATAAATTATACTATTTAGTGGTTTTAAAGTATAATTAGAATATATTTTTACCATTTTATCCAATGGTGGTCATTAGAATTAATTTAACATTAAAATTGGACATAAACAATTGCCAATCTTTTGATATAAATTGTTTCTTAAAAACACGCTATTTGTTGTGACAGCGGGAATTAATTATAAAATTAATTAATGAAAATTATATGTTTGGAATTTTTTAAAATATAAATCATTTTTGAATTCAGAATATCAATTATAGCTTTGGGTGAAATTTTGGCATTGTTCTGAAAAACTTCAATTTTTGATGAATAGTGAAACCACTAAGTGGTAGTTAAATAACTGATTTTTCGTTTAAATGAAAAATTACCACTTCTGTGGTTTGATTTTCAAAAATCTGACATACATTGTTTTCATTAGGATGTAAAATGTAGTTCAATGGGATTAAAATAATTTTTTGCTGAATAGTAACTTTAAGTTTAATTAATCGCGATTAAAGTTAATTAGTGAAATTTAAGGTAAAAATGATATTATAAAATTATGAAAATACCCTTACACTTGTCCTACCCCTATTGGATGAGTAATGGCCGACCAAGAAAATCCATGGGTCAACTTGGGGACCCCATGGAGCCACTTTAGTTGGAAAATGACATAAATACCTTTTATTTAATGTTAAAGTAAAAAATGACACAAACATGAAATGTTTTACTAAACCAATTTTTACATGGCGTTATACAAGTCATATTTTTTACTATAAATAGTCATTGGAAATATAAAAATATTTCCTACATTATAGTATTTTTTTTATCATTTTTAGACATTAAATAAATTAAATTATTTATGACATCATGATGATGCAACGATGACATCATTATTTAACGATTTAAATAAAATGAGAAGATAATGTAATATCCAAGGCTTACACTTGTCCAAAGCCTATTGGATGAGTTTATTTCGAACCCTTATCACCGTATCCTCGAATTATATAAGTGTGGGACCTCTAAAATCCGAAACTCATTTTATAATAAAGTGACTTTTCCTTACTTTCCAACGGTGCCCCTCCTCTCCACTTATAAAAGGCCCCCACCTCTACCACCTCATTCACACTTTCAAGACATTTGGCTCGGCCAACCTATGCCCAAATACTATCCCAACTTCCCCCTCTTACTTCTAGAAGACTCACTTTGGGAAGAACTCTTCCAAAGGAAGCCTTTGGCTCAAATCAAAAAGAGTTACCCGATTTTGAGGTAATGTCTTCTCTAATGTTGTTTTGTTTTATTTTTCTTATCCAACCCCCTAAACTCCTTTTATTCATTTATTTTGTAACAACACCAGTATCCTCAATATACTAGGATGTTGTTATAAGAAGTATTCGAGATACACTTACACACACATACATCTAATGGTTAAAGAACATACGGTTTCTGTGGATGGCGAATTTCTGCCTCACGAAACAATGATTGTTCAACAGTCATATAACACCTTCAAAGGTGGATATTAAGATGTCACTAAATTTATATATGATATATAATATGTTTATGTTTTAATTATGCTTCTGTATTTCTCATTTATGGCATACTTTATGATTTCCGTTATGGGTAAACGCGATAATTTCATTTTAGGAAGTGCGGACTACCGCCCCCTCATAGTGATTTGAATCGTTAATGCCATATGTGGGATGTATAAAGGATGGAGTAAATGGTATTATACACTATATTATAATGGAATTATATTATACATTTATATCATTATGATTTCATTCCATTAAATATGAAATAGAAATGAAAGTAGCGTTCATGCGTACGTACGGCTTACCGTCTCCATGAACGGTGCATTTCATTTCTTACATCTAAATGTTACGTAATATTATAAATGAATGTATATACTGGATATATATGATATATATGACATCTAAATCATGAATATAATTCTGGAGATAATGGATATTCTACCACAGAAATAACTTGTAATTATAAGAAGTTTATTGTTGACTCAAGTACCAAAGATCGACAAAACGACCGTCATTAATTTAAATAATTACATAATGTTCATATCATTGTAATAAGTGATATAAAAAGGATAATGAAATTGAAAATGGTTCTTAATAATGTATATATTAACTCTAGTTTATTATTCAGGAGGTTAAAGAACGGTTGAGTCAAGTCAGACACGAGGTAAGGGAACTTCGTAACCCAATTTCTATTCTTTGGGTTAATATCCTACTTTCAAATTATGTCATGATATTATTATGTCCTATATTTTATTTTTACATTATTTATGTGTACTTATAGTGAATAAACATTATGGATGTACTTTATTTAAAAAAATGATCTTTTTAAGGACTTCGTCTCAAACCCCTTTCATTGAGGCATATTTGGTTTCATACACAACTTTATTTTATACGGTCTATAAACCCCTTTGACTTTTACGTTTATTTAAAAGGAATCTTTTTTATACGAAGCGTTTTTATAAACGACAAAAGGGAATGTTTTTCATTCCTTAATTATGCGGTGAAAACGACTTCTCCACCGTCATGACCATTATTTGGGTTTCGGCTTCCTCTACAAGACATCATTTTTTTTAATGACAAATAAATACAAAGTTTTAACTTTCTTTTATTTTGGTATTGAAAATGGTTTTGAAAGTGTTTTTATTATATCAATGTGTTGTATTGATATCTTGTGATTGAAATGTGGAAATGTTATGTTTCCTTTATGCATGTTTTATGTGATACGATTATGTTATGGTTTAGGATATGTTTAAACCTATTCATATGAGGAATTTATTGGACTTAATAAGTGACTGGTGGAGCCCTCTATAGCTCCTCGATGCATCGGTAGGTCTCATGAGACAACTAGACGTGGAATTGGCCGAGGCCCTTTCCCATTTTGATTTATGGTTTTGGCCGAGACCTTAATCATTTTAGACGTCTTGGCCGAGGCCTTGACAAAATGTTTCAGAATGTCTGGCATTATACATTCCCTCATTATGAAAGTGGTTATTGATATTGCATGTGATTATTCTACCAGTAGAATATCCATGTGAAGATGTGAATGGAATTATCTCATTTTACTTTTGCCAAATTATGTTGAAGTTCAAGTTTAAAAGGCTTTTGTTTTAGTTATACATTGCCTTAAATGTTTATGTTTATTGATGAAAGCTTCCGCTATATTGTTATCCTTACTGAGCATCTGAGCTCACCCCTTTCAATGTTTTAATATTTTTCCAAGATGTGAAGAAGTATTTTATAAATGACCTGCAGGGGTAGTTAGAAAGGTATATGAGTGTGGACTATGAAGACCATGTTATTTTAGTTCGTTTACTTTTTGATGTAATGAAAGACTTATTAATGTATCTAGTGTTTCCAAGGCTACTAAACTAGTCAGTCTTTCGAGACATGATCTTTTGTGATCATGCCAATGTTATGAAGTAATGCACCTACTCTGGGTAGCTGGGTTCGGGGCGTTACATCTAGATAATTAAGATATAACTATTACATCTCAAAAGATTACAATGTAGACACTTCTACACAGTTTCCATTTTTTTGCATAAAATAAAAACTTTTGAAAAAAGGATTCATGTCTAGTTCCATGTTTTGGACAACATGAATTTTACTTGATATCATCATTGACCCTATTCATCTTTAAGTCCTGTGAATACATTTTAAAACTTGGGATGAGCATAAAATGATCAGTAAGGGTTATAAAACAAAGAATGGATTTTTTTTCATAAATACATACAAAACATGAACTCTTTTACTTAACTCATTAAATCACAAGATTTACGAAAGACACATAGAAATCATATATCATAAAGTTAACTTGTGGAATCCATATCATACTTACATTATAGCTATCATAGAAACATAGGGAGTTACTTTGGAATACCCATTACAGTACATTCCCTAAATCTCTTAGGATAAACATTCACATTTACCTCCATCACGTTACCCAATGCATTGGAGAGCTATCTCGGGCTCACTCGCACATGGTTTATCAGGGAACCACCCGTATACATAAATAATTCCCAAGGACCATAACTTGATCATAAGACATAACATAAGCATAAAGGAAAGATAACATTTCCACATTGCAATAAAAAATATCATTTCAAGATATTGAAATAATAAATCCATTCTCAAAATCATTTTCAATAACAAAATATGTAAAAAGAGTATATGGTATTTATTATTCCTTTTAAAAACATTGCATCTTGTTAAGGAAGCCAAAGGCCAAATAATACTCGTGGAAGCCAAAAGTTTGTTGTCACCGCTTACATATAAAAAACTTTCCTTTTTTTTCATTTAGTAAAATGCTTAATATAAAAAGATTTATTTTGAATTTAATGAAACCTAAAGGGTGTTCATATAGCCTATAATGGAAAATAATGTATTAAAACAAAATATTCCCCAATGAAAGGAGATTGAGACGAAGTCCCTTACCTCATGTCCGACTTGAAATGAACGTTCATTATTCTCCTGAATAAAAAACTAAAGTTAATTTATATTTTCATAAGAACCATTTTCAAGTTTATTATTCATTTTATATCACTTATTACCATGTTATAAACATTATGTAATCATTTATGTTAATAAAGTCCATTTTGTCGATATTTGGTACTTGAGTCAAAATGAACATCTTATATTTACATGTTGTCCGTGTGGTCAATAGTCCATTATATCTAGAATGATATTAATTGTTTAAATATCATAAATATAATATATATCTAGTATATAAATGTATTTATAATAGTACATAACATATGGAGGTAATAAATTAAACACACTGTTCATAGAGACGGTAAGCCGTACGTACGCATGAACGCTACTTTCATTTCTATTTCTTATTTTAGTGGAATTAAAACCTAATTATACATAGATATATTATAATTACAGTATAATATCATATATAATATCTTTAACTGCATCCTTTATACATCCCACACAAGGCATTAATGAGTCACTCACTTGGAGGGGGCGGTAGTCCGCACTTCCTCAAATGAGATTATTGTATTTACCCACTATGGAAACCATAAAGGAATGCTATAAATGGGACGTAACGAAGAATAAGGAAATACTATATATAATATATATCATATATAAATATAGTTCCATCATAATATCCACCATGAGAGGCATTAAGAGATAATTGAGCAATCAGGGTTTCGTGAGGCGTTAGTTTTCCTTCCACAGAAACATTATGTTTTCCACCAATTAGAGGGAGGTGTGTGTAAGTGTAGTTAAAATATATCTTATAACAACATCATAGTATATAGACGATACTGTTGTTTCTATAAATGAAAGAATAAAAAGAGTTTAGGGGTTGGAGAAGTAAAATAAAAGAAAAGAAGTTAAGAGAAACTGTTACCTTTAATTTGGGTAACTTCCTTTGGTTTAAACCAAAAAGACTTCTTGAAGTGCCTTATGCCTAAAGTAAGGCTTATAAGAGTAGGAGAGGGATTTAGGAAGATTAATTGGATAGAGTTTGGACGATCCAAATTGCTTGAGAGGTGTGAGTAATTGGTTAGAAGTGGTCTCCTTTTATAAGGGAGTGGTGTGGCTCTTTAGGAAAGTGTGAAAATATTATTTTATTATATAATGCTATTCAGTTTCTAAAGGTCCAAAAATCATTATAGTCGAAGATAAGATGACCCATGGTAGAAATTAGATCATAAAATAATAATTTTACAGATCTTGGATAATATTGTAATAATTATAATCTTATTTATTTAAATGATTTATTATTGAGGTAAACACTGCATCATTATTTTTTCAAACTTAATTTAATTTATTCGATATCTAACAGTTATAAAATAAATTCCTTGATTTTGGAAATATTTTTTGATTTCAATTAATATTTATAGTCAAAATGATTTTTTATATAACACCATATAAAAATTTATTTACTAAAAGATTTTTGTTTTTGTCATTTTTGCAATTACTTTAAATTAATTAATCTAAAGTGTCATTATCATTCATAAGTTGTTCCATGGGGTCCCAAAATAAACCCATAGATTCCCATGGTTGTAAATTACTCATAAAATAAGTTTTGGACAAGTGTTATGGTAATTTTGAATTAATATAATATTCTTTTTACCTTTAATTACCTTATTTACCTTTAACCGCGATAAAAAAAGTCAAAAGATTCTATTCACCAAAAATAATTTTCATCTTATTGATCTATATTTTACTAACTAATAACAACCATGTATGTATGATCTTCGATATTCAATTCACAGAAGTGGTAAAATTTTATTTAAATGAAAAATTCAGTTTTTTAACTACTACTTAATGGTTTCACTATTCATCAAAAATTGATGTTTTTCAGAAAAATACCAAAAATTCAGCCTAAGATATATTTGATATTCCAAATTAAAAAATGATATCTATTTTACCAAATTATAAACATAAAATTGGAATTAATTAATTTTGAAATTAATTCTCGTTGTTAAAACAAATAGCGTGTTTTTAAAAAACAATAACTATCAAAAGATTAACACTTGTTTATGTCAAATTTCAATGTAAAATTAATTTCAATTACCAAAATTAGATTAAATGGTAAAAATATATTATAATTAAACATTAAGAAAATTAAAAAGATAATCTAACCATAGAAATAAATTTTATTAAAACATAGTTTTGAATTAAAATACAATATTTTCACTATTCATTACAAAATGAACTTTATCGGAAAAATTACAAAAAATTTACACAAAGTAAATTTTTATGTATGCATTATAAAGATGGATATTATTTGGTCAAATAAAATATATTATGGTGACCAAAACTATATTTAAATAGGGTTCCCCATTAAAAGGCAGTAAATCGGCCTTTTAATGTATATTATGCTTAAAAATAAATTCATTAACATTTTATGTCTCTAACTTTTATTGGATTAATGTAAATAAATTTTTAAAACATGTATTTTCATATTTTTGTTAGTTTTTTTTATTCTCTCCAATATAACGGCTAGGTGTTAACTTCCATTTAAAATAATAATATTATATGATTAGTGTGCAATGTAAGATTTCCATGATAAATGTTTTTGCATATCGAGTACGCTATCGAACATAGAAACCATTTTGAGGTAAAATTAAAATTTAATTCCCAAATATTAATAAGTATGAAAATATCTTATTATTCATTTACTTGGGATGTTACATCCTTCAACCCTTTTAGAAATTGCATCCTCGCAATTTTAATTCACTTATCAAAATAAGTGGGGGTATTTATCCCTCATAGCATTATCAAATTCCCACGTTGCCTCTTCAACCATATGGTTTTTTCAGAAAACCATTACCATTTGAATTACATTATTCTGTAACACTTTCTCTCTATGGTCAAGAATCTGGACTAGCTGTTATTCATTAGAGAGATTCTCTTCCAACTAAACTACTTTTGGACTAAAAAATGAGATTGATTTGGTATTTCATTTCTCAACATCAAAACATGAAAAACATTGTGTACCTAGGATAATCATGGAGGTAAAGCCACTCTGTACAAAACTGGCCCAACATTCTTCCTAATTTCGTAAGTTCCAATGAACCTCAGACTCAACTTTACCTTCTTACCAAAACATATCACACTTTTCCATAGAGAAACATTAAGAAACACATGATCACCTACCTCAAAAGAAAGATCCTTCCTCCGGTTATCTGCATAAATTTTTTGTTTGCTCTGAGATGTTCTCATGTGCTTCTTAGTCAACTAAACTTTCTCTGCCATCTCTTCTACCAATTTTGGTCCCATAATCTTCCTTTCACCAACTTCATCCCAAAAAGATGGAGTTCAAAAACGCTTTTAATATAATGCCTCAAATGGAGCCATCTGTATACTGGAATGAAAACTGTTATTATATGAAAATTCTACCAAAGAAAGATGTTGGTCCCCACTTCCCGACAATCCATTGAACAAGCACATAGCATATCCTCTAATGTCTCAATTGTTCATTGTGATTGCCTATCCGATTAGGGGTGAAAAGTTGTACTAAAATTTAGTTCGGCACCCAACGACTTCCCAAGTCCTTTTCCAAAAGTTATAAGTAAACCTGGGATCATGATCAGATACAATAGAGAGGGGAACACCATGAAACCTGACTATCTCTTTAACATACAACCGAACAAGTTGATTTAGTGATAAAGTATCTAGAATAGGAATGAAATGAGTATATTTAGTTAATAGATCAACTATAACCCAAATTGCATTGTTACCTTGAGATGTATTTGGTAATCCCACGACGAAGTCCATAGATATATTTTCCCATTTCCAATATGGTACCAGTAGAGGCTGAACCACCCCTTTTGGTAACTTATGCTCTGTTTTAACCTGCTGAAATGTCAAAAACATCACAATAAAATCAGTAATATCTCTTTTCATTACATACCACCAGTAATACTCTCGAAGATCTCTGTATATCTTAGTACTACCAGGATGAACTAAAAATGGAGAACAATAAGCTTCACATAACAAATCATTCTTCAACTGCGAATCACAAGGCACATATAATCTCTTTAAAAATATCAAAAAACAATCATTATCAACGTTAAAATCTGGAAACAGACCCTTATGAACCAACTATACCATTTCCTACAACTCACTATCTTCATTCTGTGCTTTCTTAATTCTGTCTGACAGAGATGACCTGACTGACACCTGATACAAAACAAGAGAATTTTATATACCAACAACTTATTTTCCAAATTTTATCAAATCAAAAGACAAAGGATATTGTTACAAATGATAAATGGTTAATGAAACATTACTTTTTTTGACTCAAAACATCAGCCACATTATTTGCTTTTCCTGGATGGTAAGGCATCATGCAATCATAATCCTTAATTAATTCTAGCCATCTCCTATGTCTCATGTTCAAATATTTTTGAGTAAATATATACTTTAATATTTTGTGGTCAGTATATATTTCACATTTTAGTCCATAAAAATGATGCCTCCAAATTTTTAAAGAAAAAACAACAACAGCTAATTCCAAATCATGTGTAGGGTATTTTAACTCATGAGGTTTCATCTGACGTGAATCATAAGAAATTACCTGATCATTATGCATAAGGACACATCCAAGTCCTTTCAATAAAGCGTCATTGTAGATAACAAACTCACCATTTCTGGATGGAAGATCCAAAACTGGAGCATTCACCAATATTTTTTTTAATTCCTAAAAACAATCATCACATTCTTTTTTCCAAATAAACATAACACCTTTTCGAGTTAACTTAGTCATTGGACTAGATAACCACGCATGATTTTCAAAAAACCTCTGGTAATAACCTTCCAATCCAAGAAAACTACCGATGTCAGTTATATTTGTGGGTCTTGGCCATTCTTGAACAACTTTTGTTTTAGAAGGATCAACAGTTATGGAATTTATTGAAAAAATGTGACCAAGGAATGAAATTTGTTGTACCCAAAACTCACACTTGCTGAATTTCGCAAACAATTTATTTTCTTATAAGGTTTGAAAGACAACCCTTAAATGAATTTCATGTTGCTATTTACTTTTTGAATAAACCAAAATATTTTCAATGAACAAGACCACAAACTTATCCAAGAACTCATGGAAAATTCTATTCATAAGATCCATGAATACAACAGGTGCATTGGTTAACCCAAAAGGCATAACTAAAAATTTATAATGGCCATATCTAGTACGAAACACAGTCTTTGGAATGTCTACTTCCTTTACTTTCAACTTATGGTACCCCAACCTCAAATCAATCTTTGAAAAATACTAAGCTCTCTAGAGCTGATCAAAGAAAACATTGATATGAGAAAAGGATACTGCTTCTTAATAGTGATATTATTCAATTCTCTATAATCAATGAAAAGTATCATTGAACCATATTTCTTTTTAACATAAAATATAGGATCACCCCAAGGTGATGTGCTAGGTCGAATGAAACCTTTATCTATTAACTCATACAATTTCTTCTTTAACTATAAAAGTCCAATTTGGGCCATTCGATAAGAGGGTTTTGAAATTGGCTTAGCATCTTGAACTAAGTCAACAGAAAATTCAACTTCTCGACTAGGTATAATACTAGGAAACTCATCAGAAAAAACATCAAGGTACTCATTTAACGCTGGAACATCATTAAACTAAATATTTCCTTTGTTTTAAACAATATGTGCAAGGTAACATTCATTTCCATATTTTAGTAGTTTCTCAACTTCTTGATATGTTATCCAAAGAAAGGGTTAATTTTTGTATACTAACTAAAAATCATTTTTAAAAGAAACCTATTTACCTCTACATTCAATCTTTTCATGATAAACAGAAAGCCAATCCCTGCCCAAAATATCATCCAACTCTACTAGAGGCAAAACAATAAGGTTTACAAGTAGATTCTTTCCGCACACAAGGAAATTAATGTTGATATGTTTTATTTTTGTCTCAACATTTCCTCCAGGTGTTTTTACTATAATTTTTGTATTCATATCTTGATATGTAATTCCCAATTTACTAGAAAACTTCTCAAAAATAAAAGAGTGTGTATACCCTGAATCAAACAACACATTGGCATAATCTGAACTGACAAACAGTGTACTTGATTCAACTTAATTTGATGGCCCAACATTTGCTGAAGTAGTTGCAAAGGATTTCATCACACCTTTCTGTTTGTAGTCTGGATGCTTTCCTTCAGTTGAGTTCTTTATTGGAAACTCATTTTCACAATGACCCATTTCATTGCACCTAAAACATTTTACTGACCGCATATCAGATTTTGTCTTACCATTATCCTGATATTTTTAATGCATTTACGTGCCATATATCACATTTTACCACATCGGTAGCACTTACCCGAGTTCAAAAGTCATTCCCCATAATGTTTTTACCACAATTTTTACAAATTGTAAACTTAAGTTTCTTACCATCATACTTTTATGAAGAGTTCTTCCATTTCTCCTGCCACCTCGTCCACTTATTCTGTTGTTTTTAAAAGAACACCTGATCATTAGAAAAATCCATTTCCACATTCTCCGCACAACTAACAAGTTTTTTATAACTTTTGAACTCATGATAAGATAAAAACCATCGATACTTTGGCTTTAATCCAATGAAAAAATTTGTTGATTTTACAATTAAGATCTCGTATAAAATTTAGAGCATACCTTGCCAGTCGAGTGAATTTTTCTTCATAAGCATCCACTGAGTTATCCTCCTTCCTCAATTACAGGAATTGTTCTTTCATCCTAAGAAAAACCTCCTTAGGAAAATATTTCTCAAGAAAAATACCTTTGAATTCATCCCAATCCAGAGAATCAATCTCATCATTATCCCTGATATTTTTTCACCATCGAACACCACTGATCAGCTTCACCTTCAAAATGGTAAACAATTAGACTAACCTATTGATGTTCTGAAAAACCCATGACATTGAAAATCTTTTCCAATGCTTTAATCCACCGTTCTACTATCACTGGATTAGATGATCCTCTGAATTATGGGGGATGTTTCCTCATGAAATGCTCCACTACTGACATGTTCTTTTGTGGATGATTTGGATGATCTAGTACATGGATACCACCATCATTTATAGCCTGAGTAAACTGTGTCATAACTGCAACAAACTATTCAGTTCCGATTCTGACCATCTCAGGTTGCTGATATGGAAGGTTGTCTTCCTCATGATGTCGTCCAAATATAGTTATCCTGTTTCCTCTGCAGAAAACCATTCTGAACACATAAATATCTTAGGTGAAGAAACTTGGTAATCTTTAAATGCTATATGATTTTAATATTGACATAAATTACTTTATGAATATTAATTTAAAAATTCCCTAACTCCTAAAGTTATCTAAATCGACCTCTGATACCAAATATAAGGACCCAACCTTAATCATTACATAATATTGAATTAAATGAATAATTCTCATTGAGGATCTTTTCAGTTTTAGTGTTTTAGAGAATTAGTACATAACTATTACATCTCAAAAGATTACAAAGTAGAAAATTCTACACAGTTTTCATTTTTTTCAAAAATAAAAACTCATAAAAAAAGGAGTCATGTCTAGTTCTATGTTTTAGATAGCATGACTTTTCCTTGATGTCATCCTTGACCCTATTCATCTTTATGTCCTGTGAAAACATTTCAATACTTGGGATGAGCATAAAAAGCTCAGTAAGGGTTATAAAACAATGAATGATAACATTTTTTCATAAATATATACAGAACAATAACTCTTTTACATACCTCATGAAATCACAGGATTTGTGAAAGACACATAGAAATCATATATCATAAAGGTAACTTGTGGCATCCATATCATACTTACACTATAGATATCACAACAACATAGGGAGTTAATTTGGAATAAATATCATAGTATATTCCATAAATATATTTGGAGAAGCATTCATGTTTACCTCTGTCACGTTACCCAATACATTGGAGAGCTATCTCAGGTTCACCCACACTAGGTTTATCACGGAACCACTCGTATACGTAAATAATGCCCATGAACCATAACATGATCATAACACATAACATAATCATAAAAGAAAGATAAAATTTCCACATTGAAATAAAAAAATATCATTTCAAGATATTGAAATAATCAATCCATTCTCAAAATCATTCTCAATACCAAAATACTTAAAAAGATTATATGGTATTTATTTTTCCTTACAAAAACATTATGACTTGTTAAGGAAGCCAAAGATCAAATAATACACGAGGCAGTGGAAAAGTCATTGTCACCGCTTATGTATAAAAACACACCTTTTTTAATTTAGTAAAATGATTCATATAAAAAGATTCCATTTGAATGAAATGAAAATTAAAAGGTGTTTATACAACGTATAAAAGAAAATCATGTATTAAAACAAAATATTCCTCAATGAAAGGAGATTGAGACAATTTCCCATACCTCGTGTCTGAATTTATATGATCATTCTTTAATCTCCTAAATAAAAAACTAAAGATAATTTATACTTGCTTAAAACCATTTTTAAAGTTTATTATTCCTTTTATATCACTTATTACTATGTTATAAACATTATGTAATCATTTAAGTTAATAACGTCCATTTTGTCGATATTTGGTACTTCAGTCAAAAATGAACACCTTAAATTTACAAGTTTTCCATGTGGTAAATTTTCCATTATATCCAGAATTATATTAATTATTTAGATATCATATATATCATATATATATAGTATATACTTTTATTTATAATAGTACATAACATCTAGAAGAAAGAAATGAAATGCACTGTTCATGGAGATGGTAATTCGTACGTACGCAGAAATGAAACTTTCATTTCTATTTATTATTTTAATGGAATTAAAAAATAATGATACATAGGTATATTATACTTAAAATTTAATATCATATATAATATCATTAACTCCATCCATTATACATCCCACATAAATCATTAACGAGTCACATCACTTTGAGGGGGCGGTATTCCGCACTTCCTCGAATGAGATTATCGAATTTACCCACTATGGAAACCATAAAGGCATGATATACATGGGAAGTAAAGAAGAATAATGAAATCATAAGGATAATATATATCATATATAAATAAATTTCCATCATAATGGCCACCAAGAGAGGTGGTAAAATATAATTGAACAATCATCGTTTTGTGAGGCGTTAGTTTTCCATCCACAAAAACATTATGTTCATCAACCATTAGATGGAGGTGTGTGTAAGTGTAGTTCTAATAATTATTATAAAAACATCCTATTATATTTATTATACAGGTGTTTCTAAAAAATAATGAAATAGAAAGAGTTTAGGGGTTAGAGAAATAAAATAAAAGAAAAGAAGTTAAGAGAAACTGTTACCTTTAATTTGGGTAACATACTTTGGTTTGAACCAAAAAGACTTATTGAAGAGCCTTCTGCCTACGGTAAGGCTTATAGAAGGAGAATAGGGATGTAGGGAGCTTCATTGGTCATATTTTGGGAGTTCAAAATGGCTTGAGAGGTGTAAGAAATTGGTTAGAATTAGTGTCCTTTTATAAGGGAGAGGAGGGGCTCTTTAGGAAAGTGTGAAAATATTATTTTATTATAATATGATATTCAGTTTCTAAAGGTCCAAAAATAAATAAAGTCAAATATATGATGACTAATGGTCGAAATAAAATCATCCAATAGTAATTGGATATGTTTTGGATAATAATTTAATCAATATAATCTTATTTATTTAAATGATTTATTAATGAGGTAAACACTACATCATTATTGTGTGATAAATAATTTAATATATTCAATGCCTAAAAATTATAAAAAAATACCATGATGTAAGAAATAATTTTATATTTCCAATGAATTTTAATAGTAAAAATGATTCTATATATAACACCATATACAAATTAATTTACTAAATTTTTTTTGTTTTTGTCATTTTGGCCTTTACTTTAAATTAATTATTCTAAAGTGTCATTATCATTCCAATGTGGCTCCATGGGGTCCCAAAATCGACCCAAATATGACCATGGTCATAAATTACTCATCCAATAAGTTTTCGACATGTGTTACGATAATTTTGAATTATTATAATATTATTTTTACCTTGAATTACCATATTTACGTTTAACCGTGGTAAAAAAAGTTAAAAATTACTATTCACCAAAAATTATTTTCATCTTATTGAACCAGATTTTACTAACTAATAACAACCTTGTATGTCATATTTTTGAAATTCAATTCACATAAGTGGAAAATTTTCATTTAAATGAAAAATTCAGTTTTTTTAACTACTACTAAGTGGTTTCACGATTAATCAAAAATTGAAGTTTTTCAGAAAAATACCAAAAATTCAGCCTAAGATATATTTGATATTATGAAATAAAAAATGATGCCTATTTTAACAAATTATAAACATAAAAGTGGAATTGTTTAATTTTTAAAATTAATTCCCGTTGTTAAAACAAATAGTATGTTTTTAAGAAATAATAACTATCAAAAGATTGACAATTGTTTACATCCAATTTTAAAGTGAAATTAATTAAAATGTCCATTATTGGATTAAATGGTAAAAATATATTCTAATTACAATTTAATACCAATTAAAAAGATAATAGAGCCATATAAATAAATTTGATTAAAACATATTTTTGAATTAAATACAATATTTTCACTATTCATTAAAAAATAAACTTTATTGGAAAAATTCCAAAAATTTACACAAAGTAAATTTTGATGTACCAATTATGAAGAAAGATTTTATTTGGTCAAATATAATGTATTAAAGTGACCAAAACTATATTTAATGATGGTTCTCCATTAAAAGGCGGTAAATCGGCCTTTTAATGTAAATTATGCTTAATATTAGATTCATTCACATTTTAAGCAACTATATTTTATTAGATAAATGAAAATAAATTTAACAAACATGTATAATAATATTGTACTTAGATTTGTTCATTCCTGACAATGAAACAGCTAGGTGTTAACTTCCATTTAAAATAATAATATTTTATTATTAGTGTGCAACGTATGATTTCAAAGAAACCCATTGTTGCGTATCGGTTAAGCAATCAAACACAACAATACATTTAAAGTAAAATAAATATTTAATTCACAAATATTAATAAGTATGAAAATATCTTATTCTTTATTTACTTGGGCTGCTATAGTAGGGGCATTCAGTTTTAAAGAGGTGCATATACCTTTTTTAAATTTATTGGAATAAGAAACATCTTTACCACTATAAAGTGTAATTGAACATGAAATACCTTTATTTTTTGGATTAGAAATAGGTTTGTAAGGTTTTTTTACAGAACTGTGCATCTTTATCTCACCTATGGGGTTTTACAAATGTCCCACTTGAGTTTGTAGGTCTTTAATAGCTAATTATGCGGTATTTTGGAATTTTTGGTTTTGGATTTCCATTGTCTTCACTATGTCCTCGAGTAGGTGTTCAGAATTTAGTGGAGGAGGAAGATTGTTCCAATAAGTTGATGGATAATGAGGTTGTATAACTTGGCCTTGTGGATACCAATTGTACATGGGGTAGCATGAGATTATTCTTTATCGGTATTGTGGTAGGGATTTCCACCCAGGGTTTTTATTTGGAATGAATAGTAATTTATTTAAGAGAGGTTCTTATTAGAATGGAAACCCATGAAAAAATGATACACAAGACTTGGTTTAATCTTGATGTTGTGGGTACTAGTCAGAAAAAAGAGTATTATAGAATAAATAGCACAACATAATAGAATGAAAGAAGAGTGTGATTTAACTTTTTCTCGAGATAATTTACTTATATAAGTGTGATTATCATCATGTTTGTTATATAAAATTTTTATAGGGATTAAAGACTTACCTAATGAACCCCTTAAGTTGGTTCAATTTCCCATGTACTATATTGATATGCATTTTGAGACATGTTAGCTATCAATTTACGAGCAGCGAAAGGAGTTTTTACAACTAGGGAACCACTTACTGAAACATCTATCATTCCATGATACATTGGAACAATTACCTCAATGAATTATTTAATTTGAAAATTTCCACTAATTTGGTGGTGGGGGAAACATGAACAAATTATTTTGAATCTCTCATAGTATACATAAAAGGCCTCTCGTTGTGATTTCCTAATTCAAGAGATTTATTTTCTAATTGATGTAGTTAGAGAGGTAAGAAATAAATTATATAGAAATATTTTTCAGTTCATTATATCCACCAATTGTTGTAGGAATATAGTATATCCATTTTTTGGCTACACCATATAGGGAGAAAGGGAAGGACCTAAACTAAAAGAGGTCCTCCGAAACGTTTTGGGGTTTCTTAGTAGAGAATACACTAGGAAATTTCTTAAGATATTTTAGATGGTCCCCACTAAAAGCACATATAATTTAGTAAATGATGGATGAGGATTGATATTAGATCCATTTAGGCTATTTTATTAGGATATTGGATGTACAAAACATAGTAATCCACATCCGAGGTTATTAGTTCTTTTGAAGTTCTATTATTTTCAGCAATGATTTTTGGGATTTTAATTGATTCAATTTTTGATTGTTTTGGGACTAATCCTGGTTTAAAATTGGGTTTCTTAGTGTTAGTTTATTTTCATACTCTAGATGACATAATTTTTGAGTGAATATTATTTTGAATTTTTGGTTCAAATTCAAGCATTTTTTCTTTTTCTTATCGGGTTAATTAAATTTATAGTGACGTTTTCTTTTGTGTTTTATTTTTATTTTTATTATTTAATATATAAAAAATAAAATATCCTAAAATCGTTTTAGAGATAAAATAAAATAAAATATTTTATACTATATAATTAGAGAGAGAAAGGGGAAGAGAGAGAGAGAATAAACACATAAAAACTAACAAAAGACAAAGAATCAAAAATAATCAAAAGGGATGGGGGATATAGAAATATGTACTATTCAAGAAGTATAATAAATTGAAAAATGAATTAAATAAAATAAAAAATTATTTTGGATCCCTTTAAATGATTCCAAAATTTGATCGCATTGTCAATCATGTAAAATTAAATGTTTTTTTACTAGAATTTCTACAATATAGAACGAACATATGGTCATATATCGATAGATCCCTAGATCATTAATTAAAAATAAATATTTTATTATGAAAAATGGAAATTCTATTATATGATGTTTTGGTTTTTTTCATTTAATATGAATTCATATAAAATAAAAAAATACAGGAAAGTAGAAATTGATAGATTCGATTAACTGTGATAAACCAAGGGAAGCCTCATGGTGCCAATCATTAATCCCTTCAAGATATAGGGTTATGATAATTGAATACATGTTTTTTAAAAACAATAACCAATATTTTACTGATTTTATACTAGGATACCTCCTAGGGTTTAGTCAGAAACTCATAATGATTCACCTGATACCGTCGATTATTGGGTGATTTGTGTTCGACATCATAACCGAAACTCACCATGGAAACACATGAATTACTCAATGCGCTATCCATGTTTTTATGTTATTTCAATGTGTTATAATGAAATTAACTTACATGGACATCGTAGTGAATATGTTAGTTAATTTAAAAAATGTGAACCGCACAAACACTATAATTTAAAGTGGGGGAGAAGAAGTACTGAATGATGAGTAAAATATCACATGAATAACCCCTAACATGATTATATTAGTCGAGTACGACATACCAGTTCATAAACAAATAAAATATTAATATAAAATAAGTAAAAACAATATACAAACATGTAATTGATAGGATCATTTAATTATTACAAAAAAATTCTTGGGATTTACAACATCTTCCTCCCCTGCTGATCATGAGGAGTTTAGAACTCCATGGGAGGGGATAAAGAAAAAGATGTTGAAGTATAACATACAATGGAATCTAGAAGTCATAAGAATGGATACTTGAATAGTTTGAGTGTCCAAAATGGATGAACCATTCCTCCAGGTCTAACATTAAAATAGGGTTCCCAAGGTGTTCTTTTATAGCCTAAATTGGAGGTGTCTTTGGACACCTAGATTTTGGGAATCAACTTAGACAATGGTTTTAAGGCAATAAAAAAAATATTATATCTCATTTCACAAAACCAAAAAATTGTTCTACAAAATCCTAAATATCTCCATGTTAAAATTTGAGGATATATAATTTATATAAGCAGATATATTTCTAAAATATCTAGGAATGATTTTGACTCTGGGAAGATTCATTTTATTAGAAATATTTTTTGGGTTGGGACTATTAATGGAAGAATGTGGATTTGTTTCTTTCATTGAAGTTTTTTAAAAACGTGTTTTATATCGGCTAACCAAATTTCATCCCTTTTAGATTCACATCTTTCTAGTAAAATTCAATATAGAGGGCATCTGTTCATGGAATTTCATGCAGTTTTGCCCATATTCCTTCTACATCATTGTTGGCTCTTCGAATAACCTATAACATCAAATAAATCATCGATAAAGTAAAATTTCTCTTTTTAGTAGTGTAAAAACTAAAAATTATTTAATCAAACAAGAATTGAAATTTGTTGTTATAATTATACTTTTACAAAAATCAATTTACCAAAGTGGTGTAATGGTAAAATGAATAGGAAATCATTGTGCGATCACCTAACCAAGTTGACACCAAGACGATTATACCTCTATGAACATTGCGTAACATTAAAGAATGTTTTGCAAAATTTTATTTCCAGGATTTTAGTACTGTGGAGTCCACTCAATGGATCAAGGAGTAATATGATAATCTAGTTTTCAAGACGCACTAACCAAAATACTCTTAAATAATTAACCATACCTTATATGAGTTAAGAGAAGGGAAATGTAGGTCATTTCCCATAACATATCAAAATGACTAGACATTATAAATCTAATGGAAATGGATATTATCTTTTGAAAAACAATGGATGATTAATAATGATAAAAAAATTATTACATCTCACATGTATTTTTTAACCAAAGAAACATCTAAAAACCTATTTTATATATTATAGACAAACAATATGTAATAGAAAATATATAATATAAATATGATCCATACTTGTTGTAAATAGTCTCTTCACCACTAGTAACTATCAGAAGTGCTATAATGACATGTACATTTCACTATGATATAAGTGGAAGTCATATATATTTGAGTCCCCTATTCTTTTAGACAATTCTAAGAAGGATTATTTATAAGATATATATATATATATATCTCTCTATCTATGTGAGACCCTTAGATATTTCCCTTGATTCCCTGTTCTTGATGGTTTTATCCTTGAGTTGTGAGATATGTAAGCTACCTAGGTAAATGGATTCATACACCATGTTTTTTTATTTTATAATATCTTTATTAGAAGAATCATATACATGAGTAGTATGAAATATCTAGGGAAATTTTATCATGTAAGCTTGAAATGGGAGAGTATACTAAGATTTATGTTATGAAGATGATTGGATATATTGTGTGCTTGATGATTATGGGAATTAATCTTCCAGATGAGTTCTGCGATGAACAATTTCTTTCCTCACTACCTTAGATGTGATCTTGTAGTATCATTTATTATAGAATAAATAGTATTGAGAAGTAAATATTGGAACTCCTTAACATGAATTTACATACAAATAAAGACAAGAGGCATGAAAATCATAGATTATTTAAGGTAAATTAGAGGAATATAGATGAAAATAGACCCAATAATCATTCAATGTGTAAGAAAACTAAAAAACATACTTCCTATAAAGATAATATCTTGATGTAGGAAATGGATCAAGAGGCATAATTTTTTTTCTTGTGTTAAGAGTGACCACCAGAATAATAACACTACCATTGTAAGAAAAACAAATGGGAATACTCAAGTGAATTCATTATCAAGTGTCTCATTACCACATCATCAAATTGTGTATTTAATATTTCTTTTGGTTCTCACATTTTCTCCAAATATTACAATCAAATAGATCTCATATGGTTGAAATTGTAGTGGTGGATCTTTGAGAAACCAATTGAGTAAGACTGTCTACCATGGTTATAGGAGACTACCACCTTACATTACCAAAGTGGTTTATTTTGGTGACTTTGAATTATTATTTCATACCTGGTGTTACGAAAAAATGAATATCTACTTAGATTTTATAAATAGTTTTATTTTTGTTCCTGATTGTGAATAAAAGAAAATACTTTTAAAAAGATATATTTTTTATGTTATGGTACACCATAATAATAGTATTTATTTTCTATAATATGATAAATAAGTCTCGAACATTGATAATGAATTAGGATCATGTGAACGAAATCAATATTATTTTTGGAATTAATATCTTTGTCAAAAAATAATATTCATTTTACAATTCTCTTTCAAGATGTGTATTCAAATACTTTATAAGTAAAAAAAATTTACAAATATCATGCCTGTATGCATGAAAAATTGACCAAACTACATTTTGGTAAATATGGGGAAAGGTTCATGATGATTCAATAATTTTTGCATAAATATTTATGTGGAAATTTTCTTATATATGATATTTGGGGATACTCTTACTACATTACTTATATCGGTGAATTTCCTAATTCTAGTGACGTAAAATTGATGAATCATATGTCACAATCATATGAGGAATTTAATGATCCCAAGAATAAAGAATTGATTTATCTTGTTGAGTGGATAACAAAAACAATTCATATAAAAGAAGATAACATATTAAAAATTATTTTATCATCTATCTATAATAGTTTAGGATACTAACTTTACCCATACCTACTTACACACTATAGTTGAATATAATCAGTTAAAATAAGAAACAAAAATTTTTGGACCTGATGAGGTCAATGATGAGTCATATGGGTCTTACGTTATCATTTTGGGGATATTAATTAAACACTATATCATAGATAATATTCATTAATAAAACTAATGTGCCAAATGGAACGCCTTATGAGTTTATATATGGGAGGAGATTACTGTTCTTGGACATAAATTTTTTGGGATGCCAGAAATTATGTATGGCCACATTAGGTAGAATAATAACACTATAATGACATATGGGTATATTTATATTATATCCCATAGAAACAATGGGGTATTATCTATATGAACCCTTATATAGGAAGAAAATAGTGGAAAGACATTCCATATTCCAAAAAGAGGTACCACATCACAAAACGTGATTGTGTGAGAAATATTGATATTGATGAAGTTTATAATCAAGATATATGACAGTAATCATTGGAACATATTCCAATGTTTTACCTGAAATATATTTTAGAGGAACCAATATTTCAATGGGGCATAATAGAGTTTAATGAACCAAATATATATGGGCTTTTTGACATATTGGATGGTTAATCATTATAAGTTTACAATAATTAAACTCTCTCTAATAAGGAATAATTATTTAATAAGGAAATACAAGATGAAAATAATCAATGAATAAATTTTAAGTACCAAAATAATGATGGGTTTATGGTAGATCCTCTAGTTGATGAAATTCCCATTGGATGAAAATACATATTCAAGAGAAGACTCGATGTTTATGGAAAATTTAAAATCTAAAAAGAATGGATGGTTAATAAAGGGTTTATGAAAAATCAAGGTATATAATAAGAAAAAATAGTTTCACTAATTTCATTAATGAAATACATCATAAACCCTATTTCTATGGAATATTACTATGATAATGTGATTTTTCAATTGGATATCAAAATAAAATCCCATAATGGGAAACCTAGGGAAGATGTCTATATGACACCACTAGAAGTGTTTGTGACTCCAAATAATTAGAATGAGTTATGAATTTTGCAGAGATCCATTTATGTGTTGTTGAATGTAACCTCTTCATGGAACACTCTCTTTTATAAAGCGACAATAGAATTTTGTTTAATAAATAATCAATTTCAGTCCTATTTTTGAAGACTGTTTAGTGGTAGTGTAGTCATTTTCCTAGTTTGGCATATCAATAAAAAATCATTTACTTCTAATATGATACAATCCTTACAGTTTGTTCAGAGATGTTTGGAAAAATGATTCACTATTAAAGTCATAGGTGATGTATCCTACATTCAATAAATGAAGATCATTAATGGTATATATGAGAGTTTTCTTGTACTACATTTGGGTATACACATTGTCGAGATACTAAAGGTATTTAGAAAAAAATACTCCAAGAGGTGATTGGTTCCAGTTCCACTTGAAATATATATCTTTAGGAAAATTCAACATTAAGAACATGAGGAAAGACACAGTATGAAAATATTGACTCAAATATAACTAATATAATATATAATTTATTTCATGTTTTTTACAAGGATTTATATTACATAATACTTCATCGCCGTAACAATATCTATAGCAGCTTTAAGACACCACCATTGGATGAAAATAAAAACTATCCTAATGTATCTGTGGAATAATATAGATACGTTCATAGTTTATAGAGGGAAATATTAAAAAATCCTTCTATCCTATGAATAACATAGTTTCTAAATAGATCTAGATAAAATTGAATTACTCTATGGTTATGTAATGTATATCTATATTGAATTCTTATGTTGGAAGTTATCATTGAATCCAATTATCACAGATTCCACCATGGAGTCTAAGTATATTTTAGAAATTTAGTAATCTAAAGATATAATTAGTATGTATATAAGTTTATCTAATAGTATGATTTTATGACTAGTGTTAAAAACCCATTCACATTTCCCTGTGATAATACCATTATTATTACCCTTAAAATGGATCCAGGGATACATCAATAAAAAAATACTTTGAAATAATAACCACTTGAGTGTTTTTTATAAATAGTTTGAGCTCACAATATTTAATTTTTTGATAGAGAAGAGCATTTCAAACACCTTGAATAAGTAAATATCTCTACAAAATAATGAAAATTATATGAGATCTAGAAGACTGAAGGTTATTGGTAGTTGGATGTTGTGTCAATGAGATTCTGTTGGAGTTGGTTCCCATAAAAATTACATTGAACATTTTTCTACATATATATTAATGTTGTTTAATATTAATTAATAACCTATCACATTTGATTTTTCATATGCTTGAAATTTTAGGTGATAATATCCTTATAATAATTATCACCTTAAAAAGATATAATTCTAAATTATGATAATTATATCATTAGAGGGTAGTGATTTATTTAAATACATATTCTATGGTTGGATTATATCACATGACTGGACAAAATAGTTGTAGGATATCAAGGTTAAGTGGTTTAAAATAAATTGAGACTTATTATCATGAAAATTTCCTTTTGTAATCTCTAATAGAAGATTTTATGAGAACAATACCACCCATATGAATTTAATATGGGTTATATTTCACTAAATAACCCCATATGTAAGCATGTTTATTTGTTTACTAGACATTAGATTGTTATTAATTCATATTAGGAGTCGTGTAATTAGATGTATCAATGTAAACTGAGACACCATATGTTCAGAAGAAAAAATTATATATTGGGTGTATCCTGATTGATATGGAATTAAATCACAAGTTAAAAATGTATTTATCCCTTGAGTGTTAATTTATGTTGGCATCTTATCCATTGGATGATAATGGAACTACCTAATTAAGTTTGCATACATGTTGGTTTTTTCTATTATTTCATTTAAAAAAATTAAATATTGTTACATCTATCATATAGGTTGAAGATTCATGTAATTCAACCTAGTTGATGAGATATTAAGAGAAAGGTATTTTATTGCATTGTTAAAATCAGTAAGAGGTTTATTTTTATTTTGGGGACATTAAATGATTTTTCAATGGGTGTCCTGATGTGTTTGTAAATGAAATTATTTTTCATTATGGAAGTTTGATTTAAATACAATAATAAATTGGCCTTGTGGGATACACATTAAGTGTATTTAGAGCCTAAATTAAAATTTATATAATTATAAAATTAAAATTAAAAAATTTTATAATGTTTCAAGAATATTTTTTTTTCATGTTTTCCACAAAAATTATATATTGAATGGATAATGGAATGATATATATGTATATATATAATATTCATTATTCTAGGTTTTATATATTCTAAAGAGGATTGATGTATTGAATTAAGATTTAATATGGAAATGATATTCAAAATATCATTTAAATTAATATTGATTTATTTAATAATTGATATTAATTTATTTGTGAGTTATGCACATGTGTTATAAATTATAATAATAATATTATTATTATTCGGTGTGAGGTTTTTTTAGGATTATGAAATTGGTTAATGGACTATGTTCTATTAGAAATTCTAAACCTAGTTGTATAAACATATATATATAATTTCTAAGATTTGATGATTATTGTGAATAATGACTAATCTCTAAAATTATCTCAATAGAATAGGAAAAAATATCTAGTAGGTTGTTAGTGGGGAGGGTTTTCAACTTCGCGCTCTACTACGATGTTGATGCCCTTGGTTTGATGGAGGCACTCCCAACCCCCCTCCCCTTTGGAAGGGATGACGAAGATCCTCCTCCATCATTGGAGGATAGACCATGTTCCATTAGTACCTACTCATGTCTAGATTACCTTCTACTATTTACAAAGATCCCGGTCAGTATGATGGTTTTAGATCTCTATGAGGTTCTCTACAACTCACACTTTCAACTTCTGAATTCACATAAGCATGATGCATTCTTGATATGACACTGATTTCTTAACTCAAGTTTTGGTGAGCATCAATTGATTCCTTAGATTGTTTTTTCATCGAATCTTGGGGGTTATATGGCCCTAATATGATCATATTTCATGATAAATGACATATTATGATTCTCTTTGAGTCGATTGAGGATTTTGATCCACACATGGTATAGAGTTTCTCACTTTTGTAATGGATTTCACTTTTATCTCATTCAGTGTTCCTATGAATTTCATATTATATATGATACTCCTACCACAACGTTATGGGTATGTTTTATGGAACTCCCCTTACCATTTTAAAATCCTTATATATTGCATTTTCATGGAAATATAGTGGGTTGGTATTTGTGCATAGATAGTAGAATAACTATTGTTTTACACCCTATTTCCCCGAGAATTTGTGTAGAGGTTGATTTATCTCGGTCTCCAGTGGAGTGGATATGGATCCCATTTGGGTAATAGTTTCTTTATAAACATTAAGTGGTGTTTGAATCCTAGATGGATTTTTGTTCATCCTGCAAATTTATGGGTCACCTTCCTAAAAAATGTCGATGACTCCATAATTTCATTGGGACACTGGTGTCAACGATCCAACAATAGATTATTCTATGTATTCCACCGAGCTAACAGGGATCTTGGTGGTTGACGGTGGTATGATGTTGTTTGATTCTATCTTGATAAGGTACATCTGTTGAATATGAATCATTTAATCATCGATGTTTACAACTGACTATAGTTGGATCTTGCAGTTAATAATCCAACTGGTTCTTTTTCATTGAGTCATTAGATAGAGTAGGGTGTGGGTGTTGGTGATTCGTAAAAACCATCCCTCATAACATCGAAGTTGGCATCATATGAATAGTGTGTGGTATCCGGAACGTGTTGTGAATTTCAAGGAAGGTAAAGGAATGACTAGTTTTTTTGGAAAATGGAAAGAAGAATGAGCTATTTATTTCCCCCTGTGATGATGAAGCCTAGGATTTCCAAAAAATTCTTGCTGAATTTAATTTTGGATTGAATGAAACTCTTTATCCAATACTGGGGATTCTCGAATAATGTGTATTTCTAAAGGATATTCAGCACCAAAATTGGTTCTTGACCCTAAGTGAAAAGGGGATGAAAAATTATGATCACGAAGAATGGTAAACATACATTACAAGAAGGAAGTAGAATCATTCCAATTCAAGGTCTTCTGAAGAAGTCAAACTGAGTGCACATTAGGTAGACTCCCAACCAATTAATTATTATGAGTTAGACTTCTAAGGGGACACGGCAGTCAGGTCTAGCTTAAGGAAGGGAAAACAATGAAATATTGTATCTGAGAATTTCCCAGTTCATGGGGGGGGGGGAAGAAAGACCTCACAAATACTACATAAATATTCCAAAAAAAATTCTCACAAATTCTTCTGGTATGTCCAAGGGAAATGAGTCACAGTTATGACCAAGGGAATCACCAACTGTATAAGCTGATAAGAAGTTTTTTGTATGGTGGGTGAGAAATATATATATGATGTAATTAATTCTCTTGAAGGATAATTCATTAATAATATCTTAGAAACATTATTAGATTAATCCCTAAAAATATTTTTAGTCAAGACTAATGGGGCTTACAGAGAAAGTTTAGTGATTTTTTCTACACTCATAGAAGGAAATATTAGAAAAATCCTTCAATATCAATGCTTAATCTGAGGTTCTCAACAAAATATATGATAGATTGTTTAGAGATGATATTAATGAATTGAAATGTGTGTGATTAAACTAAAAGTATTGAATTCTAACATAAGTCTTTAATTAAAGGAAAATAAATTTATAGGAATATATCTAGTCATGTGACAAGATATCTGATATTTTTGAAGACCTTAAAATGACTGAACCGTTTATTCAGGTTATCACACTTAATTTGGGGTCATTATTAGGTTTTGGTTCTAATATAAGTACTTTTTATTTAATGATTTTTTGGGTTCCATGTTTGGTTAACCCTTTTTTTAATTGGTTTTGGTTTCCCACTTTTTCCTCAAAATTGATTATGTAAAAAAGTTATTTTATAGTAATATATTGAATGATATAATGATATAAGAGTAAAAAACCTCATCCTAACTCTCAATTAACCAATAGAAACAAAATCATCCTCTAATACTCAAATGATTTATTATTTCCATCAATGAAAAACCACGAAATTGGAGATAATCATCGACACTAGCACTCTGTGATTCAATAATGATGTTTGAGGTTTATCGTGATGGGTTTTGATTGATAATCATATGATATTTTTAAATGTAAGAAAACATAAATTTTATTATCTATCATATATAATATAAATTTTTAAATATATTATTAAAAATTTTGAATTGAAAAATACCTTGAAGGTATGTACGAAAGCATAATTCATCATATTTTTTGAAGGAAAAATAATGGTGAATACCATTGATGTAAGAAAAAAATGATTTCAAAATTGGAGGGATTATTGTGGCCATTGGATCCAATTATGATTCATGATGATACATGAAATATTTAAGGGGTTCCAGTGACTTCTTGGGATAGATAAAAAAACATCAAGGGTAAGAGTGTTTTATCGTCTTTGTAAAAAACTGATGATCACCAAATCTTTATAACAATGTGGTTGACACACACAAACAAAAATAAGAACCTATTATATATGTATGGGTGAAGATGGATGATTTAATGAGTATCATTAATTTGAACCTATTGGGTGTAAAATTAATTTATTTAAATAATAAATAAATTCAAATCCTAATAAATATAACTATTGGCTATAAATTAATAACATATTATGGGTGAAGTAGTAGTGTACCTACTTTAGGACATGCATCAGTTTACATTTGCATCTCATGAATCTTATAATATATATATATATATATATATATATATTATTTACTATATAGTAATAGCATGTATATTTTTTAAGTTAAATATTAACAATATCCCACCTCAACAAAAATTCATGAGGAATTTGGAAAAAACATCATAACTCTTTGTAAATCATTTTAAACTCAGTTAGATACAGTTTCATTAAAATCTCTTCATTTTAAAAAATCAATTTACACAAAAAATTACCATTATATAAGGAGATAATTTTTTAACCCTATTAATCTTATTAGTGTTGAAAAAATATATTAAATATCTATTTTAGTGATTTAAGGAAAGATAAGCCTCTAGAAAATCATTATTGCTACCCAATCTTGTAAGGTGTAAGATATGATCTCTATCAAACATACTGATACCTCAATATTAAAATGTTCTCCATAATATGTAACATATAAATATTATATATATCTATATTATCCCATTTTTCGTGAATCCTCGGGACCACTGGACAAGTGACACATCAATCTGGTATAAGAAACTCATATTTTCTTGATTTATAGAAAAATTCTGACCAAGTCGATGAATACATCCCAGTCATTCAACACACAAATGACAATAAATCATGGATATTATTTAAGTATTTGGAAACATTATATGTGAATCAACTAAGCATAGTCATAAATTTCTTTATTCCAACATAATGATGTTCTAGATTTCATTAATTGTGATTCTTATTGACAAGTCCCATCATTTTTATTCTCCAACCAAAGGCATGATTAACAACGTACCCAACCACACCTTTACTAAGTACATTTACCTTTTACATGAATAATTATGTTATCAAATTACTAAGGTTATCATGATAGATATATCTCCAACCTCAAGGAAGAAAGATTGATAATAATTATACACCAAAAATCATATCAACGACTATAGGACATTCTATGAGATATACTTTGGTGGGTCAATCCATGTTATAAGTATCTACATATTACCTCATTAATATAAAATTCATATATGATATAAAAATCTATTTGATGTGAACAATATTATATACAGGTTATTCATATCATATCATCACAACTCATAACACTATTTGGTGATCATCAATTACTGGAAACATAGAATTTCACATTGAGGTGATATTATCGTTACATCATTAATAAAAAATAAATTAAATCACACATGGATAAGTGATTGTTGGAGATTGAATTTCAAATAATAAAATGATACATTTTACAACCATTAAAACCAATATTTCAATTGGATTATACCCAAATATTCTACAAGACACTCATGTTGTTGCTATGGTAATGGTATCATCATTGAATCTACATTATTATCTTATGTAGCCACCCAAATAATATTTACATCACTATTATATAAAATATCTCATATGAGATTGTATTTAAGAAGGATATTTTAGTCCGGGGTGATACTAGGGTTCCATAATTAGAGAAAAATACCAATTTTTTTTAACAATATAGATGAATTTCTTCATTTATAATAGGTTATAATCCATATTATGTAATTAAAATGTTAATACAAACAACATACTACACAATTATAGAGGTAGCAATTTATTCCACCTCTTTTTTCGTGACATATATAGTATCTTGGTTAGAGCTCTTCAAAATTAATGCTCCACTATTTAGGGAAAATATTCATTTAGATTGAGAATTAAATCAACATTATCGGATTAGAAACTAATATCTATGTGACCATTTAAAAAATGTTCATATGCTCTTACAGAGACCAAGAAAACAACCTTGGTTATTCTCAATGACTTAATATTTTTTTTAGAACAATCCATAGACCCTCACTATGATTGGATTGATATATAATTGATATATTCAAAAAATAAGAGACATATAGTTAGGTATATAACATATCATAAATGATAGGTCCTATGATGGGCACATAAGGAATCAAATACATCCCACGTAATTATTTTAAAGAACCTTTAATCATCCAAATATTTATGACATGAAACCCAAATAAAGGACTATTTTTTTAATAATTCCATGCTAAAAAACATTATCACATTACCAATATATGTGTTTTGGATCATTCCAAGTAACCTGTTAGATCTATCGTTATATATCATAATAACCATTTCATAGGATTCTCCACCAATTCCTTTTCTTGAGAAACATTTTCCCAACCATACCTTCAAATATTGACATTTCAAAATGTGATTTCTTATAGTAATTAGGTCACATTCATAAAATATCATATTAATACTATAATCTCACTAACATGACACTACATGTAAGAATATTTGGGGTTGTTTTTTAAATCAAACTCCTTGATTTCATCATCAAATCATATTTTCCAACTCTTAAAAGCTTTATTCTATAAATAAACATTTTTTTGCAATGTTCATACGTCATTGGTCCCATTCGGAACATTAAAACACTTGATATATATTATATAAATGTCATTATATAAATTTATATTAATTAACATGGTTTTAAAATCCATTTTATATGTTATATAATCATAATGAACTTGTACAAAAAGAAAAATATGATTGGAATTTATCAATATAATTACTAAAATAGTTTATACATATTTAATAAAATAAATTTATTTGATATAATTTAATACATAGAGTTCATTATGTGAAGAAAATATTCCACCTATATAAATTTTTTTGTAGAAAACCCACTTTCCCCGTATGGGTGTTACCACATCACGTGCATTTACAATGTCACAAACCTTTTTAGAGTACAAGGATTTCATCTTAGATTACTTGTCATATTAAACTTTCCCATATTCATAACACCAAATATCTTCACGGTAAGATTTATATTTGTCTTCTACGAACATAAATTCTTTATCATTATCCATGAGAAATCTACATATCTCACCTTCCTTATAAATCATACCATAGGTTTCATGTTCTTTTGTAACTTGATTCAGTTCTTCTTCCACAATTCTGAGTGAAAATATCCTAACATCCATCCCATGAACACCTTATATTTTTAGTTATTAAACTTATGAAATATTAAATATCCTCCCATAGAATGCATGATTTTTGAATTTAATATCATTGAATTTACAAAATCTAACCAAAAACAATTTCTAATTCATAGAGTGATATATATCTTATAAGTTTGTTTCATCGAGATAACAAAAAGAGAAGAGATTTTCGTTCAAATGTTCTAGTTTATCAAAAGACAAAAATTTTATATTAAATTCCCACATTTTCCTAAATACTCCATTAATACATTTTACGATGTTCATATTTCCATATCTCATATGTTATTTTCATTTTTGAAATAGAAGAAACATTGTTTTATAGAAATACAATAGTTTATGGAGCATAACCCAAAAATGAAATACAAAGGTTACATAAACTAATACTTCATCATACCATATCTAAAAGGGTGGGATTAATTCTCTTAGATACACCACTTATAATGTACTAGGATGATTTAGTTATTAAACAATTCCTTAATTTGTCACATGATAAGTTAATTCCTAGATCATGTATTTACCATCCCAATCTAATCAAAGAATCATATAAAATTTTCATGGTTTATTCAATACTTCATTATAATAGTATTTTAACATTTCAAAAGTTACATACTTCATTCATTAAAAACACATAACAATATCAATTAAATTCATCGTTAAATGAAATAAAGTACAAAAAGAACCACTTTCCAGAGTACTCATTGGTCAATATATATTACTATGTATGAGATCTAATATTCCACTAGAATTTTCCCCTTTTCTCCCAAAATACAACTCGATATTTTTTCTATTAACCAAAATTAAAATGTATCAACGAATTTATAATTGAATTAGTCCAAAAATTCATCTCTATGAAGTTTTTTAACATTTTTTCATTTATATGTCTAAGGTGACATTGGTAACGGTGTGTGGGATTAGAATAAACCATGAAATTTTATTTTTAATTTTATAAATAGTCTAATCCACATATAGAATATAAAAACCATTAATTATATTCTCTACAGAAAAAATAAATCCATTCTTATACATAAGAAAACCCTTATTCCGAATAATTAATGAAAATACCAACTTATATAAATACGACACATAATTATAATTCATATTTATAGTAGTAATATAATAATTTTTTTCAATTCCATGATTAATCTACATGGTAAAACCAAATCATACATGTCTAATTATAAAGAAACAACAGTTTCTAAATTTTTTGGAATAATGATCTAATTCATCCTGTTATAATTCTATAATATTTATGAGTTTTTTAAACACAAATTTATGATTCACACTAGGTATTTAATACCCCAGATTCCATTGTTTGTGAAATTGTTTTATATAACATTCATATTTTGGATTTTGGAATGCTTATCCATGAGAACACTACTCAACATTAGCCACCAATTTTTAACTATTTTATAGGTCATTATTTATTTAATATTTCACTATTATTTCCATAAATAATTCCACAATAAACAACAAGGAAAAACCAGTGGGTGAGTATTATGGGTTACTTCTTTTCATGAAGTACTTTTAAGGGATGTTATCCCACTAAAAATGATGAACCATATAACTATGTTAATTTGGTGAGCCAAGCTCCATGTTTCACCAAGTAATAAGTTAACTTTAGCACTAATCTCACAACTTAGTTATTTACATAAAGAACCCTCCCAATCAAAAAATATTGAATTCTTGGGCGGTTGAGTGGAAAAATATTTATCAAAATCCATAATATGGATATTCATATGTCAGTACATTTGGTATCCTTTCCATTTTGATTTCAATCTTCTACAACCAAATGAAAATTCTAAAAACATGTTGACATAAAACAATATAGAGGTTCCTGATTAATCAAGAAACACCAGAAACAACAATCCAGGGATACATATTACATACTTGACTAAGAGATGATAATAAAGGGGAACCCATTTAATATCAAAAACTAATTTGTTTGATGAACATAGTCTATACAAGATTCTATATTGTGGTTAATATGGAAACTAACCTTTTATATTATTTAGGTCTTGAAAATTTCAAATTTATAATGAAGATAATTCATAGTGTATAAGAGAATTTTTCCTTTTAATGTATCCCCAATTAAATATAAATAATATATATAATAAATCCATAACTATGACATCTTATGAAATCTTTATCCTATCATTCTTTACTCATTTTTTTCATTCTTATATCAATTTATTTTTGGTATCCCTATTATATCAACAAAATTAACTTGTTCACCCCACACTAATTTGTAACTTTTTACACAACTAATATGTTTTTGATATTCACCCCAACACATAATCCAAGTATATTCACATATATTTAAATGCATCATATTAATAAGGTAAATGAATTATTCATGTAATGTATTATAGTTATATGATATTTAAAATTTTCATATGTGTAAGAGCATAGTGATAGATAGTCAACCCCATTCACATTTCTCAAACAATTCCTAAGACTCCATGCATCTAGGTGGACCAACACTATGTCCCTCTCCTTAGGGAGACTTTACTCAAGGGAGGATCTAATCCAATATATCTATAACACCTAATATTCTCAAACTATATTCAATAAACACTTATAAGAACAAAACTCAAATTAAAAACCAAGGCCAATGAAGATGATAACTGTGTTTTTTTGAGTTATACCTAACATGTAATGCATAGATCTATCTCCATGAATTATTTAAATACTAAATATAAATAATATACTGTATTTATATCCTATAATCATTTTATATATAATAATATTACTGTAATCTTAGTAATACATAAATATTTTATTTATTTTCCAAAACATGGGATAAATAATCATTCAAATTTTACATATAAATTCTAATCGTTATTTTTTTTGGAAATTAGTAATAATAATAACATTTTCACATTCATTTAATAAATAAATACACTCATAATTTATATTATACCTAATTCAAATTATATTTATGGAATTGTAAACATTTTTCAATTAAATTTCTATTATGTAAACTATTAACATAATCTAAAAATTATATATTTTATAATATTTAAACAATTTATAAATAAAACATTATGATTTCTAAATAATTTTTTTAATTATAATTCATAAATAATTCCATGTATACTAAAAACGTATTTTAAATGATATATTTAAAATTTTGAAATAAAAATGTTACTTAAAATCTTATTTAATTAATAAAAAAAACATTTATATTTAATTAATTAATAAGTAAATTCCTTATAAATAAACATTCAAAAAATACCTTTTAGGAATCATCATAATTTTTTTATAAAACCTAAAAAAAATTGAACGATTAAAACTATAAATAATTTAAATATTTTTTTCACAACCATACATAGAATCCATTATCTTAGTTACATTAACCCCCCCCCCCCCCCACAACCCTTATGAACACAGTATATGTAATGATAGGTTTTCTAGACCCTTATATAGTTAAAATTTCATAGTTGTACTAAAATTTTACCTTTATATAAAGCCTTCATGTAAAGATAAAACACAAATTACCATTATGTGGAAATCCCCCATGAAATGTTAATCCACATATTACCTTTACATAGACACATGAAAGTAATTTTAGTCATGAACAACCTTTATGTGAAAACTTCACATAAATTTTAATATGATTTTTTTTTCAAAAGATGCCTTTATGTATAAGTAAATAGAATATGACCTTAATAAAATCCCATATGCATGAAGGTAATTTAGAGGTTACCCTTAAATAGACCCTCTGTGTAAAGGTATGATTTAGGGACCCTTAGGTAGATCCAAGGCTGGGTATTGGGAATTTAAACTACATATATGTTCTTCGATATTGCGTTCTTTGTTTTATATTTATGATAGTCCTTAATACCAGTGAATAAAAAATGTTTAAATATTAATGAATCTCTCTCTAATAACATTGATTGTTTTTTATTATTCATCATATAATCTTTTGAAGAAGAAGAAAAATAAAATAGTCTAGTTTCAGTTCTAGATTCCAACCATGTAACTATAATTTAAAAAATAGAAAATAATAAAATACCCATAACCCATAGATAATGTTATTATCCATCCGCTCATTTTAAGGACAATTATTGATGAAGATCATTGAAGTAAAAAACTAATGATTTATACCTCTTAAGGATTTCAATATCCATTGGATTGATAGATGTTTAATGAGGATACCCCAAAACCACTAAGGGGTGTCAGAACATTCTCAAGATTGATAAACATGACATCATCAAGAAGTGGTTGTAATCATATTTTCCTAAACTGAGGATCACTAAAACATTATATAAATGTGAAAACCACACACACACAATGTCGAGATCCAATTCACTTTATATAAGAGAATCATGACGATCCAATGCATATCATTTGTTATTTCCCATTGGGTACGAAATTAGTTAAATAATTTAATGACTAAATTAAAAGCACAAATTAAACAAAACTTTGTTTAAAATTGGATAAACCATGTGGGTGAATTGGAAGTTCACATGTTTCATTACATGAAACAGATAAAATTTTCATATAATGCATATTTAATAATATATATATATATATATATATATATTAAAATTATAATAAATTCATCACATGTTTTTATTTTAAGTGATATTTCAACACATGGAACATGTGTGGATCACCTCAAGAGGGATTATACACTTGGACCCTATAAATAAATGTCAACATGATAAGAACATTCAACATATTTGACAATGAATAGTTAATTGAAATATAAGGAAAATATTATTTATATAAATTATATATAAATTATATGTGAATGATCCTCTATAGATATTTTAGGAGAAATAATATAATGTATTGAGGTTTTATATGAGAAACCAATGAAATTACTTGTTGGGAACTAGCTAAATTACATCCCCTATGCACTCTAGAACCATGACTGTGCCTATCAGGTAACAAATTACATGTAATAACAAGACATCAACCACACCTTATAACTCAATATTGGAAACAAAAAAATTATATTACCTTGTTTCTGACCTCAACTTCACACTCAAGGTTGGCCACACATCAAAGAAAACATAAAAAAACTTTCTACGCGAATAATGGATAATTATCACAATAGTTTCTATGTTCCAAAGTAATTTCTCAATGATAATAACCCATAGAGGTTGACATTGGATACTCCTTTGAAAAAACTCTAGGTCACCCACAGTAGTCCTATAATGAACCTTACACCTACATAAGTGAAGATAGATATCACTAATCACACACTCTAGACTGCTATGTGTCACACCATCAAAAAATTATTGTAGTTTATTCTTTATTAATTTTAGTAATTTTTATTATGTAATTTTTTTTGAGTTTTAATTATTTAATATTAAATTGTTTTAAGTATTGTATGGATAACCCATATGGTTAGGAAAAATATACTTCAACATTAAATTTTGATATGTAGCATGATAATTTCATTTGGAATGGTAAGTGAACTTTTAAATAAACAATACAGGGTATCAGGGGAAACTATGAAAGGGTATTTTTTCAATCCATTATATGCTTCATAGTTTTCTTAAGGTTTGGTAAACCATATGATTTAACCTTGTATGACCCCCAATTTTTAATTTTTGGAAAATTAGGATTTTCCCCATTATTTTTGACATCCTTTTCTATTTTCTCTCTCTATATTTTCATATAACAACCTCGAGTCAAGACCCCGTCTAGTTACACCTCCCTCCCTCCAATCTCTAATATTCCATTAGTTATTCATTATCATTTCTTCCGGGTTCATGGTATGACACTCTAGGTAAGAAATACTCTACCTTATGTTATCCTTTTTTTAATTTTCTTATTATACCATACTAATCCCCAATCCAACCAAACCCTAGGTTCTTGGATTGAACATATTTTTATGTTTTCTCCATTATTAATGTACTTGATAAATTACTCATGTCTTGTTTAGCTAGTTATGAAATCAATGAACTATCTACAACCAATTACATGTTTGTTTCCTCAGGTTTGAACATTTAATTTTAGAACCTTACTATTTTTTTAATTTATCTTCCAATTACATAATGGTAATATTAAGTATATTTATTGAATTTTCAAAGGGTAAATCATGTATTATCCCAGTTTCATAGAATATGAATGATTTCTCTATTTTTATGAATGGTTTAAATTTTTTATAAGTAAATAATTGAAACCAATTTTTACTATGATGGTTAAATGGGTATTCAATGTTTTTGTTTAATTTATTAAAAATTCGTAGTTTCATATTATTTTTTCATCTATTGTAACATGGAATTTCATATGGTACTTGAAATTCCATATATTTAAAAATTATTTAATGATTTTATTCAAATAGAGTAAGAAGTATTGATATTTTTTAACCACTTTATGTTCATGATATAAATAAAATTATGGGATTTATATCCTAAAAATATGTCTTATTAACCAGGTATTTGACTTCCAAATTGAGTTTCATGGGATATTAAAAACATAACATTTTAAAAAATGGTTGTAAATTACTAAATTATTAGAAAATAGATCTTCATCCCAAGTGTCTCAAAAAGATAATTTTAGGATCTATTTATTTCACTCAAAATGGGGTTTTTGTGAAACTCTCTTTATCCCCATTAGTTTGAATTGATATAGATAGTATCTCATGGTGCATGTTTTATATTTTTCATGGAATGAAGCCTTAGTGATGGTGGATATTTCCTGATAGGGGGTTTGAGGTGAGGGTGGGATTGTTTATTATGATAATAATTTTTTCACGAACACTGTTGTTTTCTATCCCTTTCATTATTTTCGTCATGGGAAGATAGGTTCTAGGTAACCATTACAAAATTAGGGTGGGAACCCTTTTCACAAGCTATAATAGTGATGTGTGTTATATTTTTATTGGACAATGACTAGAAACTATATATTTTCCAAAAAATAGGCTCCAAACCATGTTAGGGACCTTAATGTAGGTTACCTAGCCTTAGTAAACATATAATAGATCCAATAATACTCATTCTTTTTTTGGTAGATTGATATAGGGGGTCCTAATACTTCTTTTGGGTTAACCTAGTTGATTGATATGTGTGAAACCCTGGTTGGTTTTCCTTTATTTGTTATAGTTTTTTTTTAATTTCTTTTTTCCCATTTATTATTCCATTTATTTATATTGTGTGAGTTGGTTTTTCTATAAAATTTTGTAAACAGTCTTCAAAAGGGTTATTTTTTATGTCATGTATTATTTATCAATAAATGTTTTATGTGATTATATTCATTTATGAGATAAAAGTAGAATGTTTATAAAATCATTTTGATTCATTATTGGTATTAGATATAATTTAGTATGAAAAATATAAATTCTACAAATATTTAAATATTAATTAAAATGGGTATTTAATTAAAATCTAGGTATGTGGAAAGGTAGGAGGTGGAATACTAAATATTTTTTTTCTCTCACCTATTTTATATCTCAACTAAGACTTTGTATTATCTCTTGACCCTTGTTTGGGTGTTAAATGATTTAGAATCTGAGGTTATTTTCTTTTTTATTTATCACATCAAAATATATATCCTTTTAAATGATTTGTTTGTATTTCTATTCCCTTTTTTTATATAATTGATTTCCACAAAATCCCTTTAAATGAGTTGTTTATAGCCTTTAGTTTAGAAATTGGTGGATTTAATTATATCTGTGGAAATAAAAGGGATAATGGAATCTAGTTATTAGTGATTAATTTTTGTGGGTGAGAAGATGGATGATAATTATGAATATTCTATATATATAACCTGTATAAATGTATTACTTGTTTATATATTCTTATT
Source organism: Viscum album (assembly GCA_963277665.1). Classification (NCBI taxonomy): domain Eukaryota; kingdom Viridiplantae; phylum Streptophyta; class Magnoliopsida; order Santalales; family Viscaceae; genus Viscum; species Viscum album. Next base: position 917,106,447 of record OY728164.1, on the reverse strand, counting down.
TTTTAGTTTGGATGTCTGACTCAAGGAAAAGTCCTATCATATTTATAGTAGATATATGATTCTTCCTTTATTAGATTTATTGGATAAATAATCTTCAATTATTTCATTTTATCATAACAAAACATTTATTAAGACTTGGGGGATTAGGAAAACCCATCGGGTACGTGACATGATAGTTAATATGTCTGATGGATAGATAAATCAAGTTGGAATGTGAGAAAATGGTAAGAAAACATAGGTTACTAGTGGAAATAATTTTGTAGTTCCATTTTTTCATTTCGGTTGTAAGGGTTGTGTGTATTTATATTGTTAGAATTCGATTGGAACACAAGGGGGAAAGTTTCAAACTCCATTGTCTATTTACAACAATAAGTTCCTAGGGGTAGTTTCATATTGAGTTTTGAATATTTATTTCATTTATGATTTTTGTTATATGTTTAATATGGAAAAGGTAATTGAATTACCAATGATCTATAAGTGATATGGTTATTCTCTTGAGCTTGGGGTTATGATTTACAAAGTTTTAAAGGAACACAGGTTTTGATCATTGTCTAAATAACTATGAAAATCACATGTGGAAGCTTTCAGTGTGTTTTATAAACCCCCTACGTTGTTTTACATTTAAATTTACACTTTTTCAATAAATTTTAAAACTTCTACTAAATTGTACTTTAACATGTTTGAGTTTATTTAAAGAGGAATTTAGTTATGTTTGATAATACCATAGATAGTTTTATGTGGTTTTGTATGTTATAAATTATATTTTAATATAAATATTAAATTTTGGTTTAGGGTACATAGTTGGTTTTATGGTTTTCTAAAAAATTATTTGATTTAATTTATCTCCATGTTTTTATAAATATTTTTTTTATAAAATGTTGATTTTATAAAGGGTTTTGTGAAACGTGTTTTTGACGGAAAGCATGTTTCCATGGAAATAATTTAAAAATATGCTATTTAAATTAAAAAATATTTTAAATGGTATTAAAATTAAAAAATGGATATTATTTTTTAATTTAGTTCCCTGTTTTAAAATTATTTATTGGATATTGCTGGTTTCGAATAGGAAAATGATTCCATAATGTGTAAATGATATGTTTTGGTTTTCTAATCTAATGTTTTGGATTTGTTTCATCACGAGGAGACTACTGCATTAGAATAATGGGGGCATTAATGGAATGTGTTCTAGAATTATGTAATCTAAAATTCTTCCTCCTTATAAGATAAATAAAATGGTTGGATTGTAAATATTGATGGACAAACTCTAAGTGATTTTATACATTTTTAGGTGTTATCCATCTTGTTAGTGGCCCAAACCAAACTTAGAATTGAGTGGTAATTCTAGCACCTCTCTTTTTCATAGACCCATTTCACGGCCTATAGAATTGTTATACTCTCACTATTTAAGGTTATCTAGGGTCATCGCGAGTTCAATGGATGAAATTTTATGATTTTTTAGATACATTCTTCTTAGGGTTTTTCTTGATGGTGGTGTTTTCTTTATTGATAGGTTGGGAGTTGGTAGAATCTATTAAGGATTCTCTAACATGTTTTGGGTGTTGGGTGAATCGGTGGGGTTACTTAAGTAGGGGTGTTTTATTCTTGGATTATTGATTTTAGAATCTTCCTTATAGTATTTATGTATGTTTGAAACTTTTTAAAGTAGTTTTTATCCATGATTGTTTGATTTTATATAGAGGATGGTTACCTCATTCCATGAACTTGTTCATCCATCAGGATTCGTAGTTTTCAAGGACCATTATAAATTTTGATAATAAATATAGTGTTCTAGATCCAAAATGATTTTCCCTGATACAATTCCTATGTGGTTGAGGTCCTAGTCAGAATAGACAGTGAATTTTGAACTTGGTGTAGAGATCATTTTCCTTATAAGTCATTAAAATATTTATTGGAATATTTTTGGAGCCATACACTGAGGTGATGTATTATTCCTAATAATTTTGTTCCCAAAATTAATTATATAAAAACAATTGACATATTTTATATTATGAACACATTGTTACTTAATGAAATTAAGATAACATTGAAAGAAAATATCATATTAGAAATATGATATCACAATTGAGTTTGGAACACGATGTATACCATGGGAATGACATAAAATTGGTTGGAATGGGGTATTTGGATATCTTAACCATTGGTGGGTGTCTTCAGTTAAATAAATAATTAAGTTTATTTATTTAAATTAAATGGGATAAATTATAATTCCTCTATAAATATGATGTTATGGAAGGATCTCTAGGGTTATCTGTATAATGTTAGGATCATTTATAGGAGTTATTCTAACCACTAATTTGAAGATCAAAATAATATGATGATGAGATACTAAATCCAACCAGTTTGAGATGTAGTGAGTGAAATGATTACTATATTTCATTAGGATGAACTTTCTTCCTCGATGAATGATCCGATTTTTGGTATGACTAATCAATTTTGGGATTCTTCCTCAATTGATTAATCTATTTTCACATGATCAGACTATTCCTTTCTTTTGCGTCAATTACAAGCCTTTTCATGCAGTGATGTGCCGGTTTTAATGGATTATTAGTTTATCACCCTCAAGAATATCAATTTTTGTTCCTTAGAAATGAAAAATTGACCAAAATTCGTTGAAACCTTGATCTTGTTCATTTGTCACATTCATTCATCATTTTCTATGACTATTGTCCCATGGGGTCTTAGATTGACTTTCTTGGGTAGGTTGAGCCCGTTCAGACCCCCCAATTTGTAGTAAAATCATGTGTGAGGAATGGTTAAGTGAATCATTGATGGATTTTAAGAATTCTAAAGTTGTGGATGTTTGTTTTTTGGATTCATGATCTGATATGAACAAAGGTGAATCATGAGAAATGGATGAGGAATATAGGATTTATGTGGATGAGTTGGAAATTTTTTTTTTCAGAAAATGGATGGACTGAAACATAAAATTAAAGGCTTACCATTTTATTTCAGGTGGTTTCGAGGTGATATCAAAAACTACATGTCTAGAAAACTACAATTAGATGTAGTTTTATTCAAAAAAAAACCCACCCACACTTCATTTATATGTATCAAGACATGCCATGTAGTACACATTTGGATGGAACATTAGGGTTTTGTAAAATATCAGGATCACATGCTGTGTGAACATCCTAGGTTAGATAGGATATGTGGAATAGGACATTAAAAGGTCCCTATGTGGGGGAAATTATATGTACCAAATTATGAGGATAATTAAAGTATACATGGACATGGATCGGGGCATGAGTAGGAATCTAGAAGTTTGAGGCAAGCTGTTTAGTCCACCAGGATGTCATGTAGTTCTATGTGGTTAGTTAGCCACATATTGATAGAGTTACGACCATATATAGGAATTAGACCACATGTTGGGTGGATAACCATACATACAATATACCCATTGTTACTTTTTTTAATAACCTTATATATCTCGTATCTACTTCATTTAGGCATAGATTTTCGAATACATGTATCCAATCATGTGTTTTTTTTCATTTAGTAATTGATGGAAGCCTTTGTAGCATCTTTTGGTATAAAAAACCATACATTAAATTTAGATATTACTTCAATATTGAAGAATTTTTATTAAATTACAAAAAAAATACGATTTCAGGACCATATAGGTTTAGTGTCTTTATAAACTGGGAAATATAAACAATTGGTTCATAAAACATCCACATTGTCTCCCACTTATTTATTCAAAACTAGACTCTTTTTTTGACATATCGTACTTATTTCTCTTATTCAAGAACTGGAGAAAAGAAACAATTGAAAGGGTGATATCAAATTATCAATAAGGGTAATCATGGAAAAATTAAATCATATCATAATCATAAGAACATAACATTTGAAAATCTTATCATGAATATAAAAGATCAGAATATCTTGTCACGGGATAAATCATAAAAGTGAAATGTAATCCCAATAAACATAAAATAAGACATGAAATGGCTTTCCATACACACATAATATTATAAAATCATTTCATATTATTCAAGGAACATTTCCAAGACCATTATACCGGATGATGTCCATTACTGAACCGAGTTCACTCCTCGTTCTAGCCCAGTATTACTAAATCGTATTTACTTTCATTTATAGTCATGTATATATATAATGATATATAAATCTTTACCCAATTAATTTGAGAGAGATACTGGTCCCACCCATCTTGTAATGAATCAATTCTTACGTGTTTAAAAAAATCATTTATTATAGCATAATCTACGAAATAAAATGGGTTTCTTAAACATCATTCTAGTATAATCCATTTAAAATAAATGGACATCATAAAAAAATTTCCATCATAAACACAATAAAATCAATGTAATAATATGGATATAAACATAACCCTACGTAATCTTATTTGGAAAATAATTTTGCTAAAACACTTAAACTTAATACCAAAAAAAATATCATTTCTTTTTAAAAAATGTTTTCTTTTCTCAAAATGAAATGCAATTTTAAAAGAAAAAAATTTCATTGAAAATAAATATGAAATAGTTTAGATTAATCTTCCATTAAGTAAGGTGTTAAAAATATGTAAAAATCCATTCATTCAATATATGTTAAAAAACATTATCCTTGTACTTTTGTTAAAAAGTAAAAAAGTACCTTGTATGGTAAACAAAAGAATTATTCCTTCCATACCATGTACTAAAACTAAATAAGAGTAAAAATAACTTTAAACATACATAGAATAATAGTAAAATTTTTATTAAAACATTTTTAGAAAACATAGAAATGGATGATAAACATATCCCAGTAAATACTTACATATAAACAATCTCGGATAGAAATGAGATTGAAAATTATCCCTTACCTTAGGTTCGATATCCTTCGTATATATCTGAACCTCATGTATAATGATTTAAATACTTTTATTGAAGTATTTAAGAAGCATACTCATTTTTATGATATCATATATGTCTTTATTATCTCCTGTTTGTTATTAACAATTCATTGTCACTCATTATTCAGATATTAACTGCTTTAGGTTCTAATGAATGATTTTTCAGATAAGATCAAGTTACACTCCATAGGTTATACGTAAATCAGTTAAATAATGATATTAGTATATTGTATATTATATTAATTAATTCAATTCATGTATATAAAAATTGTTTAATAAAGATCATATAGAATGAATCACATCACATCGTGGAGACGGTTGGCCGTACGTACATACAAACAGTGTTATCGTTCCCAAAATTGTTGAATGGTTTTGAACTGAATTGTGTATAATACTTATGAACTAGTAAAATAGTACAATGATTATATATAGTTATTATTTCCATCATTTTACCCATCCATGTATGTTAGTGGTGAAAAACAGATTACACCACAATGTGGAGATGATAAACTGTATGTATGCACGTGTAGTGATTTTATTTTTCATAAGACGGATAGAAGGTTAAATATGGTTCACTAATATTTATAATAAGATATTAGTATATTAGTTATACTTATGTTTTTAATTTATAATGAAATTACTAATGAAGATCATATGACCCGTCCCCTGACGCCTGTGTCATGACTACCCCAAGCCCACCTTCCATAGGCCAGGGATAAGAGATTAGCACCAGAAAAGAGTATCCTTAAAACAGGAAGGCATTTCCTTTTTTACCTAGTACATACACCCAATCCATGAACACAAAAATAAGGAACCAAGAAGTAAACTTATGACAACCCTAATTTTTATTACAACTTAAACATGCTTTATTACATAAAACCGCACTTGATACAACAGAGAAGATCGAGAGGTTTAGTGTCTTTGGGGCTTAGGATCATTACATAAAAACATAAAACATGAAATACAACATCATTATTGAAAACTTCCATTACATGACCACTACATTCTCTCGTACTTAGCAATGCATGGGATAACCAGAGGACATGCATAAGAAAAGGGTGAGCTATAAAGCCCAGTAAGGGAGTACACATGGAATAACATGAGGAGTAAAATACATGTTAGACATTAGGCATATCAATAGATCATAAAAGAATCATGAAAATAAAGGCATGATAAAGCATGTCAATTATAACATGGAAATGTGGCAACAACACTTAACATGGATTTAGCATGAGCTAAGGCTCATTGCACATAAAGCATGAGTAAACCCTCATTGCACATGAAGCACTAGTAAACCATCATTGCACATGAATTAGAATGAGTTAACACTCATTCCACATTATGTATCATGATACTATACTTTACCCAATGCATTGGAGCGCTATAAGGGTGCACCCTTCTTAAACATTTCATTTCATGCATAAGTGTGCCACATGGATCATAAAACATGGATTCATAAAACATAATCATTTATTCAATGATAAAGGAATGTGGAATTCATACATGAAACTATACAATCAATAAGTAAATGTGCATAAAGGTGAATACCCTTGATGGAGAAATGTGCATGGTATTCACTACACAATGACATTGGTTTAGAAAATCAGTGTGATTTCGGCAGCGTAACGGCGTGACATATGAATTCATAAAAAAGGCTAATGAGAGAGAAAGGGGTTCCTCACCATATTTAAATGTACTGGAAAGTAAGGAGGTCATATAGATACATGTCCCAACAATTTAAATGGTATATAGTTTCATGATACAAAAGTATTTCTTGAATGTAAATGAAGAGAGAGAAGTTCCTTTCGGAATTTCGGCATAGTAATGGGTGTACATGGGAGGAATTTAATGATAGAGAAAGGGTTATCCCATCATTAAAACAATAAGAGGGAAGTATTGGGGAGGTGAGAAACCATACCCCAACATTCATAATTGAAATTAAAAGGGCAGTACAACTTAAAGAAAATTGAAAAAAATGAGAAAGGAAGAAGAAACCCTTACTTGGAAGTGTGCTTCCAAAGGCTAGAGAGAGGCTTGTGAGAGTCTTATTGGGAGCTTGGGGAACCTTGGTTTTATTCTAGAGATAGTAGGGCAGATGTTGGACTAACTCCAAGGTATTTTAGTGAGGTGTAAGTGGGAGCTTGGGTGGGTTTATATAGGAAAGGTGAGAGAATTCTTTATTATTTAGGTTTGGGACCCCTTATATTAAATTAATCCAAACCACAAACCATCCCATGGTCTGGTCCCATGGTTTCTAGAAAAGGAAAGAGGAAAAAAATATTTTACAAGGCCAAGGTGCAAACTTATTAAAATATTCGGGTTTCTTATGTAGAGGTGAGTCACACTCCCATGGAAATTAATTTAAAAAGGCAAAGTGTTGAATATGTCTTGAGTGGTTCATTAATGCTTTGAAAAGTAAGTTAAACAAACCCAAAACCACATTATTTTAATGATAAAACATATATTGGCCGAAAAAAAGGATTATGGTATTTTATTACATCACCATTAGGTCATTTTGATGTCATAAAACACATTATATATTTAGATGGTATTTAATTTTTACCCAAAAATTTGACTGCCTCAGAAAATTATGAAAAATTCAATGTTGGATAATTTCGACATCCTGATTCCATAAATGACATTTATTTTATCTAAAAAAATTCTAAATATGTTAATTTTCACTTTAAAAGTAAAAACAAACATTTATCGAAAATTCACGGGTTTTGACCGAAATGGCTTTCAAACCTTAATAAAAAATTTTAATTGCATTCATAAAATTATAAGATCATTTATATTTAATAAAAATTAATTTAATATTAATAATAATATTTTATTAAAATATTATTTAATTCAAAAGTTCATTAATTTAATAAAATTGAATTCATAATTAAATAATAACTAAAAACACCATTTGTATTTTAAAAACTATTTACAATGTATCAAAAATGACTAGAAATTATATTCATTATTATATACAAAAAATAATAATGTTCATGAACATAGTACTACTTATTTGTTACATAACCCCTTAAAATAGCCGCATAAGACCTAAGGGTAAGGTGTGTGATGGTGACAGACTCTTGGGGCAGCTCAGAAAACATCGCTCGAGTGGTAATCTCTATCAACTTCCACTTTTCCCGTAGATGATCACGTTCGAGCTTGACATAATAAAGTTCATCTTGGGCTTGGTCAAGGGAGAATCCCAAAGATTCCACCTCTTTTCTGAGCTCCGACAAATGGTCTTCATATGGGGCAATTCTACTGGATGAGGCCATTGCTTCCTTGGTCTGAGTAAAATTTGGTTCGTCAAAGCCTTATATTTATACTAATCAAGTGATCATTGTTCAACGGCTATAAAAGTAACGGTCACAACTCTTATCATAAAACCAAAGAAGTTGACATCTTATAAAAACTTTTTTTATAAAGAGACAATTAACTGGATCATGAGGGATTTACCATTACTTAATCTTTGGGTCGTTACAACATTCCCCCCTTAAGAAATTTCACCCTCGAAATTTTCCTTTTGCCACACTAAAACAAATGTGGGTAACTCAGCTTCATCATATCCTCTGACTCCCAAGTCGCTTCTTCAAACTTGTGGTTTATCCACAACACTTTGAGAAGGGGCATTTTCTTATTTCGTAGAACTTTTTCTCTACAATCTAAGATCTTCACTGGTTTCTCCTCATAAGAAAGATCGTCTTTCAATTGTACCACCTCGAAAGAGTGTACATGTGAAGGGTCTGGTATGTACTTCCTCAAGAGGGATACATGAAAGACATCATGCACCTTGGCCATAGTAGGTGGAAGTGCTAGTCAATAGGCCACAACCCCAACACGATCAAGAATCTCGAAGGGGCCGATGTACCTTGGACTTAACTTCCCTTTGTTTCCAAACCTCATGACCTTCTTCCACAGAGATATGCGTAAAAATACCATATCTCCAACATTAAAGTCAAGGTCTCGTCGACGATTATCTGCATAACTCTTCTATCGAATCTGGGATGCCTTAATATGCTGCTGAATGGTTTTCACCTTATCCACCATTTCTTCGACCATTTCTGGTCTAAGCTGCTTACGTTCACCGACCTCATCCCAACATGCCGGTGTTCTTCACCTTTTCCCATACAGGGCTTAATATTGTGCCATTTGGATGCTCGAGTGGAAACTATTATTATAAGAGAACTCAACCAGAGGAAGATGTTGATCCCATCTTACTTTAAAGTCAATTGAACATGCTCTCAACATATCCTCAAGTGTTTGGATAGTCTGCTCGGATTGGACATCAGTTTGAGGATGATAGGCCGTACTGAAGTTTAGTTCAGTATTCAGAGCATGTTGAAGACTCTTCCAAAATGTAGAGGTGAATCTTGGATCTCGGCCAGACACAATAGATAGTGGTACTCCATGCAACCTTACCACTTCGCTGATATATATCCGTGCCAGTTGATCCAATGAGAAATCCTCCCGAATAGCAATGAAGTGTGCAGTCTTTGTAAGACGATCCACAACAACCCAGATTGCATTTTTGCCTTTGGATTTCCTTGGATGTCCGGTGAAAAAGTCTATGGTGATGTTCTCCCATTTCCATTCTGGTATGGTCAATGGTTGCATCTTCTCCTTAGACTTCTGCCTCTCTGCCTTCACTTGCTAACACACCATGCACTTTGATGTATACTCAGTAATCTCCTTCTTCATATTATCCCACCAAAAGTATTCTTAGAGATCTCGATACATCTTTGTGCTCCCTGGGTGAATAGAGAAATATGAACTATGTGCATCATCCAAAAGTTCTTTCTTCAGCTCTGGACATGATGGGACACATATTCTTTTCCCAAACCTCACAATTACTTCTTCATTAATATTAAACTCCGAGGATTTCCCCTTTTTGATAGCTTCCACTTTTTCTTGAATTCCCACATCATCCTTTTGAGCGTCCTTTAACCTTTCCAAAAGAGATGGTTGAGCAATCATTTGTGAAAGGATTGATGGTGTTCCTTTCTTTATTATTCCCACATCTATCTTCATCAAGTCTAATAAGATTGGATCCTTCTCAATTCTCATCATTGATAGAATCGCTGGATCATTTCTACTTAGGGAATCCGCCACCTTGTTCGCTTTCCCAGGGTGGTAATGTATTGAACAGTCATAATCCTTGATGAGCTCTATCCATCTTCTCTGGCGCATATTAGCTCTTTCTGTGTGAATATATATTTAAGACTCTTGTGGTTAGTATATATCTCAAATTTCTCTCCATAGAGATAATGCCTCCAGATTTTCAAGGTAATGATCACCGCCGACAACTCTAGATCATGCGTTGGATAGTTTTGCTCATGGATTTTCAACTGCCTTGAGGCATAGGATATCACTTTATCATTATGCATCAGCAGACATCCTAAGCCCTTCTTCAAAGCATCACTGAATACCACAAAAAGCTCCCCACTTGTGTGTAAAGTGAGCAAGGGTGAAGTGATAAGATTCCTTTTCAACTCCTCGATGATTTCTTTGCATTCATCACTCCAAGAAAACTTTACTCCCTTTTGAGTTATCTTGGTAAGAGGGTTGGACAATCGTGAGAAATTTCACACAAATCGTCGATAATATCCAGCTAACCCCAAGAATCTACGGAAATTCGTTACCGATGTTGGCCTCGGCCATCCCTCAATTGCTTCTGTTTTGGAAGGTTCCACAGATATCCCATTGCTTGTGATGATATGGCCCAATAATGAGACCTCCTTCAACAAGAAATCACACTTCTTGTACTTTGCATAGAGATTATTCTTGAGCAAAGTCTCTAGTATAGTTCTTAAATGATCCTCATGATCCTCCTTGGTTTTCGAGTATATTAGAATATCATCTATAAAGACTACCACAAATTTGTCAAGGTAATCTCTAAAGACTCTATTCATCAAGTCCATGAATATTTCTAGAGCATTGGTCAGTCCAAAATGCATTACTATGAATTCATAGTTCCCGTATCTTGTAAGAAAAGCAGTCTTGGGGATATCTTCCTTCTTCACCCTTACTTGATAATATCCAGACCGCAAGTCCACCATGGAGAAGTATTGTGGTCCACGCAACTGATCGAACAAGTCATCAATTCATGGGAGTGGATACTTTTTCTTTATCGTGATTTTGTAAAGTTCACGATAATCGATGCAGAGCCGCATTTACCCATCCTTATTCTTGACTAAGAGGACTGGTGCACCCCATGGTGAAGCACTTGGTCATATAAACCCTTTATCCAGATTCTCCTGCAGTTGTTTCTACAACTCTTCAAGCTCAACAATAGCGATTCTATATGGAGTCTTGGATATTGGTAGTGACCCAGGTATAAGTTCAATTGAGAACTCAACATGTATTCTTGGAGGAAGACCAGGTAGTTCCTCAGGAAACACATCAGCGAATTCCCTTACAATAGGCATTTCTTCAAGGATGGTTTCTTCTTTGGACTCAATCATCTGAGCCAGATACGCGTTCTCATAGGGCAGTAATATCCTTGCTTGAGATGATGGAGCTAAAAGAGATTCATCTTCCTCCTGACACTTGTAAATAATCGGGGGTCGATTCTCTATATGGAGTGTGATTTCCCTCTCCCGAAAATTTATGTTGGCTCTATATAAGGAAAGACAATCCATGCCAAGAATTGCATCAAATTCCACCAAAGGGAGTATGACGAGGTTCGCTGGGAAATTCAATCCACAGATTATAACAGGGGAGGACTTATATACATGGGATGCAATGATTTTCCCATTTTCTGTACTCACCGATATCATTACTACCATGATTTGTGGTGGTGCTGGGATTGTTCTACTAAACTTTCGAGATATAAAAGAATGCGTAGAACCTGAATCAAAAAGTACATTTTCTATCCTTGAATGAATAACTAGAGTACCTGTCAGCACTTTTTTGTTGGGGTTCACTTCAGCAGAAGTGATGGAAAACGTTCTTCCTTGCTGTCTTGGGGGTTGATGGTTGCCTCCGATAACCCTTGGATTAGGGCACTGATTTGCAAAATGACCCGTTTCTTTTCATTTGTAGCATTGAACAACGCATTGAGGTTCGAACGGAGCGTTCCTCTCCTCTGTCGCAGCCGCAGGTCCTTATTGCTGACAGTTAATAGCTAGGTGCCCTTCTCTTCCACACATGAAGCATTTTCTCATCCCCTTAAGGTAAATTCCAGGGAGCTTCTTTTCGCACTTTTGGAAAGTGGGGTGCTAGATCTTCTTAGCGTTGTTGGATTTATCCATCAGACCACCAGCATTGAAGTCTACCTTACGCTTCTTGTCCCCATGATACCCCTGTGATTCTCCGATCTCCATTTTGACCTTGAGGGCACATTGGACAATTTCCTCATCGCTGTCGAAGTCACGGATCGCTAATGCTTTCTGCAAGCTAGGCTTCAGCCCACTAAAGAAGCGGTCAACCTTGCATTCGGGGGGTAACGACGAAGCTGGAAGCGTATCGTGCAAGCCTTGTGAAGTTTTCCTCATAAGCTCCCACAAATTATTCATCTTTTTGCTTGAGGGAAAGGATGTCCCTTTCCATCTTAAGATGGAGGGTGTGCGGAAAATATTTATCGAAAAACATCTTCCGAAATTCCTTCCATTCCAAAGAATCGATCTCCTCCTCAGGATTCGTATTTTTGATCAACATCCACCATTGATCAGCTTCACCCTCCATATGATAAGCCTCCAAGAGAACCTTCTCTTGTTCAGAACAATAAAGGATGGAGAAGATCTTTTCAATGGCGTTGATCCATTGTTCAACGATCGTGGGATCAGAAGATCAACTAAAAATAGGAGGCCTTTGTCTCATGAAGCTCTCGATAGAAACTTGTTCTTTCATAGGGGGGTTGAACGTTCCTCTTGACCCGTGTTTCTATTCAAAAATTGAGTTAGCTGATAGAGAATCATGGCAAAGATTGTGATTCCCGCTCTCATTGTATTGGAAATCTCATTAGTACAATCATCACACTGATCTTCACAACGGTTGTTAGCCCGAGTCCTCCTATTACCGTCCATTGGCTGGAAAAACTAAAGTTAGGGGTAACACATAAAGGGTAATCCAAAGACAAAAGTTGATGACTTATAAATAAAATTTAATTTCTTCAACTCATGAGTCTATATGATTCAATCTAGGCTTTTCATGATCTACATTCTAACATATATTCTTAGGGGAATTTTTCCCTTAATAAGGGTTCATACCAAGATTGTGAATTTATCAAAACATATACCCCAGGAGTGTCGTAACCAAGAGTGCAGCAAGGCCCGTTGTCGTGCACCAGTTCCCGTTCAAGTCTAGCTCAAAGAGGTGTTTTCAGGTTTTACCCCTAGGATACATCTGTGCCAGAGTCGCCTCTACCTGCTCTTATCCATACAGGGATGTATTTGTTTGATAAACCACTTACTTAGTATTTACCAAAACATAGGGATGTTTTTATTATACTTAGTCTTGTATCTAAGGATTTACTAGGGTTTCCTAATCCCAAATGTAACTAAACCTATCCTCTGATACCAACTATGACAACCCTGCTTTTTATTACAACTTAAACATGCTTTATTACAAAAAAAATTCACTTGATACAACAAAGAAGATTGAGAGGTTTAGTGTCTTTGGGGCTTAGGATCATTACCTAAAAACTTAAAACATGAAATACAACATCTTTATTGAATACTTCCTTTACATGACCACTACATTCCCTCATACTTAGCATTGCATGGGATATCATAAGGACATGCATAAGAAAAGGGTGAGCAATAAAGCCCAGTAAGGGAGTACACATGGAATAACATGAGAAGTACAATACATGTTAGACAATAGTCATATCAATAGATAATAAATGAAACATGAGCATAAAGGCATGCTAAATCATGATAATCATAACATGGAAATGTGGAAACAACACTTAACATGGATTTAGCATGAGCCAAGGCTCATTTCACATAAAGCTTGAGTAAACCCTCATTGGACATGAAGCACGAGTAAACCCTTGTTGCACTTAAATTAGCATGAGTCAACACTCATTGCACATGATGTATCATGATACTATACTTTTCCCAATGCATTGGAGCACTATAAGGGCGCACCCTTCTTAAACATTTCATTTCATGCATAAGTGTGCCACATGGATCATAAAACATGGATTCATAAAACATAATCATTTATTACACGATAAAGGAATGTGGAATTCATACATGAAACTTTAAAATCAATAAGTAATTGTTCATAAAGGTGAATACCCTTGATGGAGAAATGTGCATGGTATTCACTACACAATGACATTGGCTTAGAAAATTGTTGCGATTTCGGCAGCGTAACGGCATGACATATGAATTCATAAAAAATGCTGATGATAGAGAAAGGGGTTCCTCACCATATTTACATGTAATGGAAAGTAAGGAGGTCATATAGATACATGTCCCAACAATTAAAATGGTATTTAGTTTCATGATACAAAAGTATTGCTTGAATGTAAAAGAAGAGAGAGAAGTTCCTTTCGGAATTTCGACATAGTAACGGGTGTACATGGGAGGAATTTAATGAGAGAGAATGGGGTCTACCATCATTCAGACAATAAGAGAGCAGTATGGGGGAGGTGCAAAACCATACCCCAACATTCATAATTGAAATTAAAAGGGCAATACAACTTAAAGAAAATTTAAAAAAATGAGAAAGGAAGAAAAAACCCTTACTTGGAAGTGTGCTTCCAAAGGCTAGAGAGAGGCTTGTGAGAGTCTTCTTGGAGCTTGGGGCACCTTGGGAGTATTCTAGAGAGAGTAGGTCAGAGGTTGGACGAAATCAAATGGATTTTAGTGAGGAGTAAGTGGGATCTTGGGTGGGTTTATATAGGAAAGGTGAGAGAATTCATTATTATTTTGGTTTGGGACCCCTTATATTAAATTAATCCAAAACACAAACCATACCATGGTTTTTGCCCATGGTTTCTAGAAAAAGAAATAGGAAAACAATATTTTACAAGGCCAAGGTCCTAACTTATTAAAATATTAGGGTTGATTATATGGAGGTGAGTCACACTCCCATGGAGATTAATTTAAAAAGGTAAAGTGTTGAATATGTCTTGAGGGGTTCATTAATGCTTTGAATAGTAATTTAAAAATACCCAAAACCTCATTATTTTAATTATAAAACATATACTGGCTGAACATAAGGATTATGGTATTTTATTACATCACCATTGGGTCATTATGATGTCATAAAACACATTATATATTTTAATGGTATTTAATTTTTACCCAAAAATTTGACTGTCTCAGAAAATTATGAAAAATTCAATGTTGGATAATTTCGACGTCCTGATACCAGAAATGAAATTTATTTTATCTAAAAAAATTATAAATATGTTAATTTTCACTTTTAAAGTAAAAACCAACATTTATCGAAAATTCATGGGTTTTGACAGAAATGGCTTTCAAGCCTTAATAAAAAATTTTAATTGCATTCATAAAATTATAAGATCATTTATATTTAATAAAAATTAATTCAATATTAATAATAATATTATATTAAAATAGTATTTAATTCAAAAATCCTTTAATTTATTAAAATTTAATTCTTAATTAAATAATAACTAAAAACACCATTTGTATTTTAAAAACTATTTACAATGTATCAAAAATGACTAGAAATTATATTCATTATTATATACAAAAAATAATAATGTTCATGAACATAATACTACTTATTTGTTACATAACCCCTTAAAATAGCGGCATAAGACCTAAGGGTAAGGTGTGTGATGGTGACAGACTATTGGGGTAGCTCGGAAAACATCCCTCGAGTGGTAATCTCTATCAACTTCCACTTTTCCCGTAGACGATCACGTTCGAGCTTGACATAATAAAGTTCAGCTTGGGCTTGGTCAAGGGTGAAGCCCAAAGACGCCACCTCATTTCTGAGCTCCGACAAATGGGCTTTGTATGGGGCAATTCTACTGGATGAGGTCATTGCTTCCATTGTCTGAGTAAAATTGGGTTTGTTAAAGCCTTATATTTATACTAATCAAGTGATCACTGTTCAACGGCTATATAAGTAATGGTCACAACTCTTATCATAAAACCAAAGAATTTGGCATCTTATAAAAACATTTTTTTAAGAGACAATTAACTGGATCAAGAGGGATTTTCCATTAATGAAACTTTGGGTCGTTAAAAAACTATTGTAGTAAATGCCTACGGATTGTATAGGGGTTAGAATACAGGCCCAACTAAAAAGTACAAGTATAACATAGAAGTAAAAATACAACTGAAAAGTGGAAAAAAACTCTGAGATCATCCACTATAGATCCTACCTGATGGGTAGGTACAAATCATGATCAATAGTCCATGTTTCATGTCACTCCAAATGGTCCACCTCCGTGCACCTTCTAGTGTTGGCTCTCTCAGAATCGTTCAATGTTGTCTGTCATCTGCACAAGACACAACAAGGTGCAGGAGTATCCTATTCAAGGGTGAGTATAAAGGTACTCAGTAGTTACCCTAAGACCCCCATAGGTCTCCCTAAGCCCCACAAAGGGAAAACCACAAAGAAATACCTCTATCTCAAGCACGAATCGATAGACATAAACTCTTCTTAGGTATATTCCCATACATATACCTAAGTAATCAAGAAATACTCATCTCATACATGAGATAAGAATAACACAATGGTAACACCATGAAGGTATAAGTACCACATCTGTAACACCATGATGATAGAAGTATCACACCGGTAACACCATGAAGACAACACCACAATGGTAGAACTATCACACAGGTAACACCAAGAAGATAAATGTACCACATAGGTAACACCATGAATATGAATCCCTAAAATTAAAGGATTTATCTCACAATCAGGTATAACATAAGTACATAAGTATCAATTTTTAGTCGTAATCTAGATCATATTATTCTATTAAGAGGCGCTACTTATGACCCACACAGGATCGATAGGTAATAACCCCAACTGACCCGCACAAGATCTGATCTACAAAGGATCGGGGTGCGCTGAACCACACAGGATCACTCAGCACTGACCCACAAAGGATCTGATATAATATGACCAACAGAGGTTCGGTAGATATAGACCCACTTAAGATCGATGTACATTATTCAGGTTACAGCCTGTCACATGATTCCTCTCACCCGATGCTCTCAAGTTCTGTAGAAGATTCCCCTTGAGATATCGATCATAACTCGAACTCCACAATTCTCTACAAAGGAGTAACCCAATGAACCACCATGTTGTAAGAGTTCCAATGTGAAAGATGGTGCATCAAATCAGATGTTGGGTCTATGAGTTATAAGCGTTTTAGTTATGATGGCCTTGATGGATTTGGGTTGAGTCCAATCCGGTTGTACTCCAACTATCTCCAAAACTCACGTGGATATACCAGAAGGATCATCTTGATACAAGGAACCCAAGGCCATAGAAAATTCATCAAACATAAATTAGGTTCTCCTGATATGGCCCTTAAAGTGTTTCTAGGTCCGGTTGGGCTTGGGTCCGGTCCGACCGGGTTGGACCGACCCGACCTGGTCCGGGTTCGACCTAGCTGGGCTGGGCTACATCGGTCTTGGCCTGCTAGGCCTTCAACCAGCCCGGCCCGCAGGGGAAATAGCTCGGCCTGCAAGGGGGTGCGACCTGTTAGGTGTGCGTCCCGTTGGGAGGGCAGCTCAACAGACTGAGGCGCAACTCGCAGTTGGGTGCTGCGGCCCACTGTGGTGTGGCCCTCCCTAGCCGCCACCTGGGGAAATGACCCTTGATTTTCTCGAACGGTCACAAGGTCCTTTCGGTTTACTCCACAGCAAGGACACCGTGTGGAACCATAAGGTGGCATGCAGGACCCGATGGAGTGGGTCATGCCTCCCATTGCAGCCATCCAGTGCCTTCTACCATCTCTAGAGTCAGACGATAGCATGCCGCTCCGCCACCCGCAGCCGACTACTGTGTCGGCCACCTCATTCGGTCTATCCAGGATGATGATCCATGGCCTACATCCTCCGGTGGCATGCTAGTCGCACCACCCTCCACTTCGGCAGCTGACCAGTGTGTCAGCCACCTCCTCCGACCTTCGCGGCTGACGAGCCATGACCGATTCCTCCGATGGCATGGATGAGCCACCTCCTCTCTAGTGGCCAGCCAGTGCCAACCACTGCCTTATTTCCTGTAAGCAACGATCTCTGGTACCACTTTGCCAGTAGCATTCCGTGGGTCTCCAGGTGAACTCATGTGGCCCATTTTTCATTCCGAAGGCATCATTGAACTTCTCGAGACATCACTGTCCCTTTTAGCCATTCAAATTTGGTTCTGTCCATCCCGAAGAATCAGCCACAAAAAATGCACACATTAATCAATATAGTGAGGGGATTGTGCCTTGTTCATTTGGAATGTTCCATCCATGTTATCATGATAGCAATGGGTTGGAATAAGATTCAACCACTCTTGAAACTAAACCAAAAGTAAACCCGAACTTGTAAATCCATTATAGTATTTCTACGCTTGAAGGTGGTTCGGTCTTCTTCGTTCCCACAAAAAGCTTCCAATGATGCCACTGGAATGGCGATCTTATCTCCTTGCTTGGTGGATTTTTTCATCACCAAAGGTTTCCTCCAATGTTCTCATCTCCAGATATCCTCCTTCAACAACTATTACAATAATTCCACCAAGAAGAAAGAGTGGATTTCAACTATTAAATGGGGGTGATTCATTAATTTAGAATTAATGAATTCTATTTATTAAAGTGATTAGTGGTTACACACTTAGTGTGACCGGGTATTTAATGCCCAGCATTGGATTCTCAAACTATCTATTGTGGTCCCCTCCACCCAAATATTAATAGATGAGATGAGAGTATATTCTTCTTAAAATTAAAATACATATATTTTATTTTATCTAGCCCCAAAAAATGGAAAACCCAACTTCTTCTCTTGACCCTCTACGGTAAAGGATAAACCTCTCTTAAGTGAATCAAGGTGTTTTGGATTCAATGATACCCATGGATTTTTAATCTAAGAACCAGTTTAAAAGTTAGAAAACACTGCTTGCGTGTTTACTGAAAGTACCTTAAAAGAAGTTCATAAATTCATTCTTGGGCACACCGGGTCTCAGAATCACGTACCATCAATTTTTACAGACTCATAATAATACCATATAATTAAAAAATCTTATATGAAAAAATATGGGTCATTAAATTCTCTCCACCTTAGGGATTTTCATCCCCAAAATCCACATCATAGACTAAGAAAACAATGAGAGGCACTGAGCACGAATCTGAGCCTCCCACTCCCAAGCTCTCTCCTATAGGTTCCCATGATGTAAGAAAACATGCACCAGAGGTATGGAAAACCCACTAAGGAGCCGCTCCAGTTGATCCTCAATCTATACTCGAACCTCCGTAAACGTCACCCCATCATCAATGTCCAAATTTCCATGGTGAATGATGGGATATGGGTCATGCACGTATCTCCTTAGCTGGGATATATAGAGGATTTCATAAACCCTCTCCAATTTCCATGAAAGTTTCAAGTGGTATTTTACATCCCCTATCCTCCTATGTATCAGAAATGGCCCGATAAACCTCAGTGCTGACTTGCTGCCTTGGTCAAATCTCTAGAAACCACATCGATATTAAACCTGTAGGAAGACATGTTCTCCAACCTCGAACTCCCAAGGTCTCTGTCTTGTATCATCATAATACTTATTTCTACTATATCCAGTCTTTATCCACTCCTGGATGACCTACACCTTCTCAGTGGTATCCCATACAAACTATGGACCCATATGTGCTAACTCCCCTAGGTCCATCCAGCATAGTGGTGATCTGCATGGTTGACTATACAAGGCCTCAAATGGTTCCATACCGATGTTGGAGTGATAAATGTTGTTATATGTGAACTCTAACATGTGAAATTGTTCCTCCCAACTCAGGACAAAATATTGGACACATGCACGAAACATGTCCTCCATCGTCTGAATGGTCTGATCTGTCTGAAAATCCATCTGATAATGAAAGGCAGTTCTCAAACATACATGAGTCCCATACTCCTCCTGCAATCCCTTCCACAACAGGGAAGTACAACGTTTTTCACGGTCAGAGGAGATCACTGATGTCACCCCATGAAGTCCCACTATCTCATCTAGTTAGAGGTGTCCCAATCTCTCTACTAATCCCTTCTCTTAGATTAGTAGGAAACGGGCCAACTTGGTGAGTCGATCAATGATCATACAAATGGAATCATATCTCTTAGACGTACACGGAAGCCCTGTCACAATTTTATAGAGATTGTATCCCATTTCCACTCTGGAACCTCTAGTTGTTGTGCTAAGCCTGCTCGAACCTAATGCTTGACCTTCATTTGTTAACAAGTGAGGCCTCGTGAAACAAAATTTTCATCTTCTTTCTTCATCTCTAGAGACCATTGACGACGATAGAGGTCCTAGTACATCTTCTCCACACCATGATGTACTGTTAGAGGGGACGTATGAAACTCCACCAACACCACCTCACATAGCACCACTGGTACCATGGTACATCCTCTGAAGAGGATTTCATGCTCCTCACCTTCAGAATATCCATCAGGTGCTTGTACTTTGAATATATGAGCACGTCAAGAGTTACCGGAAATGTCCCCAAGCTATAGATCCCAGACGGGAGGAAGGAGTGGGGGAGTGATTATCATAGACTAGAGGTAAGCTAATCCATCTCTATCCACAATGGATATCTGCATCGCAACTATCTGCCCGGTCGCATCAGTCAACAAATGTAGACCACACCTCCTGCTAATTGCTTCTGCTACCATGTTTTCCTTCCAAGAAGTATTGAAAATCTAATATTAATTGTCTTGAAGGAAATCCAGCCATCACTGTTGTTTTAGGTTCAGCTCCTTCGATGAGAAGATTTACCTGAGACTTTTGTTATCATAGTAGAGTGTAAAAAATTCACCCATCAAGTAATGTCACCACATCTTCAATGAAAAGACCACTACTAATAACTCTAGGTCATGGGTATCGTAGTTATTCTCCTGCTATCTTAGCTGTCACAAACCATAAGTGATCACTACTCACTCCTACATCAGGACATGTTCATGTTTGGTCCCTGATGCGTCGCAATAGACTACATACCCAATTCCCTCTTCTGGTAGCCTCAAGATGGGGGAACTTTCTAGTATCTTCCTCAAATCCTAAAAACATTTTGGGAATATATCCATCCAAATGAAGGGTTTTACCTTCTTTTTCAGTGGTGAAAAGGGTGCCCCAACTCTGGAAAAGTCAGGCACTAATATCTGGTAGTATCCAGCCAACACCAGGAAACTCCACACCTCGACACACTCCTGTGTGGATCCCAATAAAGCATAGCCTCTATATTTTCCAGATCCACTAAAACTACATCCTATGAGATAACATGTTCTAGAAAGTGGACCTCTCGTATCTAGAACACTATAGGGGCATTGGTAACGCCGAAAGGCATAACCAAGTACTCATAGTGTCCATACTAATATATGAAGGTCGTCTTCTGCACATCCTCATCTCGTACCCTATACTGATGATAGAATAATCTGGGGTCTATCAATGAAAACCAAATAACTCCGTTCAACTGATAAAAAATATCATCAATTATTATAAGTAGATACTTGGTTTTCATGGTAACCTGGTTTTGGCACTGATTGTCCACACAAAGTCTCACACTCCCAAATGCCTTCTTGGAGAACAATATTGGGGATGCCAATACAGAAACACTAGGCCTTATGAACCCCTTCCTCTGCAGGCCCTCCAATTGTACTCGTAACTCAAAAAAATCTACATGATCCATCCGATATGCTAATGTAGATATCAGGGCCATCCTAGGGTATAGGTCAATGTAAAATTCTACCTCTCTATGATGAGTTAGTCATGTAACATCATCATGGAAGACATCAGCATACTGGTCCATGACTACTGGATATATTAGAATCTCAAAATCAACGTCCTTGAGGGTAATGCTGGCTAAATGATGTGTGATATGATGCACCCATCTCTGGGTAAGTTCATCCTATGTTGCAAAAGATACCCTCTCACCAGTTAAGAAAGACCTTGTCCCATCATCGATGACACACAACACTTTGTGCCTAATACAGTCAATCTGACCATGGACAATGGATAACTAGTCCATACCCATGATGATGTCGTAAGGCCTTGACGTCGCTACTAGAAGGTCCTACATGAAGCTCTCGCCTCCTAGAGTAATCTCACACTGCCATAACTAGTGTGTAATCATCGAATCCCTTCCTATAAAAGTCTCTAGCCATAAGGATTTAGCAAAAGGCTCCCCCAGAATCTCCAGGATCCGAACGAGGGCTATGGAAATAAAAGAGTGACGGGAACCAGTGTCCATAAGTGTTGTAGCTAATGTGGAGTAGACACAAATCTTACCTATAATCATCTCTAAAGTGTTGTGGTCATAGGCCTAATCTTCCTATAGCTGAGATCATCCTTGGCCACCTACTCTCTATGGTCGGAGTGGAACACCTGGATGTGGTGGAGGTAGAACCTCGAATCTCCACCCACCTCCTACCACATGACAAACTTCTATTCCACATCCTCCTATTACCTTTGGACCTCCCCCGTAAAATCTATTCCTCTTACATAGCAGTCCCTCGACTACCTGCTGATCGTCAGTACGATGGGAAAGGAAGTCATGATCCATGTGACCTTGCCCACCGCATGAGTAGCACTGGCTACTCCTAATCTGTCATCATATATCTCATGAGCCCCACACCACTGACCATGTATCATGAGGTCATCCACCTGGAGGACTTGTCCACTTGGACCCCTGCATCATCTGTCTAATGTCTGATGTAGATGACTCTGCTACCTAACGTCTGGTGGTGTCTCTCACTGTTGGTGCCTTCTCAGCAAGAAACTCTCCACTAAAAGCATTCTCTCTAGCACCCAACATATGTGCGAATGATGAGAAATATCATAGATTCTCTGATCTTCCGTCAGAGACCCCGCTCAAAGGTTCATGCCCTAATGAAAGGGCCTCATACCATGTCGATGGAGTTGGAGTAGAGATCAGTGAACCTTACCGAGTACTGGACCACAATCATGCTGCCCTGCTGTATGTGCAGCAACTACTATATATGCACTGAATTTAGAGTCACTGGGATGAACTTTTCCCTGAAAAGGCCCTTGAAGTTCACCCAGATGAGGGTTAATTCATCATGTATCTGGATTGTCAGACTCCACCATCACGTAGCTACTCCCTGGAATATTTTGGAAACTAGCTTCACCATTAGATTGCCCGGTGTCACAACTAAACAAAAAACTCTAACCACAACCTCCAGCCAGGCCTCATCTGCCTACGAATTCATATCACCACAATACCTTGGAGGACACATCTGATGAAACTCTGGAAACATACTCAGTCTGTGTGCACCCTTAACTAGTGGGGCCGGTGGCATCTGCTACCCAATGAATGGTAGTGATACTGGTGCACCACTGGATGGTGCAAATGCCAAAAGAGGGCCCTGCACCGAGTCCTCATCACTCGATGGGCCATCATCACGTACCATCTCAAGAATCCTGGTTGGATGTATATGTTTCAACATCATGAAAAAATACAGGTGTGCCACAGTTAATAAGTTATAAATGTTGATCTTACTCAACGATATCATAATTTTTTTTTCAAAAACACACACAATCCATTTTTTCGTTAATAGAGTCGGAAATCATAATTTAGGATCCTATTGTATGGATACATCGGCCATTGAACCAACACTGGATTCCCCAAACCGAAAACCACACTCATAGAACTTAACACTATTTCCACGTAGAAAATATTAGAGTCCTAGTTTATAAGTAGAACTGAATCCTTTGATACCACTTTGTTAGGAACTTTCCCCTAGGGCTCGTGTCGTGAATAACCCAAGCCCACCTTCCAAAGGTGAGGGGCTGGAAACTAGCACCGAAAAGGCATATCCCTAAAATGGGAAGGCATTTCCTTTTTATCTTGAAAAGACACATAGTCCAAGAACATTCCAAGAAGCAACCACGAAGTAAACTATTGTAGTAAAAGGTGTGCTAAAAGTAAAGGGGACGGAATACAAGCCCAACAAAAAAGTACAAGTACAACTAAAAAGTACAAATATAACTGAATAGTGAAAAACAGCTCATGGATCATCCACTGGGGATCCTACCTGAAGGGTAGGTATAAATCATGATCTGTATTGCCTGCGTCACGTCATACCAAATGGTCCTTATTCGACGACCATCTAGTCTTGGCTCCCTCAACCTCGATCATTACTATCTATCATCTGCAAAAGACAAAACAATGTGTGGTCATATCCCATGTAGGGGTGAGTATAACGATACTTAGTAGGGACCCTGAGACCCCCATATGCATCCTAGAGTCACAAAAAGTAAAAACCAAAATGCAAGACATCCATCTTAGTTATGATGCGATAGACATAAACTATACATAGGTATATGCCCATACACAAACCTAAGTTATCATGATATACCCATCTCATACATGAGGGAAGAATACAAAAAAGGAAACACAATGAAGGTAGAAGTACCACACAGGTAGCACCACGAATCTAGAAGTACCACACATGTAACACCAACTAGTCAACACCACTAAGGTAGAAGTACCACACATGTAACACCACAAAGCTCGAAATACCACATAGGTAACACCATTAAGATGACACAACGGAGGTAAAAGAATAAACTAATAATCAAGTATAATTTAAGTATATAAGTACAAATTATTAGTTGTAAGATAGATCATCTTATTATATTATGAAGAACTACTTCTGACCCACACAAGATCAATAGGTAATAACCCCTGCTGACCCACATGGAATCTGACCCACACAGGATCAGTGTCTGTCAACCAACATAAGATTGCTGAGCGATGAACCAAAAATGATCTGATATAAGGTGACCTACCCAAGATTGATAGATTCAGACCCACATAGGATTTATGTTCTTTCGTCATGTTAGATCCATCCACAGGATTACTCGCACCCGGTGCACTCGAGTTCCATAGAATCCACCCCTCGAGTTATCAGTCGTACCTCAAACTCCACTGTGCTCCATAAAGGAGTAACCCAAAGGATAGCTCGGTCTATGAGTTATTAGAATTTTAGTTCTAAGGGCTTGGTTCGATTCAGTTTCTATCCAACATGGTCATACACCAACTGTCTCTAAAACTCAATTGGAGTATACCAAAAGGACCATCTTGATCGAAGGATCCTAGTTCCATAGAGGGTTTTTCAAATGGAAGTTTGGTTCTCATGATATGGCTCTTTAAGTGTTTTTGGGTCCGATTGGGCCTGGGTCTGGTCTTTCCTGACCTGATCCAGGTCCGAACCGACTGGGTCGGGCCGCAGCGGGCTTTGCCCGCTGGGCTGCAGGCTAGCTCGGCATGCAATGGGGCTGACCTAGTTCATTACTATCATCTGGTTCAGCATCCTATAATCAACACATAAGTTCAAGGTTCTGTCATTATTCTTAGAAAATAATACTGGAGAAACATAAGTTTACATACAAGAATGGATTGACCCATCTTCCATCAACTCATACAATAGAGTCTTAAGATCATATAGCTATAATGTTTTTATTCTATAAGGTGGAATAAAAATAAGCTCATATCCATGAATAAATGAAATAGTAAACTTCACACCCATCTTTGGAGGAATCCAAAAGTACTCCCCAAGAAACACATTCTATTACCAATCTACAATGCATTTAATGACATCTTTCTTCACACCCCCATCATCAAGCAATTGACTTGAAAACTTGGTGATGAGCTCCCCCAGTTGTTGAAGAATTTGACTTTTATGGACAACCCAGATATGCCACTGTCCATGATGAACATCGTTTTCAACCTCAAGAGATGTAAAAGTCACTATCTTGTGGTAATAATCAATGCGGGCTCGATATGCTACTAATTATTCCATACCCAATATCATGTAAAATCTTTTTATACGAAGGATATAAAGATCATAAGGAAAAAAAACTCCCCATCATCGAGAGCAAACTACTTGCACAAATAGAAGTCTCTTGACCGTACCCCCAAAGATGTATTAGTCATTATTAACACTCTCATAAAATCCACATCCGGACACAAACTATTCACAATTATTGTATATATAAAATAAAGAGAGGCTCTATTATCAAATAAGTAACTAGTAAGCGTAGAAGATGTATGAATAGTACCTCTTACTTTCAATGGTCCTACATATCTATCCACAACTATAGGGTGAAATGAATATAACTATCCAACCCATATTCCCTATGATGTAGTCCAATTCCCCAGAGCTACAAAATTTTACTAATATAGGCACTATATCCTAGAAGTACAATTACCACTACCTCATCCTCCATGGCCAATAGAATAATAACTGACAGACTGGTATGATGTAGATACCCCTTTCCATACCATGATTTTATAACACTCCTACATCACTACCCATCTATCACAGGTTCTCATAGAATCTCTGTAGATGTCCATCCTTCCATAAGATTGGTAATCAACCAATGGTTTGTGATAATGTCTATGAATGTGACATAACCGACAATACTGGTGGTAGGTCATTCAGGCAAGGTACCGAGTAACTAACACTTTCCCTTGAACACTCTTCTTGTTATTCCCCTGGATGACATTCTTATAGTGACAGTTCCTACTATCAAATGATTTATCTCTTTCTCATCCATCAGAAACCACTTGTTATCCAATTGAATCCCCCTTTAGGGTCCCCTTTGAAATAAGAGCATGATTCACCATGGCATGAAATTTTTTTAGCCAAAAGATATTAACCTGGGACTTAATCTCACATTAAAGCCCATTCAAAAATCATTTCACCAGGGAAACCTCATATCTTGTCAACACTCTGGGAATGTACATTAAATACGTAAAGAATATTGAATATTACACTATATACATACTCCCCTGAGTCAACATTATGAAATCAATTTCTCCCTCAAGAATGAGCATCTTAGGTAAACAAGTGTTTCAATAACATCTCTTAAATTTTATTAAACTCTATATTCTCCAGATACCCATACTAAGCCTAGATTTACCACAAATTATTCACCATAACATGTAAGATATAAGTATCTATTTTGAATCTATTCTAAATTGGAGTCTCAAAGTGGATATGAATCTTCAAGACAGACTAATTCCGTAGCTCATCCTCTTTAGGCCAACCCTCTTCGGTTAATGTGAGAGGGTGCGACAAATGAAACTACTAAGTCAATTTAGACATAAATATCACAACCCTCCATGAGTATCATTATATAAATTAATGAATTAGATCAAATTTCTCATTCAACTACTCTCCATCTCCCTCACATGATAGTACATATGCCTCACGTTCCACAATTTGAGGATCATTTCAATCCATGTCCTCATGTCATCCTATACACAAACATTGTCATGGAGGAATATCTCTATAATGAAAAACACACATCTTAAGACACAATACACCACATTAACAGATTTAAATAGGAGGTATTCACAACATCCAAAAAAAGCATCCCTTACTCCCTGAAACACTTTCAAAACCGAGGCATTATCACTACCCTAGACCATCATACATCTATGGAATGGTTAATAATTGATAAACATATTATCATTCAATGTTTCTCTTTATAAACCCATTTATCACTTTCAAATTGTGACATTTTTTATAATATAGAAATTTTCAGTTTCATATTAGGAACATTTTCTAGCTAAATTACACCATCAAGGGAAAAAATTCAATTACACCAACTTAACAAGAACCTACATTTCCTTGCATTCCTAAAATGATACATGTCAAAATAAGTGTCGAGTTCATAAAATGATGCATGTACATGAAACTCATGTGTCAAACCAATACATGAGTCAAATCATTGAAAATATAAATATAAAATAATCAAATCAAATAAAAAGTGCATAAACCAAAGTGAAATAATATTCAAAAATAACAACACACATCAATAACAACAATCCAACCCTGGGTACTTGGGGTTTCCCTCATACATGGCCTAGCTACTTCCGTACATGAGATCATGAACAGGGACAAACAATTCCTAGTCCTTTTTATAACTTTACTAAAAATTAATGAAAATGAAAAAAAGGAAACTATCATATAATACCACTTTTTAGTGATCCGACCTGGGTTCGACACCCTGGTTCCCCAATCCGGTCTATTACATGAACTCAAACACACCTCCCTTTAATCTATATGTTTCTGACAAGACATGAGGGTATAATATAAAACATGGTGATACCATACTCTATTTATCAGAGTAATACAACAACCAAAATAGAACAAAAATTACCAGTGATAGTAACCAGTTACTAGAATCCTTGTACATTCAATAACAGATCAATATCACATGATGAACTAAAGAAGAAATAATATAAAAACTAAAGCGGTTAATATTTTATTCCAAAAGTGTCAATATTCAAATGAAAAAACCTAAAATAATGACAATAAAAACTTGAATAGGGTCTTGAGAAAATTCTACTTCCCTTATCCATGATCCATCCCAAATCAGCCATCCAACATAAGGGTATTTTTCTTATACTATCCTAAAAACATAATGACTATTCAGGTAACAATTAGGAATCCAAAATAGGGTCTTAGTATAACTTAGTAGGCCACCAAAAAAGGTGTCTAAATCAATATCTAGTCAATAATAGTGCTTGCAATAATAAAAATAATAAAGTACAATAAAAAAATATTTATCACATTTTATTATTATTTAAATAACCAAATAGAATACGTAGGACCACAATCACACCGAAACCATCAATACTTGCTTCATATTGTTCCCGAGTCTTAACCATATCACATAAGGAAAATCAAAATTTGTTATAATCATGGGATTTCATTTTTTCCTTAAATTTAAATTTCATTATTATGGAAACTTGGAACCATTATCCAATGCCAGCTTTTTATATCAATAACTACCTTAGTTGGACCCCATGGGTATTTGAATCACCTATCCATGTCCCAGAACCCATTTATCAAACAGTCACACATGAGATTTGGAATTATTAGTCCATTTACTATAATCAATTATCACATGGATGAATTTGGGACTAGAACCGCATGTCTATAACCACATCAGTATTTGAAGAATCAGTCCATTCCACACAATCCATATATCAATCACGTACAAAAATCACATTTAGTACATTTTAAAAAGTTAATAATTGACCCTCCCATCAAAATTTTCCATCATTATATTCCATTTCAATTTATCATCAAAAAAATATTCATCACTAAAATCACATAGAATTTTATGAATAATTCATTATTAAACCCTTTATCAACATTTCATCAAATAATTAATTTATCCTTCCAGGTTATTCCAAAGAACCCTTAATTTACATTAAAAAATCATTTCAACAATACATTAATCAATCAATTCCAAAATCTATCCAATTGACCAATTAAAAAAACAAATTAATTGAATAATTTCATGACCACATTTATCAATCAATTCATAATCCATTAATTAATTAACAAATTTTTTAATTAAATTTAAGATGATATTTGTAAACATGAAATATATATTTCAATATTACATACATGTATTTCAAATCAACATGTTTTCATTTGAATAATATTCATTCTACCTCCAAATTGTTGATAGATGCTTGCTAATAGAAATACCTAAATTGAACCAAAATGTTCAATTAAATAATAAATAACATGATCTAGATCCAAAACCACAATCCAAAATTTAATGGATTAGGATAAATCAAAATGAATCTATAGATCCATCTCCAAAAAAGAAAATTTTTTCTTATAAATGATAAAATTAAGAGGGAGAGGTAAAAACACATCCAGAATATATCTCTTACAGTGAGAGGTTTAGATATGTCAAACAGATCTCTAATTCACTATGACGGGAGTTCATAAGCCATTTGAATCTTTTTGTGAGCCTCTAGAAATGATAGAAACTAGTTAGGGTCAATTTTGAGTGTTTAGGGATTTAAGAGGGGGTTCGAGAAATTTTTAATTATTTTTTGGATATTTTATTTTCCTAGTTGAACGATTTCCTTTACAGGGCACATAGATTTTCCAAACCATATGCTTATGCATGGACTACCTCTTAGAGGTTATATAGTTACTACTATGAGAGTGAAATGTATGATTTTTTTCAGCAATGCAATCCGTATTTTCTTCGGGTTTCATAGTTTGATGAGGTAGGGATCAATATTTGAAAAAACTATGAGCCAAACATGCAATACTAAAAACCCCTCCAAAACCTCCAAAGTTCTTTTTAATCCACCCAAGAATTTCATAAATAATAATATAACCAAAAAAATTGAAAATGGTACCATTAATAGATCATGATAGATAACCATAAAAGGTAGAGATACTAAACAAGGATATGAGAGTTATTATGTAATAACAATATCCCAATATATGTTACATGATGATTGGGGTTTAGGCCTAGGTAATTCCTTCCACCTGTCCCTAGAGTGGAATTTTTTTCTAGGTAAACCGATGTATCTTAAGAAGTGATTATATTTTAAATAACAATAGGTTTCCTATCATGGTAGTTGTTTTGGTGATTAATGAACTCTTAGAACATTTTATTATGGACTCATTAGAAGTGATATAGGATAAATATTATCATATGCATTTTATTTTATTATAGGTCTCAGATTAGAGTTGTTTTACCTAAAAATATAAATTTTGTTTTCGTTTAATATCAAATGGTTGTTATGTAGTTTGTAAGGATTCCACAGTAAATGGTTTATATTAGTTTAATTTGAATACACATTTCACAAACCTGGGAAGTACCTATATCACAAATATAAAAAAACTATGCTCTGACATAAATGGGTTGAAAATATTGGGGTTAATGTTTAAGAGGAATTGTGAAATTAATTACAACTCACACAAATTAGGCCAAGAAACATACAATTTTTTAATATTTTTTCTCACATAAGTTAAGGAGAGTCAACTTTCACAATTATAGGTTCAATTTTGGTCACCACTTGTGTAAATTCACTCAAAATTTTGGGAAACTGCTTGGACTTTCTCCCATAGTAGACGATCTTAATTTTTCACATTTAAAGATGAATTATTTTGTAATGTCTGAAACAATATTTTGTAGAATAAATATTATTCGTTTTAGGTGTTAAAATTATAGAAATCATCCAAGTAAATATAATTAGGGATTGAATTTGTGTATTTAAATACTGATAATGTCTTTAAATACTTGTCTACTTTGTTAAATGGTTATTTATATAATAAAGGAATTATGGGACGTTGAATTTTGATCTAAAATCTATTAAAAGATGGTTTAGAAGAATGTTTGAACCATTTTATTCCTAAAGATGTTCACATAATGATACACTATTAGGAATATATATGTAAATTTGTGATGAAGCTTCTACTATGATTGATTAATTGATATATATGTGTAACTAGTCTTCCAATACTTTTAAGACCCTATAGGGGTTTTTTGTGTGGCTAGTCCCCATTTTATGGACATATAAGAGTATTTTTGTACTATATATGCTAATTTAATGAATGATAAGAATATGAATAGTTATTTAAAGTGTATATTTTTTTTGGGTATTTTGATAGGGAGAACAAATAAAAACATTGAGTAGAACAAATTGGGTTTAAAAACATAATTTTTCGGTAGGATGTGGTGTTTTATGAATCAATTCATCAATGAACCAAGACAACCATATATAACAATATTATATCCTTCCAAAAGATAAATATTGAAGAATATCTACTTTTTATTACTATTTAAATGGATAAGGTTTATCCACTTATTCTCCAATATCTTTCAGATTATAGATATGAATTTTTCTGATGCATTAAATATCATATCTCCTAGTGATATTAGAGAAAATTATCTCAATTGGGATAGATAAAGGAGACTAATTAGTACAAATTCTATATATGAACCAAAAGATATAGTTTCATTTCCATATATGTTATACATGAGCTTAGTGATGAGTTTAATTAAACCTATTATAGGTTTGATAATGATATCAACATTTATTATTTTATTTATCCATTTGAAGACGATATTTAATCACTAAAAATGACTTATATGTAACACTCTAAGATTTTGTGAAATATTTTTTTCAAATAAATTTAATATTTTCAATATTTTATATACCAACAAGAATGAATTTATATTTAATTACACATCAAGCTAATTTTATCTTTCATTACAAACTACACTATGTCTAACATAGGATACACGTTGCACCATGTTTAAATAAAACATAACAATATATTAAAATGTAATTATTTAATATGGAATTTATCACCCAATCAATGGAATGAAGGGTATGAATATGACTAACTAAATTTGGAATATATAATTTCTACACATATATATCATCAAAATTCTTTAGTGACCAATTAATTTTGAATTAAAATAAGAACCATTTGAAAATAATATGAATCATTTTTTGAAAATTTTTTTTATTCACAGAAACATGTTTTAAATAAATAAATTAAAAAATATTTGTTTTTGTAAATTATTTTAATTAAATGTATATATAATATATTTAATAAACTATTTTAAATTATTCTAATGATTTTTCTATATAATATATAATAATAAATCTAATTTTATTCCTATGAATAGTATTTTTCTAAACAACAGAGTTATCATCTTTTAGCATACTTATTTTCCAACTATTTTTGATACTATTAAGAAATTTATTTTAAAAAAACAAATTTTATGCTTCATATAATAATTTAAGACTTATCTTAGGGTTAATATTTAATAAATCTATGAAATTGTTTTATGAATTGTTTAAATACAGAATTTTAATTGAAAAATACATTCCCATTTAAATTTTTTATATTGATAAATTTTATTTTAAATTAGTTTAAATAAAAATGTTTTTAATTTCATATCTATTAATCAAATTTATGTAATTTAAATAATTTTCTTATTTAATTTTGATATAAAAAATATAAAAACTTTTAAACATTTCTCTTTGAAAACCCGCTTCTGATTGTGTCTCCAATATTAATTTTAAAAATTAAAATTAAAATTTTTTGAGCGGAATATATAAAATTGGATTGAATATTTTGAATCAAAATATTTTATATTATCTAATATGTTATGTTTATGTTTTTTAACAAAATCAAAAAGAAGATAGTAAAAATTAATTATTATGGTTGAGGTAAAAGTTGATTGATGAGGGGTTAATCAAAAAAGATAAGGGTTGAAATAACATAATATTTCCTGTAAAATATATCATATGGATATATTTCAACCCTATTATTTATAAAACTCGATAATAGTCTATTTTTTAGCCATTGGGTATGTGAAAATCATGGGTATAACTTTTCTTTTAAAAAAAATACAAGTGTGCCACTCACCTCACATATAAAAGGCCACTCACTCTCATCTTCTATTGAAAACCATTAAACATGTTTGTTTCAAAAAATTACTACCAAAATTAAATCCCAAATTCCCTAATCTCATCTTACAAGCCTTATTTTTGGATGAAATCCAACTTCGTAAGGATTTTATAACCAACATAATGAGGATAAATGAAAAAGATGTAACATTCTCTAATAATAACTTTAATTTTCTTTCTTCCTCCACCTCAATGAATTATTATTACATCATGATGATATAATAAACACAATATATTATATATAAATATATTTTTTATGTAATTTTAATGACCTAGAAACATCCCCACATTCATCAAACGTGTTATGAAATCATCATTTTTGTGTTTTGGCAGACTACTCCATCATGAATTGATATCATTCATTTTTCCATTTCCACCTTTCACAGATGTATATGATGACGAATTGTAACACCCCAAGATATCATAGTGTGTTATTTCTTCAAAATAATTCAATAACTTGCACTACACGCAACACCGAGTTCAATTGCACCATGACTCACCCAAAAAAAAGCCATTAAAAGAGGTCATGAATAGCATTAACTACATTTTTAACTTTATATAATCCTTATAATTTTAGAATCCATATTATTAGTTTCTTAGTCATAATGCAAGAACAGATTCATTTTCAGTATTGCACTTTTATCAACTTTTGATAGTGAAACCTTTTTAAATACAATATTTTAAACTTTTTGACTAAATGGAGACATCAAAAAATTTAAAATGAAACTTCCCAAGCTTCCACGGTACGCTAGCGTGTGTTGTACGCAACACCGAGTTCTAACACACCGTAACCAATCAAACTAGCCGTTATGAATAGTAATACCTAAATTTTGAAATTATATATATTTTATATTTTGAAATGGACTTCATTTTTGGATTCGGAATATCGAATTTAGCCTAAGGTGAAATTTTGGTACTTTTCGGATAACTTTCATATTTTGATGAATAGTGAAAATTACTAAATTTTAATTAAAAACTTTTTTAATCAAAATAATTAATAGTGATAAATTATGAATTTAAGTGGTTTTAAAGTATATTTAGAATATATTTTTACAATTTAATATAATGTTGGTCATTAGACATAATTTTACAATTAAACCGAACATAAACGAGTGTCAATCTTTTGATAGTTATTACCTCTTAAAAACACGCTTTTTGTTTTGACAGCGGGAATTAATTTTAAATTAATTTCTACCACTTCTGTGTTTTGAATTTAGAAAAATGGAATCCATATTTGGAATCAGGATGTCCAAATTGTGTAAATAGGTAACTTTTATTTTTAGACATTTTGAATAATTACTGTGGTAAATATTTTATTTACCATGGTTAAGGGTAAATCCGGTAAATAAGGGTTAACAAATAATATTATAATAATACAAAATTACCCTAAAACGTGTCCTAACCTTATTGGTGGACACATACCCGACCATGATCATCCTTGGGTCAATTTGGGGACCCCTTGGAGCCAATTGTATGTGGTAGGGACACTTTATATTAATAAAGTTAAAATAAAAATAAAAATGGCATAAGCTTACATCTTTTAGAAGAACAATTTTTACATAGGGTTATACATGTTGTATTTTCAATTATAAATATTAATTAGAAAGCTAAAACGATTTCCTACATAATGATATTTTATTTATAATTTTTAGACATCAAATAATTGAAATTATTAATGACACAATAATGATGCATTGTTTACCTCATTAATAAATCATTTAAATAAATAAGATTATAATGATTAAAATATTATCTAAAACCTGTCCAATTCTTATTGGTTGATGTTATTTAGAATA
Source organism: Viscum album (assembly GCA_963277665.1). Taxonomy (NCBI): domain Eukaryota; kingdom Viridiplantae; phylum Streptophyta; class Magnoliopsida; order Santalales; family Viscaceae; genus Viscum; species Viscum album. The sequence continues at coordinate 917,071,376 of OY728164.1, read as the reverse complement.
TGAGTCATTTTATCTTCGACCTCAATGATTTTTGGACCATTATAAACCGAATATAATTATATTATAAAGTAATACTTTCACTCTTTCCTAAAGAGCCCCTCCTCTCCCTTATAAAAGGAGACCACTTCTACTCATTCCTCACACCTCTCAAGCCACTTGGCTCGTCCAAAATCTGCCCAACTAAGCTCCCCACATCCCTCTCCTCCTCCTTGAAGCTTCCCCTTAGGCAGAAAGCATTTCAAGAAGTCCTTTGGTTCCAACCAAAGTGAGTTACCTAAATTAAAGGTAACGATTTCTCTTAAATTATTTTCATTTATTTTGCTTCTCCAACCCCCAAACTCTTTTTATTTCCTTTCTTCTGTAACAACAACAGTATCCAAAATATACTAGGATGTTGTTATAAGAAGGATTAAAACTACACATACACACAACTCCATCTAATGGATGATGAACATAATGTTTCTGTGGATGGCAAACTAACGTCTCACGAAACGATGATTGTTCAAATACATCTTACCGCCTCTCATGGTGGCCATTATGATGGCACTATAATTAAATATGATATTAATGATATATATTTTTTATATAAGCTTCTGTAATTCCATTTTATTTCATATCATTGTTCGTTTCATGTTGTATATACATACGATAATTTCATTTGAGGAAGTGCGGACAACCGCCCCCTTAAAATGATATGACTCGTTCATACCACACATGGAACGTATAAAGGATGGTGTTAATGAACATAAGTAACATATATAAAATATTATATTATAATGGAATAGTAATATACCTATGTATCATTTGGATTCGATTCTTTTAAAATAAAAATTAAATGGAAGTAGCGTTCGTGCGTACGTACGGACTGCCGTCTCCACGAACGCGATGAGATTCATTCTCCATCATATCCATTCAAGTATAATTATCATTTGATGATTTAAAAATAATGTTAATATCATTCTGATTATGAATAAGATTTAATCTATCCATTACAAACGTGTCTTACATATCCAAAAATTTAAGAAGAACGAATAAATTATCACCTGAAACGACGATAATACTAAGATATTATTAATAAAGCAATGTTAAAAGATCATATATGATATCATATTAATGTATATGATTCTTGTATAATTTAATAACAATTATTTCACCATTATAAAGGAGGTTAACCAACCCCAACAAAGGAAAAGTACAAGGTAAGGGTTATTTCACAATCTCTTCATTATCCGAGGTTGTTTATACGTAATAATCTACTGGGATATCTTTATCACCCACATCCATGTTTCTTAAAAATGTATTTCAAAACATTTTTACTATTTACAAGAATATGGGTTAAAGTCATTTATACCCTTGTTTGACTTTTTATAAGAGGTTTATAAAGGAATCTTTCCGTCGTTTTCAAAACAAGGTCCTTTTTAACCTTTTCGACAGAATTGAGGTAAGAATGTTTTTTTAACTTATACGGCGGGTGCGGTTATTTTACGCCGTTATAAAATCTTCAAAGATTTCCTTACAAGCTTATAAGAATATTTTCAAAGAAAATGTTTTATTTTATTTGGATCTTAAATTATTTCAAAATAAAAGGAGATATTTCTTTAAAAAAAATTTTGATTTCATCTACGTCAACATCCTTTGATGGATTTTAAGATTATTTGAAGTTGATTTATTATGATACAAAACTTCTATATTGTATTGAAGGTTTTGTGATATGTTTGACTATGGATGTGCTATTTTTATACCATTCATAGTTTATGGTGAAATTATTGACATTTCGTATGCTAGTTTTAATACGAATGTTTATGTTATGTTTAAACCTTTTCATATGGGAATGCATTGGACTTAATAAGTGACGGGTGGAGCCCGCTATAGCTCCTCGATGCATCGGTAGGTCTCATGAGACAAACTAGTGTCTTGGCACAAGGCCTTGACAAAATCTTATTTGTAGTCTTGGCACGAGGCCTTGGCTATGTGGTTATGATAGTCTGACATTATGCATTCCAACATTATGAAAGTGGTTATTGATTTTTGCATGCGATTATTCGATTAGTAGAATATCCATGTGAATAAGTAAATGGCATTATTTCATTTTATTTATGCCATACCATGTTGAAAGTTCATGTTTGAAAGGCTTTTGTTTTAGTAATACATTGCCTTAAAAGTTTATTCTTATTTATGAAAGTTTCCGCTATTTTGTTATCCTTACTGGGCATTTGAGCTCACCCCTTTTATATGTTTTATTTTGCCCAGGAAGTGAAGAAGTAAATTATGAATGACCTGCAGGGATATTATGTGGGGATATGAGTGTGGATTACGGAGACTTTATGTTGTTGTAGTAGTTTTTCATTTTATGATGTAATGTAAAACCTATGAATATATCTAGTGTTTCCAAGGCTACTAAACCAATCGGTCTTTCGAGATTTGATCTTTCTTGTGATCATGCCAATGTTATGTAATAATGCACCGACTCTGGGTACCTGGGGTCGTGGCGTTACAGTTGGTATCAGAGGAAGTTTAGTACAAACCTTGGAAGCTAGATTTAGATAAACTCTGATTAGAGCACGTAGACCTAAGATGAACTTTGAGGATTAGTATAGAAGAACTTCCTAGAATTTTGGTATTGTAGAGATTTTGTGAGTTTTCCGAGCAATACATCCCTGTTTGGATACGAGCAGGTAGAGGCGGCTCTGGCACAGATGTACCTAGGGGTAAAACCCGAAAACACCGCTTTGAGCTAGACTCGAACGGGAACTGGTGCACGACAACGGGCCTTGCTGCACTCTTGGTTACGAAACTCCCGGGGGATATGCTTAGGATAACTCTCATTTTCTTTACAAATCATTTTGAAGGGTTTATGAGTATATTCTTCCTTAAAGAAAACATTCTTATGATTATGGATTATATCAATAAATAGTTCAATTTATGTTAAGTGTTTTATAAGTATGGGATTATGTATTTTGATTCATAAACTGATCTAGTTTATGCCATTGTTTAGAAATGGCGCCCAGTAGAAGGAATGAGAACTCCGGAAATGCACATGATCCAAAGAGAAGGAAGGATCATATCTTTCATGGTCTTAAGCTAGAATTTATAAGAGAAATAGTCTCCCATGTATTATCATCATATGAAGAAATAATATCATGTATTGATAAGATAAGTAAAGAGATTATTGAGTCCTATGGCTTTGAAGGGAAGCAAGAGAAGAAAAGGATAGAAGAGAGAAAGATGGATAAAGGGAAGAGGGAAAAGAAGAATTTTCCCATATGTGGTAACTGTGGAAAGAAACACCCTGGAACTTGCCTGAAAGGAATGGGAGTTTGTTATAAGTGTGGAGGAAAAGGGCACAAAGTACGTGACTGCAAGGGTAAGAAAATGGTTTCAAATGTACAATGCTTCATTTGCAAGGAGTTTGGACACTACGCGAACCTATGTCCCAGTAATCATACTATGACGCAAATGATGCTATTGGATAATAATCAAGTTATGATACTACCACAGATGAAGAGGAATGATTAGAGTTATTATGTTGATTATGTCAATTGAGTGTTGTATAAACAATGTACTTGTTATAATAATTATGGAGTATATAAGGATTGTACTGCAGTACTATTTCATTAAGGACTTGAGATTGTGTGGAACAAAGAAAAGTGACTCAATAGCAGGATAAATTTTTGGAAAATATATGGTTGAGAGAATGATAAATCATAATATAGTTCTGATACTGAGGTAGTGATTTTCGAATAATACATGATTATTTTGGAAAAAATATATTGGATATTCTTGACTACCTTGGAACTGATTAATGATTTGTATATTCCAACATTGTTGGGGTTTAAAACATTTTTGGATTGATGAAGTATATCCAGCATTCTATATGGAATAAGGGAGCATGAATGTAATCAATAAGGAATATGGTAATACATGATGAAGGTATTCATATGCTATTACGGGGTAAAAAGGATCTATATTATGTTTACCTTCCTTATAAATGTTAGACTGTGAGTTTGGACAGAAGTATTTTGGATAGTTCTAGTTTGGATTATTTTGGATTGCCATAAAAGGACAACCCGGAGGTCGGGCGGCAACCCGTCGCGTCCGGAAAGGCTGCGAGACTTGAACCCGCAACCGAAGGGCGACAAGGGTGTATCACCTGCCACTGGACCATGAGATGTCCTGGATTAAATAATTTAGTTTTTATTAAAAGATCATGTAGATGAATTATAAATTCGTTTATTTTGGATCCCTATACGAATAGTGTAAATAGAATTTTTTTTACATTCTATTATCTTTTAGAGTGAAAGATGAGTTTGTGGTAGAAATTTATTAATGGATAAAACTCTAATTATAAAGTAAGTATATCTCCTTATGATCTTAGCCAATCCCATAAATAAATTCCTCAATATTAATAAAAGAAACTTAGAACAAAAATGTTTTCCTAGATGGTACCTTAAATCATCACTAATTTATGGCTTTGGGATTGTTGGCCTTTTCATAGCCATGTTCTCTACCACTCTCCATCAGATAATTGATGGTTAGATTTTTCTTCCATATCCATATTTTCCTACATGGAACCCTAGTATGTGTTATTTTCGGTAATCTTCATACTTTCGACTCTTTATTTTAAATAGAGGCCTTGTTAATTCATTTTTCGATTTGGGATTTCAACTAAGATATTTTGAAACGTCAAAAATGTGTTATCCCAATACCCTATATTTTGTTGAACCAATTGTACTTTAAATCATCATAGATTGATAAGTTTAAGGACCTCAATTATACAATTATTTGTGATTGATGACCTCAATCACTACCTATAAATATTTACGTTTTTCCTCCGATTATATGTCTCTAATTTCCACCAATGTTCTCCTAATCAAGATCATAATTTGGTGGTGACCCTTTCATTTCTCTTTTCCTCATATTAAGACTAAATTTTAGTAACCCAATTTCCGATGTGGGTTTTCCCACAAATATATTATCTATTTTCAACCTTTTATTTTCGAAGAACAATTTCAAATTGCGAGGACGCAATTTATTGAAGGAGGAGAGAATGTAACACCCCAAGATTTCATAGTGTGTTATTTATTCAAAATAATTCAATAACTTGCACTACACGCAACACTGAGTTCAATTCCACCATGACTTACCAAAAAAAAATCCATTAAAAGAGGTCATGAATAGAATTAACTACATTTTTAACATTATATAATCCTTATAATTTTAGAATCCATATTATGAGTTTCTTAGTCATAATGCAAGAACAGATTCATTTTCAGTATTGCACTTTTATCAACTTTTGATAGTGAAACCTTTTTAAATACAATATTTTAAACTTTTTTACTAAATGGAGACATCAAAAAATTTAAAATGAAACTTCCCAAGCTTCCACGGTACGCTAGCGTGTGTTGTACGCAACACCGAGTTCTAACACACCGTAACCAATCAAACTAGCCGTTATGAATAGTAATACCTAAATTTTGAAATTATATATATTTTATATTTTGAAATGGACTTCATTTTTGGATTCGGAATATCGAATTTAGCCTAAGGTGAAATTTTGGTACTTTTCGGATAACTTTCATATTTTGATGAATAGTGAAAATTACTAAATTTTAATTAAAAACTTTTTTAATCAAAATAATTAATAGTGATAAATTATTAATTTAAGTGGTTTTAAAGTATATTTAGAATATATTTTTACAATTTTATATAATGTTGGTCATTAGACATAATTTTACAATTAAACCGAACATAAATGAGTGTCAATCTTTTGATAGTTATTACCTCTTAAAAACACGCTTTTTTGTTTTGACAGCGGGAATTAATTTTAAATTAATTTCTACCACTTATGTGTTTTGAATTTAGAAAAATGGATTCCATATTTGGAATCAGGATGTCCAAATTGTGCAAATAGGTAACTTTTATTTTTAGACATTTTGAATAATTACTGTGGTAAATATTTTATTTACCATGGTTAAGGGTAAATCCGGTAAATAAGGGTTAACAAATAATATTATAATAATACAAAATTACCCTAAAACGTGTCCTAACCTTATTGGTGGACACATACCCGACCATGAGCATCCTTGGGTCAATTTGGGGACCCCTTGGAGCCACTTGTATGTGGTAGGGACACTTTATATTAATAAAGTTAAAATAAAAATAAAAATGGCATAAGCTTACATCTTTTAGAAGAACAATTTTTACATAGGGTTATACTTGTTGTATTTTCGATTATAAATATTCATTAGAAATCTAAAAAGATTTCCTACATAATTATATTTTATTTATAATTTTTAGACATCAAATAATTGAAATTATTAATGACACAATAATGATGCAATGTTTACCTCATTAATAAATCATTTAAATAAATAAGATTATAATGATTAAAATATTATCTAAAACCTGTCCAATTCTTATTGGTTGATGTTATTTAGAATATGAGTCATCTTATCTTCGACCTCAATGATTTTTGGACCATTATAAACCGAATATAATTATATTATAATGTAATACTTTCACTCTTTCATAAAGAGCCCCTCCTCTCCCTTATAAAAGGAGACCACTTCTACTCATTCTTCACACCTCTCAAGCCACTTGGCTCGTCCAAAATCTGCCCAACTAAGCTCCCCACATCCCTCTCCTCCTCCTTGAAGCTTCCCCTTAGGCAGAAAGCATTTCAAGAAGTCCTTTGGTTCCAACCAAAGTGAGTTACCTAAATTAAAGGTAACAATTTCTCTTAAATTATTTTCATTTATTTTGCTTCTCCAACCCCCAAACTCTTTTTATTTCCTTTCTTTTGTAACAAAAACAGTATCCACAATATACTAGTATGTTGTTATAAGAAGGATTAAAACTACACATACACACAACTCCATCTAATGGATGATGAACATAATGTTTCTGTGGATGGCAAACTAACGCCTCACGAAACGATGATTGTTCAAATACATCTTACCGCCTCTCATGGTGGCCATTATGATGGCGCTGTAATTAAATATGATATTAATGATATATATTTTATATATAAGCTTCTGTAATTCCATTTTATTTCATATCATTATTCGTTTCTTGTTGTATATACATACGATAATTTCATTTGAGGAAGTGCGGACTACCGCCCCCTTAAAATAATATGACTCGTTCATACCACACATGGAACGTATAAAGGATGGTGTTAATGAAAATAAGTAACATATATAAAATATTATATTATAATGGAATAGTAATATACCTATGTATCATTTGGATTCGATTCTTTTAAAATAAAAATTAAATGGAAGTAGCGTTCGTGCGTACGTACGGACTACCGTCTCCACGAACGCGATGAGATTCATTCTCTATCGTATCCATTCAAGTATAATTATCATTTGATGATTTAAAAATAATGTTAATATCATTCTGATTATGAATAAGATTTAATCTATCCATTACAAACATGTCTTACATATCCAAAAATTTAAGAAGAACGAATCAATTATCACCTGAAACGACGATAATACTAAGATATTATTAATAAAGCAATGTTAAAAGATCATATATGATATCATATTAATGTATATGATTCTTGTATAATTTAATAACAATTATTTCACCATTATACAGGAGGTTAACCGACCCCAACAAAGGAAAAGTACAAGGTAAGGGTTATTTCACAATCTCTTCATTGTCCGAGGTTGTTTATACGTAATAATCTACCGGGATATCTTTATCACCCACATCCATGTTTCTTAAAAATGTATTTCAAAACATTTTTACTATTTACAAGAATATGGGTTAAAGTCATTTATACCCTTGTTTGACTTTTTATAAGAGGTTTATAAAGGAATCTTTCCATCGTTTTCAAAACAAGGTCCTTTTTAACCTTTTCGACAGAATTGAGGTAAGAATGTTTTTTTTAACTTATACGGCGGGTGCGGTTATTTTACGCCGTTATAAAATCTTCAAAGCTTTCCTTACAAGCTTATAAGAATATTTTCAAAGAAAATGCTTTATTTTATTTGGATCTTAAATGATTTCAAAATAAAAGGAGATATTTCTTTAAAAAAATTTTTGATTTCATCTACGTCAACATCCTTTGATGGATTTTAAGATTATTTGAAGTTGATTTATTATGATACAAAACTTCTATATTGTATTGAAGGTTTTGTGATATGTTTGACTATGGATGTGCTATTTTTATACCACTCATAGTTTATGGTGAAATTATTGACATTTCGTATGCTAGTTTTAATACGAATGTTTATGTTATGTTTAAACCTTTTCATATGGGAATGCATTGGACTTAATAAGTGACGGGTGGAGCCCGCTATAGCTCCTCGATGCATCGGTAGGTCTCATGAGACAAACAAGTGTCTTGGCATAAGTCCTTGACAAAATCTTATTTGTAGTCTTGGCACGAGGCCTTGGCTATGTGGTTATGATAGTCTGGCATTATGCATTCCAACATTATGAAAGTGGTTATTGATTTTTGCATGTGATTATTCGATTAGTAGAATATCCATGTGAATAAGTAAATGGAATTATTTCATTTTATTTATGCCATACCATGTTGAAAGTTCATGTTTGAAAGGATTTTGTTTTAGTTATACATTGCCTTAAAAGTTTATTCCTATTTATGAAAGTTTCCGCTATTTTGTTATCCTTACTGGGCATTTGAGCTCACCCCTTTTATATGTTTTATTTTTCCCAGGAAGTGAAGAAGTAAATTATGAATGACCTGCAGGGATATTATGTGGGGATATGAGTGTGGATTATGGAGACTTTATGTTGTTGTAGTAGTTTTTCATTTTATGATGTAATGTAAAACCTATGAATATATCTAGTGTTTCCAAGGCTACTAAACCAATCGGTCTTTCGAGATTTGATCTTTCTTGTGATCATGCCAATGTTATGTATTAATGCACCGACTCTGGGTAGCTGGGGTCGGGGCGTTACACGAATAATATATATTTTTATATATATGATTTTTATAACATAATTATAAAAATATATTCCTTATATAACATTTTTTTACTTTCAATTTCGAAGGGGATATGATAACATCACTTGTGTGTATAGTGGACTACCACCTCAAAAACAGATGTGAATCATTTACACAAACGAATTACATATAAGACAATAATGATAAAATTAATTAATATTAATCATATAAAAGACATAATTATGATATTAAGTACTTATTTATCATGATGAAAATAAAATATAACATTTTCATTCTTAGTTTTTCACTCACTGAAATATGGTAACATTTTTGTGTACATGTGGACCACCACCTTCATAAAGGGATGTGACTCTATATTTTGATCACCACACCAAGTGGATGATATATATAATAATATATAAATATATAATGACATATTTATGATATTATTATGATATTATTATAAATTTTTACTGATAATATATTACTTGCCTCCTTTGAATAATGTCCATTGAAAAACTGAAATGTTACTCATGCTTATATACAACCAACCACCTCCATGATTATAACATACTTAATTTCTAAAAAACAAAATTCATGAGTAGAATTAAAATTAAAATTAATTTAGAAATATGAATATTATTTATTTATTATTATTCTAGAAATTATTCAAAAAAATTTGAAGTAATAGGACCAGAAATAACAAATCCAAACACATATGAAAAAACAAAGTCTTTATTACTTAAAACTAGACATTAACATGGATTTTTTTATAAATGGGTAAAATAATGATATAATTAAATAATATATGATATTATATATGTTTTTTTATTTCTATCATAGTTGTATAATAAAAATATATTTTTTATAAAAATGTTTTGAACTTTTATGAAGGAATTTTATCCTTAAGGTAATAGATTTATAGACTCTTTTTTATTTTCAAGAGACATAAGAAAATTCACCAGTCATTTATTTTGTGTATTCTATTAAAAAATAAATTGAAATGTTATTTTAATGATCAAGTTATTTCTATTATATTTAATGTTTCAAATAATATTATGATTTTTTAGTGTATACAATTCACATGTTTATGAAAGTAGTAAGGAATATCCATCTACCTTTTTTCTTCTATGAGACATATTCCATATTCAACACCTATTTATTTCATATGGTGAACATAATAATCCTTAATATAATTAATGATTATTATCATTATAATAATTTATATATATATATATATCCATATGATATTATCTCATTCAGGAGGCATACATTACATTGTTATAAAAGTGGTAAATATTTTATGTTACAATCTGATCATTTATCTGGATTAATTATGATTATGTTTAATATAAAAAGATATTATGATAGATATATAAAGAAACTTATGAAATTTATTATCCTCTATTTATTTCAAGGGAAGATATGCTTCCTTTTATTTTTCATTATCTTTGTACCAAAGTGTTGAAAATATATTTTTTTTGAAAATGGTCATTATTTCATTCATTGGATGAAAAACCAATTTCATTCTAAACAATGTTTTAAAAATTATTTTCACTATGTAAAGTATAATTTTCTAAAAAAATGATTTTTAGTACTTTTAAAATATTAGTCTATAAAGTTTCTTTGTAATTTTCAATGATAAGGATTTACAAAATAAGTTATGAATTTTTTGTTTTCGAAATTGATTTTCAATGAATTTTCATTTTACACAATAAATTTTCCATGTGATAGTTCAAAATAATTCTTCATAAAATATGAAATACTTTGAGGTAAAGATTGAATTAGAGTGAATATGAACTAAATATACCATTTTTATACTTTCTCAAAATGTATTATCATTAAAATATGTTTATGAAACCTGTTATTATTCCCCAGATTATACCATGACAAAATTATTATGAAACCCACTCCTCTTAATGGGTTATGATATAATGGAATGTTTAAATGATTATGAAACATATATCCTTTACATAATTTATGATGTAATGAAATTTTTATGAAACCCATTTCATTTCATTGGTTATGATATGTATAATTTTTATTGTGAAGTGGGTGTGGGCTATATCATCATCTAATGAATTATGTACTGATTAATTTTATATGACATAAAAGGGTTCATGTGATGTTATACCAAGACCTAAATAAGAATTTATAAGTGTGGTTATCTAATGAAAAAATCTAGTGGGTACATGGGAGGTCATCCCAATCCTAAAACAATAGGGTACACTAGATCCCAAAGCACGTGTGTATAATAGAGGGTATCTGAAGTGTAATTAAAGTACACTTGTGATTATCAAAAGAATAAAATTTTAATAATTTATTGGTAGATAGGAATGGAATATGGTTTTCTATGATTATTTTTATTCCACATATTCATGTCATATGCTAATGTGATTCTCTCGTAGATCATGTTTTCGATTCACCTGTGATAAATGTGTTATGATCTTCTAATAATTAGGCCATGAATCATGATTTTTATATTGGATATATATGGTATGGTTTCAAAATATTATTCTCATGTTATCATACCCTTTTGTACATTTTATACTTATGTATCACCATTTTAACCATTTTGGACAACCTAGGGTCACCCATTATTATGTTTCATTTCTACAGGTTATGAGTAAAGTTCTCAAGTAGGGTATATTTGTGAAGAGTAATGAAGGGGAAGATCATTATGGGATTAATTGAGGATACTTCATTAAATTAAATGATTTTGAACCTCGTATAAAAACACTAAACACTTATTTCCCTTAATAATTTGTTGGTTTAATGTACATTATATACATCTAAAATGAATAAATATCTGATTTATGAAATTTATGGGTCATTATAGTCAGAATCATATGGAATGTTTAGTTAAATTTTAGAAACTCAGTTGAGAAACAATTAATTAGATACATAGTTATATTTGTTAGGGTATTTCTAGGGTTTTCTCTAAGGAATAATATAAGGATTAGTCAAAGTATAGGAAAATGACCTCAAATATTGATAAAGGACAGAACAACTGGGTTCCATGAAATTAGACCTCTATCTGTATACCATATGTGGAAGATACTCTAGAATAGAGGTACCTAGGTGTAATATCTATCAAAATGATGAATTGATATAGACCTCGTAACTACCTGGTGAAATAAAATGATTTTTGCTGTAAAACTGGTTTATCAATCCATAGGGATATGCTTTAGAAATTTAGAAATTCTATAAAAAACATCCTTATAGATTTAAATAGATGATTAATAAGAATGAACATGGATAAACCTATGGTGACATATATTAAAACGTGGTGTTTCTTGATTTATATAACCTATATGATATTTTAATTATTATGTGGGTTTCCAATATGATTAGGCATTCTAACACTATGATTTTGGATTTAGTGAGTGAATGAAACCCTATGGAATGGAGATAATGATGAGTTAAAGGAAGAATGAATTGATTTTACTCTTAAGAATCAAGAATTTATGGGATATTTTATATAAAATCTCATTTCTATTTCCAATTTACTTTCTCAATGTATTAATCATAATCAACTACAGAAAACATAAAGAAATAACATTCTATTGATTCCTTCATGAGGAAACATACACCTTCATTTAGTTAGTTTTATGAACTACTAGTTGATGACCAATGTATCTACACCACTAATTTTTTTTTCATTATCTAGTGTTTGAGGCATTAAAATTTATTTTGGATGTAAACTGGTTGGAAGGTGAAGTGAATAAATTGTTGAAAATTATCAAGAATACTACACAACATTTAGAAATTGACTCCATGGATATGGAAATACCATGAATATTTTTTTAAAGAATAAATTTACTCATATTATTCATAAAATGATAGAGACTGAGTTTGTTATGATAATGAAAAAATATTATGAATATGTTTTCACCTATAATGAAAAATTTAAAACACTTGTGAGGTGGGATTCGAATATTATCATCAAATTAGAAAGTAAGGCTAATCAATTATTCAGTGTATTAAAAACAATTCTCCAAAGCAAGTTAGAAATTAGAGGCTATAGTAGATATGTAGGTATTTTTTATACTATCATGTTAGATATAGAGGATGAATTTACATATAAATCTCATGGTTCTAAATAAAAGAGATAAACGGAATTCAATGTAAAATCTAATAAATATGGAGAGAAGAATATGATATTTTTTATCCTCAATGTGTGTGAAGAAACATAGAGGATGTTTTCATATGGGTACCATTAGATTTTTTATGTGTGGAAGGAATGGTCATTGGGTAGTATAATACTGAATTTAGGATAATAATTTTGCTAATTGTGAAATTATAGAGAAGGATGAAAAAAATTCACCACCCACACTCCAGTGTTTCAAATGCAAGGACTATGGGAATTTTGTGAATAATTTCCCCAATATAAGGGATAATGTGAACATAATCCATAAAAACATATAAAGATATATGAAAACTAGAAATCTTGAGAAATCATAGTGGTTTAAGTAAATATTGATAATATGCGGAAACATAACCTATAATACCACATGAGGAATTTATTGTATGATTTTCGATGAATAAGACCTTTGAAAATATTTTTTTAAATTATTTAGTGAAATTTAATCTGATTTGTAGATTTTATTTTCTCCTAATACATGGATTATGGAAAATTAAATCACAATTGATATTCTATTTTCACAAGGTTGAACAAAATCATCGAATGAAATATATTTTGTATAAGATAAGATAATATTTTAGGAATAATGGGTGATTAATTTTTTGGAATCATATATGTATCTATGTAATATTAAAATAAGAGTAATAGATACCATCTTGTGGATATGAGTTTAAGGTTGATCATATGTTTAAAAACATTAAAACCCTTTTTTAGGTTTTATGTGAAGGGATTTTATTATGAATAAATATATTTTAATAGACATTTTTGAAAAAAACCCAATAATTTTGAGTTATTTTAAAACAATAATTGAGGATGAATCCCTTTAAAATGTATGAAAATTTTATTAATGGATATTTAAACCTTTTGGTTTATCAAATATTATATATTGACGTTATAAAGGGTTTTAATTGACCACCTTATGATGTTAGCAGAATTCATTTCTATCCAAGAAAATTTCTCTTTGGGTCGTCTTTCTAGGATATAAATTAAGAACTCAATAAGATTTCATGCGGTACCATATGAATTTTTATAGGAATGGGATCTGATGTTTATCTCGATGTTTTGAATAAGCCTTAAGAAAATCTTGATATATAGTTGAGTTTTATAAATTCCTATCATCCACATACAGATGGTCAATCTGAGAGAACATTTAAAATGATAGAGGATATTCTATGATCCTATTATATGTATTTAAAAGGTTTTTGGGAGAAACAAATCATAGATTTTAGTTTTTTTGAAACAATATACTTTAATCAAGAATTTATATGCAATTTTTTAATACCATTATGAAAAAAATTTCAAAACTACAACGTACTAGAATGAAGTTGTAGAAATAAAGCTACCATGTACGGAAAGATGATTAGATAGAAGATAAGGTTAGATACTTCTAGAAACATTTATGTAATGCACAATATTGATATAAATTTTAGGATGATAATTGTTGTGGCGATCTATAATTTTATTTTGGTAAGAAGCCCTTTAAATGAATTTATCCATGGAAGAGTGAAGGGAAAACTAAGTCCTAGGTATATTAGCCCCATAAAACTACTTTACTATATCACGATAATAGATTTTCAATTTGATTATCCAACAAATATATCTCAATTTTAGTATGTCATACATTTATTTATCTTGATAATGCACAAACATGACCCATCACATTTAATGAACTCAGAGGTTGTACCACTGGAGAATGATATTCATTAGGAGGAAAAATCGTTAGATATTCTAGATCAAATATAGAAGGTTCTATGAAATAAAACAACTCAGCTGGGAAATATTTTTTGGTGTTGAGTAAATTAAATCGGAAACTGAGGATGTACTAAGGTAGAAGTATCTTGAGTGGTAATTATGAAATTCATGAATGTTGAGTGGGAAATTAGTTTTACGTGGGGTAGAATGTAAAATAAAAAGATTTTGTAAAATATATTTATCAAATAAATCTAATATTATTGGAATTATTTTGTTAGAGAATAAACTAATTTTAACATGTTTTACATGAAAAATAGAGTTTTTATTTCGTTACACAGAACAACTATGTGTAACTTGTGATACATTCTCCCCCAAGTTTAAACGAAACTTAATAATATATTAAAATATTATTATTTAATATGATCATTATCACAAAATCATTGGAATGGAGGGTCTGAATATTTGTAAATAAATTATGATGACATATGATCAACACATGTATATAAAATTTATTCTATAGTGACCAAATAATTATAAATGAAAATAAAAACCATTTCGAAATAAATGGAATAATTTTATAAAAAACCTATTTTTGTGCTCACAAGTGTGTTTTAACTCAATAATTTAAAAAAATAACTTTTTTGAATTTTTTTTCTTGAAATATATATAATATGAATTCAATAATATATTTAAAATTCACTCTATGTGATTTCTAGAAAAGAGATAAAAATAAATCCAAATTTATGCTTAAAATAATATTAAAAAAATAATACTGTCTAATTTTTGCGCCCTTATTTTAAAAAATATAAACATTTAAAAAAATTATTTTAAAAATTAATTTAAATTTATATAAGGGTGAATTTTTTAGAATTTTATGACAACATAACATTATTGATGAATAGTTAAAATATAAAATTTTAATTGAAGACTATTTTTTATTTCAATTATTTATAAAGTTAAATTATATTTTAGTATTTTTTAAATTTAATTTATTTCAATTATATATTTCTTAATCCAATTATTTTCATTGGAATAGATATCATATTAATTTTCATACAAAAACTTGTTGGACCAACATTGTGTATAAGGTTGTATTTGTTGTCAACAATTTTCAATGAAGACCAAAATGAAGGAGATCAAGAAGTACTCTAATGAAATGGAGGAATGGAAGATCAAAATGAAGGAGATCATGAAGTACTCCGATGAAGTGGAGGATTGGTAATTCAGACGATTTTTGTACTGATCATAAGTTCAAAGAACATGTGTCAAAGGTGATACATTGTTTACAATAATGAAGAATGAGAGCCATAATCCATCTGAGTATGATTAAAGAAGAATGGGGTTTTTGGATGAAGACCATGCAATTCCTCCTTATTGCATAACAACCATGGGTTTTTATGAAGACCATGCAATTCCTCATTATTGCATGATAACCATTGGTTTTTGATGAAGACAATGCAATTACTCATGATTTCATGAGAACCATTCAATAAAATTCTTGATGAATTGAATCATATGGATTGCATGAAGTAGATCATGACGGTTGATGAAGAAGAAAATGTGCAAAATGATTGGAATTCTAAGATGGCCATGTGGGGATTGGAATTCTGAGATAGCCATGCACATAAAATTGTCATAGAATATGATGATGATAAATCTATGCCTTCAAAGAACACATATCACAATAGTTGAGTTTGTGATAAAAGAAGAAGAGTTGCTGAAGGATACAGATCACCAAGAAGAAGTGATTTTGAGGTGATTGTGGTTGTTGACAATGAAAAAAAATGACATAAAAATTTGTTGAAAAAGGAGAGTCAATGGTGGCATGTCGAGATTCATGAAACATCGACAAAGGAATGAATGATCTGGAGGCGGACAGAAAGAGCAGATACAAGGTGGCGCCATTTCCCAGTGTTTTCCAAATTTTAAGGCCTGAAAATCAACAAATGAAGAAAAGTGATTTTTGAAAAAGGACTTGCACGCCATGTACTTGAAAGAGAGTAAACTTGAATGCCATATGTTTTTCAAGATCAGAACATGGAAAAATGGAAAAGGATAGAGGGTCGAGCAAGTGTTGGGTTTGTCGCGCAAGTGACCTACGCGACGTGAAGATACTTGCACGAAGATGCCTAGAAGGCTTGGGAACTTGTGCGCCTATTGATTTTCAAGATCATAAACTCAAAATATGGAGAAGGAAGTAGGGTCACGCATGTTTGGAAGTTGGTCGCGCAAGTGACTTGTAGGGGAAGAGACCTGCGCGTCGTGCCTTGCGCGCTGAGGGGAGACTTTGGCACTGTCGCGCAGGGGGTTCCAAATGCCTATAAATACTTGACCAGCCATCCTCATATCTCATAGAGTTCAACAATTAGAAAAATCAGAGCTCCCATCGCGCAGGTGTAGATGTCACGCATGTAGTGTGTCGTCGCGTAGGTAGACTTGCGCGCCAGTGATTGAAGCTGCACGCCAGTTGTTGGTTGCGCGCCCAAGGCGGTTTGGGTGAGAAAGGATGTGTGTCGCACATGTTAGAAGTTGAGGAAGTCAGTGTCGCACAGGTGGTTTGGTGATACTTTACCACCAGTTTGGACTTGGGTGCCGAAGATTTGTGCACCATTTTGGGACTTGTGCGCTAGGCTTGGTGAAGCACGCCAGGTATTGCTGTTGCCTACTGGTCTTTTTGGAGCTTCCAAAAGCTGGAAGATTACCCTAGCCTTCGGCGCAAAGAGATATTAAATATGAAATCTAAATGATACATGCGTTATCTCATGCATACATGGAGTAATTATTATGATAATGCCAAGTAAGCTGAGCTTCATTTATTGAGAAATCACATATGTGGTTGTGATCCATGCTAACAAAGACAAGAGTATATAGTGCATTCAGTCATTTCACTAAAGAAGAAGGATTGAACTAAAAAGAGAATCAACTCTAAACCTTATTGCAAGAAAATTATCATGCTAAATAGGAGACAAAGTCCTCAATGCAAATATATTGAATAGATCTTCATGTCTATGAATTTAGTGGGACTTCACCAATGGCAGTGAGCCAGGGGGAGTCAACAGGAGTGACCCGAGGGATGCAGTTTGAAATCCCTGAACCTTTTGTAGAGGCAGTGAGCCTGGGATAGAGTGACTGTTCCCGAACCATTTTAATTCACCACTAGTGAAGATTAGTGGAATTTGGTATGACTGAAAACTTTTCTTCTTATGCTCCTTGGACGTAGCCCTTAGAGGTGAACCAAGTAAAATTATTGTGCTATCTCTTTTCATGTGAATGTTTCATTGCTGATCATATCAATCATACATGTTTAAGTAGTTCCTACCAATATGGGAACAAGATCCAAAACTTTAAGAAGTAAAATTTGACACCCTGATTCACCCCTCCCCTCTCAGGGTGTCCTGGGGTCCTACAAAACTATTGTATAATTTTGAATATTATTTGTCTGAAATTTTGCCTTTTCTTCGGGCCACTGGTATTAATTTTAAATTAAAATTTTCCACATATATAAATTTATTTTGTAGTAATGGATTAAATACTTTTATATAGAATAATTTATATTATCTAATAATGAAAAAAAAATTAGATGGAAATGATGTGGGAAAACTGTATAAATTAATTACCAATGTTAATGTAAAAATGGTTTTACAAAGGGTAAATCTTAAATGTTAAGGGAATAAATGACCTAAAAACCTATATAAAAAATATTTTATAGAAATAATTTGACCCTATAATTTCAATTTATTGATAATAATCCATTTTTGTTCCTTCTAGAACGTTAAAAATGTGGTTATGCCTTTTCTTTTTTAAAAGAATATAAATGTTCCACTCACCTCACTTATAAAAGACCACCCTCCCCTCTTCTATTGACACCATTAAAATGATTTTGGATCAGTCATTACCTACCAAAATAACATCCAAAATTCTATCCTCTAATACTAGAATCCTTTTTTTTGGTAAATACAACCTAGGAAGGATTTTGGCGAGAACATAAAGAGGTTACCTAAAAAAGAGGTAACAATTTTCTACACGGGTTTTTATTTTTTTCCATCCACCGTGAACTCAAATTATTATTAAATAATTATTATTTAATAAAAATAAATATTATAAATATACATATATGATATTATTTTATGTTAATAACCTAAAACTGTCACAATATTCCTCAAATGGTCTACAAATTCATCATTCATGTTTATAGAAGACAACCACCTTGTGAAGTGTTGTCATTCGTTGTTCTTTTACCATCATTCAACGTCGGTTATGATGAATTATATAAAGTATATACTTTATATTCATAATATAATTATACCAATTTAGTAATATACCATATATAAAACCTTTAAATTCCATTATTTAGGGGATATGGTAATGTTTCTCATGTGTACTATGGACTACCGCGTCGTGAATTAATGTGATTTGTCTTAACTAATACTCTACATGGAAGATAATAAGGGTAAAATTAATGAATATATGATATATAAAAGTAAAAATTTTGATATTAATGACATATTTATAATTCTAATAATATAATATGTCATTTTATTTTTTAACTTTTCACTCATTTAATTATGATAACAACATTTATGTACGTGTGTACTACCACCTTCAAGAACTGATTTCACTTTATATTTTCATAACCAAACCATGTAGATGATATTTATAAGTTTATTTAATGAAATAATATATTATTTATGATATTATTATCATTCATTAATTATTATATACTACTTAACCTCTTTCTATAATGACATTTAAATGATGGAATTTTACTCATGCGTTTGTACAACCTATCATCTCCATGAGCGAAAAAAAAATCATTTCACAAAACCATATTTCATAAATTTTTTAAAAATAATAATTGATATATAAATATTATAATTGTTCAATTATTTTTAATATAGATATGATTTAACCATGATTAATTTATGAGCATCCAAAATAAAAAAATCAAAACATATATGAAAAAACAAAGTGGTTATTACCAAAAACATTAGTTTAACATGGAATGACTAAAAAATGGTAATAACGGATATATGTAAATCATATATGGTATGATATATGTATGTTTTTAACATTAATATATTTATAATAAACTTATATTTATTATTTAGGATATTGAAATGTGTATAAAGAAAGTCATTACTTAAGGAAAGATATTAATAATATTTCTTTTATTTTTGGGAGACATGAAAATTCACAACTCATTTATTTTTTATGGTGTATATACACACTATGTGAAATTATATATCACAAATCTACATATTTTCATAATATTTAACATATAATATAATATTATTATTTTTTGGGTCTTATGTTCTAAAAGTTCACTAAAGCGGAAATGAATTTCTCTCTCACATTTTACATCTATGAGACACATTCAATATTCACCAAATATTTATTTTATAAAGTGTATATATTTACCATTAATGTATTTAAATATTTTTATTATTATAATTGGGATTTATATATCCATATGAGGATCTCTATTTCAATGGGATTATATTTCACAGTTACAGAAGTTGTAAAGATTTTATGTTACAATCTCATTATTTATCTTGATTGTTTGTGATTTTTTTTACAATGATAAAATCTTATGATCCATATTCCAATAAAATAATTAAATTTATTCTTATGTGGAAATTTCAGGGAAATACATTTTTTACCTTCATTTTCTCTCTATATATACCCAAGAGTTCAAATTAATATTTTTATTAAAATTTCTATTATATCTCTCTTAGCAAAAAAATGTGGTTTCTTCCAATGTATTTTTTTAAAAAAATGCATAGAGGAATGGATAATTTCCCCAAGAAATTTTTTAACATATTTTTAAATGAAAAATTTATATGATTTTACGGTCATCCTAGAAAAATTTATTTTCAATTTTTATGAATTTTTTGTTTTTATAAGTGTGTTTTGATGAAGATTTAATTTCATCAAAACATATTCTAAGAGATCGTTCAAAATCATTCTCTATATAAGATAACTTAAATTAATTTTACTCATTCTTTGGTGGGTATATGAATCAAGGATACAATTATTATTATTTTTCACAATTTTTTATCATGAAAATATGTCTATGAAACTTCTTTCCCTTCCTTGGGTTATTCTATGATGAAACTATTAAAAAACTCATTTCTATTTATAGGATATTATATGATGGAATGTATAAATGATTATAAAAAATGGTATCCTTTACAAAATGACTAATTTTTTAAGAAAATAATTCATTGCATGGGTTATGATATCTTTAATGTTTTATGATCTTATAGCACACACACAAATAAAACTCGTTGTGTAATGGGATGGACCTATACATACCTCCAATGAATTTAGTAATAATAATTATTATATGAGATCAAAGGGTATATTGGAGGTTATCACAAACATAAAATAGAGGGTTTATGGGAGGCCATCCCAATCCCAAAATAAGATGGTACATAGGTGGTCATCCAAAACATGAAATAAGATCGTACATGTGTGGTTATTCAAAGAAAAAAATTAGTGGGAACACAAGAGGTTATCCCATGGACGAAGTAGGTACATGGGGGATTAGTCCAAGAATAAAATTTTATTAATGTCTTAATAGATATCCTTGAGAATTTTTTTTATTATTATTATGTGTATGCATCAAATCCATTTCAAATTCCAATTTTATGCTCTCATGGATCATGTTCTCTAATTAAATTTTGATTAAAGTCTTATAAACATCCAATATTTATGAAATAGATCATGATTATGATCTTCGATATATATTTTATGGTTTCAAAATCATATTCACATGTTATCATACACTTATGTTCATGTTATTGTTATTTACATCCCATATTTCCTCTTAGTGAGCACTCGAGCTCACCGTTTCTTATGATTCATTTCCCCAGGTTATGAAGGATGGTCTTGTGTTGGGTATTTTTACACAATGTAATAATGGGGAATATAATTATTGGGGATGTTGAAGATATATGTCCAAATTTGATGATTGTTTAACTAGTATGAAATGTCACAAAAATATTATAGTCTTCGGGTGTGTTTGTGTGTATTGTATGGAAAATTAATTTTTAAATTTTTTATATCCATGTATGAAAATCCTAGGTTGTTATAATATTCCTAGTCTATAGTCAAAAAAATTCATAGTTTTAAGGGGATTGGTTGTCAATGGATCTATAAAAAAAATAATGATAAAAAATATATTTAATAAAACCAAATTTAATTTAATAATTTGTAGACAAAGGTGTCCATCAATAATTTATAATTTATTTTTAAAAAATTTTGTAGCATATAATTACACATTCTTATATCATAATTATAATATATTTTCCTACTTATCATAATATGTATATAGAATAAATGTAACACCCCAAGATTTCATAGTGTGTTATTTCTTCAAAATAATTCAATAACTTGCACTACACGCAACACCGAGTTCAAGCGCACCATGACTTACCAAACAAGCCGTTCAAAAAAGGTTATGAATAGTATTAACTAAATTTTAAACTTTATATAATCCTTATAATTTTAGAATCCATATTATGAGTTTCTTAGACATAATGTAAGAAAAAATTCATCTTCAGTATTGTAGTTTTACCAACTTTTAATAGTGAACCCTTTTTAAATAAAATATTTTAAAATTTTTGACTAAATGGGGACATTAGAAAAACTTAAAATAAAACATCCCAAGCTTCCACGGTACGCTTTCCTTTGAATAAAACAGTAGCGTGTGTTGTATGCAACTTCGAGTTTTAACACACACCACAACCGATCAAACTAGCCGTTATGAATAGTAATACTTAATTTCTTGAAATTATATATATTTTATATTTCAAAATGGACTTCATTTTTGGATTCGGAATATCAAATTTAGCCTTAGGTGAAATTTTGGTACTTTTCGGATAACTTTCATATTTTGATGAATAGTAAAAATTACTAAATTTTAATTAAAAACAACTTTTTTAATCAAAATAATTAATAGTGATAAATTATGAATTTGAGTGGTTTTAAAGTATATTTAGAATATATTTTTACCATTTAATATAATTTTGGTCATTGGACATAATTTTACAATTAAACCGAACATAAACAAGTGTCAATCTTTTGATAGTTATTATCTCTTAAAAACACGCTTTTTGTTTTGACAGCGGGAATTAATTTTAAATTAATTTCTGCCACTTCTGTGTTTTTAATTTAGAAAAATGGATTCCATATTTGGAATCAGGATGTTCAAATTGTGTAAATAGGTAACTTTTATTTTTATACATTTTGAATAATTACTGCGGTAAATATTTTATTTACCATGGTTAAGGGTAAATCCGGTAAATAAGGGTTAAAAAATAATATTATAATAATACTAAATTACCCTAAAACGTGTCTTAACCCTATTGGTTGATACATGGTCGACCATGGGCATCTTTGGGTCAATTTTGGGACCCCATTGATCCACTTGTAAGTGATAATGACACTTTATTTTAATTAAGTTAAAATGAATACAAAAATGGCATAAGCTTACATCTTTTAAAAGAACAATTTTTACATAGGGTTATACATTTTGGATTTTCGATTATAAATATTCATTAGAAAGCTAAAAAGATTTCCTACATAATTATATTTTATTTATAATTTTTAGACATCAAATAATTTAAATTATTAATGACACAATAATGATGCAATGTTTACCTCATTAATAAATCATTTAAATAAATAAGATTATAATGATTAAAATATTATCTGAAACCTATCCAATTCTTATTGGTTGATGTTATTTAGAATATGAGTCATCTTATCTTAGACCTCAATGATTTTTGGACCATTATAAACCGAATATAATTACATTATAAAGTAATACTTTCACTCTTTCCTAAAGAGCCCCTCCTCTCCCTTATAAAAGGATACCACTTCTACTAATTCCTCACACCTATCAAGCCACTTGGATCGTCCAAACTCTGCCCAAATAAGCTCCCCACATCCCTCTGCTCCTCCTTGAAGCTTCCCCTTAGGCAGAAAGCATTTCAAGAAGTCCTTTGGTTCCAACCAAAGTGGGTTACCTAAATTAAAGGTAACATTTTCTCTTAAATTATTTTCAATTATTTTGCTTCTCCGACCCCCACACTCTTTTTATTTCCTTTCATTTGTAACAACACCAGTATCCACAATATACTAGTATGTTGTTATAAGAAGTATTCAAACTACACATTCACACAACTCCATCTAATGGATGATGAACATAATGTTTCTGTGGATGACAAACTAACGCCTCACGAAACGATGATTGTTCAAATACATCTTACCGCCTCTCATGGTGGCAATTAGGATGGCCCTGTAATTAAATATGATATTAATGATATATATATTTTATATATAAGCTTCTGTAATTCCATTTTATTTCATACAATTATTCGTTTCATGTTGTATATACATACGATAATTTCATTTGAGGAAGTGCGGACTACCGCCCCCTTAAAATGATATGACTCGTTCATACCACACATGGAACGTATAAAGGATGGGGTTAATGAACTTAAGTAACATATATAAATTATTATATTTTACTGGAATAGTAATATACCTATGTATCATTTGGATTAGATTCTTTTAAAATAAAAATTAAATGGAAGTAGCATTCGTGCGTACGTACGGACTACCGTCTCCACGAACGCGATGAGATTCATTGTCCATCGTATCCATTCAAGTATAATTATCATTTGATGATTTAAAAATGATGTTTAAGGACTTGATACCATTCTGTATATGAATAATATACATCCCATTAATAACGAATATGGCTCACATAACAAAGAATATAAAGTAAAATGAACCCGTTAACACCTGAAATGACGATAATTCTAAGATATTATTAACAAATCAATGTTAAAAGATCATATATGATATCATATTAAAGTAACTGATTCTTGTATTATTCAATAACAATTATTTCACCATTATACAGGAGGTAAACCTACCATCGACCAAGGAAAAAGTACAAAGTAAGGGATTCTCTTATCTCACTTTCAATTCCGTGAGATTTCCATTGTTCGCTACTAAATTATTGAAAGTGGTGTATTGTGTACTTCCATTTGATATATATTATCATTATTCACTTTATATTCATGTTATTCTGTAAATCATTTGGTGGTTATTAACTTTTGTCCATGCGACTCAGTTGATTAACGTGGTAAGGGATTCTCTTATCTCACTTTCAATTCCGTGAGATTTCCATTGTTCGCTACTAAATTATTGAAAGTGGTGTATTGTGTACTTCCATTTGATATATATTATCATGATTTACTTTATATTCATGTAATTCTGTAAATAATTTGGTGGTTATAAACTTTTGGCCATGCGACTCAGTTGATTAACGTGGTAAGGGATTCTCTTATCTCACTTTCAATTCCGTGAGATTTCCATTGTTCGCTACTAAATTATTGAAAGTGGTGTATTGTGTACTTCCATTTGATATATATTATCATGATTCAATTTATATTCATGTTATTCTGTAAATCATTTGGTGGTTATTAACTTTTGGCCATGCGACTCAGTTGATTAACGTGGTAAGGGGTTTCTTGTCTCACTTTTAATTCCGTGAGAATTCCATTGATCACCACTTAATTATTGCATGTGGTGTACGTGTACTACCCATGATTGTATTCATTGTGTAATATACTTTATTTTATGGGTATTTACATCATCATGGTATGATCTTTCTTTCATGGGTGTTTGTTTCTTAAGTTACCTAATCAATAAGGGAATTTGAGATTTCAATTTCCACTCATTTGGCTTTACGCATATTTCATTGATTATATTACCCCAAGATTATGTGTGGAATCACTATTCATTTGATTATGTCATAATTTACACTCCCCTTCTTGTGGATATACTTTTGATACACATAATCACTCCATTGAAAATTCTCAAGTCATTGATATGAATTTGATAAGAGTAATTTTAACTCTTTCACCATTTGTTGAGTTAAACATCCAATTCGTTGGTGTTGTTTTTACAGGAATATGTGTGAATATACATTGATTGTTTTACACTGAATATCCAATCATATTTAGTGTATTTATATTTTTCACACATAATTATGTTGTTGATTTATCCTTAACCTAAGGATATGGCCTTTATGAGAGATTTCATCTCAACTTACATTCCATTGAGACTTCTTTGTTGATATACACCAAATCACTTTTATGTGGTGTATATAATGAACTTTGACATAGTATATCATGAATTCCCTTTATTCTCATGATATTACAATGTTTTGATTACCTCAATTATTTTCATTCAAGTGTCTCTCTTTTGGTTAGAATCTCTAACTAAAATACCATTTTTAAATGTTTTAAAGACTTATTCATCTAAATATTTCTCATTAATGTCCATGTTTTAAAAATGGTTTTAAGGATTTATTTATATGGACATTAATGTTTAGAAATTAAAAATCCTTTTAAAAGGTTTCAAAGTGGTATGGGACACTTTGATTCAAAAATCTATTTTTAAATGGCTTCTTGACAAATAGTGTGACTTTTAAATGTTTTCAAGAAAAGGGGGATATTTCTCTCAAATAGTTTGATGATTATTTTCATCTGTGTCAACATCCTTCATTATTCATGATTGAGGTTAATGTGATACAATACAATCTTCTATATTGTATCAAATGAGTTATATTTGACTGTGGATGTTCTATTTTTATACCATTCATGGTTTGTGGTTAAAGTATTGACATTTCGTATGCTAGTTTTAATACGAATGTTTATTTTATGCTTAAACCTATTCATATGAGGAATGCATTGGACTTAATAAGTGACGGGTGGAGCGCGCTATAGCTCCTCGATGCATCGGTAGGTCTCATGAGACAAACTAGTGTCTTGGCACAAGGCCTTGGCAAAATCTTATTTTTAGTCTTGGCACGAGGCCTTGGCTATGTGGTTATGATAGTCTGGCATTATGCATTCCATCATTATGAAAGTGGTTATTGATATTGCATGTGATCATTCGACTAGTAGAATATCCATGTGAGTATGTAAATGGCATTATTTCATTTTACCTTTTCCATTTTATGCTGAAGTTCAAGTTTCAAAGGCTTTTGTTTTAGTTATAAATTGCCTTAAGTGTTTATGCTTATTTATGAAAGCTTCTGCTATAATGTTATCCTTACTGAGCATCCGAGCTCACCCCTTTCAATGTTTTTTTCCAGGATTATGAAGAAGTAATTTATGAATGACCTGCAGGGATAGTATGAGGGGATATGAAGACAAGATGTTTTTTTTATGATGTAATGTAAAAATTTATGAATGTATCTAGTTATTCCAAGGCTACTAAACTAATCGGTCTTTCGATACTTGATCTTTCTCATGATCATGCCAATGTTATGTAATAATGCACCGACTCTGGGTAACTAGGGTCGGGGCGTTACAGTTGGTATCAGAGGAAGTTTAGTACAAACCTTGGTAGCTAGATTTAGATAAACTCTGATTAGAGCACGTAGACCTAAGATGAACTTTGAGGATTAGTATAAAAGAACTTCCTAGAATTTTGGTATTGTAGAGATTTTGTGAGTTTTCCGAGCAATACATCTCTGTCTGGATACGAGCAGGTAGAGGCGGCTCTGGCACAGATGTACCTAGGGGTAAAACCCGAAAACACCGCTTTGAGCTAGACTCGAACGGGAACTGGTGCACGACAACGGGCCTTGCTGCACTCTTGGTTACGACACTCCCGGGGGATATGCTTAGGATAATTTACATTTTCTTTACAAACCGATTTAAGTAATATATACATAAGATGAGAGTAAATGACCTTGGTTAATCCTAATATGTTTAAAATTGAGAATATGGTGACATTTTAATCTCTAAATGATTTTACGACTACTATTACTCACACTATACTTTCTGGTTTTAGTCAATGGCTGGATTCCAAGGAAGTCATAGTGACTTTGAGAATGATGTACAAGGTGGGAATGGTGGTGGAAATGAGCAACAAAATGGAATGTTGATAGGCGTAAAAGATATCGTCTTTATGCCAAATCAGTTTTCCAAAAATATGATCAACAACATATATATTAACCAACTCCCAGACTCAACAAGGAAGAGAAAGGTGATAAATGATAAGATCTCCAGCAATGGAGACCATGGAGAAAAGAAACCTCAATTTTCATCATGCAGGAATTGTGGAAAGAGACACCCAGGAAAGTGTCTCAATGGGACAACGAAATGTTTTACGTGCGGGAAGGAAGGACATAAAGTGAAGAATTGCCGAAGAAAAATGAAGAGTACTATGGAAGAAGATAAAAATGGTCCCAAGAGTCCATTTACAGTCATTTGCCGTAAATGTAGGGGACCTGGCCATTACCCGAGTGAATGTCCTATTTTATAGGATATTTTCTTGCTCAAAGAAGAAGCTATGTGGAAATAAATGGTTGGAGAAAAATTTAAAAAGTATTAGCACTCCTTGTTGATGGGTTTACTTTGGAATAATTTTCTCTTGTATTTGTAACCCCTCAGTTTGCCATGTGAGAATGATATTTGAGGAATAATTGTCTCTTCTCTTGTGGATATAGGTATAAATAACCATTTGGTTTTATATGATCATTGGGGTTTGAGAAAATGATAAGTGATTATAATTTGGGGTGAAAATGCAAGGTATGATATAACATTTGTGGTTAAATTATGTTATTTTGAAAACTTTATCTCATTTTGGTAATATTATAGAATATAGTTTTTGAAAAAGGACAACACGTAGACCGTGTGACAACCCGTCGCGTCGGACAAAGCTGTGGGAATCGAACCCACAACCAAAGTGCGATTTGGATTTATCGCCTACCACTGGACTACGTGAAGTCCCTGGTTAGTATGACTATTTTTTTTGTTAAATGATTTTATTGATCAATAATAAGATGATTTGGGTTCTTATGTCTTATCAAATGAATACCCTTGGTATAGGAAAATGATTTGGTGATTAAGTGATAAATGTTATTTTGGAAGATGTTCGTTTTGTTAGGAACACTATATGCCCAAGGAAAATAGAATACAATGAGGTTTCATTTGTAGAGTAATGGTGGATTTTTATCTACATTTTTATTGTTGATTTATAGTGATTTGGGTTATTTATGGAAATGATTAACCTATAACAGAGAATATGTGATGATGTTAATTAATTTTAAGTATGTGACTTTAAGAGTATTTTATGACATTTGGAGATACAATGTAACATGGGAGACTACATAATCAAATTCTTCTATGTTTTGGGTTTCAATATTAGTTTGGATTATATTAAAGGATTTTAAGGACAATTGGTTATTGAATAGTATCTATTTAACTTTGGGGTATTGTTGGTTTAATTTTAGAAATTAAGATTAGTGCATATTTATCTCAATGAATATCCTTTTGGGGGATCATTAGATCATTCACTAACCATTTTGGTTTTGATTAATCATCAAAGACAATGTAAATATATGGTTTATCCTGCATGGATCATGTGATTCTATAGAAGTTTATTCTAGCTCTTCCAGTGTGACCAAGTCTTCTTGAATACTCATCGTTTAAAAAAAATTGAGTTAGTGGTGGAAATTTATTAAAGAATGAAAATCTACTTAAAATTTAAGTATATCTCATAATGTTCTTAGTCAATATCATAAATGACTTCCTCTTCCTTATGTAATGTAACTTCAAAAAAAATGTTGTCCTAGATGGTACCTTAAATCATCACTAATTTATGGCTTTGGGATTGTTGGCCTTTTCATGGCCATGTTCTCTACCACTCTCCATCAGATAATTGATGGTTAGATTTCTCCTCCATATCCATATTTTCCTACATGGAACCCTAGTATGTGTTATTTTTGGTAATCTTCATACTTTCCACTCTTTATTTTAAATAGAGGCCTCATTAATTCATTTTTCGATGTGTGATTTCAACTAAGATATTTTGAAATGTCAAAAATGTGTGATCCCAATACCCTATATTTTGTTGAACCGATGGTACTTCAAATCATCATAGATTGATGAGTTTAAGGACCTCAATTTTATACTTGTTTGTGATTGATGACCTCAACCACTACCTATAAATATTTACGTTTGTCCTCCAATTATATGTCTCTAATTGCCACCAATGTTCTCCTAATCGAGATCATAATTTGGTGGTGACCCTTTCATTTCTCTTTTCCTCATATTAAGACTAAATTTTAGTAAAACAATTTCCGATGTCGGTTTTCCCACAAATATATTTTCTATTTTCAACCTTTTATTTTCGAAGAACAATTTCAAATTGCGAGGACGCAATTTATTGAAGGAGGGGAGAATGTAACACCCCAAGATTTCATAGTGTGTTATTTCTTCAAAATAATTCAATAACTTGCACTACACACAACACCGAGTTCAAGCGCACCATGACTTACCAAACAAGCCGTTCAAAAAAGGTTATGAATAGTATTAACTAAATTTTAAACTTTATATAATCCTTATAATTTTAGAATCCATATTATGAGTTTCTTAGACATAATGTAAGAACAAATTCATCTTCAGTATTGTAGTTTTACCAACTTTTAATAGTGAACCATTTTTAAATAAAATATTTTAAACTTTTTGACTAAATGGGGACATCAAAAAAATTTAAAATAAAACATCCCAAGCTTCCACGGTACGCTTTCCTTTGAATAAAACAGTAGCATGTGTTGTACGCAACTTCGAGTTTTAACACACACCACAACCGATCAAACTAGCCGTTATGAATAGTAATACTTAATTTTTTGAAATTATATATATTTTATATTTCAAAATGGACTTCATTTTTGGATTCGGAATATCAAATTTAGCCTAAGGTGAAATTTTGGTACTTTTCGGATAACTTTCATATTTTGATGAATAGTAAAAATTACTAAATTTTAATTAAAAACAACTTTTTTAATCAAAATAATTAATAGTGATAAATTATGAATTTGAGTGGTTTGAAAGTATATTTAGAATATATTTTTACAATTTAATATAATTTTGGTCATTGGACATAATTTTACAATTAAACCGAACATAAACATGTGTCAATCTTTTGATAGTTATTATCTCTTAAAAACACGCTTTTTGTTTTGACAGCGGGAATTAATTTTAAATTAATTTCTGCCACTTCTGTGTTTTGAATTTAGAAAAATGGATTCCATATTTGGAATCATGATGTTCAAATTGTGTAAATAGGTATCTTTTATTTTTATACATTTTGAATAATTGCTGCGGTAAATATTTTATTTACCATGGTTAAGGGTAAATCCGGTAAATAAGGGTTAAAAAATAATATTATAATAATACTAAATTACCCTAAAACGTGTCTTAACCCTAATGGATGATACATGGTCGACCATGGGCATATTTGGGTCAATTTTGGGACCCCATTGATCCACTTGTATGTGATAATGACACTTTATTTTAATTAAGTTAAAATGAATACAAAAATGGCATAAGCTTACATCTTTTAAAAGAACAATTTTTACATAGGGTTATACATGTTGGATTTTCGATTATAAATATTAATTAGAAAGATAAAAAGATTTCCTACATAATTATATTTTATTTATAATTTTTAGACATCAAATAATTTAAATTATTAATGACACAATAATGATGCAATGTTTACCTCATTAATAAATCATTTAAATAAATAAGATTATAATGATTAAAATATTATCTAAAACCTGTCCAATTCTTATTTGTTGATGTTATTTAGAATAGGAGTCATCTTATCTTCGACCTCAATGATTTTTGGTCCATTATAAACCGAATATAATTATATTATAAAGTAATACTTTCACTCTTTCCTAAAGAGCCCCTCCTCTCCCTTATAAAAGGAGACCACTTCTACTCATTCCTAACACCTCTCAAGCCACTTGGCTCGTCCAAACTCTGCCCAACTAAGCTCCCCACATCCCTCTCCTCATCCTTGAAGCTTCCCCTTAGGCATAAATCATTTCAAGAAGTCCTTTGGTTCCAACCAAAGTGAGTTACCTAAATTAAAGGTAACATTTTCTCTTAAATTATTTTCAATTATTTTGCTTCTCCAACCCCCAAAATCTTTTTATTTCCTTTCTTTTGTAACAACACCAGTATCCACAATATACTAGGATGCTGTTATAAGAAGGATTCAAACTACACATTCACACAACTCCATCTAATGGATGATGAACATAATGTTTCTGTGGATGGCAAACTAACGCCTCACGAAACGATGATTGTTCAAATACATCTTACCGCCTCTCATGGTGGCCATTAGGATGGCACTGTAATTAAATATGATATTAATGATATATATATTTTATATATAAGCTTCTTTAATTCCATTTTATTTCATACAATTATTCGTTTCATGTTATATATACATACGATAATTTCATTTGAGGAAGTGCGGACTACCGCCCCCTTAAAATGATATGACTCGTTCATACCACACATGGAACGTATAAAGGATGGTGTTAATGAACTTAAGTAACATATATAAAATATTATATTTTACTGGAATAGTAATATACCTATGTATCTTTTGGATTCGATTCTTTTAAAATAAAAATTAAATGGAAGTAGCATTCGTGCGTACGTACGGACTACCGTCTCCACGAACACGATGAGATTCATTCTCCATCGTATCCATTCAAGTATAATTATCATTTGATGATTTAAAAATGATGTTTAAGGACTTGATACCATTATGGATATGAATAATATACATCCCATTAATAACGAATATGGCTCACATAACAATGAATATAAAGTAAAATGAACCCGTTAACACCTGAAATGACGATAATTCTAAGATATTATTAACAAATCAATGTTAAAAGATCATATATGATATCATATTAAAGTAACTGATTCTTGTATTATTCAATAACAATTATTTCATTATTATACAAGAGGTAAACCTACCATCGACCAAGGAAAAAGTACAAAGTAAGGGATTCTCTTATCTCACTTTCAATTCCGTGAGATTTCCATTGTTCGCTACTAAATTATTGAAAGTGGTGTATTGTGTACTTCCATTTGATATATATTATCATGATTCACTTTATATTCATGTTATTATGTAAATAATTTGGTGGTTATTAACTTTTGGTAATGCGACTCAGTTGATTAACGTGGTAAGGGATTCTCTTATCTCACTTTCAATTCCGTGAGATTTCCATTGTTCGCTACTAAATTATTGAAAGTGGTGTATTGTGTACTTCCATTTGATATATATTATCATGATTCACTTTATATTCATGTTATTCTGTAAATCATTTGGTGGTTATTAACTTTTGGCCATGCGACTCAGTTGATTAACGTGGTAAGGGATTCTCTTATCTCACTTTCAATTCCGTGAGATTTCCATTGTTCGCTACTAAATTATTGAAAGTGGTGTATTGTGTACTTCCATTTGATATATATTATCATGATTCACTTTATATTCATGTTATTCTGTAAATAATTTGGTGGTTATTAACTTTTGGCCATGCGACTCAGTTGATTAACGTGGTAAGGGGTTTCTTGTCTCACTTTTAATTCCGTGAGAATTCCATTGATCACCACTTAATTATTGCATGTGGTGTACGTGTACTACCCATGATTGTATTCATTGTGTAATATACTTTATTTTATGGGTATTTACATCATCATGGTATGATATTTCTTTCATGGGTGTTTGTTTCTTAAGTTACCTAATCAATAAGGGAATTTGTGATTTCAATTTCCACTCATTTGGCGTTACGCATATTTCATTGATTATATTACCCAAAGATTATGTGTGGAATCACTATTCATTTGATTATGTCATAATTTCCACTCCCCTTCCCGTGGATATACTTTTGATACACATAATCACTCCATTAAAAATTCTCAAGTCATTGATATGAATTTGATAAGATTAATTTTAACTCTTTCACCATTTGTTGAGTTAAACATCCAATTCGTTGGTGTTGTTTTTACAGGAATATGTGTGAATATACTTTGATTGTTTTACACTAAATAACCAATAATATTTAGTGTATTTATATTTTTCACACATAATTATGTTGTTGATTTATCCTTAACCTAAGGATATGGCCTTTATGATAGATTTCATCTCAACTTACATTCCATTGAGACTTCTTTGTTGATATACACCAAATCACTTTTATGTGGTGTATATAATGTACTTTGACATAGTATATCATGAATTCCCTTTATTCTCATGATATTACAAAGTTTTGATTACCTCAATTATTTTCATTCAAGTGTCTCTCTTTTGGTTTGAATCTCTAACTAAAATACCATTTTTAAATGTTTTAAAGACTTATTCATCTAAATCTTTCTCATTAATGTCCATGTTTTAAAAATGGTTTTAAGGATTTATTTATATGGACATTAACGTTTAGAAATTCAAAATCCTTTTAAAAGGTTTCAAAGTGGTATGGGACACTTTGATTCAAAAATCTATTTTTAAATGGCTTCTTGACAAATAGTGTGACTTTTAAATGTTTTCAAGAAAAGGGGGATATTTCTCTAAAATAGTTTGATGATTATTTTCATCTATGTCAACATCCTTCATTATTCATGATTGAGGTTAATGTGATACAATACAATCTTCCATATTGTATCAAATGATTTATATTTGACTGTGGATGTTCTATTTTTATACCATTCATGGTTTGTGGTTAAAGTATTGACATTTCATATGCTAGTTTTAATACGAATGTTTATTTTATGCTTAAAACTATTCATATGAGGAATGAATTGGACTTAATAAGTGACGGGTGGAGCCCGCTATAGCTCCTCGATGCATCGGTAGGTGTCATGAGACAAACTAGTGTCTTGGCACAAGGCCTTGGAAAAATCTTATTTGTAGTCTTGGCACGAGGCCTTGGCTATGTGGTTATGATAGTCTGGCATTATGCATTCCATCTTTATGAAAGTGGTTATTGATATTGCATGTGATCATTCGACTAGTAGAATATCCATGTGAGTAAGTAAATTGCATTATTTCATTTTACCTTTTCCATTTTATGTTGAAGTTCAAGTTTCAAAGGCTTTTGTTTTAGTTATAAATTGCCTTAAGTGTTTATGCTTATTTATGAAAGCTTCTGCTATAATGTTATCCTTACTGAGCATCCGAGCACACCCCTTTCAATGTTTTATTTTTTTTTCCAGGATTATGAAGAAGTAATTTATGAATGACCTGCAGGGATAGTATGAGGGGATATGAAGACAAGATGTTTTTTTATGATGTAATGTAAAAATTTATGGATGTATCTAGTTATTCCAACGCTACTAAACTAATCGGTCTTTCGAGACTTGATCTTTCTCATGATCATGCCAATGTTATGTAATAATGCACCGACTCTGGGTAACTAGGGTCGGGGCGTTACAATAAAATAATATAAAAACTAATATCTTGATTGGTCATGTATCATGAATATTATTCATGATTTAGCATGTTAATTTTCAAAATGGCTTTATAAAAACATGTTTGTTTGATAAATAAATCCACTTCGATTTTAAAACGAACCCATAATAAATGGTAAAGATTGTTTTATTTAATTATTTTTAAAAAATTGAATAATAAATAATGATTATAATGATTTGTTTTTTTTTAAATATATTAAAAACTAAAGGATTTTCTTTCTTATGTTTTCTGATGAAAGGTTAATCATTTGTTGTGATATGATATTACTCAAAAATATTAAAAATATTTTTAAATAAAAAGAATTATTTGGGTTTTTCTAAGATTAATTATGGTATTTTAATTATTAAGGATTTAAATAATTGGATTTTATATATGTTTCAATATTCATATATCTGGAAAGTGACAATGTCATACATGTTTGCATCATTATAACCTAAAATTGTTCCATTTGATCAGTATTTTTAAACTGTAACTATCTATGTCTCCCACCACTATGGATGATATTGAATATATGAGTAGAATCATGCATTCTAATGTTGTGGGAAGCATTATGTATGCTATTATTAATACTATATCAAATGTTTCTATATATTTTGGAACATTTTTAGGATCATGGTTAATAAAAATAAGACTCACTATATTACACTTAAATGAATCTTAATTTAATTTATTTTTTCTCTTAATCTATTTTAATATATGATGGTTTGATTGTTAATTATTAAGAATTAGTGAATATTATTGTGTATTTTTATTATTATGGTAATATTGATATATGTAGAATAATTAAATGTGATGTGTTTTCTATATGTGGTTAACCAATCTCAAGGAAATATAATATGAAATATTTTCTAGACCTCTAAAGAAATAAAGAAGAGTATCTGAAATTGAATAATACAATTAAAGAATAAATTTAGAGGAATTATTTCATTAATGAACTAATTTTATGTATTTTTTTAATTACATTCATGGATAATTCTCAACCTACACCAAATCTCTATAAAAACATAGTATTCCAAATTAACTCAATCTATATAGATATTGGGATTATGTTTATTAGAAAGCTTGACAAAATATAAATAGTGTGTGTCAATAATACATGAACATATGATAACCATGTTGATAGTTTGGATAAGGAATTGACTTTTTCCACATTCATGCATTGTTCAATTTTTATGAACATGGTTCTACATGAGTAACATGTAGGTTTATGGACATTAAAATTTCTATTTTGTTTAATTTTCCTTTAAAAGTGGATGAGATTTGTAAATATCTTATGATTGATTGAATCAAACTGAGAATAATTTATTATCATTTATCCCTTTAATGTTATCTTGTGTATATTATTCTTATATGTTTTTGTGTTTTCAAACATTATTTTTTTCCCTTTTTCCAATTCCCATATGTGTAATATAGAGGTCAAAATCAATCTACAATCACAAAATCAGTCATATAAAGATGATTCGATCCCATGATCTCTTTTCAATCCATTTTCAATCTAACATTCAATCATAAAAAAACAAAACCTCAAATTGTCACATGGGCAATCATTTTACCATGTGGAGCATTTTGTCTAATGAGTACTAGAGTTTGTTGATCTACCTATTTCATTGTTGTGCACAATTATTCTATCTACCATTCATGAAAATAAAATGAGATTGTTTCTGATAAGGATTAATTTGTTTTTATATTTCCTAGTTCTTGTGAGGTGTCTTGTATTATTTATTCTCAGTCATTCATGAATCAATTTTTTTGAAGTCGTTTCTGCTGATATTATGCCTTACAAATTTAATTTATATATATATTGATATCTCCTTGATATAGATCATTGAAATATGTTTACATGAAAGGGACCATTATGTTCTAGAGAGTGAGAAATCTAGAAGATGCCTTCTAGAGTTGAGGAAACATTCCCTTTTAGACATGTAAATTCCTTCTTTATTAAATATTTTATTCATTCCCAAAACATTTTTTAGCGGAGGCATTATGTTTTTGATCAGCATGTTCTAAAACTTTTTTTAAAATTATTTCTAAAAGAACCCATAAATCTTATATATTATAGATTGTTAGTAAATCTAGAAAATGTAAGATCGTTCCTTACTCTTTTTGTGATTTTTTTTCTAAAATTATCTTCATTTTTTTAATATTTTTGTTCTAACAATTTATTTTATGTTTTATATTATGAATATTAATTAATGGTATTATAGGGTGGTTTTCTTTTCACAATGTAGGACCAAATTAGTACCAAACCATATTAAATTAGGAACATTTTTTATTTTTTTTATCAGAATTTTTTGGATGTTCATATTAGCAATATATTATTTTTAATCTCTAGAAATAATTATTAGCAATATGATTTTATTCTATTTGTATTTTTAAAATGTTTTTAAAAATTATTGTAATTATTTTATGGTTTTTTGAAAAAATTGGGACAAAAAATAATGAGAAACACTCATAATATTAATTTACCACCTAACCCTACAACCCACATGTTATTCCCCCATCGATATTATATATATATAAATAAATATTTAGTATTTCAATTTTATATTTATTATCAATAGATTAAAATTTAACCATATTATATTTTTATATTAAATATTTATCTCCATATAATATTATTATATTTATAATTTTACACATAATATAAATATTTTTTTATTTTTTAATATTAATATAATTATATATTAATATATATACTATTTTAGAATTCTATATATCGTTATATATATTCCAATAGGGGGTACGTCTGGTGTTACACATTGGTTGTGTCACTTAACTTCCTAGGGTAATTTTCCAAGGATCAATTTTTTCCAGACTCTAAAATGGGCTTGAATTATGATCTCATTTTACAAGTTATAAAAGTGATTTTTGGATTAGTGTCTAGAAGCGACTACATGATGTATATGTCAATTCAAATTTCTCATAGGCTTTATATTATGTGACACCCAATATTTGTAATATATCTCTTCCTTAGGGAACAAGCCAAGGCTTAGGTCTCACCGGACATGAAAATGGGTCGGAATTAGAATTAAATCTTCCTTGTTGGTAATGCGAAGTAAAGTCATGGTTTAGTTGGGGGTTTCAAGATGCCAAGGCCAGTTCTCGTTTAATTTGGTGGGGGATCAGAGAGAGGGTTGATCTTCGGTGATTCAGTTGTGTTTATCTTCAATTCATGTATCTAGTTATGATGGACTAATTTTATTGTATAATTATTGTTATAGAATGAGTAATCTTGAAATACCTATGTATCAATTCAATTTGGTCAAATCCAGAGTAGATGCTTTAAATTCATTAGAGAAAACTCTAATTTCCAGTGATGTCCCCAAATATATGTTTTCTATTTATATGGTATGTTTTTTTGTAATCCTTAAAAATCTATGTTTCCTATGGATAAGGTTGTATCATTGGTTGTTATTGAAGAGCCCTTGAATTAGGTATTTTACATGATAATGAGTTTTCATTGAAAAAAATATTTTTTGACAAGATTCCTATGTAGTATAAATTTCTATCACATAAGATTAAGGAGATGGGGGATTTAATGTTCCTATAAGAAATGGATGTAATTATTAAGAAATTATAAAATTTTTTAATAACTCATCTACCACTAAAATATCATTAAAGGAAAAATAAAATAGTTAGACTATTTATGAAAATGTGATGTAGCTACTAAACACTTCTTACTTTGGAGATTGATGTATGTATTTATTAGGTAGATGATTTCTTAAAAATATTTCTAATATGATGATCTAAAATTGAAATTTAGGGGTCATAGATTTGTTAATTTGATGACAAGAATTATTAATATTAATGTTTTTTAATTTCATATAAGGATTATTATATGAAGTAAAAAAATATTTAACATTTTTTAGAGGATCTTCCATGTAAGATAAATTAATACTTGATTTAAATGATGAACAAATTGTATATATATGTTCATATTTCACTCTTTATAGGATCTGAAATTCATTTTTCACCATTATATTGTTTTATAAATATCACCAAGGAAAAATAAAGGATGTATCCTCTATATATTGTAACCACATGGAAATATGAATGGAACATCATGTGTGTAATAATTTCCATCCTCCTTGATGTTAAAACATCTCATTTTGTTAAAGAGGTAGGATAAAGAGATTATCATGTTTCAGGGAGGATCAACCAAGAATTATTAGACACACACACAAACACACACCTAACTTACATTCATCATATTTCATCTTTATATAGCCTACCAAAGAATATATTTGATTTTTGTTGTATTTACTCATGTGATGATAATGTATGAGTAAATCACATGGTCATTACACTGAACACATGAATGAAAACTCGTTTAATACATTTTATATTATGAAATAAATTTTTAATGTACATATTTAGTAGTGTGTAGATCATGTGTTCAGAATCATCATATTGGAATAATACACAAATTTTATATGAAAATAAATATTATTATATAATATGACATAGAATATATATATTATATACACATAAGGAAATAGGTATTGACTCCTTAAATCTCAAACTTTTAGTAAAAAATAAAAGTCTACATTATATTCCACCCAATATTGTATCGTATAAAATAACATGTCAAGAAATATCCTAAAATCAATTTTGTATCTTCCAAAACACTATTGGAATGTTATCATTAATGTCACCTAATATCCTACCATATGAAAAGCCTTGTTAATGAACATCTAGAACTTTTTTGGATTAAATATATTACATTTTTAGAGTATCTATAGAATTCTAACTCAATAACCATTTAGTTAATTATAATGTCTAACAATATGGGACATTATAAACATAAAAAAAATTATAAAGATACATAAATTTTATTAAAGAATAACCTTTATAAAATCATCAATGAAATTTAGTCTATAAATATATCTAGATTGATCTCCATCAAGCACATGTATCTCTATATGTGTTCCAATGAGTCTAGATCAAATGAAAATAAGAATTCTTATATTTAACCTTTTTTATGACATAAAGTTACTATTGGAAACATTTCATGCCAATATGTTTCAAAAGTCAGAAAAGGTTGGTGCATGTGTTGGATAACTGTTGGGAAAAAATTGCAATGTTCCTTTGAATTTACAAAGGGGAAATCACAAAATTTACCTTAAAGAATTAAAATTTATTTTTGGTATCTACACCACCTATTCTGTCGATGACCTTGAGAATAGACATGGATATACCCCATACTCATGATTAATCTACCTCATTCACCTTGGATCATGACCTTACTTCACTCTAATATAATGGGTGATCATTCTATGTTGTTTGATGTCTCTCTCAGGTTTTGTTCAATCCATATTGGAAACATTCAGCCATATTTTATTGATTCTTGAGGTATGATTAACTTTTCATGCCTATGAATTGTGAAATTCATACTATTTTTTCATTAAATTAATTTAATATGATTTATTTATAATAAAAAATAAATAGATGGATCTCTTTATAAGGGAAATTGAGTTTTATTTTATGTTTAATGAATAAAGTGGATTTTTTTTAAATAATGTGTCATTCAAAATCGATCAACTACATTGTTCACCAAATATTTGATAATACTATTGATTGCATTTTAAATATATATTTCATGTTTCTAAAATGTTATTTTGGTTTTTAAATTAGAATTCTCAATAAAATATGAAATTGACATGGAATTTTAGGAGAAATTTGAAATGTCAAGTATCAATAAAATATTTCTTGAGAATATTTTTTTAATAAAACAGATAATTTTTAAGTTCTATTTTAACATTATATGATTATAAAACTATATATGGGTAAAAATTTGTGTGTGTGTGTGTGTAATTGTGTGTTTCTGTGTATACCAATTCTCATGAGTGTGAATTGGGGAAATAAGAGAGACGCACACACATGTGTGTGTATTAGTGTTATGTGTATCAAGAAAATAAGCACATAAGAAACCAAACATGATTATAAATTAATAATTTAAGTGCGTTTTAATGAGGGTTTATAAGATAATTTGTATATTCCCAGTATTTATGTTTTATATTTCATTTTTTGTTTCATAAATAATGTCTCAATTGTAAAAATATAGTCTCTAATGTTTTTAAGGTTAAATTATATTCATTGTAATTTATTAAAAATATTTCTATAAATATGATAAAAAATGTATTAATTGTGGCATGTGTATTTTTATGGGTAAGATTTCATTTTATGGTTTGATTATTAACCCACTTATATAATGATCTATGATAAATTGGAGATGGGTAAAACAGAAATTAATATATGTATCTAAGAGGGTAACGATTGTTTAAATATCATTTTTCAAAACAAATAAAATCTTAGATAATCGTTATGGTGTCACAAAGGGGAGAGAACACACCTCTAGTTCAAGACTTTTACTCCTTAGTGGATGGATGGATACGGGGTTTGGTATAATTACCACACTAGGTCAAAGTAATGTTATCCATAGTGGTTAACGGACATAATGGAATGAATGAATTCCATATTAAGTAATTTTGTTATAAAAAACAAATACACTACATTTTTTTGGGTCATCATAAATTATATACTATCATATTTAAAAGCACATTAATAATCATAACTATTGTATAGTGACCATTAGGAATCGTATTTATTATTGGTTATGATAATGAGTAATTGAAACAGAGAAAAGAACAGATGGCCTCAACTAGTAGTATCAGGCCCTATTATGCCAATTTATTAGATCTTTTGAGAAAAATTGAATCAGTTGGATTTTCTCTTTAGCAATACAAAAAATAAGAATCAATAATTGAAACATGAAAAATATTGGTTATAATATCAATTAAATAATATTGAGATAAAGACCCAAATAATGATTTTTCAACCAACACAAGAAGCCACCATTATGACACACCTTATCATTATGGAATACACAAGAGTAATAATGGTTTATGTATGAATACCCTAGTAATATGAATTTAAATATTTAATTATTCAATATTTTATTTTTGTAATATATTTGTTTTCATTTAAAATAAAAAATTTTATTAATGAAACAATATATAAAAACTTTTATTTTAATATAATAATATTACTCAATAAGATTTATTTATTTCAATATTATAATTTAATTTAATTTTATCCAATGTAATATTTTTAAGGTTAAAAAATAGTTATTATTGGGAATACCTATATTTTTCAATAAATGATGATAATTATTTAAAGGATTAAATTATCATATATAGAAATTAATGTTGGTGCAACAAGTATTATTTTTGGAATAATCATGATTGAATGTTCTAATGGTGAATTTATCATAATTTTTGGAGAAAGTGAAGTTTTTTAGGTAAAAAATAAATAACGTATAAATATACAATACATATTATGAAATTCTAATAGGGAAAATATTTTGTAATAAATGATATTTAATAAATCCTTTACAAAATATTTATTTTTAATTTTAAAATAATTTTATTATGAAGTTATTTGTTATATTTATATAAAATTTCACAAATCCTCTAAAACATGTTTTATATTTATGTGTTTTAAAATAAATTCCATGACGGAATAACTCACCTTCACATCAATAATGGTACTATTTAAATATTTTCTATTAATGGACATATAAAATATTTATGACCACTCATATAAAGAATAAACCATGGGAATGAATGTTTCTAAATTTATAAAAAAGACCCACAAATTTTTAAATAAATTTCAACCAACCCTCCCACCCTTCTTCACTAAAAACCCATAGATCATAGTGTTCCAATATCAACCCACTTTAAGTACCTACCATTGTATTACAATACTCATAATAATCTCCTCCCATGATTTTTCAATCACCATCTAAAGATAACATATCCTCTCAAATTTATTTTAATTTCATATACTTTTCTTATACTAAGCCTTTTCATTTTATTTTTCTCATGTTGTAATATTTTTAAAAATACCTTTAGTATCCTTGTTATGTAAAATAAATTACATACCACTATTTAATCTAATTAAGCCAACCCTAGAGCCTTTATGTGAAACTGTTTTTATAAAACCTGAGTTTTTGAAAATGTTTTCTTAACAAACTAAATTTATTCGATTGATTAAATTTCATGAAACACCAAGTCAAGTATATAATTCATGAAACACTAAGATAATTTTTGACTACACAAAAAATTGGTTTATCAAGAATTGTACATGACATTGGTTTTTAATAAATCTATGACAT
Source organism: Viscum album (assembly GCA_963277665.1). Lineage (NCBI taxonomy): Eukaryota > Viridiplantae > Streptophyta > Magnoliopsida > Santalales > Viscaceae > Viscum > Viscum album. Next base: position 917,028,065 of record OY728164.1, on the reverse strand, counting down.
ATTATTAATATAGTTATAAAAACATAACTATTATAAACTTTCTTGGAAACATAGTGCAGTAAATTGTCATAAATTTTTTTTATATTATTTATAATTGTATTATATAAAAAAATTATAAAAATGTAATTATATTTTGGTAAAGTCATTATATATTTGGAAAATAATATTTTGTTAAAAACTATTTTTTTTCCTTTTTGTGAACATTAATGAAGTAAATTTTTGACAAATTTATAAAATTTATTTTACAATATACATTCATTTTATAAATCATCAATTTAAAATTATGTTAGGGTGATGGATTTTGGATTTTTTTATGAGTCCCATTTTTTGATAAATAGTGAGAAATATTACCTTTTTATTGAAAATTGCAATTTTTTAATTTATATATTAAGATAAATTTTATTTTAAATTTTTTTATTGTAAAATTAGCCCAATAATATATCCATTAATAAAATTTTGGAAATCTTAATAAATTTTATATTAAATTTTGATATAAAAACACTATACACATCTGGTTAGTTTATTTTTAAAGAATCACTTTCTCGTCATGTCTGAGGGATTAATTTTAAAGTATATTTTTCCACTTATATAGATGGAATTTGAAAAAATGGATTCACTATTTTTAATTAGAATATTTTTTATTATATAATTATTTCTACATAATTTTCTGCAAAATTAATATTGAAAACAGTAAAAAAATAAATAACACAATTAATGTAAAAATCGGTTTACTTGGGGGTAAAATTAAAATGATAAGGGTAAAAATGACATAAAAACTTATATAAAACTATTTTATGGAAATATTTTGACCATTAAACCTATAATTATAAAAAATTTCCCATTATGTTACCTTGTGACATGTGAAAAACATGGGAGCACATAATTCTTTTAAAAAATACGATGTGTGTCCTCTCACCCAACATATAAGTGTCCAACCCATGTACTATATCCTTTACACCATTAAAAACGTATAGATTTTCTAATACCTACCCAATACACATCTTAAATTTTATACTCCCATACTATAATCCTTATTTTGGATACAAATACAATTAGGTATGGTGTTTTGGGGAATCCTAAAGAGGATACCTAAAAAAGGTAATGTTCATCAACGAGAAATTTTGTTTTACTTATTCCCCAACCTTCAAAAATAATTATTATACCATCTTAATATAATATACATAGTATTTTATCAACAATAATATGTATTTATGTTAATTTTGTTACCTATAAACATCTACACTTCTATAAAATGGGTTAGGAAATCATCGTTCGTGTGTACACAAGATTACTATATCCGAAACTGATTCATTCATTTTTCATTACCACCTCTCACAGTTGGTTATAGTGATTTATTTAATGTAATTATATTATATATTTGATAGTATTATACTTATTTTATTATTATATCATACATACCATCATACATTTTATATTACATAAATATGATAACGTCTCTCATGTGTACGACAGATTACTGCCTCATGAAGTGATGCAATTTTTTTACACACTCCCTGAAAGGTATTAAAGATTATTTTAATTAAACTATGTTAGAAATATGTTATAAAAATAATTCTAGTAGGGTAATATATTATTTTTCATTAATTATTTCAATCTAACATGAAAATGGAAACATTATTCATGCATATGTTTGACATACCATCTCTATAAAGGTGAATTTTATTTTATTTCAATAACATTTATAGATTATTGTAAATATTTAGATACATATTACATATCATATTTATATCATGTTTATAATTATTAATATTATTAAATCATTATCAATGTAGGAGTAACAAAAAAAAAATAAAAAATATACTAAAAAATGGTTATTATGAAAAATTTAACTTAAACATGTGATAAAAGATCATAATAAAATAATAAATGGTATGATATATTTAATTATCATTCTATAATATGTGTATAATAATCCAATATTTATTATCAAATATTTTTGAACATTTATAATGGAGATCAATACTTATGATATGGTTTTTTTGTCTCAATTTTCCTTTATTGGCACGTACGTTAAGTTATAAACTAGTATTCTTTCAAGATGTGAATATGAAACCCCTTTTAAATTTAATATCATGAATTTATTTATACTCATATTGTTTGAAGTTACATTATATTTTATTCTTTATTTGGTATTATGATTCAATGTTATTAACGTAGAAGTGATTTTATGTTACAATCTCATCATTTATATGGATTGTTTATGATTATTTATCTGATGATAAAATAATAAGATATATATCTAAAGAAACACTTTAATTTTATTAACTTCGAGTAAATCATTATATTTTTCAATAATAGTACCATTTTCCACAATTATGTATTTAAAATAATTTATAAAATTATTTTAAGAAAATATGATTTTGATTCTATCTTCCGATGGAAATATGTTTTCATACAACACAATATTTTCTAAAAATGGTACCAATTTATTATTACCATTATACTATGAATTTAAAAAATTATTTTTACATATGTTTTAATTCTTATTTGTTTGAAATGAATTTTCATGTCATTTTTTGAACAATTTTTGTTTTTTACCAAAAATATGATCAGAATATTATTTTAAAATGTACTTTATGAAGGAAACATTCCATCATCACGGACATTATTTTCATTGAATCGTTCTTTATATATTTTTAAGGTTATTTTCTATGAAAAATATTTTCAAAATGTTTTATGTTTTAAAAATAATTTTTTCAAGTGGAAAAGATATTTTCCATATGAAATGTTTTAAATTATGGATGAAAATAATTTTACATCTAAGGGGACACCCATTAATGTTAAATCTTCCTTACTTGGGATATGATCCTAGGATACCATTCATAATATTTCTCTTTATGGTTCATGTTTAGGATGAAATGAGGTTTATGAATCCCTTTTCATTTCCATATGTTAAACCATGATAAAATTTTTGTGAAACATGCTCAATTTAATATGGGTTATGTTATAATGAAATAATTAAATTATTATGAAACCAGTCTATTTTTCATATGTTATTGTAGGATGATATGTTTATCAACAAAATTTTATTTCATGATATTATGAAACAATGAATGTTTTATGATCTAGTGTGACACATAATATGGTATTCATTATGAGATAGGTGGGATCCATATCTCCCTCTAGTTCCTTGGGTAATGATTTATATCTCATGAGATACACAAGATTGGAACAATGAGTGAACCCAAATCAGTAAGGGACATTGTCTTCTATGATGGTCCTATTATTGAACCTTGACTACTATGATGGTTTGGGGAGTGAACTTATTCCACTATGATATCCTTAACTATGAGCCTTGACAAATATGAAAATTATTTTCGAATCCTATGTGTATGACACAATTCTATGTCCTGAGTAAATGTTAAGCTTTCATGGATTATTTTCATTGATTACCTTAGGATTCATTTATTATAAATTTCTAATCTTTATTCGATGACACAATATTATGATCTTTGACATGAAGGGTATGGTTTTCAACTATTATTCTCATGTTCTCATACCAATATGTTCATTTTATAATTATATATCTCCATTTCGTGTCCTCACCGAGTATATTATCTCACTCATTATTATGCGTCTTTTCCGTAGTTATGAAAAAATATATTATGTGTGATATGACTATGAAGGGAACTAGATTCAATGATCATAGTTGTAGATTATGTAGTTTACCAAAGGAGTAGTTTTTGTGTTTACATGTTTCCAAAAAAGGTATAATATTATGGTCCTATGGTATGTGTTTGTGTTATGTAATGAATATTAATAAAAAATGATGTAATATCTATATATGATAAGCTTGGTTTTCAATAGTTGTCATCATAGGATATGTTTTGTTAAACTTTTCTGATTAGTATGAGAAAAATTTTGTGATATCCCTAAACACTTAATGAAGGATAAGTCTATGGATGAATCAATATATAGAATTTTTTTTAGAATTTCATTAAAGGATAGAGAGAAAGGTCTATATTAAATTACATTCTTTTCTGGAAACTACATTTGGTTGTGGATCTAGAACGTAAGTTACTATGGTTAATAACCCCGAAAAGGATTATTGTGAAGACTATATCATCAAAACTTTCATGAAAACATACCTTATAAAACACACGATGTGACACTCTTATGGGATATTATTGGGAAATTTAAAAACTCTTTAATAACCATCCTGATGGATTTAAATAGATGATGAATATGAATGACCATGGATAAACCTAAGGGTTTATTGACAAAAAAGATAGTGTCCTTATTTAGACATCTAATAATTATTATTTAATGATTATGTGGTTATCCACTATGATTATTGTTCTTACACCATTTTTTTCATTTCATTATATAGACAGACCAAAAATAAATGTGTTAATGTTGAGTGTGATGGACAATGCAATGATTTTTATTATATGGATAAGAAATTTTTGGGATACAGAACGAAAATTCTTGTTGTTATGATCAAAAAAAATTCTGATGATAGAAAGTATTCTAGAATTCTAAATTAACAAAGTAGTGAACACCATTATTTTTATTCCTTCACGATGAAACATCCACCTTATTTAAAAGGATGTGATGATCCAATAGTTTCTAGATAATTTATTAGCACCACTAAAAATATATTTTCATATTCTATAGTGTTAATAATATGAAAATATCATTTGGGATGTTTCTTGTATTGAAGGATAAGTAGATCAATGGGGGTCTCTTATCAAGAATATAATGAATCATGATTAAATTTAATCCATGGATTGGGAGAATTTCTATAACTTATTTTCAAATAAGTATATTAAGTGTATTATCCAAAAAAAGATAGAGGAGTTACATGAGCTAAAGAAAAATTATAATTAATCCATTCATAATTAAGAGGAATATTTTACGTGAATTACAAGTTACATTTCAGGTATAATCATACAACCTGAAAGAATGTTTTATCAATTATTTAGTGGATTAAAACCAAGTCTCCAAAGGTATTTATCCATAAGAGACTTCAATATATATAAATATATTGTTTGATTAGCTTTCATGGGGGATATGAAGGTTGGTGTTCTGGATCGATCTAATGTTTTTTATAAGAAAAGAAAAATGGAATTTAAAGGAAAATATAACGAAAATGAAGAGAATAATATGAGATATACATTATGTTAAAAGTGTGGAAATTAGTATTACGGGAATTGTATTAGGTTACAAGTAATTTGTTATGTCTAAATGGGAAGGTTATTGTGAAATTGATTGTTGAAGTGGTGGGAAAGAGATAGAAAATGATGTAAATAAATAGAATTTTTAACAGAATGAACCAATGACACACCAGTGTTTCATATGAAAGGATTATGGGGTTTATGATATCCAATGACCAAATCTAATGTTTAATGATGATAATCTATATTAGTAACCACTTAATCAAAGAGACCAAGGGAAATCCAATGTCATCGTTGTTTGTGATAAGGGTTGTGACAATGAATGGGGAAATGTACAATTACTAACCACTTTTGAACCTCAATGTCATATTTGAGTCTAGTTATACCCATTATTTTTTATCTGAAAACGTTTCTACGGGTATCATGATTCCACCCAAATGTTGATATGTATAATTATTAGTGAAAACTATAATGGTATGATGATCCATATAAAGTGTATGTTTTTTCTATGGTTCAAAATGGTGGAAATGTGTTTCATGAGCTAACTCATCACGGTTCGAACCATACTACCCCCAGAACACTTCAAATGGGCCTAGAGATGGAGACCATCATCTGGTAGGCATTTCCAACAAATGGGATGAATTTTCCTAATGTACCTACACACACACATACACTCATCTCCAAGCCCCCACAATTTTGGAATATAAAACTACTTAAAAAATGAAAGTATATATAAAATATCCCACAACAATGTATGGCACTAAAGTATTAAAAGTACAAAAAAGATCCAAATATAATCCCAACCAAAAAACTGTAACGTGTCTAACATAATCTATGGGTGGGTAATAAGTTAAATGAAATATTCCTATAAAAACCTTAGTATGGAAAGCTAAAAATATGCTCCAATCACTCCTTGTCCTAAAATGGAATCATAAAAATGGCCATCATTATCATAATACACACATGTGAAGGAAAAACCAATGTATGGGTGAGTATAAAAATACCTATTATGATTCCAAGAAAACACTGATCATGATGAAAAAAGTAAACGTAGATCAATAAAATATATAAAAATCAATATATAATAGAAACACCTAGATATACTCAAGAAATACAACACACCACTTGAATTTCATAAAAAAATTATCCACCAAAGGATTATACCTAACGAAATTCTAGTTCTAGAAGAACCCACTACACGAGTCATGCTATCATCGCAGGGACTTGAAGAAGAGGTATATATTATTGTGGACCACCCAATGAAAACTAATTTCTTTAAGAGTATAATGATACCTAGATATAGGGTCATTATCAGAACCACTAGGGGATAAAACAAACCCAATATGAATCAACCCACTATGTAGGGGATCATATAACAACGATACCACCAACCCTATTGATATGGCCTAAAAGATTAAGGATAAATTCCCTGCTTAGGTATGAAATGATGATTTCAAAAACTCTACCTAGTTAATAAAGGTGATAGAGGATCACACACTTGTATAATGGAGGGACAACACAACTCTATCTGAGACTCAGCCTTTAGAGGGGATCACAATCCTATGACGTTGATGTAATGTTGCACTTTAGCCTTGAGTTAATGGGAAATGGGAACCCATACATCCAAAACTAGTCCAAAAAAAGAAAATTATGAGCTAAAAACACTCTTGAAGGGGGTAAATGATGTGCCAAAGGGGTACACTCCCTGTCCAGTTATCCCCATGTCCTCCTATGTGGTATAGCCTCACACTACATGTTTCCTCCATATACATGATGTGTAGAAGAAGTAAATGACATATAGATACACAAAGTATCCTGAACATGTTTCCTGGATGTGTCTATGTGAGGTGGTCATGTCCATGCACAGACCCCTGTAGGCCCGGCCTTGTCTGTGTCCAAGTACACATCATGCCATCTATTAGTGTACTTTTTCCCATGTCTGTGTAATCTTTAATGTAGACATAGGGCCTCATAGAAGGGGTTAGATGTTGTGGGATCAAGTCACACAACATGTGACACATAAATCTAGGGGAAAACTTAGTACTACATCCAGGAATGCCACATGGTGTGTAATGCCAGATTACATGCCGTGTTGATCATGATTTCAATATATGCTTCCATTTTTTCATGATCTTCACCATCGACACTGACCTTGTTAGAACCAATATATAGGGGGATCGGTTGGTCCTCTAGTCATCCTATCTTAGTATTTGGGACCCTGATATTCTTGTAAAATGACCCTTTAAGCGAAACCATCACCATTTGACAATAACACGAAGAACAGGAAGCAAATATCCTTTGGTTCCACTCCTGATCATCCACCACCATCATCACACCTTGAACACACCATTATTCAAAAACAAAACCCAATGTATTCATCCATTAAATCAAGTAATGGTCATGCAATAATCCAATACTGGGTATTCATTGAAACATGGGTATAAAGAAACTGCCCACGATGAACGTGGGAATAATGGGGGAATAAATTCATAAACTATAAAACTGAGGAACAAAAAACATTCATTATTCATTTGGACACAAGTCATTATCATAGAAAATATAAAATAAAGGAAATAAATCAACAAACAATTCAAACAATTAACTAATATTAAATCTACTGATGATGAACTTATATATTTTGTTCGTGGAATTAATATGTATTCATTTGGGATTATTAAAGGGGATGTAAATCACAAATAAAAACATCCTACAGATAGTTGGATGTATTTTTGATATATTATGGTTGTTTTTCTCTCAATTACAAGATCATCTATCCCTTTTGGTGGGATGATCCATATTCTGATCCCTATCTATCATCATATTCCATGAAATGATGTCAAACTATTGTTTGAAACTACATGGTTTTATAGTCAAACCTGATGAAAATCCAATAACTGTATATTTGAATGAGAAAAAATCACTTCATAAAAAAACTAATCAAAACTAATAAATTATTTAGTATATTTCACTCATTTATACCCAAGATGAATGTCTCAAAAAAATACTGTTATAAAAAATGTTATTCCATACATAGTGTAGAACCAAATTTTAAACTCAATTGTGTATTTAGATTTATGATCTAGGTCCCCATTTAGGTGATATTCCACTTTTTGTAGAAAACTATGTGCTTGTGCTATTTAATATGTTATAATCATTTATTTTATGCATATATGGCCCTGAAATCGCATGTCTACTTAGATAAAAGCCTAAAATATAATCCATATAATATCCAAAAACAATATATGAAAACTTTTAGACATCAAAATTTTCCCACCATTTAGATTTTCATACCCAAAAAAGAAAAGACCACTCAAAATAATGAGGAACTAGGATCAGATCTGACTCTCCCACACCTGGGTGATCTTTTTAAGACTCTCATGCTTCCATATGACACACTAAAGGGGAATAAAATTCTCATAAAATATCCTCTCATTCTATTCCTAGATTTCCACCACATACTTTTCAAAGGAAGATCCATCCCCGACGTCCATCTCACCTTAGTCAAAAATGTTAAACAGGTCATGCACATACCTCCTAATCGATGACCAGGGGAAGACATTTTCTACCCAGTAAAACTATGATGGTAGTATTAAGAGGTACTCCACATCTCCAACTATATCCAATAAATGTAAGGTACAAATTAATCTTGGAGATACATTTCCACTCTGGTCAAATCTCCTCAATCGACATCAATGTGAAACACTATGCAACACATGGTTTCCCTCCTCAACAACTATAGGTCTCCATATTTTGTCCTCATAAGAAATATAATAGTTATATGTAGTCTTAAACCACCTCTAGATGATCTGAAATGACTCTATAGTGGCTCATAAAAACATTGGGCCCATGAGAACTAACTCGTCTAGATCAGTCCAACAAAGTGGTGACCAAAATGGTTGCCTATAAAAATCCTCGAGTTGTTCCATACTAATGGTGGAATGGTATATTTTCTTATGAAAAAAATATACAAATGGTATGCGATTCTCTAAAAAATATCCAAAGTCTAACATAAAAGACCTCAGAAGGTATTCCAAGACCTAAATGGTCCACTCTTTGGAGTAGTATGTCTGGGGGTGAAACGCCATGCTCAAGCATTACTGAGACAAAAGGGATTCTTATAATACTCTCCATAACAGGGGTGTAATGTGATAATCACAATCATAGATGACCGAGGCAGTAAATCCATGGAGTTGATCTATCTCCCATAGATATATGTGCCCCATTATCTCTACTAAACTTTTGTCTTGAAAATCATGGAGGTGGAATGACTTGGTGAGTTATTATATGATAATGCAGATGGAATCATGTTTCTAAAGATGTATATGGTAATATCATCATGAAGTACTCGAAAATATCATCCCACTTCTACTATATAACCTATAGGGGTTGAGAAAAACTTGTTGGAACCTGGTGTTATGCCATTACTTGTTGAAAAAGTGAGGCATCGAGAGAAAAACGTTTTGACTCATTTATTCAGAACTGGCCACCAAAACTAATGCCAGAGGTCCTAGTACATATTTGACAGACCTATATGTACTACCAAAGGGGATGTTTGAAACTCCTACAACACCTCCTCTCACAACCTCAAAGGTAAAACCATCCACCCTCTAATAAGGATAACATGCTCCCTACATTTAGAATATCATCAAGAGCATATCCAATATATATATGAGTATGTAAGGTCTCATAGTCAATATCTGTACCCTTTGAAAACTTAAAGTGCTATAAAATTATTGGGGTAACAAAAAGCAACAAAATATATGAATCACTATCCTTGTTTATGAAGGAAAACTACAAAAAAGGATAATTACTCTGACAAATCATCCAATAACTAAGAAAAAGATCTCGTAATGTGAGAATCATTCGCAAAATTACCCTGAAAAAATCTATAAAAAATCTCAATGTTATATTCCTATAGGAACTCCAGACATATCCAATATCTTAAGTTAAAGTCCATCAAAGAGAATATATACTTGAGTCTCTTGTGGCCAATGTAAATGATAATCCGTGTGCCTATCAGGTAGGGTTGCCATATATTTAATAAAAATACTATCACTAAAAACTCAAGATTGTGGGTGTCATAGTTATTACCATGTGGTATCAACTAGAATGAACAATAAAAAATAAATTCCCACCTTTAAATCAGAACAGAACCATGTATGGTCCCTAATACATCACATAACACAACATAATTGACATGATCCTCTAAAGTTATCAATATGAGATCACTCGTCAACGTCTCTTTCATATTCTGAAGTATTTTCTTGAACCTTTACTTCCACATGAATTTTTTTACCTTCAATGAAAAATTTATCAAGTATGATTCAACTATAGGGAAGTTGGTTAAAATTCTATGATACTACCCTACCAAAAAAAAGAACCTCTGCACCTCGATAACACTCATGGGTGGATCTCAAGAAAGCACTTCCTCATCTATTATGGGATCCACTCTTACTCTAGCCTCTGATATGAAATGTACTAAGAAGTAAAGGTATTGAATCCCAAATGGAAACTTAGAGAGATTAAAATTTTGTTGGTTCTCTCAGAGTGTGTCCAGGACCATCCTCTAGTGTCTCGCGTGCTCCGCCTCATTGCCAAATATAGTAGAATGTCATCGATGAAGACTAACACGAAGAGGTCTAAGAAGGGATTAATTATCTAGTTCATGAATCCCATGAACACAACTCGTTAATTATTCATTTCAAAAAGCATCAACATGTACTCATAGTGACTGTATTGACATCTGAATGTCATTTTTTGTATTTACTTGTCTCATACTCAATGTGAGTGATAGCATGATCTGAGGTCAATAATTGAAACACTTCAAGACCATTTAAAATAATAAAAGGGCCCGTAAATCTTAGGTAGTGGATATATATTCTTTATATTCAACAGATTTTGGTTCTAGTAATCGAAATCATAACCCCAAGAACCCATCCTCCTTCTAGGAGAACAATATTGGGGCTTCCTAACGGGAAACACTGGGTCTCACAAAACCTTCACCATCTAGTCTTCCAACTAAACCCTAATCTCTCGAAGCTCTATAGGAGACATCTGATTTTATGGTGTAGATATAGATTCCATCATTGGATAAAATTCACTGTAGAAGTATATATATCGATAGGGAGGTAAAATTGGTATGTATAAAGGAAATATTTCTTTGTCCCCCACCACCACTATAGAAAATTTATATCCCAAAGAATTCAATGCTCTAAGAGTCATTCTTGCCAACTGATGAGTAATCATTTGTACTCTCCTATGTATAAACTTATCATACTCTACCAGGCTTTCCTATTCACCCACAAAGGAAAGCCTCATTCCCTCACTATGGAAAAAATTCATCATCCACCTTAAATAGTCATTCTGGGAATTTAAGGTGGAAAGCCAGTAAATTCCTAATATGATTTCATAAGGCCTAATGGTTGAAATGAAGAGATCTTAAAAATATATATATACTCCAAGTGATAAATTACATTGTTGGAAGTAGGGATCAATCGCCTAATCCTCACTTGTTGGAGTCTCCAACAATATGGGTTAAGCCAATGGATGAATTAGAATCTCTATGAATTGAACCAGAGAATTTTCAAAGAAGTAATGACTTTCACCTATGTCTACCAAAACCGTAGATAAAGTAGAACAGAAATAGATATAACCTTGTATCATCCCTAGAGATCAAGGTCAATGGCCCCCATAACTTATATGTGTCCTTTTCCTTGTCCTCCTGCTCCCCGAGCCTGGTCCAGATCACCTAGGGTGGTGTTGGTAATAGGTAGAACCTCTGACACCTCATGCTACACGACTAGACCAACTTCCATGTCATCTTCCCTATACCCCATGATACCCCAAGCATTTTTTATGTCTCTATGGTCCCCTGAATATCTCACGATCTACTATAATGCAGTTTAGACAAACCGAATCATGACATACCCAACCATCATATAAGAAACGCCGGTCGTACCCTAGCTTATTTGAGCCACCCTAAGAGCCCTACACTATTGTCCCTATGTTAATGTATTGTCTCATGAAGTGTATGAAAAACATGGATCCATATTATTAGAGTCAGATACATATGGATAACGTCACGGATATTCGGGACCTAGTAATTTCTCCAACAACTAAATCTTGTTCTATCAGAAATTCCTCCAACAAAAATGCATAATCAAGAAACCCAACATTGGTCGGAATAAATAGAGATACAACTAATTACCTAATGTCCTGGTGTAATCCCTAGTCAATTATCCATGGTCTGAAGAACTCACACTATACCATATCAATGTAGTAAAATGAGAGATCAGTAAACCTCACTAACTACTCTTAAATGGTCAAACTACCCTACTATAGATGAAGACGAAATTTTATGTGTACCAATCACAATGTGGATGGATATAAATCAACCTTAAAAAGATTCCCAAAGTTTATCCTAGAGATATATTTCTTTTCATTTTACTAAGTCACTAAGCTCCCCCATTTCCTAGTGGAACCTTGAAAAAGACTCACCATGAGAAAGACCATCAGATCTACAGGCATCCTCACAAGTCAGAAAACACATTTTCCTACCTCTATCTATTCCTCCACCACCGAAGGCACTGGCTCACCCTGAATCCTAGGATTTCTATTCCTATGAAACTCATGAAACACACTCTACATATGAAAATCATGAATTAGTGCATTCAACAGTAGATTATGATCAAAATGTGGTGGAATAGTTGGTAAACCACTCATAGGTTCTATGACAGGTACATGTCCATGTACTGCTGCCACTTAACTAGGTGTGTCATCATTATGAACATGTATTGGACTCCTTGATGGTTGTTTGTGTGGAGGCTTCCAGAAATAAGATATGATGTAACACTATCAAAATAGTATATCTTTTGATCAAACTTGATGAGGACAAAGAAACACAATTATTTCTATATTATGAATGTCTAAAAAATTTCCTATACAACAGAATCTTACAATTATCAAGTTGAATAAAAGGTGATTTGAGTCCCAATATAGGAATATGCCGGTCTTCACACCAAAAATGGAGTCCCTATCTAGAAATCAAAACCCAAAACACTAAACACTATTACCAAAAAAAAATCACTGACTTTGGTTGTAATATAGAATAGACTCCTATGATAACACTGTATTATGATCCAACCAACCGAGGTCCAAAATGAGACTACCCCAAGCCCACCTCTGTTAGGTTGGGGGATGGTAAGAGATGATGAGTAGGCATAACCCACAAATATAAGGAATTTACAAAATGTTAATGTACTCACTCACATCTCCAAGCCTACAAAAAATTGGAATGTAAAAACAACTAAAACAATTCATTCATACATCTAGGACCCCACAATAGTGTACGGTGGTAATGTACTGAAATCAGAAAATGGGGCCAAATACAAGGCCAAACAAAAACTATAAATTTTACATCATAACCTAAGGGAAAATATTTATTCAAATACACACAAATGGTAAACACCTCCATCTAACAGGAACCATATGTTCTCCACCCACTCCCTTTCCTCCCAGGATAATATAAAAATGGTCATTGTCTATATAAGACATGAAACATATGGAAAAATACCATATAGGGGTGAGTATAACAATACCCAGTAGGAAACCCCAAAATAATTAAAAATTAAACACCATGTATAGTCATCTCAATATAATATATAACAATCAATATATAACACAAACACCCAAATATACCATGGAAGGACCCCATGATGTCGGGTAGTTGTAACCAACTATCATCCACATGATTAATCTTAAACCAATTCTAATTTTGGTAGAAGCCAATCCAAGATCCATGCTTTCATTAGGGACACTCTATGAAGTAGTCTAATGCATTGGGACCAACCTAATGAAGGATCACTTTTCTAAGAAGACCCTGATACACATATATGGGGTCATGTACAGAACCACTGGGGGATATCATCAATCCAATATTGATCAAACCACTATATAAGGGATCAAATTTAAATCATTTGACCAAACCTACCAATATGACCTGCTAGATGTATGATCAACACCCCAATCAAGTAGGTCATGTTGATTCCATAAATTTTACCTAGAGAATAAAATTTATAGATGATCAATATACAGTATCATGGTGGAACACCATAACTATATCTAAGATTCAACATCAATGGGGGATCATAATCCTATTATGTGGATATAATTACACAATTTATCCTCAAGGGAACCTACTCAGCCTATACTAGTCTAAAATAAGAAAATCAAGAGCTATAAACACTCTTGAAGTGGGTGTAGATAATATCCCAGGGGGTACACACCTTGTACAACTATCCCCATGTATTCCCTTGTAGTAAAGACTCACCAAAAATTTAAGTATCCATATACATGGAATGTAGAAGAAGTACATAGTGTGTAGAGGCCCAAAATATCTTGGCTGTGTAGACTGACCATGTCTGTATACGGTGGTTGTGTCAATGTACCGACCTGTGTATGTCAGGCCATGTTCATGTCCAAGTACATAGTGTGCCATATGTCCATGTACATTCATACATGTCTACGTACTCTCTGAACTACAAGACAAACCTCACTAAAGGGTCACACTGTGTGTGATACTAATCTTTGGATGGAACACTAGAAACCCAGCCAGGGGTCAACATATCATGTAATGTTGGATTACGCACTATGTTTCTCATGATTTAAATACCTTTTTCCACGCCATACTATGCTTCACTGGAGATGTTACCCTTACTAAAACATATGTATTAGGTTTTATATAGGTTTATATTCTCCTGATATTAAAATATACGACATCAATCCACTCAAAAAATGATACTAGTGAGAGAAACTATCATCATTTTTCATAACTGAGAAGAACATGAACCAAAAATTTATTCATTAAGTTGCCGATCATCCACCTCCATTGGCTCACATCGACCACACCATTAATCACAAAACACAACCACTATATTGATCCATTGTGTGGAATAATGGTCATGAAATGATCAAATACTAGGTATTGATTGAACTATAGTCCAAATGACTATTATAGCGATGAAAATCTAAATGATGGTGGAAGAAATACCTAAGACATAAATTTGAGGAATGAAATCCAACCATTAGTTAGTTTTTCCTTGATTCATTATCATATACAAGATGAATGAAGAGGGATAATATAGTGAATAAATTAACCAATTTCTTTAGATTTAATCTATCGATGATGCATTTAACAATTCTATTCATGGAATTGATCCTTGTTCATCTGGGATTAAGAAATAATATGAGAATATAAAATAAAAACATCCTACAAGAATTTTTGATCTATCATTGATGAATAATGGTTTACATTCCATCACTGATGCGATTTTTTAACCCTGTTGGTGTGATTGTCCATGATATAATCTCAATCCATCGTCATCTTCTAGGAAAAAATCTCCAATGGTTGTCTAAATATATATGATTTGGGTGTTAAAACTCAAGGAAAAAACTTATATCCTTTAATTTAATAGAGAAGAAATCATTGTGTAAAAAATAAACAAAACCAATAAATTATTTAATTTATTTCATTAATTTATTCATATATTGAATTTTTCTAAAATGACCTGAACTAAAAAAGGTTATAACACACCTAGGGTTAATACTATGTTTTAAACTCAACGAAACCTTCAAATTTATGATTTGGTCCCAAATTAGATTGTTTTAGAAATTTTTCTCGAAAACTACACATGTGTTCTATTTAATATATTTAATATATTTCAGACATTTATTTTGGGAACACCGACCCTCGAAATAAAATGTCATCTCAGGGCATGGTCTTAGAAAGAATCCATATAATATCAAAAAAAAATACATGGAAAATCAGATACATTAAAATTTTATTCGTACAATTATTTTCATTCTTACTCCAGTTTAATTTTTTGTCTTCATAGGAATGGGTTGGATTTTTCTGTAAAAATACAACATTAATTTTCAAGTAATGGACATAACATTTGATATTCCAAACCAACAGATTATTATCTATCCTCATGATGATAAGTATGAATATTTTCTAGATATCACATCCATTTTATGGGTGTTAATTTCCATCAGGAATGGGTGTTTATATTAGATGGTTGGAGAGAAACTCAATGTCAAATATATTAATAGTTTATAAGAATTGTTTGATGTATTTAAAAAAGATTTTACTAGTACTCTACTAAAACATGATGTTGTTTTCTAAATATAATGCATACCTGCTCTTATACCAATTTCAATAGATCCCTATAGAATTGTTATGATTGAGTTGTCGGAATTGCAGAAGAAACTATAGGAAAACATTGATAAGGGATTAATTAAACCAAGTGTATCACCTTGGGGTGCATCTATTGATTTTGTTAAAAACAATTATATTGATGAAACTCTACATTTACTATAAAGAGATGAAATAGATTAACTGTGTGGAGCTTTATGCATTTTTAATATTGACAATCATTCTGAATTTTAACAATTGAGGTTGAAGAATGAGGATATACCATAGACAACAATCCATGGAAGGTATGGAAACTATTAATATATAGTGATGTGATTAAATCATACTAATTACCCATATATCTTCAAGTATTTATAGAATATAGTCTTTGATTATTACCTTTATCAATTTGTGATAGTCTTTATTGATGATATTAATGTCTACTCAAAGATAAATGAATGGAATTGACATCAAATAATAATTTTAATAAATACCCTAAAGAAGGAGAAAATATATGAAAAATTTAAAAAAGTGTGTGTTTTGATTATACAATGTTTCATTTTTTGGTAATATAATCATAAGAGATGGTATATTGATAGATCCATCATAGGCAAAGGCTATTAAATGATGGCCGAGACTAGCTATGTTGAATATGATTCAAAATTTTCATGGTTTACTAAAATATTATTATTGGTTTTTAGAGATATTTTTGGACTATCTAATCCACTCAAAATGTTAACTCGGAAGGGAACAAAGTTCCTATGGACCGATGAATGTGAGAAAAATCTCCATGATCTAAAAAGATGATTAATCAACACACATGTTTTTACATTACCAAGTAGTGAAGAAGGATTTGTGATATATAGTTATGGATACATGGAGGGATAAAGATGATATCTAATTCAGAATGACATGGTTAAATTGTAAGCCTCATGATAATTGAATATTCAAGAGAAAATTTACCCAACTCTGGATTTTAATTTAGCTGCAACATTTTTTCATTAATGATTTAAATGTATTATCTTTTTGGATAAAATTTTGATATATATACAAATCATAAAATTTTAATGTATATATTCACATAGAAGGAGTTTAATATGTTCCAAAGATGATGGTTCAGTATGATTAAAGATTATGACTGATCAATACATTACACCCTCAGGAAGATAAAAAGGGTGTTGATGGCTTGAGTCGAAAGGATCATAATAGGTTATCCATGTTCATGATTGCAAACGAACCAAAATTTTTGGAATTGTAATGGATGGATTTGTAATTCCTAAAGTGATGGGAAAAATATTATCATTCTCAATTAAGTTTTCATCCATTTATACATGTGATTATTCGAGTGGCCTAGAAAAAATATTTATAACTGAAAATAAAGTTTGAAATATTCCCAAATTTAAACTTGATCATGATTGAATTAAATGGTTTAGGAACTCTGTATTGATTCTATACGTACCATATTTGTAAAATAATTTTTAGAGGAAATTAATATTTTTTAGTCTTTATTCATCTTCAAATAATAAATATGTATAATGATTTGAAATAGTAATTTTATCGATATGGAATAGATAGATATCACAGAGTTTGTATCGTGGTGTATGGTATGCTAGAATGTTACGGCTAAAGAAAAAATTCTATGGGGATTTTAAATCTATTACCCAAACTGGAATGGAAATGGGAGATCATTGATTCCCTCTTGAATTTGGGATGACCTCAATGATTGAAGGTTCAAAAATTCCAATTGGTTTCTAATGGGTTTTTTTGTAAAAACGGAAACATCAATGATTTTATATCTATTTGGACCTACTTTCCAAAGGTAGGAGCTCATTATTTGTGGACTGATGTGGCTTAGGAATTTGCATTGGTCGAGAGGATGAGAGGTTAGACGCATCACACCTTTTTTAGGGGAATTATTGTCTACTATGGGACTTTCTTTATATATTTATATTATGTTCATGAATCCTTATTACATCACCAAGTATAAAATGAGCTTTCCTTTATATCTGACAATCAATGATTAATATGTAGGAAATTTAGAGAATCTTTTATATATATTTGAGATTCTTTATCAATAGAGAATCATCTGTATTTTTTTAGAGATTCTTATCTAATGGTATCCTTCAATATATAAAAGTATCTTGGTCATTATGATGGCCATACTGGTTTTAAAGCCACTCAGTGGGGTACTTGAAGTTTATTGTCATTCAGAAGGACATGGATTATTTCAAAGTTGGGATCATACCTGCAGATAGGCTACCTACGTATCCTTTGTTTTGGAAAAGGAATCATAATCCACATAGTTCGAGTAAGGGAGTATGATGTTTATGCATGATTGATGGCTCAAAGAAAGATGACATGAATACTTTTACGCAGTAAGATCACATGAGTTATGATCGGTGAGAGAAACAAGAGGTATTGGTGAAACAAGAAATTTGTGCCATGCAATGATACAATGATGTGGGGTTTATATGTGTATGACTACCAAAATAGATGAGGTTTAAGATTTTATTCAGGGAAGAAATCCAGGAATAGGGTCCATAAAGGTATATGTGTTTCAAGGAGATTTGGATACTCAAATCATGGGGCTTACTCCTAAGGAAGATTCCTAAGTTAGGAGGGGACTTATGATTGGGTTTTACTCTTGAGAAGGAATCCTAGATCAAAAGGAAATTAAGACTAGGGTTTACTCCTGAAAAGGAGGCCCAGGTTAAACAGATTTGAAAATTACGGGACATGGGGCTTACTCCTAAAGATGGTGACTATATTTATGACTGGGGATTATTCTTGAAAAAGAGGCCTAGGTTAGGGGACTTGGGGATTACTCCAGAAAAGGAGGCCCAAATTAATGAGGACTTGGGGATTACTCTTAGGGAGGATGCCCAAATTAATGAGAATTTGGACTGGGGATTACTCCTTAAAAGGAGGACCAGGTTAAGGATTCTCTCATATTAAAGGATGAGGATGAATGAATGGAATCTCTGACTTTAGTGACATAAGGATGTGAAAATCACTAAGTTTTGAGAGATTTTCCATGGAGATCTTTTCACATAAGGAAGTCAATCAAGAAAAAAGGCCATAAATGTCTTTGAAGAGTGTCTTGAAGACTGAATCTTGAATAGGAGAGTTGGAATGGCATAAGAGAGGTGAAATGGGAAGGAAGGGAACCCAAAAGTAAAAGGGTGTGCATGTCCTGGTAGGCATGCAAGTAATGCGTGGGAGAACACGTATTGGTCGCACAGGTATACCTGCGCTAATCATGGGTACTTGCATGATACTTTCCCAGTAGAGTAATACTTGGATGATTTTTTAACAAAGCCTTTAGAATCATCGTGAGTTACTTCTAGAAGAGTGGAACACAAGTTTCAATGAATAGGTATGGAGGCGCGCAAGTATGTTCATTTTCCTTAAAGGAAAAACATTTAAGTGCACAAGTGTTATTGATTTATAACACTTAGACCTTATTCCTCTTGTTTAAACCTTCCATTCTAGGTAAAGAATTACCTTAGAAGTGTTAGGAAGACTTCAAGAAGAGACTTGGGCATTCAGAGCTCTATATCTGAATTCTGGAAAAACTTCCTCTAGAATGTAGGTCCCACAGAGGGAATTTATAGGCCGAAAAAGACTCCGGGCAGTTATCACTTAGAGCACACAAGTCACTTGCACGATCATTAGGAGGCACACAAGTATACTTGCGCGATAGTAAGGGAACTTGCACGACCCTAGGTAAATTGACTCCTTTTTCATTCCTTTGTTGATTTTTGTTGTTTTCTTCAAAGGATGAATCAGTTTGTGCCAAGTCATTTCCCATTTCATTATTTTAGATAATGTGATGAAAAAGAGCATCAAAAAAATTCCCCCCTCATAGTTGGATCCGAAAGAACAAGGATGTGACTCTGAGGAAAAAAAGAAAACCAATGGTAATGATGGGGAGGAGTCTTCTAAAGATGCAGATCTACTGTTAGGTAATGATTGTACTGAGTTTCAAGATAAACAACCAACTTCCAATATTCTATGAAACTAACCATACTTTTAATTGATCAAACATGGCTATCAACTTCAATGGATAGAACTGGAGGGAAGTCTCAACCTCCGCCCAAACAGTAGTAGAAGGTGAAGCTACCAGGGTCAAGGGGGAAGGAGCAGAACAGGGAACTTCCCTAAGTGCATTAATCCCAGATTACATGCCCCCTATGATGATGATGTTGAATCAGAACCGGAGGTTCATAAGGCGCTCAGCTTTTCACGACGCAAGGCATGAAACAACATATGGAAAATCATATATGAAGTGCCTCTTGAAGAGATGTCATCAAAGATACCTCGATCGTCATCCCAGTTCATTATGATAGGATTTGGATGTTTTGGATATGAAAAGATCCATGCCTCAGTGAAACAGGTCATTCTATAGAGGGAAAAAGAGAAAAAGTACCATGAAGATCTGACGAGGGTGAAGCTGTCAGCCAACATCAGTGAATATGAGGCTGTAGTATCCCGAGCTAAGGCTGACTATGCTGCCAAGATGAAGGAGCAGAAGCATAAGATCAAAGATAAAGTCGTCCAGCAGATGCACCTTCAGCAACAGTTAGACGCTATTACTAGGGAACTTGACCAACTCAATAATTCACTTGATGGAGCTCAAACAAATGGTATGAAATCCATCATGGATACCAATAAGGCACTCCATCGGGCTGAAAAGAGTGAAGTTGGTTGGGTGCATGAGCTTCAAGTAGCTGCTGATGAAGCTCGGGATGTTGTTCATCAAGTGAAGACTTATGTTGACAGCCTTTGGTAATTTCCTGGAAAAGAGAAAAGATTTAAATATGTGGATGTCCTTCTAATTCTTGTGCATCAAATGGAAAGATTTCTTTCATCTTCAATAACTTGTGCACATATTTTCCTACTACCTGCTATAAATTTTACCTAATCCAAAGGGCCTAGTAAGCATAGTTTGATTTTTACAAGGATTATTAGAAATAACCCTACAATCTTTGAATCTTTTAATAGCTCAATATTACCAAAATCATACAAAATGTATGTTTAGTGAGTTGGAACTTGACTTTTATTCAGAGTTCCCTTGTCTTTTATGGGCAGTTTAAAGTCATGCACGTCGGGCATAAAGAGGCTAATGTTTAAGGTCGAAATATCTTTGACCGAATGAATTAGAATTGACTCAATTCCTTGACAATTTATCTGAAAACATATTATCATACTCAAGTATGAGGGAAAATATGTAAACTATGACTTAAGAAAATTTGAGTATGAGGAATGATATGAAAAAGAGCTAAAAGGCATTAGAATAAGTAGTTCCCAAGAATCAAGTTACCATTATTTAACATACTCGTTAGGGGGTTGAATTATGTAGGTCCACCTAAGGGCATTGGCTGCATAGTCAAATAAATAACATCTTTTGGCTGACAGGTCCATTATGTAGACTACTTATGCAAGGCCGCCTAAGGGCACATGATGCATAGTCAGGAAAAAGAAATATCAGAAATTTACTTTTCTACTGCTAAGAATCCAGTGAATGTTTATGGGGATTCAACTATTCCAAAGTATAGTGTTTTTTGTATGGAAATAGGTACTTGAATATGGAGAAGATATTTCCAAACAAGATTATCCAAGAACTGGATGAATGTCACTCTTACGAAGGTCTGACCTAAAGGTAGGGAAGAGAAACGTAAACCATAGACTTGAGTATTTTCAGATCATGAGAAAGATCATGAAATAAATATGTTAAGGATGGCTATATTTTTTTATGGATCCTTACATATTTTTGATAAGACAAATAATGAAAAAAGAGGATTTCTTCCCATGAATGAAGTTACCAGTATCTGACAAACCCATTAGGGGGTTGAATTATGCAGGGTCACCTAAGGGCATTGGCTGCATTGTCAAATAATAGTATCTTTTGGCTGACAAATCTGTTATGTAGACTACTTATGCATGGCCGCCTAAGGGAACTTTCATCATAGTCAGGAAAAATAACTCTCTTAAATTTGACATTTTTGTTATTAGAAGTCAAGAAATAGGTTATGAATATCTGAAAATATTTAAGGTTAGGATTATGACACACAAAGATGGGTGTTTTCCCATGTGTGCAGGAATGAACATATCAATTCTAACCATAATTATGTTGTGGCTTTGTCCTGAATTGAAATGTTGGACTTCACTACGTATCCCATAAATTTGGGAATCAATCCATACGTAGTTCTTAAACTACATTTTAATGTCATGCGGGACAAAAGGATAGGAGATCTTATTTTAGGTTCATAGAGATCAGACCATTATAAGAAATACACAGTGTGTTCTTTCATGGGGATTTTTTAGTCGAGGGATTGAAAGTGGAATTTGGGGTTTGGACCAAAGACATGGGGCTGGATTCGAGGGACACTCGAACGTTCCTATGTATCCCATAAGGAAGGCAATCAATCCCACGTAGTTCTAGAAATACCCTCTTTACAAATTTAGTTTGTACATGTGAAGGGTGAAAGGGGACTTTAGTGCAATGATGGCTTGACCCAAGATAAAAGGTTCGGGGATTTCCATGTATGAACGTAGTCATTGGAATGAAACATGATTTAAAAATCAATGTAAATAATGATTCCCTCTCAGGTGAGGGTATCAAAGAATATTGTAGATTATTTTCGTATGGGAAAATTTTTTTGTACAGTTTAACTTCATATAGCATGGAAGAAAGTGAACCAATGTAAAGATGTTGATTCTGGGGATGATTTCACGAATCAACATCGTATGAGATGGAGGTGAAACGATGTGAAGAGATTGATCCTTGGGAGGTTGCCTGCGTACCCAGCCTGGAAGGCAATGATCAAAGTCTGTGTAGTTCAATTAAAGAATGAATTAATGATCAAGTTGTTCTTGGGGACAATGACCTAAAAATTGATGTTGGGACTTACGCGTGGTTAGCAGCCCAGAGAGGGTGTTATGGTTGAAATTTTCTCTAAGATCACGTGATTCATACTCGGTGTGAGAAAAAAGAGGTAAAAATAACCTTAATGATGCACAATTTAATGTCATGTTGGACATATAAAGGGACTATGAAGTTTATAGTCTTGCAGTTAGGACTATTGGTGCTGCACATTTTAGTGTCATGTAGCAGGGACAAAGTATAGTTTAATTTCATGTATGAAATATTTAAAGGACTTTTGTACAGTTTAGAATCAAGTAGCTAGGATGATGGGGGAAATATAGTTTAACATCATGTTGGACAAAAGGGGGACTGTACAGTTTAATGTCATGCAGTGAGGACAAAATAGTACACCATTTAACATCATGTGGGATGTATTAGGGACTTTCTCACAGTTTAACGTCTTGTTGGATGAAAAAGAGACGTTACAGTTTAACGTCATGTTGGAAATAAGTTCCAATAGTTTAAGGTCATATGCATGGACCGTTGGTTATGCAATTTAACATCTTGCTGGACATAAGGGAATTCAATATAGTTTAACGTCATATAGTAAGGATGGTGAAGGGGGACACAATTTAACGTCATGTTGGACGAAAGTGAGAATAGTTTAAGGTCATATGCATTGAACTTGGTTGGTGGATTCTAACGTCATGCTAGACGTAAGGGACATGAAAATAGTTTAAGGTCATATTTATGGACCGTGGATGTTGTATTTTGTGTTTATACAAAATACCTCTTCAGAAATCTGGCATTGGTTGGAATAGTGATGAGTTCTCCATCCATTGAGATTAAAGAATAAGCTCCATTGGAATAGACCTTATGTATTGAATAAGGCCCTTACCATTTTGGCTAAAGCTTGGGAGGTTTGTTTGCTGGTATCATTGGAGTTCTGAGAACTAATACCAATTCTCCCTGAACGAATGAACGAAGACGAACTTTTTTGTTGAAAGCTCATACAATTTGATTCTGATAGACTTCCAAGTGGTGCAGAGTGCACAATATTTTCTCATATAACCATTCCAACTCATCCAATAGATTTTGAGATTGTTCATCTATAGATGATTGATCACAAATGGCTACTATGAGCGAAGGTAACTGAACAGCAATGGGAAAGACTACTTCTGTTCCATATACCAGTGAATATGGAGTTGACTGTGTTGCATTGCGGGTGGTGGTCCGATAATCCCATAAAGCATGAAAGAGTTTATTAGGACCTGACTTCATATCTTTATCCACCATCTTTTTAAATATATTTGACAGAGTCTTGTTGAAATCTTCTATTTGTCCACTGTCCGCTACATGATACTGGGATGAGTGATTGGATTTGATGTTGTATTTTTTATACAACTTCTTTACCTCGGATGACCAGAAGTTGGTGCCATTGTCCGTCAATATGGTATGAGAGACACCAAATTTGGTAAAGATGTTAGACTTGATGAAGCTAAAAATGATTTTAGAAATGACTTCCTTTAGAGGTACTACCTCTGCCCATTTGGAAAAGAAATCAATAGCAGTAAGAATATACTTAAACTGCTTGGCCGTAGCTGAAGGGTAAAGTCCCACCACATCCATTTCCTATGTGGAAAATGGCCATGATTATTTAGCTGTATGAATCAACTTTGGAGGTTGATGAATGAAGTTTTCATGTACATGGAATGAATGACACTTCTTTGTGAAATCAACACAATCTTGTATCATTGAAGGCCAAAATTATCCAAGCCTTCAAATCTGATTAGACAGTCTATGTCCAGACTGGTGGGAACCACAGACTCCTGCATGCACTTCTTTCAAAATAGCCATTGTCTCCTCACCATCAATGCATCTGAAGAGAACTCCATCAAAACCACATTTGTAGAGAATTATATCTAGGTGATCTAAGCTATCATAAAGAGTAAAATTGACCACACATCGCCAGATTTTTTCATTCTCAGCTTTATCAGGTGGAAGTGTTCCATTTTGATGGTATTCCCTGATAGGTGACATCCATCATGTAGTATAACCATATAGTTCAGGAATGGGAATAATTTCATTAATTTACTCTATTCTACTTTGAACATAAGGTGAAAATGCACAACATTGGGCAATACTGATGGTTTTCTCATCCTGATTTGGATCTTCTAGAGCAATGGCTATATTAGCCGGTGCATCAGCTTGAGCATTTTGTGATCGCGGGACATAAGAAAATGTCGGTTCCGAAGGGAATTCCTCCATTAACTATCTAACATAATCATAAAAAGGGATTAGTTCTTCTTTTCTAATGGCATAATCCCCATTGACTTGTTTGATTACTAGGTCTTAATCACCTTTCAATTTTAAGTGATTCACTTGTTCTTAAAGCGCCAATTCCAAGCCTCTTATGAGAGCTTGGTATTCTTCTTAATTATTGGTACCACATTCCAACAATAAGAATGAATAAGGTAACACTACCTTTTCTGGAGAAATGAGTACAATCCCTAAGCCATCTTTGTTGAATTTAGGATTTTCCATTTTCCTCCCTGTTGGACTTCTGGAAGTACCATCAAAGTACATTTCCCATGTTTGAAGGCTTTCTTGAATAGAGAAAACTTCCTCATCAAGGAGTTCAATATCTGAAGATGTGTCTTCCACTGAAGGGCGTTCATCCAGGAAATCAGCTAGAGCATGGCCTTTTATTGCCTTTTGAGAGACATACTGAATGTCGAATTGCTGCAAAATAACTACCCACCTTGCCAGACGTCCTATAAGCATTGGACGACTAAGGTTGATTTTGAGTGGGTTATTGCGAGACACCAATTGGACCTCATGATGTTTCAGGTATTGTCTCAACTTCAGAACTGCAAAGATTAATGCCAAGCATCACTTCTCAATACTTGAATACCAGGTTTCTACTTCAAGCATAGTCCGACTAAGGTAGTAGAGGCTGTTTTCATTCCCAGTATCATTTTTCTGAGCAATAAAGGCACCCAATGATTGATCTAAAGTTGTCACATAGAGGATAAGTGGTATTCCTTCAATAGGTGGCATAATTACTGGTGGAATCAAGAGATATTTCTTTAGAATATAAAATTCTTCTTGACATTCTTCAGTCCACTAGTATGTGACTCCCTTCTTCATCAATTTGGTGAAGGGTAAATTTTTTCCTGCCAAATTGGTGATGAAACGCCGAATATAGGATAAGTGTCCTGGAATTCCTCTTAATTATTTAAAATTTTTAGGAGGTGACATTCCATGGACTGACTTTTTCTTCTCAGGATCAACCTCGATACCACGATGGCATACGACGAAGCCAAGAAATTTCCCCAAGGTTACCTCGAAAGCACATTTTAAGGGGTTCATCTTCAAATTATGTTGTCTAAGCTTGCATAATATGACTTATAAATCAGCCAAGTGATTAGAACATTGTTTGGATTTGACCACCAAATTTTCCACATAACATTCAACAAAGTTTCCCAGAAAGGGTTTGAAGATACGATTCATGGCACACAGATATGTTGTGCATGCATTCTTTAGGCCGAAGGGCATTACCTGATAGCAAAACACACCCTGAGGGGCTATGAAGGCTGTATATTCTTCATCTTCTAGAGCCATCCAGATTTGATTATATCCAGAATATTCATCAATGAAGGAAAATGCTTCATAGCCAGATGTCACATCAATCAAGAGTTCTGAAATCGGAACTAGAAAATCATCCTTAGGAAAATGCCGATTAAGATCTCTGAAACCAATGAAAAATCTAATTTTCCCATTATTCATTTTCACTGGGACAATATTAGACAACCACTTCTGATATTGAACTTATATAATGAAGTTAGCTTTGATGAGATTATCCACTTCAGCCTCAATTTTGTAAGCATTGGTTGGGTGTGTTCTTCTAGCAGCTTGTTCGAATCCTAGATGTTATTCTGGAAAAACCAGATGATGAGTGGAAACATCATGATAAGGTCCTGGAATCTCAATACAGTTCCAAGAAAATATATCTTTATTTTTCTTTAAAAAGGAAATATACATCTCTTGATCTTTGTGAGTGATGTCCGCACTGATTAAAGTAGGGCATGGATCTTCTTTTGTACCCAGATTGATTTCTATGATTTCATCCACAGTGGTAGAGATAACCTCTTCAAATGCTGGAGGTGCATCCCTGAGATCCTCCCCCTCTTCTTCAACATGTTTTATTTCATCTATTTACAATTGCATAGTAAATGATGAAGCAGAATTTTCATGATCAGAAGAGATGTCAAAATTTTCACATCTTGAAGAAGAATCTTCCATTTTCGACTCGATTGATGATGAAGGGTCTTCATTGGGTAATAAAGAGGAGATGATGGATTGAGAATCGACATCATCGTTTACCATTGAAATTGCTATAACTTTCCCTGGCCTGATTGGCGAAGTATAGACTTGTTGGATTTCAGCAGATGAAATGAAGACATCTCCATTTGAGCTTTCATCATTTCTTGGTGGATCACCAATTTCTCCCATGTTGTCTGGATCAATTGCCATAATTAACATTATGGATCTTTTCGTAAGAGTATTTTGATTTGGGTCTATCCCGTCAATTTGACTGATAGGAAACACATAATATATACTCGCATGTGCTAATGGGTTTACTAGAATATTTTTTAAACCATACAGAGCATTAACTTTTGTAATATTCTTTGTTGTGGATTCCTCCTTTCCCTTCATGTAGTAGAATTCTGCCTCAATGTATTGTGATTCACATGTCTTGAATGGGGCCTTTTCACCATATGATGTCCCAAATTGACCATCGAAACAAAACATGAGACATTGATGGTATGACGAAGGGATAGCCCCAAACCGATGTAGCCAGGGTCTTCAAAGAAAGATGTTGAAGGCTGAGTCTTGGTCAAAAACCATGAAAACTGAATTGGACACAAGATCTCCAAACTGATTTCTGAGTGTAATCTCTCCCAGTGGTTCTTGTTAATTTCTATCATATCCTTGTAACATCAAAGTTGAAGGAGATAAATTAGATTCCATGAGGCCCAATCGACCAAGTGTACAAATGGGCATGAGGTTGACTCCTAAACCATTATTAATGAAAACACTTCGGATGTCTATGCCAATGACCTTTCCAGATAAGTACAAAGGTCTAATATGTCCATGCATGACATCATCTTCATCATCATCAGTAAAAGATATTACTACATGGCATTCTGCAGGATTATTCTCTACATGGTAGACTTCGGCTGCAGTAATTTTAGTTTCAAACTCCTGAGGACATGAAAAATCCTTAATGAGTGCCTCCCGAAGATCCTTTGATAAATTAAAGGCATCCATAATTGATAACTTGGCTGGTACATGGTCCAGGTGTTTAAATATATCATACTTTTGATCATAAGTTCTATGATTTCCAACAGGAACATGTGGGTTAACAGGTGCCTTGAAAGTTTATGCCATGGAATTTGATGTATCTTGTACCAGGATAAGAGTTGGTAATACTCCTGGCTTTAGTAGATTAGACCAATTAGATCTATTTAATTAATGAGAGGAAGAAGATGGAACCTTCAACCGATCTTCTAGAATAATTATTCTAGGGATAAGTCTTCCTTGTGTGGAAGAACATGCTCGTTCTTGTTGAGGTCATTGAAGGGCTCTACCATGAGTTTCTGCCGTATACATGGTTCTAGCAGGGGTAGAATTGGAATAGTTGCATCTGAAAGATCCATGTCTTCCCTTGTATCCTGAGCCTATGTAACTTCCTCTTATTCCTCTATTAGATATAGGGAATTCAGGCTCATAAAAATTGAAACTGCAACAGGAATATGGATCTATTAATTGAATCATATTAACAGAACCGAAAATCAACTCTTCATCCAATGAAGAGACTGCCTGATTGCCTTTTTAGGCCGTTCCGTTTGGTGGGATGGTTCCCGTGACCTCAAAGTAGATGGCATGAAATGTGCTAGAGTCAAAGACAGCTTAGGCTTTAACACATACTCATCTTCTTCTAATTATTTTTCTCTTTTTGAATCAAGCCATTTCTTTGAGGATTTTCCCTATGATGAAGTGGGTTTTGCTGCAGCATTCATGGAAGAAGGCATATTTGGTTTCTTCAATTGAGTTCTCAAAATAGCATGATTTTGGTTGATCGTCTTTCTGACCATACAATCATCATATTCTTGTGCATTTTTTGTTCATAACTTCTTTCCACTCGCCCTCCTCCTCTGGAACTGTACCAGTAACAAATGCAACGTGAGCTGAAGAACCATTTAATTTGACTTGTACCGAGTCGACCATCTTGTGTAGGAGTTATATGAAGACAAAACACTCCTGGATGGGATGCCCCAAAATTTTATGAAAGGGGAAATAATTGGGACGGTCTCCATATCCTTGCTTGATTTTCCGTTTGGGCTTTGGCAACTGAACCAAATTATTTTCCAGCTCCGAAATGAAGTAACCAAGAACGTGTTCATATCGAAAAGACTGTGTTTTTCTCTTCATATCCTCAAATTTTTTTGTCTTTGATCTATTTGATCATCTTGACGAAACGATTTTTCTTCTTTGCGCTCAAGAGGTGGAGCCCTTTAGGAAGATGAATGTTTTGAAGTAGAAGGAGGTACAGGTGCTTGTTTAAGCACAACTATAGTAGTCTCTCCTTTACACATTCTCCTTCCTCCAGCTGATGGAATTATACGAGCCTTATACTTAGTCTTCATAAGAAAATCTTCAATCTGTTGATCGATTGAAGTAAGGTCTCGAAACCCTCCTCTATATTTCACAGGGATCAACGACGTGCATAATTCGTCACACAAATTTTCCACATAGATTGGAAACAGTTCTTCCGGAGGGAGTTCTAAGATTAGAGAATATATTAATCCCTTCCAGCGAGCAATGAAATTTGAGACCCTTTCATTTTCCATTTTCTTACATTTTGTATGATCAAAAACTGTTTTCTTTGGAAAAGTTGAGCTAAACTGAAAAAGAAATTTTTGGTGAAGATCCTCCCACCCGGTAATTGACCGATATTTCAAGCTTGTGTACCAAACAAAAGTTGGTCCTTGAAAGGTTCGCATGAAGAATATGAGTTTCACTACTTCTTGATGTTCTGGAGTTCCCATCATAGGATCTCAACAAGACACGTAATGCGTTAAATGCTGTTCAGGGTCACCTGATCCATTGAAAACAGGGAATACATGGTTCTCAAAACTTGATGGGGGAGAGATTGAATCTACCCATTCAGGGTAAGCTTTCTTTTCTCGGTGAACCTGCACACGCTTCTCTTCCATAGTCTTTAATCGAGCTTTTAATGACTCAATGATAGTTATTATCTTTTGAGAAACATCCGTTTGAACATGGACTTGGGTAGGTGATATGACTAGAGTTTGGACAGGTATGACAGCTGGTACTACAACTGATGGCAGCCCTGCCAATTGTTGTTGCACTTGACAAGTATGATTAGACCTGTGAGGGTGTACTGATAAAGGAGTATATTCTTAATCCATCACAGTAGCTACAACAAACTCCCTTGGTTGACTAACTCCAGCACGCATAGGAGGAAAACTACCTTTAAGTAGTTCTACGTTCAACCTCCTAAATTCATTAATTTCTTCTTCTTGTTGCAAAAATTTTCTCTAGTGAGAGCGATTGGCCTTATCTAGTGGAAGGATATGTAACCTGATTCTTTCCCTTCCCCTTGTTTGATCCCTTTTGGAGAGGGAGAAGTGGGTTATTTGAAGGAACACCCAAATTTTGGGCAAACCTTTGATTTATTGTACGCACACCTTCTTCATTTGTGTCCATGCATATAACTTCTTGAACATGAACCTCTTCATCTGATCCCTCTGAGTGAGCCTCATCTGGTGGATCAACAACAACGACATTGATGACATTAATTGATGCATAATTCATTAAATCCCTTCCATTATCATTTCTGTGATATTGTCTTCTGCCATGCCTCTGACGAGACATTGCGTTTTTTTGGTTTGATCCCAAAGGAACTTCTTGGAGATCCATAATTTGGAGAAAATATCTTGATAATTTGGCTCTTAATTTCTCTTGTGACGTCTTCCCCAATTGATAGAAGACTGATTTTCATTAAGGAGAGGATTGATGATTTGAAAAAGTCCCCAGTCCGATGGACTGGGGCTGGTCCTACTGTCTTTGATCAACTCCTCGAATCCTATTTGTTGATTCTGAGGGTTGAGTTAAAAGAGTCCCCAGTCTAGCAAGCTGGGGTGCCTCTTGATATGCTATGTCCGAGACATTCTTAAAAGATCTTCTGATCTTGTAGACCTTAGTCTGGAAATTAGATGGATGCATCAATCGATATTCACTTTTATCACCCAGTTCAAAAGACCGTTGGATGATTTCTAACACTTCTGTCACTTGATGATGTGCTTGATCCATACGAGAGGCATGTTCAATATTTTTGTTTGCATTATGCAGGAGTAATTCCACAACTTGTTCTCTATATTCTTGATGTTGAGAGGAACTAGTTGAAGCCTGTTCTTGGGAAAGCCTTTGATTGCAAACAATGCGAGTTTATTGTGGCCGGCCACAGGCAATAACATTGCATGAGACCATTTTCAACGGGCTTTGCTGACTGGAGAGCATAGTGAAATGTAGTGCTCATGAACACCCCATCCATTGACATGAATAACAGACGGGGCATTGGCAATTAACTGGCGAATCTTCTTAGTGTGACAAGGCATGAATGCTGAAGGGCTCTCTGCTTCTTTTCATCCTTTGGATATCGAGAGACTGATAGAGATGCCAAATTAATCTGACGTTGTAACCCTTCTATTATCTTAAGATGATTTTCATATTCATTATAAGATAATACTTTATTTTTCAACTGACAAAGAGTTTTCCATATGTTAAGACGAATATCATGAATTCCATCATCCATCAACATCTCTGGAATATCATACTGAGAGTCAGCCAGAGGCCAAAACATGACTGGTACTTCACCCTTCTCCAGTTGTTTTCTCATGTTCAACATTTCCTCTTTATCATTGAATGAATATTATTCTACCTGATTTGACCAGATCTGGTGTTTCCTTGTTGCTTCATTGGATTCAACAAGATTGGTAGGCAAATACCTTATCAAACTAGAAGATGCATGACTTAGGGGTGGTTCAGAGCACGACCTACACCATAGGCTATCTTCTTGTTGATAAATTATTTCATCTACTAACGATGATGCATCAGACATGACTGGTCTCACATTTGCAAGTCCTCAAGATAAGAGGGCTTTCTCAGCACTACATTGTCCACTAGAGCATTTTCTGGGCAATGTGCATCACTACTGTGGAGAGGACTTTCGTAGAGAAATTCATCATCATAGGGAGGACCACCATGGTGGGTTACAGAAAAAGACGTGAACTCTTGGTCCTTGGTTTTCTGGCCACACATAGGGTTATTGTAGCTCTCATATGAAGATGGAACTTCAAGATTGACCAAACATTCATGAAGCAAGCCTTCATGAGGAAGTGTCTGTTGAAGACCTTCTGAATTAATGTTCCCAATATTTGGAAATGAGGGAGTAGAATCTTGGATTCCAATAGATAATTGTCTGAGGGCTTCAAAAACTCAAGCATCAAGAAACGCCTTGTTACATATTGGCTCTTGATCTCTTGACTGTGCTGGGTGGGTCTTCTTCTTATACATATTCTTATTCAACTTGGAAACCACTTGTTGATGAAAGTGGCTCCTCTAAGAAGGTGTATGTTCCTGGTCAAGAGAGATGGAAAGGTTAGGCTGACAATCTTTACTCAAATCAGGTGTCTGTTCCTGACTTGGTTGTCCGTATGATATGGGGGAATACGCCCCACAACCCTCTTGGACTAGAACAGATGTGTGTGTCTGTTTTGGAGTGAACTGTTGATCTATCACTCCACGGGTAGGGATAGATTTATGTGTCTTTAACTGAGATGCTGTTGAAGCTGTTATAATATCCTAGAAAGCATCCAGAATATGAACAGGGGTTTGCATCTACTCTTTCACCACTAATAAAATATTTTTGCTGACTTCAGCTGCCGGAATGGGGATATATGTCCATTCCGTGATTTGAGAAGGTGTGTGTACCTACTCATGTCCTCATTTTCCTATCAGTGAATCCTAATAGTACTCAAGTGTGGGGGAAGAGAGTTGAGTCTGCCTCATATTTATCGCTGGAGATTTTCGACTGACTTTTTCGAGTGCTACCAAGAGAGACTGTTGGTAGGATTGATCAATACTAGTAGGTGTATGTGCCTGATGATTGTACTTCGACAAAAGTGGTTGAAGAGATCCATCATAATTAGTCAGACAAGCCTGCTGACTAGTTAATGACATATAAACATGTGTATGTTCCTACCTATAGTACACTGCTATAATTGCCTGGTGGGATTGGCGTGATGCTGCCAGAAGAGTCTACTGGAAAGTGGAATTAAAACGGGCGGGTGTATGTGCCCACTAATTGTTTTCCACCAAGTTAGGTTTGTGGAATTCTTTGGAGATAACAAATATGATAACCTAATCACTATTGACTAGATTTCACCTCTTGCGATTCGTCTTTCCTGCTCAGGTTCGAGGAACCTGAGCCGAATGCCTGGAGTCGACACCCTCATCATGTTGAGGGCGCCTTTCTGCACGAGTCTGGCGGTGATTGTTGATGGGAGCCCTCGGTAAGGACTCCTACATCCTTGAATTAAGGCCCTGAGGGACCTTCTCATTCACCTACCCAGAATATGAATGTTAATGGTGATTGCGTTCCGGGGATAACGATCTAAAACGGTTGGAGAGAGAAGTTAGCACCGCTTGCTTCTTGATCGATGGTCATCACTATCCAGAAAACCAGGGTGAATTGTTCACATGGAGGGCTTGTCGAGCAACCTCCAGAGTTAAAATGGTACCGTGTTGACGGTACTCCATAACCTGCGCATTTGATACCCATCATTGAAGATGCTGAGTAGGTGATGTCGTCCTCAGAGCGGACGATGATCCAGTAGGAGTAGCAGTAGTGGCATTTTCAGTACAGGATTTCACAGTAGAGGTATTGACAGATGTGAACTAAAGAAAAGCCATTCTCATAATGTAGAATATCTTGAAAAATAATTATTGTTTGATATAACAAACATAATCAAGATAATTCTGGCTGCTATATCTTTTGGATGAGCACATATGTTATTGATTTCCTTTTTGTCCCTCTCATTGAGTTTAAATAGGGGCCTAACAAATAAGTAAAACATCATTTTAACTTGGTTAAGGATTCACGTCGGGTTCACCATTTTTCGTTTCCCTCTGGAATTGGGGATGACCTCATTGATTGAAGGATCAAACATTCCAATCGGGTTCTAATGGGTTTGTTCGTAGAACCGGAAACATCCAATGATTCCATATCCATTTGGACATAATTTCCAAAGGTAGGCGCTCATTAGTTGGGAAATTATGAGGCTTAGGAATATTCATTGGTTGAGAGGATGGGAGGTCGGACTCATCACACCTTTTTGAGGGGAATTATTATCTACTTCGGGACTCTCTTTATAGATTTACGTTATGTTCGTGAATCCTTATTACATTACCATGTATAAAATGAGCTTTCCTTTAGATCTGACAATCAATGATTAATATGTAGGAAACTTAGAGAATATTTTATATGTATTCAAGTTTCATTATCGATAGAGAATCATCAGTATTTGTTTAGAGATTCTAATCCAATGGTATCCTTCAATACATAAAATTCTCTTTGTCATTATGATGACCATACTGGTTTTAAAGCCACTCAGTGGGGAACTTGAAGTTTATTTCCATTCATAAGGACATGGATTATTTCAGAGTTGGGATCATACCCGCAGATGGGCTACCTACGTATCCTTTGTTTTGGAAAAGGAATCAGAACCCACGTAGTTCGAGTAAGGGAGTATGATGTTTACGCATGATTGATGGCTCGAAGAAATATTTCATGATTACTATTACACTCTAAGATCACGTGGGTTATGCTCAGTGTGAGAAACAAGAGTTATTGGTGAATCCAGACATTTGTTCCATGCAATGATGCAATGATGTGGGGCTTATGTGTGTATGACTGCCCAAATAGATGAGTATTAAGATTTTATTCAGGGAAGAAATCCAGGAACAGGGTCCATAAAGGTATATGTGTTTCATGGAGATTTGGATACTCTAATATTGGGGCTTACTCCTAAGGAAGATTCCCATGTTAGTAGAGGACATATGATTGGGTTTTACTCCTGATAAGGAAGCCAAGATCAAAAGGAAATTAAGACTGGGGTTTACTCCTGAAAAGGAGGCCCAGGTTAAAGGGATTTGAAAATAAAGGGACTTGGGGCTTACTCATAAAGAGGATTCCCGTATTTATGACTGGGGCATATTCCTGAAAAGGAGGCCCATGTTAGGGGACTTGGGGATTACTCCTGAAAAGAAGGCCCAGATTAAGGATTCCCTCATCACAAAGGATGAGGTTGAATGGATAGACTCTGTAACTTTAGAGAAATAAAGATGTGAAAATCACTAAGTTTTGAGAGATGATCCATGGATCTCTTTTCACATAAGGAATTCAATCAAGAAAACATCCCATAAATGGCTTTTAAGAGTGTCTTGAAGACTGAATCTTGAATAGGTTAGGTGGAATGACATAAGAGAGGTGAACTGGGCCGGAAGGGATCCTAAAAGTAGAAGGGTGCGCATGTTCTGGATAGCGCACAAGTAATGCGTGGGCGCGAAAGTATTGTTCGCGCAGATATAGATGCGCGTCTCATGGGTACTTGTGCGATCCTTGCCCAGTAGAGTAATACTTGGACGATTCTTGACCAAATCATTTAGAATCATCCTGAGGTACTTCCAGAAGAGTGGCGCGCAAGTTTCAATGAATAGGTAAGGAGGCACACATGTATGTTCATTTTCCTTAACGGAAAAAGATTTAGGCACGCAAATGTTAGTGATTTCTAACACTTAGACCTTATTCCACTTGTTTAGACCATCCATTCTTGGTAAAGAATTACCATAGAAGTGTTCAGAAGATTTGAAGAAGAGACTTGGTCGATTAGAGCTCTATATCTGAATTCTGGAAAAAACTCCTCTCGAATGTAGGGCCCACCAGGGGGATTTATAGGCTGGAGAAGACTCTGGGAGGTTATCACATAGAGCGTGCAAGTCACTTGCATGATCATTAGGCGGCGCTTGAGTATACATGCATGACAGTAAGGTAACTTTCATGACCCTAGGTAGTTTGACTCCTTTTTCATTCCTTTTTTGATTTTGGATGTTTTCTTCAAAGGATGAATCACTTTGTGCCATGTCATTTCCCTTTTCATTCTTTTAGATAATATGACGAAAAGAAGCGTCAGCAATCATCAACATGGGTTTTTTATTTTGAATCCACAAAACATTAAAAAAATAATGATAGATGGGTTTAATTCTATCACCTTACTTGGAAAACACACTTCATCACTATTAGATAACAATTATCTATCAATTATCATTCCAGGATATATATTATGTATGTTATAAGTATTTATTTAGTACCATATTCAATTATGATTGAAAAGGACATAATGTATACCTCAAAGTTATAGAGAAGTCTTTAGTAAGGTCTTGATACATAGTCTAGTTTTAACACTATGTATCATCCACATATAGATGGTCAGTATGACAGATCAATTCAAAAACAAGAGGATATGTTGAGATCATATTCTCTTGATTTTAAATGGGGTTTGCATAAAGACATTACTCTAGATGAGTTTTATTAAACAATAGCTTTCACTCAATAACATATTTTTCACCTTATGAATCCCTCTATAGAAATATATATAGGGATATAATGTTCTACAACAATATAGGATAATGATATAAATTGGAATATATGATAGCTTAATAAATGTCAAAAAATGTTAATGGCATTTTGAAACACATTATAGTATATCAATGTTGTTAGAAAATTTATAGTTTTAATATATTGAATGATCTATAATTTTATGTTGGAAGAAAGGTATTTATAATAATTTTTCCTTGGATGAAGTTAATGTGATTTGAAAAGAAGGGAAAACTTATCCCTTAGTACATAAGTCCCTTTGAAATCATCGATCATATTAGGATGGTAACCAATTGGATTTCGATTAAATAAAACATACCTATAGTTCATGATATATTCCTTGTTTGTCTCCTAAGGATGTATATACTTGATCCTTCACATATACTAAACATAGAGGTAGTACTATTAGTGAATGAACATTATTATAAGGAACAACCAGTGGTGATTTAGGACCTTAACGTGGAATTTAAATGAAATAAACCATTCACATGGTCAATGTTTTCTTTGAAACAACTAGTTTAAGGAAGGTATTTTGGAACATGAGGATAGGATAAGTAAGAATTATCTTCATTTGTTTTTATAAGAGTTATGAATTTTGTGGGTGAAATTCAATTCAAGGGGTGTAGAATATAACTCCCTAATTTTTTGTAAATTTATTTTTTAAATAATTTAAATTTCTATGATAGATTAAATTTCACACATATTGATGCTAATATTTCATTAAAAACAATACCATTTTAGGCTTTCACTTTATGAAACATTATGCTAGATTGCATAAGACATGGCACTAAGTTTTAACAAAGCCATGGTATATTAGTAACATAATTATTCAAAAATGGACATTATAACCTAGCAAGTCAAAATAATGAGATGAATAGTAATAAATAATTTTCAAATATTATATATAATGTTTATATATAATTGATAATATTAATTAAAAAGTGCTTATTTTTATTTAAATTATTTTCATATTTAAAAAGTAATATTTTTTAAGAAACGCCTATTGTTTTATTTTGTGAAAATTAATAAAATATTTTTTTTAAAAAAATTTAGAAAATTATTTTGTTAAAATAAACATAATTTTTAAAATAATATTTTCAAAATTATCTTATGGAGAATTTTTGGGATTTTTAAGAAAAGATTCATTTTTTATCAATGGTGAAAGATGTTGAATTTTAATTGAAAAAATTCTATTAATTTAACATATATCTAATTTTAAATGATACATTAAATTGGTTTCAAAGTAATATTGGAATATTTATACATATATTGATTTGATTTATTTAATGGAAATTAATATCATGTTGAATTTTGATATAAATCACTGTAAACTTTTGATCATTTTATCTTTAAAAACAAACATTCTCATCATGTGTGTAGGAATAATATTAAATTAAACTTTTCCACTTATGTGAATTTAATTTAGAAAAAATAGATTCCATAATTATAATAAATATATTTTTAATTATCTAACATTGTAAAATTATATTTTGACCAAAATTAATAGTGGAAATAGTAAAAATCAGTTATCGTTGTTTGGTAAAAATGGGTTTACCATGTGTTAAACTAAAAAGAAAAGGGTTAAAATAACCTATAAAGTATTATAAAAAAATTATTCCCATATATTGACCATTACAAATCTAATGAACTATAATTGTCCATTTTGGACAATTTTGGAAGGTGAAAAACAATATATAACTTACTTATTTCAAAAATACAATGTGTGTCCTCTCACCTAGTTATAAAAGGCCACCCATATCCTCTATTTTTCAAAAGATAAAACCCCATTGTATCAGACCATTGTAATAATATTCTATTCCCAACATCCCTCCTGTAATCCTATAATCCATATTTTGTACATAAATCCAACAAATGAATGCTTTTTGGGTATTCTAATGAACGATACAAGAAGTAGATGTAAAATTCATCAATGAGTGGTTTTGTTTTATTTTCTCTCCTATATTCTTGAATTATAATTATAAAATGATGATATTATAACATTATAATCCTTAATTTAATGAGTTTTATTATGTTATGTTATTTATCTACAACTATGTCCACTACTATCAATTTGGTTATGACGTCATCGTTCATGTGTACGACTGACTTCCATGAAACATACCAATGAAAATCATTTATCCATTAAAACCTCTCAATGTTAATTGTATTGATGGGTAAAAATGTTACATAATATATTTATTATATTATTATACTTATTCAATATCACACATTCCATAAAATTTGCAATTTTATTGGAATATGAAAATGTTCCTCGTGTTTATGGTGAACTACCACTGCACAAAATGTTGTGATTCATTCACATTTTACATTGTATGTATTAAAAATTTATTATGAAAATATGTGGTTTATATGAAATAAAAATTATTCTATAATTTTAATATATTATTTTACTTTATTTATTTCAATATAAAAGGAAAATGGAAACAACATTCATCAATACATACGACCTACCACCTCCATGAACAATGTATTTCATTTTCATTCAAAGAATTTTATAGATTAATATAAATTCATATATATGAAATATATATGATATTTATATAATGAATAAAATACTGAAGATGATTAAATATCAATCAAATTATGTTTCCCAAAAAATATTCAAAACATAAATAAAAAATAATGCGGTTATTAGCCAAAACATAACATTAACATGGAATGGTTAATAAAGATGTTGTAAAAGGTCATAAGATAAGCCTATAATGTATGTTATATAATATAATTTTTCTATAATAGGGTTAAGATAAAATTATATTCATTATATAGGATGGTTTACCATCTACAACAAAATTCATGAATTTAGGTAATAAATTTGTATCTTAAATTTCATTTTTTATGTGGTACATTATGTTCTTTCACATATATTATTGCACGTGGTGTATAAAATTCATATATTACCAGTAATATAATTTATTTGTTTATCCAGTTCAT
Source organism: Viscum album (assembly GCA_963277665.1). Classification (NCBI taxonomy): domain Eukaryota; kingdom Viridiplantae; phylum Streptophyta; class Magnoliopsida; order Santalales; family Viscaceae; genus Viscum; species Viscum album. Next base: position 916,988,109 of record OY728164.1, on the reverse strand, counting down.
ATTTTATGTTCCAATTTATGTTATTAAATCATGGTGATTATGATTATAATGTTCTAAAGTTGAAAATATTTTATGTTACAATCTCATTATTTATTTGTATTTTCTATGATTATGTTTTTGATAGTTATATATTAAGAGAAATATTACCTAAAATAGATGAAATTTATTCTCATATATATATATATATATATCTATTCATCAAATTTTCTAATAATAGTACCACTTTTCCACACTTTGGTACTTCATATATTTGAGAAAATGTTTTAAAGAAAATCTGACTAATTATAACTTTGGTCCCAAATCATCATTCTTTGAAAACCATGTGTTATATTTTATTCAAAAATTTTATATTATTATCCTATGATTTTAAAAAGATAATTTTTCAATAGGTTTTAATTTTTATAGAAATGTTTTTAAAGAAATATTCTTGTCATTTTCAAGATAATGCCTATTTGGATTTGTTGGATAATGTGAAAAGAATATTTTTTAATGCATATTGCATAAAAAATGTATCACCATTATAAAAATTATTTTTCTTGGTTCTAATTAATATTTTTTAAGGATATATCAAATGGAAATCATTTTCACATTGTTTTTTGTTTTAATAGGATGTTTTCAAATTAGAATTGATGGTTTTCTCACGAAATGTTTTAAATGTTGATAAAAATCATTTTCTATCTATATTGACACCTGTTGATGTTACCTACGAATTATTGAGGATATTATCCAAAGATACAATTATTATATTTTATATTAAGGGTTTATTTTTTATGATTTAATTATGTTTATGATACTCATTTATCTTACATTGGTTATACCAAGATAAATATTTATGAAAGATACTCCTTTTTTGATCGGTAATGCTATGCCAAAATAATGAAATGGTTATGAAACCTGTATGTTTTCTTATACGTTTTGATAGGTTGAAATGATTATGAAACCCATTACACTTAATGGGTTATGATATTGAATGTTTTAACGTCTTATTTTAGAAAGAAACATGGTGTTCATTATCTCTTGGGTGGGACCAATATCATATCCAATTCCTTGGGTAATGATTTTTGTCTCATGAGATAGATAAGTCCAGAACATGGAGTGAAACTAGTTTTTTATGGAAATTTTTCTTCTATGATGTTTGTGGGAGTGAACCTTGACTATTATAATGGTTTTTGGAGTGAACACCTTCCTCGATAATGACCATGAAAATGAGCCTTGACTAATATGGAAATGATTTTCTTTGGTTATTTATATGCCACACATCTATGTAATATGAAAATTTCATGCCCTCGTGAATTATGTTCTTCTATTACCTTATGATTAATCTATTATTAACTACAAATCTATATTCTATGACTCATGAATATGACATTTGGTATACAGGGTGTGGATTTGAAATCTTATGCTCATGTTTATATACCATTTCATTCATGTTATGCTTATTTATCTCCTTTCTTTACCATTGATGAGCATATGATCTCATACATTCTTATATTTCCTTTCCCACAGAATAATGAAATTTATTACATAATATATGTCTAATAAGGGTTCTATTGATGATGAGAATAGTGGGAGATTGTGTATTTTACCAATGGAATATTTTTTTGATTCCATGTTTCTAATTACACTAAAATATTAATGTTCGGTGGTGTGTGTTTGTGTAATGTAAGGAATATTCACAAACACTGGTTTAATATATATGTATGATAATACTTGGTTTATATAGTCATATTTAGGAAATTATTCCATTTTTTTCATGATAAAATCTTGTGTTGTGAATACCCATCCCCATTTACATTAATGGGTAATCAACATTATATACCAATCCTTAATTTATTTTGGAATTCTATTTATGTAACCCACATTCTCTTATCATGGTATTAAAATTTATTAAAGGCCTTATAATATTTTATGTTATATGTGTAACAAAAATTCATGTACAAAATACGAATGCGAATAGTGTCCCAAACGTTATATATCCATCCAATAGATTGGGTAAAGAATTTATATCATGTGAATGCACGTATGGTGCAAGGGTGGTTATCCTAAAAACACAATACTATGGCGTCTTCATGGTTATCGTTGGATTATGCTTGTGAGATTATGTTTTTTGTTACACATTACTATATTTCATTGATGTTATCCAAATATCTAAATTTTTATGTTCATTTTTATGATTATATCCTATTTATGTCACCTCTATATTCCTATTGACTCACACACATTACATTATTATTATTATTCTATGATTATTCCATTGATAGGATTTATTTATCACTCATTTCTTATGTATGTCCATATATTTTCCTATGTCACGACCCGTCCCCTGAGACCCATGCCGTGACTACCCCAAACCCACCTTCCATAGGCCAGGGGATGGCGAATAGAACCAAAAGCATAAATCCCTAAAACCGGGAAGGAATTGCCTTTATAAAATAAAAACACACACACAAAAGAGTACAAGATGAAAGTAAATTCTATGTAAAGCTGTATACAAAAGAGTGATGAAAAGTAAAGGGGCTGGAAATACAAGACGAACTGGAAAGTGAAAGTATAACTAAAAAATAAGTACAAATGAAAAAGAAAAGTATCTACTAGGTCATCCTCCAGGGTTCCTACCTAAAGGGTAGGTACATATCGCCTCATCAGCACTCCATGTCCGTCAGTCTCCTCTCTGTACCGATTCTTCATAAGGTCCACCTCCGGGTACCGTCAAGTCCTGCTACTCAGCCTTAGTCTGCAATATCCATCTTCTGCATCCAGCACAACAAGGTACATGCATAGATCTTGTAGGGGTGAGTATAATTATACTCATAAGGGATCCCAAGACCCTCAATGTCTCACAAAATCCCACAAGGATAAACCTCAAAGTATAAAATCAACATATAACCCCACTTATGTATATGCCCATACATATACCTATGTTATCTAGTTATCCATCTCAATCATGAGGAAAACACAAGTGAGTGACTCAGTTCACGCAGGTATACAACTTATGTAGAGAGATAGATATGATCAGATATAGCCACTAAATCATTAGAGCTTTCGGACCAACACATGATCCAGGAACAGACATTAGTGCACAACCAACCACAACTTTTCCACAAAGCACTCTTGATTCTAAGATGGTCTGCTCCCCAAGCCATGTTTCGAAATGTCAACTACTACCAAGTCCCATGAAGAAGTATCTCAACAGTCTGTCTCATCAAATGGGTTTCAACGCAATAGACGACACATCAATCAGACGCCCGACCTATGAGTTATTAGCATTTCTGTTCCGTGGGCCCAGTTGGATTTAAGTTTAATCAAACCTGACCATACCCCAAATATGTCCAATCCTTGAGTGGGGTATACCAAAAGAGCTGTCTCTCTCCAATATTTCCATCGTCTTAAGTGGTTCATCAACCACACACCTGTAGCCCATGTTATGGGCGAAAACGAGAAATCGGGTCGAACAGGTTTGGGTCCAGTTCGGCCCAGTCGGGCCGACCCGACTTACGTGTCTGACCCGTCCCAAGGGGGCATCCCGGCCTGCGGGCCACGTGGCCTGGCAGGCATCCCACGCGGCTTGCGGTGGCAGCCCGTGTGCCCTAGCTAGCCAACGGCTGGCGGCGCCCTGTAGGGACCACCCTATCCACGTAGGGGGGGGGGGGGGTTCCGCGCCCGCCATATTCCGAATGTAATTGGCGCCTGGTGCAGGTTCAGTATCCCATGACGCACAAGAGGTTCCCACCTCGTCTGGCAGGCCGAGCGACGAGCTGATCTGCTCCATCTACAGTCAGCCCAACCGACCTCTTTTACTCCACTATCGTGACTAGGGGGCCACATCTTCATCTTCTACATAGCGCGATGGTGTCATGCCCCTCAGGTGGCCTGGCGGCCACCCGTGTGCACCGTTGCAGCCACGGGCCGCAGCTTCATCCTCTGCGCGGCGCGACGACACCACACCCTTCCGACAGCCCGACGACCCTGCGCCACCGGTTTCCTTCTTGACTGGCCTGATGATAGCCACCATTGCACCGCCACCGTTATCAAAAAGCGAGGAAAATTCAAGGGGGAGGGTCGGTCATTGTTCTTCCATCCCATTCCCTCCATGTTATGGTGATATAAATCAGAAAATTATAAACCAAGATTTGAACGATGAATAACGAAAAAAAAATCAAACTTAAATCACCTACCTCGGGTTCTTTGTTCGTTGACGATGTCGCGGAAAGGCGAATACCGATTCGTTGAAGTTGGGGATGCAAATGAAGATGTTGAGGACGTCGGCGGTGGCATTCTTCAAGGAAGAAACTTCCCCCTTGCCCTGGTTGAAGATCGTTTTTTTGTTGGCGGAAGAAGTGTTCTTCGTTGGAGAGTTCTTTTCCTCCCAAGATCTACCAAAAAAAAATTCCAACAAAACAAAAGATTATCAAATCTTATTAATTTGATGGAAAAGAAATAAAAAAGGTTTAAATTAACTAATTTAATGTGTTTAATTAATTAATTAAGAGGGTTGGCACCATAAGTGGGGAGTTCAAGGGGGTTTCTCCCACTTAATGGGGAGTCCCAGAGGTTATACCTCATGTGGTCCTCACCAAATTAATAAGAAGAGGTGTTTCGACCTCGGGTGGTCCCCGACACCATAACCTCTCATGGGAGGTTATGGTGTGGTGGCCTCCACCTCCAAAATCCTCTTGAAGGTTTTATCCAAATAAAAATATATTAAGACAAACACATAATTTATTTTATTATTCCATATAAAACCCAAAAACTATCTTTCATTCCCAACCACCTGCCGTCGAGGTGAAAGCCTTTTTAAGATAATACCGAACCAACGAGTTCAACGGTGCCCTCATATTTCAATTTCAAGTACCAATTAAACATTTATAAAAACCTGGTCATATGTTTACTAAATGTACCCGAACAAAACTTCATAAATTGATTCCCTACACACCGGGCCTCGGAATCACACGCCGTCAGTTTTCACGTTTTTGTAACATTCCCTTGTATTTAAAAAAAATTCACCGAATTTTCGGGTCTTTACATTATCCCCACCTTAGGGATTTACGTCCTCGTAAGCTACAACTCGAACTAAGGGAATAAATGGGGGTACTGAGCATGTATCTGAGCCTCCCGCTCCCATGTGCTCTCTTGGAGGTTCCCGTGCACCCAGCGAATGCGCACTAGAGGTATCAACAATCCACGTAGGATCTACTCATGTCGATCCTCGATCTCCACTAAAACCTCTCTGAGTGTCGCCCTTTTATCGATGTCCAGCTCTCCATGGTTGATGCTGTGGGAAGGGTTTTGCAAGTATCTCCTCAGCTGAGATACGTGGAAGACGTCATGCACCCGATGTAACTGAGGTGAAAGAGCTAAGCGATATGCCACCTCTCCAACTCTACTGAGGACCTGAAAAGGTCCCAAGAATCGTAGAGATAACTTTCCGCTTTAACGAAATCTATGTAGACCTTATCGAGGTGAGACCTGTAGAAAGATGTGATCGCCATCAAAGAATTCCAGAGGTCTCCGTCTCCTGTCAGCATATGACTTCTGCCTGCTATGTGTAGTCTTCATCCGATCCAAGATGATCTACACCTTCTCTGTGGAAGCTCACACCATCTCTGGTCCTACCAGTGCTGATTCCCTAGGGTATGTCCAGCACAAAGGTGATCTGTAAGGTCACCCATAAAATGCCTCAAAAGGTGTCATTCCTATGGTGGAGTGATATATGTTGTTGTTTGAAAACTCCACCAAAGGTAAGTGGTTTTCCCAGCTGCGACCGAAGTTGAGAACACAAGAATATAGCATGTCCTCAAGGGTCTGAATGGACCGCTCAGTCTGACTATCCCTCTGAGGATGGAAGGCGGTGCTCAGATGTAGTTGCATCCCGAAATCCTCTTATAACCCCTTCCATTGCTGGTATGTAAATCGTGTGTCTTGGTCGGAGACAATAAAAGAACGTACTCCATGTAGACGCACAATATCTTGTATAAAGAGGCGTCCCAAGCTCTCTACTGAACCCTTATCTCTAATCAGTAGGAAGTGGGCCGACATGGTGAGTCGGTCGACGATCACCCAAATTGAGTCGTGACCCCTGGATATAGGTGGAAGACCCTCCACAATGTCCATGGATATCCCATCCCACTTCCACTTTGGGACCTCTAAAGGTTGAACCATCCTTTCTTGTAATTGGTGCTCCACCTTCACTTGCTGACAAGTGAGGCATCGTGAGACAAACTCAGCTACCACCTTCTTCATACCTGGCACCCAGTGTGGTCGTCTGAGGTGATGATACATCTTCACCACACCTGGATGTACCGTTAGACGGGATGTGTGGAACTCCCTCAACACTTCCTCTTGAAGCGATGCTGGTATCATAGTACATCCTCTGAAGAAGATGATGTGCTCCCCACCTTCATAAAATACTTTAGGTGTCTTCCCTGTGGATATTTGATCATGTCATGTCTCGCAATCAGCGTCCCCATGCTATGCTTCCCTGACTTGCCGAACACTACAGGAAAAATGGGTCTTTGCGACGGGCGGTTACCACCCGTCGCAAATAACTGGCGGTGGTAATAGCTATTTGCGACGGGAATATACCCCCGTCACAAATAACCAGCGGCGGTAAGAGATATTTGCGACGGGAATATACTCCGTCGCAAATAGTATGTCGGCAGGTTATTATTTCCGACGGTACCCGTCGGAAATAACTATTTAACCGTTGACCGTAATAAATGAGGGCCAACGTATTTGCGACGGGTACTGTCGCAAATAATACTATTTGTGAGGGGTATCCCATCGCAAATAGTCCCGTCGCAAATAATCTAACCAATAAATACCCCCCCATCCGTTTTTTTTCATTCATTCTCAAACTCCATCTTCTCCTTCTCTCAGAAATCTATTTTTAGAGTTCAGCATTTATTAAGTTGACTTTTTTTTCGGAGTTGATATTGAAGTCTTCAACAACGCTCAGAGATCAACCTCAGATCAATTTTAAAGGTATTTATGTTTATCTTAATTTAATATTTATTTTAAATTTTTTATTAGTTTCAATTATTTTTAATTAGTTGTGATTTAATTATGTTTACATTGTTTTGTTACTTAATAAATTTAAATTATTAGTATTCATTGTTCATAGTTAGTGGTAATTAGGAATAATTAGTAATAATTTCCAATAATTAAGAATAAATGCTAATAATTAGTAATAAATACCAATAATTAGGAGTAATTAGTAATAATTACCAATAATTACCAATAATTAGTAATAATTAGTAATAATTGCGAATAATTAGTAATAATTACCAATAATTAGTAATAATTAGTAATAATAACCTAAAATTAGTAATAATTTCCAATAATTACCAATAATTTGAAATAATTAGTAATAATTAGTAATAATTACTAAAAATTAACAATAATTAAAAATAATTACTAATAATTTGCAATAATTAGTAATAATTATTAATAATTACTCATAATTATCAATAATTAGTAATAATTCTTAATAATTACCAGTAATTAGTAATAATTAAAAATAATTACCAATAATTAGAAAAAATTAGTAATAATTACCAATAATTAGTAATAATTACAAATAATTGTCAATAATTAGTAATAATTACAAATAATTATCAATAATTAGTAATAATTACAAATAATTATCAATAATTAGTAATAATTACCAATAATTATCCATAATTATTAATAATTACCAATAATTATCAAAAATTACCAATAATTAGTAATAATTAAAAATAATTACCAATAATTAGCAATAATTACAAATAATTAGTAATAATTAATAATAATTACCAATAATTAGCAATAATTAGTAATAATTACCAATAATTATTAATAATTACAAATAATTACCAATAATATGTAATAATTAGTAATAATTACCAATAATTAGTAATAATTTGTAATAATTACCAATAATTAGTAATAATTACAAATAATTACCAATAATTAGTAATAATTACAAATAATTATCAATAATTAGTAATAATTACAAATAATTATCAATAATTAGTAATAATTACCAATAATTACCGATAATTATGAATAATTAGTAATAATTAGTAATAATTACCGATAATTAGTAATAATTAGTAATAATTACCGATAATTAGTAATAATTAGTAATAATTACCAATAATTAGTAATAATTACCAATAATTACCAATAATTAACAATAATTAGTAATAATTGGTAATAATTAGTAATAATTACCAATAATTACCACTAATTAGTAATAGTTAATAATAATTACCAATAATTCGTCATAATTATTAATAATTACCAATATTTAGTAATAATTAGTAATAATTAGTAATAATTTCCAATAATTAGTAATAATTACCAATAATTAGTAATAATTATCAATAATTAATAATAATTACCAACCAATAATTACCAATAATTACCATTAGTTAGAAATAATTACCAATAATTATCCATAATTAGTAATAATTACCGATAATTATCCATAATTAGTAATAATTACCAATAATTACCAATAATTAGTAATAATTGGTAATAATTAGTAATAATTAAAAATAATTACCACTAATTAGTAATAATTAATAATAATTACCAATAATTAGTAATAATTAACAATAATTACCAATAATTAGTAATAATTACTAATAATTACTAATAATTTGTAATAATTACTAATAATTACTAATAATTATCAATAATTAGTTATAATTACCAATAATTAATACTAATTACCAATAATTACCAATAATTACCAATAATTATCAATAATTACCAATAATTACCAATAATTAGGAGTAATTACCAATAATTAGGAATAATTACCAATAATTATGAATAATTACCAATAATTAGTAATGATTCGTAATGATTACCAATAATTAGTGATAATTATCAATAATTAGTTAGAATTTCCAATAATTAGGAATAATTACCAATTATTAGGAATAATAACATTATTACATTATTAGTATATTTTATTATTAATATTAAAATAATATAATTTTTTATATTATATACAATTCTCCTTTAATCTGTGTGTTTTCTGTCTCCACATGTAGTATTTGTATGTGGAGACAGAAAACACACAGATGAAAGGAGAATTGTATATAATATAGAAAATTATATTATTTTAATATTAATAATAAAATATACTAATAATGTAATAATGTTATTATTCCTAATTATTGGTAACTATATGAATAATTAGCAATAATTAGGAATAATTACCATTAATTACCAATAATTACCATTAGTTAGAAATAATTATCAATAATTAGGAATAATTACCAATAATTAGGAATAATTACCTATAATTAGGAATAATTACTAATAATTAGGAATAATAACATTATTACATTATTAGTATATTTTATTATTAATATTAAAATAATATAATTTTCTATATTATATACAATTCTCCTTTCATCTGTGTGTTTTCTGTCTCCACATGTAATATTTGCATTCTTTTTCAAAATTATCAACCTACTCACTAATGGAGAGGTGAAAGTGAATGCAAATATTACATGTGGAGACAGAATGTTAAACACACAGATGAAAGGAGAATTGAATATAATATAGAAAATTATATTATTTTAATATTAATAATAAAATATAATAATAATGTAATAATTTTATTATTATATAATTAATATTTATGAAAAAATAATATTATTACTATGAAAATAATAAAAAATTTATATAATAAAATTTTTTATCAATATTTGTAACAGGTTTTGCTTTATTCTCAGTATATTAAATTCTTAAAGTGTCAATTTTTAGTTCTATCTCAATAAAAAGTTTGTGTCAGACGTGTATGATGTAAACTCTATAATTATCCTTGCTTGAGTGTTTTTTCTAAAAAATTATTCAAAACCAGTAATGCTTTTATATTTTATAGAAAAATATGGAACAATGAGGTCGTCAACGATCATTATTAGGTGACCGCATATGGATAAATCAACGTAGAAATCCAAACGGTTCTAGTTTAAATCCAGTATATTTAGAGGGTGTTGAGGCTTTTTTATCATTTGCGGCATCAAATCCAGAATTTGTTTCAGAAGGCAAAATAAAATGCCCTTGTAGAAAATGTGCATTGAGAACGTTTGACACGTTTGACAAAGTGGGGGGACATCTCTTGCCTTTTGGTTTTCAACCAGATTATGTTTTTTGTTATCAACACGGTGAACGCAGTTACAGAGCATGTGATACCAACTTGATTCCAGATCCATCTCGGTTTCAAAATATAGTACATGATGTTGCAGGTTCATCTGTTCAACATACAGAAACTCTGGCTGATATAGCTTCAAATCCTGAGTTGGAACCGTCTGAATTTTATGAGTTGTTTAGGTCTGTTGAAGATGCATTATATCCTGGCTGCAAGATGAGAAAATTATAAGCAGTTGAAAATTTTATGGCTATCAAATCAGATAACGGAATTTCAAACACCAATTTCGACCAGATATTTTCTTTGCTTAAAACACTGTTACCCGAAAGGAAATGTTTTTCTTGCAAATTACTATGAGAGTAAGAGGCTGGTTCAAAATTTGGGACTTACTTTTCAGAAGATTCATGCATGTTCAAATGACTGCATTTTATATTCTGAGGAAAATGAGTCGTTGGATAGTTGTCCCACATGTGGGCAAATGAGATATAAAGAAGGACAACATGGGAAGTCTGGTTTTATTCCTGTAAAACAGTTGAGATATTTTCCGCTTACATCCAGACTTCAGTGTTTATTCATGTCTAAGAATACAGCGACAATGATGTCATGGCATAAAGAGAATATTTCAACCGATAAAAGCTTGAATCATCCAGCCGATGGTGATTCATGGAAACATTTTGATAGAGTGAATCCATCCTTTTCTTTAGAAGCTAGAAATGTTTGACTGGGCCTTTCCATTGATGGTTTCTGTCCGTTCGGATCTAATGGTAGTCAATATTCATGTTTGCCTATTTTTTTAACTCCGTATAATTTACCTCCATGGATGTTGATGATGGAGCCATACATCTTTTTGACTTTACTAATTCCAGGACATCCGAAGAAAATTATTGATGTTTATTTGAAACCATTGATTGATGAATTGAGTTTATTGTGGAGTAATGGTGTCAGTACATATGATGTTGTAATAAAACATAATTTCATACTAAGAGCAGCATTGATGTGGACAATTAGTGACTTCCCAGCTTATGAGAAGTTATATGGATAGATTACACATGGTCAGAAATCATGTCCTTACTGTATGGGAGAGAACAAAGCATTTATGCTCATTCATGGAAAAAAACCTTGTTATTTTGACTTTCATCGCAGATTTCTTCCAACTGATCATCCTTTTCGCAGAAACAGATCTCATTTTAGAAAAGGAATAGTTGAAAGGGATGAACCTCCAAAAATGCTATCAGGTTTGGAGTTAAAATCAGTTGTATTTTCATTAACTCCCATCACTTTTGGTCCCACAATAAACCAACAGAAAATTTTTGGTTTTGGGAAAGAACACAATTGGATTAAACGTAGAATATTTTGGGACTTGCCATATTGGTTTGATTTGTTGGCCCGACACATGTTAGATGTCATGCACATTGAGAAAAACTGTTTTGATAATTTGTTTCATACAGTTTTGGATACGCCAAGAAAGAGAAAATACAATGTAAATGCACGTTTAGATCTTGCCCAAATTTGCAGGCGTCTAGAACTGGAACTGTTTGAGAATGTCAGAACAGAAAGGTTATTGAAACCAAAAGCAGCTTATACACTGTCTAAAGAAAACCGTTTATTATTTTGTCAGTGTATTGCAGATTTGAGACTTCCAGATGGTTGTGCTTCCAATTTGGGTAGATGTGTAAAGAATGGTCACATTACTAGATTAAAAAGTCACGATTGTCATGTTATAATGGAAAGACTTCTATCCATTGGATTAAGAGGTCTGTTGAATTTTGTGATTTGGGATTCCATAACAGACATGTATCATTTTTTTTGGGAAATTTGTGCGGCTACAGCAGATTATGATGGTCTATGCAAACTTGAAGAAGATGTTGTTGTAATTATATGTAAACTGGGAAAAATATTCCCGCTGTCTTTCTTCGACTCAATGGAACATTTGATGTTACATTTTCCATATGAAGCCAAATGTGGAGGTCCAGTACAGTTCTGATGGATGTACCCATTTGAAAGATGTACGCAAAAATTGAAAAGAAAAGTACGTAACAAAGCATCTGTTGAAGGATCTATTGTAGAAGCATATTTTCAAGAGGAAATATATTTTTTCTGCTACCATTATTTTGATTCTGAGTATCCTTCAAAACAAAACTGAATGGGACATAACGAGAGATATATTGATGAAATCGACAATCAATTATCTGTTTTCAACCAGCCAGAGCTTGGTTTTGGTGGAGTTTATGAACGCTGGCATTCAGATGATGAACATCACAGAGCTCATACGTATGTTCTGCTCAACTGTGAAGAGATGACATTAGTTGTATTGTAAGTGTTTATATCACTTATTATATCATTTATGTTAGAGTAAATAACTTTGGTTTTTATAGGTTGTATGATAATCATATCAAGAAACAAATTCCACAAATTACAGCAGCTACTCTCGAAGAACGCCGACTGAAAAATTTCACTCAGTGGTTTCAAAAACTGGTAACATAAATTATTTATCTTTTAGCAACTCATTCAATGTATAGTTTACTATATTGATAATTATTTCACAAATTTTCAGGTGTCTCGATATGATGATAAAATTGACAAACGGCTGTGTATATTGAGTAACCCACCTTCCAAACTTGTTAAAACTTATAATGCATATGTGGTGAATGGATTTCGATTTCACACACATGCATATAGGGAATCGAAAAAAACAATGAACAGTGGAGTTAGCTTGAGAGGATCTCATCATCGAGAAAATGAAGTTGACTTTTATGTCATACTTGAAGAAATCATTGAACTCTGTTACCTTGGACAACATTACATAACCATGTTCAAATATCGGTGGTTGGATACAGAGAGAGGCATGCGTGTTCATCCGACTCATGGAATCATCGATATTAAATGTAAAAGTGTTCTCGCAGTAAATGAACCATTCTTATTGGCTCAACAGGAACATCAAGTCTATTACACAAAGTACTGTGCTACATCAAGAGACTTGAATGATTGGTGGAGTGTAATAAAAATCAAAATTCGAGACAATCAGTTTAGTCAAAGTGAATGTGCTTTCACTGATGTACAAAGAATTGAATTTTTTCAAGAGAGTAATCAAAATCAATCTTTTTTACAAAGAGACATGATTATAGATGACGACACAACACATTTAAGAGTCGGTGATGAAGATGATGTTAATGATGTCACATATGAATTTGAAATGGTAAGAGATGAAGCAATTGGAACTCGAATGGATATCGATGATGTTGATGAGGAATATGAAGATGACATTGACATATATGAAGATGATGATGAAGATGAACACTGATATAATTCCATGGTATTTATATACAATCATAATATATATATATATGTATATATAATAGTAATTATCAATTATTTTCTAACAAAATTAACATTTTCTGTTTCAGATGGACGATGAGACATTTCGTGAGTTGGCGGATGCTGACCTGGCTTTACATGTGGATGAGTTGCTGGCAGATGACCCTCAGCCTGCAGGCGCTCCAAGGAGTACGCGGAGGGGGCGCGGTCTTGCATGATTGATGATTCCTAACCCCGTCCCTGAGCGACATCCACGTCTTGGGTTTGATCCACGCACACAGAGGTGTGATAACCTGTGTGAAAATTTATGGATTTGACTAAGATTTCATTAATCTATTCATATAATAAATGTTTATTATTTTTACAGTTTTCCGCATATAGCAGTCGGACAGGGCAGCGCTATTTTGCGCAACTATTTCTCTCAACTGTGGACCACATGGGAGCAGATTCCCATTGATGTGTAGTAGGCCATGTTCGGCCATTGGTTGGTACATACGTAAATAAATAATTTTTATTTTGAAAATTATTTCATTACTAACTTGATATTTTGATTTATTTGTAGGGTTTGTGGTATCCGATTGAGGATACCATGCGTGACACCGTCCACAAGGCATGGGAGGTGGCCATGCGTGATCGCTTTTGTCAGTTTTTGCATAATTTAAGAAAAGCTTCCACGAAGAAAGTAGGAGTGTCAGATTTTGACGAGTCAGGTAGAGCACACCGACCAGAGTACATTTCATCCCATGTATGGGATGGATTATGTGCGCACTGGTTGAGTAGTGCCTTTCAGAGGAGATCATCGGTAGGGAGGCAGAATCAGGGGAGACAAGAGGTGACTCATAGAGCTGGGAGTCGTTTTTTCAGTACTCATAGACAGCATCTGGTACGTACATTATTTATAAATATTTTATATAACTATAAATATTAACAGTTTATTTTTTATTCTTATAGGCTGTCGAGTACCCCGATATTATGGAGTATGACGTATATCAGAGGATGTATAGTGATCCTGCTACTGGGGAGCTCAGAGGTGATCGTCAGCATCACATCGTGGTCAGTATTATTTGTTTTCATGTTTAAAAATTAACTACATATAATATATTCACAATTTTAATTTTAAATTGCAACTACAGGAGTCATATGAGGCCGCAGCGTCACGGACCCGACCTGAGAGTCAGGATGAGTCATCAGATCAGACCACTGGCTGTCAGTTTGATGAGGCGGCATGGATGCAGGCCACCTAGTATGCCTTCGAGAATGGCCGGGTAGTTGGTATTAGCTCTCGACTGACTCCGGAGATTATTATGGCAGTGCTGCGATGTCGGCGTCCAGCTCAAGAGGAGCTCGTGCATCTTCTTCTGCTACACAGTATGAGGATCAGTTGTGATCTCAGACTGCACAGATAGAGAGTCTCTGACAGGAGCAGGAGCAGATGCGTCAGCAGTAGCAGCAGCAGCATGAAGAGGAGCGTCAATGCCAGCAGCAGCTGTACGAGGAGCAGATGAGTCGGTGGCAGCAGCAGCACCAGGAGCAGATGGAGTACATGCGCCGACTCACTAATGCTTCAGGGATGGAGTTTCCTCCACCAGCTTCTGCAGATACCCCCCCTCCCCCCTCATTCCGATTAGAGTTTGTTTTTATGTTATAAAGTTTGTTAAATCAAAATATGAAATTCTTTCTATTCGTAGTTTCTGTCTCATTATAAAATATTAATAATATTATATTTTGAAATATCAATATTAATATGAATAATAATATTATTTATATTTTATAATATTAAATTTTATATATATATTAAAATTTTATAATATTATAATTTAATTTTTTTTTGTAATATTTGAATTATTTTAATATTTGAATGTAAAATAATTCTATTATTTTTATATTAATTAAAATAACTTGTTAATATTTTTTTATTTATGAACTATTAGTCTAATATTATTATATAAATTAAATCATTTATTAATATTCTATTATTTTTTATTTTTGAATTATAATTCTATTATTATTATATAAATTAAAATAATTTATTAATAATTTATTATTTTTATTTTTTGAATTATAATTCAATTATTATATTAATTAAAATCATTTATTAATTTTTTATTATTTTTTATTTTTGAATTATAATTGGATTATTATTATATTAATTAAAATAATTTATTAATAATTTATTTTTTTTATTTTTTTTATAGTATTTGCGACGGGATACTATGCACATCGCAAATAGTATTATTATTATATCCATTAAAATAATTTAATAATAGTTTTTAATTTTTTTTAAAAAACGTAATTGCGACGGGCCCGTCGCAAATACTTGTTGCGACGGGCCCGTCGCAAATACTTGTTTTGACGGGGCCCGTCGCAATTACTATTTTAAAATTTTTTTACAAATATACGGAGTAATATTTGCGACGGGAAGGACCCTATCGCAAATAATATCATTAGCGAAAGGCCCGTCGGAAATAATTGTTGTTGCGACGGAGTTTTCCACAACGGGCGATTTGCGATGGACCCCCGTCGCAAAAGGCCATTTGCGACGGGATCCCATCGCAAACGACCCATCGCAAATACCTATTTTCTAGTAGTGGAAGGAGTAAGGGACTGACCGTAAGAGACTGTAGAAAGACTGCTCCGTCTCTATCCACAAAGGAAATCTGCAAAGTGGCTAGCTTCTCCATCGCCTCTCCTAGCATCTATACACCATACCTCCTGCTGAGTGCATCTTCAATAAAAATCCACTTCCCAGGAGTATAGACTATCTCTAAGTCGTCATCCTGGAGGAACTCAAGCCATCGACGCTGTCTCAGATTTTGGTCCTTCTATGAGATGATATACCTGATACTCTTGTGATAAGAGTACACGATAAACAATTCTCCCATCAGATAGGGTCACCACATCTTCAAGGTGAAGACCACTGCTGCTAACTCCAGGTCATGTGTAGAATAGTTCTGCTCATACTGTCTTAGCTGCCAAGAACCATACGTGATCACTGCTCTCTCATGCATCAGGACACACCATACTCTGGTCCCTGATGCGTCAAAATAAACTGCATACCCTACGCCTTCCTCTGGAATCCTCAAGATGGGTGCACTAGTCAGCCTCTACCTAAGCTCCAGGAAGATCTAATGACATCTCTCCGACGACACGAAGGGTTGCCCCTTCTTTGTCAAGGCTGATAGTGGTGTGGAAACTCTGGAGAAGTCTTGAATGAATCTCCTAAAATTACCAACCAAACCTAGGAAACTTCGTACCTCCGTCACACTCTTGGGTGGACCCCAAGAAAGTACTGCTTTGAGCGTCACTAGATCCATTGCAACTCCAGCCTCCGAGATTACATGTCTCGAAAAGGGAACCTCTCAGATCCAAAATAGGCACTTCGAGGGATTTCCATAAATCTGGTTCTCTCAGAGTGTGTCCAATACAACCCGAAAATTGTAGGCATGCTCCTCCGTAGTAGTCGAGTAGATCAGAATTCCATCAATGTAGTCTATGACAAAGCGATCTACGTACGGCTGGAAGAACCTATTCATGAGTCTCAGGAATACTAATGAAGCATTGGTTACACCGAAAGGCATAACCAAGAACTCATAGTGATCGTACCGACACCTAAAGGTTGTCTTCTTCACATCCTTGTCTCAAACTTTGACACGGTGATAGCCTGATCTGAGGTCTATCCTTGAGAACCACCTCGCTCCCTTCAGCTTATCGAAGAGGTCGTCGATCCTCGAGAGTTTGTACTTGTTCTTCATGGTCACCTGATTTAGGTCACGGTAGTCAACACAGAGCCTCATGATCCCGTCTGCCTTCTCGGCAAATAGAATCAGAGTTGCCTAAGGAGAAACACAGTTCCTGATAAATCCCTTCATCTCAAGTCCTCTAACTGTACCCTCAGCTCGGGAAGCTCAGTGGGAGCCATCTGATATGTTGGTGTAGATATTAGTGTCTTCCCAGGGTGAAGGTATATGTAGAAGTCCACCCCCTTGCGAGGAGGTTGTCCTGGTACATCGTTAGGGAAAAAATCTCCATACTAGTCCACCACTACAGGATATCTCTGACTCTCTACATCAACTACTCCGAGGGTAAGGCATGCCAACTGATGAGTGATCGGTTGCACCCTCCTCCGAGTATGTTCGTCACGTGCTGCAATGGATCCCTTCTCACCAGTGAAGGTGAACTTGGTCCCATATGTGCGGACACACTGCACTTTTCACCAAATATAGTCAATTTGAGCATGGACTATAGATAAACATTCCATTCCCATGATGACGTCGTATGGCCTGGACGCCGCTACGAGGAGATCCTAGCTAAAGCTCTTGCCTCATAGAGTAACCTCACATTGCTGGTACCAGTGCGTAATCGTTGAGTCTGCTCATGTAAGAGTCTCTAACAATAAGGATTATTCCAACGACTCTATTGGAATCTCCATTCTTCAAACGAGGGCAGTGGCAATGAAAGAGTGACTGACATCGGTGTCTATAAGAACTACTACTAAGGTGGAGTAGACATAGATCATTCCTCGAACCATCTTAGGAGCTTCATGATCATATGCCTCAACTTCCTTGAGTTGAGCACGCCCTTGTCCATCTACTCCTTGTGGTCGGGTTGGACCTCCTGGTGGTGGTGGCGATAACACATCAAATCGCCATTGACCACCAGCTGCAGGACAAGCTCCTCTAACATGTTCGCCTACTCCCTACAGTCCCCTTCTATCAAACCTCTACCATTTCATGGGATATCACTCATCTATCTTCTGATAATCAGTATGGCAGGTCAGACAGTCACGAGCCATGTGTCCCTTCCCGCCATAAGAGTAACATTGCCCGCTCCTGGAAAGATGGGCTCTATCTTGGGATCCCCGAACAACTGAACCTGTTTCCTGAGGTCGTCCACCAGATGGCCTGGTCCACTTGGACCTCTGCGACATCTGTCTACTTACAGGTACAAAAGACTCCACTTCATGTCAACTAGTGATGGGTCTCGCTGATGGCGACTACTCAGGAAGGAAATGCTCCACTATGAGGGAACCCTCTAACACCCCAGCCTATGACCGGATGATGGGGGAGATCATCGAAGCTCTGATCTCTCGCCTGAGCCCCTGATCGAAGGTCCAGGCCTTGAATTATGGATTTCTCACCATATATGTGGAGTAACATGAGAGGTATGTGAATCTCACTGAGTACAGTTCCACCATCATGCTACCCTACTATTGATACAGTAGATACTGTATCCGTACCACACATAGGGTGGTTGGGACAAACTCCACCCAAAACAGGCTCTCAAAGTCTACCCAGTGTAGTGTCACCTCGTCATGTACCTGAAGCATCAGGATCCACCATATTTCTGATGCTGCCTAAAGTAGAATCTCGACAATGATCACTAAAAGGTCTATTGGTGTCCCTACCAGTCTAAGGACTCTCAACAAAGTCTCCAGCCAATCCTCAGCTCCCTGCGGGTCTGTCTCACCTTAGATACCAATTTTTCATGACCCTTCCCCCGGGGCCCGTGACATGACTACCCCAAGCCCCCAATTCATAGGCCAGGGGATGGGGACTAGCACCAAAGGCGTAAATCCCTAAAACTATGAATGCATTTCCTTTATAAACTGAAAACAAACACCCAACAGAGTATGATATGAATGTAAGCGATAAGTAAAGCAGTATAAAAAAGAGTGATGAAAAGTAAAGGGGCCAGAAATACAAGCCCAACTGGAAAGTGCAAGTACAAATGAAAAAGAATTATAGATGAATAAGAAAAGCAGCTATTGGGTCGTCCTCCGGGGTTTCTACCTGAAGGGTTGGTACAGATGGCCTCCTTAGCACTCCAAGTTTGTCAGTCTCCTCCAAAGCTGGGTGGTCTATGGTGTTGGAACTCATGCAACGCACTCAAGTGGCATGCACTATCTGTATCTGGGGCTGGTGGTAGTGGTGTCCCAATGGGTAGTGGTACCACTGGAGCCTCATCTATAATAGGGCCATGTACCGAGGCCTCGTCGCTCGGTGGGCTTCCATATTGTACAACTCTTTGAACCCTGACTGGATGTCTGCGTGGAGCCATCCTCAAACGAAACTGGTGTGCCAAGGTTAATAAGTTATACCTGGTGAGTTGACTCAATATATCACAAAGAATAATTTTAAAAACACACACGCAATCAGTGTTTTCGTGCCCTGAGTCGGTAATCAGAAGTAAGGGTCCTGGTGTATGGATATGTCGGCTGCCGCACCAACACTGGACTCCCTGATCTAGAAACCACACTTAGTACCCTTAACACTATTTCCTCACAGAAAATAAAGATCATAGTCCTGAGTTCTGTGGTAGAACCGACTCCTCTGATACCAATTTTTCATGACCTGTCCCCAGGGGCCCATGTTGTGACTACCCCAAGCCCACCTTCCATAGGCCATGGGATGGAGACTATCACCGAAGGCGTAAATCCCTAAAACTAGGAAGTAATTGACTTTATAGACTGAAAACAGACACACAAAAGAGTACAAGGTGATTGTTAACTCTAAGTAAAGTTGTATACAAATGAGTGCTAAAATGTAAATAGGACGGAAATACAAGCCCAACTGGAAAGTGCAAGTACCACTGAAAAAGAAGTACAACTGAAAAAGAAAAGAAGCTACTGGGTCATCCTTCAGGGTTCCTACCTGAATGGTAGGTTCAGATGGCCTCCTCAGCACTCCAAGTCTGTCAGTCTCCTCTATGTACCGATTCATTGTAAGGTCCACCTCCGGGTACCGTCTAGTCCTACTACTCAGCCTCAGTTAGCGTTGTCCATCTTCTGCAACCAACACAATGAGGTGCGGGCATATCCCATGCAGGGGTGAATATAAAGATACTCAGTAGTGATCCTGAGACCCTCAAGGTCTCACAAAATCCAACAAAGATAAACCACAGAGTATGAAATCAGCATATAACCCCACTTAGGTATATGCCCATACATATACCTAAGTTATCTAGTAATCCATCCCAATCATGAGGAAAACACAAGTTACTGACTTAGATCACACAAGTATACAACTTTGGTAGAGAGATAGAGATGATCAGATATAGACATTGAATCATCAAAGCATTCGGAACAACACATGATCCAAGAATAGTCATCAGTGCACAACCAGCCACATGGATTCCACAAAGCAAGCTTGATTCCGGGAGGGTACACTTATCAAGCCAAGTTTCAACACATCAACTTCCACAAAGTCCCATGAAGAAGTATCTCAATGTTTTTTATTGTCATAGGGGTCTCAATGCAACAGATGGCGTGTCAATCGGACGCCCGGTCTGTGAGTTATTATCATTTCTGTTCTGAGGGCCCAGTTGGATTTACATTTGATCCAACCTGGATATACCACAACTTTGTCCCCACCTCATGTGAGGTATTCCAAAATAACCATCTCGCTCCAAACACTCCATCACTATAGACGGTTTAACAACTGGACACTCGTGGCCCATGTTATGGGCGAAAATGTGAAATCGGGTCAAACGGGTTCGGGTCTGGTCCGACCCCGTCGGACCGACACGGGTCCGGACTGGGGTCCCACCCGGTATGTGGGTCAGACCCGACCTACGGGTCATACCGGGGATTGGGGGAGGCCCGGCCCATGGGGGTGGCCCGGCTCATGGAGCAGCCTGGCCTGCGGGGAGTGTGGCCCGCATAGCCTAGGTGGCGGCCAGCGTGGCCTAGATGGCAGCCCGCGGGGCCTGCACTAGCGTCCCATGTCGCCTGGCAGGCAGGTTGCTGGAGGCGCCCACCCCGAGACGCGTAAGGGGTGGGGGGATGTCGTGCCCCCCATCTCCCAAACAAAACCGGCACCTAGCAACGGTTCGGTAGCACGCGGGACCCAAGAGGGTCCCTCCTCGTCTGACTGGATGAGGGGCCAGCCGGTCTGCTCTGTCGGCGGCCGACCCTACTGAACGCTTCTTCTCCACTGCCATGAAAATGGGCTGTGGCTTCTTCCTTTGCGCGGAGCAACAGTGCCGCTTCCCTCTGGTGGCCTGGTAGCCGTCCGTCTGCACCACCGCGGCCAGGGGAACGACTTTTTCCTCTACGCGGCGCAATGGAGCCACATCCTTCCAGAGACCCGGCGGCCCTGCACCTCCGGTTTCCTTCTCGTCTGACTAGATGTTGGACACCGTTACACCTCCACCACTGTCAACAAGCGATGAAAAATGGTGGTGGAGGTTTGGGCCATGATTGTTCGGCCCGTGCCCTCTGTGTTATGGTAATATCAATAGGAAAATCGTAAAGAAAGATTTGAACGATGAATAATGAAAACAAAATCAAAATTAAATCCCCTACCTCAGGTTCATTGTTCATTGATGATGTCGTGGAAATTCGGTCACTGATTCATTTACGTCGGGGAAGAAGATGAAGATGTTGAGGACGTCGTCGTCGGTGTTTTTCAAGGACAACATTTCCCCCCTTTCCCCAGTTAAATATCGTGCTTCATTGGCGGAAGAAGTGTTCTTCATCGGAGAGTTATTTTCCTCCCAAGGTCCACAAAAAAGAAAAATGCCAACAATAAAATAGGTTATGACATCTTATTAATTTGATGGCATAGAATTCAAAAAGGTTTAAATTAATTAATTGAATGTGTTCAATTAATTAATTTAGATGTTTGGCACCATAAGTGGGGAGTTCAAGGGGGTTTCTCCCACTTAATGGGGAGTCCAAGAGGTTATACCTCGGGTGGCCCCCATCAATTTGATAAGAAGTGGTGTTTAGACCTTTGGTGGGCCGCACCACTATAACCACGCATGGGAGGTTAAGGTGTGGTGGCCCCACCTCAAACCTCCTCTAGGAGGTTTTATCCAACTAAAAATAAATTAAGATAGGAATTTAAATTATTTTATTATTCCCAAGTAAAACCCAAAAATTATTTTTCATTCCCAACCATCTATCGTCGAGGTGAAATCATTTTTAAGTGAATATTGGCACTGTGAGTTCAACGGTGCCCTTAGATTTCAATTCTGAGCACCGGTTAAAAAGTTATAAAACCCGCTCGTACGTTTACTGAAATACCCGAATAAAAATTCAGAAATAGATTCTAGACACAACGTGCCTCTGAATCATGCGCCATCAGTTTTCACGGTCTCTTAAAATTCCCATGTAATTAAAAAAATCCAAGAAATTTTTGGGTCTTTATATCCTATGTAGTATTAAAAGATCATTGGAATATAGGGGAATAGTATACAGATTATAAAGAACATATTTGTATCCCAATATCATATAATTTGATTTATACCAAAATTTCCAAATACACTGGACATCTTGACCATATTGGATTGTAATATCTGTGTCTTAATTTAATGAATCCTGAAATAAGGTATATTAATGATATGTGTTTTCCTAGTTTGTATCAATGTAATAATATTTTCATTTTTTATTATTTAGATTATAAAACTTATTTTATTCATTTAGGCATAGATTTTTTTATACTCCCTATAGAAAATTTCATGTAAATGTGCATAATTGGAGTGAGATACTATTGTTTTAATACTAAATTTAACTTATGAGCATTATTTGAAGTAGTCTAATTAATTATGTCTTCTATTATAATTATAAATCTCACCATAATTATACAACTTTTATAGTTATTTATTTTTTTGGATTCCTTATACAATTTCCAACATATCATTAGAAGGGAGGGTTGACCAATTCTGTCATTTGAATGAACATATGATCCACACAAGAGGCCCAGTGAAGATGTGAAGAAACTAACTAGCCATGAAGATTGAATTTTCCTTCTCAATATAGAATTCCAAAATAATTTATTCTCCACCAAAAGTTGATGCAAAATACCATTCTTATCATAAAAAAATTCAAGCCCAAATCTACTAAAAAGCGGGCCAAATGAAGCTTTGAAGTCTAACCCACCATTCCGTTCTGAAATTAAAATCAGCAAAAAATTATTAATTTTTTTTCCGGTTATATACATTCATTAGAGATGATATTTTTTAGTGGGAAATAGAAGATATATATTTCAGACGTTTTAGAATAAAGTGTTCAGATTTGAGGGAATCTTTATTTTCAAAATTCAATTCACATTCCATCCTTTGAAAATGTGGTGATAGAAATTGACATATTAGAATTGTTTATTAAAAACACCATAACATTGGCTCTTTAAGTCCAATGGCTACAAACTTTTCAGAGTATAAATTAAACAGGTATGTATAACACTTTTATTAATATGATATTTAAATATTATTCTATCAGGATGGTCCAATATTTGAGCCATTTGGAAAGACAGATTTGGAATGAAAAAAGTTTAACACCTTTGGTTATAAATATATCCCCCATAATATCAATGAAAAGGGTTGTAATTTAAGAAGAAATGAACATAAACTGGAACAACCAAAACCTTTAAAAATTCTTTTTAGGACCTTCAAAATTCATGTTTTCACTTGAGAGACACTTCTTCCAATCTGTTTTTTTCATTTACTTTTGTGTTCATTTAATTTGTAATTGCGTAAGTTGTTTTAATATAATTATATATTTTATGCATATTTATTATTCATATTAACTTTTAATCATCCACCATATTTACTTAAATATCAATACTCTCGAAATATTTGAAATCATATTGAATCACCTTCCATTAATTTGCTTCCTCATTCAATCAAATGCCTAATTTTAATTTTCGCCATCATTCGTGCATGTATGTTTGGCACAAAAATCTTTTCTTATCCCATTATATTCATTCTATTTACAATTAATCACAATGAAAAAATATTACCTAATTCATAATCATCTCAATGGTTGAGTAAATCTACCATGTGGGGGAGTCGTATTTTTGGGACATTAATTGATTAAAGGATTTTTCTTGTTGAGTATTCTTTAGGTCAACATTGTATATGTTTAAAATAAAATGTCATGGAATAGTGAAATGTTTTGTTTAACATGTGGATTACATGGATTATTGGAACCATAAATACACCACCATAGACATACTTTAATTTAAATTAGTACCCTAGTTTATTTAAGTATAGGATTAAATTCATAACTCTTGGGTATTCCGATCAAAATTATCTTGTGAAGTGGGTGTTAATTTAATGCTATATAAAGAAAAGATCAACAATATCATAAGATTAAATCCCAAATAATGATCTTACCCAACTATTTATAAATTTTATAAATCATTCTAAATCAATAAATCATTTAATTTTAGCTCTAGAAACAACCACCCCCAATTAAAAAGACAAATCACAAAAAAAACAATTGACCATTAAAAATTATCGTCACCGAGGATTCAACCTGAGTGCCGCTATTCACATTATCATAGCACCAGAGCCTCGAATGGAAGATAAGTGACAATAATATGCACTTAAAATGGAAAAATATTTGGGGATGGTGCATTATGTAGTTGGTAGTTTTTGGTTATTATAATAAAACAAAAAAAATTAAAAAAAATTAACCAATAAAATTCTGAAAATAACACAAATAAAAACTTTCCTTATCATAAAAAATATAAAATGAAAAAAATAAACAAAGAAAAATCCCATTCCCTATCCTTAAAAATCTTAATTGAATGCTCTATAACCTCCCAAAAAATTTATCATATTTGTTTGACCTAGAAATTGAGTGATCTCTAAGTGAACATAAGAGGAAAAGTAGATATATCAAATCATTCATGATCTAATACTAATCAAACTAAATGAACTAGAAATGACCAATACAATGGAATGAAACCATAAAGAATGAACTTCCCCTAATATGAATTACCATCCCTTTGGTATTGCATATAAAAACATTTATGCCTATATTTGACTTAAATCAGGTTTAATTAATTTTCTACATCATTTCTAGGGTCTAGATGATGAGGATCCTAGAATTCACCTCAAATTATTCCATGTGGTGTGATCTACCATGAATACTAAAGGGGTTTCTAAAGAAAAAAAATCAAACTTCAATAATTTAATTTCTCCCTATCTGACCCCACCAGGAAATGGATGTACTTACACCATCCTGGTTCCATAACCACATGGAATGACATGAAGAAAATATTCCTAGAGAAACTCTTTCCTAATTAACTTACCTCTTATATCCAAAAGAAAATAACCTGTATTTTTCAATTCCATATCAAATAACTCTAGGAGTACTAGGATAGTTTCAAAAAGCATGCAGAAACCTACCAACACCACCAAATCCCTAACCAACTCTTTATCCAATACATATATGGGGTTCATTGTCTAGGGAGAGAAGACTCATTGATTAAAAAAGTGGAGGAGCTCTTATTGATAAAACCCCTGCAGCATCATGATATCTCATAAGTAATATAGCTTTAAAAAAGTATAAATTTTATATTCGAATACATTATCAATGAGAACATGTCTATGAGAATAAATTTATAGAGAAAACTAGGAGGGTTGAGTGGATAGGTGAACTTACTGGTCTTTCGAGACAACTAGTTGTGAGTCCCAAATCCCCAACCTCAACTTCTACAAAAATTTTGTTCCCTAGAACTGTCAAAATTTTGGGAATCTGTCGCTCACCATATCGTAAAACTGACACATTTTCACTACTTCAATAGGATTCATCTGATTCAACCAGACCAATGGAGCTCAATGCAGCATATTCTTAGAGGAACACTAACCATCCAAAAACCACGTAAGTTTAATAAAAACTTAAACCAAACACACCCTAATCACTTACCTTCTACCATTAACCCAGACTTGAGGTTTGGTAATCCCATTTCTCATACCCCACAACGCCATCCTCAAAACCCAAACCAATTCCAATATGGTCAAGGTATTGGTAACATCAAAAAACTGTATACTTTTTTCCCTCATATTTAACGGATCAATCCCCCTCTTTCTTCTTATGGATTCCACTATCGTAATGATCCATCACAATTCCCAACCTAATACAAGAACATTCCCCCAAAACCAAAATCATGATATTCCCAATGTAGGACATGACTATTCTTCCAAGAAACCATAGGAAAGCATTGTGAAAGATCCTGCCTCCTACACCCATTCTAGCCTCAAAAACATTGAAACCAAAATTGTTCAAATTTCATCTCACATTAGCCAGTAGCTACTCACCAATTCTTCCTAACTCCAAGATTATCTATTAACTAACCCTAAGGGTAATTTAAGAGCAATTTAAATTAGACTGGGAAATCAAGTCTAAGTTCCTCATGATAAATCCCCTAAATCCCCTTTTAATGTAGATCCTTCAAATGAAAAGGACAAAAAAATACTAAAAACAAACCTAAATACACTCCCTCACCATCATCCATTCATCTAAAGAACCTAATTCCTTTCCAATAAGCTATCTATAAGCCAATGAAATCCTTTAACCCTGATCTTGAATTGCTTGGAATGTTTATAAATATTGAAGTCAGCATTCCCCTATTAGACTCCATAAAAAAAATTCCTATGTTTTCCTTCTTTCATAAGGAATTGTGCACTAATATGAGATAAATTGGGACCATTGGGAATGTTTCAACACAATAGTCCATACCCATTATTTGCAAGGATCCTAGGACCTTTGCAGTTTCATTCCAGTTTGGAAGTTCCAACTTCGATGATTCACTCATAGTCCCAAGAGCCTTGACAAATGAAAAGCTTAAATACTTCTTATCCAACATTAGTGTATGCCTCTTACATTGAATGGGTGTTTTCCTTCAGTTATCCAATCAATGAACAATTTTTACTCCAAGAATATTTGAGGATGTCCTAGTCCGATTGAATGATCTTATCTTCCCAGCCGACTTCTACATCCTTGACACGGAAGGGGTGAAAACTTCTTGCCAATCTCTTTTGATTCTAGGAAGACATTTTCTAATGAAATCAAAAACCAAAATTCATGTCCATGCTTGTATTGTATCCATGGAATTTGTTCACCAACTGGTAAAGTTTAATATTTTTCAATCCAGGTGATACCCATCAGTGAATCAATCTTTATTCCATATCCATGATTATGAAAGTCTCTCTGAGAGTGTGTTGAATCCAAATACTTCATCTTCTTCATGTTCTACTTATAGAAGTGTTTGTGAATAGTGAATCTTCATTAACCTAGTAATAAATGGAGATGATGATGTTGACATTACAAATTCAAATTACATTCATCGAAATGATATTTAAAACACTTTGTAATCCCATATCACTTCTGGCCTCCAGAACTCCATCATGGATTAAAATAAGGAATACAAACAAGAAAGTTAATATATTTATTCAAATTATATTATCTAGTATTGTTTATTTCATATCTATGAGTCTAATAATTCTATTATATGTGAGGTGAACCCTGATCAAATGTATTTATATTGTCCGGATGGTGGTGATGTTTGTGATATTTGTTCCTTATTTAATAAAGTGATCACTGGTGAGGTTGAAATTGACCATTCATTGAATATAAATTGAAATATAGAATATTGAAAAACTTATTCTGTCTTATGACACCACTGATCCATAGTACTGTATATCATTAAGTAATGAAATAAATGAGTTAAAAACAATTGAGACCTCATATTTGGAATTCATAATATATGAAACTAACATCAATGCACCGTCAGAATTGAATCATCTTTATGAAATTGAAATCAAATAAATACAACACTCTATGGGATGCATAATACCATAATTTTTAGACCAAAGAGAGGATATACATTTTCTATTTCCACACCATTGAATTTCAAGATAAAAATAAATGAAGGAGAGAAATAATCCAATGAACCATAAGGAATCACAAATGGGAAGTTTTTCTAGAAGCACAATGGAGTTTATATAATATGGTGGCCACCATCAGACTATGGGTAGTCCATTGAAATTGTCTAGCTGTAGACAAATATATTATTCCCTACTTGGGAGGCAACCCATTTTTTATTTTACATTTGTAAAATTTTAATTTATTTTTACTTTTTTATTAAATGAATAATTGTTCTTGTTTTTTTTATCTTTTAGGTAATGAAAATTTCCAAAACCATCACTATAGAGGACTAATTCCCCAAGAAGCCATTGAATTCCATAGTTCCACCTATGGATGAAGATGGAGACCCACTAAATCAAAACTCAAGGATCTTATTTCACTTTAACTCCTCTTATCTATCTCCCTCATTATATATATATATATTTAAACTCATATATCTATATCTCTATCTATTTTATGTGTGTGTTTTTCTAAATAACTTTAAAAAAAATATATGAAAGAAGATTCATACTTACTCACCATCCAATTTCAACATTTTTTCTAACCATTTTGGAGGGTCAAAAAGATTTGTCTTCGTATAAAAAATTTTGTATTTTCATCATGACTTTGGATAAAGAATCATGTTTCAAAACCAAAATTTTTTTATTTATAAGTTTTATATTGAGAAAATTTTTATTAACTAACCCTAAGGAACAACATTACCTTTCATTCCATGGTCATATATGAATATATTTTCATTTTGTCTATTTTTCACCATTGATAGTGTGTATTGGGTTTGTTGACCACCAAGTGGAATTTCCTACTATGGTGTGCTTGAATATGACAAAGTCCTTTTTTAAACTACATTATAATCACAATATCCAAATATCCTTTCATTAACCTTATATTAATTATTTTTTTAAAGTCACTTAAATCCTATGAAAATATTTTCCTTGATATTCACATTACAATCCTAATACATTGTCCCAACCAAAATCTACATGGAATTATATAACATAATTTATTGAAATTTAAGTTTGGGGGCATGAATTTTATTTTGGGCACCATTTAATTGATTTTGAATGTGTTGTTATATGATTGGGTACACATATACTTTTTATATTGGGAGAGAGTATGTCATTCAGTGAATTTTAGAAATGTATTTAAATTTATGTAATTTTGTAATTATTATTTAAGAGTGTTAAAAAAATGAAAAAAAAGAACAAAAAATGTTATGTGTCTTAGGTTGGTTTCGAAATTACTCTTCATAAACCTCTAATATATTTTTAACTATTATAGTTATTATCATGAGGAGATTAAACATGGGTTATGATATGATTATGATATATGTTTGTTGTTAAACTTTCAAAAAATGAAAAATAAAAAAGAAAAAGAAAAAAGAACACTTATTTCATTTGGAGAAGCTTTTTGTTTATAAATATTAAATCCTCTCATCCCCTTCAAATTTTATTCCTCTGGGTCTTTATTAATACAAATAATTCCCTTATAATTATCTGTTTCAATTTCCATCCATGATTCATTTCAAAAAAAATTGTGCATTGTTTTACCCATACTGATGTTTACCCCTATTTTCATTTCTCTTGTACATTAAATTCCTGCCGTCCCATTTCCATAGAAAACCCCTTATAAAAAATCATGATTAGTTTTCCATTTTGGATAGGGAATAGAAGTTGAGAGCTCTTTAAAACACTATTATTTTCACTTTTTTTTGGTGAAAAAGTGAACCTCCACAATTTTTTTTAATCCTCTGGAGAGGAGTATTATTTTAGTTCCCACCTTTTCCATTTCTAATTTGATCATGAAAAATTAATTTTTCTAGAAACATTGTTTCTCTAATGTATTTTGGTGGAATTAAATATGGATGATTGAAGTGGTTTAAACCTTCCATGATTGAGGGAAGACAATAATTTTTTATTTGTTAAGGAGTGAGAATGATTTTTGTTATGTTTTTATATTTGTTTCATAAGAGGAAATTCAGAAGAAAAAGTGTGTGGGATTTGATTTTTTTTCATTTATTCATATATATTTTATACCCTCTTTAGTATATTTCACGTTAATGTGCTTAATTGGTGTGAGATACTCATGTTTGAATAGTTCATATAATATTTTATAATTATTTGAAGTACTAAAATAAAGTTATTTTAATATATTAATTATAAGTATCGTACTACTTATCCAAATTGTATGGTTCTTTCTTTCATAGATTAATTTTTACATTTAAAAAATATAATTATATGGAATCATTGGTCAATTCATCCATTTGAATGGCTATGTGGTCAACACAGGATGACCCAAAGAATCTGTGATGAAACTAGGACATCCATGAAGACAGAATTAAAAGGATCAATATCTTATTCCAAAATCATTGATTATAAACCAAAATTTTTGGGACAATACCATTAATATTTTATAAAAATTTCAAGGCCCAAATCCCCTAAAGAGGGGCCCAAATGAAGTTTTTAAATCCATCCCACCATTTGTTTGAGAATTGAAATCATCACAACATTATTGATTTTTCTTCTGATATACACAAAATTATTTCTGATATTTTGAATTTTTAAAGAGATTATATTAGTGTAAAACGTTTTATAATAATGATTTTGGATTTTAGAGCATTTTTATTTTAAAAAAACCATTCAAATTCCAGACTTCCAAAAGTAGTGATAAAATGGGTAGATTATAACTGCTTTTTAAAACAACAATAACATTATCTCCTTAATACCAATGGCTTCCAAATTATCATATTATATATTAAACATGTATATATTCAAATTATAAGAAGAATATATTTCAAGATTATGTTTTCTGGATGGTCCAATATTCTTTCCATGTGGAGGGAAATATTTGGAATACAAACAGTTCAACTCCTTGGACTATAAGTAAAATCCCTTCTCTCCCTGAAAGGTGTTGGAATATCAGATGAGTGGATGATAAATTTGAATGAAAAATTACTTGCAAAAGGCTTGGGAGGAACTTCCAAATTAAATTTTTCATGTGATAGAATCTTCCCCCTCTTTTTGTTTTCACCTACTTTTTTGTTCCTATCACTTGTAATTGCATAAGTTATTTTAAATTTTGATTGAATTTTAATGAATGTTTCTTATTCAGATTATTTTTTAATCATCCAAAATCTTTTATTAAATATTATTTCTCATAAAATATTTTAAATCAGTTTTAAACCCCTTCCCTTCCGTTTCATCTTCATTCAATCAAAATTCATTTTGTAATTATCATCACCGTTGTGCATGTGTGTTTGATGCAAAACTCTTTTATTATCCCATTATTGTTGTTCAATTTATAATTAATCACCATAAAAACATATTACCAGATTAATAACCATCCCAATTTCTGAGTAAGTATACCATAGTTGTGAGTAATAATGTTGGGATACTAAGTGATTGAGGTATTTTTCCGTTTGTGTATTTTTAAGTAAAGATTGTGTATGTTGAACTTAAAATGTCAAAAACTATAGTAAAAGCTTTTATTAGAAGAATAAACATTGAAAAATATCCTTAAATTTTATTATTTCATAGAGTATGTGGTTTATAATAATTGAAATACCTATCTTGATATTATGTGTGGATGTGGATCTCGAACAACTATACATAGAACTAATAACTCCAAAAAGATTAATTGGGTATTAACTCTATTTTCACCTAGTGAATGAAAAAAGAGGCCTTCATGTAAATACTATTTAACAATATTTTTGGACATTATTATGTAAATTTAAAAGGTCTTTATGAATCATTATGAATGTAAAAAATAACCATGATATTTTAATGTCGGAAGTTATCCATAGATAACTATGACTGAATCCTAGAAACTCATAAGTTAAGTAATGTGTATCATTTATGAGTTATCCCTTTAATATTCATTAGTTACCTTTTATGTGTTTAATAGATTGAAATTTTTCATACATAAAATTTCCCTCCAATTTAGTCAATGCATTGAAATTAGTGGCATTGAGTCAAAATCAAATATTACTGGAAACATAATGACTGATCAAATGAGAGGCCTCACCTGATAGGAGTAAGAATAATTATTTTCCTGATAATTCATACTATATTATCTCATAATTTAAAGAAAAAATTAATAATGTGGAAAAAACATAATAATAAAGATAAATTCATTATTTAGACGTTTATGTGACAAAGACCTCCAAAATTTTATGGGACTTCTAATCCTTTAATCCCAAAACAATGGACCAGGTCCACTAAAAAGATCATCTCTATCCAAAAGTTATCTGTGAAAGAAACGTTATTTTTTGTTTTTTATCATATAGAAGTATAATTTGATAAATGTTCCAAATTCATTGAAAATAAAAAAAACATAGTATGATATTATAGCAATGTTGTTGAAGTAATTTAATAAAATGATTTTTAATAAATATTTCCATTGCACACTCCTGCATAAAACAATGATTGATTTCCTTATCCTCAGATAAAATGAAAATGAATTCATCAAATTGTACTTGGAAAACATCAAAAGTATTGTATGATATTACTTCTACATTATAATTGAACTTATAGTAATTTATCCACTTATTTAGTGGGATATTTTTTAATCTATGAATTTCTTTGGTGATTTGAGACTTCTATAGCTATGAGAAAATTTTCTATTGTTTCATAAATTATTAATAGTGATTAATTAATCTCAAGGTTCTCATGGTTTTGGAGATAGTAACTAGAATATTGAGTTTAATTATAGGGTATGAATTTGGAAATATCCCAATGGTAATACATTCTAACATCAGTCTTGTAAAATGTTTGGGAAGAAGCATAATAGAATGTTCATAATAGAGAAATGGAAATGATTTAGATGTGGGAATGAAGGAAGCCTAGCATGTTAATGTCTATGAGAGAAACGAACTATTGTGATGGAGGCATATAATGAAACTTTAAATCCATTTCATTATATCCAATGTTTCAAATTAGAGGAACATAAACACTATATGAATCAAAGAATAATTATAAGAAATGCCAGAAACAACCAATGACAACAACCTTAGAGGCCTAGAGAAAAATGGAGTGATTATTCCATAATAACTATTTAGGTGGATCCTAACAATTTCATAGTAATATATATGTTAGTAATAAGTTAAATGATAATTTCTTTTCATTATTTCCTATCACACATGATTAGTAGAACTATTCATACACCATCTCAAAACATGAAGTGGAGATATTCATGAAAATTCTAGATAGGAAAATTATTACTCATTAAGTGTATATCTTGTCCCCTACCTATATTTTTAGGATGAACATCCCATAAAACCATGTGATACTAACATTAGTTGAATTCAAATATATTATTTGTAAGTAAAAGATTTAATTATTTATATCTATAATAAACTGCTGAGAAAATGAACTCACCATCAATGTCACAAATTTTCCCTCCAATTATATATATGTGTAAGGAGGAGTATGAACCTATATTGGAATCATAAGATTAATTATGGATATTAATTCCTTATGTGAATAATATAATGAAAATATGAAAGAAAATATAGAATAGATCATCCTTGATAAAATTACCATAGTAAAATAATATTATTTTCTACAAACCAAAGAATTATATGGTTTTCCTCCTAATCGAGATGTTGAGTTTCCTATCTAAATTTTATCAGGTGATTCAATAATATCAAATAATCCATAGAGAATAGATGAAATTGAAGTAGAAGAGTTGGGTAAGAATCTTTTTGAAAATTATGATAAATGGTTTATACACCCCAGTGTCACCCCTTATGTTACACTTATCATTTTAATCTAGTAGAATGTTGGGCCAATGAACCACTATAATTAAAATTGGGAGATCAAAAAGATCATGATATAGAAAAAGTCTCATCTACAATGTATTTATGGATTGTTATATAATATATGTAGTTTCAATTACTTATTTATGGTCCATCTCTAGTTAGTATAAAATATATAAATGTGAATAAGTATAATATCCTCAATAATAGTTTTTTCACAAGGTATGATCACTAATAATTCATAAAGAAAAAATTTGGACTCACAAATTCATAGAACATCTAAATGGAAATTATGAATAGATTATCTAAGTAATTATTTGAAAAAAATGTATTATTTATGGACTATATACTTTTCTACTAAAAAACCAAGGATGATAATGGGAAACTGTTTCATGTTTTATGAAATACAAAATGAAATAAAATTATTTGAAATTATAGTCAAGTTATTTTCTATATAGCGAAAGGAAAACTAATTGGTAATGTTATCAATGGAAATGGGAAAACTGGGGATCCTTCAAAAAATATTGGCAATTGAATTATTTCCCATTCCTATATATATGATAGGGATAACCAGTTTCGTTAGATTAGCTTTTCACTATCATTAATTTGTGAGAAACTTTTCATGATTTCTAGGACAACTAAACAAGCTTACCTGAAAGGGAGAATAGTTTTCCTTACATTATGTATTAAAGGAGAGTTTTAAATATTTATTGATTGGTATAATCATTACATCTATGCTCACATTACACACTAGTGTGGAAGGATTTTTGATCAACAATGATGCATCCAAAAATTTCTTGGGTTGTGTACATGTCCAAGACTAAAAATTAAAAATTTGTACCTCCCACTAATTAATGTTCCAGGAGAAGAAATACCTAATATATAATCAAAAATTTGTTCCAATGATATCATTACCGATTATTTGGTGAAATTAACCCTAAAAAGGAATTAATGAATTATATATATCATGAAAACATGAAGTATATATTGACATAAAATGATTTTTTATACAATGATAACGTTTTTTAGAGATGATCAAGGAATATGATTGTTTAATAAAATACTATTTCGGGATGGAGAAAAAAGAGGTGTATTCTCTTGTTACAAAGGATCCTCCTACCCTATCTGTGAGGTGGATTGAAACACACCCAATCTTAATTTATATGAAAAGGATATAATGGGATCCATAAAAAGTTATCTATTTATCCTTTCTCAAATAATTTCTCACCCATATATTATTTTGAGGATCAAGGAGTCCAACAAATATGGTGTAGATATACTGAAAAAGGTATCAATTATTCTAGATTTATAGATCTTTAAAGATGTAGATATAGTTTTTGGAATCCAAATATGAATCTCATAAAAACCAAATATACATAGGGAATTTATATATGTCTTACAAAAGTCATTATTATTTATTTAAAATGGAATTAATAATATGTAAAAATATCTAAGAAAATACCTTTTCTCATATAACATGAATAGGAGGATCACAGATTTTGTATATCGATTTTTGGGATTCAAAAATACCAAAGATGAACAATAAGAAGTATAAGGGTACGATGTTACCACATACCATAATAGTAAAATAAATCATACAAAATAACCATTTATTTCATTATAGGAATCCCTCATACATCTAAAGGAAATAACATCATCTGGGCGGTAGTAGATCACCTGATCAGGTCAGTAAAATTTGTTATTGTCAAGGAAGACTTCTCTCTTCACCGAAATTCAATGACATACATAAGGTAAGTGGTAAGATTGAATTTATTGAGAATCTATATTGTATATTACAAAGATATAAGGTTTAAATTGAGGTTAAAGAGAATCTGTTAGTAGCTATTGGGTATTGAGATGACTCATAGTATTTCATATAAACCTCATATACATGTTTATTTTAAAAGTAATATTCAATATCTATTTGATATAGTAATATATTGTTCTATGTATATCTCTGAATGTTTTGATAAGAAAATTTATCTATTGGAGTTCCCATTTAATAACAGTTTCCACTCTGGTATTGAAATGGAACATTTTAAAGCTTTTTATAGGAAGTGTTGTCCGAATCCAACATCTTGGGATAGATTTTGAGAGTAAAATATTAAGTTATATAATATTTTAAAATATATAAAAGATAAGATTCAAACCATTCTATGTTATATGAAATTCCCAAAAATTCATCAAAAATATCAACACATAAAAATCATATATGAGACCTAGATTTTATGGCTAGAGATAAAGTGTTACATCATATCTCAATATGGAAAAATTTCATATCATTTGGGAAGAATATAAACCATAGTTATATATATATATAAGACTATTTTAGATCAATTAATAGCTTAGATATTTTTTCTATCATCTAGAACACCCACCTTACTTATCTCAAATACATGAGTTGTACCACATACACCTTTTAAGGAATTACAAACCAAACCCATTACACATATAAAATCCAAATATAGTGCCTTTAGTGAATGATATTTTATATGAGGTGAATTTTAGTAATGATCACAGATCATATATACAATTTTCAAGGAAATAATACAACTAACCAGGTCAATGTTTTATGGCTCAACAACATGTTAAATGAGGTCATATGGGAATTATAATGATGATGAAACAAAAGTACCATCATATATTTTTTGTGTATGAAATAAAATTTCATGGGATGACTTTATGATTGGGGGAATAATGTAATGACCCAAACATTTATAAATGAAAATCCATTTTGAAAGAAGGAATTTCTTATTTAAGATTGTGTCAATAGAAATAAATTGCACTTTTATTTATTTTGGACCAGTATAAAATATATATTTCTTGATTTTAAATACCATTAAAGATCCTAATTTTTGATAATATAGCTATTATATAGTGACTATTAAGATTCTTATATATTAAAGGTTATGATAAAATCTAATTGAGACAAATGGATGAAGTGATGGACTCAAAAATTTTGATTGTAAGATCGAGGGTGTTTATAATATATTTATCATTAATTTTTTTTTTATTGATTCAATTTCCCATAATTTTGACTCTAATAATATGGGATATAGTATTAAAATATTTTTACATAAATATTCTTGATATAACCTAGACATTAAGTTGGTGTGTATGAATAGTAATAAATACACTGAAATATACATAATGGTCATAGTAAAAACAGTATTTTAAATTTATTAATAAAAAAATCAACCAACTATAATAAATATATTTTATTATATAAAAAGATATCATTCCTTCGTAAATTTCTTTTATTTCCTTTTTTATAAAATATTATAAACAGTTTTTGGAAAATTTAAATATGATATTTTATAAAATGAAAATAATTTTTTAAATCATCATATAGATATTAACATAGGTTGATTTTTATGGATTTTTCCAAAAATAATGATTTTTCAGTGAATATTTAAAAACATAATATGTTTGTAAAACTATCATTTTGTTTTAATAAATTTAAAATTTTAAAAATATCATTATTCATTTAATATAACCTAAAATTAAAATTAATAGCAATCATATAGATTTCTCTCATTTAATGAAATTTAAATAATCTTCATGCTTTAATTTATTATAAGTTTATTTTTAGGATTTGTAACACATTTTTCTAAAAAAAAATTTAGAATAATGTTTCTCAGTTTTATCAAATGAAAATACTCTCAATTACGGAATATTTTATATTAAATATATAGATTATATATATACAAATGAATTAAATCAAATAAATTATGATTAATTATCATATAGTTATTAAAATATCAGGTCGTCCTTGAAAAAATACATTTCATTATATACTATTATATCAACATGTTTGTAGATTTAATTTCAAATTAAATTATACCCCTTTTGTGAATTTAATTTGAAAATATTGATTCCATATTTTATATGAGAGTAATTTGTATTATATTATTAATTAAATATAATTTTTTTTATATTGAATAGTAGAAATTAAAAAAACAGTTACTTTTGTATAAAATTTAATAGGTTATAAGTGACAAAACAAATAAGTAAAGAGGATAATATGTTTTAAACATTTTTATTTTTGATTATTGGGGTGTGGATCAGAATTATATATCTTCCAATATTATATTGGTAATTTTTGAACTTTTATTGAGATTGAAATACTTTTAGTGAATTGTTTTTTATTAAGAAATAACTCTAATCCCCTTGTACCAATACATGTTTTAAAAGAAAAAAATTATGTTGCATAACATAAATGATTGACAACACTAATCTTGAACTATTTTATATACAACATCGAGTCTTATAGGTGTTATATAAAACATTGAGTTTAAAAAAATAACAATTATTTGAATTTATTAATTAAATTTATATATTATATATTCAATTAAATTTTTTTGACATTCATATAATATTTTTCATAAGCATATGATAAGAAGAATTCAAATTTTATGCATAAAAATATATATTTTTTTAATAGAATTTTTTCCACCTTATAACGGGGAAGATTTTTTAAAAATAAATTTTGAAACATTTTTAAAATTTATAATACTAAATAAATTTTTTTTTGAATAGGAATAAAAAATTAACATAGTGTGAAATTTTGGTGTTTACGAAAATATTTCATTTTTTTATGAATAATATAATAATACTGAATTGTAATTCAAAACTGAATTGTCTATTAATTTATATATAATTTTATATTATATAAGATTTAATGAATATTGAATTAAATTATAAATAAATTAATCCAAATTATTTCATTAGAAGAAA
This sequence comes from Viscum album, assembly GCA_963277665.1. Classification (NCBI taxonomy): domain Eukaryota; kingdom Viridiplantae; phylum Streptophyta; class Magnoliopsida; order Santalales; family Viscaceae; genus Viscum; species Viscum album. The sequence continues at coordinate 916,949,499 of OY728164.1, read as the reverse complement.
TTGTAGATAGAAATTAGATATAAAAACACATCGAACTCATTAAAATTTTCACTCAAATAAATTTGCATTCTCATCACATCTGAGAGATTAAGTTTAAATGAGATTCATCTAATTATGTGAGACGAATTTGAAAAAAATTGATTTCATATATTGACTCATAATAATTTATAATTTCTATTAAGGTAAAAATAATTTTTCACATAATATATTAATTAATGAAATTAAAATTAATTAACGTGATTAAACAAAAAATGAGTTTACTTGGTGGTTAATCATTGAATATAAGATGTAAAACTAACAAAACACTTGTTCAACACCAATTTTTGGACATATTTCCATAATTATGAAAATAAGATCAAAATATATGAGTTTTTTAGATACATTTCCATTAATTATCTCATTTTATAAGTTATGTTAAGAAAAAGGAAATTTTTTTGATTTCTTCATTTTACTACGTATAATGATTTAAGATAGGTAAAAACTATGTTTGGTTGTTTATACATTTTATTTTTCTAGATAATTGGGTGTTTACCATCAAATTAATTTTTATTTTTTAGATGAACTAGTTGCTTAAAATGATTAATAATCACCATTACTGAAATTATTTATTTAATAATTCACCAATTTTTATAATACTAAAAATATTAAAGTTGAAGTAAATTGAAAAATTTATTGAGTAAATTTATCTTTTAGATGAATTTATCATGACACATATTAGTGAACTTAATATATTTTCATTCAAATATTTTAGTAATATTTTTTTTTTAATTTAAATTATATAAATAATGTTAAAATCGACACTAATTCTATTTTATAATAAATTATATTTTATTTATTGATTGAAAATTACAATGAAATATTATTCTAATTCACGTGATTATTAAATGTTAATATATATAAAATATGGTCCATTAAAGGACCATTTTTTATTTTATAATGACTAGAATGACCACTAAATAACACAAAACTCTATTAGTGCATTTGAGGTTATTACAGTGTTTTTGCGCATTAAATGAGATTATGTTAAAAATAATTTGAACCAAATAATGTATTTTTATATTATAAAATTGGATTTTATATTTAGATTCTTTAGGTCTGAATTTCCTAATAATAATAAATTCAATTTAGTTTTAATTTATAAATTACATAGGTTAGAAAAATATTTACCTTGGTAAAAATAATAATGTAAAATTGAGTAAACATTAAGAGTATGGAACAAAATGATAAAAATTATTTTATTTTTTTATTGTCTAAATTTTTTTAAAACATAAATTCTAGACACTCCATTATTTTTGATTTTTATAGGTACACGAGGTATGTGATACATTTAAATATTGAATAATTTTTAGTATTTAAAAAAACAAAACTCCTCCTCAACTATAAAAGAGAACTAACTCTCTTAAATTAATCATAGGACACAAACCTTTTGGATTGTCCAAACCATACCCGAATCGCATCCCATATTACCTCATATAATAATATAATACAAAATTTAGGATTATATTCAACCAAGGAATTCATTTGGTGGAATCCAAAATGAGTTGCCCAAAAAAGTGGATGATATATAACATGCACAACCAATCAGGCTCAAGGTAAGGGTTTTTCTCATCTCAGTTTTATTTATGTGAGATACCCACCCAATTCACCACTTATTTTTATTATGTGGTTTATATAATTCACATTAAATTAAATTTTTTATTTTTATCCTTAATTTTAGGTGGTTTTTGCATCTTCATTTTATGATCTATATTTCATGGGGATTATGGATAATGGTTACTAAACCAGAAAAGAATTTTGGACTCAATTTTTCTTTTTTAGATATGTGTTATTTTATACAGCTATATTATTTTATGAGGTTTATATTCTTCCCATTTGAGATTTTATATTAGTAATTTACTTCATTCATGATATTCTATGTTTCATATAATGTTATTATTTTATGGTGATGTTGATTCAATGTTACAAAAGATATAAGAGACTTTGATTACAATCTCATTGTTTATTAGGTTTTTTTATGATTATGTCTCCATGTATAAATATTATAATTCTCATAAATTATCTTCTGATATAATTATTCTTGATATTTTCATGTAATTGTATCATTTTTCCACTCTTTAGTACTTGAAATGTTTTATAATGCGTTTTTATGAAAATGTGACTTCATTTCTCCCTTTGGATAGAAATATTTGTTCTTACAAAACAATGTTTTCAAAAAAAATATCAATAATTTTTAAAAATTGTTATATCAAAACAAAATGGTCATTTTAAATGATTTATAAAACAAACATTATATGATTCCAATGTTTTTTTTTTCGAAGAAATGAATTTTAATATGTTTTTATGATTTAAAAAATTATTTTTAAAATGAAAAGGGTATTTTAATAAAAAAGAATAATAATCTTTTAATAGTATTTCTATTCAATAAAGTTAAAAACACAAATTTTTAATTATTATATAAATTTTCAATGTTTCTTTATTCTTTTATAATAAATAAAAAATATACGGTAATTATTATCTAGAGGTGAAATTTTTGTAATTACACCATCCACATACATTCTTTGGATTGACTAATCCTGTTTCAAAGAAATTATTTTGGAACCCATTTATTATTCAGGGGTTAATCATGTTTTAATGATATTTTTATGGACCCCAATTTTTTCCTTCATCAAATCATTATTCAATGATATAGAGTAGAAACACATTCCATTTTCATGGTGTAATCATGTTGTAAATGTAATAACTATTTTTTCAAGATTTTTATTCATATTATGGTTCATAGAAATATTACATGATATGTTGTCCAAGATAACTCCAATTAATACCATTATATATTTGACTATAGGATGTTCTATATAGCATCAGACGAGCCTATTATAGATTTTATGATAAAGTAGCACCCACATCACCGTATGATCTAGTTAAATCCTATACAATGGGTGTCCATGGATTCCACTCCAATGTATTGGGTAACGTATCTTGTCTTGATAGGTAATATTGATGGAGTTACCAAAGGTTTTATCGTATTGATTGATGTGGGATTAGTTTATTTCTAACACTGGATAAACTTGGGTTGTGAAGAAAAAATTTCCATGATAAGAACAATATTTTGATATGTTTGTTTCAGGTTTATAATGTTTCAAACGATGGATATTCATATCACATGGCTCATAATTATTTATTATGATAACTATTTCTTTTTCAATGTTTTAATATTTTATGATCTATTTATACATGTATTTGAGTTATTTTATGGTTTTATCATGCACATTGATTATGTTATCATACCCGTATTCACCCTCACGAAAATTGATATCATTCAATTTTTAATGAATATGTTAACCCTTACTGAGCATTTTATCACACCAATCATATGTTTTACACTTATATAGGTTATAAATAATGAGGTTTAATGTTTTATGTCTATAAATTATTTTAAAATTATTATGTTAATGACCTAATGTGAAATAAGAAAATATGGCATAAGTGGGAGACATTCTCTCTTAAATTCATGGGCACTATTTATGTAGCAGTTTTTATTACATATATGAAACTGAAAACTTAAAATCTCATTTATAATTTAAGTGATCCATGTTTTCCTTTTGATATTGTAATGTTATTATAGTATTAATGGATCATCCTTATCAACATCAAATCTGTAAATTTAATGTTCATGTTTTCTGTACAGGATCTAAGAGTGCAAGTCTAAGGATGTTAAACATGGAATCATAAAGAATTTTAAATAACATTAGGGATTAAGATGTTAATATATGAGGTTATCATAATAGTTAGGGATACTATATTTGGAATATAATCCTAAGTATGATCATATGATTAATATATTAGAAACCCATATGATGTTTTAAAATATTAAGATTTAATATGAATAATGAAATTTTGGGATACATTTTATCTGGATGAGATATTTTTAACCCCTATGACAAATATTAATTGTTATTTATGGAGGCATTGGTTTTTTAATTTGAAGAATAAAATGAAAACCCACTGCATCCAAAAAAGGGCAGGGATTGAAACCATTACTAGAGGATCGTATGGATTTTCTCACCTACCACAACCCTAAATAATATCATTGTTAGTGTCAAATTTATTATATGTATAAATAAATTTTATTTTAGAATAATATGGGATTTTATTTGAAGAATAATGGTTTCTTTATATTTGACTAATATATGATCAAATCTTTTGAATATTTTGTATTCCAACATAGTTAATAAATGATTACAAAAATTTAAGGATATTTATTTATGGAATTATTTGGATTGAACATTAAGTATTATATTTGAAATTTTGAAATTAATGTATTAAGTATTATTAATTTGGAGAATTATCTAACCATGGGTTAACTATTTTGTTTTTAGTTAATTTAAAAATATAATAGAAATAGATTTTTTATCCCTATTATTTTATTTGGTACATAAAAAATTTAATTTTATTTCCAAATGAATGAAAAAAACCACCATGAATATTCTTCATGGAGGGAAAAAGATGATATTGTTATAGAAATTGACAGAATGATGAAATTCAACATTTAAATAAGTATATTTACATGTTCCATTAGATTAATGGCAAATTAATTTCTCAACTCTAGGAAAAATATCTTGAAACAAAAGTATTATCTTAGAACCTTAAATTATGACTAACCAGTGGAATTTTTGATCATCATAGATTTATGTATTTGTGGCCATTAACATTCCATTGATCATTAAATTTTTTTCATCAATGACCTCAGTCACACCCTATAGTTATTTACTATTTTACACTATTCCCACCAATTTCCTAGTATTTAGAAACCTTTTTATGTGTTTTTCCATATAAACCTTCTAATACCCCTTCAGTTTTATGAATAAAGTGTTTTATTAACCTTCTTATGAAGTGGGTTTTTCAATAAAGTTATTTTAAAATGTCTAACCATTGATTATAGTGATAAATTTGAAATTGTGAGTATATAATTTACTAAGGGGGGATGTAAAAACTGATGTGTTTACAATAATATAATTATGTGTCATAGCTTAAGCAACATGAAACACTAATATGGTATAGTTTTATACACAATATTGAGTTTAAATTGTGTTACTAGTAACACTATGTTTTAAAAAATCACTATTATTGGATTGCATAAATGAAATTTATATATTATATATTCCTCAAAAAAAATTTAATTCATATAATAGATTTTATTGACAGACTGTAAATTATTATTTTTTTATTTTATCAAATCACTTTGAAGGGAAAAGTGAGATCCACCAAATCCCACAAATTAACCAAAATAAATAGAAGGGGATACAGAATCAAATTACATGTTCTTCCTCTCCCTTACATCTAAATAATCTTATCTCCATCTACCAAAAGTAGTTTTACTTCCATTTAATGACTCAATTATTTTAAAACTAAAATTTCAAAATCTTATAATTTCTATTTGAAAAAATAAAATTCAACTTGAAATAGTAATATACAAATTATATTAGGATGAATTTTTTATGCTTTTATAAAATTTTTCATTTATTGATGAATTGTAAAAAATGCTAATTTTTAATAGAAAAATGTTATGGAAACAAAAACGGAAAGGATTTAATATATAATAGAGGACAAAATGAGAATAAATTGAGAACAAAAAATATTATTAGCAATTATGATATTTACCATAAATCAAGTATGAACCATCTGGGGGGTACACTTCCATTTATAGGCATTGCAACTAGGTAGGTGAAGGAAGACTAGTGGGGGTGGGAAGCCCACCCTCACTAAATACTATGGCCAACATCAAGGGATTCTTAACACCCCCCTATGGGATGAAAACCCATACCAATTTCATTTGTGTTTGGATACTTATTTTTTAGAATCTTTTTCCAAAAAACATAGTTGGATAAAAATATGAATAAGGAAAATATTAAAGTCATGAAAACTCCCCTATAATGGTTCATTACATTTCACAATTTTCAATCAATTCATTTGTATATTATGTAAAAGAATTATTAATATATTTTTTGGTAGCTCCTTTGTAAGTATGTCCTAAATGATTTTTTTTGGATCGTACATATATCAAGTTGATATCTCCACTCTTCATTAAGTATTTTTTGAAGGAGAAATTTTTTGTGGTATGTATTTTTTCTGATCATTCTTGATGAAGTGTTCCTTAAAATGGGTGATGAATGTAGTATTATCATTGAATAAAATTGTCGGTCTACAATCCCAAGGAAATCAGCTTATCAATCAAATCCGTTGATTCATATGAAACAACCACAAACATTCTCAGCATGCTTTATGTCATGAAAAAACTTATGTACAATTAGAAGATGTTGCAATTAGTGTTTACATATTCATCTCCAAGACATGGATGTACCTCTATCTATAAAAACATAACATGTCTTTGATTTCATATTAGGTGGATCAGATAAATAAATTTCATATACAAATCATGTTATCTTCCTATTATAATTTATTGGAATACAATAAACCCGAATCAATAGTTCCACAACGATAATGAAAAATATGTTTAATTCCATTACAATTTTTTATATAGGGGATGAAATAAATCATTATAATAAATAATTTAAAAAATATATATCTACATGAGTAAAATTTTAATGATACATTAGTAATTTGATAGAACTATGGTATGGTACTTATAGACCAACCAACTTCCCTTTTTCATTAGAAGGTTAAAATTTATATTTCCTTGTATTTAAATATTGAACAAAGATTGGAGTACTTAAATGGTTAACTTTAATCATATTAAATTATCTTAATACCTTTTTAGATTACTTGTATAGATAAAAAAATATTCCACTTGGAATATGATAAATTTGGAATCCAATACAATAATTGGATTATCCCAGGTCTTTCATTTCAAATTCATCTTTTAATATTCTTATTTCTCTATTGATCTCATATATAGTTCCAATTATTTTTAATCTGTTGAGATAAATAATTATTTCATATCCAGGTGTTTTTTTCTTAATAAATACACATAGGAATATAAGTTTATTTAAATACTATTTATTTAAAAAATAACTTATCAAATTATTTTACCACATATGACCATAATTTGTTAATCTATATAATGAGTTCTACAATTTAATTTAATATTGGTCATTGGGTTTTATTTCAAAACTTTGGGTATTTAAAATTGTTCTCAAATTCACATATGTATGATAATATCATTTGACTCATATAAATAAGAACTATAAACATCCATAGGATGCATATTATCCATATTAGATACCAAAATAGGATTAGATATCAAAATTTACTAGCATCGATAACATGATAAAATATCTCCTCATAATCATTTCCAGATCTCTAAAAAACCCTATGGGAAAAGATGAATTTTTTATCCAAAAATATTGTTTTTCTCATTATGCTTATGCAAAAAAACCCATTTATATCAAACATGATTTACTGATCTTGTTCTGAACATGGTGCTTCCAAAATAACATTCACATATTAAATGACCACAATTAAACTTTCAGTACATCTTTCAATTTATTCTAAATGAATAATTTTTTTCATTCCATAACAGAACTGGGGCTACCCATGGTGAATGATGGGCCTTATGAACCCCTTCTTGTGTATGTCCACCAGCTATAACCTCAGCTCGCGAAGCTTTGCAAAATCCATCCAATATGAAAATAGGTTATCAGTGCCATCCTAGGGTACATGTCGAAGAAAAATAATAACTCCATATAAGGAGGTAGTCCTTTAACATTATTAATAAAAACATCCTTGTAGTCGTCCACCGCTACAGGAATGATTGGAATCCTCTCAACTACTGTACTTAGGGTGAGGCTTTCCAATTGGTGGGTGATCCTCTACACCCATCTCTGAGAAATTCTGTCCAATGTAGCATGAGTTTACTTCTCTCCAGATAAAGAAAACATTGTCCCATCTATGTTGACACACTGCATTGTACCCTAAAATAGTCGATCATTACATAGACAATGGATAACAATTCCATGCCCAAGAAGAAGTCTTAAATCCTCAACAACACTACTATGAGATACCATCCAAGGCTCTCGCCTTCTAGAGTAATCTAAAACTTCCAAGACCAGTGTATAATCATAGAATCCCCTCCCGTAGGAGTCTCTACCCAAAAGGATCAAGAAAACAGCTCCACTAAAATCTCTGATCTCAGACTGAGAGCCTTTGCAAGGAAAGAAGGATAAGAACCTATGTCTAAATGAACTGCATCTAGGGTGGAGAATACCCATATTATACCTCAGATCATATCTGGAGCACTATGGTCATAAGCCTCTGTTGCTTGAAGTCAGGCTCGCCCCTATCCTCTTATTTATTGAGGTCGGAGTGGACCACTCGGGGGTGGTTGTGGTAAGACCTCCAATTGTCACCCATCGCCTGCTACTCGTCCTACTCCCCTGCCATGTTATCTACCCTATGGACCTCCTTTCTCAAACTACTACCTCGGCCTCAGAGGCCCCTCGACTATCTGCTTGCCATCTATATGGAGGGTCGAGTAATCATGTTCTGTGTGTCCCATCCTGGTGCACGAGAAGACAATCCTAGTTTTTGGATGACTCCCTCTGGTTTTGGATCCCTGTATTGCTGACCATGCGTCCTTGGGTCGTCCTATAAATGACCTTGCCTACTTGGTCCCTCCCATCTGTTGTCTGCTACATGCAGAAAACAAATCCACCTGGGGTCTGCTGGTAGCTCTTTCTATGGGCACCAGCTTCTCCAAGAATTTATCTTCAACAAGAGCTCACTCCAGCACCCCAACCTGAGTAGCGATGCTGAGGCACAACATTGACACCATGATCTCCCACATAAGTCCCTTCTCAATGGATTTATCTATGAAGAATGGGTCTCGTACCATATCTGTTGAGTAGCGAGATTGCTCGGTAAACCATGATGAGTACTCGGCCACCATCATGCTTCCCTAGTGTAGGTGAATTAGCTCCTAAATTCACATGAAGGACACGATCATTGAAAAAAACTAATCCCTGTAAAATTTCGTAAAGTCATCCCAGGTGAGGGTCACCTCATTATGTGTTTGGTTGGTCAAGCTATAATATCGTTTTTATACCTATAAATGGCTCACAACCAAGATCTCCATCTGGTTAGGTAGTGTCATCACTAAGAAGAATAATCGTGGCACTCCCTCAATACAATCCCGAGAAACCTAAGGATCTATCTCTCCCAAGAACCTGGATGGTCTCTATCTCTAAAACACATGTAGGTTACTGAGTCTAAACACGTCCTCTTAAATAAATGAGAGTATTAGATGTAGAACATCAGGTGGTGGTAGCAGTGTTTCACAACATGGTGGGACCATCTCTTGAATTTTTACCCGAACACACACATTGTCACTAGGTGGAATGTCCTCACGACCTCGTATTGGGATCCTGGATGGTCATCCATGGGGAGGCATCTTGAGCTAGATCAAGATGTACCATGGGTTGAAGGATATACCTTTTGAGCTGAATATTATTCAAAATAACCTAAGGATACACTTATTCCACATGATTTTTCATGTATAGAACCAAAATACAGAATTCAGGGTCCTCGTGTATGGATACATTAGTAGTCTCACCAACACTAGACTCCCTAAATTTAGATTTCAAACTCAAAACCCTTAACAAATTTTCCCCAAAACAAAAAACAGTCTCCCTATATTTGACATCCAACTAACTGCCCACTGACACCAATTTTTCATGACCCATCACCCAGGGCTCATTTTGATACTATCCCAAGACCAAATCCCGAAGTCTAGGGGTTGGCGACTAGCATCGAATGTGTTAATCTTTATATGGGAGTCATTTTCTAGAGTACCCGTATGCGCACACATGCCCAACCATATCCCACACACTAAAAATGAAACAAGTATCACTAATAAAAAGAATATTATGAGTATATATAATATACATGGGCTAGAATACAAACCCAAAAAATGAACTTAAAATAGTATTATACAAAAATGAAAATTGGATGGCCATCTGCGGAAAACCCCACATGATCATGAGAGTAGTGTAGCTATTTAACGAAGATGAAGAAAATCATGTCCACACCATCCTATTGGGAAACTCTTGGTCCTAGGCCACCAAGACCACCGTTATGGAATTTGTTGGTCCTGTCTCTCAGAGAACCTCAAGGTCCTAGTCCTACAAAGTCTCTGTTGAAACATCGATCATTTTCACCAGAAACAACACATTCCGGAGAATCCCAGGTAGTGGTGAGTAACCAAATACTTAGTATGGACCCCAAACAAAAAAAAACACCACATATAAACCCTCAATGTAATTTATTAATCACATGAAAACTCACACAGAATATACATTTAGGGTTGAGATAAAAGAATCATCAGTCACATCATCGAAAACCTTGACTTATAGAGAACTACTCCTCTATAAAGTACGGTGGGCCTAGAAAGTCACACGTATGTGATTCCCACTAACCTTGGTCTGCTTAGTCACACCTCATCATCGCGTATAATGGGCCCACAATGTCATAGATAAGTGACTCCCACAAATCAAGTCAACTGAGGTACTCCTCCTCATCAAGTATTATTGGTCTGTAAAGTAACACAGAAGTTATTCCCACAGTGGGCCTACAAAGTGACATAGAAGTGCTTCCTACTTGGCCATTATTGAGCCACATGTAGTCTAAGCTCAATAGTCTTCAGGTATTAGCAAACTGCGTGGTTCTGTATGTAGTGCGAATGGTAGAACCAATCCTTATGACATTCATCGTATCTCAAACTCAGTTAAAGTCAATATATGTCGGGCCAAAATATGCTCCTTGTTGATAGTATCCCCATACCTCAAACAGAATGTAAATCAGATGCTCGGTTTGTAAGATACACGTGTTTTAGGAAATAGGGGTCGATTGCATCTTGGCCCAGTATAACTCGGTTGGACCGACCCGAACAACATGGAACAAGGGTACCATATACCCTAGTGTCATTTGACTGACTTTTCCTAACCTGGTTTGGGTCTGGTTCAATCCTGTATGGGCTAGATAGTAGGCCCAGCTCAACGGGCCTCATTGGACCCATCCTTGTTTGGCCGATGGTCCAGCCCACTGGGTCTCCTGGTGACCCGATCTAGTCCTACCTGACCCAATGGGAACAGGTCTAACCTAATGGTTAGGGGTGCCACCTATTAAAGTGAATCCCAGTCCATGTGGTGCGGGCCTCTGTGCACCACCTAGCTGGGAAGTAGTGGATTGCCGTATCTGGCCTCTAATGGCCCTGTAGAAGCATGGGGACCTCCTATCGCAGTCAAGCGACCCGGGCTCGCCCATCCATCAAGACCTGGGTCGTCCAAACACGCGATACCAGGCGGGTACTACATCTCCCCACTTACCCTGCGATGTGACTCTCTACCTGGCCATTGTCATGGCCTATGGCCCTCTATCCGACCATTCAACATGTGGCCAACGCCGCCGACATATTCTTCTGCATACCACCGGATGCGCTCTGGTGGTCCGTTCTTCACTCTGTCTACGCCTAGGGTATCCAAGGAGTGTCCTTTTCCCCTCGAATGTACCAAACCTGCCTTGCCATCAATTTGGATGTTTGGACACAAAGAACAGACATACACATGGATCCATCATTGTTTGTTTCATTCCACGCACTTTGTGTTTGAAGTTTAAAACATGGGGAGGCTAAGGGATTGTTATTCAATCATAATAAGTAATAATCTTTATCTCGGATTATATATCCCAAAGAAAAATCACCATTGCTCAAAAAACCACATATCACAGATAAACCTCTTTGTTGGTTGATCCATGTCCATCATTTCAAAAAATGAATAGGGAAAACATTAAAATAAAATAACATCTACCTTGTTGAAGTTCATTTCCATAGTGTTCGTACTCAAGGGTTCAAGACATATATGTCATTTTACTCTTATGACTCCATTATTAAAGGTGCATTGAAGATGTTTGACATTCATCGCAAAATGTCGTTCTTCATTGGAGAGGATGTTTATTGAAGTTTCATCAGAGAATCCTCCCAGTTTAATACCTCATTCCACCAATGCTTCGACCAAAATAAATGGAAAAAACACTTCACAGTGTTTTTGTTATGCCGTGACATCATGTCTTTATGCTTTTTTATTTATGAAACAGTGTTTCTATGATGTTTCATTAATGTGTTGTCACACAATGAGATAATGAGTCATTAATTAGAATTATCAATTTTCCTCATCGCTACACTACAACATCATTGTCCGCTATACAACAGATGAGAAGTTAAACTAAATTAACTTTTTTAAAGTTATTATTTTTTGAAAAGTATTAAAATTAACCTTTCCATTAGGCCCTTTTCGGCCAATATTAATTCATTTCAAGGTGAATCTTGAAATTCTAAATTCAATGGTGCCCTCGTATTTTCGATCCGAGCACTAGTTCTAATGTTATAAAAACATCTTTCATGTTACATAAGTGAAGATAAATAAAGTATAAAATTCTATTTCAGGCTCAGTGGTACTTGTAATCATGTATCATCAAAGAATGCAGTCTCAAAATAAATCCACATAATTAAAAAAAAGTATATAGAATTTCTGAGACATTAGTTGTAAATTTTTTATAAAATAAAATGATTTTAATTATGCATATATTCTGGGTTTTACTATACTAATAAGTAATATATCACCCATTTTTTTAAAAAAATACTAAGAAAAAAACATTATCATACTAACATGAAATATAATAAATTAATGGACTTTTAATTGACCGTATATTTATATTTTTTTAGTTATTAACATTCTATTTATTGTTCTCATTCTTTTGACCAATTATCTCTACCACTCTTGAAACAAATTATTTTTCTTCCAAGTCCAATTTTTCACTACCCTGCAATTTTATCCAATGTGGAAACATAATAATTTTATAAAATTTATAGTTTCTTTTTCCCTCTATTAAATAAGAAGTTTTATTAACAACAATTATTATGTGGGTTTTCCCTAAAGTAATATTAAAAATTTAAACACTTTATTACTTAGTACAAATTTAAATTATAAAGAAAAAAATTATTGAAGGGGGTAAAATGTATTACCCAGATAATTTTAATTATATTTACATTTAAATTAAGTTTTTTTTCATATATTGTGTTCCACACAACATTTATTTTAAACAGGCAATGATATCATGTTGAAATTTTATTTTAAAAAATTGAGAGTTATAATCTAGCCATAAAATTAGAGTGTACTGATATAAATAAAAAAATATATAAAATATATAAATTTCTTATTAAATGTATATTTATTTAAAAATTCTTGATAAATATGAACTCAAATTTAATAATGAAATTTTATCCTAGAAAAAATATTTATTACTTCAAAAAATATATTTAATTATTTTTTAGAGAAAATATTAAAATTAATTTTTCAATAATTTATAATTTTTGTTTTATAAAATTAAAATATCTTCTTAAATTAGAATATAGATATTATCTTAGAGTTAAATATTTTAAATTTTTTTAGAAAAAACTGATTTTCAGTGAATAGTGAAAAATATCAGTTTTTGATAAAACTAGCATTAATTTTTAATTAAATAAATAAATTAAAATTATCATTATTCATTTAATATTGTTTAAAATTAATATTATTTTTTATTACATCCAATTAAATACATTTAAATCATCTTTATATTGGTTTTTATTACATGTTTATTTTTTGACTGTGAAACACGGTTTTTCTAAAAACAGTATTAAACTGAATAATGTTTCTCCTTTTTAAATAATTTAAATAAAACCTATTAAGGAATGATATAATTTAAATATATATATATTATATATCCATAAATATGTATTTAAATTCAATTAATTATTATTACTTCTGATATATTTATTATAATGTCATCTTATGATTGGAAAATGAATTTCTTGAAAACCCAATTTTTAAAAACATATATGAGTTTAATTTTGAATAACTTTTGGAAACATATATGAAAACAAATATGTAAAATTGATTCATTTTTTAAATATCATAATTAATACTATAAAATTTCATCATGATAATAATTTGTTCGTGGTGAACAATATTGCAAGTAAAAAATAAGGTATTATGGTATAAAATTGAAGGGTAAGAGTAATCTTATAAGTAATGATGGTAACATGATTAAAAAATATATCAATTTAAATTTATAGATATTTATTAGACTTATATATACATTAATATATTAATTATTCATTTTTTAGGCATGTAGATTGAGAGTAACTTCCCATTATTGAATAGTTTGGTGTATTTAATAGAATTCCTCTCATCAACCCTTCTAAAAAGGAACCCTATCTCATATACTTTCCATAGTTCCAAAAACATTAGATAACAAAATACCTCCAAAAATCTCATCCATACTACACTTCCTTCATCCTAGAATTTTTGGTTTTATTAAAAAGAAAATATAAGATGGGTTGATGTATAATTCTAAAGAGGTTTACTAAATAAGAGGTAAGGTTCTTAACTAAAATAATTGTTTCATTTTTTCCTCCACCTACTTACAATATTACTCAATCATTCTCATATAATAAAATTAATATAACTAGTATACTAATATTTTATTATTTTAATGTTCTAACCTAATTCAATATCCACTTCTACCAATTGGGAAATGAAACTGTTATTCATGTGTATGAAGGACTATCATCTCACGAGAAAATGTAATTCATTTTCATAATAAACTCCCACATAAATTAATAATGAAATATTTAATATTTATGATATAATGATAATCATATAAATATAAAATTACACTTACCATCTTCCCATTATTATAATTGAGAAATTTAAATGTTACTCATGTATTAATATGGCCTAACATCTCCAAGACTGTAATGTATTTCATTTTTCATAGGATCAAATACCTCATGATATTTCCTTTTGGATGATTCTGTTTTCTAACAAGGGAATGATGTTGTTGATGATGTATGGTTATAAAATAAGACATGAATAGTTATCATGGATGTTTGATCTCGTGAGAAATGAGAATGCATGATCTTGTGGAAGGGTAAATGATTTGATCTTGTGAAAAGTGAGAATATATGATCTCACAGAAGGGAAAAAGATTTATCACATGAAAAGTGAAAATAAATGATCTCACGTGAGGGTTAGATGTATGATCTCATAGAGTGTGAATGCTGAACTGATCTTGTAGAGCGTGAATGTTGAAGTGATCTTGTAGATCATGAATGTCTGAACAGATCTCATTTAGATATCAGGAAAAGTGCATGATTTTATTTGTATCATGGGATGGGATCTTGTGCAACACTCATTATTGTTTTTCGACCTCATGATGGGATCTCATGTAGTGATTATTATTCTCTTTGGATCTCTTGATGTATCATGAAAAATAGTGGAAGACAACATCAATAATTTTCATATGTTTTACTTTTTATCTTAGGATATGTGGCTCATGGGGTGCATTAGAATGTTTGGTTGTTAGAGATTTATGGAGTTCAGGTAGTGGATTTATGCCTATGAATATCTTCCTATATATGCTTAATGGATTAAAAATATTTTCAAAAAATGTATATCTGATTAGCCATTTGAGAGGAAGAATCACATATAGATCATGAAAATGTGGTTCACATAATGATATCACAAAGAAATATATGCAATTTACATCACCTATGTGTCGCAAATGATCAAAATAAAGTCTCATAGAATGTAAAAAGGGGACTCACACCATTATTATCATAAAAAGTGTTAAAGTTTTATCACACCACTATCTCCCACAAAGTGCGAATAAGGTGTTCCACCAGGATCTCACATATAGTGTGAGTAGGGTCTCAATCTAGGATCTCATGTAAAGTGCCAATAGGGACTCATTCTAGGACCTCCCACATGGGTACGTAGTAGGATCTCACTCAAAGTTATGCACTTGGATTTTGAACAAGGGGTTATGTGCTCGGATATCATGCAAGTGTATCACATTTGATTTTGGTGTATATAGATATTCTCTTACATTATCCAATGAATATTATCATTATTATATCCAAATCTAGAAGAAGAATAAGAAGAACAAAACATAAGATATACACCACTAAGGAATACTTAAAGAATGAGTTTATTAAATTCTTTATCCAAGATAATGAAAAGAATAATTGTTATCTATTTAAGATAATTCCATAAATTTGGTGATTAATGTTTCTAAAGTAATGTCAAAACTGATCTAGTTATCTAGAAAGTGTTAGTGCCGCCTCTAAGTTTTTTCTTAGAATTGGAAGAGAATCCCAGAAGTAACATCAATAGAAAATCTATATAAAAGTTATTATGCTTTTATTGCACATAATTATGTGATCTACATGTCCATAACATGTATGTGGATCCAATTCGGATTTGTGAGAAAAGGAAAATAACTAAGTGGACACTTTCCTCCGATAGTGAGAAATTGAATGGGAAATCAAGGTAGTGAACCTTGGGAAGTAGTGAGTTATCACTAATCTTTGTAAATGTAGTGATCCCTTCTATAGAATTGATCTAGGACAAACTTTATTTTTGTTGTGGTCCTTACTAGATTTGGTACATCAAAACATTGTCATTGTATTCTCCTTAGATGTATCCCAATGATGATTAACATGGTAAAATTGCTCGGTCCCATGCATGATCTGAATTCTGTTCATACAATTCTATGGGAAATGAAGAGAATAATTTCTTTAATGATGAATCAAGATCATAATGTGCAGGTTTTTTATCCCGTTATACCTTGACTCACCCCCTCTTAGGGTATTTATCTTAGAAGGTATTTCAATAAGTATTAGTGTGAATGCTTAATATCGTTATTTATATCTCAAGGGTTTTATTGGTTTTTGTCAATCACAATGCTATTATGATATTATATGGAAAAAATTGAATTATCTAAGAAAAAAATGAATAAATTCTTCTGATATTTACAGAAGTGATTAATGAAATTTCATCCAATATCAATAGTTGTGCATTATCATAAAAACTCTCTATGGAATTAGATAATATAAATAGAAGTAAAAATGATTTTGGGGATCCATATATAATTAAATATATATGAAAGTTATTTCATTTCAGTAATCACATGATATATGGCAATCATTGGTAACTATTTATAATGGTGTCTAAAAGTTAAGAAAGAAAAACTACAGGTTCTATATAACAAGTTAGAGGACATTAGAATGCATCCAAATTGATCTGCGGAACCATTATTTTACTGGGTGAATATTATTTTGGAAGAGAAATATGGTCTCATAAAAATTATAAAAGATGTAAATATTTCCAAGCACATATTAGGATTACTTTCACATTAACTTAATCATAATTTTTCTGCATTGGAACATAAATATCCAAAGGATCTGACATTGAATGTCCTGTATAGTATTGTAGTTGTATACAAGATATGAAATGATGATAACGAGTATATGGAAAAGGGTATGTATAAAGAAGTATAATTCAAGTCCATGAAGAAGTTCACTGTTGAACATGGAAAGGAAAAAAAAGATACTTATGAATTCATGGGATTCCATTCATAAAATTTAAAAAGAGGAAAATTAAAGTTAACTAGGAAACTCCCACTAACACACTATTGATATAGATAGGTTGGACATATTTTATTGAATTTCCCTAATATGTTTCAAGATAATGATGATAATGGAGAAGAAATTCCCAGGAATAATTCATCACCCCACTTGAATGGTATGTGAAATTTTATGAAAAAATTCTTAAAAAATGATTATGATATCCAAAGAAGATGAATGTTTAGAATAATCTAAGGTAGAAGAGTTGGAGGAATGAAAGGATTATTAATGAAATTCTCTGGTGGGATTTTTCAAAAATTCACACAAATGTGATCAAAGGTCAATTATAAAGAAGTATTTGAAGGAATATTTGAACTTCAGGTCTAATTAGAAGCTACAAGTGAATTCATATACGCTTCTAAAGGAAAAATAAAGAAAGCCAATGGGGTGGTTCATGATGAAAAACTATTAATGTAGGAATATAATAATTGTAAGACTATGATGATAGATGAAATTTAAAATCATAAGTATTCAAATCATAAAACTCATATATGACTATTGAGTACAAGATTAAAGTTGATGAATAGAAATGGGAGATAAATATTTAGAAAAATACATCAAAATATCAAGAAAAATTAATCAAAAAATGGGGGGTGTCAAACATCAATGAATATGGAAAGATAGTATTAAACTATTGACTATAGTAAATTATGTTGAAAAGGAAGTAGAAAATGAAAATGTAGAGTTTAATTCCCTGGTGAAATAGAAAAAAGAATTCACTGTGAAGAAAATGATAGACCTTAACAAAACAAGTGGTATATGGATTGATCTAAAATATAATGTAATAATAGTTGAAGTCAGACTATGGGAACAAGCCCTGATATTGATGATTTTTTTTGGTTAGAATCAAAACCAGAAGATTCATAAAACCTAATGGAATCCCAATAGTGTAGTATTGACACATATAAATGCACCTTACACTAGATTTTATATTTTTTTCGAAATATGGGACACTTAAAAAGACTTTGTTCCCTATCCAAGAGGTATCGATTAGAACATGTAAAACACATGTATCCATGCTGAACTCAATATTCCAAGATATCATTAGAGGGTCATTGTTTTCAGTATAAAGGTTTTAGAAACATGAAATTATATTTCTCGTGAATATTTTAGAGGAATGTGTTGATGCATACTGAATATGGTAATAAGTAGTATCTAAATTCATAATCAAATGAGTTGAATATAGAGAGTCGATTATCATCTCTGTAATTTTATGTTGGTTGATCATATATTGATAATTATTAGGATTACCAAACCATACTAGGGGTTATGTAAAAAACATTGTAAAAAAGAATAGATATATAAAAATAAGTGGTTATATACATTACTTTAGAAGAATCATATCACACTAGAATATGGATAATTTATAGTGGATTCACATACCATATGATAGAAAATAAGGAACTGGTGATTGGAATGTAGTTTTAAAAATAAGGTACTTTTGGAATTCTTAATTACGTTGGCTTGGAATTTATTAGCTTAATAAAATTCATGTTTGGAGGAAAATACATCAGACATGAAGATGCCATGGTTATTAAAATACTTGGTCATAACATTTGAAATTTAAGTAAATTGTGTGATGTAAGACAAGCCATAATATTTTCATGGTAAACATGTATCATTAGGAAAAATATGGGGAATTTTATTTGAAGGTAATTAACAGAAAGGGGAATATCTACATTGTATGCGGAGAAGAAGATATCAGATTTTTTCTAAGGAATAAGAAGAAAATGTAATGGAATTAACTCCATGGTTATTTTATCCATACATTATTTGAAGATCTGGTGAAATTTGATAATTCCCAGGACCTCCCATAGTTATCATGTTGTAATATCCATATGTGTGATTCTTGTTATCATGGGAAGAGCATTCTAAATATACATTTGGAAACAGAAAAAGGGTCATTAAAGGGATTGATTAGGCGCATATTGATGGGTGATGACAACTTTCACCAAGTTATATTTATGGGAGCATATATTATGGCCTCTACATTAATTATTTTAGAAGAAATGAATGGGTTATAGTCATCACTCACAAGTATGTGGTGTTTTTCTTCATAATAACTTATTAGAGGGAAGATAAATATATTCATAGTAAAACATTCCATAAGATCAGAACATATAATTAAACAGAATTCACAAATATCTAAGTAGAGAATTATCTTGAGAAACATGTATTAGGGAACAAAGTTATGGACGTTATAAATCCACATCAAAATGCAGTATTTAAGAGAACAAATAAAATTATTAGCAACATGGAAAGAATAATTATCATTTAAAAAGTTCATCCCAAGATGATTTGGAATGAACCAGTGATGACATTAGTTTACATATAAAATAGATCATTTTTATGTTTAAAAGAAGAAAATATTCCATATGAGCTATGGTATGGAATAAATCCAACATTTATGTACTTTATAGTCGTTAGATGTGTGTGTTTTATTATCAATAAAGAGAAACATACGAAGTCTAAATTCTATGGATATGAAGGGATATTTCAGGGATACTCTTGAAAAAGTAAATAATTAAATGTTTAAATAATCAAATAGGAATGTTAGTTCAAATGAATGATGTAAAATTAATAGATAATGAGAAGAATATTCATCAAATACATGATAAGTCTTGTAGGACAATAATGATGTGATAAGTATCTCAGGGGTAGTTCCAATACCATACGATAATTCAGAATAGAATTTTGAAAAAAAATGGAAAATAAACTAATAATTTCACAAAAACCTAGTAGCCAAGATGAAATTGATATATAGATCATCATTGGTAATCATGAAGGGCTTGTTCAAACCTGATGAACAAATTATTTATAATATAAATATTTCTTATCTTAGGTAGAGCCTTAGTGTTTTGATAGAACAACTGGGGATGACAATTGGGTTGAGGCTATTAATGAAGAGCTTGACAAAATTGAGAATAATCAGTCATTGGAGATTTTTTGAGACCATGAAATATTATTTTCATTGGAACCAAATGGGTCTTTTGAAATAAGATGATTGAATATGAAAAAATGATTCAAAACAAAAACTATTTGTGTCAAAAAGGTTCTCCCAGAGAGACAGTATAGATGTTGATGAAAAACATTTCACTTATTTCAAGGCTAGAAAAATAATATTTTCTTGTTCATAGATGTGAAAAGAAAGTTCAATATTTTCATGATGGATGTAAAATCATCATTTATGAATGGGATTTTAAAAGAAATAATTTTTTTTGTAACCAAATGGTTTTATCTTTCATGACGTTGAGAAAAATGTTTGTTAGTTGAAGAGGGTGCTATATGCGTTTAATAAGAAATCAAGAGCATATTATTCAAGAAATGATCATTTATTAAAGATGCCCATTTTTCAGTGTGGTGAATTTTATTAAAATATATAGCTCTATAATGATATTAATAAAAGGATGATGTTGATGGTATATGTCAATGAAATAATAATTAATGGATCAGATGATGCACAATGCAATTAGTTCATGGAATTAATGAAAGGTGAATTCAAAATGTGAATGATTGATGAAATGAAAATTTTCAATGGTTTACAAGTGACACAAGGAAATAATGTAACCCTAATTTATTGATAAAAAATTTCAATGATGTTTTGAGAAGAATTTTAATGGATAATTCAGAGGATAAGATGATTTTGGTGGCTACTAGGATGAAACTTGCACTGGATTATGATGGAAATGAAATTAATGTCACACAATATTGTTAAATCATTACATTCAGTTATACCGGATAGTGAGAATATATGGTAATGATTCTTTAATATTACAAAAGAAAAATGGTGTCAAAAAATCCCATACAAATCCACTTACATTCCGTAAAAATAATTATTTGTTATTTAAGGGGAAAGGTGGATTTCAGTTTTCTACATGATGACAAATGTCATCTAGGTTTATTGGGATATACAGATGTAGATTGGAATGATTCCATAGATGATTTAAAATAAAAATTAGGTGGTTTATTATATATTTAATGATTGGGTATTGCGTGGATTATAAAAATAAATATTTCATTTCATTTAGTTCAACAAAAAAATAATATATTGCAGACACTCATGATTTCATGTCATTATTACAGATGAAAATATAGGTCGATGATATGAAGTTGATTTGATGTATATTAATAGAATAAATTGTGATTATTCAAGTACTATAAGTATGAAAAAAATATAGTCCATCTCTTGAGGAATAATGAAATTGAAATCAAGTATCATTTTATCAACAAGAAGGTAGAGAAAGGTCTCATGAAGATGGAGATTGTTCCTAAAAAACTATAGGTTGTAGAAATTCTTGAAAAGGCCATTCCTAAAGAAGTATATGAACTTCATTAACTAGATATTGGATTTTATTTGACTCGATACACATGAATATGTATAGATGTGGAACCCTTCTTCCTGATGTATGATGTGTTTTTTCTTGATATTTTGATCTATGTTCTTTACCCAATTTCCAACCATAACATATTGACCTTCTGATTTTTTAAAAAAGGGAGAAACATTGTGGCTATAAAAAAGGGAAATTTTCTTAATCAAGATAGAGGAGAAGTTTATAGGGGGAGTAGTGAAGTAGGGGGTGTTTTAACTATGAATATGATAATCATGATCGATCAAACTTTATATAACACGTTAAATGAGGTTCATGATGAAATTAGTTGAGGGGTATTGAAATAGGGGTTTTCATTGATTAAATTTTCATTCTACTCTTATTTATCATGATTAGAATGAATCATGTGAGATTAGACAACATGTTTAGCTATTATTTTATCCTTATCAGAATCACAAGAAGATATTTTTTGGTTGAATATGGGAGAAGATTTAATGTGCTATCAAAATGTGAAGAGTTGTCAACAATTAATAGGGGTGATTGTTAGGATAGAATCCATCCTGATGGTAATTTTGGGATTATTGTGTTTATTGAAAATGTTTGAGTTTTTCAAAAAAGTATGGTTAAAAGAATGGAATGAAGAGTTAGTGTGGATTTTTTATGTCACAAAAAGCATGAATGTCTGATATTGTGTAAGGGAGAAGTATTTAATCTCATAAAAACCGAAAATGTATTATATTGAAAAAGGGAAAACTATTTGATCTTTTGAAAATCATGAATGTCTGATCTCATGTTATTGAGAGATGTCTGATCTCACATTACACAAATGTTGAACTGAACTCACGATGTGTGAATGTTGAACTGATCACGTAGAGAATTAATTTCTAAAATGGTCTTCCAGTTAGATCTCGTGAAACACATAATTATATTTGGATCTTGAGACGAGATCTTATACACTGCTCGTGATTCTTCTTGGATCTCATGATGGGATCTCATTTCTCACTAATGATAGTATTTTAATATCATGATGGATCGTGAAAAGAACTATAAGAAAAAATCAATGTCCATCACATGATTGAATTATAATCTCAAAATAGGAGGCCCATAGAGTGTGTGAAAATGCATGGTTTTCCACGATTTACCGAGTTGATGTAGTGGATTTATTCATATAAATACCCTCTAACTAGTCCTTAAAGGTTGATGACATTTTTATTAAATGGTTTATATAAATCAATATCAA
Organism: Viscum album; assembly: GCA_963277665.1. Lineage (NCBI taxonomy): Eukaryota > Viridiplantae > Streptophyta > Magnoliopsida > Santalales > Viscaceae > Viscum > Viscum album. The sequence goes on along the minus strand of OY728164.1, from coordinate 916,926,416 downwards.
TGTTAAAGGTTTGTGAAGAGATATCATGAAGGTGGTTTGCAGAGAGATCTCATGAAATAATATTTGTTATTTACATCATGTAAGTATTGTTCATGATTAGATCATTTTATTGATCAAATTTTGAATGAAAAAATAGAACAAGATCTCACAGAATGCATGACAGGGGTTTCCCACCAGGATCTCATGCAATGTCTAAAAAACATATTGGGTTAGGTTTTCATTCATAGAATGAATAGGGTCTCATTTTAGTATCACATGTATTGGAAAACAATAAGATCTCACACTTGGGTATACACCAAGTCCTCGCACAAGGTTACATGACAGGATTTTGTTAAATGAGTAATGTGTTAGGGTCTCATGTAGGGGAATCACACTAGAATCTTCCACATGGAGATACACACCTACATTACCCTATGAGCAGTAAAATTTTCTTATCCGAATTTAGAATAAGTATAAGAATAATACAGAGGATCTATAACATTAGACAATACTTGAAGAATGATTTTATTTACTATTATTTCCAGGAATGTGAAAATAATAATTGTTATCACTTAATGAACTTTAAAATTAGGAGGTGACTTCTATTACTACAGAAAAGGGTCATATGTTTGAATTTTTTGGGATGTGGAAGTTCTACTTCTAGGAGTTTTCATAGATGTAAAGGAGAATCCTAGAAAGAAATTCAACAATGAATATACATATAATTGAGGATTCATTTATTAATGATAATGAAGAGACCTAAATTTCCATAAACTCTGTTTGGATCCTTTCCGAAATCGTGAGAAAAATAAAAGGAATAAGGTGAACCTTTCCACATAATTTGAGCCATAGAAAGATAAATTGATGGATTGAACGCTAGGAAGCAATCAATTTTCTATAAACATTGTAAATCCAGTGATCATGGGTATAGAAGTAACCTAGACTGAACCATTTTTTGTAGTGGACCTTAATATATTTTTTACATCAGCATATTGAAATTTCATGATCTTTAGATGTGTAATGGTGAAGGATCACCTAGTAAAATATAGATTCCTTTTGCAAGATTTAATTTTTATTCATACATTTATACATGAAAAGGAGAGAAGAGTGTTTTTTTAATGGTGAAAAAATATCATAAGGGGAAGTTGTTTTAACCTCTCATACCATGATTCACCCCCCTTCTCAGGGCATTTAACCTATTTGGGACAACAATTTTTCATAACAATGATTCATGGTTGGGATTAAAAGTACAATTTTTTCATAATAATTATAAATATTTATTGATTATAATTATAGTGATTATGGAACACTGACCCTTTTACCACTATCAATATATTAATTATATTTTGATATTAGTAACAAAACATCCTCAAAACACCAGACATCAACAAATATATTTAAGTATTTAAATGTAAAATTAACATAAATGATCTAAATCATATAATATTAAGTGATTAAACATAGAAAATGATATTAAGAAAAATAATAATGGAAGTAAATTTGTTATACATGTTATAAAATACATACATGAAAATGTCTATACTCAAGCCAATGGTTTCATCTTAAAACATCTTTCTGTGAAACACTTGTTCTATTATACACACAATTACATTGTAACAGTGTGTATAAATGATATTTTCATATTATATTTTAAATCCTACAAAATTTTTGATATTTTATTTTATAATTAAAATAATTAATTTATGTTTGTTATGATTCAAAAGTTACCATAAAAGGTAGGGTTTATGTTTTATAATAATTTTAATTTAAATCATTTGGGAATGAATTTATATTGTACCAAATTATCTAATCATTTCCTATTAAAAAATAATTTTTTTTCTTCTTTTTTTTTATTCAGGAACACTTCAAGTAACATTTACGATTTTCCAAATCTTTTATAGTTAACAAATTTTTTATAATGAAATGATGAATTCATTTCTCTCTTTGGTCAAAATTAATTTTTTACATATACATGTTTTAAAAAAATGCATATTTTTTAAAATTATCCAATTTATTTGTAAAATATAATTTAAAAAAACATTTTTTACAAAATAGATTGAATGGAATATTCTTTGCGTTTTCTAATTGACAGAATCTTTATCCTTTTTACGATAGTGTGAAAGGAGTGTTGTATAACTTATATGGAATTTAGGGAATTACCCACCATCATGACTAATAAAATCATTCAATATTACATTATAATTTTCCAAGGTACTTTTTAAATGAATAATTTTTATATAATATTTATGAACCACTTATTTTTAAAATTTATTTTAAATTTGGAAAAGATATTTTCTTCAAGAATGATAGTAATATTTATAAACATATTTCTATTCGTAAATGAAACAACTATAATGTTATGGAATGTTTAAAAATTATATAGATATGTATCTTAAATATATACCAAGATCACTCTCTTTTACTTTTACAGGGTAATACTATCCTAATAATCACTTCTCAAATACATTCTTTAAAAATACTCATTTGATTATGATATGAGGAAAGATTATCCAACCCATTTTTTCATGGGTAATTATTATTTTTAATTCTTACGGATGATCTCTTATGTGGAACACATATTCAGGTACATAAAATGAACATGATAGGCGGTCCCAAAATTATATATCCCTCTATTAATTAGGTAGTGTTTTAGTCTAATAGGACATCATGTATGGGATTATGCAGTGAACCTAATCGATTATGGGACTCTGTCCACCATGTGATGTTGTGAAAGTGGTTATCCTAGAGTAATGTTTATGTCATGTTCTATGTTTTTTCCATATTTAATATGATTCAGTGATTATATGATTCCATGTTTCCTATATTATTCTACCGTGTGATTACTCATGTACCTTATCATTTATTATATCATTTTATACCTTTTTCTCATAGTTCATTCTTCCTTCTCATGTTTATTCTCTTATTTGGGGTTTTTATCAACCCTTTTTAAGTATTTCCGTTATATATCCAAACTATATTAGTAGATAAAATGGATTTAAGTGCTTATTTTGGTGAATAAAAGAAATATTTTAAAATTTTGTTTTTGTTTCATTGATGTATTGTGAACAAATTCATTCAATAACACTAGGACTCATGATGTTTTGGTTTTCATTAATAGTTCAATATGTCAAAAACATGTAATAATATGATTAATAGTCATGGGTAAATTTAATGATCGTTCCAAATGAATCCCAATTAACAAATATTTCAATAGATATTTCATCACTGGGATTTGTAAATAAACCAGAATAATTAAATATTAAATTACTCAAAGATGAATGAAACTATTTATAGAATATGATCATTCTTATAAGGATCAAGGATAAAAAAATAGTAATTAAACCACCCCATGAAATCCTTACCATCGTACACTTTACCTTTCTGGAATACACAGGTGTAATAATGTGTATTATGTTTTTTGACCCAAGTAATATAATGTTTTATTTTTCAAACATTTTAATGAAATAATGATTACATTAATCACTTTTTATTACACTATAAATTATTATATAATTACATTGATTAAAATTTTAATTTTATAAAATCAAATCGAAATTTCATTTTTGGAAAATATTGAATTATAATTATACTAATATATCTAACAAATTGAGGAATTATCAAATTAATTTTATTTTTATATAATATTCAAACTAGATAATATTTATTCATATAAAAATAATAATATATCATAAGGGAGACTAATTTAATACTTATAAAAGTCGTAATAATTTTTATTATTGTAATAACCAATATATTTCAATAAATGAATTTTAAATTTTATAGTGTAAATTATAATATTTAAAAAATTATTTTTAAAAAATAACATTTATTTTTGAAATCATCATGTTAAAAGTATACAATGATGAATTTTTCATAATTTTATAAGATAATCAAGTTTTTTGGATATAAATTTAATGTGGTATAAATATATTGCTGGTAATATGACATCATAATAGCTCAAATGAGGTTTTATAATTTCCAAAAATAGAGTCCATGACCCAATAATGACTTCCCCATTATGAAAATTTTAATCCTAAAAAATTTGATTAATTTTGTAACCCTAAAATAAATAATCCATAACCTATATTATATATTATGGTATTAAAATAAATTTTCTATGAAAATTAATTACTTCTACATTAAAAATTGTAATATATTAACATGTACCTACCACATGAACAAAATGTACTGAACAAATTACTAAAAATGTACTTACATCGTTAAAAAAATTTCATACATCATGAAATAAAATTTTCCAACATCTTGATCAAAAATGTATTGTTCACATAAACAATAACAAACCACAATATCTTGAAAATTGTACCAACTATACCTACCACGTGAACGGAAATGTAACTATATAATTAAAAAATGAACTACCACATGAAAAAAAGGGTTTGAATGTATGTTTTTCTTTTTTTATGTATCAGACCTACATTATAGCCTATTTATGGACACATGATAAATCGTTCATATTTTTTAATAATTCAAGATATATTTTATTTATAATTTTATTTATCAAATTAGTTTAAGTTTGTTTCTCATATTTTTTCTTGATTTATGTATTCCTTCAGTAATTATTAATTAATCAAATAATATGTAATTATATTGGGAATAATATTCTATTGGATTAAATGCTCATCATGTGGGTTGATGTTTGACATGGGTTTATTGGGAAGACATGAGTTTTGGATTACATGTGGTTGTAATGTGTAAATTTTGTCAATTATTATTCATTTTAAATTTCCAATGGAAAATAATGTTGATTATAATTATTTATTTTTAATTTATTAATTATTATTCCATATTATCCCTATAAAAATTAATTTAACGTTACATATTATCAATGGTACCCATGGGTGTATGTTTTCATGTGCATCCAATAATGAAATAGCTTGTATCATTTGGAAATATAAAGTATAAAATGATTCATTATTTAAATTAATTATTCATAAAGGAATACTAGATAAGGAGTTTTATAGACCCATATTTTGAAAGAGGTTATGGAAATTCATGAACTATAAAAGGTGGAATATTTTGGATGTTAATTTAAACCCTCATCCCAAATAAAATTATTTCATACTTTATTACTGGGTAGTATGGTTCTACCAAAACTATCATGAGATAAATCTTTCATCTATTTCTATGGTTTTAATTATATATTTTTATTTCAATGTGCATAATTTTAGTGGGTTATACTACCCATTCAAATATAGGTAACCTGGTTTTTACTCCTAAAAAAATTCAGGAATTGGGTTGTGCTACCAGGTGGGAAAAATGAAGGCTATCTTGGTAGTGCCTTCTTATACAATAAAAAAGGTCTATTTTATTTTAAATCGTTAGATATAAAGTTGATTTATAGTGGGGTTCTTACTCATGGTTTGGAAAAGATATTATATGACTCTATCATAGTTGTACTAGTGGTTGTCATCTCTCTCACTTCATGAAAGTGGAAATGTGTATATTATGTTCATTTTGATATAAACTAAATATAAAATATTCTATTTTAATGAAATTTTATTTCATCTAAACTATCTTCAACTACTAAGATATAAAATAAATTAAATTAACATTTTTAAAATTCCAATTCACCCCCATTTTTCAATTTTCATATCCTCTTTTTGACTCGAACTGTAACACCCCAATGTTATGAAAATAAATTAAAATGTATGTAACATTGAGTCTCTACAAAAATAATTTTTTTAAGGATATACTTATAACCTATCAAATAAACATAATTTTTCTGCATCAATGTCTCAAATTTCAAATAACATACATCTACGGTTGTGATCGGTAAGTTATTTAGAGTCTGATAGAACCAAATTGTTTTTGGTAAATAGTAACATACCCTTATGCCTATAAAATCATACTATAATTTTATTTTCTTAATGTTATGATATAATGAGATCATGATTAATTTTTCAAGGTAATATAAAATTAGATATAGTTTTAAAATTTTTATTTTTTGAATAAAATATGATTTTATTTAAATTATTATTTAATCATATTTATGAAATTATATTAAAAAAATGGAGATATTTTTGAAATTTTACGCATCTATAAATGGTTAGGGTGATTATTTGGGATCTTAATAAAATACTTGATTTTTATAGTGAATAGTGAAATACTATAATTAACAAAATATGCTAAATAAATGAATTTATGAATCTTCATTGAGTCCTGGATGATGTAAATGTCCATTGGTTCGGAATCACATGAACTTATTACTAATTTGGGTCACATGATTCAATAATATTCACATTATTTATCAATAATATTAATCTAATGGGTAGAATAATGTAAACCCGCCTATCCTCCACTATAAATACCACATTCACCCCCTCTTCCTCTCACACTAATAACACCTTGATAATTGTCTATGTTCTTAAAAATACTATATCTAAGCCCCTAACCCATTTACAATACCTTATCGTCTCACCTAATGGCCAAAAACAAGGTCCTTATGGGGGATCTCAAGGAGAAGAGAACAAGAGGTTATGATCCTATTTCATTTTATTGTGTTTTCTATTCAATTATTTCTTTTGTATAGTATCATATACACCCCTTATGCAAGATGCATGAAAGCTATAGTATTATATATATTATATATTTTTATCTTGTTTATGGATAAATTCATCATCATCCTTCCTATACTATTCCTATTATTCTAAAAAAATAAATACACCATCCATGATATGTCGATATTCCAAAATCATGGACAATGTGTTTTCAATTTCTGTTAATTACATCAGAATAGTTTAAAAAATAATTTCACTATATGAAATGGATTTTAAACTTCATGATATATCCTATTTCATGTTCTAGTGTTAACATATATTAATAATATTATGTTATATAAGGAATCTAGTTTGTGATTATCAATGAACCTCCAAAATGATCTAAAAGATGTCACTAATGATTTATCTAATGATTTATCCTTATAATGTATAATCAAAATTATTTATGGAATAATTTAATATTTTGAGAAAATATTAATATGTTTTAATTCTACTTTTATCATTCCATTTCCAAATGACATGAAAATCAAATACTAACTGGCTATGGAAATCATGTAGAGAACACACCTGAAAATGTTGAAGGAACAAAATACTAACAATTAATGGGTAACATTATTTTATGATATGTTCATATAAGAAGATATAAACATGAATATGTTTATTTAATATATTAATAACACTATTTTAACCATTATTAATTATGTTTAAACACATTTTAGGTAAGACAAACCAAAGGTAAGGGAATTTATAACGCAATTTCCATTCTTTGGTCTTACATTCTAATTCATTATTTATGTGGTATCAAAATTATTATTGAGATTAATTTTATTTATATTTTGTTTAATTAGGTTTATTTAATGTTTATATACATATTACATCCACTATATTAAGTATCTCTTGAATTTATGATATTTTTATGGGGATTTTCTTTTAAAATCTTCTTTTAAAATTCTGTTTTACAAAATTAAAAATAAATGTTTTTAGGAAATTATACATGTATTGTGATTATGTTTTCGATATTAGTATTTTTTATGACGAATGTTGGGACCTATAAATCCCTCCAATTCATTGTTCATGTGTATATTGGAAGCTATCCATATGGTTACTCCAAGTGTAATGGTAATGGTTACACGATAAGGTAGCTCTGAGGGTTACATTATAAGGTAGCCGTGATGGTAACATATTATAAGGTAGACAAGAGGGTTACCTAATTATGTAAGTAAACCCCCATGATAACATTATGGTTCCATTTATGTCCTTTTTTTGTGGAAATCTCATAGAAATCTCAAGATTTACAAAGTAAGTATATATTGGTGACAAGTATGAATTTTTGAAAACGATTTCATACATTTACAAGAATTCTAGGTAAAATGTTTTCATTCCATATTTTAATATCCCTTACTGAGATTTCTTTTCTCAGCCCATGTTCTTAAATTATTTTCACAGGTTATATGGATTTGTAAGAAAAATATAGATTCCAAGTTATGTTTTATTATGATTATTCAAAAAAAAAACATGTTTTATTTGAGATGTTTTATATTTTTGAAGAAATAGATACAATTTTTGTTTTATACACTCTGTATGCATGTGGAATGTTATGTATGAATTATATCACAATTCTTTAAGAATATAAACATGAAAATATCCCCAATGTGAATGGATGTTATTTCATAACTAAAATTAAAGATTATGCAATACAATAAGGTGGGGATATTATAGATTATATCAAAGGATGGTTTAGATAAATTTAAGGTTTTGGATGATGTCAAATGAACAAAATAAATGTTTTTTGATTTATAGTTAATATTAAATTTTATAGAATTTAAATATAACCATTTTTTCGACTATGTTATGTTTGTTTTAAACGGGTTTCCGAAGAATAAATAGGGAAGCTAATGTTGAAAGGAACTGATAAAACAACATCCTTCTGAATATGTAGCATCGTATAGTAAGGATTGGAACTGAGAAATTTTTGAAAATAATTTCTTAGAAGACATACGTAATAAATCATGGTGTAATCCATGCAAGAGAATAACCAGAGATACCACAAATGAACAAGAAGATAGAAGAACATTTTATGAGGAACACTGTCCTCCTTTCAGTGTATCTTCTGACCCAGTGGCGGCTGATGTATGGATTAAATCCCTTGAAAAGATATTCAATGTTATGGGATGTTCATATAATCCAACGTTATATATTTTCATTTTTCATTTTGAATGTGAAACTGATTAGTGGTGGTCAATGGTCAATAATTTTAGGGATAGAGAGGAGATTGAAGACTTATATTGGGATAAATTTAAAAGTATTTTTCCTTGAAAAATATTTTTGAAAGGTATATTTAGTTATGATGGAGAAAAAATTAATTTTATTGAATCATATGGGGGAAGATTTAGTGTCCATGTGTAAAGTGAACTTCATCCAACTGGTGAGGTACATTCCAAATCTTATTTTGTATCATGATAGAAAAATAAAATGTTTTTACTTAGGGTTGATGCCAATATATCAAAGGTAATTGGATTCCTATGAGTTCAAAAGTAATGAAAAACTTTTCTAATGTGATGAGTGGGTAGAAATAGAGTTTTCTAATGATAATGTTCACATTGAAAACAATTTTATTAAGAGGTCCTAATGGAAAGGGACGGGTAAAAATAAATCAAATAAATCTGATGTAAGAAAGTCTAGTCTCCATTTTGAGAAAATTCTAGTAAAAAGAAGCATAGGGAATTACATACAAAAACTAGGAAGTGTTTTCGATGTGGTAAGTTTGGACATATGGATTGATATTATAATGAAAATAATCTGAAGACTAATCCTGATACACAAACTATAATGTGTTTTAAATTTGGTGATGTGGGTCATTATGTAAATGTCTACAAAAAGAGAGATATGAATGATGAAAATATACTATAATATAAGATTAAAGGTTTAGTGAGATCCTTTGAGACTATGTCATCATATGTCGGTCCATCCAATGATGTTTTATCATGTACCTTTTTTACTCATATTTTTTAAATGTTTTTTTGTTACCGGGTCTACAAATTTTATAATATCTGAGAATATTTTTGGTAAATTAGTAATATCCCCTCAAAAAATAAGACTCAAACTTAATGATAAAACTCTATGGGAAATATTATAGCAAAGAGTAATTTTATTAATATTTTTATTTTGGACTATGGAAATAATTTACCTACATTACTTATTTATTTCCCCATAATATAGTTTGACGTCATTCTGGGTATAGATTGTGTTTCTATTTATCATGCTACAATTGATTATAGAGTTAAATAATTTTTTCAGAAAGAGTATCATTTTGTATAAATGAATGAACCCATAAAAATGAAAACATACCAGGAACCTTAGAAACTATTGAAACATGTAAATGAATGTTAACTTGCTCATATTGTTGAAAATAAGGGAACTGTTTAGCTTAATGATGTGTTAGTGGTAAATGAATATCATGATGTATTTTCCTATGAGTAAGATGGTGTTATACCTGATTGGGATGTTTAATTCACAATTGACATAGCTCTTAATAATATGTAAAATTCTAAACCCCCTTATCAAATATCAGAAATGGAACTTATTGAATTGAAAAATTATTTGTAGGAGTTTCTTGAAAAAGGCTTCATTTGACCTAACACTTCACAATGGGGTTGTCCTCATTTTTTTTTGAAACAAAATATGTTTAAATGAGACATTAGATTTATTATAGATCCTTTAATAACAAAACAATTAAAAACAAGTATCCTTTTCCTCAGATTCACGACTTGTTTGATTATCTCCATGGAGCATAGTATTTTTTTAATGTTGACCTATGGTCATGGTACCATATATTGAATGTAAAGGAAAAAATCATGAACACTATGTCTCATACTAGATATAGGAATTATGAATTTTTTATGCCATTTGGGTTACCTAATTCACCCCTTACATTCATGGATCTTATTAATAGAATATTTCATGAGTTCATTAATATGTTTGTATTTGTGTTTATTGATGACATTGTTTATTTTAGAAAAGTAAATAAGAGAATGAAAAACATCTTAGTGTTGTTTTTCAAAACATATAGAAAAAAATTGTTTGGAATATTCAAAAAGTGTGACTTTTACTTGCAATAGATTTATTTTCATGGGAACATTGTAAATAAGGATGAAATAATAGTTTATTGAAACCAAACAAATGTGGTTGATGAATGGAAAATACCGAAAAATGTTACAAAGATTCATAGATTTCTTGGATTATAATTTTATTACCAATGGTTTATTAAACACATTGCATGGTTCTCTAGTATGTTAACTATGTTAACACAAAAGGGGCTATATTTATTTGGACAGAATAATTTCATAATTATGTTTAATAACTGAAGATAAGTTTGGTGAATACTCTAGTTTTGGCTCTTCAATATAGAAATGGTGATTTTTTCATCTATAGTATAGATTCATTGATGGGACATGGTTGTGTTTTGATACAAAATGATAAAGTAATTTCTTAGGCTTCAAGACATCTAAAACATCCTGAGTTAAATTATCCCACATATGATTTTGGAATTAGCAGAGGTGGATTCTTTTATGAAAATTTGGAGGCATCATTTATATGGATCCAAATGTAAAATATATACTAACTATAAAATTACGAAATATATATTCTATTTGAAGGAATTAAAGATGAGGCAGAGAAGATGGCTTGATATAATAATTTACTGTGATGGAATGATCAATTAATATCCTAGAAAAGCATACAAAGTGGTGGATTCATTGAGTAGAAAACACCATGAATCATTAACCATGTTACATTTTTAATATGATCACTTGATTAATGATTTGATGAATTTTGGATTAGAAGTTGTTTGTGAAAGAAATACCTCTGTTTTGTTTTAGTTTTCAGTGTAGTATTTGTTATCATGCAGAATTAAGAAAGTGTAGAAGGAAGATCATGAGCTAAGAAAAGGTAGAATTGGTAAAAATGGGTATGTTTCTAGAATTTAACCTTGAAAAAGACTGTGTTATATGATTTAGAAAAAGATTGTGTGTGCCATGTAATTCATAACTGAAGAAATAATAGTTTCATGAATCTCATAGTTATCTCTTTTCTGTTCATCCTGGTAGTACAAAGATGTACATAGACCTTCGATTGTATTACTAGTGGGACATAATGAAAAAATATATCACATATTTAACCATCAAATGATTGAAATTTCAATATGTTAAATTATAGCGGTAGTCACCAAAGGGGATGCTTCATCCTTTACCAGTGATAGAGGGTCAATGGGAAAAACTATCCCTAGACATTATTGTAAATAACAAAGAATTATCACGGTATCAATACAATATAGGTTATTGTTGATAGACTAACTAAATATGATCATTATCTACATATTTGAGATGCTTTGAGTTTGGATCATATTTCTAGACTGTACCTCAATGAGATTATTTGGTTACATGGGGTACATATTTTCATTTTATCTAAACATGATCCTAATTTCACTTATAACATTTGGAAAGTCCATTAGAATTTGATGGGAACAAAATTAAATTTTAGAAAAACATTTCATCCTCAATCATATAGGAAATAAGAATGGATGATTCAGAAATTGAAGAATTTTCTTAGAGCTTTATCAATGGATTACCAGGGAAGTTGGGATCATCATATTTATTTAGTTGAGTTTTCTTATGAAAATAGTTTTATTTTTAGTCGACATATTGAACCTTTTGAGTCATTATATGGGAAGTGGTGTCAAAATACTTTATCTGGGGATGAATTCAGGGAATAGAAGTTGATGGGACTAGAATTAGTCGAGAAGTTGGCAGAGAAAGTGAGGATGATCCAGCACAAATTGAGGATATCTTAGAGTAGGTAGAACCATTATGAAGAAAACAGGAGGAATGACTTTTCATTTGAGTTAGGTTATCAGGTTTTTCATAGAATTTCACCATAGAGAAGTGTTCTACATTTTGGTATGAAAGTAATGATATGTTCACAACTAATTAGAACTTATGAAATTGTAGAGAAAGATAGAACAGATCATTACCGTGAAGTTTTCCCTCGGAGTTTATCTTAGGTTAATAATGTTTTTCTTGTTTCGATTTAGAGAAAGTCTGTGCCTGATTCATCTCATGTCCTGAGCCCAAAATCAATTCATCTAGAAGAGAACCTTTCCTATAAAGATAAAAATACATAGATTTTTTATCAAAGATAATATTTATTATGAAATAAGGTAATTCACTCGGTAAAGGATTTGGGGAGAAACCACATGGTTGAAGAAGAAACATGGGAATCTTGAAATTATATGATGGACAGGTAACCTTATTTGGTTAATATGATAATAAAATTTCTAGGACACAATTTTTAGATGGTTGGGCGAATTTTACACCCCATGGTTTTAAAAATAAATTTAAATAAATGAAATAATTAGTCTCTACATAAATATTTTTTAAATAAATATTTATAAACTATCCATTATACTTTATTTTTTCACTTCTATGTTTTGAATTTCATAAAATGAGCATCTACAGTTTTGATTAGTAAGTTATTTAGAGTCTGATGAAATAAACTTGTTTTTTTGAATAGTAACACACCCTTATGAATAGTAATATGAATAGTAATATGACCCTTATGAATTGTAAATCATAATATTATTTTATTTTCATTTTTTTAATGATAATGTGATCTTGATTAATTTTTCAAGGTAATATAAAATCAGTAATAGTTTACAAATTTTTATTTTTATAATAAAATATGATTTTATATAAAATTCAATTAGTCATATTTATAAAAATATATTAAAAAAATGGAGTTCATTTTTGAATTATTCACATTAAAAATGGTTATGGATAATTTTTGGTATTTTTCTGAAATACTAAAATTTTTATTGAATAGTGAAACACGGTAATTACCAATATATTCTAAATAAATGCATTTATGCATCATGCTTGGGTTATGGATGTTGTAAATGGAAATTGGTTTGAACTCACATGCAGTTATTCTTATTTTGCGTCACATGAATCATTACTATTCCTAGTATTTTTCAAAAATATTAATCTAATGATTAAAATATTGTAAAACCCCTCCTCTCCACCACTATATATACCACCCTCACCCCCCTCTTCCTCTAACAACACTCTAGCCTTGATCCTTATCTAAGTTCTACCAAATAATCTTCTCTAGCCCCTCTAGAACATCTGAGACCATCTAGTCTCAACAAATGGACAAATCCAAGTGACTTAAAGATGGCCTCACGTAGAGGAGATCAAGAGGTAAGGATCCCATTTCATTTTCTTGTGTTTTCTTTTCAATTCATTCTTTTCTTATAGTACTTATCCTAAACTTATCCAAGAGGCATGAAATATGTAGTATTATATATATTCTGGATTTTTATCATGTTTATGGAAAAATTCATCACCATTCTTCTTATCCTCTTCCTCTTATCTAAAAAAAGGAAAACATCATTCGTGATGTTTTAATTTACCGTAATTGTCAAATATGTGATTTGAATTTCCTTTACATCCTTCAAAACTGGTTATAAACCGATTTTAATGGTTGAAATATATTTTAATGTGTATGATATGTCCTATTTATTTTTTATGGAGTTATAAAATATACATTATATGATTTTATTCAATGAGACTAGTTTGTGATTATCAAAGTACCACCAAAATGATATAAACAGATATCACTAAAGATATATCTAATGATCCATCCTCACACCATATAAAAAATGATTTATGGAATAATTTAATATTCTAGATTCATATGAATACCTTTTCAATTATAATTCTATAATTTCATTTCCATATGATAATAATATCAAATAAAAACCATCCATGGAAAATATCTAAAGAATGCACCCTTAAAAATAGAAAGATCAAAGTAATTATAATTAAAGGGTTAACTGATATTATTAAATGATAATATAAGGTGTTATAAACATGAATATGATTCCATAATATATTAATAACACTATTTTCACGAATAACAAAGAGTATTAAACACATTTGAAGTAAGATGAACCTGAAGTAGGGGAATTCTTAACACAATTTCCATTCATTGGGTTTACCTTTTAATTCATTATTTATGTGGTATTAAATTTTTTTTCTATGGTGAAGTTTTTTTATATTATATTTAATTATTTGTATTTATAGTGTATATACATATTCCATCAACTCTATGAATTCTATCATCAATTATATGATATTTATAAGGGAATTTACTTTTAAAATCTTCTTTTAAAAGTCTATTTCACAAATTTCCAAAAACAATGTTTTTATGCAATTATTCATTTATTATGATTATGTTATGGATCATGGGAATTGTTTATGATGAAGTGTGGGACCTAAAATTCCATCCTAATCTTTTTTTTATGAGTTTGTTGGAGGTTGGTTGTATGGTTACTCCAAGTATAACTGTGATGGTTAAACAATAAGGTAGGCATGAGGGCAACATTGTAAGGTACCAATGAGGGTTAAAAATTATAATATATCTGAGAGGATTTCCAGATCATGTGTATAATGAATCAATATACCTTTAGGATACTATTTATGTTATTTATGTTTTGTGGAAATCTCATTGAAATATCATGTCTCACAATGTATGTATATAAGGGTAATAAGTTTGTCTATTCGAAAATGATTTCATACGTTTATAAGTATTCACGGTATAATGTATTCTTTCCTTTTTTTATATACCTTACTGATATTTTTTTCTCCTACCATGTTTTTAAATGTTTTTAATAGGTTATAAGGATGTGTAAGACAATGATAGAAGATAAGTTATATGTTATGAATATTTTTCAAAGAAAACATGTTTTATTTGAAAAGTTTTATATTTTGGTAGAGAATGATACTTTTTTTTCTATATACTTTGTATAAATATGGAATGTTACGTATTTATTATATCCTGATTCTCAAAAACTCTAAACATGAAAATATCCACAATTTGAAATGATATTATTTCTTGACTAAAATTCAAGATTATGTAATGTAGTAAGGCCGGTTCCCAATAAAAACATTCGTATTAGATAAGGTCTCCTAGAAATGTATATATTTTATATTTTGGGTGTAATAAATACTTATTCTAACCATCAAGGGGAAATGATATATTTAAAATGGATGGAAATATAACAACTGACAGATGGATACCTCTAAAATAATAATTTTGATTCAATGGATTATGGATATTTTCAATCCTATATAGAATATTTGGTAAATGAATATATAATTGATCACTATAAAATCGTGGAAAATTGAATAAGTTTCCCAATGGTGAACATGAATAATTAAATGTATATTTTATAGTATAATATCTTTTATTCTATAACAATATGAATAATTTATACCATAAAAAATTGTTAATTATTTATATTCATGAATCTATAAGTAATACTACATGTGAAAAATTGAAATTGTCAGTTTTTCATATATTATTTTGGATAAAAATACTAGAACTATTTTTAGAATGTTAAGATATCAATGTCAGGAATTTTAAATGGGTGATGATGAAACTGCTCCAAAAATGATCCAAATATTTTCCAATATTTTAAATGTTATAAGGTAGTTATAAAAAACACAATAATGTCATTTTATTATTGAAAGATTTATTAGATAACTTCAATATAATTTAAAGGATAAAAATATATATATGGTTAAAAGTAATAATTTCATGGAGTATACTTTTGATGAGATTATTAGATTATTAAGACAATATGAATTAGAAATTAAATATCTTTCTGATTAAAATAATTCAAATTATAATGGAATTTTTAAAGACAAATGTTTCTAATTACTCTGATAATTTCGAGTTAGAGAGGATTGACAAGAATGATATAAAATATGTTACAAAGTGTGGATTTATAAGAATGAAAGGATACTCAATGATATTGTGAAAATAATATTATAAAGATGACAACAATGAGAATAGGAAATTAAATTATATATATATTGGTATTTTTTATTTAATTTTGTATGGGTTTAGGAAGGGGAAAATCCATCATTATTTCCAAAGATTAAAGATTGAGAAATATTGGAGGAAGTAATAGAAGAAAGAAAATATAGAAATGGAATCCAGATGGAGTTGTATTGAGGATTCATGTACTAAAAAGTATTTCCTTTTGAAAATGAAATGGAAAATTTTTTATTAATGGATTTATCCAATCAATTAAGTGATTTTAACAATAATTATTTTTTCTCAAACTAAATATGAAAACCACACAATTAAAGAATTCTTAACTGAATTTTTATGAATTGATCATAAATTCTAAAAGATCACTTTTTTTCATAATAACCCTAGGATCCAAAAAATGTTGTTCCCAAGTAAAAGTATAATATTAAGAAATATGTCGAAGATGAAATAAATTTTTCTTTTACACATCTAAAAATGATCAAGAAAATTTGACAAATATGCTTTCAGAAAATTATATATTATAGAGAGAAGTTGATTTCTTGTCAATGTGTCATGAATCAGAATTAGTAAATTTTGATATTATTGTTATGGATAATGAAAAACATAAAATTTAAGATTAAGGTTTAAATTTAAAAATATCAATTTTTCAATACAGATATAACATTAATAAAATGATGAGATTCAATAAAAGGACAAATAAATGACCAGGTCTTGGTTATGATAATAATTTACGTAAAAAATACAATACTTTCTTTATTAAATAATCTAATTGAAAAACTTCTAGTAGAAAATGTTTTAGATTTCATCTGATTAAAATTAAGAAAGTGGGTGTTTCTTGATATTTCAACAATCTCTTGGACATAATAATTCTTCAATTTCTAATTATTAATATTTTAGTTTTCCTATAAATATATTTTTCAAGTCATTTTGGATTCCAAATACTTCATATGTTAATCCCATTATACCTAAATTTTCATGGTTATAAAATCACTATTAAATATATATTTTTAATGAAATTTATATTGGGAGAATCAAAAAGGAACTTTTGGTACATGAAAAGCGGATTATTGGGAAATATGAAAACTAATATATCAAATTACTATCATTCAAAAAATGTGATTAATGTAGTGATACTTTTGCAGAAAACTATAAATTAATGGTAAAAGGATTCGAAGAGGTTGGAATTTCAAATTATTTTTATTTCAAAAGACTTATATGCAGAAGGATTGAAAAATAATTTGCTAATAATTTTAAGAATATGTGATGATGGGATGCTTGTTAAATTTCAAATTGAAATATGCATTGTATTGAAGGATAAGATAAATTTTTATATTTAAACATAAAATAAAACATTAATTCAGATAAGTTTTATAAATTTACTAATAAAAAATTGAAAGGTTTGAATGCTGTACAATTTAATACCATTTTGTGGCTTAGGTTGTCTGAACATGATAATCTTATGTCAATTCACAACCTATCCAAGCATCAAACGGTTCATCAAATAACTTATCTTAATGTGAATTTTTCCACTATTTTTTACACATGCATGAATCATAAAAAACATGGAATAATTTCCACATCAATAAAAAATAAATAAATGAACTAATTAATGTTAATCTAATTAATTTTTTGGATGATCATATCAAACCAAAATTTTGATGGATAAGAGATATTGTTTCATTATTAATAATGATTTTACTAGAATTTCCTGTGATTAGTTTGTTACACTTAAATTATAACAATTAGCTATGGTTATATATTTTTTTAAATTGGTTCAAAATGAATATGACCACTTAAAAATCTATTATAAGTTATCATGATGAACATTTACCGAATTTGGAATTTGTTAGGTTTTTTTAAATAAAATGGATTTTCCCTATATTTTTTATCCCATAATACACCACAAAAAAATTATATAATTGAAAGGAAATATATTACACTACAATAAATGGATAAGACCATGTTAAATGAGTAAAATTTTGCTAAATATTTCTAGTACGTATATTTGAATACTTCTAGTTTGGTCAAAATTGGAATTATTATAAGTCCATTTTCTAAAAAGTAACATTTTGAGCTTTATAAAGTGTGAGAAACTTTTATTTGTTTTTTAGAGTCTATGTATGTACATTTATTATTCATTACACTATGTATTCATTGGATAAAATAGATGAAAAAAATGATAAAGGTGTTTTCATAAGATTATCAAATAATACAAAAAAATATGGAGTATACAATTAAAGAACCACAATTATTGAATAATCTATTCATCCAATGTATGATGAAAACAATTTGAATAAATGAGATGATTATATTAATAATAATGAGGATGAATTTATATATTCATATTTTGATGATATAGAACATCACGATATTGATCCAAATATTTAGGGGAGAATATTTCTTCTTAATCTGAACCTACTCATGAAAAATCAAGGATGGCTAATAGAGATTATCCTATAGATAATGTGACTCATAATGTTGAATAATTTTTTCAGACTAAAATGTATGTATTCAATATTTGAGAATATCCTATTTTTTTAACAAGTTGAAGGTCTTTCCCATTTTAATTAAGAAAAAAATAAAGGAAATCCAATTAAAAATGGGTATATAGGGAACCTTATACCATTCCTGACGGCCTAGATTCACAAAGCTTATGCATGGCTTAGAGGAACCAATGACCAAAAGGCCCAGAGAATTTCCCCTATGTAGGAGGAGACAAAAGGTCCCATGAAGAAGCATGAAAAACCTTAAGCACTAAAAAATTGGTTCACCTCCCCAAATAGTCTATTGACATTATTTTTTCCTCCAAATGATTCTTATATTATTGTAACAAAGAGGATATTTTGAAATAAACTTATTGAATATAAAAATATAGTTAAAAATAAAAATTATATTACTTACTCGAGGTTATTCTTAATAATATTATATTGAGATTAAATGATATTTTACACCAGTTTCCAAATAAGTAGCTATTAAGATAATTTTATCTTGTGAAAATTTTCATGGTTTTTAATTATTTCAAATTAATGTCAAAACTTCCTTTTTAAAATGGTTATATTTTTCAGGATGTGTACTTTAAAAAATCCATTGTCTCTGAAAATGAAAACCATAATGATCTGGTTTTTAAATTATCACAGGCTTTATATGATTTGAAAAATGATCCTAGAGCATGGTATTAAAATTTGAATACTTTTTAATTTAGATTTTTTTTTGAAATGGGTATATTTTACCCAAATTTATTTATAAAGAAATGTCGAAATAATATTTTTATTTTATAGATTTTTTGTGATAATTTTTTGGGATCTTCCTGTGAAAATCAATGTAATGAATATTAAGAGTTAGTGATTTATAATTATTATTTGAGTATGATAGGGGTATTGAAATTATTTTATGGATTGAAAATATATCAAAGAAGTGATTTTATTTTTCATCAAAACTCATATAATTATAAATAGTTTTTAGGATATATTATTTAGATTATTATAAAATTTAAAATACCACCATGTGTACTAACATAATGTTATATTTAAATTAATATAAAAAATATGTTGATGTTAAAACCTATAAAGGTATGATTGTAATTCTATTATATTTAACTACTTTTAGGATAATTTAATGTTGGTAGTTTACAAGTGTTCAAGATATCAGAGTGATTCTATGGAAAGTTATATTAAAATGGTTTAAATTAATATTAGATTTTTTAAATATTATTTAAAACATTGAATATTTTTCCCTAAAAAGTATATTTGATTTCATAAGATATTTTAATTCTAATATTGGTGGATTATTGAAATATATGAATATTAATTTTTGAATTTTCCATTAACATGGTAGAAAATATGTTTCATGGGCTTCAAAGAAGAAAAATTACGTTGATCATGGAAATGTTTAATATTAGTATATAGCCACTGCATTTTTTTGTACTCAATCATTATGTATTAAGAAAATACATTTTGATTTTGATTTTGATTTTGATAGGATTCATATTATATGTGACAATGACTCATCTATTTATAATTCTAAAATTATCTTAAAAAATTTTATGACTAAGGAAATTGATATTAGATATTTTATTCTTAGTGAACCTATTTCAGAATGAAATTTATTTATTCAGAAAACCTGTTAGCTAATACCTTTCATAATCCATTAGAATTTTCTAAAATTTGTAAAATTAAATTAAAATTTGGAATGAAATAAAAATGACCATACATTATATATTTTGGGAGATTTTGGCTCAAAATATGTGGTAAAACATTAAATATTTCCTAATTTCAATGTCAGTGTATTAATATTTTTAATCATTGGATCAGTATCAGGTGTTTAATTAAAAATTTACTACATAAATTCATTAAAAATAATTACATCACTAACTGAAAATACTGAGATGTTTTTAGGGTTGAAAAATGCATCTATTAAACCTATGTGTCTTATAATGTTTTCATATTTTATTTGAAAATGTAATGGAAGATTATTATGAATTTAGATGTAACATTATAAGGGTTGGTTTTCTTTCCCTATAATCATTCAGGGGGAAAATTCCATGTTCAATTTTTGATTAGAAATATTAGTTTAATTTATATTAATATGTATTTTTCTCAAGGTAATAACTTTTAAATAAAATATATTTTGTTATCAAATAATAAAAGGTGGGGATATTTCTGGAATTTACATTTAATTTTCAACCATCAAAATTGGGAATAATATTAGATTAGATACATGATCTAATATATTATTATTTTCAATAATTTAAAACTTTCTATTTTCTTATATGATTTTACATTTTTTGTTTTTACTTATTTTTCAAATATGTTGTGTTTACCTTGAGTAAATAGAATATGAGGTGAAATTTGGAAATGTTAAGAAGATATTGTGAAAACTGGTTATGAGTGAATGTATGGAAATTTCTATCAATGACCTTAAGAACAAACCATGAGTGAAAATTTTGGAAATATATGTGTGTGGCTATGAGGATTTATCATGAGTGAATATTTTGAAATTTCTAGATTTATCCATTGGAACTAACCATTAGTGAATATTGTTAATGTATTTAAGTGATCGTGAGTGATTATTTAGATAAGTGTAGAATTTAATCTAAGAACTAAACATAATATAAAACCTGGTTGTGATTACCTAGACACAAATTTCACTTATTAGGTTCCCCAATCATAGTGGGCCATAGGGACACAAGGAAATATCTTAGATCACCAGAGGCTTTTGAATAATATCAACGGACTAGGGTGTGTCTTTGAGGAGTTTATCCCCAAATTATTAATGTGATGAAAATAAGATTAATGATATTAAAGATAAATCAATAGAAGCAGCAATATAAGTAAACAACACTATTGAAATAGACATGTGTAATAAGAAATAGAAAAACCAATTGAAATATACAAAAACTGAAGTTGATATAAGTCATGTTCTATAATGATGAAAAACCAGATAAAAGGTAGAGTGAAATAATTGATATAAAAATATAGAAAAAAAGAAATACAAAAACTATCCCTTTCATCCTGAGATCAATCTCATTCATTATCTATTAACTCCATCCTATGAAAGCAAGAAATCACGTGTCTGAAGTAGTATGATTCCCTTTCCCAAAACTTGCATACATGTAGTCTTCCAGGGTACCAATGGTTCCAGGATAATATGTGAGATAAATATCAGTGTTCCACCACCAATGGAGTCTATAACATTTATTCCATGTAATATAAACTGAAAGAATATATAATCATGCATATATAAAAGGAAATAAGTACAGTAACATAATTAATAATCTACATTCTTCATCCGTAGGGTGGTGTTTGACCTTGTAACCAGTTAAATAACTAATTATGTTCCTCTTGGAATAACTATGTCACAGGTGGTGAAACCTACACCAACATCATGAAAAGATAATTATAGTAAAGGTTAAAATAGGTAAAAAGCTATCATACAATTGTAATAATATTGAAGAAGTTCCAAGGTAATAACCAAGGAAAACATGATGTGATTTTTTCTAAATCAGTAGTATATGCGGCCTTAGTAAGGGTTAAGAGTGTAATACATGGAGTTTAATCCTAATAATTCCATAGTAATGTAATTCAAACCTCACACAAGGAATGAATCCAAGGTAAAATTGGATAAGCAGTGACTAGGGATAAGGATGTAACCAAGGAACCTCATGTCCATAGAAGCCATGCCAGATCAAAGGAGTGTATCCAAGGAATCCTATAATAATAAATAATTTATGCTCTGATTTTCTATCAAGAATCCACTAATATATGTTAATTGGGTTCCAAGGAGGGTCTCAACCTTGGAAATTGGCATCCATGAATCAGAATGGAACCCATAAGTACTCATGGAAATCTTATAAGAATCTAAATTATATCTCATTTCTGACCACTTCTATACTGATTTCATGGTCTATATACAATTAGGCACTATAAAGTTAATTTATTCAATTTGTTAGGATTTGTAATACCGAAGTAGTTTAATATTTCATAAGGTTAAATCCATTTCTTTTCATTACTCTGGCAAGTATAAATGGGCATGAAACTGTAACACCCCGAGCTTCCACGATACGCCTCTCTTTCAATAATGCAATAGCTTGCATTGTACGCAAGTTCGAGTTCTAACACACCGCGACTAATCAAAGTAGCTGTTATGAATAGTAATACCCACTTTTTAAAATTATAGAAATTTTATATTTTAAAATGGAATTCATTTTTGTATTCCTAATATTGAAATTAGCCTATGTTTAATTTTTTGTAATTTTCTATGAACTTCCAATTTTTTATGAATACTGAAAAGTACTTAAAAACAACTTTTTTAATCAAAATAATTTATAGTGATAAATTATAATATTTAGTGGTTTTAAAGTATAATTAGAATATATTTTTTCCATTTTATCCAATGGTGGTCATTAGAATTAATTTAACATTGAAATTGGGCATGAACAATTGTCAATCTTTTGATATAAATTGTTTCTTAAAAACACGCTATTTGTTGTGACAGCGGGAATTAATTATAAAATTAATTAATGCAACATATATGTTTTTAATTTTGTAAAATAGACATCATTTTTGAATTTGGAATATCAATTATAGCTTAGGGTGAAATTTTGGCATTTTTCTGAAAAACTTCAATTTTTGATGAATAGTGAAACCACTAAGTGGTAGTTAAATAACTGATTTTTCGTTTAAATGAAAAATTACCACTTTTGTGTTTTGATTTTCAAAAATCCGACGTACATGGTTGTCATTAAGAAGTAAAATGTGGTTCAATGAGATTAAAATAATTTTTGGTGAATAGTAACTTTTAAGTTCTTAATCGCGATTAGAGGTAATTAGTGTAGTGTAAGGTAAAAACAGTGTTTCAATAATATGAGATGAGCTTGAAACGTGTCCTACTCCTATTGGATGAGTCATGTCCGACCAAGACAACCCATGGGTCAACTTGGGGACCCCATGGAGACACTTTGGTTGGAAAATGACATTAATATATATTTATTTAATGTTAAAGTAAAAAATGACACAAACATGAAATGTTTTACTAAAACAATTTTTACATGAGGTTATACAAGTCATATTTTTTACTATAATTAGTCATTGGAAAGCTAAAAATATTTCATACATCATAGTATTTTTTTTATAATTTTTTGACATTAAATAAATTAAATTATTTTTGACATCATTATGATGCAGCGATGACGTCATTATTTAACGATTTTAATAAAATGAAAAGATAATGTACAATTCAAGTCTTAAACTTGTCCAAAGACTATTTGATGGGTATATTTAGAACCCTTATCACCTTATCCACGAATTATATAATTGTGGGACCTTTAGAATCCGAAAAGCATTGTATAATAATGTAAAATTTTCTTACATTCCAAGAGTTCCCCTCCTCTCCTCTTATAAAAGGCTCCCACCTCTACCACCTCATTCACACTTTCAAGCCATTTGGCTCGGACAAAATCTGCCCAAATACTCTCCCACCTCCCCCATCTTACTCCTAGAATCCTCACTTTTGGAAGAACTCTTCCCAAGGAAGCCTTTGGCTCAAATCAAAAAGAGTTACCCGATTTTTAGGTAATGGGTTCTCTAATGTTGTTTTGTTTTATTTAGCTTCTCCAACCACTTAAACTATTTTTATTCATTTATTTTGTAACAACACCAGTATCCTCAATATACTATGATGTTGTTATAAGAAGGATTAGATCTACACTTACACACACCTACATCTAATGGTTAAAGAACATACTGTTTCTGTGGATGGCGAATTTCTGCCTCAAGAAACGATGATTGTTCAACACTCATATAACACCTTCAAAGGTGGCCATGAAGATGTCACTATATTTATATAATATGTTTATGTTTTACTTATGCTTCTATATTTCTCATTTATGGCATACTTTATGATTTCCATTATGGGTAAACGCGATAATTTCATTTTAGGAAGTGCGGACTACCGCCCCCTCAATGTGATTTGAATCGTTAATTCCATATGTGGGATGTATAAATGAAGGAGTAAATGGTATTATACACTATATTATACTGGAATTATATTATACATTTATATAATTATGATTTCATTCCATTAAATACGAAATAGAAATGAAAGTAGCGTTCATGCGTATGTACGGCTTACCGTCTCCATGAACGGTGCATTTCATTTCTTACCTCTAAATGTTACGTAATATTATAAATGAATGTATATACTGGATATATATGATATATATGACATCTAAATCATGAATATAATTATGGAGATAATGTATATTCTACCACATAAACAACTTGTAATTATAAGATGTTTATTGTTGACTCAAGTACCAAAGATGGACAAAACGACCGTTATTAACTTAAATAATTACATAGTTTTCATAACATTGTAATAAGTGATATAAAAGGGATAATGAAATTAAAAATGTTTCTTAATAAGGTATATATTAACTCTAGTTTATTATTCAGGAGGTTAAAGAACGGTTGAGTCAAGTCAGACACGAGGTAAGGGAATTTCTTAACCCAACTTCCATTCTTTGGGTTAATCTCCTACTTTCAAATTATGTCATGATATTATTATGTCCTATTTTGTATATTTACTCTATATATGTGTACCTATAGTGAATACACATAATAGATCTCTTTTATTTTAAAAATGATCTTTTTAAGGACTTCGTCTCAATCTCCTTTCATTGAGGAATATTTGGTTTTATACACAACTTTCTTTTATACGGTGTATACACCCCTTTGAATTTTACGTTTATTCAAAAGGAATAATTTTTTATACGAAGCGTTTTACTAAACTCCAAAAAGGGAATGTTTTTCTTTCCGTACATATGCGGCGACAACAACTTCTCTGCCGCCGTGACCATTATTTGAGTTTCGGATTCCTCTACAAGCCATCACTTTTTTTTAATGAAAAATAAATACAAAGTTTTAACTTTATTTTATTTTGGTATTGAAAATGGTTTTGAAAGCGTTTTTATTATATCAATGTGTTGTATTGATGTCTTGTGATTGAAATGTGGAAATTTTATGTTTCATTTATGCATGTTTTATGTGATACGATTATGTTATGGTTTATGATATGTTTAAACCTATTCATATGAGGAATGTATTAGAATTAATAAGTGACGGGTGGAGCCCGCTATAGCTCCTCGATGCATCGGTAGGTCTCACGAGACAACTAGATGTGGAATTGGCCGAGGCCCTTTCCCAATTTTATTTATGGTTTTGGCCGAGGCATTAATCATTTTAGACGTCTTGGCTGAGGCCTTGACAAAATGTCTCAGAATGTCTGGCATTATACATTCCCTCATTATGAAAGTGGTTATTGATATTGCATGTGATTGTTAAACTAGTAGAATATCCATGTGAGTAAGTAAATGGCATTATTTAATTTTATTTTTTCCATATTATGCTGAAGTTCAAGTTTAAAAAGGCTTTTTTTAGTTATACATTGCCTTAAATGTTAATGTTTATTTATGAATGCTTCCGCAATATTGTTATCCTTCCTGAGCATCTGAGCTCACCCCTTTCAATGTTTTAATATTTTCCAGGATGTGAAGAAGTATTTTATGAATGACCTCCAGGGATTGTCAGAAGAGGATATGAGTGTGGAATATGGAGACTTTGTTATTGTAGTTTTTCACTTTATGATGTAATGTAACGTTTATGAATGTATCTAGTGTTTCCAAGGATACTAAACTAATCGGTCTTTCGAGACTTGATATTTTGTGATCATGCCAATGTTACGAAGTAATGCACCGACTCTGGGTAGATGGGGTCGGGGTGTTACAGTTGGTATCAGAGGTAGTTTAGTACAAACCTTGGAAGCTAGATTTAGATAAACTCTGATTAGAAAACATAGCCCAAAGATAGACTTTGAGAATTAGTATAGAAGAACTTCCTATAATTTTGGTATTATAGAGATGTTGTGAGTTTTCCGAGCAATACATCCTTGTCTAGATACGAGCAGGTAGGGGCGGATCTGGCACAAATGTACCTATGGGAAAAACCAAAAAACACCGATTTGAGCTATACTCGAACGGGAACTGGTGCACGACAACGGGCCTTGCTGCACTCTTGGTTACGACACTCCCGGGGGATATGCTTAGGATAATTCTCGTTTTCTTTACAAACCACTATGAAGGGTTATGAGTACATACTTCCTCAAAGAAAACATTTTTATGATTATGGATTATATCCATAAATAGTTCAATTTATGTTAAGTATTTTACAAGTATGGAATTATGTATTTTGATTCATAAACTAATCAAGTTTATGCCATTGTTTAGAAATGGCGCCTAGTGGAAGGAATGGAAACCGTATCAATGCACGCACTCCGTGTAGGGATTTCCCACCTGATCAAAATAATTATTGTGGATCTAGAGATACAACTGGTGCTGATCAACTTATTACCATACTGGGACAACTCACTCAGGATATGAATAATAACCTTACTTGTATGGATCACCCTGATCCACAACGTGGAGGATCAATGTTAGACCGCTTCATGAGGCAACAACCGCCAACATTTAATGGGGGTACAAATCCATTAGTAGCTGAGAAATGGATAAACTCCTTAGAGAAAATATTTCATGCCTTGGGGAGTAGCGAAAGGGAGAAGGTTGTCATGGCAGTTTACCGCCTCACTGGAGATGCTGATCAATGGTGGTCATTGATTCAAAACAAAAAGGAAGATGATGACATATCGAATATGGAATGGAGGGAGTTCAATGATCTTTTCTTAGAAAAATACTTTCCTCATGACCTTCGAGCAGATATGGAAAGGCAATTTCTGAGTTTGAGGCAGAAGGAGGATGAGAATGTCGTAAAGTATGAGGCTAACTTTACAAGGTTAGCGAGGCATGCTGCAGATTATATACGTAACCCAAGAAGTAAGATTGATCTTTTCTTTTATGGGTTAAAACCATTTCTTCGTCGAGCATTAGTCTCACAAACCTTCTCGTCATACGAAGATATTGTCTCGTGTGCTATCAAGATGGAAAATGAATTCTCTAAGTCTCTTGACTTTAAAGCAAAGGAAGAAAAGAAGAGAACGGTGGAACAAGAGACGGATAAAGGGAAAAAGGGAAAGAAGGATTTTCCATTATGTGATAATTGTGGGAAGAATCACCCTGGTACTTGCCTAAAAGGAATGGGAGTTTGTTATAAATGTGGAGAAAAAGGTCACCAGGCGCGTGATTGCAAGGGAAAGAAAGAAGCTATCAATGTTGAATGCTACAATTGTAGAGAAATGGGTCATTATGCAAATTAATGTCCTAAGTGTCAGGGAAACTTACCTCAGAAAAGGCCAAGGGATCAAGGACAATCTTATTCTGTTACTACAGTTGAAGAAGAATAATTAATGTATTGGTGCTTTTGGACTCATGGATTATATTCTGGTTATTAGAATAATGTGATATATATATAAGGATTGTACTACAGTACATGTTGATTTCATTAAGGATTTAATATGATTAAGGTAATCATATTTTTATTATGTGACAATAAGATAAACTTTACCTTGTTTAGGGAATCTAATGTTACAATTGATTTTGGAATTTAAGGACCCTTTAGGGAAAGTCCAGACGGAGGTATTTTGGATAACTATAAAGGTTGGAATGGATTAAGTTGAACTTTGAATAGTATTTTTTAAGGTTAAAAAATTTCTGAAGATTATTTTTGGAATATTATAATACTATATTTTTAGGAAAAGGACAACATGCAGGGTGGGGAATAACCCATCGCGTCGGACAAAGCTGCAGGAATCGAACCCACAACCATAGTGCGACAGGCCTTTATTAGCTATCACTAGCCTACAGGAAGTCCCTGGTTATTAAAAAATAGTTTTACTAATCTAAATGGTATGTGTTAATATTTGGAACCTTATACAATTAGGATAAATAGAATATTTTTGAGTTCTATTACCTTTTAGAGTGAAAGATGGGTTTGTGGTAAAAATTTATTAAAGAATGAAAGTATATATGACAAGTATGTATATTCCCTTACGTTCTTAGTAAATCTCTTAAATAAATTCTTTATCTTTATAAAAGGTAACTTAAAACAAAAAAGTTGCCGGTTAACTTTTCCAACTGGGGATTCAATGACCGTTTAACCAATCACAAGTTTGTGATTTTCTTATTGTTAACTTTCTCCTAATCCAGTTTTCTACAACTCTCCATCAGACCTTGATGGTTTGTTTTTCTTCAATATCCATATTTTCATAGAATCCTAGTATGGGATATCTCGGGTGACCTTTGTACTTATCTTTCTTTCTTTTAAAGTTATATTTTTATTAACCTTATTTCCGATGTGGGTTTTCCACAAAAGGTATTTTCTATTTTCAACCTTTTATTTTCAATGAAAAATTTCAAATTGCGAGGACACAATTTATTGAACGAGGGGAGAATGTAACACCCCAAGCTTCCACGATACGCCTCTCTTTCAATAATGCAATAGCTTGCATTGTACGCAAGTTCGAGTTGTAACACACCGCGACTAATCAAAGTAGCCGTTATGAATAGTAATACCCACTTTTTAAAATTATAGAAATTTTATATTTCAAAATGGAATTCATTTTTGTATTCCTAATATTGAAATTAGCCTATGTTTAATTTTTTGTAATTTTCTGAGAACTTCCATTTTTTATAAATAGTGAAAATACTTAAAAACAACTTTTGTAATCAAAATAATTTATAGTGATAAATTATACTATTTAGTGGTTTTAAAGTATAATTAGAATATATTTTTACCATTTTATCAAATGGTGGTCATTATAATTAATTTAACATTGAAATTGGGCATGAACAATTGTCAATCTTTTGATATAAATTGTTTCTTAAAAACACGCTATTTGTTGTGACAGCGGGAATTAATTATAAAATTAATTAATGAAACTTATATGTTTGGAATTTTGTAAAATAGACATCATTTTTGAATTCATAATATCAATTATATCTTAGGGTGAAATTTTGGCATTGTTATGAAAAACATCAATTTTTGATGAATAGTGAAACTACTAAGTGGTAGTTAAATAACTGATTTTTCGTTTAAATGAAAAATTACCACTTCTGTGTTATGATTTTCAAAAATCCGACATACATGGTTGTCATTAAGAAGTAAAATATGGTTCAATGAGATTAAAATAATTTTTGGTGAATAGTAACTTTTAAGTTCTTAATCGTGATTAGAGGTAATTAGTGTAGTTTAAGGTAAAAATAATGTTTCAATAATATGAGATGAGCTTGAAACTTCTCCTACTCCTATTGGATGAGTCATGGCCGACCAAGACAACCCATGGGTCAACTTGGGGACCCCATGGAGCCACTTTGGTTGGAAAATGATATTAATATATATTTATTTAATGTTAAAGTAAAAAATGACACAAACATGAAATGTTTTACTAAAACAATTTTTACATGGGGTTATACAAGTCATAGTTTTGACTATAAATAGTCATTGGAAAGCTAAAACGATTTCCTACATCATAGTATTTTTTTTATAATTTTTAGACATTAAATAAATTAAATTATTTATGACATCATTATGATCCAGCGATGACCTCATTATTTAATGATTTTAATAAAATGAAAAGATAATGTACAATCCAAGGCTTACACTTGTCCAGAGACTACTGGATGGGTATATTTAGAACCCTTATCACCTTAGACACGAATTATATAAGTGTGGGACCTTTAGAATCAGAAAAGCATTGTATAATAATGTACATTTTCCTTACATTCCAAGAGTGCCCCTCCTCTCCTCTTATAAAAGGCCCCCACCTCTACCACCTCATTCACACTTTCAAGCCATTTGGCTCGGCCAACCTCTGCCCAAATACTCTCCCAACTTCCCCCTATTACTCCTAGAAGCCTCACTTTGGGCAGAACACTTCCCAAGGAAGACTTTGGCTCAAATCAAAAAGAGTTACCCGATTTTTAGGTAATGTCTTCTCTAATGTTGTTCTGTTTTATTTAGCTTCTCCAACCCCTTAAACTCTTTTTATTAATTTATTTTGTAACAACACCAGTATACTCAATATACTAGTATGTTGTTATTAGAAGTATTCGAGCTACACTTACACACACCTACATCTAATGGTTAAAGAACATACTGTTTCTGTGGATGGGGAATTTCTGCCTCACGAAACGATGATTGTTCAACACTCATATAACACCTTCAAAGGTGGCCATTAAGATGTCAATATATTTATATAATATGTTTATGTTTTACTTATGCTTCTGTATTTCTCATTTATGGCATACTTTATGATTTCCATTATGGGTAAACGCGATAATTTCATTTTAGGAAGTGCGGACTACCACCCCCTCAAAGTGATTTGAATCGTTAATGCCATATGTGGGATGTATAAAGGATGGAGTAAATGGTATTATACACTATATTGTATTGGAATTACATTATACATTTATATAATTATGATTTCATTCCATTAAATACGAAATAGAAATGAATGTAGCGTTCATGCGTACGTACGACTTACCGTC
This sequence comes from Viscum album, assembly GCA_963277665.1. Classification (NCBI taxonomy): domain Eukaryota; kingdom Viridiplantae; phylum Streptophyta; class Magnoliopsida; order Santalales; family Viscaceae; genus Viscum; species Viscum album. The sequence continues at coordinate 916,895,033 of OY728164.1, read as the reverse complement.
TCCATGAACGGTGTATTTCATTTCTTACCTCTATATGTTACGTAATATTATAAATGAATGTATATACTGGATATATATGATATATATGACATCTAAATCGTGAATATAATTTTGGAGATAATGTATATTCTAGCACATAAACAACTTGTAATTATATGATGTTTATTTTTGACTCAAGTACCAAAGATCAACAAAACGATTGTTATTAACTTAAATAATTACATAATGTTAATAACATTGTAATAAGTGATATAAAAAGGATAATGAAATTAAAAATGGTTCTTAATAAGGTATATATTAACTCTAGTTTATTATTCAGGAGGTTAAAGAATGGTTGAGTCAAGTCAGACACGAGGTAAGGGAATTTCTTAACCCAACTTCCATTCTTTTGGTTAATCTCCTACTTTACAATTATGTCATGATATTATTATGTCCTATTTTGTATATTTACTTTCTATATGGGTACCCATAGTGAATACACATAATAGATATCTTTTATTTTAAAAATGATCTTTTTAAGGACTTCGTCTCAATCTCCTTTCATTGAGGCATATTTGGTTTTATACACAACTTTCTTTTATACGGTGTATAAACCCCTTTGACTTTTACGTTTATTCAAAAGGAATCTTTTTTTATACAAAGCGTTTTACTAAACGAAAAAAAGGGAATGTTTTTTTCCGTACATATGCGGCGACAACGACTTCTCTGCCGCCGTGACCATTATTTGAGTTTCAGCTTCCTCTACAAGCCATCACTTTTTTTTAATGAAAAATAAATACAAAGTTTTAACTTTCATTTATTTTGGTATTGAAAATGGTTTTGAAAGCGTTTTTATTATTTCAATGTGTTGTATTGATATCTTGTGATTGAAATGTGGAAATGTTATGTTTCATTTATGCATGTTTTATGTGATACGATTATGTTATGGTTTAGGATATGTTTAAACCTATTCATATGAGGAATGTATTGGACTTAATAAGTGACGGGTGGAGCCCACTATAGCTCCTCGATGCATCGGTAGGTCTCATGAGACAACAAGATGTGGAATTGGCCGAGGCCCTTTCCCAATTTGATTTATGGTTTTGGCCGAGGCCTTAATCATTTTAGACATCTTGGCCGAGGCCTTGACAAAATGTTTCAGAATGTCTGGCATTATACATTCCCTCATTATGAAAGTGGTTATTGATATTTAATGTGATTATTCGACTAGTAGAATATCCCTGTGAGTAAGTAAATGGCATTATTTAATTTTATTTTTTCCATATTATGCTGAAGTTCAAGTTTAAAAAGGCTTTTTTTTAGTTATACATTGCCTTAAATGTTAATGTTTATTTATCAAAAGCTTACGCAATATTGTTATCCTTACTGAGCATCTGAGCTCACCCCTTTCAATGTTTTAATATTTTCCAGGATGTGAAGAAGTATTTTATGAATGACCTGCAGGGATTGTCAGAAGAGGAGATGAGTGTGGACTATGAAGACTTTGTTATTTTAGTTTTTCACTTTATGATGTAATGTAACATTTACAAATGTATCTAGTGTTTCCAAGGCTACTAAACTAATCGGTCTTTCGAGACTTTATCTTTTGTGATCATGCCAATGTTACGAAGTAATGCACCGACTCTGGGTAGCTGGGGTCGGGGCATTATAGAAACCATTAAATTAATTCATTTATATCACAATCATTTTATAATTTTCATTCTAATACCTTCCATTAAACATCGAAAGAGGTTATATGAATGGGAAACCATTATTTATTTACAATACATTTGTCCAAGTCATATGTTTAAAATTTATTTTCAAATTCAATATGGTCTCATTCATCATAAATTAAAAAACTACCTTAGAAGGTTCATGTGATAAGAATCTATATGAAAACAAGTAATATGCCCATTATTTCATTAAAAACATACCATAAACAAGGTTATTTCATAGATCACCCAAACGGTGGCACAAAATTGCTCAAAAGGATAATGAAGGCATAAACTATGGAAGCACCCTACTTGGTGCGGTCAACATTGTGGGAGTAGCATCCAATGATGAATAACATACATGTAATTTGCATAATAAATTTGTTTAAATGACACCAAGTAAGAATAATTAATTAAATATATGAGGCCCGATAAAATAAGTGGTTAAAAATAATAATTTATAAAATGAAAAAACATGATGGATGAGTAATAGACCACCTACCTCATACTCTTATGACTCTACTCATCCATTATAAACATTTATTTTGGAATGTATTGAAAGATATATTAATAAAAAATCAATTCCTTAAAAATAGGGCATATGAGTCTTTATATATATATTTTCATCTAGGGGATGAATAATAATTAATTATTAACAATCAATTAAGAGTATACCAAGAGTAATCCAAAGAGATAAACATAATCTTGAATTTACAATAGATGTAGGAGCTCCTTCAATTTACAGATTATCAAAAAATGCTCTCAATAGAAGAAAATTGATTCTTCTTCATCTGTTAATGAAAATGAGAGGAAGTGTTAAATTTAATTATGTCATTAATGTAAAAACCATAAATAACCCAAAATTGGTCATTTCCTGGTTTGGTTAAACTGTTAGGGAAATCATTCACCAACCAAGCATGATCTACTACTTCCATATGGTTGGGATTCAAGGCTAGGGAAACAATGCACCAACCATTAAAAACTACTACAATTTTGTATGAATTTTTCTTTATTGTTCGGACCATGGAGAAACGTTAAGAGAAACCATGTACCTTATATTTCTACACTCTCTTACCCCACACTATTAGAACTAACAGTGTGACATGTTATGCATGGTTTATTCTAACCATCTGACATGCCTTTTTCTATAAAAATGCTAGGTAGTGGGGTCTGAATCACGCCCAAAAAAACCAGAGACAAATTTGAAATCATTAGGCATCTATATTATGTTAAAAATTAATTATTAGACAAAAATTTAAAGGATCTATACGCGATTCAAAAAATGGGTTCTTAATGTCTTCTGAATTTAAAGGAACTTATCACCAAGATCACATTCCAAGGATAGAGAAACACCATTTAAGAAAAACTATAGATTCTAGGAGTGTACATTGGCCACCCTCTCTGATGTATAATTTTGTACATGATCATGATTCCATAGAACCCACACTAGAGGAAGAGAATCTTCTCACAGAGACTTTGTATTCTGGTCAATGATGTGTATAAGATACACCTAAAATAAAGAATAAAAATGTAACTCCACATCCTAAGGATCAAAAGTATGAGATAGATGGGGATAATTTTAGAAAATCTACGAATCTAGAATATATATGTCATGGAATGTTTCTTCTATGGTAGTAGAAGATGATTGGATACTGAACCAAATCTCTCTAGTATCTCAAATTGACCAACATAATAAGGTGAAAAAATCACTTCCCCCCGTATATATCAATTCCCTAAAATGGTTGATAATCTATGGAAAACATAGTCCCTGAACCTGAACTATAGTTCCACTCTTTAGTGATCATCATAACATATCTATCTATACATGTTATGTTTCAATATTTTTTTGAATTTTTTATAAATTATATAGTATTATTCTGAGACTGCACGCTCTAACGACACGTGATTTAGAGGCACAGAGATTTCAGAACCAAGTCTTGAACATTTTTTAAGGTATGTTCAGTAAAAACACAAGAATGTTTTTATAATTTTTGAAACGCTTCTCAGACTAAAAATATGTGGACCTTGTTGAACTCAGAACATAGATATTCACCTAGAATGGACTTAACATCAGCTGTCAATGGCCAAACAGAAATGTTTATTTTCATAAATTTTGTTTAATAATAAAATTACATTAAATAGTATTTTTTTCCTTTTTCAACCAGTGAGCATCGACATGGTGATGCTGTAGTGCAGCGATGAGGCAACGATGTGGTGCATTATTGAGGCTCATTAATGGCCTGTATCACTATGCATAACGATACAATAATGAAGTGTAATAGTGATCTTTTTTCATTTATGAAATAGTGTAATGACGAGACGTCGTGGTGTATTTAAAATGTTTTGACACGATTTCATATTTATTTTCTAACACCTTGGTGGATAGTGAATTAAAACAAGGAGGATTTATTGATGAAACTCCAGTGAATCTATACTCTAATGAAGAACGTCAAATGCTGGTGGATATTCATCGTCTTCGATGCACCTCGATAAAAATAGTTTGAATTGACAACATCGACATATTTAATCCTCAAGGATGGACAGTTCGAGTTTGAACATCAAAGAAGTAGGGGATTGATTTATATGTCAAAGTTCATCCCATGTCATATTTTCATTAAACTATGAACACAGATTATCCCATGAACAAGTTGATCCAAAATTATGTGTTTGTGCAGGAGGGTGACTTTTCATTGGGATATGTTATTTGCGAAGGAAACCATGCATGAAATTATTCAGAATCAATCCCAAAAACTCCCCCGTGATTTAAAACTATAACGTGGAGGGACCTGGCCAACACGAACACGACCTAAGAACCTCTTCACATGCCTTCATGTTGTTTGCATTCTCGAAGTGGTGGGAAATTTGATTCTGGGCCTAATTTGGGATGGAGGTGACACGAGAGGCCCATAGGCATAGATGAATTCGAAAATGGAAAATCGGAGAAACTCTAGTGGGCCACATAAGGGGTTGTAGGCATGGCATCACCGGCACGATAATGCGGACCAACCCATGCCAGCCGCGTAACAGGGACAACACCAACTGTTGTCGTGATAGTAGTGAATGTGGCAAACCATCACCAGTTGTTCTAGAGGATGAAAATGTGCCATTGTACGCAACTAAGTGGCAGGAATCGCGGTTCCAGGTAGGCGACATGTGGAGGGGGTGGCCCATGTCTGGGCCACCCAGGCGGTGTGGGCTGCAGTCTATCATACGCAGGGCCTGCTGGGGCCAGATGTGGTGTGGTTGTTGCATCCTCGCCAAACAATGCACCACCGAGTGATCCAGTGACTATTCATCAGCTGATGTGCCAATCCCCCCCCTCATCAGGCTAGGACAGTCTCATGCTTCGCAGTCCAAACCCTCAATGACGGGCTAGAACTGCACCCTTCGGGTCAGGTTGGACCCCAAAACCAAACCAGGTCAGGTCCAGCAAGGCCTTTTGGTTCTAACCCACTAGCCAAGCCAGACCAGACCAACCACAAACCTATCCAGGTTAGGTCGAGTTAGTCTAATTAAACAAGGGTATGTGAGACCCATGTGCCAGGTCGGGATGGTTGGTCAGATTGGGTTGGACCGGGCCTCGTCGCAGCTCTCCCCCTATTTAATAAAATGTCAGTATCTTGAGAACCACATGAAAAATATATGATATGTTTGCAATTTTGAGACACTCTTGATGATGTGGATATTTTGGTATGATTTTTTGGTTTCTTTCATGGACGTTGATATGTGAATAATGGGTTAGGGTGCGGTTCTCCCATAGGGGCTTCGTACAAAACCCTACGGTAGGCTGAGACCTAAAGACTTATCAATGATAGAACAGTGGGAAGAAGCTCTGTGTGGCATGACATGGACATGGTGGGGAGATGATTTTTGTGACATGGAAGACCCATGGTACTTGATTGGAGGAGTACCTCAGTTCGTCTAAGGTGGGAAGCAACATTGTGTGACCCTATAGGCCCACAAGGGGAGTAGCTTGTTGTGACCCAGCATACCTATGGTACTCATTAGGGATGAGTAACATAGCAGTTCAAGGTTTGTGGGAAGCGGCTCTGTGTGACTCGGTATGCACACTATACTCGATAGTGGCAGATTTATTCTGTACCTATGATGTTCAATGATATGACTGATGATGATACTATCACTTCCCCGTTGTATATCTTGGGTGAGATATCGTGAGTTTCATGATTTACTTTGAGGATTTTTGTCTGGTATTTCCTTTCTGTTTTTGGGACCCTACAGCGTTTCATGTTACTCACCTGTACACGGGCCCCGCCTATAAGTGTCGTGTCCCGTCAAGATGATCGACACTTCGATAGAGGGCTTGGTGGACGAGGACCTGGTGGAGCCCACTAAGACTAGACTGATCAACGCTTCAATGAGGGTCTTAGTTGACTAGGACCAGGTGGGTCCCTATAGGAATAGAGGGATAGGACATAATAATTCGGATTTCAGTGGCTTCACTACTCTTATGATCAGGAGGGGTTTTCCGAGGATGGCTATCAGATCTCATTTTTGTACTTCTTTGTTTCAGTTCTTTTTGTTGGGTTTGTGTTTTGGCCCACATGCATTCAACTGTACTTTGTACTCAATCTTGTTTTAGTATAATTTTACCCTATAATAGTGTTTGGACATGGTTGGAAATAAGTGTGTGTACAAGAAATCTGGAAAATGTCTCCCAGTTATAGGTTGACTCCTTTCATGCTAGTTGCCAGCCCCTAGCCATCAAGAGGCAAACATGGGGTAGTCACGGCATGGGCCCTGGGGGAGGGAAATGAAAAGGTGGTATCAGTGCATGGTCAGTCCTACCTCAAATACTGAGAGTCTATGTTTTGTTTTTTGGAGACAATCTTAAGTGTTTTGAGCATGACTACTTGATTCGGGGAGTCTAGTGTTGGTGTAGCAATAGGGGTATCCATACACAAAGACCTTGAATTCTACTATTCTTCTCTATACATGAAAATAATAGTTGCATAAGTGTCTCCTTATGTTTTTTTGAATAAATGTCATCTCAACATGTATAATATTATAATTGTAGTACATCATGATCTATTTAAGGATGCCTCCACGTGTATGACTGGTCAGGATCCCGATACGAGGTTGTGGGGACAACTCGCCTAGTGATGATGTGTCTGTTTAGGGCCCAGTTCTTGAGATTGCCCCACCAGGTGATGCACCAGAACAACCACCACTCAGTGTTCAGAATCTAATACTAGCAGTTCTGGAAAAGGATGTTCTTAGGATTAGTTCCCAAAATGAGTTTAAGAGAGAGTGACATCCCAGGTTCAAGGGATAGATGAATCCACAGGTTGTTGAGGACTTGATGGAGGATGTAACATATGTCTTCCGCTTAGTGAGGACACCGCCTAAACTGGTGGCTATCATGGAAGTGAACCTTCTACAAGGATCAGGTGGGATATGGTGGAGCTTTATCACCCAGACACACGATGAGGTGACCCTCACCTAGGTAGACAACGAGCGGTATTTTCGAGAAGAGTTTTTCCCATGACCTTGCGGTTTATGTGAATTTTGGAGCTGCAACACCTATAAAAGGATATCATGATGGTAGTTGGGTACTTAGTGAGGTTCACTAAGATATATCACAACTCCACAGACATGGTGAGAGACCCTTTCTTCAGGAATTGAGACATTGACCAAGGACTCAGGTTGGAGATCAGGGTATTAGTGGTCTCTCAGCATCCCTACTTAGGCTGGGGGATAGGAGAAATTCCTTCTTAGGGAGAACATGTTGGTGTAGTAGGCACTGATATTTAGAGACACTAGAAGACACTATGAAGCAGAGTCTTTCGTAGGTTGAAGATAATAGTCATGTCAGCCCAAGAAGTCCAGGTCTTTTAGATGGAAGCCCTAGGACTCAGGTTCGGTAGTGCAGGGCTCCCAATACAGGGGGAGCTTGCAGGGGCCAAGAAATACATCACATGTGGCGGGTAGCAACACATGGTACATGACTACCCAAACCACTGTATGGATGACTAGAAGGCAGTCGAGGGACCACCAAGGCAGAGGCATTGGTTCGGGCATGAAGGTTCGCAGGTCGGCGGACATGGCAGGGGAGATGACCAAATTGTAGGTGGTGGAAGATGGTTTGAGGAGTTACCACCACCACCACTAGGTTGTCCAACCCGACCTCATTGAGTAGGTTTGTAAAGGAGAGATCATCTCCAGGAGGTAAAGGTTTATGACCGCGGCTCTATAGAGATGATCCGAGGTACGATCTATGTCTTATCCACCCTAACTGCAATTCAAATAGACAGATGGTCTAGTCACAATTTCTATTGGACGGTTCTCATTTAGAGCTCATAGATTCTGATGGAGCTGTTGGATTGATCATTATGGATACCGAATTTTACAGTAGATGATATGATGATTACACACTAGTTCCAGTAGTGTGAACTTACTCTAGAAGGTGAGAGGTTCGGCTGAGATAACCTAATAGCGGCGTCAAGGCCTTATGATATACTCTTGTGCATAGACTTGTTATCCACAGTCTATGCTAAGATCAACTATTTTAGGCATATAGTATGGTGTGTCTATGGAGATGATGCCATGTTTTCCTTCACTGGCGAGAAGGAATCACTTGCAATGCATGATGAAATTTATCAGAGGAGGGTGTAGCTAGTCACTCAATAGTTGTCTAGTCTCACCCTTGGTGTTGTAGATGAAAGGATTTTGTGATTTCATTTTGTGGTGGATGAGTACGAGGATGTTTTCCCAGATGTTGTTATGGGACTACCACATTGCAGATAGGTAGACTTTTTTTCGACCTATACCATAGGATTACACTGATATCTAGACTGGTATATCAAGTTTATCCAGTAAAGCTTTCTAAGATGAGGGTATAGTTAGAGGAATTTTAGGAGAAGGGGTTCGTAAGGTCCAACATTTCACCACAGGAAACTCTATTGATTTTTTTCAAGAATGAATACCGGAGATTGAGGTTGTGCATGGAATTATCATGTTTGAACCTGGTGACAACAAAGAATATGAATCCACTGCTGAGAATTGATGATCTCTTTGACCAACTGAAGGGAGTGAAGTGGTTCATAAAGAGAGGGCTTAGATTATGTTATCACCAGCATTAGGTACGAGATGTCGATGTATGGAAGATATCCTTCAGGTGCCTGTACAACCACAATGAGTTATTGGTGATTCCATTCGGTGTGACAAAGGCCCCGGTATTGTTCATGGGCCTCAGGAACAGGATCTTCTAGCCTTCCCTTGACCAGTTCATCATTGTCTTCATTGATGGAATATTGGTGTACTTCACTTCAGTGGAGGAGAATGCTTCCCAACTGTGGATAGTCTAGGATACACTCTGAGAGAAACAGGTTTATGGTAATCACTCGAAGTTCCAATTCTGAATTCAAGAGGTCCTCTTTCTAGGATACTTCTTCTTATAGGATCAAGATGCAGTAGACACAATGAAGATAGAGGCAGTGATTTCTTGGGATCTACCTTGGAGCGTTACTATGGTTCCTAGCTTCTTAGGGTTGGCTAGTTACTATTGGATGTTCGTACTTGACTTTTCCGTATTATAAGAACCCTTATCAGCCTAGAAATGGGAGGGAAAACTATTATTTTGGTCATTTAAATGACAGCAGAGTTTCTTAGAGCTGAGGTAGTGACTAACTAGTTCCCCCATATTGATACTACCATATGAGTGTGTTGGGTATGTGATTTACTGCAATGCATCAAAGACTAGAATTGGTTTTATCCTGATGTAGGAGATAGTGGTGATCACCTAAGACTAGTGAAATTTGAGGCAACAAGAGTAGAACTATTCAACCCATGACCTGGAGTTAGCATCACTTGTATTTTCAATGAATATGTTGTAGCACTACTTGATGGGTGAGTGGTTTATAGTTTACTCCAACTAAAATAGTATAAGGTATATTTTCTCCCAAATGAACCTGAACTTTAGATAGAGATGATGACTAGAGTTCCTCAAGGACTATGAATCTGAGATAGACTTGACTTCTTGGAAGGGAAACATGGTGGCATACACACTCAGTAGGAGGACCATTTTACAGTTCCTGAGTGAAGAAATAGAACAGTTAGCCGTTATGTAGATATCCATCATGGATAATGGTGGAGCTGCATACCTTTAGTAGATGACCATCACTCCACCACTCATTACAGCGAGTATGGGAGGAACAACTGGTGGATGTTGAATGTGAGGCCTAACACGCTCAATTATCCTCAGGACTGGATCCTCATAGATTTTCGATAGGTGTCAAGCATGACATAATTTTTTGATGGAGAAAAGTAGTACCAGTTACATTATGTGATGAGGTGTTGAGATAATTCCATACATCCCCTATAGATTTAAATCATGGAGTGACAAATATTTGCCAGGACGTCTGACGTTAGTACTGGTGGTCTGGGATGAAGAGAGCATTGGATGAGTCCATTTCCTGACACCTCACATATAAGTAAGTGAAGGCTGAGCATCAGGTTCAAGCAAGCTTGATCCATCCACTTGAAGTACCAGAGAGGAAGTGGGATGATATCTCAACAGACTTCATGATAGGGTTACCACAAACATCCATAGGCCATGATTTGATTTGGGTGATCGTTGACAGACTCACCAAGATGGCCCACTTCCTAACCATCCGAGAGCAGGGACCAGTATAGGGCTTGGGACTATGTCTAGGAGAGAGTGTGGCTTCACGGGGTGACTTCAAAATTCGTATTAGATTTTGATTCCCACTTTATATCCTTTATGGGGAAGGGATTGCATTATGATTTTGGGACGTAGCAGAATTTGAGCACAACATTTCATCCCCAAATATATGGTCAGATAGAGAAGACCATACACACCTTATAGGAAAAGAATCATGATTTTGTACATTTATTTTATCATAGTTGGGAGGAACACCTGCCTTTGGTGGAGTTCACATAAAATAGAATCTATCACTCCACCATCGACATGGAACCATTTGAGGCCTTGTATGGGCGGCCGTTCTAATTAACCACATGCTGGAATGACCTAGGGGAGTTAGCACTCAGGGATCAATAATTTGTACGGGCTACCACCAAGAAGGTACATATCATCCAAGAGTGGATGGAAACTCCACAGTTCAAGAAGAAGTCTTATGCCAAAAAGAGGATAAGAACGTTGGAGTTTTATGAGGGAGACCATGTGTGCCTTTGGGACTCACCTCAATGAGGGTTACAAAGATGTGTAAGGGGTAGCAAGATATCTCTAGGGTTCATCAGACCCTTTCATATCCTGAGAAGAGCTGGTGAGGTGGAAAATCACCAAGCTGTTCCCACATAGTTTCACTAGGTGCATGAATTTTTCCGCGACTCGCAACTACGAAGTTATTTTCATGATCTATCACACGTCATAGATTGGGGTGTGATGGGCATTGATGAAAGGGAGATGTTTGTGGAGTCCCCATTGGAAACAGAGGATTGACATGAGAAGGTCTTATGTGGGCTGTCGATTCCTCTGGTGTGAGTAAAAGGATAGCACGAGAATCTCAAAGAGAGAACCTGATAGTAGGATGCCCACATTTGTTCTCACTAACCCCATCTATTTGATTAGTTTTTGTTTTGGCTTTCAGGGAAGTAAATACTTAAGGTGGGGTGAATTTAAAGTCTTTAAAATTTGTTGTAACCTTTTTAAAAAACTATATGAAATTATTTTGAGATCACTTGCTCTGATTGCATGTCATTCTGAGGCAATAAAATTCCAAAACAGAATTTTGAACTTTTCCAAGGTATGTTCTCTAAACACGCGAGAAGGTTTTTCTAACTTTTGAACCTATCATCAGATCAAAAATCTGAGGACACTGTTGAACTCGAAACTCTGAGATTCTACAATAATGATATTAACATAAAATAGAAAGGGCTAGATGGAAATGTTTATTTTTTAGACTTTATAGAAAATAAAAAAACAACATTAAATGTAATTTTTTTCTTTTCTCATCTGATCAGAAGAAACATGGTGCCTCTATGGTGAAATTAAATGGTGGTGACATGGTGAATTAATAAGGATCATTAATTTCCTATATCATGCAATGTAACGATGAAATAAAAGAAGAGTAAATTGGATGTTGATTCACAAATTAAATAGCGTAATGATGTGACGTCTCAATTTAACTGAAGTGATCTGATGTGATTTCCATTTTATTATCTAATACGTTGGTGTATGAAGAATTAAAACATGGATGATTCTCAGAATAACACCAAAGTATCTCCTCTCCAAATAATAACGAAGAACACTGACAGGTCTTCATCATCTTCAATGCTCCTCGAAGAACAGAGCTGTAAGTGACGATGTCGACATCTTGAATCCTCAAGGATTCACTCTTCATCATCGAACATCAAAGAGTTAGGGGTTTGATTTTTATTTCAATGTTTATCCCTGCTCTTATTTTTCTACAAATGACGAACAAAGATCAACCCACACACATGTTGATCCACAATTTGTGCGTTTATGTTGGAGGGTAACTTTTCTTCAGGATTTATTATTTGGGACTCAAAACGTTCATAAAATGATTGATCCTCAATCCCTTAACATCCCATTGAGATAAACCTCTAAAATGAAGATCCTAGACCCACACAAATAAGTCCTGAGCACCTCTACTCATGCATTCCCTGTTGATGAATTCTCTAAGTGGTGGTAATTCGATTCTAGGGCCTGAGCAGGGATGGTGGCGACTCGAGAGACCCATAGCTGTAGATGGATCAGAAAAAGGACCACCAGAGAAACTCTAGTGGCCCATGGAAGGAGTTGCTACCGAGGAACCACTGGTGTAGCAGCGGGCAGCCCGCACTAGCCCCATGAAGGGGGAAGCACCAATCAATGCCTTGACAGGAGCCGAGGTGGATGGACCTCACCTTCCACATTGGAGGATTGTAGTGTGCCTGTAGGCATTCCCTGACAGTTGGGTTCGCGGCCCCATGCAAGCACCACATGAAGGGGGTGGCCTGCGTTCAGGCCATCCAGGCAGTGTGAACCATGTTCCATCGATCCCGACCGGAGGGGACCTGCTTCCACGGGGCTAGCTAAGGCTGAACAAAGTGTGGCTGCCACGTCCCAGCTAGATGACACACCATAGGTCTCACAAGTTGATGGTTATTAGCTAGCAGGCTGGACCCGCACTGATGGGTTGGACCCATGGCCCAATTGGATGATCTCATGCCGGTGGGCTGGGCACATACCAAGTGGGCCAGACCGCACCCTTTCTGCAGGGTTGGACTAGATCGGGTCACTGGGAAACTCAGTGGGATGGACCCTCAGCCAAACTGGGTTGGTTCAACTGAGGCCTATTGTGGATAGCCCACTGGACATGTCGGAATTTACTGACCACGACCTAAACCAGGTCTATAATAGTCCATCTAATTAAACCGGTGTATGTGGGACCCTCTCCCTGGGTTGGGCAGGTCGGTCCGAACGGGTCACACTGTGCCCCATCTCCACCATCCCCCTGTTTATTAAAATTCTTATATCATTCAAACCACACATCAGATTGACGAGAAATTAGTGGGGTTTTAGACCCTCTTAATGATTCTGATCTTTTTGAATGATTTTATAGTGACTTAATGGAATTTGATATGTGAATAATGGATTGAGTATTGGTTATCCCAAGTGCTCTACCTACAAAACCTTGTATTTGGCTGAGACTAAAGGCTTCTTGATAAAGGACCAGTGGGAAGCGGCACTTTGTGACCCAAAAGGCCCATGGTTGGGAGAAGCTCTATGTGACCCACAAAACTCATGGTAATTGACAGAAGAAGTATCTCAGCTATCCATGGTGGGAAGTGTCTCTTTGAGACCCGGATGGCCCACTGTGTGGAGCGACTTTGTGTGACCCAAAATACCCATGGTACCCATCTGGAATGAGTACCAACAGAGTTCAAGGATAGTAGGAAATTGTTCTATGTGACCCAGCTGGACCACTTCACTAAATATAGGTGGAGTTCTCCCATATCTAAGGTGTTCGATGATATAATAGATGATACTACTATCACTACCCTAGAATATACCTTGTGTGTGTTGTCTTGTGATTCATTCTTTACATTAATGGTTGATGTGTGGTCTTTCCTTTTTGTTTTGGGGCATCTACTGAGATTCTTGATACTCACTCCTGCATAGGCCTTGAACATGTGTTTCATGTATCGTGCATACAATGGATTCTATGATTGAAACATTGGTGGACCGGGACAGAGTAGAGCCCAGCGACACAGGACTGATCGATGCTTCAATGGGGGGATTGGTGGCCTAGGACAAGCTGAGGCCCTATAGGACTAGGACGATGTGATATAATACTTTTTCCACTAGTAGATTCAATACTCTTATAATTAGTTGGGGATTTCTATGGATGGACATCAGAGCTCCATTGTGTACTTTTTTATTTTAGTTCTTATTGTTGGATTTCAATTCTTTCCCACTTTCTTTCACATATACATTGTACACAATATTTTTTAATATACTTGTTTTCCCCTTTCAATTTGTTTGGATGTGGTTGGGCATGTTTGTGTGTACATGTACTCTAGAAAATGATTCCCACTAGCAAGTTAACACCTTCGGTTCTAGTAGCCATCCCCTGGCCTCCAAGAGGAGGGCTTGGTGTAGTCACAACATGGTCCCTAGGGGACGGGTCATGATAATAATAAGTCATTTTGATACACTTTATGTTCATCTAATCCTGATCCAAAGTCTCCTTCATGAAAAGAGGAGCTTATAGGGAAACATCTCCTTTCTTTATCTAGAAAAAGGGTGAATTATATGGTATACTATAAAATGAATCAAATGGATCCATCTAAATTGGTTGCTGAACAATTTTATTGAAGGATAACATGATTAGAGGGATATGATTCTTCCCCAAAATGCCAAAATCAAGGATGCATGATCAGATAATGTCTTCTAGAACCTGTATCATCTATTAGGGATTTCAATTTTTTTAGGGGGAAGAGATGTTCCCAAAATCACCTCCATACACATATCATTCTATAAACCCTTCCAAAACCATGATGTGAATTGAAAAATACTATAGGGAATGATAGTACGATGGACCATTGAAGTTATATGATCTCATGGACATACATTCTTCCCATATCATTATGAGATAAAGTATCTTAAATAGTTAGGATAAGGGTTAATTTCATCATTCTATAAATGGAAAACCATACAGCGTCTCTACCTAAGGGAGACCTTAGTAAACATAGTGAAATTTTCAAGGCAACAAATTCCCATTTCCATTTCATGAATATACGATATAGTAATAATACCATAGGTCACTGGTGCTCTTCCGTAACCTGATTACAGGTGGATCACCCAATGATAAGGTCTACTATTTAGCTTTCATACAAGGCCACCAATATTGGTGTCACATATCTTGATAAATTATGGAGATTCCCAGATGATAATTTTACTAATATGTCCAGGAATCTTGATTAATATTCTCTCTCATGTTTAATGGAACCTATACACATATATCAATCCCTAGTATTTTACCTATTTTCAAAGACCAATCTATATGTGGGTCATCTCATTATATTTTCTCATGGAGAAATATTCCTTTTGAATCTGAAAATTTCATACTCATTACCTTAACAAGTAAGAAAGATGTAATTATTAAGGATGAGAGATTTGACAGCTCATTACTGTCCTAAAACTCTAGATGTAACTAAAAAAAGAGGTCCATCAATTTCTATTCATCACTAGATTCTCATATTGCATGTGCCCATGTTTTCTAGTTTTGCACATAATAAACTACATTTCCCATTATAAGCATATATGAGAGATAAAAATATAATGGTAGAAGATATTCAACACATATTCATTGTAAGAGATCCAGGTCATGCTATGAAAAGATATATTTGAGGATTTTTTGTTCCATATACCCTACAAATCATTCACTTAGCAGATAATGTATCCATCAAGGAATGACATTGACAACTAATTCAAGATCAAGGTCATGCATCTGGTAGTTTCTATCATGAGGCCTCAACTATTAAGATCTTTACATAACATATCTACCCATATTCATCCGAAAATAACCCAATATGATGCATTATGCATCATAGACCATGTTATATCCTCTTACAAGATCTTGTATAATCCTGATAAGTGTTAGGAAAAGCCATCCTTTCAGGACCTGAAAGGATTTACCACATTATACTAGCTATTAGAAATTGACACACTTCTCTATAGGATCTTCAAGAGGTCAACATAGTCATGATAAGTCATTTTTAAGGGCCTATAGTATCCATCCATACCATATAAATTCACAATATAAAACATGATCTCAGGATACTCCTAGGAAACCATAGTATTATCCATCCCTGTGTCAAATGATACTACTATTTATGAGATAATAGAACCATCAAGTGAAAATTTTCGATCCAGAAGTGGCACTTAGTAATCCTGTACTAAAGATGATGCTCCCTCAGTGTTCATATATGGATCTCAAGGTGATTTTCGGGGTCTCTATGAGTGTGATAACACCCAAAGATATCATCCAAAAATACCTTGACCAATGATTCAAGATAAGAAGAAACACTATATTCATCAGATCCATCAAAATGCAGGGAAACGTTGTGTGACTGGAGGATATAAGAATATACTAATACTTACCATACCTACATCAAAAATATGTATGTTGTATGTTTAAAGGTATAACATGCACATGATGATAGACCAATCTTAGGTCGATCTTCATAAACATCATAGCTCCCCTAATCTAGTCAAAGAGATCATCTCTATAAGGTAATAGATACAAGTTATTGATCGTAAGATGGATCAACCAATGGTAATATAAACATAGGCTAAGGGTCCCATCCTCTTCATGAAGAAAATTATGGGAGAACCCTACGGGGATATGTTGGGAATATAAAACATGTGGCTTCTAAATCCTAGAACTTCCACTGGAGTTGTTAGAGCTCTGTTGGATCCATCATGTAAGGAGAAATAGACACTAGAATTGCTCTTTAAATGAGATCAATAGTAAAATCTACCTCTCTCTTAGGATGTGGGAAAGAAAATTCATCAAGAATAACATACCTAAAAAATATACTAATGGTGTGAATTTTTAATGATGAAACCTCTAATTTTCAAAGAAGTGATTTAAAATATGTGCGTTCACCACACCTAATCCATGATGATATGGTCTAGCTCTACTATCTGAGACATCCCAAATAACCTTATATAGATAAATAATTACCTTAAGTGATGTAAAACAACACCATGTGGAAATATTATTATACTAAGGCTGGATGATGATCATACCAATCCAACCAAAGTATGATATTTTGTCCTCTCATCTTGTGAAAAAAGAGGTCCCACCGAATAGAAAAACTACCTACATCAAGGGGTAAGTCCCACCATTGGAGTATTCCCATTGACCATACTCTCAATAGAGTCTCTAGGGTTACCCCACATTAACACTATATTTACAGTTGAATACTTTCCATGATAGCTAACAACATGGTGTAGTGTGAAGATCCTACATCAAACAAAGAAGACACTATATTTTAGTATACTAAAAAAACCCCAAACTATAGATGATCATAATGCCTTATCCTTAAGTATCAACTATAATTCATTCAACTAAACTCATGCATGAGACAATGATACAATTGGACTTCCACAATCTTGGAAAATTTGATGGTGCCATTGATTTTTTGAATTCTTACTACTACAACTACAACCTCCTCATCGGCTAGTCATGCTGGTGTTACTCCAACTCCACACCTAAAATTGCATAAAAGAACCTATGCCTAAATGTGTAGCTAGTGAGGATCCTCTTCCACAATAAATGGATGGAATGTTCTGATATAATCTCTGAAGATACCCATAAAGCCACAATCCCATCACTCTAGAGGTTCTATATCACAGTTAGTCTTTAGATTCCAATTTTTCTACACTGATAGAACACCATTGGGATACCAGTATGTGTACTCTAGTTGCCACATCCTTGAAGAGGAACCTAAAGGGGTCACTTTTGGATAAAGATGAACAACATTCCTTCTTGAAAATGATGCTCTACACTCGGTAATTTTTCTATTTCTTAGGTTTCACTCAGTTATAAGATCCTGATTGAATATTTCAAAAAATATTGGTAAGGAAAAAACATTCACCAAAGTCTTTATAGAATACTAAATCATATCCTTGAAAATATATATAACATTAAATTTCATCTCTAGATAGAAGCGGTGAAAGGTTTTTTAACTCAACGAAACACACTGAATACTCCAATACTGACCTAACAACCATATTTAAAAGCATGAACTCTCTAGCTCAGTCATCTATCACTATCTAAAAATAATAATTACTCCTAGAATACAGTAACATCCCAGATCTGGGTTCTATGAAACAGGTGCCCCAAACCCGGTTCACCATTTGATCTCAAGCACATTTACCCAAATGCCAGATGCTGCCGACTAGCAGCGAGGGCCCATGTATGATAGTGGGGAATCTATGCCCTTATTTTTCAAAGTGAAGTGAAGCGGAATATAATATAAACATAAAACGACATCGGAAGAAGTAAAAGTACATATAACTGACATGGATAACTGATAACAAAAAGGGAAACCAATAGTCATATATATATCTATGAAGATGAAGCATGTCAGTATTCTTATAAAACAGCTAGAACATGTTACACTGCAATACAATACAATACAACTGAAGTACAAGTACAGAAAATAAAAACAGAATAGCCAGTGGGATCACGAGCCTAGGCTTGGTCCAATTCCCTCCTACTCCTTAGAAAAAATCAAGTACATGTATAGGGAATTTTTCCCCTATCCACACCTGTAGAAATGTAATCTGTTTGGGATGAAAAGCATGGCCCAAACATGGTGTGAGAAATAAATTCCCAGTAGGCACCCACCAAAGCCCCGTGCTCAACTGTGTGAAATTATGCAACAACAGTGTGCATTAGTAAAATGAAATAAAGTAAGTAGTACTGAAAAGTAACTAAATTAACCAGTTATATTTCCATTTTAATATTATTTAATAACATAATTTAAAATATCACCATAGTGAATATTCTAAGTAAATATCCAATGTACTCAAACAGGTGAACTCCTACCCTCAGGTAAAGAGAAACCAACACAAGAATCTTCCCACAGGCATAAGGATATTTCCCATGGGCATAAGAAGTGTCGCCCACAGGCATAGAATCAACTGCCCATGGGCACAGAAGAAGTTGCCCACAGGCTAACTAGTACAGTGCCCACAGGATAATCACAACACCACCCTTAGGCTAAACAGGCAACCGGGCCAAGCCCAACATGTAAACCAGCATTAAACAAGAATTTACTCTCAAGGAAATTCTACATTCATTACATTAAAGGAATAATATAAACAAGGCATACCCTTAGGTATCATGGCCAAACGAATAAACAGAGTAACACACCATCAGCGTGGTCCTAGATCCAAGAAGCGATCCCAAACAGCATTTTAATATCACATTTAATTATTTATACAATTATAGGTATTTAAAATATCCACAGCCTCAGCCACACGACACCCCAAATATGGGTTCGTAGCTCAAAAACACCAAAAAACGCACGAAATACGGAAAATAAAAACGAAGACACCTACCTTAAACACCCCTGATCAGTATACTCGAATGACGATCCACAAATCTTCCTAGAACGAGGTATATATGAGGTGAAATAAATCTTGCTTAAATGAAAATAACTTCCCATAGAGGAATAATTGGTAAGAACTACTCCAGGAGAAGGGAGAGATTGCCCGTGCAGTTCCAGCGAGAGCGACGGAGGCCGAATCGGATTCTCGGTTTGCGATCGACGTATCCTCGAAGATTCAGCCATCCCTCTCGAGCTCTCATCCGATTATAAGCCTTCCCTATGAACAGGGGAGGCCATTTCCTATTTTAAGTGAAAAAAACAAAGTACACTTCATGTATTTCCACGTACATGGAGTGTACTTCCCATTTTTTAACTTTTCCTCTGGCGGTTTCCTGCCATCATGGCACTGTTCATCTACTGACATGACTAGACGACATGTTTCCTTGAGTAAACGGCGTGTTCTGTCGCACAACTGGCCACCAGCTTACTATTCTCCTGGCAACTGACTAAACGACGTGTAAGGGATTACTACAAAGCGTGTAGTTAGTTTCTACACCCTTCATTGCCGACATGGTCACACGCCCTGTGTACTCATCCCACACGGCCAAAAGTACATGGTGTGTGGAAAAGTACATGTTGTGTACTTATAAAATTTGGGATTTTCCCCAATTTTTCTTATTTTATCAAGAATAATTATGGAAAAGAGAAAATAAGAAACCCATACCTCAAAAATAAGAACTGAGTTCTTACAAATACCGTCTATAAATTATCCCATACCTTGCCCCTTTTAAGACCATACCAAATAATTACATACCTCTAGTTCAGGGATGAATCAAGAAACATGTAAGTATCATGATTGACCCTATTTAATGGATGATTTTTTTGATACTCAATGATTGATAAAATAACATCTAGCTACGACTCAGCTGCCTATGGACCACCATCCCCGAGAAGGTATGAAGAGGCTGCTACCAAAACTCACATGTTAGATCATCAATAATAGGTATAGGTAGTGTACCACCGTTCATGGACTACATCATAAGTATGAAAATATCTTTAACATAGGTGTTATTTCCTAGACAAGGTACATGAGGCGGTTCCTCTAGTGGCACTCATTATGAGAATAATGACGGCTTAGAGCCCACTATTTCTTGAGCATGGTCTTTACCGCCAACATGAAGCATGACATGATGATTTCATGGTGTAATTGGTCTATAAATGCTAAGAAAAATCCATAGAAAAATCATACAATAGATAGATAGAAACACTATAGGAAGCTAAATGGAAGGAAAGGTATAATATTCCATGGTATACTAGCCCAACTACTTACATAGAAGGTGAGTTTTAGGTAGCATCTCAAGTATATATTACAAGGATTATAATATATGAAGTGTCAACTATGAGTTGGATATTTATTTTATAAAATCCATTTCATTTATTTTATATATAATTTATAGTTTCAGTCCATTAACATTTATAACCTAAAAAGACAGATAATAGAATGCAACAATTTCTTTTTATAAATCAAGATTCATTTTTAAAACTTCCATTATCTTATATTAATATATCAAGGTTCATATAGAATGTATCTTCTTTTTTGTGGAATCAGGGATCATACACCATATCATAGAAATGACACCCTTATAATTTCATTGTAATTACTGAAATCAATATATTTCTTATACCAACCGATGAGGGACTATAATAACTCATGAATTGAAAAAAAAACTAAATCTCATCAATGACCGTCACAATCATAAATATAAAAACAAGGTTCACTCAACAATCACAATCACATCATGTAAATTCATGTAGTGAAATGAATGTATATGGCATGGAAATATACATAGGTTGTGAATTATATGTTCCCACGATGATGCATGTGACAATTATCCTCTACCTCAAATAATCCAGTGAAGGATAAAATAAAATCAAAATAAGATTAAAAATAATAATTATAACACATCATGTGCATCACCCAGTGGTGGAATGACATCAAGTATAATAAAAAATGTAGAAATTCAATTATAATTCTGGAGACATGGAATTTACCCTAAACATGGGCAGCTACATCCAATAGAAACTTATAAACAAGTTCCAATGCATTCTTAATCTATAATATATTTTCTCCAAATTGAAAAGAACAAAATGAATGATCTGATACAAATTTGTGGCATCCTAGAACTGGTTTCCACATAACAAGTTCCCCAATATCGATGGGCCACATGATGTTAGGAAAATCTAATTGAATTTCTGTGGATGATGACTAACAGCGAGGCCCTAGGGTGTGTCCATATAGGGAAAATTGACTCCTTAACAAAGTGCATCACAACATATAAATGATATAAGAGTTAAATTAATAGCATAATCCATATAATTATATAACTCCTTGGAATAATACATGAGTAATAAGTAATATATCACCTAATCAAAATATACAATAGTAGATGACGATATATGTTTTGTTCTATAAAGTTAGAAAACATGGATAGAATGTAGAAAACAATATATGATAAAAAAATAAAAAAAAGCATAAAACTATTCCCAGAATCCTAATATCTAGTTCAATTATTAGCTACAAGCTCCATCCTAGGAATGAAATAAGTAAACTATCATAAGAATTACACATCCCTTTTTGAATACCTTTATACTTGTATTCTTATTAGGTACCAATGGATCCTGGATATGGTGTGAGATAAATCTCTACAAGCTACAACCAACATAAGATATAACATCAGGTCCATGTAATATGAACTAAAACAGTGTGAAATCATGCGTTTATAAAAGGAAGGGAGTATAGTAATGTAATTACTCATGTACATAGAATAGCACTTGGCTAGTTTCTGAGAATGTAATGTGTTCATTAGTAAATTATGTTTCAATTTATATAATTATGTCCCATGAGGTAAAACTAGTATTGACATCCTATCATGATAGTGATTATGGAGGATCCAAGACGTAACAAAGAATCATGTGATGATAATAACATTAAAGAGGTTCAAAGGTAATAACCATGGTAACCTTGACCTCATGGGTCACCAACATAGTAGTAAATTTAGACTATAAAAGGGGTGATTTTATTATCCAAGGAGAATCATCCAAGGAATTCCACAATAATATAAATTTAAATAAGTCTAAGAAATACATCCTTGGTAAAATATGATAAGAAATGACCAGGCTTATTGATGAAACCAAGGCACCACATGTACGTATAATCCATGATAGATCAATGTAATGTAATCAAGGAATCTTGTAATTGTAAATGAGTTACCCAACTATGTCATACTAGGAATCCACTATTAAATGAGGATCTGGTTCCAATGTTGGTATCACACTTAGAAACCGGCATGCTTGAATCAGAATATCGTCCAAGAGTACTCAAGGAATTCCCTTGGGAATCCAAAAGCCATCCTAAGACTTAACACTGTTATAAAAATTTCAAGGTCCCTAAACAATTATTCACATTATATATCAATTGAACTAATTAGTTTTTTCACATAATTCTCATGACCTTTAATATGACATAAGGTTCAAGAAATTTCCTTTAATTAGTGTGACAAAGATTACTGGGCTTGGAACGGTTCTGTTAATTAATTTATTTCATAATAATTTAATAAATTTCAATCTAATACTTTCCATTAACTATGGGAAGGGGATCCACAGACGTTAATCCATTATTTGTTTACAATCAATTTGGCCAATTCATATATATATATTATACTTCTCAATTGAAATTAAAATCAATCATTATATACTACATACTTACCATAGAAGGGCTAGGTGATAATAACACATGTGCAAATAATTGACAAGCCATTGATTTGATGAAACACTTAACTTTAACAAGGTCATGTCCCAGATCACCTGAACATTTTCACAAAACAGATCCAGAAGCTAGAAAAATCCTAAAATATGGAATTACCCTACATAGAGTGGTAAAAATTAATGACATAACCCCCAATGCTATGTAAAATATAAGTAATGGGTCATAGATTATAGTACTAATGACTATAAAAAATTCATATTAATTAAACAGGTGACTGTGAAGAAATCAACATGCACATAAAAAAATTTATAAAATGAAAAAAACATGAGGGGTGAGTTATAGACTACCTTACTTGTACTCATATAACTCTCCTCATATAGTATCAGTCTTCAGTTAGTCCTGGATTGGAAGCAATCTGAATATTGGTTCAACTCCCTAAAATGGTCATATGAGTCTGCCTCTAAATAGAATCATTGATTGGTTGATAAAAGAATAAATATTAAAAATCAATTAATAAAGTACTAAGAGGAATATAATGAGATGAACAAAAGATTGTTCAAACTTCAGACAGATGAGTTCCTTCAAATTGAGTATTTCCATAAATCGATCTCAAAGGGATAAATTATAGGATGCCTACATTGGAAAAGAAAAAGAGTGGAAGGGTTAAATTTAACTTGGTCATTAAGTGAAAAAGCAATAAATCTCCTAAAATTAATCATAACATGTTTTGGCCACATGGACCGTAAAACCACACACCAACTATGAATGATCTAATATAGGAAGGTGGAACCAACATTTTTTGGCCACATGGTTAGGGAAACTAGGTGCCAACCATGGAAAACACTTCTATAATTTCATCTGTAGTGTTTTCAGGGTCATGTGGCCCATGGTGCATGGTTAGGTAAGACCATTCACCCTATATTGCCCCACTGTCCAGCCCCACATTTTCATAACAAGTCATGAGGCCTTCACCAAATAGTTTACTATAACCGTCTGACATGCGTTTTCTCAAAAAAAGTCAAGTCACAAGCTTTTATCCTTCCCCTGACACTCCTGAGACCTTTGTGAACAAATTAGGCATAAATATTATCTTGAAAAAGAAAAAATTATTCCAAAATTAAAAGGATACATACTTGAGTAAATATTCAGGTTCTTATATTGGCTATGTCCAGAAATTTTATCATGAACAAAAATACTAAATATGTGAACAAAAATGTACCTACCACATCAAAAAAAAGTAATGACTATAAGAAAACAATTTTCGCACTATATGAATAAAATATAAATATCATATGTAAAAAAAGTTCCTAATGTATGAAAAAAAAATAATGACTTCATAAAAAAATGTACCTTCAACATGAGTCTGAAAAAAAAATGCTCCCACATGAATAAATGTACATACCATATAAATAAAAATATACCAAATTCATGTATATAAATGCACCCAACACATGGAAGAAATGTACCTATGCCATGAAAAAAATGTAACGAAAGCTTGACCATAGATGATCTGAATGAATGTTTTAAATTATAAAAGTTTTGAACCTACCTCATGACCTATCTATGGTCAGTTATTTACCTTTTCATATTTTAGCTCCAAATATGCATTGTTTTATTTATACTTTTTTATTTTGAAATAACTATTGTTAGTTTCACATGTTTTTATTGATTTCATTATTCTACAAATATTTAAAGGAAATTTATTTGTAATAATTATATATAAGATTAAATTATATTCATGTGGGTTGATGCTTCTTTTTATTTTCATGGGAAAACATGAGTCTGTATTTAAATATTGTTTGAATGTGAATATTTTGTCTCAAATTGTTTATGGATATTTTCAAAGGGAGTTAAATTTTTATTATAATTATTTATTAGTAAAATATTAATTATTATAGGATGTTATAAATATACTACATGATTTTAATGGTAAATATTTTTTTAAGGGAACAACATAGGTATGTTTTTATTGTGTATTTTTCATTGAAATCACATGAATCATTGGGAAAGGTAAACTGAAATGGATATATTTCATTAACTCAATTATGTATAAAGGAAATATTGATAAGGATTTCGATAGATCCAAACCATGAACATGGATGGGGGAATTCATTAACTATATAGGGGTGATATATTTTAGCGATAACTAAAAATATTATCCAAACTAAAATAAATTGATCTTTTTTTCATAGAAGAGCTCTTTGTTGTGTAAACTATTATGTTGTGAATATTTCATATTGTTTTTTACTTTTCATTATTTTTTAATTATTTATTCATAATTATAATGGGTTATATTAAACATTAAAAGGTATATGACTAGTTTGTGAATCCGAACTGAATGTCAGAAATAGTTGTATACTTCATTGTGAGAAAAATATATGTTGTTCACGATGTTCTTCTAGGTTAAAAAATTGAGTTTTTTTTGTTCAATAATTTGGGGGTAAAAAGATTTCAAATCAGTTTTTGACTATAGAAAGGAGAAACTATATTTAATATTCCAATATAGTTATAATTGGTGGTTCCATATATATTCATTTGTGAAAGGTTTGAAGAGCATAATAATATCAGTTAGATCTAAATAAATATAAAAAATATCATGTGAACATTTATATTTATTTTTTCACCACTATCCTTAATAACTGTAATATAAAATTAAATTTAAATTATTTTTTGAAAGTATTATTAATTCTATATTTGGAATTTATATCACCCCTCTAGGATCAAACATGATGATCATTTCTAATCCTTCTCTATTCATACAGGATGCACAATGATATGCAGAGATCCAAATAAAAAAATCTATTTTGATAACATGAAGTGGGATATTGATGAATTTGTATTTGGATTATTCAAACTCCAACCATTCAATGTCAAAAAAATAACACAATTTTTATCATGCATCTATATTCCCAAACTAGTATGAAATTTATAAAACATAAACATGGATATCATCATTAGAATCTCTAGGACATCTAAAGATAATAACACAATCTGGGTGCTAGTCAATTTCATTACAGAGTCAGCTAATTTCAATAATGTGAGGGGATATTTTTCTAAAAAAATAATATCACTGATAAACATAAGTGAAGTGGTAGGACTATATAGAGTTTCTCTCTCCATTTTCCATGATCAATAACTAGACCTTAACAAGCGGTTCAAGATAGGCTTTCACTAAGAAATAGAAAATTAGTAGACCTTCAATACTACATATCACCCAAAGAAGGATGGTCCTTCAAAATGAATATAGGATATGTAGAAATTTTATTGAATTTATTTTTAGGTATGTTTAAATAGAAATATTTACCTTGTGAAGTTCTCATATAAATTTTTTTTACATTCTAACATTCAAATGGATCAATTTGAGTATTTTTACGAGATGTGGAATCGAGATCAAACATTATGAGATAAAAATGAAGTCCAGATTCCAATGGGACTTGATCTTATGCATAAGTGGATATTAATGATTCAAACCACTAAATTTTATATTAAATCTTCACAAATTAAAAAAATATATAAAAAAAATATGTAATGTCTCAGATTTTACATGTATTATTTTTTAAATATTATATGGAATTATTTCGAGACCGGGGGTGGAGACGACACATCATTCCGAGGTACAGTGAGCCTAAAATGGTGGTTTGAACTTTTTTTAGTTAAGTGAGTCGGAACTTGTGCGTGGTTGTGGAAGTTTACCCAATAGATGCACGGATTAAAAATCTGAGTACATCGTTGCATCCGGGACGACAACTTTACTAATGAATGAGGCTAACCTCGACCAGCGCGGGTTGAGGGAAAAAGTTAATTTTTTGAAGTTTTAAGTAAAATAAAATAAAATTAATTAACCAGTTTATTTTATTTCATTTAAGGAAACATCTGCTACAGTGTGGCGAGGGCGAAACTGTTTCCTAAATAAATGACGCGTCATAATGACTTCAAAATGGAATTTCAACAACATTAACGATGTCACATAATTAAATGACATCATGTTTCTCTTTTTAATGGGTTAAGCAATTGTTGATCGTTGGAAACATTTGAGAGGAATCTCTGCCGAATCCGCAAGGGGTTAGAGAGAATTCTCGGTGACGAACGATGACAGATCGAGATCGAGGATCATTGCACCGACGTTGAAGGATCTCGATGACAACGGCAGCACAAAACCTTCATCAACTATTGATCCTTTCAAAAGTTAGGGGATTTTTATTTCAATTTCTTTTCCTCGTTTTATAGTATAAACGACGAACATGGATCAAAGAACAAGTTGATCCGAGGATTCATACGTTCTTACGGGAGGGTTTCCTTTGGGATGATTTTGGGGGAAATAATCCATGATTTTTATTCATGTTGATCTCTTCTCCGTTTTAAGCCTATTAATGGTAGTGGATCAACGCCGTAACGAATGACGGAGGAGGTTCATTCCACATTTTCTTATTTGGTTTTCTTCATCCTTTTTCCCCACGCGTTCTTCGTGTTCTTCACAGGGTGATGACCAATGGATCGTTGCGCATCCGTTGTGTGACTCAATGATCCCAAAATGAAGGTTCAACACTAAAAAGACCTTGTGGAGGTGTAGTGACGATGGCAGACGATGAATCGGACCTGATCGCAAAGAGAATTCTTCAAGCGTTCTTCCTGAGGGAAGATCAGAACACGTTTTCAGAGCCGATCGGAGGCCCTAAAGTGACGGAAACAGCTTCGTGGGGTCGGGGTGACCAGAACCTGGAAGTTTTTCGGCGATTAGATGGCTAGATTGATGATCGGAGGAGCACAGGAGGCGCACTGGCGAAGAGAGCCGTTTCTGGAAATTTCCAGAATACACAGCGTGTACATACGAAGAACACGCCATGTAGTTCTAACGGTGTCGGATAGGGTTTTGGGGTCAGAGAAGGATCACACAGTGTGTGACCCCAGTCACATGGCGTGTTGGACCTTCCTCGTAGCTCAGCTTGTACTTTGGGTAGTACACAGACATGGGATGGTCTACATGGCTTCAGGCGGCACGACGCGTACAGCATGGCAGAGGTGGCTATGCAAATCTCGGCGTGTATCCCAAGGATACACGGACACGGGATGGAGTACACGACCATGTACTCCATCACCCGGCCAAGCGAGGTAAACAACATGGTTCACCCCGTGTGCAAATCGCACGGGTTGGAGTACACGGGTTGGTGACCGTGTACGAGCTCATGGCCAAAGTACATGGAGCCAACCCCAATTACGCAGAAATGGCGTGTACTCCGTACTACACACCGTGTACTAAGTTTTTCTACACAACCAGCCTCATGAAATGGCTCGTTGTACATGGGAAGTACCCAGGGTTGGACAACATCGCGTGTAGTATTTCTACACGCCTTATACTTTTTGGAGAACGACTTGGTCCTTTTGTTCATCGTGCCTTGAACATCATTCATTTGGGTTTCTTCCCCTTCTTCTTGTTCCCTTGAAGGTCAGGCATCATTCCCTCATGCAGGATTATGATCCCTTCAGCAGGACTTTTCTGTGATAGATTTAGGCATCCATCCGAGAGGCCCGGATCAAGATCCTCTATCCATTCCATACCCTAGGTAGAGTCAGTCATCGGCGTGACCAAATTTACCGGGTGTTGATCCTCTACCTAGCAGGTGAATTCTAGATGAGTCGTGGTATACGCCATGGCCTTGGCAGTGATCCTCATCTGTGTATCGAAATATTTCCCACTCAGAAGTGTGTCTCCCGTAATGAGTGTAGCTATCTCTCGTGATGGTTCCCGACGAACTACACTTCTAGGATGGACGTCATCAGAGCTATAAGACTCGTGGAGTGTGTTCTCCACGAATGAGCGCATCACAGAATCTTTGAACAGAACCCCTTGTGGGGGTATGCGGTTGCCTGACTGGTCTCTAGACCACAGGTTTGGGTTTTGAGTATATTTGGATGGTTTTATATGATCTGTAAACATATACTGTCCATAGTTGACTTTAATTTTACTTTGTATTGCTTTTTGGTTTTTGGGGTCCTCTACTGAGTATTGTAATACTCACCCCTGCATGAGCTTTGCCCACATGTCTGGTGTCGTGTGTAGATGAGAAACCTTTTGATAGAGTCCAGGGTGGACCAGGACAGGACCGAAATTTTTGAGTTCCCTACATACTGAGGCATTCTAAAGGCTACGAGCGGCAATCCTAGTACATTTGTGCTTACAGGTTGGACTTTGTAGTTTTTCAGACTATTTCATTTTGTGGGCTTGTATTCTGGCCTAGTTTACTTTTACAATACTATACCTTTCGTTGTACTCTATTTGTTGGTTTTAGTTGTATGCATGCATTTTTGTTCGTTAGTGTTTTACATTTCAGCATTTGTGGGCTTGGAGATGTGTGTGTGTGTACAGGTACATAGGCAATGCCTCCTATGTTAGTGACATGCCTACTCGGTGCTAGTCACCAGCCCCTGGCCTATTGGAGGCGGTCTTGGGGAGTCATGGTGCGGGCCCCACTGGGACGGGTCGTGACAAAGTGGAATCAGAGGTGGTCGGTTCTACCTTAGGACCAAGAGTCTGTGAATTTGGTTGGGGGAAATAGTGTTGAGTGTTTCGGGTTCGTCTTCCAGGATAGAGACTCCAGTGTTGGTGCAGCGGCCGACATATCCATACACCAAGACTCTGATAGACTTCTTTTCGACCCGGTTCATGAAAACACTGGTTGCGGTGAAATAAAAGGGCACAAGCATCATATTGTAATGGGTTGTGTCTTCCATATCCTTGGTGTCAACTATCCAGATATACTCATTGACAATGACACATCTTGTTTCTTTTCAGGATGCCTCCGCAACACATACCCTCTAGGATTCAGCAGCACGATCACGAGGATGACCCCCTCAGTGATGAAGCTTCGATATAGGGACCAACCCCCCCCCAGGAGTTTCCACCAAGTGGTGCACCTGCTATACCGCCAGTGGAGAAACCTGTGGTACCTGAAGTACCGACCGGCAAGGAGAGAAGGCTTAGAACACTCCACGAGAATCAGATATAGAGACCCCTTAGGTTTTAAGGCGAGCCCAACCCTCAAGCGGCTGCGGACTGGCTTGAGGCAGTGACTAGAGTTTTCCGTCTAGTGAGGACACCGACAGACCAGATGGTTGTCATAGGAGCGAGCCTTCTTCAGGGTTCGACAGGATGATGGGGGAGTCTGACCATGCAGACTCACGACGAGGAGACTCTTTCATGGACAGGGTTTGATCGACTCTTTAGGGAGGAGTTCTCTCCAGTTACGCTGAGAGATGTGCGCATCTAGGAGCTTCTTCAGCTCCAGAAGGGTAGTATGACAGTGGGTGACTATTCATCGAGGTTCACCAACCTCGCCAGGTACTCGATGGATATGGTTAGGGATCAGTACATCATGGCTCAGACCTTCAAGTGAGGTCTACCGCATGACATCCGAGCTAGTGTCGTGACTCTATGCATTTCGACTTATGCAGGAGTGCTCGAGTGGGCCTTGGTGATCGAGAGCTTCTTGGTAGAGCAGAGACTGCCGCTGGTAGTCAGTAGCAGGCAGACAGGTGCAGAGACACTAGCAGTAGGGAGCCAACGTCAGGCACAGGGATCTGGACATGGGGGACATCATAGGAGGATCCATGACATGGGATCGACAGTCCAGGGCTCTCAGGCTGGATCAAGTCATCCAAGGGAGAAGCGATGATATGCATGCGACGGTAGGGGGCATCTCGCTAGAAATTGCCCGACACATTGAGTTGCTGACAAGGAAGTGGTGGATGGACCACCGAGGCAGAGGCAGAGAATGAATCATGAAGATCCGCCTGGCAGCGGACGTGGCAGAGGAGCAGGGAGAGCTGTAGGTGGTGGCAGATGCTTCGACTTACTTCCACCACCACCCCAAGGAGGTCCTCACCAGGCTCAGGGAGCTGGGGGACATGGACGGGGACAGCTGCATGCGGTCGAGGCATATGACCTAGAGGATCCATGGATGATTCGAGGTATGATCTGTGTGTTTTATACCTTAGTTTCCATACTCATAGACACAGGTTCCGGTCATTCCCTTATAGCCACATGTCTTGTACAAAACCTCGAGATTCCAGTAGACCTGTTGACCCGATACTTACGCTTGGAGACACCTACGGGAGGAGACTCAAACATCACACACCTTTGCAGATAGTGTGATCTTACCCTTGGAGGTGAGAGATTCGGTTGGAACCTCTTGGTGGTAGCGTCGAGGCCTTATAACGTCATTATCGGTAAGGATTGGTTATCTTCGGTCCATGCCCAGATTGACTATTTTAGGCGAAGAGTGTGGTGTGTCCACCATGATGGAACAAGATTTTCCTTTGTTAGAGAAAATGAAACCCAGGAAGCACAAAATGGGATCATGCATAGGAGGGGGCAGCCGATCACTCATGAGTTGGCTAGCCTTACCCTCGGAGCAGTAGATGTTGTGAGCTCTCATTTCCCAACAGTGGTGGTGGAGTATGAGGACGTATTTCCGAAAGATGTTCTAGGGTTACCTCCCCGCCGGGAAATTGACTTCTGCATCGACTTACACCCCATGATGACACCGATTTCCACATAAGATTATCCAATGGCTCCCGCGGAGCTTCGTGAGCTGAGGGTGCAGTTAGAGGATTTGAGGAGAAAGGGTTTTGTAAGAACCAGTGTCTCACCCTGGGTAGCTCCAGTCTAGTTTGCCAAGAAGGAAGAAGAGAGTCTGAGGTTGTGCATGGATTACCGGCGCCTGAACCAGGTGATGGTGAAGAAAAAGTATCCACTGCCGAGAATTGATGACCTCTTCGATTAGCTAAGATGGGCACAATGGTTCTAGAAGGTTGATCATCGATCAGGATATCACCAGCTATGAGTGTGGGTTGAGGATATACCAAAGACGAATTTCAGATGTCGCTACCGTCACTATGAGTACTTTGTGATTCCCTTTGGCGTGTCGAACGCCCCCACAGTGTTCATGGGGTTGATGAACTGGATCTTCCAGACTTACTTGGATCGGTTCGTAGTAGTCTTCATCGATGAAATCTTTGTGTACTCGGCGTCAGAGGAGGAGCACGCGAGACACCTGTGGATGGTTCTAGACATACTTCGGGAGCACCAGATTTATGGGAAGCTCTCAAAGTGTCAGTTATGGATTCGGGAGGTCCACTTTCTTGAACATGCCATCTCATCATATGGAGTAGCTATGGACCCAGCCAAGGTGGATGTTGTGTTAGCATGGGATCCACCTGAGAGCGTGACAGAGGTGCGAAGCCTCTTTGGGTTGGTAGGATATTACCGGAGATTCATCCCTGATTTCTCCTTGATATCAGCACCGATGATGGCCTTGACCAGGAAGGGGAAACCCTTCATGTGGCAACAAAAGTTCCAGTAGGCTTTTGAGCCGCTAAGACAGAGTTTGACGAGCGCCCCAGTCTTGAGATTGCTGGAGGAGGGTGTCAAGTACATAGTTTTCTGCGACGCATCAGGGAACGGGCTCGGCTGTGTCCTGATGCAGCGGCATGCGGTGATTGCTTATGGTTCGCGCCAGCTTAGGCCACATGAGCAAGACTATGTGACCCATGATCTCGAGTTAGCAGTGGTAGTCTTCGTATTGAAGATGTTGCGACACTACCTTATGGGCGAGTGATTCATTGTCTACACTGACCACAGGAGCCTCAATTACATCTTATCATAGAAGGATCTGAATCTGAGGAAGAGGCATTGGCTAGAGTTCCTCTAGGACTATGATTTCAAGATCATCTATACTCTTGGGAAGGGGAACAAGGTGGCAGACGGTCTTAGCAGAAGGCCGATCTCACAGCTGTTGAGTGAGGGGACACAACAATTAGTTGCGTTAT
Organism: Viscum album; assembly: GCA_963277665.1. Classification (NCBI taxonomy): domain Eukaryota; kingdom Viridiplantae; phylum Streptophyta; class Magnoliopsida; order Santalales; family Viscaceae; genus Viscum; species Viscum album. The sequence goes on along the minus strand of OY728164.1, from coordinate 916,862,180 downwards.
AGTTATCCATCGTGGTTGCATAGGATACAACTTACCTACAGTCAATGGTTGTCACCCCTCCACTCTTACAGCGAGTTAGGGAGGCACAACTTGGGGATGTCGACTGTGTGACCTTACGTGTTTAGTTATCCACATGACATGCTCTTGATGGATATTCCCAAGGTGGGGAGCATGTACTTATTTTCTTAGGACACACTGTTTAACTTGTGGCATTGCAGGAGGAGGTCCTGAGGGAGTTCCATACATAACCTTTGGCGGTACACCCCGGAGTGGAAAAGATGTACCAGGACCTCCGACTTCAGTTCTTGTGGTCAGGCATGAAGAAGGCAGTGGCAGAGTTCGTTTCTCGATGCCTCACATGCCAGCAGGTGAAGGCTGAGCACCAGGTTTTAGCAGGGTTATCTCACCCCCTGGAAGTTCCAGAGTGGAAGTGGGATGTAATATTGATGGACTTCATGAGGGGATTACCAAGGGTGTCCAAGGGGCACGATTCCATCTGGGTGATCATTGACCAACTCACCAAGTCGGCCCACTTCCTAGCTATCAGGGAGCAGAGTTCCGTAGAGAGCATGGGAAACCTCTACATACAGGAGATAGTTCAGCTTCATGGAGTGCCCTCGACTATAGTCTCAGACCAAGATACCCTCTTCACATCCCGTTTGTGGAAGGGATTACAGGAGGATTTTGGGACTCATCTTCGCTTGAGCACAGCGTTTCATCCCCAGACAGATGGTCAGACGGAGAGGACCATTTAGGTTCTGGAGGATATGTTGTGGGCATGTATCATGGACTTTGGTCACATCTGGGATGACCACCTACCACTGGTGGAGTTTGTTTACAACAATATCTACCACTCCACCATCGGTATGGCACCGTTCAAGGCCTTGTACGGGAGACCCTTCCGGTCACTGGTTTGCTGGACCGACCCCAGAGAGTCACCACTCTTGTGTCTAGAGTTAGTGCGAGCTACTACAGAGAAGGTGCAAATCATCCAGGAGCAGATGAATACTACACAGAGCCGGTAGAATTCTTATGCTGACATGCGAAGAAGACCTCTGGAGTTCGAATAGGGAGACCACGTCTTCCTTCGGGTCTCACCTCGATGAGGGTTTCCGAGATTTGGATGAGGCGGCAAGCTATCTACAAGGTTAATTGGAACTTTCCAGATCCTGGGCAGAGATGGAGAGGTGGTGTATAGCCTCGCTCTACCGCCACAGTTGCATCGGGTACATGATGTCTTCCACGTGTCGCAGCTGAGGAGGTACGTACATGACCCTCTACACGTCATCAAATGGGGAAAGCTGGACATCGAGGATGGTGTGACCTTTGCTGAGTACCTGGTGGAGATCAAGGATCAGCAGGAGAGGATCCATTGTGGGCGATCGATTCCCTTAGTGCGTGTCCGGTGGCAGCATAGGAATCTTTAGGAGAGCACGTAGGAGCGGGAGGCCCATATCTGTTCCCAGTACCCTCATCTTTTTGAGTAGCCATTGTTTTGGATTTTCGGGGACATAAATCCCCAAGGTGGTGAGAATGTGATTTCTCGGATTTTCTGTTTAATATTTTTTTTAATATTATATGGAATTATTTAGAGACCGGGCGTGAAGACGACACATCATTCTGAGGTCTAGTGAGTCCGAAATGGTGGATTGAACTTTTTTTAGTTAAGTGAGTCAGCACTTGTGCACGGTTGGGGTAGTTTCCCCAACGGATGCTCGGATTAAAAATATGAGCGAACCGTTGCGTCTGGGACGATGAAATTACCTAAGAATGAGGCTAACCTCGACCGGCACTGGTCGAAGGAAAAAGTTAATTTTCTAACGTTTTAAGTAAAATAAAATAAAATAAATTACCCAGTTTATTTTATTTCATTTAAGGAAACATCTGTTGCAGTGTGGTGAAGGCACAACTGTTTCCTGAATTAATGACGCGTCATAATAACATCAAAATGGCAAGTCAATGTCATTAATGCTGCCGCGTAATTAAAGGACAACATTTTTCCCTTTTTAATGGGTTAAGCAATTGTTGATCGTTGGCAATGTTCGAGAGGAATCTCTACAGAATCTGCAAAGCATTAGAGAGAATTCTCAGTGACGAACGATGACAGCTCGAGATCGAGGATCGTTGCGCCGACGTTGAAGGATCTCGATGACAATGGTAGTGCGACACCTTCGTCAACGATCGATACTTTAAAAAGGTAGGGGTTTGTTATTTCAATTTCTTTTCCCCATTTTAGAGTTTAAACGATGAACGCAGATCAACCACGAACAAGTTGATCTGCGGATTCGTACGTTCTTACGGGAGGGTTTTCTTTGGGATGGTTTTGGGGGAAATAATCCATGATTTTTATTCATGTTGATGTCTACTCCATTTTAAGCCTATTAACTAGAGTGAATCTACGCTGTGACGAATGACAGCGGAGGTTCGTTCCTCATTTTATTATTTTGTTTTCATCCTCCTTTTTCCCCGCGCATTCTTCGCATTCTTCGCGGGGTGACGAACAACAGATCATTGCGCATCCGTTCTGCGATGCAACGATCCCAAAACGAAGGTTCGACACCACAACGACCCTGTGGAGGTGTAGTGATGATGGCGGACGAAGAATCAGACCGGATCAGAAAGATCATTCTTCGAGCGTTCATTATGCGGGAAGATTAGAACATGTTTTTGGAGCCGATTGGAGGCCTGAAAGCGATGGAAGCGGCTTCGTGGGGTCGGGGAGACTAGAACCTGGACGTTTTTCGGCGATCAGATGGCCAGATTGATGATCAGAGCAACACGGGAGGCACACTGGCAGAGAGAACCGTTTCTGGAAATTTCCAGAATACACAGCGTGTACTTCGGAGGAACATGCAGTGTAGTTCCGACGGTGGTGGCTACGGTTTCGGGGTCAGAGAAGGATCAAACGGCATGTTGGAACTACCCCGAAGCTCAGCGTGTTCTTTGGGTAGTACGCAGACACGGGATGGTCTACACAGATTCAGGCGGCATGACGTGTACAGCTCGGCAGAGGCAGCTACGCGGAGCTCGGGGCATATCTGAGGGATACACGGACACAATATGGAGTACACGACCTTGTACTCCATCACCTGGCCAGGCGAGGAAAACAGCGCAGGTCACCCTGTGTGCAGATCGCACGGGTTGGAGTACACGGGTTGGTGATTGTGTACGGGCTCATGGCCAGAGTACACGGAGCCAACCCCAGTTACCCAGACATGGCGTGTACTCCATACTACACGTCATGTACTATGTTTTTTCACACGACCAGCCTCATGACATGGGCCGTTGTACACAGGCAGTACCCAGGGTCAGACAACAGGGAATGTATCATTTTTACACGCTCTGTACTTTTTGGAGAACGACATGGTCCTTTTGTTCAATGTTCCTTGAACATCTTTCGTTTGGGTTACTGCCCCTTCTTCTTGTTCCCCTGAAAGTCAGACATCATTCCCTCACATAGGATTATGATCCCTTTAGCAGGACTTTTCTGTGATAGAGTCAGGCATCCATCTGAGAGGCTCGGATCGAGATCCTCTATCCATTCCAGACCCTAGGTAGAGTCTGGCATCGGTATGACCAACTTTACCAGGCGTTGATCCTCTACCTAGCAGGTGAATTCAGGATGAGTCGCGGTATCCTCCATGGCCCTGGCAGTGATCCTCATCTGTGTATTGAAATCTTTCCCACTCAGGAGTGTCTCTCCCGTAATGAGTGTAACTATCTCTCTTGATGGTTCCTGACAGTTCCCGATGAACAGCACTTCCCAGATGGATGTCATCAGAGCAATAAGACTCGTGGAGTGTGTTCTCCTGGAATGAGTGCATCACAGAATCTTCGAATGGAATCCCATGCAGGGGTATGCGGTTGGGTGACTTGTCTCTAGACCACGGGTCTGGGTTTTGAGTATATCTGGTTTGTTTTATATGTTCTGTAAAATTATATTGTGCATAGCTGACTGTACTTTTACATTGTATTGCTTTGTGGTTTTAAGGGTCCTCTACTGAGTATTGTTATACTCACCCCTGTACGGGCTTTTCCCGCACGTCTGGTGTCTTTTGCAGACGAGTAGCCTTTTGATAGAGTCCAAGGTGGACCAGGACAGGACCGAGCTTTTTCAGTTCCCTACTGGCCGAGGCGTTCCTACGGCAACGAGCGGCAGTCCCAGTACCTTTGTGCTTATAGGTTGGACATTGCTGTTTTCAGACTCTTACTTTTGGTGGGCTTGTATTCTGGCCCAATTTACTTTTACAGTACTCTACCTTTCGTCATACTCTGTGGGTTGGGCTTTGTTGTATGCATGTATTTTTGTTCCTTAGTGTTTTACATTTCAGCATTTGTGGGCTTGGAGATGTGTGTGTGTGTGTACATGTACTTAGGCAATGCCTCCCAGGTTAGTGACATGCCTACTCGGTGCTAGTCACCATCCCCTGGCCTATTGGAGGCGGGCATGAGGAGTCACAGTGTGGGCCCCACTGGGACGGGTCGTGAAAAAATCATTTAAGAGACTTGAAGATTGAGTTAAGGGAAAACGAATTCCAATGTATACCACCATGGAAGAAATTTCATAGATTTTAGAAGAATGGATAATATATTCCTAGACACATCAACTGATTTGAGATCCCTAATCTATTCTGAGCTATGGCCATTCAAAAATCACTTCCACCTAAACTATCTCATGTACAAAATTTGTTACTTTAATCTCTATTATGGATTTATATACCAAACCCATAACCCATACATAATCGAGAGGTGGTACCATTGGGGAGTTATATTTCCTATTATATGTAGATGGTGAAAATATCTAGTCCAAGAGGAAATGTTATATGAATCAAGAAAAAATGCATGGTCAATGTTCTTTTGGCGGAGACACAAGATTAAGAAGGTGGCATGGAAATCAAAGTATATGATAAAAATATATACCCTCGTCTTCTTTGTGTTAAAAATGAAATTTTGATGGAATTTGTTTTTAAATGGGGGATAAATGTATCAACCTGAACAATTATAATGGAAATTATATTTTGAATAAAACATTACCTTATTAAAAAATGTAGTCATAGAAAAAAAATACACAACTTTGTTTATTTTGGACCACTATAAAATAAATCATGTCATATTTAAAAGACTATTATGAATAATAACCATTGATAATATAGTTGTTGTATCATATGAGCTACTACTTGATTGGCGGGGACTCTAAGTGAATCCACGATACCCATGTTTGAATCATGGCATGGGTATATTTATGGGTTACTGTTGAAGTATACTAACAATATTGTAGTAGGTATTGTAGATGAAAATTTTTGGTATTGTAGCTGCTGGAACTATTCAGCTTTTGGCTAACCATTTGGGATTGGAGTCCTTAAGGCCTTCGGAGAACCCAAGGACATCAACCTAGTTAAGGAATTTTGGAAACATCAAGTCCTTTAGACCACCTCAAGGCCTTTGGGCCACGTCATTAGGATCATGAAGCAGATATGGAACCTGACATACCAAAGAAAATAGTTCCTGATGAGGACTTGGAGCAAGGGGTTTCACTAGAACAAAGATATCTAGATTTTAAATAATGAGAGGGTTTATAAATTGACATTGGGACCAGGCCTATGAACCTATGAACATGTAAGCCGAACAATCAATGTGATGGTGGGAAGCTAACTTCCTGATCTCGATGATGGGGAGGGGCATTTCTAACTTTTCATGTCTTGAATAAATTCTTCTATATCCTTCACGTCACGTAATCCACTAATCCTACTGACTTTGTAAGGGTTCCCACTCATTCCTTGAAATGGGGATTTCAAAAAATAAATAAAAAAAGAAGGCCTTCAGGTTATTTTGGATATAATAAATATGTTTTATAATGACCATTATGAATAATATATATTATGTGTTAATATAATGTCTCACTATTTGAAATGGATGATGTGAGGGCCTCAACTAGTAGGATGATGGTATATGAATCCCATTTATCAGAGCTCTTGAGTGAGACGGTATAACTGAGATTATCGTTTGACCAATACTAAGACGATATTAAAAAACTAAAACATGAATGAAAATTTTTATGGGATAAGTTTATTCTTATAAAGATCATGGCCCAAACCATGTTAATTGACCCACCCATTAAATCATTACTATTAGAACCCTTACATTTTGGGTGTACATTGATATAAAAAGGGGTTTTATTTCTATACACTAGTAATATGAGTTTTATATATTATTTTTAAGAAAATAAATTTTATATTTAATAAATTTTATTAAATTATAAATGATTATATAATGTTTTTGATAATAAATAATTTTTGATATAAAGAACTCAAAATTGTATTTTTGGAAAATATATGCTTCAAATTAAAACACAATTTTTGATAAATTATATAAAATTTAAAAGAAATTATTTTCATATAATATTTATTTTATTTATTATTTATTTATATAAAAATTATATTTTAAATTAATAATGTACAATGGAATCATTATATGAGTTATAAATGACCATTTTTTTAAAACAATACATATTTTTTATTAAATGGGGATTTATTTCAAAAGTGAAAATTCTAATATTTTGTATACCATTCTGAAAAAAATCAATATTATTTTTGAAATAATCATGTTCAAATTATATAATTGTGAAACTATCATAAATTTTTGAGATAGTAGTGTTTTCGGGTAAAAATGAAATATGGTATAAATATATGTTATGTATTATGATATCATAATAGCCCAAAACTAAAGTAATAAATTTATCAATAGAATAAATTATAAAAAATAAATTTAAAATTTAATATAATATGATTTTGATGCTATTTTATTACATTTTTGAATATTTAAAGAATCTGATAAAACATATAATGTAGTTTAATTTTTTTAAATGAAATCTTTATGGACAGGACGCACTAAAAACATAGAAATTGTATTATTTTAATAGGTTCAGTTATTAGTCATATAAAATATTTATTTTTTTAATTTTGTATAAACCATAGGGAAAACCATTAAAGGGTTTGTGATTTTTTTGTTTCATTATATATATTCTGAAACCTATGTTTATATATTAATAAATAATTTCTTTATACCTTTCCCTAAATACCCATCCAATCTCCCACTCCTATTCACTATAAATACATTGAGAATGATGTTCCTTTACCCCAACATATCTAAATCCCTATAAAAGTGTCACTGACATCTTATTAATCTTTTTCCATGTTTCTAGAAGGTCCCTCTAACAGTAAGGGATCCTCTCCTGTGCTTTTTGATTTCAAATGGTTCATGCTTAATTTTTTTATAAATCCATTTATATTTCATATGATTTCCATGAATTTAGAAACTATATTTTAATATCATTACCCTTCCCATGATCCTTTTTTTTCACCCGTTATGCTTCCAAAATTATTGCATTTCTTCTGAGTAAAATTTATGTTTTAGGAATTCCCATAACCATTCAATCTCAAAGGAAATCCCCATGTTATACCTAGAATTAATTTATATTGTGTTTTCATGTATGTAATACACAATATTTAATCATGGTATTAAAAATGATTAAATACCTTACTATGTTTTATGATCTATGTGGAACAAAAATATATATACATATTATGATTGTGATGTGTAACAACCCAGAAATTATAAGCATTGTACTCTTTTTTTTACTGCTATATTATTTTATTTACAATTAAAACCAACTAAATTTGTTTTCTAATTTAATATACATTTATTTAGATATGAAATTACATAATTTTATAATCATGATTAATACTAAATAGTTCTTTATTTCAGTATAAATAATTATTAGGCTTGGTTTATTTAGAAAAATTCATCACCTAAATGATTTTGAAAATATTAATATGATATTAAAATTAATGATTTAATATATATATGTATATATTAAAATATTAATTTTATTTCATAAGTAATTCAATGTTTTACATGCATATAAAAATTTAAAAGATTATATAATGAATATTTGTATACTTTTATTAAAAATGTTTAGACTTCTATTAGTTTTTTTGGTTGTTTCAAATAAATAAATATAAATATATATAATATGTTTATATATATATGTGGTCACCCAAAATAATAACCATGTACATACTTATAAGTGTGTGTGTGTGTGTGTGTCTTTGTATGTATATATGTGTATATGGGTTTAATTGACAATAAATCTTAATGTTATGTATATATTTCTAAAAATTGTTATAAAATTGATTTTAATATACATAAATGTGTATATATGATGTATATATATTTATCTATATACATATATGTTTGTCGGAGTGGTTTACTCAAGAGGGGGGTGAATTGAGTACCAATTGAAATTTCTGTATTTAAAAACACTGTCTTAAAGACCCCCAAATAAAATAGAAAATTAAACTGTAGTGAATTTATATTAACGTAGAGGTTCTGTCAGATTCTCAAGGGATTGATTAATTCCCAGTTAATCAACATAGGAGTGTGTGATTATCATTTGAAATTAACTTACTAATCTACACTTAACATAAACACTTGCTAATTTAATTATCAAAGTAACGTTAAAAACAGTATTGGTTTTGAAGTGATTAGCAGCGGAATAAATCTTTGAAAGAGATGGCACAATAATGTAACCAAGAGGTTCAGTCTCAAGCCGAGACTTAGTCCTCTCAAAAGTTTATATAAAAATGATCCACACCCTGGATCGGTGTTCAACAGTTTACAACTGTCCAGGTCCAAGACCTCTACCACTGTTCTTCGTGGGAAACAGTACAACAGTAACCACCTGTCCAGGTCACGCACGACCTCTACCACTTTTATTCGTGGGAAAGAAAGAATGAAAGAGTTTGGTAAGGATTTACAAATCCTCCAGTTTAAGTACAGGAGACAGTGTATGTGTTAGATACAGCAGATAACACACACTGCTCGAAATGAATGATAATAATTCACAGAACAAGATATGTAGAGTTTAGAAGTGGTTCTGGTGATTCCAGTGTAGCTCTGGACTCCTTTGGATTCGACCAGAAGTGAGTCTGAGTCCTCTTCTCGTTTCTGTTTGAGAAACAGAGGGTCGTATGCTCCAGGTTCACAGACAGTGAAAAATGTAGTAGTTGAAGTTCTTCAGTGTTCTTCTTATATGCACAGAACACTTCTCGAGTATGCTTGATTGTCTATGAGCTTATCTGTGTTCTTGATGGAACTGGTTTTTCTCTTCTTGTGTTTCTGGTATATGTCATCCACCACGCACTTCTCTTGTTCGCTTCTTATTTGGGCAGCGTAATCTTCTCGTATTTATCTCCCAACAGGGGACATAAAAGATTTCCATTCTGCAGGTACGAGGTACGGGTTCCTGACATCCGACAACCTTTATCAGACATTTGACAAATCATTAAAATGTACATGATATGACCGTTAGATAGATTAAATATAGGAAATAAAGAAATTCAAATAGTGAGTCGAGTGATCGGTAGGTAATCAGCATCGGTAGCTTGGACATCGGTATCTTGAACATCGGTAGCTCAATTTCATTAGTTGCTTTGACTCTATCGGTGGCTCTATGCGTCGGTTGGTACATGCTTGTATCGGTGACTTTGTTTATCGGTAGCTCCATGCATCGGTAGCTGCATGCGTTGGTAGCTCCATGCATCAATAGCTCCATGCGTCGGTAGCTTCATGTGTTGGTATCGGTAGCTGTGAGTCTGTATCGGTAGATTCGTCCATCGGTGACTCTTATTCCATCGGTAGCTATTTATACTTAGACTGGTAGCTCTATGTTTGTGTCGGTAGTTGTCTCTAAGTCAGTAGCTTACATTTATAAGTACATCGGTAGCTCTGTGTTAAGTCTATATGTGACTCTGTCTGTCGGTAGACTAAGTCTATCGGTAGACTGGGTACCGGTAGCTCTTTATCAGTAGCTATAGGCAGATTACTTATCTGTTTTATGCAGAACACATCCTATTGTGTTGGAATCAATTTATAACTTGCATGAACATGGATAAATGAGGATTAACATATTCCAAAGACTATTTTAAAAATTATTATTGGTTTGATCACAGATTTGAAAGAATTAAAGTATAGATCAATGATATTTAACAATATCATAGAGAATGAAAACATAATTGGGATTTTCAACACATATGAATACATGATTGAGATTATCAAAACAGGTGAGGTCAACAATCTCCCCCTTTTTGATAATCACAATTTATGATATGGGCATTTAACATAGTGAAAATATAATAGTAAAGAGTATAATATTGAATTCAATTTTCTCATTGAAAACAACATTAGAGATAATAGAAATAGTATGATATAGACATAAGTTATCAGAGGTAACAATCATAAGGTACCGAAGGTAAAAATAAACATAATAATATCAGAGATAAAATTGAAAAGAAGGTTATTTTTCTCTATTGAAAATATTTCTCATTCTCTCATTTTGTTCTCCCCCACTTTATTGTTCTCCCCCTTATTATTCTCCCCCTTTGTGATAATCAAAAAGTGGGAAAGCATATATAGGAGACAAATGAAACATGAGAAGTAAAAGGAGTTCTTCTGTATTAGAGTAGTCAAAAAGTACAGAAGCAGAATACAAATGAATTCCTATCAAAAATCCTGGCCACTGGATCAATCCACATCTTCCACGTGAGATTTTCCTTTTGGATCAGAAGAAGGTTCGGGTGGTGAGGATGCAGGTGAAGGTTTTGGAATGCCAGAAAAGATCAAAGGAGGCTGGGCCACTAACATAGAGTCAGGCCTGTAGGTTGAAGATCGTTGGGTGATCATTGGTGTGAGGCTTCGAATAGCTTGAGCAGGAGTCAGCTGGATTGTGGAAGCAGCTGAGGCAGAAGCAGGCAAAGCAGGAGGTATGATGACTGGTCTGGCATCAACATGAAAGAAGGGCAGCAACAGATTTCTAAAATCCATAATAATTCCTCCTCTTTCCATAGAAGAGATGAAATCATCTTTGTTTTCCATGAATTTTTCTAAGGCAGGAGTCAGTTCTCTTAGCTTGCTCACTTGTTCTCTAAAAGCTTGAGTTACTGGAGGGAGCTTCATGTGTTCCAACATTAGCTCGAAGTGGTGTTCGAGTTGATGCTTGGTAAAAATTTTGGTGAAGTAGTAGTCCACTTTGCTCTTTATGGCTTCCTGAGAGGCAGAGGCTTCTCTCATATAATCTTGAACAGTCTTCATTATTTCTCTGGCAGAATCTCTTGTAGAAAGCACCACTCAGCTCAACTCTTATGAGTCCACAGAGCCACTGGTTGAAATAGAACCAATATCCTCCTTCAACATTGCTCGAACTGAATTCAGATCAACTAAAAGTTTGGATGTGAGAGGGCCAAGAGAGAAGGAAACAGTTTCTTTGAAACTCTTAGACGAACCACTGATTAGGCTTTGAACATGAGAGTCTTGCAATTGAACATGATCCTTTACTGAGGTTTTGAAACTTTCAAACACCGAGACAAACTGGCTAACTACACTCTTCAGATAAGCTAGGTCCTTGTCAGCCTGAGACTTGGAGCTCATATAAGAGTCCAAAGCAACAACTGTTGTCTTGAGAGCTTCAAGATCTGCTTCGATCCTAGAAGACTGAGTCTGGAACTCTTTCACTTCTTCCATAAGCTCAGACACAAAAGAAGATAAATTACAAGCCAGAGATAGCTCGAAAGATCTCTCCAACATTTTCATTTCTTCATTAAATATTTGCTTCATCTCAGCAACTGAGACACTGAATGATTCTTTCAGCTCATTCTTCATGGATTCAAGATCAGATTTAGATACAAAATCATTTATGACAACTGCAGCAGATCCCCTTGTTGAGGCTAAACTAACTGCAGAATCAGTCATTATTGAATTAATTGAGGATGCAAGAGAGTTTTCCATTAACTTCACTTCTTCAACAAAACTGGATTTGAGGTCCTCTTTCAGCTTATTCAGATCATGAAATCTGACCACATCATCTGGCAACAACTCAGAAGCAAGATCATAATTGGTCTTCGGTCTATTCACAGACATCTCATTATCAGAATCCGGATATTCCAATCCACAGACTATAAACCCTGGGTCTTCTACCCAGTCTCCAAGCTCAACAGCTACTGTAACATTTCCAAGAAAAGATTGACGCTCCCCCTCAATGGGTGAATTCTTATGTATCACAACAGCATTCAGTGCTGGATTCTCTTCATCAGAATCTTCTACTACAAGTTCCATCGGTGCAGCAACTAGAAGATCTTCTGATATAGGTACAACTTCTTCTGTATCTCTTTCTACTTCAGCAGCAGGCATAGCTGAGTTTCCAATCAAAGGACTCATACTTAAACTACCAGAAGCAGGCGATTCAGATACATTCTCCTTTTCCTCTTCTTCTTGGTGAGGTAAAGACTGGTCTTCCTCATAAGTAGACAAAATTTCCTCTACCTTTCCTTTCCTAGAATAGACCAATTCTGCAACAGGACTTGGGGGCAAGTCTGGATCTCCTCCAACATCCATGAGAGTTTCTTCTTCTTCTTCTTCTTCTGTTTCATCACTATAAATAGGTTCCTCTTCATCAGGTCTCAGACTCGGATCTCTCATATCCTTTGGTCTTGAGGGATGATCCATAGTATTAAACCTATCATATATCTTCTGATCATCACTGACCCATTCTCCCTTCCATGGGCTCCAGTTAATTTTCATGTACTTACAAACAGTCGAGGTGATGCAGAAATTATTCTTGACTACAACTGTCTCATCCTGAGACTCAACTATTCCTTTCACTTTTATCATTACTGAAATCATCTTGGCAAAGAACAAAGCATTAGTCTTTGACATTGGTATAGTCATGTCTTCCATTTGAAGCATTAACAATCTGCACAGATTGATTTTTACACCATGTCTTAGCAAATGAAGAAGATATATATCTTGATATCTCAGATTTGAAAAATCTCCTCGCCTCAGTATCAACACATGCTGAACAAACTTGAAGAGCAGTCGATTCTCTCCATCCATTTCAGTAGCAACCACTTGCCTTTGATTCCCATTACCAGTCAGCTCTTTTAAGGCAGTTTCATAATCAAAGATATCACTGCTAGGTGGCATTTCTCTTGATACATACCCAGAGACACCTTCATGTAGTACTTTCAAACACTCAGCCCACTCTACTGAAGAAAAAGACATCTCTTTTCCATTTAAAAAAGAGCTTACCCAATTCTCATTTTCATATTTCTCGAAGGTTACAAACTCGTAGAACTGTTTTATCAACTTCGGGTAGTATGGGCCATTTTTATTAGAGAAACAATCCACCCATTTATGGTCTTCCAGAATCTCGAGTACTAACGATTTTCTAGGCAGTAGCCATTCCACGCACAGTTCCTTCTCGATTACTATGTCTCTATTCTGCAAGTGAGGATTCACTGGTCGCCTTCCCGATCTAGTTCTGACTTCACTAACACTGGATTTATGCTGTGTCTTCTTCTTCATTGCATTTGGTTTTACACTTTCATCTCTGACGATAGGAAGCTTAGTTTTTGCCATCGCGGGTTTAGGGTTCTTGGCCGATTTGGGAGCAAAGGTTCGAAGGTGAGAGATTTTGAGCTCGATGAGGTAAGAAGTGGCTCAGGATTAGTTTTTATCCTTTAGGAATTCCAAATAAACGTCTAAAATAGAGTAAAATAAAATAAAATAAAACTATTCGTATTCTTGGCGGTAGACAGATGTTTTAAAATATAGCATCGGTGAGAATTTCAACATCGGTGAAGATTTTCACATCGGTGAGCATTTTCACATCGGTGAGCATTTTCACATCGGTGAGAATTTTCACATCAGTGATAATTTCACATCAGTGAGAAAACATTCCCAATTCATGTCTTATGTAACATAGCCTATCCGAACTTAAAGGTTTAGTGAAAATATCAGCCAATTGATGTTCAGTGCAAATAAATTCAAGAGAAATATCACCTTTTTGATAGTGATCTCTTAGGAAATGGTGTCTTACATCTATGTGTTTGGTTTTAGAGTGAGATACAGGATTCTTAGAGATGTTTATTGCACTGGTGTTATCACAGTTGATTGAAACATGTTTAAAAACATATCCATAGTCCAAAAGAGTGTGTTTCATCCACAGAATTTGTGCACAGCAACTACCAGCAACTATATATTCTGCTTCGGCAGTAGATAATGCAACTGAGTTCTGTTTCTTACTACACCAAGAAACTAAAGATTTTCCAAGAAAATGACATGTTCCTGATGTGCTTTTTCTATCTAACTTACAACCAGCAAAGTCAGCATTTGAATAACTCATTAACTCAAAGGATTGTCCTTTTGGGTAAAACAAACCTAAGTTAACCGTGTGTTTGAGATATTTAAAAATTCTTTTAAAAGTAAGCAAATGAGATTCTTTTGGATTAGCTTGAAATCTAGCACACATACACACACTAAACATAATATCAGGTCGACTAGCAGTAAGATAAAGTAAACTACCAATCATACCTCTGTAATTTGTTTGATCAACTAGTTTCCCAGTTTCATCTGCGTCCAATTTACAGGTAGTACTCATAGGAGTTTCACATTCCTTGATACTATCCAGACCAAAACGTTTTAAAAGATCCTTTGTATATTTACTTTGATTCAAAATAATACCATCTTCATTTTGAAATACTTGAAATCCAAGAAAGTACTTAAGCTCTCCCATTAAGCTCATTTCAAATTCATTTTGCATACTTTTTGAAAAATCAGTACATAATGAGTGTTTAGAAGATCCAAAAATAATATCATCAACATATATTTGTACAACTAAAACATCTTTAGAAATTCTTTTAATGAAAAGAGTTTGACCAGCAATCCCTTTAGTAAAACCTTTTGAAATAAGGAAATTGCTAAGTCTATCATACCAAGCTCTTGGAGCTTGTTTTAAACCATACAAAGCTTTAGAAAGTTTAAAAACTTGATATGGAAAATGGGGGTTAGTAAATCCAGGTGGTTGTTCTACAAAAACATCTTAAATTATAAAACCATTTAGAAATGCACTTTTCACATCCATTTGATATAACTTGAAATCCAAATGTGCAGCATATGCAAGTAAGATCCTAATGGCTTCTAGTCTAGCTACAGGTGAAAAAGTTTCCTCATAGTCTATACCTTCTTCTTGACTATATCCTTGTGCAACTATTTTAGCTTTGTTTCTAACTATATTTCCAGATTCATCTACTTTATTTCTAAAAACCCATTTTGTGCCTATTGTCAAAGTGTCCTTAGGTCTGTCAACTAATTCCCAGACATTGTTTCTTTCAAACTGATTTAATTCTTCCTGCATATCTATTACCCAGAATTCATCATTGATAGCATCATTGATATTTTTGGGTTCTAGCTATGAAAGAAAATCTTGATGTTCAACCTGGTTTCTTAGAGAAGCTCTAGTTTGGGTTCCTCTATCAAGATTACCAACAACAACTTCTAAAGGATGATTCTTTAGAATCCTCGTTGATCTGGTAAAGGTTGGACTAGAAATTTCAGGTTCATCTATAGGTTCAGGTTCAACAGAAGCAGATTCTGGAAAAAGTCCAGAACTGGATGTTTTTATAACAGGTTCTTTAGATTTATCATTAATGTCCAGAATAGACAAATCTTCTTCAAGATTCTCAAGAGATGTTTTAGGCTCATGTGGATCAGTTTCATCAAATTTGATGTGAACAGATTCTTCCACACATTTAGTTTTCTTATTGAATACTCTATAGGCTTTACTTGAAATAGAGTAACCCAGAAAAATTCCTTCATCACTTTTGGAAGCAATCTTATCCATATTATCTTTAGTATTCTAAATAAATACTTTGAAACCAAAAACTTTAAAGTAATTAACCTTAGGCTTTCTATTGTTCCACAATTCATAAGGGGTTTTCTTAAGAACATGTCTAATTAAGACTCTATTAATGACATAACAAGCTGTATTTACAGCTTCAGCCCAAAAATAAATAGGCAGGTCATATTCATTGAGCATGGTTCTAGCAATTTCTTGAAGGGTTCGGTTTCTTCTTTCTACTACACCATTCTGTTGGGGTGTTCTAGGGGCAGAGAAGTTATGAGTATAGCCATTGTGTGAGCAATAAGATTCAAAATCTTTATTTTAAAACTCACGACCATGATCACTCCTCAAAGTTTTAATCTTAAGTCCACTAAGGTTCTCTACAGATTTAGAGTATTTAACAAAAGAAGAACAAGCTTCACTTTTGTGAGCTAGAAAATATACCCAAGTATATCTAGAAAAGTCATCTACAAGAACATAAACATAGTGCTTCCCATTTAAACAAGAAACTCTTGATGGTCCAAACAAATCCATGTGAACCAATTCAAGTGGTTGAGAAGTCGAAACTTCTTTCTTTGATTTAAAAGAAACTTTGTGTTGTTTTCCCTTTTGATCGAGGTTACACACTCTATCATTTGGGAATTCTAATTTAGGTAGGTCTCTAACTAGGTTTTTTCTAGAGAGTTTTCTAAGTGAGTGAATGTTGCAATTTCCCAATATTCTGTGCCATAGCCAAGATTCTTTATGAAAAGCATTCAAACAAGTAATATTCTGTTTAGCTAAAGAATTTAGATTAACAGCATAAACATTTTCATTTCTTAAGGCAGAAAATACCAAAGCATTCTTAGAATTAAAAAATTTGCAAGAATCATTTTCAAATTTAACATGAAAACCATCATCACAGAACTGAGAAATACTTAATAAATTGTATTTAAGGCCATCAACAAATAAAACATTAGAAATCAAAATTGAATCAGTGTTACCAATCTGTCCTAGGCTGATGATTTTTCCTTTTGAATTATCACCAAAGGTGACAAAGCCTCCATCAACTTTTATTAAACTCTTAAAACAAGAGAAGTCTCCTGACATATGTCTTGAACATCCACTATCCAAATACCAGGTCTCTTTACAGGAGCTCTTCAAGCAAGTTCCCTACAAAACAGATTTAGATGGGAGATGATTTTGGTACCCAGATTTTCTTGGGTCCAGACAGGTTAGCCAATAACACTTTAGGTACCCATATTTGTATAATGGGTCTCATATAATTTGTAGAATTGACATGCTTTGAAAGATAAACTTTATTATATCCATCGCTATGTATATAACTGGTTGAAGCATATGAAGTTCCAGAATTACCTTCATTCTGTCCAGATTTAGAAATGAATCTAGTTTTGGCAATTTTCCTTTGTCCAGGATGGTATCCTATACCAGTAGTATATTTAGGTGCTATTTTCTTTCCTAGAATCTGTGTTAGAGTATTTTTTCTATTGGTGAACTTCTCTAAGACTTTCTTGAGTTGCTCATTAGATAGTTTCAGTTCAGTGTTTTCATTTAACAGTTGAGCATTTTTCTCTTTTTCAATAGTTAGTTCGGTTTTAACTGTAGTGGTGAGAGCATGCTGTTTCTTTAATGAATTGTATTTATTCTTAAGTTCATTACAGGTTTCTTCAAGCATATCACAATACTCAAACAATTCCTTTTTAGACATTGTTCCAGAATCAGAGTCAGATTCTGCATTATCTCCAGAGTAATAATTTAAAGCAGGAGTTTCAGCAGTTACCTGAGAAGTGTTTGTCATAAAGCACATTCTTTCCCTATTTTTGTGTTCAGTTTCAGAGCTTTCAGATTCAGTAGAGCTATCCTTAGAAGCACTCCAGGTAGCCTTCATGGCTTTCTTAAACTTATTGTACTTATATTCATATTTCTTTTTATACTTCAGCTTTGGACAGTCGGCTTTAATGTGTCCTTTTCTCATGCACTCATAGCAGACAACATCATCTGATTTGTCATTCTTCTTCCAATCCTTTTTCCATTTGTCTTGGTGATCATACTTACCCTTATAATTTGTTTTTCTGAAGAACTTCTTTTTCCTATAATATTTCTTAAATCATCTAGCAATGTGAGCCATCTCAGTGTCACAGTCAGAATCACTTTCACTGTCTTCACAGCTTGAACTTTCACCTACAGCTTGAAGCTTTTCTTTGTCCTTATTCTTTGAAGTTGAGGATTTGAAAGCGACAGACTTTCTTGGAGGTTCATTTTCTTCCTCTTTATTCACATTAAGCTCTTCTTCATACATCATCAGCTTTCCAATTAGTTCCTTTACAGGTAGAGCAGTAATGTCACATGATTCTCTGATTGAGACGGATGTGCCTCTCCATCTATCAGGTAGACATCTCAAAATTCTCATAATTTGTTCATTCGATGAGACATCCTTTCCCAGTGAGATCATTGTATTGACAATTTCATTGAACCTGAGATACATGTCAGAAATGGGTTCGTCAGGCTTCATTTTAAAATTATCATACTTGATAGTATAAGTGTTCAATCTCATTTCTTTTACATTAGTTGTTCCTTCATGAGAAACAGCTAAGGTATCCCAAATTTCATATGCAGTTTTACAAGAAGAAATTATATTAAACTCTTCATCTCCTAGAGCACAGTACAAGGAATTCATAGCTTTACAATTGTTATTGTAAGCAGTCTTTATAGGTTCATCCCAAGTAGATCTAGCAGTAGTAGGAATTTTGTATTCTGATTCAATAGCAGTCCAAATATCAAAACCTATGCTTTCTAGATGAATTTTCATTTTCAGTTTCCACTGAGCATAATTAGTTCCATTGAAGAAAGGTGGCCGGTTAGTAGCAGCACCCTCAAGTCTATTGTCCATGATGAGAAAATTTTAAAGAGATAAAAATTTTGATATAACAGAAATTTTAAGAACTTTAAAATACAACTAAAATCACAGTTCAAAAGCAGAGTACTTTTAGAGAGTATTTTCAATCCTCTGATACCAAGTGTTGGTCGGAGTGGTTTGCTCAAGAGGGGGGGTGAATTAAGTACCAATTAAAATTTCTGTATTTAAAAACACCGTCTTAAATACCCCCAAATAAAATAATAAATTAAACTGTAGTGAATTTATATTAAAGTAGAGGTTCTGTCAGATTCTCAAGGGATTGATTAATTCCCAGTTAATCAACACAGGAGTGTGTGATTATCTTTTGAAATTATCTTACTAATCTACAATTAACATAAACACTTGCTAATTTAATTATCAAAGTAACTTTAAAAACAGTATTGGTTTTAAAGTGATTAGCAGCGGAATAAAACTTTGAAAGAGATGGCACAACAATGTAACCAAGAGGTTCAGTCTCAATCCGAGACTTAGTCCCCTCAAAAGATTATATAAAAATGATCCACACCCTGGATCGGGGTTCAACATTTTACAACTGTCCAGGTCCAAGACCTCAACCACTGTTCTTCGTGGGAAACAGTACAACAGCAACCAGCTGTCCAGGTCACGCACGACCTCTACCACTGTTATTTGTGGGAAAGAAATAATGAAAGAGTTTGGTAAGGATTTAAAAATCCTCCAGTTTAAGTACAGGAGATAGTGTATGTGTTAGATACAGCAGATAACACACACTGCTCGAAATGAATGATAATAAATCACAGAACAAGATATGTAAAGTTTAGAAGTGGTTCTGGTGATTCCAGTGTAGCTCTGGACTCCTTTGGATTCGACCAGAAGGGAGTCTGAGTCCTCTTCTCATTTCTGTTTGAGAAACAGAGTGTTGTATGCTCTAGGATCACAGACAGTGAAAAATGTAGTAGTTGAAGTTCTTCAGTGTTCTTCTTATATGCACAGAACACTTCTCGAGTATGCTTGATTGTCTATGAGCTTCTCTGTGTTCTTGATGGAACTGGTTTTTCTCTTCTTGTGTTTCTGGTATATGTCATCCACCACGCACTTCTCTTGTTCCCTTCTTATTTGGGCAGCGTAGTCTTCTCGTATTTATCTCCCAACAGGGGACAGAAAAGATTTCCTTTCTACAGGTACGAGGTACGGGTTCCTAACATCCGACAACCTTTATCAGACATTTGACAAATCATTAAAATGTACATGATATGACCGTTATATAGATTAAATATAGGAAATAAAGAAATTCAAACAGTGAGTCGAGTGATCGGTAGGTAATCAGCATCGGTAGCTTGGACATCGGTAGCTTGAACATCGGTAGCTCAATTTCATTAGTTGCTTTGACTCTATCGGTGGCTCTATGCGTCGGTTGGTACATGCTTGTATCGGTGACTTTGTTTATCGATAGCTCTATGCATCGGTAACTGCATGCGTTGGTAGCTCCATGCATCGGTAGCTCCATGCGTCGGTAGCTTCATGCGTTGGTATCGGTAGCTGTGAGTCTGTATCGGTAGCTTCGTCCATCGGTGACTCTTATTCCATCGGTAGCTATTTATACTTACACTGGTAGCTCTATGTTTGTGTTGGTAGCTGTCTGTAAGTCAGTAGCATACATTTATAAGTACATCGGTAGCTCTGTGTTAAGTATATATGTGACTCTGTCTGTCGGTAGACTAAGTCTATCGGTAGACTGGGTACCGGTAGCTCTTTATCAGTAGCTATAGGCAGATTACTTATCTGTTTTATGCAGAACACATCTGATTGTGTTTGAATCAATTTATAACTTTCATGAACATGGATAAATGAGGATTAACATATTCCAAAGACTATTTTAAAAATTATTATTGGTTTGATCACAGATTTGAAATAATTAATGTATAGATCAATGATACTTAACAATATCATAGAGAATGAAAACATAATTGTGATTTTCAACACATATGAATACATGATTGAGATTATCAAAACAGGTGAGGTCAACAAAATATTTGGCTTATAAATACATACATATTTATGAAGTGGTGTGTATAAAAATAATAATGTGAATATTTTAATAGACCTGTAATGAACATGAGAATCACATTTAAGAGGTTTATTTTATAAAATAAATAATAATAAACATATTTTTATTTGTATATGTTTCTATAATAAGCGAGGGACTTCAAAAAACTGAAACAAAATGAAATGAATAGTGGAGAAAGGATTGTGGCATGTGATGGAAGGATCCCACTAAAAACATGATGCGTGTCATGGAAGGAACCCAAAAACAAAGTGAGGTGTGTAGTGTGTGGTTGCAGGAATCCAAATATATATATTTATTGCTCTACATATATAATCATTGAAACATATATACTTGGTATATATATGAAAATTTTTATTAAAATATATGTTATGTAAATGTTAATATATATATATATATGGGTTATATATATTTATATATGTTGATATAAATAAATTTATATATATATATGTAGGAATTTATAAAATTAAAAAACAATATATAAATATATATGTTATGTGTGTGATGTGTAAGGGGTGGATGAAAAAACTGAGAGAGAATATTTTTATATATAAATATATATTTAATAGATATATACCCCTTTTCCATATTGATATATATATATCAATAAATAATGGAATTTATTTTTTATAAATACATATAAGTTGTAAAAGTTACATTTAAATATAATATTCATAATTATATATTATATTTATATATATGTTCTATATATTTTTTATTTGTTATATACATACATACATATGTTAAATTTTGTCCCTTAAAGGTTAAGGAATTTTAAATAATAAATGTAGATTAAAAAAATAGAATAAGAAAAAAAATATAATTTTGCATTATTAGCAAGAAAAATATGTGGTAAAATCCCCCATTATTTATTAAATTTTACAAATAGTTTTTTAAAAAATTAATAGAAAATTAATTGATTTTTTAAATATATTTAGATTATAAATAGTGGCCTTTCTTATAGGTTTTTCGTCCAATGACACTCTTCCCGACTCCCTGAAAAAAACATGGGAGTTTTTCTTTTTGTAAAGATACTGTAAGGGTGAGTTTAGTGTTTAGGGGCTGAGGTTCGATATAGGAGAAATCCAGAGAAGTATGGTTAGTAGTTTTAGGTAAGGAGATTATTTTTTTAGAAATGTATATATGATTATAGTTTTGAAATTACTATATTATATAATGAAATTATTTTCAATGAAATAAAATTTTCAAACTATAAATTATTTAAAAAAACCATTTTATGCAAAAGGTCTATATTTTCAACATAATATTTTGAAATGGAAATATTGTACTAAAGAATTCTATGATGTGTTTATTTTTATTAAATAACCCAATGTAATGTAAGTAATTATTTAGAAAAATATTTTATGATTTATGTATTATTTCTGAAACACTTATTTATGAGATAGATAACATTTATCATCATCAATTATAATTTATTCATGATTTAGTTTAATAAATTTTTAAAAAATTTGAAATATTTATCCAATCATTGTACATGAAATTTTAATTTAAAAATTATGGATGTTGCATATATGTATAGGTATGACCATGAACTATGTATGAAACTAACAATATATCTATATTTTACAAATTCTTATTTCCATGTGGCTCAGTTTCATCTTTCTCGATGAAATATTTCTTATTGAAATATATATATATATATATATATATATGAATATATATATAGATATTTGTAAGCATTCGTTGACATATTTTCAAAATATAAAAACTCATTTCACAAAAAAATGGGTCAAGATCAAAATGATTTATAAAAAAATTGGAACATGAAATTTGTAAACATGATATGGATTTGGGTAGTGAACCAAACCCACAATAATGGATAGTCCCTAGAAAACCATGAATCTCCCATGTAGAGAGAAGGTGTTTTCTTCTATACTTGTGAGGTATTTTTTTAAATGACCAGATACTTTTATTAAGGAAAATTATATTTTAAGTATATTTTCCAATGTTATTATACATTAACATGGAAGCTAATTTCAAATAAATATATATTTTTAAAAGTTATTATAATTTTAAATTATTGGTGTTTTTCAATGTGAAATGTATCATCATTTGTTCTTTTAATGTATTTCTTATGACTATATATATTTTGAAATCCCAAGAATTATTTTTTAGAGATGATATTTATCAAATATATTATATTTGATATAAAAGAATGTATTATTTTAAAATTGTTATAAATTATTTAAAAAATATATCTTTAAATGTTTTTAAAATCCATTACTGTTAAATATTTCTCTGAGCATATGTTTGTATATTTTTTTCATTGGATCATTAGAAGTTTCAAATGAATTTAGCTTCATTAAAGATATTGTGTAAGAGAAGTCAAAATTGTTGTTACTTTTTTGTGTAATATCTTGTATTTGTTATTGAATTTTACAAATCATCAAAATCATAGTTTGGAAGGGATCCTACTTTTTCTAAATGACTATATATTTTCAGTTACATTTTATTTAATTATATAAAACATATTGTATCACTCTATCTCGAAGCATGGGTCTCGAGTTGTCACACATGGTATTAGTGAATTTATTTATATAAATTCAGAGATTATGATGTTTTTGTTTGTGGATAATCTAAGTGATATAAATTTTATTTTTATGTTATAGTAAAATAAATGTTAGGTGACCGGTATGAATTCAAAATTTTAGTTATTCTGGTTTTCTTATTTCTCAAAATGTAAATTAATAATTTCTGTATGTATAAATAAATTGAATAAATTCATTTTATGTGCGGTAGAATGTAACATCCAATAAATTCTAAGAATATTTTATATTTTATCTTTTTATTAAATTATTTTTTACAATTAAAACCAAAAAAAATTATATTAAAAAATTTGATCAATTAATTTGGTAAGTAATTTCACAATTTTTAAATTATTATAACTTTTAAATAAATATCTATTTTAAATATAAATAATAATAATTTTCAGTTAATCTCTTGAAATACATTTCCTTAAATATTGGAAAATCTTAATTTCATATAAAAAATTAACAATGTAACATATGTAAAAAACTAAAATTTTCATGTTAATACTGATGTAATTTTATATTTTAATTGTATATAAAATATGATAACTATATATACTATATATATTTTATTTAATAAAAATCTTCACATGATTGTTAGTATTTTCTTAGGTGATTAGGAATAATATATATATATATATATATGGTAAACCAAAATAATAACCATGTATATCTACACACACACACATATGTAAAAATGAGAATACAATTTAATGTTATGTTAATATATAAAAAATAGATAAAAATGGAATTTAATATGCATATACATACATTTATATGTAGTATATATATATATATACTTATACATGTCATAAGTATGTATATAAACATAATTAACAGGTTGTTTTTATAAAAATGATAATATATATATATCACATGATAATAATTTATAAGTGGTTTATTATATAAAATATTAATAATAGGAATATATGTTTATCTATACGATACTAAAAGAATTGAGGGGTTTCAAGAAAAAAAAGAAAAAAAATAGAAATGGAGCGAGATCAGTGATGTGTGTGGTGAAAGGATCCCTAAAAGAAATTTAGGTGTGTTGCGTGCTGTAGAAGGAACCCATATATATATATATATATGTGTGTGTGTGTGTGTGTGTGTTATAAATATATAAAAACATTAAAACATATATACATGTTATCTTTGTAAAAACAATTATTTAATTATATGTTACTTACATGTTAATATAAATATATATGTTATATATACATTAAATATATATGTGTGTGTGTGTGCGTATTATATAGGTATATGTGCATATAAATGAAGATATATATATATATATGTATGTAAGAATTAATTAAATTTTTACAAATATAAATATGTATGTGACGTGTGTGACCTATAACAGAAGGATGTGAAGTAGAGAGAGAAAAATAAATAAATAAATATATATATACATTATATATATATATGTATCCCTTTTACATTTTGATATATATATATATATGTGTGTTTGTGTTAACATGTATAGGTTATAAACACATATAAGTTATAAAGGTTATGTTAGAATTTCATTTCCATAAATATATGTTATATATAATTGTTATATATATGTTCCTTTTTTATATATATACACGAATGATAAATAATATTCTTTATGTTTTAAGGAATAAAAAATATAATTAAATAAAATAATGAGAATGAGAACCAAATATATTTTTTCATTACGGGAAAGAAAAATGCATGTAAAAATTCAAAACTATTTGAATGTCATTCCAAATAGTGTTTGGAAAAAATAAATAGATAATTAAATGGTTTTATAATCATTTGGGGATTATAAATAGAATCTATTCCCATTGGTTATGAATCTAATGAAACACTACCAAAGTTCTTGAAAAAATATATGCGATCTGCTCTAGTTGTGGAGGTAGTGTTGTGTTGAGTTCAGTCCTTGTGGAAGTATGATCAACATGGGAGAATTCCATAGAGTTTTGTATAAATTATCTTGTAATGGGATTATAATTTTCTCAATTTATATATGATTTTTTTGAAATTACTATATTTAATATGAAAATTATTTTCAAATAATTCAAATTATTGATGGAATAATTTTTTTTAAATTTTATTTTTATACAAGGGATATATGTATTCAAAATTATATATTGAAACAGAAAATTTGAATTCAAAAATATTATACTATTTATTTTTATTATAAAATCTTCATAAAATGTAATTATTTTTGTTAGAAAATATTATATAATCTATGAATTATTAAAAATAACTTCTGTAATTAAAAGATAATATTTTTAATATCCCATTAAAAAATTATTTAATATTTTATTGATAATTTTATTTGTGTTTGGAAATATTTAGGATATAATATTCGGTGAATAATGTAATTTTAAAATTATGGATTTTGTGCATATGTGTAGGTCTGGCATTGAAATATATATCACACTAACATTCCCTGCATATTTTACAATATATTATGGTCATGTTGTTAAGTTTATTTTTTATTAGAGAATGATTTCCTATATTTGTATATGTATACATGATCATATATATATATATATAAGTATTCATTTTCCTGTTTTCAAAATTTAACACTCTAGTGATAAATAACAATGGGTGAAGATCAAAATATATCATAAAAACAAATCACATGGAATTTGTTGACATGATAGTGATAGAGGGAGGGAATCAAACACTCCAGGATATGTCTGACCAAGATAGAATTTAATACTCAATGTGTCCATAATTTTTATTTTCTGATGTAGTGAAGTATTTTACTGAAAAATCACATAATATATTTATCATGAATGTAATTTCCATGTGCATTTACAAAAGATATTATATTTTTAAATGAAAGATGTTTGCAAAGTTATATATACTTCTAAAGGTTTTTTAAAATTATTTTCCACGATTATACATTATAAAACCCATATAACTCTATTTTTGGAAGGTATTAGTCAAATCTATTTAATTTTATATAAAAGAATTTTTTTTTTGAAAATACTTTTATAATGTATTTATAAAAAAATCATTAGTATTTAAAACCCCTAACTTAAAAATTTTATTCTCACAATATGTTTTAAATTTTTTTTTCATATGATCATCAGAAGTTTCAAATGAGTTTAGCTTCATCACAGAGCTGGCACAAGAGACGTCAAAACTCCCAATTAATTATTTTTGTGTTGGTAAAATATGGTATTTGGTAGTTAATTTTAATAATACTTCAAAAATTAGACATGGAAATCCTTTTTTATTCCATACTTTTCCATTATTTGTTATTATAGACAATCTTTTTTAAATGTACTTCCCCTAGTTATTCCTCCTAGTATTAGAAGATCAATGAAATATGAGGGAATAGTATAGAGATTATAAATAATGTATCGGTTTCCCAGATTAATTTTAACGGGTTGGGTACATAAATCCAAAATACATCAGGCCTCTATATCATTTTGGATAGTATTATGTATATCATTATGTAATAAATCATGAAATAAGGTTTATAAAATTTAATGGGTTCTTTAAATATGGAGGTATCATGGTTAATTTTGAATTTTATTTTGAATTTCATTATATAATCAACAACTATGTTTTTCAGACATTCATTTAAATTAGTAGATTCATATTATATATATGAAGGTTAGAGGGAATACATTTGCTTTCCCTTAGTTATAAAGGTGATGTGGTTAGCGGTGAGTGTATGTATGTTTATTATTTATATAACTTGTGGTATTTAAATTAATTTATGTTTTTTATTGTATTACTTCTCTCTAATGGAAGATGAAAAATAAAATCTTGGAGTGGAAATCCCTACTTTTTTAATGTTTTTCAAACTGTGTTTTTTTAGTAGAATTCATTACGAAGTGGTGTTCCATGATTCCCATAAACTTATTCTAGGCCATGCTAATCCATAATTCCCTTCAGGTGTGTTGTTGGATAACATGGGAATCTTATATATAAATGGTCTATGTTGGGTCTATGATAGCCTTTAGAAAATGATTTGTTCCCATAATGAGGTTACAGAGCACTATACATAGAATATAGGATTCCTACCAAATTCTATTTTTTATATGTAAAACTGTTATTTCTGATTATAATGTTCTCACTTTTCTCTTTCATCTATGATGCTTCCATAATATCCCTTAAATCCCATGCATTATAGCTGAATAATAAATTCGGATGAAGTAATATTTTTCTTTAATTTTTTCTATCTTGTTTGATTTTCTTATTGGATTCAATTTCTAATTGTTCTCTAGGTTTTTTATATTAATTTATTGTAAATTTTATTAAAAATTAGTGTATGGTGGCAAACTTGCGAGACAGTAGGACCAAATTTGTATTGAACCGAATTAAATCAAATGATATCTTGTATCTATTTTTTTTAATAAAATGTACCTTTTAATGTTTTCATTTGTCTTTGGTTTATCAACACAATCAAAAATAATTACTCTTTGGGTTTTTTTAATATGTGGTGTTTTTTTAATAAAATGGGTTTTTGAGAAATTATTTGTATTGGTTTATGATTTTTTGTATTTAGAAATGGTTCCTAAAATTATGAGAAAGTTTGATGAATTTTTTCAACAATTCACAACCATCATTCTTATATATATATATATAATAATTTATATATATTTTATATATAGTGATATATATATGATATATATATGATGATATTATATTTTTGTTATTATTTATATTATTTTCTTATAATTATACTATTTTTATATTGTTTATTGTATTATAAATATTGCTTTATAATTTCTTATTAAGAATATAAATATAAATTAATATACAATATATTTTTGAATTATATATAGAAATTTATACATAGTTATATATATATATATATTCTCTCAAGGGTTTAGTCGAGTGGTACCCACTGGTTGTGTTGTCTCTCAGTGTAAGGGAATATTAGATGGATGAAGTCCAACCAAACGAGGAATTGAGATTGAAGTAATCCCACATATTCCTACATAGGGAATAAATGTTCCCTTAGGGTTTGATAGGGATTTCATGATTGGTGTATTATTTCAATAGTCAATGGTTTTTTCACATTAATGGTGGGACCAAATCCATTTTGTAGAAATTAAAATACCTATTTCTATTGGAGTAGACCGAGACACAATAGATAGATCATAGACCTAAAGAGAAGTGGCCCATGAACATATATTGAAGGCCAAGTTTAGTGTTATGCTTGAATCATCCTACCCACATCCCTAGGACTATTTCATGACTTTTTCAATCCATGCTAGTGTCATTCCCACCTCCCTGCCTTATTTGTAAATCCCCCAAGGTTTTTTCTTGGATTTTAACCCTTGTATTTAGTCATTTAGATAACATAATTGTTTTCATATATATGGAAATAAAATAAAAATATGGGGGAAAGGATTTTTCCATTAAATATCTAGATTCATTAAAATACTAAAATATGATATTTATTTCAATCCACTTAGTGTTAAAAATTATATCACTCAAATATAGTTTAGAATCTTTGTTTTGATTTTGGTTATTTTTTAGTATGAAAATAATACGGGATATTACTATATCTATCAGAGTTACATTTTTATGGATAAATAAATGGAATTGACTATATTTGGCCTCACTTATATGCTGATAGATTAATTTGATCTTAGTTCTCCTTTAATCAAATGTACTGTTTTTTTATCCATTAATTACTATTTTGGTTCCCATTTTAATTATAACAATGTCCATGAATTTTTTACAGATTGAATAATATTGGGAATTCTCATTAGAACTATGATTTAATAATGGCTTATAATTCATGTGGGATGAAATGGAATGATATTAACAAATTTTGGATGAAAATAAAGCCCATGGTTCCACAACTATGGATAACTGCAATTATTAGTTAATTTATATAGATAAAATACCATCTCTGAGGTATCATGGAAATTCTAAAGGTACATATAGACCTGGAAACATCTCCCTAAATTAAAAGAAAAATTTTTATCTCAATTTTTAATATCACGAAGGATTTGAATGTAAAAATAAAAAATCATGTAAAATAGACTGGGTTGGTTCCCTAATAATCATCGTGGTTGAGAATATTCCCTCATCGAGGAATTGAAATGAATAATACACCATCAATGTGGTGTATGGGACATTAATATGGTGTGGTAGATGACCCAAAGAAACCAGATGAATTATGTGACACAAAATGCAGGCCTTGCATCATTGAGGAAAAACATATTACATAATGGGAATCTTGAAACAACGATGAGGGTGTCAGTGACTATCAACTGACCCAATAACCAAAAATATTTCTATTGAGATGTGGTAGGTTTCACTTACATGGTGAGGTAATGGCCTCTATAATGAAATGGTTTCTAGTAGGGGGTGGAATTTCTAGTGAATGGTAATGAACCGAAAGATGGAATGGTGTATCCTAATAGGATGTGTGACATAGAAACATGCTTGCATAACTAGGAGGGAGCTCAAAAGAGTGATGAGTTTTTTGGTACCTATAATTTGTTCTTCTGAAAAGATGGGGGATGGAGGGTTTCCCTTCCACAAAATGATAATGGTTTTCATTATGTAATGACAGTTAGAAAGTGTATAAATGTGATAGGAATGCTGCAACAATACATGATTATTGGTTTCTCAATTGGCCCTCTAAAAATTTTAGTTGGGATTTTAATCCATTAAAAATGGATTATTGGTCCATCAAATTATAGTTCATTGGGACATTAAATTGAAATACTTCTTGTGATTTCTTTTCAATTATAGTGGAGAGGGATGAGGGATGACACACTAGGTGTTTTGGGTGTGGGTACATTAGATATTATAATCCCATCTACATATAATTAATAGAATTATAATTAATAATAATAGTGTTAGTAATTAACTATATTATTACATTTTAATTACAATATTAATTAATAATTATATTACCAATGATATAAATATTTATTTAAATTATATATATATTTATATATATACATTTAATTATATATTTTTAATAATATAAATTTTAAATTTATTATTATTTATCTTAGAAAAATTAAAATTTCTATGATTATATTAATAATAAAATTATGAATTACTAATATTAAATTATATTTTATGAACTATATTATTAATTATATAATTAGAAATTAAATTTTTAATTATTAATTAATAATTTCATTAACTGTTAGTATATTACTAAAAAATATTTTATTAAAATTAACGAATACATTATTATTAATTAATATTAATTTAATATAAGTTATTTATATCAATTCGATGTTTTTGTTTCATGTTCTTCACAATTTAAAAACAATATTAGATATTTACAAAATGGTTTCTCTCTCCCATTACTGCATATATAAGTGTGGTTCTATTGAGACCATCATAGATCGGTTACTATAATGTAAATATATAGTGCCTAATCATAATATTCATTTTTATTGATTTTTTGATAACCCCCCTTTCAAGGGATGAGGGGGAACCCTTACAAGGCCTGTAGGCTCAGAGATTACATGGGACGTAGGCATAGGGGATTACATGACCCGAAGGTCTTAGGGAAATCAACCAGAATATCTACAAGGAACTGCCCCTCCCTAGCATTTGCATCTTGATAGTAGCTCTCCACCTTTGCATTATCCTCTGGCTAGGATTCCCGTGCAAGCACAGGCTGGTACTGATGGCATAGCCATACCCTCTCATTCTAACAATCCATTTGGCTCTTCTCTGATGAGTGCACCATCTCTTAATCCCCTTCTTGGGCTTCTCCTTTTTTTGTAGTGTGTATGGGGCCTACAATCATGTGGCTTGAAGGCGTTGGGGTGGCCCAAAGTCCTTAAGGTGTCCCAAAGGCCTTGAGAATCAACTGGCCCGAAGGCCGTGGGTGGCCCGAAAGCCTTACAGGACCCAAGGACCAAACCGGTGGCCTAGAGGCCCAGATGGATGAATAGTTCTAGTAGCTACAGTACAGAATAGTTCCTGCTACATTACTGCTACAGAACCCCTGGAAGTATTCCTCCACCAGGATTTGTTCTCGGGGCTCTTGGATGCACCAAGCGAGTCCTCACCAACTGGGATGAGGCTCTTATGCCATAATCATAACATGATCCTTCAATATAAAATAAAATATCA
This sequence comes from Viscum album, assembly GCA_963277665.1. Lineage (NCBI taxonomy): Eukaryota > Viridiplantae > Streptophyta > Magnoliopsida > Santalales > Viscaceae > Viscum > Viscum album. The sequence goes on along the minus strand of OY728164.1, from coordinate 916,830,897 downwards.
ATCAAATCCTAAATTCGATTCATGGACATTTAGAAAGATTTCTATAAACATTTTTTTAATCATAGGATATGATTTAACTCCCTAACCCAAGATATTCATGCATTAATAAGTGAAACCACATAAAATTAAAATAAAGAACCACTATAAAATGTATTTGTTACACTAAATATGCCTATCCTATGTCTTTATCTTCATTTGATGTGGTTGATAATAATTACAGAAGTGGCAACCAAATTAAATCCCACATCCATATGTATCCACATGATAAACAAATTTGAAAATTGAATATAGCATAATCTCCATTTTTCTTGTATTACTAGTTCCTTAGATGAAAATATGAATGAAGTAGAGCTTCAAGTATCAATGAGCATCAAATGGTAAAAATGGACTATGGCGATACCATTTCTATTGCATGGATAGAGTCCTTATATTGGTAGATGATACTACTCATTTTAATTCAATATTTGTTTTTAACAGTCATTTGATAATTATTAAAATTATTTTAAAAATAAGTCCAATTGATGTTCCAAATATGGAGGAATATAAATTCGATGCTTTTCCTTGTGAAGAATTGCAAACTAGTTGACCCACTTTTTGAAACTCTAAAACGTAACATCAACCCCTCCATGGAATTTTCAATGATTAGGGGCCACACAAGTTCTACATCATAGTTTCTCAAAAATGGAAACCATATTCGATTTAAAAATATAAAAATCGCATCCATTGATCCATTTTTATGACCACGAAATCCTTCTGTGACTTTATATAGTCAACGAATAAATCAACCAATGGAAAAAATTTGTCAATTTCATGGGTTTTGTGAGTCATCCTTGCACAGGTGATATGATAATCTTATCTATGTTGTTCCAATTTTACTGGATGACTATGAAGAGGAATTATGTGTTTATAAAATATTATTTATTTCCTTTACCTATACATGTTTCTTTTTTACTAATACATGCCTCAATTAATTCATGAATCTAATGAATAAATCCAAACCTCGTCTAGTTCTTGCATCAAATGCATTTGATCCCCAAATCATGAATTCCAATAAAATGAATAAATAATGATAAAAAATGTGAAGATGATTAGGTATCATGGACATGAATCTGATTTAGGTCTTAGACACGAAAATTGAAATAAATTTAGTATCTCCTTTAGAATTCATTCATTTTAATATCCCACTTTCACTAAAACCTAATTTTTTTGTCATTCCTCATTATATTTTATCATATAAATTAACATCTTAGGAAATATCCAAAATGCATTTTAAATAAATTGTAACCCATTTTTAAAAATATATCATTTACTTCAGCTTCAATTACATTATAATAAATCCTTGTGAACATTATATCTGAAAAATCAATTTGATTATCTCTAATGAACATTTAGACAATCTCTTTGAGTAATTACAAATCCCACATCAGTCAACCTAGTGTGACCCCACATTACATGGTCCAGTTGAAAAAATATGAATCACTAGATCCATAAATATACAAAAAGATCATATATAAAAATAAATATTGATACTTAAGAAACAATTGGATATATCCTAATGTGAATCAAATACAAACATCCCTATAACTGTGTCCACCAGTGAAATCACAAGAATTTTTGAATTCTCTTATTTTCTCCTATGTCCAATACATCAAGTGATCATGATACATAAACTATTTGAATCCCTTATAGATTATCCATCTATTCTAAATTTTTATATATATACCAACATGAGTAATGAATACTTAACATTACATTAACCTTAATAGATAAACACATCACATGTCGCTCATCCAAATATATAATCATATAATATGTACTACCTAGTTATGAACAAATGATCAATAATATATATTAATAAAGAGCCCAAATGGAATAATCTTCATATGAGATGATAATTCACATCATGGTTAAGATCAAACTGAAGATATGATCAACATTATACTAAGCCACCCCTCATATTAGCTATGTTTGTATTTTGTCTCAAATATATAGGGTATCAATGTATAATGGTTTTAAAGAGAGGTATCTCACCATCCTCATGTTTTGTTAACAAAATATAATCCATATTCCCCTCGTATAATAAATACATAATGTGTGTCACTTGATGTGGTATAAATTATGGTTCATCTAGTAAACAAAAGCACATTTTTATTTCTCATGGGCATATTATGAATCCTATACAAAAATACAACTCCTGATAATCTTAAAATTATATTATAAACTATAATATATGATGAAAAATATAATTTCTGGATAAGTAAAATTCATACTTTGTTATGTAAATTATCATTACACATCAAAGAATATTAATATATTTATACACATATCCATTCATAGAGAGAGAATGATAAAGTAGTGATTGCCTTTTACTCTATGTAGTTAATATCCTTAAAAATTCTATTAATACATTTAAAAAACTAATATAAATGTCTATCTATCATATCAAAAATAGTAGACTAGAATATAAGTCTTACATTTATTTTAATTTCAGAGTTTATTAACTCATTACATCATATGTCATTCCTTCGACATCAATATGAGACCCTTTAATAATACCCCCCCCCCCACTAAACTATTTATGTCCGTAAAATATATAAATAAATAAAATCTATATAATGGTGAAACTTAGGAATCATATTCATAGTGTTAAACTTCTTAAACATATTCAAAACTCCTTAATATCATAACATAAATTTGTGTGATGTCATATTCTATATTCTACATATAACTCTTTCTAAGTACATAATTATCATCCTTGGAAACCTTTGAATTTAATGAATCCCATTAAATCGTATCATATGCTATGTAGATATTTATATTCCTAATTTTACATCCAATGGTAAATAAATTAAAATTATTACATTTTTTAACCTTATGTACTAAATCGGTTTTAGGTTATAACTGTTAATTATATTATCATTTTTTACATGCACAATCCCTTTGATAGTATTGAATGGTTATGGATACTGAATGTCACCATTTACAATGTCTTACCACCACACATCCTAATAAAATTCATGATATTTAGTTGTAATCAAATTAACTTTAAACTTGTAAAATAATATATGAAACAATGATATTCACTTTAACTTGGTAACTAAATGTGACAAATTTTTTGGATACATATCCTTAAACTCCATAAAGATATTAGTTGAAAAATATATGTAATTATATAATCATATAATTCATATTTTAAAATTTTAACTTCACTTTGTTTGAATATATTCTCACAATCCTCTTAGATATATTATTCTCTTATTAACTAGAAATTTTTTAACAAAAACATTTTTTATGATAGTAAACAAAACTAATTTATTTTTAGATGGAGTATTTAAAAAATTTAATTATTATTACATATTAAATATGGTATTTTAAATGGTTCAATTTTTTAAATTGTACATTATAAAAATTTACTGTTGATGAGTGGTAAGAGAAAATAGATTTAGATAAACCAATTTCCCATGATATAACATATTTATCCTTATCTTATTCTCATTAATGTTATATAATTTTAGTAATTGTTAACCATGTGTATATAATTACTCATATAATTTTTTTTCAAAAAAAATTAGTCAATGAACATAATGTCTTGTCATATAAGAAAATTGAAACAAATATTCACATCCTTTATTATGATCCACCTATGCTTGGTGAAATCATAGATTTAACCACTTTTGTTTCATCATTTTAATGGAAACAAAAATATCAATCAATTTTTTATTTGGTTTTTATGTTCTATATATTCAAAATACGTGGTATCATATTCCCTTAAATATATAAGAATTGATATCTATAACACACATACCAGATATGGACAATATGTGGAGTTACAAAGACTATTCAGATGTCCTCAACATTTCCTTCGCATTGAATCATTACAACTTCGAGAAAATAAACTGATGTTTAAAATTACATTGTCCAGTTTCTTGAATAATTATTTTTGGATGTTATAACATAAATTCTTCAAATTTTAATTATGGTCCCTTTTATTATTATTAAAACAATATAATATGTAAATAATATTCCCAGTTCAACACTACTAAAAAATATAGAATAATTAGAGAAATAGTCAGTAGACATTTTAGCTCAAAAATAGATTTATGATATTCATCATTCGGAGTAAATAGTAATCCCTTATTAGTTAGTGTAGTCATTGTAGAAGTCAACTTCGAGAAGTCCTTACCAAATTAGTGGAAATACCATGCTAGAACAGGATTTTTCTAAACTCGAAAACATTCTACGATTGTTCCCGTGTCATAACTGCTTTTACCTCCTCATGGGTAACTAAAATAAAATTATTTGACACTACTTGACCCAAGAATTATACATCCTGAATCTCTAATTCACACATTGAAATCTCAGAATAAACATGGTGATTTATCTTCAATTCTAGACCTGTTCTCTGAAGAACATGATCCACCTTGTACATAGAGTAAACAAGGATTCCATCTACAAATACCATCATGAATTTATATTCATACTCATGGAAAATACTATTCATTAACTCAATAAAAGATATAGGATAATTGGTTAGACCAAAGGGTTTATCAAGTTAATTATAATGGATAAAACTTCCCCAAAAGACATTTTTTTGCATGTTATATTCTTTTATACTAAACTGATGGTGACCATATTGATGGCCGATCATCAAGAACCAATTCACCCATATAAATTTCTCAAATATATTATCAATCTATTGTAAAAAAATACTTGTTCTTTACCATTACTCGAATAACGTTTTGGAAATAAACACATGAAAAAATTAAACATCAGCTTTCTTAGTAATGAGAACTAGTAAAGACCAAGGTGACAAACTATGGAATATAAATTCTTTCCCAAGAAGATCATCAGACTAGGAATTAAACTCATTCATTATATTTGGATTAATTAGCTAATATGGAATTGAAAATGGATGAGCACTAGGAACTAAATCAATAGAAAACTCTACCAACCATACCAATGGAAAACTAGAAAAATAATATTTAAAAACATTAGAAAACATGAAGAAAACTTGAATGAGATCACCATTAAAATATTTTTACTGAAGATGAAAAATAAAATAGTGATATTAAATTCCATGAATCTAAATATGAAGGTAAGACTCGACATGACCATATGTCTCATTCTCTATTAAATACATGGCATACACAACTGGGGGTAGTAATGGAAACAAATCACAGACAATAATAAATATGTGATGTATTAGAAATGATCCAATACATCAAAAATATGATGTGAATTATGTTCATGTTGGGAAATATGAATTCCATATAAATATAGACATTTAAGAGAGAGAAGACACAAGTAGGACTACAGAGACCCTACTCTCTCTTCGCACCAAGGGTTGTAGTAACCTTTATTTCACAATATAAAAGCTCTATATGATGATATAAAATTTTAACAATACAAATTTATATAAATGAACGAGGTAAAATAGTATCAAATAACGAATTCACTAGAGAAGAAGCTATAGTGACGGTACATCTCACGGTTGCTGGACTAGTATCATCTTACTCAGATGACTCTTCCACTGCATGAGGATGCTTCTTTCTAAATGCTTGTTGTGTGAGCCATTTTTAATATGATTCATACGACTGTTTTGTAGTCTTAGATGGTTATGAAGATATTTTTCCACTATACAGAGTGGAATATATATGGAATAATCTTTTCGTGTGAATCGAGAATCCATAGGTACAATGGTTCTTGGGTTCCTTAATAAGACCCTCTTTTAGTGTTTGGGATTGCAACATTAATAACAAAATAAAGGACCTATTATAGGAACTATTTGAGGCCTATAATGGAACAACTATTTAGAATCACCAAGAGAATCATTACCGTTTGTCTTTACCTTAGAATAATGAACACTTCCATTAGAAGATAAATAAAAACTCAATCCACCTAATTTTTCATCCTTGTCCATCTCTACCAACATTGATGTATCTAGTACATCATTATAAGAAGGAATCATTAGCTATAAATGTAACACCCCCACCCCAGTTACCTAGATTCGGTGCCTTATTACGTAAATTGGCATGATCACAAAACATCAAGTCTCGAAATACCGATTAGTTTAGTAGCCTTGAAAACACTAGATACAATCATAATCATTACATTACATCATAAAGTAAAAAAACTACAATAACATGGTATCCATAGTCGACACTCATATCCCCTTCTGACTATCTCTGCAGGTCATTAATAAAATACTTCTTCACATCAGGGAAAAATTAAATCATTTAAAGGGGTGAGCTCAGATGCTCAGTAAGAATAACAAAATAGCGGAAACTTTTATAAATAAACATAAATATTTAAGGCAATTTATAACTGAAACAAAATCCTTTTAAACTTTAACTTCAGCATAATATTGAAAAATAAATTGAAATAATGCCATTTAGTTATTCACATGGATAACTACTAGTCAAATAATCAAATGAAATATCAATAACCACTTTCATAATGATGGAATGCATAATGCCAGACTATCACAACCACGTATCCAAGGCCTCGTTCGAAGACCACAAATAAGATATTGTCAAGGCCTCGTGCCAAGACACCTATTTGTCTCATGAGACCAACCGATGCATCGAGGATCTGTAGTGGGCTCCACCCGTCACTTATTAAGTCTAATACATTCCTCATATGAGCAGGTTTAAACATATCATAAACCATAAGATAATCATATCACATAAAACATGCATAAAGGAAACATAACATTTCCACATTTCAATCACAATATATCAATAAAACACATTGATATAATAAAAACTTTATCAAAACCATCTTCAATTCCAACATAAAATAAAAGTAAGACATGGTATTTAAATTTCATTTTAAAAAAGTTATGACTTTTAGAGGAAGCTGAAACTCAAATAATGGTCACGACAGCGGAGAAGTCATTGTCACCGCATACATAAGACAAAACATCCTTTAGTCATTTAGTAAAAATGATTTGTATAAAAACATTCAATTTGAATAAAAGTAAAAGTCAAAGGGGTTTACACACCGTATAAACGAAAGTTGTGTATAAAACAAAATATGCCTCAATGAAAGGAGATTGAGACGAAGTCCCTTACCTCGTGTCCGAATTGACTCGAACGTTCTTTAACCTCATAAATAATAAACTAGAGTTAATTTATAATTTCTTAAGAACCTTTTTCAAGTTCATTATTACTTTATATCTCTTATTACCATGTTATGAACACTATGTAATTATTTAAGTTAATAACTGTCATTTTGTCGATATTTGGTACTTGAGTGAAAAATAAACTTCTTATAATTACAAGTTGTTCATGTGGTAAAATATCCATTATATCGAGAATTATATTCATGATTTAGATATCATATATATCATATATATCCAGTATATATATTCATTTATAATATTACATAACATTTAGAGGTAATAAATGAAATGCACCATTCATGGAGACGGTAAGCCATACATACGCATGAATGCTACTTTAATTTCTATTTCGTATTTAATGGAATGGGATCATAATGATAAAAATATGTATTATAATTCCATAATAATATCATATATAATATAATTTACTCCATCCTTTACATTTCCCACATATGGAATTAACGATTCAAATCACTTTGAGGGGGCGGTAGTCTGCACTTCCTAAAATGAAATTATTGCGTTTACCCATAATGGAAATCATAAAGGTATTACAAAATGAAAAATACATAAGCATAAGGAAAACATAAACATAATATATATCATATATAAATATAGTGACATCTTAATGGCCACAATGAGAGGTGTTAAAAAAAGATTGAACAATCATCATTTTGTGAGGCAGTAATTCGCCACCCACAGAAACAATATGTTTTTAAGTATTAGACGAAGGTATGTGTATGTGTAAATAAAATACTTCTCATAAAAATATCCTAGTATATTTTAAATACCTGTTTTGTTAAAAAATAAAGTAATAAAAAGAGCTTAAGGTGTTAGAGAAGAAAAATTAAACAAAAGAACATAAGAGAAGACATTACCTTAAAATCGGGTAACTCTTTTTTATTTGAGCCAAAGGCTTCCTTGGGAATACTTCTGCCCAAAGTGAGGCTTCTAGTAGTAATAGAGGGAAGTTGAGAGAGTATTTGGGCAAATGTTGGCCGAGCCAAATGGTTTTTAGGGTGTTAATAAGGTGGTATTGGTGGGGGCATTTTATAAGAGGAGAGGAAGGACACTGTTGGAAAGTCATGAAATGTTACACTACTATATAATGAGTTTCAGATTTTAACGGTCCCAAAATTAAATATTTCAATGATATGGTGATAAGGGTTCGATATATACTCATACAATATGTTTTTGGAAAGTTTAAGTCTTAGAGTATACATTATCTTTTCATTTTATGTAAATCGTTAATTAATGAGGTAATCGCTGCATCATCGTGGTGTCATAAAAAATTTAATTTATTTAACATCTAAAAATTAAAAAAAAAATATCATGATGTATGAAATATTTTTTAATTTCCACGGAATATTTAAAGTCAAAAATTTAACTTATATAACCCCATGTAATAATTGTTTTAGTAAAACAACACATGTTTGTGACAATTTTATTTTTACTTTTAATAAAAAGTTATTAATGACATTTTCTTTCCCAAGTGACTCCATGGGGTCCCCAAGTTGACCCATGGATTGTATTAGTTGTCCATGACTCATCCAATAAGGGTAGGTCATGTTTCATGATATTTTCATATTTTTATAATATCTTTTTTACCTTAAATTTCACTAATTACCTTTAATCGCGATTAATAAAACTTAAAAGTTACAATTCACCAAAAATTATTTTCATATCATTGAACCACATTTTTCATCATAATGAAAACCCTGTATGTAGGATTTTTTAAATTCAATACACAGAAGTGGAAATGTTTCATTTCCAAGAAAAATTAGTTTTTAAACTACCACTTAGTGGTTTCACTATTCATCAAAAATTGACGTTTTTCAGAAAAATTCAAAAAATTAACCCTAAGATATAATTGATATTCTGAATTAAAAAATGATGTCTATTTTCAAAAATTTCAAACATATAAGTTTAATTAATTAATTTTATAATTAATTCCCTTTGTCAAAACAAATAGCATGTTTTTAAGAAACAATATCAATAAAATGTTTGACAATTGTTTATGTCCAATTTCAAAGTGAAATTAATTTTATGACCACCATTGGATGAAATGGTAAAATTGTATTCTAATTATACTTTAAAACCAATCAATGGTATAATTTATCACTGTTATTTATTTTAATTAAAAAAGTTGTTTTTAATTAAAATTTAGTAATTTTCACTATTCATCAAAATATAAAAGTTATCCGAAAAGTTCCAAAATTTCACCCTAGGATAAATTCGATATTCCGAATCCAAAAATGAAGTCCATTTTGAAAGATAATATTTATTAAATTTCAAAAACTAGGTATTACTATTCATAACAACTAGTTGATTGGTTGTGGTGTTTTTTAGAACTCGAAGTTGCGTACAACACACGCTACTGTATTATTCAAAGAGAAGTGTACCATGGAAGCTTGGGGTGTTATAATCTCCTCTCCTTAATATAATTCCATCCTCAATATTTCTTATAATATCTCTGTATAAAACGAATCAGGTGATTCTTCATCATATGTTCCTCGGGTTCCCACGTTGCCTCTTCCATCTTATGGTTTCTCCATAGAACTTTTACCAGACTAGTCGTTCGGTATCTCAGCACTTGTTCTCTTGTAGAAAAAATCATGATGGGCTCTTCACAATAAGACAGATTGGGATCCAGTTCTAATTCCTCATAGGTGAGTACATTCATTAGGTCAGGCATGTATTTTCTCAACAGTGATACGTGGAACACATCGGGATCTTTGGAGAGACTTGGCGGCATTTCCGAACGGTAAGCTACAACCCCAATTAGTTCTAGAATTTCGAAGGGTACGATGTACATGGGACTCAATTTACCATTCTTACTGAAACATATAACTCCCTTTCATAGAGATACCTTTAATAAAACATGATCTCCTAACTGAATATCAAAATCCTTCCTTCGGTTGTCAGCATAGCTCTTCTGCCTACTTTGAGCTGCTTTGATGTGGTTTTGGATTACCTTCACCTTTTCCATCATTTCCTCCAGCAGTTCTGGGCCTAAATGTTTTCTTTCACCAATATCATCCCAACAGGTTGGTGTGCGACATCTCTTTCGGTATAACGCTTCATATAGTGCCATCCGAATACATGAATAGAAGTTATTATTATAGGAAAATTTTACCAGAGGTAAATATTGATCCCACATACCCTGAAAGTCAAGTGATCATGATCTCAACATGTCTTCTATGGTTTGAATAGTTTGTTCTGATTTTCCATCAGTTTGAGGGTGGTAAGCAGTGCTCAAAAATTGTTCTGTATCCAAGGCCTTCTTAAGAGTTTTCCATCATATTGATGTAAAATGGGGATCACGATATGAGACAATCAATATGGGTACTCCATAAAGTCTCCCAACTTCATTAATAAATAGTCTTGATAGACGTTCAAGTGGTATATCTTCTCTTATAGCATGCAAATTTGCAGACTTCGTAAGACGATCAACAATGAACCATATTGCGTCATTCCTTCTAGGAGTCTTTGGTAGTCCCACGACAAAGTCCATCGTGATATTATCCCATTTCCACTCAGGTATAGGAAGAGGTTGCAATACTCGTCTAGGATGTTTCCTTCTAGCTTTCACTTGTTGACGAACCATCCATCTTGACACAAAATCGGCAATCTCCTTCTTCATGTTGTCCCACCAAAAATGTTCCTTCAAATCAATCTACATTTTGGTGCTTCTAGGGTGTACAGAGAATTACAACTATGAGCATCATCCAACAATTATCTTTTTAGATCAGGTATATCGGGAACACAAAGTCTCTTCCCAATCTTCAAAATTCCATCTTCATACACAAATTCACTCAATTTCCCATCATTCACAGCTTTAATATTCCTTTATAACTCTCTATCACCAGTCTGAGAACTCTTTATCCTTTCTAGTAAATATGGTTTGGAAACTATTTGAAAAAGCATTGATGTTTCACCTTCCATGGTGATTCCCATAACCATCTTTACTAGATCCATGTATATAGGACCATTTTAAACTCTCATCTTGTTCAAAACTCCATGATCCTTTCTACTCAAAGAATCTTACACCTTATTTACCTTCCCCTGGTGGTAGTGTATCGTGCAATCATAATCCTTGATTAGTTCAAGCCATCTCCATTGCCTCATGCTGAGTTATTTTTGTGAGAAAACATACTTCAAACTCTTGTGATCGGTATAAAGCTCACATTTTTCACCATAGAGTTAGTGTCTCCATATCTTCAAATAAAATATCATAGCTTCTAACTTAAGATCATGTGTAGGATAGTTCTGCTCATGAATTTTTAGCTTTCGTGATGTATAAGAAATAACCCTATCATTCTGCATAAGGACACAACCAAGTCCTTTCATTGATGCATACCTATAAATAACGAACCCATCATTCCCCAATGGTAGAGTCAATATAAAATCATTGACTAATATTCTCTTCAGTTCTTCAAAACACTCTTCACACTTTTTTTCCAAACAAATTTTACCCCTTTTCATGTGAGCTTCATTAATGGGTTAGACAATTGGGAAATATTCTGGACAAAACATCGATAATAACATGCCAAACCAATAAAACTACATACCTCAGTTATACTCGTTGGTGCTGGCCATTCTTGGATTGCCTTGGTCTTAGAAGCATGAATAGAAATTCCATCCATAGAGACAATATGTTCATGAAAAGAAATCTCCTGAATCCAGAATTCACACATGCTAAACTTCCCATATAATTCATGTCTTCTAAGAGTCTTTAGGATAATTCGCAAGTGATTTTCACGATCTTAGTATATTTTGGATTATACCAAGATATCATCATTAAATACCACCAAAAAATAATCATGATATTTCTTGAAAACTCTATTCATTAGATCCATGAATATAGAGGGTGCATTAGTCAATCCAAAAGGCATTACTGTAAATTCTTAATGCATGTACCTTGTTTGAAATGCAGTGTTTGGAATGTCTTCCTTCTTCACACATAACTGATGGTATTCAGATCAGAGTTCAATCATTGAAAAGTATAGAGCTCTATGTCGTTGGTCAAATAAATCACAAATGCAAGGTAGGGGATACTTTTCCTTTATTGTTATAGCATTGATCTCCCTATAGTCAATGATCAAACTCATAGATCCTTCTTTCTTATTAACAAAAAAGGAAAGAGGCTCCCCATGGAGAAACACTAGGACGAATAAATCCCTTATTACTCAATTCCTCTAGTTTTTTCTTTAGTTCAACTAATTCCATAGTTTCCGTTCTATAAGGTGTCTTCGATATAGGCCTTGATCCAGGAATTAAATAAATGGAAAACATAACTTCTCGTTCTGAAGGATGTCCAGGTAAATCTTCTGAAAAAACATCTACATATTCTCTCACAATATGTACCTCATCTATTTGAACATTTCTTTCCTCGCCCTCAATAATTTCATTCTCTTCCTCCCCAATAATTGAATTTAGTTAATCTAATGGGGGTGGATCTAAATAAGAATTAGGTGGTGACGATTCTGATCTAAAGATAAGGTGTTCCTTATCATCATCATCAAAATCATAACCTCCTTCTTCTTACAAAAAATATTCGCATAATAGCCCTTAGCCAATCCATACCGAGGATTATATTGAACTCAATCACAGGTATGACCATGAGATCGGTGGATAAAGAACATTTATGTGCTCTAATGGGGACTGATTCAAAAAACATTATTGCAATGATACTTCCCTTAGGAGTTTTGACTGAAAATTATCTTGATAATTCAAATTAAAAATATATAATTTTCTTTGAAAACTAGGAAGATATGAAACAATGCGATGATCCAGAATAAAATAATGCATTTTCTAAACTTGAGGAAACCATTAAATTACCTGCCACCACGTCTTTCGGAGCTTCAACCTCAGTAGTTGTGATAGCACATGCTTGGCCTTGATCCCATTCCCTCTTCTATGGGAAGTTCCCCTGATGCTTAGGAAATTCATTTTCATAATGTCTCATATCTCTACAATTATAGCATTCCACATTGACAACAACTCTCTTTCCCTTGCAATCATGAGCTTTGGGGATTTTTTCACCACATTTGTGACAGACTCCCATTCCCTTCAAGCAAGTACTGGGGTGTTTCTTCCAACATTTACTACAGTACTAATATTCAACATTTCCCTTCATCCCCTTATTTCCATTTCCATATTGATCAGAAGATCTCTTCTTCTTCTTCTTTTCTTTAAATTCATAAGACTTAGAGAATTATTTCTCCGTCTTGATAGAACACGAGACAATATCTTCGTACGACGAGAAGGATTGTGATACTAATGCTCGATAGGGAAATGGTTTTAATCCAAAAAAAAAATGATCAATCTTACTTCTTGTGTTATGCATATAATCTACAGCATGCCTCACTAACCATGTAAAGTTAGCCTCATACTTTGCGAAATTCTCATCCTCCTTCTGCCTTAGACTCAGAAATTGCCTTTCCATATCTGCTCGATGGTCACGTGGAATGTATTTTTCTAATAAAATTTATGTAAACTCCCTCCATTCCATACTTGATACTTCTTCATCTTCCGTTGTGTTTTGAATCAACGACCACCATTGATCGGCATCTCCAGTGAGGCAGCAAACTCCCATGAAACCTTTCTCACTTTCGCTACGCCCTAAGGCGTGGAATATTTTCTCTAAAGATTTTATCCATTTCTTAGCTACTAATGCATTTGTACCCCCATTAAATATTTGCCGGTGTGGCCTCATGAAATGATCTAACATTGATCCTCCAGGTTGTGGATCAGGGTGCTCCATATGAGTAAGGTTATTATTCATAACATGAGTGAGTTGTCCCAGTATGGTGATAAGTTGATAAGCACCATATGTATCATGAGATCCACTATAATTATCTTGAGCAGGAGGGGAATTCCTACATGGAGTGTGTGCATTGATACGATTTCCATTCCTTCCACTAGGCACCATTTCTAAAAAAGGAAATAAACTAGATTAGTTTATGAATCAAAATACATAATAACAAACATTCAAAACACATAACATAAATTGAACTATTTATGGATATAATCCATAATCGTAAAAAAAATTTCTTTGAGGAAGTATATACTCATAAACCCTTCATAGTTGTTTGTAATGAAAATGAGAATTATCCTATGCATATCCCCTGGGAGTGTCGTAACCAAGAGTGCAGCTAGGCTCGTTATCGTTCACCAGTTCCCATTTGAGTCTAGCTCAAAGTGGTGTTTTTGGGTTTTACGCCTAGGTATATATGTGCCATAGCCGCCTCTACCTGCTCGTATCCAGACATAGATGTATTGATCATAAAACTCACAAAATCTCTATAATACCAAAATTCTAGGAAGTCCTTCTATATTAATCCTCAAAGTATATCTTAGGGCTATGTGCTCTAATCAGAGTTTATCTAAATCTAGCTTCCATGGTTTGTACTAAACTGCCTCTGATACCAACTGTAATTCCCTGACCCCAGTTACCTAGTGTCGGTGCATTATTACGTAACATTGTCCTGATCACAAAAGATCAAGTCTTGAAATACCAATTAGTTTAGTATCCTTGGAAACACTAGATACATTCATAAACATTACATTACATCATTAAGTGAAAAAATACAATAACATGGTCTCCATAGTCCACACTCATATCTCCTTCTGAGTATCCCTGCATTTCATTCATAAAATACTTCTTCACATCCTGGAAAAATTAAATCATTGAAAAGGGTGATCTCAGATGCTCAGTAAGGATAACAATATAGCAGAAACTTTCATAAAAAACATAAACATTTAAGGAAATGTATAACTGAAACAAAAGCCTTTTAAACATGAACTTCAACATAATATGGAAAAATAAAATGAAATAATTCCATCTACATATTCACATGGATATTCTCTAAGTTGAATAATCACATGAAATATCAATAACCACTTTCATAATGATGGAATGCATAATTCCAGACTATCAAAACCACGTAGCCAAGGCCTCGTGCCAAGACCACAAATATGATTTTGTCAAGGCCTCATGAAAAGACACTAGTTTGTCTCATGGGACCTACTGATGCATCAAAGAGCTATATCGGGCTCCACCTATACTTATTAAGTCCAATTCATTCCTCATATGAGTAGGATTAAACATTTCATAAACCATTACATAATCGTATCACATAAAACATGAATAAAGGAAACATAATATTTCCACATTTCAATCACAAGATATCAATAAAACACATTGATATAATAAAAACATTATCAAAACTATTTTAAATACCATCATAAAATAAATGAAAAACATGGTATTTATTTTTCATTTAAAAAAAGTTATGGCTTGTAAAGAAAGCCGAAACTCAAATAATGGTCACGACGGCAGAGAAGTCGTTTTCGCCACATACTTAATACAAAACATTTCTTTTGTCATTTACTAAAAACTCTTCGTATAAAAATATTACATTTTAATAAAAGAAAAATTCAAAGGGTATTATACACCGTATAAAAGAAAGTTGTGTATAAAACAAAATATGCCTCAATCAAAGTAGATTGACACGAATTCCCTTACCTCGTGTCTGAATTGACTCGACTGTTCTTTAACCTCCTGAATAATAAACTAGAGTTAATTTTTAATTTCTTAAGAACCTTTTTTAAGTTCATTATTCCTTTTATATTACTTATTACCATGTTATGAACACTATTTAATTATTTAAGATAATAACAGTCATTTTGCCTATCTTTGGTACTTGAGTCAAAAATAAACTTCTTATAATTACATGTTGTTCATGTGGTAAAATATCCATTATATACAGAATTATATTCATTATTTAGATATCATATATATCATATATATCCATTATATATTTTCATTTATAATATTACATAACATTTAGAGGTAAGAAATGAAATGCACCGTTCATGGAGACGGTAATACATACGTACACATGAACAGTAGTTTCATTTATATTTCTTATTTAAGAGAATGAGATCCTAATGATATAAAGGTGTATTATAGTTATAGTATAATATCATATATAATATCATTTATTCCATCCTTTACACATCCCACATATGGAATTAACGATTCAAATAACTTTGAGGGGGGCGGTACTCCGCACTTCCTATAATGAAATTATCGTGTTTACCCAGAATGGAAATCATAAAGGTATTCCATAAATGAAAAATACAGAAGCATAAGGAAAACATAAACATAATATATATCATATATAAATATAGTGACATATTAATGGCCACTATGAGAGGTGTTAAAATAAGATTGAACAATCATCGTTTTGTGAGGCAGTAATTCGCCACTCACAGAAACAGAATGTTCTTTTACCATTAGATGAAGGTATGTGTAAGTGTAAATCAAAAACATCTCATAAAGAAATCCTAGTATATTTACGGTACAAGTTTGGTTACAAAATAAATGATTAAATATATCTTAAGGGGTTATAGATTCAAAATAAAACAAATGAACATAAGAGAAGACATTACCTTAAAACCGGGTAACTATTTTTGATTTGAGCCAAAGGATTCTTTGGGAAGATTTCTGCACAAATTGAGGATTCTAGGAGTAAGAGAGGGATGTTCAGAGAGTATTTGGGCAGAGTTTAGCTGAGCAAAATGGCTTTGGTGGTGTGAATAAGCTTGTAGAGGTGGGGGCCTTTTATAAGAGGAGAGGAAGGGAACTCTTGGAAAGTCATGAAATGTTACATTATTATATAATGAGTTTCAGATATTAAAGTTCTCACAATTAAATATTTCTAGGATAAGGTGATAAGGGATCAAAATATACTCATCCAATAGGTTTTTTACTAGTGTAAGTCGTAGATTTTACATTATATTTTCATTTTATTTAAATCGTTAATTAATGAGGTAATCGTTGCGTCATCATGGTGTCATAAAAAATATCATTTATTTAATGTCTAAAAATTATAATAAATATGTCATGATGTAGGAAATATAATAAATTTACAATGAATATTTATAGTCGAAAAGTAAACTTATATATCCCAATGTAATAATTTTTTTAGTAAAATAACACATGTTTGTGACAATTTTATTTTTACTTTAAATAAAAAGTTATTAATGTCCTTTTCTTACCCAAGTGGCTCCATGGGGTCCCCATGTTAACCCATGGATTTTATTGGTCTTCCATGACTCATAAAATAAGGGTATGAAAAGTTTCAAAATATTTTCATATTTTTATAATATCATTTTTACCTTAAATTTCACTAATTAGCTTTAATCAGGATTAATAAAACATAAAAGTTACTATTCACCAAAAATTATTTTTAATCTCATTGAACCACATTTTTCTTCCTAATGAAAACCATATATGTAGGATTTTTGAAATTCAATACACAGAAGTGGTAATGTTTCATTTATAGGAAAAATTATTTTCTAAACTACCACTTAGTGGTTCCACTATTCACCAAAAAGTAAAGATTTTCAGAAAAATACCAAAAATTCACCATAAGCTATAATTGATATTCTGAATTAAAAAATGATTTCTATTTTACAAAATTACAAACATATAATTTGAATTAATTAATTTTATAATTAATTCCCGTTGTCAAAACAAATAGCGTGTTTTGAAGAAACAATATCAATCAAAAGATTTACAATTGTTTATATACAATTTTAAAGTGAAATTAATTCCAATGAACACCATTGGATAAAATGGAAAAATTATATTCTAATTATATGTTAACACCACTCAATGGTATAATTTAATACTATTAATTATTTTTTATAAAAAAGTTGTTTTTAATTAAAATTTAGTAATTTTCACTATTCATCAAAATATAAAAGTTATCCAAAAAGTTCCAAAATTTCACCCTAAGCTAAATTTGATATTCCAAATCCAAAAATGAAGTCCATTTTGAAAGATAAAATTTATAAATTTTCAAAAATTAGGTATTACTATTCATAACGGCTAGTTGATTGGTTGTAGTGTGTGTTAGAACTCGAAGTTGCGTACAACACACGCTACTGTATTATTCAAAGAGAATCATTCCGTGGAATCTTAGGGTGTTACATGAAATCATGGGAATGAAGATCATAATGATGTCCCAACTAAAACATTCATTCTTTCATCTTCTCATTTAGTACAATCTCGTGTGCAGAATGAATGAACTCAGAAAAATGGCTTGCATACTATATCATGGTCCTGTAAGCCTTATCAAGTTTGAAAAACATCATATACATAGAAAATATAATTGAATCTCGAATGAACTACTCAGTGAAAAGACCCTTTATGTTCTTATACTACAATCCCTCATACTTCTTCACCTTTATCATATTATCCCACCATCTCTTGGTTGGTCCTTCCATAAAAAAGGTGGAATTATTCACTTTTATTTCATTAGGTGTTTCCAAGAACCCCTAGAAATTCTCCATCGTCCTCATCAAATCTTCATTCACTTGCTGATCATTTAAAAAGTTGAATAGTGCTTGATTATGGGGAAAAAACATTGGAGAAAAATTATTGTCAATCCCCCACTACTATTCCATCACTAAAGCCTAAATAGCCACTAGAGGCGGTGCATATCCCAAATCGTAGACATTGTGGACAATCACCTCTACCAAATTCAGTTACAAAAGTTGATTCAATTGATGTGGTTCTACAGAATCTTCCTTTTGGATGTAATGCTCACATCTTATTAGAGGCATGATGATACAAAACATCAATATACAATAAATAAGACATCATATTAATGATAAAAAAGAACGATAAGAAAAATTAATCCAAACAGATAGAGGAAAAAAGATTTTGATTTCACTCTATCCAAATCAAAATATGAAAAAGACTAGAACTAATCTACTAGACATCCTTACATAAACACCCAGGAGAATTAAGGTTCATTTTGGTGAGAGATGGCCAAAAATATAACGACCTGAACATTTATCAATGAAATTTCTCCCTTCTTGTAATAATTTCATTATCAATCACATGAGGAAACACAATGACACATCATTATTAAATTAACTACTATGTGTCCTTTAATCATAAATTTACCGATTCTATGTTTTGAATTTCAAAAATCTGATATACATGGTTTGGATTAGTAAGATGTTTGGAGTCTGATATGACGAACTAAATTTTCTTTGAATAGTAACCTACTGTTTTGAATAGTAATCTACCCTTAGGAATAGTATTATGACCATTATGTATAGTAAATTGTTTAAAATAAGTGTAAAATCTCCCATGAATGTACAAGTAAAGGTTATACATCTTATAAGTTACAATATGACCACATTGAAAGTATTGATATTTTTATAAGTTATAAACAAATAATTGTATTAAAATAATTAATTTAAAAGAAAATCTAGTTTCTTATAATTTGTTCATAAATTTAAAATTATATTTTTTTTCTAGTCTTAAGATAATTTTATAAGACCTTATGTAAT
Organism: Viscum album; assembly: GCA_963277665.1. Classification (NCBI taxonomy): domain Eukaryota; kingdom Viridiplantae; phylum Streptophyta; class Magnoliopsida; order Santalales; family Viscaceae; genus Viscum; species Viscum album. The sequence goes on along the minus strand of OY728164.1, from coordinate 916,811,399 downwards.
TTTTTAATGCAATATAAAATCTATTTTCATTTTTCAATCTGTATTTTTCATCTAAATTATGATTTTAATTAAAAATAAATTAATCAAAAATATAAATTTAATTTTTAAAAATGGTTTTTATTTTTGGATTCTACACATCAAAAAATGGTGAGGTTTAAGTTTTGGTATTTTTTTTTGAAATACATGATTTTTTGTTAATTATAAGATACATTAATTTAGCATATAAATACATTACAATTTAAATTCACTATTCTTGACATCATAAGTGATATAAGAACCAAAATCTCAAACTCACATTTAAATATTTTTATTATTTGTCATGGAATCATCACTATTTCTTATCTTGTATAAAAATATTAAACTAAGGATTAAAATATTAAAAAAACCCTCCTCCCCCCTCTATAAATACCACCCCTCCCAACCTCATTTCCCCACACCTCTAAAGCATCGAGACTTGTCCAAACTATTCCTAAAGATCTTACCTAGCCCCTACCCCATGTCTAATATAAAATTGTCTCATAAAAATATCATTCCTAGGTTCCTTAATGAGGATCTCAAGAGGAGGATTCAAGAGGTAATTCCCCTCTCTCTTTCCATTCAAATTTCAATTCTTTTTTCACTTATCCTCAACTTCTCTAATCCTATTATCATGATAAATATAATATGATTTGTATAATGGTATTATATCATGTTAATAGAATATTATTTATGATACTCATCTCTCTCTCTCTCATTGTTTATAAAAATTAAATCTTTGCTCGTGAAGCGTTAATTTACCTACATCATGGGCGGTGCCCTTCCATTTTACATCAACTCGATCAAGGATTTCAATGAAACCATTAAATTGATGAAACCGGATTTTGTTATGTATTTATTAAATCATATTATGTTCTGGAATTTTTTTTATTCATAATACGAGTTGATAAAACAAAACATGCTTGTTGCGATAAAAATACCTCCCAAATTAACCTAAAATGATCATCATTAAATTTTAACAAATGATTAATATACGTGGTATATAACATAATTCTTTATAAGATCAATTAAAAAATTATAAGATCATTAATAACTTTTAATAACAGTTCTTTTTGTTTATCCATGTTCTACATGAACTTCTATTCATGTCTACAAGTGAATCATTCCTGAAAAGAAAGACAAATAACACTCTCAAACAACAGATTTTAACTCTATAACTCATCCAAAGGCCCATAAAAGAACTTAATGAAACCATAAAGAACAATATTAATGTATAAAAGGTAATTTTATTTTTAATTACTCAATATAATATCATTATACAATATTATAAAATGAAAAAAGCAGTCAGATACAATGTAAGGGGAAATTATCAAACCCAACATTCTTTCTTCACGTTCTCCCTCTTTCATTCCATTTTCAGCATGGTTACTCCATAAAAATAATTTATTCATCATTATCATTCCTTTTCTGGGATATAATGTTTTCCACTATATTTTATGTCAAACAAAATGTTTTCTAAAATAATTATTTGTTCAAAAAATCACCTTTTACTTCTCACTCAAGGTTGATGGTTCTTGGATCAAGTATTTCATTCCCCCAATATTTTGGAAACCCAATGTTTATGAATTCTTTCTTAAAAGATAAAAACCATTCATTTCCATGGTTTATTTATTTTCATTATTGATTTATGTTATATGTTTCATTAATTATAATGAAAATGTTATGATGTGACGGGTTCACCCTAAATTATATAGGGCAATATGAATGTTTGAATGTGATGGGTGTACCAAGAATTATATAGTGCTCTAATGAATTGGATAATGTTATAAATCTAATGAGTTAATTTGAAATGATGTGAGAACATGATTATAGATTTTTTTACAACTATGTTTGACAAAAAACTACTAAGACATGATGTTATATTTTTTCCCATTGCCACATTCCAAGACTTTTCTTATTGTTTCATCTCAGGATTATGAACTTGTGCCTCTTTAATGAAGATAATTATTATGATCACTCCATGTTACATTGTTTCAGGTTATAATCTATACTCTTACATGGATTTTATCTCACCACCATTGATGTATATCACAAGTGACTAATTGTACTATGGGAAAGTCAAGAGCCAATAATAAGTTGGATAAGAAAAAAGTAAATAAATTTTTATGTTTTATGTTGTAAATGTTATGTATGGTCCTTGTTTTCCTAAGACCAATTAAACATTTTTTCTCATTTTTAAATGTTTTTATGTTTTTTGTCATTAAAATGATTTAAATTTAATGTAAGAATAGTAGGGTCTCTATAGTTGGTATGAGAGGAATGGTTTAATTATTTTAGGAATTAGGATTAGTGAACCCTAGAGAAAACCTCTACTACGGGACTAAGTAGAAATATGCACACAAGAAGTATTGAAAAATACAGGGAACCCATAATATATTATATTAGTATAATTGAAAAAATGAATAATTTATTTATTCATGACTCGATGAATTATGTTTTGTTATAACATTTTCTATTTTAGAAAATGGTGGAAACCCAGAGAAACCAGCCAACAACCCACGTGAGGGGCAATGTAACGATTTCCAGAATGACATCACAAATTATTTGGGAGGTGGTGTTCAAAAATTCCTGGAGATGCTTACACAACTATCTTAGTTTATGAATAATAGCCTAAATAATGAGGAAATTCCTCCATCACCAAAGAGGTATTAACTGGATATAGAGTGTTTTATGTGGAAACAACCCCCAACATTTAGTTGATCTTTCCACCCACTAGTTTTGGAATAGTGGTAAAACTCCATGTGGGCGATGTTTTTTGTGCTACACTGTTCAGAGATGGGGAATGTGACACTATATATTCATGATCTAGATGGATAGGACTATAAATGGTGGAATATGATTAAGAAAACCAATCTAAGAGACTAAATTGATGATATGGAATGGGAATACATAAAGGTCATGATTCAAAAAAAGTATTTCCAATGAACTCTTTGTACAAAGATTAAGAGAGAATTCATAGAGCTCAAGAAAAAGGAAGGATAATCTATCACGACCTGCGAAGTGAGTTTCACAAGGCATGAAAGGTACGCTTTAGGTGATGTTATAAAGATGATAGAAAAATTGATATATTTTACATTGGGTTAAAATCAAACCTTCGAAAGTATCATACAATTAGAGACTTTCATAGTTAAAAAGAAGTTATTCGAAGTGCCCTCAAATTTAAGATGCAGTTTTGTGAATGGTCTCCTGGATTTGGTGATAAGAAACAAAAGGAGTATTTTAAAGCTAGTGGATCCTATGATAAAGGTGGGAAGAAAACTCAACCATCCAAATGCCTACAAAGTCGGAAGGTGCATCATGATAACATCTTCAATGGGATAAGGAAATGATTCAATTTTTGGAAAGATGTCCACCATGCTCAAGAGTGTCGAAATGAAATGTGAATGATGGATAATTTTGTGGATGAAATGAGAGAACCACCTATGGTCTAATGCTACAAATATAGTATGTAAGGTTACTATGAAAGACAGTACACTAAACCATGAGTTCTCACGGGTAATCCACGTCAGCATCCACCAAAGAGAATGGAACAAGGGAATGATTATGCCATCACTATAGCATAAGTGAAAAAATATTATGAAATATTACAAGGTACACTTTCTATTCACATAATAATGAAAAATGTAATATTTTATTCGAGTTCTATGAATTCCTTTATATCTTGAATGTTTTGTAGAACTATAGAATCAAATTCCCACAACCATGAAGTAGATATATCTATAGAAACACTGTGTGGTGAAATCATTTCAACCCAACTGTTTCACTCTTCTCCTGTTGGAGTTTATGGTAAGATTATTCTAGTGAATCTCGTAATACATTACTTGGAGGAATTTTACTTTTTAATGAGAATGGATTGGATCTTGTTAAATATATCACATATTAACTATTTGGAAAAGGAAATATATTATCATATTATGAACCGTCCCTTTCCCATCTAAAAAATATAAGGAATATCATGAATCACCTCTGAAAAATCCATCAACGGTGTGGGTGTTGATTCCCTGTGAAGTGGCATACCTCTATCAAATGGTTGAGTCGAAGGAAAGTGTCAACTAAGATGACATGGCCATTGTGAGGGAATATAGTGATGTATTTATTAAATAATTACCTTGAATTAATGTGGATAGTGGGATAGATTTATCCATATAATTCATACCAGGAGATAATCCTATCCCAAAGTGTCCCTAGTGCATCACCTTGGAGTGTGAAAGTTCTATTTGTGACGAATAATGGTAGAGAAATTCAGCTATGTATCAATTATCAGGAACTCAACAATATCACCATAAAGAACAAGTATCCTATCCTAAAGATAGTTGACTTGTTCGATATGTTAACAAGAGCATAATACTTCTCAAAGGTGGATCTTCATTATATATTTCATCAGAAACATGTGAAGAAAGAATATATTTATAAGACTGCCTTCCGTACAAGGTATCACCACTATGAGTTTTTGGTGATTCACTTTGAACATTCTAATTCCCATGAAATACTCATTTACTTGATGAATAGTGTTGTTAAACATTACATCAACAGAATTTTAGTAGTTTTTACCGAGGATATTTTCATCTACTCTAAGATTATTGTGGAATATGAATAACAACTAAGAGTTGTGTTAGAGACACTGTGAAAGGAGAAGTTGTACACCCAGTTCAGCTAGTGTGACTTTTAGATGAAGCTAGTCCCACTCTTGGGACATGTGATCACAAGTGAGGGAATTTCTATGGAACCATCCAAAAAAGGAGATTGAGGAATGTCCCAGACCCTCTAGTGTCACTGAAATCCATAATTTCCATGGATTAGATGGGTACTACCAATGTTTTGTGAGAAATTTATCATGATTGTAAAGACTACTAACTATGTTATCAAGGAAATGGGTAAAGTATGTTTGGATGGAAGAATGTGAGGGAATCTTCAAGGAGCTAAAGAGAAGTTTGATCACTACATCTGTACTCACATTACCTAAAAGGAGAGAATTTTTTTAAATACCATGATTCTTAAAAGAAATCATTTGGTTGTGTACTAACGTAAAATGATAATGTGACAACCTATGCCTCATGAATGTTGAAGATTCATGAAAAGAACTACCCAACACATGATCCAGAGATGAAAACTATGATTTTTTCCTAGAAAATATTGTGTCACTACCTTTATACTGAGAAGTGTGAATTATACACCAACCAAGAGAGCATAATGTTTATATTCACAAAAAATGTTCTCAACATGTGTCAAAGGAGATGGTTAGAGCTAATCAAGGACCATGATTGCTCTATTCATTATCAACCAGGAAAGGCGAATAAGGTAGCTAATTCTCTTAGAAGAAAAGAACCTTATACTATATCCATGATACAGATTGAGAAAGACCCTATATTCTTGTAAATTCAAAGGATGTAATTGCAAATCACAAGGGTAGGGGAAACATCCTACCTTTACCAAATTATTGTGTAACCATCTATTTAAGAGATGACTAAGGAGGCACAAATGGATGATCTAGAGTTAAAAAAGGTGAATGTAGTAATGTAAGGGAAGATTCATGAGTTCCATATTAACGATTATAGTGTGATTTGTTTTGGAACATGGATTTTTTTCCTTCATCATCCAAGATAAAGAAGGGGCTATTGGAAAATGAATATTTTTCATCATTCTCTATATATCCTGGATGAACTAAGATGTACTGAGTTCTCTATGAAATATTTTGTTGGGATTACATGAAGAGGAAGATTGCGGAATATATCTCAAGGCACATGGTATGTCAAAATGTTAAAGAATATGAAAAAAAAATCAAAGGGACGATGCAAATAGTGGATTCACACATGAAGAAATGGGAAAATGTTAATAAGGACATTTTCACGAGTCTCCCGATGACGTTGAAGGGAAATAATGTGATATGGGTTTTGGTTGGATGACTCACCAAGAATACCCATTTTTCATTATTTGGGAAGATAATTCGTTTGAACAACATACAATGATATATGTGAAGGAAATAATGAGACTGAATAGTGTTCCAATCACTATTGTCTCTGATCATAATCCAAGGCTCACATCTAAATTCTGGAGGAGTCTTCAATATGATTTAAGTACTGAATTAAATTTTATCTTGACCAATCACCACAAAACTGATGGCCATTATGAAAGGAATATTCAAAAACATGAAGAAATTATAATATCATGCCCTTTAGAATTCAATGGTTGATGGGATCAGCATCTCCATTTTTTATGTTCTTATACAAGAATAGCTTTAACTCGAGTGTTCAGATGGATCCATAGGAATCTCTATATGGAATGAGATATAGAAATACAACCTGTTGGGATGATGTTGGAGAATGAAATCTACTTGAACCTAATCTTTTTCAAGAGAAGAAAAAGATTTTTCAAGTCATCCAGAAACATATCAAAGCTGCTCAGATTCAGAAAATAGTTATTCTTACAACCGTCAAAGGGACATAGAGTTTGAAATTGAAGATAAAGTATTCTTTCAAATGTCACCATGAAATAGAGTCTTGTGATTTCTAAATAATTGGAGGTTAAGACCAAGGTACATTATCCACATTGAGAAACTAGACCGCAAAGGATCCATAGATAACAACTTGAAATTCACCTGCATATGGCTGAAGTTCATGATTTCTTTCACGTATCACTCCTATGTAAGCACATACAAGATCCCTCACATGTGTTGAACATAGTGGGGCTACAACTTGAATATGATCTCTCTTATGGGTAGTAGCTAGTAAATATTATAGATAGAAGATATAAGGTTCTACACAATTAGAAAACCCACATTTTCAAGGTGTTATGGAGGAACCCTATGAACGAAGAAGAAATATGGGAACCTGAGGATGTGTTGAAGGAGAAGTACCCACACCTGTTAATGCAAAACAAAATTTCATGTGTGAAATTTCAAAGGAATGAATAATGTAATGACCCAATAATTTTCCAACAAAATTTATCCCTTATTATATTATTTTCATAATTAAACACATTAAGAAACAACATTACACACCATGCTTAAATAAACTACTATGTGACCTTTAAACATAAATTTACCACTTCTATATTTTTAATTTTAAAAATTTGACATATAAGGTTGTGATAAGAATGCTATTTGGAGTCTAATAGGAAAAACATAATTTTTGATAGATAGTAACCAACCCTTATGAATATTATCTTACCCGTATGAATAGTAGTATGACTATTTTGAATAGTAAATCGTCTAAAATGATTGTTACCACAACCAAGAATGTATAAATAAATGTTAGACATCTTATAGAAGACAATATGAACACAGTAAAAGTATTGTTATTTTTTTATAAGTTATAATTAATTAAATAATTGTAAAAAATTATTTTTCTAAAATGTGTTAATAAATTAACAATTCTATGTCTTTTGGTTTTAAGATAATTTTACATGACCATATGTAATTTTTTAAACAATTATAATATAAATTTTTTTCCCAAAAATTTTATTTTTCAAGTAAATTATGATTTTAATTAAAATTATATTAATCATATATATAAAACTATTTTCAATAAAATAGAGTTTATCTTTTGATTATAAACAATGTAAAATGTTCAGGGTGGATTTTTGGTATTTTTCTGAAATACTCGAATTCTTATTGGATAGTAAAATACACCAATTTACCATATAAATATATTATAATTGAAATATAATATTACTGACATCATAAGTGCTGTAAGAACCCAAATATAGAAATCACATGAAAATATTAATATTCTTGGTCAAGGAATCACCACTATTGATTGTCATGTATAAAAATTAAAAATTAATGATTAAAATATTATGAAAACCCTCCTCCCCTCCACTATTAATATCACCCCTAACACCCTCATTTCATTGCACCTCTCAAGAATCAATACTTGTACAAATTCGACCCAAATATCTTACCAAGTCCCTCCCCCACGTCCCGGAGAACTTGGTCTTATCAAAATACCAAACATAGGTTCTTTAAGGAGAATCTTAAGGTGAGCATTCAAGAGGTAAATCCTCTCTCTCATTCCTTTCAAATATAATTTGTTTTCTTCTCTTATCCTCGTTTTATATTATCCAAATTTCATGATAAATCTAGTATGATTGATATATTGGTATTATATCATGTTAATTGATGATTATTCATGATACTCCTCTCTCTCTCTCTGTCTCTCTCTTCGTTAATAAAAATTAAATCGTTGGTCGTGATGTGTTAATTTAACAACATTATTGCTGATACACTTCCATTTTACTTCAAATACTTCAAGGATATCAATGAAAAAATTAAATGGATGAAACTAGATTTAATTATTTATTTTTTAACCCCTTTTATGTTCTAGAAACAAATTTTATTCATAATATTAATTTATAAAATAAAACATTTATTTATGATCCAAAAACATCAAAAATTAACCTCAAACGATCATCATTATATTTTAACTAATGAATAGTCCACTCTTTATGTAAAAGTATTCTTTATAAAACAATTTCAAATATTTTATGATCATTAATAACATGTAATATGAGTTTTGTTGGTTTATCCATGTTCTACATAAACATCCATTCATGTGTACTAGTGAACCATTCATGAAAACAATGAAAAAGAATACTCTCGAACAATGGATTTATAGACTATGACTCATTTAAAGGCCCATAAATGCACTTAATGAAACCACAATGTACCATATTCATGTATAAAAGGTTATGTGATTTCAAAAAAATTAATATAATGCCATTATAAGGGACAATAAATTGAAAAAATTGTTTCTATACAAGGTAATGGGAAATTTTCGATCCCAACATTCTTTCTTCAGGTTCTCCTTATTTCAACTCACTTTCGATAATTTTATTCCTTAAAAATCATTTTTTCATCATTATATTATCTTTTCTAGGAGATAAATGTTTTTTACTGATGTTTATGTCAACAAAATGTTATCATGTATGTCTTTCCACCATTATTTGGGGAACCCAATATTTATGAATGTGTTCTTATGAGATTAAACTAATTACATTCCATGGTTTAGTTATGTTCATTATAGATATATGTACTATAAGGCATGCATTATAATGAAAATGTTATTATGTGATGGGTGAACCATGAATTATATAGTGCAATATGTATATTTAAATGTGATAGGTGTGATTGGAATTATACAGCTCTCCAATGCCTTGGGTAAAGAGATGAATCTAATGTGATAATGTGAAATGATGTGTAAACATGATGGTATATTTGTTCGCAACTATCCGTGTTAGAAAACAACTAAGACATTATTTTTTGTTTTTATGCATTTCAACATTCCAAGTCTTTTCTTAGTGTTTCCTCTCATGATTAAGATCATGTGCCTATGTTATAGTGATAATCACTATGCTCACCCCATGTTAAATAGTTTCATTTTTTATCTATCCTCTTATTGGGCTTTTAGCACAACCATTTTTGATGTAAATCTTTACAAATCTACTTGTACTAATGTGATGTCAAGATCCAATAAGAATCATGAGAAGAAGAAATTAATTAAATTTTTATGTTTTATGTTGTAAAATTTATGTATGGTCTGAGTTTTCCTAAGAAAAATATTTCTTTGGATCCCCATTGTGTAATGTTTTAATGTTATTCATCATTAAAATAATGTAAAAGTAATGTAAGAAAAGTAGGGTCAGTATAATTAATTAATCAAAACTACCAATTAATTCCCGAAAAGCTTACGCAAATGCATATTTAATTAATGAAAAAAGATCTACCAGGAGATCTAATAACACATTTTCATGAACCAACCTATGTACCTTAGTCACCCAATTACTAATTTTGTCTCGACATAGAATAAAGGGAATTCCTAATCCCCACAAGTCATGAACTATAACCTATCATTATGAAAAATTGATTTTTGATTTATTTTTTCACTAACAATATTGATGTAAATGTAACAGCCCAAGATTTTATAAAAAAATATTCTTTTTAATTTTATTAATGTCTTGTGTTGTACGCTACACCAAAAGGAGCTTGCACAACACGCATCTTTGTCTTGCCTTGCATTACACGCAATCGCGACCTTCCTCGATAGCGTGTGTAATACGCAATACCGAGTTTCACTAAACAACGATATGCTATAAAAATATTATTAAAACTAGCCGTTATGAATAGTAATAACCACTTTTTGAAATCCAGTAAATCTTATTTTTCAAAATGAACTTTATTTTTGGATTCGGAGTATCGAATTTAGCCTAAGGTGAAATTTTGGTACTTTTCGGATAACTTTCATATTCTGATGAATAGTGAAAATTACTAAATTATAATTAAAAACAACTTTTTTTAATCGGAATAATTAATAGTGATAAATCATTAATTTGAGTGGTTTTAAAGTATATTTAGAATATATTTTTACAATTTAATACAATGTTGGTCATTGGATGTAGTTTCACATTTAAACTAGACATAAACAAGTGTCAATCTTTTGATAGATATTGTTTCTTAAAAACACGCTATTTGTTTTAACAGCGGGATTTAATTATAAAATTAATTAATGCAACTTTTATGTTATGAATTTGGTAAAATAGACTTCATTTTTGAATTCTGAATATGAAATATAGCTTGGGATGAAATTTTGGCATTGTTCTGAAAAACATCAATTTTTGATGAATAGTGAAACTACTAAGTGGTAGGTTAAAAACTGAATTTTGCATAAAACTTAATTTTACCGCTTCTGTGAATGGAATTTCAAAAATCCGAGAGACACGGTTAATATCAAGGACTAAAATGTGGTTCAATGAGATGAAAATAATTTTTTGGTGAATAGTAACTTTTTACTTTTTTTACCACGGTTAATAGTAAATAAGGTAACTAAGGGTAAATATGATATTAATATTACCCTAACACATGTCCTAATTCTATTTGACAAGTGTAATTCGACCAAAAAAAAACTTAGGAATAAAATATGACCATTTAGGCCCACTTGGATTAGATTAGGACATTTATTATTAATTTATTTAAAGAAGGGTTAAAATAGTTAAAATCAAAGTTTAGTAAGTAAATCATTTTTAATATGGGGTTATACATAAGATAAATTCGATTGTAAATATTAATTAGAAAGCTAAAAAGATTTCCTACATGACGGTATTTTATTTGTAATTTTTAGACATAAAATAATTTAATTTATTTATGACACAACGATGATGCAGTAATTATCTTATTAATGAAATATTGACATAATTGATGTTATAAACACCAAAATAAATGTAATTTGAGATTTTTTATGAATTCCACTAATTTTCTAGGTTAGTATGATATATTAGTGTTGAATTAATCAACTTGGTTCGAACATATAATTCTGTTATGACTTTCACAAAAATCATATATCAAATAGTGTCAAAATTGACACAAAATAGTTTTTAAATCAAATATTATATTATTAATTGTTATTTTATTCCTAAAAATCTAAGGTTCGGCCAAATGACATAGATAAGGATATATATATTAATAATATACAATTTGGGGTTCGTTTGGCATGTTATAGTAAGTTTATTAACCATATAGTGAAAGAAAACAAAAAGACACGGTAAAAGTTAAATTATTTAACTCAGAGTTAAATCTAATTGATAAGGTTAAAATAATACCCTAAACTTGTCTAAATCCTATTGGTTGATAGGATTTCGACCCATCCCCACTTTAGCTTCGAAATAAGACCCTTTGGAACCATTATAAACCGATTTTGACTTTAATATAAAATAATATTTTGAGATATTCCTAAGGTGCCCCTCTCCTCCCCTATAAAAGGACACCTCCTCCCCCTCCTCCTCACACCAATTTGAGCACTCAAGCTCGGACAACCCCTGCCAAAATCCCTTCTCCACTTCCCTAGAAACATCCTAGAGGTTCTGGTCTTCCTCAAAGACCAATTCTAGTGCCCTAAAAGGAGGTCTCAAAGAGGCACTTCAAAGAAGAGGTAATTACCGTTACCAATTCTTTCATCTTTATTTCTTCTTCCACTTCTTCTTCTTAGGTTGTTTCATTATGAAGTAATAACATCAGTATCACTCATATACTGATATGTTATTATAAGTATGAAACAACCCTATTTCACCATCTACCTATCCTACGGAAAAAGAAATCACCGCGCGTGCGTACGTACGGAATACCGTCTCCACGCCGTGGTGTAATCTATTTTCCACCACCACCTTACATGGATGGGTATAATGGTGTAAAGAATAACTAAACATAGTTATTACAAAATCATATTGATTCTTATATATTGTATAATCCACTCCAATTCAATTCAATATTTATAGAAATGATATCATCGCTCGTGCGTACGTACGGACTACCGTCTCCACGACGCGATGAGATTCATTCTCCATGTTAACCATTTAAGAATGATTATAATGTATATATAAGAAATACTAATGAAATATATGACATTATAAAGCTACTGGATTTATGTATATATATACATATGTATTTCATCTACTTACTTCCATTTCAAGACAATAAGGAAAGAAAAACAGCGTTCATGCGTACGTACGGACTACCGTCTCCATGAACGGTGTTTTTCATTTTATTTATCTATCTATTATATATATATATATATATACTGAATATATATGATATATAAATCATATTTTATATTCTGGAAGTAAGTAAATCATGATATAAGTAATAATGATGTCAAGAACAACAAGTCAAAACACCTACGATAAATGAAACGATTTTACCCAAAACGCTTCTTTAACATGGAATTTACAAAAGAACGGGTAATATAATATCATAAGTGAACCATATATGATATCATAACAATGAATATGATTCTGTAATAAGTCAATGACATTATTTAAATCATTATACAGGAGGTTCGGACACATACGAAGCAAATTGGACCTAAGGTAAGGGAAATATCACAATCTCATTTTTATCCGAGATTGTTTATTCGTAAGTATTTTCTGGGGTGTATTTTATCATCCACATCCATGTTCCCTCAATATGTAATATTGTTTCCATCCACTTGCAATAGTTTAAATCCAATTTTACCCTTAGGTGAGTTTTTAGTAAAGAATATGAAAGGAATCTTTTGTGGTTTTTCCGTACGAGGTACTTTTTGACTTTTCCGAAAAAAGTACGAAGAATGTTTTTTTTAACTTATACGGCACAAACGGATTTATACTGTTTTATAAAGCCTTATTTTCATGAAGCTTCCTCTAAAAGATTTCATGACTATTTTCAATAAAATCTTTTTCTTTTAAAATTGCATGATGTTTTGTGAAAAGAAATTGATTTTGAAGAAAAAAGGATATTTTCCTCAAGAATTCAATTCAAGTGTTTTATCAAAATTATTTTTCATCTAAGATAATAAAGGGTTCTGATTCTATCCATATTTTTACATTGATTTGACTATGTTGTGATGGAATTATGTTTATGAATTCCTTTATCTTATATGAATGGTTTTATGATGTCATGTTGTTTAAGAATCCCATTTTTATTACATGGGTTATGCAATGATTTATGATTTATGATTTTGTGGCACACATAAGAAAGGATTCATTAAGAGATGGGTGGGACCTATATCTCCCTCCAATGCATTGGGGAAAGATTTCATATCTCATGAGATAGACATGGCTGGAATGGTAGGTTATACCGGTTCAGTGAAACAGGACTGAAACGAGGATTACTCGATTCAGAAAGGGACTTTGTCCACTAAGATAGTCTTGGCAATGAGTCTTGACTAACAAGAAATGATTCTCTATGATTATGTGTGTATGCCACAATGAGTAATGTTTTAAGTAAGGGTTTAATTTTCACTTCTATGATTTATTCCATGTTAAGATATTATGATCTCTTTTGCAGGTTTTGATTTTCATAAAGATATGATATGATTTTTATTTCCTTTATTTGCCCTTGCTGAGCATTTGAGCTCACCCTTTTATGTTTTCTTTTCCCCAGGATATAAAGAAAGGTTTTTAGGTAAAAAAAAGGGAAGATCTTTATGGGAGATATTGAAGATATTTCACCACGATTAGAAGATTATGTTCCGAGTTTCCAAAGACACTAAACTATTACGATCCTTGTGTGTGTGTTTTTGTTATGTACTAAGTATTCCGCAAAAGTAATGTAATGTCCATGTACGTCAGGCTTCGGGTCTCTACAGTTGGTATCAGAGGAAAGGTTTAGTCAACCTTTGGAAACTAGGATGCGAAAACGTTAGTGAGATTCCTAGAGATATTTCTAAGGTATGTCTAGGTATGTCCCTAAGGTTAAGTATACGTATAGGTTATAGTAATAGAATTACGCTAACGATCATAGAATTAAACCTAAGATGTTGGATATTGAAGGTACTTTCCCTTTATTATGTTGTTTTCCCTAGCATGATTTTTGCATCTAACACTATTCTGTTTGGGTTTTAGAAAATGGCTGGAAACAAGATGATTCACAATAATGGAGGATATGATGGACAATGGAATGATATTCTTCATGAGCAACCAAATGAAATGGGATTTGGATGTCCAAACATCATTATTATGCCGAATCAGCAATCTCACAACATGATCAATAAAGTAAAATTTGGTAAGTTTCCTGACTCGACTAATAAGAGAAAGATGGAGTTCCATGATGATCATAGAGGAAAGAAAGTTCAATTTCCCCTATGTAAATCATGTGGGAAGAGGCATCAAGGAGAATGTTTCAAGGGAACTGGAAGATGCTTTGGGTGTGGAAAAGAAGGATACAAAGCAAGTAAGTTCAAAGGAAAAGGGTCGGTTAACACCATGGATGAGGATAATGGTATTGCTACGACATCAAAAATGGTTAAGTGTTTTAAATGTGGAATGTATGGGAATTATGCAAACAAATGCCCTAAGGGAAAGACTCATGAAGAGAATCAGTATGGTCATATGGGTAGTATTTATGTGGATGATGATGAAGAGACTACAAATGATATGTGAGATGAAAGAATTTTTGAAGCTCGGTCAATGGTTTGAGAATGTAGTGGCATGATTACATGTTTATCATGTGTAATTTTGGAATAAAGAGACATCTATGGATTGTTACACTGTTGTCTTTCCTTGTGTTTTGAAAGTATATGATTAATGTTACCAGTATCCATGAAAGGTTATTCAGATATTTTTGGAATGTAGATGATATGCGCATAATGAAGGGATAAGGAGAAAATTAAATGTTTAATAGTATTCATGAGCTCATGATTAATATAAGGACTAAGTGATATCATGGTTTGAGTATATAGAATTTTGAGGATTTTGGTATGTGGAAAGTGTTAACTTTTAACTACACTCATGTTTTCACTAAGGTATTCAAGAGAATACACGATTAAGGACTTTGAGTGTTTGGAATGTGACCAACAAGACATATCTTATGATATGTGGGGATCAACGACAGTATTAAATCTCTGGTAATCGTTGTCACTATATTATGAGAGTGGACTGCAGTATTATGTATAAGCCTAAAGATTAGACTGGATTATGTTGGACATAAGTTAGTATTGTTTAAGGATAGAAGATTTTCGATATTATTGATGGGATGTTATAGTAACGTAGTTTTAGAAAAAGGACAACCTGCAGGACGGGCGACAGCCCATCGCTTCAGACAAGGCTGTAGGAATCGAACCCACAACCGAAGTGCGACTGGCCTTTATCGCCTACCACTGACCTACAGGAAGTCCCTGTTTAGTAGAAACTGGTTTTATTATATTAAGCAGTATGATATATGAAGTATAAGTCCATTTTAGGAACTATATATGATTAATCTCACTATAGAATGACTTATGTATATTTAATAACTTTTGCTTACCTTTTGTTTGAGACAGATGGAATGACCCGTCATTCTATCACATGATCTGCTAACACTTCACGAATAACAAATTCAACTTCATTTATTTAAGATATGAAGTGGAAATTGTTCAAGGCACGAACAACAGTGATATTGTATCAAAATAAAGTAAGTATTTATTCTAATTCAAATTTTCAACTTTAGGGAAATGATCTTGAAAACCAAAAATGTTGTCCTAGTGATCTTATACCTGATGAATCAGATGGTACCTTAGATCGTCACAAATTTATGGATTTGTGATTACTGGATTTTCCATAGCCATGTTCTCTACCACTCTCCATTAGAACATGATGGTTAGATTTCTCTTCCATATCCATATTTTCACCTATGTGGAAACCCAGTGATTAGTTTATTTGGGTAATCATTACATTTCATACTTTAGTTTTTAAAGCCAAGTTTTGGTATTCCCTTTTACGATGTGGGTTTCTATTAAAGAAACTTTCAAATAGTAAACCATTTATAACCCCGACGAATTTCGAGGGCGAAATTCATTTTAAGGGGGGTAGAATGTAACAGCCCAAGATTTTATAAAAAAATATTCTTTTTAATTTTATTAATGTCTTGTGTTGTACGCTACACCAAAAGGAGCTTGCACAACACGCATCTTTGTCTTGCCTTGCATTACACGCAATCACGACCTTCCTCGATAGCGTGTGTAATACGCAATACCGAGTTTCACTAAACAACGATATGCTATAAAAATATTATTAAAACTAGCCGTTATGAATAGTAATAACCACTTTTTGAAATCCAGTAAATCTTATTTTTCAAAATGAACTTTATTTTTGGATTCGGAGTATCGAATTTAGCCTACGGTGAAATTTTGGTACTTTTCGGATAACTTTCATATTCTGATGAATAGTGAAAATTACTAAATTATAATTAAAAACAACTTTTTTTAATCGGAATAATTAATAGTGATAAATCATTAATTTGAGTGGTTTTAAAGTATATTTAGAATATATTTTTACAATTTAATACAATGTTGGTCATTGGATGTAGTTTCACATTTAAACTAGACATAAACAAGTGTCAATCTTTTGATAGATATTGTTTCTTAAAAACACGCTATTTGTTTTAACAGCGGGATTTAATTATAAAATTAATTAATGCAACTTTTATGTTATGAATTTGGTAAAATAGACTTCATTTTTGAATTCTGAATATGAAATATAGCTTGGGATGAAATTTTGGCATTGTTCTGAAAAACATCAATTTTTGATGAATAGTGAAACTACTAAGTGGTAGGTTAAAAACTGAATTTTGCATAAAACTTAATTTTACCACTTCTGTGAATGGAATTTCGAAAATCCGAGAGACACGGTTAATATCAAGGACTAAAATGTGGTTCAATGAGATGAAAATAATTTTTTGGTGAATAGTAACTTTTTACTTTTTTTACCACGGTTAATAGTAAATAAGGTAACTAAGGGTAAATATGATATTAATATTACCCTAACACATGTCCTAATTCTATTGGACAAGTGTAATTCGACCAAAAAAAAACTTAGGAATAAAATATGACCATTTAGGCCCACTTGGATTAGATTAGGACATTTATTATTAATTTATTTAAAGAAGGGTTAAAATAGTTAAAATCAAAGTTTAATAAGTAAATCATTTTTAATATGGGGTTATACATAAGATAAATTCGATTGTAAATATTAATTAGAAAGCTAAAAAGATTTCCTACATGACGGTATTTTATTTGTAATTTTTAGACATAAAATAATTTAATTTATTTATGACACAACGATGATGCAGTAATTATCTTATTAATGAAATATTGACATAATTGATGTTATAAACACCAAAATAAATGTAATTTGAGATTTTTTATGAATTCCACTAATTTTCTAGGTTAGTATGATATATTAGTGTTGATTTAATCAACTTGGTTCGAACATATAATTCTGTTATGACTTTCACAAAAATCATATATCAAATAGTGTCAAAATTGACACAAAATAGTTTTTAAATCAAATATTATATTATTAATTGTTATTTTATTCCTAAAAATCTAAGGTTCGGCCAAATGACATAGATAAGGATATATATATTAATAATATACAATTTGGGGTTCGTTTGGCATGTTATAGTAAGTTTATTAACCATATAGTGAAAGAAAACAAAAAGACACGGTAAAAGTTAAATTATTTAACTTAGAGTTAAATCTAATTGATAAGGTTAAAATAATACCCTAAACTTGTCTAAATCATATTGGTTGATAGGATTTCGACCCATCCCCACTTTATCTTCGAAATAAGACCCTTTGGAACCATTATAAACCGATTTTGACTTTAATATAAAATAATATTTTGAGATATTCCTAAGGTGCCCCTCTCCTCCCCTATAAAAGGACACCTCCTCCCCCTCCTCCTCACACCAATTTGAGCACTCAAGCTCGGACAACCCCTGCCAAAATCCCTTCTCCACTTCCCTAGAAACATCCTAGAGGTTCTGGTCTTCCTCAAAGACCAATTCTAGTGCCCTAAGAGGAGGTCTCAAAGAGGCACTTCAAAGAAGAGGTAATTACCGTTACCAATTCTTTCATCTTTATTTCTTCTTCCACTTCTTCTTCTTAGGTTGTTTCATTATGAAGTAATAACATCAGTATCACTCATATACTGATATGTTATTATAAGTATGAAACAACCCTATTTCACCATCTACCCATCCTACGGAAAAAGAAATCACCGCGCGTGCGTACGTACGGAATACCGTCTCCACGCCGTGGTGTAATCTATTTTCCACCACCACCTTACATGGATGGGTATAATGGTGTAAAGAATAACTATACATAGTTATTACAACATCATATTGATTCTTATATATTGTATAATCCACTCCAATTCAATTCAATATTTATAGAAATGATATCATCGCTCGTGCGTACGTACGGACTACCGTCTCCACGACGCGATGAGATTCATTCTCCATGTTAACCATTTAAGAATGATTATAATGTATATATAAGAAATAATAATGAAATATATGACATTATAAAGCTACTGGATTTATGTATATATATACATATGTATTTCATCTACTTACTTCCATTTCAAGACAATAAGGAAAGAAAAACAGCGTTCATGCGTACGTACGGACTACCGTCTCCATGAACGGTGTTTTTCATTTTATTTATCTATCTATTATATATATATATATACTGAATATATATGATATATAAATCATATTTTATATTCTGGAAGTAAGTAAATAATGATATAAGTAATAATGATGTCAAGAACAACAAGTCAAAACACCTACGATAAATGAAACGATTTTACCCAAAACGCTTCTTTAACATGGAATTTACAAAAGAACGGGTAATATAATATCATAAGTGAACCATATATGATATCATAACAATGAATATGATTCTGTAATAAGTCAATGACATTATTTAAATCATTATACAGGAGGTTCGGACACATACGAAGCAAATTGGACCTAAGGTAAGGGAAATATCACAATCTCATTTTTATCCGAGATTGTTTATTCGTAAGTATTTTCTGGGGTGTATTTTATCATCCACATCCATGTTCCCTCAATATGAAATATTGTTTCCATCCACATTCAATAGTTTAAATCCAATTTTACCCTTAGGTGAGTTTTTAGTAAAGAATATGAAAGGAATCTTTTGTCGTTTTTCCGTACGAGGTACTTTTTGACTTTTCCGAAAAAAGTACGAAGAATGTTTTTTTTAACTTATACAGCACAAACGGATTTATACTGTTTTATAAAGCCTTATTTTCATGAAGCTTCCTCTAAAAGATTTCATGACTATTTTCAATAAAATCTTTTTCTTTTAAAATTGCATGATGTTTTGTGAAAAGAAATTGATTTTGAAGAAAAAAGGATATTTTCCTCAAGAATTCAATTCAAGTGTTTTATCAAAATTATTTTTCATCTAAGATAATAAAGGGTTCTGATTCTATCCATATTTTTACATTGATTTGACTATGTTGTGATGGAATTATGTTTATGAATTCCTTTATCTTATATGAATGGTTTTATGATGTCATGTTGTTTAAGAATCCCATTTTTATTACATGGGTTATGCAATGATTTATGATTTATGATTTTGTGGCACACATAAGAAAGGATTCATTAAGAGATGGGTGGGACCTATATCTCCCTCCAATGCATTGGGTAAAGATTTCATATCTCATGATATAGACATGGCTGGAATGGTAGGTTATACCGGTTCAGTGAAACAGGACTGAAACGAGGATTACTCGATTCAGAAAGGGACTTTGTCCACTAAGATAGTCTTGGCAATGAGTCTTGACTAACAAGAAATGATTCTCTATGATTATGTGTGTATGCCACAATGAGTAATGTTTTAAGTAAGGGTTTAATTTTCACTTCTATGATTTATTCCATGTTAAGATATTATGATCTCTTTTGCAGGTTTTGATTTTCATAAAGATATGATATGATTTTTATTTCCTTTATTTGCCCTTGCTGAGCATTTGAGCTCACCCTTTTATGTTTTCTTTTCCCCAGGATATAAAGAAAGGTTTTTAGGTAAAAAAAAGGGAAGATCTTTATGGGAGATATTGAAGATATTTCACCACGATTAGAAGATTATGTTCCGAGTTTCCAAAGACACTAAACTATTACGATCCTTGTGTGTGTGTTTTTGTTATGTACTAAGTATTCCGCAAAAGTAATGTAATGTCCATGTACGTCAGGCTTCGGGTCTCTACAGTAAAAGAGACAAGTCAGAAATGAATATAAAGGATACTCAACATGGAGAACTATACCAAAAGTCAAATGTGAAAAACAGCCCAAATCCCATCATAGATGTAACTCAAAAAGTCTTCAGGTCAACAGCTAAAACCACCTCTATGAGGTGATTTACCCCTGATTTATCATGAATGGAGATAATCTAAAAAAACATGAAGTCACAAGTTGGGTGTGAGATGAAAGCCCAGTATCATATAACTAGGTACTTCATAATAGATTCCAATATTGAAAAAAATAAGTGCTTTCATTTTTTCAAAAAAACCAGTTCGTCATACAAAAAGAATATTTCAAGAAATCATTATTTAAATTTAAAATAATCGAAATACTTTTAAACAAAAAATTCACATTTCAATTGATGGAAACCATTTCATTTTTTTACACAATGGAACTTTTCACAATTGACTCAAATAAACACTTTCATATAAAACAGTTTATTTTAATAAAAATTTGTGTAAAGTAGTTTAAAATAATGTAATATATTCATATAAAATAAAAACAAGTGAGAAAATTTTCATATGATTAAAAGGTATTATATTTCCAGGTTATAGTGACCCCATTCTCAATGTGATATGGAAAATATTTACATACTCCCCTTTAAACTAAATCAAAATATGACTCATCAATATCTCCTAAGGGATGTCATGTGAAGATAAGATGTTTTAGAATGTTGTAAATCGTAATGTCTCATCCTAATTCTTCACTAACTACCAATGCCTTGCATTTGGTCTTGTACAAAAAAATTATTGGATATTTATTTTAACAATGCTTAAAATTCAATTAATCCCATTCCCCATTTCAAATATTCCAGTTTTCTATTTAAAAACCGAACTATATTCTGAATTAAAAAAATGAAATTTTCACCATAATAAAGCCCTACAGTTTCTATTAAAACCATCATAATCCATTTTCTAAAATACGGATTTAAATCAATTCCCCATTCAATTTTAAGATATTTTTTCACAATATAATTCAATTATTTAATTTATAAACAATTTACATCAATTTCATAACAAATTCCCAATTCATAGGAATTGGGGTTTCTCCAATTTTCCCTTCAAATACTTTTTCCACAATTAAATTCATCAGTATAATTGAAATAATATCACAGTATAAATTTTATTAATTAAAATTTAAAAAATATTCTATTAATATGGCCAGATTAAATGGAATTTACCAATGTTTAATTTTAGGCCAAAAATCTATTTTTTAAAACCTAGTTCAACAGAATTGGGTTTTTTCAACAGACCAATTGAATGAAATTTAATAAAAGTCACGAAATATAATTTCATTGGAAAAACTGAAATTAAATATTGAAATTTACTGATCACATATATTGGGCATCATAACAAAACCACATACCATGATATCAATGGATCTAAAATCACAAATCCAAAAATGGAAAACTCCGATAGAGGACAACAAATAGAAGGATCTATAAATAAAACTTTGGTTTAGATCCATGAAAGATGGTATTAGATCTAATAATCTTTACGGTGATCCATTGAACGCTAGGAAGGATAAGCGTGATCATGGGAGGAATAGATTGGGGTGAGGAAACTAACCGAGAGAAGATCGAACGATGTCTCTCTAGCATTGAATCTCTCTTGTGATGGATACAAGGGGGCACAAAATCTTATTGGGAGATCATAGGAAGGGATAATTCTGTTAAAGTTTGTACAGTTCTGTTTTGGTCCTAATAGGTGGTTATGGTAATTTTTAATTAAATTTCAGACTAGTCAAAAACTTTTTTTACGAGTTTCTAGGTGAAGTCACACAGTTTTGACAAACCATGTATTGGTTAAAAGCCTGATTAAAATGTGATACAAATTTTCTCTTAAGCTGGTGTATGGTTTTTAAACTATGTACCAACTATGTGAAATACCACTACCTTGGGCTACACAATTCCCTCTAAGTGGGTCAATATTATTTGATAACCATGTTCCAACTATGCACTAGCCCAGAAACATCCCAAAATTTCAAAATTTCTCCCAAAGAAACCCCAAATGAATCCCAACCAACGAAAGAACAAAAAAGGTGTTTATAAATACCTAAAAATAATAACATGACGATACACTAAAAATTAGATATTAACATTTACGATAAATACAACTCATTTATTTTTAAAAATAATATATATAACCAAGTCAATGTTATTTTTTCCCTTTCACAAAGTATTATAGATATTAAAAGCAAGAAATGTATCTTTTTTTATTTTAATTTGCATTACTCATTATATGGGTATTATACAAAGTAAATTTTTAATAAATTTTCATATTTCATATAAAAATATTTCTAATCTCCAAAATAAATTAATATAATAAAATTAAAATAACATTTTAGGCCATTATCACTCTTACCATTCTAGTTTAACCCACGATAAACCCATTTTTACCTTAACCTCAGAAATTAATTTTTACTACATTCATAATTCATTCTGGCCAAAAATTAACTAAAACATATTATAAATTATAAATTAATCCGATTCTATGCATTGAATCCATTTTTTGAAATTCAATTCACATAGTTTTTAAAACATAATATGAAAATTAATCTCATAGATGTGATGGGAAATAAATGTTTTAAAGGGAAATGTTCAAAAGTATCAAATGTTTTAATATCCATATATAATATGAAATGTATTAAAATGGAATAAATTGTATTAGTTAATTTATAATTAACCTAAAATATATTTATAACCAATTGGTATTATAATTAAACATTATAAATAGAATAAGAAAAAATGTAGTTTTCAATTAAATTTTAGTACTTTTATTTACTCATAGAAAACAAATTATTTCAAAAAATACCCAAATAATTATTAAGATAACATTGAAACAATTAATTTAAATATAAATTTTATTTTATAAAATAATTTTTTTAATGTTTCAAAATTTAATTTTATTATTTTTCCACAAAAGACATTAAAAAAATTTCTATGAAAAAATTATTTTCAATACTTATAATGAATTACCAAAAAAATTATATTTATTTTCCAATATGTTTTCTTCATTTTATAAAATATAAAATAATATTTTAAAAGTATTTATTACTGTTACTATCTATATTTTCAATTTCTAGGTTATAAGAGTTTCATTTAAAAAATATATCATGCCTTATTTAAAAATCACCAATACATGTAACACAAGATAAAGAATTATTGTGTGTAGTTCAATATTTACTGTTTTTTGTGTATAATAAAATCCATAAAATAAATATTATTTACTTTAAAATATTTATTCAAAAAATTCAGGGTGTAAGAATCCTTCCTTATTTACTATGAAGAGGGAGTTGAAGGAATTTCATAATGGTTGTCGTAGTCGTGTTCCATATTCTTATGACTATGTTCTGAGGAAATCATTATAGTTTGTTCTGGTAGTGTGATTATAGCATAGAAATGATGGTCACAGTATTGATTATTATCTATATTCTCCTGGGATTTTTTAACAGTGCAGGTTCTTAGGAAACCAACATTGCTTCTACATGCAACCTTCTCAGAGTAGCAAGGTTGGGATTTCCATTACCTAAGTCTCTAAAATGCATTTAGAAGCATTCAAGGGAGTATTATATTATTCATAAGTTAAGGGGGATTAAAAAACATCTTATACGTCTTATAGTGGGACTAAAATAGGATGTTTATATATAGTATAACATATTGTAGGGATTCCGATGTCAGGCCAGCGACCATGATATATAAAATATTTTATGATTCTCATATATATTTATCTTTATTTGAGATAGGTGGATCCCATTCAATTATATATAATAAATTTTTTTATTGTATCCTATTTTTATGTTATATAATATGGATCTTTCTACTACATTAGCAAAAACAAGGAGATGGGTTTCAAAGGTACCCAAGTGTTAGGTGATCATTGCTTATGTGGAAATTGTTTTTTATTTTTTGGTCCAATATCATGATACATTTTATCATATCGTTGAATTACAATATATTGTGGGCTCAAAGGATATAAATGATTCCTTTAACCATAATTTTTTATTCCTTTTTCTTGATTAGTATAGAAACATATTCCTAAGTGAGTGGGATCCAAGATCAGGTAGGTACAAACCTACTTCTCAATATATTAGATCAATTTGATATCATATATATAGTTCAATTTTTAATGTTTTAGAGAGGATTTTGATTTTATAGGCATCAATGGTGGTTTCGGGATATCTCAAGGTGTCTATTCATGGGTTATATGGGTTTTCACACCAATGGTAAGTAAAATTTTTAATTGATCTAACCTATTGGATCAGTCACTTACCATATTATGGAATAAATACTACCAAGTTATGGGAAGTGGATGTTTAGTTGTTGTATCTTGAGAATATGGGTTATATTCATACAATTGTGCAACCATGGGAATCAATAGTTCTAATTCTAATTAATATTAAAAACTTCTCTGACTATGCATTAATTTTGGTAACCTCATCTAAGTTACCATCTAGAATATATACCCATTTCAATAGATCAATGATCTTTTTTACCAAATCAAGTGAGTTGTATATTTTTCAAGGATTGATCTCAAATATGTATACCACCATCTTTATCTGAAAAATTATATTTTCTCAATAATTATTTCAAAATAAGTAATATACATTAGGATTATCATATTATTTTATTTTTCATTACTAATGTACTAGTTTTATTTACAGATTTGATGAACCATGAAATCCATTAATATAATAACACTATTTTTGTTGTGTCTATCAAAAAAATATTAGTTTATTCTAAGATGAATGAATTCAATGAGAACCACATTGATTTAGTTTTTTCAATGTTAAAAAAGAATTTCATATATTTTGTGTTATCCAAATTTCATTTGCAATTTAAGGAATTTAACTTTTAGAGTGTTATTATATCTATGAAAAGATTTTATTTCTATTTTTAGATGACCTCAGCAATGAAATATTGTAAATAACACAATATTGTGCTTCAGATAAGAGTCATTATATACAAGGTAATATATTATAGGAATTTTTTGAATTCCCTATGTTCGGATCTCCCTTGATATATTTCAATTAGAATGAAATGATATTGAATTGTGGTGAAAATTTCAATATATCATCCTGTAAAATAAAATCTATAAAGAAATTAGATCCATCCCTAAGTCTCTCAAATTATACTTTTCATGATCTTCTCTATTGAATGTTACCCCAATTAGGATGGAAATGGTGAAATAAATGAAATGATCCTAAAGCCCCACCTATAGTAGGAATCGAATTTCATGACATGTATCGAGTGCATAAAAATATCATATATGAACGCCATTACCCTCTAAAGATAATGTAATATAAAGATATAAGATATCAACCAAAATTAAAATACACTATATTAATATTAATGTAAAAAACTAAACCATCCAACAATATATGTATAATT
Organism: Viscum album; assembly: GCA_963277665.1. Lineage (NCBI taxonomy): Eukaryota > Viridiplantae > Streptophyta > Magnoliopsida > Santalales > Viscaceae > Viscum > Viscum album. The sequence goes on along the minus strand of OY728164.1, from coordinate 916,785,420 downwards.
TTTTAAAAAATCAATGAGTCTCATAATAGATAACCAAAAAATGTTTTTGGGACGTATATCTGTAATTACCAAATGTCTGTGTTAGATATTTCAAAACACATGTTCAATGTAATTATAAAAACCTAGAAATAGTTTTTATGAATTTTGGGTGAGAATAATTTGTATAATCATTAGGTTCAAACACAATGTGTCTTGTGCACATATGAAAAGATCACAATAATGGTCAAGTGGGAAATCGACAGAACCAACAACACATACAAAAGTTATCTAATCCATCTAATTTTTACACAGTATTGTCACCAAATTACAAATTCATGTATGATAATATTATAAGACGTATATTAATAAATATGGTACACTATACTACATTCCCAAATATTTTCCCAGCTCATGCTTAAATTTTCTACTTCGTATCACTCACATCACTTCTATAGAATCTATCATGAAGAAACATGTGCAAAAAAATTATGGAAAGTAAGTATTTTTCAATTACCCAACACATCCATCCTATAAAAACATTGTGATCCCCAAAATACCAAAAAATCGATGTGAAAATATTCATATTTTTTACATATTCTGTCATCGACCACCATATATATTTTATAATTGGGATTCATGATCCTAAAGGGCATCATCCTCACACCCTCTTCCTATGATGTATGGTCCCCACCCAAAAACACCTCATCTATATGAATATGAAAAACCTAAGTTCACAATATCCTCAATCCATCACATTCCATGTGTACCAACCACTATAAAAGAATATAATTGGTCAGATTAGGAATCCATCCATTCATTCTAACCATCATAGATTTTTGAAAAAACACCCCCCAAAACATTTGGGTGTTGAAACCTAGTTCTCTATGTATGTGGGGTATGTATTTAAATCATAAAAAATTTATAAATTTGATAAACCCAAGTCTAAAAAATTCATTTCTAGAAAATAATCCCAGCACAACCCACATAATTTCTTAAATTCCACAAAACAACCACTTATACCACTACCATATATAAATGTATTAACCTAATTATGCTAGCCACAAACCATAATCTACTTTTTATCTCATTTATCATATTAATTAATTTATATATTTTACAATTACCAACCAATCACTCTATCAGGACCATTCATTTTATATTTATCAATAACATTTTTGTACATACTTAACATTTTAATTCAAGAGTTCCTTAGAAATTACAACCCATTCCATTTTATTTTTATCATAAAAATTTCATTGTATCACTACCAAGTATCTATCATGACACAACATAAGAATAAGAATCTTGAATTACACATAAAAACATGCCCCATATCTCAACCACCACACAACACAACCCCAAAATAAGGAAACTATAACACAACACAACCACCACACAACATGGCCACTAAATAACACATTTTACATATATTATCTATTATTATAGAAGGGTATTTCATCAAATTTAATTCAATATATTCCAAATATTTCTCACACAAACAGATATTTCCTTGGGATACCAATTTATCTTCCTAATATACATTCTTATACATTTACAACTGAGTTGTGCAATGAAAAAAGTACAGCCTGGTACAAAAAAAATTAACACCCACATCCCCTAAAAAAACTCCACACAAACCAAATATAGATATATGTAGCAAGAATAATCAAATGAATTTTTTAATCATATTATTGATTAAAATTCATGTGATTTATGACCCCTCCAATTTCAATTAAACCAATTAATTATATTCATTTATATTTTTTATATCCTCTTACAAAATTTAAAAACCAGATACCCCTCTATGTACAACTTAAGTAGGAATGGAAAAATTTAAATTACAAAACAAATCCTTTTGAAAATTTATGCATGATCATAACAAGTGGAAGAAAACCACTAAGAACTATAATAAAATGAAACACCTTGATCAACCAAAAACATAGAATCCTATATCAATTTTCCATTATTAGGAATACCAAACCACCCACTCCTAAATAGTATCCCTATATGGGATAAAGAATATTTGATAAAATAGAGTAATAATATATGGGAATTACCTAATAATTTTCAAAGACCAATCTATGGATGCAAAGTGTTAAACCCCACAAGGAAATAGTGAATGAAATCACGAAAGTACCTTGTATCCACCCCTGAACAGATAGAAAACGGTTTTGGTAGGTGGGGTTGGGGGGGTTCAATAGTTTAAAATAACCCTAGAATATGGGATACCATAATGAAACATGAATTAATATTGTGAAAAGGAGATGATGAAGGATTGTACTATAACACAATGGAATACACCATATCGTAGTGAGGTTGATCAAATATATGTCAATGAAGTGTGATGAGTTCCACATAATAAATCTTGAAAACTAGGAAATAGACACTCATACAATAGGAACGAAAAAATTAAAAGACTCAATCCCCAAGAAGTAGTTCACACCATAACCTACATATTCCATGACAGAGTTATGACAAAAATTATAAAACATCCTAAATTATACCTCTATGAAATTGCACTATAGTTCCAATCATAATATTGAATCAGCCCCCTTAGGGAATGAAACAATCATTCACATTAGAAAAACATTATTTTTGACACAACACCATACAAAATTCAACTCCCTTATAACACCATAAAAACACCTGTATTTCAAAAATTCTCACAATGTAATGGGTTAGAGGGTTCAAACTATTATCTTAGATACCTCTCAATCAATTTTATTCATCAATAATCAAAATAGTCTTGTAGCATAGCAAGGAAGGGAATGTTTCAAACAACTATCCCAAGACATACTGCTCAGGGGTATCATTATAAATAAAACACTATGACAATTACAAACACCACACAGCCTATACTAACAATTAACATAAAAATCACACAACATGACCGAAATAAAAAAACTAAATGAAAATCACTATCCATATAATTATATCATCCATTTTTCATGGTAGTGACTCACCCAATTGTTTTCAAATCATGTTTTAAAATAATATGTATTGATTTGTATGGGGATTTACCATATTTATATGTTGTAATATTTAATACATATTACATTATCCTGGAGAAAAGTAAGTTTTATAACCTAATAAGATTCATGCCACATATCATCAATGAAAAAATATAAAGAAAAAAAATAAAAACCTTTTTGGGTACTAGGAACACATTACAATTTCACACTCTCGTCTACTCTCCTCAATTCAATCATGCATACAGAGCACAAAAAGGTAAGTGAATATTTTTCACTCATAGAACATTTTCCTAAGAATCAAGTATCTCCACTAGATGGTCTATGAAAATTACATCATCCTATTTTTTAATCTATCCAATGTAAAAGTCATGGGAGACATCAAAAATTTAATTAAAGGACAAAAAGAAAAACATCATGGATCCTCTCCATCTATAATGAAAACTGAAACCAATACTATAACATGTAATAATTTTATGTATTTTTTATTAAAATAAATATATTTTCATAAATAGTTTTCAATACCTATTATAAATAATGTTTATAAACCCCAGATATGCTATTAATATTATTATTTAAACATGACCATTTTAACATAGTCATTAAACATTACAGTATATATCTGAATATAAAATTGAAAATAATTATGATTGTTTTAGATTATTAAAATATAATTATCAACATAGTAATTCATTTATATTATTCAAAAATAATTTTTTCTCCACCAATTATTTTTTTAATATTTTTTAGAGAAAATAATAAAATCAATTTTTGAATTATATATAAAAATTATTTCAATGATATAACATCATTTCATAAGTTAAAATGTGAAAATTATCTTTGGATTATTTTTTTATACTTTTATATAACGATTAATTTTTCAATGAATATTTAAAAAATACTGATTTTTATTAAAAAATTCCTTTTAAATTAAAGAATATACAATATGGATTATCTTTAAAATGGTTCTAAAAGAATAATTATATGAAATATATATTAATTAATCCAGTATATGTCAATTGAATAAATTTCATGTTTAATTTTTACATTAAATCATATAATTATTATAAAAACATTTTCTTGAAGAAACCCCTTTTTTCTTCATGTCTATGGGTATCATTTAAAATTAATGTTTTCCACTTATATTAACGTGATTTGAAAAAAAATGGATTCTATAGTTTTAATTACCATTTTTTATATAATAAAATAAAATATTTTTTTCAAAATTAAAAGTAAAAATAGTAATAATTAATAATTATGGTAAATATTAAAACTAGATTACCTTGGTGGTAAACAAAAATATAAAGGAATTTTTTCTAATAAATCACATGAAAATACTATTTTATGGACAAATTAAATCATCATCCACATACAAAAAAATATATAGTTATTTTGAATCATTATTCATGGTAATGACTTTATCATTTTGGATTCTTTTGGGAAATTTCCAATTAGATTCCATGTGGGTTCCATTGCACACATATAAAAGGTCACCCCTTGTCCTCTCTACTACAAACTAACAAATCCATTGGTTTTGTCCCATAAAATATAATATAAATTCCTTACATCCCTTCCCATGTTTCATAGGACTTATTTTGATTAAGGATCCCTCTTAACAATGACATAGGTATAATCCTAAATGTGTTATCTGAAGAAGAGGTATAGTTGATATCTGTATATCATGAATTATTTTTATAGTACTCTAATGTATTGATTTGGGTAATTTAATTGTTTAATTATTAAAATATTGGTATTTTTTAATTTTTTAATTTATTGTTTGTTTTATGGAATGAAAAAAATCTATTAAAAATAATGAAAAAGTGTGAATCTTGAAGCTAAAAGACTGTTCACACCACATCAACTATCTCTTATAATGATACCAATTTTTAAAGGCAGAGCATGATAGAAATCTAGAAAAGTTCATTTACAAGTAATGTATTTCATTTCAAAATTAGATATCTTTAGGAGGAGCCTCCACTGCTAGTACAATTCATTAAGTCACTACAAAATGTGAATATTTATTAAATGTCAAGTACACAATACAAATCATGAATGTTTAATATAGGGATAGATGATATAAATTCACTTTTGATGTTGATTAGACATTATATAAAATTAAATTTATTTAATGTTATAGGAAAAAATAGAGATACATGTATATATCCAAGAAGATTGGTGTTTGACAAAAAACTTTATAAATTCACACCTCAACAACAACATTGGAGGAATAAATTGATGAGTGGTTAAATGAAAAATGGCTCTGGATCAAGGCCCACCTATGGTAGAACCATAATTTCCCAATACTCAATATATTTTTATTTGTTATTTTCTTCTACCTCACATTCTTAGTAGGAGGGGATATTGATTAGTCTTATGGAATGCATGATTAACATGGATTGAATGTATGCTGTATAATATTAATGATTGAATTTTATGTTTGGGTTCCATGTTTGTTCTTATATTAAACCTAATCCCAAATTCATTTTTATGGCCATTGTGAGCAAGGTTAGAGAATGGGTTTATTTTATTTATTTATTTGGGAATGAAAATTTCTTGAGTATATTAAATTTATATTTTTATTATGATATCAAGGGTTTGTACTTCTACTATGACCATTGGGTTTTCCTTTGACCTATGTTTAGATTGGGTTTTGTGATACCCATCCTTTGCAACCCAAAGTATACAACCATTATAAAAAATATTTTTAGATGGACAATATTTACCATGTACACTGGATACCCAATGTTCTGAATCAGATGACTACATAATTGTTAATTAATTATTTCATTCCTTTTTAACCCTTAAACTTTAAATCGTTGTTTTTCTTAGCTCCATATTTTCATTATATTTCTATTGATAAATTCTTCAAACATGATTTATCCATGCTGATATAATATCATCAATATATTTTGTATAATTATATTTTATTATATTAATTTAATTATCTACATTTATCCCATATTCTAATAAATGGAAAATGAAATCATTGATCATGTGTACAACGGACTTCCACCACACTAAAAGATGTAATTTTTCTCTATAAACACCAATAATGGATGGATATAATGAGGGATTTAAAATATTTATATGATATATATGAAATAATTAAACTTATTTAATTTTATTATATCTTATAAATTAAAACCTCCTATTATGGGGGATAAAGATAATTTCTCTTGTGTGTACGACAGACTAATACCTCACAAAGAGACGTGTCGGATTCATAACATATGATTTAAATGAAAATTAAGAAGGATATATTTAATTAAAATATGATATTTTTATGAAATAATAATTTTTCATTTATTAGAACATTTTATTTAACTCTCTCCCTATTCAGCCATAGTGAAAATGGAATCAATGTTCACACGTACGTACATCATAAGGTCTCTACAGACATTTTAATTGATTTTCTATGTATACATTTTACATATTACTATAAATAAAAACATAATTAATATATTTGATATTTATATCTTTTTAATATTTATTATATTATGAAACTGTGATGAAAATATAAGGACTAAAAATATCAAACCAACACATACAAGAGAACTGAGTCAGTTATTACCCAAAACCTGATTTTAACAATGAATTGTTAATGACTGGGTAATAGATGGTAATAAGTGAAAAAAATTTGGAATGATGAATATTATTATGGTTCAATAATAGATTTATAATAAATATATATTTATTATACCATAGTATTTATGTTGATATACAGAATTCAATACTTGAGGTAAAGTAAATTCATATCACGTTTATTTCTATGGGACACAAGCCCTATACATCAATTGTTTAATTTGTGTGGTGTAGATACTACACATGACTGTATTTTATGCTACATATCCTGATAATTATGGGATATTCATAACTATATAATTTTCTTTATTTCATGTTAAATAGTATTCAATGGATACAAAAGTGGTAAAGGTTTAATGTTACAATCTAATTATTTATAGAGATTGTATATGATATGCTTCGATAGATGATATCTTATAATATTTATTTATATATAACCAATAATATTATTATCCTATATTTATTTAAAAAAATCATTTTATAAATTTATTTTACTCTATTTTCTTACTCATGATACATAAATATATTTTAAAATAAAAATCATCTTTAGTAATCTCTTTAGTTGAAAACAAATTTCCATCCCTATCCATGTTTTTTAAAAATGAATAAATATTTTTTTAATATTCTCCAATGAATTTTTAATGAAATATTTTCCCATTATTAAATTTTTAAATATTTTTTTAAATGAATCTACCTATGTTTTTGAAAACAAGTCCCTTTTATCATTTACAAATAATGTGAATGGAATTATTTTAACACCTACGATATAAATGTTATTTCTTATATTCATGAAAAATAAATTATTTAAATAATTAATTGAATGTGTCTGGGGTTAAAATAATATTTAATTTCTTAATTAATATTTTGGGATTTTTTATATTTGAAAAATTAATTTTCAAAATGAAAAGGATTTATCCCTCGGAAATTATTCCATGATCATTTATGGAATATCTATTAATCAACAACAATAAAATTTGAAATTGAATATGATTTATGGAAGATATTATCCAATTATACCATCTATATTCATTATCTAGTTGATTTATTATTTAATGATGATATATTTCTAAAAAATCATCCATTTTCTATTTGTTGTGCGTTGATGAATTGATTATATGTTTATGAAACATGATTCCTTTATATGGGTTTTGTAATTGGTGAAATGTTTAAGAAAACTATTGTATTTATATTTGTTATTATATAATGAAATTTTTATGAAATCCATTAATATTCAAGGATTTTTATATAATTGTTGTTTTATGTTCTTGTGGTACACATATGTATTGTTTTAATTATGTTATGGTGGTTATGTTATAACTATGGATGTTGTTCAGGTTATAAAAATGTTAAGTGGGACCTATATATACTTAAAATCCATTTAGTAAAGTTTTACATATCATTAGATGATGATGGGAATCAATACAATGTAATTGATCCACTATGTGAAGTAGGAATAATGTTCTTTATAGTTAACCATGAAAAATTAAATGGTTTATATACATATATTGGTTCAACTCATTTTTGACATGAGCTAATGGTTGAAGATATATGTTGATTTCAAACTCACATGAATCATGAATTATGGAATGATAATTCTTTATACAATTAGTCAGGTTTATTATCAATTATAGGACGTGTATTAACATTGAATGTTTTTTTTCATGATATAATTCCCTTATGATTATCTTATTCATTCATTTTATCATAAAATTTTTCCACCTATGTTTACTCTTACTGAGCATCAGAGCTCACTGTTTCAGATGATTCCATTCTCCAGGTTATCAAGAATGGTTTTAAGTAAGGAAGGTTTATGAAGCATATAAAAGGTGAAGATATTTATCGGAGTTATTGATCATCATTCACTGAATTATAATATTTTCTCTATAGTATCCAAATACACTGAACCGTTTTATTCCTCAATCATGTATTTGTGAAATGTATTGAATATTCATCTAAAAATGTGATATTTGTATAGTAAAGTTATATCTCGTTACAGTTGGTATTAGAGAACTATTTAGTTAACCATTGGAAACTCAAATGAGAAATCGTTAGTGATACCCCTTGGAATGCGACATAAAACTGTTATATGGATGGGTCTATGAAAAAGAAAAATATCCTCTAATTTTGGCAGATAGAGTGAGTCGTTTTGATAAATTAAATTATTTAATCTATATTACAAGTAAATATGGCTTCGTAATAGTTGTACCTAGGGGTAATAAATCTGAAAAGTTTGTATTGTTATAGACTAAATCATTAAATTTTGCATGAAAATTGTTCTTACTACACACTGGGTTTGGTAGTCTTGGGGATATACCTTGGAAATAAAAAAACTCTATACAAACCATCATAAATGATATAAAAAATAACAATGGATAACCTAGGTTAAGAATATGTTTTCATTGATTTAAATTAAGGCTTCATGATTTAAAAAGTCCTATAAATGATTTTTCTTTCTTCTTTATGTGGTTTAACACTATGATAATTGTTTCTCACACTATTCATTTTCTTTTCAGTGAATAGTATGATTTAAAAGTATTTGGGTTAACATTTAATGTGATAGAAAATATTTTGATGAGAAACAAAATGGGTTGAAGACAAGATTAATGAGTATTGTGATAATTCATAAAACATTCCATCATATAGGATTAACAACTTGAACTTTAACCAACTCTCAGACTCACCAAGAAGAGATATATATAATTCACTGATAGATCGGGTCATGGAGACCATGTAGGAGATAAGATTCAATTGACTATATGTTGAGGAATGAAAAATGGTTCCCAAATTAATTTATCAATGTAACGGGGAGGTGTTTTGAGTGTGGAAAATAAGGACACATATCATGTAATTTCCATGTAAAATGGAAAGTTTGGTTTACAAAATAGATGAGAATAATGGTCTACCTAATGAATGAACAATGGTTGAGTGTTTTAAATTATTAATATATGGTAATTATGAAAATAGATTCCCTAGGGGGAAATCTCATGAAGAGATTCATTTGGATTGTATAAGTAATGCTTTTACCAATTATCATGAAGAGATTAAAAATGGATTTCAATATGAATGGGTTTTCTTAATATTAATTTTTATGTTATATTTAAAAAGAATTTATAAATTTAGGTTGATTAATCTTAAGATGCAGTTTATAAATCATACTATTAGAAAGGGTTATTAATGAAAAAGATAAGAATCAAAGTTAATGTTTTATGAATGTAGTGGAATGATTTAAGTGTTCATGTATTTAAATTCAATAATTATTTTTTACAAGCCATGATTAATATAAATATGGTCCAATATAATATTTTCATTATGTATTTTAAAAAATATGTAAAATATTATTGATGAAATATAAAATTTATTTAACATAAATGTGATATTTTATGGAAAGAACGTGATTAACATAAGATAACCTTTAATATGTTCATAATGATGAGATAATGATGTTTAGTTTAATAAATATATTTTTGATATAGATAATTTAAATTGAATAGAAATAATGAATGTGGAACTCCTTAAGGATTTGATGACAAAGTTGTTTATGAAATCATTGATAGAGTTTATAACATTTTTTGATCTGTCAATATTATTTAATAATATGTGGTTTTATTTTTGTAATTATTTTCCCTGTTTTTTAATGTGGTTTTATGAAAATTCTAGTTATCACCATGCTTCAGAATAATATATTTCCATGGTATTAAAATTTTTATATTTGATAATTAGGGGCTATTATTTAATTTTGCGGGATTAATATGAAGTTGATTTTAGAAAAATTAGCAGCCTGATTTATAATTTATTAATTTTTAAAGGTTATTAATTTTAACCATTTATGAAATGGTTTTATGTTAAACATTGGATGAGTTTTTAGATATTAAGGAATTATTTCCCCAAATAAATTATAATGGAATTTTGATAAAATGTGATTTAAAATTTATTTTTGATAATAAATAAAGTTGTTATTAATTACTTATCCTTCTTTTATGGATAATATGAATTGATTGTGCTTCATTCATGAAAAACTCATCTTCATTATGTAGAGTAAAAAATAAAGTAGAATTTGATCAAAGAATAGAAAAAGGATGAGAATATCATTATAAAATGAAATGAAATTAATTAATTATACCCTCTCTTGAAAATTACTCTTCATTAGTAAAATAATCTTGAAATAAAAAAGTTATTCATTTGACTTCATTTTTTTATGAATGAGTGGTGGATTAACTCAAAACATATTTTTGGATTTTTGTTGGTTAACATTCTCATATCCATGTTCTTTATTACTCTCCATGAGTTTCTAGGAGAGTAGTTATAACTTCCATGTCCATATATTACCATCCAATTTTTTTCTATTTGGAAACCTAGATATAAGATATCTTGGATGAACTTTATAATTTTATTTCTATCTTCCCAAGATATTATTTATTTGACTCTTTTTGTTATGTTATTTTTCAATGAATTAATTTTTAAATACAATTCCCTTGATTATTTAGATCATGTTCAAATTAGTAGGAAGAAACATGTCAAAGGATGTATAATTTAACATGGAAATATAGTATAAAATAGTTTTTATTCACATAAATTAAATTTCTTCTATTTCGTACATCACACGCAACACTGAGTTTTAATAAAACAACAATATATTATTAGTATTATTATTAACACATTAAATTTATAGCCTAGCCATAAAAATGGTTTTATGAATATGAAAAACCAATTTAAAAAAACAAAGTATAATAGTTTTAGAAAAATAATATATATTTTTAAATAAGCACTTATTTTATTTGTAAATTATTTATATAATTCGAAAATAAATTCTTTAAAAAATTATTTTTATTGCATTAGTTGAAAGAAAAATAATATTTATTTTTCTCATTCATGGAAAATATAATTGAAAAAATCAACATTTTTCAATAAACAATTCAAAATTATATTATTGTTAATTTTTGATAATTTTTTGTAATGATTAATTTTGTGAAAAAAAGATAATAAAAACTCCATTTTTTTAAAAATCACATTTATATTTATAATATTTATAAGATAAATTATATTTTAATGTAGTTTTTCATGTAAAATTTGATAAAATTTCAATTTAAAAATTTAAATAATGTTAATGGAATCAATATTATATTGACTTTTGATATTAAAAAATATCTACTAATAATTATTTTCTATTTGGAAAAACACTTTTTATTCAGGTATATGGGATTAATTTTATATAAAAATTTTCACCTATGTGAGTGGAATTTGTAGAATTTTATTCTATATTAGGAACCATAATAATTAATATTATATAAATATATAAAAAAAATTTTGATCAAAAATGAAGTTCATAAGTATTTTTGAATTACTCATATGGGGGGGGGGGGTTGAAATATTGGTTGTCTTTTCAAAAAACTAAACATTAACAAAAAAAAACACTATAAATTGTTAGAGTTACTTATCACAAATGAATGAAATAATAGGAATGAAAAAAGGCACACATGGTTTAGAAGGATCTTAATAAATGTTAGAATCAACATCCTTTACATAGACATTCCCATGGGTATTTTTAAGTACATTATTTTCAATATGTGAGTACAACATTTATGTCAACTAAAATAAAACACCTTTTATCTCATGTAGGAATTATTATATTGACACCCCTTAGTTTACAATTATTTTGAATGATTTTATCCACCTAAAATGTATGTTACATTATTCAAACTAATCAGCAATGGTTCACTGAAAAATATTTTTATGGTATGCCCTCTATATGATTATACATTCAATAATCTTATTCCCATGATCTTGTGTCCAGTTTCCTACATCTTATGACAATATTTTGAATCTACACCTTTAAAGAAATTGTAATCTATATAGTTAACAGAACCAAGTGACTTTAGAATATCTACTCAATTAATTATTCTAATCTTCCTCAAACTTGTAACACCCCAAGCTTCCATGGTTCGCTTCTCTTTGATTAATGTGATAGCGTGTGTTGTACGCAACACCGAGTTCTAACAAACATTAACCAATCAATCTAGCCGTTATGAATAGTAATACCTACTTTTTGAAATTATATATATTTTATATTTCCAAATGGACTTCATTTTTGGATATAGAATATAGAATTTATCATAAGGTGAAATTTTCACACTTTTCAGATAACATTAATATTTTGATGAATAGTGAAAATTACTAAATTTTAATTAAAAACAACTTTTTTAATCAAAATAATTAATAGTGATAAATTATGAATTTTAGTGGTTTTAAATAATATTTATAATATATTTTTACCATTTAATATAATTTTAGTCATTGGACATAATTTTACAATTAAATCGGACATAAACAAGTGTCAATCTTTTGATTGTTATTATCTCTTAAAAACACGCTTTTTGTTTTAACAACGGGAATTAATTTTAAATTAATTTCTACCACTTCTGTGTTTTGAATTTTGAAAAATGGATTCCATATTTTGAATGAGGATTTACAAATTTTTTAAATAGGTACCTTTTATTTTTAGGCATTTTGAATAATTATTTCGGTAAATATTTTATTTACCATGGTTAAGGGTAAATCCGGTAAATAAGGGTTAAAAAATAATATTATAATAATACTAAATTACCTATAACATGTCCTAGACTTATTTTCTGATACAGGTTTGACCATAGGAATCTTTGGGTCGATTTTGGGACCCCATGGAGCCACTTGTATGTGATAGGGACACTCTGTTTTAATTAAGTAAAAATGAATACAAAAATGACAGAAGCATATATCTTTTAGAAAAACAATTTTTACGTAGGGTTATATATGTTGGATTTTCGACTATAAAAATTCATTAGAAATCTAAAACGATTTCATACATAATTATATTTTATTTATAATTTTTAGAGATTACATAATGTAATCTATTTATGACACAATGATGATTCCGTAATTACCATAATAGTGAAAAATTAAAATAATTGATATTATAAATACCCAAATAAATATAATTTTAGACTTTTAATGAATTAAACTAATTTTATAGGATAATATGACATATTAGGATTTATTTAATTTACTTTTTTCGAATTAATCATTCTGTTATGAGTTTTAAAAAAATCAACTATTGAATATTGTCAAAATTGACATAAAAGAGTTTTTTTAAAAAATATTATATTATTAATTGATATTAAATTCCTAAAAATCTACGGTTCAGTAAAAATACTTATATAATGATAGGTGTATCATTAATGGACCACTTGGGGGTCTGTTTGATGTATATATTACGTTTATTAACTATATAATATAAAAATACAAAGTGACATGGTAAATGTCAAACTAATTAACTAAGAGTTAAAATAAAAATATATGGGTAATATAATAACCCAAACCTGTCTAAATTATATTGGTTGAATGTTTTTCGAACTATCCCCACCTTAACCTTTAAATAATCAAATTTCGAGCCATTAGAAACTGAATATAAATTTATTATAAATTAATATTTCTAGCTTTTCCAAAGGTGCCCCTCACCCCTCTTATAAAAGGGAACTCCTCCTTCTCATTTCTTCACACTTTCAAAGCCTTTTGGTTCGGAAAAAATCTGCCCAAATACTCTCCCAACTTCCCTCACTACAACCTAGAGGCCATAGTTTGATCATAAATCCAGCCTAAGGAGCCCTTTTGATCAAATCAAAAGGAAGAACCCAAAGAAGAGGTAAAGATTTCACCACCCTTTTCCAAGTTCTTTTCTTCTTCCACTTCTTCTTCCTTTGTTATTACCATTCTAAAATAATAACTCCAGTATAATATATATAATGTGATGTTATTATAAATATGGTACAACCATATTCAGTATTCTATCCACCCGTTGAATAACATGTCACCATATGTGTGTACGTACAACTTACCGTCTCCACGTCGTGGTGTAATTGTTATTCAATATATTATTATTTGGATGGGTATAATAATTATGTGTAACTCATGTAAATAATAAATATAACATGTTAATTATTCTTTATATATGATATACCATCCATTTATATATTATTTTAATATCAAAATAATGATATTGTCGCTCGTGCGTACGTACGGACTACCGTCTCCACGAACGCGATGAGATTCATTCTCCATCGAATCCATTCAAGTATAATTATCATTTTATGATTAAAAATAATGTTTAAGGACTTGATATCCTTCTGTATATGAATAATATACAACCAATCCATGTAAAACAAGGCTTATGTAACAAAACATATAAAATAAAACGAGTAAGTTAACACCCGAAATGACGATAGTACTATGATATTATTAACAAAGCAATGTTAAAAGAGCATATATGATATCATATGAATGTATATGATTCATGTATAATTTAATTACAATTATTTCACTATTACATAGGATATTAACCTACCCCAACCAAGGAAAATTACATGGTAAGGGTTTATTTCGCAATCTCTCCATTATCGGAGGTTGATTATACGTAATAATCTACTGGGATTTCTTTATCATCCACATCCATGTTTCTTCAAAATGTATTTCAAAACATTTTCATCATTTACAAGAATATGGGTTAAAGTCATTTATACCATTTTTTGACTTTTTATAAGAGTTTTATAAAGGAATCTTTCTGTCGTATTCCAAACAAAGTTCTTTTTAACCTTTTTGACAGGATTAATGTAAGAATGTTTTTTTAACTTTTACGGTGGGTGTGGCTATTTACCGCTGTTATAAAATCGTCAAAGCTTACCTTACAAGATTATAAGAATATTTTCAATGTAAATGTTTTATTTTATAATTATGTGACATTTAAATGATTTCAAAATTAATATTTTAAGAATTTGTGAAAGGTAATCTTTATCAAGATAATAATTTCAAATGTTTTAAAGATTTATTTTTCTAAATCTTTTTAATTAATTTCCAGGTTTTAAAAATGGTTGTAAGGATTTATTTATATGGACATTAAATTTTTAAAATTAAAACTCTTTTTAAAATGTTTCAAAGTGGTATGGGACACATTGATTCAAAAATCTATTTTTAAATAGCTTCTTGACAAATAATGTGACTTTTAAATGATTTCACGAAAAAGGGTGATATTTCTATCAAATAGTTTTGATGATTATTTAAATCTATTTTAACATCCTTCATTATTCTTTATTGAGGTTAATGTGATACAATAAAATCTTACATATTGTATCGAATGATTATGTTTGACTGTGGATGTGTTATTTTTATACCATTCATGATTTATGGAGAAAGTATTGACATTTCGTATGCTGGTTTTAATATGAATGTTTATGTTATGTTTAGAACGTCTCATATGGGAATGCATTAGACTTAATATGTGACGGGTGGAGCCCTCTATAGCTCCTCGATGCATCGGTAGGTCTCATGAGACAAACTAGTGTCTTGGCACAAGGCCTTGGAAAAATCTTATTTGTAGTCAAGGCATGAGGCCTTGGATATGTGGTTATGATAGTCTGGAATTATGCATTACAACATTATGAAATTGGTTATTGATATTTCATGTGATTATTCGATTAGTAGAATATCCATGTTAATAAGTAAATGGAATTATTTCATTTTACTTTTTACATACTATGTTGAAGTTAATGTTTAAAAGGCTTTTGTTTGAGTTATACATTGCCTTAAATATTTATTCTTATTTATGAAAGTTTCCGCTTTTTTGTTATCTTTACTGGGAATTTGAGCTCACCCCTTTTCTATGTTTTATTTTCCTAGGATGTGAAGAAGTAATTTATGATTAACCTGCAGAGATAGTATGTGGGGATATGAGTGTGGAATATGGACACAATATATTATTGTAGTTTTTCACTTATGGATGTAATGTAAAAATTTATGAATATAACTAGTGTTTCCAAGGAAACTAAACCAATCGGTCTTTCGAGATTTGATCATTCTCGTGATCATGCTAATGTTATGTAATAATGCACCGACTCTGGGTAACTGGGGTCGGGGAGATACAGTTGGTATCAGAGGAAATTTAGTACAAACCTTGGAAGCTAGATTTAGAAAAACTCTGATTAGATCACGTAGAACTAAGATAAACTGCGAGGATTAGTATAGAAGAACTTCCTAGAATTTTGGTATTGTAGATATAATGTGAGTTCTCCGAGAAATACATCCCTTTCTGGATACGAGCAGGTAGAGGTGGCTCTGGCATAGATGTACCTAGGGGTAAAACCAGAAAACACCGCTTTGAGCTAGACTCGAACGAAAACTGGTGCATGACAATGGGCCTTGATGCACTCTTGGTTACGACACTCCCAGGGGATATGCTTAGGATAACTCTCATTTTATTTACAAATCATTATGAGGGGTTTATGAGTATATACATCCTCAAAGAATTTTTTTTTATGATTATGGATTATATCCATAAATAGTTCAATTTATGTTAAGTGTTTTATAAGTATTGAATTATGTATTTTGATTCACAAACTGATCTAGTTTATGCCATTGTTTAGAAATGGTTCCCAGTAGAAGGAATGAGAACTCCATCAATGAACATGATACAAAGAGAAAGAAGGATCATATATTTCATTGTCCTAATCCAGAAATTATAAGAGAAATAGTCTCGCATGTATTATCATTATATGATGAAATAATATCATGTGTTGATAAGATAAGTAAATAGTTTACTGAGTCCTATGGCTTTGAAGGGAAGAAAGAGAAAGAAAAGGATGGAAGAGAGAAAGATATATAAAGGGAACAGGGAAAATAATAATTTTTCCATATGTGATAACTGTGGAAAAACACCCTGGAACTTGCCTAAAAGGAATGGGATTTTTTTATAAGTGTGGAGGAAAAGGGCACCAAGTACATGACTACAAGGGTAAGAAAATGGTTTCAAATTTTCAATGCTTCATTTGAAAAAAGTTTGGACACTATGCGAACCTATGTCTCAGTCATCAGACTATGCCAAAAATGATGATATTGGATAATAATAAATTTATGATACTACCACAGATGAAGAGGAATGATTAGAGTTCTTATGTATATTATGTCATTTGAGTGTTGTATCAACAATGTAATTGTTATAATAATTATGGAGTATATAAGGATTGTAATGCAGTACTATTTTATTGAGAACTTGAGATTGTGTGGAACAAAGAAAAGTGACTCAATAGCAGGATAATTTTTTGGAAAATATATGGTTGAGAGAATGATAAACCATAATATAATTCTGATACTGAGGTAGAGATTTTGGAATAATACATGATTGATTTGGATAAATTATATTGGATATTATTGACTACCTTGAAACTGATTAATGATTTGTATATTACATCATTGTTGGTGTTTAAACCATTTTTGGATTGAAGGAGTATATCTATTATTATTTAAGGAATAAGGGATCATGAATGTAATCAATAATGTTTTATGGTAATTCAGGATGTTGTAGTGTTTTAAAAGAATACATGGTGAAGGTGATCACATGTTACTACATGGTAAAAAAGGATCTTCATTGTGTATACCTTCCTTATAAATTTTGTACTGAAGTATTTTGGATAGTTCTAGTTTGGATTATTTTGGATTTCCATAAAAGGACAACCCGGAGGTCGGGCGGCAACCCGTCACGTCCGGAAAGGCCGCGAGACTTGAACCCAAAACCGAAGGGAGACAAAGCTGTATCACCTACCACTGACCCACATGATGTCCTGGTTTGAATAATGTAGTTTTTTTAATGGTTCATCTAGATGAATTATAAATTCATTTTTAACCCTATTCGAATAGGACAAATAGTATATTATTTTTAAGTACTATTATCTTTTAGAGTAAAAGATGAGTTTGTGGTAGAACTTAGTTAAAGGTTGAGACTCTACTTATCAAGTATAAATTTTTCTTCTTCTCTTATTCAATAATGAAATTAATTATTATACTTTAGTGAAGGGATCTTAGAAAAATATGTTATCTTAATACCATATGTTTTTCTAAACCGATGGTATTTTAAATCATCATATATTGATGAATTTAAGAAACTCAATATTACACTTGTTTATGATTGATGACCTCAATCACTACCTATAAATATTTAAATTTTTACTCCAATTATATGTCTCTAATTTCTACCAATGTTCTCATAATTGAGATCATAATTTGGTGTTGACCCTTTCATTTCTCTTTTCCTCATATTAAGACTAAATTTTAATAACCCAATTTCCGAGGTGGGTTTTCCCACAAAGATATTTTTTATTTTCAACCTTTTATTTTCGAAGAAAAATTTCAAATTGTGAGGATGAAATTTATTGAAGGATAGGAGAATGTAACACCCCAATCTTCCATGGTACGCTTCTCTTTTAATAATGTGATAGCATGTGTTGTATGCAACATCGAGTTTTAACACACCATAACCAATCAAACTAGCCGTTATGAATAGTAATACCTACTTTTTGAAATTATAAATATTTTATATTTCAAAATGGAAATCATTTTTGGATTCAGAATATCGAATTTAGCCTAAGGTAAAATTTTGGTACTTTTCGGATAACTTTAATATTTTGATGAATAGTGAAAATTACTAAATTTTAATTAAAAACAACTTTTTTAATCAAAATAATTAATAGTGATTTATTATGAATTTGAGTGGTTTTAAAGTATATTTAGAATATATATTTATCATTTAATATAATTTTGGTCATTGGACATAATTTTACAATAAAACCGGACATAAACAAGTGTCAATCTTTTAATAGTTATTATCTCTTAAAAACACGCTTTTTTTTGTTTTAACAACGGGGAATTAATTTTAAATTAAAATCATCCAATTATGTGTTTTGAATTTAGAAAAATGGATTCCATATTTCGAATCAGGATGTTCAAATTGTGTAAAAAGGTAACTTTTATTTTTATACATTTTGAATAATTACTTCGGTAAATATTTTATTTACCATGGTTAAGGGTAAATCCTGTAAATAAGGGTTAAAAATAATATTATAATAATAATAAATTACCCTAAAACGTGTCCTAGCCTAATTGGATGATACATGTTCGACTATAGGCATCTTTGGGTTTATTTTGGGACCCCATGGAGCCACTTGTAGGTGATAGGGACACTTTATTTTAATTAAGTTAAAATGAATACAAAAATGACACAAGCATATATCTTTTAGAAAAACAATTTTTACACAGGGCTATATATGTTTTATTTTCGACTATAAATATTAATTAGAAAGATAAAAGGATATCATACATAATGATATTTTATTTATAATTTTTAGAGATTACATAATTTAATTTATTTATGACAGAATGGTGACGCAGTAATTACCATAATAGTGGAAAATTAAAATAAATGATATTATAAATACCCAAATAAATATAATTTTATTCTTTTAATGAATTAAACTAATTTTATAGGATAATATGACATATTATTATTTATTTAATTGAATTTTTTCGAAGTAACAATTCTGTTATGAGTTTCAAAAAAATCAACTATTGAATAGTGTCAAAATTGACATAAAAGAGTTTTTAAAAAACATATTATATTATTAATTGATATTAAAATCCTAAAAATCTAAGGATCATCCAAGAGACTTATATCATTATATTTTTATCATTTATGGACCACTTGAGGGTCTCATGGATGTATATAGTAAGTTTACTAACTATATAATATTAAAATACAAAGTGACATGGTAAATGTCAAACTAATTAACTAAGAGTTAAAACAAAAAGATATGGTCAATATAATGACCCAAACCTATCTAAATTATATTGGTTGAATGGTTTCTGACCTATCTCCACCTTAAACATTAAATAATCACCTTTGGAGCCATTAGAAACTGAATAATAATATATTATAAATTAATATTTCTACCTTTTCCAAAGATGCCCTCACCCTTCTTATAAAAGGGCACTCCTCCTTCTCATTTCATCACACCTTAAAAGCCTTTTGTATCGGCCAAACTCTGCCCAAATACTCTCCCAACATTCCTCACTACAACCTAGAGGCCTTATTTTGATCAGAAAGCCAACCTATGGAGCCCTTTTGATCAAATCAAAAGGAAGAACCTGAAGAAGCGGTAATGATTTCACCACCCTTTTCCATGTTCCTTTCTTCTTCCACTTTTCATCCTTTTCTATTACCATTCTAAAATAATAACTCCAGTATCATATATAAACTGTGATGTTATTATAAATATGGTACAACCATATTCAGTATTCTATCCACCCTTTGAATAACATGTCACCATACGTGCGCACGTACGGCTTACCGTCTCCACGTCGTGGTGTAATTGTTATTCAATATATTATTATTTGGATGGGTATAATAATGATGTGTAACTCATCTAAATAATAAATACAAAATGTTAATGATTCTGTATATATGATATACCATCCATTTATATATTATTTTAATATCAAAAGAATGATATTGTCGCTCGTGCATACGTACGGACTACCGTCTCCACGAACGCAATGAGATTCATTCTCCATCGGACCCATCCATGTATAATTATCATTTTATGATTTAAAAATAATGTTTAAGGACTTGATATCATTCTGTATATGAATAATATAAAACCTATCCATGAAAAACATGGATTATGTAACAAAACATATAAAATAAAATGAGTAAGTTAACACCCGAAACGACGATAATACTAAGATATTATTAACAAAGCAATGTTAAAAGATAATATATGATATCAGATGAATGTATATGATTCTTGTAAAATTTAATAAAAATTATTTCACTATTATATAGGAGGTTAACCTACTCCAACCAAGGAAATGTACAAGGTTAGGGTTTATTTCGCAATCTCTCCGTTATCCGAGATGTTTATACGTAATAATATACTGGGATTTCTTTATCATCCACATCCATGTTTCTTAAAAATGTATTTCAAAACATTTTCACCATTTACTCGAATATGGGTTAATGTAATTTATACCCTTTTTAACTTTTTAGAAGAGTTTTATAAATGAATCGTTCCGTCGTATTCCAAAAAAGGTGCTTTTTAACCTTTTCGACAGGATTAAGGTAAGAACTTTTTTTAACTTATACGGCGGGTGCAGCTATTTACCGCCATTATAAAATTGTCAAAGCTTCCCTTAGAAGATTATAAGAATATTTTCAATGTAAATGTTTTATTTTATAATTATGTGACTTTTAAATGATTTCAAAATGAATATTTTAAGAATTTGTGAAAGGTACTCTTTATCAAGATCATAATTTCAAATGTTTTAATGATTTAACTTTCTAAATCTTTTTAATTAATGACCATGTTTTAAAAATGGTTTTAAGGATTTATTTATATGGACATTAATGTTTTATAATTAAAACTCCTTTTAAAATGTTTCAAAGTGGTATGGGACACTTTTATTCAAAAATCTATTTTTAAATGGCTTCTTGACAAATACTGTGACTTTAAAATGATTTTAAGAATAAGGGGGATATTTCTCTCTAATAGTTTTGATGATTATTTTCATCTATGTCAACATCCTTCATTATTCTTGATTGAGGTTAATGTGATACAACACAATCTTCCATATTTTATCGAATGATTATGTTTGACTATGGATGTGTTATTTTTATACCATTCATGGTTTATGGAGAAAGTATTGACATTTCGTATGCTAGTTTTAATACGAATGTTTATGGTATCTTTTGACCTTTTCATATGGGAATGCATTAGACATAATATGTGACGGGTGGAGCCCGCTATAGCTCCTCGATGCATCTGTAGGTCTCACGAGACAAACTAGTGTCTTGACACAAGGCCTTAGAAAAATCTTATTTGTAGTTTTGGAACGAGGCCTTGGATATGTGGTTATGATAGCCTGGAATTATGAATTCCATCATTATGGAATTGGTTATTGATATTTCTTGTGATTATTCTATTAGTAGAATATCCATGTGAATAAGTAAATGGAATTATTTCATTTTACTTTTTCCATACTATGTTGAAGTTCATGTTTAAAATGATTTTGGTTGAGTTATACATTGCCTTAAATATTTATTCTTATTTATGAAAGTTTCCGCTTTATTGTTATCCTTACTGGGCATTTGAGCTCACCCCTTTTCTATGTTTTATTTTTCCCAGGATGTGAAAAAGTAATTTATGAATGACATGCAGGGATAGTATGTGGGTATATGAGTGTGGAATATGGACACAATATATTGTTGTAGTTTTTCACTTATTGGTGTAATGTTGAACATTATCAATATATATAGTGTTTCCAAGTCTACTAAACCAATCGTTCTTTCGAGATATGATCATTCTCGTGATCATGCCAATGTTATGTAATAATGCACTGACTCTGGGTAACTGGGGGTGGGGCGTTACAAAACTAGTACTCCAAATCTATTATTCTTAACATTATCCCACTATAATACCCTAAGATTATAACACTGTAAGAAAAACTCATATGAAAATTTTCTTGTACTATTTTAGTTTTTTCTCTCTCTGAAGAGTAAATAAGTATGATATACTTTCCACACCTGCTTGTTAGTTCTCCAATGAATTCATAATTAGAGAAAATATAAAATTTTTCCCACTCACTAAAATTAATTATTAGGAATTTTAGGTTCATATGAACCTCAATCAACCTCTCCTTAACTATTATCTAGAATTCCAGAGTAAACTAAATTTTTATGTAATCTTCTCAACTCTCCTAGAATTTCCTTACATGAAAAAAAGTTTAGAATCAACTTGAATTAAAAAACCATTAAATCATAATGTTTAGAACATCACCAAGTTATGTGAAGTTTAAAAAAAACCAGTCCTAAAATGGTTTTTGGAAACACACTCACTGATACCCCAACATGTTACAAAGAAAACTCTATTCTTCTTAGAACACACCCTATATACAAATATTTTTCAGATAGAAATCATTTTAATAGAGATATAATAACATCACATCATCTAGACCCAACCTTCCACTATCAGATAATCCTAATCCACTATATGATAAAATATCTCAAAAATAAAAAAAGAAATACTTTTAATTTCACAGTTCATTTATTCATCTAACCATTATAAATTATCATAATAAATCTTTATCTAATAGATTTTTGTCATAAAATTGTCTGATGGATCGGGTTAAAAATATAATCAAATAGATTAATGTCGTAATAGTATATGGTTCATAGGTTTCATAAGTTTATCCAAATAATCAACATCAATAACTCATCTAGTAAAACGTCTGATGAAAATTGAATTCAATATATATTTTTTACATCTATCACATTTCTCAAAACCAAACGATCTCAGTATGAAAATATCTTCTAGATATCCAAAAAAATTCATTTTTCAATGATCTATCTATGAATTATTTTAAATAAAATATTAATTTTTATATGCTCCTTAAATTCCTTAATTTAATTCAGTTCATTAAAGTAACTTAGGTCAATCATCAGTATATTTTTACTCTCTTCAAATCAATTTTATGGAAACAAAAACACCTTCTGTATCAAATAAAATCATACTCAATCAAAATATCTACCAAATATTCATCAAATTATTCATTAGATTTATCATTCTATAAAAAAATTTGTACTTCTTTAAATATGATTTTTTTACAACTTACATATTTGATGATTCTATGTTCTATAGGCTACATAGAAAAAATAAACTATCCACATTTATCAGAGGCCTCGATAATGAGGTTTTTCATGATGATAAGAAAATTTAGATCAATATGGTATAATCTAATTTTGATTATAATGGTATAAATCCTACCAAATTTTCTAACTTCAAAACATTAAAACATTCCTCTCATCAATGAACTCAGTAAAATCATTTAATGACTTTTAACTTAAAAAAACAATTTAAAAAACATTAGTTGTAAAAAATCATTGTAAAAAATTAAAAATGGATGTTAAATCTGCCACGTTTAATTTTTGGTAAACTCTCATTACCAAATCTTTTTAACTCATCATTTTTTAACACTCAGACATGTTGGAAAAATTATTTTTTAAAAAATAAACTTTTTCAACAGTTAACAAAACAAACCCTTTCTTGAAATAGTGTGTCTAAAAATAACTAGACTAGATAAAGTAAGGATTTTAATGATGTTTATAACTTTTTTGACATGAAAATATTTATCCATGTTTTGATAAAATCAACCTCTATATTATTTACTACCTAATTTCTTTTTCTAGCCCGATTTATGATAATCACATCATTATGTTCATTATGTATGAAATGAACTATTATCTCTCTTTTAGAAATTTTTTTTAATTATTCTCCAACATTTCAATAATATTAAAACCATTTTGGGGGAACAACCATTAAGAAATTTTGAATTTAATTTTGGAGAATGAACATAAGGTTTCAACCATAATTCTATAAATCCTTCCATTCGCATTACTTTTCTAAACACATCAACAATTTAATATTTTGTTGAAATATATTATAGTCAAGCATTGCGAATAGTAAATATTTATTTTATGAAGTGATACTTAATATCAGTGTGATTTTAAATTTAGTATTTGATATTATTTTTAGATATATTAACATCACTCTGATTATCACAATGTATCATCAATGGTTTGAAAACCTCAACTTTCAAATGATTGAAATGAAATTTCTTCCAAAAATATTTTCTACATGCCACCATAGTATGAACCGATTCTAATTCAACTATGATAAATGTTATTGGACTATGTTTTATACAATTCCAAATCACAAAACATTCACATATATAAAATGATACTCCTGATATTCATTTATTATTATTATAATCTCTAGTCCTATCAGCATTAGTATAACCATGAAAGATCATATCACAACACCTTTTGTATATCATCCAAATGATGTTGTTCCTTTAGAATTTATTCTAATTCTGTTTTCTACCAACATATAATATTATCATGAAATGATTTTATATATGGGATGCAATTTTATAGAATATACCTTATCTAGTCTTGAGATTGAAATATAAATAAAACATCTTATTGGATTTTGAAAATCCTTCAGATTAATACTTTTTATAGAATCATCTTTAATAAAAATTTGTTCTAATAGATATTATATTAGAAAATTACTTGGATTTATCAATTCCAAATATTTGTAACAATTTCCTGAGGTAATTTTCTCGATATAGTAAAATTCAAATTTCTTTTTCTTTAAAATGTATACCCATGAATAAAATTAATACTCTGAATATTGATATATCAAAAATCATCTTAATTTCCTCATAAAATTCAGTTAAAAAATCTATTAATCTTCACAAAAAAATATATTATCCATGTACCAAATTTTAATCATGTTTATAGTGTTAGATTCTTTCATAAAAAAGTTACTATCATATTTTCTTATAAAAAACCAAAATTTTAAACAATTATCAATTTTTAATACCAAGAACATGTGGAGTATTTCAACCCATGTAGGGAATTATTCAATCTATGAACCTTTCTTTCAAACTGATAAAATAGAAACATAACACGATTCTCAATGTAAAATTCATTTTCCATCTCACCATTAAGGAAAGATGAATATACATCTATCTGATAAACCATATAACTTCACTGTGCATAAATTACAAGATAAATTATAATAGTTTCTAATCATGCATTAATGGAAATTTTTTCTAGAAAATAGATAACTTTCACATGTTAATAGACTTTAAAAATAAAAATTTCTATTTTAATGAAAATTCATCCAGTTAGTTTTACTTTTTTATGTACACCTATTTTGTTCTAATCACATTTTCTTTTACTGGACATGGATGATGTTACCAATGGTAATTTATCTCAATTTGATAAAATTATTCCTTCTTTATAAACATCGATTTTTTTATGTTTAGTATATTATTGAACATATTTTGGCTTAATCTGTGAAATTTGGGATGATTGAAATTATAATATTAACCTTCTTATAGTTTTAATTAGAGAATTTTGCTTTTCAAGAATATATTCATTTTTAAACTATTTTTGTAATGTTTGAAATTTCAATGTTTTTTGGGAACTTCACATTCCTAATCCCATGATTCCTTAAATATTGGTATATATATATAAATATATTATTCCATTTCACTTTCATTATAAATATTATGTTTTTCATCCTCAACATTTATAACATATTCTATTAAAATGTTTTGACTTTCAATAACATTGACATCATATAAATCCAAAAAAATTATATTTTTGTTCTAAAATATTTGTCTTAGAATATTGTATTAATATCCTCGGAAAATTTCTTTCATCATCTTTCTTGTAAAGTTTCTAAGGATAAGAATTTTTTATTTTTGTTAAATAGGGACTTACAAAAACGTTGATGTATTTCATTGATTATTTTATACAAAATTTCATAGAAAGTGATGTTGGATTCAAACCATAGATAAAATTTATTTTGTACATGTAGATAAGTAATAATAAATTTTCTATAGTATAATGTTGAATGTTGGAATTCTAATAACTTTCTTCATTCCATTTCATCTAAACTGCACTTTTTCATTTTTGAAAATCCCTTTTTAGTGGAGTATGGACCACCATAATGTTGTTTAATTCCATGTTTCTTAAAATTTGATTTGGTGGAATTGTATGTCCGTTATTTTATATTATCATTTAATATCTTCATTAAAAACACACATTTATCTCTCAAAAAGTCTTATGAATACTTTTAACATTTAAATAATCTCTCAATTGTGATTCAAAAACATAATATTTGGTATTCAGGTAAAATCATCAATAAAAGTGATAAAGTAAAAAATATATTTTTGTTTGATTTATTTGTAATAAATCTAAAATTATCTTCATGAATAACATCATGAGGCTAGGTAAACTGGATCACAAATTTTTTGTAGCTTTTAATTACCATCTTTCCTTTTTGGAATGTTTACAAACATTATCTTATTGTCATTTCAATGTTGTAAAATTTCGTACAACATTAAATTTAGAATTTTTTTCATTATTTTATTACTTAATTTAAAGCTTATATGATTCCATAATTTATTTTCATATTCAATACATAGATAAAATGATTTATCATGTTCCCCAATTTGAGAAATATTTATTTTGGTTCTTTCTCCACCCATGAAAATTTTTGCATTTACATAAATTTTTTATAATAACATAATATTTTTTGATGATCAAATAATTACAAATATTATAATATTGACTACCACTAATTATGTGAAATTTTATCCCATAAAAAAATATATCTTACATATGTTTCATCTTTTTTATTTCAATATCATCCATTCCAATTCCATTGATTTTAACTAAATATCACTCCGAAAGGAAATCACTCCTCCATCGTGATTTAAAACGTTTTCAACATTTTCAAGTAACATTTCATGCGTGATTAAAAAACTATCAAATATATATGGTTTTTTATTTTTTTTACTTTATTTAAATGTTCCCTAAAAAACAATATATATAGTCAACTTTATTATTTCTAGCTTCTATTTCTTTTATATAATAATCAATTTTACCATAATGAGCTTTTGTAAATTCTTTGGCAAGGTGTCTATCCTGGTCACATATTCCACATAATTATTTCATAAATTGAAAAAAATCATTTGAAGTTTTCTAATATCTTAATATATAACTTTTCCATATTTATGTGTTTTTAAAAAGTTACTCATTTTAAATCCTCCATTTTCCCTTTATTCAAGCACATTTCTAGGAAGATAAAAATTATGTCAAAATTTATATTCCTTATTACCATAGATTCCATAACAATTGAAAAGTGCATAAAATTGTAGTTTTTTATATTATATGGTTTTTATGTATATGAGTTTTTTTGAGGTTCATAAATTCTTT
Organism: Viscum album; assembly: GCA_963277665.1. Classification (NCBI taxonomy): domain Eukaryota; kingdom Viridiplantae; phylum Streptophyta; class Magnoliopsida; order Santalales; family Viscaceae; genus Viscum; species Viscum album. The sequence continues at coordinate 916,757,193 of OY728164.1, read as the reverse complement.
ATTCTCTATCATACACTAGACATGATTCATATTTATTATATAGAGAGATTTAAATTTTCATTTATGATATAAGTTTATCATATCCATTCTTAGCATATTTTTAAGAAAAAAATTATTAATAAATTAAATATTTGAAAATTCAGATGATTTCTTTTAGATTATTGAATTTATATTTTCAATAATTATTGATGTGAGGTTTTTATACAAATTTACATGATTCAAAATTAATATGTTAATCATTAATGAAATTTTACATCAATATTTTAAAGTAATTTTGGCCTCATTGATTTTTTATTGATTATTGTTAAGATTATGTTCCAAATATTTTGACTCCTTACTATGGTCTTAAACCAACATTACTTATTTATCAATTCTTAATTTCTAAAATAATATCCCATGGATGTATTTTAATTCCTATTTCGAAAAATATTTTCTTTCTCCCATATGTTTTCCACTATCATACATTATCACCATGATTTCTTTCTTGATATTTTTATTTTTCTCAACACATTAAACATGTTTCGATCATAAATGATACTCTTTGTAATATTATTTACCTCCTTTATCTTTTCACTATTCATAGAATATTTCATTTTCTCCAAAACGGAATAAAATGTCAAGATATTTTTAAATTTTCATAATTAAATGAATAAATCTCCTCTATAAAAAATTTTACTCCCTTATCATAATTATCATTTTCGAGTTAACTTTTTATTGTCATCATTTTACGAAATTTTTTTCATTGATGTTTTGTCCAACATTTTCCATCAAGGGTTTTCTTCATAATAATACTTAAATTAAACAATATTACTTTCATGGAATCCTTGTGAAAAATACCAAAATCCAACTTCATAAGAATTTTGGGTTTCAATCTTATTATAGATTCAAATTCCATTTCATTATGCACATTATTTTTGACCACTATAAATTTTCACATTTAATTATAAAAAATAATTCTATGTAATTAATCACGAGATAAATAATTTTTTTCTTCAAAAGAGGGTATTTTGGAAGAAAACATGTTTGGAAGGTTTCTTATTTTTTATTAATAATTTTATATTATTACAATAAATATCTAAAACCTATAACATTTTAGATAATTTATTTTATTTCTATGAAGTACTCATGAATTGTTTCTTGATTTATCATTTTTGTATCTTCAAACTATCTACAATGGATTTATATATTCACTCCCATTACATTATTATTTACATCAAAAATAATTTTGATCATCTCTAACATTAAAATTTCTATTTTGAGACCCATATCCATCATATAAACATTTTTTAATGTGTAATATGAATAATATTTCTATATTTCCCATGAACTTCAATGTTTCCTTTGATAGAAAATGTCATGGCAGAATCATTCTTAGAGAGTGGAATCCAAATTATTCCAACAACAAAAAAATTACAGGCCATGTTAGAGAATATAAGGAATCATAGTTTTCTATGCAGAGTAATTCGTTTTATAAAATGAAGGAATCCCAAATCTATTTATATATGTTATGTTATCTATGATATGTATAAAATAAGGGTACCACCCTCTAATACCACTTTAAATTCATAAGGATTTCTAAAAAACATTGGGGGGGGGGTAAATTAGTGATTTTATTTTTAACAAAATTAACTTTAAGGATCTTAATCCTTATAACATGTTAGTGTTTCTTCATCATAAACTTTTTTAAGCCAAAAATCAGGAAATAATAACAATGTAAACAAGGGACACATGATTTATAAGGTTCTACCTCCGTGTGAGAACCTAAATATTTTCTATATCCACTATAGTGGGTCTATGTATATTTAATATTATGAAAAATGGAATAAAAATTTGGTGTTAAATCTCATTTTCACCATCTATCTCCCTATAGGAATGATTATTCTGACTCCAATAAGTTTAAAAAAAATCATATAAAATTTGAGCCAGAAAAAAATTATGTAACTTTGTTAAAACTACTACACAATGGTTACTTGGAAAATTTGTATCTAATATTATCTCTCTATCATTCTCTATCAAATATTCTCAATGTGGTGGTTCTATGTATGTTATCTTTTTTATGATACAAAAATTTTGTATATGAGCCATTAAAAATATATAAAATATTCTTGGAAAAAAACCTACACATTTAGAAACTCCACTAAATTACTTAGTCCTAACATCATCAGATGGTTACTATTTGTCCATTACTATGAACTTTGACTCACTCTAATAATCTTATGGAAACATCATCTAACACAAACCATTCATTGTTTCATTTTTTCGCCTCTCTAAATATTTTTGATGTATGATGTACATATCACATTTATTTGTAGTTTCACCCATGAATAGTATATGAGGGAACCCATAAATGTTTATCCCCTCACCAAAAGGTGTCATTCTAAATTTTAATCACACATGAATGTCATTTAACTAATTATTTACTATTATAAATTATTATAATGTAATGTAAACACTTCTGAAATATTTTTAACTCTTCACAAATTTACATACATTAAAAAAGATAGAAAAACAAATTGATTAAATAAAACATAGTTCCATAAGATTTATGAATTTTAATCATTATGAAATGTTTCTTATATAACATCATTCCAGAAATGATTTCCTAGAAACACATTCAAGGATAAAAATATGTATCTAGAGAAAAATCTACTCATCTGAACACACACTATGTGCTCAATATTTTTTATGATGGGAATTATTTACCTAGAGATATAAAAACACCACATAATTTGATAATATCCTTACTCTTATATGTTATCCACTTCCAATAAAGGATAAAATATCTCAAAAAAAACAAGGAATAATTTTAATTTCTTTGTTAATTTCTTCATCTAGTTATCATTAATTTTCATAACAATATATAACCAATGGATCAATGTCATATGCTCTTCCAATGAAAGAATGTCACATGGTCATATGATTGATTGGGTCCATAAACTCATTTGATTGATCATTGTCATAATATCATTTTATGAATTGGAATAAACATATCATATTAGGAATTAGAATCAATATCTCATCTGGTGAAACATATGATAAAAAAGATCATTTGATAGACTATTTACTTGTTTCAAATTTATCAAAACTGAATTATCTGAAAAACCAAAACAATTATAGTACAATAAAAAGTTATATTCCTTGTGATATGTATCGATTTACATGGATAAATAACATTCTTTTATTTTAACTAAGAAACTACCTCCAACCTGATCAGATCTGTATAGTAACTCAGACATATTTTTAACTTCTAATGACTATCTTTTAGTCGATCTAATGGAAAATAAATACCATTATATTTCAAATCTGGGCATTCAAAAAATAATTCTTGATACCATATCTTCATCTGATGGTTCATATGATGGATCATCTGATCATAATAGTCGTACATGTTGGATCCTCTAGTTTTCCGATAACTTCTGCATTCGGTAATTATTTTCTAGAAAGGTTTCTTCCCAAAAACTTCAAAAACCCAATTTTATCTAAGATTAGATAATGAGGTTTTTCATGATGTTTATAAAATAAATATCTTAATGTAATCATCTAATCTATTATTGAAATTTCTAAAATATTCCAACATTTGTAATATAATGACCCATACTTTACATACATTGTTATTACTTCAGAATTGAAGCACACTTATTACATCATATAACCAAACCAAGAAAGGACCGTATAGGTATTGTGTCTTTAGAAACTGGGAAACATAAACAACTGGTTCATAAAGCATCTACTTGCCTCCCATTTATTTCATCATATCTAGAGTCCCTTTTTGGCATATTCTACTTAATAACCTTCTTCCTGACCTGGGGAAACAATACATACAAAAGGGTGAGCTCAAATGATCAGTAAGGGTAAACAACAGAAATATCAATAACATCATATACATAAGAACGTAACTTTTGGAAATCTTAACCTGCAAAAGAGATCATAATTTCATAACATGGGATAAGTCTTAGTAGTGAAATGTAATCCCAATAATCATAACATAAAACATGATACTTTGTGTCATACACACATAATCACAGAGAATAATTTCTTATTAGTAAAGACTCATTTCCAAGACTATCTTAGTGGACAAAGTCCATTTCTGAACTGAGTTCACTCCTCGTTTCAGTCCTGTTTCACTGAACCGGTATAACCTACCGTTCCAGCCATGTCTGTCTCATGATATATAAAATATTTACCCAATGAATTTTAGGGAGATATAGGTCCCACCCATCTGATAATGATACCATTCTTATGTGTGCCACAAAATCATAAATCATACATCATTACATAACCCATGTAATAAAAATGGGAATCTTTAAACATCGTGACATCATAAAACAATTCATATAAGATAAAATAATTCATAAAAATAATTCCATCAGAACATAATCAAATCAATTTAAAAAAAGGTATAAAAACAGAACCCTATATTATCTTAGATGGAAAGTAATTTTGATAAAACACTTGAACTCCATTCTTGAGGAAAATATCCTTTCTACTTCAAAAACATTTTTCCTTTCTTAACATGTCATAAAATTTTAAACTAAAAGAAGTTGAATAAAAATAAACTTGAAGACTTGTAAAGGAAGATTCTTGGAAATATTGTTTTAAAAATCCATTCATGCCGTATAAGTTAAAAAAACATTCTTTGTACTTTTGTCGGAAAAGTCAAAAAGTACCTCGTACGAAAAACGACAAAAGATTCCTTTAATATCCTTTAATAAAAACTCACCGAAGGGTAAAAATGGATTTAAACAATTGTAGGTGGATGGAAATAATATTACATATTTAGGAAACATGGTTTTGGATGATAAAATACACCCCAGTAAATACCAAAGTATAAACAATCTCAGATAAAAATGAGATTGTGATATTTCCATTACCTTAGGTCCGATATGCTTTGTACGTGTCCGAACCTCCTGTATAATGATTTAAATAATTTTATTGTCTTATTCCAGAATCATACTTATTTTTATGATATCATATTTGGTCATATTCTTAGCTTCTTAGTAGTAATATTTTATTGCTACTTGTTATTCGGGTGTTTATAACTTTTTGTTCTTATGCGTGTTTTGTCGAATAAATTCTTATTATTCTCTTTAGGTTATAGATACCACATTTCCAGAATGGTATTAGTGTAATATATATCATATTCATTCATTTAATTCATTTATATAATCATTATGAAATGAAGATCATGTAGAACGAGTCACATCACATCGTGGAGACGATATTCCGTACGTACGCACCAGTGATGATATCATTCCTATGATCGTGGAATTGTATTAGAGAGTATGTATACTATTTCAGAATCAGTATCACTTTATAATAGTCATATATAGTCATTATTTACACCATTATACCCATCCATGTAAGGTGGTGGTGGAAAATAGATTACACCACGGCGTGGAGACGGTATTCTGTACGTACGCACGCGCGGTGATTTCTTTTTCTGTAGGATGGATAGATGGTGAAATAGGGTTGTTTCATACTTATAATAACATATCAGTATATGAGTGATACTGATGTTATTACTTCATAATGAAAAAACTAAAGAAGAATAAGTGGAAGAAGAAATAAAGATGAAAGAATCGGTAATGGACATTACCTCTTCTTTGAAGTGCTTCTTTGAGACATCCTTTTAGGGAACTAAAATTGGTCTTTGAAGAAGACCAGGACCTCTAGGATGTCTCTAGGGAAGTGGAGAGGAGAAAGTGTCAGGGGTTGGCCGAGCTTGAAGGCTCATAGTGGTGTGAGGAAGAGAGGGATGAGGTGCCCTTTTATAAGGGAGGAGAGAGGCACCTTTGGAATAACTAAAAATATTATTTTATTATAAAGCCAAATTCGGTTTTTAATAGCCCCAGATTGATTTATTTCGAAGCTAATGTGGGGATGGGTCGAAATCATCTCATACAATAGAATTTAGACAAGTTTAGGTTCCTATTTTAACCTTATCATTTAGTTTTAACATTAAGTTAAATAATTTTACTTTTACCGTGTCTTCTTGTGTTATTATACTATAAGGTTAATAAACATACTATAAGCAGACAAAAGAACCCCAAGTTGTTTATTATTAATATATATAACCTTATCTATGTCATTTGGCAGAACTATAGATTTTTAGGAATAAAATAAAAAATAATAATATAATATTTGTTTTAAAAACTATTTTATGTCAATTTTGACACTATTTAGTAACTGATTTTTGTGAAAATAATAACAGAATGATAAGTTAGAAAAAAGTTAATTAACTCAATACTAACATGTCATATTAACCTATAAAATTTGTGGAATTCATAAAAAGTCTCAAATTATATTTATGTGGGTATTTATGACATCAATTATGTCAATATTTTATTAATAAGATAATTACTGCATCATCGTTGTGTCATAAATAAATAAAACTATTTAATGTCTAAAAATTACAAATAAAATACCATTATTTAGGAAATCTTTTTATATTTCTAATGAATATTTATAGTCGAATTTATCTTATGTATGACCCCATATTAAAAATGATTGAGTCATTAAACATTGATTTTAACTATTTTAACCCTTCTTTAAATAAATTAATAATAAATGTCCTAATCTAATCCAAGTGGGCCTAAATGGTCATATTTTATTCCTAAGTTTTTTTGGTCGAATTATACTTGTACAATAGAATTAGGACATGTTTTAGTGTAATAATAATATAATTTTTACCCTTAATTACCCTATTTACTTTTAACCGTGGTAAAAAAAGTAAAAAGTTACTATTCACCAAAAAATTATTTTCATCTCATTGAACCACATTTTACTTAATGACATCAACCGTGTCTCTCAGATTTTCTAAATTCCATTCACAGAAGCGGTAAAATTAAGATTTATGAAAAATTCAGTTTTTTAACTACCACTTAGTGGTTTCACTATTCATCAAAAATTGAAAGTTTTCAGAAAAATACCAAAATTTCACCCTAGGATAATTTCGATATTCCGAATCCAAAAATGAAGTTCATTTTGAAAAGTAAAATGTATAAAATTTCAAAAACTGGTTATTACTATTCATAACAGCTAGTTTTAATAATATTTTATTAGCATATCATTATTTAGTGAAACTCGGTATTGCGTATGACACAAGCTATCGAGGAAGTTCACGATTTTGTGTAAAGAAATCCAAGCAAGTGTTGTGTAGAAAAAGATTCCTTTGATGATTTTTATAACATAAAAGTCTCAGGTGTCACATTCTACCCCCCTTAAAATGATTGGTGGTTCCTCTATAAAACGTTCACTAATCGAGTGGTCTTGTTTCGTAGGACTTTTTCGCTACGATCCAGAATCTCTATCGGTTGTTCTTCATAAGAAAGATCTTGCTCCAGCGGTACAACTTCTGAGATGAGTACATGTGAAGGATCAGGAATGTACATTCTCAGGAGAGATACATGGAACACATCGGGAACTTGAGAGAGATTCGGTGGAAGTTCCAATCGGTAAGCTACCTTCCCAACACGATCTAGTATTTCGAAAGGACCGATATATCTAGGGATCAACATCCCCTTCTATCCAAATCTCACGACCCTCTTCCAGGGAGATATTCGTAAGAACACATTATCACCCACTTCAAACTCTAGGTCTTTTCATTAGTTGTCGACATAGCTTTTCTGTCGACTCTGAGCTTCTCTTATGTGTTGTTGAATAGATCTGACCTTTTCTGCCATTTCATCAATGAGATCGAGTCTTAATATCTTTCTTTCCCCAACTTCATCCCAGCAAGTTGGAGTCCTGCATTTCATTCCATAGAGAGCTTCATAAGGAGCCATCTGAATAATGGAGTGAAAGCTATTATTATAAGAAAATTCCACCAAAGGTAGGTGTTGATCCCAACCACCTTTGAAATCCATAGAGCAAGCTCTCAACATATATTCTAGAGTTTGAATTGTTCTCTCAGACTGACCGTCTGTCTGAGGATGATAAGCAGTGCTGAAACTCAACTCTGTATCCAGAGTATGCTGAAGACTTCACTAGAACATAGAGGTAAACCTCGGATCCCGATCAGATATAATAGAAAGTTGTACTCCATGAAATATTACGACCTCCTTTACATATATACTGGAAATCTGATCTAGAGAGAAATCCTCTCTAATAGCAATGAAGTGTGCAGACTTTGTAAGACGATCAACTATGACCCAGATAGCATTATTTCCTTTGGATGTTTTAGGAAGTCCTGTGACAAAGTCCATAGTGATGTTTTCCCATTTCAATTCGGGTATGGGTAATGGTTGTAACATCCCCTTAGACTTCTGCCTCTCAGCTTTAACTTGTTGACAAACCAAGCAACGAGAGACATATTTAGCAACATCTCTTTTCATGCCATCCCACCAGAAGTACTCCTTCAGGTCCCTATACATCTTCGTGATTCTAGGATGAATAGATAATGAAGAACTACGAGCCTCATTCAGTAGCTCCTTCTTTAATTCTGGGATGGGAGGAACACAAACCATATTCCTGAACTTTATTATCACATCACAATCAAGGTTAAATTCAGGAACATTTCTCACCTTCTTTTGTAACTTGACATCTTCTTTCTGTGCCTCTTTAATCTTCACATGTATAGATGGTTGAACATTCATTTGAGAAAGATATGATTTTTCCCCTTTCATTATAATTCCAAGATCCATCCTTTGTAAATCCATAAATATTGGATCTTTTGTGATCCTCAATATGGATAAACTAGTATGGTCTTGTCGACTTAATGCATCTGACACCTTGTTTGCTTTCCCAGGGTGGTAATGGATTGAGCAGTCATAATCCTTAATCAGCTCCAACCATCTTCTTTGGCGCATATTCAGCTCCTTTTGTGTGAAAATATACTTTAAACTTTTATGATCAGTATAAATATCACACCATTCTCCATAAAGGTAATGCCTCCAAATCTTTAATGCAAATATTACCGCAGCTAACTCCAAATCATGATTTGGGTAATTTTGCTCATGTATTTTCAATTGTCGTGAGGCATAAGCTATAACCATATCATTTTGCACAAGAACACACCCCGATCCCTTCTTGGATGCATCACTATATATCACAAACCTTTCTCCACTACAAGTCAGTGTGAGCACAGGTGCACTAGATAAACTTCTTTTCAACTCTTTGAAATTCTCTTCACATTCCTCCATCCAAACAAACTTAACTCCATTCCAAGTCAACTTGGTGAGTGGATTAGATAATCGTGAAAAATCTTTCACAAAACATCGATAATATCCCTCTAAACCAAGAAAACTTTGGATCTCGGTTACTGTTGTTGGTCTGGACCATCTTTCGATAACCTCTGTTTTTGCTGGATCCACAGATATCCCCTCTTTTGAGATTATGTGACCCAAAAATGTAACTTTTTGAAGCCAAAATTCACACTTGGTAAATTTGGCATAAAGCTTCTCCTTTCTCAGGGTCTTCAATATAATTCTCAAGTGATCATCATGTTCTTCCTTGCTCTTTGAATAGACAAGAAAATCATCTATAAAGACTACCAAAAACTAATCAAGATAGTCTCTAAAGACTCTATTCATCAAGTCCATGAAGATAACAGGGGAATTAGTAAGACCAAATGGAATCACTATAAATTTATAGTGTCCATACCTTGTACGGAAATCCTTCTTTAGTATATCCTCCCTTTGGACCCTTAATTGATGATACCCTGAATGAAGATCAATCTTGGAAAAGTATTGAGCTCCTTGTAGTTGGTCAAATACATCATCAATGCATGGGAGAGGATATTTTTTTTGATAGTGATCTGGTTAAGTTCTCGATAATCAATGCAGAGTCTCATTGATCCATATTTATTCTTAACAAATATAACATGTGCTCCCCAAGGTGATGCACTAGGTTGTATGAACCCCTTATTAAGATTCTCTTGGAGTTTCTTCTTAAATTCCTGCAACTCAATTGGGACCTTTCTATAAAGTGTCTTTGAAATAGGCAAAGCACCCGGTACGAGTTCTATTGAAAACTCAACTTCACGATTCGGTAAAAGACCCAGTAATTCCTCTAAAATACATCATCAAACTCTCATAAAATTGGCATATTCTTAATTTTTAGTTTGTAACCAACCATTTGAGATAAATAACCTTCATTTAGTGGAATCAAGACCCATAAGATGGAAGGAATTTCCACTGGAAGGTTATGTTCATCCTTGCATCGATAGACGATCATAGATTGATCTGGAACATGAAATGTGACTTCCCTTCTTTGGAAATTGATATGAGCTCCATGTAGAGAAAGCCAATCCATGCCAAGAATCACATCAAATTCCACTATAGGAAGGATCACAAGATTTGAAGGAAGCACTTTCCCACAATCTTTAATCGGGGAAGAATTATAAACTTTTGATGTGACTGTTGTGCCATTAGGTGTTGTCATAGCTAACTCAACATCTAATTGTTGAGGTAATATGGTGATACCCTTATCAAATTCTACAGAAATAAAAGAGTGGGTGGATCCAGAATCAAATAAAACATTTTCTACTTTAGAGTGGATGGTAAGTGCACCTTTCACCACATCTTTATCGTACTCCACATCGCTGATAGAAATTGCATGTGAAATTCCTTTGTCTTTAGCATTAAGAGTTTGTTGACGTGGACCATCATCATCAACCCTTGGATTAGGACATTTATTGCCATAATTTACCATCTCCTTGCACATGAAACATTGAAGTGTAGTAGGTTCATTCTGTGTATCCCTTTCTTTGTTTGCATCATTAGACATCTTCTTCCCATCATTGCGGCATTCAAATGCCTGATGACCTTCCTTTCCAAATTTGAAACATTTACTTGTCCCTTTAAGACAACTCCATCCATGTTTCTTTCCACACTTTGAGCATAAGGGAATGCTTATATTCTTTTCAGTGTGCTCTTTAGATTTCCTTTGAATTCCATTTTCCTCTTCTTATCAAACTCATATGACTGATGGGTTACTCCAATCTCCATCTCGACTTTGAGAGCACATCGAACGATTTCCTCGTAGCTATTGAAGTCCCTTATGGCTAACGCCCTTCGAAGACTTGGATTTAAGCCACTAAAGAATCGATCGATCTTACTCTCAGGTTGGATAATAATACCAGAAGCGTACCTTGCAAGTCTTGTAAAATTTGCTTCATAGGTACCAAAAGATTCATCATCCTTTTTCTTCATTTCAAGAAACTCTTTCTCCATCTTTTTTCGGAGAATACGAGGGAAGTACTTACTGAAAAATAAGTTCTTGAACTCATCCCATTCCATGGACTTAATTTCATCCCTTTGCCTCGTATTCATAATAAGATTCCACCATTGATTAGCATCACCTTACAAACGATACACAGCTAAGATGACTTTATCATGCTCAGAACATTGAAGAACTGAAAATATCTTTTCAGAAGTACTAATCGATTGTTCAGCAACTAATGGATCAGTAGACTCGCTGAATGAAGGTGGACGTTGTCTCATGAAGGATTCAATAGAATGTTGTTCCTTCCTTTTCTCGTTTGGAAGCCCTTCATGATTCATAGCTTGAGAAAGTTTTATGAGCATAGCTACAAGATTTTTCATTCCATCTCCCATAACGTTTGGTTGCTCAGGGGGACAATCATTGCATTTCCCGTCGCATTCCGTATTAACACCGTTACTTCAGGTTCCAGCCATTGACTAAAACCAAGAAGAATAGTGTGAGCAACACTAATTATAATAGGAAAACCACATAATCAAGAATAAAATTTCACACTTAAGATCTTATCCTAGGTTATTCATGGCCATTTCTAAAACACTAAGATTGTGTTCTATGCTTAGACTTATCCTTAGGGTTCTTACTAAGGCTTTCAAATCCTAGTTTCCAAAGGTTGGCTATACCTTTCCTCTGATACCAACTATAACAACCCATACTTTACATACATTGTTATTACTTCAGAATTGAAGCACACTTATTACAACATATAACCAAACCAAGAAAGGACCGTATACGTATAGTGTCATTAGAAACTGGGAAACATAAACAACTGGTTCATAAAGAATCTACTTTGCCTCCCATTTATTTCATCATATCTAGAGTCCCTTTTTGGAATATTCTACTTAATAGCCTTCTTCCTGATCTGGGGAAACAAAACATACAAAAGGGTGAGGTCAAATGCTCAGTAAGGGTAAACAACAGAAATATCAATCACATCATATACATAAGCACATAACTTTTGGAAATCTTAACCTGCAAAAGAGATCATAATTTCATAACATGGGATAAGTCTTAGTATTGAAATGTAATCCCAATAATCATAACATAAATCATGAAACTTTTTGGAATACACACATAATCATAGAGAATCATTTCTTATTAGTCAAGACTCATTGCCAAGACTATCTTAGTGGACAAAGTCCATTTCTGAACCGAGTTCACTCCTCGTTTCAGTCCTGTTTCACTGAACCGATATAACCTACCATTCCAGCCATGTCTATCTCATGAGATATAAAATCTTTACCCAATGCATTGGAGGGAGATATAGGTCCCACCCATCTCATAATGATACCATTCTTATGTGTTTCACAAAATCATAAATCATTCATCATTACATAACCCATGTAATAAAAATGGGAATCTTTTAACATCGTGACATCATAAAACAATTCATATATGATAAAAGAATTCATAAAAATAATTCCATCACAACATAATCAAATCAATTTAATAATAGGGATACAAACAGAACCCTATATTATCTTAGATGGAAAGTAATTTTGATAAAACAGTTGTACTCCATTCTTGAGGAAAATATCCTTTCTACTTCAAAAGCATTTTTTCTTTCTTAACATGTCATACAATTTTAAACTAAAAGAAGTTGATTAAAAATAAACATGAAAACTTCTAAAGGAATATTCTTAGAAATATTGTTTTAAAAATCCATTCATGCCGTATAAGTTAAAAAAACATTCTTCGTACTTTTGTCGGAAAAGTCAAAAAGTACCTCGTACGAAAAACGGCGAAAGATTCCTTTAATATCCTTTAATAAAAACTCACTGAAGGGTAAAATTGGATTTAAACAATTTTAGGTGGATGGAAATAATATTACATATTTAGGAAACATGGATTTGGATGATAAAATACACCCCATTAAATACCAAAGTATAAAAAATCTCGGATAAAAATGAGATTGTGATATTTCCCTTACCTTAGGTCCGATATGCTTTGTACGTGTCCGAACCTCATGTATAATGATTTAGATAATGTTATTTACTTATTACAGAATCATACTTATTTTTATTATATCATGTTTGGTCATATTCTTAGCTTCTTAGTAGTAATATTTCATTGCTACTTGTTATTCGGGTGTTTATAATTTTTTGTTCTTATGCGTGTTTTGTCGAATAAATTCTTATTCTTCTCTTTAGGTTATAGATACCTAATTTCCAGAATTTTATTAGTGTAATATATATCATATTCATTACTTTAATTGATTTATATAATCATTATGAAATGAAGACCATGTGGAACGAGTCACATCAGATCGTGGAGACGGTATTCCGTACGTACGCACGAGTGATGATATCGTTCCTATGATCGTGGAATTGTATTAGATATATGTATACTATTTAAGAATAAGTATCAATTTATAATAGTCATATATATTCATTATTTAAACCATTATACCCATCCACGTAAGGTGGTGGTGGAAAATAGATTGCACCACGGCGTGGAGACGGTATTCCGTATGTACGCACGTGCAGTGATTTATTTTTCTGTAGGATGGATAGATGGTGAAATAGGGTTGCTTCATACTTATAATAAAATAACAGTATATGATTGATACTGATGATATTACTTCATAATGAATCAACTAAATAAGAAGAAGTTGAAGAAGAAATAAAGATGAACGAATCGGTAATGGACATTACCTCTTCTTTGAAGTGCTTCTTTGAGACCTCCTTTTAGGGCACAAAAATTGTTCTTTTAAGAAGACCAGGACTTATAGGATGTCTCTTGGGAAGTGGAGAGGATAATTTTTCAGGGTTTGGCCGAGCTTTAAGGCTCAAAGTGGTGTGAGGAAGAGAGGGTGGAGGTGCCCTTTTATAAGGGAGGAGAGGGGCACCTTTGGAATAACTAAAAATATTATCTTATTATAAAGCCAAATTCGGTTTTGAATAGCTCTAAATTAATTTATTTCGAAGATAAGGTGGGGATGGGTGGAAATCCTATCATCCAATAGAATTTAGACAAGTTTAGGTTCCTATTTTAACCTTATCATATTGTTTTAACATTATGTTAAATAATTTTACTTTTACCATGTCTTCTTGTGTTCTTATACTATAAGGTTAATAAACTTACTATAAGCAGAAAAACGAACCCCAAGTTGTTTATTATTAATATATATAACCTTATATAAGTCATTTTTCTGAACCTTAGATTTTTAGGAATAACATAACAATTAATAATATAATATTGTTTTAAAAACTATTTTATGTCAATTTTGACACTATTTAGTAATTGATTTTTGTGAAAATCATATCAGAATGATAAGTTCGAAAAAATATAATTAACTCAATACTAACATGTCATATTAACATAAAAAATTTGTGTAATTCATAAAAAAGTCTCAAATTATATTTATGTGGGTATTTATAACATCAATTATGTCAATATTTCATTAATAAGATAATTACTACATCATCGTTGTGTCATAAATAAAATACATTATTTAATGTCTAAAAATTACAAATAAAATAAAATTATGTAGGAAATCGTTTTAGCTTTATAATAAATATTTATAGTCGAATTTATCTTATGTATAACCCCATATTAAAAATGATTTAGTTATTAAACATTGATTTTATCTATTTAACCCTTCTTTAAATAAATTAATAATAAATGTCCTAATCTAATCCAAGTGGGCCTAAATGGTCATATTTTTTTCCTAAGTTCGTTTTTGGTCGAATTAAACTGGTAAAATAGAATTAGGACATGTTTTAAGGTAACAATAATATCATTTTTACCCTTAATAACCCTATTTACTTTTAACCGTGGTAAAAAAAATAAAAAGTTACTATTCACCAAAAAATTATTTTCATCTCATTGAACCACATTTTACTTACTGGCATCAACCGCGTCTCTCGGATTGTCTAAATTCCACTCACAGAAGCGGAAAAATGAAGTTTTATGAAAAATTCAGTTTTGTAACTACCACTTAATGGATTCACTATTCATCAAAAATTGAAAGTTTTCAGAAAAATAGAAAAATTTCACCCTAGGATAATTTCGATATTCCGAATCCAAAAATGAAGTTCATTTTGAAAAATAAAATTTATAAAATTTCAAAAAGTGGTTATTACTATTCATAACGGCTAGTTTTTATAATATTTTATTAGCATATCATTGTTTAGTGAAACTCAGTATTGCGTACGACGCAAGATATCGAGGAAGGTCGCAATTTCGTGTAAAGCAAGTCAAGCAAGTGTTGTGTATATAAAGATTCATTTGATGATTTATATAACATAAAAGTCTCGGGTGTTACATGTAACATCCAAACTTTACAAATTTCTTCTATTCAAGAAAATCAAAAAACTCATTTATGAACCTTCACATTCATTTCAAATAAACTATTTATGAAAAGTCATTTTAAAAAACATTTTAAAAACAAAACATCACAATGTATATTTAAAAATGAATATAAAAAATAGTAAAAATTATTTACCATTGTAATCGTTAACATGAGTTGAATATGGGGTCAAACCAAAAGATAAGGGTTTTTTATAATAAAACATTTCCAAATATTATTAGATAGTCATACTAAAACCATAAAGATTACATTTAATAATATATGGCCACTTTGAATCATTTTTCATGGGAATTACTTTTCATTTTTGGAATCTTTTGGGAATATTTCCAGAAGTTCCCATATGGGATATTTTCCTCACTTTTATAGGGGCACACCAACTCTTATACTATTAAGGCGTAAAAACCCCACTGCTTCAGAAAATAATCACCGAAATCAATAAATCACTTCCGTCACATCATCCTAGGTTCCTTGTTTTTATTTGGAATCCCTCATAAGAAGGATTAATATTTAATCCTAAAGGGGTTCTATGTAGAAGATGTATAGTTCATAACTATGTAGTTTCATTTTATTTCTTCCACTAACCCCTTAAAATCTAATTTAATTGGTCATATAATGTTACTCCACTATCTCACATACACATAGTTGTTATTATGTTCATAGAAATACCATCATATATCTCTTATTCCATCAAATTCAAAATTAATCTATTGATTGTGTTTATGGAGGACTACCACCACACAATCCAATGCATTCTTTTTCAATAACCACATCTCTCATATTAATATAATATATTATTTTACGTTTTTATGCGATATTTATCAAATAATTATAATTTTTGAATTTTAATCTCATATATAACTTCTTAACTTACATTTTATGGGAATACGATAATGTTTCTTGTGTGTTTGGCATACTACTACCTCACAAAGTGAGGTGATTCATTTTACACTTACCCTTTACATGGATACTAATATGGTCTGTTTTGATGAAAATATGTGATATAAATGAAATATTAGTTATTCCTGAATTTTAATATTTTACTTAACTTTATTTATATTTATCTATAAATAAAATTGAAGAAAACGTTCAGTCATACGTACGACATACCATCTCCATGAACGATGTAATTAATTTTATTTATATTAATTCATGTATATATATAAATTAAAATAATATATATATATATTATATTTATATATTGGAAAAAATTATAGATATTATTTAACCATTTCTAAAATATAAGGACAAAAAATAACAAAGAAAAAACACTAAAAAACAAATAACTTATTGCTTGAAACATCATTTCAACAAGGAATTGGGAATAAAAAAGTAATAATAGGTAATAAGTAAATCCTTTATAGTATGATACATGTGATTATAGTTATATAATATATTTTTTATTATCATATATTTTTTATTAAATAGGATTGAATGGGTATGATGTATGTTGATTCTTAAGCTACATGATTTTTATCTCACATTAATATATCTTAGAAACGTTCCCTAGACACCACTTGTTTATATTATGTGAATTATTTAATTCACATGATTTTAATATCATGATACTTAATGAATGTATATATCATTATAAATATTTTTCATTCATGGGACGTGCAATAAAAAATTTACCAAATTGGTTAAGGTTTAATATTACCATATTATGTGTAATTAAGTCTGTTTATAACAGTATTTCATTGATGAGATATTATGAATTTCCTTCCATGAAACTAAATACCATTCTTATCCTATGGTTATTTGGTGAAAATATAGACCCTTATTCCATTTTCATCCCTTTAAGTAATCAATATATTTAAATAATTATTATTATAAAAAATTCATTTTTTCTCTCTTTATTTGAAAACCCATTCTCTTCCATATACATGTTTAATAAAAAAGTTGTGAATGCTTTTTGTTATTATTTTCCAATTATTTTTTAAATAAAATTATTCTTCTGGTTTATTTTTTTCAATTTTTTTTTTGAAATTAATTCCATTTTTTTTCAAACAATGAACTTCATAGATTTTAATGATAATGTAAATAGAATATTTCTATAAATGTTTATGAAAAGAATGATATTTTATTTCATCATTACCAATCAGTAATTTAAATAATCAATTCAAAATTTCCCTGATAATTCTTAAATAAAAAATTTTCCTTACTATTTGAATATAATTTAAATCTGAAACATGTTTTTTCAAAATTTAAAGTAAATTTACCTCCTAAATTATTTAATGATATTTTTTGGAGTCTCTATTCATCAACGAAAACAACAATTTTTTTATTATGTGTTACATGGTATTTGGATAAATTGTAAAATCCCTAACAATTGTTTAAATGACTTATTAAAATTATGAATATGTGTTTATTAAACACATTCATTTTCCATGTGTTATGACACGATTAATTGCATAGATGTTTAGGAAACCAATTTCATTTTTATGACATATGTAATGAAGAAATTATTATGATGCATATTAAATTCCATTAGGTTATTTTGGGATTAAATGTTTATGAAATGCTTTAATTTTCATGGTTTATGATATGGTTAATGATTTATGATCATATGGGACACATATGTATGGTTTTAATTTTGTTCAAATTGTTAAATTATAAACAAATAATGTTGAAAAGTTATAAGAAAAGTTTTGTGAGACCAGTATCTCCATCCAATGCATTGGATATTATTTTTTAAATCAAGATATGATGATCAGAATCAACAAGACATGACTGATATACTATGGGAAATAGAACCTTGTTTTTGATGCACTATGGAAAATTGTAGATGATTCCCAAACCATTTTAAAATGGGAAAAATGGTTTTGATGTTTGATCCAATATATTTTAAAGACATGGTAGATAACCATAAATTTTTTATAATAACTATGTTTGTGCCACACTTTTATGACATGCACTAATGTTTATGAATTTTGATGATTTAAAACACTTAGGAATCATGCCATTTGCAATGATAATTAATTATTCCATGAGTCTTGTTTTTGATATATTATAGATCAGGTGTGAACATTATATATTATGTTCATGATCACAATCCTCAATGTTTGAATTATTATTACATTTGATTGTAGAATTATATATCACATTTTTATCCTTATTGGTCATCTGAGGTCACCATTACGTATGATTCCTTTACAAATTTATGAATATAGTCCATATGTAAGAGATTATTATAATTAATAAAAAATTGGAATATTTTGATCTCAAATGTTGAGGATGTTTGTTTAAATAATAAGATAATGTACCAATTCCCCAAATACCATGAACCATTATAGTCTATGGGAATTAATTTGTGAAATGTATTAAATAGTCAACTATTTTTTGTTGACATTTTTGTATGAAAACCCCAAGTTATTAGAGATGTTCCACCATGACCACATGCCTAAAAACCTATAAGGGAGAGAAAAAATATGATATGTCTTCCCCCTCCCTTGATCAAAAAATAAATGATCTAGTGGGGTTCAATTGGGTTCAATTCATTGAAAAGTAGTATCCAAGCATTTGGTTATGTGGTTGGATGTGGTATGAAATTAAGTACATGTGAGGAATCATTTAATCTATTGGTGTAACCCATTCATTTAAAAATTTAATGTGATGATGGAAGAGAATAATAGTTATAAAATATGTATTTAAAATCACTTTTGATTCAACACATGGGCCTTAAAAACATATAAATCATTTCGAGGTTATAATTCAATCATTTTAATGTATAAATTTAAGAGGGGGACATGCATAATCAATTTTATAGGTTGAATTTTATAATATTTAGATTATATTAATGAGTATTTGATTATCTATGCCTATTTATATTCATATTTTCATAGAAATTGTATTTTATTCATAATATAACTAATTGAACTGTGATAGTTTTACAATAATTTTTGTAAATTTCTAACAATATTGGATGCGTTATATTTTTATATTAGTATGTTCATAATATTACAATTTAAATTTAATATATTGTAATTATTAAATAAATACAACAATGATGGTAATTAGAATTTTTTTTTAATTTAATAAAATATATATGTTAATATTTTTTTATTGATTTCTTTTATGTTTTTATTAAAGATTAGATTAGGATATTTTTTAAATGATATAGAAACATTTTCTAAATTCAACTTTAATGAAATGTGATATAACACCTTAAAAATAAAATATCATCTATAAATTTTTCAATTAAATAAATGATGTAAATAAAAGATCATTTAATTGAAAGATTACTAAAATTAAGAATTTTTTTCCATTTTTTTCAAATAATAAATTATTGTTTTTAATAGCTAATATGTAGTGTAATTATAAATAATTAATAATGTATGATTTTAAAAAGAAGTAATTTTATATCCAAAAATTTATTATTATAGATTAAATGAATACTAATATTAATTTTTATAATTATCTTGTTATGAAAGGCTATTCATATATATGTTAAGTGAATTTTTTCAGGATATATTAATAAATATATTTAATTTAGTAATAATTTCATTTTGATTTATTTATGAAGAACGGAATTCAAGAATGTAATGATCTTGTGGTCATTTAAAGAAGAAGGTAATGTTGTTATTAACATATTAATAAAAGGAAATATTATTTTTCTTCTCTGTTATTCGAAAAAGAATATGAAAATTTCATGATTACATCCCATTAAAATTTTATTATATTGTAGGATCAATGTATCATGTTGTATTGATAATAATTTAATGGATTAGTTACAAAACCATTATATGTTTTATTAGATATGAATATTTGAATAAATTTTATGGTTATAGATTATTCATTATTAATGAGTTATGAAATGAACTGATTTGATATTATTATTGATATCATTACCTTAGTCATAATATTTTGTATGCAGTGAATTTGGTTGATGGGGAAGAGTTTATGTTATATAGAAATATTATATTGAGGGAAGTAATATTTTGTCTTTGATGTGAAATGTATGTGTGTATATGACAGTTTGATTGTAGAAATTATATACTATTATTCAATATATATTCAAATAGTGGAGTTGATAATCTCTATTTTGAGGTTATAATTTATGTTATATGTGTTTTATTTATTTTGATGTTTAATCAAAGATATATCATCAAAATGTAATTGATTCAATAGTAATGTAAAAGAGAAAAATGGTTCTTCTGATAACGTATTGATGATTTTTTAGTGGTAGGAATATTAGATGTTTCTTATTGGGAATATAGCCATCAGGTAGAGTAATTTATATAATTGATTAATGTATTATTTTAGTCATGAAATCATCTAGATAAATTCCATGTTACTTTATTGGATGAAAAAATTTAGAATCTATCTTGAATATAGTTAAAAATGATGTGTGGAAATTAAGATTGGATGTTTTGGGAATAGTTTCTTTAAATATTCATGAATTAATTATTTTCCAATACAAATGTAGATATCCAAAGGGATGGTTTTAAAAACATCCAATTGGATTAATTTATTGTATGTAGCATTGGGGGTTGTTTTTTGGTTCTTATTAGTCAGTTATAATTCTTTTTAAACAATAATGAAGAACTAGAATAACATTTTTATCTAATTTGAGCCCAATGATTCAATTATATTTCATATTCTTCTTGATAATGTCTTAATAATAGTTGAATAATGTAACATATATCATATAGAGTGTCCCCTCTATGAGAGAAGTTTATAGTAAATAACATTATATTGTTTCTATATATGTAGAAAAAATTAACTATGTTACAACCCTTATGAACCATAGAAGTAAATATTGATATTATCTACTAAAGTTTGATCGTGTCTTTGATCCTAGATTTTGAATAGATCAAGGTGCCTTATGTGTTCAAGTTGATATATTTTTGTGGTAATGATACGTGGTTAGAAATAAGTTATTCCACATATGGAAATTTAATTTTGTGAGTGTTTATTTTAAATCCATTCTATCTTGATCGGAATGTTTTCTAGACAAGAGATCTTATAGAGAATGAGGATTCATTAATGAAGGTGGTGTATTTTCATATATTTTTCTATTCCTTTGGAGCTCATAATTTGGAGGAAAGGGAAATAATCTTGAAAACAAGAAATCATAGACTGACTATTCCAATTTTTGGAAAAGGCATGGATATCATGATTATTGGATATTAATGAATATATTGATCATTGGGATAGATTTTAGTGTCACTGTGGTTTAAGGGTTCAGGAAACAGATTTCATGAAAATGGATGAGGCACGATGGAAATATAAAAATCTATACAATTATGGAAAGCATTAAGAATGGTAAAATTTAACATGAGAATTGTAACCAAAATGAGATTCATGGAAATGAATTTAGAGCTTCTTCAAAAGTCAATGTTGATCCCAAAATCTTCATAGAGCATGTGTTTGATAATTAGGTGTGCACCTATCACTTTAGAATACTGAGAGAATTTGAAAAAAGTGTTGAATCACTCTGATTATTTATTGTATAATTCTTCGCAAATTAGGATTTATTCTGGAGGAAAATAATTGAAAAAAGTGAACGAACTAAATGAAAATTATGAATTTTTAATAGGGAAGTTTCATGAAAAATGAAATCATAAAAATGGATTTGGTTTTCTAAAAGGATGGGTACTTCATGAATGTTTATAGAATTATGAAGGATGAAACTTATTTGAAATATAATGGGGGTTTCACAAAGGATATATGTTTCACAAACTGTAGTTCTGAACATTTAGTTTTTGTGATCTGAGTGAGGTAGTGTGCTATCCCTAGAATTATTGTAAAAGATGTGTTCTTTTAATGGAGTGACCAAATATGAAAAAATGTAATCCAAAATAAGAAGTGAATTTTCTTAAATTTAGGTATTGCTGATTTCGTTTTGTGCATTCTCCATATAAAATCCCATAGTGGTGAACTAAGTAAAATAGTTGTGTTGTGTTTCTATTTCTACATATGGGTGTTTGATATTTTCACGATTCTACTAGATTGGATTAACTTGTTCCTAAAAATATGGGTAAAAGTGCCACCTAATTAATAGAAAAAATTTACACCCTAATTCACCCCTTCCCCCCCATAGAGTTTTTGTGTCCAGTAAGTGGTATGAGAGGGAGTTTTCTAGGAAATATATCTATTTTTAATTCCTTATTAAGGAATCAGAGAATGTTAGGGTGTTCATTTTTTTTGTAATAGACTTTTATATTTTTAATAATAGAGTGATATCTCATTTATGATATCCTAGTATGTAAATTCTATATTCCACAATTTATGTGGTTCTTGTTTGTGATCTGATGAGAATTTCTACGAATGAAACATATAGGTAATTCTTTATGCAGATATAAAAGATCAAAATAGTCTTACTACATCACTATCTGATTAATGCTATTTGAAAACAATTAATTGAATATTGACACAATCTATGTGACATAAAGTAAAAAATATATATAAATGTAATAAAAAAATAAAAGAGGTTAATGTCCATGTTAATCACATTATGTTTGATTATTTGAAGATACATCTAGATGAAAAATGAAGATATATTTTTTAATCTAATTCATAATGACTCTGGATCAATTTGAAGACATGGTGAAGAAATTAAATATATTGAAATTGTAAAGAAAATACTTAGAAAGATCCCATCTCAACACATTTAAATGTGTCATCCCTTGAGGAAATCTATCTGTCTAATATTTCTCTTGATGATCTGTTGAGTAGTCTGAAAGACTATGAAATTAGAGTCAAACCAAGAGATAAAAAAATTGAATTATGAATAGAAATTGAATTCATTTTCATGTATAAATTATAAATATCCAATGGAATTGATGATGTAGATAAGCTGGATGATGAATTTCAATCTCTTATTACTATAAAATCCAAGGTAGGAAAATTGATGTTTGAACGAAATATATATTTATCTTGTTTTTTTGTGTCAATGTTTGGGACATTGAAGATATGTGTTCAAGGAAATGAAATGATATATAAATTGAAGTAGGCACAATGAAATGACCTTAGTGGATTCTCCATAAGAAAGATGACATCAAATTAGTGAATAACATTTTTGAGAAGTGTTTCATTAAGAAAGAGTGAAAATATAATAATGTCATTTTAGTTGATGTTGAGGAATATCTTAAATCTTATATCGAAGATTCCATGATGGATATAGTTGAATAGGTTATTCATTTTAAATATGAATTCAATCATTCCAATGGTGTTATATATTATAAGTCAAAAAATGGGAGATATCTTAATGATCATGACATTAAATGAATGAAAAAATAAATATTTGATATTTGTTGAAAGATTCACTATAACATTTGGGTCAATTAAAATGAGGGATTTATCTAATGGAATGAGTGATATAAAAATAATTAATGACTATTCTATGATCAGAAGTGGTTTTGGAGTTTAAAATCGTGATTTAAGAATAATAAAATGTCATCAATGAACATACATAGAGACTTGATGAAAATTATAATATCATTAAAGGACTTGAATACGAATATTTTAATTTAATTAGTATTCAGGAAACAGAATCAAAATCATGGTAATCAAAAAAGAAATTATATTTTTGAAGTTTTTTTATTGTGTAGAGAATTTGAAAAGTGTAAAATGTCATTATGAATTATTATAGATATAAATTAATCATAAAATAAATATTATTATGGGGAAAATTGGAACTAGATGTGGTATAGAGATATCAATTTATAGAAATGGGCTTAGATAATGAAAATGGAAGAAGTATTTTGGAAATACCACATAGGAATGTGATTTTAATATAGAATCGGCTACAAACCAAATAGAGAAGAAGGATAAAAGTAATCCTAAATTATATAGAAGGATCATTAGTAAAATATATATTCAAAATATTGGTACATGTATAGGAATGGAAATGTAAAGATATATCCTTTTATGAAATTTCAATTTTGTGTCTTTCTAGTCTATATCATGTCTTACTATGAAGAAGAAATGTGTTATATGGATAGAGAGGTTCCAAACATTAAATAAGGGAGAATAAAACCATATAAATTATTATATAGAAAAAATAATTTCAATGTAAATTGTTTTCAATGTTCTAATATTATCCATAATGTTATTCATTGAAGGGTGAGGAAAGGTGGCAGAAATAAGTATAGACTATCATGACAAGTCAATACTGGTCAACTAGACAGAATAATCCTTGATAATAGATTACATATTTTTTAATAAGAATATGAGTGTGATTCAACCGTTCATTTGGAAAAGATGTGGGAGAGGCTTTCTTTTTACTCTAAAAAATCAGTTATCTCATAGAATTATGAGAGTAATATTGAGAAATCTAGCTAGAAATAAACTTTTTTCAAAGCCTCAAATAATAGTATCACCTTGAATTTTAGTAGTGGATGCACATACTACATGATAGAAAATGTATTTTTGTTAAAAATTATTATGAAAATTGTAAATAGGATATTGATATTTGAGAGTGATGGTGACAAAAAAATACAGGGTAGGTGAAATACAGAAGTAGAAAATGGAGAGATAATGATGGAAAAAATTATCTACATGGATGGTATGCATCATAATATCTTGAGTGTGATTCAACTATGTGACTCAGGGCTTGTAGTGACATTCAATCAGAAGGGGTGAACCATCATATAGAATAAATGAAATTTTATCATCAAAGGATGTAATAAAAAAATTAATTTATACAATGTAAAGAGTAAATAAGATACATATTTCTTAAAAACTAAAGGGTAAAAATATTTAAGGAACAAAAGTTTGAGTGAAATTAATCAAAGAATAATGGAAAAAATATACTAGATAAATTTTTTTTCGACATTCCCAATCTCAAGGGTGATTCATAAAAGGAATTTCAAGCTTGCATGAGAGAAAAGATGGTTCAGAATTCTTATTGGATGAGGAATAAAAGGATATCAAATATTCTTGACGTATTGAACACATATGTGGGTATTCTGATGAATATGGATGTTACATATGATGAGTGGTATTTAATTATTCTTATTTATAAATATTGTAAAATTTTATGAGTGATGTTTATCAAGCTCAAATGTAATGTGATTAAATGCATGAAAAAATATCTTTAAAGAGATTAGAATGAGGTAGGCCGCATAATAATGATATTATAATACAGTAAAAGAAGAAAATTATCATCCATGAATTTTTAAAATACCTCAGAAATCATAGGGTCAAGCAAGAGATGTCATAATTAAGAACACCTCAACTAAATGGGGTAGTTAAATTCATTAATCATTAGGTAAATACAATGTGTTGAACTATCCCGACTGAGATTTGTTTCTAATATCAGTTTTGGAAGGAGGATAATTAGGTATCAATGTATACTCAAAATCAGACAATTGTATTTATTTGAGAGGACATTCCCTATATTAGATATGGAATAGAATAAAGAGAATTAAAAGTATTATCATATATTTGGAATTGAATGTTTAATATGAAACAAAGAAGGAAATCAAGGAATGTTTAGTGATGATAAGGATGATGAAATATTATTTAGATTTTAAAAAACTATATGAGCATAAAAATTGAACAATAATCTTCTTATTAATATTTTGATAATAAATGATTTCATAATTATTTGTGAAAAAACTATGAAAAACACAAAAATAACATATGATAAATACAAGAGAATATGTTGGAGAATATGTTAATGATGAAAAATGTAGTAGAAGAGAGAAATATTCTAATATAGGAATTTTGGAAAACATTACAAACATTTAGGGTTCTCGAAAGTATAATTATTTAGATATATAATTGGAAGAGGAAATAATTGTTGGAGAAACACTATCAGAACAACATATGACAAATACAAGATAATATGTTGATCAATACAACATTATTTGGGATTGGGTAAGGCCTATACTTAAAATGAGAATGATGATTGAGACACATTATTCTATCTTACAAATAGAGGGACCAACCTTGTTTGAAGAAGTGGAATATGAAGAATCTTGTGTAAAGTACATGAATGATGAACTATATCAGGTGGCAGAAAATAGGCATGGGATTTACACGAGAACAGAAACTCACAATGTGATTGGAAGAAAGTGTGTTTTCAAAAAAAATGATAACCATGGAAATGTAAAATGAAACAAGGAACACATAATTTTTAAATGACAAGCACCGATTAAATTCAGTGTTGTTAAATAATAAGAAACTCATCACTTGAAGACATGAAGATAGTTTGGAAAAAGGGGTGAATGTAACAACCCGAGATTTTATGAGAATTATTATTTTTTAATTTCATTGATATCTTGTGGTGTACGCTACACCAAGATTATCTTGCACTATACGCAACACCGTATTAGCTTGCAGGACACACAACACCATTCTTGGCTCGTGTTGCACACAATTTCAAGTTCGTTTTGTAGAAATTATTCTATGCAACATTAAGTATAGTCTTTGTTTAATGTATAAATGAAATAGGGTTGTATTTTATTATACACAAAGACAATGGCATCTTGCACTACACGCCACCCTGAATTGGATTTCATTACACGCAATCGCGACCTTCCTCGATAGCGTTTGCAATACGCAATACATGGTTTTACTAAAAAATGATATATTGTTATAATATTATTAAAAACTAGCCATTATGAATAGTATTAACTACATTTTGAATTTTATAACATTATTATTCATCTTACATATTTTCTAGAACATGGTATGAGAATAAAAAAAAATTGGGTAAAATAATTATTTTTCAAAAAATGCTGTTTTGCCGCCTTTTGATGGAACACCCAATTTAAATCTAGTTTTTGACATGTTTATAAGTTCAATTTGAAAAAATAAAATTTTTCCTTGGAATCAGGATATAAATATTTAATTTCGATAAAATTTTCATATTATTCTGATAACTTTCATATTTTGATGAATAGTAAAAACACGCTATATTATAATTAAAAACAACTTTTTTTCATTGAAATAATTGATATGGTTAGATTATATTTTTAATTGGTTTAAAAGTGTAATTAGAATATATTTTTATTATTAAATCCAATGTTGGTCATTGTAATTAATTTCACTTTGAAATTGGACATAAACAAGTATCAATCTTTGAATAGTAATTGTTTTTTAAAAACACGCTATTTTGTTTGATAATAGGAATTAATTTTAAAATTAACTAATGCCAATTCTATGTTTTGAATTTGGAAAAATAGACATCATTTTTGAATTCAGAATATCAAATATATCTTAGGAGGTAGTTTTGGTATTTTTCTAAAAAACATCAATTTTTGATG
Organism: Viscum album; assembly: GCA_963277665.1. Lineage (NCBI taxonomy): Eukaryota > Viridiplantae > Streptophyta > Magnoliopsida > Santalales > Viscaceae > Viscum > Viscum album. The sequence goes on along the minus strand of OY728164.1, from coordinate 916,729,452 downwards.
AATAGTGAAAACACTGAGTTTTTGGTTAAAATCGACTTTTTATTTAAAAAATAATTAATTTGATTTATATTTATTTTAGGTCAATATATATACATAATAATTATATATGTTCAATGAAATTCATTGGAGTCATTTTATAATAATTTTAGATTTATAAAAATTTTGTATTGAACTTTTCACCATCTTTTACCCACCACAAAGGAGCTTTTGCAATTGTTAATATAAACTAATTTTACCGCTTCTGTGATTTGAATTTCAAAAATATGAGAGACATGTTTAATATCAAGGATTACAATTTGGTCCAATTAGAAAAAATATTTTTTGGTGAATAGTAACTTTTTACATTTATTTACCACGGTTAAAAGTAAATTGGGTAATTCAAGGTTAAATGAATATTATAATAAATCAAAATTACCTTAAAACTTGTACAAACCTTATTGGGTGAGTAATGGACGACCATGGTCATCCTTGGGTCGATTTTGGGACCCCATGGAGACACATATGAAAGACAATGACACATTAGAATAATTAATTTAATGTAAAGACAAAATTGGCATTAACAAAAATGTTTTAGTAATTAATTTTTATAAGGGGATATATAAATTATCATTTAGACTATAAATATTAATTGGAAAGCTAAAACGATTTCCTACATGTTGGTATTTGTTTTATAATTTTTAGACATCAAATAAATTAAATTATTTAGGACACAATAATGATGCAGTATTTACCTCACTAATAAACGATTTAAATATATAAGATTATATTGTTTAAAATATTATCCAAAACATGTCCAATTTTGATTGGATGATTATCTTTAGACCATGAGTCATCTAACTTCGACCATAATTATTTTTGGACCTTTTGAAACCAAATATAAATTTACAATAAAATAATATTTTCACACTTTCCAAAAGATCCTCTCCTCCCCCTTATAAAAAGAGACCATTTCTATCCAATTCCTCGCACCTCTCAAGCCATTTTGCTCGTAAAAACTCTTCCCAATTAATATCCCTACATACATATCCCCCTAGAAGCCTTACCTTAGGCATAGGGCACTCCAAGAAGTCCCTTTGGTTCAAACCAAAGGAAGTTAACCAAATTAAAGGTAACTGTTTCTCTTAAATTGTGTTCTTTTATTCTACTTCTCCAACCCCTAAACTCTTTTTAATCCTTTATTTTGTAACAAAACCCGTACCCTAAATATAATAAGATTTCTTATGAGATGGATTCAAACTACACTTACATACACCTCCATCTAATGGATGAAGAACATAATTTTTCTGTGGATGGAAAACTAATGCCTCACGAAACGATGATTGTTCAATTTTCTCCTACCGCTTATCATGGTGGGCATTATGATGGCAATGTATTCATATATGATATATATTTTGATTATGATTTCCTTATTCTTCTTAACATCCCAATTATATGAAGCCTTTATGGGTTCCATAGTTGGTAAATATTATTATCTCATTGAAGAAGTGCGGACTACCGCCCCCTCAAAGTGATGTGATTTGTTAATGCCTTATGTGGGATGTATAAATGATGGAGTTAATGATATTATATATGATATTATACTGGAATTATAATTTACCTATTCTATTTAAATAATAAATAGAAATGAAAGTATCGTTCTTGCGTATGTACGGCTTACCGTCTCCATGAACAGTGCATTTTATTTCTTACCTCCATATGTTATGTACTATTATAAATACATGTATAAGATGTATATATAATGAATATATATGATATATAAATAATTATTTATATTATGGAAGTATGTAAATCTTGATATAAGTAATACTAACATCAAGAACAACAATTCCAAACACGTACGATAAATAAGATGATTTTACCCAACACGTTGCTTTATCATGGAACTTACAAAAGAACGGGTAATATAAAGTCATAAGTGAACCATATATGATATCATAACAATGAATATGATTCTGTAATAAGTAAATGACATTTTTTTAATCATTATACAAGAGGTTCAGATACGTACGAAGCATATCAGTCCTAAGGTAAGGGATAATTATTCCAATATCATTCTTATCCGATAATGATTATTCGTAAGTATTTACTGGGGGTTATGTTTATTATCCATGTCCATATGTTCTAATTTTTTTTTCATAAAATTTTTACATTCCGTCCATGTATGTTTAAATACATTTTTATCCTTTTCTTACTTTTTCCACATCGTGTGAAAGGAATCATTCTTTTGTTTACCATACGAGGTACTTTTTGACTTTTCCAACAAAAGTACGATAAGAATGTTATTTTTAACTTATACAGCATGAATGGATTTTTAAGGTTTTATAAATACTTATTTTCATGAATCTTACTCCAATATATTTCATGACTATTTAAAAAAATCACTTTCTTTTAAAATTGAATGACATTTTGTGAAAAGAAAATGATTTTGAAGAAGAAAGGATATTTTACTCAAGAATTCAATTCAAGTGTTTTACCAAACCATTTTTCATCTAAGATGACATTATTTCATATGTGTATGTTTCAAATATAATGTCTCTATGATTTACATGGATTCAATTTTCTTATTATGAAATGATATCCATTTCATTTATATGGATTATGTGATGATGGGGTGATGTTTATGAACCCCGTTTTATTTATTGGGTTATTATGAATGGTGTATGTTTATTTTCTGGAAAAAGTAAGAATGATTTCATTATGAGATTGGTGGGACCTATATATCCCTCTAATGCATTGAGTTAATATTTATATCTCATGAGATAGAAATGGCTGGAATGACAAGTTAAACCAGTTCAGTAATACTGGACTGGAACGAGAAGTGAACTCGATTTAGAAAGGGACATTGTCCACTATGATAGTCTTGGAAGCAATGCCTTGGCTACTATGGAAATCATGTCATGTGTTTAATTTTTTCCATAATTACATGTTTTATTCCCTTTCTATTTATCATGATTAATGTTTCTTTATGATCTATGCCATATGTACTGCCATGTTGTATGTCATTGCTCAAGATTTTGATGTTTAAACATTATGTTCATGTTTTTAAGTTCAAATGTATATGACTTTCTTTATTTTATCCATGATTACCCTTACTGAGAATTTGAGCTCACCCATTATATGTTTTCTTTTGCACAAGATATAAATAGTGGTTTTAGGTAAGAAAACAAAAAAGGAATATCTTTATGGGAGATGTTAAAGATCTTTCACCATGATTAGAAGATTAAATTCCGAGTTTCCAAAGAGACTAAACTATTACGGTCCTTGTGTGTCTGTTTTTGTAATGTATTAAGTATTCCGCAAAAGCAATGTAATGTCCATGTACATCAAGCTTCAGGTCTCTACAGTTGGTATCAAAGGAAAGGTTTAGTTAAACTTTGGAAACTAGGATGAGAAAACATTAGTGGGATCCCTAGAGATATTTCTAAGTTATGTCTAGGGATGTATCTAAGGATAAGTATATGTATAGGTTATAATCCTACAATTCTGGTAATGATATTTGAATTAAACCTAAGATGTTAGATATTGAAGGTACTCCCCCTTTATTATTTTGTTTTCCTAGAATTATTTTTGCCTCTCACACTGTTCTTTTTGGGTTTTAGACGATGGATGGAACCCGAAGGAACTGTGTTGATCAATGTAATGGACAGTGCAATGATTGTCCACCCGAGCAACCAAATGTGATTGGAGATGGAGTGCAAAATCTTATTGCTATACTTACACAAGCTATGAATCATTCTGGATTTCCAAATGATCATATAAGGGAACAATATTCTATTTAGTTCTTTATGAGGCAACATCCATCGCCATTCAATGGGTCTTCTGATCCACTTGTTGCTGAATAATGGATCAGTACCACTGAAAAGATATTTTCCATACTTCACTGTTCGGAACAAGAAAAAATTTATTCTGAATATTTACCGTTTATAAGGTGATGCAGATCAATGGTGGTATCTAATTAAGAATACGAGGCCCCAAGATGAAATTGAATCCATGGAATTGGATGAGTTCAAGAACTAATTTTTCAATAAGTACTTCCCTCAAATTCTTCGAACAAAGATAGGAAAGGAGTTCCATGAGCTTAAGAAGAAGGATAATGAATATATTGGTATATACGAGGAGAATATTACTAGGCTTTCAAGGTATGCATCTGGCTTTATCATCCAACCTAAAAGTAAAGTTGATCGATTCTATAGTGTCTTAAAACAACGTCTTCGAAGGGAATTAGCTATAAGAGACTTCAGTAGCTATGATGAAATTGTGTGTTGTGCTGTCAAGGTAGAAATGGATGTTGGTGTAACATATCCATCTCATGGTTTTGACAAGAAACGAAAGATGGAGTTCAAGGAGAAATCTCAGAATAATGGTGAAAAGAAGATGAATGTTTCTCTATGCCCAATGTGTGGAATGATGGATTGTGGGGATTGTCTTAAAGGGACTAGAAAATGTTTTATGTGTGGAAAAGAAGGTCAGCATGCTTCTGAGTGTTGAAGTAATAGAAAAAGGGTTGCTACTGATGTGAATAAAGAAAAGACTGTAGAGAATGCTCCACCAATACTTCAATGCTTCAAGTGCAAAGAAATGGGCCATTATGCTAACCAATGCCCCAATCCAAGGGTTAATGATGATCGACGTGAGAAACCTCTTATGGAAAAGGACAAAGGGAAGTCACATGTGATCACTATTGGAAATGTTATGTATGACAATGATTTTGTGTAATGATTAAGTGTTTATGTAATGGAATTTCACAATAGTATTATGGAATCTCTTTTATGGTATTGTGGAATTTTGAAATATCTATGTATTGGTTTATTGTGGTTTTGAATAATTTTATGGTACCAGTAACAATGAAAAGTGATTCAAATATTTTGGAAAGCAGATGATATGCACATAATGAAGGGATAAGGTGAAGATAATATGTTTTATTGTATTCATGAGCTCATGACTGAAATAAGTACAATGTGATATCATGGTTTGAGTATATAGAATTTTTGGGATTTTGGTATTTGGAATGATTTAACTTTTGACAGCATTCATGTGTTTACTAAGGTTCAATGGGTATTCATTTTTCTAAAGAATACATGATTAAGGTATTCACATGATTAAATGTGACCAACAAGATATATGAGGGATAAATGATGGCATTCACGTGCGTGTTATGTCACCTTTCAAGTAATCGTTTTCTTTATACTATGAGATTGGACCGAAGTATTTTGGATAAGCCTAAAGATTGGAAAGAATTAATTTATACATAAGATAGTATTGTGTACTGCTAGAACATTTTTCGATATTATTGAAGGAATGTTATAATAATGTAGTTTTAAAAAAAGGGACAAACTGCAGGACGGGTGACAACCCGTTGTGTCAGACAAGGCTGTGGGAATCAAACCCACAACTGAAGTGGGACAGGCCATTTTCGCCTACCACTGGCCTACAAGAAGTCCCTAGTTAGTTGAAATTAGTTTTATTTTATTAAGAGGTTTGATAGATGAAGTATAAGTCCATTTTTGAATCATATACGATTAACCACATCATAGATGGACTTATGTATATTTGATAACTTTTTCTAACCTTTTGTTTGAAACAAAGGGAATGACTAATCATTCTATAACATGATCTGCTAACCCTTCATGAATGAAAAATTCAACTTCATTTCTTTAAGAGATGAAGTGGAAATTGTTCATGGCACGAACAACGGTGAGATTATACCAAAATCAACTAAGTATTTATTTTGATTTGAAAATTCTTCAACATTAGAGAAATGATCCTGAAAACAAAAATGTTGTCCTAGTGCTCTTATATATGATGAATCATATGGTACCTTAGATCATCACAAAATAATGGCTTTGTGATTCTTGGATTTTTCATCGCCATGTTTTCTACCAATCCCCATCATAACTTGATGATTAGATGTCTCTTACATATCCATATTTTTCACCTATCTTCTCCTATGTGGAAACCCAGTGATTAGTTAATTTGGTTAACCGTTACATTTCATAATTTTGTTTTTAAAGTTATGACATTATTATATTTTAATTTCATTGATATATTGTGTTGTACGCTACACCATGATTATCTTGCGCTATACGCAACACCGTATTAGCTTGCAGTATACGCAACACTATTCTTGGCTCATGTGGCACACAATTTCATGTTCGTTTTGTAGATATTTTTCTACGCAACATTATATATAGACTTTGTTTAATGTATAAATGAAATATGGTTTTATTTTTTTTATATGAAACAACAAAGGAGTCTTGCACTACACGCCACCCTGACTTGGCTTTCATTACACGCAATCGCGTCCTTCCTCGATAGCGTGTGCAGTACGCAATACCAGGTTTCACTAAACAATGATATATTGTTATAATATTATTACGGACTAGCCATTATGAATAGTATTAACTAAATTTTTAATTTTATGACATTATTATTCATCTTACATATTTTCTATAACATGGTATGAAAATAAAATAATTTTTCTGGGTAAAATAAGTATTTTTCAAAAAATGAAATTTTGCCACCTTTTGATGGCACACCTATTTTAAATCTAGTTTTTGACAGGATTATAAGTTCAATTTGATAAAATAAAATTCATCCTTGGAATCAGGATATAAAAATTTAATTTGGATAAATTTTTCATATTATTCTAATAACTTTCATATTTTGATGAATAGTAAAAACACGCTATATTATAATTAAAAACAACTTTTTTCATTGCAATAATTTATATAGTTAGATTATATTTTTAATTTGTTTTAAAGTTTAATTAGAATATATTTTTACCATTAAATCCAATGTTGGTCATTGGAAATAATTTCACTTTGAAATTGGACATACACAAGTATCAATCATTGGATAATTATTGTTTCTTAAAAACATGCTATTTGTTTTGATAAAAGGAATTAATTATAAAATTAATTAATTCCACTTCTATGTTTTGAATTTGGAAAAATAGACATCATTTTTGAATTCAGAATATCAAATATTTCTTAGGCTTAAATTTTGGTGTTTTTCTGAAAAACTTACATTTTTTATGAATAGTTGAAACACTGAGTTTTTGGTTAGAACCGACTTTTTATTTAGATAATAATTAATTTTATTTAAATTTATTTTATGTCAAAACATATACATAATACTTATATATATTCTACTAAATTCATTGGAGTCATTTTGTAATTATTTTAGATTTATAAAAATATTATATTGAACTTTTCACCATCTTTTACCCACCTCATAAGAGATTTTGCAATTGTTCATATAAATTAATTTTACCTCTTTTGTGGGTTGAATTTAGAAAATCCAAGAGACACGATTAATATCAAGGAGTAAAATGTGGTTCAATTAGATAAAAATAATTTTTTGTGAATAGTAACTTTTTAATTTTATTTACCACTATTAAAAGTAAATAGGGTAATTCAAGGTTAAAAGAATATTATAATAATTCAAAATTACCTTAACACTTGTCCAAACCTTATGGATGAGTACTGGCCAACCATGGTCATCCTTGTGTCAATTTTGGGACCCCATTGAGCCACTTATGAAAGATAATGACACATTAGATTAATTAATTTTATGTAAAGACAAAATTGGCATTAACAAAAATCTTTTAGTAATTAATTTTTATAATGGGATATATAAATTATCTTTTCGAATATTAATATTCATTAGAAAGATAAAACTATTTCCTACATTTTGGTATTTTTTTATAATTTTTAGACGTCAAATAAATTAAATTATTTATGACACCATAATGATGTAGTATTTACCTTATTAATAAATGATTTAAATAAATAAGATTATAAGGATTAAAATATTATCCAAAAGATGTCAATTTTGATTGGATGATTATATTTCGACCATGAGTCATCTTATCTTTGACCATAATGATTTTTGGCCCTTTTGAATGTGAATATAAGTTTATAATATAATAATATTTTCACACATTCCAAAAGATCCCCTCCTCTCCCTTATAAAAAGAGACCATTTCTATCCAATTACTCACACCTATCAACCCATTTTGCTCATCCAACCTCTACCCAATTAAGCTCCCTACATCCCTCGCCTCCCCCAAGAAGCCTTACCTTAGGCAGAAGGCACTCCAAGAAGTCCTTTTGGTTCAAACCAAAGGAAGTTATCCAAATTAAAGGTAACAGTTTTTCTAAAATTATTTTCTTTTATTCTACTTCTCCAACCCCTAAACTCTTTTTAATCCATTATTTTGTAACAAAACCAGTATCCTCAATATTATAGGATGTTTTTATGAGAAGTATTTGAACTACACTTACGCACCCCTCCATATAATGGATGAAGAACATAATGTATCTGTCGATGGAAAACTAACGCCTCACGAAACGATGATTATTCGATTTTCTCTTACCGCTTCTCATGGTGGCCATTATGATTGAAATGTATTAATATATGATATATATTATGTTTATGATTTCATTATGCTTATTTACTTCCCAATTATATCAAGCCTTTATGGTTTTCATAGTTAGGAAATACGATAATCTCATTTGAGGAAGTACGGACTACCACCCCCTCAAAGTGATGTGAGTCGTTAATTCCTTATGTGTGATGTATAAAGGATGGAGTTAATGATATTATATATGATATTATACTGGAATTATAACATACCCATTCCGTTAAAATAATAAATAGAAATGAAAGTAGCGTTCATCCGTACGTACGGCTTCTGTCTCCATGAACGGTGCATTTTATTTCTTATCTCCATATGTTATGTACTATTATAAATACATGTATATTCTGGATATATAGTGAATATATATGATATATAAATCATAATTTATATTCTGGAAGTATGTAAATCATGATTTAATTAATACTAACATCAAGAACAACATGTCCAAACACGTACGATAAATAAGATGATTTTACCCAAAACGTTTCATTAACATGGAACATACAAAAGAACGGGTAATATAAAGTTATAAGTAAACCATATATGATATCATAACAATGATTATGATTCTGTAATAAGTAAATGACATTATTTAAATCATTATATAGGAGTTTCGGATACGTACGAAGCATATTAGACCTAAGGTAAGGGATAATTATTCCAATCTCATTCTTATCAGAGATTGATTATTCGTAAGTATTTAATGGGGGTTATATTTATTATCCTTATACATATGTTCTCAAAATGTTTTCATAAAATGTTTACTTTCCTTCTACATGTGTTTAAAGACATTTTTACCCTTTTTTTACTTTTACCACATCGTATGGATGTAATATTTCTTTTGTTTACCATATGAGGTACTTTTTGACTTTTCCGACAAAATTACGAGAAGAATGTTATTTTTAACTTAAACAACATGAACAAATTTTTACAGTTTTATAAAACCTTATTTTCATGAAGATTCCTCCAAAATATTTCATCACTATTTTCAACAAAATTCTTTTTCTTTTACAATTTCATGACATTTTGTGAAAAGAAAATGATTTTGAAGAAGAAATTATTTTTTCCTCAAGAATTCATTTCAAGTGTTTTATGAAAACAATTTTTCATCTAAGATGACATTATTTCATATGTTTATGTTTCAAGTATAATGTCCTTATGATTTAAATGGTTTCACTTTTCTTATTATGAAATGATATCCATTTCTTTTATATGGATTATGTGATGATGGGATGATGTTTAGGAAACCCATTTTATTTATTAGGTTATTATGAATGATTTATGTATATTTTGTGGCACAAGTAAGAATGATTAAATTATGAGATGGGTGGGACCTATATCTCTCTATAATTAATTGGGTAAAGATTTATATCTCATGAGATAGACATGGATGGAATGGCAAGTTAAACTGGTTCAGTAATACAGGACTGGAATGAGAAGTGAACTCGATTCAGAAAGGGACTTTGTCCACTAAGATGGTCTTGGCAGCAATGCCTTGAGTACTATGGAAATCATATCATGTGATTAATGTTTTTCCACAATTACATGTTTTATTCCCATGAAATTTATCATGATTATTGTTTCTATATGATATATGCCTTATGTACTACCATGTTTTATGTCATTGCTCAAGATTTTGATATTTTAACATTATGTTCAGAATTTTTAAGTTCAAATGTATATGATTTGTTTTATTTTATCCATTCTTACCCTTACAGAGCATTTGAGCTCACCCTTTATATGTTTTCTTTTCCCCAGGATATAAAGAAAAGTTTTAGTTAAGAAAACAAAAAGGGAATATCTTTATGGGAGATTTTGAAGATATTTTACCACGATTAGAAGATTAAATTCCGAGTTTCCAAATACACTAAACTATTACAGTCCTTATGTGTCTATTTTTGTTTTGTATTAAGTATTCCGCAAAAGCAATGTAATGTCCATGTACGTCATGCTTCAGGTCTCTACAGTTGGTATTAGAGGAAAGGTTTAGTTATGCTTTGGAAACTAGGATGCGAAAACTTTAGTGAGATCCATAGAGATATTTATAAGGTATGTCTAGGGATGTATCTAAGGTTATGTATAAGTAGAGGTTATAGTCCTACAATTCTGGTAACGATATTTGAATTGAACCTAAGATTTTAGATATTGAAGGTACTCCCCATTTATTATGTCATTTTCCTAGCATGATTTTTTCCTCTCACACTGTTCTTTTTGGGTTTTAGATGATGTCTGGAACCCAAAGAAACCGTGTTGATCAATGTAATGGAAAATGCAATGATTATCCTCTTGAGGAACCAAATGTGATGGGAGATGGAGTGAAAAATCTTATTTCTATACTTACACAATCTATGAATCATTTTGGATTCCCAAATGATCAGAGAAGGGAAAAATATTCTATTGAGTCCTTCATGAGGCAACATCCATCGTCATTCAATGGGTCTTCTGATCCACTTGTTGCTGAACAATGGATCGGTACCATTGAAAAGATATTTTCCATACTTCGCTGTTCGGAACATGAAAAAGTCATTCTGTATATTTACCTTTAGAAGGTGAAACATATCAATGGTGGACTATAATAAAGAATACGAGGCCATGAGATGAAATTGAATCCATGGAATGGGATGATTTGAAGAACTTATTTTTCAATAAGTATTTCCCTTGTATTCATCGAACAAATATGGAAAAAAAGTTCCTTTAGCTTAAGAAAAAGGATGATGAATCTTTTGGTATATACGAGGCAAATTTTACAAGGCTTGAAAGGTATGCATCTGGAATTATCATCCAACCTGAACGTAGAGATGATCGATTCTTCAGTGGCTTAAAACCATTTCTTCGAAGGGAATTAGCTATAAAAGACTTCAGTAGCTAAGAAGAAATTGTGCGTTGTGCTATCAAGGAATAAATGGAAGTTGGAGTAATATATCCATCTCATGGTATTGATGTGAAATTAATGATAGAGTTAAAGGAAAAATCTCAGAATAATTGTGAAAAGAAGATGAATGTTTCTTTAGGCCCAAAGTGTGGAAAGATGCATGGTGGAGATTGTCTTAAAGGGACTAGAAAATGTTTTATGTGTGGAAAGTAAGGTCATCGAGTAGCTGAGTGTCTAAGTAATAGAAAAAAGGTTTCTAATGATGTGAATAAAGAAAAGACTGTAGAGAACGCTCCACCAACACTTCAATGCGTCATGTGCAAGGAAATGGGGCATTATGCTAACAAATGCCCTAATCCAAGGGTTAATGATGATCGACGTGAGAAACCTCTTAAAGAAAAGGACAAAGGGATGTCACATGCAATCATTATTGGCGATGTTGAGTATGACAATGATGTTGTGTAATGATTAAGTATTTATGTAATGGGATTTCAAAATAGTGTTATGGAATTTCATTTATGGTATTGTGGAATTTTGGAATATCTATGTATTGGTCTATTGTGGTTTTCAATAATTTTATGGTACCGGTAACCATGAAAAGTGACTGAAATATTTTGGAAAGCAGATGTTATGCACATAATGAAGGGATAAGGAGAAAATAATATGTTTGATTGTATTCATGAGCTCATGACTAAAATAAGGACAATGTGATATCATGGTTATAGTATATATAATTTTTGGGATTTTGGTATGTGGAAAGATTTAACTTTTGACAGCATTGATGTTTTCACTATGGTTAAATGGGTAATCATTTTTCTAGAGAATACATGATTAAGGTATTCACATGATTGGAATGTTACCAACAGGATATATGAGGGATAAATGATGGTATGCACGTGCGTGTTATGTGACCTTTCAAGTAATCATTTTCTTTATACTATGAGCATGAACAGAAGTATTTTGAATAAGCCTAAATATTGGAATGAATTAATTTAGACATAAGATAGTATTTTTTAAGTCTAGAACATTTTTTGATTTTATTGCAGGAATGTTATAATAATGTAGTTTTAAAAAAAGGGACAACCTGCAGGATGGGCGAAAACCCGTTGTGTCAGACAAGGCTGTGGGAATCAAACACACAACTGAAGTGCAGCAGGCCTTTAACGCCTACCACTATAATACAGGAAGTCCCTGGTTAGTAGAAATTGTGTTTATTTTATTAAGTGGTATGATATATGAATTATAAGTCCATTTTTGGAATCATATACGATTAACCAGACCATAGATGGACTTATGTATATTTGATAACTTTTTCTAACCTTTTGTTTGAAATAGACGGAATGACGCATCATTCTATAACATGATCTGGTAACACTTCATGAATGACAAATTAAACTTAATTTCTTTAAGATATGAAGTAGAAATTGTTCAAGGCACAAACAACGGTGAGATTGTCTCAAAATCAACTACGTATTTCTTTTGATTCAAAAATTCCTCAACATTAGAGAAATGACCCTGAAAACCAAAAATGTTGTCCTAGTACTCTTGTATCTGATGAATCAGATGGTACCTTATATCGTCAAAAATTTATGGCTTTGTGATTATTGGATTTTTCATAGCCATGTTCTCTACCACTCTCCATCAGAACTTGATGGTAACATTTCTCTTCCATATCCATATTTTTCACCTATGTTCTCCTATGAGGAAACCCAATGATTAGTTAATTTGGGTTACAATTTCGTTTCATAATTTAGTTTTTAAAGATAAGTTTTGGTATTCATTTTTACGATGAGGGTTTCTATGAAAGAAATTATCAAGTAACAACCCATTTATAACCCCGACGAATTTTGTGGGCGAAATTCATTTTATGGGCGGTAGAATGTAACAACCTGAGATTTTATGAGAATTATTATTGTTTAAATTCATTGATGTATTGTGTTGTACGCTACACCAAGATTATCTTGCGCTATATGCAACACGTATTAGCATGTAGCATACGCAACACTATTCGTGGCTCGTGTTGCACATAATTTCAAGTTCATTTTGTAGAAATTATTATATGCAACATTAAGTATAGACTTTGTTTAATGTATAAATGAAATATGGTAGTATTTTATTATATTAAAAAAATGATTCTTTCACTACACTCCACCCTGACTTGGCTTTCATTACATGCAATTGTGACCTTCCTCAATAGCGTGTGCAATATGCAATACTGGGTTTCACTAAACAACTATATATTGTAATAATATTATTACAGACAAGCCGTTATGAATTGTATTAACTAAATTTGCAATTTTATAAAATTATTATTCATCTTACATATTTTCTAGAAAATGGTACGAGAATAATATAAATTTTTCGTTTAAAATAAGTATTTTTTAAAAAATGCAGTTTTGACACCTTTTGATGGAACACCCACATTAAATCTAGTTTTTGACACGTTTATAAGTTAAATTTGACCAAATAAAATTATTCCTTGGAATCAAGATATAAAAATTTAATTTGGATATATTTTTCATATTATTCTGATAAATTTCATATTTTGATGTATAATAAAAACACGCTATATTTTAATTAAAAACGGATTTTTTCATTGCAATAATTTATATGGTTATATTATCTTCATAATTGGTTTTAAAGTGTAATTATAATATATTTTTTCCATTAAATCCAATTTTGGTCATTGGAATTAATTTCACTATGAAATTGGATATAAACAAGTATCAATCATTGGATAATTATTGTTTCTTAAAAACACGCTATTTGTTTTGATAACGGGAATTAATTTTAAAATTAATTAATTCCACTTCAATGTTTTTAATTTGGAAAAATAGAAATAATTTTGGAATTTGGAATATCAAATATAGCTTAGGCTGAATTTTTGGTATTTTTCTGAAAAACATCAATTTTTGATGAATAGTGAAAACACTGAGTTTTTAGTTAAAACTGTGTATTATTTAAATAATAATTTATTTTATTTAAATTTATTTTAGGTCAAAACATATACATAATACATATATAAGTTCAATTAAATTCATTGGAGTCATTTTATAATTATTTTAGATTTATAAAAATATTGAATTGAACTTTTCATCATCTTTTACCCACCTCATAGGAGCTTTTGCAATTGTTCAGATAATTTAATTTTACCGCTACTGTGAGTTGAATTTCGAAAATATGAGAGACACATTTAATATCAAGGAGTAAAATGTTGTTCAATTAGATAAAAATAATTTTTGGTGAGTAGTAACTTTTAAATTTTATTTACCATGATTAAAAGTAAATTGGGTAATTCAAGGTTAAAAGAATATTATAATAAATCAAAATTACCTTAACACTTGTCCAAACCATATGGATAGGTAATTTCCGATGATGGTCATCCTTGGGACTATTTTGGGACCCCATGGAGAAACTTATGAATGACAATGACACATTAGAATAATCAATTTAATGTAAAGACAAAATTGGCATTAACAAAAATCTTTTATTATTTAATATTTATAAGGGAATATATAAATTATATTTTCGACTATAAATATTAATTGGAAATATAAAACGATTTCCTACAGGTTGGTATTTTTTAATAATTTTTAGATGTCAAATAAATTAAATTATTTATGACACAATAATGATGCAGTATTTACCTCATTAATAAATGATTTAAATAAATAAGATTATAATGATTAAAATATTATCCAAAACATGTCCAATTCGGATTGGATGATTATATTTAGACCATGAGTCATCTTATCTTCGACCATTATGATTTTTGGACCTTTTGAAACCCAATATAAGTTTATAATAAAATAATATTTTCACACTTTCCAAAAGAGCCCCTCCTCCCCCTTATAAAAAGAGATCATTTCTATCCAATCTCTCACACTCTCAAGCCATTTAACTCGTCCAACATCTACCCAATTAAGCTCCCTATATCCCCCTCCTACACCTAGAAGCCTTACCTTAGGGAAAAGGCACTCCAAGAAGTCTGTTTGGTTCAAAGAAAAGGAAGTTACCGAAATTAAATGTAACAGTTTCTCTTAAATTGTTCTCTTTTATTCTACTTCTCCAAACCCTAAAATCTTCTTAATACTTTATTTTGAAACAAAAACAGTATAATCAATATACAAGGATGTTTTTATGAAGGGATTTTACCTACAATTACACACACCTCCAACTAATGGATGAAGAACATAATGTTTCTGTGGATAGAAAACTAACGCGTCACGAAACGATGACTGTTCGATTTTCTCCTACCACTTCTCATGGTGGCCATTATGATGTCACTGTAATCATATATGATATATATTATGTTTATTATTTCTTTAGGCTTCTTTACATCCCAATTATATCAGGCCTTTATGGTTTCCATAGTTGGTAAATACGATAATCTCTTTCGAGGAAGTGCGGACTACAACCCCCTCAAAGTGATGTGATTCGTTAATGCCTTATATGGGATGTATAAAGGATAGAGATAATGATATTATATATTATATTATACTGGAATTATAATATACCTATTTCATTAAAATAATAAATATAAGTGAAAGTAGCGTTCATACGTACGTACGACTTACCGTCTCCATGAACTGGGCATTTTATTTCTTACCTCTATATGTTATGTACTATTATAAATACATGTATATGCTGGATATATAATGAATATATATGATATATAAATCATGATTTACATTCTGGAAGTAGATTAATCATGATATAAGTAATACTAACATCAATAACAACAAGTCCAAACAGGTACAATAAATAAGATAATTTTACCCAAAACGTTTCTTTAACATGGAACTTACAAATGAATGGGTAATATAAAGTCATAATTGAACCATATATGATATCATAACAATGAATATGATTCTGTAATAAGTCAATGAAATTATTTAAATCATTATATAGGAGGTTCTTATACGTACGAATCATATCGGACCTAAGGTAAGGGATAATTATTCCAATCTCATTCTTATCCGAGATTGACTATTCGTAAGTATTTACTGGGGGTTATGTTTATTATCCATGTCCATATGTTCTAAAAATGTTTTCATAAAATGTTTACTTTTTTTTCCATGTATGTTTAAAGAAAATTTTACCCTTTTATTACTTTTACCACATCGTATGGAAGGAATCTTTCTTTTGTTTACCATACGAGGTACTTTTTGACTTTTCTGACAAAAGTACGAGAAGATTTTTATTTTTAACATATATGGAATGAACGGATTTTTACGGTTTTATAAAGCCCTGTTTTCATGAAGATTCCTCAAAAATATTTCAAGAATATTTTAAAAAAAACTTTTCTTTTAAAATTGAATGACATTTTGAGAAAAGAAAATGATTTTGAAGAAGAAATGATATTTTCCTCAAGAATTAATTTCAAGTGTTTTATCAAATCCATTTTCATCTAAGATGACATTATTTCATATGTGTATGTTTCAAGTATAATGTCTCTATGATTTACATGGTTTCATTTTTCTTTTTATGAAATGATATCCATTTATTTTATATGGATTATGTGATGATGTGATGTCGTTCATGAAACCCATTTTATTTATTAGGTTATTATGAATGATGTATGTTTATTTTGTGGTACAAGTATGGATGATTTCATTATGAGATGGGTGGGACCTATATAATCCTCTAATTAATTGGGTAAAGATTTATATCTCATGTGATAGACATGGTTGGAACGACAAGTTAAACCGGTTCAGTAATACAGGACTGGAACAAGAAGTGAACACGATTCAGAAAGAGACTTTTTCCACTAAAATGGTCTTGGCTGGAATGCCTTTGCTACTATGGAAATCGTATCATGTGATTAATTATTTTTCCACAATTACATGTTTTATTCCCATGCTATTTATCATGATTAATGTTTCTTTATGATCAATGCCTTTTGTACCTCGATGTTTTATGTCATTTCTCACGATTTTGATGTTTAAACATTATGTCCATGTTTTTAAGTTCAAATGTATATGATTTGTTTTATTTTATCCATGCTTACCCTTATGGAGCATTTAAGCTCACCATTTATATGTATTCTTTTCCCCTGGATATAAAAAAAGGTTTTAGGTAAGAAAACAAAAAGTGAATATCTTTATGGGATATGTTGAAGATCTTTCACCATGATTAGAAAATTAAATTCCGAGTTTCCAAAGACACTAAACTATTACGGTCCTTGTGTGTCTGTTTTTGTTATGTATTATGTATTCCAAAAAAGCAATGTAATGTCCATGTACTTCAAGCTTTGGGTCTCTACAGTTGGTATCAGAGGAAAGTTTTAGTTAACCTTTTGAAACTAGGATGCGAAATATTTAGTGAGATCCCTAGAGACATTTCTAAGGTATTACTAGGGATGTCACTAAGGTTAAGTATAAAAATATGTTATAGTCCTAAAATTCTGGTAACGATATTTGAATTAAACCTAATATGATAGATATTTAAGTTACTCCCCCTTTATTATGTTGTTTTCCTAGCAAGATTTTTTCCTCTCATACTGTTCTTTTTGGGTTTTAGATGATGGATGGAACCTGAAGGAACCGCATTGATCAATGTAATGGAAAATGAAATGATTTTCCTCCCGAGAAACTAAATTTGATAGGAGATAGAGTGAAAAATCTTATTGTTATAGTTGAACAAGCTATGAATCAATCTGGATTTCCAAATGATCAGAGAAGGAAACAATATTATATTGAGTCCTTCATGAGGCAACATCCACCGTCATTCAATGGGTCTTCTGATCCACTTGTTACTGAACAACGGATCAGTACCATTGGAAAGATATTTTCCATACTTCGTTGTTCAGAACATGAAAAATTCATTCTGTCTATTTACTGTTTAGAAGGTGAAGGAGATCAATGGTGGACTCTAATTAGGAATACGAGGCCTCGAGATGAAATTGAATCCATGGAATGGGATGAGTTCAAGAACTTATTTTTCAATAAGTAATTCCCTCATATTCATCGACCAAAGATGGAAAAGGAGTTCCCTGAGCTTAAGTAAAAGGATGATGAATATGTTGGTATATATGAGGGGAGTTTTATAAGGCTTGAAAGGTATGCATCTGGCGTTATCATCCAAACTGAAAGTAAAGTTGATCAATTCTTCAGTGGCTAAAAACTAAGTCTTCGAAGGGCATTAGCTATAAGAGACTTCAGTAGCTATGAAGAAATTGTGCTTTGTACTATCAAGGTCGAAATGGAACTTGGTGTAACATATCCATCTCATGGTTTCTACAAGAAACGAAAGATGGAGTTCAAGGAGAAATCATATAATAATGGTGAAAAGAAGATGAATGTTTCTTTATGCCCAAAGTGTGGAATGATGCATGGTGAAGATTGTCTTAAAGGGACTAGAAAATGTTTTAAGTGTGGAAAAGAAGGTCATTGAGTATCTGAGTGTCGAAGTAATGGAAAAAGGGTTTCTAATGATGTGAATAATGAAAATACTATAGAGAACGCTCCACCAACACTTCAATGCTTCAATGCAAGTAAACAGGGCATTACGCTAACCAATTCCCTAATCCAAGGGTTAATGATGATCGACATGAGCAACCTCTTAAGGAAAATGAGAAAGGGAATTCACATGTGATCACTATTGGAGATGTTTAGTATGAAAATGATGTTGTGTGATGATTAAGTGTTTATGTAATGGGATTTCAAAATAGTATTATGGAATCTCATTTATAGTATTGTGGAATTTTGGAATATCTATGTATTGGTCTATTTTGGTTTTCAATAATTTTATGGTACTGATAACCCTGAAAAGTGATTCAAATATTTTGGAAAGCAGTTGATATGAACACAATGAAGGGATAAAGAGAAAATAATATGTTTGATAGTATTCATGAGTTCATGACTAAAATAAGGACAATGAGATATCATGGTTATAGTATATAGAATTTTTGGGATTTTGGTATGTGGATAGATTTAACTTTTGACAGCATTCATGTTTTAACTAAGGTTCAATGGGTATTCATTTTTCATGAGAATACATGATTAAGGTATTCACATGATTGGAATGTGACCAACAAAATATATGAGGGATAAATGATGGTATTCACGTGCATGTTATGTGACCTTTCAAGTAATCATTTTCTTTATACTATGAGCTTGGACTGATGTATTTTAGATAAGACTAAATATTGGAATGAATTAATTTAGACATAAGATTGTATTGTTTAAGGATAGAACTTTTTTCTATATTATTGCAAGAATGTTATAAAAATTTAGTATTAAAAAAAGGAGAACCTGCCGGACGGGAGACAACGCATTGTGTCGGACAAGACTTTGGGAATCAAACCCACAACTGAAGTGTGACAGTCCTTTATCGAATACCACTGTCCTACAGGAAGTCTCTGGTTAGTAGAAACAATGTTTATTTAATTAAGCAGTATGATAGATAAAGTATAAGTCAATTTTTGGAATCATATACGATTAACCACACCATAGATAGACTTATGTAGATTTTATAACTTTTTCTAACCTTTTGTTTGAAACAGATGGAATGACTCATCATTCTATCACATGATCTACTAACACTTCATGAATGACAAATTCAACTTCATTTCTTTAAGGGATAAAGTGGAAATTGTTCAAGGCACGAACAATTGTGAGATTGTACCAAAATCAACTAAGTATTTCATTTGATTCGAAAATTCTTCAATATTAGAGAAATGATCCTTAAAACCAAAAATGTTGTCCTAGTGCTCTTATATCTGATGAATCAGATGGTACCTTAGATCATCCCAAAATTATGGCTTTTTGATTGTTGGTTTTTTCATAGCCATGTTCTCTACCACTCTCCATTAGAACATGATGGTTAGATTTCTCTTCCATATCCATATTTTTCACCTATGTTCTCCTATGTGGAAACCCAGTTATTAGTTAATTTGGGTAACCATTACATTTCATAATTTAGTTTTTAAATTTATGTTTTGGTATTCTTTTTTATGATGTGGGTTTCTAAGAAAGAAATTCTCAAGTAATGAACCATTTATAACTCTGATTAATTTCGAGGGTGAAATTCATTTTAAGGGGGCTAGAATGTAACAACCCGAGATTTTATGAGAATTATTATTTTTTAATTTCATGGATATCCGGTGTTGTACGCTACACCATGACTATCTTCTGTTATACGCAACACCGTATTAGCTTGCAGTATACGCAACACTATTCTTGGCTCGTGTTGCAGATAATTTCAAGTTCGTTTTGTAGAAATTATTCTACACAACATTAAGTATAGACTTTGTTTAATGTATAAATGAAATATGGTTGTACTATTTTATATGAAACAACAAAGGAGTCTTACACTACATGCCACCATGACTTGGCTTTCATTACACGTAATCGCGACCTTCCTCGATAGTGTGTGCAGTAGATATATTGTTATAATATTATTACGAACTAGCTGTTATTAATAGTATTAACTATATTTAGAATTTTATAACATTATTATTCATCTTACATATTTTCTAGAACATGGTATGAGAATAAAATAAAATTTTTGGGTAAAATAAGTATAATTAAAAAAATACAGTTTTGCAGCCTTTTGATGGCACACCCACTTTAAATCTAGTTTTTGACATGTTTATAAGTTCAATTTTACAAAATAAAATTCTTCCTTGTAATCAGGATATAAAAATTTTATTTGGATAAATTTTTCATATTATTCTGATAACTTTCATATTTTGATGAATAGTAAAAACATGTTATATTTTAATTAAAAACAACTTTTTTCATCGCTATAATTTATATGGTTATATTATCTTTTTGAATAGTCTTAAAGTGTTATTTGAATATATGTTTACCATTAAATCCAATTTTTTTCATTGGAATTAATTTCACTTCGAAATTGGACATAAACAAGTATCTATCGTTGGATAGTTATTGTTTCTTAAAAACGCGGTATTTGTTTTGATAACGAGAATTAATTTTAAAATTAATTAATGAAACTTAAATGTTTTGAATTTGGAAAAATAGAAATCATTTTTTAATTCTGAATATCAAATATATCTTAGGCCGAATTTTTGGTATTTTTCTGAAAAACTTCAATTTTTGATGAATAGTGAATACACTGAGTTTTTGGTTAAAATCGACTTTTTATTTAAATAATCCGTTATTTGATTTAAATTTATTTTAGGTCAAAACATATACATAATACTTATATATGTTCAATGAAATTCATTGGATTCATTTTATAATTATTTTAGATTTATAAAAATATTGTATTGATCTTTTCACCATCTTTTACCCACCTCATAGGAGCTTTTGCAATTGTTCATATATCATAATTTTACCACTTCTGTGAGTTGAATTTCGAAAATCTGAGACACACAGATAATATCAAGGAGTAAAATGTGGTTCAATTAGATAAAAGTAATTTTTTGTGAATAGTAACTTTTTACTTTTATTTACCATGATTAAAAGTAAATAGGGTAATTCAAGGTTAAAAGAATATTATAATAATTAAAAATTACCTTAACACTTGTCCAAACCTTATGGATGAGTAATGGCCGACCATGGTCATCCTTGGGTTGATTTTGGGAACCCATCGAGCCACTTATGAAAGAAAATGACACATTAGATTAATTAATTTAATGTAAAGACAAAATTGGAATTAACAAAACCCTTTTAGTAATTAATTTTTATAAGGGGATATATAAATTATAATTTAGACTATAAATATTAATTGGAAAGATAAAAATATTTCATACATGTTAGTATTTTCTTTATAATTTTTAGACATCATATAAATTAAATTATTTATGACACAATAATGATGCAGTATTTACCTCATTAACAAATGATATAAATACATAAGATAATAATGATTAAAATATTATCTAAAACATGTCCAATTCTGATTGGATGATTATATTTCTACCATGAGTCATCGTATCTTAAAACATAATGATTTTTGGTCATTTTGAAACCGAATATAAGTTAATAATAAAATAATATTTTCACACTTTCAAAAAGAGCCACTCCTCCCCCTTATAAAAACAGACAATTTCTATCCAATTCCTCACACCTCTCAAGCCATTTTTCTCATCCAACCTCTTCCCAATTAAGCTCCATAAATCCCTCAACTACCCCTATAAGCCTTACCTTAGGCATAAGGAACTCCAAGAAGTCTTTTTGGTTCAAACCAAAGGAAGTTACCCAAATTAATGGTAACAGTTTCTATTAAATTGTTTTCTTTTATACTAGTTCTCCAACCTCTAAACTCTTTTTAATCCTTTATTTTGTAACAAAAACAGTTTCCTTAATATAATAGGATGTTTTTATGAGAAGTATTCGAACTACACTTACACACACCTCCATCTAATGGATGATGAATATAATGTTTCTGTGGATGAAAAACTAATGCCTCACGAAACGATGATTGTTCAATTTTCTCCTATCACTTCTCATGGTGGACATTATGATGGAAATATATTCATATATGATATATATTATGTTTATGATTTCCTTATTCTTCTTTAATTCCAAATTATATCAAGCCTTTATGGTTTTCATAGTTGATAATACGATAATCTCATTTGAGGAAGTACGGACAACAGCCCCCTCAAAGTGGTGTGATTCGTTAATGCCTTATGTGGGATGTATAAAGGAGGGAGTTAATGATATTATATATGATATTATACTGGAATTATAATATAACTATTCCATTAAAATAATAAATAGAAATGAAAGTAGTGTTCATGCGTATGTATGGCTTACCGTCTCCATGAACGGTGCATTTTATTTCATCCCTCCATATGTTGTGTACTATTAAAAATAAATGTATATGCTGGATATATATTGAATATATATGATATATAAATCATGATTTAAATTCTGGAAGTATGTAAATCATGATATATGTAATACTAACATCAATAACAACAAGTCCAAACACGTATGAAAAATAAGATGGTTTAAACCAAGACGTTGCATTAATATGGAACTTACAAAAGAAAGGGTAATATAAAACATAAGTGAACCCTATATGATATCATAACAATGAATATGATTCTGTAATAAGTCAATGACATTATTTAAATAATTATACAGAAGTTTCGGATACGTACGAAGCATATCTGACCTAAGGTAAGGGATAATTGTTCCAATCTCATTCTTATCCGAGATTGATTATTCGTAAGTATTTACACGGGGTTATGTTTATTATCCATGTCCATATGTTCTCAAAATGTTTTCATAAAATTTTTAAATTCCTTCCATCTATTTTTAATGAAATGTTTACCCTTTTCTTACATATAACACATCGTATGGATGGGATCTTTCTTTTGTTTACCATACAAGGTACATTTTGACTTTTCCGACAAAAGTACGAGAGGAATGTTATTTTTAACTTATACGGCAAGAACGGATTTTTATGGTTTTATAAAGCCATATTTTTATTAAGATTCCTCCAATAGATTTCATGACTATTTTCATCAAAATCATTTTGTTTTAAAATTTCCTGACATTTTTTGAAAAGAAAATTATTTTGAAGAAGAAAGGATATTTTCCTCAAGAATTCATTTCAAGTGTTTTATCAAAACCATTTTTCATCTAAGATGACATTATTTCATATGTGTATATTTCAGGTATATTTTCACTATTATTTACATGGTTTCACTTCTCTTATTATAAAACGATATCCATTTGATCTATATGAATTATGTGATGATGTGATGATGCTTATGAAACCCATTTTATTTATTGGGTTATTATGAATGATGTATGTTAATTTTGTGGCACAAGTACGAATGATTTAATTATGAGATGGGTGGGACCTATATCTCCATCCAATTCATTGGGTAAAGATTTATATCTAATGAGATAGACATGGCTGGAATGGAAAGTTAAACCGGTTCAGTAATACAGGACTAGAATGAGAAGTGAACTCGATTCAGAAAGGGACTTTGCCCACTAATATGGTCTTGGCAGCATTGCCTTGGCTACTATAGAAATCATATCATGTCATTTAATGTTTTTACACAATCAAACATTTTATTCCCATGCTATTTATCATGATTAATGTTTCTTTATGATCTATGCCTTATTTAATGCCATATTTTATGTCATTGCTAAAGTTTTTTATGTTTAAACATTATATTCAAGTTTTTTAGTTCAAATATATATGATTTGTTTTATTTTATCCATGCTTACCCTTACTGAGCATTTGAGCTCACCCTTTATATGTTTTCTTTTCCCCAGGATATAAAGAAAGGTTTTAGGTAAGAAAACAAAAAGGGAATATCTTTATGGGAGATGTTGATGATCTTTCACCACGATTAAAATATTTTATTCCGAGTTTCCAAAGACACTAAACTGTTACGGTCCTTGTGTGTCTGTTTTTGTTATGTATTAAGTATTCCAAAAAATCCATGTAATGTCCACGTAATTCAGTCTTTGGCTATCTAAAGTGAAATTGTATGATTTTAGGAAGGTATAATTCTTCATGAATTAGGAACTTTTTTCTAAAAAAACATCACAAAAAAAATTGTTAAGAACTAATTGACAATTCAGAACTTTATAAAAGGGAGTATCATAAAGAATTAGATATTCATAACGGTTTGGGGTTTTGGGTAGGTTGGGAGCCTCATCAAGGTTGGTAACTTTATGAAATTGTGTAGGTTCATGAAGGATAAATCATCATTTAAAAAGTAAGGGGATTTCACAAAGAATGGGAGCTTCATGAGAAATAGTTCTAAACATTTGGATTTAGTGAATAGTGAATTCAATTGCATTTTTATTGATGATGGTGTGAATAGATTATCGTGTTAATCAAAGAAAAATATGTATGTTCCTTATCTACCAGTAAATCCTTCATGTAAATATATTGAGAAAGACTTCACCCAATGTAGTGAGAAAGGGGTAGTTGATGTAAGTGATCAGTGAGAGGAAATGTAATATCTCTAAAATTATTTTAATGGTAGTGTGTGTAGAACAAAGTTATCATGTTTAAATAATATTAATTCATAATACCTAATAAATATTCCTATATTTAGGTGATATTGATGCACTGTCGAAGTTTTCCCCATGGACTTGACCATAGTAGAAAACCAAGTAAAATTGCTTTGTTTCATTTCTCATTGTTCAAGATATTTTTTTGATTCCATCTGACATGTTTAACAGAGTCCTTACAATGTAGGGATAAGATATATCTCATTGAAATAAAAATTTTATATGATTACTCACCACTCCCCTCTTATGGTGATTTAGGGTTCAACATTTATATAATTACTAGTACGAATTCCCTAAATTTTAGTATACTTTTTATTCATTATTATAGATTTATTTATGGATGATAAAGTAAGGAATATCATTAGAAGGTCCCAATCCTATCACTAAAACCATATAGTATATTTTATAATATTTAAAATTAAATTAGTAGAAATGTAAATATATTTTATATTTAGATATATTTTTGTGATTTTTTTTCAAGAATGAAGGTCTAATATAGTGAAAGGGTTGTTCTGTATTTGAAAATGATTGGGTTGAAGGGAATATTGTTTTGGTGTGGTTTGTGTCTTTTTGGGGTTACAAAAAATTTAATATATAGATTTGTAATGTATTTCACATGATTAAATGATTCTAGTTTTAGTATTTTAGAGGGTTTTAATTGCAGAATAAGTTATCCATAATGAGATTTGCCAATAAATCTGTTCTATTTTTGAGGAATCTCCTTATTTTTGTTAATGTTATAAATTTTCTATTTATGATTAGTTAGAATTATGAATGAAAAGCGTCATTTAAAAGTTTTTTAATGTGTGGAACTATGCTTAATTTTCCTTTTTTAGGATAGTATATATTTCTTTTATAAATTATTTTGAATCTCAATGATGATAATTGTTTAATACATATCATTTGTAACAACCTGTATTTTCTAGACCCTTCCTATTTCATAATTTCTGGTGTCAATGAATTATTAGGATGTATAATGGTAGTATTATTTTAATGGATATATTTATTTTCACCATTCCTCTATTATATCTTATGTTATGATATATATGGTAATTATCTAATTTAAAATATGACTTCAGCATTGAAGTTCACATTTGTTTCAATTCTTCAATAAAGAGAAAAACATTTCCCATTTAATTTTTTAAGGATAAAAAACATATTTATTTTTAATAAATTCAAAAAATATTATATATTTCTCAAATATATTGTGTATTCATAAAAAAAATTACACAAGGATGAAAACCTTATGAATTGAAAAAAACTCTTTCATATAGATATTTTACTATGTTAAAAATTATATGTTCATTGAAATTCCTTCTGTAAGGAAAACAATTATGTATTTTTTATAATGTTTAAAACCATATTAATGGAGAACATCATATATATGATATTAATGAATTATGTATTGGAATAATTTCATATGTATTAAATTTTAATCAATGGAAAATATCTTAAATTATGATATATATAATGTATGGAATTTATTAAAGAAAATATATTATATATCATAGATATATATTAGTTATAGAATAAATATCTTTAATATGGTAATTAATAATTATGAAATATATTTTGTATCCATTCAATTTGAAGATATATTCCCTTCATTACTATAGGATTTTTACAATGTATTTTAGGGTATTTAATATTTCATTGAATATGGACAATTAATGTGTCTTGTTAATATTGAAAAATTCCATCATGAACTTCCCCTCTACTATATCAAAAATTTAAATGAGGTGGATGAATATGTATTAAAAGGGTGAAGATATATATTCCATGTAGATTATTATATTATAAATTTTAGTTCTTTTGTCAACTTTTATTCATTACTTAATATATCATCTATTGATAGTGAAGAAAATTTTATGGTTTTGTTTTTTGTAAATTTTTGAATATGGTTCAGTTATGGATGAGATACACTATATTGGTGGGAGCTTCATTAGTGAATCTGTTTGGATTACTCAATGGGTAATTGAATGACTTCATTATGGTTGGTCATCTCTATCCCAATCATTATATCTTCAATAATACTAAATTTTTTGACATGTTCTATAGTATTCTTAACATCCCATATTAGTCCATTATTATCTCATTTTATATAACCTTACAACCAATTAATTTTTTTACACTAATCCATTCAATTTAAATCCTTTTATGAATTCACATAATTTAAAGGTAACATTATTGAACCACTTAAACCAATTTGACATCCCCCCTTATTGATGTACTAATATTCTGATTGGTTCATGCTCACTCATCATTCATGATTGTGGTGGTTTAGTCTAGGAGGGTGACTTTTTTATTTATTTACACACGTATTTAACCAATATCTTTTTGTTGTTCTATGGTTTTCAGTTTTTTTCAAATGGGATGGGTTGTTTTATATATTTTTTGTTCAAATGTTACTCTGTTCTCTGAGGATTGGTTGAAAAATCTGTCATAGGGTAGTACAAATTTCCTTTTATAACCCTAGGTTATGACAAATATTGTATAATATAACCCTTAGGGCTATCACTAGAGAGGGTGAAGGAAATAAATTCTCACTATTTGGTTAGAAAAATTGGGTTCGTTGTTACTTTATATTTTATAAGAAAATTTCATGAACTTAATTTATTCTCTTGGAATCAAGAAGATTAAATGTGATAGGTTTAGGGTAGGATATATAATTATATTGGAATCATGATATTTTCAATTTGATCAAATCCCCTTATTATTAATTAATAGTTCATAGAATCCATAATAGATTCAATATTCACCCAATGTTGTTGGTTACATTAAATACTAAAATTGTAGTTATCACCACATGTTTAGTTTCCCATACTCTTTGATAAAAGTATACAAGATATTGAAATTGTACATTACCCCTCAATTTCCAATGAATGGATCATTCTAGTATTGTTTATCATAAGAACTAAAATTCCCATATATTTACATCCAACCACGTTAGAATAATAATTATACCCTCACCAATAACACTAACCTATTGTATGGTATGAAAGCTAAACGATGTGGAGGGAGAATATAGATTATTAATTGAGGTAATTATATAAGAAAAATGATAAAAAAAATCAAATTGCAGTAATCTAAAATGTATTAAAACCCACTTAATACTATAGTAAATAAATATAAGAGACTTTCATTCCTTATGAACAAGACTCAAGCATCACAACTATGTCTCCAATATGAGTCCGATTAACAATTCTTATTAACCCCACCTAGTGAGGGTTAAAAAAAGTCAGTAGATAAGAATGAGTTCCACAAATAAAAAACGAAATAACATAAAATATTAAGGTAAAATATAATGAGATTCTCTACCTTAAGTCATGATCTTTTATCCATTTTAATGCTTCTTCTTTACATCTATTAATGGCCATTCAAACTATAGTACTATCTATTTTTCAGTATGTCTCATATTTTTTTATTCTTTTGAGTTTTGAAATTTTAGTTTGCATAAGGGTTTTTGGATGAAGGAAGGAGAGATGAATATGGAAACTAAATAAATTAATTGTTTAATTATATGAATGTTTATTGTTGGTGAGAATAATTTTTGGGAAGTTTGGCCAAAAAATTGATTCATGGTGTGAATAGTTATTCATGATATGAATACTTTCCTAGAAGTTGTGGTGAATTATTTTCCATGATTAAATATGATTTTTGGTTTTTTAGTGAGGTGACATCAATTAAATTATAATTGGAATTTTCAATGATTCATGATGTTACCTAATCAGTCATTCTATGTATCCGACTTTGTTTAGCCAACACATTTATTTCCATTTCACTATCATATCTTCTTGGTCCCATCATATTCATCCCAATCCAAGGTATCTATCCATGTTATTAAATATGATACTCTTCCTCAAAGACAAATTTAGGAAAATAATTAGTAGTTTGATTATGTGAATCAATGTGAAATTGAATAAAGAGTCAAAATTAGTTAGATCATTTGAATATTCCACATGTAAAACATATTCGAGTAGGTTGTTTTTTCTCTTTTAAAATTCTCAGGAATGTAAAAAATACTTTATTTAAAAATGGAAATCCTCATATATCAAAAAAAATTATTATGCAACAAATCCACTTGATGTTTCCCTCCCTAGTTGGTTTTTTAGAAATGTGTTCTGGGTGATTCCCAAAAAGTGATTGATGGATTGATAAAAAATGGTTTCTAAAAATAATGAATGTTCTTTATTTGCAACTCTGAAAAATCATATTTATAGTGTATTTTTATAGTTTCAATTTATAGTTCCTTATTAGTACAGATAGGGTAAAAAATTACAGAATAGGGTAAAAAGATGATATATCCCCAATTGATGTCATGCTTGAGGAAATATCTAATATCACAAGCATTGGAGTTGTCATTGTACGTGCGTGTGTGTTATTGTTTAAAAATATTGTTTGAATTTCCCAATTGATTATGAAAATATGGTTTTTTTCCTATAAGAACTATATTTTGGGTGAACTAATCATAAATTTCATAAATAATTTTTTATATAAAATTTTATCTTTTTTATTATTTCATTATTTAGGTATAACTATTTTAAAAAAATTGTAAGCTGCCCTAGTTATTTTTTTAGTTGGATGCAGGAGAAGTCTCATGGGGTTTTCCTACATGTTGTTTTTACACACCCCTATATAAAAACATTGGTATGTATGTCTTTACTATTTTCTTTGATATGGGAATGTGGATATTTTTTAATTGACTAATTGTTCTTCTTGAAGTAGCCGATATGGATATTAGAGGTAATGATGATGAGTTGGTTGAGTTCTAAGATCATTGAGAAGTTCATCCTTAGTGCCTAAGTATTTATTTATTTTTTTGTGTCATTGTTTTTATAGTTATATTATTTCATCATTATATCTGATTTTTTGTTTTTTTATACATTCATTTTTTGGTTTCACTCATGCAACATTTATATAGCTATCTATGTATTTTTTAAAATTATTATATATTTTGGTTTTCATGTGTGTGGGAAAAGTGTAAATTTATTCCACCCTTTTTTTCTTAAAACCTCAATTATTTTATCAACATTTAGAGATTGTAGAATGACACATAATATTATAAAAACTATTATCTTTTAAATAAAATGGTTAGGCTCGGGTTGTTTTATAACCCCAATGAGATCATTTCTATTTTGAATTTTGAATTCTTAATCTTTCCTATTGGACATTCTTAAAAAGCAACCTCTTTAACTCTATATAAAATCTATATCTAGATGAATATATTTTTATTTTTGGTAAAAATATTAGTTTTTTAGTTTGATTAATAATATAATTCTTGTGGTTTACTGTGATTAGATTACATTCATTCTGTTGTGTCATCACAGGGCTTTATGTTATTGTACAAATTATAATTTAAAATTTCCTTATACATCCAAATACATTATATTTCTCACATAATTCAACCCAAAATATTATGTTCTATTTGGTGCACTCCATAATTGGGGAAATATTTAGTGAGTCTTTATATCTTATGAATTATATTTCTGATTACTCTTAATATGTAGTTATTTTATATAGCTAAAAATTTATTCTTACAATCCCATAAATCAATAATGAAAAGAAATTATTCCTTCTACTAATGTTTGAGAAAAATTATTACCAAGATGAAATCATTATTACATATATGATATTCACATTTTAAATATTTGAATAATATCTTAAAAGTATAAAAAAATATCTTACAAAGTATCTTTTCCCATTATTCAATCACCAAAGTAAACTCATGCTTCTATCCATATAGAAGTTATCATGACTTTTATGTAATCCCTCCTCCTTCAAAATTAATTTGGGAAATAAACAAGTATATATCCAAATTATACTCCAATGTTTTAACATGGTTCTCTTACATTAAAAATAAAAATAAAGTTCTAATTAAATTGAAATCCACACATTTATTTTAAAAAATTCTTGTAAATATATTAAACCCCTATTTTTTAATTTTAAATAAATATTTATCAATTCCCATGAAATCACATATTATGTCAAAAAATCATAAATCATAGGGAATTAATGAACATTGGGGGATAAAGTGAATTGAATATAATTTGAAATATATTTATTTTATTCCATTATTATATTCCCCCAGACTAAATCCATGGATTAGAAGATAATTGAATAATAAAATGATTAATAAAAAATATTTAAAACAATAACTAGCACAATATACCATTTTAATGTCCAAGTCACTAAATCATGTCATAATTCCTAAATTTTATCAATTTAATTTAATTTATATAGTACATTCAATTCATTTCCACCAATTATATCCTCAAATAATCACATATTATAATATTCCTAAAAATATTTCACTAAAAATTCATGTATGAATTACTTAAAAATATTCTCATTCCAAACTCATATAAGGGCCCCATTTGAATTATAAATTTATTCATGCCCTTTAATTATTTCATCAACCTAGGACTTTCATGAGTAATTTTTTTTCTATGGCATAAATATTGGAAGGATATAAAAAATGAATACTCTATTGAAGAATATAATGTTTTTCACAATTTTGAATATTTTTGAATAATTCAATGTTTTCCCGTAGAATGTTGGGATCTTCACTACCTCTAATGAAAATGTACATCCAAACTTCACTATGAGTACCTTTGGCAGTCCAAAATTTTTTGTTATCAATAGAAAAAACAATTCTTATTTCTAAAACTCACTTAATGTAGTGATTTTTTCAATTTAAACAGATTCAATAAGTTGATGAGGAATTGAGTTTTTGTGGGAATGGGGTTATCATTTTACATTAAAATATTTATGGTCTTCCATCCAAAAATTGAATATGGTTTTCAACATATTCTTATATTTCTATCATGAAAATTATCCACTCGACATCAACATTTTCATATTTAAAAATTGATCATATTTCTATAAAATATATTAACAAAGCCTATCTTCTCCCTCCCCTATCGGTGAGTTCCACCATAGATAATAAATTATCTTCTAAATCTTGGTAGTTTAGAATTTTGGTCTTATAATGTAGTGACATTTAAAGGTCATTCATGGATATTAGGTAGGAATAATTAAATTTCAAGGTATTCTATAGATTTGGGTTCATTGAAAAAAAAAATTTCATTCAAAATCAGACCTAAATAATTTATAATAAAAGGTGTTAAATGCTCTATTATTCTATATTGTTCCGTAATGAAATCCATATTTTCAAATATGTGTTGGTTCTATCAAAAATTTATAGAAATTTAAGAAGTTGTGATATTGGTATTATGAATCCCACATGTATTTGATTTTAATATTGTGTAGTATTTCAGGGCATGTGACTCAAAAATTTGTGATCATATAATGAATTTACCATAGATGGAATTAAATAAAATGTGATTTTTAGTATTCCTCTCTGGTGGAAATATGGATCAAATTAGTATCTCATCATTGAAATAAGTTCAAAATTTTAAAAGTAATTTTATTCCAGCATAACTACATTTTAATAACACTAAAAATGAAAAAGAAACACATAAAATGACCCAAAATGAAAAAGGAATCAGTTTTTCAAAAAATGTTAAATCTAGAAATGTTTATTTAACAAACTAATAATTTACTAAAAATAATCATTTTTGTTAATACTACATCTGATAAAATGTGTTACATGAAAGAATAAAATAAAATGAAATACTGTATATCTTATTATAACGACCTTTAAATATAAAACATTTAGAGAATACAATATCATTAAGAAAATTACAAGAAGACTAAATTTTAATGTAAATAAGAAGTTGATGGTAAAATTTTTAATGATTTTATGTTTTCTAATACCAATAAATTTCTAAAATACAATTATTCAAAGTGAAATACGTAAAGGGAAGTGATTAAAAACATTAAATACTAAAAACAATATATTTTTCAAATACTTTTTTCTAAATGTGTTTTGTAATTTGTCATAATAAATTATATTTCCTATTTTTAAAGAATACTTCGGTTGATATCTTATATTCCAATGCATAATCTAATTGATTAAAACTCATTAAATTAGTAATTTATGTAAAATAAAATTATGGAAATTTAATGTTTAAAAACTCATTATTTCTAAAACATTTTTTAGTATAATTTTTAGTTTCATTTAAAATATTCATTTATATATTTTTTAATTAAAATTTGATAAAATAAAATAATTTTTTTAATTCATTATATCAAAATTTTCTTTGGATTCAATTTGGGTATTTTTCTAAAATGGTTGATTTTTTAGTTGAATTGTGAATGTATATTTTTTACTAATACCATATATTTTATGAATATATAACTAGTTAATTATGTCTTAGAAAAATAAAACAAAATTATAATTAATAATGATTATACAGAGTGAAATAATTCATTTATAAAATAACTCTATTGAATTTAGAGAACTCTTGTTTATCATTTTAAAACTCAGGTAATATTTTATTATAATAATAATTAATTTAAGGATTTTAATTTTAATTAAGGTTTCATAAGGTGGAATTAATTTTTTGGATACATTAAAATTAACATAACTATTATCTGGTGAATAATAAACTTCTTAATTTAATGTCAATCTCAAAATTACAAAATTTTACCAAAAATTTCAATTTATGCATAAAACAATAATTTTCTAAAAAATATTATTAATGTGTTATATATGTATAAGTATATAATTAAGATGAATAACTTTTATAAATTATCTAGACTAAAATTAATTTATTATATTTACTTGGTTGGTCCAAATTATGTAACAATATTACTTTACTTTAAGTCATAAAAATCAGGTTGGTAAAACACTTATTACCATAGTAAAATCCAATATGATAATTGTGATATGTAAAAGGAAAAAACCATAAAAAATGTATCTAAATGATTTTATGTATGATTTACCTACATTAATATTACTTTTCCATCGTTACTTTTATATATGGATCCACATTACATAACAAAGATTATTTCTTTTCTATATTATGAAATTATATTTTATAAAATTTCATTCCCTTCACTTATAAAAGTATCATTCCAACACTCAATAAAATAAAATATAAGAATTGAAATTCATATTAAATATTAAATTCTTTTAATTATCATATAATAGTCTTTCATGTTAAAACCCCTTCACTCCCACAAAGTTCTTATATACCCTCCATTTCCATGAAATCTTGCAAGAGAAAGTTCATGCTCTAAATGTAATTATTATTCACTCACCAATTTTTATTTATTTATATTTTTCTTTAAATATAATAAAATAATATTTTACCTATAATAATATAATTAAATATTTAGGATTTATATAATGAAATATTTTTATTATATGTAAATAACCATTATATACCTTTCTTTCTTCCAATAAAAGAAAAATGATGTTTCTGTTATGGACCGACTACCATCACTAAAAATTACATGTTTTACATGGTAATTACACATTGTTAAGATATTTTAAAACGAAAATAAGTGCATAAATATTATATTTATAACACTACTAATCTTATAAAAATATAATTCCTTACCTAACTTGCTTCAGTTCTTTGTAAAATGAATGTTCCATACGTGTTTACATGTGTACTACAGCCTCTACAAAACATCATATTTGTTTCATCATAGAAACATAGGGAATGTTATAAAAATGTATATAAATTATAAAAATGATACATATGAAGTTTTTATGTCCATTCAATGGTTTATATTAATATTTTAAACATTATTACTATACCTCCTTGTATTTATGTGTAATTAATGAAATAATCTCATTATAAATTTTACCTTTATATTTCATAAATAAAAACATCATGGGATGAAAATTGATCATTTAAACTCCATATAAAAATTATTATTTTTCCTCAAATAATATAAAAATTCTTAACATAGTATCAAAAGAAGTAGGATCAATTTCTCCATTATGAACTCATTCATAATAAAATATTTACATTCACCCGATAATGAAAACAAAAAATAACTAACTAATTTATTTTTATTTAATGATTATTAATGAAGATTATATGTGTTATTATATATGAATAAGGTTTTAAAATTAGTAATCAATATTTCACTATTTATTATACCTGATGTAAGAAGGTATTCTATTTGGAGGGAATAGAAGGCAGGGGTTATTTGACACAATTTCCACTCCAAGAGATATGTTTCATATTGTGCAAAATATTTTCAATTAAATAGTGTAATTATTATACTACAGGACACTATTATAATTATAAACTATAATTTATTTTTTTATTTATAATTCTATATCATGACACCTTTATCATAATATTTTCATTCAAAAGTTACAAATGTAAAAAAGGGGTTTCTCATCTAATTTTTTTAATTGAGAGTTTTATAATATCAAACATTTTTTTGTTTCATGTTGTGTATATGATTACAATGAATTTATTTTACCATAATTTTTATAAAAAATTAAATATACATCCATATCATGTTTTTTACTATTGAACTTTTTTCATAGGTTACAAAAGTCGTAAATTTCTATTTACGAATCTCATTATCAAATCAATATTTCTTCTGAATTGAAGTCTATATTGGTAAATTATATTATACTTATCTATATAATTCCCATAATATTATTCCTATGTGGTTATTCATATGTATTTAATTTCTATTTTACCATTTATGTTTCCATGGTTCATAAATTACACGATGCTATTATTTTAATTGAATCCCACCCCACATATCCTTTTGGCCTTAAATATCATCCATCCATATCCATATTCTTTTAGATGATATTATGAATATAAATAAATATAACATAATAATAAATTATAGTCATTTTATACTATTTAATTATTCCTTATAAAATAGTTTTCAAAAATTCCTTTTTATTTTACAAATGGATCATTTTTTAAAAATGTTTGAAAAAATATTATTCTTAATGGTTTTCATGAAAACAGTATTTTTTTCATTTATATCCATTATTATTCATGAAGATTCATTTCCATGTTTTTATGAATTAAAAAAGTATTTGTAATTTTCTTGTTTTTAATGTTATTTATAATGAAAAGTTCATTTCCCCATGTTTTTGAAATTCATTTAACCGATGTTTTAAATTAATATTAGTTAATTTTATAAGGGGAACTTCATATAATGCCGTAATTTTTTATTCCACTCAACTTCTTTTTATATAACTTTATGTATTTCCTTGTACATATTACTTAAAATTTAATTAAAATGTTATTTATTTAAATTTTCTTGAGATTATATTTTGAAAATGTTTTTTTGAAGTTTCATGTAACTACGTATTTTTAAATTAATATTAATAAATGTTTTCTAAAACAATTATTATGGTTTAAATTTCATTTTCCTTATTATCTAAAGGGATCCAATTTCCTATAGAGTTATATTTAATGGGAAAACCATGAATTTATCTTATGGAATAATCCTTTTGGATAATGTTTTGGGTAAAGACTGATTAATTTCATGATTTAAATTGTGGTTATACCATTTAGAAATATTGAAAAGAACATCTCAATTCCCTGAGATCATTATGAATTATGATTGAAATTAAAGGGTATTCATTCTTATTTTTCAATATTATTTATCCGATTATCATGAAACATGTTTTTCATCTATGTTGATATAATTTATCATTATTATGATCAATAGTGGAAATTATCATTTGTTACGACACACCATATTTATTTGGATTTCCTATGCAGATGTTTTATGATTGTTTTTTCACCCAACACATCTATTTTCCATTGTGTTAATTAAGGTGATGTCAAAATTATGAATGCATTAATTTTATTATGGAAGTCATATTTATGGTTTTCATTATGTCATTGGTGGGTCCTTGATACCCAACCAATACATTGTGCATGAGAAACTCATAAATTAGTTTTCATGGTAGACCCATCAAGGGAAATAGGTAGTGTAGTCAGGTTATGTAAGTGAGATAGGTAAATATATGTGATCCATAATTGAATATTGTTATTTGGTCATTATATAAAATGGGGAACTATTTAGAGCACCTAACCCACTATGATATGATGGTATATTTATTTATCCCTCAAAAGCATTATGATTTCATATCCATAGGCCTGTGCCACATTTCTGTGTGATATGATTATGTTATGATTGATTCCCCCTATTTATTTTATTATGACTTTAAATTGTTATAACATGTAATATATTTGATATTTTTACGATATATGAATCATAAATGGACTGTGGTATATATTTTAGAGACTCAGTTTTCGCCTCATAAGACGTTTTAATATTTTTACGTATATTTTGAGAGTGAGGTGCAGATACAGCATATGATTTCAAGGATTGTTGTGCTTGGAATAAATTTTATTAAATAATTATGTGCTTTTACACTATACACACAAAAAAAGTAAGATATCCCACAAAATGGTGGATCATATCAAAAATATGATGACATGATTTAGTCTAGAGAGTGTTGTTTAACCTAGGCGGTGTGTAACATCCGTCATCATAGGACTCTATGGAAAACCCCACTAAGGGAAAAATTGTAAATGAAATAATTAAATTTAATTAATTTATTCTTAATTCCAAATCAAATAACTTTTGATAGGTTTCTAATATTATAAATATAAGACCCCCATTGAGTTCAAAAAGGGGTGTTATACCTAAGCGCTCCCTAACATGAAAGATTTCCGAACATCCAGATCATGCATGTATGGGAACATGTTTTTGTTTAATTACTTTATGTGTTGGATTCAAGGAATTAAAGAGTGGTTACTCCATAATCCACCATCCCTCTCTCTCCATCTATCCCCTCCCTCTCACTCTCTACCGTTCGATGTATGTTCTTCATCAGATCATGACGAAACATCATGCGTTGATAGATAAGAGCTCTAAAAACATAAGGACAAATCCAAAATCCAGGTAGGATTCTTATATCAAATTATAAATCTCTTGATTGTAGAAACATTTGTAGAAAATATTTTATTTCTATTTTCACTGCATTGGAATCCTTTAACGTTTGCCAAACTATCTATGGGACATCATCTGATTCGATTTCTAGTTTCCCGTTATTCATGTTCATCACATTATTCATCCCCTCAACATATTGATATGTCAATTGATAAATGAATCATGGATTAAGTCCTAGGTTTGTGAAGCCCTCAAGATCAGAATTCTGGATCTGCTCTTGGTCTTGATTTTCGGGTGCCAGAGGAGTTATGGTGGTGAGTGGAAGCGGAGAAAACATTTCTATAGATATAAGTAGTGACAACTCTTTGATTAGAGTTTATTGTTGTGTACATATGGTCCCAAGGATCTCAAATCTGGTCTCATTTTTTATTGGATCACAAGAGTTATCATATTAGAACCCAAATATTTTATGGTGAT
The DNA here is from genome assembly GCA_963277665.1 of Viscum album. Taxonomy (NCBI): domain Eukaryota; kingdom Viridiplantae; phylum Streptophyta; class Magnoliopsida; order Santalales; family Viscaceae; genus Viscum; species Viscum album. Next base: position 916,690,916 of record OY728164.1, on the reverse strand, counting down.
TACATATAGTAGACTACAGACAAGCAGAATGAAGCTCCGGTGGTGCAGAAGAGTAGCAGCGGTGGCTGGGTAGCACGCAGAGGTGTGGGTTGAGGGATGCAACGGTGTGGGGTCGACTAAACTATCACAGGGATGAGCATGGGTGGTGAATATTCAGGGTCAGATGGGGTGACTGGAGGTGGTGTAGTGGGGTCAACCCTCACCAGAGTGGGTTCAACCTTCGGAAGAGTCTGAGGTCTTAGGGCAGTGTGGGTTGAAGCCAATGGTGGGCCAGTGGGCCTTGGAACAACCCTAAAGGGCCAACCCAAGTGGGGAGGTTGAGTCGAACTAGGCTTGTCCAGCCTAATTGGGAATGGGAAACATTAAATGTCTATTTCTCATAGACCATACGTCTATTTTTAATAAAGTCTATGTTGACAAAACCCTTTCTATGGGCCAAACCATTTGATACCGTTTGGGGAATTTTTAATTTCTATGTTTGAAGCTCAAGGATGAGAAATTTTGTTTTCAATAATCATAATTCAAATATTATTATTTGAGGTTTCTTGTTTCGGGTCATACATATTCATATGATGCCCGACTGACACATCGTTAGAGGTGCTCCTACCCTATTGTTTAGGTGGACTTTTGAACACCAATTTTGGTTGTTTAAATCAATAGTCTGTTGTGGGACCCACAAGAAATATTTTGGGTATTGGTAGTAAATTAGAGATTCAACACAGTGTGCCTCTTTAGAACAAGAGAATAGTCGATCATGTATTATTTTTTAGAGAATAACAAAGGCATAATCCATTGGATATATTTTGGGATCATGGCATGGGACCCATATAGCACCGCTCTTATGTGGTATGTTGAAATGAATCTTCTTCACTGGGTGTCCATTTGGGATTCATGTGCAGTTTTTTCCAAGTATTTTTCTGAAAGGATCGCAATGGTGTTATATGTTTGTCTTATTCTGGATTCAAGGTGGAGGCCCTATCAAGAACTGTTCGCATGTGATGTTAAGAGATGCATCCTTTCTTCCAAATGTCTAATCTAGTTGAATGAATAGTAAATTCTTTTCACTTTTTTCACATGTATTGAAACAATGTGATTCTTTTTGTTAAATTTGTCCATTTGAGGAGGACTGGCAATGGAAATGATGTTTTTTCCCTTCAGAACACCGGTCAGCGTCGAACACTCATCTGACTTTTTTTGATCAAGATATGTCTTATACATAGAGAGTACACGGAATGCCCAGGGATACTTGTGTAGCAGTTCTATACCCGAGCATGGCTATGTAGAAATCAATGATACGAGATAGGTTCACATGTAGTGTGGGCCCCACATGCGATGTTTACCACTCTATGAATCTTCAACCTTTCATATATCGTTTTTTAAACTCATATATTTGCATCAGAGTAGCTCATCCTACGTGTTTTCTACATGTAACATGATAGTACCCTCCCTAATGGCATCTAAGATGTGATGCAAGATGTTATTAGTGCGACACCTATCTGTGGAAACACATGATGATGGAAGTGATCCTAATGAATCTTCAGAGAGGTTTTTGGCATACCACCCAAAAGGAATGGCTAGTGTGATTATTTGATGCTTTTGAAATGTAACCCCCCTACTGGGTAGGGCATGGGCCCTTGATGAATAAAAGTGGAATCAAATGTAAAATTGAGACACATGCCCTCATTCATTTATAATTGAATCCCCATAGGAATGGTCTTGGGTCCTCTACCTTTTGAGTGGACCCACCCTATCAGATAATGCACGAGTCCTCAAGGACCAAGGTGGAGCCCCTATCATACAAGGGCATGGGTCCCCACTACAATAGAGTGGAACCCCCCAACAGCCTGGGTGTGGGTCCTATTTGACTACTATTAGAGTGGAACCTCCTCCTCCTCCACCCCCATGATGCACTATGGCACGGGTCCCCATATTCTAGTTAGGTCTTCTGGCTACATAGAGTAGTGGCGTAGCATGATTTTAGGTAACTATTGGGATCACTTGAAAGAGAGGTGATTTTACCACTAAGACTCATCCTTGTGACGTGACACAAAACTGTGTGGGAAAGTCAGTGCCAACCAAAGGGGATAGCATCAAGGTGTGGTGATTGAGTCCCTTTGACTAGTTACTTTTGGGTAGACATGTGGGATGACAATCATCAGTGATGGTTACCCTTGGAATTGTTGGTGACTCTTATTCCTGGCCTAAGCTATGAAATTGATATATAATTACTCCATTTTTGTGTTTCTTTGGTTAAGAATATATATAAATATATCATGGTTATTGTACCCACTCATTGGTCTTTGGATAATCTCCTTCCAAGAGAGGTCATGACATGTAGGGTATGCCAGGTTATTTCAATTTCAATCTTGTCATTATTGGATGAGTCTACTCTCCTACTATATGTAATGAATACTTGATGAAAATTTCATCTTCTCACCATTTAGAGATCATTGTGTTGGTTGAGTTTTCTTTCACTATCTGGTTGGGATGAGATGCACTCTCTTTCTATGCCTTGTTCTATCTACTTCTCCCCTTTACAGTATACCCTTTCACATCTCCCTCTAGCCTTTGGGGAATCCAGCTGAATATTTTCATACTCACCCAATCTAGGGCTTTTTTCACAATCATTGTTCCCTTGGAAAGGATGTATATGTTTATCACGTATTCATAGGAGCTTAGGGGTATGAGATTGTTGACCATGTGCGGTGGTCATAACACGGGATTCATGAGTAGAACTCTACCAACTCTTTTACTTTTACACTTATTGTCAAGTTGAGGAACTTTTCTACCTAAGCATCTATCTTTTCCCTTCGTTTCTGTTTACTTTTCAATAAATCTACCTTCAGAGGTTGATGAATACTTGTGGTTTAATTATAGTATTTTTGAATCTTTTACCTTTTCTCTAAATTTCTACATTGAGTTGGTTGTGTGAATGGGTATAGGTACATAGTCAAGACCTCCCTTGGGTTTTTATTCCTTTAGCCCTTGTCACTTTCCCCTGGTAAATAGAGGTGGTTTTGGGGTAGATATTGCTCTATATCTAGTTTTGGTTTGGTCATGATAATATTTTCAACCATATTGAATTAAGATGAATGAAGATATGTTTTTATGATCTTTTAATCATTCAACAATAAACCATTTGTTATAAAATATAATTAATGTCAATTTTTGAACTATTTATTTAATTTTTGTTTAATGACATGAATAGAAATTTTATATTTCTAATATAATATTTTAAGACAATAATAATATCCTATATTTATCAATAATTTTTTTGTTCCACCATATCTCCCTGAAAATATATTAATTATAAACTTTTTTAAATCATTTATTTTTTTCTATTAATTAAGGAAATATTTTTTCAGTGTTGCACATTCATTTAATTTAATTATATAATAACCATAAATTAGAAATTTATTTCCACCTTAGTAATTATTTCATTATTATCAATGTAAGCATTAATATTCATTCACAAAAATCATTTTCTCTTATCTGAACTCATAATATATATTTAAAAGTAAGATAGTGAAAATTCATATTTTTATTTTCATTAAATATTAATTAGGTTATTTTCATGGAAATTATTCTATTATATAACTATATTTATAGGCAAGGTGGTAGGTGTTAAATTACATTCATCAAATAAGAAATATTATGAAATCATCTAACCTTAATATTTAGTGTTTATCTTGGTTAACAAGATTTTCCCATTAATTAGGTGGAAAATTTTATCAAAGTTACAATCATAAGAACTAAAAATAAAATGAAAGAAAAAAAAATTAATGATATTTATTATAAATAAGGAATCCAATTTCACATTACAGTTTTTATAAGTTGATGGATTTTATTTTAAAATAATCCTTAAAATTCATCATAATTAGTTTTTTTAGAAAAAAATATTTTTTTTATGAATAAAACTGGATTTATTCTTATACCATGCCTGGAAAAAAATTAATGATACAATATTTAGTATAATATATAATATATAAATTTCAATAAATTTAATCATGAGTAGTGATTAATTTAATTTATTAATTTGAAACCACATTGGATGCATTAAATCTATTTTTCATAAAAACAATACGTTTATTTTGAGTGGATTTTTTTAATCTATAATTAATTTAATATATGTGAGTACATTTTATTCATAAGTATTTAATAATTCAGTTTTTCTTATTAATAACTTCAAATAAAAAAAGAGAAAATACTTGTATAATATATAGTGGTTTCCTTAAACTTGATGTTCCATGTAACATCCCAAATATATTTCACTCAAGAGTAACTAAACCTAGTAGTCCACGTAGGATTTTATGTGGAACCCTATACAATTGTGTTTTCTTACTTCTATTGAGGTTCTAATGTAGGTATAGTGTAAAAAAATACCTGATAAAATCATTTGTAAATAGTGGTTGAAATAAATGAAAAATAAATAACATATAATAATAACTTCAGAACCCGAAAATGGTCAAGAAAACCATCATTGCATGAACATGAAGAGTCAGAAATATATAATTTAAACATAGATAAGTTAAATCATACAACTAGGAGAGAGATACAATGAATAATTAAGAAAAAATATCTCCATATGGAAGGAATCCAAAGTACATGTTTGACCAAAAAATCATTGTCAAGTCTTGTCCCATTATAATGAAACAACAATGAGGCACCAACCATGTCATATCCCTCCTTAAAGAGATATATCTAGGAACTCAATGACACATAAAATAGGGTTCTAGTAAAACTCTGTTGGCCACCACCAATAGTGTTTAATGAAAATCCAGATTGTGAATAATAAATATTTTTTTTGTAGGTTTATTTAAAAATGATGTAAAAGATTGTAGTATAAATAACCATGTCAAGATCATGTTCCATAGTGGACACCTAGCCAACAATACATGCTTTGTAATATATTATAGGGCCTCTAAGAAATTACTATTTATGAAAATGGAACTAGGACCCAAGGTGTATAACCAAAGAATTCATATATCATTAAATCATATGTGGTTTATATATATATATATATATATATGGAAAATCAGTCTAAAAAATCTAATAAGGGGGAATCCTGCATGAAAATATAAATAATTAATGAGTATCTATACATCCCAAATATTTAATTATTAAATATAAATAATGTGACGTCCACTTTCCAAGTTTAAATAGTATGAAACATCATTTCCATTAGTTCTGATAAGCAATGTGGAATTTCAAGTCCACTAATACTAATTAAAAAATATGTAAAATCAGGTTCAATAGCTCTTATTAAACATTATCCAACAACTAAAAATAAAATATGATGAATTCCACACCCAACAAAGTCATCATATATAATAAATTGTTTTCTTTGAGAATTATGAGTCATTCTAAGGTATACTATTAAAATATTGACATATGCATTAAATAAATAACCATTGGGTATATGATAAATATCCATTTAATAATGTTATTCATAATGATCATTCAATTTTCCAATTCATAGCATATAATAAAGGTGAATCATGAACGAACATTCCATAATACAATTTATATATTTTTTTATGAATTTAGTCAAATCACCGTTGAATGATATTTAGGTCCATGAAATGGAATTTAACAATCTAACAATTCTTATAACTCATCTCATTAATGGATTTATTTATAAATTATAAAGGGGTCAAGTGGATATCCATTCCATATTCCATCAATTTCATTTGATACAATTTGACCAGTTCACTTAAGAAAATGCGAAAAATTATTTAAGGGTTTTTCTTCTCATAAGAGACATGATGTTCAAATGATGTTTCAAACAACCAAATGCATCAGTACAACCAATTTAAGAGTGTGTAATAAGAAAATTGTAGTCAAATCACTCCAAGGGTGGTTTAGTCACATGGCATGTGAATCAGTCATTAATATTTATTCCAACCAATCTTCAGTAGTGGTTCATGTTTAGTTTATGAACCTTTAATCATGTCATGTGGTCTAAATAACATCATAATTATTTCTTAAGAATTTTATTTATGGTATTTATTATTTTTATAGAATCATATTTAATACTATCATACATAAAAATAGTTCCTTTTATAATGGCATGACTATAAGGGAAAAATATATATACCACCCACATCAAGCCAGTAACGCCCCACAGTTATATTATTAGGATTTTATTTAAACCAAAATGATATAATTATATGAAATATAAAAAACACCAAAAAGGAAAAATTATCTTTGATGAAAATTGCATCCAATAGAGGATGATAAATTGAGATATGAAACAAGAGGCTATGTAAAACAACCGAGGGTGATCGAACATGATTGATGATGATATATTATAATCTCAATTGAGAAAGTCACAAAAAGTTGTATTGAGGAGACGATGAAGATATCATTGGAATATGAAATTATATGCATGAATAGTAGTTGAAATGGTGTCCTTTGGGTTTAAATTAGAAAGGGATAATTCAAAAATACACCCATTAAAAGGGATGCATGATTTTGTCACATGATTAGAATAAAAATGTGGAAACCATGCGCTAGTACTATCGAAGGGAACTCATCATCACTCAGATACGTACATAGTTTTAAAAAACATGGGTAGGACATGTAGAGGTACTATCCAAGATCCTCACCAACTGAAATTAATATATTCATGGTTAGAAAAATCATTCATTGCCTATGCGATTTTCCTCTATAATTTACCAAAAACACTTTTCATGGTAGTGAGACCTCAGGTTCATCTTTTAAAAAGAAATGTGACACCATCTAATGCTTGCACAGTTTTCTAGGATCATCAGCATGGTTTATAAAAAATTTTACTTCATAAAAACATGTCACATAGTTGATCCACATAGTTAGTACTACATTGTCTCTAACTATACGCAACCCATTATAGGTCAAAAAAATTTCTTCCTATTCTTCAAGATCCAAAAATTAATCAAAAAAAAAACAAGAAACCTCTCATCAATTAAAACATATATAAATAATTTATTTTTAGTGTTTTATAATTATTTTAATTTTATTTTATATTCCCAAATATTAAGGAAACCCTTCGACAAGTAGGAAACAAAAAATACCCTATAAAATTTATTCTAGTTTTGAAAAATGATTTTAATAATTTCTTCATCTTAGAACATATCATATTCAATAAGCAATAAAAGATAAAAAAACATAAATTAACCTACTTGGGTTGTTTTTTTCATTCATATGGATGTGTTTCATTTCCAAACACCCAATAAACCATTAAGGGTCCATTCTAGAGTAATATACATAGACCACTAAAACATGTACCGAAAATTTTAATCGCTACCAAAATGCTAATATGGAACTTACTCGATAACTTATATACAAAGAATTGATCACAAAAGGTTCTCCTACACAAGTCAAAATATTGTGCTTCTCACCATTGTTTTAATCGTTCATCAATAAATTCCAAACAACTATACACCCACCATTACAATTTCCTATTCAATAACATCCTTAGTATCTTTTAGACACATAAAGAATGATTCTAAACTAATTAAAATCTGTATCATGTGAGGACACCACATATTATTTGAAAATAACCCTAGAAAATTCTAAAGGTAACTTAAAATCTTTAATGATTACTGATTGTGGAAAATTCCATTCATTTTGTATAAGTTATAAAAAATTATTTTGTACTTTTTCTAGAAATTTCTCGAAGTACATCATTTAAAAAATGAAAAATTATTCCTTTCAAACTGTGTAGTAAAAAAGAAAAAATACGTAAAAATGAAATTAAACATCCACGGGATAATATTAATATAAAGAAGAAACATTTTTAGAAAAAACAGAAATGGAAAATAAATATTTCTGAATGGATTCCTAAAACAAAACAATCCTAAATATTGATGATCTTGTGGAATAAATACTCATCACGTTATAATCAGAAGAAACATATCCTCCATTAATGAAAGAAAATTATATGGAAAAAATACCATACAAATATGGATAATACTCATAAAATATATTCATGGGATACAAATACAACATATAACAAGAAACACGAAGTTTATAAGTCATGTTTCATATTTAAATAAAAGTGAGATATAAATCTTTTACTTTATGTATTAACTATATTTTTACTTGTGAAACCCCACTAGATAATATATATTAGTATATTATAAACCTATTAATTATATTTATTCAATTATATCATACCATATATTGTTTATGTATTTCCTTCAATTTTCTGTTAATTAAATATTTTCATGTTAATGTTAATTTTTATGTAATAACCATTTTGTTTTTGACATATGTTTTGATATGTTATATTTCTTATTGTCATACTAATATAATAATTTAATCATATAAATAATTATAACCATGATATAAATATAATTTATATTTATTACATAAGTATTTATAATAATTTATAAAATACAGGAATTAAATTCACTGTTCATGGAGGTTGTAGGCCATATGTACACATGAATGGTGTTTTCATTTTCTTGTCATATTAAAAAAAAGAAAATTATATGATATATTATCTTTAAAGAACCATTTTTAGGGTTTATATATAATATATTTTAATAAAATTCATCATTATAAGAATCTATGTGAAATATAGATAAAAACAAATCACATCGCATCATAGAGATGTTAAGACATACATACGCACAACTAATATTATCATTTTTTCAAAAGATTATGGGGTAAAATGTTAGATATTATAATATCATACTTGAAGTATAAATTTTTTATAAACATCATATATAAAAAATAAACCCCTCATAATTACCGCTCAAAAAACATGGTGGTGGAAATGATATTTATCGCAATATGGAGATGATAAGTTATATATATGAATGAGTGATACTTTCATTTCTTTTACGATGGGAAAGGGGAAGTATAGTGGCGTGTTCATAATCATAATAAGATTTAAGAATATTTTTTATACCGGGGATATTATTTTATGATATATATAATATATTAATATGATTTATATAAGAATAGAAAATGAGAGTGATTGGTTAGAGCGATTACATATTCCTCGAAATAGCTCTTTTAGATCTCCTCTAAAGGATTATAGGGTTAGTCTTCTTAGAATACCATAACCTCTATAATTTGACCAGGTATTATGAAACTAAAATTAAGTAGAGTTTGGTCGATATATAAGTGTTAATTTGTTATTAACAAGTGAGGTACGAGGTTCCCTTTTATAATTGAGTTTAGGGGAACTTTGGGAATTTGAAGAATATTAATTTATGATAAATTCAATATCATTTCTAATATATAAAAAATAGTATTTATTCTAAAATAATATTATATAAAATTATATTCCCATAAAAAAATTTATTTTATACATGTTTTGGTATTATTTTAAACCTTCCCATTTTGATTAACACTTAGTTAACCTTGTTTAATTTTAATAAAGGTAACCATTTATTCAATAATTAAATGTTGATAATTATTTTACTAAATGTAATTTAAATTATAAAAGACAATTCTATAAATTTTATGACCATATATATTTTTTAAAGATGTTTTATTATATTTAAATATATTAATAAAATTTAATTTTGATAAAATTTCATTAGTGTCAATTTTGACACCATTCAATATTTGGACTTTTAAAAATATCATGATAACAATTTAAAATTGAAAAAAATCTTCTAAAATATGTTTAATAGAACAGTGATATCTACAAAATATATTTATCACAATAATTATTAAAAATTTTATTTATTTTAATATTTTTATTAACATTTATTTGATATTTCCATAAATAAAATAATTACTACATCAGTGTTGTGTAATTATTTAATATACTTATTTGTTAACTAAAAATTAAAAATAAAGTACCATTACAATGATAAATCATTTATATTTAGGAATAATATTTATAGTCTAATATAGATATATATATATATATTCTATAAACCTATAATAAGTTATATAATATGTAAAACATGAACATGGAATCTTAATTTTTTACTAAAAAAAGTATTATAAATACCATAATTTCATCTAAGTGACCTAACAAGTGAAAAAGTAAAATATATCATGAAATTATGTTTATTAAGTTAAAAATATAAAATTATATTATTTCAAAGCTTATCTTTTTTCCCATGTGGACACATAATGGACATTAAAGACAAAGAAGAATGCATTTGATGACTTTCTTTGATTAAAATATTATATAAGACATTTTCATTGAAAATTTCTTATTAAACAACATTAATTAGATCCTTAGGATTTATTTTTTTGTGTTTCATAATACAATAACTTTTTTCATGGGTTAGAGTCATTTTATATTCTTTATCATTTTATTTTTTTAACAAAAATTCCATAATTAACCCTATACCATAGGAAAAACTATTACAATGGTAACTATTCATATTAAAAAAAACCAATATATTAAAAAATATTTGGACCTTCTAAATACAAAACTGTAATCCATTTTTTATAATCAACAAAAAAAATTTAGAATTAAATTTTCAATTAAACCGCTAAGCGACCAAGAAAATTTTTTTTTTCAAAAAAATTACCTATTAAATCATAATATATTTTTATAATGAATTCATAAATAAAATATACTTAAAACAAATAATTTTTTTTATTTTAAATAAAAATGAACTAATTATAAATTAAAACTAATCTAAAACATAATTTTACCTCTAAATAGATTTAGAAGAATATATATTTTTCTATTAAAATTAGTATTTTCACAATTTTGAATACCATGACTCCTCTCAAAAATACCAAATGTTTAACCAAAGAAAAATTTTATATCCATATTGTAAATAATATTTGTATTTTTAAAAATTGAATCTATAAAAATTTAAAAAACTAGTTTTTTAATAATTTAATCATCAACAGGAGATAATGATATCTTTTTACAATAAAACATATATTATTTATAAAATTGTACTTTTCTCATACCATGTATAGAAAACACATAATTTAAATTTTTTCAATTAGATTGAATATATATAATATTTATATAAATATTTCATTAATATAATTTAATAAGATTTATTTTTTATTTTTAGCTATAAAATATACTTTCTAGAGACCCAAAGCTTAACGTACATAGAAATTACCTTAATTTTGCGGAATACTTAGTACATAACAAAAACACACACACAAGGACCATAATAGTTTTGTGTCTTTGGAAACTCGGAATATAATCTTCTAATCGTGGTGAAAGATCTTCAATATCTCCCATAAAGATCTTCTTTTTTTTAAACCTAAATCCTTTCTTTATATCCTGGGGAAAACAAAACATAAAAGGGTGATCTCAAATGCTCATTAAGGGTAAACAAAAGAAATATCAATCACGTCATATTCATAAGAATATATCTTTTGGAAATCTAAACCTGCAAAAGAGATCATAATTTCAAAACATGGGATAAATAATAGTAGTGAAATTTAATCCCAATAATCATAACATAAAACATGAAACTTTGTGGAATACACACATAATCATAGAGAATCCTTTCTTATTAGTCAAGACTCATTGCCAAGACTATCTTAGTGGACAAAGTCCCTTTCTGAACCGAGTTCACTCCCCGTTTCAGCCCTGTTTCACTGAACCGGTATAACCTACCATTCCAGCCATGTCTATATCATGAGATATAAAATCTTTACCCAATGCATTGGAGGGATATATAGGTCCCACCCATCTCATAATGATACCATTATTATGTGTGCCACAAAATCATAAATCATACATCATTGCGTAACCCATGTAATAAATATTGGATTCGTAAACAACATGACATCATAAAACTATTCATATAAGATAAAGGATTTCATAAAAATAATTCCATCACAACATAATCAAAGAAATTTAATAATAGGGATAAAAACAGAACCCTTTATTATCTTAGATGGAAAATAATTTTGATAAAACACTTGAACTCCATTCTTGAGGAAAATATCCTTTCTACTTCAAAAACATTTTGCTTTCATAACATGTCATAAAATTTTAAACAAAAATAGTTTATTAAAAATAATCTTGAAAACTTGTAAAGGAAGATTCTTGGAAATAATGTTTTAAATATCCATTCATGCCGTAAGTTAAAAAACATTGTTCTTGTACTTTTGTTAGAAAAGTCAAAAAGTACCTCGTACAACAAAAGATTCCTTTAATATCATTTACTAAAAAACTCAACGAAGGGTAAAATTGGATTTAAACAATTGTAGGTGGATGGAAATAATATCACATATTGAGGAAACATGGATTTGGATATTAAAATACACCCCAGTAAATACCAAAGTATAAACAATCTCGGATAAAATGAGATTGTGATATTTTCCCTTACCTTAGGTCTGATTTGCTACGTAAGTGTCCAAACCTCCTGTATAATGATTTAAATAATGTTATTGACTTATTCCAGAATCATACATATTGTTATGATATCATATATGGTCATATTCTTATCTTATTATTAGTAATATTTCATTACTACTTGTTATTCGGGTGTTTATTACTTTTTTGTTCTTATGCATGTTTGTCGAATAAATTCTTATTCTTCTCTTTAGGTTATAGATACCTCATTTAAAGAATGGTATTATTGTAACATATATCATATTCATTCATTCAATTCATTTATATAATCATTATGCAATGAAGATCATGTAGAATGAATCGCATCACATCGTGGAGACGGTATTCCGTACGTATGCACGAGCGATGATATCGTTCCCATGATCGTGGAATTGTATTGGAGCGTATGTATAATATTTTATAATCAATATCACTTTTTAATAGTCATATATAGTCATTATTGTTGTACCTCTCGAACCCCTCGTGGTTTAATTTTCATGATCACAATCACCCTCTTATTTATCTAATCTTGTTTTAAGTGTTTTTGGATGATAGGCATGATTTCAGGTGGCCAAGGAATTGGGCCAAGAAAGCAACAAGGCAAAGTGGACTGAAATTCAGTCCACCGGCCAACCGATGGAAGAGCACCGGCCAGCCGATGGAGGCCTGGACAGAAGGCATCCCTCTGTCCAGGCCACCGGCCAACCGGTGTCACACCAGCGGCCAGTCGGTGGCACCCAGCTCAAACAGTGGAAGCTACTGCCTCATCACCGGCCAACCGGTGGCCTCAGCATCGGTCAGCCGGTGGCACCTGCACAGAAGAGGAACCTACTGCCTCACCCCCGGCCAACCGGTGGTCTCAGCACCGGCCAGCCGGTGGAGCCTGAGCCCGAAGGCCTCTCCATTTTGCACACACAGGCCAACCGGTGGATCTGTACCGGTCAGCCGGTGGAGCCAGTCAAACTAGTCGTTGGGCCTTTGACCAGGCTGGTCCACTTGCCTTCCAACGGCTCCGAAACCCTTTCCAACGGCTCCGAAGACCTCCAAAGGCCATATGAGGGTTCCCCCTCTATAAATAAAGGACTAGGAAGCCAAGGATCACTGTCGGAACTATAACCAAGCCATACGGAAGCCAACAGACATATTTTTGATCATTTGGCGAACCTCCGGCGGATTCCTCCAAGGGAACCCCACTTGCTCCAGCACACTTCCACATCCAAGGAGCACCTCCAAAGAAGCTTGGGAGCACCCTTCATCAGCTCCATCAATCCATTGGCGCCCAAGACTTCCTAATTACGGTTTTTCATTGCTTTATTTATTTTGAGCATCAATTTGGGTTTGTACCTACAAACCCCACCTCTTTCTCTCATCCTCTCTTTTTGGGTTCTCACACCACCTTCAAGGTGTGAAGAGGTTAGTCAAGCCTTACCTTTCAAAAGGCTTGAATCAAAGGTGAGCTAGCCTTCACCCGTAAAAAGGCTAGTGGGTTCTTGCTCAACCATTGAAAGCAAGTGGGTTCTTGCATAACCAATAAAAGCAAGCTGTAATAGGTGAGCTAGCCTTCACCTGTAAAAAGGCTAGTGGGTTTCTTGCTAAAACCATTGAAAATCAAGCAGTAGAATCTCTCAACGGTTGAGTTGGGAGCGGAGACGTAGGCCGGGTTTTTGGCCGAACTCCGTTATCAATTCTTGTGTCTTGCCTCTTTATTTCCGCTGCACTTTCAACTTTGATTTTAATTTGTTAATCATTTTTTTAAAAGGCAATTCACCCCCCCCCCCTCTTGCCATCACCTCCCTTTTTCTCCGCCCAAAAATTGGTATCAGAGGCAAAATTTGTGTAATACCCTAACCGGTTTCAAATTCAAGATCCATTGTGATGGCCTCAACCTCTTTCGCCCCCGAAGGCTATTCTTTGGGTCGTGCTCCATTTTTTGATGGAACCGACTACACCTATTGGAAAACCCGCATGACCACTTTTCTTAGAAGCATTGGTTATCCAATTTATAAAATTGTCATGCAAGGTTACACTCTCTCTTCCCCCGATGAATCCAAATGGACCCAAGACGATATAAAAAATTTTGAGCTTGATGGCAAATCCATGAACGCTCTACATTGCGGCCTTGATCGTAATGAGTTCAATCGAGTTTCCACATGCACCTCATCACATGAAATCTGGAAACTATTGGAGGTTACCCATGAGGGGACCAACAAAGTCAAGGATACTCGATTGGACATGTTTCGCCAAGATTTTGAGTCATTTACTATGCATCCATCCGAATCTATTACTGAAATGTTTACGCGTTTTACTGATGTTTGCCATGGGAGAAAGTCCCTTGGTGATGATGTTTCTGCAGAAACCATGGTCAAGAAGATCCTATGGATCCTACCAAGCTCATGGGCTCCGAAGGTCATGGCAATCCAAGAAGAAAATGACATAAAGAACATGCCGGTCGAAGAGCTCATCGGATCTCTCATGACCTATGAGATCACAATGAGGAGGCAAGCTGAAAAGGAAGGAAAACCGATCAAAGTTCCAAAGAACATCACCTTCAAGGTACAAAAAGAAGAAAGCTCCTCCTCCTCATCTTCTTCCTCTTCAAGTGGCGATTCCGAAATGGAGAATCTTGCCCGCAAGATGCACAACTTCATGAAGAAGCACAAGAAGAAGAAATCCCGCAAGGCTCAATCCAACGAAAAATCCGAGCCCAAGGTAAAATGTTATGGGTGTGGCGAGAAAGGCCATTACAAGCCCGATTGCCCACTCAACAAGAAAAAGGCCAAGTAAAAGGAGAAGAAGAAGGCTTTTAAGGCCACATGGAGTGATAGCTCCACATCATCCTCCTCCTCCTCCTCGAGCGACAACGGTAACAAATGCCTAATGGCATTCCAGGAGGTAACTTCTTCCGACTCCTCATCCTCTAGTTCTTCAAATTCCAATTCTTTAAATCATTTATCTTACGAGGATCTCTAACATGCGCGAGACCAATTGGAGGAAGGTTTTCACGAACTTTCTTCCTAATTTGTTTCTTTAAAAAAGAATTTGAAAAAACTCTCTTCCGAAAAAGAACAACTTCTCAAAGGGAAGGAAGAGTTGACCCTCAAAATCCAAAACCTTCCCGATGTTGATTCTATGGAATCAACCATCAAAGATCTAAGAGAATCTCTAGCTAAGTTCACCCAAGGGGAACAAAATCTGACCAAACTACTAGGTTCCCAACGTGTATCTAGGACCACCCAAGGGCTTGGCTATTCCAAGCAAGCTTCCTCTTCCCATGCACCTACTATTTTTGTAAGGGGGAGCTCTCAATTTAAATTTTGTAATTATTGCAAAAAACCCAGGCACTTAATCTATGAGTGCAATTGTAAAAATGCCCGGTATGGTAGGCCCAAAAGTATTTTCTTTAATGATGAATTTTATAGGAGAAGACCCGCCACTAGACAAGTATGGATTGAAAAATCCCTTCTAGCGAGTCTCTCCGGGCCAAAATTTGTCTCGGTTTCAAAAACCTCTCCCCGGTGATTTGTTGTTTTTATTTAGGGGGAGTTAGGATCGTTTAAGAACTTTTGATTTCAATTTCAAAATTTTCGATTCAAACTTTCAATTTCAACACTTCTTTTCAAAACATTCAATTCAAACCGTTATTCAAATTTTTGATTCAAAACATTCAATTCAAATTTCAAAAATTTCAATTGGTTTAAAATCTCCATCTTGTTTTTCAACTCTTTCCCTCAATCAAGTTTTAGGCCCCGTGATATTTTGATAATCACAAAGGGGGAGAATTTCTTGATTGATTGGGGGAAAAATATTTTAAAGCATGCCTTTCATTTCATTTTTACATTGATTGTTTTGGTGATTGTGATCATCAAAATATGGGGAGATTGTTGTACCTCTCGAACCCCTCGTGGTTTAATTTTCATGATCACAATCACCCTCTTATTTATCTAATCTTGTTTTAAGTGTTTTTGGATGATATGCATGATTTCAGGTGGCCAAGGAATTGGGCCAAGAAAGCAACAAGGCAAAGTGGACTGAAATTCAGTCCACCGGCTAACCGATGGAAGAGCACCGGCCAACCGATGGAGGCCTGGACAGAAGGCATCCCTCTGTCCAGACCACCGGCCAACCGGTGTCACACCAGCGGCCAGCCGGTGGCACCCAGCCCAAACAGTGGAAGCTACTGCCTCATCACCGGCCAACCGGTGGCCTCAGCACCGGTCAGCCGGTGGCACCTGCACAGAAGAGGAAGCTACTGCCTCACCACCGGCCAACCGGTGGTCTCAGCACCGGCCATCCGATGGAGCCTGAGCCCGAAGGCCTCTCCATTTTTCACACACCAGCCAACCGGTGGATCTGTACCAGTCAGCCGGTGGAGCCAGTCAAACTAGCCGTTGGGCCTTTGACCAGGCTGGTCCACTTGCCTTCCAACAGCTCCGAAGCCCTTTCCAACGGCTCCGAAAACCTCCAAAGGCCATATGAGGGTTCCCCCTCTATAAATAAAGGACTAGGAAGCCAAGGATCAATGTCGGAACTATAACCAACCCATACGGAAGCCAACAGACATATTTTTGATCATTTGGCGAACCTCCGGAGGATTTCTCCAAGGGAACCCCACTTGCTCCAGCACACTTCCACATCCAAGGAGCACCTCCAAAGAAGCTTGGGAGCGCCCTTCATCAGCTCCATCAATCCATTGGCGCCCAAGACTTCCTAATTACGGGTTTTCATTGCTTTATTTATTTTGAGCATCAATTTGGGTTTGTACCTACAAACCCCACCTCTTTCTCTCATCCTCTCTTTTTGGGTTCTCACACCACCTTCAAGGTGTGAAGAGGTTAGTCAAGCCTTACCTTTCAAAAGGCTTGAATCAAAGGTGAGCTAGCCTTCACCCATAAAAAGGCTACTGGGTTCTTGCTCAACCATTGAAAGCAAGTGGGTTCTTGCATAACCAATAAAAGCAAGCTGTAATAGGTGAGCTAGCCTTCACCTGTAAAAAGGCTAGTGGGTTTCTTGCTAAAACCATTGAAAAGAAAGCAGTAGAATCTCTCAACGGTTGAGTTGGGAGCGGATACGTAGGCCGGGTTTTTGGCCGAACTCCGTTATCAATTCTTGTGTCTTGCCTCTTTATTTCCGCTGCACTTTCAACTTTGATTTTAATTTGTTAATCATTTTTTTAAAAGGCAATTCACCCCCCCTCTTACCATAACCTCCCTTTTTCTCCGTCCAACAATTATTTACACCATTATACCCGTCCAAGTAAGGTGGTGTTGGAAAATAGATTACACCACGGCGTGAAGACGGTATTCCGTACGTACGCACGCGCGGTGATTTCTTTTTCCGTAGGATGGATAGATGGTGAAATAGGGTTGTTTCATACTTATAGTAACATATCAGTATATGAGTGATAATGATTTTATTACTTCATAATTAAACAACTAAAGAAGAAGAAGTGGAAGAAGAAATAAAGATGGAAGAATCGGTAACAGACATTACCTCTTCTTTGAAGTTCTTCTTTGATACCTCATTTTAGGGTACTAAAATAGGTCTTTGAAGAAGACAAGAACCTCTAGGATATTTCTAGGTAAGTGGAGAGGAGAAATTGGCAGGGTTTGGCCTAGATTGAAGGATCAAAGTGGTGTGAGGAAGAGGGAGTAGGAGGTCCCCTTTTATAAGGGAGGAGAGGGGTACCTTTGGAATAACTAACACTATTATTTTATTATAAAGTCAAATTCGGTTTTAAATAGCTCCAAATTGATTTATTTAGAATCTAAGGTGGGGATGGGTCGAAAGTCTCTCATAAAATAGAATTTAGACATGTTTAGGTTCCTATTTTGACCTTATCATTTAGATTTAACATTAAGTTAAATAATTTTACTTTTACAGTGTCTTCTTGTGTTCTTATACTATAAGGTTAATAAACTTGCTATAATAAGCCAAACGAACTCCAAGTTGTTTATTATTAATATATATAACCTTATCTAAGTAATTTGGAGGAACCTTAGATTTTTAGGAATAAAATAACAATTAATAATCTAATATTTGTTTGAAAAACTATTTTATGTCAATTTTGACACTATTTAGTAATTGATATTTGTGAAAATCATAACAGAATGATTAGTTCAAAAAAGGTTAATTAAATCAATACTAACATTTCATATTAACCTATAAAATTAGTTTTATTTATAAAAAGTCTTAAATTACAATTATTTTGGTATTTATAACATCAATTATGTCAATATTTCATTAATAAGACAATTAGTGCATCATTTTTGTGTCATAATTAATGATAATTATTTAATCCCTAAATATTATAAATAAATTCCTATGATGTAGATAATTGTAATAGATTTCTGGAGAATATTCATTTTATATGTTTCATGAAGTGTATCACTAAATTAAAATTATTATACTTATTTGATTTAAGAAAGTGACATGTTGTCACATTCTTTGGTTGTAATAATAATTAAATTATTTTCTTGGACAAAAGTCCATTAAATGAATCTAATCCAACCCCTAGGTGATATGGGTCGACTTTTAGTCATCCAATATGATTTTTACATGTGTTACGGTAATTTTATAATATTATATTTACCCTTAATTACCCGATTTACCTTTAACTAGGGTAAATAAAATATACCGTAGTTACTATTCATAATTCCCAAAAATAAAAAGTAGCTTATTAACATAATTTGGATCCACTGATTCCAAATATGGAATCTATTTTTCCAAATTCAATACAAAAAAGTTTTAGAAATTAAATTAATCCCTTTGTCTAAAGAAAACGGGTTTTTCTTTAAAACATTGCAAAAGATTGAATTGATTTATCCTACGAATTCAAGGTAGAATCAATGCTAATGACATACATTATATTAAATAGTAAAAATATATTATATTTATAATTTAATACCATTAAATATTATAATTTAACCATATAAATTATTGCGATTAAAAAAATGTTGTTTTTATTAAAATATATTCTGTTTTTACTATTCATCAAAATATGAAAGTTACCAGAATAATATGAAAAATTTATCCAAAATAAATTTTTATTTCATGATTCAAAAAAAGAATTTTATTTTGTAAAATTGAAATTATAAAATTGTCAAAAACTTGATTTAATGTGGGTGCGCCATCAAAAGGCAGCAAAACTGCATTTTTTTGAAAAATACTTATTTTCCCCGAAAAATTTATTTTGTTCTTATACCATGTTTTAGAAAATGTGTAAGATGAATGATAATGTTTTAAGATTCAAAATTCAGTTAATACTATTCATAACAGCTAGTTCATAATAATATTATAATAATATATCGTTGTTTAGTAAAACCTGGTATTGCGTACAACACACGCTATCGAGGAAGGTCGCGATTACGTGTAATGCAAGCCAAGTCAGGGTTGCGTGCTTTGCAAGAATCCTTCGTTGTTTCGTATAACGTAATCCAACCATATTTCATTTATACATTGAATATATATATATATATAATCAATTTTGTGTAGAATAACAATTAACAAAATTGTGTGTAACAAGATCCAAGAATAGTGTTGCGTATACTGCAAGATAATACGGTGTTGCGTATAGCGCAAGGTAATCTTGGTGTAGCATACAACATAAGAAATTAATGAAATTAAAAGAATATTTTTCATAAAATCTCAAGGTGTTACATACTTATTCACATTTAAATAGTTTTCATAAAAATATTTTCTTTTTTAAAATTATTTTACATTAATTCGTAATTGACATGTCAAAACATTTATAAACCGGTGTAAAATATAATTTCATAATTCCATAAATCATATTCATAGATTCCATTTTAATGGATTTATTATAATTTTTTTGTTTAAAAAATTACAATAATAAAATGATATTTCGCAGAAACTCAGTGTCGTGTGTAACATATGCTTAGATAGTATTGTGTGTATTGAAAGATTAACATGGTGTAACATGCTATATGAGTTATTGAATAAGTCAAAATATTTAAAAATATATTCCATAAAAATATAATAGTTCCACATTCTATCAACATAAAATTAATTTCTCCCATAAAATTATTTTGTGGTATCAAAGGTTCAATACATAAAAAATTCTTTCATAGAAACCCACATTGTAAAAATGAATACTCACACAACATTTTAAAAGGGAATGTTGGAAACATAACAGTTAAAAATGTTACTCTTAATTACATTCCCCCATTGGTAATATTTGTGGATTTGAAAACAGGTAGATGAAAGGGAAATCTAACTATCTAGTTCTGATGGAGAGTGATAGGGGACCCTTTCTGAAGAAAGAAAACAATCATATAGCTAGAAATTTGCAATTATTTAGGGAACCACTTTATTCATTGAAAAAGATGGTACTATGACAATTATTTCTTTGGTTTCATGATCTATTACCCATATATGATGAATTTTCTCCTAAAGACAAACCTAATTTATTTAATTAAATATCATAAGCATAATATCATCCTTTCATTGTGACTTGATCAATTTCCTCTTCAAATATTATTCGATGAGATAGAGGTTAATTTTTCATTCCTAAAGCATTAACAGAACATGAGATCCATAAATTTAATGATTGGACAATAAATCTGTATTTTGTTACCATCCTAATAAAAAGGTTAACATATGTTATCCAATATGAAAATATCATCATATAGAGAAATAATACATTAATCTCTAAAACATCAAATTTCAACATTAAACATTCCATAAATAGTTACCTTTATGTAATTCTAAAAGTTTTAAATCCAAATTTTTTTACAAAATGTTACTGAATTTACAAAGATAAACATATCATTAATCCTCCAAACAACATAACATAGCTCTTAATTGTTACATTGAAAAAAAATTGAATACTTTCATCATTTATTTTCTTACCATAATTTGTTTTTGAAAACATCCATGGTTTCAAATTTTATTCCTTAACATAAAAAATCCTATAAACTCAATCCTTGATATCCAAAACTAATTTCTTATTATATATTTTTAAGGTCATTAATAATATCTCATTTAGTATATCACAACAGTAAATACCTTTTTTTATTATAATGTATTAAGGGTTATCATTCTATTTATATTTTTTCAACTCACTCACTTTTAATTATTACTAGTACCATTCATAATATGCTCTTAAAACTCATATAAAAACTATAGTGGGATAATAATAAGATATCTTATTACTCTATAGTACTACAAAATTACATTGATGGTATTATTATTGAATTCAATTACATAATCATTCAATAATTCCACCAATTTGTTGTCATACTCTACATAGACAATAGTTATCACATGCATTTTTTGTTTTTTTGCCTCAATAAGTTACTGACATTGGTCATCATCGATAAACAATGTATTATAGAATTGGTTATCATAATACACATTTTCCTTCAACATTTAACACTAATGTGTGGAGTGTGAATTAAGTGTATATTTTTACCCATTTAAATAATTAACTATCTTTTTCACATCAATTTGGTAGTCAATTTCCTGATAAATATTTTTCTCACAAAATTTTGTCATTCCCGATAAGAAAATTTCTTCCATGTTTTTCATCACACATTTAGCATAAAGGAAAGGTCATATTATTTTCTATAAGGTTTTTATATTTTCCTTTAATCACCAGCTTATTTATCTTGTGGAAACATTGAGATTGATATTGTAACATCCCAAGTAAGTAATGAATAATAGATATTTTTATCTATGTCTATTAATGATTAAGATAGTGTTATAGAGGCTTAAAATGAAAATAAATACAATCTTATGCATGGAATACACTAATATTCTTAAAAGATTGTTTTACTGCCTTTTGATGGCAAACTATTTTTGAATATATCTTTTGACAATTTTATAAACTATTTTTGTCAAAATAAACTTATCCTTTATGATTGGGACATCAAAATTTACCTTGTGTTAATTTTTGGTATTTTTCTGACAATGTTCATTTTTTAATGAATAGTGAAAAATACTGCATTTTAAATCAAAAATTCTTTTTAATCTAATTTATTTATATGATTAGATTATGTTTTTAATTTGTTTGGAAGTGAAATTAGAATATATTTTTACCATTTTATCCAATGGTGGTCATTGGAATCAATTTCACTTTGAAATTAGACTTAAACTGGTGTCAATCTTTTGATACTTATTGTTTGGTAAAAACACGCTATTTGCTCTGGTAGTGGGAATTAATTATTAAATTAATTAATGTGACTTATATGATTTTAATTTTGTAAAATAGACTTCATTTTTGAATTCGTAATATAAAATATAGCTTAGGGTGAATTTTTGGTAATTTTCTGAAAAACTTCAATTTTTGATGAATAGTGAAACCACTAAGTGGTAATCAAGCAAACTGATATTTCAGTTAAATGAAAGTTTACCACTAATGTGTATTGAATTTTGAAAATAAGACATACATGGTTGTCATTAAGAAGTATAATGTGGTTCAATGGGATTAAAATATTTTTTTGGTGAATAGTAACTTATTAAGTTTTTAATCACGATTAGTGGTAATTAGGGTAGTTTAAGGTATAAATAATGCTGTAATAATATGAAATGACCTAGAAACATGTCCCAACCTCATTGTTTGTGTCAAGGAAGACCAAGACAAGCCATGGGTCAACTTGGGGACCCCATGGATCCACTTTTGTTGGGAAATGACATAAATAACTTTTTATTTAATGTAAAAGTAAAAATGACACAAACATAATATGTTTAACGAAAACAATTTTTACATGGTGTTAGAAAGATCATATTTTTTATTATAAATAGTAATTGGAAAGATAAAAATATTTCCTACATCATAGTATATTTTTTATAATTTTTAGAAACTAAATAAATTAAATTATTTATGACATAATAATGATGCAGTGATGACATCATTATTTGACGTTTTAAATAAAATGGAAATATAATGTAAAATCTATAAACTACACATGTCCAAAACAAATTAGATGAGTGTATTTCGAACCCTTATCACCTTATCCACGAATTATATCAATGTGGGACCTTATAAAACCCAAACACATTTTCAAATAAAGTAATATTTCTTTACTTTCTAAAAGTGCCCCTCCTCTCCTCTTATAAAAGGCCCCCACCTCTACCTCATTTCACACACTCCTCAAGCCTTTGGCTCGGCCAACCCCTGCCCATTTAATCTCTCCACATCCCTCTCCTCATCCTAGAGGATTCCCTTTGGGCAGAATCATTTCAAAGGAAGCCTTTAGGCTCAAATCAAAAGGAGTTACACTTTTAAAGGTAATTCATTCTCTCATGTTCATTTGTTTTATTTTGCTTCTCCAACCCCCTAAACTCTTTTTATTTACTTATTTTGTAACAACACCAGTATCTTTAATATAAAAGGATGTTGTTATAATATTTATTTGAGCTAAACTCTCACACAACTACATCAAATGGTTAAAGAACATACGGTTTCCGTGGATGGCGAAATTCTGCCTCCCGAAACGATGATTGTTCAATAATCATTTAACACCTTAAAAGGTGGCCATTATGATGTCACTATTTTTATATATGATATATAATATGTTTATGTTTTCTATAAGCATCTGTTTTTTTTTCATTTTGGGCATACCTTTATGGTTTCCATTATAGGTAAACACGATATCTTCATTTTAGGAAGTGCGGACTACCGCCCCCTGAAAGTGATTTGATTCGTTAATACCATATGTGGGATGTGCAAAGGATAAAGTTAATGATATTATATATGTTATTATACTGGAATTATAATATACTCTTATATCATTATGATTCCATTCCAGAAAATATGAAATAGAAATAGAAGTAGCGTTCATGCGTACGTACGACTTACCGTCTCCATGAACGGTGCATTTCATTTCTTACCTCTAAATGTGATGTAATATTATAAATACAAGTATATGATGAATATATATAATATATATGTTATCCAAATCATTAATTATTCTGGATATAATGAACCTATGACCAAATTAACAACATGTAAGTATAAGAAGTCTATTTTTGACTTAAGAACCAAATACCGACAAAATGAACATTATTAACTTAACTGATTACATGATGTTCATAACATGGTATAAAAGGAATAATGAACTTTAAAATGATTCATAAGAAAGTAGAGATTAACTCAGGTTTATTATTCAGGAGATTAAAGAATGGTCAGGTCAAGTCGGATACGAGGTATGGGACTTCGTCTCAATCTCCTTTCATTGAGGCATATTTTATTTATACACAACTTTCTTTTATACGGTGTATAAACCCCTTTGACTATTACGTTTATTCAAAAGGAATCGTTTTTATACGAAGCGTTTACTAAACGACAGAAGGGAATGTTTTGTCGTACATATGCGGCGACAACGACTTCTCCACCGTCATGACCGTTATTTGAGTTTCAGCTTCCTCTACAAGCCATACCTTTTTTTAAAAGAATAATAAATACCATGTTTTACTTTTCTTTTATTTTGGTATTAAAAATGGTTTTCACAATTTTTCTGTGTTGTATTGATATATTGTGATTGAAATGTGGAAATGTTATGTTTCCCTTATGCATGTTTTATGTGATACGATTATGTTATGGTTTTGGGCATTATTATGAAGACGGGTGGTTCTGTGATAAACTAAGGGCGGGTGAGCCCGATATAGCTCTCCAATGCATTGGGTAACGTGAAGGAGTGAAACGTTAAGGTTTATCTGAAGAGATTTAGGGAATATACTGTGATGGGTATTCCAAACGTAACCAAGAGGGTTACTCCCTACGTAATAATGTTATGAATTCCTCAAGTTACCTTTGTGTCTTATGATTTCTATGATTTATTCATGATTTTATGAGGTATGTTAAAGTGCCTATGTTTTATGGGTAAAGTATGATTTCATTCTTATGTATATATGAACTCATGGTTCATTTCCATGTTTTTTTATAACCCATACTGAGTTTTTATGCTCATCCCATGTTTTTGAAATATTTTTCACCGGTCAAGGGAAAGGTACATGATAAGATGATAGAGTCAAGGATGTGTCAAGAAATAATCCATGTTTTATTTTAAATGTGTTTCCATTGAAGGTAATGAAGAATAATATCTTTATGTAACCACTTTCTTTATATGTGGAATGTAATGCAAGTTTTATGATCTAATTCTCTAAAACTCTAAACCCGAAAAGATCCTCAATGTGTAATCTTGTAATAACTCAAGATTAAGTAAGGTTTAAGGCTGGGGCCTTATAGTTGGTATCAGAGGTCCATTTAGATAACTTTAGGAGTTAGAATTCTATTAAATGATTATCCAAAAATATTTTTTTTTCAAAATGATATAGCATTTAAAGATTACCATGTTGCTTCATCCAAGACATGTTTGTTCAGAATGGTTTTCCGCAGAGAAAATAGGGAAGCAGTGCTAGGAAGGCATACAGAAGGAAATAACCTTCCGAATCAGTATCCAGAAATGGTCGGAATTGGAACTGAACAGTTTGTTGCAGTAATGGCGCAGGTGACTCAAGAGATAAATGGCAGTGGTATCCATGCACGAGATCAGCCAGATCAACCGCAGAGGAACATGTCAGTGGTGGAACATTTCATGAGGCAACATCCACCATCATTCAGAGGATCATCTGACCCTGTGCTAGCTGAAGGGTGGATTAAAGCACTGGAGAAGATTTTTGATGTCATGGGGTTTTCAGACAATCAAAAGGTTAGTCTTGCTATTTACCGTTTGGAGGGTGAAGCAGATCAGTGGTGGTCTATGGTTAAAAATATCAGGGACGCCGATGAGATTGATGCTCTTGACTGGGATGAATTCAAAGGTATGTTTCTTGAGAAGTATTTTCCTAAGGCTGTTCGAATTAGGATGGAAAAGCAATTCTTGGAATTGAGGCAATAGGAAGACTCAGTGGCTACCAATGAAGAAAGGTTCACTCGATTGGCAAGGTATGCTCCAAATTTTATCCGGGACCTTGATAGTAAAATCAATCTATTTTACTCAGGATTAAATCCAAAATATCGATTGAATTAGCTTCTCGTGAGTTTAAAAGTTATGAAAAGCTTGTTCGATGTGCTGAGAAGGTGGAAATGGAGTTTGCCGATGACCAAGTTTTCTATAACAATCAGCAGAAGAAGAGACCGAGGTGGAAGGAGAAAGGTAATAATTCTTCAAAAAAGTCTGATGGTAAGAGAACTATGTTTCCAGTTTGTGATAAATGTGGCAAAAGGCATGCTGGGAAATGTCTTCTAAATTTTGGGAAGTGCTACGGATGTGGTAAGATGGGACATAAGGCTCGTGATTTCACTGAAAAGCATCAAGGTGAAGGTAAGAACAAATTTGATTTACAGTTAGTGAAGTGTTATAAGTGAAATGAGATGGGTCACTATGCAAACGAGTGTCCGACAAAGAGCTTGAGTGATGGGAAGCAGTTAGACTACAAGCAGAAAGGGGTGGTGAAATCCTTTTCAACTACTTCAGCAGATGTTGGGCCATCAAATGAAGTTGTATCAGGTACTTTGTTTGTTTTTTCAGATTATGCCAGTGTGTTGATTGATTCGGGGTCTACACATTCTTTCATCTCTGAAACCTTTTCTAGTAAAATGGGAATACCATCTCAATAAATGACTCCTGAACTTTTGGTAAAAACACCTGGGGGAAATGTTGAGGCAAAAAGAATTTATAATAATCTTCCTATCCTTATCTATGGAAAGAACCTACTTGCAAATCTTATTGTTCTACCTCTAGTAGAGTTTGATGTTATCCTGGGTATGGATTGGCTCTCTATTTACCATGCTAAGATTGACTGTAGAGCTAAAGAAGTTTCTTTTCAGAAAGACATTCAGTTTGTTTACATGAAAGAACCCTTACTTTTGATAACATATCAAGAGGCCGAGAAACTTGTAAAAGATGGAAATGAATGTTACCTTGCACACGTCATTGAAAATAAAGGAACTGTTCAGATTAATGATGTGCCAGTGGTAAATGAGTATCCTGATGTTTTTCCTGATGAGTTGCCTGGAATAATACCAGATCGGGAAGTTGAGTTTACTGTTGACTTAGTTCCTGATGCTAAGCCAATTTCAAAACCCCCTTATCGAATGGAACAAATTGAACTTTTAGAGTTGAAGGAGCAATTGAAAGATTTATTAGAGAAAGGTTTCATTAGACCTAGCACATCACCATGGGGTGCTCCTGTTATATTTGTTAAAAAGAAAGATGGTTCTATGAGACTTTGCATTGATTATAGAGCCTTGAATAACATAACTGTTAAGAACAAATATCATTTGCCTCATATCGATGATTTGTTTGATCAGCTCGAGGGAGTTAAGTTTTTTTCAAAGATTGACCTGAGATCGGGGTACCATCAGCTGAAGGTAAAGGAGGCAGATATTCCGAAGATCGCGTTCCGTACGAGATATAGCCATTATGAATTTGTAGTAATGCCTTTTGGGCTAACCAATTCACCTGCTGTATTCATGGACATAATGAATAGAATTTTCCATGAGTTTTTGGATAAGTTTGTGGTGGTTTTCATTGATGATATTTTGGTGTTTTCTAAAAGTGAAGAGGAGCATGAAAAACATTTAAGGGTTATCTTGAAAACCTTAAAAGAAAAGAAATTGTATGGGAAATTCAGAAAGTGTTAGTTTTGGTTGCAACTAATTTCTTTCCTTGGTCACATTGTTTCTAAATATGGAATAACTGTTGATCCTGCAAAAACAAAAGTTGTGGAAGAATGGCCAAGACCCACAAATGTAACCGAGATTCGTAGCATCCTTGGTTTTGTGGGCTATTACCGAAGGTTTGTTAGAAATTTTTCACGGTTATCTAGTCAAATGAATAAGCTAACTCGGAAGGGTGTTAAGTTTATCTGGACAAAAGAATGTGATGATTGTTTTCAGGAATTGAAGAGAAGATTGGTGAATGCTCCAGTTTTGGCACTACCTTCCAGGAATGGTGAGTTTGTTATATACAGTGATGCTTCATTGAAAGGACTTGGTTGCATCCTAATGCAAAATGATCAGTTAATTGCTTATTCTTCACGATAGTTGAAAACTCATGAGGTAAATTACCCTACACATGATTTGGAATTACCTGCTGTTGTTTTTGCTTTAAAAATTTTGAGGCATCATTTGTATGGAGTAATGTGTGAAATATATACTGATCACAAAAGTTTAAAGTATATATTCACTCAGAAATAATTGAACATGAGACAAAGGAGATGGCTGGAATTAATCAAGGATTATGATTGTACAATTCATTACCATCCAGGAAAAGAAAATAAAGTGGCTGATGCTTTGAGTCGAAAAAGTAATGCTTCATTAACAATGTTGAATTTGGAACGTGATCCTTTGGTTAAGGATTTGATGAACTTTGGCATAGAAGTTGTTGGTGCAGGAAGTCCTTCTGTTTTGTTTCAAGTATCAGTGAGATCATCTCTATCAGATAGAATCAAGCAAGCACAGAAGCAAGATAGTGAGTTACAGAAAAAGGTAGAGCTGGTTCAGAAAGGTAAGTTGCCTGAATTCAACATTGATAATGATTGTGTTTTGATAATTGGGAAGAGATTGTGTGTGCCTTGTGATTCACAGTTGAAGAGAGAGTTGTTATGTGAAGTTCATAGTTCTCCGTTTTCAGTTCAACCGGGCAGTACTAAGATATATAGAGATCTGCGGAAGTATTACTGGTGGGATGGAATGAAAAGAGATATTGCTGATTTTACTGTGAACTGTTTGACTTGTCAGCAGGTTAAAGCAGAGTGGAAGTTACCGAAAGGGATGCTTCAGCCTTTAACAGTGCCAGAGTGGAAATGGGAGAATATATCCATGTACTTTGTTGTTGGATTACCGAAGACATCTCGAGGTAATAATGCAATCGGGGTTATTGTTGATCGCTTGACCAAATCTGCTCATTTCCTTGCTATACGAGATACTTTCTCTCTTGATCAAATTTCCCGTTTGTATCTTAAAGAGATTTTCAGGTTACATGGAGTTCCTATCTCCATTGTATCGGATCGTGATCCCAGGTTTACTTCTAACTTTTGGAAAGGCCTTCAGAAGTCATTGGGTAGTGAATTAAATTTTAGTACAGCTTTTCATCCTCAATCAGATGGGCAGGCAGAACGAACAATTCAGACATTGGAGGATATGCTACGAGCTTGTTCTATAGATTATCAGGGAAGTTGGGACTAACATCTTTCTTTGGTTGAATTTTCATATAATAACAGTTTCCATTCCAGTATACAGATGGCACCATTTCAGGCATTATATGGGAAGCGGTGTCGAACTCCAGATTTCTGGGATGAAGTGGGTTAAAGGAAGTTGATGGGACCAGAATTGGTAGAAGAGATGGCAGAAAAAGTTTAGCTGATTCAGAAACACATGAGAACAGCTCAGAGCAGGCAGAAGAGTTATGCAGATAACCGGAGGAAGGATCTATCTTTCGAGGTAGGTGATCATGTTTTTCTCAAGGTTTCTCCTTGGAAAAGTGTGTTGAGATTTGGTAAGAAAGGGATGTTGAGTCCAAGGTTCATTGGACCATACGAAATTCTGGAGAGAGTTGGATCAGTTGCTTACCGAGTGGCTTTACCTCCGAGTTTATCTCAGGTACACAATGTTTTTCATGTTTCGATGTTGAGAAAGTATATGCCAGATCCATCTCATGTTTTGAGTCCAGAGGTAGTTCAGCTGGAAGAGAACCTGTCTTATGAGGAACAACCGGTCCAGATTCTTGACCACAGGGAGCAAGTGTTATAGAATAAGGTGATTCACCAGGTAAAGGTTTTGTGGAAAAGCCACATGATTGAAGAGGCAACATGGGAATCTGAAAATGCAATGAGGGATAAGTACCCCCATTTATTCGATAAGTAAATAAATTGCAGGGACGCAATTTTCTAAAGGGGGGAAGGATGTAACATCCCAAGTAAGTAATGAATAATAGATATATTTATCTATGTCTATTAATGATTAAGATAGTGTTATAGAGGCTTAAAATGAAAATAAATACAATCTTATGCATGGAAGACACTAATATTCTTAAAAGATTGTTTTACTGCCTTTTGATGGCAAACCATTTTTGAATCTATCTTTTGACAATTTTATAAACTATGTTTGTCAAAATAAACTTATCCTTTATGATTGGGACATCAAAATTTACCTTGTGTGAATTTTTGGTATTTTTCTGACAATGTTCATTTTTTAATGAATAGTGAAAAATACTGCATTTTACATCAAAAATTCTTTTTAATCTAATTTATTTATATGATTAGATTATGTTTTGAATTGGGTTTGAAGTGAAATTAGAATATATTTTTACCATTTTATCCAATGGTGGTCATTGGAATCAATTTCACTTTGAAATTAGACTTAAACTGGTGTCAATCTTTTGATACTTATTGTTTGGTAAAAACACGCTATTTGCTCTGGCAGCGGGATTTAATTATTAAATTAATTAATGTGACTTATATGATTTTAATTTTTTTAAAATAGTCTTCATTTTTGAATTCAGAATATCAAATATAACTTAGGGTGAATTTTTGGTAATTTTCTGAAAAACTTCAATTTTTGATGAATAGTGAAACCACTAAGTAGTAATCAAGCAAACTGATTTTTCAATTAAATGAAAGTTTACCACTAATGTGTATTGAATTATGAAAATCCTACATACATGGTTGTCATTAAGAAGTAAAATGTGGTTCAATTGGATTAAAATATTTTTTTGGTGAATAGTAACTTATTAAGTTTTTAATCGCGATTAGTGGTAATTAGGGTAGTTTAAGGTATAAATAATGCTTTAATAATATGAAATGACCTAGACAAATGTCCCAACCTCATTGGTTGTGTCATGGAAGACCAATACAAGCCATGGGTCAACTTGGGGACCCCATGGATCCACTTTTGTTGGGAAATGACATAAATAACTTTTTATTTAATGTAAAAGTAAAAATGACACAAACATAATATGTTTTACGAAAAAAATTTCTACATGGTGTTATAAAGATCATATTTTTGATTATAAATAGTCATTGGAAAGATAAAAATATTTCCTACATCATAGTATTTTTGTTATAATTTTTAGAAATTAAATAAATTAAATTATTTATGACATAATAATGATGCAGCGATGACATCATTTTTTGACGTTTTAAATAAAATGGAAATATAATGTAAAATCTATGAACTACACATGTCCAAAACCAATTGGATGAGTGTATTTCAAACCCTTATCACCTTATCCAAGAATTATATCAATGTGGGACCTTTTAAAACCGAAACACATTTTCAAATAAAGTAATATTTCTTTACTTTCTAAAAGTGCCCCTCCTCTCCTCTTATAAAAGGCCCCCACCTCTACCTCATTTCACACACTCCTCAAGCCTTTGGCTCGGCCAAACCCTGCCCATTTACTCTCTCCACATCCCTATCCTCATCCTATAGGATTCCCTTTGGGAAGAATCCTTTCATAGGAAGCCTTTAGGCCCAAATCAAAAGGAGTTACACTTTTAAAGGTAATCCATTCTCTCATGTTCATTTGTTTTATTTTGCTTCTCCAACCCCCTAAACTATTTTTATTTACTTATTTTGTAACAACACCAGTATCTTAAATATACAAGGATGTTGTTATAATATTTATTTGAGCTACACTCTCACACAACTACATCAAATGGTTAAAGAACATACGGTTTCCGTGGATGGCGAAATTCTGCCTCCCGAAACGATGATTGTTCAATACTCATTTAACACCTTCAAAGGTGGCTGTTATGATGTCAATATTTTTATATATGATATATAATATGTTTATGTTTTCATTAAGATTCTTTTTTTTTCATTTTGGGCATACCTTTATGGTTTCTATTATGGGTAAACACGATATCTTCATTTTAGGAAGTGCGGACTCCCGCCGCCTGAAAGTGATTTGATTCGTTAATACCATATGTGGGATGTGTAAAGGATAAAGTTAATTATATTATATATGTTATTATACTGGAATTATAATATAATAATATATCATTATGATTCCATTCTAGAAAATATGAAATAGAAATGGAAGTAGCGTTCATGCGTACGTACGGCTTACCGTCTCCATGAACGGTGCATTTCATTTCTTACCTCTAAATGTGATGTAATTTTATAAATACATGTATATGATGAATATATATAATAAATATTTTATCAAAATCATTAATATCATTCTGGATATAACGAACCTATGACCAAATTAACAACATGTAAGTGTAAGAAGTCTATTTTTGACTTAAGAACCAAATACCGACAAAATGAACATTATTAACTTAACTGATTAGATGATGTTCATAACATGGTATAAAATGAATAATGAACCTGAAAAAGATTCATAAGCAAGTAGAGATTAACTCAAGTTTATTATTCAGGAGATTAAAGAATGGTCGGGTCAAGTCGGACACGAGGTATGGGACTTCGTCTCAATCTCCTTTCATTGAGGCATATTTTATTTATACACAACTTTCTTTTATATGGTGTATAAACCCCTTTGACTTTTACGTTTATTCAAAAAGAATCTTTTTTATATGAAGCGTTTACTAAACGACAAAAGGGAATTTTTTGTCGTACGTATGCGGTGACAACGACTTCTCCGCCGTCATGACCGTTATTTGAGTTTCAGCTTCCTCTACAAGCCATACCTTTTTTTAAAAGAAAAATAAATACCATGTTTTACTTTTCTTTTATTTTGGTATTGAAAATGGTTTTCACAATGTTTCTGTGTTGTATTGATATCTTGTGATTGAAATGTGGAAATGTTATGTTTCCCTTATGCATGTTTTATGTGATACGATTATGTTATGGTTCTTGGGCATTATTATGAAGACGGGTGGTTCCGTGATAAACTAAGGGCGGGTGAGCCCGATATAGCTCTCCAATGCATTGGGTAACGCGAAGGAGTGAAACGTTAAGGTTTCTCCGAAGAGATTTAGGGAATATACTGTGATGGGTATTCCAAACGTAACCAAGAGGGTTACTCCCTACGTAAGAATGTTATGAATGCCTCAAGTTACCTTTATGTCTTATGATTTCTATGATTTATTCATGATTTTATGAGGTATGTTAAAGTGCCTATGTTTTATGGGTAAAGTATGATTTCATTCTTATGTATATATGAACTCATGTTTCCTTTCCATGTTTTTTTTATAACCCATACTGTGTTTTTATGCTCATCCCAAGTTTTTGAAATGTTTTTCACAGGTCAAGGGAAAGGTATATGATAAGATGATAGAGTCAAGGATGTGTCAAGAAATAATCCATGTTTTATTTTAAATGTGTTTCCATTGATGGGAATGAAGAATACTATCTCTATGTAACCACTTTGTTTATATGTGGAATGTAATGAAAGTTTTATGATCTAATTCGCTAAAACTCTAAACCCGAAAAGATCCTCAATGTGTAATCTTGTAATAACT
Source organism: Viscum album (assembly GCA_963277665.1). Lineage (NCBI taxonomy): Eukaryota > Viridiplantae > Streptophyta > Magnoliopsida > Santalales > Viscaceae > Viscum > Viscum album. Next base: position 916,657,252 of record OY728164.1, on the reverse strand, counting down.
CAAGATTAAGTAAGGTTTAAGGCTGGGGCCTTATAGATATTTAATTCCAACATCTATTTCTAACATGATAAAACAATGAAAAATATCTTTATAACTACTAATAAATATTGTGTCTAACACCTTTTAAATACATGGTTTTATATCCTTAATGAATCTATCAACCTTACTATCTTGTTGAATGATAATTATAGAATCATACCATCCAACTCTTTCAAAAAAAATCATATGTGCCAATAGATTCATCATTTTTTTTCTTAAGTTCAAGGAAATTATTCCCCATAATTGCTTGATGATTATAAGGAAATTAATTTTTGAAAAATAAGTTATTTTACTCACCCCATTTCATTGATGAAATAATATATTTATTCCTTGTATTATTGATTATATTCCACCACTGGTCTGCTTCCACTTCTAAACGATAGAAATCCAAAATATATTTTTCATGTTCTAAAAATTAATGGATAGAAAAATATCTTTTTACCAGTACTTATAAATTGTTTAGAAACTACTCGAGAAGATGAACCACTGAAATAAGGTGGATGTTTCTTCATAATGGACTCAACAGAATGTTGTTCCCTTATCTTCTCATTTGAGAGTCCAAAATTATTCATAACTTATGTATGTATAGATATATTATTTTTTATTCCATCTCCATTATAATTTTGATGTCCAAAAGAAAAATCATTTCATTTCCTCATTTAATTCACAATTAACATTGTTCCTTTAGGTTCCATTCATTGAAAATGACCATAAATAATAGCGTAATCAAAAATAGTTATATTGGTATTGGAATGACCACAACAACATTGGTAAATTACTTATAATATTTCAATTTTTTCCTCCATAGGCTTAATCTTAAGTTATTCATTATTATTAAAAAAATTGTAGTATTGTATCCTATTCTTAGACTTATCCTTAGATACATCCCTAGAAATATCTTAAAAAATATATCAATGGATAATACTAAATTTCTCTCATCCAAGTTTCCAATAGTTGACTAAACATTTATTCTGATACCTACTTTAATGACCCATGCTTAATGTATATGGATATTACACCAATTTGTTGGAACATTTATTACATCACACAGAAACATGAATGATTACCATAATAGTTTATTTCCATTGAAAACATGGAAAAAATTCTCCTAATTTGATGAAAAATATTCAACATATCCCATCAAGATATTCAACATTACTAATCCTACATAAATAATTCATTATAACATATAGAAAGGAAAAACAAAAAAATGGTGATATTAGATGCTCAATAAGGTTAAATCAGGGGATATTACATAATAATAGGTGAAAAAAACATGAAAATAACTCTTGAAATTTACATCTTTCATTTCAAATATCATGATATCGTTTCAAAGAATAAATCATATATGTTCATAAATAATCAAATAACGTATTCCATGAGAGTATAACATACTACATGATATTTGGTCTTGCAAATAAGAATATATAATCATTTCCATATTATTTAGGGATCATTTATATGTCTATAATAGTGTAAAATTCCCTTACTGAATTGGGTTCACTCCCTATTCCGGTTGTCTATTTCTGAACCAAGTTTACTCGCATTCTAGTATTCTATTTCTAAATTTGGTTTACTTCCCATCCCATTCCTATCTATATAACGAGATATAAATCAATATAAAATGCATTGGGGTTATTTTTAGGTCATTTAAATCCCAAATTTAAACTATACATATGTGTTTCACCAGAACATATTTGATTCATCATTTTAGAACACCTTGAAAAGTTGGTTTTATAATCATTTAATCTAACACAACTCATATAAAATATATAGAATTCATAAACATTAATACATAATAAAAATAATCTATTTAGAGAAAGAATAAGAATTTTATAATTGGATAATATCCTCTATAAAACAAAATTAATGTCAAATAATGTTGGTTTAGATGGAAATGATCATTAAATATCGTTTAATATAATTATTGAGGAATATATCCTTTATTATTTGAAACATTATTCAGTAAATAAAAGTATACTATATTATAAAATATTAAAATTTATTTTAATATAAACATTTAATATGATAAAAAAACCCATTTATTTAATTCATCATGATAGTTGAAAAATAATTCCATGTCATAAATTGAAAAAAAATATTCCTTTCTAACTTTTGTCAGAAAATTCACCAAGTACCACATTTGGAAGATGAAAAAAATATTCTATTAAAACTATGTTGTTTAATGTAAGAAAATGTGTAAAAATTAAATTAAAAAAAACTTATTATAGTAGTAAAAATAATTTTTGAAATCATTCTTTCATGGCATGGATGTGAATGATAAATATTTCTCAATAGAGAGTTAAAATGAAACAATCCCAAATATTGATGAGATCATGAAATAAATACTTGTGACAGTTTAATAAGCAGAATCATATGACACATGAATGAAATAAAATTATATAGATATTAAAATATCACAATATTCTACATAGTAATCTTAAAATAAATCCATGTGCATTATATACCCCACGTTGAAGAAACAGGTAATGTATAAGGTATGTGTCATCGAAAAATAAAAGTGAGATATAAATACCATACTTAATGTATTAACTCTCGTTGTAATTGGGAAATAATATTTTATAATAAATATAATATTATTATACACATATTGAAGAACTATATTCGAAAATACCATGCAATATATTCTTTACGTATGGCCTTTTAATACATATTTATTAATTATTTTCATGTTAATGTTACGTTTATGGTAATAACCTCTTGGTTTTTCACATATGTTTTGATTTGTTATATTTTCAATACTCTTACATATACCATGATGTAATTATATCATTAATTATAACCAAAATATAAATATCACATATATTCATTAAATTAGTATTTAAAATAATATATAAAATATAAAAATGGAAAACATTGTTCATGGTGATAGATAGTCATACGTATGCATGGACACTGTATTCATTTTATATTAATTTTAAAAGAAAGAAATGTATGTTATATATTATCATTACAAAATAATTTTTATGTTAATGTATATAATATATATTAATAATATTATTCCTTATAACCAACTAGGTGAAATATAGATGAAAAATTAATCACATCACATTAATGATATGGTATGTCATACGTACACCCAAGCATCCTAATCATTTCCCAAAAGATTAGGGGGGTAAAAAGGTATATATGATATTATCATTCCAAAATTATAAGTATTTAATTAATAATATATATAAACATTAAACCCCTAATAAATCTCACTCATAAAATACTGTGATGGGAACTAAATTGTATCACTATGTAGATATGGTAAATCTTATGTATGCACGAGCGATATTTTCTGTTATTCTCTAATGGGAATGATATTTATATTCCCTTGACCTTAACAATAATAAAATTTGAGATTATTGGGGATGATTAATTTATTATATTATGATATATGTCAAATATTTATAGTAGGATTATGATTGAATTAAAAGATAGTTATCAGTTAGAGCGATTACCTCTTCTCCGAAATAGCTCATTTAATTATCCTCTAAACAATTCTATAGTTAGTTTAATGAGAATACCATAACCTATAGAATCTGACTAGGGATTTGAAGAATATAATTTGGTAAAATATTTTTGATCTATAAGGGTCAATGTGATATGAAAAAGTTAGGGATGATGTTCTATTTTAAAATTGAGGTGAGGGTCACTTTTGGAATTTTCTGAAAATTTAATTTATAGTAAATTTAATATCAATCCAAATACCTCAAAAATGATATGGATTCGAATATAAGATGAGATAATATTTTAATTTCATCAAAAGTAAGATAATAGATAATTTTAGGTATTACTATAAACCTTATCATTTTGATTAACCCATAATTAACCTATTTTAAATTTAACAATGTTAACAACTTTTCAAAATAAAAAGGATTCCAATTTTATATATGTTATTTAATTTAAATAACAAATGAAAAATTTATTATTTTTATTATATTTTAGACCATATAATATATTTTTTAAAAATTCAAAATAAGTTTTATGGTGTTTAAATAATTTAATAAACTAATGTTTTGATAAAATGTGATTAGTTTTAATTTTGACAGCATTAATTAATTGTACTTTTCAAAATATCAATATATAAATGTTAATATAGAAAAAAAAAATATTTTATTATAACCAAAGGAGGTCAATTTCGCCATTAAAATTTATTGGTCACATTTATTTTCTAAAAATATATTTATTTTAATATTTTTTATTACAATTTATTAAATATTTCCATTAATAAAATAATTACTATATTACTGTTGTCTAGTTATTTAATATATATATTTTACCAAAAAAATTAAAAATAAAATTCTATGAAAAAGTTAAATATTATATATTTTAAAATTAAATTTATAGTATACTATATCTATGTAATAATTATATATAAAAATGAGATTCTATTTAAAACATGAATGTGACATCGTCAATTTTTTATTATATAAAATAATTTCATCTATGTGACCAAAAATGTAAAAAAATTATATAATAAACATTTTTTTATTAAGATAAAAATTAAAAGTTAGATTCATTCAATATATAACATTTTCCAAATGTGGTCAAATAATTGATATAAAATTCAATAAAAGTGTCATTTCCAGACCTTTATTGATTTATATATTATATAATTCATTTTCATGGACAATTGTCCATTAAACATATGTTTTTTATACTCATATGATAATGGTAGAAGTTCATTCATCAAATAAATTATTTTAATGTATCAGATTCATTTTATAGTATATAATTTTGTTTTAAAAAACTTTTTTTGTGATGGGGATTATCGTAGAAGCACTTTCTGAGATTTTGAATCATTTTTTGCAGCAGGTCATCGCAAATACTATTTTTCGACGCGGCTCGTCACAAAAAGTTTAAAAATAATAATAACAAGAATTATAATAATAAAATAATATTAATATTAATGAAATAATACTATTAATATTAGTAAAGAAAAATAAATTATAAATTAATAAAATAGTATTCATATAATTATAATAACAATAATATTGATAATATAATAATATTAATAATATTAATATTCATATTACTAATATAATAAAAAATTATAAAATAATGAAAATGTAAAATTTCAAACAAAATATTAAAAAGAAAATAATCCAAAATAATAATAAATAAAATAATCTAATAAAATAAAAAATAAATTAAATTAAAACTTCAATATTCAGGAAAAGTAATAAAAAAAGATAATAAATATTAAAAATTAATAAAAAAATTAAAAAATAAATAATTTAATAAAATTGATAATAAATTAAAGTAATAATAAAACATGTAATATCTACAACAATATAAAAGACACACTATATAGAAAGGTAGATATTTTAATGTTAAAACAAAATTTACATTCAAATGTTTTATTATAAAAGATAAATAGATCATTGAGGGGGAGGGTCTTCTCGAGGAACTGGTGGAGTTGTTGAAGGGAACTCCACACCAAAACCATGATTGAGATGACATATGTACTCCAACTACTCCTAATCCTCCTGTTTTCGCTATCAACACATCTTCTCCTACATCTCCTGTTTTTACCGCTACTGTTTCTGTCATAGGAACACTTCATGTTTCTGCTACTGTTGTTGATGCATCTTCTCCTACTCCCAACACATGCTCTCTATAAGCTCACTCTGAGAACACAACTGCACATTATATTGTGTAGAATATGATGATGACTCTCCACGGGCTCTGATCAAGATGGTTATCGACATCATATTGGTGTGATAATAGTCCACATGCATTAATTGAGAGCTGATACCAACAACTCAGCCTTTCATGAAGGCATGATGCATCTCATGCATTCATACAGTCTCATCAATTTACTAGGCACTGGTCTGAATATCAGCCTCTCCCTGACTCTCAATCTGTGTCTATGATGTTGGGACCACATATGACTCCTTCAATTTAAATTTAAAAGTAAGATATTTAAATATTATTTTAATTTAAATTTTTAGCACAAAAAGAAAATATACTAACAACAATCTGATGCTAGCAAGCACCTCTAATATCTCTTGTGGTCGGATCACTATACATTCTCCTATAAATATCGATCATCGAAATATATGGTTTTTCAACTTCCTATACGAATATAAATTAATCCCAGTAACATTTAATGTTATTTAAAATATTTAAAAAAATATTAACCATATGCTCCATGTGTGTACTAAATGTACGACTATTGGCTTGATGTGTCACCTCTTATCTCCCCTGGTTTTGTCGGCCAACTGATGATATCCCTTGAAAATTAACACAAAACCATTGTCCACATAATCCATCCCAAAACTGATATGAAATGTAATCAGGTTAGTGAGCATGAAAAGACTCATCAAACATTATCACTCCTTCTTTCTTCATTGCGTTCCTTCTAAAATTGTGAAAAAATCGACTGGAATGCTATTTCAATGTCCCCTGTCATGCCTTCTAGATAGCCTCACACATGATCTCATCGATGGGATACCATAAACCATACGAATAATTTATAATACTATGTTATTAATTAATTTTTTTTCAAAATAAATATTATTTATTTACGTACTAGCCAATGATCAAACATGTGGTGTTACAAATCAACGGGAATCTGATCCCATAAGACCCATGATTTTGAAAAATATTTTTGAAATATAGCACTCCACTTTCAAGTATCCATTCGTGTAAAGTAATGAAAAAATTGTAAATAATAAAATAAATATTATATAAATAAATTATTTACAATTAACTAAAATGCACTACTTAACATACCTCTGCACGTGCGGATCAAAGCTAAGATGTGGACGTCACTCTAGGATTGGGTCTGGAATCATCTAATTCACAAGACCATGCCCCCTCTAAGACCCCCTAAATCACCAGTAGTATGTGGATCAGATGACACAACATCCTGCTTGTCCGAAGGTAGATCATCTCCCTCCAACATACGAAACAAATCCTTGTCCATCAGAAACATGAAATGATTGTCATTAGCAAGTAGTTGAAAACAACTATTATATATTGATATATTTTATATATGATTATAACCAGAAATTAACAATTTCAATTTCCATATTCAACCTCATCATCATATCTGGCATTCTTAATGAGTTCCTATTCCTATTTAGCATTAGCAATTCCCATATAAGTTTTAGTTTCATCATCTCTTGTCATTTCAAAATCATTTCTAACATCATTAACATCGTTGTCTCCATCAACCCTTAACTATGGGGTGTCTTCATTGATATTCCTATCTCTTTATGGAAAAATTTAATTTGGACTAGTCTCTTCAAACATTTCAATTTCTTCTACATTAGCATAACCACATCCACAATGATTGAACTGAATTTCTAGAGATTTAATTTTTTTATGCTCCACCAATCACTCAGCTCTCTTGACGTATCACAATATTTTGAATAATAAATTTGATGTGCCAAATGATAAAATAAAAAGGGTTCATTTACTGCAAGACGAAATTTATATATAATATAAATGATTCCATTGGTCTGATGAACACACAAGCCACTCTTAGTATACAACCACTGGAATTTAAACATTATTATGTAATGTTGTCTGAGATAATAGTGTTTAATAATTTCTTCAAGCATGATGTAAAAGTCAACTTCATTATATCTATGAGGATATCTTATTATACACACTCCAATATTCATTGTTTTTCAATTTCCCATATGTGCGTGTATGAAATCAAAAATCATTCACCGCATATTTACTATAATATTTAACCATTTTTATTGTCGGTATCTCAATACATGCAATAAAGTATCTATTTTATTAGTATATTGAGATATCTAAAAAACTATGAAACAATTATCAATTTAATAGGTAATAAAATGATTTTATATGTAAAACCAAAAATAATATATGTTACCAATTTTTGAGACAAATAGAAAATGTTTATCTGTCGATGTACTTCAAGTGCAGCTACTATAATTTGTGAAAGTTAATTCATGATATTATTATCAAATAACCAATAAATAAAATAATATTAAATTAATATAACAAAAACTATTGCATTATCTATTTTAGAACTCAATATATAATTTTTTTTCGGTTCTTCACAGTTGATCTGAACATATTTTTGAGCTATGTGATGTTCATCATCTAAAATCCATCATTCATAAACTCCACTAAAGTTATGTTTGGGCTGATTGAAAACTGATAATTGGTTTAACCTTTCATTATCAACATTTCCCTCATTACAGCCCAAATATTTGTGTTTTGAGGGATATTCAGATTGAAATTAATGGGAGAAGAAAAATGAAATTTCCACTTCATAATAATCTTATGTAGTTAAACCTTCAACCAATGCTTTATTACCTTATTTTTTCTTTAATTTCTGCATGCATCTCTCAAATGGGTACATCAATCAGAACTGTATCGTACCTCCACATATTTCTTCATGTGTAAAATTTAATATCAAATTCTCCATCGATTCAAAAAAATCCAACTAGAATATTATTTTTCTAGTTTACATAAAATTAAAACAACATGTTTATATATGGTGCTTAATGAATTGTGGACAATTTTAACCGTAAAAGTGTATCAGAAAAAATTTGATATGTTTGTTAGCACATACCAAATCATATAATTCAAAATACTTCTTAATTAAATTGGAATAATTCTTTCCATTGTAACATGATAGCCATGAATTCTTAATCCAAGAATATAAAAATTTATGAAACATCTGACCAAATTGGAAGCATAACAATTTGTAAGTCTCAAATATTCAATCCACTGGATATATAATAATCAATTCTCATTGGAGATTGTATAAGCTTATTTTGGATTCATTATATTCTATGATGTGACATTTTCAAACAGTTCATGTTCTTGTCACCTATAAATTTTGGTAAGATCTAATCATGCCTTTAAATTATCTTTGTTCTTACCTTGTGTATCTAAAACTGTATGAAATAAATTATCAAAATAGTTCTTCTTATCATGCATGATATATATCATGTGGCATCTCAACAAATCATACTTATATGGGAGATCCCAAAAATTAAATTTTTTTATACATTTGTGTTTTTTTCTTAAGTCATCAATATTCAGTTGGTTTATTGTTGGTCCAAATATAATGGTCTATAATGACTAAAAAACTGATTTAAACTCTGTACCGAATATCATTATTAGAGGTCCATCTATTTAAGTTTTGACTTTTATAAAATGATATTTTTTCCTCTAAAAAGGATAATCAATTGGAAAAAATATGTAATGATGGTTGAAAAAACAATGCTTTTTCTATTGACAATTTTAAACTCTTTGTTTTTTCGCATATAGTACGAACATGATTTTGGACCATGTGTACTCCAGCCAGATAACATTTCACATTCTAAGAATTCACTATTTTCCCACCTCAATGCATCTTTTAGAAAGATATTTTTTGAAGGAATATCAAATGTACTAATACCATTACTCTATAATTAATTTAACTCTAAAATCAATTGTTTCAAATATACAAAAATATTTGTTTTCAGATTTCATGTAATTAATAAGGTCAAAAAGATATATGGTTCCTTCATCAACGTCCAAGGAGGTAAATTTTATGGATTTATAAAAAAATACAACATTAATACTGACTACCATAAGAACCAAATGGACCGAAACTTTCGGTAGAAAGACCCAATCACTTGTCTCGTGATTTTAAAGAAAAAGAATGATAAACATGGTCAAAATGATCCCATAGATCTCCATTAGAGGGAATATTTATGGTATTACCAGTTGGAATATTGGTTTTTGTCCTGACATCAATGTCACTATGTTTTGAGACATAAATTAACCATGTAATCTAGGTGTATGCGGGAAGTATCTCAATTGTTTTGCAGGAATCAATCCAGACGTCTCTTGTTTATCATATTAATACCTCAATTGTTTACATGTGGGAAAACTATACAACAACTTATTTTTAGCATAATATTTGATGAAATCATTTGAAAATGAATAAATCTTCAAATAACCAAGACCAATATAATGAACTAGCCTCTTGCTCTCATAAAAATTTTTAGGCAACACATTTCCATCAAGATGCATCATTTTTACCAAGGATTCTATATGATCAAAACAAAAAATTTATATTCTGTTATATAATTTAATAGACATAAATTTAAAATCTGATTCAATTTTTTTTCTTGCAACCAGGATATAAGGAATCCTCAATGGAACTAAAAAACTCATAGAAATGATTAGGTTCCAAATCATGAGTTAAATTAACATCACCATAAATTTCATTTTGTTGAAGAGATGACTTTGCCATATCATGTACAAAATTTTGAAACTGTTCTTGCTCTGGACCAAAATTTCTAATTTCTTCTATAGAACTACATTCACCATGTTGATACCAAAAAAAACATAATCCGGTTGAAAATAGAAAAGGCAATAAATGACCCTTAACATTGTAAAATTTATCAAACTTCCTCAAAGAACATTTTTTACGAAGACACTTAATTGTCCCTTTTGAAACAATTCTTGATTTTATAATTCAAATTATAAGAATGCTTCAAAACCCTCAACATATACAGGATTTAGACCAAAAAAATTTGGATTTTTTCACTGATTTATCCCAGAACGATCGTCTTGTAATGCTTTTTTTCCAACTTCCTTGTTCAATATTTCCCAAACAAATAAAATATAATTAGATTTTTGTATAATTTGATATAATAAAAACACTATCCAATAAAAGGTAATGAAATTAAATTTCAATATCAATAAAACTATACTAATTTTAATTATTTCATACTTATTTATAGTATTTTTTAAAATTTTATACTAATATACACTAACATATAATAATATTTAATAATTACTACTAATTAATATTAAATACAACTAATTTGTAATAATAATTGTTAATTACTAGGGATAAACTTTCCAGTAAATTGGAGACAACTCTTTCACCCCATGAATCATCCCCATTATCTCTTACTGAAATCATTATAAAAAATATGCCCAGATGTATGGATATCCAATTCTGTATGCACAATGATAGATTGTAGTGTGGAGAACCCTCCATGATCTCCATATTCATTCATATTGAAATGAATATTTGTACGTCTGAGTATATTTTCCATAGTGAATTCAGTCGAAGACAATGGACATGAATCATCAGGTGAGAGATCCTATTTTTCCCGATGGCTCATCTCCTTTCAACTTTCTCCTACTAAAATCTATATGAATGATATTCTTTGACATAGGCATATCCATTTTCGTATGAATAAGAATGGAGAGTCTAACAAACACACCACACTTCTCTCCAGTATCATGAATATGAAAATGGATATCCATACATGAGGATAGATTTTTCATAATGATTTCAGTGTGAGGATATTTCTATAAGTTAAGGCATCAGAAAAAAGGGAACCACTAATCCACTAAAAATTGTGCAAATTTATTACAATATGTTACTATTTATTACAGTTTCGTGCAAATGATTGTTAACTATTTCTAATAAATAGAATTTATTTTTAATTATTAGAATTTATTACTAATTTTTAATAATTATTACAAAGTATTAGTAATTATTACAAATAATTACTAATTATGTCAATTTATTACCAATTATTACAATTTATTATTAATAATTGAAATTTATTTCAAATTATTACAATTTATTTCTACTTATTAAAAATTATTACTAATTATGGCAATTTATTAATAATTATTACAATTTATTACTAATTATTAGAATTTATTACGACGTATTAAGATTTATTACGAATTATTACAATTTATTATTAATTATTACAATTTATTACTGATTATTACTTATTTTTTACAGTTTATTACTAATTGTTACAATTTATTACAAATTTTTGCAATTTATAACTAATTATTGCACATTTATTACTGATTATTGCAATTTATTAGTAATTATTACAATTTATTACTAATTATTAGAATATATTACTACTTCTTATTATATATTAATAATTATTATAATTTATTACTAATTATTATAATTTATTACTAATTATTAAAATTTATTACAATTTATCACTACTTATTTCAATTTATTTCTAATTATTAGAATTTATTGAAAATTATCAGAATATATTTTCAATTATTACAATTTATTTTAAATTATTTCAATTATTTCAAATGATTGCAATTTGTTACAAATTATTGCATCTTATTCGTAATTTTAACAATTTAATACTAATTACGGTAATTTATTATAATTTATTATAAATTTATTATTTATTATTTCTAATTATAACTAATTATTATAATTTGTTACAAATTATTTATAATAAATTCAATTAATTACAATTTATTAACAATTATTAAAATATATTTCACATTTTTACAATTTATTACTAATTATTTAAATTTGGTGCTAATTATTACTAATTGTTGCAATTTCTAACAAATTATTAGTATTTATTTCTAATTATTTGAAATTAATATTAATTATTACTAATTATTACAAATTTGTTCTTATTATTACTAATTATTTCTAATTTTTACAATTTATTACTAATTATTACCTAGTATTACAATTTCATACTAATTATTTGAAATTATTACAATTTATTACTAATTGCTACAATTTATTACTAATTGTTTCAATTTATTAATAATAATTAGAATTTATTACTATTTATTTCAATTTATTACTAGTTATTTCAATTTATTATTAATTATTACTATTTTTTCAATTTATTACTAATTAATGCCATTTTTACTATTCATTGCAGTTTATTATTAATTATTTCAATTTATTACTAATTACTCCAATTTATTACTAAATATTGAAATTTTCTATTTATTATATCATTTTATAACTAATTATTATAATTTATTTCTAATTATTTCAATTTATTACTTATTATTACAATTTGTAACTAATTATTAAAATATATTACTAATTATTAAAATTTGATAAAAATTAGTACTAATTATTACAATTTATTAATAATTATTGAAATTTATTATTAATTATTACAATTTAAAACCATTCATTATAAAGAGTTGTACTTTATTACTAATTATTGAGATTTATAACTAATTATTATAATTTGTTACTAATTATTACAATTTATTACTAATTATTACAATTTATGTAACACCCCGAGCTTCCACGATACGCTTCTCATTCAATAATGCAATAGCTTGCATTGTACGCAACTTCGAGTTCTAAAACACCGCGACTAATCAAAGTAGCCGTTATTAATAGTAATAAACACTTTTTAAAATTATAGAAATTTTATATTTCAAAATGGACTTCATTTTTGTATTCGTAATATCGAAATTATCCAAAGTTGAATTTTTTGTAATTTTCTGAGAACTTCCAATTTTTTATGAATAGTGAAAATTACTTAGAAACAACTTTTTTGATCAAAATAATTTATAGTGATAAATTATACTATTTAGTGGTTTTAAAGTATAATTAGAATATATTTTTACCATTTTATCCAATGGTGGTCATTAGAATTAATTTAACATTGAAATTGGACATAAACAATTGCCAATCTTTTGATATAAATTGTTTCTTAAAAACACGCTATTGTTGTGACAACGGGAATTAATTATAAAATTAATTAATGCAACTTATATTTTTGGAATTTTGTAACATAGACATCATTTTCGAATTCGGAATATCAATTATAGATTAGGATGAAATTTTGGCATTGTTCTGAAAAACTTCAATTTTTGATTAATAGTGAAACCACTAAGTGGTAGTTAAATAACTGATTTTTCATTTAAATGAAATATTACCACCTCTGTGATTTGATTTTTAAAAATCCAACATACATGGTTGTCATTAAGAAGTAAAATGTGGTTCAATGAGATTAAAATAAATTTTGGTAAATAGTAACTTTTAAAGTTCTTAATCGCGATTAGAGGTAATTAGTGTAGTTTAAGGTAAAAATAATGTTTTAATAATATGATATGATCTTGACACATGTCCTAACATCATTGGATGTGTCATGGACGACCAAGAAAATCCATGGGTCAACTTGGGGACCCCATGGAGCCAGTTTAGTTGGAAAATGACATAAATACATTTTATTTAATGTTAAAGTAAAAAAATGACACAAACATGAAATGTTTTACTAAACCAATTTTTAAATGGGGTTATACAAGTAATATTTTTGACTATAAATAGTCATTGTAAAGCTAGAAATATTTCCTACATCATTGTATTTTTTTTATAATTTTTAAACATTAAATAAATTAAATTATTTATGACATCATGATGATGCAACGATGACCTCATTATTTAACGATTTAAATAAAATGGAAAGATAATGTAATACATAAGACCTACACATGTCCAAAACCTATTTGATGAGGAAATTTCAAACCATTATCACCTTAGCCTCGAATTATACATGTGTGGGACCTTTAGAATCCGAAAATCATTGTATAATAGAATAACATTTCATTACATTCCAAAAGTGACCCTCCTCTCCACTTATAAAAGGCCACCACCTCTACCACCTCATTCACACTTTCAAGCCATTTGGCTCGGACAACCTCTGCCCAAATACTCTCCCAACTTCCCCCTCTTACTTATAGAAGCCTCACTTTGGGCAGAACTCTTCCCAAGGAAGCCTTTGGTTCAAATCAAAAAGAGTTACCCGATTTTGAGGTAATGTCTTCTCTAATGTTGTTTTGTTTTATTTTTCTTATCCAACCCCCTAAACTCTTTTTATTCATTTCATTTGTAACAACACCAGTATCCTAAATATACTAGGATTTTGTTATAAGAAGGATTCGAGCTACACTTACACACACCTACCTCTAATGGTTAATGAACATACGGTTTCTGTGGATGGATAATTTCTGCCTCACGAAACAATGATTGTTCAACACTCATATAACACCTTCAAAGGTGTCCATTATGATGTCACTATATTTATATATGATATATAATATGTTTATGTTTTACTTATACTTCTGTATTTCTCATTTATGGCATACTTTATGATTTCCATTATGGGAAAACGCGGTTATTTCATTTTAGGAAGTACGGACTACCGCCCCCTCAAAGTGATTTGAATCGTTAATGCCATATGTGGGATGTATAAAGTATGGAATAAATGGTATTATACAATATATTATAATGGAATTATATTATACATTTATATCATTATGATTTGGTTCCATTAAATATGAAATTGAAATGAAAGTAGCGTTCATGCGTACGTACGGCTTACCGTCTCCATGAACTGTGCATTTCATTTATTACCTCTAAATGTTACGTAATATTATAAATGAATGTATATACTGGATATATAACATATATATGACATCTAAATCATGAATATAATTCTGGAGATAATGGATATTCTACCACATAAACAACTTGTAATTATAAGAAGTTTATTGTTGACTCAAGTACCAAAGATCGACAAAACGACCGTTATTAACCTAAATAATTACATAATGTTCATATCATTGTAATAAGTGATATAATAAGGATAATGAAATTGAAAATGGTTCTTAATAAGTTATATATTAACTCTAGTTTATTATTCAAGAGGTTAAAGAACGGTTGAGTCAAGTCAGACACGAGGTAAGGGAACTTCGTAACCCAATTTCTATTCTTTGGGTTAATCTCCTAATTTCAAATTATGTCATGATATTATTATGTCATATCTTGTATTTTTACATTATTTATTTGTACATATAGTGAATACACATTATGTATGTACTTTATTTAAAAAAAATTATCTTTTTATGGACTTCGTCTCAAACCCCTTTCATTGAGGCATATTTGGTTTCATACACAACTTTATTTTATACGGTGTATAAACCCCTTTGACTTTTACGTTTATTCAAAATGAATCTTATTTATATGAATCATTTTTATAAATGACAAAAGGGAATGTTTTTCTTTCCGTACTTATGCGGCGACAAGGACTTCTCCACCGCCGTGACCATTATTTGAGTTTCGGCTTCCTCTACAAGCCATCATTTTTTTAATGAAAAATAAATACAAAGTTTTAACTTTCTTTTATTTTGGTATTGAAAATGGTTTTGAAAGCGTTTTTATTATATCAATGTGTTGTATTGATATCTTGTGATTGAAATGTGGAAATGTTATGTTTCCTTTATGCATGTTTTATGTGATACGATTATGTTATGGTTTAGGATATGTTTAAACCTATTCATATGAGGAATGTATTGGACTTAATAAGTGACGGGTGGAGCCCGCTATAGCTCCTCGATGCATCGATAGGTCTCATGAGACAACTAGACGTGGAATTGGACGAGGCCCTTTCCCAATTTGATTTATGGTTTTGGCCGAGGACTTAATCATTTTATACGTCTTGGCCGAGGCCTTGACAAAATGTTTCAGAATGTCTGGCATTATACATTCCCTCATTATGAAAGTGGTTATCGATATTGCATGTGATTATTCGACTAGTAGAATATCCATGTGAGTAAGTAAATGGAATTATTTAATTTTATTTTTTCCATATTATTCTAAAGTTCAAGTTTAAAAAGGCTTTTGTTTTAGTTATACATTGCCTTAAATGTTAAGCTTTATTTAAGAAAGCTTCCGCAATATTGTTATCCTTACTGAGCATCTCAGCTCACCCCTTTCAATGTTTTAATATTTTCCAGGATTTGAAGAAGTATTTTATGAATGACCTACAGGGATAGTGAGAAGAGGATATGAGTGTGGACTATGAAGACATTGTTATTAGTTTTTCACTTTATGATGTAATGTAAGATTTATGAATGTATCTAGTGTTTCCAAGGCTACTAAACTAATCGGTCTTTCGAGACTTGATCTTTTGTGATCATTCCAATGTTATGAAGTAATGCACCGACTCTGGGTAGCTGGGGTCGGGGCATTACAGTTGGTATCAGAGGAAGTTTAGTACTAACCTTGGAAGCTAGATTTAGAGATACTCTGATTAGAGCACATAGCCTGAAGATAGAATTTAAGGATTAGTATAGAAGAACTTCCTAGAATTTTGGTATTATAGAGATTTTGTGAGTTTTCTGAGCAATACATCCCTGTCTAGATACGAGCAGGTAGAGGCGGCTCTAGGACAGATGTACCTAGGGGTAAAACCCGAAAACACCGCTTTGAGCTAGACTCGAACAGGAACTGGTGCATGACAACGGGCCTTGCTACACTCTTGGTTACGACACTCCCGGGGGATATGCTTAGGATAAATCTCATTTTATTTACAAACCACTATGAAAGGTTATGAGTATATACTTCCTCAAATAAAACCTTTTTATGATTATGGATTATATCCATAAATAGTTCAATTTATGTTAAGTATTTTACAAGTATGGAATTATGTATTTTGATTCATAAACTAATCTAGTTTATGCCATTGTTTAGAAATGGCGTCTAGTGGAAGGAATGGAAACTGTATCAATGCACGCACTCCTTGTAGGGATTTCTCTCCTGTTCAAGATAATTATTGTGGATCTGGAGATACAACTGGTGCTGATCAACTTATTACCATACTGGGACAACTCACTCAAGTTATGAATAATAACCTTACTCGTATGGATCACCCTGATCCACAACGTGGAGGATCAATGTTAGACCGCTTCATGAGGCAACAACCACCAACATTTAATGGGGGTACAAATCCGTTAGTAGCTGAGAAATGGATAAACTCCTTAGAGAAAATATTCCATGACTTGGCGAGTAGCGAAAGGGAGAAGGTTGTCATGGCAGTTTACCGCCTCACTGGAGATGCCGATCAGTGGTGGTCGCTGATTCAAAACACAAAGGAAGATGATGACGTATCGAATATGTAATGGAGGGAGTTCAAAGAGCTTTTCTTAGAAAAATACTTTCCTCGTGACCATTGAGAAGATATGGAAAGGCAATTTCTGAGTCTGAGGCAGAAGGAGGATGAGAATGTCACAAAGTATGAGGCTAACTTTACAAGGTTAGCGAGGCATGCTGCCGATTATATACGTAACCCAAGGAGTAAGATTGATCATTTCTTTGATGGGTTAAAACCATTTCTCTGTCGAGCTTTAGTATCACAATCCTTCTCATCATACGAAGATATTGTCTCATGTGCTATCAAGATAGAAAAGGAATTCTCTAAGTATTATCACAACAAAGTAAAGCAAGAGAAGAAGATAACGGTGGAACAAGAGACAGATAAAGGGAAAAAGGGAAAGAAGGATTTTCCATTATGTGATAATTATGGGAAAAATCACCATGGTACTTGCCTAAAAGGAATGGGAGTTTGTTATAAATGTGGAGAAAAGGGTCACCAGGCTCGTGATTGCAAGGGAAAGAAAGAGTCTATCAAAGTTGAATGCTACAATTGTAGAGAAATGGGTCATTATACAAATGAATGTCCTAAGCGTCAGGGAAACTTACCTCATAAAAGGCCAAGGGATCAAGGACAATCTTATGCTGTTACTACAGTTGAAGCAGAATAACTAATATATTGGTGCTTTTGGACTCATGGATTATATTCTGGTTATTAGAATAATGTGATATATATATAAGGATTGTACTGAATTACTTGTTGATTTCAGTAAGGTTTTAATATGATGAAGGTAATTATATTTTTAGAATGTGACAATAAGAGAAACTTTACATTGTTTGGGGAATCTGATAAATTGATTTTGGAGTTAAGAGACCTTTTAGAGAAAGTATGGACAGAGGTATTTTGGATAACTATAGAGGTTGGAGTGGATTATGTTGATCTTTGTATAGTATTGTTTAAGGTTAAAAAATTTATGAAGATTATTTTTTCAATATTATAATACTATAGTTTTAGGAAAAGGTCAACCTGCAGGGTGGGGCATAACCCGTCGCGTCGGACAAAGCTGCAGGAATCGAACCCACAATCATAGTGCGACATGCCTTTATTTCCTACCACTAGCCTACAGGAAGTCCCTGGTTATTA
Organism: Viscum album; assembly: GCA_963277665.1. NCBI lineage: Eukaryota > Viridiplantae > Streptophyta > Magnoliopsida > Santalales > Viscaceae > Viscum > Viscum album. Next base: position 916,638,368 of record OY728164.1, on the reverse strand, counting down.
CAAAACAGTTTTACTAATCTAAATGCTATGTTTTAACATTTGGAACCTTATATAATTAGGATAAGTATAATATTTTTTAGTTCTATTATCTTTTTGAGTGAAAGATGAGTTGAAGGTTGAAACTCTAATTTTCAAGCAAAAATATATATATACCTATCTCTTATTCAATGAATAAATTAATTCTTAATCTTTATTAAAGGGATATTAAAACAAAAAAATGTGTTATCCTAATACCTTATGTCTTGTTGAACTGATGATATTTTAAATCATCATAGATTGAAGGCTTTGAGGCCCTCAATTTGACAGTTGATTGTGATTGATGACATCAATCACTCCCTACAAATATTTACGTTTTTCCTCCAATTATATGTCTCTAATTGCCACCAATGTTCTCCTAATCGAGATCATAATTGGGTGGTGACTTTTTCATTTCCCTTTCCCTCTTATTGAGGCTAAATTTTATTAATCTTATTTCCGATGTGGGTTTTCCTCAAAGGTATTTTCTCTTTTCAACCTTTTATTTTCAAAGATAAATTTCAAATTGCGAGGATGCAATTTATTGATGGAGGGGAGAATGTAACACCCCTAGCTTCCACGATACGCTTCTCATTCAATAATGCAATAGCTTGCATTGTACGCAACTTCGAGTTCTAAAATACCACGACTAATCAAAGTAGCTGTTATGAATAGTAATAACCACTTTTTAAAATTATAGAAAATTTACATTTCAAAATGGACTTCATTTTTGTATTCATAATATCGAAATTATCCAAAGTTGAATTTTTTGTAATTTTCTGAGAACTTCCAATTTTTTATGAATAGTGAAAATTACTTAGAAGCAACTTTTTAAATCAAAATAATTTATAGTGATAAATTATACTATTTATTGGTTTTAAAGTATAATTAGAATATATTTTTACCATTTTATCCAATGGTGGTCATTAGAATTAATTTAACATTGAAATTGGACATAAACAATTGCCAATCTTTTGATATAAATTGTTTCTTAAAAATGCGCTATTGTTGTGACAGCGGGAATTAATTATAAAATTAATTAATGAAACTTATATGTTTGGAATTTTTTAAAATATACATCATTTTTGAATTTGGAATATCAATTATATCTTAGGGTGAAATTTTTGCATTGTTCTGAAAAACTTCAATTTTTGATGAATAGTGAAACCACTAAGTGTTAGTTAAATAACTGATTTTTCATTTAAATGAAATATTACCACCTCTGTGATTTTATTTTTAAAAATCTGACATACATGGTTGTCATTAAGAAGTAAAATGTGGTTCAATGAGATTAAAATAATTTTTTGGTGAATAGTACCTTTTAAAGTTCTTAATCGCGATTAGAGGTAAGTAGTGTAGTATAAGGTAAAAATAATGTTTTAATAATATGAGATGAGCTTGAAACATGTCCTAACCTCATTGTATGTGTCATGGACGACCATGAAAATCCATGGGTCAACTTGGGGACCCCATGGAGCAACTTTAGTTGGAAAATGACATAAATACCTTTTATTTAATGTTAAAGTAAAAAATGACACAAACATGAAATGTTTTACTAGAAATTTTTTTACATAAGGTTATACAAGTAATATTTTTTACTATAAATAGTAATTGGAAAGATAAAAATATTTCCTACATCATAGTATTTTTTGTATAATTTTTAGACATTAAATAAATTAAATTATTTATGACATCATGATGATGCAGCGATGATCTCATTATTTAACGATTTAAATAAAATGGAATGATAATGTAATATCAAATACCTACACATGTCCAAAACCTATTGGATGATGATATTTAGAACCATTATCACCTTATCCTTTAATTATACAAGTTTTGGACCTTTAGAATCCGAAAAGCATTGTATAATATAATAACATTTCATTACTTTCCAAAAGTGCCCCTCCTCTCCACTTATAAAAGGCCCCCACCTCTAACACCTCATTCACACATTCAAGCCATTTGGCTCGGCCAACCTCTGCCCAAATACTCTCCCAACTTTCCCCTATTACTTCTAGAAGCCTCACTTTGTGCAGAACTCTTCCCAAGGAAGCCTTTGGCTCAAATCAAAAAGAGTTACCCGATTTTGAGGTAATGTCTTCTCTAATGTTGTTTTGTTTTATTTTTCTTCTCAAACCCCCTAAACTCTTTTTATTAATTTCTTTTGTAACAACACCAGTATCCTAAATATACTAGGATGTTGTTATAAGAAGGATTATAGCTACACTTACACACACCTACATCTAATGGTTAAAGAACATACGGTTTCTGTGGATGGCGAATTTCTGCCTCACGAAACGATGATTGTTCGACACTCATATAACACCTTCAAAGGTGGCCATTAAGATGTAAATATATTTATATATGATATATAATATGTTTATGTTTTACTTATGCTTCTGTACTTCTCATTTATGGCATTCTTTATGATTTCCATTATGGGTTAACGCGATAATTTCATTTTAGGAAGTGCGGACTACCGCCCCCTCAAAGTGATTTGAATCGTTAATTCCATATGTGGGATGTATAAAAGATGGAGTAAATGGTATTATACACTATATTATACTGGAATTATGTTATAAATTTATATCATTATGATTTTGTTCCATTAAATATGAAATTGAAATGAAAGTAGCGTTCATGCGTACGTACGGCTTACCGTCTCCATGAACGGTGCATTTCATTTCTTACCTCTAAATGTTACGTAATATTATAAATGAATGTATATACTGGATATATAAGATATATATGAAATATAAATCATGAATATAATTCTGGTGATAATGGATATTCTACCACATAAACAACTTGTAATTTTAAGAAGTTTATTGTTGACTCAAGTACCAAAGATCGACAAAACGACCGTTATTAACTTAAATAATTACATAATGTTCATATCATTGTAATAAGTGATATAATAAGGATAATGAAATTGAAAATGGTTCTTAATAAGGTATATATTAACTCTAGTTTATTATTCAGGAGGTTAAAGAACGGTTGAGTCAAGTCAGACACGAGGTAAGGGAACTTCGTAACCCAATTTCTATTCTTTTGCGTTAATCTCCTACTTTCAAATTATGTCATGATATTATTATGTCCTATCTTGTATTTGTACATTATTTATGTGTACTTATAGTGAATACACATTATGGATGTACTTTATTTAAAAAAAATGATTTTTTTAAGGACTTCATCTCAAACCCCTTTCATTGAGGCATATTTGGTTTCATACACAACTTTATTTTATATGGTGTATAAACCCCTTTGACTTTTACGTTTATTCAAAAGGAATATTTTTTATATGAAGCGTTTTTCTAAACAACAAAAGGGAATGTTTTTCTTTCCGTACTTATGTGGTGAAAAAGACTTCTCCGCCGCCGTGACCATTATTTGAGTTTCAGCTTCCTCTACAAGCCATCATTTTTTTTAATGAAAAATAAATAAAAAAATTTAACTTCCTTTTATTTTGGTATTGAAAATGGTTTTGAAAGCGTTTTTATTATATCAATGTGTTGTATTGATATCTTGTGATTGAAATGTGTAAATTTTATGTTTCCTTTATGCATGTTTTATGTGATACGATTATGTTATTGTTTAGGATATGTTTAAACCTATTCATATGAGGAATGTATTGGACTTAATATGTGACGGGTGGAGCCCTCTATAGCTCCTCGATGCATTGGTAGGTCTCATGAGACAACTAGACGTGTAATTGGCCGAGGCCCTTTCCCAATTTGATTTATGGTTTTGGCCGAGGCCTTAATCATTTTAGATGTCTTGGCCGAGGCCTTGACAAAATGTTTCAGAATGTATGGAATTATACATTCCCTCATTATGAAAGTGGTTATTGATATTTCATGTGATTATTCGACTAGTAGAATATCCATGTGAGTATGTAAATGGAATTATTTAATTTTATTTTTGTTATATTATGCTAATGTTCAAGTCTAAAAAGGATTTTTTTTATTTATACATTGCTTTAAATGTTAATGTTTATTTAAGAAAGCATCTGCAATATTGTTATCCTTACTGAGCATCTGAGCTCACCCCTTTCAATGTTTTAATATTTTCTAGGATGTGAAAAATTATTTTATGAATGACCTACAGGGATAGTCAAAAGAGGATATGAGTGTGGACTATGAGGACTTTGTTATTAGTTTTTCACTTTATGATGTAATGTAAGATTTATGAATGTATCTAGTGTTTCCAAGGCTACTAAACTAATCGGTCTTTCGAGACGTGATCTTTTGTGATCATTCCAAGGTTATGAAGTAATGCACCAACTCTGGGTAGCTGGGGCCGGGGCGTTACAATTTATTATTAATTATTACAATTTATTACTAGTTATTATGATTTATTACTAATTATTACACTTAATTTATACTTACTACAATTTGTTACTAATTATTACTAATTATTAGTATTTATTACTAATTATTAAAATTTATTACTAATTATTTATATTTATTACTAATTATTAAAAAATACTAATTATTATAACTTATTTCCAATCGTTAAAATTTATTACTACATATTATAATTTATACAAACTTATTTTAATTTATGATAACTTATTATAATTTATTACAAATTTTAATAATTTATTACTAGTAACTAATAATTATTTCAATTTTTACTAATTATTACAATTTATTACAATTTATTCAAATTTATTACTAATTGATGAAATTTCATACTAAATGTTGCAATTTATTACTATTTCTTGTAATTTAGTACTAATTATGGATATTTATTACTAATTATTGCAATTTATTATTAATTACTACAATTTATTACTATAAATTTCAATTTATTACATTTTATTACAATTTATTATAATTTGACACCATTTATTACAATTAAATACTAATTATAAGAATTTAATAATTATTATTAGAATATAATACTAATTATTAATAATTAATATAATAACTATTAATTAATACTAATTCAAACTTATCACACATAAATAATTGAAAAAATAAATATATACTATGATAAATAAAACAATCAAATTCAAATTTAATTTAACTACAACTAATTAACAATAATTATAACTAAAATAATATCAAATGGGTAAAGTAAAAAATAAAAGAAATAGATAAATACCTTGAAATTGAAGCTTTTGAATGATCAAAGTTGTGAATAATGCCCCGAATTAAAATTGTAAACATTGAAAAAATTTGAGACAAACTTTTCCACCAAAGAGGGAGGGGAGTAGAGAATTTAGTGGAATGAGGGAAAAAACATGTGCGAGTATATATAGGTAAGATTAGTTGCGATGAGATTATTTGTGGCGGGACTACCATCACAAATACCCTCTGGTTTGAAAGTCCTTTAAAACGGGGCATGTTTCAAAAGGAAACCTTCCGACACAGTATTTTTGACGGGATATATATATCTGGTCACAAATTCTAAAAACGTCACATAGTATTTGCGATGTGCTAGAGTAGCCCGTCGCAAATACCTATTCACACGTTTGGGCACGTAGTGCGTGCATCTGTTTTGGGTGCGGGAACCATCGACCCATTTCAAATACATCATTTCTTACAACGGGCTGATTCCCTTGTAGTAAATTTTTTTTTCAGATGTACTATTTGTGACGGGATTCTTGACCGTCGCAAATAGCCCATCACAATTGCCCCATTTTCCCGTAGTGTACCTTAGTTCTATTATCGATATAATAATACCTGAAATTAAATTCCTTCAGTTTGTTTGGAGTAGGTGAATAAAATCTCATTTAAATCATATCATTAAAAACAAAATCACATGATGTATGTGTCACCCAATGGTGAATTTGTTTATACCATAATTGAAATAATCAATTTTAAATAAATCCCATCTGGGGTAATTTGTTTTTACATTTTACATGGGTAAGCTGCATCCAATCATAGGTCTAATTCCATGTTCCATTAACTCCTAGCCTCCTTTCTAATAAACAAAAAAATGCAAAAGAAAAATAAGGCTATTATACAACTTTGTAACACCTCTACCCAGAATCTACTTAATTAGGGCCCTAAACCGATGGGTTACACGGTCTCAATCACACCTCCCCTTATTCCAGAGGATGACCACTAGCAACAATGGATTAATGGAGGCACAAGGAGGAGACTATACTAGCATATCAGAGTAAAAAAGTGGATAACTACAAGTATACTTTATGGGAAGCATTATATAAACAAACACTAAATGTCGGGACTAGTGACCCGCCGAAATAGAATCACATAAAACATATATAATAATTAACTACGAATGAATAAATAACTAAAATAAGTGTCTAATAATATCAAAATATATTATCTAGTGCCAAAAGAAAATAATCATGGAATTCTTAAGTACATGTGGAATTGGGGATTGGAATATAAAATAGTCAATAAAAAAAGCACAAAAGGATGGTCCACTTGAATCTTGAACATATGTTTTATCCTCTACATTAATGGTCCATCTACAAGTAAATTATATAAAATATCTATAGTAGGGTGGTTTCCCATATCCGTACAGGCAGACAATTAATCTATTCGAGTACCAATGGCGGCCAGAGTAGGGTGTGAGGTAAAATCACATCAGGCCACCACCAATGGTGTGTATAAGTAATGCCTGAGTTTTATATAGAAATATAAGTGAGGTGGTATAAAAAAAATAATAAATAATGCTTAATAAATTACGAGCATGATCAAGTTCCTCAAGGACACCTAGCATCTCTACCTTCTTTAGATCCTGGATGAAATGATGAACCGATCAATAACGATATAAATATTGTAATAATGTATACTAAGTATACTTATATACTGAATCCACCTATATGGACAAAGTACCTGAGGAAATAAGTAGACAAATACCTAGAATACTAAGGGTTGGCTAGACTAGGGCGTAACAAAACCATCCACAACTAGTCTAAACAAGCCTATAAGATCAAAAAAAAAGGTTACATACCATACATCTCATTTTAAAATAGATATAACACGACCACCACTCAAGATGGCGGGTTAGTCTTCAGGTCAAAAGCCAAATTAAGGGACATGGTGTGTCATGACCACCTTCCAAATAACATAAATGTTTTGAGATGCCATTCTCAACACCCAATATAAGGGAGACTGAATCATCATGCTCAAAATTTCCCTTAACCATCAGTCTATATCCAATTATCCATGGGATAATCATAATTAAATAAATTTCTAAGGGGAATCACCTCCCATGCATTATATTCACCAAGCCCATTATAACCAAGGTGTCAAAATTCAATTAAAGAATTTAATAAACCATGAAACGATCATCAGGGGATTTTCTCCCTTTATATATCATTTTATTTATACATTTCATTTTTTAAGAAGTCAAACCATCATGAATTAATTCATTCTATATAATCAATCAATTTAATTAACCCATACATGGAAAATTCATTATATGAGGATCATTGAATCACTTATAAGGTTGTATTGTCTATTGGGAAATTACATATAGGGGAAACTCCATTTATAAGTCAAGCCATGAATTTAGGAGGTCATTTTGATAAATAGAATTTTATTTAATACTTGGAAATTCAAATTTATAATCTAAAATGAATGATTAATAAACATTCCATAATTTTAATAATTTAATCTTAAAGGGGAATTTCAAACCGGTACACCCAAGGGGGGTCTGTGATCGATGTTATCATCCTATAATTATTAAAAAATATTTTTGGGAGTATACCAAGGTTTTTTATCAATTTAGAATGAATAAATTGGTTTTTATGCAACATGTGAAAAATGTTGTTGGATCACAGAATGGAGAATCTATGAAAATACCACAACTTTTTGGGAAGATAATGAGGAAATTTACCTTAGGGATGTTGAACACTGCTTGTTTAATGGAAGCCTCATATTTGATGTTTATTGGGAGAAATTGATGATATTATCCAATGCCCTACAAATATAGAATATGATCTTGCACTATAATAACACAATATATCTGATGATTATAATTGTATTGAATGATGATGATTTTATATGATACATCTACATATCCAATGTTACTCATAGATCTTGTTTTAAATAATGGATTATAAAGTTATCTAACTTCCTAGATTGAGAGGAGGAAGAAGTTATGTGATGAGGAAATGAATTTCATCCCCTGGAAGGAGGTATAGAAATATAGAACTAATGTTATTATATTCATCAAAGGAAAAACGAAATTTCACACTAAAAAATAGGGTCACATAGTTTGGAAAAACTCTGTGCACACCATGCTTAATGAACTCATCATATAGAGTTCCCACATGATTGGGTGCATGGTTTCATTAACTATGTACAAACTGTGAAAAAAGAATTCATAAAATAAATTTCCTGCACAGGAATTCACCATGGGTTGCATGGTTGAAGACAAATTGTGTTTCCCTACTGCTTAAAAGTTTCCCCACATGGGCACCCTATATTGCTAGTTCGAATCATGTGGAAATCATGTAATCTACCTTTTTTCCATCGTTGTGAACTCAAATCTCTAATGAATCCATTGATTCTCTTACGACCTTCCTTAATCCACATTTCTCATTTACCACATTTTTTGAAGGGATTCAAAATTAAACACAAAGGTGTTATACCATCATGGAAAGATAGTTTTTTATTACCTCCCTTACAGAAACTCATCCCCTGGTTGGCCTTCCGAGGGTAAAGAGGTATCACCAATGAAGGGATCCAACCAATTAGATTTTATATTATCATATCATTTCTAGTTCTCATCTTATACATGATCGTTCTACCATATAATTAACACTAAATGAACTGAATTCACATAGAGTTTATTTAAACTCTGATCCAAAATACGAACTATATACATTTCAAGAGAGAAATAAAAATCAAACAATGCCTCAAAAGTGTGAAAGACATGTGAATGTTCTATATTTCACTGTAATTTCTATGATAAATGAAATTCATCATACATAGTCTGTTATCTATGAGGTCCTGTTATATGATAATCCACTAGTCTGATTCACATCACAACCTCAAAGGGTCCAATGAATCCATCTGAGAGCTTACCCTTCCTCGGAATATGTCTATGAAAAAACCTGAGTGTGACTCTTATGAAAACCCAATTAATAACCTCAAACTTAAGATTTATTCGATTTTGGATAGCATGCGACTATTTTCAAGACTGAATTTTCATCATGCACTTTTAGATTAACTATACATTTTCTATAGTCTCCTGAACGAGATGAGGTCTAAGAAAAGATGTATAACCTCCTTTACATATAACCTCTCTTACATATAACCTCTTCATCATGTCTACAGAGAGAGTCAATCATACTGGTATTTAGTGTGCGACATTCATCAAACAATGAATGAAAACTCACACCAAATTGTTTCCATGAGGTCATTAGAGAAACCATTCATGATATCCATAGAAACATGATCCCATTTCCTCTCAGTAATATTCAACAATTGTAAAATCCATTTGGGATGATTATGTTCTTACTTCACATAGTGACAATGAAACACCAATTGTTGAAGTTATAATTTTTATTTCATAATAGGCCACCAATACTGGTGTCATATATTTTGATACATATAGGTGACACTAGGAAAAACATCCCATGATATGGCATGAGGTTCACATATCATATCATCCTTGATGTCCTTTGGGACCCAAAAATTCCCATGGAATAAAATTCATCATCACCAACCATAGTCCAACCAACTGATATATCATCCATCATTGAACATTAACTTAGGAAAATTTCCTTGGTACCGGATAGTTTCCTCATTCATACCCTTTACCGAAGAGTATATGTCACTGTTAAGGCTAGAAGGATTGTCTAATTGTGGTTCTCCTAAACCTCAATGTGCATCTATGAGAATAACTAAATGAGATTCCATTCTCTAATGGCCACTATAATTTCCTGAGTGTGATTATTATGGATCAAATCTATTGCTATAACATTGCCTTTCCAAGATATGAATGAAAGACCCAAATCAAACAACTGTACGTACTCAACCCACCTACACTACTTGAGATTGAGATCACACAACATAAATATGTACTTGAGACTTTTGTTATTAGTGTATACCATATATCACTCTCCAAGTACATTGTGTCACATAAAATACAAATCATGGACTATGGTAGCTATCTCAATGGTTTGGTGTCAGGTAATTACACTCATGAGGCCTCAACTGATAAGAACTATACACGATGAATCACTTAACTCCATCAATAAATATCTAATACTAATATTAGATGCTTCATGGCGATTTTTATATTTCATTTGGGGAACCAATAGGATCAATATCATATTTGATGTAAATATTCCCTTAATCTCTTGAATGGATGCTTCAATAGATTTTGACCATATAAATTTTAAAACATTATTTTTCAAGTATATAAGGGCCCCTAAAAGGTATTATAAATCATGGATGAAACGTTTGTAATAAAAATATATCCCCAAGATACTCTGGATATCAAAGATGTTATTGGAATAATTCTAGGAAACTCAGTATGTCACATTCTCTAGGGATATTGAAACTCCAAAATCTAATATTAGTTGACCATAGATGTATAGATTGTCAATACAAAAGAGATATTTATTGAATATGATATAGAGATGGTGATCTCTTATTATATTAAATTTGATCTCAATATGGTAATCATGGCCATTTCTGGATTCTGAGTAAAATAATATTTCATCAACAAATATTACCACAAATGAATCTTGATACTGGTAGAAAACCAGTTTCATTAGTTCCATGTTAACTATTAGTGTGTTTGTGAGACCAAATGTCATGAGCAGGTACTCATATAGATCATACATACTCTAGAAAGATATAGATGCAATTTTTTATGACCTAAAACATAACTAATGATATCATGACTATAAATATATCTTTTAAAACACTATTTATCCTTGTATCTAATCAATGTTTTCTTCTATTCAAGGTAATCAATACCAATTATTTACTGTGATCTATTCCAACAAACATAAATCCACATAATGCCAGAGGGTTTCATCCTACTTCATGAAAAAGGACCAGTGATCAATAAGGAGAAGTAATGGGGTTTATTAATGTTTAATCCAATAGATACTCTCACTATTTATTAATCTCTTAAATCCCCCAAAGTTCTTTCATATTTGGAGGAATGTTCACCAGTGCTTATCATGGTACAAGCTCAATGGTGAATTCTACCTATCACAATTGAGGTATCTTAGAAATTTCTTCAAGGATGATGTACATAAAATGACCAACTAAATTGGGAAACAGTTGTTCATTACAATATATCATCTATGAAAATTCTATGTATATGAGAAGTCATATTTCCATATATCTATTACATGGGTCCATATTGACTTGCACGAACATACCAGTCTACTTTATGGACATTCCTACAACTCTATTATGATGTAAAAATTACCCTCTGATTATAGTAGTCTATATGGGATTCATAAGAAAATATTTGATCCATCTCAATGATTACATCAAATACTATCATGTTGATGATGAAAAGATTCCATAAAAACAGTTATCCGCCTATCTCAAGAGGAAAACATTACAATGGAGAACACACTTAGTTAAAATACCTAATGGGGTATCAAAAATCAGAATTCAAGAGAAGTTTTCTATATCGAGGAATAGGATCTCCATGATTACCTTAGATATAAAATAATGAAATTTTTATGTGTCAAATAATTAATACACTAATGAGGATGATACTAGAATAGTACCTAGAACTATAGAGGGTACGGTGCTCTTATCCCCTAGAATATGCTGGACTACATGTAACATGCATGTACTAGGACCCTATGTCACTGTTTAAATACCCTGAGTATGATCTCTATACTAAAGATAAAAATTATGTGTCTGACTACCTCTACCTACACCACCTCCTCAGTCTAACTAGCTGGTGGTTTTCCATCATTCTTCCAGATGAGATAATATAGTCGATGATCTTGTTCATGGAGTAGGAGTAGATCCCCACTAACCAGGAACTGATGGAGACATCCTATAGAAAATTTTATACGTACAATCCGTCCATAAAATATGCTTTATATAGGATTTAGTAAACACATAGGTTTCTCATATCCCATTTTCAATCACATGTGACATATAACGAAGTTGTATGTATGTAGAGCCAGACTACTACAACCTCCATGAGTAGCCTCAATGTGTTAATTACTCATTCTAGAAGAATAAATAATAGATTTAGTTGATTAACTACCTTGATTTTAACCATCTCTATCCAAATTTATCTCTATAATAAGTTAATGGTTGACTATCTCAAATTTGGTCATCAGTTGTATGACATAGACATAGGATCACATATTGAAGACTTCCCTATCCTAAATATTTCATAGTGGTCATAAGATAATCAACCGATAAAGATGGTGTGAACATATATAGATCATTATAGTGAGTATAATACTCCATGATATACATAGATCGTTTTTCATATTCATGAACTCTCCAACCCAGTCATACCTCAGGGTATAAAAAAATACATTTCATTGAAGAACATATGGAAATCATCCCAGACCATATAATGATTTCAACCTTATTAAGTAATAATATTCCACCATCACATGATAAAATCAAATAGCATATACATAAAAATTATTACCCTCTAATTTGGAGGCATCTCCAGATTCTCGAATATAGAAATAATAGCTTCATGCAAAGACTCAGCAGAATGAGTTCTGAAAATCCACAAAAAGGTTGGATGATGTTGTCTTTGGAAATCTTGAGTCTACTCGTCCATTGTCTGGGAAAGACAAGAAACACCCTTCATAGGCTAGAACGTGTGTAAAAAATAAATCATAGATCTAGGTATCAATTCCCATATTAGGATTAGGAATAGGTTCTAAAGGTGGAACTATAGGAGGAATATCTTCCGTCTCAGGTCCCACCACCAATGGTTTATAGTCACCACCTCCATAAGGGAATAAGATTAGAGGAATTCATAGTGGAATGAGTCTATATACTATGAAATTTCCTAAAGAAATTAAAATTCTATATATCGAATACACAAAACTTGGATAGGTGTATATCCCTCCAATAAAAAGATCGGACCTCTCTTCTTACCATAAAACCAGGTGTAGTTAGTAAAAAAGGCCATAATGGCCATAAAATTGTATGATACACACCACTATCCACTACTAATGCTAGTTTTAAGTCTATGTCTCATACCACACGTATAATATTCCTATACTCACTTTAAAAGTCATATAAATTTTAAATTAATTCTTTTTCAAATACATAAATATTTTTAAATTGATGAATTAGATGGATAAACACATCCATTCCATAAGACCCCATATTCATACTGAACCAAAATATGGAACCACATAATTCATACCATAACACATTCTAGCCCATGGTACCAATGATCCATGGAAAAACTTTCCACAACTGACTCCTTACGGTGTCTACATTAACCTATGCCAAAAAAACATTGTTAGGTTTAGGAAGAGGCATTATGGGTCAGTTATGTTTTCAAATCCCCTTAAAGAAATAACAACACATTTCAATATCTAATTATGGAAGAAATAATATAAAATAAGAAGATGCATGAAAAATTTTGGTGTGTTAAGGTAAAGTGCATGGAATATTAGTCCAATTTTCACTATAATGATACAGGTAATAAAACACCCTAATTTATTTGGTCATAGTTGAATGAAATATCATTTCAATCAAATCCATAATAATAGAATCATAAGGCATGTGTTTCACCAAATAGTGAAGTCGTATCAACCATAATAGACAAAATCCATAATAACTATTTCCTATCCTATGTAATTTGGGATTCCATTTTACATTAGTCAGCTACATCTTGGAGGAGGGTCATTTCCAATATTCATTAACTCCAAATATCCAATATAATACCCAAATAATAATAAGAAGGAAAAATAAGTCTATGATTTCACTTGGTAATGTACCAACCTTGGCATCCAATTATCTGGGGCACTGTACTAGTGGGTCACAGGGCCTCCAGCATTCATTCCCACATGCCAATGGATATCGAATAGAAGAAATGGTGTGACTATGGTATTGTTGGGAGACTATACCGTCATATCAGATTGGTATAATAAATAACCAAAATAAGAATACGGTAGAAGAGGAATGATACAAACAGACATGAAATGACTGGTTCGGTAACCCACTAAAATATAAGCACATAAAAAAGCATAGTAATAAAATTTGAAATCACAAATGGTTGATCAACTAAATAATAAAATCACAAGCTGCTTGGATGTTCCATATACATGGATGCTTGGAATGGTGATGTAAAAGTGGAAAATGGACAATCATATGAGATTTTATATACAATAATAATAAAATATTAAAAGGATAATTAAGTATCATCTCGTGTATATTCTTAGTACCCTAATTTAATGGCCCATCCATAATTAAATTGTATCAACTATTTTTCATTGGGATCTTTCCGTTATCCATAACTATAGAAAATAAATTCACTCAGGTACCAAAGGTGCCACAAGTAGTGAGTGATAGAAAATTATAGTAGGCCACCGCCGAAAATGTCTAGAAGTAATCCATGCAGTGTACATAGAAACACCATTGTGTTGGTATAAACCGAATAAGAAACAATGATGAACAAATAACTAGAATTCTTTGGTTCCTCAATGACACCTGGAGGCTCAACCTACTTCAACTCGTTGGCATAATGATGATATATTTGGTAAAAATATGTATATAGTAATATATATATATATATATTATATTATATTTATATAGTTCGTACACCTATATGGACAATATATGTGTATAGATATGTATCCATATACCTAGAATATTAGGTTCTCACTAGACCTGGGTGTAACTAAATCATCAATAACCAATCACAAAGAACCTATAAGATCCATAGAAAATCTACATTCCCTACTTCTCATAATTAATTATAGAATTCAGCCTCATGACTCGATATGGTGGGTAATTTAACAATTTAACAACCAAAGTAAGGGATCGGGTTCATCATTCAAACCATCAAAATAGAGTAATGGTGTGAGATGTCATGATAAACACATTATGTTAGGGGGGGTGAATATTTATGATCAACAATTCCCTTATCCATCTATCCACCTATAAATATAAATTTAATAATAATAATTATAATAATATCCATGATGAATCACCTCTTATGAAATTTATTCACCATGAACATTATTAAAAAGACATTATAATTCAATTAAATCAATTCATATATCATGAAATGATTGGTGTGTCCTTTCCACACTTTATAAATCATTTCAATTAATACATATAATTATTTAACTAAGAAAACAATCATGAATAAATAAATTCTATATAATAAATCCAAATAATTAACCAAAACATAGAAATTCATTTCACAAGGCTTAATGAAGCATTTAGAAGGTACCAATGCCAATTCAAAAATTTCCTACAAGGGAATTTACATTTATAGAAGATCCATGAATATTTGAGGTTCTTTGGTTCAATATAATTTTATTTAATAGTGAAAAATTATATTTATTATCCAGTTTATATTATTTGAAGGAAATATAAGAATTTAATCGTTAAATTATAGTGGATAATGTTAAGATTTTACAGCCAAGGGGTTTCCTTGATCGAGGTTGACATCATCTAATTACTAATCAGTGATCTACAAAATTATAACAAGGTGTTTTTATCAATATAGAATAAAGAAGTAGATATTAGGGAAAAGTGTGAAAAACGATAGCATGCACCACATTGGGATAGAAATCAAAACACTATAACATTTGGGGATGATGATGATGAGATAATGTACCATAAGTTTGTAGATGACTCTTCATTCAAATGAGGCTTCATATTCGAATTAGATTGGTTGAAATCAATCATACCGTCAAATGCCCTAAAAATAGTGAAAATGAGGCTGCACCTAATCATTTCAGTAGATCCTAAAGTGATCATAGAATGGATTAATGATTTTTTGATAGTGTACCTCAAGGTTTCCATGGATTTTGAAAGATCTTGTTTCGAAGAATGGATCACGAAGTTATCTCA
Source organism: Viscum album (assembly GCA_963277665.1). Lineage (NCBI taxonomy): Eukaryota > Viridiplantae > Streptophyta > Magnoliopsida > Santalales > Viscaceae > Viscum > Viscum album. Next base: position 916,622,364 of record OY728164.1, on the reverse strand, counting down.
ACACCTATATTAAGAAGAAGAAGAAGAAGATACCAAATGTGGAAATGAATTTCATCCACTAGAATGGGGAGGATAAAAAAAGAAAAAAATTAGTATTAATCATTAATTAAAAAATATCATTTCATACTATAAATAGTGGTTCATGATTTGGCCACACAATATGACAAAATCGTGTGAAAACCATGCTTGACCCACTATCCAAGGATAGAACCTGCATGGTTAAGGTGCATGGTCTCCATAACCGTACACAAACTATGAAAAAAATAACTTTTAAGAATTTCATATGCTCATAACAAGTGTGAACCATTGGAAATACAGTTTCAGAAAAATTGTGTGGTCCCTACTACTCAATTGGTTCCTCATATGGTTACCCCAGATGGTTTTTACTATCTTTGTGGTAACCATAAAACCTAACAATTTTTCACATTTTATGGATATATTGTCTTTAATTTGTCCCCAGACACTATTTGGACCACCCTTAGGCTATAGTGTATATTTATAAAGATTAAACAAGGGATTCAAATTGAAAAAAAATGATTATTACCATCATAAAATATGGGTCGTAATGTAAATAATCAAGGTAGACCGATCCTTCCATTAACAATGATCTATTTATAGATTTTACACATTCCTCCTCCCATGGTAATCTTCATTCCATCGAAATTTGATTTAGAAAAATTATCAAAAATTTTTGAAATTATGTTCCATTCCATTGAAAATAGAAAAAGGTAAAATTCGACATAATGATATTCAATTGTATTCAAAAGTCATATAAATCCATAAAATTCAAAATTTGTACATTTAAATAAATATTTATAAATTACAATTAAGTAACAATAATAATTAAAATGAAAACATAAAACAAATTAAATTATTAAATTGGATGCAATGAGATTCATATTATATAAATAAAATTAAATGGAATCATTTTGAATGTAAATATTATTAATGATTTTCGGTCTAAGTTAATGGTATATTACAGGTTTTATTCCTTCAATTACTTTCAACATATAATTTGATTATAATTCTTGTAGTTATATATTATCCATATTATATTTTTGAATTTATTATTAAATTATTTATTTGTTTTGAATTCTAGTTATTATGAAAACTTTTATTTTGAAGTATCATATTTTTTAAAGCTAGAAATACTATTATTTGATAAACATCACAATAAAAAAAGGTGATATGATTAATATGTAATAATTATAAATAAATGTTGGTATTTTTTTCTTAATGGTAATGTGCTACAATGTCTATGTAAATGGAAAAGATGATTAATATGATAATAATCATGTGAATCTAGAAATGGTATTTTTATGTTAGAATCATTATTATATATTTAATATGACTATAAATGCAATATAAAAGTAATTTTGTTTTTATGTAATATCTATGGGGGTGTTCGTTATGTGTTTTTTCTGTCATTTTTCCTATAAAATTAAATGGGGGTGCCTTGGGTTAGTGTCTTGGATAAAAATAAGCGAGTTTTATCTATGTTTAGGAAGATAGTTCCATCCTTACAAGATGGTTGGTTATCTTATGATGGTTAGAAAAATTTGATAAGATAGATAGTGGTGTTATAATAATTTTTTTTAGTAGTCTCAATCTGGTGATATTTGCTATCAATAGTGTGATTAATTGATTTTAGGTTAAATATATAGAATCTAAATGGACCTTTAAAGAAGACGGAACATTGGTTTTAGGAAATTTCAATTAGATGTGTTTAAAAAGATAGTGAGATTGATATTCTAGAAAAGGATGGAATGTAATAATTTTGTAAGGTGGGAGGGTTGAGTCTAGGTAATGAAGATGGTAGGTTTACAAGTAACTGTTTAGTGGGATATCTTCCAAGTAGTGAATATGATTTGTGGGATTAGTGAGTTGTAAAACTATAGTGTTCGTTTGATGCTTTAATAAGTCTATTGGAATTTTTATTAGGTATATGTTGTAATTTTCAAATGATCTGTTCGATGGTTATAATTATTAGAAATACTCATATAGAATAATTTATTTAATTCTCATAATGTTATTCTCAAAATAAATACCATTTTTAATACAATAAATGATGATGTAATTAATAAAGGGGTTTGTTATATATCATAATATGTATATAATGAGAAACATTCGGATTAAAAAAATGATATATAGTATATTTTTTTTAATGAATATACTTTTGGTTGCAAAATCTGATACGATGAGATGATGGTTCCATACATAATTTTACCACTATAATACTAGACTTTAAAATATTAATTACTTATGATTTTTATGATTATATCATATTCAGATTGATATTTAATATAATGTGTCTTATATATCATATGATTTGACATTTCGTTGATATGTCCTACAATAGATTATGTATATGGGGTATTAGGTGGTTGAAATATGGATTGAGGTTATAGTATAATTTGTTATTTTAATTCTATGATATATCGTTAGTTAGTGGGGAATTATCCTTCCAGGTTATTCCCTGTTAGAGTTGGAATGGACTCAAAACTAATAGGTTAGAGCGGTGATAATATTATTATTCTCCTCATTCATATATTTATAATAATGATATTTCCTTTCAAGATTTATGTAAATATATCATTGAAATATAATAGTTGATGTAGGTGATATAATTTATGGATATAGATAATAGATTCTCTCATTGTATAACTGAACATAAATATTTACTTTATTTACCCTTCTTGAAGACTACCTCTTATTCCATAAAAGTTGACATCACTCTTATCTATCCGAAAAAGTTTCTTAAAAATGGTTGTTGATTTTTTAGAAATATTATTCTACAATATATTCCAATGTGTGTATGCCTATATGGATTTTAGGAGTAATTTAACAATATTAATCATATTATATGAGGGAATTTTCTGTTCAGGTAGTAGGAGTAGACCTCTAAAAGGCCAATCATGTATTTTCCTTATATGTATTCTGTATATTTTTATTTATTTATAATAGTTTCTTTAAAAATGTAAACTATTAAATTTATTTATATGGTTATTATTGGTGGTTTCACTTTAATATCATTGGAATTTATGGGTAATGCCTCTCCTTTGTTTGAAATATACCACTTCTATAGGTCACATACCCAAGCCTTATCGAAGGAAAGCATAAATGTTCACTACATTATATATAAAAAATTTGATGGGGTTATAGTAGTGGTTATTTTTAACAGATCCCATCATGATTTTATAAATTATTACCTTTGAAATTAACTTTTGGTCCAGAGACAAACTTTTTACATTTATGATTATTTTTATGTGTTGTCTGTTTTCTAGAAGAATCTCATCAAAGGATAAAAATGGGATGTAAAATGTTGTTGTGGATGCATGTTAGATTTGAAAATCTCTTGATTATTAAGTATTTGTAAATAATGATAGTCGATTTACATATTAAATTATTTTATTAATTAATATCGATAAAAAATATTTGATATTAAACGGTGACTCAATTGACGGTAAAGGAAATATCAAGAAAAAATATAATATTTTTAATTATTTATAAATATTAAAATATAAGTGACCTTTATGTTTTTTGAATAATAATTTAAAATATTTATTAACTTAATCACATAATTTTTTAAAGGACATATACTGGTTTACAAAAACAAATAAAAACACTATACATTCACATGTTAGGATATGATTCATTGAAATGAAATCTAATATTTCTATAGTAATGGATTTTAATCAACACCTGATCATGGTTGAAAACTTTTTAAAAAGATATAATATCTCATAAAAATTAATTAACTCAACCGATTATAGTCATGAATGTAAATGAACTTTATTAAACAAAAAATTTATTGATTATCACATTCTATAAGTTAGAAGTGTTCATAAATTTCATTAATATGATCGAAATGTAAATTTTATAATTTTACATATAGTAGAATATATTTGAATTTAGTCGAGAACATTTTCTATTAAAAATTTTCATTCAAAGTGATACTTGATATTCAAAATTAATATTAATTACTCAAATCGATGGATGAATATAAAAATATTCATAACATGAAAAATTAAAAAACACAGTATTGTCTAAGTAAAATAATCATTATAAAAAATGTTTTTTGGTTTTTTTTGTTAATTACCACCAAATATTAAAATTATAGACCACAAATAGGTATTTATGTTAAACTAAAATAAAAATAATAATGTTATAAGATATAAAGCACTAATAAATGGGATTAGTCAAGTAAAACATATTATCTTATAATAGTTCCAATCATGTTTTGATATATAATGGTGTTTGTTATGCATGAATATCTTGAATGATACCTAGTGGATAAATTTATTGCCTCTCAATATGGTAACCTTCATAATGATTTTTATATCAAAATACTAAAATTATTAACAATATTTATTGCATATTCTATATCTCAATGTCATTATTAAATTAAATTTAAGAAACTATTTTATGGGTCATTATTTTGGGAATATGTGTTATAACTATTTGATTAAATATTTAATGAAAAAGAGTTATAAAAATTATTGAATTTATCTCTATTTTTTATAATGTTTTCTAGATCTGAATCTTCCTTCATCATAGTATATGATAATATTTTAATGTTATTTATAAACTAGATAAACATTCCATGATAGTTGGATATTTAATGAATTAAGGTTAAATGAATATCTTGGTAAATCTAAACTCCCACTTTAGATTTTTGATTGAACATTTAGATTATATAATTTTAATTCATCAGTCATGATATATTATATAAATTATGCAAAAAAATATTCTCTATAAATATTACATTCACTTGGTACACTAATGAATTTTTGATTCCTTCATTGTGATAAAGTCTATTTTTGACCATGAGATGAAAAGTAATAACTTCTTGGTACTAAGGTAATATATTTTAGTCTAATAAAATAATTAATCTCTCTTGAAAATAATACAAAGAATAATATATAATGTTATATGAATGTATTAGACATGTATAATTTTTATTATTATAAGATATGTTAGAATGATATCAAGAAAACATTGGGATTCCTTATAATAATTCATTATCGATGATTATTTTTTCTAAAAATTTGGATCCAAAATTTATCAGTTAATCTAAAGATAGGTATTTGAGTGATCCATAAAAATAACACTATCAAACTAGAAATTTAGTAACATTTTTTTCAAATATTACTTCATGGTGTCTTAAAAAATAAATATTATATATACTTTTTTAAAATCACATATCATTTATTGTAATTAAATAAGTAATATGATAATGGAAATGATTTAGATCAATTACACAAAATATTAAATATTGTTATGGATGGAGTATAAATAATATAATTCCCACTAAATTTGTGAAGTCACATCATAGATATATTGAACAACACCAATCAGGGGGTATTACACTACCTATCTAATATAGCCACATTTTGAATAGGTTGTTGATTGGTTGCGATGGTCTAAACTATTCAAGAGTAGATTATATCATAAAAATTAAATGATGTGGATTATGCATAAATTTTCTGAAAATTCAATATTACCCTTATATATAATGGTTTTCCCAAAAATAAAAATTAATATAAAAACGATACTAGATGGTCCCTAAGGTATATATTATAAATCATGAAAACTATTAATATAATTAATCTATCAAAACATATCAGTTACAATAAATGAATATAACCAGAGAATATTGGTTGGTATATGTTCAATACAATTGTAAAAGTAATGATTTATGGATTATAAACCAACCCAAAACATCATTCTAATAAATTTTTGTTCAATATTACATTATATAATGTAAACATGTGACATGATCAAATTGATATAGGTTCTTAATAAATAGCATATAGTTATACTCACTTACATCGAAACATGTGTTGTGTATACTGATAGGGGATATGTCCAAAAAATTATTAGTATCCCCATTGCCTCAATATACTAAAAATAGTTATAATATATTGGGTTTTTTTGAAATGGAAAACATGATATAGGTTTTAAACATGTAAAACACCCTCCTAGAAACATATCACAAAGTAAAAAATATAATTATTTTTGTTTATCATGTGCCAAAATAGACACTATGACACTTGTCCCTTCCAACATTGGCCAATGCAGGTCATATGTCTAATAGATTTTCCACAATCGGAATACCATCATGGGAGATAAATAAAATATCATTTTATAGGTGAATCAAATTAGATCAAATACTAGTCTATCGCCTCTCAGTGGAAGTCTAACATCATATACCCGACCTATCCCTAATCAGTGGAGGGAACCCATAATGTACCCAACCCAACCACTCTCAGGAGAATGCAAAATGAAGTACCCAACCCCACCCCTATAAGGGCATGTAACCAACATATTAATACATATTATCTTATATTAGTCCCTTCAAAACACATTCTCACTCATGTTTTTCCACATATCATTCTGATTATCAGAATCCTGAACAAATTTTGTCACTCCAGGTTGGTCATAGATCATAATCAATTGAAAACTATTGGAAGTGAGAAAAATATAGAGGTACCATAACAAAAACACTCTCCTAACATCACATCTTAGATGAAATTACTCATATGGGTATCCCATTACCACTCATTTAGAAAAACATTAATTCTCCCAAACTATCCATGCTATGCACCCTGAACCTTCATAAGGGAGAATATTCATCACTCACCTCTAGGAGAGGCCACTATGTCACCGAATACCTAATCGATACCATAACTTCCTCAATTTTTACATTAACCAAGAGTAAATCCCTAAATATCCTCATAGAGCTGATTATGATTCCATCATTCATAATACACTAAATTCTTTTATACCCTCTAAGGGTTGAGTCACATCAATCAAGTCCAACATGAACATGTTGAAAAGTGGAATATCATCCGTCAATTCACACGAGAATGAAAAATCATCAAACAAGATCAATATTCCAGTAAAAAAAGTATAAAACATAGTAAAAAGAACCAAAATTCAATAAATAGGTCATCACCTGCATGAGGCCTCAAAAACCATAAAAACTAGACTAAATTCTAGTATGTCTTCCTTTAAAATGTGTAAATTCCATTTTGACAAATAATATTTGGAATTGAACTATATATTACCCTTACTCATACTTATCCCCTAGGAAAGTTTCCCAATAAATTATATATAAAATAACCCATGTTCCTTTTCATGTGACATTTCAAAACCCTCATCAGATATCAAAACATTCAGTATTAAATTTATTTTCTGACTATTTAATTTAAAATCACATATTACCTAGATTCTCTTTTAAATAAAATTTACAAAAAAGAATACCCATTTACATTGGATATCTAACTCACACCATTATCCCACTATAGAGAGGGCCAAAAAATTCCTTTTAAATATGGAGACACCATGTAACCTTGTAGAGTATTATGTGGTTTTTGGTGACTTGTAGGGAAATATGATCCCTTTCAAATTTGTGGGATGATATCTGAAATTTCATTCAAAATACCTTATGATAAAATAATTATTTTAATAGATGAACATAAAATCACTATGTTAACAAAATACTCAATAGTAAAAAGGTACATTACCTTAACATATGATCTATAAATTGATATCATGATCATAATACCCTCCTATTTATCCACAAAAACCTATCTCCTTTTTAAATGCCATCAAATCAATATAATGTATATTTAAAACCAACATCCAATAATGGAATAATCAATTCCACACTCCCTAATAAATATATCTATTTTGAAACCCTGATAAATATATTAATTCCCACTTTAAAAAAACATCCTAAATTATTCTACACAAATAAAAAAATTATATACATTAATTAATGGCTAATCAAACCCAATTTCCCTAAATTAAACCTAAATAAATTCATTGTAAAAAATACCACAAAAAAATAATTTATGGTGGAATGATCAGCTTCTCACAGAACATCATTTATGATTTTTCCAAAAAATACCCATCAAATTTGATGATTCCACTATGCTTTAGTGGAATCTCCACCGCAACACCCTAACCATGTGAACCAAAATAAAAAATAGGATTAGAATAATGAATTGAGGTAGAGAGATCATAACTCAAATCTATGTGATGAGACATTCCTGAATTACACAAATCAAAGAGGTATAAAGGGGGAGGAATGGTGAAGCTAAATAGGCACTCCCTATTTTCTCTACTATATTTTATCGATCTTTAGGGGTGGGGTGGGGGTTCTAAATAGGACTCCTTAAAATTTTCATAATTCTAGTTTTTAAAAAACATTCTATGAACCTAAAGAAAGAGTGACCCTCATGGTCATTCCTTAATGACCATCACAAGGCCACAATGCATTCTAGGACTCCATGTTATTGTGTTATGAGCCCCGAAAATGATGAGGTGTTGATCCTAATGGTTTACCTTCGCAGTGTGTTACATCTTGGTCATGATGAAACATTAAATTACATTGATATAGTGAAAAATTTCTCCTATGATATGGTGTAACGCATCCCCCAAAAGGTAGAGGAGTCAATACCTCTTGTTGTGGTCCTATAGTTTCATCCTATGGAATCCACCTCATGGGGAGCCCAATGTTTTGGATTCCCACAACTTCACCATGAACAACCATGTTTCAAGCTATCTTGCAGCAAGACCCATTTTTCACTACAATCTTATGACCTCAACCAAACATCACAAATTGTGTCCTTTCAATGTTATAATTCTATTCAAACCATGGAATCTCATCCACCAATACTTAAAAACTTTTATATATTTTCTATCGTCATTATTACACTCCAAAAACATATCATAAGTCATTCAAACATGATCAAAACTCTTGATACTACGTCATATTAAAAAATTCAAATTTCCCATTACTTTAGATCAAGAATTGATAACATTGGTGATTAAAATATATCCACCATGAAACTTATCATACCAAATAAGAATATGATAACATATACTAACACTTAATCCATTAATCTTGATCCAACATTGTTCATTATTACTGAATCCAAATTGTATCAGATTTACATTCAACACCAAATCACAAACAAGGACACACTTACCTTCCTAAAAATGAATGTATGCTTCCCTATAAAAACTCTAGTAATCCCTATATTAGGAATCATTCCTCATGAAAATTGGGCCATATCCAAACATGTTACATCACATCACCCAGTCAGGGTGAATTAAATCTGGAGGCATTATAAAAAATCCAATTTCCACATCATCATAAATCATGAATGTCAACGTAAATCCATGGCCGGTTTCTAATCCAGACAAATCTACCAATGTGACACGCATACGTTTTTATGAATTATTTTCTTTAAATAATTTTTATTCTTCTATAGATTTATTTTCATGCAATCATGAGTATAAATAAACCGCAATACACCCTTATTATAAAATTATCATTATAGACTAGTTTTTGGGTTTACAAGAATAATTATAACTAATATATGAAAATGTATTCTGAATTCATGGGATATCAATAATTTATGAAAAATATAAATAGATTAGATATTTGTAATTTTTGAGTGAATAAATTTTTTAAATGAAATTAATTTGATATATATATATATGTTATATACTTAATAATTGTTTTTGGTATTCATCAAATGCATATTTTAGTCATAGGGTATGAATAAAACCCTATTTCATGTATAAAACCTATTTTTTTAAATAAAGTTTAATTTTACAACATTGATTGGAGAACCAATTTTAAATTAATATTTTGAAACATTAATAATTTTTATTTGAAAACATAAATATATTTTTTTTAATCAGGATTTAAAAATTTACTTTGGATGAATTTATTATATTTTTCAGGTAACTTTCACGTTTTGTTGAATTGTAAAAATATGGAAAACTTTAATTTAAAAAAACTTTTCTAATTGAATTAAATTATATTGTTAAATTTTATTATTTAATAGGTCAAATTTATAAATAGAATATAATTTTACCATTTAATATAATATACGTTATTGGAATTATTTTTACATTAAATTCGGATGTAAAATAATTTCAATCTTTTTCAATATTTTAACATTAAAAACTTGTTTTCTTATTTTAGAAAACCAGATTAATTTTAAATTAATTACTGAATATTATATGTTTTTAATTAATAAAAAATTTATTCAATATTTGGGATCAGTATTTCCAATTTATTTTAATAGGATAATTTTAATTTTTTGTATTATGAATAGTAACATTTATAATTATTTGTATTACCATAGTTAAAGGTAAATCTTGAATTAAATGTAAAACTAATATTATAAAATTACATTTACACCAGTAAAAATCCTATTTGATCACTAAATTAGTCCATTATAATTTATTTTTTTAAATGGAATAATTTAATGGTAATTTACCTTTGAATATGACATTAATATAATAAAAACTAATGAATGTGAAAAAATGTCACAATGTCATTTTATATATGTATATTAATTTTAATAAATGAATAACTAGGAGATAATATCAACTACATATATTATTTGGAATTATTAAAGAATTAACTAAATCATATAATTTAATTTATAATTTATAGAGTTTAAATAATAAGCCTTATTTATAACACAATAGTGATATAGAAATTATTTTATTAATAGAAATATCAAAAAACTGGTTTTAAAAATATTAAAAAAATATCATATGAACTAATTAATTTAATAAAATAAATTTTTATGTTACTATGAAATTATATAAGTTTATTAAATATTTTGGTTCAAATTTATCTTCTGTATGGATTTTATTTAAAGTCAAATAAATGAATAGTGTAAAAATACACACTATTAATATTTTATAAATATAACATTTTATTAAATTTTTTAAAAATAATAAGAATATTTAAAATTACAAATTGATAATTATAAAGTCTAAAATGTCATAAAATTTCCATTTATGGTCAATTAACACCATATATGTAAATATTTATAACCATTAATTATTTAAAATATTATTCCCACAATTAAAATTAAATATAATAACTAAGTATCAATTAAAAAGATATGATTTAAATTGAAAACATTACTAGTAAAAAAATTATTAAATGATTATATTACAACCCATTCTCATATAATATTCTAAATTTGGAGATTTTGGATGTTTTTTGTAGGTTTTGATTTTATTATAAATTAATATTTTTGGAATATCCAAAAGATCCCCTCACCACAATTATAAAAGGGAACATCCGACCTTACCTTTCCATATAATTTTGAGCACTAAATCAAGGTAATCCCCTTATATTTTTTCCTAAACTTTTCTATTTTTATTCTGGAGGTTCTATTAAGCTTCAAAGACAAACTATAGTGCTCTATGAAGAGATTTAGAGGAAGCACATTGAAGAGGAGGTCATCTCTTCTACCAATTTTTTCAAACTTCCTTCTTCTTATACATCCCCTTAATTGGTTGATTCATTATAAATTAATAACATCATTATCACTCATATATTTATAAGTTATTATATATTTGAAACAACTATATTTCACCTTCTATCTATCCTATGAAAAACTAAATCCCCACACCTGCATACGTACAGGTTACCATCCCCACGTCATGGTGTAATATCTTTTTCACCACCACCTTACGTGGATGGGTAAAATGATGGAAATAATAACTATATATTATTATTATATCATGTTAAAAATTCTTAAAAATTATACACCATACACCTCAATACCAATCAACAATTTTGGGAATGATATCATCATTTGTGCATACATACGACCTACCATCTCCATGAGGTGACGTTATTCATTCTACATGATCTTCATTAAACCATTATTATATATATGAATTTATTGAATAAGTATTATATATATTGTACTAATATAATTATCTAAATTATTTAACTATTACCTAAGAAGTGTAACATGATCTTATCCAACAAATCATGTATAAGAACATAAAGCAGTTAATATCAGTATAACGAGTTGCAATGAAATGTTACGAACAAACGGATGATTATATATTCATATATGATATCATAAATATTATTATTATTATGTAATAAGTAAATAACATTATTTATATCTTTATACAAGAGGATTAGATATATATGAATAATATCTGACCTAAGGTAAGCGATAATTTTGCAATCTCATTTTTTTATACGAAATTGTTTCATGATAACTATTATCTGGGGATATATTTATCAACCAAGTAAATGTTTCCTAAAAATAATTTCATAGAAATTTTAATATATATATATATATATATTAATTAATTTTTATCCATTTTTACTTTTACTACATGGTATGGAAGGAATCATTGTTTTTTTACCGTACAAGGAACTTTATGACGTTTCACAGAAAAGTACAAAGAAAATGTTATTTTAAATTATACAGAAGTAGTGGATTTTTATATTTTTATAATGCCTTGTTTCCCTGAAGATTAATCTTCAATATTTCATGTTTATTTTTAACTAAATTATTTTCATTTAAAATTTCATTTCATTTTGAGAAAAGAAATCTATTTAGAAAAAGAAAGGATATTTTTTCTCCAAAATTTAGTTCAAGTGTTTAATAAAAAAAAATTCCATCTAAAATGAAAAAGGGTTATGTTTATATCACTATTATTACTTTTATTTTATTGGGTTTATGATGGAATGATATTTAATAGATCTACTTATTTTAAATGGATAATGATGGAATGATGTTAAAGAAATACATTTTTTTCATGGGTTATGCTATGATAAATGATTTATGTTTTTGTGGAACATATAAGAATGGTTTCATTATGAGTTGGGTAAGACCTATATCTCTCCCCAAGGAATTTGGTAATGATTTATATATCATGAGATAGATTTGACAGGAACAATTTGTAAATCAGGTTTTGTAATACAGGGCTAGAATGAGGAATGAACTCGGTTTATTAATGGAATATGGAAACTCGGATGATATTGGAATTGATAATTTTCTAATTTTAAATTATTTTATACACTCATGTGTGTTTTCCACAAAATATCATGTCTTATTTTATGACTATTGGAATTACATGCACTTTTTATGACTTATCCCATGACATGATATTCTGATCTTTATTATGCAGGATAAGATTTTCAAATATAATGTTCTTTTGATTATGATATGATTAATAATTATCTTGTTTACCCTTAGAGAGAATTTGAGCACACCCTTTCATATGTTTCCTTTATCTAGGTCCTGAATAAGTTTATTAAATAAGATATGCAAAAAGGAGTCCAGTTTTGAAGAAATAAATGGGAGACAATGTAGATGTTTTACGAACAAGTTTTTTATGTTTTCCAATTTCTAAAGACACTAAAACTATATGGCCCTGGTGTGGTCTTTGTTATGTTCTGTAATAATTAATAATCGATGATGAAGTTATATATACATGTAATGGATGGTCTATTATAGTTGGTATCAGAGAAAAGGTATATTTAACCATTGAAACATAGGATGAGATAACCATAGTAAGAACGCTAATGATATTTATATGTATAGGTTACAATCCTATACTAGTGTTTTAAATATATTCATGATTATCAAAGGATAAAACATATAGTTTCCTAAATTGAAATTTTATTATTGAATTATGTGGTTTTCCCATTATGATTAGTGATTCTCACACTATTCTTCTTGGTTTTTGTCAATGGTTGGAACTTCAAGGAACCACGTTAAGGAAAAATGTACCGAGAAATGAAATGATTGTCCCCATAAAAAACAAAATTTTACGGGAGATAGAATGAAAAATCTTGTAACTATAATCAGAATACTTTATCAATATAAGAATCATGATTGTCATCAAAATGAAAAAAAGGAGGGATAACATTCTATTTAATTCTTTATAAGGAAGCGTCCACCTTTATTTAGTAGGTCTTCTAATCCTTTAGTGGATGAAAAATGGATCATTACCACTGAGAAGATATATTTAGTTATACAATGCTGTAAACATGATAAATTTATCTTAGCAGTCTATTTTTTGGATGGAAAAGCTAATCAATGTTGTAATATTTTCAAGAATATGAGTTAATGAGATGAAATTAAGTCCATGGAATGGGACAAGTTCATGAAATTATATTTAAATAAGTACATTCCTTTTATTCTCCGAACAAGGATAGATAATGTGTTCGTTGAACTTAAGAAAAAGTACAATGAATCAGTTGGTACCTACAGGGTAAATTTTACACGATGTGCATAATATTCTTCTATAATTATTATCCCTCCTATGTGTAAAATTCACCGATTCTTTACTGTCTTAAAACCAAGTCTCTAAAGAGAAGTGTACATAAGGGACTCCAACAGCTATGAGGAAATTTTTTGATGTTCACCTAAGGCTGAGATAGAGATTAAAATAACCCATTAGTCATATGGGTTTGATAAGAAGAGAAAAATGGTATTCAAAGGAAAATCTAAAGACCACAATGAAAATGATTGGGTGGATCCGGAATCATATAAAACATTTTTCTACTTTAGAGTGGATGGTAAGTGTACCTTTCATTACATAATTTTCTTCCTCCATGTCACCGATTGTTATTTCATGTGACATTACAATTTCTTTTTCCATAAGAGTTTGTTGTCTTAAAGGGACTATTATATGTTTTATGTGTGGAAAATAAGGTCATTGAGAAGTTGAATGATGAAGTATTGAGAAAAATATGTCTAATGATGCGAACAATGAAAAGTATACACATAATGTACCTCCTCCTCTTCAATGCTACACGTGTAAGGAAATGGGTAATTATGCCAATCAATTAGATAATGCATGGTTATTGATGATTATTGATGTAAACAAACTCTTAAGGAAAAATAAAAAGTAATGTCACATGCAATCACAATCGGCGACATAGAGTACGATAATGAAGTAATGAAAGGTACACTTACCATCCACTCTAAGGTAGAATTTTTTTTTATTTGATTCAGGATCCACCCAATCTTTTATTTATAAAAAAATTCTATTAGTATTTCTATTTTACCACATCAATTAGATGATGAGTTACCTTTGACAACTCCTAATGGAAAAATAGTTGCATAAAATAGAAAAATGGTCACATCAAATGTCTATAATTATTCTCTAGTTAAGGTTTATGGAAAAGTGATTCCTGAATTATGATACTTCATACAGTGGGATTTCATGTGATTCTTGGCATGGATTGAGTTTCTTTTTATATATATCATATCAATTTCTAAGGAAGGGTTGTTGTATTTCATATTCCATATCAATATATGATTTTATATCGATTGACTGATGAATATAACATTCCATTAGAAATTTCTTCCATCTTATGGGTCTTGATTTATATAAATGAAGGTTATATATCTCAAAAGTTTGGGGATAAACTCATGATTAGAAATACACACATTGTACATGGTTTTGATGATGTCTTTCTAGAGGAATTTTCATTTCTTCCACAGAATCGTGATATTTTGTTTTCAATAAAACTCATACTAAGTGATATGCCTATTTCAAACCCACCTTATAGAATATAACCAATTGATTTTATGGAATAGAATAAGAAAATCCCAGAGATTATTGATAAGGTATTCATACTCCATAGTACGTTTCCTTGGGGAGAACATTTTTTGTTTGTTAAGAAAAAAAGATGGATCGATGAGACTCTGGACTGATAATGGAGAACATAACAATATCAATATGAAGAAAAGATATCATCATCTATGAATTGATGAATTATTTGACCAATTATGTAAAGCTCAATACTTTTTCAATTTTGATATTCATTTAGGATATCATCAATTAAGGGTCATGATGAGGATATTCCAATTATGAAATTGTGTACAATGTATGGACACTATGAATTTATAGTGATTTTTTTTTGTCTTAATAATGACCCTATTATCGATATGGATCTAATTAATAGAGTATTTAGGAAAAATCGTGATAATTTTGTGGTTGTCTTTTTAGAATTATTCTTCTATATTCAATGAGTAAGAAATAACATGAAGATCACTTGAGAATTGCACTGAAGACCCTGAGAAAGGAGAACTTTATGCCAAATTTACCATCTGTTAATTTTTTTGCTTTAGAAAGTTTATTTTTTGGCTCAAATAATCTCAAGAGAGCGTATATCTATGGAAGACAAAAAATAGAGGTTATTGAATGATGGTTAAGACAAACAATATTAAAAATGATCCAATTTTTTATTGGTGTGAATATATACTATTCATGTTTTGTGAAATATTTTTCACGATTATCTAATCAACTCACCAAGTTGACTCAGAAAGGATTTATGTTCATTTGGATGGAGGAATGTGAAGATAATTTCAAAGAACTAAAAATAAGGTTAGCCAATGCACCTGTGCTCTCACTGCCTTGTAATGGAGAGGGGTTTGTGATCTACAGTGAAGCATCCAAGAAGGTGATGTGATTTTTTCTCCTGGAAAATGATATGGTGATAACTAATGCCTTAAAAAGATGAAAACAAATTAGAGAAATTACCCAACTATGGAATTGGAGTTAGCTGCAGTTATGTTTCAATTAAATATTTGTAGGAATTATCTTTATGGTCAAGGGTGTGATATTTATACTAATCAGAAACGTTTTAAGTATATTTTCACACAAAATGAACTAAATATGCGCCAAATATGATGGTTGGAGTTTATTAATGATTATGAATTCATAATACATTACCACCATATGAAATAAAACATGGTGGAAGATGAATTAAATCAACAAGACCATTTTATCCTATCCATGAGAAGGATAAAAAAGATCCAATATTTATGGTTCTGCAAAGGATGAATCTTGAAATTTTAAAGGTAGGAGGGAATTATGTATTTCTCAAATTAATGTTAAAATATCAATACATTTTAAGATTAAGGGGGTATAGATGAATAATGTAGAGATAAAAAAGTAGGTGAGAAATGTTCCAGAATTCAATCTAGATTGTGATGAAATAATAATCTTCCAGAACAAGGTTTGTATACCTCCCATATCAGAATTATTGAATGATCTATTGGATGAGGATACTAGTTCTTCATTATCTATTCATCGTGGAAGCACAAATATGTTTAGGGGACTAAAATTGTACATCTGGTGGGATGAAATGAATAGAGATGTCAGCTAATATGTCTCTTGATTCCTTTTTTTTTGTTTGCAAATTTAGGCTGAGAGACAATATTCTACAGTGATATTACATTCATTACCCATACTAGAATTGTAATGGGAAAACATCAATATGGATTGTTTCCTAAAACTTCCAAAAACATCCAATTCCAATAATTTTATTTTTTTATAGTTTATTTCATTATAATTTCTTCACACTTCATTGGTATTAGAGAGGATTTCTCTCTTGATCCTATTTCCAAGATATATGAAAAGGAAGTGGTAAGATTGCATAGAGTACAACTCTCTGTTATATCTGATTGGGATATGAGGTTTACCTCACAGTTTTGGTGTATTATTTATCATGCTATGAATATAGAGTTATGTTTCATCACTACATATCATCCTCATTGAGATGGTCAGTTTGATATGACAATTTAATCACTATAAGACTTGTTGAGAAATTTCTCTTTTTATTTTGAAAGGTGGTTGGGATCAACACCTACCATTGGTGGAATTTTATTACAACAATAGCTTTCAATCCATTATTTAGATGGCTCATTTTGAATCCATCTTCAGAAAAAATTATAGAACTCTAAATTGTTGGGGTGAATTTGGGGAATGAATTATATTAAGACCTGATCTTGTTCATGAAATGGTAAAAAAGTTATGATCTATTGAACAGAAAAAAGAGAATCTTAGAGTAAAAAAAAGTTATGTTGATGACCGAAGAAAGGACCGTGAGTTTGAAGGGGATGATAAGGTGTTCTTATTAATATCTCTAGGGAAGAGATTAATCGGATTTGGAAAGGAGGCCATATTGAACCCTAGGTATATCGGTCCTTTGGAAATTATGGATCGTGTTTGGAAGGTAGCTTACTGATTGGAACTTCCACCGAATTGATATCATGATCATGATTTGTTCCATATATATCTCCTGATAAATTTTATACCTGATCCTTAACATGTACTATGCTTTTAAGTTGTACCACTTTTGCAATATCATTTGATTGAAGAACAACCGATAGAGATTCTGGATTGTAGTGAAAAATTTCTATGAAACATGACCACTCACTTGGTTTAAGATTTATAGAGGAACCACCAATTTAAAGAATATAAATGATAACATAAGGATATTATGAGGTATAGTTATCCTCATATGTGTTTTTATTGGTGATAAATTTCAATGGTGAAATTCAGTTTAATGGTGGTATAATGTAACACCTAAATGTTTTTATGAATTTTTTTATTTAATGAATTATTATTCTTCACATGATTTCATTACACGCAATCATGAGTTTAAACTACTCATGAGTCACCCTTATCATAATATTACCATAATATCATATCCATTAGGTTAGTGGGAATAATTAAAACTAACTTACGTAAATGAATTGTGAATTCATTGGCTATCAATTATTTATGAAAATTATAAATCAATTTTATATTTGTATTTTTGAGTGAATTACATTCAGAAATGAAATTAATGTGATATATATGGGTTATATACATAATAAAATATATTTTATATTCATCCAATTGATATTTTATTCACAGGGTATGAATAAAACCCTATTTGATGTATAAAAATATATTTTTTAAAAGTTTATTTTTACACCTTGGAATGAAAAACCCTTTTTAAATGAAGATTTTGACACCTTAATTATTTTAATATGATAATATAAACATTTTATTTTGAATTTATATATAAAAATTTACTTTTGATTAATTTCTTGATACTGTTCTGATAACTTTCATGTTTTGATGAATAATAAACATACACTAAATTTTAATTGAAAATAACATTTTTCACTGAAATAATTTATATGTTTAAATTAAATTATTTAATAGTTTAAGAGTATAAATAGAAATTTTTTTACTGTTTAATATAATGTAGGTCAATAAAAGTAATTTTACATTAAATTCAGATAGAAAAACATTTCAATCTTTTGCAATATTTTTTCTTTTAAAACATGTTTTCTTATTTCAACAACATGATTAATTTTTAATTAATTACGATAAATTATGGGTTTTGAATTTTGAAAAAATGGATTTTATATTTGTGATCAGTTGTTCCAAATTATGTTAATAGGATAATTTTATTTTTGGGAATTATAAATAGTAAATTTGGTATTTGTTTTTATTACCATTGTTAAAGGTAAATCATGTAATTAAATGTAAAAATAATAATATAAAATTACCATGACCCCTGTAAAAATACTAATGGATAACTAAATGTTACCATTATCAGTTATTGATAAAAATGTAACATCTTAATGGCCACTTACCTATGAATATTATATTAATATAATAAAAACTAATGCATGTGCCAAATGTCATAATATAATTTTATATAAGTATATAAATTTTACTATATGGATAACTGTGAGATAATATCAACTATAAATATGATCTAGAAATATAAAAAAATAACCTAATTCATATAAATTTATTTGTAATTTTTAGAGATTAAATTATTACAAATAATGATGACACAATAGTGATGTAGAAATTGTTTTATTAATATAAATATCAAAAAAATGGTTTTAAAAATATTAAAATAAATATAATATGTACTAATTAATGTGATACATGAATATTTTTGGGGACTATGAAATTTTCGGAGTGTATTAATTATTTTTTCTGATTTTATCATCTTTTTGGATTTTACATAAAGTCAAATAAATGAAAAGTTTTAAGATTTTCTGTATTGACATTTTATAAAAATAAAATATTATTAAATTATTTAAAAATCAAAAATAATATTTAAAAATTATGAATTGACAATTATAAGGTATAAAATTTAATAAAATAACCATTTATGGAAAATTAAAATCATATAAGTAAATATTTATAACCAATAAATATTTAGAATGTCATTAAAATAATTAAAATTAAATAGAACAACTAAGTGTAAATTAAAAATATATAGTAAAAATTGGATACATAACTTGACCAAAATGTATTATTTGATGATATTAAAACCCTATATTCTCTCATATTTGAAATTGGGAAATTTTGGTGGATTCATTATAGGGTTTTATGTTTTTATAAATTATTATAAATGGAGTTTCCCAATGTTCCCCTCACCTCAATTACAAAAGGGATCCTCCTCCATCACTTATTCACTTAATTTTGAGCCATCATGCTTGGCCATCCCCTGATGTTTTTCATTCTCTAGTTCCCTGTTTCCATTCTAGAGGTTTTGGTAATCAACAAATACCAACTACAGTTCTCAAAAAAGCGTTTTAGAGGAATCACGTCTAGGAGAAGATAATCTCTTCTACCGATTCTTCAAACTTCTTTCTTCTTATAAATTATCTTAGTTAATTGTTTAATTATAAATTAATAACATATGTAAAACTCATATACCGATATTTTATTATAAATACTAAAAAAACCATATTTCACCTTCTATCCTTCCTATGAAAAAATGAAATCATTGTGCATGTGTGCAAACGAATTTCCGTCCTCACACAGTAGTGTAATCCGTTTTTCAGCAGCACTTTACTTGGATGGGTATAATGATGAAAATAACAACAATATATGATTATTAGAAAATTATATTAATTATTAAATGTTATACACTATACAATTCAATATCATTTAATAATTTTGGGGATGAAATCATTGCTCAGGAGTACGTATGACCTACAGTCTCCATGATTCGATATGATCCATTCTACCTGATTTACAATAAATTAGGATTATATACATGAATTTAATGAGTAAATATGATATATATTATACTAATATCATTCTGTAAATGATTTAACTATAACCTAAGCTGTGTAACAAGAACTTTTCAGACAAATCATTCATAAGAACATAAAGTAGTTAATATCTGAAAAATGAGGGACAATGAAATGTTACTAATAAACAAATGATAATATAATAATATATGATATCATAAATTTTTTTATGATTCTGTAATAAGTAAATAAAATTAGTTAAATCATTATACAGTAGTTCAGATATATATGAAGGATATCAGGCCAATGTTGAGGGATAATTTTTCAATCTCATTTTTAAAATAGATTTTATTTCGTAAGTATTTAATTTGGATATATTTATCATCCAAGTCCATTTTTTATAAAAATATTTTCATAAAATGTTTAATATTCATGTATGTATGTTTAATTTTATTTTTACCCATTTTTACTTTTACTACATATTATGGAATGAATATTTCTTTTGTTTACCCTACGAGGTACTTTTGGATATTTTTGGAAAAAGAAAGAAAAAAATGTTTTTTAAATTTATAATGCAAGAATATATATTTACTTATTCATAATGATTTTTTTCATTGAAGTTTCTCGACATTATTTCATGTTTATTTTCAACTAAATACTTTTCTTTTAAAATTTCATTGCATTTTGAGAAATGGAAACGTTTTTGAAAAAGAATTGATAATTTCTTCCGGAATTAAGTTATAGTGTTTTATAAAAATTATTTTCTATCTAATATAGAATAGTTTTTCTCTTCTATACCTATTATTAAATTTATTTTATTATTTTTATGATGTAATTATTTTGGTGAAAACCATTTTTTTAAATTGATTATGATAGAATGATGTTTAATATACCAATTTTTTTCATGGGTAATATTATGATAAATTATTTTTGTTTTTTAACCTTGTATGAATAGATTCATTATGATAAGGGTGGGACCTATACATCCCCAAAATTAATTATGTAAATATTAATATATCATGATATAGACATTACTGAAACGTCATGTAAATCGGGTTTAGTAATATTGGGTTGGAACGTGGAGTGAACTCAGTTCAATAATGGACTTCATCTGCTATGATGGTCTTGGAAACGAACCCTGACTAATATGAAATTATTTTTATTGATTTTGTGTGTATGCCATGAAATTTCATGTCTTATGTTATTACTATTGGGATTACATTTCACTTTTATTATATATCTCATAACCTGATAATTTGATCTTTTATATGCAGGATATGATTTTCTAATGTTATATTCTTATCATTATGATATGATTGATATTTTCCTTGTTTACCTTTACTAAAAATTTGAGATAATCCTTTCATATAATTATTTTCCCAAGGTCATGAAGAGGAGTATTAAGTAAGATATGTCAAAAAGGAGTCATGTTTTTAAGAAATGAGTAGGAGACATTGTAGATGCTTTATGAACCTGTTTTTTATGTATCCATGTTTTTAAAGACACTAAACCTATATGGTCCTGGAGTGTCCTTTTTTATGGTATGTAATAAATATTCTTCAATGTTTATTTAATATCTACATGTAATTTATGGGCCACTATAACCTGCATTCCTCTTAATGAGAACTGATAAAAATAACATATGACTCAGTCTCATGACAGAATCAATTCTATCTCAAACCCAATGATAAAACATAAACTCCAACAAATTAAAAATACGAATCCCAAAATTTTATATTTCATACGAAATATAAAAATTAAAAGCTAAATACTCACCAACATACATGTTTCATCCCAACCATCCACTAACTGATCTACAACCTCTACAAAAATCCTATGTTTTATCCCCTAAGAACGAACATTATTCTATTATATATCATTGAACACCAAGGTATATTATCAACCATGAGAGGACCTTACTACTCACAGAGATTATCATAGATCTATATGTGACAACACTAACATCTTTAGTATCATTTCACTCTATTCTTAATAATTATGATTTTAGATCCCAAAAATGTCCACTCGATCACTTTTCCTACCACAAGAACAAAACAAAAACATGATGTACACTACCCCCCATAACATCCAAAACACTGAAGAATAAAAAACCATACCATCTCTAGGCATATATTTCTTATCTCTAGGATACATAACTCAAATGTTGTTGATTACAACTAATAGTTCTCCTCACTAAATGAATGACCTACCAAAAATGCTCCCCAATTGTTATGCCCCATAAATCCAACCATAATATTAATTTGGTTACTAAATCCAAATATATCCATATATCCATCATGCCTACTCAAATAATACCTCTTAAAACATACATGGAATACAACCTACAAATACCGTGGTAAACCATTGAAAACCAAGTAAACGTGGTCTAAATTATAAAAATAATCTTTTCACAGTATCACACCTATCAATTTAACTATTTATAGGCTTACATAGAACTACCTAATTGAAATAACAAAGTATATGAGAATGCAATTAAAGCATCCTGGTCCCTCCCATCCATATTTCTAAAATATAAGTATACTCTTTTTCATATTTATTAATTTTTTCAAAACTAGATCTAATCACTTTTACACACTAAGAATCAAATGATTTATCAAACCCACACTTTTTCATCTATTTTACGACCATTAAAACTGAAATTCAAAAAAAATCACATCCGAGATGGACTTTTATATATAATTTTTTTTTTCAAAAAAAATAACATTAAAATAAAATTTCAGAACTTATTTCCCTCAAATTTCTCTAAAATCCATGAAATCCCAAACCATATCAAAATCATTTAATCTATGATAAACTCTTTGGAAAACTAAATTATATAAATATTTTACACACCCCTCATAAGAATTCATGATTTTTATCTATAGAATTCCCTTCTCACAAAAAAACACATCCAAAAATCATTTTCTTGTAGCGGCTAATCAAAAACATCTAAATCAATAATACTATCCCAATAAACATATATTAATATAATAAAATGGTAAAATTAAATCATCAACTATTCAATTATATCATAATTTTTTTCAATTTATAATTTATTCTAATGATGAAATATGTTAAAAATTACTTCTCAGATGAATGTTTATCATGCCCCAAATCTTTTCATTATCATTGTGCATGTATAACATAATTTCTCTCATCCATGAACTATATCTCTTCCCATGTATCAGTCATAAAACATTGAGGTTCTTGGTCAAAAACCTCACTAATACATGGGAAACTATCCCAAAAACCATAAAACTCATGGAATCATGGGTTTCATTTGATGTTATGTTTGCTAAAAATTCTCTTGGTCAACATCTTGATTACTATAAATCATAAATAAACATATAAGTAACACTTGCATATATTGAAACTTGTTTCGATACAATTTTGTAATTCCCCAGAATAGATCACCCAAACTAACCACGCATGGGTTATACATGACACCAGAAATAACTTTCCAAACACTAGATCCAATCGTTTAGTGAAAATGGTCTCAAATTTCTTTTAATAGATTATTCCCTCAAAAGATAATTCTAAGGGTGATGCCTAAATCATTCAATAATTTGGAAATACCAAAATTTATAATAGAATTCTAAAAATGACTATATGACTAAATGGTAGTTAAGATATTTCCCCCAACCATGTATATATTAGAAGAAAACTATCAATAATATAATACAATCATGAAATTGTGATAGCATAAAAAACATATAATGACACAATGGAAGAAAAAATTTCAATACAAATTTGAATGTAAACAGGAATTTCATATTTTCTAGATGACATAATCATCCTACCAAACCCTCATCCTCTACAATTTATTAAACACAAACCAGATGTCTTAAACCATGTAAAAAATATACCAGATATAAATCACAATTTTCTACCAAAAAAAATTCTGTCCCATTACACTTATGTGTACAAGGGGTATGTAGAGTGTGTATTTATTCTTTCTTTCATTATAATGAATCATGATATTTTCATGAATTATTTTGGATTTAGGTTGGGAGATATCGAATATTTTGTGGCCTAAATATCCTCAATGTTGATATAAAAATTATTAAATATATTATATCATGTATGAATAATTTTTTTAAATAATATAATATCACCGAAATGGTATTTCTTATTGTCAAATAGAGTAACCATTGAAACTAGAATTTGGGTTTTACCTTATACATGACATTATCTTTGTGCACATTGGTTGTTTTTTAGGGTTGTCATGAGTGTTATAATATATGAATTACTTAATCAAATAATATATTAAATATAATTTGTTCAGAATATAATCTGATTATATTTAAACATAAATATTACCCTATCATATTATTAGGCACATATCCCTAGATTATAGAGAGTATCACGAAGAAGATCATTAGAATTCAACATTATTATTATTGATTAAAGATCATTTTTCCTTGTGTATTTTCAACTTTAAGGGAGTTCTTGGATCTTACCAATAAAAAAATACATTAAATTAATTATTCACAATTGATTGATCAAATTTATATGTAGGAATTTAGGTTAGTTGGATTAATCCCTATTTTATATTCTTGTATATCAAATTCTATATAATTTCTTTTTCAAATTAATTTTTGGATCAATTATTGATTTATAATTGGTGATCATTATTCCTAGATATAAGAATTGATGAATGATTTATTGATTCCTAAATTTTCATATACATTCATTATTTTCTCAATCAATTTATTCAGGTTAACCCAAAAAATGGCCAAAATTCATTTCCAAACTTATTTGATTTGTGATTTCTCCACTTGGTCAGTGAATGTTTATTTGCATTATATTGTTTTACTCACAGATCCACTATACCCAGAAATCGATCATTACACAATCGATCTTTGGTGAAATAAGTCATTTTAGTGGCTTCATATTCAATATTTGACTCATGTTCTTATTTCAATGAAAATGAAATAAGAAATGGTTTGGATCAGGTGATTTTTCTCATGTAGGTTTGTGTTTAAGTCATGTAGTGGGACAGGAAATTTTTTTGAGTAGATGGGTGGTTTGAATACTTCCACTAACAATGGCTTAATCATTGTCAATTGTAGAGTCCCATGTTAAGGATGTGATTATTAGCTATAATAGATGGATATGTGATGTTGTTGAATAAATTTTAAGACCATGCCAGTGTAGAAAATCCCCATATTCAGACTATGTAGAGTTTAAGATCACATGTAGTTTAGATCCACTTCCAATATGGCATGTGTTTCATATAGAGATAAATATCACATGACAAGTTTCCCATCTAGATTCGGTTTTACACAATGTCGATGACCCGACAAGTACCTCTATATGCATAGGAATTATAACGACCCATACTTTACATACGTTGTTATTACATTGAAATTGAAGCATACTTATTACAACATATAACAAAACCACGAAAGGACCGTATAGGTATAGTGTCTTTAGAAAACTGGGAAACATAAACAACTATTTCATAAAGCATCTACACTATCTCCCATTTATTTCATCATATCTATAGTCCCTTTTGGCATATCTTACTTAATAACCTTCTTCCTGACCTAGGGAAAGAAAACATACAAAAGGGTGAGCTCAATTGCTCAGTAAGGGTAAAAAAAAGAAATATCAATCACATCATATTCATAAGAACATAAATTTTTGAAATAGTAACCTGAAAAAGAGAGCATAATTTCATAACATGGGATAAATCATTGTAGTGAAAAGTAATCCCAATAATAATGATATAAAACATGAAACTTTGTGTAATAAACACATAATCATAGAGAATCATTTCTTATTAGTTAAGACTCATGGACAAGACTATCTTAGTGGACAAAGTCCATTTCTGAACCGAGTTCACTCCCCGTTTCAGTCCTGTTTCACTGAACCGGTATAACCTACTGTTCCAGCCATGTCTATATCATGAGATATAAAATCTTTACCCAATGCATTGGAGGGAGATATAGGTCCCACCCATCTCATAATGATACCATTCTTATGTGTGCCACAAAATCATAAATCATACATCATTACATAACCCATGTAATAAAAATGGGATTCTTAAACAACATGACATCATAAAACAATTCATATAAGATAAATGAATTCATAAAAATAATTCCATCACAACATAATCAAATCAATGTAATAATATGGATAGAAATAGAACCCTATATTATCTTAGATGGAAAATAATTTTTATAAAACACTTGAACTCCATTCTTGAGGAAAATAACCTTTCTACTTCAAAAACATTTTTCCTTTCTTAACATGTCTTACAATTTTAACCTAAAAGAAGTTGATTAAAAATAAACTTGAACAATTTTAAAGGAATATTCTTGGATATAATGTTTTAAAAATACATTCTTGCCGTATAAGTTAAAAAAACATTCTTCTCGTACTTTTGTCGGAAAAGACAAAAAGTACCTCGTACGAAAAACGACAAAAGATTCCTTTCATATCTTTTACTAAAAACTCACCGAAGGATAAAATTGGATATTAACTATTTTAGAAGTATATTAATATCACATATTGAGGAATCATGGATGTGGATGATAAAATACACCCCAGTAAATACCAAAGGACAAACAATCTCGGATAAAAATGAGATTGTGATATTTCCCTTACATTAGGTCTGATTTGCCTCGTAAGTGTCCGAACCTCCTATATAATGATTTAAATAATGTTATTGACTTATTATAGAATCATAATAATTGTTATGATATCATATATGGTCATATTCATATTTTCTTGGGAGTAATATTTCATTGCTACTTGTTATTCAGGTGTTTATAACTTTTTGTTCTTATGCGTGTTTTGTCGAATAAATTCTTATTCTTCACTATAGGTTGTAGATACATCATTTCCAGAATGGTATTAATGCACTATATATCATATTTATTCATTAAATTAATTTATAAAGTCATTATTCAATGAAGATCACGTAGAACGAATAGCATCACATCGTAGAGACGGTATTCCGTACGTACGCACGAGCGATGATATCATTCCCATGATCGTGGAATTTCATTGGAGTGTATGTATACTATTTAATAATCAATATCACTTTATAATAGTCTTATATAGTCATTATTTACACCATTATACCTATCCAAGTATGGTGGTGGTGGAAAATAGATTACACCACGACGTGGAGACGTTATTCCGTACGTACGCACGCGCCGTGATTTCTTTTTCCGTAGGATGGATAGATGGTGAAATAGAGTGGTTTCATACTTATAATAACATATCCATATATGAGTTATACTGATGTTATTACTTCATAATGAAAAAACTAAAGAATAATAAGTGGAAGAAGAAATAAAGATGAAAGAATCGGTAACGAACATTACCTCTTCTTTGAAGTGCTTCTTTGAGACTTTCTTTTAGGGCACTAACATTTGTCTTTGAAGAAGACTAGGACCTCTAGGATGTCTCTAGGGAAGTGGAGAGGAGAAATTGGTAGGTTTTTCCCGGTCTTGAAGGCTTAAAGTGGTGTGAGGAATAGAGGGAGGAGGTTCCCTTTTATAATGGAGGAGAGGGGCACCTTTGGAATAACTAAAAATATTATTTTATTATAAAGTCACATTCGGTTTTAAATAGCCCCAAATTGATTTATTTCGAGTTTAAGGTGGGTATGAGTCGAAATAATCTCATAAAATAGAATTTAGACAAGTTTAGGTTTCTATTTTAACCTTATCATTTAGATTTAACATTAAGTTAAATAATTTTACTTTTACCGTGTCTTCTTGTGTTCTTATACTATAAGGTTAATAAACTTACTATATCAAGCCAAATGAACCCCAAGTTGTTTATTATTAATATATATAACCTTATCTAAGTCATTTGGCCGAAACGTATATTTTTAGGAATAAAATAACAATTAATAATATAATATTTGTTTTAAAAACTATTTTATGTCAATTTTGACACTATTTAGAAATTGATTTTTGTGAAAATCATAACAGAATGATAAGTTCGAAAAAAGTTAATTAAATCAATACTAACACGTCATATTAACCTAAAAAATTATTGGAATTCATAAAAAGTCTCAAATTATATTTATTTGGGTATTTATAACATCAATTATGTCAATATTTCATTAATAAGATAATTACTGCATCATCGTTGTGTCATAAATAAATTAACTTATTTAATGTCTAAAAATTACAAATAAAACACCATTATGTATGAAATATTTTTATCTTTGTAATGAATATTTATAGTCAAATTTATCTTATGTATAACCCCATATTAAAAAAGATTTAGTTATTAAACATTGATTTTAACTATTTTAACACTTCTTTAAATAAATTAATAATAAATGTCCTAATCTAATCCAAGTGGGCCTAAATGGTCATATTTTATTCCTAAGTTTGTTTTTGGTCGAATTAAACTTGTCCAATAGAATTAGGACATGTGTTAGGGTAATAATAAAATCATTTTTACCCTTAATTACCCTATTTACTTTTAACAGTGGAAAAAAAGTAAAAAGTTACTATTCACCAAAAATTATTTTCATCTCATTGAACCAAATTTTAGTCCTTGATACTAACCGTGTCTCTCAAATTTTCAAAATTCCACTCACAGAAGCGGTAGAATTATGTTTTATAAAAAAATCAGTTTTTTTAACTACCACTTAGTGTTTTCACTATTCATCAAAAATTGAATGTTTTCAAGAAAATACAAAAATTTCACCCTAGGCTAATTTCGATATTACGAATCCAAAAATGAAGTCCATTTTGAAAAATAAAATTTATAAAATTTCTAAAAGTGGTTATTACTATTCATAACGGCTAGTTTTAATAATATTGTAATAGTATATCATTGTTTAGTGAAACTCGGTATTGCGTACGATGCAAGCTATCGAGGAAGATCACGATTTTGTGTAAAGCAAGACAAGCAAGTGTTGTGTGTAGAAAAAGATTCTATTTATGATTTATATAACATAAAAGTCTTGGGTGTTACATTCTACCCCCCTTAAAAGGAATTTCTCCCTCGAAATTCGTCACTTTGTAACAAAAAGATGAGGATACCTCTCCCTCATCATATCCTCAAGCTCCCATGTAGCTTCTTCTAATTGGTGGTTTCTCTATAAAACTTTCACCAATCGAGTGGTCTGGTTTCGTAGGACTTTTTCACTATGATCCAGAATCTCTATCGGTTGTTCTTCATAAGAATGATCTTGCTCCAGTTGTACAACTTCTGAGCTGAGTACATGTGAAGGATCAGGTATGTACTTTCTCAGGAAAGATACATGGAACACATCGTTAACTTGAGAGAGATTCGGTGGAAGCACCAATCGGTAAGCTACCTTCCCAACACGATCCTGTATTTCGAAAGGACCGATATATCTAGGGCTCAACTTCCCCTTCTTTCCAAATCTCATAACCCTCTTCTAGGGAGATATTCGTAAGAACACTTTATCACCCACATCAAAATCTAGGTCTTGTCTTCAGTTGTCGGCATAACTTTTCTGTCAACTCGGAGGTTCTCTTATGTGTTGTTGAATAGATCTGACCTTTTCTGCCATTTCATCAACGAGATCAGGTCCTAATAGCTTTCTTTCCCCAACTTCATCCCAGCAAGTTGGAGACCTGCATTTCTTTCCATAGAGAGCTTCATAAGGAGCCATCTGAATACTGGAGTGAAATCTATTATTATAAGAAAATTCCACCAAAGGTAGGTGTTGATCCCAACCACCTTTGAAATCCATAGAGAAAGCTCTCAACATATCTTCTAGAGTTTGAATTGTTCTCTCAGACTGACCGTCTATCTAAGGATGATAAGCAGTGCTAAAACATAACTCTGTATCCAGAGTATGCTGATGACTTCGCCAGAACTTTGAGGTAAACCTCAGATCCTGATCAGATATAATAGAAAGTGGTACTCCATACAATCTTACCACTTCCTTTACATATATCCTAGCAAGCTGATCCAGAGAGAAATCCTCTATAATAGTAATGAAGTGTGCAGATTTTGTAAGATGATCAACTATGACCTAGATAGAATTATTGCCTTTGGATGTATTAGTACGTCTTGCGACAAAGTCCATAGTGATGTTTTCCCATTTCCATTTGGGTATTGTTATGGTTGTAACATCCCCTTAGACTTCTGTCTCTCAGCTCTAACTTGTTGACAAACCAAGCATCGAAAGACATATTCAGCAACATCTCTTTTCATGCCCTCCCACCAGAAGTACTCTTTCAGGTCCCTATACATCTTCGTGCTTCCAGGATGAATAGAGAATGAAAACTATGAGCCTCATCCAGCAGCTCCTTCTTTAGTTCGGGTATGGGAGGAACACAAACCCGATTCCTGAACTTTATTATCCCATCACAATCAAGGTTGAATTCAGGAACATTTCTCACCTTCTTTTCTAACTCTACATATTCTTTCTATGACTCTTTAATCTTCACATGTATAGATGGTTGAACGTTCATTTGAGAAAGATACAATTTTCCCCCTTCCATTATAATTACAAGATCCGTCCTTTGTAAATCCATAAATATTGGATCATTTGTGATCCTCATCATGGATAAACTGGCATGGTCTTTTCGACTTAATGCATCTGCCACCTTGTTTGCTTTCCCAGGGTGGTAATGGATTGAGCAGTCGTAATCCTTAATCTGCTCCAACCATCTTCGTTGTCGCATATTCAGCTCCTTTTGTGTGAAAATATACTTTAAACTTTTATGATCAGTATAAATGTCACACCTTTCTCCATAAAGATAATGCCTCCAAATCTTTAATGAAAAGATTACCGCAGCTAACTCCAAATCATGAGATAGGTAATTTTGCTCATGTATTTTCAACTGTCGTGAGGCATAAGCTATCACCATATCATTTTGCATAAGAAGAAATCCCAATCCCTTCTTGGATGCATCACTGTAGATCAAAAACCTTTCTCCACTACAAGGCAGTGTGAGTACAGGTGCACTGGACAACCTTCTTTTCAACTCCTTGAAATTCACTTCACATTCCTCCGTCCAAACAAACTTAACTCAATTCTGAGTTAACTAGGTGAGTGGATTAGATAATCGTGATAAATCTTTCACAAAATGTCGATAATATCCAGCCAAACTAAGAAAACTTCGGATCTCAGTCACTGTTGTTGGTCTCGACCATCATTCGATAACCTCTGTTTTTGCTGGATCCATAGATATCCCCTCTTTTGAGATTATGTGACCCAAAAATGAAATTTTTTGAAGCCAAAATTCACACTTGGTAAATTTGGCATAAATCTTTTCCTTTCTCAGGGTCTTAAATATAATTCTCAAGTGATCATAATGTTCATCCTTTCTCTTTGAATATACAAGAATATAATCTATAAAGACTACCACAAACTGATCAAGATAGTCTCTAAAGACTCTATTCATCAGATCCATGAAGATAGCAGGGGAATTAGTAAGACCAAATGGCATCACTATAAATTCATAGTGTCCATACCTTGTACGGAAAGTCGTCTTTGGTATATCCTCCCTTTTGACCCTTAATTGATCATACCCTGAAGAAATATCAATCTTGGAAAAGTATTGAGCTCCGCGTAGTTGGTCAAATAGGTCATCAATGCGCATGAGAGGATATTTGATCGTGATAGTGATCTTGTTAAGATCTCGATAATCAATGCAGAGTCTCATTGATCCATCTTTCTTCTTAAAAAACAGAACAGGTGCTCCCCAAGGTGACGCACTAGGGAATATGAACCCCTTATCATGATTCTCTTGGAGTTGCTTCTTCAATTCCTGCAACTCAATTGGGGCCATTCTATAAGGTGTCTTTGAAATAGGCAAAGCACCCAGTACGAGTTCTATTGAAAAATCAACATCACGATTCAGTGGAAGACCTGGTAATTCATCCGGAAAGACATCATCAAACTCCCATACAATGGGAATATTCTTAATTGTGAGTTTCTCACCAACCATTTGAGATAAATTACCTTCATTTAGTGGAATCAAGTCCCATAAGATGGAAGGAATTTCCACTTGAAGGTTATGTTCATCCTTGCATCGATAGATGATCATAGATTGATCTGGAATATGAAATGTGACTTCCGTTCATTGGAAATTGATATGAGCTCCATGTAGAGAAAGCCAATCCATGCCAAGAATCACATAAAATTCCACTATAGGAAGGATCACAAGATTTTCAGGAATCACTTTCCCACAAACTTCAATCGGAGATGAATTATAAACTTTTGATGCGACTGTTGTGCCATTAGGGGTTGTCATAGCTAACTCAACATCTAACTGTTGAAGTAATACGGTGATATCCTTAGAAAATTCTTCAGAAATAGAGTGGGTGGATCCAGAATCAAATAAAAAAATTTCTACTTTAGAGTGGATGGTAAGTGTACCTTTCACCACATCGTTATCGTACTCCACATCGCTGATAGAAATTGCATGTGACTTTCCTTTGTCTTTAGCCTTAAGAGTTTGTTGACGTCGACCATCATCATCAACCCTTGGATTTGGGCATTGATTGGCATAATGACCCATCTCCTCGCACTTGAAACATTGAAGTGTAGTAGGTTCATTCTGTGCATCCCTTCCTTTGATTGCATCATTAGACATCTCATTCTCATCATTACGGCATTCAAATTCCCGATGACCTTCCTTTCCACATTTAAAACATTTACTTGTCCCTTTAAGACAACACCCTACATGTTTCTTTCCACACATTGAGCATAAGGGAAATCTCGTCTTATTTTCAGTGTGCTCTTTATATTTTCCTTTGAATTCCATTTTTCTCTTCTTATCAAACCCATATGACTGATGGGTTACTCCAAGCTCCATCTCAACATTGAGAGCACATCGAAGGATTTCCTCGTAGCTATTGAAGTCCCTTATGGCTAAGGCCCTTCGAAGACTTGGTTTTAAGCCACTAAAGAATCGATCGATATTACTCTCAGGTTGGATAATAATACCAGAAGCGTACCTTGCAAGTCTTGTAAAATTTTCTTCATAGGTACCTACAGATTCATCATCCTTTTTCTTCAGTTCAAGAAACTCTTTCTCCATCTTTGTTCCGAGAATACGAGGGAAGTACTTATTGAAAAATAAGTTCTTGAACTCGTCCCATTCCATGGACTCAATTTCATCCCTTTTCCTCGTATTTTTAATAAGATTCCACCATTGATCAGCATCACCTTCCAAACGATGCACTGCTAAGATGACATTATCATATTCAGAACATTGAAGAACTGAAAATATCTTTTCAGTAGTACTAATCCATTTTTCAGAAACTAATGGATCAGTAGACCCGCTAAATGAAGGTGGATGCTGCCTCATGAATGATTCAACAGAATGATGCTGCTTCCTTTTCTCATTTGGAAGTCCTGCATGATTCATAGCTTGAGAAAGTTGTGTGATCATGGCTACAAGATTTTTCATTCCAGCTCCAATAATGTTTGGTTTCTCCGGGGGACAATCATTGCATTGCCTGTCGCATTCCGTATGAACACGGTTCCTTCGGGTTCAAACCATTGACTAAAACCAAGAAGAATAGTGTGAGCAACACTAATTATAATAGGAAAACCACATAATCAAGAATAAAATTTCACACTTAAGATCTTATCCTAGGTTATTCATGGCCATTTCTAAAACACTGAGATTGTGTTCTATTCTTAGACTTATCCTTAGGGTTCTTACTAAGGATTTCACATCCTTGTTTCCAATGGTTGACTATAACTTTCCTCTGATACCAACTATAACGACCCATACTTTACATACATTGTTATTACTTCAAAATTGAAGCATACTTATTACAACATATAAGAAAACCAGGAAAGGACCATATAGGTATAGTGTCTTTAGAAAACTGGGAAACATAATCAACTGGTTCATAAAGCGTCTACACTGTCTCCCATTTATTTCATCATATCTATTGTCCCTTTTGGAATATCTTACTTAATAACCTTCTTCCTAACCTGGGGAAAGAAAACATACAAAAGGGTGAGCTCAATTTCTCAGTAAGGGTAAACAAAATAAATATCAATCACATCATATTCATAAGAACATAACTTTTGGAAATAGTAACCTGTAAAAGAGAGGATAATTTCATAACATGGGATAAATCATAGTAGTGAAAAGTAATCCCATTAATCATGACTTAAAACATGAAAATTTATGGCATACACATATAATCATAGAGAATCATTTCTTATTAGTCAAGACTCATGGAAAAGACTATCTTAGTGGACAAAGTCTATTTCGGAACCGAGTTCACTCCCCATTTCAGTCCTGTTTCACTGAACCGGTATAACCTACTGTTCCAGCCATGTCTATATCATGAGATATAAAATCTTTACCCAATGCATTGGAGGGGGATATAGGTCCCACCCATCTCATAATGATACCATTCTTATGTGTGCCAAAAAAATCATAAATCATACATCATTACATAACCCATGTAATAAAAATGGGATTCTTAAACAACATGACATCATAAAACAATACATATAAGATAAATGAATTCATAAAAATAATTCCATCACAACATAATCAAATCAATGTAATAATAGAGATAGAAATAGAACCCTATATTATCTTAGATGGAAAATAATTTTTATAAAACACTTGAACTCCATTCTTGAGGAAAATAACCTTTCTACTTCAAAAACATTTTTCCTTTCTTAACATGTCATACAATTTTAAACTAAAAGAAGTTGATTAAAAATAAACATGAATACTTTTAAAGTAAGCTTCTTGGAAATAATGTTTTAAAAATCCATTCATTCCGTATAAGTTAAAAAAACATTCTTCCCGTACTTTTGTCGGAAAAGACAAAAAGTACCTCGTACGAAAAACGACAAAAGATTCCTTTCATATCTTTTACTAAAAACTCACCGAAGGGTAAAATTGGATATTAAATATTGTATAAGTATATTAATATCACATATTGAGGAATCATGGATGTGGATGATAAAATACACCCCAGTAAATTCTAAAGTACAAACAATCTCAGATAAAAATGAGATTGTGATATTTCCCTTACCTTAGGTCTGATTTTCCCCATAAGTGTCTGAAACTCCTGTATAATGATTTAAATAATGTTATTGACTTATTATAGAATCATAATTATTGTTATTATATCGTATATGGTCATATTCTTAGTTTCTTAGTAGTAATATTTCATTTCTACTTGTTATTCGGGTGTTTATAACTTTTTGTTCTTATGCATGTTTTGTTGAATAAATTCTTATTCTTCACTTTAGGTTATAGATACATCATTTACAGAATGGTATTAATGTACTATATATCATATTTATTTATTCAATTCATTTATATAATCATTATGCAATGATGATCATGTAGAACGATTCACATCACATCGTGGAGACGGTATTCCGTACGTACACACGAGCGATGATATCATTCCCATGATCATGGAATTGTATGGGAGTGTATGTATACTATTTAATAATCAATATCACTTTATAAAAGTCATATATAGTCATTATTTACACCATTATACCCATCCATGTAAGGTGGTGGTGGTGGAAAATAGATTATACCACGGCGTGGAGACGGTATTCCGTACGTACGCACGTGCGGTGATTTCTTTTTCCGTAGGATGGATAGATGGTGAAATAGGGTTGTTTCATAATTATAATAACATATCAGTATATGAGTGATACTGATGTTATTACTTCATAATGAAACAACTAATGAAGAATAATTGGAAGAAGAAATAAAGATGAAAGAATCGGAAACGGGCATTACCTCTTCTTTAAAGTGCTTCTTTGAGACCTTCTTTTAGGGAACTAAAATTGCTCTTTGAAGAAGACCAGGACCTCTAGGATGTCCCTAGGGAAGTGGAGAGGAGAAAGTGTCAGGGTTTGGCCGAGATTGAAGACTCAATGTGGTGTGATGAAGAGAGGGAGGTGGTTCCCTTTTATAAGGGAGGAGAGGGGCACCTTTGGAATAACTAAAAATATTATTTTATTATAAAGTCAAGTTCGGTTTTAAATAGCTCCGAATTGATTTATTTCAAGGCTAAGGTGGGTATGGGTCGAAATTATCTCATCCAATAGAATTTAGACAAGTTTAGGTTCCTATTTTAACCTTATCATGTAGATTTAACATTAAGTTAAATAATTTTACTTTTACCGTGTCTTCTTGTGTTCTTATACTATAAGGTTAATAAACATACTATATCAAGCCAAACGAAACCCAAGTGGTTTATTATTAATATATATAACCTTATATAAGTCATTTGGCGGATGCTTAGATTTTTAAGAATAAAATAACAATTAATAATATAATATTTGTTTTAAAAACTATTTTATGTCAATTTTGACACTATTTAGTAACGGATTTTTGTGAAAATCATTACATAATGATAAGTTCGAAAAAAGTTATTTAAATAAATACTAACATGTCATATTAACCTATAAAATTAGAGGAATTCATAAAAAGTATCAAATTATATTTATTTGGGTATTTATAAAATCAATTATGTCAATATTTCATTAATAAGATAATTACTGCATCATTGTTTTGTCATAAATAAATTAAATTATTTAATGTCTAAAAATTACAAATAAAACACCATTATGTATGAAATATTTTTATCTTTATAATACATATTTATTGTAGAATTTATCTTATGTATAACCCCATATTAATAATTGTTTGGTTATTAAACATTGATTTTAACTATTTTAACCTTTCTTTAAATAAATTAATAATAAATGTCCTAATCTAATCCAAGTGGAAATAAATGGTCATATTTTATTCCTAAGTTTGTTTTTGGTCGAATTAAACTTGTCCAATAGAATTAGGACATGTGTTAGAGTAATAATCATATCATTTTTACCCTTAATTACCCTATTTACTTTTAACCGTGGTAAAAAAAGTAAAAAGTTACTATTCACGAAAAATTATTTTCATCTCATTGAACCACATTTTAGTACTTGATATTAACCATGACTCTCATATTTTCGAAATTCCACTCACAGAAGTGGTAAAATTATGTTTTATGAAAAATTTGGTTTTTTTAAATAACACTTAGTGGTTTCACTATTCATCAAAAATTGAAAATTTTTATAAAAATACCAAAATTTCACCCTAGGATAATTTCGATATTACGAATCCAAAAATGAAAAATAAAATTTATAAAAATTAAAAAAGTGGTTATTACTATTCATAACGGCTTGTTTTAATAATATTTTAATAGTATATCGTTGTTTAGTGAAACTCAGTATTGCGTACGACGCAAGCTATCGAGGAAGCTCGCGATTTCGTGTAAAGCAAGACAAGAAAGTGTTGTGTGTAGAAAAATATTCCTTTGATGATTTATATAACATAAAAGTATCAGGTGTTACTGGAATGTGCACGACTAATATGCATGGCCATGACAAGATTCCATTGTCATTTAATGTGTATATCTATAATTTTATAGTATAATAGAATGATATGAAGTTCACATGAATAGAATAAAAACTTTCAAACAATGTAGGACACATTGTGTATCCCTTATTCACACAGTATACACCTTCCAAGGTAGGTTTTATCCCAAATTCTCCTCAGTATTATTGAGAATCACTAAATTACAATCCATTAGTTATCCCAAGAAGGGTAAAATGAGGTATCTCATCCTAAAAAAGGTTTAGTGATCCCCCACATGGGTATACAATTCATAAAGTTAGGCATCCCTCTGTGTGTATTTTGGGTGTGATCTGCTATCACTATTCCATGGGTTGCATTAGGTATGCCATTACAAATATTTAGGGTTTGTAAGCCCCTTCACAGTAGGTTCTTCCAGATAGTGCTAGTCATCCTCAATAGTCCCTGTGTGTGATGCCCTTTATGTGTATCAACATTTTCTATGATCCATAAAATACCTTCTAATAGTTGAGGTCAATGAAATTGGCCTCTCATATGAGATCCTCCAATGATAAAAATACTTGAGGAGTGAGCTTCCATGATGAGAAATGCCTTATACCCTCAAGCATAACCCTAGGATGGAAGTGTGAATGTGAACATACATTGATAATTAGCTACTGTCTATGAGTTTATTTGTGCTATTATCATCCTTAATTTTGAGTGGAATCAATTTGATGATTTCTGTTTGGTTATTTCATTGTATCCGTCTATGTATTAATATACTCACACCTTCATGTACTCATCCCACATGTTTCATGTACTATATAGACCGAATTATTTTCAACATTATCCTATAAGGTCTATGAAAATGTGGATTTAATTATGATAGGTGAGATTTAGTCAGTTACATGAGTTTTAACCAGACATCATTTTAGTTTTTAATAGCAGTTTGGAATCCTTTTTAGTTATGGATGGCTTATATTTTTTCATTTTTATTTTTTTAAAGGCATCATACTCTGTTGTTGTTTTATAATTAATTATTATTATTTGGAAAAAGTTTTATTTTTCCATTATATATTATTTTGGAATTTAGAGATATCTGTGAGTTTGTTTATAGGTACCTTAGGCTAACACCCCCGATGTTTTTGAAATGTCTACTTAATGAGAGTCACCACCCCTAGCCAATTGGAGGTGGGATTGTAGTGTCACAATCAACTTTTTGTTGCCTAGTTAGTCCCATATGGGTTAGTTAATGACATAATTACCCATTATGAATATCAAAAACCTCGATATACAGAACACTTCTATGATCATGTGGACATACATGCAATACATATTAATGTGGAGGTTTTGCTGGTGTAATAGGTCCACTAGAAATCATACCAAAAAATAAACACACATACATACATATCACATCATCATTATAAAACCAAGACACCACAACACTTGACCCTACCTACTTCAACCAACATCAGTCATATGAATGTTGAATTTTACAAAATAGTGATCCTATCATGGGAAGGCATAACTTATCCAGTCTTGAGCACATTAGATTCCATCAATTTCCCATTCCATCCCTTCTCTAGGGAGATAACTCATCAAGTACCTGGCCAATCACTTGTAAAGAGAGTAATCCCATCAAGTACCAAACCCAAACCCTCTTAAGTGTGTCTGTTCATTAAGTACCCAACCCAATTCCTCTCAATGGAGGGTTTTCTAGAGATGTTCCCCTAGAAACCATAATTTTTATCGATTACCCATATTTTCATTCTATTAAATACTATCAAATGTAATTTGAAATTGGGATTTTTATGTAACTATATGTTATATTGTCCATAGAGTAATTGTCACATTTAAAGGAAAATGGAGTATCCAATTATTAG
This sequence comes from Viscum album, assembly GCA_963277665.1. Taxonomy (NCBI): domain Eukaryota; kingdom Viridiplantae; phylum Streptophyta; class Magnoliopsida; order Santalales; family Viscaceae; genus Viscum; species Viscum album. The sequence goes on along the minus strand of OY728164.1, from coordinate 916,582,515 downwards.
AAGATATTTGATGCTATTTGAAACTTTTCTTGAATGCATATTATATTCCCAAATTATATCATATGACGGATAAGATAAGATATTGGATATCAAGGGTAGGACGATAATTATACATTGAAAATAATTCTCATAAATTTTTCTATACCTTTTTAAGAGTTTTGGTTTTGATAATAGACCTAAATTTGATAATTCCAAATGCTATATGTGTCATTGGATATTCCAATTTATGATTTTGTGTTTTGGAATTTAATATTTATATTAATGATAATTCATGTAATTATTTGTGTACTTAGATTTATTGATGAAATCTATGATTCCATATGTTTATTAGGAATTAGGATATGTTACATGTGTCATAATTGATATGAAAATAATTAATACGTGAATTATTAATTTCCACTTTCCATGTTAATGTAATTTTACATCTCATCTCCTTGATGGGAATTATACTTATTAATTTATACCATGACGATCATAGTTCTATCTAAAATTTTATGTGATGAAATTTAATGAATGGTATATAAATTATATATCTTTATGAAATAAGTAATGAAACTATATGGATGATATATTGAGACAAATAGATTGTATTAAATAGTGAGTTTTAATAATATTTTTTTTTGTACTTATAGTATCATTAATAATTTCTCAATGTATTCCTTGATGCGCTTCTAGGATGTAATCATGACATTTTGGCATGTTCTTCTGAACGAAAACAATAAATTGTCGTAGATGGTCACATAAAATGTGTATCATCAATCTTGGGTAGATTATATAAACGTATAATATTTTAATAACTTATTATTCATTAGTTTGAGGATTAATATTTATTAAGGTTTATTTGATCATATAAATTATTTATTAAAAAAATAATGTTGTGATATTCATTTATTAAATAAGTATTCAGCAATCAATTTTCAGTAAATTCTGTGAACAATTGAAGGACTGATGTAAGGGATATAATTGAAATCAAATATTAAATATCATTTATATAAATAATGATTTATTTATGAAATGATATTTATCTCTGATATATGTTATTTTTCAAAAAATTAATAATAATAATATTATTATATGTGTGGTTATCTATAGATTAAGATATTGTTTAAGGGCCTATTTCAAATTAAAATTTTTTAACATAAATATATAAGGTTTATTATATCAATTATTTGGTACATTGGTTATTGTGTGAAATGATCACTCTAGATAATTATTTAAATATGTTGAAGAAAATCTAGAGAATGCTAATATACTTTATAATAATGATCCTCCACATCCCTCTCAAGTTGCTGAGTGAACCAAATCATTCCGTTAAGCCTCGAAGGACTTCTCTTTTTAAACAATGATGAATAATGATTGATGTTATAATAATTAATTCTATAACCCTAGGATTAAATGATGATGTTCCAAGGTTCATGGAGCATGTTTGGAACACTAGTAGTTGGATAATACACATGGTTCCCACAATTAAAAGATGAAATGATCAGAATGGATAGCTGATTTGTTAATTAAGAAACAACTGTAATCTATGATAATTCTTGTTTATTAAAAATATTTAAAAAATTATATGTGGATGGTCCACAATCTAAGAATATTTTATGTAGAAATTATATTATCTTTAGGACTAATATAAATAAAGTAAAAAATTTATTATGCATGGGGACGATCACTTCTATTATTCACCATAGAACAATTATGTTGTACCATAGAATCCATATATTAATTTATAATTATTTATTAATAATCATTTTTATTATTAAATTATTGTTAGTTAATAATGTATATTTTATTTTTTTTATATTGAATGTAAACATATTTACTTTATTCACCATCATGATACCTTATATATGTCATCAAAAGATGGAAAATATTAGGAGGCCCCATCAGAAGGTGGTAGATACTATAGATATATAAAACATACTATAAAGTGTGCAATTAAAAGTACATGTTGTGTATCTAGATTCACTACACTATGTAAGGACACAAAATACCCCACATTCCATGTGGGACAAGAGTAAATGGAATCACTATTCACCACATGTTGAAATAAATATGTGGCACATTGTTTTATAGATTACATAATGTGTAATTAGAATATAAACCATATAGTCATACATAGTTATAAAGGAAGGAATAATATACATCATGTTTTCAAAGTACAAGAAAATAATTTATTACATTTAGTATTGTCATATAAACCAATGAAAAAAGGATAACTATTTTTATGGGACATGTTTTTTTAAACACATATTTTATCAAGAAAACAATAGTAAAAATTACTTGTTGATTTTCTTGGTTTATTTTGTTGGTGGTCATAGAATGGAATACACTATGTCTAGCAGTAATTTACATGTAGTGTAACGAATACTCATTCATGTTGAGTTAATGTTGATCCAAAATTCATAGTATGTGAATTAATTATATATAATAAAAATTAATTATTTCACTAAATAAAATTACATGGTGTGTGGATGATGTGCATGCCCCGTGACAATGTTTTAATAAATAGGAAATGACTAATATATATTTCTATATTAATTTTGGTATTACACATCATGTATGGTTGTCATATATTCAATATATTTGGTGATCTTTAAATGAGGTGTATTTCATACAGTTTAATAAATGAAATGTGTCATTAATTTAGATATGACTATTGTCTTGAAACATGAAACAAAATTTTATGTAAATTAATGAAATTCAAGGTATGATAATTCCTTGTATGTGTACACTACCTGATAAGCACCATACAAGATAATTTATAGTAGAGAGGTGTACAATTAATGTACTGTATCTAGTGCTTGCATCATAGATTTGATATAGAATCTAAACTAAATAAAAGTATAAAAATTACATCCATTTTCGGTACATGGTACATACATCATGAATTTTAATGTAATTTAATTAATATAAAATTACAATAAGTGGGAATCTCTATGACTAAATGGATGAAAATATATGATTAATGAATCAAAGAATTAATAAGATAAAAGATTTTGTAATTATGTTAATTTACCTTTATGAATAATAGATTGGAATTAATATGGGCTAGTTTATTAACATTGTATTAATTTTATGTATGTATTATCATGAGTTTGACTTACTTATGTATTTTTTTTAATATTATTATTATTCCATGGGTTTTGTAAAAATTATATTGAAGTAAAAATTATGGCATGCATGTCATCCCCTCTTATTATGTATAGGACATCATGCCCTTGGGTTCTTTAATATAAAATACATAACCATTCTAATGGTTCCCCTCACCTATGTGAGATTATAAATATATAATTTATGATTTCTATTGAATTTGTATTTGATTTATGGTTTTATCCAATGTGGAATCGAGCAAGAATATAGAAAGGAACATAGCAGGAATGATGTACCTAAAAGAAGTGTCAGTTCCATTTCTTTTTCATCTACGGTGATGTGTCATATTATCATCTACATAATAAATTAAACATTAAAAATATCCTAGTCATAACAAAATAATTGATTTTTTTTCTATAATGTGTGGTGTACATTATTTATGTTTGTTGGATGCTTGAAACAATAACATAATATAGATTAATTGACAAGGATGTAAGATGGAATATAATAAATAGATTATTCCAAAGTTTTTTACCAGATATTCATAACCATTGATGTAATATATATATATAATATAAACTATAATGTAAGAAATAAAATGTGTAAAATTTATAAATATAGATAAAAAATTAAGAAAGGAAAATATTAAGTCAAATATTTCCTTTCATTAGATTATTATGAAAGAAATTAAAAAATAATATCAGACCATTCCATTTAACAGGCACATATATTTTTTAGGGGATTTCCTTTAAATGTTTTGGGTTATCCTAAAAATGCTTACATTAATAGAAGTATAATTTTAGAAAAATCACAAGAATTCAAGGAATGTTTTGTTCAAATAATAATATGGTATTTTAAGATAGGAGAGTCTGCTAAATATATTTGGTAACTATGTGTTAATGTAGTTCAAATTACCACTAAACTAAATACCTATAAATAATTAACAAAACTATAATGTTTGTTATGAGATTGAGAATATAAATCATTTACACTAAAAAGTCAACAATATAGGTAATTTTAATCAAATGGTGTGGTGTATTAGGATTTAACAAAATATTCATAATCTAATAAATATAAAAAAAATATGAAATACTAAATAAATTTGTAGTCAAGTAAGGTATTAAAAACATTATTTTATTTAATATGAAAAAACAGAAAGTATCATGTCATTAACATTATCAAAATAGTCCATACGTGGTAATGGTAATCTATTAACATGTAATAATATCCAAAAGTGGTATAATCCATTTCACATTGTACTATAATAATTTTGTAATTCATACATATCAGAGTCCTTTATTTCCAAGGAGATGAATGAGGAAGATATCTCACTCTATTCGATACACATAGATGTTTCACTTGACATATAGTGTTTTATGTTATCATACATGACCAGTGATCTTTAAAAGAAACACAAGAAAATAAACTCATACACCAAAATATCACATCTCTATTATCACTATCAAGATAGTTTAGGAAAGAGTGTTATTGTATCTTCAAGGAACTTTTCACATGTAATACTGTAGATGTAGAAATATATGGGCCTTATACATTCTATATGTTTGTAATTATTAAAAACATATACATCATGAAAATTATACTTCTTGAAGATTTGGCAATAAACCTTGTGTTAACCTCACTAACACAATAATTCTAACGTTTTATTATAAATTATTATATAAATATTATTCAGAATCCACTCATGGAACTGCATTCCATGATTTTATAAGTAGATAAGAACATGATACATGAGAATCCTATAAAACATTTGAATAATAAGAGGAACAACTTGGAAAATTTACCCATGACTCATTTAATGTAAAATGATTTTGAAAACCATCCTTAAAATAAGTATAATGTTCAAAGTCATGAAAGGTAACAAGATAAAAAGGTTTTTCATGTGGCATGATAGTCCTCTAAAAAATAACTTCACTAGTATAAAAATTAAATGGGATGTATATGGATAAATAGTTACATATTTTAAAAATTATTATTTTTCTAATTGGGTATCATATATAGATTTTTGTGCTCACATTTCTATACAAATATGGGAACCAGCTAGATTTTAGAAGGTGGAAAGAGGAATGCTGGATCTTTGAGAAACTAATGGTTCAAGACTAGATGCATTGGGTATAGGAGACTATCACCTTATATTGTTAATTAGATTGATTTTTTTTCTTGGTGAATTTTGATTCCGTTTATAGTGTTAACAAATATAGAATTCTTGTATCCATCATAGAAATGGATGGATTTACATTCAATTTTTGAACTAAAGGATGAAACATTAATAAAGATATAATTTTTAATAGGATGGTACACTTAATAATGTTAAATATGTAAAAGAATATAACAAATAAATTTTGATAAATGATAATGAACCAAATACCCATGAATCATATCATACCCAATTGTGGATTCACAAACATGGTAATATAAATGAGAATAATTTGACAAATATTTATTAACTTTGGTATTTGTTTTATTTTGAAATAACACAACATCAAAAATTTCAGGCTTTTTTAAATGAGATATAACCAAACTATCATTTGGATGAAAGAATTAATGGGCTAAAAAACTTATAGAATTCGTTCATACAAATGTATTTTTAAATTTTACTAAATATGATATCAAGAAATATACTAATTATATTAATTTTATCAATTAATGGAGTATGTATTATTATATATACCTGATGAAGAATAAGTTTGAATCGATTGATAAATTTATGGAATCTAGGAATGTAGTAAATAATAATCTTGTTATGAAGATAAAGAAACATTGATTATATCAAGGAAGAAAATAGAATAAAAAGTTCATCTACTACTTTTTGGGAGTTTGCGATACTATCATAACTCACACCTTGTTATGAACTATAGTGAAATAGAATTAGAGAAAGATGGAACTGCACCCTGTTGGACATGATGATGTCAATTACAAGTTATGTTGATCATCCATTATCCTTTTGATGATATTTATTACCCAATAAAACAAACACACTTAACCAGGCCCAAATCCATTGAAAAAATATGAGTACCATACAATTTAATTAATGAGATTTAATCATTGTTGTTGAACATGTATGTAAATGCATATATGAAATTTTGGGTTTGAAATTTCATGTAAAAAAATATTATCCAAATGAAAATATGCTATATTAAAAGATATCCCAATGAATCAATGTCATATAATATATAAAACTCCCAAGATAAAAAATTATTAATGGAAAGAGTTCTGGTATTCCTTGAGAGGGATAAAAAATCCAAAAGGGGTGGTGGTAGAAAGACTTATAATGATGTAATTTAACTTAAGATTCACCTATGTAATTACATGAATAGATTTAACAATACCTTGATGATTAGTAATATTCAATGAAATATTAAAACAATAGAGAAAAATAGAGTTCAAAAACCAAAAAAAAAGATATGGTTTTAATGTCATAAACGATGGTGACCCATTATTAGTTTATAATAATGACCATACATCCTATAAAGAATAGTTAAATATGTAAAAAAGGAACATGATGGAAAGAATCAATGATTTATGATATAGATTCAATATACCAAAAAAATTGTGTTTTGGTATATCACCTATTTGATTTATATATCATTGGATGAAAATGGTAATTTAACAGAAAAATTGTAATAGATAGTAAAGTTTGTACTTATAAATAATTGATGAAGGATAAAGTGATTAGATAACATCAGAGAATATACTATGAAAAAACGTATTCAAATATTTCTATAGTGATATCATTATATATATAATTTTCATAACAATATACCATGAATATGATTTTTTTATATGGATTTATATATCACTTTAAATAATGAAAACCGTATGGAATATTTCAATATGAATCAATTTTATGGGATTATGGCTCCATTAAATGAAAATAGTGTATGCAATTTTTAAATATCCATTTAAAAGTTAATTAAAGCATCCATATCATTAATCAGTCACTTTGATGAAGAGAAATGTGAATTTAGTTACCCAAATATTGAATTTGATTCAGGTGTCAACATATGGTTTGGTGTGAGTGTAGTTAGTTTTCGTAAATTATATGTTTATGTCAAATTAATATATGGAAATTACATACCATATGTATAATATGTTCAGACATGGTTGGATTATTAATCTCATTGAACAATTTTGAGAAAGTATCCTACATTCATAGGAGTATAATCAATCGTTATATATCTATGATTTTGCATAAAATATGTTACCATATACACATTGACTAGATTATAAACATATATAGTATTGAAAAATATAAGTAGTGATTTTTTTAGTGTCACATAGTATATATATCTCTAAGAAAATGTCCTCTAAAACAAAAGAGTAGACACATGGGATTGAGGAGTCACACACATATCAGTAATATGACCTATCAAATATTCTATGTTGTGTATGAGGCATGATATTTACTACCCACTAACAATGGAAGTAAAAAATCATGTATATCAAGGATGATATAAATTTTAAATTTTGATATGTATTGTCTGTCAAGAGAGGGGTTGTGAGCTATAAAAGTTTAAGGACTCTAGTTGGTGCAAATTATACATTAGAGTACTAGAATATCACACCTTATGGTATGTAAAATTCTACATTTTGTATCTGAACCATCATCCAATATCTTGATGTGAGGATAAGTGGTAAATACCGTATCAGATTGTGCTGTTATAATACAAAAATGGTGGCCCTTTCTAATGATCTAAGGTCATATTAATTAATTAAGAACAAACATTGTAATAATAACATGTTGAGGTATTTTTATAACATTATTTTTGTTATATAATAAAAAGATTCAATTGAGGGGAATATGTTATAATCCTTGAATGAATCATTATTTAAGTAGAATCATGAACATTATGAGGGTTCTAGGGGTCTAAATGTCATTATTAGTTGTCTCCAGTACATGTATGTGTCTTTCGGAGTGGATACATGGAAATAAAAACATTTTAATTTTGATTAACTATATATTCATGGTCTTGAATATTAATAAATATCTTATAATATCATGATTGTTCATATATGTAATATTTTATACAGAAAAATCCTAAGTGTACATGTCACATCAAAAGGATACAATATTTCCCAACTATGATAAGTTGTATGATGCTCGATAACAACTTTCTGAAATACATGTTTTATAATTGCATGAAATCATACAATCTGAGAAAAGTTATATAGGATATCAGGGGTTAGTGTATCATAATGAACTGATAGTTCTTCTCATGTGATTTTCCATTTGTAATATTTATGATAATATGTAAGGAAAATAAACCCTCCCACTATATGTAAATATATTGTATGTGTCTATAGTTATTCATATCATTTGGAATGTGGATGGGTCCTTATAATTATGATTATTATTAATGAATAACATGACTAATATAATTTTAATTTTTAATGAAAATTAATATGACTTATGTTCATTAGGAATTAGGATTTTTTGGGTGCATCATGATTGATATGAAAATAATAAATTATTCATGAAATTAATTTTCCCTTACTATTTAACAGAATTTGATATCTTGTCCCTCTTAATAGATAGAAATTTATTGATTAATTCCATGGCCATGATGGTTTCAATGGTGAGTTCGTCTCAGAAAATTTATGAAAAGATACATTGAGATTTAAGTTTGATAACACATTTAATGAAATAATCATGATGTGATATTTATAAAAAGAGTTTTTACTATATACTATGTATTTTTATGAGGTTTTCCTCATTTTTTTAAAACAACTCCCTTACCAATAATTTCATTGGCAAGTTCCCAGATGCTAATCATTGGCTTTCAAATTGTTATGCCTAGTGACCTTGAGAAAGTGGAAAAAAGGTCAACACACTTAGCATAAATAGAACCTCAGAAAAGTTATGTATGATATTAATATTGGAGTATAATTTTATTGTTATGTTCTAAGATATAATTTCTATTTGAGTAAATTTTACTACCAAAAATTTTTATTGAACAAAAAATATAGTGATGTTTATTTATTAAATAAATATTCATTGTTATTGGATTTCTATATAATAATGTGGATTCATTGACTGATTTAATTGTTCAGTGAAAATGATATATTAAATTTCATTTAAATAAATATTTTTTTATAAATCAATATTTATTTTTTTATGAGTAATGTTCACATAAATGAAAAAATAATACTGATTTTAATATTATATGTTGTTTGCTTCTCTAAGTATTAATATATTGGTTAATGGAAAATATGAAATTACTGATTCTTGATCTCTTTATATAAACCTAGATATATCATTTTCGAGGGTTTAAAATTATTCTGTATATAGAACACTCTATATAATTTGAAAAATACTAGATAATAATATATCTACATAGCTCTTAATATTGAAAGATATGATCCTCCACCTTTATGAAAAACCACCAAGATAACCAAAAGAGTCCAACTTGCCTTGAATGAGTTTCTATTTTAATTGATGGAGAATAATAAATTTGGTGATAATTTCCTACACCAATACATAATGATTATATTGTGATGTTTTGTAGATCATAGTGATGGTCTTATATTGATCATCATATTATCTTTAGTAGTGGATGCACTTCCAAAAATATCCTAATATACATTCAATAATCCAAACTAGTAATTTTATTATATAAAATGGAGCCTCTTAAAATATCCATAACCAATGTGTAGTAGTTTCATCCATCCTCTCATTAAAAGGATAATTCATGGTGATGTTCTTCGGATTAGAAAACAATTTATTATTTCCTCATAGGGACTACACCAGTCATTAGGTCCATTAATGTTTCATGATTATACCTGAAATCTCAAAGGGGTTCTAGCACCATACTATAAGATATAAAAGTAAATTTGTAAATAATGTTATTTATTAGTTTTTATTGAAATTTATGATAAAAAAACATGAGATGAATTATATTTTATCAGATTCATAATAATGTGAACATAAACACATTATCTAGGTTATTTCTAAAACTCCAAAGAATCACAGGTGTTACAACGTATTATGTGTACATTTCATTAAACTGTTTGATAAATAAATATGAAATAAAAATAAAAAACGATTTGGTTTTATAATAATCAAACCATGTGGGTGAAGTGTAAGAGAAAATTATACATTTCATAAAAAATGTGAATATGAAGCTCAGACATATTGAATATATATATATATATATATTACATCTATGATAAATGAATCACCAGAATGTATTTTAAGTTAACTCTAAATAATCACCCAATTTCTCTATAAAATTATCTATAATGACTGTGTTCTAATCTTAATATCTCTATAAAATCATTCAGAATAATTTGGGTATGATTTCATCAAACCCTATTTATTTTGATAAATTATTTTGTTCAAAAATTTATCCTTATTAGTTGGACTAACGGGATGATCTTATAATTGGAAACTATTATTAAATCTATATTTCAAATATATATATATATAAATATATCTGTGTGTGAATAGTGAATCCCCTACTAAGGCCACAATGATACTCAATATACTATGGGGTCGATTGTGATCGAAATAAAACATAATCATGTCTATATAAAAATATGTACTCTACAATATGTATCGTATAAATCATTTGAATAACAATATAATCTTTTTTACCATAACATCGAGTGACTACTTGTCATGGAATGTTTCAATCTAGTTTAATAAACTAAACTTTTCATGATATTATGAAAAGGGCTCAAAAAGTAAATAAATATCTAACTTGTCATTCATCATACATATGAAAACATCTCATGCATCATATCAATGTATTAGAACACATCATTTGTGACTCAATTAAAAATGGACTTGAATTTATAAAATTTAATTAGATCAATATTTTGATGTATTTACTTTGGATAAAAATTGAAAAATCCAGTTATTATTAATTCTACAACCAATGACAAGATAAAAAATGTACCCAACATCCCCTATATTAGATAAGTTAATTTTTGACCAGAATTAGTAGGATATGAATGTATGAATTTTATCATTATATTTATATCACCATCATTACATAATAATAATTGATAAAAAGTATACTCCCTTCAGTATTTAAGTGATTATATGAAATTTTATATGATATACATTGGGGGGTTATCCATGCAATAAGTATCTACTTATTACATTATAAATCCACTCATTTTATCACATTTAAAACAATTTTAAATAATTATAAGGATACATGAATTTTAATATTAACATATTATAAGATCAAATAATATTCCCTTTTGATGATAAATTAAAAATAACTCAATGTCACATCTTGAGGGTATATTATCATTCGAATATGCATGAAAAATAAATTGTATTATAAATGAATTAAGGATTATTTAATATTTCTTATTTTATAATAACATGATATATTTTAAAACCATAAAAATTAATATTTTTATGTTTCTTGTATACAGATATTATACATGGACCTCTTATTTTAGTTGTGTGTATAATTTCATTAATGGAAATATTACATTATGCTATGTAGCCACCCAACTAATATTTACATCAACCCTCTCAAAGATCACTCATACTAGACAATATTTTTAAAATATGTGATTGAACCATTATTGAGAATAGGGTTCCTTATATTAAGAAACAAACCTATTATTGTCACAACATATCATGATTTCTCTTTCGATGCTACAAACCACTCAAATATTAGTAATGAAAATCTTAATCTAAATTACATTTATAAAAATTTTTAGAATTAGTGATGTTTTTTGTATCTATTAAAATTTATTATATGATGTCTTGGTTGGAAACCTTCAAACTAATATCTCCACCATTTAGGAAAACAACATTTATATTGATATCACAAATCACCTTTTTCATATTAGAAACAAGAATCTATGAAACCTTAACACAATGCTCGTCCTCTCATTCAATGACAATGAACATATCCCTAATAATCCTCAATAAATTACAGTTTTTCTTATTACAATCCATTCAATCTCAAAATAATTGTGTTTTCCATGGTAAATATGTCCTCATGGGGAGTTGATTTTCCTTTTTAAAGATTAAAACAAATGATAATAGAAGAGTCAAAACTAATTAAAATTCATAAATAATGAAATAAATTAGTTATGTTTTAAAATATTAATTAAAATATTTATTTAGAATGTTTTTAAATTAGAATACTTATGTATCAAATTTATGAAATTATGTCAATAAAAATATATTTATAGAAGAAAATAAATAATTGATGCATAAAATAAATGATAAAGCAAATGCAGTATGATAATGGAGTTCTGAAACAATGACATATGTCTGTACCTATATATCCAACCATTTGGTATATAGGTTTCTATTATTTATCCCTATATCATTTTGGTGACTAATAAGCTTGTCCCTCACAATTATATTTTTGATTACCCACGTTATCTTTTTCAATAGTCAAGGAAATAATCCCACACATATCTATAATTGAGAACACACTCTTGAAGGAGATGAAATGAATATGGGTTTTTAAGATGAATACCCATTATAGAGTGGCACCCTAATATCTTATAAGTATTTCTATAGTTGATATGAGTGGTAGATATATGGTATAATTAGATAAATGTAGATATAAATGAAAATTTTTGTTGGATATTAATTAAAGATTAAATTTAAGAGACTCCTCTATAGGTATTTTATCAGTGATCCAAACCATTATCAAGGACCAAATTCACAATTAAATCTTTATAGAAAACTCATTGATAGTTTAGGAAACTAATGGTACATATTTAATACTAATAATGCCCCAAGTAATGTTCTAAAAAACATGGTTTCATTGATGTTCAAGGAGACAAAAATCAATTCATTAATAATAATAATAAATATATCCTTAAAATGACCAAAATGACTCTAATGGCCACCTAATGGATTCCATCTTCTACCTAACTGTATACCTTGATTGTGATAATTCTTTAAAGTCTCCACAAATGAGTTTCTATAGTCCAGATGTTGGCTGATGGAATTTTAGAAGAATCACTTGGTTTTGGATTTCGCACTAACCGAATTGTGCTCCTCTAAGAACTGGTTGGTAGAATTCCAACAGAAATTGTTAGTTGTCTATATTGCACCTTCCAGAAGGTGCATCGAATATAACTCATTTCACTTACAAGGAAATACAATATTCTTGTAATTCCATTAGTTTATACCCCAAAATCATTCCAATATCTTGAAACATGATATGAAACCATTTTATGACATAAAAATATAATTAATATTACATTGAATAGACCTTAAAATATTCATTATATCTATAAAATACCTGAATAAATGTATAAATAGAGATATTATAGATCACTGTAATGATATATTTATAAAAATTAATTTTTTTAATCATGAAAACTCAATGAGTAATAGTGAGGTACAATATTTTCCCATGTTTTGATGATCAAAAACACATAACATAAATATATATAACTATTGTAAATAAAATTTGACAAACAGAACAATGTATTCAAGATATCAATGTATAATGGATATCTAAGTATATAATATATCAAAAAATGTCATCAACATGCTCATGAAGTAAATAAAAAAATATTACATATTTAAAAGAGTATTGAAACATTTAACTCTCTATTTGAAAGGAAAATGAGCAATAACACTAATAATATTTAATTTTATAATTTTCTACCACTTTTACATTAATTTATTGAATTATTTCCCTTTTTTATCAAAACAATCAATGAAATTAACTAAAAAACATAATGTGTAATATTTGAGAAAAAATTACGATGATATTTAAAAGGGACATTGAAAACACAAGATAATGATTTAAAATGAATATTAATTAAAAAAATACTTTAAATAAGTATTGTAAAATAAAATGATAAATTTACCATTTTTAAACCATCTATTTGCTTACAAAGTCCCCCTTAATAAATGAATTTAATAGAGATAGAGGTGGTAAGTTGGAATGATGTTTTGATATAGAGAGCCGAATATATTTTTTAATGAGAAAAAAAGGAAATAACAAAGAAGGTGAACGAAAATAAATAATAATATATTAAAATAGGAAGGTGATAGAATGTAGGATAAAAAATGAAAATAATGAGAAATGGGTAAACTAAATGAAATAGAAATTATAAAATTTTTGTATATACCTTTGAAAAATCAATTATTCGCTTAGAGATTATTTTATCCTCTACTGAAAGAATCCATCCAAAAAAATTAATTAAAAAATTCCATTTTATTTGAAATATACATAAAAAAAATCCTCTATTTTTTAATTTAATCACAGACTACTCCAAACATTATTATAGAGATATGTATACATGGATATTTTATTGATCAATAAAAATCCAAAATTAGAATAATGATTTACAAAAATTATGTAGATAATGTATAAAAATTATCATGAAAGTCCAAAAAAATATTAAAATACATTTATTTAATAAAAATTAATATTCAGAATTCAAATTTAGAAAATATATATATATTTATATTTAAAACAAATTTATAAAATATGAATGTGATGTTTGAAAATAAGACAAAAAAATTCTTATTTAAGAAATAAATTTTAAAATAGAATTCTCCCTTATGATAAATTTTAGAAATTTTAATGTTATGGATTCTCTTAAATTGAATGTTCAGTGTAAGAGTACAATAGAGAGAGTGGAACTCAACCATACAAAAAAAATATAGAAGGCTCATCCCAATCAAGAGGATCTAGACACTGACGTCTGATGAAAAAGTCCCAAAACACTACTCCCAGCTTAAAAGACGGCATGTGGGGCCCACACTTCAACTCCTTCTTCAACACCTGAAACCACCCTAGACAACTTCGCCTCAATGCCATGGTTACAACACCGCTGACGGTGCCTTATAAGGAATTTAGATGTGTTTGTGCCATCCGAATGTTGAATCCCTGCGAGGTACTTAACGAGCGTGTCGTGCTGCCGAGCTCCTGTCCTGGGATTTAATAATCCATGGGACCATCTCAAAAAATCTGTCTCGATTCAAGGATCATGTTTCCATAGATGGAATGTGAATCCGACCCTCAGGTTGTGAGTTATGGCATATTTAACATCATTGGATGGAGACGGGGTGGGCCCATGCTGGCCCACCCCTTTAGAACGGCGGTCCATGACTAGGCCACCCGAACCGCCCAGTCTACCGTGGCCCACGGTTCACCGTGCGGGCCGCCCCACACCTCCCGGACAGGCTCAGCCAGTCTGGCGGTTTTTCCACGAGACCCGCAAAGTGCGGGTCTTTGTCGCCTGGCTGGGGTCGTGACGACCCCTGTTCCCATGCCTCCCGCTAAAGTCGGCAAGCCTGGCCCCCACGTCACCCAGCGTGTGCCGCCGTTTCGGTCCGCCTAGAGCCGCCATTGTGCGAAACCGCCGCCGCTGCATGGAGCCTGCCGTGCTGGCCACCGTCGCAGACCACCTAATGCAGCCACCTCCTGGAGTCATCAGACCACCACATCGAGCTGCCGGAAGCCCATGGAACCATTGGAAACATGGAAATTGGCCCAAAAACATCCTGGGGCCACCTCGGGCACCATGGGACTCAATAATTAGATCTGAAAAGAGCGTCTGAAAGCTTGTATCGATCCCTATGCATCTATAATCTTCACTCCACGATTAGACAACATTTCGACGTAATGAATTTAATTCAAGGAAGATTTAGAATTTAAAAATGAAAAAACACAAGCCTAACTTGATGGGCAATGCCCGTTTCATGACAAACATGCTTCCGGAGCCACTATCGCATTTCCAGAGAGGATGAGGGAATCTTGAAGGAGATTGCTCTTTAGTTGATAGATCTTCCACCTGGGAGGAATGCAGGGGAAGAAGTGGGAGGGAGGTGGGGGGGGGGGGGGGGTTTAACGTGAAAGAATTAAATTAATTAAATTTTTTTTAAACACCCCACCAGTAGTCTCGTACCTGAACTCTCGATGAGGTCGACATTAAGCCGCACCTAGGGTAACAACCACGTTTTGATCGAAATGGTGGTCTTCAAATTTTAAATTGAGTCTCTGTTCAGAAATTATAAAGCCCACTCCCCGGGACACTAAATTACAAAAACTCCCCTGGGGTCATTTTCCACAGAAGGGTCGCGCATGTGAATGTTACACACCTCCAAGGGTAAATGGAATGCTATAGACTCAATGGTGCTCTTGATTCCCATCCGAGAAATCGCTTTGGATTTATTATATTTATTTGTCATGTATAGTGTGAACACCCTTAAAATTTTATTTTGGCCACATCGGTGCTCGAAATCACTCGTCGTCGGAATTCCCTACTTTGGAATAACATCAAGAAAATTTCAATGTCTTACAGGCTCAGAACCAGGGTTCTTAAACAATTCCCTCCTTCATGTATTTTTTCCTTGAAAAAACAAACTACAAAAACAACTCGAGATACTGAGCCTGCATCTGGCTCTCTTATTCCCAAGTGCTCTCCTGCACCCTCTCATGCGGCCATAAAACACAAACCAAAGGAATGGTCTGTCCACACATTGTCAGCTCATGTCGGTCATCAATCACCACCAGGTTCTCCTCCATGGTGGATCCATTCTCGATGTTCAGCACTCCCCTATCGATAATGTGTGTGGGGTAGTTCACGTATTTCCTCATCTGTGACACGTGGAAGACATAATGCACCCTCTCCAGCTGTGGGGGTAGAGAAAGATAGTAGGCGACCTCTCCAACCTTACACATGATCATAAAGGGCCCATGGAACCTCGGGGATTGCTTTCCTCCCCAACCGAACCTCCATGTTCCATGCCGCTTGGAGACTCTTAAAAAGACATTGTCCCCCAGCTCGAAATCCAAAGGCCTACGGTGATGATCTTCGTAGGACTTCTGTCTACTTCAAGCCATCCTCATCTGCTCACGAATGACCTGCAACTTCCCTGACGTCAGCTGCACCAACTATGGGTCCAAGAGGGAGGTCTCCCCAACCTCCGTCCAGCACAATAGTGACCTGAAGGGTCTCCCGTAGTGGACATCAAAATATGCCCTGATGATAGTACAGTGGTAACTGATGATATACGCGAACTCCACAAAGGGCATGTGATCCTCCAATCTTAGGACAAAGTCTTACACGCATACCCTGATCATATCCTCGACCACCTAGATAGTGTGCTCGGTCTGCCCGTCTGTCTAGGGGTGAAAAGCTGTACTCATCCGCAGCTAAGTCTCGAATACCTTTTGCAAGCCTCACCACAATCGCGACATAAACTTCACATCAAGGTCGGAGACGATCGTCAAGGGTAATCCAAGAAAGAGGACGATCTCGCAAACATACAACTTCCCTAGAATCTTCACTGAGCTCAACTCCCTAATGGAAAGGAAGTGTGCTAACTTTTTGAGTCAGTCCACTATCAACCAAATGTAATCATGGCCTTTCGGTGTGCGCAGAAGTCTTGTGTTTATGTACATAGATATGTCATCCCACGTCCACTCTGGGATATCAAGGGGCTGCAATAACCCTACCGGAACCTAATGCTCTGCCTTCACCTGCTGACAGGAAAGACACTAAGAAACGAACTCAGCTATGATCCACTACATTCTGGACCACCAAAACTTCCACTGATGGTCTCTGTACATCTTCGCCACAACGGGATGTACAGCCAAGGGAGATGTGTGGAACTCCCACATCACCTCCTCCCTCATATCCACTGGTATTATAGCTCGCAACTGGAACAGAATCTCATGATTCCATCCTTATGAATACCTATTAAGTATGTTGCACGTTGATATCTGATCACACAGTACCTCGCTGTCGACATCCCCCAGCAGCGACTCTCTCACATTCTCTAGGAGCAAAGGAGTCAACACCATCGACTGTAGAAAATCCATACCCTCCTACTCCACCGAGGTCATCTGTAGAGAAGCCAACTGCTCTAAAGCTTCCCAAACTAAACGAGTCTGGGACATTATGCTAAGGGAAACTGCTACTACGTTGCCCTTCCCTGGAGTGTAGACTATATCGAAATCATAGTCCTGTAGAGACTCCAGCCATCGCCTCTACCTGAGATTCAAATCCCTCCGAGTGAAGCTGTACAAGAGGCTCTGGTGGTCTGAGTAGACCAAAAAATATTCACCCAGAAGGTAGTGTCTCTATAAACTCAAGGCTAAGACCACTGCTACAATCTCCAAATCGTGAGTCACATAATTCTGCTCATGGGGAATCAACTGCCTTGACCCATATTAAATCACTTCCCACTTCTGCATCATCACACACCTGAGCCCAGCTCATGATGAATTGTAGTATACCATGATCTCAACGCCCAATTCGGGCATCCTCGACACAGGAGCACAAGTCAGCCTCCACCTCAACTCCTTGAAGGCCTTCTGGAACTGATCAGTCTAGTCGAACAGTCATCCCTTCCATGTCAATGTGGTCAAAGGGGTAGCAATCAAAGAGAAATATTCCTCAAACCTCATGTAGTACCCTACCAAACCAAAGAATCTTCACACCTATGATGCTTTCTTGGGTGGATCCCAAGAAATAACTTCCTCTATCATTGCAGTATCTATGGGAAAAACCTGTTCTGAAAGGACATTCACTAGAAATTGAACCTCATAAATCTATAACAAACACTACGAGAGCTTCCCATACAACTAGTGATCCCGAAGTATGTCTAGGACCACCCTCAAATGCTCCACGTTCTCCTCTTCCATCTCAAAGTATATGAGTCTGTCATCAATAAAGACATCCACAAACTGGTCCATGTATGGCTAGAAGATCTGGTTCTTAAAATCCTTGAAAACGGCAGGGGCATTCATCACACCAAAGGGCATCACCAAAAACTCGTAATTCCCATAAAGATAACAGAATGCCATCTCCGGGATGTTAGCCTCACGATCCTGCAGCTGGTGGTAGCTGGATTGAAGATCAATCTTGGGGAAACACTTCACACCCCTCAGCTGGTCAAAGAGGACATCGATCCTCGGAAAAGGGTACTTGTTATTTATCCTAGCCTGATTCAGGAGAGGATAATCCACCGAAAGCTGCAGACTCTCATCTTTGTTTTTCACAAACCAAATGAGAGATGCCCAGGGGGACACACTGGGCCTGATGAATCTGTTCTCACGAAGGTCCTCTAACTGAAGTCGTAGATCTCGAAGCTCTATGGGTGCTATCTGATATGTGGCACATGATATCGGGGCAGTCCCCAGCTGCAAGTCAATGCATAACTCCATCTCTCGCCTTGGAGGTAGTCCCATGACATCCTTGTGAAAGACATCCATGTAGTCCTCTAAAATGGTTGGGATCTAGGTGCCTATATCATCTACTGCTGAGAGAGACATTCTGACTAATTAGTGATAAAATGGACGTGGTCTCTGGCTCCGAGTACCCGTCTACTCTTCCATGAGATCTGGTTCATGAAGGATGGGGAACCTCGTCCCATCAGAATTGACACATCTAACTCGTCTGTGATGATAGTCGATCTGGGCATGAACCATAGAAAGACAATCCATTCCTAGGATGATGTCGTAAGGTTCCATATTTATGATGAGTAGGTACCACATGAAAACACCTCCTTCGAATGACATTTCTCATTGTCTGTCAATAAAGGTCACCAATGAGGCACTTCACGTTGGAACCTCGAGGCTATGTGCTGGTGCATGCGCCACTAATGGGAGATCCAAATCCCGTACCAATATCAGAAATATAATTGAGTGCTTGGAACCTGTGTCTACTAGTACCTAAGAAAGGATAGAGTAAACTCAATGTGTACCTCATACCATCTCTTGTGCTGGGGGTCACGAACACCCATAGCCGGAAGATGCTCACGGCCCCTACCGTCAGCTCCCTAAGCATGGCATTGGCCGCCCGGTGGTGGTGGTGGTAAGACCTCAAAAATTCATCTCGGACCTCCAGGTCTTACCGCTCTGCCTGTGCCACCTCTCTAAAGACCACCTTGTCCTCTCTTGGGGGATCCCTGGTCACGACATTTTCTCTGCCGCAACGGTTCACCCACTGCGTGCCATATCTACTCGGTACACCTGGCCAGACATTCCCATGCTAGGTGACCCCGTCCTTCATAGGCATTGCACTGAATCTCTCCTGACTACCCTGGTGCATCACAGTGCCATTTTGGTGTACGAAACTACCCCTATGTCAGCTCACGGAAGGGCCTCCTCGACAGAGGCTCTGCTCTCTGCCGCAGGCCTATCACTGAAGGCTCTCCTCTAAAGTGGCCACTACTATTCCCTGTCAGCTAGAATCCCTCAACCAAGAATCTCTCCATCACAAGTGAACGCTCTTGCACCCTGACATAAGTAGGGATTCATAGGGGTACTACACTAGCATAAATATCCTTGTGAAGACCCTTCTCAAACTTATACACCTGGAAGTAACTATCACAGATCATATCCTGCGAGTAGCATGTCAGATCGGTAAACCGGGATGAGTACTAAGCCCCGATAATCCCCCTACCTCAGATCCAGAAACTCCTGAATCCCGATGGCGCAAAAACAAAGGGGGATTACTCCTCCCGGAAGAGCTGATAGGAGCTATCCAATGTGAGAGACCACTCATCGTGGGTCTGCATAAACAACCCCCACCAATGCACTACCATCCCAAGTAAAAGGCTTGTGGCTAGGGCTACCATATAGTCCATTAGTGTCCGTAATAGCCTGAAACGTCAGTCCACAGACTCTAGCCAGTCTTCACCTGCTTGGGGATCCAGGTCTCTGTGAATCTTATGCAGCCGCTAACACTGGATGTCTTGGAGTGCACTCACTCTGCGCTTAACCTCTGCCTGTGCTGCAGGTACTAACTGTTGCTCCCCAGGTGGAGGGGAAATTGTTGAAGCACTGGGCAGAAGGGGATCATGCGAGGTCCCTAAACTGATGCCTCATTGCTCACCAGGTCATCATCACGAACTGGAGAGGGTATCCTGGCTGGCTGCTATTGTCGGGGAATCCTGAATACTATAAAGGATAATAATGATCAGATGAGAAAAAATATATCTATATATAATATTAATCAAAAAGGGGAGCTAACACAACAAGGACAACTAATGTCTCAATCCTACCGAATACATGTTCCAAAGTACCCTGCAAAAAATGTCTCATCATGCCGAGTCGACAAGCGAGTTATCAGGGTCCTGGTGAATGGATACGTCGGTCGCCCATACCATCATTGGACTCCCTTGATTGAGAGCCGCTCTCGAGACACGTCAACACTATTCCCCAAAATCCCAACCAATTATTTTTTAGGGACGTCTGAACAACTCCCCAAGGAAAGAACCTCCTCTAATACCACTTTGTCACGACCCGACCCGACCCTATTGGTCTCAAGATTCTACTTCCCCAAGCCCACCTCCATAGGCCAGGGGCTGGTGACAAGCGCTGAAGGCATAACAATCTCGGGGAGGACGTTGCCTAAGTATTTGTACACACACACAACCCAATCAATGCCGAAGCATAGAGTAAAAAAGAAGACCGAAGGATAAAAAACTATAACCCAACCATAGACATGCATCAACCTCTAAATAAAAAAAGTAAAGTGTTGAAAAGTACAAAAAAATACTGAATAGAAAAATGGTCAAAACACGTGGCCAACCCAAATGGCGCCAACACCCGGAAATAGGTAATCAAAAGGAAACAACTTGTGAGTCTCACACATGAATGTCCTACTATGACCACTGAATGCAGCCCATTATTCTATGTCCTCTATGCTCCAACATAGTGTCGATCGACCTGCCCGTCATGTACAAGGTCACACCAAGTGTGGGAAAATCCCAAGTAGGGTTGAGTATAAAGATACTCAGTTGGATGCCCCGAAATCTTGAGGGAGCAACAAAGGAGGTACTAAAACGGTGTATAGTATATAGGAAAAAGAACAGTTTAAGAGTACAATAGAGAGAGCGCAGCTCAACCCAACAAAAGAAAGGAAGTAGACTCATCCCAACCAAGAGGATCTAGACATGGAAATCACGTGGCATACCCCCTGTGTCTTCACCCCACCTAGAAGGAGAGTAAATGAACCCAAGTAGTGGGAACAAAAATAGGGTATATATATATATATGCTCATTAATAAATATTAAAAAGTGTGTAAGGGGATCTCAATATCCATGCTCTGCCAAAGAAAAGTCCCCAACAGTTCTAATGATATCCATCAATGATGCCAAAACGTCCTACACGTCAAATCTATCTCATCACTGAATATGCAACCAAGTGTCCTGCTATGGTAATCACAGAGGGATGTCACTGACCAGCCTCAAAGGAAGGGCTGAGTCTGAATGAAGATGTCAGTAACCCACTGACATCCCAGCTAGAGGGTAATCCCTAAGGACAACGGGTTACACACTGCCCAGCCCACTCTGTGGGTAATCCCTAAAGTCAACGGGTAACCCACTGCCCAACCCACCCGGAGGTTAATAAATAAAGTCAACAGGTAACCCACTTCCCGGCCACCCCAGATGTTAAACCCTAAAGCAAATGGGTGACCCACTGCCCATCTCCTGCTAGAGAGTAAACCCTGATACACTGGGGTGTAACCCACTGCCCAGCCCAGCTGGAGGGTAAAACCTGATACGCTAGTGGGTAACCCACAGCTCAGCACTTTTGGATTGTAAACCCGAAACTGGTCTGAAAACTCTGCTCTACCCGTGCCACGCTTGGGAAGTCACTAACATCGCTATCGTGCGTTGGTTCATAGTACATAAAGGGAACCTCTGACCAATGACATTTCATATTTCCACATTTAATGAGGTCACAAAAGAGGCACCACACACCCAAAAAAATTTCACCATTGTAGTCGTCGCGTAAAAATAGGTGAGATAGACTATTTAATCGTTGGAAATGGACTTATGATGAAAATGTTATTCAAAAAAAATTTGTGACCATACGACATCTCATGAGGCCCACCCCGTGGTCCTGAAAGAGTTTAGGCAAACTGCACAATTGGGATTCTCTCAGAAGTACATGCCAAAATGACTACTCATTCACCCCGAGTGGATGTCTGATGATAAAGTCACAAAACGATGGTCACAGCTTAAAAGATGGCCTGGGGGCCCCACACCTCAACTCCAGCTTCAATGCTTGAAAACACCCTGGAAAACTTCATATCGATGCCAGGTTTACAACGCCACTTATGGAACCTTAAACAGACTTCATATGTGTTCGCGTCAACCGAATGAAGAATACCAGTGAGGTAATTAACGAGCGTGTCGCGCCACAAAGCTCTCATCCCAAGAATTAAAAATCCCAAGGACCATTTCAAAACAACTTTCTAGATCCAAGGATCGTGTCACCATAGACAGAACATGAATCTGACCCTCGGTTTGTGAGTTATGGTGTTTTTAACGTCATTGGATGGAGATGGGGTGGGCCTGGGCCAACCCAACCCTCTAGACCGGAAGTCTGCGGCTGTGCCGCCCAGACTGCCTGTTCTACCATGCCCTGTAGTTCACCACGCGGGCCACCCCATGCCACCAAGACTGACCCAGCCGGTCCGACACATTCTCCAAGAGACCCGCAGAGTGCGGTTCTCTGTTGGCCGACCGGGGTCGCGACGACCCCAGTTCTCATGACTCCCATGGACTGGCAAAGCCTGCCAGTATGGCCCCTGCATCACCCAGTGTATGGTGCCATCCCGGTCCGCCTAGACCCGCTGCTGCGCAAAACGTCCACTACTGCCTAGAGCCTGCTGCACCGGTCACCATCCCAGACCTCCTGAAGCCGCCGCCTCTGTTTGGAATCACCGTACCGCCGCGCTGAGCTACTGGAAGCCCCTAGAATCACCATAAAATTGTGAAATTGGACGGAAAACTTCCCAAGGCCATCTCAGACTCTAAAATTCGATCCAATAAAGTGTTGTAATGATTGGATTGATCCCTATGCATCTGTGGTCTTCGATCGAAAATTGGACAACATTTCAACACAATGAATTTAATTCAAGGAATATGAAGAAATTAAAAACGAAAAAAACACGGGCCTAACTCGATTTGTGAAGCCCATTGCATGACAAACGAGCATACGGAGCCGCCACTGCCTTTCCAGAGAGGAGGACGAAAGGATGAAGGAGATTTCTCATTTGAGAGAACATTCACCAGGGAGGGATTAAGGGGAAGAAGCGGGAGGGAGGTGGAGGGGTTTAAGTAGAAAGAATTTAATTAATTATTTTTTTAAACACCCCACTAGTAGGCCCATACCCTAACATTCGATGGGGTCGAGGTTAAGCCACCCTTAGGCTAAAAAACACATTCTAAGTGAGATAGTGGTCTCAAAATTTTAATCCAAGCCTCCATTCAAAATTTATAAAGTACATGCATGGCGCCGCAAAATTACGAAAATTCCTCTGTGCAGTTTTCCATACAAGGGCTACGCTCGAGAAAGTTACACTCTGCCTAGGGTAAATGGCATGCTCTAGAGTCAACGGTGCCCTCGGTGTTCCCATCCGAGCAACCGTTTAATAATTTTTCTGTTTATTTGGCGTGTCTAGTGTGAACAAACTTAAAATTTAATTCCGGTCACACAGGGGCTCGGAATCACACGTCGTCTGAATGTCCTGCTCTAGAATGACATCAAGAAAATTTCAAAGTCTTACAGGCTCAAAACCCTGGTTCTTACATTTATTTTTCATTAAATAATAAAATTTTATGTAAATAGTCTTAATTTTTTAGATGAAAATCACGTCATCAACATAAATTTGAATGAGTAATAAATCAGTAAAAAAATGTTTTTGAAAAAAATTGGAATACAATTTTTCCTATTTTAAATCCTTTGATAAATTAAAATTACGTAAAATTAATACCAACAATAATGGGCTTATTTTAAAAAATTATAAACCAGTTATTCTGAAAACATGATTCGGAAAAATATGACCCTCAAAACCTATTTTTTGTTCATAAAAAATGATTAATTAATTAAATAATATGAAATGGTTCTTTTAACCACCATTTGAATGAGTTTGGTATTATGGTTAGTGGTGAATTCTAACAATATTATAAGGAATTATAACCATGTTATATGTTAAATTTTTTTACTAAACAAAATTATTCATATATTTTTTAACTTTTTTCCACTAGATGGGAATTATTTCTAGTTATATTATCATTTTCTACTACCTAATACCTAAAATAAGATATTTTTAAAATGATAGATTGAACATTAAGTCTTTCTATGAGAGTCCATACATCATTTCTGAAGAATTTATTTACTTACTCTATCATATAAAGATCACAATTTTTATCTACTAAGGAATCATTGATATTTCTATTTTCTAAGTGAGATATGGAAGCAATATATTATAATTAATTCATTATGGATCATATATTAATATTTCCTTATTAGAACTATCCAATGATATTTTAAAGGGGTGGTCTTTATTTTTTTTAAAAAATTATTAGTTAAATAAAATGAAGGATATTTGTTACGTACCTCTTTAACCAAGATGAGGTAATGGAAAAAATATTCCCTAACCCTTCTTTCATTATGTTGAAATAGAGAAAATGACCCCTGAGACCCACGTTCAATAGGCCCCGAAGTGGAGACTAGCACCAAGGGTATAGAATAACAGGTAATATGGAAGGCATTACCCTTTTAATTTACTAGGATTGGGATATAAGACAGTAAATCCCAAGAAACACCAAAACTAGAAGTAAAAGTAAATAAAATAAAATCCATTCCCATATTCATGTTCCAATAATCAGTGCTATAAGTTCTCAAAAAACGTAAAATGTAATTACTAAAGGAATGGAAAACAACAACAACAAATGTCCCCACATCCGAACTAGTATGGTCTCACATGGTCCTCGAAGTCCTCCTGGAAACCTGAAGATAATTTTATATATGTAGGGTGAGTATAAAATTATACTAATTAAGGAAAACAAAATGCTCTCATGCACAACTGGGGGATTCATTCTAAAGCCCCATGAGAAAAAAAGATAACTAAAGCACCTAGTAAGGAAACTATCCACACAACCTCACTAAGGCACACTCTCCAAATAACACAAGTCAGGTAAAATAATTGTAATATCAGATCGATGTTTGGGTACCACTCACTACATTCCCACTGGTTATTAAAGACATCTTACGCTTCAGAAATCCCTCACCATTTTCACTGTAGACCCACTACCACCCCAATAATAACCTTTTGGGCCACCACAACCATGCATCCTGCCCGTAGACACATAGGCAGAAAAACCACAAAAATACCCTCCTGTAGACACCTAGGCCACAACAACTACCACCACGCCGGAAGACACATGTGCCTTATCCCAAAGACATTGGGGAAATAAACATATCACACACACTAAGGATAACCACAAAAACTACACTAACAAAAGAATCTAGGGATATAATAGACCTTAATCCATCACATCCAGACCAAAGAGTCTTGGGAATGTTGGGAAATGGAGTATAAAAAGAACTAATAACCATCCACATGTATGAGTTTTGGTGAAAACACCCTCCCCCATGAAGTGGGGGCGTTCAACAAGATGTTCTCAAATTGGGTGGGGTGAAAATAATAAACATAAGAACTAAATTACACATATAGGTAAAAACCCATTCATCTCAACCTAGGGGATTTAAAACTAGCACATATACAATCACCCTCATTACTATTTATTCATAAAAAGAACAACAGCCACAACCATGGCCCAACTCATTCCTAGAAACCATTCCCCATTGAACCCATTCTTGTTATTATATTCAAGTGATTCCAATTAAATAATTCTTTGCCACCGGTCAACTAACTAGCATATCTAGAAGCCAAGGAATGAAAAAACATCCAAGTTGAGAATTAGGAATTCACACTCATTTCCGTTATAAAGTCACAACAATAAAAGGGATCTGTGAGATCCCTCAATGTTCTAAGACCAACCCATTCCCTATGATACTACCCCAAATCCACAAACATACAACTACAAAATAGAGGATCACATCCCCATCCATGTCACCCCACAAGAATCAATAAGAACAACCATACAGTCACCGGAACAGAGCAGGGATGTTTTCAAATTAAAACACACCATTCATTATGTTCCATCATTCCTTTTGGTTAACTGGGTTGATCAGCCTAGGATTTTTGTTCACTGGACATCCATTTTATCAACCAAGTTTACAAGATTAACCAATTTCCATGTTATAGATATTCAATCATCACATAATATTTGGGTTTATTAGTGTGAAAGGAAGGACCACCAACAACCACTATTTTGTGTTTACACAATCCCATTCAATTCACAACATATAAGAAAAGGTACAAGAGTATCACTACTGAAGATATGATCTATTCTAACAGTTTTGGGAAAACCATTAGTGTTGTTCACTAATTTCGACCTATACCAACGGTTTATCCAAAACCGTTGGTATAGGTCTATTATAGAGACCATATACCAACGGTTTGTCAACAACCATTGGTATATGTCCCAAAATCAAAGATCCTATACCAACGGTTTAAGAACCGTTGGTATATGTACATGTATTTTTATGGAATCTTCTTAAAGAGGACATTAAATAAATTAAAATCTAAAATATTTATGATAATACATATAAATATTTATGAAATTATGTTCACAAAAGTAAGTTAAGTTAGTTGGTTGGTCATTCAATCAAAAACAGGAGGTTCTGGGATCAAAACCAAATGAATGATTTTGTTTTGAATTACATGTACCAAAGATTTTATGGAAACATTGGTATAGATTTTCATATTACGTATACCAATGGTTTTCAAAACCGTTGTTATATGTCTATACCCACAGTTTTCCCAAAACCGTAGGGATAGACCTATCATCATGACTTACATGGAAACGGTTCTACAAACGGTTGGTATATGGTTTTTTCCATTAGTGTATAACAGCATCATCCAACACACACCTTCATTAATTTAAACCCATTTATTGTCTTTGTAAAGGTTTGGTTTCATCCATACTCATAAGAAAATTATCATACATACTCTGCATGGTACATAGTAATGAGAGATGAAGGAAAAACTCTACTTAGATGATCAATGATCTATGTTTTTCTCCTCATGCCAATAACTAGGGAGGCATGTCTTGTAGGGGAGGAACTCTAAGGACTCATAGAGTATGTAGCAAAGGACCTATCATAGTCGCACCCCTAGAATTGGGAAGGGGTACTCCTAATTAAAAAAATAAAGGAAAAGAGGCCTGCCAAGAAGAAGAAATAATTTCATTCTTTAAAAATGTGAGATCCTAGATTTATGGGATATGAATTCTTGAATTTCTTTAATGGGGGGATTGTGGTTTCTCCACGCGGTTGGGTAGTCACACATGACAGATATAATTTTCATTTAATAATTCTCTTTGGAGAGGGTGGCACAACTAATTTGAGTTAATTAATTTCCTTTAAATAGTGGAATACACGTAACATGGGTGTAACTGGAATTTACGGGAAAGGGGTGTGCACCGAGGGAGAAATTCACAGTTTTTTGTAAGTTAAAGGTTGCTCAGATCCTAGATAACATTAGATCTCATTTATGGGCTTTAAATGTATTTTAATGGGGTACTAAAACACTTTTACATCAGAAGATATGTTGCGGGGGAAGAACTGGAAGAAAAAAATGGTGTAAAACAGTTTGTGAGACACCGTAACAGTTCCACAGTCACGGTGCCACCATTTTGGGGTGCAACCGTGACATTGCGACTACTACAGTTCCAGTATCATGGGGCCACTAGTTAGTTGGAACACTGTAAGTGGTCCCACCGTCACGGTGCATGATCAAGATGGTGCGACATCTATGGTGCCACTATCGGGGTGCCACAGTTTTGGTTTGTGACCATGAACAGAACTGTTGTGACTTGTGACACCATTTTAGTAGAACCATTTGATGGAACTGAGTTTTTTTTGGTAAACTACTCAATGAGTCACTGACCGGGCCATTACATCAGATTCCTCTAAAACAATTCTCATCCTCAATAATTGAAACTAGAACCGAGGAAAAGAGAGGGGTCCAATGAACCCCCTTCAAAGATACCTCTCTAGAGTAATCCTCCTCAACATCTAGGAACACCTCTCCCTTAAGCAACCACACAGGCATGTAATGGTCATAATGTCTATTCATATGGATTATGGAGTCCCTTATTCCATGTCATGAAACTATCAGCTTTGGGCGGCACTGACTCGCTCACATGAGTTTAATCACATCCGCCTTAATGCGTCTTGATTAGATATCAGGTCGCCCATCCCCACTGTTAGGACTCTTCACACATATTCAGGGAACACGTGAAGTAGTCAATTTCATAGTTAACAAGGTCAAGAACAACATCTAGAACAAGTATAAAAAAAACAGAAAAAACTCAAGACAACTCTCGGTACTCAGCGTGCGTCTGTGCCTCCTGTTCCCAGGTACTCTATTTAAGTCCACCATGCCTCCATAAAACACAACCCAAGGGAATTGTTCATCCACAAACCACCTTCTACTCATGATCCTCGATCCTCACTAGTCGCTCAACAAAAATCGTGTCATCCTCAATATCCATTATGATCCAATCAAGTACGTGTGAATTATTTCGTAGATACCGATGAAGATGAGACACATGGAAGACATAATGCACCCACTGTAGTGGCGGTGGTATCGCCAGCTCATAAGCCACTTTTTCGACTATCTGCAACACCTTGAAGGGTCTAATGAAACTCTATGAAATCTTACTCCCCCTAATGAACCTCTATTTCCCATGCCGAGGGGATACCTTCAAGAACCCATGGTCCCCGGCCTTGAACTCCAAGGTTCTCCTCCTACGATCTCCCTACGACTTCTGTCGGTCCTGATACACCTTTATCGTTTCCCATACAAGGCTTCAAATTGATACATGAAAATGGAAGATTGATAGTTATTTTTTTTGGAAAAATATACCATATTTATGTGTCGTACCCATAATCCCCCTAATTCTAAAACACATACCTGTAAAATATCCACCAATGTATAGATGGTCCGCTCTGTAAGTCCATCTGTTTGGGGGTAGAAAGCAGTGTTGAGGCCTAGATGGGTGCCAAAAGCATGTTCCAATCCTTTCTAGACCCATCGGGTAAACTGGGTATCATGATATGAGACTAGGGAACTTGTAACTCCATTCAACCGCTCCACATATTCCACATACCTCTCTACTATGGAATGCACTGAATTTGATTCCTTGATTTCCAGGTAGTGGGATAATTTTGTTAGCTGGTCCAACACTAACTAGATTTCATCACAGCCTCCCTAATCCCTAGGTAGTCTCATGAATAAATCCATTGAGATGTCATAGAACTTTTATTATGAGGCATCTAACATTTTTAACTGACCTACTGTGAAAAGATGTTCATCTTTAACTTACTGACACACGAGGCACATTGCCACAAACTCTTCCATTTTCAACTTCACCACAGGCCACCAAAACTAACACCTCAAACCCTAGTACATTGTGTAAACTCATGGGTATACCACCAGGGGTTATTTTTTGAATTCAACTAGAACTCTCTTGCACATTTCCATCGGGACAAATAACATCCCAAGAAACAACATCTAATTCATCCTATCTTCTGACCATCCTCTCGAAGCATCACCCTGTCTAACACAACCGTGCGTCACTTCAGCCTCACATTCCCCCCACTATGACTCCTCCACCTATTTAAATAGAGGGGAATGTTCTATCATCTAAAACATAAAACCTTTACCTTCCTCCACTATTTCGTCCATGTGTAGGGATTCCAACTCCTCCATCACCTTCCAAGCATCTTCCGATTCTTAAACAACATACTACTATGAATTCCTCCCCAAGGCATCTTCTGCCTTATTAACATTACCTGTAACACCTGAGCTTCCACGATACGCTTCTCATTCAATAATGCAATAGCTTACATTGTATGCAAGTTCGAGTTCTAACACACCGCGACTAATCAAAGTAGCCGTTATGAATAGTAATAACCAATTTTTAAAATTATAGAAATTTTATATTTCAAAATGGACTTCATTTTTGTATTTGTAATATCGAAATTATCCTATGTTGAATTTTTTGTAACTTTCTGAGAACTTCCAATTTTTTTAAGAATATTGAAAAATACTTAAAACAACTTTTTTAATAAAAATAATTTATTGTGATAAATTATACTATTTAGTGGTTTTAAAGTATATTTAGAATATATTTTTACCAATTTATCCAATGGTGGTCATTAGAATTAATTTAACATTGAAATTGGACATAAACAATTGCCAGTCTTTTGATATAAATTGTTTCTTAAAAACACGCTATTTGTTGTGACAGCGGGAATTAATTATAAAATTAATTAATGCAACTTATATGTTTGGAATTTTTTAAAATAGACATCATTTTTGAATTCGGAATGTCAATTATAGCTTAGGGTGAAATTTTGGCACTGTTCTGAAAAACTTTAATTTTTGATGAATAGTGAAACCACTAAGTGGTAGTTAAATAACTGATTTTTTGTTTAAATGAAATATTACCACTTCTGTGATTTGATTTTCAAAAATCCAACATACATGGTTGTCATTAAGAAGTAAAATGTGGTTCAATGAGATTAAAATAATTTTCGGGTGAATAGTAACTTTTAAGTTCTTAATCGCGATTAGAGGTAATTAGTGTAGTTTAAGGTACAAATAATGTTTTAATAAAATGAGATGAGCATGACACTTGTCCTACTCCTATTGGATGAGTCATGGCCGACCAAGACAACCCATGGGTCAACTTGGGGACCCCATGGAGCCACTTTAGTTGGAAAATGACATAAATACCTTTTATTTAATGTTAAAGTAAAAAATGACACAAACATGAAATGTTTTACTAAAACAATTTTTACATGGGGTTATAAAAGTCATATTTTTGATTATAAATATTCATTGGAAATATAAAACGATTTCCTACATCATAGTATTTTTTTTATATAATTTTTAGACATTAAATAAATTAAATTATTTATGACATCATTATGATGCAGCGATGACCTCATTATTTAACAATTTTAATAAAATGAAAAGATAATGTAAAATTCATTTCTTACACTTGTCCAAAGACTATTTTATGGGTAGATTTCAAACCCGTATCACCTTAGCCACGAATTATATAAGTGTGGGACCTTTAGAATCCGAAAAGCATTGGGTAATAATGTAACATTTCATTACATTCCAAAAGTGCCCCTCCTCTCCTCTTATAAAAGGCCCCCACCTCTACCACCTCATTTACACTTTCAAGCCATTTTTCTCGTCCAACCTCTGCCCAAATACTCTCCCAACTTCCCCCTCTTACTCCTAGAAGCCTCACTTTGGGCAGAACTCCTCCCAAGGAAGCCTTTGGCTCAAATCAAAAAGAGTTACCCGATTTTGAGGTAATGTCTTCTCTAATGTTGTTTTGTTTTGTTTTTCTTCTCCAACCCCCTAAAATCTTTTTATTCATTTCTTTTGTAACAACACCAGTATCCTAAATATACTAGGATGTTTTTATAAGAAGTATTCGAGCTACACTTACACACACCTACATCTACTGGTTAAAGAACATACGGTTTCTGTGGATGGCGAATTTCTGCCTCACGAAACGATGATTGTTCAACACTCATATAAGACCATAAAAGGTGGCCATTAAGATGTCACTATTTTTATATATGATATATAATATGTTTATGTTTTACTTATGCTTCTGTATTTCTCATTTATATCATACTTTATGATTTCCATTATGGGTAAAACGCGATAATTTCATTTTAGGAAGTGCGGACTACCGCCCCCTCAAAGTGATTTGAATCGTTAATGCCATATGTGGGATGTATAAAAGATGGATTAAATAGTATTATACACTATATTATACTGTAATTATATTATAAAATTATATCATTATGATTTCATTCCATTAAATACGAAATAGAATTGAAAGTAGCATTCATGCGTACGTACAGCTTACGGTCTCCATGAACGGTGCATTTCATTTCTTACCTCTAAATGTTACATGACATTATGAATGAATGTATATAATGTATATATATGATATATATGATATCTACATCATGAATATAATTCTGGATATAATGGATATTTCACCACATAAACAACTTGTAATTATAAGAAGTTTATTGTTGACTCAAGTACCAAAGATCGACAAAACAACCGTTATTAACATAAATAATTACATAATGTTCATATCATTGTAATAAGTGATATAAAAAGGATAATGAAATCGAAAATGGTTCTTAATAAGGTAGATATTAACTCTAGTTTATTATTTAGGAGGTTAAAGAACGGTTGAGTCAAGTCGGACATGAGGTAAGGGAACTTCTTAACCCAATTTCTATTCTTTGGGTTAATCTCCTACTTTCAAATTATGTCATGATATTATTATGTCCTATTTTGTATTTGTACTTTCTTTATGTGTACTTATAGTTAATACACATAATAGATCTATTTTATTTATAAATGATCTTTGTAAGGGAACTTCATAACCCAAATTCCATTCTTTGGGTTAATCTCCTACTTTCAAATTATGTCATGATATTATTATGTATTATTTTGTATTTTTACTTTCTTTATGTGTACCTATAGTGAATACACATAATAGATATATTTTATTTTAAAAATGATCTTTTTAAGGACTTCGTCTCAATCTCCTTTTATCGAGGCATATTTGGTTTTATACACAACTTTCTTTTATATGGTGTATAAACCCCTTTGACTTTTACGTTTATTCAAAAGGAATCTTTTTTATACGAAGCGTTTTGCTAAACGACAAAAGGGAATGTTTTTCTTTCCGTACTTATGCGGCGACAACGACTTCTCCGCTGCCGTGACCACTATTTGAGTTTCAGCTTCCTCTACAAGCCATACCCTTTTTTGAAGAATAAATACCATGTTATACTTTTCTTTTCTTTTGGTATTGAAAATGGTTTTGAAAGCGTTTTTATTATATAAATGTGTTGTATTGATATCTTGTGATTGAAATGTGGAAATGTTATGTTTCCTTTATGCATTTTTTATGTGATACGATTATGTTTTGGTTTATGAGATGTTTAAACCTGTTCATATGAGGAATGTATTGGACTTAATAAGTGACGGGTGGAGCCCGCTATAGCTCCTCGATGCATCGGTAGGTCTCATGAGACAACTAGACGTGGAATTGGCTGATGCCCTTTCCCAATTTGATTTATGGTTTTGGCCGACGCCTTAATCATTTTAGTCGTCTTGGTCGAGGCCTTGACAAAATGTTTCAGAATGTCTGGCATTATACATTCCCTCATTATGAAAGTGGTTATTGATATTGCATGTGATTATTCGACCAGTAGAATATCCATGTGAAGAAGTCAATGGAATTATCTCATTTTACTTTTTCCATATTATGTTGATGTTCAAGTTTAAAAGGCTTTTGTTTTAGTTATACATTGCCGTAAATTTTTATGTTTATTTATGAAAGCTTCCGCATTATTGTTATCCTTAACGAGCATCTGAGCTCACCCCTTTCAATGTTTTAATATTTTCCAGGATGTGAAAAGTATTTTATGAATGACCTGCAGGGATTGTCATAAGAGGATATGACAGTGGACTATGGAGACTTTGTTATTGTATTTTTTCACTTTTTGATGTAATGTAACTTTTACGAATGTATCTAGTGTTTCCAAGGCTACTAAACTAATCGGTCTTTCGAGACTTGATCTTTTGTGATCATGCCAATGTTACGAAGTAATGCACCGACTCTGGGTAGCCGGGGTCGGGGCATTACAGTTTGTATCAGAGGCAGTTTAGTACTAACCTTGGAAACTAGATTTAGATAAACTCTGATTAGAGCACATAGACCAAAGATAGACTTTGAGGATTAGTATAGAAGAACTTCCTAGAATTTTGTTATTGTAGAGATTTTGTGAGTTTTCTGAGAAATACATCCCTGTCTGGATACGAGCAAGTAGAGGAGGCTCTGGCACAGATGTACCTAGGGGTAAAACCCGAAAACACCGCTTTGATCTAGACTCGAACGGGAACTGGTGCACGACAACGGGCCTTGCTGCACTCTTGGTTACGACACTCCCGGGGGATATGCTTTGGATAATTCTCATTTTCATTATAAACCACTATAAAGGGTTATGAGTATATACTTTCTCAAAGAAAACATTTTTATGGATTATATCCATAAACAGTTCAATTTATGTTATGTATCTTACAAGTATGGAATTATGTATTTGGATTTATAAACTAATATAGTTTATGCCATTGTGTATAAATGGTGCCTAGTGGAAGGAATGGAAACCGTATCAATGCACGCACTCCGTGTAGGGATTTTCCTCCTGCTAAAGATAATTATGGTGGAGCTAGTGATACAACTGGTGCTGATCAGCTTCTCACCGTACTGGGACAACTCACTCAGGTTATGAATAATAACCTTACTCGTATAGAGCACCCTGATCCTCAATGTGGAGGATCAATGTTAGACCGCTTCATGAGGCAACAACCACCAACCTTCAATGGGAGTACAAATCCTATAGTAGTTGAGCAATGGATAAATTCCTTAGAGAAAATATTCCATGCCTTGGGGAGTAGTGAAAGGGAGAAGGTTGTCATTGCAGTTTACCGCCTCACTGGAGATGTCGATCAGTGGTGGTCGCTGATTCAAAACACAAAGGAAGATAATGACGTATCGAATATGGAATGGAGGGAGTTCAAAGAGCTTTTCCTAGAAAAATATTTTCCTCATGACCATCGAGTAGATATGGAAAGGCAATTTCTGAGTCTGAGTAAGAAGGAGGATGAGAATGTCGCAAAGTATGAGGCTAACTTTACAAGGTTAGCGAGGCATGCTGCCGATTATATACGTAACCCAAGGAGTAAGATTGATCGTTTTTTGATGGGTTAAAACCATTTCTCCGTCGATCTTTAGTATCACAATCCTTCTCATCATACGAAGATATTGTCTCGTGTGCTATCAATACAGAAAAGGAATTCTCTAAGTCTTATGACAACAAAGTAAAGAATGAGAAGAAGAGAACGGTGGAACAAGAGACAGATAAAGGGAAAAAGGGAAAGAAGGATTTTCCATTATGTGATAATTGTGGGAAGAATCACCCTGGTACTTGTCTAAAAGGAATGGGATTTTGTTATAAATGTGGAGAAAAGGGTCACCAGGCTCGTGATTTCAAGGGAAAGAAAGAGGCTATCAAAGTTGAATGCTATAATTGTAGAGAAATGGGTCATTATGCAAATTAATGTCCTAAGCGTCAGGGAAACTTACCTCAGAAAAGGCCAAGGGATCAAGGACAATCTTATGTTGTTACTACAGTTGAAGCAGAATAACTAATGTATTGGTGCTTTTGGAGTCAAGGATTATATTCTGGTTATAAGAATAATGTGATATATATATATATGGATTATACTGCAGTACTTTTTGATTTCAGTAAGGTTTTAATATGATTAAGGTAATCATATTTTTAGTATATGACAATAAGAGAAACTTTTCATTGTTTGGGGAATCTGATGTTACAATTGATTTTGGAATTAAGAGACCTTTTAGAGAAAGTCTGGACAGAGGTATTTTGGATAACTATAAAGGTTGGAGTGGATTAAGATGATATTTGGATAGTATTGTTTAAGGTTAAATCATTTCTGAAGATTATTTTTGGAATATTATAATACTATAGTTTTAGGAAAAAGACAACCTGCAGGGTGGGGAATAACCCGTCACGTCGGACAAAGATGCAGGAATCGAACCCACAACCATAGTGCGACAAGCCTTTATTTCCTACCACTAGCCTACAGGAAGTCCTTGGTTATTACAAAATAATTTTACTAATATAAATGGTATGTGTTAAAATTTTAACCTTATACAATTAGGATAAGTATAATATTTTTGAGTTCTATTATCTTTTTGAGTGAAAGATGAGTTGAAGGTTGAAACTCTAATTGTCAAGCATAAATATATATATATACCTATCTCTTATTAAATAAATAAATTAATTCTTAAACTTTAGTAAAGGGATATTAAAACAAAAAAAATGTGTTATCCTAATACCTTATGTCTTGTTGAACTGATGATATTTTAAATCAACATAGGTTGAAGGCTTTGAGGCCCTCAATTTGATAGTTGATTGTGATTGATGACCTCAATCACTCCCTACAAATATTTACGTTTTTCCTCCAATTATATGTCTCTAATTGTCACCAATGTTCTCCTAATCGAGATCATAATTGGGTGGTGACTTTTTCATTTCCCTTTCCCTCTTATTAAGGATAAATTTTATTAATCTTTTTTCCGATGTGGGTTTTCCTCAAAGGTATTTTCTCTTTTCAACCTTTTATTTTCAAAGAAAAATTTCAAATTGTGAGGACGCAATTTATTGAAGGAGGGGAGAATGTAACACCTGAGATTCCACGATACACTTCTCATTCAATAATGCAATAGCTTACATTGTACGCAAGTTCGAGTTCTAACACACTGCGACTAATCAAAGTAGCTGTTATGAATAGAAATAACCACTTTTTAAAATTATAGAAATTTTATATTTCAAAATGGACTTCATTTTTGTATTTGTAATATCGAAATTATCCTAAGTTGAATTTTTTGTAACTTTCTGAGAACTTCCAATTTTTTTTAAGAATAGTGAAAAATACTTAAAACAAATTTTTTAATCAAAATATTTTATTGTGATAAATTATACTATTTAGTGGTTTTAAAGTATAATTAGAATATATTTTTACCATTTTATCCAATGGTGGTCATTATAATTAATTTAACATTGAAATTGGACATAAACAATTGCCAATCTTTTAAATTGTTTCTTAAAAACGCGCTATTTGTTGTGACAGTG
Organism: Viscum album; assembly: GCA_963277665.1. Taxonomy (NCBI): domain Eukaryota; kingdom Viridiplantae; phylum Streptophyta; class Magnoliopsida; order Santalales; family Viscaceae; genus Viscum; species Viscum album. The sequence continues at coordinate 916,544,737 of OY728164.1, read as the reverse complement.
GGAATTAATTATAAAATTAATTAATGCAACTTATATGTTTGGAATTTTTTAAAATAGACATCAATTTTGAATTCGGAATATCAATTATAGCTTAGGGTGAAATTTTGGCCTTTTCTGAAAAACTTCAATTTTTGATGAATAGTGAAACCACTAAGTGGTAGTTAAATAACTGATTTTTCGTTTAAATGAAATATTACCACTTCTGTGATTTGATTTTAAAAAATCCTACATACATGGTTGTCATTAAGAAGTAAAATGTGGTTCAATGAGATTAAAATAATTTTTTGGTGAATAGTAACTTTTAAGTTCTTAATCGCGATTAGAGGTAATTAGTGTAGTTTAAGGTACAAATAATGTTTTAATAATATGAGATGAGAATGAAACTTGTCCTACTCCTATTGTATGAGTCATGGCCGACCAAGAAAACCCATGGGTCAACTTGGGGACCCCATGGAGCCACTTTATTTGGAAAATGACATAAATACCTTTTATTTAATGTTAAAGTAAAAAATGACACAAACATGAAATGTTTTACTAAAACAATTGTTACATGGGGTTATACAAGTCATATTTTTGATTATAAATATTCATTAGAAAGCTAATAAGATTTAATACATCATAGTATTTTTTTTATAATTTTTAGACATTAAATAAATTAAATTATTTATGACATCATTATGATGCAGTGATGACCTCATTATTTTACGATTTTAATAAAATGAAAAGATAATGTAAAATCCATGGCATACACTTGTCCGAAGACTATTGGATGGGTTGATTTAGAACCCCTATCACCGTATCCACGAATTATATAAGTGTGGGACCTTTATAATCCGAAAAGCATTGTGTAATAATGTAACATTTCATTACTTTCCAAAAGTGCCCCTCCTCCCCTCTTATAAAAGGCCCCCACCTCTACCACCTCATTTACCCTTTAAAGCCATTTGGCTCGGCCAAACTCTTCCCAAATACTCTCCCAACTTCCCCCTCTTACTCCTAGAAGCCTCACATTGGGCAGAACTCTTCCCAAGGAATCCATTGGATCAAATCAAAAAGAGTTACCCGATTTTGAGGCAATGTCTTCTCTAATGTTGTTTTGTTTTGTTTTTCTTCTCCAAACCCCTAAAATCTTTTTATTCATTTCTTTTGTAACAACAACAGTATCCTCAATATACTAGGATGTTTTTATAATAAGGATTCTAGCTACACTTACACACACCTACATCTAATTGTTAAAGAACATACGGTTTCTGTGGATGGTGAATTTCTGCCTCACGAAACGATGATTGTTAAACACTCATATAACACCTTCAAAGGTGGCCATTAAGATGTCACTATTTTTATGTATGATATATAATATGTTTATATTTTAATTATGCTTCTGTATCTCTCATTTATGGCATAATTTATGATTTCCATTATGGGTAAAACACGATAATTTCATTTTAGGAAGTGCGGACTACCGCCCCCTCAAAGTGATTTGAATCGTTAATGCCATATGTGGGATGTATAAAGGATGGATTAAATGGTATAATACACTATATTATACTGTAATTATATTATAAAATTATATAATTAGGATTTCATCCCATTAAATACGAAATATAAATGAAAGTAGCGTTCATGCGTACGTACGGCTTACCGTCTCCATGAATGGTGCATTTCATTTCTTACCTCTAAATGTTACGTCACATTATGAATGAATGTATATACTGTATATATATGATATATATGATATCTACATAATGAATATAATTCTGGATATAATGGATTTTTCACCACATAAACAACTTGTAATTATAAGAAGTTTATTGTTGACTCAAGTACCAAAGATCGACAAAACGACCGTTATTAACTTAAATAATTACATAATGTTCATATCATTGTAATAATTGATATAAAAAGGATAATGAAATTGAAAATGGTTCTTAATAAGGTAGATATTAACTCTAGTTTAGTATTTAGGAGGTTAAAGAACGGTTGAGTCAAGTCGGACATGAGGTAAGGGAACTTCTTAACCCAATTTCTATTCTTTGGGTTAATCTCCTACTTTCAAATTATGTCATGATATTATTATGTCCTATCTTGTATTTGTACTTTCTTTATGTGTACTTATAGTTAATACACATAATAGAACTATTTTATTTATAAATGTTCTTTGTAAGAGAACTTCATAACCCATCATCCATTCTTTGGGTTAATCTCCTACTTTCAAATTATGTCATGATATTATTATGTATTATTTTGTATTTTTACTTTCTTTATGTGTACCTATAGTGAATACACATAATAGATCTATTTTATTTTAAAAATGATCTTTTTAAGGACTTCGTCTCAATCTCCTTTCATTGAGGCATATTTGGTTTTATACACAACTTTCTTTTATACGGTGTATAAACCCCTTTGACTTTTACGTTTATTCAAAAGGAACCTTTTTTATACGAAGCGTTTTTCTAAACGACAAAAGGGAATGTTTTTATTTCCGTACTTATGCGCGACAATGACTTCTCTGCCACCGTGACCACTATTTGAGTTTCAGCTTCCTCTACAAGCCATACCCTTTTTTGAAGAATAAATCCCATGTTATACTTTTATTTTATTTTGGTATTGAAAATGGTTTTGAAAGCGTTTTTATTATATAAATGTGTTGTATTGATATCTTGTGATTGAAATGTGGAAATTTTATGTTTACTTTATGCATGTTTTATGTGATACGATTATGTTATGGTTTATGAGATGTTTAAACCTGTTCATATGAGGAATGTATTGGACTTAATAAGTGACGGGTGGAGCCCGTTATAGCTCCTCGATGCATCGGTAGGTCTCATGAGACAACTAGACGTGGAATTGGCCAAGGCCCTTTCCCAATTTGATTTATGGTTTTGGACGAGGCCTTAATCATTTTAGACGTCTTGGCCGAGGCCTTGACAAAATGTTTCAGAATGTCTGGCATTATACATTCCCTCATTATGAAAGTGGTTATTGATATTGCATGTGGTTATTCGACCAGTAGAATATCCATGTGAAGAAGTGAATGGAATTATCTCAATTTACTTTTTCCATATTATGTTGATGTTAAAGATTACAAGGCTTTTGTTTTAGTTATACATTGCCTTAAATTTTTATGTTTATTTATGAAAGCTTCCGCATTATTGTTATCCTTACTGAGCATCTGAGCTCACCCCTTTCAATGTTTTAATATTTTCCAGGATGTGAAGAAGTATTTTATGAATGACCTGTAGGGATTTTCAGAAGAGGATATGAGAGTGGACTATGGAGACTTTGTTATTGTAGTTTTTCACTTTATGATGTAATGTAACGTTTATGAATGTATCTAGTGTTTCCAAGGGTACTAAACTAATCGGTCTTTCGAGACTTGATCTTTTGTGATCATGCCAATGTTACGAAGTAATGCACCGACTCTGGGTAGCTGGGGTCGGGGCGTTACATTACCGTTATTATAGGATATTTAGAAGTTATAGTCCTGAAGAAACTCAATCCACCACTACTTCCAGAAGATTATGTCCTACTAAGAGAAGATATAACTCAAAATCTTATGATCTAAGAAGAAAAAAAATCACTACCCAATGAGGTAATGTTGCCACAAGTTTAGTGAAAAAACAACTGTTGAATGTTCCAGATCATTAGTGGCATAGTTTGGATCATGGGGATTCAATTTTTGATACCCATATGAGATCACCCCTGCTATTTCATCAGTTCACACCCCATACCTTGGAATGAAGCCTTACAGAACACATCAAACATCACCCCATCAACTAGATTCCTCAACACTGGGGAATTTACTAACTTCCTCTTCAGATAACTAATGGCTTCCTGGAACTGACCACTTCATATAAATTCTTGGTATTTTGAAGACAAGGATGTAAATTGTTTTCCACCTTTGGAGAAGTTTTTCATGAATCTCTAATAGGAACCTTCTACACTCAAGAAACTATGAACCTCTACCATGTTCATGGATTCTTCCCAAGAAAAAATAGGTTCAACCATAAATGGGTCAACTATTATTTCATGCTCAAACACCATGTGTCTAGATAATATCACCTCTCATGTACAGAACATTCACATGGACAACATCCCATGGAACTGGGGATGTCAGAGGACCTCTAATACCATCCTCATATTATTGGCAAGATCCTCCTCTTATCTTGATTAGATCATGATTTCTTCAATAAAAAGGACTATGAAACAGTCTATATCTTAACGAAAGAATGAGTTTATGAGTCCCAAGAACACAGGTGGTGCATTGATAATGCCGAACGGAATGATAATGAACACAAAGTCCCCATATATACACCTGAAGATATTCTTCAAGATGTCACACTTCTTCACCCTCAACTAGTGATATCCTAACTGATGATCAATCTTGGAGAACCATCCTATCCATTTAAACCGATCAAAATGTTTTTTGATTCTTGGGAGGGGGTAATGGTTCATTACCATTACCTAGTTTAGCTTCTGGTAGTCTACGTATAGCCTGAGACCACCATCTTCGTTCTTCGCAAACAAGACTGGACCACCCCGTGGTGTTGTGCATGGTCAAAAAAAAACCTTCTTCATCAGTTTTCCAATTTGAATCGGTAACTCTATCAACTCAAAAGGCTCAATCCGATAGAGATCCATAGAAATCGGACCGAAACCCAGATTCAAGTCTATCTCGAACTCAACATCATGTCAAGGTGGTAGAGTAACCACCTCTCCATGGAAGAAGTCCATATACTCACAGACGATCCTTGAGGCTTCCAATATCTTTGTATCTGCCGACTCCACTGATATCTCAACTAATAAATAATGAAGGGATCCCACTCAATTGCTTCCCTCCTGAAAACCCTGCTGGCCAAGAAAAGCTACATGATGGCCACCCATATCTAAAAACACGATCCTTATCCAAAAGTATTCAATAACAACACACACATAGAATAACCAGTCTTTGCCTAAAATTACATCATATGGATGCATCATTAGAAAAAGAAGGTCCCCAAAGGACTGATATGGCCCCAAAATTACTCTACATCCCTAGAATACATATGACAAGACAATCTACCCTTCGACTGGCATACTCAAAACCAGGGGCCTGAGAAGTCACTTTGTGTCTAGGCCAAGAGCATGGGATGTCTAGGTACATCATAAAAGTATCATGCTCCTGAATCAAACATGGAACATTCTAGAGTGATAAACATGTCAATCGTACCTCAAACGACTTCTGGCCCTACTGGAACTACATCCACTACGGTGTGCAACTACCCATGCCCAAATCCTCTTCCCCTCATCTATTGGTCGCCATTCCAGACATGCCCAGGTCAAGGCCCATGAAGAGAACCCCGAGGCCGGTCTCCACCTGAAATATCTTCTATCAGAGGAGCGGGAGTTTGCTGTCCCTACTACTTCTGCTGAAAAGGCCTGGCTAGGAACTTCTACTACTGAGGTGGGCACAAATACTTTCCACCCCCAATGCACTAAACTCATTCTATGTGATAATTTTATATATTACCACAACTACCACAGATGATTCATCTCAATAATGGGCTCGCATAAAATGGGTGATGACCGGGAGATCAAAACTAGAAGTTCGAGGGACTGCTTCCCACTGGCCGAAACTTGGGAAGCCCTGATACTGGAGGCCTGATGCTGATGGCCTTCCCCTTTGACAATACCAACTGACTCACCTCTCGTAGCACACCTCCCAATGTGTTCAAACACTCCACCACTTTGACTTTCTTTTGTACTTCCATGTATATAAGTAGAGTAAAGGGAGTGACAACATACTGATGAGATGATCAAAGTGAATTCCCTAAACATCTCTCTTGAGACTCCTCTTCCGAAAAGAGGTCTGAAGAAAAGTGAAGGATATCCTTGAACTTGATCCCCAATTCCCTCACTAACATTCTCCTCTACTAAGGGGAATGTAGCTATTTCCTCTTCTCCACATTCATCATGTAATTGAATAATTCCACTGGGAACTCCTTCTCAATGTTAGTCCACGAAACCTCATCCTCCATTTTCTCCCCATGATTGAGCATCCAACATTGACATGCCATTCCTCACATCTGTCTTACCGCTAGAGAAACCCGATACTCTATTAGAGCCTAGATAAAGGTGAAATCTATCACCAATTCCTCGATCTAGCTCTCTATCTCCATGTTTGAGACACTACCATCGTACTTACTGAGGGTCTATCACTGAACGGAATGAATTTTCCTCTGCCACTGGTCATCATTCTCCTTTTTATTATCACACTACTGATTAGTCATGTCAGCCTCCGGAGCCTAAATCTCCTGCACTACTAATGGTCATCATCTGGGTTCCATAACTGCATGGTAAACAAGGAATTCCTATGTCTGAGTAGTGTAGAAGAATGATTTAAAATTTTTCAGAATTTTTTTTATTTGTTTTAAATCGCAAAAATATACAAGACACACCATAACACAAGTCATTATGATGCATGTACATTTTCTATTGTCACTATCCTGTAATCAGTGTAGTCTCACTTGGTCTTTTGGTAGGTCTAGTTTCCTTGCATGAGATCATGGTGGGCCCCTAAAATCTTGTGACCTAACCATTCTTCTTAGCCCTATTCCACATCCCATGATTGCCTTAATTTTTCCCCTAAAATCCCATAGAATCCTCACAGTACCTAACCTAATATCCCATCCTATATCTCAACAATCACATATGATATCATTCTGTCACGACCCATGTTCACCAAGATGAGGGAAAGGACAACTGATTTCCAGACCCTTCCATTCTCAAGTTGAAGGAGGGATAACGACCCCCGAGACCCACCTTTAATAATCCCTGGAGTGGAGATGGGAACCAATGGTAAAGAATCACATGTGATATGGATGGAATTACACTTTTTATTTAGTATGATTGGGAGATAAGATACCAGATACCCAACCAAACAAAAAATAGAGGAAAAAGTTAACCCAAAACAATCCATTCCATTATGCATGTTCCAATAATAGGTTACACAAGTATAAAAAAACTCCAAAGGGAAGTACCAAAGAAAATAAAAACAACAATAGAAATTGTCCCAACATCAAAACTAATATGGTCTCGTAAGTTTTCCAATGTTTTCATGGAAACCTGAAAACACTTTTATATACATAGGGGTGAGTATATTGGTATACTCAACAGTGAAAAATAAAATATCTCTTGCATAAGTGGGGGAGGATTTCTAATTCCCCATGAGAATAAGGAGATTACAAAAACACTTTGAAATAAAACTATCCACACAACATCACAAAGGCACACTCTCGAAATAACGCAAGTCATGTAAAACAATATTAATAGCAGATAGATGTTTGGGTACCCTGCACCACTTTCACACTGGTAATTGATGACATCCTACATGCGAGACCTGCCCCTCCATTTTCACTGTAGTCCCACTGCCTACCCGGCAACAACGTTTTGGTCCACCACAACCACACATCCATCCCACTGACACCTAGGATACAATAACCACGCACATTCCCACCTGCATATTCCAAGTCCGCAATAACTACCACCATGTCCGAATACACATGGCTTTCCTCTTGAAGACACATGGGACATAAACTGCCTACACACACCTGGTCCAACCACCACAACTACCCTTCTCGAATAATCAAGGGCTATAATGGACATCGGTATGTCACAACCTGCCTTATGTGTCTTGGGATACTCAGAAAAGGGAGTAGAAAAAGAACTTATAACCAGCCACATGTAAGAGTGTTCAGAAAAACACCCCCCCCCCAGTAAGAGGGGGTGTTCGACACGAAGTGCTCAAGTTGGTTGGGGTGAAAATAAGAAACATAATAACTAAATTATACATAAATGTAAACATGAACTCATCCTAACCAAGGGATTCGAAAAATATCCCATACCCAAACACCCTCATTACAATTCATTCATAAAAAGAACCAAAGCCACAACCAAGGAACAAATCATTCCCAGAAAACTATTCCCCATTGAACCCTTTCTTGTTCTTATATTCATGTGATTTAATTTAAATAATTATTCACTAATAGTCAACTAACAAGTATATCTACAAGCCATGGTAGGAAAAAATAGCCAAGAAGAAAATTAAGCATTCACACCTGGTTCTATTATAATGTCGAAACAACAAAAGGGATCTATGAGATCCCTTGAAGTACTAGAACCAAAAATGCCCCAACATATGGACACACACAGAACCAAATCCACAAACTAATAATGGTAAAATAGGGGATCACATCCCCATCCACATTACCTCACATACATCAAGCAGAACAACCATACAATCACCAGAATATAGCAAGGGAGTTTTCAGATTAAAACACACCATTCATTTATTTCTGTCTTTCTATTTGGTTAACATGTGTGATCACCCAAGGTTTTTTTTTTCATTGGAAATCCATTTAATCAAATCAGTTTATGGGATTTAACAATTTACTTATTATAGCTATTAAATCATCACAGAATGTAGGGGTTTCATAGTGCACAAGGAAGGACCACCAACAACCACTTTTTTTAGTATACATAATCCCATAGAATTCACAATATCTAAGAAAAGGTAAAATAGAACATTAGAATCATCAAACAAAACCCTTAATTATTTAAAACCCATTTATTATCATTTTAATGGTTTGGTTTCATCCATACTTATAGGAGCATTATTATACCCACCCCGCATGATACACAGTAATGATATACTGGGGAAAACCCATACTTGGATGATCAACGATTGATGTTTTTCTCCTTGCACCAAGAACTGGGGTTACATGTCTTGTAGGGGAGGAACTACAGGGACTCCCTGGGTGATAATGAAATGACACAAAATAGGCGCATCACTAGACATCAGAAGGGGGACTCCGAATGCACCAAGGTATAGAAAAAAGACCATCCAAGAAGAAGAATGAATCATATGCAATAAAATGGTGATATCCTGGAGTTACGAGATATGATTTTTTAACATATTTAATGGTGGATCATGGTTTCTCCATGCGGTTGGCTGGATACAAAAGACGGAATTGATTTTCATTTAATAATTCACATCAGAGAGGTGGACACAATGGCTTTGACTTAAAGGATTTCCTTTAAATTGAGGAAAATTTAAAATAGGGGTGAAATTAGAAAGTGCTGGAAAAGGGTGTGACAGTAAGGAAAAAATACACATATTTTAATAAGTAAAGGGTATCCCAACTCTTGGAGGATTTTTGATATCATTTATGGGATTTAAATGCCTTTGAAAGTGTTATTAAAACACTTTTATGTCAAAATATACATTATGGAGGCAGAACTAGAAAAAAAAATGGTGGGATGCCGTTTAGTGAAACATCATAACGGTACCACAGTTTTAGTGTGAATCAGTGACAATGAAACCACTACGATGCCATAGTCACAGTTCCACCATTTCAATGTGTGACCGTGATGGTGATACTACTACTATACCACCGTCAAGGTTCCACCATCACTGTGGTACTGGTTCATCGAACCACCATCAGCGGTGCTACCATCACAGTCCACGATCATAATTATGCGACATCCATGGTTCCACCATCACTGTGGCATCGTATTGTTAGAATACCATAGGTGGTTCCCCCAGTTCGGTGGAACCGTAAATGGCGTCATAATTTTAGTGTGGACAATGACAGATTCGACCATTTCGGTGGAACCGTTCGATGGAATTGAGTTTTTTTGGAAAAAACCTCAATGACTCACTAACTAGTCCATTACAATATTTTTATCTGAATCAACTTATTTATTATGGAATGGTTCATTTTTAGTCAATATTTTATTTTTGATAACATTTTGAGAAATATATTTCGGGATATTTTCATTATAAATAACCTAAATTGATTATTCTAATTTTTTTTTCACTTGTTAATGATCATATATTCTATTATACCATTAGAGTAGACAATAAAATGAAATTCATCATATTTTGAATTAAATTTTCAATTATTATATTTGCTATTGAGAAAAAACATTTCCATCAAAAAATATTAAAAAAATTTACTTTAGGTTTTTTATTTTTCCAAATTTTACAAGGGGGTATTTAAGATGTGTTCTTAAAATAATGTTATTAATAATAGAAAAAACATTATTTGGTGCCTTATCCAAAAAAATAAATATTTATATGAAAATAAATAAAAAAATTTCAAGTGATTTAAAATAATTTTCAATATATTATATCTAAACCCCAATTATTTATGTGATTGAGGTCTATAAAAATAATGATTATAGCCTAGATAGGAGAATTAATCACTGAATTATATACTATTTAATTATATAGATTCATCACTTTTAGTAGAAATAATTTCATAACCTATAATTTTTTTTGAAAACACGATAAATTACCTTCAAGATTCACTTTTAGGATATGATAATAATGTAAAAATGAATATTTTTAAGTCGATAATAATAAATAAATTATAATATTTACCTCCGAGACATTCATTTTAAAAGGGTCTAGGTAAATCATGATGAATTAATTAATGTTATTTAGAAGAAAAAAATTCTGATTATTAGTTTTAAAATAATATTCTTGTTTCATATCATATATCAATGCTTTACAAACCATGAAATTTTGAAATTCAGTTTGGGAAAATCTCTTACAAGTTGATAATGGTAGTGTTTCACATATAATTGGGTGCTATACTGACCATGGAATTTTTAAAAAATACATGACTCACTAAATTTTTCAATCATGGATTTTATATATTGGATAATGATATATTTTTAACTGATTATATAAAAATTTTAAAATTAGATGTGGTAAATTAAATATTTCTTTTGATGTTAAAAACATTTCACAAATAATTTTTTGAACAAAATTTTAAAAAACCTATAAAAAAGCTTGATTTATTAGATAATTGTTTTTCATGCCTATGAAAGACATTTTTAATAAGATTTATGATATAAATACCAACGTTACCTTTATCTATTATCTTATATTTAGATTTATCACTAATGGTGACATGTTCTCCTTCTAGATTATCAATTTTATTAAAATCATAATTTTTTCATCACATGATTCATTAAGAAAATCTATAAATATAACATTATTCTTATTAAACATATTTTTAAAGAAATTTTCTTCTAGATTCATAATAATAAGGTCTTAGTACACAATTAACATAGGTCCACTGATGTTAGACAATAATAATTTAGGTATCAATCTTTTGTTAGTATGTGATTGTCTCATATAAATATTGGAATAATGAAAAGGATATTTTGGTCTCCCATATCTTGAATTATCATATTAAAAATCATAAAATAAATTTATAAATCCTTTAAAATAATTTAAAAACATATATTTTGATGAACCATTAATAAAAGTGGAGTTAAATGGATTTTTTTTAAGTTCTTACATTATTTTTGAAACTAGTACCCTGTTATTCATTCCCATATAAAAATAATCCCAGAATTTAATTTATATTATTTTCAACATGGTTTAATATTGAGATAGGTCTCTTGAGTTATTTGATTTTAGATTCCATCTTATCAATGACCATTTGATTCCTAACATTCAAGGATAATTCTACCTTTTTCACGAAGATTAGTCGCCCCCCATTTAGATGTTTTACTTTTTAATTAAAAGACTTTATGGATTTATTATTATGTTAATTTCATAATGACGTACATTCATGAAAACCAATATTGGGTTCATCCTAAGAATATCTAATTGAGTATGATGAGATGTTAAGAGAGGATCTAACCTCACCACCTTGTTCTTGTTGTTCCATAAGGCACTTTGAACATGAGTTGCATGACGAGTATGTTGAAGTTGATTCCATATATTCATTTTGTATACAATAGTTATTAATATCAATTCCATTTTTTCTTATTTACCTTTATTACTGTGGTTTTTTCAAATGGGGTATTCTAGCATGATGTGGCCATTTCTCTATCATTCATAGCATAAATTCATGTTCCACCATTGGATTTACCTTCATGGTTTAACTAAAAACGTTATTTTTACTATATAATTACATTTTTTTATTGGTTAATTGAGAAATATATTTAACATCGCCTCTATATGAGTTATCATTATCATTTTTACGAATACTATTTTCCACATATCATTATCTTTATTTGATTCAATCTCATCTTGTGACTTCATAGTAATATTATATGTTCATAGAGATATGATAATCTATTTGACCACTATATTATCAATGTCCTTCACATTATATATATCCGTGAAATTAGGTTCCAAATTTATTTTTTTATCCATATTATCGGTTTTTACTGTAGTTTTTATTGAAAAATCACCACTAAGAGACTTTAGACTATTGAATTTTTCAATAAAGAATGTAAAAGTTTTAGTAATTTATTCATTTTATACAAATAAATGAATACAATTTATTTTCTATAAATATATAATGAACCCCCTTTAACTTTTTTGATACCTTCGTGAGTGAATTATCGAAATTTTTATACTTTAAGGAATTTTTTTCTCATAGAAACATTATTAAATTAATTTTAATTAGGACCACAATGTAGAAAATTATTGGAATTACTATTTTATTAAATTATTTAATATCATAATGTGTGAAAATATATTTATATTACTTAGTAAGAGTATATTCAAGCATTAAAATTTTCTAGATAGTGTAACATACACTAGTTAAAAATCTTGACATTAAACTCTTAGAATATAAATAATCTATTCCATCAAATATGTGTAAAAGTGAATAAGAGATTTATTCTGTCTTAGATACAAGTTTTCTTCAATCTATTTTTGATTAAAATAATTGGATTTGATATTAGATTCCTTCTGAGGTAAAGATAATAGGGGTGAATTTTCATTTTAGAAATTAAATCAAATGAAAAGATAAAATTCAAATTAAAATGATATTGATTGGATAGATAAATAATTTTGATACGTTCTATATGATTAAATTCAAAAATAATTAATTGAGAATTCAGTGTTGAAAAAGATTGTATCAAATTATTTCAATAATCTATATCATGTATGATGTGTGGTGGATGAAAAATAATAATTAATGTAAATAATATAACAACCAAACATGATTTGATAATAGAGTTTCTAAATATATCAATTTGTGCCCCAAAATATTTTCCCCTTAGGATGATATGATTTGGTTATTTATCTCGTGGTCTTAGGGTTGAATAATAAACCCAACCATCCTAATTCTGGTTTTTATGCCCCACATTAAAATTATAATTAGTTAAAGAACTCATCCCTATATATTGGGATAGTGATCATCCGTTGTTAAAGGATACGAGAATAATAAATTTTTCAATTATTCAACCCCTTTATAAATCAACACCCTGATCTCTTGTAATGATTTTAAAAATGGAGATGTTAGATAGAGATATGATAGAAGAAAAGATCCTAATATATTGATAAAAAATAGTAGTATTAGCTTAAAAGAACATTGAGTCTTGTGATAATTGGGTAAATCATTGTCAATGGTCAGAAAAACATTGATCAAGGAAAATATTTCAAAATTAATCATTAGATATATTTGGTTGATCTTTCAAGAAATTATGGAGACATATTTATATCAAAAATATTACAAGCTGTCATCTATAAATATTATTAGTAAACTTATGATATAGAATATTGAAATCAGTGCATTTTTACCATAATAAATTCATCTTCAGAATGTTGTCAACAATGCCATCGATTATACAATAGATTCTATAGCTAACATATTGGTACAAAAAGAGCTCTCTATTTCTATAAAATACCAATTTTCTTGTAGAAATTGGTCAAGTGTCGATAGATGGAATTATTAGAGAAATTCCATGATGTGAAAACAGCACCGACTGGCTATAACACCACCTCAGTAAGTTGATGTATCCTAGAAATCTCTATTATATTATAAGGACACTTAATCTCCTTCAATGGAATTTTTTTGATCCTTAAATTTCATTTTATATTTTCAAATATTTTTATTTTATAGTTTTAACTTATTACTAAGAACATTAATATTTTGTTGAATAGTATTTAATTTTTTCACTATATAGATCACAGATAAGACTAAAACATCAAAATATGAGACTGAAATTCTCTCAAATGAAATCATTATAAATAGAAATGTGTGTGTGATCATAAAAATACTTTGAGATATAGATAGGTACATTAGATTGAATTTGTATCTAAAAGATATTCATAAATCATGGGAGACATTAGATTAATAAGAAATCACGGTATATATGATAGATCATATAGTGGATTAATAAGGAATTATATCTATGCTTTCAAAAACAATTTGATGTTCTTGAATCATTTGAAAATTAATTAAACACAACATTAGTAAAGAACCCTTTTGTAGTACTCCATGCAGAATCACATTAGTACTTTACTAATTTATGTGTTTTCACTTAGTCCTAGAATACTCATAGATATATATCAATAAATTATCATTCCATTTGTGTAGCTTACTCTAGACATGTATTTTATTGATAAATATCTTCTTATCCACAACATTATATAATTATATGTGGAGATTTCATTTCTAATAATCCTTTGTACATAAATTAAAATATCATAACTACTAATATACACCCATCATCCTGCTTATATACATAAGAATCATATGTGTTATTTTTGAAACCAAGAATATTGATTACATAATCCACACCAACATTCTGACTTTGATATGATTGTTTTAATCCATAATTGGACCATTTCAAAATGAAAAATGTAATAGTATATTTTGTAACATCAAAACCCATGGGTCATGTCATATTCATTTCCTAAAAAAAGTCGCATAATGTTATTAGTTTTGAAATATAATTAATACATATAATAAGAATAATAATTTGATATGGAATGTGAAATCAAAATGATATTTATCCTCAAAATTATTGCAAAAGATTCTTCACAGTTAGTATCGTGAATTTATTTGAAACCATTTTCGACCATGAATTATTTATAGGTAGAAACTATAACATTCAGGTTATTTTTTTTAGAAAATCCACTTTCAACTTATGGGTCTGACCCATTCATGTTTATTTAAAAATATCAAATCCTAATTAGTGACATGGTATATACCTCAATTGCAATGGGTTTCACCTGCTTCTCATTATGAGAACACTAAATACCATCTTGGTTAGAAGTAATTAAATCTTATATGAATGTTACATAACCATAATTTCCATGTGAAATAAATATCCATTAGGTTCCAAATTAATCTTGTCAGAAAGTTGAGCTTATTGCAGAACATGATCCATTTTATCTTTCTTCACTCCTTTATGATCTGACTAAAATTCCTTCTCAATATCACATTTTGGTGGTCTTGAACTTCTCATAGATCAAATTTTCTCTACTCATCTCCTTGATTGATAATTTTTTTTCAAGAAATATATAAAAACATGCCACAAGAACATTTTAAAAAATTGGGTGATAGAAATAATATCTATTGGTTTCCTTGAGATAAAAATCAAATAATATTTTTGATACATAAGATCATGTTTATCAAAATCCCAACATCATATGTATAAGTGATTCCAAACTCAAAATCCGGATTAAATTCATTTTAGGATGTATCAAATTCTATATCTCCTATAGTGGCTTCTTGAATACTTTATATGGAACACATTTTATTATAAATGAAGAATTTTCTAGATGATAACCCCAAAGTTAAATAGGAATGTCACATTGACTAATCCTCAATCATCCCATTTCTAACATTGTATGATTCATTATCATATAAAAAATATTACATTTTCAAGTTCCCAAAGGAGTTAAATTTTGAAAAATTATGCCATTCTTCACTTGAGTAAGAAGATCCTTTCCCATGTATTCACCACCCCAATCTAATTGAGTAATCATGATATTTTTTCATTTTTTATTATATACTTCATTCTGAACAATGTTAACTTTTAAAAAAAATGTACTTCTGTTTCATTAAATAGACATATCCACTATAACTAACTCCATCAACAATGGTACTAAAGTACCTAATTACAAAATTATTTATTACTCTTTAAAGAAGATACATATCTATTTAATAGATCCAATATCTTACTGGATATTTATAAATTTCAAAAAAATGTTTTCTTGGTAATTATTTCTAGTAAATAGGATTCATATGAATGAAATGATTCATAATCAACTGAGCCCAAAAAATGCATCTCTACAGAGTAATTAAATGAAAATATCATTTACATATGCAACATAAAAATTCCAAATTAATGTTGGAATAGAATAAAATATAACTTTCAAATTTTAAATGTTATATATTGGATTATCTACATATATAATATATAATTCCTTCATTATATTCCAAATACAATAAAAAACATCAATCTTTTATATATAGAATATTGTGTTCTTAATAATGAAATAATATCAGATTTCTTCCAAAGAAGATAAACAAATAAAATTCTATTTTTTGGAGGGAACATAATAATAGTTTTTAAATTCTAGGATTAATACTTTCCTTAAAGACAAATCATGTGATCTTAATTCATATTTATACACTTATGCCACATTAAAAACATTAATATCTACAATATCATTTTATAATTACCATATATATCATAGTCTATGTTTTTCTACACAAATGTGTGATGCACACTTAATACCTAATAACCATGTGGACGAATTTGTTAACTTGACTTCTATAACTTTGAAATTCTAGTGTTCTGAGTTCTTCTCCTTGAGAGAACTTCTCAAAATTATAAATTTTCTCTATATTTTATAGTTCATAAATATAAATGAAAATGTTTTATTTTCATAAACAATTATATAGTGTACAAAAATTAAAATATAACGATGATTATCATAAAATATTACTTTTCATCAAGGGAATTTAATGAATGTGAAAGTACTAAAAATAATGACATGTTTCATCATGTCCATCGAGTGAGCCTCAATATATAATATGTGAATCACAATGGTTATGATTCATTGATATTTTAGAGTAAATATCTTTATCAAAATCCATAATATGGGTATATTACTAATAATCTTCTAGCATCCTACCAGTAATGATATACCAATGATCGTAACCGAAATCATGTTAAAAAAACAATATTACACATAATAGCAAAGAGGCATTAAATTAATCATAAAACTATCTGACATGAAAATACATAGATCAATATTATTTTATTCCCTTATGAAATAGAATCCCTTATAACTGGTTTAATCTTGAAACTACATAGTTTGATGATCTAGTTCAGGTAAAGATCCACATTGGTTGGAATCATGCACCTAGTATTTAAGAGTTTTTCCTAATTTAAGGTCTCGAGAAGTTAATGTACAACAAATTAATATTAAATCCATTACAATTACATCCAATTTAATCCTTACCCTCTCATTTTTTATTCATTTTTAGTATTAATTCATATATTCATTTATTTTTGAAATCTATATTCAAATCACAAAATTAATGTGTTCGCACCACATTAATGTGTAACATTTTACAATACCCAAAATATTGTTTTAATCTTCTATAACATAGGTCATGTAAATATATATATATATATATATAAATCCTGTTAATAAGTTATATTAATGTTTCATGTATAATATTATAGTTATATTAGATTTCCAATTGCCACATGAGAAATAACGGAGCGAAATATAGACAACCTCATTCACATTTTTAATACAATCCATGAGCCTCTAGGATAGTATGTTGTTTGACCCCAAGTCCCTCTCATAGGGGATACATTAAACTATGATAATAAAATTCTTGATATCTCTAACAAAAAATATATACAATCTATATTATTCAAATATTATGAACATCATAAATTTAATTGCTTATTGAGTTCAAGAAAGATGAAACTTAATTATTTACAGAATTACATAACATGTAATAAAAAATTACTAACTCATATATATAGTTTAAACATAAAACTAAAATGTAGATATTATTAAAAAATTATAAACATTTAATAAACATGAGTATTAAAGGAATTTATCAAATTAATATACATTATATTTTTTCCCAAAACATGATATAAAAATTCATGAAAATTTCATAAATAAATGATAATTATATAAATTCAATAAATTATAAATAATAACAAAATAATAAGTTTATCATCAATATAAATACATTAATGGTTTATATTATATTTAATTTATGTTATATTCCATGAATTATAAAAAATTAAGGATTTAATATCAATTATATTGTCCTTTTCCATAATATAATTATCATACATTTTTTAATTTATAAAATTTTATAACTTACACTTTATGATTTCTAAATAAACATTTTTTTAAAAAAATTTATCATAAAGTCTTACATATAAATTTTATATGTTATTTTAAATATAGAATTAATTATTTTGTAATAAAATGTTTCATAATAATTTTTATAAATATTTATAAAACATTGATAAAGAAATAATTTATCTATTCATTAAATCCTTTAAAAATAAAATTTAACATTATTTATAAACATTTTACAGTCTATAAAAAATATAAATCTTAAAAAGATAAAAAAAATTAATTTTTTGAACTATTATACTTACCCTTAAATTTAATCCATATTATTTGTAAGGGTAACCACCCACTACCCTTATGTAGATAGTCTATGTAAGGGAAGATTCCCCAAACCCTTTTGTAGTGCATACTGCGTAAGGGTAAAAAACATTTAACTTTATATCCACCCTATATTTAATGGAAAAAATTAGATTACTCTTATATGCCAAAAAAATTTAGATAAATTTAATCCATATTTTAGATATATGTGAACTTTTTCATATAAATTTATTTCATGAGGTAACATTACATGAACACTTCATGTAATGTTTAGTGTCCATATACATTTATGTGATACCTACACGTATAGGCAACTAGAAGATCACCTTTACACAACCCCATCTAGGTAAAGATAATTTAGTGGCTTCCTTTTAACAAACCCCAATGTAAAAGTAGTCTCAGATGGACTTTATATAGATCCATGGTCTCAAAATGGTTGGTGAATCTAAATATATGTATTACGATATGTCTTTAAACATTTATTTGTTCTAATATTAATCAAAATCAAGGATTCCAACTATTTTAAAACTCAATGAAACTCACTCTGATACCATTTATTTGTTTTTATTGACCATTATATGAGCTTTATAAGTAGAATAAATCCTAAAAAAATATGATCTATACTTAAGAATCCAAATTTTTATACATATTAATGAAAATAACGAAATAAATATTATCCATAAGTCCTATATTGTAGCACACAAAACATATTATTTAAAGGAAAATTTTTATTTGAGAACATTGAATCATAAAAAATATGATTATTTCCTATATTGGATTACACCAGTCATTGATTCAATGATTTTTTGAGTATACCTTATCTTTCCATGGGGTGGTAGTGCCTTATTAGGGGCGATAAACATGATTTCAGAAAAAAAAAATTAATGTTTTTTCATCAATTCATTAAATTGATGATCATTAAAACATTAGATGAATGTGATCATATCACACAAACACAATGAAGAGAATCCATTTTCGGTATATAGGTGATGTATGATGCTCCAACCTATCTATTGTGTTACTACCCTTTAGAGTATCATTTTTTTAATTCTTCTATGAGTAAATTAAAATAATTAATATAAAACTATTTTTTATAAATATATGAAACCATATGGGTGAAGTGGTACTGCACACTTGAGATCTCTTTTATCAGTTTCAAAAATAATCTCTTCCATATTAAATATAATGAAAATATATTACATTTATTAGTAATACATCATGTGTATTTATTTTATGTGATATTTAAAAATGTGGACCACGTGTGGATCACCTATGGAGGGATTTTACACTTGGATCCTATCACACATTTATATCATGAAAAGAATAGTCAAACTATTAAAAATTTAAAAATGAATTAATATATAAAAAAATACTTATTTAAATAAATAAATTATAAATTATTTTTTAACGATCCCCATCCAATTGAGTTTTTATGGTATCAATTTTCATGTTTTGAGTATTATCCTAACAAACTAAAGAATATTTTCGATGGGAACTGGACTAACTATTTTTGTAGTTCACCACATAACAATGATGTTTTAGATCATGTACAACATCATATCTCATAAAAATCAATCTTCTGCACCATATCTATCAATTATTGACACATATACATCTGTTATAAGGTTCCCAACCATACCCTATAATTAAATTGTAGTCACACATCCAAATCAATATTCAGTAACATGTAGTTGGAATAATCCATAAGACAAGAAACATATATATTTTCCTAATTAAATATCTCAATAATAATGCCTTATATTGGAATCCCTTTTATAATCTATTAGATAAACAATAGTTCATCCACAGAAGTCATATTGTGCACCTAAAACCTTCACAAGTTAAGAAACTTGTCACTCAACAAAAAATATATTTTAATAAGTCATCCAAGCCATCACCAATCCCATAATATAACTATAAATACACATTAACGTAGAGGATATCCACATCTCTTCAAAAAATAAATTACAAAAGTTCTATAATATTTAATCCATTTAATCTATTTATACCCTATAAGGGTACAATGACAACAATGCAAACCAACCAATTCACTTTGACACCTAAATAGAACATTAGAGTCCAATTCTTGTGACCATTCACTGTAACACAGCAACAATGTAAAAATAATTTTAATATATAATTTATTATACACAAAGTCTCTACAAAACACCACTTGGTAATAAAATAGCCCTGTAAATATAATTTTTCCAACTCTGTGTTTTGAATTTGGAAAATCTGACCAACATAGTTACAATCAGTAGGTTATTTGGAGTCCGATAAGAAAAAAATGTAATTTTTGGTGAATAGTAACCTACCCTTATTAATTGTAACAATCCCTTATGTATAGTGATATAACCTTTTGAATAGTAACCTTAACTTTGATAGTATATAAATAATATTCAAGTTAAATTATGATATACCAATGTTTTTGAATATGTAGATAATTGTTTTAAAACTATTTTTTAGAATAAAATAAGATTATAAATAAATATTAAATTAATCATATATAGAAAATTATTTTTCAAAAATTGAATTCATATTTGTATTCTACAATTTGATAAATGGTTAGGGTGATTTTTTGTATTTTTCTGAAACACTTAAAAATTTTATGAATAGTGAAATACTGTATATTGCCGTATATACAAATTATCTATTAAATAAACTATTTACGACATAATAAGTGAGGTAAGAAAACATGGTTAGAAATGAAATGAATTTTTTACCATTATTGGTCATGGAATAATTCCTTCTTCTGGTCTTGAGGGAAATTAATAAACCAATGATTAACAAATTTTGAAAACCCTCCTCTCCTCCACTATACCCCCCCACTCACTCGTCTCCTCACTACTCTAAGACATTAATATCCTCAAATTTATTCCCCAATACACTTCCATAGTCTCTCCCCACGTCCAATAATTTCTTTTTCTTTCCATAATACCCAAATACCTTCCCTTAATTATGTTCTTAAAGAGGTTATTTAAAGAGGTATGCACCTATCTTTATCATTTAGTTTCATTTCAATTTATATTATTTTGTTATCCTCTCCTAACCTCCTCTATCAAAATTCCCATGGTATATCCAGTTTCATCTATATAATTAATTTATATCATATGAATAGAAGAACAATCATCGTTATTCTTACACTATATCTCTCCCTATTTTATTTTATAAAGGAAATCAATGTCCATGAGGTTCCTATTTATAACTTTCATGGATGACGACGTTTTATTCTTCAATTTCTCCTTAAATACTAGTCCTGAAACCACTTTTGTGGATGAAACTGAATATAATATCTGTCTTATAATCTTATTAATATACATGAACCAATATACATACATATTATTAAATCGTATGACCAAACTAGTACCTAATAATCAAAATACCGCTAAAATAATGTAATTGAATTTCATAAATATTTCATCTAATAATTCAACCACTTTCCATGAAACAAAATTATAGAAATTACCATTAACACTTAAGTATGTTAATTAATAATATGTAATTTCAATTATGGAGATTTATACCCATTCCACATAATCTCAATTACATAAGAACAAGTGAATCGATTATAAAAATAACGAAAACAATCACTATGGAAGAAAGAAATTCAATATAATAACTTATAAATAAGGGAATAAATGAACTAAATAGAATTATCATAAATTGAATACATGTTTAATATTTTATTAAATAAGTTATTACTAAGTCTAATTTCATATTATAGGACCTCTTGTTTAAGAGCAGAGAACATTCGGACATAAAGTAATGGTTTCTTCATCTCAGTTCCATTTTTGTGATATTTTCTATTTTCACTACTAATACTTGTTTATGGTTTATTTATATTTTACATTGATATAAATTATCTTGAATACATTTATTTAAATTTCATTCAATGATTCATTTTATTATACTTATATTTTGGGCATTTGAATCGATTGATTATAAAGTGGTTAGGGTTTTTCCACCTGAACCTCTATTTTCATTCGGGTTACATTTAATATCTAATTATCACAATGAAACTAGAGTGTATTATTATGTACTACTCATAAATTATATGCTAGTGTTCTATATATGTTCACTAATGGGAATCCATCTTTTTATATGTATTGTTACATGTTTTAAAATGAAATTTCAAAATGTTTTCCAAAATACAAACCTCATTCAAGGAATATTTTCAAATTCTTACCCATTTTCATGTGTTCAATAGAATCTGATTTATGCAACAATTAGTTTTATAAAAACAATAATTTTATGATGAAAAATGATCTTGGATAATTTTATTATTTATGATAACAAATGTGGTTTTCCAATTTAATATTTTCATAAATACTTTCTTTAAAATTCTCTAAAATGTTTTATTTATAATGAATCTTAAGATCTCATTTTACATGATTTCACTTCAGTGGGACACCATTAATGCCTAAAATATAATTTTAATTCCACAGTTTTTTATTTTATTGGATATTAATTTTAAAATATGATTTCATGGAAAATATGAATGGTTTTCTAAAATGAATCTTATTTCAAAAATAAAAGGTATTTTCCTCATCTCTTAGTAACATTTAAAAGATATATACCTTGTTAACCACTTATTTTTCTTCATGTGGTGTACATACTGAACTTCAGTATATCATTCAAAGAGTATCATTATTCCCATTATATTCAATGGTATTATTATTTGAATGTTTCAAGGTGGTATGGGATACTTTGGAATGTTTAAGGATTTTTTACTCAAGAATATTTCAATGGTATCATTTAAAAATATATTAATCTATGTCCAAATCCATTGTTGAATCATGTAAATAATAGAGATTTATCTATTAAGATATAATCTACAACATATTTTGGAGTAGTTTTTGGTTATTATGACTATGGATGTGTTATTTTTATACCATTCACCATATTATTATGAATGGTTAGTGTTTATGTTCAATGACTGGGGAATGTTATTTACATTTCATATGTTAGTTTAAATATGAATGTATATGTTGTTTATGTTTACCCCTTTCATATGAGGAATTCATTGGACTTAGTATATGATGGGTGTGGCCCACTATAGCCCCTCAATGCATCAGTAGGTCTAATGATACATATAAACATAGAATTGGCTGAGGCATTTCCCTATGTGATACATGGTTTTTGTTATGGCCTTAATAATTTTTAGTCGTCTTAGCCGAGGCCTGAAAAAATGATTCAGAATATATGGAATTTGCACTTCCCTCTTTATGAATCTAGTAATTTAATGTTCATGTAGTTATTAAACTAGTATAATACCAATTATTATGTTTTTTTGGAAATATTTACTCAACTAATATTATATTATTAATGTGTTCAAGTTTATTATTTGTAGAGGCATGTGTTTTAAATTATTATCCATGCCTATTGTTGATGTTAATGATATCTTCCTCTATATTGTGTACCCTTACATATAATTTGATCTCACCCCTTTCTTATGATTCATTTTCTCTAGATGTGAAGATTTTTTTTATGATTGACCTACAAGGATAATATAAGTGTGGTGGATGTTCCAAATAAAACATATATGTTGTATTTCTTTTCAAGTTGTAATGTTGAACATATGTATCTATCCGGATTTCCTAAACTACTAAACTACTTGGTCCTTCTATATTTTATTCCTTGTTTATATAAAATATTATTTAAATAAGGAACCATCTCCAGGAAACTGGGGTATGGTCATTATAGTTGGTATCAAAGGACGTATAGTAGAAAACCTAGAAACTATATTTATAAAATGTATATTATGGAACAAATCTCTAAGATAGTCATTGAGGATAAGAATACATGAACATACTAGTTTTTTTTGTTTGGAAGAAATTATGTAGATATTTATAGAGAATACATCCATGTATTAATAAAAACAGGTAGAGGTGGATCTGGAATAGTTATAAATAAGAGTGAGAGCTCTGACAAAGAGTTTCGTGCTTGATATAGGATATCCTGGAACACGAAAATAGACCTTGTTTCACTCTTGGTATTAACACTCTCAGGGGATATTCTTAGGATAATTCATATTCTCTTTACAAACAATCAAGATGTATTTTTTCCCCATTGTAACCAATGTATATGCTTTTAGGATTTATGTTGCATAAATTTATGTTATTTAATATACATTGTTTAGAGATATAGAGAGTTCATATTTTTATGAGCTAATATATGATGTAAATTTTATTAGAAATTACTTATAGAAGAAGGAATGGGAACTTCCACAATGTATGTGATGAGAAGCGTAAGAAGGATCATATCTCAAATAGTTTACTCCGTAATTTAAAAAAACTATTGTGTCTCATGTATCTTCAATATATGATGAAATAGTATCTCGTGTTGAAAAGGTATGTAAGTAATTGTATTTTCCTTATGGATTTGATGGGAAGAAAAAGAATAAGAGGAAGAAAGGAAAAACATGGATAATAGAAAAAAGGGAATGATGTATTTTCCCACATTTGTTAATTGGGGAAGAAAACACCATTGTATAAGCTTGAGGGGAAGTGGAGTTTGCTTCAACTATGGAGAAAAAGGCTTCCATGCTCATAATTGAAAGATAAGTAAAAAAAATTCTATATTTAACGCATCAACTACAAGGAGATGACACACAATGAGAATCAAAATCCCAAGAGTCAAAAAAATATACACCGAATAATTATTTTTGATAATGATATAATTATGATGCTTTCGAAGATGTAATAGAATGATTAATATGCTTTTTCAAGGATAATTTCATTCAATTTATTTTATTAATGTACTGGTTTTATGAATTTTGTGACTTATAAGGATTGTATTGGAGTAATATTTCATTATGGATTTGAGATTGTATGATGAATGGTACAAAAGAAAGGTGATTCAGATGAAAGATAAATTATTTTAGAAAAAACATGATTGACGGAAAGACAACCCTTGATATATATCCGATGTTGAGATAATGAAGAATAAATGATTGGTTCAGATAAGAACTCACTACCTTGAAACAGATTATTGACTTGTCCAGAAGTGGTAAATTCTATCGTCAATGGAGTTTACAGAACTTATGGATTTAGGTAATATATCCTATAACTTGTATCATACTTAAGTAATATAGTAGAATTCATGTTTCCAATCTGGTTTTTATGGTAATTAATGTTATTACCATATTTCAAGAGGATACATGATGGAGTTATTCACATGTTCTGAATGTGAATTTTAGAATTTCTTCATTTCGATTAAAGGTTCATGATAAGTTAATATTTGAAATTTATATACCTTCATTATAATGTGTTGAATAATTATATATTGGAATTTTTAACAATTTACAAAATGGTTTATGTTGATCATTGTGTGGGGATTCAGAGTTTAATGTCACTACATGATGGTTTGATTATTCTTTCATGACATTTTGTTACAATTAGAATTCATTATTTTTTAGTAAATGAAATGTTTCCCATTCCAATTATGAATAGGATATTTTGACCAAATTCTTGATATGGGTTTCTTACAAGGAAATTTTCATGTATCAACCATTACCTTTCAAAGTTCAATTTTAAATTTCAAGGAAGAAATTTTTTTAAGTATGAGATATTGTAACACCCCAAGAATTTCAAAATATAATTTAATATAGAATGAATGAAACACCGAGTCCCTACAAAACCCCACTTCATTATAACCTAGCCAACTAAAAATAATTTTTTCACCTTTGTGTTTTGATTTTCAAAAATATGATATATATGATTGCAATCAGTAAGTTATTTGGGGTCTAAAAAGAAAAACATAATTTTTTGTGACTAGTAACCTACCATTATGAATAGTGATATAACCTAATGAATATTAACATTACCTATGATTTTATATAAAGAATTTTTAAGTTGATGGTAGATATACATATGTTTTGGAATAAGTAAATAAATGTTTTAAAACTATTTTTAGAAAAAATTTTAATTTTAACTAAATATTAAATTAATCATATTTAGAAAATTTTTTTAAAAAAATGTATTTTACTTTTGGATTCTACATGTTGAAAAATGGTTAGGTTAATTTTTGGTATTTTTATAAAATACACAAATGAATGCTGAATATTGAAATACTGTAAAATACAATATATACAAATTATTAGTTAAATATAATATTTATGAAATCATAAGTGATGTAAGCCCACTTGGTTCGAACTCACATGTATTTAATACTATTCATGGTAATGGAATCCTCACTATTTCTGGTCTTGAGGGAAATTAAAAAACTAATGATTAAAAATCTATGAAACCCCTCATCCCCACCACTATTACATCCCCTCACTCCCTCTTCTCTTCACTTTTCTAAGAGATGAATCTTCTAGGTTTATGCCCAAATAAACATCCAAAGTATCTCCCCATGTAGAAAATGCTCTTGTTCATGACAAAAGAACAAAAATACCTTCCATTAAGGAGGTTCTCAAAGTGGTTATTTCAAGAGGTAAAACACCTTTCTTTTTCATTTAGTTTCATTTCAATTTATCTTCTTTTGTTATCCTCTCCCCACCTCTTCTATCCAAATGACCATGATAGATCCGTTATCATCTATATACTGGAATTATATCATTTGAATGTTAGAACCATAATCAATATCCATACTATCTATTCCTTTTAATTTATTAATGTAATCAACGTCCATGATGCTCCAATTTATAACCTTTGTGGACATCGATGATTAATTCTTCAATTTCTCCTTCATTAATAGTCTTCAAACCATTTTTATGGTGGATAAATACTATAATGTTTGCATTATAACCTATATAATATTCATGAACTAGTATATATTGATATTATTAAATATTATGACCTAACTAGTTCATGATAATCAAATTACCTCTAAAATAACCTAAGTGAATGTCATAAATATTTCATCTAATGATTCACCCTATTTCTATGTAATAAAATGATATAAATTACCATTAAAACATATTTATGTTCATAAAAAATATTTAATTTAAATTCTAGAAATTTACATCAATTCCACACGAACTCCATTACTTAAGAACAAGTGAACCGAATATTAAAATAAAGAAAATGGACACTCTAAAAAAATTAAATTCAATGTAATAACATATAAATAAAGGAATAAATGAATGAAATATAATTATGATAAAATAAATACATGTATAATAGGTTATGAAATATGTTATTAATAATTATAATTTCATATTCTCGTACACTATGTTCAAGAGGGGAACACATTCAGACTTAATGTAAGGGATTCTTCATCTCACATCAATTTTTGTGAGATTTTCCATATTCACTAATAATACTTGTGTATGGTGTATGTCTATTTCCCAATGATATAGCATATCATGAATAAATTTATTTTAATTTAATTCAATGAATCATTTTAATATTATTAATTTTCAGTCATTCTAATCTATTAATTACAAAGTGGTAAGTGTTCTTCCACCCGAACACCCATTTTCCTTAATGTTACTTTTATTGTATATTTACCTCATTGAAACTCTTGTGTATTATTATTTACTCTTGATAAATTAGGTTTGAGAGTTCTATATATGTTCAAAAACCATAAATATTCCTTCTTTTATGGATAGTTACATGTTTTAAAAGGAACAATCAAAATTTCTTCTAAAATACAAACCTGATTCAAGGGATATTTCCAAATTCTTACACATTTTCAAGTGTACACCATAATAAGATTTAATCCACCATTAGTTTTATAAAAACAATAATTTTATCATGAAAAATTATATTAGATCATTTTTTGATTTAAGATAACAAATTTTCTTTTCTACTTTAAAATTCTCTTTAATACATTCCTTAAAATGATCTAAAATGTTTTGTTTCTAAAGAATCTTAAGAACTCTTTTTTACATGATTTCAGTTTAGTGAGACATCATTTATACCTTAAAAATAAATTTCAATTTCCTAATATTTTATTTTATGGGATATTAGTGTTTAAAATGTGATATCATGGAAAATATAGATTAGTTTCGAAAAGGACTCTTCTTTCAAAACTAAAAATTATTTTTAACATCTCCATTCAACTTTTATGAGATATATATCTTATTCACCTCTTATTTCTTTCTTGTGGTGTTTGTAGTAACATTTGGAATATCATATCAAGATTCTCCTTATCCTCATGATATTCTAAGAGATTATGATTTGAATGTTTCAAGGTGGTATGGGAAACATTGGGATGTTTAAGGATTATTTCCTCAAGAATTATTAAATGGTCTCATTTAAAAACATATTTTTCTATGTCTACATACATTATTTAATGTTATAATTAATTAAGGTGTATCAATTAATATATAATAAAAAATATGTTGTTGAATAGTTTCTGGATATTCTGACAATGGGTGAGCTATTCTGATACCATTCATCATATTATTTTGAATGGTTTGTGTTTGTGTTCAATGATTGGGTGATGTTATTTAAATTTCATATGATAGTTTGAATATGAATTTATATGTTGTTTATGTTCACCCCATTCATATTTGGAATGAATTTGACTTATTATGTGATGGGTTTGTCCTGCTATAGCCCTTCGATGCATTAGTAGGACTAATGATACAAATAGAGGTGGAATTGGTTGAGGCCTTTCCCAATCTGATGCATGGTTTTGGTCGAGGCCTTAATCATTTTTAGATGTCTTGGACGAGTCCTTAACCAAATGATTCATAATGATCATAATATGCACTTCCTTCATTATGAAGATTGTAATTTAATGTTTATGTGGTTATTCAACTAGTAGAATTCCCATTATTATTTTTATGGAATTATTTACTCAGCTAGTATTCCGTACTTAATGTGTTAAATTTTATTAATTGTAGATTAATGTGTTTTCAATTATTCACCATGAATATTGTTGATGTTTATGATATCTTCCACTGTATTACTTACCCTTACTGAGAATTTGAGCTCACCCCTTTCTTTTGTATCATTTTCTCTGTACATGAAGATGTTGTTATGATTGACCAACAAGGATAATTTCATAGTGGTGGATCTTCCCAATAAAAAATATATGTTTTATTCCATTTCAAGTTGTAGTATTGAACTTATGTATGTATATATCATTCCAAATCTAATAAACTACTCGGTCGTTCAGGATTTGATTCCTTGTTTATATTCTAATGTATTAAAATAAGGCATTGGCTCCAGGCAACTGGGTTCAGGTCCTTACATTACCCATCTTGAAACATGACTATCAATCAAATAATTCACAAAAAAGAAGAATAATAAATATTAATAATGATTTATAAAACATATCATCACCCACAAAAGGTGTACCTTACAAAAAAAATCACACCAAATAGATTCCCATATTTCCATAAAAATTATTCGAATAATTTTTTATAAAAAAATGTGTAAAATTAGTTATATATTCTCATTTATCACATAATCCCTTTAGGAAATATACCTTGAAATATCATTATATTATTACACATACAATTTTAGGAGTTCCACGCCAAAATATTAAATGGGAATATCACTTGCTTCCTTGAAATATCTTATTTGAAACATTACCCTAAGAAATAAAACTTCCATAAAAACCTCTATTAAAATGAACTATTAAATATTGAAGCCTATTTTATTTTGGAAATTCAACTCATGCCACCAATATAGCCATCAAGAGGGTCATAAACCCTTATTATTCCAAGGTTCCACCAAAAAAGCAATTGTAAAGTAATGGATATCCTATTTACTATTTTTATACATGATCATGACCTAATTTATGATGAAAAATAAATAGAATCTTGGAACATGAAAACTAAGTAAGATGCTCAAAAATGTAAAGGACACCAAATCAACTAGCAATCTGTAAATAGATCCCAAGAACTTACCAACCTATTATGAGTCCAAGATAATGTATATGAACTATAGAATCCATTAATTAAAATAAGAATAATTTAAAACTAAAATATCATGATGGAATAATAAATTACAAACTCAATGTGACATATAATAATGCAAAACCAAGACCAATGGGGTATGAACTTCTCTTAACAACCACCTAGACCCTTTCCGGAAAAATTCCCAATTTTTTCACTTGAATGTAAGTGATATTAAACTCAATTTAATGTAAAACCCTAAAAATAATTATGGAGGAATAGACTACAATAAAAAAATTTCTATGGAATGAATGCCACCTCCCTAGACGTTTTCCATGATCCTCACACCAAATCTCTATCAGATGTGTTGATTCAAAAAATGATATATTATAATTTTTTCCCTAAATATCTAATTTGGAGAATGAAAACTATAGAAAAAAATAGATTATTACATGACATATAT
The DNA here is from genome assembly GCA_963277665.1 of Viscum album. Lineage (NCBI taxonomy): Eukaryota > Viridiplantae > Streptophyta > Magnoliopsida > Santalales > Viscaceae > Viscum > Viscum album. Next base: position 916,514,017 of record OY728164.1, on the reverse strand, counting down.
GAAGCAATATCATACCTCATATTTGTGTGACTAAACATTCCTAAATAACCTAGATTAGTGGGGGCCATAAGATGATTAATTAGAGACCCCAATAAGACTCCTCCTTCATTTTCTCAACCAAATGGGGGTTTCCATAATATAATTCTATAACGCCCCGACCCTAGTTACCTAGAGTCAGTGCTTTATTACCTAACATTGGCATGATCACAAGAAAGATCAAATCTCGAAAGGCCGATTGGTTTAGTAGCCTTGGAAACACAGGATATATTCATAAATTTTTAAATTACATAATAAAGTGAAAAACTACTATAACAACATATTATCTCCATAGTCCACACTATTATCCCCTCTTAACATCCCTGAAGGTCATTCATTATTTTATTCATCACATCCTAGGAAAAATAAAACATAGAAAAGGGGTGATCTCAAATGCCTAGTAAGGATAACAATATAGCAGAAACTTTCATAAATAAGAATAAACATTTAGGGCAGTGTATAACTGAAACAAAAGCCTTTTTAAACTTGAACTTCAACATATTATGGAAAAAATAAATTGAAATAATTGAATTTACTTATTCACATGGATATTCTACTAATAGAATAATCACAAGCAATATCAATAACATCTTTCATAATGATGGAATTCATAATTCCAGACTATCATAACCACATAGCCAAGGCCTCGTGCAAAGACTACAAATAATATTTTTCCAAGTCCTTTGGCCAAGACACTAGTTTGTCTCATGAGACCTACCGATGCATCGAGGAGCAATAGTGGGCTCCACCTGTCGCATATTAAGTCCAATGCATTCCCATATGAAAAGGTTTAAACATAACATAAACATTCGTATTAAAACTAGCATATGGAATGTCAATACATTCCCCATAAACTATGAATGGTATAAAAATAGCACATCCACAGTCAAACATATCACAAAACCTTCAATACAATATAGATGTTTTGTATCATAATAAATCAACTTCAAATACGTGTAAAATCCATCAAAGGATGTTGACATAGATGAAATCAAAACTCTTCTTAGAGAAATATCTCTTTCTATTTTGAAATCATTGAAGAGTCATATATTTATAAAATAAAACATTTTAATTGAAAATATTATTATAATTTTTTAAGGGAAGCTTCGACGAATTTTTAACGGCGGAAAATAACCACACCCGCCGTATAAGTTAAAAAAACATTCTTACCTTAATTCTGTTGAAAAGGTTTAAAAGCACCTTGTTTAGAAAATGACGGAAATATTCCTTTATAAACCACTTATAAAAATTAAAACAAGGGTATAAATGACTTTATCCCATATTCTTTTAAATAGTAAAAATGTTTTGAAATACATTTTTATGAAACATGGATGTAGATGATAAAGAGATCCCAGTAGATTATTACATATAAACAACCTCAGATAATGAAGAGATTGTGAAATAAACCCTTACCTTGTACTTTTCCTTGGTTGGGGGTATGTTATCCTCCTGTATAATAGTGAAATAATTGTTATTCAATTATAGAAGAATCATATACAGTCATATGATATCATATATGATCTTTTTACATTTCTTTGTTAATAATATCTTAGTATTATCGTCATTTCGGGTGTTAAATTACTCATTTTCTTTTATATTTTTTGTTACATAAGCCATGTTTTTTATTTATAGGTTGTATATTATTCATATCAAGAATGATATCAAGTCTTTAAACATTATTTTTAAATCATCAAATGATAATTATACTTGAATGGATAGGATGGAGAATGAATCTCATCGCGTTCAGGGAAATGGTAGTTCCGTACGTACGCACAAGCGACAATATCATTCTTTTGATATTAAAATAATATATAAATGGATGTTATATAACTTATAAAGAATCATTAACATGTTATATTTATTATTTAAATGAGTTACACATCATTATTATACCCATCCAAATAACAATATATTGAATAACAATTACACCACGACGTGGAGACGGTAAGCCGTACGTACGCACGTATGGTGACATGTTATTCAAAGGGTGGATATAATACTGAATATGGTTGTACCATATTTATAATAACATCACAGTATATATATGATACTGGATTTATTATTTTAGAATGGTAATAACAAAGAAAGAATAAGTGGAAGAAGAAAGGAACTTGGAAAAGGGTGGTGAAATCATTACCTCTTCTTCGGGTTCTTCCTTTTGATTTGATCAAAAGGGATAATAGGTTGGATTTATGAGTAAAGGAAGGCCTCTAGGATGAATTTACGGAAGTTTAGAGAGTATTTGGTCCAAGTTTGGCCGAACCAAAAGGCTTTGAAGGTGTGAGTTAATGAGAAGGGAGAGTCCCCTTTAATAAGAGGGGTGAGGGGCACCTTTGGAAAAGCTAGAAATATTATTTTATAATAAATTAATATTTGGTTTCTAACGGCTCCAATGTGGATTATTTAAATTTTAAGGTGGGGAAAGTTCTAAACCCACTCAGCCAATAGAATTTAGATAGTTTTGGGTCATTATACTAACCTTATCTTTAAGTATTAACTCTTTGTTAATTAGTTTCACTTTTACAATGTCTCTTTGTATTTTTATATTATATGGTTAATAAACATAATATATACATCCAATAGACCCACACGTGGTCCATTAATGATACAAATATCATGATATAAGTCTCTTGGCCGATCCTTGGATTTTTAGGAATTTAATATCAATTAATAATATAATATTTGTTTTAAAAACTCTTTTATGTCAATTTTGACACTATTCAATAATTGATTTTTGTAAAAATCATAATAGAATGATTAATTAGAAAAAAGTTAATTAAAATAATAATAACATGTCATAGTAACCTAAAAAATTATTTTAATTCATAAAAAGTCTCAAATTATATTTATTTGGGTATCTACAATATTAATCATTTTAATTTTTCACTATTATGGAAATTACTTCATCACCATTGTGTCATTAATAAATTATATTATTTAATGTCTAAAAATTATAAATAAAATACCATTATGTTTTAAATCGTTTTATATTTCTAATGAATTTTTATAGTTGAAAATCCAACATATATAACCCTATGTAAAAATTGTTTTTATAAAAGATATATGGTTGTGTTATTTTTGTATTCATTTTAACTTAATTAAAATTAAGTGTCCGTATCACATACAAGTGGCACCATGGGGTCCCAAAATCGACCAAAAGATGCCTATGGTCGAAGATGTATCAACCAATAATGTTAGGACACGTTTTAGGGTAATTTTGTATTATTATAAGATTATTTTTTAACCCTTATTTACCAGATTTACCCTTAACCATGGTAAATATAATATTTACCGAAGTAATTATTCAAAATGTCTAAAAATAAAAGTTAACAATTTACACAATTTGAACATCCAGATTCCAAATATGGAATCCATTTTTCCAAATTCAAAACATAGAAGTGGCAGAAATTAATTTAAATTAATTCCATTTGTTAAAACAAAAAGAGTATTTTTAAGGGATAATAACTATCAAAAGATTGACACTTGTTTATGTCCGGTTTAATTGTAAAATTATGCCCAATGACCAAAATTATATTAAATGGTAAAAATATATTCTAAATATACTTTAAAACCACTCAAACTCATAATTTGTCACTATTAATAATTTTGATTTAAAAAGTTATTTTTAATGAAAAATTAGTAATTTTCACTATTCATCAAAATATTAAAGTTATCCGAAAAGTACCAAAATTTCACGTTAGGATAAATTCGATATTCCAAATACAAAAATGAAGTCCATAGAATATAAATAATTTCAAAAAGTAGTTATTACTATTCATAACATCTAGTTTGATTGGTTATGGTGTGTTAGAACTCAGTGTTTCGTACAACACACACTATCACATTATTCAATGGGAAGTGTACTGTAGAAGCTTGGGGTGTTACATTCTCCCCTCCTTCAAATAATTTTGTCCTCAAAATTTATAGAATACTTATCACATGAAAAGACTCGGGTGGTTCTTCATCATATGTTCCTTGGGATCCCACGTTGCCTCTTCCATCTTATGGTTTCTTCACAAAACTTTTACCAGACGTGTCGTCCGGTTTCTCAGTACCTGTTCTCTTGTATCAAGAATCCTGATGGGCTCTTCACAATAAGACAGATCGGGTTCCAGTTCTAACTCCTCATAGGTGAGTACATGCGTTGGTTTAGGCATGTATTTCCTCAACAGAGATACGTGGAACACATCATGAACTTTGGAGAGACTTGGCGGCATTGCCAATCGGTAAGCTACAACCCCAATTCGTTCTAGAATTTCGAAAGGTTCGATGTACCTGGGACTCAATTTAACTTTCTTACCAAAACGTACGACTCCCTTACATGGAGATACCTTCAGGAAAACATGATCACTGACTTGAAATTCCAAATCCTTCCTTCGATTATCGGCATAGCACTTCTGCCTACATTGAGCTGCTTTGATGTGATTTTGGATTACCTTCACCTTTTATATCGTTTCCTCCACCAGTTATAGACCTACATGTTTTCTTTCACCAACGACATCCCAATAGGTTGGTGTGAGACATCTCTTTCCGTATAACGCTTCATATGGTGCCATATAAAAACTCGAATGGAAGCTATTGTTATAGGAAAATTCTACCAGAGGTAAATACTGATCCCACATACCCTGAAAGTCAAGTGAGCAGGATCACAACATGTCTTCTAAGGTTTGAATAGTCTGTTCTGATTGTCCATCTATCTGAGGGTGTAAGGCAGTGCTCAAATGAAGTTCAGTGTCCAAGGATTTATGAAGACTTTTCTAGAATCTTGAAGTAAAATGGGGATCACGATCAGAAACAATCAATAGGGGTACCCCATGAAGTCTCACAACTTCATTAATATATAGTCTTGATAGATGTTCCAATGGTAGATCTTCTCTTATAGTAATCAAATGTGCTGACTTGGTAAGATGATCAACAATAACCCATATTGCATCGTTCCTTCTAGGAGTCATTGGTAGCCCCATGACAAAGTCAATCGTAATATTCTCCCATTTCAACTCCGGTATAAGAGGAGGTTGCATGACTCCTCCATGGTGTTTCCTTCCAGCTTTAACTTGATGAAAAACCATACATCTTGACACAAAATCAGCAATCTCCCTCTTTATATTGTCCCACAAAAAATGTTCCTTCAAAACTCTAAACATTTTGGTGCTCCCAGGGTGTATAGTGAAATTGGAACTATGAGCATCATCCAACAATTCCCTTTTTATATCAGGTATATCGGGAACACAAATCCTCTTCCCGAATTTCAAAATTCCATTTTCATACACAAAATATCTCAATCTCCCATCATTCACAGCTTTAATCTTCTTTTGAAATTCTCCATCATTAGTCTGAGAACTCTCAATCCTTTCTAGTAAAGATGGTTTGGGAACCATTTGAAAAGGCATTGATGTTTCACCTTCCCCGGTTGTTCCCATGTCTATCTTCACTAGATCCATGAAAATTGGATCCCTTTCAATTCTCATATTGATCAAAAACTCCATGGTCTTTTCTGCTCAAAGCATCTGCCACCTTGTTTGCCTTCCCCGGTTGGTAGTGTATCGTGCAATCATAATCCTTGAGTAATTCAAGCCATCCCCTTTGCCTCATGTTGAGTTATTTTTGTGAGAAAATATACTTAAAACTCTTGTGATCAATATAAATCTCAAAATTTTCACCATAGAGGTAGTGCCTCTATGTCTTCAAAGCAAATATCACAGCTGCTAACTTGAGATCATGAGTAGGATAGTTTTGTTCATGAATTTTCAACTCTCGTGATGCATAGGCAATAACCCTATCATTCTGCATAAGGACATAACCAAGTCCTTTCTTCGATGAGTCACTATAAAGAATGAACCCATCATTCCCCGATGGTAGAGTCAATATAGGAGCATTGACTAATATTCTCTTCAATTCTTCGAAACATTTTTCACACTCTTTTGTCCAAACAAATTTAACCTCTTTACGTGTGAGCTTTGTTAATGGGTTATCCAATTGGGCAAAATTCTGAACAAAATGCCGATAATAACCTTACAAACCAATAAAACTGCGTAGCTCAGTTATACTCATAGGTTCTGTCCATTCTTGGATTTCCTTGGTCTTAGAAGGATCAACATAGATTCCATCTTTAGAGACAATATGGCCAAGAAAAGAAATCTCATGAAGCCAGAATTCACACCTGCTAAACATCCCATATAATTCATGTCTTCTCAGAGTCATTAGGATAATACCCAAGTTATTTTCATGATCTTCGTAGATTTTGGATTATACAAAGATATCATCAATAAATACCACCACAAATTCATCAAGATATTCATTGAAAACACTATTAATCAGATCCATGAATACAGAGGGTGCATTAGTCAATCCAAAATTCATTACTATAAAATCGTAATGCCCGTACCTGGTTCGAAATGTTTTCTTCAGAATGTCTTCCTTATTCACACACAACTTATGGTATCTATATCGAAGGTCAATCTTTGAAAAGTATTGAGCTCCATGCAGTTGGTCAAATAAATCCTAAATGAAATGTAGGGGTTAATTGTTCTTTATTTTTATAGCATTGATCTACCTATAGTCGATACATAACCTCATAGATCCATCTTTCTTTTTAACAAAAAGAATAGGGGCTCCCCATGGAGAAACACTATGGAGAATAAATCCCTACATGGAGTGCGTGCATTAATACAATTTCCATTTCTTCCACTAGGTGCCATTTCTAAACAATGGCATAAACTAGATCAAATTATGAATCAAAATACATAATTCCATACTTATAAAACACTTAACATATATTTAACTATTTATGGATATAATCCATAATCATAAAAAAAATTCTTTGAGGAAGTATATACACATAAACCCTTCATAATGATTTTTAAAGAAAATGAGAGTTATCCTAAGCATATCCTCCGGGAGTGTTGTGACCCAGAGTGTGGCAAGGCCCGTTGTCGTGCACCAGTTCCTGTCCGATTCTAGCTCAAAGCGGTGTTTTCAGGTTTTACCCCTAGGTACATCTATGCCAGAGCCACCTCTACCTGCTCGTATCCAGACAAAGATGTATTGCTTGGAAAACTCACAAAATCTATACAATACCAAAATACTAGGAAGTTCTATACTAATCCTCAAAGTCCATCTTAGGTCTATGTGCTCTAATCAGAGTTTATCTAAATCTATCTTCCAAGTTTTGTACTAAAATTCCTCTGATACTAACTGTAATGCCCCGACCCCAGTTACCAAGAGTCTGTGCATTATTACATAACATTGGCATGATCATAATAAAGATCAAATCTCGAAAGACCGATTGGTTTATTAGCCTTGGAAACACTAGATATATTCATAATGTTTTACAATACATCATAAAGTGAAAAACTACTATAACAACATATTGTCTCCATAGTACACAATATTATCCCCTCATAATATCCCTACAGGTCATTCATAATTTACTTCTTCACATCCTAGGAAAAATAAAACATAGAAAAGGGGTGAGCTCGAATGCCCAATAAGGACAGTAATATTGCAGAAACTTTCATAAATAAGAATAAACATTTAAGGCAGTGTATAAATGAAAGAAAAGCCTTTTAAACTTGAACTTTAACAGATTATGGCAAAAATAAAATGAATTAATTTCATTTACTTATTCACATGGATATTCTACTAATCGAATAATCACATGTAATATCAATAACCACTTTCACAATGATGTAATGCCTAATGCCAGACTATCATAACCACATAGCCAAGGCCTCATGCCAAGACTACAAATAATATTTTGCCAAGGCCTTGTGCCAAGACACTAGTTTGTCTCATGAGACCTACCGATGCATCGAGGAGCTATAGCGGGCTCCACCTGTCACATATTAATTCCAATGCATTCCCATATGAAAATGTTTAAACATAACAAAAACATTTGTATTAAAACTAGCATATAGAATGTCAATAGTTTTACCATAAACTATGAGTGGTATAAAAATAGCACATCCATAGTCAAACATATCACAAAACCTTCAATACATTATAGAAGTTTTGTATCATAATAAATCAACTTCAAATAAGAGTAAAATCCATCAAAGGATGTTGACATAGATGAAATCAAAACTCTTTTTAGAGAAATATCTATTTATATTTTGAAATCATTTAAGAGTCATATATTTATAAAATAAAACATTTTCTTTGAAAATATTCTTATAAGCTTGTAAGGGAAGCTTCAACGATTTTATAATGGCGGAAAATAACCGCACCCGTCGTATAAGTTAAAAAAACATTCTTACCTTAATTCTGTCGAAAAGGTTAAAAAGAACCATGTTTGGAAAATGACAAAAGGATTCCTTTATAAACCAATTATAAAAAGTAAAAAAAGGTTATAAATTACTTTAACCTATATTCTTGTAAATAGTAAAAATGTTTTGAAATACATTTTTGAGAAACATGGATGTGGATGATAAAGAGATCCCAGTAGATTATTACGTATAAACAACCTCAGATAATGAAGAGATTCTGAAATAAACCCTTAACTTGTACTTTTCCTTGGTTGGGGGTTGATTAACCTCCTTTATAATAGTGAAATAATTGTTATTAAATTATAAAATAATCATATATATTCATATGATATCATTTTTAACTTTTTAACATTGCTTTGTTAATAATATCTTAGTATTATCGTCGTTTCGGGTGTTAACTTAATCATTTTATTTTATATGTTTTGTTACATAAGCTATGTTTGTCATGGATAGGCTGTATATTATTCATATACAGAATGATATCAAGTCCTTAAACATTATTTTTAAAGCATCAAATGATAATTATACTAGAATGGATACGATGGAGATTGAATCTCATCGCGTTCGTGGAGAGGGTAGTCCGTACGTACGCACGAGCGACAATATCATTCTTTTGATATTAAAATAATATATAAATGGATGGTATATCATATATACAGAATCATTAACATTTTATATTTATTATTTACATGAGTTACACATCATTATTATACCCATCAAAATAATAATATATTGAATAACAATTACACCACGATGTGGAAACGGTAAGTCGTACGTACGCACGTATGGTGACATGTTATTCAAAGGGTGGATAGATTACTGAATATGGTTGTATCATATTTATAATAACATCATAGTATATATATGATACTGCAGTTATTATATTAGAATGGTAATAACAAAGAAAGAAGAAGTGGAATAAGAAAGGAACTTGGAAAAGGGTGGTGAAATCATTACCTCTTCTTCGGGCTCTTCTTTTTGATTTGATCAAAAGGGCTCTTAGGTTGGCTTTCTGACTAAAGTAAGGCCTCTTTGATGAAGTGAGGGAATTTTAGTGAGGATTGGGTCAGAGTTGTGCCGAACCAAAAGGCTTTTAAGGTGTGAGTTAATGAGAAGAGAGAGTTCCCTTTTAGAAGAGGGGTGAGGGGCCCCTTTGGAAAAGCTAGAAATATTATTTTATAATAAATTAATATTCGGTTTATAATGTCTACAAAGTGGATTATTTAAATTTTAAGGTGGGGATAGGTCAAAAACCACTCAACCAATATAATTTAGACAGGTTTGGGTCATTATACAAACCTTATCTTTAAGTGTTAACTCTTAGTTAATTAGTTTCACTTTTACAATGTCTCTTTGTATTTTTATATTATATGGTTAATAAACATACTATATAAATCCAAGCATCCCCCAAGTGGTCCATTAATGATACAACTATAATGATATTAGTCTCTTGGACGAACCTTATATTTTTAGGAATTTAATATCAATTAATAATATAATATTTGTTTTAAAAACTCTTTTATGTCAATTTTTCCACTATTCAATAATTGATTTTTGTAAAAATCATAACATAATTATTACTTCGAAAATAGTTAATTAAATCAATAATAAAATGTCATAGTAACCTAAAAAAATTAGTTTAATTCATAAAAAATCTCAAATTATATTTATTTGGGTATCTACAATATCAATCATTTTAATTTTTCACTATTATGGTAACTACTTCATCACCATTGTGTCATTAATAAATTAAATTATTTAATGTCTAAAAATTATAAATAAAATACCATTATGTAGAATTTTTTTTTCTAATGAATATTTATAGTCAAAAATACAAAATATATAACTCTATGTAAAAATTGTTTTTCTAAAAGATATATGCTTGTGTCATTTCTGTATTCATTTTAACTTAATTAAAATTAAGTGTCCCTATCACCTACAAGTGGCACCATGGGGTCCCAAAATCGACCAAAATATGCCTATGGTCAAACATGTATCAACCAATAAGGTTAAGACACGTTTTAGGGTAATTTTTTATTATTATAATGTTATTTTATTAACCCTTATTTACCAGATTTACCCTTAACCATGATAAATAAAATATTTACCGAAGTAATTATTCAAATTGTCTAAAAATAAAAGTTTCTTATTTAAAAAATTTTAACATCCTGATTACAAATATGAAATCCATTTTTCCAAATTCAAAACACAGAAGTGGAAGAAATTAATTTAAAAATTAATTCCCGTTGTTAAAACAAAAAGCGCGTTTTTAAGAGATAATAACTATCAAAAGATTGACACTTGTTTATGTCCGGTTTAATTGTAAAATTATGTCCAATGACCAACATTATATTTAATGGTAAAAATATATTCTAAATATACTTTAAAACCACTCAAAATAATAATTTATCACTATTAATTATTTTGATTAAAAAATATGTTTTTAATTAAAATTTAGTAATTTTCACTATTCATCAAAATATTAAAGTTATCCGAAAAGTACCAAAATTTCACCTTAGGCTAAATTCGATATTCTGAATCCAAAAATGAATTCCATAAAATATATATAATTTCAATAGGTAGGTATTACTATTCATAATAGCTAGTTTGATTATGGTGTGTTAGAACTCGGTGTTTCGTACAACACACGCTTCACATTATTCAAAGAGAAGCGTACCGTAGAAGCTTGGGGTGATAAATGTTCTAAATAGGACCCCATAAAATTTCCAAAATATACATTTTAAAAAACTTTGTAGGAGTATATTCATGGTTCGAAACTTCTTTTCATACAGTGACACTCCACTTCCAGGCCATATTGCATACAGCCCTCCCCACTATAACACAACTATCCCTGGAAAGGTAGATGGGTCAAAACCCATGGTTTACATTCATGGTGTTTCCCCATCAGGTCTTATTGTGACATATATTAGAGAAATTTTTCAACCATCCCACCAAATGGGATATGTTGAGCCAACATTGAGTTATTCCTATTTGTTTTTCTTTTTTTTCGATGTATAATTTTTTATTTACTTCAAAATGGTGTGATATAGAAGAAGTATCTTGGAATATTGGTTGATGTATCAAATCTTATTTAATAACCAAAATAATATATTATTATTTTTTATTACATAATCTATATTTACTAATTTAAACTTACATGTCATATATTATTGATTTTGATGTTATGAAAAAATATCATACCTCAAATTTACATGAGTTATTGAAGGTAACCGTTATTTGAATATTGTATTTGAATTTATTTTTGGGATTCATATTGAATATAATTTTCTATATGAAAATGGAGAACTTAAAATAATATTTCAAGACTATTTAAGATGACACATAAGTTGGTTCAATGTGATTATATATCATGAAAGGAATTCGTTTATCCAGAAGACCGAATAGATTAATTGTATGTTGATGCCACAAAACATGGTTTGAATCATACATGTTGATTAATGATAAAAGTCTATATAATAAATCAGATACCAATCCATATAATAGGTATATGTTGGACGTTTTTAATCCTTGAATATTAAAAATATACAGATTTTTTAGAACATGTTGCACTAATAAAAGAAGATAAATAAATGTAGTTGCATTGTGAAATGAATGAACATATTGTATATATAATAAAAAAATGAAGTGATATATTGTGGATAAGTTAGAATATCAAAAATAATAAATATTTAATTTTGGTAAATAAACTAGTACATGTATCTATGTTGTTGTGAAGTTATACATTGCAACAGGTGGATCAACTATGAACTTTGGCCATTGTAGGAGGATCACGACATAGAAGTGGGTGGGTTTATTTTTTTTGACCTATAAATTTAGGGAGGCCCATACCATATTAAATGTATACACTATATCAATTTTATATTAACCTTAGAATAAATTATATTAGAGGTTTCCATAATATTATTATTAGATTTTTGAATTTGGTCAACTTATAGATTTAAAAACATCCATGCTACAAGAGTGTAATCAGGACACATTGGGTTTAGAAATTTGAAAATTATATTGTTTAAACTACCATTATATGCCACAATGGGTCAGATGACATTGTATTCTTTAAGTTATTGGTATAATAAAATAATTATGACCTCTTGGATCAATCATATTTTTTGGTGGTTAATTGTACTCAAAATAAATTTCAAATCAAATTCAATGATCATTATATATTTGAAAAATGATCTAAATTTTTTTTGTAGGAGGAGATATAGTGGTTTTTTATTTTTTATTTTAATTTTAAATTCAAATTCAAACTAGTAGAATTATAATATTTTTTACTTGATTTATTCATACTGAAAATATTTGATAATAAGAGTCATATGAAAGAATATAAAGGGAGTGTTGAACCATTATAATTGAGAGATATACTCTATTATAGGAGAATAATATCAACTAACAGAATATATCAATGATATTTTTTGGTATCAATGATTTGGAATAATAATCATTGTATACATGATTGTACACAGAATTAGAAATTAAAGAATAAATAGATGTGGTGGAATGATTTTAGGTATTGCAGTATTAAAATAATTAGATAAAGTGAAAAGGGTAATATGTGGACATCATTTCCATAAATATATAGATTGAATAATTTTCATGCATCTATTGAAAGAGAATAATAGTAAGTGAATGATTAACTTGGTTCCTTTATTGATGAAATGATGAAGGGGGAGGTTGTGTTAATTTCTATATATAATAAAACAAGAAGAGGACCTTGTATTCTATTGTCAAAGTTTATGTTGAAGAAGAAAAAAGTGACACATATTCTACAAGATAGAATTATATTTTTCTATCATAACCACTTATTTAGAGAACCATAGTGGATTATTGAGGTTTTAATTTTTCTCTATTAACTTTGTATTCAATATGTTTTTATTATTAAATGAAAAGTTTTTTTAATGTGGCGAAAGTTGATCTAGTCTTAATTATTAAATATATGTGTCAATGTTGATGAAATATTGTTCACATCATTTCAGGAATATATAATGGCCATAAAAAACAATTGATTTTTTTATTATTCAATAAATATTTTAAGATAGATATAGAAGAAGAATAATTGGATATTATGTTTTAATTATGTGTTTTGGTGGCCTTAATTTAAATAGGGGGTCGACCATTGGTAGCATGAGGGTACAAAGATTGTACAATGTGTACATTGGTATCAATGGTGTAGCTAACCATATGTATAATCCTATTAAATTCATCAAGAACATGGGGTAACATTGAATGTACTATAGTAGGGAAAGGCAATGTAGTGGTGAGAAGACCCCATACAAGTTACCTGAAATCTACCGTGGAATCAATAAAAATAAATTAGATCATGGATGAATAGTTCACCAATGTGTAATGAACGATCCATGGGCATTATTACCACACTTTAAAAGATAAATATATTCTATATCAATACAATTTAGTAAATATTTATCATCTGATCATACCAATTTTTTATCTTCTTCCCCAGGATTAACCCAATGAGCCTTCCACATATACATGTAGATTATATTCATGTACCAATACCTCCATGTTTGATCTATATTCTATAAAATATTTATACCATTTATTATAATTCAAAAGAGACAAAATTATAATTATATCATGCTTTTATGTTATATTTATCATACATATTCCAATTTGAGGGGGATTTTTCCATCCAATGATGTTTTTCCATGATGATAAATAAAGTCATGAATGGAAGTATGAAATACCTATGACATTCATCAAATGTATGTGATCATATTTTAATTAAAGGAGGTTTTGTGTGGCTTCCATGGATGATGTTTAGAGGGATGAGAGATATGTTTTGTGGTAAAATTGATTTTATGAAACCATGTTTCTTGAGGTTAGTCTGTGGTTATAAATGATATATATTTCATCTAGGGTGATGGTGAAGTGTAATTCTGTATATAATTCCCCCAACCTCAGCATTTGTTTCTTATGAGCTTAAAAAAAATTACAGAGTGATGTGAGACTAAAATAATGCATATAAAGTGCTTTTTATTATTGATAGAGATTGAATTTATCATCATGTGTCTTTTCCATCATGACCTATTGAAGATATGAAGAGTTATATGAGTTTTTTCTTATATTTATTACATTCAAAAACAATCATAAGGATATATTCAATGTATATAGAAACATGAATAATAATGATGGGAAGTAGAGAGTATTTACTCATTGTTATGTGAAATAAGTGACTATTTGCTTCATGTGATAATACACATGGGTGAAATAGAAAAATAATATTGATATTGTGGGAATGAAGAGAATTATTATGATATTCAATGATTTATGATGAATTGATTTATAAGAATAATTAAATCATTTAGTTAGAAATTGGTTACTAGTTTTAAAATACATGAATTGCATGTATGAAAAAAATACATCTAGAGTAAGGCATTTTAAATGTCTTATGTATCTAAACTATATAAGATAGGGTTTCTTGAAACATGCATAATGGATGTTAGATATTTTATAAAGTCGATGTTTGTAAGTAAGAAAGAAATTTTTTTATTATAATTATTATTTCTATATTTAGTAATTTCATGAACAAAAATTAATAATTTCATGGAAACAATGAGAATATTTTTCAATTGTATTGTGGAACAATGTAAAGTGTAGAATATATATGAATACCATGTATTGTATCATAAATTAATGAGGTTTGAGAAAATCACATGAAATTTAAATATTTTAGGAATAATGTGTTTTGAAATTAGGGTGCCATCGAGACTTCATCAAACAGAAGGAAGAATATATTCCCATGTATTATTATATTGAGGCAATTGGTCATACACGGGTGATCTGAAATATCTAATAATAATGAGAAAGTTATAACAGAATATGAACAATTATACATTAGAATGTTTGGGATAAATAATCCTCAAAGAGTATGACAATAAATCGATGTAGAAGCCACTAAGAGGTGTATGATATAATTTTATAGTGGGTCAAACAATCATAATAAAAAGACTATAACATGGGGGTATAACAAGTTATAGGAATATTTGGATTTTGGGGTCCAACCAATAACCAAAGAAGAATGTTTTTTGAGGTGTCTAACATACTGATAATTTATTATTTGTGATTGGGGGTATTACCATATTTTAATCAGGGGTTCAAAACCATGACTATTATAATCACATTTTGTTATTGTGAAGAATTAATGTTTAGGGTTATAACCAACATAATAAAGAGTAGTAAGTCACGTTGAGGTTGAACCTTATATAAATATAATTTTATGAGATTCATTTACTTTATTAAATGTATAAAACTTCTAATAATACTAATATATAGAAAGGGTCTATGTTAAATGAGGTCAGAAAAAATTATATAATTCAGTAAAATAAGTCACTCTAATTTCTCCTCCTATCTCTGTGTGACTACACAATCTATTTGGAACTTAAATAAGTATCTTTGAAAAGACCCCACCAATGATTGGATCTACATTACTGGCCTAGCTACTTATATTTGAAATATATTAATTGTATAATTTCGTTTGAATAAAATATATATGTGACTCAAATGTGAATCCATACCTATAATAATGATAATATAAAATTCTATGTTATAACAAACAAAAAAAGGAATGATAAAGTGGTAATGAAGATAAAGAATAACTAACATATGAATCATGAGAAACTAATATATGAAGGCACTCATAATGGTAATTTTTCCATGGAATTAGTTCATTATAATTTTGATGAATCATGTTCATGTTTTAAGGAAGATGAGTTCAATTTTCAAAATATTGATAATTTGATGAATTTTCCCAATGTATTGGTGACACGTATGGTTAGAGTTTTCAGTGAGACTATTCACTAAAATTCAACAGTAGAGGAGGAAGATGATGTAATAAATGATTCATTATCTATGAATGCCAGTAACTAAAATAATATATTAAAATATTAAAAATTCATTGAATATAATATAAATTTATGAAATGAATGAGTCACCAAGGTTGAAGAAGAAAGAAAATAAGCTCTTCCTCATTACAATTGAAATATTTCATGGATTGTATAATAATTGAAATTTATTTTTATTGAGAATGCTGTAAAAAAATAGTTTCGGTAGAATTTACCTAGGTGTTGTCAAATTAACATAATATATCTATCACTATTAATGATTATCCACATTATATTGAAGAAAAGTCTATTAAGGATCCTAAAAAATTGTTATTATAGACTAGTAATTTGTATTATGATATGGTAAAAAAGAATAATATGTAGAGGAAAAAATCCAAAAATTAATTGATGATAAGAATATTTTTCTCAACCTAAAATTTATTTGATTGGAATTGATATTTTGAAACATGCATGTACGAAATGTTTTAACTTACCAAGATACTTACAAGGGAAGTGATTCTATGAATAAATCTGATAAGATTATTATTTCTAAAAATACTCATCTTAGAGGAAAGAAGATATTGAGAGTATGAAAGGATAACTCAATTTTATGATCATTGAAAATAATATAGCATTTCCTATTAAATTTATTCTTAAAAATTCTTTTTTTCATGACTAATAAATATTCAACTATAAAATATTGAAAAAAATCTGTGAATAAAAAATAATATAATTCCTTAAAAACATTACATATGTTAGTTAAAATGTGTATAAATTAAATATCCCTTAAATAATCACAACATAAGGAATGTGTTATACAAATTTAGAAATTTTTCGTATATATTATTAATGTTTTACTGAATAATAAATTATTAATTTCTATCTACTTTTTGTATTTTTTGTAAGAACCCTGTTTTTCACTAAGGTATGGAGCATTTAAATTTCGGTCTAATCTTTTATATAGGACCTAATAATGATTTCTAATGGGTTAGAGAAGGAATTAGTGGAGTTAGGGGATTTTTTAGAGCCTAGAACAAATATTTTAGAGAAAAATAGGACTGGTACATGGTTTAGAGTAAACTGTATAGGAATGCAGCACGGATTGGAAAACTTTGTGGATTGGGTTTTTTTAGATAGATCCACCTTGGACGATTGGAAAATAGTCATACACCATAACTGTGAAAGTGCACCTTCTACTCAGATAATCATGTATAGTTTATCACATGGATTTTCAAACCATGTGGACAAACAATCCAAATGCTATTTTCTAGGAAATTTTACAATTTTCCCTTAGTGATTTAATTATCCCCTTACATCTACCCTAATCCTTGTTTATGTGGTATTTACATACATGGATCTCAAATTTGAGATTTGTGAAGGTCAAATATAGGTATTTAAAGATCTCTATCATATATATACTGATCAAACATCGGTTCATCACATTGGATGTGCAATGGTAAGTACTCAAGTCTATTTGATCATCTTTCCTTCTCTCTTGATCTCATCATAATTATCATGGTGTGATTTTTTTATATTTAATTATATCTACAATAATCCAATGATCATCAAGGAAATACACTAGAGGATGAGATTCATACAAGCCTTAGGTGGGTTTCCTATAAATCGTCCATCAAGTTCATTGATTTCGGATTTATTATGGGGGGCCCATAAATTTCCTTGGGTGTCGTTTATAGAATTTACAAGACATGATTAGAAAAATTAGAGAAACATGGTTATTATATTTTCAAATATGTGATTAGTTGTTTGTGGTTACACCCTAAAATCCATCCTTTCCATGTCGAAGGTTATGCCATACTTTTTGTTTCGTGTATTGACATGCATGTGCCACTGTTCAGGTGTTTCTTAGCATGGACATTATCAGGGTAATATTTTCTATATTAAATTTATTGATTTATATTTTTAATTTATTAATGGAAAGTACCTTGTATTCTCACCACTTGACCCTCCTAAATTATGGGGTTTAATTGATTATTAAGTTTGAAATGGAAAAATGGAAAGAATACTGATTATATGACTTGGCTAGATTAAATTTAAATGATTAGTAAGATTCATGTTTATAAAAGCCCTTAAAAAATTAATGGAATGTAGCAAAATAAACCTTAATTATTGAATATTATATAAATGGAATGAATAAAGATATCATGCTACTTGGTCATGTCACACTAATGAAAGGCAAGGCTTGGACCAAATGGACTTATTGATTAATGATGTTTTCATGCAACTTGATATTATCACACTAATGAAAGGAAAGGAATGAACAAAAATAAATATTACATGACTTAATAATCAAATATGAATGGACTGACTTGAGCTCACCTTGGATTCAGATTAGAGAATTCCATGTGCACTTTGGAACCCCATTTTGATTCACGGATACAGCTTACATAGATTGAAACCCACCTAGATCCCAATACTTGAATATTATTTTGATGCTTGATATAACATTTTAGGATAACTTAAATATCATTAAAATATTATTTTGATACACTCCTTAGATCCAGGATTGACAATTAGGTTCCATAGCTAAATCCCATCGACCCCAATCATTACTTAGCCCTATTTTACCATGGATGAACTCTGTAGACTCTATAGTACTATTATTGTGGAATGCATTGGACTATTCTCCATGGATTATACTCTTACCCCATTCCAAGTTCTAATTATTACTGAGTTGGTGACCCTCGAGGTCTATGTCTCCATGGTTGTTATCTCAGGACATCACTATTAAATATTATTAGAAGTTTCCTTATCATAACATTGAACCTTCACTATGGTAACATGTGACTTATTTATATAATGGTAATTATTAAATAATAATTTTTTTACAGGTTTAGAGACTAGCCAAGGGATGAAGTAGGTACTTGGGTATTTAGTTACATTTCACTCCATTGTATTATTGATGCATTCTTCCTCACTGATACATTTCATTTTCAATGGACAAATTTTATAGAAACTATTGGTGGTGGCCAATTGAGAATTTTCTCACACCCTCTCTTAGCACCGTTTGAGACAAATCATGGTATACAGTGTTTCCGGTGCTGTAAAATGGAATCATATGGCTTCAAACCCATGATTGATTTCTATTTAGTATGGTTCATGATAGTAGATGACCGAGTTGAATCTCAAGATGCTTGGGATACTCTTTTATTGTTTTTATACTTTCATGGAAAATGTTATTTCTACTATATTGTACCCATGTTTTCTAGTTTTCAAGTGACAAGACATATCATCATTAGTTGTTGTATTCCTGTATGTTATTCTAGTTATTTCGGTTACTCATACTATTGTATATATTTTACATTGTGTTTCATATTTACTTGTATTGATTCTGCTATTTACCTATCTTTACATTCATCTATTATGATACACTTTGGTAATGAGGGAATATTCTCCCCACTCACACACCCTAGGCCCTTTCTTCTAGGGATTAGCCTATGTTGTTTGAGGATATGCTCTTGAGACCATGTGGTCCACTGGGCTCGGGGAACCCTTTAAATGGTATTAGGGTCTAGGACATCAAAAATTGGTATCAAAAGAGTTTATTTTCCATTCGTACTTTTCTATATGGAGGAAACATATTGGATATTAGAAACACATGGGAATTTTCCATAAGTAATTCTTGGTCATTGAGAACCCATGATCAGGGTAAAAACTAGGTTACTTAAATTATAATTTTTGTTCTACTTTTTCCTATTATAGTTGATATTACTACACTATATGGGGATCAACATTTTGTGTGGTTTTGTTGATTATTACTCTATTTAAGTATTTTCTTCATCCTTGTCTTGATGATATGAGTGTAAGGAGAACTGTTACCTACATCATTATAATCACATAGAATTTTCATGTCCTGAATACTGCCATGCCATATAGGTTCGTTTCACTACTTTGGATTACTTGACATGCATATGATTGTTGAGTGATTATTCTATAGTTATATTATTCATGTATTACTCTTGGTTTTGATTGAGTGATTGGCTATCTCAATTCATGATGTGTATGGGACCTTGTGGGTTGGGATTACTAATTTTCCGATTCGAGCCATTATGCTATATATAAATAACTATTGTTTATTTTGATTGGTTTTTGGGAACTGATTCATTAAAAATGGATATCTATTATAAAGTGAATCATGATATCTAAAATGAAATGGATTCACATATCTATCCCTCGTTATCATGTTTATTAAAGGTTAAGGGGTAAAGCTGGTAGTTAAATGTAAAATGAAATGAAATTTATACACGATCAGTTACCGATAGCTGGCCATTTATGTGGGTAATTTGGGTAGTATGCCTTGGGTTGTGAGTTTCCGTATGTTTATCATCCTATATTGATCCTATCCTTCTTCTTACTCTTGTTTTGAATAATTTTTATTGCATTTTAGACCTTTTCCACTACGACAACCTCGTATCATATGCTAGGAAGCTGGAGACAACCATGCTCTAGACTTGGTGGGCCCTAAGACACCACTCTAATCTCTAGGAGTGAAAATAGAGGAACCTTTTATTTTACCTAATTTGGTCATTGATTTCCATGTTCATGATATTTTTCGATTTATAATGAAATCCATGAATGGTTTTTCTTGGCCTGCACCTACGACAACTGATCTAACTCACGAGTTCCTGCTGAAGCATCCTCTGACCTTTTCCGAGGATGATGGTCATTAGGATGTTAGGTCTTAGTTTTAATCCACCATACATATCATTGAGAATATAGAGACACCTCCTGAGAAGAGGTTAAAATTTAAATATACATGCTTCAGGAATTATCTATGTGTTGGTCTGATGTGACTTCCCAGGATGGCCATCATCAGGGAATGTTATCTGTTGATTTCCAGACTGCGGTCTTTGATCAGTTATTACTTCATACATAGAGAGATAATAGTTCTAGATAGTTCATGAATATTTAGCAATGTTCTATGTCCATTATGTAATATTCAGGGAATTTCATGGATTTTTAGTTTTTTTCCATGATTCTAGATGGTGATGATAATTCACATACTAGACATTTCAAGGACAGGATTTAGTACAACATTTGTGCATAAGAGAATGACTCTATCCTTTCAAATTTCCATGAAATTTTTAATCAGACTCCTATCATTGAGCGTGACATATGGGATGGCTATAGTACTAGGTTTAATGTATCAGTGTTGCATCATGCCAGTAGTTCTCCCGATGGAAGGAAATATTCTTTTGAGGTGTCTCGTTGGGGATGTGACAACCAAAGTGTGTGTTTTGGTAGCTCTAAAGTGTTTCATCAGTGTGTATTATGGGGTAATTCAAAGCCTTAGTGTGGTAGAGACCCACTGGTGTTCCAGTCTGGTGGTTGTAGGGAGAATCTTCATCATTTTTTGCAGAACCTTTCCACTTTCCCTATGTGGAAATGGTTTCTCCACAGCTCCACCTTCCTAAGAGGGTTCTTTTATGCTATGTCAAGTAGGGAGTTAGAATATCACCAGTATTTCTTTCCAAGGAGGAGGTCATGGAGGTGAAATCTAGACCAACAGTCACAAGTATTTCCTGTAGAGATGTTTTGAATAGGGTTGTCCATCTATTTCATAGGGACGTGGATCAGGCCAGTTGAATGCACTACAACCAATACCCAAGGATTAGGATGTTGGACCATCTAAAGTACAAGGTATTATTCATGTGGAATCTACCATAGTAATGGATTTATTGGATACAAGTTCTTTGAACTATTTTATTTCGGTTTCAACAGAAGAGAGTCTCAGACTGTAGATATAGTATCACTACGGTGTAATGACCCTAGATATGCCTTTAGGGGTAAAAACAATGGTCATACACCAATTTAGGGTCATTATCCTTGAGGTAGGTAGTTAATATTTCTTTTGAAACCTCTTTTTTCTCGATATGATGGGCATCGATGCTATTCTTTAAATGGACTTGTTTATTCACTATCATGCTTCTGTAAAATGATATTTTCATAGGTTTCTTCTACATCTATAGAAGGTAGAATTTATCTAAATAAGGTTGAATGGTATATCCATGTTAGAAGAGTTGGATCAGATCATCATGGACTAGTTGGAGTGACAGAGTAGATTGAAAATATCTTTACATATATTAGGGATTACGAAAATCTGATTTCCCTTCAGTAGTGGATCATTTCAGGGATGACATTCATGGTGAATTTTCTATTTTACATCTTGAGATATAGGTAGAGTTTAAAATTGAGCATGTTCTTGGAGTATCATCTTTTTCCATTATTCTATAAATAATTGAAGCTATAGTGCTTCTAGAGCATGAGCGACAGTTAGAAGATTTTGAGTCCAAAGGCATTATACGGCCTAGTACACCCTCTTAGGGTTCACCCGTTCTTTTCTCCATGATCGCAGATGGAATATTATGTCTATGAAAAGAATATATATGTTTGAACTAGATTAATTTCAAGAGTTGTCATCCACTACCTTGAATAGATGATATCTTTGACCAGATCCAAGGAGCCAAGGTATTCTCCAAGATTGACCTGAGATAGTTTTATCATCAGGTTTGAGTTAGGCTATCAGACAAACCACGTATAGATTTTCATTGTATTTATGGTCTATATGAGTACCTTCTTATGTCATTTGGTCTTAAAAACACTTTGGCCATTTAAATTGAACTATATAATAGGGATTTCCACCCCTATTTGGACTCTATTGTCAACGTCTTTTATGATGACATATTTGTGTCTTCTCACACTCATAAAAACCATACCATACATCTTGAGATCATTATAAGTACACTAAGAGAGTATCATCATTACACCAAGCTTTCTATGTACCACTTATGGATTTACATACTCCACTTCATGGGTCATATATTACACCAAGCCCTGACTACATTTGGGGTAATTTTACAATTTTTCCGTTAGTGGTATAATTATTCCCCTCGTTCTTCCCTAATCCATGTTCATGATGGATTTGCCTCATTGAATCTCAAATTAGATCTTTTTAAAGTCCAATTATAGGGATTGAAAGATTTTATTCATTTGGAGTCTGATCAAGCTTATGTTCATCATGTTGGTTGCGCAATGGTATGTACTTGAGTCCATTTGAACATTTCAGTTTCTCTCCTTCTCTTGACCTAGTTATCAAGGTGTGAGAGTTTTTACTCATTTTTTAAATATACCACGATCTAAGACAAATCATGGTCCACAATTGGTGGCGGAGATTCATACAACCCTAGAGTGGGTGGTCCATAACTCATCCTACATGATCGTGGATTTTGGATTTATAGTGTGGGGACCACTGATTTCATTGGGTTACGTTAATATAATTTTTATGCCATGATTATAATCATTAATAATTTATTGTTAATATATTTCCAAATATGTGATTTTTTGTTAGTGGTTACACACACAACTCCATCCTTTCTATGTCGATGGCTATTCCATAATTGTTTTTTAGTGTTTTGAAACATTTGTGCCACCATTCAGGCATGCCTTTACATGACCACTAAAATGGGAATATTTTCTATATTAAATGGATAAATTTATATATTGAATTGAATAATTTAAATTACCATTTATTCTCACCACATGACCCACTTAATTTAAGTGCTTCAGTTGATAATTATGTGTGAAATAGAAAATTGGAAAGTATACCAAGTATATGACTTGACTAAATTAATTGTAAATGATTAGTAGGTTGTCTGTTCATAGAACCCCTTACAAAAATAATTGAATGTATAAGAATGAAACATAATTATTGAACATTAGTTAAATAGAATTAATAAAGGTAGCATGCTATTCTTCCTTATCATACTAATTAAATGCATGTCTTGAACCAAATCGACTTATTGATTATTAAAGGCTGCATTCTACATGACCTTATCACCCTAATAAAAGAAATTTATTGAATGAAATGTAATATTACATGACTTCATAATTAAAAAGTAATGGCCTGACTAAAGCTCCCCTTGGGTTTAGATGGGAGAATTCCAGTAGAACTTTGGAACCCCATTTTGATTCAAGGATACTACTTGGTTATGTGGAAACCCACCATGAATCCAATCCTTGTATATTCTTTTGCTGCTCGGCATGACATCATAGGATCCCATAAATATCATTATATGATTCCTTGAATATATTCCTTGGATCAAATATAGACAAGTAGGATCCACAGCTAAATCCCATCAGACGCAGTCATTTCATAGACCTATTTTACATTGGATGATCTCCTTAGACTCGGTAGGCATCTCATTGTGGAATTCCTAGGACATTGCTCCATGTATTACACTAATACCCCATGATAGGCTACATTAATTACTGAGT
This sequence comes from Viscum album, assembly GCA_963277665.1. Taxonomy (NCBI): domain Eukaryota; kingdom Viridiplantae; phylum Streptophyta; class Magnoliopsida; order Santalales; family Viscaceae; genus Viscum; species Viscum album. The sequence continues at coordinate 916,489,566 of OY728164.1, read as the reverse complement.
TTGCGACCCTTGAGGTCTAAGTCACCTTGGTTATTACATCGGGTCATCACGTTTAAATATCATTACAGGTTTCCATATAATAACATGGAACCTTAACTATTCTAACATGTGAATTATTTACAAACTGGTTATAATCAAATAATGAATGGTTTGCATATTCAGAAACTAGATGAGTGTTGAAGTAGGGAGTTGGTTATTTAGTTACATTGTAATTATTTACATTATTGATGAATGCATACACGTTATTACATTTCCATTACATGGGTCTAAGGTTTTATACACCTTTGGTGGTGGCCCTGTAAGAATTATCTCAATCCTTATCCGGGTACTGGTTGGTTCCTGTTGTAGATTACATGGTTTTAGGTGTAGAAAACGGAAATAATATGGCTATAAAACTTTATTTCATGCAGTTTATTTTGGAGCATGATAGCAGATGACTATGCCAGAGATCAAGGTGATTGGGATAGTATTTTATTTCATTTATACTTTTATGGAGGATGTTATGTACACTTTTATGTATCCATGTTTTCCTATTTTCTAGTGACATGACATATCATCAGCAGTTATTCTATGATTTTATTGTATTCAGATATTTTAGTTATTTTTATCATTGTCTCAATTTTTTTATGCATTTTATTTACTCATTTTTCTTCCGTTATTTACCTATATTTACATTCATCAACTACAATACACTTTTTTAATGAGGGAGTAGTCTCCCCAGAGACCCATCCTAGGCCATCGCTGCTTGTTGGTAGCCTCTAGCATTTGAGGAGATTCCTTTCTGGCCAAGTTTCCCAATGATCTAGGGGAACCCATTAAGTGTTATCCTGGTCTGAGATGACACATTTTTGAATGTTATGGTATTTGTAAATAATTTTTGGGAAAACATGTCATTTTATGAAAATTACATAAGGAAAACATTTAGGGGGAGTAGATATGAAGAAAAAAAAGAACCCGTCATAATTGAGGTGGAATTAATAGAAAATTAATTAATATATCAAGATGAGATTTGAATTATTTGGGGACTTTTGGGTTTACTAAGACTGAAATGATAGGTTTTATGATGATTAATGGTACATATCAATAATGAAAGAAATATTTTGAATTTGTGAAGATAATACCATGAAAATATACATAAGAAAAAAATTAATATGAAAAGTCATTATTGGGATGTGACTAAAATCATAATAATATTAAATAAACACATATTAAATTTGGGATCAATGATGTTATGGGTGTAACACCATTGAAAAAAAAAAATTCATTTGTGGTAGAAAATGTCATAACATAGACTATTGTAAACTATTCAAAATCAAATATACTAAACAAAGGAATTATGAATCAAAGAAATAATATATCTATAAAATAAATTTTTTTATTGATTTGGTGTGAGGAATATCTAATGAATAATCAGAAAACATTCCTAAAATGTGAAACTTGTTGAATTCCAAGGATATGTGTGAAAACTATAAAATTTATTGGAATTATATTATAATAAAATTTTATATGTATCTATATATATGAAGAATTATTAAATTATAAATGGAATTCACCTATGACTACTTTTGATAGGAATGAATGTTGTGAAAAAATGTTTTTTACATAAAATAGGGACTGACATGTTCTAAAAATGAATTATCATATGTAAAGAATAGTTGTAAGAGAATATAAATATTGAGAAAGAATAGAAAAAACGAAACTGATTTTATAATGAATGTGATGATTCCTACATCATCTGTGAAGATAGTTGTGTTGAGGAATAAGATTTAGCAATGTTTCTCTTATAATGAATAATTGAAGAGCCACATTATTCCAATATGTACATTTTCTTTACATTTTATTGAATTAATTGAAGAAGATGAACGAGCATTGAAAATACCATAAATTGAGGAATGAATTGATCACAATATAGATTTCAATTGATCCACCATTGAGTACTATTACAATCATGTTTCCTCTTTAAAAATATCCAAATAATATTAGATGAAACTTGGATTTTACTCTTGAGTATGGTCAATCATGATGAACAATTATAGAGTTCATCACTTGAGGGTGAAAATAGAAGTAAAACCATGAGATATCTATATCTCTTTTGATATCTTATGAATATATAATGTTATGAAGAGGATTGTAAATGATAATTATAAATTATAAATGTCTTGGGAATGAATATTTTTATAGTTGTAGTTTATTTTTTATATTCTATTTTTTCTATGCTAAAATATCAATTATAAAAGGGAAAAACGTATTAATTGTTAACAAAAAGGTAAAGGAAACCTTAAAATAAGATTTAAATTCTTACACATGGATGTTTTAATCTTTTTTCAAATGAATACTGAATATCATTTGAGTGACTTTTCAACAACCCCAAAATATATGGATTTTTTTGGTATCACATGCAAAGAAATTATTGAATAAATTGATGTAATATTTGATCATTCCATTTATACATAATTAGTATGGATCACGTAGAAATAGATTCTGTTAATTTTACCACATAGAAATTATTGGTGTGGTTCCATCCTTATCTATAGTGAATAAGATTATAAATGTCATTATAGGGAAATATTTTCATAAAATTTGAATTTTGGAGGTGATGATTCATTCCCATACATCTATAATTTGTCTAATTGTTTATTTATGGAAAATATAATATTGAATTTACAAATGAAATTATATTTACAAAAGGGTACTAAAAAATCAAAGGGGTATAAATAAGTACCAAAATAGATTATTGATGTTGAAATGATGTTGATGTTGAATTGTTATCAATATGTTATGATTATGAAAAGTAAATTTCTGTTAAATTTGATGACTATTGAGCTAATTTAAAATGTAAAATTCTTATACCAATTAATATGATTCATTATTCAAAGAATTTTTTATATGTCTGAATCCCATTCAAAAAAATAATAGATATATTTTTTATAATGAACATGATGAGAGATGTGGATTAATATTAAAAAGAGAATCTATTCTTATTAAGTGTTTAGGTGTAATATAAAAAATAATTTCCAAATAGTGGTAAAATGAGGGTGGAAATATTATTCATGGTGTTCAAAAGTCCTGTGAGAATTGGTTTCTACATGGAAAACTCTGGTAAATGCATCAAGAACATGGGGTTATTCCACATGGGACACATTGTGATGAGGAATGATAGAATAAAGAAAAACTCATACTCAAAAATATTGAGTTTATTCTATATCAAGTATAATAAGGTAATGTGAAGATGATGGATCTTCACTATAAAATGGATGAACAATGGGTATTGTTTTTGAATCGTAAATGGTATGGATATAACACAGAGATATAATCAAATAATTTGTGATTAATCACAACCATATTTCAATTTCTTCCTCAATATTAAATTAATGATTCTAAAAAAAATTTATAGACAATACATTTAGGGTGTGAAATCTTCTTTTTACCATATTCAATAAAATATGTTGACCAATTTTGGTGATCTATACAATATCTAATGATGACAATGAGAATCATGAATGTTATCTTTCACATGCATATAACATTTTAGGAGAACCCCACTATTGAATGATGTAAAGGAATAATGATTTATCAAGTATGGAATGGGATTATGAGATGCATGTAATGAGAAGAACGTTCAGTTGATCACATTTTCATGAGGTAAGGTAGAAATTAACTTCCATGGATGATGTTTAATGCATAGGAAAAATATGTTTTATGATGATATTTATTTTCTATAACAATTTTTTTGGGAGGATTCAGTCCACATAAAATAATCACGTTGTTCTTAGGGTGCGGAGGTGGTTGAATTTTTCTATAAATACCCAAAACCATTAAATTTTAATCGTATGAGATTAATGAAAATCATAGAGTTTTGTGATAGAGAAATAGAGTCAGAAAATTTATTTATATTCATGAGAGTTTTTCTTATCATTATGTTACTCCAAGGCCATCTCAACAACATTAATATTAGAAGAGTTTTGTGATATTGTTATTATATTAATTAAATTCACTAATAATAGCAGTAATAGGTCCCTAATATACTTATATGTGAATAAGGAAAAAGGGAAACGAAAAGTTTATACTCATGGTATCATGAATGAAAAAACTTCTCCACACATGTGATAATATACATGAGTGAGTAAGAACTATAAGTTGATATTTTTTAAGGAGAAGAAGTATCACAAGATTATAATATTCTCAATGAATTATGTTATGTAATGAAGTAAAATCTTCATGGTTTAAATATATTACATGTTTTATAACACAATAAATGAATGAATAATTAACATATTTCAATTATAAATCATTTAAATAGCCTTGTGTTTGTGAACTATATGAGACAAGATTTTAGAGATATTTCTTAAAGGAAATATATGATTCTTTGGGAAGAGAATTTATACATGTTATAGAAGAAAATGGTTTTTGTATGCATTCTTTCATTATTCATCATGTGTGTTCCCATGAAATTATAATTTCATGAAAATTATATGAAATTAGTAAATTATTATTTTTTCAGAAATTACAATAAATATTAGTTGAGATGTCTATGAATTGTATTTGGTAGAAATGATTTTCTAGAAAAGAAAATGAAATATATTTTTCAAAAACAGTGTGTTTTGAAATTTTAGTAGGACTAGGAATTCATTAAATAATGTGAATAATATCTACCTTTCCATTATTTCACTTAGGAAACTGATCATACAACAGTGATAATAAATTTTTGACCAATATCTTCAATCTGAAAAAAATACTTGTGCATGATCACAAGATCATGTATGATCCAACAACCTCATGAAGGAAGTGGAATATCATTTTTTGTAAAACCCACATATAGGTGAAAAAGATCTTTCTATAATAGATCACACCATTAGAATAACAACATCGTTAACATTCATTAAACTAGTTACTGGAATATTGTGATTAGGGGATCTAATTAATCACTAAAGAATAAGGTGTAGTTTGGGGTTCTAACAAATTTATAGTGTTTTATTATTTCTTTAGGTGGGGGTATGGCTCATTTTTAATTGGTGGTCTAATTATTTACTATTTTAATCACTATCTGATATTGTATAGATTCCATATTTGGGGGTTTAATCCAACACGACATTGATTATGAACACTCATTGAGTCTAAATCTTTTATAAATATAAATTGATGAACTGGATTAACTTTTTAAATTGCTACTATATCCAATCATCCTTATATGTGAAATATTTTTTCAAAAGGGTATAGAATAAAAAGAATTTTTTTTGTAAAACAAGTCACATGACATTCACCACCCCTCCCAGTGATACTGAATGATCCATTGGGAAATTAATTATTCTTATTAAAATATTAATAATTGCATGGTATGGGATGGACTTGTTTATAGGATATAAAAATGTATTGTTAGGATACAAGAAACATTGACTCTCAATGTTATACTTAGATAATTGTATCTCACAAGAGGATTATAGTAGGTTGTGTGATCATGGAGGGATTGATTACATACCATAGAATACCAATATAATATTTAATGGTGAAACTTGTAAATTTTTGAGTTATTTATGTGTGTCAATTTAGTTTTTCTGTAAGACATAATCAATGAAAGGGTGAAAAAGAGTGATTTGTTCACAGTAAAAACTGATATTGGTAAATTTAAGGGGTATAAAAGTAATGTAGTTGTAATTGTATTTTTAATTTCCAACACTTATTAACATCTATTAATTTTTTCCATATTCGAATTAGTCCCCTAAATTGGTATCAATGATATTTTTACCTCTATTGGGTTCACTATTTGTAATTTTTCTCTTTTATTAATTTATTTACTTTTTTATTTATAATGAAGTGTTGTTTTGTGGAAGACATATTTATTTAATATCAAAAATATGTTTCTAAACATTAATTTATGATGAGTAAAAATAATGATAAGAATAAAATAATGATGATTCCCCTGTTGTCAAAATAGGATAAAATTTAAGGGTCACCAATCAAGGAAGAAAAATATATATTGCAAGGAGAAGAATGTGTGCTTTTATGTACCTCAAAAGATGTTAACAACCTTACTACCTCAATGGGATCATGTTATTTACCTAATAATATGTAATTTGATTATTTTTTATTAACTAATCCATTTGATAGATTAATAAAATGCATGTTATCATATGTAATATATATATATATATACATATATATTCACTAAAGGATATGATGCATAACATGAACCATAAATTAGGTTTTACTATTTTTAGATTTTTCGAAATTAGATGGAAGATATCATTCATCTTGATGTGTATGTGGATAACTTGAATGTGTATTTTATAGAAAAATTTATTACTTTCATTATCCTCTTATAAAAATTACATTTAATGAAGTTGTGTATATTGTGATTTTTGTTAGTTGAATAAAATTTCAAGTAGAGTGGATCATCATAATCCAATAGAATCATTCTCCGCCAATTATTTTTAGAATATGTTACATGAATTAGATGATATTATTAATACCAAAATGGATTTCAGGAATACACAATTGAATATTAAATCCAAGGGAATAAAGTTGATTAACTCACCATTATAATAGCAGGCTATATTTCATGAAGATAATGTTTGGAAGATATGTATATAATTTTAAGAGATAGTATCACTGATAGTATATTAGAATAACTCACTCAACAAGATATGTATTAAATTCAATATTAAATAGATAATCTTGAAATGACATATATTGTGTCTTCAAAATCAACTAACTGTGGAGATACATTAATCAAGAAATAAAAATATGTAAAAATTCATAAGTTCTTCTATTATGTGACAAGAATATTATTATATTATTTTATAGTTTTTCAATAGAATTATTATTTAGTGTAGATCCATCCTTATCTATATCTCATGTTTACACTATGTTTGTTTTCATGAAAATCATTGTTTTAATTTCAAATTTTTTTAATGTATGGATATGAATAAATGATTGGATTCTTACAACCATTTTCCTGGGTCATCGAAGGATAATATTCTATATTGATTCCCTAATTGAAGTTAAAAATGGGATGAATAAATTCTAATAACATCATGTCCTTGAATTTGAAAACTAATGTTAGTGTTTACTAAAGAATAGAAAAACCAGGTTTTTGGAGAAATTCTAGTGGTGCAGTTGGTTTGCTAAATGTTCACATGAATTTTTGTAATATACTATAAATTTTTAGGTACAAAAGATTAAATTTCAGGGTGGTGTATTATATAGATGAAGAAAATATATACATATTATGATGAATCTACCAAATTCAAATCGATTTAAACAAATTAGTGATTTATTCGTGGTTTTCAATGTTATACACATATAAGTAATGAATTATAAAGTCTTCCTATATCAAATTTATGAAAATATATAACTCCACTTTTGAATAAGGATGATTAATATATTATTAAAAGTTTAATTTTGTTTCCAAAATACATTACACCAAACTCGATTTAAATAACTGGTGGATGATCCTTACAAATCTAGATGAATAAAAAAACATTAAAAATAGGTCCACAAACATTGTTAAGAGTAATGATAAATCTAGTAAATCTATTGTGAATATAATAACTCACAATAATTCACTTGGAGACTCAATGAATTTTGATATTATGTAAAGAGAATTTAAATTAATTTAGACATCAAATTTAGAGGCAACTGATAAATATTAAGAATAACCTGTCAGTGCTACTGAAATAAAATTAGTAGACTACACATGAATATTTTATATTTTATTATTTTTTTAAAAAAATGAAAACTATTATGTTATATAAGTTCTATTTAGTATATGAAAAATGACTCGACATAAATTCGATTTTTTTTTTAAAATCATTAGAACATATGATGAAGCATTTAAATGACTCCACAAGTAATGATAATAATACATAATATCTCATATAAGGAAAATGAGGATGTTATGAGACCCATGAGACCCATGATACGAAAATCAATATAATATTTGAATAACATATGTATAATCATAAACAGTAGAGTATTATTAGTGAGAAAGACATATCAAAATTGTTGATCACAGAAAGATGTAATAAGATCCAACATATTAACTTTTATCTATGTGGTTTATTGGGGATTATAATATTGGGAATTGTATGTGACTCATATTAATAGTGAAAGAACCTAATACGGATGGGACGATATCAATAATGGATAGAAAATATGAATAAGTCACCTTCACTGAGTGATTTATTAAACATTATTCAAATAAAAATAGGATGAATAATTATCATCAATAAATGTTCAGAAGGTTTTTTCACCATTGGGAAATAATAATATGATGATACATTTATGGATTATTAATAAAATATGGTATTACAAATAGAATAAATTAATTTTTTTATCCATGCTAAAGATGTAAATGATTCCAAATCATGAAAAAAATGATTTGCATTTCTGATGATTATCATCATAGAAATCCAAAAGCATATCTATTGAGTAGATTCATCATTATACATATCGTGAGAAGTGTCTCCATTAAGGTATATAAATAATTCATGTTGAAGAATATTATATATTTTTTATCTCAATAAAATATCAATATTCTATAATTTTATTTCTAAAAATTTCATTAAAGAGGAATTTATTCATTATCTGCAAGCCATCATAATTAAAATTCATATCCAAAAAAATTAGTGGAAAAATTAAATTTTTATCAATGATATACAAGTGAAAGGTGTATGAAGCTATAAAGTTATTGTTACATTCCATTTTCACTTGATTATTATATTATGTATTGTAGTGGGAGTAGGAATATTTTTTTGACATGTTTTATGGTATATTTTATCTCAATTACTATATATGAATCTGATTATAGACAGAAAATAGTTGGACGTTCCTTAAAGACATTTAGTGATATGTATCATTTAATTTGTTATAATTCAAATTTGTATGGTATAAATTAGTGATCTAACTCTATCCCCCGCATTTCCTACACCAATCATGTATTACATAGATATAGAGTGAAATGGTTTATTACACATTCCTATGTATTAATATATACCCTTTACTGAGTATATTTTAGTTATTTTCAATAGGGGAGAAATAAAAAAAATAGTGAGAATGGGAGAGGTAGTAAATTGGAATGAATTATGTTGGGAAGTTAAATATTTTAGAGTATATATTTACATATAATTTCTATTGGTTATTGAAAAAATAAAATTTGTGAGATCATTGAGCCAACATTTTGATTTTTTTATTTTTTCAATTCTTATCCGTAAAGATGTTTTTTATTAATGTCAATATGTACCCATAAGGATGTGGTATTTTGAATGATTAGTTGATGTTTCCAAGTCTGTTAAATAGTTTGAATAAGATAATAATAATTTTGAATTAGTTGGTATAGTTTTTAATGATTTAATCACTCATTTATTATAATAATTATTCATAATATGTGAATGGATTTATTATCTCATAAGTACATGATATATTGATGTAAAATGTAAAAAAACATCACTATTTAATGGAGTTTGAGGATTCTTAGTGAAGTTTTATTCTTCAATTAAAAATTATCTCATTGAAGAAGTTTTTGAAATTAATTGAAAGTAATAATAATAATGATAATATTTATTATATATATTGATAATAGTTCATGAGGTTAGTGTATTTAATGTAGAAATATGAGTTACACTTCAGTAAAATTGAATTTGTGTCATAGATTTTGATTGAAGGAGAAGGTATTTACCATATATCATGTATTATGTCATAGAATATATTTAGGTTAGAGGTTGTTCTCCTTTGAAAATTATAGACCTCCATAGTAGGAAGAACTTATTGTATAGTATGGAGAAGTTGGAGAAATGTGATTTCACTAAAGAAAAGTTTAAAACACAATGAGGATTATTGAATATAAAAGTACTACATTGATAAATAGATTCCACATTATTAAGAATAAAGGATTTATTTTGTTAATCATAAGCTTATATAGGTCTCTATGCCATTATAATGAACCAAGCCATATGCTTTGGAATAGTTAAGTGCTCGTGTTTTGGAAGGATGACCACTTTATTGAAGAGTATGGTTCTCTTTTTGGTGGAACTAGAATATATATGGCCTCCACATTAATTGGAATTTTTTGTAAATGTTCTGACATTGTTTTCCACACCTAAGTGCTACATTTTATACAATTTGGTAATCCTTGATATTAGTATACATTTGAAACACAAGAGTGTGATCAGATAAAAATATGTTCAGGAAGTTACAAATTATTAGTTTTACAACCATAAGACTCTCCAATGAGGAATTATATACTATGATTTCTGAATTTTTCAATGATATAAATAATATTTATGGTTTGAATATACCATATTTGTTTGGTGGTTATTTTAACTCCATATATCATTAAATAAAAATTTAATTATCAATTTATATTTAATCAAAGAACCAATGTCTTTGTTTAGAGAACAATTTAAAGAAAAAAGTTGTTCTAAATTTGAATATGAAGGAAAAATGGATACTATAAGAATTGGATGGTTTTTGGGGTTGATTTATTAATATACAAGTGACTTTAGAAGTGTAGTTTCATAATAGAAAGTGAGGTTTTTTTAAAACGCTTATTATGGAGAGAATTTATATATAAGGGAAGATAATTTGAAATCGAATTATATCAAATAAATTATTTGTTTTAGGAATTGATGGTGAAGAATTATCTTAACAGAATTACTAAATTGATGGAGGATATTCAATAAGGAATATATCTATTAGAACCTTGTTTTGGAAGTAAAAAAAGACGAAAAAGTAATAGAAACAATATGCAGTGGTTATTCCTTCCAAAAATAAATATAAAAAAGTCCTTCATTACATATATTAAAATAAAATAAGAAAAAGATAATGAGTAATTTAGTTCTTCTATAATTAAAATGAATATGTAAAAGATAGTGTGCATTTATATTTCACAAAAAAGATGATGAATCACATCCCTATTTATGAAATTTTTAAAAAATGTTTATAAAGAGATAATAAATCTATAAAAATAATAAATTGATCATTTTTATAGGTATATATAATTATTCTTGAAATTATTATCATTTTAATATATAGGATAACCCTATTTATTAGATATAGTCCTGAATTTTAGGGGGACCAGTGATTATGGGATTCCAACTTATTTAATGGAATTTTTATCTCACATGAATAATGTAGTGGGTTGTGTTCTCATTGTGAAATTTAGTTAACACCAAAGATATTCCATATCATATTTATTGTTGATACATGAAAATTATCATGTTTACTGATTTTGTGTAGTTGGTTATGTTTTAGTAATGAATGTTGGAGGGATACAACAAGAGTGATTCATTCAAATTATCAATACATAAGGGTAAATTGAATAGTGATAAATATAAATTTGATTAAATTGTCTCAAGACATACCAACTCTAATTCAAAACCACCACACCCCTATCAGTGTGTCTTCTATAGCAACTGGTTACCCCAATTGGTATCAATGCATGCTTAACCCTGATTGGATTATGAATATTAAATTATAATATTTAAAGATTTGATTTGATTTCGTATTTTTTATTAAACCTTATTTTTCTAATAGAGTTACTTTCATCAGATCAAATGAAATTTTATGCATTTTATTTTTTGAATCTGAAAAATATAGAGAAGATTAAAATAGAATTATTTCCTAGTTATCAAAAGAGGAATAAGTTATAGGTTCTCCAAGAAGGAAGGATGTAGTATCTTACAATGAATGTAAAAGGCGATTCGATGTACCACCTTGTTTATGGAATGTAATATTACCTCAATAGAATCAATAAATTAAATTATTCACATATTATATGAATATTCATGTTTAGATTTCCCAAAATAAAATAATAATAAAATGGGTGCGACCATATTATAACAAATATATCTATTAATTCATTAATGATTATGATTCATGGTTTACCCAATCAATTTTTAAAACCCACACTTTAATGTATGTTATGTTGTTTTAATTATTTTTTTAATTTTTTTTTCTTGGTCATTCAGTATGAATTATTTTTGAAGTTTTTAGGTTTTTATGGAATATGTTTGGGGGATTTATTATTGGTTGATGGTTTTTAGAAACTGAGTGTTATTTCTAAGGTAACCATCTGATTATCTGAGGCTGATGGATTTTTTTTGACTAGTGTGTAGATCATCCAAAACATGTGGATTCCTCATAGAATACATAAATGTAAACATAGAGGTAAATGCATATTTAGTTCATTTTTTTGTCAAATTGTGAAGACAAAACATGTTAGGGGGTGGTTTAGAGGTAGTATCATGTGGGAAGTTTCCAAAAAAATACATACTAATCATTTCAGGTTCTTTTAATAACATATATATTTGTGTTTTACATTGTTTTAACCACATAAAACCAAATATTTAACCTATGATTTCGGCCTATGGATATATACGCCTATATTAAGCATTAATATAAATCCCATTTGATCTATAATAATGTTTTTGAAAATCTATGTGTTTTGGATCTGTCGAATCAATATCATGTCCAAGTTTCCTCTATTTTTTCATTAGTGATTATCATATCCTCTCAAATTAAATATTATATATAATTTTTTTATTGATACATGTTCTACGATATCTTCTAATGATATATTGGTTGGATCTATTTAAGGAATGTGGTTTTGATCACATAAGTTGAGGTTTTATTATGTCATCCTCTATATTTATAACTCATTGTGAGGTATGTGGATTCTCTCTATTCTACACTTATTCAAGAACTTTATATCATGAAATTTTAATTTAATATCATTAACATTCAATAAAAAATATTAATGATATCATTTCAGAGATTCCTTTGATTTATAATTTTGAAATCAAAAAAATTGAATGATTTTGAAAACCCCCCTCTGTTTATGTGTTTAAAATTATGGTTTTTTAACAAATGAAATATGATTGATTAAATGATTAATGGAATGAAATTATTTACGTGAAATAAATTTATATGAGAACATGGTATACATTTTTGGAATGAGTTCTTTTTATTTGATGTTACCCAAGATAAATAGTGTGCTTCTAAACTGAAATAACTTTAATATCGGCAATGTAGTTATAATTTTTGGGTTATTGTGTATCCTCTCATTAGTATGGGACCATCATATGGAACTAATGGGTATGTGAGTGAACTGATATTGCTTTGGTATTCAAGTAGTAGTAATTGTTAAATATTTTTATTTTAATTTAAATTCTGTTATATTGGTTAACCATTTTTAGGTTCGTATATTTATTATTAATTATATCATGAACTATGAGATATAATTTTTTTTCCTAGTGGTTTATGATTGTAATTACATTCATGAAATCCTACTCAGAATGAATAATCACCCCTGAATGGGTATGTTAGTGAGTATGTAATCATTTTTCTTCATGAGATGGGTAATGTGAGGTTCAATTTTGTCTCATGAATAGAATCATAATTCTAGTTTATTATGGTAGTTTTTATAGAATGGAGTTTCTATAATTTAGTGGTTGGAGTGATTCCTCAATTGTGTTGTTGTGTTGGGATGTACATTGGTTCCCTTCTGATTCTTAGTTGTACATTACCACTACTACATTGATATTTTCCAATATTGGTTTTTTATTTTAGATTTATTATTTATACCCATACATTATACTATTGGATGGGATTTTTTTATTTTTTATTTAAAAGTATTATTGTTTCAAAATGATAAAATTTCCCTCAAGTCATGGTAATTCCTTGGAATTTATTATTATCCATTGGTTTTTTGGGGACATCCCCAATGGCTAGTGGAATCTTGTATCATCTTACAAAATGGTATGGGTCGGGATGTTAGAAGTGGTTTTGGTATTTTCTAGTCATTCATATTTTTATGAAAGAGGGGATATAGTAAATTTCATAAAATTAAATTCAAGGAATAAAAATATGTATCTTACCACTTCATATATGAACTGAAGTTACTATGTTACTCTAAGAATAACGTTCTTCAAAAAGGGTTCTAGGTGAGTTTTAATACCATCTTCCTAGGTTTTACAGATGAGTGTTGCATATCATTCATTAGTAATGATACTTACCAATAAAACTGTAGTGTTTATATTATGTTGGATGATTCTTTATAATTATTATAATTATTAGTACTTTTTACGATCTTCTATAATATATTCCTTTGATTTCATGTCAGGTATGACTTTGTGCGGTTTTGTAATGGATATATAAAAATTCATCGGGATATATGACATTGAAACCCAGATGAATAGGTTATAGAGAATTTAGTTTTATCCATTGTGTAGGTGAAGCAATCGCTTATTAATATCTTTATTAATGATTTTCAAAAAGTTTATGGAAGAAATAGAAATAATAGACTTCAACAATTGGGTCATTCCTTGAAATTTTTTGATACAGAATCCTACAATCATTCCAGGGAATTCCAAAACATAAAAATATGAAGTTTGGGGTAGTAGAATGAAACAAATATTGTATTTCCAAGAAACTCAAGACAATATAATTTTCAAGTTATTAGTATATATGTTGTAAATGATTCACTCCAATGGTGGTAATTATCAATCAAAGATATATTAAACTAAGACCATACATAGATGGATATTGGAGAATTGTTCATCAAACAGTTTGACACCAAAAAAATGTGATACAAATAAACAACATATTTATTCCATCATATGTAAGGAAAATAGTTAGTGATGAGATATTCAGAGTTTTTTAGTGACATAGTTTTTTTATCCAAATATAATTTCTAATGTATCCCTGAAGACACATTTATTTGAGTCTAGAATAAATCAAAAACATAATTCTATGTTTGTTCATATCTTTATTAATGAGTATATATATTAGGTTAATAGATAGATAGTGTCAAAAATGATATTATTTGGAATACGACTGGAGGAACTATGTTAATGTCCTTGGGAATTATAGGAACTATAATTGTTGTAAAAAGAAGAAGAGGGGAACCTATTGTAACATCCCATTACCGTTTTATAATGTACACCCTTAAACTCACTATAGTTTTCCCTTCATATGATATTGAGAGGATACCTATAATGGTGAATCAAGATATTTTTTTGGACATTGGGCCTTAACTAGTATTTTCTAAATGATTTAGAAAAATTTCATTTCCTGAAACTAGGTTAAATGTTGTATAACAATTTCTAGGTATAAGTCATGAAATATGATTCATGTTGTGGACTTTTACACATTGTGAAGAGTGGTTTCACGTCATGAATCATTTAAATAAATTATTTTTATTCGGAGACGATTGATTTTTCATCATACTAGTACATTGTGGATTTCATGGAATGTAACTATATTACACATTTTAAAATGGCTTATTTGGAGTTTTAAAAATTGGTTAGTGCCTATTTTTTCATTGGTTCCTTTATCCAACCCCTTAGTTCTTGACCTAGAGTTATTACCAATCATTTTTGAGAGAATCTCTTCCATATAGATCAATAAAATTGGTGTTGGATATCCATTTCAGTTGTAATACATATCTCTAGGTAAATGATCATTCCACTTACTCATTTCATGTGATCATTGTAGAACCAAGAATTACATCATCAGATCTGTTTATCTATGTTGGATGTTCTTTCATTTTGTCTTCCAGACCTGTTGTGAGATGTTGTTTCATAGGGTGTTTCATAATTAGTTGTGGTGTGACAGACATCAATTATTGATGTATGTGGTGTTTTTATTTTCCTCAAACCCCATGTTTCATAAATTGTATCAATCCAATGATTAGGTGATTTGATTACAGTTCCCTCATTGACATTATTGTGTTTTGTTAATTTTCAATTTAATTACGTGCTTTTGAGACCCAATTTTTGAGGTAGGTGGTTATATATCTAGAATATTATAATATATCTTATTGTTTTTCTTTACAAAATGATCCATAATGAATGATTTCATAGATTTTTTTGACAATATCGAGTATAGTTTTAAATGATATTTTTTCCCTAGTTATTGATAAATGGAATTGAAAAGTGCTATTTTTGAAGAATTGAAATGAAATTTAAGATTATTATTAATAAATTTTAATTATTAATGAAAATAATTACTTGGGATACCTTGGGTACTTAGTTTGAAGGTTTATCTTGAGTCTATACACAGTTATTTTTTTATTATCATAAAGGTTTGTACTAGGGATTTCCACTATTTACTAAGAACATTTTTCTAGGGGACATATATTGAAATTTTTATGGGGTTTACTCAAGGGTATTCCACTTCTTCCTAGGCCTGTTGTTATAGGAACTGGTTTTTTTACTTGACTAGTATGGTATGAGTAGTCTGTGACCTATACCTATAGTATTCATTATTGTTGTGATACCAATAATTCTATTTTTTATTTCCTGTCTTTTTGTGTTTTCCTTGATATTCATGTTTTTTCTTATGAAAAATGATTTAGAAAATGTTCTTTGAAATTGATACACCTTCATTTGTTTATAACTATGAAAACACAGAAATGTTTACCATGTTTTCTATAAAACTACATTACTAATTACCATGCCATGTTTTTTCTTAAAATGGTCATTCAATAACTGTTAAACTTATCCATTTCTTGGAACACCTAGGTGGGATCCTATTGAGCCTATTAGAAAACTCTATGTACACCTCTTTGGTGGTGTGTATACCTTTTTTTGTCATCTAATTATAGGAAAGTAATGCCACCATAATAAGGTGGTGAGGCTCTTATCTGCTAGTAGGGTAGCTGGTGGTGAGATGGTGGGAGTTTTTCTATTCCATCATTTGAGTATCTATTTGGTTATGGTTCTTTTGTAGTTGGACTTTTTCTTTGTAGTTTTTAGATACTTCTATTATTTCCTATCCCATCAATTTTTCCTCTAGATATGGAAAATATATCTTTTTAACCTTTGGTTGTTCCTTTTTGATTAGTATATATATGCAATGTGGTTATTCAGTTTGGGAAAATCATTCCCTCCAGTTCCATGTTTGATTTCTCGGTTCTTCTCACCATCCCATGGGGATTGGGAATGTCCTTTGGTTATGAGACAGATTGGTTCATGTTCCAGTTTTACGGGTACTCCAGGTCAGTACATTACACCTACTACCAATGTGGTAGAGAGTAAATGAATCAAAACACTTTATTAATTAACTTTTCACCAAGAACTTTAAGAATGAGTGTATTCTTTAAATTTTGTTTATTAGATAACATAATGTTAGTATTTATAGAAATAACCAAATCATGTCACAACTATAATAAGATGTGATATCATAGGCATCATTTCACCAAATCATAAAATTTATATTTCTGGAAAAGAATCTCATGTGTCTTAAACATATTATTCTTCGACTAAATGGACTCATTAAAATTTTTAGCATCCACATAACAATGTGATATAGGGTGATTTCGGGAATTACCAAACTTCACTGGCTGCAAACCAATAATAGAGTAGTAAGGAATAAGGGGGAGGATGTATAATGTTTCGTGTTACAATGAAGGTGGTCATGATAGACTAATTAGGAACCTTAAATTTATGAGGTTCCATTCTACTTAACTCAACCCTTATGAAGGTTCCATTTTATACTGGTTCATCATAATATATTATTATTCACATTTTTTTAATCAAATGGGATTGAACATTGAGATGAGTCTACATTTGATGAGAATCCACATGCCATTCAGAAATGTGTATTGCATATTTTAATGAATAACATGTTTTATCACCATAGATGGAGTCTTGGATTTGGGGACTTTTTTTAATTTAGACATAGATATCAGTAACATAATCATGTGAATGAAATTTTCTTTTTCATACAACGATCATATCAATTGTTATGCATGATGGGTTATTTTTATATGTCCTAATTGAATGATGCATCTCTTTGATGTAGATTGGGATATGAAAGCTGGAACACTATAACCAATATAGCCAATGATTTGAATTATTTATTATGAATTAGGAGAATATATTTTGGGGACCAAATTTATAATGGTGACCTTAAATTTTCCTACCAATTTGAATCATTATCCCATTTAGTTTCCCAAAAATTTCACCAATTATATAAAAAAGGATGTGTAATTTTTGAATGGTTTTCATTCATAAGAAAATACTTTTTTCCATTAGATTTTAGAAAATGTAACAAATAGAATTTATGTAGTTGAAGATCCAAATGGAAAAATTACAAAGTAATGGTTTTTTAGTACTGATAACATCAACTTATACTACTAAAAATTATTTTACATGAAGACATAGAGTTTTAATGAGTCTATGTTTATTATCATAAATTAAATATGGTTATTATAAAAAAATGGATGCAATATTCCTTAGATTGATGAAAATTTCTGATCAATTGAAGGGATCCCAATGTTTCTCTAAAAGTAATCTTTACTATAGATATAAAAAACACTAAGATATAGAGAGGGATTCCAAAGAAATATTTTAGGATTCGTTACCATCATTATGAATATGTTTTCAAATTCTTTTAGTCTTACAACTTCACCATAAAATTTCATAGTATTGATGAATTATTTATTTTAGTGGTATCAATAATATTTCATTATGGTATTTTTTATGATATTATATTATATTCTAAAATATAAAATTAATATAAATACACTTTAGAGATTGTGTTGAGTATTTTTCTAGATTATCATTTATATGGAAAATTCTCAGAATGTTATTTATGGATACAAGAACATTTCTTCATTTGATATTTCATTTTTGATAAATTTTTATCAGAAGACCCTAAAAATATGTATTTCATCATCTCCTGGATACAATAAAAAATTTTCATTAAGAGACAGAACATTTTGAAAAAATAATATTATGATATTATCTTTTTGCGACATTTTATTTCTCGCATCAATTATTAAAACACTCAAGTAAAAGGTAAATCCATTCTAATAAAGTTAATATTTTCAAACATCCTTTTTAGATCACAAGGAATGTATAAATTTACCTCTAAATATTGTTTTTCAAGAACCTGATATGGGTTATGGGGTGTATTAGGACACATCAAGGTAATGAATCAATTGTGTTCTCATGCAGTATGATCTAGTAGTAGCTTATTGATCATGAGAGTTGAAAATTCATTGAATTAATTCTCTAAACCATGAAATGTAATTGGAAAATATAGTACATGATTTGAGAACATGGAAAAATTATCTATTTTGTGAGAAATTTAGTATATTCAAATTCCATAAAATTTCTATTCACTTCATTTAACAAATAGAATTAAACCAAATAAAAATATTATGGATGGAATATCTCTACATAATTAACTCTTATTTGGTATATACACTTAAAAATTAATTTTTTTGGTATGTGGATTATGAGGAAATTCATAAAATAACCATTTAAAATATTCTCATCATTAATGGAAATTGATTAGTATAATAAACTATAAGTATTTGAATTTTACATTGACACATGGAAATAAAATTTTAAATTTTGTTAATCTTATACATAATATTTTTTAAAAGTATATGATTCTTACACCTCAAATTGTGGTTTTCATATAATGAATTCAAATAATAATGGTGGGGATTCCATTAATGTATGTTATCAAGATAGAAAATACATATCTATTTATCAATATTGAAATAATATTTTACTATATTTTCAAGGACTTATTAATTTGGTTTGTCAACATTTATAAGAAGAAGTTCACCCAAGGATCCAAAATATATAAAAGTCTATATGAAAGCATGACCATTTTTATATGGATGCCAAACTGGTCATTTTTTTGCAACTCAGGAAAAAACATGTTCACCACCAAAAACCCATTTATTTATAAAACAGAAACAAATTATGATAGATATTAAAGGATCCCAAGATAACAATTTTAATATGGAATAATCATTTTTAAATCAAAAAAATCATTTTAAATTTAATTAAGCTCATAAATTCCAATCAGTCTTTTTACTGAACACATGGCATGCACTTTTAAACAAACAACTTATTTTCAGCACTTGAAAATGGATAAAATACCATTTCATGCAATAAATTTATATAATATACTAAACCATGTTCAAAATTTCATAAACCATGTGTTCAAGTTAACAAAAACATTTAATTAATATGAATTGCACAAGTTTATAACAAAACAACACTATGTTTCAAAAAAACAAGGCTTAAAAAACCATTTTGCACGAAAAAAAAATTATCTAAAGGATTAAGACAACAATAAACATATATATCAGTGTTTAGAAGCATGAAAATGCTTAAAAATAAATGATAGTGTCATATTCAAGGAATATCATACCTCAAAACCATGGTGTAAAGGAACCAAACACACGATATCACCTGTCGTTGTTCCCAACAATCTAGATTTATGAATACATTCCCTAAATAAACAAAAAACCCATAAAAATCATGGGATAACATAAAAATAGGCCTTTAAATACAAGGGGAGATAATAAACCAAAATAAAGTGGAAGGAGAAGGAAGAGGGAGGAGAAAATAAAAGGAATCTCACCTTGGAAACTAGAGAAATCTTTATCTACCCTCAGATCTACACCCATAGAGGAATGGTAATAGCTTGGATCTTCTTAGAGATTAACCTTATGTATGTAAGAACAATGGAACAAATATTGGGGGGGGGGGGATCGAAAAAATGAATGATTCATGAAAGAAACCAATTACCTTACCAAATATGGACGATTTGAGAAGCCTTGATAAATTATTCACTAATCTGTGACTAAGAGGTGCTCCAAATGTTATTGGGATCAAGTGATATGTGTTATCACTGTGAAATAAAACAAATGAATAAGATATGAAATAAAAAAAATATTATTATTTAGACTAGAAATGGGCTCATGGGCTGGCCCAAAACCTGAATAAATAAACCAAATCCACCATGATTATGAATTCATAATGGGGTCCAAAAGTATATGGTAGTTTTAATAGGTAAAGTGAGACCAAGTGGGAAGTAGAATATGTGAAAAATTATGAATGATAAAGATTTAAAAAATATTAAAATTTGGTTTTTATATCTGGAAATGGACTTACGGTTGGCCCAAATCATGAAATAACCACCATTTTATCCAAAAACTACATGAAAAGATTTAGAGAACCGATTCTATAATGATTAGAAATATATGTTACTTAAAAAATCAACACTAATATCACCCAAAAACTATGAAAAGGAACATAATTTCCAACGAATTTGATCAAAATAAGGACATGAAAAAAACCTAGTGTGACAAAGGAAGATGAGCATAATCTACATTTGTTTAGATGGTCAAAATTTAAAGAAGAGTGCATTTGTAAAAATTTAGACAAGGATGAGTACAATAATTAGTTTTATAAGAGGATCAATTATTTGGAAGATAATCTTGAAATTTTAATTAATGGTGTGAATTCACGTTATGATATTAAACTAATAGAATCAAGGGTCTTGACTCATTTTCACAATAGAATTTTTCAATATATATAGAAGATGATATTGAGAAGATGATGAATAATTTAAAATAGAATGCTTCATTGAATGATGATAAAAAGAAAACACTTAGTATTATGTGTCTTAAATTGAAGAACTAGACAATCATGGAATTAAACATATGGTGTCTTAATAAGAAATGAAATGTAGTGTTGTTTTCATAGAATATTATAAGGATGATTCTTATACCAAAGGACCTATATTTTATGAATAGATGATCATAACATAATTTAGTGAATTTTTTCCAATAGAATCGTAGAAGGTGGTAGCATCCATATCTCAATTTCTAAATTATACGAAATCTATTATATAAAAGTGTATGTTTTAATAAAAAATAATTACATGTATCGATTCAAATAAGTGAGGATGATATCAAAACAATTTATATAGTGGATAGATTAAGTATTTGTGTTGGTTCCATAGATGAATACAGACTAGTGATGAAGAATTCCCAAAAATAGTATCCTGTAAAATTTAAAAAATATGGATATTATATATTGATGAATAGATGAACACGGTTTATTATTAAATAAATGTAGTGTAATTTTATTTGTGATTATTTAAATTATTATTTTTATTTTAATAATATTAATATGAATTAGGGAATAATACTTCAATTGGAAGTAAAAAGTAAAAGAATAAACAATCAATGTTGATGAATAATTTGGACTACTTAAACTTATTTATATAAATTGATGATTTCTCGGATTTTTTAAATGGTAGTGGTGATAATGTTTACTAATACAAAACTAAACAAGTCACAATGGATGGAATTCATACATTTGCATTTTTTAAGAAGGGATATTTATCATTCAGGAAAAAATATGAATAATGTATCAAAATAAAATATACCAATGATGATTATACGAATTTTTAATGATCTTGGGAAGATAATTTGAATATATATTACATTAAAAATTTGACCAAGAATTTTATCTATAGAATTATTGCGTCCTAAAATAATGATGGAGAAAAAAATCACTATCATGAATCAATGTAGATTCACTAAAAAGGTTGATATGTTTTCAAATAAATTTACTCTAATTTTTCGTGTAGATTTAGTGAATGAAATAAACATTTAAGAAGAATAAATAAGGTATATTATGAATGGAAAAAAGATGATTCCAAATAAATATACTGAATTTTATGATATTTATTAAAAAAACACTTTTGATAGTATGTTCATTAAGGGGTATGAATGACAACTGGACACAATGGATATGTTTATTTGATCATATTTCATTAATAAAAGGTAGCATTAAAAATATTTACACATTACATAATAATGAAATATATTATCACATTAAAACAAGAATAGGTTGTGAGGAGATCCACTCTGACTAAAAATTATTAGTGTTAATGAAAATATGATGACACATAAAGAGTGTAGTATTTTTTCAGAAATAAATCTCAATCATGTTGTTCACATTGAGTAGAAAGAAAGTACACCAAATTCGGTTATCTCTATGTGTTATATTTTTAATTTCAATGTATTTAATTTAATGTTTGGTATATTCTCATGGGGGGCCAGAGATGATGTGGATAGATTCAAAAACTAGATAACAAAGATAAAAAGTCACTATCCTAGATTTTATACTCAATATGTATTCAAAAAACAACATGACGTATAATCATATTTAATAACGTTAAAGAAGGATTTCTAAAAATAGTAAAAAATTAAGATTAATATCTAATCCTAAATTGATCTTATAAACTGGTAATCTAATTTTCCTAAATTACAGATATCATCCATGGTAATGATGTAGATGTTTTCAAATATGGGAACCCACATAAAGATGTTAATTTTTGATTATTCCCATCATAGAAATCCAAAAGAATGTGTACTAAATATATTCATAATTTTATATAATAGATGGAGTGTATCCTTATGGGGTAGATAAAATAAGTGTTTTGAATATGTTTTTAGAACTATTATCTCTAGAAAATATGAATATTCATGAAGGTTTCTACTAAAAATTTCATTAAATGTGTCTATATTCTTCATTTATTAACAATAGTATTTAAAAAGGAGATCTTAATAATTAAGTGGTATAAATTAATATTTTATAAATTATATAAATCGATGTTTTATATAAGTTTTCTGGCTATTGTAACCTTTTGTTAGTACTTGAAGGTTTTTGACTTTTGTGTTGATATCGGGGCATGAAAATTAAAGTTGATATATTTCATGGGAAATTGGTATCTTGATTTATAAATATTATTCATTTGTCCAATCTAGAATGTTTTTGGATATGTTGTGATGATTTTTTTTATTTTACTCATTTCATTTTTTATCATTTTAATTTTTAAGGGAAAACATAGTTATATAAATCAAACCCACTTATTTTCAACACATATCATGGGTCATGTATACCTAGATTGGAATGATTGATATAAATATATTAATAATTAATAAATGTTCTTTTATGAATACTTTTTATATATTTTCAATGAGGATATGTGAAATAAAATATAAATACAAGTAAAAAAGTGGGAAATAGAGAAATGAAATAATGGTTTGAGAGAAGTGTAAAATTGTTGAGTATGTCGTGGAATATATATTTATAAAGGTATTAACAAAAGGGGTTGATTTTTTATCCCAATTTAGTGTGTGTTTAATTTTATTCATTAGTTTTCAATGAAATCGTATATCATTGGTGTCAATATGTTGTGTTAAATAAGAATTATAAAGTATGGTTGGTGAAGTATCTAGTTTTGTTCAATAAGAATAATATGATCCTAGATAATGGATTTACACTATATATTGTATAATGTTTTATGAAAAAATTATTCATTACATAGATTTTAATTTTCTCAATGATGTTATTTCCTCATAATAACATGATATACTTAAGGAAAACAATATTTGATTATTGTAGTCTCATAGAGTTTGAGGATCCTTAGTGAAAATCTCAATCTCTATTATAAAGGATATCTTTGAAGAAAGTGTTGATATTAAATACAAGGATGTATGATCCAATTAATAAAGAATTTATATCTAAATAAGTTTTTAGGATTATAGGATATTAATATGATAATTATTAGTATCTCCACAATGCATGATACAGTTTCACAATAAATTTTCATTAAAAAGAAGGTCTACACAATATATCATTTTATACACCATATAAGTGTTTTGGGTGAGATTTTGATATTCCTAGAAAATTATATATCTCCATGATATAGAGATCATACTACCAAATAAGAAAAAATTTGATGATATTTTTTACAGTTTCGAATGGATGAAAACATTCAGATATGGTAGAATGAAATTGTGGTGCATCAGGGAAGTGAGACCATGCCATAAGGAAGAAAGGTCCAATTTTGGTAACCCAATTTTTTATGTCACTACCTCATTGTGAATCATCATGGAATTGTTGGTGTATTACCTAGGTACTCATTCCATTAAAGGAGGACCATGTCATGAAGGGGATGTGTTGATTTTTTGTGGCCTGGGAAATTTGTGGACATCCACATCATATGAAGTGGCTATATCATATCCAATTGATAGGAACATTAGACTATAGTTAAATAGTGTTATCTATACAAGAGTGGTATGTTTTCTATAATAGATTTTTTGTGGAGAAATATATACCTTCATAAAAAAAATTATGATAATTCCATAATGTGTAGTTAGATAAACAATAACTAGTTTGACCAAACATGCTATGGAATAATGGGGGAGTCTATGATGTGATGACTAAATTATTGACAAATTCGAATAATCATTGTGACTGGGATAGAATTTTTTGTTTTATTGGTTATTTCAACTCCAAACAACTAAATATTTTATTCGGATTTTTCTGATCACATGAAAGAAGGATGAAAAGATTGAGGTTGATTAAGAAGTTAATGATGTTTTTATTCCAACGACAATAATTGGATTTATTTTGTGAATTATATATTCATATAAAATAGGGTGGATAAGAATAGGTCTATAGTAGAATATTAATAATGTTATAAACCCTTATCATAATGATAATTTCCATGTGAAAAGATAAGATGATCTAATACCAAATTCTATCAAATAAATTCTTTTCTATAAAAGAATATAAATGAAAAGCAGTGTATCCTAATATGTACACTACTGTCAATGATTGCATATGTAATATATCTAGTGGACCCTTGTTTTGGACTAAACTATAAAAATAAAAAGAAAAATTGGAAACGGGAAGAATTGATTATGTGTTACAAAATTTTACAAATATAAGACGTATATTACAACAAATTAAGAAGAAGAAAATGAAGATAAATAAAATTTTGATCTCTTATAAGTTAGTTAAATAAGAAGGATAACATTTTATGTTATACTATTTATATGAGAATATAAAGACCTTATGTTCTGTTGTGAAAGTATAAGAATAAGAAAAAAGAGGAAAGATATCTAAAATAATAATGAATTCTTGAGATATCAAAATATATTAATGTTATCCAAATTTTATCAACATAAGGTTTTGGAAGAACCAATTTATATAATGTACTAAATAATGTCTGAGAGATGTTAAAACACAAGTCTTCATGTTATTCCAAGCTCATTGTATGTCACAGGAGAAATCGACCTATTTTTTGATTAAGAAATAATTAACAATAGACTAATGTCAATCTATCTACCATTGAGTGGTTAACCTCATAGATTTATGCCTTCAATGATTCTATATATTAATTTTTCCTACATGAAAGAAAGAAGGAAATAGAGAACCATAGTGATCTATCCACTTTATCTAAAGATAGAGGTAATTTTAATAGTGATAAAAGCAAACTATTTTAAATTGGCTTAAAATATACCAATATTTATTCACCCTCCTCTCATTTTTATTCATATCTGTAATGACCCAAAATTTCATTAATGAAAATTTCTCTTGATCTAATTAAATGTATTATTATGTAAAATGGTTATATACAACATATGAAATTATCTATTTTTATGTTTTCGAATTTTAAAATACCCTTGATAATTTATAATGTTTCTAATATAGTATTTGAATAGTTATCACATGACTAGTATAAATATAGTGCTTTAAAAAATACAATTTACTCAGAAAAAGGAAGTCATGACCTCATCTAGTAAAATTTCTCCATGAAAATCCCATTTGATGGAGCTTAGAAAGGAGGTAGTGTCACTGAGATTCACTCTTGACGAATCCCAATCCGATCATTAACATGTTAATCATTAATGGAATCACATACGAGAGAAGTATAAATTAATAGAGATTACCACCTGAGAGATGTTATCTAAGCCTCCTCAAGATCCTATCACCATCGTACACCTTACCCTTAGGTCTTATGTGTGTATTATAAGGATTTACGTAACAATACATTATAATTATGATTATATTCATTAATTTTGACTAGAATAAATAATATACATTCATTTAATTATTGTTATTTTGTAAATGGTTTTTAAAGCTAAAATAGTTTTTAGTTAAAATTTAAATTTAATTAAAAAATCTATTTTTATGAATTAATTGATTTTTTATTTATATAATATTTTAATAAAATATTTTTACGAAATTAATTTTTATTAAATATAAATTATCGTCAAATTTTTAAAAATATAATAGTAATTTTTATTATGGTTTCAAAACTATTTTTATAAAAACCCATGATTTTTAAATAAATGTCTGTTTTTATTTTAAACATGAAAATTCGCATATTTATTAAATTATTTATATAAAGCTAAAACTATTTTTGGATTCATAATGTTGAAATTATCAAATGGCGTCGTTTTCATAATTTTATAAGTCTATCATTTTTTTTGGTAAAAAATAAATACCGTTAAAATATATAATGTGATTTATGAAATAATAATGACCCAATAATGATTTAATAAAATAATATAAAATGTGTTTTTAGAAAATATATTTTTTTATCTTTAAAATATTGTGATTTTATATTTTTTGATTAATTGTTTTGTTCCTTGGTGGACCCTGCATGACTTATAAAATGTTTATCTTTTGAAATTGATTTAATTAAGAGTGTGACTAATCTACACATAAGGAAGACAAATATTTTAATAAGTTCATCCATTTTACTTATAAAATAATTTTTCCACTCCCCTTTTTCAAAAACCATTGGAATAAAAGGATGGTTTGTGGTCTTGATTAGTTTAACGTGTAGTGTCAAAAAACTAAATAATAAATAATTATGTCTCTTTTCCTATATAAACCAACCTAGGATACAACTTATGTTAACTAAAAATCCTTCGATCACGTCTCTATTATGCCTTAATCACTCTATAATTTTTCATGGGCTCCCTAATATACTATTAATTCTTTCTTAAGCCCCTCTCAAGCCTGTGGTATCACACTTCCTTGCAATGTATTTTTTCTTTAATTATTTTGGACCAAATTCTTTTATGTTGTTAAACACTATTATTTTTAATTAAAAATGTTGGGGGTATGATTTATCACCTCTCCCATACACCCGTTCTTATGTTTTAATGATGATATACATCTTTCTCTCTCATTAATTCCTCCCATGTAGACATGTTACCATGAAAAAATTCTGTAAGGAATTTCTCTCTTTTCATTTACATTCATGAAATTATTTTCTATTGTACGTCCAAAATCTATTACACATGTTGGGATATTATTTTCCATGACCCCCATAGTGTAATTTCACGGTATAAATGATGAGATACCATTTTATCTTTAATAAACTCACTTTATGATTTCTATTAGACGTCATTATGCTGGCGAAGTTACACCAAAATTTACTAGGCCAAAATCATCATTTAAGTTACTACAATGCCCATTTCCATATCCAGGTTATTCACCTTTATAAACATGTGATTTTTTATTCAATATATACATTTTTTTATCCTACATCTCTTATTCGTGGAATAAATTATGATGTTTAATGAATCTATGTTGTTTGATCCTTGTAGCACATTTATGCATGAAAAAAATGTTTATAAAGGGCGTTCCTTGATAGCACTTCAATGCATTGGGTAAAGATTAGTATCATGTTATTTCAAGTGCAATGTGGGTTTACTCATGATAATTCAAGTGCAATGTGTGTTTAATCATTCTAATTAAAGATCAATGATTGTATAATCATGCTCCATGTGCAATGAACCATGGATTATGTTAATATCATGTTATGTGTTGTATCTACATTTGTTATGATAATATTTCTATATCATGCCTTTATGTTCATTTTTCTCTTATGCCCCATTGATATTCCCATTTTCTAACATGTATTGTATTCATCATATTATTCTTTTTTTACTCCATTACTGGGCTTTATAGCTTACCCTTTTCCCATGTATGTTCTTAGGTTATCCCATGCAATGCCATGTTTTTTGACCTCATAATGACCAAATAGTGATGTAATAAAATACTAATTTTATTTTCAACCAATATATGTTTCATCTTTAAAATAATTTTATTTTATACTTTTTTGATTAATTTTATAGTTCCATAGTGTCCCCTCAATGAATTATAAATTATTTTATATTTTTAAAATGATTTTATTAAGAGTGTGACTCACCTCCAAATAATAAATAATAATATCTAAAAAATTTCAGACATTGGTCATATAAAATAATTTTTTCCACTCACCTTTGGAATACAAAATCGGATAAACCATGGTATGATTTGTGGTTTTGATTAGTTTAATGCGTAGTGTTCAAAACCCAAATAATAAATAATTTCATCTCTTCACCTATATAAAATCACCCAAAATCCCAATTATCATCACTAAAAACACATTTATAAAATCAATACTCTTCATTAATCTCTCTATAATAATCTAATTGTTCTCCAATATCCCAATAATCCTCTCTAAATCTTCTCCAAAGCATTTGGGATTGCACATCCAAGTAAGGTATTTCTTCCTTTTTATATTGGGTGTAAATTTCATTATGCTTTTAAACCCCTTTATATTCAATTAAAAATAATGGGGATTGATTTTGATCCTCTAAATAATTCCATAATTATGTTTTAATTATGATTTACCAATTTATCTCTCATTAGGTCCTCCCATGTACACCTGTTACCATGACGAAATTCTGTAAGTAATTTCTATCTTTTCATTTACATTCAAGAAATTATTTTATATTGTGAATATAAATTACATTACACATGTTGGGATATTATGTTACATGACCCCCTAATGTCCATATAATTTATAAATTATGATATACCCCTTTATCTCTCATCAACTCAATTTAAGACTTCAAATTGACCTTATTATGTTGCCGAAGTTTCACCAAAATTTCCCATTCCAAAAGCATCGTGTAAGGTAATACCATACCCATTTCTCTATCAAAGGTATTCACCATTATGAACAAGTAATTTTTGATTTAGGACATATATTTATTTATTCCATATATCTTATTTTTGGAATAAATTATTATATTTAATGCATCTATGTGGTATGATACATGTGGCACACTTATGCATGAAATGAAATGCTTATAAAGGTTGTTCCCTAATCGCGCTCCAATTATTTTGGTAAAGATTATTATCATGATACTTCATGTGGAATGAGGGTTCATAATTCATTTTTAATGCGGGTATAATCATGATAATTCAATTTCAAAATTTTTTTACTTCTGCTCTATGTGCAATGAGCCTTGGCTCATGCTAAGATCATGTTAAGTGTTGTTTTCACATTTCCATGTTATGATAATCATGCTATATCATACCTTTATGTTAATGTTTCTCTTATACTCTATTGATATTATTTTAAGCTAAAATTTATTTTTTTCAACATTTTATGTCTTTTTTACTCCCTTACTGGGCTTTATTTCTCCCTCTTTTTACATGTATGTCCTCATATTATCCCATGTAATGCTACGTACGAGGGAATGTTGTGGTCATGTAAAGGAAGTTTTAAATAAATATGTTGTATTTTTATGTCATTAGATGTCATCTAATGTTCCTAATTTCCAAACAAAATAGACATCTCAATCCTTAGAGTTGTCGTATGTACATGTCTATATAATAAATCTTGTATAAGTGTGTAATAAATAGAAGGCTTTCTATAATATCCCGGTTAGCTAATTAGTAGAGGTGTGAAACACTTATAGAAATTCATCTTAATGTGGACCTATGGTTTCTCCATGAGACATCCATACAATATGACCACTAAGTAGTATCCCGCCAATATTGTATCATTACCTCCCTAGCTTTAGGAAATCATGTTAAGTCACCTTTATCATCATATACTCCTGACCTCGAGTAGCTTATATTTGTTGGTGGCTAGTCCCCACACCATGATTCCCTTCCTTCCATATAATTTCATCAACTGACATCAGGTAACTCACTCTATGTGTACTTCAACTGATATGAAACTATAAAAAACCCCATAATGATATCTTAAATTGTTCTTTTATCAATATTATAAATAGTTTTATCAATCCTAAAAATACACCAATTATTTGGGTGATAATAAAAGTCGAAATATATTAACTTAACTAATATCTACCACTTTTGACGGTTTGAAAACAAAATTAAATAATTTTTCACTGAAAAATGAAAAAAATGGCCAATAAATACCCCCTCTCCTCCCTCATACTATTGAACACCACCTCAAACCCCCACCAAAATCCATGAAATTTACTATTGTTTTAATCCAATAGAGATTCAAACCATTTCTAACACTCTAAATTAAAATAGTATTTGAAACATTATCACCACTAACCAAAATATATTTTCTTATTATAAAATGAATTATTCTTATATATATTTATGTATATTTATGTGTGTGTGTGTATTTTTTAATAAATATTTACATCATAATATATTTTTATTTATTTAGATATATTAATATTATTATACTTAAATCCATATTTTTATAATGATATTTTTAAATATATATATATGTGTGAATGTATGTATCCATGTATGCATGTGTAAACACACACACACACACACACAAACACACACACACACACACATATATATATATATAAGTTTCAAAATATATCTATATATTTTTATTTTGTGTTTTTCTATGTATGAGTGTGTGTGTGTGTGTGTCTTTGTGTCTCTATATATATAAATATATATGTAAACATACACACCTAAATATAAATATATTTGTATTCTATTAATATATAAGTATATTATAAACTATATAATGTGAATCTATATTTATATATATTTTCAACTATGAACATAAATATATTATAGATTTATATTTACATTTGTGAGTATATATCTTTATAGGTATTCACAATTATATTTTTGTTTCTATACATATAAATATATATAAACACACATAAAAATATAATTATAAATATATGAGAATATAGTGAGTATTTATGTATTATAACTTACAAGATATGAATATAAATTTATAAATATAAATATGAATATAATTATAATTATAAAATTTATTTATATTATTCATATATATGTATTTTAGTAATTATATAATATAAAAATAAATTAATTATAAGTTTGAGTATAACATCAACAACGATAACAAACAAGGCATTAATGAAATTAAATGTTGTTGGCTACATGAATCAAACATTACTAATTACCTCTATTTAAGATCATTTTTTGATTAATTTTATTTCATAAAATCATCATCATGAAATATTGGTGTGAGGGTTTTTTTGGTCTACCAATACTTCTATTTATTAATGGATTTTTCATTAATCTTAACCTAATAATTAGTGTTCCCTAAATATTGTAAAAATGTGTCCAAAACATCATGATATAGCAGAAAAGGTATTCTCCTAAATTGGTGAATGAAAAATATTCTTTCAAAAAAATATATTTCTAATCATATCAATATATGTTTTTGCATAGGCTTATCTTAACAATTTCACTTCAACAACATGAATTACATGTCCAATATGTCTAATCAGAGTCCAAAACATCCAAACCAATAGAATAAATTGTGTAATAGGAGTCCAATAAATTTACCCTTCAATTTTGAAAGAATTTTCTTATCACAAAGAACCCCATAAGCCTTTATCCACTCAAATTATTCAATTTTAATCCAATTAGTGACATTTTCAATCAAATATCTATCCAATGGCCTGAAGGCCTTCATTTTTTATTGAATTTTGATAAATCGTATTTCATGGGGTGAGGTTCAACCCTTATAAGGCCCATAGCCATATGTATTACATTTCCTATAGGACTTAGAGAAATTTATTTCCTGTAGGCTTCAAACATTACATACAACCTAGACTAACTACTTGAAACTGCTCCTCCCCAACATCTTTATCATGATTCATCTCTCCACCTTTGCATGACTATTCGTCTAGGCTATCCCATGCATGTAAAGACTTATTCTGATGGTAGGTGCCATACCCTCTCATTCTTGCAATATGTGTAGCATCTGTTGTGGTGAAAGCTCCTTTCACATCTTCCTTATAGATCTTCTTCCTTGTAGGATGTGTGGTTTGCATCTGTACATAGGTGGCCTGAATTTGATGAGGTTGATAAAAGGACTAACTGGACAGAATGACTAATTGGCCTAAAGGCTTGGGTGGCCCGAAGGCCTTCAAGGACTCGGGGACCAAATCGGTGTCCCGAAGGCCCAAACGGGGGCAAATTCTTGGCTGTAATAGTGCCAAATAGTGCCTGCTATAGTACTCTCTATAATACCTACTGCAGTACTGCATCATTCCCATTACAGTGCCTTCAATAGTACTACTACAGTACTGCTATAGTGATTCTACAGTTGCCCCAGAAATTATGGCTCCACATGGATTTGATATCGGGTCACCTTGATGCACTTAAGAGTCCTCACCAATCGGGTTGAGGCTCATGTTCTTCATTCATATCTGAATCATGTTTTAGATATGATCATAAATGTTTAACATAAGTAACTTTTAATATATTGTAGTATCCTAATATCACAACCCTAACATTAAAAGATATCAATTTTCTAAAATTAAACAACATATATTTCATCTTATCCCTGAAAAGATAGAGATATTCAATTCTATATTCAATTTCCAACCTTATAACTACAAATTTATAATATATTTGTATCCTATAATTTAGGGTCCCATTACTAAAAATATTTCACTAAAAACGTTACATTAGAGGGTGTTATTTAGTGGAGGTTATTTCTAACCCCCTCTGAATTCATTTTCTATAACATTAGAGTCGGTTCTATATAGCCCCCACAAATAATCTAATTTAGAGGGGGTGATGAACCCCCTCTAAATTCATTTAATATAAAAATTATATATGAATTTTGTACAACCCTCTATAATCATCGAGATTAGAGGGTTTTTAGAGCACCTTAATTTCTTAAATTAGAGAGGGTCCTGAATTACATCAATAATTTTTAACAATATTTTGTTAATATTTTGTTTTATTTTAGAGGGGGTTCGAAACCCCCTCTAATATATTAAATTATAGGGGGTTATAACCCCTCTTTAATGTCTTAAATTAGAGGGGATTGAAAACCCACTATAATTGCATACATTAGAAGGGTGTTCAGAAACCCCCTCTAATTTCATAAATTAGAGGGGGTTAAAAACCCACTACAATGTCTTTAAATTTGAGGGGGTGGAAAACCCCCTCTAATGTCTTTAAATTAGAGGGGGTTCAAAACAACATCTAATGTATTTAATATATAAGGGGTTAAAAATCTCATCTAATTTAAGAGATTAAAGAGGTTGTGAACCCCCACAATTTAAAAAAAAACATCCATAATATATATATATATATATAATTAAAACACAATTTATATTATTATATAAAAACATTATATGAACGTATTATAAAAAACATTTATATTATCTTATTTAATTGTATTTATATGTATACATAAATACAATTCTATGATATTATGTAAATTAATATATTTTCAATTTTATAAATTTTATTTTATATGATATTAATTATTTATAATATAAAATAAAAAAACATGTTATATAAATATATACATAAATATAATTTATCTAAAAAATATATCATATAAAAACTCAATCTTGTAGTTTTCATAAAATATATTATAATAATAATAAATATATTTTTATCTAATAGGTTTATGCCTTTATATTATATATAATTAATATTATATGTAATAGAATTTATAAAAATAAATTTATAATATTATTTATTTATTTAAATACTTATATATATTAATGTATATAACAATAAATATATGTATATAAATACATTATATAAATATTTTTCAAAATTGTATTTCAAATAATATTAATTTTATAACATATAAAATTTTATTTTATAAAATATTGATTGTATATATGATTCATATTAAATATATATAAAATAAAATTTGTATTTCATATAATATTTATTATATATAATATACATATAAATTATATATAATATAATATTAATATATAAAATATAATATTAATTACATATAACCTTAATATTTTTATCTATTGTATTTCATATACTAATAATAATATATTAATTTTACATATTATTTTACAGATTATTCATATAAATATAGTTATTAATATAAATAATAATAAATACATGTATTGAAAGAGGATATATAAATTATTTTTAAATAACATATATAAATATATTAGGTAAATACTTATATATATCTTCATTATATATATATGAAATATAAATATGTATTTAATAATATATATAATTTACATAAATATATAATATAAATTTATTTAATATAATATATATTTAATATAAATCATAAAATAAATGTATAGTATTTATAAAACAAAGAGATAATTATTATAGATTAAAAAATAGATTTTATAAGAATATTAAAAATTTATAATATTATATTTATCATGCACACACAGATATATAAGAAAAATACATATACATATATACTTTTGTAATATATTTAGGTGATATATAAATATATAATATTTAATATGTGTAATGGAATATAAAAATAAATATAGTAAATAATATATATATTATAATTTAAATATATGTAAATATATTTTGATAATAATATTTACTATAATAAATAGTAAAATATATATAAATACTATAATGTGTAACATATATATCAAAAAATGTTTTTTTCATAGTGGTGCAAAGGAGGAGTTTAGGATGAGTTTATGCAGGGGAATGTAGGTTCAATTCCCTGCATGTACATTTTTCTGTTGGGGTTGGAATTTTAGAGGAGGCGGGCTTTGGTGTGGAGGCGGGAACCAGAGGTGAACCGGAGGTGAGGCAAAGGCACGTAGGTTGGGGGCACGGTGCAGAGGCGGGGCAGAGGTGTGTGGGCTAGGGGCATAGTGCGGAGGCGTGTTGGGGGTGCAATGTGGGAGGCGGGAAGCAGAGGGATGGGGTCAGAACTGAAGGGAGAGTGTACTAGGGATGGGGTGGGAGGGAGAGCGATCCTGAGATGGGTGGGTCATTAAAAAATGTAAAAATTGTTAGGGTAAGTTTTGAAAACCGCCCCAAATGTAACCCCATTATTAGTGGTAGTTTGAAACTCCCCTAAAGCATTACAACTTGTTGTGGTTTCAGAGTTTTTTCCTAAATTATAGGGGGTTTAAAGCCCCTCTAATGCAATCGCTACTAAATTCCCCATGACTTTAACAACACTTACTCCAAACCGCCTTTAAAGAAAGTAGGCAGCCTTATTAGTGGAGGTTCCTCAAAACCACCGCTAATTTCATTAAAATGGTTGATAACCCATTCTATTGTAAAAAACAACCACCTCTAATGTGACCATTTTTTATAGTGTTATGTGAATTTAATTTCATTTAATTTCTAATTTAATAGCTTTATTATACCTATATTTTTATTGTTTTGCCTATTATTTGGGTAATATAAATTTTATAATTGTTCATAAAAAAATATAAATATAAAAAAACATGAATAATATCATTTATAGAGTTTTTTATGGAAATTTTATACTATTTAGAGCAACTAAAAATAGAATTAGAGATAAAGGAGGTTGAGAAAAAAATTGGTCAACACCTTTCATATACTCAATAAGGATACAATCCATATAGCTACCCCTATGGGTGGTCATTCGTGATGATATGTAATAATTAAATAGGAACTGTATGGGAGATCATTGGTCATGAAACCACTTTCATAGGTGTTTTCATGTAGTGCATGTGTGGTAGGGCTATCACATGTGGGAGGATATGTTCACCAGTTCAGGGAAGCAAGGATGGTCGCTAGGAGTCCTCTATCTCAATGATCGACATGTTAGTAGTCACTAATGAAATAGATTCTATTATTTGGTGGTGAAAAAACCAAAATATTATCAATTAGGGATATTATTCTCTATATTACTGAGAATATAACCCAAACGGTGTTATCCCAAGTGACTGTTGTCTCATCTCTCCCATACACACCCACTATGGAAGATAATGAACTATTACACCATGTAACTGACATAGAAACTAAAATAAAAATATCAAATGCACATAAAAATCATGATAACTTATATCGTAGTATTTACCTTATGTCATAGTGGCTCCTATATGATGTAGGTGAATCTCGACATGGTGTCCAAGTGATATGCTTTCACTGTGGTCCCATATAGATCGAAATGTAATGAAATAAAATAAGATGGGGCAATGAAGGCTTATATGTTCTATTTAGTGGTGTGAATCAATAGGTAAATGATGAAGAGTTTTGGTGTTGTAATGATTATCTCGACGACAGAGTCATGAAAACTCTTATTTTATGATGATTTCACTTTTATTAAAGACAATGAGGATGAATAAAATTAATTTTCAATAGGAATTAAGTTTTGGTAAAGTGTTTTAACTATTGGGTAGTGTACTCAAATATAGAAATTGAAATGGATGATCAAATAATTATGAGACACCATGGATAAAATTTTTCAACATAAACAATCATGCATTTATATAATGGATCAAATATATTATTGGTAGGGCCGAAGTGGTACAATGGTATCTTCAATTCTATATCGTCATAGAATTGAGGACCTATTACATTCTCTACATGAAAATTAGTGTTATTATTTAATGTTGTATGTAACTTGGGATCATGTGTGTGGCCAATCCTTCTACCATAGAGTTAAATTACACAACATATGTGGTAGAGAGATGAGATTAAAGGTGCAGATACAATTCTTGATATAACGAAAAACTATTTCCAAAAATTTGGTTGACTTCCCTCTCACCTAAATAATGATTGATATTAAAATGAAGATAAATAGAGGATCCCATGTGTATTATGAGGATTAATCAAGGTGGAATAATGATATAAATGGATCCTAAATATGATAAAGGATAGATATATAATATTTAAAGATACATACAATGTTGTAATGAATATAATTCTAACAATAAATAAAGGATGATGTTATTATGTACACGTGAGACTTTCTAATCAGGAATTGAGGTTCTCTAGCCTAGTGGGAGACCAATATTATACCCATTATGTGAGAGTGTATGGGAATGATAAAAAAAAGGTAAACTATGTTTTTTAGGTTTTTTTTTCTTTTTCCATTTTCTTTAGTTATTTAATAGTTTGTGTTCTTAATGGATTATTTCATCAATTCATGTAGGTGTAAAAAATTATTTTTACATTTTGGATATATATTTCCAATAATTTAATATATAATATATTAATTATCTATATACATATTAACTATTAATGGATATATTTCCTAGGGTAGGGATGAGTTAATAGGTGATGATGTGTATTGAACTATTTTAATTGTTTCTACCTTTTCAGTTCATATTAATTTGAGTTTCATTGAGAATAATTTTAATTATACCCATAATTAACTCAAAAGAGTGATGAAAATTATGGGAGGAAACCTAATATTATTAAGGTGATTCAATTCCATGATTTGACATAACATTTCCATTTCCTTAGAGATTAGTCGTAATGAACATGAGTGGGCTCTAGATTACCTCCACCAAAGGGATCTGTTGGAATAATTTCCTATTAATGATGAGAGGAATAAGTATATATTTTAATAAGTATTATGACAATATTTTTTATTTAATATCAAAATTTATGATTGATTTATCTTTAATAATGAAAAACCACCATTTAGTATCATTTGTTATCTCTACATCCTTGTTTTCTTTTCAATGAGTACATCACACCTTTGGATATTTTTGTTATTTTATTTTTAATAACTCATGGAAACATAAAAAATAATTAATAATATAAACCTTATTATAATTAGATGGACATATTGAATTTTATATCCCATTCTACTAATATGTGGTTACTTGATTGGGACTGTTGTTATAATTACCTCCATCAGTCTCAAATAAAACATTAAATATTTAAAAACATGAAACTACTCATAACTAAAACCCCTGAGTAGTAGTATAGGATATCCGAGTACCAAGGATGACCTCCTAAGTAAAATTTATAAAAAATTCAATAGTTTTAATGTGACAGCCCAAGGTGTTAAGGTATGGCTCTTTAAATTTAACTTATTTTATTGAAAATGTTGCACATAACACCATATTTAAAGGAACGAGTAAATATTATAATTTTAATGTTATAAACTACCCAATAAATATTTGATAATGAATATTATTAATAATATTATAAAATATATTATTTTAAAACTCATTTTTAATGTATTAATTAATTTTTTGTGAATAAGCTCGTACTTTTTAGTGAAATTATTTTATTCTTCAAAAACATTGTTCCCTCAAAAATGATTTTCTTGATATTTATGGGTATATTAAATAATAATATTTAATATATTATTTAAATTATATTTTATAAAGGTAATTTATTTTTTAAATCATCATATTAACATTACCCTATAGTGAGATTTTGGAAATTTTCTGGAAAATTTTGATTTTCTGTTGAATATGGTAAACACCAATTTTCATAAAAATGTTAAATTTTTATATTAATAGTCTCCTTATGATTTTAATTTTATCTAAATGAAACCTAATTAATATATTGTCATAAATATTATAATTTATTTCAACTTATTTATACTTATTAATTATTTTGGCATCGATACATTTTCAGCCTTAAAAATTTATTTTCAAGAAAAATGTTTTCAATTGCCTAATGTGTGATTAATTTTACATAAAATTATGATAAATTTGTGTTATAAATTTAATAAAAATCGATTTTATATTTTTTCAGAAGTTAAAAATTTATTAAATATTCCCCATTTATTTTTGGCTCATATGAATAGTATCCTTCATGATTTTGGTTACCATAGTAGCTGGAAAATTGGATAATATAGTATAAACATAAAATAAAAAGCACTATAAAATGACCATAACACTTTACACAAAATTATTTGATGATTTATTATGTTTATTTGAATTCATGGTTTACATATATGCCCATTTATCTCTTATAGTAAGTGATTGTGACCCTTATAATATTTTATTTAATGAATAGTCCCAAATGTCACATTCTTGATTTTAATAAATATAATATTTTTAAAATGGTTTTATAAAAAATATATCTTATACGATAATATTATTTTTTTAAAATAAATTATTCATAGTCATAAAGTTAATATATTTTTAATTTTTAGTGATCAAATATTTACATTAAAAGTTTTCATAACACTGAAGAAGTAAATATTTAAATAATGGAAATATCGAATAAATGATATTGAAAATAATAAAATAAATAAAATATGAGATAATTAATTTTATAATAGAAATTATTAGATTACCTTGAAATAATATGGATGCATTAAAATATTTTCTTGAATTTTTCCTCTTTATTTATAATTTTTACAAGTCAAAGAAATGAATAATGTAAAAATTTACAATGATGAAATTTTAATATGACTAATATTTATTAAATGATATAGAATTCATTAAAATAAAAATATTTGGATAATTTATTTGAATATTTTGGAATATTTGAAGAATAATATAATTATTAGTTATTTTTAATTTTATTTTAAAAATACTAAACCCTTAATGAGTAATATTCATGTTGTCAAAAAATATTTAATGTGGTTAAATAAAGGTTAAAAATAAATGATAAGGGTTATAATGTGACCAAAACTAGTCTAAAAAATATTTTATGAGTCATTTATGACCCATACACATATTATTATATAACTAACTCATTTTTTATATTTTAAATTGAAATTTAATATATATTTATTGGAAATTTTGTGAGTATCCAAATTTACCCTTCATCGTAATTATAAAAGGGCACATTATCCCTCACTTATTCACACAACATTGAGACCTATAGCTCAAAGAAATCAAGAAAATTTATCTTCATAACATCCATATAAATGTACTATAGATCCTTTTCTCAAAAAATAAGCACTCTAGATCCCTTTAAAATAAATCTATAGGAAGTCCATCAAATAAGAGGTAATTGTGTTTACCAACTCATTCAAGTTCACTATTCTTATACTTAGTCTCCATGTGTTGTCTCCATGATAAATGTAGCGACTCGGGTTTTTGGCGCTGTCAGACTTTGGAATATTTCTACGAATAATTCCAGAGCTATGCGCGAAGACGGCGTGCGATTCCGAGGCCCGGTGTGCCCGGAATTAATTTTATAAAAATATTAAGTATTTTTATACTATGCACGTGGAGGGGGGTGTGATATCTCATAAACGGTAGCTCAGAACTGGAATCTGAGGGCACGGATGCGTCCGGAACGTGCCGTTAACCCTAGGCGGGGTGTAATCTTTGCGGCGCGGGCCTGCGGTGAGAAACGCCACCAGGGGCGTTTCCATAAATAAGTGGCAAGTTAGTGTGCGAGCGTCAGCTCGAATAACTTCTGAACGGAGTCTCGGATGGAAAATCTGAGACCGCCGTTGCGTTCGGAACGGCGCGTTTACCCTAGGGGTAACCTTACTTTTGTTCACATCAGGCGTCGGGTCCGAGGCGGGTTTGGCGCCGGCGGGCCGCTGATATAAATATCAGCCCCCCCCCCCCCTTTAACCGTTCTTCGCCGGTCTTCGCCATTCTTCGCCGCCACTCTGCCGAATCGAGCCAACGGAGCGCCCACGAGCTCAGAATTCGACGGCGGACGTTCCAGGAGCGCGCAGCGGAAGCTCGGGAGCGCGGATCTGAGGCAGAACATCGGCGTTTCGCCCGCGAGGTAGGCGGTTTGAGTTTTAACCCCCGATCCCGTTTTTACTGCATTTTTCTGTAAATTGAAGCCGTTGTAGTATAGATCGGGTCCCGAGGGTCGCGTAGACGCCTCCGAATCGCAAAACGGACCACCGGGGTGGCCCCGGCGGTCCGCGGAAGTTCCGCCGGCGCGGCACCGGCGCCGGCGGATTTCGGCGGCCCGCGGCGGAGCCGCGGAGGCGCGCGGCGGATCACGGCCAGCCAGGGCGGGCCGGCGGCGGCGGCCGGTCCGGCCATTTTTTCGCATACGGGGGTCTTTAAACCCCAGTATCATGCACTCCGGGAGTCGGATTCGCGCACCGTTTGCGGCGACGTGACCCTGACGACGAGGTCAACCTTCCGGTGTGGGTTCGAGGGTTTAAAGGTTCGGGATCGTGGCCCGGGAGCTAGAAACGTCGTAAAAAATAATGTTATTTTATTATTTTACGACTTCGGGCCTTTGTAACTTCTACCCGGAGCGTCCGATTGACGTGCCGTCAGTGGCGTTGAGACCCTGATGGTACGACGGACTTTTCGAGATGATTTCCGGGTGTTGGGTCTGCGAATGGGGTGCGGGCCCCACGAGGCCGGGTTTTGGCGTTTGCGGAGAAACGCAGCTTTTGCACCAGGAGTCCGATGTTGGCGGAAGAATAGTCGATCCTGTGTGTTTTTTCGAGAGGATCGTAATGGTGCATTCCGTTCGATGAGTTTCGAAATCCAGGCGTGGGCCCCACTCGAGCTGGCCTTCGGTGAATAGTACCTTTTTCACTAGGTGTCCGTTTTGGACGAGAGAGTAGTCGATTCCGCTTGTTTTTCCGAGGGGATCGCCGTGGTGTGATCCGCTCGATGGGTTTTGGGATCGTTGTGTGGGCCCCGCACGAGCTAGCTAAGGTGAATAGTGCCTTCTTCACCGGTGCTCTGTTTTGGGCGTGTAAACAGCCTATCCTGCGTGTTTTTCCGCGTGGAACGCGATGGTGGCCTCGGTTTTGGCCTAGGAGGTGCGCAGTGTGGCGGGTCGCTCGGGTTAGCGACGTTTGGACCAGCAGTGGTTGGGGGTTCTCACTTGGTTCGTTCCCACGAGGGTTCGTGTGGCATCACAACCTTCGTATGGGTTTGTGATCCTCTCGATGGGATGTTTAAACTGTTAGAGTTGTGGTATCCCTCCGGTGGGCCCGGAGTGGATCCTCTAGCATCTTTACCCTAGATCGGGTTCTTGGTATCGCTGTGACCGTTTATTTACGGGTGGTGATCCCCTATCTAGCAGGTTAACCCCGTAGGGTTTGTGGCATCATCGAACATATGATCCCCTACGCGGTGGGTCGTGCACAGTATGGTTGTGGCATCGTCGGGTCTACGATCCCCTAATCAGCATGACGTTTATGGTAGGGTTGCGGTATCGTTGGTTATACGATCCCCTACTCAGCGCATGGTTTCGGTAGGGTTGCGGCATCGTCGGTTCGATCCCCTACATCGCGAGTTATACCAGATAGGGTTCAGGTATCGTCGTGACCATCTTTATATGGACGATGATCCTCTATCTGAGTGTGGAGCTTCTGTCGAGCGACAGATCGGGTTGTGGAATCCCCCAGCGGATCCTGGGTGTGATCCCCTATCTGTGAAAACTACGTATGCCAGATCGGGTTGTGGTATCCCCCGACGGACCCTGGGAGTGATCCCCTGTCTGTGAGCTACGTATACCGGAGTGGGTCTTGGTATCCCCCTAGCGGCGATCCACTCTCCGAGGAGTTTGGTGGTTATGTTGCTATAGTGGGGTTTCCTCAGTGATGCTATCCGACGAGCGTGGTCTCTCGGGTGAGCGTCTGAGATGTTTGCGAGTATCCCGATGGAGTGTATCTCTCGGATGAGTGTCATCTGGTATGACAGTGTTCGTGGTGTACTCTCCTGGTTGGGACGGTTGCTGGTGATGAGGTCGGTACCTCTTGTGGCATTATGGCGTGAGCTGTGTATATCTGGATTGTTCAAGGTGTATGTATGGGCATACACTCGAGCTGAGCTGAGCTGACTAGTTGTGTTTAGCCGAGGATGGTCACGAGATGGAGTTTCTCTCTCGTCTGGGTTCCCTCTGGCTGGGTTGAGCGGACTATTGCCTTCAGTTGCACCCTTGGGTTTTGGGTTTTTGGGGTGCCTACTGAGTATGTTTATACTCACCCCTGCACGGGCTTTGCCCGCACATGATTGTGTCTTGTGCATACCACAGGCCTTTTGACGGAGTCCCAGGAGGACCCGGAGTAGGCGGAGCTTAGTGAGCGGGTTGACCGGGGTGTTTACCGGAGCTTTGTCGAGGGAGCTTTCTGGCGGGTGTTTGTGGCAGCGTTCACCTTCATCAGTGTAGGTTGGACGCGCTTTGTAGTTTTCTTTTGGTGGGCCCTGTTTTGCCCTTGTACTTTTGCTATTGCACACTGGTTTGGGATAGATTGTATGCATGCATTTACTTTTCAGTTGTTTTATCTCTGCACTGTTGCATGGAGGTGTTTGTGGGTGCGTGTGTACAGGTACCTTAGGCAAATGCCTCCCATGTGTGTGATAGCCTACTTGGCGCTGGTCGCCAGCCCCTGGCCTATTGGAGGCGGGCTTGGGGAGTCGCGGCTCGAGCCCCGTGGGGTCGGGTCGTGACAGAGTGGTATCAGAGGAGGTTCCACCTTTGGGATCTCAGAATGTAGATGGTCTAGCTGTGAGTTTGGTTT
Source organism: Viscum album (assembly GCA_963277665.1). Classification (NCBI taxonomy): domain Eukaryota; kingdom Viridiplantae; phylum Streptophyta; class Magnoliopsida; order Santalales; family Viscaceae; genus Viscum; species Viscum album. The sequence goes on along the minus strand of OY728164.1, from coordinate 916,445,556 downwards.
GGGTTGCATAGCGTAAGTGTTAGGGTGTTTCGAGTTCGGCATTCAGGCCAGGGACTCCAGTGTTGGTGCGGCGGCCGACGTATCCATACACCAGGACTCTGATAACCTGCCTTTCGACTCGGGACATTCGTACACTGGTCGTGGGGACATCATGGTACACGAATCATATAGTACTGGGTTTTTGGTTTTTCCTTGTCCTTCTTGAGTCAGCTCTCCAGATATACTCTTTGACTGTGGTGTGTCTTGAATGTATTTCAGGATGCCTCCACGATGACAGCCAGCGAGGGTTCCGAAGTAGGGTTGTGCTGACGACCCACCTCGTGTAGTGGCTGTGGACCAGGGCGCAGGTTCTGAGGTTGCACCTCCAGGTGGTATGCCAGTTGAGCCACCACCTGTCGAGCAGCTGGTTGTGCCGGCGATGCAGGATGAGGTTGCACGCAGGTTGAGTGCGCTACACGAGTTCCAGAGGCATCAACCTCTGAGGTTTCGGGGTGATCCAGACCCCCAGGCAGCTGACGACTGGCTCGAGGAAGTTACTCGAGTTTTCCGCCTAGTGAGGACACCTCCAGATCAGATGGTGGTCCTAGCGGCGAGCCTTCTGCATGGTTCTGCCGGGCGATGGTGGAGTTTGGTGACGCAGTCCCATGACGAGGAGACGCTCACGTGGGCAGAGTTTGAGCGGCTCTTCAGGGAGGAGTTCTATCTGGTGACGCTTAGGTCAGTGCAGATCCAGGAGCTTCTGCAGCTTCGTCAGGAGAGCATGACTGTGTCGGAGTACTCAACGATGTTTACAGACCTATCGCGCTACTCCCTGGATATGGTTCGAGACCCGTTCTTTAGAGCTCGGACCTTCGAGCAGGGATTACGTAGGGATATCCGAGCAGGTGTGGTTTCCTTGTGTCTGCCCACCTATGCTGGAGTGCTGGAGCGAGCGCTGGTGGTGGAGAGCTTTCTGGCCGAGTAGATCTCTCCTGTTAGTGCTGGGCATGCGAGAGCTGAGACTTCATCGGTCGGATCAGCATCTGGTAGCCGACGACAGACTCAGGGGTCTGGACGTGGCCGACGTTTCAGGAGGCGACCCCAGGATGGAGGATCTGAGCCTCAGGGCTCACAGGGCTCGCAGGCCAGTTTTGGTCAGCCGCAGGAGATGCAGTGTTACGCTTGCGATGGTCGGGGACATCTTGCTAGGGATTGTCCGACCCGACGTGCTGCTGAGAGGGAGCCGGTCGACGGACCGCCTTGGCAGATGCAGCGTCTCGAGCAAGGAGGTCCGCAGGGCGGCGGACGTGGCGGCGGAGCTGGTGCAGTGGGAGGCGGTGGTAGGCAGTACCAGTTGCCACCACCCCCACCCCCAGGTGGTCCCCGCCAAGCCCAGGGAGCTGTTGGTCGAGGGCGAGGACAGCTGCATGCCCTGGAGGCTGTTGACCCATAGGCACCGCGGATGGATAGAGGTACGCCTTGTGTCCTTTCTACTTACTGCAGTAGTTTTTCAGACAATGTTTAGCGGTACTCTTTCCTTTTGTTGCTTGCTCGAGTTTTTTCTCAGGGCGTTGGTAAGACCCTGTGTGGGTGTTTGTTGGTGAGCTCGCTGGTGCGTGAGACCCAGTTGAGAGTCCAGTCGCTTTCCTTGTGCTTAGGGCTTTTCGAGGACAAAAAATTCTAAGGGGGGAGGATGTAGCGACTCGGGTTTTTGGCGCTGTCAGACCTTGGAATATTTCTACGAATAATTCCAGAGTTAGGCGCGAAGACGGCGTGCGATTCCGAGGCCCGGTGTGCCCGAAATTAACTTTATAAAAATATTAAGTATTTTTATACTATACACGTGGCGGGGGGTGTGATATCTCCTAAAAGGTAGCTCATAACGGGAATCTGAGGGCACGGTTGCGTCCGAAACGTGCCGTTTACCCTAGGCGGGGTGTAATCCTTGCGGGCGCGGGCCTGCGGTGAGAAACGCCACCAGGGGCGTTTCCGTAAATAAGTGGAAAGTTAGTGTGCTAGCGTCAGCTCGAATAACTTCTGAACGAAGTCTCGGATGGAAAATCTGAGACCGCCGTTGCGTTCGGAACGGCGCATTTACCCTAGGGGTAACCTTACTTTTGTTCGCATCAGGCGTCGGGTCCGAGGCGGGTTTGGCGCCGGCGGGCCGCTGATATAAATATCAGCACCCCCCCCCCCCTTTAACAGTTCTTCATCGTTCTTCGCCGCCACTCTGCCGAATCGAGCCAACGGAGCGCCCACGAGCTCAGAATTCGACGGCGGACGTTCCAGGAGCGCGCAGCGGAAGCTCGGGAGCGCGGATCTGAGGCAGAACGTCGGCGTTTCGCCCGCGATGTAGGCGGTTTGAGTTTTAACCCCCGATCCCGTTTTTACTGCATTTTTCTGTAAATTTAAGCCGTTGCAGTATAGATCGGGTCCCGAGGGTCGCGTAGACGCCTCCGGATCGCAAAACGGACCAACGGGGTGCCCCCGGCGGTCCGCAGAAGTTCCGCCGGCGCGGCACCGGCGCCGGCGGATTCCGGCGGCCCACGGCGGAGCCGCGGTGGCGCACGGCGGAGCCGCGGTGGCGCGCGGCGGAGCCTCCATGGCGCGCGGCGGAGCGCCGCCGGCCAGGGCGGGCGGGCGGCGGCGGCCAGTCCAGGCCAGCCGGACCGGCCGGTCGTGGCCGGTCCGGCCATATTTTCGCATACGGGGGTCTTTAAACCGCCGTATCTTGCACTCCGGGAGTCGGATTCGTGCGCCGTTTGCGGCTACGTGACCCTGACGACGAGGCGAACCCTCCGGTGTGGGTTCGAGGGTTTAAAGGTTCGGGATCGTGGCCCAGGAGCTAGAAACGTCGTAAAAAATAATATTATTGTATTATTTTATGACTTCGGGCCTTTGTAACTTCTACCCGGAGCGTCCGATTGACGTGCCGTCAGTGGCGTTGAGACCCAGATGGTACGACAGACTTTTTGAGATGATTTCCGGGTGTTGGGTCTACGAATGGGGTGCGGGCCCCACGAGGCCGGGTTTTGGCGTTTGCAGAGAAACGCAGCTTTTGCACTAGGAGTCCGATGTTGGCGGATGAATAGTCGATCCTGTGTGTTTTTCCGAGAGGATCGCAATGGTGCGTTCCGTTCGATGAGTTTCGGAATCCATCCGTGGTCCCCACTCGAGCTGGCCTTCGGTGAATAATATCTTTTTCACCGGGTGTCCGTTTTGGACGAGCGAGTAGTCGATTCCGCTTGTTTTTCCGAGGGGATCGTCGTGGTGTGATCCGCTCGATGGGTTTCGGGATCGTTGTGTGGGCCCCGCACGAGCTAGCTACGATGAATAGTGCCTTTTTCACCGGTGCTCTGTTTCGGGCGTGTAAACAGCCTATCCTGCGTGTTTTTCCACGTGGAACGCGATGGTGGCCTCGGTTTTGTCCTAGGAGGTGCGCAGTGTGGCGGGTCGCTCGGGATAGCGACGTTTGGACCAGCAGTGGTTGGGGGTTCTCCCTTGGTTCGTTCCCACGAGGGTTCGTGTGGCATCAGAACCTTCGTATGGGTTTGTGATCCTCTCGATGGGATGTTTAAACTGTTAGAGTTTTGGTATCCCTCCGGTGGGCCCGGAGTGGATCCTCTAGCATTTTTACCCTAGATCGGGTTCTTGGTATCGCTGTGACCGTTTATTTACGGGCGGCGATCCCCTATCTACCAGGTTAACCCGTAGGGTTTGTGGCATCATCGAACATATGATCCCCTACGCGGTGGGTCAAGCACAGTAGGGTTGTGGCATTTTCGGGTTTACGATCCCCTACTCAGCATGACGTTTATGGTAGGGTTGCGGTATCGTTGGTTATACGATCCCCTACTCAGCGCGTGGTTTCGGTAGGGTTGCGGCATCGTCGGTTCGATCCCCTACATCGTGAGTTATACCAGATAGGGTTCCGGTATCGTCGTGACCATCTTTATATGGACGATGATCCTCTATCTGAGTGTGGAGCTTCTGTCGAGCGTCAGATCGGGTTGTGGAATCCCCAAGCGGATCCTGGGTGTGATTCCCTATCTGTGAAAACTACGTATGCCAGATCGGGTTGTGGTATCCCCCGGCGGACCCTGGGAGTGATCCCCTGTCTGTGAGCTACGTATACCGGAGTGGGTCTTGGTATCCCCCTAGCGGAACCTAGCGGCGATCCCCTCTCCGAGGAGTTTGGTGGTTATGTTGCTATAGTGGGGTTTCCTCAGTGAAGCTATCCGACGAGCGTGGTCTCTCGGGTGAGCGTCTGAGATGTTTGCGAGGATCCTGATGGAGTGTATCTCTCGGATGAGTGTCATCTGGTATGACATTGTTCGTGGTGTACTCTCCTGGTTGGGACGGTTGCTGGTGATGAGGTCGGTACCTCTTGTGGCATTGTGGCGTGAGCTGTGTATATCTGGATTGTTCAAGGTGTATGTATGGGGATACACCCGAGCTGAGCTGAGCTGACTAGTTGTGTTTAGCCGAGGATGGTCACGAGATGGAGTTTCTCTATCGTCTGGGTTCCCTCTGGCTGGGTTGAGCGGACTGTTGGCTTCAGTTGCTCCCTTGGGTTTTGGGTTTTTGGGGTGCCTACTGAGTATGTTTATACTCACCCCTGCACGGGCTTTGCCCGCACATGTTTGTGTCTTGTGTAGACCACAGGCCTTTTGACGGAGTCCCAGGAGGACCCGGAGCAGGCGGAGCTTAGTGAGCGGGTTGACCGGGGTGTTTACCGGAGCTGTGCCGAGGGAGCTTTCCGGCGGGTGTTTGTGGCAGCGTTCCCCTTCTTCAGAGCAGGTTGGACGCGCTTTGTAGTTTTCTTTTGGTGGGCCCTGTTTTGCCCTTGTACTTTTGTTGTTGCACTCTGGTTTGGGATAGATTGTAAGCATGCATTTACTTTTCAGTTGTTTTATCTCTGCACTGTTGCATGGAGGTGTTTGTGGGTGTGTGTGTACAGGTACCTTAGGCTAATGCCTCCCATGTGTGTGATAGCCTACTCGGCGCTGGTCGCCAGCCCCTGGCCTATTGGAGGCGGGCTTGGGGAGTCGCGGCTCGAGCCCCGTGGGGTCGGGTCGTGACAATAAATTAATAATTATAATATCATATATATAATAATATATTATTATGAATATTAGACAATCATATTCTACCTTTTATCTATCTAATAAAAAATTAAAGCACCACACATGCATACGTACGACTTACCATCTCTACATAGCAGTGTACTTTTTTATTCATCACCATATTACAAGGATTGTTAAAATGATCGAAATAGTTTATATATATGGTAATTATGTCACAATAATTATTATTTAAAATTAATATATCTCACAATTCCTTATATTTTAATCCATTAATGGAATGATATCATCACTCCTGTGTATGTACAGCCTACCATCTCCACAACGCGATACAATTCATTTTCCATGTTCATAATTCAATATTCCTTATAAAAAATAAATGTAAAGAATATATATGATATATATGACCATAATATATTTATTTAAAATATGGAATTATATCCTATGTAAAAGAACAAGGACTGATAGGAGAAAACATGCATAAAGAAAATGAAGAAGTTGTCCTACAAAATAAGTATAATAATGAAATATTATTAAGAAACACTTGACAAGATGATACAAGAGGGTAATATATGATATCAAAAATATGAATATAGTTCGAAAATAAATTTTTAAACATTTTGATGGAGGTTAAAATATCATTAATTAATGGATATCATGTGGTAAGGTATTTTATAATTCAACTTCCATTTATTGGGATAATATTATACTTAATAGAATATGTCATTACAAAATTAAATATGAAATGAATTTTTATTAACTCATATTGTATTTACACTTGTTTTGTGGATTTATATAGGACACGCATAATCATTAAATTTTATAATTTCCACTCCCTTTATATGATCTTTTTAAGGGGCATAATCAGAATTTTCATTCAAGGATGCATATTTTGATGCAACACACTGACATTTTTCAATAAGGTTTATATAATGTACCTTTTTACACGTTATGTAATGAATTTATTTATTCAAATTATAATAATTTTTTTTATTTTCATTAATTGTTGTGGAATATTATTCAACTGACTATAAATTGGTAAGGGTTTATTTCTTAGTCACATCATTATTTGGGATTGTTTATATTTAATTCTACACTAGAGAATATTTACCATCCATGTATATGATTTTTAGAAATGTTTTAAAAAATGTTTTTACTATTATTATAAAATTATTTTTATTTATTTTTACTCATGTTTTATTAATTTTGATATTAAGCTTTTTATCATTTTCTTAAATGAGGTGCTTTATGACATTTTCTAAAAATATATATAAGGAGTGTATTTTAACTTATATGTAATGACGATATCTTCCTAAAAAAGGAATCTTAATTTTTTAATTATTCCATTAAATTTTAATTATTATTTTTTCAAATATACCATTTTCTTTTATAATTTCCCACATTTTTTAGGATAAATTTTTTAAAATTGAAAAATGTATTTTCCTCATGTAATTTCCTATGATTTAAAAACTTATTTTCATCAATAAGAACATCTTTTATTGAATCTTATGATTAATATAGTTTAATATCATATGATATCATCTATCATATTTTATTGAGCAGTTTGTGATTAGTTTGAATATGGATGTAACATTTTTATTTCATTTTCCATCTTATTTAGGATTGTTTATGATTATTTTTATTTATTTGGGAATGTAATTAAAATTTTGTATGATAGTTTCCACACAAATGTATATATTGATTATGTTTCACTCCTTTCATTTGGAAAATATGTAAGAATTAGTACGTGATGAATTGGGACATCTATATCAAATTTATACATCGATGGGTCTCATGAGGCAAACTAGTTTGAGTATTGGGTAATGTATTTCCCATTTTTTTATGGTGTATTGGTCAGGGCCTTGAACGTATTTTTATGTTGTCCAATATTACACATTCCATAATTATGTGATTTTTATTGGTTTCAATGTGATTGTCTGACTAGCCTTGATATACATGTATATGTTTTATCTTATGTTATGAAGAAATTATATGATTTTCATTGACTCCGGTCATATTATTCTCATGTTATTTCTTTAATGGAATGTGTTTTACTTATTTAACATTCCATTATATACTATGCTTATTTATTATTTCTTTCACAGTATGTATACAATACTGACAATCTATACTGAATATTTAATAATGTTTTGTTTCCTCTAAGATTACAATAATTAAATCCTAACCAATATTATGGGTTATTATAGGATAATAATTCCATTTTATAAGGATTTAATGTCTTGTATTTTATATTTTTAGATATAATATGTGATTCATGTTTGTGTGTAGTTTTTAAAAACCACTAACCTATTTGGTCCTTCAAAATGTAAATCCTTGTATATTATTCTAATTTAATAATATAACAACAAAATATGATTTGTTGGATTTTGTTTCTCTACAGTTTGTATTGAAGGGTGGTTTGGTAGAAAGATTTGGAACTATAATTTAAAAACATACATTACGGAAACATCCCCCAATCTTAAACATTGAGAATATTCTACTAGAATCCAATCTTATGATTTAAATTTTGGTAATGTCTAAATTTTAAATTTACATTATGCTTTTGACATGTTTTTAGATTATACATTTTATTCGATAATGTATTGATCTAATATAGTATAAGTCATTTTTTAGAAATTATCTTAGAAAAAGGAATTGATACAATATATATTCAGTTAATTCATATACAGATTTCCAGAAGGGGAATGATAATGAATCTGTATCAAGAGTTGTATCTAGCACTGATAAAATTATTACTATATTGGGACAGTTGGATCAAGTTATGAGTAATGGACTTTCCCAAATGGGGAAGCCTACAGGTCCAAAATGTTATGCAGGAATATTAAGCTGCTTTATGTGATAATAAACTCCTTAATTCCTTGGTACTAAAAATCTATTTGTAGAATGGTAATGAATATGTTACATAGAGAATATATATCTTGATTTCCGATGTAATGAAAATGATAAGGTCATCATTGTAGTATAACACCTCATAGGATATGGTGATTGTAATATCCAAGCTAAAACAAGAATATGAAATTTTCATATTTATTAATATTTGTGAATTAAATATTAATTTTAATTCCAAGGGGATGTTATGTCTGATAGCATACTCAACAATCAACAATAGGTTTATATGAAATCATATGTTGCACACAATATTGAGTTTTACTGAAAAATATTATAATAATATTATTATTTTAAATGGTTGTTAACGCCTATACATTATATTTGTGGGAATGAAAATAAATTAATAAAATATTATTACACAAGTTTGTTAGTTTTTTTTACATTTATCCAATAATTTATAGAGGCTTAAAATATTAATGAATCTGATTTTATGTATGAAAAACTCTAATAGTATTTAAAAGGTCAACTTACCACCATTTGATAGAGAACCCTTTTAAAATATATATTTTGACATGTTTTATGTTCCAGTTGCGACAATAAACTACTTCATTTTATGTGGGACATCAAAATTTACTTTGGGTATAACTTTGGTATGTTTTTTATAGTGTTTAAATTTTTATGAAGAGTGAAAAATACAGAATTTTAATTCAAAACTTCCTTTTAATATATTTTTTTATATGACTATACAATACTTTTAATTGGTTTTAAAGTATAATTAGATTATATTATTATTATTTAAACAAATATTTTTCATTTAATGTAATTTAACATTGAAATTGAACATAAAAACATGTCAATATTTTGGTAGTTTTTTAATTCGTAAAAATATGCTTTTTGGTTTTGATGACGAGGATTAATTTTAAAATAATTTATGAAACTTATTTGTTTTGAATTTGGAAAAATGGTTTCCATATTTGTAATCAGGAGGTAGAAATTGTGTAAATATGATACTTTTATTTTAAGATATTAGGAATAGTAACTTTAGTAAATTTTTTATTTACCATGGTTAAAGGGTAAAACTGGTAAATAAGGGTAAAAAATATTATATTACAATAATATTAAATTACCCTAACACATGTCCTAAACATATTGGATGATACATTTATGACCATGGATATACATGGGGAAATTTCTGGACCCCATGGAGCAACATTTATGTGAAAATGAGAATTTCAAAAAATTTAATTAAAGTTAAGGAACATTTTACATAAACATATATATATTAGTAAAAAAATTATATGAGTTTATATAAGTGTTATTTTAAAATATAAATAATAATTAGAAATAAAAAAACTTCATACATCATTGTATTTTATTTATACTTTTTACACATTATATAAATAAATATAATTATGAGACAATGGTGATGCAGTGATTGCTTCATTAATAAAGGATTTAAATAAATGTTTTTATAAATGTTAAAATAAATGTAATTTTGTTATCTGTATGTCATAAACGAATTTTATGGATTATAGATACAATTTATCTTTGTATTAATGATGTTTTTTATGAATCGATTAGGTTTTTATGTATTTTTAAAAATTCATGATATGAATCGTGTCAAAATTAATATAATTCATATTTTAAAATATAAAATATTTAATTAAATATTATATAATTACCAAAAAATATATGATTAGTCCAAATAGTTATCACAAGTCTCTGATTTTTTCAAATGCTCTTTATTTTGATATTTTTCTTATTTTGCTAACTATTTTGATTCTCAAAGAGTTAAATGCATGAAAAATGGAAAGACCAAAAAAATGGATAAATAAAAAAGAAAAGTATTCAAAAATATCCAAAACCAATCCAATTATTATTGGATGATTTAATTTTGAATTATATTCGTCTTATATATTAATTTAATGAGTTTGGGACCATTATTAACTGTAAAAAAATTTATAATAAAATAATGTTTAAAAAATTCGTAAAAGAGCCAGTCCTCCATCTTATAAAAGGCCACCACCTCAGACCAATTACACACACCTCTTGTGCCCCTTTTATTGTAAAAAATCATCACCATGAATCTCCAAACAACCCCTATTACTCTTAAAATCTTTCCACTAATAATAAGGATATTTAATAAAGCCTTTTGGCTCAAATAGAAGAGAGTTACACATTTTATGCGGAAGCGTCTTCTCTAAAATTCTTTTACATTATTCTATTTCGTCACTTCCTATTATATTTTTTTATTTTATTACATAAAAATACCTGTATTATAAATATAATTGGGTTTTTATGAGAATTATTAGAACTAAAATTACTCACACATTTTTTTAATTGGTATATAACATATTATTTTTGTGGATGACGAACTACTGCCAAAAGAAATGATGATTGTTCTATATTCATCAACCCCCTCTCATAGTGGCCATTATGATAGAACTATAATTATATATTATGTATATTAGATTTATTTTATCTCAGTTTTTCTTTAATTACCATTTATAACATACCACTATACTTTTCATGTTGTATAAATTCGATAATTTCATTTAAGGATGTGCGAACACCGCTCCCTCAAAGTGATACGACTCATTCAAATTATACATGGAAAGAATAAATGAAGGAATTAATGAACTTATGTAACATATAAAACATATATATTATATTTTAATTATAATATACCTATGTATAATTTATTTTTCATTCCTTCAAAAATGAAAAAAAAGAAATGTAAGTAGCGTTCATGCGTACGTATGGCTTATTGTCTCCATGAACGGTGCATTTCATTTTCATATATAAAAAATATATATACTATTATAAATACATATATAATGGATATAAATACATATATTCTTGATATATTTGATATTTAAATCATGAATACAAATATGGAGATAATGGACTTTTGACCAAATTGACAATTTGTAACTATAACAAGTTCATTTTTTATTCATGTTCCAAACATTGAAAAAATGTCCGATATGAACTCGAATACATAAATATTTTTTGTAGAAAGTTAATAATTGATATAAATAAAATTATAAACTTTAAAAAGGTTTGTAAGAATGTATAAATTAACTTATGTTTATTATTCAAGAAGAAAAATGAACATACGTGACAATTCAGACTCAAGGAAAGGGAACCTTTCAATCTATTCTTTTAGTTAAAGAATTATTTATGATATTTATTTTAATTTATATTTTATTATGTTAGGATATGTTCTTATATATATCCATATTTATGTATGTTTTGTTTCCATGTGGGGAGATACCCTCTTCTATCTCATCGACACATTTTTTGAATTTTAATGTGATTCCATTAGGCTGCCGAATTTTTGTATGGGACACTGTCTCAATATTTTTTTATTGAGGAAAAATTAGATTTACACATGAAAATCTTTTAAACTCTATATAATAAAGTGTTTTGAATAATTTTTTTATTCAAAACGAATCCTTTTTAATGAGTTGGTTTACTAAACGAAAAAAATGTTTCTTTTAAATATACGTGACAATAATGACCTTTCCACCACCGGGGGCATTGTTTGATATTTGGATTACATATCAAGCCATAATGTTTTTAAAAGGAAAATAAAAACCATATTCTCTTTTTACATATTTTTTTTATTGAAAATTATTTTTATAATGGATGATTAGTTTAATATATTGAAATTTTATTTTGTGTTTGCAATGTGAAAATGTTATCTTTACATTATGTTTGTTCATGTGTTATGATTATGTTATGGTTATTTGGAATTTTTTATTTATATGGGTTTTCCCATGAAAAACCTATGGCAGGTGAGCCTAATATGGATATCCAATGCATTGTTAATATGAGGGAGGTAAACATTAATGTTTCTCTTAATATATTTAGGTAATACACTCTGATGGGTATTCCAAAATCAACTCACTATGTAGCTGTGAAAGCTATAATATATATATGATATGGATTCCAAAAGTTACATTAATGATTTAGGATATCTTTTTTTAATTCATAAATATAATGAGTTTTCAAGGCATTTTAAAGAGCTTATGATTTGTATGTATTGATGGACTAATGTTTTTTTCTTTATTTTATAATCCTTATAGGTCTTTTTATGTTCATCCCATGTTTTGGAAATGTCTTTCACAAGGCATAAGTAAGGTAAAGAGAGAGGACGAATTCACATAGATTAATATAAGTATAAAATTATTATGTTCTTTTAAGTGTTTTTATTTTATGAAAAATATGGATAACGAGTAGAAGTGTCTACTTTGTAATATTTGAGATGTAATGTAATAATTATGGCATAATTCTCTAAAACTATAAACCTGAAAAGATCCTAAATGTGAATTATAAAAATAATTCTTGATTATATAATTTTTAAGGATGTCCCCTTATAGTTGGTATAATTAGTCGGTTTAGATAACTTTATAGGTCAGAGTGTTATTTAAGCATAAGCGAAATAACCATAATGGTTAGAATATTAGAAAGAGTCATAGTTATTTTAGATAAATTGAAAGGTTTTAAGATAAAATGAATAATTATATCTTAGTGTTTACCCTCCTAATAATATATTATTTGATGATATTACTGATATAATCACACATTCCTTTTGTTAGTAAATTGTTGGATCTAGTAGGCATTAAAGTAATAATGGATATGAAGGAAACTACAGTGGTTTTATGAATGAGATACCAAATGAAATGGGAGATGGAATGAGAACTCTTGTGGCCAGTCATTAACAATTATCTAGATTCATGATTGAACACTTGAACCTTGTTGATTTTTATAAGGAATCGTATATTAGAGAAAATAATCCCAATGGGTGTTCAAGTAATAACCATAAAGACATGCATATTCAAAAACCTGTATGTCATGGATGTGGAAAGAAACACCTAGAAAAATGATTCAGAGTGATCTGATGATTATATAGATGTGGTAATGAAGTTCATAAATAAATAACATTCCATGAAAATAAGAAGAATTCAGTTGGCTCCAATAAAGGGAAAGAAGTTCTTTCGGAAGGATAAATTGAATGTTTTAAATGTGGTGTACGTGTTCATTATAAAAATATATTTCCTATGAAGAATGTTTAGGAATGGGATCAGTAGTACAATAAAAATACAAGTCTACCAATTCTCAATTTCATTCCAATTGGGTATGAGGACCCTAGAAAAGAACTATTAAAGGTATGGATTATATCTTAGTTTATATATTTATATTTTTTATATTAGGATATGTTTCATGATTTAGTTTGAAAAAAATAAATATTACAATATATGTTGGAAAAAACTGTTAAGGGATCATGGAAAATTCTGTATAATTTGGTTGTCTATATTTTATAAATTTGAGAATTATTTTTGAAATCTGTGTGATGAAAATTTTAAAATTATTAATTCTTTTTATTGATGGGATTACTTTGTAAGAATTTTCTCTAGTACATGTAACCCTGTAATTTGTTATTTGAAAATTCTATTCGATGAAGAATAATATTTTCTTTTGTGTATATATTTATAAAACCCAATTCGATTTATATAATCCGGTAATTTGAGGCAATTACAAGTTATTTCTTTTTGGAATGAAAATTCTAGGTATGAGATAACATGTATGGTTAAAATATGTTATATTTATTTTTGAGGAGATTATATTAATTTTTAGAATATTATAAGAATTATATAGATCTAGAAAAAGGAAAACATGTAAAATGGGTGGCAACCAGTCGTATCTAGCCATGCCATAGGAATTGAAGCCACAACCCAAGGGAGACTAGGGCGCATCACCTACCAATGGCCTACATGAAGTCCCTGGTTAGTAAGGCTTATTCTTTTTTTATAAATGATTAAATGGAATAATAATAAGTTTATTTTGGAACTTCTGTTTTATTACATTGATATATTAGTATAGGGAAATGATTTGGTGATTAAGAGATATGGTTTATTTTGGAAGATTTTTTCTCTTTTGGGAACACTATATGCCTATAGAAAATAGAATACTATTGGATTTCATTGGATGTGTAATGGATGAATTTTTATTTTGGAAGAATCTATGTTTTTAGTGGGTACATTTTTTATTGGGTTATTTATGAAAATTATTAACATATCATAGAGAATATGTGATTATGTTAATTAATATTAATTATTTTACTTTAAGAGTAATTGATGTTATTTGGATATACATGTTTAGATTAGTCATGGTAGACTATGTGATCAAATCATTCTCAAATATTTGTTTCATACATAGTTTGGATTATTTTGATGATTTTTTTGGACAATTTTTTATTTAATAGTAATTTTTTAACTTTCGTTATGGTTTGTTTAATTTTGGAGATTATAAGATTATTATTTTCAGGGGATTATCTGATATTTTACTGACCATTTTGGTTTTGGTTAATTTATAATGATAGGGGAAATGTATAGTTAATAATTGTAAATTATATGATTCTCTAAAATTTGATTCTAGTACTTCAGGTATGACCATGTTATTTTGTTTACTCATCATTTTGATAAAATATTAGTTTTTTGTAGATATTTATTAATGGATGAAACTCTACATGAAAAGTCGGTAAATTTCATTATGTTATTAGTCAATATCATAAATAAATTCTCTAATTTAATGAAATAGAACATAAAAAAGAAAAACATTTTCCATTTACTTTTCCTAATGAAAAACCAATTACAATTCAACCCATCGCATGTTTGTGGTTTTCTAGTTTTTAATATTCTCATGATCGTGTTTTCTATCAATCTCCATTAGAACGTGAAACTTATTTTATCATCCATTTCAATTTTGTCCTACATGGAATCCTATTATGGGTTTTCTCATTTGAGCTTTGTACTTATCTTTCATTCTTTTATTGTGATAGTTTTATTGACTCTTTTTCTGATGAGGGACATTTAATGAAGTTTCTGAGACCAATTTTAAAATTGTGAGAATGTAATTTCCAAAAGGGGGGAAGGATGTAACATACTAGTCAAATAATGAATACAACATTTTCATATTAAATAATATTTCATAATTAAATATTATTTTTACATTTAATGGGAAGAAAGGTATGATAGAATACTCAACACACAACAAAGGGTTTCTTTGAAATAATACATTACACACAACTTTGAGTTAATCTGAAAAATAAAATAATATTATTATTATTTTAAATTGTAGTTAACGCCTAGAAATTGTATTGGAGGGAATGAAGAGAACTAACTACAATATAATAGCACATGTTTGCTAAATGTTTTCACTATTATCCAATGAAATTTAGAGGCTTAAAATAAGAATGAATCTTATTTAAATCATGAAATACTCTAATATTAATTAAAAGATCAATTTAATGATTTATTATAGAGAAAAGATTTGAAATATATTTTTATCACTATTATATGTTCCATTTGAAAAATTAAACATCTTCTTTAGATGAGGGACATCATAAATTTACTTTTGGTAAAATTTTGGTATTTTTTTAATTAAGATCATTTTTTATGAATAGTAAAAATACTACGTAAATGGACTGAAAGACTTAATTTTTTTATTGATTTTTGATCTCTTCTTATCAAGGGATTATAGAGAAACCTTATAAGGCCCGTAAAATTAGAGATTTCTTGACCCATAGGTCTTAGTAAATTTACAAACTATACTTGAAACATATCCTCCCCAGCTTCTTCATCATGATATCAGCTTTCCACATTCACATGGATTGTTTGTCAAGGATTATCGTTCATCCACAGGTTGGTCCCGAGGGCAATCCATACCCTCTCTTTCTGAAAAATCCACTTATCTTATGCTCTAGTGATTGTGCATAATATGAATTCCCATTTATAGTATGCTCCTTGTAGAGTCTGTCTAATCATTTATGCCCAATTTTTGGTGTTTGATCCTCAGTTTTAAGGTATAATTTGAATATATTTTTATCATTTAATCTAATTTTTTTTTCATTTAATGTAATTTAACTTTGAAATTGGACATAAATACATGTCAATATTTTGGTAGTTCTTACTTCTTAAAAACACGTATTTTGGTTTTGACCAAGGGAATTATTTTTAAATTATTTTCTGAAAATTCTATGATTTGAATTTGAAAAAATAGATTTCATATTTGGAATCAGGATGTTCAAATTTTGTAATTAGGTATGTTTTTTAGACATTATGAATAATCACTTTAGTAAATATTTTATTTACCATGGTTAAAGTGTAAATATGGTAAATAAGAGTAAAAATTAATATTATAATAATATTAAATTACTCTAAAAACATCATAATCCTATTTTCTGATACATGTCCGACCATTGGAATCCTTGGGTCAATTGTGGGATTCTATAGAGAGACTTGTAAGTGAAAAGGAAAATTTTATAAAAATTAACTTAATGTTATGGAAAATATAACAGAAACAAATATCTTTAAGTAAAAATAATTATATAGGTTTATATAAGAGATATTTTTAAACTATAAAAAGTAATTATAATGATAAAACTATTTCCTAAATGATGGGATTTTTTTATGATTTTTAAACTTTATATAAATAAATTTAATTTTCACAGAATGGTGTTGTAGTGATTGCTTAATTAATAAAGGATTCAAATAAATGATATTATAATTGTTAATATGAATTTAATTATGTTATTTTTATGTCACACACAAATTTTTTGGATGATATTTACACGTTATATTGTTATAAATGAAGTTTTTTTTAATCAATCTTGTAGTTATTAATTTTTAAAAATTCATGATATGAATAGTGTCAAAATTGACATAATTCATATTTTAAAATATAAAATATTTTATTAAATATTAAAAAATTTAAAATAACATATAATTTATCCAAATAGTTATAATAACTCTCTTATTTTGTTAACTACTCATTTTTTGGATTTTTTTATTTTGGTAACTATTTGGATACTCCATGTGTTAAATTCGAGATAAAACATAAAGTTTAAAAAATGGTTATATAAAAAAGATAAGGATTAAAAAATATCTAAAACCTGTATAATTCTATTTAATGATTTTATTTCGACTTAAATTCATCTTATATTATAATTTAATGAGTTTTGGACCTTTTAAAACGAAAATAGTTTTATAATAAAATAATACATTCCAACATTCCTAAAGAGCCCCTCCTCCCTCTTATAAAATTTCATCATCTTTAACACATTACACACACCTATAAATCCACATGGATCATCCAAAATCTACTCCAAGAATCTCCCAACATCCCTCTCTTCCTCTTCAAATTTTTACCTTAGATATATTGTCAATTAATAATCCATTTTGGCACAAATAAATGAGAGTTACATGTTTTAAAAGGTAGCGTCTTCTCTAAAATTCCTTTCCATTATTCTACTTCTTCACTCCCTATTCAATTATTTTTCATTTATTACAAAACAAAACCTATATCATAAATATAATAAGATGTTTTTATGAGATTTATTTGAACTAAACATACACACACCTCCTTCTAATGGGTATAAAACATACCGTTTCTGCGGACAACGAACTACTGCCTCACGAAACGATGATTGTTTGATATTCTCCTACCACCTCTCATGTTGGCCATTTGGTTGGAAATGTATTTATATATGATATTTATGATATTTATTTTATATGTATTGTGCTAATATTCTCAATTATAACATACCATTATTCTTTTCATGTTGTATAAATACGACAATTTCATTTGAGAATCGGTGGACTACCACACCCTCAAAGTGATATGACTCGTTCACGCAATATATGGAATGTATAAATAATGGAATTAATTATTATTTTAAAATATATAACATTTATATTATAATGGAATTATAAAATAACTATTTATAATTTAGTTTTCATTCAATTAAAAATGAAAAAAGTAATGAAAGTAGCTTTTATGCGTACATACGTCTTATCGTCTCCATGAAGTGTTCATTTCATTTTATAATATAAAATGTTATGAATTATTCTAAATAAATATATATTGGATAAAAATACATATATACTGTATATTTATTATATTTAAACCATTAATTAAAATCTATAGATAATGGACTTTTGACCACATAGACAATTTTTAATTATAACAATTTGATTTTTACTCAAGTTCTGAACATCGACATAAGGCCCAATATGAACTCAAATAATTAACTAATTGTTGTAGAAAGGTAATAAGGGATTAAAAAAGAATAATATACCTTAAAATTGTTCTGAATCATGTATAAAATAATTTATGTGTATTATTCAGGAAGAACAAGGGACATACAAGAAAAGTTAGACTCGAGGTTAGGAAACCTTTCAACCTCCTCTTTTAGTAAAATAATTATTTTTGTTATGTCATTTAATTTAAATTTTATTATGTTGGGATATGTTTTTATAGATCCTTATTTCAGTAAATTTTATTTCCTGGTGATGAGAGACCCTCTTCTCTCCTATCAACTCATTTTCGGAATTTTAATGTTACGCCATTGGGATGTCGAATTTTCGTAAGGGACATCATCTCAATCTCCATTCATTTAGGAATAATTCTATTAATACAAGTATTTATTTTATATGATTTATAATAAACCAATTTTAACATTAATTTTATTCAAAATGAATATTTTTTTATGAATCATTTTACTAAATGGAAAAAATAATGTTTCTTTTAATATTATGTGATGACAATGACTTTTTTCCACCACAAGCATTATTTGATATTTAGATTCCATAAAAAATGTAATGTTCTTAAAATAAAACTAAATACAATATAATATATTTAAATATTTTGGTTTTGAAAATGGTTTTGATAATAAATTGATTATGTCAATATAATGAAATTTTATATTGTGATTGCAATGTGGAAATGTTATCTTTCCTTTATGATTGTTCATGTGTTATGATTATATTATGTTTCTTGGGTATTGTTTAAGTATACAGGTGGTTCCATGATAAAAATAAGGTGGGTGTGCTCGATATTTCTCTTCAATGCATTGGGAATAATGATGGAGGTAAATTATAATGTTTCCCCTAAGATATTAAGGAAATATATAGTGATTGGTATTCTAAAGGTAACTCTCTATTTAGGTGTGAAGTATATAATGTAAGTATGATATGGATTCAACAATTTACCATTATGATTTATTATTTCTCTATGTTATTCATAAATTTTATCATTTCATGAGGTATGTTAAAGAGAATATGTTTTGTATGTACAGATTTACTAATGTTTTCATGCTTTAATTTATAACTGTTGCTGATATTTTTATGCTCATCCAATGTTTTTGAAATATTTTTCACAAGGTATAAGGAAGGGAAATAGAAATGAAGAATTAAATAATACTTATATGAACAAAATAATTCTTTTTATAATTTAAAAGTTTTTATTTTATGAAAAAATGTACAATGAGTAGTAGTGTCTACCTTTTAATTTTTTATATGTAATGTAATAGTTATAGAAAAATTCCCTAAAACTCTAATCCTAAAAAGATCCTCAATGTGAATTATTAACATAACGAAAGATTATATAATGTTTAAGTCTACGACCTTATAGTGATCAGTGGTGTCCATTAGTTAGAAATAATAAGGTGGAGTAGAAAAATTAAAACATGGAAGGGAAGGATATTTATAATCTTTTCTTTGAATCAAATTTTTCTCATGAACAACTTGATGATATGGAGAGAATATTCTTGAGTTTGGGAAAAATGAATGATGAGAATGTTTCCAGTTATAGATCCATTTTTTCAAGGAAGCCATGGCATGAAACAGACTATATAGATATTCCAAAAAGTAAGATTAATAATTTCTTTAGTAGGATTAAGTTAATTCATTAAATGGAACATGAATCTACAATATTCTTATCATTTGAGGATAGAGTATCATGTTGTGTAAAAAATGAAATAATTCTCCAATTCATATGGATTTGAAGGGAGGAAATATAATAAGACAGTTTTTAGTTCTATAGAAATTGATATAAGAAAAATCCGAAGAAGGGAATGTTAGAATTTTAAACATTCAATAAATGTGGAAAGATACATCCAAAAATTTTCCTACATGGAATCTTAGTTTCTTAAAAGTTTAGAGAAAAAAGAATATTGGATCGATATTTAATGGAAATTAAATTATTACCCATTGTCTAATGTTTCAACTATAAGGAGAAAGGGAACTATTCAAATAAATTTTTGAAGATTCAATAGAATATACCTCAATAGAATATATGGGACCAATGAGAGGATTACATTGTTGATACAAATGAAGTGTAATGACTAAAAAATTGGGTTTTTTTGGATTGAAGAACTATGATTTTAAATTACATTAACAGTAATATTATGGTAATAACAATCAATACATATGTAAGTATTTTACTTCAGTACTTCTTATTTAAGGATTTTGAAGAATATGTAAATACAAACAGTAACCATGATAAGTTATTCTATAGAAGGTTGATCTTTTGAAAACACATGATACATTATTCATAACAATAAATATTCTCCCAATGATAAATAAACGTTTATGAGATACTATTTATTACTATGAAATGTGTTATTGAATTGATATAATTAAATAATTCTTCTATATTTAAGGAATCTATTCTTTGACATTATATATTATTTTGAAAATATTGAATTGTTTTATTATGGTTTAATTGTAATAATGGTATTCATATAGTTGTTATGTGATAATAATGGATAAATTATGTTGATTATAGATGTATATTTTTATGTTTATCATAGAAATTTAGAGACATTTCATATATTTTTTAAATTGAATTTTTACATACATAATTTGGATGAAGGTTAAGATTGACTACATATGGAATAGATTATGTTGAACATAGGTTGCTACTATTTGTTTATAAAATGTGTTAACCATTTTTTTTAGTACAAATTTAATGTTAAAAATAAATGCCTTTTGTGCCAAATAATTTATTAAATTTTCTTCATGTATGAAATAAATTGTCCTAAATATCCATCTTCTAGTGTAATAATTGAAGTTGATGTAAATATAAGAATGTGAAATTGAGGGGATTATTCTTCGGATACAGAATAAAATCTAGTAAATTTTTTATCTAGAGCATTATATAGATATTAATGTAATCCCCCAAAACCAATAAAATGATTTTGGGATAAAAATAATTATCTGTTTGTTTTTTTTACGGAGAAGACAATGGTCTTTTAACCAATCTCTATGTTATAGTATTGTGATAGTTAACATTCTAATATGTATTTTCAATATCACATTCAATCAGAAACTGATAGTTATTTTTCATTTCAATGTCAATATTTTCACATTTTACTAATGTTATCCTCTTCTAATTCCACATTTTATGTTAAATGTTCATTTCCATTTCACTGTTATTAGGGGGATGTTTTATTAACCTTTTTAACAATGTGGGTTTCCTACCAAATAATTTCAATGTATGAAACATTTATTTTTGAACATCAATTTAAAATAAAGACAAAACAATTTATTGAATTAGGTGAAAATGCAATTCCCGTTAATTTTAATGTATTTAATCTTTAAATCTAACATCTTCAATAGATTATGTTTCACATAAAACCTAGATAAAACAAACAATGAAGTATTATTATTTTACCACTATAAACTATTTATTAAATTAGAGATAATTAATATTATTAAATACATTATAGAATATATTTTTTAATTTAATTGTTAATTTAGTAATTAATTATTCGTGAATAGGTGAATAATTAGTAGTAAAATTAGTTTATTCTTAAAAAACGTTTTATTCAAAAATTGTATAATTTATTTTTATGGATAAATGATAATAATAAAACACATTAATTATATAAATTTAATTTAATAAATATAATATAATTTAATAAAACATATTTAAAATAACTTATTTTGGGTTTCTGGGATTTTATTGAAAAGATTAATTTCCATTGAGTATTATAGAAATACATATATTTTTAAGACTGTTAGTTTTTTTATATTAGAAGTATTTTTATTATCAAAATTTTTTATAAATTAAAATTAAGTGAAAATTATTTATAAATAACCTAATTTATTTCATTTTAATCATCCATAAACCAAATTTAGTTATAAGTACATTTTTGGGCTTACAAATTAATTTTTCAAGAAAATTATTTTTATTGTGTTTTATGTGATTAATTATAAATTAAATTCTAAAACATTTATGTTTTTGAATTTTGATAAATTTATATAAAATTTGTATTCATAATATAAACATATATTAAACTATTCCCTTTGATTTTCGCCAATTGAATATTAGCCTTGTTAATATTCATCACCATGGTAGAAGATATATTTTGTAATATATTTTAAAAAATGAGAAGGATTATAAAATGTCCATAACACATGCATAAATTTTTTTTAGATGTTTTATTTTATTCCATTTTAATTCGAGTTCAAGATATAAGGCCATTTTTCCGTTATTAAGTCACTATTACTCTTAAAATATTTTATTTAATAAAAAGTCAATGATGTCACATTCTCGATTTAAATATCTATTACATTTTTAATGTGTTATTATCTAAGAGATATGTAAACATATAATTAATATTTTGAAGAAAAAATAAATTATATTAATTTTGTTAATTTATTCTAATTATTAAGGAAAAAGTAAATACCTAAAATGTATTCACAACATTGAAGTATTAATTATTTAATTAATGAAAGAATCAAATAAATGATAATAAAAATATTAAAATAATTATTATTTGAAATAATTAATTTTATAACAGCATTATTTAATGAACCTGAAATATTATAGATTTATTAATTGATTTCTTTTGAAGTTATATTATTTATTGGTATTTTCTAAAAGTCAAATAAATGAAAAGTGTCAAAATTTTCAATATTTATATTTAAAAATTATTTTTTTAAATGGTATCAAGTTTAAAAAATATATAATATTCGACCAAGAGATTTGGATTTTTGTAAGATATCATCAATGATCCTTTTAGAGTCAATTGAAATTTTATAGTAACAATATTTATCCTTAAATAGTAGTATACAACTTATCATGGTAAGAGTAAAAGGTGTTAAATATGTGTTAAAAATAAATTATATGGGTAATTTTTTGTTAAATAATTATCTTAAATATATTTTCTAAGAGGATATAGAACCAAAAACATTTTATATTATTGTTAAATCAATTTTCATCCACATTGAATGGAAAACAAATTTATATTGTTATAATATTTTGAGAGTTTCAAAAAGTACCCATCACCTCAATTTTAAAAGAACACCTCCTCCCTCACTTATTCACACCACTATTAGCCGTATAGATCAACAAAACCCTATCTAGTTTCCATTCTAAGACTATTATCAATGTTTTTTAGGACCTGGTCTTCCAAAATTACCATCATTATATCCATTAGGAAGATATCTAAAGGAAGACATTCTAAGAAGATTTAATTGTGTTTGACAACTAATTCATGTTCATTTCTTATTCCACATCCTCTTAATGCATGTTTTCATACTAAAACAATAACTATAGTATCAAATATATATTTCAATTTTATTATGAATATGATACAACCATATTCTACATTTTATCCATCATATGAAAAATGATAGCCCTCCATGTGTGTATGTTTGGCAGACCATCTCCATGTAGCAGTATAATTCGTTTCTCATCCCCACATTACAAGTATGATTATTGTAATGAAATTAGTGGATCTATATGGTACTTATGAAATTATATTGATTCTATAAAATTAATATATCAACCACTTAATTATGTTTTACATATTAATGGAATCATATCATCATCACATGTATGTACAACCTACCATCTCCACAATGAGATATGAATCATTTTACATGTTCAAAAATTATTATTTAATCCAAATAAAATATGTAATAAACATATATGAAATATATGAGCTTAATATCTGTTTATATATGATATATCTATATCTTCTGAAAATTATCCTGGACTTACACGACAAAACATGCCAATAAAAATTTAGTAGTTAACACCCAAAACAAGGGTAATAACCAAATATTATTTTCATATTGGTGACAAGATAATATAAAAGGATCCTATATGATATAATAAAAATTAATATGGGTTTATTATAAATTAATAAAATTAATTATACTATTATACAAGATGTTAATTCATGTTCAATTAAAGTAAAGTGTGAGTTAAGGTATTTATTAACTCAATATATATTCATATGGTTAAAATATATTTCATTGATTATTTCATGTTATGATTATGTATAAAATGACTTTTTAATTTTCTTGTTTTATATTTCCACTTGGTTATGCTGATTTATATCCGACACAGATGATTATTTCATAAGATTAATGCTCGAATCAATGATATGATCTTTGTGAGGGGATTCTTTTTAATTTAATTTTTTTAGGAATATTTTGATTTTATGGGCGTATATTCTTTAATGATCAATATATGAAAACCCTATTTAATTGTTATATCATGGATTTATTTATTATCAAGATATTTAATGTTTTGTTAAATTTTATTCTGTCATGGGAAATTCAATTCAACTAATTACTAAGTGGTGAGAGTTTAATCCACAATCACATTATTATTTGTGTTTTTTTACATTTAAGTATCCACTAGAGAATATTTATGTTCCACATAAAGTATTAGAAAAAAAATTAAATTGGTTTTTACGATTCTTATAAATCTTGTGAATATATTTGTTCCCCATGTTTGGTTTATAGTGAAATAAATATTTTTTATTTTTTCTAAATGTGGTATTTAGGACTTCTAAAAAAATATAGGGACAATTTTTTTTAATATATAGAACCTAAGAGGTTTTTCCCCTAGTCATGAAACCTTAATCTGTAGAATATTCATTTATATGTTTTCAAGATTCTATTCAATAAAAATTTATCATTTTAAAATTATACAATTTTTAAAAAATAAATAATTCCCATGTAAAAATTTATATTTTCCTAAAAATTTACAATGATCATAGTAAAGTATTTTCATCTATATAAACATCCTTTCTTTTTAGTATTTTTCTTCATTGATGTCTATATCTTATGATATCATCGACCATATTTTATCAAATCATTTATGTTCATTTTGAATTGGAATGTAATATTTTGATATAATTCACCAAATTATTTAGAATGGTTTATACTAATGTTTATTGATTAGGGAATGTTATAAAAATTAGTATTTTATTTTCAATATGAATGTTTATATTCATTATATTTACATCATTTTATACGCGGTGTGAAATGTACATAGTAAGTGATGCGAATGGCATGTTAAATCCCCTCGATTCATTAATAGGTATCATGAGAAAAACAAGTTTGGATCTTTACTGATGTGTTACCCATTTATGTACGGGTTCTTGGAAAAGGCCTTGAAGTTATGATTATGATGTCTCATTGTTATACATTTTACCATTATGAGATTGGTTATTAGATCCCATTGACTATTCGACTAGATTGGATATCATAAAGATGTTATTACTAATGTTACTATGTCATTATTAAATGTATATTAATTCATTCTATATCATTATTGAGTTATTTTTTTAATGGAATGAGTTTCATTTGTTTAACATTCAATAGTTTTTTATGATTATTTACGATAGCTTCAATTATATGAATACCTTACTGTGTATCTAAGATCACCCATATCTTATGTTTATTTTTGCACAAGATTCCAATATGAATATTATGAGTGATATACAGGGTTGTTATTGGAGAATAATTTTGTTTTCAATGGAGTTACTATGTGAAATTTTATATTTTCAGTAGTAATATATGATTCAAGTACGTATCTTGTTTTCCAAAACATATAAACTATTTATTCATTTGGGATGTGATTACTTGTATATTATTCCAATGAAATATAGTAACCACCAACTCTGATTATATGAGTTATTGTCTTTAAATTTTAATATTTAATAAATTAGAAGAACTAAACAATCTAACTATCTACATGTGTAATGGACTAACTCAAAAACAAAACAAATATAAAGATATGATAGTTGATACCAAAGGATGTTTTTCATTATTAATGTAAAATTATTCATCATTTGTGAGATTAAATAAAATCAATAGTTGAGAGACTTATTAAAGAATCTAGTTATACTACTCAATATTATCCAAAAACAACCTAATCCATCAAACACCTTTGGCATAGATAATCTATAACCAACCTATGTGAAATATGATTAATATATAATCCAAATGTAATATTAAGTAATATCTCTCTATCCAGTCACCTTAATCACATTTGGATTTCTCTTATAAATACCATCACACTCAACAGTTAATTAGGAATATGATTAAAATTAGGCTCAATTTAATAAATATTTATAATAAAAATTTACAATCTAGAATGAATTAAATGAATTTAATAGTCATCATTATCTATCAAGTTAACCCTCCCCTCACAAAACCTATCCATGCATGGTCAATCAATACATCAATAATGAATATATTATATGATAATGAATATGTAATGAAAAAATAAAATATCTTGTAATTGTGAAACACTTACTAAAGTGATTAAACATTATACGCGGAATATATACTAATATATAATGTAATGTATAAGAAAAAATAATAATAAACTAAACAACATCATGTTGATATAGATCTTTAATCTATTTGACATTTCAATGGATAAATGATGATCTCATACTTAGTCGGATGACCTCCCAACCATATTAGAAGGTCACCCATATGAACAATAGCTTTGTCCACTATTTATAGTGTGAATACAGTTCAGATACATCCATGTATCCATATTTAAATATTATATATCTATTTATTATCATCTAACATGTAAATTAATATATTTCCTCCTCTTGAATAACCCTCATAATCGACATGTGATAATCACATTATCTCTATTTAGATACTTGTTGTTATTAATGCGAAAGTGACCAGCAGTATGGAAAAAATTTCAACTTTCTTTATGTAATCGTATCTTCTCCATGAATCTCATATATCTACCTCATTTTTAGTGTATTAAAGCATCATGGTTTATTTTTATTCCCAAACATACATGATACTATGTATTATGTTTCAAGAACTTTTTCTCTTCTATCATGCCTGTAGAAGGATATCCCTACTATATGGTTGATTTTTCATCAGTGTAACTATATGGAAAGAACTAATGTCAATGGCTATCCTTGTTTCTTTCCAATGAGTAGATAATATTCCTTCATTTCCTTTTCCATGTTTGGTTTCTCCAAATATAAATAAATTCCCCTAACAAATATTCCTAATAAATCTAAATATATATATATATATATAATTAATATTCCTTTTCATTATTAGTTTTTTTATTACAATAATCAATTTCATATTATCCAAATATGAATTAAAAATATCAAAATATATAAATAAATTCATTAATATTATAAATTAATTGAAATTAAATTCAAAAATTATGTATAAAAACATGATTATCAAAAAATAACTATATATTGTACAACGAATTTTTAAATTAGGTATCTCATCATAAATATAATTTTTATGTTTATAAATGAGAAAAATATAATAATATGGGATTAAGGACAAACCTTGATTTGAACCTATCAATATTGGAAATTCTGAAGTGTCACCTAATGGAGTTCTAACTCAAGCCAAACCCCGTTTTAGCATGTCTTTGATGAGTTTGTTATACATCACGTATGACACATTTAATTAAAGTATATTCCCTAAAACCCATCTATGAATATTATAAGATGATATTTTTTATATTAATTAAAATCATATGAAAATATTTTGCTTTTATATGATAACACATAATCAAGCATTTAATCAAATAAATTGATTTAATTGTTGAATGCCAAGGAATAAAAACAAATTTATTATCAAACTGTTTATATTTAAATACTATATTAAATAAATATCTATATATAATTTACTATATTAATCATAACTATAATCTCTTAATAATTAACACAACATAAAATGTATCAAATACTTTTATAAAAAAGTACTACAGAACATATCCTCCATAGCTATATTGTCACTATAGTGTGCAAAACTAAAAATGTATCAATAATTTTATAAAAAAGTACTACATTGCTCGTCCTCCATTCAAATACCAATTTCATAGATTTCATAATCCCATTAAATAACCTAGTGATCCAATTATTACCCAACTCCACTAAATATTTTCATAATTCAATGAAGATGTTATTGGACCGAACAACTTTACCACTTTCCATCATTAATAAATGATCTATAAGATTAAAAGGATAATGTTTTAAATAATTACTATAATTATATTCCTATATAATAATATTAATATTATTTAAATATAATCCAAAAATTTGATATTCATTAACAATCTTAAAAAAGTTGTCTCCCAATATACTCTTAATTTCCTCATCCTCAAAAGGGTTTATATTTCTACAACTTTAGTGAAAATAAAACTGAGAATATATCTCTATATTTTATCTCCTTACTTATTTTTTAAGTTTATAATTGTGAATCACAATTATTATTATGTAATTAATGGTACACTTAAAAAATGATATTTACCGTCACTAACTACGTTCTTAGCCTCTCTACGATCACTGGGTCATTGATCCCAATTTTCACTATTATTACAAAGGTGTAAATCATTAAGAAACATTAAATATGTTTCTCTTTGAGTTGAACATTCTAATAAAACCACACCACTTATTTTCCAAAGAACACCACATAATAAAACTGAACCAAGGTCTTCCTTCATTACCTAAAAGATCCATAAATAAGATTTATCAGGACATGCATTACCCTATACTCTAAATTAATTTTTCATTTTCTAAATAGAACACTTTTTGGATGAGTGGGAACATCACAATCACAATGCCACAATTAATAGTAACTAACCCAAATGAAAACCCCAAAATAGAACCCGGGAAAAATATAATTCAAAATTCCGCCACATTCCACCTTTCTAGATTTAAATTTCAAATTGAAAATTATGAATAAACACATGGAGAAGTACAACACATGCCATGCCACTTGTAACACCTTAACACTAACACAAACATATCCCAAAACCTTATTTGAAACCATCTCACACAATCGAACCAAAAATGAAAAAATGGACCTGCAAGACAAAGCATCATAGACCATACTACAAAACATGCCTTTAATAGTACTATAATCGGAATTTATTTGTAGTATAACAGCACTGAAAAAATTAGCACGGGTAAAAGTACATTTCTTTTATCAGTGCTAAAAACATGCTGATAAAGTCTATTTTTAACTGTGAAAAAAAATTCCTATAAAATACCCCATTTATTAGCGAACTTATTTAGCACTAAAAAAAGCACCGATATCAGTTTTTTAGAAGTGATGAAAAATGTACGATTTATTAGCTCTTTTTTTCATGGATAAAAGTTTGATTTATTTGTGCTTTTTAAAGAGATTATATATATAGACTTTATCAGATCATGTATAAGCACTGATAAAGGATTCCATTATCAACTCTTATAAAATAATTGATAAAGGAGTGATTTATCAATGAAATTAATAATGTTGATAAAGTTGAAGGTTGTAGTGTGATGTTGTAGCACACTACATCACCATAAATAGGTGCAGTGTGTTGCAACAACACGGAGCATCATTAAAAACTACAACAAAATTACCAAAATAATAATAAAATACTAAATTTAAATGAAATAAAATTTATGAAACAAATAAAATAAAAATAAAACTCTATTTTAGATTATGTTATTTGATTAGTTGATTAAAATTAAATTCATTTTTGAATTAAAAATATGCACATAGAGTAACACCAGTCACACTATGAAATTTATTAATGTGTGTCTGAACGCTACACATCCCAAATGATTCATGGTTTAATTTCCTAGAGAATCAAAATTATCCTAATGAGTTTGCTCAGTATTGAGTATGTTAGTTGTTTTGTTTATTAAAAATAATGTTAGTTCTGAATAGATAGACAAACATGGAGTAATTCTAGTCACATTGTGTGTCTAATTGAGGTGAGGTTGATCCCTACATGTCAAAAATGACATATGGATTATTTTCTTAAGTACCAAAATAATTAGAATGTTTTTTATCAATTTTGATTACGTCTTTTGTTTTTTTACTAAACATAAAGCCAATTTTGAATTAAAAAGACACAATTGGAGTCCTTCCAGAAAAACCATGCATCAAATTGATGTGTGGTTGAATTCAACATGTCCCAAATGACTCATTGATCATTTTCCAAAAGTATCAGAATAATCAGAAATCATTTTCATGGTTTTGAGTATGTCAATATTTTTTATTAACATTAAAGTTACTTTTTAATAAAAAAGGAACAGTTAGAGTCATACAGGTGACACCGTGCATCATAGAGAGGTTTAACTATTCCCTACACATCAAAGATGATCTATGGATCATTTTCCTAAATTACCAAAACAATATAGAGGTTTAACTATTACCTCTCTTTTTAATATTTTCTAAAACCATGTGGCATAGTCGTTAGGCTGTCGAATTTATGAAATGGATTTCTCAATTATTCTTTTATTTTGAGTTCCTTTATTTTGATATTATTTATTCATATATTATTACCCAAGAGCCCTGAAATATCAAAAAATCATGTATATCATGGATTTTTTCATGTTCAGGAAAAACTCTCCATCATTATTCTTCTCCTCTCTTACTTATTCACGGAATAAAATCATTGTCCATGATGTGTTGAATTACCGACATCATGGACGATGAGATTTAAATTTCCATTAATTATTTCAAGTCCTGTCATGAAACCATTTATATGGTTGAACCAGGTTATAATATATGTATTTTTTTTCAGTACCATGGTTCAACAATTATTTTGTACTCATGGTATTAATTTATAAGACAAAATGAGGTTGTTATGATCAAAGAACCCCTAAAATGATCTTAAAGAACTTCATTAATGTTTTAACTTATGAA
The DNA here is from genome assembly GCA_963277665.1 of Viscum album. Classification (NCBI taxonomy): domain Eukaryota; kingdom Viridiplantae; phylum Streptophyta; class Magnoliopsida; order Santalales; family Viscaceae; genus Viscum; species Viscum album. The sequence goes on along the minus strand of OY728164.1, from coordinate 916,414,841 downwards.
TCATCCTAATATAAAACTTCAAAATGATAAATGGTAATAACTATGCTACTGGAAATATTTAAATACCTTTCAATTCCAATTCTATAGTTTCACATCCAATCTAAAAGAACATCCATCCTGAACTGATCATGATAATCAAGTAAATAACTCACACAAAATAGTGCAAGGAACAAAATACTAACAATTAATATGTGAAATGTGGTTACTAAATGATCATATATGATTTTATAAACATGAAAATGTTTCATTAAAATACTAATAACACTGTTTTAAGCATTATACCATATGTTTGAACATGATTTAATTAAGACAAGCATGAGGTAAGAGAATTAAGAACCCGATTTCAATCCTTTGGGTTATCCTTATAATTCATTATTTATGTGCTATTTAAAATATAGTGTGTAAAGGGTTTTTCTTATATAATGTTTAATTATTTAAATTAACAGTTTATATACATATTCCATCTTCTCTATTATGTCACTCTTCAGTTGTTTGATATTTATAAGGGGCATTCCTTTTAAAATCTTATTTTACAAAACTATTTTACAAAATTAAAAACAATGTTGTCATGAAATTATTAATGTTGTATGATTATGTTCTTTTTATTGGATATTTTTTATAATGAAGGTTGAACTTATATCTCCCTCCAATGCATTTTTTATGTGTAAGTTGGAGGTCAGTCGTATTGTTACTCTAAGTGTAACTGTGATGGTCAGACCAATTTTAAGGTAGCCTTGAGGGTTGCAAATTTTAATGTTGTCGAGAGGGTTATACGATTATGTTATTAATTCCCCAAGATACATTAATGGTTCTACATATGTTATTTTTTATGGTGAAAATATCATATTTCACAACGTATGTAAATATATACAGGTGATAGTATGTATTTTTAATGTGATTTCATATGTTACAAGTATTCATGGACTAATGTGTTCTTTCTTTCTTTTTAAATCCCTTACTGAGTTTTTGTGCTCATTCTATGTTTTAAATGATTTTCAAAGGATAATGTAAGTGTAAGAAAATGAAGGAAGCCACATTAAATGTTGAATAATTGTCAAGGAATCGTGTTTTATGGTATAATGATTTATATTTTGAAAAAAAATTGAAACTGTTTTTATGTTATACACTCTATAACAATGTGTATTGTTATGAATGTATTATACCCCAATTCTCTAAATCTATAAACATTAAAAGATCCTCAATGTTAGAGGAAGTGTTTTCCGGACTAAATTCAAGATTATGTATGTAATAAGTCCGAGTCCTTATAGGTAGAGGCATTTACAAAATTCAAGCTTGCAATATTTCTCATTAAAGAGAACACTAAATTTGTATAACACAGATTTAATAAAACCAGAATGAATGAGATAAAATTCATCTAATCACATATCTATACTTCTATAAATTATGTAAAGATTCATAAATTATAAAACCGAGCTAAAAAATGCTCTGATATATTCTATAATAAACAAAAGAAATAGAAATTTTCAATAGTATACATGTTGAATAAAATGTTGAAATTGAAAGTAGTAAAAGGAATAGTTATTTAATGTGCTTTATACACTTTTTGGTTCTATGTGCACGACAATAAAACCACCCTACTCACACTTTTTATTATACTCAAAATAAAAAAATTTCTGGATATAGTTTAGGAAAATGTTAATCAACAAAAGGAACATATAACCTCCTTGAATTTAATTTGGAATGTAGGAAAACTAAGAATACTTACAATGGTGTTCAGATTACCAATGCCCGACTATCCTTCAGGAACAGGTTATAAAATTCACACAAGCCTATGATTTTCCCGATAAATCCATGCATGCATTACCTCGACATTATTGAAGGCTCGACCATGATGTGAACTCTTTTTCCACACACATACTGAAAATTCCAACCACCAGATACCATCCTTAAACATGCACTCAAGGAGATGGATCCAGAAACACGTAACCCCTGGGTTGGTGCATTGTGCTTTCTCCAAATCTCCACAAGATCTAGAAGATGCGCACATCAATTGGCAGGTTTTATGGAACTTTTTGTGGGTTTCTGGATCACTTTCGGAGATGAATCTCGGGATCAACCATGTCGTCGAGAAACTTGGAAAAAACCAAAAAGAGTAATGGATGGGGATCCATCATGATCTGTCAACATCTCTTGTAAGCAAACACATAAATAACCTATAATTGAGATGAATGAAGGAACAACTTCTTTATCTAGACACGCTGCAAGAGGGGGTCACCGAATAAAGATCATTGTGGCTGAAGAATTCTGATCATGATCTTCGATATTGAGTTGTGCTGTCGGAAAACGCCCTCGGCTAGTTTCGTGTGGTTAGAAACCTATGGTAATTACCTGCTATAATCGGAAAAAATTGGATCTCGACCAGCATGGTTAGAAACATCCTAGATTTGGACTCTCGTAGTGAATGAAACGATATCCCATATGCTACTAGTGTGTGTTCCATCGGTGCGACAATAAAAGGCAATACTGCCCCCAAATGAAAAACCCCCAATGCAAAAGAAAACCAGAAGAAAGAAAACCAACAGTGTAACAACATGAAAAATAGATGTTATAAGGTAAACAATCGACTTGTATAGATGATAATAGAAGAAAAAACTAAAACAACACGTGAGGAATAAAATAAGGTAATTTTATATGGAAATAAAAGTCCCCAGAAACCAATCCACAAACCTCCTTGAACCGGCATAGACCATGACGTAGATAGCGTCTGGATAAACCAAGAATCATAAATCCACATTTGTGAAATAAAACAAGTTTGATGAGTCACTTTCCTATCTTGGAATGAAAATATTTTGCGAAGGTTGGCTAGAAAATGGTCAATCCAAAACCATGTGTGGGATTCCACCATCTTATAGTTACACCATGTTTAGAAGTCTCTCATCAACCCTACATCTAAAAGTCACTTGTTGGGTAAAAACATAGAGACATTTTCACTAGATTTCGCTGGAAATTGACTTCATCCCTTTTTCATGGAGGGATCCAACAAAAAGTTGAATTCCACTCCCATGATCCATGGTCATTCCCCCGAATCAAAGGACTGATGATATATTCATAGAGCCTCTCTAGCCATCATATATAATTTTTAATAGGAAAAGTCATGCAAATAAACTCCCCCCATGTTTCCTTCGATAAAGAAAAACTCATTAGTATAACCTAGAAACCAGCATTAGATTTTCGAGTCCTAAAAAAACCCAAATAGGTTGATTCTATGGTTCTTCATGAATTTTTCTAGGTACCCTAATCCTCTACAAAAAATAAGCATTTTTTATGGTTATTTCTTAGGCTCAAGCACTGATACCATTGAAATATGTTTATGTTGAATTTGATGAGTATGACAATCAGTCTTAGCCCTAGCAACCAGGCCTCACACATTCCAGATTATAAAATATATCATTGATCAGGGGGGTGAGATTGGCCACTTCCACTGAGGATTTCATATTATTTGAATTTTCTGTATGCAAGCCCTTGATATGAGATCTTCTCGATACTCCACTTATAGGGGAGAGGATAATAAAATGAAGAATTATATTGATCCAGTTCTGTGAAACACTTGAGGTGTTAGAACCATGAAAATTAGCATTCCTATTGAGAGATGAGAACCTCATCTAGCTAGACAACCTCCACGAATCTAGAATGCTCTGAAAATAAGAGATCAGAGGCCGATTCTATCCAAAGTGGGATACTAAAGTCCATTTATGAATATTCAAGGTAGAATCGAAGGCTTCTATGGGGAAAAAATGTGACTGGAATCCATCCACCATTTTCAGGCTAATTAGATCACGATCAATCATTGAGAATTAAGGATAGTTTCAGGGTGGAGGAGGCACCAACATAAAGAGAATCTCTATGAAAGAGTGGCCAATGAGAACATATGCACGGACCTAGGGATGAACTGTGGAACCAAGTTAAGAATTGCCTCTATCGGGAAGATGATCCAGTGAAGCCTAAGAGGGGTCGAGAGATTACAATGAAGGAAGAACCTCCATATCTGAGGTGAGAAAGAATGGTGAAAAGTTATAAAAATTGAAAATGTGGGATTGTGTGCTGCACGTACTTAACAAAAATCTATTTTTTCCTATGTATCCCAATTTTTTAAACAAAATCCAAAAAGTGTCTAAAATAAATGGTTTTTATGTTAGTTTATCATATAAGATATGCTAAACCACATCTTTTATCGGTTATATCAAATATTCCTAAAGAGTTCATGAATATTTAAATGTATTAAAATTTTGGAAACAAATATTTTATTATTTATTCATAATATCTATGGAAATGAATTTTTAGATATATAGATCTTGTATGTAAATGATAAATAACATATCAAAGATCGACTTTGAGTTTATCCTTAACTGATGACATACTAGGCATAATATGTTGTATTTATGTTCACATAATAGGAATGTGATGAAACGTATATATTGTATTTATGTTCACATAATAGGAATGTGATGTGAATACCATTATAACGAATGTCATGGTATGTATTAATTGATCGGATTAGTCAAAACACAAGGAATCAATCATAGATGAGTCAACTCCATAGGATTTACATGTTTTGGGTCGTATGATCAGTTGATTTCTTGGGAAGAGGAAAGACACTAACAATTCACAATTTTATATGATACCGACCAATGGAAATAATTATAGTGAAATATCTATTTGATAGGGGTCATTCTATAACCCATGGTAGCTTCAGTATCATCGAAACATTTCTAGGGTATTATCCTTTCCTAAATATATGGTTCATATAATTCAAGTTTATCTCAAATTATATAATGTCTAGTGAGGTAGAACATTTGGGTTGACTGAATGTATTTTTAGTTTTATTTATAGAGGTACAAAATATATTTCATTTAATATGATATAAAGTGATTTTAAATGTATAATTCCAAAATTGTTTTAAAAAAATATATCCTAAAGGATTTTTATATATGATTTAACATGTTATTGAATATGTTATAATATAAAGGAAATTTTTCATGATTTTTTTGGATTTAGTGAATGTGTGAGATTAAAAGAGATATTCTAAATAGAAATATATATTTAGGACATTTATATTTCATGAGAATTATGATATTCTTTCACATAAGGGTATATTATTTTATTCAATATTCGATTTCTGTAAAATGATAAATTATTACCTTTTTTTGACCATCATAACCTATCCTTAAAAGGAATCATTTCATATTTAGGAATCATACAAGAGTAAAATGAATTCATATATATGATACATGATTCATATGAGACATTAATTTATGAATTATAAATTCATTAGTCAATGCATGCATGACATAGGATATTAAATGGGATGTGTAGCGGAACTTCTACACAATGGAAGAGAATAAATTTATTTCATCATGCTCAGATAGAATCTGAAGACCAAAAATACTATTATAATATTCTTCTTTTCATCATAGGTTCTAGTTTACTGTCAAAAAATTTATACCTTTCTAGAAAATCTAGTTGAAAATGTGATACCCATAAATACACTATAAATGTGGGAAGAGTTTGTTTTAGACATTGTGTTTTCTCCAAAACCCATCTGAATGAGATGTATATTGTTTTAGAATAAATATTTTCAAGGATATTCTTTTTTAAATAGTTTTATTAATTTTATTTTTTTTCATATATCATGCATGGGAGATCCTCAGACATGGGTTTAATCACTTCCTCTGGATTAAAAAAAGGATTTGTAATCTCCAATGAAACATAATTTGGAAATTATGAACACACTTCTAATGAGGAGTGGTATTCTGAAAATGAACATAAAATGGACACTTCTTTTTTTGGGAGAATATATTTCAAAATTAATTTTCTAGTAGGGATTAAAAAAATAATGGGTTGAATTATACTAATCAATTAATGGTGAAGTGTAATCAGAACAAAGAAATGTAGTGCGTGATATCTAAACAAACAAACAAAATTACATATAATCTAATTTTTGGGATTTGAACCGATATTAATAACTAACACATGTTAAAAACAATGATCTATATATTTTATTTATTGTTGGTGAATCTAATGATTCAAGAATTGAAAAAACCATTACAAATCCGGGGAATTTTTTGGAAAATTCATAGAGAAATGTCCTTGATATTATCAAAGATTCTCTGAATGATTTAAAGGATATATCCAATTTCTCTTGGAATTCTATTAGGATATGGGCAAGCACCATAGTAGTAATATATCTCAAAAGAAGAAAGTGGATATATTTCATAACTAATATGGAATCAGAACAACATATGGGAATGATTCGTTATCATTTGTTCCTTCTTACACTATTAGAGAATGATCACAAATAAAGTGTTAGAAATATGGTTACAAGGGAAGAAGGATCTATCAGACCATTAACCTAATGAGTGATGAAGATTATCCTACTCAATGTTAGAAGAACTCATATGATTGTGCACACTCAAATGTTGTTATTAATGATAATGTGATAAAACAGAACTCTAAAATTAATTGGAGCATTTGAGGTACAATATTCCTGATTGAGAAAACATTATCGAGTAACTCTAATGTTTCATGAATGGATGTTTCTCCATTCTAATAGAATGTTGATTTGTTTATGGATTTGTTTGGTTAAGATAATTTAAATATTAATCAAGAAACTCGAGATGATAATACAACACAAGATCATAAGAAATTCAATAGAAAGTGTCTTTGTCCATATTAGACTAATTGTAATAATTTCAAATTTAGATGGAGAGGTGCTTCTGATTCATTGTTTTATTAGGTTAAAAATAAATACAATAACGATAATTATATATTTGGACATTTGGTTGTTGTTAAATATTATTAAAAGGAATTTACGGATATGAATGAAGATACTTCTGAATTTATTGGAGGCTAGGTGCTTCCATAGGGGGATCTAGGTGATGATTGTTGTGGGAAAAGGATTTGAGATGAATTGTTTGTATTATACCCTCAACATATTAATGATTAAAACATTTAATATGAAAAACCAAAATCATGGAGGAGAGGTAGGACAAATGAGGAAAGGATGCACCTAGGAATAATGGTGGCACAAGACTCATGTTAGTTTCGATTGGATCTGAATAAAGGAGATCAAGAAGTTCTCATGTTGAGGCTCTTAGGTACCCATATCATGTGTATGTAGAGGTTGTTTCAATTTTTCTAGTATATTATCCATTTTATGAATAATATATTCATTATAAGGTACTTATTACTATATCATTGGTCAGTTTTTGGATGGATGTTTATCAGTTACCCTTTTCTTTTTCATTAACAATGAATCCATTGGCATCAATGGCTCAACCTGTTTTACTATATAGTTATATATATAATGACATTTATAGTTATATATATAATATGATATATATAAAATATATAGTATATATAAGTATATATATATATATTAAATTTATATGTTTATAATATATTTCTAATATTTTCTATATTATAAATATAGCTATAATTTTTTGTTATGAATATATTTATATATTTATATACATTATTTTTTATTATTTAATATAAATTTATATAGAGAACTGAATTTATAATTATATTTATATATAAATAATTACATTTTATTTTCATTATAATATTTATTATATATTGGTATATTTACAATTATGTTATATTTAAAATATTTAAAATATGTTAAATATATTTGTTTCTATTTTTTATTATGAATATAAATATATATTAATATACATTATTTTTTCATCTTTTTATGCATAGTTATGTATAATTACATTTATATTACTCTTTTAATAAATATATATATAGTACTCAATATATTATATCTAATATATATATATATATATATAACTATTATGCACATGTAATATTATATTTATTATATAAATATTATTTTATTATATTTATTATATTAATATAAATATATATTATTTTTCATATTTGTTATATTAAAAATATAGTTACATATTTTTTATGAAATTAATTATATATTAATATACTATATTCTTTAGAATTAAATATATATATATAGCTATATATAACTAAAGTTATAAATAAATTAATATAAATAATTCTATTTCATATGTTATATTTTATTTACTAGATATAGTTACATATATAATTATATGATATATATTATACTATATATATAGTTTATCAATTTTTGGTTATGGATATATTTATATGTTAATATAAATAGTTTTGTAGAATTATAAAAATATTATTATATACATTTATATATATTTATACATACATGACATGAAATGAATTAAAATACAGAGGTTTTTAGCAACAGTTTTTTTAAAACCACTGGCAAACAGAAAACTATATTTCATAACTTTTTGATATACACTTTCTAGAAGAATTAGTATTTAGTGTTTTGTTTTATTACAACATCCAATAAATATTGTTAGAATTAATTTCACAATTGGATTATATAAAACTTCCTCTACCAGCCTAACCCCATCCCTCTTCCCGACACCCTCACCACTACTCACGCACCACCTCTCAGCATTGGCCTCCCACTCACCATCGACGGACACCAGTTTGATGACACTAGACCTTCCATACCCTCCCTCTCACCAATACTCAAGGTCGAACCACTCTTAGCATTCCACTCAACAGTTCTTAATGTTTTCTTCCCTCTCTACCACCCTCGATATCACTCAATAGTAGAAAAGCTTCCCCCTTGGCTTTGACATTATATCCACCTCTCTAATAATCTATCTTCTTCTACACTACTAGATGATCAGCTTGATTTGGAGTAAAATTTCATAGATTTTTTCTCTAGAATAACATATTGTTGATTTTATGATTTATTCCATGGAATATTTATGCAATATTGTATGGTTTAGTAATTTCATCTTCTAATTCAGCTTAAATTATTGTAGGATAGAATATTTCTATATTATTTATGGATGAGGGGTAGTTTGAGATCAATTCATCCCTTTTGAAATTTCACATGTATTATTTTTATATATAAAAATATATTAATATTTTATATGAGATTGTGTGGTAATCCAAGTATATATTTATAAATGATTAACTAGAAAACCTATGAACACATCTCAGTTTTTTATGGATATGAATTTTGTTAATTTAGCATTTAGAAATCAATTTTTTTGATGGAAGACCAAAATATCAATGTCTTAAATAAAAATTTTCAACATAGTTGAAGAGGGATGAAGTATTTTAGCACTTGATGTTTTAATTTTTTATCACCTCATTATTCGAATTTGATTTGGAATTGAAAATAAAACACAATAAATAATTATAGTGATTATGAATTAAATAAAAATGAATTATTGAATGCTATGATAGTGCATAATGACATTCAAAACATGATAAATGTTTCTTTCAGGGTAATATAAAAATTAAATGAAAATGTTGTACATGAATTTAAAACTTATTTTATGCATTATATATTAATGTTTTTTAGAAATACATGATAACCTAGTCAAAATGATACCTTATTAATTGGTGTTGATGAAGAAACTAATTCATGTGAAAAATAAAATGATAAAAAAATGGTTTTCTAAATTAGTTGCTGATGGAAATCATGAATTATATGAAGGAAGAGTTAAATATTTATACAAATTCATTGTACTAAAGTTATATCACATAAAACGAATATATGGAACTAAAAATAATGAAATTTCAATGATAATATAATTTTTCATAGATTCATTTACTGAATCAAAAAACCCTATAACATTTTATATAATGAAGTAGATTTTTAGAAATCATAAAATACATTATATGAAGATATATATATTTACCAATTAATTTATAATATGTTGAAATTACTATTCAAATAGTCAATAAAGAAATTTAATTTTTTACTTCTAGATAGAAATAAACAAATAATGATGCCCTTTTAAATCTATAAACCACCACAGAGAAATAGAAAAGGGAAATTACGTGATTGGTTTATGTTTCATTCCCTTAAAATCATTGTTTCAATGATTCTTTATGTCCTATTAAACATATAATCATATAATGTTCCATGATATTAATAATAGTAATGATTAGTTTTTGTTACATCGATGAGATTCAGATGATTGGATGATCTTTCATTCATTACATCTGGATTTCATTTTTGATCATAGAATTTTATGTTTGGGATTGGAATATGATTGTTTCAATGGATTGGGGGATTTAATTAGATGTTGTTAAATTTGGAATGTTTCATTCATCTCTTATTGTATACAAACCTTGATATGTATAGAACAAACATCAATCATTATATTTATTTTTAATCCAAAAAATAAAATCCCAATGAATAATATTGATTTCATTCCTCTTAATCTTATTAAATATTTACAAAAGTTATAGAATTATATTTTATATTCATATGATGCATCTACCACATAAATAAAAAAAATACATGATTCCCTTAGGTTGATCATTAATGATTTTTAATGACTAGGAAATTCTTATGTTCAAATATACATACTAGTCAGAATTATCTAAATTGTAACTACGATTTTGAGTCTTAATTTATAAATTATTAATGTAATTGGTGTTTCATGTGTCATCATCACATCCTAAATATATCTCGTAGTTTTTAGTTAAACATTTCTTGTTTTAATGGACTAAATGATTCTAGGATTCCCCCAAAAATATTATCATGATCAAAAAATCATGACACAATTATCAAATTATTAAATAGAATATAAAAAGTATATAAATTAAATGAATTTTGAAAAATGGTTAGAACACCAACACTTACGATTATAGCACAACCATACATAAAAAAGGACATATTTTTCAAACATACATATAATTATTTAATTGAGTTGTATAAAAATATTGACCTCATTATCCGTTAGAGGAATGTATGTGATAATTTGTTTTAAGTTTCATAATGAAATGGGGAAAATTGATAATTAAAATCCATATATAAATGTAGAACCAGTTAATTTAATATGGGAAATATGTATAAATGAGAATGGTAAGTATATATCAATTATATTTTATGTGAAACCCCATTAGAAAAATGTCTTCCTTTGAAGATTAAAAACTATTAAAATTCCTAAAGGATATTATAGTAATATTTCATGATACTTTTATTGTAATCACTATTAGATACATATATTAATAATTCATGACTCACTATTTTTTATATAGTAGTTTGTACCTTTGAAAATGTATAATTTTTAAATTTATAAAATAACATCAATTCTAATTGAATTTTGTACATTTTTTATACATCATTGTGGGAATAAATTAAACCAAAATGAGTTAGATATACATTAGAAAACAATTATAAAGATAATATATCATTTGGATATATTGTTTCCACCACAATTTTCATTGTGATGATTCATTTGACAATGAATTTATCATAAGAATCTAATTTGTTAGAGCTCGTATATTATCAAGGGATGTATCATAGAGAAACTTAAATAATTATAATATTTTTTTCATTAACCAATTATAATTTTCATAGTGAAAATTTTAAAAAAATCATATATTTATTTATTTCTTTCTATTAGTAGTTATTTTGGAAATTTGAAGACTTCGGTAAAAAGTAAATTTCAATGAAAATGTTCTATTATATAAGGTTACCATACCAAGGAGTGTTTATCCTTACTCTCAAGGTATTATGATTAAACAAGGACATGAATCAGTCAAGTGGGACATGGTAATTATAATCCATTTTAAATTATGGTCAATGACATGTCATCATTTTTTAACAAATTATTTCGGTTTGTTGGAATAATATATAAATTTTCATTAACAGATTTGTAGTTAGTACAATAATGTAGATTTATTATACTCAATATAGATATCATTGATCCATATGTTGAATAATTAAGGAGAAAAATGTAAAGATTATTTACAAGAAGAACATGGATGGATACTGAGATAAAAATCATGAAACCAAACAAATTATTGAATTGTCTTCACATTGTCTCTTATCATTATCTAATATTAAATTTTTCTATGTTGAATGTTATCTAAAATATATGGAATTTTTTTATAAAATCTCTTATATTTAATGAATTTTGATAGTTGAGTTGAACTATTTGATGATTTTATGTTTTCGGATAGAGATAATTTAAAGAATGCAAGGATATTTAATATCTTAAATAACGGTGGATTGATGTTTCAAAATATTGATTGCTAGGATGATTTGAAAACATAAAAAAATGGTATATTCTCAAAATATATCATGTTTATAATGTAATTATAGTTGATATTTCTGAGTTAAATTTTCATGGAATATTTTTTATTCTGTTATATAATTGTAACTAGGTCAATGTTAACTAGGGTATAATGAAAGATTCATTAATAAATAATTATGTGAATTATTTTTAATTGATAAATATTGGTGATATGTAATAACATGACCTAAATATTTTGACTTCCCAAAAAAAATTGTAAATTAATTTGATAATATAGTGGTTAAATGGTAGTGTATTGTTTTCCACATGAAATCAAGATACCTATATGATATGATTGATGAAGGTCAAGTAATTTGTGATAGTGAACCCCATCAGTAGCCACAAACTAAATTTTCTATACATGAAGATATTGATAATTTCAGTCATGATATAGAGAGTGAAGACGCATAAAATTTGATAGAAGAAGAATAAATAATGATAAAAATGGAACTTGAAAAAAACTATGATAATCCATGAAATGAATTTGTATGTTTTTTAGTAATAAATTAATTGAATAATTTTATATAAATAAATGAAAAGAATTTTTATATTAATAAAATCAAGGAATAATTTTTTTCAGTTATGTCATGTTGAAAGAGGTTGTGTGTTAGTAATTTCACTATGTCAAATGGTTCACATTCACCTTCTATTACACAAGGTATGATTCATCATATTTCATTCAAAATTTTTGGGTACCATTTAATCTTATACTAGAATTTATTCCCCGTAAGGTATGAAATCTACTGATCAAGATATGGATTCATAAAAGACAATAAATGATCATTAAATTTCATAAATATACACTTATATCATTCATTTGTTTCAACAATTTCTCTATGAAAAATGAAATTAATTATATTTTTAATATATATAATAAATATTTCCATTAATTTAATCAAATAATCCACATTGTAATCTTGGGAGAACTTATTAAATTATAGAATAGTGATCAATTTGTGACGAAAAAAAGTGGTACATGAACTATTGGATCCCGTGAAAATATTTTATATAGATAATTATTATTTTATTAGAAGTGTGATTAATTTTTATATCATTATATAATTTTTCATTGATATTATAATTTCTATTTTGGATTAGTTTTAAAGGATATTAAATTGCAATTTTTTGAGGAAATGATTTATCACTGTGAAATCCACTACTGAGTTGATGTCTATACTTTCAATAATTTATAATAAAATAGTTATAAGGAATACTAATTTTTTGATGTGAATGGTGTTTAGTTTCAGGATTATTAAATATATGTGGACATTTTGAATTTAAATTAATTAATTATAATCAAATTCAAGTTAGATTTTCAAATTTCATGTTAAAAAATAGGGTTATTTCATTATTTTAATTATCACCATGGTTATAATTATTGGTTTTCATGGTCTCCATAATGTTAAAAGATTGTGGAATGATTAAATTAGTGCTTCAAGATATTTGATATCTCATCCAAAATAAAGATATAATATTTAATGAATTCTGCATGTTTTTAAAAACAATATATCTATGAAACTAATTGTATCTTTAACCCTGTTGAGTATATCATTTGTTAGGAAAATATTGGTTTTAAATACTATAAAATTTCATTTACCTTAAAAATAAACTAAGAATATCAGGATTAATGATAGTTCTAGGCATGTGCATCACAACAATTTTTTCTTTTAATTGTTGTACAATTACTTAAACAGAATTTATATCAAATCATATTTTATTTCAATTGTATTTAATTTATTATTAATTTAATATCATAGATAATAATGTGGGGTTAACTAAATTAAATTCCAGAACCAAATGTAGGTATTAGGGAAAGATGTGATGAGGCAATGCATAATCGAGCAATGGAGGGTCTGGGGCATAAATTTCAGTTGTGTAATCAATGATCTTATTTTTGTTATTGTTTTTAGAATAATGATATTTTGTAAAATATGATATACATAAATGTTGTATTGTAGTTAGTGGAAGGATTATTGTTGGTTTGAAGTTTATTTTTTATATATATTTTACTAGTAACATGTATTTTAATTATATAATTTGTATATAATTTCATGATGTATCAAGGTGTAATTTATTTTGATGTTTTTGAAACATTAATACTCTCAACTGTTTTAACTGGTGATATTTATTTAACAGTAGTTTTAACCATTGTGAATAAAATATGGTTATCTAAAACAACTAAAAAATAATATAAAATTATAAATAGGGTTAAGGTTAAAACTATTGTGATAGAAAATATCCATAAATGAAATGAACTACTACAAAATATGTATTCTTCCAAAAACTAGTAGCTTATTTAGAGAATGGATTCTAAATTGAGTACTAACAAGACATTGATAATTTAACCAAACCACTATTAAAAATAATTATTTTCCATTAAAATTGAAACCATCATGAAAAATAACATATCATTCAAATCTATTTAATAACTATCTATTTTTCAACATGTTTTGGCCAACCGCTAACCCATTTATAGGTTGTTAAAACCAATATGATATCCCGAAACAATAACCTCAATATTTTGATGATTATATAGTGATATAACTCTAATAGTGATTATTATTATATATATATATGTAATTATATATTACTTGTTATATTATATTTATTATAGTAATATAATTATATTTTATTTAGAAAACATATTATATAAAAAATTTAGATATGTGTATTCATTGTTGTGAACATACATATATATTAATATACAATATTATTTAATATTGAATATATAGTTATATATATAACTTTTTTTATAAAAATAGTTATATATATTGTTATGTATTATATTTTAAAAAAAATATATTATTTATAGTTATATTTATATATTTTTATAAAATTTATTACATGGTATTTATTAAAGTTATATAATTATATTTTATTTATTAAAGTTATATATTTATTTTATATTTATAGTATTTGTTATATTAGAAATATAGTTTTATTTAATTTTGATTATGAATATAATTATATAATAATATTTTTTAAAATTGTTATGTATATAACTATATATATTCTTCTAAAAAACAATTTTGATTAATATATAATTATATTCAAAATCCAAAATAAATCTAACAAAATTATAATATAAGATATATTATTAATATAATATAACTATGTAATTATAATAAAAATGGTATATATATATATATATTTATATACAGATTGTGGTGGAAAATGTCATGACTCGACCCATGTCGGAGATAGAGACACAACGACCCCAAGCCAGCCTCCATAGGTCGAGGGGTGGTGACAAGTGTAGAAGTCATGAAAAACTAGGGGAGTCATTTTCCTATGTACCTACACCCACACACACACACCCACTCAATGCAAAAGTGATAAGGTAAAGAAGTAACAAATGATAAAATGTTGTAAATACTCCAAACATACGGGGACCAATAAATTGTATGAGTACAACAATGTAAACCAAAACAGGAAAAGGGGCAGAATACACACCAAACCAAAAAATGTCCCAACCTGATAAAAACTGGAGACATAAAATTGTACAGAGATCCCTTCTCCAGGATCCCAAGTTGTGACCACTATACACGGTCCATGAACATGTACCACTGAGGTCCTCTGAAGTCACGATCAAACTTTTCCATCATCTTATAGAGGCACAATACGTTCAGGAAAATCCCATGTAGAGAGGTGAGTATAATCATAACCAGTTAGAAACCATACAAATGTGAAGGGGGTGCAGTAAAAGATACTCTAAAGAGGAAAGCTGTATGTAGACCAAAGTAAAGTAAAATAGTGTAGCTTAACCCGACAATAGACTAATGGAAAACTCATCCAAACACTATGAGCTAAAAACTATGAGAATTGTAACCTCACATCAATTATCTGCTACCTATGGTAGGAGATTAGACATGTCTAACAATAATAATATAGACATGGAACACACATGGCATACCCCATGGGTCCCCACCTCTCCTGGAATGAGATTATCCAAAACACAAGGGGTGGGTACTGAAACATGATAAATAAATAAATAAATATATATTCTCAGTCAAAAGAAATCTAAATGAGTGAGTAAGGGGATATCCTTCTCACTAATCATCCCAATAATAAGAATCGACAACAATTCTATAAGTATCCATCAATGATGCCCCACATCCCACATGTCGGCCCTAAACCTGAAAGCTAGAGGTGTTTAATCACTGAATGTTGATACTCTTTACTTTGAGAAGAACTGACTCACCCTCACAGTTTTTGGTTGCATGGCAACAATACATCACAATGGGGAGTGTTCCTCTTTACCATGAGTCCATAGGTACGTCAAAACATATATCACCACTAATCCACATAGTTGTATAGAAAAAACACAAATTAAATGACATGAACCCTATTATGTCGGTGGTATTCCACTCTAATAGTAGTCATTGGGGACACACACCCTAATGTGATAGGGGGATTCAACTCTAGTAATCATGGAGTTGTTCCCTAGTGTGTGAGGGGGTTCAACACATAAGAGTTGACAATGAACCACATCTCACCCTCCTTGAAGGGTAATGTGATGAAAGGTACTTCTTGAAAGGTAGCTAAAGAAGACCCGTGTCATAGTGCATCTGGGGGTTTCCGCTCTGGTCCATAGAGATCTGCACCCTAGGGCTTTGTGGGGGATCAACACCTGAAAAGTAGCCTCTGATAATCTTCATGAAAGATGATTGATCACTATCAAGCATTCTCTTAAAATCCATAAAAAGAAAATCCACAGATATTCCTTTCATGATTCAACATTTAATGACATCATGAATATGTCTATTCACATTGAAATGTATCATGCCATAACGATTCATGACGAAAAAATGTGAAAGACTGACTATTCATTCCCCGCAATTGAAAATACAATTGAAGAAGTTGTATTCTACCTAATTACACACATATGGTGTCTCGTGGGGCCCACACCTCAATCCCAAAATAAATTATACAGAATCCACCATTTTCATCCTCACACAAAAACACATGAAATCATCTATTTATTTGTCTGAAATAGAAATCCATTGAGAAAGTAGCATTTCAGCACAACATGCACAAACAAGCCTTGTTGGGACCAATAATTAAATTTTTTTTAAACACATGAAATTGGTATTAAATCATTATCCTAAAAATTAAGGTCAATATTCCACTAACAAAAAGTCAATTGGACATAGTGTGCATGAGTTTTAAATAATAAAAAATTTCTCGAAAAAAATAAATATATTTTTATTATTACTATTATTCATAGGCAATTCATGCAACTAAACCACAATACGAAATTCAAAAATTCTTGAACTAGAATAAAAATGTCCTTCTAAAAGACATGATCATGTTTCAATAGACATAAAGTAAATAATGATGCTCTATTTATGAGATATGGATGTTTTAATTCGCAGCATGAACACCAGTCTGGCCCGCTCGGCCAGACCCTCCTTGGCCCAATCTGCCAGCCATTATCCAGCCCAGGAAAATCATATCCTAGCACCCTCATACTGGACTCCTAGCACTATTCCTCAGAATTTCATCCATCATGGTCAATGCAACCACCCGCACAACCCCTGGCGCCTATCGCCTCTTCGTGTCGCACCTCGTGACCCCGCTGTCTGACTGTCTGCACCGACACTCTTCCTCACATGTCAGGCTACCCCACATGTAGGGAACCATTCACCACATGGATACCAACACATTAAACTTTTATAACTGCTGATTCCTCCTTGTGTCTATGTGTTCTATCATCACCATTTCCTCCTTCCATGGGCTTTACTGACTGTGTTTCAGCACAAACCAAAAAATGGGCATATATATGGGATCCTCAGTTCATGATCATCTTATTCATAAGCCTCGATTAGAAATATATGATACTTTGATGTATCCTATAGTTATTGTAATATCCATGAAGAATGGATAATGATTGCGAAAGAAAAAAGGGATCCAACCATGGATCGATGGCCGTGTTAGTTCGGACATCAACGATTGGTATTGAAAAAGAAGAAACCATCGAAAAAAACAGAAAAATGATTTACGAATAAAAAAATGGATTTGAAAAAAAAAATGTTACCATGTTGGATACAATCTTCATTGAACACATTCTCTTTTCATTCTCTGTGATCTGTTGGGGATTCATTAAAGAATTGCCATTGAATCACCAAGAAGGAATCGGGGAGGAAGAATTCCAATGGAGGAGAAGAGGATTAGGGGACAACCCTAATATATTCCTCTTAATAACCAATTTATAATAGGTGATAAGGTCCAAGGTACCAATCCCACCATTAGTAACGGGATCTAAACATCACAGGACCACTTATTTTATATCATACTTAGGTAAAACACCTCATTATAAACTCAACAGTGGTCTCAAATTTTCAATACAAGACACCATTCAAAATTTATTCGATATGAAATCTATGATAAAATAATTAATTTTATATATTTTATTGAATATTACTCCCCTATTAACGTTTTCAATTTATGTCGCATGCCGACAAAAGTTATGTCCATCCTAGGATAAACACCATGTTCTGGAATTAGTAGTGCCCCCGGATTTCTGATTTTGGTTATTGTTTAAGAGTAATCCCATTTTCTTCATATTCATAGTAGAAAATATAATAAATATTTTTAAAAAATTTATTCCAGGATCATAAGTCCTAAAAAATGCATGACATGCCATGCATAACACTAAACAATGAATTGAAATATTTTAATTTCTTTCAATGTGAAAAATGGTTCTCTATATAATTCCCACCTTTAATATTTTATTTCCTTAAAATCAAAACAAGAAAAAAAATAGTGGGATACTGAGGTCGCATCTTGATCTCCCATTCATAGGAACTATATTTTATGTTTTTGTGTTCCCAAACCACGAGAACCAAAAGGATGTCCCATACTCATAAGTTGCACTCCTATCGATCCTCAATCACCACCACGTACTCTAAAAATGTGGATACATTTTCATTTCTATGTTCTCACCTATCAATGATGTTCATATGATCAATAATGTATAGCCTCATCAATGACATGTGAAAAATTGGATACACCTGCTCCAGTTGTGGAGGTAGGGAATGGCGGTAGGTAACCTAGAAAACCCTCCAAACAATATCAAACGACCCGATGATACTTGGGTATAACATTCATCCTCATCCAAAACATTTCATTCATTAGAATGAGGAGACTCTCAAGAAGTTATGGTCTCCCTACCTGAAATCCAAAGGCCTGCGATGACAATTTGGGTTGGATTTGTGTCTACTCTGGGTTGTCCTCATCCATTCTCTAATGACCTCCAAATTCTCTATCATCACCTGCACCAACTCTATGCCAATTAGGTATGACTCCTCAACCTCCATCCACCCCAAATGTGACCAATATGGTATATTTTATAGGGCCTATAAATGTTCCATGCTGATGGTAGAGTGGTATCTTTTGATGCAGGAAAACTGTATCAAAGTAAAGTGATCCTTGAAGCTCTAGATGAAATATGACATTCAATACCTTAGTATATCCTCCATCACCTAGATAGTGTGCTCAATCAACCCATCAGTCTAGCAGTTAAAGGATGTACTCATCTGTAGCTAGGTTCCAAATGACTCATGTAGGACTCTCCAAAACTATGATGTAAATCGTTCTTCGTAATCAGAGATAATCATCGAGGGTACCCATTAAAGGTGGACAATATCCCATAGTCACAACATCTCCAAACTCTCAACGAATCTCTAATCCTTGATAGAAAGGAAGTGTGTTGACTTTGTGAGTTGGTCTATCGTCACCCAGAGGTCATCATGGACCTTTGTTGTGCATGGAAGTCCTATCACAAGGTCCATGGATATGTCCTCTTATTTCTCTTCAAAATATCCAGTGGATAAAAAAACTCCATGAAACCTGGTTAAAATGACCCATACTTTACATACATTATCATTAATTCATAATTTAAGCACACTTATTACAGCATATAACAAAACCAGGAAAGGATCGTATAGGTATAGAGTCTTTAGAAACGGGGAAACATAAACAACTGGTTCATAAATCATCAACTTTGCCTCCCCTTTATTTCATCATATATAGAGTCCCTTTTTTGAATATCCTACTTAATAACCTTAATCCTGACCTAGGGAAATAAATCATACAAAAGGGTTAGCTCAAATGCTCAGTAAGGGTAAACAAAAGAAATATCAATCACATCATATTCATAAGAACATAAATTTTTTGAAATCTTAACCTGCAAAATAGATCATAATATCATAACATGGGATAAATCATAGTAGTGAAATGTAATCCCAATAATAATAACATAAAACATGAAACTTTGTGGCATACACACATAATCATAGAGAATCATTTCTTATTAGTCAAGACTCATTCCCAAGACTATCTTAGTGGACAAAGTCCATTTCTGAACCGAGTTCACTCCTCGTTTCAGTCCTATTTCACTGAACCGGTTTAACTTTCCGTTCCAGCCATGTCTATATCATGAGATATAAAATCTTTACCCAATGCATTGGGTGGAGATATAGGTCCCACCCATCTCATAATGATACCATTCTTATGTGTGCCACAAAATCATAAACCATGCATCATAGCATAACCCATGTAATAAAAATTGGAATCTTAAACATCGGGACATCATAAATCAATTCATATAAGATAAAGAAATTCATAAAAATAATTCCATCACAAAATAATAAAATCAATGTAATAATAGGGATAGAAACAGAACCCTTTATTATCATAGATGGAAAATAATTTTGATAAAACACTTGAACTCCATTCTTGAAGAAAATATCCTTTCTACTTCAAAAACACTTTTCCTTTCATAACATGTCATACAATTATAAACTAAAGGAAGTTGATTAAAAATAGACTTCAAAAATTGTAAAGGAAGCTTCTTGGAAAAAATGTTTTAAAATTCCATTCATTCCGTATAATTTAAAAAAACATTCTTCTTCTACTTTTGTCGAAAAAGTCAAAAAGTACCTCATACGAAAAACGTCAAAAGATTCCTTTCATATCTTTTACTAAAAACTCAAAGAAGGGTAAAATAGTATTTAAAAAATTTTATGTGGATGGAAATAATATTACATATTGAGGAAACATGGATGTGGATGATAAAATACACCCCAGTAAATACCAAAGTATAAAAAATCTCGGATAAAAATCAGATTGTGATATTTCCCTTACCTTAGGTATGATTTGACTCGTAAGTGTCCGAAACTCCTGTATAATGATTTAAATAAAGTTATTGACTTGTTAAAATATCATAATTATTGTTATGATATCATATATGGTCACATTATTAGCTTCTTCGTAGTAATATTTCATTGCTACTTGTTATTCGGGTGTTTATAACTTTTTGTTTTTATGCGTGTTTTGTGGAATAAATTCTTAGTCTTTTATTTAGGTTTTAGATACATCATTTCTAGAATGGTATTAATGTACTATATATCATATTTATTCATTCAATTCATTTATATAATCATTATTCAATGAAGATCATGTAGAACGAATCACATCATATCATGGAGACGGTATTCCGTACGTACGCACGAGTGATGATATCGTTCCCATGATCGTGGAACTGTATTGGAGTGTATGTATACTATTTCAGAATCAATATAACTTTAAAATAATCAAATATAGTAATTATTTACATCATTATACCCATCCAAGTAAGGTGGTGGGGGAAAATAGATTACACCACGGCGTGGAGACGGTATTCCGTACGTACACACGCGCGGTGATTTCATTTTCCGTAGGATGGATTAATGGTGAAATAGGGTTGTCTCATACTTATAATAACATATCAGTATATGAGTGGTAATGATGTTATTACTTCATAATGAAACAACCTAATAAGAAGTAGTGGAAGAAGAAATAAAGTTGAAATAATCGGTAATGGACATTACCTCTTCTTTGAAGAACCTCTTTTGAGATCCCCTTTTAGGGCACTAAAACTTTTCTTTGAGGAAGACCAGAACATCTAGGATGTTTCTAGGGATGTGGAGAAGAGAATTGTTCAGGGGTTGGACGAGCTTGAAGGATAAAAGTGGTGTGAGGAAGAGATGGAGGAGGTGCCCTTTTATAACGGAGGAGAGGGGCACCTTTGGAATAACAAAAAATATTATTTTATTATAAAGCCAAATTCGGTTTTAAATAGCTCCAAATTGATTTATTTCGAAGCTAAGGTGGGTCGGGGTCTAAATCCTCTCATACAATAGAATTTAGACAAGTTTAGATTCTTATTTCAACCTTATCATTTAGATTCAACTTTAAGTTAAATAATTTTACTTTCACCGGGTCTTTTTGTGTTCTTACACTATAAGGTTAATAAACTTTCTATAACAAGACAAACGAACCCCAATTTGTTTATTTTTAATATTTATAACTTTATCTAAGTCATTTGGCCGAACCTTATATTTTTAAGAATAATATAACAATTAATAACGTAATATTTATTTTAAAAACTATCTTATGTCAATTTTGACACTATTTAGTAATTGATTTTTGTGAAACTCATAAAAAAATGATTATTTCTAAAAAAGTTAATTAAATCAATACTAACACGTCATATTAACCTATAAAATTATTGGAATTCATAAAAAGTCTCAAATTATATTTATTTGTGTATTTATAACATAAATTTTGTCAATATTTCATTAATAATATAATTACTGCATCATCATTGTGTCATAAATAAATTAAATTATTAAAAGTCTAAAAATTACAAATAAAATATCATTATGGAGGAAATATTTTTAGTTTTCTAATGAATATTCATAGTTGAATTTATCTTATGTATAACCCTATATTAAAAATGATATACTTATTAAACATTAATTTTAACTATTTTAACCCTTCTTTAAATAAATAAATAATAAATGTCCTAATCAAATCCAAGTGGGCCTAAATGGTCATATTTTATTCCTATGGTTGTTTTTGGTCGAATTACACTTATCCAGTAGAATTAGGACATGTGTTAGGGTAATAATAATATCATTTTTACCCTTAATTACCATATTTATTTTTAACCATGGTAAAAAAAGTAAAAAGTTACTATTCACAATAAATTATTTTCATCTCATTGAAAAAAAATTTACTAACGGACATCAACCGTGTCTCTAGGATTTTTGAAATTCCACTCACAGAAGCGGTAAAATTAAGTTTTATGAAAAATTCATTTTTTTAACTACCACTTAGTGGTTTCACTATTCATCAAAAAAATTAATGTTTCCAGAAAAATTCCAAATATTAGGCCTATGATATATTTGATATTATGAACTCAAAAATGATGTCTATTTTACCAAATTAAAAACATATCAGTTGCATTAATTAATTTAAAAAAATAATTCCCGTCGTCAAAACAAATATCGTGTTCTTAAGAGATAATACCTATCAAAAGATTGACACTTGTTTATATCTGGTTTAAATGTGAAATTACATCCAATGACCAACATTGTATTAAATTGTAAAAATATATTATAAATATAATTTAAAACCACTGAAATTAATAATTTATCACTATTAATTATTTCGATTAAGAAGGTTGTTTTTAATTAAAATTTCGTAATTTTCACTATTCATCAGAAAATGAAAGTTATCTGAAAAGTACCAAAATTTCACCATAAGCTAGTTTCGATATTCCGAATCCAAAAATGAATTCCATTTTGAAAAATAAAAATTAAAAAATTTCAAATAGTGGTTATTACTATTCATAAAAGCTAGTTTTAATAATATTTTAATAGCATATCGTTGTTTAGTGAAACTCGGTATTGCGTGCTACACACGCTATCGAGGAAGGTCGTGATTGCGTGTAATGCAAGGAAAGTCAAGGATGTATGTTGTGCAAACTCCTTTTGGTGTATCATACAACACAAGACATTAATGAAATTAAAAAGAATATTTTTCATAAAATCTCGGCGTGTTACATTCTACCCCCCGTAAAATGAATTTCGCCCTCGAAATTCGTCGGGGATATAAATGGTTTACTACTTGAATGTTTTTTTATTATAAACCCACTTCTTAAAAATGAATACCAAAACCAATCTTAAAAAACAAATGTATGAAATGTAACAGTTACCCAAATAAACTAATCACTGGGTTTCCACATAGGTGAAAATATGTATATGGAAGAGAAATCTAATCATCATGTTCTGATGGAGAGTGGTAGAGAACATGGATATGGAAAATCCAGCAATCACAGATCAATAAATTTGTGGCGATCTAAGGTACCATCTGATTCATCAGATATAAGAGAACTAGGACAACATTTTTGGTTTTCAAGATCATTTCCCTAAAGTTGATGAAATTGGAATTTGAATAAATACTTTCGTGATTTTGGTATAGTCTCACCATTGGTCGTTCTTTGGACAATTTCCACTTCATCTCTTAAAGAAATGAAGTTGAATTTGTCATTCATGGTGTGTTAGCAGATCGTGTGATATAATGACTGGTCATTCCATCTATCTCAAACAAAAGGTTAGAAAAGTTATCAAAAAATACATAAGTCCATCTATAGTGAGATTAATAATATATGGTTTCTATAATTGACTTATGCTTCATATATCATACTACTTAATATAATAAAACTAATTTCTACTAAACAAGGACTTTCTGTAGGCCAGTGGTAGGCGATAATGGCCAGTCTCACTTCGGTTGTGGGTTCGATTCACACAGCCTTGTCCGACGTGATGGGATATCGCTCGTCTGGCAGGTTGTCCTTTTTCTAAAACTACATTACTATAACATCCCATCAATAATATAAAAAAATGGTATATCCTTAACAATAATAACATATGTCCAACATAATCCATTCCAATCTTTAGGCTTATCAAAAATACTTCGGTCCAAGCTCATAGTATAAAGAAAATTATTACGTGAAATGTCACATAAAAATCACATGAATGCCATCATTTATCCCATATATATCATAAGATATATCTTTTTGGTCAAATGTCAAACATGTGAATACCTTAATCATGTATTCTCTAGAATTATTAATACCCATTTAACCTTAGTGAAAACATGAATGTTGTCAAAAGTTAACTCTTTTCCACATACCAAAATCCCAAAAATTCTATATACTCAAACCATGATACCACATAGTCCTTAGATCAATCATGAGCTCATTAATACTATCAAACATATTAGATTCTCTTTATCCCTTCATTATGTGCTTATCATCAGATTTCCAAAAATATTTCAGTCACTTTACATGGTTACAGATACCATATTCTTATAGACAACCATAATGGACCAATACATAGATATTCCAATATACCATAAAAGTACCTCAATAACATTATTCTTGAATACCAATATATAAACACTTCAAACCCTCATCTTCAATGAGTGTCCTGGAATAATTCCATCCTTAATTTAGAAGTAACTTTTTAAGTCAGGGCATTGAGTTGGGTAATTCCCATGTTCTCCACAAATAATACATTGAACTACATAACAGTTTGTCACTCTATGTCCCATTTCTCCACACAGATAACATCTGTCCCTCTATTTGAGGTATTCCTCAAGGTTCTTCTTCCCTTCTTTGGAAATCTAAATCTTCCTTTCTTTATGCTCCTCAACATGCAAACATGCATAAAAGTCTATCTTCCTCTTATTTGATGAATTAGGCATACCACTAAATTTCACCTTGTTAATCATATATCGCGATGACTGATTTGGAATAATCACAATATATTTCTCTCTAGGAATTATTAAAATTTTTTTCTCATAGTCACAAATTTGTCCATTGGATTCAATGCTAACTGAATTATTTATGGTTCCCTCCATTGACTAAAACACAAAATGAATTCAGTGAGAGGCAAAAATCATACAAGGAAAATAACATAATCAAGGGGGTGTACCTTCAACATATAACATCCTAGGTTTAATTCTAATATCGTTACCGTAATTCTAGGACTATAACATATACTTATACTTAACCTTAGGGACATCCCTAGACATACCATAGAAATATCTCTAGGGATCTCACTAAAGTTCTCGCATCCTAGTTTCCAAAGGTTGACTAAACCATTCCTCTGATACCAACTGTAGAGACCCTAAGCTTGACGTACATTGTCATTACTTCAGAATTTAAGAACAATTATTACAACATATAACAAAACCAGGAAAGGACCATGTAGGTATAGAGTCTTTTGAAACTGGGAATAAAAAACAACTGGTTCATAAAGCATCTATTTTTCCTCCCATTTATTTCATCATATCTAGAGTCACTTTTTGGCATATCCTACCGAATAACACTCTTCCTGACCTGGGGAAATAAAACATACAAAAGGGTGAGATCAAATGCTCAGTAAGGGTAAACAAAAGAAATATCCATCACATCATATACATAAGAACATCACTTTTGGAAATCTTAACCTGCAAAAGAAATCATAATTTCCTAACATGGGATAAATCATAGTAGTTAAATGTAATCCCAATAATCATAACATAAAACATGAAACATTGTGGTATACACACATAATCATAGAGAATCATTTCTTATTAGTCAGGACTCATTTCCAAGACTATCTTAGTGGACAAAGACCCATTCTAAATCGAGTTCACTCCTCGTTTCAGTCCTGTAACACTAAACCGGATTAACATACCATTCCATCCATGACTATCTCATGAGATATAAAATATTTACCCAATTCATTGGAGGGAGATATAGGTCTCACCCATCTCATAATGATACCATTCTTATGTGTGCCACAAAATCATAAACCATAGATCATAACATAACCCATGTAATAAAAATGGGAATCTTAAACATAGAGACATCATAAAACAATTCATATAAGATAAAGGAATTCATAAAAATAATTCCATCACAACATAATCAATTCAATGTAATAATAGGGATAGAAACAGAACCCTTTATTAACTTGGATGGAAAATAATTTTGATAAAACACTTGAACTCCATTCTTGAGTAAAAAATATCCTTTCTACTTCAAAAACACTTTTCCTTTCATAACATGTCATACAATTATAAACTAAAGGAATTTGATTAAAAATAGACTTGAAAACTTTTAAAGGAAGATTCTTGGAAATAATGTTTTAAAAATCCATTTATGCCGTATAAGTTAAAAAACATTCTTCTCGTACTTTTGTCGGAAAAGTAAAAAAGTACCTCGTACGAAAAACGTCAAAAGATTCATTTCATATCTTTTACTAAAAACTCAAAGAAGGGTAAAATAGGATTTAAACAATTGTAGGTGGATGGATATAATATTACATATTGAGGAAACATGGATGTGGATGATAAAATACACCCCAGTAAATACCAAAGTATAATCAATCTCGGATAAAAATGAGATTGTGATATTTCCCTTACCTTAGGTATGATTTGCCTCTTAAGTGTCCAAACCTCCTGTATAATGATCTAAATAATGTTATTGACTTATTACATAATCAAAATTATTGTTATGATATCATATATGGTCATATTCTTAGCTTCTTAGTAGTAATATTTCATTGCTACTTGTTATTCGGGTGTTTATAACTTTTTGTTCTTATGCGTGTTTTGTCGAATAAATTCTTATTCTTCTCTTTAGGGTATAGATACATCATTTAAGGAATTTTATTAATGTACTATATATATCATATTTATTCATTCAATTCATTTATATAATCATTATTCAATGAAGATCATGTAGAACGAATCGCATCACATCGTGGAGACGGTATTCCGTATGTACGCACGAGAGATGATATCGTTCCCATGATCGTGGAATTTTATTGGAGTGTATGTATACTATTTTAGAATCAATATCACTTTACAATAATCATATATAGTAATTATTTACATCATTATACCAATCCAGGTAAGGTGGTGGGGGAAAATAGATTACACCACGGCGTGGAGACGGTATTCCGTACGTACGCACGCACGGTGATTTATTTTCTATAGGATGGATAGATGGTGAAATGGGGTTGTATCATACTTATAATAACATATAAGTATATGAGTGAGACTGATGTTATTACTTCTTAATTAAAAAACCTAAGAAGAAGAAGTTGAAGAAGAAATAAATTTGAAAGAATCGGTAACAGACATTACCTCTTCTTTGAAGCGCCTCTTTGAGATCTCCTTTTAGGGAACTAAACATGGTCTTTGAGGAAGACCAGAACCTCTAGGATGTTTCTAGTAAAGTGGAGAAGATAATTTTTCATGGGTTGGCCGATATGGAAGGCTCAAAGTGGTGTGAGGAAGAGAGGGAGGAGGTGCCCTTTTATAAGGGAGGAGAGGGGCACCTTTGGAATAACAAAAAATGTTATTTTATTATAAAGACAAATTCGGTTTTAAATAGCTCCAAATTGATTTATTTAGAATCTAAAATGGGGAGGGGTCGAAAGTCTCTCATAAAATAGAATTTAGACAAGTTTAGGTTCCTATTTCAACCTTATCATTTAGATTTAACTTTAAGTTAAATAATTTTACTTTCACCGTGTCTTTTTGTGTTCTTACACTATACGGTTAATAAACGTACTATAACAAGAAAAACGAACGCCAAGTTGTTTATTATTAATATTTATAACCTTATCTAAGTCATTTGGACGAACCTTATATTTTTAGGAATAAAATAACAATTAATAATATAATATTTATTTTAAAAAATATCTTATGTCAATTTTGACACTATTTAGTAGTTGATTTTTGTGAAACTCATAACAGGATTCTTAGTTCGCAAAAAGTTAATTAAATCAATAATAACATGCCATATTATCCTAGAAAATAATTTTAATTCATAGAAAGTCTCAAATTATATTCATATGGGTATTTATAACATCAATTATGTCAATATTACATTAATAGGATAATTACTGCATCATCTTTGTGTCATAAATAAATTAACTTATATAAAGTCTAAAAATTACAAATAAAATATAATTATGTAGTACATCGATTTATCTTTATAATGAATATTTATAGTCTAATTTATCTTATGTATAACCCTATATTAAAAATGATATACTTATTAAACTTTGATTTTTACTATTTTAACCCTTCTTTAACTAAATTAATAATAAATGTCCTAATCTAATCCAAGTGGGCCTAAATGGTCATATATTATTCCTAAGGTTGTTTTTAGTAGAATTAAACTTTTCCAATAGAATTTGGAGATGTTTTAGGGTAATAATAATATCATTTTTACCCTTAATTACCCTATTTACTTTTAAGTGTGGTAAAAAAAGTAAAAAGTTACTATTAAATAAAAATTATTTTCATCTCATTGAACCACATTTTAATTACTGACATCAACCGTGTCTCTCGGATTTTTGAAATTCCACTCACAGAAGTGGTAAAATTGAGTTTTATGAAAATTCATTTTTTAACTACCACTTAGTGGTTTCACTATTCATCAAAAAAATGAAAGTTTCCAGAAAAATACCAAAAATTAGGCCTAAGCTATATTAGATATTATGAACTCAAAAATGATGTCTATTTTACAGAATTCAAAACATATCATTTGCATTAATTAATCTTAAAAAAATAATTCCTGTCGTCAAAACAAATAGCGTGTTCTTAAGAGATAATAACTATCAAAAGATTGACACTTGTTTATGTCTGGTTTAAATGTAAAATTATATCCAATGACCAATATTGTATTAAATTGTAAAAATATATTCTAAATATACATTAAAACCACAAAAATTAATAATTTATCACTATTAATTATTTCGTTTAAAAAGGTTTTTTTAATTAAAATTTAGTAATAATCACTATTACTCAGAAAATGAATGTTATCCAAAAAGTACCAAAATTTCCCCCTAAGCTAATTTCGATATTCCGAATCCAAAAATGATGTCCATTTTGAAAAATAAAATTTAAAAAATTTGAAAAAGTGGTTATTACTATTCGTAACAGCTAGTTTTAATAATATTTTAATAGCATATCGTTGATTAGTGAAACTCGGTATTGCGTACTACTCACGCTATCGAGGAAGGTCATGATTGCGTGTAATGCAAGGAAAGTCAAGGATGTGTGTTGTGAAAGCTCCTTTTGGTGTATCATACAACACAAGACATTAATGAAATTAAAAAATATATATTTTTCAGAAAATCTCGGGGTGTTACACTGGTGCTCACCATTCATCTTCTGACAGATAATGAAATTTTAGGATAACATATCTTCACTTCATATCATTTCGGACTAAACAAATTCACACAAAATACCTTTTAACTTCTTCCCCACACTAGGATGTACAACCAAGGGAGAATTGTCGAACTCCCTTATCAGCTCCCCCTGCATTGAAATTGGGACCATTTCTTACCCCTAGAACAAATTATCATAAATCCTTCCTAATATACATATGGTGTGATCCCTATGGATAAATTATCAAACAGAACATCCAAATCGATGTACCCCAACTGAGACTCTTTCACAAACTCAATGAGAGAATGAGCCAGAACCATCAACTATAGAAAAATTGTATTCTCTTGCTCGAGCGGGTTCAGATATAGGGAATCTAATTTCTCAAAATCTTACTGCACTAGGAGAGTTTGGAATATTATACTATGGTAATAGACTAAAATTTTGACCATTATTAGAGTATATACTATCCTAATGGAGTATTCTTGTAGGAACTCCAATCAGCGTCACTACCTCAAATTCATGTTTCTTTGGGTGAAGATGTAACTGAGGATCTTTTGGTCTAAGAAAACCACAAAGAGATATCCGAGATTGTAGTGTATACAAATCATTAAAGAAAAAGAAAACTACTTCTAGCTCTAGTTCATGAGTAGCATAGTTCTTATCATGTGATTTCAAATTCCTTGACCCATATTCGATAACTAAATGTCGTTGCATCAACATAAAACTAAGTCAATCTCCCAAGTCATCGTAATAAACTATAAACTCAATATAATCCTATGGTAGTCTAAAAACTATAGTGATCATCATCCTTGGCATAAAATTTTTAAAGTCCATTTGGCACAACTCAAACCAAATAAATGGTGGTCCATTCATTGTTTGAGATTTCAAAGGGTCAATTATCCTAAAGGATTTTTCTACAAATCGTCGTTAGTAACCT
This sequence comes from Viscum album, assembly GCA_963277665.1. Classification (NCBI taxonomy): domain Eukaryota; kingdom Viridiplantae; phylum Streptophyta; class Magnoliopsida; order Santalales; family Viscaceae; genus Viscum; species Viscum album. The sequence continues at coordinate 916,383,707 of OY728164.1, read as the reverse complement.
CCCAAACAAAGAAATCTTTGTACCTCCAACACATTTTTGGGTGGATCCAAAGCAAGAACAACTTTCATCTTTGCTGTATACATGGGTAAATAATTTTAAAAAATGAAAATCTCTTGAATGTGAATATATTTTATCCAAAACTAGCACTTTGAGATCTTTCTCTAAAGATAATGCTCTTGAAGTAAATCATGTCCCATCCCTAAGTGCTCTACAAGCTCATCCCCCGAATCATATAAGATGAGTACGTCATTGATGAAGATAAAAATCTATTCCTTGTAAGGATGGAAGATCTTGTTTCTAAAATCCATAAAAACAGTGGGGGAATTTTACCATCCAAAGGGATTCACTTGGAGCTCACAGTGAACATAACGATATCGAAAGGCCAATTTCGGAATATTAGCCTCATGAACCTGTAGCTTGTGTTATCTGGACATGAGATTGATTTTGGAGATCCAACTCACACTTCAAAACAAGTCAAATAGGTTGTTTATCCATGAATAATGGTAGATGATCTTTATTATGGCATAGTTAAGGCGATGATAATCTACAAAATGTTGTAAACTCTAATATGCCTTATTCATAAACAGAACTGTAGAAACCCAAGGGGACACACTTTTTCTAATGAAAGCTTTCTCATGAAGGTCCACTAACTATAATCGTAGCCATTGGAGCTCAGTGGCTATCATCCTATATTCTGTAGAATATATAGGGGTTATCCATAGTTTAAATTCAATGTAAAAATCCAAATCCCATCCAAGAGGTTGTCTAATGATTCCATATAGTCCTTTACAACTGGAGGAACCCAAATTCTTGAAGATTATTTTGAACCATGGGTTATGCTATCAAACTGGTGGGTATTAGGCTATAGCCTCCTGCTCACTACACCTGACTAATCTACTTTAAGGTTGCATTCATTGTGAAAGGAGAACCTCATCTCATCAATGTTGAGGCATCTGACTATCCATGAATGACAGTTGGTCATGGAAAGAAGAATGGAAAACCAATACATTCCCAAAATGATGTCATAGGGATCAATCGTGATGACAAGTAAGTCCCACATGAACCTCTTCACTATAATAGATAGTGAAAATATTGGAAGATGAATGTCATAGAAGAATGAATCCATATAGGGACCTCAAGAAAAATATATTATACCAGTGGATCAACTAGGAGCTCAAAATCTCATTCTAGGAGTAACGATGTAAATTATTTTAGGGAGTATTTGTCCACTAATATTAATTCAAGTGTATACTAAACATATTGCGTGCCAAGAATTATCTCATGTGTTGTGGGATTATAGACTTCCAAAGCAGGCAGCTGTCTGTGACCCTGGTCGTGAGCTCCTGGAGCTTGACGTGGGCCACCCTGTGGTGGTGGTGGTGGGATAATCCCATAATGTTGTCCCCAAACTATAGCTCCACCTACCCCCTACAGACACTGACTCCCTCGAGACCACACTATCCCCACACAGGGAATCCCTGATCACAACATTGTCTCTACCGTGGTAGTCCACCAACAATCTTCCTAGGATGCTCATCATGTATAGGAAAAAATTATAATTCCATATGACCTCTTTCATTATAATCATACCACCGGGACACTTTGGTCAGACACATTGATTTTCACTTCCTTGGTGAAGCTTAACCACATTATAATGTCTAATCATGGGGAATCCACCTGTATTGAGACCTTATTAACTGAAGTCTGCTAGCTATCATAAAATTCACAGGGAAAAGGCATCCACTTCTTGTCCTAGATAACTTCCACCCCTCATTATTAAATATCTATATCACTAGTGACCACTCCAGCACCCCGACATAGGTGGGGATACACAAGGGTACTATGCGGGCATGAATATCTCTAAAGAGTCCTAGCTTGAACTTATGTGATCAAAATGAGACATTGCATATCATTCCTAAACAGTATTGATTTAGGTCTGTAAACAAATTAGATTACTCTTCAAGTATCATCCATCTCTTCATAAGCTCAATAAGCTTCTGAATCTGAATGGAGCATAGGATTTTGGGGTAGTAAACCTCACAGAACAACTACTAGAAGTCATCCAATGAGAGTTCCATATCATCGTGCATCTGAGTAACCATGCTCCACCATGGCCCAACCACTCCATGTAAGAGACTGTATACTAGTTCAAACTTCTGATCTGTTAGTGTTCAGATAATCTTGAAAACATTGATCACCAAATCCATCCAATCCGCAAATTATTGAGGATCTGTCTCACTATGGAACCTCAATGGTCGCTGGTACTATAACTCCTAGAGTGTACTCAAACTAATATATTCCTCATTCACCCCTTTTTGGGCTATATGTTTCTCAATGGGTGGAGGTTCTACTACCTATCCACCTGGAGGAAGGGTGTCCCATAATGGACCCTTAACTGAGGCCTCATTGCTCATAGGGTATTCATCATGAACCAGATCTGATATCTTGTATTGCTATCATCATGGATGAATTATAAAAGATATCAATGAGTACCACTATAATATTGTAATATATATTTATAAAAAGGGTATATTACTCAATAAGAATAGTCAAAGAATCAATCCTATCTTATTAATGTACCATTTATTATTGCAATATGTGTCTCATGATGCCATGTCGGCTAGCAGGTAATCAGGGTTCAGGTGAATTGTTACATCAGCCGCCCATACCATCACTAGGATATCTAGTCTTAGATCCTTTCTTCAGATAATTCGAAATTATTTCTGTAAACCAAAGAAATACCTTTTTAGTGAAACATCTGAACAATATCATAATGGTCAAACCACCTCTAATACAAATATTTCTTGACCAAATCTATGTTGGGGATCAAGCTGCAACTGCCCCAAACCCACCTCCATTGTCCAAGGGGTGGTGAAAAATTCTGATGTCACAAAATAATCATGGATTCTATTCACTAATTATCTGTACACGTGCACATATCCAATCAATTAAAAAGTTCCAAGGGAAATCTATAAAAATTATTTATTTCTACAAATAATCTAGACATGCATGGAACACTAAACAACATAAGTATAGTAAATTAAACAGAAATGGTAAATGGAAAAAAATAAAAGATCCAAAAAAAGTGTCCCAAGAAGATATAATATGTAAAAGTTTAAGGAAGAGATATCCCTACTCTCGGACCCCATGCAACGACAACTGTATGTTGTCCAAAAACCCGTATCCCTAATATCCTATATAGTTACAATCAAACCTATACATTGACTGCATATGGCATGATACATGATTGAAAAACCCATGTAGGGGTGAGTGTAAACATACCTACTAGGACACCATAAAAATGTGATGGGGGTGTAGTAAGTGCTAAACAAAAGAGAAAAGAAGTAGATAGATCCAAGTATAGCTAAAGAGTTAAGAACAACCCAAATGGAGAGTGATGAAAAACTCATCCAAACACTAGGAACTCAGAATGGTGAGAAGATTAACTTCTCATAAACTCATAGCTACCTATAGTAGTTGTGTAGACTCATTCAATAATGATAATATAGATATAGACAACACATGGCCTACCTCATGTGTCTTTGCCTCTAATGGAAGGAGGGTATCCAAAATCCAATCAGTGGGTGCTGAAATAGGATAGATATATATATATATATATATACATATACACTTAGTAAAAGGAAACCGAAATGAAAGAGTAAGGGGATTTCAATCTCATAGCTCAGCCTAAAAGGAAGAGTCACTAACACTTCCAGAAGTATCTATCCATGATGTATGACAACCCAAACGTCAGCCCTGAACATGGATGCCAGAGGGTGACAATAACAATACCATTATACTATAAACTTTGGGCATCACATACTCATCCTTATGATTTTCTTTTTCTTCACAATAATTCATCTCAATTGGGAAAGAGTTTCTCTTTCTCATGAGTCCATAGGTACATCAAATCACATCTCTCCCCTAATCCGCATAGCCAGATGGCGTAAAATTGAAGTAGAGGACCGACACCACAGTACATCAGGGTGATTAAAAAATAATATTATCTATATAGGACCTACTCTCTAGTGTTTTTGTGGGATTCCAATATAGTCCTCAGGGATCCATGACCTAGTGCGTTAAAGAGATCAATATCTAGGAGTCAACTGAGACCCAAATCCCAACCACACTAAAGGCTAATACAATAGAGTGTACAACAAGAAAATTAGCTATAGAAGACCCACACCCTTGCGTTTCATGGGGATTCGACTCTGGTCCTTGGGGATCAATACCGTAGTGAATCATGGGGATCAACATCTTGAAATAAGTCTCTAAAAATCATGCAAAATGATTCCTGATTACTGCTCAATTACTATCAAGGATTGTCTTCATCCCCATAAAAATGAATCTTCAACCGATAATATTTTCATGTTTAAACATTTAATTTGATCACTAACATGTCTTTTAACATCCAAACGGATCACACCATTGTGATCTTTGTGGAAAAATAGGAATGATGAACACTGCATTCACCCCAATTGGTCATCTGATGAAAATGTATTATGTCATCGCATTATACTTGAATGTAATCTAGTGTGGACCAGGACTAAATCCCAAAATAAATTATAAAGATAAAACCATTGCAATCAACATGGAAAGACTCATAGTATTGACTATTCATTCATCCAAAATGGACACTCGGTGAGGAGTTGTATTTAACCGAAACATGCCCAACCCAGGCTTGGTGGTACCAATAAATCAATTTCAATTTAAACACCTGAAATTGGAATTGAATATTAAACATAAAAAGATGGTCTAGACACCTATATCTACACATAAATTGGACATAGTGAGAAAGAGTTATTTCCAATACACGATCTTCAATAATTATAATTATATTATCATTATTATACTTAGGTGTTTCAAGAAACCAAACCACGATATAGAATTATTAAATTAAAAAATTGGTCTCAAAAGTTACTTCTCAAAGAGCGGGTAATGTTTCAATAGATGTCACATGAAAAAACATTCCATTTATGAGATATGGAGGTTTTAGTCTACGTCTAGAAGACTAGTATAGACCACTCGGCCCATACCTCCTCGGCCCGGTCCACTCCAGCATGGATCGATCCTTGCCTACCACACTAATGCCTGAACGATTCGATAAAGCTTGAACTACTCCCAGGCTTTCCCACTCAAGTCGACCTACATGCCCTCTTGCTCGGTTTGTCAACTGTCCTGGTAAACATGGCCACTCGTGCTTTCCAAGGAGCTTTCCGCCACTATAAATATCAACCCACAACCCCCATTGTCTGACCAACCATGCCACACTCTCCACATCAAATTCTAGGACACCCAACTCATTAAAAACCTTGAAATATGTGGCCACCACTGAATTAACCTATGACCATCACACATACCTTTGTGCACCACTACCAGCCACCTTCAGCACTGCCACGTCACACCTTCTTTGCTGCCTCATTCCACATGCCATATCAACTCCTTTCATGACTGAAATAGAAAAAATGAGCATAGATATTGGATCCCCGGTCATGATATTCACATAATTATTCCTCAATTGAGGATCTATGATGGTTTGACGTATCCAATAGTTGTCAAAAAATCCATGATGAACTAATGAAGAACGTAATAAGAAAAATGGATCGATACATGAATTTATGTCCATGTTAGTTCGGCGGTCAAAGATTGATATTCAAAATGATGAAATTATAAAAAATTAATATGAAATTTTTTGAGGAGTAAAATATGTGGTGTGGAATCATGTATAATCCTACCTCAATGGATCTATTTGTCCAAGAACATAATTGTTGTGCTTCTGCTATGTTCCACTAAGGATTCATCGAATAATCGTCCCTGAATCACCAACTAGGAAAGGGAGAGGGAACTATAAAATTGATGAGGAGAGGATTAGGGACAAAACCTAATCCATTACTCAAAATTATCTATTTGTAATTGGTTATTAGGTCAATGGTACCACTCCCACCAGTGCTCACAGGATCCAAATATCCCATGCCCTATCATTTTATGTCGTACATAGGTAAAAAATCACATAATGAAATAAATCATTGTATCATATTTAAAATATGAGACACCTTTAAAATATTATTGGAAAATATGTCGATGATAAAATATTCAATTTTATTTATTTTATTGTTGATTATTCCCCAGAAGACTATTCTCATAGAAGTCCCACACTGAACAAAGTTGTGTCCCACCTAAGGTAAAATCCCCATTCCAGACTCAAATGTTCCATCATATTTCAGACCCATGTTACCATTTCAGAGTTATTTATTTTCCTTTTTATGAATGTTTAAAAATATACTAAATAGTTTTTTTAAAATTATTCGGGGCACCCCTTGCCTCAGAGTCGCACACCGTCTCAGCACCTTGATCTAGAAATATTTATAGTAATATTTCAATTAAAAGGAAAATGTTGGTCCTCTACAAAAACATACTAGGGAAGTGGATAAAAAATTTCAAAAGGGGTTTTTTATCAAATATTATGTGTGTATGGTTCTACATTTATTCTATTTTTTCAATTATGTTGGATATAAGGGCCCTTTTCTTATGTAAAATGAGAAATACATATTTTAAAATATGTAGAGTGGTGACACAATCATAGAACAAAGGCCAAATAAGAAAACCCCTAATGAAAAATGTCCTAAAGGCCCAAAATCCTGAAAAAAAATTAAATAACTAATATCCTTCAGATAGAAGACAAAATAAAACTAAGAAGGAAACAAAAATGTCACCCCACTCAATAATGGAAAATGAACCATGAACTAAATAAAAAAACGAATCACCCCTATCCCTCCCTTTAACAGTGAATTAAAATGCGACTAAAACTACATTGAAAGGAACCCCTCTATCCATAGAGTGAGTGGATGGGTGGATTAAAGGTTTCAAGACAGTAATTGGTCTTTTGATCAACCCACCCTGTGATACATGTGTGGACAAGACATGAAACACTGAACTGATTCTCCAAAACAATAGACTTGAATTAGAAGTGAATTGAAAAATGTCAAGGCACCCATCCATCTAGAATTGAAATACAAATTGGTGGAAGGATAAATTATAAGAACTTGTATGCATATGCCTAAAATAATGGTTTTCCACCTTGCATCACCTACAACCTTGTCACACTGATTTGATCATGTGGTCCTGGAAACTCTTTTATCTACTTATAATACTGGCCCAAAGGCAAAGAGGCCCAATATCCATGAATATATATGTAAATGTGTTTTGATGTCCTTAAACATTCAAAAGGCCATGTGTCCCATTATTTTTAATCATCTTCGATGGCTTGTGCATAAGGTGAATCCTCAAGGATCAACTATGTACACAACCTTTTAAAATCAGATAAAAACGGGGACTCTAAAGTAGATCTATCTCAAGAATCCTCACATTATTAGTGGGGGAGAATAGGGAAATGGTATACCATAAGGATCATGCAAAAATATAGAGTTCCCCCGAATGTAAACAAGAAACAAAAAAGATGAACCATTGAGGAAAAAAATGATGTGTCCATAGCTAAAAACAAACTGTAACTAATAAAAAGAGGTAGCACATGAACTCCAATTAAAGAGTGGAAGATGAAATACCATATACAAAACACCTATATCATATAAATAGTTTTTCGTGGAAGTATAATATTATAAATCACTAAAAATAGTCTCTAATAACCCCCTTTAAGTTATATTATCTATCTGGATACCCCATAACGAATAACCCTTCTATATATAAACAATATCCCAGTCCGTGGAGTCACCAAATATGGTCTAGAACCTAATTAAAATTAATTATTCAAATATTCCGAGATATTACATCATCTCCCGGATTGAGAATGAGTGACTCTTGAAGCATTGGAGAATGGTACCCCTAGACGGGCCCCAAATATAACCACAAATGATGTGAAGACCTATCCAAAAGAAAAGAATACTAGATATGCTATGAGAAACCTAATAGAGGGATTTAGTGAATAGATATTCTATGATAAGAAATATGTAAATAATTTATTAGAAAGCCCAAATAATGCATCATAATTGGAAAACACGCACACATGAGAAATGGAGACCACTCAAAAGATGAAAACACTAGAAAACCACCCATGATCCATTATATCACATTTCCATCAGTGGATATCACCTCTATATTATATATATATTATATGAGAAATCTAGAAACCCTACCTTATTATTTTAAATTTATTTATGGGTTATGTTTGACACCCAGCAGGGTCCCTGACCAAGCCTAGAGTCTACCCCACATTACCCAGCCAAGATATCGATTTAAATCAACTTGTGCATAATAATTATATTTCTAAAAAAATAAAGTTTAAATAAGGTAATTGAATAAACAATGAACAAAAATGGGGGTTTTATATTGAGAGATCTAGGGGTGTGTGGTAGACAGGGAATCATTCATTCTCCCTCTATATGTTTTTCTTATTGGGGGAAGATGAAGAAAAGAAGGAGAGTTTTGAAGAAGATTTATAACCTGATCTAGAGGAATTTCACCTTATCCAAGAACCAAAATGGTCTCATTATGATTAATAGGTAGGTTAAATTACTTATACATTATACATATAGTCATGTAGACCCTAATAGATTTAGGAATGAAGGCCCACAAGACTTGTAATGTTAGAATATGATGATGCCCATCCTGAAGGAACCTGTTATTCAATCCCACTTCTTCTATCACATGACTATTCGAACTTCTAAACACCCCTATATAAAGCAGGGGATTCCATAAATTGTCATTATACCACTTTCCATATCCACAGTTGCAGTTCTTCTGAGCCATCACTAATCCCTTTCAAGACTGATCCAACAGTTGATGTCGGCATCTCATCCTTACCACACCATGAATCCTACAAACACACCTAAAACCAAATGAATATGCCTACCTTAATGAACAATGCTCTTCTGTCATGTATTCCCCCTATCCAACCATCACACCTTGTAGATCTCATTAAAGTACATCCCATTTTTATTGATAAGGATAGAGACTACATCGTTTACCTTATAGACATGCATCACATTCGACCCACTCCCCCGTAATCGAGTGAGAGGTCTTTCTGTCTTCCACCCCACTAAATGGTGCATGACCTACTTCATTCTTGCATCTCCAGCCACCATAGAGTGGGACCATTTATATTTGGGGCCAAATAAGGTTCAGTTGAGATTTGAATCCATTTCCCACATATGCAATTTTACGGGGAGCCGCACCACTATGCCAACTCCCCCATCTATTTTATAATATTATAAATAGAAATATAATTATACAAATATCAATATATGTACATATATAACTATATTAATAATTATTATTATTATTTTAAAAAATATATATTCTAATAATTTTTCAATTATATTTATATTTATATAATCATATTAATATATTTATATTTCAAAAAATATTTATAAATATATTTACATTTATTAAATTTTATTTACAGTTACATCTATAATTATATAAATATTTTAATATTAATAATTTTATAATAATAAATACAAATGAAAAACTATAAATATATTTTTATTTATATATTTATATTAATATTTATATATATAAATATATTAATATTTATAATTTTATAGTAATATTAATATTTATAATTTTATACATATATACTTTTTATACTTTCATAATTTTTTTATTAATATTTAAATAATCATATATATATATACATATTTGTATTTATATTTTTTGTGTTTTTATAATTACATTTGTAATTATAAATATTCCATTAATCAATTTTATTGAAATTGTTAATCATTTAATTAGTAATGTTATGTATAATTCAAAAGTTTGTGGAATTTATCAATAACATACCATAGATGGTGTGAATTTTTATTATATTTCATAATGTTTTCATGACATAATATATAATTCAATAATTTGTAGACCATTTCTATATAGGTCCATTGATATTAGTATTTTAATTATATAATTTAATGGTTCAATATGTTTATAGTTGTATTTGATGTCTGGAATGTGAACTGTGAATATAAATTTTTCAAACAATACTAACTACAGAAAATTAAAGTTTAATTCAATTAATATTTTAACAATAAAATGTAATCCATATTACGTTTTAAATAATTTAGGGAAGTAAACCCTACATTTTCATTCTAATTTAATGAGTGCTAGTTTGGAGATCATAATCATATGGATTGTTTCTTTAGTGAATAACATAATTGGTATTTTTCATAAACAATTTTCAATGATTTATTATATGACCAGGAAACCAAAAATTTCTCTAATTATATTACATAATTAATATTATTTTATTTCTTATTTAATATATAACCTAAAAAATATTCATATTCTAGTTACATTGTTTTCGTAGAGAAGAATGATTCAAATAGTGTATTTATTTGAATTAAAAATTGTATTCCATGTAAGTTTCTAGATTCATGTATTTTATCATGTGTTGATCCATCATGAATGATATATCACTTGGTAGATTGATTCTTGTACTTGAATTACATGAATTTCAATGTTTTTGAGTAATTTTTAAATTTCATAGAGGAATTATCAATATAATAATATTGTTCTACAATGGTTTTTTCACTCAACTAATTACATTATTCACGAATTTCATGTTTCATAAATAGTTTTTCATTATTTCCAAACTCACAAACCATTTATCAACTAGATTAAATATATTATATGAGATTTTTATTTTAAAATTTATACATAAATATAGTTTATAAAAGATTATTTATTTTCTTTATATATATATATATATTGTATAACTCAATAAAAAATCAACATCATCATCCCTTTGTACCACAACCTAACAAAAGAACCTCATTACCACTATGTATCTGATGTGTTTCTTATCTGGTGTCAATGACATAATCATGGGTTCCTCCTCCTATTGTACATATTCATCAATGTTAGGAATATATGTTTGTGGTGTTGATGTTGTTGGGTAAGGATCTTCTATTTCTAGCAGCACAATATTTGGTGCTTCTGGTACCTCCTCATGTTGTTGAATAGTGTGCTACCCAAAATCATATTTGTATTAATATGTTCATGACTATATAATTATTAAAAGATATCCTTAAAATGTTCGAAATGTGATATCAATAATGTCACTATCAGTGGATGTTTCACCCGAGGTCAGCAATAGTTGTGATATCATAGCTGGTATCACTCCTTTGAAGGTATATATATTCCTACCATATCAAATACATGTTATGAAGATGATATATATGATTTTTAATTATATGAAAATGGAACATAAACCACAACCAACTGTGGAAGATACTCTACCTTCTGTGCAAATTCTTCTCTCTACGGTGCAATAATATTTTTAGAGTCATCTCTCAGATATCGCACTCCAGGTCTGTTCATCTACTCTAACCAATGTTCATGTCTATATATTCATAATAGTGGTGTATTTGGTGGTAAAAATAGGAAAAAATACCTTGATATAATAACTAGATGTGTGTTGTGGGATGTACTGCTAGATGATACTCTATCGGGAATGTGTGTCCCAATATTCAATGTAACTGTAATGATAGTGTATATAATCAATATCATGACGACCTATATTCAAAATATAATTTAATAAATCTAACATTAATGGTCAAATGGTGATTTTTTATATAGAAAAATTTTCACATAACTCGGTTTGGCTAGTGAAACTCAATGTTGTGGATGTGGATGAGTCGTACCACTACACCATTATCACATTTAATAGCTATGCAGTATGGTTGAAAAAATGTATAAAAAATACCATATAAATGTTTAATGAAACATTTAATTAAAAATTATAAAATAATTCAGAAATTATCATAAGAATTTTACTATTTATACAAATAAATATCTTATAAATTTGAAAAAAAATATTTTACAAAAATATTTTAATGTTTATTTTACATCTGTGGATTTTATAGCATAAAAAATCAATCAAAATTTATTCATATTATTCCTTGGGTTTATACATAAAAAAAATAACTCCACCATATTATAAAATGTAATATATTGTAATTTTATTAATAATATTAATAAATTAACAAATTATCTCAAATTATTCTTATAAATATACCAATGACCCCGATGATAGTCTTGATTTTTTTTTTTCATAAGTGGTGTTGTAACTATTGGAACACATCATGGAAAAAACCCTTGGGACCATATCCATATAATAACCATAACGCCCCCATAATTATGTTCATAAGCTAAAAAAACTATAAATATTCACATGTATATATGAGAAAATATATCATACCCCCAAATGTATCTATGTTTTTTGTCACAGTCCCCAACCAGTGGTAGGTAGTTCCTATTTAACATGGTAGAAAATTTTTATACACACATCATCCCTCCAATAAGTAAGATAATATAAAAATTATGTATCAAATACTTATCTTTTTATCAGAACCATTATGAATCCCAAATAAATTTTCATCCTACCAGCCATGTACATTTTGGTCCCATGATAATACATGGTATGATAGTGATGTAAATGCCTAGTAGATGGTGTTTAAAAAAATCTAGTTTCCAATAGTAGAATCTATAACCCATTTCCCCTGTATGGGTATATTGAGTTATATTCCATGTTCTATAACATAATCATCCTCTCTCCATTATGGAGAGGGAATGTGTGTGTGTGTGGTCGCTACCTTTCAATCAGGGAATCAATAAAATGATGACCAAAACACATGAATAATATCAGGATGATTCCATAAAACCATGTACATTTGAGATATCAAAAAATTATTTTGGTGGTCTATCATTTGGAAGATTATGTTAATTCAGAAAAACAAGACATCTATCATGCCATCGTTCTAGCACATTACATGACACAGGTGACTACTCGGAATATAAAAGAGGCTCATCCATCTTAATGTATGAATACCACTTCATTAATGGTGAAAAATATTTAATTCATATCAGTTATTTTTTATTGAAAATTAATAACCTCTTCATGTGATGAGTATTCAAGGACCATTCACTATCATACATAATTATTCATATTTTTTTCATTGATAATTTTATTTAATTGGGTACCCGTAAAAATGAGAAATGGTTCTCACCTCAAATCGAAATTAAATATCTCAATTTTGGTAAAAATATTGTAGAAAACATATCCATTCAACCATTGCATTATTATTTTGTGTTATGCAAGTGTAACACAAATGTTTTACTATCTATATAAAGGTAAAAAGAATTTTTTTTTGGATCTTTAACTTTAATTTTGAATAAATTTCTTCCAAATGAGTTTGATAGATACCCATTTTTTTACTAAATTAAATACCTCATTTTATTAGGTTGGCGGGAAAGGATTATATCACCAAATATCCAATATAAATGAAGAACCTAGAACATGATTGACCTGAAGGAAAAGTGTCCTAATGTCTGAATTCAAGGAATCCCTTTGAATTTGATGATAGAAACAAGTAACTCCACAACTTATAATCTATATAACCCAAATTATGGATACATTGAACCAATAGAACCCTACATGCGTAATGTTTAGATCCCCATTTTGTTTCATCATGCCTGATCAATGACCAAGATAAATAATCCATCCATCAAAAAGTTGTGTTTATGAGGAAGACATGTTGATTAGTGTGAAAAAACCTATTTCTCTTTCAATAGACCAACTATATGGTGCTTGTGTCGAACCTTGGAACACCAACAAGCTAAGTCTATACATCATAATCTTAGTCCCACTATACAAGAAACACATGTAAGGGAACCCATTAATCCCATAGAAAAAGAAATACCATTGAATTAAAGGATTCAACACTGATGTGTCTATTTTGACCATGTGTAATCACTAAACATGTCACCTTACATGTGTTGCCTACCAAATTCATCTAGTTGAAACTGGTATCACATTGAACCCATTTTGTATGAAAAGTAACTTTTTGACCAAAATGACATGAATTCCAATAAAATGTCTAAAGGCCCCATCGTGACCTCATTCCACAAAGTCATCTTAGGAAACTGAAGGTCGCCATTAATCCACCTACCTTGCATCAAAACTACTGTAGATTTCTATCAACCACTCTTGGAACAATATTTACCTAAAATCATCGAATTTGGTGACAAAATTTTAAATTCAAATCATCATATATTCCTTCTAAGACCTCCATTCATGGTCATGAGAGACAATTTACCCCTTATGTATGGGTAAACCAAAGTTCAATATGGGTAAAAAAATTATTTAATGCTAAACTAATATCCCGTATGTGTAATGTAATGTAATGTAATGGTAAAATACAATTAAAAAAGTGTGAAAAAGTTAGTAAAGGGTAATATAATGTTATTTAATGGTGAACTAATGTAATGTAATAGTTAATTACAATTAATTAAGGGTAACAAAGTGAAAGTTAAACTAACGACATGTAAGGGTAAAAAAAATGGTTTAGGGGTGAAAATGAACATTTATAGGTTAATTAAGACTAAAATAATGTTATGTATGTGAAAATGAATTTATTGGTTGGGGAAACTACTATTAAATAAGGCAGAACTAACTTATGTATTGATAATCTGTAGTTACACATGGTTGAATATTAATATTTTAAGATAAATTAAATTTAGTCTTGGCTAATCTATAGTTATGTATCGGTAGGAAAAATTTATGTGAGGGTAAAATAAAATAATTTAAAGGTAATTTTTTAATTAATGTTAAATAGAATCTTTTATAGATTAAAAGTGTGTAAACTAAAGTTATTTTAGGAAAAAATCTAGTAATTTAAGGGTAAAATAAATTTATGTATCGGTGAACTATAGTTATGTAATCGTACAGAAAGTAAATAATTATAATGAAAGGTAATATAATGTTAAAATAAATTTAATACATGTTAAAATAATTCTATGAAAGGGTAAAATAAAATTACGTAATAGTTATACAATGTGATGTAAGTGTAAATTGAATTAACGTAATGGTAAAATACTTATATAAATGTAAACCCATATTATATTAGTGTAAAATAATGTTAATTTTTATAAATAAATGTTACATAATGGTAAACAAATTTGTGGGTGTGGCTGTTTAGGGTGGGTACTAGTTCTAGGAAGGATGTGAGGTGTTTTAGAACTCATTGGCAGAGGAATACTATACCAACAATTTAGAAAACTATAGGAAAACATAAATCATACTTATTTAAACCAATGGTTACAACAATGTTTATGAATCCAATATATTTTTTTGTTAAAATTACTTATGTTATTTATGATAAAATCATTGTATTAAATTTATTTTATATATTAAAATTCAAAACCCATATTTCATGAAAGTTGAAAATATGAAATTATATAAGAATGTTTACTCCATAAAATTTAATGATTATAATTAAAATAATAATTTTAGAACAAAATTTTCATTGATTGATGGGGTACGTTTTACATTTTAATTATTAGATTAATATCCTATTCATATTGGGGAACAAGACCATGTGGGACCATTATAGCTTTATAAAAATCATATTCATGTACGTTCTCATTTTAATGACCAATAAATCTCATTTCTAATATCGGACAACATTCTCCTAAACATTAATTGATGCTTATTTATCTTTAGTAGAAGCACGAGAACACCAACAAACGAATTGAAAATATGATAATCCCTCCCAGAAGAATACATAGTGAGTTATAGAAGTCATTAATTCCCTCAAATTAAAAAATGGTATCAATGAAATTATCCAAGGATAGGTGTACATAAGAAGATTCTACAACCATTTTTTACCAAGGATAACCAAATGATTAAAAGTTACCATAATTGATGTCATGATAGTCTAGTAAAATTATAAGCACATGGGAACTAGTACCATTAATTGGATCTTAGGACTCAATAACCTCAAAAATACACTATGTATGGTTGAATGAATAGACATGGAATATTGAATTTGTATCAATGGATCTATGAATTTGACACTATATATTGTGATCATATTGAATACCTCTATTTTTACACTTTTTGGATAACATTACTCATTATAATAAATACTATATTGTGTGATAGATGGTATCTTGTAGAAAACATGTTATTGAAATTTAAAATATGAAATTAGTATTATATTATAATTTTCATCTTTCTAGTTACATATTATCAACTATTCTTAATTGACTAGGAGGGAGAAATTTTTAAATTCCATAAAAATTCCATTTACCCATTACATGATGTTTTTCATCATAAGTAAATATCTACTCGAATAATTATTCAACATAGAGCATTTATTATTTGGAATTTTTATCATGTAATCATAGAAATTATGATTACCTCTGAAAATATAATCATGATGACCCTCCATAATTTATTAATTATAGTCGTATGCTAAAAATAAAAAAAAAATTGAACACATATTCAAATAAAAACTATACTTATAATTTTTTTTACAAAAATTAATTCCTAGAATTTTTTATTATTACTTTATTTATGTATTATTCTTCGAATTTCTTTTACACATTACTGAAAATTTATTTAATATAGTAGTGATGATGCGCATGGGGTGTTATTTAGGAGAGAAACGAAAATTTTATGGACACTTTCATTTCTTGATGATGATAAAAGATAGTAAAAATTATATATCTGTCTATAAAAAACAATCCAAGGGCATCCATTGTAGATACCCTAAGCTTGAATTACATAGACATTACATTATTTTTTCAGAATACTTATTACATTATAAAAACTCACACAAAAGGACCGTAATAGTATAGTGTCTTTGGAAACTCAGAATGTAATCTTATAATCGTGGTGATGGATCTTCAACATCTCCCATTAGGATCTTCCCTATTTTTTCGTACCTAAAAACTTTCTTTATATCCTGGGGAACAGAAAACATAAAAGGGTGAGCTCAAATGCTCAGTAAGGGTAAACAAAAAAAATATCCATCACATCATATTCATAAGAACATAAATTTTTTGAAATCTTAACCTGCAGAACACATCATAATATCATACCATGGGATAAATCATAGTAGTGAAATGTAATCCCAATAATCATAACATAAAACATTAATCTTTCTGGAATACACACATAATCATAGAGATTAATTTCTTATTAGTAAAGACTCATTGCCAAGACTATCTTAGTGGACAAAGTCCATTTCGGAACCGAGTTCACTCCTCGTTTCAGTCCTGTTTCACTGAACCAGTTTAACTTTCCGTTCTAGCCATGTCAATCTCATGAGATATAAAATATTTACCCAATGCATTGGAGGGAGATATAGGTCCCACCCATCTCATAATGATACCATTCTTATGTGTGCCACAAAATCATAAACCATAAAGCATTTCATAACTCATGTAATAAAAATTGGAATCTTAAACATCGTGACATCATAAAACAATTCATATAAGATAAAGGAATTCATAAAAATATTTCCATCACAACATAATCAAATCCATGTAATAATAGGGATAGAAACAGAACCCTATATTATCTTATATGGAAAATAATTTTGATAAAACTCTTGAACTTCATTCTTGAGAAATATATCTTTTCTACTTCAAAAACACTTTTCCTTTCTTAACATGTCATACAATTCTAGACTAAAAGATTTTGATTAAAAATAAACATTAAAAATTGTAAAGGAAGCTTCCTGGAAATAATTTTTTAAAAATCCATTCATTCCGTATAAGTTAAAAAAACATTCTTCTCATACTTTTGTCGGAAAAGTCAAAAAGTACATCGTACTAAAAACGCTAAAAGATTCCTTTCATATCTTTTACTATAAACTAACCAAAGGGTTGAAATGGATTTAAAAAATTTTAGGTGGATGGAAATAATATTAAATATTGAGGAAACATGGATGTGGATGATAAAATACACCCTAGTAAATACCAAAGTATAAACAATCTCGGATAAAAATGAGATTGTGATATTTCCCTTACCTTAGGTCCGATTTTCTTCGTAAGTGTCCGAACCTCCTGTATAATGATTTAAATAATTTCATTGACATATTTCAGAATCATAATCATTGTTATGATACATATATGGTTCACTTATGACTTTATTTTACCCGTTCTTTTGTAAATTCCATGTTAAAGAGCGTTTTGGGTAAAATTGTTTTATTTGTCGTCCGTGTTATGAGTTGTAATTATTCATATGATTACTTAGATCATGATTAATTAATCCCAGAATATAAAACATGATTTATATATAATATATATTCAGAATATACATATATATAATAGATCTGTAAATGGAATGAAATACACCATTCATGGAGACGGTAGGCCGTACGTACGCATGAACACTGTTTTAGTTTCCTTATTGAGTTGAATGGAATTAAGTAGATGACATACATATATATATATGCACATAAATCCAGTATCATTATTATGTCATATATTTCATGATTACTTATTATATATAATTTATAATCATTCATGAATGGTTAATGTGGAGAATGAATCTCATCGCGTCATGGAGACGGTAGTCCGTACGTACGCCCGAGCGATGATATCGTTCTCATGATCGTGGAATTGTATTGGAGTGTATGCATACAATTTAATAATCAATATAACTTTACAATAATCATATATAGTTATTATTTACACAATTATAACCATCCAAGTAAGGTGGTGGTGGAAAATAGATTACACCACGGTGTGGAGACGGTATTCGGTACGTACGCACGCGTGGTGATTTCGTTTTTTGTAGGATGAATAGATGGTGAAATAGGGTTTTTAATACTTATAATAACATATCATTATAATAGATATACTGATGATATTACTTCATAATTAAACAACATAAATATAAGAAGTGGAAGAAGAAATAAAGTTGAAAGAATCGGTAACGGACATTACCTCTTCTTTGTAGCGCCTCTTTGAGTCCTCCTATTAGTGCACTAAAATTGGTCGTTGAATAATACCAGGACCTATAAGATGTTTCTAGGGAAGTGTAAAAGATAATTTGGTAGGGGTTGGCCGAGCGTGAAGGCTCAAAGTGGTGTGAGGAAGAGAGGGAGGAGGTGCCCTTTTATAAGGGTGGAGAGGGGCACCTTTGGAATAACTAAAAATATTTTTTTTATTATAAATCCAAATTCGGATTTTAATAGTTAAAAATTAAAATATTTTGAAGATATGGTGGGGATGGGTCTAAATACTCTCATACAATATAATTTAGACAAGTTTAGGTTCCTATTTTAACCTTATAATTTAGATTTAACATTAAGTTAAATAATTTTACTTTTACTGTGTCTTCTTGTGTTCTTATACTATAAGGTTAATAAATGTACTATAAACAGCCAAAATAACCCCAAGGTGTTTATTATTAATATATATAACCTTATCTGAGTCCTTTGGCCAAACATTATATTTTTAGTAATAAAATGACAATTAATAATATAATATTTGTTTTAAAAACTATTTTATGTCAATTTTGACACTATTTAGTAATTGATTTTTGTGAAAGTCATAACAGAATGATTAGTTCGCTAAAACATAATTAAATTTATAATAACATGTCATATTAACCTAGATAATTAGTGTAATTCATAAAAAGTCTCAAATTACATTTATTTGGGTATTTATAACATCAATTATGTCAATATTTCAATAATAGGATAATTACTACATCATCATTGTGTCATAAATACACTAACTTATATAAATTCTTAAAATTAAAAATAAAATATAATTATGTAGGAAATATTTTTATCTTTCTAATGAATATTTATAGTCCAATTTATCTTATGTATAACCCTATATTAAAAATGATATAATTATTAAACCTTGATTTTAACTATTTTAACCCTTCTTTAAATAAATTAATAATAAATGTCCTAATCTAATCCAAGTGGGCCTAAATGGTCATATTTTATTCCTAAGGTTTTTTTTGGTCGAATTAAACTTATCCAATAGAATTAGACCATGTGTTAGGGTAATAATAATAACATTTTTACCCTTAATTACCATGTTTACTTTTAACCGCGGTAAAAAAAGTAAAATGTTACTATTCACCAAAAATTATTTTCATCTCATTGAATCAATTTATACTTACTGACATAAAATGTGTCTGTCGGATTTTTGAAATTCCACTTACAGAAGCAGTAAAATTAAGTTTTATTAAAAATTCATTTTTTTTACTACCACTTAGTGGTTTCACTATTCATCAAAAAATGACTGATTCCAGAAAAATACCCAAAATTAGGCCTAAGATATATTTGATATTATGAACTAAAAAATGATGTATATTTTACCATATTCAAAAAATATCAGTTTCATTAATTAATTTAAAAATTAATTCCCGTAGTCAACACAATCGCATGTTCTTAAGAGATAATAACGATCAAAAGATTGACAATTTTTTATGTCTAGATTAAAAGTGAAATTACACCCAATGACCAACATTGTATTAAATTGTAAAAATATACATTAAAACCACTCAAATTAATAATATATCACTATTAATTATTTTGATTAAAAAGGTTTTTTTTAATTAAAATATAGTAATTTTTACTATTCATCAGAAAATGAAAGTTATCCGAAAAGTACCAAAATTTCACCCTAAGATAATTTCGATATTCTGAATCCAAAAATGAATTCCATATTGAAAATAAAATTTACAAAATTTCAAAAAGTTGTTATTAATATTAATAACGGCTAGTTTTAATAATATTTTAATACCATATCGTTCTTTAGTGAAACTCAGTAATGCATACTACACACACTATTGAGGAAGGTCGCAATTGCGTGTAATGCAAGGAAAGTCAAGGATGCATGTTGTGAAAGCTCCTTTTGGTGTAGCGTTCAACCCAAGACATTATTGAAATTAAAAAAAATATTTTTCATAAAATCTCTGGGTGTTACATTCTTCCCCCCATAAAATGAATTTCGCCCTGGAAATTCATCGGGGTTATAAATGGTTTACTCCTTGAATGTTTGTTTAATAGAAACCCATATCATAAAAAGGAATACCAAAACCAATCTTTAAAAACAAAATTATGAAACGTAACAGTTACCCAAATAAACTAATCACTAGGTTTCCACATAGATGAAAATATGGATATGGAAGAGAAATCTAACCATCATGTTCTGATGGAGAGTGGTAGAGAACATGGATATGGAAAAGTCAGCAATGACAAATCCATAGATTTGTGACGATCTAAGGTACCATCTGATTCATCGGATTTTAGGACACTAGGACAACATTTTTGTATTTCAGGATCATTAAAATAAATACTTACATGATTCTGGTACAATCTCACTATTGTTGATTAATTGAACAATTTCCACTTCATCCCTTAATGAAATCAAGTTGAATTTGTTATTCGTGATGTGTTAGTAGATCATGTGATAGAATGATGGGTCATTCCATCTGTCTCAAAAAAAAGGTTTTAAAAGTTATCAAAAATACAGAAGTCCATCTATAGTGAGATTAATCATATATGGTTCCTAAAATGGACTTATACTTCATATATCATACTTCTTAATATAATAAAACTAGTTTCTACTAAACAGGGACTTCCTGTAGGCCAGTGGTAGGCGATAAAGGGCAGTTTCACTTCGGTTGTGGGTTCAATTCCCACAGCCTTTTCCGACGCGATGGGCTGTCGCCCATCCTGCAGGTTGTCCTTTTTCTAATACTGAATTACTATAACATCGCATAAATAACATCGAAAAAAATCCGATCCTTAAACAATACTAACTTATGTCCAACATAATCCATTCCAATCATTAGGCTTATCCAAGATACTTTGGTCCATGCTCATAGTATAAAGAAAATGATTTCTTGAAACGTCACATAAAAATCACATGAATGCCATCATTTATCCCCCATATATCATAAGATATATCTTGTTGGTCAAATTACAAACATGTGAATACCTTAATCATGTATACCCATTGAACCTTAGTGAAAACATGAATGTAGTTAAAAGTTAACACTTTCCACAAACCAAAATCCTCAAAATTATTTACACTCAAACCATGATATCACTTAGTCCTTATATCAATTATGAGCTAATGAATACAATCAAATATCTCATTATCTTTTTATCCCTTCATTATGCGCATATCATCTGCTTACCAAAAATATCTCAATCACTTTCCATGGTTACCGGTACCATAAAATTATTGAAAACTACAATAGACCAATACATAAATATTCCAATATTCCATGATACTTTATACAACATTATTTTGGAATCCCATTATATAAACACATAATCATTCCACCACATCGTTGTCATATTCAACATCGCCAATAGTGATCGCATGTGAATTCCTATTGTCCATTGCCTTATGTGGTTTCTCATGTCGATCATCATTAACCCTAGGATTAGGGCATTGATTAGCATAATTCCCTATTTCATTGCACTTGAATCATTGAAGTGTTGATGGTGCGTTTTATGCTATCCTTTCTTTATTCACACCATTAGCAACCCTTTTTCTATTACTTTGACACTCAGCTACTCGATGTCCTTCTTTTCCACACTTAAAAAATTTTATAGTCCCTTTAAGACAATCACCACCATGCTTCTTTCCACACTTTGACCATAAGGAAACATTCATCTTCTTTTAGCCATTATTCTGAGATTTCTCCTTGAACTCCATCTTTCGTTTTTGTCAAAACCATGATATGGATCTATAACACCAACATCCATTTCTACCTTAATTGCACAATGCACAATTTCTTCATAGCTACTGATGTTTCTTATAGATAATGCCCTTAAAAGATTTGGTTTTAAGCCCCTGAAGAATCGATCATCTTTACATTCAGGTTGGATGATAAAGCCAGATGAATACCTTGCAAGCCTTGTAAAATTCGCTTCGTATAAACCAACAGATACATCATCCTTTTTCTTTAGTTCAAGAAAGTCTTTCTCCATCTTTGTTCGAAGAATATGAGGGAAGTACTTACTGAAAAATAAGTTCTTGAACTCATCCCATTCCATGGACTCAATTTCATCTCTTGGCCTCTTATTCTTGATAAGTTTCCACCATTGATCAACTTCACCTTCCAAACGATATACTGCTAAGATGACTTTATCATGTTCAGAACCTTAAAGAACTGAAAATATCTTTTCAGTGGTACTGATCCGTTGTTCAGCAACAAGTGGATCAGAAAACCCACTGAAAGAAGGTGGACGTTTCCTCGTAATGGACTCAATAGAATATTGTAACCTTCTCTGCTCATTTGGAAGTCCAGAATGATTCACAGCTTGTGTAAGTATAGAAATAAGATTTTTCACTCCATCTCCCATAACATTTGTTTGTTCATGAGGGAAATCATCGCATTGTCCATTACATTGATCAATACAGTTCCTTCGGGTTCTTGCCATAGTCTAAAACCCAAAAGAATAGCGTGAGAGGAAAAAATCATGCTTGGGAAAACAATATAATAAAGGGGGAGTACCTTCAACATCTAACATCTTATGTTTAATTCTAATATGGTTAGCGCAATTCTAGGACTATAACTTATACGTAACCATAGGGACATCCCTAGACATACCTTAGAAATATCTCTAGGGATCTCACTAAAGTTCTCGCATCCTAGTTTCCAAAGGTTGACTAATCCTTTCCTCTGATACCAACTGTAGAGACCCAAAGCATGACGTACATGGACATTACATTACTTTATCGGAATACTTATTACATTACAAAAACACACAAACAAGGACCGTAATAGTTTAGTGTCTTTGGAAAATCATAATTTAATCTTCTAATCATGGTGAAAGATCTTCAACATCTCCCATAAAGATCTTCCCTTTTTTTTCTTACCTAAATCCTTTCTTTATACCCTGGGGAAAAGAAAACATAAAAGGGTGATCTCAAATGATCAGTAAGGGTAAAAAAATAAATATCAATCACATCATATTCATAAGAACATAACATTTTGGAAATCTTAACCTGCAAAACAGATCATAATATCATAACATGTGATAAATCACAGTAATGAAATTTATTCCAAATAATCATAACGTAAAACATGAAACTTTGTGGCATACACACATAATCATAGAGAATCATTTCTTATTAGTCAAGACTCATTGCCAAGACTATCTTAGTGGAGAAATTCCATTTCTGAACCGAGTTCACTACTCGTTTCAGTCCTATTTCACTGAACCGGTTTAACCTGCTGTTGCAGCCATGTCTATCTCATGAGATATAAAATCTTTACCCAATGCATTGGAGGGAGATATAGGTCCCACCCATCTCATAATGATACCATTCTTAAGTGTGCCACAAAATCATAAACCATACATCATAGCATAACCCATGTAATAAAAATGGGAATCTTAAACATCGTGACATCATTAAACAATTCATATATGATAAAGGAATTCATAAAAATATTTCCATAAAAACATAATCAAATCCATGTAATAATAGGGATAAAAAAAGAACCCTATATTATCTTAGATGGAAAATTATTTTGATAAAACTCTGGAACTTCATTCTTGAGGAAAATATCCTTTCTACTTCAAAAACACTTTTCCTTTCTTAACATGTCATACAATTCTAAACTAAAATAAGTTGATTAAAAATAAAATTGAAAAATTGTAAAGAAAGAATCTTGGAAATAATGTTTTAAAAATACATTCATGCCGTATAAGTTAAAAAAACATTCTTCTCGTACTTTTGTCGGAAAAGTCAAAAAGTTTCTCGTACAAAAAACGACAAAAGATTCCTTTCATATCTTTTACTATAAACTCACCAAAGGGTAAAAATGGATTTAAAAAATTGTAGGTGGATGAAATTAATATTAAATATTGAGAAAACATGGATGTGGATAATAAAATACACCCCAGTAAATACCAAAGTATAAACAATATCGGATAAAAATGAGATTGTGATATTTCCCTTACCTTAGGTATGATTTGCTTCCTATGTGTCTGAACCACATGTATAATGATTTAAATAATGTCATTGACTTATTATAGAATCATACTCATTGTTATGATATCATATATTTGTTCACTTATGACTTTATTTTACCCGTTCTTTTGTAAATTCCATGTTAAAGAGCGTTTTGGGTAAAATCGTTTTATATGTCGTCCGTGTTATGACTTGTAATTATTCATATGATTACTTAGATCATGATTACTTAATTCCAAAATATAAAACATAATTTATATATAATATATATTCAGAATATACATATATAAAATAGATCATTAAATGGAATAAAATACACCGTTCATGAAGACGGTAGGCCGTACGTACGCATGAATGCTATTTTCGTTTCCTTATTGAGTTGAATGGAATTAAGTAGATAACATACATATATATATACATAAATCCAGTATCATTATTATGTCATATATTTCATTATTACTTATTATATATACGTTATAATCATTAATTAATGGTTATTGTGGAGAATGAATCTCATCACATCGTGGAGACGGTATTCCATACGTACGCACGAGCGATGATATTGTTCCTATTATCATGGAATTGTTTTGGAGTGTATCTATACTATTTCAGAATCAATATCAATTTACAATAATCATATATAGTAATTATTTACATCATTATACCTATCCATGTAAGGCGGTGGTGGAAAATAGATTACACCACGGCGTGGAGACGGTATTCCGTACGTACGCACGCGCGGTGATTTCGTTTTCCGTAGGATGGCTAGATGGTAAAATAGGGTTGTATCATACTTATAATAACATATCATTATATGAGTAATACTGATGTTATTAATTCATAATGAAACAATCTAAGAAGAAGATGTGGAAGAAAAAATAAAGTTGAAAGAATCGGTAACGGACATTA
Organism: Viscum album; assembly: GCA_963277665.1. Lineage (NCBI taxonomy): Eukaryota > Viridiplantae > Streptophyta > Magnoliopsida > Santalales > Viscaceae > Viscum > Viscum album. The sequence continues at coordinate 916,358,039 of OY728164.1, read as the reverse complement.
CCTCTTCTTTGAAACGCCTCTTTGAGATCTCTTTTAGGGCACTAAAATTGGTATTTAAGGAAGAACAGAACCTCTAGGATGTTTCTAGGGAAGTGGAGAAGAAGAATTTTTTAGGGGTTGGCCGAGCTTGAAGGATCAACGTGGTGTGAGGAAGAGAGGGAGGAGGTGCCCTTTTATAAGGGAGAAGAGGGGCACCTTTGGAATAACAAAAAATATTATTTTATTATAAGGCCAAATTTAGCTTTAAATAGCTCCAAATTGATTTATTTCGAAGCTAAGGCGGGGATGGGTCGAAATACTCTCATCAAATATAATTTAGATAAGTTTAGGTTCCTATTTCAAGCTTATCATTTAGATTTAACTTTAAGTTAAATAATTTTACTTTCACTGTGTCTTTTTGTGTTCTTACACTATAAGATTAATAAACTTACTATAACAAGACAAAAGAAGCCAAAGTTGTTTATTATTAATATTTATAATTTTATCTAAGTCATTTGGCCGAACCATAGATTTTTTTGAATAAAATAACAATTAATAATATAAAATTTATTTTAAAAACTATCTTATGTCAATTTTGACAGTATTTAGTAATTGATTTTTGTGAAACTCATAACATAATGATTAGTTCGAAAACAGTTAATTAAATAAATAATAACATCTCATATTAACCTAGAATTTTTTTTAATTCATAAAAAGTGTCAAATTATATTTATTTGGGTATTTATAACATAAATTATGTCAATATTGCATTAATAATATAATTACTGCATCATCATTGTGTCATAAATAAATTAAATTATATAAATTATAAAAATTAAAAATAAAATATAATTATGTAGGAAATATTTTTATCTTTCTAATAAATATTTATAGTTGAATTAATCTTATGTGTAACCCTATATTAAAAATGATATACTTATTAAACTTTGATTTTAACTATTTTAACCCTTCTTTAAATGAATTAATAATAAATGTCCTAATTTAATCCAAGTGGGCCTAAATGGTCATATTTTATTCCTAAGTTTTTTTGGTCGAATTACACTTATGCAATAGAATTAGGACATGTGTTGGGGTAATAATAATAACATTTTTACCCATAATTACCCTATTTACTTTTAATCGTGGTAAAAAAAGTAAAAATTTACTATTCACCAAAAATTATTTTCATCTCATTGAATCAAATTTTACTTACTGACATCAACCGTTTCTCGAGGATTTTTGAAATTCTACTCACAGAATTGGTAAAATTAAGTTTTATGAAAAATTCGTTTTTTTTAACTACCACTTTGTGGTTTCACTATTCATCAAAAAATGAAAGTTTCCAGAAAAATACCAAAAAATAGGCCTAAGATATATTTGATATTATGAACTCAAAAATGATGTCTATTTTACCAAATTAAAAACATATCAGTTGCATTACTTAATTTAAAAATTAATTCCCGTCGTCAAAACAAATAGTGTGTTCTTAAGAGATAATAACTATCAAAAGATTCACACTTCTTTATGTCTGTTTTAAATGTGAAATTACATCCAATGACCAACATTGTGTTAAATTGTAAAAATATAATTTAAAACCACTCAAATTATTATTTTATCACTATTAATTATTTTGATTAAAAAGGTTGTTTTTAATTAAAATTTAGTAATTTTCACTATTCATCAGAAAATGAAAGTTATCCGAAAAGTACCAAAATTTCACCCTAAGCTAATTTCAATATTCCAAATCCAAAAATGAAGTACATTTTGAAAATAATATTTAAAAAATTTCAAAAAGTGGTTATTACTATTCATAACGGTTAGTTTTAATAATATTTTAATAGCATATCGTTGTTTAGTGAAACTCGGTATTGCGTACTACACATGCTATCAAGGAAGGTCGCGATTGCGTGTAATGCAAGGCAATTCAAGGATGCGTGTTGTTCAAGATCCTTTTGTTGTATTGTACAACACAAGAAATTAATGAAATTAAAACGAATATTTTTCATAAAATCTCGGGGTATCCATCAACCAACTCCATGATAAAAATTTATCACTCATAAAAATATAAATTGAAAATGATAAAGGGGATTGATTGGTATGTTGTTTAAAAAAATAAATAATGATATTAAAAAATGACATAAATAACTGAGTCATCAATATGAATATACATATTTAAATATCTAAAAGTAAGCATAAATGGAAAAATGTCCAAATTAATTTATTAAATTCATCTTTCAAGTGATCAATTTTGTTGTGTAAATTAACATATTCAGTAATATGTAACCAGTAGATAACAATATTTTGTGACATTAAAGCTCTATAATGTGTGAAAAAACATCCCAAGTGTAATCTTAGTCACTATAAGCTTTCACAACAACCTTCTCTTGTGCAACCCATTCCATCTGTTATGATTTTTTTAAGAAATAGATGCTTTATTCACTCTACCACTAGAAACAAAAGAAAATATTTACACTACCATATCATTTAAATAGTAATATTTGAAACTAATTCAATATCCAAAGATCATTGATCCTGTCATAGTCTTGGGATTACACATGTTGGTGAATAAAATCATATAATGTTCCAACTATGAATTTTTTTTAAAATTATAGCAAAAATAAACCTCATATTATGAATCAAATTAACTGAGTTTAATCATATAAATAGATATATTTTATAGATTAACAATGTTATTATAATTTCATTCAATGTGATATTTATTTATCCCAATTTTCCGCACTTATTTGACTTCAAAATGACATCCAAAATACATAACACCATGAAGTGATACATGATTCATTCCAGTAATAGTTCCACTAAATTATTTTCTATGAGTAATATATGAAAAATAAATAATTGATTACTATGTTATGCCTTCGGTTGAATATGATGACAATGGTGGAGGATAACTCAATGGTCAATGAAATCTCATAATGCTAGGATCATAATGATCTTCAACATTATATTTTTTTTTATCTTCCTCTCCATATTCTTGTTCTGAATTATCATCATCCTTAAAATTATACACCATCAAATAAAAACAATTTCGAAGATAATCCAACAAAACAACACTACCAATATGACACATAAAAAATTGATGATATGAATGTGTATCCTATCGATGTGATAGACCAACATACATTACAGATATAACTATTTTGGATATTAGTGCTTGAGGATATGACATTGTATCAAGATGTTCTGATGAGAAAAATTCAAATAAAGTTGGAACATCCATAGTAGATATGGTGACATAAAACACCACATCAATTTTATTGAGATCCTTATTTGTCTATAAAGTTCACTTCATGATCATTTAGTTGTCGATGTATATCTGGGCACCCACTTCCCATTATGATGTCGTACCAGGACATTGAATATTGAAGAGAATCCTTATGTTATAGGATAGTACTGTATTTCCACTCCCATAGATATTTCTTTATGATTGGATTGTTTTAATAGGCTATTTGAATCTATCAATTTTCTTATTTTTTGTGTGTTATATCATGGTTATTATTACTTCTTTTTATAGGGGAAAATAAAACACAATGTCGGACAAAGATACAATGAAAAGGAAAACCCATTACTTCGTGTATTAAGAACCAACAAATAATCGTGCATGACCAAATTAGATGTGAAATTAGTGAGGTATCATATAAAAACATTCTTATAGAATAAATAGGATGAAAATGGAGTGATAATCTAAAATTGATTAATCAAAATGATATTTGATAATTTTCCTCTGAAAACTCACTCTATTGGAATGCTGAACATCCGGGAACAAATAAGTGTCGTTATATAAGGACCTATAGATGAGTGAGATATTATTCAGCGGAAAATTTCATATTATTCACTATGAATTATAATTTCTCATATAATTTGATGTTTTTGAGAATTTTGGTATGTTCCGATCAATGAGTTTATGAATATTTACCTGTAATTTCAAAAATGATGTTCTTAAAACAATGTTAATAGATTATATGGGGACATTGTTTTCACATTTTAATATCCTTTTTTGCATGTTATTAAAATAAATTTTTATTGATTTTTTCAAAAAAATATACAAAAACAGAGGGGATTTATTATCATTTGATTTTATTGTTTCATTACCCCATTTATATTTCAAAATAAAAAATAATCACAACTAGGGTGGTAGGTGAGTGGTTAATAGATCTTTTTATCCTTCATGAATCCCATCATCAAATCCTAGCGGATGGATATTTTTTGGTTACTATATCTGGACTATTTCATTACTACAGTAGGTACTATGTAGTATTATTCAATCAAAATTATTCATCAGTTTTGGGCCTTCAAGAACCCATTTTGGGCTTACTAGTAGAAGGGCCTTCTGGTCACTATAGGACTTTAGGCAACATCTATCCTATAAGACATGGGCATTCATGATGCATGAATATGAAGCAGCGTTGGTGGACCACACAGTAGAAGTACCCTTATATTTAGATTTTGAGAAATTCAAAACCACTAGATCAAAGCGAATAAGATTGGAAGAATGAGAGTGTATGAAAATCACTATCAATACCTGGCACCATGTAGCTTTTCTTGGGGAAATTCTACAGGATCATCCAGGAGAGGTGGGGACCTGAGAACATTCAATAATGTAGATGATGGTGATTGAAATTCTAGTGTAGTCTTGTCATTTGGGTAGTCATTCATGGAATGTGCCTCATGCCTCTAAGCCTTCCGGTCATGAACTAGGCCTCATGCCTCTGAGCCTATGATTCATGTAATGCCTCTTTCTCAACCATGATTATAAAATAAGACATTAAATAATAAAAATAAAAATATAATAGGAATATGGGTCGGGTTGACCACCTGAATAAATCCAATACACTGTCAATATAAAAGTTCAAAATAATAATTCAAAACTAAAAAATAATTTCAATAAAGGTAAAATAAATTGAAATCTCAAACAATATAAAATACATTTAAAAAATATAAAAATTAATTTTTAAGGGATATGAAATTCATTGTAATATTAAAATGAGAAAACATATGTATACATTAACATTATAATTGGAAAATGATAGAATAATTTATTCAAGTAAAATTGAAAATTCAAAACACATTCATTATGTCTCTAATTTAATAATAAAATAAAATAAAATAAAAACTAAACATAAAGACAATAGAAATTTGTTTTATCCATAATATTATATGAAAATTTTGAAAAGAAATATTATATTCCTAATAGTTATTTCTATTGAAAATTATAATATAAAATACATAATACATTGAGAAAAAATAGATTATGTAGAAATTAAAATGTAATGATCGATATATTCAAATATAATAATAAATATGATTTGGAAAAGATGTTAAAGAGAGAGTATTAGAGTTTCCCAAATTGATGAGAATATTCTCAAGACTATATTAAGATGGATTGTACATGTTTTGATGCAAAAAATAATTTATTTTATTGAGCTATTTGAATACTTTCGATCCTTGTAGACAGCCACAAAAAATTGGTTTTGAGGATTTATTGTTGTTGTTGTAATTTATAAAACATGTTTTGGAATTTTATTTTGTGTCATAATGAATATTTATTAATTTTTTAAAAAGTTAATATGAATTTTGTAAATAGATAAATATCAGAGTAATAATTAAAATAACACAAAACATAAGTTTAGTTAATAGATCTGAATTATAATTAAATTAATAGAAAAATATAAAAACTTATTACCATGATATGAAAAAATAATTTAAAATTTCATACATGTTTTAGTAGTATAATGATAAAGATTATAATTCAATTAAATTTTTTTAAAAATATTTTTTAAAACATTAAATATTCAATTTTATTTATGTTAATATTTAACGTTTAATCAACTTTTTTATCAAATAGGACTAATTTAGAAAAGTCATAAATAATATAAAAAATTAAAAAATGATGACTAATAATTAGTTTTTTTAAATATTAATGAATTGAAAATATTTTAAAATTTAATATATGAAAAAAAATATCTTTTAAATTCCTTATAAAAATTTTAATTAAAAATACAAAAAAAACCATTTTTTTTTCAAAACCCAGGTTTAAAAAATGCAATGATTCTATTTCTGTATTAATAAATTATGTACTAATTTGGGGAATATTAGTAGTGGTAATATTCAATTTAAATTGGATTTTGGTCACTAATATTCATCATTCGAACCACTAGGGATCTAGGCCATGAAATACTAGCCCTATAAGCCATGAATGTGATATAGCGGGTGGAAAAAAGTGACAAGAAAAATGATGAAGAAGAAAATGGATATTACGTAGCATGGAGTCATGTATCATTGTTTGTGGGTGGCTAGAAAGAGTGATGGTTGTGTTAATGCCTACGAACTAACTCTCTATGAATAGTGATTTATGATGTTGGTTGACGGGGTTCTCTACCATGTTGAGGTGGAGGAAACGACGTGATAATTTATGGAAAGGGGCGACATGGTGGGTGAATGGAGACAACCCAACCGAGGCTGAGGTGTAACTTGATATGTGGTGTAGTTTGGAAACAAGAATTAATCATTGGGTGGATGGTTTGAAAGACAGATGTGCATGTAAAAGACTATATCATCTAGATATCTACTTAAACATGCGATGGAGGGGTTCCCTACCATGAAATAACATCTTGTATAATGATGTAACATTTCTTGTAAATTTAGGCGGTGGGAAAAGAAGAGTTGAATATGACGCAAGGATACTTAGTTGTGCCTTTGGGACAACATTTCCATGCGGGTGATGGGCAATTTATGTTAGTCCTTTGAGCCATTGAAAATGGGTGTTTGGGCCATCAATTTATGGTAATTGTAGATAATACATTGTAATGGCCACTTTGTGTTTTGGAATTCCTATTTAGGAGTTATCTGGCTCGAAACATTAGGTGCATTGGGTGTGTCTTTGCTTTGATTGTTGAAATTCTCTTTACCTATGATAAATAAATTAATAATATATAATTATATTAATAATGAAAAATAATAATAATATAATTAATTAGATTATTCATTATAATAATTATTATTATTAATTAGATATATTAATAAAAATGTATAAATAATAATACGAATATTAAATATTTTATAAATTATATTATTATTTATATTAGTATCATTAAAATATTTCTAATTATATTAATAGTATAAATATAAATTGTAAAAGGTAATATTATATATTTTTAATTGCATTTTCAATTATATAACTAAAAAATAAAAGTGTAATTAATAGTTACTAGTTACATTAAATGGTTATATATCACTAAAAACATTAATAAATATATTTTATAGATAAATAAAAATAGCAAATAATTATATTAATATTTACTCATAAATACATAAGCATAGTTCATAACTGTATCCCCAAGTATGTGTTTGTTTTAATTAACTATATTTTGAACGAGTGGCATCTGCTAATGTTGAGTGGTAAAGCTGTGGAACAATATCTAGAAATTACTAGGATGAAATCCTAGAACTATATTAATTTTTCCATATGGTGGGTGTGGTTATTCAAGGAGGCATGAAATTTGGTAAAGATTTTGGCAATGGTGGTGTTGATTTTCTGCCCCTTTGCTTCCACTGTGTTATATTCCAATGACAGGATTTGAAGAGAAATGACTAGTGACATTAGTCAAGATATCCTTATAAAACATTCAAATGGATTGCCTCGTGTAGCTATTGGAAAGATCTGTAGAGGGTTTTTCCAGGAAGAATCATGTGGTGGATACAAACACTAGTGCATACAATGTATATAGTGTCGGGTTCGGTTAGTTGAAACACTACCTCACCGATGAGGGATACAGTCAGGATCATTTTGTAGTCATATTTTGGGTAATACTCTTTATGTTTTTGGTTGTGGATATTATTGACTCTCACTCATTGGTGGGAGTGATTGTGGTTGTCAGAAGATAACTGGCACAATCATGAGTAGGTTCCCCGCTAGAAAATGGGGCTGAAGATGATTGGGTCTCCTTATGTAACCGACTATTTGATCACCGCCCTAATGATTGGCAGGGTGATATAATGGAATCCTCCCAATGATGGATTCGTAGGTGATTCCGGATGCACAAGACACATATGATTGTTTGAATTTCCCTCGCTCCGTGGTTGAGTGTTATGAGGTTCCATGTAGGGGGAGTTGACGACAATGGTTGATCTGGGTGGGTTTCAGGGTATGCGACAGTAGGTAGAATGACAATGGCCCTTTGGGTTGGAAAATAAATGGCAATAGCATCTAGTTATGGGTTTGTTTTTGGGGGAAATAATATATATTGGGCTTCTAAGCCTAGATAATGGGTTCTCATGGAAAATTATAAACATTAATGTTGTTTGAACATATTAATGTGGTATGAATACATTAATGTGGTTTGGAAACCTTATTTTATTGGCTGGATTTGGGATATATGAAAAAAATATTAGAATCATTTAGATATAAAATGAAATAAAACATTAAAAATAATGACCACATAAATTATAAATCCTTCAAATTCCATTTGTGATATTTCATCTAAAGAAACAATTGTTAAGTCTAAAATCCTCATATCATGTTGTTTTATGTTAATAATTAATTCCCTTATATTATATTAAGTGAGGATATAAAGCAGTATGTGACTCAAGATTGTATTGTTTAGTATTTTTGTGCCATTGGTGGGTGAAACATAATTGTCCATAGTTATCTTTTTTTTTCTGTTTCACTTTTGGTTTCACTAGCTATAAATCCATAATAGTTAGGATAAAAGTGGATTAGAGTTGAGTGAATCCATTTTTTAAAATTTTGATAAAGGTTTATCCCATCAACTATCAAAGAGACTCAAATTATGTGTTTGAGATGATACCCTATATCGATAACTAAGTTGTGAGATGAACACCCACATAGAAACATTGATTTGTGAAATATGGAAAACGGGTCCCTAAGTAATATGATATACATGGTTATCATTTTTTATGTGAGAATGTTAATTTATAGACCTCAATTAAACGGTGTAATACATTTTACTCACCTACTAATAAGTCTTTATTTTACATTATTTAATGTTTCACAATAATCATATTGAAATCATTATTTAGTACAAACTATAATATAATTAATAAAAGGTATCAGGGATTGGTAATTTTTATTAATGGTAAATACTCTAGGTTACGAAATTTGAGGGTTATATAATTCAATTTCCATCCTCAAACTCATGGGTATTATATATTGGGTGTGTGAAATAAATGTGTTTAAACAAATGATGATTCAGATATAGAATGTTATATATATATATATTATGTAGTAGATCTTCATGTCAGTAATGTTGTAAAAATTGATTCATTAATGTGTCAAAATGATGATCTTATTGTGGAAAATGTTACACATTAATGTGGGGTGAAAATATTGATTTTTTTGTCTATGCTGTGTATTTACGACAAAATACTAGAACATCCATTGTAAAAAAAATAAAACAAAATATAATTATGATCCAATAAAATATAAATCCTTAAAATTCTCTATGTGATATTTCCTCTAAAGAAACACTTGTTATATTAAAAATCATCATATCAAGTGGTTTCATGTATATTTTTCAAAATCATACACATTAATGCGTTGTTAACACAATGATTTTTTATCTAGATTAGGGATTCAAAAAAATATATTATTATAACCATACATACAAAAAAATAAAAAAACATGTTGAAATTTTGATACGGTAAAATATAAATCCTTAAAATTATATGTGGCATATTTTATCTAATTAAACACTTCTTATGTCAATAATCATCTTATCTTTTAGTTTTCTGTCAATTTTTGATGCCCTTATATTATCATAGGTGAGAAATAAAAGTATTATGTCCCTCCGGATTCTCATGTATGATAGTTACGTTCCACTGTTGGGTGCATCTTTATTTTCTTTAGTAAGATTTTTTTCATTTTCACTATGGGTTTCACTAGCTATGAATCACTAATATTAAGGATAAAAGAGGTGTATATTTTTGTGAATCCATATGATGGATTTTGATAAAGGGTTATCTACTCCACTATCCAAGATATTCAAATGATGTGTTTGATATTATACCCTATATCAATATGTAATTAGTGAGATGAAAACCCACACAAAAATATTGATTAGTAGAATATTTACAATGGGTCACTAAATAGATATGATATTTATTATTTTTTTGGATCACTTTAATTTAAATCCATTATTGAAAAGATGTCATACAAGAAACTAACCTAATAATATGGATATATTTTAAATTATGAAATAAATAATAGTAATCATATTGAAAGCATAAAATGGTATGACCTATAAAAAAATTAATTTATTCTATATAGGATTGAGAATATTTCATAATGGGAAATTTTTAGAGGAACAAAATTTGAGTGTTATAGAAATCAATTTCCCCAAATCGTACTCATAGCTATTACATACTAGGTATGTGTAACACATCCCTGTAAAAAATGTAGATTCATAAATAAGATGTAATTTATAGAGGTTGATATAGAGATTCATGTTGTTAATGGAGAAAGAGTTGATGCATTAATGTTTAGAACTTATGATATTGTTTTCCAAATATGTTGGATCTAAGAGCTAAAAAAAATTCTATTATGTTATTCCCATAAAAAAGTGTAGACAGTAAGAAATGTGTTGTCATTGACATTTTCATAGAGTCAATATATGATTCTCATATAGGAAAAAAAGGTCCAGTATGAGTAAATATGTTTTCAACATGAATGAATATGATGTAGGATTTATTTCTATGTGCCAAAATACTACTCCATATTGATGGATTAGTGGAATTATTCCCCCATCCATAAGTAAGAAGTGGATTCCCAATATCAGTGATGAAAAGGAATCGACACATTAAATTCAATTTCCGTGTTTTTTTCAAGAAGACATGGTGTATTTACCATCTCATGAAATGTATATCTCTTCATGGCCTTTGATTTGATACATATGGATCAAAATTTATGGCAATTGTAATATCGATAAATTTAACAAAGGGAGATACATGGAGGACCAATGTAGAAGTCCTACGTGGAGAACCTATGAGGAGGACCTTATCAACGAATCAGTTTTTACACCCCTATGAAAAAGACTTACATGAAAGACCTGTGCAAGAAACATCTCTTTGACCAGACCCCATATGTGCCTATAAATATATCCATTGGGCTCCCCATTTCAAGACTGAAAATTTTGGAAGAAGTCCCAAAGCTCCCATTGCGTAGCTAATATGCCACGATCCCCCAAATTTTCTCAGGTTGCTCTCTAAAACATGAGAGAAGACAGAATGAACGTATAAAAGGTGGTTTAAAGTCCCATATGGGTCTAGAATATATGGAGTTGTGCCGAGCCCATGCACGGTGCACCTGTGCAGAGCACCAGCGTGGAGCACCTTCACGAAGAACCTGCATGGCGCACCCCCACGGAGCACCTCTGGGGTGCGCCAACGTGGAACACCTATGTGGCGACCAGTATGGGGCACCTACGCGATGCACCTGCACAGGGCACTGGCACAAAGTAATGAGGTGGGGGTTCTACATGGAGTACCAATGAGAGTCACCTTGGTGAAACACCTGTGTGAATCCATTAGTCCATACCATTGGGAATACACCCCCGAACCCTGCTCGGGCTCACCGTAGGGTTGTGTTCCCAGCCCTTCAACCCAGTCCCCTCACATATGTCACTAACCCCTATAAAAAATGGAGAGTCTAACTGTGGAATTTTCTAATCTGATCTATGACATTTTCCATTGCGCCCTTTATGCGATCCCACTTCCTACCTTGGAATGCCCAAATTTTAGATGCTCTATCACACTCAATGAAGTTTCATGAGTGGTCTCACTCCTCTTGGTTACTTTAACATGTTATGAGTCTTGACTCTCCTTTTGGATTTCATGAGTACCTTGGGTCGATACATTCCACAAGAATCTACTGAAACCTCATCACCTGACTCATATTCAAGGATTAAATCTAAATTGGGAATCCTCCTTAGGAGTAAGCCCCAAACAATTTCAAATGGGAAACCATCCTGGTATAATCCTCTCACCTTCATCCCTTCCTCCTAACATTGGACCCTTGTCCAATTTAAATATAATAGAGGGATGGAATGTCGCCTCACCCTCTTCCACCTACGAAGGAGTAAAAGTGTGGAGTGCCATTGTTGAATGTTTCAAATCCAATTATTTATCTCACCGATCATGACTCACATGGTCTTATAGATACATGATGGTTACAACATGTGAAAAAACACTCATTGTAATGAACTATGATAAATATGATTCCCATCATAATCGGCATACGTAAGAAGCCTTGTCATGGCCTGAGATCATTGTACAACCTCCTCAAGAATCCAGCCATAATTACCTTAATCCAGGCATCCTTTTGAAGAATAAGACCCAAATTAAAATCCCCAAGTCATTAAGGCATCCTTTTCAGGATGTAATCCCAAACTCATCTCTCTCAATAGACCATAATCTCTTATGATAATTATTGAACGATGTGGGATTTTATTCCCATCTATATGGGATACGTAGGAAGCCCTCATGAGGTTCAAACCGAAAACTTCAAATAAACCATGTTCTCCTTGGGCTATATTTCCAATAGGGTCTGATCTTACATGGAAACCCATATCCTTTCCATGTTCCTTGGGCTGCTTCTACATAAGTCCCACACTAAGCTTTGATCAAGCACCATTCTCTTAGAGGTCCTTATCAAATGACCATAAAAGGTATGATGTGTCCTATTAAGTGGCACTGAACTACGAGGGTTTTGATTCCTTTCATAAGGATACATAGGTAGCCCATTTTACAGGCACTATCCCTAGATCAAAGCATACCTTCATCTCCCTGGATGACAAACAATTCCAGAGTGCCCCACTGAGTGGATTAAAAACAAGTATCATACAAAATATGATTAAAATAATCTCTAATCAGTATATTAGAGGATACCATTGATGGAAAATGACAAATATATATAGATATTTTCATTAAAGAAGAAAATTGAATGCATACTGATGATTCTAAATTTTACACATGTTTGTTAGTGATTATAAATTCCTAGGGATAATTATGAAATATTTTTGTAGATTAATAAGGATTCATGATTATAATTTAAATTTACAATGATAGTCTCATAGTGGACAATAATTCCCCCCAAAAGGGTGTGATGAGTCCGACCTCCCATCCTCTTGACCAATGCATGTTATTATGTATTTTAATGTGCAATCATAACAAACGCCTGACTTTGGAAAGATGGTCCTCTCTGGATAAAGAACTATTGAAATTTCTAGTTTCATGAATAAATCCAATAGAAACCTCCAAAAAATAGGGATTCTTAGAACATAAACACATGTTTTAAGGAACTACGAAACAACAAGAAATTTATTTCTATATCTTGTTTTAGATCTAATTAGATTTACATTCATCATAATGATCAAACATTGTTCTATATACAAGAGTTAAAATTTTATGGCATTAGGGATATAATGATCAGTGTATATATTCTATACATTAAAAATCCAATTAATAACATTTATAATAAGATTGTCAGGGTTGATTATAATCTCAACTATCATTAGCATAGTTGAATTGGACATATTAATGAGATATAAAATTATAGACTCCATTAAGTTGAATTTTTAGTCACATTTGATTATGAATAATTTCATGCATGTAAATCGTTTTTATTGTAAAAATGGCAAAGAGACCATTTGGGAGAAATTAAAGAGGGTTAGTATACAATTTTATGTTATAAATATTTATCTATATAGGCCAATGAGTATAAACCAAAATGGTTGTCATATGTACAAAAATATGTTTTTTGATGATTTTATCCCTTATGGTTATTTATATTACAGGAACTATAAGTACAATAGATTGGAAAATTTCAAAGTGTTTTAGAATGAAGTAAAAAAATTATTTGGGAAAGTTTATTTAGGTGCTCTGATCGAAATGTTTTGGGGGAATACTTGATCCATGAATTCATAAATCATCTGAGGTACTGTGGAATTTTTTCACTTCACACTCCTCCTGGAACGCCATTATAGAATAATTTGTTTGAATGTTATAATCATGCCTTATTAGACATTGTACAATTAGTGATAAGACTTTGGGACATTCCTAAAACATTTTGGGGTTATAATCTAGAGATATATCCATATATAATTAATCAAGTTCCATATAATGAAGTCATAAATACATCCTATGATATACGGACAAGTAATATTCATATTTTTTAAAGGATTTTTATTTGTGATGAATTTGATCAATGATTATATTCAAATAAACATGAACCTAATTAAATATTTTTTTTATCACATGTAAAACAATGGATATTATTTCTTCCACAATTCTAAAAACCAATTTATTTTTCACAGAAATTTAATTTTCTATGAATGAAAAATACAAGTCATTTTGTCATTGGTAGGATAGTTGAACATAGTGAAGTTCAAGACAATCATACTAGAACTAATCATTAGATGAGATCTGATATGGTTACTCAATGATTTTTGGAAGAAGAATATTCAGATGTTACACAAGAACATCAAAGATAATGATGGAATAATTAGGAAAATGAGAGATATGATTTTTTATAGATAATACTGATGAATTAATGTTTATATAAAAACATTATATTTTATATGGGTAGGCCAGTGAGAATTATAAATAAGATAAGTAGTTAAAAGAAATAGAATCTACAATTGAATATATATACAATAACCATATTTAGAACATGTTCGATTCCTTAAAGGGGTGATACCGAAATGTAAATTTTTTTTACCATTAGAAACCTTACATGGATGGTATAGTGTCTATCTATAAATAATGCATGGTTGAAATAGAATACAAAAAATTTTATTGTATTGGATATATATAAAAATTTTCTCCTCTTGTGATTATATAGTCTATACATATTTTTCTAGAATATAAAATTCATCATGATTATGAGATATATCAACTAGTTATCAATACAATATTATATATGTAGAATTTAGTAGAGGGTTTGTTTTTGATATAGCCTATGTGTTTTAAGGTTCTAAATTATAATTCTGTGGTTTTCAAATTAGAATTAGTTTATCCTGGACTAAATAAATATTAACTGATTAGGAATATTTTGTTGGATTATAAAATAAAAGAGTTTGGTTTAATCAAGAATATCGATGATTACTATATATACAATAAGTATAATGGGATTATAATTTACTTTATGAAAATCCTTTTAGGTAATATAGCGATAATGGTAAATAATTTCTCAAAACTCCTCTCTATGAATACATGGATTGGTAAATATTTCTCAAATGGGAAACATCGGTTAAAAACATACAAACACTATATGTTGATATATAAGGACAGATCATAGAATATTATTATACATATTCAAAAAACATATATCAGTAAAGTGATAGTGGTTATAATAAAAAAACACATAGATGGGGTTTTTTTCTAGTGCATCAAGGAATGAATCGTAGGAAGATTTGTGATCCCCATAATGATTTATAATGGATAGACATGATTACATATAAATCCTCCTTAACATATGTCTTGTTTTCTATTTAATATAATTTCCCTTATATCTCATATTATATGAGCATATCAATTTGATATCAATCAAATAATGCTGGCATTCACTGTATTCATGTGAAGAGAATCCTTAATCCCATGAGAAGGATAAGGATATGTTCTTGATCATTGGATGAGAAGACGAGATATGTGTAAATGGTTACACATAGTATAGTTTCTAATATGAAAATGATGATAGAAATCTAAATTCATATTGTTGTTTTTCTTATATGGTGGTGTAATTATTTGGAAGTGTTCCAAAGAAGACCCCAAAGCATTGGAGATAATATAAAGAAAATACATTATTACATAAAATACTATGATAGAAGATGATTATATTAATAAGTTCATCATTGAAAATCATGTACATCCAAGAATCAAGGGAATAGAAAATCAATATTTCTAAAAAATGTGTTTTTACAGGTTATGGAACCCCAGTCTCATCAATGGTATAAACACATTATTTGTAAATATCATCATATATAAGAGAAGATTGATAAGACGGATGAAATTTTTAGTTTCATGGCTACATATGATAATGTATCATATACATTGACTAAACCATCATCCTAATAACAACATGAGAATTAGGTAGAATCTATGAGTGTGAATCACTAGAGATATTGGGTGTAATGGTTATGAATATATCATTTTATTATAATAAATAAAGTCTCAAATTATTATTCATTCATTTTTATGCAATTTTAGTTTGAATGAATAGTGGAATGATAATATCCCCTCGAAGTACAATATTGAGATATCGTTAATCGATGATCATTATAAAATGTTATGATTTGTAATTAGATGATAATCATAGTATTAAATTAATCATTCATTCATACTAATTAGTTCCTATATAGATGGTATTGTCATTATTTTTTATGTGAAATTTAGTGATTCTTTCATTGCTAATTTTCCTTTTTAGGTATAATTTCATGATTTTGTGTAATTTCAATATGTTTTACGATAAATTTTGGAATTATTTAATTCATGAATTTTAATAGTTTCATATTTATCCCATATACGGTGGGTGAAATTTCATCCAACTAGTCCAAGTGTTGCATCGACCATTTTTAGGCCCAAAAAATCATTCAAAATTGGAATGTGAATGGTAAGGAAAATTTTAAAAAAATTCTGTCAAAAATGAATAACATGGCCCACCAATGTACAAATGAAGTTATTATATCTAAATAAGAAAGAGGAAACCAATTATCTAATTGTAATTAAATATCATGGAGAGATCAAATTTTAATAGAATTGGATGAATGAACTGAAGTGGATGAAGATGAAAAGACTCTTCCGCAAGGAAAAGTTCACTTTAGTAACATGGGCATAACGTTTTCATCATATGATGAATGTATCTTAAATTTATAGGGTTATGAGTTAATATGAACGTTATAAATCATTAATAATGGACCATATCGGGGTTTTTATGACAATGGGATGAATATTCTCCCATAAAAAATACATGATCAATTGTTAAAACATTCTTATTCAATTAAGATATTAAAGTTGAAAACATTCATTGAGGTTATAATAATTTTAATTAAAAAAGGAAAATAACTATTATAATTAAATGGGAATGATGAATTAATATAGAATCTCAAACATGAATAATATTCAAATGAATTCAAACAAAATAAAATCCGTGTGTACAAAGTAAAAAAGAATGGAGGAAGAACCAATCAACATAATATTTAATGTACTTCAGTCCCTTTGGTTCCAAGATGCACATTAAGAGCACCAACCACACAATGATGAATTTTATTAATAAAAAAAAGATACAATTATTTTCATGTTTAATGAAATAAATTCAAAATAACAAACAACTTTGGATAAGCTTACATTCCAGCACTATCTATAACTTATCACACAGATCATTGAAGTCATTATATTTAGAAAACTTTTAATACATGCTTAGTGTCTTTGAGATTAGTAAATCGAGCCTAAATATATTCTCTATGAAGTAATGTTTATTATATCAAACACAAATGGATCTACCACATATCTTACAGATGATTAGTGTTCAGACAACCTGATCTTATTAAAACCACTCAAAGAATAATTATGAGTGATTTTCCATGATGTTACACAGAGAAAAATTAGTAGGGTTTACTCCTTATAGTGTTAATTAATGAGGATAAATATGGTAAACATATACATTACAAATCACAAATTATTTTCTAATATTCCCATGAATTATTGTGTACCATGAATCCCTATGAAATATAAAAACAAAACCATGATATAATATAAATGGCTACATAAGTGTTGGGTGGCACCCACAATAATGTAAATTAGTGTAATGGAAAATATGTTGCAAAAAGTTGGGTAAAAAACACACAATATAGAGGTAGAAATAGTGTTCAAGAAATTTGTAATGTAAACTATGTATAGAAAATAATCATTTAATGGTAAACTAGTAAGGGTAACATCCATTAATAGGTTATGTGTCATGGCCAAGAGGCCTTAAACTAGATGTATACAATTTTCATGTAAATTTTAAGGAAGACGTGTAAGGGTAAACTTGTCATAGAACCCCCTTTATTAAGGATAAACACATATGATAACCCCCTGACATAAGGGTACCTAGATAAATGTTAGACCCTTGTATGGGTACTTATGTAAAGTTAACAATATCATGTTAGGGTAAGCAAATAATCATGAAATACATATAAGGGAACTCATCTAAGTATTACACCACGTGTATGGGTCATTTTATAAGGTTAGATAAAAGCCTATGTAATGTTAGGGGCCTCCTTCATAAGGGTATCCAAACCTATATAATGGTATAAAAAATATTACATAACGGTCAACCCTATTATTCAAAATCAATGTAGGATAATAATAACAAAATTAAAATCCATCAAAATCATTTACATTCTTTTGGATTCAAATTATAAATTTCCAAAACAATTATCAAAATAAATCCAATTTGAAAACACCATAAATCAAAAAATGAATCAGTTTTTATTTTAAAATTTAAATTTTATTATACCTATTTTCATCTAATAGGAACAATGATTTTTTTTGTATAAACAAAAGATGAATTTTGATAAAACTACATCCTTAGTAAAATTATTAGATAGGTTATCATCAGTACTTATATTTTTTATACATAATGTTCAAGCATAAATGCCATATGTAATAAAATTTATCTTAATTTACATGTTATTAGATTTATGAAAAAAAATATATTTTTAATACATTCATATTTGAATGACTTTCATTGTAAAAAATGTTAACATGGTTTTGTAAATTGAGTACAGAAACCAAAATTTTCTATAATAAAACCTCATTGATTACCAGAGAGGAAAAATATACTCATCTTCATGTTGAAAAGAGAAATAACAAATATAATATTCAATTTTTAGGATATGGGTCCTCAATAATATGTGAAGAGGTATATCATTAGTGATTTTTAGTACACACATTACCTTCATATTATTACTCTAGATATACATCAATAAGATCATCATTATTAAAATTTATGGAAAAATAGAAATATAGGAATTAGTATATAAAATATATTATATAATCATTTTAGGACATTCTAATGAGGTTTCCCTATATTGGCCATGAATCAACAGAGAGTGAAAAATTAAAATTTCATATCATTCTAAGTGAATATCATAGAGTATATTTGAAGACCACCAATATTAAAAAACTAATTTTTGACATATAGAAAACAACTTTTTTGCAATAAGTGGATTAATTCACATAGAGTTTATGTTATATAAAATGTATCATAAAATAGATTCAACCTCTTAAGAAATTGTGAGTTTAGTTTTTTAACAATTAATAATTTTAGGAAAAATATAATATTTTATTATGTTTGTCCCTCAAATTTCCATTCAAAATATTTATTTAATTATCCTAAAATATTCATCTCAAAAATAGTGTTAAAATGAATCATAATAGATTTTAAGATATTCACGTTATCTCCCATAAAAAAAATTCTAGTATATAATGTATTAGGACAAGAATGGAATTTAAAACACATTTAATGTAAAGAAAATGATTTTCTACTATTTAATTGGTCAATAAGAATAAAATGGTCAATTTTCCTATACTATTGTCTACGAAACAATTTTAAACCATACAATGACTTATTTATATGACAAAACTTTTAGGATTTAATTCATTATGATATCTATTAGAAGGTTTCATGTACAATTTCTCATTCAAGTCACCATTAAATAACACGGTTTTCATAACCAATGGTGCTATATGTAATTCATTAAAATCTGAAAAGAAATTAGATTTTAAATTGATGAATGTATTAGAATAGGAGAAAAAAATCAATGTAATTAACATCCTCTCTTTGAATGAAATACTTTTTCTTGTAACCATTATATAAATTTGATTTACATTTCACCACTTTTTTCATCCATTTTATAGTAAATCCATTTAAACCAAATGTTAATAGCATTAGGGGGTCTATAATCAAGGTACCATGTATGGTTTTTACTCAAGTATATCGTATCACCAAGGAAATAAGAGATATATACTTTAGAATCTCTTCTATTAATGGTTTTCTTATAGGTTTGTAGATCATAATCAATAAGATTCTAAAAAATGAAAGGAAAAATAATCCATAACCCCTTGAACAAACCGAGAAGGAGGTTTAATGAACCTCCTATATCTAGGTAGAGTAAAATAGTAATAATTATTATCATTATATGGATTTCATTTTGATTCTAAATCAAAGATAAAATCATCATGATTCTATTTTTTATGATCTGCTGGAGGAGGGTCATTAACGACATTAAACTAAGTTGAAGAATGTAGATTAATATGCTCTTTTGGGGTTTTTCATTTAATATCATGAATGAAAATTTTGAATTATAGGATCTAGGACCATTAAATAATACCTCCATACTAATTATTCATTTTCTTAACTAGTGTTTTTTCCTATAATTGATATCCATTGACACCATTAAGGTATTCCCTAAGAGCACAATTAAAAGATCTTGGTTATATATTATAATTTTTAATGTGGCTGTAAATAGTTCAACCAAATACTAATTTGTTTTTATAGAAGTTAGATTATTAATACACAGTTCACCCATGGGTTTAATTTGATATTCAGAAAATTATAACCTATTAATTTGGTATATTGGCATGTTGTTATCTTATTCCCATAAAGAATTAGGTATCCTAGAAGAATCAATCATTCTTTAGACCTTCTCATGAATGGTTCTATTTATTTAAACAACTATCATATTCTATTGGGGTGTTAACCTAATTGATAGGTTTATTTGTATACCCTTAGTTTGATTGAAGGGGATATAATTGAAATATAGTTTCTCTAATCCATTATCTAATCTCATTACATTAATACATTTCCATCATTATTTTCAAAATGGGGTTTCAATGTTTCAAAAGATTAAAAAATATGGAATTTTTTAGTATGTTTTTCCAAAAATTCCAAGAGTATTCATCTATAATGGAAACAATATACGAACATAAACCATGGGATATAGTGATAGTGTCCCTCATAAATAATAATATACATACTCTAATGGTTGAGTAGCCTTTAAATAATACCTACCTAAACAAAACCTCATAGACATACCCAAAAAATATACAAAAAATGGGTGATTTATTTGGGGTACCACTCTCAAATATCCATTGATTATTGAATTTTTCCTTTACCATGGATTTTATGAGCACTACTATCTTATTCCATAATAATAGTATCATTAGTATTAGTTACAAACACACCACCATTGTGCCTTGAATTTTTCTTACCATTTCATGAATAAATCCATTTAATAGGGTATTATTGTTATAATACTTATAGAGACATTTAAGATATTAATTAATCCTAATAAATACATATATACATATCATTTTCCATCTTAAACACCCAGGGAAATCTGGTATCTATAAAGTCAAAGTACCAACCAAACTTCTTGGTGGGTTATGATAGAATGATTAGCAAATTATATAAGAACAAAATATATTCCTAGAACCATAAATTACTATTATTTATTAATTGAACATGTCACTATACTATCTCAATACATCATGGAGAGACTCACTAGAACATGTAAAATGAGTATCCAAAATCCCAAAACCACTCATCTGTGAAATAATATCTATAAATTTTTAAAATATTGGTTGTATCATTACAAGATTCCATTGAAATGGACTCATATATATGTGTTTATACCTTATGGATTTTTGGGTTTTAAATTCATAGATCTATTATACATGGTATTACCACAATTATACCACACCACACTTCTATCCCTAGACATTGTCCTGGGTTTTGGATTCTGGTATTTTTCTTAATTTATTCATTTTATTTTTCTTTATTTATACAATAATATTATGGAATCCTTCTAGAAGATATAATCTTTCCATAAAAATTTATTTTGTGTTTAAAATTAAACTCATTAAAAATTTATAATATTTGACCTCTTCAATAGTAAGTAAGTCATTACCATACATTATAGATTCTTCTAATATATTGTAGTAGTTATTAACAAAAATCAAAAATCTCGGATAATGATCCTCATCATCAATAATATCATTAATATTGGATAAATCAAGCATAAATTATTAAACATAGACAAATAGTAATCAAATGAATGAAGAATATGAATTTTAAAATAAAAATACGGTGTTTCTTATAAATACTACAAAAAAGTGATGTTTTCATATAAATTTTTTATAGTTTCATCCATATAGAAAATATAGTAAATGGAATGGCAACATACTGAATGACCATGTTACATGAATAAATCACTAATGATTTATAGTCCATAACATGAATGCAAATTGAGACATCTTAATAAGAAGTAGAGTTTTAGATATCACTAATAATGGATATAATTAGTTTCTTTGGTCCATTCATAAAATCTATGTTTCGAAATAGAACAAGTAGATCACATATCAAAATTATCAAATAATTATATTCATTATCATAATAATAATTATCTATTTAATATTTTTTTATTACATGTCTATCCAAAGGCTTGGATACAATTTTTTGTGATAATATGAACAATTTGAACTCATGAAAAAGTCAAGATTATTGGTTGAACATGAAATTTAAATTAATTATTGTAATTAAATTTTTTTATGAGTTTATAATAATTTTAATTACAATGGTATTGAAACAATATTGAATTAAGTAGAATGGATAATTTAATAAGAAATCATAAATAGTAAATTTTTCATATACTCTCAAACAATATAAAAATACATTTAAAAATGAATTATAAAATAATTAATACCAAATCAATAAAGAATTTATTATGTTTAAGTCCCATTGGAACCTATATACATGGATGTTACACCACCCACAAACCTAAATTTTATTAATCTGAAAATATATATAAGTATTGTCAAGGATGAATGGATGAAATTATACCAAACATTCATTACTGGATAAGATTACTTCATTGTAGTCTGGATCTCTTAACACAAGAATCATTAAACAATTATTCATCTAAAAATACATGGTATTGTCAATATGGTGTCAAAATTCAGAACCGGTGGCCATACTTCTTCTCTAAAATGGAATTATAATGGCCACTAACATAAATTGAGGAACAAAAACAATTGAAGATAATGATGGGAATGATATCAAAACATCATTAAATATTTAGATGAATAATTATGAGTAATATATAACGAGAAATACAAAAAATATGTGAGGATTGATTTAGTCAAGTGTAGATGAACAAGGGAAAATATGGTCATCATTCATTCTAATAATCTCATATGCTATTAAAACTATCGTGAAAATTAGAATGTTCCATGAATCCATTTGAAATTGAAAAAATCATGCAAAAATATAAAGTGTTATGTATGGTTTTGGAGACAACCACATAAGGTTAAACTGAAGTCAGTGTACTATAAGATCCTGAACCTTATTTTCACGTTTTTCCCTTTTTCTGGAGTTTTTGAGAAAATAGGAGTTTGTAGAAATTTTAGAAGAACACACCATTTACATTATGTGTACATGCCGTGTAATTTTTTACCACAGGAGGCCGTGTCATGGCCACACACATGGTCGTGTGGGGTAACGTGGAGGCTGCCAAAAGCGGAGTCCAGAAATAGTATGTACACAATGTGAACTCTAGAAGTACACGCAATGTATTTTGTTTCATTATTAGAAGGATAGGGGTAGCTTCTAATCGCCAGAAGTGTCTTCTTCTAGGTCTCGTTTGATCAAGAGAAATCGAACAACACCAAAACTCCTCTGAGCCTCAAAGCCTCCATCTGTTCTCTGAATCGACCGTCATCAATTGCATTGGATCCACAATAGTATTCTCTTCTTTATTCTAGAGAATCATTTTCTAATTCCACCTCTTTTCCATGTTATCTTGGAATGAAATTTTTTTAAATTTTTGTAGATCTACGACATTCTAAGGAGATTCAGGCTTCGAGGCATATTGATCTCTTATCCCGGAAGTAGGTGGTTTGTTCCATTCTATAGAATTTCATTGATTATTATGTGAAAATTTCAACAATACCCTAAACGGGGTATTGCGTGTTTACTATTTTTCCCTTGTTGTTTTCTTTCTTTGCTTATATGACTTAGTAGAGTTTATTGATTGTGAATAGGGTAATTTTTTGTTCTTTAGATGTATTGCTCATTCATGTTTTACCTGTATTTGACCCTTGGGTATATTTTTTCTGTTTGGCTATTCTTCCTTTTCCATTCCTGGTATTGTTGGATGGAGTGACTTATTTTCTATCATACTGTTATGCTATAGACTACTAGCCAAGTAATTCTTGAGGTTTACATTGGTCGTTACACGATGATATGCATGTTGAATTACACAGGACAATGAGAACCTATTGTATAGACCATAGAGAGAGTTGAAGTTGAGGGATTCTCTAGAGTGTTTTTAAAATTATGATGCAAGACCATAGGGGGAATTTATGTTGAGTGCTTCCCCATAGTGTTTTTAGTTCCTCGACATGGGCCACAGGGGGAATTGACATTGAGTGCTTCCCCAGAGCTTCATTAGTACGATACGAGACTATATGGGTAATTGATGGTGACTACTTCCCCAAAGAGTATATACATTAGCTATACCAGATGGGTGGTACTGTGTGTTCCACCCAGAGGGTTGCTTGTTCTTGATAGGTAGAAACAGAGGGGATAGGATATGGGTACATCCTAAAGGGTTAAATGTTGTGTTACTTATTTTGTTGTGGCATTCATTGTGGGGTCTTGAATTCTTTGAAACTATGGATTTTTTTACTAAATACTTTCCTGTTTAATGTTTCTGTACTTTTACCTTCCATATAATCACAGAATGTTAGGCACATATCTTCGGGTGGTTGCCTTCTGGGATTTAGTCTCATACCCTGTTTGGGACATTCTTTTAGGACCAAACAGATTATATTATTGCAGGTATAGATAAGGGCAAGCACCCTTCATCTTCAGGTACTTGACTTGATGTGGAGCTAGAGAGCATGGGACCAATCTATGTCTTGCGATGCTGATGAGTTTATCTGTTTTCTTTTTCTCTTTATTTAGCACTGTTTTATTCAATCACTGTGACTTGTCTGACTATTTTCCTTGACATATGTATCATGCATCATTTCATATATATATATATATATTTATGATCATATTGTTTAGTATTCTAGTCTTATTTTGTTTACTATTTTTGGATATTTACTGCTTCCGCTATTGTATGTGTTGTTCACTTCTCCTGTGTGACCTGAAAATGAGGGAATAGTTTCTCTACTATCACGTCCAAATCCCTCGCTGCTAGTCGGCAGCCTCTGACATTTAGGGAAATTATCTTGGGGCCATGTGACCAAATGGGTATTTGGCACCTCTAGGTTGCTTCCGGAACCGGGATGTTACAAAGTGGTATCAGAAGAATTCATTTCTCTGGACTTATTATTTGGAGCATATAGTCAGGTATTGGATGAAATAAATACTTTGTAATATGTTGTTCATGGCAGTTTCTAACCTGTGTATCGGGAAAGGCCAATCTACCTTTTTAAATTTCAATTTTTCTGGTTTTTCAATTATTACAGCTGATTTGATTTCACCTTGATTGATTCACATGATTTGTGTTGTTGTTGTTGCTATTATTGAGGTTCTATTTTTATCGTAACCCATTGATATGAGGTTATTCCATATCATTCATAATATAGGAACATGTTAGAAATCACATGCCAAACATTCATTCCATGTTATCTTGGATGAATTAGTGATTTCATGTTTTTGTGATAGATGTTGTGTAAAATATGCATGCTATTGTGATAGATTCCTTGATAGAGATACCTGTTTTTTGACAGGTAATTGTGTGTAAGTTTTTGTTTGAATGAATGGAAAACATTGGTTCTTGAGGTGTTATGGGACCTCATGGACCGGAATTTGGTAGATCGTTGCACTGACTTCTTGTTTATAACTTGTATAGGGTGCCAAAAATTGATTAGCAGGATGTATGGGCCCTCACAAATCATAATTTGGAACTTTCAATGCTTGTTTCTGTGTTTTATGGGTTCTAGAGTAGTTTTTAAGGCTTACAATCTAGGAAAACACAAAATACACATCATGTAATGTTATGTACACTCCATGTGTTCTTCTGTTCGGGAAGAAACAATTTTTATTAAGTACACACTGTGTACTTTATGTATATGACCTATAGTCTCTGACTGTGCCATAGGCCGTGTGGGAAGAGACATGGGATGGGAAAGATCTGGTGGAAACACGCCATGTCCTAGTTGAACACATCTTGTAGTATAATCTTAGGAACCCGGCTGTGTACCTAACAACATGGGACGGTGGAGTCTCTTCTTATACACTTCGTGTCCCCTTTGAACACGCTTTGTAGTCTTACCCAGGTACCTAGCCGTGTCATGAACAACATGGGATGGTGTTATCCTTTCACATACACACAGTGTCTCTTAGGAACATGCCATATAGTTTGATGCATGTGTCTGACCGTGTCACTAACAACACAAGCCATGTGAATCTTGTTTAGTGCACTCTGTGTAGTACTTTCACACGCCGTGAAGTCTTGACTAAGGAGAGTCGCATTGCTTAGCCATGTAGAATAACTCGGTTAGGGATAGAGGAATTAAGTACATGTCATGTTTTAAGACAACACGCCATGTGTCTGGTATGTTACACAACCTGTTTAGGGAAGAGTACACTCCCATGTGAATGACTTTAGGAAACACACCGTGTAGGAAATGTACATTCCATGTAATCATGTTTTGTAATACTTGAATTTTTTTATATTGTACTCTTATTACACTCCTTGTTTTTAGTCCTTGATAATTATTATCTAAGGATTATGATTGACCTTGAAGATTCATGCCACCAAGATGTCTTCTAATCGTACGCCAGTTACCTGGCGGTGATCAGACACAGGACAGAACTGATCAGGGACCACTTACAGATCCTCCTATTATGCCAATCTTGGCACCAACAGTTATACCTGTTACTGGGGTAGATGCACAGTTTAGGTAAGGCTTCATGAGGATGATGCAGAATTTTCAGGGAGTGCTGCCTCCTTCCCCATCGATGACTGATTTGATGCAGGTCTTCTAACTACAACATCCTCCCACCTTCTCAGGGGGAAGGGGGACTGATGGCTGTAAAGTCAGAGATCGAAGCCAAGTTGACGATCCTTGAGCATCTGGTGATGCCTCCAGAGATGTGAGTCATGCTCTATACCTATATGCTATAAGATTATACCAAGAGATTATGGGATGCGATCTCACAGGTGGGTCATCAGCAAGTAATTGCTTGGGAGGAGTTCCAGTGAATCCTATTTGACTACTTCTATCTGGAGACACTGAGGGCCGATCAAGCTCGAGAGTTTATAAGCCTTGACCAGGGTACCCTGTCGGTAATGTTTTACTCCTCTCGTTTCACCGAGCATCAGCGTTTCACAACCTTCCTAGGAAAAGATGGGTTATTCCTTGCAAGGAAGTTCGAGGATGGCCTCTTACAAGACATCCGTATCAGGTGAATATCTTAAAGTTGACTTACATTTCTTTCATCATTAACAGGACACTGATCACTGAGCAGAATCTGAGGGAATCTAGAGTTTTTCACCAGAGCTGCATGACTTCCAGATTTAGTTATCCTCCAGTAGATAGCTGAAAGTGCACCAGGGAGACAACATTGGGATGTGCAACTGAGTAGATCAGGTCTAGAGCTTAATGGGTTGCGAGAAGTTACAGCACATATTGCTAGTCTTTATCTGGATGACCAGGGGACTTCACAGTTAGAATTTCCTTCAGTGGTGGAACATTTCAGGAATGTCATTCTAGAGGACTTTTAAGGTTTGCCTCTAGATTTTGAGGTAGACTTTTCTATTGTGCTTGTGCCAGGGTTGGCACCGGTGTCCATTGCTCCTTATTGGATGGCTAATAAAGAGTTGCAGGAGCTCATGAAACAGTTAGAGGAGTTATAGGCCAAGGGTTTCATCTGACCCAGTACTTATTCTTGGGCTCACCTGTCCTATTTTTGAATAAGGAATATGGTAGTCTTATGCTGTGTGTGGTTTATTAGAAGTTGAACCAATTGATGGTCAAGAACCGATATCCATTTCCATGGAATGATGATGTCTTTGATCAGCTTCGAGGATCCTGGATGTTCTCAATGATCTATTTGAGGTCCGAATATCATCAATTGCACATTAGACCTTCTGATATACCTCTTAAATATTTCTGGATTAGGTATGGTCTATACATGTATATGGTTATGTCGTTCGGTCTCACGGACGCACATGCAGTTTTCATGGAACTGATGATCTGAGTGTCCCATCCATACTTGGAATCCTTCGTGGTGGTTTTTGTGGACGATATCTCAGTGTACTCTCACAATCTACATGAAAATTCTACCCATATTGAGATCCGTTTGAGTACACTGAGGGAGCATCAGTTATATGTTAATCTCTCCAAGTGACACTTTTGGATGGACCAGATTCACTTCTTAGGTCATGCTATCTTAGAGATAGGAGTGTCAGTAGACACAGTGAAAGTGAGAGAAGTAGCTTCTTAGGAGCATCTGAAGGACATCTTTCAGGTGAGGAGTTTTGTAGGGCTGGATGGATACTAAAAACATTTCATACAGGACATTTCATGCTTAGCAGCACCACTGACAGGTCTGAATAAGAAGGTAATGAGGTTTATTTGGTCAGATTCTTGGGAGTCATCCTTTCAGCAGCTGAAATGGAGGTTGACATCAGCACCAATACTACTCTTTCCCGATCCAGGAAAGAGTTATACCATTTACCATAATGTGTCAGGTATTGGGCTGGGATCTATGCTTATGCAGGGAGATAGAGTCGTTGTGTACGGGTCTCGGCGTTTGAGTCCACATGATAGGAATTACACGACGCACGATCTGGAGTTGGGAGCCGTTGTTCATTCCATACGATGTTGGAGACATTATCATATGGGAGAGAACTTTGTGGTGTTCACTAAACAAAAGAGTCTCAAGTAAATCTTCACTCAATGTGATCTGAATTTGAGATAGCGAAGGTGGGTTGAGTACCTTCAGTCTTTTGACTTTGAGCATTCCTACACGCCGGGGAAAGGAAACGTAGTAGATGACGCATTTAGAAGGAGGACTCAAATATAAGTGGTTGAGGAGGCCAGTAGTGAGTGGAAACTTATGGATCTATTCTCTGAGATGAATTTGTAGGTTCACGATAGACAGGGGCATACATTTCTCTCTATTGTACCTGTTACTTCTACACTTCCTGACCAGGTAAGAATGAGGAAGCTATCAGATTTTGAAGGCCTAGTCCTATGGGAAGGAGTTTCAGGAGAGGAGCCTATCCTGGATGTACCATAGGTGAGGATAAGATCTTGAGTTTCCAAGGATGCATATGGGTTCTAGTAGATATATGTGAGGAGCTAATACAGGACTTTCATTCCTCAGTTTTTCCAGTTCATCCTGGCATCACCAAGAATTATCGTGATCTACACCATCATAATTTGGTGTCCAGGGATGAAGAGGGATGTTGCTAGTTTCTTCATGAGGTGTTCCACTTATCAGTAGGTGAAGGCAGAGCATCAGCTACCAGTATGGCTTTTGTAGTGGTAACCCATTCCTGAGAGGAAGTGGAATGACGTCTCAACGGACTTTGTGACCGGGTTGACGAGGTCTTCTCGAGGGAATGAAACAGTTTGGGTTGTCGTTGATGGACTCAAGAAAGTTTCCCACTTCTTGCCAATCAAGGATACCTTTAGGGTTGATGAGCTGGGGAGGTTGTACATCAGAGAGATTGTACTTCTTTATGGAGTTCTACACTCCATTTTTTTCGGACAGGGATGCCCGTTTTACTTCTCAGGTATTTTAGGGGCTTCAGAAGGCTTTGGGAAAACATGTAATTTTTAGTACAACATTCCATCCCAAGACATTTTTCCAGTTTGATCGTATGATTCAGCTACTTGAGGATATGATCAGAGCATGCATTCTGTATTTTGGAGGTTCTTGGTATAAATATAAACCCCTGGTAGAGTTTTCCTACAACAATAGTTTTCAAGAAACTATTCAGAAGGCACCATATGATTCATTGTACTTTAGGCCATTCCAATCAACATTATGTTGGCTAGAGGCAGGAGAGGCGGCTTTGCTGGGACCTCGTCTGGCTCAGGATACCTCAGAGCAAATAGAGTTGATTCAGAAGAGGATGACAATAGCAAAATCTCGAAAGAAGTCTTATGCGGATCAGCGGAGATGACCTCTAGAGTTCAGGGTCTTAGATCCGGTTTTCCTTTTTGTCACACCAAGTTTGGGACACAAGAGGATTCAGAGATAGGGTATGCTTTCACCGAGGTACGTCGGGCTGTTTGAGGTGTTGGAGAGAGTTGTTTCGGTTGCCTATTGGTTGTAGTTACCTTAGAATTACCGAGCTATTCACGATGTCTTCCACGTTTCTCAACTTCGACGTTACATTATAAACATGTGTCATGTCTTTAATCCTGAGGAGGTTGAGCAAGATATGGATGCATCGTTTTAAGAGAATCATATCCCGATTGTCGATCATAGTACGAAGGTTCTTCATGGAACGTTAGTTCCTCTGGTACGTGTGTTATTGCAGCAAGGGTGAGTACTGGATGAGACTTGGGAGAGACAGGCCGATGTAAGATCACAGTGGCCATAGGTATTCAAGGTTTTTTCTTCTACGATTTTCTAGGGATATTCGAGGACAATTTTCTTTAAGGGGGTGAAGTTTGTAAGAAACCGAACATTCTTTTCTGTATGTTTATACATTTTATGGAGTTTTTGGTAAGAGAGGAGTTTCTAAAAAATTTTGAAGTACATGTCGTGTACGTTATGAGTACACTCCATGTACATTGTTACCGCAGGAGGACATGTGATGGGCATGTCATGACCACACACATGGTCGTGTGGGGTAATGTAGAGGCTTCCTAAAGAAGAGTACAAAAACTATAAGTACACGCCATGTACTCAAAAATTACACACCGTTTACTCCAAATTTACATTCCATGTACACCAAAAGTACACACCTTATATTTTCTTTTTTCATTAAAACGACTGTGGTCGCATCTGATCGCAAGAAGTGTCTTTTTCTAGGTCTCGTTCGACTGAGTGAAACCGTATGGTGCCAAAAATCAGTCAAGCCCCCGAGCCTCCATCTATTCTCTAAATCGACTACCGTTGATTGTGTTGGAACTGTAGCGGTAAGATCTTCCTTCTTTAGAGCATCGTTTTCCAATTACTCCTCTTTTACATGTTATCATGGGATGAAAATTTTATGCATTTTCATAGATCTATGATTTTCTAAGGAGATTCAATATTTAAGGCTCATATATATTGATCTCTTAACTCTAAGGTAGGTGGTTTGTTCCTTTCTGTAGAACATATTTGAGTATTATGTGAAAATTCCACCAATACCCTGAACGAGGTATTGCGTGTTTAGTGTTTTCCCTCTTTTGTTTTCCTGATTTTCCTGTAGGCCTGAGGTGAGGTTATTTTTTATGAATCGGGTAATTTGTTGTGCTTTGGATTTATTTACCATGCATGTTTTTCTTATATTTGAACCATGGGTCTAGTTTTCCTATTTGGACACTTTTCCATTTCCATGAATAGTATTGTATGATGGAGTAACATATGTTCTGACATGTTGTTCTACTGTATACTATGATCCAAGTAGTTCTTAAAGTTTACTTTGGCCGTTACGTGAGGAAATGCTTGTTTACATACAGAGGGTCGTGAGAACCTGGTGTATAGACTATAGGGTGAATTGATTTTGAGGGCTTCTCCGGAGTTTCTTTATAGTTACGATATGGTACATAGGGGGAATTGACGTTGAGTGCTTCCCTAGAGTGCCTTTAGTACGATACAAGACTATGGGGGGAATTAACGGTGAGTACTTCCCAAGAGAGTCTATACTTTAGCTGAACCATGGAGGTGAGACTGTCTGAGCATCCAAGAGGGTTGCTTGTTCTTGATAGGTAGAACCAGAGGGGATATGATGTGGGTACTTCCTAGAGTGTTACCTATTTGTTTTCTATTTTTTTGTTGCATTCTGTGTGATTTCATGAATTCATTGAAACTATAGATTATTTAATGCTTAATAATTTCATGTTTACTACCTTTTGTACTTATACCTACCATATACTCAGGGGCTATTAGGAACATATCTTCGGGTGGTTGCCTAATGGGATATTGTCTCACACCCTATTTGAGTCATGAATTTGGGCCCAAATAGATTATATTGTTGCAGGTATAGATAAGGGAAAGTGACCTTCTATTTCATGTACTTGACTTGCTGTGCAGCTGGAGAGCATGGGACTAAGCTATGGCTTGCAATGCTGAGGAGTTTAACTCTTTTCTTTTTCCCTTTATTTTAGCATAGTTTTATTCCATCATTTTGACTTGATTGGCTATTTTCCTTGACATATGTATCATGCATCATTTCATATATATATATATATATACTCTAGTTTTTTAGTATTTCAGTCTTTTGTTTGTTACTATTGTTGGATATTTTCATTTTTTTCTATTGTATGTGTTGTTTACATCCACTGTGTACTTTGAAAATGAGAGAATAATTTCCCCACTATCACACCCAAGGCCCTCGCTGCTAGTTGGCAGCCTCTGGCATTTAGGGAAATGTGCTTGAGGCCATGTGACCAACCGGGTATGGGGCGGCTCTGGGAGGCTTCCGGAACTGATACGTTACAATTTTTGTAACAACCCAAACCATCTTTTCAATTATGTTTTTCCATTTTCTGGAGTTTATGTGAAAAGTGGATTTTCTTGAAATTTTTTAAGTACATGCCATGTACTTTATGTGTACATGTCGTGTACATCGTTACCACAGGAGGCCATGTGCTGGCTGTGTCATGGCCACACAAACGGTCGTGTGGGGTAACATAGAGGCTGCCTATAATAGAGTACAGAAACAGTAAGTACACACCATATACTCCAGAAGTACACACAATTTATTTTGTTATTATTTTCATTGAATAGACCGGGGTCATGTCTGATCGCCAAAAGTGTCTTCCTATAGGTCTCGTTCAACCGAGAGAAACCTTAAGGTGCCGAATGACCTACAATACCACCAGCCTCCATCTATTCTCAATATAGAACACCATCGATTGCATTGGAACTGCAGTAGTAATGTCTTCCTTCTTCAATAGCATCATTTTCCAATTCCTCCTATTTTCCATGTTATCGGGGGTTGAATGTTTTATGCGTTTTTCTGTAGATTTAAGACATTCTAAGGAGATTCAAGATTCAAGGATCAAATATATTGATCTCATTACCCAGTGGTAGGGGGTTTATGACTTTCTGTAGAATGACTTTGAGTATTATGTGAAAATTCCACCAATACCATGAACAGGGTATTGCGTTTTTACTGTTTTCCCCCGTTGTTTTCCTACTTTTCTTGTATACATTAGTAGAGGTTATTGTTTGGGAATAGGGTAATTTTTTGTGATTTTAATGTATTTCCCATGCATTTTTATCCATTATTTGACCCATGGGTCTAGTTTTCCTATTTGGCTGTTATTCCTTCTCAATGCCTATTATTGTAGGATGGAGTGACTTATGTTCTAACATGCTATTATGCTTTCAACAGCTAGCCAAGATTTTTTTTATTGTTAATTTTGTTGTTATGCGATGTTATGCATGTTGACATACACAGGGCTATGAGAACCTCATGTATATACCTTTGGGAGAATTGACATTGATGGAATCTCCGAAGT
Source organism: Viscum album (assembly GCA_963277665.1). Lineage (NCBI taxonomy): Eukaryota > Viridiplantae > Streptophyta > Magnoliopsida > Santalales > Viscaceae > Viscum > Viscum album. The sequence continues at coordinate 916,324,340 of OY728164.1, read as the reverse complement.
GTCTTCATAATTACGAAGCACGACCACATAGGGAATTAACATTAAGTGGTTACCAAGAGTGTCTCTATTTCCTCGACACAGGCCACAGGGGTAATTGACGTTGAGTTCTTCCCTAGAGTTCCTTTAGTATGATACGTGACTATAGGGGGAATTGATGCTGAGTTATTCCCCATAGAATCTATAATTTAGCTGAACCAGAGGGGTGAGAGTGTGTGTGCCACCCAATGGGTAGATTGTTCTTGATATATAGAATGAGAGGGGATAGGATATGGGAAACATTGAAACTGGATTATTTACTACTTAGTACATTACTTTTTACTACTTTCTGTACTTTTACCTGCCATATAATCACTGACTATTAGGCACAGATCCTTGGGAGGTTTCCTACTAGGATTTAGTCTCACACCCAATTTGAGTCATGATTTTGGGCCCAAACAGATTATATTGTTTCATGTATAGATAATGGAAATCAGACTTCAATATTAGGTACATGACTTGTTGTGGAGCTGGAGAGCATGGGACCAAGATATGGATTGCGATGCTGAGGAGTTTATCTGTTTTCTATTGAAATTGTTTAGCACAGTTGTATTCCAGCATTGTGACTTTTTTGTCTGTTTTCTTTGACATATGTATCATGCATCATTTCATATATATAGAGATAGATATATTCTCCAGTTTTGTAGTATTCCAGTCTTTTTTTGTTGAATTTTGTTGGATATTTACCGCTTCCACAATTGTATGTGTTGTTTACATCTGTTGTGTACTCTTCCAATGAGGGAATTGTTTCCCCACTACCACACCCAAGTCCATCACTACTAGTCGAAAGCCTCTGGAATTAGGGGAAATTTACTTTAGCCCAAGTGACCAACCGGGTATGGGGTGACTTTGGGTGGCTTCCAGAACCAGGATGTTACATGTAACATCATTAAATTATATTGGTAATAAACTTATTACATATATGATTTAGTTTTGTTCTCCTAAAAAGTAATTTCAATTTCGAAATGGTAATACTCTTGTAAAGGTAATTGTGAAATGATAACAGCTGTGTAATGGTCATGTTGAAGGTTCATGTGGCCTTCAGGTAATGTTTTTCAAGGGTTAGATAAAGGCAATGGATGGTGTTTATGGCTACCTAAGTAAGAGTGCCTCCATTCATAAGGTTACACACATAAGGGTATCCCTTTATGTAAGGTTATTGATGTAATTGTCTTTCCCTTGTAAGGGTACATACATTTAGGTACCAAATCTATGAAAGGGTTACTATATATTGGTGAACCATATGAAAGGGAATCGTGTAAGGGTAAATCCACACATTTGGTTCCATGAATATTAGAAATAAAATCCAAATTTATATGTTAGATAATCCCATTTAAGTCTACCCAAACCTACTAAAAGACACAGAAAAACATATATAACTTTAAACCTCAAGATCCATAATCAATGTAAGAGTTTAATAATATAAGTAAAATTTAATTAAACAATTTACATGAATACTAAAGTAATGTATAATTATAAGAAACATCTTGTTAGTAAAATAAAATTAGAATACACCTTAGATTCACAATATTGGGCCACCATATATGATGAAATCATGACATCATTCAATAGATTGAGATTTTACTTTGAATTTTACTCCCTTATTCATTATATATTTTCTTATCCACATATATTCAAAGAGGTCAACCCAAGAGAGGTTTTCTGATGGAATGTGATGATGTGACAGTGAAGGGTAGTTCCAATAAATATAATAAAGCCATGTTGTGAAAATCTTCACGTGGTGGTGTGTTGAAAATATCTGATGAGATTTCCCATTTGAGATTTTCAATTAATTGAAAACTCTTTTTTTTGGAATATTTATGGAAATTGTATCCTTTATGGATGAGGCCTAATTAAATATTTTATTCACGTTATTCTATTTTTTTCAATATTTTCTACCAACTAATTACTAGAAAATAATTTTGGTTTTGTTAACCCTTTTTTAGGAAAATTCTCCCCATTGATCATAACATGTTCAATTAGATTTGATTACTCAGAGGTTTTTTGTAATTGAATTTCATTTATAAGGGGATAATAACCCATATTTGATTCAACAATAAATTTTCTTTGAGAACATAGTGTATAAATTGATTTATCAAACTATATATTTGGAAATTATGTTAGAATACATGTGATGAAAATGATGAATATTTCCTCAATGGATCAAATATTATCCAATAATAATATCTTTAATATTTTATTATCAATAAATATTTATTCCGACAACTATTGTATTAAATTAATTTGAAATATTAATCTCATAGTTTTTTTTAACATTTTTAAAATAATTTCTAATCACTACTTCATATTATATTTTAATTAAAAAAATTATCAATGTGACTATTTGATGATATATCATACAACATTTTCATGGACACTAATTTGAAATATTTTAGATAGGATATTATTAATTGGGGTTTGAAGAAAAAATTAATATTTCAATAAACTTTTTCCACATACATGAATGTTTAATGTATTTATAATCAATATTTTTTTGGTATTTGTTGGATTTTGATCACTAATTTATAGTTTTAAAAAAAATTGGGTTTTCACATTGAGTACTCATATGCTTGGCCAAATTATAATCAATTTAAGGAGTTATAAAAAGATGAGTTTTTAAAATATCAATTACAAAAAAATTATTTCATGATAAAAAAATATATTATAACGTGATTGAACAAAATAATATCAGCATTGAAGAATAAATAAATTTTTTTGAAATTTTATCCCCTAATTTTCATGAATTTAAGGAATTTAAATATCAAAAAAAGACCCAGAAAAGGGAAATATTTTTCAAACAATTTTTATACTAAAGAAACTTTTATTTATTATTTTAGAGATATATTGGGCCTTAATTATTAAATTTTATATTAAAATGAGAAAAATCACCTAAATGACCATTTTTATTTGAATGAAGGAAATTAAATTTTTTTTTGATAATTTTAGTATCAATGTTGAAAACAAAATTCCATGTGAAATAAGCTATTTAATAAATGGAAAATCTGAGTCATTATTTTTATTTTTGTAAATTGAAGTATGAAAAATCAAGACATTTATTTTTGATGATCATTTTGAGAATACTTATAAGCTACCAACTTCAAATACAACTACCATCTGCCCCTAAAAAATGTTGATTGAGAGTACAAAGAGAGAAGACACAATGATTGATCTTTTATATATTATTTTGATAATAATTTATTAATTTCACCTCCTTGTGTTTATTTTATACCTACTTATTTTGAGTGAGTATACATTTTAGATGAATATGAAATGAAGGCTGAAAATAAAGTAACAATGGTGTTAATAATTGAGTTGTAAAATGGTGAACATTAGTATGGTGTTACAAAGATGGATTTCATAGAATAAATTATTTTAATGATATATTTATTGATGAAAAAGATAATATAATCAAATTTAAATAAATGACATTGTTTATTTGAGAATATCATGTAATTGGATGCTGATTTTACATTTTTTCCCTCTTCAACTACATCATATGAATAACACCATTATGTAGGTGAACCTAAAGATATATTCCTTCAGGATTTTCTATATGTTTTGTGAGGTAATTAATACTAGATAGGTTTCAATTTTATTGTTCAAAAAATTGATCCCATGCCCACTATCATGGTGGGATTACAAAATATTACATCAAGTTAAAGATAGTGTAAAATTGGGGACTAATTTGGGGGTCAACCCAATGATCTTTCCCCTTCTCTTACATTTTATTTTTATTTTACAAATTTATTAAATATTTTATTTTATTTTTATTTTTTTACTTCTTACAATCATTTTCATAAGATGGAATAATTGATCATGGTTGTTTCTGTTTAAATATTACAGGTCTTTCATTTTGTCTCCATAAGTTTTTTACTACTCTTTTTTACTTGATACTCACTTATTAGTATGATACTCAAAATAATTTATTTTTTAGATAATCAAGGGTGTATCATAATCCTTTATTAGGATTTAATTTTGTGCATTTTCTTTTAAAATTTATGTATTCTTCAGTTTTCCTTTCATATTTGTGTTAATTATTTAAATTTTGGTTCTTTTAATGAAATTTGTGTGATCCAATGTACTTACCACTATGAATGGAAAACCATTTTTAATAAAGTGATCCATTTTGATTTATGTAACTAAACGAAAATAAATTATATAATGTGTTTTGTTCCAAATATAAAATTTTGAATATCAAGGAAAACAAGATCCTTTTGAATCGAATTAAATGAATTTAATTTGAAGAAGAAAATCACTTTCCAGTGAGGAATATATACCCTTTTAATATTTTAATCCTAAAAACACTACATTTTTTATGATATAAATAATTCAAGTATTAATAATAACATGGATTTTCTCTTTAAAAACATACATTCATTAATTGAATTTTTTCAAAATTATTGAGAACATTTATTTGTGATTGATGAAACCAATAAAAAATTTTGAATCTCTTTATCCATCCGATCTTTTAAATTTTATCATTAATAGCACATATTTGTTATAAAAAACAAATTATATAGTGCATTTGAATACATTTTACCTATCAATACCTTTCTTGATTGGTTGAATTATTTTAATCAATAATATATGATTCGGTGTGATACACTTTAGTGAAAATTATTGTTATTTAATGTTGTGCATTTTGGGATCTATTAAAGATAATAAAAAATTATATAATGTAAATTTTTATAAAAATAAAATCTACCGATGGATGATGATTAAACCATATATGATGAACAAGAGAATGTATGATATCTTTGTGAATGGAATTTTATTGTTATTTTACGAATAATTTATTTTTCTCAGAAGAAAGATAAGTAGGAAAATGTTGACTGGAAACTAAGATCTTGAAATCATGATTCAACATGGATATAATACATATCCTTCTACATTATAGTTATTTACATTTCAAACCAACTAACCATAAATAATTATAACATCACTTTCAATTTTCACGTAATAGAAAAATTTTCTTCAAAAAATTTTGGTTGAGATTTAAAAAATTTAAAATCTTATAGGGATGCTTAAATTATAGGGATTATGATGACAAATTTTATCATAAAAACATCATGATGAGAATAATTTATGTGAGGTTTGAATCATCATACATACATGACTGTATGAAATTGGAATATAATGCGCAAACATAATAGATAATTAGAAATTGACATGGTTGAAGAGCTTGGGTTATTTTTTTTAGTATTTGTTAATTTCATTGATATGTTTTTTGAAAATTTTAATTAAAAATTATTTTTATTTCTCACTTGTCAAGTATTCCAAATATTATGTGTGGGAGAATTGTAGACTTAATTTTTATTATTTTAATCATTATTTAAATGAATATATACCCAATATTTTGTCTTCTTAATAAATATTCAACATCTTTTGTTGAATTATATAATTTTTGAGATAAATTATGAAAATGACTTAAATCTAGACTTTGAATAATTTTTTACCACTTTGTTATTTTGATAATAATTTTAAAAAAACTAATACATATTTTTTCTTTATTATTTTTTGTATTCCCTTTCTTATATTTCATCATTTATTCCAAATGGGACTAGTGCTAAAATGACCATTTTAGCCTAACAAACAATATAAAATCTACTGTAGAATTTTTATGAAGACATAACCTTTTCTAGTAAATAAGAAATTGCACATGCCAAAAATATATAAAAGAGTTGATCAAAGATAGATAATAAAGAAGGATAGTTGCATGCATTCTTGTTAAATTTCAAGGAGAAACTATCTTGCGTTTGATGTTGTTGAATGATCTAAATTGGAAGAGGATGAAGAGACTCTCCATTTTCAAAAAGTTCACATTAGTAGACATGTAATAGAATTTTCATCAAATTATCAATTCCTTTAAAAAAAATTTGGTGAATAATTAATTCAAAATTGGAATAATTAATGGAGGGACCTCATCGATAGTATGCCAAAATATGGAAGTAAATCGATCCATTTTTCTATTGATAGAAAGGGGATGATTTTACTCATCTATTATATTTTCATTTCTTATTAAATTATAATCAAGGAGTATAGTTAAAATGAGGTGAAGGATGGATGGATATAATAATATGATGAATAGATTCTAATGATGATAATTTATTTGTAACACCCAATGATTTTGTTAAATTAATTTTTTAAATTAATTTAATCTTTCTTGTATTTTTTGTTTCACTCAACACTAAAAATTGATTATTTTATATTAAATATCTATGTTTTTGTTGAATTATATGAAAAACCTAGTAAATAATGGGAAAAATAAAACATTAATTTTATATTTATCTAAAAGAAACACAATGGTTAGCTTATGTTACATGAAATACTGACTTTCCTTGATGGCTTCCGTATCACCCAGGATTGAGATTTACCGAAATATAATATATTATATAAAATATTATTATTTGATATAATAATATAAAACCTAGAAATTAATTTGGAAAATATAAATAGATTTAATAACTTATTAAAATACATGGTCAAATTTATTGATAAGTTATTAAATAGATATTGATATAGGAACTAATTGAATAAAAAGGGAATGTTTTTATAAAAATTTCTTTTATGCACATAAGGGAATTTCATTGTTAAAAATTAAATTAATTAATACTGGTGAATGATATTAATAAAATATATCATATATATATTAAATAAAATATTATATATATTAATTGTATATATATTATAGACATAAGATTCGATGAAACCCAATATTACACATAAAAAACCTATAGTACTTTAAAATTATTTTTACAGTTATTTAATAGAGAACCTATATTAAATCTTTTTTTGGAAATTTTATTTTTTTATATTTCCAAATAAACATCATCTATGTAATTTTATGAGAAAAATTATATTGTGGTAAATTATTTTTATTTTTCATTACTATTCAATTATTTTAATAATAGTGAAAAATACTAGATTTTAATTTAAAACTACTTTTTCCTATAATATATTTATAAGATAAAATTATGTTTTTGATTATTATTAATGTTAAATTAGATATAATATAAATCTATTAATTCAATTTGGTTCATTGGAATCAATTTTACTTTTAAATTGGATATAAAATCTAACCAAACATTTGATTATTTTTACTTTAAAAACCTGCTTTGTTGTTCCATATACGGTCATTAAATTTTAATTAATTTCTGCCACATATATGAGTATAATTTTGGAAAATGGAAGAATTATTTATGATAATATTTATCTATAATTTCTAATAATTTCAACATAGTTTTTGAAGAAAAATATTACTGAAATTAATTAAATTTAATTACTATGATTAGAAGGAAAATTATACTAATAAAGGTCTAAACCTTAAATATAAGGTCCAAAATGACATTGAATCATGTAAAAAAGATATTTTATGGACATTATTCAATATTATACTCTAATTTTTAGAATTATACATTTATTGGATCCAATTTTCGAAGAAAAAATACAAGTTTAATTTCCTATCTAAAAATTTAGAAGAATACCACTCCCCAACAACAATAAAAAGCCACTCACACATCCCAATTCCTCACATATATAAAGACCCATTTTAGCATTCATGATATGATCATAAAGATCCTAAAAATACTAACCATCAACCATGTAGCCTTACCTTTCTAATAAATCTTTCCTTGGAAGCCCTTTGGTGCAAACCAAAAAGAGCTGCCCTAATAAGAGGAAACATCCTTCCTCAAGTTCATTAGATTTATTCTCATTCTACACGACCTCAATTATCTTATTACCTAAATATATTATAAAAAAATATTAAATATAATGATATGTTTTTATTCTCTGGGATATTTAACCACTTACACACACTTCAATCTAATATGTTACTGACATACCATTCCTGTGTATGGGGTGCTACCCCCTCACGAAATGATGTTGTTCGTTTTTTCTGTTATCAATATTAATGGTAGATAATTATGATGGAAAATATTTTTTATATGTTATATATTATACTTATAATTTATTTATAATTATTAAATTATTATATAACACATACCTTCATCCTTTCCAATTTGTACAAGTATGATAATTTCATTTGGGCAGGACTACTGCCTCCTCAATGTTATGTGATTCAGTCACATATAAAATGCTAGGTATTAAGGATCCATTTAGTAAAATTATATGATATTTATGATATAAAAATTCTATTTTAATTAAATTATATATTTATAAAAATATATTTATTTTTATTTTATCCTACCAATATGTCATCAAAATGTAAATAATGTCCATGTGTGTGTTCAGTCTACCATCTTCATGAACTGTGCATTAAATATTATATTTATATTTTATTTAAGTTAATATAAATACATATAAAATTAATATAAATGATATTTAAATCATGTTCTAAATAATTTATAACATGATATATGTGTAAGTACCAGAATATGTCAAATCTAAATATATGTGAAAAACAACATGGTTATAACTCAGAACACATCTTTAACATGGAAGAGTTAATAAAAGGGTAACCCAAAAAATATGAAATCTTATAAATGATTCCATAATATATTTACAATACATTTATATTTATTATATAGGAGATTTCATCTCGGAAAATTAAATTCAAGACTTATCGAATGGGGATTTCATATTACTTTTTTATTTATGTGAGATACATGTCATATGCATGACTCACTTCTTTTGTGTGGTGTATATAGTACCACATTAAATGTTATATCATTAAATTTATATATTTAATTATATTAAATACTTTAAATTATGTTATTATCTCAATGGTATCAGGATTGTAATGTAAATCAAGTAGAAAGGGTTTTCTCATCTAAATTTTCTTTTCTGTTAGACATAAGCTATGTTCAACCCATATTTTTAATATATTGGTTGTTTAATTACTATGTATGTATTTAATGAAACATATAAATTTATTTTATCATTATTTATATATAATTTTTATGATATTTTCTTTAATGTGGTTTATGTTTTAAAAGATACCAAATCTGAAAACTAATTCTGAATCAATTTTTTTTAAGACACACTACTTTTTATACACATATATTCTTTTAAAAGGTGTATATAAAGCCATTTTAAATGTTATATCAATAAAATAATTACATTAAGGATATTTTAATCTTCATTTAATTCCATTTTATTACATGTGGAGTATAATTTTTAGTTACGAAGTCGAAATAGTTTATTGAACCAATCTCATCATTTATTGAGATTGTTAACAATTATGTCTCCATTAATGAAATATTAGGATCAATATATCAATAACTATAATTAATTTTCTTATACTATTTTAATTCATGATATCATCTTGTATTATTACTATTTTTACACCCTTTCCAGAAAAATATCATTATGAAAGTGGTTTTTAGGAAGTTTGACTTTACCCCTCTCTTCGCCCAAGAATATGTGTTCTTTAAAAATTGATTTTTATTAAATAAATTCAAACATGTCTTACTATATTTCTTTAAATATTAATGGAAATTTTTACCGATGGTTTACTTGTGTTTCAATTTTATTAAGTGAAGTGCTCTTTTTATATTCTAATCAAGGAAATTTTCAAATGATTTAAGGTGAAAAATAGTGTTCGACATGTATTGACATACCCAATATCTTGGCCATCATTTTCATGAAAATAACATTATATATTTTAAAGGAAAATTTAAATGAAATTTTTTCCTCAATATCTAGAAATTATTTTTCTTTAAAATTATTTTCAAGGTAAATGTGCTTTGAAAATATGTTTTATGAATAAAAAAAATTTTAATTGATTTTAAAAGATTATTTTTTATGATTTAAAAAGATGACTCTAAATGATGATGATTTAAATGATTTCAAAGATTATTGTATCAGTTTTAAAAGAATAATGAAAGAAATATTTTATTCAAATGTATTAATATTAATTTTATATATTTTAAGGAAAACTGTTGTTAAACTTATTTTATATGATTCAATGTTATTTTCAAAACAAAAGGGATTTAAAATTGTTATTGTTTTAAAAATAATTTTTCAAAGAAAAAACAAAATATTCTTCAAGAATATTTTTTAAAATAATATTTCAATTTTTTATATATAATATGATATAATTTTTATAGTTTATGACATCATTACAAAAATATCAAAGAATAAAATTCATATTATTTCTTGAGTTGTTCATGTTATGATGTATTGATGTTCATGACACCCTTTTCTTTTCCATAGGTTATATGCTTTGGAAACCAGCTTCTTTTCATGGGTTATGATTTTATGAAATGATTATGAAGAATTTATCATTTCCATAGGTTATGATATGATAAAATGTAAATAATTCCCATTTAATTTTATTTTATATTATTTGATATTCATAAATACCATTACATTCATTGGTCATGATATGGTGAATGTTTTATATCTTGTAGAGTATACATGTGTGATTACATTATTTTATGGGTGGTACCTATATCTCCCTCTAATGCATTGGGTAAAAATGGATAACTCATGAGTATAAATTCTAATTTTGAACGCAATTACATGTTCATAATGTTATGTATGGACATAGTTTCTCATCTATAAGTTAATGTGTGGACTTAATTACAAGCTAATAATGTTATGAGTGAACTATGAAATGTTTTAATAATGTCATGCATGACCCAGATTACATGTTCAAAATGTTACTTATTGAACCAGGTTGCATGTCCATTGGTTTAACCATGAACATGATTACATGTTCACAATGTAATGTGTGAACCTGATTGCATGTTCTCAACGTGATGCATGGACCGGTTTGCCTATCCATAAGTTAATGTGAAGTCCTAATCTAATATAATTAACTTAATGAGTGATCATGTTTATACATATATGTGTTTACTAGGTTACAAGAAGGTCTGCATACCACAATTTCATGTATTATTAAAATATTATCCTTTTATGGATTCAATTCCAAATTACCTTATGATTTATGACTTATGAAATGAAAATATTTATTTCATGATTAATTTTTACAATCTTTGATATGGATGGTATAATCTTCCAATGATACAATAATTTTATCATTTTCTAATGATCATTTTATTCTTACATATCTCCATTATTTACCGTTATAGAAAATTTGAGAACACCAATTTTTATGCTTCCATCTCATAGGTTATGAAGATATTTTTTATGTATGATTTAACCAAGAAGGGATCTAGTTAAAAAGAATATAGTGGGATAAAATTTATCTCAATTACGTACAAATATTTAGGTTACCAATTTTCTAAAGGCATTATATTAATATGGTTTAATGGGGTATTTTTGAGTAATGTGATATATATTTTATAAATATAAATATTTTTCTATATATGTTAAGACTTTTTTTATAGTTATATTAGAGGGATTGATAGTCAACATTTATATACTCGAATTAGAAAACAGTAGTAAGATCCCTAAGTACATTTATAAGGATATGTATAGGGATGTATATATGGACAAGTCTATGGACAAGGATAAGTTGAGTAAATTAACCTAATTGTTTGGTAATGGATAGAGAAAGTGGTTTTCTAGAAATTCATTAATATCTAAGTATTATAAGTGTAATTGGTTCTAGAGAATTTGTACCAAGGAGTAATAACTCTGACAAGGTCTGCTGGTCTTGACTCGAGTGTAACCTAGTACAGACCAATGGGAATTATTGTGGACTTCGTTTGACACTATCATGGGATATTCCTTGGGAATCCACAAAATCATTATATATCATAATAAAGGATTAAAATAGAATATGACTATAAATAACCTTGGATAGACCTAATGTGTCATAGATTGAATGCATTTTTCATTATTTTAGACATAATATAAGATATTTTTCATGACTATGTGGATTTTATATTTTATAAATTTTTTTCAAACTGTTATTTATATTTTAAGTCAACATTCATAACCCAAAATAACCATGTTAATCCGGAATACAGTGGACTATTGAATCATTGTACTCCTGGGAAACTTAATTTTAATGAATATGGAGGTAAAAACCTCATTTTTATGACCACATAGCCTTATCAATACAAGAATCATTCTGAGATTCCAAATGACCAATAGGGGTATCTTGAATCCTTATTAAGAGAACATCCACATTGTTTTAGTAGAATGAATGATCCAATAGTTATTGTGTAATTGATCTGTGAAATTGAAAAGATATTTTTCATTCTCCATTATTTAGAAACTAAAAAGGTTATATTTGGATTATATCTCTAGGAAGGAGAAGCATGTTAGTGAATGAACAATATCAAGAATATAATGAAAAATTATAAAAATTTCCTTATGGTTGGGAATAGTTCATGTAATTTTTTAACTAAGTACCTTTCTGATATTACCCATTCAAATAGGAGATTAATTTTTTTCATCAATCTCATAGTTATTATGAGAATATAATGATATAATTAAAATATCTAAATACTATGGAGAGAGAGATATTTGATTTACATTATGCTCAATGGGTTGAAGAGATTATTGAGGAAATTGTCTTATGGGTACTGTTAAATCTATTAAGTGTGGAAAGAACAGTCATTGTGTGGATGAATACCAAGGTAATTTGAATGAAGAGAATTATCCAAATGAATCACCTCTCACAATTCAATGATTCAAATTTAAGGTGGATAGTAATTATGGTAGAATGTTCATAAAACCAAAGGATAATGATGATCATCTACATGAATAATATGTTATGTTGATGGACAAAGGTAAAGATTATATAGTCAGAAGGGATAAAGTGATTGACGAAAATTATGGAACAATTATCTTCCACTCCAATATTTGAAATTTCAAGTTATCTTTTGTATGAATAATCCCTAAGAATAACTTAATTTTTAACCTTTTGTGTGGTTTCATGTCATTATCTCCCTCTACAGGGATCTTGGGATAATAAAATCATATTTAATATTCTATCGGTATAAGTATGGACCCAAGTCTCCAATGTATATATTTTGGTTTATGATAAGAACTTTGTTAATGAATAAAAGGTGAATTAGATTTTTTAAGGGTTAACAGGTTAACCATTTATCGAATAGACTAAGTCAAAATTTGGATGAGATTTTATAGATTTATCATATTACCTCACCATATGAGGATTTATTCATTTTCGATAAAATTTTACAACCATTTTGTTTTGATAAAGATAAATTAAATGAATTTTAATTTTATATATGAATCTCATGATCAACTAATTCGTTAGGGACTAATAATTCAACTTCATTTCTTAGAGTAAGTGATAAAGAATAAATAATTCAAGGCACATAAAAAGTGTGATATTGTGCATAAAAAAAGAAATAAAATCAAGTATGTATATTTCATTATTTTCTCAGATGATAAAATAATACCCAAACTCATGGACAATGATATTGAAAAAGGATTATCCATACAAATTTGTTTTTGTTGAACAGATGGTCTTATAAATCATTATAGATTAATTGTTATAAGGCCCTTAATATTTCATTGATCATTATATTGATAGTTATAAATGATATTATTAGTCTCTATAATTATTTAAGATTTTATTTTATGTCCAATCTTCTCTTCCAACTAATGTTATCCTATTTAGAATCCTTGCAATGTGTTACATTGAGTAACAGTTGTGGTTATAACATTACCTTTTTAATGTATATTTTAGTATTCATTTTTATGATGCATATTTCATTGAAATAAATATTTAATGTCTTAAACCATTGATTTCCCATATAAATTTTGAAGGATAAATTCATTTTAAATGGGGTATAATGTAACACCATGATTTTTTGTTAAAAGTTTTTTTCCAAAAATAAATAAATCTTTTGGATGTTTTTCATTTCACACAACATGGGAAATAGTTTATTATAAATGAAATCATAGTTTTTGAAATGAGTTATATGAAAAAACACATTAACTATGAACCACATGCAACATAAGTTTTAGCCTTCACTATATGGAACATTGAGGATAGCTTTTGTTACATTAAAAACTAACATTCCTTGATGTCCTGCATAAGATGCCAAACCACGTTTTTTTGAAAAATAATATATTATTAAAAAAATTATTACATAATATAATAATAAATATCATATCCATTTTATTAGTTTTTATTGATAGGATTGAATAACTTATAATAATACAAGGTTGAAATAATTGGTTACACAGTAATTAGAAATGAATATAATAACCAATTGAATATAAAGGGAATGTTGTTATAATAAATAATTTTATACTCTCAATGGAATTTTATCATAATAAATTCAATTAATTAATAATGATGAATGATATTAATTAATTATATATAATATATATATTAAATAAAATATTTTATAAATTCATCAGATATATTTCATTTCCATAAGATAGGAACAAACCCAATATTACACATGAAGAATCCTATATTTTTATCAATGTATTTTTAGAACCCTTTAATGGAGAACTTATTTTAAATCTAATTTTTGACCTTTTTGAATTTTATATTTTAGAGTTAACTTCATATTTAAAATTGATAAGTAAAAATTGGTTTAGGGTGAATTTTTGGTGTTTTTCTATGATGTTTTATTTTTTAATGAATAGTTACAAATAATGGATTTTATTTTAAAACTATTTTTTCATGTAATTTATTTATATGGTTAAATAATGTTTTTATTGATTTGAATGTTACATTATATCAAATAATAATAAACTAATCCAATTTTGATTAATTTAAAAAATAATTATAATGATGAAGAAGAAAATTAACTTAAGAAAGTACAAAACCATAAACTTAATGCCAAAAATGACATACATAGTTGTCCAAAAACCATTGTATGGAAATAATTAAACTATATAATCTCCTAGATCAATGTTTTACAATTATTTTTTCAACTTGTCATAGGAATAATGTGGGTGGAATTCCCATTCACAACATTTACAAGGATTCCAATCCTTCAAGACTATAAAGAGGAACTCACCCCACCCACTTCCCCACACCTTCCATGAAACACTTTGATCAACCAAAATGTTCTCAAATAGCTATTTATAATACATAATCTGGATATAGAATCTGAAAATTGGGCATAAATTCATATAAGGAATTACATTGGTGCAAACCAAGATGAGTTACCCGAATAAGAGGTAACATCCATCCTCAAGCTCTTTAGTTTTATTTACATTATCCACTATAATAATTAGTCTTATTATGTGATTATATAATAACAGTATCCATAATAAACTAAGATGTTATAAATATATTGTTTATATATACACTTACACACACATCCTTCTAACGGGAAACGAACTTACCGTTCTTGAATACGTTGAACAACCACCTCACGAAATGATGTTCTGCGTTTTTTCATTTACCAAGTATAATGGTTTGGAATTTTGTGGAAAAATATATTTTTATATGTTATATATGATATTTATATTTTATTTATACTTCATTAAATATTATATAACACATAAATTCTTTATTTTTATTTTGTGTGAGTACAATAATTTTGTGTGGGGAATTATGGACTACCACCTCCTCAAACATCTGTGATTTGTTCAAACCGTATGTGCAATGTATTAAGGATTTTTTAGTAAAGATTTATCATATGGATGTAATAAATTGATTATTTAAATATATTATATATTTATATACATTTATTTCATTTTATTTCTTTCGTTCAATATGATAATAAAGATGAAACATCGTCAATGTGTTTGTACAACCTACCGTCTCTATGAACTGTGTATTCCATAATATATTTATACATTATATAGATTTCTATAAATATTATATATATATATATATATATATATATATTTTAAAATATTTTTATCATGATATAAATATGAGGAGAAAAATATAACAAATCAAATCACATATGAAAAACAACGCAGGTAATATCCGGAACACAACTTTAACATTGAAGAGATAATAAACAGGTAATTAATGGACCTAAAAATTATTATATAGTATTATCCAATTGAATATGGTTTCATAATATTTTTATAAAATACTTATATTTATTATACATGAGGATTTAACATCTGCGAATAAAGACAAGTATTAATGTTAAGGGGATTTATTCTCACTTTTTATTTATGTGAGATACATGCCATATTCACCAGTCACTTATTTTTAATGGTGGTATATATCTACCTATGATATCTTATATAATTAAATTAGTTTATATAATTATATAAAATGATTTTAATTATGTCATTTTCTCTTGGATATCATTAATCTAAGGTAACGTATGTATTAAGGGTTTTCTCGTCTAGCTTTTATTTTTATTAATACACTAGCAATGTTCAACACCTATTTATTATATCTAGTGTGTTTTATACTCATGTAAGTATTATATGATCCGTATAAACAAATTTATCTGTATTTAAAATTATTTTCTCTGATATTTTCTTTCATTGGATTTGTGTTTCAAAAGTTTCCAAATCTATCAAATAATTTTATATGAATTTTCCTTTTTTGAGACACGTTCGATGTTATACACCAAAATTATTTTACAGGGTATATATAATTCCATTATACATATTATATAACAATCATAACTATTTTTATGATATTTTAATACTAATTTAATTTCCTTTTCTTACATGGAGGGTATAATAAAAATTTACCAATTGGTAATAGTTTAGTGACACAATCACATCGTTTATCTTGATTATTAACAGTTATACTTCCATTGATGAAATATTCTGATCTATATATCATTATCTCTAATTAATTTCTTATTCATTCAGTTACTCATGATATACATATTTATTAATACCAATTTTACACTCATTGGTGCATAATATTATTAAGAATGTGTTTTTATGGATGTTTGAATATACCCCTCTTTGGCCAGATAGTGATGTTCTTTCAAAACCATGTTTTCTAAAAATGGATTAATTTTTTTACAATTATCCTATAATGTTTCATGGAAATTTATAAACATGTTTTACCATTTTTTATAAAAATATATTTAAAATGAATAATCCTATTTTTTCTTGATCATGGAAAATTTCAAAACTATTAAGGTGGAAAAGGGATGTTCAGAATATATAGACTTACCCATCATTATGACCATAATTTCCTTGAACCAACCTTTTAAAATTTACAAGGTTATTTTTTAAGAAAATATTTTTATTAATATTTTGGATATATGGTGATTTAGAAATGTATTTCAATGAAAAATGTTTTTGAAAAACTGTTTTGTGTTTAAAATGTGTTTTAAATGATTTTAAATCATATTTTATATGATATTGAACAGTTTTCTTTTAAGAGAAAGATTTAAATGATAAAAAATATAATTTTATATGTTTTTGAAGTATTTTAAAAGAAAAATGTTTCGAAAAATGTTTCAATATTTCTTTATAAGTATTCAAGGAAAATTTATTTTCATAATGTTTTCAACATTCCATTATATGATTTCAACTTTATATAAAAAAGAAATAGTTTTCAAAAGGTTTAATGTTTAATAAATAATTTTTCAAATAATAAATGATATTTTTCTTCAAGAAAGTATTTCAAAATACATTTCTAAGCTATTTTCCTTCTAAGATAACCTAATTTTCTATAATTTATGACTTACTTAGAATACGATACCAGAATAAAATTCATATAATTTTTTAAATTGTTCATGTTTTTATATAATGTTTTTTATGACACCAATTTCAATTCCTTTTGTTATATACTTTTGGAACCAGAATCTTTTCACGACGTATGATTTGGTGAAATGATTATGAAACCTTTCTCCTTTCCATAGGTTATTATGTGATACAATGTTAATAATACCAATTAATTTTCATGTGTTATGATTGGATTTGTTTGTAAGAGTAGAGTAATCAAGAGGTAGTGAATTGAGTATTTATAAAAATTTATATAATAAGAGATTATTTGAAATTCCCCCAATTTTTATGATTTTTTTTCCAACTTATCCCTTAGTGAATTCATATGATATTGTCTCTTAAATTAATTTCCAAAAATATTGGTTAGATATCATTTGCTAAGACTAACTATCAGATTTCAATTTAGAGTTTTGAAATATGTTATATGAACAATGTAAAACTAAATGGTAAAAACATAGCATAAATAATACATGAGGATCTATCTCAATAATTGACATAATCTTATCCACATGGTAATCACCTACCACAAAGAAGCTTAAATTAATAAAAATTATGGTCCAAACCCTGGATCACGATTCCCAATACCACATTGGGATGTCTAGATCACCCTTGACCTCTACCACAATTCTTCTTGGAAAAAATAAAAAATAGGTCACACACAATCTCTTCCATTGTTCTATACGAGATAAAAATGGATAAAAAGAGTGTGAGATTGAGGATATCTAGTATCATCCAATTATACATAGGATTCAGTGTTTATGTGTGTAACAGATAGATACATACACTATATATAAATGTAAATAAATGAACATAATAGAGAAAAATGTGTAGAGTTAGGTTTAAAGGCATTGTGTATTATGAAGTGCATCTTTAGAATATTTTGAGAGAGTAGAGTTGAATTATGAATCTTCTTTTGGATGTTGACATGAAAATAGAGTGTCTTATTCTGGATTCCATGTACATGAATGGTTGTGTTGGTATATTCATCTCCTTTATAGATATGCTGAAATAGTTAGTTAATTTTATGTTTAGCTTTATTGAGATCACCTCATGTGTTTTTCTTTTATTTAGTTCACAATGTTTTCATGGAAGCTTTATATTTTCTTAATTATATCTATCATAGGCATGCACGACACAAGACCACCTTGCTTCCGTATATATCTACTCTCATTTTAAAATGAATTTTAATTTTAAGGGCCAAAAAAGATAATGTACATTCCACATGCATCCACTCATCGTACCTCATATTATCTACAAAAATTCCTACATAGGATTATAAAATATGTCAGTATTATTAAATGAAAATAATATAACCACGAAAAATAATATTAAAAAATGTATATTTAAATTTATATTAGTGAATCGTTAGTCTGTGTCCCCTTCGATCAGTGTCTCCTTATTTTGGTGTCTCAACCCATTAGTATGTTATTCTTTCAGTCTTTCCATACATCGGTGACTCACTACATTGGTTCCTCGTTTCAACGGTGAGTCCTTACTTCGGTTGGTGAGACAATTGTTCTACTAGTGATACAGTTGATCTATAGGTAACTCATTTCAAAAGACGATGAGTCCTTTCATCGATAGCACCATGAAATGGTATGTTACATGAACTGACGGAAGGTTTCCTGCATTGGTGAGTTATATGAAATGATGATTTGCCTATGTCAGTGTCTTCGAAAATGGTGAGTGATTTGTGTCAGTGTCACATGCAATGGTGAGTCCTTAAAAATGCGTCAACATCACATACTTAGAACATATGCATGCTTGATTAATATTTTAGTGATTCATAAGTCTATCGGTGAGCCATCTATCTTTCGGTGTCAGTGACAAATAGTTAGATAATTTTAGATGTTTTGTCTGTCTTACAATTCAAAAAAGTCAACGAACGTTAATGTCCATAATTACACACATATAATATGTTGTAATATTTTTTTTCTTAATCACACATAAATAGTTATATGATTGAAATGATCTTATATTCAAGATAATTCATTAACATAATTTAGAATATGTTACATAAAGTAAGATATATGTTAATATATGACATGAATTGTGATAATTAAAATAATTTTATTATGAGATAGTGGCCAAAAATATATATTATCCAACACTCTCCCCCTTTTTATGATCACAAATAATGGCATTATTAAATTCAATTGGAGAAATATTAATGTAAAAATTATTATTATTATTTTCCATAATGGGAAGGGGAATGTATTAGAGATAATTATGCATAAACACTAATAAAGTTTTCTACCTTTTAATCATGCTTAATAAAGTTTCCCCCTATTTGGATTAGGAAAAATTGGGAGAGTGAGAAGAAAACTAAAAATAGAAAAGTATAAATAGTGAAATATCATTTGTAAGAAAAGTACATTGCATTAAAAAAAGAAAACTAACTCATACCTATCAGAGAAAAATACAAACTTCTCTATACGGTCAAGGGGTTCCTTCCCTTTATCAAAAGAATCAATAGATGGTCTTGTATATGGGGAAGGTTGAGAAGTATGAGGGACTAAATTGATTTTATGAGGAGGTAGAGGCACTCCTTCAGGAACCACATAATTTAGAGAAGATATGTGCTAGAAAAGAATCGAAGGATGAACAGTTTCTGCAGTGATAGTTCTTATATGATATAAAGCCTAAAAAATCGATGTTTGAGCTGGAGCAAACATTGAACCAGTAGGACAAGTTGGCGTAGCTGGAGGTACCACCATGGTTTTACATTGAACATGGAGACATCGTTTAAACATCATGATTTTTTCTTTAATGATATCTCTATAATATTTCATTACCTTTCAAAAATCATATTTGTTTTCAATGACCATATCCAAGACGAGAGAAAATTCTATCAACATCTAAAGCTGATCCTTAAAATCCATTGTTACTAGAGAAAGAGTAATATTTATGGCCAAATACATAAAAATACTTTTCATTTGATGCTTTGTGATGAGTTTGGATAAAAACTTATTAATATTTTTATACATATATTCTAGATTGTGTGAAGATATAATTGTAAAATACTTCACAAGTTAATGTACCATATCTAATGTGTCATCAACCTTGGCCATACTAGCAATCGATGATTTCAACTCTTCTTTCAAAACTGAACGGATAGTAACAAGATCAACATATTAGGTAATCTGAAATGGTGGATCATAGGTAGAAGAAATACCAGAGGACATTTTTCCTAGATTGGAAAACCCTTGATCTATAAAATAAGAAATTGGATTCTCATGTCCTTTCATGACACTTTCCATTGTGTTCTTATACAATGTGGTGAAGGCATTGATGCTAGTGGTTAACTTGTTCTACTCATTACCATATTTGGTGTTTCATTTCATAATTTTTTCTATAGTTGTGATTAAATTTGGCTAAATTTATTTAATCAATATATTTGAAACTGAAGTAGCATCAGCATGAGATACACTCGGTGAGGCTGATGTAGAACTAGAAGCTCCAGATTTCATTACACCATCAACCATAGAACAAATTACTTTCAATTTTTCATTCAACATAGTGTTACCTCTCCTAGATTCTTCAATTTCATATCTCATTTGAGATTTTATTGAGTGTCTTATAAAGGCACATATGTATTTCATAATGATTTAAAAATAAGACTTAGTGACATAATCACTAGAGGAGGTCTCAGCCACTGGTTCCCTTGTAGAAAGTTCAAATACATCATCATCATTATCTTTATAATCTAACTGTAGTGCCACATAACAAGAACTCCACATACATTCAGCCAGAATATCGTAATCCAGAGTAGTAAGAGTATCAATATGTACTCTTCCAATTTGATGCTCTTCATTAGGCTGACCTTCCTTTTCTTGAGGATTCTTCTCATTTTCAGGCTTCTTGGCATATTTCTCCCCCTCAATAATTTCTTTTGGTCTAGGTTTCTTGTCTGGGTGTATAGTTCATTATATAGTATAGACATCTTTATAAATGGGTTCAGTTGGAGAAACATTTTCATCTTGAACATCACACTCAATAGATGCACTAACATTAACTTCAATAACCTCAAATCTAACAACATTTGGATTTTGAATTGGATGACTAGACTCAAAATCACTACCACATTCTCTACTTTCTTAATTATAACAATCTTAATTCATTTATTTTCAATTGTCATCATCAACATTCTAACATTCTTCTTCCATACATGATTCTGAACCACTATCAACACTATCACCATCCACTTCTTCATCTTCTTCTACACTATATTCACTGCCATATTCCACACTTCCTCCAACTTATGTTTCTTCACTCATAGTATATTTGAGAATAGGTTCCAGAGAAGGTATGTTTATATGTGGACTTATAGGTCCAATAGAGACTCTTTTTATTGCTCCTGTAGTGTATTGGGCACTTAAATCATCAACTGTCGAACCCACATCTCTGACAGGAGTGCTAGGATCCTTCTTCTCATCTGAAGAAAAGGATACATTTTCATATGAAAAATGGAATGAATTCACATTATCCCTTAGTCTAACTGGATGATCTATAAGATTGAAATTTTTCATATAGTCAATCTTTATCACCAACCTATTCTTCTTCCACGGGTTCCAATTAATTTTCATTCACTTATATATGTTAGATCATAAACATATTTCACTATATTCACTATCAACAAATTCATCAACTTCATTTACATAGCCTTACTCTTTAAGTATTGCTGAAATAATTTTGTATAAGAAGAGATAATTTCACATACAACTAGGTTTTATCATCTCATTTATGTGAACCATTAGATATCTAAACAGATTCCATTTAACTTATTTTTGTAGCAAATACAATAAGTATACTTCTTGATACATGAGAGAAACAAATTCCCCTTTCCTAGGAAGAATATGGTGATGAATAAAATTAAATAAAATTACCCACCCACCATTTAGTTCTGAGGAAATTGGCCTCCTATGTTCTTCATTTATTGTTAGCTCTTTCATAGCTGTCTCATAGAAAAATTAATCACTTTCGGGTGGATAAGTACCTTGGTAATTATCAAATGCTCCTTTTTGAAGAACCTTAATAATGTCATCCATATGTATTGAAAATAAATTGATTATCTTATATTTAACACTCAAATTAACAAATTCTACATCACTTCCTTCAAAATAATGATCCATATTGAAGTAAAATTCATATAACTGATTCAGGTAGAAAACACTATCATTGTTGGTAAATGAGTCAAACTATCCTTGATCTTGTATCACCTTCAACAACAAAGACTATCTCTCATAGTGAAATTCCACTAGTACTTATTAACCCATGATTACAAAAATTATTACCATACTATGATTTACATGACCTAAATGTTTCCATGATTAAACATTCTATTTCATGGAAGCATGAGACTCACCCTCTTCTAGATCTCTCCACGCACACGCCATTTCAAACAGTTCTATCTGGAGGTTAAAAGGTGAAAGGTTGGCGGTAATGAAAGAGTGTGGAAACCAAGAGAGAGAGAGAGAGTATTAATAAATTAGTAGAGTGGATCAATTCAAATTTATATCATTAAGATATATTCAAGTTACACAATCGTGAAACTGCGAATCAGGTTCACTAGAATTATTGAAATATTGTCATTTTAAAAATAATTTAAAATATGTAGAAATAAGGAGTCATCTATTTTGTCATTATAGAATTTGTATACCACCAGTAGTATCATTGTTACAACGGTGTCGGCATGAAAAAAAATTTATACCACCAACGTTTTAAGTTTGAAAATGGTGTCGTCATGAAAACATAATAAAAAAAGACCATAGGAAAGGAAAACAAATGGTCTTACAGATTAATCATTCCTAAATCACGTTTCATGTAATTCATTCTTATAGAGTTCAATGGCTTAAGGAATATGTCATTTAGCTGATATTTAGTGAAAATAAATTCTAAATTGAAAATACACGTTTGATAATGATATCTCAACAGGTGATGTCTTACATCAATATGTTTTGTTTGAGAATGAGTAACTGGGTTCTTAGATAAGTTAATAGAACTTTTTTTGTCACAGTTTATTGGTACATGTCTAAATTGATATCCATAGTCTAGAAAACTGTGTTTCATCCGAAAATTTTATTCCCAATAGCTACCAGTAGCTATGTATTCAACTTCAGCAGTAGGCAACCCAAAATTTTTTTGATTCTTAATACACCATGAAGCCAAAGTCTTTCCCAAAAAGTGACTTGTCCTAGAGGTGATTTTTCTATATAACTTGAATCCACCAAAGTCATCATCAAAATAATTTACTATATCAAATTATTTGTCTATGGGGTATAAAAAACATAAATTGAGAGTATTCTTGAGGTTTTCCAAAAAATATTTAACAACATTCCTATGAGATTCTTTGGTATTTTCTTGAAAACAGTCACACATACAAACACTAAACATTATATCTGGCCTAAAAGAAGTCATGTAGAGAAAAATTCCAATCATTCCTTTTTAAGTGGTTTGATAGGCATAATTACCATCTTCATCAATATCAAACATACATGTATTACTCATTGAAGTCTCACTACTTTTAATGCTATCAAATCCAAATCATTTTAAAATATATTTTGTGTATTTAAATTTAATTAAATTTATAACTTCTTTATTTTGAAAAATATAAAATCCATGAAATAACATTAATTCACCCATTAAGCTCATTTAAAATTCGTTTTGAATCATTTTTGAAAACTCAATACATAATGAATTTTGTGAAATTCCAAAAAATAACATCATCAAAATAGATTATAAAAACTAAAAAATATTTAGAAATTATTTTTATAAAAATAGTAGGATCAAAAATTACATTTTTGAATCTTTTGGATATAATAAAACTACATAATCTATCACACCATGCTCTTGGAGCTTGTTTTAAACCATATAAAACATTTTTTAATATGAAAAAAATTGTTTTGAAAATTGTGGTTTGTAAAACCATGGGGTTTTGTAACAAAAACAACCTCAAATATATACCCATTTAGGAATTCACTTATAACATCCATTTGACAAAGTTTGAAATTAAGATGGTCATCATAATCCAGAAGGATTCTAATGGCCTCATGACTATTAATGGGTGAAAAAGTTTCCTCATAGTCAATGCCTACTTCATGAATATAACATTGTGTAACCAATCAATATTTATTTCAATCTATGTTACCAGATTCATCTACTTATTTCTTAAAAACCCACTTAGTGACTATGATGAAGGTGTATATGGGTCTATACACAAGTTTCCAAACATTATTTCTTTCTAATTGGTTATGTTCTTCTTGCATAGACATCACCCACTATTCATCTTTAATTGCATCAATAATGTATTTAGGTTCAATTTGTGATAAGAAATCTTGATGTTAAACCAGATTTCAAAGAGAAGCTCTGGTTTGTGTTCCTATATCTAAGTCTCCAACAACAACATCTAAACGATTTCTTGTTGGTCTAGAAAAGGATGGTGTAGAAACATCAGGTTCATCTATATGTTTGGGTTAATCATGTTTAGATTCTAACGAATTTCTTGAACTGTTTGGTTTAATAGATTTCTTGACAGGGGGATTAGATTATCTTTGTTTTATATTTATGTTTTGCATATCATATTAAATATTGTATCGTGAGGTCTTAGGGATATGTGGGTATGTTTCATCAAATTTTATATATACAAATTCTTCCACAGATTCAGTTATTTTATTAAATATTTTACTCAATTTACTAGAGGTTGAGTAACCCAAGAAGATTCATACATCACTCTTGGATGTGAATTTGTCAAGATTTTTCTTTGTATTAAGGATATTGACATTGAAACCAGAAACATTTAAATAACTAACTATGGGTTTTTATTCTTCCATAGATGATAAATAGTCTTCTGGAGAATAGGTCTAATTATGATTATATTAGTCATATTGAAAGACATATTAACCGCAACATCCCAAAAGTTAAGAGGTTGAACATATTAATTAATCATTTTTCTTGGTATCTCTTTTAAGGGTCTATTTACTCTTTCCACAACTCAATTTTTCTGAGGTGTCATGGGGTAATAACAGTTATGACTATAATCATTGTGTGAGAAAAAAGATTCAATGTATTGATTTTTAATCTCATGTCCACGATCACTTTTTAAGGATTTTATTCTATGTCTAAAAATATATTCCACTATTTTAGCAAACTTGGTGAGGTAAGTGCAAGCATCACTTTTGTGAGAGAACAAATAAGTCCAAGAATATCTATAATATTCATCTACAAGAACATAAACATAGTGATTCCCATTTAAACTAAAAACATGAGAGGGTACAAACAAATCCATGTGACCCAACTCTAAAGCTTGAGAAGTTGAAACATCATTCTTTTATTTGGATGATATGTTATGTTTTTTATCCTTTTTATAAGGATTAAAGACCTTTTCATTTGAAAAATCATGTTTGGGTAGATACATTACTAAAACTTTTCTAGTAATATTTATAAGAGAGTTTACATTATTGTATCCTAATATCCTATGTCAAATCCTTAACACTTTTTGAAAGACACATAAACAAGAAATATATTGAGAATATAGTGAATCTATGTTAATAGATTATACATTTTCATTTATAAAAGCATAAAATACTAAATAATATATAGAGTTAAAAACTTTTTAGGCATCATTTTCAAATTTAACATGAAATATGTCTTCACATAATTTGGAGATAATAAGAATATAATACATTATCTATCATAAAAAATTACTTATGAAATTAGAAATGAGTTAGAGTTATCAATTTGGCCCAGGAAAATTATTTTTCCTTTATCATTGTCTTCAATTGTGAAATATCAACCATAATTATTGACTATGTTCTTCATGCTTGAATAATATTCTCTCATGTGTTTCATACGTCTATTTTCCCAGTATCCTTGACTCTTGTAAGATATCTTCGAAAATATTTTCTACATTAGAGTAAAAAAAGACTTTGGTACCCATACATGTTTGGGATCAGTGACATTAGTAATCAATGATTTTGGTTGCCAAATTTGACTAATGGGTTTTTTATAAGCATTATGTACCAAATTTTAAAAATGGACTTTATTTGTTCATGAAAAACTATAGATTGTAAAGTAATATTCAAACCAAAACTAGTACTAGTGTTTTGAATCATTTGTGGAAGAACATATTTTCCAGATTTAGATCCAAAATGTGTTTTAGATAAGTTTCTCTATACCGGTTGATATAAAATACGAGAAGTGTAAATAATAGATATCTATTTTCCACGAATTTGAGTAAAAGATTATTTTTCAATGGTAAAATTTTCTAATTCTTTCATCAATTTCTTATTAGAAATTTTTAATACATTGTTTTCCTTGAGTAGTAGAGCATTCAATTCTTTTTGAGTAGTGCGTTTAATCTTAATATTTATAGTATGAGTATTCTGTTTCATTAATTATTTATATTTATCTTTTAGTTCATTACATGTTTCTTCCAGTTTGTTACAATATTCAAATAGTTCATCACTTTTCATATCTTCCGACTTAATAAAATTTTTAGATTAATAAGAACTATGTGTAGGGGAATCTAAGGATACAAAATATGTGTTTTTAATTAAGCACATATTTTCCAAGTCATTTTTCCCTTCATGAGATGATACTGATTCACTGGATCTATCCTAAGCGGAAATCCAGATGGTCTTCACATATTTCAGATACTTATTGTCTTGGTTTTCATATTTCATTTCGTATTTTAATTTAAAACTATTATCATTCACATGTCCCCTCCTATTACATTAATATAATAGAATATCCTCTGGTTTTCCACTTCTTTTCCTATCCTTTATTCATCTTCCCATATTATCATATCTTTATTATAATTCATCTTCCTAAAAAACATATTTTTTTTTAATATTTAATGAATCTTCTAGCCAACTGAGCCACCACTTCATCACTATCTAATGTTGATTCATCATTACTGGAGAATTAAGAAGAGGATAACACCTTCAATTTTTTCATTATTCTTAGAGATAGTAGTCTTGAAAGATACATTTTTTCTCTTATGTTCATCATCTTATTCATTGTTGGCATTCAACTCTTCCTAATACACCAACATCATTCCAATGAGTTCATTGATAGGTAATTTTTTTATGTCACATGATTCAATAATTTAGAAAAAAGTTTCTCTCCATATATCAAGTAACTATATGAGAATCCAAATAATATGATCTTTGTCTATTACATCACTTCATAGGGAGATCATAGTGTTCACAATTTCATTGAACATGAGATACATGTTTGAAATAGGCTCATCAAGCTTCATCAAAAAATTTCATATTTAATTGTATATGGGTTAAGTCTCATTTCCTTAACTCTATAAGTTCCCTCATGTTTTAAATAAATGGTATCCCAAAATTCATGGGCGATTTTACGTGAAAGAATTGTGTTAAATTATTAATCTCTAAAAGAACAGTATAATCTATTCTTGTCATTGCAATTATTTTTATAGGAAGTCTTAGTTGGGTCATCCCATGTGGTTTTAATAGTACCTAGAATGATATACTCATCTATAATTGAATATAAAATCTCAAAACAGATATATTCTAATTCCATTTTCAATTTAATTTTTTATTGGGGATAATTTGTTCTATTAAATAATGTAGTTCTATTGGTTGCATCACCATCCATACTATTATCCATAATAAAATTTTTAGAATAAGACTTTTATGATATAGAAATTTTGTATTAACAAAAAATTAATGATCATTGAAATATGACTAAAATCATAGTAGAAAATATTGAAAAAGCATTGAAAACAGAAAATTCATAAATCCTCTGATACCAAATGTTGATCTGAGTAGAGCACTCAAGAGGGGCTTAATTGAGTGTCTATAAAAATATCTATAAAAAGATATTATTTTTAATTCACCTAATATTTGAAATTTTATTTCCAAGATAGCTAAAAGTTAATTGAAAATATCTTGACTATTTGATTAATTTTTTCTAGAGATTTATCACTTTTAAGTTGTATCAATTTTATTATTAACAGAGCTTTTGAATCTTACCTAATAAGTCAGTATGATTATAAACACATGCTAAGAGTTACTATGAGAGTTCAATTTTGTTTTTTGAAATATGTGATAAAAATAGTGAAAAAAATGGTAAAATCACATCAGAAATAAAACAAGAGGTTCAGTCTTAAGAAGATACATAATCCTCGCCACTTTTTGATCACATTTCACCATTTAGTTTAAATTAATAAACAGTTTTATCCATAGATGGGGTCGAGGTTCATGATAATACAAAAGGAAGTCGAAGCAACCCTTGACCTCTACCACTATTTTC
Source organism: Viscum album (assembly GCA_963277665.1). NCBI lineage: Eukaryota > Viridiplantae > Streptophyta > Magnoliopsida > Santalales > Viscaceae > Viscum > Viscum album. The sequence goes on along the minus strand of OY728164.1, from coordinate 916,295,492 downwards.
TGTGGGAAGAACAACGAATAGGTCACACTCATCCTCTTCAACATTTCTACATGGGATAAAATTGGATAATAATCGTGTGATATTGATGACATCATGTATCCTATAGTAATGCACTAGAGTCAGTGTGTGTGTTAGTAATAGACAGATACACACACTTCTTAGAAATGAAACTAAATGAAAAAAACAGAGCAAAAGATTTAGAGTTCAGTTTAAAGGTTCTATGTGTTATGATGTGTAGCCTTGGACACTTTTGAGAATGCGTAGTTGAATTATTAGTCTTCTTATTGAAGTTGACACAAAAATAGATTGTCATATTCTGGATTCCAGATACATGTATGGTTGTGCATGTATATTATTCTTCATCCTTGATTTGATGAAATAATTTGTCAATTCAATGTTCAGATCAATTGTTATTTCATTTTTTGTTTTTCTGTTCTTGAGTTCATAGTGGTTGCATGAGAGATATAGATGTTCTTCAGTATATCGCGCGCAGGCAGGCACCACACTACACGATCTTGTTTCTGTATATCACATTTCCCTTTTTAAAATGATTTTTATTTCCGATGGCTGACTATGATCATTTATATTCCATGAACATCGGCTCATCATACCATGTAATGTTTGATAAAATACCTATAGTGAATTATAAAAAAATGTCTGTATCACTAAATAAAACTAATATGACCATTAGAAGTATTATTAATAAATACAGATTTAAACAGTCTATTTATGACTCATCTATTAGTGTCTCCTTCTTTCGGTGTCTCCATTTATTAGTGTCTCAACCCATTGGTATTTAATTCTATTGGTATTTCAACACAGTGCTTCATGATACCATATCTTTTCATAGTTCATTTTTTGGTGAATGTTTTATTATCTTTGGGAACATGCTTGTAGGATTCCATAATGTGACAGGTGGGACCTATATGTATGTACAATTCATTATGTGACTATGGAAGACTAATGAGTATTAATGTTATTATTGAGTATTATTATATTTTCACAATGTTATTCATGGACCCAGTTTCTTGTCCATAAATTTATGCATGAACCTGATTACATTTCTACAATGTTTTGAGTGAACCTTATTATCTGTTCATAATATTATGTGTGAACCAGATTATATGTTCATAGTGATATGCATGGACCTGGTTTCATGTCTATATGTTGATGCATGAACCTGATTACATTTTCAAATTATGACAAGTGAACTTGATTTCATGTTCACAGCATGATTCTTGGATATGGTTTCAAGTCAATAAGTTTATGTGTGGGCCTGATTTCATGTCCTTAACTTAATTAGTGAACCGATTTTTAATTATGAAAGATCAAAATGTTTTAAGATATTGTGTATTCCATAATTTGATGTCTTATCCTTGTGTTATGATTTCATGGAAAATCCTAGATGTTTCCACATCTCTCTCCTAAGAGCCTCTGCTCCTAGGACTTTTTCCCCTAGGTGTCGGAGCATCCATCGTCAACTGATGTTTCTTATTCCCTTATTTACATTGTTTTAGCTTCCTCTTTGGTTCTCTTCACTGTGGCTTTCCTATTGTGGTCTTATTCCACTGATAATTCAATATTACCATCATTCTTGATCCCATTCAGGGTATTTCATGATTATAAGAAAGACTAATTGGGAGTTTTTGGTGGATTATCAAAACAACTCTCCCTTAGACTTCTTGGGAATATCTTCTTCATTTCATTATTCTATTGTTTTGGACCCTGTCCCTTTTATCCAATTTCATGGTGGTTTTGTCATAATTTCAACTTAATTCCATATTTTTTTGTTTCTCATGAGGTTTCAATTCAATTTTTCTTCCTTTATGTCCCTCGATGGCATTATTTCTCCCTTGCCCCTTCTTCTCAGCTCATTCATTCCCTATCCTCCTTGTCCTTTGCTTCCTTCTAGGTTAAACGGTTGTGAAATATTCTATAGAGTTTTTTGGTATTTTGTGGGTTGAATTATGTTTTTACGAGTGGTTCGAATGGTGGTGGATTTATCTAGTTTCATTATCCATGATGTTTTGTCATATGATGATGGCTCTGGTTCTCTCTCTCTTTGAGGATGAATTTTTTCATTGGTGGAAATGGCTATGTAAATGAGGATTGTGTCTTATTATAGGGATTTTCTTGTGTTTTCTTTCTCAATGATATTAGAAAATGGATGTTCATCTCTATTATTTTGTTTTATTCATTTTTTGTTATGATGGATTTTGGTCGTGTTATTCATGATGGTAGTGTGATTGCTCTTCTTCCGGTGAATTTGATGATATTGAAGTTTAGAGGATCCATGGTTTAGGGGATGGATCTCGATGAAGAAGACGATGATGAACGTTTTAAGTTACCTTATATGGTGGCGAGGACAATGATGAAGAAGGAATTGGTGATGGTGGAAGGTAGCATTGTGACCAACCTCTTGGTTCATGGACTCCTTGTGATGGTTGATAGTTTGTTGATTGACGTGGGTAAGATCATTACTTGAGGAGGATAATGGTGGTTTTTTATAATTTTGGTGTCTGAAATTTTTATATTAAAATTTTTAGCTTTGAGTGTATGGTGTATTGGTTTATGTGGATGTTGGGTATGTGGGAACATCGTTCACTCTTTGAATGGTTCCCAGATAACTAAACTACAACTATTTGAAAAATAGAAAAAAAGGATTGTGTTGGTTATGCTTACAATGATATTGTTCCAAATTATTTAATGATTCATTTATTATTAACATATAATCTATATGACATGATTCATGTTTATGATCTTAAATATTAAGGGTATGATCTTATAATGATACGAACTTATTCTTCATGTCCTTATGCTCATGTTATGCTTACATATCTTCTTCGTTTACCATTAATGAGAATCTGACCACACCTATTTTTATGGATCCTTCACCCATGTTATAAAGATTTTTTTGTATGATCTATCTTAGTAGTGTGATTGTAACTAATAATATATTGGGAGATAATTTATCTCTCTTATATACCAGTGTTTATTTTTTGATGTTTCCAGAGGTAGTAAACTAATATGGTTGTTGGTCATCTGTCTGAGTAATGTACTATGTATTCTAAAAATATGATGTAATTTCTATTCATGTTAAGACTATTTTTTTATGAAAGACATGTATGTCTAAACTCTATCTGGCAGTTTGGAAATTACCTGATGGGATTACCCTTTCAAGATTTTCTGTCAATTGTAAATGTTTTACAAAAGAATTATTCTAGAAGTAGCATTCTTGATTCAATGAGCTCTCTTTCATTATTTATTCCACTTTCTTTATTTTTAATCTATATTTTTACCAACTTATTATATTAAAATAATTTTATCTATGTTTAAATGCATTAATTTAGGTCTCCCCACTGAGCACAAAATGATCAATTAATTTCAGTTGGTCAGAGCTTTTTGGGAAATTGAATCATTTTCATAAGCAAGAAACTACCATATTTTAGGTCTCAATATGGTTTCTAAGTTATTTATGTATAATATTGTAGTTTTTATTTTATATGTTGGGTAATTCAATTAGATAAGGATTTATATAATTATGAAGGGAGTGATCGAGGATCTACACATATCCATTGATGTTATCATTATTTCTTCATTTTTGAAATCAATATCCCATATGATCTACAATCTTTAACATCAATTTAAAATAATAATTTGATATTGTTTTATATAACTTTATTTAACTTATTTCAAATCCCCTTCTCTAGTTTTAAATAAATAGAAATAAGGTAATAGAGTAACTATTTGATAACATATTCTCCAACCTCCTTATGAAATAACCCCATTGTCACCACATAGCCACATTATAGAGGGGAGGTTATTGATATGGGTTTTTTGAAAACAAAACGCTTTTGAATGTTTTATACAATTTATGAATATTTTTTTCTGGATGTATTAATTATAGATATATTACTTTGATTAATCCACTTAGGTATATTTCTTGGAATGTAATTCATCTATTGAAATACATAAGGATGTATGCTTTTTATAAATCCTTATTTCATGTGGTTGGTGGGATAGCTAGAATAATAACAATCATATTTTTGATACAATTGTTTGCATGTAAACATTTAAAATTAGCTAATCAGGGGGGTTTTGGGTATGTAGTGTATTATTTCATTGGTTTTAGCACAAAAAAGACAGAATTTCACCAATTATTTGACAAGAAAATTCATTTGTACATTGACTGAATTAGACTAAGGAAATGCATATCCATTGTCATTTGTTGAACATATAGTGTGTACAACCAATTCGATATGTTATATGTGATGTAATTATCATATAGATGAATGACATGTAAGGTATTCATCTACTTGGTTAGTCTTTTTGGGAGAACCCAAAAATGATGAGATACCAATACTAGATTGACTTGTAAAATTTTTTACCGTCCCTTAATATCATGGAAAATTAAATTATATAAGATACATATGATTAAATTGCCACATACTTTGGTGGAAATGTTCATATTGAGATTAGAGTATGTTCAATGGATATTACATCAGAAACCTTACCAGCTTGAGTAACACTGGTGTTTTTCTAGAGGATTATCTTTTCTTTCATCTATGAAATATAGATTTCATAGTTGTTATCATAAATGTCATGTCCAGTAGGGTCACACAATTATTACATTTTATAAGGATAACAACTTGAAAATGTTTTTTGTTTCTAATAATGAGTGATGAAAAATCATTTCTCAAAAGATATTAGATTTATTCACAATGATTATAAATGATTTTCATAACTTCATTATGGGATGTTGATGAAAATGGGTTATTTTCATATGTATAATAAAATTTTAATTCATGTAATTCATGGATACTTGAATATGAGGAATGTGAAATAAATAAATTTAATTTACGATATTATATATATAGTTTATGTTAAATATGTACATTTTATGTATGAATTATTCTTACTTGTTATGTATGAAATAATATATACATATATATATATTATTTTTCCCCAAAATTTTTTATTTATTTGTTACTCAGAGTAATTGTTTTTTGATAATTCATTGAAATAAATCAATGAATTATACCCAATATAATGTAACACATATGATGAATTATTATAATGATGTAAGGGAATGATAATATAAGAGGATGAATTCAACTTCTATTTGGTGTGGTGGATATTGCAACCTCTCTATTGGAGTTGTTTAATTAAAATTTAATTATCATAATTTTTCTAATTAAAATATACAATATTTTATAATTTGATTTTATGTCTAATTTTAGTTTTAATTTAAATAAATTTTATTTAACTTAATATTTTATTATTTTGTTTTATTTTTCAATTTATCTAATTTAAATTTTTTATTATAAAAAATTGTTATTCTAAATATTTTCATTACCCTTATATATCATTTCCTATTTTTTCTTTACCCCTTTATAAAATTTTGAAATTTGTTTACACCCTTACATAAATTATACTTTATCATTAAGGGATCCAAATTTTCTAATCCACCCATATCTAACCTATCATTTACCTTGGTTATGTTTTTAAAATTTTAAATTCTATTTAAATAGGGATGTGTGTGCCCTTACACGTTCTATATAAATATCATCGTTCCTTTATGTGGTTTCTTACATACCCTTATTTAACTATCCTATACATTTACACAAATTTTATGTACCATTATATGACTTATAGATTTACCTTTATTTTTTTAGATATAACATTTCCATACATAGTATTATACACACCATTATGGATCTTATATAAGTTTTTGTTTACCATTACAAATTGTGGTTGGATCCCTTGCGCAGTTCTTGGGTCACCTATAGGCAGTATATTGATATTCCTAGAAACACTTATGAAGACCATGAATACTCTGGCTACCCTTACAGATAGTTAGTTCAATTATTAACATTATTTTTTTATTTTATCCCTATGAATCCTATGAAATTTATTCAAAACAATTATCTGTGCATGTAATTTGACACTAACATAGGTACATAATTCATATTTCCCCATTTTTCTCTGTTACAAAATTTCATTGATAAACTCACTTGATTCAGGTGTTTAAGAAAATTTTGAATTGGATTAATTATGTTATTAATTAATAATAATGTCATTGAATCTGTGAGACGTATTTATTAATTGTTTTAAACATATTGTTTGGAATAATAACTATTTTCATCATTCATGATTATTTTTAAATCATGATACTAAAATATTTTGTATTTATTATTTTGATTTTATTTTGGGTTATTAAAATCTTTTTTTAGTATAATGATGTCATTAAAATATTAGTTTATTTTTTTAATTCAATATAATTTTTGTTTTGTATTTATTTAATTTTAAAATAGAACAAAACATAAAATTTAATTTTTTTTATATTATAGTTAAAATATGGTTTAATTTTTTTTTGTGATTTCTCTGCCATATTATTATGGAGTTATTTTAATATTTTTAAGTAGTTTTTCTTACTTAGTTTGAATTATCCAAATTGTTATATACAAAAAATATTTAACCATCTATAATGTTTTTCAATCTTTGTATCCTTCATTGATAATTATAGAATAATATTAATACAATTTTGAACTTAATTCATTATCAATTTCTTTGTCATTGTTGGGTTAATAAATTTTAAATTGATCGAGAGGGATTAAGAATTTTTTTTATCAATATTCATTAATCTAAACATCAACAACATAAATAACCTGAATGATTCAAGAATATTTCCAAACTATGAGGGCCTATAAATAGATCACTTTTGTGACGTTGTAAATAGACACACAACATCAATATTCATTAAATATCATTTCTCCAATGTATAACTAGCTCAATTTATCTCAAAGTGAATTTATATATAAATCAACTCGCTCATTATTCAGTGTGATCAAAATTAGAATATCCTAATCAGTCTTTTATCTTATTACCATTCTGTTCTATTTTTTATTATATTTATTAAGATATTTGAGACAATGCTAAAAAATTACTTCTTCCAAGAGATCATATCCTTTTCCTATTTTTTATTAAAAAAATTCACTACATTTAAAGTGATGGAATACAGTTTACATTTCCTTTTTTACTTTCAAAAGTCAAGAGACTAATCTTCTTAGGATTCTAGATTTATCTTTAATGATCTATTGTGTATTATATATGATTTGTTGTTATATTCTAAAAAAGGTATTGTATTTTTATTTTGGATACAATTAAATAAAGAAGGTAATAATACATTAAATAAATATGGGGATGATGTGGTTTAATTAGGGGAACCCTCATGTATTATTACCAAACATCCTTAACAATTATCATGTATCATTTAGTTTTCCTAATTTTCTTTATGTACTGATTTCAATAATTTATTTAATAATATTTTTATTCCATTAGAGGAACTTAATGGATTTATTCTTGAATATCTATTTTTTTAATCTTCTTATTTTAATTATATATATTTTTATATTGGTTTTCATTCAATACATTTATAGTTTCATAAGGATGTTTTTATAAATTATATTGTTTTCCATTAAATATTATTAATGAAAATTCACCCTCTTTCATTTTTATCTTCTATCATAAAACAATAAAATCATACTAATATAGTGTTTATTATCAATTCAAAAATGAACGTGATAGAAACCCTTTTGTATTTGGTTATATACTGGACACAATTAGGGATCCATGTTTTTATTTTACATTCTCTAAGTCATGGTGCTTTTGTTCACATCTCCTTGGGATCTTCCTAAAATATTCTACATGATGTTAAATGGGAAATGATGCAACCATAAAATTCTCAGTACTCTACTAATTGTATTGTTTCCATATTATTATTCACGAATATAGATATCTTATGTTTGGGTTATAATCAATTATTTAAAATTATAATATATTCATAGTGTAACATCCCACCTCTAACCACTAGGTATGAGCATAATGGTCATATATCCTCAAGCATGCCTACCCATACACAAGTGGACACTCAGAAGAAATTAGGGTCTATGTCCATCACTAGGGATACTATACCATCAAAATAATTTCATTGGATCAATAATATATAATAATAAATAAAATAAGTAATCAGAGTTCACATATTGAAATTTAAAAAATTCATACATATCACATAAATAAAACAGCTCCCAACATGGAAATCTTCTCTAGTATAAAGAAGTAGGGAAAATAATAAATAACATCCACAATAAGGGTTCCTCTAAACTCTATCATAATCCATAACCTACTCAAAAAACTACCACTCATCCATCCACCATAGGGATCAACCCCTTCATTGAATCCATCATTAAATTTACAGGTACTCCATACTAGACAAGTAGGGTGTGAGTAAAAGACTCAGTAGGATACTACCAATTAATCCTTAGCATGATGTTCTAATGTAATGATTGTGTATTCCATAATGAAAATAAATATGTATGACCATAAATATAAAATTCATAACATAGTGGTCTTGTTCTATGTATGCTTCCACTAAACCATGAGTGTATAAGTTTCAGCTAGAGGATATAAGGATAGTGACAGAATCTCATAATAGGCATGGACCAATACCATGATAAAAATATATCCCTTGTCAATAATTTAGAATCATGTGCTGTCATGCACCATGGTATTTTTATCCAGAACCTATCACGGGGAAGGCCCCACGGCCATTATTCCCCTTGGGCCATTCCCCAAAGATGACATACCCGACCAATACCTCAGGTTAGGCACCAATGGTGTCACTACCCTAAGGTCAGGCCCCCAATCCATCATTCCCCCAACTCACTACCTCATTTTAGACCCCAGGGTTGTCATAGGCCATCCACTTTGAAAAAATCAATCACCATCACCATCAAAAGTCACATAAATTATCCCTATAAGGTATTAACATCACATGATTTTCCACGTATCTTAGTTATAAAACAAAGCCTCCTAAGAAATGGTTCCACACATCATAGGTTATTCCTTCAAGTTATTTATAATATATCATCATGTGATGTAAATTATAAATTTAGAACAACATGTTATGATCATCAAACATAGAAACAAGCTACACTCACAATACTTATGGAATCAAAAATCATAGCATGTATCATGTGTTACACACAAAACCACATGTGATTATTATCACGAATGATCTTAAACTATGCCAACAAAAAAAATCTTATAATGGAAACAATCTTAAATCATGGTTCATGAGATTAAAGAACATCCTAGCTCAATATCATTGATCTCAATTGTAAGAATACACCACCAAGTGTGGTTCAAAAGAACAAATTGTAGCCTCACTATTCAAGAATGATTTTTATGGTATTATTTCAATATTAGATTACACATAGACACTCGATTTTATACAAGGGTTCCTATAACTAAAATCTAGTATTCTATTACAAAAATAAATAAAAAACATATGATATGCCATTTTGTCTTTCATCATTAATTTTTAAATTAATTTTTTTAGGTCAGTGTACATGCTTGAGATAATTTCCTGATGAATAAATATAAAACCATGTTCATTAATTTTTATCCTTAAATTAATTCAAGAAGATATGTTATATTACACATAATTATTCTTCAGTAAAACCATATAATAATATTAGAAAATTTCATATTTATCCTCATGTAATATTACATTTTTTCTACATGACAAATACCTCATAATTATACATGGATAATTTTTAAAATAATATTCTTAAAATTAGTCTTAAAAATTATACTCATAATATTATAACATAATAATGTATTCTAAAAAATAATCATTTTTTTAAAATTTCATGTAATTATCTATTAATAATTCTCGATAATTATTTAGGATAGTTTGGCTAAATTTCCATTGTAGTACAAGAATAGTCATAGCTTGATAATTTGTTAATAAATTATCCAATGATAATTTTGTATTTTATATTTTGATAATTTTTAAAAATTATTCTTCAATAAATTAAGGAAATAGTATATTAATAACCCTAATAACTTATCAATGAATACATTAAAACAACCAATTGGTAATTATTCTACGATAATGTTTCATAATTTATACATTGCAAATTTGATGTTTTATATCATTATAATGTTAATAAATTATTTTTCAATAAATTAATGAAATTATTATTTAATAACCCTTTTAAGTTTAATATAAATTTTAAAAAAAATTAACACTCCATAATTTGTATAAATTATTCTCTGATTGTTTTTATGGAAATATACATTGAAAATTTATGGGTTTTATCAGTTTTACCCTATAGTATTTTCCGCTTTTTACCTTCAATTTAGGAATAATTGATTAGGAAGATTGAAAAACAGCTAAAAATCAATTAAAACTAACCAACTTTCCTCCTCTTCAACTGTAGCATAAGAAGGAAACTCTAAAATCCTATGACACCAACTAGAGTTTATTTTTTGAAATGTGGTTGCATAGATTGACTTCGAAAAATAATTATAAGGGAGATCAATTGTTGGATGAACTCAATGGGATAAAAAATATTAAATTTTGAATGGTTCAGATATATGTATCCATATCATGTATGTTTCTTGTTTGAAAAATGAAAATTATACATCCATATTTAATATGAGATTCAATAGAAAATTAATATCAGATAGTTTAATTTAATCTAATTATTGCATTTGTGAAATTATCTTGTAAAAAAAAATATGTTTTTCCTTTTTTTGGTAAAGTCCCATGTAAAAATGGATGTATTCATCTTAATGGGGGAGATGAACATAAAACATTACTTTAATAATTATATTAATAGTAATATATTAAAACTGGGTAAAATAAATTACTATCACATGCGCTATTACGAAACACCTGAGGTGAAAAAAGGTTATATCACACCTTTAGTAAAACCCATCATGTAGACCTAATGGTTGTCTCTGATTTATATTGTGTGGAACCATTAAGAAGTTATATCAGTTTTTTATAAATGTTTAATGAAAAAAATTAATACATAACCCCCTTGTGTGATGTTACCAAAAAATCTTCAGAAATAGATTTTATGTCATCTATAGGGTAAACTTAAAATTCCATAAGTAATGGTGGTATATTATTTCTCATAAGATACGCCATTCATTGGATATTAAATTATTATTTTAAAAATTTTAAATAATGTCAATATAAATTTATAATATCATTATTATATCAAAATCATTAATGTATGAGCCTTAGAATCTCATGTTGACGCCATGCCTAACCCCCAACTATTCCAGAGAGTAATTTATTTTTTATAGAGATTTTATCCTCAAAAAAATATTTTAATGTAGTAAATAATTTATAAGGAGATTTTTATTAAATTTAATCATTTTCAAATTAAATACTCCTTATTTATTAGAAATGAAATTTTTTATTATCATTATAATATTGTAATTATAACAATTTCCCCTTAAACATTATTTTCCCTTAGAAGTGACTCTAATGTTATTGATTGAACATCTAAGAAAACTGAGATTAAGTAGAATAATCATTCCTTCACATCTCCTCTTGGATTTTTCCATGTATCCACTGAATCCATAATTGTGGTATTGTATTCCCTTATAAAACTTTCTCTCCTCGATCTATAATCTTCACCCAAAACTCATTGCAAGATGAATTAGGCTCCATATCCTCATCCTCATAGTTGATGTCATGCGTAGGACCTATAATGCACCTATAGAGCTATGGCACATTAATAATGTTGTGCAATCCATGGTAGTGAGAAGGAATATACATTGGATATGCAGTTTTCCCATTTTATTTGGTATCATAAATAGCCTCATAACCCATGATATTGGTTTCCCTTGCTTCCATAGACATTGGCGAGATAACTGTGGAGTCTATGTCATGAAAACCCATTTCCCATATTGATCTAAAAATGAATCCTCCTATGGTGAAAATATGACATCTTCTTTATCTATGTTGTGTTAATCTTCTTGGAAACTAGATAAACTCTCATGGAGATCCCACGAAACATTATGGTTCTATGAACTGCTGCCTTACCCACCTCATGCCAACATAGTAATGAGAGAAACATATAATCCTATAATATGTATCATAAGGTTTCATATGAATCCTATCCAATTAGCTATTGGTTTATGAAAACTCGCCCAATGAAATATGATCATCCTTTACACTATGAATGTATAGAACACAATCTCTAATAATATCCTAAAATATATGTATTTACTGGTCAGACTGTCTATATTTCAGAGGATGGTATGATTTCATCATCCTTGATTGAGTCACTAGTAATTTATGTAATCAAATCCAATACCATGATATAAGAGATTTTATCTATCATAAACAATGCACAAGGAAACTCCATGATGGTTTATGATCTATCAGACATAGAGAATTTCTATATCTTCCTCCGAGTTAGTCTCTCTAATCGAAAAAACATGTAAATTCAATTATAATTAAATAATAATAATCCAAAATGCATCAGTAGTACTTGGGGACCTCGTTAACCTCATAAAAAGAATTACTTTATATCCTACCACTTCCAGATGAGTACATGCAATGGATTAAGAAAACATCAAATCCAGTCATGTCATCCATCACCCTCTGATAGGTAAGTCATCATTACATAAAACCAACATTGTTCATCTTCATCCATGGAAACAAAAACTGATGGACGAAGTCAATATTCTTCTAGTCAAACTAGGAGGTACTTACTATATTGAGGCATAATATTCACTCACCATATTCTCTCTAATAAACTCATGGATGACTACACCCCTATGCACCATGATTCTATCGTCATCACCCAATGCCCACCCATGTATTGTGTCACACTCTACTTAATGTTTCCTCATCATGGAACACTTTTGGTAGACTCCTGAGAAGTATTCACCTAGTCAATAGTTAATATGAAATAAATAATGAAAAACAAAACACACATATATGTATTCCAATAAATCATACACCCTCTAGCCAGCTAATAAAATCATAACGAACTATTTAACATCTGATGTATAGTGAACAACCTCATGACCATCCTAGGTATTATGAAAAAGGGAATATGAAAAGAAATTACATTTCTCAGGGTCATACATCGTATCAAAATCTAATTTCTACATATAATAATCTTAGTGAATCTATATCATGTTTTGTTCCCTCTTTGTGAAAATATATTAAAGCATTTTGCGGTACATTTAAACAGCATGTATCTAACTAAAGAGACAGTGTCACCAACACTTCATAGTGTGGATCATGAAATAAATATATAAATAATATGTGGGTCAGTTACCCACATGGTGTTGTATCTAATGAGACCCATAGGTTACTACCATCTATCTGTTCATCAACATCGATCCTAGACCAATTCATGATTCATCATAGTACATTAAATAACAAATCTAATGATTTGCGAGTTCCATTAAAGGCGTTGTAATCAAAAATTTATTTAGTTAAAGGAATAAATCTAAAAATTAGTCAAGACACTATAATTTCACCCCATATTCATCAGTTTTGTCATGGGAAATAATAATTAATATAGATTCATGAAAAAACACCTATAATATCACTCTTAACCAAGAAAACAGATGATCTCAAACACACTCCTGAGATGTGTCAATGAAATTAATACTCAAAATTCTCTTAGACAATGGATATTATCATCACCTACACCACATGTACTAGGTTCCAATCCTCTCAAATTAAGAAGTCACACTTCAATATCATGGTGTAAGTCCAGAGTTCTCTTAGCCACCTCCAGTCTATTTCTTAACACCCATCACGCTACATAGGTGTTGGATTGTCGGTGAATATTTATTAAATGAATACAATGAAAAAATAATCCATGTATATATGTACTATCCGGTTCATGATGTCCATGGAAACTTGTATCATGTTCATTATTCAGAGTGACATAACCAAGTAATGATATAGTCCATTATTGGTCTGATACACTGTATTCAAAATGTCCACCTCTCTAACATGAAACTGACGATATCCTAATTTGAGATCTATATTGGATAACTATCATTCTCCCTAATACTAAATAACATGTAAATAAATAAAAGGAAATGTATAGTGGTTATTGATTATATCATACTTCACTGATATTTTATGAATAGTAGGTGGCTACCGTATACCTTTTCAGTGAAAAAATAAGTGCACCCAATGATGAAGTACTAGGTAAGATAAATACCATCAAATCAATGTTTTCTGGATTCACCTTGATATTGTTCACCTTAGGTATCTCTATATGATAATGGGTATTGAAATGGGTTTATCACTTGGTTCGATCTCTATCTTGATATAAATACATTTTTAGGAGAGAGTCCTCAGAATTCATATGTAATGAAATTCTAATATAGATCCACCACTGGTAGAAAATATTAGGGGAATTCCCTTAATCATGATAAAATATCCATGTCCTCCATCAGTGTTGTGATTATCTGGATTTCACTCAAGAGTGGTCTAACACTACCCGCTCTCTCTTCCAACCCGCATGTCATCACTAACTTCTTTCCCTTAAGGGAAGTGAATAGAACATATCTCTAATAGTAGTTTATGTGTAGTTAAAATGCTGGTAGGGATTCCATGATAAAGATAACATCCCAGGATTTCATCTTCAGTGTCATAAACTCCCATAATTTCTCATATCTGAAGAAATCTATAGGGAACTATGGGAATTGATGGAGATGGCCACATTCATACCCAATGATGAATCAATGGAGGCTAACTCTGGGTAAAACATGATTGTGAAGTCTAGTAAAAAACAACTGGTGAATCCATATAGGAATGGAACATTATGGTATTTAAAAAATAAGTATAAATAGTTTATTGGATCAATAAAATAAATGAAACCATAGATGACCCCTCTATATCATGTTTTGTGGTCTCATCCACTATATAATCACATCCAGTATTAACTCAATAACCCCAACCATGAGTTACTATCATCTATTAATCCTCCATCCTATACTAAGAACACAAACCAAATCACTAGGTATTATTCTAGTTCCACCCTCAACCTCTATGGAGACCTGATCTTCGGGATCATTAGTAAAATAGCATTACATTGCCCATATTTACAAACTATGAGAACATTATATTTGGTGCTGGATGTAGAAAATTGTTGTTCCTAAATATATCACAGTTTAAATAATGTGTGTCAACTCCATAAGTATCCAATGAAACAATGATCTCATGCACATCTATCCCACTACTATTCTTCATGTCCCTAGCCATCATCTTTATTCTATCAAAACAGACAGTGACAATAAAAAATATGGTCCACCCACCTATGTAGTGAGTATAGGAGGATACCATATTATCATCAATCCTTTAAAATCATCCTAATGGTTGTGGACTTCCTCATAACCTCCAAGTATGAGGCCATATCAATACTCTAGACCTACTCTCTATGGTTGTGTTATTGTCTAATTTCAAACATCTAGGGATTCTAGTCCTCATGAACGATTAGAAACATTGTGAAATAGAAGAGTGTGGAAAATCATGTAGATTATTCTGTTACTATCATCGATCCCTAATGCAGTTCCTTGAAATAATGTTCTCGATAATTCTTCTATATTTTAGTTAAATAATCAATGAAAAACCAGTCCTTAAATGCATTATATGTGAGAACCTATTGTTGTTCAACAAAACCCATAACTATGAACTAATACACTGTGGGGCCCAATGGCATGAAGTCTTCATGAATAACCTTTATTTATGATGGGATATCAATGAGGCTGATGATACCCTCTATTTTATAAAAAAAATCAATTCATCTAATGATCTTATGGTGACTTGTAATTGTAGAAAATGATTTAGTTTTAAATACTTGAAAAATTCAAATAGGGTTCATAATGGTAGCTTGTAAGGAATCACTACCTGCACCACTAGAGCTAGTGTCAAAACATGCTCTAAAGTAGCTTGCTCAGCTAGTGGCCACACAATATAATTTTGTGGAATATTATGCAAAAAATGAACATTAGGAGCATATCAAGACATAATTAGTCTTCAAGATCACCCAAGGTTTTTCTATAAGTCTACTCATAACCTAGTTTATACCTCTATTTTCAAAAACCCTATTCTCTATCACAACACATTAGTCACAGTCATCATATATATAATAAAATATAAATAAAATGATCATAGAAATTATAATTTCAAACATATATAACAAATAGTATAGAAAACCATTGGTATATCACAGATTTGTTAACTTATCCTGAACAAATAATAAAAATCAAGGAATTTTATCGAAGAAATATTATGATTCTTAGAAATAGGTATTAAAAGACCCACATACAATCAATCAAACACACACATACAGACACACAAATACACACACACACATATATAGAATGTGAACCTAAATTTAGAGTCTTTATGCATAAAAATATATGAATTCTCCTAAAATCATATAACAATAACATGTGCATCTCTCAAGCTTAATTAATCAACTGAAACCAAATACATAATTTTTCCCCACATTAAAGAGACTGATAGTTCAACCTTACATTGATTTCATGGGACTATGATAGTTTCTATTCCCATGTCTGAATAGTTATATCTCATATCTATACTATCCTAAAATCAAGGAAAAAATAGGATATTAAATCGATTCTTAGATTTTTATTATTATTTAACATCTATACCCAAACCATTAGGTCTGATCCAAAAGGTCACATGACCTCATGTGTACCTCAATGTGTATACTTTGAATTTGACATGTTTCCAAGGATTGAATATATTAGTAGGGATACTATAACCTCAATTATATTTCACTGGATCAATAATAATCAATAAGATATATAAATAATTTGTAGAGTTAACATATATAAACTAATTAAATGGTATACAAATCACAAAAATAAAAGAGTTTCATTTTGATTGGCTTGTATAATATAATTAAATAGGTATTAAATAAATAAAAGGAACTATGGGGGTTTGTTTAATGTCCATACTTATCTCCCACTTATTACACACTTTTCATTTCCTTCAAACACATTTCCCTTTCACTTTTTTCCCCAATAGATCTACAAGAATAAAAAAAATCTATGTCGGTTGTGAGTAAAAGAATTAGTATGACACCAAAAATTCTTCCTCAACCTAATATGATAAATTATTAAATGCGTATTACATAATGGAAATATATGTGTACGATAAGAAACATAAAATCCAAAACTGACTGGTTATGTGCTAACCATGCTCTAACTGACTGCTGGCTATTCTTGCTTTGGATCCAGGTTAGAAGGATAGTGATGGTGTTTCATTATAGGCATTTCCTAATACTAAGGCCCAAATCCATATTATAAAATCATAATTAAAAAAGATAGATGATGACTTGTCATATCCCAACTCTCTTAAATTACACTACCCAAGGCTATAATTCCACCCAGGTCACACCCTTAATCCATAATAACCAATCAATGCCTTAGGCTAAGACCCGAGGCTATTATTAGCCTCAGGTCATTCCTCTAGGACATCATTCCCATAATACACTACCTTGGGATAGGCCCCATGTCAATATTACCTCATACATTATTCTTAGGTCTATCATCATTATCATCATATTATATGTACACTCCACCATAAAAGGGATTAACATCGCATGACGGTTCACCTATCTCAAGTACCAAATACAACCTTAAAGGAAATGGAACCACACATCACATGGTATGGATACAATCAATGCATAATATATCATCCTGATAAATAAATTAGCAATATATAACAACATGAGGACATAATCAAAAATAGAAATAAGAATTTCAAACAATATTTATATAATCCAAAATCATAGTAGGTCTTGTAGTTTAGAAATTCACCTATAAAAAAAACTATTAATAATATTCATTCACTATTCTATCATAATAATTATATTATGGAAGAATATTTATATGAGATCCTAATAGTTTATGAAACTTCCCTCCTCAATGTCATTAATGTCTATGAAAATAATAATCCACCATGTGTGATTTTAAAGCTAGAGTGGAAGCCTCGATTTTCATGAACACTTATTTCTGACCTTACTATTAAAGTCATTCACACATCAACACATATTGTTTGATATGTATTTCAAGAACCATAAACATCTATTTTATTTCAATAATAAATACTATATCATTGTGATGATACTTTCTCTCTCTCTAAGATATTTCTAAATGATCATACTTGGTCAACACATGTTCTCACAATAATAACCTCAAGAATAATTATAAATCCATGTTTGATATTAAAATAACATGTGTCATTCCATATAATTATTATTTAATAAAACCATATAATTATACCTACCAATTTGATAACTATCCTATGATATTTTGATAATTTTTCCACATGATAATTATTTCATATGTATCTTTGTATAATATGCATAATTATCTTCTAATAAGATTCCATAGAAATTATTATTTCACATTTTTGTAATGATAATATTTTTCCAAAATTATTCCTTGAATAATTTGATGCAGTTATCATGTATTAATATTTTATAACTATATTCAATGTTCTATAAAATTTATTCTTATTTTTAATGATATATAATACCTTGATAGTTATAACATGATACGTTTTTGTAAATTATCCTTTGATAAGATGATATTTTATATTTTGATATTTTTAATTAATTTTCATTCAAAATGTTTACATAAATTATCAATTAATATCTTGAATTATTTTCCTTTTAAAATTTAAAAAATAATACACTGATAATAATTCCATATTAATAATTAAAATACCATTCTTTGGTAATTTGATAAATTATCATTTGATAAATTTGATAAAATATAATTATTTAAATTAGTAAAATTATCATTTTGTAACCATGATAATTTTCCTTTTAATAATTTAAAAACTATACATTAAAAATATGAATATATTTTCCATTGATACATTTTTTTGAATTATCAATTCAAAAATTATAGATATTATCAATTTTTCCATTATGATAATTCATTATTTAATTATAGAATTTTAGAATAACTGAATTAGAATATTAGTAAAAAAACAATGAATAGATGATATAAAACTAACCCACCTTACTCCTGCACTTGAAAAATATAAGAAGAAATATATCTACGTTTTTCACTTGCAGCACCTAATTTTTGATGCCCGAGATTGTTCGATCGACTTCTCTAAATGCGTGCAAGGAACTAAGATCATTTGTACTCAACCAAAAAAAATAGAAGATTAAAGGTATTAATATATAGACTCCAATAAAATATTAATCTAATTCAATACCATAAAATCAATACACAAATTTAAAATGAGATTTATTTTAAAATTCATTTTGGAGATAATACTTTCTAATAATTAATGCGTTACTAGAATTTTTTTGGTAAAAATACATTAACTTTTAATGTTTTTGGAGGAGACTCATAATAAAATAGTGTTATTAATCTCCAAGGGGGAAAAGAACATATAATTATTTAATTAATAATAATAATTTAAGAAAAAGGGATAAAATAAATTATTATCACTTGTGATGTTACCAAACACCTGATGCATAAAAACTATATATTGTCATGACCCCCTACCCATAAGGGGTACCCCTCTTAGGATGAAAATGTGAGAAGGGAGATTATGACCCATGAGTCCCGCCTATAGTAGACCCCTTGTTGGAGACTACCACTGAGGGTACAGTAAGCACATAAATGGGAGACATTACCGTCAAAGAGAACACATTCAAAAGAGGGAGATAAGATAAACACCTAGAAAACTCCAACTCAGACTGCAATATAAAAGAATACCCAATTACACATATTTAATGTCATGAAATAACTAAAATAACTAAATGTAAAAACAATATGTATCAAATGATAGTAAAAATAACAGCAACCCTGAATCCCACACTACTCCTCCAACCCCATGTCAGTAGAAACCCGCCTGATCTCCAAACTTCTCCATGTGGCCTAAAAATAGTTTATATATATGTAGGGTCAGTATAACAGTATTATCTGTAATATATTCTCATGATCCTCTCATGTAAAAGTAATGAAAGAATGATAAGGCATAGTGAACAACAAGTGAAACTAATTCATCACCTAAACAGGTATACAATGTTCCCAGCCTCACTATGGATACTCTCACCAACTATTTTGTACAAGAGAATATAAAATATTATAAAATATCTAGGGTAACCCACTACCACTTCCACACAAGTTTGATGTTTTTCCCCAACATCGCACATCCTAACCATCTCTCCCAAAAAAGGCTTTCCTGTAGACAGCTGGTCATAACCCCACTACATCCACCACATGCTATAAACCCACCATTTCCACACAACCAAAGTACCCAAGTACGTTCTCAGAGCCACCATAGATCACATAATGTGTATCATACATCGGGTATTTAACCTCAAGATATTATAGACCACAAACCGAGTAAGGATCCTCAATCCATCACATCATATACACATTACAGCTAAATTACTCCATACAAAACATGACCTAGAATATATGTGTGTGAATAACAACATACCATTATCGCCCTCTATAAACATATATGGGGAAAACTAACTATTGTGCCTACTATAACATGTAACTACCATAAGATGAGAGTGGGGCCAAAGGGGGGTAGTCAGTCATTAGTCCTCCCACCGAAATGTTGGGTAAAATGCCACCTCTAAGGGCTTAGAATCCCTAGGTTTCCAATCTACAAAACCGATATGGTGGGGTAATATATAGAAACGCAAAAAGTAAAAGATATAATATAGATAATGGCCACACTATTGGAAAAACCTAGTCTTATACTCAACTATAACTAATATCTATCGGACACCCAACTACCATTGGTAAGACTAAGTATACTATAAGCACACAACCATTTAAAGAGAAACATTAGATTACTTTATCCCTTTTTATCTATTGCACTTTACATTAATTAATTATTTATACATTAACTTACCATTAATAGTTCCAAATTATTTTCATTAGCATCACACCAAAAGTCCACTATTCCTTTATATTGTAACCTCATCATTGCATCCTACCAAAAACCAATACCATGGGTAAATCATCATTCATTAAATCATTTATTAATAGCATTATTACTTTGCTATATTACAAAGAATTATAGAAAAAATTTCTATGATACTAAACCCAAGGGGTATCAACACTGTGAGTAGATGAACTAAAAATAAAATATTTTCCAAATATAGAATGAGAGTACATGCATCCTCCCTCAAGAAACTAAACAATGATAGCATGTGGTATACCCCACACCTATTCTCCCCTTTTGGAAAGAGGGTAATCATGACCAGCTTCCTCGAGCAGTGGCTATAGTAAAGAAGATATAAAACCAATAAGATACATCAAACTTCCAAACAATCACATCAAACCAGTTTCATCATCTCCGGTGTCCTCCCCAACACCCACATGCATAAATAGATGCATCTCACCACTCATGGCGTCAACTAC
Source organism: Viscum album (assembly GCA_963277665.1). Classification (NCBI taxonomy): domain Eukaryota; kingdom Viridiplantae; phylum Streptophyta; class Magnoliopsida; order Santalales; family Viscaceae; genus Viscum; species Viscum album. The sequence continues at coordinate 916,274,207 of OY728164.1, read as the reverse complement.
TACCACCACCAATGGGCCTTCATCCCCCACATTTCTAAACAACCATCCAGGATCACACCACAACATAAGAATCAAGAAAACAAAAAACATTTCAATTGGGTTCATGGCCCTTAAAAGAGGCATATATCCATTAACCATAATGAGCACACAAGGAAACAAAGCACAAGGCACTGCGCTTACAAGATAGAAGTTAACATAGAATCCTACCATGCATTATCTTTTAATCAAACAATATGTTATTTAATCCATATAGAATTAACCGATTTATTATATTTAGTCTACAATAACAGGAAACCAAAATAGTAAGCTGTCAAAAATAAATAAACATTCGTATTGCATCTGTTTGATTAACATCAAATGACATCAATAACCTAATTAATTAATATGCCTCTTTATATCTGTAAAATAACAACAATTAATCCCATTTTACATTATTTACCAATTTCAATCATGAATGATATGCTAAATAATGGAAGCATATGTATCAAACTATTTAGAAAATAAGAGTAAATAAAATATCATTGATACAAATTGAGCAGATTCATATATTTTTTGTCTCAATTACATTGTGGCCCAATGGAAAAATCATGATAACTATATAAATTATTGTAAATGAATAGAGAATCAATAAATCCCCTACATCAAAAGGTTCTTGATGATATTTAAATGAGAATTTTCTATATAAAGGATTATGATCACCTCCCCTATGAAAACTTCTATATATAACAAATCGACACATGATGATTGCACCAAAGTAGGGGGAGCACATTCAGCCAGAATAAACTTCTAGGGGAAACGATGCAATGATTAAGGTTTGATCACACCTCTCTTATGGGGAAAAGGAAATGATCGAGCGTATCGCACTAGGGAACAAGAAGGTAGGACAAGGGAGGAAGATAACTCATCCCTTTATAATATTTATAGAAAAGTGTTTTAAAATACAATAGATTTTATATTAAAATCAGATCACATCCAACCACTGGTTTGACCTAGAAAAGGCATCCTGGGCCTTAAGAAAATTAATACAGGAGTTATGGGCATTGAATTTGCTTTAAATCCCTTAAAATAAGGCCTTGAATTAATTTAATGTAAAAGAAAATTTTAATGGGGTGAAACTATCAGATGTCGTAAATATTTTAATCCTACTAATGTTGGAAACACTATACACATACATATGAGGGAAACATTGTACAACTATCAACATTGGAACATATATACACCTACCGATGTTGGATTCACTATACACCTACCAATGCCGAAACACTATATACATACCAATACTAGAAACATTGTTCACAGAATGATACACCGATACCAATGACACTATTCATAAAATGACTCACTGATGGCATAGTTCAAAAAATGACTCACTGATAGCACTGTTCACAAAATGACTAACCAGTGGCACTTGTAACACCCCGAGATTTTATGAAACATATTATTTTAATTTCATTAATGTCTTTTGTTGTATTCTACACCAAGATTACCTTGCGCTATACGCAACACCGTATTAGCTTGCAGTATACGCAACACTATTCTTGGACCGTGTTACACACAATGTTGATAATAGTTATTCTATGCAACATTGAGTGTGTATATATATATATATATTAAATGTATAAATGAAATATGGTTGGATTTTGTTATACGAAATAACGAAGGATTCTTTCACAACACGCAACCCTGACATGGCTTGCATTACACACAATCACAACCTTCCTCGATAGCGTGTGTTGTACGCAATACCGGGTTTTAATAAACAATGTTATATTATTATAATATTGTCATGAACTAGCCGTTATGAATAGTATTAACTAAATTTTGAATTTTATAACATTATTATTAATCTTACACATTTCTAGAACATGTTATAAGAACAAAATAAATTTTTTGGGTAAAATAAGTATTTTTCAAAAAATGCAGTTTTGCCGCCTTTTGATGGCGCACCCACATTAAATCTGGTTTTTGACATGTTTATAAGTTCAATTTGACAAAATAAAATTCTTCTTCGGAATCAAGAAATAAAAATTCACTTTGGATAAATTTTTCATATTATTCTGGTAACTTTCACATTTTAAGGAATATTAAAAACACGCTATATTTTAATTAAAAACAACTTTTTTTCATCATAATATCTTATGTGGTTAAATTATAATATTGAATGGTTTTAAAGTATAAATAGAATATATTTTTACCATTTAATATAATGTATGTCATTATCATTGATTTTACCTTGAATTCGTAGGTTAAATCAATTCAATCTTTTGCAATGTTTTAAACAAATACCCGTTTTTATTCGACAACAAGATTAATTTTAATTTAGTTTCTGCAACTTATGTGTTTTGAATTTTAAAAAATGGATTCCATATTTGGAATCAGTGGGTCCAAATTATGTTAATAGGATACTTTTTATTTTTGGGAATTCTGAATAGTAACTATGGTAAATTTTATTTACCATAGTTAAAGGTAAATCGGGTAATTAAGGGTAAATATAATATTTTAAAATTACCCTAACAAATGTTAAAATCCTATTGGATGACTAAAAGTCGACCCATATCACTTAAGGGTAGGATTAGAATCATTTAATGGACATTTTTCCATGAAAATAACTTAATCATTATTAAAACCAATGAAAGTGACAACATGTCACTCTCTTAAATCTTATAAGTATATTAATTTTAATTTAGTGATAAACATCATTAAAGTTAGAACATGAATAGTATAAAGAAATATAATGAAATTATCTACATCATATAAATTTATTTATAATTTTTAGGGATTAAATAAATATCATTAATTATGACACAATAGTGATGCAGAAATTGTTTATCTAGTGAAAAATAAAGAATATTGTTTTTATTAAACTAATAGTGACCATAAAATTCACAAATACCTAACCAAAACTTATTTTCCATGTAAATGTCAACCATAAGAATCCAATGGTCGAATATTTGACCATTTGGAGCCTTATAAAAGCGATTATGACACTTATATTATTTTATTTTAAATGATGCCAAAGTTGTCACCTTCATAATTTAATAAATATAACAATTTAAATATTGTGATTTTAAGATGATAAATTCTAGTAAAAGTATTATTGTGAAAGCTAATATATTTATCTTCATCATAGGATTTTATTTTAAATTTTTATACAACAAATAAGTATATTAAATAATTATACAAAAATGATGTAGTAATTATTTTATTAAGAGATAAACCAAATAAATGGTTTTAAAAATAATAAAATAAATATTATATGAATTATTTAATGTGATACGCTAATTTTATAGATACATATGACCTTTTATTAATATATTAAAGATTTTAGTTAGAACATATCTTCTGTATATATTTTATTTAAATTCAAATAAATGAATAGTGTCAAAATTGACACTATTGTTATTTTACAAAAATAACATATTATAAAATTGTTTAAAAATCACAAAAATATTTAAAAATTATAAATTTATAATTATATGGTCTATAATGTTATAAAGTAAACAATTATGGAAAATTCACAACAAATAAGTAATTATTTGTTATAATTTAAAATTTAGAATTTTATTACCACAAATAAACTTAAATAGATTAAATAAGGATAAATCAAACTGATAAGGTTTAAAATAAGATCCAAACATGTCTAAATTTGATTGGTTGATGATATTAAAACCCTATCTCATCTAATCTTCGAATATGAGTCATTTTTGGAGGTTTTTATGTGGGGTTAGATTTATTATAAATGAATATTTTTAAGAATTCCAAAGGTGCCCCTCTCCTCCCTTATAAAAGGGCACCTCCTCCCTCTCTTCCTCACACAACTTTGAGCCTTCAAGCTCGGCCAACCCCTGCCAAAATCTCTTCTCCACTTCCCTAGTATCATTATAGAGGTCCTGGTCTTCTTCAAAGACCATCCTTAGTTCTTTAAGTGGAGGTTATGAAAAGGCGCGTCAAAAAGAGGAGCTTCGGACACGTACAAAGCAAATCAGACCTAAGGTAAGGGAAATATCACAATCTCATTTTTATCAGAGATTGTTTATTCGTAATTATTTACTGGGGTGTATTTTATTATCCACATCCATGTTTCATCAATATGTAATATTATTTCCATCCACCTACAATTTTTTTAAATCCATTTTTACCCTTCGGTGAGTTTTTAGTAATATGTATGAAAGGAATCTTCTGTCATTTTTCGTACGAGGTACTTTTTGACTTTTCCGACAAAAGAACGAAGAATGTTTTTTTAACTTATATGGCATGAATGGATTTTTAAAACATTATTTCCAAGAAGCTTCCTTTACAAGTTTTCAAGTTTATTTTTAAACAACTTCTTTTAGTTTAAAGTTTTATGACATGTTAAGAAAGGAAAAATGTTTTTAAAGAAGAAAGGATATTTTCCTCAAGAATTCATTTCATGTGTTTTTTCAAAACTATTTTCCATCTAAGATGATGTTATTTGATATGTATGTTTCAAGTAAAAGGTCTCTATGATTTAAATGGTTTCAATTTTATTATGATGAAATTATATCAATTGTTTATGGATTATGATGGCATGATGTTTAAGAATCCCATTTTATTACATGGGTTATGCAATGATGTATGATTTATGATTTTGTGGCACACATAAGTATGGTATCATTATGAGATGGGTGGGACCTATATCTCCCTCCAATGCATTGGGTAAAGATTTTATATCTCATGAGATAGACATGGCTGGAAGGGTAAGTTATACCGGTTCAGTGAAACAGGACTGAAACGAGGGTTACTCGATTCAGAAAGGGACTTTGTCCACTAAGATAGTCTTGGCAATGAGTCCTGACTAACAAGAAATGATTCTCTATGATTATGTGTGTATGCCAAAAAGTTTCATGTTTTCAGTGATGATTATTGTGATTTCATTTCACTACTATGATTTATCCCATGTTATGAAATTATGCTCTCTTTTGCAGGTTAAGATTTCCAAAATGTTATATTCTTTTGAATATGATGTGATTGATATTTCTGTTGTTTACCCTTACTGAGCATTTGAGCTCACCCTTCTATGTTTTCTTTTCCCCAGGATATAAAGAAATGTTTTAGGTAAAAAAAAGGGAAGATCTTTATGGGAGATATTGAAGATCTTTCACCAGGATTAGAAGATTACGTTCCGAGTTTCCAAAGACACTAAACTATTACGATCCTTGTGTGTGTGTTTTTGTTATGTACTAAGTATTCCGCAAAATTAATGTAATATTCAAGTACGTTAAGATTTGGGTCTCTACAATTGGTATCAGAGGAAAGGTTTAGTCAACCTTTGGAAACTAGGATGTGAAAACGTTAGTGAGATCCCTAGAGATATTTCTAAGGTATGTCTAGGGATGCCCCTAAGGATAAGTATACGTATAGGATATAGTCCTAGAACTATGGTAACGATATTAGATTAAACCAAAGATGTTATATATTTAAGTTACTCCCCCTTTATTATGATTTTTGGCTCTCACACTATTCTTTTTGGGTTTTAGAAAATGGCTGGAAACAAGGTGATTCACGATAATGGAGGATATGATGGACAATGGAATGATATTATTCATGAGCAACAAAATGAAATGGGATTTGGAAGTCCAAACATCATTATTATGCCGAATCAGCAATCTCATAATATGATCAATAAAGTAAAATTTGGTAAGTTTCCTGGATCGGCTAATAAGAGAAAGATGGAGTTTCATGATGATCATAGAGGAAAGAAAGTTCAATTTCCCCTATGTAGATCATGTGGGAAGAGGCATCAAGGATAATGTTTCAAAGGAACTGGAAGATGCTTTGGGTGTGGAAAAGAAGGACACAAAGCCAGTAAGTGAAAAAGAAAAAGGTTCAGTTAACACCAGGGATGAGGATAATGGTATTGCTACGACATCAACAATGGTTAAATGTTTTAAATGTGGAATGTACGGGCATTATGCAAACCAATGCCCTAAGGGAAAGTCTCATGAAGATAATCAGTATGTTCGTATGGGAAGTATTTATGTGGATGATGATGAAGAGACTACAAATGATATGTGAGATGAAAGAATTGTTGAAGCTCGGTCAATGGTTTAAGAATGTAGTGGAATGATTACATGTTTATCAAGTGTTGTATAAGTAATCTCATGGTACTATGGGATAAAGAGACATCTAAGGATTGTTACATTGTTGTCTTTCCTTATGTTTTGAAAGTATGTGATGAATGATACCAGTATTTTTGGAAAGTAGATGATATGCGCATAATGGAGGGATACGACGATAATGAGATGTTTGATTGTATGCATGAGCTCATGATTGATATAAGGACTAAGTGATATCATGGTTTGAGTATATATAATTTTGAGGATTTTGGTATGTGGAAAGTGTTAACTTTTAACTGCATTCATGTTCTCACTAAGGTTCAATGGGTATTCAAGAGAATACATGGTTAAGGCCTTTGAATGTTTAGAATGTGATCAACAAGACATATCTTATGATATATGGGGATCAACGATGGTATTAAATCTCTGGAAATCGTTTTCACTATATTATAAGAGTAGACTGCAGTATTATGGATAAGCCTAAAGATTAGAATGGATTATGTTGGACATAAGTTAGTATTGTTTAAGGGTATAAGATTTTCTATATTATTGATGGGATGTTATAGTAATGTAGTTTTAGAAAAAGGACAACCTGCAGGACGGGCGACAACCCATCGCGTCGGACACGGATGTGGGAATCGAACCCACAACCGAAGTGCGACTGGCCTTTATCGCCTACCACTGACCTATAGGAAGTCCCTGTTTAGTAGAAAACTAGTTTTATTATATTAAGCAGTATAATATGTGAAGTATAAGTTCATTTTAGGAACCATATATGATTAATATCACTATAGATGGACTTATGTATTCATTGATAACTTTTCTAACCTTTTGATTGAGACAGATGGAATGACCCATCATTCTATCACATGATCTGCTAAAGCATCACGAATGACAAATTCAACTTCATTTCTTTAAGAGATGAAGTGGAAATTGTCCAAAGAATGACAAATTGTGAGACTATACCAAAATCACGAAAGTATTTCTTCTAATTACAATTTCATCATCTTTAGGGAAATGATCTTGAAAACCAAAAATGTTGTCTTAGTGCTCTTATATCTGATGAATCAGATGGTACCTTAGATCATCACAAATTTATGTCTTTGTGATTGCTAGCTTTTATATAGCCATGTTCTCTACCACTCTCCATCAGAACATGATGGTTAGATTTCTCTTCCATATCCATATTTTCACCTATGTGGAAACCCAGTGATTATTTTACTTGGGTAGCCGTTACGTTTCATAATTTTGTTTTTAAAGACATGTTTTGGTATTCCTTTATATTATGTGGGTTTCTATCAAAGAAACTTTCAAATAGTAAACCATTTATAACCCCGACGAATTTCGAGGGCGAAATTCATTTTAAAGGGTGTAGAATGTAACACCCCGAGATTTTATGAAAAATATTATTTTAATTTCATTAATGTCTTTTGTTATATTCTACACCAAGATTACCTTGCACTATATGCAACACCGTATTAGCTTGCAGTATACACAACGCTATTCTTGGACCGTGTTACACACAATTTTGATAATAGTTATTCTACGCAACATTGAGTGTATATATATATATATATATATATTAAATGTATAAATGAAATATGGTTGGATTCTGTTATATGAAACAACGAAGAATTCTTTCACAACACGCAACCCTGACTTGGCTTTCATTACACACAATCGCAATCTTCCTCGATAGCGTGTGTTGTACGCAATACCGGGTTTTAATAAACAATGTTATATTATTATAATATTGTCATGAACTAGCCGTTATGAATAGTATTAACTAAATTTTGAATTTTATAACATTATTATTCATCTTACACATTTCTAGAACATGGTATAAGAACAAAATAAATTTTTCTGGTAAAATAAGTATTTTTCAAAAAATGCGGTTTTGCCGCCTTTTGATGGCGCACCCACATTAAATCTGGGTTTTGACATGTTTATAAGTTCAATTTGACAAAATAAAATTCTTCTTCGGAATCAAGAAATAAAAATTCACTTTGGATAAATTTTTCATTTTATTTTGGTAACTTTCACATTTTAATGAATAGTAAAAACACGATATATTTTAATTAAAAACATCTTTTTTTCATCGTAATATCTTATGTGGTTAAATTATAATATTGAATGGTTTTAAAGTATAAATATAATATATTTTTACCATTTAATATAATTTATGTCATTAGCATTTATTTTACCTTGAATTCGTAGGTTAAATCAATTCAATCTTTTGCAATGTTTTAAACAAAAACCCGTTTTTATTCGACAATGGGATTAATTTTAATTTAATTTCTGCAAATTCTGTGTTTTGAATTTTAAAAAATGGATTTCATATTTGGAATCAGTGGGTCCAAATTATGTTAATATGATACTTTTTATTTTTGGGAATTATGAATAGTAACTACGGTAAATTTTATTTACCATAGTTAAAGGTAAATCGGGTAATTAAGGGTAAATATAATATTTTAAAATTACCCTAAGAAATGTCAAAATCCTATTGGATGACTAAAGGCTGACACAAATCACCTAAGGGTCGGATTATAATCATTTAATAGACATTTGTCCATGAAAATAACTTAATTATTATTAAAACCAAAGAAAGTGACAACATGTCACTCTCTTAAATATTATAAGTATATTAATTTTAATTTAGTGATAAACTTCATGAAACTTCAAAAATGAATAGTCTCCAAAAATATAATGAAATTATCTACATCATATAAATTTATTTATAATTTTTAGGGATTAAATAATTATCATTAATTATGACACAATAGTGATGCATAAATTGTTTATCTAGTGAAAAATCAAGAATATTGTTTTTATTAAACTAATAGTGACCATAAAATGCACAAATACCTAACCAAAACTTATTGGCCATGTATATTTAAACCATAAGCATCCAATGGTCGAATATTTGACCATTTGGAGCCCTATAAAAGCGATTATGACACTTATATTATTTTATTTTAAATGATGCCAAAGTTGTCACCTTCATAATTTAATAAATATAACAATTTAAATATTGTGATTTTAAGATGATAAATTCGAGTAAAAGTATTATTGTGAACGTTAATATATTTATCTTCATCATAGGATTTTATTTTAAATTTTTATAAAACAAATAAGTATATTAAATAATTATACAAAAAAGATGTAGTCATTATTTTATTAAGAGATAAACCAAATAAATGGTTTTAAAAATAATAAAATAAATATTATATGAACTATTTAATGTGATACACTAATTTTATAGATACATATGACCTTTTATTAATATATTAAAGCTTTTAGTTCGAACATATCTTCTGTATATATTTTATTTAAATTCAAATAAATGAATAGTGTCAAAATTGACACTATTGTTATTTTACAAAAATAACATATTATAAAATTGATTAAAAATCACAAAAATATTTAGAAATTATAAATTTATATTTATATGGTATATAATGTTATAAAATAAACAATTATGGAAAACTCACAACAAATAAGTAATTATTTGTTATAATTTAAAATTTAGAATTTTATTACCACAAATAAACTTAAATAGATTAAATAAGGATAAATCAAAATGATAAGGTTTAAAATAAGATCCAAACATGACTAATTTTGATTGGTTGATGATATTACAACCCTATCTCATCTAATCTTCGAATATGAGTCATTTTTGGAGGTTTTTATGTGGGGTTAGATTTATTATAAATTAATATTTTTAAGAATTCCAAAGGTGCCCCTCTCCTCCCTTATAAAAGGGCACCTCCTCCCTCTCTTCCTCACACAACTTTTAGCCTTCAAGCTCATCCAACCCCTGCCAAAATCTCTTCTCCACTTCCCTAGTATCATTCTAGAGGTCCTGGTCTTCTTCAAAGACCATCCTTAGTTCTTTAAGTGGAGGTTAAGAAAAGGCACGTCAAAAAGAGGTGCTTCAGACACGTACAAAGCAAATCGGACCTAAGGTAAGGGAAATATCACAATCTCATTTTTATCCAAGATTATTTATTCGTATGTTTTTACTGGGGTGTATTTTGTTATCCATATCCATGTTTCATCAATATGTAATAATATTTCCATCCACCTACAATTTTTTTAAATCCATTTTTACCCTTCGGTGAGTTTTTTGTAATATATATGAAAGGAATCTTTTGTCATTTTTTGTACGAGGTACTTTATGACTTTTCCGACAAAAGAACAAAGAATGTTTTTTTAACTTATACGGCATGAATGGATTTTTAAAACATTATTTCCAAGAAGCTTACTTTACAAGTTTTCAAGTTTATTTTTATTCAACTTCTTTTAGTTTAAAGTTTTATGACATGTTAAGAAAGGAAAAATGTTTTTAAATAAGAAAGGATATTTTCCTCAAGAATTCATTTCAAGTGTTTTTTCAAAACTATTTTCCATCTAAGATGAAGTTATTTGATATGTATGTTTCAAGTAAAATGTCTCTATGATTTAAATGGTTTCAATTTTATTATGATGAAATTATATCAATTGTCTATGGATTATGATGGCATGATGTTTAAGAATCCCATTTTATTACATGGGTTATGCAATGATGTATGATTTATGATTTTGTGGCACACATAAGTATGGTATCATTATGAGATGGGTGGGACCTATATCTCCCTCCAATGCATTGGGTAAAGATTTTATATCTCATGAGATAGACATGGCTGGAATGGTAGGTTATACTGGTTCAGTGAAACAGGACTGAAACGAGGGTTACTCGATTCAGAAAGGGACTTTGTCCACTATGATAGTCGTGGCAATGAGTCTTGACTAACAAGAAATGATTCTCTATGATTATGTGTGTATGACACAAAGTTTCATGTTTTAAGTTATGATTATTGTGATTTCATTTCACTACTATGATTTATCCCATGTTATGAAATTATGCTCTCTTTTGCAGGTTAAGATTTCCAAAATGTTTTATTCTTTTGAATATGATGTGATTGATATTTCTGTTGTTTATCCTTACTGAGTATTTGAGCTCACCCTTCTATGTTTTCTTTTCCCCAGGATATAAAGAAAGGTTTTAGGTAAAAAAGGGAAGATCTTTATGGGAGATATTGAAGATCTTTCACCAGGATTAGAAGATTACGTTCCGAGTTTCCAAAGACACTAAACTATTACGATCCTTGTGTGTGTTTTTTGTTATGTACTAAGTATTCCGCAAAATTAATGTAATATTCAAGTACGTTAAGCTTCGGGTCTCTACAGCACTGTTCCATAAATTAATCACTGATGGAAATCTTCATAAAATGACTCATTGATGGAACTATTCCGAAAATGACTCACCAATGGCAGCTTTCACAAAATGAATCACTGATGGAACTATTCACAACATGACTCACTGATGGAGCTATTCAAAAAATAACTCACTGAGGGAACTATTCACAAAATAGGAAACACAATTCATAGAACTAGAAACAATGTTCCCAATACAAAAAATGTGGAAATGTGTTAGGGATAAGTCACCTTGACCTCCCAAAACACCATAGGCACCTATTTCAACTAAGGAATGGACCGGAGTGGTTCGAGTCATTACATATATTATGACTAGGGAAATCCATATTCTAGATATAATGGTGGTCTCAATTTTTCTTATTAGTTTAAATATTATTGAAGTACTTATTGTTTATAAAATAAAAATGATAGAATAATTAAATATCATTCTATCATGTGAGATTTTACAAAATAGATAAAACATATAAATCGTATACCACTCATTGTGAAATCCATATAGACTATACCTAATGGTGATCTCATGTTTATCATAGGGAATTTTTTTAAGAGAATTTTTATTATTTTCATGAAACATAATTCACATTTCGATAAAAATATTAAATATTTCTATTATATGAAAACCACGACTCTATGTGCCTCATCATCACCAATCAACTTATTTTATTACACCTAAAATATTCTAGATAATATTGTAATGTTTAACCAGTAATCTTATCTCACGTAAAGCCTTTATATAAATATAACATTTATAAAGTGTTTTTATTGAAAAATTTCATTTTCACATAAAAATAATCATAATTTATTAACAAATAATGTTTTCATTATGAAAACAAATTGTGGATATTACAATAAAAGAGCCCTTAATTTTTTCACAATACTTCTCTATTACACAATTATTTTTTATTTATGCACCTCCAGAGAAATGTTCATCGTAATAAATATCAATGAAATCATCCAATACAAAAACATTACTTCAATGATCAATTTATTGTTAGGAAACATTAACACATCAGTTTTATAATTGAGTGAGAAGTATGTTTTAGCTTGAGTTATACAATAAACTAGATAATCACTAGTTATTATAGACATCTCTACATGTTTGGTTAATTCTTGCAGCTCCTCTCCCTCACTTCTAAAAACCATTTTCATCCTCTTCAGTTTGTAATAAATTATATCGTTCTATTTATACCTTTTATATACTTCTCTCATATTCCACGTTAGCTACCAATATTTCTATACTATCCTTAAATGTTGATTTTTCCACATCATACATGTATAATTGTGCTATCATTGATTTCAATTATTAAGAAAAACTATCTTACTACTAGAATATTCTTGTAAATTCAAGTAATGATGTTTCCAATGTCACTACTCTGGTCTCCATGTGAAATGTCTGGAGATTCTTAATATATGTTTATTTTTTTATCATGAATCTTGGTCTTGAATTTCACTGTCCTCCGAAACTGGTCAAACTAAATATTTTTCAACATCTACTATTGTATATCAATTATAAGTATACCATTGGGAGATATCTTACCCACTTGATGCAATTAATGTTACACCTCTAATATTAGAGATTCCAAAAATAGAAGTTCAATAAATTTCTTATTCAAGATGGAATTTTTACCTCAGGGGATCTGGGGTGTATTTTGTGTTAGTGGTGCGACAATGTGTGTAAGAGAAATAAATATAGAGATCTTATTGCAATTGTCTGGGATAAAGTGTAATAGGAAAAAAGTAGATATAAATTAGATGATAAAGATACTATATAACACTCCTATGTATTATTAAACCAATAATAACTAAACTTATCTCCAATCATGTTCTTTAGAAATGTTGGTGTAACATCACAACCCTTGGATCCATGGAATTGTGCCCCATGGTGGTTGTTCACACGAACTTAGTCGCTCCTCCTTGTGTGGTAGAGGCTTCTAACTAGATGCAAGGGACTGATATGTCAGTAATAGGGAGACTATACACTCTCTTATCATATTAAAACACCAATAAAAGTACAAAATAAATTAAGGAAACATATATAATCATAAACATTTCCAATGTCCCAAGATAAATTACACCACAAATTTAGAACTCAACTGAAAGGGAAAAATGATATGCCAATGTATGTTCGAATGTGTCTAAATTTATACTAGATTTAAAGAAACCAACGTCTCCTATGTGAGTCCTGAACCATGTTTGGTTCCCTCACCCCAGATCTATTCACCATGTTAGGAATCTAAATCAAATCCCATTACTGAAACCTATACAGAAACAATGATGTCTATTTAGGTAATGATCATGAATCCCATGTATGATATGAGTATAACTAAATAGGCCACAACTAATAATTCTTAAAACAATTCTAGTTAAAATATATTGTATGAATTTTTAGAGTGAAAATAAGAAAATTCATAAATATATACATTTATCACATTATCTGTGATTCTTTATTTAATAATATTAACTCTAGGGTTCATGAGGATACAGGTACCTCTATACTAGATTCAAATCATTCTAGATCCCAAAGTGTTCCCTAGGTAATATCTTATCATAATACCTTCTTTGACACATGCCGAAGCATGAAGTATTCAAAAGTGATATGATATCTCAATACCTAATTCATCTCATGCAAGATTTCAATGTTCTATCATGTGAGGCTATATCTTGGAGTGGATTTTTTACCATTCATTAAATTCAAAAATAGATGTCAATGTTAACAATAACAAATTCATAAGTAACGAGACATTATTTTCATTATTACATATCAATATAATGATCATCTTCCCATTCCTTTACCCATAAGTACAACAACCAGGTTACCATTTATACTTATCATTTTAATGATGATGTTCCAATTCCATTACACACAAGTATAATGACCATGTTACCATTTTTACTTCTCAATTAAGAATGAAATTTTTCCCTTTATTTTTCACATAATTAATTCATAATTAATTATTCACCTCAATTGCATTACTAATTTAACAATTTTTTAAATACATCAATATCCTTAATTAACTCCCCGATTAATTATGAAGACCAATACATTAATTAAATAGTCAATTAATTAATAAATAACACAATACATATACGATAATTAATTTTTTACCATAATTAATTATCTCATTCTATATCTCAACTCTTCAAAATTAATTCCACAATTAGTTGTGTCGATCATAATATCCAGGCACTTAATTAACTAATGATTAATTATCTCAATCTAAGAAATTCAATATCTCATAATTAATACCCTGATTAATTATCTATATTAATACCCCTAATTAGCTTAATCAATTTCCACCAAATTTATTATCCAATAGGGAATCTCCTCATTATCATTATTCGTTCCTCAATAAATAATCTATTTCAACAATTCTTGGAAAAATTAATTATTCAAACTAGTTATCCCAATTTAGGATTACAATTTCTAATAATATCTAGAAATTCTAAAATAAATTTATTTACACTTCATATCCACTACTAGGAGAACTAGATTTGTCACCATCTACCTTAATTCGATGATAAAAATTCATTTAATTGTAATTACAAAAATCCGAGAAGCACAATGCTAATGATATGAGTTCTGGATCTGTATCCATAAATTAAATTCAAGTATATCAAGATATAATCAATCAATATATAGATATATAATACTAGATCTATATCTCACTATAAAGGTTTAGATATAATGAAAAAGAGTATAAATTCCACAAAAAGATCATGTAAAGAGAGAATAATGAACGATATATGTATCAGGATGTGATCAACATAGTAGGAGAAGATAGGATCTTCGATTCAGTCATTGAATATTGATGAACAGAAGTCGTAAAACCTTAGAACCCCTCCAGAAAACCATGAAATCATCAAAAAAGGTTTAGTCCTGAGACAACGATGAATATGAGGTGTTTTAGGGGTTTAAGGGAGTTTAACAATAATTTAAGGGTGAATTAAATCGTGAACAGAGTTTTATGGAAAGGGGACCACAATTAGGTAAACCATGCACTATCCATGTGGCCATCACTATCCAGGGTCGAACGGTTACCAAGGATTGGGTGCACTATATTCTATAACTAGGAATCAATTGTGAACAACACATTTTTCATAAAATTATCTCAAAATCCACCTTAACTCAAATAGAATAATAACTCAAATCATATATACCAAAAAAAACAAAATGCACCTAAAATTTATCCTGAGAAAACTCTTAAAATAGACGGGATCTTACAATCTCCACACCTTATATAAGATCATCCTTAATTTTTACATCTAATATTTTATATGATTTCTATAAAAAAGGATCAGTCCATTAATCCCTCTTGTAAAATTTAATTTCTCATGTTTCCTCTGGAACATGTATATGTTTCTATAACACACAAACTATCAACACAATATTTCCTTGCAAAAAAATTTCTATGATATCCTGTAGACTTTTTTTATGATTCTTAGAAAAAAAATCTCTCTCTTGGTCAACCTCATCATCATAGATTAGATGAGAAGGATCAGGGTGATATATCTGAAGCTGTGACATAGGGATGACATTCTGCATAGCTATTTATTTCTATGGAAGAGCCTATAGGTATTCCACTAGTCTGATTCTATCTATTACCTCTAATGGTCCAACAAACCAGGGAACCAACAAGACATTCCTCCATATCATATGGTGACCTAACCTAGGTGACACCTGATAGAACACATGACCAGCATATGTAAACTCTAGGAGTCATCTTCATATATCAACATACGAATTAACCTAGGTGACACCTGATAGAACACATGAGGTGTCCTTCATGAATCTCGATCCAAACAACTCTGACTAACCTACTTCCATCCAGCATAGTTTTGATCTACATGGCCTACTATAAATATCCTAGTATGGTTACATATGTATAGTTTTCTGTTAACTATTGTTATAGGTTAACTCCACTAGATCCATGTGTTTCTCCAATGATCCACCAAATACTAGAAAACATTCGTTTAACATATCCTCAAGAACATGTATAATATGCTCCGACCACCCATCATTCAGTGGGTGGAAAGATATACAGAATAAAACCTGTGTAGCAAGATCTTTATACAACCCTTCCCAAAATATTGAGGTAAAGTGTGAATCAAGATCTAAATCTACAGTTGGTGCCACCCCATGTATTCAAAGTATCTCCCAATGATAATGTTCTCCCAACTTCTCTACTAAAAGTTTTTCTCTTATTGGAATGAAATGTTATACCCTTTTCATTAGATATAAAATGACCTAGGAAACATCACTATTCCTAAGCATATTTGGAAAAATTATGACAAAATCCATTTTCACATCATCCCACTTCCCTTCTGGAATAGATAGGGGCTGTAGTGAATTTCCAAGTCATTGATGCTCTACCTTCACCGGCTGATCGGTGAAGCATTTTTTCACAAACCACGCTATCTCCTTTTTCATTCCTGGCTAACAATATTGTCATCGTAGGTTGAAATACATTTTTTCACACAGGGATTCACCACCCACTTCAAAGAATAAAGTTCTCACATGAGCTCCTCTTGTATGCTTGTAGGCACAAAAACTCTATTATTCACATCAATAATCTCATCCTCGTCTATTAACCAGTTTGAAGGTGTCTCCATGACTTCAAATCATTCCTTGAAGGCTATTCAGTCTATATCCCCATACTTTGGATCCCTAATCCTTTTATAATATGTAGACTCCTTTCAACTAAAACCAGAGACATCTTCTCCTGACTCTCCTGAACCACCACAAGCATTTATGCCAGAAATTTCATCATCTATCACTCTACAGTTGAGTCCTAAACCATCTGATTCTATATTTTTCTTTCATAATCCATTAAACAAAATATTTCATTTATCGAGCGTATATTATCGTTCAAAAAAATTATTGTATATATTTTACCAATCTTTACTACTGAAGATTCAATTCACATTATGAGAAGTTATACATCTTGATATTGTGATTGGTATAAATTCATACATTTTTTCTAAAAGATTGTGTCCCCAACACATAAGAGAATAAACTACTACTCCATACTTAATGTCTTATATATGATAATTTTTCTCATGTGGTCTCAACTAGAGAGACCCATACAACATGACTGTATCTATTTGAATCAACATAGATGTGATTATGATCCTAGAAGTGTCCCAATAAACATTGTACAACTCATCTGACATAGGTAGGATCAATATTGGTACTAATTTCAATTGCTTAGTCAAATCCAAGAAAACATTCTCACATGATTCTGACCATTCAAACATTATCCCCTTCTTTGGAAAATAAGAAATTGGCATATACAAATAGGAGAAGTATTTGATGAATATCTTGTAATATCAATTTAATCCTATAAATATTCAGATATCAAAAACAATTCTTGGGATACACCCAATAGACCACTTCTTGAACCCTCTCTAGGTCCAATAACACACCTTTCTCTAAGATTATGTGTCCTATGAAGTGTACATAATTATTTCAAAACTAACTCTTAGATATCTTCCTGTATAACCAATTCTCTCTCAGTGTACTCAGGATGATGTCATGATATTTGGCATGACCTTCAAGAGTTTTAGAGTACGAGAAGATGATGTCCAAAAACACCACCACAAACTGATCTACATATAGTTGAATGATCATATTTATCAAAGTTGAAAACATTACTGGTGAATTATTGAACTCAAACGGAATTAAAAAATGTATAATGTCTATACCAACTCCTAAAAATAGTCCTTAGTATATCAGAATATTGAACTATCAACCGATGATAGCCGGATCTCAGTTTTATCTTTCAGTACACACATGATACCTTCAACTGGTCAAACAAATCATTAATATGTGGTGGAGGATATTTCTTATTCACAATCATCTTATTCAACTTCTGTTAATAAATAAAATTGTAAAATCCCATCTTCGTTCTTTGTGAAAAATACACGTGATCCCCAAGGACGTGTACTTGGATGGATAATCCCTTTATCCTTCATCTTCTCCTAGTATTTATCAATATCATGAATATTAGTTAGTGATATTATTTACGATTTAATATATATAATATTAGCCCCAAATTTGAGCTCAATAGTGAATCCAACACCATTCTCAGGTGGTATCCATGAGAAGTCTTTAGTAAAGACATTGAAACAGTTCTACCATTGGTGGATGTACATCATTCCTGACACCCTCATCATCTCGAAAAAGAGTAAAAAATTGGGTTGTGAGCTATCCCATAAGAAAATTAATTGGCCATACTTAGGCCACCTAGATAACCAACTGTCTATGCTAAATATATGGGTCACCCTTAAGAGATGTAAAAGTAACTCTCCTATGGTAACAGTCAATGTGGGCTCTATATGAAACTATCCATTCCATAAATATAATTAGGTGGAATCATATCATCTATAAAATTTAAAGAACCTTTATGAAATGTCATTACCAAATCCCAAGAAAACATCCCACGAATATAAATATGTCTCTCGAATGTGTTCCCAATGGTTTATCAATATTCATTACACCGCTCAAGAAATCCACATCCATGCTCATAATATTTTCATTTTTTGAAGATATAATGGAATGAGAGGCATACATATCAAATAAAAAACTAGTTAAAGAAGAAGTTACTACAACAGTAAATTACTCTATAGATGGCCCATCCTCACTCTCTAAAAGTGTGGGATGCACTATATGTAACTGTCCTACCCATCTTCCCTACAATGTTATCAGACTCCCCTGAGTAGCCCCATTCTATTAATAAGATTTATATATCCCTATAGAACGATTTACACTACCTCTATTGCCTCGACATGTATAACTCTAGATTCACTACCGATATGGTGTAGAAGACCCCCTTCTCAATCTTTAACCCAGCCTAACATCCCCCTTAACACCAGTCTTTCACTATTACCTGAAAAACATCTATAGGTGTCCCATATTTCCAAATTACCAACACACTACTAGATGTTAGGGATACTATCATAGATAGTGTCTTGACCTACCAAAATGGCGACAGATCACCCAAATAATCTCATGCCCAACTGAACATCCTGTCAATGAACTATACATCCAAATTCCCTAGCTAAAGATATCATAAAAACTCTTCTTTCTCTCAAAAGACGAATTTGATGGTCTTCCAGTTACAACTACATGTCTAGTACTGAAACCTTCCCTAAGGATCCCATTATCTATGAGATTCTAAGCCACAACTTCATAAAACTTCCTTAATTAGAAATTATTGAATATGGACTTAATCTCTCACTAAATCCCATCCGGAATATATTTCACCTTAGCTACCTCATCTCCAACTAACATTGGATAAATGTATTTGAGATATGTGGATCATCCAACATAATTATCATAGACATGATCCCTTGGGTTATATTCATGAAATCTATAGCTTTATATTGTCTCATCATCTTTAGATACTAGTTCTCCAAGAACATCTCCAAGAATTTGTTACATAACATACTCTTAGTTTTTCTAGCTCCTTTTTTATATCCCAACAATAATTTAATAATCCTTGTAGAATATAAGAATCCATATTGAACCTCCTATTAGATAGAGTTCCATATGGTAAATTATTGTACCAATGGACTCATCTTAGAATTTTGTTCCCTCAAGACAACCCTCTCTAGTAAATTTCGGAGGGTGTTAAAATTGAATCGCCCTTGTCAACACAGACATGCTTTTTACAACCCTCCTTAGGTCAATTTCAATTAATTTCGTGAAACTTGAATTTTTATCTCAGAACATCTCCCGTTCATCTCTATTTATCACCATTGGTGCCTCATCTTCTCTAACTGGATGAAAATAACTAACCATGAAACCTGGTTTCTCCTCAACATGAATAATGGAGGAATATTATTTATAATGTCAAACCCACATCTTAAGTCTCACAAAAAAACCATATAAAATTAATGTATGAGGAATAATCACAATAGGTTAAAACATTTTTCCCCCAAGTCTCACCAAACAAAAAAAACTGAGGTGTTATCACTACCCTTAACCATCATACTCCTAGGTTTTGGTTAACAAGGGTAAACACACTACAATAATATAGTTTCTTATTTATATGCCCAATTATTCTCATTTCACATCAATTTTACAATATTTTTCAATTCATGTTAGGAATAATTTTTCATTTTAATGTCACAAACAAGTAAAAATGGAAATCTCAAACAACATACCCATAACCCATGTCCACATGAGTGCCTAAAATGATACATGTCACAATAACGGAATGTCCTAACAATTATGCTTATTGACTCAAATCTCGTGCCATTTCGGGGAAAGAATCAGTACTAAAAAATTATAAGAAACAACAATCACATCACCCCATATGTACATCACCAAAGGTGAACTAATATTCAATTGTATCAATAAACTACAATAACAAAAAACCCACCACAGGTACTTGAGTTTTCCCCCATACATGGGTCTACAACTCCCATAGATGAGATCATTACCATGACCCCACTCTTCTAAGTCTCATGTCCACCTTTCCAAAAAAAATTACAAAATAAAAATAATGAAAAATCATTTTATATCACTTTTTTTCATCTGAATGTGGGAACCACACGATGGTGCCCTAACCCAATTGGTCACAATGACTTAGGCATTCCTCCCCATACACCAGAGGCTTAGGAATATAAGAAAAGGTCTGGTAAGTTAGTAATGGGTTGAATATACCAACATTTATCATATTAAAACACCAAAAGTACTAGATAAGCTATTTTGGAATCATATAGAATCATAAACAATACCAATGTCCCATGATAAACAAATCAGGAAATAATGTACTCAACTAAAAAGGAAATGTGAAATATCACAGTATGTTCCAAAATGTCCAAATTTCCACACAAAGTAAACAACCAAATGAATCCCAAGAGGGTCCCAAACCATGTCCATTTACCTAATCCATGTCACATCCCCTAAATTTGTAATATAATCAAGGGCACTTTCCCTTAACATGTCCTGCAAAAATAATGTATATTCAGGTACTCATCAGCCATCCTGATTAGGGTGTGAGTACAACTCATTAGGCCACCACCAATTGTTTTTAAACAAATTCTAGTTAGAATATACTGTAATCTGTTATAGAAAGAAAATAATAAAATGTATAGGAAAATATTTATCACATTAGATGTTGATCGTTATTTAATCACATCCACTCCAGGGTTCCCCGAAATACTCATACCTCTTTATTAAATGTGGCTCATGCCAAAACATGATTCTTTACCTATGTAATATCATTTATTAATAACTAATTAGACTCATTCTATAGCTCAATGTATTCCAATGTTATATGATGTCTCATTACCAGATTTGACTCATGTTAGTGTTTGAATTATTATCATTTAAGGCCATATCTCGGATTTTTTTTATAACCATTCATTAAATTCATACATAATTGAAAAAGTTACCCACAAATATTAATATGTAAGATGACCATGTTATCATTATTAATAATAAATTGAATTACCATGTTCCAATTACTTTAACCACAAGTACTATGGTCATGTTACCATTTATACACCTCATTTGAATGACATTGTTCCCATTACATTACTAACAAGTACAATCACCATGTTTCCATTTATACATATCAATTTATAATGACCATGTTCCAATTATTTTAAACATAATTAATTTATAAATAATATATCACCTCAATTACATTACTAATTGAACAATTATTTAAATACATTGTTATCCTTAATTAACACACCAATTAATTAGGTTTTCCAATCCATTAATTAGTTCATCAATTAATAATTCCATAACAAAATTCATATATTATTATTAATTTGTTTCCATAATTGATAATCTCATTATAAATTTAATGTCTTCATAATTAATTAAATAATTAAATATCAAGATCATAATATCTGGGAACAAAATTAATTCACATTTAATTATCTCAATATTTTCCAATTAAATTCCTTATAAATAATCCCTTATTTATTTATCTAGATCACAACACTAAATTCTCATAATCAATTTATCCCAAATTAATCGTCGAATAGGAATCCATTATTCTTTTGATTGATTCATAAATTAATCATTTATCTCAACAATTCATCAATAAATAAATTTTTCAAACTAATTGTCCCAAATTAGTATTTCAATTTCTAAATAAAGATCAAAATTATTCAATTTTTCATACATTCATCAAATCCATGGCTATGGGAAATAAATTTTTTACCACACACCTCAATCCAGTGAAACTTTTTTATGGAATATAAATCCCCAAAATCGTAGCAGCATAATGATATAGATCTGAGTTACAGATCATTTTACCCAAATCATGTTCAATGATATAAAGATCTAATAAATACATATCTAGTTCTATAATCATATATCATGATCTCACAAAAATGACTTATATGTAAATAAATATGGGATTAATTTCACTAATGTAGAAGGGAATGATAGAATAATGAACATGATATGCTTCAAGATGAGATCCAATTACAGGGAGATAACATTTATTTGATTTTCAGGCATTGAATCTTGATGAACAGAGGTTGGAAGACAATGGAACCCCTCTAGAAATCTCCTGAATCATCAAAAAAGTTCTATTCCTAATCCAATGTCGAATTTAATATGTGTACGGGGGTTATAAAGGTTTTAAATCAAATTTTCAGTTGAAAAAAACGATGTGAATTGTTTTCTGGGTGGGGTTGCTTATTTAGGTAAACAGTGTGCCAGCCATGAGGTCCTCACTTTCTAGGGGTGCATGGTTACTAGGGCTTGAGTGTATGGTATACACTAACCATGAATCAACATTTCACATTCCATTTTTATAAAATGTTTCTAAAAACTCCACCCAATCACACCCCATGTAATAACTCTAATAAAAGGTACTCCAAAACAACGACATGTACATGAATGTTTGCATGAGAAAACTGCAGAAAAGGTCGGGATCAGAAACTAGGATCTTCTTTGTCTCCATCTTGTCTTCTAATTTATAAATCAGCTCTGTCACACTCTCTCAAGAATCATTAAATGAAACCAAAAATTAATTTGTATTAGAGATAGAAGTATAAGTATTTTATTATAGCAGTATAGGTAAAAGTGTACCAACATAGAAGGAGATATAAATAAAAATCTGATGATATAAGAAGGAAATCCTCAGAATCTTCTCGTCCCTAATTCGAGGCATAACCTCCCCTATATACTATAAACACAACTGTAATAACCAAAACCATTTTAACCATTGTTATTTAATCCCAAATCCTCTAAAGATCACTTTACAACTATTATATAAAATATAGTTACATTAGGAACCCTTTTAATTACAATTCCTACCTTTCACACATGTCCCTTATCCTAATGTATCCCTCCATATCCCCATAATCCTATCAAATGCATTAAAAATTTATTCACACAAACCATAAAAATTAATTACTAATCAATTTATAAAACAATTTGACAAATTTATAGTTATTCAAAATATATATTATAAAAATTTATATAAAATTAATAAATAAAAAAACCCCACTCATATTAACCCTAAAATTCTGGAAATACATTTTCATTCTTTGGAAGGACACTATGGGGTAGAGCGCATGGACTTCAGTGTAGTGACGACCGGAATGGTTCTCTATTTTTTTGATTTAATAATTTCATGTATGATTACCCAAATCTAAACCCATGGATCACTACGATACAACTATAATAGATTTATGAGTAATTAATATCAATTATTAGAATAACTGGAATCGATTTAAATCCATTTCCAATGATCTATAAGAAAGAATAAAGAAAATAACAAAAAAGAGAAATTTAGAATAGTAATAAATTTGGTAACTTAAAAAAATATGCTTCTACAATGTATTATTCATTATCTGATGTGGTTAATAATGATCAGATATATTGAAGACAAATGATTTTCCACCTCTATTATTACCAAAGTGATAACATGAATCACATAATCACATGATCATGTTTCTCCAATCCACATGGAATTAAAGTTCCTCAAATTTAAATAATAATGAGTAAGAGAGCCTCGGATATTAGGGAGTCTTGACATGAAATAACTATATTTTTCTCAATGAATTTATATTTCATGGATATAGTATTTATATAGTCCCTAGGATTATATATTAATTAATAATTGAATTTAAAATTTTAATTAATACATTGATAATTATATTTATTTAGGGAATAAAAACATGTCACTATACATTCATGAATCTAAGATATAAATACATTAGTTGATCAATTCATTCATCCACAATCCCTTATATGTCATATGAAACAAAAAAATAATTAAAATATATCTTGTACATATATGACTGGGTGTCGTGGTTGTAAATTTTAGGAAGGTCATACCTGAAAAATTGAATTAAATGTAATATCTTAGTTAGGAAATATTCCATTCATATCAAACCCCAACCAATTTGGGGACATGATATTCAAAATGTTCCCCTTACCATATAAATCATAATCAACAATAGTTTAGTCCGACTTATAATAATAATATATTTCGCATTAATAATTCAACATTAGACATTGAATAAAACAATATTTATTCAATTTATGGTATTATCCATATAGAATCATCATTTACACTTCATTTTAATTTAGTATATAACACACATAGTGAATATGACCACTAAAACAAACTATTTTATTTCTTTTTAAGACTATTTTATTGTCCAATCTAATTTGGAATTTTATCTCCAGGAATATTCATAGACAATTTAAAAAATATGAGATATAAGTCATAAAAAACACAAAACACTATAAATTTATATTTTCATAATAGTAAATTATTAGAGTGTCTCCCATTACATTCATTTTCTAGTATATTGAAGACATTTTAATAGTTTTAAATTTTAAATTAAGGATCACTAAAAAATAATATATATTCAAGGTAAGAGTTCATATGTATTGATTGCGTATACCTTCTCTCGGTGTATATGTTATTTATTCTTGCACACTATCAACAAACACCTTTTTTAACGAACTACAAATACTTAGAATCAAAAACAACATTAATATGAAACCCAAGTAATGTTTGTAAGAAAATATATGAATATATAACTAAAATAATTTTATAAATAGAATCCAAATTATTATGTACATAGTTTTGTAAGATTCTAATGATACTAATGAAAACCTCATTTTTTTTATTTAGATCATATACATTATTATCCAACAAAAGGTACTCATTCATATGTTGAATGGAAATACTTCAATTCCATTAAAAATATTCATAATCCTATATGGGACAAGGTGTTGGTCGAAATTACAATATCCCACAAGATACCTGATATAAAATATTCGTATCCACCTAATTTCATCATCCATCATCTTGTTTATTCACCTAATAGGTAACAAATAACACCAAGATTTTCTACAGGAACTATAGTTTCACTTACAAAAAAATCATCCCATAAAATGATATTGCTATATGTTGTCTTAAATTATCAATCAAGAGGGATGTACTACTTTTATTTTTTCATTCATAAAAATTATAAAGAATCCCCCACTTAATGATCCAATCAAAAAAAGAAACTAAACCAGTGAGGTCCTTTTCCTTGAACACTTGAGGAAAGACCGTTGTCAAATATGTTTTTTTGTTATAACACGCATATTTAGCATCCCCATGTCGCTGGTAATGATATACTTTTAGATGTGATAGAATCGTGATGTTTCTTTTTATAATAATAGTCCAATCCTCAATTTGAGATCCTTAACATAATGCAATTTCTTTTTCAAAACTATTGGAAGATTGAATCATATGATTAATCCCTGATCATGTTTATAATTATTTCCCAACTTATTTTTATAGAACCATGGATCCTAAGAGGCAGAGTTCTTACATGAAATGTTCTTAGAGATATTGTACTATCATTACCAGATTGAGGAAATATTCTTATCAATGGTAGCTTAATTATTGGACAAGAATGGGCATAGAAAAATTCATTGTAGGTCAGTTTAAGTCTGTAAACCCCAATATCTTTAAATTGTGAAGAGGGAAACTCAGGTATTATAGTATTCTTACTTTCTTACCATTGTTTTTTATTCATTATTGGACTCTACCAAGAGATGTTTTTATCATGATCTTCTTCTCTTCAACGTTAATGTTTGATCATCTATATTGTGTCTTTTATTCCATGGGAAAATCAAACCAATATTCAAATCAAGATATCAATATAAATAAAAACCAAATTGTCATGGATTAAAAAGAACTAAATAATAAAGATTTTCTTTTTTAAATGGGAATAAAAAATGGATAGAGACTATTTGAACTATTTATTATATTGGAAACTGTGAATGAGGGGACATATTTTGGTTGAAATTACCATGTTTATATAATAAATGTGTGGGAATCTAATATATTGAAGTTTCTAGGTTTTTTTGAAAGGCCATCTCTCAATGTTTAGAAAATTTTAAATATACATCAAAAATAGGATCATTTAACTATGGTAATAGACTATATCATGATTTTCCAGATTTTTATATGCTTTTGGGACTGTTACGTTTTAATTTTATATTTTATTTCCACCATCCTTATTTCTATCATTTAATGTTATCATAGATTTTTATACATATATTTATTCAAAAAATTTAAAAGGTTTGATCGTATTTTATAAATATATAAAATGAACATTAATTCTAAATCTGATATTATATAAACCGATATTATTTTAGAATAACATTTTTCCATTATCCCATCATGAGTGATGATTTAGTTAAACATTATGGAAGTAATTTTTTTAAGAAAATGGTGGAGTTATTTTTTTTATTTAAACCAAAACACCTCAAATAATAAATATCAGAATAAAAAAATTATACGAAATATCAAAAAAGAAACAATAAATACAAATTCAAAAATAATATCAAAAAATTCCATATCATATTTAATAACATGAAATATATATTATAAATCAATAAAATAAAAAAAATGTTTTAAATGTAACATAATGTCCTCAAAATATTAAAATCCATCAACTTAATTTTACAAGAAAATGATAAAAAACAATTTAGAATTGTTTTTATAGAAATTTACCAAAACAATAACCCTAAACTTAATAAATAAATATCTTTATATTATTCAATAAAAATTATATTTTTCAAAAGGTGAAATTAAAAAATGACTAAGAAATATTGAATCGAAATCATTATTTTTATTTAACATAATGTTCATATAATAAAAAATAGAGGTATCAAATTTTTTAATGTTAATATGAAGTTGTAGAATAGTTGGATAATATTAGTATTGGATGTGTTTGAAAGAAAATTGGAGTGACCCCATTTTATGAAAAATGAATAGATTATATTATGATTTTTTGGACTTGTTTGGAAGAATATCTAGTTATTCATTAGATAACATGGTCAACTTAATTTAAAATAAACATATCATAATATGTAAAGGTACATAGACGGACCCTTAAACAATTTTTTTAATATGATCTTACATTGAATGGTTTAAATGAAAATATTGTCCTAAATATAGATAATTTGTTACATTTGATCACAGTTTTCAAAACCATATAAATTTGATTATGGTTTTTTATTTTTTATACATATAACACGATTTGAAATTCTATTTTCAATCATAATTCATATTTTTTTTCAAAATTAATTAAGAATTTTTTAATAAAAATATTTATTTTTGATAAATGTATCAATAAAGATAATAACCCACAAAAATATAAAAATACAAAATTAGGATACGAAAACATGATTTTAAATATACAACATGATTTAAGAGTATCATGAGAAAAATTATAATTAAATAATAGTTATAAAATATTTATAATAATTCATTTATATTTTTATTTTTATGATTCATTAAATTAAAAATTTAATTTTAGATCATATAGGATTCTTTTTAAATATTTGAATTTAAAATTAATAATTCATAAGGAATGTTTAGTAATTAATAGATTCATTTAATAACAATGAATTTAAAATATTTCTATATAAATATATGGAAAACAATTATCATTAATATCTGATACATGTTCAAAAAAATTAATTTTTTGAAAATGTTTTCTATAAAAATGAAATTATAGACACTTAATAATTGGTTAAAATATTAATAGATTCATATAAAATGAAACAAAATTCTTTGTGAATAGTTTTTGATAAAAAAATAAAAAAAATATATATAAAACTTTATAATTTTCTGAAAAATAACAAATAAAATAATCTATATGTTATGTTTTTATTTTTATGACAAAAAACATTATATTAAAAAAATAATTCGAAATATATAACAATAATGAAATATTGTCATATGTTAATATTAATAATTGTATTACTAACACTATAAGAATGAGATATCCTTATGTATATTTTTTATATATTAGTGAATTTTTAATTACTTATAATTTTTTAGTAAAACTGCCACATATTTCCTTCTTGGAAATCAATTTGTGGTGTTTGGAATCTATTTAGTGTCAATTTAGATAGATGTAAATTTTTTTATATTTTGTGATAGTTTTTTATTCAATTAATGGATGTTTTTATCATAATTATTTTTGTTTCTAGTAGTGGTTCTTATAATCCACTAAAGAAAAAAAATAATTCAATAAAACAACTAGTGATAATATGTATAAAAGCGATTAATTTATTATGTTTTTTATAGAAACTGAAAATAATCGTTTAAAAATAATAATGTACATAAATATGTAATTTTTTAAGAAAAAAAATACAACATAAATTGTAACTATATATTAATTAGTTAAGTAATTATATAATAAAAATTATCATACACTCATTAGTCATATATACACATTTTACTGTCATATATCCACTATCAACCCATCAATCATAATCCATCCGTCATAAACTATATATTAAGTTTCCCATAGATTTAGTCTAACATCAAACCTAAGACTATCATTTACATATTCCCCCCCCCCAACAGCTTACCACTTATATATCTAGGATCATCATATTTAAATCTTATTCTATTGATGAAATATGAATTAAAAACATTATCAAAATAAAAATGTAACAAAAAATCAGTTATTTTGAATAATCCATTAAAGTGTATAACCATTAAACAAAAAACTACAATCATTTAGAATTTCTTATGGATGAGTTTGTATATGAACAATCAACCACCTTTATAGTTCTATCAGATATCACCTATAATAAAAACTAAAACATTTGTTAAATGGAATAAATAACATAATGTATATAGAATATATTCAGAGTTGTCTACATAATATTGTTTTCAATCAGCCACATGGAATTTCAAAAAAAAAACATATCAACACCTTAATTATATATTTAATGAATATAAAAAATTATATAGATAATTAATACTCAAAATTAAACCAAAACACCTTTGTATCTTAAAATTACTAAATTTATCATTTGATTCATCTATCAGGACTCAAAATGGGAATGTTTATAACAATACAATAATTTTTAAACTGATACAAGGTGTGCTCTAAATTACTAAATGATTATTTCTGAGAATATTGATATAGAATTAATTAATATTTTCCTAGATCAATAAAAATTCACTTTACAATGATTTCATGGAAATATGGAGTCTTTTTCTCAGTTTTTTAATCTTAGTAATGGTTTTTAAATAATTTCATATCCTTAAAAACTTATCATTCATCTTCAAGAAAACATTATTTCTTAATGATATGATCTATAATATTAAATATTAAAAATGATACATTTATATATATATATATATATATAATTATCTCACAACAATATGAGCTCATTATTTAGATTTTACTACAACAAGCATGTTTTAGTGTTTTAAAACACAAAAAATGCATTTATGGTAATCCTGAGTATACCAATTCACATATTGATGTGGTATAAGTTATTTAATTTTAAAATTTATTTTAAATTGATTTTTCTATTATTTTACTCTAATAAGAGGTATTTTCATTGTTTTTTAACCATTGAAACATGTTATTAAATATTTTTATATCTTTTAAAACTCTTTGCTTATTCATTTTGAATACACTACATGTCAAATTGAAATTCAATCAAGTCATACACATCAAAAAGACTTCAAATATTTATTTTTCTATGATTTAAAACAAATATGTGGTTTGAAATATGTTTTTAATAGTTAAAAACTTATTTGAGAGTTCTAAAACACTAAAAATGAGTATACTTAAATCCACAGAGAACTGGAAATCCGACTAATATGGTTTGAGATCCTCATTTCAAAAATTATTATATAGTTATTTTCTTAGGAATTTATATAATTTTGAGACCTTTTCATTATTTAGACACCTATAAGAATGTATTTATTGGTATTGCTATATTTATAACATGTTTATTCATTCATTTTAATCACACTGCACATCTTATTGATGATTCTTCTAAATACACACATCATAAATGATTCTGAGATCGTTTTCATATTATTTCAAAATAATATGAGGTCATTTTCTACTGTTTAAAACATTAACTTCTTGTTTTAGTGTTTTAAAATACACAAACGGAATTTATGGTCATCCTTAGAAAAAAAAGACATGTATTTTTGTGTCATTAGTTTCTATAATTCGAAAATAAATCTATAGTGATTTTCCTATGATTTCATTTCAATATGATTTAATTTTGATATTTTAGACCCACTAATATATGTTTTTAATGACATTGACAGCTTTTAAAATTGATTATTTCGAGCACACCGCATGGTGGATTTTTTTTCTATTTACTCAAATAAAAAAAATTAAATATATTTTTTGTATGATTTCATGACATATTAACGAATCTCTTCACAATTTTGACCATTATTGGACTATTTTAGAGTTGTTAATCACCAATTAATTTTTTTATTAACCCAAGAAATCCATCATTAAACTTAATGTGGCATCTACACCCACATTTAAAAAATCAATATTGAGTCATTTTCTTATTATTTAATGATAATAAAAATTTTTTTGGTTTTAATTCTATAAATAATGTTTTTTAAATTCATTTATATCATTTAAATATTCTTACTCGGAAATTGGGACTACAACACAGGTCGTATTTAAATAATAACTAATAATATGTATTTGAATTTATTCAACAAATTATTTTTTATAAATTAACACAAATCCAAATTATTTTTCTTTGGTTAACCAATATTATCATAATTTTCTTTTTTAAAACACAAAACATGTGTTTACAATAATCGTAATAAAACAAAAACATGGATTGATGTTGTTTTGGTTCCTACATTTTGAAAATGATACTGCAGTAATTCTTCTATGATTTCATTTCAATCAAACATATTTTTATGGGTTTTTACCCACATGATTCATGTTTTTAAAGACACATTCATATTTTAAAAACAATTTAATTAGTCAATCTAACAAAATTCCTCTTGGACTTACATGTTTTATACTCATAAAAATAAAAAATTATTCAACGATAGATTTTATATTATTTTATTCCAACATTAGTATTTGTCATAATATTTTAACAAATACATTCATGATTTATATTTTAAAACACTAAAAATATGTTTATGAAAATCCTAATGAAACCACTGGTTGAATGAATGTGGAATTAGTTAAAAAATTATAATCTTAATATATATTATTTTCCAAATTATATCATGGTAATATGATGTTATTTTCTTGTCTTTGACACCATGGGGTATATTTATAAGGAATTTTATATCATCAAAAATTGATAATTCAATCATTTTTAATAGACAACATATCGAATTAATGTTTTATTTTATATTACATATATGAAATATTATCATTAATGTTAAATTTTTTCAATACAATACATGTTTCTTGATATTCTTATGGATATTATATTTCAATGTCAATAATTTTTAGAAAGGTAATGAATATAATCAATAAAGTACATCATACACCACATATAGCTTAAACGAACTAATAAATGTTATTTTTTAAAAGGGAATTTAAATCATAGGAATGTGATTTTTTGTTATGAGTATGATTATCTATATTATGAGAATTTGGTTAATATAATAAATTCATTGGTGACAAATTAATTATAATTTACAATAAAACCGTTTTGATAATCAACATATATATTTCTCTGAAAAACAAAAAAGTGCGAACAAGTTTGTTTATAAAATATAAATTTCACTCATGTTTGATTATATTAGTGAAAAGTATACACAATATGATGTTTAAAATTCATCATATGTTTTTTCTATACATTATTATAAACAAAAACAATTTTATGCATAAAATATGTATTTCTATAAACTGGAATTTTCCCCCTTTTGATGGAACACTTGTTTAAAATATAAATTTTTATAATTTTATAATTTCTTTTAAAAAATTAAACCAAATTTTTGAAATCAGAATATCAAAATTTTCTTTGATTTAAATCTTGTTTTTTTTCTAATAATTTTTTTGATGAATTGTAAAAAATAATGGATTTTAATTGAAAATTTATTTCTCATATAAGTAATTTATATTGTTAAATTATATTTTTATTTTATTTTATAGTATATTTATTTCAATTTTATATAATTTAATAAAATTTTTGTCATTCTAAATGATTATATATTAAATTTGGATATAAAAACATTGCAATATTTTGAATGTTTTCACTTTGAAACATATATTTCTCACCACATTAATGATATTAATGTTTAATTATCCATTTATGTGTTTTGGAGTTTTGAAAAATTTATTCATTATTTTGAAATATACTTTATAAATTGATTAAATGGGTCCCTTTTATTTTTTGATGATTATGTGTCATGAATTTATTAACACTTATTACCAAATTTAATGGAAAATCGAGAAATTAAGGTTAAAAATAACATTATTAATATAAGAAAATAACCATAAATTTTTTCCTAATTTTATTATATGTGTTATTGTCGAATAAAATCATTAATGAGATAATTTTATGACCACTTTAAACCACTTGGATTTACATAATCCTTTTATAGTATTTTCTTTTGATGAATGGTAAAAATCTTATATAATTGTTTTAATAAAAAATTATTATTATATAGGGATATAAAAAAAGATAACGTGAAAAATAAATATTATTTTAAAAAATGATATATTTATATAAATTTTGGTAATTTATTTATAAATTTTAGTGACAATTTAATCAAATTAAATGCTGATATAATAATTATGCATTGATAGTTTAATTAATAGAAATATCAAATGAATTGTAATTAAAATATTAAAAAGAATAAATATTAAGTAATTAATGTAATACATGAATTTTATATATTAAATAAGCATTTAATTTATATTTTATAATAATTGGTTCATGTTTAACTATTTTTATGATATTTTTACAATGTTATGTAATGAATAATGTAAAATTTGACCTTAATGATATTATAATAAAATATTTTATTAAATGATGTAAGATTTATAAATATATAAAATAAGTAAAAATTATTGGTATATAGTTTAAAATTTTATCAATAATACATTTTTGGTTCACTTGTCAATTTATAGTAATTATATTAACCATTTCATGAGTAAAAACACATGTTGTCACAGTAAGAGTTAAAGAGGTTAAGTAAGTGTTAAAAAGGTAATTATTAAAAAAATGCCAAAAAATTTCTAATTTTTATTGGATGAATAGATTTATTCGATTATAATCCTATATATTAAATAATTTATTTTGTATCCACTTGGAATATTAAATAAATTTATATTAATTTAACATATTGAGAAATTCCATGAGTGCACCTCTTCTGTCTTATAAAAGGGATCCTCTTATTTTCTTTTCATCACACTTTAAAAAATATTTAGTTCATAAAATATCCTTCCCCATTACCTTAATATAATTGATCACCGCATTTTAGAGGTATTAGTTTAGGAATAACATTCTCATTAGTTTTCATAAGGTGTTAAGTAAAAGAGATTGTCAAAACAAGAGGTATTATTTTTAATAAATAGTCTCTATTTTATTTTTCCTTCCACCTCCATCAAAACATAATAAACCATGAAAAAATAATAAATCTAGTATCCTTAATATACATATATTTTATTATTTATTTACAATTACCCAAATCCATCTCAACTTCTATTAAATGTGAAAATACGTTATTTTTCGTGTGTACGATGGACTACCCATTTGCGAACAGATGAAATTCACCTTCATAAACATCTCTAATGGCTCATTATAATTATGGAATTAAAGTTATTATTTGATATTAATGACATATTTATACTTACTAAATAATAATATATTATTCTTTTTTACCTTTCCATGCACCTAATTATGATAACATCGTTCATGCATACACGTGAATTTTCACTTCCACAAAGCGATTTGATTCATTTTTCATCACCACAGCACATGGATGATGTATATATAAGTATAATTAAATTTTTAATATGATATTAATGTAATTATTTTCATTTTTGTGGATAAAATAATACTTACCAACATTCCCTAATGATCATTGAAATATTAAATCGTTACTCATGGGTACATACGACCTATCGTATCAATGATTGTATCATAGTAAATTTTCAATAACCATATTTAATGAATATAATTAAAATTATTATTTATTTATAATAATTAAAATTATTTCATTAAAATTATTCTGTATATTATGTACTAATTAACACTTCAACAGTTGACATCAAAATAAATTCATTTTGGACTCGTCTACAGAATATCGTAAAAATATTAAATTTAAAAATTGTTATACCTTGGTGACATGTTATATAAAATAAATAAAAAACATGAATAATATTCTCCAAAAAAACAATTTGTTTAATTTTATTATTTAATAATATTATGATATTATGAGATAATTAGGACTCAATGTAAGGGAATTTTTAAATAAAACCCATATTTTAAATATTTTAATGATTTAGTCTTATAAATTAATCCATTTCAAGTTCATGTTTTTAAAATGGTTTTTATAAATGAATTTATATGTAAATTAATGTTTTAGGCTAGGAATATTTTAATTTCTTTCTATATATTCCATGTGGTTTAGGAATTTTTTTTTCAATAATTTGTTTTTCAAATTTTAAAATGGGTTTTGGAAATTGAATTATTATGTGAATAATTAGAAGTGTTTTCCTAGGGGTGAAAATTATATTTTAAGAGTGACAAGTTTAAAATGGAAAAAATTATGTTTAATGATTATATAATGGTACATATTTATTTTTAAAGTGGTTACATGATTAACAAAAATATTGGTGTTTTCGTGATAATCAAAGGACATGTGGTTATTTTATAACCTTTAATGAATTGGTTATGTATTTCAAATGTATGGTTATTCCATTTGTAAGTGTGACATGTATAGAAGTCTACCAAATTGTTATTTCATTTGTATGAGTGATATATATGGAAACAGACTGCTTGGTTATTTAATTATTGTTTAATTATATGGAAAGTTAACTATTTATAAGTTAACTATTTATGATTTTCAAATGGAATGATGTTTATCATTGTGAAATGAAGATTTATTTTTATTTTTTGAATAAAAATTAATTTTTGTTTGAAATATTTTATTATGAATATCTATTAGAGTAATGTTTTATGATATCATATATCCCTTACTGGTATTTCTTGTGTTGATCCCATATTATTAATTTTTTTTATAGGATTTGTAGTGGAATGGATGATTTCATGTTGAGAGTCATGAAGATATATCATGAAAGAAATTATGTTTTTAATGTTTTTTATATAGTGGATTAAAATTAATACTGATTATAAGTGTCCACTTGTTATGTATGGGATTACATCGTTAGTGTTTAGGTGAATTATATAAAATTATAGGCTAAAAATATCATTAATTATTATTTCTTGTTCAAAAAAACTAGAATATGTAATGTTTTTAGGTGAGTCCTTACAATTTTTATCAAAGAAAATGTCTATAAAAAATTTTATATTAAGCTTATTTTTTAAGAGTTATAGATATAGTCATGGGTTTATAATTATCTGGTTGATCATAAGAATGGTTTCGTAGAAACCCCTTTGAGTCTTTTTGTTATGAAATTTTGTGGTAACTAATGGTATTTTTTGAGACATTAATTTTTAAAATAATTATGGATTATTATATTTTCAGATGAATTATAAAAGTAGTTATATATCCATTGTATTTACAACATAATAATTTTATTTTGAATTATTTTATTATATATTTTGAAAAGTTATATGAATTATTTTGTTATATAAAAGTAAATCACAAAGTCTATGAGAAAAATCATCACATCTCGCAAGGCCATGCATTTTCAACCACTAACTATACATAAACAATGGTTCAACTACAACAACAAGCCTATGTAAAGTCCTGATTAGTATAAAATATTGTTTATTATTTTAATTATCAAAAGGATGATGTTTATGTTCATTTTGGGAAAATATTTTTTTTTGGAATGGATAACCATGTGAATGGAAAATATTTTTTGATTAGGTAATTAATGTAATTTTAGAAGATGTTCTCAATTTTTGGAATAATAAAAGATTAAGGTAAATATATTACTATGTGGGTTTATTTTAGGAATAAAGGATTAATTATATTTTACAATAATATTTTATTTTTACGTGGACTTATGGTGATTCATAATATTTTTAGCATATCATAGAGATTATTTAATTTAGGAAGATCGATTTTTGGTTAGACAATTTACAAGTAATTGATGTTAATTCATGATAAAATAATATCTTATAAGTCTATTTGATTATACCCTTTTCTTTTCAATCAAAATCTAGAATTTTTTCATTTATTTTGACGGTAGTTATTTTTTGAATGATCTATGTTGAACTATGGGTATTAGTGTTTATTTTTAGTGATTTATGTAGTTCTTCATCCTATAAATATTAATTATTTTTTAGAATTATAATATATTATACTAAATATTTTTGTTTTGTATATTTATTTATGATACTAGAAATAGATACATAATATTTTGTATATTATATAATTCTCTAGAATTTTATTATATTTCATTAACGGTGAAAATTCATCTCAAATGCTCTTTGTTTGGATAAAAATATGAGTTTGTGGTGGAAATTGATTAAAGGATGAAACTATACATATCATGAGTTTATATTTACTTATGTTCTTAATAATTTTAGTAAAATAATTTCTCAACTCCATATAAAGGATTTGAAAAAAAAGAATATTATCTATTTACATAGACCAATGGCCTTTTAACCCATTATTGTTTAATGTTTTGTGATGGATAACTATATAATGACCATGCACCTTATCAATCACTATAAAAACATGATATTTATTTTTCTCATCCATTATAGGTTTTCCTACAATGATACCCTCTATGTATTATCTAATGTAACCTTCTTTTAACCCATTATTTCTTTTAATGTTTAAGTAATATTAATTATTTTTTCAATGTGGGATTTCTATAAATATATTTCCAATAGTAAAAACCTAGATACCAAACCCTTGTTCAAAATTAATGAAACAATTTATAAATGGTGGGGGTGAATGTAACATCTTGATATTTGAAAAAGGAATGACAATGTTAATTTGTGTATATGATACACTACATCAAGCTTAAACAATCAACTAAATATTATCATTTAATAATGTATTAATCACATAAAAATTTTAAAATTTTGTTTGAATATGATTTACTAAATTATGATAATATGGATTATATAATGAATACATTTGTGACAGATTAATTATAAATGATAAGAAAATTGAAAATAAAAGGAAACATTTTTTGAACAACATTTTAAATTAGAGAAACTATGTTTATAAAATATAAAATCATTATTTTTTGGATTATATTAATGAAATATATATTAAATATATTGGATAGTATTAATCATAATTTTTTATTGATATTATATAAGAACAGATACAATTATTTTATAAAAGATATATTTTTCTAAAAATATAGTAGTACTGCCTTATTATGAAACACTTGTCTTAAATATAAATTTTTACACATTTATAATTTATATTAAAAAAAATATTATTTTTTAAAAAGAATATCAAAACATTCAGTGGTTTAGTTTCTGATATTTTTCTCATAAATTTTTAGTTTTGATAAATAATTAAAAATAAAATTTTTTAATTGGAATTTTTTTTTTCTTCTAAATAATTTATACTATTATTTATTTTTTAAAAATAAAAATAATTTATAATTCATTATATTTAATATAATTTTATCCAATTTAAGTCAATGTAATCAATTTTACAATGAATTTATACATAAAAGTATATAAATTTTTTTAATGTTTTCACTTTAAAAATTTGTTTTATCAACCCCTCAATAGGATAAAATTTAAATTAATTTTCCCTAGACATGTGTTTTTAATTTTGGAAAATTTATTCAAAATTTGGAATCATAAGGTCACAATTTATTAAGTATTCCAATTTTATTTTTTAAATTTATCAATAGTAATTTTAGTAATTTTTATTACCATGGTTATGGATAAAATGAGAAATTAATTGTAGAAACATTATTATAAAAATTATAAAATTAACCAAAACCAATACTAACTTTAATAGATCAGTTATTTTCATCCAAAATCATAAATTGGAAGATTATACCACCTCTTGGAGCCACATGGATGTATTTAATCCATTTATATTATTTTTTAAATTTCAATGATGTCATAATTAAGTTTTAATTATTTAATAATTTTTTATAGAGATTTATTTATAATATATATTTGACAATAAATAGTATTCTAAATGGTAATTGGATTACCTATATCGTGTTAATTAATTTTTAATTTAATGAGATAAAATAACTACCTTACGTGCTGACATAATGATGTTGAAGTAATTGTTTAAATAATGGATATACTAAATAAATTATATAAAATGTATTAAAATAAATATAATTTTAAATAAGTAATGATATAAAATATTTTAATATAATCTTTTTGCATGATTGTTATGTTTTAGAATAATTGGAAAATATTTATCTAGTTATTATGATATTTTTAAAAAGTCATGTAAAGAGTATTGTCAAAATTGACATTAATGATATTTAAAAATAAAAAACATGTTAATAAATGATGTAATATTCTAAAAATATAAAATTTGAAATGATTATTGTATTATGGATTTAAATTTCTTAAATTATTCATCTATGGTTAGTCTGTAACTTTATAGTAAATTTAATTTACATAAAAATTAAAAACATATGTTGTCATAACAAGAGTCAAAGAGGATAAATAATTGTTGAAATTAAAATATAAGGATAAAAAAATTTCAAAACAAGTCAAATATTATTTGGATGTATTTATTTTTATCAATAATAATCATGTATTAATTAAAAAAATCGATCCATTTTTAAAATAGTATTAATTTATATTAATTTAATATTTTTAGAAATTCCAAGAGTACCCATTTCTTCTCTAATAATAGGGAACCCCTTATTTTATTTTTAACACATAAAAACCAATTATTTATCAAAATAACTACCAAAATATATTCTTAATCTCCCTCCCAAATTCTATAGATCTTAGTTACGGAATTACACCATCGTCTATGGTCTTAAGGTGTTATGGAAATAAAATTTTACAAAGAAGATGCATCATTTTTAATTATTTGTTTCTTTTAATTTTCTTATTAAAATACCCTAAATTATTATTCAACCATGATAAAATAATAACTATGGTTTCATACTTATACATAGATGTTATTATGTCAGTAAATTGACTTAAATATATCTCAACTTCCATCAAACAAGAAAATAATTTAATATTCTTGTGTAAGGAGAACTATCACCTCATGAACTAATTATATTTATTTTCCATCACCATATCTTAGGAATAGTTATAAGGAGGTAATTTTTCATAACCCATCCCTCAGGGCCCATGTTGTGACTACTCCCACCCCACCTTCCATAGGAAAGGGGCTGGCGACTAGCACCGAAAAAGCATATCCCAAAAAGGGAAGGCATTTCCATTAAACCTGTACAAACACACACACATGTCTAACCACATCCTAACACACTGAAAGGAAAAATAAGTATACCACTAAAACCATGATATGTGATAGTATAAGTGAAAGTAAGTGGTCTAGAATACAAACCCAATAAGGAACTGAAAATATTAAATCACAAAACTAGACTATGATGGCCATCAGTGGAAAACCCCACCTAACCATGAGTGTAGTGAAGCTACAAGAAGACAAAGTAGTATGTCCTACCCACCTGGTCATAGGACAAAAACACACTATCATAGTATCCGTCAATCTCATCCCCCTGAGCATCTCTGTCGAAATATCCATCGTCTGCACTAGACACAACACATGCTGGAGAAGCCCATGATGGGGAGAGTATAACAATACTCAGTTGGGACCTAAAAACCCCAAAATATCTCATAGTAATCAATGAAGGAAAAAACCCCAATAGAAATACCACAATAGTAGTAACACCATGAAATACCTTAACCACATATCACAAAGCACAAGGCATCTCACACCTGGTATATTTTAGGGTAATGACTGTAGAATCATTAGTCATATCATCAAACTCATCAGCTTCTAGATAACTTCTTTTCTATCAAGTACATTGGCCATGTCTGGTCACACAAAGCCTCTTACAACTAACATTGAACTACTATGGAGATCATCCCTAATAAGTACCATGTCTATGTTGTGTAACACAATGCTTCTCTCAACTGTGGGCTTACCGGGTCACACAGACCAACATCCCACCATGGTCAAACTAAGGCAGTACTCATTTTGAGTACTATGGCTTTGTGAAGTCACACAGTGATTTTTCCCACCATGGGCCTCCTGGGTCACATAGATCCTCTTCCCGCTAGGCCGTCATAGAGCAGTCTTCATGTCTCAGCCTACCTCAGGGTTCCGTACGCAGAGTGATTGGGAGAACCACCCCTTAATCTATTTTTCATATCATTAAGTACATTAAAATACTCCATAAATCATTTCAATAGATATAACTCATCATGAGGGTCCCAACACCACAAAGGGATTGTCAATCATACATAGGATTTCCAAGATACAAGTGTTTTAGTAAATAGGGGATTTATTGCGACAGGGCCCGGTCCAACACGGTCAAACTGACCCAACAGACATGGCTCAGGGGTTCCTCATACCCAGGTTCATTTTGAGGGACTCTACTTAATCAATTAAGGGTTAGGGTTAGTCTGGTCTGGACTGTCCAGTGGGCCATTCACAATAGGTCTCGTTGGGCCCATCCTGATTTAGCTGGGGTCTAGCCTGTTAGGTAACCTAGTGACCTAGTCTTGTTAAGAGAACCCTGAAGGGAAAGGGACCGGCCCTTCGGCGTAGGTACGACATGCTAAGGGCTCAAACCACTAGCTTGGGTCCGACCACTCTTGCTGTTGGAGGTGCACCGGCCAATCAGGATGTGACATCCATCCGTGTTTGGCCCCCTCTACCCATTTGATGTCGCGGGTCCTGTACCTCCAGCCGTAGTCTATGGACCACAGATCCTCGAGCCAATCGGATGTTCTAGTCATAGGACACCCCTCTACGAGGTGCCCCTCATGGCACCACATACTCCACAGGCACGATGCGCTGACTGGTGAACCGCTCCACAGGGTCGTTGTTGTTTCTAGAGTCCCTTCATCCTGCTGAGTAGAATGTGAATGGTGCAAGCCACTACCACCGGCACAATGACAGTTCCTTCAGTGAACCACCATAGGTGTACCTATGTTCTGTTTATCACGTTTCCTACGTCATTGGCCTCCAGAGTTTACCTTCTTTTCTACGAATCCCATAAATCACCCTTTTCATCCTTTTGAGAATGTATCAACCATTGACATGAGAGTGGAGGTTCTCAGGCCTTGTTCATGTCGATTTGGGCCCTCCACCGTAGATGTCTAAATAATGGGAAAGTCCAGGGATTTTGAGATCAACCATTTGTGCCATGTTTGAAAATCAGAAAGAAACCCTAAATAATGTCATCATCTCGCATAAACATATGGATCATAGATCAACTGGTTAGTTGGATGATATGTGTTCATCTCTTCATAGAAAATGAAAAACAAAGAATATCATTGAAATAAAACTCAAACCCCAAACTCTTTGATGTCTGATGCCACAGAGTTCGTCCTCAAGGATCCATGATATCTACGTCACTTCCCAGCTTCGATCTTCGAAAGGCATCATAGACGATGAAGAGGTATCATTTTTAATAAACTAATTCTAATTATTTTCTTATTAAAATTCATTAAATACTTCATTATCCATGGTAAAATAATAAACATTGTTTTTTAATTATACATAGATGTTTTTATGTTCGTAAAATTACTTTATTCTATCTCCACTTCCATCAAACAAAAAAATAATTCATCATTCATGTGTAAGGAGGACTATCACCTCACAAACCAATTAAATTAATATTCAATCACTATTTCTTAAGAATAGTTATTATGATGTAATTTTTCATATCCCATCCCTCAGGGCCCATTCCATGACTACTCTAATCCCACCTTCCATAGGCCAGGGGATGGAAACTAGCACCAAAAAGGCATATCCAAAAATGGGAATGTATTTCCTTTAAACCAATAAACACACACACGTGTGTGCCTAACCACATATCAACACATTGAAAGGGGAAATATGTATACAACTAAAACAAAGATAAGTACTGGTATAATTGAAAGAAAGTGGTCCAAAATACAACACCAACAAGGAACAAATAATAGTTAAGTACACAAGGAGACTCTGATGGCGATCAGTGGAGAACCCCAGATGATCGTGAGAGTAGAGAAGCTACAGGAAAACAAATATGTATGTCCTCCCCACCAAGTCCAATTGGGCCCCACTAGGTCTTAGGCCAAATGTCTACTATTGTAGTATCAGTCTGTCACATCCCCCTGAGAACCTCTATTGAAACATCCATCTTCAGCACTATAGCACACAATTTCTATAGAATCCACTGTAGGGGTGAGTCTAATAATACTAAATAGGGACCCCAAGACCCTGAAATGTATCATAGTAATCCATGAAAAAAACCCAAAGAAAATTCCCCAGAGGTTGTACCATCAAGGAATACCTCAACCACATAGAACAAAGCACAAGACAGCTCAGACCAGGTATATTCAAGGATAGTTATTGTATCATCATTGGTCATCTCATCAAACTCCTCGTATTCTAGATAAATTCATCTCTATTGAGTACAGTGGGCATGCCGGGTCACATAGAGCCTCTTACAACTAACATTGACCTATTGTTGTCCTCATCCCTGATGATTACTATGGATATGAAAGGTCAAATAGAGCCGCTCCACACCGTGGGCCTAATAGGTCACACAGACCTGCTTCCCCCCATGGTCAAACTAAGGCAGTCCTCCTGTTGAGTAATGGGAGTCTGTCGAGTCACACAGTGATGTTCCCCACCGTGGGCCTGCTGGGTCACATAGAGCCTCTTCCCACTGGCCATTCATCGATTATTCGACATATCTCAGACAAGGATAGGGTTTCGTACATAGAGTGCTTGGGAGAAACCATCCACAATCCATTTTTCACTTCTTAAAATCCATTTAAAGTCATCACAAAATCATTCCAAAATATCTACCTCATCGAGAGGGTCCAAACACCACCAATGGATCATCATTTAGACATGTGGTTTGCAAGATACCCATGTTTTAGTAAATAGGGGGTTGATTGGGACATGGCCCTGTCCCACCTTATTAGACTGACCAATCAAACTCGGCCTGATTGTCCCTTATATCGCAGTTCATTTTGAGGGACTCGACCTGATCTATTTAGGTTCAGGGTTGGTGTCATCCGACCAGGCCAGTGGGCCATGCACCGTAGATCTCGCTGGGCCCAGCCTGGATTGGCTGGGGTATATCCCCTTGGGTCACCCATTGACCAAGTCTTGTCTGTAGAAGCCTAAAGGGCTGGGACCCACCCATTAGTGAAGGCCCATCCCGCTGGGGGCTCGTCCCACTAGTTGTGGACAAGCCGCTCATGCGGTCGACGATGCACCGCCCAGTTGGGATGTGACATCCATCCGCTTATGGCCCCATTTTCCCAATGGGACACCACGAGTCCTCCACCTTAAGCCATGATCGACAGACCACAAATCCTCATGCCAAATATGTTGCCTTGTCACAGTCCACCCCTCCACGAGGTTCCCCGCAAGGTGCCACATCCTCCAGAATCACGGCGTGCTAACGTGCACACCACTCCATCGATTCATTATTGTTTCTAGAGGCCTTCTGCCTCACTGACCAGCATGTGGATG
This sequence comes from Viscum album, assembly GCA_963277665.1. Classification (NCBI taxonomy): domain Eukaryota; kingdom Viridiplantae; phylum Streptophyta; class Magnoliopsida; order Santalales; family Viscaceae; genus Viscum; species Viscum album. The sequence goes on along the minus strand of OY728164.1, from coordinate 916,229,794 downwards.
GTGCAGGATACTACTGCCAGCAAAATAATAGATCCTTCAGTAAACAACCAGAGGTTCACCAGTTTTCCGTTCTTAATGATTCCTTTGTCTATGGCCCCTAGAGTTTTCCTTTTTTTCTATGAAGGCCTTAAATCACCATTTTCATCATTTTGATAATGCATCCACCATGGAGACAAAATTGGAGGTTCTAGGGCATTGATCACGTCAGGTCTAGCCCCCCGTGTTAGAGGTTAAAACCAGAGGAAGGTCTTGGGATTGGATGTTCAACCATTCGTACAATGTTTGAATCCAGGAGAATAAAAACACCAAATAAAGACACCATTTTTCCTAAACATAAGGATCATAGATCAACTTGTTCATTGGTTTATCTATGTTCATTGTTTCATAGAAAATATAAAATAGTGAATATCATTGAAATAAAACTCAGAACCCATTCTCATTGACATATGATGCAATGACGTTCATCCTTTAGGTCATATGAAATCTATGTCGCATCCCTACTTTGAACTTCAAAAGGCATCATAGAAGATGAATATCCACGGGAATTCATAGGCCTTTGTCATTCATCGCAGTATTCCCACCATGGTATACATGGTCTTCTACGTCTGAACATATGTTGGGGGACGAGATGTTTTGTTCAAGAGTAACTATATCCCAAACGCCTCCTACAACAACTTCCAAAACTAGGAAGTAATGAGATCATAATTATTGGAGATGATCATTGAACACACCCCATGGAGCCACACCCTCTCCTAAAAATTGTGTTGTCCCAAGACCTCTACCAGTCCCTGCTCACAGATGGGTAGGAATTGAGCTGACTTGTTGAGTTGGTCAACGGTCACCCAAATAGAGTGGTGGACTCTAGATTTATGTGGGAACACTATAAAAAACTACATAGAGTACCGTCCAATTTCCACTCTAGTTCCTTGAGTGGTTGGGCTAATCTAGTTGGAACCTAATGATCATCCTTCACTTACTGACCAGTGAGGCAATGTTAAATGAACTCTGCTACTTCTTTCATCTTCCCCAAACACCAGTACAGACTTTTGAGGACCTGGTACATCTTAGTCACTCTATGATGTACCCAAAAGTGGGATGTATAAAGCTCCCTCAACACCACATCCCGTAATGCCACTGGTACTATAATGTTCCCACTAAAAAAGATGACGTTCTCCCCACCTATCAAAAACATTTCTGGATCCCGTCCTAAGGATATTTGAGCATGTCATGCCTCGTAGTAGACATCCACCAACTTTGCCACCCTAAATATTTATAAGAGTGTGTGATTAATAGTCATTAGCTAAAGGTAAGTTTCTCTATTATCATCCACAATGGATATATTCATCGCGGAAAACTACTTAGTTTCCTCACTCAGCCATTGGAAACCAGTTCTCCTACTAATTGCTTCTAACACCATGTTCCCCATTCCAGGAGTATAGACTATCTCAATGTCATTATCCGGGAGGAACTGTAGCCATCATCATTGTCTTAGGTTCAGGTCATTCTTGGATAAGATATACCAAATACACTATGGGTTAGAGTACACTATAAACAATCCACCAATCAAGTTGTGAAACCATATCTTATTGGAAAATATCACTGTTGCTAACTCTTGGTCATAGGTCACATAGTATTTCTCATGTTTCCTAAACATTCATGTGTCTTGGGAAAACACTACATGATCCTACATCAGAACACAACCTGCATCAGTCCCTAATGTTTCCTAGGAAACTACATACCCAACGCCCACCTTGGGTAGTCTCAAGATGGGGGCACCAGTCAATCACCACCTAAGCTCTGGGATGTTCTGTTGACATATCTCCATCCACACGAAGGGCTGGATCTTCCATGTAAAATTTAAAAGGGTTGATGCTACTTTGGAGAATATGGTTACAAAATTTCGATAGTAACCAACCATCCCCATGAAGCTCTGCACCTTAGACACTATATTAGGTGTCTCCCATGGAATCAAAACCTCTATATACACTGGATCTACCAAAACTATACCCTCTGAGATGATGTGTCCTATAAAGTGGGCCTCCCGAATCCAGAAATAGAACTTCGAGAGCTTACCATAAAGCTAGTGCTCTTGTAGTGTATCCAAGACTATCTGCAGGTGTCTAGTGTGCTCCTCCTTTGACTCTAAGTACAAAAAGATGTCATCGATGAAGACCATCATGAACCAGTCAAGGTAAGGCAAGAATATCTTTTGCTTGAGTCTCATTAACACAACTGGGGAATTGGTCACGCTAAAAGAATTCACCATGAACTCATAATGGTTGTACAATAACTTGATGGCTGTTTTGGTACATCCACATTTCACTACTAAAGATGGTGATAGAATGATATAAGGACTATATTAGAGAACCACTTCACCCCTTCAACTAGTTGTAGAGGTCATCGATTATCGCATATGGATAATTGTACATCATGGTCACTTGGTTCAGGCACTCGAAGTCTATGCAAAACTTAAAACTCCTATATTCTTTCTTGGAAAAAAGTAGCGGGGCTACGCATGGTGAAATGATGGGCCTTATGAACCCATAGTCCTATAAGTCCTCCAGTTGTAACATTTTCTCATGATGCACCATGAGATCCATCCAATATGATTATGTTGATATTGGTGTCACCCCGAGATATAGGTCGATACAGAATCCTATCTTCCTTCGAGGAGTTACTAACTAAACCTCCTCATGTAAAACATCCTCGTACTCATCCACCGCTATAATAATTCTTGGACTCTTCTCGTCCACCACACAAATGGTGAGGCTAGACAATTGATGAGTGATCAGCTTCACCATCCACCTAGAAAGTTCATTCTGTGCGGCAAGAGTGTCCTTATCACCAGTAATGTAAAACCTAGTCTCATCTGTATGGACACAACACAGTTTCTGCCTAAAATAGTTGATATAAGCATGGATTGTGGATAACCTGTACATTCCCAAAATGATGTTTAATGTCTTTGACACTGATTCTAGGGAATCACAGCTAAAGATCTCACCTCCTAGTGTAAGATTAAACTTATGAAACTATTTTGATATAATTGTAGCCCCTCCCATAAGATTATATAGCCCTAAGGATCGGCTCAATAGCTCCACCGAATCAATGAGCTTTGAAAGAGATCCATGGAAAGAAATGAGTTACTAGATCCTATGTGTATAAGAACTGAGTGAACATTGGATAGGATATAGATCATAACATGGATCGTCATTGGAGCATCATGGTAATAAGCCTCTGCTTCCTGGAGTAGATCTTTCCCCTTCCCACCTTCTCCCTAGGTTGGGGTGAACTACATGGTGGTGGTGGAGGGAACAACTCAAATTGTCTCCCACCACATGTCACTCATCTAGCTCCCCTGCCGCATTTGTCGGCCTACAAACCTCCTCACTTGAACCATTTGTTCTGCAAAAGTGGCCCCACGAATATCTATTGGACATCTGTATGATAGGTCGGGCAGTCACATGCCATGTGTCTCAACCCGCCGCATGAGAAGAAATTTTTGGCTCCCAACTGACTCCCCCTAGAATGGGAGCCCCACACTACTTATCATATGTCCTAGGGTTGTCCTCTGAAAGATATGTCTCACTTGGGACATTGTTTCTACTATCATATATCGGCCAAAGACTCTACCACCTAGGGTCTATTAGAATCTCTAGAGGTCGGCACCTGCTCCAACAAGAAGCTCTACCCAAGAAGGGCTCTCCCCGACACCCTGGATAGGGTAGGAATACTGAGAGAAAACAATGATTCCCTTATCTCCTTCTTGAGTCCCTTCTGAAAGGCCCATTCCCTAAAGAAAATGTCTTGCACCATGTATTTTGAGTAGTGATATATCTCTCTAAACCTTGTAATTAACTCGGATACAATCATATTATCATACTATAGGTGAAGCGACACCTGAATGAATAGAGATGACAAGGTAGCAGGGAAAAACTCCTCCCAGAAAAGTTGCTCTATGTTTGTCCAGGGGATGGTCACCTCATCGTGTGTCGGAGTGTTCAAGCTCCACCATCTCCCTACTAGACCCTGTAGAAGGCTCGCGACCAACATCTCCATCTCAACAGATGGTTTCCTCAATAAGTGAAAGATCCCAATCACAACCTCTATTCGGTCCCCATTGACATAGGGATCTTTCTCTCCCCTAAACCTTGGAGTTCTCTATCTCTGAAACTCATGCAACACACTAAGTTTACACACATCCACTACTAGAACCACCATCAGTATATTCCAACCATCGGGTGATTGTAGCTCTATTACACCACCCAATGGGGCCATCTCTTGAACTATTCGCTAAATGGACGCCTCGTCCCTAGGCTAGCTATCCTCACGACCTCATATCAAGATCCTCGCTAGTCATCCACGTGGAGGAATCCTGAGATAGATTATGAAGTACCATAGTTATAAGTATTTACCTAGTCACCTGACATTTATTCAAAATAAGGAGACAGTTATTAAAACAATGTTTTCATGTATTGATATGAAAAACATAATTAATGGTCTAGATGTATAGATACATTAGCTGTCGCACCAATACTAGACTCCCCAAATCAAAAAGTTGGACTCGCAACACTTAAAAATATTAAAGCAAAACAAAACACATATTATCAATCTATGTAATAGGACCAATCACCTCTATGATACCACTTTTTATTGACCCATACCTTAGGGCCGGATCCATTACTACCCCAAGCCCACCTTCCATAGGCCACGTGCTGGCGACTAGCATAGTAATGAAATATCCCAAAAAGGAAAGGCATTTCCTTCTAGCCTGTACACACACAAGCCCAACCACATCCCAACACACTAATAGGGGAAACAAGTATACCACTAAAAAAATCTGAGTTCATGTACAAGTGAATGTATGTGGGTGAAAAAGAAACCCAATAAGGAATAGAAAAAATAAAATTATAAAAGGAGACTTTAGGAGAAATCTGTGAAAATCCCCACCGGACCATGAGAGTCATGAAGCTACTGAAAGCTAAAGTAGAATTTACTGCTCACCCGGTCCTACTAGACCCCACTAGGTCCTAGGACACGAATTTCACCACTGTATCTTCAGTTAGTCATGTCCCCCTAACATCCTTTGTTGAAATGTTTATCACCAGCACCAGACACTACCGATGTGGGAAAAGTCCATGCAAGGGTGAGTATAAAAATACTCCATAAGGACCACAAAATCCCCGAAGGTCTATCACTAATCTTAAATGGAAAAAACCACATCTCAAAAACCACAAAGGTAATACCACCAATGAATACCTAAACCACATAACACAAATCACAATACAACTCACATAAGGTATATTATTGGGTAGTGATGGTAGGATCATTATTCATATCATCAAACTCCTCGTCTACTAGAGAAATCCTACTCTATCGAGTAAAATGGGTCTATGGGGTCACACAAAGACACTTCACACAAAATATGAATTGTTTTGGTGATCATCTCTAATGATTAACTTGGGTATGTTGGGTCACACAAAACCGCCCCCCACCGTGGGTCTACCGGGTCAGAGAGAGCCACTTCCCACATTGGCCGAACTGAGGTACTCTTCCAGTACAATACCATGAGTCTATTGGGTAACATAGAGAAACTTCTCAACATGGTCATGATAGGTCACACAAATCATCTTTCAACTGGGCTATCATCGAGTAGGGTTCAGGTCTCAGCCAACATTCAGGTTCCGTACTTGGCGTGCTTGGAAGAACTACTCTTCAATCCATTCATAACTTCTACACGTCCATTAATGATACAAAAAATCATTCCAAAATATATATGAATAAACAATATTTTACCAATGCAGCAAATAGATTGTCAATCGGGCGCACGATTTTCTTGTTACTAGTGTTTTAGTAAATAGGGGACCTTTTGCGATGGGCACCGATCTGACCCGGTCGGACTGACCCGACCATCTAAGCCCGGGGGTTCCTCATACCCCATTTCATATTGAGAGACTTGACCAAACCTAGTGTGGGTCGGGGTCAGTCTAGTCGGGCCTGGCTAGTGGTCTAGTCCCAATAGGGTTATCCAGGACAAACCTGGTTTGGTCGTGGGGTCCAGCCCACCGGGTCGCCTGGTGACCCGGTCTAGTTCGGCCAGCCCTGCTGGTACGGGCATGACCCACTGGTCATGGGACCCTCCCACTAGGGGATGGAACTTCCAGCTGGGGACATGCCACTAGACTAGCCGGTGGTGTACCACCCAGTCAGGACACGACATCCTACCGCGTTCGGTCCCCTCTGCCTCACTGGGCACTGCAATGGCCTCTACCTCAAGCCACGGTCGACGAACCACGACTCCTCCAGCCATCCGGGTGGCCATGTCACATGACACCCCTAAAAAAGGTTCCCCTCATATAACTGTGTCCTCCACTGTCGCATCCTGATGGATTTAGTCTCCAACCATTGTGACACACTGATGAGAGAGCCATTCCACCCGGTTGCCGGTGTGGCCAGCAGACCTCTGTCCTATTGACCGGAATGCATGTGGTGTATGCCTTTGTTGATATCGGCGCAATGGAAGATCCTTTGAGGGACAACTAGATACTCACTAGTGGTTCGTTCTCCCCATCGTCTATGCCTAAGGCCTCCAGAGTTCACCTTCTTCAATACGGCGGCCTCCAATCACCCTTGTCATATTTTTGAGAATTTGGTCACCAATGAAACATGAACCGAGGTTCAAAGGATATATTTGTGTCGTCTTTGTCCCTCCACGTTATTGTTTAATACAATGGGAAGGTCTGGGGATTTCATGTTCAACCATTTTGGCCATGTTTGTGTACCGGATAACAAAAACCCCAAATAAAGTCACCCACCCACAATAAACGTTTGGGTCAAAGATTGATATGTTCCTTCATTGATATGTGTTCATCATTTCATAGAAAAAGAAAATGAGGATGAACATTGAAATAATACTAAAAACCCTACCTTTTTGTTGTTTGATCCCATGAAGTTCATCATTGAGGTCCCAAGATGTCAATGTCACTTCTCGACAGCAATCTTCGAAAGGTGTCAAAGATATTGATGATCCACCGGAATTTTTCGGTGTTTGACATTCTTATTTAGAGAGAATATTTTCTGTAGATTCATAAAATATTTCCCACAGATTGATTATCCATCATCTCAAACAAAAAAAATTAAAATAAAACACATCTTATCATTTCAGTTATGTTGTGACATCATGTTGTTATGCTATTTCATTTATGAAACAACGTCTCTTTGACACATTAATTATTGATATTTACATTTTGTGGTATAGGCCATAAATGAGTATCATTAATGTTCCTCATCATGGCCTCACAATATCTTCATCTTCCACTCAATGGTTGATAACGAAATAAACTAATTAATTTAAATTATTTTATTATTTTTTACAAAAAGTGTGAAAAACTACTTTTCTACCAACCCCTTGCTGGATGAAGTTAAGTTATTTCTCGGTGAATCCTAGAATTATGAATTCAATGATGCCCTAAGATTTTATATCTGAGCACTGGTTCAAAACATATATAAACATACTCACACATTTACATAGGATTACTTAGAAAATGATTAAAATTTTGTTCCAGTATCACTGGTCTTCGAAATCATGTGTCGTCATAGTGTGCAGTCTCAGAATAATTTCATATAATTAAAAAAAATTACATATAAATTTCATGTCAATTCATAATTAAATATTACATATGATATTAATGAAATATTAATCATTATTAAAATATAATATATCATTTACAGTTTTACCTCACCATTACATAATAATGAAAACTTATTTTCTTGGTACATGTAAATTTTCACCTCCATAAAGCGATATGATTACTTTTTCATCACCACATCACGTAGATGATATGTATATAATATATTAAAAATATTAATATGATTTTATTTATATTATTATAATTATCTAGATATAAACAAATAGTTACCTACTTTCCATAATTATAATTGAATAATGAAATCATTACTCACGTGTACGTACAACCTGCAATATCCTGCATTACAACATAGTTCATTTTCCAAAACCATATTTAAATAATTGATTTAAATGTGTATTTGATTTATAAAAATTATAATTATCTCATGATTATTATTAAATATATGATATAATAAGTAAAACATTGACTACTAACATTAAAAAAATTTTTTGACTCAATTACTGAATATCATGAAAATTTCTGACATGAACTTAAAAAAATAAGTAATTTTTATAACATGGTCATAATTGGCATAAAAAACAATAAACGGAAAAGAGTTTTAATAAATTTTTTAATTAATCAATTTTTCATTATTCTAAAATATAATGATTGTACTTGATGAGTTGGACTGAAGGTATGATCATTTTTTACCAAAAAACCACCTTTTAAATATTTTAAATATTTATTCTTTCAAATAAATATATTTCATTTAAATTTTTTTAAAAAAAATTATAAATGTTTTTATATAGAAATTAATGGTTTAATATTTATTATTTTCAAATTTCATTAAAATGTTTCAATGTGGTATGAGAAACTTTTACTTAAAATTCTATTTTAAAATGCGTAAAATGTTTTTTGAAAATGGATTTATTATTTCATTAACATTAAATGTTTTTTTATGAGTGAAAATGATATTTTATGAATGACATGATTGAAATTAAATATTTTGTGTTATGATTATATAATGGTACTTGTACATTTTCTGGGTATTTACATGATAAACCAATGATGGGTGGTTTTATAAAAATCCATGGATGGTTGGTTATTTTATAACATCCAATGCATTGGTCAGGGAAGTAAAATGTATATTTATTGCATTTGTAAGAGTGACATGTATGGAGGTTTATCATATGGTTATTCTATTTATACGAGTGACATGTATTAATGTGTACTTCATGGTTATTCCATTTTAATATAATTATAACCCACGTTACCAATTTATATTTTATGTGGTTGAAAATGACTTATCATGAAAATAAAATTATTTTCATAAAAAAATATATTGATATTTTTCGAAAATATTATAAATTTTTATGGAACAAATATGTATTTCTTAAAATATTTCTATGAATCTTCACTGGAATGATTCTTTATATCCTATTATAACTATTATTGAGACTTTTTTCAACATCCAATATTTTAAAATGATTTCCCATGATTTGAAAGGGAATAGATTATGTCACGATGATAGTAATGAAAAGTTATTATGAAAATAATTTTTTTTGTTTTATAGAATTTTATATGGTGGGAAAATGGATACTGAGTATAAGTGTCCACTTCTAATTTATGGGATTATATTGAAATATATTTTTCATAATAATCTAAAACACTAAATAGAAATCATACTTGAAGGTGAATTTTATTTCAAAACACTATAATATTTAATGTTTAAGAATCATCCATTACATATAAACATAATTTATAGTTTTAAAACACTAACAACTCATTTACAAAAATCTGGCTTAAATAACCACTCGGATTGATGTGTCTATACTTCCAATATTTTGCAAATATGTCTATGATTTTTTTCTGATGATTTATCAAAGAATCAGAAAAATTCCCACCCTTTTGGGCCCACATTTATAAAGACATTGATATCATTAAAAACTATTTATCTAGTAATTGTAATCATACTACAGTATAGATAGCTATGTCATATAATCGTACACATGAAAAATATTTCAATAAATGTTTTCCTCTGATTTTGAATTAGTCCAAGGTAAATAGATATTATTTTGGATATCTCATGAATGTTTAATTGTTTTAAATTATAAAATGGTTTAAAAATTTATCCTAAATCCCACCACATTCATTGATGCAGAATTGGTTCTAACATGGGAATTTCCATTCAAATTGATGTGATAATAATTACTAATGGATAAATTACACTAAGCTTTATATCGTGTTAGTTTATACTTCTCAAAAATCAATATAACCTTTTTGTATTATGATTTCATGGAAATATATGGTCTTTTTATTGGTATTTACAACCCATATGCAATTTTAAAAAACTTGAAATTCTTTAAAAAATTATAATTGAGTCACTCCAAGAACACTGCATGCTCGATTGAAATATCATATTTCCCGTGGATTAAAATTAATTCATTTACTTTTATCTCATAAATTTTTATCATTCCTTGGTTATTTTAAATATTTATGATAATTATACATGTAGTTAAAAAATAAGTGTCACCTTACATTAACCCAACTCTCTCTCATAGAAAGAGGCCCCTAAGATAGATTATATGATCATAAAAATAAATAAAACATTATTTAGACATGTCATTGATTTAGTTTGAAATTTCCATATGATTTATGAGATTTACAACTAAATATTTCCATATGTACTACTCATGATATCCTATATAATATAGAAACTGAGGTAGTATCTACTGTCAACAAACATTGACTACATGTTTTCTTATAAGAGTATTATTATTGTATTTTTTCATCAAACATGAAATTTCCATCTGTGATTCTTGATCAACAGTACTTCATGAAACCCTATTAGATGGTCTAGTAGAAAATTATGATGTTGAACAACCAAATAAATTTCATGAATTTGTCCTTGATCCCATCCCCATGCATGCATTAGATACTCCTTCCACTAAAACAATTACAACTACATCATTACGAGAGATCGACAATGATTGAACATGGTCTAAACCCCAACCATATAGAATTTCTACATGTCAATTAAAAAATAATGGAAATTATTTTTTAAATTATCTACTCTTCATAATATGATATAATTTATTTATTTTTCAATATTAAGATTTTATTATAATGAAATGACATTTATTTTTAATAAAATGTACTTACGTCAATATATATGGTAGGTTTATTAACAAAACCCTTATCTAGTTTTTGATGAATTTTATTCCTCATATCCCTTCATCCCACTGAGGTACCCAAATCATGATCCTTTAGGAATATATATATATATAATAGATTTAGTAAAATAAAATAAATAAAATATTAATTAATAAATTACAACCAAGATTATTTTTCATTTTCTAGAAAAAATATAATACCCTGAAATATGTGAATGGGTATTTGTTTTACGGATTCTTGTATTTTTTAGATAATTTATAAAAAATATAATATTGATAAAAATAATAAATTTTTCATTTTTATGTCATCATGTTACAATTAAATTTGATACCACTTAATGAGATACATCCCTGTTAATATCATGAAAAAAGTTACACATCTTGTCAGATGAACTTTCTGAAATATTCTCATACATCTTCCATGTTTTGATAGAAGTGTAGATAATTTAATTCCATAATAACTACCTTAATTATGTATTTATATCATAATTTTTTCATGGTCCATTGACATGAAATATGGAGAGAAAAATAAATTTGAAAAAAATATACACGTAGAAAACATAAAACACTATAAGTATATCAATAATATTGATAATGAATTTTAAATTTAACATCAATTTATTATTAGTTTATATTAAAATTATTCTATTTTGATACATCACATTCTCCTATTTTTTTAGAGTATTCAAAAAAATAATTATAAATAATTAGATGGATTACTATTTTGAAATCATGCTGCTCAAGAATCCTTCAAAAAATTTAACAACATAACATGTTGGATCCTTAAAGGTATAAAAGGTTATGATAATTTTAAATTATATTATGCACCATATATTTTCTACATGAATATATTAATCTCCTATAATAACTATATTTGTTTGAAATAGTATTTAAACAATTAATAAAAATATTTTTTTATTATAACATAAATATCATTGATGGTGACTTTCTAATATCTATAGTTAGCAGAGTGGAAAACTACTCCACCACCAAATTATCATAGGAAGTTAAACTTCAAATAGAATATAATTACTCTAAGGGAACAGTAGAACGATATGATATGGCTAAATTACTCTAATTCACTAATAATAAATGAAGAGGTAGTATTCTATAAAAATTATGATACACTAAAAACAAGATTTTTTTAAGAATTACAACATTTGAAATGGATTAGAATATATTTGACTTTAATAAAGTCAAGAATTAAATGAATTAAAAAAACTAAAATGTGGAAAAATAGAAAATTGAGTATATGTATGACACACTTATAGTTGTGATATTGTAATATAATATCATTATATATTTATATGTTCACTTATTATCATCTTCACTATCATAATTTTTTACAACCATCATTGTGATGATTCAATCATTTTCACCCACCATTTCATGTTCTATTGTTGCAATATTTTTAAGGATAAAAAATTAATTTTTTTCTGTTTGATGAGGTTTACTATCACAATGTACCAATTGACCTTTATCAACCATATCATAAAATTTTTTCTATTTCATGTTTTGAAAAACACTAAAAACAATATATAATTCATTATATACATAATAAACCTTATTTAATTATTAATAAAATATAAATTGATCAAGATATACATGCTCTTTGGTATGGATCAAGTGAGATAAGTTGATAGAAGTAAAATGTAATTAATATTTTTCTATAACTCTATAAATGTTAAGTCACATATATTTTAATAATAAAATAGTAATTCATGATTCTATTTAAATTTAATTGTATAAAAATGATTTATATATTACCCACCAATGTATGTGTGAATACATAGCTATTTTTTAGTTTTCAATCAATCTTTGTTATTGTTTGAATGAATTATGAATCCCTAAGTATTGTAGGCATCAATTTTCTCATCCCATGTGAGGACATCAAGATAAATGAATAAAATAATTTTATATTTCATATTGATTCTCAACATATATAATTTTTAAAATAAGATACATGGAATTTCTTTTGACATAGAAAAAATAATTACCCATCATCAATATCAATTTGATTTGTACTTGTAGAAATGAAAAACCATTCAATAATATATTTGTTGAATGATTTTATTCATTACAATGTGTTTAATGCTCATCCCCTTTCCACTTTTTTCTATCTAGATTATTTAAAAAATGAGTCTACATTAAGAATGCTGAGTTAAACATATCAGTGTGTTTATAATAACTATAATTCAATCAGTGAACAATTTGAACCCATCCCAACTGGTCATCCATTTTTTGTAAATACCAATGATATTTTTATGGAATGATAATTATAAAAGAAGTTTTAAACACATCAATAATGATTTATTCTGGTGTTAATTATGTCTAAATACATATAAAATAATGTAACTGTGTCTTTTACTATATAACCTTTATCAAAAAATCATTATAGATGATATTTTTTCTCACATATGGTTTCAAATGACCTAATTCCCGGATAAAAGAACATTACGAAAAATGTTAATTTTTTTTATATATTAATGTGATAAAATTGAATTCAAAAATGAAATTAAAGATAACATCATTGTACATGTAAATTGGATACATATATTGATAGTGTAATGATCGACCATTTTTCTTTTCCTCAACCAAATGGAAAGTAAAAGAAATCTTTTTAGTGGAATGTAAAATGAAAATAACATCTCTATATGATGACGTGTCAAAAAATTATTAATTGATATTTTTTAAGCCATGTATTATATAGATTTTTCTTATAAATCAATATGAATAAGGCTCTTAGATTTACCTAAACAAAAACATCATTTTCACTTAACTTATTAACCAATGAAAAGGGAAAAAATAACTTAACTATAAAATACAAGTCATTACTTTTTAGTCTACATAAGAATGAAAATTTTTATCTAACAGATATTTAAAGTTCACATGAATATCCATATGGGAAATTTCTAATATTTAATGGTCAATGTAATCCTAATTTTTGAAGATTTTTCATTGATAATTGTTTGCTTGATATTTTCATTCTCATTTTCCCATTAACCATGATTTATATCCATCACACCATCATTCATAAAATCATCAAATTGATCGATAAAGTTACCCTACAAATTAATAAATGTAAAATTTAAATTTTTGCAGATGTTCACCTAAATATGAACTATGATAGTATTATTGAATAGTAAATTAATCCCCTAACAAGGAAGTGTGAAAAAAAATCATCATCTTCAACTATAGTGTTCGAACTAATTTATATATTGTACCTCATAAGATTTAACCCCTACATCCAATTGATTAAAATTTCATTATTTTATGTGTCATTCATTAATTGTCCCATGATTTTTGAAATGGATAATAACTTCGATGAATCTCTCAATTCAATATCTCCATTGAATCATATATTGATAAATGTAAATTTGTGGAATGCCTATATAAATCACATAGTACACATATAACACCATTTTATTCTCTGAGTTAGTAATTGATGTAAAAAATTAAAACTATGAACTCTATAATCCAAACATGAATGTGTGTTCCAATGAAAAAGATTCCTAGTATTGAAAATTCCATAATTTTCTAAATGAGAGACACACGAATTTAGAATAGTTTTCAAATTTATGTATCAATTGTTTCTATGAAATAATCCTATAAATATTATAATTATCTATTAAGAGACTAATGGTTTGAATCAATTTTATTCCCACACATTTGATTTCCTAAAATAATCCTCAAAATAATTATATTTTTCTTCATCAAACATTCATTCCTATGATATAATTAAATATATATATTTAATCAATCAAACACCTTCAATGATGTTGACTATTTTTTATATCTCATCTAGTAATAATTATTACATTCCGATGTATCACACATTATGGTATATTTCTTCTTTTATTTCCACTTTGAGTTATATTAATTTAAATCATTTTCACTAATTGATTTGTATCAACATGCAAGTGATCTTATACATTATTCCTTATAGGAATTTTCTCATCATTAAAGCACACAATCTTTTGGGAATGTGTGTTTTATTTTACAACTGTGTCCATTCTAGATGATTATTTTTATATTCTTAAATAATAATGTTGGGATCCTATATACACCAAATAAATCATGATGAAACTCCAAAATCATAGAAATTTCATTGTTTTTAATTCTTAAAAAATTTATTATATAACATTAGTAGGATATACATCCTGAAATACATAACACACATTCAGTACAGTTTTAGATTTATGTATTCAAGTAATATATTTCACATATTTTTACTGAATATTCTTTTGAGAAATATTAAAAAACTCATGATAATAATTTTTTTTGATCTATTATAATCTTAGTGATTTTAATATAGAAAGAAAAATGTTTCATTTATAATGATTTGATTAAAACGTTAATTTGGTGGGTCACTTTTTGTTTTTTTGATAAGGTAGTCACTATATTTACATTTCATAACATTTGATGATCTATGCCTAATCTGGAAACATATTGAGAAGGAAGCTATTTCAATGTCATGTTACCATATAGTTTGTGTCAATTAATCCATTACAAGAATTTACAGTTAAGAAAAACCATTTTATTCTTTCACATACTCATCGATATGAAAAACCATAATCAAAATGAACATAAAGAAAACATATCATTAAAATGTTTTTATAGAGGTATATAAATCCCACATTTATTCATATTTAATCGATTAACAGTTTTCACCATATAAATTAAAAAAAATTTATTAGACAAGTACAATCTAATATTAATATCACTAGGTAAAAAAATTTCTCCATTAAAATTTAACTCACAGGATACCATTTTTGTATAAATAAATAACAAAAAATTATTATTGCTTGTGACACACTATAAAATGATTAGAAAACATCTATGTTACTTCAAAATAAATATTGTAATTTTCAATTTCAATCCTTCAAAGGCTACCATCTGGTATAGGGGTGACATGTCATGGGAGAAGTCTAGAGAATAATGGGGATTGAGAATAAAAATTAGAAGGTGAAAATTAGCAAGGAGGATTGGGTGGTGAGGTCAGAATGATGGAATCACATATATATAAGAGTTGGGGTGTGATGGGTGTGCTATAGTGTTAAAGAGGATTGGGGATTTTTGTAATGGGGAGAAGGTGGACCCCGTCACTGGTAAGGGTTGTGGTTAGATTCATATATATTAGTTGGGAGATCACCCATGATGATGATATCCATCATGGTCATGAATAAATAGGATAATTAGGGGTTGGTGGTTGAGTTTAAGGGTCCAATATCGTTTAGTGGTATTGTGGTTGGGGTTTTAATTTTCTCTATAGATATTTAGTGGTGGTTTTTTATAAACTATCATTAAATATTTACATTTTTTAAAAAATGTGGGCTCATTTAAAATAGTGTGGCCTTTATTAAAAATTAAATAAATATATTAATAATTAGAGTAACTTTTATTAACTATCTATAGATTGGAGATAAAAATGGATGATAGAATGACAATTGAAAATTCTTGTATGTTTTCAAAGTAGGGAAAGTAAACATAAAAAATGATATATATTTTATGATGTTTTTTCTTATTAGAATTATTGATTTTTCTTGAAGCACAAAACCTATTTTCACTTCTTATTTGGTTAGGAAGCATGAACGTTGTCACATATACTTTGTCAAATTATATTAAATACATAAAATCATTACCATTTTTTTCAAATTTGTTATCTACATTAAAAGAGGTTCTTTAAAAATTCACACAAAGATTCCCCACATTTTCATATAATGAGAGTACGGGATCATATAATTTTCCAAAATTTATTCACGTTTAATGTATTTTTCTTGTTGTTTCACATGCACGTGAACAAGGGATCTCACATTAATTATATGATTGACATGTGTATTCCCAAATACCATTTTGTAGACTGATATCCACTTCACTATTTTGAACTAAGATCATATTATATCCACATTACTCTATTTGTATATTTTCATCCCTTAACAAATTCAATATCAAATTTTCCTTATCATTGTGTTTTATTATTTTTATCCTTTTTTCATATATTTTTTAGGGAAAAAGATTTTCAGTCTCTTTCTAAGGATTTTCATTAATCAATACATAAATATTGTTTCTTGTCTCAAAGATATTCATGTATTGAATGATTTGGATAAATTGGTTGTGATATTCTCCCATATATAGTAATTAAATTGCGGTATTAGCCACCTAAAAATTATTAGTCACTTTATAATTATTTTCATTAATGAACAGAAAAATATTTTTCCACTCTTCTAGAAAATTCATGTATTGAATTATTTGGCTAAAATAGTTGTGATATTCTCCCATATATAGTGTATAAATTGCAATATATCCCACATATAAATGTCAACATCATTTTCAACCCATCAATAAATTAATTAAATAAATATTCCCAAATTTCACACAAAAATGTAAAAATAAAACCGAAATATAAAACAATAAATGAAATTAAATAATTTAAATTCCACTTCCTTAGTAACACTTCTCAATTCCGTATATAATATTTAAAATTCAAAGATATCATTTTCCTTAACCAGAATGTAAGAATATGCATGAATATCCTTAATAAATATTAGTCTAATGAAACTAATTTACAAAATATTGTTCAGATGCAATGACATGAATAACAAAACCATAATTTATTTTACTATGTTTAAAAACCATGTCCAATAATGAGACGTTTTACACCGAGAAACAAAAAATTATAATGGGATGATATTTTTAATTGTGATATATATTGATATTCCCAACAACATACCTATATAAGTTCCACTGAGATGAAAACCATCCATATGAAATATAGGACGCACAAAATTATAAGGGCCATTGAGGTGAAATCCATCCACATTAAACAAATTCCAATCACCCAATGATATTTTCTTTACAAAAACTATAAAAAATTAATTATATTCCAAACATCATTTTAATGAATAAACCATGGGTATATTTTTTCGTAATTCATTTCCATTATATCATTTTATATCCTATAGTATAACATATATAACTACACTATAAACTTGTATATTTTACTATCCAAATTTTCATGTTTCTTTTTTCTTGACAGTTTGATAGGGACATATAATGGTATCTATATCAGTCAACTATTACACAACTTCTATTTAAAAAAAAATAAATCCATCCAAAAAGTGATAGATTAAATTAAAGAGCCCCTTGGATTTTCATGAAATGTTCGGGTAAATTGGAATTATTTAATTTGATCATTTTGAAATGTTTTCACAAAAAATAAAAGGATTAGAATTACCTAACATAGTAAAG
The DNA here is from genome assembly GCA_963277665.1 of Viscum album. NCBI lineage: Eukaryota > Viridiplantae > Streptophyta > Magnoliopsida > Santalales > Viscaceae > Viscum > Viscum album. Next base: position 916,211,748 of record OY728164.1, on the reverse strand, counting down.
AAGACTTTTTATTGTACATGGTTTCATAATATGATAAAAATATGATTAGAATGTTTATTTTGAATTTAATCAAATGACATGAACCCTATAATTCAAAAAACAATGATCAATGAACCATGAATATGAACAAAATATAATAATATAAATAATTTTAACATATCATTACTTTTTATTTACATTAAATCTCAATTTCAATAATTATTTTTTCCCAAATATTAATTTATAGGATAAACAAATTTATTTAATGTGAATAATTACACAAATACTACAACAACTATATGGTCAAAATATATATAATTTTGAAGATAAAAAATCTTTTTATTTTAAAAATGGAATATAAAACATCTAAATCCGTGATTCCTATAATAATAGTTCAATAAATGAAATTAATTATTTTATAATTATTCTATTTGATCTCCCAATTTCATAATAAATTTTCCCTTAAGCATATCTAGTTGTAACTCCATCAAAATAAAAATAAATCAAAATATTATTTCACAAATAATTTTCCATCCATTCATATAAAAATACAACAAAATATTTAAATATAAGGAACTAAAATAAATTTATTGTTCATATTTACATATTAATGGAATATATTTCTCAAAGAAATATTAAAAAATATAAATGAAAATAAATTAATGGAAATTAATTTTGTTTTATATTTTTTAAACCATAATAAAAAAATAAATATTGATAAATGATTTGTAGTTTACATTTTACAATTAAAAATAAATATTTAGTTATTATTTTATAAAAATTTTATATGATGTGCTGTCTTTAGGAAACTAAAATAGGCTATGTGAGATCTGAAATAGGCTTTCGTTTCTTATATGGGAAATTTTACTCTTAAAGGAAAACTAAAAATATTGGGGTAATATGAGTTTGGTGGAGAAATGATAATGTTGAAATATGGACACTATAGGAGAGGGGACTACGTGAAATTCTCATCATTGAAGAGGAGATGGTGGTAGGTGGTTGAATATTTTTCCTAGACATATTCACCATTATTGGACATGTAAGAACTATTTCCTTGAGTTTTAGTGGTTATTACACATAAATAATTTCCATTGAAGGGGATAACTTTTCATTCATGGAAATGTTCAGGTGTGGAAATGGTGAACATAAAATAGTTAACAAATTTAAATAAAAATAAAACAATATATTTTTCTACTAGAAAAATTCAAATTTCTCTAATACATATGTATTTTAGGTTTATTGGTACTAATTCTTTACTCCTTGAAGATTTCAACCATGAACTCATCTCTCTCCATTCCCCCATGAATGATAATGTGGTCTGATAGAAATTATTGAAATAGGGAGACCATGTGATAATGATGATTTATGGAGGCTCAACATGATATATAGGAGAAAATCCAGTATTGGGAAGATCTTTAGAGAGTGTGGGGTAAATTCAATCAAGATTGGGGTCATTTCATGATATTTTAGGGCTTGTTAGAGTTAATTTATTCTTAATAGTACATTGAGTTTTATTTAATTATTATCCAATAAATAACATTGTGAATAAATTAAATGTATAAATTGTCACAAAAATATATTCAAGTAATGTTTTCATATGCAGTAAATATTTTTAATTTCACAAAAAAAAACGTCAAAAAAAAATTTGAGAACTAAAAATTCATGAAACTAAAATTCTCTGTTTTATCCTTTCTATATGAAATAAGAGTTATTTAAATTCGAAACTATAATTTTTTATTTATTGTTAATTATAAATATTTACACAATTATTTTTACATTTTATTTGTAAATATATTATTTTCAGATTAAAAAGGAAAATATTTTAAATAAAATATATATTTCAAATATGAATAAAAATATGGAAAAAATATCTTAAAAAATTAAAAAGGGAGATAAAAATTATATATTATTATTTTATTTAAATATAAGTTATAGAAATTTTTTATATATAGTGTTAAGGAAAAAATATGTGATTCTGATATTTGATCTTATTTATAATTGTTTAAGAAGAAAAAATTTATTCATCGAAAAAAAATTGTTTTTATTTTTATCTTTGAAATAAATTATCATCTCTAAAATCATATATATTCATAGTATATATTTAATAATAGATAAATAATTTTTCCCTCTTAAATGCTAAGGTTTAATTTTTATTATAAATTTTCAATTAACAAATTGTTTTTTTGGTTCACAAATGGAATAGTTGGGATATCTTATTCCATTCTATAATAAAATTTTCTTTTATTTTTTTGAAACTACTGTCATATAAATAATCATTTACTTTTTAAAACACTTATTTTAAAAAAAACAATTTCCTTAATAATTCTAATTAAAATAATTAATTATCATTAAATATAAAATCTATAATTATTAATATTGTAATGATGTGTATGAATTTGATAATCATAACTGAAAAAATAGCATATGAAATACAAAATTATTACAAATAATTTAATATAAAAAAACAAAATCTAAAACATATGGACCATAATAAATATCATGATAAAATAATTAAATTACAAATAATATTTTCTTTATATAAAAATTCAAAACAAATATGTGACACATGTAATGTTTTTTGGTCAATATAAAAAAATTTAAATACCTAAAAATTGATATTTAAAAAAATAAAAAAAAGGTTTATTAGCCATAAAATAATAAATTTAATGTTATTAATGAAAAATATATATTTTTCTAGGTTTTATAGCAAGACTCGACAAGAAGCATTACGGACCAACACTGTCTAGCTTTATGTTGGGGTTTTCTCCCTAACTGAACACCAACAGGCTATATATTTTTCACTAACACATAGTATGTATGTCACACAATAGGGGAGGATTTAACCTATATAATCATAAAACAAACACATGTCTCCATTTCAAAAAATAATCCCATACACTTGAGGTATATATATAATTTGTTGAAAAACACATAGTTATGCCATTTTACTATACCAAGATCATATAAATACCACAATATTTCAGTCCATAATGTGATTGAGAAATAAAGGATGGAAAAATACCTAAATGGGAAATAAAGATGAGATAAGGAAATTTGTAAATGAGAAAATGATTGACATAATTACATAATGTTATTCATACATCATTGATACTACTCTATGATAATAACATCAATATATTCCTATATTTTAGTAAGGAATAAAAACCCCAAGAATGAAATGGGAGAGAAAGAACACTATCTAAAAGGGAAAAAATCCACAATAATAGAAATCACTAAATCATTGTAAGAATGAAAATTATACACACACATATATATTTACCAAATAGATACTAAAAATAGGACTCTCTATGTTACTCCATTAGCATCAACAATTTTTGATAAATGGGAACTTTTATATTCACAATAGTAAAATATCCACTAGAACACAAGACTAAGGAAAATACAAAACATAAATTATGAGTATACTGACTTGTCTTGAAATAAACAAATTTCTAAATCAATACATCTGCCTATAGCTAATGTGACTCAGATTCACAAGAACATCACTACGGAGCCTCATACTGATTGAAATGTTTTATTGTATCTGGTTACATTATTTCTCAACATACCTTAAATTTTTTCATAAATTCATGATCTATCTCATTTCCATCCCTAAAATTAAATTTTTTTTATGGAAATATGGAATTTACATGATGAATGTTAACATTATTTTACTATGAAAATCATTAAAGTAGTTTAAAGATCAGTATGATTTATAACATAATTCAAATAATTAATTTGTTATACACTAATCATAATAACTACAATAAAAAATAAATGTATTTTATTTTTCAATTATTACCTTAGTAATACATACAAACATATTCAAGGTTTATAGAAACGTTTGGTGTTAGTTCATCACACCAAAAAATTATTTTGTGTCATTAATTTTATAACATTTTTTTCCTCTAAGGGATAATGGTGTATGAGGGTGAAATTATAATACATTTTTAGGATTTACAGGTTTTTATAGTTTAGATCATGGTGTGGAATCAATTTAGTGAAAACATGATAACTCTACAACATTGAAAAGTTGGGATAGCATAGTCTTGACATGGTATAATAAACCTTGTAAGTCATCCATGAAATATTATTTGGATTCAGTTTTATAATTTATCAAATTATTTTTTATTGGTGACCCAAAAAATCATCCACACTAAATCCCCTCATCCATGGAACGGCCCAAGATCCTATATTCCTTGTTAAATCCCATTTAAGGTGTATTTAGGTTAAATTATTGGTAATTTATCACCAGAATTGAATTGTAGGGGATTTCCCTTCCTTCCATTCATGGATCCTAAAATTTATGTCATATTATCTCACCATAGTGGCCAGGTTTTCTAATTTATATATGTATGGTTATGTAAAATTTGGTTGTTATTTGGAGACCCTCTTAGGATGTGACTAAATGGATTTTGTTGAATGTATCATGGTTAAACTGGTTGAGGTTTTTTTCTATCTCAGTACATTTAATTAAAGAGTTATATATTTACTTCATATTTTGAATTTTCTTTTGAACTAATGTAATAATGAATATGATATTTAATTATGTGTTTTAAATGTTTTTCAATTCATAAATAGTTTTCTGGAGGTTTAATAATTTTAAAGGGGTTTCCTTATTTTAATAGTTTATGTGTATATTAATAGGAGTATTTTTACGATTTAATTCAATTGACATATATTATGATTTGGTGTTGTGTTGTGTTACATGGAATCACAATTTATTATATTTTTGGTTTTAAAAGTGGATTTGTAAAGTAGTGGTTTTTGGGATCATGGAAAATACCAAATTAGTATCTTGTGAAAAATATGATATTTATTAATTGATAGTTACACCATTTATAAGTCATATTTAAATATATTGTTGATGAATAAATGGATATATAGGATTTATGGATAGAGATTTATTAATTTTACAAATATTATGTATAAAAACCAATGTATTTGTTAAACATTAATTCATGATTCCTTACATATGAATACATAAAATATAACCATGAAAATTGAAAGGTTTGCTGCATTGGGTAATTACGTACACTACATAACAACATGAACATGAGATGCCATAATATTACTAAAAACATCCATGGCATGCTCTTAGAAATAATATGTCATCTTATACATAATGGTATAACCTAGGGATGTACATAAGAAATATGTGAGCTATATAGCCGAGTAAGGGAAATATATATCATGAGGAAAAATATGAAATATTAGACAAGTGTCTTATAAATGGGATATAAATGGTCTGAGAATCATAAACTTATAAAATGAGGCATGATCTGGAATGATAACATAAAGGCTACATGGGAATATGGTTTCAGCTCTAAACATGACATCAATAACCAAATAAAATATTAAAGAGAAGAAATCATAACATAATGTTATTAGGATAACCTCAATTATAGAATACATGGAATATCAAGAGTGTAAAACATTTCCCAATTCATTGGAGTGCTATTTGTGTGCACCCATCAAAATCATATCACGTACATGTATAAATGTGCCACATGGATCATATACATATGAACATATTTTTTACATTTAATAACAAGATAAATGGGAGTGTATTAAATTAATATAATTCCCCAATAAAATAATTATCAGTGGAAAATGGTGAACTCCATTAATATAAAATAATAATGATAATTTACTATATAGATCCTTGTCATGGAAAATAATAGTGAAATTTTAGCATCATAATGGGGTCACAGAAATGATTATGGGAGGGGTTAATGAGAGTGAAAATGTTATATAATATTTTATACATTAAAATTAATTTATGGGGGATATTTAAAACCATATCCGAAAATTAGGAATTTGTGTTAAAAGTCATTACACAATGAATATTCTAGAATAAAGCATAGAATGAGAGGATATCTTACCATGAAAGGGTGATTCCAAAATCTTGGTAGGAAATTCATGAGAGATTGAGGGAACCTTGGGTGGAAACTAGATATGTTTTTTATAGTGATAGTTTGATCCAATTAATTTTATTGAATTGTAATGTGATATTTGATGGTTTTATATAAGAAAAGAGAGGGCAGTTCTTATTTATTTCTCAAACAAAGGATCAGAACTCTATGAAATAAAGTAATCAAAAACAAAATAGAAATTAATTAATTTTTTCCTTTGTTTCATTATTTTTTTTTATATTTTAGGGATTAAAATTTATAATTATTTCACATGAATATGTATAAGTGAGTCATATTTTCAATGAAATATTTATAAAACCATAAAAGAAATTATATATTTTCTAGTATTCATAAATTATTTATAAAAACAATTAAACAACCTCAAAAAGAAATTTTTAAAATGGGAAACATATATTGTTCTTTAATAACCATAAGAGAATTTATTATATCACTATTTGGACATTATCATGTCATAATACACATCATATTTTGTACAATATTAAATTTTTACCCAAAAATTTAACAATCTCAAAAATTTCTAAAAAACTCATGATTAGATAATTTCAACAAATGATTCCCCAAAAAAATTATATTTTATCATAAAAAATTATAAACATTAGTTTTTTAACATTTAATACAAGAATCAAATTAATTTTAAAATTATAGGGTTTTAGAAAATTATGATTTTTGATCCCTAATAAAAATTACAAATGAATTAATAAAAATAATATTATAATTATATTTAATAAAAATAAAATAATAAAAATTAATTATTAATCTATTAATTATTTAAAATATCTATTAATTCAACAAAATGAATATCTTAATTAAAATATTATATTACTTAAAAATTATTTTTTTTCTTTATCAAATCAAAATCAACATCATTTATAATGTAACAAAAAAGTGACGAAAATATGATCATTATACTATGGAAAATATAATATATATATGTTCGAATTATTAGGGTATTTATACATATACCATTAATACTCCTAGAAACTCCCTATTGGTATAGTGTATGGAAGCGATATTTTCATGGGCTGCTTCGGTGTATGTCATTTGAGTCATAATCTCAACGAGCTTGAACTTCTCCCATAAACGTTTTCACAGACATTTTAATTCATGGATGTTGGATTTTGATTTTTCATGGAAAAATACCAATGATTTAATACCCATTGTATTCTCTCATAAATGGTCATAATATGGTTTGATCCTTCTGGTCGAGGCCATCGCTTTTTTTTATTTGTTCCATATAGATTTTTCATATCCCTATATTTATAAAAACCTAAAAATAATTTTTTAAAAACGATATTATATATGTTTATAATTCTTAATGGTATTATGAATATGATAATGTATGTTAAGACCAACTAAATTCACATGTTTACTATAACCACGATGCATAATAGAGCATTAAATTCAATCAGAAAAGGAAGCTTTATTTAAAAAAGTTTGGCACTTTACAATAATCCCCACTAAAGAAATTTCACCATTAAAATTTTTATTTCACAAAATAAAAAGCATGAGGGAAATTATTTTGCATTACCTCCTCTTTTTCTTATGAAGTTTATTCAGACATTTTGTTTCTCTAAAGTAATTTGACCATCTGAATTGTCTTATTTCAAAGAACATTGTCACTATGCTCTAATATCTTCACAAATTGATCTTGTATGAAAGATCATTACCTAATGATACGACCTCTAAATTTAGTAAAATTGTTCGGTGTAATATTTAACTCATCACATGGGATACATGGAACAAATTAGGCACTTGAGATCGGTTATGTGGGAGTTCTAGTCAATAGTCCACCACCCCAACACAATCAAGGATCATAAAGGGACTGATATATCTTAGATTAATCATCCAATTATTCTATAATCTCATGAATTTATTACATAGAGATATGTGTGTAATGCCTTATCTCTAAACATGTCGAATAGTTCTTCTTACTGATTGTTGGAATAGCTTTTCTATTTGCTTTTAATATCCTAGATGTTATTCTAAATGGTTTCGACAATTTATACTATTTCCAAGACCATTTTAGGACCCATCCATTTACATTAACCAACATCATCCCAATATGGATGCGTTCTTCACCTTTTTACATAAAGGGATGAATAGGCATACATTTAGATTCTAGTGTTGATACTTATATTTAATGATAAATAGAATGGAGTTAATTTTTGATCAAACAACCCTTTAATGTAAATTTAGAATTGTCTTAACATTTTATCTTTTTTTTGAATAGTACGCTTAGATATGGCATTAGTTTGAATGTGAACATTTGTGATGAGTATAAATAGTATATCCAAGAATATTGGAAACTCTTCCAGAACATGGAGGTAAATCATTGATCTCAATTACAAATAATCTATATTGGTGTTCCATAAAGCCTTACCACTTTAATAATGAAAATACATCCATGTTGAATGAGTTAGAAGTCCTCATAGATTATAATGCTGAGTTGAAAATTTATAATATGATCCAACACAACACATATAACATTATATCCATTATATTTATTTAAAATACTAATGTCAAAGTCCATTGTTATCTTTTCTAATATATATGTCGTTATGTGTAATGGTTTCATCACCACACTGGGTTTTTTCATTTTAGCCTTAAAATTATGACATATTAGAATAAATGATGTATATTCCATGATAATTTTATTAATATTTTCCCACAAATTGTACTATAAAATTTTATGATAAAAATTTGTACTCTAATGAGGGATCCAGAATGAAAATCTATGGGAATCATAAAAAATCTTCTTCATAATCTCAGGATTAGATGGTACTCATAATCATGATCAAAATATTACAACTCCTTCATCAGTAATTTATAACTCTGAGGATTTACCTTTTATTATAGCTTTCACCTTCTTCTGAATTCCCAAATCATAAATTTGAGCATCCTTTATCTTCCCTAGATGATATTATTGGACAATATTTTATGACATGATTGAAGAGGTTCCTTCAATTATTATTACCATGACCATCCTTCTCAGGTCAAAAAAGATCTGATACTTTTTAATTCTCATCAATGAATAATTTATCGTATAATATCTACATAGATCATGTACCACATTCTAATCATTCTGAATAAGGTATTCTTTATAGAATTCAATATACATAACCATAAATAACCATCTTCACTAGCTCATATTCATATCATTATGTGTAAATATATGTTTAAGGATCTTATGATCAATATATATTAAACAATTCCCCAAAATGAGATATTAATGAAATATTCTAAATGTTAATATTATTATACCCAACTACAGATCATGAATTGGGTAATTCTATTCCTGAACTGTCAAATTCCTTTAGAAGTATGTATCAATTTTTCATTCTATATTACTACATAACTGAGTCCCTTCTTCGAAGAATTGTTATATACCATGAAATTTTCCCCACTTTTGGGTTGCATATATATATATAGGTGTTATTATTATAATCCATTTCAAATTCATGAATAATTTTTCACATTAATCATTTCAAAATAACAATAAAACCATCCATGATATCTTGGTTGAAGGGTTCGAAAATTGTGGGAAATGTCTCACAAATAAAAGATAATACCCAACTAATCCACGGAAACTAATGATTCAATAAAATATGATGGTCTTGACCATCCTTCAATTGAATATTCCCTTGAAGTGTCCATATAAATACCATTTTTTGTTAAAATTTTCCCCATTAATGATAGTTCCTTTAAATGTAAGTTATGTTTCATGTATATTTTATAGGGGTTCTCCTTTAATAATGTATATTTCATTGTTGTTAGTTTTCCATCATGTTTCACCTTTATTTTAGATGTATACTATATTTTAATCTATAAATACTACCACAATGAGTTTAGGATAATATCTAATGAGTCAATTAATCGCATCCAAAATTACTACAACAACATTTGTGAGTTATAATGGCAATACTATGAACTTGTAGTTTTTGACCCTTGTATATAATGAATTATTATCTATATCCTCTTTATTCACCATTACATGATAATACCCCAACCAAAGATTCACCTTGGAGATGTATTGGTGTCCACATTGATGATTGAACAAGTAATTAATCTATATAAGAGGATCTTTTTCTTTATCATGATACCATTTATCACATGATAATCAATGCAAAGGTGGATTGAAAATCCTTCTTCTAGAAGAAGAGGAATGTTTCACACCATGGTTAATCATATTGACTTATGAACCCTTTATCCAAATTGTCTAATATTTATTTCTATAGCTCTTAATTTTCTAGAAAAACCATTCTATATAGAGTCATAGATAATAGAAAACACCATTTAGAAGATCGATTTAAAATTCAACCTCTCTGGTAAGATGACGAACAATAAATTATTCAGGAAACATATTAAAATATTACCTCAAAATGGGAATGTTTTCAAAGATGATATTTTCCTTAGACTCAATCATTTTTAATAGATACACATACTCATAGGAAGAAAAATGATATGATTTAAATTTTGGTGATAAAGAAGATTCATCCCCCTCCTTGGAAATGTAAAAATTATACGATGATTCATAATAAATAAAGTGATTTCTTTATCATTGGAATTTATGTTGACTATATATAAGTAATGACAATTAATACCCATAATTTCATAAAATTCCTCAAAATGGATTATCTCATGTTTCACTAGGATGTTCAACCCACAAATTTTGATAAGGGAGTATTTATATACCTGGGATGCAATAATTTCACCATTTTCTATTTTTGAAAAAAGAACAACGCCAATTATTTGTTGGGGTGTTTTATAGTTCCACTAAATCTTCATATTATGATTTAATGAATAGAAAAAAAATAAAAATGTTTGTTCAATATCATTGAATGAATAAAAATTAAAAATTTCACCACTTTTATTTAGGGACCACCTTAGTGGTTGTGTTGAAATATGCTCTCCCTTTCCACCAGGTATATTTTTGGTATTTATTTTCACAGAAAAATTATTCCTTTGGGAAGTGTTTAACATAGTGTCCTTTTTTCATGATGTTGAAACATTGAACAATATAATGATGGTAGGATAGATATTACTATCTTTTATTTCATTAGTGGTATCCTACCAACGACAACTTCTTTTTATGGGACATTACTTTCCTCACAAAAAGAAATACCTCAACCCCTTCATGAAATTTCTCAAGTGCTTCTTCCCACACTATTGATAGATGGGATGTTAAACATTATTACTGCAGTAAGATTTCCCCATCAAAATACTTGAATTAAATCCTATTCAGTGATTCTTATCCTTGTGAGATCAATGAGACTTTTTTATTATCATTTCAATCATGAGTGGAAATCATAAAATTTTCTCATAGTTATCAATGTCTTGAATCACTAGTGTTTTTCTAATATGAGGTTATATCTGACTATATACATGGTCAAATTATCAATTGGCGATATCTAAAAAGATAAAGGAATATCATGAATGTATTTTAAATTTTTTCTTGTACTTTCCCATGGATTCAACAAATTTTTTCTTATGGGACAGAAAATACATTTCCATTTTAAATCAGAGACTGTGAGGAAAAAAAATTGTTGAAAAGCATTTTCGGGAATTCATTCTACCCCATTTCTTCAATCTCTCTGCACAACATCATATTTTGTTATTAATGTATACCATTGAACATAATCAAGTTCTATATTATAAAATCCAGAATAAACATTTCATTCTTGTAACATTGTTTGGTAGAGAATATATTCTCAATCGAGTTAATACATTGTTCAAATACTAAGGGGTTAGATGATCCAAAGAAATTCTGATTCCTTTACCACATAAATGTCGCAATTTTATCATTATATTTCTTAGGTGGATTTGAGTGTTACATTTGATGGATGTTTCTATACTTAACTTGATTAAAATAATAGCGTGTCATCACAAATTTCCTAATTCTTTCTCTCATTGGATTGGTCATCTCGTTGGGAATGTCATCACATTTCACTTCACATTGGCTGATTTTTTGGTTCCACCTGTTTATGACCATTGGATAGAATAAATGTAAAATCAGGGATGAATAATATTATAATATTAAACATATAATTGAGGATATATTTAAAATAAATGTTTATTTTATAATTGAAATGAATTACATTAACATATGAATTTCTAGGCATCAATGTATATTATCCATGATAAATTTTCTAATGAAGAATCTTATATGAATTTTTGTTCATGTAAAAATGGATCATAATGTTCTTGTTAATTTGAAAATGAATATCCATTATAATTATGAAATTATGTGTGAAACATATCACTTTATCACTCACCCTTTCGCAATCGAGACTATATCAATGTGATGTTTTTTGGTGTTACCACTAGGTATATGTATACTAGATCCACATCCACCAGTAGTTACGAAATTGGGATTTATTTTTTAAAAAACCTCTTAATGAATTATTATCCAAAATTTATGGTTGTATTCTTATATTTATCCTTATCCCATTGGATTTTTATAGATTTTAATAATCTAAATCCTTATGATGACAAAACCATAACTCCCATAAAATGTTTGAAAAACAATGTCATTAATACACATTAATTAATTATTCCTCAGATAATAATACACATAATACATCCCATAAGATTTATAGTTTATTATTATTTGGGTAATAAGGTACAATCCATAATAACATGAATATGGGATACAACTAAATTATTGAAAACGTACTTAACATGCTCTTAGAAATCATCATTCCTCAAATATTCCATAGGATAATATAGGAGTGTTCATAAGAAAGGGGTGAGATATAAATTCAAATATGGGAATAAATAAATCATCATGAATAAAATATACATGTTTATCAATTTCCTTTTTAATGTGACATGATATGGTTCATAATCGTAAAAAATAATAATGAGGAATGATATAGCATGATAACATAAAAGAAACACGGGAATGTGGAAAAAAATTTAAACATGAAATAAAAAAGCATAATTCAATAATAAATACCAACAAATAATAAAATAATGTTCCTAGGCTACACTTCTACACACCATACATGCTATATTATAATAAAAAAACAATACCCAATGCATTAGAGAGATATCTAGACACACCCATCTTATTCATATCATGTACATCCATATGTGTGCTACATAGAACACATACATATGAACATATGTGTTCACATTTATTCCAATTATATTGGATTGAGGATTATATATTTGGTTTGTACCAAATATTGTTTTTGTATGTGAATTATTTTGAATACCCTTTATATAAATTTGGTATGAGTAATAGGTAAACAATGGTTTGGCATGGAAAATTACAATAAATGTTTAGTAGATAGTCATGGGAACATAAATGATATTGGGGGGACTTAATGAGAGTGAAAGGGTTCTATAATAGTTTATATTTAATAAGGTTGGTATGTAGGAGATGTGAGAGAATATCCCAACAAAAGGAAATGGATATAAAAGGCATAAGATAATTAAAATCCTTGAATAAAGAGTATAATGAGAGGATCCATTTCACTGATAGGGTGATTACAAAACCATTAACTTAGATTATTTAGTGCCTATAGAATCTATGGGTGTAATATAGCTATGGGATGAAGGATTATGGATGTCTTATAGGGGTTTTTATTAAATATTAATATTTTATTTTATTGTTTTATATAGGAAATGATAGGGGAGATTATTTTATTTATCAAACATAGTTTTTTGAATTTATACAATAAATTAATAAAAACAAAAAAATCTTCCACGGTTTTAATCTATGAGTAGGGGATTTAATTATTCCATAAGTCCATGGTCCCAATATAATGCAATATTACCCATTGTGATGTGTATGTCTATTATGTTCTTTCATAAATGAATTTAAAACATTAAAATATTATATAGGTCATGGATAATTAATAATGAATTTTAAAAATTAATAAAAAAAACCTAAAATATTATTTTAATTGGAAATTATGTATTTAATATTTTATACCCTTAACATAACTCATTACATCACTTTTGGGGCATTATGATGTTGTAATACACAATATATATTTATATTGTATGATATTTTTACTAGAAAATATGAATGACATAGAAAATTATTATATAATTCACCATTGGATAACATTGACATGATGATTCCAACAATAATAAATATTTTATCAACATAAATTTATAAATATGTGAATTTTCAAATTAAATACAATATACTTTATCTAATGAGAAATTCGTATTATTTTTCAGTAACAACATTAAAAACCATAAAAAATTACAATAGAATTAATAAATAATATATTAAAATTTATATTTATTAAAACTTATTTAATCATAATTTTCTTATTAATATATTATTTATTTAAAAAATCTATTAATTCATCAAAATTTGTTTCTTAATTAAAAATAATATTACCCAAAAAAATATAATTTCAGTTTTATCATATCGAAATGAAAATCAGTTATAATTTACAACAATGTTATGTAAATATAATCATTATACTCTTAAAAATAAATAATTCATATTAATTTTATTATATTCTAGATATATAACCCTTTATACACCCACAAACTCACCATGGGTAATGTAACACCCAGAGATTTTATGAGAAATATTCTTTTTAATTTTCTTGATGTGTTGTGTTGTATTCTACTCCCAGATTAGCTTGCGCTATACGCAACACTGTATTATTTTTCAGTATATGCAAACACTATTATAGGGTTGTGCTGCACACTAGAGAAACATTCCTCGATAGCATGTGTTGTACGCAATACCGAGTTTCACTAAACGAGATATTATTATAATATTATTATGAACAAGCCATTATAAATTGTAATACCCACTTTTTAAAATTTTATAGATTTTATAATTCAAAATGGACTTCATATTTGGAATCAGAAAATCGAAATAGCCTTGGGTGAATTTTTGGTATTTTTCTGAAGACTTTCAATTTTTGATTAATAGTGAAAAACATAGAGTTAATGTTTAAAAAAATATTTTTATTTAAATAATTATTTATATTATTTAAATTTATTTTAGGTAATAATAGATACATAATTATTATATATGTTCAATGTAATTCATTGGAGTCATTTTATAATAATTTTTGATATATAAAAATTTTATTGAACTTTTTACCCTCTTTTACACACCTCCAAGGAGCATTTTTAAATTTACATAAAATATAATTTTACTGCATCTGTGAGTTGAATTTCATAAATCCGAGATACCCAGTTGATATCAGTAAGTAAAATGTTGTTCAATGAGATGAAAATAATTTTTGATGAATAGTAAGTTCTTACTTTTATTTACCACGGTTAAAAGTAAATAGGGTAATTAAGGGTAAAAATGATATTATTATTACCCTAAAACATGTCCTAGTTCTATTGGATAAGTGTAATTCGACAAAAAACAACCATAGGAATAAAATATGACCATTTAGGTCTACTTGTAAAAGATTAAGACATTTATTATTATTTAATTCAAAGAAGTGTTAAAAGTGTTAAAATCAAAGTTTAATAACTAAAACACATTTAATATATGGATAAACACTATATAAATTCGACTATAAATATTCATTAGAAATATCATAAGATTTCAAACATAATTTTATTTTATTTGTAATTTTTATACATTATATAATTTAATTTATTTATGACACAATGATGATTCAACAATTATTTTATTAATGAAATATTAACATAATTGATATTATAAATAGCCAAATATGTGTAATTTTAGACTTTTTATTGATTAAACTAATTTTATAGGATAATATAATATATTAGGGTTGGTTAGATGAATTTTTTTAGAAGTAATAATGTTGTTATAAATTCAGAAAAAACAAAAAACCAAATAGTGTCAAAATTGACATAAAATAGTATTTAAAACACATTTATATTATTAAATGATATAATGGTTATAAAAATTTACGGTTCATCCAAAAAAATAATATAATAATATATATGACATTAATGAACCAATTGGAGTTCTGTTGGTAGTTTATAGTGAGTCTATTAAAAATATATTGTAAGCATACAAGAAGACACAGTAAAAGTTAAATTATTAATCATAGAGTTAAATCTAAATGATAATGTTAAAATGGTAACCTAAACATGTCTAAAACCTATTGGTTGAGAGGATTGAGAACCATCCCCACCATAGACTCAAATTTTGTCACCATGAATCCACTATAAACCGAATATGACTTTATTATTAAATAATATTTTACATTTTTTCTTAGTTTCCCCTCACCCCTCTTATAAAAGGGCACTCCACCTTCACTCTAATTCACAACTTCTGAGCCGTTTGGATCGACTAAAATCTGTCAAAATACCCTCTATAATATCCTACCTTCATCATATAGGCCTTACTTTTGTCAGAAATCCAACCTAAGGAGCCCTTTTGTTCAAATCAAAAGGAAAAACCTGAAGAAGAGGTAAATGTCTCACCACCTATTTGAAGTTTATTTTTATTCCACATCGTCCTTCATTTTTGTTTCAATTATAAAATAATAACTGTAGTATTTTATGTATACAGTGATGTTAATATATAAATTTTACAATGATTTTAGTTATTTTATCCATCCTATTAATGAAAAAGTCACCACACGTGCATACGAACGACTTACCGTCTCCACGTCGTCGTGTAGTTTGTTATTCAAACATTTCATCATTTGGATGGGTATAATAATAAGAATAAATGATTTAAAAAATAAATGTAATAGTGTGATGTTTTTTTATATATTATATACCATCCAATTATATATTATTTTAATATCAAAAGAATGATATCGTCGCTCATCCGTACGTACGAACTACCGTCTCCAAGACGCGATGAGATTCATTCTACATGTTAACAATTCCAGAATGATTATAATGTATATATATAATACATAATGATTAAGATTATGAAATAATAATTCTAATTTATTTATGTATATATATATGTACTCTACTTACTTACATTCAATTCAATAAGGAAATGAAAACAGTGTTTATGCGTACGTACGGTCTACCGTCTCCATAAACTTTGTATTCCATTTCAATTATATATCTATTATATACATATATATACAGAATATATATGATATATAAATAATTTTTTACAGTATATAAGTAATTATATCATGAAATAAGTAACAATATCAAGAACAACAACTCAAAACACGTACGATAAATGGAACGATTTTACACAAAACGCTCATTTAACATGGAATTGCCAAAAGAACGGGTAATATAAAGTCATAAGTGAATCATATATGATATCATAAATATTATTATGGTTAAGTTGCGAGTTAATAATATGTTACAACCCACTATATATGAGTTTTAGACACATATAGAAGAAATTGGTCATAAGGTAAGAGATAATTTTTCAATCACGTTTTTATCCAGGATTGGTTATACATAAGTATTTTTTGGGGTTAGTTTTATAAAAAATGTCCAAAAAATGTTCTTCATATAGTGTTTAATATTCATCCATTAATGTTTAAATTCATTTTTACCCCTATTTGACTTTTACTTTGTGTTATGTAAGGAAACCTTCTTTTTTTTACCAAACGTGGTACTTTTTTACTTTTTCAGCTTAAGTACAAGGAGAATGTTTTTTTTAACTTTTATGGCATGAATGGATTTTTACTATTTCATAATTCCTAATTTTCATGAATATTACTTTACATTATTTCATGATTATTTTCAACAAAATACTTTTATTTTGAAAATTGAAAGTCATTTTGTAAAAAGAAAATGATTTTGAAGAAGAAAGGATATTTTCCACAAGAATTCATTTCAAGAGTTTTGTCAAAACTATTTTCATCTAGGATGACATTATTTAGTATGATTATGTTTCAAGTACAATGTCTCTATTATTTACTTGGTTTGATTATTAATATGATTAAATGATATCCATTTGTTTTATGTGGATTATTTTATTACGGGATGATGTTTATAAAACCCATTTTATTCTTTGGGTTATGATGAATGATTTATGTTTATTTTGAGGCACAAGTAAGAATTATTTCATTATGAGATGGGTGGGACCTATATCTCCATCCAATGCATTGGGTAAAGATTTATATCACATGATATTGACATGGATGGAATGGAAAGTGAATCCAGTTCAGTAATACAGGGCTGGAATGGCAAGTAAACCCGATTTAGTAATGGAATTTGTCCACTATAATGGTCTTGGAAGAAATGTATTAGCTACTATGGAAATAATTACATGTGATTAATGGTTTTACACATTT
Organism: Viscum album; assembly: GCA_963277665.1. Classification (NCBI taxonomy): domain Eukaryota; kingdom Viridiplantae; phylum Streptophyta; class Magnoliopsida; order Santalales; family Viscaceae; genus Viscum; species Viscum album. The sequence goes on along the minus strand of OY728164.1, from coordinate 916,193,639 downwards.
ATATTTTTTATTCCCATGTTATTTTTCAATTACTAATGTTCCATTATGATATATTCCTTACGTACTTCCAAGATTTATGTCATTTCACATGATTTTGATGATTAGATTTTATGTTCATGTTATTTCATTCAAATGTTTATGTATTGTTTTCTATTCTCTATGTTTACCCTTACTGAGCAATTTGGAGCTCACCCTTTTTATGTTTTCATTTAACTTGGATATAAAGAATGGTTTTAGGTATAAAAGCAAACGGGGATGATCTTAATGGGAGATGTTGAAGATATTTCACCATGATGAGAAGATTAAATTCTGAGTTTCCAAAGTCACTAAACTATTACGGTACTTGAGTATTTTCTTTTGTAATGTATTAAGTATTTTGTAAAATTATTGTAATATCCATGTACATCAAGTATGGGTCTCTATAGTTGGTATAAGAGGAACGGTTTTTTTAACCTTTAGAAACTAGGATGAGAAGACTTTAGTGAAATACCTAGATATATTTCTAAGGTATGTCTAGGGATGTCCCAAAGGTTATGTATAAGATTAGGTTATAGTCCTAGAATTACAGTAACGATATTAGAATTAAAACCTAAGATGTTAGATTTTGAAGGTACTCCCCCCTTTATTATGTTGTTTTCCTAGCATTATTTTGGCCTCTCACACTATTCTTTCTGGGTTTTAGACGATGGCTAGAACCCGAAGGAACCGTGTTGATCAATGTAGTGGACAATGCAATGATTGTCCACCTGAACAAACCAATGATACGGGAGATGGAGTTTAAAATATTATTACTAAAATTACACAAGCTATGAATCATTCTATACTTCCAAATGAGCAGAGAAGGGAATAGTATTCTATTGAGTCCATCCTGAGGAAACATCCACCTTCTTTCAATGGGTATTATGATCCACTTGTTTCTGAACAATGGATCAGTACCATTGAAAAGATATATTCCATACTTTGCTACTCGTAACATGAAATTTTTTTTCTAGAAATTTACTATTTAGAAGGGAAGTAGACCCGTGGTGGACTCTAATTAAGAATACAAGTCCCCAAGATGAAATTGAATCCATGGAATGGGATGAGTTGAAGAGCTTGTTTTTCAATAAGTATTTCCCTTGTATTATTTGAAAAATGATGGAAAAGGAGTTCTTTGAGCTTAATCAAAAGGATGATGAATCTGTTGGTATATACAAGGAGAATTTTACAAGGCTTTCAAGGTATGAATTTGGCATTATCATCAAACCTGAAAGTAAAATTGATCGAATCTTCAGGGGCTTAAAACCAAGTCCAAAAAGGGCATTGGCTATAAGAGACTTCAATAGAAATGAATAAATTATGCTTTGTGCTATCAAGTTAGAACTAGAAGTTATTGTTACATATCCATCTCATGGTTTTGAGAAAAAATGAATGATGGGGTTCAAGGAGAAATCTCGGAACAATGGTGAAAAGAATATGAATGTTTCTTTATGCTAAATTTGTGGAAAAAATGTGGTGGAGATTGTCTAAAAGGAACTAGAAAATGTTATAAGTGTGGGAAAAAAGGTCATCGAGTAGTTGACTTTCGATGTTAAGGGAAAAAGGTAGATACTGATGTGAATAGAGAAATTACTACAGAGAATGCACCACCTACACATCAATGCTGCAATTTCAAGGAAATGGGGAATTACGCAAACCAATTCCTTAATCCAGGGGTTAATGATGACCGAAATCAACAACCTCTTAAGGAAACGGACCAAGGTTAGTCACATGTGATCACAATTTGTGATGATGAGTATGATAATGATGTGGTGGAATGATTTTTTGTTTATCTAACGGGATTTCAAAATAGTATCATAGAATCTAATTTATAGTATTGTTGAATATTTGAATACCCATGTATTGGTTTATTCTGGTTTTCAATAATTATGTTGAAATACTTTTGTAAAGAAGATTATTTTTGCATGATGAATGGATAAGGTGAAAATAATATGTTTGTTAGTATTCATGAGCTCATTATTGATGTAAGGAAAAAGTGATATCATGGTTTGAGTATATAGAAAATTTGGTATTTTGGTATGTGGAATGTGTTAAGTTTTGAAAGAATTCATGTTTTCACTAAGGTTCTATGGTAATTAATGTTTCCAGAGAATACATTATTAATGTATTCACATGTTTTGAATGTGATTAACAAGATATATCTTATGATATACGAGGGATAAATGACGGTATTCACATGATTGGTTGATGACATTTTTATTAATAATTTTCTTTATACTATGATCTTGGATAGAAGTATTTTGGATAAGTCTAAAGATTTTAAATGGATTATGTTGGATATATGAAAATATTGTTTAAGGATAGAAAATTTTTTCTATATTATTTCTGGAATGTTTTAGTATGTATTTTTGGAAAAAGTACAACCTACAGGACGTGCGACAACCCATCGCGTCAGACAACGTTGCGGGAATCAATCCCACAATCGAAGTGTGACATGCCTTTATCATCTACTACATGCCTACAGGAAGCCCCTGTTTTGAATAAATTAGTTTTTATTTATTAAGTGGTATGATATTTTAATTATAAGTCCATTTTAGGAACCATATATGATTAATCTCACAATAGATGGACTTCTGTATATTTGATAAAGTTTTCTAACTTTTGTTTGAGATAGATATAATGACTTATCATTCTATCGTGTGATCTTCTACACTTAACAAATAAAAAATGTGACTTCATTTATTTAAGAGTTGAAGTGTAAATTGTTCAAGGAATGTCCAATGGTGAGATTGTACCAAAATCAATTATGTATTTCTTCTAATTCCAAATTTTTTTCAACTTTAAGGAAATGATCTTGAAAACCAAAAATGTTGTCCTAGATGGTACCTTAAATCATCAAAAATTTATGGCTTTGTGATTGTTGGATTTTTCCTAGCCACGTTCTCTACAAATCTCTATCAAAACATGATGGTTAGATTTTTCTTCCATATCCATATTTTTACCTATGTTCTCCTATGTGGAAATCCCTGGGATGAGTTAATTTGGGTAATCGTTACGTTTCATACTTTAGTTTTTAAAATTATGTCTTAGTATTCCTTTTTATGAAGTGGGTATCTATGAAAGAAAATTTCAAGTAGTAATCAATTTACAACCCCGAAGAATTTCAAGGGTGAAATTCATTTTAGGGGGGGTAGAATGTAACACACATAGATTTTATGAGAAATATTCTTTTTAATTTCATTAATGTCTTGTGATGTATGATACACCAAGAAAAGCATGAGCTATACACAAAACTGTACTAGATTTCAGTATATGAAAACACTATTCTAGGCTTGTGTTTCATGCCAGAGCAACATTCCTCGAGAGTGTGTGTTGTACGAAATACCGAGTTTCAGTAAACGAGATATTATTATAATATTATTATAATATTATTAAGAACTAGCCGTTATGAATAGTTATACCCACTTTTTTAATTATTATAAATTTTATCTTTCAAAATGGGCTTCATGTTTGGATTCAGAATATCGAAATTAGCCTAGGGTGAATTTTTGGTATTTTTCGGAAAACTTTTAATTTTTGATAAATAGTGAAAAACAATGCGTTATAGTTTAAAACTGAATTATTATTTAAATAATTATTTATTTTATTTTAGATTATTTTTGTTCAAAATAGATTTATAATACCAATATATGTTCCATGTAATTCATTGGAGCCATTTTATAATAATTTTAGATATATAATAATTTTATTGAACTTTTTACTGTATTTTACCAACCTCATAGGACAATTTGAAAATCTACATAAAACATAATTTTACCGCATTTGTGAGTTGAATTTCGAAAAACCGAGAGACAATTAATTTATCAATAAGTAAAATGTGGTTCAATGAGATGAAAATAATTTTTGGTGAATAGTAATTTATTACTTTTATTTATCACGGTTAAAAGTAAATAGGATAATTAATGGTAAAAATGATATTATTAATACCCTAACACAAGTCCTAATTCTATTGGATAATTATAATTAGACCAAAAACAACCTTAGGAATATAATATGACAATTTAGGTTCACATGGATTTGATTAGGACATTTATTATTATTTAATTCAAATAAAAGATAAAAGAGTTATAATCAAAGTTTAATAACTAAAAAATTGTTAATATAGGGTTAACAACAATATAAATTTGACTATAAATATTAATTAAAAAGAAAAAGAGATTTCCTGCATAATGGCATTTTATTTATAATTTTTATACATTAAATAATTTAATTTATTTATGACACAATGATGATGCTGTAATTACCTTATTAATGAAATATTAACAAAATTAATATTATAAATAGCCAAATAAATTTAATTTGAGACTTTTTATGAAATAAAATAATTTTATAAGTTAATATAATATATTATTGTTGGTTAGATTAATTTTTTAGAAGGAATTTTTCTGTTATGAATTTAGCAAAAACTAAACACCAAATAGTTTCATAATTGACAGAAAATAGTGTTTTTAAACAAATATTATATTATTAATTGATATAATGGACCTAAAAATATAGTTTTCTTCCAAAAGACTTATATAATAATATATATGACATTAAGGAACAAATTTGGTTTTGATTGGCAGGTTATAGTATGTTTATTAACCATTTAGTGAATGAATACATGAAGACACTATAAAAGTTAAAATATTAAAATTAAAGTGAAATATAAATGACAAGGTTAAAATGGTAAAATAAACTTGTCTAAAACCTGTTTGTTGAATTTATTTAGACCCATCACCACCCTAGCCTCTAAATATGTCACTTTTGAGACATTATGAAAGGAATTTGACTTTATTTTAAAAAAATATTTTAGGTTTTTTCTAAGGGGACCCTCGCCCCTCTAATAAAAGGGAACTCCCCATTCACTCTAATTCACAAATTCTATGCCATTTTTCTTGGCCATACTCTTCCCAAAAACCCTCTAAACTATCCTCCATTAATTTTATAGGCCTTCCTATAGTCACAAATCCAACCTATGGAGCCCTTTTTTCAAATCAAAAGGAAGAAACCGAAGAAGAGGAAAATGTCTCAACACATATTTCCAGTTCCTTTCTTCTTCCACTTCCTCCTTATTTGTTGTTTCCATTCTAAAATAACAACACCAGTAAATTATATATACTGTGATGTTATTATATAAATTCTAAAGACATATTAGTTATTCTATCCATCATATTAATTAAAATGTCACCACACGTGTGTACGTACGGCTTACCGTCTCCACGTCGTGGTGTAGTTTGTTATTCAAAAATTTCATTATTTGGATGGGTATAATGATGAGTATAAATGATGTAAATAATAAATATAAAATTTTTATTATTCTATATATATGGTATACCATCCCGTTATATACAATTTTAATATCAAAGGAATGTTATCATTGCTTGTGGGTACGTACGGACTACCGTCTGCACGATGCGATGAGATTCATTCTCCTTTTCAACCATTCTAGAATGATTATAAAGTTTTTATATAGTAAATAATGATTAAATTTATGAATTAATAATTCTAATATATATATATATATATATATATATATATTTACTCATATTATTTCCATCCAATTCAATTAGGAAATGAAAAAAACGTTCATGTGTACGTACGGTCGACCATTCCATGAACGGTGTATTTCATTTCATTTATCTATCTCTTGTATACATACATATCCTGAACAGATATGTTATATAAATCATGTTTTACATTATGGAATTTATTATGTCATGAGATAAGTAACAATATCAAAAACAAAAAGTCCAAACACGTACGATAAATGAAACGATTTTACCCAAAACGTTGCATTAACATGGAATTGACAAAAGAACGGGATATATAAAGTCATAAGTGAATCATATATGATATAATAAATACTATTATGGTTATGTTACCGGTTAATATTATGTTTAAAATCACTATACATGGTTCTCGGACACATACATAAGAAATTGGACATAAGGTAAGGGATAATTTTGCAATCTCATTTTTATCCGACATTGCTTATACGTAAGTATTTATAGGGGTTATATTTTCCATCTATGTCCAAAAAATGTTTTCCATAAAGTGTTTAATATTCTTCCATGTATTCTTAAATTCATATTTATCCATATTTGACTTTTAATTTTTGTAATGGAATAAATCTTTCTTTTGTTTACCATATATGGTACTTGTTGACTTTTTCAACAAAAGTACGAGGAGAATGTTTTTTAACTTATACGGAATTAAAATATTTTTTAGGTTTCATAAAGCCTAATTTTCATGAAGCTTACTCTAAAATATTTCTAGTTTATTTTCACCAAAATCATTTTCTTTTAAAAATTGAATGTCATTTTGTGAAAATAAAATGATTTTGACAAAGAAAGGATGTTTTCCTCAACAAATCATTTCAAGTGTTTTGTCAAAAATATTTTCATTCTAATATGAAATTATTTAGTATGATTATGTTTAAAGTATAATGTACCTCTTATTTACTTGTTTTGATTATTATTATGATGAAATGATATCAATTTGTTTTATATGGATTATTTTATGATGGGATGATGTTTATGAAACCCATTTTATTCATTGGGTTATGATGAATGATTTATATTTATTTTCTGGCACAAGTAATAATGATTTCATTATGAGATGGGTGGGACCTATATCTCCCTCCAATTCATTGTGTAATGATGTATATATCATGAGGTAAATATGGTTGGAACAGAAATTAAATCCGGTGCAGTAATACAGGGTTGGAACGGCCAGTAATCCCGATTTAGTAATGGACTTTGTCCACTATGATGGTCATGGAAGCAATGTCTTGGCTACTATTGAAATCATAACATGTGGCTAATGGTTTTCCGCAATTAAATGTTTTATTCCCTTTTTATTTGACCGTGAATAATGTTCTTTAACGATATATGTCTTACGTACATCCAAAATTTATGTCATTGCTCATAATTTTGATATTTAGATTTTTTGTTCATGTTTTTGCATTCAAATGTTTATGGATTGTTTTATGTTCTCTATGTTTACCCTTACTGAGAATTTGAGCTCACCCTTTTTATGTTTTCTTTTCCCCAGGATATAATGAAATTTTTTAGGTAAGAAAACAAAGTGTAATATCTTTATGGGAGATGTTTATGATCATTCACCGTGATTATAAGATTATATTTTTAGTTTCCAAAGACATAAACAATTATGGTCCTTGAGTGTTTATTTATTTATTAAGTATTCTACAAAATTAATGTAATTTCCATGTACGTAAAGTATGGGACTCTATAGTTGGTATCGGAGGAAACATTTAGTTAACCTTTGGAAACATGGATACGAAAACTTTAGTGATATACCTAGATAGATTTCTAAGGTTTGTCTAGAGTTTTGCATAAGGATACATATAATTATAGTTTATAGTCGTAGAATTACGGTAATGATATTAGAATTAAAACCTAATATGTTATATATTGATGGTACTCCCCCTTTATTATGTTGTTTTCCTAGCATGATTTTTTCCTCTCACACTATTCTTTCTAGGATTTTGACGATGGCTGCAACCAAAAGGAACCATGTTGATCAATGTAATGGAAGATGCAATGATTTTCCTCCTTAACAAACCAATGTTAGGGGAGATGGAGTTAAAAATATTATTTTTTTACTTACACATGCTATGAATCATTCTGGACTTCCAAATGAGCAGAGAGGGGAACCATATTCTATTGAGCCCTTCATGAGACAATGTCCACCTTTTTTCAATGGGTCTTCTGATCCACTTGTTACTGAAAAATGGATCAGTACCATTGAAACGATATTTTCCATACTTCGCTACTTGGAACAGGAAAAAGTCATTCTGGATGGTAACCATTTAGAAGGCGAAGCAGACTAGTGGTGGACTCAAATTAAGAATACAAGGCCCCAAGATGAAATTGAATCCATGGAATGGGATGAGTTCAAGAACTTGTTTTTCAATAAGTATTTCCCTCTTATTAATTGAACAATAATGTAAAAGGCATTCCTTGAGATTATGAAAAAGGTTGATTAATCTGTTGGTATATACAAGGAGAATTTTACAAGGCTTTCAAGGTATGCATCTGGCTTTATCATCCAACATGAATGTAAAATTGATCAATTCATCAGTGGCTTAAAACCAAGTCTTCGAAGGGAATTAGGTATAAGAGACTTCAATGGCTATGAAGAAATTGAGAGTTGTGATATCAATGTAGAACTATAAGGTGGTGTTACATTTACATCTCATGGTTTTGACAAAAAAAACTAAAGAAGGAGTTCAAGGAGAAATTTCAGAACAATGTTGAAAAGAAGTTTAATGTTTTATTATGATCAAAGTGTGGAAAAAAGCATGGTGGAGATTGTCTAAAAGGAACTAGAAAATTGTTTAAGTGTGGAAAAAAAGGTCATTGAGCGGTGGAGTGTCGATGTTATAGGAAAAAGGTAGCTAATGATGTGAATAATGAAATGACTATAGAGAATGAACCACCGACACTTCAATGATACAATTGAAAGGATATGAGGAATTTTGTTAACCAATGCCCTAATCCAAGGGTTAATGATGAACAACATCAACAACCTCTTAAGGAAAAGGAAAAAAGGGAAGTCACATGTGATCACTATTTGTGATGTTGAGTATGCCAATGATGTGGTGGAATGATTAAGTGTTTATGTAATGGGATTTCAAAATATTATCATGGAATATCATTTATAGTATTGTGGAATATTGGAATACCCATGTATTGGTTTATTCTTATTTTCAATAATTATATTTAAATACATTTTTAAATAATATTATATGTGCATGATGAATTTATAAGGAGAAAATAATTTGTTTGGTAGTATTCATGAGATCATGATTGATATAAGGAAAAAGTGATATCAAGGGTTGAGAATATAAGAAATTTGGGAATTTTGTCTATGGAAAGAGGTAACTTTTGACAGAATTCATGTTTTCACTAAGGTTCTATAGTAATTCATGTTTCAAGAGAATACATGATTATGGTATTCACATGTTTTGAATGTGATCAACAAGTGATATCTTATGATATACATGGGATAAATTATTGTATTCACCTTCTTGGTTGATGACATTTATTGTAATAATTTTCTTTATACTATGATCTTGGATAGAAGTATTTTGGATAAGTCAAAATATTTTAAATGGATTATTATGGACATAAGATAATATTGTTCAAGGATATAACCTTTTTTCAATATTATTTCTGGAATGTTGTAATAGTGTAGTTTTAGAAAAAGGACAACCTGGAGGACAGGAGACAACCCGTCGCATCAAACAAGGTTGCAGGAATCCAACCCACAACCAAAGTGCCATAGGCCTTTATCATACACTACTAGCCTACAAGAAGTCCCTAGTTAGTATAAATTAGTTTTAATTTATTATGTGGTATGATAATTGAAGTATAAGTCCATTTTAGGAAGCATATATGATTAATATCACAATAGATGGACTTATGCATATTTAATAACTTTTTCTAACCTTTTTTTGAGACATATAGAATGACCTATCATTCTATAAAATGATCTGCTAACACTTCATGAATAAAAAATTCAACTTCATTTCACTAAGAGATGAAGTGGAAATTGTTCATGGAATGACCAATGGTGAGATTGTACCAAAATCAATTATGTATTTCTTCTAATTCAAATATTTTTTCAATATTAGGGAAATGATCTTGAAAACCACAAATGTTATCCTAGATGGTACCTTAGATAATCAAAAATTTATTTCATTGTTATTGTTGTCTTTTTCAGAGCCATGTTCTCTACCATTCTCCATCAGAACATGGTGGTCAGATTTCTCATCCATATCCATATTTTCACCTATGTTCTCCTACATGGAAACCCAGTGATGAGTTAATTTGTGTAATCATTTCATTTCACACATTATTTTTTAAAATTATGTTTTATTATTCCATTTTACGATGTGGGTTTCTATGAATGAAACTTTGAAGTATTAAACAATTTATAACCCAAAAGAATTTCTAAGGCGAAATTCAATTTATGGGGGGTAGAAAGTAACACCCAGAGATTTTATGAGAAATTTTCATTTTAATTTATTTAATGTCTTGTGTTGTATGCTACACCAATATTAGCTTGAATTATATGAATCATTGTATTTTCTTGAAGTATACGAAAACACTATTCTAGGCTTCTATTGCATTCCCGAGCAACTTTCCTCGATAGTGTGTGTTGTATGCAATACTAAGTTTCACTAAATGAGATATTATTATAATATTATTATGAACTAGCCATTATGAATAGTATTACCCACTTTTTGAAATTTAATAAATTTTATCATTCAAATTGGACTTCATTTTTTGATTTGGATTATCGAAATTATCCTAGGGTGAATTTTTGGTACTTTTCTGGAAACATTCAATTTTTGATGAATAGTGAAAAACAGTAAGTTATAGTTTAAAACATAATTTTTATTTTAAAAATTATATATTTTATTTAAATTTATTTTTGGTCAAAATAGATTCATAATACCTATATAAGTTCAATGTAATTCAGTGGAGTCATTTTATAATAATTTTACATATATAAAAATTTTATTGAACTTTTTACTGTCTTTTATCAAGCTCCTAGGAGCATTTAAAAAATTACATAAAACATAATATTTCCACTTCTGTAAGTTGAATCATAAAAATCCTAGAGACATGGGTGATATAAGTAAGTAAAATTTGGTTCAATGTGATGAAAATAATTTTTGGTGAATAGTAACTTGTTACTTTTATTTACCATGGATAAAAGTAAATATGGTAATTAAGGGTGAAAATGATAATATTATTATCCTAACACATGTCCTAATTCTATTGGATAAGTTTAATTAGACAAAAAAAACCTTAGGAATAAAATATGACCATTTAGGTCCACATGGATTAGATTAGGACATTTATTATTACTTAATTGAAAGAAGAGTTAAAAGAGTTAAAATCAAAGATTAATAACTAAACCAAATTTAATATAGGGTTAAACACAATATAAATTCAAGTATAAATATAAATTATAAATCTCAAAAGATTTTATAGATAATGGTATTTTATTTATAATTTTAAGACATTAAATAATTTATTTATTTATAACACAATAATGATGCAATAATTACCTTATTAATGAAATATTAACATAATTGATATTATAAAAAGACAAATAAATTTAATTTGAGACTTTTTATGAATTAAAATAATTTTATAGGATAATATAATATATTATTCTTGGTTTGATGAATTTGTTTCGAAATAATAATGCTGTTATAAATTTAGCATAAACAAAATACCAAATAGTGTCAAAATTGACATAAAATAGTATTTAAAACAAATATTATATTATTAATTGATATAAAGGACCTAAACAACTAAGGTTCAGAAAATAACATTTAAAATAATATATATGACATTAATTGTCCAATTGGGGTTTGATTGGAAGTTTATAGTAAGTTTATAAACCATATAGTGTAAGAATACAGGAATACACCGTAAAAGTTAAATTATTAAACATAGAGTTAAATCTAAATGATAAGGTTAAAATGGTAACATAAACTTGTATAAATCTGGTTGGTTGAGAGGATTTATACCCATACCCACCTTATCCTGAAATAACTCACTTTGGATCCATTATAAACCGAATATGACTTTATTATAAAATAATATTTTATGTTTTTTCTATGGTGCCCTCACCCCTCTTATAAAAGGGAACCCTATCACTCTAATTAACTACTTATAAGATATTTTTCTCAACGAAATTCTACCCAAATAAACTTTAAAATATCCTCCCTTCATCCTAGAGGCCTTCATTTAGTCAAAAAGCCACTCTAAGGAGCCTTTTTGTTCAAATCAATAGGAAGAACCCGAAGAAGAGGTAAATGTCACACCACATATTTCAAGTCCCTTTCTTCTTCCACATTCTCCTTCTTTGTTGTTTCCATTCTGAAATAATAAATCAAGTATATTATATATAATGTGATTTTATTATATAAATGGTACAACCATATTAGTTATTTTATCCATCCTATTAATGAATAGGTCACCACATGTGCGTACGTACGGCTTACCATCTCCACGTCGTGGTGTAGTTTGTTATTCAAACATTTCATCATTTGGATGGGTATAATAATGATTATAGATGATGTAAATAATAAATATAACATTGTTATGATTATATATATATATGATAAACCATCCAATTATATACGATTTTAGCCAAAAAGGAATGATATCGTCGCTCGTTCGTACGTACAGACTTCAGTCTTCACGTCGCGATTTGATTCATTCTCCATGTTAACCATTCCGGAATGATTATAAAGTATATATATAATAAATAATAATTAAATTTCTGATATAATAATGATACTGAATATATATATATATATATATGTAATCTACTTACTTACATTCAATTCAATAAGGAAATGAAAACAACCTTCATGCATATATACGGTCTACTGTCCCCATGAACGATGTATTTAATTTCATTTATCTATCTATTATATACATATATATCATGAATATAAAAGATATATAAATCATTTTTTAAATTATTTTAGTAGTTATATCATAAAATAAGTAACAATATGATGGACAACAAGTCCAAACACGTATGATAAATGAAACGATTTTACACAAAACTATGCATTAACATGGAATTGACAAAAGAACGGGTAATATGAAGTCATAAGTTAATCATATATTATATCATAAATATTATTATGGTTATTTTAAAAGTTTATAATATGTTTAAACCAACTATACAAGAGTCTTGGACATATACAGATAAAATTGGACATAAGGTAAGGGATAATTTTTCAATTTCATTTTTATCCGAGATTTTCTATACATAAGTATTTACTGGGGTTGAATTTTTCATTTATGTCTATAAAATGTTATTCATAAAGTGTTTAATATTCTTCCATGTATGTTTAAAGTCATTTTTACCCCTCTTTGACTTTTACATTATGTTATGGAATGAATCATTCTTCTCCTTACCACACATGGTACTTTTTGACTTTTCCGGCAGAAGTATGATGAGAATGTTTTTTTAACTTACACGGAATGAACAGATTTTTACGGTTTCATAATGCCTAGTTTTTATGAAGATTAACTTACAAAATTATGCGATTATTTTCAAAAAAATGTTTTTTTAAATAATTGAAAGGAATGTTTTGAGAAGAAAATTATTTTGAAGAAGAAATGATATTTTCCTCAAGAAATCATTTCAAGTGTTTTGTCAAAACTGTTTTCCATCTAAGATGAAATTATTTAGTATTATTATGTTTCAAGTATAATGTATCTATTATTTACATGGTTTGATTATTCTTATGATTAAATGATATCCATTTTTTTATATGGATTATTTTATGATGGGTTTATTTTTTTGAAACCCATTTTATTATTCGGGTTATGAAGAATGATTTATGTTTATTTTGTGGCATAAGTAAGAATGATTTAATTATGAGATGGGTGAGACCTATATCTTCCTCCAATGCATTGGGTAATGATTTATATCTTGGAATAAAGACATGGTTGGATTGGTATGTGAATCCAGTTCAGTAATACAGGGCTGGAACAGCAAGTAAACCCGATTCAGTAATGGACTTTGTCCACTATGATGGTCTTGGCAGCGATGCCTTGGTTAATATAGAAATAATAACTTGTTCATAATGGTTTTCCACAATTAAAGTTTTTATTCCCATGATATTTTACCATGAATAATGTTCTATTATGATATATTCATTACGTACTTCCATGATTTATGTAATTTCTCATGATATTTTTTTTAGATTTTATGTTCATGTTTTTGGATTCAAATTTTTATTGATTGTTTTATGTTCACTATGTTTACCCTTACTGAGTATTTGATCTCAAAATTTTTATGTTTTCTTTTCCCCAAGATATAAAGAAAGGTTTTAGGTAAGAAAACAAAATGGGATGATTTTTATGAGAGATGTTTAAGATCATTCACCATGATTAGAAGATTATATTTTGAGTTTCTAATGACACTGAACTATTACGGTCTTTAACTGTTTGATTTTGTTACGTATTAATTATTCCGAAATATTAATGTAATTTCCATGTACGTCAAGTAAGGGTCTCTAAAGGTAAGGTGTGTGATTATTACATTTTCATAGGCTGGTTTATGTGTATATGGTTTAGGTCTTATTTCTATGATCTCGAACTTCTTCCACAAACAGTTCACTTGTATTTTAATTTTTGGTTCTAAAATAGGGATTGGTCACTGTCAATGACCAATGATGATATATCATTCAGAATACTAGATAAATTGGAAACATAGTGTATGATCTATCTGGCCATGTATATCACTTCTTTTCACTGTTTTCATTAGATTTTTCAAAACACTATTTAATGCTGACCAAAATATTACTATCCAATGTCTATATTATATATGATTATGATGCTTATAGATAATTTAAATAATATTGTATTATATAAAGCCGAATAAATTCATTTGTTTTTTTAATAATCATAATTAATAATATATTATGTAATTAAATCCCAATAGGGATTTTATTTATACAATTTTTTGTCATTATGATAAAAGATTTGGATCTTTCCAAATGAGTATGCTAGGGGTTGGGAGTGTACCGTTGTTGTGTTATATTATTATTGTGTTATGCAGATTTTTTGTGATTGATGTAATCATGATTTTTTCCCACAAAATTTAGTTATTATATGAAGATCCCTATTCTATAAAGTGTAATTTCAATGGTTTATTCCCTACTTGTTGTGAGCTACACACTATCCGATAACCCCATGTTGAATTTTATGAAATATCTTGGGGATGTGTCATTAGTGGTGATAGTCTAATGAGTTTCAATGAAAAAGTTTTAGGACTGTTAACCTATCGACATTTGGCTACAACAATTAATATCATGTATTCTTTCATTATCTCATAAGTTATGGTATCATGACTTCTATTTTATATTATACTACTTTTTTCTTACTAGCATTAGAGATTCATAACCTCTTATTTAAGAAAAAAGGTTTTTTGGTTATTTTGGATGGTAAAATATTTTTTATGTATTTTCTAGAATTATATTATTAGAAATTTATGAGATACCATGGATTTAAATTCAATCATGATTTACCATTTTTCCATATTTATATTTATGGCGTGATTATATTTTTCAATGAAAAAATGGGGCAGTTTTTTTGAAAGTCTTGGACTTAATTAAAATTATATTTAAGTGATTTTAAACATTGTGATGGGTTATATTAAAATTGGATAGTTAGAATAAAATAAAGGGTATGTTTTACTTATTTGAGAGTTTATTAAAAGTCGAATGGTAGGTTTTTCAAAGAGAAACAACTTGGAATGTCATCTTTGATGAATATTTTATAAATTTTCTATTTTAACGAAATAATATGAACTATGGTGTTATTATTAAAGTATTATTAAAAAAATAAAACAAACATAATCATGTTTTTTTAAACCTAAAATTAATTTTTTCTATAAAAAATAATTAAATGCACTATTAGTGGTGTCCTACTAGGTTTTGGCTCACTATATGCTCACATCATTGGGTATGTTGTGTTAATTTATTTTACATGTATCGTTCTATGTCTCGGCTTTCAATGTTGGATATTTACCATTATCCACTAGATATGTGAGTGATATTGAGTAAGGTGGTGACATGGAAGTCCCATGGTGATGGTATATTTTTTTCTACCATATTTGGTTGACCAATTTGGATCCTGTTGTGTGTTTTCCTACCAAACCTCCTAATTTATTTTAGTTTTAAATCGTATAAAATTATGTAAAAATGGATTTCATTAAATGTAAAATGAATTTGTAAAATATTTTTGTTTTAATTAATATTTATTCAATATTTTGATATCACATGTTAAAACTTATTTCTGAAATGGATATCCAAAGAATAAAGACTTCATGTCAGGTTCTTGGTTGAAACACATTATTTACCATTTTTTCTTGAGTATAAAATAATACCCACATTATAACTTGTGATACACTATTATCAATTTATATCTTTGAAAAATTAGAAATTTGATTCGTACCTTATGGCCAAGATGTTTGGGTGATGTGATTTTTTGAACAAGGATTGTTTATTACTAAATGGTATCATATCCCTCTTTTATTTTTTGGGGCGATGGAATAATTTAGATAGTGTAGTTGGATTATAATTATTGGGAGTGGATAATTTATTCAATAAATCATCCACATGCCATGATTAATTTTAATGTGTGTTATACAATCTTAATTTTCTTGATTTATAATTTTAAATAACTTTTATTGGTATTTTGGGTGGCATTATTAAATTATTATGTTTTTTAAATTTCATAGAATTCAACCCTTAAAAGGGTTAAAAAATGTTATGGATAGAATTCCTTAGGTAGTCATTCTGATGATCCAGACGTGGACTTAAAATATTCTAATTATATCTATAATTATTGAGGGGTGGCAGTGCAATGTTATTCTCAACACATAGATCATTTTTAAGATTCAATGAATTAGAATCTTCTTATACATAGTGGTGATCCTAGATTATAAGAGTTGATAGAGTAACTAGCTAATTTTACGAATATACTTATGTCACTAGGAACTCCAGTGATCTCTAGGGATATGTTCACCACTCCTTTTCGGGAAGAAATTGTATTTTATTAGTGAAATCATCCCATCCACAACAAAATATTTAATGTTGATCCATTGGGATATTTCAATGTATTCTTCATCTATCACATTTATCACTAATTAGTTGAAGTTAGGAAAGAATTCTAACACATGGGAGTTCATCGAGGTTATGAGTTAGTGAAAAACTATGTTGAAAATTTCACAAGCAAGTTCTTATTCTCATCAATGTTAGTTACCGATTATGTAAACAAGAATTTGGTTATTATTTGATTCCTTCATCCCTATTATAGTATAGTGTTTTTTATCCAATACTAGATAAAAATATTAAATTGATTTAAAATCCTTTCATTGCTATGAAATTATTTGTAGGGTAAGATATGTAATGGAGTTTATTGGACATTTTATGTATCAATGAGGTTGATCCAGTGAGATAGAAGTGGTAAATGAATGTTTAGGATTAAAGGAAGATAACTTCTCAAAATTTTGTAACATCTTTAATAATCATTAAGAATATAGTGTGCTTCTAGTGTGGGATGTTTTGGAACATTAGACCCTCTTTTATGATAGTTTAAAAACTATCAATTTTTCCAATTTCTTGTGCATATTCATAGGTTTTTAAGCATAATTTATGTCATAAGAATATGTCAGGGGAATGGATTTAATTTTGGATAGTAGTTTACAATGTTTACTCCACAAGATAGTCGGAGGTTATTTTGTTTTTTTATGGTCCTCCATTTTATAATATTCTTTGATGGACCATTTTACATCCTTTGGGTACATAACATATCAATTGTTAATATATTATATAGTTTCTAGAACATTGATTAAGTCATTTACGATCCTCCTGCCTCAGGTATATGTTGCATGATATCATTCATACATAGTGTGGACCATGGGTTGAGTAAAGTTTGATGGATAACATGGAGATATCTTGGGTATGAGATAATGTTATGAAGGTAATAAGTTTGTTTCTAATTTTACCATGAGAGATCCCAAGTTTGTATTTTCATTCAGTGTCTATATTAGTAGGGGTTTGCAATGTTATTACCTAATATAACTACTATATATTTTCATGAATTGTGTTTATAACCAAGACATATTTGATTTAGAAAATCTCTCATTTCAGCTATTTCTCCATTTTTATAAATTACTTGGTCTTGGTGATTTACTATTGTGAGATTTTTTGATATTTAGCTAGGTTGTTCTCCAGTACATTGTTTCGAGCTGGTTGTCTGTTGGACATCGGTGATTAGTGGGATCAGTTCTGTTATTGTGATAAACATTAATGGGTCTGACTATATATTGTTCCAACATTATAATAAAAGCACAAATGTAGGTAAAAACGTTTTCTAGATTTTAGGTGATTTACTCATTGTTATTGAGTTTTCTCTTGAGCTATTTTTGGTTGGGGGTTATAGTTTTTCAGCCCTTATGATATAAATGGTTTTGTAAGTGTTGGTAATGATTCCCCTTTAATTTAACCCATTATTTAATGAGAACTCCTTGGTTTTAATATGTGTAAGTGTAGTAATTATCATGTTAAAAATAGGTGAAAGTATTGTTTCCCATATTATAATTATTTTTGGTTTGGAATGATTTCTTTTGTGAATAATATTTATTTAGGATTCATAATTATTCAATTAGATGGGGTTTATATTTCCATTAACCTATGAAGTCAATGAATATATATTTTTATATAACAGTATGTTAGGGATAAGTGTGACACTAATAAATGTAACTTTATTACTTATGTTAATAAAGATTATTTCTCCCATGTGTTTAGGTTGTCATAGAGATATGTTTACAAAATTTTGGAAACTTTTCATGGATAGAGTCTTTGAAACATGGTTAGAAAAATCATATAGTATAAAACACATGAAAAATGAATTTTTTAAAATTGGTGATCACACAGTCATCCCATGGTTTAGTATATCATTAAACGTTTCCTTGATTATGATGTTATTATACTTTCACAATGTTTTTATTTGGGGATACTCCCTGCCTATCCCACCACTAAAACCCTTCAATTCTGTCTCATCCCAATATAATTTGTTCCTCACAAAATCCCATACAAGTTTAATTTATAATTTTTTCTTGGTGATTCATCATGAGGATCAATAAAATAAGGTCTTATCCATCCATATCTTACTAATTTCTCAAAATTTCTCTAATATTATATAACCATAGTTCCATGTGGGTAGGATGATATGTCTATGTTTTCATAGAATTAAGGGGATTTGGTTTGTTGTTTTTTAATCCAAATCTTGACACTTATTCTTCCACATACGTTCCATTTAGGTTACCATCAGGGATGTGGTGTACATTTCATTACCCGGAATTCCTATTTTCCAAACATAGGTGAACACAACATCAATTTTGTATTTTGATAGCTCCTTGATTGAAATTATATGATGGTATATTTGGTTTCCACTTCTAATAACTCATCCTTGGATATTGTTTTAATAATTTTGGTCCCCCCTGTAGATTAGTGTATTTTTCATGATGGTCATTCATGACACCATATCAATGTGTATACTGGAAATTTACACTTCTTCTGTCATTATATAGAATATAGTTCAGGATATAGGTGATTGTAAAAATGGATACATATTCAAATATAAGGTGGCTGGTTGTATTGGGAACATCTATATTCTTCTCAGTTCTGAGGTGAGGGAATCTCATGTGTGGGGAATTTATTATTTAGAACTTAAGGCATCCTATCTCTATAATAGGGTAACTAGTACTAAGGGATTAAGGAAAATGAGTCTAATTGCCGTAAGAATCTCATGTTCTTCACATAAAGAAGATATTATGATATATCTAGTGGGTTTTATTTGTTGAAGGTCTTTTTGGGGCATTTTATGAGATTTAGAGACTGGTGGGGACTTGGCCAATGTATAAAGACTTGTGGATATGTTTTTATTGGTTTAAATATAGGTGGGGACAAGGTAATCAGTTTAATGTATTTTATGGAAACTTTCACTCAAATAAAATAACATGGTGAAATTGTGATGGTTTTAACGTCACGTGTGGATATTTTCCATGTACAATCATCACCTACCGGACCAATTAGGATGGAATCGCATTGCGATGGTGAGGTATAGTGAGGATCAAATGTTTGGAAGCCAAAAGTTTGAGTGTGACCCTAATGGGGTATAGTAAAAAATTAATTGTTTTCTCATCCTATGGGTAAAACAACATAATTTAATAGAGTTTTTGGGGTGTCATGATGAAACCTCATGGAGTTGTCCCATGTACATCTAGACTGGACCTTAGGGAGGTGTCCTATGTATGTTGGGATTTGATATCAAGGAAGATTCTATAATACCTTAATTTGGAAAAGTATCAAAACCCATGTAATTTATGTGTATAATTTATGTTAATGTCAAATGACTGGACCGTGCAACATAACATCATGTGAAAAACACACTTGGGTTATGAAATGGGAGATAAAAAGATATGGTGTGGCTTTTATTAAATGGGGGGAATCCAAGGAGGTGAGGTGTCATCTCATTCTAGTCATACATGGGAAATATTATATTTATTTCATAGGTAAATACTATTATGTTACATCATGTTATAAGTATGTTTTCATACAATTTACCATCATTGGGTAAGACATAAAAACATATTGTTTTATATCATGTGAGTAGAACATGGTTGATTAGTTTAGTGTCATGTGTCTAGGATGTGGCGTCATACAACACTATGTAATGTGACTATGATTCAACATTATGTAGTTTATTGTCATATAAATTTGATGAATATAGGTTTTAAACCAATGGATTCCATTTTTAATTAGTAGATAAGGATAACGCAATATCCATCCTTTTAAGGAATAGTTAGTGATCACCATCCAAGATTCCACCATGGGGGATTATGTGTCTATTTTCTAGGATCATGGGATAAAAAATGAATAAATTCTATTATGGGGAGTTGAAACATGGGTTTCCTAAGATTCATGTGACTAGGTTTAGGATCAATTTGGTAAATTTATTTCGCCAACTTTCATTAAACAATGGGAACTACGAAAAAAATTTATGATACTAATCAAGTGATGAATCAATGACTGATTTAATTCAGTTTTAGTAGTTACAACAAACCCAACCACTCATCTTGTATGAAACCCTTCATGGTAATATGAGGATCCAATATTATTACAGGAGGCATTTCACACATAAATTTGGAACTATGTTGGAAATTTGAGTTTCAGGAGCCATGGGAACTACTACATGGAAAAGGAATTAATAGTGGGGGTATAGGCACACAAAATATTTTGGGGAATAAAAATTGTTGATTTGGGTAAAGGTTTCTCATCTTGAGTGAACACACGTATACCTTTGGGGTGTTATGAGAAGAAAATGTAAATATATAAAAATTTGATTTGGGACCAATGGGAGTTATCTCACACAAATATCTACTAGTGGTATTCCATGGCTAGGATGGACATGTGTGACATCAAGATAATAGGGTTTTCAAAAATGAGATGTAATAAGATAGTGTGTAATAATGGGGTTTCATATAACTCGGTAGTGTTTATTGTAAAAATTTACATTTAATTTTAAGGGATTTTATAGTTTCTATGTAACATGTTCATTCAATGTATCCTTGCCCACATAGGTTGTGTTGAAGAAAAGATTATTGCTATAGGAAATGTCTTTGTGTTGCATTAAATAAATACATGGGTTAAAAAGTAGACCTTTAGTCTTGTATAATGGTTTTTTATTAAAAATAGACCATTTTTAGGTAAAAATGATTTCATAAGATAAACCCCCACCCCAATGTAATTAGACCCGATAGAAAATCAAAAGGTCATGTTATGTTGAAAACACCGATGTCTTGGGTTAGTTTACACCATTTGGGAATATTTAATCATAGGCCATGTAATATTGTTTCATGAATGCACAAATATGGGACCCATAACTAAAATTATGTAGAGGGTACTAGTAAAATAATAGAATTTTTTCATGTTATAGGAGTTCTCTATCATGCAGAAAACTCTCCATAATACATAAAAATTATTTCCTTAATCCATAAAATTAAAAAAACAAATCTTACATGATTGTTTTTCCAATAAACATATCTATTTTCTATGAATTTTTGAAAACATTCCCTTATTATAATGAAATGAGATTATTTTAGATAAAACCTCCTTAGTTTCATTACAGAAACATGAGAATTCATAGAGCATGACAATAATTGAAGATTAATATTCCCATGTCACTACTTTTTCTGTTTCCATAATGTCCATGATGGTGAAAATCCTGAAATTCGTTAGTTCATGAGAGTGGTTTATTAATACATAGTTCTATTGTGATTTTTGAATAAAGAGAAAATTGAATATCTAAAATGAAACTAGTTATCCTTTTATCATATTGAGCAACATGACTAAGTATATATCCATGTTGTAGAAACTAATTTTCTAATATTATAGTTTTCCCAAAAATGATAGATTTAATTGATGAGATTTTTCCACTAATAATCATGTTTCCATGGAGTGGAAGAGGTGGTACTGTCTAAAACTCGGTTGGTTGGATAATGAAAATCACTGAATAAAAAAAATAGATTAGGTTTCCCCCCAAACAATATTAAATTATAATTTATGACATTATTCTAAATAATGATATATGATGGAATGAGGACAGGGACCTGCGGGCTAGTGGAAAATTCAACGATTAATGTTGATGGGTGTATTTTTTATGATACGTCTATGATTGTTATGGGATATAGAAACATCATATCATGATATATGTGGTATTATCAGCAACCCAATTTTCATCTCAACTACCAATAAGAGCTACATATAGAGATCCAAGGCAAGTTTTCATCAGACATTAACACCTTCCACCAACCTCATCAAGAGGTGGGGATTATCATTTGTGGTCTTCAACACATCGATGGGATTACACTTTCAAGACATCTGTATGATGAGTTCCTTATAGTGCCCATTGCTCATGGGAATGCAGAGTATACACTAGATGCATTGTTGATCATGTTTGACCAACTGAGCATTTTATTAGTCCATCACCCACATTAAAAAAATACATCGCAAGAAATAAATTTATATGTTTTTCGTGAATGTACTGATCTATAATATTCTTTGTTTCTTTAATTAGTTCCCCTAGGAATAATATTTGAGGTTGATATGCCTTATTAGAAGATATTGGGGGAGGGATAATACCATGTATAGTGGTATAGAATGAATCATTAGCCACAAAAAATTTGGCATACGACATTCCTAGTTTTTTTATTGAGTATATGGTTGCTTCCAGTGAAGGAATTTCCCATGGGACTATAGCATGGGACACTAGTGATGGCCATAATTTTTGTGTCACAAAACAAGGTGAACATAGGTGTCAAAATTTTGGCCAACCTCTATAACAAAATTGGGAATGTCCTGAGGGTGGACACACCGAGGAACATCTACAGTCCATTATAATTGTAGAATTGATGGATTGAGATTCACATTAGGGGGTATGAATGTCAAAATATCATCACCGTAACAACAAAATATTTTATTTATAAAAATCCTTATTTAAATTTATAATTTATTTATTATAAATTTTTTAATAGAAATATCAGGCACTATATTTATTATTTTTGACTGTTATATAGTCTAATAAATTTAAAATAATGTTATGAATTATTATATATGAAAATTTTGAAATTGTACATTAGTAATATAGATTAGTATGTTTAGGGTAATGATAATTTATAACTAACATAAAAATAATAATTAATTACCTTAACCACAAGGATCATACCCTATAATACCTATTTATTAGAGATTCCATGGGAGAATGCATCAATGGGTATTTACCGTGAAAAATAACATTCCTAGATTCAGAAAAAAAATTCTTTAGAGAAAATATTTATAGGATAACTTCCGTATCATCACGAACATGACCTAAATAATGTTCATTGACCCACCCTACCAAAATATCACTATTACATACTTTACCCTTGGGGAATTGACTAATATAATAATGGTCTATGTATCATATTGCAAAAATAATATATTTTTATATCTTTGATTTTTAATAAAACAATTGTTCTATTAATACCTTTATAATATTACCTGTAAATTGATAAAAATTGACTTTAAAAAGATTGCATTTTGATACATTGAAAAACAAATTTAATTTTTGGGAAATATATAGATTCAATAATGATGCTTTATTGTAATTATTTCAGTTATATTTCAATTAAATTATAATTTAATGAAATATTATTATTTAATTTTATTTAATAAATATAAATTCGAATATAGTTTTATGAATAAGAATATAATTTTTATATGGTTATAACAACAATTAATGTAAAAAATACTTATATTTGGAATATATGAGGAAATTTTTATATAAAAGAGTATATTCACATACATAGGGTGTTTTTTAGAAAAAAAGAAGAAATATTTATGAAATAAACTCATCTAAATTTTTCGATTGTGATTTTTTGATTATTTTTAGTGATTGTTGAGTTATTTGGGGAAAATTAAAAATGTTATAAATATATGGTGTGTATTTTGATATCATAATAACCTATAAGTGATGTAAAATATGATATAAAATGTATTCATAACTAAATAAATATTTCCACTTTAAATTAATTTTTTTATATAATTTTTTTATTTTATTAAATCCATGATGAATCCTCCAAAACAAATAGTATATTATAAAATTATAAAATAAATTATTTATCAACATGACTCGCCTCCACAACACCAAGGATATTATGAAAATTATTTTGGTTTTGTGAAATATAAAATAACTTAATTCACCACTCCATGGTTGAAAAAATGAGAAAACTGTCGTATGTTTGGTGTTTTTTGATACTATATCATAAATAGACCTAAACATGATTTTTGATATTATTAATGAATTGTCTTATATTTATATATGAAAACTAACCCATCCCCCCATTGTACATCACTCAAAAAATATGGTGAAATAAATTTTCATAAATTTCCCTCTGTATATCCATCCCTTGTTTCTCAATAACCCTTAAGAAGCTCCTCCCATGCTTTAAGAAGCATTCTCTCAAAGTAAGGGATATCTTCCTCTTCCATTCCATTCAAGAACATTCTTTGTATTTAGCCTATTGAATCTCAATTTTCTACGATATCTTGAAATTATAAATAATTCTTTAATATTAATATTATTTTCTAATAATTATTGTTGATTTACCCCCACTATTTATAATATTTACTTAACTTGACACTATGATGATGTAAGGTATCATTATTCTCCTCCTTATATAATCACCTGCTTTATATCATTTCATTTTATTTACAACTTTTTGAATTGGGATATGTCTTTACACATTTATATTAATATTCTTATGATTTCAAAATATATAAACACCCATCGTTATCGGATCCACCCCTTCGATATACCATGATGTACACCTGTTATGATGCTGAAATTTTCTTGTGCTTTTATTTGACAAACAATTGTGTACTGAATATTTGCTTTAATTTTCACTCATGTGTATTCTCCTTGTTATACATATACATAATTTATTAGTTATTTACATTTAATTAGCCCACAATCCAAAATCACTAGGTTAGAATTGATAATAAAAAATCTTATGTTTGATATATTTGGCACACATAAGAATATACATGATATGAAAGTGATTGGTGGGTCGTAAAATATATAGCCCTATGAGGAATTGGATGAAATTTTTATCTCATGATAATCCATGTACTATTCATGAGATTTTATCCTAATTATACTTTGATATGTGGTATTAGAGTTTAGCCTTGAATTATATTAATGATGTATGTTTTTATATTCTTGACAAATTCCTATGTTGGATTTATGTTATCATGTTTTATCATTTCTCATTGTTCAATATTACTATAATCACCCCTCATATGTTACCTTGATTTGGATATTGTATAAAATATACCCCTTTAACATATAATATTATCATTTTTTTTCATTTTTAGGATTTATAGATCACCATATTCTTATTTATATCCCTAGGTTATCTCATAAAATTTTAGAAGAATGGAAGAAATTCAGGAGGATGTTAAAGAAGATTTCAGTAATGCCTCATCTTTTCTTCTGGGTATGTTTTTTGGTTAATCCTTTGTTCAGTCTTTGATTTGGCATTGACCCCAGTGACTAGGCCCTATGGCCGATAAAATTATTTCTTTAAAGGAGTTAGCAGGATAGCAGGAAACCAGCTACAGTTCAAATACTCATTGTTTAAATAAATACACGACATGTGATGGGATATAAAGATCCATCACATGTCTTGAATTGGAGTTTAAACATGAGGAAAAACCTCAAGAGTTACAAAATGTGTAATGATTACATACAATGTAATAAATCATTGTCAATTATTTAAATATGTAAGTTTCTCGTTTTTAAATATTTCACAACATTTTCTTGCAAAATTGGAGTCACACATGGGAAACCCCCTCTCTTTTACTAAGAGAGTCTCCACCTAATCTATTTTATTAGAGAACCATTCTCCTCACTATTGGGTGCATCATATCTATAATGATAAGATTCAATTTCATATTCCTTCTTCCATAATTTTTATTCCCTTCATTTTCATTATCATTGTGCAAGATCATATTCTATATTATCATGGATTCCATCTATTGTTCCGATTTCACCAACTATATCTTGATTCGAGTGAAGCAACTGGATGAGTTAATTGTTTTAGGAATAAGGTGGGTGGTGTATTTATTTTCACTATGTTTCATTTCATTTATATAATTCACCATCGCGGTGCGCACTAGGATCCCCTAGAATCACCACCATAAAGTAACTTTAATTAAATCAATTGTAATTAATATTCTAAATATGGTCCCAAATAATGATGAATTTTTATCGTTAGTTGATCTCCTCCATGTGAGACACCCATATTAGTGTTCCCATCCCTATGGTCCTAGATTCCCCTTTCCTTGAGATCTTAAAAAACAATTAGAGCTTTGTTACTTCCTTGTAACAAATATCATACATTTACTGAGATTTGAATTAATGAAAATGAGTGGTCATGTGTTAGGCCATTATATTATTCAATAGTTTAATTATATTAATTAAATTTATTAAATTAAATGGGTAAAGAGTTATGTTATTAAGGATTTGTTAAACTATATGATATATTGACATCTAACATACCTTAATTTCATTTATAATGTGATATCAGGTTCATGACTATCAAATCCATGAATGGGCGCTTCATTGTTTATAAAAATATTATAAATAAGTTATACTCTATTAAGAGAGATACATTTATTGTATTAGACATGATCACCAAGAATATTCTCTACCTTCGTTTAACTGATATCAATTCCCTAGGGGAAACCCCATGGATGAGATCATTGGTGATATGGTTACACCATTCTATGAGTGATACTCGTTCCCCTATGTGGGTTACTAGGGACTAGCTCAAATTATTTTATTATATTGAAAATATGTTGGCACTGATACTTCAGATTCCATATATGGATCCCCTAGTATGAACTCTTACAAGGATGTGTATTTATATTACCCTAGTTTTGATACATGGTATTTTTTTAGTACTAATATGATGGAATTAGTGTTCATCTAATTACATTATAATTATTACTTTTATATAACATATAATGAAAACATTGTTGTTATAAAGGGACTCATCTTCTAATCCAAATCACATGCTTGGTCTTGTCCATTATTGATACTTATTCAGGATGAATTATTATTATTTCTGATATAATATATTTTTATAGGTTTACATTAGTTTAGATATATATATCATAGGCTAAAAAAGTATTATCAGTTGGGGACCCCATTCCGATGTTTTTATTTATTTATTTCCCTACATTTATTGTGAACCTTCCCACTACTCAACATATACACACATTATGGATTGATCTAGAAACCATTAATGGTATCGTAATGAGTATATCTCATACCCTAATTGGGCCACTAATGGTCCCCACTAAGACTTCATTTTTATATTTCTAGATTAAGGGAAACATCTAGCTTCAGATTTTTTATTTTTAAAGCTGTGATAGAGTCTAGTGGCATAGGGCTAAGCATACACTCATGATACTAGTCAACAAATATTTTCCTCATTATGTTTTTTATATAGAACATGGTATATGCCTATTTCCCATGTAAATCATTTTTATAGCTAAATATTGTTATCATCATCATCTTTTGTATCAATTTAGTACTCAGTTTCCACAAGA
The DNA here is from genome assembly GCA_963277665.1 of Viscum album. Classification (NCBI taxonomy): domain Eukaryota; kingdom Viridiplantae; phylum Streptophyta; class Magnoliopsida; order Santalales; family Viscaceae; genus Viscum; species Viscum album. Next base: position 916,165,822 of record OY728164.1, on the reverse strand, counting down.
TTATTATCATAAGGTGTTTCTTCTTATCTAGTTGCTACTAATTTATTTCTATTTCTACTTATTAAAATTATTATTTACCATTGTGATACATTATGACTAGCAAGGAAATAATATCCCTATATAATCACCCTAGGACCTCAATACTAATTGAAATCCTTTGATATATGGTCAGTAGTGCTTGTGGTCATGTGGGAAACCATCTCAGGCACCGCTAATGGGATTCAATGGTGGTACATTTAGAGTGGTATTGTATGATTCTTTACCCTTTTGTATTACTTTTTGGGTATTAGTAAGGAGATGAAAAATGGGTAGGAATTTAGTAATGAGAATGTACCTGGGAATAGCTAACACACATATAGGGGAGACACAAATTCCTTAGGTTGGGATATTATTTTAATCTTATTGTTCTTGTCATAGTTGTATTGATATAACTATTTTCTTACACAAATGTTTTGTGACAAATTATTGTTGATGTTATTATCATTATAAACAATTTCCTTAGCCTATAATGAAAAAAATATTTAATCTCATACATCATTTTAGGTACATTAGGAATTAAAACTCTTGAATTTTCCATGCCATATTTACTTACTATGTTTATTAGATACATAATATTTATGGTGGATTAAATATTATTTAATTGGAAATGTGATAATATTTATTATAGGGATAGAATAATTGGAATAATTTAACTGCTATACATCAATCAAAGTGGGTTTTTCTAGAATATCATGACGATTATTCTTTAACTGACATATATATACCATTTTGTTAGTTCTAGACACACTGGTACCTTGTCATATTATTTTTGTTAAATGAATTATAATAATATATTATGAAGCATGTAATTATTTAAACATAGAATGGTAATTAAATTAATCAAATAATTATTTATGACCTTATACATTCCGATATTATATCTAATCGCCATGTCACAGTTATATGACGTAAAAATTAAAATTTATAATGAGTATGGGCCTATATAAATCTTATATGGTGACATGTTATTAACACTCATTTCTATATAGTGAAGTGAAAATTTTATGAAGTGAATTTAATTAATTATCAAGTGCTAAATAATCCCTAAGTTGAATCTAAGGGACCAACCCAAATTAGCCCACACATGTAAATAGGCACATCATAAGGTCAGTGTTCCCCTTGCCTCACTCCAATGGGAAAGACATGCCAATGTTGAACACCAACTCAAAACCCCAACAGCTAGGACATATGTATACCAACTCCTTGTAATAGGGTGTCACGTTTTCATATAAATAGTACCCTTGGACTCCTCATTTGAAAAACAGAATTTTCATAAGAATACCACAAGCTCCAGTTTCATAGGCCCTTCCTCCAAGTCCTCTAAAATTACTAATGATTCTCTCCAAAACCAAAGAAAATAGTGAATTATAGGGGGATAGCTGAGATCAAATTTCAATTCGGGTATGGAAGATAAGACACATTCATGAGAACCCTTCCTCCACTATGTTAATAACCACTTGGATGGGGCCCCATTCTCTAACCAGGGGATTACGTGATATCCATCCATGGACACACTAAGAGGCTAATGTTTCTGAAGCAATGTCTTTCCAATGTAATGTTACCCATGTGGTACATATCCCAAGGAACTATAAGATCACATAATCCTATACACCCTGTTAGAATAACCTCCAACTCTTTCTAGACACTTGCCCAAAAACCTACACCATGCACATATGCCCAGGACCTATGAAAGTCACCATTCAATCCCCTTAAATGACACAAATGGATGTTATATTATTCATTTGGATCTATTGTCAGGTATGGTCCAGGTAGAAACATCCAAAAATTCCTCTGTACATTAAAATCCATGATGTAGAGCACCCCAGCATATATCCTATTTGGATTGTCAATCATACAGTTAGAGGTTTTCTGTAATGGTCCCACCTACTAGTTATGGTCCTCATGGTTCTTGTGTTTTATCATTCCTATAGTCACAATGACCCCAACATTTGGAGTAGGGTTATGGAGTTCTCATTATCATGCATGAGGGTGAGGAATCATTCATCCCATTCACATTTCTATGATATAAAGCCTCTAGTTCCAAGAAAGGAGGGTGATGATTATGCATTTTTTTCATGTCAATATGTAATGAGATCAGTCTCCCTCACTATGGAACCAATTTTTGGGAATCGCTCATGGAGTAATCCCTCCTAGAGTAATCATCAATCCTTTCTTGTAGAAGGTTTCACTCATTCTCTTCCACTCCCCCAAGGGACATTTCCTCATGGACAGTTAGACCAGAATGTCCTGGATATGTGTATCTAAGTGGGGATGAGAACTATAGCTCTTCCCATATCTCATCACCCAGTCCTTTTCTACTGTCACCATATCATCATTCATAAGCGGTGTAGTATAAGTGATTCGTTTTTTTGGATATTATGATTCATCTTTTTTATCACATTAAATAATGATTCATCGTGACTAATGTGGGATTAATGGCTTTCCATGATCATGAAATCCTCATGGTCAAATGGATTTTTAGCAAGAGAAACTTCAATAAGATATTCCTCTCACATTTATTCAGAGGGTATCCCTCAGAGTGAGTCCTCATGGTCTCTATCCAACCACATGGAAAAGAATAATGTGTGGTTTATATTATCTCATTCTTCCTCTTATTTGTTACATTGATCAGGACATGCGATGGATTAGAGGTCTATCAGAAATCTTGATTTTTACAACATTCTCTAAAAAGGAAACCTCAGGGTTTAATTGTGGCATTATTGAACAATGAGAAATCCGATTCCTTTCATATCTAGGATACATTGACCAATTATTGAATACCAAAGGTGAATGGGGATCATCTTCAGGAGTAAGCCCGGATCCTACCTATGCGTATCCTTCTCTTGAATAGGTCCCAAAATGACTCAACCTATTGGAATCCTTCTCATGAGTAAGAAACAAACCAAAAAATTCCTAGTGAACCCTTCTCTTGCGTGAGGCCCCAAAAACAACCCTCATTCAAAAGGACATCCTTCTCAAGAATAATCCATGAACCGTAAAATTATTGATCTATGATAACTCTGATTCCAGCAATAATCATGATATGTAGAAAACCTACCTAAGTACCATGCTAATTGGACATTATTATTAATAGTAAACCCCAAAAAAACCCCCCAAATAATTAAGGGAATCATGTTCAAGAATAACTACTAACATAATCTTCTCAATGGGTTATTCTCTCATACCAGACAACCCTTTGTAGGGCGGCAATAGTTGAGGTTCCTCACAACTGAACTATATGGTCATTGATTCCATTCCAAATGGGATACATAGGATGCCTCCCATATGTGCAATCCTAAGACACAAAAATAAATCCAATTCTATCTAGGCCACATTCTTAATTGGATCTAATTCATCAGGGTAGTTCATATCCCTTCTAGGTATTATGGGTGTAATGACCAAAACATTTATAAATGAGAACTCTGATTGATATATTTAATTGTACTATTATGATAAAGGGTTATAATAAACTTATAAACTTATTTGGATTTATTTTTTTGGATTTTAAAATAACATTAATGATGTTACCATTTTAAATATATCTTTCAAACATTTATCAAAAGGATACTATAAATATAGGGAGTTAACAAATCCAATTTACTCAGGCAATGTATGAGATGGACTCCTCTAGTAGAATTTCTCTATAGAAAGACCGTTTGTCGGTGCCCAAAAAGGACATGAAATCACTGGGTATCACACTTGACTATGTATAACCTGAGATTCAACACATTATTATTGAACGGAATTTACTACAAGAGTATAGGATGTTAAAAGATATTACCACTTGATCGATGTTATTCGAGCCTCTCCAAGAGTTTATCACCATCACTCACCATACCATTAGGTATTATACGGGTGTTATAAGGGGTTGTGTAAAAAGACCCTAAATCTATAATTATGTTCTTTTTCAGTAAAAAGAGTATAAATTAATTCAATTATTTTTTCTTTGAAAATGGGTTTTAAAGAAAAAAAATTAATTTTAGTTAATATTCAATTAATAAATCTAATTTTATGAATTCATGGATGTATGAATTAAACAATATATTAATAAAATATTATTACTAAATTACATTGTATAAAATATAAATGATCATATGATTTTTATGAATAGAATTGGAATTTTTATTATGGTATGAAAGATGTTTCTGTCAAAACCAATGACTTTTCAATAAATTTCAGTTTTTATTTTAGAAGGAAAAATATACATATTTAGAAAATTATTAAGAAAAAATGAATATTATTTTTGGATTCAGGATCTCCAAATAATCTACTAGTGAATTTTCATAATTTTCTGATACAATCGATTGTTTTGGTAAAAATAAAATACTGTTTAAATATATAATGTGTTTTATGAATCATAATGACCCAATAGTGATTTAATAAAATAATATAAAAGGCATGTCCAAAAAATATATGTTTTACCTTTAATATAAATTGATTTTATATTTGTTTTATTTATTTTACATGCCTTAGTGGACACTCCAAGACTTATAAATCATTTTAACACTTTTAAATGATTTCCTTGTGAGTGTGACTCACATCCATATAAGCACGCCTAATATTTTAATAAGTTTGGAAAATGTCTGTATAAATAAATATTCCACTCCACTTTGGATAATACATGGGAAAAAACCATTTGATTATTTGTGGTTTTGATTAGATTAATATTTAGTGCCCAAAACCTCAATACTAATGAATGTTTTCCCTTTTCCAACATAAACCCACTGAATATCCCTTTCCTCTTCACTCAAAACAATTTGAGATCGACCAAAATGTACCCTAATCTCTCTATAATCATACCATGGCACCCCAAGATCCCAATAAGCCTCTATTAATCATTTCCCAAGCATTTGGGATCACACATCCAAGTAAGGGATCCTCACTTTCATTTCTTCCTTATTTCTGTCCACGTTTCCTTATATTGTTATGACATTTCAGTATAAAAAAAATTTGGGATATGATTTCTAACATCCACTATACATCTATATTTATGTTTCAATGATTATATACCCCTTTATATCTAATTAATTCCTCCATTTTACACCATTTACTTGGCCGATATTCTCTAATGGATATCTCGCTCACGACTTACATGCCTGAAATTATTTTATGTTATGCATATGAATTCAATTATATATGTCGGGATATTATGTTACGTGACCATGTTAATATAAATTTAATATGTAAATTATGATATTAACCTTTATCTCTCATCAAAATATTTTATGATTTTGATTTTTTGTCGTTATGTTGTCGAAGTTACACTAAAATTTCCCAAGCCAAAATCAACATGTGAGTGAATACCATACCCATTTCTCTATTAAGGGAATTCACCTTGAAGAACATGTAATTATTTATTTATGAAATAAATTTATGTATTCCACTACACTTATTCCTAGAATATATTATGATATTTAATAAATCCATGTTGTATGATCTGTGTTTCACACATATGCATGAAATGAAATGTTTTTAAAGGGTACACCCTTATAGCGCTTCAATTCATTTGGTATAGAATAATATATTGATACAACATTTTAAATGAGGGTTTAATAATGTTAATTCTAGTGAAATTATGTTTTAAACATGCTAATTCTTGAGAAATGAGGGTTTACTCATCCTCTATGTGTAATGAGCCTTGGTTCTTGCTAATATCATGTTAAATTTTGTTGGCACATCTCCATGTTATGAGAATCATGATATATCATGATTTTATGTTCATGATTATATTATCCTCCATTGATATCTCTATTTGCTAAAATGTAATTTATTCCTATTGTTATGCCTTGTTTACTCCCTTAATGGGCTTTATAACTCACCATTTTCACTTGTATGTGTATAGGTTATCCCATGTTATGATAAGTATGAAGGAATGTTGTGGTCATGTGAAGGATTTTTTCAAAAAGATTTATTATTTTTATTTCATAAGTTGTAATTTAATGTCTATAATTTCTCAATACAATAGTCCTCTTGATCCTCTAATTTGTCTTATGTTCAACTAAATGTAATAAATCATGTTTAATTGTGTAATATAGAGTAGGGTTGTTATAGTTGGTATTAGAGGAAAGGGTTAGTTATTTTTGGAAATAGGATTTGAAAACCATAGTGACAGACATACATACAAGATTAAGTATAATAAAAACATCCATACATTTTGGTGAGTATAGAGTAATTGGTTTATCAATAAAATACATCCTCGTTTTGATACAAACTAGGAGCGGTGGCTCTAGTAGAGATGTATCTAGGGGTAAAAACCAAAAACACGGCTTTGAGCAAGACTTGAATGGGAACTGGTTCATGACAACAATCCCTGCTTCACTCTTGGTTTCAAAACTCCCAAGGGATAAGATTTGGTAAATTCATATGCTTAGTATGAACCACCTGTAAGGGAATAAAAATAATTCCCTAATAATATATGTTGGGACGTAGATCACGGAAATCATAGATTTGAGCTTATAAATTCATAAGATAAGGAAATAAATATATTTTATAAGTAATTCATTTTTTTTCATTGGATTCCCCTGTATGTGTTACACATAACTATCATTTTATTCCATCGCATGGCTCGTAATAAGAGGACTCAGGAAATAAACCAATGTGAATTTCAATTGAGATGACGATTCTATTGAGATTTCCAATCCTATGGGAGAAAGAATATCTAGAATTTTCAGGATACTCTCTCATTTAACTCATGTTTCGAATAGAAAAATGTATCAATAGTAATGTTCAACTCCCCCCCTCCCAAGAAATATCATGCTGCAATCTTTAGCTTAATGAGGTAAATTCCACCAACTTTTAACTGATCATTTGATCCCTTAATCAACAAACAATTGATCAAATCTATTGAAAAGGTCATCTCAATCCTTCAATTTTATGAACACAAGAATGTTATTATGGATATTAATCATATAGTGGGTGAAGATGATCAACAGTGGACATTGAACAAAAATACCAAGCATGAGGTAAAGATCGAGGCATTGGAATGGAAGGATTTCCAGAAAATGTTTTTTGATAAATATTTTCTACAAATCCTCCGACTTAATATGAAATGGGACTTCCTTTCCCTCAAGAAAAAAATACGTTGAATCCATAAAAGAATACAAGGAAAACATAACAATGCTTGGACGATATGCCTCTTGCTTTGTCGTTACCCCATAATTCATGGATGACTGCTTCTTTGGTGGGATAAAACCTAGCCTACAAAAATCTATAGCGATCTGTGACATTGATAGCTATGAGTATATAGTCTGATGTGCCCTCAAAGTTGAAATAGAGATCTAATAATCTTTGGGGAATCATGTAACATCCCTGACTCGAAATCCACTAAAACGGTTCTACGACCTGGGTAGTTATATAAACTTAAGCGTGCCTCCTCGTACGCCAAAGGCTGCCGACTAGCAGTAGGGGTTTTTGTGGTCATGTGGGGAGACTATACCCCCTTTCTATCAAAGTAACCCACAAATTAAATAATACAATAGCAGAAACAATAATCAATAAACAAGGAACATGTATAATAACCATTTCCTACAATAAATATGACATGTCCTACAACATGTGAAAAAGTGAACAAAATCACAAAATAAAGACAACTACCAAAATCTACAAAATGGCCCCGAATCCATGTCCGGATCCTCCCACAACTGCTACCCATTTTAACTCAACTATCTATCAAGGACCCTTTCTCATCTCATATCCTACAAACATGAAGTCTTCTCGAGTACCCTATGGTGGCCCGAGTAGGGTCTGAGTACAACTCAGTAGGCCACCACCAACGGTGTCTACAAAATATCTAGTATGAACAGGTAGTGAATGCGAAAGGAATATGAATGATAATTGCAATGTAATTATTTAAGGTTCCATTAACTAGTTCAGAGCCAAATCCATAGCCAATACCATTACCTTTCATTTAACACCAATTATCATCACTTACCATTTCATCACATTTCTATGGGTTAATCATATAGATTATGTAACATGGGTCTAAGGACAAAAATCACATGCAAGAGGTTAAACACATCATTATCCTATCTCACTAGGACTAACCCCCTCATAGTAACCATTTCCTCACCTCGAAGCCTCAGTCCGGGTGGATGAAACCATTAGGAAAATAGATCCTCGGTCCTCATTCCTAACCAGTGCATTTAGGGTGGAGTTCAGAGAATCATTCTTCACTCGACCCGTGGGCATATATCCTCAAGTCATACCTCACTCTACCAATCCATGTGCACAAGTTTATATATATAAGTAACCATCAACCTACCATACCATTGTCATCTGACAAACACCATTCACAAAAAACCACATGGGAATTCACATTATGACTTAACTGATTAGCACATTACCATTTCACATCATTTAACCATTCACCCAATTCCCATTTTTTATCCCTATATCACTGAGAATTCAACACTAAACCCATATCCTTTCCCATTAGGTTCTTTAACTAGTTTACACATTAACCCATTTAACCCATTAATCATTTCCATGAATCAACCATTCATCCCATTCCAAATAACCCATAGGTTATTACCAAGTCTAGGTTCATCACCTAACATCTATTCCAAGTTCAACCAATCATGCCAACATATTCGTCTAGGGCTCTACCATTTATTACAACAAGTTCACTTGTTTAAAAACAAACCCTAAGCCTGGGAAAATCCGGCACATCCCATGGATGGCCCCAATTAGGTCAATGTCATTTTCAACGCATCCCATGGGGATCATGAGGGTTCCCATTTACCGTTTTAAGCACCCTTTGTACCAAACACATCTAGTTTGATCAAATCACATCAAAACGAAACCTTTACCAAAGCCACACATTCATAAATAGACCACAAAACTATGGGATAATGTTTGTAGAACACTTACCAAAAACCATGGTAGAATCCACACTCAATCGAGTCCTTAATCGTCAATCAGACCAGACGTTGGAGCTTCAACCTAGAACTCACCCATAAGATAAGGTTTTCGAGCTTCAGAACAAGAGGGAGATAAGATACAATCCCTAAACCAAAAACAGAAGCAAGGATGGGATTAGCATTACTCGGAGCTTAGATACACATCTAAAGGCACCAAAAACGCCTTAGAAATGAGGTAGATCGGCCTCTTGTATCTATTCGGTGATTTGGTTCGTTCCTAGGGTGAAGAGGGAGGAATGGGGAGGAAATCCTAAGTGGGTTCATAAAATCACGGGGTTGCAATTTTGTAATTTTTCCCAACATTAGGAGGATTCATGGTTTGGACACATGGTTTGACAGACTGTGCACAAACCATGTGCATGCTACTATATGGAGGAGGAGGATTGCATGGTTTACCTGGGCAGGCCACATGGTTTTCCCTGGCCATGCATAGGTAGTGCGCCCAGGATTGTCTTGCCTGTCTTTCCATTCATTCGTTCCTCGAGCCCCAAAAACACACCCAAGACCTCTCATGCTTTTAGAAGACATCACTTGAAGACCAAAACAATGGATTAAACCAAGACATAATCAAATCACACCCTTCCAAATACCGGGATCTTACAACCTCCCCACCTTATAATGGATCGTCCTTGAGCAGATTTTCCAAGCCTCATTGATCCACCATTGAGAAGACTACAAGACACTGAGACCACATATATGATTCCAACTCCCAGGATTCTTCTTGAACATTCCCATGCATCCATAGTACTTGAAATAATGGCTCAACCTTGCCTCGCAAGACCTTTTCACTATGACCCACCACATGAACCGGATGCTCCTCAATGAACACATCAGCCTAAAGCTGCACATCCTTCACATCAACCATGTGAGACGGGTCAGGGTGATACTGTCGAAGCTGTGACACATGAAAAACATCATGCATCCCACCATACAGTTGTGGAAGAGCCAATCGGTAAGCCAGTAGTCTGATCCTTACTACAATCTCAAAAGGTCCCACATACATGGGCGCTAACTTACCCTTCTTTCGAATCTGATGGTGACCCAACCTTGGGGACACCAGAAACAACACTTTATCACCCATCGCAAATTCAAGAGGTCTACGCCTCCGATATGAAAATGAATTCTACCTACTCTGAGCCGTAGCCATCCGCTTCTTGATCAACTTAACTCTCTATGAAGTCTCTGGTACGAGACTTGGCCCCAACAACTCAGATTCACCATCCCCTAGACAACACAATAAAGATCTAAATGGCCTCCCATAGAGTTCCACAAATGGTGCCATCTAAATTATAGCCTGAAAACTGTTGTAGTAGGAAAAATCAACTAACAATAGGTGCCTCTCCCAAGAACTACCAAATTCCAGAACACAAGCTCTTGACATGTCTTCCAACACTTGGATCGTGCACTCCGACTGCCCGTCCATCTTCGGGTGGAATTCCATACTGAAAAACATTTGCGTACCAAGCACCTTCTGCAACCCTTTCTAGAAACATGATGCAAAACATAGATCTCGGTCCGAAACTATGGTTCTTGGAACACCATTCAACTGCACTATTTCGTGAACATACAGTTCACCCAAATGGTCAACTATATAGGTCTCCTGAATCAGTAAGAAATGAGACACTTTTGTTAACCAATCCACAACCACCCAGATAGCATCATTCTTCTGCGGAATCCTCAGAAAAACCAAGACAAAATACATTATTACATCATCCCACTTCCATTCCGGAATGGGAAATGGATGTAATAAACCACTTTGGTGTTGATTCTTGGCCTTCACTGGCTGACAGGTAAGGCATCGTGAAACAAAGCCCACAACTTCCTTCTTCATTCCAGGCCACCAAAACTACCTATGGAGATCAAGGTACATCTTGGTCAAACCAGGATGCACTTCCCACTATAATTCATGGAACTCACACATCAACTCTTCCTACACACACTTTTCCACAACCACATGATCACAAACACATACAACACCATCCATGTCGATGACCCAACCAGATTGTAGATCCCCACCTTTAAGCTTTTCCTTCATGATCAAACCCTCAGGATCATCAAGCCAACCTTCCTTAACTCTACTCAAAATAATAGACTCCATCGTTAATGAATCAATAGTGTTCTGACCACTCTCCTCCTACACTTCCAGGTGCATCTCTGCAAACAAAGCCATCACATTCCACTTGGTGCTAGACAACTGAACCACATGATTATAAACCTTCATGCTCAGAGCATCAGCAACACTGTTTCCCTTTCCTGACATGTAAACTAACTTTAAGTCAACATAAATGAGATATTCAACCCATCTTTGCTGCCGAATGATCAAATCCCATTGTGAGAAGATGTAATTTAAACTCTTATGGTTGGTAAACACAGTAAACCATTCACCCAACAGATAATGCCTCCATCACTTCAAGGCATACCCCACTACAGCAAACTCAAGGTCATGGGTGGGATAGTTCAGCTCATGGGGTCTCAACTGCCATGAACCATAATCCAAAACCCACTCATCTTGCATCAACACAACCCCATGTCCAACTCCAGACACATCACAAAACACGATGTAGTTGTTACTTGGCTCAGTTAAGATCAATATAGGTGTGGTCATCAACCACTTCTTCAACACTTGGAAGGAATTCCCAGAAGCCTCAGACCACTCGAACCTGATTCCTTTCTTGGACAAGCCTGAGTGTGGTGATGCCGAGCGAGAGAAATCTTGAATGAACCTTCGGTAATACCCAGACAAACCCAGAAAACTCCAAACATCAGAAACACTCTTGGGCTGCTCCCACGATACAACTGCCTGTACATTCTCTAGATCCACTAGCACAGCTACCTCATAGATGATGTGACCCATAAAATGCACCTCACCTATCCAGAATTTACTCTTTGGTAGCTTGGCATACAGCCGATGCTCTCTTAGCATACCCAATACGATGTCAGGATGTTGGGCATGATCATCATGAGTTTTTTAGTACACTAAGATATCATCAAGAATGAAAATCACAAACTGATCTAGATAGGGATGGATTATTCAGTTTACCAAACCCATAAACACCTCCAGTGCATTCGTCAAGCTGAAAGGAATTACCACAAACTTAAACAACCCATACAGACTCCGAAAGATGTCCACTGTACGTTAAAAGACCTCACCCTTATATGGTGATAAGATGACCTCAGATCAATCTTAGAAAACACCGATGCACCCCTCTAATGATCAAAAAGGAAATTAATTCTAGGAAGATGGTACTGATTTTTCACCGTCATCTGATTCGACTTCTGATAGTCAACACAATGCCTCAATGACCCATCGTCCTTCATTACAAAAAGCATGGGAGATCCCCAAAATGATGTACTAGGATAGATAAACCCCTTACGCTCCATGTCCTCTTGCAGAACCTTATATTCCCGGAGTTCTGCTGGTGCCATTTGGTATGGTGTAATAAAACCTAGCTCTGTTCGGGGCAACAACTCAATCGTGACCTCAACATCCCTCTCGGGAGGTAACCCCGAGAAATCCTCGAGAAACACATCCTCAAACATATCCACCACGGGAGGAAAATTAGATTGTTACCCTCCCTCATAATCATGAAGCATGAGACATTCCACATGATCCGTGCGTCCACCAATCTGTTAAAAAAACAGCCCTGCATGCCCTGCTCGAACATCCCATTCGCCACTACGGATATAAGTGTCACCCTCATGCGACTTGAACGATACTCTGTGACAACAATTGTTAATGTGCACCTAATACAGCACCAACCAATCCATTCCCAAGTTTAGGTCAAACATTAACATCTCGAGAATGAATAAGTCCCACAGAAAATGATACCCACCAACTTCTAAGGCACATCCCTTGAATTGCTTGATATCCTCAACCCGCACCCCCAACGGAGTGTCAGTTGACATAACTCCACACACCCCCTCCACAGGTAAACCCACCACTACCACAAGATGAGAAGAAACACAAGAGTGTGTGGAACCTATGTCAAACAATGAACTAAAAATCATAGAAGCTACAAGGATCATACTTCGAACAGTTGACGGTCCGACATTTCCATCACCAGGCAGAAACTGAACTTCCAGAAGCTGACCTACCCCACTACCCAAGGCTCCAACCTGGGAACCATGAGTCGCACTACCCTTATAGTATGAGAGATCTTTCACTAGAGTTCCACATCCTCCGCCCCTACCAGTACGGGCCGTGGAGATCCAACTGCCTGCTAGATACGGGGCAACTGACCCCCTCCCCGTACCCGGTACCTGCTTTTCATCATCATGCTAACCCATCTGCCGAGGGTTCCTGCAGAACCTCTGCACATGCCCCATTCTGCCGTACGAACAACACTCAACTAGAGGTCGAGGAAACTGACCAAGCATGTTCCCCGACCTACCGCACTGATAACAAAACACATCATTCACACTCTTAGAAGCTGACGCTCTCTTCTGACCACCATGCTGGAAACATTCCAAACGGCTCTTCTGACCTTCAGAAGATGCATCACTTGTCAGACCAGCAAGCACGACAAGCCCACCACCCGAAGCACCCTTTAAGTTTCCTTCATAGATCAGTTTCTGATCCATCATCTCTACAAACCTCTTCATTTGGAAGATATTTACTTGATACCTGATCTCATGTCCCAACCCATCCTGAAAATGATTTGCTACCGCTGCCTCATCCCCTGCTAACACTGGGACAAAATTCCGCAAATTAGTGAAGCGACTTGCATAGTCCGTCACTGATTGTGATCCTTGAGTTAGGCCCATAAAATATATAGCCTCCTCCTACCTCAAAGTCTCTGGGTAGAAATGCTCTAGAAACTTCTCCTAGAAAACCTCCCATGACATTACTTCAACCTGCTCGGTCTGAGCCTAAATTCTCCACCAATGCCTTTCCTGGCCCCACAACATATAAACGTACAAATTTATTCTCTTTTCATCAAGGTTCTCCAGATGATCCAGTATCATCTGGACACACTCTAACTTGAACTCTTCTAACTCTGGCCCACCCTCTCCAGTGAAGTTCGGAGGGTGCTGCAGCTGGGACTCCCTGGTCAGCTGAAACATACTCGGTGCAACACACCCTGTGTCCTGATCTATCATCTACATAAGGTTTTCTATGTTCTCCAAGAAATGGTCTTCTATACCTTCATTGATCACCACATTTTCACGCACTTCTACAGGAGGAGTGTTCTCATCGACATCCTCTCATTGCACAACTGGTAACTGACATCATGGTGGCATCTCTCTACCTTTACAAGCATGAGGATTAGCACGCATACCATTAAAATTTCACGGATTCATGAAAATATCTTTACTAGATACAACAACCCATTTTCATATACTAATTCAATGACATTAAAAACTCAAATTCACTGCCCCGAACATCCCTACCATGGGCCATGGTCCACATGGGGTAAACAACCATGCACTACCACCAAACTCACACAATATTTTACAAAAACATTTTCTACTTCATTTCAAACCCTTATATTTCATTAGACATCATTTACCCAGTTGATTTTTTTCATTCTTCCCACTTTTTCTTGGTTTCATGAAATTCATGATGTAACCTACTTTCCTACCTCAAAAACCCACCTCGTTAGTGTGAATAAAAAAATTCATGTCACTTATCTCACTACGTGCCTACAATGATGCAAGAATGAAAATCCTCGTGTCGTTAAGGCCACGACACAAATTTCATAAAACATTCACATAAACCACATGTGCATCACCCAATGGTGAAATATCATTGACCGTAACAACACACAAACTTGAACAACATTTCCCACCAACGGTGACTTGGGTTTTCTCTCATACTTGGCTTAACAACTCCCAATAACGGCCTCATTTACCATGGCCTGACACATATTAACCCTTGGAAACATATCCCAAATAACAAGACCTCATAAAAGGAGAAGAAATACCTCCTATGATACCACTTTGTAATGTCCCAACCCCGATGCCACTTAACCGATGCTCAAATCAGGGTAGTTACATAACCTTAAGTGTGCCTCCTCATACGCCAAATGATACTGACTTGCAGCAGGGGTCTTTGTGGTCAAGTGGGGAGACTATAACCTCTTTCTACTAGAGTAAGACACAATATAAATAATCCAATAACAGAAAAAATGATAAATAAAAAAGGAACATGTATAACAACCATTACCAATAATAAATATGCCATATCCTACTACAAGTGAAAAAGTGAACAAAAGCCCAAAAATAAAGTCAATGGCCAAAATCCCCAAATGGACTCGACTCCATGTTTGGATCTTCCCCCAACTACTACCCATGTCCACTCAACTATGAAAAAAGGAAATTTTTTCCTTCTCCTATCGTACAGACATGAAGTATGCTCGAGTACCCAATGGTGTCCTGAGAAGGGTGTGAGTACAACTTAGTCAGCCACCACCAATGGTGTCTACAAAATATCCAGTATGAATAGGTTGTGAATGAAATGGGAATATAAATGATAATTTCCAAGTAATTATTTATGTTTCCATTAACTAGTTCAGAGACAAATCCATTTCCACTACCATTACCATTCATTTCACTCCAATTATAATCACAAACCATTTCATCACATTTCCATGGGTTAATCACCTACATTATGTTACATGGGTCTAAGGCCAACAATCACACGCCAGATGGTACACACATCGTTATCCTAACTCACTAGGGCTAACCCCCTCATAGTAACAATATCCTCACCTCGAAGCCTTAGTAGGGTGGATGCAACCGTTATGAGAATAGATCCTCAGTCCTCATTCCTAAGTCGTGCATTTAGGGTGGAGTTCAGTGAATCGGTCTTCAATCTTCTTGTGGGCATAGATCCTCATGTCATTCCCCACTCTACCAAGACATATTCAGATTCTTATATAGATAAGTAACAATTAACCCACCTTACCATTGTCCATTGACAAACACCATTCACAACAAACCAGACGAGAATTCACATTATTCCTTAACCCTTTAACACATTACGATTTCACATCATTTAACCATTCACCCAATTCCCATGTGTTATTCCTATCTCAATAAGCATTCAACCCTAAACCCATAAAATATCCCATTATGGTCTTTAATCAGTTTACAAATTAACCAATTTAACCCATTCATCATTTCCATTAATCAACCATTCAACCCATTCCAAATAACCCTAAGGTTATTTCCAAGCTTAGTTGCATCACCTAACATCTATTCTAAGTTCAACCAATAATGCCAAAATATTCATCCAGGGCTCTACAATTTATTACAACAAGGTCACTTGTTTAATAAAAACCCCTAAGCCCGGGAAAAGCTGGCACATCCCATGGATGGACCCAATTAGGTCAAGTCATTCTCAACGCATCTCATGGGGATCGTGAGGGTTCCCACTTACCATTTTTAAACACCCTTTATACTAAACACATCCATATTGATCAAATCTCATCAAAAGGAAACCATGAACAAATCCAGACATGAATAAATCTACCCTAAAATTATGGGATAATATTTGTAGACCACCTAACTCGAAATAGTGGTTGAACGGATAATAAATCGAGTCCCTAGGGTCATTACTTTCTTCCCCCCAGTAGAAATTTTCCCCTCGAAATTTCATTTTACAATCTAGGCCTAAAATATGTGGGGGTACATTTTTTCATTACATCCTCCTGTTCCCATGTTTTTTCTTTGTGCTCTTGGTTTCTCTATATTACATTGACCAGATGAGTAGTCTTGTTGCATTCTACTTTGTCTCTATGATCCCAGATTTTCACTGGTTGCTCTTTATAAGAATGATCATCCTCCAACTATACCACCTCTAAAGATAGTACAAGTGAAGGGTCTAGTATTTACTTCTATAAGAGAGATACATTAAAGACAACATGTACATTTGACAAAGTGGGTGGATGTTATAGTTGATAGGCCACAACTCTGATTCGATCAAGGGCCTCGAAGGGGATGATATACCTATAACTTAGATTTCCATTTTTTCCAAATCCCATGACCTTCTACCATGGAAATATAAATAGAAATTCTAGGTCTCCAACATTTAATTTGAGGTCTCATCGATGGTTATCTAAATAAATCTTCTGTCTACATTGAGCTGTATTGATATACTGCCTAATAGTTTCCACCTTCTCCACCATTTCTTCGACTGTTTTATGTCCTAAAAGCTTACGGTCACCAACTACATCCCAACACGCCTGTGTTCTGCACCTTTTCCCATAAATGTCTTCATATGGTTCCATTAATATTCTCATGTAGAAGTTGTTGTTGTATGAGAATTCAACCTATATAAGATATTGGTCCCATCATCCTCTAAATTCCATAGAACATGATCTCAACATGTCTTCAATTATTTGAATAGTCTGCTCTGTTTTGAAATCAGTTTGTGGATGATAGGTCGTACTAAAGATCAATTTAGTGCTTAGATCATATTGGAGTCTTTTCCAGAACTTCTAGGTGAATCTTGGATCATGGATGGATATAATAGATAATGGTACTCCATAAATCAATAACACTAAATTTATGTAAATCTGTGTAAGTTGATCCAATGAGAAGTCCTCTCGAATCACAATAAAGTGAGCGGTATTTGTAAGACAATCCACAATGACCCACATATCATTGTTTCCTCTATATGTCCTTGGAAGTCCAATGAAATTTTCCATGGTAATGTTCTTCCAATTCCATGATTTTTTGGGTAGTGGTTGCATCATCCACTTATACTTTTTCCACTCATCCTTCACTTGTTGACATACCAGGTAAATTGATGTATATTCAGCAATCTCCATTTTAATATTGTCCCACGAAATGTTTTCTCATAGATCTCGATATATCTGTGTGCTACTAGGTTGTATAGTGAAATTAGATTGATTACTATCATCAAACAGTTCCCTCTTTAGTTCAAGAATATCGGGAAAATAAAGCCTATTTCGGAATTTCTAAATTCCACCTTCATATATGAAGTCAAGCAATATTCCGTCATTTACACCATTAATTTTCTTTTGAAACTCTTCATCATAAACCTGAGAACTTTTAATCCTCTCTAGTAAAGAATGTTTGGAATCTATTTGAAAAATTGGTGATGTGTTACCATCCATGATAATTCCTATATCTATCATTACTAGAACCATGAACAAACGATCCCTTTGAACTTTCATCAGGTTCATGACTCCATGATCCTTTCTACAAAAAGCATTTACTACATTACTTTTCATCTCAAGGTGGTAGTGTATTGTAAAATAATAATATTTAAGTAGCTCAATCCAACTTCTTTGTCCTTGGACGAGTTCCTTCTGCAGGAATATATATTTCAAACTCTTATGATCTGTATATATATCACATTTTGCACTACAGAGGTATTTTATCCAAATCATAAAAGAATATATTACCTCTGCTAATTCAAGATCATGACGCAAATAGTTTTATTAATGAATTTATAGCTACCTAGATTCATAATAAATCACTCAATCATTCTATATAAGGATGAAACCAAGTCCTTTCACTGATGCATCACTATAGATAACAAAGCCATCCTTCACTGATGATAGGTTTTGGATCGGAGAATCCACTAAAATCCTCTTCAATTCTTCAAGAACATCATCACATTCCTTATTCTATATGAACTTTTCCTCTTTTCGTGTGAGCATGGTCTTTGGGTTTTCTAAATGGGTGATATTCTGAACGAAATACTGATAATAACCTACTAAACCAATAAAAATACATACCTTATTTATGTTCGTTGGAGTAGTCCATTATTGTACTACCATTATCTTCATAGGATCTACAAATATTCCATCCATAGAGACATTGTGGCCCAAAATGGAAACTGATCAGAGCCAAAAATCACACATGCTAAACATACCATATAATTTATTTCTTTTAGTTGTCTTTAGAATAGTCCACATGTGCTTCACATGATCTTCATGGATTTTAGAGTTTACCAAGATATCATCAATAAACACCACCACAAAGTTATCAAGTTATTCCTGGAAAAATCTATTTATCAGATCCATAAAAAATAGATAGTGCATTAGTTAGTCCAAAAGGAATTATTGTAAACTCGTAATTCCCATACCTGGTTCAGAATACTATTTTTGGAATGTATTCCTTCCTCACATGAAACTGATGATATCTACATGGAAGGTCAATATTCAAAAAAATATTGGGCTCTAATAAGTTGACCAAATAAATCATCAATTCATGGAAGAGGATACATATTATTAATTATAATATCATTGCTTTCCCTTTAATCAATTCACTACCACATGGATCCATCTTTCTTATTTAGAAAGAGTACATTGGCTCCACATTGAGAAATAATATGCCAAATAAATACTTTATCACTCAATTCCTCTAGTTGTTTCTTTAGTTCCACTAACTCCAAAGTGACCATTCTATAAATGGACTTTGATATGGGCCTTGAACTTAATATTAAGTCAATGGAAATCTCAATTTCCCAATCTGGAGGATTTTCAGTTAAATCCCTTGGAAATATGACAACATATTTTTATACAATAGTTACATCCTATATCTATACATTCATATCCTCACCCATATTTATCTTCATTCCCTTCCTCCCACAATAATTGAATTTAGTAGAGCTACTGGGGTGGTGTATCTATATGAGAATAAAATGGTGAGTTTTCTGCATTAAAAATTTGAGATTCGACCCCATTTTCCAAAATTGTAACTTCTTCTTCTTGAAATAGATCTTCACATCATAATTTTATTGCCAATTCATACTGAGAATAATATAATAGAAAACCATTGGTATGATGATATGTTTAGAAACTAAATCACATTTATTTTTCAAGAGAGGAAATAATCGACATGCCTTTGTTGCAGTGATACCTCAACTAAGAGTTTCTAATAATAACTTCTTTATCAAATAAAATTGGATATGTCTAATTTTCATGGAAAACTGGGAAAATATAAATGAATGTGATGGTCCATAATCAAATAAATCATTGAATATGTTTGATGAAACAATCAATGTAACTATCACCACATTGTTAGGACTTTCAAACTCCACATTTGTGAC
This sequence comes from Viscum album, assembly GCA_963277665.1. Taxonomy (NCBI): domain Eukaryota; kingdom Viridiplantae; phylum Streptophyta; class Magnoliopsida; order Santalales; family Viscaceae; genus Viscum; species Viscum album. Next base: position 916,145,839 of record OY728164.1, on the reverse strand, counting down.
CACATAAGATTTTCCTTTCCCCATGGACTTTTTGGGTAAAATTCCACTGACACATAGTAAATTCATTTGTATAATATCCCATTAGCCTAAAATTATAGCCTTGAATAATGGTAACTTCATTCATCCCCTTACAATCCTATTATAGGAGGCCTTTTTCTCCACACAAGTAACCACCACACAGTCCATCAGGCATGTAACAATGTTTTTCTTCCCACAATTACTACATGATGGAAATTCAACACTTTGCTTATGCCCCATTTCCTAATTTCCCTTCCCAATGTTTTCAACAGCCTTCTTCATCTCTTGATTTCCTGTAATTTTAAAAGACGTACAGAATACATTTTCTATCTTGATATCACTTGAGACTATGTCATCATATGATGATAAACTTTAGTAGACTAGATCCCTTTGGAGGAATGGTTTTAAACCGTCAATGAATTGATCAATTTTATTCATTAGATTATGTATGTTGTGCACAACTTCAATTTCGAGCCTTGTAAAGTTGGCTTCATACGTGGAAACATTTTCATCCTTCTACTACCTCATATTCAATAATTTCCCGTTCATTTCTGCTTTCTTTTCAAGAGGGAAATATTTTTTTAAGAGGATTTTCTTAAAAAACATCCATTCCATATCTTCTATTTCTTCCTCCTCCTTTGTATTTTCGGTTAATGACCACCACTAATCTGCATCTACCGTTAGATGATAAACTTCCATGAAAACCTTCTCTCATTGGTTACATCCCAAAGAGAGAAATATATTCTCATGGGAACATATCCACTGCCGTCTTACAAATGGGGTTGTAGTCCCATTGAATGATGTAAATTGTTTTCACATAAAGTGATCTAACACGGATCCTCTAAGTGGTGGATTCAAATGCTCCATACGTTTAAGGTTATTATTCATAACCAGGGTATGTTTTCCTAGTATAGTTATGAGTTTCTCAACACCAGTCATAGCACCAGAGTAAACATTATTATCTTCTATCAAAGGGAAATCCCTATATGGAAAACATGAATTCGTGCAGTTTCAATTCCTTCCATTGAGATCCATAATTATATATTATAATACACTAGATTATGTTATGAATAATAATTTACAATCTTAGCTTGACTAAATAATTAGTACAAATTAAAATCAGACCCATGGGTAATCCCATAATCATAAAAAATGGTTTCATTTTGGAAAAATTTACATTTAAATCCTTCATAATGGATCATAATGAAAATGTGCATTATCGTAAGAATATCCCCCAGGAGTGTCATAAACAAGAGTGTATCAAGGCCTTTTTTTCATGTACCCGGATACCATAGGTCAAGCCCGAAACTTTATGTTGGAGCATTCACTCTTAGAAACATCTATGCCCAAGCTACCTCAACCTAATCGTATCCATACAGGGATGTATTTATTAAAAGATCATCATAATCTATTCCTTTTAAAAATAAGAGGCCGTTCTTTTATGTTTATCTGCAAAGACAATCTTAGTGACTCATCCATAATCTACAATTTCTAAATCTAGCTTCCATGTTTTCTAACAAACCTCATTGGATACAAACTATAAGAAACCAACACCAGTTTCAAAGAGCTGGTTCCTTATATGATTACATTGGCATACAACCATAGAATAAACATCTCGATGGAACGAGCAGATTAGATTTATTGGATACAAGATTCATAGATAAGTTAAACATTATATCTTGAAAATAAATACAACATAGAAACTCCTTAGAAAACATCCATAACTCCCAGGTTATTTCAGAATGTCATTCATAATAAACATCTTCATGTCTTGAGAAAATGTATCATTATAAAGGGTTAAACTCAAATGCTCAGTAACATTATGAAATACAGTAGAGGATAACATAAACATCAGACATGGTGAATAATACAAAACACATGCCTCTAAAAATAAATTTGAACATAATATAATAGAAAAATGAGATGAGTGGATATTTCCATAACATAACATTATCATGGGTATTCTACTAGTCCGATAACCACATGAACCATCAATACTATTTTCATGATGTAGGAATGTATAATGCGGGATAACAAAATCATACAGTCAATGTCATATGCCAAGACCATAAGAAATAATTTGGTCAAGGCCTTATTCCATGATCGTTGTTTGTCTAATTAGACCAACTAATGCAACGAGGGGCAATATTGGGCCCCACATGACACTTACTATGTCCAATTCATGCCTCATATGAATGTGTATAAACATAAACAACATATACCTTCATATTAAAATTAATATATTAAATAAAAATAAATTTCCCCGAACATTAAGCATAAACACTAACCATTCTGAGTAAATTGGGGAATGGATTTAAGATAAAACATCCATATACAAAGTAATCATACACCATTAAAATAATTATGGTAGATGATAAAATGGAAAACTAATCCCAATAAAACATATGAATCAACAAGAGTGTTGAAATAGAGGAAGATACTCTTATAGATTCTTCAAGTAAATCTTGAGATAAATAATCTTTTACTTGAAATTTATGATGATACTCTTTATATCATAAATAGTTTATTTAACTGATAATTTGAATAAATGGTATTTTACCGTATTTCACTATTCATAATAAATTCGTTTATTTTATGAAAATACCAAAAATTCACCCTAACAATTTCTGATGATTAGAATATAAAAATGAAGTCCATTCGTTAAAAATAAATTTCTAAATATGATTAATTAAATATTTAATAAAAAACAAAATTTATTCTAAAAACAACGGGTTTAAAACAATTATTTACTAATTCCAAAGCATGGGTATATCATACATCCACTTAAATATTATTTATATACCATCATAGGAAAACTTATTATTAATTAGGGTATATAACTATTCATAAGGGTATTATACAATTCATAATGGTAGTTTACTATTCTGCAAAAATAATGTTTTTCTTATTGGACTCCAAATAACTTACTAATCATAATCGTCTAAGTTTGATTTTAAAAATTCACATCAAAATAGTGAGAACCATATGTTTTATGGTTCATATAGCACATAGTAGATAATTATATTGTGATTTCATGCGTGTATAACATATTTATAAGAAAATAATATCCATTGAAAAAATACGGGGTCATTAAAAACTGAATAGAATCTTTTTGGGATCTATAAATATTTCCTCACATTCTTAAATCATGGAATACATTACCCATATTGGTGATAACTTCATTAGCAGTCTATAAAATCATAAGAAATATCTCGCAAACCATTTATAATAACCTAATATCATAATTAAACCATGTATTTCTATGAAAATAGTTGGTCTCGGGCATTCCTCTATTACCTTTTTTAAGGTTACACATAAATTTCCTTAGTTTTTATCATCATATCTATGAATTTGACCTACCACCTAAAAATTTCACACTTTCTAAATAGGGAAAACAATATATACCACCTAAATATCGTAAAAATTATTAGATGTTATGCACATTCCTCCCTACTCTTGGAGAAGATGTTAATATCATTCATAAGAACTTCTGAAAAAAATTCAAGTTATACTCTAACAAATTGGTTCATCAAATCCATGATGACTATAATGGAAATGATATGTTTTAAGGGAATCACTATAAAATCATTATTTCTCATAACATGTTTAGAAATCATACTTCTAAATATATTACTTCGTTAGATTTAGTTAATTATATCCAGAATGATGATTTATCTATTAGATGTATAATTCTCCCCATATCTAATTAAAGAATTCATTAATCAATGGAAGAGGATAAATTTTCATTATAGAGATCTTATTGAGATCTTGATAGTTGATACACAACTTCTATGATCCATCGTTCTTATTGAGAAAGAAAATTGGTCCACCCAAAGCTGATGTACTAGGGAATATGAACTCTCAATCCCAGTACTCTTATAGCTACAACTTTAAATCCTCGAGTTTGATAAAGGACATACTATGTGGACAATTTGAGATAAAATATGATTTTAGTATAAGTTCCATTGAGAATTATACCTCATGGTCTTGGTAATGTCCAGGTAGATCAATGAAAAATACATCACTATATTACCATACAATGGTTATTTCCTTCAGGTTGACAACTTCCTTTGACTAAGAAATTAACGTGAAGTATGATTCTTCATAGGTCATCAACACCCACACCATTGAGGGATTTTTTAAAACAGATTCATGATCTTATTGGAATTGTAAGAGGAGCATGGAATACATTATAATATGAATAGATATTTAATTTTCATAGTAATTGATGTGTTATATAAATAATGCGATCCAATTTTAGGCCCGTATGGAATCAAATTCCACCAAGATAATTGTTACAATATTTTTTCGAATATTTTTACCACATATGATAAAACATGAAGTGTCCAACACTTAGGCTACAATGATCACACAACTATGTGTTTTTATAGAAATGTCTTGTTCAATGTATCATGGTTTTGATTCAGGAGTTCTAGAAAATATTGTTGGATGTGATGGAATGTGTAAAACCAGAATAAAAAATAAATTTTCTATTATTGATTGAATATGTAATTTAATTATTCTATATAGATTTATTTGTATATTTCAGTAGTGGTTTTGGAATAAACATTACATAGCTCCTTTGGAATTTTTTTCTAGTGACACTATTCACCATCGAGGAATCAAGGTTTAGAAAACTATCTTACATAATAACATCAAAATCTATATTTTAAACAAAGAACCATGGGTGTTTATCTCTTATCCTCTATCACATTTTTAATTTTCTTCACGTCTTTTCAATATTCATGAGCTTCATTTCCATCTCTACCACAGTTGTATCACTTCTCTGTCCCATTGAGGCTAGTACTATGTTGTTTATTCCTATATATATATCATGTTAGTGGTTCATATTTCAATCCACCTTTGTCATTAGATCCACCAACTTGAAAATACATCTTTTATTTTTATCTCCATTTAAATAGAACTATTCTCCAAACTCTATATCCACTTTCAGATAACATAAAACCACTAATTCATAAAAATGGAAGAATTATATTTTACATACAATAGAAACTGTTGTTTTAAACAATTAATGAATCAATAAAATTTTTATTTCCTTGTTGATTAAAAAACAAGAGAAATAACTTGAAATCCATGTGATATTTTCTTTGTATGCCATTTCGGATATACCTTCCTTTACCTTCATCACTATAAATTCCCTGTCTATATTAGTATAATTATTTTTAAAGATATACTAATTATGAAATATTTTCATAACATCTTCCTACTCCATATATTATATTTCATCATTATTATTGGTGTAATTTAAAAATTACCACAATATATTTGATTATCCATCTAAATGAAATACTACTACACTCACAATCTTATTATTATAATAGTGGAGCATAGAAATGATCTTATCCATTGAGTTAATCATTTTTTTAAACTAGTGGATCAAAAGATCCAATAAATATAGGTGTTCATTTCAATATAAAAGACTCAATGTAGAGTTTCACCTTCTAGGTTGAAGGTGGATATTCCACATGGTTCATGTAATTATTCATAGCTTAAGAAAAGTATGTAATAACTACCATATGGTTTTGATCTCCACCTCCCAAGGCATTGGGGATATTACAGTGACCCAAAGAATGATGTACAAGGGTATTACATTACTTTTTCGAAATACATAATACATATCAAAAAAAACACCCAAATACTATATTAGTTTAGTGTCCATGGAAACATGGAAAAAAATCTTCTAATCATGGTTAAATATCCTCAACATCTCCCATAATGTTCTTCCTATTTTGTTTTACCTAAAACATAAATTTATATCCTCGGGAAAATAGAACATAAAAAGGGTGATCTCAAATGCTCAGTAAGGGTAAACATGGAAGAAATAAAACAATCCATAATTATTTGAACCTAAAAACATGAGAATAAAATCTAAATATGAAAATCTTAAGCAATGGCATAAAACATGGCTGTACATAAGGCATAGATCATAATGGTACATTAATCATGATAAACTGGCATGGGAATAAAACAAATAATTGTGTCAACCATTAAGCACATTTTATGATTTCCATAGTAGCCAAGGAATTTCTACCAAGACCATCATAGTGGACAAAGTACTTTACTGAATCGAGTTCACTCCTTGTTCTAGTCCTGTATCACTGAACCAGATTAACTTTCCATTACAGACATGTCTATATCATGTGAAATAAATATTTACCCAATGCATTTGAGGGAGATATAGGTCACACCCATCTCATATTGAAACCATTCTTATGTTTGCCACAAAATCATAAATCATATATCATAGCATAACTAATTTAATAAAAATGGGATTCTTAAACATCATTCCATCATAATAGAATCCATAGAAGATAAAAGGACTTCATAAAAATAATTCTATCATAACATAATCAAATAAATGTTAAAATAGGGATAAAAATAGAACACTATATTATCTTATATGGAAAATAATGTTGATAAAACACTTGAACTCCATTCTTGAGGAAAATAACCTTTCTACTTCAATAACATTTTTCCTTTCTTAACATGTCATACAATTTTAAAATAAAATAAGTTATTTAAATATAAACCAGAAAAAATATCAAGGATGCTTCTTGGAAATAATGCTCTATGAAATCATAAAAAATCCATTCAGGCCGTATAAGTTAAAAAAACATTCTCCTCATACTTTTTCCGAAATATTAAAAAAGTATCTCGTACGGAAAACGACAAAATATTCCTTTCAAATCATTCACTTATAATTCAACAGTAGATAAAATTGGATTTAAAAAATTGTAGTAGGATATAAATAATATTAAATATTGAGGAAACATGGATTTGTATGATAAATATTCCCCAGTAAATTCTGATGTATAAACAATATCAGATAAAAATGAGATTGTGAGATTTTGCCTTACCGTTGGTCCGATATGCTTTGTACGTATCTGAACCTCAGGTATAATGATTTAAATAATTTCAGTGACTTATTCCAGAATAATATTTATTCTTATGATAACATATATGATTCACTTGGGTATTTATATTACTACTTCATTTACTAATTCCAGGTTAAAGCAATGTTTTTTGGTAATATTCTTTTTCATTTATCGTACGAGTTTGGAATTGTTGTTCTTGATATTATTATAAATTATATCATTATTTACTTACTTCAAGAATGTAAAACATTATTTATATATCATATATTTTCAGTATATATATATATATAATAGATAGATAAATTAAATGAAATACACCATTCATGGAGTTGGTTTGTCGTATGTACTCATGAACGTTGTTTTCCATTCCGTATTGACTTGAATGGAAGTAAGTAAATAACACATACATAAATAAATTATATTTAATATGTCATATAATTCATTATTATATATTATATATACTTTATAATCATTTTTTAATGGTTAACATGAAGAATGAATCTCATCGCGTCGTGGAGATGGTAATCCGTACGTACGTACGAGTGATGATATAACTCCCATAATTATTGAATAGAATTATAGTGGATGATATAATATCTCAGAATTAGTATCATGTTATAATAATCATATATAGTTATTCTTTACACCCTTATACCCATCCAAGTAAGGTGGTGGTGGAAAAACTGATTGCACCACGGCGTGGAGACGGTATTCCGTACGTACGCACGCGCGGTGATTTCATTTTCCATAGGATGGTTAGAAGGTGAAATAGGGTTGTTTCATAGTCATAATGAAATGTCAGTATAAAATTAATACTTTTTTTATTTCTTTATAATGAAACAACTAAATAATATGAATCAAAAGAAGAAATAAACTTGAAATAATTGGTAGAAGGTATTACCTCTTCCTTGAAGTTCCTGCTTTAAAATTCATCTTAGGGTACTAAATTTGGTCTTTTAAGAAGACCAGAACCTCTAATATGTTTCTAGGGATTTGTAGAAGATAAATGTGTAGAGTTTGGTCGTGCTTAAGGGCTCAATGTGTTGTGAGGTGGAGAGGGAGGAGGTGCCCTTTTATAAGGTAGGATTGAGGAACCTTTAGAAACATAAGAAATATTAATTTATAATAAATTCAAACCCCTCTTAAAAACATTAAAAATGAATCAAATTAGAATATGAGATGATATAGGGTTTTAATCTCATCAAAAAATTATATTCAAAAATGTTTGGAGTTTATTTTAAACCTTATCAATTAGATTTATCCTTATTTAATCTATTTAAATTAATTTTTGGTAATAAAATTCTAATTTTTAAATTGTTAGAAATACATACTTATGTGTTATTAATATTCAGTAATTAGATATGTTATTACATTTTAGACCATATAATTTTCAATTTGTAATTTTTATTTATTTTTTTGATTTTAAAAAATTTAATAATATGTTATTGTTATAAAAAATCAATAGTGTCAGTTTTGACACTATTTAATAATTTGATATTTAATTAAATACACAGAGAAGATATATTCGATACAAAATATTTAATAGATTCCTAAAATTTCATATTCGTCTAGAAAATTAGTGGAGAAAATTAAATAGTTCATATAATATTTATTTTAATATTTTTAAAACCATTTATTTGATATTTCTCTTAATAAAATAATTACTACAAAATTATTGTATATTTATTTAATATTTCTATTTTTTGTATAAAAAATAAAAATAAAATCCTATTATGAATATAAATATATTAACTTTCATAATAATAATTTTAATCAAATTAATAATCTAAAAATCACAACATCTAAACTGTTATATTTATTAAATTATGAAGGTGACAACTTTGAAATCATTTAAAATAATATAATATAATCGTCATAATTGATTTTATAAGGCTCCAAATCGTCAAATATTAAACCATTGGTTGATTATGGTTTACATGTACATGACCAATATGTTTTAGTCTGGTTTTGGGACTTTTACGTTCACTATTAGTTTAATAAAAACTATATTATTGATTTTTCACTAAATAAACAATTTCTGCATAACAATTGTGTCACCATTAATGACAATTATTTAATCCCTAAAAATTCAAAATAAATTCTCATAATGTATATAATTATATTAGCTTTCTGTAGACTATTTACATTCGAGTGTTTATGAATTTTATCACTAAATTAAAATTATTACACTTATAAGATATAAGAGAGTGACATGTTGTAACTTTCTTTGGTTTTAATAATAATTACATCATTTTCAATGTCAAAAGACCATTAAATAAATCTACTTCTACCCATAAGAGATATGGTTCGAATTTTATTTATCCAATAGAATTTTGGCAGGTGTTAGGGTAATTTTATAATCTTATTTTTACCCTTAATTACCTGATTTAGCTTTAACTATAGTAAATAAAATTTATTGTAGTTACTATTCATAATGTCTAAAAATAAAAAGTAGCCTATTAACATAATTTGGACCTAATTATTCCAATTATGAAGTCTATTTGTCAAAATTAGAAACATAGAATTTGCAGTAATTAATATAAAATTAATCCATTTTAAAGAAAACTGGTTTTAAATGTTAAAATGTTGCAAAAGATTGAAATGTTTTTACATATTAATTCAGTGTAAAGTTAATGATAATGACTTAAATGATATTAAATGATAAAATTATATTATATTTATACATAAAAACCATTAAATATTATAATTTAACCATATAATTTTTTTCGATGAAAAAAGATGTTTTTAATTAAAATTTTGCGTATTTTTACTATTAATAAAAATATGATGGTTATCATAAAAGTATCAAAAATTAATCCAATGTAAATTTTTATGTCCTGATTTAAATGAAAAGGTTTATTTTTTAAAATTCAACTTATTTAATTTTCAAAAAATATATTTAAAATGGGTGCACCATCAAAAGGTGGTAAAACTGCATTTCTTGAAAAAATACATCTTTTATCGAAAAATTGATTTTGTTTTCATATCCAATGTTATAAAATGTGTAAGATGAATTATAATGTTATAAAATTAAAAATTCACTTAATATTATGTATAATTCCTTGTTCATAATTTTATAATAATATATCAATTTTTAGTGAAACTCGGTATTGCGTACAACACACGCTATTGAGGAAGGTCGCTCTTGCATCCAACACAAGCCAAGAATAGTGTTTGCATATACTACAAGATAATATGGTGTTGCGTATAGCGCAAGATAATCTTAGTGTAGCGTAAAATAAAAGATCTCAAAGAAATTAAAAATAATATTTCTCATAAAAACTCCGGGAGTTAGATTCTACCCCCCTTAAAATGAATTTCTCCCTCGAAATTCATCGGGGTTATAAATGGTTTTCTACTTGAAATTTTATTTTATGGAAACCCACATCATAAAAAGAAATACTAAAATATCATTTTAAAAAGGAATTTTAGAAACATAATGGATACCCAAAGTATCTCATCACTGGGTTTCAACATAAGAGAATATAGGTGAAAATATGGATATGGAAGAGAAATATAACCATCAAAATCTGATGAATAATGGTAGGGGACATGGCTATGAAAAAGAAAACAATCACAAAGCGATAAATTTGTGATGATATATGGTACCATCTGATTCATCAAATATGAGGGAACTGGGACAACATTTTTGGTTTTCAATATCATTTCCCAAATGTTGAATTTTTTTAAAAGAAAAACTTACTTGATTTTGGTACAATCTCACAGTTTCGCTTGCCTTGAACAATTTCCACTTCATCTATTAAAGAAATGAAGTAGAATTTGTCTTTCATGAAGTGTTAGCAGATCATGAGATAGAATGATAGTTCATTCCATCTGTCTCAAACATAAGGTTAGAAAAAGTTATATACATATGTCCATCTGTGGTGAGATTAATTGTATATGGTTCCAAAGATGGACTTATATTTCATCTATCATACCGCATAATAAAATAAAACTATTTTATACTAACCAGGGACTTTCTGGAGGCCAGTGGTAGGCGTTATCTACCTGTTGCACTTCGGTTGTGTGTTTGATTTCCTCAACCTTGTCCGATGTGACGGGTTGTCATCTATCCTGCAGGTTTCCCTTTTTCTAAAACATCACCATTATAGAATTCCTATAATAATATCGCCAAAAGTTTCTATCCTTAAAATGTACGATCCGATGTCCAACATAATAAATTCCAATCTTTAGGCTTATAAAAAAAATACTTCTATCCAATATCATAGTATAAAGTAAACAATTTCTAGAAATGTCATCTACCGAGCATGTGAATACCATAATTTATCATACAATATATATTGTTGGTCACATTCCAAAAATTTTAATTCCTTAATAATTTATTCTTTTGATACATAAATTACCATATAATCATAGTGAAAACATGAATGCTGTCAAAATCTATCACTTTCCACATTCCAAAATCCCAAAAAATTTATATACTCTATCCATGATATCAGTCATGAGCTCATTATTACTATCAAACATATTATTTTCTACTTATTGATTCATTATGCGCATATCATCTAATTTCCAAAAATATTTCAATCACTTTTCATGGTTACCGGTACCACACAATTATTGAAAACCAATACATAGATATTCCAAAAATCCACGATACTATAAATGAGAATCCAAGATACTATTTTGAAATCTCGTTACACAAATACTAAATCATTCCACAACATCATCGTCATACCCAACATCACAAATAGTGATTTCATGTGACATACCTTTTTTTCTTTTCCTTAAGAGGATGCTCTCTTTGATCATCATTAACCATTGGATTATAGTAATGTTTAGCATAATGCCCCATTTCCTTACACATGAAGCATTGTAGTGTTGGTGGATCATTCTCTGTAGTCTTTTCACTATTCATGTCATTAGAAACTTTTTACCCATTAATTCGGCACTCGGCTACTCGATGACCATCTTATCCACACTTGAAACATTTTCTAGTTCCTTTTAGGCAATCTCCACCAAGCTTTTTTCCACACATTGAGAAAAATTAATCATTCACCATATTTTCACCATTGTTCTGAGATTTTTCCTTGAACTCCATCATTATTTTTTTTGAAAAACAGTGAGATGTATATGTAACACCATCTTCCATTTTTACCATGTTATCTCAACACACAATTTCTTTATTGGTACTGAAGTATCTTCTAGCTAATTCCCTTAGAAGACTTGGTTTTAAGCCATGATGAATCGATCAAATTTACTTTCTGGTTGGATGATAATTCCAGATTCATACCTTGCAGGCCTTGTAAAATTCACCTCGTATATACGAATAGATTCTTCATCCTTTTACTGAAGGTCGATAAACTCCTTTTACATCCTTATTCGATGAATACGAGGGAAGTACTTACAAAAAACTTGTTCTTGAACTCGTCACATTCCATGGATTTAATTTCATATTGGGGCCTTGTATTCTTAATTAGAGTCCACCATTGGTCTGCTTCAACTTCTAACAGGTAAACAACCAAAATGAATTTTTCATGCTATGTACAGAGAATTATGGAAAACATCTTATCAATAGTACTGGTCCATTGTTCAGAAACAAGTGGATCGGATGACCCACTGAATAAAGGTTGACATTTCCTCATAAAGAACTCAATAAAATATTGTTCCTTTATCTGATCATTTGGATGTCCAGAATGATTCGTAGCTCATGTAAGTATAGCAATAATATTTTTCACTCTATCTCCCATCACATTTGGTGGTTCAAGAGGAAAATCATTGCATTGTCCATTACATTGATCAACACGGTTCCTTTGGTTCCAGCCATCGTCTAAAACTCAAAAAGAATACGGTGAGAGGAAAAAATCATGCTAGGATAACAACATAATAAAGGGATATTGCCTTCAATATGTAACATCTTATGTTTAATTATAAGACCATTACCATAATTCTAGGACTATAACCTATATGTATACTTATCCTTAGGGAAATCCCATGACATACCATAGAAATATCGCCAAGGATCTCACTAAAGTTTTCGCATTCTAGTTTCCAATGGTTAACTAATACTTCGCTCTAATACCAAATATAGAGACCCAATGCTTGATGTACATGTATATTACAATAATTTATAAGAATAATTAATAAATATAAAAAATTCCCAATGACCGTATTAATTTAGAGTCTTTGGAAACTCAGAACAAAATCTTTTAATCATGGTGAAAGATCTTCAACATCTCCCATAAAGTTCTTCCCCTTTTTGATTTACCTAAAACATTTCTTTATATCCTATGGAAAATAAAATATAAAATTGCGAGCTCAAATTCACAGTAAGGATAAACATGGATAACATAAAACAATCCATATACATTTGAACATAAAAACATGAGCATAAAATCTAAACAAGAAAATCTTAAGCAATGACATAAAAAATGGCAGCACATAAGGAATAGATCCTAAAGAAACACTATTCATTATAATCTTTCATAGGAATAGAACATGTAATTATGGAAGCCATTAAGCACATGTTATTATTTCCATAGTATCCAAGGCACTGCTTCTAAGACCATCTATGTGGACAATGTCCCTTAATGAGTTGAGTTCACTCCTCGTTCCAGTCATGTATCACTGAACCTGATTAACTTGACATTACAACCATGTATATATCATATGATATAAATATTTACCCATTTCATTGGAGGGAGATATAGGTCCCACCGATCTCATATTGAAACCATTCTTATGTGTGCCACAAAATCATAAATCATATATCCTAGCATAACCCATGTAATAAAAATTTAATTCTTAAACATCATACAATCATAACATAATCCATATAAGATAAAAGGAATTCATAAAAATAATTGCATTATAACATAATCAAATCAATGTAAAAATAGGGATATAAATATAACCCTATATGTTCATAGATGGAGAACAATTTTGATAAAACACTTGAACTCCATTCTTGAGAAAAATATCCTTTCAACTTCAAAACATTTTTCCTTTCTTAACATGTCATATAATTTTAAACTAAAAGAAGTTTATTAAAAATAAAAATGAAAACATGTAATATAAGATTCATGGTAATAATGTTCTATGAAATTAGAAAAAATCCATTCATTCTGTATAAATTATAAAAACATTTTCCTCATACTTTTGCCGGAAAAGTCAAAAAATATCTCGTACTGAAAACACCGAAAGACTCCATTCGTATATTTTACTAAAAATTCCCCATTAGGTAAAATTATATTTAAACAATTGTAGTAGGATAGAAATAATATTATATATTGAGAAAACATGGATGTGGATGTTAAATATCCCCCAGTAAATTCTTAAGTATAAACAATATCGGACAAAAATGAGATTGTGATATTTTCCCGTAGTTTAGGTCTGATATGCTTTGTACGTATTCGAACCTATTGTATAATGATTTTAATATTGTCATAGACTTATTCCAGAATCATAGTAATTCTTATGATGTAATATATGATTCACTTGGGTATTTATGTTACCACTTCATTTGTCAATTCCATGTTAAACCAACGTTTTGAGTAATATTCTTTTCATTTATCGTACGTGTTTGGAAATGTTGTTCATTATATAATTATTACTTATATCATGATTTAATTACGTCCGAAATGTAATACAAGATTAATATATAATATATATTCAGTATATATATATATAATAGATTGATAAATGAAATGAAATACACCATTCATGGAGAGGGTAGGCCGTATATACAATGAACAATGTTTTCCATTCCTTATTGACTTGAATGGGAGTAAGTAATTAACATATACAAAAATCCATTATAATTAATATTTCATATATTTCATGATTATTTATTATATATACATTATAATCATTTTTGAATGGTTAACGTGGAGAATTAATCTCATCGCATCGTGGAGACGGTAATCCGTACGCACGCACGAGCGATGATATCGTTCCCATAATTATTGAATGGAATTAGAGTGGAATTTATAATATCACATAATTTCTATCATGTCATAATAATCATATATAATTATTCTTTACACCCTTATACCCATCCAAGTAAGGTGGTGGTGGGAAAACAGATTACACCATTGCTTGGAGACGGTATTCCGTACGTACACACCCGCAACGAGTTCGTTTTCTGTAAGATGGATAGAATGTGAAATAGGGTTTATTCATATTTATAATAACATATAAGTATATAATTAATACTGAATTTATTACTATATAATTAAACAACTAAATAAGAGGAAGTAAAAGAAGAAATAATCTTGAAAGAATTTGTAGAGGGTATTACCTCTTCCTCAAAGTGCCTCTTTTATACTTCCTCTTAGGACACTTAAGATGGTATTTTAAGAAGACCTGGAAGTCTAGCATGTTTCTAGGGAAGTGTATAAGATATATGGGGATAGTTTAGCCAAGATAGAAGGCTCAAAGTGGTGTGAGGAGGAGAGGGAGGAGGTTCCCTTTTATAAGGGAGGAGAGGGAAAACTTTGGAAACATAAGAAATATTAATTTATAACAAATTCAAAATCCACATAAAAACATCCAAAATGAATCAAATTCCAAGATGAGATGATATAGGGTTGTAATCTAATTATTCTATAATATTTAAACCTTTTTGGAGTTTATTTTAATCCTTATCAATTTGAGTTATCATTATTTAATCTATTTAAATTTATTTGTGGTCATAAAATTATAAATTTTAATTGATTTAAATACATACTTATGTGTTGTGTATTTTCCACAATTAGATAAAATATTACATTTTAGACCATATAATTTTCAATTTTTAATTTTTATATATTTTTGTGATTTTTAAACAATTTAATAATATAGTTTTTTATAAAATATCAATATATAAAATTTTGACACTATTCAATTATTTTAATATAAATAAAACACACAAAAAAGATATATTCGATACAAAATATTTAATAGATTAATAACATGTCATATTCATCTATAAAATTAGTTGAGAACATTAAATAGTTCATAAAATATTTATTTTAATATTTTTAAAACCATTTATTTGAAATTTCTCTTAATAAAGTAAATACTACATCATTTTTGTATAATTATTTAATATAACTATTTTTACATAAAAATTACAAATAAAATCCAATGATGAATAAAAAACTATTAACTTTCATAATAATACTTTTATTTGAATTTATAATATTAAAATCACAACATTTAAATTGTTATATTTATTAAATTACGAAGGTGAAAACTTTGACATCATATAAAATAAAATAATATATGTTTCATATTCTCTTTTATAAGGATAAAAATGGTCAAATATTCTACCATTTTATGATTATGGTTTACATGTACATGACCAATAAGTTTAGTTCAGGTTTTTTTGACACCCCAAGCTTCCATGGTACACTTCTCTTTGAATAATAGAGCAGCGTGTGTTGTACGCAATCCCGAGTTCTAACACCCCGCGACAAATCAAAATAGTCGTTAGGAATAGTATTACCGACTTTTTGAAATTATATAAATTTTATATTTCAGAATTGACTTCATTTTTGGACTCGTAATATTGAAATTAGCCTAAGTTTAATTTTTTGTATTTTTCCGAGAACATCCAATTTTCGATGAATAGTGAAAAATGCTTAAAAACAACTTTTTTTGTCTAAATAATTTATAGTGATAAATTATACTATTCAGTGGTTTTAAAGTATAATTAGAATATTATTTTACCATTTTATCCAATTGAGGTCATTATAATTAATTTCACTTGGAAATTGGACATAAACAATTGTCAATCATTTGATTGATATTTTTTTTTAAAAACACGCTATTTGTTTTGACTATAGGAATTAATTATAAAATTAATTAATGAAACATATATGTTTGGAATTTTGTAAAATAGGCATCATTTTTTAATTCATAATAACAATTATAGCTTAGGGTGAATTTTTGGTATTGTTCTGAAAAACTTAAATTTTTGATGAATACTGAAACCACTAAGTGGTAGTAAAAAAACTGATTTTTCTTTTAAATAAAATTTTACAACATCTGTGAATTTGATTTCAAAAATCCGACATACATGATTGTAATTATGATGTGAAATGTGGTTCAATGGGATGAAAATAATTTTTGGTGAATAGTAACGTTTGAGTTTTATTAACCGCGATTAGAGGTAATTAGGGTAATTTAAGGTAAAAATGATATTATAAGAATATAAAAATATATTGACACATGTAATACTCTTAAATGATGAGTCATGGACGACCATGATAAAGCATGAGACGATTATTGGGACCCCATGTAGCCACTTGTGCCAGATAATGACATTAATACCTTTTATTTAAAGTAAAAATAAAAATGTCACAAACATGCATTGTTTTTCTAAAACAATTTTTACAAGGGGTTCTAAAAATTATCTTTTCAACTATAAATATCCATTGTAAAGCTAAAACTATTTCTTATATCGTGGAATTTCTTATATAATTCTTATAATTTAAGTAAATAAAAATTTTATGAAACCATAATGATGTAGCGATTACCTCATTAATTAACGATATAAATAAAATAAAAATATAATGTAAAATCTAAGACATACACTTGAAAAAAACCTATTGGATGAATATATTTAGAACCCTTATCACCTTATCCTTGAATTTTATACTTGTGGGACCTTTGAAATCCTAAAAGAACTTCATAATAATGTAACATTTAATGACTTTCGAAGAGTGCCCCTCCTCTCTACTTATAAAAGGCCCCCAAATCTACCACCTTATTCACACCATAAAGACATTTTTCTTGACCAAACTATTCACAAATAATCTCTCAAGTTACATATGTTACTCCTAGAAGCCTCACTTTGGGCAGAAGTCTTCTCAAGGAATCCTTTGGCTCAAATCAAAAAGTGTAACCCGATTTTAAGGTAATGCCTTCTCTTATATTCTATTGTTTTATTTTTCTTCTCCAACCCCTTAAACTCTTTTTATTCCATTATTTTGTATCAAAAACAGTATATTGAATATTATAGTATGTTTTCATAAGAAGTATTTGATTTACCCTTACACACACCTTCGTTTAATGGTTAAAGAACATACTGTTTCTATGGGTGGCGAATTACTGCCTCACGAAACGATGATTATTCAATCTTCTTTTAAAACCTCTCATGGTGGCCATTATGATTACACTATTTATATGTATAATATATATTTTTTTTATTTTTTTCTATATGCTTCTATATTTTTCATTTATGGCATACCTTTATGATTTCTATTATGGGTAAACGCAATAATTTCATTTTAGGAAGTGCGGACTACCGCCCCCTCAAAGTGATTTGAATCGTTAATTCCATATGTGGGACGTATAAAGGATGGATTTTATGATATTATATATGATATTATACAGTAATTATAATATAACTTTATATAATTCCGATTTCAGTACATTAAATACGAAATAGGAATGAAAGAACCGTTCATGCGTACGTACGGCTTACCATCTCCATGAACGCCGCATTTCACTTCTTACCACTAATTGTTATGTAATTTTATAAATGAATGAATATACTATATATATATAAAATGTATGATATCTACATCATGAATATTATTCTGGATATAATGGATATTTTCCCTCATGAACAACTTGTAATTATAAGAGGTTTATTTTTGACATAAGTACCAATGATCGACAAAACGACCGTTATTAACTTAAATAGTTAAATAATTTTCATAACATGGTAATAAGTTATATAAATGGAATAATTAATTTGAAAAAGGTTCTTAATAAAGTATAAATTATCTCTAGTTTATTATTAAAGAGGTTAAAGAACGATCAAGCCAAGTCGGACACGAGGTAAGGGATTTCGTCTCAATCTCCTTTCATTGAGGCATATTTTGTTTTATACACATCATTCTTTTATACAGTGTATAAATAACTTTGAATATTACATTTATCCAAAAGGAATCTTTTTATATGATGTGTTTTACTAAATGACAAAATGGAATGTTTTTTTGTCGTACGTATGCGGCAACAACGACATCTCTACTGCTGTGACCATTATTTGAGTTTTGGCTTCCTCTAGAGGCCATAAATTTTTTAAAATGGAAAATAAATACCAAGTTTTAATTTTCATTTATTTTGGTATTCAAAATGGTTTTATTATATCAATGTGTTGTATTGATATCATTTGATTGAAATGTAGAAATGTTATGTTTCTTTTGTGAATCTTCTATGTGATATGATTATGTTATGGTTTATGATATGTTTAAACCTTTTCATATAAGGAATGAATAGGACATAGTAAGTTATGGGTGGATCCTGCTATATCTCCTTGATGCATTCGTAGGTATCATGAGAAAAACTAGTGTCTTGGAACAAGGCCTTGAAAAAATCTTACTTGTAGTCTTGACACGAGGCCTTGGCCATTTGGTTATGATAGTCTGGCATTATTCATACCATTATTATTAAAGTGGTTATTGATATTTCATTTGATTATTCGACTAGTAGAATATCCATGTGAATAAGTAAATGAAATTATTTCATTTTACTTTGGCCATATTATACTGAAGATCATGTTTAAAAGGCTTTTGTTTTAGTTATACATTACCTTAAATGTTTATGTTTATTTATGAATGTTTTCGCTATATTGTTATCCTTACTGAGCATCTGAGCTCACCCCTTTCAATGTTTTATTTTTCCCAAGATGTGAAGAAATATTTATGAATGACTTGCAGGGATTGTCTGAAGGGGATATGGGTGTGGTCTATGGAGACTATGTTATTGCAGTTTGTCGCTTTCTGATGTAATGTAACATTTATGAATGTATCTAGTGTTTCCAAGGCTAATAAACTAATCGGTCTTTCGAGACATGATCTTTTGTGATCATGACAATGTTACGTAATAATGCACCGACTCTGGGTAACTAGGGTCGGGGCATTACAGTTGGTATCGGAGGCAGTTTAGTACAAACCTTGGAAGATGGATTTAGATAAACTCTGATTAGTGCACATAGCCCTAAGATATACATTGAGGATTAGTATAGAAGAAATTCCTAAAATTTTGGTTTTATAGAGATTTTGTATATTTTCCGAGCAATACCTCCCTGTCTAGATACGATCAAGTAGAGACGGCTCTGGCACAGATGTACCTTGGGGTAAAACCCGAAAACACCACTTTTAGCTAGACTCGAACGAGAACTGGTGAACGACAACAGGACTTGCTACACTCTTGGTTACGACACTCACGGGGGTTATGCTTAGGATAATTCACGATTTCATTACAAACCATTACGAAGGGTTTATGAGTATATATTTCCTCAAAGAGAACATTTTTATGTTTATGGATTATATCCATAAACTGTTCAATTTATGTTAGGTGTTTTTCATGTTTGTTATTTTGTATTTCGATTCATAAATTAATCTAGTGTATTATATTGACTAGAAAAGGTGCCTAGTTGAAGGAATAGAAACTGTATCAATGCACGCACTCCATGTAGGGATTTCCCTCCTGCTGAAGATAATTATGGTGGAGCTGGTGATGCAACTGGTGCTGATCAGCTAATCACCATACTAGGACAACTTAATCAGGTTATGAATAAAAACCATACTCGTATGGAGCACCTTGATCCACAATGTGGAGGATCAATGTTAGACCGCTTCATGAGGCAAAAACCACCATCATTAAAAGGGAGTACAAATCCTTTAGTAGCTGATCAATGGATAAATTCCTTAGAGAAAATATTCCATGCCTTAAGGAGTAGTGAAAGGTAAATAGTTATTATGGAAGTTTACCGCCTAACTAGAGATGATAATCAACGGTGGTAATTGATTCAAAATACAAAGGAAGATGAAGAAGTATCGAGTATGGAATGGAGAGAGTTCAAAGAGATTTTCTTAGAAAAATACTTTCCTTGTGACCATCGAGAAGATATGGAAAGGCAATTTCTGAGTCTGAGACAAAAGGAGGATGAGAATGTCGCAATGTATGAGGCTAACTTTTCAAGTTTAGAGAGGCATGTTGTAGATTATATATGCATCCATATAATTAAGATAGATCGTTTCTTTGATGGGTCAAAACCATTTCTCTATCGAACATTAGTATCAAAATCTTTCTCAACATACGAAGATATAGTCTCATGATCTATCAAGATAGAAAAGGAATTCTCTAAATATTATGAAAATAAAGTAAATCAATAGAAGTAGAGAATGTGGGAACAAGAGAAAAATAAAGGGGAAAATGGAGAGAAGGATTTGACATTATGCAATAATTGTGGGAATAATCATCCCAGTACTTGCCTAAAAGAAATGGGAGTTTGTTATAAATGTGGAGAAAAAGGTCACCAGGCTCGTGATTGCAAAGGAAAGAACATGGCTATCAATGTTGAATGATAAAATTGTAGGGAAATGGAGAATTATGAAAATGAATATCCTAAGAGTCAGGGAAACTTACCTCGGAAAAGGCCAAGGGATCAAGGCCAATATTATGCTCTTACTACAGTTAAAGTGGAATAATTAATGTATTGGTGCTTTTGGACTCAAGGATTATATTATAGTTATAAGATTAATGTGATATATATAATGATTATACTGCAGTACTTGTGGTTTTCATTAAAGTTTTATTATGATGAAGGTAATCATATTTTTAGTATGTGACAATAAGAGAAACATTACTTTGTTTGGGGAATCTAATGTTACAATTGATCTTGGGATTTAGAGACCTTTTAAAAAAGTTTGGACGTAGGTATTTTAGATAACTATAAAGGATGGAAGGGATTAAGTTGAACATTGGATAGTATTCTTTATGGTTAAACCATTTCTGAAGATTATTTTTGGAATATTATAATACTATAGTCTTAGGAAAATGACATCCTGCAGGTTGAGGGATAACCCGTCGAATCGGATAAAGCTGCAGGAATAGAACCCACAACCATAGTGAGACAAGCCTTTATTACCTACCACTAGTCTACATGAAGTCCCTATATATTAAAAAATATTTTTCCTAATCAAAATGGTATGTGTTAATATTTGGAACCATGTACAATTTGGATAAATATAATATTTTTGAGTTCTATTATCATTTTGAGGGAAAGATACATTTTTGGAATAAATTAGATGAAGGTTGAAACTCTACTTTTCAAGAATATATATATATATATATACCTCTCTCTTATTCTATGAATAAAATAATTAATAAACTTTAGGAAAGGGATATTAAAAAAAATGTGTTATCTTAATACCTTATGTTTTGTTGAACTGATGATATTATAAATCACCATATATTGAAGGCTTTGAGGCCCTCAATTTTACACTAGTTTGTGATTGATGACCTCAATACCTCCCTACAAATATTTATGTTTTTCCTCCAATTATTTTCCTCTAATTTCCACTAATGTTCTCCTAATCGAGATCATAATTTGGTGGTGACATTCTCATTTCCCATTCCCTCTTATTAAGGATAAATTTTATTAACCCTCTTTCCAATATGGGTTTTCCACAAAGGTATTTTCTATTTTCAACATTTTATTTTTGAAGAACAATTCTGAAATTGTGAGGATGCAATTTGTTGGAGGAGGGTAGAATGTAACACCCCAAGCTTCCATGGTACGCTTCTCTTTTAATAATAGAGCAGCGTGTGTTGTACACAACCCTGAGTTCTAACACACCGCAACCAATAAAATTAGTCATTATGAATATTAATAACGATTTCCTGAAATTATATAAATTTTATATTTCATAATGGAATTAATTTTTGGTCTCAGAATATCGAAATTAGCCTAAGTTGAATTTTTGGTATTTTCCTGAGAACAACGAATTTTCAATGAATAATGACAAACACCTCAAAACAATTTTTTTAATCTAACAAATTTATAGTGATAAATTATACTATTGAGTGGTTTTAATGTATAATTAGAATATAATTTTACCATTTTATCTAATGGTTTTCATTAGAATTAATTTCACTTTCAAATTGGACATAAGCAATTGTCAATCTTTTGATTGATATTGTTTCTTAAAAACACGCTATTTGTTTTGAGAACGGGTTTAATTATAAAATTTATTATTGAAACTTGTAAGTTTGTAATTTTTTAAAATAGAACTCATTTTTGAATTTATAATATTAATTATATATTAGGGTGAATTTTTGTTATTGTTCTGAAAAACATCAATTTTTTATGAATAGTGAAACCACTAAGTGGTAGTTAAAAAAACTGATTTTTTGTTTAAATGAAATTTTACCACTTCTATGAATTTGATTTCAAAAATCTGACATACATGGTTGTAATTAGGAAGTAAAATGTGGTTCAATGGGATGAAAATAATTTTTGGCGAATAGTAACTTTTGAGTTTTATTAACCGTGATTAGTGGTAATTAGGGTAATTTAAGGTAAAAATGATATTATAAGAACAGAAAAATATATTGAAACATGTCCTACTATTATTGGATGAGTCATGGCCGACCAATAAAAAGCATTGGACTATTTTTGGAACCCCATGGATCCACCTGTGCAAGATAATGACATTAATACCTTTTATTTAAAGTAAAAATAAAAATGTCACAAACATGCATTTTTTTACTAAATTTTTTTTACAAGGGGTTATAAAAGTTATCATTTCGACTATAAATATCCATTACAATATTAAATTATTTCCTACAACAACTTATTTTTTATATAATTATTAGACATTAAATAAATATTATTTGTTATGACACCATGATGATGCTACGATTACTTCATTAATTAAAGATTTCAATAAAATGAATAGATAATGTAAAATCTAAGACATAAACTTTTCAAAAACCTATTGGATGAGTATATTTAGAACCCTTATCACCTTTTCCTCTAAATATATAATTTTGGGACCTTTGATATCCGAAAAGGACTTCATAATAATGTAACATTTTATAAAATTTCAAGAGTTCCCCTCCTCTCCTCTTTTAAAAGGCCACCACCTCTACCACCTTATTCACACCTTCAAGCCATTTGGCTCAGCCAACCTCTACCCAAATACTCTCTCAACTTACATATCTTACCCCTAGAAGACCCACTTTGGGTAGATGTCTTCCCAAGGAAGCCTTTGGCACAAATCAAAAAGATTTACCCGATTTTAAGGTAATGTCTTCTCTTATGTTCTTTTGTTTTATTTTGCATCCCCAACCCCTTAAACTCATTTTATTTCATTATTTTGTAAAAAACAGTATATTCAATATACTATGATTTTTATATGGGATGTATTTGATTTACACTTACACGCACCTTCGTCTAATGGTTAAATAACATAATGTTTCTGTAGGTCGCGAATTACTGCCTCACAAAACGATGATTGTTCAATCTTCTTTTAACACCTCTCATGGTGGTCATTATGATGAAACTATTTATATATATGATATATATTATTTTTTGTTTCTTTATTATTATATATTTTTCATTTATAGAATACTTTTATGATTCCCATTATGGGTAAACGCGATAATTTCATTTTTGGATGAGCGGACTACCGCCCCCTCAAAGTGATTTGAATAGTTAATGCCATATATGGGACGTATAAAGGATGGTGTTAATGATAATATATATGATATTATACTGGAATTATAATATACCTTTATATCATTATTAATTCACTCCATTAAATACGAAATATGAATTAAAGTAGCGATCATGCGTACGTACGGCTTACCGTCTCCATGAACGGTGCATTTCATTTCTTACCTGTAAATGTTATGTAACATTATAAATGAATGTATATACTGGATATATATGATATATATGATATCTAAATCATTTATATAATTCTGGATATAATGGATATTATACCACATGAACAACCTGTAATTATAAGAAGTTTATTTTTGACTCAAGTACCAAAGATCGACAAAATGACCGTTATTAAATTAAATAATTACATAATGTTCATAACATGGTAATAAGTGATATAAAAGGAATAATTAACTTTAAAAGGGGTCTTAATAAAGTATAAATAACTCTAGTTTATTATTCAGGAGGTTAAAGAACAATTGAGTCAAGTCGTAATGAGGTAAGGGATTTCGTCTCAATCTCCTATCATTGAGACATATTTTGTTTTATACGCAACATTCTTTATTACGGTGTATAAACCCCTTGGAAATTTATGTTTATTAAAAAGGAATATTTTTATACGAATCATTTTACTAAATGAAAAAATGGAATGTTTTTTTGTCATTCGTATGCGGCGACAACAACATCTCTGCCACCGTGACCATTATTTGAGTTTCAGCTTCCTCTATAAGACACAACTTTTTTTAAATGAAAAATAAATACCAAGTTTTACTTTTATTTTAATTTTTTATTGAAAATCGTTTTATTATATCAATGTGTTGTATTGATATATTCTGATTGAAATGTTGAATGTTATGTCTCCTTTATGCATGTTTTATGTGATGTGATTATGTTATGGTTTATGATATGTTTAAACCTGTTCATATAAGGAATGCATTGGACTTAGTAAGTGATGGGTGGAGCCCTCTATAAATCCTCGATGAATCAGTAGGTATCATGAGACAAAATAGTGTCTTGACAGAAGGCCTTGAAAAAATCATATTTGTAGTCTTGGCACGAGGCCTTGGATACGTGGTTATGATAGTCATGCATTATACATTCCATCATTATGCAAATGGTTATTGATATTGCATGTGATTATTCGACTAGTATAATATCTATGTGAATAAGTAAATGACATTATTTCATTTTACTTTTTCCATATTATGCTGAAGATCATGTTTAAAAGGCGTTTTTTTAGTTATACATTGCCTTAAATGTTTATGTTTATTTAGGAATGTTTCAGCTATATTGTTATCCTTACTGATCATGTGAGATCACCCCTTTCTATGTTTTATTTTTTCCAGGATGTGATGAAATATTTTATGACTGACCTTTAGGGATAGTCTGAAGGGGATATGGGTGTGGACTATGGAGACTATGTTATTTAGTTTGTCTCTTCATGATGTATTGTAACATTTATGAATGTATGTAGTGTTTCAAAGGCTACTAAACTAATCAGTCCTTCGAGACATGATCTATTATGATCATTCCAATATTACGTAATAATGCACGTACTCTGGGTAACTGGGGTCGGGGCGTTACATTTTTTTTCTTTTATGTTAACTATAAGTTTAATAAAAAATATATTATTGATTCTTTACTAAATAAACAATTTGTGCATCACTATTTTGTCACCATTAATGAAAATTATGTAATACCTAAAAATTACAAATAAATTCTAATGAGGTAGATAATTTTATTAGATTTCTGGAGACTATTTATATTTGTGGTTTTATGAATTTTATCGCTAAATTAATTTTATCAAACTTATAATATATAAGAGAGTGACATGTTATCACTTTCTTTGGTTTTAATAACAATTACATCATTTTCATGGTCAAAAGACCATGAAATGAATCCATTTAGACCCTCAGGTGATATGGGTCGACTTTTATTCATCCAATAGAATTTTGGCAGGTGTTAGGGTAGTTTTATTATATTATTTTTACCCCTAATTACCCGATTTATCTTTAACTATAGTAAATAAAATTTACCGCAGTTACTATTCATAATGTCTAAAAATAAAAAAGTAGCCTATTTATATAATTTGGACCTACTGATTCCAAATATGGAATCAATTTTTCAAAATTCAGAACATATATGTTTCAGTATTTAATATGAAATTAATCTCATTGTTAAGAAAACATGTTTTAAGAGATAAAATATTGCAAAAGATTAAAATGTTTTTACCTATGAATTCAGTGTAAAATTAATGATAACGTCTTACATTATATAAAATGGTAAAAATATATTGTATTTATACTCTAAAACAATTAAATATTATAATTTAACCATATAATTTATTTCGATGAAAAAATTGGTTTTTAATTAAAATTTATGGTATTTTTACAATTCATCTAAATATGAAGGTTATTAGAAAAGTATCAAAAATTTATACGATGTAAATATTTATATCCTGATTCAAAAGAAGAAGTTTATTTTGTAAAATTGAACTTATTAACTTGTAAAAAATTAAAATTAAAATGTGTGCCCCATCCAAAGGTGGTAAAACTTCATATCTTGAAAAAATACTTCTTTTTTTGAAAAAATTGATGTGGTTTTCATATCAAATTATAGAAAATATGTAAGATGAATTACAATGTTATAAGATAAAAAATTCAGTTAAAACTATTCATAATGGATACTTCATAATATTATAATAATATATCATTGTTTAGTGAAACTAGGTATTGCGTACAACACACGATATTGATGAAGATCGCTCTTGCGTGCAACACAAGCTAAGAATATAGTTTGTGTATACTACAAGCTAATATGGTGTTGTATATAGTGCAAGCTAATCTTTGTGTAGTGTACAACACAAGATATGAAAGAAATAAAAAATATTATTTCTCATAAAATCTCATGGTGTTACATATATCATTTAGAAAATCATTATAGCATATATCACATGGGTTGTAGCCTAGATTGTCTGGGTCCCCACAATATTAAAAAAATAAAACATGATTGTAGCCTATTTCATTAAACAATTCATGAATAAATAACTCATTATTTTAGAAATTAAATCTAATAGAAAATTTTATGGGATCCACATGATACCAATTTTTTTTAAAAAACTAGGTTTTTTGGGTGTTTAAATACACACAGTACGACCCTAAGGGTTTTCACTAGTATCCTTTAATCCTAAATCCAAAACTTAAAAATCTATTCTATGATACCAACTACAGTGTCCTTACTTTTTCTTCCAGGACT
This sequence comes from Viscum album, assembly GCA_963277665.1. Taxonomy (NCBI): domain Eukaryota; kingdom Viridiplantae; phylum Streptophyta; class Magnoliopsida; order Santalales; family Viscaceae; genus Viscum; species Viscum album. The sequence continues at coordinate 916,118,200 of OY728164.1, read as the reverse complement.
TTGACTTCATTCTAAGATAAACCACATTAAATAATTTCAGTACAGGATCCAATGATTTATTATATTGTTAACAATACAACCATTCGTCACTTATTCATAAGAAAAAATAATAATTTATTCAATATTTCATTCTTTATCCATCTAAAGATAACATTATCCTTAGTACATATAGACTCATGAGAATTTATATCAATTAAAGGGGATAGCTAATGTCCAATAAGAGTATAAATAAGGATATGAAATAAGAAAACTAGTTAGAGCACAATCATCATCATCAAAATAAAATCATAGGATAATCATCACCATATTTATTTGAATATTTAAAATAAGGAATGTAATGTGGCTATGAATATAAAATGAAACATCTTGTCTTAGTAGTCAAATAACACATATAGTATTGAAAAATTATACAATAATGTTCACACAAAAAATAAGTGAATAATAATAACATAATATCTACACATAATAAATTTTCCCATCAGATACACAACACTACACAATGTTTTAGAGTGATATATAATTCCGGGGCAACCCATCACTTCATAACATTTACATCATGTTGAATGACACATAGAACATATTAAAATATTAGTATTGAATTAACCCACGGAAATTAATTCCATAAGGAATTAATAAAAAATTCATTAATGAATATGTTTTGAGGATCCCAATTGAATTATTTAAATACATGTTTGGTATAAGAATCATCAATCATGAGTGCAGAATAAACAATCCCAATTAGAGAAAACTTGTGTTTTGTAAAGAATAGTTCTTTTAGAAGATAATTATAATTCTCATTAAACAAATTTGGAAACATCTATATCTTCAAAAATAATAGTTCTAAACAATTAAAATTAATTTCCTGAAAATTATTTTTGTATCCACCATGAAATTTTGAAAGAAAGTGGTACAACCCAATGAATGGGAGTTTGGTTTGAGAATCATAATACCATATTTGGGAATGTGTTTATCAATTGAACTTAATGTCCTATATAATCCAATTATATTTATTAATTACTTAATTAATAACATATAACATGTGTATTTTATTTATTAGAAATTTATTTTGTTCATTTACATCCATTATAATGAGGTATAGGGTTCAATTTCATCATTCTGGGAGTGTTTATTTTCTTTGTTTTCATGATCGGTTCACTTGTATGCATTTATATACAATCATATACTAGGAGAATATTTACCCAAAATTGAAAATATAAGTTATTAATGAACATAATTTTTTTAAATTGTATAATATTTAATTTTTTTATGAGGGTGATTCATTATTTAAAAAGTTAATGAATAAATGAGTAGTTTATTTTGACAGTTTTTACAAAAATCATGAACTAATTTCATTTAATAGAATATTATGTATATAAATTAGTCCTAAAATATTGAAAATGTTTATTATACATATTAAAATATTTTCTAACAATATTAATTTTTTATGGAAACACTTGAATCAGGTATTGGGAAAAAATCGATGTCTATGAAGGCAGTGAATCGACACATCACCGACGATATTTTATTATTTATAAAAAAATTATAAGAGTAAATGATTATGATTTATATTATATTAATTTAATAAAATTACATTATATATGTAATAAAGTATTTAACTTGTTTCTTTTGATAAGGGATGTTAGGATAAGGTAAAGGAAATATATAATTTAAAAAACAATGAAAGGGGGGATTACCTATTGAATACATTCTCCTTGTGAACCCCCTTAAGGAACATGGGTGTGGTTATTTTTTAATAATAGAAGATCAAGGATGTGTGGAAGAGTAATTTTAAAAGAATATTGTATATTTCATAAAAGCTACTCAGATTTAGAGGTGTGAAGGGATGATATGGTGGTGGTTGGGGGGGTATATATAGTGGATGAGACTGGTGTTTTGAAATGATTTTACTCATCAATTTGTTTTTTAGATCAATACTCTAAATAGTGTTGATTATAATGACAATATTAAAAAATAATTAATGATATTTTGAGATAATTGTTTCTACATAATCCATACATCATCCATGACTTAAAAATCATTTTTTTACCTTATACCATAATGTATCGTATCTTATAATTCACAAAAAACTCAACTATTTGAGATGAAACCCAAAGCTCACCCTAATAAGTTTTTTGTTGTGTATATATAATATATGGTGTCGATCTAATAAATATAATTCTATATACATTATATATAATTTTAAAATAAAATAAACATTTATTCATGAAATACATATATAAATATTATAATTAATATTATGACCCTCTGAATAATTAATTTAGATCTCGTGAAATTATCTTATTAATATAATAAAATGTACTATTAATTAATGAAAATATTTTATGAAAATTATTTTTCATTTAAATATTTATTTTAATAAAATAATTGAAAATAAATAATTTCGTTTAATAAAAAACCAACAATTATTTGACCATTTTTAAATATTATATTTAATTATACCATGAAATAATTATACAAAATTTTCATGTATAAGATACCTAATTTTTATTTATACATACATAATGAATTTTACTATTCTAATGGTCGTATTACTATTCATAATGGAGTCATTACTACTCTAACAACCATATTAATATTAAATTTGTAATGTTTGATTATTTTAAATAAATTCCACTTATTTGTATTCTTACTTTGTGATAATAATGTTATTATTGGGTTATATATGTGATATATGTGATTTATAATAAAAAATTATAACAATGGAAATACCATTGATAAAATTTTGTGTCATTCCGTATTACATTCATGCTGGGAATGATTTTCGATCAATTGTGATACATCAAAAAATTTCTCAGTTAGTGTGTTCATGAATGAGGAAAATGACATAGACAATTACTCCCAAATAGTAATGATCTATGGGATGATCTATCCAACTCATGATCAAGAATAAACTACAAAAATATTTATATATATGATTTTGTGACATTACCTTTTTTTAAAATGTGATATATCTACAAATTGTAAAATATGTAATTATATATTCACACAATATAGTTTCACGTATTCCCATAAAGGAGTCTAAGGATGATTAAATAATATTATTGTTCAATCTATTACCCTCATAGGAATGAATACAGTTTTGGAGATGCTCTGAGTATAAAGTATCCTAAAACCTAATACATGATGATGAATGGAAGGGATCCAATAGTCATGGACATGAAAAGAATGGATATGTGAATAATAAAAGATCTTTATCCTACCATACCCAAATAACTACTCTAAAAATATTCTTAGGAGGATCAAGGATGCCCAAAAAATGATGAGCTATTACAAAATAAAGTATAGAATATTTGCATGTTTAATATATAATGATGGAGTTATAAGGATTCAATCTCAGATATGTATCCCACAAGAACCACAAAATAAAAAGAAAAATTATTGGTGATGCATATATATCATCCTTCTCTATTAATTTTAGATTTACTATGATGTATAAATACATGACAAAACCATATGATTGGATAATATGAAGTGGGGATTTTGTTTATTATATCTCAATGCATGGAATAAAAACAAGTAATAGTTGAATGATATAAGTCTAAGGGTATATTTAAACCATTGCACATTCCATTATTTATGTTAGAAAAATAACCATTGGGGATACCTAGGGAACATAAAGAAATAACATCATCATAGTTGTAATCAATCTCCTAAAAATAACATTTCTTTACTAAAAAAATGATTTATATCTTGAAAACCCCTCAATGATATATACAATGGATGTGGTAAGACTACATGGAATACCACTCTCTGTTATATCTTTTCCACATCCATGTTGTACTCTAAGTTTATGGAGAATCCTATAGTATGCATTGGATATATAATTAAGAATCAAAAATCTTATCAACTGTATATTGGAGGTTAGTCTAAAAGAACAATTCAAATATTGGACGATATATTGAGATCATGTTCAACGGATTTCCAATGATATTGGGATCAACATCATACCCTAGTGGATCTATTATATAAAAATAATATCTATTTTATCATTAAAAATTATCATTATTATGATAGTTATGGGAAGATGTATCACACTCAGATATGATGGCATGGTGTTTTATTTGAGAAGCTTATGGGACCCTATCTAGTCAATGATATTGTAGAGAAGGATAAAACCATTCAATGTAATATGAAATATGCACAAATTCAATAGAAAATATATGTATAAAATAATTAATTTGATCAATTGTTTTATATTCAAGATAATTTTTCCATTATATATCACTATGAAATATAATCATATGTTTTTAGAGGGAGTAAGAGAAATCATAACAAATATTCCTAGACCCCTTTGATATCCATGATCATATTAGTGTTGTGACCAATCTATTAGAACCCTCACATAACTATTCATAATTATTCAGTGCGTTCCTTATATCCATATTGAGAGGGTACATAGTAAAACACTCCCATATATTTAATACATATGTTTTTCCATTAGAGAATGATATTTCATTCTAGGAGAAGCTGATGATGATCTTATAATATAATGACCGGGTTTTATAAACCAAGACTTCATACATGGTATCATTATTGTGGGGGAATTATATGATTAATGAAGATAGATGGGAAATGATAGAGGAGTTAAAATAGAAGCCCCATCAGCATTTTTAGTGTATAAAATTAATATTTCCGGGTTGATATTTTTTATGAGTGAAAAATTTAATGACCCTAACATTTCAAAATGATATTCCATTTTTTAATGAATTAATTTATTACAAGGTAATGAAGATATAGAAATCACTTGAACTACATTGGTTATTTTAAGAAATGATATGGTCAGTAAAATATTAAATACCATTATTAATGATAACCAATAATAATATGGCCATTGAATTATAACCATTTATATTAGTATATTAAGTGTTATGATAATATCATATTTACATAAATAAAGTAAGTGATTTCCATTATAATTAGGATCATACCCTATAAATACCACTTATTGAATCATACAAGGGAGATAAAATCTATATTATTTTTCATTTACCAATACCAAGGTGATATTGATCTACTATAGCCCAAGTGAAATAATATAAATGAGAATTTTTATCTCATCGAGATCCCAACCACAACCATTTTCACCGAACCAACCATTACAATTTCACAATTGTACTCCATAAATGTAGAGAAATATCTTTTATTATTAATGAATATTTTTCTATAACAGAATAGAATAAATTTTAATATTATTTCTGTTTTTATAAAAAATATCTTTATCCTTTTTATTATTACTTTTTAAATAATTAGATAATGAGTTCGATAAAAATATGATTTTGATATTATGAAAAACACATTGTATTAGTAGCACATATATTGTTTTAATAAAGGAACCCTATTTTTATGAATTCATGAATTTTAATAATAAATAACATTTTAATAATATATTATTATTAAATAAAATTTATTAAATAGAAATTATTTTATAATTTTACGATGTAAAATATTTTATTTCTAATGAAAAGATAGAAAATATTTACAAAAACCTATTTTTTAAATACATATATATTTTTTATTAAAATGTGTATATTGAAATATATACATAATTTTTCAGATAAAATATATATTATTTTTTTATGTTATAATGTCAATCTTAGTTAATGATGATATTTTCATAATTTTCGATGATAATCAAATCATTGTGTTAAAATTAAATTTAGTATAGACATTCCCTATGTATTATGACATCATACAAATCCAATAGTGAAGTAATATATTTAATAAAAGGTTTAAATAGATAAATTTATATCTCCCCTTCAAAATAGTGTATTTTTTAAATTAATTTATTAATTTTAAATATCATTAATGAAACCTCAAATACATTTATTTTATTTTAATATTTTAAAATAATATCATTAAGAATATGAATCACCTCCACATCACTAATGGTTTTTTTATTTTTATTTTCAATATGGGAATTGTAAATTAATTAAATCCATCACATGTTTTTATGAAACCATTAGAAAATCTATTAGATGGTTTTTTATTTTTATTACTATATCATATAGAATCTAAAACAAATGTTTCAAAATTAATGAAGATTTACCCTCCAATTTCAAATAAAACCCCACCCACCCTCCAATTTCTCTTAACTAAAAACCATTAGAGAAATACATTAATCTACCATTCAATCTATTGAGACCTCTTAAGGTATCAATAATCTTACAATGCTCCTCCCAAACATTACAAAGCATAATTTCAATGTAAGGGATATTTATCTGTCTCTTATTTTCCATTTACGAACCATATTTTTACATAGCCTTTTCATTCTAAATTTACTATATTATCATGAAATTTTGACAATATTTTTAAATTAATTTCTTTTTCATTTAATGAGAGACCATTTATCACCTCTCATTAAAAAAAATAGTTAATACATTACTATATCGACATTGGGGATCCACTCATTTCCCAATTTATTCAATAACCAACATTATGTCATGCCTTTTGATTTCCAATTGATTGTGTTGGGTTATTTTTTTACACACCACCCTTACATTACTTATAATTATGATATAATAATATATCACATTGGCTCTTATTCACCTTTTCTATATACCATGTACAGGAATTATGTTTCTCATATAATACTACCATTCTCCATGAAAAAATATTATATAATGAAATCCCAACTCAATTTACACTCAAGGGTATTCACCTAAATATAAATATAATTCATTAAATGAGTATTTACATATATCTTACCCACTCTTCTCAATAATACAATAACAATTTATGAATCATATCCTTATGTTGAATTATTTTTTGGAACACTTCTACATGTACGTGATAAAAAACTGATAGGTGGGCCGGAAATTATATAATCCTTCATGTATTTGGTAATTTTATTTTCTCATGAGATTCAATATATGGAGCATGGGATGTTATCTTTAGAATATTATGTTATAAATTTTTATCCAATAGCATTGAATTATGATTATGGTTTCATATTTTATTTCTTCCCTCATTCCAATGTTTCTTTTATGTTATTGTGATATATCATTCTTGATTGTTCGAAATAATGAATCCAACCCCTATTTTGTTACCTTAATATACCTCATGGATAAGATGTACTAATTTACCTTATGTTAGTATTTTTTATTCCCTTACTATTATTTATAGTTTCCACAACTTATGTATTTCCCAATGTTTTCTTAGTTATGTTAAGAATAATAATGGAATTTTTGGGGCATGTTATAAACATTTTTAATAATTTCATTGTATTCTTGTTACAAGTTGTTATATTATGTACCTAATTTCCCAAATACACTAGAATTCATGGTAATACAATATTTTAGTAAATTTAACATTATGTATTAAATCATTAATTATGGTGTATTAAAGATATTGGTTTTCATAATCACCCCCTGAATGTTTAGTTTTCTCCCTCTATCCTCATCATCGATGGGGTTAGATGGATGAAACTCAATTAATAGTGGGTGATATCCAACATCATCAATATGATAAACATCAAAATTATACCGTTTATAAAACCAATTAGTGAAATAGATGAAAAATTATAGGGGGTACAAGAGTAGGCAGAGTACATTTATTCCTTATAATGTCGATTGTTGGTCATGCAGATTGATGGAAACACTTACTAAATATCCTACACACCATTTTTATTTCCCCAATAGTTTTGTTAAATCTTGATTCCAGTGATGAAATTGTAAAAATGTGTAAATTAAGATAGGATCCAATATATAATTTATTTGTTATAATGGATGTTTCTAATCAATTGTGTTAGGTAGATCAACATGCTATAACCAGACAAACTCAATGTTGTATTCACTAAAAAAATACTCCATAAAAATGAGTAGTGAGATACCTGAGTTCATTTTTACACTAAATAGAATAGATGTTGGGACCATTAGATTCAATGTAATCACAAAAAGGTATAAGAATTAATTATCTTCATGGTTAATGTCAAATTTTAAGGTCTTTGGTCAGTGATGTAGTGACAGAGGCACATGTAAATATCATGCTTGTACCCTCTAAAAAAAAGGACACCTTAGAAGAAACAAAATTATTTGGGTGGATATCTATATTAATAAAAAAATGAAAACCATGGGAATCCCTAGACAAGAATATATGATATCTAGTGTAGGTTTTAGTTGATTCCATCTAACCTGGGATTCTAGAATCATTAGTGTAGTTGTGATTGTCAAAAGATAAATAGAGAAATTATAGTGGAGGCTCACATGAGATAGAATTGAACTTACAAACGTTGGGATCTTGTGGATGAAAACCTAGGTGTTTTATAGGATTTTTTACTACACTAAATATATGTATTAATTATCAAAATTGCGCATAATTTAGTGAATACCACTTCAGGGGTAGGGGTTATGTTTGAAGTGGAGCCCAAGGAAATGGAATCTATAGAAATTCTATTACAAGAGGTGTTTAATACTAATGTGAACACACATGAATTGTTTTGTCATTTTTCACAGGGAATTGATTCTGACCAAGAAATATATGTAGAGAATGGGGAAGTTAGTCATGGGTATGATGTCTTGATCGAGAATATGATTCGTGTGGTGAGTTTTATTCTCATTATCTCAATTTGTATCACAACATATCATTCACCAAGAAACACTAATAAATTATTCTGGCTTGTGTATAAATAATCTATATAAGGAAATGAGGACTCGATTTTGTGTGTTGATGGATATTTTATGGGAACTGGGTATCATACCTCAGATTCCACACTGGAAGTACATACATGAGAGGCATTTTCATATGAGGATGGAGGGGAAGCACTATATTTTTTAGACTGCCTATTCAAATATCAGGGGACTCACCCTTGAATCCTGACGATCACTCTCTCTGATATAATATTAGGTCTACTATGGTGTTTTATCAATTAAATCCAATCTCCTTCTCATGATAATTCAAAAAATACCATTTTCACAATTATTTTTATACATTTAATAATTTCTTATTTTTCTATAATTACAAAATTTAGTGTCTTTTAAAGATTCTTGGAATGAAAAACTAACAGATCACACAATAGTTTTTAAGGTGTAAATTGGTGGAGGGGGGTCTCAAGTGGTGGAATTACTTTTCGAGTCTCTGGATGTGGGATTATCCCAAAACCATTTGTCATGGTATTTTCATTTTGAAATTTTTTTTCAAACATGTTTTTGATATTAGTTAAAACAACAACCATTCAATTATTTATTACCATGATTTTGGTAATGTGTCCATATAAGTCATACTTGGATATGAAAATTAGGATTCTGTATCTTATAATTGTGGGATCACCTACGTACCCCAGAAAGAAAACCATTCCGTATGACACAACCTTGATACCATGAGAGAAAACCATTTTAGTTGTGGATAAGGCTCTAAGGGCGGTTGTGATTGAGGGTGATAGAGATTATATAGCTAGAAAATATTTTAATATTTATAGTGATCCGCTTTTCGTGGATTCCATACCCTCTAAGTTCATTCCTCTAGGGGACCCCACAGTTGATGTCCTTGCAGCTTTCCTTGAGTATGAGTCCACACCACCCCAAGACAAGGATGATTCCATGTTTATCATTACTAAATAAAAACGACCTAATCTAGAATAGTGTGAGGATGAGAATGTATAATGTCATAAACCATACTCCATTGGTAGACCTTGTTATCCTAATGGGTTCCCATATCCTATTTATATAAAACAAGGGGAGTGATTGTGTGGACCCTCATGCTCCCCACACATTATCCCATGAATATCATTCTATGAATGTGTCTTTAGAATCATGTTTACTATATTCCTCCTAGTATATAGAAATATATAATGGAAAAAAATTTCCTTAATAGAATGAATATTTACTTTCTCTAAAGTAGGATAAAGAAAAATCACATAAATATTGTGGCACTGTGCAAGGCCAAATCATCTTCCATCTGAGAGTATAGTTAGTAGTGGAAGAAGATGTGGTAATAGAGGTAAAATATTTTCCCATATGATTTATTGTTGAATAGAATCAGGGATAAGATCCATGACATTACATTATTATTGTATTTTTAGGAGTAAGTATTGGTGCTTACTAAGAAATAGAAGACCTTAGAGCCAAATAAATAAAGGATTGTTAAGTTGGATTTCTTAATCAGTAAGGATGTGTATTAGGGAGAATTTCATATTATTATTTCAAAATAATGGACTGACTATAGTTTGTGTATGACCATCATTATTAACATCTTTTTTAATAAATAATATTTTTAGTGAAATTCAATAGACAATTATTTTATTTGAGAGTTCATATTGGGTAATGAAGGGTTTGTGTTAGAATATAGAGTTGATACCCTCTATGAGTCATGGTTCATTAAAATGATGTAGTTTGATAATAGGTATTTGATATGTCGCATCATAGTGAATGAAACATTTGGCTATAATAGTAAGTGACTTGTAGTTCCACTTCATCGTGGGGAATGTAGAGATATTGAAATCATTACCACAACCATCTGTATTAATGATTGGTGGCTCGTGGGGTGAGGATAACCAATTTCCATGTTGGAAACATGGTTTCTACAATAGTTCAACCCATGGTGTCTCTTTTAAGATGTGTGTATTTGAAGTATGTGACCCATTTTGGGCCATTCATAGTCACAATTTGGGGTTTGTTCTGAGATAATGTTGGTGAATCCTTTGGGTCATGTATCTATATCAGATATGAGAATTTTTTTTCAATGAGATGTCACAATAGGGGCTGCATTTTTACATGTATAAGATTGTGGAGATCAAAATCAATGATGTCCCAAAGCATATGGGTAAACTATTGTAATGTTTTAATGGAGTTCAACACACTATTATTATTCTATATTTTTAGAACATTGATTAGGCTTGTCAGCCATAAGATAGCACTAGAACCACCTTCCAAAAGGTTGTTTATATTAGTATCTGGGAAATGTACAAATAAATTGAGTGGCATGGTATGTTACTATCAATATAAGGGATAGAAAATGTACTCTCAATTGAGTGACTAATGTTTTTTAATTGTTTCATCATGTAATGTTGATTGAAGTTGTTTAGTATAAAATTATGTGGAAATGTTGTTCAATGAACAATGTAATGTCTCATTTCTATGATAGGTGAGTATATCTAAATGGATATCTATCATGTAGATTTATTTGGATACACAATATGGGAACACATTGGGTTATACATCATAGATTCCATCATGTTATAGGGGAATTTGTGGTTTGGATCTATCTTTTCCTGAATTAATGGATCAAAAAAGCATAGCCAATATTTTTTATGGGCTAAAAATGAGTCACATAGGCATGAGGCCTCTTCCATTTATACCCTCACAATTTCCCAAGTCACAATAGTGACCAGGCTGGTGGAAGTATGAAATTTTATCATATATTCCAAATGGGGTATAAATATGAAAGAATTATTTTCTTTTCTCATTGGGAATTACATGTTCATGTCAGTCAAACATGAAATAAAAATGTTTATTGGTATATGTATTATTATTTCACATTGATTAAATCCATGATTCAATGATTAAGGCTTCCAATTTAGGGTTGTATAAATTTTACCAATTTGAGTGGATTTTTCCAAATTTGAAGCATTATATACTAGAAGTGAATAGATCATCAAGATAACCTAGTATCAAATATTTTTTGTTTTAGTTTTTAGTCAAAATGTGTTGATAAAACCATTCTAGGAATGTTAATACCTTGATATGGAGAAGGGAACTGAGATCTGATGTAGGACAAGGGGTTTGAACCAATGCATGGGAGAAATGAGTATTTCAAGCTAGTCTTGGGAGTGGAATTGTAGAAATATCTATGCTTCACATTTAATTGATATTATGTACATAAATTGTTTTTTAACAAAGTTTTGTATGTGAAGAACATTTTAAGGGGTAGTCCTCTCGAGTTTGGTGGCAATGAAAGATGAGGGAATTAGATTATTGATTCACTAGAGGTGAAGAAAACCAAATTATTATTGAGGTCCATCTATCTATATGTTAATTTTATAATACATGGAAGAAGGTTTTTGGTCTAAGTACATTTTCCCTTGAAAAATAATAATACTAGATAAAACCTGAAGGGATCAGATCATTATTGGGAAATATATTCTGGGTATTTTCATCAATTATAAATATGTAGAACCGGATGTGAAGAGAGGTCCAAGGAAGTAAGTTGGAACATGAAAAAAACATTAGCATCATTTCACCCAATTCAATATCATTATGCTTGGATGTTAGAGGTTTAATGAAATGGTTTTTTTCATATAGTTACATTAAATATTACACCTAAAAAAAGGATGGGGGGATGCTAGTTAACATTGAATCACCCAATGGGTGGGTTTCTTCTATGAAAATAGGTAGGGTATTTTAATCACTATGTTTCCTAATGAATTAAGAATGTAGCCACATTTAGTTATGATCAATGACTTATTAAGAGGCCAATTCTCAATGTGAAGGGATATTTTCTTAGGTGAGGATGAGAAAACAAATATATAGTTTAAAAATCATACAATAATTAGATAGATCTATACTTTAGCATAATTCATCTATGGAAAAGAACTATGATATTTTCAATGTCATAGATATTAAACTGTGGGTTTGAAAATAATTAAGGTTATGAGGCATGGGTCAAAAGAGATTATGTCTAAGGATGTTTAGATAGTACTAAAGTGAAGAAACATGAAGTTAAGAGAGGTAGAATGACATCCCATGCCATATAAAACTTCATTGAGGTAATATTATCATAGTTTAATGTAATGTTTTGTAATTAAAATGGGAAATATTTTATATTGGATTGCTTCTAAATCTCAACAATATTTGGGACAATTTCACCACAACTCATAATCCAACAATATCCATTATCAATGTGATAAATTAATAATGAATAATAATTCACCTCCACCACTTGTAGAGAAAAAAAATACCATTTGAAGAATCCATCTTTGTCTGGATCCGCTGATTATGTATTTCATAATCATAAAACATGTATACATGGGAGGATAACACTACGAGTGTTAATAAACCACTAAAAAGGGATGTTGAAAATAGAAAATTCGTATCTTCTATTATGTCAACCATTAAAAGGGGATCTTGATGGGTTGAGAATGATAGCTGAACATGTCTAAAAAATAGTTTCCCAAAAAACACTATTCAAGGATGGGATTATTATATCAGGGGTCAATCATTGACCTTATTCAAAAATATGGTAACCACAATAAATAACTATGGATTCATTGGTGCATGTTTTTTGGATGGGAGGTGAGCCATTTTGGCAAGAAATCATTGTAGTTAGGCAGCCTATTTAGATCATAAGGTTGATGATGGGGAAAAATATGGAAGGTATGATGTGTGGAAATGGACACATTAGAATAATCAAGGGAATGTTCATAGCTATGGGATCTATTACTCTTTGCACTCAAGAAATGTGGGTGATAATATCATTTGGTGGGGATTGAGAATATTCCCATAGGGGGACACCCAAGTATAGGCTATCAGGTGTCCTATACAGAAGATATCAAATCCAATGATCACTATGTATCCCATAAAACGTAGTAACCATTCCCCACATAGTTCATGAACATGGTATAAATGTATATCTCTAAAATGAGGCTACATTTTAGTATGTAGTTACATATCATGTCATAGGGACTTGAACCATTCGTTTTAACATCATTAAAAAAGGGTTTTGAAAATGAAACATAATTTTATATGGTGAGGAAATGTTATTTTTTTAATTTAAGTTCATATTTCATTTAACACAGTTTTTAATGTATAACATCATATGATTATGACTTTGGTATGATTAGGACTTATACATATAATTTTCTCAAGAGATGGTGGTTGAGTTTCATTATTATCACATAATGAATCTCATCATGTACACTTGGTATAATATTCTTGGTAAATATATTATGATATTGTTTATAACATTTGTATAATAGATAATGTTGTAATGTTTTAAAACTATGAAGTGTCATTGTCATGCAGTTTTATATCACAACACATGGACATTGGCATTTTTAGATTAATTTCATACAGCTCAGACTAGGGAGATGGTGTTAGTTAATGTGCATAGAGGTTGAACCAAGGGTAACTATCATGAAGAAGTTCAGATACTGAAAAATATAACAAAAAATCAATTTATATTGTGGTCTAAGGTGGCATTTCTTGACATGACAAATCCTTATAGTGAGATTCACAATGTTTAAGGTTGGGATTCTTGAAATATATTCATTGTGCATATCGACCGTGCAGTTATAAAACATACCCAAAATCCTAATACTACAAGATCCACTCTTTGTGTGTAAATAAATGAGCAGATAGACAAATTCCCAATCAAACAGATGTTTATATAAAGTGAATTGGAGAATTAATCTTTAAAAAGATCCCAATGATGATGACCTACCTACTCGATGTGAACAAATGTATAGAGAGGTAACACTAAGGGTGTTAAAATAATAAACGAACATAGTTATGTGTAAATGAGTGTGTTTTTGAATTCCGATATCTGGATCATGCATGGGGTTGAAAAATGGGTAGGAAAAACTATTAACTCTATTTAATACAACGGTTTTATAGATATAATATCCCAAAATGGGGACAATAGATAATGGATCAGTTGTTGACCTTGTTTGAAACATATGATCCATCATTTATAGGAATGATATATGTTAATTAATATATTCCAGATAGGTGGTGAGATATTTTGTAATAACCCCTCACTAATAGTGTGGCTACTCGAATATCAATGAGAGAGATTATCCAAATTGAGGAAGACTCAAATGGTGGAGATGAATAGATAGTGATTACATGTGTATTTTAACACTCTATGTTATATTCCAACACATTTTTATCTTGTCGAGGTGATATAAAAACAAGTGAGATTTGAACCCATTCTCAAGGATAGAGGTATTAAGGGAGGTAAGTGGGATTGATGTAAAAATGGTTCAATGCCTATGTGACACTATGTATTCGATGAATCTTGGATTAAAGACACATATAGTTCGTGAATATGGTGTGGTGGGAGACCAACACAAGGATGATGAAATCCAATTGTTGAGGACCCATGACATCATGTAGTTTCATGTTGTGTGATAGGTATGGACACCATATATATTAATGTATAATGTAATAGATTTTGTGTGTGGGGATTATTTATTGAGTACTCCATTCTCTATCCTCATATTTGGTCATTTGGGAGTCATGTCTCATTGATGGGTCCTGGGATGTGATTGGGGAGTACACATTAGAAGGAGGCCCATGGGGACCATTTTGGAGAAGTATGGGTTTTTGAATGGGAAGACACACTAGGGAAGTCCAATTTTCATTCTCATTCTTTTTTATGAGGGAATCTCGTCCAACTAATTGATCAAGAAATATGATCTTATTTTTTATGGTCATCCCAAATTCATTATAATAGGAATCATACACTTAACACATAAGGAATCTTGTTCTTGTCTCATATGTCATCCCATGATTTACACATATGGATATTGTATACTAAAATAACACAACTAATATTATATTTTACATGTTTTATCCATTTATTATGAATTTATACATGTTAGTTTAAATTTATAAAACTAGGACTTTTGACATTCTCGTATTTTTATTATGATAAATAAAATATTTATCACATATGGTAATGTTATAGTTTAACATCATGTTCTAGGGATGTTGTTATATAGATTAATTTTGTATTAATTAGACATCTTGCCGTATAGTTTAAATTCTTATTTCTTAGACTAGGGGTTCACATGATCTACCACATGAAAATATTTGTATTATTGGTCAGTGTGATGTGCTTCCCACCCGTGGTAATCAATAATTAAAAACAATTTTGGTAGATCATATGAATTGTGTATGATCCATTCCTTTTGGTTTTAAAATTATAGTAAATATTACCTGACATCAATAGAATCTTGAGACCTATCACTATATCAATTTTAATGATGAATTAGAGTCATAAAATTTTATTTAATGCTCGATCCACATAGTTTCCATACCTTTCTAGGATATGAAATCCATAGAACATGTTTTCCTCAAGGTATCCCAACATAGATATATGCACATTATCACCCACTTTCATTGTCATCTAATCATAAAAGAAATTGGAAAAATATCAAAATATAACCTCTATATTTAGAACAACCAATGTCATAGACATCAGGTTTCATGATGTATCCTAGCTAGAATTATGACTAATCCTCTTATAATTGTATAGGAAATTAAAGATATTATTGGTCCATATTTACATGTTTCAAACTACTATCATTAATAAGATTTTATAGAATATATTCCTGAATTACTTGATCCACCTATTCTCATATGCATTGTAGAAGGAGGTTTGGTTAAACTGGATATTTCACAATCTGAACAACTTCTTCATCAAGAAGACTTAAATTTTGTGACATTTTCAATGTGAGTTGTGTGAATAATCATGAATATGTGGATGATGATGGAATTAAAAAATTAAATCATGAACTTTTCCACGACCTTTTTGTGGATGATAAACTCAACCATTTTTTTAAGTGAAATATATGTTAGTCAGAATGAGCTTCCAATGTTGAACTATCAATGGCGGTAGTTTCCCAATACATCAAGTCTCAATAATGATAAATATAGGAGTACATGTTGATATGGATAATAGTTTTTTTCTAATTCATATTTTTATCATTAATATTTAATTCATGAATATTGTTGTTGAATTAAATGTAGTAATGAACCATGGTGGAACAGAAGAAACAATATTTTTAGATCAAGTGAGAACCCTTAAATAAAAAGTGATTATCCCAAAAAAAAACCAACATGGACTTATGGAATGACCAAAGTGATTTCCCTACCTTGTATAAAATTTCAGATTATATCATAAAAACAATTCTTATAGAGGTTCTTCTTAGTTATGGGGTCATACTGGATGGTGAATTTCATAGCATGTCGATGAATTTTCTCATTATCAACTAGATCACGTGGGAGGTTTCCATGGTAGTGATACACAAAAATTTGAAACATATATTATTATAATTAATTGACTATTATAGAAAATGAGGTCCCTCCCTCAAAGGTTCCATCAGCTGACGAATTTATATATCAATCATCATCATCAGAAGTCACTATGGGTATTACCTTCTAATGAACCATATGGATGATTAAGTCATATTTGTTGGTCTCTAGATGTGATAAGACTAAAAATTCCAAACTATCATCCCAATCATTTTACGGGTGGAAAAACTGAGTTACCTTTATATGAAAAAGGATATTGGTCATCATCTTATAATTATTTTCATTTATGGAAAATAGATCATGTTTTCTAATGAAATATTCACCATTAATATTCATCATTTCTATCTTAGATTAAACCTTTACTAGAAAATTACAGTGATTAATTTTTAAGGACCACTCAATGATAGGGATACGAACCTAAAGCTCAACCTTGTTATTAGTACAAAAATCAGACAATAATAATGAGTTTAGAAATATGGCCATTGGGGGAGTGATCACTGTAATCCCATGTCTCTCATTATAGGGTTTAGAGTTATTAATCGTTATCTTGGTTGGGTGATGGTACACACCATCAAATTTTATTTTCTAAAATGGATCAGTCTAATCTAAAAAAAAGATGAAATTATCTAGGATGTTAATATCCAGGTGGAACATATTAGGGGTTGGAACTGTGGTAATGAAATCTTCTAGTGAATGGACATTGAAAAATAATGAGGAAAAAATATGGTGTTAAACTAATGTAGAATCACTTCCCACCATTCAAACCAACCTGTTAGTATTTTGAGGCTACGAATACACATCAATGTATCAACACTGGATTCCATCTATATCATAGGGTGATTCACATTTTTCTACAAATTTGTATCTTTAATGACCCTATTAAGGCTACTCTTGTTTAACGGTGAATATCGAGTCACTAGGTTGAATAGAATGATAATGATATAATATATGTTGTTTTCCATATCCACATTGTTATTTTGATCTAGAAGGTAACCAGGGGACTACTCCAATGTAGTCACATAGAGGACCATATTACTCTTCACGAGTTTTGGGATCTGTACTATAGGATGTATCAAATAATTATTAATATCCACAATTATAACCTTGTAGTCCACATCCAAATGATAAATGATTCTTTTCTTCATGAGAATTTATATGGTCCTTCCATTTCTAGATAGAACCTAAAACAGTATTCATATATAGTCTAAGTGGACTTGGTGGGATTATAATTACAAGTTTATTCATAGAGGAGGTGTCTGGATGATATCCTTGATCTTCACTAGATCAACCCCAATTCCTTGTACTAAACAATGAAACCATTGAATGTCCCATAGGGGACACCAAATGTGCATCTCAAGGGTTTTTTCTTCATGTGAATATTTTAGAAGAATTTTAAAAGCTTCTCAATAACATTAATATTCTCATGAAGATGACAATATTTTACCCCCAAAACATCTATATATCACTCCACCAATAACTCATAACATCCATTATGATATTATTCATTGCTATAAGGAACATTACTCAAGAATTCATGAGGACAAATGAATTTAAATAATAAATTAATATCTCTTGAACAACAATGGATGTGGTGTAATCTTAATCCTCATATTTCATCAATATCTGGTTATACATAGAGTGTCAATCCTTAAATAAAAGTTCATGGAAACATCTTGATTCATAAATCATTAGTTCAATCACTGAAAAGGGGAAATCATCCTTTGATAAATAGTGTCCGAGGTCCCAAATGATGATACAAACAATTATATTAACATATTTATTCTTTATAGGGGTAATTTTAGATAGAAAATCGGGTTAATGGACCTCCCTGATGGAGTTTTTGTCTGATTATCATGTTAAAATCTCCCACAACAATGTAAATTTGGGATGTTTTCATCATCATGGGAGTATTTTTGAACCCTTGATGGCCCACTAGTAGGCCATGTCAGTGAATAAAACCTTGGGGTTTTAATCCTTGTCATTTACTTGTATCAGTAGGATAATTTAACATTGTACTATTTCATTATATCTAAAAATTATACTACTCCTCTATAAACATGAATACACTGATCAATGTTTTCCTCATATGTTCTTTTGTTATGATAATTACATTTTTTAGCTCATCAATCATGGTAGATATAACCTCTTCAAAAATAGGATAAATGTCATATGCATCCTCTTCATCATTTGAGACATGAGTAGTGAAGGGATGAGGGGAATATTATATAATTTTAGACCTAGCGGTGGAACTAGAATAAACTCTATAAGATAATTAATCCTTGAAAAGGGATTGTTAATACACAAATTTAATAGTGAAACAAATTTAAAAACCAATTATCTATGGTTTCTAAATATGATTTACAACATTTATATCATTGTAATATAGTGTATTGGACCCCCACAAAATCATTTCTTCTTTTCATAATAAGCACAAATTTCATGGATCCGAATAAATAGGATGAATCTATCTATAAAAAATGGGATAACGGTTTTGATGTAGAGGTTGATCCTACACCTTGTACTTGTATTATGTAATTTTTGAGAAATCCTTCTTATTTAAGACAATGAGATAATTTATTAGATTACAGGTGTAGGATCCCACATACAGAATAGAAGATTTATCTATCATTAAAATCCTTCTAGTGATCCACTGAAGTTTATTTTAGATATTTTTTTTTGTATTTATGTGCTGAACCATGTCGGTTTGGGGATTTTCCCACTCCGTTTGGTCGTACCATGAATCAAGGTTGCAGTTTTTAAAAGAGTTGAATAGACAATTTATTCCCTTGAGAAACCATACACAGTCAGCATTGATGTATTTTAGACATAGATGGTATAAATTATGAATCACCAGATTAAGATGGATCCAGGGCCTTCCCAATAGGGATTTTTTGTGTTTTCCTAAAAAATTACCATGAACATCGTACTCATTAGAAGGTCAGAAATTTATTTCATTAGCTAAATCATTCTACATGATTTATTCTTGAACTTTTCATACCCTTTAGTTTATTGGTTCACGGGAATTATATTATATTTCATTAGTCCCATCTTGGGGAGAATTTGGTAATGATGATAATTATCCTAGATCCTATATCCAATAGGAATCAATTGATATCTATGACATTGAACTAAAATATGACATAAAATTGTTATATGATCTGCTAGAAAATGATATGATCATCAACTTTAGAAATGGAAATAACTTTGGAGCATTCATACTTCATAGATTCCTATACATGGTGGGTTTCCACAACAACTACATCTATGATTAAATATAAAGGGATATTCAAGGTCTTGATGAGAGCCTATCACATATCCTTTGATTATCATAGTTCACCAATGTTTGAGATCCACACTATTATTATGATAATGTAATAGAGAACATTTTATTTTTAGGAAAGATGAAATTTACTTATTTCCAAGTGATTACCATTAAGAGGGAGCATAGTGGGTTCCATTGTCTATGTTGTTGATGCCTGCTATTGCTGTACATTTTCTTCTACTAATAATATTGTTTTAGATGAGGACTATACTATGAAAGTGAGGCAAAGGTGAATGTGGATGAGAATGAAACTATTGTAGATGTTCTTCTTGATAAACCAATATGGCTTTCTGTAGTGGTTTCCACATCACAGAAACAAGATAAGGTTGTTCATACTTATCCATATGTGAGGCTTGTTGACTGGTCTTAGTGTCATGAAAAATCTCTCAATCTATCTGACTCATATGTCTTATAGGTTGGAATGCCTTCCCCCTCTCCTCTGAGGGTTTCATCAAGAGGTGTATGATGGATAAGTTCCCCTCTTTTAATTCCTTTT
This sequence comes from Viscum album, assembly GCA_963277665.1. Lineage (NCBI taxonomy): Eukaryota > Viridiplantae > Streptophyta > Magnoliopsida > Santalales > Viscaceae > Viscum > Viscum album. Next base: position 916,097,394 of record OY728164.1, on the reverse strand, counting down.
TGAATCCTTATTTACTAGAAAATTATGTTTAGATGTTCAATCAAAGGTGGGATAGGGTCCCCTCTCTCTTTTTCATTATAATAGTGTTGTTTTGTGAAGATATCAGTAGTGAGCCACCTATGTAATTTAAGATTCTTTTGTATGGTTTCCAATATTACATTTGATCAAAAGAAATTTACTTTTTTAAATGTTGATGGGAATCTATAGTTAATTATTTGGGGGAAAAATGAGGCTCATCAAATTTATCTACTAATGAGTATGGGTACCTATCATATAGTATTCATTATATTGTATCCCCCATGGTTTTCTCTATCATGACATATGTTGTTTAATTAGTTTGTTGATCATTTAGTGGATAGAACATGACAACGTTAATGGTATAAGTGGTTGGAGGAAAACATTCATTATTAGTGGGTTAGAAAATGTAAAGACCCCATTGTTTCCATAGAAGGGGAATGATGATGAGGTTTGTATACTAAATTCAGTCCATAATATTAATTTGGATAGTTTCCTCAAGAATTATTCACTAGATAAATGTGAGGATCTTGAAACTTTTCTTCTAGACATTTTGGTGGTATCCATAAGAATAACAACGTTGAGACGGTATAAGAGAAGTATTATAGGTGATAAAAATTTCTGATGATATCCCCAAGATAGCCTTATATCCAAGGATTGGTTAGCGATCTATCATGGAGATATTTTAATATTGACCAAATATTATGGGGAAATAAATATTACTACCCCTTAGTTCATAACATTTGTATTGTTAAATGTATAGTTGAATGTTGAAAAACATTACTGATATCTAGTTCATCACCAGTATTGCACATGAATATGCCAAAAATTCATTATATAGGGGGATAACAGTTTCTACTAACCATAATCACCAATCCATGATTTTGGGAAACTAGATATGGGAGTCACATATAGATTCTCTTCTATAAAATTTCTTCCTGAAGAGGAATCATAATAGACAATATTTCCTGAAATGTTAGACTATCATCCGGGGGCATGACCAATATCATAACAATATCCTTATATGATGGAATATCCATGAACTCAAATTTATCTAGATATACATAACCCCCTTTTTTGGTTAGTATATTTAATTATATCATCACAAAGAACAAACCCATATCCTAAAATCTCTCTTTCTTTCAAGGTGTTGGTTGAGGGGATGGGTGTTGATTGAAAAAGGGATGGTTCTATTGCATGTGCCTAGAAAAAGGATACTAAAACCTCCACATGTATGTATATATATAGAGATATAGGTAACCATTGAAACTCACTTTCATGGATAGTTAGTCTCAATTTATGGTATTATTCTACTAGTTTTTATGGTGAGGGCGGTGGTGTTTCCATTCGGTCATCCATTACCATAAACTCCACGAGGACGATGGTGATGTGATGATTTCTAATATCATTCACTATGTAGTGTATATTTTCACCAAAATTTTCCCCATATGTTTTTGGGGATTAATTACTTGTTCACTAATGATATAGCCTTGTGACGGTTCCCCGTTGTGATTTGTTTCCATCCTTCCGTAGGAATAATCATTAGAGTAGGAAAATTATTTGACAAGGGGATGAAATCCATGTGGGTTGGTGGTGTTTCATGAAGTTAGTCTGTAAAGATATTATTCTGCCTTGGATTTTCCTTGATAGTTACTAATGCCTCCAATTATGGGGACATTCCACTGAACTTCTCTATTGGGATTATGGGTTATCAATCAAAACCAGATAGAGGTGAACCCCCTGTAGTGTTTGAAAGGTGAAAATTATGTTCACTTATTTTTGTGGGAACCACTGGAGATAAGGAAGAGGCCTCATATAATATAGGGTTTAGGGACATCCCTTAAGATTAGAATCAACTATTATGGACCTATTCTAGTTGAACATGGATAAAATTGGACTTTTTATCAGCCCATTGAGCTGGCCGACATTATCAACATAGACATAGGGAAGTTATCTTGGTTAGTTCGTCGGTGGTAGTTTCAATGAGAATGAACTAAACAACCCATAACTAACTAGTGTAGGAGTGTGATATATTAGACTGTATAGGGTAGAGGGAACCTAAATTATTTTTCATGGTGACATGCTGATCTTCTCACATCACTACCCTTGAGGGAGATAGTGTTATTTTGTTTTCGATTCATTCAAGTCATGTCGGGCCAAGTCCCCAGTTGGGATGAACTGTTCTTAATAAAACCACTGATCTAGGTCATTAAAGGATCTCTACATGATGAATTTAGATGGTGGTATTGGGTGCGGGAGTCCCTATATATGTGGAAGTTATGTCTTCTTTTGAAGAAGTATCGGTGCTCGATATTACAACATAGTAGATTCCATAGCCCCACACTTATTAGTGGTGGGTTATCAAATATATTATATAGCTTTATTCATGTATTGTGCAAGATGTCAATATTTAGTACAGTTATAATGAAGGAGACTCCCAATGACCCCAAAATTATCCATTCTATCATAGTTATATGAAGTATCCATTTCAATAATGTCTCTACCCAGAGAATCCCAATGTCCCCTATTGTCCCCAAATTAGAGGAGAATAGTTTAATACTGGGAATATTATTTAGTTTGAAGTGGTATAATGTTGAATTCATGAATCCAGTGATGTCTAAATCTAATTTTTTCCATTCTTATAGATTTACTCAATGTTGATGTAGAAAACTTCACATCATTTTCAGATTTTTTTACTCATTCCTTCATCTGGAGTATTCATCGTAGATGCAATTATTTTTTATTTTCATATCATTCCTAATTTCAAAAAGAAGGGAACCTATATGAATGTTCTCTGTGATTTGGTATATTCGATTGAAAAATGATGATGGAATTTCTATTCCTCCATCCAAGGATTTCACCTTGGAACTATTTTCCTTGTTCAAGTTTCCATCTTTGTTTGACTCATGATCTTGAAGCTCATTCCCAGTTCCATATAAAGGTAGAATAATATTAACTACACTAGTTATATCAAATATGTATAGATAACTACTCTTTGCATAGATTGTTACCGTAGAAACATATGGAAAATATTTTATTTTTGGTGTGTTGGGAACTTATAATTTTTACTTATTTAAGAGTCGTTGACATCTCATGTGTGAATAATCATAGGTGTAGAACCAAAATCAACCCATGTATTTAATTAAATAACAAGAACTAGGGGATTATGGAATAAAATGATTATTTCCTCAACCATCTTATATTTATTTCATGAGGTATAAATTCATATATATCTTGTTTGGTTTATTGACTTAATGTTTATTGGGGAAGGTCACAATTTTAGAGTCTTGTGGGGACACTGTCACCTATTTAATATGATTTTGGTTCATTCACATTTTAATGTATCATGGAGATTTATTATTATTATTAATTAATTTAATGAATTTTTACATATGTTTGTTGCCTTGGGGTGATGTTGTCACCAGTTTAATGTCTTTTGGGGAAGTTTCCTATGTACACATGTCGTGTACAATCCTTGTTAGGCTGGAATTTTAATAAAACAATGAGATCCGTTAATAACTTAGGAGATGAGAGAATAATTTTTTTTTTCATGATTATAAATTATATTCAATTATATATTAATATTCCTTAAAAAAATATTAAAATATTTTTAAATTAAAAAGGAAATCGTTCTTCAAAAATCTCTTTTTATGAAATTTTATTTTAAATATTAATTTATAAATTATATTACTATAAATAAAGGAAAATAAATTGTATTTTTCATATATAGATAAAAAATTAAATAATGGTAAATTGTTTTAATTTTTCTAAAAATATTTATTTTTTAGTAAATAATGAATATTACATTTTTGGTAAATATTTCATTTCATTTCCACATATTATGTAATTTAAAAGACCCTTTATATTTTGAATATTATGTAAAGTTAATAAAAAATTATTTAATATATTGATTCAACCTAATTTATTTATAATAATGTTTATATTTTATATCAGTATATGATATTATTTGGATTTAAAAACATGGATTTTTTGGGTAATTGTTTTAAACTATATAATGATTCATCATTTTATTTATATTAAAATAATACATAATGAAACCATTTATAATTGAAATTTATAGATTATATGTCTCACAATAGGAATTTACAGTTATAAAAAATATTAATTGTCATAGTTTTTATATATACCATCATATGCTTTCGTGGAAAACTATTTTTCCCATCCCTGTGGGTTTTATTTTAAAATATATTATTTAAAATTATTTCAATTTAATATTTTTAATAAATAAAATATATTATATAATAATAATTTATACATTCTAATAAGTCAATAATTTCTTTCCAAAATTAACAGTAAAAATTTTAATATTGTTTTACAATATTTGAGGTTAAAATACTTTTACCATGGTGGTAAAATAAACACATAGGGTTTAAAATAACATAAAACAAGCTGAAATAACATTTTAGTTACATATATCAACCCTATACAATTTAAGGCTCAATAATGGCCTGTTGTGGTTCCTTGTGTTGTGTAAAAAATGTGGGTACACCATTTCCCTTTCAAAACTTCTAAATTTTCTTCCCCCCAATTATAAAACAAAACACCCCCTCTAATACTCTTCAAAAAAATCTAAATGCCTCTACAATGAACTAATAAAATACATATTTTTCAATTCCTACCCATGTTCAAGATCCCTGTTTTTTTTTTGAATGATCTATCATAATAAGGCATTTGGTTGTAACCATATGGGGATGTTTGAAGAAAAGGTAACATTCTTATCCATGATTTTTTATGTTGTTGATTTTCCACCTCATTAAAATATTCCCAAATAATGTATATATAATAACACAAGTAATTGAAATATACTAAGATTCAATTATTTTAATTGAATAACCTAAATCCAACTCATTTTCCGATAAAATAGAAATGAAACCATCATTTCTGTGTATAGTGAACTACCTCTTTACAAAATGATTTAATTAATTTTCCATAAATATATTTTACGAAAGGTTATAATGATTTATTTAATGTATATATGATATTTTTACACAATTATGCATTTTTAATAATTATAACACCAAAGAACATCTAGACATATATTCTGTGAGATATATGTTATTGTTGCTAGTGAGTACAGCAGACTACCTGCACACGATGAGATGGGATTCATTTTTCACCATAAAATTTCTTGGAAAATAATAAAGGAAGATTTAATGGAAATATGTTATCTATATGAAATTATTTTATTTTAAATTATATATTTATAATTTTGGAAATATAATTTTTTTTATAATTTCACTCACAGAAACATGATAACGTTGTTTTTACAAAAATTTGGACAATAATCTCCACAAAGTAAAGTGATTTTTTTTTCATCACCACATCACATGAATGATATATATATATAACTATAGTTAAATAAATAAAATATTTTAAATTATAGTATGATCATTCTATAAAATAATTATTTCATACCTCTATTCGTAAATTATCAATGAAAAATTGAAATGTTTCTGATGCATACTTATGACCTAACATCCCCATGATCAAAAAGTAGTACATTTTTCTTAATGAAAATTGATTATTATTTCAGAAATATATATGAGGAATAATAATGGTAATTATTTTATTATTACTAATATATTTTTGATTATGTAATTAAATCATTGACCATATTACTCCTTTGGAAGTCATTTTGGACATATAGGAAAAATAACATCAAAATAAGTGACATAATATTTTTTATTAATTAATCATATGTAACATAGAAATAAATTAAATCAATGTAAACATTAACATTAAAATGGATCCTAATAAAATAAATAATTTACAAATTTTTTTCATGAAGAAAAAGAACATAAATGATGATTCAGACTCATGGTAATATACTTTGTTTTAAAAAGCATATTTTAAATATAAATATTTTTCAAATATTTTTTAACCATGTCCATAATTTTAAAAATATTTTATTTATTTTATTATATTTATATATGTGATTGATAGTGTAAACTACATTTTTATTTTTAATTTAGTTGAGATATTTTTAAAATTAATACATTTATGAATTTTTTATAGACCATTTTGAAAAAAGGTCAAAAATATTCTTTTTTAACATGAATGGTGACTATGAAATTTACCCATGCTGTAACTATAAAATTATTCTATATTCTGTTATAATTATTTCATGTTTATTTAAATGAAAAAAACTTTATCCCATTTTTAGGTAATTGGGTATTTAAAATGATTTTTTAAATAGAATGACTATTTCAATATAAAAAATGGTTTTTCATATGTATTAATAAGTGTTTTTTAAAATTATTTTTAGTTATAATGGTGTATGAATAATATATTATATTCAGGATAGGGCACTTGATCATTATATATATTAATTTTTTTACCCTAATTCGGCTTATAGGTTTCCTTGATCCACATTATAGAACATAACAGATCCCAATATTGCTTATATGAAATGTTGAGCCCATTATATCTCTTAAAAAACATGTGACCCTAAAATAGACTATATAAAGTGTGATAACAATTATAGTTGTCTAATACCTTCGTTAAACAATACATTATCTATAATATTATATTTTAAGGTTACTTTATAGATATTCCCACTGAAATTGTTTTGAATGTTTTTAATTAATTAGATGCTATCATTTGTGAAAACAGTGTTTTATTTGTATTCCATAGGGTTTAAAGGGTTTATTTTAAAAAAAAGTATGTTTTTATATAAAATTTATTTCATTTATATGATCAATTAAAAATTATGATATAGGTAAATATTAACTAGGTTTTCATTTTTTTAGTGGGATAATGAATTTATTTTTTTTACTTCCCTTACCATTCTTTTTGCACTAATACCAGGTTTTAGAATGCATGTCACATGGTTTAAGGATTTGTAATAAAAATGATAAATTGATTTTCTATGTCATTAATACATGTAATAATAATAAAAATAAGTTTCCTATTATAAATTTTATAGCATGGAAACAATTTATACTAATTAGAATTGTCTACTATTTATATAAATAGGATTTTTATGTATGGGTTATGGAATAACTCCCTAAATCACTAAATCATAATGAATATAGGGAATGAAATAACTTGATTTATACTTCAAAGTATCTTAAATATTTAGTGTTTAGGTTCATTACCTTGTAGTTTATATTAGAGAAATGTTTGGAGAATCCTTTAAGTGAGTATAATGATAATACCATGCCATTAAAATATTTTATATAATGGTTATGCAGAAATGATATATAGTTTCTATATTACCATTTTATATCACATAAAATATAGTAATTTCAAAAGTTTTTTAAATATGAATCATACAATCCATAGTTTGAAGGCACCAATATGATTATATACATCCAAATATAAATTATAGAATAGGGGTAATTAAAACTCAAATTTTTTTTATTTAATGAATTAGTTGACGAACGATATAAATAGTGGTGGTATCCATGAAAACAAGAAACATGATATATCATATATGAACCTATTAATAGTGTTCCAATTTTTGAGACCACCTCCCACATCATTTAGTGGATCATCTGATTTTATGTTAGAAAAATGATGTATTAATATTATGGAAAATATATTTAAAGTCATTAAATGTTATGAAAGATAAAATATAACAATTTACATTTATTATTTTTAAGGTGAATTGAATCGATTGTGTTCTTTGGATAAGATTACCAGAGAGAAAAATGATATTGACTCTAATTAATGTAACACATTTATGAAAATATTTCTTGAGAATTATTTCACAATGGTTTCGTTGATATGGATAGAGATTTTTTGGAATAAAGGAAAGAAATGAATATTATATGGACACGTATGATGTTCATAAAATTATTTTTCATGCGTTTACCACATTTTATTTGGGACACATATATTATAATTAATCATTTTTACTTTGGATTGAAATAATGTTTATGAAGAGAATTGGATGGAAAATAATTTAAATGTTATGAAAATATTGTTTGGTCTCTTAAGAAAGTATAGATAGATTAATCATACTCTAATACTCAAAAAGATGAAAAATTATGAAATGATAAATGTTGAAATCATAAGAGAATAATCCAACAAATATATCTTTATATAATCCCCCAACATGTTTCAAGAGAGGTAAAATTAATTTCATGGAATGTCTTCCTGGTTTTTAAATGTATTACTAGTGTTATAATTTCGGTCGTATGGCTCGCGATAATATTGAAAATAATCTTAAAAAAATACCAGAATTAGATTATATATAGGTAGTAGAATGCGATATGTATCATATTTTATGAGTTGGAACAATATAATAATTTTTTTCCTTAATTATTTAATCAATGTATAAATCATCATGATCATAAATAGAATTTTTCGGGAAAATGATTTTCTACTATCACAGTTTCTATGGTTCTATTTTGTTAAATGATGGAAGGTATGTCACTTGTTTATTAAAAAAATAACAAGAATATGTATAAATCTTTATATATTAATTCAGCCATTTTTTAATATTTTTCATATAAAATGTATAATATGTATCCTGAAAACATGGTAAGACATTTTTTCAATACAATAATTAAAAATATTAAAGTAATAAAGATTAATTAGGACCTTTCTATTATAATTAATGGAATTAAATTTAATAACTTCTTTTGAACAAACAATAATTGATTTTAATGTTATTCCAGGTTTGTGGTTTCTTTAATTTTATCATACTAAGATATATAAAAGATAAATTAATGTTTTATTCAATGAGTTCATTACATTTATAACCTTCCATGATATTGAAAAATTAATTAAAAATGGTAGTGAAAGTAACTTATATAATATAATTTAAATAAAATTAAAACAACATATTAGGGAATTTCCATATTTAAAATGAATATATGATATTTTTTGCGGATTATTTACAGTATTATTCTTATAAAAAAATTTGATTTTGTGAATGTTTTTCCTAAAAGATTTGATCTGTTAAATATTTTGTGTAATAAAAAACATTGATATTATGTTTCATTCTATGAAATAATATTTTTAAATTTATTTACAAGTATTACTGAGTTTATATTGTCATATAGGATACATTATGATATGAATTAACTACACGAACCAATAGATATATTTGTGTTACACATAATTAACAGTTTTAAATAACCACGATGTATTCTTTAAAAATTTCCTTTATAACATAGCCACTAAACATAGTTATAGGAGTATTAATTAATTATTTTTAAATATTATCTATAACAGTTTTATATAATGAATAAATATTTATAATAAAATACATAATTTTAGGTAATGTCTTAATATGTTTTGAAAATAACATTTTCTCAAAAAAAACTAATTTTTAATCCATTTTATTAACAATAATTATAAAACATTTTGAATCATTTAAAAATTAATTTTGATAATGTAAAACTAATTTTTCAAATCATTATGTAAAAATTTGGTTAGAGGTTTTTTTGAGTTTTTTTTAAAAACATTCATTTTTTGCTGAATAATGAAAACACTGAATTATAATTGAATAAATAAGATTATATTTATATTAAATTGTCATAAATTGTTAATTATTTTAATAATACCTCCATTAATCAAATACTGGAATTTTTTATCCATTTAATATTGATATTTTATATAAAAACAATTCAAACTTATGACCATTTTCACATTAAATACATGTCATCTCATCTAATCTACAGGATTAATTTTAATTCAAAATATTCAAATTCAGTTAATTTAATTTTGAAAATTGGAAGAAATATAAGGAATTATTAAAATTAATAATTAATTATAAGGTCAACATAATGTTTTTTGAAATATATAGTTAATGTAGTAATAATCAATTACCACGATTTTGGTGAAAATGAATTTGTTGGGGGTTAAACTAGACTGATTTGAGTAAAAAAGACATATATAGTAATAACCCATCAAATGTTTTCGATTACATGAAAAATCCATGACCATCTCAAATAGATCTGGGGAAGGAGACTAGCACCAAGTAGGAATATTACAAAAATGGGAGGTCGTAGTCTAATGTACCTATACACACACACCCGTCTCTAATCCCATAAAATGGTGAAATATAAAACAATGGATAACCATGAAAAAATGAATTTAGAATCCAACCATAGTAGTTCAATAACATGTACTATAAATATAAGGGTCCAAATAAAATCCCATATTTTGAGCTGAAGGGGAGTACATCCTATAAGGTAAGAGGGGACAATAGATAATGAACCGATGAGAAAAAACCTCATTGTATCTTGCTCACTATGCTCTTCCTTGTCCTGGTCTCTCTATGAATCCATCAATTGGTCATCCTTTTTTAGAAGATATACCATGTGTGGGAAAATACCATTTAGGGGTGAGTATAAAAGTACCGAGTAGGACCACCCAATATCATTAAGAATATAGAAAAAAGAATAATATTCAGCCCATCACAGTTATAGATAAATTACATATATAATAGGAACATATAGATATACATATAATAGACATGAAGTCTCATGATGTTCATAACTATACGAGTATCCTAGGATATTTGCTTGAATAATCCGTGTAGCCTCCATCTAGGAGAACTCTTTCTAGGGGTCACAATGCATGGATGAAATCTTACCGAGGTGACATGAACATCGAGCCTCAGCATAGGAAAGACTAGATGAATTTCTGAACATAATGATACACCAAAAATATATCCCTCCCTTATCAATCTAGTACACCAAAAATTGATTCATGATTTACCCCCTATATATGGGATTTACAGTGATATAGTGTTTTTCATCATAATACCTAGAATCCTACATTGGAATAATTATGATTGTGGATATCACTTCGTGAATCATAGAAGGATTCCAAAAATTCTATCAAAGATTGAAGTTACTCTGAGGGCATTACCATCATATGCTCTTAATGTGATTCCATAACAACACACTAGGAAAATAATGAAGGGAACATTCCCTAAAAAAACATTTCCAAACTGCATTTGTTATGGGCTCAAAGACAACATTGAAAGAGTACACAGTGTGTTCCTTTTGAAGTGGGTTCTACCCATGTTTCATGTATTTTGAATGTTTCCATGACCATGTCATAGTTCATAGAATGTATGTACCACATGATATCATGAACATGTCAATGTACATGGCTCTTCCCATGTACAATAGTATTGTACATGTCCCTGTATAGACGGTTGTGTTTGTGTCCTGCTTTCCTTATCCATGTAGGTAGATATGCCCATGAACACCTAGATTAGATATATTTGTGTCCGAGAACACAACATATATGTGCCCTTTCACTCCTATACACATCCTAAATAATGATATGTACCCATGAGATTGATCTGTTTCACCTAATAACAATTTTTCAATGATGGAATATCAGGTATTTTTTCGAAATGAAAGCCAAAGAATATGACAATGGCGAATAAAGAATGATTGAAGAAAAAACACAAAAATAGGACAAATGCACCTAATACAATGTTTCTTTGGGATAAATTCATATCCTTTATAATTATGAACAAAGAGATAACAATAAAATACTCCCTGAATCCTCAATTCGCATATAATCTAACCCATATCCACAAATACACATGATCTGTGAGACAATTCGTTAGTTAATTGAGTTGCAATCATCATTGGAGATACCCAATGAAGATAAATCCAAATAAAACATCATTGTACATCGAATTGGATCAATTTTTGGGTATTAATGATTCTTTCACCTTAAATATGGGTTTATCCACAAGTTCAGTCACACACTAATCAATGAACCACAATTTGTTCTGATGTTGCTCGCTAAAAACACACTCATCCATGGCTCTTCCAAATCCCCTTGGTTATGTGGATAACCCTGGAATTTTTTCATGACATAATTAATATATAAATACAATTATTATACTACTTCAGTTCAAAATAAGAAAAATAATTCTATAATTTATTTTCTATACACACCCACTAATAAAATCCATAAACACCATAGGTTGATGATGGTTATTTCTTGGCTTGGGTAAAACCCACATTCAGAACTCAATGGCTCCCTTAGATTTCTAATTTTGTCCCATGTTTATATGTTGTTAATTTTTTTGGATAACCATGCATGTATGACATTTAATATACATTATATATTTGAATCATTTATTTCATGATCACCCAGTCTCTGATTATCACATTTCATCCATGATTGTCTCTAAAAATATTCCATATTATATCAAAAAAATAATACACAAAAAAATAAAAGTTGTTACATTATCCCTATTGTGGGGATTTATATACTATAAATCCAAAATTAATGGATAATTAAGGTGTGGGTAATGAGAATTCATTTTAGACACAAATACTTCCTATAATTTCTTCTATAAACAAGATGTGAAGGAAACATCATGGTTAAATTTGAAGGTCGAGGAAACTCCATGGAGTCAAAATATAACCCACATATAGAGTCTTCCAATGCTCTCTGCTAAACACTACCCTTGAATATCTTTGATGTGGGATGACTTGGTGAGTCGAACTATGATCACCCTAATGGAATCACGTCCACTGAACATATGTGGTAACCTAATCACAAATCCTATAGGTATCATATCCTATTCCAATTCATGAAACTTAAGGTGTTGAGCTAAACTCACCAGAACATGGTTCTTTAACATTACTTTCTAACACATAAGGAATTGAGAGATAATATTTCAAATCCATTATTTATCTATGAAAATCAGAATGGCTACATAATGTACTATTATATCTTATACACACCTGGATTCAATGTAATGGGATAATAAGGATACTCTCTTAAAACCTACTCTGTCAGTATCAATGGTTCCATTTTCCATTCCCTAAACAGAATGATATTCTCCACAAATTTAGAAAATACACCAAGAACATGTCTAGTGGATATATGATTACATAATGTCTCATAATCAATATCTCCATGTAGGGACTTTTTGACTCCCTATACAAGTATAGGGGTAACACCCATCAACACAAGGTTAGATTTTCTATCGCCATATACAAAATATAATTACAAAGAGATCAAATACTCAGATTCCTTCCTCAACAACATTGAAAAATAAATCCTACTCATATAATTTACATGGAAGTTACCCATCCCAGGGTTATATACAATATGAAATTCTTGATATCGAAGGAAAAAATTTCATCACCAAAGTCTCCATTAAAAAATAAATCTTATAGAATGTATACATGAAAATCTTTTTTTAGAATAGATTAAAACCTAATAACTAATATAGTAGATTCACAACATCTATATTGAAAAGACTACCAATTCTAACTAAAGATCATGGTTTGTATAGCTCTTTTCATGTTTTATAAAACAGTGTGATCCATTGGAAATTACCACCTACCTTCCAATTATAACTCAACCATTGACACATCCTTAAGGCATTAAAGAAAACTATGTACTCAACACCCTCCACAATGAACCCCATGATGTGAGTCCTCTTCAATATCATCCTTATCACATAGAAACCCTACTAGAACCTCTACAAAAAAATAAATGGAATCCCCTTTTAGTTCAAAGATATCATGTGTTCAGATATCCTAGAAAAAATATGTTCGAATCTCTTGAATAAGCCTTACACTATAAAGAAGAATTTTACATCCATCACGCTCTTGGGTTGATCCTAACCAACACTGCCCAGACCTTTCGTGGGACAACTAGTAAAACATCTATTGAGATAACATGTCCTAGAAAGTATACCTACTAAATCCAAAATAAACACATTGAGATAATCCCATGAATATGATTGTAAAACCTCGAGTTTCCACAGCTCGTTTCCCTTTAAATAAAACAATAGTGTGCGATGTACGCAACACCGAGTTCAGGCGCACCACGACCAATCAAACTAGCCATTTAAAAAAGCGGTTATGAATAGTAATTACCACATTTTCAAATTTATATATATCCCATATAATTTTAACATTCATATTTTGTGTTTCTTAAATATAATATAAGGACAAATTAAATGTTTAAATGAAAGAAGTATTTTTTAAAAAATGTAGTTTAACCACCTTTTAATGGAAAACCCTTTTTAAATCCAATATTTGACAGTTTTATATATTCTATTTGACAAAATAAACTTTTTATTTAAAATCGGGACATAAATATTTCCTTTCAATAAATTTTTTTGTGTTTTCTAGTAAATTTCATATTTGAGTGAATAGTAAACAATAATAAATATTAATTAAAAACATCTCTTTTAATCAAAATAATTTATAGTGTTCAATTATATATTTGAAATATTTGGAAGTATAATTAGATTATATTTCTACCATTTAATATAATGTTGGTCATTGGAATTAATTTCACTTTGAAATTGTACATAAATAGTGTCAATCTTTTGATAATTATATTTTTTTAAGAACACACTATTTTTTGACGATAATAATTAGTTATTAAATTAGTTAATGGAACATCTATGTTATGAATTTGGTAAAATAAACACCGTTTTTGAATTTTTAATATCACAGATAGATTAGGATGATTTTTTTGTATTTTTCTGAAAACATCAATTTTTGATGAATAGTAAAACCGCTTAGTAGTAGTTAAAAAACATAATTTTTCATATAAATGAAATTATACCACTTTTGTGAATTGAATTTCTAAAATCTGACATACATGGTTTTTATTATTAAGTAAAATTTGATTCAATAAAATGAAAATTATTATTGGTGAATAGTAACTTTTGAATTAAATTTAACAAGGCTAAAGGTAAATAGGGTAATTCATGTTAAAAAATATTATAATAATTAAAAATTACCTCAACTGTTGTCATAACCTTATTGTATGAGTCATGTCCGGCCAGGGGTATCCTTGGGTCGATTTTGGGACCCCATGGAGCCACATAAGAGTGATAATGACACTTTATTTTAATTTACTTAAAGTAAAGACAAAAATGACATTCACAAATATCTTTTCGTATATCAATTTTTACATGAGGTTATATAATTAATATTTTATACTATTAATACTAATTATAAAGATAAAAATATCTCCTACATTATTGTATTTTTTTCTATAATTTGTATCCATCATATAAATTAAATTATTTATGACACAATAATGATGATATATTCACCTCATAAATAAATGATTTAAATAAATATGACTATTAATATTGAAACAATATCCAAAACCAATCAAAATATCACTGGATAATTTTATTTCGAACATGAGTCATCTTAAAATCATCTTTAATGAGTTTTGGATCTTTTTAAACAGATGATATGTTTATTATAAAATAAAATAATTAAACCTTCTTTAAGAGACCCTCCTCTCCATTATAAATAGACACCAATTCTAACCCATTCCTCACACCTCTCAAGCCCATTGGATTTTCCAGACCCAGGCCAAATAAGCTCTCAATATCCCACTCTTCAACCTTTAATCCTTACCTTAGGAATAAATAACTTCAAGATGTCCTTTTGGTTCAAACCAAAGTGAGTTGCCCAAATTAAAGGTAATAGTTTTTCTTAACATATTTTATTATATTTTACTTTTCCAAACCATAAACTCTTTTATTAATTTATTTTATAAAAACAACTATATCCTTAATATACTATGATGTTGTTAAGAGAAGGAGTAAAACTACACTTACACACACCTCCATCTAATGGGTAAAGAACACACTATTTATGTGGAGGGAAAACTAACGCCTCATGAAAAAATGATTGTTCAATTATCTCCTACTGCCTCTCATGGTGGCCATTAAGATGGAATTGTATTTATATATGCTTTATATTATGTTTATTTTTTCTTTATTCTTCTTTATTTTCCATTTATAGCATACCATTATGGTTTCCATTATGGGGAAATGTGATAATTTCATTTGAGGAATTGCAGACTACCACCCCCTCAAAGAGATATTAATCGTTAATTCCTTAGGTGGGATGTATAAAGGATGGTTTTAATAATATTATATAATATATTATACTGGAATTATAATATACATATTTTTCATTATGTTTTAATTCCATTAAAATACAAAATAGAAATGAAATTAGAGTTCATGCGTATGTTCAGATTACTGTCTCCATGAATGGTGCATTTCATTTATTATCTCCAACTGTAATGTATTGTTATAAATACATATATATACTCTATATATAAGATATATGTGAAATATAAATCATGAATATAATTCTGTATATAAATTACTTTTGACGACATGGACAACATAAAATTATATGAAGTTTACTTTTGACCAAAGTACAAAATATCAACAAAACGACTGATGTTAACTTAAACGATTTAATAATGTTTATAAACTAATAAAATGTCATTTAAAAGGAATAATAAATTTGAAAAATGTTTGCAATAAAATAGAAATTAAAATTATATTATTTTTTAGATGATTAAAGAACGAACAAGTCAAGTCAGACATGAGGTAAGGGTTAATTTCAAAATCCCTTTGTTATCCATGGTTGTTTTTACGTAAGTATCTACTAGGAAATCATTATCATCCACATCCATGTTTTTTTAAAGGGTATTTCAATACTTTTTTACTATTTACTAGACTATGGGTTAATGTCATTTATACCCTTGTTATCCTTTTTATAAAATGGTTTGAAATGAATCATTCTGTCATTTTCCAATCAATGTACTTTATGACCTTTTCGAAAAATTAAGGTAATAATGTTTTTTAACTAATACGGTGGGTGAGACCATTTTCTTCCATTATAACATCACCAAAGATTCCCTTACATGATTATAAAAATATTTCCAAATTAAATTATTTCTTATATAATAATATTACATTTAAATTATTTCAAAATAAAAAGAGATATTTCTTCCAAGTAGTTTTGATTTCATATTTTCAACATCCTTTGATAGATTTTACATTTATTTGAAAGTTGATTTGTTATAATAAAATCATCCATATTGTACTAAATGAGTTATAATTTTTTGGACTGTGGATGTGTTATTGTTATACCATTCATGGTTTATGGTTAATGTACTGACATTTCATATGCTACTTTAAATATGAATGATTATGTTATGTTTCAACCTTTTCATATAAGAAATATATTGGACTTATTTTGTGACAGGTGGAGCCTTTTATATCTCCTCTATGCATCAGAAGGTATCATTAGACAATTTTATGTGGAATTTGATGATGCCTTTCCCGATTTGATATACGGTTTTTTCCGATGCCTAAATCATTTTTAGACGTATTGGCCGAGGCCTTGAGAAGATGTTTCAGAATGTCTGATATTATACATTCCCTCATTTTGAAAATAAAAATGATGGTTCATATAGTCATTAAACTAGTATAATACCCATTACTATGTTTTATTATGCAATTATTTACCTAGATAATATTTCTTCCATAAATAGTTCATGTTTATTATTTGTATAGGAATGTGTTTTCAATTATTCAATATACTTAATGTTTATTTTATTTTCCACAATATATCTTACCCTTACTGAGATTTTTAGGTCACCCATTTCTTAAGATTCATTTTCCCAAGATATAAATAAGTTGTTTATGAGTGATTTCAGGAATAATCTAGAAGGTTTGGATGATTATAATGGAATACATCAATGTTGTATGTATTTTCAAGTTGTAATGTTGAACTTATGTATTTATCTTGTTTCCATGGAAACTAAAATTATCAGTATTTCGGGATTTGATCCCTTGGGATCATGATAATATTATGTAATAATTTATCGACTATGGGTAACTAGGGCCAGGGAATTATAGGTGGAATCAGAGAAAGATTAGTACAAACCATGGAAACTAGATTTTGATAAACTCTGATTAGAACACATTACCCTAAGATAGACTTTGAGGATAAGTATTGAAGAACATCCTAAGAATTTTGGTAATTTAGAGATTTGGTGTGTTTTCCGAGCAATAAAAACTTTTCTGGATATGTGAAGGTAGAGGATGCTCTAGCACAGATGTACCTAAGAGTGGAAACTCCAACAAAGAGTTTCAGGCTTGACCCGAGGTATCCAGGTAAACCATAATGGGATTTGATGCACCCATGGTTACGACACTCCTGTGGGATATGCTTAAGATAATTCTCATTTACATTACAAACCATTATGAAGGAGACATGAGTATATACCTCCTCAAATACAGCATTTTTAGGATTATGGATTAAATCTATAAATTTTTCCATTTATTCTAAGTGTTTTACATTTTGGAATTATGTATTTCGATTAATAAAATAATACAATGTATGAAATTGTTTACAAATGGCGCCTAATGGGAGGAATGTAATCCTTATAAATGCATGTAATCTATGTAGGGATTTCCCTCTTACTCAAGATAATTATAGTGGAGATGGTGATTCAACTAGTTCGGGTCAACTTGTCACCATATTGGGACAACATACTCGAGTTATGAATAATAACATAACCCATAAGGAGAACACTGATCCACAACACTGAGGATCAATGTTAGACCGATTAATGAGGCAAAAACCACCAAAAATCAATGGGAATACAAATCCACAAGTATCTAAGAAATGGATCTGTTCCATAGAGAAAATATTTCTTTCTTTGGGGAGTAGTGAATTGGAAAATGTTGTCATGGCATTTTATCACCTCACATGAGTTGCAGATTAATGGTGGTCATTAATTCAAAAAAAAATAAGGATGAAGAAGTATAATCAATGGAATAGAGGGAGATTAAATAGATTATCTTAGAAAAATACATTCTTTGTGACCATCGAGCGGATATGGGAAGGCAATTTCTGAGTCTAAGGAAAAAAGATGATGAGAATGTTGCAAAGTATGAAGTTATTGTTAGAAGGTTTGCAAGGCATGCTAAAGATTATATATTTAAACTAAGGTGTAAGATTGATCGATTATTTTATGTGTTAATACCATTTCTCCATCGATCATTAGTCTCAAAATCCTTCTCATCCTATGAAGATATTATTTCATGTGCAATCAATAAAAAAAGTATTCTCTATGTCTTATGACATTAAAAAAATTAAGAGATTTAGAGATCTTTTGAACACTCTAGGAAAGGAAATAATGAAATAGGGAATGAGGAAGGAGTTGAGTTTCCACCCTTTGGTAATTATGGATGGAAGCACCCTGGAGCTTATCTAAAAGAAAAACGAGTAAGCTACAAATGTGGACAGAAAGGCCATCTTGCTGGTGAATTTAAAGGAAATAAAGAATCTGTCAATGTTGAATGCTACAATTTTAGATAAATGGGATATTATAAAAATGAATTTTCTAAGCACCAAGGAAACATACATAAAAAAATACCAAGATAGAAAGGCCAATATTATGCTGTTACTACACATGAAGTGGAGTAATTAATGTATTAGTGTTTTTGGATTCTATAATTATTTTTTTAGTTATAATAACCCTAATGGCACGAATGCGTTTATTTTTATTGATTTTTGATAACCCGCCTTTCAAGGGACGAGGGGGAACCCTTAAAAAGCCTGTAGGCTTAGATATTACATGGCACATATGCTTAGGAGAGTACATGACCCGATGGTATTAGGGAATTCAACCAGACTATTAATAAAGAACTTCCTCTCCCCAGAATCTGCATCATGATAGTAGCCCTCCACATTCGCATAGTTGTCTGGCTTGGCTTCCCGTGCTAGTACAGGGTGGTCCCGATGACATATCCATGCCATCTAATTTTGAAAAATCCATTTGGATATTCTCTCCTGAGTTCACCTGCTCTGAATCCACTTCTTGGGATTCTCTTTTTTGTAGAGTCTGTCTTGGGAAAATGCATGTGTCCTGAAGGCCTTGAGGTGGCCCGAAGGCCTTAATGGTGGCCCATAATCCCTACTGACCCGAAGGCCTAGGTGGCCCGAAAGCTTTATGGAATCCAATCCAAAACCAGTGGTCCATGGTTAATAGTTACAACTACTACAATATCTAATAGTACCTTCTATAGAACCCGCACAGTGTACAGTTCTGCTACAGTACATATATAGTGTGTAGTTCTGCTACAGTAATCACACAATGTATAGTTCTTCTATAGTTCCTGCTACAGTGATTACTATAGTACCTACTACAGTTCTACTATACTAGCCTTGAAATATGCCTCTACTGGGTTTTGAAACAGTGACTCTGGGATGCACTTTAGGATACCTCACCAACTGGGCTAAGGATCACGTGCTATTCTCTTTATAATTTAAAAGATATATATACAAGGATTTTACTCTAGTAATTTATTATTTTAATTAAGGTTTTAATATGATGAAGTTAATCATATTTTCAGTATGTTACAATATGATAGACATTACATTGTTTGTGGAATCTAATGTTACAGTTGATTTTGGAATTGAGAGATCTTTTAGAGAGAATTTGGACAAAAGTATTTTGGATAACTATAAATGTTGTAAGGGGTTAATTTGAACTTGGAATATTATTTATTAAGATTATTTTTGGGATATTATTATACTATAGTTTTAGAAAAAGGACATCATGTGGGTCAGGCAATAACCCATCGCGTCGGACAAAGCTGCATGAATTGAACCCATAACAATTGTGTGACAAGGCTTTATGACATACCACTATCCTACATGAAGTCTCTGGTTATTATAAATTATTATTCTTCATGGTATATGTTTCGAACCTTATACGATTATTATAAATAAAATATTTTTTAGTTCTAATATCTTTTGGTGTGAATGATAACTTTGTGGTAAAAATTAGTTAAAATATGAAACTCTACTTGTCAAGTATATTTTTTGTCTCTCTTAATCTATGATGAAATTAATTCTTAAAAATTAAGTAAGGGATCTTAAAACAAAAAATGTGTTATCCTAAAACCTTATGTTTTTCTAAATGGATGATATTTTAAATCATCATAGATTGATAGATTTGAGGCCCTCAATTTTACAATGTTTTATGATTGATGACCTCAATAACTCCTTATAAATATATAAAATTTCCCTTCAATTATGTGTTTTAATTTCAGCCATTGTTCTCCTAATTGAGATCATAATTTGGTAGGGATTTTTCCATTTCCCTTTCCCTCTTATTAAGACAATATATTATTAACCCTACTTCCAATGTGGGTTTTCTACATGTTATTTTCTATTTTTACCCATGTATTTTCGAAGAAAAAATTCAAATTACGAGGAATATTTTTATTAAAATAGCGAAGAATGTAATACCACCTGCTTCCACAATATTTTTGTCTTTAAATAATACAAGAGCGTGTGATGTACGCAACACTGAGTTCAAGCACACCACGACCTATCAAATTAGCCATTTAAAAAGTAGTTATTAATATTAATAACCAAATTTTGAATTTTATACCTATCCCATATAATTTTTACATTCATATTTTGTGTTTCTCAGACATAATATATGGAAAAATTAAATATTTAGATAAAAGAAGTGTTTATCAAAAAATAAAGTTTTACCACCTTTTAATGGGAAACCCCATTTAAATCCAATATTTGACACTTTTATATATTCAATTTGACAATATAAACTTTTTATTTATAATCGGGACATATTAAATTAGTTTGGATAAATTTTTGGTGTTTTTTTGGTAACTTTCATATTTGGGTGAATAGTGAAAATACTAATTGATAATTGAAAAAAACTTTTTTAATCGATATAATATATAGTGTTAAATTATACATTGTAATGATTTGGAAGTATAATTATTTTATATTTTTACCATTTAATCCAAATTCAGTAATTAGAATTTATTTCACTTTGAAATTATACATAAACAAGTGTCAATCTTTTGATAGTTATTGTTTTTTAAAAACACGTTATTTGTTTTAACAAATGGAATTAATTTTAAATTAATTAATTCAACCTCTATGTTTTTAATTTTCTAAAATAGATATCATTTTTGAATTTTAAATATAAAAAATATCTTGGGCTTAATTTTTGGTATTTTTCTGAAAAACATCAATTTTTGATGAATAGTAAAACCACATAGTAGTAGTTGAAAAACTGAATTTTTTTTAAATGAAATTTTACCTCTTCTGGAAATTTAATTTTGAAATCATGACATACATGGTTGTTATTATTAAGTAATATGTGGTTCAATAATATGAAAATAATTTTCGGTGAATAGTTTCATTTGACATTTATTTTCCGCAGTTAAAGGTAAATAATGTAATTCAAGGTAAAAAGAATATTATAATAATAGCAAATTACTATAAAACTTGTCCTAAACTTATTGGATGAGTAATGGTATAGCATGAGAATCCTTGGGTCTATTTTGGGACCTCATTGAGCCACATAAGAGTGATAATGACTCTTTATTTTAATTAAATTAAATTAAAGTCAAAATGACATTAACAAATATCATTTACTATATCAATGTTTACAAGGGGTTATATAAGTCACTGTTTCAACTATAAATATTCCCTTGAAATTTAATAAGATTTCCTACATTATGGTATTTGTTTTATAATATTTTGACAACATATAAATTCAATTCTTTATGACACAATAATGAGGTAGTATTCACCTAATTAATAAATGATGTAAATATATAAGATTATTAATATTACAAAAATATCCAAGAACTGCCCAATTCTTATTGGATGATTTTATTTTGAACACTAGTTATCTTATATTGTACTTTAATGATTTTTGGACCTCTTAAAACCGAATATATCTTTATAATAAAATAACATTTTCAAACATTCTTAAAGAGCTCATGCTCTCCCTTATAAAAAGACACACTTCTAACCCATTCGTCACACCTCTCAAGCCCCTTGTCTTGACCAAACCCTAAAAAAATAAGCTCTAAATATCCTTATATTCCACCTATAAGCCATACCATAGGCGTACTTCACTTTAATAAGTCCTTTTGGTTCAAACCAAAGGGAGTTACCCAAATTAAAGGTAACAGTTTCTCTTAACTTATTTTCTTTTATTTTTATTCTCCAAACCATAAAATATTTTTATACATTTATTTTTTAACAAAAACCGTATCCTCAATATTATATGATTTTTTATGTGAAATATTCAAACAATAGTTACACACACCTCCAACTATTGGGTAAAAACACATTGTTTCTCAGGATGGCCATCTAACGCCTCACGAAACGATGATTGTTCAATTATCTACTATAGCCTTTCATGATGGCCATTAAGATGGAACTATATTTATATATCATATATATTATTTTTATGCTTTCTTTATGCTTCTGTATTTTCAATTTATATCATACCTTCCTGGTTTCCATTAAGTGTAAACGTGATATTTTCATTTGAGGAAATGTGGACTACGACCCAATAAATGGGATATGACTTGTTAATACCTTATGTGAGATGCATAAAGGATGGATTTAATTATATAATATATGATATTATACTGGAATTATCATATACCTATGTATCGATATGTTTTAATTACATTAAAATTCAAAATATAAAGGAAAGAAATATTCATGTGTACGTACGACTTACCGTCTCCATGAACGGTGCATTTTATTTCTTAACTCCAAATGTTATGTATTGTTATAAAAAAATATACATACTGGATATATAATATATATATGATATCAAAATCTTGAATATCATTCTGGATTTAATATACATTTTACCACATGGACATCATGTAATTATAAGAAGTTTACTTTTGTCTCAAGTACCAAATTTCAACAAAACGACCATTATAAAATTGAATTATTTCGTAATGTTTATAACGTAATGCTGCAAATAATTTTTTTTCACATTTTCAAAAGCCGGTTTAAGGGTTTTCGGTACCCATTACACCATTTCACCACATCCTTTTAACCACATCTCAACATCTAGATGAAATACACATTTCAAATTTCAAATTCAAATCCACCGCCAACCGCCTCGAGCTTTGAACCAACTTCATCTTCACATGCCCACGATCACCTCAAACCTGCCAATGAATCCTGCGACAGAGCTGACATTCCTCACGATGCACACCACACGTCAATCCCTCACTGTGCAACAGCCCGCACGCAATTCAAAAGCCACTCGACGGCCCGAACACCGTCACACGCCATACCTTCACCGGAACACTAGCGAGGTACACCAGCTCCCATCGTCGTCTTCACTGGAGACCATCGTCGTCGTCCCTGGAGAGCTTCACCAATATCAAAAATATCACCATCGGAGAAACATCCTGACACCATAACATCAACTTCTTCACCAAAATCACAAAGAGAACAAAAAAAGGCCTAAAACCTTCACCCCCCATCTTGCAAAAAGGAATCAATCACAAAAACTCTGTGATATACAAAAATACATCAACTCCAGCAACCGTCACGAACAACAAAAATAAAAGAGATCAAAAAAAATTCCACCAAAAACCAAATCAAGACGATCTAGAAACATCACCACAGTATCACCCTGACTCTAAAAATCCTTCCGGCACCCAAACAACCAACCACATCAGACACATCAAGACCTCAACGAATTCAAAGGAGAAGAGAAGGAACCCACAATCCGTAGACAAACGAGCGCGACCCCCCAACACTGAAAAAAGATCACTATAGGGAAATCGTAAGAAGCCGAGAATAACACCAGGAGTGCTCCGAAGAGTATGTCGTCGACGCAGACCGGTCTTACACCCGCAGATCTAAACCAGCAACCACTGAAGCCCAAAGATAACCTTCACAGAAAAAGGGATGACCACAAACCCGACAGACACAATTACGGCAGAGATCCTCCACAAACCCACCAAAGGCGGGCGAAAACGCCGTGTCTTCCGTAGTGATGGAGCGGTGACGACGAGAGGAAAATGACCTAGGTCGGGAGCCCTTTACGGGGGGCATCATAAAAAAATCATGGATTTATAATGTAATAAGAAGTGATATAAAAGGAATAATAAATTTGAAAAAGGTTATTAAGAAAGTATAAATTAACTTTATTTTATTATTGATGTTTTTAAAAAATAAACAGGTCATTTCAGACACGAGGTAAGGGTAAATTTAATAATCTCTTTATTATCTAAGGTTGTTTTTACGTAAGTATCTTCTAGGACCTCTTTATCATCCACATACATGTTTCGTAAATGATTTGTTCAAAAAATTATTAGTATTTACTACACTATGGGTTAATGTCATATAATCCCTTGTTTGAATTTTTATAAAATTGTTTGAAAGGAATCTTTCTGTCATTTTCAAAACAAGGTACTTTATGACCGTTCCCACAAAATTAATGTAAGAACGTTTTTTAACTTATATGGTTGGTGAAGATATTTTCCACCTTTAAATCAATGTAGAAGCTTCACTTAAAACCGTATAAAAATATTTTCAAACTAAACTATTTCTCCTATAATTATGTTACTTTATAATCATTTTAAAATAGAGTGACATATTTCTCTCAAGTAGTTTTGATTTCATCTATTTCAACATCCTTTGATGGATTTTACACTTGTTTAAAAGCATATATGTTATAATAAAATATTCCATATTGTATTCAATGAGTTATGATATGTTTGACTATGGATGTGTTTTTTATTCTATTCATGGTTTATGTTTAATGTATTGACATTTCGTATGCTAGTTTTAATATGAATCATTATGTTATGCTTAAACCTTATCATATGAGGAATGTTTTGGACATAATAAGTGACGAGTGGAGCCCACTATAGCTCCATGATGCATTGGAATTTCTCATGAGACAATTTTACGTGGAATTAGATAAGGCCTTTCCCAGTTTGATATATGGTTATCCCTGAGGCCAAAATAATTTTTAGATGTCTTGGTCGATGCCTTGAAAATATGTTTCAGAATGTATGGAATTATATATTACCTTATTATGAAAATAATATTGATGGTTCATGTTGTTACTCGACTAGTAGAATACCCATGACTATGTTTTATTATGGAATTATTTACTCATATCACATTTCTTTCATAAACTGTTCATGTTTATTATTTATAAAGGAATGTGTTTTCAATTATTCACCATGCCTAATGATTATGTTAATTTCCACTATATTTTATACCCATACTGAGCATTTGAGCTCACCCCATTCTAATGTTTCATTTTCCCGTGATATGAAGAAGTATGTTATGAGTGACTTTCTGACATAATCTAAGAGGCTTGGATGTTTCTAATCGAATAAATTAGTGTTGTATTTCTTTTCAAGTAGTAATGTTGAACTTATATATGTATCTTGTTTTCAAGGTTATTAAATGGATCCGTCATTCAGGATTTTATCCCTTGTGATCATGCCAATATTATGTAATAATGCACCGACTTTGGGTAACTGGGGTTGGGGCGTTACAATGGTTCACTCATTGTAAATCCAGAACTACTATCATATTTCTCAAGTGCTCCTCCTCAGATTGTGAGTAAATTAGGATATCATAAATTAGTACTGTTGTAATCCTCTCTATAAAAGGATAAAATATTTTTTTTCATGAATCCCATGAACACTGCTCAAGAATTCATCACACTAAAAAACAACACCATGTACTCATAGTGATTATTACAACATTGAAAATCTTTTTATGTATATCATTTCCCCATACTTGTAGCTGGTGATAGATAGATATGAGTTCAATCATCAAGAACCATCATGCCTCTCTCAACAGGTCAAAGAGATCATAAAACCTCATTAGAGGATACTTAATATATATGGTCACATAGTTCAGGAGATAGTAATCCACAAAAAACCTCAACCATTTTTTTAACTTCTTAGCGAACAACACTAGGGCTTCCTAAGGTGAAACGTTAGGTCTGACATTGCTCTTCCATTGCATGTCCTGCATCTACACAGTCAACTTTCAAATCTATTTAGGATTCATCTGATATACTAGTGTAGATATTTTGTTCATCCCAACGTGTAGATCAATGTAGATTTATTTCTCCCATTGGAGAGGTAATCATGGTACGTCCTTAGAATGGATTTCCTGATACTCTTCCACAACATAGGGAATCTAAAAAAAATTGTATTCACTACAATAATGGTCATGCTGGAAGGCTGATGTTTAATTAGATGTGGTCTCCTAAACATGAATCCATCATTCTCTTTTAGGGTCTACATATCACCCACAACAGAAAACAATGTGTCATCACTATAGAAAAACCACATACTTCATCCAAAATAGCCAATTTGTGCAAGAACTGTTGATAGCTAGATCTTAACTAAGATGAAATTGTAATTAATCATGGTTGATACAATGAGATACCAATAGGAACACCCAATTCGAATACTCATGTCACACTTTTAGTATATGTTCATGATTAATGAGTCACTTGTATTTTCTTTCTCTAAATACAATGGTCATTCCAAGGTTTTAAGAAGAATCTCTATTCATATAACCTGATATATGGAGATTATTGAATGAATCAAACTTCTATAAATTATTTATATAGTTAAGGTATAAAGAAAAAAAATCATAAATCATATCATCCAATAATCCTCAAGGTCACAATCCTACCCCTCGTCCCTAAGCACAATCACTATATGATAGGTGTGAACCACCAGGGGGTGGTGGTAACAGTTAAAAATGACTACTAAATCCAAAAGCTATCCCAAATCCTATTCTACATTCATAACCATGAATAATTTAATTTTCCTACCACTTCCACTTCCTAAATAGACCATCTAGTGTCTTTCAATTACCAGTATGGAGGGCTGGTCGATCTCATGTATGACTTCCCTTACTGTCAAAAGAGTAGAATGACATCTTCTCAGAATTACAAGAACAATAATTTTATCCCTAAATCATTTAACAACTATCATGTGATTTCCTCTAAAAACATATCACATGTACGGCTCCTAAAGACTAACTTAATCTCATTTTGGTCTATGTCTCTACTTCTGTGTGTCCACATCTGGAAACAATTTGGTGGGTCATCTCAATAAGGAATCATTATCCAACCAATGGATGCATTAACTCCACATCATATGTGGGAATTAATTGAGGTATAACATTGGAATATAGGCCTATAAATAGTCCTCACTCGAAATTCCTTTCATGAAATAAATAATAATGAACCGTAACCATTGATTACTATGAGAGGTTGGTAAACCTAAATGAATACTTAGACACTATAAACATTCCCTAATGATGTTTTAGAATCTTCTATATGTGTAATCCACTTAATTGACAATAACAATTCTCATCACGATTCATGAAGTAATGCTCAGAAAAATCAAAAGCTGTATCATGTATGAATATTTTTCTATGCACCTTAATCATCTTGTAGATCCATAAAGAATTCTAACAACAAGGTCTAACATCTGATTTGCAATTTCCCTAACTATATGGAAACCATGCATTATTTCCTCAATAAAATCCCCAATCACATGTTGTTTTGGATCACTCATGATACATAGCGGACATTGAATCTAAAACTCATGAAGCACACTCGACATGTGAACCACATATGATATTTCTTTTGGTACCATATGTTGATCATCATGTGGTGGTATGATTGGTTCACCATAAAAGGGAAACACATCCTCGATGTTTCCATTAATTATATCCTCTTTACTAAGGGGATAATCCTCATGAAACAATATTTTAATCCCATTTGGAATATAACGTTAAGGAATCTTAAAATTGAAAATTTTTTCTACATTGAATGTGCATATCTTGAGATCTGAGCCAGAAGGACATGCAAACCACAAACCATTAAAATAGGATTTATTAAATATTTTGTTCACGCTATTGGTTTTTAAATATACATATTCAATAAGACTGTTATCAGGTTCCTTGTGTATGGATATGTTCATCACATCACCATCACTAGAGAACATGGCCTGAATATTGATCTTAAAACACATATCTTAATTTCAATATATGCCAACAAGTCTCACATACATGGGTAATAAGGTGAAACAAACCCTTCTCTGATAAAACACTATCACGAACAATCCCAATGGGGCTCATGTCATGACTACACCAAGATTTCTTCTAATAGGACATGGGTTGGCCACTAGCGATGATTAGGCATATCAAACACATGTGAGGGATTAACCCGATTTTCCTATATAGATGCACCATATCAAAGCCCATACAATTTAAAAATATAAAACAATTGATTACCATACATTCCTACAAATAGAATCCCTCCATGAGTGTATTTCAAAAAGTAATGGAAATCAATGGGCCCAAATACAAGACTATCATAAGAACTGGAGCCAACAATAAACTATAGGGTAAGAGGGGATTGATGATAATGAAAATAATGAAATACACCTTGGTCTATCTAGATCACAAAGATCTGTATAGTCATAGTCCCCCTAATACTACATAATATGGTGGATCTTCTGCATAAGATAAGACACATGAATGCAAATCCCTTGTAGGGGTGAGTATAATAAAACCTACTGTGAAATCTCAAAGACACTAAGCATATAGCATCGAGAATAATATCTATCTCATCATAGGTATATATCAAAAGAATATATAGAAAGAACATCCTAATATGCTCATAATAGGCACACAATCTCATTTTTATGACACCTATACTTCCATCCTAGTATCAATCTGCAATGTATCCACGTAGCTCTCAACAAGGAGAAATCACTCCACAAATCCAAAATAACTAATGATTTTTTCCATATATGTCATTATTATCGGCTCTATCAATAGGGAAAATATGATCGATCACTGAAGAGAATGATAAATATAAAGGGGGTCACAACATGAGCCATGTTGTATACCAACACCCATATTTGGACTAACCCACTTTGTAGGGTATCGACGCCTATATTGTTAAGGTCATGATGATTCTGAGAGCCCCACGTTGGGCTTGTGATGATTAATGATTTCACTATGTGGCTCATGGAAGGATACCAAAAACTCTATCCATGACTAAGTTTCTCTAGAGGGTATTCAAAGATAATTCACCAGACTCGATTCCATAATAACATTCATGGAATATATGAAGGGAATATACCCTAATATAACTTTTCGAAGATGAAGTTGTGAAGGGATTAAGGAAATATTAGTAGGAGTACACATAGTGTACTGAAATTACACAGCATGTGCCTATAGCACTAGGTTCTACCAATGTATCCCACATTGTGACCATGTTTTTGTCCACATTAGAGTACATGGAGTGTGTGATCCCAAGTAGTAAATACAAAAAAAAGACATTTAACAAAACTAGTATTGATCAACATGATAAAAAGTGATGCTAAATTTAATCTTTGTTAGTTTTAATATAAGACTAACATATTTAACCATTTACCATCATTTTTTAATTAGCGCTGATATAGGTCCCCATTATCAGTGATTTTTAGTACTGATAAAGGTTACCCTTTATCAGTTCATTATTTTTAGCATTGATAAACGGTACCCTTTATCAGCCCTATATTTTTATCACTCATAAAGGATCCAATTTTTTATATTTTTTTCACCGATAATGGTCTGAATAAATAAAAAGAAATAAATAAATAAAAAATAAAAAATGTGTTTATGAAAAAAGTATTTCAAATTTTATTAATTAAATAATTATTGATACAAATAAATAAATTGATTATACTATATGTAAATTTAAATTGCTAATAAATAGTATTTATTTATCACAAACGAGAGGATTTCCCCTTTTAGAGAACATAATTAAGTAAATGGGAGGTATTTTCCCTTATACTTTATTGTGTTCCCTAAAATAGGAAATGACTACCATTTGTGATAGTTAAACCATTGTCACTAGTTATTAACTCGATGTATCCATTTACACGAACTCCTTCTAGATAAAATATCAATATATCTAGATTAATTATAAAGTGAATAGAAAGAAGGAAATGGAGAGGGAAGAAATAATAGAATCACAATACACAACTGTAGCATTATATAACACCTGGTATTAGGTTTCTGCAATGTAATTTCATATCACGAGTGTGTGTTACTAAAATCAATTTATTTGTTTTGATGTGTAAGAATTTTTAATGAAGAAAAAATTTCATTTTTATGCTCAATTTTATCCAAAAGGGTCAGAAAAAAACATTAAAAAAATAATTGGTTGAAGATTTTTTTATATTAATTTTTTATAAAACACTGTTTTTAATTGGTTTTATTTTATTAAAAAATGATAGGAATTTATTTTATAGGACAAATATTTTCATGGAGGAATGTACTTAGTTAAATCATATTGAAATGATCCATAAATCATTTCATAATTGTAAGAATCATCTATACCTAAATTTGATGCACAGTGTGACCACTATGACTCAATGCATCTGTTATCAATTTAAAATAGAAAATTTAGATAAAAAATTCACTAAATGAAAAAAAATTGTATTTTATAAATAATTTTTGGATATAATTTCATAATTCCATAGGGAAATGTGGAAATCATTATACCAGAAAACCGATACATGATGTGACCTGTATGAGTCCACGTGCATGTTTCATGTTTAAAATGAAATTTTAGTAAAAAAGACATGTGACATACTCAAAAAAAAGAAAACAAATTCATATTATTTTTATATGTTAATAAAATATCCCTATGTTATTTGAGGCATGTTCGAATCAGTCATACCTCATTCTGATGCACAGTGTGATTAGTATTACTACATGTGGGTCTTTTAATTTAAAAATGACATCAACTGTTATAAACAAGAAAAACATGCCTGCTCAAAACCGAGAAAACACATTCATATTGTTTTGAAAATTTATAAAATGAATAATATATCAT
Source organism: Viscum album (assembly GCA_963277665.1). Taxonomy (NCBI): domain Eukaryota; kingdom Viridiplantae; phylum Streptophyta; class Magnoliopsida; order Santalales; family Viscaceae; genus Viscum; species Viscum album. The sequence goes on along the minus strand of OY728164.1, from coordinate 916,065,864 downwards.
TTTTTATGTGTAGGAATTAGCCACACCTCACTTCGATGCATGGTGTTCCTTGTATGACTCAATTATTCCACTATCATTTTATAATCGACAGTTTAGTTCATAAAATTTCAGTCACTGAAAACCGAGAAAAACACTAGGATCTTATTAATAATTTAAGAAATTGATTCATAGCTCATTTAACATGTGTAATAATTTGTATCACATTAAACTAATACATTATGTGATCAATATGAGTCGATGTGTGTGTTTCCAGTTAAAAAAAAATATTGTAGTAAAAAATACATGTGACATACTTAAAATTGAGTAAAGGATTTTAGATTGTTTTTATAATAATTGATAATGATTCATAAGATATTTAAAACTTTTAAGAGTTAGTCTCACCTCAATTTGACACATGGTGTGACAAATATGACTCAATTTGTGTCTTCTTATTTAAAATTGTCATCAATTTCAGTAAAAGGACAACTCACCTACTCAGCACTGCTTAAATGCATTCAGATTGTTATGATACATTTGAAAAATATTTAAATGACATTTTTTGACCTTTAGTAATTATCCAATCATAAATATGATTTATCATGTGATGTTTATGTCTTTGATATCATTTATTCAATATATAAGTATCATTTTAGCTCAAAACATCAATCACATCTCCCAAATTGAGGGAAAAACACCTAGATTGTTTTCTCATTATTTAAATTCAGTATTCAACCAAGGATGATGCTTTAATTGGGAAATCAAAATCAGTTCATGTCATCCTAATTTATACAATCTATTAGACGTTATAGGGGATACAACCTAGGGGATTTGTATTCTCGATAGAGGAACACAATCAATGAATACTTTAATAATAAAATGATATTTTTATGAGAAGGTGAAAAAAAACAAAATATGTTTTTCCATATAATATAATATGTTCTCTACTGTATTAACATAATCTAATATAAAGGTTTAACTCATCATGTAGGTATTTTTTTACACAGGATGAAATTTTCAATAACTCATAATAATAAACAATATTGATGGAAACCCCTTAATACGATGTAAAAGAAATGTTACGATATACATTCACTATTTTACCGAATAATTATATAATAAAATGTTGATTTAATTTTTATTTTTCATGGTAGAGTTCATTTATTTTAGAAGATTTCGGTCCGTGTTTCTTCCCTTAAAAGAAGAGCAATGATAGTCTCTCTGCTCAATCATAGGGGTAATCTTGATATTTTCTTTGTAAAATCATTGTCCATAGAATTAATTTATTGTTTCATATTTATGTTTCATTTATTTATTTTAATTATTTATCACATAATATTTTATTTCATATAAAGTTGGATTCTTTTGTCTGAGTTAGGGTCGTGAGTCCAAATATCATTCCTTTCTATATAAAAATATCTTCATACTTCTCCTTCAAAACATTTTCACCACTATAGTTTTGCCTTTATCACATTCATTCAAATTACATCAAATGCATTTTCTAGAAGGGAAACTGTGCTTACACTACTCAATTATATTAGTAATATTTATGTTTTCAAAGTAAAACAATTATCTATTGAATTAATGTATTTTTTCATATTTATGTTTCATTTATTTTATTTTAGTATTACTCAAATATTTTTTTTCATATATAAGTGGAATATTTTGTTCGAGTTGAGCTGGTATATCCATCATTCATTCCTTTATAAACCAAATCTTCCAGAATTCTTCTACATCAAGACCATTTCACCCCTACAGTGGTGCATTAATCACATTATTTCATGATACCTATATTGTATTTGCAAGAAGATAAATGACATGAACTCTAATAAATTAAAGAGATAACATTGATGTTTTCACAATAAAATCATTTTCTATATAATTCATCTATTGCCTCATTTATTTTGTCTAATTTATTTCTTTTTAGTATTACTCACGTAATAATTTTTTTATTATATAGGTGTGTTAATTTTTCCATGTTGGGATGGTTTTTCTATATATCATGTTTTTCCACATCAAAACTTCAAAAAAAATCTTCTCCCTCAAAACGTTTCTCCCCTATGATATGGAAATTTATCACTTTTATTTATGTTCCATCTACTGCTCAATCATAGTAGCAATCATGATATTTTTATAGTAAAATAGTTCCCTATAAAATTAATTTATTATTTCATATTTATGTTTTATTTATTTATCTTTTATTACTCATAAAAACGCTTTCTTATATAGGTGATTTTTCTTTTCTGTTGATGTGGTTTTTTTAAGCTACACATGCAATGATGGAAGTTCGCCAAAAGAAATTCAGTCGAAATTGTGGTAAAATATACAGTTATGATTGTTTTGAGACATTGGGATGTATAAGAATCCGCCTCACCTCATTTAGACACATGATTTGGCCAGTATGACTCTATTTACATCTCTCTATTAAAAATTTATATTAACTTTATTACAAATTAAATCCGACTAAATGTGTTTTTTCTCAGTTAATAATCATCATTTGAATTTAAAAAGTGTCACCCATTGAGAACTGAGAAAACATGCTCTAATTTTGTTTTTGATAATTTAGTGAATCAATTAATAAATGATTTGTGAAGTGTAGGAATATTTCTCATATCAAACTGATAGACAATGTGATCTGTTTTGATCAAAGTGCATGTTTCAAGTTCAAAATGAAATTTTAGTAAAAAAAGGAAGGTGATGTACTCAAAACCACCAAAACATATTGGTATTGTTTTTATACATTAGGAAAATAATATATATGTGATTTGGAACATGTAGGAATCCATCATTTTTCAATCTGACGCATGGTGTGACTGGTATGACTCTAAGTGTGTCTTTATTTAAAACTTGACATCAATTTTAGTAAAATAACAATCCTACTCAAAATTTAACAAAAAAATTTCAGATTGTATTTATACATTAGTAAAATTATCCATATGTGATTTGAGACATGTATGAAACATTTTCACCTCAATATGACATATGATGTGACCATTATGAATCCAAGCGCATGTTTTAATTTAAAATCAAACTCAATTTTAATAAAAGGCCTACTAACCTTTTCAAAACTAAGAAATCAGATTATACTTTTTTAAATATGTTATTAATAAGATACATAAGTAAATTTTGATGTTTAGGATTCCATCACACATTAATAAGTACAAAATGTCATTTGTATGAGTTATAGTGCTTGTTTCAATTTTAATATCCCATTTTCGTGAAAAAACTTGTGACGTACTAAAAACCATGAAAACAAATTCATATTGTTTTAATACATTAGTAAAATGATATATATTTAATTTGGGATGTTTATGATTCAAATACACCTCAATCTGACGCATAGTGTGACCCGTATGACTCAATGTTCATATTATAAATTAAAATTTTCATCATTTTTTTAAAAATAGACAACCTTCCTACTCAAAACATAGAAAACACATTCAGATTATTTTGATAAATTATGAAAAGGATCCATTTTTCATTTCTTTACTATATTAATCAATGCCACTTTAATCTAATTCATTATGAGCTCGTTATGACTCAACATTTCTATTATCACTTCCAAATCAACATTTTACATGAAAAATATCCACTCACTAAAAGTAAATAAAATGCACTCTAAATTTATTGATAATTTATGAAAATAATTCATAATCCTTTTTTGATTTGTATGAATCTATTTTACATCAAACAGATATATGATGTGATTAGAATGATTCAAATGTGTGTGTTTGCAGTTTAAAATGAAATTTTTGTAAAAAATACAATAGAAGTTCAAAATGGAGAGAAAAAAATTAATATTGTTTTGATACTTAAAAATATAGTCCAAAAGTCCTTTTAGGCATGTTGGAGTTACCCACACCTCAATTTGATCCCTGATGTGACCAGTATGACCCCATGTGTGTCTTTTCATTTTTAATTTGTCTTCAATTTTAATAAAATGACACATTCTGTTAATTTATTTCTTTATATTATCATTAATATAATTTTTTTTCATACAGAAGTGTGTTAATTTTTTTTAGAATGGGTGGTTTGTTTGAAAATTGCATGAGTCAAGTCAGGATTAAGAAACTAATGTACACTAATGTTTTTTAATGTGAGTAATAAAATGTATTTATGAAATTGTATAATCCAATAGTTGAAATGTCTATAATATAGATTATTTTATTTTTTTTGTTTTGTAAATTTCATTTAATTTTAATACTATATTGGGACATTATTTTGTCGATATATAGTGTGTTTTTAGTTCAATGGTGAGTTGTTACAGCACACTCCAGTGGTTTTGTATTGTGCTATTTCATATCACTGTTGTATGTCCCATTATTTGTGCTTTTCAAAGAACTAATGAAGTTCAAATTTATCATCTATTTTAAAAGCATCGATGAATCTATGGTATATCAACGCTTCTATGAGAACTGATAAGAGGACCATCATAGGTGCCTTTAAAATCATTGATAAATATTTTCTTAATCATAGATTTTATAAGCACTGATGAATGGTTCTTTTTTCGGTGTTAAATTAATGCACTGCTAAATTTTTCCTTTATCCTAACTTTTAAAAGAACTGATAATGGTCCCATTTATCATTGATTTTTTATCATCTATAACAGACCACTTAATTAGAGATTTTTATGTGTCGGGAAATTACTAGGTACTTTAACCTCGCACATGAATTCAGCGATTTTCTAGAATTGATAAATTCTATTTCAAGTGCTTTTAAAATCCTATATTTTAGTAGTGGGTTCAAACCCTGACCAAGTACACGTATCATCTCATGTACACATATGCTAACCATGTTTGTCTATATCTAGATGTTTCTATTTCCAACTAATCCTATCTAAGTATGCTTCTATGGACATGTAAACATATCCTATATGTGTCTGTGTCTGAGTACACGACATGATTGATCCCATGCACTCTTGGTTATTAAAATGAACCATGTTTAGTACACACTAAGCTGTTAGGTTGAGTCACACACAATTTTATAGAGGGTGAAAATCCATGTGATATTTAATTTTCTGATGGGGTCCTAGTGCCACACTAGGGGTCCCACACTATGTGTAGCTCTGCAATACACTATGGGTATTGTTGGATTTTCCAGAAGAACATATATAGTTCATTTATCTCCTCCAACTATAGTGACATCCAATGTAGCTATTAATCTCATCATAATACCAAGGAATAGAACTGGATGAGACATTCTATTGTCGGTCATCGATATCTGGCTTTCAAAATAGCTTAATATACATCCTTGTTCAATTTTTGTAGCCATTCTTTAATTTTAGGATAAATGGGATTTGTTTATCTATTCCGATCTTACTCTGATCATCCTTAATGATGATCTTGTCACAATTATGTCCCTGATCATTATTATTTCACATTGTATCGATCTATTTTTCGGATGAATGGTAATACACTTATTGAATACTGAGTATTTCATCAAACCATATGATAATGTAATTTCTCTTAATTAATAAAGAATGATGGAAGAAAATCATAGGACACAAAGGTAACTAAACATGATCATCCAATGTTTATGTAGGCTTTGAATCATTTTCATTAGAATGACGAATAATTTGATAAACAAGAAATCAAAAGAAAACACTCAATTCTTGGATAATCTAACCAATACCAACTAATAACCAAGATTAATGAATTATTTAATTATTTAATTGATTTTAATTCAATGTAAGAGACAAAAAATGGGCCTAAATCCAAACAAAACACAATCCTACATTGATTCGGATATTTTCTTGAATAATGATTCAATATCATCTTTATTGGTATGATCTTTCATTCCCATCACACACTAATTTATTATCCACAATCTATTCCACTGCGGCTTGCCAAGAACACTCTCTTACAACAGATCCTCCAAATTGTCAGGGTTATGCAGCAAACACTTGTATTTTCCCATACTAGTATGCATATTATAAAATAATTACATCTTTGTGTCATTTCAAATTAAATAAATTTATTTTTTATCCACCCTTATGATGACTATCTATTGACACCCCATCCAAACAATGGTATTTCTAGACATTTCGTAAAATCCAAAATATAAACTCAATGATTCCCCCAAATTTATAATTAATTCCCCATTTATACATTTTTACACTTTTTTTCAGTATAACATTGAGTGAGTGATATTTAATATATTTATTATTATTAGTCACTTTTTCTAGGCACATTGGGCATTATAAACTCATTCTATCTCTATGAATATCTATGAAAATATTCCATATAAAATCAAATAAAATATTGCATGGAAAATTTATAGTAAATATAAAAAAAGTTAATTTATATTTTTATGAATAAATTTATTTCGATCTTGGTCATCATGGTATCTAAAATATGAAAATTCTTTACAACTTTTTTTGAATATAACCCATATAAAAAGTTGTGTAAAGAAAAATAAAAAATGATATATTTTTTATTATTAATAACTATTAATCTTTGGTATGGGGGGAAAACATTGGTCCAGCTATACATATTAATTTTAAATATAAATGAGTTATTGTTATCGTTAATGTTTATTATAAATTTTTAGAGATCAATTAGTTGCAAAAAATTATTAAAAAATGCCATCATAATAATTATTTTGATAATACAAAATAACATTATTGATAATATAATTCATAAAAGGGTATTAAATTGAATGATTTATTGTGTTTGACTAAATATCTCGTTGAGTATATCATTTTAAATAGGTGTGAACAAAAAAATCAAAATGAATCATATAAGGGATATTTCTAAAATTGAAAGTAAATAAATAATGTGAAAATTCACATTAATGTTATTTTATAATAATAGTTATTTTATTAAATGATTTATTGTTATTTGAAATAAAATATTCTCCCATGTTACTTTTATATATTAAAAACTATGGTGCATTCATGGAACAATTCTTCTATTATAATAACTTTATTGACTCTTAAGTAGCGAAAACTCAACTAGCATAGTTATCATTTAAGAGGGGCTTTGTCACATTACATGCACTTCAATTAAAATTAATTTCCAAAACACATAGTATTTATATATTAAAATTATATATAATATATTAATTCCTTTAATCTATATTATCTACAAATTATTACATAAATTTAGTCTTAAAATATAAATAATCAAGGTTAGAAATCCTATTACCATAGTATAAAAATGGAAAAAATAGATATTTAGTTGACGAGGAATGTAATTATTTAAAAAAGTGGTTCATTATTGGTTGGAGGTGTGATTAGAATATATAATCCTTCCACACCATTAATTATATATTTTTATCCACTTTAGGCAGGATTGACCTCCCAATAGTGAAAACATTTAATTATTTAAAAGACAGCCCCTCCTCCTCAACTATAAAAGGGAACTCACTCTACCAACATATTAAAATATATAAATACATTTCCCACGAATAATATCTCTGAAAATCACTTCAAAACCTCCTTACCCTCATCCTAAATGCCATTGTTTGAGAGTAAATCCATACATTGATGGATTTAGTGATAACATATAGGGAATAACTGAGGATGGTGTATTGTTCTCCATTGAGCATTTTCTCTTATTTATTTATCAATGTTCTAGGATTATTTATATACCATTATTATATAATTACCTCATTTTCATTAATATACTAATAAATGTTTATGTTTATGGTTCTACCTAACAATAAAATCACTTTCATCAAAATAGTAAGAAAATCATCATTCGTGTGTACAGTGGACTACCTCATCACTAACCAATGTCATTCTTTTTTCCGTTAACAACTTACAAGGATATGAATAATTTTGGAAAGAATATTAATATCTTATATATTAATATTATTATTTTATTATGATTCATTAAATTTTATATTACACATAACATCATGATTTCCATTTAGTTGTAATATGATAAGGTTATTCGTGTATATGGTGTACTACTGCCTCGAGAAGCAATGTGATTCATTAATGAATTTCATTGAATTTATAATAGATAGTTTAAATGAATATATGTGATATATATGAAATAAAAAAAATTCTTTACTTATAATATATCATTTAATTTCCTATCTATCAATCTTATAAGAAAATGGAGACGACGTTCAAGTTTTTTTTCAACCTACATTCTCTACAAACATTTTATTTCATTTCTTATTTCAAAATTTTAATGATTATTATAAATAAATATATAAATATTATATGTTATATTTATATGATATTTTTCTTTATGGATATGAATAATAATTTTTAATTTAATGGGGCCAAAAATATTACAAATAATGTCTATTTTGAAAAATAAAGTGGATATGACATGCAATGTAACATTAACATGGGATCATTATTAATTGTGTAAAAAACATCATATGAAAATAATATATGATATGATATATATATATATTAATGGTTCATTAAAATATGTATAATAAAATTATTTTTATTATAATAGTGGTGTGAATTGGTATAAAAGATGTTAGTAATTATTGTATGTGATTTCTGTCTTAATTTTACCTTCTATGACACAGATGACATGTTCACCGTATGTTTATTTTATGAGGGGTACATATTGACCATGAATATATTATATGATTAACATTTTGGTAATATTTTTGGTTTTCATATTCATTTTAGGATCTCAACATCATTGGGTTTATTATTCAAAATCCCACAAATCAGGTAAGATATTTTTGTCTCAATTTTCCTCCTTTGAGACATACAGAATGAGATGCATCAAAAAAACTTCATGAGCTGTTTATACTACCTATTTTACCTATAATATCATGATATTATTTTTCTGGATTATATTTTTAGATTAATTTTTGGTAATTCCTTTATGGGTATTATGATTCAATGTTTCCAATATTATCAAGATTATATTTTATAATGCCATCATTTATAGGGATTTTTTATGATTAAGTCTGCAATAATTAAATCTCATTATACACCTCTCATGAATTCTCAGATATTTTTTTCTTCTATATTTATAAATTATATCATCAATTAGTGGTTCCATTTTTCCACTCATTTATAATTAATATTACTAAGAATGATTTCAAGGAAATTTGACATTATTTTTTTCATTGGTCAGAAGGTTATTTTCTTCTAAAAACATGTTTTAAAAAAATGTTCCAAACAATGTATCACCATTATCCGATGATTTTAAAATGATATTTTTTACCATTTTTCAATTTATCAAAATTATTTTAAATTAAAAAATCATTTAATTTTCCTAAATAATTCATGTTTTTATTTTAATGAAAATGTGAAAATAATCATTATTTTATTAAAAATTAGGGAATGAAATTTTTTGACATATTCACGAACATCCAATCATTTCAAGATTCTCGTAAACTTTTTCAAAGATATTTTCTTATAAATTATTTTAATAATTATTCATAATGTTATATATTTTATTTTTTTCAAAATTATTTATATTTTTAAAGGTGGTTTTAAATTTAAAAAGTTTTTGTTTCTCAAAAATGTTTTAAATGAATTTAAATTCTTAAATTTTATGCTTTCATGGTTATTTTTAATGTAAATGATTTTAAATTTGTATTATGTATTAATATTTTATTTCAAATTATAAATATTATTTTCTTCATGAATTGTATTAATTTTTTTGAAGCATCCATTTTATGTTTTTGAGGTTATTTAAAATGGAAACATTTTGAAATTGTTTTGTTTTTAAAAATGTTTTTTACAATGTGGAATTGTTATTTACCTCATGAATTTTTTTTAATTATTGATACAAAAATCATGTAAAAATAAATCCTTTGATATATCTTAATATTTTTGGGTGTATGATTTTAGGATACCATTTTAATCTTTCTTTGAATGGTTTATGTTTTTATGGAATTATGTTAACAAAACCCATCTCTCAGACATGAGTTATACCATAAAAAAATTTATTATGAAACCCTATTATTTTTAAGGGTTATTCTATGAGGAAATGAATATTAAACCAATTTATTTTCCAAATAATATTACATAATGAAATTTCTATGATATTTGTTTAATTTCATGGGTTCTGATATGATGAGTTCTTATGATGCCCATTTAAATTCATGGTTTATTATATGAATAATTTTTTTGATACATATTTCATTTCATGGGTTACGATATGTAAAATTTTAGGATCATTTGGTAAACACAAATTTCCTTTTAATTCAATGAGTAGTGGGACCTATATGTCTCGGTAATTCATTTGGTGAATATTTATGTCTGATAAGATAGATAAGACTATAATGGAAAGTGAACCTAGTTCAGTAATATCTGATTTGAACAAGAAGTGAACTATGTTTATTAATACATGGCTAGCATGGGGAGTGAATTGTAAAATAATATATGGTTGGGACATGGAGGGAACCTGGTTTTGTAAGGGAATTTGTCCCCTATGTTGGTCATGTGAGTGAACCATAAGTAATATTGAAATCAATTTCATTTTTTATGTTAACGAACAAAATTCCACATATTATTTAAATGTTATGATCTCATGTCTCATGTTATTTGATTCCATTCTGATTTATTCCTTTTTATGTACAAATCATTACTGTATGAGTAACTATTTAGATCTTTGATATAAAATTCATTATTTTTAAATTTAATTTATCATGTCCTCATACACATATGTTGATGTTATACTTACGTATCTCTCTTGATAACCCTCAATAATAATCTGACCTCACTCTTTATTATGTTTCCTTTACCTAGGTTATGAAGAAATGTAATATTTGTAATATGTATAGGATGGAATATAGTTCTGTAAAATGTAGTGGTAGATTATATATATCTCTTATGGGAAATTATTTATTTTTCTAATATTTCAATAGAAAAATACAATTATGGAACTTATATGTGTGTTGATCGAATATAATAAATGTTTATAAAATTGATGTATTATCTTTGTATGGAATTCTTAGGTTTTTATTATTTCTACCATAGGTATTCATATTTAACCATTGTAAATTAAGATAATAAATATTTAGCGAGATCCATGAGGATATTTATAAGGATATGTTTAGGGATGCCTCCCAGGATAAGTATAAGGATGATTCAATGTTTATGAATATTTTCTGGAATTTTGATAATCGATAGATAAAGTGGTTTCCCTAAAATTAAATCTATTAACTAATAAAACTTGTTGATTTGTCTCTTTCACATTTGTACCTTGGGGTAAAAACCCCAAATACATGGTATTTAGCTAAAATCGATTGGGTTTTAGTACACCAAAATGGGCTTCATGGAACCCCTATTTATTCACTCTTGGGGGGAAATGATTTGGAAATTCACAAAATCATTAAAAACTATAATGAAGGATCTAAAAAGATGACGACTATGAACACATTATTATAAAGCAAACATTTCATAGATTAAATAAGGTGTCGTGAATTAGACATCTAATATGTAGGTTTTCATAAATATCTGGTTTCCCATTATGATTGGTGATCCTAAAACATTTATATTTGGATTTAAAAAATGTTTTGAATCTGAATGAATATGTTTAACATTAAATGTGATGGCTTTTTTTTGATGATCATGCATATGGGATGATGATTGGAGTGAATTACATTATTATAATTAATATTCAATTTTAATTAACATTATTAACAATAAGAACCATAAGAATCTATCGAAATTACCAAATAAGAAAGTGAAATAGTTTTTGAGGGTCTATGTAGTGGATACCATATAATAAAGAAGATTAAGATTCCCTTGTGTGGATAATGTGCTAAGAATCACCCAAGTGGATGTCTAGGAGCAAGAGGAAGATGTTTTGAATATGGAAAATAACGAACCAAATAACGTAACTTCCAATGGAAATGTAATGAATTGTTATCCCAAAGGATGAGAATAGTGTTCTCCCTATGATATAATTGGAAATTGAATGTTTCAAACATTAAATGTTTGTGCATTATAAAAATCCATGTAATTAGGGGAATGTTCATGAAGAGAATCATCAATGTTTTTTGATCAGTGGTTATACTACTGATGATGAAGAGATTATGATGGAATTCTGAATGAAATGTGTAATGACCCGTAAAATTCAAGGGAAATTATTTCTTAATTTTCATTAGGATTTTACAAGAACGCAGTTTCTGACGACACTTGATTCCGAGACCCGGTGTGGCCGGAATTTCTATCCGAAGTTTAGCTCGGGTACGTTCAGTGAACAAACGAGTGGGAATTCCTATATATTGAACTGTTGCTCGGAATCGAATTCCGAGGGCACCGATGGAACCACAGCGCCGGTAATTGCTTAGGAACGCCTTTTCTGGAGTTGTGTTTTCTCATTATGAATTGTTTAAATTTTGTGAATTAAGTGTTAGTGAAATAAAATTTTCGTTAAGAATTTTATTTCACTTCTCCATCAGTTAGAACCTAAGTGTAGGAGTTAGGGTAGGACCCACTGTTTGTTAGTATCTCTCGTGTGGATTAAAGGTGAGGTAGGGCCCACACAAGCCCCCAAATTTTCAATTTCCCTAACTCCCTAACTCCACATAACCCCCCACAAAAGTTGTGTAACTCTTTTGTCTTTTCCTCTCCTCTCTTTAAGTATAACAACCCCCAATTCAATTAATTAAATTATGTTTTGAATTTTGAATTGTGGCTTGAGTTAATAAAATAAGGATGAGCCTTATTTTATTTTGATTGGTTGTTGTGTGTGGACATTGGAGGAGAGAACTCTTGGGTGTTTTCATCTTCATCGTGAAGAACATCAAGACTTTGACGAAGAACGCTGTCACTGTATGAAGAGACTGACATGTCGTCTCGTCTTCTCCCCGGAGCCGGTGTGTGACCCCCTTTTTCCGAGGATTGAAGATTCACCCTCTTGATATTTTTCCCATGTCAAAGAAAAGGAGACGCCACTTCCTCCTCGGACGTTCACCGTCAACTTACGGAGCTTCACCTAGCGACGTCATTTTCCGCGGCGAACCCTCGTTTTAGCTACGCTCAAGTAGGGGTTTATTTAATTATCTTTGTTCGTGAATTATACTTTGTCGTCCTTCATGAATTTACGACCAGTTGCTATCAATTAACGAGAGGGGGCTAGACCGCAAAAACATGGCCTAACCTCCTCCAATTTGAATACTGTTTCTAATATGGTTGGGACGGAATGGCGTGGTGCCGTCGCACCACACGGGATCGTACGACAAGTAATGTGTGGTGCTGTCGCGCCGCGCCGTGAAGTTGAACAATGACGCAATGCCGTCGCGCCGCGTCGAAGAAACCCGAAGACACCGCGGCCGGAGCGGGGCCGCGGCGGAGGGGTGCGGTGTCATTGCACCGCACTGTAAGAACCAGGTCACGACCGGTTCTAGGCTGCGGCGGAGCAGGGTGATCGGCGGCCGGTTCCGGGCCGCCGGTGTCGGGGAAGGAGGAAGGACCGGCCGTCACCTGTCCTTATTGGCAGAACCGGCCGGCCGGTGTGGGCCGACCGGACAGAAGGGAAACCGGGGGAATTAATTCCCTCGGTCAGCTAGCACAAAACGGCCCCCATTTAATGGGGGGCTGCGGTTACACCAGGGGGCAGGCGCCCCCCCCCCCCTTGCCAGACGGCGCGGCCGGTTGGCCGAGCGCCTGGCCAGCGCGCTGGGCGCGCTTTGCCCAGGCCGGGCAGGCAGCCAGGCCAGTCCGCTATGCTGGGCCGCGCCCAAGCTGGCCGGACCCGGACCCGGATCGGGTCCACCTGGTTCGGGTCGACCCCGTGGGTATCGGGCCGGGTCGGATCGGGCCCGAACCCCTTAATACCGAACCATTTTCGGTCGGACTCCCATAACATGTGCTATGGGTCTCTGATCGATGCACTATCAATTGCGATTCAATCCTTGGATCGAGACGGTCGTTTTGGTATGTTGCACTCAAGGTTTTGTAATACTTTGAGTTAGGTCGGGTTGGTTCGTACACGAAACCAACCGGGCCCTCGGAGCGGAAAAGCTCGTATCTTGAGCTCCTGGCGTCCGATTGATGTGCCGTCGACTTTGATGGATTCCTCTAAGTGAGACGGATCATTTGGAAAACTCCGCTCGAGGTTTATATGCCGTCAGAGTGCGGTCGGGTTGGTTCTCTCACGAAACCAATTGGGCCCCTGGAACAGAAAAGATGATATCTTTCAGACCAGACGTCTGTTTGACATACCGTCAGCGGCGTTGGTGATCACGTTGAGAAACGGTCTCTATGAGTATACCCTATGAGTGTTTGGGGTACAGTTGTGATATGGCTGGGTTGGTTCGGTCATGAAACCAATCGGGCCCCTGGGACGAAAAGGCTAATAATTTACAGACCGGGCGTCCGATTGACGCGCGGTCAGTTGCGTTGATACCCCTATGACGAGGTGGTCCTTTGTGATACTTATTCGTGGGACTTTGTGATACATGGAGTATCGACCTGTAGATCATGGAGCGGACCCTCCCGGAGACAAGCGTACGGAGTACGAAGACCGAGTAGCCGGCTGAGACCTGACGACTGCTTGACCGACTCGACTTGGAGTGAGTCGACTAGCCCGGTGGACGGAGCGCCCGGTAGTTGGCTGCAGACCCGCGGTATTCGACAGGAGGAGTACCTCTGTAGGCTATTAGGGGGAGCTCCCGGTATTTGGCGACAGACCCACAGTGGACGGAGCACCCGGTAGTTGGCCGCAGACCCGCGGTACTCGACAGGAGGAGTACCTCACCAGTCTTATGTTAGTGAGCAGTACCTCGGAGTAGTGACATGACCACTATACACTCCTGAGGCGGGGCTCTTCAGCAGTTATGGTTTCGATAATGAAAATCCTGGTTTGAGCTGAGTCTATGACCTTTGTGTTTCCTCATGATTGAGATGGGTTACTTGATAACTTAGGTATATGTATGGGCATATACCTGGGTAGTGGTTATCTGTTGATTTCATAATCCTTGTGTTTACTCGTGATTGAGAAGAGTTACTTGATAAATTAGGTATATGTATGGGCACATACCAAATTAGAGGTTATCTGTTGAGATCTTCTTTGTGCTTATGCTTGTTGGTTTTAGTGAGACCTTGAGGGTCTCTGGGTCCCAACTGAGTATCGTTATACTCAACCCTGCATGGGTTATGCCCGCACCTCGTTGTGTTGGTTGCAGACGACGGGCAGTGCTGACGGAGGCCGAGTGTTCGAGGACTGGACGATACCTGGAGGTGGACTACACGACGAGTCAGTATCCGGAGGTGGACTTCATGGCGAGAAGACACTCGGAGGAGGTTGACGGGCGAGAGCATTGTGGAGGCTATCTGTACCTAACCTTCAGGTAAGATCCGTGGTGGACGATCCAGGAGCTGTACCATCTGTACGTACCCTTTAGGTAGGATCCAAGGAGGACGACCCCTGAGCTACTTCCGTCCTTCCAGTTGTTTCCTTTTTATGTTGTACTTTGTTTAGTTGTAGTTGTACTTTTATTTGGGTTTGTATTCTGGCCCATTTACCTTTCATCACTTCTCTTTGTACTTAGTGTTTCACTACCGCTTGTACTCTGTGGTGTTTTGTTTACTTTTATAAAGGCAATTCATTCCAATTTATCGGGATTTACGCCTTTGGTGCTAGTCGATGGCCCCTGGCATATGGAAGGCGGGCTTGGGGTAGTCACGGCATGGGCTCCGAGGACGGGTTATAAGGCCCCAGCCTTAAACCTTACTTAATCTTGAGTTATTACAATATTACACATTGAGGATCTTTTCAGGTTTAGAGTTTTAGCGAATTAGATCATAAAACATGCATTACATTCCACATTTAAACAAAGTGGTTACATAAAGATAGTATTCATTTTTTCCCATCAACAGAACATATTTAAAATAAAACATGGATTCTTTCTTGACACTTCCTTGACACTATCATCATATCATGTACCTTTCCCTTGACCTGTGAAACATAGTTAAAAAAACTTTGGATGAGCATAAAAAGCTGAGTAAAGGATATAAAAATATAGAAAGGAAACATGGGTACAAATATACAAAAAAATGAAATCATAATTTACCCATAAAACATAAGCACTTTAACATACCTCATCAAATCATGAATAAATAATAGAAATCATAAGACATAAAGGTAACTTGAGGCATTCATAACATTCTTACGTAGGGAGTAACCCTCTTGGTTACGTTTAGAATATCCATCACAGTATATTTCCTAAATCTCTTCGGAGAAACCTTAACGTTTCACTCCTTTGCGTTACCCAATGCATTGGAGAGCTATATCGGGCTCACCCGCCCTTAGTTTATCACAGAACCACCCGTCTTTATAATAATTCCCAAGAACCTCAACATAATCGTATCACAAAAAACATGCATAAAGGAAACATAACATTACCACCTTTCAATCACAAGATATCAATACAACACATTGATATAAAAATTTTATGAAAAACATTTTCAATACCAAAATAAATGAAAAGTAAAACATGGTATTTATTTTTCTTTTAAAAAAAGGTATGGCTTGTAGAAGAAGCCGAAACTCAAATATTGGTCATCGCGGCAGAGAAGTCGTTGTCGCCGCATACGTATGACAAAAACATTCCATTTTTTCGTTTAGTAAAATGCTTCGTATAAAAAAGATTCTTTTTGGTTAAACATAAATGTCAAAGGGTTTTATACACCGTTTAAAAGAAGGTTGTGTATAAAACAAAATATGCCTCAATGAAAGGAGATTGAGACGATGTCCCATACCTCAGGTCCAAATTGACTCGATCGTTCATTAATCTCTTGAATAATAAACATGAGATAATTTCTACTTGTTTAAGAACATTTTTCAAGTTCATTATTCCTTTTATATCACTTATTTCCATGTCATGAACACTATGTAATTATTTAAGTTAATAACGGTCGTTTTAATGATCATTGGTTCTTGAGTCAAAAATAAGCCCTTTATAATTACAAGTTGTTCATGTATCCATTATATCCAGAATGGTATTAATGATGTAGATATCATATATTTAATATATATCCAGTACATGCATGCATTTATAATATTACATAATCATTTAGAGGTAAGAAATGAAATGCACTGTTCATGGAGACGGTAAGCCGTACGTACGCATGAACGCTACTTTCATTTCTATTTCATATTTTATAGAATGGAATCATAATGATATAAAGGAATATTATAATTATAGTGTAATATCATATATAATATCATAGTTCCATCATTTATACGTCCCACATATTGTATTTAACGAATCAAATCACTTTGAGGGGGCAGTAGTCGGCACTTCCTTAAATGAAGATATCACATTTACCCATAATGGAAACCATAAAGGTATGCCTAAAATGAAAAATACAGAAGCTTAAGGAAAACATAAATATATTATATATCATATATAAATATAGTGGAAACTTAATGGACACCTTTGAAGGTTTTAAAAGAACGTTGAACAATCATCGTTTTGGGAGGCATAAATTCACCACCCACGGAAACAGTATGTCCTTTAACCATTAGATGTAGGTGTGTGTAAGTGTTTCTCGAATACTTCTTATATAAACATCCTAGTATATTGAATATACTGTAGTCGTTACAAAATAAATTAATAAAAAGAGTTTAGGGGGCTTGAGAAGCAAAATAAAACAAAAAGAGTCAAGTGAAGACATTACCTTAAAATCGGGTAGCTCCCTTTGGTTTGAGCTCAAAGGATCCTTTGGGAAGACTTCTGACCAAATGGAGGCTTCAAGGAGTAAGATAGGGATGTGGATAGACAAAATGGGAAGGGTTTGGCCGAGCCAATGGCTTTGGGAGTGTGGGTAATGAGGTAGAGTTGGGGGCCTTTTATAAGAGGAGAGGAGGGGAACTATTGGAATGTAAAGAAATGATACTTTATTTTCAAATGGGTTTCGGATTTTGAAGGTCCCACATTGATATAATTCGAGGATAAGGTGATAAGGGTTCGAAATATACCCACCCAATAGGTTTTGGACATGTTTAGGTCTTAGATCTTATATTATCTTTCCATTTTATTTAAATCCTTTATTAAT
Source organism: Viscum album (assembly GCA_963277665.1). NCBI lineage: Eukaryota > Viridiplantae > Streptophyta > Magnoliopsida > Santalales > Viscaceae > Viscum > Viscum album. The sequence goes on along the minus strand of OY728164.1, from coordinate 916,047,944 downwards.
GAGGTAATCGCTGCATCATCATGATGTCATAAATAATTTAATAAATTTAATGTATAAAAATTATAAAAAAAATATCATGATGTTGGAAATTTATTTAGATTTTTAATGAATATTTATAGTCCAAAAGATCATTTATGTGGACAAAATTAAAAATATTTTACTAAGGTGATACATTCTTTGTCACATTTAACATTCTTTAAAAAATAAAAAGATAAAAAGTCACTTTCTCACAAAATTGATTTAATGGGGCCCCCATGTTTGGCACAAGGCATCCCATGGTCGGCAATGAGACAAAAATTAGACTTAGGACACATTTTGGTGTCATTTTTTATTATTATGATATCATTTTATTATCATTAACAACCTGATTACTCATTAATCAAGATAATTAGAGATAATTACCATCGTTACTATTCATAATGTCCAAAAATAAAAGATTCTTAATTACATAACTTGGACCTTCTGATTCCAAATATGTAATCCATTTTACCAAATTCCAAACACATAAATATCAATAATTGATTTAAAAATAATTCCCGTTGTAAAAACAAATAGCGGGTTTTTTTGAAACAATATCTATGAAAAGATTGACATTAGTTTATGACCAATTTCAAAGTGAAATTAATCCTAATGACCACCATTAAATTAAATGGTAAAATTAAATTCAGATTACACATTAAGACCAATTAAAAAGATAATCTAACAATATAATTAAATTAAATGAAAAATCAGTTTTGATGTAAAATGCAGTATTTTTCACTATTCATTAAAAATGATCATTGTTAGAAAAATACCAAAAATTTATCCAATGTAAATTTCAATGTCCCAATATTAATGAATATGTTTATTTTGAAAAATATAGATTATAAAATTGTCAAAACATTTATTTAAGAAAGGGTTTTCCAACAAAAGGCAGTAAGACAATCTTTTAAGAATATTAGTGTATTCCATGCATAAGATTGGATTTATTTTCATTTTAAGCCTCTAAAACACTATCTAATTTATTAATATACATAGATAAAAATATATATTACTAATTACTTACTTGGGATGTTACATCCTTCCCCCCTTTAGAAAATTGTGTCCCCGCAATTTATTTACTTATCGAATAAATGTGGGTACTTATCCCTCATTGCATTTTCAGATTCCCATGTTGCCTCTTCCATCACGTGGTTTTTCCACAAAACCTTTACCTGATTAATCAACTTATTCCATAAAACTTTCTCCATGTGGTCAAGAATCTGGATCGGTTGTTCCTCATAAGATAGGTTCTCTTCTAACTGAATTACCTCTGGACTCAAAAATGAGATGGATCTGGCATATACTTCCTCAACATCGAAACATGAAAAACATTGTGTACCTGAGATAAACTCGGAGGTAATGCCACTCGGTAAGCAACTGATCCAACTTTTTACAGAATTTCATATGGTCTAATAAACCTTGGACTCAACTTTCCTTTCTTACCAAATCTCATTACACTTTTCCAAGGAGAAACCTTGAGAAAAACATGATCACCTACCTCGAAAGATAGATCCTTCCTCCAGTTATCTGCATAACTCTTCTGCTAGCTCTTAGCTGTGCTCATGTGCTTCTGAATCAGCTGAACTTTTTCTGCCATCTCTTCTACCAATTCTGGTCCCATCAACTTCCTTTCACCCACTTCATCCCAGAAAGCTGGAGTTCGACACCGCTTCCCATATAACGCCTCAAATGGTGCCACCTGTATACTGGAATGAAAACTGTTATTATATAAAAATTCAACGAAAGAAAGATGTTGGTCCCAACTTCCCTGATAATCCATCGAACAAGATCGTAGCATATCCTCCATTGTCTGAATTGTTTGTTCTGACTGCCCATCTGATTGAGGATGAAATGTTGTACTAAAATTTAATTCAGTACCCAACGACTTCTGAAGGCCTTTCCAAAAGTTAGAAGTGAACCTGGGATCACGATCAGATACAATAGAGAGAGGAAGTCCATGTAACCTGACTATATCTTTAAGATACAAATGGGAAAGTTGATCTAGGGAAAAATTATCTCGTATAGCAAGGAAATGAATAGATTTGTTCAAGCGATAAACAATAACACAGATTGAATTATTACCTCAATATGTCTTCGGTAATCCCACAACAATGTCTATGGATATATTCTCCCATTTCCACTCTGGCACTGGTAAAGGCTGAAGCATCGCTTTCGGTAACTACCGCTCTACTTTAACCTGCTGACAAGTCAAACACATCATAGTAAAATCATCAATATCTCTTTTCATTCCATCCCACCAGTAATACTCTCGAAGATCTCTATAAATCTTAGTACTTCTGGGATGAACTGAAAATGGGGAACTATGAGATTCATATAACAACTCTCTCTTCAACTATGAATCACAAGGCACACACAATCTCTTCCCAAATATCAAAACGCAATCATTATCAATGTTGAATTCAGAAAACTTACCTTTCTGAACTAGCTCTACCTTTTTCTGCAACTCACTGTCTTGCTTCTGTGCTTGCTTGATTCTATCTGATAGATATGATCTCACTGATACCTTAAATAACAGAAGAACATCCTACACCAACAACTTCTATGCCAATGTTCATCAAATCCTTAACCAAAGGATCACGTTCTAAACGCAACATTTCTAATGAAGAATTAATTTTTCGACTCAAAGAATCCGCAACTTTATTTGCTTTTCCTGGATGGTAATGAATTGTACAATCATAATCCTTGATTAATTCTAGCCATCTCCTTTGTCTCATGTTTAATTCTTTCTGAGTGAATATATACTTTAAACTTTTGTGATCAGTATATATTTCACACTTTACTCCATACAAATGATGCCTCGAAATTTTTAAAGCAAAAACAACAGCAGCTCATTCCAAATCATGTGTAGGGTAATTTACCTTATGAGTTTTCAACTGTCGTGAAGCATAAGCAATTACCTGATCATTCTACATTAGGATACAACCAAGTCCTTTCAATGAAGCATCACTATATATAACAAACTCACCATTCCTGGAAGGAAGTTCCAAAACTGGAGCATTCACCAATCTTCTTTTCAACTCTTGAAAACAATCATCACATTCTTTTGTCCAGATAAACTTAAAAACCTTCCGAGTTAGCTTAGTCATTGGACTAGATAACCGTGAAAAATTTCTAACAAACCTTCGGTAATAGCCTTCCAAACCAAGGAAACAACGAATCTCTATTACATTTGTGGGTATTGGCCATTCTTCAACAACCTTTGTTTTTGCAGGATCAACGGTTATTCCATCTTTAGAAACAATGTGACCCAGGAAAGAAATTTTTTGCAACCAAAACTCATACTTGCTGAATTTCCCATATAATTTATTTTCTTTTATGGTTTGCAAAATAACCCTTAAATGTCTTTCATGCTCTTATTTACTTTTAGAAAACACCAAAATATCATCAATGAAAACCACCACAAACTTATCCACGAACTCATGGAAAATTCTATTCATTATGTCCAATAATACAGCAGATGCATTGGTTAGCCCAAAAGGAATTACTAGAAATTCATAATGGCCATATCTTGTACGAAACACAGTCTTCAGAACATCTTCTTCCTTTACCTTCAGCTGATGGTACCCCGATCTCAAGTCAATATTTGAAAAATACTGAGCTCCCTGGAGATTATCAAACAAATCATCGATATGAGGCAAAGGATATTTGTTCTTTACAGTGATGTTATTCAAGGCTCTATAATCAATGAAAAGTCTCATAGAACCATATTTATTTTTAAAAAATAAAACAGGAGGACCCCATGGTGACGTGCTACGTCGAATGAAACCTTTCTCTAATAAATCTTGCAATTTCTCCTTCAACTCTAAAAGTTCAATTTGATCCATTCAATAAGGGGGTATTGAAATTGGCATAGTATCAGGAACTAATTCAACAGTAAACTCAGCTTCCCGATCTGGTATTATTCCAGGCAACTCATTGGGAAAAACATCAGGATACTCATTTACCACTGGCACATCATTAATCCAAACAGTTCCTTTATTTTCAACGATGTGTGCAAGGTAACATTCATTTCCATATTTTACAAGTTTCTCGTCCTCTTGATATGTTATCAAAAGTAATTGTTCATTCTTGTAAACAAACTGAAAGCCTTTCTGAAAAGTAACTTCTTTAGCTCTACAGTCAATCTTAGCATTGTAAATATAGAGCTAATCCATACCCAGGATAACATCAAACTCTACTAGAGGTAGAACAATAAGTTTTGAAAGTAGGTTCTTTCTACAGATAAGGATACGAAGATTCTTATAAATTCGTTTTGCCTCAACATTTCCCCCAGGTGTCTTTACCACAAGTTCAGGAGTCATTTCATGAGATGGTATTCTTATTTTACTAGAAATTTTTTCAGAGATGAATGAATGTGTAGACCCCGAATCAAACAACACACTGGCATAATCTGAAAAAAAACAAGGTACCTGATACAACGTCATTTGACGGCCTGACATCTGCTGAAGTAGTTGCACAAGATTTCACCACCCCTTTCTTCTTGTAGTCTAACTGCTTCCCACCACTCAAGCTCTTTTTCGGACACTCATTTTTATAGTGACCCATCTCATTGCACTTAAAACATTTCATTAACTGTAAATAAAATTTCAACTTTCCATCACCTTGATCTTTTTCAGTGCAATCACAAGCCTTATGTCCCATATTACCGTATCGGTAGCACTTTCCAGAATTCAGAAGACATTCCCCAGAATTCCTTTTGCCACATTTATCACAAACTGGAAACATAGTTATCTTACCATCAGACTTTTTTGAAGAATTCTTCCATTTCTCCTGCCACCTTGGTCTCTTCTTCTGTTGGTTGCTATAGAGCACTTGATCATTGGCAAACTCCATTTCCTCCTTCTCAGCACATCGAACAAGATTTTCATAACTTTTGAACTCACGAGAACCTAATGACCTTCGATATTTTGGCTTTAATCCTGAGTAAAAATGATTGATTTTACTATCAAGGTCTCGGATAAAATTTGGAGCATACCTTGACAATCGAGTGAACCATTCTTCATTGGCGACCACTGAGTCTTCCTCTTGCCGCAATTACAAGAATTGATTTTCCATCCTAAGATGAACTGCCTTAGGAAAATACTTCTCAAGAAACATAACTTTGAATTCATCCCAGTCAAGAGCATCAATCTCATCAGCGTCCCTGATATTTTTAACCATAGACCACCACTGATCTGCCTCACCTTCCAAAAGGTAAATATCAAGACTAACCTTTTGATTTTCTGAACACCACATGACATCGAAAATCTTCTCCAGTGCTTTAATCAACCCTTCAGCTAACACAGGGTCAGATGATCCTCTGAATGATGGGGGTTTTTGCCTCATGAAATGTTCCACCACTGACATGTTCCTCTGTGGTTGATCTGGATGATCTCGTGCATGGATACCACCACCATTTATCGATTGAGTGAACTACGAAATTACTGCAACAAACTGTTCAGTTCCAATTTCGACCATCTCAGGATGCTGATTCGGAAGGTTATTTCCTTCTGTATGCCTTCCTAGCATTGCTTCCCTATTTCTTCTGTGGAAAACCATTCTGAACAAACATGTCATAGATGAAGCAACATGGTAATCTTCAAATGCTATATCATTTCAATTTGAAGAAAAAAAATATTTTTGGATAATCAATTATTAGAATTATAACTCATAAGATATCTAAACCATCCTCTAATACCAACTATAAGGCCCCAGCCTTAAATCTTACTTAATCTTGAGTTATTACAAGATTACACATTGAGGATCTTTTCAGGTTTAGTGTTTTAGATAATTAGATCATAAAACTTGCAGTACATTCCACATTTAAACAAAGTGGTTACATATAGATAGTATTTATTTTTTCCCATCAACAGAACATATTTAAAATAAAACATGGATTCTTTTTTGACACTTTCTTGACACTATCATAATATCATATACCTTTCCCTTGACCTGGGAAAAACATTTCAAAAAAACATTTCAAAAAAACATGGGATGAGTATAAAAAGATCAGTAAGGGATATAAAAATATGGAAAGGAAACATGAGTTCATATATACATAAGAATGAAATCATGCTTTACACATAAAACATAAGCACTTTAACATACCTCATCAAATCATGAATAAATCATAGATATCATAAGACATAAAGGTAACTTGAGGCATTCATAGAATTCTTACGTAGGGAGTAACCCTCTTGGTTACGTTTGGAATACCCATCACAGTATATTACCTAAATCTATTTGGAGAAACCTTAACGTTTCACTCCTTCACATTACCCAATGCATTGGGGAGCTATATCGGGCTCACCCACCCATAGTTTATCATGGAACCACCCGTCTTCATAATAATTCCCAAAAACCTCAACATAATCGTATCACATAAAACATGCATAAAGGAAACATAACATTTCCACCTTTCAACCACAAGATATCAATAAAACACATTGATATAAAAACATTATGAAAACCATTCTCAATACCAAAATAAAAAAAAGTAAAACATGGTATTTATTTTTCTTTTAAAAAAAGTATGGCTTATAGAGGAAGCCGAAACTCAAATAATGGTCACGGCGGTGGAGAAGTCGTTGTCGCCGCATACGTACGACAAAAACATTCCCTTTTGTCATTTAGTAAAATTCTTCGCATAAAAAATATTTCTTTTGGATAAACATAAAATTCAAAGGGTTTTATACACCGTATAAAATAAGGTTGTGTATAAAACAAAATATGCTTCAATGAAAGGAGATTGAGACGAATCCCATACCTCAGGTCTGACTTGACTCCATCGTTCTTTAATCTCCTGAATAATAAACATGAGTTAATTTGTACTTGTATAAGAACCTTTTTCAAGTTCATTAATCCTTTTATATCACCTATTTCCATGTCATGAACACTATGTTATTATTTAAGTTAATAACGGTTGTTTTAACGATCATTGGAACTTGAGTAAAAAATAAGCCCTTTATAATTACAAGTTGTTCATGTATCCATTATATCTATAATGGTATTCATGATGTAGATATAATATATGTAATATATAACTAGTACATGCATGAATTTATAATATTACACAATCATTTAGATGTAAGAAATGAAATGCACTGTTCATGGAGACGGTAAGCCGTACGTACACATGAACGCTGCTTTCATTTCTATTTCGTATTTTTTAGAATGTAATCATAATGATATAAAGGTATATTATAATTACAGTGTAATATCATATATAATAGCATAGTTCCATCCTTTATACATCCCACATATGGTATTTAACGAATCAAATCACTTTGAGGGGGCGGTAGTCCGCACTTCCTTAAATGAAGATATCACGTTTACCCATAATGGAAACCATAAAGGTATGCCCAAAATGAAAAATACAGAAGCTTAAGGAAAAAATAAACATAGTATATATCATATATAAATATAGTGACATATTAATGGCCACCTTTGAAGGTGTTAAAAGAATGTTGAACAATCATCGTTTCGGGAGGCATAAATTCACCATCCACGAAAACAATATGTCCTTTAACCATTAGATGTAGGTGTGTGTAAGTGTTGCTCGAATCCTTCTTATAAAAACAACCTAGTATATTGAAGATACTGGATTTGTTACAAAAAAAATTAATAAAAAGAGTTTAGGGGATTGGAGAAGCAAAATAGAACAAAAGGACTCAAGTGAAGACATTACCTTAAAATCGGGTAACTCTCTTTGGTTTGAGCTCAAAGGCATCCTTGGGAAGACTTCTGCCCAAAGTGAGGCTTCAAGGAGTAAGAGAGGGATGTGGAGAGACAAAATGGGCAGGTTTTGGCCGAGCCAAAAGCTTTGGGAGTGTGGGTATGGAGGTAGAGTTGGGGGCCTTTTATCAGGGGAGGGGAGGGGCACTCTTGGAATGTAATGAAATGTTACATTATTTTCAAATGGGTTTCGGATTTTTAAGGTCCCACATTGATATAATTCTAGGATAAGGTGATAAGGGTTCGACATATACCCACAAAATAAGTTTTGGACATGTTTAGGTCTTAGATTTTACATTCTCTTTCCATTTTATTTAAATCATTTATTAATGAGGTAATCGCTGCATCATCATGATGTCATAAATAATTTAATAAATTTAATGTCTAAAAATTATAAAAAAAATATCATGCTGTAGGAAATATTTTTAGATTTATAATGAATATTTATAGTCCAAAATATCATTTATGTGGAAAAAAGTAAAAATATTTTACTTAGGTGATACATTCTTTGTCACATTTAACATTCTTTAAAAAATAAAAAGATAAAAAGTCACTTTCTCACAAAAGTGATTTCATGGGCCCCCCAATTTTGGCACAAGGCATACCATGGTCGGACATGAGACAACCAGTAGCCTTAGGACAGATTTTGGTGTCATTTTTTATTATTATGATATCTTTTTATTATCTTTAACTACCTGATTACTCATTAATCAAGATAATTAGAGATAATTACCATCATTACTCTTCATAATGACCAAAAATAAAAGAGTCTTAATTACATAATTTGAACCTTCTGATTCCAAATATTTAATCCATTTTACCAAATTCCAAACACTTAAATTTCAATAATTGATTTTAAAATAATTCCAGTTGTCAAAACAAATAGCTGGTTTTTTTGAAACAATATATATGAAAAGTTTGGCATTAGTTTATAACCAATTCCAAAGTGAAATTAATCCTAATGACCACCATTGGATTAAATGGTAAAATTAAAATCAGATTACACTTGAAGACCAATTAAAAAGATAATATAACCATATAATTAAATTAAATGAAAAAGCATCTTTGATGTAAAATGCAGTATTTTTCACTATTCTTTAAAAAATGAACGTTGTCAGAAAAATACCATAAATTTATCCAATGTAAATTTCAATGTCCCAATCATAATGAATATGTTTATTTTGAAAAATATAGATTATAAAATTTTAAAAAGTTTGATTTAAAAAAGGGTTTGCCATCAAAAGGCACTCAGACAATCTTTTAAGAATATTAGTGTATTCCATGCTTAAGATTGGATTTATTTTCATTTTAAGTCTCTAAAACACTATCTAATTCATTAATAGACATAGATAAAAATATATTTTATTCATTACATACTTGGGATGTAACACGGGTCGTGAAAAAATGTTCTATTATATAATAAGATGATAAACCATAGTTAATAGATTAAGTACGAGGTGGAATGATCAGAATATTAAAGGATCTAAATTAAAGGATTATGTTGTATGAATCATGAATAATATAAGAATTTTTTATATGTTTTTCATTATAAATTTTCAAGAATATGTTAAATATTACTATTTTAATTGAAATGTGATTTAATACAATGTAGATGTTTTTATTAAGGGAAGATTAAACTAAAAATGATTTGTATTTTTGGAAATGATGTTGGGATAATGAGATAATGGATATGAATAATGAGACTAGATAATACTAATTACCTTGGAACATATTAATGGATTTTGTAAAAAGTGTTTTATGTAAACATTGATTTAGTTAAAAATATTATTGGATTTGTTGAATATATTTAATAACATGTTGTTTAGTTCATGGAAGAAGGAAGAATTGATGTTTTCATTTAGGATTTATGGTAATTAATTTTATTACAATATTTCAATAGAATAGATGGTGAAGGTATTCACATTTTTTTACATGACAATCAAGAGCCACATTATGATGCATGTGGGACTAATTATAAATTAGCTTCTTAAATTTAGTGTCCTTATTTATAATATTTATGATTATAATCATTTCTAAGGTTCAGGAGATTAACCATTTATGTAATTTTTTATGTTCAATTATAGATGAGGTTTTAAAAACTAACATATTACTTCACCATATTAACATTTAAGGATTTGGGATCATATGTAATATCGATTTTTTGTGAATATAAATAAATATAGATAAAATAAATTATCATTCTATTTATAGATTATATGATTTATTATTTCCTCATGAATAAAAAAATCACCATCATTTTTATGGAGTAAGAGAAAATTTTGAATTTGATCAAAACACAATCAAATAGATATATTTTAGATATGAAATGGAATGAAATAAATTAAGTATATCTTATCATGAAAATTTTCGAATCTTTGGAAAAGTATATTTAAGTAAAATTTTACCTTATTATCATTATTTTTGATGATATTGATGAAATTTATACACATCATTAGTTATTGGGTTTTTATTTTGGTCTTTTTCTAGATCAACCACTTTCTTATGAATAATGTTATCTATCAAAATCCATTAGAATATGGGTGATATTTTTGGCTTTTATTTCCATTTTTCCCTTTCCCACCAATGTCCTTCTACTTTGAAATATTATATGTGTTATTCCAAATGAATTTAACATATCTTCTTATATAGTTCAAAAGGATGTTTTATTTACATTTTTTATGTGGTATTCAATGGTGGAATTCTAAAATGATAAATATTTAATGACCCAGATGATTTTTTATGTAGAAAATAATTTTAATAAGAGTATAATTTTACACCATGAGATTTTGGGAATTTTTTTAAATTGATTTCTTATTTTCCATTTTTCAACTAGCACAAAACACTGATACTCGATTGAGTTATTAAAAACCTGAGTTATTTTCAATGTTACGCAAAATAATGAGTTTATATTGATTTATAGAAATCACTGTGTTAGTAAAGATTTATACAAAAGACTGAAATATCTTATGTTATATGCAACGATGATTTTTAATAGAACTATGATATATTAATTATGTGAAACCATTATAAAATATCCATTTAACCTTGTGATGTGAATATTAATAAATAATTTTTAAATGTTATGGATAATGATTCTATATAATAAAATCATATTTTTATTAACATATATAATTTTCAATAAAATTATAATATGTTTTGAAAAATCTATTTCCTTAAAAAACTATTTTATACCTTTTTTGAATAATAAAAAAATTTATTTTGGAAAAATTTTAGAAATTTATTTTTTATATAAAAATTACATTAAAAATAGTAATTTCAAAATCATGTTTGGTTAATTTTTTTTTGGATATTTTTGGAAAGGATCATTTTATGATGAACAGTGAAAAGTAATGAATTTTAATTTAAAATAGTTTTTTGTTTAATTTTTTTATATAAAAAAATATTTTTAAAATTATTTCAATGTTAAATATTAATATAATAAATTAGTCAGTACAATTTAATAAATTTTTATATATTTAATATTTATATTTTTATAAAAAAATTTCAATCTTTTGAACATTTTTAATACAAAACAATGCTTTCATGTCATGTCTGCAGGATTAATCTTAAATCAACATTTTCCAATTATTTTCATAGATTTTTTCAAAATAGCTTCCATATTCTTTATCATGATTGTTTTTAATTTATAATAATATCAACTTAATTTTTGTACAATATGAAAAAAGAAATTGGTAAAAATTAAATACCAAGGTAATGGAAAAAATGGGTTTATTGGGTGTATAACTAGAATGATTAGAGTGAATGTGAACTAAAATATTATATTAATTTTAATGATTGAATTTATATAGATATAGTTCATAATGATTTCTTAAATATTGAAATTATATACTACTTTCCTTTTAATATAACCAACATAATAAGTTTAGTAATAAAAAATGAAAAAAAGATACATTTATTACATTTAATATCTATAATTTTTTGAGATGGGGAAAAAAATTTGTTGGGTTACACATATTATATTTAAATATAAATGAGTTAATTTTATAATAATAATTTATCTTTAATTAGTAGAGATGAATTATTTACTTATAAAATCCATTTTATTTATTATTTAGTTATTTCAAAATAAATTAATTGATAATAAAGATCATAAATGTGAATTAATATGAATTACAATCGGGTTACACTATTTTCATAGATAAATATATCATTTTTATAGTTTTAATAAAATATATTATATATACCTCATTTATTGATATTTTGTAAATTGAAATTAATTGAATAATGTAAAAACTAACTTTATGGTTATTTTATAATAATTGATATTTTATAAAATTATTTCATGTTATTTAAAATTATATAATAAATTTATTGTCATTTAAAAATTAATAAATTAAATGAATGTTCCATTAAATTATAATTTTATCTATTATAATAACTATATTAGTCATGAAGTGGTATAAGCATTAATAGCACAATTAAGGTTAATGTGCTGTTATTCCACATTACATATGCTTATATTAAAATCAATTTCAAACATATATATTATTTATATTTAATAAATTATATATCATATTTGTAAATATTGAGTAAAATTTATAAGATACAAATCACTATAATTTATTCGTATATAATAAATTACATTGGTTAAAATTCTAGATATTGTTGTGAAAACCCCAAATGGTAAATAATGGGAATCATTGAATTTAATTAATGAAATGTTTAATAAATGTGGTTAATTGTATTTGGGGGATGTATCTAGAACATTTAATCCCAAATAAGTTAATTATTAGTTTTGGAGAATCTTGAGTCTTGATTGACCCCCCATTGAAAATAATTTTAAATATTTATAAGAATTACACTTCTCTACAATTATAAAACAAAATTCACTATCCAAAATTATTCAAACATATGAATACATTTTTATTAACCAATATATGCAAAAATAACATAATAACATCACGCCCCTCATCATATATGAATTTGTTTGGCATAAATCCATTCATTAAATGATTTAGTGGAATCCGATGAAGGATATCTGAAGAAGATGCAATCTTATTTAATGGTCATCTCTATCTTATTTATTTCTACCCCTCCATAAATTATTTTAATAAAATTAATTATATAATATCCTCATAATATTTTATATACAAGGACGTTTTTTTGATAATGGTATTATTTATAACCTCACAAACTTCCAACAAATGGGTTATTAGATCATTGATTGTTTGTATGGTGGACTACTTCCTCACGAACTGATGACATTAATTTTTCCATTCCTCATTTAATGGTTGTTAATACTAATGAAAATACTGATTATATAATATAAATTTTATTTTTATGTTGTTTTTATGAATTTAAAATTCTTATATAACAAATATCTTCATTCATTCAATTATTGGGAATATAATAACATCTCGTTCGTGTGTATGGAGGACTACCCTCACATGAAGTGTTGTGAATCATTCACGCAATAAATGGGATACATTAAGGATGTTTTTAGTGAAAAATATGATAAATATTAAATAAAATTGTTTTTTATTGATAATATATCATTTAATTTCTTTTCATTCAATCTGACAAGAAAATGGAAATGACATTCATGCATATGTATGACCTATAGTCTCCAAGAACATTGTATTTCATTTCCTATATCTATCTTATATATGTTATTATAATTAAATATATAATTATTATATAATATATTTGTATAATGGTTATAATTTTCATATAATTAAATCATGATTAATTTATGTGGACCAAATGTATAAAAAATCAAGACGTCTATAAAAACAAATCTATTATTACCTGAAACATAACATTATCATTGAATCATTAATAATAATGAAATAAACAGTTATATGAAAATAATATAAGTTATGATATATATTTATCATTCTGTAATTTATGATTAATACTCTTATATTAATTATAAATTTGGATTGAATGAGAACAATAGAGGTCAGGGTATGAGATAATAAATTGATATCTCACTTTTTCTTTCTATGAGACACATTCCATGTTAACGACATGTCTCTATTAAATAGGGTATATAATTTCCATTAATGTATATTATGATGAATTTACGAAATATTATTTTGTTCTACATATCGATTTTAGGATCTCTCCTTTATATGGTTAACTGTTGAAAATATAACTAATTTTTAAGTGGATTTTTGAAACAATTTTTCTTATATGGGATGTATGTAATGATATGAACCTATTTTATTTTAAGGGGTGTGTATAAAGCCTCTATGAAATTTTATATCATTAATTTACTCATAATCATTATATTTTTAGTTTCATATGATGTTGTTCATTCATGGGGCTTATGATTCAGTGTCACTAAGATGGTAATGATTTAATATCACAATCTCATCACTTATAGAAATTGTTTATGATTATGCCTATAATTTTAAAATATCATGATATTATATGAATGCAATATAATAAATTTTATTCAACTTTATTTAGTAATAATATTATCATATAATGGTACCATTTATCCACTTTTTTGTGTTTACAATAATTATTATTTTTTACGAAAAATCAATATTATATATATCTTCAATTAGAAATATATTTTCATTTAAAACCATGATATCTAAATATATATTAATTTTTTATATTATTATACTATTATTTTTAAAGTACATTTTTACCGATGTGTGATTTTGTTTGTAATTTTTTTTGAAAGAAATCAAATGGGTTTTTCCACTTTTTTGGATTTTATCGAAAATTTGAAAAAATATTTTTTTGTAATAGAAGGAAATAAAGAGTATTTTCCTTGGTCAACTAGGATTAATGATTTCAAAATAAAAGTTAAATATTTTTCGTCGATATCTTCATTGATATTTTTTTCCTGCATATTTTAAAATTTTCTTAATATTTAATGATTTCATAATTGAATTGAATTTTTAAAATGTTATATGTTTTAAAATATTTTTTTTTACATTATAAAGATATTTTCATCAAGAAATATTTTAAATAATTTTTTTATATTTCATTATTTAATTTCAGGGATATTTTAAAAGTAAAAAATTTACAAAAATTATTTTGTTTTTTATATTGATTTTTAAATATGAACGAAAATATTCTTCAAGATATATCTATAATTATTTTTAATGTTTCCACTATGTGTTTTAAAGGTTATATTAAATGGAAAACATATTAAAAATGATTTATATTTTTAAAATATTTTTTCTATGAAGAATGGTTATTTTCCTATGAAATTTTTTAAATTGTTGATCATAATTACATTGCATTTAAGATGACTTCCATTGATGCATATGATGATTTATTGGGGTTATGATCTATTGATACCATTCTTAATATTAATCTTAATGCTTTATTTTTTTATGGCATTATGTTTTTAAATCTCATTTCTCTTCCAAGGATTATGGAATAATTAAATTTTTATTAGACCTACATATTTTCACGTGTAACAGATTGATGCATTGATTATGAAATTTATATCTCTTTTAAAGGATATGATATAATGAAATGTTTATGATACAAATTTAATTTCACATGTTATGATATGATGAATGTTTATGATACCCATTTCATCTCGTAGATTATGATTTGATGAATTTCTATGATACCAATTTCATTTCATGTGTTGTGGAATGAAAAATGTTTATTATCCTATGTTAGACATAAATATGTATTTCATTATGTGGAAAATGATACTAATACCTCTATTTAATAAATTGGGTAAATATTTATATCTCACAATATATAAGGGAATAAAATATGAAGTGAGCACATTTTTTTAATAGAAGGATGTAATATGGAGTGAAATTGGTTCAGTAATAATGAGATATAATGAGGAGTGAACCTGGTTGAGTAATAGAGGGATATAATGGAGAGTTAACTTAGTCCATCAAGGGACTTCCTCCACTATGATGATATTTGGAGATATCAGTGACTAATATACAAATTATATTCTTTTCTTACATGAATTCACCAAATTTTATGTCTTATTAGAATGTTATTGTCTCATGGATCATGTTCTTTGATACCCTTATGATATGTGTGTTATGAACTAAAAATATTTATTCCATGAATCTTGATTATGATCTTTGATTTCATCGGTAAGGTTTTCAAATGTTATTCTCATGTAATCATTCACTTATGTTCATGTTATGATTATCTATCTCCCATGTTTAACCTTACTGAGCATCCATGATCACCCTTTATTATTTTTAAATTCCCTATGTTATAGAGATACGTATTATGTATGATATGTATAACAATTTTCCTAGTTATGAAAAATTTTATGGGATATGAATCGATCGCTTATGGACCTATGTTTCTATTTTGATGTTTCAAAATGAAATAAAATATTTCTATCCCAAAGAGTGTGTTTTTGTAATGTAATAAATGTTCGTAAAAATTATGAAATATTCATGTAAGTAAATACTAGGATTATATACATGGAATCATAGTTCTTTTTAGTTATTCATATAAAATTTTGATGATAAATCATTAGTGTGATAACAAGGGATATTTTTATGGGTATGTTTAGGGATTTCAGATAAGTCTTAGGATTATTTAATTCTTATGATTATGTCCTAGAACTATGTGAAAGGTTAGATAAAGTGGGTTTTTAGGAAATTAAATCCATTTAGGGATACTAGATGTGTATTTGGGCATGAATAAAATGTACCTATGGGTAATAACCAAGAAAACACTACATGGAGATAGACTCGATTGGGAATTGGTGCACAATAATGGGCCTCAATGCACACAAAGTTTGATACTCCTTAGGGACAGTCTTTGAAAACCCACAAACTATTTACAAACCATCCAAATGGATTAAAATATATGATTAAAATTACTGATATAGTATTAACCTATGGATCCATAGATTAAAGATGGTTTTATATGATTTCAATATCCTATATGAATGTTTTCATTAATATGTGGTCTTCCATTACGGTAGGTGTTGCTCAAAATTTGATTTTTTTGGTTTTATTAAATGGTGAGGACCCAAAGAAATGTTTTTAAAATTGAATTTGATAGATATTTTTTTGATGAGAATCTAAATTTTATTATGACTAGTCTGGTGAAATTTTTTATTATGCCTGATATGTTATTATTGAGCATGAGTAACAAAGTAAAATTTAACCAACTCTCAAACTCACCAAAGAAGAGAAGGAAAGGGTTTGTTGAGGGTTTTTGTTTTAGAGACCATGGATTAAAGAAGATAAAATTTATTCTATATAGAAGATTTTGGATGAAACACCCAAGTAGATGTCTTAAAAAAACAAAAATATGTTCTCCTAGTGTAAAGGAAGGACATAAATCAAGAAGTTTAAAACAAATAATTAAAAAGGATAGGTAACTCAAAGTATGTGAATATTAGACTTGATATCATATAATAAAAAATTGATCAATTAGTATATATAATGTTTTTTAATTATTTAAATTGATGTATTAAGAGAAAATATCACAGAGAGAATCAGAAATGAGGTAAGAGTAATGGTTTTACTACTAATGATGAAGAGACTATGAATTAATTATTAATTTTTTTTGTTAGGGTGTAATATTATGAATACCAGTGAATGGATTATGGAAGAGGTGAAATTATAAAAATATTAATATATTTAAATTCAATGATTATGTATTATTAATCCTGAAATATATTATGATTTTTTTTTAGTTTTTAATTAAGGATTTTCAGGAATATAATTAATGGAACTGGTGGACTGAAAAGTTATTTAATGGGAATGACATGTGTTTATTAAACAATCTATCAAAAATATGTTATAAATGTTGAGATAATTATGTTGTGATAAATAAATGATGGATATGAATAGGTAAAGTGGATAATACTGATTACCTTGGAACCAGTTAATGTTTTGTGGACAAAGTTGTTTATATTATCATTTATAGATTTTACAAAAATATTTTATATATGGAATATATCAACAAATATTTCCTTTTATTATTGTAATAATTAATCATAATTGTTTTCATTATAGATTTATGTAAATTCATGTTATTACCATGTTTATAGACAATATGTGATGAAGTTAATCACATGTTTGGGATATGATAATAAAGAGCTACTTTCTAGTGTATGGGGGATTAATGAAAAATTAATTTTTCAGATTTAGTGACCTTCTATATAAAGTTTTGGATTTTAATATTTTGAAGGGTTCATAAGTTTAATTCTTTATTGAATGGTTGAAGTTGATTTTTTCTGAGGTTTTACATATTAACATATTACATAACTATATAAATATTTATACATATTAGATCATTTTTTAAAACCAATTTTTTTATAATAACTAATAATAGATGGAATAAAGTTTCATAATATTTTTGGATCAAATGATCTATTTTCTATTCAGTTGCCACAAATTCATATTCATTTCATTGATGATGAGAAGAAATGGAATTTGATAAAGTCACATCTAAATGGTGAGACATTGATTATGAAATTGAATGAATTAAATTAATTATATTTTCTCATGAAATTATTCAATTTGTGAAATAGAATATTGAAGTAAAATGTTGTCCCATTTTTATCATTTTTATGATATCAATGACCGTTTTACACCACTTTGGTTTTTAGTTTTGTCATTGCATTTATTTTATCGATCAGATAATTTCTTCGGATCAATGTTCTATCACACTCTCCATCAATGTCTGGTTAATATTTTTCTCTCTATGTCCACATAATAACTACCCACATATGATCTCTTATTTAGTAACCTAGAATGTTTTATTCCATATGACCTTTATATATCGCTTTTTATTTTTAAATATTTCGTTTTATTGACTATATTTTTAATGTGGGTTTATATGAATGAATTTTGAAATATTAAACCATTAATGGAAAATATGAGTTTTTTTCGGAAATATCCTATTATTGGGGGTAGAATCTAACACCATGAGATTTTGGAAAATCATTGTTAAATAGACTTGATTTTTTTTCATATTTTTAGTAACACGAAACATTGATTTTAGCTCACATTAAATATAACTCTATTTTTTATTTTATTTCACAAAATAAGGAGTTTTTATTATGCCAAATATAACACCACATTATTCTCATTCTACAGAAAACACCGTGTTATCTTGAGTAATACGAAACACTGAATTTTAACATGACCATGCTATATTGTTTAATTGCGACCACTATAACCGAACCATTGATCATAGTGATATGTATATTAATAAAAAAATTAAAATTTTACTTATAAAAGTTTTAATAATTGGAAAAAATGATAATAAAAAAAATTTGGTGAAGTATTTATATGTTTTGAAAATTCTATTTTTTTAAAAAACATATTATTTTGTCTTTTAGTGAACAATAATTATATTAATTTTTGACACATTTATAATAAAAATTGGAAAAATAAAATTATTTTTTGAAATCATAAGGTTAAAATTTTGTCATAAGGATTTTTAGGGATTTTTCAAGGAATGTTTTATTTTTTAATGAATTTAGAAAAGTAATAAATCTGAATTGAATATTTCATTTTCATATAATTTATTTAAAACGTAGAATTTTATTTCAAATTTCTATTTATGATTTATTATTACAATTATTATTTCATTAATTCAATTTTTTTCATTGGAATTAATTTCATATTTAATATTAATACATAATTATTTTAAACATCCTAAAATTTTCACTTTAAAAACCCTATTTCCCATCACGTCTGGATGATTAATTTTCAATAAAAATATTCCACATTCATGAATTAAATTTATAAAAGTTGAATCAATATTTTAATTCATAAAATATTATAATTTATTATAAGGTTAACTCAATTTTTTACCCAAATAAATAGTGAATATAATAATAATTAGTTTTCATAATTAAGGTAAAAATGGGTTTACCGAGGGTTAATATAGAATAATAAGAGTCTATATGAAATAAATATTATATAAATTTTGTTTAATGAATCTATTTTTAAATATTTCATCATGTTCCATTTTATATGAAAATTATTTTCTTCCATCCTTTTAATATGACCCACAGAATATGTTATGTAAAAAAAAGACAAAAATAGACTTTAATTTCTTTTAATATCAATAAGGCTTTGGGATTGTAAAAAAATGGTTTTATTATACACATTGTTTTTAAAAATATCTTATTAATATTATACTAATAATTTACCATTAATTTTTAGATATGAAGTAGTTACATAAAATTCTTAGGAAATGAAAACACATTTATTAATATGTTATTAAAAAATAAAATAATTGATACAAAAAATAAATAATTTTAAGTATAGTGAAAAAAAATTTATTTTATGATATTTTTTTGCTGAATAAATAATTTTAAATAGTATTTTTACAAATAATATTAAAATTCAATCATTTTATTGATATTTTCCAAATTGAAGTAAAAATAATAATGTGAAAATCGACATTAATTTTATTTTATAATAAATGATATTTTAATAAATGATTTAAAATTTATAAAAATACTATAATCTAAAAATTGACTTATGAATTTTTAAAAAATAATATATAGTTCAATAATGGTCCAATTTTTCAATTATAATGAATATATTGACCATTATGTAATAAAAACTCCGTTATCACGATTAATGATAATATAGTGTTTTTGCAAGTTACCTGAACTTATGTAAAATTAATATCAAACAGAAATTGGATTTATATGTTTTAAATTATATATCATATTGAAAATCAATTATGTAGAATAATATATTCTTATTTTTATTTTAATATCAAAGGATAAATTATCAAGGATTGAAATCTAGTAGCATTAGTGAAAATGGTTAAAAATCGGAATCTAAAATGTTGAAGAATGAAATTTAATAAAAATATGAGTTTTATTATGATTTTGGGGTTTCTATAGACAATATAATAACTCAAAACAATTATTTAATTGATTTTGATCCATCTATGGTCGGATTTTCCTCACAGTAGTGAATAATTTTATGTATTTACAAGAATGTCACTCCTCTTCTACTATAAATGGGAACTTACTCTCCCTACTTATTCACATATCTCACACCATTTGGATAGAAATATATCTTCACAAATATCATAAAAATCCCTCCCATTTTTTGGTTTCATTATTTCGGTCATAAATCTATCCATTGAAGGCGTTAGTAAAATCCTAAAAAGGATTCCTAAAAAGTGGTAATGTTCTTCAATGAGAGGATTTGATTAAAAAAAATTCACCACCTTAAATTAATTGAATATCATGATTAATTAATAATATAATTATTTAACATATAAATTTAATTTTTATGTTATCTTTAATACTTTAATCCACAATAATTTCAATCAAATTGCTTATGAAATAATCACTCATGTGTATAGAGGACTACCACATCATGAACTAATGTCATTCATTTGCTATTAGCATGTGTAAAGGTTATGAATTATGATAGGAATATTGTTTTTATATTATATATTTATTATTTTTATTAATTTATTATGACTTTTAAATTTTTATTTCACACAAATCACAATCCTATACATTTTGATGGAATCTGATAATGTCGTTCTGGTATACAGTGGACTACTAACTTGTGAACCAATGTGATATGTTCACTATTTATATGGGTTGTAATCAGATTGTTTTTAAAGAAAAAATGTTTTATATGTGAAATAAAAATCATTATATCATGATAATATATAATTTATTTCCCTTTCAATAAATATGATAATAACATGGAAACGATGATCATGTGTAGGTAGGGCCTACCTTCTCCATTAGTGTTGTATTACATTTCCTATTCTATCACTTATAGACTATTATAAATAAATATATAATTATTATATATGGTATTTAAATAATTTATATAGTTGTAGATATGTTGACGAAATTATTAATGAATGAGGAATAAAAAATAACAAATCATGAAAAAAAAAGGGGTTATTACCCGAATTGTACCTTTTTCATGGAATTGTTAATAAACTGGTAATAAATGTTCATAATAAAATAATATATGCTATGATATATATGTGTCTGTGTGTGTGACTGTATGTATTTATGTTTTTTTAATATTTTTATAATAGTGCTTTATTTTATTACATGAGGTTTGAATGTGTAAGAATGATTTCAGTAAATATAGTAAGGGATTTTTATGGAAATTTTCTCTATGTGAGACACATGCAAAGTTCACCACATGTTTATTTTATATAGTGTATATACTCCACATTAATTTATTTTATTATTCATATAATGATAATTATTACGGTTTATATATTCATTTTAGGATCTTACTTTCAGGGTGTTTTAGGTTCAACAACAAACAAATTGGTAAGGGGATTTTTGTCTCAATTTTCTTTCCTTGAGACGCGAGTTATGCTATAAACCTATAAGATTTCATGAGGTGCATCTATAACCTACATGACATGTAATACTAGGAATTTATTTGTCCCAATTTTATTTTATGATTCATTTTATTTCTTTTATTATTGGGGATTATGATTCAATCTTAATAAGATGGTAATGGTTTTATGTTATAATCCATCATTTATCAGGATTGTTAATGATTAAGTCAAAAATGATGAAATATCATGACCTAACTCACAAGATATCCAATTAATATTATTATTCTTCTAGTTAATCATGATATATTCATGTAATGGTACCATTTATCAACTCTCATTTTTCAATTTTAAAATGTTTTTCCATTAATATTTGGGAAATTATTAGTTTTGAAATGATTAAAAAATGAAATGGGATTTTCAAAATTATTTTCGTTTGTTTGAAAATGAATTAAAATTAAAAAGTATATTTTCTCCAAGAAATGATTTTAAATCACACATTTTATGATATCATTTTTTTAAAAGGAAACAATTTTCAAAATTTTGTTTGTTTTAATTTTTTTCAATGTCGAATGTTGTTTTTATCGTGAATTGTTTTTAATGATTTTTATATCTTACTTTAAATATTTTAATTTTTATTCCGAAATTTTTTTTTTAAAAATATTTCTTTTTAAAAATTGTTTTTCTATGTTGAATAGTTATTTTCCTCCTTTAATGTTTTAAATGATGGATCAAAATAGTTATCCATCAAATTTTAAATCTGTTGATGTAATATATGATTTATAAGGAATATTATCGTATGATACTATTGTTATTTTTTCTGGGAATGGTTTATACTTTAATGGAGTGGCGTTTATGAACCCCATTCCCCTTCGACAGGTTGTACCATAAAAAAATGTTTATAAATCCCGATTTTGTTGATGGATTATTTTATTATAAAATGAATATAAAATCTATATATTCTTCATGGGATATGATATAATGAAATTTTTATGTAAACATTTTCATTTCATTTGTAATTATACGATGAATATTTAAGGTACATATTTAAATTCATGCTATATTTTATGATGCATGTATATGATAACCATTTCATTTCATGGATTATGACATGAAAAGATTTTATTATCTTGTGGAACACATTATTATTATTTTCAATAAGGGATGAGTGAGACCCATATATCCTTCCAATTGATTTGGAAATGATTTTTATGTCATTAAATAGAAAGGTATATATATGTAACTGATCCCGGATAAATAATATTTTTCTTAAATATAGAGTAAAACTAGTTCATTAATATATAGATGGAATGGGGAATGAACCGAGTTCAGTAATAAATGGATGTAATGGGGTGTAAACCTAGATCAGAAATTTGATTTTCCAACTATAATGGTCTTGGGAGTTAACCCTTAAAAATATTGTATTGGTTTTCTATGATTATGTGCATGTAAAAAATTCCATGTCTTATTTAAATGTTATTATCTCATAGATCAATTTTTTTGATCCCATTATGATTTAGGTAATATGAACTATAATTCATTATTATATGACTCATGATTATGTTCTTTAATATTGAGGGAATGTTTTTCAAAATATATGACCATTTCCACATTCCCTTATGTTCATTTTAGTCATACATATCTCCCATATTTAGCATTACTACACATCTTAGAAAACCCTTTCTTATGTTTTAATTACCTAGGTTATAAATATTATTATTATGTATGATATGTCTAAGAATGGTGCTAGTTATAAATTGCATAGTTGGACATTATTTTGCTAACTTATGGACCACAGTTTATTTTTCCATGATTCCAAATGACCTAAAAAATTATAGTCACGATGCATGTGTCTGTGTATTGTTTTAAATTTTCATAAAATTGTTATAACTTGGATGTATGGTAAATATTTTTTCTATAATTCATGATCTTGAGATTTTGTTTTCCGTTTATTTAGTTTTAGATTATAAGCATATTTTAAAACCCACCTATCAAATGGGTCATGCATATCTAGTATAAATGAAAAATTAATTGAATAAAATTATTAAAAAATGATTCATCCAAAAAAGAAACTCACCCTAGGGTGATTTATTTTTATTTTATAAAAAGTAAATAGTTCAATGAAACCCTTTATGTCTTATTGATCATTGAAAATCATCACGATTAAGATGTTCTGTTTTTCTTTTTATCGACGATTTCTATAATCTGATATTGGAAGGATAATATTTTTCAATTGTTTATCTATGATACATGTACAATTACGTGATGGTGAAGGAGGATAGAATCAAATAGAAAACATTTTATACTAGATACATTAATTATTTTTTTGTAGTTATTCACTTTGAGAAATCTCACACACCAGTTTTATTTTTGGATCTTATCAATAGAGTTTTACATTAAAATTTATATGTGTTTTTGTTTTTATTTATGATATATATGTAAATTATAATATTAATGAGGATCATGAAAGACACATTTGGATTCATTTAAAAAAATTAAATAAAAATAAACTACATGGAAAATTTATTATGTCTAAATTTTTGTACCAAAACATTTCATTCCATGGACCTATAGTATCTAAAGATGGAATTACATTTGACCATATTAATTTTTTTAAGAATGGAAAATACCCACATATATTAAATATATTTTTAGTTTTATTAGATTAGTATGATATTATATTTTGTTTTGTAAAAATATTAATCAGCATTCTAGCCCACTATCAGAGTTAACTCAAAAATGAACTAAATTGATACGAAAAATAAAAATTTATGATAGATTTGTAGTAACTATAATTTTTTTTTGAAGGATCCATTTATGCAATTTCATTCTTGAAATATAGAATTTTTATTTACAAGGATACTTCATTGAAGGGAATTGGTTTTATCCATATTTATAATGACTTAGGAATATCTTATGATTCTCATAAATTGAAACATCATGAGTAAAATTACGCTACTCTTGATCTAGGATTAACTATTGTAGTTTTTTCTGTAAAAACATATATGTATAATTTAAAAGGAGTATTTTGTGAAATATATAGTAAGGGAAAGTGTTTTAATTATATATTAACATAGAAATAATTTACCATGAGATAGAAAAAATGGTTAGATCTAATAACAAGTTATTATTGCATGATTCATTATCATTTTGGAAATGAAAACATTGTAGTTTCTTCCTTTAGTCTTTAAAATAATGATAAATTAACCATTTTACCTTAGATGCATGACCCGTTATTTAATAATTTGATGAAATTTTTATTTAAATTTGTTGATATGAGAACCTACCTTATTTTGTTCAGGTTTCATTATAATTATCTCTATCAAACTAAATTATGAAGGATCCGAAGGACGATCATGTGTTTGGATAAAATGATAGATTCCAATAAGATGGGTTATTTTTAAGGATTAAATATTTATAGAAATCATGTTATCATATTTGGAAAAAAAATTTGTGTCCGTTGTAATTTGTAGTTGAAGATAGTGTTTTTGAGTGAATATTACAGTCCTCTATTTTATGCTCATCCTTACATCACTATGATGTATCTTGACCTTCAAGAGTATTATTGATGGTGTAGTACAAAAAAAGATATCATTAACATTTCCATTAAATTATTAAATATAATATATGTTAATGAATATCAACAATTTTTACTGTATTTATTCATTCATAACCATTTACATTGTGTTAATGATAAAATATATCAATGGATTTAATTTTTTTTAATGGACAAAGGCATCATGAGGCAATAATGCGACTTGGGATATTATTGATTGATTAAATAAATGTTCACACATCCTTCCATTTAAATATACTAAATGGGGGGATTATATTTCCTAACTATAACTCAAGGAGATATTAGGGTTACATGTAGTTACTCCCTCCATTATCTCTTATCTTGATCTCATATTTACTTCTAATTTCATGAAATGGTTTTGAAATTAATTATGTGTAGAATTAAATTTCATTGGATAATTTCATCATTAAACTGAGGGTTAGTCTGAGTGGTTGATTTATAACATGGATGATATGATTAATTATTATTTTATGGATTACAATGGATTTTGGGATCAATATCATTCTTTTGTTTATTTTTCATAGGGTAACATTTTTCATTCTAAAAAATACATGGAACCTTTGGAGGTATTATTTTTATAGTGATGTCAGATAATTTCTTTTATAGTATCATTTAAGATAATCAAAGTTATAAAAACAAGATATTTTAGATGAAATAGAAAAAATTTGTAGTTTATTCTACAATATATGATTGTGGCACAAATCTAGAAGAAATGAAAAATGGATAACTGAGTGATAAATATTTCATTCATGTTAGGTGATTAGGTTTTTCTTAAAGTATCACTGTGGAATACTGTTAGGTGTTTTATGTAAAAAAAGAAAGAAAAATATATGGTTTGATGGACTATGTGAAATCCTAGAAAAGTTGTGATTATTTCTCAAAATTTGGATTTTCCCATGATATTATCCCTTTTAATAAATGTTTTTCATATTTCAATGTTAATGTAATATGCACCAAATTCATATCACATTTCGAGTTATAATGTAGTTATGTTGGAAGATGATATTTCTTATGTGGAATAACCTATTCAAATTTTTAACTACATAGAGAATGTATTGTGATATAAGGTTATTTATTAAGTTATGTTTTTATGGAAAGACTATATGGTTGATGAAGAAACATGGGAATTTGAAAATGATATGAGTGAATGATATCAATAATTTTTAAATAAGTAAATATTATTTTGAGGAAAAAATTTCATAAAGGGGGAAAGAATGTGAAAATATGTAATGATAAGACAAATTATTTTAATTTTTATGAATATTTATTAAAAATATTAATATATTAAATATTAAATTGTTAAATAATTTTTAAATCAAAAGGGAAATGGTTTTAATCAACTTATCTTATTATAATTTTTTATTTAACCTTTTTATTTTTTAACTATTTATTTTTAATATCTTTAAATTACATAATTTTTTATATAAGAATATCAAAATAAACTGATGGAAAAATTTTGGGATTATTTTTTAAAATATTTATTTTTTAAAGAATAGTGAAAATACATATTTTTGTAAAAAATGTTATTTTCATTAATAAATTATGAAATTTAAAAGTAATAATATGTTTCATATACAATTTAAATTAAAATAATAATAATTTAATATTTACATAAATCGCATTATATTCCTTATAACTTCATTATATTGGATTTTAGAATAAGTTTATTTTATGGTTTTAAAATGGGTTTTTTTAAAAAAAATTATGTGTATAATTATTCTCCAATTAATTAATTACAATGAAACAAAATGATTAATGATTAAAATTAAAATTAAACATTATATATCTATTAATATAACTTAAAATTTATATAATTATTATTTCTATCAATATTATATATTAAAATCATCATATTATTGAAAAATACATTTCATGAAAAACCACATTTCTTAATTCTTGAATGTTTTAATTTAAATTAACTTCATCCACGTTTATATTGAAACAATATTTATAAAAATATCATTACATGATTTCAAGCCTAATTATCCTCAAAATAAAAACCAATAATTGAAAATTATTGAGTCTTTGGAAGACTAGGTACATAATTAGAAAATATGGAACTAGAATAAAATATATTCATATTAATACCATAATGATATAAAAACACCCTTTTAGATACTACAAATACATAGGATAATCAGATAAATACATATTAAATAGTGATTTTTTAAAAATCAAACGAAGGGAATAAACATGGTAAATAGGCATAACTCAGTATTTAGAATATATACCATTAAATGATAAAAGGAAAGGATCATGAATAAAAAAATAAAGGAAAATCATGAAGAACACTAAATAATATGATCATTGAAGTAACTGAATGTTTAAAACACATATATCATGACATAAACCTAATTCAAGGATAAATTCTAACTTGATATCAAATGGTTGAAAGTGTACCATAATGGATTTGGATTAGTCATTAATCCTAAATATAATTTCTCATGAGACTAAAACATTACCCAATGCACTGGAGAACTATCTGTGCACACCCATCATAACATGTTCCTGAATATGTGTTCCATATAATGAAATAAAAAAAAGGAGTAATTAAAAGGGTTACCCATGGAATGAAATTGAGTTTTTAGTAATGTCATAAGGCATACACAATTAAATCATTATAATGGAATCCAAGAAAAAATAAATTAAATCAATATTGTAAAATAATAATGTAAAAATTAATAATTTATAATGAATAACTGATTATAAATATAGTGAAAATATGAAAAAAAAATAGTTATATTTTTAAATTTCCACATTTTTATGGTTTTAGGTAATTAATAAAATTTATTTGATGAAGATAATTGAATTATTATTTTGATAACAAGTGATGAACTAAACTAGGATTTAATTATAAAATGGGTTAATTTTCTATTATTGTTGTATAAAAAAATTATCATGATTAATTTAATATGGTTATGAAACAAAGAAGTTCCCTAAAATTGGGATTTATTATCAAGGGGAATTTAAAATGAAATCATTCTATAATATGTATTTCTCATAAAATAATGAAAAATTGTGCTCGTTATATATATATATCTGTGTGTGTGTGTGTGCGTGTGTGTGTGTTTCTGTGAGGAACACATATAAAAATACTGGTGATTATATAAGAATATTTAATAGTTTTATTGAGTTAATGGGAGATAAAATGTTGTGTAATGGAAATATGGAGGATTTAGAATGATCTCTTAATTTCTGTCAGAAAACATTCCTGACATGAAATTAATGTTTCTAATAAGTAAATTATATACAGTAATTATAATATTAATAAACAATTAAATATATATTTTCTTTATTATAATTCCATTAATTTTATTTATGGACATTTTCACGAGTTATAATGTTCAATATCACTACTCTGGGAGAATTCGTTTCCCGGTTTCACAGTTGGTTCACTTGGGTATAACTATGGAAGTTATTATTAAATTGAAATAAAACTCCAAAAGTCAAATTATTTGTTATTTATGAACATGATGAAGTTTATATGTTCCCATATATCATTTTTTTAATGGAGGCGGTTCATTGAGTAAAACCTTTTCCATTATTTGGTAAGATTGTTTAAGAGGTCTTATCAACCATTATGAAATAGTTTTTTATTAGATATTATGGGTATATATTAGTTTTATAATATTAAATAATATATAATATAATTATTAAAACATTATTTATCCATAAAAATAGTTTTATAACATTCGTTGATACTGATAATAGAAAATGAAAACTCGTTATCTATGAAGATAGTTATCATCCATAATTTGGACAATAGTTTCATTTCATTGAATAAGTGGCAATGCGAAATGGGGTGTACGATGGATATTAAAATATAAATAAAAAAGTGTATTATTTACATGATTAATTGGTTATTATTTATTTATGTATGTAGGATATTAGGAGAATGTATAATAAGAAAATAAATAAAAATATTTAGCTTTAAAATTTTAGCTCTTCAATATCAACTCCTTTAAAGACACCATAATAAACTTATAAATTAAATTTTTCAATACAAAAATCACTTGGATGTTAGGATATTGTTGAGGAGATGGTGGTTTTATATATCTATAATTCATTAATTAATAGTATGTTTTGGGAGAACATTTCATGAGGGTCATATTTAAAAGGGGATGAGAGGGGTGTTTTCGATTATTATATCTATTAGTTTATTATTTTGGATGAATCATATAAATAGTATAAATTATTGAAAATATATATATAATGATACATTTTATTTCAAACTAATGGTTTCTTACATAATCTATGACTCATAAATTCTTTTATTTGTCTTATAATGTTAAATAATGTAAATTTGTGTATTTCACTATTCACCTAAAATTCAACTTTTTTAGAGAAAGACAAAAAGTTCACAATAACATTTATTTTACATGTAGATTTAAAAAATTGAATCTATTTTTTTAAAATAATTTTATAAATATGATAAATTTAATTTTTAAGTAAAATACCCATTTATTCAACAAACACTGAAAATATTATTATTATCGATGTTATGTTCTCTTTGAAAAATTAACTAATGTATCATAAAAATTTTATATAATTATAAAAGGAAATATTAATTTATGGATCCATTTTCTCATAAAAAATCATTTAAATCATTATATTCCAATTATGATTAAAAATAAAATAAGTACATTATACAAAGATAGAAACTATTAATTTATCATTTTAAAACTTATATTTATTTTAAGCATGATACACACACACACACACACATATATATATATATATCATATTTTGATTTTATAAACTATAAATATATATTTTTTACATTCCCATAGATGAGTTTACTATTCAATTAGTAAAATTACTGTTTCTATTGATCAGATTACTATTCTAATGGTCAGGTTACTATTCCTATAGTCATATTACTATTTCAATGATCAAATTTATAATGGTCGTATGTGTTCCCTACTTTCGATAAAAAAATATTATCAAAGTAATTATTTAATAAAATATATATTATGTTATATATAAAAATTCAACTTCAAAAAGAATAATTTATTATCAACATTATGATATAATTTTTCACCATTTATTATGTGCAGCCACTCTGGTTGATTGATCATATCCAAATTATATGATTATTATAATATTATTTTTTATTAATTTATTTCTATAATATTTGACATTCTTATGGGGTTTATTCATTGGCGAATTTAGAATTAGTCATTTACGATAATAATTTTCAATTTGTTTCTATATGCGATTTTTTTCCTTTATGTTGGATGACATAATTATAAGACAATAAATTCAATTGATAAAATTATGGAACATTACATTCTTCACACATTTTGAAATTTTAACCTAAAAATATTTTTTTACAAAATAAGGTGAAAATATGAGAGGTTACTTCTCCTTCATTTCTTCCTCATGTTTCAATGTTTCCTCTTTGTATTTATGGGTTTTTCACTTCACTTTGAAAATGTTCGTTTTCTTTCATCGTGGAACATTATCTGTAAGATCAATGAACTTCACTTGATGATCCCCATAACTAATATAATTCTAAAAATATAAATCCAGTGATTTTAGCTAATGTGAGGGATCATGTTTGAACATAATCAAGAGGGGAATATGGAATACATCATGTACTTAAGACATTGTTGGTGTAAGTGATGTAAATAGAAAAAAAATTGGACTATATTAAGAATATCGAAGGGCTGGATATACCAAAGAATTAGATTTCTATTATTTCCAAAACTAATGGTGCTCATCCATGTGAATATATACAGGAACACATTATCCTAAAACATGGAATTTATATCCCATCGAGGATTATCTACCTAACAATTATATTGACCATGGAAATCCCTGATGTGTTGTTAAATGGTCTTCACATTTTCTACATTCCTTGATCATTTGAGGACCTAAAAGACTTTTTTCACCAATTAAATCCTAGCATGTAGGTTTTTTTTTGCTGATTTTCCCATAAATGAATTTCTTAGAAATCAATTTTATGCCTCCATGAAAACTATTTGTATAATAATACAACCCAAGGATGATTTTGGTCCCCTTATTCATTGAAGTTTATTGAGAACTATCTTGATATATACTCAAATATTTGAATATACTACTTAGACTGGCCATAAGTCAGGGGTTATTAGCTACAATGAAGTCCAATTTAGTGTTTATGTAATGTAAGAGTATTTTATAGAACATATAGGTAAATCTGATATCTTGATTAGACATAATTGATAATAGTACTTCATAAAGACTCACTATTTCTATGATGTATATCTATACAATTTTATCGAGTTATAAAGCCTCCTAAATTTCACTAAATTGAGAATTATTTGTAAAATGATCAACAAAACCCTAATATTATTATTTCCACTCAATGTATTCGAATGTTTAATAAACATTTCCATGGTGATTTATTACCATTTCTATTTATTTATGGTAATGCTTGAATAATTTTCTTAGTATTTTTCTATTCATCATTTACTTACTAACATTCTAGGAACATTGATGTATATTCTATGATCTCTTTCAACATATTATCACATCAACAGTTTCTTGAAGATCTCAATATGATATTGTGATCCGTGGGAGGATGGAGAATGTTGTGTTATGTGTATCATTAAAAATATCCATCTTCATATCAATATTTTATGGTATACATAGTGGTATAAAAAATGTTGTGACTCTTTCCTCATCAATTTTAAACTCATAATATATCTCATTATACAATCTTTTGAATTTCAACATCATGTCATTGAGCATCCTTTATCTTATATGAACATGATGGTTGAGAAATAATTTGAGAGAGAAATTATTTTTTTCATTCTTTTATTATTCCAATGTCCATCAATATTTATAATATTACTATTGGATAATTCTCAAACTCATTCATTAATAATGTTGCAATATCTTTTTCACATTGAGAGTCTTCCACTTCATTTTCTTTACATGTATGTTAGTTGAATGAGAATTAAAAATACATGGTGAGATCTATATATATTCACTAATTAAAATGAATATTTATCTATTGAAATATATTTTTGATTGTTTGGATTTGTATATATCTCAAACTGATCAGCATAATGATAATGCAATGACATTTTCCACATGAAGATAAATGATTATAGCATCAAATCATATGTGGGATAATTTTTGTCATGAACATTCCACTTCCTTGGGAATAGGCTAAAATGTTGACACTTTTTATCAAAATACATAATTATCCCATCCTTGATTCATCAATGTATACTATAAAGAGTTCACCACTTGTGGGTAGTTTGACAACTAGTGTAGTGATAACCCTCTTTTTTTAATTTATTGAATAATTATTCATATTCAATATTATAGAAATACCTTATTCCCTTCTAATTAGTCATTGAAATGGGTTTTAAAATCATAATGAGTTCCTCACAAGTTATTTGTAATACCTTTCAATCGTAAATAAACAATGAATATCTCTTATAGATGTAGATCTTGGACACTTAACAATTTCCTTTATCAAAGAATTTTCCACATATATTCTTTTTCTGGTGATAACATTCCCCAATAAATATAGTTCCCCTATCCATAAAAAACATTTTATATACATTTAATATAGTATCTCCACTTATAATTACATTATAATATTATTCCAATTATCTTTATGCTCCTCCTTTCACATGGAGTATATCAGAATATCCTTGATAAATTGTATAAAACAATAAATGTTATATATATAGTCTATGTTAATTAATTTCATAAAAATTAATAGATCATTATTGAGTACTATGGGAATCAATATGATCTCATAGTGTTCAAAAATCATTTGAATGTTTGAATTAGGGGTATTTTCTTTCTTTACGATTAATTTTTAATATCCCAGGTGAAGGTCCACATTAGATAAATACTTGGCCCTATGTGTTTGATCCAAAAATTAATCTATAAATGGAAAGGAATAATTGTTATTTATTTTGATTTTGTTGATATCACAATAATAAATGTATAGGAACATTTTCCTTACTTTTTTGTTTGATGAAGAGGGCTAGTGCACCACATGGTAAAGCACACAACATTATAAAACACTTTTCCATCTCTTTTAACTACTTATTTATTTATTCCTACTAAAAGTAGTCTATTATGTATGAAGTAATTAATATATATATTGATACTAGTATATGGGAAATTCATTACTCAACCTCTTCTTTATTAGGATGATCAAGAAATTCAGTAGGGAAAAATCAGTGTAGTCCTATAAAATAAGCATGTTTCTTAGGCATGATCATCTATTTATCTCAATAATTTGGACATGATATTATTTCCTATAAGAAAATAATTTCCATAACTTAGAATTACATTCCAAAGGATATTCAGAATCCTCCTAATAATTGTACATAAATAGAGGATGCCTCCTAATGTTAATATTGATTTCCCACTCTAAAGTATTGATGTTAGATTAATATAGAAATAATGAATCAATGCTTAATATAATATCAATCACATAAAAATTAACTAAGAAAATATTTTATGGGATTTTTATTCCATCAAAATTGGCCGACGAGAATTCCTATATATTTGGGTCAATGATTTCCACATTCTTTATTATATTGGATCACTAAAACTCTTTATCTTGAAGTGTTGTTTGAGTAGTTATAATAATCTTTTAAGATATTAAAAAATGATTCGAATAATAAGAAAACGTGTGTTTTTTATTTTCAAATTAATAACCATCATGACTATTACTACATTTATTTCTTTATCCACCTCACCAGAAGTGATGACATATTCCCTTTTTTGTTTCC
Source organism: Viscum album (assembly GCA_963277665.1). Taxonomy (NCBI): domain Eukaryota; kingdom Viridiplantae; phylum Streptophyta; class Magnoliopsida; order Santalales; family Viscaceae; genus Viscum; species Viscum album. The sequence continues at coordinate 916,013,630 of OY728164.1, read as the reverse complement.
TTGGGCAATATTGGTGTTGATTTTCTCTAACAACCATTGGATTAGGGCTTTAGTTCCTATATTTTTTTATGATCCTTAATGTTGAAACTATGTAAAACAAGTTGTGTATTGATTTTATTATTTATTTATTCTTTCACATCAGTGGAATTCTTTATATCCATTCAACAATAATTATTCCAATACCCCAATTTTCTATATTTTAATAATATTTTTGTTTCCCATTAAACAGTTCATATTATTCTACTCCCTGCATGCTTTATAGATGGTATTTTGAGTTCTCATTATTCCATTGCTTTTATTTGTTGATCCTACCATATTTATATCAATTTCCCTTCTGTTATCTCTATTACCATGAAACAATACAAAGTCACCAATCTATATCTCACACTTATGGAAAAAATTAAAAATATCCCCATAACATTCAGAGTATTGAATCACTGAGTATTTTCATATACTTGAAATTAATCCACAAAATAAGACATCCAACTTACAATAAGTGTTCATGAAAATATATTATGCATATCTCACATGGATTGTGAATATTTTCCACATTTTCTAACAGAATCCTATTCCTTTATATTTAGTTTGATGAACTACCCCTCTTTATTATTATAGATTGTTTTTGGAAAATATTTATTGAACAATATTTTCATTATTCATTACCATTACACGTAATAAATTTACACTTTTGACATCATATTATTTATTATTTTATACCTCTAATGAAATCCCCTTCAAATTGATATACCACCATCATGACTTTCTTCTCTTCTATTTACTGGTGGATAATGAATATCATCTTAATGGAGTTAATCCAATATTTATTGATTATAGTAATATAAGATCAAATAAATATTAAATTTATTTTTCACATAAAGTATTCCACATAAACATTATATTTAATAGGAGATAGATAGTGTTTCACATAGATTAATTTATTATTCGGAAAATTTGTGAGATAACCCAGTATAATTAGGATGTTATGAGCTCTTGTTCACATCATTTTTATAATCACATTAGGTTATTCTTCACATTTCCTATCTCGATGTTTATTATCATGAGGTCTTATTTTTTAATTCCATTTACTAAAAAATAATAAATAAATAATGTTTATTTAATACAGAGCTCATAAGAATATAAAAAAGAAAAATAGGAACATAGAAATATACCCATTAAAAAAATATAGCATAACTTATGATTTTATATGTTTTAATCTAGTTTATCAATAGTAATAGAATATTCTCTAGAGTGGTTAATATTTTTTTTCTATTCATAATCCAAAAAAATATCCCGAACAACATTTGATTCCAAAAATAACTACCCAGTCCTTTTACATGTATTATTAAATTATTTTACTCAAAATTATCCATCAAATGTAAACAGGGATTGCAACTCATTATTTATTTGGAAGACTGCGTACATAAGTGTAAAATTAAACTATAATTAAACATATTTTTATTAATATATATAATTTTCTCCATACAACATTTAGGATAATATAATTTCATAGGATATCCTATGGAATAAATATATAAATGTGATTCACTAAAAATTCATGTGATGGAATAAACATGGAAAAAAGTATATCACATCTGTCAAAATGAAGAATGAGGTTATACAAATGGCATAGATCATAAATAAACATATATAGTAACAACATGTTCTAAATTTAGTCATATGATCATTGATATATATAAAAATGTTGTGTCAATATATTTCATTTTATATACATTAGTCGAGGAAAATATCTAAGAGGATATGACATGGTGGACATCGTCCAATACATGATTATGTTGACACCCAAATCCAAAAAATAATTTCTCATAAGACTAAAAAATACACCATTAATTGGATTAATTTCTATGTCCAACCATAATAAAATGAACATGCTTATGTTTCGAACATAATGATAACAACCATAAGGAATAATAATAAGGGTTACTGATGAATTTTTTTTGTAATCAAGTGATAGGAAATGATAAAAGAGTTCATCAAAATCGTCTTCATCAAAGAAAGGAATAAATAATTAGAAGACATTAAAAATATAAAAAATAATAGTATATCATGAATAGAGATATCCATTTGGAGTGAAAATGTGAAAAAGTGTGTTTAGGTGACTTCTGAAATGTGCCACTTTAGTGCAGTTTTTGGGAAGGAATGGGGAGTGTACAAATAAGATAAAGGAATAATTATTAAAAACCGAATAGATGAAATAATATATTATTTAATAAATACATTAATGATTTTAAAAATATTTGTTGCTGAAAAAATTTTAGGGTGTGTATATGGAAATGGTTATGTAACCAAGAGGTTTACTTTTATCGAGTTTTCTTATTGGGAGGAAATATAAAGGGAACCTTTTTAGGACATGCATTTACCATAAAATAAATATGAATTTAAATAAATATACATATGTGAGAAATATATATTGAATATGAGAGATTTATATTATCATAATAAGTAAATTAATTGATTTAATGGGAGATTAAGCATTACCCCAAGGATATATGGAGAATTTGGTGATATCCCTTACATTATGTATGAATGCATTTTTCACTAGCACTTATTTTCCTATATAATAAAATTATATTCATTAATTACTTAATTGATAACCTTTTACACCAATATTTTATTTATTTAAATATTACTAATCTCATTTATGGCCATGCCTATATGTTAAAATGTTCAATTTCGTAGTTCTCGGAGTGTTTATCTCATGGTTTTATGGGAAACTCACTTGTGTACCATTATATATTTTCTGGTAAAAAGAATATAAAAATATAGGATTGAAATGAAATTTTATTAATGAACTAATAAAATATTATATTTTCACATATTTCATTTTTCCTCATGGGGATAGTTCTTTGAGTAAAAATGTTATAATTATGTAGTTCGTTCATTTAGGTTGTTTTAATGACCTTCAAAAACTAGTAACAATTCATTTCATGATATGAGTATATATTATCTATAGACTCTAAAATAAGTTATAATATACATATTAAAATGAAATTAATTCTTAATAATATTTTTATGTCCTTCCTTAATGGTAATAATGGAAAACAAAAACACATTATTGATGGAGATGGATAACCACTATAATTTGGACAATGGTTCTATTTCATTTAATAATAGAATATGAGAAAATTAGTGGATATAAAATATATCATAATAAATATAATACTCTAAAAAAAAAATTAATTTTAGGTATTGTTATATGATAGATCAAGGAGGTGCAGACACGATCGAAGAATAAATGAAATTATAAGTGGTATCTTTAATATGATATATATGGGAAATATCCTATTTGATGGAACCCTCATGGAACATCAAGTTGATCATTTGGTGATACCAATATCACATGGACATTGGGATAGATTCTAGAATATGGTATGGAAGAGATTTGGAGGGTTTTATGGATTCGATTGGGTAGAGGTAAGGGTATTCAATGAGAGGTGTTTATTAGGGGAAGATAGAGTTATTTTGATTATTATAATCACTATTTTATTATTTTTTTTCAAGACTAACAATATTATCCATTATTGTAAATATATAATCCAAATAGAACAATTTTTTGCTAAAACATAACATGTTATTACATCATCCATTCCTCAAAAAATTCATGTATTCGACCTATATTGTTAAGTACTATAAATTACCATATAACACTTTTCACCGAAATTCAACTATTTTATGAATATATGAAAAAACAAAAAAAACATATTTAGGTGTTTATATTTAAAAACAATAATTTTCTTTCTAAATATGTGAAATATTAATTTTTAAATAAAAATTCCATTTATTAGATAAATACTAATTCTAATATTATAATCGATCTTATGATCCTTTGGAAAAAATATTTATGGTACCATAAAAATCTTATAATTATAATAAAAATTATATTAATTTATGAATCGATTTTATAAAAGTTTATTTTCATTCAAATCATTATTTTAATTATAAAATTGAAAATAAAAGTGATATGATTTATAAAAATACCATTAATAAAGATTTCATTTTTTAAACATTTATTTACTTTTTCCATGAGAAAAAAATGTCATATATTCATTTTATAAGATACATAAATATTTTCTTTAAAATTTTATATGTGAGGTTAGTATTCAAATTGTAATATTTCTATTCATAATATCCATATTACTATTCCATCATTCATGTTATTATTCCAGTTGTAGAATTACTATTCCACTAGTTAGATTCATAATGGTCATATGGGTTACTTATATCCAATAAATACCTCTTAATCTATTCATTCATAATAAAATTATATTCTCCCTCTTTATACATAATATTTATCCATAAAAATGTATATAGTATTATTATCATTTTGTTTTATTTCAACTACATTGTTTGTGAGTATAATCATTCTGGTGGATCGATTAGATCCATATTATCATATTACTATTCCATGATATTATTTTTATTGTCCTAATATAATATTTTGAATTATTATTGTTTTATTTTCATAATAATTTATCAATATTTATTTATGATAATAATGTAATGATGGTTACCCTAAGTGATGGTTTTCTTTTATACTATATGACATAATAAAAAAGTGGTAAATAACATGGATATAATTTTAAGTCATTACAGCATCTGTGAATTTAATATGGTAAAATGGATTCAATTTATTGAAGCATATACATTTATATTGTCTTATATATTAAACAATTTTTTTATTTAATGAATAGTGAACTCATAAAAAAACAATTACCATGGTAATTGTTATAATGGAATTACTATGGGTTAAACTACGAAAATACTGGTTAAAATTGCCTAAAAAAATTAATAAATTTTATTTTATTGAACTATTTTAACCCTATATCATATATTCTCAATAATGGCCCATTTTAGATCCATTTTAAATTTTAATAATTCATATACACATTATCTTTTAAAAATTTACTAGTTCTTCCTCTACCCCACCTATAAAAGGCTAACTCTATCCTCTCTCATTCAACCATTCAAATCCATTTCACATATCCAATACCTTCCCAAATATATTCTATAATTCCTTCCCCCTTCCTAGTACCCATTGTTTTTTCAAAATGATATTTTCTGTAGGCTATTGGTTCTAACATAAGGATATTGACTGAAGAAGTCATATTATTCTTAAATGAGGTTTTATATTTTATTTCATCTTCCACATCCTTCAAACCTACATAAAAATTATTATATAATATAAAAACATTCCATATAGAGATATGTTATTTTTTTAATGGAATAACATATATTTATATCCACTTCTATAAAAAGGGAAACAAAACCTTTATTCATGTGTACTATGGACTGCCTCCTCATGATCTGTTGTAATTCATTTTTAATTACCTCCTATTATGGCTTGTTATAAGGATGTATTTAATGTGTATATTTTTTAATTGTAACAAAATTATACTAATATATTTATGATATAGCATATAACTTATAACCTTCTATTTCATGGGGGATGTGATAACGTCCCTCATCTGTATGGTGGGCTACTACCATGTGCGGTGACTTGATTAATTTATCACCAATGCGACTCATTGAATGAAATAATGGAAATGTTACTAAATTTATATGATATATATGACATAATTATTTTAATCATGAAATATTTTTAATTATGATATTATAATATATTATTTTTTTCTTATCTTCACACCTGCTAAAATATTATAACATCATTCGTTAACTTTTTGAGACCCCACCTTCATGAATCACGGAGATTATTTTTCAATGACTAATTATGTCATATCCAGGTTTATAACATTTACTTCATTTCAGTTTTGGTCGAGTTTTTGGAAATTTTCACCGGATCTGGTTGTGATAGGATTAATATTTTAAGGAATTATTTCTTTTCTATCTTTGATATATATTTACTCCTAGGTACCCCTAACCCCCTAGAATTTTTATAGAAATGGGGATTTTTTGGGTGGAAAAAACTGGCCACACAGTTTGGCTACACAATTTACTAATCCATGTATCCAACCCTTGCACAGGTGTCCTAGTCATAAAAATTATTTTCTTTTTCAATTGATTACTTCCAACCTTAAACCTAGTGCACCCATTTCTCGCCCCATTTATTACTTATATCCATGTTAGGATCCCTAGCTCCCTCAGCCCACCTTGGAACCCATTTTGAAGTTGTTTTTAGTGTTGGAACATCTTGATTATTCAAGTAAGAGATTCCCTATATTTTTTTCATTCATCATCATTAGTGTTTATTCCCACATTCTTTATGTTCCAATTCTCTAGCAGTTGTTATTTGTACCTAGGGTTTTATTTTGAGTTTCATGGTTTAATATTGGGGTTTATGGTTCATTTTAAATACCATGTGGTGTGGAAGTGGTACAGTTGATGTTTCACAGAATGATTTTGGTTGTTTGACATATAAGATAGGTTCTTCCATGATTAGGTCTTATTTGATGAATTTATATTGCTTTATTGACCTATTTTTCATGTCTTTTTCTATAGTGTTTGTTATGAAAACCATATTTGGTAACATTGGTAAATTAGATGATTTTATTTTTCATTTTTTTGTGAAAATGAGTGGTTTTCATATGAAATCCATGTTGTATTTTTTTAACCATTTTATGATTCCGAAATTTATTTTATATTCTGTTAGGGCATACATTTATTTTTTGGCATGTTTTTGGTGACATTTCGGCCTTGAAAGAGTTATTTTGAATGGTTTTTATGTTAAAAAGCTTGTTATGCCCCTTGAAATTGTTTTATTGAATTTTTTAATGGTTTTTTGAATTCCTCAATGGGTGAACAGTATATGTGGGTCCTATTTGGTTTGTTTGAGTTATAAAAATTGTATTTTTATGTGAAAATGGTATTGATGACATGTGTAACTTGTTTGAAAATAAAGAGTGTAACACCCCAAGAAAATAAAAATTAGTAATTTTTTTATAATTAAATCAAATTAAGGAATTATTTAATAAAATAAATATTTTAAAAATATTTTCAATACTTAAAATATGTTTCTAATCAAAGTATAACCTATTACATTATATTTTAATATATTTTTATATGTTAAATATAATTTAAATTCATTACAAGGATATATATACATATATATATATATTTAAGTATTATATTATATAAAAAATACATTTTATGAAATTATAAATAAACAAAATTGTAATTATAAAATTAGATTAATAAGAAAATTCATGTATTATTGTTATTACCACATAAATTATTTTATCAATGTTAAATATAATACTTTTAGATAATATAAAATTATACATGTTCATGTTAATAAAACTAAGAAATGAAATTATAATATTTTATATAATATGTATATATTTTTATAAGTTAATAATTTTTTTATTTGAATTTTGGCATGAAAATAAGTCATATATATATATTTCAACATAAATGTATGAAACAAAATGAATAAAATTAGTAAATTAAATCTGAGTATAATATTATTTGTTTATATTGAACATTATATATATTTAGTATATATATATATAACTAGCGAAATATAATAATAAATTAAAAAAATGAAGAATTGTGTTTTTTTGTTTTGGGGGTTTGGGTTCCATCAAGTCGCACTAGGGATAAAACGAGTTGGGTTGGGTTTTGAATCGGGGAGGTGAGGTGTCAAATCAAGTAATATTTGAGGGACTCACTTCTTCTATGTCTCCATGAGTCACAGACCGAGAGTACCAGGTGAGGAATCGTCTTCATGATGAATCGATCATGGAGAAACAAGTTTCATTGAGGTCGAGTACGGCGGAGAGTGGTTTCAACATCTGTTGGAAGTCCAAATGAAGATATATGTTGAATTTGAAGGTTTTGAGCAGTGGTAAGGATAATGATCAATCCATTTCCAATGTTCGATTTGAGTTTGATGAGTTTCATGAAGTTCCGATCAAACTATGGCTATGATTTTATGATATTTTTCTTGTTTTGTCTATGTTTTCAAGTTGGAATTATTTAATTAGTTCTTGTTATATTAATCTTCAAGAAAAAAAATATCCCCATGATTGAATCTGATTTATAAATACCTCTCTTTTCCATTTCGTCATTTTTCTTCATCGATTTATTTCATCTTTAGTTACCATCTAATCAATTCGTTGAATTTTATACAACCCGATGGGGTTGATTTTAATGCTTGTGTCTCATTTGTGAAAGAATTTTCCTAGATTTATTGTGAATCTTGTCCCAACCCTTATATTTTATTTTTCATTAGAATAAATTTTATTGAATCTATATTCTTTTTTTGGGATTTTTCTTCATACATCAATGATTAAAACTGTATTGATTCTCTTTGTTTATTTTTACTCCATTTTGTTTTCTTTCACATCTATAAAGCTTTGGAAGGAAGCATCATTTAATTTTCTTATCTTTTTTCACATCCATATTCATCCACTGTACATTGAATAATTTACGTTTGATGTCATTTTCAATTTTCTTTTAGTATGCGGTAAATTAAAATTTAATTTTCCACTTGGGAATTGCTATATATAAAGCTTTTCTGCTGTGATAATAAGAAAAATAATGAGTGCGGTGCAAGTGATGCATGCAAGGAAAGTAGTAGCTTCTGTTGTCCATTCCACTTAGTATAATTTCCAATTCTCTATGTATAAGTGTTCTAGAGGCAACCACTAGAAGAATAAAAGTTAGGGGATTTGTTCTGTGAATATATTTTAAGGGAATTTAAATTTTTATTGTGTCATATTATTTTGTTTCATTCATGTTTTCTTATGGTTCCCTTCCAACCAAAATAAACATGTTTTTTCAAAACACTGATAAATTGTAGTAAGGTGATTTATACTGGAAATATTTCGGTGTCTGTTTTTGTATGATATTTATTTTTAATTGATGGAAATTTATTATTTTTTTTGGAAAGGGATTTACATTGAATATCAATACAATTCAATTTTTTAAGATATTTCTTAAATTAAATCTTTCATGATTATCTTCAAGTATTATTACTCAGGTATTTAATTTTTCAAATATATAATTGTTTTAAATAAATTATTATCCAATTATTAATTCACATTTTAATTTATTAATTAATAACGTTATACATTTATCATGTGCATAACATATCAAAAAAATATAAATAAAATCAAGGTTATTTCCATACCACAATGATTTTGTTATCATGAAAATATACATTAATATATATTCAATAAATAACATCATGTTCCATCAAAAAGAAGTTCATATAAAAGGATGACTGTATTTAATACATAAAATTTTTCTTTGACGATTTTTGTGTGTGACACATAATTACAAATTGTTATTGATTAATTTTAAGAAGATAAAATTTCATGTGCATGATTCTAATTGATTTATAACTTCATGCATAAAAGAGTTATAATAAATATTTCTTTGTAATTTAATGTGTGAGGATGTTGATTTAACTTTCATGTTATTATGCCAAGTCATGTATAATGAGATCTAATCCCACAATGACAAATATATAATTTTTAGTAATGATTAGTGTTCATTTGTTCCAAACATTAGTATGAATATATATTTCAAAACAAAAACACCGGTGAAAATTATATTTATATAAGGAAAGCTAATACAAAAATGTTTTATAAAAACCGGTACTCGAATGTTGTAAATACGATATGGAATTGGATAGTAAATCCACCCCTCAAGTGGGTAGGTCCAAGACAGCCTTCAAATTTTCGGGTGTCCTAAATTGTCTTGTTTTTAAGAGCTTTCTTAATATTTTCAACTGCATCACAGGATTCATTTAAAAGTGATTTTCAATGTATAATTATTTTTTAAAGAATTATAGTACGTTGTAAAATTTGTTCTAAAAATGTATTTCTAGTTGAATACTTCAAATGTATTATCATAATGATATTTTTAAAGGGATTTGTCAAAAATTTTCAAAACACCTTACTGAGAAATTTAATGCTCACCCTTCATTTTAAAATTATTTTCACAGGTATCATTGATTTTCTAACTGAGACAACATTGTTTTGATGTTAACACTCACGGAATTGTAGTGAATAATTGTTTTGTATATTTGAACATTGATAAATGTAATGTTTTTTTAAATCTTCCAGATCATAGACTGGTAAAAGGTCTTCTTTGTTTAAAGTTTTGTGTAATCATTAAATGTTTCTTATAAAAAAAATAATTACATAGAATTTTTTCAATCACATGGTCCAGAAGAGTGTGCTCGGGGTGTTGTAAAGAGGAAAACATGGGTATCTATGCTGGCATACTAGGACAAGTATGCCCGTGATTCAGAGTGGTTTCATCCCTGTTTCACATAACAATATTGACAATGGAAACACTAAATAAACAATGATGATGAATAAGGACCACTATTACATTGGGTTTTCCCCTATTAGTGACTAGTTCATAAGATGAATATTTGTTAAGTATAATTTACACACAGATATGATGTACCTAGGAACCACAACTAGTTAGAGAATAGAGGTGTTCTCGTGACTAGTGATAAATTACTATATGATACTCACCATCTGTATATAGTGAATTTGGATGGAATTGTTATAACCATGTACATTTTCATTAAAATTATTTTCTCTTTACTGTTTCCCCATTAAAAATTGTTTTCATTTGATGTTTCATCCTTTTTAAAATTATTACATGTGTTTCTTAATTATAAAAATGTACAATTTTTTAAAATGTTTATCACATTGAATATATTTTTATGGAATCCTAATTGTCTTAGTATCACACACTAGTTACAGCTTTGGTTATAAGTAGAGTTAGTAATATTTGTAGAGGGTTTGGATAAATCTTTTCGAACTTATTGTTTGAGTTTCTAGTGGTCCTTCTTGGTGTGTTGTCATGGAGATGTCTTGAGGGCGATATCCTTGTGCCATGATGTGGCTCTTGGGGTATTCATTTTGGATTTACAATTTTGTAGTGGCATTTGGGATTTATTTAAACATTTTTATCTCAATTTTTAATTTTATTTATGTGTTTTTTGTCTGAAAAATTCAAATTGGGTTTATTTAATATTTATGGTTGTTTTATGATTATAAATTTGGTTAAATAATTACCAAATCCTTATTTTTGATAATTGGGAAATTGTTATTACACATAGGGATTAGTAACACCCCTCAATACATTCCAGTAATTAGGTTGGTCACCGGTTTAGATGATGAATAGATTTGATTCACGATAAAATGGTATCAGAGTAGGTTCGCTCTTCTTGGGCCACATTATTTGGGGAAGAGATGGTATAGACCAGATCTAGGATTTATGGAACATGATGTTCTAGTTACGAGTAAGGTTCCTAGATACCACAGCTCATGGTGGGACTTGAGTTACTAAGGGATGTTGGAATGTATCTAATTCTTTTTGCCTTCATGTCTTAGTCATCCACCAGAACTAATTTTTCTCTTTTGGGAACTGTGTTATGCCTATTTGGGTTTGGGAATTTTTTTTAGAAGCCCTTATTTTCAAATTATTGAGACATGGTTTTAATGTAAAAATGACTTTGTATTATGAAATGTGAATTTTTTTGATATTATATTCTAGTAGAGAGGAAATTGTTTTATTTATTATATTGTGGAAATGTGTTTTTTATATTTTTTTGAAAGCCTGAATTATGTTGAAGTCAGTTTTAAAAATATATTTCCTATATAATTTTTTAAACTATTAAAAAAGTGTTTTTAAATGTGGTGAATTGTTTTGAAATTAAGGTGTTGGACATAAAATTGTATTTTTATGTGAATGTTTGGTGACTATATGAAAATGTTTCCAATATTGGAATTGGGGTTTGATATTATGTATAGCAGTTTTGCGGAAAAGAATTTGTGGGAAGAATGTATTGACTTTGAAAAGAGGAATGATTCAGATTTGGTATTTGGTACCCCGTATGTAACCACATTCATCGGTTTAAATGGAAAGTAAGATGGTTAATGGAATGACTAGATAAGTGTCTCGGTGGATATGAGGATTGATCCTAGTGTGGCATTAAAAAATGCATGTGTGATGCCCTAGAGATACCATTGGTGAAATCACTAATCTCCAACCCTGTTTACATTCAATGATATAATTTTTTAGGAAACTTTTATGTTTTGATTACCAGTGTTTGGGTGATGTGTCTTAAGTTATTTTGGAATTTTTCTGTAGGATATTGGTATTTCGAGAATCCCTCTTGTTTGAATGATGTTTTGGGATATTGTTTTGTTGATAAGATGGGATGAAGTGCTGGTCAGTGGTAAATTAAGAGAAATGTTTCAGGAAGTACTTATGGTGGTTCCCCTCTTGTGTTTAGATTTTGTTGTTGGTATGTTTTTACTAAATTATCAGATTTGTAGGGTCCTTGGGTATTCTTGTTGGCTAGGGAACTCCCCCATAAAGAGTGAAGGCATGATTATAGTGAGACCCGGGATGATTCTCCATTGCTAGATCCTCCAGTTAATCAACATGAGGAATTTATTCTTGATATTTGGTTATTGAGTCTACCCGTATTCCATTTTGATTATGTGTACCCTCTCTTAGTGGGAAAATAGTTGTGGAAGGTTGAAATAGACCTTATTATCTAATGTTTCATGATCCATCAAAGGTTAAATATGACACTATAGTGTTTGTAGGAACTATATAGATGTGGTAAAGTGGAATTAAAGTAAGGGAAGGTATATTAGTATAGAGTTGATGGTTTTTGTTATATTCATTAAGTAAAATTGGGTATTTCATTGGTTTCTCATAATAAAAGGATTCATGTTAGGCCACCAGTGTGGAAAATATACTCGAGCGAGGATGTTATGGATTGTTGTTGTAATCTCATGTAGCTTGGGACTCAGTTCAGGGAACCAGTCCTTGAAATGTCTATATCAGGTTCTAGGTTCATGTTCAGTGCAGTGTTTTAATTTTTTTTTAATTTAAGTGAATTTTTTTTGTTTCGTAACTTTTCAAATACATTCACTTAAAATGGAAGCGTTTTTTCGTCTATGAATTCATTATATTTTTTGTCCTAAATTGGGGTGTCTTCCAAGTGTCATTATTTGATTATTTATTTTTCGGGGTGAAATGGGTGATAACCATGCATCTTATATGCCCCATTATTGGTGATGGTATTGTGTTAGTGTAAAGTCATTTTTAAGTGTATTAATTCTTGGTGGTTGTTTCTGAGAGGTGATGTAGTTACATGTGGAACTATAAAAAGATGTTTTGATTGTGGGTTTTTCAATTCATGGATATGAGGATTGAAATTTTACTATCATATGAGCTCTAGTGGTAGGTCCTAGAGTAAAGCTACTAAATAGTTATGAAAACCAAGTGTTTAGGGGATCTTGGTTTAACTTCAATCTTTGATGTGGAATGTAGAGAGATTTTGAGGATTTTATGTGGTGGTTTTATTCCAAGTGGTTTGGTGTGGTGGAAGGGGATTTGTGGACCTTATACTTTAGGGTTGTAATTCGTGTCGGTGGAAAGGTACCCCCTTGGTTATAGGGAGGTTGGGTGGGTTTTTTCTCAAACTATAATTCCTCGACCCTAGTTACACAGAGTCAGTGCATTATTAGAAAACATTATCATGATCACAAAAGAGCAGGTATAGAATGAACAATTAGTTTAGTATCCTTGAATGTACGATATACATACATATGTTTTTAATTACATCATGAAATAAAAAAACAATTTTCGGTCCCCTTTGAAGACATTCATATCCTTTACCATATCCTTGTAGGTTAATCATAATATATTTCAGAATTGCTTGCGAAAAATAAAACATAATAATGGGGTGAGATTAGATGATCACTAAGGATAAAAATATAGCATAAACTATTAAAAATAATCATAAAAATTTAAGGATATGTATAAGACTAAATCATATGATTTTTAAACCTAAACTTCATTATTATATGGAATTGATAAATCAAATAATTCCAATTACTTATTTACATTGATATTCTAGTAGTCAAATAATCTCATGAAATATCAATAACTAATTTAATAATTATAGAATGCATAATTCCCAACATGATAACAACATTGTCAAGTCCACTTTCCAAGACTAAAAAAATGATTATGTCAAGGCCTTGTTCCGAGACACTAGTTTTTCTCATCAGACCTACTGATGCATCTAGCAGATATATCAATCTCCACCTATCACTTACTATGTCAAATGCATTCTTCATATGAAAAGGATGAAATATAACACAAAAATACATTTTAAAACTAGCATATGAAATGGTTATAATATAAACATAAACCATGAATGGTATAGAAAACCACATCTTTAGTCATACATATCTGAAAACCTTAAATACAATATGGAATATTGTATCATAATAAATCAACATCAAACAAGTGTAAAATTCATCAATGGATGTTGACATAGATGGAATCATAACCATTTGAGAGAAATATCTCAATTTAGTTTGAAGTTATTTAAAAGTAACAGAATTATGAAAGAAAAGAATTTATTTAGAATATATTCTTATATTCATGTATGGGATGCTTCAAAGTTTTTATAACGGTGGGAAATAGTTGCACCCACTATGTAAGATAAAAAACATTCTTACCTTAATTTGTCAAAATGTTCATACAGTACCTTGTTATGAAAATGACAGAAAGATTCCATTCAAACAAATATTTTAAAAGTAAAACATGGGCATAAATGAATTCAACCTGTATTATAGGAAATAGTAATAAAATTTTGAAATACATTTATAAGAAAAAAATATGAGGATGATAAATAATTCCTTTTAGATTCTTACGTATGAACAAACTCTGATAAAAATAAGATTGTAAAATTTTCCCTTATCTTTTACTTTTCCTTAGTTTAGGGTACGTTAACCTTCAGTATAATAGTCATATTATTTTTATTAAATTTTAAAAGAACCACATACATAAATATGGTATCATATATGATCTTTTACTATTTTAGAGTTATTAATATTTATGTAGTATCATTGTTTCGGGTGTTAGCAGATACATTTTCCATTATATTTATTATAACATAAGTCATGTTTGTTATTGATAGGATATATTTTATTAATTTCTACAATGATATTAAATTTTTAATCATTACTTTAAGGCATAAAATGAAAATTATTTTCGATTGTTTATGATGGAAAATGAATCTCATCACGTTCATGGAGATAGTAATTCGTACGTACACACGAGTGACAATGTCATTCAATTAATGGTGACATCATTCGTAATTGGAAGGTATATCATATATATAGAATGATTAACATGATATATTAATTATTTACTTCAATTTTACGCATTATTATACCAATAATAATAATTTAGTGTTGAATAATAAACTACACCATGACGTGGTGACGGTAAGCGGTACCTAGAAACATATGGTATCTTTGTTATTCATATGTTGGATAGAATAATGAATATGGTTTTACTATTTTTATGATAACATCACAGTAGGTTGAAGATATATTATTTATTATTTTTTATTGTAAACTACAATGAATGAATAATTGGAAGAAGAAAAGAACATTGAATGAGGGGATGAAATAATTACCTCTTCTTTGGGTGCTTCCTTTTGATTTGATCAAATGGGAACCTCAGGATGGATTTATGATCACATTAAGGACTATATGTTCAAATGAGGGTACTTTTTTAGATATTTGATCAATCTTTGTCTGATCCAAATGGATTTGGATATGTGATTTTGAGATAAGGGGAAGTACCCTTTCATATGAAAGGTGAGCGTAACTTTAAGAAAAGCATAAAATTTTATTTTATTATAAAATAATTTTCAGTTTATAAAAGAAAAAAATTATATAATTTGAGTATAAAGTGGGGATGGGTAGAAATACTCTTATCCAATAGGTTTTAGACATGTTTATGTCCCCATAATAACATTATATTTCAGATTTAACTCTTAGTCAAAAAGTTTAAGTCTTAGTTAAATTGTTTAAATTTTACAATGTCTTCTTGTATTTTTATATTACATGGCTAATAAACATACTATAAATGAAAACATTAACCTCATGTGGTCATTAATTACATATCTATCAATATATAAGTCCTTTTTCCAAACCATATATTTTATGGAATATGATAATAGGTAATAATATAATATTTGTTTAAAAAACTCATATGGTCAAATTTTGACAATATTTAGTGATTTTTGTGAAAGTCAAAAATCATGATTACATTGAAAAAATAGATTAAATAAATAATAAAATGTTATATTAATTTATAAAATGAGTGTAACACATCAAAAGTATCAATTATCATTAATTTGGATATTTATAATATCAATTATTTTAAACATTCATTAATAAGTTAATTACGACATCATCATTGTGTCATAAATAAATTTTTTATTTAAGGTCTAAATATTATAATTAAAATATGAAGATGTAAGAAACATTTTTATCTTTATAAATAATATTTATAGTCTAATTTATTTTATGTATAACCTTATATTAAAAATGGATAAGTTATTAAAATTTGAATTTAACACTTTTAGCTCTTCTTTAAATAAAATAATAATAAATATCCTAATCAAATACATGAGGATAAAATAGGATCATATTTTATAAATAAGGTTTATTTTTTTGAAAAACACTTATTAAATATAATTAGGACATGTGTTAGGGAAAATATAATAACTTTTTTACCTTTAATTACCCAATTTACATTTAACTGTGGTAAATAAAATTCAAAAGATCCTATTCACCAAATACAATTTTTATCCACTAGAACCACATTAAAATTACTGATGTCAACCATGTCTCTCGGATTTTTTAAATTCAATTTAAAAAAGATATAAAATAACATAATATGAAGATTTTACAATATACCTAGAATGTTGGTAAAAGACATTAAAATGGTCAACAAAATTTTATACATTTATTCTTATTATTAAATGAATCCATTGAATTAAATTGAACTAATATAGGTTAAACATGTTTATTTTGACATTAATATAAATTTAAATAATTATAATAATTATTTACATAAAAATAGGTTCTAAAAAATAACGCAGTGTTTTTTGCCTATTCATCAAAAATTGAAAGTTATCAAAAAAATACCAAATATTCACCTTAATCTAATTTTGATATTACAAATCAGAAAATGAATAACATTTTGAAAAATAATATTTAGTAAATTTAAAAAAATGTATATCACTATTCATAACTGCTTTTTAAACCACTAGATTGATTAGTTGTGGTGTGCTAAAACACAATGTTGTGTACAGTGCAAGATATTTTATTTTTCAAAGAGAATCATATCATTGAAGATTGGGGTGTTATATTCTCCCCAAATTAAAATAATTTTGTCCTCTAAAATTCTTTAATATTTCTGTATAAAATGATTTGGTTGGTTCTTCATCATTAGTTCCTCGGGTTCCCACGTTTCCTTTTCTATTTTCTGGTTTCACTAGTGATCGTTTACTAGAAACGTTTTTTGGTTTCTTAATACATGTCTTCTAGTATAAAAATCTTTATATGCTCTTCGTAATAATATAGATCAGGTTCCAGTTCTATTTTTTCTTTGTGAGTACATGCGTTGGGTCAGGCATGTATTTTCTCAATATAGATATGTGGAAAACATCATGACCTTTGGAAAGACATGGAGGAATTTCCAATTAGTAACCTATAACTCCAATTTTTTCTAGAATTTCTAAACGTTCAATGTACCTAGGAGAAAATGTACCCTTCGTACAGAATCATATAACAACATTCCATGGAGATACCCTCATGAAAACATGATCTCCTACTTGAAATTCTAAATCATTTCATCGGTTATCAGAATGGCTATATTTCCTACATTGAGCTTCATTGATGTGGGTTTGGATAATATTCACCTTTTATATTTTTTCATCAACATGTTCTGGGCCTACATGTTTTCTTTCACCAAAATCAACCGAAAAAGTATTTTGTGCGATATCTCTTTTTATAAAATATTTTATATGGTTCTATCTGAATACCTGACTGAAATATATTGTTATAGAAAAATTCTATAAAAAGTAAATATTGGTCCCACTTTCCATGAAACTCATGTGAGGATGATCTAAACAAGTCTATTAATGTTTTAATCGTCCGTTTTGATTGTCCAACAGTTTGAGGGTTCTAGCCAGTGCTCAAACAATGTTTAGTATCCCGATATTTCTAGTGTTATTCCTAGAATCTTAATGTAAAATGGGGATCATGATTTGAAATAATCAATTGAGGTATTCAATGATGTTTTACAACATCATTAATATATAGTCTTTCTAATCTTTCAAATGGCAAATCTTCTCTTATAGTATAAAAATGTTGTGACTTGTTAAGATGATCAGCAATGACCCATATTTCATCATTACTCATAGGATTATTTGGTAGAAATATGAAAAATTCCATCATTATATCATCCCATTTACATGAATTTATGGGAATGGGTTGCATGACTTATCTAGGATGTTGTCCACCAGCCTTCAACTATATAAAAACCAAAATTCATGACACATAATTATCAATATCCTTCTTCATATTGTCACTCAAAAAATGTTTCTTCAAATATATATTCATCACAGTGATACTAGGGAGTATAGATAAATAAAAGCTATGAGAATCATCCAAAAATAATCATTTATAGATTAGGTATGTCAGGAAAATGAAGTCTCTTCCCAAATTTCAAATTTCGATCTTCATATTCATAGACAATCAATCTCCCATCATTCACAACATAAATTTTCTTTTCAAACTCCTCATTATCATTTTGATAACTTTTTATCATTTCTAGTAATGATGGTTCACCAACCATTTTAAAAGGAATTGATGTTTCACCTTCCATTGTTATTCCAATATCAATATTTAATAGATCAATGAACATATGATCCCTTTATTTTCTAATATTGTTCAAAACTCCATGATCTTTTCTAATTAAAGAATCTGCCACCTTATTTTCCTTCCCTGGGTGGTAGTTTATTGTGAAATCATAGTCCATGAGTAGTTATGTACATCACCTTTTCCTCATGTAGATTTATTTTTGCGAGAAAATATACTTCATATTATTTTGATCAGTAAAAATCCCACATTTTTTCACAATATAGATAATGTCTCTGTATCATTAGAGTAATGATTACAGCTAATAACTCAAGATCATGAGTGGGGTAGTTTTTTTCATGAATTTTTACCTACCGTGATGCATAAGAAATAACCATATCATTCTACATAAGAAAAAAACCTAGATGTTTTTTTGAAGTATCACTATTAATAATAAACCCATAATTTCCCAATGATAGAGTCAAGATATAAGAATTGACTAATGTTATTTCTACTTATTCAAAACATATTTTACACTCTTCTGTCCAATCACATTTAACCCCCTTACTTGTGATATTGGTTAATGGGTTAGCCAATCTTGGAAAATTCTGGTTGAAACGCTGGTAATAACCTACTAAACCAATAAAACTACGTACCTCAGTTATATTCATCAGTGCTGGAGAATCTTGTATTTATTTTGTATTAGAAGGATCAATATATATTCCATATTTAGATAAAATATGTATAAGAAAATAAATCTTTCCAATCTATAATTCACACTTGCTAAACATCCCATATAATTCATTTTATCTAAGTGTCATTAGAATAGTGCACAAGTGATTTTCATGATCGTCATAGATTTTAGATTATACCAAGATATCTTCAATAAATACCACTAAAAAACATCAACTTATTCCTTTAAAAATATATTAATTAGATCCATGAAAATATAGGGTTTATTAGTCAGTACAAAATAAATTACTATAAACTCGTAATTCCCATACCCGGTATGAAATGTTGTCTTTGGAATGTATTCATTTTTAATGCACAACAGTTGATATCCATATCGAAGGACAATCATTGAAAAGTATTTATCTCCATGATGTTGATCAAATAAATCATCAATGCGAGGTAGGTGATACATGTTATTTATTGTAATAGAATTGATCTTACAACAGTTAATTGACAACCTCATAGATCCATCATTCTTCTTAACAAAAAACAATATGGACTTTCCATATGTTAACACTAGGGAGAATAAATCATTTATTACTCAATTAATCTAATTTTTTTTAGTTAGACCAATTCCATAGTGTCAATTGTATATGGTGTCTTTGATATGGGTTGTGAACTAAGAATTAAGTCAATGGAAAAGTCAATTTCCTATTCTATATGATTTCTAGTAAAATCCTATGGAAACACATCAACATATTCTTTAACAATAGGTACATACTCAAGTTTTACATTATAATCCCCACCATTAGTTATTTCACTATATTCCTCCCTTATAATTGAATTTATTAGAGATACAGTGGGGGGATCTAGATGAGAAGCAGATGGTGATGTTTCTTCTCTAAAGATAAGGGATTCCATATCATCATCAAAAATTGTAACCTCATTCTCCATAGAATATATTTTTACATCATGGTATGAAAGAAAAACCATGATGAGGTTTATCTCAAATTTATTCAAGGGTATGAAAATAATATCAGTAGATGTAGAATGTTTATATGCAATAAAGGTAACTGATTGAAAAAAAATATTTTTCAATAATACATACCATACGAGTTTTTAAGGATAACTCATTAGTTAAGTATAATTGAGAATATCTAATTTTCTGGGAAAACTCAAATGATATGAATGCATGATATTATCCCGAATAAAATAATTCATTAGATATATTTGTAGAAACGATTAATGTACCTACCACCACATCATTCATAACTTCGACCTAAGAAGTTGGGATCTCTTATGCTTGGCATTTCTCCCTTGGAATTTTATAAGGTAAGATTCATTGGCACTTTGGACAATCATTTACATAATTCCCAATTTCATTAAAAATTAATCATTAAACATTGACATCCTATTTCTTCCCTTTACAATCACTAGATTGGAGGCCTTTTTCTTAACTCTTGTCAGAGACCCCCATTCCCTTCAGGCATGTACTGGGGAGTTTCTTCCCACATTTACTACATAATATAAATTCCATTCTTTCCATTCATCCCCTTATTCCCATTTCCAGAGTTCTCAATAGATATCTTGTTCTCTTTCGATTTTATAATGATATAAAACATAGAGAATTCCTTTAATGTATTGATAGCATAGGAGACAATATCTTCGTACAAAAAGAAATATTTTGAGAGTAATGCTTGAAAAAGAAATGGTTTTAACACATAAGTGAGTTGATAAATCTTACACATTGGTTTACCTATATAATCTAAATCATGAATTGGTAACCCTATAATGCTAGCCTCATACTTCTCAACATTCTCATCCTCATTTTCCCTTAGACATGGAAATTCTCCTTCCATTTCCACTCAATAGTGATAAGGAAATTATTTTTCTATGAAAATATCATTAAACTCCCTTAATTCCATATTTGATACATCTTCATCCTCTTTTGTGTTTTTAATTAATTACCATCATTGATATGCATCTCCTAGGAGGTAATATACTTCCATGAATACATTTTTCCATTCACTAAACCCCAAAAATATAATATTTTCTCTAAGTAACAAATCCATTATTCGGCAACAAATGTGTTTTTAATCCCATTGAATGTTGGTGTTTGTTTCCTCATGAAGCCTTATAACATTGATCATCTTCATTTTGGATTGGGGTTCTACCTACAGGTAAGGTTTTTATTCATAACCTGAGTGAGTTGTCCCAGTATGGTAATAATCTATTCAACACCAGTTGAATCACTATATCCACATTAATTCTCATGAGTAGTTGGGAAATCGCTATATGGATTATTTTTATTGATACAGTTTCCATTCTGCCCACTAGGAACCATTTCTAAACAATTTCATAATCTAGATTAAATTATGAATCATAATACATAAATCCAAATAAGTAAAATGCATATCATAAATTTAAATGCTTATGAATATAATCCAAATTCTAAAAAAATTATTACTTTGAGGATGTATTTACTCTTAAATCCTATATAATGTCTTGTAAATAAAAATGTAAATTATCTTTGGCATATCCTTTGGGTGAGTCATAACCAAGAGTTCAGCAAGGTCTATTTTCATGCACCAGTTCTTGTACGGGTTTAGATGAAAGTGGTGTTTTCAGGTTTTAACCCAAGATTCATATGTTCCAGAGATATCTCTACCTTCTTGTATCCATACAGGGTAGTATTTCTTGAGTTAGAACCAAAAGGGTCCAAGATACCCTGAGGGGGGTGAATCAGGGTATGGATATTCTTTTCAAAATTATCTCTGCCCCACCAGATCTTGACCACTTTATTATAAGGTTTATTTTGATTGGACTTGTGTTTTACTATTCCTCATATTATTCTTTTATTTATCGGATGATGATGATTTGAATGCAATGTAGATAAGTAAGTATACCAACACAAATATTTTTACTTGGTTCACCCTCACTAGGATACATCCAATTAGCATAAAATGGTGATATGTCACTATACCAAATCCACAAAAACGCAACACCAATTTATAATGTTCAGGCTAGATCACTTCTATTCCAAGACTCACTGCCTTTACAAAGATTAGGGTTATCTTAAAGCATTCCCTAGGGTGCCACCCCATTTCTCTCTCTAGTTCACTCCTGGTGGAGAAGATCTCCTTCTACCTCTTCCTTTTCTCACTACTCTAGAATGGATCCACATAAAGTTTATGGATTATTATATCCCTTAATCATAAAAAATGAATGCATATTCTTCGGTATGTAGATTCTCTTTTGAAGACCAACTTTCACCCGATGATGAATCTCACATTTCACCGGATATAACAAGAAATATTCCAAATTTGATGTAGTCGAAGAATAACCGGAGCACTTCTCTATGCCTGGCATGCATGTGTAACCAAATCACTTGTGCGACAAATCCTTATTCAACCAAAAACATGGTTGAATCTCACCTTTTTATGCCAAAACTGATATTAGAACACAACTATTAGCTGGAGTGAATCTTTTGAATAACCTTATACATGCATGCTCACACCACCACTTGCTTGTGAAAACCACATACACGATTGGAGCTCTAATTTTAACTATGTTTTGAACTCCGTAAGAGATAAATATAGGTGGAAATCTATTTATAAAAATTTTAGACACCCTGAGAGCTAGTGCACAAGTCGTCTCCCAGTGCACAAGTCTAGCAGCCCAAGTCTCTCTCGCCCATGTCACAAAGCTCACCCAAACCAAAACATGGGCACCCCTCTTTTATTTTACATATTTTTATTTTTTGATCTTGAAAAAAATATGGCACAAAAGTTTCCACGAAACCAATTTATTGGTGCGCAAGTCCCTTTTCCAAAAAACACTTATCTCCTTTTGTCGATTTTGAGGCCCAAAATTTTTGAAAATGCTGGAAAACATCACCACCTTGTATCTAATCTCATTTAACCACCTTCAGATCGTCTATCCATTTGACTAGGTCCTTCAATTAATAATGGATTATTGACAACATCCCTTGAAATCAACAACTCACCATGTAAACCCCCATTGTCAAAAAATATGTACATCATGGTCCGCTTTGTCGACAAACATAACACGAACTCCCACTTTGTAAACAAACAAAATCACCACAAAAATGCATCAATGATACCTTGAGGTATTTTTTCCCAACCGCTAGGAAAATTCCCAAAATCTCTACATTAACAAAATTCTTGAATGTTATTCTATAGTAATCCTCAATGTCTATCTTAGAGTAATGTCATCTAATCAGAGTATATCTAAATATATGTTCCCACATTTATACTAATATTCCTCTAATAGCAACTAAAACACCCCAAATAAAGTTTCACAAATTACATGCATTATTATATAACATTTTCATGATCAAAAGAGATCAATTCATGAAATACTGATTAGTTTTGTAGCCTTAGAAGTACTAGATAAATAAATAAGTTTTATATTACATCTTGAAATAATAAAACAATTTTAACACCCCAGGTAAATAAAGAATATGACATTTTCATATTTATCCATATTTGTGAATAAAATATTAATATGACTTTAAAGGGGACTCTATGCTCGATGGCGTACCCAACACACAACAAGGAGTTTCTTGGGAATCTTACGTTGCACTCTAATAATAAAATAATATTATTTTAAATGGTAGTTGACATGTAGCCGTGGTATTGGTGGGAATAGATATAAATAACTAAAATATTATTATATATGTTTTTAAATATTTTTACACTTATCCAATAAATGATAAACGCTTGAAATACGGAAAGAATTCAATTTTAGGCGTATATGCCCTAGTTTTCACTAAAGGTTCACTTATCGCCTTTTGATGGAGAACTGTCATTAAATATAGTTTGGTTCACTTTTATACATTCTATTGGACCAAATAAAACTCTTCTTAAGAATTGGGACATCAAAATTTACTTTGTGTAAATTTTTGGTATCTTTCCGATAATGTTAATTTTTTTAATGAATATTGTAAAATGTTGTATTTTAATTCAAAACCTCTTTTTAATATAATTTATTTATATTATTAGATTATATTTTGAATTGGTTTTAAAGTGAAATTATAATATATTTTTTACCATTAAATCCAATAGTGGTCGTTGGAATTAATTTTACTCTGAAATCAGACTTAAACTAGTGTCAATCTTTCGAGACTTATTATTTCATAAAAACACGCTATTTGATCTGACAACGGGAATTAATTATTAAACTAATTAATGTGACTTATATGTTTTAAATTTTTTAAAATATACTACATTTTTGAAATCGGAATATCAAATATATCTTAGGGTGAATTTTTTGGATTTTTCTAAAAAACTTCAATTTTTGATGAATAGTGAAACAACTAAGTGGTACTTATAAAAACTGATTTTTCCGTTTAAATGAAATTTTACCATCTTTGTGTTTTGAATTTCAAAAATCCGACATACGGGGTTGTCATTAAGAAGTAAAATGTGGTTCAATGGGATAAAAATAATTTTATGGTGAATAGTAACTTATTATGTTTTTAATCGCAATTAGAGGTAATTAGTGTAGTTTATGGTAAGAAAAATGTTTTAATAAAATTAAATGACTTAGACACATGTCCTTCTCTCATTGGATGTTTCATGGCCGACCAATACAATCCATGGGTCAACTTGGGGATCCCATGGAGCCACTTTGGTTGAAAAATGACATAAATATCATTTTATTTAATGTGAAAGTAAAAATGACACAAACATGAGAAGTTTTACTAAAACAATTTTTACATGGTGTTATACAAGTCATATGTTTTACTATAAATAGTAATTGGAAATATAAAAAGATTTCCTACATCATATTATTTTTTTATAATTTTTAGACATTAAATAAATTAAATTATTTTTGACATCATGATGATGCAACGATGACCTAATTATTTAACGATTTAAATAAAATGAAGAGATAATGTAATATCTAAGAACTTCACATGTCCAAAACCTATTGGATGAGTGGATTTAGAACCCTTATAACCATATCCTCGAAATACATCAATGTGGGACCTTTAAAATCCGAAAATCTTTTGAAAATAAAGTAACAGTTTGTAACATTACAAGAGTGCCCCTCCTCTCCTCTTTAAAAGGCCCCCACCTCTACCTACTTACCCACACTTCCAAATCCTTTGTCTCGGCCATCCCCTTCCCATTTTGTCTCTCCACTTACCTCTCTTACCCCTTTAATCCTCACTTTGGGCAGAAGTCTTACCAAGGACGCCTTTGAGCTCAAACCAAAGGGAGTTACCCGATTTTAAGGTAATGTCTTCACTTGTGTCCTTTTGTTTTATTTTGCTTCTCCAACACCATAAACTCTTTTTATTAATTTATTTTGTAACAAATAAAGTATCTTCAATATACTAGGATGTTTTTATAAAATTTATTCGAGCTACACTTACACACACCTAAATCTAATGGTTAAAGAACATACTTTTTTCGTGGATGGCGAATTTCTGCCTCCCGAAACGATGATTGTTCAACATTATTATAACACCTTCAAAGGTGGCCATTAAGATGACACTATATTTATATATGATATCTAATATTTTTATGTTTTTCTTCAGATTCTGTATTTTTCATTTATGGCGTTCCTTTATGGTTTCCATTATGGGTAAACATGATATCTTCATTTAAGGAAGTGCGGACTACCGCCCCCTCAAAGTGATTTGATTCGTTAACACCATATGTGGTATGTATAAAGGATATATTTAATGATATTATATATGATACCATACTGGAATTAAAATACTATTATGTATCATTATGTTTTAATTCCAATAAATATGAAATAGAAATGGAAGTAGCGTTCATGCGTACGTTCGGCTTACCGTCTACATGAACGGTACATTTCATTTCTTATCTCAAAATGTTATGTAATATTATAAGTACATATATATAATGGATATATATGTAATATATTACATCTAAATTATGGATATAATTCTGGAATTATAACATATATATATCTCTCTCATTTTGTTTTAATTCCATTAATATGACAAAAAATGAAAGTAGCGTTCATGCGTATGTACGGCCTACCGTCTCAATGAACGGTGCTTTTTGTTTTTTATCTCCAAATGATATATAATAGTATAAAATGAATATTTACTAGATATATATATGATATTTTAATCATTAATAGTATTATGTAAAATATTTACTTACAACTACATGGGAAATCTTTTTTCAAACAAGTTCATTTTTGACTCATGTACCAAACATCGGCAAAAAAGTCTGATATTAACTAACATTACTAAACAATTATTATAACATTATAATATGTGATATGAACTGAATAATAATATCTAATGTAGGTACTTTGGGAATTATTAATTGACCAAAGTTTATTATTCAGGAATATAAAGAAACAAACAAGACAAGTTGGACTTGAGGTAAGGGATCCTACTCCACTCTTTCTTTTTAAGTACACTCTTTTATGTAATTTCTTTTAAAGATCATCTTTCTTGTTATTGGGATGTTATTTTATATTAATCTTACTGTATGTTTTATGTTCATGTGATGAGATACCCTATTCTCTATCATCAATCCATTTTGGAAGTTTTGAGTGGCGCCGTTAGGCTACCAAATTTTCGTAAGAGATCTAACCTCTCTCTTTCATTTTAAGTACTCTCCATTATGTAACTTTTTTTAAGATACTATTTTTTATGTTGGGGGATGTTATTTTATATTCCTCTTTCTATAAACATTAATTTAATATGATGATATACCTTATTTGATCTCATTAATCCATTTTTGTATGTTTTATGCGGCGTCGTTATGCTGTCGAGTTTTCGTAAGAGATTTTTCATCTCACTTTTATTCCCGTGAGATTTATGCTATATTTTCCCTAATTTACTTTTAGTGGTGTATGTACTACCAATTTTTTTACTCATTGTGTAATATAATTTCTTTTATGAGTATTTACATCAATGTTGTATTGTCCTTCTTTCACGAGTGTGTATGTTTCGAAAGATACCCATGTCGGTAAGGGAACCATTCACCCTCCTCTTTTTAAAAGACTTCTTTTGATGGGTCTTTTAATTTACATATTTTTATGTTGGGATATGCTCTCATATATCCGTATTGATGTAAATTTTATGTCCAAGTGATGAGATTCCATTTTTTATCTCTCATCAACTCATTTTGATGTGACGTCGTTAGGCTGTCAAGGGAACTTCTTAACCCAATTTCGATTTCTTTGGGTTCAATATGTAGTTGTTAAATATGTCATCCGTTGAATATGTGTGAATGACCTTTGATTATTTTACACTTAATATCCACTTATATTTGGTGTATTCGTTTGTCACACATAATTATGTAATTGATTTATCCTTAAACCAAGGATACAGTCTTTGTAAGGGACATCGTCTCAATCTCTTTTCATTGAGGCATATTCTATTTTATACATTACCTTCTTTTATACGGTGTATAAACCCCTTTGACTTTTACTTTTATTCAAAAGGAATCTTTTTTATACGAAGTGTTTATTAAACGACAAAAGGGAATGTTTTTGTCGTACGTATGCGGTGACAACGACTTCTCCGCTATCGTGACCATTATTTGAGTTTCAGCTTCCTCTACAAGCCATACATTCTTTTTAAAAGAAAAATAAATACCATGTTTTAATTTTCTTTTATTTTGGTATTGAAAATGGTTTTCATAATGTTTTTATATAAATGTGTTGTATTGATATCTTGTGATTGAAAGGTGGAAATTTTATGTTTCCTTGATGCATGTTTTATGTGATACGATTATGTTGAGGTTCTTGGGAATTATTATGAAGACTGGTGGTTCCGTGATAAACTAAGGGCGGGTGAGCCCGATATAGCTCTCCAATGCATTGGGTAATGTGAAGGAGTGAAACGTTAAGGTTTCTCTGAAGAGATTTAGGGAATATACTATGGTGGGTATTCCAAACGTACCCAAGAGGGTTACTCCCTACGTAAGAATGTTATGAATGCCTCAAGTTACCTTTTATGTCTTATGATTTCTATGATTTATTCATGATTTGATGAGGTATGTTAATGTGCCTATGTTTTATAGGTAAAGTATGATTTCATTAATATGTATATATGAACTCATGATTCCTTTCCATATTTTTATAACCCTTACTAAGATTTTTATGCTCATCCCAAGTTTTTGAAAAGTTTTTCACAGGTCAAGGTAAAGTTACATGATGTGATGATAATGTCAAGGATGTGTCATGAAAGAATCCATGTTTTATTTTAAATATGTTTCCGCTGATGGGAAGAATGAATACTGTCTTTTATGTAACCACTTTGTTTAAATGTGGAATGTAATGAAAGTTTCATGATCTAATTCTCTAAAACTCTAAACCTGAAAAGATCCTCAATGTGTAATCTTGTAATAACTCAAGATTAAGTAAGGTTTAAGGATGGGGCCTTATAGTTGGTATCAGAGGTCGGTTTAGACAACTTTAGAGGTTAGGGTATTCTTTAAGCATAAGTGGCATTACCATAATGGTTAGGATTTCTGAAAGAGTCCTAGTTTTAGATAAAGTGAATGAGTAATTATATCTCAATGTTTAACTTCTTCATTAGTACATGATGGTTTTTTTGATATACTCACACTGACCTTTTTTGTTTTAGTAAATGGATGGATCTAGCAGGCACCAAAGTAACAGTGGATGTAATGGAAACTGTGACAGTTTTTTTGAGGAAGCAACTGAATGATATGAGAGCCGCAATGAGAACTCTTGTGATTATCCTTAACCAACTATCTGGAGTCATGATTGACCACCTAAACCTTGGTGATTTCTCTAAGGCATCATATATGCGAGAAACAAATCCCTACGGAAGTACATGTAATAATCATAAAGGTAAGTGTGTTCAAAAACCTATGTGTCAAAGATGTGGAAAGAAACACCTAGTAAAATGTTTCAAAGGGACAGAAATATGCTATAGATGTGGAAATAAAGGTCATAATGAAAGAACCTTCAATGGAAAAAGGAAGCATCCAGTTGACTCGAGTAAAGGGAAAGAAGTTCTTTTTGAGGGATCAATTGAATGTTTTAAATGTGTTGTTCATGGTAATTATGAAAACACATGTCCTATGATGAAGTTTCATGAATGGGATCACCAAGAGCGTACAAATGTTCTTTTACCAATACCTAATGCCATTCTGATTGAGGATGAAGAAACTGACAATGACCAATCAAAGGTGTGTATTATTTCATGAATATTGTTTTCCTATTTTGGAATCTTAGGTTATGATTCATGATTTTTTTGTAGGAAAGAGGTATTTCGGAATAAGTTGGAAAGGAATGGTTAATGGATCATGAAGAATGTTTAATGAGTAAGATGTCAACATATAAGGGCATCAAGAGTTATGGTGAAATTCATAAGAGTATTAAGTCTCATTTGATGGTGGAGTTACATTAGAAGACTTTTTATATTATGTGTAACCCTGATGTTTAATATATTCAAGGAATAGTTATCCTTTCTTTTGTGGACATAGTTATAAAGAACAATTTGGGTTTATATGATCCATACTTTTGAGGTAATTATGGGTTATTATATGTTATGATTGAAGTGAAAGGCATGAGATAAAATTGAGGTTAAATTATGTTATGGTTATTTTTTATGATATTATCCATTTTTGGGGAATGATTTGAGAATTATATAGTTTTAGATAAAGGAAAACACGCAGACCCTGTGACTACCTGTCACGTCGGACAAAGCTGCGGGAATCGAACCCACAAACAAAGTGCGACTAGTATTTATTGCCTACCACTGGACTACGTGAAGTCCCTGGTTAGTTTGACTGGTTCTTTTTAGTTATATGATTTTATGAATTAATATTATGTTGATTTTGGGTTATTTATTAAAATTATTAACCTATCACGGAGGATATGTGATTAGGTTAATTACTTTTCAATACAAGACTTTAGGAGCAACTGATGTTGTTTGGAGATAAATGTTACGATTTAACATGGAAGACTATGTGACTAAATCCTTCAAATATTTGGGTTTCAATCTTATATTGGTTTACTTTGAAGAATTTTATGGACAAATTGTTTATCGGATGGTCCTCATTGAACTTTGGGTTTTGTTGGACAAATTTTGGAGATTAAGTATAGATTTTCTTTTTAAAGGGTTATCCTTTTCTAGATTATCTGACCTTGTACTAACCTTTTTGGTTTTGGTTTTGGTTAAATCCTAAATACATGGGATGTATATAGTTCTATTTGGTGGATTATGTGATTCTCTAGAAGTTTATTATAGTACTATTAATGCGAACAAGTCTCCCTAAATACTCGTCTTTTGGAAAAAAAATATGAGTTTGATTAAGGAATCTAGTAAAAGTTGAAAGTCAACATGATAAGTGATTATGTTTCCTTATGAATAAATTCCTCAATAACAAGTATCTTAAAACAAAAATGTTGTCTATTAACTTTTCCTAATGGGAAATCGAATACCATTTAACCCATCACAAGTTTGTGATTTTCTTATGGTTAACTTTCTCTTAGACATGTTTACTATCACTCTAACTCAAGAACATGACCCTTTGCTTTTTCTTCCATGTCCATGTTTTTCTACATGGAATCCTAGTATGGGTTAAATCGGGTGACCTCTGTACTTATCTTCCTTTATTTTAAAGTGATTGTTTTACCGACTCTTGTTCTGATGTGGGACTTTCAAGGATGTTTCCAAGCTCAATTTCAAAAATTGCTAGGACGTAATTCCAAAAAGGGGGGAAGGATGTAACACCCCAGGTAAATAAAGAATATTCCATTTTCATATTTATCCATATTTTGGAATAAAATATTAATATTACTTTAAAGAGGACGATATTCTCGATGGCGTACCCAACACGCAACAATGAGTTTCTTGGGAATCTTACGTTGCACTCTAATAATAAAATAATATTATTTTAAATGGTAGTTAACATGTATTCGTTGTATGGGTGGGAATGGATAGAAATAACAAAAATATGATTATATATGTTTTTAAATGTTTTTACATTTATCCAATAAAAGATAAAGGCTTAAAATACGGAAAGAATTCAATTTTAGGCGTATATGCCCTAGTTTTCACTAAAGGTTAACTTATCGCCTTTTGATGGTGAACCGTCATTAAATATAGTTTTGTTCACTCTTATACATTCTAATGGACCAAATAATACTCTTCTTAAGAATTGGGACATCAAAATTTACTTTGTGTAAATTTTTGGTATCTTTCCGATAAAGTTCATTTTTTTAATGAATAGTGTAAAATGTTGTATTTTAATTTAAAAACTCTTTTTAATCTAATTTATTTATATGATTAGATTATATTTTTAATTGGTTTTAAAGTGAAATTAGAATATATTTTAACCATTAAATCCAATAGTGTTCGTTGGAATTAATTTCACTTTGAAATCAGACTTAAACTAGTGTCAATCTTTTGATACTTATTGTTTCATAAAAACACGCTATTTGCTCCGACGGCGGGAATTAATTATTAAATTAATTAATGTGACTTATATGTTTTTAATTTTATAAAATAGAATTCATTTTTGAATTCGGAATATCAAATATAGCTTAGGGTGAATTTTTGGGATTTTTCTGAAAAATTTCAATTTTTGATGAATAGTGAAACCACTAAGTGGTACTTATAAAAACTGATTTTTGCGGTTAAATTAAATTTTGCCATATTTGTGTTTTGAATTTCAAAAATAGGACATACATGGTTGTCATTAATAAGTAAAATGTGGTTCAATGGGATAAATGTTTTTTTGGTGAATAGTAACTTATTAAGTTTTTAATCGCGATTAGAGGTAATTAGTGAAGTTTAAGGTAAGAATAATGTTTTAATAAAATTAAATGACCTAGAAAAATGTCCTACCCTCATTGGATGTGTCATGGACGACCAAGAAAATCCATGGGTAAACTTGGGGATCCCATGGAGCCACTTTGGTTGGAAAATGACATAAATATCTTTTTATTTAATGTTAAAGTAAAAACGACACAAACATGAAAAGTTTTACTAAAACAATTTTTAAATGGTGTTATACAAGTCATATGTTTGACTATAAATATTCATTGGAAATCTAAAAATATTTCCTACATAATAGTATTATTTCTATATTTTTTAGTCATTAAATAAATTAAATTATTTTTGACATCATGATGTTGCAGCGATGACCTCATTATTTAACGATTTAAATAAAATGTAATGATAATGTAATATCTAAGACCTAAACCTGTACAAAACCTATTGGATGAGTGGATTTATAACCCTTATCCCCTTATCCTCGAAATACATCAATGTGGGACCTTTAAAATCCGAAAATATTTTGAAAATAAAGTAACATTTTGTAACATTACAAGAGTGCCCCTCCCCTCCTCTTTAAAAGGCCCCCACCTCTACCTAATTACCCACACTCCCAAATCCTTTGGCACGGCCATCTCCTGCCCATTATGTCTCTCCACTTCCCTCTCTTACTCCTTGAATCCTCACTTTGGGCAGAAGTCTTACCAAGGAAGCCTTTGAGCTCAAACCAAAGGGAGTTACCCGATTTTAAGGTAATGTCTTCACTTGTGTCCTTTTGTTTTATTTTGCTTCTCCAACACCCTAAACTCATTTTATTAATTTATTTTGTAACAAATACAGTATATTAAATATACTAGGATGTTTTTATAAGAAGTATTTGTGATACACTTACACACACCTACATCTAATGATTAAAGAACATACTGTTTCTGTGGATGGCGAATTTCTGCCTCCCAAAACGATGATTGTTCAACATTATTCTAACACCTTCAAAGGTGGACATTAAGATGACACTATATTTATATATGATATCTAATATGTTTATGTTTTACTTATGCTTCTATATTTTTCATTTATGGCGTACCTTTATGGTTTCCATTATAGGTAAATGTGATATCTTCATTTAAGGAAGTGCGGACTACCGCCCCCTCAAAGTGATTTGATTTGTTAATACCATATGTGGTACGTATAAAGGATATATTTAATGATATTATATATGATAAAATACTGGAATTAAAATACTATTATGTATCATTATGTTTTAATTCCATTAAATATGAAATAGAAATGGAAGTAGCGTTCATGCGTACGTACGGCTTACCGTCTCCATGAACGGTACATTTCATTTCTTATCTCAAAATGTTATGTAATATTATATGTACATATATATAATGGATATATATGTAATATATTAAATCTAAATAATGGATATAATTCTGTAATTATAACATATATATATCTCTCTCATTTTGTTTTAATTCCATTAATATGACAAAAAATGAAAGTAGCATTCATGCGTACGTACGGCATACCATCTCCATGAACGGTGCATTTTGTTTTTTATCTCCAAATGATATGGAATAGTATAAAATGAATATTTACTGGATATATATATGATATTTTAATCATTAATACTATTCTGGAAATTATTTACTTATAACTACATGGGAAATCTTTTTTCAAACAAGTTAATTTTTGACTCATCTACCAAATATCGACAAAAACGTCTGATATGAACTAACATTATTAAAAAATTATTATAACATTATAATATGTGATATGAACTGAATAATAATATATAAAGTAGGTAATTAGGCAATTATTAATTAACCAAAGTTTATTATTCAGGAATATAAAGAAATGAACAAGACAAGTTGGACTTGAGATAAGGGATCCTACTCCACTTTTTTTTAAGTACACTCTTTTATGTAATTCCATTAAAAGATAATCTTTCTTGTTATTGGGATGTTATTTTATATTAATATTACTGTAATTTTTATGTTCATGTGATGAGAGACCCTATTCTCTCTCATCAATCCATTTTGGATGTTTTGAGTGGTGCTGTTAGGCTGCCAAATTTTCGTAAGAGATCTATCCTCTCTCTTTATTTTTAAGTACTCTCCTTTTTGTCACTTCTTTTAAGCTCCTCTTTTTTATGTTGGGGGATGTTCTTTTATATTCATATTTCTATAGACTTTAAGTTAATATGATGATATACCCTATTTGATCTCATCAATCCATTTTTGTAAGTTTTATGTGGCGTCGTTAGGCTGCCGAGTTTTCGTAAGGGAATTTTCATCACACTTTTATTCTCGTGAAATTTATGCTATATTTTCCCTAATTTCCATTGAGTGGTGTATGTACTGCCCATTATTTTACTCATTGTGTAATATACTTTCTTTAATGATAATTTACATCAATGTTTTATTGTCCTTCTTTCACGAGGTGTATGTTTCGAAAGATACCCATGTCGGTAAGGGAACCTTTCACCCTCCTCTTTTTAAAAGACTTATTTTTTTGGGTATTTTAATTTACATATTGTTATGTTGGGATATGTTCTCATATATCCTTATTGATTTAAATTTTATGTCCAGATGATGAGATACCCTTTTTTTATCTCTCATCAACTCATTTTGATGTGACGCCGTTAGGCTGTCAAGGGAACTTCTTAACCCAATTTCGATTTCTTTGGGTTCAACATGTAGTTATTGAATATGCCATCCTTTGAATATGTGTGAATGAACTTTGATTATTTTACACATAATATCCACTTATATTTAGTGTATTCGTTTGTCACACATAATTATGTAATTGATTTATCCTTAAACCAAGGATAATGTCTTTGTAAGGGACTTCGTCTCAATCTCCTTTCATTGCGGCATATTATGTTTTATCCACAACCTTCTTTTATATGGTGTAGAAACCCCTTTGACTTTTACGTTTATTCAAAAGGAATCTTTTTTATATGAAGTGTTTATTAAACGAAAAAAGGGAATGTTTTTGTCGTACGTATACGGCGACAACGACTTCTCCACCGTCGTGACCATTATTTGAGTTTCAGCTTCCTCTACAAGCCATACCTTCTTTTTAAAAGATAAATAAATACCATTTTTTAATTTTCTTTTATTTTGGTATTAAAAATGGTTTTCATAATGTTTTTATATCAATGTTTTGTATTGATATCTTGTGATTGAATGTTGGAAATTTTATGTTTCCTTTATGCATGTTTTATGTGATACAATTATGTTGAGGTTCTTGGGCATTATTATGAAGACGGGTGGTTCTGTGATAAACTAAGGGCGGGTGAGCCCGATATAGCTCTCCAATTCATTGGGTAACGTGATGAAGTGAAACGTTAAAGTTTCTACGAAGAGATTTATGGAATATACTATGGTGGGTATTCCAAACGTAACCAAGAGGGTTACTCCCTACGTAAGAATGTTATGAATGCCTCAAGTTACCTTTTATGAATTATGATTTATATGATTTATTCATGATTTGATGAGGTATGTTAAAGTGCCTATGTTTTATGGGTAAAGTATGATTTTATTCTTATGTATATATGAACTCATGTTTCCCTTCCATATTTTTATAACCCTTACTGAGCTTTTTATTCTCATCCCACGTTTTTGAAATGTTTTTCACATGTTAAGGGAAAGGTACATGATGTGATGATAGTGTCAAGGATTTGTCAAGAAAGAATCCATGTTTTATTTTAAATATGTTTCCTTTGATGGGAAGAATGAATACTGTTTTTTTATGTAACCACTTTTTTTAAATTTGGAATGTAATGCAAGTTTCATGATCTAATTCTCCAAAACTCTAAACCTGAAAAGATCCTCAATGTGTAATCTTGTAATAACTCAAGATTAAGTAAGGTTTAAGGCTGGGGCCTTATAACAACATTTTTTTTCATTTGGACACACCATATCCTTTGTCATATCCCTGCTGGTTAGTCATAATTTACTTCTTCACAACCTGGGAAAAAGAAAACATAAGAATGTTGTGAGCTCAGATTCTCATTTTGGATAACAATATAGTAGAAACTATCATAAATAAGCATAAAAATTTATGGAAATGTATAAGACTAAAACAAAATCCTTTAAATCTCAATCTTCATGCATAATAGGGAAATGATAAATAAATTAATAACATTTACTTACTCACATGGAAATTCGGCTATTCATAAAATCACATGTAATATCAATAGATAATTTAATAATGTTGGAATGCATAATATCAGACATCATAACCACATAGTCAAGGCCTCGTTCCAAGAATAAAAATAAGATTTTTTCAAGGCCTTTTTCCATGGCACTATAAGGTCTCATGAGGCCTACCGATGATTCAACGAGCTATAACGAGCTCCACCCGTCATTTACTATGTACAATGAATTCCTCATATGAAAATGTTGAAACAAAAAATAGACATTCATATTAAAACATGTTTATGAAATGTCAATACATTAACTATAAACCATGGATGGTATAAAAATAACACATACACATTCAAATAAATCAAAAAAACCTTCAATAAAATATAGATTATTTTACTATAATAAATCAACTTCAAATAAATTTAAAATCCAAGAAAAGATCTGGACATTGCTGAAATCAAAAATATTTTAGTGAAATATATCATTTTATTTTGAAATCATATAAAAGCCACATAATTATAAAAGAAAATATTTATTTTGAATTTATTATTTTAAACTTGTGGGGGTTTCTTATATGGTGTTATAATGGCAGAAAATAGTTGCACCTTCCCTATAAGTTAAAAAAACAATCTTACCATTACTTTTTGAAAAGTTCATAAAGTAATTTTTTGGGAAAAAAACAAAAAAATTACTTAAAAACATTTTATAAAATGATGGGAATTACATTTCCATGAAATAAATTTTCAAGAAACATGGATGAGTATGATAAATAATTCCAGTTACATGCATACGTATGAACAACCTCTGATAATAAGAAAATTTAAAATGAACCCTTATAATGTAATTTTCATTAGTTGAGGGTATTATAACCTCTTATAATTTATTTATATCCTTCCTAATAATTTTATAAATAACTAGATACATAAATATGATATCATATATGATCTTTTAATATTTATTTGTTAATAATATATCATTAGTATCATTGTTTCAGGTGTTAACATATTTGTTTTCCTTTATATGTTTTATTACTTAAGTCATGTTTTTAATGGATAGAATGTATTTGATTCATATACAGAATGATATTACGTTTCTTAAAAACTATTTTTAATCATAAAATAGTAATTATTCTTGAAAGGTTATGATGGGAAATGAATCTCATCACCTTCGTGGAAACGGTAATCCGTACGTACGTAAGAGTGATAATATCATTCTATATATAGTGAAATAATATGTAATTGGATATTATATCACATATTGACAATAATTACAATTATTTATTTATTATTTTCATCAATTATAATCATTATTATACCCAACCAAATAATGAAGTGTTGAAAAACAAACTACAACACGACGTGGAGATGGTAAGTCGTACCTATGCATGTAAGGAAACATTGTCATTCATAAGATAAATAGATTAATTATTATTGTTTTACCATATTAATAAAAAAAACATAGTATTTAGAAGTTACTAGATTTATTATTTTGGTATGGAAAATATAAATAAAGAAGGAGTTGAAGAAGAAAAGAAAATTGAAAGTGGGGATGAAATTATTAAAACTTCATCGAGTGCTTCCTTTTGATTTGATCAAAAGGGATCATTAGGTTGTATTTATGATCAATGTAACGCCTCTACGATTAATTAAGAGTAGTTGGGATGATATTTAAGCAGGTTTTGGCAGATCCAAATGGATTTGGAGGTGTGATTTTGAAATAAAAGGATGTACCTTTTTATAAGAGAGGTGAGGGTAACTTTCGGAAAAGAATGAAATATTATTTTATTATAAAATCATTTTTGTATTTTAATGGATCGAAATGGATTTATTTAGAAAATAACATGTAGATGGGTAGACATTCAATCAACCAATATGTTCTATATATGTTTTGGTCTCCATATTAACCATATCATTTAGATTTAACTATTAGTTAAATAGTATAGATTTACAAAGTCTCTTGATTTATTATATTACATGGTTAATAAAAATACTATAAAATTACAATAGAACACCAAGTGGGTTTTTAATGACATATATATAATTATATAAGTCTTTTTTCAAAAATATATATTGTTTTAATGTTAAATTATTTAATAATATTGTATTTAAAAAAACTAATTTATTATTTTTTTGAAACTATTAAGTATTCGATAATTGGGAAAGTCCAAAAAAACATTATTACTTCCAAAAAATTCATTAAAGGAATACTAACATGTCATAATAACATATAAAATTATTTTAATGCATCAAAAGTCTCAATTTACATTAATTTGGATATTTATTGTATCAAAAATTTTAATCTTCCATTAATAAGGTAATTACTGCATCATCATTGAATCATAAATAAATTTATTTATTTAATGTATAAAAACTATAATTAAAATACAAATATGTAGGAAATATTTTTTTCTTTAAAATTAATATTTATAGTTTAATTTATCTTATGAATAACCCTATATTAAAAATGGATAATTTTTTAAAATTTTTATTCAACACTTTTAAATCTTCTCTAAAAAAATAATAATAAATGTTATAATATATTCCATGTGCATCAAATTAGATAATATAATATTCCTATGGTTGAATATGGACTCAAAATCATCCATAATAATTATGACATGTTCTAAGGTAATTATAATATCATTTTTAACATTAATTACCATATTTACTTTTAACCTTGGTAAATATATTTCATAATTTATTATTCACTAAAAATTATTTTCATCATATTGAACCACATTAAACATACATATTCTAATCTTGTGTATTCTATTTTTGAAATTAAATTCATAGAACCAATAAAATATCAATTTATGCCAATTTTCAAATGTTCTTAGAATGTGGGTAAACACGTTACAAAGTTCAATAAAATTTTATACATTTAATCTTACTGTAAAATGACTCTAATGTACATAATTGAACCAATATAGGTATAATGTATCTATTTTTACTTTAAAATAAATTTAAATAAAATAATTATTATTTATATAATTTTTTTAACAATAAGAAGGTGTTTTTCACTATTCATAAAAAATTTAACGTTTAAAAAATAACCAAAACACCACCCTAAGCTTATTTTAATATTATGAATCCAAAAATAAAGTCCGTTTTGAAAAATAAAATTTATAAAATTTCAAAAATTATGTATCAATATTCGTAACTGCATTTTTAAATAGCTAGTTTGATTGGTTGTGGTGTGTGAGAACCCGATGTTGTGTACAACACAAGCAATTATATTTTTAAATGAGAAGCATACCGTGGATGCTTGGGGTGTTACAAAAAACCAATACATTATCCCTAGTGGGTGAAAATCTCAGAATGGATGATCTTATATGAATAACCATATAGGCGCTTTTTGATATTGTTTTGATTGGGCTCTTTTGAGGATAGTAATGTAGGTGGTAGTGGTGAATTGTTTAATGTCTCTGTTAGTTAAGAGAATTTTACATTAGGCCACTTGCAGCGGGATACAGGAGGCATACAATTTTCCCACGTTGGGATTCTTTTGTAAGCCTATGCTATTTGGGTATGATGTTTGCATATTGTGGTGGGGAGACCACTATGGGTCTTATTTAAGTTTATTTGGAATAAGTCTAATGTTAGTCTATCTGTTATGATGGGGTATCAATTTGAGTGTCCCAATATTTGGGTCCTGGTTCATTTTCTATAAATTATGTTGTCTCTAATGGGGGGAGTCCGTCTGAACCACCTCGTGCATGTGTTTGGGTTCTGTCTGAGGTGTTATTTTTTTTCTAGGGTGGGAGCTGCTAGGGTCTCTCCATATTTGTAATTCATTTGGTCATGGTGTCATCTTAGTATATGGTAGTCTTGTTCATATTTATCTAAACACCAAATTACTTCTTTGGTAAATTATGGGATTGGATTATTCCAAGTGTTTTTGTTGAAATAATGTTGTGGAAACCTCATTTTAATTTTTTGTTCATTTCAGGAAAATTTCTTGAGCTTATTCTGGTAGTGTTTATGGTGTTTTATCTTCGGATATGGTTTGATAATTTTTTACCATTTTAAGAATGTGGTGTAAATTTTTGTGGGTTATATTATAAAATATTTTGTTTTATCAACTACTATTGTTTTGTCCTTTGGGGTGGGTTACCCTTAGCGGGGGATTCTATCTTGATCTCTTGAGTTAGCTAGTAGCCCATTCATTTCATGCTGGTAGAATCATTGTTAACCATTTCATTTTTTTCATTAGAACCCCCCACCCCATGAAATTTGGACATGATGTCATGTTTAGTTATTTATCTATCCTTGATGTGTATTAATTGGGATGGAACGAATTAGGGTGAGGATAATTTTCACACATGGGTTTTTAACTTTTACTTGGTTCGTGTTCAGGTAGTGTTTTTGGTTGTTTTCATGGGATTCTAGTGTGATATGATTGAAATTTTGGGTAATTATTTATATTCTATTATTTATTCTATCATTCAACCATAGGATCCCCATAATTGTCTCATGAATTTGGAAGAAAATATTTATGTTTTGGGTGGAAAAAACATGTGGCATTGTTTGGCCACATTGTTTACTAAACCATGAAACCAAACCACACACAGATGTCTAGGTCTTAAATATTTTTTGTTATTCCATGTATTACCATATGGGATTAACCCAAGTGCACCCATTTCTCCCCCCCATTCTTGCCTTACATCCATGGAAGGAACCCAAGATCCCTCAATCCTCCTTGGTACCCTTTGTTGAAGGGGTTTTTGGTGGTGAAAATTCAATATTGTTCAAGTAAGTGATTAACTCCCCTATTTTATTCATTCCCGTGAGGTTTTATTCTATCTTTCTTAAATTTCTTCATCTCTAATATCTACGATTTTGTTCATTGGGATTCATGATGAGTTTATTCATTCAATCATGTAGTTTAGGTTTTGTTCTCACTCCCTTGTGGTGCGGCGGTGGTGCGTTTGTTGTTTCACACTATGATTTGTGGTCATAGACATATATGGTAGGTTGTTCCATGTGTATAAATTATTTTATAAATATATCATTCTTGATTGACCTAATTTACATGTTTCGGTTCCATTTTTTTGGGTGAAAAACCCATTTTTGGTAACATTGGTTATGTGTTCAATTTAAAAGTATCATTTTTGTATTAAATGAGTGTTTTCATGTGAAATTCATGTAGTATATTTTTTTGGAGATTTTATAATTAAAGGAATTATTTTGTAAAAGGATTATATGGCTTCTATTTCTATTTTGGAATGGTGTTGGTGTGATTTTGTCCTTAAAATGGTTCAATTGAATAGGTTTTATGTTAAAAACATTATTATGATTCATAAATTTGTTTTATGACAATTTTTAATTGTTTATTGAATTAATCAATGTATGGAAATTTACTGTGGGTACTATTTTGTGTGATTACCTTCCAAAAATTTTCTTTTTATTTGAGGTATTGATAACATACAGAACATTTTTGATCAAAAAAAGGGAAACTTGGGTATCTAGGAGGGAAGAGTAGGACAAATATTCTTGTGATCTCAAATGGTTTTGTCCCTATTTCACCTATAATTATTGATTATAGAAACACTAACAAAACTATGATGATGATTGGAGACCACTATGATATTGAGATATCCCCTCTTATTGTTTCATTCATGAGTCAAGTATTTGTTATGGATACATTAACATTAATATACGATGTACCTAGGGCCCACGATAAGATAGTGCCTAGTGGTGTTCCAGTGACTGGTGCTCAATGACTATATGATAATCATCATCAATATATGGTGTGTTTGTCTGGAGAATTATGTACCATTTACATTTTCATTAAAATTATTTTCTCCTTAATTTTTCTCTGTTAAAACTATTCCCATTAGAAATTTCAGCTTTTTTAAATATAATTTCTGGAATTTATTATTTATAAAAACATGCATGAATTTTATCATAAAATTCTTATCACATCGAATCTATTTCGGTGGAATCCTAATGTGCATAGGCTAACACCCTACTTACATTTTTGGTTGTTAGTATACTTGGTAATGAATGTTGTAGGTTTTTGTAATGATTTTAGAATCGTTGGTCTATGTTGCTAGTAGTCCTTCATGGTTTGGTGTCATGGAGATGGATTGAGTGTGATTCCCCCTTTGTATGAAATTGTTCTTGGGATTTTTATTGTGTATTTCTTCCCCTATCGCAGCCTTTAAGGATTGTATAAACCTATGGTTTTCAATTATTAATTCTGTTTAAGAGTTTTTTAGTTTGAAAAATTCAGATTCCATTTATTTAATATTGATGGTTTTT
This sequence comes from Viscum album, assembly GCA_963277665.1. Taxonomy (NCBI): domain Eukaryota; kingdom Viridiplantae; phylum Streptophyta; class Magnoliopsida; order Santalales; family Viscaceae; genus Viscum; species Viscum album. The sequence goes on along the minus strand of OY728164.1, from coordinate 915,971,068 downwards.
AATGTTTATAAATCCGTTTAGATCATTCCCAGACCATTATGTGTGATACTCAAGAGATTTTTCCATCCCATTATTATAGGGAACACCCCTTAGGCCATGCCATAGACTAGGTCAGTCATCGGTTCGAATGTTAACTAGATCTAGATCATAAAAAATCACATAGTTGATATATATAAATATATTTAAAGATATGATATTTAATTTAGGATATCATATTATTTCCAAAAAAAATAAAATAATACTTACCTCATTTTCATAATAATCATTTAAAAAGGAATGTTACTCTTTCATACATATGAAAATTCATCTCCATGATCAAAATTTGTTTTATGTTTCATATACATAATTCGAGATAGGTTTGAAAAGGTTATTGCAATATATGAAATATAGTTATTTCATTGTTTTTGTTCAGAGGATGTTTAAATAATTAAAAACTTTACCATAGTTAATCGACTGATGTTATTTTTGATACATAAACCAAATATTTTCAAAATGTACAATGTAAACATATCTTAGTATGTAATCATATTTTACATTGCAATATTTGAATAAAATGATATAATATAACTGAAACAAATTATTATGAAATTAAATAATTACAATTAGTTTATTATTCAGGATGATAAAGACCATACATGATGAGTTGGTCTCAACGTAATAGACATTCTTCCAAAAAACAATATTCTCTTAATGATTTATTTTTGAACTTTTTTTCTGACATATATATATTATTTAAATTATTTTATATATGTATTTATATGAGAATAAAATCAAAATAAATCAAATTTTATTGATCATTTCAATTTATTACTATTATTTTATAAAGGAGTCATATAATTTTTTTATATATCAATTTTGAGAAAAAAAATATCAATGTTCAATAATAACCTATATTGTAAAAAAGAAATTTACTACCTCCATGAAAATTAATTTATTTTTGGATTCTGTTAAAATATTTCATGATTTCTTCAATGAAAATCCATATGTCTATGATTTTGGTAATTTTTTTATTGAATATTATTTTTAAAGTAAATGGTATTTCAATATAGGAAATGATTTTTCATATGGGGCCAAATATATTTTAGAAAAGGGTTTTTTGAAAAAATAGTGATGTAATAATTTTTCGTATTATTTATATGGTTCGTGAAAATTATAAATGAGGAACTGGTGTTCCATATATGGCTTATATGATGTGTTGATCCCCATTATAGCTAAATAGTGAGTAAAATATATCTTATATGAAGTGTTGATGAATAGATAATATGATGGTTGAGCCCCATTATGGGTCACATTCTAATTATTTATTTATAATATTTTCTAATGATTTATATTGGATATAAATTTTATGGTTATTCTAATTAAATGTTTTTTGAAAGTGTCTTCTTATTATTATGATTTATGCCTCTAAAAAGGTTTTTTATTTGGTTTTTATATGTTTTAATGGAATTCTATGAGAAAAAATGAATGTGTTTGTACATTGGAATTTTTTATTTCATATTCTCACTAAATATTGATAAAAATGAAAAATATTACATGTATTTTAATTCACATATTATATAATAGATTTATTATTTTTATGTAAATTACAAACATTTTTTTAGTCATCTCACATTTTGAATTGTTTTTCACATTGATTAAGGTTGTGTAAAAAAGAAATGAATAATGTTGAAAGTCATGAAAACATTTCAAAAAAAATTATTTTAAAAGATTTATATAGTTTGAAAAAAATAAATCGATAATAAATTTCAAGTTTGGTAATATATGTTTATTTTATATAAGATTTATGATCTACCTCTCTAGAACCCAAAACCATATATGTACCTCAAAATTATAGTGAGTGAAATATAATTAAAAAAAATACGATATTTAATTTTTAGCATCATTCTATTATAGGTTTACTGGGTATCTTGAGTTTGGATGAAAAGTGGTCAGGTGTTGACCTATGGGGGTGAATATGGTGACAGATTGTTGTTTTCCCCTATAAGGTGGAACACTGAATGATTTAATTTTAGATTTGGGGGTGTTGAGATGGAACCTCGACAAGTTACATCTTGTACTTTTGGATTATACCTTAGGAAGGAATCCAATGTATATTGGGGTTTTCATATTGAGGTAGTCTATATTCAATGTTTTGGGTGTGGGAACAAAATACACATAGTTCTTTCACAAATATATAGGCCATGTGATATGACCAACCCAATCACTTTAATATCATGAGGAAAGGAAACTTGTTTCATTAAATGATCCATAATAAAGAAAACTATTGGGATTATGAGTAGGTTTCTTCCAATGATGCGTGATTTTATCCCATACAAGTATTACATAGGGAATCTATAATTCATTTTTACGGGTAAGGATATTTTTTAACATCATGTGTTGAGGATGTTGTCATTAAATTTATCATTATATGAATAAGTAGGGGTTTTATATTTTTATAAATAAATTAAAATTGAAATTTTTATTTTTTTAATCATCTTCTAACTAGGAAATTGCATCATAAAAATTTATGTTTTGGGACTAGTACATTCATTTCTACAGTTTAAGGTTTCACAACTCAGATTTTCCATGTGTTTAAATGTAGTTATTTCTAAATATGTGGTTTTTTATTTAACTAAAAGTTGTATCTTTCATATTTGGTGAAATATAATTTTTAATGATTGGTATTTACACCCTAGATGATCCACATTTAAATATATTAAAATTTCTTAGATGTATTGAATAGCTAAATGAATTGAGAATATTGCTTGTGACTATGATTGTGAGTTTTGGATTTGTTAAATGGGAGTGGTGGAGGTGGGTGGTTTATTATTGTAGTGTAATATTTCCTGTAGAGTATGTGGTTTTCGTGTGATTTATGTTTTCATGGAAGTTTTCCACCTCCATTAGTTATTACATGAGGAAATCCTAGACACTATGTGCGAAGTCAATGACATTTTATTTTATAATTTATATTTTGTCACATTATGTTAGCTTTTAGTGGAATGATGTGACTTAGATATGGGATATTTCACTAATGAGGATAGTTTAGAATGATTTGTGTGATGATTTGTGTGACTGTTAACATGATAGAATTTAGTTCCAAATATGATAGTCTAGTATTTCTATACAAGTCCCATCAGTGTTTTTTTCATGATATGCATCATATAATACACTTATTTTCTATTGTTGAATTTTGGGTTTCATAATTATAAATTTGAATCAAATTTGATGTATTATATATTAATGAGTTATATTTAATTCCCAAAATATTATTTATATTCCTTTATAAATTCCCATGGATTTTAATTTTATTATTGATTACCCTTTTTCTTTATTTTTATTTGAGGGGTGTGTGTTGTTTTTTTAAAGTAAAATATGGGAAAATATTTTTTAATTTACAAGATTTTTTTTAAATGTAAATGATGATATTTAAAACTATGTGATGGATTGTTTTAAAAGGATATTTTTATTCTAAATAAAGGGAATTTATAACATGGTTTCATTAAGGATTAGTTTTATTAAAGTATAATGATCAGTTTTTGAAATTAAAATACCAAAGTAGGGCATATTTGATGTATGTTTTATAAATGCTGTGTTATTTTATAATTAATATAAGGTATTTATTTTTTACCTAAATATTTTTAAATGAAATTAAACCCAATTGCAATGCGCTTTCTTTTCAAAAGAGAAATCATTATTTGATTATATATGTGTCACGCAAAACCGAACCCAAACGTAGAATGATTATTTGGAAATGGCCGTTTGAGAATTTATATTAATTTTATTGAAATGAGTTGTATTAAATAAATTATGAAATCTATATTTTCAGAAAATATAATGATAAATTATTAGAAAATAATAAATCGACGTTTGGTAATGTCTTTTTTTATGTTTTCATCAAAAATGACTTTTATTTCTTTTATAAAAATATATTATAAATATTTTTTATAAAATTTAGAAAATATATGTGAAAAAATAAACTCTATTTTTTATATTATCATATCATTAATATCTATTGGAAAAAATTTGGGCTTTTTTTAAAAATACAATATTTTCATTGAATAGTGAAAAATGATGTTTTTATGGAAATTTGTATTTTATATTTATAAAATTAAATAATTTAAAACTATAAATTTATTTTTAATCATAATTATAGGTAAAATAATAATTAATTTTTTTTTCAATTTATTACATTTTGAATCATCTTTATGCCATATTTTAGTATATATTTATTTTTATGCTTAAAATATAGTTGTCTTCAAATCTGTTTTAAAATGAAAAATTTTCTTGATTATAATATCACCTAATGAAAAATTATTTAAATTAAATTTATTTTTATAATATAAATATCTAATAATTTAAATATATATAATGAATATTACTAGTTTTATAGTTAAAAATAATAATTTCACTGAAAAATGGATTTTTTTGAGAAACTGTTTTCTATAGTCCTTGCAGGTTTTATTTTAAATTAAATTCGTCCATCTATGTGAATTTATTTTCAAGAAAGAGGACCATATTTTTAATCGTCTTTATTAATATTATGTAATATGATCAAATTAATTTTTTGAGCAATATGAATAGTAATTTTAGAAAAATATTAATTACCATGTTAGAATTAAAATAAGTTAATTAAGGATAAAATAATAAAAATAATAATTTAACAAGTTCTAGAATAAAATTAATCCTATATTTCAATATTTATATTTTCAATTCATTTTAATATTGATTGTTTTTTTTACATTATAATGAATTAAATAATTATTTATAAAAATTTGATAAAAAATATTGTATTTTCAATTAGTATTCAATTTAAATTCAGACATTTATTGTGATGAGTAAATTTTTATTTTAAATAAATAATATTTTAATTAAATATAATTATTAAATAATTTTTACTAAATTTAAATTATAATATAATACTTATAAATACAAATGTAAATTGTATAAGGGTTAAAAATGATACTGCCCAAAACCTGTAATTTTCCATAAATTTCTGGGATTTTTAATAAAAGATAAAATTCATATTTTTTTGGAAATTATTTAGATAAAACGTATATTATATTTTTAATTACAACTTTGAAATTTTCTAATGGTGAATGTTTAATTATTTTCATAGAATCAATTTTCCTGTAAAAACTAAATAACGTCTAAATATACATTGTGTTTTATAACATCAAAATGACCCAAAAGTGATTTAATAAGTAATATAAATAGTATCCACGAAAAAATATATGTTTTACATTAAGTTTTTTTTATTTTCTGTTTTTTTATTTATTTTTTAAATCCCCTATGAATCAACCGAGACTTATAATATATTTTAAGATTTTAAAAGCATTTCATTAAGTATGTGACTGACCTCCACATCAGAAATGGTAATATTTTAATTATTTCTCTTCATGGAATTAAAATATAATGTATAATAGTACCCTATTGTATAAACCATGTACAAAAACTTTGGGAGGGGTTTTTTTGGATATATTATTTTTAATAGTCCAAAACCACAATAATAATGAAATCCACCTTCATTTCTATATAAATCCACTCAATCTTCCATTTATCTTCACTAAAAACCCTCAGAGAAATTAAAAAAATCAAACCTCAAATACCATGATTCCTCATAAGGCTCCCCCAAACTCTCAAGAAGACCCAACCCCTCTTTCGGAGTCACACATTCTTATAAGGGATCCTCACCTTCCTCTCATTATTTCAATTCAAGAATATTCATTGAAATTAGTATTTATAATTTCAAATGTTTATATATTAATTCATTTACATTGATTCCATTATTTTCAAATTGATGTTATTTTAATGAGATATTTTTCCTCTCTCATTTTGAACATTGTATAGGTCTCTACTATGCTGAAATTCCATGCATGATCTTCCACAATCCCCTTTTATCGAGATCTTCATTTATGTTATGTATTTCACATACTATTTCCTATAATGGAATATTCTCTTAAATATATCATTACTGTCAATTTTATTTATAAATTATTAGATCCTATCTCACTATCACTAATCTCTGATTAGAACTGTAATGTATACTTGATACTATGTCGAACTTTTTTATGGGTTCTTTCCAATTTCATTTTTCTTGAAGTTTCATTCTTATGATACACCTTATTTTACAATTACATATGTTGATAAATGAATTTTCATTTATATATTTATTTCCATTTCATATTTAAATTATTATAGACTTCTTTCTCTCTCATTAATCCATTTTAGGAATTTTTATGTGACGTCCTTATGTTGGTAAAACTACACAACGATTTTCCATTCCAAATCAATTATGTAGTGAGTACTATGCCCATCTTATATCATGGATATTCACCTTCATAAACATATAATTATTTTATTTGGTACTTTAATATATTTATTACACACTGCTTTATCTTAGAATAAATTTTTATTATGAATGAATCCATGTTGATTGATCTTTGTGACACACTTAATAATGAGAATGAAATGAAAGTGGCAGGTGCGCTCGGAATTATATAGAGAAAGAATGAATTGGGAAATATTTATTATCATGACATGTAACATTAATAAAGGGTGTTTACATTATTCCTTTATGGTACATTTTCAACCATGATGTAATGGTGGTCTTATCCTTGCCCTATGTTTTAGATGCGGTGTTTTATGTTCTTTCCACATTACTCATGTTTTGATAATCAAGATATATAATGCATTATTTTTCATGTTCATTATATTATAAATTGAAATGACTATTTCCTAACATATATTGTCAACATCCTGTTATTACTTGTTTATTCCCTTGCTAGGATTTATATCTCACCCCTCTCTTATTTATATCCTCGGTTTATCAAATGCAGTGTTATGTATAAAGGCACATTTTAGGAACATGAGCCTTATCCCAGTAGGCGAGGTATCCATAAGTGCATCCACGAGACCCAGGTACAAAAGCAGGTAGAGGCATATTTCCAGGTACTGTAGCAGAACTGTACACTATACATGTACTATAGCAGAACTATACACTGTGTGGGTACTATTGCAGGTACTGTAGTAGCAGAAACCATTCAACTTGGGCCATCGGTATGGGATTGGAGTTCATAAGGCATTCAGGCCACCAAAGACATCGGGTCAATAGGGCTTTCAGGCCACCATTTAGGCCTTCGGGCCACCTCATGGTCTTTAGGCCACATGTTGTTTCCCTAGATAGACTCTAAAAAAAAGGAGTACCCCTGAAGAGGATTCAGAGAAGGTGCACCCACTATAGTAGAGCCAAATAGATTGTCAGAATGAAAGCGTATGGATATTCCATCGGGACCAGCCTGTGCTTGCAAGGGAACCTATCCAGATGGCCATACAAATATGGAGAGCTACTATCATTATGCAGATGATACGAAGGGGCACTTCCTTGTAGATAGTCTGGTTGAATTCCATAAGACCTTCAGATCATGTATTCTCCTATGCATTCAAGCCTTATAATCTCTGAGCCTACAGGCCTTGTAAGGGTTCCCCATTATCCCTTGAAAGGGGGTTATCAAATATTAATAAATAAAGAAGTCCTTATGGCCATTTAGGTATGGCACGTTTTAGTCTTGTTAAAGATGTTTTCAATAAATATGATTATTTTTAATTTTTAAGATGGTGTTTAAGGTTCCAAATTCCCAATGACAAAATAACTATTGATCTTATAGGTATTATTATGTTTATTTTCTGTAATAAATATTTTTTTATATTTGAAATAATGAGTATTTAATTAAATGGAACCATGGTGGTACAATATAATAATATAATATCTGGATCATAACAATAATAGGGTCCTCTCTGCCACTTACCCACTTATTTTTGGTGGTCATTCCCCAAAATCGAACATCATATTCTCTAATAATTTACACAAATACCATGTAACATAAAACCCACAAACACATAGTCCATGAATCAAATTATATCACATCACAACTCACCCACTGGAAGCATACCCAATACATTTAATCCTACTTGAAGACACCTATACCATCACTCCTCTACTGGGAAATATCCAACACCAACCTGCATCGCAACAAATGATGGAAGTGCATGAGTGTGTGGGTACCTGGACATATGTATCACTACCATCATGAGTGTTACAAAAAACACATATAAAACATTATATATGAGAATTTTTAAGGTTATCTGACATAAGTAGGGCATGAAAAAAAATAACATAAACATAAATGATATATAGATATAACACAATTCTCATCATTTGTGTTCACATCAACCACATTTAATAAGCCCATATCACTATGATGTACCATGAATCAGTCATCTCAAACACTATAAACACTAAATTCAACAAACCACATAACTACTATATCATAAAAGACATTCAATTATCCACATACATGTTTCGCCACTTTTCTTATTTATCCTTTTCACTTCACACTACACTACTAAGTATTTAATTCAATTAATTTAATAAAATTACCACACATCTATTTCTAGTCTAGATTATATATTTAGCCAAATATTTTATTTCATCTATCATCCTAATTAATATCAAGGATAAGCTGCAAACAAATGTAATTATGCAACACAATATCTATCCCATTTTGCAAGACCACCACTAAAACATCATACATTCACCATCTTCGTAGAATCAAATCATCTATGGAATATCACAACATAACAAACATATAACATTTTCACCATAGAAAAAAATATACTATGCCAAAAACACTACACCCTAACCATAGGGCCAATACCCCATAAACACAACCACTATTTCACAACCACTACGTCAGCACCAATTCTCCACAACCACTACACAAAAACCACTATTTCACAGCCTCATCCCACCATATCTCACAACTTCCTACAACATATCCATAATAACTGAACTCCACATAATATCTGAACACACAACATTGACCATCCAGTCACCTCCATCCCAATACAACAACCCAAGCCACATAATACTAAACACAATATCCATATAATATATATTCCTTAGTTGTATAGGAGAATTACCAAATATCATATATATTTATCCTGGTTATTACTGAACAAACCATATATCCACTAAAATTAACTCAGTAGCTAGATATACATTATTTAACCTTTTATTTATGGTGTTATCACATAATAACATATAAAGGGGCATTACAACATGACCGCAATAGTGAAAAATTTGTCCAAAAAACCATTATATTAGTAATTGGGAACATTCATGCAAAATAACATAAACACATATATAAAAGCCATAAATCAGGATATAACCCTTGAATGACATCAATATTTATCATTCCAATTAATTATCTATTTATATCAACCGTTACAGTTCCCCAAAATGATAAGATCGAACAAGTAGATCTTACATAAAGAACATGAACATGAGAAGATGATGATCCCCTACCTAAAGAATGCATTAAAATATAAATTCACACTTCAAGGTGATGAAGAATAATTATAGAAACCACCACCACACAAGGAACTCATGGATCAACTGATACCACACTAAAGGTATGAAAAAAATGAGACCATATATGCCATAAAAAATTGCACCACCATATGGGATCTTTTAAGATGACAAAAGGAAACACATGAGAAAGAGAGGATAACTCACTAGAGATTTGTAACTAGTATCCATAAGGTCCAACTAATTGAATAAGTATGAAGAGGGATAAAATATATCACTGTGGGTCCTTGGGTTCATCCAAAATTAAATATCGATATGGTGTTATTGTTGAATGAAAATAAATCATCCATAAGGGATTGAAAATAACATGTATCCCAACGCATTCATGTCATGTAATGAATTCACGATTTGAGTTCCAAGGGTTTCCCAATAATTCCATATTCTTGTAAAATTAATGTCATCTTAGTCTCTATTTAATTACACGTTGTGGGTTACTTTCCTGGTGTGAATCAATTATGCAGGTTCCCACCTCATCCAGTAAAGGCCTTGGAATTTTCCTTCTATATAGGTGTGAAAAACTAGTACATGATGTGAGTCTAGTTCATGTCATGATCCACCTCCTACCATACTCATGTAGATCTATATCTAATGAGACCTCCATACCTCTTTTTAATGCCACCAACTTTCTAAATGACAATGTAACAAATCATGAAGGCACACCACTTTTCATTAGATTCTTCTCAGATGATTCTCTCACCAGATAATATAAAATCAACCCCATAAAGAAAGGATTATGACCAACCACCACATGAGATACATCTCAACATTCTCATTACACCTTAAGGATACCACAATCCATAATTTCTAAACAAAACCCCATTAAACTCACTGTATAGCTACATCACTATAACTCAACGAGAAAAATAATGCATCATCTTGTACAAGCCACAATTACCACATTTTTATATAACCTCACCAAACACAATAAATCACAAAAAAAACACTTCCACAACCAACCCATAACCCCTCACCAAGAATATAATTCATTTAATTTAAATTGTTCATGCCATTTAATTGTTACCTCTATACAACACTAATTCACCTGAATGGGATTAATAACATTATAGTATAATTAATATCGATTAGGATTCAGTTATTTCACTTTTCATATGTTGTTTGTTTTATTATAGATATCACATTGATTGAAAAAACACAACTCATAACATTAAAATATCAAAATATTGTATCACATGTAAAAGAGAGATGGGAAAAACTCAAAATTACCAAGTGTACAGGGATGAAATATGCATCACTCTCTCCTATGAACTCTCTTACTGGTTAGCATGCTTTAATAATAGACAAACCAATGGAATGGTCTAACTGAAAACTCCTTCTATTAATTATCATAGAAATATTTTGGTTTATCCGTGAATGATGTGAAATCCTCAATATCCATCTCTGCCTAGTAAAAACATTGTAGTTATCATGAATATAAAAATGAAGATGAGACACATGGAATACATCATGGATACTACCCAACTGTGGTGTAAATTCCAATGGATACTCCATCTCACCCATTGTCTCAAACACCTCAAAGGGCCTAATAAAATTGCGGTAAAATTTACACCCACTACATAACCACCACTGCCAATGCTGAATGGATACTCCTCAGAACACACGGTATCCATCCATAAACACAAAGGGGATCCACTTATGATCAAAAGAGACCTTATAATGGTCTTAAGACATGATCAATTTCTCATGAAGTAATTGTATCTTCTCAGTCATTCTCTACACCACATTATGAACATGAACTACAAAACTATAGAACCTAAATTCTTCCCAATAATGATTGATAATATTGACTAAAAAATTCCATAATCAAATCCATTCCAATCAATGTGTTATAGTTATTATGATAACTTGATCAATGTTATAGTTTTTTCCAATATCCACCAATTTCCAATGTGTATTCTCACAACATATCATCCAGTAAATGGATTTTATACTCCATATTCTTATATATCAAATGTTTAAATGTAGTGGTAAGGCATAATTAGGATCCCAAACCATTGTGAAATATCCAACATACTTATGAGGTAATATGAGGATCCAGATTAGAGATGATGGTCCTTGATACCCCATTAATCCAAAACCCAACATCCACATAAATATTCACTAAAACTATCATTTCACTTGACTCACAATTTATGAGGAAGTGGTCCAATTTCATATATCGGCCCACTATCACTAAAACCACATCAAATACACCCTGAGATAATGGTGCTTTGTGATGAATTCCATTGATATTTCCTCCAATTTTTCACATGGGGACATCTAAGTACTACAAAAAACAACCGAGAACATGGTTCTCTGCTTTCACATGCGATAAACATACCGTTTCCCCACAAACTCTGATATCAGTTGTTTCATCTTCGGACACCAAGGCTATATCATAAAAGCAAGACACATTTTTTTACACTAGGATGTAACACAAATGGTGATGCTTTTAACTAATGGATATTTTCCTCATGAATCACATGAGGGAAAATAACCTCCCATAGAACAACACCTAGTTATGATCTTTATATGAACATCCCTCTAGAGAATCAGCTTTGACCACACAGTCACATATCACCTCTACCTCTGAGTATCCCCACAAAGACTCATCCACATACCATATCAAAGATGAATCAATATTAATATAATTTACATTAAATTTTCTATTACTCTACCGAATTTCAAGATGAAAAACTACAAGGTCCCTTATTCCATTCAAAAATCTTCAGACACCTAAACAACATCTCCAATGGAATTATGACACAACACATCGATAGACAAATTTCACTTTCTATAGAATAAAATATCTACAAATTTAATCTCAAATGGACTCCATCCACCTATGATGGCATATATTTACACTATATTTAGAGAAAAATCTTCTAAGAATCATATGGTATGTGAAAACCCCAAAATATTAATCGATGGGGATAAAAAGCCACAACTTTAGTACAAAAAACATACATCGACTTCTGATCATGGGATTAATTATTAAAACCATGTGAAAATAACATAATATACTCAATATAGATTTTAAATTTCTATTGAATAATCATTCATCACATTCCTAGATGAGGCAAGTCATGATAAACATTAAATAACAACACCCTCCTTGGGAAACTTATGAATTGGAGTACTGATCAACTTCTCCTCCAGATAACTCAAGACAATCTGGAATTAACATGTTCACAAAAAGGACTCATAATTCAGGGTATATAACCATATTAGTGATGTATCTCTAGATTAATATTATATAAGATGAAAATAATTTCCCACAAGACCAAGGAAACTGTGAACCACTTCTATATTATTAGGTTTTACTGATAAAAAATTAATTTATCCTTGAACATGTGAAATTAAACACCCCTCGTCGACACCACACATCTATGGAAATGATCAAGTAATGTATAGAACTTATACATGAAAAAATTACCATAATTAGGGTGGTGTCAATGGTCCTATGAACTATCAATGGGAAGATCGACATGCTCCTACTACAACATTATGTAGACCAAGATATCATCGATGGATTCAATGATGAACCAATAAGGGAACACATGGAACATGAATTTCGAAATCCCTATGAAAGTGAAAATTTTCATTGTAACAACAAATGGTATGGTTACAAACTCGATGTTCCTATACATACATGTGAAGGATTTTCTAAGAATATCATTATATTTCACACTCAAATAGTGATATAAAGGCCCAAAATTGATATTAGATTACCAAAAATATCTTCTCAAATAGCTCACCAGATCATTGATCCCCAGAATATGGTAATGATTCTTTACCATAACCTACATCAAGGTCTGGTAATTTATACACTACTTCATACTACATCATTTCTTCCTGGTGGACAACAGAACATAAACATTTGATGAAAAACAGGTTCATATGGAACCCCTCTACAATAAATCATTCACCTGGAACCTCAACTCATGAAAATCCATGGGTTACATCTAATAAGGATCCTTGGAGATTAAATATTCACCTAGTTACAGCTCTATAATAAAATTAATGTCACATCAGGGAGGTAGTTCCATAACCTCCTCTCCAAAAAGCATACATGAGCTCTTCCAAACCCTTGGAAATATCATAAAACTACGATTCTAATAAAAATCCTCCAACTGTGATAATATAGGATCCACTTATTTACCAGCCAATTGATTACCATGATTTCCAAAATGAAACACTCAATTTCCTTCCACATCACAAAAAAAACTCATCCATAAAAGAAGATGATGACCTAATGGATATAGTAAATATAGTCCATAATAAGGATATTATCATATTGATATATCATTAATATGATAATTTTTCCCATTGAATAGTGATCCCTGGATCAAAAGTCTACATTACCATTACACATCAAACATTGATTCATGACATTTAACTAGAGTAGATAACACCAAATTAAATAAAAGACAACACACATGAAATACAAGCATATAAACCAAAATAATTATTAACAATGGATTGTGAGGACTCAAAATCATAATAAGAAAACACAATTGAAGATTATAAACTAATCGTATCTCAAACAAATCTCGATAATGATTTCACTATTGGTTCTGGGCATAGTGGAAGCACATGAGTGGTTGTACCCAACATTAATATTTCCCTTATCAATGATCAATTAGAGATTTTTCATGATAATAAAATGTAGTATGTAAGAAATGTGATGAATAATGAAATAAAGGAAGGGGTATTAGAACCATAAATAGGATCCTCATATGATTGTTATAATTAATTTAATTAAATGATATGAATTACCTTCAAGGAATTCTCTCTTCGTTGATGTTTCATGTCATGAAATGATGTGATTTGTTGTTTTATCATAGAATACAAGTGTAACATTCGTATAGTGGTGATCGACATGTGCTCTAAATATCTCTAGAAGTCACCTAAGGGATCTCTTGGTGGTATCATGGACAATCCTTTTCTTGTCATGTATGTCTTTGATCACAAGGAGAGTGGCTTCCATTGCGCTCTTGTTGATCCGGTAGAGGAGGATACCTCTCATAGCACGAGAGTGTTCATGGTGGAAAAATAATTCTCTCTTGGATTTAGATCTCTTCCAAAACAATTGTTCACCACTACAAATAATCACAAGGATCAATGAGAATAATTTAATTAGAATTTATAATACATAGAATAATAAAATGAATTACTTACGCAAATGCATTCATTCATTTCATTTATTTCATAGTAATACCTCATGTATAATAATAACAGTTGATTATTATTATCACTTGACATGTTCCCAATGAATTAAACCAGATTTTATTTAATTACGTAAATAATATTATTTCTTACTCATCCCTAGAAAAACTACACGATGTGTATATATTAATATACACAACGTGTACTTTTGTTTTTCATTTTTCATTATTTTATCCACCACATTTATTAGAACATGAGTACTGACTATTTATTTCTTAAATAAATATCACTACAATAAAAACTATACAATATATTGTTTTTATCACAATATATTATCTTGAATAACAAGTTTTGAAATAAATGTGATCAGTTATACATTAATAGTTTTTAAACCAAAATTAGGAATAATCTTTATCCAGCTTGTAAAATGAACATTTAATTATGATACCAGGACATACATAGGGTGTGACCCTCTTAGCGTCTCTCTCAATGGAATTAGGTGGAGACTTCCTAAACCGAAAGTTTATCATCTAATAACTCACTAGGGAACCCATTGGGAATGAAGTTATTGCTGCAATGATGTGTCACCTCTTATGAACGCTTACCATGTAATTTAATTCATTATTTTAGATATCTCAAATCAAACGGGATGCATGTAAGTTCCATCAACCCATGTTATCAATTATTATTTCTTTTCTAGAATCGAAATATTGTATCTAGATGAAAAATTACAAGAGGGGGTGAATTGTATGTTTAAAAACATTCGTTTTAATCCTAAAGAGAAATTTTTTTAACTATGTTAAAAAAGGTTGAATCACAAACACTCCTTATTTATTAACTGTAAGTCTAACATGTTTTGGGACCAGAAATATGAATCTGGAAAGGAATATTAAGTACAAATTTCATAAAGGATGATTATAACATAATTTGTATATAATGTTATTTATCAGAGGAAGTAATGTACAAGAAAGTATAATAATTTATTACTTCCTTCCATTATAAAAATAAAGTGAAAATAAAAACATGAAACAAAAACATGTAACATTTAGGAAATATTTCCCCAGAAAGAGTAGGGTATCCATCAACATTGGATAAAGGCCCCTTGATTTAGACATTCAAGAATGTCTGTCTTACCCACATCGGAGTAAGCCCTCAATAGAAATATAAAAACCTATCTTTCTATCCCTAAAAGCCCTCAATATTTATGTTAGTCCAATCATATGTATTTCTATACCAAGAAGACCTTGATTGTAATCAGCTACAATCGATGTTGCACTATGCAAGTTGAACAATATGTTCAGGGTTGGACATGATGCTCATGAAACCTCCAAAACATGATAGTATTTCCCCCTTTAGAAATCACATCACAACATTAGAGCATACAATATATAGGGTGATCAATACATGATTAGATCATTCAAAGAAGATCTTATTTATAGGAAAACTCCAATTTTTTTTATCCCGCCTCTAATGGTCTTATTTTTTCAATGAATTTTGGAGGGACCTGTAGATGTTTCACTCATCCAACGGTTTGTTAGAATCAAAATGTATGGAATAATAATATAAATAAAAAAGAATGTATTAGGAAAAATGAAGTAACTTTACAAATTCTTAATATATAGAGTCTAAGGAAAAATATAATTCCAAGTCTAAACATATAAGAATCAAATTCTAGAAAACATGGATATTTGTATTTTCATTTTCAAAGAATTCAGAATAAAAATCCAATGGATTCCAGATTCTGAATTCCAATGAATATGGATTATTAATTATAAGGAATTAAAGGTATGTATTTGGAATAATTCGATGTCCAAATTTGCAGGAATTCCGACATTGAATTTTGTGAAATTTGGAGTTAGAATTCTGAGGAAGTTGGAGGAATGCAGAGTCTGAATTGTAATGACCCTAACTATTGAATAATTTTTGTTTCATGAATTTTTATTTTATTTTATTTTATACTCAACAAATATATATCCTTTAATTAATGAAGTGGGTATATTTAAAAGAAAACCATTTGGTTTTTACTGTTATATAACTGTTGGTCAATACGACCCTTGGAAACTAACTCTTAATGTTAGGATTTTCTGTTTATAAATACATGTAATAATGAAAACATAATATCGAAAGAAGAGTTGATGGCCTCATCTAGTAGACACGATACATACAAATCCCATATGTCATAGCGTAGAAAGGAGGTTGCGTCACTAGGCTTTGATCTAGACCAACCCAAGCTGAACTCCGACATGTGAAGCTTCAATGAAATCGCTTAAAGGAAGAGTTCATGCTGATAGAAATCCCACTTCATGCAATGTTTCACGAGCCTCCCCCAAGATTCTACCACCATATAATATATTACCCTGAAGTCCTATGCAAGTGTTATAAGGGTATATGTAATAAGTCTTTAGTTATGTTTTGAAATCCTTTTGTATAAATAAAATTTTTATTTATTATTATGTTAAATTTATGAAATTCAAATATCAGAATAAATATAGGATGAATTTAAAGAAGTTCCATATTATTAATGAAATTTTGTAAAATATGTATTTTAAAATATATTCATATAATTTAAATAATTAATAATGCGACAATATTTTCAAAAAATGATCTTCTACAGCTGTGATCAATAAGAAATTTATAGTCTAATAAGATCAATTTAATTTTTAGTGAATAGTAATGTATACATAATAATATTAGTCCTATGAAGAGTAATGTGACCTATTTAATACTAAACTCACTTAATAAATTATAAATAATATTAATTAATCTTTTTGGTACTTTGATATTATAGCATTATTAAACAATTGTTTCAGAAATTATTATTTTAGTATTAGTATTTTAAGGGTAAATACTGTTTCAACATAAAAATGAAATATCTCATAATTATAAAATTATTTTCATAAAGTTGAGTTAATTTTGTAATTCATATAATTTATATTAAGTTACGGTGAATTTATGAAATTTTTATAAAATGTTTTCTTTTTCTGCGAATTGTAAAAATAGAGTTTAGAGTTTAAGTGTGAATAATGACATCATTAGTGATGTAATCATGATGTAATAATTATGGTCTAATTTTTAATTGTAACAGATGTTATAATGTGTCCCAGGAGTCTAATATAATTGTAAAATACAATGGGAATGCCCATGGTTTTGTATATACCACCGATGAGGTGTCCTTTGAAAATTAATTAAATATTCCATCATTTTTCTATAAATTCCAACCGATTACACCATTATATGGATTAAGAATTTATAATGAACTAATATTAGGAATTTTTATTGACTATGGAGTCCTTAAATTATCCCCTCAAGCCCCCAAGGTCCCAACCTTCATGCTTTCAAAGTAATCTTCACGTTAAGGGAACCTTTCACCCTCCTCTTTTAGGTCATGACTTCATTATGTTATGTCTTCTAGTTCCCATATTATTATCTTAGGGTATGTTCTTATATTTATTTGTTTCTCTTCATTTTATTTCCATATAATTAGAGACCCTTTCCACTAGCATCATCTGATTTTCTGAAATTTTAAGTGACGTCCTTAGGCTGTGAATTTTTTTTAAAAGAAATCAAATATTTGTTTTCATTCAAGATTACTTTTCATTTTTATGTAATTTAAATATCCAGATCACAACTTATTTCTATTTTATTGTGTTCATATACTATATTATGGGATATTTCTGAATGTGTGCCCCTATTCCCTCTCTTTTAAATGTTTTGTGACCTCGTGTTTTGTACCTGTTATGTGGAAGAATTTTCATCGAAAAATTTCTCTCCTTTTCTAAAAAAGTAATCTTGTTTTATTATTGTGAATAATCAAATATATTTTCAATTCAAGAGTTATTCATCCAATAAAATTGATTTATTTGATTCTGTAATTTACATAAATATTACCCTCACTCGTTTTCCATGGGTTATAATTGACACAATGATCTTCTTTTTAAGCACTTTTTAAAAGACATGATTTTGACATGAAACCCATTTATATTATTCACTATAGGGTATTTATGAAATGTATGATTATGATCTATTGTTATCAAAATAATATAAAGAAATATTAAGGGTTCTTCATGATAGTTCTCCAATGCATTGGGTAATTAATTTAATCTCTAGAGATGAAATGTTTCAGGATACATTGGTGTATAACATTGGAAATAATTATGACACCTTGGGGATGAAACTTTAAGATATGATCAAGAATGTATAAATTGAATTTTGGAGCCAAATATTAATGTTATTTTTGATGTTATTTTTATTATGATATGCCCCTACTTCCATTTATCTTGTCTTTATATTTTACATCATGTTGTTAATGATATCACATGGCAACTGATTCCATTTATTCTCATACTGGGACATCTATTCACCCTTTCCATTGATGTGTGTCTCTCGTTTATGAGATGTGGTAAATTTACATAGGATGAAATTATGATGAAGCCTGACAATTAAATTATAATAACATTTTATATTGTTTTCATGTATATTGATTCTTATTTCCATGACCCTAGACTTTAATGAACCTCTATTGGTAAAATTTATTGAAAAGTTATGTGATTAAAATGGTGGATAATATAGTTTTTATCAAAAATAGTTTTGTTATTTTTTAGAAATTATGCAATGAAAACATTAGGATTAACCCTATATTGAAGTTTCAATATTGGAATAATTCTTGGTATTTTGCTGAAATATTATGAAATGGATGTTGCACTGGCACAGATGTACCTAGGAATTGAAACTCCAACAAGGAGATTCAGGATTGACCTAGGGTATCCTGGTACATGTCAAAGTTCCTTTTTTCACTCTTGGTTTGACACTACTGGGATTTATGTTTGGTTAATTATAAGGTTTTTATGAATCATTATGACATATTTATAGTGAAATTTAATTGTTTATGAATGTTTTTTAAGACATAAAATCCTTTATTGTTAAAATATTCATAAATGAAAAAATATTATCACTCATGTCTTATTATTTTAGAAAATGGAGGGTAATAGAAAAAATCATGTTAATGGTGACTGAAATGGAACATGCGCAGATATTCCTCCAATGTAAGCAGGAATGGAAACATTAATGAGAATGATGAACCAAATGACTCATGTTATGGGTAATTACTAGAATCGTGTTAATAGACTAATCTCACTGTAATGGGAACAACATTATATTGAGTTCTTTATGCGTTAACAACCACCATCTTTTAGTTTCCCGACTGACCCATTGATTACTACTCAGTGAATCTTATCTATAGGGATGATATTTATTGTGATCTCCTGTTTATAGAAAGAGAAGGTCACCCTTGCGGTCTATCATTAGAGGGAGAAGCTGATCAGTGTTTTGAAAGGATTAAAAAAATAAGTCCAAAGGTGAAGGTTAAAGATATTTAGAGGGAAGAGTTCAAAGGGATCTTCTTAAATAATTATTTCCCATGTTCTATGAGAAAAAAATGGAGAAGGAGATTCATGAGTTGTAGAAGAAGTAGAATGAATCTATTGGAATCTTGGAGATGAACATCATGAGACTATCTTATTACACCTCATGCTTTGTCATGGATCCTTATGGGAAGGTTTCTAGATTTTTTGGTTGACATAGACCACAACTGTAGAAGAATCTTTCCAACCGATACTATTTCATCTATCAGGAGATCATGCAGAGTGTGATGAAAGTCAAACTAGATTTTTGTGAGACACAATGGTCTCATAAATACAGTGAAAATATGAGATCAATGGATACAAGAATAGGGAGGAGCATATATATGGGAAGAGGAGGCAAGCAAGTGAAACGTCCCATGTGTGATAAATTTGGGATGAATCATTTGGGTAACTTCATGCTCGAGAGAAGGATATTCTACATGTGTGGTAAATATGTCCATATGTCATGGAATTGTCATTTTTAGGAGATTCCTCAAATCCCAAATACTAACAATAAGGGGAATTTGGTGTACCCCCAACCTGATGTCCAATGATATAAGTGTGGAAAATGTGGGCATATTTCCAATCACTACCCAAATCCAAGGGTAGTGAAGGGGAATCACCATCATACTTAGAAAAAGAAAAGGTATAAAGGTTGTAATTTTTCAATCACTAGAGCTAAATTTTAAGCGCCATATTATGTATTATAAGGTACACTTATTGTTTTCTCAAATATAGAAAGTGCATTGTTTGATTATAGTTCTATGAATTCATTTATTTCCTCCATGTTTGCACAAAATTTAGAATCAACAAATGAATTTCAAAAAGTAGAGTTATTAATAAAGACTCTAGGTGGGATTGTCCAAGCATCGTCAGTGTTTAGAAACTATATTATTTCCTTTTGTGAGTACAATATTATCTCAAATCTAGTAGTCATTCCCATGATAGAATTCAACATTATACTATGGATAGAGTGGCTCCTAAAGTATAATGATAATATCAAACGTAGAAGTAAGGAAATATCAATAGTTTTGAATAGGACACAAATAGATATCTTCTAAGGAGATATATATCTACCAGATCTTTGTCTAGAAGAACCTCCTATATTCATCATTATGAATTTGATCAGTGAATAATTATAAAAAAATGAGAGTATAAGGATAGAATTATTCCTCATCATCCATGAACTCATTGATGTATTTCCTGAGGTGTTACCCAGACCTCCCCCCGAACGAGAGGTAGAGTTCTCTATTGAACTCGTAGATAGATCTCATCTGATATCAAAGACCCAATATTGGATAGAATATGTAGATCTAGATGAATTTAAGAAACAACACCAATATCATTTGAAAAAAGGGATTTATCCATCCTAGTGTATCTCCTTGGGTAGAACCTATTCTTTTTGTGAATAAGAAGGATGGATCAATGTGATAATGAATTGATTATAGAGAACTGATTGGGATCACATTAAAGAAAAAAAAATTACCATTTTCCAAGAATTGAATACTTATTTGACCAACATTTTGGGGTCATTTATTCTTAATGATTGATCTCTTATCTGGTTATCATCAATTGAGGGTGACGAAAAAAGATATTCCAAAAACTGCCTTTTGATAAAGATATGATCAATATGAGTTTGTTTTTATTCCCTTCGGACTAACTAACGTCCTAATATTTTCATGGATTTGATGAATAGAGTCTTTAAGGACTACCTTCATAACTTTTTGTAAGTTTTTATTGATGATATTCTAATATATTTATATATTATCGAGGATCATGAGCATAATCTATGGATGAATTTCTAAACTATAATGATGTAGAGAATTTTGGGAAACTTCTTCAAATGGGAATTCTGGTTACAACAAGTTTAATTCTTTGGGAACATCGTAACCAACAATGAAATCACAATTCACCCTGCAAAGTCAACAGTCATAGAGGAGTGGTCTCATCCTACAATAGTAACTAAAAATCATAGTTTTCTTATATTAGTGGGATATTATAGGAGGTATGTGAAAAACATTTCACAATATTATAATCCAATAAACAATTTAACTCGTAAGGTGTCATGTTCATTCGGATAAAGGAGTATGAGGAAAGCTTCCAAGAGCTGAAGAAGAGATTTGTTACTACACCCGGGTTAACGCTTCCCTCACGGGAAGAAGGATTCATTATTTTTACCTAAGCATATTTTAATGGGCGTGGGTGAATCCTCATGAAAAATGAAGAAGTAATTTATTATGCATCTCAAGAGTTAATGACTCTTGAGGAGAACAATCCTATGCCTGATATGGTTTTAGTGGTTGTCGTTGTTTCTATGATGATTTAAAGGCACTGCCTTTATGGGGAGAAATGTGATATATACACAGGCCATCAATGTTTTAAGTATATTTTTACACAAAATGAATTGAACATGAGATAATGATGATGGTTGTAACTTTTCAAAGACTATGATTGTTCAATTCATTATCATCTAAGAAGAGAAAACATTGTCACTGATGCATTAAGTAAGAAAGGCCCAGTTGTAATTTCCCAAATGAGGATTCAATGATATATTTTGATCAATAACCTATTAATTTTGTTCCTGGGAATTATAAGGGAAGGAACAACATCAACCCTAACCCAAATTATTTCTTAGCCATCATTAATAGAAAGTATCAAGAAAGCTGAAATATAGGTTCCTTTGTTACAGAAGATGTTTGGGCTTGTGAATGTTGGGAAGTTTCTTTAGTTCAATATTGTTCAAGAAGTTGTACTAGAATTTCGTTCAATACTATGTGTTCCACCTTTTCCAGAAATAAAGAAGGAGATAATGGATGAAGCTCATAGATCTACTTTCTCTATAAATCCCAGAAGCACAAAAATGTATAGGGTCCTTCATGATCATTATTGGTCAGATAATAGGAAAAGGGAGAATACTGACTACACATCAAGGTGCCTAGTATGCCAGCAAGTGAAGTTAGAGTGGAATCGTGCTAAATGGGTATTTTCAAACACTACCCATACCAGTATGGAAGTTGGACAATATAACTATGGACTTCATAATGGGTCTCCCGAGAACCTCAAAAGGAAATTATTCGATATGGGTTATTTTGGAGCCTCGCACCAAAACATACCATTTTATCTCTATTAGAGAAGATTTCCATCTTGATCAAAAAGCCATTATATACATGAAAAACTTGGTAAGGATGCATGGAGTTCTACATTCTATTTTATATGATCATGATCCATGGATCACATAAAAATTCTGGAGAAGTATTCAACTTGATCTGACCATTAAATTGAATTTCAGTACAACCTATCACCCCCAAACTAATGGAAAATATGAAATAATAATTCAAACACACGAGTACATTCTAAGAACGTTCTCAATGGAATTTAAAGATGGATGGGATCGACACCTCCCATTATTTGAGTTCTCTTACAACAACATCTTCCACACGAGCATTCAAACGGAACCCAACCATGCTCTATATGGGATGAAATGTAGAACTCTTACTTGTTGGCATGTTGCTGGTGATAGAAAGATTCATGGGCCTAATCTTGTGATAGATATGATAGAAAAATTCCATGTCATCTAGCAGCATATTAATGATGCTCAAAGTCGGAAAAATAGATATGACGACAACCATCGAACGGACATGGAGTTCGATGTTGGAGTCAATGTCTTTCTTAGAATTTCACCTTGTAATAGATTCATGAGGTTTGGGAATAAAGGGAAGCTTATCCCTTGGTACATTAGCCCCTATTAAATACTTGATTGTGTAGAAGAAGTGGCCTATCGGCTAGAACATCCATCAAATCTATCACAAGTTCATGATGTCTACCATGTATCACTCTTGAAGAAGTACATAACTGGCTATTAACATGTACAAAATCTAGAGGTTGTACAACTAGAAGATGACATCTCATAAGAGGAGCTGCTGATGGGGAACTTCAATCATAGGGACAATGTTCTACACAACATGACCACCCACCTTTTTATGGTGTTGTGGAGGAACCACAAATGTGAAGAAGCCTCATGGGAACCAGAGTAGTCTATGAGGAAAAAGTACCCACAACATTTCTCTTCTAAGGGTACAAGTTAAAATTTTGGGGATGAAATTTCTGAAAGAAAGAATAATTTATGACAAGATCTTTTTTAATAATATTTTTTTCATGAATTTGTGTTTTATTTTATTTTATACTCAATAAAACTATATCCTTATATTAATTAAGTTAGTATAATTAAAATATTACGACATTTTTTTAACTATTATATGATTGTTGGCCAATATTACCCTTTGTAACTAAACTCTCAATGTTATGATTTTTGTTTATAAATACAAGTAATCATGGTAAATTAATATAGAAATGAGAGTATATGGACTCATACATTAGACTCAGGCCATAAAAAACCATCTATTGGAGTTTGGAAAAAAGGTTGCATCACTGGGATTTTCTCTTCACCAAGCCCAAGCTATACTCCATCTTCTAAAGTATGAACATAATCACTTAAGGGAAAAGTTCATGCTGATAGATATCCCCACTCAGGCAATGTGGTCTGAACTTTCCCAATATTCTATCACCATTACACATCTTACACCTAGGTCATATACAGGTTTTATAAGGGGCTACGTAACAAGACCTTAGTTACGATGTTTAATACTTTTGTACAAATAAAATTATTATTTCTTCTTATGTAATTTTTTTGAAATTAAAATATCAAAATAAATACAGGATGAATTTAAGGATTTTTTATATTGCTGATGAAATACTGGAAAAAGGGTAGTTTAATTTTTTTGTATAAATTAAATAATTAAAAATGTGAAATGATTTTTAAAAAAATGGTATTATACAATTGTGATCAGTAAAAAATTTAGGGCCTAATAATATTATATTACTTTTTAATGAATAATAATGTATGAATTGTAATAGTACCATTATGAATAGTAATTTAACCTATGGATTAGAGACCTCACATTAGAATTTATAAATAAAATTTTGGAATTTTTTTGGTAAGGTGATATTATATCATTTGTAAATAACTATTTCAGAAATTTTTAGTTAAGTATTAGTATTTTTCTGGTAAATATTCTTTTTACAAAAAAAATAAATATCTCATAATTAGAATAATATTTTCATAAAATAGAGTTCATTTTTGAATTTAGAGTTTCAATATTAGTTTACTTTGAATATATTAGATTTCTATAGATTTTTTTTTGGTGAATAGTAATTTTTTTCTATAAATACCAACCCATTCCTTCATTAAATTCATACAAAAGTAACCATCAATAAAGATCATGTTTTTGACCACACAAAGATTCCTCCCAAGGTTACCTCAATCCACCAATGGTCCCAACCTTCAATCATTCAATGTTACTCTTCAAGGTAATGGAATCTTTCACCCTCTTCTTTTATGTCATGACTTTCATTATGTTATGTCTTCTAGTATCCATCTTATTATCTTGGGTAATGTTCTTCTAGGTCGTTCTTACTATTGATTTTATGTCTAAATGATGAGATTTTTGTTCCACTCTCCTCATCTAGTTTTTTGGAATTTTATGTGACACCATTAGGATGTCGAATATTCAAAAAAAAATCACAGATTTTATTTTCTTTCATGTTTCATTTTCAATTGGTTTGTCATTCAAAAATCCATAACTAAAAATTATTTCTATTTTATTATTTATATATAATTTATTACGAGTAATTTCTGAGTGTGTGACCCTTTTCCCAATATTTTTAATATTTTCTAAAACCATGTTATGTAGCCGTTATGATGTAGAATTTTCATCTCAAAATTTCTCTCCTTTTCTCAAGAAATTCTACTATTTTATTTCTGCAAATACTGGAATATATATTAACTTCTAGAGGTATTCATAAAGAATAAAATTAATCTATTTGATTCTATAATTGACATATATATAACACTCAATCCCTTTCCCTGGGTCATAAATTACACAACAATACACTTTTTAAGAACATTTTAAACATCATGATTTTGACACGAAACCCATTTATGTTATTATCATTGTGTTATTTATGAAATGAATGATTATGATATATTTCAATCACATGAAAATATATACATATTTATGGTGCACCCTGAAATCGCTCAAATGCATTGTGTAACAAATTTAATATATAGAGATGAAAAGTTTCACAATACCTTAGTGAATAACATTGGTAATTTTTATGAAACATTGTGGATGAACCTTGGTGATATGTTCTTGAATTTCTAAATTAAATTTTGGGGCACATATTTAAGTTATGATTCATGTTATTTTTATTATGATATTCATATAAATTAATTTCACATGTATTTTTGTTTTCCATAAACTTCTTATTGATATCACAAGTAAACTGATTCCCATTCTTTCCTTACAGGGCCTTCTACTCACCATTTCCTTTGATGTATGTCCCAAGTCTATGAGACTCTTTAATTTTACATCCTATGAACTATGATGGATCCTCGAAATTGGATTAGAAGAACGTTTTATGTTGTTTTCATGTATATTCTTCTTGATTTCCAAGACACTAGACATTAAAGATCATCAGTTGGTAAAATGTAATGAAACGTTATGTAATTAAAAGGCAGGATTCCATATGAATTTTATTAATTCATAATCTTAATTATGAGGAATTCAGAGTCTGAATTTCATAGAATTTGATGATTGAATTTCAGAGAATTCAGAGTCCAAATTTCAGAGAATTAGTATTCAAAATTTCATAGAATTCAGAGTCTGAATTTCAGATCATTAAGAGTGTAAATTAAATTGAATTTGGTATCAAAGAAATTATAAGATTCTGAGGTTTTTGTTAAATATCTTATTTTTAGACATATTAATAAAATGAACATGGTTTTGAGAGATCATTAAATTAGGCAACAAAAATTGAACTAAGTATAAAAATATCTTTATTGAAGAAAAATTCTCCATAATAAAATAATAATTATGGAAATATAATTTTCCATAATTTAAAGTGTTTGTGATTTTAAAAACATAGAGGAATGGACAAGAAGTATATAATGCTTATTGACTCAACAATATCGTCTTTTTAGTAATTCACAAACAACCATTCAAAAAAGAATATATGGAAGAATGTTTTTCTTTATGAATATTAAAATAAAAACATATCTCCTTTTCCATATGAAATATAATGAATATTCATAACCCCACATAGGTTTTGAAATGTCTAAGAATCATTTTCATGACTTCCTTTAAGAGATTTTGATTTTTATTGCATGATAAGGTCTTTGATAAGTAAAACCCCCTACATAAATGCCCCCTTATGATGGGAATTATCGTCATTACACTTAGTATTATTTTGATCATTATTTTCTCCCCATTTGTGATTTTTAAAAATGAATATAGGGAATTGAAAAAATGGTACCTGAATGATTAAAACTATATAAATAAACAAATGAATGATTGGAAAATTATCATTATGGTTGGAAAAATTGATACATGGAATACAAAAAAATAATGGAATTGAATGGAAAAAATTATTCATCCTTGTTTTCCTTTGCATGATCTTACCCAAAGTAGCCTTTAACATTTTGAAATCTTTATGATCATCCTCAAACCACTTGAGCACGAGTTCCTGACACATATTTTTCTTTTCTAGATCCTTGATTTTTTTCATGGTGAGACTTAAGGATTTATTCCCAAGACATGACTACTTCTTATTACTAGTAAAACTATTCTTCTAACTCATCCCTGAGTTATGTTTATCTCATCAAATTTATGGTAATTGAATTCAAATTATTATTCAGATCATTATCCCCTTACTTCCGGGATACTTTTTTAAGGATCAACTTCCCTGAAAATCTTATCGTATGGTTTTTTATCATTCCATATGTGTAACATCCCCAAATGATGAAGGGTTAAATTACTAAATGATATGACTCATGTCAACAAGGTGCAACTTCTTTTTCGGGATCCTGTCTGATTAAAACTTCACAGTTAAGCGTGCTTGTCCTGGAGTAGTGATCAGGATGGGTGACCTTCTAGGAAGTTTCCCAGGGTGTGTGTGAGTGAGGACTAAACACACTAGAAAGGACATGTGTTGGACTGTGGGGACTATCATTAGTCAGATGACCTGTTCAGGCATGTGGGTAGACACTAGGGTGGGACCCACGTGTCTGCGGGGAAACTGGTGGTACCTGGTAGTCCAGGACCCGACGACCATGTTAAGGTGGGGTGGATTGGCTATCACCAGGGCCCGGTTGTCAAATTTGGTATCAGAGGAGGAACCCGTTCTTAAGTGTGGTGCACTGCTTGGGTTGAGATGTTGGGCCCACAACGAGGGCGTT
Organism: Viscum album; assembly: GCA_963277665.1. Classification (NCBI taxonomy): domain Eukaryota; kingdom Viridiplantae; phylum Streptophyta; class Magnoliopsida; order Santalales; family Viscaceae; genus Viscum; species Viscum album. The sequence continues at coordinate 915,942,801 of OY728164.1, read as the reverse complement.
GTGCTCTAAAGGGGGGGTGGGTGATTGTAACATCCCCAAATGATAAAGGGATAAATGAATAAATGATATGAATTATGTCAACAGGGTGCACCTTCCTTTTCGGGAGCCTGTCTGATTATAACTCCACAGTTATGCGTGCTTGGCCCTGTTGTCACATTTGGTATCAGAGGAGGAACTCATCCTTATGTGCAGTGCACTGCTTGGGTTGAGATGTATGGCCCACAACGAGGGCATTGTGCTCTAAAGGGGGGGGGGTTATTGTAACATCTTCAAATGATAAAGGGTTAAATGAATAAATGATATGAATCATGTCAACAAGGTGCACCTTCCTTTTCGGGAGCCTGTCTGATTATAACTCCATAGTTATGTGTTCTTGGCCTGGAGTAGTGATCAGGATGGATGACCTTCTAGGAAGTTTCCCAGTGTGTGTGTGAGTGAGGACAAGACACACTGGAAAGGAAATGTTTTGTCATGTGGGGACTATCATTAGTCAGATGACCTGTTCAGGCCTATGGGTAGACCCTAGAGTCGGACCCACGTGTTTGCAGGGCAAATGGTGGTACCTGGAAGGCCAGGACCCGACGACCATGTTAAGGCAGGGTGGTTGTGCTGTCACCGGGTCCTGGTTGTCACAAAATGAATTAGAAATGGAATATTTCAATGATTCATAGAAGTCATCAATGATTCTCATGTCTTCAATATTTCTCATTGGAAATTTTATAATTTTCTTATAAGATCTGAAATGAGCATCATAACCGATATAGAAGGATATGAAATCAGCCTTTTGTTTGATGAATTATTCCATGATCATTCTTACAGAATCTGATTTTTTATTAATGGAGTGGTGAAGCAAATGAAACCTTGAATCAATACTCCGAAACAAGTGAATGATGTCTACTTACTTATTCAACAAATGAAATAAAATCCTGACCAATGGGAGATGATTCATAATCTGAATCCCTTGCTGGTGAAATTTTTTATTCTAGATTTATAGCCTTCTTCTTGGATGATCCCCTAGCATCCTTTTTAAACCCCACAATCTTTTCAGATGTATTATCATTCACTTGTTTTCTTTTGTATACTCTAGAAATAGTCTATGTATCCTTTGATGATTCATGATCAATATCTAAATGTTGTAAAATTTTATCTTCATAGACCTCTTCTTTCTCAACATATTCATTATGATCATCCAGTTAGATGATGACATGATTTTTACATTCATAATCAAAAGTATTGTTATCCTCTTCCTGTCCCACATCTTCTTTTCCAAGAGAAACGATTTTAGTTTATTCAACATAGGAAGTCTAGATTGAAATATTTTTAGTTGTACATTTCATCTCATGATAATATTCAACTCTCTTTATAACATCATTACTCTTATCTTCTTCTTCCTATTTTTTTCATCTACATCTTCTTTCAAATCTATTACCTCGTACACTTCACGTTCGAGAATTAACAACTTATTTCATAGAGTCTCTACTAAAACCGATTCATTGAGAAAGGATTCTGGTACATGAATCTTTTCAGAGTCTTTATCAGTATCCGTGAGAATCCATTACACAATCTAGTCATCCGACATTTTTTTCTTTTGGATTTAATCTTTTTCTTTCTTCTCTATCTCTTCATCAGTTTTAATCTTTTGATAATTTTCCTCACCTGGATCTAGGATAAAACATTCATCTCCTTTTTTTACTTCTTCTCGTCCGTTCAGGTCATAACCACTTCATTAGGGAATGTATTTTTATTTTTCAGTTTTGGGGGTGCTGACTATGTATCCAGAACTCTTGGGTTTTCTATAGTTTCTGGTGCTTTTTTCCTTTAATATTTTATTGATCTTTCATGGATATCTCTCATAATTAAACTTTCTTATCTATAGATTCAACTTCACTTTCAAAAATCTCATAAATATCTCCATAATTGGTCATAAAATCGACTTTCATTATCATCAAGGTTTTATCACTTTGCAGAAAGATCTTGAAATTTTTTGGTCTAGATTTATAGGAAATTTTGAATGACTCTAAGAATAACACAATGATCATAGACAAAATTTCTATATACATGAGTATTTGGGATTTTAGAGTTCCATTCATGATATTTTGGATTTTCAGAAGGATATACTTTACTAGATTATTCTTCCCCAGGTTAACCAAAAAATCCAAGATAAAGATATCACTTTTTTTAAAGGAGTCTGTCTCTTCTTTTCTCTGAATGAGAAATCTATTTTCTCTTAATTCTAAAAATCAGATGTTTTGTGATATATAGTTAATATTTGGTGATTTTACTCTTTTAATTCCATGGCACTCTATTGCCTTTTCCTTCTCAAAACTTCTTGACTGTTCTAGAATCATGTGAGTACAGAAAATTGCTTCACCTTCATAAAAAACTGTAGGAATATTTTCTACCATGTTGACGGATAGGGAATGGGCTTTCCATTAACACTAGATGGAAAAATTTTATATTCAACCTTCATTATAAAAATATACTATATCATAGAATTCTATAATCATCTATGGGTAAACCAAATCTTGAATTGTTGTCTATTCTATACAAAATCCCTCCCATACATTCTGTTAAACATTTTTCTAAATAAAATAATTATTCCTAGAGAATAATTTTTAATAAACTATTATTTCCATATTTATTTTCCTTTCCATGACTTCCTTAGATGAATTTTTATATTTCTATTAGGAGGATTCAAACATGCTCCATATTATAATGAATCATAGAAAAGTGGAATGACATTTTTGAAGAGAGGCAGTGCTTTGGCACATAAAACATTAAAAACCAAATTGAAATGAAAAAGAGGGGGCCTTTATATAGTTGTTGAGGTGTCTATTCAAACGCCTGATTTGATCCAACAATATAAAAGATAAAAAACTAATTTTAGGGTTGATTTGAAATGAAATTAAGGATTTGGTAGGTTCCGATCATTTGGGGTTTTAAAGAAAAAATTGGATTTAGGAAAAGTTAATTCAATAAAATTTTCATAAATACCACAAGTAAAAAAAATAATTATGAAAATTTAAGTAAGGAAACATACCTTTTGGATTTCCAAAATAAAATTATCAGTATTAAAAATATTCTCCTTGAGGAACTATATATTATGAAATAAAAATTATTATGGAAATCGAAATTTGGATTCTAGAATTTTGGTTTACAAAAAATTATTATTATGGGGAAAAATTGGATTATGGAAAAAAAAATTGGTCACAAAAAAAATTATTATGAAAAAATTTTGGTTACTAAGAATTTGAAAAAGATAAAAAATTTGGTTAGTTAAACAATTTATTAAGAAAAAAATTCACAAGGCAATTTACTATCCCTATTAAAAGGAGTTACTTATTGGAAGGAGATTGGTTTCAACAAAAAAATTAATATGGATGATTACCTTATGGTTATCATTCCTATCATTTGTTTAAAGTATTTATATTTATTCAAGGTTAGTGGTTTAGTTGGAATATCAGTAATTTGATATTTCATTCCAAAAAATTAAATAATAATATCTCCTTTAAGTGTGTGATCCCTAAGAATGGGATGCCTAATATCTATGTGTTTTTCACGGGAGTGATGTGAATGGTTTTTAGATAGGGAAATGGAACTAGTGTTGTCACACAATATCTGTATTTTGGTAAAACTCATGCCATTGTTTATGTGTATGTGTTGCATCCACAACAAATCGACACAACATCCTCCAGCTGCAACATATTCATCTTCAATAGTGGAAAGTGCTACTAAGTGTTTCTTCATACATAAATAAGAAACTAACGACTCTTATATGAAATGAACTATTTCAGATGTGATTTTTCTATTCACTGAACATCCACCACAATCAGAATCAAAAAAGCATTTAAAAATCATTTTTAGAAGTACATAAAAGTCCTAAATCCTTAGATCCCTTTAAATAGAGGTAAATTATTTTCCCTCCATTTAAATAAAATTACTTGAACTTATATAGGTATCTTACACATAAGCATACTTAAAATATTATGTACGTGTGACTATTAATCAAGTATAGTAAGCTTCCTATCATTCCTCTAATTGATGTTTGATCTACTAGTTTCCTATCTTTATCCTGATCATGATAATTTGTGGTATCAATTGTAGTGATTTTACTTTTATTATTTTCTTTTCCATACATTTTAAGAAGAGATTTAATATACTTATTTTGTGATATATAAGATCCTTCTAGTTTTTGAGAAATTAGAATACCTTGGAAAATTTTTAACTCACTCATGACACTCATTTCAAACTAAGATTTCAATATATTCATAAAGTAATTAGTTAAATATTTCATAGTTTAACCAAATACAATTTTGTAAAAATAATTTTGACCAATAAAAACATTTTTTTTCTTTGTTTTAAAAAATACATGGATCTGAAGTTCCTTTAAAATATTTTTTTGTAACAAAAATCATGTAATTCATCCATATCGGGCTCTAGGTTCTTGTTTAAGCCTATATAATGATTATGTAAGTTTGAAAACATGTTCATGATGTTTTGAATCTTCAAAACTAGGAGTTTGTTCAACATAAACTTCCTCCTGAATAGATCTATTAAGGAAATCATACTTTATATCCATTTGGAAAAGTTTTAAATTAATTAAAGATGTAAAGAAAAGTAAAATGAAAATAGATTTAATTCTAGCAACTAGAGAATAAGTTTCTTCATAGTTTATTCATTATTCTTGATTATATTTTATAGGAACTAATCTATCCTTATTTATTACTATGATTCCATTTTCATCACACATATTTATGGAAACACATTTTACACCAATTATAGAAGTATCCCTAGGTCATTCATGTAATTTCCATACTTTGTTTGATTAAAATTCATTTATCTCATCTTGGATGGATTTAATCCAATCATCAGCACCTAAATATTCATCAGTTAATATTGGTTCTAATTTGGAAAGAAATGATAGATGTTCTAATTTATTTTATAAGGAACTTATGGTCTTAAAAGGTTTATTTAAATCACAAATGATACTATCACTGGGATGATTTTTAAAAAACAACTGATTTAGGTTTTTCAAAACATGTTCATCAACATATGATAGAAAATATTCTGGGATAAATAATTTATAAATATTCTTTTGAGAATTTTACTTATCATAAGTATCCTCTATCAAGGGTTTATAATCAGTTTTTGAAAACATATACATGGATGTAGCTTTCGGTTGTTAAAAAAAGAGCAGATTTATAAAAATTAACATGCACATTATCTTAAATAGTACATGTGTTTTTATTCAAAACTCTATAATCCTTTGAAGTAGTAGAATATGCTAAGAAAATTCCTTCATCATATTTGTTTAGAACTTTTTGAATCTTATATTCAGTATTTAGGATGAAAACTTTTCAAACCTATACATTGATATTTGAAAGTCTAGTTTTTGGACTATTCCACAACTCATAAGGTGTTTTGTTACAAAATCGTCTAATTAGAAATCAATTTATTGTACAATATGTTTTACTAAGAGCTACATCACAAAAATTATTATCAAAACAATATTCAATCAACCTGGTTCTAATAATCTCTTGATGAACTTGATTTTTTCTTTTCAACAACTCCATTCTGTTGAGGAGTAATTAGGGATAATAAGATATGAGTAACACATTTCTTTCTATAAAAAGATTGAAAATTTGAATTTTTAAATTCAACTACATGATCACTATAAATAGTTATCATTGGATGGTTTTTTACATTTTTATCTTGGGCTATAAATATTTTTAAATAAAAAAAGTTTCAGGTTTTTTTTCTAGAAAATTAACCCACTTAAATCGTGTGTAATCTTCAACTAAAACAAATCCATAATATATTCCTCGAATACTTCTAGTTTGTATTGGACCAAAAATATATATATAAACTTACTGTAATGCATCAAATGTTGAGACTTCACCAATTTATTTAAAAGTTAATTTATGTTTTCTTTCATATTTACAAGGATCACAAACATTTGAAGAATCAATTCAATGATCAGGTAGATACTTAACATGTCTTTTATTTGAGATTTTACATAGGTCCCTAAGGATAGAATGTCCTAACCTGCTATTTCATAACCGTGATTGATCTTCCATAACATTGAGGCAAGGTAGATATTGTCTCCTAAGATCTTTTAATTTTATTGTGTATAAATTCTCAAGCCTATTGGTAGAATGAATAAACTATTTCTAGGAATTGTGTATAAGAATTTATAATTCCAAAAATTCACAAGGTATCCATCATCACATAATTTAATTATACTAATGAGTTGGTTCTTAAGACATTTAACAAATAACAAATTTTAAATTAATTTTTTTCTAAAGAGAAAAATATTTCATGTACCAATAATTTCTCCCTGATCATTATCTCTAATTTTTTTTCCATCTTTTAGTCTAGATATTATTTTCAAATATTACTATTTATCAATTATATTTTAGGAACATCCACTATCCATGTACCATGTATTTATGTTGGTACATTCTTTATTTTTCTGAAAATAAAAGAGTTATACTTTTTGAATCAAAACATTCATGGATCCGAAAAAACTGAATGTAAGATTTTTGTAATCCACATTTTCCTAGAAAAAATATGCTTTATAAAAACCTAATGATAGTTTTTTAAGAACATATTTTCTCCCAATATACACCACAATGAAATTTAGTACAAAATTTTTCTCTTTGTGGAATAAAATAATTATTACTAAAAATACGTTTTGAATGTGTAACAAATTCTATATTTATTTCTTAATTGATGAAATTGGGAATTCATATTGTCAATGTTTTCCATACAAAATGTAAAATTTTATAATAATTTCTTTAATGAAATTACTTCTAAAATAATTTTAAAAATAAAGTCCATACCCTCTATGTTATTAGTTTTATAACTACAGTTAGGCTCTAATTTTTTTATAGAAATAACATCTATAAGATCCTTCAAAATATTATCTTTCTAAGAATTAAAATCCTAAATTTTTTTAGAAAAAAATTAAACCTAAAATAAATTGATCAATATAATTATAAATATCTGATACTTCGTTATTTAAAACAAAAATTCTTGAACTTTTCTTCTCTATCTTCTTCTTTATCTTACAATTTTTATTTTCACGTATTTAGGAAATCCTATACACTTCATCATAATAATGTAAATATTTATCTTCGTTAAAATATGATTCTTCATTCTAAGAATTATAATACTCACCTCAATAGAATTTTCATTCAAATATACCTTAGTAATAGATTCAGAATTGTGTGCCTTGTCCATTAGGAAATGATTTCCAATGTGTAGTTTGTCGAGTAGACCATGATTCTTTAGACTAGAAGATTCATACTCTAATGATTCATCAGAAAATTCACCATCACTATCAATCCATGTATCATTTTTCTCCAATAATTTGATGGCATTATATTTTTAATAATTTTTTCTATTTCACCTAGAATTGTTATCTTTTCTATATATTCTTTTAAGCATCGAACAATCTGGCCTTATTTGTTTAGATCTTTTTTCATTCAATGTAATTGACATATGAGTCTTTCTTTTCATATATATAATTCTTCTAATATATATAATGAATGTCTTTCTTTCCGACTATGTTTTTCATCCTATGATAAATATTAGATGACACATTTTTAAAATGTTCTATTTCACTAAACTCAATAGAATAGTGACATTTTTAGACTTAGTTCTTGTAACCCATTCTGGAGTCTTGACATTAGTGGTAATAAAGGATACATTTCCACTGAAATTCTTCTTTTTATTCATATCATGATCTATTTTCATTCTTGTCTCATGTTGATGAAGTGTTCCAAAAAATTCATCATGAGTAAAATTGGTATGCATTCTATTCTCATGAATATCTATTCTATTGGAGTCCCACTCCTTCGGAATGATGTCAATTATTTATCTATAAGAACATCATCATCAATCCCTTTCTCCCCCATAGATTGAAGACTTCTTACAATGGTTATCAATATATGTTGTTCACTGAAAACTGGTTCTTCATAAGTTAAAACAAATCCATGATATTCTTCTCTTAATACAGCTCTTCTAGTTTATATCACTTTGGAAGCCCCAAATGTCTATGTTCAAGTTTCTTCCAGATGCAGTTAAAAGATTCCGATGATGATATTTGACTATATATGTTCCCTGTCATAGAAAAAAATAATGTATAGTGTGCCTTGTAATTTAGTTGAAATTATTGTTTCTCTTTCTTGGTAATGGTTTTGACTTACTTGTATGGAATTCGGTAGTCTCTAGTGATCATTAAAAAATTATATACTACAGTTCTAATGAAAAACATCTTCCTTCTATCTCTCTATTACTAATAATCATTACCATAAAATTTGGTGGTCTTGTAGGATTAAGTTTTCAATGGAACCAATATTCATACTTGCCATTCTATAAGAAAAAAATATCTATTCCAAAATTTTTTGTTAATAAATAATGATTATAAACAATGATAAAAATCATTAGGAAAATATTGGACAAGAAATGTTAAGCCATAAATATTTAGAACAAGAAAAACTTGAGCAATAATACTTATATTTAATTTTAATTATTTCATATACATGCTCTAATACCAATTATAAGACCAAAATTATGTGTGTAGACTCTAAATTACAATAGGGGGTGAATTTTATGTCTATAAATTTTCATTTTTATCCTTAAATAAAAAAAATTTAATCTTTGTTAGACAAGGTAGATTCAAAAACCCTCTTTAGTTGATGACTATATGACTAACTTTCTTATGGTCCGAAAATATGAATCTGGAAATGAATCATAAGAACAATTTTCTTAAAGGAATATTCTAACAAAAAAAGTATGTTATATTATTTATCATAGTATGTAATGTAAAATAATGTATAAGAATGTTATAAATTCTATATTTTACAACATATAGTGAAAATAAAAACATGAAAAAAACTGGTAACAAGTAGAAAATAATTTCACCTAAATAGTAGGGAATCTAACAACCTTTTATAAAGGTCCCATGATTTATTCATTTAGAAAATTATGTCATTCCCATACTATGGTAAGATCTCGATAGAAATATCAAAATTTGTCATGATATCCTTGAATTTCGACGATCATTAACGTATTTGTAACCTCCGTCTTCCTATCCCTAGAAGCCCGTGATTTTACTCAGAAACAATCAGACTCACGTGAAGAAAGCTGAACAAGATGTTCAGGGCTGAACAAGATGTTCATTATCTGTTCAAAGCATGAGATTCATTCTCTCTCTAGAATCACTTGACAATGTCACAACATGTAATCTCTATGGTAATCAACAGATAATGAGATAATTCAAATAAGCTCCAATTTATTGGACAAACTAAAATAGATTTCCCCTCCACCAAAAATAATATTTTTCCTTGAAATTCAGAACGACTTGTAGAGGTGTCACAAACCCGAAAATTAGTTAAAAACATAATTCCCAACATCATTTTATGCCTCAAAATGTATGTGTAAGGATAAATGAATTAGATTAACAAATTATGAATATCTGATGTCTATGGAAAAATAGAATTTGGAGTCTAATCATTTAAACAATTATATTCTAGATAACATGTATATTAAGATTATATTTTTTGAAGAATTAAGAATTTTAATTCTATAGAATCCTGAGTCTAAATTACCATGAATTCATATTATGAATTCTATTGAATTCCAAGTCTAAATTTTGAGGAATTCGGAGTCTCAATTATGAATAATTTCGAGTCAGAATTCTGAGGAATTAGGACTCTAAATCCTAAGGAATTTGGAGTGTGAATTCAATGGAATTCAGAGTTGGTATTCTAAAGAATTTGGAATCATAATTTCATAGAATTAAGAGTTTGAATTTTAGAGAATTTTGAGTCTGAATTTCAAATAATTCAGAGTGTTATTTTAATACAATTCAGATTCTGAATTTCATAGAATTTTGTATCTAAGGAACTGTATGATTCTGTGGATTTTTATAAAGATCAGATTTTTTGACTTAGTAATAAAATGAACATTGTTTGGATAGAACACACAATAATGAACTTAAACCGTAGGATTGGATAAAAACTTCCTTAGAGAAGGGAAATATAACTTACAAAAATAATCGTTAGGGAAAGATAAATTTTCATAAGATAATGTCTTTGGGATTTTCAAAACATTAAGTATTGAAAATTTGATAAGGAAAACATGTTGACTCAACATATTTGAATTCCCAGAAATGAAATTTCCCATTCCTCACCATTTCAATGGATTTATTTAGGCTACATCAATCCCATCAAAGGACCTGAGATATCAATGTATGTTATGGAAGATAAGGCACAAATCCTTTCATGCATTATCTATTAATACACTATTACTCGGGACGCAACCAACATATCCTACATCACTACAAATACTGTTTCATCACAATTTTCATCAATATATTTATCTGCATGAGTTGTAATACCCATATATAATAATAATAATATATAAGAAAAAATACACACATCTGTAGATATGAACCTCTAAAGACACTATGAAATGTGTATTTTCTAATGGTGAGTCTCATTCTCATAATATCGTCCTAGATATTACCATGGTTGCACAACATGAGAAGTTTCCTCAATGTTTTATGAGTCCTCGCCCCTAATGGACTATATTATTTTTGTCCCTATAATTATATCATATGTTCATAGAACATATATTCAATAACATTATTATGGAACTTCCAGATTCTCATCATAGTAGGGATCATCTATGACCCTTTAGTGAAACATATATCCTTATGAAATTATCACATGAATTCTCATGAAGAAGAACAATCCATATGTGATAAGGTATTTATTAATGAATAATGTAAAAAGTAGCTAGTTCTCGGACACCAACTCCAAGAGACTCCCACTGGGACTAGAAGAAACTGTTAACAACCTTTAACCCGCTATCTCTCACATGATATTCATGATTCTTCTAAGATAGGCTTTTAGTCATTGGTTTTTCCACATTCTCTTAATGTACACTCTACTCACGACAAATTCACCCCTTTGATATAAATACCTTAAGAGTTGGTACTTCCAAATAATATTTTTTCCATTTGACGTTACCTTGGTTCTTTTTCAAGAGAAAGTGCTGGAGTATTATGACAATAAATGTGATAAGATCATTACTGATAAGAACCACATCAACCACCTAGACAATGTTCTAAATGTAGAATGCTTCCTTGGATGCATCACATGCCGATATATATTTAGACTTCTCTATAGAATCAGTAACAACTGGCTACATTGAACTCTTCTAGCTCACAACCCCTCTATTGAATAGAAAAAATATCCAGATGGTGACCTCAGATCGCTCTGATCTCCCTAAAAAAAGCAATAGTATACCCCCTAATGGAAAGCTCCTTTGTATCCTATATAAACTAAGAACTTATCCTCAGTTCTTCACATATACATAAGGATTGTCATAATAGAAGTCTAATGTTATTCTCCTTGACCTTCTTGATATCTTCCTATCATGCTTAGTGCATAGGATACATCAATTATGGTACATAACATGGAATACATGATGGATCATATAGCTTAATCACATGAGATCTTACTCATCATATGTTTCTCATGTTGCGTCTGAGGACACATTCTCCAAGAATGATGTTAGTCATGTGACACATGAACCAATTCCCTCTAGGATTATTCCATACTAAATCTCTTTAGTATCTAGTCAATGTATGTACCCTAACATAGCCCACGAAGCCTCTTGGATCTATCAAAAATGATCTTGATCCCTAAAATTTAGGATGCCTCACATATGTCCTTCATGGAGAAACACTTTTTCAATCAATACTTAACTAAATATAAGACTAGTACATCGTTTCGAATAAGTAATATGTAGTCGACATATACTACTAGGATAATGACCATATTCCCATTAAACCACTTATATGAAAATGGATCAAATTCGTTTTAAATGGATCAAAATTAGCTTATGGCTTCATAAAATTGAATCTTCCATGACCAAGATGCTTTCTTTAATTGATAAATGTATTTCTGCAACTTAGAAAATCCATTTGGATTCAAATAGTTTCACAAACACTTCTATTTCTATCAAATAGACATCTTCTTGAAGGTTCCTTTAAGTTAATGTTTTTTTGACATCCATCTTCCTAATCTCGAAGCCCTATTAAGCTGTTATGTAATGTATGATTATTATAGATTTAATCATGGAAACTAGATTGAATGTTTCATCAATGACAATTCCATGATGTTTTCTGAATCCTTTATAAACCACCCTTGCTTTATAGGTTTTAACTTGACCTTCTATATCAAGATTTCTTATTAATACTCATTTCCATTAAACAATATTTATATTAACAAGCTCATCAACTAGAACCTAGAGTTGGTTCAGAAACATGTAATCTATCTCATATTTCAAACCTTTTAGAAATCATAGAACATCTGATCTCTCTATAGATTCCATGAATAAGAGAGGTTTGTCTTTTTCCGAAAATAATAATTCACCATCCTTAGTGACTTGGAATCCAAACCTATTTGGATCCCTTACATCTCTTGAGCTCTTACATATTACTTGTGTTTGTGGAACCTCTTCCACAGGGACATGTGGAACTTGTTCATGTACCAACTCCTGTGTATCTTGAGCATCAACTTCATAAAATTAAATCTTTCTCCCGCTATCTTTTTTCAAGATGAGATCCCTCTCAAGAAAGATAGCTTATCTGGAGACAATCACTTTCTTTTCTAAAGGGTTATATAGGTAATATACATTAATTTCCTTCTGATATCCAATAATGATACACCTCATTCTCTAGTGTGATAGTTTGTTGCCTAAGAAGGCCTTAATAAATTACATGCATCCCCATACATGTGTGTGAGACAATATGGGTTTCTTTCCATTCCATAAATCAGAGGTAATACCATTTGACACCTTAGTTGGTACCTGGTTTAATGTGTATCCTTCAGTTTTAATGTATATCCCTAAAATGATAATGGATGGTCTACATGACACATCATCAACCTCACCATGTCCAAAAACTTTTGGTTCCTACTTTCACTAACACCATTACACTGTGGTGTATAAGAACGAGTGAAATGAGGTAGAATCCCAGACACCCATAGAATATTGATGAACACTTCAGTTTGATATTCTCTACCTCGATCCAATCGAAGCTTCTATATCTTCATACCAAGATGATTCTCTAATTCATTCTTGAATTCCATAAATTTTCTCACGTCCTCTGACTTATACCTTAATAAGTAGATATAACAATATCTGCTCAAATAATTAGTAAAATTAATGTTGTAATAATATACACCTATAGATTAGTATGGAAATGGTCCACACACATCTGTGTTCATCAATCCAACAAGATCTGTGGCCCTTTCACCCAGACCATCAAAAGGCAAATTGGACATTTTTCCATGTAAACAAACATGAAATCTATCAAGTGTTTTTACCTTAGTAGAATCTATATAACCATTTTGACATATCTTATTCGTGCACTTCTTTTTTATATGACCAAGATAGTGACCCCACAACTTGGTGTTGTATGAGTCATGTGAGTTTAATTTTTTGTTGATTTCCAACAGTTGGTTTAAATAATTTAACACATAAAAAAACTATTTAAATTCTAAAGACTATAACAAACATTTTTCTTATAAAAGAAAAAACCATTATTTCCAAACATGAAAATAAATCCACCCATATACAACCATGTTACAATGATTATGTTTTTTGTAACATTAGGAACATAATAATTGTTATGTAAAACAAATAGCATCCCATTTGGAAATGGGAGATGGTAATCGCCAATGGATAATGCAGTCATCCTCAATCTATTGGACACTAAAAGATCATACTCCTCTCTATAAATATTTCAAAATATACTTGATTCCTACATTTGAATACAAATGTGAGCCCCACAGGAAGTATATAAAACAAAATGGGTAGAAATTGAAAGATTACACTCAATAAAAACTCACATTTTTCATCCCAACAATTCTATGTATAGTTCCTCTTCTAGTGGCCTGGATTGCCACATGGAAAACACTCTACCTCCAATTTCTTTACCTACCTTTGGATATTCCCATTCATGGATGGATGGTTCATGGGGGATTTAGGAAATTTATAAATCATATCCCTCTTTTTATTTTTAATAATTTTCTTATTTACGATAAGGATTGTGGGTTAGTCATGCATCATGTCCTAATCTACCTGAAGAATCCAGGTCACAAGTTCCGATAGTCTTTTATCATTATTGCTCATGTTTTAGTTGACAATAAAGCTAGATAAGATCTTGGACAGTGATGATAGGATAATATTTTAATGCATCTCATCTGATAACATAATCCCTAATATGTATAAAAATTCAATGTAGCCTTTAAAATTGACTACATGAGGGCTAGATGGTACAAGCTCTGTAACACCCCAAGATTTCATAGTGTGTTATTTCTTAAAAATAATTCAATAACTTGCACTACACGCAACACCGAGTTCAATCACACCATGACGTACAAAAAAAATCCATTAAAAGAGGTCATGATTAATATTAACTACATTTTGAACTTTATATAATCCTTATAATTTTAGAATCCCTATTATGAGTTTCTTAGTCATAATGCAAGAATAGATTCATTTTCAGTATTTCACTTTTATCAACTTTTAATAGTGAAACCATTTTAAATAAAATATTTTAAACTATCTGAATAAATTGGGACATCAAAAAATTTAAAATGAAATATCCCAAGCTTCCACGGTACGCTTTCCTTTGAATAAAATAGTAGCGTGTGTTGTACGCAACCTTGAGTTTTAACACACGCCACAACCAATCAAACTAGCCGTTATGAATAGTAATACCTAAATTTTGAAATTATATATATTTTATATTTTAAAATGGACTTAATTTTTGGATTCGGAATATCGAATTTAGCCTAAGGTGAAATTTTGGTACTTTTCGGATAACTTTCATATTTTGATGAATAGTGAAAATTACTAAATTTTAATTAAAAACAATTTTTTTAATCAAAATAATTAATAGTAATAAATTGTGAATTTGAGTGGTTATAAAGTATATTTAGAATATATTTTTACCATTTAATATAATTTTGTTCATTGGACATAATTTTAAAATTAAACCGAACATAAACAAGTGTCAATCTTTTGATAGTTATTACCTCTTAAAAACACGCTTTTTGTTTTGACAGCTGGAATTAATTTTAAATTCATTTCTGCCACTTTTGTGTTTTGAATTTAGAAAAATGGATTCCATATTTGGAATCAGGATGTCCAAATTGTGTAAATAGGTAACTTTTATTTTTAGACATTTTGAATAATTACTGTGGTAAATATTTTATATACCATGGTTAAGGGTAAATCAGGTAAATAAGGGTTAAAAAATAATATTATAATAATACAAAATTACCCTAAAACGTGTCCTAACCTTATTGGTGGACACATACCCGACCATGGTCATACTTGGGTCGATTTGGGGACCCCTTGGAGCCACTTGTATGTGGTAGGGACACATTATATTAATAAAGTTAAAATAAAAATAAAAATGGCATAAGCTTACATCTTTTAGAAGAAAAATTTTTACATAGGGTTATACATGTTGGATTTTCGATTATAAATATTCATTAGAAATCTAAAAAAAATTTCTACTTAATGATATTTTTTTTATAATTTTTAGACATCAAATAATTTAAATTATTAATGACACAATAATGATGCAATGTTTACCTCATTAATAAATCATTTAAATAAATAAGATTATAATGATTAAAATATTATATAAAACCTGTCCAATTATTATTGGTTGATGTTATTTATAATATGAGTCATCTTATCTTTGACCTCAATGACTTTTGGAATATTATAAACCTAATATAATTATATTATAAAGTAATACTTTCACTCTTTCCTAAAGAGCCCCTCCTCTCCCTTATAAAAGGAGACCACTTCTACTCATTCCTCACAACTCTCAAGCCACTTGGCTCTTCCAAACCCAGCCCAAATAAGCTCCCCACATCCCTCTCCTCCTCCTTGAAGCTTCACCTTAGGCAGAAAGCATTTCAAGAAGTCCTTTGGTTCCAACCAAAGTGAGTTACCTAAATTAAAGGTAACGATTTCTCTTAAATTATTTTCATTTATTTTGCTTCTCCAACCCCCAAACTCTTTTTATTTACTTTCTTTTGTAACAAAAAAAGTATCCTAAATATACTAGGATGTTTTTATAAGAAGGATTAGATCTACACATACACACATCTCCATCTAATGGATGATGAACATAATGTTTCTGTGAATGGCAAACTAACGCCTCACGAAACGATGATTGTTCAAATACATCTTACCGCCTCTCATGGTGGCCATTATGATGGAACTGTAATTAAGTGTGATATTAATGATATATATTTTATATATAACCTTCTGTAATTCCATTTTATTTCATACCATTATTCGTTTCATGTTGTATATACGTACGATAATTTCATTTGAGGAAGTGCGGACTACCGCCCCCTTAAAATGATATGACTCGTTCATACCACACATGGAACGTATAAAGAATGGTGTTAATGAACATAAGTAACATATATAAAATATTATATTATACTGGAATAATAATATACCTATGTATCTTTGGATTCAATTCTTTTAAAATGAAAAATTAAATGGAAGTAGCGTTCCTGCGTACGTACGGACTACCGTCTCCACGAACACGATGAGATCCATCCTCCATCGTATCCATTCAAGTCTTATTCTCATTTTAGGGATAAAAATAATGTTAATATAATTCTTATTATGAATAATATATAATATATCCATTACAAACATGTCTTACGTAACCAAACATTTAAGAAGAACGAATCGATTATCACCCGAAACGACGATAATACTAAGATATTATTAATAAAGAAATGTTAAAAGATCATATATGATGTCATATTAATGTATATGATTATTTTATAATTTAATAAATGTTTTAATTATTATACAGGAGGTTAACATACCATCGACTAAGGGAAAGTTCAAGGTAAGGGATTTTCTTATCTCACTTTCAACTCCGTGAGATTTCCATTGTTCGCCACTAAGTTATTGAAAGTGGTGTATTGTGTACAGCCATTTGATATATATTATCATGATTCTCTTTATATTCATTTTATTATGTAAATAATTTTGGTGGTTGTTAAATTTTGTCCATAAGACTCAGTTGATTAACGTGGTAAGGAGTTTCTTATCTCACTCTTAATTTCGTGAGAATTCCATTGTTCACCACTTAATTATTAAATGTGGTGTATGTGTACTGCCCATGATTGTATTCATTGTGTAATATACATTAATTTATGGGTACTTACATAGTCATGGTATGATCCTTCTTTCATAGTTCTATGTTTCGTAAGTTACCAAATCGATAAGGGAATTTGACATTTCAATTTCCACTCATTCGGCTTTACGCATATTTCATTGATTATATTACTCCAAGATTATGTGTGGAATCACTATTCATTTGATTATGTCATTATTTCCACTCCCCTTCCTGTGGATATACTTTTGATACACATAATCACTCTATTGATAATTCTCAAGTCATTAATATGAATTTGATAAGAGTAATTTTAACTCTTTCACCATTTGTTGAGTTAAACATCCAATTCGTTGGTGTTGTTTCTACAAGAATATGTGTGAATATCATTTGATTGTTTTACACTGAATATTCAATCATATATAGTGTATTTATATTTTCACACATAATTATGTCATTGATTTATCCTTAACCTAAGGATACGACCTTTATGAGAGATTTCATCTCAATTTACATTCAATTGGGACTTCTTGTTGATATACACCAAATCACTTTTATGTGGTGTATATAATGTACTTTGAAATAGTATATCATGAATCCCTTTATTCTCATGATATTACAAAGTTTTTATTACCTCAATTATTTGTACTCAAGTGTCTCTCTTTTGGTTAGAATCTCTAACCAAAATACCATTTTAAAATGTTTTAAAGACTTATTCTTCTAAATCTTGCTCATTAATGTCCATGTTTTAAAAAATGGTTTTCAGGATTTATTTATATGGACATTAAAGTTTTAAAATTAAAACTCCTTTTAAAAGTTTCAAAGTGGTATGAGACACTTTGATTCAAAAATCTATTTTTAAATCGCTTCTTGACAAATAGTGTGACTTTTAAATGATTTCAAGAAAAGGGGGATATTTCCCTCAAATAGTTTTGATGATTATTTTCATCCATGTCAAAATCCTTCATTATTCATGATTGAGGTTAATGTGATACAATACAATCTTCCATATTGTATCAAATGAGTTATGTTTGACTGTGGATGTTCAATTTTTATACCATTCATGGTTTGTGGTTAAAGAATTGACATTTCGTCTGCTAGTTTTAATACGAATGTTTTTTTATGCTTAAACCTATTCATATGAGGAATGCATTGGACTTAATAAGTGACGGTTGGAGCCCTCTATAGCACCTCTATGCATCGGTAGGTCTCATGAGACAAACTAGTGTCTTGGCACAAGGCCGTGGAAAAATCTTATTTGTAGTCTTGGCACGAGGCCTTGGCTATGTGGTTATAATAGTCTAGCATTATGCATTCCATCATTATGAAAGTGGATATTGATATTGCATGTAATCATTTGACTAGTAGAATATCCATGTGGGTAAGTAAATGGAATTATTTCATTTTACCTTTGCCATTTTATGCTGATGTTCAAGTTTAAAAGTCTTTTGTTTTAGTTATAAATTGCCTTAAGTGTTTATGCTTATTTATGAAAGCTTCTGCTATAATGTTATCCTTACTGAGCATCTGAGCTCACCCCTTTCAATGTTTTATTTTTTTCCCAGGATTATGAAGAAGTAATTTATGAATGACCTGCAGGGATAGTATGAGGGAATATGAAGACAAGATGTTTTTTTTATGATGTAATGTAAAAATTTATGGATGTATCTAGTTATTCCAAGGCTACTAAACTAATCGGTCTTTCGAGACTTGATCTTTCTCGTGATCATGCCAATGTTATGTAATAATGCACCGACTCTAGGTAATTAGGATCAGGGCGTTACAGTTGGTATCAGAGGAAGTTTAGTACAAACCTTGGTAGCTAGATTTAGATAAAATCTGATTAGAGGACGTAAACCTAAGATGAACTTTGAGGATTAGTATAAAAGAACTTCCTAGAATTTTGGTATTGTAGAGATTTTGTGAGTTTTCCGAGCAATACATCCCTGTCTGGATACGAGAAGGTAGAGGCAGCTCTGGCACAGATGTACCTAGGTGTAAAACCCGAAAACACCGCTTTGAGCTAGACTCGAACGGGAACTGATGCACGACAACGGGCCTTGCTGCACTCTTGGTTACGACACTCCCAGGGGATATGATTAGGATAATTTAAATATTCTTTACAAACCGATATAAGTAATATATAAATAAGATGATAGTAAATGACCTTGGTTAATCCTAATATGTTTCAAATTGAGAATATGGTGACACTTTAATCTCTAAATGATTTTACGACTACTATTACTCACACAATGCTTTCTGGTTTTAGTCAATGGCTGGATTCCAAGGAAGTCATAGTGACTTTGAGAATGATGTAAAAGGTGGGAACGGTGGTGGCGATGAGCAACAAAATGGAATGTTGATAGGCGTAAAAGATATCGTCTTTATGCCAAATCAGTTTTCCAAAAATATGATCAACAACATATATATTAACCAACTCCCAGACTCAACAAGGAAGAGAAAGGTGATAAATGATAAGATCTCCAGCAATGGAGACCATGGAGAAAAGAAACCTCAATTTTCATCTTGCAGGAAATGTGGAAAGAGACACCCAGGAAAGTGTCTCAATCGGACAACGAAATGTTTTACGTGCGGGAAGGAAGGACATAAAGTGAAGAATTGCCGAAGAAAAATGAAGAGTACTATGGAAGAAGATAAAAATGGTCCCAAGAGTACATTTACAATCATTTTCCATAAATGTAGGGGACCTGGCCATTACCCGAGTGAATGTCCTATTCTATAGGATATTTTCTTGGTCAAAGAAGAAGCTATGTGGAAATAAATGGTTGGAGAAAAATTTAAAAAGTATTAGCACTCCTTGTTGATGGGTTTACTTTGGAATAATTTTCTCTTGTATTTGTAACCCCGCAGTTTGCCATGTGAGAATGATATTTGAGGAATAATTGTCTCTTCTCTTGTGGATATAGGTATAAATAACCATTTGGTTTTATATGATCATTGGGGTTTGAGAAAATGATAAGTTATTATAATTTGGGATGAAAATGCAAAGTATGATATAACATTTGTGGTTAAATTATGTTATTTTGAAGAATTTATCTCATTTTGGTAATATTATAAAATATAGTTTTTGAAAAAGGAAAACACGTAGACCGTGTGACAACCCATCGCGTCGGACAAAGCTGTGGGAATCGAACCCACAACCAAAGTGCGATTGTGATTTATCACCTACCACTGGACTACGTGAAGTCCCTGGTTAGTGTGACTATTTTTTTTGTTAAATGATTTTATTGATCAATAATATGATGATTTGGGTTCTTATGTCTTATCAAATGAATACCCTTGGTATAGGAAAATGATTTGGTGATTAAGTGATAAATGTTATTTTGGAAGATGTTCGTTTTGTTAGGAACACTATATGCCCAAGGAAAATAGAATACAATGAGGTTTCATTTGTAGAGTAATGGTGGATTTTTATCTACGTTTTTATTGCTAATTTATAGTGATTTGGGTTATTTATGTAAATGATTAACCTATAACAGAGAATATGTGATGAAGTTAATTACTTTTAAGTATGTGACTTTAAGAGTAATTGATGTCATTTTGAGATACAATGTAACATGGGAGACTACATAATAAAATTCTTCTATGTTTTGGGTTTCAATATTATTTTGGATTATATTAAAGGATTGTAAGGACAATTCGTTATTGAATGGTATCTATTTAACTTTGGGGTATTGTTGGTTTAATTTTAGAAATTAAGATTAGTGCATATTTATCTCAATGAATATCCTTTTGGGGGATCATTAGATCATTCACTAACCATTTTGGTTTTGATTAATCTTCAAAGACAATGTAAATATATGGTTTATCCTACATGGATCATGTGATTCTATAGATGTTTATTCTAGTTCTTCCAGTGTGACCAAGTCTTCTTGAATACTCATCGTTTAAAAAAAATTGAGTTAGTGGTGGAAATTTATTAAAGAATGAAAATATACATAAAATTTATGTATATCTCATAATGTTCTTAGTCAATATCATAAATTAATTCCTCTTCCTTATGTAATGTAACTTTAAAAAAAAATGTTGTCCTAGATGGTACATTAAGTCATCACTAATTTATGGCTTTGGGATTGTTGGCCTTTTCATAGCCATGTTCTCTACCACTCTCCATCAGATAATTGATGGTTAGATTTCTCTTCCATATCCATATTTTCCTACATGGAACCCTAGTATGTGTTATTTTCAGTAATCTTCATACTTTCCACTCTTTATTTTAAATAGAGGCCTCATTAATTCATTTTTCGATGTGGGATTTCAACTAAGATATTTTGAAACGTCAAAAATGTGTTATCCCAATACCCTATTTTTTCTTGAACTAATGGTATTTCAAATCATCATAGATTGATGAGTTTAAGGACCTCAATTTTATAATTGTTTGTGATTGATGACCTCAATCACTACCTATAAATATTTACATTTTTCCTCCAATTATATGTCACTAATTGCCACCAATGTTCTCCTAATCGAGATCATAATTTGGTGGTGACCCTTTCATTTCTCTTTTCCTTATATTAAGACTAAATTTTAGTAACCCAATTTCCGATGTGGGTTTTCCCACAAATATATTTTCTACTTTCAACCTTTTATTTTCGAAGAACAATTTGAAATTGCGAGGATGCAATTTATTGAAGGAGGGGAGAATGTAACACCCTAGGATTTCATAGTGTGTTATTTCTTAAAAATAATTCAATAACTTGCACTACACGCAACACCGAGTTCAATCACACCATGACGTACAAAAAAAAAGCCATTAAAAGAGGTCATTAATAGTATTAACTACATTTTGAACTTTATATAATCCTTATAATTTTAGAATCCCTATTATGAGTTTCTTAGTCATAATGCAAGAACAGATTCATTTTCAGTATTGCACTTTTATCAACTTTTAATAGTGAAACCCTTTTAAATAAAATATTTTAAACTATCTGAATAAATTGGGACATCAATAAATTTAAAATGAAACATCCCAAGCTTCCACTGTACGCTTTCCTTTGAATAAAATAGTAGCGTGTGTTGTACGCAACCTTGAGTTTTAACACACGCCACAACCAATCAAACTAGCCGTTATGAATAGTAATACCTAAATTTTGAAATTATATATATTTTATATTTTAAAATGGACTTCATTTTTGGATTCAGAATATCGAATTTAGCCTAAGGTGAAATTTTGGTACTTTTCGGATAACTTTCATATTTTGATGAATAGTGAAAATTACTAAATTTTAATTAAAAACATCTTTTTAATCAAAATAATTAATAGTGATAAGTTGTGAATTTGAGAGGTTTTAAAGTATATTTAGAATATATTTTTACCATTTAATATAATGTTGGTCATTGGACATAATTTTACAATTAAACCGAACATAAACAAGTGTCAATCTTTTGATAGTTATTACCTCTTAAAAACACGCTTTTTGTTTTGACAGCGGGAATTAATTTTAAATTCATTTCTGCCACTTCTGTGTTTTGAATTTAGAAAAATGGATTCCATATTTGTAATCAGTATGTCCATATTGTGTAAATAGGTAACTTTTATTTTTAGACATTTTGAATGATTACTGTGGTAAATATTTTATTTACCATGGTTAAGGGTAAATCCGGTAAATAAGGGTTACAAAATAATATTATAATAATACAAAATTACCCTAAAATGTGTCCTAACCTTATTGGTGGACACATACCCGACCATGGGCATCCTTGGGTCGACTTGGGGACCAATTGGAGCCACTTGTATGTGGTATGGACACATTATATCAATAAAGTTAAAATAAAAATAAAAATGGCATAAGCTTACATCTTTTAGAAGAACAATTTTTACATAGGGTTATACATGTTGGATTTTCGATTATAAATATTCATTAGAAAGATAAAACGATTTCCTACTTAATGATATTTTATTTATAATTTTTAGAAATCAAATAATTTAAATTATTAATGACACAATAATGATGCAATGTTTACCTCATTAATAAATCATTTAAATAAATAAGATTATAATGATTAAAATATTATCTAAAACCAGTCCAATTCTTATTGGTTGATGTTATTTAGAATATGAGTCATCTTATATTCGACCTAAATTATTTTTGGACCATTATAAACCGAATATAATTATATTATAAAGTAATACTTTCACTCTTTCCTAAAGAGCCCCTCCTCTCCATTATATAAGGAGACCACTTCTACTCATTCCTCACACCTCTAAAGCCACTTGGCTCGTCCAAACCCTGCCCAAATAAGCTCCCCACATCCCTCTCCTCCTCCTTGAAGAATCCCCTTAGGCAGAAAGCATTTCAAGAAGTCCATTGGTTCCAACCAAAGTGAGTTACCTAAATTAAAGGTAACGATTTCTATTAAATTATTTTCATTTATTTTGCTCTTCCAACCCCCAAACTCTTTTTATTTCCTTTCTTTTGTAACAACAAAAGTATCCTCAATATACTAGGATGTTTTTATAAGAAGGATTCGAACTACACATACACAGACCTCCATCTAATGGATTATGAACATAATGTTTCTGTGAATGGAAAACTAACGCCTCACGAAACGAGGATTGTTCAAATACATCTTACCGCCTCTCATGGTGGCCATTATGATGGAACTGTAATTAAGTGTTATATTAATGATACATATTTTATATATAACCTTCTGTAATTCCATTTTATTTCATACCATTATTTGTTTCATGTTGTATATACGTACGATAATTTCATTTGAGGAAGTGCGGACTACCGCCCCCTTAAAATGATATGACTCGTTCATACCACACATGGAACGTATAAAGAATGGTGTTAATGAACATAAGTAACATATATAAAATATTATATTATACTGGAATAATAATATACCTATGTATCATTTGGATTCAATTCTTTTAAAATGAAAAATTAAATGGAAGTAGCGTTCGTGCGTACGTATGGACTACCGTCTCCACGAACACGATGAGATCCGTCCTCCATCGTATCCATTCAAGCCTTATTCTAATTTTAGGGATAAAAATAATTTTAATATCATTCTGACTATGAATAAGATATAATATATCCATTAAAAACATGTCTTACGTAACCAAACATTTAAGAAGAACGAATCGATTATCACCTGAAACGACGATAATACTAAGATATTATTAATAAAGCAGTGTTAAAAGATCATATATGATATCATATTGATGTATATGATTATTTTATAATTTAATAAATGATTTAATTATTATACAGGAGGTTAACATACCATCGACTAAGGGAAAGTTCAAGGTAAGGGATTTTCTTATCTCACTTTCAACTCCGTGAGATTTCCATTGTTCGCCACTAAGTTATTGAAAGTGGTGTATTGTGTACGGACATTTGATATATATTATCATGATTCTCTTTATATTCATGTTATTCTGTAAATCATTTTGGTGGTTATTAACTTTTGGCCATACGACTCAGTTGATTAACATGGTAAGGAGTTTCTTATCTCACTCTTAATTTCGTGATAATTCCATTGTTCACCACTTAATTATTACATGTGGTGTATGTGTACTGCCCATGATTGTATTCATTGTGTAATATACATTAATTTATGGGTACTTACATAGTCATGGTATGATCCTTCTTTCATAGTTGTATATTTCGTAAGTTACCAAATCGATAAGGGAATTTGACATTTCAATTTCCACTCATTCGGCTTTACGCATATTTCATTGATTATATTACTCCAAGATTATGTGTGGAATCACTATTCATTTGATTATGTCATAATTTCCACTCCCCTTCCTGTGGATATACTTTTGATACACATAATCACTCTATTGATAATTCTCAAGTCATTAATATGAATTTGATAAGAGTAATTTTAACTCTTTCACCATTTGTTGAGTTAAACATCCAATTCGTTGGTGTTGTTTCTACAAGAATATGTGTGAATATCCTTTGATTGTTTTACACTGAATATTCAATCATATATAGAGTATTTATATTTTCACACATAATTATGTCATTGATTTATCCTTAACCTAAGGATACGACCTTTATGAGAGATTTCATCTCAATTTACATTCAATTGGGACTTCTTGTTGATATACACCAAATCACTTTTATGTGGTGTATATAATGTACTTTGACATAGTATATCATGAATCCCTTGATTCTCATGATATTACAAAGTTTTGATTACCTCAATTATTTGTACTCAAGTGTCTCTCTTTTGGTTAGAATCTCTAACCAAAATACCATTTTAAAATGTTTTAAAGACCTATTCTTCTAAATATTTCTCATTAATGTCCATGTTTTAAAAAATGGTTTTAAGGATTTATTTATATGCACATTAAAGTTTTAAAATTAAAACTCCTTTTAAAAGTTTCAAAGTGGTATGGGACACTTTGATTCAAAAAACTCTTTTAAAATGGCTTCTTGACAAATAGTGTGACTTTTTAATGATTTCAAGAAAAGGGGGATATTTCCCTCAAATAGTTTTGATGATTATTTTCATCTATGTCAACATCCTTCATTATTCATGATTGAGGTTAATGTGATACAATACAATCTTCCATATTGTATCAAATGAGTTATGTTTGACTGTGGATGTTCTATTTTTATACCATTCATGGTTTGTGGTTAATGTATTGACATTTTGTATGCTAGTTTTAATACGAATGTTTATTTTATGCTTAAACCTATTCATATGAGGAATGCATTGGACTTAATAAGTGACGGGTGGAGCCCGCTATAGCTCCTCGATGCATCTGTAGGTCTCATGAGACAAACTAGTGTCTTGGCACAAGGCCTTGGCAAAATCTTATTTGTAGTCTTGGCACGAGGCCTTGGCTATGTGGTTATAATAGTCTGGCATTATGCATTCCATCATTATGAAAGTGGATATTATATTGCATGTGATCATTCGACTAGTAGAATATCCATGTGGGTAATTAAATGGCATTATTTAATTTTACCTTTTCCATTTTATGCTGAAGTTCAAGTTTAAAAGGCTTTTGATTTAGTTATAAATTGCCTTAAGTGTTTATGCTTATTTATGAAAGCTTCTACTATAATGTTATCCTTACTGAGCATCTGAGCTCACCCCTTTCAATGTTTTCTTTTTTTCCGAGGATTATGAAGAAGTAATTTATGAATGACATGCAGGGATAGTATGAGGGGATATGAAGACAAGATGTTTTTTTATGATGTAATGTAAAAATTTATGGATGTATCTAGTTATTCCAAGGCTACTAAACTAATCGGTCTTTCGAGACTTGATCTTTCTCGTGATCATGCCAATGTTATGTAATAATGCACCGACTCTAGGTAATTAGGGTCGGGCCGTTACAAGCTCTCCAAGGATTGTTGTGAACTAAGCGTTGGAGATATCATATCTCTCATGTCCCTTCTAATCTTGATAGATATTTGTATGGAGAGACACCATGTTATATGCATATATGTTTTTATATTTCTTCAAGAGATCATTATTCCTGGATGATATCATGAAATATTAGAAATCTATGGAGTCATCCATATGTTTTATATAGACATATAGTTCTTCTTCACTGACCTATTATCTAGGAGCAACTGTAATAGGCTCCTCCAACATATAATATTTTTTCACATGGAGAAGGATGACCCCTAAACTCCTCTTCCACTCATGGAAATAGGTTACATTGATATGGTTTTTCTTTCTTGATTACAGTTTTCAATGATATGTTTGAAGTTATTATCCTTTTTATTTCTTCAAATTAAGATGATCAAATATTTTAGTACTTTATTTTGATAAAACTGAGACAAATAAATTAATTAATTTATATTACTCTCCCACTATTATATCAATATCCAATATCCCTCACCAATGACATTAGAATATATTGAATTTGGAATATAATAGTGGAATGAATGCATGTTGACCTTCTCATTACCCTGGATAAGGTTAGTCAAGCAACTTGAATGGTTTAAGGTAGGCATTCTAAATTCCAAATACGTTAACTCACATCTTCTTGATCCGCAGAGTTGACTCCCCAATCCTGAAATCCTATTTTTTGGGGTTTTCTCAACCTTTTCCTTTTATTCACACCAAGTCATGTTTTGACAGTCATCCCTTGATGTGAAACAATTAAAGTCAACGTATAACCTTGAATTAGAATTCCATGATAATTGAAATCACCCCAACTAGGGTTTCCCAAGAACATTAAAATATGGATCGATTCTAACCACGATTAGGGAAGTCTATACCAAGATTATATTCATTGAGGGATTTTATCTTAATACGTAAATTCCCATTTTATTATCATTATTATATTTTTGTTAATATTGTGTGGGATATAATTAAGTTATTATCCATTTCTATGATAATATTTACATGTAAGGCAGGTTTATTTTAGTTCTATCTTGAATGCTTGTTTAATTCATTAATTGTGGGATAGTAAAAACACAACCACAATAAATAAACCATGCAACTGAAAGAAATAAAATAAATTGTAAGATAATAATATTCTTCTATTGGTTAGTTTATTTATTGTTTGATAATCTATCCCATGGCCTACAGAGAAATACCTTGAACCGTTTTGGGTTTGTGTTTATATCACAACACATGTCCACCATTGTATCTCTTTAGGATTGGTTTCACCATGGATATTAACTTGATCCATCTCCTCTAGCATGGGTTATCCATCCATTACATATTTTTTTATCTTACATGTGTGGGAAGGGTAAAAGAGGTTTTACAAAAAAGAATACTTGGCTATGTAGGCCCTATTTATTAATGGGGAGATGGTTTTAATTCCATAAAATTTAATTTAATTAATAGAAACCATCCACATACAAAGGATATTGGTCTATCTAATGATCATCAATACATGAAACATTATTTATTCTATAAAATAGTAGAATTATATTCTTTAATCATTCTTGTTTAAGATAAATCATGCTCTAATTAATTAATTGTTTTTAATTAATCAATCTTTTTATCTTAATCCATTTTTCTAAATTTCATTGAGATTCTCATCCATCAACATTTTAAAAAAATAAATTCATATAATATTATCTTAGTACGTAACTCGTACCTTGTATTCTTTAGGGAAATAATCCCTCAATGAATCATTGAATATTTTTTAGCTGATTCTGTTTGTTGCAACAAATATCCTCCATATTGTGTTTATTGACAAAAAAAGACCACAAAGTTCAATTTTTTGACCAAGGTTGTTTACAAGGTGAGTTTTCAAGTTGAGCATATGTTGTAGACAACATATTATTGAAATAAGAACCACAAAAATGGAATGGATGATCTAGAGTTTATACCAAAAGAGAAGATATAGTTTAGTGTTTTTTCCAATGTTGGCCAAACTTTTCGGCCTCAAAATCGACAAATGGAGAAAAGTGTTTTTTTGAAAAGGGACTTGTGCACCATGTTATTGTATTTTTGTAATGTTTCACTGCATATGTTTTTCAAGATTAGAAAATTAAAATATTTAAATGGAAATAGAGGTGCCCAATTTTTTTCTTTGGGAAGACAAGTTGACTAGGGCGAAAAGGCTCAGGTGGTTGGACTTTCACGTCGGGAGAAAACATGCTTGCAGTGCTAAAGGTTCCCAAAATTCCTAAAATAGAAGGATACCCCTCTGCATTTTTCATGAAGCTCAAAACTTATAGAAAATTTAATCTCCATTCATCCAAGTTAGTTTGGGTGTGTAATTGGTGGTTTGGGCATGCAAGTATGAAAATATTAATAAGTTGTGCTCTAGTTGATAGTTGGGTGCCAATATTGGTTTGGGCATAAAAGGTTGTTAGTCATCCACATTCTGAGTTGGAGAAGGGATTTTTTTCAAATTATTTAGGTGAAACTATCACTCCATTCATATAGAATCATGTGAGTCTTAGAGATGTATGCCATTCATGTTATGGCAGCGCGAACTTTGGAAGACTTCACGATAACTTTTGTGAAAAGTGAAATTCATATATTGGTGATAGTTTGATGTTAATAGAGAATCTACATAAATAGAAAGATGCATAAATTTTTTATAATGGAGGGACCTAAAACTCCAAAAACTATGACTGGATCCTTTTCAGATTAGTGAGCAATGGAAGAGGAAGAAGGTGATCCTCTCCGACAATAGTGATCCAGAGAAGGACACATAGGGAGTTAACATTGGGAATGTAGTAATCGAACCCTATTAAATTTAAATGTAGTGATCGTAGTCATATAAGTGATATAGAATTAACATTTTAAAGTATATGTGAGATATAGTGGATTTGGTACATTGGCACATCGTCATTGTATGCTCCATGGACATAGCCCAATGTTGGTGAACCATGTACAAATCATTGCATCTATCTGTTTTCTTCTCTGCATTGTGTTCAAAGAATCATCACCAGATAAAAAAGAAATCCATGTGCTCTGAATAAACACTTATGAGAAAACTATTTGACCCTTATAACAAAGTGGTTATGATCTAGTTGGGAAGGATGAATATGTTGTCATAGAGTATCTATACCCTAATTCACCCCTCGAGATTTCTAGGACCCCTTCGGTCCTAATAATTGGTATAAAGGGAATGATTATTTTATTAATTTTATTTTCTCTATCATGGCTTAGTCGATTATTAATGTCAAATATTTAGTCTTTTTTTATCGTTGTGTGCCATGGGGAAGGTATAAACTTTAATGATGAAGCAGAATTACGGTGATATTAATCTGAGTGGAAGTGAATACAAAAAGCGTGTGAATTGTTTGAAGGAATTATGTGGTGAATAAAATGAGGATTTGGATTATTCATACTGTGATAATAATTTCTCAATCAGTGATGCTAATGGATTGATCCATGAACTTAATATTCTATGTGATTTCGACACTACTGATGATGAAGAAACTCATAAAAGGTGAAAGGTGGAAATTTTCAACAAAATAAAGGAATTGAATTAGAAATTGGATGGAGAGATTAAATATACAGATATCGGAATCCGATAATTGAAAAACGATGTTAAAAAGATAAGAGGAATAAATCAAAGGCTTATTGATACAGATACTGGTCTAATGGAGAAAAAATATTCTCATGCTGAAGAACATCTATAGTTTTCAATGAAGAGAGAAAATCAAAAAACAGATTACAAGGGAAAGACTCCAAAGTCAGATGTGTCATGACCCATCCTCGGGGCCCATGCTGTGACTACCCCAATCCCACCTCCCATAGGCCACGGGCGGGAGACTAGCACCAAAGGCGTAAATCCTAATAAAAGGGAATGAATTTCTTTTATATAAGTAATCAAACAGAACAAAGTACACAAGATGAAGTAATCATTATGTTAACTAGGTACAAAAGTAAGTGTTGGAATGTAAATGGGTTAGAATACAAATCCAACTGAAAGTAGAGTATAGTAGTAAAGAAATAATAGCTGCAGTAAAGTAAACCAACAACCATTGAGTTATCCACAAGATATCCCATCAGAAGGGTGGGTACAAATGATATCTTCATCTCCTTGGGTCCAGACATCTGCTCCAAAGTGGTCCATCTCCAGGTATCGTCCCACTCTACAAGAATCAACCTCAATCAGTGATCTCTTTTGTCTGCATTTTATACAACATAGTGCGGTCATAGCTCGTGCATGGGTGAGTATACGATACTCAGTAGGGACTCTGAGACCCCCTAAGGTCTCCTAAAATCCACAAAGGACAAAACACAAAAGGAATATACAAACACAAAGTATCAATAAACTCTACTTAGGTATATGCCCATACATATAACTATGTTGTAAATTCTAGTTCGGCTCCAACACACGATCCCATGTACAACCCAGTCCACACGGGAAAACACAACCCAGTCCACACAGGAAAGCAAGTCAATCACATCGTTGATAATGACTGAAAGCCAAGACATGTCTCACACAAGTATACTACTCACGAAAAGGGGTGGAGATGATAGATGTAGCCTCTGAATCATCTCCCCTTTATAGCCCATATATGATCCATGTACAGAAGCTGTCGCTGTCAAACTTTGATAAGATTCTAGTATAGTAACCATCGTTGCAGAACCCACGTTGGATCCGTGTACAGTCTCCATCGCTGCCGAACCCATGGAGGAGTCATGTACAGTCGTCCTCGCTACCAAACCCTTGTAGGATCCATGTACAGTCATTATTGTTGTCGCAGTCACAACCATCTCTAGGGCACACATCGTACTCGATTCTGGGAGGGTCCGCTTCCCATGTCAAAGATCGATACATCAACTGTCACGATGTCTGGAGTTGATGTATCCCATAGCTCCATCCCACGTCATAGGGGGAATCCAATTAAAATGTGCCCATTTCATGGAGAACAAGATGACCAAGCCATTTCCCTAAAGTACACGTCGTGTAGGTAAGTGATACACACTGTGTCATCTGACACTGGGTACTGCCCGTGTGAAATGACCCCTATCGCATGGCTGGTCGTGTAGATAAGTAAGTACATGACATGTGGTATGGTTACATGCCGTGTACAAACCTTCAGGGTCGGTTCCATGTGCGCTGGCCATGCCTGGTCGTGTGGTGGAGTACATGTTGTGTACTTCACCCTATGTCCGTTTATTCCCAGAATACATACTGAGTCATCACGAAGATACTTTTTCCATGGTGAAGGTAGTACACATCATGCCTCTTGGGCATGTGGTTCTGAACGTGTCCGTGTATCTCCTAGATTACATGCCTAGCCTCATGAAGCTGCTTCTTCCTCTTTATACAGAGAATACATGCCGTGTTACTTGGTCGTGTATTTCTATCCGTGTCCATGTATGTTCCCTGAATACAAGCCATGCCCATTAAAGTCTCCTCTGACAAATAGTGTGGATAGTACACGCCGTGTGATACCTTTCTATTGTCCGAAACAGATGCAACAATACGCCTATAAAATGCGGCGTGTGCTACAAGATTACACGTCGTGTATTATGGAATTTTTCCAGAAACGATGCCTCTAGCCAGCATGCCACCCGAGGTATCCGTTCTTCGTTCTGATGATCCAATTTCTTTGAAACTTCCTCTTCTAGGTCGCCCCGATTATCTGAGGCCTTTTATGATAGTTTTGGGCCTCCGATTAGCTCTGAAAACATAGCATGATTCACCTCTCAAGAATGGCTGAATAATTCCACAAATTCACAAGAATAGCAGAGGAATCAGACCCTGTTAGTTTGGTCTGGTCTCTTCCGCATTAGTCTGATAACAAGCGGTTTAAGACGAAAATAACATGGAAGGAAAAACAGTCATTACTCAATCCAAACACACCCCTATCTTGATAGTCAATGTTGTTCTCCAGGCATCGCGGAAGATGGCTCGCGAGGTGATGTTTCAAAGACAATGTTGGCTTGTGTCCAAGGAGGGAATAATGGCCCCACACTAGTTTTAGAGAGAATAAGGAAAGGCACGTCATCTCTCTTTGTGGTGATATCGATCTTCATCGAAGAGATGACGTTCTTCATTGAGGATGGAGTTCTTCAAAAATACTAGAGTTCTCCCAAT
Organism: Viscum album; assembly: GCA_963277665.1. Classification (NCBI taxonomy): domain Eukaryota; kingdom Viridiplantae; phylum Streptophyta; class Magnoliopsida; order Santalales; family Viscaceae; genus Viscum; species Viscum album. Next base: position 915,910,084 of record OY728164.1, on the reverse strand, counting down.
TCCGCCTCACACAACAATTCTAACCCAAAATAACATAAGGATTCCTCTTATTTTATTAAATCATGCCATGCATTCAAATTTACAAAATTCAAATCCTAATTCACTTAATTAATTAAACCAAGAGTTTTGAAGTAAATTATGTGATAGGATGGCATGTTTTAAGGAGGGAGAGAGGGGAGAGGAAGAGTTACACATATAAAGGATACAAAATTAATGGGGGGTTTCCATGTAATTAACATGGGAGTTCAAAGGGGGTTAAGGGGTTATGGGATGTGAAATGTGTGGGGCTCATGTGGGCCCCACCTCCCACATAACCACACATGGGAAGATGGGTTGTTGTGGGCCCACATACAACTTCCCATGGGAGTGTTAAACTTCATAGGATAAATAAATAAAATTGTACACAATTTTATTTACTTATTATTTAAACCCTAAAATTTAACTTCTTCTCACGTACAAACACATCTACAGTAAAAGAACTCTTAAGAAAATAATGGTGCTGCGAGTTCATCAGTGCCCTCAGTTTTCAATTCTGAGGACCGGTTCAAAAAATAGGAAAGCACGCTCGTTCATTTACGGAACGTACCCGAGATAAATATTAAAAATTGATTCTGAGCACACCGGGCCTTGGAATCAAGTGCCTTCAGAAGCCACAGACTCGTAAAATTCCAAAGTACTTAAGAATAAATTTTCCATGATATTTATGGGTCTTTACATTACTCCCACATCAGGGATTTATGTCCCCGTAATGATACATCATAAACTAGGGAAACAAATGAAGGTAATATACAGGCATCTAAGCTTCTCGCTCCTATATGCTCTTCTAGAGGTTCCCGTGCTGCCAACGAAAGCACACAAGAGGAATCAACCATCCACGTAGGAACCACTCCTGTCGATCCTCGATCTACACTAGGACCTCCGTGAATGTAGCTCTTTCATCGATGTCCAGCTCCCCATGATCAATGATGTGCATCAGGTCATGCATGTATCTCCTCAGATGAGATACATGGAAGACATCGTGCACCCGTTGTAACTGAGGTGGAAGGGCCAGGCGACAAGCCACCACGCCAACCCTGCTGAGAACTAGGAATGTTCCAATGAAGCTCGGAGATAACATTCCGCCCCAACCAAATCTCTTTAATCCACATCATGGTGAGAACACTAAGAAAACAAGGTCACCATCCTCAAACTCTAGTGGTCTCCACCTCTTGTCAGCATATGACTTCTGTCTGCTCTGTGTAGTCCTCATCCACTCCTGGATGATCTACACCTTCTCTGTCATAGCCTGGACCATCATTAGTCCAACTAGTGCTGACTCCCTAGGGTCAGTCCAGCATAGAGCTGATCTTCATGGTCATCCGTACAATGCCTCGTATGGTGCCATCCCGATGGTGGAGTGGTAAATATTGTTGTAATCAAACTCCCCCAAGGGTAGGTGATCCTCCCATCTAGAACCAAAGTCAAGGACACATGCACAGAGAATTTACTCAAGTTTCTGAATGATCCTCTCCATCTGGACATCCGTCTGAGGATGAAAGGTGGTGCTCAAACTTAGTTGCGTCCCAAAAGCCTTCTGAAACCCTTTCCAAAGCCGGGAAGTAAAGCGAGAATCCCGATTGGAGACGATAGATGATTTCACACCATGAAGACATACGATCTCATGAACGTTGAGGCATCCCAAGATCTCCACTTAGCCCTTCTCTCTAATAGGTAGGAAGTGGGCCGACTTGGTGAGTCGGTCTACGATCACCCAAATGGAGTCATGTCCTCTGGAAGTATGTGGAATCCCTGTCATGAGATCCATGGATATCCAGTCCCACTTCCACTCCGGGACTTCTAGGGGATGTACTAAACCTGCCGGTACCTGGTGCTCTACCATCACCTTCTGGCAGGTGAGGCATCGGGAAATGAACTATGCCACAACCTTCTTCATACATGGCCACTAGTGTTGTCGTCTAAGATCATGGTACATCTTCACTACTCATGGATGTACCACCAACATGGAAGTGTGAAACTCCCTTAGAACCTCCTCTTGTAATGAAACTGGTATCATGGTACATCCTTTGAAGAGGATGACATGTTCTACTCCTTCGAAAAATCCATTAGGCTCCTGGCCTGTAGAAATCCAAGAATTTCGTATCTCACAGTCACCGTCCCCATTCTTTGCCTATCTGACCTGTTTTAGTAGTGGAGGGACTGTGGGGGACTGTAGAAAGGCTCCCCATCTCTATACATGAAGGATATCTACAACGCGGGTAGCTGCTTTGTCTCCTCTCCAAGTAGCTGAATGTCCGATCTCCTGCTGAGAGAATATACTACTACGTTCCCCTTCCCAGGAGTATAGACTATCTCAAACTCATAGTCTTGGAAGACCTCGATCCATCATCTCTATCTTAGGATTAGGTCCTTCTGCAAGAATATATACCTGAGCCTCTGGTGATCACAGTAGACTGTAAAGAGCTCACCCATCTGATAGTACTCCCAAATATTCAAGGTGAAGACCACTACTGCTAACTCTAGGTCTTGAGTAGCATAATTCTACCCATGTTGTCTCAATTATAGTGATCCATAAGCGATCAGTGCCCACCCCTACATCCAGACACACCTAAGTCCGTTCCCTGATTTATCGTCGTAAACTACGTACCCAACTCCCCACTCTCGTATCACCAAGATGGGTGCACTGGTCAATCTCTGTCTCAGAACCTGAAAGCTCTACTGACATCTATCTGACCACCTGAAGGGTTTCACATTCTTTGTCAAAGATGAAAGTGGTGCTGCAACTCTGGAGAAGTCTGGCAAAAATCAATGATAGCACCCAGCCAAACCTAGGAAACTCCGCACCTCCATCATGCTCCTGAGTGGCTCCCAAGAAAGTACTACCTCAGTCATCACATGATCCATAGAAACTCCCACCTCAGAGATGACGTTCCCCAAGAATTGGACCTCTAGAATCCAGAATTGACACTTCGAGAGCTTTCCATAATGATGGTTCTCTTGGATTGTGTCCAGTACAACCAGCAAATGGTAGGTTTGGTCCTCCTCAGTAGTCGAGTAAATCAGTATGTCATCGATGAAGACTACGAAAAATCGATCAAGGTAAGGATGGAAGATCATGTTCATGAGACTCATGAACACTTCTGGAGCATTGGTTATGATGAAAGGGATAACCAAGAACTCGTAGTGGCCATACCAACATTTGGAGGTCGTCTTCAACATATCCTCATCTCGGACTATGAGTTGATGATAGCGTGACCAGAGGTCTATCTTCGAGAACCATCAGGCTCCCTTGAACTAATCAAAGAGGTCATCAATCCCCAAGAGTGGATACTTGTTCTTTACGGTCACCTGATTCAGGCAACAGTAGTCGACACATTATCGTAAGCTCCCATCCACCTTCTTGTAAAATAAAATCGGAGAAGCACAGGGTGATACAGTGGGTCGGATGAATCCTTTTCCCTGAATGTCCTACAGCTATACCCACAGCTCTCGAAGCTCAGCGGGATCCATCCGATATGCTCGAGTAGATATCAGGGTTATCCTGGGGTACATGTCAATATAAATTCTACCTCTTTGTTAGGAGGTAGTGCTGGAACGTCATCAGGGAAAACGTCCGCAAATTGATCCACCACTAAAGGAAAAATCAGACTCCACACATCAACCGCTCCTAGAATGAGAATAGCCAACTGATGTGTGATCGGCTTCCCTCTCCACTGAGTTAGTCCATCTTGTGCTGCAAATGATCCCTTATCTCCAGTGAAGGTGAACCTTCTCCCATCTGTGTGGACACACCGCACTTCGAACCTAATACAGTCGAACTGAGCATGGACTTAGATATCCAATCCATGTCCATGATTACGTCATAAGGGATCAACGCCAAAACAAGAATATCCCAGCCGAATCTCTCCCATCCTAGAGTAAGATCACACTACCGGCACCAGTGCGTAATCGTCGAGTCTGCTCCCGTAAGAGTCTCTATCCTTAAGGATCGAGCCAACAGCTCCGTTGGAATCTCTGAGCTTCGAAAAAGGGCAGTGGAAATGATAGAATAACATGCCCATGTGTCTATAAGAACTGCAGCAAGGGTGGAGTAGACACAGATAGTACCTCGAATCATATCAGGTGCGCCGTGCTCATAAGCCTCCCCTGCCTGAAGTTGTGCCTGCCTCTATCCATCAGCTCCCTGTGGTCGGGGTGGACCTCCGGGTGGTGGTGGTGGTAGAGCCTCAAAGGGTCACCCACCACCCGCTGCTCAGCCATCTCCTCTTCCTCGAACGCCTGCTCCCTACGGACTACCACGGTCGAACCTATGCCTATGCTTGGGTGGTCCCTCAATCTTATGCTACTCCTCTGCATGTTGGGTCAGGCAGTCAGGAGCCATGTGGCCCTGCCAGCCACATGCATAGAAGAACCTTCCTCTTGTATGACTGGCTTTGCTGCGTGTGCCCCGCACCACTGAACCAGTATCCTGAGGTCACCCACCCGATGACCTGGTCCGCTTGGACCTCGGAGACATCTTTCTACTACAGGATGTAGAAGACTCCTCTATGTGTCTCCCTGCAGTAGGCCTCGTTGCTAGCGTAGGCTCATCAATGAATCTCTCCACAAGAAGGGCTCGTTCTAGTACTCTTGCATGCATCAGAATGCGGAGGGAGATCATCGAATCCTTGATCTCATGCCCCAATCCCTTATAAAAGGTCTGGTCTTGGAAGAATGTGTCTCGTACCATGTCTGTGGAGTAGTGAGAGAGGTCGGTAAACCTCGCCGAGTACTGGGCTACTATCATGCTGACCTACTGTAGGTGTAGTAACTCCTATATGCGCACCGTAAAGAGGGTGGATGGAATAAACTCCGAGTAGAAGAGGCTCTCCAAGTCCGTACAAAGTTGAGATGCCTCGTCGTGCACCTAGATTATCAGGATCCACCATCTACCTACTGCAGCGTGCAGGAGACTCGTGGAAAGGATCACCATGAGGTCAGCTGATGTCCCTACTAATTTGAAGACTCGAACGATAGCCTCCATCCAATCCTCGGCTGCCTGGGGTTCCATATCTCCAGGGAACCATGGCAGCCTCAGTCGCTAAAACTCGTACAACACACTCAGGTGGTGTGCACTCTCCGCAGCTAGGACAAGTGGTATCTGTGGTCCAGCGGGTAGTGGTATCGTTGGTGCCTCCAATGTAATGGGTCCCTACACCGAGGCCTCGTCGCTCGGTGGGCTTCCATCTCACACGTAACTGGGAACCCTAGCTGGCTGCCATAGTGGGGCCACCCTGAAAATAAACAGGTGTACCATGGTTTATATAGTATACCTGGTGTGTTGATACAAAGTAATCACAAAGAAAACTGTTGAAACACACATGCAATCAATGTTTTCGAGCACTAAGTCAGAAATCAGAACTCAGGGTCCTGGTGTATGGATACGTCAGCCGCCGCACCAGCCCTGGACTCCATGCACTGATAACCACACTCTATACCCTTAACACTATTGCTTCACAGGAAGAAATTTTCATAGTCCTAAGTTCTGCAGTATAACTGACTCCTGTGATACCAATTTGCCACGACCCGTCATCGGGGCCCGTGCCGTGACAACCCCAATCCTGCCTCCAATAGGCCAGGAGCTGGTGACTATCACCAAAGACATAAATCCCGATAAAAGTGAAGGCATTGCCTTTATATATGTAATCAAACACAACAGAGTAGACAACCAGAAGTAAAAAATAAGTAAATTGAGTACAAAAGTAACTACTGGAAAGTAAATGGGCCAGAATACAAACCCAACTGAAAGTACAATACAACATTAATGAAAGAACATCTGTAGTAAAGTAAACCAGTAACCACTGAGTCATCCTCCAGATATCCCAACAGAAGTGTGGGTACAAATGATCTCCTCAACTCCTCGGGTCCGTCCATCCGCTCTATGTACATCCCGCCAAGTGGTCCACATCTAGGTATCATCCCACACCACAAGACTCCACCTCGATCAGTGTTGTATGTCGTCTGCATCCAACACAAGCTAGATTAGTCATAGCCCATGCAGGGGTGAGTATACGATACTCAGTAGGGACCCCGAGACCCCCGATGGTCTCCCAGAATCCACAAAGGACAAACCCCAAAGGAAAGATACAAACACAAAGTATCAACTGACTCTACTTAGGTATATTCCAATACATATACCTAAGTCATCAATTCCAATTCGGCTCTAACTCACGAGCCCAAGTACAACCCAATCCACACTGGAAAACACAACCCAATCCACACATGAAAGCAGGTCAATTACATCGGTGATAATAACTGAAAGTCATGACGTGTACTATCATACCCCATCCATCCAATATAAACCCCTAGGGACAAGGTGTGTAGATGTACATTCGAAATTTTTGGAGTTCACGGAGTGTCAAGTGGGCCACATACCATGTTGTTTGATGTTTCAAGGTCTCCAGCCAGGAAATATGTGTATGAAGAACACGGTCTAACCCTAACCCTTATATACTACATGTCGTGTCACGTCATCCATATGGTGTTTAATCTAGAAATAGCATGCCTCTTATTCCAGGTTAAAACACTGAGCCATTTAAGACTTAGATAGAATTCATCACATGGATTGGTTTAGTGAACCAGTCTCATTGCATGGAATGTAGACTACATAGTGTGTACTGATGAATAAACATTGTATGTTCCAGTGTTTTATAAATAGGAAGATTTGGAACATCCAGATGATATACTATGTTTTATTTTAATCAAAATTAAAATAATATATCATTGTTGTAAGGTGAAAGATAAATGAAAATGGAGGGACAAATATTAGGATTCATATTTTCTGAATGATTAAATTGAATTGAAAAAATAATATTATTAAGTGCAAAAATCATCAATGAAAAACTAAATAATTAAAATCAATGATATGATCCCTTGGATACAACTTGATGGTTCTAGGAATAGTGAAATTGGATGAGTGGGTGTACCCAACATTAATTTTTCCATTAACAAAAAACAGTCCAAGATTCATCCCAATAACAAAACGTTGAATCATCAAAATAGAATGAAGAAGAAAAGAAAGGAAGGGAGTCTGGAAACCATAGAGGGGATCATCATATACTGGTTATAATTTATTTAATTAAAATACACGAAATGCCTTGATGTAATTCTCTCTTCATTGATGTTTCCGTTCAAGATCTGATGTGAACAGTCATTGCATCACAGAAGCCAAGTATATGCTTCCTTTAGTTGTAATCCAAATGTTCTCTAAATATATCTAGACATCAGAGAAGGGATCTTCAAGTTCTAGTGTGTAAGATCCTTTTCTTTTGATGTCCTCCTTCCACCGCAATGAGAGTTTCTTTCAATGCACTCTCTTTGATTCGATGGAGGAGGATCTCTCTTAAAACATGAGAGCAATTAAGGTGGAAAATACTTTTCTCTTGGATTGTGAGATTTTCTAGATCTATTGTTCACAACCAAAAATAATTGTTTGGATTAATGAGAATAATATAATTGGTATTTATAACACTTAGAATAATAAAATGAATTAATTACCTGAAAAAATTTATTCATTTCATTTAATTCGTAGAAATACCACATGTGTATTAATAATAGTTGAGTATTATTATCATTTGGCATTCACCCATCGAATTACACATATTGTTTCTCAATTAAATAAAAAATATTATTTCTCACCAATCCCCTGAAAAACTACAGGCCATGTACATATTAATATACATGGCATGTGATTTTGTTTTTCCATTTTCTTTATTTCCTCCACCACATTTATTAGACATTTAATAATGACTATTTATTTGTTAAATAAATATCACAACATTTATCGCTAATAAATATAATATTTTTACCCACAATAAATTCTCTCAAATAACTAGTGTAGAAAAAAATGTGATCACGAATCCTTGAATAACTATAAAACCACAATCAGGAATAATATTTATTTATATTATTATATGAATATTTATTTGAGATACCTGGACACAATTAGTGTGTGACCCTCTAGGCCTCTTTCTCAGTGGAATTAGGTGGAGCCTAACTTATGTCCAATGATAACATCTAGAAATACCCCAAGGCACCCATAGAGAAATATGTTAATGCCTAATGAAGTTTCACCTCCTACAATTGATTATCGTGTAATTTAATCCCTTTGTCTTGATATCTCAAATCAATCTGGTTGAATTTTAGTGCCATCAACCAATGTACATGATTATTCTTTCTTTGAATTCTTTGAATTGAACTTTCACATTCCCCAACAAGGCCATGTATTTAATTAGGCAATATAAGTTCCACCAAAGGGCTTGAGATATCAACTTTTGTTATGGAACATATGGGAAAAATACTTTCTCACATTATCTATTAATGTTGTATTACTCATGACACACCCAACATATCCTACCTCATTGAGAACAATGTGTAATTATAGTTTTAGTCAATAAATATATGTGCTTGAGTTGTAATGTCTACTAATAATAATCTTTATTTCAATGGACAATACATATATCCTTATATTGGAACATCTAATGACACTCTGAAATGTGAATTTCTTATTGGTGGGTCTTATTATCATAATATCCTATTAGATATTACCAAGTGTGTACACCATAATAAGGTGCCTCAAGGTTTTATGAGTCCTCAAATCTAATGGATTATATTATTTATGTCCCTAAAATAACACTATTTGGCCATAGAACATATATTCAAGAATAGTGTTATGGAACTTATGAATTCTCATCATTACTGGGATCCACGATGACCCTTTTGTGAAACAATAATCCTTAAGAAATTATCACATGCATTGTCATGAAGATGAACAATAATGATGTGATAAGGTATTTTTTAATAAATAAAGTACAATGTATTTAGTTATAGGACACCAACTCCAACATTCACTACTTCCTCTAACACATCAATTTAATCACACCCAGATCCACTACATATTTGTTGTTTGACTACATGACTACACTCTAGTCTAGTTCTATATGGGTTGGGACTATTATGATGATACCCTCATACAACTTCCCTAACTCTCATCTAAAGAAAAATAAGATGGGGACTATGTCACTAGAACTACCTCGGAGGAAACTAATGCTACTAAAAATTGACTCGATCACCTATCTACAACTAACCGGAATACAGAGTTAGTGACTATGTACTGTGGTAACCATTTCACCCATAGTTATGCCACACAAATTGAAACTCCATAAAAGGATCTTGGAAACCACATGTACCAAATGAATGGTAATGAAACTTGCTTGGCTAGATCCCCAATCAGTGCAACACCGACTTCCTGAACATATATTTCCCACTACCTACAGATCTACATATAAAAATGCCCTACTGGATGCCCAAATAAATTTGAATTCCCATTTTTATAATATACATGATATCTTAGGTCAGTTTCTACATCTCAATGTACATTAATATCATAAATAGATTGATATTATGCCAGATTATTGTGCACAAGGCATCCCCCATATGCCATGCTATGGTGTCCTTGTTAGAAAAAACATCTCTATAATATTAAATTAGGTCAATGAATAGGATCCCAAGGTCCCAAAAAAATCATAATTGTAGACTATGTATATAGAAAAACATTCCTCTTCGATTCCCTCATCATTGATTATAGAATCTATGCTAGGAAATCCCTCTGAAATTTTGGAAAAAAACATATTTTTTTCTATGTTCACCAGGAAAAATATCAACAACTAATGCACAAGTCCTTGCATTTGAAAAAGATATTAGGGGTAACCAAATATAATCTCATTATCAGATCAGAATAAAAGTGATATAGTGGACCTCTACCAAATGATCCACCTCTAGATCAGAGAAAATCAAACCATATATACCTAAACTCTACACCCAAAAATCAAGAAAATACAACTACCCTACCTCATCCTCTTCTATTTGGTCAATACTACAAAAAAAACTAATTAGTCCCATGAACCTCAAAAATCCAAGAAAAATGTGAATTGTGAATATAATCGATTCTGAAAATCATGTAGGATATCATAACCTTGGTAGGATAAAATTTTATCAATGACTATTTATTTATTCATTTACTTTCTGAATGAAACAATTTCAGACATGAAAAAAAAATTCTAGATTCACTTACCTCGACAAGGTATCTATGCCTCATATATGACCACATAAACAATCATTCTATAATCTCATATATGCTTCACTGAATCATAAGGGGGCCTTAATGTCCAATTTCATATCCTATATCACTAGCTTATGTGATGTACCATGCTATACTGACACTACTACTATAACTTCCCATTAAAATATCACTATGCCTAATGTCAAACATTATACCATCTCTAAAACATCATCCTCTAATACCAATATATCATGATGACCTCTCAACAAGGATACCTCAATGAGGAGAGAAATTTTATAACCCTTGAGTGTTGGCTCAAGTAGGACCTAGGTTGGATACTACCAAGGATATTATAAAAATACCAGTGTATAGGAGTCATTAACCTTTGTAAATGAAACATGATTGGGAGACAAGATAAACAACCTCCAAACAACCTTCAAAAAAACATAATGGTAAACCAAAAACCATCAAAAAATCAATGAATAATATTAATCTAATACCTGTGTAATCTCAAAAGTAAATACCAATAGTAATTTCTATGAAAATGACTAAATAAAAACTGAATACCTAGGTATTAATGTCCATCTATGTCGCAGAATTATTTATCACAACTTAATAATTAATTTATAGGCATATGGTGAGAAGAATTGTAATTATCTTAAGGGACATAACCATGGCCTCAATCACACAAGTGAAAATTGTAGGATAATGTAACATTGAGCAAAAAATAGAACCAAACTAACACCGATACATGTTATCTAACCAAACATATCATCATGATGTCTCTCTCACCAAATCAAACATCATATATAAAAATATTTCATTGAGATTCTGAAAAATAAAAAATACCTACTAAAATTTCCTAACATATATTCCTCTCTCTTTCCCCAATGTCTGATTAAAAATTATCTTATTCCATAAACACATATCACATCCCAACATACCTTCAGACACAAGGGACACACATCACATCACACTACATCACATCTCTCACATAAACAGTTTAGCCAAACATCACTTTAGATCACATCACGTCATACCGATAGACACCTTAGTCACACATCACATAAAATAACATAACATCCCATATATAATGTAGAAACCTATCCCAAAAAATCACATGTATAACCGTAGAATATCCTGAGAGGGAAGGGGTTAATCAAGGAGACAAATGTTTCCTTCAAATCAATGTATCTTACTCACACATTGGTTGAAATTTTTTTAAACTATGACGGAATTGGGTAGTAATAAAACACTCACATGTATATTGACAACATAGTAGTTTCACATGGTTCATGACTAAGGTCTATTCCAAGGAGCATACGATGATATTGGGTCATTCATACCAAAACCCAATATTTTTCTGAATTTTTGTATTTAAAAAGTTTATTTAAAGTCATTCTATTCTTGAATCAATTCATTTATAATATTTTAGGGATATCATAGTACATACCTCAAAAAACTCTAGATGAATCCCTCTATATAACTACATTCGGTGAATTTTCACTCATTTTAACCATATGAAGGATGCTTAAGAAGATTGGCATTTTAGCCATTTTACATGGATAGCAAGAGACTCTTCATGGATTTTAGACCTATGTTTATTCATTTGAAATAACTATTTTCATAAACTAGATGTATATATAGTTGATCATGGAGTTTCTTTGAAAATACCTTTTGTGAACCTCACAACCATTTGTAAGCAAACTACCATCGTGGAACACTAAGTCTTCACTGAATGACCATCCATCACGAAACTCTTTATTTGGATATACATAAGAATTGATCATGATGAAGGCAGGATTTTCATGACAATCAAAATGTAAATGAATACATTTCTTTGGAAGCTATCAGCCCTCACAAATTCAGATCCAATTAGTCTTTTTGAATATTATTTTTTGTGTGTATAATGAATTTGTGGTAAATTTCTATTTGTAGGCTCATATATTCATGAAGATTTCATCGCCCTTGTGGATTTTTCACGATCCTCAAAATTCATGTTTGTGAATCTCTGTCACTCTTGAAGATCAAGTGAAAATTATCCCACTTTCAATGATTTTTATTGTGTGGTAGATTACTGTCTACCCTTCACACATTTTATATGCTCAACTTCCCCTAGTGATGAATATTGCCATTAACCCATAACAAAATTCATGATTCTCTACATCTTCGGGAATATTAGCCTTCAAAAAACCAATTCGTTACCAAAACTGTGCCATTAACATATTTATGAATAGTTATTCCCAGAAAACCTCCTTTAATGATTCATTTTTCTTCCTCCATATTTTGAACAAAAAAAGTTGTAAAATACATAGAGCTGATTCCAAATTCAACACAATTGACATATTGTACAATAAAATTAATTTCCTTAATAACTCCCAGAACAATACAATATATATTGGAATCAAACATAACCTAGAATCCATGTACATAAATTATATCTATTCAAATAATCATACCCTTTGGTTTTATTGTAAGTATGTATATAAATTCAATAAAGCACTAGCTGCTATCAAAATGCGAATGGTGATAAAAAACTAATTCTACACACTATGTCTATTTAGAAAAATGTCGGTGTATAAAAAATATAGGGATCATGAATTTGGTTTTTATTATATAAAATTCTTAGAAAATTCTAGTAAAATATATGATAAATATGATTTATCATCATCTCACAAAAGAATTGTGTTCTACTACAACATAACCCCTAATTCACATCGTTTCACAAAATCATTTCATGGCTTGTCAAAAACCTGAAACCACCATACAATGAATAAATTGAATTTCACCATTATTGAACAATGGAAATAAACCAAATTAACATGTATTTTTACTGTAATGATCAAAACATACTCCACATGGATCATATATCCCCCATAAACCATCATCACTTACACAAGAATATCAAAAGAGATGATGCAAATAGGGAGAGGGGTTCAACCATATTCTCATTATAAACATGGAGGTGGATGAACACAAAATATAAATGGATATTTCTTGAAGATATGTGTTTCCACTATATTTGTTTGATTTTTATCCACCTTTTCATCAGTTGAAACATGCTTCATTTTAATCATACATTGTTCAACTATTTTCCATGATGAAGTTATATATGATCTCAATATATTGTGTATGATAGTGCTAACTAGGATTCTTCAAATGATCAATCACACACTATTTTTCATAGTGAATTAACATCATCTATTTCACATCATCACCAACATCAATCAGTCATTTCTTTATCCACAATAGCTGAGTGAAATCCTTTCGAGATCCGATATAATCTTCTTCAATTAAACTAGGAGACATTATTCCTTGACTCTTTATCAACCAACCCAAACATTTGATTCCAATTAGGAATATTCTACCACTTGTGTACATTCTATCCACCACATATCTAGACCAGTTAGTGTAAAAAACTTCTTTTAATTCATTATCTCTTTCTAAAGAAAAATATATTCCTATATTTTGAGTACATTGAATATATCTTATAATTATTTTTAGAAAATCAAAATCTATTCTGTAAAATTAATTTTTAAGAATAATTCTTATAATGTTGGAACAAAGATATATGGATGATTTAGAGTAAATTAAAACAAGTATTCAATGATTCTGCAATATAAGGAGGGATCAATAGGAGTCCTATCTTCATCCATTCCATGTTTTATCCCAACTAAAATTAGAGTTGAAATTATTTTGAGTAATGAATCATGAATTTATTTAGAATATATATTGAATATTATTCCTATGAAGTTAATATTTTTTACATATTTTGAACGACCTTTATCCGAGAGAAATATGTGAGTTCACCAATAATAGAATTTTAAAATTCCAATTTTATGTGATCAGATAATTCTTCCATTGATCTCTACCTACATCCACCAAAAATAATATCATCAACCCATATGTGGAAAATAAATTGATCTTCCATATAATTATTTACATAGATATTATTATCTAAACATACACATTGAAATATGATATTTTATATATAAGAATCCATCAAATAATACCATGATCAAGGTGCTTAATTCAAAAAATAGAGTCCCTTCTATAAATCAACATGCCTTTATTTCATCATTACCAATATGAAAACACATCATTTTTTAATATATACTTCATCTTTAATAACTCCATTTAATAATTAAATTTTCTCATGTATTCTATAAAATTTGTACCCTCATTGAATTTCCATGGTATGAAAAATACAAATTGAATCTCTTTTATCTATGGAAGAATATTTTTATTCAACATTAATTAATTTAATATGTTTATATATTTTAAACACAAAACATTCTTTAATTCAAATTAAATTTCATGGATCATTACATATGTTTTTAATAATCCACTTCAACCAAATCACATTGTAATTTTTTAGTCTCTTAACAAGATACCTTGTCTGATTCTTGTAAAAATGTTCTTGTTCTAGAATCATGGCCTTAACCTGTGATTCATTCCTTTCTACTTCATCAAATGTGGTTTGTATGGAAATTTATAGGAAGGAATAATATAATTCATTCCAAATTGTTTTATCTGTATGGGTCTAGTGATATCCCAAAAGATGATGGAATGATCAATTTATACTCTTCTATTTCTCCTATAGGGTTTTGATGATATTTCATCAGATAGGGTTTCCACTTCTAAATCTTATTCATAATCATCATAGTTTTGTGAAACCTAATTTTTTTTTCACACATTCAACTATCTCTTCAACTGATTTTTCTCTTTTCCACTTTCTTCTTCATCTTAAATCATAGAAACATATAATATCCTAAAAATATTTATGGGTTTATCTTCAATGATCATTACATAACAACATTCCAATATTCTTCCAAGAAAAGTATTGTAATATTATTATTCATTGCACATCATTGAATATTCTAGGAATATTCACGAATCCTCAGCATCACCTTACTTTCCATGATTCCCTTCTTGGTTTTGGATGAAAAATTTAAATCCTAAAATAAGAAAATTATTCATATACATATTCTTTGCATACCCTTACTAATATTGTGTCTTGGATTCCCCCCAGAAAATATCAATTCAGTTTTTAGTATATTCTACAACTTGAGAAGAAACTTTTTAGTAATGATGAGAAATACTACTCTCAAACAGTACATATTTATCCATATTTTTCACCTATAGTTTTTTGCGTTCAACAACTCTATTTTTCTAGTGGTTCCTCACTATGATCACATCATGATTTATATTATGTTTTTATTTTTAGTTTTCAAATAAAAAAGAAAATTTTTTCTTTATTATTTTTAGATCATGTAATCTTGATTGTGTGTCCAGATTAATTCTCACATATTCAATGATAACCATTCAAGGAATCAATAACATGTTGTTTCCTATGAATAATCATTACACAATACATTATACTATAATAACCAATAAAAATAATGAATGAACTCTCTCTATATATGCATCAATATTTGTTAGACCACATACATTTATGTCTATATAATCAAGAAGAGTTGATTCCCTTTTATTAATTACCTGATATGAAATCCATACAACTTTTCCCCATGTGCATAAATCAAATGTATTTTCTTGTTCATGTTTAATACTAGAAATATCAATGAATATATTCATCTTATTTATCTTTTCCATGATGTTTTCATTAATATGACCCAACTTTTGGTTCCAAAATATGTTTTCTTCTCTAATGGTTGAGTAAAAAATTTTCTCTTTACAGTCATCCCGGTATAAATATCTATCTATTTTGCATCCATTCCTATGATAATTTCATATCGATATTTATATAGTCTACTATTTTTTATTAAAGTAATAAATTATTCAAGAGTCACATATTTTAATCACACTTAAGATATTGTGACAAAAACTATCTATATAGATAACATCAATATTTTAGTTTATTTTTTAGTTTTTTACTTCCACTACCTTTGATTATTAAAGCACCATAATTTAAAAATCTCAGTGTTGCATTAAAATTTATCATGACATTATTAAAAAAATATGCATTTCATACTATGTGGGGTGAGAATGCACTATTCGAAACCTAGTTGATAAAGATAATTGTATCATTGAGAGAGATTTCAATAAATTTGGATGTCTTGATTTTCATAATTTCTATCCATGAGATACTTGATTATGTAGAAGAAAAATATGTCCATTACAATATATTTTCAATAATCATGGGTTAATTATTCTCATATTATTATTCCCAAGGGGAAAACATATTTTGATGAGAAAATATACCCAACTGGTGGGTATTGTCTTTATTCTAATTCCATATATAATGTTCACTCCTTTCCTTTTTCAGTAATGAATAACTTTATGTATATAGTTCGAATAAGAAAAATAATATTAATTGAAAAACCTTTATCTATATGTTGAAGGATACAATATCATTTTATTTTTATTGAATTTAAAGAGATTAAAAAATTTGATACTTCTATTCTTCTTCAATATATAACATGTTATTTTCCCAAAATCCACATAATTGAAATTTTATAAGAGGAAATGACTTCAGAAATCCAATCCTCCTCATAACCCCCTTTTTAAAAAAATTATTTGACAAGATATCATATTTTTATAATTGATGAAAATTATCAACTCCATATCATATTTTTTATGAATCATTATTTTTTCGGACATTAGGTTCCTTTTTTATATGTCCAACCTTTTTTTCACATAATTTTGCCAAATCCTATTTTCAGCCTTTGATATTTCAACATCATAGACAATTATACTTTATTCCCATACATGTGGATCTATGATCACTCAAAGACTACTATACTTATTCAGAACCACATTTATATCTTCATAACATCTCTTCATTTGAGAATATTCTGAAATATAATTTCATAGTTTTACCTTGATTTTGATTGAATCCCTAGTTTAATCTATACAGTAGATACTTATTCTTCTTGTCACAGAACTATTTTATCCTTCTCCTACAATTTCGATGTTTGTTATTTATGACATTTTCCCTCTCTTCTATCATTATATTAAATTCCAAAACCTCTATTGAGCATTCATGATTTATAAAATATTCTTTTACCACTTCACCCAATTAATCAATTTCTTATTCAAGCCAATGAACATACTCTGATGACTCTTTAGTAACATCTATCACATTTATGATTATCTTTCTTTTAATTTCAATATTATCAAGAGAATTCTCGGGTTCTGCCTAGAGATTAGGGACACCAATCATCTAATTATATTTATAATTTAAATGTTCGTCTATTTAAATAGTATACAACACGGATTATTGAGTTTCATATTTAAACTTTGGTTCTACATCCTCTAAAAATCATTATTATATTTTTATTGTTTTTAGAAGAAACTATTTATCTATAATATCTTTCCTGATTTGAGTTATCTCTTTTGGGGGAACCTTTTCTGATCCTTCTTCATGATTTCTATAGCATATTAAATATCATCAAAATTCGTTGAACACATAGAGGCAATGTTCTCACCTCTACCTAACTGAAAAAACCAGATGCAAATTTCCCTTAAATATCTATTTTTCATTCCTTAATTTCATATATAAAAGAGAAATAATTTCAGATTTTTCATTATATTAATCAATTGTATCTCTATAAAATCATATTTTTCTTCTAATTGAATTACATTAATTTGATTACTCGATTTGATGAAAATTCTAGATTTATTGTCATTTTATATGAAACCAAACTTCCAATAAAATCTTCTAGAGAATGTATAGACAGATCACTTTACTTAAGGGTAGACACTTTTGGATTTTATAGAGGTTGAACACTTCTTAAAAAAATCACCACTCAAATATCACTGATTTCATCAGAAATTAAACATATTTTTCAAAAAACATCAGTAATTAAATTAAAAATGGAATCATCATTTTCATCACGATTCATTTTCATATTTTCAAACTTATTTTAAAAAACATAGAGTTTATCCACCCTCACTTTGTTATCACCTAAATATATATTTTCCAATTTTTCAACATAGAATGGGTTGAAGTGAATCTCATCACCGTAAAATAAATTTCACCAAATACAGTAGTATTAATTGAATTTTGTGCTTTGGAGTCTATATAAAAAATTTTATTGATGGTTTCAGTCATAGAAAAACCGATCTCATTAGTGACATGAATCTTCTAAGTTGGGAAAAATAGAACATCCAGCAAAGGGTTATTAGACAAGGACTTATCATATTTTTAAAAATATAGAAGTTATTCCATCAATTAGAGGGACTTCCTTATCATTTAATGAATTATATATGAGAACAATAGAGTGGAGATTTGACAATAACATCCTATATGATCTGATAACATCTGTAGGACCCCATGACGCCCTAAGAGGGGGGGGGGATATATAATGTTGTGATTGTTTAATTTTAATGTGGCTGATATTGTAATATCATTGATAGGAACTTATTAAACATGTAATTCTATTATGTGGTAATAAAAAACATTCATAAAGAAATAAAACACAACATTTTTACATGGATATCCAATAAGGGGTAGTCCAAGGAACATACATTGATAGTGAATCAGTCAACCGAAAATCCACTAATCATTAATTGTTAGGGAATAAAAAAGTTCAGACACAGTCACGTTTTTCCTGGAACTGTGTCAATACATGATTTTATTGATAGCACAGTGAATTCATTGAAACACTTACAAAGACTCCCCCTTTCTCACAACATTGGATGAAGTCTCACTTAGTTTAACAACATGAAGGTCACTTTAGTGTAATGGAATTTATGTATTTTTACAAAACTAGCTAGAGGCTCTTCTATCATATAATACTAAATTGATTAACTTGAAATAACTATTCACTTAAACTAAATGTTCTATACTTCAGTTCATGAAGCTCCTCCATGAATCCCTTCCTCAAATGTTAATGCAGTTATCTAGAAAACAATGTTCGCTGAACACCATGTCATTATAGAATAACCATTCATTGCTAAACTCATTTTTCCAATATACCTATGAATGGTAGAGACTAAGACAAACCTTTCATAGTGCTCTGAGTAATAATGAATACTGGATTTACTATTATATTAACCTTCATGAATTGAAATACACTCATCATTTTCTCTAATTATTTTCATGTGTATATTGAATTGGGGGTAGCCTCCTATTTATAAGATAATCCATTCATGAAGATCCCACAAATCCAGTTGGTTTTTCATGATCCTCCATATTGATACATTTTAAAATGCTTTACTGATGAAGGTCCAGTAAAATTTACCTCAGTATCATAGCTTCTTATAGTCATAATGATTACTATTATCCCTTTAGGCTTTCATGATTCTCCTCTTCTCGTAGTCACAGGGATTACGGTCAACCCATTACGCTATTCAAGATGCTCAAAATATTCATTATTCTTTACCTTTTTGAAACCTAGACTTTACAAAATCCATGAAATTACAATATTTATGAAGATTCAGTACCATAAAATCACCCATCATAGATCTTCTTCCTTCATATTTTGAGCACAATAATTTGTTAAACCCCTAGAAATTATGCCACTATAAACACTGTATTCATAATATACTATAAGATACCATTACATACAAACTCCATAGTCAAGCCATTATAGATTGATGATAAATAAAAAATATTAACTATTTCTAATAATTAATTTCTTTGGTTTTAACATCACATCTATACTGAAGACACATGGTCCATTACCCATTTACTGGGTAATATACAACCCCAATGTATATCAAAACTACAAAATAAATAAAGTCGGAAAGGGGTATCTGACTATATTTATCAACACTACCTGAGATTATGGTGAAATCACTCAAAACTAAGAACCAATGAGAATTGGTATGGTTATCTTACTAAGTTGGTGCATGTATAAAATGACATAAATATATGTGATAATTGGTTTGAAAATAATACCCTACCTATGGGTTCACATAAAAAACAATAGTGCACACTACATCACTACCACGTACCACACATCAAATGACTCAACTACATACACCCATATATGCAACACATTACTCAATCAAAACAAAAGACACATAATATTCCACATTCAACATACAATATTTTCCACATTTATTCTTTTTGAATTTCATTTCACATTACACGACTCATTATTTATCTCCATTCTGTTCATAGAAATTGCAACACATTTTTTCACTGTATATCTGGTTTATTTACTATCGTACTCTATCTTTTAAATAATCATTGTTCATCACATAGATATCAAGAAACTAATGTAACTATTATATACAATCATTATCCCACCTCAAAGAACAGCCACCACAACACTACACAAACGCTATTTATTTCACGTCACATCCCCCAAGTAATCTCACAACACAACTGTCATATAATTTTTCCAACACATTCAATAAAAAAACATTATGCCACACCCTTAGGGCATCAAAAATAGAGCCAAAATAACTACACCAAAATCACTACACCATAACCACGTCACCACAACCACTATTCCACAACAACTACTTCCAAACCTCATTGCACCACAACCTCATCACACCACATCACATTAATGAAAACCAACCTTTTCATCATAACCCCACACTCCACCTGGACTATTTTATCACCTATGTCATCATAAAATGGCCCAAACCATGTATGCAAATTCACAAGAGGAAAAAAATATCTTCCACTATTATTTAGGGGAATTATAAGATATCTTATTTATTTACCATAGGTATTATAAATAAAATAGATGTCCAATGGAAAAAAATTAATAGCTTAAGGTAAATTCATTAACATTCGATTCAATGTTCAAAAACTAAACAACATAGAATGGTTCATCACAGAAAAAAATCTATAGCATAAAAAAGGACACCAATAGCCATTTTTTCATATTGGGATACAATAATGTATAATAACATAATAACATATATCAAAGATGTAAGGCATGGGATAACTCTCAATTGTCATATTATTTAGACATGAAAAGTAAATATATCATTTCCTTGAACCTTCATATTCTCCCAATTGTATAAAAAATAATGACGATCTCTCGAAAAAAAACATAAATTAGTGAGGAAAAATTTCCCCTAACTCATGAAATAATTCTGATATCATTGTGCAACATAATATGAAGAAGAAAAATCCTCAAAACCACCACCACAAATGGAACTCTTGGATAAACCTACATTACAATAAAGGTTAACAAAAAACACAACCTATACCATCACCAAACAAAAACAGCACCACCACAGTAGATCTTTGTAGAATAATATAGGGAATCCCATTAGAAATAAATTAGAACTCACCAATGATACTCAAAAAGAATCCACAAGAACTAATAGATCAATTTAGGTGGAAGAGGTCTATTGTAACGCCCCGACCCTAGTTACCCAGAGTCGGTGCCTTATTACATAACATTGGCATGATCACAAGAAAGATCAAATCTCGAAAGACCGTTTGGTTTAGTAGCCTTGGAAACACTAGATATATTCATAAGTTTTACATTACATCATAAAGTGAAAAAACTACTACGACGACATAATGACTCCATAGTCCACACTATTATCCCCTCATAATATCCCTGCAGGTCATTCATAACTTACTTCTTCACATCCTGGGAAAAATAAAACATAGAAAAGGGGTGAGCTCAAATGCCCTGTAAGGATAACAATATAGCGGAACATTCAAAAATAAGCATAAAAATTTAAGGCAATGCATTACTAAAACAAAAGCCTTTTAAAATTGAACTTCAACATAGTATGGCAAAATTAAAATGAAATAATGCCATTTACTTATTCACATGGATATTCTACTAATCGAATAATCACATGAAATATAAATAACCACTTCCATAATGTCGGAATGCATAATGCTAAACTTTAATTTCTTTGTCAAGGCCTCGTCCCAAGACCTAGGGTCTAACTGTAACCGGAACCCAACCCGGAGTGCCTCCAATAACCGGACACCAACCCGGAGTGCCTCTAATAACCGGACACCAACCCGGAGTTAATCTAATAACAAGATACCAAACCGGAGTTCCTCTAATAACCGGAGACCAAACCGGAGGGCTTACTTTTACCGGTCCCCATCCCGGATCATACTTGTCTAACACATTCATCTGAATGAATGGTTGAAATATAGCATAAACATTCGGATTACAAATAACTTATGAAATGTCAATACTCTAAAGAAAAACCATGAGTGACATAAGAATAACTTATCCGCAGTCAAAAATATCACAAAACCTTCAATAAAATATGGATGTTTTCTATCATAATAAATCAACTTCAAATAAGCTTAAAATACATCAAAGGATGTTGACATAGATGAAATCAAAACTATTTTATAGAAATATATATTTTTTGAAATCATTTTAAAAGTAACATAATTATAAAATAATACATTCAATTTGAAAATATTCTTATATTCTTATAAGGAAATATTTGACGATTTTACAATGGCGGTAAATAGCCGCACCCGCCGTATAAGTTAAAAAAAAATTCTTACCTTAAATTTGTCGAAAAGGTTAAAAGTGCCTTGTTTTGAAAACGGTGGAAAGATTCCTTTCGAAACACATAAGGGTATAAATGACTTTAACCCATATTCTTGTAAATAGTAAAAATGTTTTGTAATAAATTAGTAAGAAGCATGGATGTGGATGATAAAGAGATCCCAGTAGATTATTACGTATAAACAACCTCAAATAATGAAGAGATTGTAAAATAACCCTTTCCAATTTGGTAACTTATGAAACATACAACCCATGAAAGAGGTATCATACAATAAATATGTAAATACACATAAATTATAGTGTAATACACAATGAATATAATTATGGGCAGTACATACACCACACAAAAGGTGATGGTGGCAATATGGCATGAATCTCATGGGAATAAGGAGTGAGATGAAAACCACTTACCTTGTACTTTTCCATGGTTGGGGTAGGTTATCCTCCTATATAATGGTGAAATAATTATTATTAAATTATACAAGAATCATATACATTAATATGATATCATATATGATCTTTTAATATTGATTTGATAATAATATCTTAGTATTATCGTTGTTTCGGGTGTTAACTTACTTGTTTTCTTTTATATGTTTTGTTACGTAAGACATGTTTGTAATGGATAGGTTGTATATTATTCATATCCAGAATGATATCAAGTCCATAAACATCATTTTTAAATCATCAAATGATAATTATACTTGAATGGATACGATGGAGAATGAATCTCATCGCGTTCGTGGAGACGGTAGTCCGTACGTACGCACGAGCGACAATATCATTCTTTTGAAATAATATATAAATGGTTGTAATATCATATATACAGAATCATTAACATTTTATATTTATTACCTACATGAGTTAAATATCATTATTATACCCATCCAAATAGTAATATATTGAATAACAATTACACCACGACGTGGAGACGGTAAGCCGTGCGTACGCACATATGGTGACATGTTATTCAACGGTAGGATAGAATACTGAATATGTTTGTACCATATTTATAATAACATCACAGTATATATATTATATTGTAGTTATTATTTTAGAATGGTAATAACATAGGAAGAAGAAGTGGAAGTAGAAAGGAACTTGGAAAAGGGTGGTGAAATCATTACCTCTTCTTCGGGTTCTTCCATTTTATTTGATCAAAAGGGCTCCATAGGTTAGCTTTATAATCAAACTAAGGCCTCTAGGTTGTAGTTTGGGATGTTTTAAGAGTATTTGGGAAGAGTTTCACCGAACCAAAATGTTTTGAAGGTGTGAATAAATGAGAAGGAGGAGTGCCCTTTTATAAGAGGGGTGAGGGGCACCTTCAGAAAAGCTAGAAATATTAGTTTATAATAAATTCATATTCGGTTTCTAATGGCTCCAAAGTTTATTATTTAAATTTTAAGGTGGGGATGGGTCGAATACAAATCAACCAATAGAATTTAGATAGGTTTGGGTACTTATATTAACCTTATCTTTAAGTATTAACTCTAAGTTAATTAGTTTCACTTTTACAATGTCTCTTTGTATTTTTATATAACATGGTTAAAAAACTTACTATATACATCCAAGTGACCCCCAAGTGGTCCATTAATGATGAACCTATCATGATATAAGTCTCTTGGCCGAACCTTATATTTTTAGGAATTTAATATCAATTAATAATATAATATTTGTTTTAAGAACTCTTTTATGTCAATTTTGACACTATTCAATAGTTGATTTTTTTGAAACTCATAACAGATTGATTACTTAGAACAAAGTAAATTATATCAATTATAATATATCATATTATCTAATAAAATTAGTTTAATTCATTAAAAGTTTAATATTATATTTATTTTGGTATTTATAATATCAATTATTTTAATTTTTCACTATTATAGTAATTAATTCATCACCATTGTGTCATAAATAAATTAAATTATTTAATGTCTAAAAATTACAAATAAACTATAATTATGTAGGAAATCTTTTTATCTTTCTAATTAATATTTATAATCTAAAATCAAACATATGTAACCCTATGTAACAATTGTTTTGCTAAAAGATATATGCTTGTGTCATTTTTGTATTCATTTTAACTTAATTAAAATAAAGTGTCCCTATCACCTACAAGTGGCACCATGGGGTCCCAAAATCGACCCAAAGATGCCTATGGTCTAACATGTATCATCCAATAAGTCTAGGACACGTTTTAGGGTAATTTAGTATTATTATAATATTATTTTTTAACCCTAATTTACCGGATTTACCCTTAACCATGGTAAATGAAATATTTACCGCAATAATTATTCAAAATGTCTAAAAATAAAATTTACCTACATACAAAATTTGAATATCCTGATTCAAAATATGGAATAAATTTTTCTAAATTCAAAACACATAAGTGGAAGAAATTAATTTAAAAATTAATTCCCTCTGTCAAAACAAAAAGCTTGTTTTTAAGAGAAAATAACTATCAAAAGATTGACACTTGTTTATGTTCGGCTTAATTGTAAAATTATGTCCAATGACCAAAATTATATTAAATGGTAAAAATATATTCTAAATATTATTTAAAACCACTCAAATTCATAAATTATCACTATTAATTATTTTGATTAAAAAATTTGTTTTTAATTAAAATTTAGTAATTTTCACTATTCATCAAAATATGAAAGTTATCCGAAAAGTACCAAAATTTCACCTTAGGCTAAATTCGATACTCCGAATCAAAAAATTATGTCCATTTTGAGAGATAAAATTTCTAAAATTTTAAAAGGTAGGTATTACTATTCATAACGGCTAGTTTGATTGGTTGTGGTGTGTTAGAACTCGAAGTTGCCTACAACACACACTACTGTATTATTCAAAGGAAAGCATACCGTGGAAGCTTGGGATCTTACATTTTAAATTTTTTGATATCCCCCATTTAGTCAAAAAGTTTAAAATATTGTATTTAAAAAAGGTTTCACTATTAAAAGTTGATAAAAGTGCAATACTGAAAATGATTCTGTTCTTGCATTAGGTCTAAGAAACTCATAATATGGATTCTCAAATTATAAGGATTATATAAAGTTTTAAATTTAGTTAATACTATTCATAACCTCTTTTGAATGGATTTTTTTGGTAAGTCATGGTGTGATTGAACTCGTTGTTGCGTGTAGTGCACGTTATTGAATTATTTTGAAGAAATAACACACTATGAAATCTTGGGGTGTTACATTCTCCCCTCCTTCAATAAATTGCGTCCTCACAATTTGAAATTGTTCTTTGAAAACTAAAGGTTGAAAATAGAAAATATATTTGTGGGAAAACCCACATCGGAAATTGGGTTACTAAAATTTAGTCTTAATATAAGGAAAAGAGAAATGAAAGGGTCACCACCAAATTATGATCTCGATTAGGAGAACATTGGTGGAAATTAGAGACATATAATTTGAGAAAAAACATAAATATTTATAGGTAGTGATTGAGGTCATCAATCACAAACATGTATAAAATTGAGGTCCTTAAACTCATCAATCTATGATGATTTGAAATACCATCGGTTCAACAAAACAAAGGGTATTAGGATAACACATTTTTGACGTTTCAAAATATCTTAGTTGAAATCACACATCGAAAAATGAATTAATGAGGCCTCTATTTAAAATAAAGAGTGCAAAGAATGAAGATTACCGAAAATAACACATACTAGGGTTCCATGTAAGAAAATATGGATATGGAAGAAAAATCTAACCATCAATTATCTGATGGAGAGTGGTAGAGAACATGGCTATGAAAAGGCCAACAATCCCAAAGACATAAAGTAGTGATGATTTAAGGTACCATCTAGGACAACATTTTTGTTCTATGTTCCTTTTCTTAATGTTGAGGAATTTATTTATGAGATTGGCTATGATCATAAGGAGATATTCTTACATTATAATTAGAGTTTTATTCATTAATACAAACTCATATTTCACTCTAAAAGATAATAGAACGTAAAAAATTCTATTTACCCTATTCGTATAGGGTTCAAAAATAAACGAATTTATAATTAATCTATAAGATATTTTAATAAAAACTACATTATTTAATCCAGGACATCTCGTGGGACAGTGGTAGGTGATACACCCTTGTCGCCCGTCAGTTGCGGGTTCAAGTCTCGCAGCCTTGCCGGACGCGACGGGTTGCCGCCCGACCTCCGGGTTGTCCTTTTATTGCAATCCAAAATAATCCAAACTAGAACTATCCAAAATACTTCAGTCCAAACTCACAGTCCAAAATTTATAAGGAAGGTAAACATAAAGTAGATCCTTTTTACCCCGTAATAGCATATGAATACCTTCATCATGTATTCTTTTAATACACTGAACCATCCTGAATTACCATATTCCTTATTGATTACATTCATGCTCCCTTATTCCATATAGAATGCTGGATATTCTTCATCAATACAAAAATGTTTAAAACCCCAACAATGATGGAATATACAAATCATTAATCAGTTCCAAGGTAGTCAAGAATATCCAATATAATTTATCCAAAACAGTCATGTATTATTCAAAAATCACAACCTCGGTATCAGAACTATATTATGGTTTATCATTCTCTCAACCATATATTTTCCAAAAATTTATCCTGCTATTGAGTCACTTTTCTTTGATCCACACAATCTCAAGTCCTTAATGAAATAGTACTGCAGTACAATCCTTATATACTCCATAATTATTATAACAAGTACATTGTTGATACAACACTCAATTGACATAATCAACATAAGAACTCTAATCATTCCTCTTCATCTGTGGTATAATCATAACTTGATTATTATCCAATAGCATCATTTGTGGCATAGTCTGATGACTGGGACATAGGTTTACTTAGTGTCCAAACTCCTTGAAAATGAAGCATTGTACATTTGAAACGATTTTCTTACCCTTACAGTCACGTACTTTGTGACCTTTTCCTCCACACTTATAACAAACTCCCATTCCTTGCAGGCAAGTTCCAGGGTGTTTATTTCCACAGTTATCACATATGGGAAAATTCTTCTTTTCCCTCTTCCCGTTATCCATCTTTCTCTCTTCCATCATTTTCTTCTCTTGCGTCCCTTCAAAGACATAGGAATCAGTAAACTCTTTACTTATTTATCAACACATGATATTATTTCTTCATATGATGATAATACATGAGAGACTATTTCTCTTGTAAATTCTGGCTTAAGACCATAAAATATATGATCCTTATTTCTCTTTGTATCATGTGCATTGCTAGAGATCTCATTCCTTCTACTGGGCGCCATTTCTAAAAAATGGAATACATTAGATTAGTTTATGAATAACAATACCTAATCCCAAACTTGTAAAACACATAACATAAATTAAATAGTTTATGGATATAATCCATAATCATAAAAATGTCTCATTTGAGGAAGTATATACTCATAAACCCTTCAAAATGATTTTTAATGAAAATGAGAGTTATCCTAAGAATATCCCCCGGGAGTGTCGTAACCAAGAGTGCAGCAAGTCCCGTTGTCATGCACCAGTTCCCGTTCGAGTCTAGCTCAAAGCGGTGTTTTCAGGTTTTACCCCTAGGTACATCTGTGCCAGAGCCGCCTCTACCTGCTCGTATCCAGACAGGGATGTATTGCTCGGAAAAATCACAAAATCTCTACAGTACCAAAATTCTTGGAAGTACTTCTATACGAATCCTCAAAATTCATCTTAAATCTATGTGCTCTAATCAGAGTTTATCTACATCTATCTTCCAATGTTTGTACTAAACTTCCTATGATACCAACTGTAACGCCTCGACCCTAGTTACCCAGAGTCGGTGCATTATTACATAACATTGGCATGATCACAAGAAATATAAAATCACGAATGACCGATTGGTTTAGTAGCCTTGGAAACACTAGATATATTCATAAGTTTTACATTACATCATAAAGTGAAAAACTACTACGACGACATAATGTCTCCGTAGTCCACACTATTATCCCCTCATAATATCCCTGCAGGTCATTCATAACTTACTTCTTCACATCCTGGGAAAAATAAAACATAGAAAAGGGGTGAGCTCAAATGCCCAGTAAGGATAACAATATAGAAGAACATAAAAAAATAAGCATAAACATTTAAGGCAATGCATTAATAAAACAAAAGCCTTTTAAACTTGAACTTCAACATAGTATGGAAAAAGTAAAATGAAATAATTCCATTTACTTATTCACATGGATATTCTACTAATCGGATAATCACATGCAATATCAATAACCACTTCCATAATGTCGGAATGCATAATGCTGAACTTTAATTTCTTTGTCAAGTCCTTGTCCCAATACCTAGGGGATAACTGTAACCGGAACACAACCCGGAGTGCCTCTAATAACCGGACACCAACCCGGAGTGCCTCTAATAACCGGACACCAACCCGGAGTTCCTCTAATAACCGGAGACCAAACCGGAGTTCCTCTAATAACCGGAGACCAAACCAGAGGGCTTACTTTTACCGGTCCCCAACCCGGATCATACTTGTCTAACACATTCATCTGAATGAACGATTGAAATATAACATAAACATTCGGATTACAAATAACATATGAAATGTAAATAGTCTAAAAAAACCATGAGTGACATAAGCATAACATATCCACAGTAAAAAATATGACAAAACCTTCAATAAAATATGGATGTTTTGTATCATAATAAATCAACTTCAAATAAGCTTAAAATCCATCAAAGGATGTTGACATAGATGAAATCAAAACTATTTTTTAGAAATATCTTTTTTCTTGAAAATCATTTTAAAAGTAACATAATTATAAAATAATACATTCAATTTGAAAATATTTTTATAAGCTTGTTAGGGAATCTTGGACGATTTTATAATGGCGGTAAATAGCCGCTCCCGCCTTATAAGTTAAAAAAAACATTCTTACCTTAAATTTTTCGAAAAGGTTAAAAGTGCCTTATTTGGAAAATGACAGAAAGATTTCTTTTGAAACACATAAGGTTATAAATGACTTTAACCCATATTCTTGTAAATATTAAAAATGTTTTGAAATACATTAGTAAGAAACATGGATTTGGATGATAAAGAGATCCTAGTAGATTATTACGTATAAACAACCTCAGATAATGAAGAGATTGTGAAATAACCCTTACCAATTTGGTAACTTATGAAACATACAACCAATGAAAGAGGTATCATACAATGCATATGTAAATACACATAAATTAGAGTGTATTACAGAAAGAATATAATTATGGGCAGTACATACACCACACAAAAGGTGATGGTGGCAATATGGCATGAATCTCACGGGAATAAGGAGTGAGATGAAAACCCCTTACCTTGTACATTTCTTTGGTTGGGGTAGGTTAACCTCCTGTATAATGGTGAAATAATTGTTATTAAATTATACAAGAATCATATACATTAATATGATATCATATATGATCTTTTAATATTGATTTGATAATAATATCTTAGTATTATCGTTGTTTCGGGTGTTAACTTACATGTTTTATTTTATATGTTTTGTTACGTAAGACATGTTTGTAATGGATAGTATGTATATTATTCATATCCATAATGATATCAAGTCCTTAAACATCATTTTTAAATCATAAAATGATAATTATACTTGAATGGATACGATAGAGAATGAATCTCATCGCGTTCGTGGAGACGGTAGTCCGTACGTACGCACGAGCGACAATATCATTCTTTTGAAATAATATATAAATGGTTGTTATATCATATATACAGAATGATTAACATGTTATATTTATTACCTACATGAGTTACATATCATTATTATACCCATCCAAATAATATTATATTGAATAACAATTACACCACGACGTGGAGACGGTAAGCCGTACGTACGCACGTATGGTGACATGTTATTCAAAGGGTGGATAAAATACTGAATATGGTTGTACCATATTTATAATAACATCACAGTATATATATGATACTGGAGTTATTATTTTAGAATGGAAATAGCAAAGGAAGAAGAAGTGGAAGGAGAAAGGAACTTGGAAAACGGTGGTGAAATCATTACCTCTTCTTCGGGTTCTTCCTTTTGATTTGATCAAAAGGGATCCATAGGATGGCTTTCTGATCAAACTAAGGCCTATAGGCTGTAGTGAGGGAAGTTGGGAGATTATTTGGGCATAGTTTTGCCGAACCAAAAGGTTTTGAAGTTGTGAAGAAATGAGAAGGAGGAGTTCCCTTTTATAAGAGGGGTGAGGGGCACCTTTGGAAAAGCTAGAAATATTAGTTTATAATAAATTCATACTCGGTTTCTAATGGCTCCAAAGTTGATTATTTAAATGTTAAGGTGTGTATGGGTCGAAAACAACTCAACCAATAGAATTTAGACAGGTTTGGGTACTTATATTAACATTATCCTTAAGTATTAACTCTAAGTTAATTAGTTTCACTTTTACAATGTCTCTCTGTATTTTTATATAATATGGTTAATAAACATACTATATACATCCAAGAGACACCCAAGTGTTCCATTAATGATGATCCTATCATGATATAAGTCTCTTGGCCGAACCTTAGATTTTTACGAATTTAATATCAATTAATAATATAATATTTGTTTTAAGAACTCTTTTATGTCAATTTTGACACTATTCAATAGTTGATTTTTGTGAAACTCATAACAGATTGATTACTTCGAAAAAAGTCAATTATATCAATAATAATATATCATATTATCCTATAAAATTAGTTTAATTCATTAAAGGTTTCATATTATATTTATTTGTGTATTTATAATATCAATTACTTTAATTTTTCACTATTATAGTAATTAATTCATCATCATTGTGTCATAAATAAATTAAATTATTTAATGTCTAAAAATTATAAATAAAATATCATTATGTAGGAAATCTTTTTATATTTCTAATGATTATTTATAATATAAAATCAAACATATATAACCCTATGTAACATTTTTTTTCAAAAAGATATATGCTTGTGTCATTTTTGTATTCATTTTAACTTAATTAAAATAAAGTGTCCCTATCACCTACAAGTGGAACCATGGGGTCCCAAAATAGACCCAAAGATTCCTATGGTCGAACATGT
This sequence comes from Viscum album, assembly GCA_963277665.1. NCBI lineage: Eukaryota > Viridiplantae > Streptophyta > Magnoliopsida > Santalales > Viscaceae > Viscum > Viscum album. The sequence continues at coordinate 915,878,473 of OY728164.1, read as the reverse complement.
ATCAACCAATAAGGCTAGGACACGTTTTAGGGTAATTTAGTATTATTATAATATTATTTTTAACCCTTATTTACCTGATTTACCCTTAACCATGGTAAATAAAATATTTACCGCAGTAATTATTCAAAATGTCTAAAAATAAAAGTTACATATTTACACAATTTGAACATACTGATTCCAAATATGGAATCCATTTTTCTAAATTCAAAACACAGAAGTGGCAGAAATTAATTTAAAATAAATTCCCGCTGTCAAAACAAAAAGCGTGTTTTTAAGAGATAATAACTATCAAAAGATTGACACTTGTTTATGTTCGGTTTAATTGTAAAATTATGTCCACTTACCAACATTATATTAAATTGTAAAAATATATTCTAAATATACTTTAAAACCACTCAAATTCTTAATTTATCACTATTAATTAGTTTGATTAAAAAAGTTGTTTTTAATTAAAATTTAGTAATTTTCATTATTCATCAAAATATGAATGTTATCCGAAAAGTACCAAAATTTCACCTTAGGCTAAATTCGATACTCTGAATAAAAAAATGATGTCCATTTTGAGAGATAAAATTTCTAAAATTTTAAAAGGTAGGTATTACTATTCATAACAGCTAGTTTGATTGGTTGTGGTGTGTTAGAACTCGAAGTTGCGTACAACACACGCTACTGTATTATTCAAAGGAAAGCGTACCATGGAAGCATTAGATGTTTCATTTTAAATTTTTTGATGTCCCCCATTTAGTAAAAAAGTTTAAAATATTGTATTTAAAAAGGTTTCACTATTAAAAGTTGATAAAAGTGTAATACTGAAAATGAATCTGTTCTTGCATTATGTCTAAGAAACTCATAATATGGATTATAAAATTATAAGGATTATATAAAGTTTAAAATTTAGTTAATACTAATCATAACCTCTTTTGAATGGATTTTTTTTGGTAAGTCATGGTGTGATTGAACTCGGTGTTGCGTGTAGTGCAAGTTATTGAATTATTTTGAAGAAATAACACACTATGAAATCTTGGGGTGTTACATCTTTAAGATCTCCTTGGGGAACCTAGGGTTTATATGGAATGGGAGAGGGAGTTGTGGATATAAGGGTTACAATAAAACATAGAACTCGACACTTTCTTGTCGTGTTACCCATTCACACTGTGAACTCCAAACAATTCCCAAAAAATACCATCTTTTACATAAATTCATGTTTAATAGGCCTTTAAATATGTAATCATCATAAATTATATTATTGAAGTGAATCAATTTCATGAGTTCCCCCTCATCCCCACACATCACATGAAAAAATCCAGTTATATAAATCGTGAAACACCAATTCATGATGTGAATCCAACTATTTTCATTAACCCATACCAGTATTACGTCTTTATCAATAGCTCCACCAACCTCTATTGACCCCAACGGAAGACCTCAAACAACCATAATGGTAATGTAATAGATGATATGTCATTGAAATATACACTAATTTTCAAAAATTAGTATTACAGAAAATAAGTAATATAGGAATGGTTAAATAAAATTGCATAAATTTCCTCACGAAAAATATATAGATCATTTTATCTATTCATAAATATCACTCAATCATTGCATAAACATTAAAATCATATTTAATTATATTTTTTAGGGAATAAAATAATAATTCAACCCTTTTAAGAGTGTGTTTTGATCTGGTTGAATAATTATTTCACCGGATGTTTATATACTAGATGTTCAAACATTTTTAGATGGCTTCAATATAATGAACATTGTGCTTTTAGAAACCATCACCATGGGGATAATTTTTCCATAAATTTGAAATAATTCATTGGATCTGCATACTATCCTTTGGTAGTGGTTAGTAGTGCAAAGACTATGATATTTTAGCTAATAGAAGAATCATTTCATATGATATGTCAATGGGTTGTTGACATAAATTTTCAAATAGCAATGAATCTTAATTGACTGGAAGAATAATTTCATAAGAGGGATGTGGGGAAATTTTATAATATGTACATAAACATATACATTAATATTTAATTTATCAATTATGATAAACAAAGATTTTTATCCCTATAAATCATTAAATATAATAGTTTTATTGTTCTCTCATTAAAAATTGAATAAATTAAAAACCATTTAATATTTTGCATTTGTCCCATTTGTTTGATGTTGTTCTCTTCACCTTGAGTGAGTGTGATTTGGTGAGTTTGATTAAAATTAGATGTGATTATTAGGGTGCATAAATAATACCTTATTCTGGTGTTTCATGAAGTAGTTGATGAATTCGTAGATGGAACTATACAGTGATAAAAAATAGAAAGTTATAAACATACATTTAATTCAAGGTTCAACCATTTGGTGTTTGTATCAGTTATTTTGGTGCCTCATAAAAATAAGTGGTAACAAGAATATCATATGAACACAATCAAACACTAATATATTGTTCTCATATTTATCATAGTTATTTATATCTTATACGATTGTACTGTAATTTGAATATTTTAAAAAATTAATGAAACAATCAGATCATTCAGTTAACTAAAACTGAGACTGGATTCCAGAATATGTTTATTGGGGACTATCTCATCCTTATGGATCTCAAAAATACCTTGGTTGATAAACCATACAAAATATATTAAATACAATTGGAAAATTTACACATAAAATCACTTTCCTTATAAAGGTAGGTAATGAAATGAAACATGACCTTTGATATTCAGAAGAAGAATGCCACAACTACACTTATGGTTTCCTTAACAGAAATATATGATAAATAGATATCATTAAATAGAATTTTCATAATGATTCATTTTTTGAGGATTAATAAATCAAAATAATGGACCATGGTAGATCATTCACATGGCATCAACAATATCAGAAGTCTTCTCAAATTGGTAAAAATAACTTTCAAGGGTAAGGTTTTAGTAATTGTAATAATTTTATCTTAATAAGAATACTACAGTTTCATGGTTACTATGGTATGTAATTATAGTGGAAAGAATAATCTAGTTTTTTTGGATGTTAGTTGTTTGATCTTAAATGAAAGTGGTAGGATAAGGGTGGTATGGGTATCTTCTAGAACTGAACTAAATACTAATGGAAATGTACTCTGACCACATTATAAGAACCATTGATATTTTGAAAAAATATTTTAGGCTGAGGATTCATGGAAAATAAATTGGTATAGGAGATACTAATGATACCATTAGTATGTGGAAACATATTCATAGTATTGGTATAAGTCATTTCAATGTCAATGGAAAATTGATTCTGAAATTTGAAAATCTATTCACCCAACAAAATATTGTATCAATCTATTTCATTCTATTCCCAATCTGGTGGATTCAAAGGTGGTTGAATTTTATTAATACTTACCATAAACAATCGATCAAAGATGTATGAAATTTCTTATATGGAATATAACGGAATATTTACCTAGAAGATGATGAAGAGTTGACTATGATCTGAAAGGTTGATATATATATCCTTATTTGAAAATGTAATTATTCATTAGTTTAATGTGTTTAGAAACATTATAAGTCTATTGAGGAATCTAATCTTATTATATCTGTTAGATTAGTATGTATTCAATACAAATTTCAATAGTAAATTCTAAAAGGTGACCTGAGAACCATGTTTATGAAAAAAAAAGTAAATAATCGAACCATTTATCATAATTTAAGTTTAGATTAGAGTGAAATTAATGAAATTTAATAAACTAAATATCTAAATTTATAAATTATATAATTGATCACCCTATTAATGTTAAAATAAAATTTACAGTAGGAAAGATCATTTTGAAGATGAATTATTCAAATATCAGATTTTCTGAGAGTTATGAGCTTGGAATAAAAAAATAGGGTTTCATTCAGCATGAATGGATGAATTCCGTGATCCTGAAAGTTAGGTATTATTCATATAGATTAATGGGAACCTTCCTTAATTTAATATAATATAGAATCATGATACATTCCCACATTCATTGATGATGTTTTTTGGAAGGTAAGAGTTTATTTTTATAAAAATAAATCTAAATTTTTTGCATCATTTTATATTTGAAATAAAATTTGGAGTTGTATATTGATTATAAATTTACATGACTCAGATTATATAATATTGGTGACAAAATAATTTACGATTTTCATGAAAATATATTAGAAGAAGGGTATTTGGAATGAAATAATTATACCCAAAAACAACACAAGAATAGATTGGTATAGAGGATGAATGATACTTTGATTGACACGTCTTGATGCAGGATTAAACATTATAGAAATACCAATGATATCTAGGTGGATTATGTGAGAAAAAAACAAAAAATGTCAATAAAATCATTTATCATTACTATAATAATGTCTATAACAAGATCTATAGACCCAAAACACCAAAAGTTTCAATCAAAATAATATTTGGTGTTATTAATTATATTAATTTTAATATGAAGGTAAAGGATAAGTAAGAGTAATGGTCCAATGCCTATTTTAGTATATGTTATGGAAATGAATATATGGGATCCACCATTTGAATAATGGTCAACATACGATATCAAGCGGTTTAGAGGTAGTATTTAATGATCATATTTTTTTTATAATGATAAAAAATTGAATGAATCATATGTTGAATGATTGAGGTTAACTACTTGGGAAAAAGTTTATCACATTTATTGTAATAGTAAATCATAGATATCAACAATACCATATATTATTTTGAATGAATCATACATTTGTTAAATGTCAGATGTGATAAAATATATGAGGGATGTAAAATATTGGGGGAAATATCTAGTTATAGGGTAACCGATATGAGTAGTAAATGTTCCTTCAATAAATATTGGTAGTGTAGAGAATATAAATGCATCATTGATAATATCTTCTAGAGTCATAAATGATATTGAATTTTATGATTTAATTCTGATCATCTGACATTTGAATGATTTTAGATTATATTAATATATTTATGATGAAATAACTCTTATTGGGTCCATCAAGTGAGAATAAACCATAGAAGAATATATGAATTCAATAATGTTCAATAGAACATAAGAACAAACCAAGGTGCTAAAAGGAAAATCTAGAAAAGAGAATAAATAATACATGTTTCAAAATAAGTACTTGATAGGAATAGAAGTCACGTAATATAGTAGGCAGAGAAAGGATACCAAAATATAGTGGAATTCATTAATAGAAAAAATGTTCACATGTTTGAATACATTATAAAATACAAATAATATTGAGTATCGTTGCTTGCGATGGATTACAATTGGTTCATATTTATTTAAATACGACAATTCTTCATATATATTTTTATGAGGATATATACAAATATATATATATATATATATAATGTAAAATAATGGTTTCGAATACCAAATGAACAAGGAACTTGTTTATTAGTAGAAATAATGAATTTATGAATTAACGCAGAAACCTTTAATATGGAAATAAAAATATTACCATTTAATGAATGAAGAGTTTTTTTCACTAAGATAAACATAAATCAATATTTTTATTGCATGTTATAAAATTTTGGTATTTAAAATCTTCTCTTACACTTTTTGGATTTCATCTGTTTGGTTGTATTGGAAACTCAATGGGTTTTTGAGTAATGTGTAATCTATCTGGATGATTTGAAATTATGGATCATTGATAAGAAATAAAATCATGGGGATGAGATTGAAATGGATAAAAAATATAATACTCTTGTATTATCCTATAGATATTTAATTTCAATAAATAATGTGAAATTAAAAAATTAAAACATGTAAAATTGTCAAAAATCCATTTGAAAGAAACATCATGTTATCCATGGAAGATGTACCTTTAACGGAGGATGAAGACTGATACATGAAAATGGTATTTTATGATTTAGTTAGCAAAGAAATTATGTTTTTTATGATATCAAAATTTATGAACATTTTTTTTATAGTTGGAGTTGTATTATGAAATATGTATAACCATTGGAATGAGCATTGCGAACCTATGAAATTGATCATCAGATACATGAAGGGATCATCTGATGAAACATTTTTATTTAAGGAAGGTAATCCTTAAAAATGTTTTGTTAATGGAATTTTTAATAATTATTCCAACACACAGAAAATCACAACATGTTTTGTGTTTTCATTGAGTGGAATTAGAATTAGATGAATGAAATGAAAATATCATGGGGTGATTTTTTTAGAATATATAATAAAAAATTATGTAATCATAATGTAAATAATGTAATATATCTTCTTAAATAATTTTCTGAAGGATATAGAAAAAATATTTGAAGTGGAACATTAAAACATGACTATTGGAGTTCTATAAACCATAAAAATAATATGAAAATTAAAGTGAGGATGATTCTCTTTGACGAAAAATTATATTTAATTTAGAATATAATTAGGAATAAAGAGTTAGTGTTATAAAGGAACTCATGGATGAAAAATAAAACGACATATTTATAATGATGTTAGTCAACGAGATTTTGAGGCAAAACTGTGCCCCATTGGTACTCATCTAACAATGCAGAAGACGTATAACAGTACATGAATGCAGAAGGTTGAGTTGATTTTATAAAAAAAATTGGAGGTTTATTCACAGGATTTAATGGTGAAGTCATAATTTGTGAGACTATTGGGACTATGAGATATCATCAAATCACAAGAATATAACATACTAGAATATCATACTTTATCAGTTCACTTTTTAATTTTCAATAGAGTGATAAATGAAACCTTCTGCATGCATGCAAGATTAATATCATTATTGGGGATGCCCTCGGCCTTTAATACATTAGACCCCCATAGAAGTGTCTTCCCCTTTTTTACGAATATTAATTATGTTTTATTTTCTATAATAGTCTATATGATGATGATGGTGTATCATGTGTGATGGTTGAGTCGGTAGAAAGGTCAATTGAGATGTGATGTCAATCAGTGGTTAATTGTAAATATTGGATGATTGTTTGACCTATTCTACTATATGATTAAAACTATAAAATATATTTGAGACAATATAATGTTGTCTAAATGAAATTTTACATTGAATTTTAATGATTGGATGATAAGATAATGCGATTCTATTAAATATACTTGTGAAAATACAAGAGTTAATAGTGTTCTCCTTTGGATGTATGATTAAATTTTCAACCACATTATCTGGTGTGTACATTTACATTTCATGTTGTTCTTTCCTTAAACATGAGTTATTATGTGTGTGTGTTTAATATTTTCTTTGTTTGTCAAGGTGCATCATGTTTCCAAATTTTTTTATGTAAGATAAGTGAGATAAATAAGTAGTTGGAATTATGTAACAATTAACTACTGGAGAGTACAAATTTTATATAAACTCACAAATGAATAATATGGTATTTGTAAAATCACTTTGGATCCTCTTACCAATAGAACATTATCACACATATTCTAAAAAAATTATTTTTTATTTGAAAGTAAGTAAAACTATATGGAACTATATATGTAAAAGAATAAAATCATCACATTTGGGAAATGATACATATCTTCATAAACCTTCTTGATCATAAAATATCCAAATCAAAAAATAATGATGAAGAAAACCCTGAAAGGAGAATGGATTATGAATAATTTGTAATAAAAATTAAGAATTATTCTATTCAATGTTAGATTGGTTTGAAAAAATGATTTATTAATTCGATATACAACAAGGAAATATTGTCATAAAAAATATGGTCATTGTAATTTAAAAAATTTAAAATATTGTAATTTACAATATGATCATTAGTCAAATATAAAACATGTACACTAAATTCATGTATTTTAACATTTTAATTTTAAACTAATATAACCCATAATGAAATAATAATACCATATTAAAAGTATATATATATATGTTACATATAATTGTATATATAAATATTAATAAAATAATATATTATGTATTTATAAAATTAAAAAATTATGTTAATATTAATAATTTATTGAAACAAAATATCTGAATATATATAATTTATTTTAATGATAATTGTTTGGGAATATTTAGTTTCAAAAAAAATAATTGATTCCAATGCATTATTTTCCATAATTATAGAATACTTTTTCATAATTGATTAAATTGACCAATTTTAAAATATTATTAGATATTTACATAGATATTAAAATTTATTAAATTATAAATTGATATGAAATACTACTAAGAACAACAACAAATAGAAAAATCATTTTCTAATAAAAGATGTTTTTCATTTTGTTTTTTATTTTAATTTTGAAGTTATATTTTTACATATTAGAATATAATTTAGGTAAAATTAATATTATTATCTTATTTATAAGTAAATATGAAAATTTTATGAATAAATTACATTTATATACATGATTTATTATAATATTAATAGTGAAAAATACCATTTTTACAAATAGCAGTACTTTTATGTCATGTTGATGAGTTATAAAATAATTAATTCTTTTTCTATGACCATATATGTATTTTATAAAATATTATATATTATTTAAAAAATAGTAATAATTTGAATCGATTTTTTTAAATTTTAGTATTTAGGTTATATTTTTAAAAACCCATTTTTAATACATTAAACATTTTTTAATTTAAAATAATTTTTCGTCACTTTTAAAAATTAAAACAAATTAAATTGATTTAAAATTTTAACTCATTAGGCTGTAATTATATTAGAATCATCGTTTTATGTTTTGGCATAAATGATAAATTTCTTAGGTGAAGACTAATTATAATTGTTAAAACATAAATAGAAAAAAAAGTAATCTAATAGCTAAAGGATCAAACCTATGAAAAATGTATTCTTATTGTATGGTTTATGTATGGATTTACCTAATATAAACTAATAAATTATTAATCAATTTTTTATATTTTTTCTTTGATAGTGATTTTCCGTTATTTTAATTTTTTGGGTATTTAAAAATTTCCCACTCTTTTTCACTTTTAAAAGGAGTACAAATCTGATCACTTCCCATCATAAAAAAACATTTATATTTTAGTAGAAAATGTATATAAACTTATTATAAAATCCTTAAAAAAATTAAAGTTATTTTTTATACTCATAAGACCATTCCACAAAGGTTTTACACCCTTATAAAATAAATAACCCATGATGTGAGGTATATATTTCTAGAATCTCTTGTCTTTTTCTTTTTCACTATGGTTATTGAATTTTTATCAAATTTATTTCACCATATAATAAATGATTTCATATATGTTATCATTATACCGTTATTTTACTATAATTATGGTAAATTCGTTAACCACCATTATATTTTACTTAATAAATGCAAAAGTAATATTTTTGTATGAACATACTATATCCTATAAAGAATATCATTTTCTTTTTCATTAACCACTATTCAATGACCATGTTAATTTTGAATTTTATAAATAATTATTATATTCCTATAATATTAAATATTTTTAAATTATAAAAAATATAATTAATTTCATTTTTCTATTGAAAATGAAATCATAAATCATGTGTACTTGTGGATTACCACCTCTATATATATTTATTTTTGTATTTCTTTTCATGTCCATTTTACATGGATGGTTATTATAGTGGTATTAATTGATAGATATTATGTTTTTAATATCATTGTGTTTCATATTGTAAAATTATATATCCTATAAATTACTTTATCAAGAAATAGTTTTTGTTACTTATATCATTTAAAATTGGTAACCGAAGAGGAAAATTGTTATTTCAAACTTATGTAATATATTCATATCCATTAATTATTCTTATAAATATTTTGTAATTAAAATATGTTAAAAAAATAAAATCTAAATGAAATAATTATCCCATTGGTTTAATGATATTATGACTAAATCACCTAATATAATCAAAAATATATAACCATTTAATGAAGAAAATACCCTTCGTATGTTGAAAATCACTGGAAAATGTCCATTTTTTATTTCACCTTCTAGAATAAAGACCAAATTTATCTTGAAAAGAAAAAAAATGTAACAAATATTTATAATTAAGATATTATAGATACCTGAAATAATTTTGTATGATTTAAATTGAAATATTAATAAATACAGACACATCTTCAAAAAAACCATTTCAAACCGCCAAACCTGAAAACTGATACTTTAAAAATATAGAAAAAAATTATTCATGTACCATTATAAAATTATTATAATTGAAATATATTAATATTTTAATGTATTATATGGTATATTATTATCTCTATTATTGTTTAATAAGATGTTATAGATCCTCAGACAAACTTGAAATAATGTAAAGGGGTAGTTTTTCTCAAAATAAATTTCTTGAAAACTATTTTGTAGTGAGAATAATGATACATTTAATATGAGTGATTACTACATACTAAATTTAATTTCCCTTATTCTTGGTGATTTAAAATACATATCATTTAGATTATTTAAATGGTGATCTACTCAAATGAATCCCAACATGAATGTTTTTTTGTTCAAAATGTTACTCAAACCCTAACTACTTCATTGTGAATGTTATTTTCTAATCAAGATGGTTTATGAAATATAATCAGTATTATGAATTTTTATTCTTTATAAAAACTCTCATAATTTCAATTTTATATTAAAGTGGTTTTATATTTTCCATTTCTATGTCATTTCCCCTTGAGTCATATTTTATATGAATTGTTTTTTATATATAAAACTGATCTTACCAATTATTTTTTGTTTGGAACCTCCCATTTTTCGATTTCATAATTTATTGAATGGTATTGAAAATTACCTAATAAATTCCCAAATAATTTATTGAACTAAATTTTTAAAACAAAATCTTATTTAAAATGTTTTAATTAATATTCTAACATATTTTATATGGTAAGTTATCATCAAATATTAATATGAATATATTTTAATCATTTATTATGAAAATTAAAATTTTCACAATAATCATCATTTTATATGAAAAAAAAATTCTATCCATTAATTTTTTCTTAAATAAAAATAATATTCTATAACATATATAAAATAGTTATGTCAAATATTTATATAAAAAAATTGATGTTTCTTAATTCCAAATTTTTTTTCTCAATGATCCAAAAAATTATTTAAATTTAAATCTACATCCATTGACATACATTATCCCTAATCGAGGATATTAATATAAGGAATCCATATACCATGTATCTATGGATTAGCTATATAATATTTAAATACATATATTTTTTTTATTACAATGACCCTTTTCCATCTTCTTCATTACGTTATTATGTTAAAATTTCCACAGGTGGAACATTATGAGATTTTGATGAACCTTTTTCCATCCAATCCTACACCCGGATTGTGGAGTCATACATATTGGTATCTAGATATCTCCCCCCATTGAATGTGGAAAAGAAAAACCAATGCGTAATGACGATGCCACGAGCATAGAACACAAGGGAATCTCATGTGATCCACTACTATAAGGACTACACCATGGCTGTGGGAGTGGCTATGGTGAGGGATAAAGGGAAACAAATTGGGACCATTCCCTAGTTGGATCCATGTATAGGTGGATAGTTTGAATACACTTAAACTATGCCGTATTTGTCATTGGAGGCTATTATGATGGTAGTTATCTCAAGAGAGCCCAAGGATTTTGGTGTCGTTGTGGCACGACTTGGGGGTATGGTGAGGTCGGCAGGTTTACGGTGCGGGCTGTTGGGGCGAGCGCTCTTGGCGGACAATCAGCGAGGATGAGAGGTTGTCGTCGGATGCAGGGATTCCTCGGCTTCTCTACATCTTGTCAAATTTGGATGCGGTTTTCCGGTGTTGTGATGCGGCTTGCGAGGCTTCGCCAGCGACGACGATGTGGTGGTTGTGATGCTCCGTAGGCTTCAGATGTGGCTTCACCAGCTTCAGATGTGTCTTCATTGGATTCTGATAGAACTTGTTGGAAATGCGGTGGAGGTTCATCGACGATGCGGTGGAGATTTGTCAGCTTCAGTTGTGGCTTGGCTCATGCATGGTGTCGCCGTCCGGTTTCGGTGGGTAGTGCTCATACTCACCTTCGGCTTTAATGACGGCATGGGTTTCCTAACACTTCGTTGTGTCGGGTCATCCTACCCTGGTTTCTCACATCCCTCCCCTAATTTCTCCATTGTATAAACATTTTGTCGCTCTTTGGGTGGTTGTCCCGACGCAGTTTTTGTTGTTCGGTAGTTCCAGTCGCCTATCCCTGCCCTGGACTCTCGATTCCATGGAGGCTTTCCAAGTCGGATCTGCTACAGCTGTTTCATTGAGGCTTTGGGAGGTGTGGATAGGCAGCCATCGGTATCCCAATGCGGCCCAAGTTGGATAGCTTTGGTTCAAAGGATTTCAGGGTTTTCTCAGAGTTTATCCATGATGGTTTCTTTTTTCTGTGAAGAGTTGAGCGTTATAATGTTGTTGGAGGAGATGTGATTGGTTCTTTTTTTGGTTTGATTTTGGTGGTTACCATTAGCGTTGGGGGCCGTGGAGTCGAGCTACATCTTGGACATTTGCTGATCGCTTCTCTGCCCTTGCTCGAGGATTCTGCCACTATATCTGAGGTTTTTTCTGAGTGGCGGTCTTCATGATGCTTTGGGATGTGAGGGTGAGTGATCAATAACTCCTTATGGTGGATTTTACTCTGTTGGATCCTGAAGGTTGACAACGTCATGAATGTTCTATGATGGATTATGATGTTTGAATGTGTTTTTTCATGGATTTGAGATAGATGTTGGTTTTTGGTTTTTGGAATGTGAAGGAACCTATATACTCTACAAGGGACAACCCCATATGACTTTGTAGGGGTAGTTACTCTAACTAATTTGAATGATGATCCTTTTTTTGTTTGTTTTAATTTGTTGAAGTTATATTTGGTTCACACAGACCCTTTAAAAGTTTCATTTGAAAATACCAAAAAATGGATTATGGAAACATCATATAGCTATTATGATTGGTCTTGAATGTTTTTTTCATTAATTATGTACCCAATTAATTAATCAACAATCCACCATTTTTTTCACCATTGACATAGAAGATTTTCTAAATTTATTCTTGATGAACCACTTATTTTTATATCTATCATATCTTTTGAAGAGGTCCCTACCATGAATAAACGATTTTATTCTCAACAATTCTAAGATAATTTGTTTTGTAAACAATTCCTTAGTGTCTATAACCATGAATGTTAGAGGATATTAATATGGAACTATAATCATAGGATCACTTACTTCATTCTATTATTTCTATGAAAGAGAAATGTTTCTCTTTTTTTAACTGGGCATGAATTTGGAAATTGATGGTCTTTTAATAGGAGAAATTAATTGGTTATACACTCTTGAATTTATTACAATCAAGAGTATCATTCTAAAACCCTTTTCATATTGTATTGGAATTAGTTCAAATAAAATCTTATAGTGTGGGTTTTTTATTTAGTTTGTGAACATGGTTTGGGAACAAAAATCATTGTTTTGTGGTCAACAAATTTAGGGTAGATGTTCATACCATATATGAAATTGATCATGGGTTGGCTTAACTTTTTTTTATGTGAGTGAATTATTATAAAATCTTTATGTGATATGACATGATTTTCATGTATAGACCTAACATAGAGAACAATTTTATCCTATATAATTATTGGGGGTGTATGTTTCCCGTATATACATTCTTATTACGCTTTACTTGGGGATACATTTGACTAATAAGATGAATCTTTTTTCATGTGAGGTATTATGTTTGTTCTATATATTTATAGTTTCAAAATGTGTAGAAAAGTGAGAGGTGGGATAATTATAAATGGGGGTCCCTATAGGAGGGGAATGTTTAGACACTACATGTGATGTGATAACATGAACATTTTAGATTAAGAGACATTCTGATATAATATTACTTGAACTAGATGAATGATGGTCTTTTGTAATGACATGAGAGGTGATAGTGGGGCATTATAGTCTAATATTATATAATTCAAGACACAGATGTAGGGTATGGTGTCCTTATGTCGATTGAACACGTTTACAAGGTTATATATTTATACTGATCAGCCTTATGAATGGAATGAAATGAATTTCATAATCATGTCAGATGGCATAACCAATGGCCATAAAAAATGTGTTCATAAAATAATTTAATAAAACCATACAATGAAATTAATAACATAAAATTTGTAATGATCATGAAAATTAATTCCAAATTTAATTTAAATAATTAATTAAAATTATTTATGAAATGTTAGAAATGTGCCACTTTAGTGCATTTTAAGGGAAACAATTAAATAGATTTTAAACCGGACAAAGTCATAATTTTTCTATAAAACTATAAACGAACTAAAATATTTTTTCATTATTAAATGAGTGATTTCATGGAAATAATTTTGTCCAAAATATATTTTGTTATGTGCTTCAAAATAACTATGAAATTGGGAAGTTCTCTTTAATCGAGCTTACTTATATAGATGAACATACAAAAGAACCATATGAATCATGTATTTCACCATTAAAGAATGTATAATTGATCTAGGTTCATATACTTGGAACATAATCATAGAATTTAGGATTATTTCATATCAATAATTTAGAATTAAATTTGAGTAAAGTGGGAGAAGTTATAAACAAAAATGAGTAATAGAGGTTTAGTGAGAATCACAAAACTTATGTCAAAAAGTGTTCTAAACATGTAATTAATGCCTAAGATAATAATATTATTTTAATTAATTCATTAATTCATAATATAATATACATTTATTTTATTAATTATAATTTTATTTTCATCATTTATGGTCATATCATTGACATATAGTGATTAAGTTTATTATTTTTGGAGTGTTAATTTGATGGATTCATTTTTATTTGGATTGTGTAAAATTATAAATTTTCTTTAATAATGGAATAATAATTCCATAACAAGAATGATATGTCTATAAATAGATATTTTCCCATTTATTATATTCTTTTTTTCTCATGATTATTATTCATTTTGAAAAATTTTGTTGGAAAAAATGATTAGTTTATTTTGGAGGTTTTTATGACCATCATGAATTTGAATTGTTTTATACATTAATGTTTTTATGTAATAATTATTAAACATTAAATATGATTTAAAATAAATTTTATATTTTTATTTAATCAAAAAATATATATTTACTACCATCATTGAAGGTGGAAATGAAAAATGAAAACTGACTGTCAACATAGGTGGAGAATCGACCCATCAAAGGCTTTGTTTTCATTTTATAACAATATGATAGGATAAAAGATTTGATGAGGGAAATCCCATTAAAAAATAAAAATTATAGTATATATATATAAGTATAGTCTCATTTTACATTGGAGAGGGGAGGTGTATGAAGGATAAGAAAAGATAATTAATTAAAAAAGAACGTGGGAGGGTTTTACCTCTTGAGTTTCATTTTCTAGAGAAAGTCCTTTATGCCAATTGAAATTGCCTTCTGGAGAAACAAAAAATAAATAAAACCTAGTTGAGATTTTTTTGAGTGTAATTTGTAATAATATTAGAAAATTATAATTCTTATAATGTGTAAGGAGAATAGGTGGTGAGGGTTGTTTTGAGTATTTTATTTATTTTCTTATTATCATGGCTCAAGACTATCAATTGTTCTGATTCTTGTAACTATGATTAGTAACTATATCATGTGAGTTTGAAATAATGTCCCCTAGAAATTAAATGACTCATTTTTGAATAATAATTCATTTATTTACATATAATGTTAAATAGCGTAAATTATAGTATTTCAATATTCACCAAAATAACTATTTTAAAAAAACAATTAAAAAATCACCCTATCCATTTTAAAAAAATAAGATAAATGGAATAATATTTATGAATATAATTTCATAAATTTGAGAAATTTAATTCTTAATTGAAATAATCATGTATTCAAAAAATACTAATTTTATAATAAAAACTAATTTTATTGACACTTGGAAAAACTAATTAAGGTCTCATTGGATCATATTACAATAAAAAGACAAAAATATTAATTATAAATCTATTTTATAAAAACGATATTTATTGTATTATTTATAAAACTATTAAATAAACATTTATGTTTCAAGATATTACCAATACAGAATTAATAAATTTTTAAATATAAATTTACTTATTCCATAAATAAAATATATTATATATTAATACCTAAGATACATAAATTTTATTTATACTTTAATAGGTGATGATACTACTATATTGTATGGTTTAATATTCTTGATGGTCATATTAATATTCTAACAGTCATGTTTATATTCCATTGATATAGGTTCATTAATTTCTATTAATACCACATATTTCATTATAAATTTTTGAAAATAATGTTTTTATTAGGTGATATATGTAATGTATGTGTTTAATAATATTCAAAATAATAATATGTAGAGATATTCAATTGATGAAAATATGGGTTGTTACAAAAAAAATTCTTTGGTTCCCTCTAGGGATGATGATGTTGGCCAATGTTATATCGGTGGTCAATGTGGACATTAATGTAAGTGTTTCATGGATCCCTATAGGAAGTGCCAACATTGTAGAGTGGAATGTCATCTACATATTCTCTTCTCAAATTCATCACATAGTAATATCATATAGTTTCATGTTAAAAAATGAAATAATTTATTGTCTTATATGAGGTCATAAACAGCATGTTCAAACATCTCGGATAATAATGACTTTGTTGAGGCATGGATATTAGTGAAAATGGAATAGAGCTAGGGAATTAATTTTATATGAATTAGAATATATTCCAGATTATAGTGGAAAGGGACAATTAATTTGAGGTATAGTCTTTTTTAACTATACACATTGAACTATATAATATTATATTACTACTTTCAATTGTTTTATATCTTCTGGATTCATTATTTTCCATGATTTGCCTATTTATTTATCTTCTTAGTTCCATTCTCTTGATACACTAATGTGAATGAATTTTGATCATATATAGAGGATCCTAGATTCTCCAATATTGGTTTCCAACTACATAAATCTGTGGGATTTCATGATCCCTTCTATTTCATTCATTGATATTATCATTGGTATAGAGTCACTAACAAGCTATCGAGCACAAGTCAACTTTTATCATTGAAGAATATACTATATCAATCCCAAATTATATAATTTTATATTGAATAATTATTTGGATGTTGTATTAGGTATCATGGTAAAAAATTATTTAAATAATGGAGTTTTTAATGTTTATGTACTTGGCAAGGTTATTGTGATGGATCTAAGAGTGGAACCTTATTTTCCTTCTATAGTGGAACTGTTCTAGGATATATTATTAAAATAGCCCTATGGAAATTATCTTAATATAGGGATTAATATTCAGATTGAAATCATTTTAGGGGATTTATTATATTTATTCCCCCATATCTTATGGTCTCTATTGAGTTTACGGAAGTCATGGTGTAGCTAGAGGATTTAGTTGGAACATGTTTTATCAGCACATTCCCATCTCCATGAGTTGATTGATGGTTTTTCTATGAAGTATGATTGTTGTAAATAACATTGTGTTGGATATTGGAAATTTAATCTTATTTCATTAGAGAATTGTTAGAATTAGAACAAGTATTAGTGATCTATTTGATATGTTTTGAGGAAACTATTGTTCTTACATGATTAATATTTATTTATCCAACCAACAACTATTTTTCATAGTGAAGGATAAAAATGTTAGTTTTTATAAAAGTAAATATGTTCTATATGAGTTTCCTATAATTCTCTTTAGGATTCATAGTTCTCCAATGGTGTTCATTTATCACATGAACCTGATTTTCCATCTATATATTGTATCTTTCATCATTTTATTCATAGAAAATATCATGGATTTTGATATAAAATCTCATATATATTCAGAACACCATAGTATTATATAGGGTATACTTTGAGAAAATTTTATTTATAGGAACATTCAAAGTGTCACTTCATTATTTAGGTGGTGTGTTACCTTTTACGTGCCATTTTTTATATATGTATTTACATGGAATCATCAATGGTAGAAGTTGTGATGCTTTAGAAATCACCATTGAATTTTTTTGAGATAAAATGATTCCATAGGCTTGTGTGGTATTATCTAATCTCCATCCCTAAATTAATTTTTTTATATGTTATGATGAATTTGATGACCAAGAATGCAAATTATATTTAATTTTATGATCTGTATTAATAAATTTTCAAAGATTTAAAGAGAATATTTTTGAAAACCATTGCAATGACCTATCTTGTATCAGGGATGTGATGAAGTGTGTTAAATTTTCACAAGATTTGGGGTGGAATATCTGTTGATGCAAGGTAATTATGTAATCTCTAATGGGTAACATCATCTATTACCCCATGAGTGGGACTACTTGATGAAGGATTTCAAGATTGATTCTGTAGTTTATGTGATAAAGTGTTAATGAAATCATCAATTTTAGGGGAGAGTTTTAATTTTCCTAGACCACATGATTCAATGATATATCTTCTCCCATTGGAATCTGAATCGAAAATATATACATTTGGATTATTATATAATAATAATCAACTTTAATATGGCCCAAACCATAGGAAATTTTATTGATTTTTCATATTTTATTAGTAATGAAAACATAGAAGATGATGGATCTTGGAGAATGAACTTCAAAAAAAGAATTTTATCTTATTAGTTAAATGGATGAATGGATAGTGGATGAATTAGATGATCATGGTGTGATGAAATTTTCCCAAATATTTTTAATTCTTCATTGTAATTCCATGTGAAATTAATTAATGAGTCATATTTCAAGTCTGTAGTGGTGCCTGAAATCTTGGTATTAAATGATTTTATTCAAGTATTGTTCTCATTTTTGGAAGAAATAATTAATGTCAAAGGGAGGGTAGCCGTGGAAGCTTCCAATATGGATGACTTTCTTGGATAATCCCATTCATAAAACTATCCATGGAATCCATGATTGATGAAAATTTAACAAGGTATTTGAAATTGAATCTGGTGTCTTGTTAAGAAGAATGAATGCATTGGTTTGGTTTAATTATTACTCAATTAATATAGGTAGATATCATTCATCAACATCCCGGTAGTTTTTATAATTGAATAACAGTGCGTTTGTGGATTCGGGATGATGAGACGATGGTATTCATGAAGAGGTTACTAAGAACACTGAGAAGTCGAGATATAATTTAGATGATAGTTAACCAACTTATATAAGTCGAAGACTAATTATAGATTTCACGAATTCATTCTATGTAGGTTTTTCAAAAGAATTTTGTTTGGGAGGTTTTATAAATTCATGGATTTATTTTGAATATCAATTTTGATAGAGACACATTCTTAATGCCATGGTTTTGGAAAGGCTTGTGGAACACTTTTGGAACATAGATTAAACTGATCATAAATTAGCATATACAAAATTATTTTCATTTGGATAAAACAATATAACTATTGGATTATATTTTATGGGTGTGTATTATTGATTTTTATGTATCATAGAATGACCAAATATCATTTTTTGAATTCGAATACAATAATATCATCATAAATTATTTTTGGATGGATCATTTTGAGGCACTATAATGTTATCCATGCCACTCATGGTTATTCTAGCATGAGGAAATAAAAATTTATTATTATAATATAAACCTAAGAGATATTTTTAATATTTTTCTAAAAAGATGGATTTTTTTGTGAGTACCTCCAAATACCATTTTTACTAATAACATGTCTTTTATTATATAAGTATGACTTGTAAACATATAAAACTATATTATATTGTCAAATAAATCATTTATAATTTTCTTAATGATATTATAAATTGTTATTTAGAATTTATAAACCTATAAAAGACATTTAATAATATTAGTTATATTTATAACAAAATATATTTTTATGAACATTATAAATATATTTTTTTATAATAAATTTTTAGTACTTAAAAGTTGAATAAAGTAAATTTTATTTAAAAATTTGATTCATTTGTACTAAATTATATAACATAACTATTATAATTTATGGACACAAATAATAAATTAACTTGAAATAAACATGTTGTCTCTACAAAACCCAAAAATGGTAAAAATGAGTAACCTGATAGGTAAAGTGCCAAATGCGTTAAATTTTATTACATATTATGTGTTTGATGTTTAGTTTGATATTATCTCATATATTCTATAGTATTCATATATTCCCGATCCTTATTCCATGAGATCGACATCTCATTATTGATTTTTTTTTGGATATTTACAAAAATAACAATAATTTTCACTAATAAAAGGGTCATTTCCCTCCCCACATCCTCTCACACTAAAATCACTCCAATACAGTGGAAGAATATTAAAAACACCCCTAATCACTCTTAAAAAATTAAGGAGTTTATTTGATACTAAAAGAACCTTCACTCAGTTGTTTAACACCATTCCCAAAAGATATAATCCTTGGAGTGTGTAAATGTTTTTAACCACTCTCTCTCTTTTGTTCCCTTATGTGGATTTATTCCCTCCTAAATTTATTTTCACCATATCAATGATTTAATATATTTAACCATATTAGTTTTTTTATTTAATTATAAAGATTCTATAATCTTAATCCATCTATACATTTATTTGAAGAAAAACTAAAATGGCTTTTATGTGTAAGCGGACTACCATCTGCACAAAACAACATGTTTTGTTTTCATTAACTACAATTAATGAATAATACAAATATTGAGTTTAAAAAATAGGTATTATAATTATAAATTATTTTATATTTATAAATCAAAATAACATATTGTTCATTTCATCCTTTATATGGGCAATGAAATCATTATCATTGCGTTCATGCAAACTATCTCCTCCATAGGATGATTGATTTCAATTTTTCTATTCATCAACACCATCCAATGATGGAAATGAGAATTATTTTGATGTATATATATATGATTTTTATGATATATAAAATCTGTTACATGATAAATTTAATATCTAATTAATGATATGATCAATAGAAAATTATCATTAATTCAATCATTTAAAAAAGTATAATCAATTGAAAAATATTATTTCAAATTTTTTATATTATCCTTTTAATTTCATAATTTTATAAATAATCATTTCATTATGAAGTATGAAACTAATAAGAACTATAAGATATAACTGTTCAATTGGTGTAACAATATTATGAAAAAATCACCTCATAATCAACAATAATCATGGTATGTTCTTGACTAGGTCATTCTGACCACTAACAGGAGTAATTCTAAAAACCAGTACAATAGTTGATTATGAGAAATTAATTAATAATATAATATGACATAAATATGTTTATAATTATTATAAAATTTTTCTATATGTGATACATCCACAATTAACTCATTTATTATGAAAACACTATTCATAGGGTTAAAATCACTGAAAAATGTTCATTGTTGATTTTATCTTCTATGATGAAGACTAAAGTACTCGAGAAAGAAAAATTAAAATTAATAAAAAATTAGAAGTTATCATTTAATGTAGAATTATTTATATTTTATTGATGAACTTTGGAAGTTGAAAATATAATGATACCACTCCAATTAAACTAGCACAAACAGTCAAAATTATGAACACCTAATGTGGGGAAATAGTTAAAAACATATTAATATACATATAAAAAATGATTATAAGTAATAACTATAAATATTCATATTTATGTATATGTTTATTATATATTATATTAAGATACTATGGTTTATTTTATAGGTGTTCTCAGAAAATTTTACTAATAATAAATGCATGTAAGGGGTTATTTTTCTCAAATTTTATTTCTTGATACTTTTTACTAATATGAACATTGATTCAATTAATATGGTGTGATTAATAAATAATGATTAAATTTCACCATAATCATGAGTATAAAATATAAATATTTTTTATTTATTTAAATGTTCATTAATTCAAAATATACCCAACATTGATATGGCTTTTGATCAAAATGTTACTCACACCGAAAGGTTGTTATTACTAATATAATTTTCAAATAAACATTTATTTTGTTAGAAAACCCATCAGGAAAATTTATATCAGCTATAAATGAATCTTCATTAACATTTTATATTCATGGGGTTTTATATGTTCTGTCGATATTTCATTTCATGTTGAATCATTCTTTACCTTCACTATTTCTTATAAGTGAAACTATACTCATCTCATGTTTTTGGTCAAGAACCTCCATTTTTATATGAAACAAATAACTATATGGCTTGGAAAATTTCATTTATAATATCTAGATAATTGAATATGTTCATTTTATACTATTTTATCTTCTAAAAAAATTAATGTAATTTAACCCATTATTCTTATGATTCGTTTTCATTAAAATATAAAAATAAACAATTTTTATTGTTTGAAATGTGAAATTCTCTTTCAACCATCTACACCAATTTTAATTATACATCCTTTATATAAATTAATGATTTTATAAAATAAATATTTACTCTACTTTATGAAGATAATATTTCTGTATGATGTTTTTCAAAAATATCATGGGAGTTATTTATTTCCAAATGGGATTTTCCTAATTCTACAAAAAAATGTATCAATCTAAAATCACATCCTTTAACAATCATTAATAATATTGTTTTTATGTAACCATCCACCTTATTTCCATGCATGACCTATGTAATGTTCTTCTATTTTATAGGAATGATCAATTACTACTTTAGACAGACTTATTCATCCACTAAGTATGATCATTAATTTACAAACAATTCCTTTTTGAATAGTTTATTTTTTACTAATTACCTAAAACTCTATACATAGACTATTTTTAGAGATAATTGACATAACCATATACCTTTTATCTATAATATGTTATATGATATGATTTATTATCTTGGATGAATGATATTATCCTAGAAAGTGAAATTATGTCATTACATTCCGTACTCTTTTCCATGAGTTTATGAAGTTTTGATTTTTGATTAAATTATTAATGATTTCATTATGTGAGTCGATATGAAACACATTTCCAATACATGGAAACATTATGAAGTGTTCAATTTAACCCATTTTATTCACAGGGGTTATTCATTCTATATATTTTAATGATCTTCATATGGACATTATTATGATAAAAAATATATTTAAATTAGTTATTTATGATTTGATAATTTAATGATTTATAATTCGCACTCATACATATGGATGACGATGGATGGGGTATTATATAACCCTCCACTATAATTGATTTATGTTTATATGTCATGTGATAATGTATTAGCAAGTACCTATTCAGTTTCATGTAATCGTGGTACCTGATGGTGTGGCTCATAAAAGTGATATTACATATATTAA
This sequence comes from Viscum album, assembly GCA_963277665.1. Classification (NCBI taxonomy): domain Eukaryota; kingdom Viridiplantae; phylum Streptophyta; class Magnoliopsida; order Santalales; family Viscaceae; genus Viscum; species Viscum album. The sequence continues at coordinate 915,855,257 of OY728164.1, read as the reverse complement.
TGTGTGTGACAATTTTTAAATAAATTAAATAGTATCATACATATTATATTTACTGATTTGATATCTCATGGATATTTTTTAATTACTCTTGTTTTTTCATTATTTTGATTCATGAAATAATTTATAAAAATTTAAATACCCATATTTATGATCTATGAATTTTAGGGTACAAATTTTATAACATATCATGATTATTATCATATTCTAATTGTGCATTCGCTTATTTCAGTTAATTGTTTTCACTTATGTATACCCTTATTGAGAATTAAAGGTCACACCTTCATTAAAATTTAATCCCCCCAGGTTATAACAATTAGAATAACCTATATGTATTATAGGGTTTATAATGTGGAATAAATATGGAGAAATATTCACAATTATGACAAAATATTTTTCCTTTGTAGGTTGAACTTAGAGACATTAATCGATATGTTCTTTGTATTGTCCAATTATTTTTCAGATGTAATTATTACCTAATTAAAATTTCTTATAATTTAAGGTCTGTCTATTGTAGGTATATATACCTTCACCATTCATTCGTAACTACACATTATGCTTAAATCCATTAAATTATTATTCCCAATTCTTGTTAACCCAGAAGTCTTTAGAAATAAACATGAACCAAATTAAAAGATGAAGTGAACCCTAAGACTATTTTGGGAAATCCAACAATAAAACCTTGTATTGATTGTTGTCTAAAATATATCATATGGTTAGTAATTTTTTTTTGAATCTTATTCCTTTATAAATAATAAATATTTTATTTTGATGATCTGATTAAAACCATAAAATTCTATTCCATATTGATTATATTTTTTTGATTAATGTTTCACGCTTATGATTCATAGAGGACCTACGTAATGGTCTAAATACTTATTCACTATGTTAATTATATAATAGTGAAAATTAAATAATATATATTTACAAATAATAATGTTTCCATGGATTAAAAATGAATATATAAACTGATAAGTAATTAGATTTACCATGAATTAGAACTACTCTTCCAAGGGAAGAATTGAAATCATTAAGATAAAATTCAAAATAAATATTTTTTAATGGAAAAAATCATTCTCATCCAAATAATTATAATCCATAACAAAGAATAAAACAATAATTCATATAAGATAAGAAAAAAAAATATTGATGAAAAATAGAAATTACATGGAAAACTCCAAAGAAAAAATATTTATAACAATAGAACTGCATTCGTAGAAGATATATTTCCTCAATGAATTTATTCTTCTAAATTAATATAGTTGTGGAATTAAATGAAAAGATTTTTCCACACTCTTTTAATTTATTTTTTAAAATTGTAGAATTGTTAAAAAATAAAATATATAAAGTGGTGGAGGTTGGGGTTTGAAATTTTTAGTCGGGTATATGTATAATATTCCTCCAAATTTTCTTTATAATGTTATATGTTTTTTAGAGACTTCCTAAAAAATAATCCCACCACCAAATTGAATATAATTCTTGATATTTGGTTTTATACTATTTTTCAAAAAATTATATATATTCTTAGAATATAAGTGAATTTTTTTACCCATATTTCTAGGTTAGTAAAAAACAATTTATGCCACCCATCATTGAATTCATGTGGAATTTCATGCCATCAATCACGGGACCTAGAAAGAATATATTAAATTAAAAATAAATATCTCAAATATTATATAAATCATCTATAAAATTTCTTATTAAAATTAAATAAATAATATTTTGATGGAAAAATATTACATTGTTATTTAAATGAAATAAATAAATTTTTGAAATTTTTAAATTCGATCTCCAAATAAAAATTTACATTTAACATGAAGATAAATCACAAATTTAAATATTCTCAAGTGAAATCTATTATAGACATAAAAAAATGTACCATTTTAAACTATGGTTAAAAATAATATAATATCTATTTCATAATGCACGTAAATAAAATGTATGGGAGAATTTTCTATGATCCAGTCCAAAACAGAATTTATCATGTCTAATATATGAAAAAAATATTTTTTGTTCATTTTCATCACCCACATTTATGTTTTTTCTTCCTAAAACATTCACCCATGACCCCATAACAACTAAAATCAGATGGAATTCTTTTCACTATTAACAAAAGTGAAATAGAATATAGTGCTATTCTCATACATGGGGAAAATATTTAATCATATACATATAGAAACTGTAACACCCCAAACTTCCACGATACTCTTCTCTTTGAGTAATACAGTAGCGTGTGTTGTACGCAACTTCGAGTTCTAACACACAACACAACTAATCAAATAGCTTTTATGAATATTAATACCTACTTTTTTAAATTTTCTAAATTTTATATTTCAAAATTTACTTCATTTTTGGATTCGGAATATCTAATTTATCCTAGGGTGAAATTTTGGATCATTTCAGATAACTTTTATATTTTGATGAATAGTGAAAATCACTAAATTTTAATTAAAAGCAACTTTTTTAATAAAAAATATTTAATAGTGATAAATTATAACATTGAGTGATTTTAAAGTATAATTAGAATATAATTTTACCATTTTATCCAATGGTGGTCATTAGAATTAATTTCACTTTGAAATTGGACATATACAATTGTCAATCTTTTGATTGATATTGTTTCTTAAAAACACGCTATTTGTTTTGAATGCGGGAATTAATTATAAAATTAATTAATGAATCATATATGTTTTTAATTTTTTAAAATAAACATCATTTTTTAATTCATAATATCAATTATATCTTATAGTGAATTTTTGGTATTTTTCTGAAAAACATCAATTTTTGATGAATAGTTAAACCACTATGTGGTAGTTTAAAAACCAATTTATCATGTAAATGAAACATTACCACTTATATGTATTGAATTTCAAAAATCTGACATACATGGTTTCCATTAAAAAGCAAAATGTTGTTCAATAAGATGAAAATAATATTTTGTGAATAGTAACTTTATGTTTTATTAATCGCGATTAAAGGTAATTAGTAAAATTTAATGTAAAATTGATATTATAAACTTATGAAAATATCTTGACACTTGTCCTACTATTATTTGATGAGTCATGTCCGACCAAGACAATCCATGGGACAACTTGGGGACCCCATGGATCCACTTGGCTAAGAAAATGACATTAATAACTTTTTATTTAAAGTAAAAATAAAATTCTCACAAACGTGTGTTGTTTTACTAAAACAATTATTACATGGGGTTATATAAGTAAAAATTTATACTATAAATATTTATTTGAAATAAAAAAAACATCTTCTACATCATGATAATTTTTTTTATTAATTAGACATTAAATAAATTAAATGTTTTATGACACCATGATGATGCAGCGATGACCTCATTAATTAACGATTCAAATCAAAAGAAAAGATAATGTGATATCTATGACTTACACTTGTCAAAAACCTATTGGATGAGTAGATTTAGAAACTTTATCACCTTATCCTTGAAATATATATTTGTGGGACCTTTAAAATCCAAAACTAATTATATAATAATGTAACATTTAATGACTTTCCAAGAGTTCCCTTCCTCTTCTCTTATAAAAGGTCCCCGCCTCTACCACCTTATTCACAACATAAATGCCATTTGGCTCGGCCAACCTCGGCCCAAATACTCTATAAACTTTTCTCTCTTACTCCTAGAAGCCTCACTTTGGGCATAAGTCTTCCCAAGGAAGCCTTTGGCTCAAATAAAATAGAGTTACCCGATTTTAAGGTGATGTATTGTATTATGTTCTTTTGTTTTATTTTTCTTATCCAACCCTTAAACTCTTTTTATTCATTTATTTTGTAACAACACCAGTATATTAAATATATTAGGATGTTTTTATGATATTTATTTTATTTATACTTACACATACCTTTGTCTAATGGTTAAAGAACATATTTTTTCCGTGGGTGGTGAATTATTGCCTCACAAAATGATGATTGTCCAATATTCTTTTAACACCTTTCATGGAAGACATTAAGATTTCACTATATTTATATATGATATATATTATGTTTATGTTTTCCTTATGCTTCTTTATTTTTCATTTATGGCATTCATTTATGATTTTCATTATGGGTAAACGTGATAATTTCATTTTAGGAAGTGCAGATTACTGCCCCCTCAAGTGGATTTGAATCGTTAATGCCATATGTGGGACGTGTAAAGGATGAAGTAAATGATATTATAATATAATTATAATACACTTTTATATCATTATGATCTCATTCCATTAAATATGAAATATAAATGAAAGTAGCGTTCATCCGTACGTATAGCTTACCGTCTCCATGAACGGTGCATTTCATTTCTTACCTCTAAATGTTATGTAATGTTATAAATTCATATATATAAAGGATATATATGATATATATGATATCTACATCATGAATATAATTCTGGATATAATGGATATTTTACCACATGAACAACTTGTAATTATAAGAAGTTTATTTTTGACTCAAGTACCAAAGATCGACAAAACGACCATAATTAACTTAAATAATTACCTAGTGTTCATAACATGGTAATAAGTGATATAAAAGGAATAATTACCATGAAAAAGGTTCTTAAGAAATTATGAATTAACTCTATTTTATTATTCATGTGGTTAATGAATGTTTGAGTCAAGGCGGACATGAGGTAAGGGACTTCGTCTCAATCTCCTTTCATTGAGGAATATTTTGTTTTATACAAAACATTGTTTTATATGGTGTGTATAAACCCCTTTGAATTTTCAATATATTCAAAAGGAATATTTTTTATACAAATAATTTTACTAAATTACAAAAGGGAAAGTATTTTTTTTTGAATTTATGCGGCAACAATGACATCTCTGCCGCCGTGACCATTATTTGAGTTTCAGCTTCCTATACAAGCCATTAATTTTTTCAAATGAAAAATAAATACCATATTTTACTTTTCATTTATTTTGGTATTGAAAATGGATATGATAATGTTATTATTATATAAATGTGTTTTATTGTCATTTTGCGATTGAAATGTGGAAATTCTATGTTTCCTTTATGTATGTTTTAAGTGATACGATTATGTTATGGTTTATGATATGTTTAAACCTTTACATAAAAATAATTCATTGGACATAATAAGTGATGGGTGGAGCCCACTATAGCTCCTCGATTAATCAGTAGGTCTCATGAGACAAACTAGTGTCTTATCACGAGGCCTTGATAAAATATTATTTGTGGTCTTGGCACGAGGCCTTGGCGATGTGGTTATGATAGTCTGGATTTATGCATTCTATCATTATGAAAGTGGTTATTGATATTTCATGTGATTATTCGACTAGTAGAATATCCATGTGAATAAGTAAATGACATTATTTCATTTTTTTCCATTTTATGCTGAATTTCATGTTTAAAAGTCCTTTTTTTCAGTTATACATTGCCTTAAATATTTATGTTTGTTTATGAATTTTTCTGATACATTTTTATCCTCACTGAGCATCTGAGCTCACCCCTTTCGATGATTAAATTTTTCCAGGATGTGAAGAGTATTTTATGAATGACTTTCAAGGATAGTCAGAAGGGGATATGAGTGTGGACAATGGAGTCCATGTTATTTTAGTTTTTCACTTTATGATGTAATGTAACATTTATGAATTTATCTAGTGTTTACAAGGCTACTAAACTAATCGGTCTTTTGAGACTTGATCTTTTGTGGTCATTCAAATATTGCGTAATAATGCATCGACTCTAGGTAACTGGGGTCAGGGCGTTACAGTTGGTATCAAAGGCAGTTTAGTACTATCCTTCGAAGCTAGATTTATATAAACTATGATTAGAACACATAGCCCTATGATAGACTTTGAGGATTAGTATAGATGAACTTCTTTGAATTTTCGTATTATAGAGATTTTGTGAGTTTTCTGAGAAATACATACTTGTCTGGATATGAATAGGTAGAGGCGGCTCTGGAACATATGTACCAAGGGGTAAAACCTGAAAACACCGCATTCAGCTAGACTCGAACGAGAACTGGTGCACTATAATGAGCCTTCGTGCACTATTGGATAGGGCACTCCCGGGGGATATGCTTAGGATAAATTCCATTTTCTTTACAAACCACTATGAAGGGTTTATGAGTATATTCTTCCTCAAAGAAAACATTTTTATGATTATGGATTATATCTATAAATTGTTCAATTTATGTTAAGTGTTTTGAACAGTTGTTATTATGTATTTTGATTCATAAACTAATGTAGTTTATGCCATTGTTTAGAAATGGCGCATAGTGTAAGGAATGGAAACTGTATCAATACGTGCACTTCATATTGGTATTTCTCTCCAACTCATGATAATTATAGTGGAGTTGGTGATGCAACTGGTTTTGATCAACTTATCACCATAATGGGACAACTCACTCAGGTTATGAATAATAACCTTACTCGTATGGAGCACCCTGATCCGCAACATGGAGGTTTAATGATAGATCGTTTCATGAGGAATGAACCACCAACATTTAATAGGGGTACAAATCCATTAGTAGATGATAAATGGATAAACTCCTTAGAGAAAATATTCCACACCTTGGGGAGTAGCGAATGGGAGAAAGTTGTCATGGTAGTTTACCGCCTCACTGGAGATGCCGATCAATGGTGGTAATTGATTCAAAACAAAAAGAAAGATTAAGAAGTATCATGTATGCAATGGAGGGAGTTTAAGGTAATTTTATTTGAAAAATAATTTCCACATGGCCATCGAGAAGATATGGAAAGGAAATTTCTGAGTCTGATGCAGAAGAAGGATGAGAATGTCGCAAAGTATGAGGCTTGCATTACAAGGTTAGCAAGTAATGATGCAGATTATTTACGTAACCCATGAAGTAAGATTTATTGTTTCTTTTATGGGTTAAAACCATTTCTCCGTCGAGAAGTAGCCTCACAAACCTCTCGTTATACGAAGATATTGTCTCGTGTGCTATCAAGACGAAAAAGGAATTCTCTAAGTCTTATGATTTTAAAGCAAATCAAGAGAAGAAGAGATCTTCTAATCAATATGGAAATGGAAATAAGGGGAAGAAGGGAAAAGTTGACTATCAGTCCTGCAGTAAATGTGGAAAGAAACGCCCTGGTACTTTCTTGAGAGTAATGAGTGTCTGTTACACGTGTGGTGAAAAAGGCCACCAAGCTCATGATTTCAAGGGAAAGAGAGTTGTTGTCAATGTGGAATGATATAATTATAGAAATATAGGACATTATGAAAATTAATATACTAAGAGTCAGGGGAACTTACCTCAGAAGAGGCCAAGGGATCAAGGCCAAGCTTATGTTATCACTACTGCTATGGTTGATGCTCCAAAAGACGTGGTGGCATGTAATTTAATGGTTTCATCATGTATAGAAAATGCATTACGTGATTCTGGATCATCGCATTGTTTTATATCTTCCCATTTTTCTAAGAAAAATATATATTTCCAATTTGATTTAACAAGAGAATTGTCAATCAAAACTCCTATGGGAACTATCAATGCAACAATGTTTTGTGAATCAATCCCCATTAGAGCACATAAATGTTCTTTATCTTCTGATCACATTATCATACATATGATTGAGTTAAATATAATCCTTAGTATGGATTGTCTTTCGGACTATGATGTGAAGATTTTTTGTATGAAGAAGGAGGTTACTATTTTTGATGATGATGATAAGGAACACCTTATCTTTATAGCAGAATCGTCACCACCTAATTCTTATTTAGATCCACCCTCCGTAGCTCAACTAAATTCAATTATTGGAGAGGAAGAAAATGAAATTACTGATGGTGAGGAAAGGAATGTTCAATTAGAGGATTTACCTATTGTGAGAGAATATGTAGATGTGTTTCTGGAATATTTACCTGGACATCCTCCAGAACGATAAGTTGAGTTTTCAATTGATTTAATTCATGGATCAAGGCCTATAACGAATACCCCTTATAGAATGGCCACTATGGAATTAGTTGAACAAAATAAACAAGTAGAGGAATTGAGTAATAAGGGATTTATTCTCCCAAGTGTTTCTACATGGGGAGCCCATGTCCATTTTGTTAAGAAGAAAGATAGATCTATGAGGTTGTGCATTGACTATAGGGAGATCAATGATATGACAATAAAGAACAAGTATCCCCAACCTCGCATTGATGATTTATTTGACCAAAAGCATGGAGCTCAATACATTTCAAATATTGACCTTAGCTCTGGATACCATCAGTTATGTGTGAAGAAGGAAGACATTCTGAAGACAGCATTTCGAACAAGGTACGGGCAACATGAGTTTACAGTAATACCTTTGGGATTGACTAATTCACCCCTTGTATTCATGGATCTAATGAATAGATTTTTCAAGGAATATCTTGATGATTTTTTGGTGGTATATATTGATGATATCTTGGTATACTCAAAAAGATAAAAAGATCATGAAAATCACATGTACATTATCCTAAAGACTCTTAGATGTCATGAATTATATGGGATGTTTAGCAAGTGTGAATTATTGCTTCATGGGATTTCTTTTCTTGGACATATTTTCTCTAATGATGGAATTTCTGTTGATCCTTCTAAGACCAAGGTAATCCAAGAATGGCCAGCACCGACGAGTATAACTGAGGTACGTTGTTTTATTGGTTTGGCTGGTTATTATCGACATTTTTTCCAGAATTTTTCCTGATTGGCTAACCCATTAACGAAGGTCACACGTAAAGGGGTTAAATTTTTCTAGACCAAAGGTCGTGAAGAGTGTTTTGAAGAACTGAATATAAGATTATTCAATGCTCCAATATTGACTCTACCATCAGGGAATAATTGGTTCGTTATTTATAGTGATGCATCAATGAAAGGACCTTGCTGTGTCCTTATGCAGAATGATAGGGTTATTGCCTATGCATCACGACAGCTAAAAATTCATGAGCAGAACTATCCAAATCATGATCTTCAGTTAGCAGCTGTGATCATTTCTTTGAAGATATAGAGACACTCCCTCTATGGTGAAAAATGGGAGATTTATACTGATCACAGGAGTTTGAAGTATGTTTTCTCACAAAAAGAACTCAACATGAGGCAAATGAGATGGCTTTAACTACTCAAGGATTATGATTGAATGATACACTACCACCCGGGAAAGGCAAATAAGGCAGAAGACACTTTGAGTAGAAAGTATCATAGACTTTTGAACAAGATGAGAGTTGAAAAGGATCATATATACATAGATCTAGTAAATATGGATATGGGAATTACCATGGAAAGTGAAACATTAATGCTTTTTCAAATTGTTTCCAAACCATCTTTACTAGAAAGGATAATGATTTATTAGACCGGTGATGGAGAGTTACAAAGTAAGATTAATGCTGTGAATGATTAGAAATTGAGTGACTTTGTGTATGAGGATGGAATTTTGATGTTTGGAAAGAAACTTTTTGTTCCTGATATACCTGCTCTAAAAAGATAATTTTTGGAAGATGCTCATATTTCCAATTTTTCTACACCCTGGAAAAACCCAAATGTTTAGAGAATTGAAGTAACATTTTTTGTTGGAAAACATGAAGAGGGAGATTGCCGATTTTGTGTCATGATGTATGGTTTGTCAACAAGTGAAAGCTGGAAGGCAACATCATAGAAGAGTATTGCAACCTCTTCCCATACCTGAGTGGAAATGAGATAATATCACGATGGACTTTGTCTTGGGACTACCAAAGACTCCTAGAAGGAATGAGGCAATATGGGTCATTGTTGATAATCTTACCACGTCAGCACATTTTCTTGCTATATTAGAGGATCTACCTCTTTAACGTCTATCAAGACTATATATTAATGAAGTTGTGAGACATCATGGAGTGCCCCTATTGATTTTCTCAGATCTTGATCCCCGTTTTACATCAATATTTTTGAAAAGTCTTTAGAAGGCCTTGGATACTGAACTTTGTATGAGCACTACTTACCACCCTCAAATAGATGGACAATCAGAACGAACTATTCTAACCTTGGAAGATATGTTGAGATCATTCTCACTTGACTTTCATGGTATGAGGGATCAATATTTACCTGTAGTACAATTTCCCTATTACAATAGTTCCCATTCAATTATTTTGATGGCACCATATGAAGTGTTATACGGAAATAGATGCCTCATACCAACATGTTGGGATGAAGTTGGTGAAAGAAAACTTGTAGGCCCAGAACTGGTGGAGGAAACAATGGAAAAGGTGAAGGTAATCCAAAACCATATCAAAGAAGCTCAAAGTAGGCATAAGATCTATGCAGATAACCTAATGAAGGATTACGAATTTTAGGTAGGAGATCATGTTTTCTTGAAGATATCTCCATGGAAGGGAATTATAAGTTTCGGTAAGAAGGGTAAGTTGAGTCCCAGGTACATCTGATCCTTCGAAATTCTAGAATGAATTGGGGCAGTAGCTTACCATTTGGAAATGCAGCCAAGTCTCTCCAAAGTTCACGATGTGTTCCACGTATCACTGTTTAGAAAACAGATGCCTGAACCAACACATGTACTCACCTATGACGAATTAGAACTGGAACCCGATCTGTCTTATTGCGATGATCCCGTCAGGATTTTTGATACAATAGAACATGTGATGAGAAACCGGACGACTCGTCTGGTAAAAGTTCTATTGAGAAACCATAAGATTGAAGAGGCAACGTGGGAACCCGAAGAACGTATGATGAAGAATCACTAGGGTATTTTTATACAGTGATATTATAAGAAATTTTGAGGATGAAATTATTTTAAGGAGGGGAGAATGTAACACCCCATGCTTCCACGGTACACTTCTCTTTGAATAATACAGTAGCGTGTGTTGTACGCAACTTCGAGTTCTAACACACACCACAACCAATCAAATAGCCATTATGAATAGTAATACCTACTTTTTGAAATTTTATAAATTTTTTATTTCAAAATGGACTTCATTTCTGGATTTGGAATATCCAATTTATCCTAGTGTGATATTTTGGAACTTTTCGGATAACTTTTAAATTTTGATGAATAGTGAAAATTACTAAATTTTAATTAAAAACATATATTTTAATGAAAAAAAATTAATAGTGATAAAATATACCATTGAGTAGCTTTAATGTATAATTAGAATATAATTTTACCATTTTATCTAATGGTGTTAATTAGAATTAATTTCACTTTGAAGTTGGAGATAAACAATTGTTAATCTTTTGATAGATATTGTTTCTTAAAAACACGCTATTTGTTTTGAAAACATGAATTATATATAAAATTAATTAATGGTACTTATATGATTTTAATTTTTTAAAATAGACATCGTTTTTGAATTCAGAATATCAATTATAGCTTAGGGTCAATTTTTGGTATTTTTTTGAAAAACTTCAATTTTTGATGAATAGTTAAACCACTTAGTGGTAGTTAAAAAACTAATTTTTTAAATGAAAGAATATAACTTCTTTGTATTGAATTTAAAAAATAAGACATACATTGTTGTCATTGGGATGAAAAAAGTGGTTCAATGAGATGAAAATTTTTTTTGAGGAATAGTAACTTTTAAGTTTTATTAATCGTGATTAAAGGTAATTACTTAAATTTAAGGTAAAAATGATATTATAAAATTATTAAAATATCTTTAAAGTTTTCCTACTTTTATTAAATGAGTCATGGACGACCAATAAAATCCATGGTTCAAATTGGAGAACCCATGGAGCCACTTGGGTAGGAAAATGACATTAATAAAATTTTATTTAAAGTAAAAATAAATATGTCCCAAACATGTGTTGTCTTACTAAAATAATTATTACATGGGGTTATATAAGTTAAATTTTCTACTATAAATATTCATTGGAAATATAAAAGTATTTACTACATCATGATATTTTTTTATAATTTTTAGACATTAAATAAATTAAAATTGATTATGACACCATGATGATGAAATGATTACCTCATTAGTTAACGATTTAAATAAAATGAAAAGGTAATGTAAAATATAAGACTTAAACTTCTAAAAAACCAATAGGATGAGTATATTTAGAACCTTTATCACCTTATCCTAGAAATATATAATTTTGGGACCTTTAAAATCCTAAACTAATTATATAATAATGTAACATTTCATGACTTTCCAAGAGTGCCCCTCATCTCCTCTTATAAAAGGCCCCCACCTCTACCACCTTCTTAACACCTTCAAAGCCATTTGGCTCGACCATAATATGCCCAAATACTCTCTAAAATTCCCTCTATTACTCCTAGAATCCTCACATTGGGCATATGTCTTCACAAGGAAGCCTTTGGTTCAAATCAAAAAGAGTTACCCGATTTTAAGGTAATGTCTTCTCTTATGTTCTTTTGTTTTATTTTGATTATCCAACCCCTTAAACTCCTGTTATTAAATTCTTTTGTAAAAAAACCAGTATATTAAATATAATAGTATGTTTTTATTATAATTATTTGATTTACACTTACAAATACCTTTGTCTAATGGTTAAAGAACATATTTGTTCTATGGGTGGCGAATTACTGCCTCAGAAAACGATGATTGTTCAATCTTCTTATAACACCTCTAATGGTGGCCATTAAGATGTAACTATATTTATATATGATATATATTATGATTATGTTTTCATTATGCTTCTGTATTTTTTATTTATGTAATATCTTTATGATTTTCATTATGGGTAAACAGAATAATTTCATTTTAGGAATTGTGGACAATTGTCCCCTCAAAGTGATTTGAATCATTAATGCCATATGTGGGATGTGTAAATGATGGAGTAAATGATATTATATATGATATTATACTTGAATTATAATAAACCTTTATATAATTATGATCTCATTCCATTAAATACGAAATAGAAATGAAAATAGTGTTCATGCGTACGTACGGCTTACCGTCTCCATGAACGGTGCATTTCATTTCTTACCTCTAAATGTTATGTAATATTATAAATGAATATATATACTAGATATATATGATATATATGATATATACATCATGAATATAATTCTGGATATAATAGATATTTTAACATATGAACAACATGTAATTATAAGAAGTTTATTTTTGACTCAAGTACCAAAGATCGACAAAACAACTGTTATTAACTTAAATAATTACCTAGTGTTCATAAGATGGTAATAAGTGATATAAAAGGAATATTGAACTTGAAAAAGGTTCGTAAGAAATTAAAAATTAACTCTAGTTTATTATTCAGGAGGATAAAGAATGGTCGAGTCAAGTTGGAGACGAGGTAAGGGACTTCGTCTCAATCTCCTTTCATTGAGGAATATTTTGTATTATACACAACTTTCTTTTATAAGGTGTATAAACCCCTTTGACTATTGCATTTATTAAAAAAACTATTTTATACAAATCGTTTTAAAAAATTACAAAAGGGAATGTTTTTTTGTCATACGTATGCGGTGACAATGACATCTCCTCCGTCGTGACCATTATTTGAGTTTCGGCTTGCTCTACAAGCCATAACATTTTTTAAATGAAAAATAAATACCATGTTTTACTTTTCATTTATTTGGTATTGAAATTGGTTTTGATAATTCTTTTATTATATCAATGTGTTGTATTGATATCTTTTGATTCAAATATGGAAATGCTATGTTTCCTTTATGCATGTTTTATGTGGTACGGTTATGTTATGGTTTATGATATGTTTAAACATTTTCATATAAGGAATGAATTGTACTTAATTAGTGACGGTTGGAGCCCGCTATAGCTCCTCAATGCATCAGTAGGTCTCATGAGACAAACAAGAGTCTTGGAACGAGGCCTTGATAAAATCTTATTTGTGGTCTTGGCATGAGGCCTTGGATACGTGGTTATGATAGTCTGGCATTATGCATTCCATCATTATGAAAGTTGTTATTGATATTTCATGTGATTATTCGACTAGTAGAATATCCATGTTTATATGTAAATGAAATTATTTCATTTTATTTTACCATATTATGTTGAAGTTCAAGTTTAAAAGGCTTTTGTTTCAGTAATACATTGCCTTAAATGTTTATGTTTATTTATAAATGTTTCCGCTATATTGGTATCCCTACCGAGCATCTAAGCTCACCCCTTTCAATGATTTAATTTTTACAGGATGTGAAGAAGTATTTTATGAATGACCTATAGGGATAATCGAAAAGGGATATGAGTGTGGACTATGGAGACCCTGTTATTGTAGTTTTTTCACTTTATGTTGTAATGTAATGTTTATAAATGTATCTAGTGTAACCAAGGCTAATAAACTAATCGGTATTTCGAGACTTGATATTTTGTGATCATGCCAATGTTACTTAATAATTCACCAACTCTAGGTAACTAAGGTCAGGGTATGTCATAAACTCTAATATATTCACATCGTTTGATATGAAATTATTATCAATAATGTGTATTGTTTCACTACGAATTAGTGGATAAGTTCTTTTGAGTAAAATAATTCAAATATTCATGTTTAAAAATAGTATGTTATGATTTTAAATCCAATTCTAGGAATACTAATGTATAAAAAATGTAAATTTACTACACTCAACTACCCATACAAATGAGAAAACATGCTATCAATATTTATGTCATTGGTCATGAGTAAAAAAATAGATTCAATGAATGGGTTTATCCAAATTCCCCCTTATTGATTTTTGACATATATATGAGATTTAAAAGTAATGGAATGAATTGATGATAGTTTTCCCCATAGTTTTAGCATTATATGAAACATAAACGAAAGAATAGTGAATAATTATATATCCTGACCATGTTCTTCTATTTTATTCTTTACATTTGTATAGTTATTTATTTGTTTATTTATTTTTGAAATTTATGTGAATGAATGTAATAAAATGGAAAAAAATAGAATCATTACCATCCCTCACGTTAATTAATATAACATAGATATACACCTCACCCAACCAATAAATATCTGCATCCAAATGAATGTAATGATAAACCCTTCCATTATAGTCCAACATGTAATAATCAAACAAAAATATTAATAATGGAGGAAATTAAGGAAAAATAATATTGAAATTTTTGTTAAACATACAATAAAATTAATATACAATAAGGTTTAATTATGCTTGATGTAATGTATAGGTCTTAATTTAATATACTACTAGATAATGGTGTACATAAATCAATTCAGAAACATATCATAAACACTAAATAGAGGAATGGGTAATGATCAATGTTTCGATATAAAAATCCAAATTTATCATGAAAACTGTAGGGGAATATTAATAAAATGTAAAAAAATTGTTTAAAATACATAAATTTAGGGGAAAATGTTATTTGACTAAGGGATTCATGTCCATAGACACTAAAAACTGTGAAAACTCATAAAAATATTTGAAAATCAACTTCAAATAAAGAATTCAAAAATAATGAAAATTTTAACATCCATTTATTCACAATGAAAATAAAATATCTTAGAGTAAACTAGAGTATTTAAAATTATAATGAATAATCATTAATGATAAAATTTTCTAAAAACATAATAAAAAAATAAAACACCAAAAAATCCATAAATTTTCCACAAAATGTTATCCCAACCCATACACGTAGAATGTCGCATTATCATTTGTATGAACCAACAAAATGATATTTTAACATGAGATAAAAAATTTAAATAGGTAAAATAAAATAACAATAAATGTGAAAGGGAAAAATTATGTTCTCAAATGCTTAAGGGATCATGTTTGGTAATGAAGATAACCACATGGTTGAGTAATTCATTAATATACTCCTTCATCCACTACCCATTGATTGAAAATTACCTTCCAGTAGCCTATTGTGTGACATTAATGAAAACATAAGGAATGATAAGAAAATATATCAGGTAATAACAATATATAATTGAATTTACTAGACATTATATTTCGTAATGAAATATTGAGAAGCTCACTATTTCAATTTGGAAACAGTGTATTCTAAACCATATTTTCATAGTTATATTTCTCTAGAACATTATTGATCTTTGTGTTCACATATGATGGTAATATAATATATTCAAGATATTTTGTTAATATGGTACTTTTATATATATATTGGGATAAAACCATGTTTCATATCATTATTGCCCCAAATGGCTAATAATAGACCTTCATGGGAAGAATATGCGATTTCATAAAATTAATTTAGTAGAGGGATAAAAAAATTGGTGTTCTAAATTCCATATTATAAAAACATAAATAATGATCCATTAACACAAATAAAATGATAAAATTTAGTCTTATAGTATTCATTAATATATACTTCTACTCCATTTTTTATATATTAGACTATCCATTTGTTTGGGGGTGGAAAGATGTTTATTTTTTGTGTTTCATAGAATACATATGAATGGGAAATGAATAATATCTATTGAAAAAGTGTGACCCTTCATGAATCTTGATAGATACAAACACTAAAAAAACAAAAAATATTTACCATATAAAAATCCAAAACAACATTTTAATAATCAGTCATATAGGATTTTCCTCCAATAAATTTAAAGTACAATAAAAAACCATAAACATTTCTAAGAAATCAATTTAACTAGGAAAATTATCCCTAATGTAAATTCCCATTAAAAATAACATAGAATAATGTTGTTTATTGTATCATCTAAATTATCCAAGAAATTTTTTCATTGTTTATAAAACATGATCTCGACTTAAAAACACAAGCGCCTTATCAAACCAGATAGTTCAATATAATATTGAATATAATACATTATTAGTTATGGTTTGGAATCCAAAATGTCCCCCAAAAATATATTTTTTAAAAAAATTAATAATAGAATAAATCTCTGGATTTATCACACTTTACTTTATTACTTGGTCACTATAAATATGCCAATGTAACGGATCATCCTAAAAGAAACTAATAATAGCTATTTTGTTTTTTAAATTAGTGTTTATTTATGTTCAAATTAAAGTTAAAATGATACCCTTTAACTTTTTAAATTATCATACCCTAGAGATGTTCCAAATATGGAATAATGGTTCCCATCAATAAAATATTCTCTAAGTGGTGCATATTCTATCATATCATAGTTTGACTAATGAGTGATAATTCACATGCATCCATATTCCTTGTTCACTAACCCATTATTTTATATTAGCTCAATATCCATATTTGTAAGTAGTGATATACAATGAATAAATACAAGATTCAAATTTTTATTCATCAAGAGGGAATCAAGGAAGCATAGCATATGAATATAACAAAATTTTAATATAATTTTAATATAATTTTAAAATATAACCATATAAAACTCACATTACATTGTTGAATACTTTTCATAATTTGAAACCAATATCTATGAAACATAGTCAATCAAATGGAATTTACCTTCCACTATATGAGATAATACCTAAACAATTATTATTTTATAAGAAATACAAATTTTTTGTAATGGTACATACAACCATTGGGGATCTTCAAGCAGTTGTGTGGTGGTAATTTTCTCCATATCATCAAAGGAATACCTACATGAATAATAAAACAGAAAATAACAATCCTTTTGAATAAATCTTGATAGGGGTTGTTAAATATTACTGAAATATATTATTAATTAGAATAATATGATTTAATTCCAAAATGTGATCAAATATCACACATACATAAATGATTTTAAATTGCTGAAATAATAAATCCTTGGGAACTATCAACCATTATTGCATTTTTTCACAATACATTACTTAGTAAAATTTTCTACTCTTAAATGAATATTAATTTATAAATGTTTAGAACGATATTATTGTAGATAAAAAAATTTAACACATTTCCCTAACATAGAATATACTCATCATATTAGGAACCATGCACCGTAAAATAATATATAAATATCTCAATTCATGTCTTACGAAAATTATATAAAATACAGAACATGCACCTATGGAATGCACATTGGGTGATATAATGAACAAATGAAATAATTAGGTATGTAAATGTATATAATTGTGTATTTAATTTCATATTATTAAATTCAACTGTAGAAATAGAATCATAAAAATAAACAAAGATATATCAACCTAAAATTCTAAAAGATGAAAATTGTATATTAGGGCATATATGACATATAACAGAAATAATTGATAAAATATAACACATCAGGATTTTATAATTTAATTAATTTAATGAAATTATATCTTTAAAATATATTTCATTACCTGATTCACTACATTATCTTATGTTACACACAATAATAAGTTTCTTCAAAAGATTGTGATACATGCAAGTCCATGTTTTACGAGGCAACAATAAATAATTTAAATTATAATTCAACATATCTCTTTGATTTCTAAATGAATTTTATTAATATAATAAACTAAATTATGAAAATATATATTTTAAAAAATATTTATTAATGATATATTGATTAATAATAAAATAAGAATCATTTAAATAAATGAAATATTTTCTAAAAAAATTTATTTTTTTCAAAAAGACGTACTATCTACACTTTGTGCACGTATTTTAAAATTAATTTTTACAACATATAAAAAATATATATGTAAAAATAATATAAAATAGATATCATTATATCAAAATGATTTTAGGGTTATATTTCAGGATTTTTTTTAAAAGTTTCATTTTAGAGGAATAGTAAAAAATACTAAATTTAAATAAAAAATGACTTTTTGATTGAATAATTTTTATCAATATATTATATTATTAATTGGGTTTAATTTAAAATTATTTCAATTATATATATATATATATCCAATTTAGGTCACTTGAATCATGTTCATATTGAATTCTGATATCACTACTGGAAATTTAGCATATACCCATGGAATCAAGAAACTATGGGAAATTGAGGCGTCAGTATAGCGTTGAGCTGTATCAATAGTTGGAAAAACCTATACCCACTGTTTTAAAAATCACGAGTAGAGTCTATACCCTTGGTTAATCCAACTATGGGTCTTTAAAGTGTCGGTATAGCAATCAGTTATACCTTCAGTTTATGAATGTTATGCCCATAGTTCAAAAACTATGGGTATAGTAATTTTAAATAAAACGATGGGCAGAGGCATCAAACCCTCACCACTACTCCTTTGTTTATATCCATATTTTCTTATATATGTATAAACAATGGTAAAAATAAAATGAGGCATGTGGGTTACAAACCATTACCGCTGCTCTACAACTTAAGTACCTTACCACTACAACATTTTCACATACTTATATATATATATATATATATATATATATATAAAACTTGGTATAAATAAATTTTTTTTTGTGGGTTTCAAACCCTGACCGCTGCTCTGCAACTAATGTCCCTTTCCTCTACACTATTTACACATACATATATATATATATATTATCTTATATAAAAATATATATACACACACACACACACACATATATATATATATAATATGGTTATTAGGAAAAAACCCTGGAAATATACTTTCCCACCCATGTTTTTTTAGTATGAAAACATAATGGACCCTATAACCATAGTTTAGTAAATTTGTGGGTATAGGTTTCTTTGTAGCATTGTCATGCATTTTTTGGATTCCTGTGATTACGCGAGTACCCTATAACCAAAATTTATCATAAACCTTGAGTATAAAATATAAAATTTTCCCTATACCCACAGTTCATGAAAACATTGGTTATATACCCATTATTGTGTATCGTATAATAGATTTCAAACTTTTGAAAAATTTCTCTTTAAAAACCTACTTTCTCATCGATCCTCTAGGATTAATTTTAAAATAAATTTTTTGACATATATCAATTGAATTGTAAAAATTTATCTTAATATTTTCAATCATAAAAATTTAAAATTTCTTGTGTGGGTAATTAAACTTATAAACAATGTTAATATTGAATACAATACAAATTATGTAACGAGTTTTTGGAAAAAATGGATTAACTAAGGGTTAACCTATGATGATAATTTTAACAAATTTCCTAAAATAATATAAGACACCCATGTTAAATATATATCTAGAACTTATATATTATATTTTATATAATTTATCATTTTTTAGGATTTTATAATGGTAAAAATGTGGATATAATTGAATCATTTAACAAATAACAAATATGCCACTCACCACACTTATAAAAGGCCTCCCACTATTCTCTATTATTCACAACCTCAAGATATTTTATAAGGACATGAAAGCCCCAAATAACATCCCAACATCTATGAAATCATATTATAATCCTTATTTTGAGCTTAAATCCATACTGAGATAGTATTTGTGAAAACCAATTGAAGATGCCTGAAAAAGATGCAACGTTCTTCAATGAGAGTTTATTTCATTCATCCTTTAACTCCCTAAATTATTATTATAAAATTGTTATATAATAATAAAAAAATATTAAGTATAATTTTATGTTTTTATAAAATCTAAATTACAATATTAAATCTCTAGATCTATCAAATTTTTAACAAAATCATTATTTGTTTATACAGTGGACTGCTACCATGGGAACCAATTTCACTCATTTTTCCTTTACCACCAATCACAGTTTAGTATGATGAATGATATAAATTATATACATATAATTTAAATAAAAAATAATTATATCTATTCAATAATAATATCATATATACATCTATACATTCCATTATATATGTGGTACAATAATGTCACTCATGTGAACAACTGAGTACCGCCTCATGTAGCGATGTGATTTGTATTTCAATAATTCATTATTTGGAATGTCATAAAGATATAAGTATTATTATATGTTACATAAATGACCTAATTTTTTTATTAATATAATATTTATAAATATTGAAATAAAATATATATTTTAAATTATTGCCTTTCCAATCACATAAATAAGAAAACATTTTTCATGTACATGTGGAATAACACCTTCACGAAGAGATGTGACTCACTTTTAAACACCACCAGACATGTATGATATATTTAAGAATAGTTGTTTAAATAATATTCTTTTATAATAATTATATAAACTTAATATTTTACATAACTCAGTTTCATAATGACCATTGAAAATGGAAATGTCACTCATATATACATACGGCTTACTGTATCTTTGATCATAACTTACTTTGGAGCTCAAATAAAACTATCATAAAAGGTAGGGAAATTTAATTTATTTAGAAATATTATAATTATATCATAATAATTATAATCTGTACTACGGAAAATAAATTTTTTTCAAGAACCAAAACATTCTTAATGAAACATGCCTAATAAAACATGAAAATTAACATCCAAAATAAAGATATTTATAGTAGATTATTACTGAGTTTTTGATATAATATTATAAAATTATAATATATGATATTATAAAGATTAATATTATTTTGTAATAATATAAAAAAAATTCATAAACCCATGATATAAGATGTTAAATAATGTTGATCCAAAAGGAAGAGTGAAGTAAGAGATTTCATAACTCAATTCCCAATCATTGGGTTAAACATATACATCACTGATTGTGTACATCTATGGTGATGATTATAATTACTATTATTTTAATATATTTTATTTCTACCTTTTCAATTTTGATCTAAATTTTATATACCTAACCTATTAATTGGTTAATTATCATTTTAACATTATCCTCATTTCAACGCTTTACTTCGAAGTCACAATTTCATCAGGACTGGTTATAAATATTTTTAAATTAAAATAGATTATTTGATAATTTATTAATAAACTATTTTATTTTACACTACCAAAGCTATTAATGAACCTTCTCATGTAATATTACCAGTTTCCAACGCTTTGGAACTTAATCTTCATTTCCAAAAAATTATTTCAAACATTTTTTAAATTATTTATTAAATTATTTTTTACCCATTCTAACTTGATACAAACAAATTCAACAAATTTATTTCC
The DNA here is from genome assembly GCA_963277665.1 of Viscum album. NCBI lineage: Eukaryota > Viridiplantae > Streptophyta > Magnoliopsida > Santalales > Viscaceae > Viscum > Viscum album. The sequence continues at coordinate 915,833,454 of OY728164.1, read as the reverse complement.
TTCCAAAACATCACCCATTTTATTTTAAATAATAATACGAAATGAATATTGTTAAAATTTCATAAACAAGGATCCTTTCTAATATAATTAAATTCAAAAAAAATTCTTATAATTTTTTTTGAGATATATAAATTTACCATATATAATTACATTGATGCTTAATTTTCATGTTTAAAATGTTATTTATTGATGAAATATTTATTCATAATATTCTATAAATTCTTATTTTTTTAATTATTATTTTCAAATAAAACGATTTTCATTTTTTTTAAAGAATTTTACAAAATTAAAAGGATATTTTACTCGTGATTTTTTTAAAAATATTTTTTATGATATTTCAATAGAGAAAATTTAAAAAAATTTATTATTACCCATTTGGTATATATTGTATTGATGCTATCCTTATTCTTCCTCGAGATGGTTCTAATAATTTTTACCAAATAAAGTGATGACATTTACTTTATCAATTGACTTTTATAATAATTAAATTGCATTCTAAATATTAACTTACCTTTTATAATTAGACATTATGTTTCCCTTTAATCTCTATATTAATGTTTTATATGTTTATTTCATAATCTATATACCATTTTTATAAAAGGTGTTTACATGGAATGAGATTTTTTTTTGGAGAAATATTGATAAATTGGTATGCATTACTCGATATGGATATTTGATAATAAGGCTTATCATTAATGAATTAAATTGATAATTATATATATTAGGAATTCATTGAACATAAAAGACATGGGTTGGGGATCGTTTATAGAATATCCCTTATGAATTGATAGTTTCATGAGACAAAAATAGTTTTCCAATAACCTATTAGATTTATATAGAATATGTTTTAAAATATCAAGAGGATATATCATTATAGAAAGTGTCTTTTTAAAGCTGTTGATATAAGTGAGTTAATCAAGCTGGAATGTTTTGTACCTACTATGTATTAAACCATACTGTGAATGGTGTTGATGGTAAATGTATCATGCTCTTAGGAGACATAACATATGAAAATTATATACTTCATTAATTCAGATTTCAGTTATTATTAGACATTTGTTTTTTAAAATTATATTATCTATGAAATTTTTTCATTGTCAATATATTGATTAAATATCATATGTATTCAGTTATTTACATTTCCAAATTGATCATTCATTATCTTTTTATATAAATGTAATGATTTCTTTTCTATTTACCTATCTACATTGTTTTTTTCTATTGATTAATGACATCTTATGTTTCCCATAACCATTACTGACATTACGAGGTCACCCTTATTTCGATACCTTTATCAAGAATACATGAACTATTGTATGATTGATATAAAACGACATGTTAGAGGGAATACTGTTATTCTTTCAAAAAAATTGTTACTGTTTTATTTATTCAAATTTAATCATGTATGTATCTTGTTTACAAAGGATACTGAACTGCACTGCCCTTAGAGATTTTTTTCTTTATCTATAAGCCAATGTAATAAAGCAAGACACTGACTTTGAGTTACTAGAATCTAGGACATTATAGTTCTATCAATGTTGAATTTAGTAGAAACATTATTAAAACTAATTATGAAAACATATATTATAGAACATAACCCAACAATAGAAATTCAGGATAAGTATAGAGTAAAATCTTAAAATTTTGGGAAATTATATATTATGTGTTCATTCATTGAAATACATCCATTTCTAGAGACTAAAATATAACATGGTTCTATAACAGATATACATATCAGTATTTACCCAAAAAAGGAGCATTGGGATTGACCGAATCATCACATGGTACATGGAAATGAGCATTACAGGGATTTTGGTATAATATTACTATGGAATATTATTAAGAAATTTCAAATTTTTATTGTAAAGAAATATGAAGGATTTCAATATATGATGAAAATGAATGACTGAGGCAAAATCAGTGGTTTATTTGTTTAAAGATATGGTTTATCAAAGGTATGCAAATTATGTATCATGTTAGATAAAGAACGGATTAATGTAAATATTTGTAGAGGAAAGTTGATGATTATAGTGGAGGGAAGTAAATATCATCATTGGGATCCATTTATTTTATGTTGTCACATATGTGTAGAACATGGGAGTTATTCAAGTCAATGTTCTCTTCTAAATGGTAACTCATATACAAAGGAATAAATCTTGATGAAAAAAAATTGTTCCTGTATTTGTTAAAATTATATAATTATACTGTAAAAGTAATTATAACAATAGTATTTTGATTATAATAATCATAAAACATTTTATAATTTTATAATTTTTTTGAATAATATGTGTATTCATTAAAATAAGTGTTATAGATATTATCATCGGTATATGTGTATAATATTGATCTTAAGATCAATGTATATAATGACTTTACATTTTATGTGATGGTAGTCTACCAAGATTAAGGATATTTTGCTAGAAATTTATTATAAGAAAATTTTTCATTATAAACATTATTTACTATATAATGACTTTACATTTTATAGAAATTAGTTTATATTTATTGATAGACATTTTGGTTGATATAATAATTAAGAACATTTTAGAAATAATTAAATAATATTATTATATGTTTTGGAAAATGATTATATTGTATACCTTAGTGAAAAAGGTTATTTATTGATTAGTTTTATTTCAAGGGTTTACATAATATTTTTTAAATATATTCATTATATTAATATATTTTTTGAAAAATGAAAACATTCATTCCAGGTGATAACCTATCCTATCTAGAAATTTAATGGTTCTTGAAGCTATTAATGAAATATTATAAGGTTTTAACACCTACCACTAGCCTACGTGATTCCATAATTAAGATAACATTGTTTGTAGTTAAAAAACATAAAATAAATATTAATGAATAACCGGAGGTGTTAATTTTAATATGATAAATTATTCTGATTATATTAGTTTTTGAAAACAGTTGTAGAACAGGAAAAGGCTTGTCACTCATTTTGGGATCCTACGATTTCTTGAATGTGGATTTTAGTGCTTTGGGAAAAAATCAATTTGAGATATTAATTTCAAAGAGTAAATGATTAATTGGAAGTTGATCAATACACAACTAAATGATGAAATTATCCTAATAAAATATAAATGTACCAATGATTTATATTATACTATACTCAATGACATTAAATAAATTCTTAAATATTATGAAAAGGATATTGAATAAAATATTATCCTTTTAAATTCATATCTAATGAATGAAAAAGTCATATAAAACATCAAATATTTTTCTATTTGGGGACCATAACATTCCATTTTTTACTCACATTAATCATATCGATCACCTCAATCAATATATATAATTATTTACTCTTATCTTCCATGTTTATGTTTCTAGTTTCAACCATTTTTCTTCTATATAGAATCCAACTTATGTGTCACTCAATATGACTTTTTATATTCCATTTATCTCTTATAGATAGATTTTTTTAACTATTTTTATGATTTTGTATTTTATAAAAATAATTTTCAAATAAAAAACATTTTAATATTATGATCTTGTTTATTTTTAAAGGAAAAATTTATTATAGGTGGGTAAAATAAAACACCCTAAAACTCTAAAAAAAGAACATTTCATTCGATAGTATATATGACATGAAATTGAAATATTGAATGAAATTATATTCTCTCTAAAAGATGAATTATTAGGAATTTGTGAAAACAATTTCAAAATAATTATTACCAATTTTAGAAAAATTATTATAATAAAATGGAAAAAATAAATCATAATATTAAAAAAAACATATAATGAATTTCAGGTATTGTTTTGAAAAGTAACAATATTTGATGAATTGTGAAAAATACTGAATTTTAATGTATAATTTCATTATCATTTATATAATATAAATATTTTAATTATATTTAGAAACGGGTTTAATAAAAATTATTTCAATTCAATATCAATTAATCTAATTTATTTCATTGGAATCATTTTCATATAGAATTTTTATATAAAATAATATTAAACATTTAAATATTTTTTATTTAAAAACCATATTTCTCATCATGTCGGCATGATTAATTTTAAATTGAACATCTCATATTCATTGAATTAAAATTTTAAAAAATTATTAAATATTTATTATTAGAATAAACTATAATTTATAATATTTTCAACTTTTTTTGACCAAATTGAAAAGTGAAAGCTTTAAAAATTACTTTTCATGGTTAAGGTCAAAAATTGATTTATAGGGGGTCAAATATCTATTATATGTGTAATAAGTGACAAAAAAACTATTATAATAAAATTATTATAGAAATTTATAGAAATTAAATTTAATAATTTTGGGAAATTCCCGATTTTTAGGCTTTGGTGATGATAAAAACAAGTGTATGATTGGATATTTTCAAAAAATTACAAATTTTCCAGTCACATAACTTATATAAGTCATCCCCATCTCCTTTTATATTAAAACATTTAATTCCATTTAGTTCCACCCATACCAACCCAAAAAACATCCCAATCTCCATTTAATCATCCATGAATACTTATTTTCAGTATGAATCCTATATAATAATGATTTGGTGTATATAAAAGAAATATAACAGAAGAATATGTAATATTATTCCACAATCATTTTTATTTTATTTCATCTCCCATGTCCCTCTATTCATATTATACATTGATAATATAATTTTTTTGTGTCCTCAATATAATATGATGTTTTTATAGTATGTTCATTACGTACAACCATATCGAAATCTATCAAATGGGTTTAGAAATCATCATTCGAGTGTCAAAAAGACTACAGTATTCTGAATCTTAATGATTTCTCTTTTCAATTACCACCTCTCATGACTAGGAATGATGGTGTATATAACAAATAAATAATATTTATATAATAATTATACCAATGGAGTTATTATATAATTTTTATCCTTTAAATTTATAGCACACCCATGTATTTGGTGAAATATTTTTTGAATAGATTTGAACATTTTGATATTTTTCTTTTTACACAATACTAAATATAGATTTTTTATATGGAAAAACAATGTTTGAATTGTTTTTCACACAACACCAAGTTATTATTTCCCAACAGAGAAAACCTAGGCTAGATTTTGGAACATGAAACACTATTTATGGCTTGTTTAACATGTAAGGTAAAATTCATTTGATATGTTGTGATATATCGAACACTGATTTTTATCAAACTACTATATAATATTAATATGAATATTAAAATATTATTATAGTTACCACCTATCCATTTGAATGGAACATAAGCGTAATATTAAATTAATATTGAAAAAATTCTTTACATATGTATATTAAATGAATCCATTGGTTTTCAATAATTATAATTTTATGTAATAACGCTTTTAAAATTTAAAAATTAAATTTCAAATAAGACTATTTTTTTGTAAAAACACAATTTTATCTCAATAAATTAGACAAACCACTTTTTATTAATGTTTTGAATAAAATATAAAATATTTTATATTCATTAAATATTTTTGATACTCAAAAAATATATTTTATATGTTTATAATAAAAATAAATCTAATTTTATCAGTTGGAAGATGTATTTTTATAAAAAAATATTTTTACACCTTTTAATGTAAAACCCATTTCAAATATATAAGGAACATTAATATTTTTATTGGTTTTAAATAATAATTAGATCAGTTTTATATCAATAAATAATTTTCAGGTTATTTTAATCGATAATACATATAAATTATATATAAAAACAATAACAAACTTTTACACATTTTTACTTTAAAAAAACCATCTTTATCATCCCTTTTGCATAATTAAATTTACATTAATTTATGCCACATTCATGATTGAAATTTATAAAAATATATTACATATTTGTAATCGTGAAAATTTATTATTATTAATAATTTCAACTTAGTTTTTTTCAAAAAATTCTATTTAATTTAATTAAAAACTATTACAATGATTATGGTTAAATTATGCATAATAAGGGACAAAACATAGAACCTAAGGGCCAAAATGATCTAGAAACGTCTACAAAATTTTATTTCCGGAACTATTTTATCCATATCCCCTATTTCGTTTAATTTTAACCATTATTGGAGACATTTTACATGGAAAAACGTTGTTGGAATTCCTTTATAAAAAGTTTTAAGAATGTCACTCATCCTCCACTATAAAAAAGAAATCCCCACTCCCACTAATTCAAACCTCTAAATAAATTTTTGTAGAAAAAAAATACTTGAATAATCTATCAAAATACCACATTTATTCCTAAAATCCTACCTTTATTCATAAACCCATCCAAGTAACCCCTTTTATGCAAACCAGAATGAGTTACCCAGTTCAGTTGTAACATCTTTCCTCAAGACCCATTATTTTAAATTCAATCTCCACCACCGAAATTATTATTATTATATTTTTATATTATAATATTTGAATCCTATATATACATATTTGTTTTTATTACTAGTGTTTTAACTACAATTTTTCAATCTTCCTTCAAATTGGTAACAAATTTCCATTCTTGTGTATGAGGGACAACTCATTCATAAAATGACATTGTTTTTTTTACAACCTGTCAAGGGTAAAAATTATATTTTACACACAATTTTTATATTATATATATTATATATATTATTATTTTATGAATTTTGAGTTATTATATAAAAAATACATCTATGATTTCCATCCTATGCAAATAATATATCTTTATTTGTGGTTGTGTGGACTATTGTTGTCTTAAAACAATGTGATTCATTTAAAATTTTCATGAATGTATTGATGATGAGATTAGTGAGATAATATGATATATATGAAATAATAAATATATTTTAATTATGTTATAAATATATATATATGTGTAGGTGTGTGGGGGGGTGTGTGTGTTTTTAACATTCTATATTTCAATACATCCATAAAATGGAAACAACGTTCATGTGTATGTACGACCTACCATCTCCATGAGTAGTGCCTTCCATTTCATATCTCTATATTATATAAATTATTATAAATAAATATATAATTGATATATATTATATTTATATGATGTTTTATATTATTGAAATATGTAAATCATGATTTATGTAAGAGGTTATAGAATAACAAGCCAACACACATACAAAAAAGATGATATTAACCAAAACATTACATTAACATGGATATGAAAACAAATGCATAATAAAAATTTATAAAAAATAATATATAGTATTATTTATAATATTATTTTTGTGAGGATGATTTACAATAAACTTTTATTTATTATATAGGAATTATGAATGCGGACAAAGAAATTAAAGACTTAATATAAGAGGATTTCATCTCACATTATATTTCTATGAGATACATTGCATATTCACCACTCTCTTCTTTGGTGTGGTGTATATACTTCCCTATGAAGTATTATATCATTAATTTTCTTTTTTTAATGATACTCAAGGATCTAATTTATTTTATTCTTTCTTTTTTATCATGAATCTAACATTACTCAAGTAGTGAGTGTTTTGTCATTTCACTTTTATATTTCATGTGACTAAATTCATGTTCGGCTCCTATTTTCATATATGTGGTGTTTTTACATCCCATGAATTTCATATATTAATATTATAATTAAATTTATCTGTATATATATATTAATTTTAGTTTCCTTATTTTATGATGTTTTATTGTTTATAAGATTCAAAATCAGTTTTATCGTATTGTATAAATTTACCCTCATTGAGACACATTTTTTTATATGCTACTATATTTTTTTATGAGGTACATGTAATTACAGTGGACATGTCATATCATTTATCTATTCATTTAAATTATATTCCATACTTCATGTAATATATTTTTATCCCATGGGGAGTATGATTCAACATTAAATTTTTTTAATAATTTATTGAAACAATGTCAATATTTATATGCATTATTTATGATTATGCTTACATGGATGAATTATCATGATCCATATCTCATAAAATCTCATGAATTTTATAATACACAAGAAATTAATGAAATAATCATGTATTGGAACCATATTTCCACACATGGGTTGTTATTATACTTTAGAAAGTGTAATTAAGAAAATACCACATTATTAAACATTCTGGTTAGAACTATTTTTTTTATAAATTTTTTTGAATAGGGTCCTTGTAATGTTTCACAATTTATATCCAAAAAAAAAATTTAATTTTTTTTCAAGCTTTATATATATGCTTTTAAATTTATTTTCACTTGAATTGTTTTCAAAACACTTTCAAGATTTCCTTATTGGAATTAAATGTTTATTTCAAAGATAAATGATTTAAATAAAATTTCAAAAGGATTTCATACATATGTAATGAAATTTTTTTTCAAAATAATATCAAGACTATATTATATATTTTCATGGAAAATGGTTTTTAAACTATTTTCATTATTCTTTAATAATATTTAAAGGATAATTATTTTCAAATTGTTTTCAAGATTATTTTATATGTTTTTAATGGAAATGTTATTCATAAATTTTTCAATGATATTTAATAATTTTTACAGGAAAAATTATTTCAAAATGTTTTGATGGTTAATTTATATGATTTCAGTGAAAAAAATACAAATTATTTCTAGACTCCATTATAAGTTCAAAATTTATTTTAAAATAAAGTGTTTTTCAGATTGTTTTAGATTTTAAAATGTATTTTTCTAAGAATAAATGATATTATTCTGAAGAAATATTTTTAAATTATATTTCAAAATTTTTCCATCTAATATGACATATTTTGGTGTTACTCATTCCTTTATAAGATAATAATACAATGGTTCAATTAAAATTTTTTATCTGAATGGTTTCCGTTTTGATTGAATGATGTTTATGAATCCCATTTATTATTCATGGGTTATATGATTATGAAACCCAATTCTCTTACATAGTTTATTTTGTTATGTAATACATTTTCCTTTCAAGGGTCATAGTCTTACGAAACCCACTTCTATTCATTGGTTATTATTTGATTGTATTTTTATGAAAATTATCTCTTTTCTACCTTTTATGATATGATGAAATGATTATGATACCAATTTTAATTCATGGGTTTCAAAATGATTTTTTATGATATTTTTGCATAAAATTTTATGATTTCATTATGAGACTAGATATGTCTAAATATACCCCCATTGAATTATTTATGTAATTATATCTCATGAGATAAAAATGGCTAAAATGATGATTGAACTCATTTTAGTAAAAGAATATTTCCTCTAAGATGGTATGGATAGTGAAAATTTACATCTAAGATGGTTATCGAAATGAATATTGACTATGAAGATGGTATGGGGAGTGAAAAAATAATACTAATATTGAATTTTATCTGTGGCCTTGATTATTATGGAAATCATTTTATATGGTGATGTTTCTGCCACAAATATTATGTCTAATTATTATGTTTTTATTTCATGGATTATGATTATGATTCCCATATGAATCATGTATTATATACTAACAATATTTATTCCATCACTCATGTATATGATCTTTGATTTTCTAGGTATGATATAAAAATTTTATACGCATGTTCCCACACAATTATGTCCATGTTATTCTCTTATATGTATTTTCCTACCCTTATTGAGGGTTTATGCTCACCCCTTTCTCCTATTTTATTTCCCATGGTTATGAAGAATAGTTTAATCAAGATTTAATAAATTGAATGGTTATTATATGACATATTTATGATCATTCACCATGTTAGAATATTTTATTCCATGATTCATAATACCCTAAACTATTAAACTCCTTAGAAATATAATTTTGTAATATTCTAGATATTAATATTATTTTATGTAACATCCATATATGTTGATACTTGGTCTCTAGAGTTGGAATCTATTGAATGGTTATGTTAATATTTTTTAAATGGGATGAGAAATTAGTAGATAGAACGCTAATGGAATTTATAAGGATATGTATAGTGATGTCTCTAAGGGTAAGCCTAAAGTGATAGAGAATAAATAATTTTCGATAATTTAGAAACCCTATAACTAATTTTCATGATTAATTTTTCAATACTATCATAATTATTTCAAACATTGTTCTTTTTGGTTTTAGTCAATGGTGGTTCCTGAAAGGATTTAGGTTAACCTTGAATGCATTGGATATTGTTTTGATGAGATGTCAAATGGGTTGGTCACTAGAGTAGTGTATGTTGTGATCAGGCATAATCAGTTCTCATGGAACATGATTAGCAATATTTATCTTAACAAATTATTAGAATAAAAAAATAATTGATGTTGGGAGTTAAATGTGTGTTCGGGTAATGAATACAATCAAGTAAATTTTATTTTGTTTCCTACATGTCGATAATGTGGGATGAAAAACCAATGTGAATGACGTAGAGGAACAAGAAGGTGTTTTAACATTCGAAAAGAAAGACACATATCAAGTCTTTGGAACTAAAAAAATGAAATTCATGGTTAACAAAATCGATTTGAATTTTGGCCATCCTGATGTATTATAAAAAGTTGACCGTTTTTTGTTTTCAATGAATGGTAATTATTAAAATTGATGACTTAAGTGGAATAATTTTGAAGGGAAATTGAAAGGTGGTACAAGTAATTGTCATATTATAGATGATAATGAAACTATAGATAAAATTTGAAATGAAATAAGTATAATCTAATGGGATGAAGTATCCCTTTTAATGGTTTTTTTATAACGTCTTGAACCAGGGATCCACTGAACTGATTCCCTGAGCTGAATTAACATATGACCTCAAGCACACCTCATCATACACTAGATGATTCCGACTATTATCAAGGATATAATATTTCATGTGGGGATACTATACCATCATATCCAGTGTAATTTACATCATATAACAATATAAATATCATAAAAAAATTAAATAACATTTAAACATTCATAACCATCAACGCCAAAATTGGGTACAAAGTAAAAAATATAAATTATCATGTCATGCCATACTGTTAATTTCCTCAGTTAAGAAAAACCCAAACTAGAAAAAAAAATTGAATCTCTAAATGGCCATAAAAAATGTCTGGAACCATATCCATATGCAACCCTAGAACAAATCAACTCTCAATCATCGGGTCATTTGGTTACTCTAACTTAAAATCCTGAAATCTACTCGAGTAGCCAATGGTGACCTGAGCATGGTGTGAGTATAACATAGTAGGATACCACCAAAACTTTCTTAGAAATAACCATTATAATATATTGTGGATGAAAAATAATAAAAAATATGTGTAAAAAAACTCATGTGGGTTTTTATACAATTTTATGCTTAGTCATATTCAATATAACTACCATCTTCATTATTAAAATGTTATTCATTAATTAATCCATTTTCATCATGTCTTCAATGGGTTAGGAATATATATCATCTAAAAAGGATTCTAAGATTATCAATCACTATATATAAGTGAATAAATAAAATTTACTTTCACTAGGGAGGATCACATCACATCAACTCATATTTCCCACCTCAATGCCTCAGTCTGGGTGGAATGGAATCGATTGGCTAATAGATCCTCAGTCCCCTTACCTATCCCATACTTTTTGGGATGCAGTTTAGAGCCTCATTCTAACATGAAATGTGGGAATAGAATCTCATGTAAATACCCCACTCTATAAAGTCATATGTACATGTTTATTTTCCTTTCTCCACACATATACCTTCACACAACCAAGTATAAAAAATGACCCAAGGAAATTCCATCCAAAACAACCTACATGGTAATTAACTTTATTCCAAAACCGATTAACACATTTAACATTTACATTACAAATCCATTAAGTCCAATTTCCATTTATTATTCCTAATACAAAAAGAATATTCACCATTACCATATATTACCCAATATTAACCAATTACCATACATTATACCATTTTTCTATTTTATCAATTCTGTATAATATTTGGACTTATTCATTTCAAGTCCAATTCTTTAATAATATCGGCCAACCACTTTATTACATTCAACCCAATAAGTATGCCCCAAAATTACCATGTATTAACTCATTCAATATATTCATCAATTAACTTATTTTATCTCATTTAACACATTACCCATTTACCCATTACATTACTCATCAATATGTTCACTATTTCATATTCTCAAATCATCTTATAAATTCTATAAAAATTAAATAAGCATTCAAAATGATCACAATTATACAATATTTCCTATTCCAGTGTCATACCAAAAATCCCTTAATCCATTATCACCATAGGAACCACTATAATTATTCCATTTAAAACTTAATAAAACATTTAAAATGTTCTTCATGTGATCTACATTATCACTCGACTACCCTTTACATAACCCTACCACATTCAAGGTTCAAGAAATCCAATGAATCCAATGGGGGACCTAAATGGTATTCCCCCCATAAATACATCCCATGGTTACAATGTGTTGTTAAATTTACAATTTAGACATCCATTTCACCAGATCTAACTAAATGATTCCATCACATCACAAGGTGAAACCAAGAACATAAGCACACATGCACAATCCATATCAATAATATATGATATAACTTGTGACCCACCTACCTTGAATTTGATGGTGATAATGATCTTAAATGTGTAATTAGATCAAGATTATAGAATCCTTTGATTCCCCAACCTATATTCCATTAGAAAAGTGGGTTTTAGGGCTTCAAATGAGGATGTGAAGAACTACAAACCCAAATCATGAATAGAGATGCAAGAGGAGCGTTAGACATACCTAGGGGTTCTATCTACAACCAACAATGATAGAAATGGCCTATAATCGGAGGATTACCACCCTTGTGAACCTCCTGTTGATTTGGTTTGTCTTAATCATTTATAGTGGAAGTAATGGGGGATAAATTGGATGGTAATCTAGATATCTGATAATGGAAAAATTTTAAAATTATCATCTTTTTTATTGGTCCATGGTTTATCCGAAAATATTATCAAAACAATCACAAAACGTGTTCAAGACACTTTCCAAATAAGGTTTGGACAAATGATTATATGGAGAGACCCACACGGTTTATAAATAGAGTGTTGACCGTGCATTATTCTATTGCCAAAATTTCACAATTCAGCCTTTGACATCGCATGGCTTAATTAATCATGTGCCAGTCAGGCGCTAACTGTGCAGCTTGTATAAGTGGGCCTAGTTTTCCATTATTTTGCATCCCAAACCCCCAGGAAACCACCTAGGACCCTCATGCACTAATGAAAAATCACATTATTAATAAACAATAGATTCTACCCAAAATATAATCAATATATTAATTTATGATGACCAGGAACATAAAACCCACCCACCATATACCTTCTCATCATTGAGTTTCATTCCCAAGAATCACTGAGTTTCGAAAACAAGAAGATAATATTAATAGGCACACCTATACTTTTACCATTTTCCCACTTTTCTTGTTAAATATTACAATTCTATCCTGTAATTAAAACCAATGGTGTTGTCTTTCTCTGTAATACTTCCACACCCGAACCCATAACACAGGTTAGATACTTCTAAAAGGTTGAAAAAACATCAACCATAAATAAACCAGTAGAAATAAATAAGGAAATATTAATAAATATTTCCTAATTTAAAGAATAGAGAAACCACACACCCAGAATCATACCATCAGGAAGGAACCAATTGAAATCCCATCGTTCTGATTCACCTTGCCACTGATGACCAGAATCACATGGTGTAATTTTACTATCTTTTTAAAAGTCTGATGGTGACCAAAACCTGATATCACCCAAATTCAAACACACAAACATTCCAAATGAATTTATTGATTAACATTGATCCACCACTCGTGTCCCAAAGATCCCAATCCAAAACATCTCATCCAATCACAACTAAACTCTCATGGCAGTCAACCAATTAAAACTTTTCCTAGGAATTCTATTACGGCTAACTCACCTAAATAGTGATAACTCAAGTCCCTCAACCATAAAACTCCAATCATGTCATCATATAACCACTTTCTTACAACAAAATCAAATCAGATATGGGTCTCTCTCAAAACACATGTTCATGTTTGTCATCTTAGGTCAGACAACCCCCGGCTATCTTGTCCCATAATAACCATCTTCCAATAATGGAACACTATCGTTTTTTTTTGTTCCCAAGGATCTCATTGACTTGTAGCCTACTGTTATCATCTAACTCTCCAACTGAGGTAGTTTCTTGACTTTTCATATAATTCCACCATCATTGTATCACAACTTTCATATCCATCATCAGGCTTCACCACCCCAAACATCATTACCAATACAAGAAACCTTCCATTCATAAACTAACTAAAGCAGACATTGTTCTCGTTCAATCCCACCCCAAAAGCTGAAATTCTCTTCTCAACACAAAAAATCAACCAAGTGTGATTTACTACTATCAACATTCATATTTTTCTAAAATATACGTTGAATTATCATCAGTTGACTCATCCTATAACACTTATCATTAAAATGTCATGAAACAACATCACATGACCAAGGATCCTTCAAAATTCAAGACATTAAAATTCCACCCAATGAAACTTACTCGAGTCAAATTCCAATTTTTAGTGTAGTTATAGAACCTGATTTATTTTTCCACTAACTATTTGTACAAAACACCAATGAAATCAATGATAAGACATATGAGTCAAAAATTTCTTTCAAAACCACCCTGTTCCCAAAGCCATTGCTCAGGTAAATAAGACACAATAATTAAGGCCCAAAATGACACTCTGAGAGACGTAGTATGCACCTCATAAGTTTCTCATTGCATCCAAATGTCATTACATAAAGTCATCAATCTCCTCTCTACATCCTGGAATAACATATCACTCCACACCTTAATAGTGTCTTTACCATTTATCTCAATGTGTAATTCCATCCACATTCTTTACACATCACCATGAGATAAACTCCAAAACATAGACATGGATGTTGATATTTTCCCCAAAATAAAAATCACCCAGTTCTCATTCCTGGCTTCTGTAAATGACTCCGAAGATATTTTTTAACACTCTGTCTATCCCAAGGACCTCAATCGAAACCATTGATGGTGTACATCCTGTCATCCATATCCAAAAATTTCACTCACATGAGTGAAAACCCCATGATTTCACACGTTAATAAAATCACCTTCATGTATCATGGAATAAATCCAAAGCTCCTCAAAGATCATGCTACAATGTCAAGATGTTGGACATGATTGTCGCTAACTGAGGTATGTTATGAATTTTTCATTGAATACCACCACCAACATAGGCATGATTGATGACATGGACTCACCACTACTCTACAAACATCCAAAAATATGTTGTGAACCAATGTTTCCAATGTAACAAATTCTAATACTCCCCACAATCACCGTCAGTATGCCCAAAACATTTACCAACCGAAAAAAATTCGATCACACCAATTAAACCAAACATATATTGTGTAACCAATATTCTTACCATGAATTCTTTAATAATGAAGAATTATGATCGTAATAAAAATTTCACCTCGGCAAATCAATGTTTACAAATGGCACTCTCATGAACATTCTAATATATACTATTCCTTAAAAACCAAGTGACTATTTACTATAGTTTCTATACTGATGGTAACCATACACATATATTGGCATTACGTGCTCAGCTCCTTCTCTGGGTTCCAAAATAAAACATTTAATGTCCCTATTCATAATATCACCATAGAAAATGTAACATCATTAAGGTCTTGTAGACACCATATATGGTCATACCCATGATAGTTTCTAAACTCGCATTACCAAAAAACACAGCATGACGCAAAGGCCACAACCCTACCGAAAGTGTCCTAATCACATGTCCAATTCTATATGAAAACCAACAAGGCCATCAGCCTCAAATTAAAAGTTCTCAATAAGGTAACACTTACTACCGCAAATCAGCCATTAAATGGGTCATATTTACAATACAAAGAATACCTACTACCTGGTTCACCCAAAAGTTCCACCATTAAGCAACCTTTTATAATTAACTTCACTATTTTTGAACTCAATCATTTATATTTTAAACTCTATATTTTAAATCTTTTCACAATCATCATTTTATATCATTTACGTAATTCATTAAATGAAATGGATTAACCACTTTCCATCACTTTGAAAATCCTAATCTTTTAGACACCATTCAATATTTACTATTTATCACAACCAAAAATTATAACATGGTCATTAAGTTTCATTATACACACTATTCCTTAACTATTCATTTATATTAATTTCATTTACCCACTTGAATCCCGATTGTTATACACCATTTCATTCTGGTTTTACTAAATAAATAAAATGTATTATACTCTATGCCCCATTCACTAATCTCATGTGTTACTATAATGATGCATGAAAAATATATCCTTAAATTCCTAAATTGATTCATTAATGTCCAACCTCACTCCATTCCTTCCATGAGAAAAAAACATCATAAAATGGTCACATGATACAACATGTGCATCATCCAATGGTGAAATGTCACTCAACTATAACAACACACAATAGGAACAATAATTATTACACCTTGTGTCATGGTTTTTCCCTCGTACTAGGGTTAGTTACTCCAAAGCATGAGCTCATTAATAAAGCCCAACACATCCTAACCTCTTTTATACCACAAAAAATATCAAGATTTTGTAAATGAACTCCTATAATACTACATTATAACATCACTGACTCAGGATCCATTAAATTAGTACCCTGAGCCGAGTCGCCACATTATCTCAAGTGCACCTCCCTAGACGCCGAAAGTTTCCAACTAGAAGTTAGTGTCAATTAAGTCACATGGGAAGACTATATCTTCATTTCCTAAGTAAGCCATAATAGAAAAAAATATAAATAGCAGATACAAAATTCAATAACAATTAAAAATCCATAACCATATCACCCATAACTGGATAAAAACTACAAACTAAAAATAATCATGGAACACTACACAAAAAGTGTCATAGGTGTATAAATACCCAATATAAAATTAAAAAGTTACATCATAGATGATCCTGAAGAAATTCTAAAACCACAGCCATGTGAAACCCTGGCCTGAATAAACTCCCAATCATTGGGCCCATTCCCTTACTTAGACTTGCATGAATTAAAATGACTTGTGTACCCAATGACGACCCGAGAAGGACATGAGTACAAATCAGTAGTCCACCCCCAACAGTGTCTAAAAAATATCCAGTCTAAAATATTTTTGAATAAAATACTAAATTAATGATAAGTAAAAGATAACACAAGTCCATTTTTTAAAAACTTTTACCATAATAATTCCCAAAATTAGTATTTTATTCATCATTTAAAACTTATTCATTACATAATCCATTTTAATCATGTGTTTGTTGGGTTAAGCATATAAATCATATACACATGATTCTAAGGAAATCAATAACTATGAATAAGGGAATAAATTTAATCACTATCTCACTTGGGATGAACACATCACATCAACTCGTATTCCTTTCCTCGAGCCTCAGTCTTGGTGGAATACAACCATTAGTAGAATAAATCCTTTCTCTACTTCCCAAACCCATGTATTTTGGGGTGGATTTGAGAGCATCATTCAAAATAGACTCAAGGGCGTAGAACATCATGTCAGTATCCCACTCCAACAAGGGAAGTGAACATAATTATTCACTATTCACCACACTTATACTATATAATAACCAAACAAAACCAATTCCCAAATTAAACACCAACCATAAAAACCAACATGGTAATTAAAAATATTCCCCAACCCATTAACACATTTTCCATTTACATTAAAAATGCATTTAACCCTACTTCCATTAATTATTACTAACACACTAAGCATATTAACCACTACCATAAATTACCCAATATTCCCCGATTAGCATAAATTATTCCATTTATCCCATTTATCAGTTCAAAATAATTTTCTTACTTATGAATTTCAACTACAATTCTTATATCACATAGTGAAACCACTTTATTACATTCATCCCATTAGATATGCCGAATAATTCCAAGGTATTAAACAATTCCATATATTCACAAATTCCCTTATTTCCACCCATTTAACATATTCCACATTTTCCAATTCCTTTACCCACTTACAAGTTCACCATTTTATATTACCTAATCCTATTAGGAATTCTGATAAATGTTATTAAGTATTCTATATAATCCCATTTTACCCATTTTACGTATTCTCGTGTATTTCCAAATAGTATCTTATTCTATTATCACCATAAAAAACACAATATCAATTTCATTTTCTACATAATATGCCATTGAAACATGTTTTCATGGGATCCATATTATCACTTGACAATCCATCACTTAACCTTACCAAATTCTAGGTTCAAGAAAGTCAGCGCACCCCATGGGAGGTACTAAATTGTGATTTCTTATTCAAAAAATCTCGCAGGATCCATGCGGGGTTAAATTTATCTTTTAGACTCCCATTTCACAAGATATAACTAAAGGATTATACATATTAACAAGGAGGAACTTATAACAAAAACACATTGTACAAATCCATATCAAAACTATGAGATTTAACATTTAGACCACTGACCTCAAATTTGATGATGGACGCAATATAAAACAAGGACATAAATCCATATTGAAGAAAATTTTAAATCCCCATTTATGATTACCCAAGAAAAAAGGGTTCTGTGGATTCAAAAGGATATGGGAGAAACTACCAACCCTAATTCGGAATAGATAAGAAAGAGGATAATTAGACTTACATGGGGCTTCGATCCAAAACAAAGAATGCATTAAACAAACACGAATCCAAGTATAACAACCCTTGGGACACTCAGTTCCATATTTATTGTAATTCGGGATGAGAGGGGATGAAATGGGGGAGAAAAAATGTGGGAATATAAATATCTAACAATCGGGAAACTATAAATTTCACATCATTTTATATGGTGCATTGTTTATCTACATTGTTTACAAAACCATAACAAAGGAGTGAGGATTCCATTTTCAGAATAATTTGTGATCACTTGGTTATCTAGAGATACCCACATAGTTTAGAATCCATGGTCTATCTATGTGATATGAAACTATCCAAAATTGTAAAATTTGGCCTCCCACCATGCACAACTTACTTAACCGTGAGCCTTATATAGGCTGGTCTATTGAATAATTATTGTCCCAAACCCTTGGGACACCCCCATGACACCACATGCTTTGGATAAACTTTTTATTAATAAAAAAAATAGAATCAAACCAAAATTTAATCATTTTTATACCATCATTAAGAAAAGTATCACAAATTAAGGATAATGAATAACAATTTATGTGTTTATGTGTTTGGATTCAATAATTAAGAATTTTGAAATATATGGGGATTTTTTTTGTTTATGTTTCTTGTTAAGGGTATGAATGAATATGTTGAATTATTTAGATGAAGTAGAAAATTTATTTAATGAAATAAAGATGTTCATGGTAAATAATTGATTAAGGTAAAGATATCCCTTAATATGATCCAAATGTTATGATAATGATATTTTTAAAATGATGTTTCGAATACTTATTAGTAAATATGAATGTGTTGATTACCCAAGAACTCCTTATGGATTTGATGACAATGTAGTTGTGCTATCATGGATGGATTTTAAATCATTTTACAATTTAATGATATATCCAAAAAATCATATAATAATGAAACATTCATGTTTTCATAAGGATTAATCATAATTTATTGTATTACCATGTTTTTATAAAATACATGATGAAGGTATTCACAAGTTTGGTATTTCAAAAATTAATGCTACTGTATGATGTATGTAGGATGAATATTAATCTTATTTTTACAAATTTAGTTACATAACTTTTAAATTTTGGTAATTTCATCTTATGAAAGGGTTATAAGGTTTACTATTTGTGGAATGGTATATTTTAATCTTTTATTGAGGTTTTTGATATTAATGTATTATTTATCTATATGTGTATTTATGCATATTTTATACAATGTGGACAGATTTTTTATAACTATATATATATATATGGAATCAGTAATAATTCTATGTATGGATCTTATAATCTACTAATTGATAAATAATGATTAATTCACCTACATTTCATTGAATAAAAGATGAAGAGGAAAATGAACATTGAAAAACAAAGGGTGAGGTTGTCCGGAAATCATGTATATATATCTTCTCATGAATGTTTTTCAATATTTGTAAAAAGAGTCTTGATAAAAATGATGTCCTATTATAATAATTTTTTAAGATTTCAATGACGTCTTTCATAATTCATTATTCAATTGTATTGTGATTTTTAACTTATCTTGATCACCAACATTGTTATGATCACTTATCTTTATCAATATATATTATTAATAATTCATTTTTTACTTTTCTGGGTTTTCACATTAAAATAGTGTTCTCCTATGTGGAATCTTAGTTATCAGTTACATTGGGTAATATTTATGGTTCCAAATTTATTTTTTACAGAAATTTTTAGTATTAAATTAATGATATGGGTTTCTATGGAAGGTACATTCATGTTTTTAAAATTTGAACTGACCTAAAAATTTCTGGGGATAAATTAATTTTAATGCAGGTAGAATGTTACCCCATGAGATTTTGTGAATTATTTTTAAATGATATAAATTTTTAGTATTTTCAATTTTACAAACCCTAAATATAGATTTGGTTATACAAAAGAAATAGGTATGAATTTTACTCCATGAAACACCATGTTATGTTACCACACGATGGAACAATTATATTAGATTCCAGAACATAACACACAATGTTTTTCTTATGTTACACATAATATGGAAATCATTCTATAGATTTCCTTACACACTAGCCCGAGTTTTACCAAACTGCAATATAATATTAATATAGTTATTAAAATATAATTATATTTACCTCCTAGCAATTAGAAATGAATATATGAATAATATAAACTAATTGTAAAATATATTATTTAAATATGTATATAAAATTAATACATTTTCGAGGAATTATTATAATTTAATGTAAGAACTATTTAAAAATAATGATATTACCTGTCTACGAAAACTATTTTCTTTTTTAAAAATTGACAATATCTCAAAAAAATTTAATAAAACACATTTATTTATGATTTACAATAAATTTTATATATTTTATATTCAATAAATAATTTTGATGCACAAATAATACATATTGTATGTATATTTTAAAGACCCGACCTTAAACATTACATATTATTGAATTAAATTAATTATTAACAATGATGATCTTTTCTGGTTGAGAGTTTTAGAGAATTAGGGCATACCTATTACATCTCAAAAGATTACAAGGTAGACATTTCTACACAGATTTCCATTTTTTAAAAAATAAAAACTCTTGAAAAAAATGGTTGTATCTAGTTCCATGTTTTAGACAGCATTACTTTATCTTGATCCATCCTTGACCTTATTAATATTTAAGTCCTATGAAAACATTTCAAAACATGGGAGGAGCAAAAAGGTTCAGTAAGGGTTATAAAACAAAGAATGAAATAATTTTTTCATAAATACATACAAAACAGGAAATCTTTTACACACACCAGGAAATCATAAGATTTATGAAAGACACATAGAAATCATAAAAAATAAATATATCTTTTGAATCCATATCAAACTTGCATTGTAGCTATCATAGATACATATAGAGTTACATTGGAATACTCATCACAGTATAATCCCAAAATCTTGAAGGAGAAACATTCACATTTACCTCCGTCACATTACCCAATGCATTGGAGAGCTATCTCAGGCTCACCCAACCTAGGTTTATCACGGAACCACCCATATACATAAATAATTCCCAATAACCATAACATAATAATAATATATAACACTTTTATAAAGGAAATATAACATTTCCACATTCCAATATATCAAATCCAGATATTGAAATAAACAATTTTTAATCAAATAATTTTCAAAACCTTTTAAAAAGAGATTTTTGAATCAAAGTTTCCCATACCACTTTGAATCTTTTAAATGAATTATAATTTTAAATCAGTAATGTCCATATAAATATATCCTAAAACCCATCTTGAAAACATGGACATTAATGAGAAATATTTAGAAGAATAAATCTTTAAAACATTTTATACAATATTTTAGTTAAAGAATTTTTAACAAAATGAGAGACGCTTGAATACAAATAATTGTGGAATAAAATTTAATAATAACTTTATATTATCATGAGAATAAAATTATTCATGATATAATATGTCGAAAGATAGTATATACACCATATAAGACTGAATTGGTTAATAAAAATATTGAAGTCTCAATGGAATGTAAATTGAGATGAAATCTCTCATAAAGGCCATATCGTTAGGTTATGGATAAATCTACGACATAATTATGCGTGAAAAATATAAATACACTCAATATTATTGGATGTTCAGGGTAAAAAAATCAAAGGACATGCAAACATATTCTTGTAAAAACTACACAAATGAATTGGATGTTTAACTCAACAAATCGAGATTGAGTAAAAATTACTCTTATCAAGTTCATACCGATGACTAGAGAATTTATCAATGGAGTGATTATGTGTATCAAAATTATATCCACAAAAGGGGAGTGGAAATTATTACATAATAAAATTAATAGTGATTCCACACAGAATCTTGGAGAAAAATAACAATTTAAGAATATGTAAAGCCGAATGAGTGGAAATTGAAATTTCAAATTCCCTTATCAATTTGGTAACATACAAAACATACACCACATGAAATAAGGATCATAAAATGAAGATGTAAATACTAAAAAATGATAATATATTACATAAAGAGTACAATAATGGGCATTAAATACACCACAAAAATGGAAATAGTTGCAAATATAGCATGAATCTCACGTGAAAAAAAGTTAGACGAAACCCTGTACCATGTTGTAATCAACTGAGTCATATGACCAAAAGTTAATAACCACCAAATGAATCATAGAATACCATGAATATAATGAAAATCATGATAGTATATATAAAATGGTTGTACACTATACACCACATTCTATGAATATGTGGATATTAATGGAAATCTCACGGAATTGAAATTGAGATAAGAAAATCCTATACAAAAATTCGGCAGCCTAACAACACCACATAAAAATTATTAAGATGAATTGATGAGAGTAATAGTTGTTCTTTCACCATATAAAAAAAATTACATTATGGTGAATATAAAATAACATTCTCCAACAAAAGAACATGGAGAAAAAATGAAATGACATAAAAAAGAGTACTTGAAAAGAAAGAGAGAGGTCGGATCCCTTACCTCGTGTCCAACTTGACTCGATCATTATTTAATATCCTGAATAATAACCTAAAGTTAATTTATACTTTCTTAATAACCTTTTTCAAGTTTATTATTCCTTTTATATCATTTATTACCATGTTATAAACATTATGTAATCATTTAAGTTAATAACGTTCATTTTTTCGATACTTGGTTCTTGAGTCAAAATGAACACCTTATATTTACATGTTGTCGATGTGGTCAATAGTTAATTATATCTAGAATGATATTAATGATTTTGATATCATATATATCATATATATCCAGTATATACATGTTTTTATAATAGTACATAACATTTAGAGTTATGAAATGAAATGCACCGTCCATGGAGACGGTAAGTCGTACGTATGCATGAACGCTACTTTGATTAAAACATTTATTATTTTAATGGAAATAAATCATAATGATACATAGGTATATTAAAATTCCTGTATAATATAAAATATAATATTGTTAACTCAATCTTTTATACATCCCACATAAGGCATTAACAAATCAAATCACTTTGAGGGGGCGGTAGTCCGCACATCCTCAAATAAGATTATCGTATTTACCCATTATGGAAACCATAAATTCATGATATAAAAATGAATTACATAAGCATAATGAAATAATAAACATAATATATATCATATATAAATACAGTTCCATCATAATGGCCACCATGAGAGGTGGTAAGATGTAATTGAACAATCAATGTTTCGTGAGGCGTTAGTTTTCCATCCATAGAAACATTTTGTTCGTCATCCATTAGATGGAGTTGTGTGAAAGTATTGTTCTAATACTTCTTATAAATAAATCCTAGTATATTGAGGATACTTTTGTTGTTACAAAAGAAAGAAATAAAAAGTGTTTTGGGGTTGGAGACATAAAATAAAAGAAAACAATTTAAGAGAATCAATTACCTTTAATTTGGTTAACTTCCTTTGGTTTGAAACAAAATGACTTCTTGAAGGGCCCTATGCCTAAGGTAAGGCTTTTAGAAGGAGGAGAGGGTTGTTGTGAGATTAATTGGTCAGATTTTGGAAGAGCCAAATGGATTGAGAGGTGTTAGGAATTGGATAGAATTGGTCTCCTTTTATAAGGGGGATGAGAGCCTCTTTAGGAAAGTGTGAAACTATTATTTTATTATATAATGATATTCGGTTTCTAACAGTAAAAAATCATTATATTCGAAGATAAGAGGAGTCATGGTTGAAATAAAATAATACAATCAGTATTTGACATGTTTTGGATAATATTTTAATCATTATAATCTTATTTATTTAAATCATTTATTAATAAGGTAAATACTGCATCTTTATTGTGTTATAAGTAATTTTATTTATTTGATGTAAAAAAATTATAAAACAAATACCATGATATAGGAAATATTTTTATATTTCCAAAGAAAATTTATAGTCGAAAATAGGACTTATATAACACCATATAAAAATTAATTACTAAAAGATTTTTGTTTATGTAATTTTGGCCTTTACTTTAAATTACTTAATCTAAATTGTCATTATTACTTCCATGTGGATCAAAGGGGTAAAAAAATATACCCAAAGATGACCATGGTCGTTAATGACTCAACCAATAAGGTTAGGATAATTGTTAAGGTAATTTTGAATTATTATAATATTCTTTTAACCTTGAATTTCCTTATTTACCTTTAACTACGGTAATTAAAAGTCAAAAGTTACTATTTTCCAAAAATTATTTTCATCTTATTGAACCACATTTTACTTCCTAATAACAACCATGTATGTAGGTTTTTTGAAATTCAATTCACATAAGTTGTAAAATTTCATTTAATTGAAAATGTCAGTTTTTTTAACTACCACTAAGTGGTTTCACTATTCATCAATAATCGATGTTTTTCTAAAAAATAACAAAAAATCATCCTAAGCTATATTTGATATTTTGAATTCAAAAATTAATTCTATTTCTTCAAATTAAAAACATTTAAGTTTCATTAATTAATTTTAACAATAATTCCCGTTGTTAAAACAAATAGCGTGTTTTTAAGAAACAATAACTATTAAAAGATTGATACTTGTTTTTGTCCAATTTCAAAGTGAAATTAATTTCAGTGACCAACATTGGATTAAATGGTAAAAATATATTTTTATTTTACTTTAAAACAAATTAAAAATATATTCTATCCATATAAATAAATTAGATTAAAAGGCACTTTTTAATTAAAATACAATATTTTTCACTATTCATTAAAAATGAACTTTATCGGAAAAATTCCAAAAAATTTAAACAAAGTATATTTTGATATTCCCATTCTAAAGAAGGATTTTATTTGGTCATTTATAATGTATTAAAGTGACAATAACAAGATTTAAAAAGGGTTCCCCATTAAAAGGTGATAAAACAGCCTTTTAATGCAAATTATGCTTAAAATTAAGTTCATTCACATTTTAAGCCTCAAACTTTTATTGGATAAATGTAAATACATTTAAAAAATATGTATAATCATATTGTAGTTATTTTTGTTCATTCCTGCCAATAAAATGTCTAGAATTAACTACCATTTAAAATAATAATATTATATTATTAGTGTGCAGTGTAATATTCATTAGAAACCAGTTGTTGCATATCGGGTACGCTATCGAACATAGAAACCCCATTAAAGTAAAATTATTATTTAATTCAAAAATATTAATAAATTTGAAATATTTCTTATTCTTCATTTATCTACGATGTTACATCATTCCCCCCTTTTGGGAATTGCATCATCACAATTTTAAAACTGGGCTTGGAAACATCATTAAAAGCCCCACATCAGAAAGAGAGTCAATAAAACTATCACTTTAAAATAAATGATGAGAATTATAAAGGTTACCTGAGACAACAGATACTAGGATTCCATGAAAACATGGATATGGAGGAGAAAACAAACCATCATGTTCTGATGGAGAGTGATTGAAAACATGTTTAGGAGAAATTTAACCACCAGAAAATCCCAAACATGTCATGTGTTAAACCATCTTCGATTTCCCAATAGGAAAAGTTAAAAGAAAAGGATTTTGTTTTAAGCTAATTTTCATTGAGGAATTTATTTTTGATATTAACTAAAAACATAAGGAAGCACAATTACTTTTCATTTAGACTTTTATCCTTCACTAGATTTCTAACACAAACTCATATTTCCTCCATACGATAA
This sequence comes from Viscum album, assembly GCA_963277665.1. Lineage (NCBI taxonomy): Eukaryota > Viridiplantae > Streptophyta > Magnoliopsida > Santalales > Viscaceae > Viscum > Viscum album. The sequence goes on along the minus strand of OY728164.1, from coordinate 915,807,086 downwards.
GTATTCAGGATGACTTGTTGACATTAAAAGTGTTATAATCAACTTCGAGAGAATCAAATAGTCTAAAAAAGATGAACTATATATTTACCTTTTCTTTAAATATTAACTCAAACCAGAATATTTACTACAATATAAAATAATCCCCTAAAAGGATAAACTTTTACATAAATAGAAACTACTCTTAATCTCGAAAATTTTTCTTAAAGAAACCCAATGTTCAACAAAGACAATTCAATAAAAAACTATCCCTAAAATTCTTCAAAATTAATACAAAGTTTGATTGTTACCCAAATCTCATGAGGATTTAATTACATAGACATCCAAGATACATCTTAACATTTATCTCCAAGTAAGATTAGTTTCTAATAAAGTCTCATATTTAAAAGTAATTAACCCAATCACATATTCTCCATGATTGGTTAATCATTTTCATAAATAAATCAAATCATCATGTGTCCATAAAAAAAATATAGATTCTTCAAAACTAAAATTTCAACCATTATTCCAAAATTGAAATCCCATTGTATTATATCTCTCTTAGGAATATTGTGTTTCCTTAAAAGAGATAATGTCTTCCACAACAACCTTTTATCACTTAATCACTAAATCATTTTTCAATACTAAGTATATCCATTTGATAAAACGTATGTTCCAAAAATGAACTTATTATTGTTCTATGGAAACATTTTACTAAAATAAAAAGTCATAATTACCAGGGAATTATAGTAGTCTAGTGGTAGGCGATGCAGACTTGTCTCCCATCGGTTGGGGGTTCGATTCCTGCAGCCTTGCCGGATGCGACGGGTTGTCACCCATCGTACAGGTTGTCCTTTTTATAAAACTCAAAAATAACCATAACATGTTTTAACCTCTAAGGTTTCCTTATTCCTCTCATCTTCATCCAAATTCTTTATGATCTCGGCATCTTAATTCGTGATGTCTTATTTCACCACCATATGTTAAAATAAAACAGTCCCCAAAATGAAAAACAACATACCTTGATCATGGTGTCCATTTGGGTTCATCGTCATTTTGTTCACGTAGGTAGAAGTTCGATGCATTAAAAAAATGATTTAGAGATCCTTCAAAATCATTTGATTCCTCCATCCAAATACACATTGTAAAAAATGGGTCATATGGGTGTTCATTGAAAAATAGCTTTGGAAAAAAACATTGTTTATATAAAACAGTCGAACCGAAATTGATGTGATACTTTCAATTTATGGTCCTTTTAAAATACCAAATGTTTGTTCTGAGAGACTATATTTTAAAATAAAATATAAATAGGTTGTTCAAGGGTCTCTTTCTTTATTACTTTCTTAAAAATCATAATATGCTTCAAAATCTTGTGATACGGTAAAATATTTGAAAATGCCTTGATAATATTTACCATTATTGAAAATATGAGACTTTTGTGAACTTATGATTTTTCAAAATACAACCCATGACCCACGATGATAACGAGGTATAGTGGAGGTGTTTGATATCTCAAAAAACTTCTTTCTTGTGAGTTTTATGCTTGAAAAAGTTTCACAATCATCCGAACATGACATTGCAATAATTATTGCAAGCTTGTCATCAGAAACAATAACTATCAAAAGATTGATACTTGTTTATGTCCAATTTCAAAGTTAAATTAATTCCAATGAACAACATTGGATTAAATGGTAAAAATATATTATAATTTCACATTAAACCCAATTAAAAAGATAATCTAAACATATAAATTAATTAGATAAAATGAACTTTTTAATTAAAATACAATATTATTCACTATTCATTAAAAATGAACATTCTCAGAAACATTTTAAAAAGTTACACAAAGTAAATTTTGATGTCCCCATTATAAAGAAGGATTTTATTTTTTCATATAGAATGGATTAAATTTACCAAAACAAGATTTAAAAATGGTCCTCCAGTAAAAGGCGATAAATCGGCCTTTTCATGTTAATTATGCTTAAAATTAGATTCATTCCCATTTTAGGCCTTTATCTTATATTGGATAAATGTAAACACATTTAACAAACATTTATAGTCATATTTTAGTTGTTTTGTTCATTCCCGCCAATACAATGGCTAGGAGTTTATTATGCACGCATATTCTTGTAAAAATAACACCAATGAATTGGATGTTTAACTCAACAAATCGAGATTTGGAAAAAATTACTCTTATCAAGCTCATACAAATGACTTGAGAATTTATCAATGGAGTGATTATGTGTATCAAAAGTATATCCACAGAAGGGGAGTGTAAATTATGACATAATCAAATGAGTAGTGATTCCACACATAATCTTGGAGTAAAATAATCAACTAAGTATGCATAAAGCCGAATGTGTGGAAATTGAAATTTCAAATTCCCTTATCGATTTGGTAACATACAAAACATACACCATATGAAATAAGGATCAAAATATCAAGATTTAAATACGCATAAATGAAAGTATATTAAGTAAATATTACAATCATGGGAAGTACATACACCACACAAAAGGAAATAGTGGAAAATATAGCATGAATCTCACGGGAATAAAAAGTGAGATGAAACCCATTACCACGTTATAATCAAATGAGTCGTATGACCAAAAGTTAATAACCACCAAATTAATTACAGAATTCCATGAATATAATGAGAATAATTGTAATATATATCAAATGGAAGTACACAATACACCACATGCTATGAATAAGTGGCGAACAATGGAAATCTCACTTAATTGAAAGTGAGATAAGAACATCCCTTACAAAAATTCAGCAGCCTAACGGCGCCACATATAACTTCTTAAAATGAAATGATAAGAATAAGAGAGGGTCTCTCATCAGATGAAAAAAAATTACAGTATGGTGAATAAAAAAGAACATCCTCTAACATAAGAACATGGAGCATAAATTAAATGACATAAAAGAGAGTACATGAAAAGAAAGAGAGTGGTCGGATCACTTACCTTGTGTCCCACTTGACTCGATCATTATTTAATATCCTGAATAATAAAATAAAGTTAATTAATACTTTATTAAGAACCTTTTTCAAGTTTATTATTCCTTTTATATCACTTATTACCACGTTATAAACATTATGTAATCATTTAAGTTAATAACGTTCATTTTGTCGATATTTGGTACTTGAGTCAAAATGAACACCTTATTTTTACAAGTTGTTCATGTGGTCAATATTTAATTATATAAAGAATTATGTTAGTGATTTGGATATCATATATATCATATATATCCAGTATATACATGTGTTTATAATAGTACATATCATTTAGAGTTATGAAATGAAATGCACCATTCCTGGAGATGGTAAGACGTACGTACGCATGAACGCTACTTTCATTTCTATTTAATACTTTAATGGAAATAAAACATAATGATACATAAGTATATTAATATTAAGTATAATATCATATATAATATTGTTAACTCCATCCTTTATACATCCAACATAAGGCATTAACGAATCAAATCACTTTGAGGGGGCGATAGTCCGCACTTCTTCAAATGAGATTATCGTATTTACCCACTATGGAAACCATAAAATCATGATATAAATGGTAAGTATAGAAGAATAATGCAATCATAAATATAATATATATCATGTATAAATATAGTTCCATCATAATGGACACCATGAGAGGTGGTAATGTGCAATTGAGCAATCATCGTTTTGTGAGGCGTTAGTTTTCCATCCACAGAATCATTATGATCCTCATCCATTAGATATATTTGAAGTGTAGTTCTAATACTTATTATAATAACATACTAGTATATTTAGGATATTGGTGTTGTTACAAAAGAAATAAATAAAATTTGTTTAGGGGTTGGAGAAGTATAATAAAAGAAAACAATTTAAGAGAAACTGTTAACTTTAATTTGGGTAACTTCCTTTGGTTTGAATCAAAAGGACTTCTTGAAGATACTTATGCCCAAGTTAAGGCTTCTAGGAGGAGGATAGGGATGGTTAGAGCTTAATTGGGAAAATGTTGGACGATCCAAATGGCTTGAGAGGTGTGAGTAATTGGTTAGAAGTGTTCTCTTTTTAGAAGGGGGTGGAGGGGCTCTTTAGGAAATTATGAAACTATTATTTTATTATATAATTATATTCGGTTTCTAATGGTCCAAAAATAATTATATTATAAGATAAGATGCGTATTGGTCTAAATAAAATCATCCATTCAGAATTTGACATGTTTTGGATAAATTTTTAAACATTATAATCTTATTTATTTAAATAATTTATTATTGAGGTAAATACTACACCATTATTGTGTCATAAATAATTTAATTTATTTGATGTCTAAAAATTATAAAAAAATACCATGAAATGGGAAATATTTTAATATTTCAAAAAAAGATTTATAGTTGAAAATAGGACTTATATAAGACCATATAAAAATTAATTACTATAAGATAATTATTTATGTCATTTTGGCCTTTACTTTAAATTAATTAATCTAAATTGTCATTATCACTTCCATGTGGATAAAAGGAGTCCCAAAATAGACCCAAATATGACCATTGTAGTTAATCACTCAACCAATAAGGTTAGGACCAGTGTTAAGGTAATTTTTATTTATTATAATATTCTATTAACGTTAAATTACCTTATTTACCTTTAACCGTAGTAAATAAAAGTCAAAAGTTACCAATCACCAAAAACTATTTTAATCTTATTGAACCACATTTTATTTCTTAATAACAACCATGTATTTCAAATTTTTGAAATTCAATTCACAGAATTTGTAAAATTTTACTTAAATGAAAATGTATATTTTTTAACTACCACTAAGTGGTTTTACTATTCATCAAACATTGATGTTTTTCTGAAAGATACAAAAAATTCAGCCTAATCTATATTTGATAATTTGAATTAAAAATTGATGTCTATTTTTTAAAATTCAAAACAAATAAATTAAATTACTATATTTTAAAATTAATTCCCGTTTTAAAAAAAAATATCGTGTTTTTAAGAAACAATAACTATCAAAAGATTGATACTTGTGTATGACTAATTTTAATGTGAAATTAATTCCAATAACCAACATTAGATTAAATGGTAAAAATATTTTTTAATATCACTTTGAAACCAATTAAAAAGATAATATAACTATAAAAAATTATATTAAAAGTTACTTTTGAATTAAAATAAAATATTTTCACGATTCATTAAAAAATGAACTTTATCGGAAAAATTCCAAAAATTTAAACAATGTAAATTTTGATGTCCCCATTCTAAATAAGGGTTTTATTTTGTCAAATAAAATTTATTAATGTGACCAAAATTATATTTAATAATTGTTCTCCATTAAAACGCGACAAATCGGCCTTTTAAGGTAAATTATGCTTTAAATTAGATTCAGTCACATTTTAAGCCTCTAACATTTATTGAATAAATGTAAATAAATTTAAAAAACAAGTATAATAATACTATAGTTAGTTTTGTTCATTCCCTATAATATAATGGCTAAGGTTAACTATCATTGAAAATAATAATATTATATTTTTAGTGTGCAACGTAAGATTCCAATGAAAATCGTTGTTGCGTATCGGGTACGCTATCGAACATAGAAACCCAATTAAAGAAAAATTAATATTTAATTCACAAATATTAAAAAATTTGAAATATTTCTTATTCCTCATTTATCTTGGATGTTACATATGTGATAAAAATAAATCTAATTTTACGAATAAAGAGATGTATCTTTTCTAAAAGTTAATTTTATATCATTTTAATAAGGAACCAGTTTTAAATATAACATTTTAATCTATTATAATTTTTACTTAAAAATAAACATCATTTTTGGGCATGAAATATCCATAGTTACTGTGAGTGAATTTTTGGTATTTTACGAGAAGTATCATGTTTTATGAATAGTTAAAAGGCAAATAATTTTAATTCGAAATATTATTTTTGTATAATATACTTATCAGGATAGTTATATTTTTGGGTTGAAATGTTAAATATATCAATTAATCCGATTTATTTCATTTTAATCTTTTTAAATTCAAAATTGGAAACAAAAACATATCTTATATTTGGAAAATTTTACATTTAAAAACCCGTTAAGTTGTCCCTTCAATAGGATTAAATTTATATTAATTTATGCTAGTTTTGTGACTACATTTTGTAATAAAGTATTACATATTTATAGTTATCATAAATTATAATTTATAAGATTTTAATCATAATATTGTAAAAAAAATTTAATTTAATTAAAATAAATTCAAATTCTTAATGAAAAAATAATCTTAATAAGGGACTAAACTATAAATTTAATGAAAAAATGACAAAAAACATGTAAATGGCCATTTTATAGACATATTAAGACCATATCAAACATTTTATCAAAGCATTTATCATTTTTGGAGTCTCTTAACTTGTTAAAAATGTGGGTGGAATTCCCATTTCAAAAATTTAAAAGAATGCCTCTCACTCTCAACTATAAAAGGAACGCACACCAACCATAAATTCTAAATTATAAATACCATTGTATAGATCAAGTCTACTCAAATAAATTCAAAAAAATTATCATTTAATCTAAAAAACCTCCATTTAGGTATAAATTAAACCATGGAATCCCTTTCGTGAAATCTAAAATGAGTTTCCTAAAGAAGAAGTAACAGCCTACCTCAATCTCCGTTGTTTTATTTCCATTCTCCACCACCAAAATTATAATTATTAAATAAATATATAATAAACCATTATAATCAATATAAAAACCTGGTATTATTCTATTGTTTTTACCTACACATAAATACAATTCCATGTAATGGGAAACGAATTTTCCATTAGTGTGTGCGGAAAACCACTACCTAGTGAAATGTTGTTGTTTGTTTTTTACTTTACCACATCTAATTGGATGTAATTATGATAGAAAATATATTTTATATTGTATTTAATATATCTTTTATTTATTTATTATAATTTAATTATTACATAAAACATAAATTCATTCATTCCATTGTTTGTGTAAATATGATAACTTTATTAGTGGATTTGTGGACAACCGCCCCCTCAACAACAATATGATTTGCTAACACTATATGGAATATAATAAGGATGTTATTAGTGGTAATATATTATATATATGACATAATTATTCTACATAATATATATCATATATATATTCATATAATTCAATTACATTCTTCCAATATTTACAAACATAAAATGGAAACAATTTTCATGTTTATGTATGACATATAATCTCAATAAATGGGGTATTAAATTTCATATTTATATATATTATAGATTATTATTAATAAATATGAAATGAATATATATTATATTCATATAATTTTTCAAATTAATTAAATAATTTAAACATGATCTAATTAAGAGGATAAAGAATAATAAGCCATAACATATATGAAAAACAATAATGTTATTACCCAAAAGTAACATTAACATGTAGTTGTTAATAAAGGGGAAATAAAAATTCATTAAAAATAATATAGTGTATTAGATATAATAATATGGTTTTTTATATTTATAAAAATATTATATGTGTTATAATGTGGTTTTGAATGCGTATAATGAAATTCAAGACATATGGTAAGGGAGTTTAATCTAAAATTTTATTTCCATGAGGTGCATGTCATATTCCCTAATCTACAATGTTTTTTTAGTGTATATACATTCCTATGACATATAATATAATTAATATCATTTATTTAATGAAATTTAAATATTTTATTGATGTTCATATTCTATGGGGATCATGATTCTAATGTTACCTATGTAGTAAGGGATTATTCATCTCACATTAATTTTTCATAATAAAAAACCCATGATCATCACCTATTTTCCTATATGTGGTTTGTATACATCACATGAATTTATTCTATGATTTTTAAACTTATATTTATGGGTATATAAATATCCATTTAATGACATCTATTTGATAGGTTTTTATGGTTCAATATATTTCAAATCAGTAATATTGTTTTGTCTATGTTATTATTCATTATGTCACATGTATTGTTATCCTCTTCTATTCTATTATAAGGTGTATATACTCCCAATTTAAATGATATATAATTATTAATGTTCTTAGTTACAATTAAATATTTATTTTGTTTTTTTTCATACATATTTAGTATGATTCAATGTTACATAGTAGTAGGAGTTAATTGAATGATTCTCATAATTTATAGGGATTATTTATGATTATGATTCCATTAATGAAATATCATGATCGATATCTCAAGAAAACTCATAAATTTCTTAATACTCTAGTAATTCATTATATATTCATGTATTGGAATCATTTTTCTAATCTTTTGTACGTAGGATGTTTAATAATGAGTTTTTAATAAAATCAGACTTCATTTATATTTTCATTAAAAAATAAGGGTTTTCAAAATAAATTTTCAAAGGATCCTTTATTTGTTTTCAAATATATTTTCAATGAAATAGTTCTTGAAAATATTTCATGACTTATTTATATGATTTACATTATATTTACAATGATGTGTTTTTTAAAATACATCCATGCTTTCAATATTTCATTTCAATGTTATTTTCAATAAAAATAGTATTAAAAATTAATCTGAAGAATGTTTTAGAAGTTTTCAAGAAAAAATTTTCATAAAATATATTCAAGATTCATTTTTATGTTTTCAAGGAAGAAGTTTTTAATTTTTTTAACTTATTTTATACGTCTTCAAGGATAAATGTTTTGAAAATTATTTTAATATTATTTTATAAGTTTCCATGAAAAAGGATTTCAAAATTTATCCGACATTTAATTATAAGTTTTCAAGGAAGATTTTTTTTAAAATGTTGTCAATATTATTATATATTTTTTCTAAGAATATATTTTTTTAATATTTCTATACTCATTGATAGTTTCTCAAGATTAATTTAAATCAAAATTAATTTCAAAATGTTCTATGTTTCAAAATGTTTTTTTCAATAAATAATTTTTATTCATATAAATAATTTTTTTTAAAATATATTGGAAAATTATTTTCTATCTATGATGTAATATTTTTGTTTTAACCATGAATTTAAAGGGAAATGATCCCAATTTTCAATTCATATTATTTCTCTATTTTTTTTATGTTTTTATGAAATTTTTTTTATGAATGTAGTTTCTCTTTAATGTGTTATATGTTTATGAAACACATTTATCTTTCATAATAATAGTGTTTATGACACATGTATCCCTATAATTTATTGTATTTGTATGAAACATTCTAATTTTCATGTGTTATTCTTTGATTAAATTACTATTAAACATTTTAATTTTATATATGATATGATATGATGACATGTTTATGAAACCCATTTTATATCAATGGTTATTATATGATTGATTATAAACATGTGGAACACATATGTATGATTTAATTATGAGATGGGTGATACCTATATCTCCCTCAAATTATTTGGTAAAAGTTTAATCTCTTATGAGATAGTCATGGATGGAATAGGGAGTGAAATGAGCTCACCAAAGTTCTTTTTCTACTCGGATTGTCTATATAGTGAACCTCAACTACTATGATCAAATTGGGAGAAAACAATAACTACCAAGAAGGTATGGGGAGTGTACCAATAATAAAATGACGTCCATGGAAATGATTCCATGACTACTATTGAAATTATTTTATATTCATAAGTTTCCGCCAAAAAATCTATTTATTATTCCAATGTAGTTATTTAATGGTTTATAATCATGATTACCTATTGATTTTTTTATAATGAACATCCAGTATTTATTCCATGACACATGTATATGATATTTTATATGCATGGTTTCATTTACAAATGATAAAATTCTATTCTTATAAACTTATGATCATGATATGATTATGAAAATCTTTTATTTACCCTTATTTTGCATCTAATATCTCTCATTATAGTGTTTTCTTTCCACAGGGTACGACGTATTTTTTATGTGGTAGTGCTAAATGGGAATATCATTGTAGGAATCATTGAGGATCATTCACCAAATTAGAATATTTTGTTCCAAGATTCCAATTTCAATAAACTATTACTATCGGAGGCCAAGTACCTTTAAAATGTGATGAATATTAATTGAATTTAAGTAATTTCCATGTATGTTAATCCTAGATTTCTATAATTAACATCTTGTAGGGGATACAATAATGTCACTTGTTTGTAACAGGTCTGAAGAATATCATAGAAGGTTCCTGAAACAGATTCCAAACTCCCGAACACTGGAGCTCCCCTGTTGAAGGGTAAGAAGCTCCTGGCGACTGGACGCCATCGCAGTCAAAGAAAGAAACTCGACTCTAAACCTGTCTTGAAACTCCTCCCATGATATCGCTGACTCCTCACGATCCCCGAGGAACAAGAACCACCACTTCCTCGCTGCTCCACGTAGCATCATCACAACCAAGGACACCCAGTGTTCCTTCTTAGTATGAATCGAACTGAAACCTATCTCGACCTCCTCCAACTAGTCTTCTGTGACTGCATCTGAAACAGAGCCCTCATACTTATGTAGACTCTGGCGTTTAAACTCTCGAAGGGTCTTCCTCTAAGTGTCATTGTCGTCAACCTCTACCCGGAGGCGATCTGCTAGAACAGCTTGTTGGTCATCTTTTGCGAAAACCTAACGAGGGCGTCGACCTGTAGCCATACCTATAAAATAACAACTGTTAGAGCTCCTAAGCCTGGAATAGGGATGAATCAACATTAATTAATTAATTTTTTTGTTTCATAACATTTTATGTTACCTATCCCAAGGTCTACCCATTCAAACACAGGCGCAAAGAATAATGATGCATGATCCATTCCAAGGTCTCTACCCTGCAACCAGTATCACTTTGTTTAGTAGCCATCGTAAATGTAACAGTCCGTGCAACAGATCATAGGGGGCTCTAAACGCCTATGTCTCTACCGGTCTCCAGTGTTTACCCCACTTGCTAAACAGAAATGACACTGTTTCCCTACCATCCCATGCATCCTCACATGTGCCTAACTCCAAACTCTATCCTATCCCTCAACCAAAGCTCTTATACCACTCTTTCACGACCCCCTACCCACAAAGTGTAACCCTCCTAGGCCGGAAATGTGATAAGAGAGATAATGACCCCCGAGTCCCGCCTCCAGTAGGCCCTGGGTTGGCAACTAGCACCGAGGGTATAATAAACATACAAATTGGAGGCATTACCCTCTAAAAGAACACAGTCAGAAGGGAGAGATAGAATAGACTCCAATCAACTCCAAATCAGAACTAAAATAAAAATGAAACCCAAGTACATATATGAAATGTCATGAAAATGTACTACAACTGAAAGGGGAAAGTAAAAGTACCGAAAAAAATGTAAAAAGACAGCGACCACAAGCCCGAACAGCTCCTCCTCCAACTGTAAGCTAGTAGTAACCAGCTTGATCTCCAATCTGCTCCAAGTGACCTGAAAAAAAGTTTATATATACAGAGGGTGAGTATAACAGTACACTCAGTAGGATCCTCCCCAAGCCTCTCGTGCAAAATTAAAGAAAGCATGCTAAAGCCCAGTGAACAACAAGTGAAACTAACTCATCACCTAAACATGTATACTATGTTCCCAACCTCACCATGGATACTCTCACCAAATAATGCATATAAGAATATAGAATATAGTAAAGAATATCAAGGGTACCCCGCTATTACTTCTCCACTGGTTTTCCGCTTTTCCCCAACGACATACGTCCTATGCATCTCTCTCCAATGCTTGCCCACAGACACCTGGGCTAAACTCCACTATTTTCACCTTGTGCACCACATAGGCTTGCCCGCAGACACCTGGGCGAAGCACCACACAGTCCTCACAACCAAAAGTAACCAGGTAGTTTCCGGGAGCCACCACAGGTCTCATAACGTGTATCATATGTCGGGTATAATACCTCAACCCATTTACAGCCCATACTCTGAGTAAGGATCCTCAAGATATCATATCGTATACACGTTACACCTATAGTAGTCCATAGGATATTATATCCATAATATATGTGTGTGAATAGCCACAAGACATTACTGCCCTCTACACACATATATGGGGTAACTAATCACTGTGCCTCATGGCACAAGTATCTACAAAGAGAAGAGAGCGGGGCCAAAGGGGGTAGTCATCCATTCGACCACCCATCAGAATGTTGGGGAAAACACCCCCCCCCCCCCCTCGAGGGCTCAAAATCTTCGGGGTGTCAGTTTCCCATACCGAAAGGGTGGAGTAGCGTATAGAAACACAAAAAGTACAGAATATATATGTAACTCACATCCACAATATGGGAATTACCAAGTCTTAGATACAACTGCAACTAACGTCTCTCAGACTCCAGGCTGCTACTTCTAAGACTAGGTCTCTTATAAGCACAAAAACATTTGAAAATCTTTATTAGATTACTCTGTTCTCATTTTATCAGTTCCACTGTACATTAATTAATTATTTAAACATTAATTAAGAATGAACATTTCATCATTACACTGAATTGGAATAACATTCAAAATCAAATTCTCCTTTTAAGATTCACATCACTTTTAAGTTCCAGTATTTCCATCCCCGTGGATTTTCACCATTTAATCAAACATTCATTACAGAATTACTTTTCCATATTCCCAGGCATTCTAGAAAAACATCATATTCTTCTAATCACAAAGGAGGCTCAACACGGTGAGTAGATGTACTACCCGTCGAGTCTTCGCTGCCTATCGAAAAAGAATAGACCAATTCTCCCTCGAGAGGATAAACACGGAAAGAACTTGGCATACCCCGTGCGTCTTCGCCTCCTTCGGAATAAGGGTAGCAAGACCAGCTGCCTTGAGCAGTGGGGAAAAGAAAAGCAGATTAACATTCAAAGAAAACCACAAGCATCTAGCAACCACATCCATCCCATTCCATCACCCCCGGTGTCCTCTGCGACACCCAAATGCATAAACTGATGCATCTCGCCACTCTAGGTGTCATCTGCTGCCATAACCACAAGGCCTCCATGCCTCCACATATCACAACAGCCATCCAGGCTCACATCACAACATAAGCAGCAGGAAAACAAACATCACATCATGGGCTCTTGACCCTTTAATAAACAAGAGGGTAACTCAGAACCCTTTTATAAATTCACACAAAATTTTTTCTCTAATCCATATTGAATTAACAGATTTGTTTTTCATAGGTTCCAATTACGGGATACATAATCAGTAAGATATCACAATTAAATAACCATGCTTACTTCCCTAATTTTATTATCCTCAAATTAGAATGACTACTGCAACTGCAAAAACCAGGTTAATTTACATGCCTCTTTATCTTTAGCCAATTAATTAACAATTAATTCCGGCTTTACGTTCATTATCAATTTCTATCATGAATGAACAACAAATCAAAGAAAACATAGATATCACTCTATCTAGCAAAACATGAGGCAACCGTTTTCATGGAATAATGAAACAACATGTGATCAACCAATTCTTTTAATCTGGTTCAAGTATTTAATTAGGTCAATTTAATTGTGATCCAAAGGACTAAATCAGGATAATTCTACAATTGCACATATACAATTATAGAATCCATGAATCCCCTACCTGGAAGAGTTCTTGACGTCCTTTATCCACACAACAAGTCACAATCCTCCTCTCACGACAACTGCATCCACCGGAGGATTCCACGATACGACAGTACCAACCAACCCCAAGAAAAACCCATTAGAATCTTGGAAATTACATGGTATAAAATTGAAGGGAGAAACAAGAGAAGATGATCCCCAAAGGAATGACGATAAAACATACCTTATTGGGAAGATTGACCGACAGAGTTAGGTTGCATCCAAAACAGAGAAGAACCAATCCTAGGAGTAAAGATTTATAGTACAACTCCTACGGGAAGTATTGGAAGGTTCTAGCACCTCTTAGTTGATAAAAATGGGAAAGAACAAGGGAGAATGATATCTCGTCCCTTTTTGAAGATTTAATGGGGCGACGGTTTAAGATCTGGTTAATTCTCCATTAAATACGGATCGCATTAACCCAAGAGATATGACCAAGTAAAACATTCCAAGCCTTAGGAACAATTAATATAGGATTTATGGCATTTGAATTGGCCTTAAGAGTCCTTAAAATAAGGCTTAAAATGTATTTTACGCCAAAGGAAACGTCGAAAGGGGAAAAAATGTAGGAGTCTGGAAACACTTTTCACCCACCGTTACTGTACATGAAACCGATCTGTGAAACCGATCTGTCAGACCAATCTGTGAAACGGATTTGTGAAGCCGATCTGTGAAACCGATCTCTGAAACCGATCTGTGAAACGGATCTATGAAACGGATCTGTGAAACTGATCTGTGAAACTAATCTGTGAAACCGATCTGTGAAACCGATCTGTGAAACCGATTTGTGAAACCGATCTGTGAAACAGATCTGTCAGACCGATCTGTGAAACTGATCTGTCGGACCGATATGTGAGACCGATCTGTGAAACCGATCTGTGAGACTGATATGTGAGACCGATCAGTCAGACTGATCTGTGAGACCGATCTGTCAGACCCATCGGTGAGACCGATCTGTCAGAACGATATGTGAGACCGATCTGTGAGACCGATCTGTCAGACCAATCGGTGAGACCGATCGGTGAGACCGATCAGTCAGACCGATCTCTGAGACCGTTCTATGATACAGATCTGTCAGACCGATCTGTGAGACCGATCTGTGAGACCGATCTGTTACTGTTCATAAAACTGGAAACACTATTCACAGAACTGGAAAATTTTCAAAGTGTTGGGGATAAGTCACCTTGACCTCCCGGTGGACCTCCAACACCACATTTTCACAAAGTAATGGACCAGAGAGGTCTGGGCCATTACATTAGATACCTCTCAAAAAATTCTCGTCCTCGAGAATTAAAACCAACCCAGAAGAAAAGAGGGGTCCGAACCACCACCCCATAAGATACCTATCAGGGGAAAACCACTATGAGTTGTTCAAAAGCTGGAACAAAACTATGAAATCCGAGATTATGGAAACAAACAATCCATATCCAAACAATTCAAACATAACATCACATGAAAAGTACGTAAATAAAACATGAAAGGTCCAACCACAAGGGAAAAATCATTACATGAAAGGAGTTAAACATTAAACAACTCTAGGTACTGAGCACGTATCTGTGACTCATGCTCCCAGGTACACTCCTCTATGCCATCGTGTCACCAAAAGACACGAACTAAGGGGATAGAACACCCATGCAAAACCTTCTCCTTATGGTCTTGGATTTCCATAGGTCGCTCCTCAAAGGTTGCATCATCATCAATATCGATCTCTCCCCAATCGATATCATGAGATTCATCATGAAGATAATGACGGAGTTGTGATACATGGAAAACATCATGTATCTGATTCATATGAGGAGGAAGTGCTACTCGATACGCCATAGCTCCATCACGAGCTAACATGTCGAAAGGCCCAACAAACCGGGGAGAAATCTTACTTTCACAACCAAACCTTCGATGCCCACGACGGCGAGTCACCTTCAGAAACACATGATCCCCAACATTAAACTCTAAGGGTCTCTTTCTTTGATCAGCATATGATTTTTGACGATCTTGCGCTGTCTTCATCCTCTCACGAATCACTTGAACCATCTCTGTTGTATTCTGCACTAGTTCTGGTCCAAGAATTGCTGACTCTCCGACCCCAGTCCAGCACAACGGAGAACGGCATGGTCGGCCATACAAGGCTTCAAAGGCGCCATACCGATGGTAAAGTGAAAACTATTATTGTAAGAGAACTCTACCTAGGGTAATTGCTTCATCCATGAACCTCCAAAATCAAGAACACAAGAGCACAACATGCCTTCAAGAGTCTGGATGGTTTGCTCTGTCTGACCATCTGTTTGAGGATGAAAAACAGTGCTAAGGCACAATTGAGAGCCAAAAGCATGTTGGAGACATCTCCACACCCTAGAGGTAAAACAAGGATCTCGATCAGAAATGACCGTCCTAGGTACTCCATGAAGTCTCACCCCCTCCTCTAGATACTGCCTCGACAAAACCTCCACTGAGCTCGACTCCTTGATCGCTATAAAGTGGGACGATTTTGTTAAACGATCCACTACCACCCATATAGAATCATGTCCTCCCGTAGCTCGAGGTAAACCTGTAACAAAGTCCATTGAGATGTCCTCCCACTTCCACTGAGGAATCTCTAATTGCTGGAGAAGCCCACCAGGAACATGGTGTTCGGCCTTCACCTTCTGGAAGACTAAACATCGAGACACACACTCTACAACCATACGTTTCAGCCCATGCCACCAAAAATGACTCCTCAAGGATCGGTAAATCTTCATCACACCATGATGTAATGCAAAGGGTGAACTATGGAACTCTCGGAGAGTTGTCTCGTGCATCGCCAAGGGAACAAAAAGCCTGCCATGATACAACACTCGGTGTTGTTCATCCTCCGACCAACCACCAGGGGCCTCACCACAAACAACTCTGTCTCTCCAGACTTCCACCTCTAGATCACCCAACTGAGACTCTTCCACCTTCTGCATCAGGGATGGATGCACCGTCATATGGAAAAGACAACCTCTACCCCCCAACTTCTCCCATATCAAGATGCAAAGCTGATAGCTCTTCCATCACTCTCCAGAAATCACCAGATTCACGCACAAGATCATTACGTGACTTTCGGCATAGGGCATCAGCTACAACATTCCCTTTTCCAGGTGTATATGATATTTCAAAGTTGTATTCCTGTAGGAACTCCATCCTCCTACATTTCCATAAGTTCAAGTCACGTTGGGAGAAAACATACATCAAACTCATATGATCGGTGAAAACCACAAAGTGCTCACCAATGAGGTAATGTCTCCACAAATTCAGAGAAAACACAACAGCTGCCAACTAAAGATCATGGGTGGCATAGTTGCATTCATGGGGACGCAACTGCCGAGTCCCAAGAAACAACATACCTCTGCTGCATGAGAACACAGCCGAGCCCCAGATGTGAAGCATCATAGAAAACATCAAACTGGACTCCCTCCGCTAGAAGACAAAGGACTGGAGCACTTACCAACTTCTCCTTTAGATACTCGAAAGCTTCCTAACATTGATCAGTCCATATGAACGCTTGATCATTCTTGGTCAAAGCTGTCAGAGGAGTCGTAACTCGAGATAAATTGGCTACAAACCTCTTATAATAGCCTGCAAGACCAAGGAAACATCGCACCTCTAACACGGTATTGGGAGCTTCCCAAGACACTAATGCTTCTATCTTCGACGGATCCACAGATACTCCCTATTGGGACCCAACATGCCCCATGAAATGAACTTCTCAAGCCCAAAACTCACACTTCGACAACTTCCAAAACAACTGATGTTGGCGAAGAACTCCCAAAACGGCTCATAGATGCACTGCATGTTCCTCTTCAGATGTGGAGTACACAAGGATTTCGTCGATGAAAACCACATTAAACTTGTCCAGGAATTCACGGAACACAGCATTCATCAACACAATGAAAACAGCTGGAGCATTTTTCACGCAAAACGGAATTAAAACAAACTCATAATGCCCATGATGACAACGGAAAGCAGTCTTCGGGATATCCTCATCCATTACACGCATATGATGATATCCTGACCGAAAGTCGATCTTTGAGAACCAACTTTCACCCTTCAGTTGATCGAATAGGTCATCAATCTGTGGAAGAGGATATCAGTTCTTTATTTTCACTTTGTTTAATCAATGATAATCAACGCACAACCGCAAACTGTCGTCAGCCTTTTTCACAAACAAAATTGGAGCACCCCACAGTGACACACTTGGCCGAACAAAACCATACTACAACAGACCATCAAGCTGAATACATAGCTCTAGTAACTCATAAGGGGACATCCTATACAGAGACATAGAGATAGGAGACGCTCCTGGCAGTAGCTCGATCCCAAACTCGATCTCTCGTCGAGGGGGTAAGGATACAACCTCTTCCAGAAAGACGTCAGGGTACTCTTCTATGACCCTAGGAAATGACAACTGTTGAACCTCTGAAGAACTCAGCATCATCCCAGCCATCATGGATGATAAGGATGGAACTCGTCTATGACTTATCCGACGATCTTTCTCACCAACAAACACCACTTTCTCTCCATCTGCTTCAAAGAAAACAACCTTCCTCCTATAGAAATCCACAATATCCTGCACAAAATACAACCAATCCATGCCGAGTATAACATCATATGGATGTATTCATAAACATAGGAAATCTCTCCAAGAGCGGTGTTTCCCCAACACTAGCTCACAGTCTCTACATACTTCAAACAAGTCAGCTCGACCTCCAACTGGCGTAGTCAACGCCAAGGGCACTGGAAGCCTCTCTACCTTAAGTCCCAAAGCATGGACAATGGTAGGTGATATGAAGGAGTGTGTTGCCCCTGAATCAAACAAGGCATACGCCAAGGTAGAAAAGAAGCCAAGGGTTCCTCGAACGACATCTGGCTCGCCCGGGGATAGCAAAGCTAGAGCATGAAGCTGACCACGACCTCCTCTACGACCTCTCTAACCATGATGAAGACCACCACCACGGCCGCGCTCTGCTCTCTGAGGACGGGGAGCGTCATGGGGTTGTCCGATGCCTGCTCCATCTACCCTCGGGTGATCTAAAGCTGGTACAACCTGTTGCTGCTGCCTCGGCAAGAACTGCCTCAACGGAGGAACATGGAGCAGAGCGCCCAGTGCACGATGACTGTTCTGAAAAGTCGGGCACTCCCGCCGCTGATGACCACGACCACCACAAGAAAAACAAGCACCTGATCTCTTGGCATAGGCCTAAGAGTTGCTGCCTCTGGAGAAACGAGATGGAAAGGGCTGGGACCTACCCCCAGGTGAATGGAAACTCTTCTGCCCTAAAAACCGAGAACCCCAGACCATAGCTCTGCTTCGTGAGAAATCATGACGATTCCCCTCCCATGAAGATCTGGTCCTAGCCAAAGTCCTCTAAACAACCTCTTCCCTCACCAGCACCTCAAGATATGTCTTTAGCATAAATGGGGTGACCTGGAACTGGATTTCTGGATGCAAAGCCTCCTAGAAATGCCTCACCATGTCCTCCTCATCTGGTAATAGGTCTGAAGCATATCGTAGAAGGTTCCTGAAATGGATTCCAAACTCCTGAACATTTGAGCTCCCCTGTCGAAGGGTAAGAAGATCCTGGAGACTGGACGCCTTCGCAGTCGAAGAAAGAAACTCGACTCTAAACCTGTCTCGAAACTCCTCCCATGAGATTGCTGACTCCTCACGATCCCCAAGGAACAAGAAACACTATTTACTTGCTGCTCCACGTAGCATCGTCACAACCAAGGATACCCAGTGTTCCTTCCGAGCACAAATCGAACTGAAACCTATCTCAACCTCCTCCAACCAGTCCTCTGTGACTGCATCTGAAACGAAGCCCTCGTACATATTTAGACTCTGGAACTGAAACTTATGGAGGGTATTCCTCCTAGTATCATTGTCGTCAACCTCTACCCGGTGGCTATCTCATGGAACAGCTTGCTGGGCATCATCTGTGCAAACCTAACGAGGACGTCAACCTGGAACCATACCTGTAAAATTACAACTGTTAGGTCTCCTAAGCCTGGAATAGGGAAGACTAAACATTAATTAATTAATTGTTTTGTTTTATAAATTTTAGGTTACCTATCCCAAGGTCTACCCATTCAAACATAGGCGCAAATAATAATGATGCATGATCCTTTCCTAGGTCTCTACCCTGCAACTAGTATCACTTTGTTTAGTAGCCATCATAATCTTAAAGGTCCGTGCAACAAATCATAGGGGGCCCTAAACGCCTATGTCTCTTTCGGTCTCCAGTGTTTACCCCACTTGCTAAATAGGAATGACACAGTTTCCCTACCATCCCATGAATCCTCACCTGTGCCTAACTCCATACTTCATCCTATCCCTAAACCAGAGTTCTGATACCACTCTGTCACGACCCCCTCCCCACAAAGTGTACCCCTCCTGGGTCGGCAATGTGAGAAGAGAGATAATGACCCCCGAGTCCCGCATCCAGTAGGCCCGGGGTTGGGGACTAGTACCGAGGGTATAATAATCATACAAATGGGAGGCATTACCCTCTAAAAGAACACATTCAAAAGATAGAGATAGAATTGACTCTAATCAAATCCAACTCAGAACTGAAATACAAAAGAATCCCAAGTACATACATGAAATGTCATGCAAAAGTACTACAACTGAAAGGGGAAACTAAAAGTACCCAAAAGAATGTAAAATGACAGCAACCACAAGTCCGAACAGCTCCTCCTCCAACCGCAAGCTAGTAGTGACCAGCTTGATCTCCAATCTGCACCAAGTGACTTGAAAAAAAGTTTATATATACATAGGGTGAGTATAATAGTATACTCAGTAGGATCCTCCCCAAGCCTCTCGTGCAAAAGTATAGAAATCATGCTAAAGCCCAGTGAACAACAAGTGAAACTAACTCGTCACCTAAACATGTATACTATGTTCCCAACCTCACCATGGCTACTCTCACCAAATAACGCATACAAGAATATAACATATAGAAAATAATATCAAGGGTACCCCGCTACTACTTCCCCACTGGTTTTCCAATTTGCCCCAATGACATACATCATGTACATCTCTCTCCAATGCTTTCCCGCAGACACCTGGGCTAAGCTCCACCATCTGCACCTCGTGCACCACATAGGTTTGCCCGCAGACACCTGGGCGAAGCACCACACCGTCCTCAAACCAAAAGTAACCAGGTAGTTTCCAGGAGCCACCACAGCTCGCATAATGTGTATCATACGTCGGGTATAATACTTCAAGCGATTACAGCCCATACTCTGAGTAAGGATCCTCAAGCCATCATAGCCTATACAAGATACACCTAAAGTAGTCCATAGGATACTATATCCAGAATATATGTGTGTGAATAACCACAAGACATTACAACCCTCTACACACATATATGGGGTAACTAACCACTCTGCCTCATGGAACCAGTATCTACCAAGAGAAGAGAGTGGGGCCAAAGGGGGTAGTAATCCATTTGAGAAAACATATATGTGTAAGAGTTCGGTTGACTGACAGAACAAGGGAAGATGATCCCCAAAGGAATGACGAGAAAACATACATTATTGGGAAGATTGACTGACAGAGTTCGGTTGCATCCAAAACAGAGCAGAACCAATCCTAGGAGTAAAGATTGATTGTACAACTCCTACGGGAAGTATTGGAAGGTTCTAGCATCTCATAGTTGATAAAAAAGGGAAATAACAAGGTAGAATGATATCTCGTCCCTTTTTGAAGATTTAATGGGGCGACAGTTTAAGATCTGATTAATTCTCCATTAAAAACGGATCTCATTAACCCACACGATTTTACGAAGTAAAACATTCCAAGATTTAGGAACAATTAATATAGGATTAATGGCATTTGAATCGGCCTTAAGAGTCCTTAAAATAAGGCTTTAAATGTATTTTACACCATAGGAAACGTCAAAAGGGGCAAAATTGTAGGAGTCTGGAAACATTGTTCACCCACCGTTACTGTACATGAAACCGATCTGTGAAATCGATATGTCAGGCCAATCTGTGAAACTGATCTGTGAAACCGATCGGTGAAACCGATCTGTGAAACCGATCTGTGAAACCGATATGTCAAGCCAATCTGTGAAACTGATCTGTGAAACCGATCTGTGAAACCGATCTGTGAAACCGATCTGTGAAACCGATCTGTGAAACCGATCTGTGAAACCGATATGTGAAACCAATCTGTGAAACCGATATGTGAAACCGATCTTTGAAACCGATCTGTGAAGCCGATCTGTGAAACCGATCTGTGAAACCGATATGTGAAACCGATCTGTGAAACCAATCTGTCAGACCGATCTGTGAAACCGATCTGTCAGACCGATCTGTGAGACCGATCTGTGAAACCGATCTGTGAAACCTACTTGTCAGACCGCTCTGTGAGACCGATCTGTCACACCGATCTGTGAGACCGATATGTCAGACCGATTGGTGAGACTGATCTGTCAGACCGATCGGTCAGACCGATCGGTCAGACCGATTGGTGAGGCCGATCTGTGAGACCGATCGGTGAGACCGATCTGTCAGACCGATCTCTGAGACCGATCTGTGAGACCGATCGGTGAGACCGATCTGTCAGACCGATCTCTGAGACCGATCTCTGGGAAAGATCTATCAGACCGATCTGTGAGACCGATCAGTCAGACCGATTGGTGAGACCGATCGGTTAATGTTCATAAAACTGGAAACACTATTCACAGAACTGGAAAATTGTCAAAGTGTTGGGGATAAGTCACCTTGACCTCCCGGAACACCTCCAACACCACATTTTCACAAAGTAATGGACCGGAGAGGTCTAGGCCATTACATGAATTTCCATTGAAGGAAAAAAATTATAATGGATTAATAAAATATTTTATTTATAATATCATCTTGTTATTCAGGAAACTTTTCATGTAAAATTACCATTTTCAATATTGTGGTAAATAAAATGATTCATAATTTTTTATGAAAATATACATCATTTATCGCTTCCAACAAAAATATTTATTATTCCAAAAAATTGTTTCCACTTTTCTAAAAAATGATTTTTTAAATTTAAAAATTACAAATTAAATAAATTTTTAGTTGTTTTCACGTAAAAAAAATCAAAAGATTCTTAATTAAATTTTCAAAATAATGAATAGTTGTCTTTTAAAGAATATGTTAAATGAATCTTCCTGTTATTTTATAAACAATGCAATTTTTGACATTTACACTAGAAAATAAAGTTTCGTCAAAACATGTACATCATATAAGGTATAACCTTCTATGAAGACTTTTATTATTCACTTTAAAATTTAAAATTAAATTTTTAATGAAATTTATTTTATAATATTATTAAATTTCATATATTTTTAATTTGAATTTAAAAGGGAAGTATTTTCAGAATGCTTTATAGTTTAAAATGTATTTTCACAATAAAAAAAGAATATTTTTTAAAAGAACGTTCTTAAATATATTTTTTTGTTAATTTTGTTCATCAATGATAATAACCCTTAATTATTACTTAATTTGGTATATATGGCATTAATACCATCATTAATCTTTGTATGGATGGGTTATGATCATTTTTACTAATTGAGCTATTGAAATTTACTTTCATCATTCATTTTTATAGTCATTATTTATTTTCCAATATTCTTCCATGGAGTATCCATATTATATTTCATGTTTACGATGATTTTCATTACCATATACAATTTTTACATATGGTTATTACATAGATTGTTATTTTTTTACTAGTTAAGTATTAAAAAATATTAATCCTTTTCATAATACAAATATGAGATAACATGGAATATTGTTCATGAATTAAATCGGTTGATTGATATAAGAGGAACTCATTGGATATTGAAAAGACAGTGTGTTGGGATGTTAATATAAATCCCATCAATTAATCAATAGTAACCTAAGATAAAATCATTTAGTAAAACCCCTATTGAGGTTGAAACTAGTGATTTTAGAACAATCGAGACGATATGTCTTAACATTAAGTGTCTAGTGAAGTTTCTTGGCATGAATGAGTTGACCAGACTTGATCAGTTTCTACCTAGATTGTTTTAAAACATATTGTTAATGATATTCATTATAATGGTAACATGTTCTTTGGAAACACGACATCTAATAATTTATCATTTTCTCTTTTCAGATTTCGTTTATTTTTTACCATTAGATTTTCACAATGATATTATATCTAGATGCATTTTGATCTCATTTTATTGAATATATTAATTAATTTTTTCTTTATTTACATTTAAATATTGATTATTCCCAATAAACATATTTAAATTGAATGTGGGTTTATTTATTAACCTTCAAATGTTTTTTATGCTAACTAATTCATGATAGGTTCCTTTGTAATTAACCCTTACTGAGCATTTGAGCACCAATCATTTTATTCTTTTCATTGGAATACATGAAGTGAACTATGTTTTAAATAAAAGGATATATAATATGAAATAATTTTATTCTATAAAAACATTTTACTATAATTTTAAATTCAAATGTAATAAAGTGTTTATTATGATTACCAAGACTACAAAACTACATGGTCCTTAGGGATGTGATTAATTATATCAATCTATATATAAAAAATATTGAAATCAGGTTTTTGTTACTCTATTATATGTTGTATAATATGATCCATCCATGAAACAATATCATGTCTTACTAGATAGTCTCTCGGGCATATGATCATTGAATGAGAGAGGCAAATGGTCTGTATGATCTGATTGACATAGTTTATAGTTATAAAAAAATTCCATATATTTTTTAACCTATTTAATACAAAATCATCCCTTTAATTCCAAACACTATTAACCCCAAATTTCTTATGCAAAAAATGAATAGTGTTAACCCACCAAGAAATGTTAATTGGGTAAATAATATCTGCCTAAATAAATTTATGTTCGTATTTTTTAAAATTAATCCAAAAGGGTGGGATTGAATTTTATCTTTGGAATACTTATCATTTTATCCCTATCATAAAAAATAATACAATAAATGAAAATAGATTGGATAATATCAGATATATCAGTCGAGTTATAACTATTTTATTTAATGTCTTCTCTGAAAAGATTAAAGAGTTTTTCATAATGTGCAATATGGAGATAATTATAATTGATAATGTGTAATATATCACCTTTCAATAAGTATGAGTATTTTGGAATTGTGTGATATGAATTGAGATTCAATTTGGGTGGGTGATGTATAGATGGTGAACGTAATGAAACAGAAATATTTGAGTAATGATCATCAATATAAAAATATAAATAACTAAATTAATGAATAATTAAAACAAAAATATCAGTATACTCCCCAATAATGTCATAATTTGAAAAAATGTGATCGAAATAAAAAATATTAATCCACATCCAAATTAGAACCAAGAGTTCCTTGTTCATGATGATCTTGTATGTAAATACTCTTAGACATAAAACTATGACAAATTATTATAATCTCACTATGAATATAATAATAAAAATTTAAAGTATTTTTATAGAATGGGTTAAAATGGTTGATAATAATAGAATAATGATTCTATATGGGGTAGTTCATGGATTTTTTAAAATTAAATACAAGAAAAAAAATCCTTGGAATCCAAGGAAATTGAACCCTCGCTGAAGTTTTTGATTATTCGAGAAATTTTTAGGGTGATTCTACCAATCTTTATCAGAGTATTAGAATTTACATTGTTAAAATTTGTGTTTTTAACATATGAATCCATTGTAATCATCATTTCTGTTACCCAGACATATACATATATGAGGATTTATAATTTATATGCATTAACTAAAATTTCAAATTTCACCAATGATAGTTTTTTTCCTCTTCACAGAAGTGAAAATAGAGTGATTAATTATATTTTAAGAATATTCCATGTATCATGAAGCCTAAAAAATATAGATATTCTCTATAGATCATGTTTGAATTAATTACTTGTGATCTATTACCATTATTTGGACCCTTTTATTTGGTTTGATTGGAGTTGAATCATTCCTCCCAAGATAGATCGACTCCTTGTAGTTAATCCATATTTAATTGGTAAAAATAAATTCAATAATACACCAAAATATGAAAATTTTATAATTACCTCAAGAAGGGACATGTAGATCTCATCTCTCTCTTGAATATATCAAACAATTATTTTCTTCATTTCTCATATAGTCATATTCATATTTTTACGAAAACAGGATACAGATGTGGTCTATAAGGTTCATTATCAATCTTTTTATTTACCCTCTCATTATCGCTTGGTTAGTCATCAACATGGGTTAATGGTGGAATCATATTTGGTGTGTTACATAATATTGGACATTATAGAACACTTTTATTCATATATTATTCACAATTATTAATTTCATCTTGACACCAATCACTTTTGTGATTCACATTGAGTTGAAAAAAAATATTTTCAAATATCATTGTTAACAATTAATGGAGTATAGTGGAAATAAGGCTCATTTTCATTTTGAATTCCCTTGAAACCGTGTCCTAACTCTTCATGTCATTATGTAGATTATGAAAACTTATTTTAACATAAAAAAATAATTATAATCTAACTTCTTTTGGGAATTACATTACTGTTGTTGAGTTTATGAGTATTGGCACTCAAATCAATTTTAGGGTTATTAAAAACTATGTTGTTAAGTTAGAGGATACTAATTGTTTTATTAAAAAGGGGGCAGTTGTTGTAGTCATGAATAGTAACTCACGTTTAGGTGATCATTTCATTTTTGGCTTCATATTATCTTTATGGAATGATACAAATTTAGAGGGGGTGGTTGTTATTGTTCTTGAAATGGTTTCCCCTGAATATTAGTTATATAATCCATTCTTTCTTGAAATTATGGGAAATAATCTTTAGTTTTATATTGTTCTGTGAAAATTCTATAATGTTATAATAGAGAGGGTGGTGGTGTTTTATAATATAAGGATACATTCCTCAACATCATATTCAATTCACCTAATATAGTATCAAGTAATTGAAATTGAAGAGATGGATGAATATCCAAATGTAATTCCCTTATAACCATTATATTGTTGGCGTTAGTGTTCTAATAAAATTATTTATAATTTAAATTACATGTAAATTATATTGTTTTAATATTAATAAAAAAATATTTAATTTTTTCATTGTTTTATTTTAATTCAATGTTATAATTTTCGAGTGTATATATCCCATTGATGAGGTTATTTTAGTTCCCTACTATAACAAGAACTGTTAAATTCCATGATTATATTCTTAAAATTAGTTATATGGTCAGATTACATTATATGATTGGACGAAGAATATGCTGGATATTGGGTGTATGTAATAAAAATACGATGAGACTTTTTATAAAGAGTTTTATTCATTATAATATCCAAGATAAGAATATATGAGAATAACTCCCCCCCCCCATTTGGATTTCCCCATGTTTCAGTGTCATCAAATGTTCTTATCTATGAGTGTGTGTATAATGAACCATGATTTCAATACATACGTTCATATATATATATATATATATATTATTTTATTATATTAATAGTCATCATATAATAAAATGATACAAACTGGAATCATATCGATCTAGTGCCTATGTAATCATGGATACACAAACAATTTGTTCATAAGAGAATTAAATCATCTCCCACTAAGTTCATCATAACTAACACTTTTTCTTATTCATAACATATGTTATAAAATTCATCATATTTTTTGAAAATTAATCATAAGAAAGGATGAGGTCATTTACTCAGTAATGGTAAACCAGTTAGATATCAAGATAACATGATAATAAGGTTATAGTAACATGGGAACAACATTTGAAAACCAGTCCTCGTATTTCAACGATCATAAAACTTATTCATGAAATAATTATAAAATATTTATAAGAAATGAATTATAATATATTCAAATAATTTAATCCATAAGTTCAAAATAATTTATAATATATATAATTGTGGTATAAACCAAAACATGGAATTTTTTTTCATATATACCGACCAAGACACTCATAACATTAAACGACTAGGAAAACTACTTGTGAAAATGCATTGGGACTGAGAAAACATACCATGTATCCTATTTTGGGGTTGTTATAACCTCAATCATTACCTATTATTAAGGATTGTGATAAAATCTTGTGTACCTTGTTTTTTTGGGCATGATATGACCACAATTGTACCGACTTTTCAATTATGGTACATATCCATATAAACATTGATATTATACAAAACTATTTGTTACCCAATGAATTAGAGTGATATATAGTTCCAACATATCATAGAATCCATAAAATTTTATTAATTATGATCATTATACCTTCATCATATTATAACCCATGGAAAGGGATGGGTTTTATCAACAATTATTATTTCATCATAGCATAACCCAAGGACATGGAGTGGGGTTTATAAAAATAATTTCATCATAAACAAAAAAAATCCTAGTAAAAAATTTTGATAGTATCCATAGATCATATACCTAGTAAATAATAATTTAAATAAATATTTTTTGTGTTTTATGAATAGAATAATCATTTTTATCTCATTATTAACATTCTTGCTGAAAATACCCCTTCAACATTGAAAATAAAATTTTCAAATATAAATATTTATAAAATATTTTATAAAACATTTTATTTTAAATTAATTATGTAATTACATAATGTAATTATTAAATCAATGACTAGTCATGATGATGAAAAATACTTTTCATGTAATTCATGATAAAATTAATATTTCATTATCATTTTAAATAAAAATTCAATAATTGTTCTTCTCCAGATGTTCAAGAATCTAAAATTTAAACAAATTCAAAAAAATTCAATAATGTATAAAGATATTATTATCAAATTGTTGGATAATAGTAAAAACATCATTTGAAACCTTTTTAGAAAATATTTATATGGAAGAAAATGGATTTTCATCCGAAGAGTAAAATACTGTTGATTTTTTTGAGTCATATATCAGCCTATTAATTTTATAAAGAGAGGAAAATGGAAATAATGAATTTATTATCATGTTATAAATATAGAAGTATAAAATTAATGATTTTATTGATGGATTTATCATAATATTTCATAATTAGAAACTTTTTCATAAACTATCCTAAAAATCAGTAAGATTTTAATCTAAAACCTATACCATATTGGTCTCTTTTGAATCCTAAGTCCCATGATTAAAATAATGATATATATATATATATTTAATTACCGTAATCATTAAATATTTTCTTTTCTAATACATACAATACAGAAAAGCAACCACTGTTGAATGTGGCATGTGTCCCATATAAATAAAAGGGAGACAAAAATCCCTTACCACTTTAGATGTTTTTGAATCATACACAGATGAAATAATGAAATTAAATAAAATTAAAATAAAGATATTCATGACATATCATTTCCATTATATACACTACATGAAGGAAATTAGTGGGGAATATGACATGTGTCTTCTAGAAGTAAAAAAGAGACTAGAAATCCCTTATCTCAGGACTTTCCTTTTTTTCAAACACATTTGTACCTCTTGAATGATAAATATAGGTTTAATATAAATATATTACAGTAAAGTAAGAATATTTATCATAAAATATATGTAATATATATATATATATATCCAATCATAACACTTTAATCAACAATAATTATTTAGAATCAATGTTTCTGGAGATATATTTTTTTATATATGTTTTGGTACGATAGTATTGGTCCCTGTAAATTGATTATTTTTTAGTTACATATATAACATTAAACAAGAAATAAAATTCATATATATATTTATTATATATATGGTTAGAGTCATTTATAAAAAGTATAGTTAGAAAAATTAATTACATTGTTCAGGGAGACGGTTAGTCATACATACACATGAATTCTCATTCCATTTTCTCAATGGATTGAATAAAATAATATTATACAATAAATCACATTTATAGGGTCATTTAACGTTCATTTATTAATAATATATTAAAATAATATATACTTATTACCATCGATTCAAAAAAATGAATCTTATCTTTTTATGGGTGCGGTAGTCTATACGTATGAATGAGCGACAATATAATTTTCCAACGGATTTAATGATAAGAAGGTAGATGTGAAATTAAAATTTTATAAGTTTAATAATATCATAAAGATCATAAAAATATCCAAAATATATAGTTATACCCAATAGTAGGAGGCAGTGATTGAAAACAAATTACATCAGTTCGTGGGGAGGTAGTCCGCCATACACAAGACCGGTGGTCTCGTTTCCCAATTTAATGGAGGTAGAAATAGATATAGGTTATTGAACTAACATAATAACATACCAGTATATGAGAGATATTTATGTTATTTTATCAACATATATTATGATTTTTTTATGGAGTATAAGGAAGAAATAAAAAATTTCGGTGTGGACTAATGGATTTTCATTGAACAATCTCTATAGTATATGAAAAAAACTCTATACCAGATATTCCCAAACAAATTTCATCTATAAACTGAGGTGGAATGTACAAAAATTTATTTTTATAGGTAATTTATGAACCAAAATGGTATGTGAGTGAGAATATGAGAGGATATGGGGTTCCTAATTATATGTTGGGTAGAGGATATACATGAAATTATTGAAAAGTAATTGTTATTCTGACGTTTACACATTCTAGAACACCCAAAATGGTCTCATTATAGTACCATATATGATGTAATAAGAAAATAATGAAAAAAATAAAAATTTTACATGTTTTTATTTTATTTTATCCATTATAAATTTTTTTATTCTTGAGAAAACTCATTTTAACCTAAACCAATGTTATTAAATTTTACTATTTTTAATACTCAAAATGATGAAAATTAAGAATGACATATTATAAAATATAAATTATTCTACTTCAAAATATGGAGGAATCTTTTCAAAATTAAATACAAAAATGATAATATTTAATTTTAAAATTATACATATATATGCGTCAAAAAAGTTATTTTCCAATCAAAAAGTTTTATAAGTATAGAAATTATTATATAAAAATCGGTATGAAATTGGATAAAATGACCTATATTGAATTATTAATAATTCAAAAGAAATATTTTTTTTTGAATTATTAAAATATATATATCTTTTGAAATGAATTAAATAAAATGGCATTTGTCCATAAATATTTGTTTTTTTCAACATTCATTAAAAAATCAAGAATTTTAGAAAAATATCATTAATTAACTTTATGATAATTTAGTCATGTTGATTAAAAAAAGAAAACAATTTCAAATAAATTTTATTATAATGGAAAAAAAATGTTTTATTATTTTTCATAATACTAAATAAAAAACATTTTTTGTGAAAAAGTGTATTTTCAAATTATATCATGACTTTACTGAATAATATGATTTTATTTATTAATACATTTTATTTATATAAATCATTTAATCCAAATTTTTAATATATGGGTATTTTTACTCATACATCAATGTTTAATGGTTATGTTATAGTTTCCATGTTTAAATAATAATATCCATAGTATATTATTGTTCCTTAAAACTCAATGTTTTGTGTAACACATGATATCAAAGAATTTAATTTTTTTTGATAAGAATAATTTCATAATATCACTTGGGGTTATATTTTATATGAATTTAAAACTACATGAACCTAAAAATTATAAATCTATAATACAAATAAATAGGGACTTGTTTTCCTCATCATATCCCTAAAATCCCATGTAGCATCATCAAGTTGTTGGTTTCTCCATTAAAAATCGACCATGTGAGTAGTATTTTTTTATTTTTCATTATCGATAAAATTTAAATCTACTCATGTTGTTACACATATTAAATATCTTGATCCGTAATATAAATTATGATTTCATTGAATGTGAAGGATCATATATTTACTTCATCTGGAGACATACTTGGAAAATATAATTGATTTAAGATATGTTCATTAGAGGCACCAAGCAATTTGAAACTAATCATACTCGATCATGTACATTGAAATGGACAATATACATATGGATCAACTTTCCATTCATCCTAAAATTCAAAAAATTCTTCTATATAAAAAGGCATAGAAACAGATTCTCACCAACATCACATTCTAGATTTTAGATGTAACCTTCCAATCAATTTCTTCCAACATAACATGTCATAATAGCATTCATTATCCATCTTCATCCAATGAATTCGAAGTTATACTCTTATTTCAATAGATGGTTTCATAATGATTCATTTAAATTCTTGAGTGAATGATATTGTTTTATTTTAAATCGATTGGTGTAAGGTGAAGATCCCAACCACCTATATAATCCATAGGAAAAGATATCAAATTATCCTCTTGATTATGAATTATTCTATTAGATTAACCATCCATGTATGGATGATATAAAGTGTTAAAACTCTACTATGTATTCTGATATTACTGGCGACTTCATAAGAAGTTTGAAGTTAACATCAGATCCTGATCAGAGAAAATATAATGTGGTACTCTAGGAAACATTATCTATTTATTAATTTATATTATGGAATTAATATTTTGAGAACAATTTTGTCTTATAAAAATTATATGTTCAAACTTAATGAGGGGGTCGACTATACCCCAAAAACCATTTATCCCATTAGATTATTGGGGGATTACTATGATAAAATCAATGTTTATGTTTTCCCATGACCATTCTTTTAAGTGTAGTAGTTATAACATTTCTTTGTTTTTTCTCACATAATTAAATTTCTGAAATTCCATGAACCATGATACAAAATATGAAATATATATCTTCAATCTTTACCACTATAAATACACATTCTTGTCTTTATATATAACTAAAATTCATGAATTTATCGATAATGATGAACATTGATATTTATATAACTAATCTTTTATCAAATATGGTCAGGAGATAACATATACACGGTTCCTTATCATTATCCTTCCATCATAACGATGGATAATCATTGGATTATTTATCACCATCCTTTGTAGATCTATATCTTCCTTTTGTGCCTTTTTAATCTTTATACGGATAGATGATAGGTCACTTAGTTAATAAATACATGGTCTCCATCTTTAATCACAATTTTTTATTCCATCCTTTCCAAGTCAATAAAAATTGGGTATTTTGTGATCCATATAATAGATATGCTACAATGATCATCTCAAATCAAAGAATCAACCTCAATGTTCACTTTCCCAGGGTGGTAATGTATTGAGAGTACATAATATTAAAATATCTCCAACAATATTTTTTGGATAATTGTTGGAACAAAAAAATGCATCTACAAAATATTTTAAATACGTCATTACATGATCCATGATCTTAGCCCATTTCGCAAGATTTGATCTTTTAAGTTGTAGAGCCCGAACGGAGTTACAGATTAAGAGTTATGGACATTAGAATTTGGGATGAATAACTATTTTGCAGAGCCCATTCGTAATGAACCCTCCATGATTGCGATGAAAAGGAACTGGACTAGAGCCTCCACAAGTGCTGCACAACTCAATGATGGTTGACTCTGTGGTTATGTCAAATTTGAGGCAACATTACTGGAGCCTCGACGAATGTCGCGAAGTTCTATGATGGAAGGATCCATGATTATGAGAAACTTGAGAGAAATCTATCCAATTGTGGGGTGTGATTTTCTTCACAGACCACATTTGTGCTTTGTGGGTCCCATTTGTGCTTTGTGGAACACTCCACGGACCTCAATATCCTACAAATTACCAGATCAGATCACTTAATATAGACGGTCTTGTCGACCCTTGGGTGGACGATCTCCCATTTCACGGAGCTCCCATGCTCCACGAAGTGATTCCCTTCGCAATGGGCCTCACCCTTTGCAAAGGAGGTAGCTCGTTAAGGTTGGTTGAGGATCCCGTTAGAGCATTGTTTCTACGAGCCGCTTTGTTCCATGAGACTCTTTGCTCCACATGATGTTTCAATTCCATCACTGACCCCCATGAAAAACTGATATTCACACCACAAACTTTTTGGGCAGGGACATTGACATTTTCTATTACGCCCTTATGCACCCCACCCACCACCTATGAAATACCATAATTCGAGATACTCCTCCAATAACCATGAAATATCATGAGCTGACACATTCCTTTTAGTCCATTTCACATGTCGTGATTTGTGATTCCCATTGTCAATTCCTAAGTACATTGAGTTGATCCATTCTTCATGCAACTCTTCAAAACCCTTCCACTTGGATCATATACCAGGTTGAACCACAAAGGTCCACTCTTGCATAAGTCCCAACACCATACATTACTAGGATCCTTATGGGTAATAGTCTTATCTACATGACTATGAACTATAGTACACCCTCTCTGAAAAATATAGGATTCCTCTTACTCCAAAGAAGAGATGCCTTATGATCCAAGCATAAGATACCTATTAATTCTCTCTACATGATTATAAACTATAGTACACCGTATGTTCCAAACATAGGATGCGTCTTACTCTAAACAAGAGATGCATTATGCTCCAAGAATAAGATGCCAACGGTCCTATCTATATGACTATAACCTATAGTACACCATATGTTCCAAGTATAGGATTCCTTTTTCTGCAAACAAGAAATGTCTTATGCTCCAACCATATGATACCAATAGTCCTGTCTTCATGACTTTAAAAAATATTATATCCTATGTTGCAAATATAGGATGCCTCTTGATTCAAAAAAGATACGGCTTGTGCTCCAAGTATAAGATGGCAATACTCCTCTCTACATGACTATAAACTGTTATACTCCCAATAAGATAAATATATGATACATCTTACTCCAAAAAATAGATTCCTTATTCACCAAGAATAAGATAATAATAGTCGTCTATACATGACTATAAACTGTAGTATGCCCTATTATTCAATAATAGGATGCCCCTTGATCCAAAAAATAGTTTCCTTATGTGTTAAGAATAGGACTCCACATTCCATGATTATAATGGCCTAATTTCAAGAGAGTTGGAATCCATTAAAACATTACATCACTCCAACCCATTCTTCATGTGTCATACATTCAGATCATCATACTCTTTCTCATTTCAAGGGACCCCCTAATGGCCTAGTCCCGGTCCACCTCTGCTCACCTACCATCATGGGCCAATGCACATGAATACTTTAGAAAACACATTGAATCAGGTCCTATGATTCAAACATAGTAAATAGTCAACCCTCATTATTTTTTCCCCATTTCAGGGTAACATAATATGGATGTTGTGATTCGAACACAGTCAACTATTATCCTCAATTTTAACACAACCCTCACTGTGTTCTAAAAGTCAAGCATGTGATTCACAATTTTAATCTCCCATTGTTTGGACAGACACAAACGCCCATTGGATTTATCCCACTTGTTCACAAATGCATAGGTGTGGGCCCTAATTATATACCTCAACCCACCAGTGAGTTGTTATGCCCTAATGGCCAGAAATGAGGAAGACATTACAGGAAAATTACTTACGTATCCCCATCCACCATTTCTGATACATAGCGGCACCCTGACAACTTCTTTGCATAACCCCATCCACCATTTTTGCTCCATAGTGGAACATAGTTATCATTCATGAGTAAGCCCCATACACTATTTCCTCTCCATAGTATCACCGGGATAGCTTCCATAGTTAATCCCCATTCATAATTGTCGCTCTATACTGGCACCCAGGTATCATCTATGCGTAAGCCCCAACCATCATTGCCACTCCTTAGCAGTACCCGGATAGCTTCCTAGCGTGAGCACCATTCACGACCCTTCATGGACCCAACATTGCACCAGGAACATCATGTATTTTCCGCCTCTTGTTTCTCACCCAAAGTATGACTCACGTGGAATTTGAGTTGTAAGCATTGTAACGACCCAATGTTTCATTAATGAAAAATCCATCTCGATCTTATTAAATGTATCTTTAAATAAAATGTTTTTATAAAATGTCTATCTAATTGGTTTTATGATAATAATTATGAACGTTACTTTTATAGCCATTTAACAGTGATCACATGATTAGTATAAATATAGGGCATTAACACAACCAATTTTACTTGGACAAAGGAAGCGATGACCTCATCCAGTAGAATTTCCGCAAACGAATCCCTCTATCAGAGCTTGGAAAAGAGGTGGCATCCTTGGGAATCTCTCTTGACCAAGCACATGCTGAGCATCACCATGTCAAGCTTGAACGGGACTGTCTGCGGGAGAAGTGGATGTTGATAAAAATTACCACTCGAGCGATGTTATCCGAGCCACCCCCAGAGTCTTTCACCATTGCACACCTTACCCTTAGGTCTTATGCGGCTGTTTTAAGGGGTTATGTAACTAATAGATAGTACTATGTTCATGTACATTAATTTTTTATATAATAATGAATATAATTTCATGTCATAATTGATACATTGTAAATAGTTTTTAAAGTAAAAATGGTGTTTTTAGTTATTATTTAATTAAGAAATCTATTTTATTAAATTATGGGATTTTTTATTTAAATAATATTTTAACCAAATATTATTATTATTATTATTAGATTAATTTTATTATATATAAATGATCATATAATTGTATGAATGCAATTATAATTTTATTAAGGTCTGAAAGACATTCTTGTCAAAACCCGTGAATTTTCGATAAATGTCGGTTTTTTATATTAAAAGTGAAAATTAACATATTTAGAAAATTATTTAGATAAAATAAATATTATTTTTGGAATCAGGACATTGAAATTATCCAACAATGAATTTTTCATAATTTTCTGAGACAGTCAAATTTTTGAGTAAAAACTAAATACCGTTTAAATATATAATGTGTTTTATGACATCATAATGACCCAATAGTGATGTAATAAAATAATATAATATTTATGTTCAGACAATAAATGTTTTACCATTAAAATAATGGGATTTGGGTTTATTTGGATTACTTTTCAAAGCATTAATGGACCTCTCAAGACTTATTAAACACATTGTCTTTTTAAATTAATTTCCATGTGAGTGTGACTCACCTCCACATAAGCAACCCTATTATTTTAAGAAGTTCGGACCTTGGACTTATAAAATATTTTTTTCCTCTTCCCTTTTTCAAAAACCATGTGCATAAACCATGGGATGGTTTGTGGTTTGGATTAATTCAACATAAGGGGTCCCAAACCAAAATAATAATGAATTCCCTCACCTTTCCTATATAAACCCACCCAAGCTCCCACTTCCTCCTCACTCAAAACCTTTGGAGTTCGTCCAAACTCTACCCTAATATCTCTAAAATCCTTCCAAGGTGCCCCAATATCCCAATAAGCCTCTCAAAATCCTGCCTCTAGCCTTTGGAAGCACTCTTCCAAGTAAGGGTTTTTCTTCCTTTCTCATTTTTGCCCAATTTTATTTAAGTTGTTTTTCCCTTTTAATTTAAATTATGAATGTTGTGGTATGGTTTAGAACCTCCATCATAATTCCCTATTTATGTTTGAATGATGGGAGGCCCCTTTATCTCTCATCAAATTCCTCCCATGTACACTTTTTACCAAGCCAAAATTCTGAAAGGAACTTCTCTCTCCTCTTTTACATTCAAGAAATACTTTTGTATCATGAATCTAAATTACATTAAAATTGCTTATACATGAATATATATGACCTCCTTACTTTCCATTACATGTAAATAATATGATTAACCCCTTTCTCTCTCCTCACCCATTTTTTTATGAATTCTTATGTCACGCCATTACGCTGCCGAAATCGCACCGATTTTCGATGCCAATGCCATAGTGTAGTGAATACCATGACCATTTCCCCATCAAGTGTATTCACCTTTATTAACATTTACTTATTGATTATATAGTTTCATGTATGAATTACTCCTTCTTTTATCGTGGAATAAATTATTATGTTTTATGAATCCATTTTTTATGATCCATGTGGCACACTTATGCATGAAATTAAATTTTTAAGAAGGGTGCGCCCTTATAGCACTCCAATGCATTGGGTAAAGTATAGTATCATGATACATCATGTGAAATGAGTGTTGACTCATGATAATTCAAGTGAAATGAGGGTTTACTCTTGCATTATGTTCAATGAGGATTTACTCATTCTCCATGTGCAATGAGCCTTGGCTCATGCTAACTCCATGTTAAGTATTGTTGCCACATTTCCATGTTATGATTATCATGCTTTATCACGCCTTTATGTTCATGAATTTCTTATGCTCTATTGATATTCCTATTGTCTAACATGTATTGTACTCTTCATGTTATTCCATGTGTACTCCCTTACTGGGCTTTATAGCTCACCCTTTTCTTATGCATGTCCTCAGGTTATCCCATGCAATGATAAGTATGAAGGAATGTAGTGGTCATGTAAAGGAAGTTTTCAATAATGATGTTGTATTTCATGTTTTATGTTTTTATTTAATGATCCTAAGCCCTAAAGACACTAAACCTCTTGATCTACTTTGTTGTATCAAGTGATGTTTTATGTTACAAATCAAGATTAAGTCGTAATAAAAAGTAGTGTTTTCACATTTGGTATCAAAGGATGAACCCAGCATTAAGTGTAGTGCACTTCCTGGGTTGAGATGTAGGTCCCACAACAAGGGCGTTGTGCTCTAAAGGGGTGGTTATTGTAACATTCCCAAATGATAAAGGGTTAAATGTCTAAATGATAAGACTCATGTTAATAAGGAGCACCTTCCTTTTCAAGAGCCTGTCTGATTAGAACTCCACAGTTTAGCTTGCTTGGCCTAGGGTAGTGATCAGGATGGGTGACCTCTGGGAAGTTTCCCAGGGTGTGTGTGAGTGAGGACAAAGCACACTTGAAAGGACATGTGTTGGTCAGTGGGGACTATCCTTAGTCAGATGACTCGTTCGGGAATGTGGGTGGACCCTAGGGTGGGCCCCATGTGTCTGTGGGGCAACAAGTGGTACCTGGTGGGCCAGGACCTGACAGCCTTGTTAAGGCGGGGTGGCTGTGCTGTCACCAGGGCCCAGTTTCCCCAAGCATCGACCATGACATCCTCTTAAGTCATCCAAGAGTGAAATCCCAACACTACCTAAACAATGTGGTATTTGATCCTTGCCAAGGAAAGGAACATACGAAGCCTCTCGAATATTCCAAGCAATCATCGAATGGTTCTAACTCCCTTAATGTCTTCTCACCACACCCCTCCCGAACAACGTGGAATTTGATATGTGTCGCGGTAAGGTATGTAGGAAGCATCTCTGAGGTTCAATCCCAACAACTGTTGGTCCCGACCCCCTTCACATCGGTTCACCAACATCATCCCAAACTACGTAGAATTTGATCCTTGTCCAGGAATGGTATGTAAGAAGCCTCCCTGAGGATCAATCCCAACAAAAATTTGTCCCAACACCCTTCACATAGTTTTTCCAACACAAAATATAAACAATGTGAATGTTGATCTTTTCTTAGGCATGGTATGTAGGAAGCGTTCCTGAGGTTCAAGCCCACCATCCATTGGATCCGACCATCTTCACATCAGTTCACCCAACATATACTAATCTATGTGGTCTTTGATCCTTGTCAATTCTATGTATGAAGGAAGAGTCCCTCATGTTCATGTCCAACTCCCATCGGTCCCGACCACTCCCCGTTAGTCCACCCCCATCGTACATGATGTTTTGTAGTACAAATATTTTTGTCCCACATGAATTTAAATTGTACCCTACTCAACAGTATGTTGTTGTCAACCACCTTCATTTGAAACCCATTGAAAATCCCATTCAGTGGTAGGACATTGTCAACCACATTCGGCGGTAAGTTGTTGATGTCCCCCAATCGACGGTAAGCCTTTGAAGTCCCCAATCGACGGTTATCCATCTTCAAATAAACTACATGGACATAAATTCCCTACCAAAGAGATACATAGGAAACCACCTTGAGGTTCATTCCTTTCACCAATGACTCATTCTGATCTATCCCTCGATCCCTTGAGTTTTAGGAAGATCATGACCCAACGAGGAGGATAAATTTTCTCTGGATCCCATCCTTGTGTCCATTCTCAAATTCCACCTCCTTAGGTGTCCCATCGTCCTGCTAAATTTTTTGAACTTTGATTCCATGCCACAGGGATTCATAGGATGTCAGTTCAAGGATCAATCCCAACATTATTTTTTTACTCACGTCCGTTCCATCTCATTCTACCTATACATTATTCAACTCCCCATCATCAATAATATTTCTTAACTGGGCCTCCACATATCGGTTGGATCATTCCATCCACCTCATCAATTATCCTAGTAGTATCAAGACCTCAAACCACGTACAAGCCCTAGTATATCATCGAATCGTTGTCCTATTCACACACCCCATTTCATCACCTCTTTAACCAATGAGGGTTTTGATCCCTATCATCTATATAGGGTAAATAGGAAACATCCATGAGGTTCAGTCTCATCCAATGGTAAACCTCTGTGTTCCCCATTTAGGGGATCACTCTTTCTGATACTCCCTTAGTGGCATGCAGACCATCCGTCATGGTGCGGCATCTCCCATTTATAGGACCCACCAACTCAGATCCATATTCATTGGGAATTATGATCCATCCATATAGTAAACCATCCAGGTGATCCCCCTAGGGATGTTCTCATTTGATCTGTCTTGATGAGATGTTCTGATACTCTCCTACTGTCTCCGCAAGATATTAAACTCGCGACATTCCCCATTGAAATTTTAGGAAGATGAGGAAATCCTTTGAGAGAAGACTCTAACATAAGATAACCCGTGACCGATCTGGGATGCCTCAGGTTATGCACCCTTGAGATTCCCTCTTATGAGGATGAATTAATGTTCCCTAACGTCCATTCATCCAGATATCCATCGACATGCCTGATGTTGTCATCTACTCCAACCGAAGGATCCTACCATGTCACATCCCCATGGAATGTCCTAATAAAATCAGTGTAATTTAACAGTCCCCACAATGATATGGAATCGAGAAAGATATTCATGAAACACGACTTAATCAATGAGGGAGACTCGAACTAGGTTACAAGTTCTGAAGTGGAATCCATGGAAGGAGGAACCGACATCCCAAAATCCCACATAAATCATAGAAAATACATCCTGGAATAATTTATGGATGTCTCCTACCCTTGGAAATTGGGAATGTCTGGAAACATTCGTCGCGTCCTCTTGATCCTCAAACAGACAGATGTGCACGCCCCGTCGAATGCTTTAGAAACAATCATCATCAAATATTTTAGTGTGATTATATACAATAAACATTTATGTTCAATATGTATATATTGTTTGTTTCTTGATAAAAACAATTCCCCATATCATTAATGGAAAAATAACAATAACATACTACAAATCATGAGTTGGATAGTTTTTTACACATAATGAAAATTTCCTCGAGGAAAAAGTTATCACCATATAATTCAAATTTACAATTCATTAAAATACACACATTTATGTGTCACTGTATATTATAAATCCTTTTCCACTATAGGTTAATTTATATATAGGTCCACCACATATCATTATATTATTTCCTTGAAATTTTCCTCACATTTATCTACACAGAGGATCTTGGATCCCTTCTAAGGTAACATTATATGTAGATTATATCTCCATGAAAATAACCCACAAAGCATTTATAATATCCAACATAACTATAAATACTATAGATACCACTCACTGTTATTGTTCTAGGTTAAGATTCAATAGATTTCTCCCATTGATAAATCCACTAATATACCCTTGATTAAGATTATATGACAAAAAAATAAAAACTTCTCTAGTCAAATTAAATAAATTGTAAATTTTACATATAGATTCTCCTTCTATAGGTCAATATAATCAATCCTATGGATATCTTCATTCTCTTCCATTATTGATTATTACAGAATAATATTATCTACGAATACTACAATGAAATGATCAGGTAATAACAAATTACTATATTTGTTAAATCTTTGATGATAACTATGGAATTTGTAAGACTAAAATGGAATCATTATATAAACATATTTTCTATACATTATAGTAATTTCATTCTTGGGTGTATTATTCTTCTTGATCCTCCATTGATGATATCAATAGTGAATACCTATCTTGGAAATGTTTTGAGCTACATGAAATCTACCAAACAAGTTATGAATAGGGGTAAATGAAATTTTTCTTCATTTTTCTCTGATTTCACTCTCAATAATCAATACAGAGTCACATAAATCCATATTTAATCGTAATAAAAATAATAGTTACACCCTATGGTGGAAGAATTACAAAAATAAATTTCATTTCATGGATATCCTAGACTTCCTTCTTTAATTATTTCAACAAAAGTGGGGCTATTTTATAGGAAGTACATTAAATATGTGTAGAATTATGTATGTGTTCTATTGAGAATTAAACATCACCATTTGGTGGAATAAAATGATTCCCTTATACTATCTCCCAAGGGAACTCTCACCGACCGTTTGGAGGGGGAGGATTCTCTGGTGCCTTTCCCCCCCTTCTTTCTCCCTTTCCTTTTTTCTCCTTCTCTATTTCATTATTTCCATGACCATCCTTGAGGTATAGATTCTTTTTCATATTTTCATTCTCAATGGTTCTCTGCTTCAACACTATAACAGGAAGATTACTAGTGATTATCTGCTTAACCTTTTTGGTGTTTTCAAGGTGATGTTCATGTTTGACTGTTCCACAGTGATGTTTTG
This sequence comes from Viscum album, assembly GCA_963277665.1. Classification (NCBI taxonomy): domain Eukaryota; kingdom Viridiplantae; phylum Streptophyta; class Magnoliopsida; order Santalales; family Viscaceae; genus Viscum; species Viscum album. Next base: position 915,764,917 of record OY728164.1, on the reverse strand, counting down.
GTCGTTTTTACATGATTTTTTACCATTGGTTACTCATACCCTACTATGGATTATTGTTCCTCTACTACTCTCGATGTCAGATCTAGAGTAGAGTAATCTATGAGGTTTTGGGTTCATGGGCTGCTAGTCTATGGATATTTCCTTAGTGATGTTGTTTTCTGCATGATGGCTTCTTTTGATGTGCTTTTTGGCTGCTATTATCTCTACCTTGGAATCATGTTACTATGCACCTATCTTAGTATATCCTGGTGCAATGGCCCTAAGTGGTTTTTGGAGGTGGTTTGGAAGCCTTTTATGGGTGTGATCAGATACATGATGGGTTCTGATTCTTTGCCTCTTCATTGAAAGAAATTATCAGTTTGGCTTTCTCAACATCAATGCAGTTTTTTTGTTTCTGGTTCAATTGATTGTTCTATATTTTTTCCCTAAAAAATGAAATTTTCAAATATGGTGCGACAATGTTGACACAAGTATTCGGATGGGGATGACGACATCATGGTGTTCTGATTATGGCAAGGGAGAAGGTTACTTCTTCCCCAACATTGAATCTTCATTGGTGATTACCGGTGGGTTTTCACTAGTGCTATAGAGGATGGTTACTATGAGGTGGTTCTATATCAGGGGTGTGGCTTGAGGAGGCTCAATACTCGAGAATCCATGTCTTGATGCATCTCAATCATTGTGGCTGTGATGATGGCTTTTTGATATTTTGAATTTTGATTCCAGCAAATTTTGTTGAAGTTGTTTTCTTGATTTGAGTAATTTTCATGTATGGTCCTATTACTGTAACACCCTAGGTAAAAAAAGAATATGACATTTCATATTTATCCATATTTGTGAATAAAATATTTAAATGACTTTAAATGGGACGCTATGCTCGATGGCGTACCCAACACGCAACAATGAGTTTCTTGGGAATCTTACGTTGCACTCTAATAATAAAATAATATTATTTTAAATGATAGTTAACATGTAGTTGTTTTAATGGAGGGAATGGATATAAATAACTAAAATATTATTATATATGTTTTTAAATGTTTTTACATTTATACAATAAAGTATAGAGGCTTAAAATATGGAAAGAATTCAATTTTAGGCATATATGCCCTAGTTTTCACTAAAGGATCATTTATCGCATTTTGATGGAGAACCATCATTAAATATAGTTTTTTTCACTCTTATACATTATATTGGACCAAATAAAACTCTTCTTAAGAATCGGGACATCAAAATTTACTTTGTGTAAATTTTTGGTATCTTTCCGATAATGTTCATTTTTTTAATGAATAGTCTAAAATGTTGTATTTTAATTCAAAACCTCTTTTCAATCTAATTTATTTATATGATTAGATTATATTTTTAATTGTTTTTAATGTGAAATTAGAAAATATTTTTACCATTAAATCCAATAGTGGTCGTTGGAATTAATTTCACTTTGAAATCAGACTTAAACTAGTGTCAATCTTTTGATACTTATTGTTTTATAAAAACACTCTATTTGCTCTGACAGTGGAAATTATTTATTAAATTAATTAATGTTACTAATATGTTTTGAATTTTTTAAAACGGACTTCATTTTTGAATTCGGAATATCAAATATAGCTTAGGGTGAAGTTTTGGTATTTTTCTGAAAAACTCCAATTTTTGATGAATAGTGAAACCACTAAGTGGTAATCAAGCAAACTGATTTTTCAGTTAAATGAATGTTTACCACTAATGTGTATTGAATTTTGAAAATCCGACATACATTTTTTTCATTATTATTTAAAATGTGGTTCAATGGGATGAAAATAATTTTTAGGTGAATAGTAACTTATTAAGTTTTTAATCGCGATTAGTGGTAATTAGTGTAATTTAAGGTAAAAATGATATTATAAGAATTTGAAAACACCATGACACTTGTCCTACACCAATTGGGTGAGTCATGGCCGACCAAGACAAGCCATGGGCCAACTTGGGGACCCCATGGATCCACTTTGGTTGGGAAATGACATAAATAACTTTTTATTTAATGTAAAAGTAAAAATGACACAAACATGATATGTTTTACTAAAACAATTTTTAAGTGGGGTTATAAAAGTCATCTTTTTGATTATAAATAGTCATTGGAAATATAAAAATATTTCCTACATCATAGTAGTTTTTTTATAATTTTTAGACATTAAATAAATTAAATTATTTATGACATAATAATGATGCAGCGATGACATCATTATTTGACGATTTAAATAAAATGGAAAGATAATGTAAAATATATGAACTAAACATGTCCAAAACTTATTGGATGAGTGGATTTCTAAGCCTTATCACCTTATCCACGAATTATATCAATGTGGGACCTTTTAAAACCGAAACACATTTTCAAATAAAGTAATATTTCCTTACTTTCCAAAAGTGCCCCTCCTCTCCGCTTATAAAAAGCCCCCACCTCTACCTCTTTTCACACACTCCTCAAGCCTTTGGCTCGGCCAACCCCTGCCCATTTACTCTCTCCACATCCCTATCCTCATCCTAGAGGATTCCCTTTGGGAATAATCCTTTCAAAGGAAGCCTTTAGGCTCAAATCAAAAGGAGTTACACTTTTAAAGGTAATTCATTCTCTCATGTTCATTTGTTTTATTTTTCTTCTCCAACCCCCTAAACTCTTTTTATTTATTTCTTTTGTAACAAAAACATTATCTTCAATATACTAGGATGTTGTTATAAGATTTATTCGAGCTAAACTCTCACACAACTACATCAAATGGTTAAAGAACATACGGTTTCTGTGGATGGCGAAATTATGCCTCCCGAAACGATGATTGTTCAATACTCATTTAACACCTTCAAAGGTGGCCATTATGATGTAACTATTTTTATATATGATATATAATATGTTTATGTTTTACTTATGATTCTTTATTTTTCATTTTTGTCTTACCTTTATGGATTCCATTATGGGTATACGCGATATCTTCATTTTAGGAAGTGCGGATTACCACCCCCTCAAAGTGATTTGATTCGTTAAATACCTTATGTGGGACGTATAAAGGATGGAACTATGATATTATATATGATATGATACTGGAATTATAATATACCTTTATATATTTATGATTCCATTCTATAAAATACGAAATAGAAATGAAAGTAGCGTTCATGCGTACGTACGGATTACCGTCTCCATGAACGGTGCATTTCATTTCTTACCTCTAAATGATTATGTAATGATATAAATGAATGAATTTACTGGATATATATTACATATATGATATCTAAATTATGAATACAATTCTGGATATAATAAACATTTTGCCACACGAATAACATGTAACTGTAAGAAGTCCACTTTTGACTTAAGAACCAAATATCGGCAAAACAAATATTATTAACTTAAATTATTACATAATGTTTATGACATGGTAATAAGTGATATAAAAGGAATAATGAACTTGAAAAATGTTCTTAAGGAAGTATAAATTAACTCAAGTTTATTATTCATGAGATTAAAGAACGATCGAGTCATGTCGGACCCGAGGTAAGGGATCCTACTCCTCTCATTCTTTTCAAGTACACACTTTTATGTCATTCCTTTTAAAGATCATCTTTCTTGTTATTGGGATGATATTTTATATTAAACTTACTGTAATTTGTATGTTCATGTGATGAGAGACCCTATTCTCTCTCATCAATCCATTTTGGAAGTTTTGAGTGGCGCCGTTAGGCTTCTGAACTTTCGTAAGAGATCTAACCTCTCTCTTTCTTTTTAAGTACTCTCCTTTATGTCACTTCTTTTAAACTCATCTTTGTAATGTTGGGGGATGTTCTTTTATTTTCTTCTTTCTGTAAATTTTATTGTAATGTGATGAGATACCCTATTTGATCTCATCAATCCAAATTCGGACGTTTTATGTGGCGTCGTTAGGCTGTCGAGTTTTCGTAAGAGATTTTTTATCTCACTTTTATTCCCATGAGATTTATGCTACATTTTCCACAAATTCCATTGAGTGGTGTATGTACTGCCCATTATTCTACTCTTTGTGTAATATAATTTCTTTTATGAGTATTTACATCAATGATCTATTTTCCTTCTTTCATGGGGTGTATGTTTTGAATGATACCCAAGTCGGTAAGGGAACCTTTCACCCTCCTCTTTTTTAAAAGACTTATTTTGTTGGGTCTTCTAATTTACATATTTTTATGTTGGGATATATTCTAATATATCCTTATTGATGTAAATTTTATGTCCAAGTGATGAGATACACTTTTTATCTCTCATCAACTCATTTTGATGTGACGTCGTTAGGCTGTCAAGGGAACTTCTTAACCCAATTTCGATTTCTTTGGGTTTAATATGTAGTTATTGAATATGTAATCTTTTGAATATCTGTGAATGACCTTTTATTGTTTTACACTTAATATGAACTTATATTTGGTGTATTTATATTTGTCAAACATATTTTTGAGATTGATTTGTCCTTAATTTAAAGATACCTTCTTTATAAGGGATTTCATCACATTTGACATTTCTATTGAGGGTTCATTGTTGTTATGCACCAATTCACTCTTATATGGTGTATATACTGTCCTTTGGAGTATTATATCATGAATTCATTTATTCTCATGATATTATAAAGTTCTGACTAAATGTTATTCCTCAATTATTGTATTCATGTGTCTCTAATTTTGGTAAAACCCCTCTAACCAAAATATCGTTTTAAATGTTTTAATTATTTGTTCTTATTAATATCCATGTTTAAAAAATGGTTTTAAGGATTTACTTATATGGATATTAATGGTTTAAAATTTTTAGCTTCAAGGTGGTATGGGACACTTTGATTCAAAAATCTTTTTATTAAATGTTTTAAATGGTTTTAGAAATGGTTTCTTTTTATATGGATTCATTATTTCAAAATAATATAATGTTATGTTGTGATTGAAATGTGGAAATGTTTTGTTTCCTTTATGAATATTTTATTTCATACGTGTATGTTATGGTTCTTGGGCATTATTATGAAAACGGGTGGTTCCGTGATAAACTAAGGGCGAGTGAGCCCGATATAGCTCTCCAATGCATTGGGTAACGCGAAGGAGGGAAACGTTAAGGTTTCTCCGAAGAGATTTTGGGAATATACTGTGATGGGTATTCCAAACGTAACCAAGAGGGTTACTCCCTATGTAAGAATGTTATGAATGCCTCAAGTTACCTTTATGTCTTATTTTTTCTATGATTTATTCATGTTTTGATGAGGTATGTTAAAATGCCTATGTTTTATGGGTAATGTATGATTTCATTCTTATGTATATATGAACTCGTGTTTCCTTTCCATATTTTTATAACCCTTACTGAGCTTTTTATGCTCATCCCAAGTATTTGAAATGTTTTTCACAGGTCAAGGGAAAGTTAGATGGTGTGATGATAGTGTCAAGGATGTGTCAAGAAAAAATCCATGTTTTATTTTCAATATGTTTCCATTGATGGGAAGAATAAATATTGTCTTTTATGTAACAACTTTGTTTAAATGTGGAATGTGATGCAAGTTTCATGATCTAATTATCTAAAACTCTAAACCTGAAAAGATACTCAATGTGTAATCTTGTAATAACTCAAGATTATGTAAGGTTTAAGGCTGGGGCCTTAAACTTGGTATCAAAGGTCGGTTTAGATAACTTTAGAGGTTAGGTTATTCTTTAAGTATAAGTGACATTACCATAATGGTTAGGATTTCAGAAAGAGTCCTAGTTTTAGATAAAGTGAATGGGTAAGTGTATCTTAGTGTTTACCTTCCTCATTAGTACATGATTATTTTGTTGATATACTCACACTGACATTTCTGTTTTTAGTGAATGGATGGATCTAGCAGGAACCAAAGTGACAATTGGTTTGAAGGAAACTGTGGTGGTTCTCTGATTAAAAGACTTGATGAAATGGGGTATTCATGGAGGAATCTCATGGCTGTTCTAAACCAACTATCAAGGATTCATGATCAACCACTTCAACCTTGGTGAGTTCTCTAATGCATCATGTACGAGATGGACAACTTGATGTGTAAATTCAGGTAATAATTATTAAGGTAACCATTAGGGTTTATATGATCTTTACTTTTTAGGTAATTATGGGTTACTCTATGATATGATGGAAAATGAAGGGCATGAGATAAACTTGAGGTTAAAATATGTTATGATTATTCTTGAAGATTTTATCTCATTTTGGGGAATGTTTTAAGAATCTTATAGTTTTGGAAAAAGGACAACACGCAGACCGTGTGACAACCCGTCGCGTCGGACAAAGCTGCGGGAATCGAACCCACAACCAAAATGCGACTGGTATTTATCGCCTACCACTGGACTACGTGAAGTCCCTGGTTAGTCTGACTGATTCATTCTAGTTATGTGATTTTATGAATTAAGAGAATGTTGATTTTGGGTTATTTATGAAAATGATTAACCTATCATGGAGGATATGTGATTAGGTTAATTACTTTTCAAAACGAGACTTTAGGAGTAATTGATATTGTTTGGAGATAAATGTTACGATTTATCTTGGAAGACTATGCGACTAAAACCTTCAAATATTTGGGTTTCAATCTTATATTGGTTTACTTTGAAGAATTTTATGGACAAATTGATTATAGAATGGTCCTCATTGAACTTTGGGTTTTGTTGGACAAATTTTGGAGATTAAGAATAGATTTTCTTTTTATTAAGGGTTATCCTTTTCTAGATTATCTGATCTTGTACTAGCCTTCTTGGTTTTGGTTTTGGTTAAAGACATGGGAAGTATATAGTTCTATTTTGTGGATTAGTTGATTCTCTAGAAGTTGATTATAGTACTCTTAATGTGAACAAGTCTTCCTAAATACTCGTCTTTTTTAGAAAATATGATTTTGTGTAAGGAATCTAATAAAAGTTGAAAGTCAATATGATAAGTGATTATGTTTCCTTATGAATAAATTCCTCAATAAAAAGTAACATAAAACAAAAATGTTGTCTATTAACTTTTCCTACTGGGGAATCGAATACCGTTTAACCCATCACATGTTTGTGATTTTATCATGGTTAACTTTCTCCTAAACATGTTTTCTATCACTCTCCATCAGAACATGACCCTTTGTTTTTTCCTCCATGTACATATTTTCATACTTGGAATCCTAGTATGGGTTAACTCGAGTGAACTTTGTACTTATCTTTCTTTATTTTTAAAGTTTTTGTTTTACCGACTTTTGTTCCGATGTGGGACTTTCAAGGATGTTTCCAAGCGCAATTTTAAAATTGCGAGGACGCAATTCCCAAAAGGGGGGAAGGATGTAACACCCCAGGTAAATAAAGAATATGACATTTCATATTTATCCATATTTGTGAATAAAATATTTAAATGACTTTAAAGGGGACGCTATGCTCGATGGCGTACCCAACACGCAACAACGAGTTTCTTGGGAATCTTACGTTTCACTCTAATAATAAAGTAATATTATTTTAAATGATAGTTAACATGTAGTCGTTGTAATGGCGGGAATGGATAGAAATAACTAAAATATGATTATATATGTTTTTAAATGTTTTTACATTTATCCAATAAAGGATAGAGGATTAAAATACGGAAAGAATTCAATTTTAGGCATATATGCTCCAGTTTTCACTAAAGGTTCACTTATCGCCTTTTGATGGTGAACCATCATTAAATATAGTTTTGTTCACTCTTATACATTCTATTGGACCAAATAAAACTCTTCATAAGAATTGGGACATCAAAATTTACTTTGTGTAAATTTCTGGTATCTTTCCGATAATGTTCATTTTTTTAATGAATAGTCTAAAATGTTGTATTTTAATTCAAAACCTCTTTTTAATCTAATTTATTTATATGATTAGATTATATTTTTAATTGGTTTTAAAGTGAAATTAATAAAATATTTTTACCATTAAATCCAATAGTGGTCGTTGGAATTAATTTCACTTTGAAATCAGACTTAAACTAGTGTCAATCTTTTGAAACTTATTGTTTTATAAAAACACGCTATTTTCTATGATAGCGGAAATTATTTATTAAATTAATTAATGTGACTAATATGTTTTGAATTTTTTAAAACGGACTTCATTTTTGAATTCGGAATATAAAATATAGCTTAGGGTGAAGTTTTGGTATTTTTCTGAAAAACTCCAATTTTTGATGAATAGTGAAACCACTAAGTGGTAATCAAGCAAACTGATTTTTCAGTTAAATGAAAGTTTACCACTAATGTGTATTGAATTTTTAAAATCCAACATACATGGTTGTCATTAGTATGTAAAATGTGGTTCAATGGGATGAAAAGAATTTTTTGTTGAATAGTAACTTATTAAGTTTTTAATCGTGATTAGTGGTAATTAGTGTAATTTAAGGTAAAAATGATATTATAAGAATGTGAAAACACCATGACACTTGTCCTACACCTATTGGGTGAGTCATTTCCGACCAAGACAATCCATAGGCCAACTTGGGGACCCCATGGATCCACTTTGGTTGGGAAATGACATAAATAACTTTTTATTTAATGTAAAAGTAAAAATGACACAAACATGATATGTTTTACTAAAACAATTTTTAAGTGGGGTTATACAAGTCATATTTTTTATTATAAATAGTAATTGGAAATCAAAAAAGATTTCCTACATCATAGTATTTTTTTTATAATTTTTAGACATTAAATAAATTAAATTATTTATGACATAATAATGATACAGCGATGACATCATTATTTGACGATTTAAATAAAATGGAAATATAATGTAAAATATATGAACTAAACATGTCCAAAACTTATGGGATGAGTGGATTTAGAAGCCTTATCACCTTATCCACGAATTATATCAATGTGGGACCTTTTAAAACCGAAACACATTTTCAAATAAAGTAATATTTCCTTACATTCCAAAAGTGCCCCTCCTCTCCTCTTATAAAAGGCCCCCACCTCTACCTCTTTTCACACACTCCCCAAGCCTTTGGCTCGGCCAACCCCTGCCCATTTATTCTCTCCACATCCCTCTCCTCATCCTATATGATTTCCTTTGGGAAGAATCTTTTCAAAGGAAGCCTTTAGGCTCAAATCAAAAGGAGTTACACTTTTAAAGGTACTTCATTCTCTCATGTTCATTTGTTTTATTTTGCTTCTCCAACCCCCTAAAATCTTTTTATTTATTTCTTTTGTAACAAAAACAGTATCTTCAATATACTAGTATGTTGTTATAATATTTATTCGAGCTACACTCTCACACAACTACATCAAATGGTTAAAGAACATACGGTTTCCGTGGATGGAGAAATTGTGCCTCGCGAAACAATGATTGTTCAATACTCATTTAACACCTTCAAAGGTGGCCATTATGATGTCACTATTTTTATATATGATATATAATATGTTTATGTTTTACTTATGCTTATTTATTTTTCATTTGTGTCTTACCTTTATGGCTTCCATTATGGGTATACGCGATATCTTCATTTTAGGAAGTGCGGACTACCGCCCCCTCAAAGTGATTTGATTCGTTAAATACCATATGTGGGACATATAAAGGATGGAACTATGATATTATATATGATATTATACTGGAATTATAATATACCTTTATATCATTATGATTCCATTCTATAAAATACGAAATAGAAATGAAAGTAGCGTTCATGCGTACGTACGAATTACCGTCTCCATGAACGGTGCATTTCATTTCTTAACTCGAAATGATTATGTAATGTTATAAATGAATGCATGTACTGGATATATATGACATATATGATATCTAAATGATGAATACAATTCTGGATATAATAAAAATTTGTCCACACGAACAACATGTAACTATAAGAAGTCCACTTTTGACTTAAGAACCAAATATCGGTAAAACAAATATTATTAACTTAAATTATTACATAATGTTTATGACATGGTAATAAGTGATATAAAAGGAAAAATGAACATGAAAAAGGTTCTTAAGGAAGTAGAAATTAACTCAAGTATATTATTCAGGAGATTAAAGAACGATCGAGTCAAGTCGGACCCAAGGTAAGGGATCCTGCTCCTCTCTTTCTTTTCAAGTACACACTTTTATATGATTCCTTTTAAAGATCATCTTTCTTGTTATTGGGATGATATTTTATTTTAAACTTACTGTAATTTTTATGTTCATGTTATGAGAGACCCTATTCTCTCTCATCAATCCATTTTGGAAGTTTTGAGTGGCGCTGTTAGGCTGCCGATCTTTCGTAAGAGATCTAACCTCTCCCTTTCTTTTTATGTACTCTCCTTTATGTCACTTCTTTTAAAATCATCTTTGTAATGTTGGGGGATGTTATTTTGTTTTCCTATTTCTCTAAATTTTATTGTAATGTGATGAGATACCCTATTTGATGTCATCAATCCAAATTCGGAAGTTTTATGTGGCGTCGTTAGGCTGCCGAGTTTTCGTAAGGGATTTTTAATCTCACTTTTATTCCCATGAGATTTATGCTACATTTTCCACAAATTCCTTTTAGTGGTGTATGTACTGCCCATTATTCTACTCTTTGTGTAATATAATTTCGTTTATGAGTATTTACATCAATGATCTATTGTCCTTCTTTCATGGGGTGTTTGTTTTGAAAGATACCCAAGTCGGTAAGGGAACCTTTCACCCTCCTCCTTTTTAAAAGACTTCTTTTGTTGGGTCTTTTAATTTACATATTTTTATGTTGGGATATGTTATCATATATCCTTATTGATGTAAATTTTATGTCCAAGTGATGAGATACACTTTTTATCTCTCATCAACTCATTTTGATGTGACGCCGTTAGGCTGTCAAGGGAACTTCTTAACCCAATTTCGATTTCGTTGGGTTCAATATGTAGTTATTGAATATGTCATCCTTTGAAAATGTGTGAATGACCTTTTATTGTTTTACACTTAATATGAACTTATATTGGGTGTATTTATATTTTTCACACATATTTTTGAGATTGATTTGTCCTTAATTTAAAGATACCTTCTTTATAAGGGATTTCATCACATTTGACATTTCTATTGAGGGTTCATTGTTGTTATGCACCAATTCACTCTTATATGGTGTATATACTGTCCTTTGGAGTATTATATCATGAATTCATTTATTCTCATGATATTATAAAGTTCTGACTAAATGTTATTCCTCAATTATTGTATTCAAGTGTCTCTAATTTTGGTAAAACCCCTCTAACCAAAATATCGTTTTAAATGTTTTAATTATTTGTTCTTATTAATATCCATGTTTTAAAAATGGTTTTAAGGATTTACTTATATGGATATTAATGGTTTAAAATTTTTAGCTTCAAGGTGGTATGGGAAACTTTGATTCAAAAATCTTTTTATTAAATGTTTTAAATGGTTTTGGAAATGGTTTCTTTTTATATAGATTCATTATTTAAAAATACTAAAATGTTATGTTGTGATTGAAATGTGGAAATGTTTTGTTTCCTTTATGAATTTTTTATGTCATACGTGTATGTTATGGTTCTTGGGAATTGTTATGAAAATGGGTGGTTCTGTGACAAACTAAGGGCGGGTGAGCCCGATATAGCTCTCCAATGCATTGGGTAACGCGAAGGAGTGAAACGTTAAGGTTTCTCCGAAGAGATTTTGGGAATATACTGTGATGGGTATTCCAAACGTAACCAAGAGGGTTACTCCCTATGTAAGAATGTTATGAATGCCTCAAGTTACCTTTATGTCTTATGCTTTCAATGATTTATTCATGGTTTGATGAGGTATGTTAAAGTGCCTATGTTTTATGGGTAAAGTATGATTTCATTCTTATGTATATATGAACTCATGTTTCCTTTCCATATTTTTATAACCCTTACAAAGATTTTTATGCTCATCCCAAGTTTTTGAAATGTTTTTCACAGGTCAAGGGAGAGTTACATGATGTGATGATAGTGTCAAGGATGTGTCAAGAAAGAATCCATGATTTATTTTCAATATTTTTCCGTTGATGGGAAGAATGAATATTGTCTTTTATGTAACAACTTTGTTTAAATGTGGAATGTAATGCAAGTTTCATGATCTAATTATCTAAAACTCTAAACCTGAAAAGATCCTCAATGTGTAATCTTGTAATAACTCAAGATTAAGTAAGGTTTAAGGCTGGGGCCTTATAATTACCACTAAAAACAATATTCTACGCACGCGCTCCTCAACATTGGCTATGGATTTTTAGGTTTTCTTCCTCAGCAATTGGTAAAGGTTTGTATGATTCTCTTGTGTAGTCGATCTATTTGATGCTTGTTCAGTGGTGTTCCAATTTGTTTTATGGGATCAATTTCGACCTCGACAACATGTTTCTTCTTAGCGGTGACAATGAAGAATACTCCTAGTCAACGATGGTCAATGAGGGTTTCTTTCAATGAAGATGGCGAGGGTATGCGGTTGTAGACTGATCTAGTTTCGGAGTTAGCATGTGCATCTCAAAGTGGTTGTGACTACGGCGTGATGATTGTTTACTGCCTTTTGATTTTAAAATTTTGAAATTTTTCTTTCTGTGGAGGTATTAGTTCATCTATGTGAGTTTTTCATATTTTTATTTTTGAATATTGTAACATGTTACATCTAACAGTCAAGGGTAGTTAATGGTTGTTTTTTATTTAGAATGTTGTCTCTGTAATGGGTGGTTTATGAGGTTCTGTCTTGATACTAGAGTATGGTTCTCCACTTACACATAAAGTGGATTTTCAGTAAAATTAAAAAATGGATTGTGGTGATGGTGATCCGGGACATTCCATGTAAAGTGATCATAATATTTTTATGTTTTCATTGTTGAAGGTGGTGCCTTTTCCTAATGTTTCCAAATTATTAGTCCTAAAAATCAAGAGAAAGTTGAAAGCATCACATGACATTATTTTCTAGTAATGACACTTGAAATATATGGTTGTGGTGATTATTTATGATGATTGTAGTTTTCTAATGATTTGGATCTTTGGTAATAAATCAGGTGTCATTAAGGATTATTCATTTATGAATGAGTTTTAATGATAGAATCTTCATGAGGTATGATGGAAAGATGGAAAGCTATGTGATTTCTTGAAGCTTCAAGAATGTGAGAATTTCACTAGAAATTTGAGGTTATGCTGAGCTTCATGAGCATGAAATGTTGGGGTTCACAATAATGCCATGATTTTTGGGAGATATTTGAATGGTGAGGCCTATAAATAGGTATAATATTTTCTTGAAACATAAAAAAGAAAATTTACAATAATTGTAAAACACTCTTATTTCAATAAGGTACTATCATGAAGCTAATTATTCATAATGAAATAAATTTTTTTGAAGAACATATTGTTAAAAATTATAGCTTATAAAAAATTGACGATAATAAAATTTTGAAATGGGCGTTTCATGAATATTGGGAGATTATTTATTTATTGGAGTTACATGAAAGAATGTTATCTTTAGGAAAGCTGGGAGATTCATGAAAGGTAGTGGTTTCACAAAGGATAATGTATCATTGAAATAATAAGTGGAATTCACTGAGACTAATATCATCTCAAATAGTAGTATTGGTCATCTATTTTTAGGGAACAACTCTTCCAAGTGAATCAATTCTAGATCTTGGTGTAAGAAGAGTATCTTGAAAATAAAGTGTAGTGACCTATATTCCCATTCTATGGATGAAAACATCAATTTGATAAAAAGAATTATGACTTACCTAATTTAGCATTAAAGTGGGAGTTGATAGACCCGATATGAAGAAAGATGTTTGTTTTCCCTAATAAAAATTTAAGGTAAATGTGTCTAGTATATATTTATTTTGTCTAATCATTCATAATACACAATAACTAGTGATGCTTATTGGATTCAGGAACGGTCTACGCACTATAGGAGTATGCTATTTAGACTAGGACTTAGAAGTGAACTAAGTAAAATTGTTTTTCTATGTTTCTTTTTCTCTATATGGTAATTTCATAACTATATGTTTCAATTAGTCATCATTGATGTGTTCCTAGAAACATGCGTACAAGTTATGTATCATTAAAACAAAAAGTTTACAACTTAATTCACACCTCCCCTATCAGTGTGTTATTGGTTCCCTCGTGAAGAATCATAGACATGATAAGTTATCTTCCTACCATTATGGGTTTTATCTACTAATAAAACATATAATCATTGAGGTTTTATTCGGATGCCCATATTAAATTTTCATATATAAAAAATCAGGTAGATCGATAATCAAACAAGACATTGTATGTTACAGTGTGGATGGTATTTGTTCCATTAAAAATGTCATTATTAAACCCCTAATTATAAAGAGTCATCACATGATAATTCCCCTTGTATTTAAACATAAGAGGTTACTGATGTTCGTTATCAATAATATCCATCATATTTGATAACATGTTATCATGATTCCCAATCTCAATCCCTTTGGAATAATAATGTGTATGTGGTGAATTATGTGGTGATTTCTTATTATTCACATATATAGTTACCTTTAACCAATCACATTTACAATTATTATCCCCCTTATTAAATATTAATATAATTTACAAATACTACAATGAACTGATCATGTAATATCAAATTATTCTATTTGTTAAATCATTGATGATAACTAGGCAACATGTAAGACTAAAATGTATTCAACATATGATCATAGCTTCCAAACATTATAGGAATTTCATTCTTGGGTGTATTATTACTCTTCATCCTCAATTGATGATATTAATAGTGAAGAACAATCTTGGAAAAGTTTTGAGCTACATAAAATTGACCAAACATGTCATGAATATAGGGTAAATGGTATTGTTCTTCATTTTCTCCCATTTCGATCTCAATAATCAATACAAAGTCACATAAATCCATATTTCATCCTAATAAAAATAATAGTTACACCTTATAGTGGATGAATTGAAATAATAAATTTCATTTCAATGATATCCTAGAGTTACTTATTTACTTATTCCACTAAAATTGAGGCTATTTTATAGGAAATAAAATAAAAATGTGTAGCACTTGTGATGAGTTCTATTGAGAATTATACATCACAATTTGGAGGAATAAAATGATTCCTTTCTACTATCTCTGTAGGTTTCTCACACTAACAGTTTGGAGGGGCAGGAGTCTTGGGTTCCTTTCCCCTCCCTCTTTCTGCCTTTATTTTTTTCTCCTTCTATATTCTGTCATTTCCTTGGGCTTCCCTTAGGCAGTGCTTATTTCTCTCCTTTTCATTCTCAATGGTGCTCCACATCAACACTATGATAGGACAACAACTGGTGATTATCCACTCAAATGTTTTTGGTATTTTCAAGGTGATGTTCATGTTTGACTATTATGCGGTGATGTTTTGGTGGGTTTACATGATGTGTTACCCTTGGTTACTAATACCCTACTCTAGCATCGTGTGCTTCTAATCCTCTCTATGTAAGATCTATTATTGTGGAAACATTTAGGATTTGGGTTCATGGGACAGCGGTCTATGGTTATTTCAATGATGATAGTGTTTTCTGCATGATGGTTTCTTTCGATGTCCTTTTTGGATGCCATTATATCTTCCCTGAAATCATGTTCCTCTACACCTATCCCAGTCATAGTCAGTGCGATGGCCCTAAGAGGTTTTGGGGGGTGGGGTGGAGGCCTTTTCAGGGTGTGATCAGAGACATGATGGGTTCTGATTCTTTTCCTCTTCATCGATGGTAATGTTATGTTTGGATTTCTCAACAGCAACGGCGAATTATTGTTTCTGGTTCACTTGATTGTTCTATATTTTTTCTTTAAAAATTGAAATGGGGGACGATGGTGAAAAAATATTTATGATAGTCTTCGGATGGGGATGATGACATCATGGTGTTCGGATGGTGGTAAGGGAGATGGTTACTTCTTCCTCAACATTGAAGGTGCCGTTGTGATTTTCGGTGGGTTTTCATTGGCATTATAGAGGATGGTTACTATTGGGTGGTTCGATGTCAGGGGCATGGATTGAGGAGGCTCACTACTCGATAATTCATGTCTTGAGGATTCTCATTCATTGTGGTTGTGATGATGAATTTTTTATATTTTTAAATTTGATTCCCACTAATTTCGTTGAAGCTATTTCTTAATTTGGGTAATTTGCGTGTATGGTCCAGTTATCACTAAAACAACATTCTAGGCACGAGATCCTTGACATTCACTATGGTTTTTTCTGTTATCATACTCAGCAATCAGTAAAGGATTGAATGATTCTTCACAGCTGTCGATCTATTTTATGCATGTTTAGTGGTGTTCCAATTAGTAGTTTGGGATCGATTTCGGCCTTGAAAACATGTTTCTTCTTTGTGGTAATGATGACGACTACTCCACTTCAATGATGGCCAATGATTGTTTCATTCAATGATGATGACGTGGGTATGTGGTAGTAAAACTATCTGGTTTCATAGATAGCTTGTGCGTCTTGAAGTGGTGGTGACATCAACGTGATGATTGTTTACAGCTTTTTGATTTTCAAAATTTGATATAGTTTTTTTGGTGGAGGTATTGGTGAGTTTATGTGAGTTTTTCATATTTGTATTTTTGAATTTTGTAAAAGTTTACATCAAATAGTCAAGGGCTATGAATGGTTGTTTTTTATTTTGAATGTTTTCTCTGTAATTAGTGGTTTATGAGGTTTTGTCTCGATACTGGAGGTATGGTCTCCACTAACCCTTAAAGTGGATTTTAAATAAAATTAAAAAATGGATTGTGGTGATGGTGATATTGTATTTTCCATGTATAGTGGTCATAAGGTTTCGATGTTTTCATAGTTGTAGGTGTTGCGTTTTCCAAGTGTTTTCCAAATTCTAGGTCCTCAAAATCCAGAGGAAGTGAAAAGGATCACATCACATTATTTTCTAGTAATGACTCTTAAAATATATGGTTGAGGTGATTTTATCATGAAGATTGTAGTTTTCTAATGATTTGGATCTTTTGGAATAAATCTGGTGTCATGAAAGATTATTCATTTATGAATGAGGTTTCATGGTAGAGTCTTCATGAGTTTTGATGGAATGATATAAAGCTATGTGATTGCGAGAAGCATCAAGAACGTGAGAATTTCACTAGAAATTTGAGGTTATGCAGAGCATCATGAAGATGAAATGTTAAGGTTCTCAATAAGGCCATCATTTTATTAGGCGATATGTGCATGGTGATTTCTATAAATAAGTATAATATTTTCTTAAAAAATAAAAAAGAGAATTTGGAAAAATAGTGAAATAATCTTATTTCTATAAGGTACAGTCATGAAGGTAATTATTCTTAATTAAATAAAAAATTTTGAACACCATATTATAAAATATTGACCCAAATAAATTTTAGAAAAGGGGGTTTCATGAATAGTGGTAGATTATTGATTTCTTGGAGTTACATGAAGGATACTATCTTCAAGAATGCTGGGAGATTCATGAAAGGTAGTGGTTTCACAAATGCTAATGTATCCTTGAAAGAATAAGTGAAATTCGTGATGTCTAATATCTTCTCATATAGTATTATTGGTCAACTATTTTTATTGGACTGCTCTTCCGAGTGTGTCAATTCTGGATCTTGGAGTAAAAAGAGTGTCATGATAATCAAGTATAGTGACCTATATTACCATTCTATGGAAGAAACCATCAATTTGATAAACAAATTACGACTTCACCTAATGTATCATGATAGTTGGAGTAAATAGAAGGGATATTAAGAAGGAGGTGTGTTTTCCCAAATAGAGTTGTATAGGAAATGTGTCTAGTATATAGTGATTGTATCTAATAATTCGTAATCTACAATAACTAGTGATGCTTATTGGATTTAGGTACGTTCTACGCACTGTCGGTGTATGCTATTTAGACTAGGACATAGTAGTGAACCAAGTAAAACTATTTTTTTTGTGTTTCTTTTTCTATATATTTTAATTTCATAACTATATGATTCAATTAGTCATGTTTGATGTTTTCTTGGAAACATGTGTACAAGTTATGTATCCTTAAAAGAAAAAGATTACAACTTAATTTACACCTCCCCTACAGTGTGTTCTAGGGTCCCTTGTGAAGAATCATAAACTTTATAAGTGATCATCCTACCATTATGGGTTTTTTCTACTAATAAAAAATATAATCATTGAGGTGTTATTCTGATACCCATATTAAATTTTCATATTTTAAAAAGTGGGTAGATCTATAATCAAAAAAGAAAATGTAAGTTATAGTGAGGATGGTATGTATACCATTCAGAAAGTCAATATTATACCTCTCATTATAAATAATCATCACATGATATTTCCCCATGTATTTAAACTAAAGAGGTTATCGATTTTGGTTATCATTAATAACCATCCTATTTGTTGACATGTTATCATAATTCCAAATCTCCATCTATTGGGAATACTAATGTGTAGGTGGTGAATTCTATGTATCTTTCTCATTATTCATATATATAGTTAACTTCAAACCAACATATTTACATTTATTATCCCCGTTATTATGATTTCCTCATGGTTTCCTTCCATGCATCTATCATAATGGAAATCTCATTTTCTTCACTCTATTGTTTTTAGAGTTTCCATCAAATTCCATCATTCACTTTGTTATAAAAACCATGAGATTGTTGGGGAGCTTCAATATATATATCCATGTTGATATTAAAATGATTTATTATTCATAGAAACTAAGTTTCCTTTAGGTAATTCCCTTCATATACTTGTTTTTAATCGATAGAGAATATATTAACATTAAATTAAGGATGGTTGATAGTACTGGAAGCATACATCAAATGGAATATAATTTATTTGATACGTCCCACTAGGTATATCATAATTATTAATTATCTCAATTAATTTCTTATACATTTTGATATGATGAATATATTTCATATAGTTTTTTAATAATAAACAATTTAACTCAGCCCACTCAATAAGTATATTTCTTATTTTTTTCTCAAATTCTTAACCAGTGTCAAATATTGATTCACATCTCCTTCCAAATTATAGATAGTCATAATGAATTTTTTAGGTTCCAAATCATAGATAATAGAAAATAATTTTTCAATGCTACTGATCTTTTTCATATCAAAAAATGGATCATTAGAACAACTAATATATTTTGGACAATTCCTTATCAAAGAGTCAATAGATTCGTGTTCTCTATTTTTCATTTCTTTGTTCGGTATGATTCATAGCTTAAGAAATTTGATTAAGAAGAGAAATCTGTTATACAATTCCAAATCCCATAATTTATGGTTTCTCATATGTAAAATCATTCCATTGACTCTCCCATTTAGAATTAACATTATTTAGGTTACAAAAACTTACTAAAATCAAACATCATAGTGTTTAATCATAGAGGAAAACCACATAATAATTAAAACCAACTTATAATATTTCTTAATAAGGTACCTTTATTTCTATATAAAAAAACATAGGATTATTTTACATAATTAATTGTAAAAATTGATTCAAATAATTCATTTTTATTGTAGAATACATTGTGAATTTTTAAAACATATCTTTGGAAAACATCAGACCATGTTTGATACAACATTAATTATCATGAACCAGGTGATGATCAATCCAAAACACAATAGCCCCTTTTTAGAGTAATTTCCTCTAGGTAAACTGATTTCACATCAACAACCACTTATAGTATCTAGGATGGAATTTATATTAATGGAAACAACATTATATATCCTTCACCAAAATTATAACATATTTTCATAAACATAGACTTATCCTTATGGTTTTCACTAACATTTATCTCAACCAATTTTTTTTAATAAAAGATATAATGAGCCACAATATTCATATATGGTTATTACATATTAATACATGGTTGTTTAAATACAAACTAAAATTATCAAAGCCAAATTAATATAGGTATGGTTCCTTTAAACACATATATTCATAAAAAATAGATTCATAGGTCAAATACTTCTTTTCCCCTAAAGTTCATCAAAACTAGAATCATTCTTAGAGATCCCATACATAATAGGTTTCCTCGTATTCTTGGGAAAGGAATCATAAGAAAAGGTGATATGAAAGTCTTTTTAAGGGTAAAAAAGGGATACATAATAAAAACATGAGCATAATGTAATATGAACAAGATGAAAACAATTCAGAACTATACCCTACATATCATAAGATCATAAACACGAGTCATGGAATAATTCATGGTTGTCTAACATACATGAATCATAAATTAATAAAATATAATATGACATGAGAGAATAATACTGGAATACAACATAAATTGTGGCATACACATAAGTATAGGATGTAATATGTCATTGATACCAACTAAGACATTCATAACATACCACTCTTTGTATAACCACCTATATTCCAAAAAAAATCTATGGATATCCTCACATGGATCCCTAACATAGATTTACATAATGTCTTGTATACCTTCTTTTATTTTATTTGGATAAATACCCTTGCACGCTCCTTTTTGTTCTTGTTATAACCACCCATTTACCTTTTTTTGGGCTTTAGATAAACACCCAAGTACCATTTGATCCCGTATAACATTAATTATTTACCAATTAATTAAAGATAGATATATTTAATACCTATATAATAATACCTACATTTTTGTTTCAAAATATCATAAAATAATAATCATGTAAGAATCAATGAAAAGGGATGGATTATATATATATATAAATTTTATCATTGAATAGCCCATAGAAATTGAATGATTTCAATAAATGTATTTTCTTCATATGCATACACGATAATGTGAACAAATAATGATGTTTTCATTGAATCTTATTCAATGTAAAGAATAAATGAAATTATAAGTTCTTACCTTTCATGAATAGAAACATTTTTAAAACGTTATTAAAAGAATCCATGAGGAAAATATCCTTTACACATTATAATTTTTCTTAATATAATGATTTACCAACTAGTAAATGAAATTATTTTTTTAAAATAACATTCAAAACCTTAAAATGAATATTCAAATAATTGAGTGGTTATGGTGGTTGAAAAAAACAATTCCTATCATCAATATTATAACCAAGATTCTTTACACAATTTTTGTAAAAAGTCAAAATTACATCTCCCAGAAAATTATAAGAAGGTATTTTAAAACATTTATTAATAATTAAGACTAGGTAAAAATGTTATTTAATAAATTATTTTAGAATAATAAATTGTTTTAGGATAATGAATTATTCTATTAACATATTTTAGAGAACATTGAAATGGATGAAAATGTATTTTTAATTGAATAGATACATATCGTTGATATTCATTAAAACATCATTTGATCACTTTATTAATTAAATAGATGCAAATAAATGTAAATAATTTATTCTCAATAAATAAAAATAGGATAATAAAATTCTAAATTTTATAGAGTTATTGATCATAACATTTCATCATTGGAAACTTAATAATAAATGACCCTAATAGACAATTTTGAATGTAACAGAAAACCCTTACCCATTTGGTATATTTTGAATCATAATCCACATGAAATAAAAAACCTTATATAGGAATTAATATCTGAAACTTTCAATGAGAATATTATTAATGGAATTATTAGGTAGTACATACACCCGAAAAAATACAAAAGTGGTTAATATGGAATGTGTCCTATTGAAATAAATATGATATAAATATTTAATTCAAATATGGTATCATTTTTATAATATAAAATATTAATGAATAACATAAAATTAAAAAATTAATATATTTTAAATGATGATAATAATTATATAAAATTACCAAGGGTTAGTATATATTCCCCATAGAAGAAACTAGTTGTGAATATTACTTATTTATTACAATAATAGACAAGAGACTAGAAATTCATCACCTCAAGTCTCAAGATTCATCATACACATTCAAACATCCTAAATAATAAATATTTTTTTATAAATATATGAAATAATCACAAAACTGATGGAAAAAATAGTTTTCAAAAGAAAATTTTCTCATAAGTATAAAAGGATTTTACAAAATCAATAAATATTAACAATGATTCCAAATATCAATATTGGATTAATAATAACGGAATTTAACTATTTGTTCTTTTAATAAATTTTTTTAAAATAATTATCTGTTTACATTATTTAAATGAAATTTCATTGGTTATTATAAATTGGTTTTTGTTCACTATTCACTAAAAAATTTATGCTTTTAAAAAATCCAAAAAAAATCACCATATGGAAATTTTTAAATGTTTTATGAAAAAATTAATTACATTTTTTCAAATTAATTTTTTGGTTGTGAGGAAAATTATTTTTTCATTGGATCAAAATAATCAATACAACTAATTTTTATATAATTTGTTTTTGTGGAATCATAAAAAAAATTACTAAAAACTAATTTGTTTTTTAAATATATCATCATTATATAAAACCATTAGACATAATTACAAAAAAAATATTATTATTATTCACACTCCCATGTTCAAATACTATGTTATATCATACAAGTTCAAATAATAATATTAATAGTGAATTATTATGTGTAAAATCTAGGGTTTTCAGGTAATACAAGCTATCAAACAAATTAAATTTATTTTGAAAAAATAAATCAAAAAAACATGAGGCCTAACATTATTTAGACTCATGATTCTAATACATGTATACTATATCATTTCAAGATGATTTTTAAAACATTATATTAACACACACCTATGGCCCATAATAGTTTAATTCCTTTGTAAATATGGAAAAAATATTCTAAAATAATGAAATATTATCATTATCTCCCATAATGATCATCTCCTTTAGAATTATAACCTAAAATCTATAATTAATAACCTTTGGAAGGAAAACGTAATAAGGTTCAGTTCATGTTCATAGTAACTATAATCAAAATCGATATCAATATATGATCATATAATATAGATATTAATCTTTGATCGCATGAATGCATAATGTTAGCATAAAAATATTTGATCATGAACATTGGTTACAATGTTCATACACAACCTGTCATAGATCATGAAAAATGATTCATGGAATAAATAATTAGCTTTATAAAAAAATATCTCAAAATAGTGATGAATCATCATAAATCAATTAGAAAAATTTATCTCATGTCCTAAAGGTGATCCACCATCAATAATGTTGAAGGCCATTTCATATGATAAGTCTAACTACCAATACAATCAGCATAGTGGATCAGAACACACCCATTTCTAATTATGCACTATGAAATACATGTTTCCCATTTTGGATCATGACACACATATTTTCCACTATGAATCAATCTAATCCACTTTATTCCCTTTTATATTTCTTGAAAAATAAATCATTACCAAATGAATTGGTGGGAGATATAATTCTCTCCGATAAAATATTTAAAAACATATATATGTGTGACACAATATCCGAAAATTTTCATCATATCAGATCTTATCATACTTAACTGGTTTCACAAACAATACATCATATCATTACATGTGTAAAAGATATTTTTTTCACATACTAGGCTGGGTTCCCATCCGACCTAACTCCTGGACTGGTTTACAGTATTGCCGGAAGGGCCTTCTTAATCCCCAAGGTTTGGCACAAGTTCCATGGTATCAAAATAAGAGTTTGATTGATTTACCCAAATATGAACATATACAAAAAATCAACAACATAAACCAAATCAAAAGTACACATCACAACCAAACAAGATATTAACCAAACCAAATTTTGAATAACATTTAAAATCAAAAACAAAAAACATTTATTGTCTAGTGACCAAAAAACGACTCAAAAATTTCCCCACGGAAAGAGGACACTACCCTCCAACCAACACCACAACGCTGAGCCAAGAAAACATCTAGAAACCTAAACCAATACTTCCAAAAAATATACCTTTCTCTACATCATACATAACCAAATATAATTACACCCAATGTTGAAAGTAAGGTGTGAGGAATCAACAAGTTGGATACCACTGAGAAAAGATTCCACAAAAAATTATTATATGGAAAATAATGTATCAATAATAAATAATGGAATAAAATAATTTCTTGAGAAAATCTAATAAAAATAGTTTTCATGAAAATAATTCTCAAGAAATGTTATTTTGAACAAAAACACCTTTTCTTGTGTAGTATATCATGTTACACATCATGTGTCATTGGTGTGCACAAAGTAACCGAGATAACCTAATGATGGGAGAGGCCATATAGGCTATAACAACAAGTGGTACCCTATAATTTCGTGTCTCAGTGGAATGTGGTTTAGAAACCACAACCATAAAAAATGTGGCTTCGAAACCATGACTCTCGGTCATTCATATGTTCATTTAGTGTTTCAATCATCAATCCTACCAGTAAAAACATAATGAAGACACCTCTAGAACACTATCCCACTATTTCTAGTCCATGCACCTATTATCTCAGGCATCCCTCTTTATGTAACAACCTAAAAATTCATTAATGGAAATCCATATTGATCTAATTAAATGTATCTTTATGCAAAATGTTTATATAAAAGGTCAACTTCATTGGTTTTATGTTATGAATTGTGACCATTGCTAATATATTCGTTGAACTATGATCACATGATTAGTATAAATATATGGTTTTAGAAAATCCAATTTACTCAGACAAAGGATGCAATGGACACATAAAATAGAAGTGCCCCATATAAAGCCCATTTTTCAGAACTTGGAAAGTAGGTGGCACATTGGGATTCTCTATTGACCATTCCCAATTCGTGCCTGAATATGTTAGCATGTGCGGGACCGCCTATGAGGGAAGTAGAAATTGATAGAGATTACTACCCGAGCAATGTTATACGAGCCACCCCAAGAGTCTGTCACCATCTCACACCTTACTCTTCGGTCTTATGCGGGTGTTATAAGGGGTTAGGTAACATAACCTATTCACTATGGTAATGTAAATTAGTTTTTTGTATAATAATTAATATTCTTTCATTTTATTACTGTTACCTTGTGAATAGTTTTTTCATGATAAAATAGTATTTTTTAGTTAAAATTGAACTAAGAAATTTATTTTGATGAAATAATGGATTTTTGAGATAAATAATATTATAATTAAATATTATTATTATGAATTAAATTTTTATTAAATATAAATTATTATAAAATTTTATGTATGGAATTTTTATTTTTATTAAGGTTTGAATGCAATTTTTGTCAAAACCCATGAATTATGGATAAATGTCGGTTTTTAATTTAAAAGTGAAAATTAACATATTTAGAAAATTATTAATATAGAATAAATATTATTTATGGAATCAGGACGTTGAAATTATCCAACGGTGAATTTTTCATAATTTTATGAGATAGTCAAATTTTTGGGTAAAAATTAAATACCGTTTAAATATATAATGTGATTTATGACATCATAATGACCCAATTGTGGTTTAATAAAATACCATATGTCTTAAGTTCATATAATATATGTTTTTCCATTAAAATAATGTGCTTTTAGGCTTGTTTTACTTATTTTACAAAGCATTAATGGACCCTTCAATACTTATTAAACATATTTTATTTTTAAATTGTTTTTATTGGGAGTGTGACTCACCTACACATATGAAAACCCATTATTTTACGAAGTTATGAATTTGGAATTATTATATATTGTTTTCCACTTCCATTTTCAAAAAACCATGGGGCTGGTTTGTGGTTTGGATTAGTTTAATTTGAGGGTCCCAAACCTAAATAATAATGAATCCCCCACCATTCCTATATAAATCAGCACTTTCTCCCACTTCCTCCTCACTCAAATCATTTGGAGTTCATCCAACCTCTTCCATCTTCTCTCTAATATCCTTCCAAGGTTACCCAAGCTCCCAAGAAGTCTCACTCAAGCCTTTTGAAGCACACATCCATGTTAGGGGATTTTTCCATTCTCAATTTTTTCCAATTTTTGTAATGTTGTTATGCCCTTTTAATTACAATTATAAATGTTGGGGTATAGGTTTTAACCTCCCTCATACTGCCCACTTTATGTTTCAATTATGGGAGTGCACTTTTTCCCTCATTAAATACCTCCCATGTACACATGTTACTATGCTGAAATTCCGAAAGGAATTTCTCTCTCCTCGTTTACATTCACGTAATTCTATTGTATCATGAATCTAATTTCCATTAAATATGTTGGGACATGTATCTATATTGCCCCTTACTGTAAATTTTATTTACATATGATGATACATCCCTTTCTCTCTCATCAACCATTTTTATGAATTCCTACACGACGCCGTTAAGATGCTGAAATTAAACCGATTTTCCAAGCCAATGCCATTGTGTAGTGAATACCATTCCCTTTTCTCTATCAATGTTATTCACCTTTATACACATTTACATATTGATTATAATGTTTTTTCTATTAATTCCACATTCCATTATCATGGAATAAATTATGATGCTTTATGAATTTATGTTATATAATCCATGTGGTGCACTTATGCATGAAATGAAATGTTTAAGAAGGGTTCGCCCTTATAGCATTCCAATCCATTAGGTAAAGTATATTATCATGATACATAATGTGAAATGGGTGTTGACTCAAGATAATTCATGTGCAATGAGGTCTTACTCGTGATTCATGTGCAATGAGGATTTACTCATGCTCCATGTGCAATGATCATTGGCTCATGCTAATTCCATGTTAAGTGTTGTTGCCACATTTCTGTGTTATGATTATCATTCTTTATAATGAATTTAAGTTTATGCTTCTATTGTTCTCTATTGATATTCCTTTTTTATTACATGTATTGTATTCCTCATGTTATTCCACGATTAATCCCTTACTAGGATTTATATCTCACCCTTTTCTTATGCATGTCATCATGTTATCCCATGTAATGCTATGTACGAGGGAATGTAGTGGTCATGTAAAGGAAGTTTTAGATAAAGATATTGTATATCATGTTTTATGTTGTTATGTACTTATTTTAATACCAAAAGAAAATAGACCTCTTAATCTTCTATGTTGTATCAAGTGATTTTTATGTAATATATTATGTTTAGTTGTGTGATAAAAGAGTAGGGTTGTCATAGTTGGTATCAGAAGATAGGTTTAGTTTTTTTTGGGATTCAGATTAGAAAACCCAAGAAAAGCATTAGATAAAAGACTAAGTATAAAAAAACATCACTATGTTTTGGTGAGTATAATGTAAGTGTTTTATCATGAAAATACATCCCTGTTTGGATACAAGCAAGTAGAGGCGGGTTGGGAACAGATGTACCTAGGGGTGAAAACCCCGATAAGGAATATTATTTGGTATGACACTACCAGGGGATATTATTTGGTAAATTTACAAGCATAGTATGAACCATTATTAATGGAATTAATAAAATTTCCCAAAGAATATATGTTTGATGGTAGATCATGGATATAATATATTGAATCATATGGATTCGTAAGTTAATAAAATTAATTATATTTATATGTCATCCATTTTTTCCATGGATTCCCCTTTATGTGTTAATACTTTATGTGTAACACCCCAGGTAAATAATGAATATGAAATTTTCATATTTATCCATAATTGTGAATAAAATATTAATATGACTTTAAAGGGGACGTTATACTCGATGGCGTACCCAACACGCAACAACGAGTTTCTTGGGAATCTTACGTTGCACTCTAATGATAAAAATAATATTATTTTAAATGGTAGTTAACATGTAGCCGTTGTAATGGCGGGAATGGATAGAAATAACTAAAAAATGATTATATATGTTTTTAAATGTTTTTACATTTATCCAATAAAAGATAAAGGCTTGAAATACGGAAAGAATACAATTTTAGGCGTATATGCCCTAGTTTTCACTAAAGGTTCACTTATCGCCTTTTGATGGAGAACTGTCATTAAATATAGTTTTGTTCACTCTTAAACATTCTTTTGGACCAAATAAAACTCTAATTAAGAATCGGGACATCAAATTTTACTTTGTGTAATTTTTTGGTATTTTTCCGATAAAGTTCATTTTTAATGAATAGTGTAAAATGTTGTATTTTAATTCAAAACCTCTTTTTAATATAATTTATTTATATGATTAGATTATATTTTGAATTGGTTTTAATGTGAAATTAGAAAATATTTTTACCATTAAATCCAATAGTGGTCGTTGGAATTAATTTCACTTTGAAATCAGACTTAAACTAGTGTCAATCTTTTGATACTTATTATTTTATAAAAACACGCTATTTGCTCTGACAGCGGGAATTAATTATTAAATTAATTAATGTGACTAATATGTTCTGAATTTTGTAAAATGGACTTCATTTTTGAATTCGGAATATCAAATATAGCTTAGGGTGAATTTTTGGGATTTTTCTAAAAAACTTCAATTTTTGATGAATAGTGAAACCACTAAGTGGTACTTATAAAAACTGATTTTCCATTTAAATGAAATTTTCCCTTCTTTGTGTTTTTTTTTCAAAAATCCGACATACATGGTTGTCATTAAGAAGTAAAATGTGGTTCAATGAGATTAAAATAATTTTTTGGTGAATAGTAACTTATTAAGTTTTTAATCGCGATTAGTGGTAATTAGTGTAGTTTAAGGTAAAAATAATGCTTTAATAAAATGAGATGAGCTTGAAACATTTCTTACCCTAATTGGTTGTATCATGGCCGACCATGAAAAGCCATGGGTCATCTTGGGGACCCCATGGATCCACTTTGGTTGGGAAATGACATAAATAACATTTTATTTAATGTAAAAGTAAAATTGACACAAACATGATATGTTTTACTAAAACAATTTTTAAGTGGGGTCATACAAGTCAACTTTTTGATTATAAATATTCATTGTAAATATAAAAAGATTTCCTACATCATAGTATTTGTTTTATAATTTTTAGACATTAAATAAATTAAATTATTAATGACATAATAATGATGCAGTGATGACATCATTATTTGATGATTTAAATAAAATGGAAAGATAATGTAAAATCTATGAACTAAACATGTCCAAAACTTATTAGATGAGTGGATTTAGAATCCTTATCACCTTATCCACGAATTATATCTATGTGGGACCTTTTAAAACAGAAACACATTTTCAAATAAAGTAATATTTCTTACTTTCCAAAAGTGCCCCTCCTCTCCTCTTATAAAAGGCCCCCACCTCTACCTCATTTCACACACTCCTCAACCCATTGGCTCGGACAACCCCTGCCCATTTACTCTCTCCACATCCCTCTCCTCATCCTAGAGGATTCCCTTTGGGCATAATCCTTTCAAAGGAAGACTTTATGCTCAAATCAAAAGGAGTTACACTTTTAAAGGTAATTCATTCTCTCATGTTCATTTGTTTTATTTTGCTTCTCCAACCCCCTAAACTCATTTTATTTATTTCTTTTGTAACAACAACAGTATCTTCAATATACTATGATGTTGTTATAAGATTTATTCTAGCAACACTCTCACACAACTACATCAAATGGTTAAAGATCATACGGTTTCCGTGGATGGAAAATTCCTGCCTCCTGAAACGATGATTGTTCAACATTCTTTTAACACCTTCAATGATGGCCATTATGATGTCACTATTTTTATATATGATATATAATATGTTTATGTTTTACTTATTCTTCTGTATTTTTCATTTGTGTCTTACCTTTATGGATTCCATTATGGGTATACGCGATATCTTCATTTTAGGAAGTGCGGACTATCGCCCCCTCAAAGTGATGTGATTCGTTAATACCATATGTGGGACGTATAAAGGATGGAACTATGATATTATATATTATATTATACTGGAATTATAATATACCTTTATATCATTATTATTCCATTATATAAAATACAAAATAGAAATGAAAGTAGCGTTCATGCGTACGTACGGCTTACGGTCTCCATGAACGGTGCATTTCATTTCTTACCTCTAAATGATTATGTAAAGATATAAATTAATGAATGTACTGGATATATATGAAATATATTATATCTAAATAATTAATAATATTCTGGATATAATAAACATTTGGCCACACGAACAACATGTAATTGTAAGAAGTCCACATTCGACTTAGGAACCAAACATCGACAAAACAAATATTATTAACTTATATGATTACATAATGTTTATGACATGGTAATAAGTGATATAAAAGGAAAAATGAACTTGAAAAATGTTCTTAAGGAAGTATAAATTAACTCAAGTTTATTATTCAGGAGATTAAAGAACGATCGAGTCAAGTCGGACCCGAGGTAAGGGATCTTACTCCTCTCTTTCTATTTAAGTACACTCTTTTATGTCATTAATTTTAAAGCTCATATTTCTTGTTATTGGGATTATCTTTTATATTAAACATACTTTAATTTTTATTTTCATGTGATGAGAGACCCTATTCTCTCTCATCAATCCATTTTGGATGTTTTGAGTGGCGCCGTTAGGCTGCCGAACTTTCGTAAGAGGTCTAACTTCTCTCTTTCTTTTTAAGTACTCTCCTTTAAGTCACTTCTTTTAAGATCCTCTTTGTAATGTTGGGGGATGTTCTTTTATATTCCTATTTCTGTACATTTTATTGTAATGTGATGAGATACCCTACTTGATCTCATCAATCCATATTCGGATGTTTTATGTGGCGCTGTTAGGCTGCCGAGTTTTCGTAAGGGATTATTCATCTCACTTTTATTCCCGTGAGATTTATGCTACATTTGCCACAAGTTCCTTTGAGTGGTTTATGTACTGCCCATTATTTTACTCATTCTGTAATATACTTTCTTTTATGAGTATTTACATAAATTTTGTATTGTCCTTCTTTCACGAGGTGTATGTTTTGAAAGATACCCATGTCGGTAAGGGAACCTTTCACCCTCCTCTTTTTTAAAAGAATTATTTTGTTGGGTCTTTTAATATACAGACTGTTATGTTGGGATATGTTCTCATATATCCTTATTGATGTAAATTTTATCTCCAAGTGATGAGATACACTTTTTATCTCTCATCTACTCAATTTGATGTGATGTCGTTGGGCTGTCAAGGGAACTTTTTAACCCAATTTCGATTTCTTTGGGTTCAACATGTAGTCATTGAATATGTCATCCATTGAATATGTGTGAATGACCTTTTATTGTTTTACACTTAATATCCACTTATATTGGGTGTATTTATATTTGTCACACATGATTTTTTCAGATTGATTTGTCTTTAATTTAAGGATACCTTTTTTATAAGGGATTTCATCACATTTGACATGTCTATTGAGGGTTCATTGTTGTTATGCACCAATTCGCTCTTATATGGTGTATATACTGTCGTTTGGAGTATTATATCATGAATTCATTTATTCTCATGATATTACAAAGTTCTGACTAAATGTTATTCCTCAATTATTGTATTCAAGTGTCTCTAATTTTGGTAAAACCCCTATATCGCTTTAAATGTTTTAATTATTTGTTATTATTAATATCCTTGTTTTCAAAACGGTTTTAAGGATTTATTTATATGGATATTAATGGTTTAACATTTTAAAAGCTTCAAGGTGGTATGGGACACTTTGATTCAAAATTCTCTTTATTAAATGTTTTAAATGGTTTTGAAAATGGTTTTGATAAAGGATTCTATTATGATATATTGTGATATGGAAATGTTATCATTCCTTTATATTGGTTTTATGTTTTATGATTTTATATTGGTACTTGTACATTTTAAAGGGTGGTTAGGTTATAAACTATATGATGGGTGGTGCCGTGAATACCAAGACGGGTGGTTACGTTATAACCTCCAATGCATTGGGTATGGAAGTGGGCCGTATGGCTATTACATTAAGTGATAAGTGTAGAAGTCGACCGAATGGTTATTACACTTAAGTATGTTTATGTCCCAAGTTACCTTTATATATGTTATGTGTTCTTTATATGGGTTTTATGGTAATCCTTTGGTTACAAAAAGGTAAGTAATGATATATTTTTTTCAGTGAAGAGTTTTTACTACTTCATGAAGGTGGAAAGTATTACATTGATAATGTATCCATGGTTTACTTGTTGTTTTGAAAAACTAACAGTTTTTATTCTTTGTGTATCCCTTACTGAGCTTCTTATGCTCATCCCAAGTATTTGAAATGTTTTTCACAGGACTTAGCGTGGAATAGGGTCAAGGATGGGATCAAGGGAAAGTCATGCTACCTAAAACATGGAACTATGCATGTTTCTTTTTAAGAGTTTTTATTTTATGGAAATTTAGTAGAAGCGACTACTTTGTAATCTTTTGAGATGTAATAGTTATGTCCTAATTCTCTAAAACTCAAAACCTGAAAAGATCCTCAATGTGAATTACTCATTTAATTCAATATTAAGTACGGTTTAAGGCTGGGGCCTTATAGTTGGTATCAAAGGTCGGTTTAGATAACTTTAGAGGTTAGGGTAATCTTTAAGCATAAGTGACATTACCATAATGGTTAGGGTTTCAGAAAGAGTCCTAGTTTTAGATAAAGTGAATGAGTAAGTGTGACTTAGTGTTTACCTTCCTCATTAGTACATGATGGTTTTGTTGATATACTCACACTGAAATTTCTATTTTTAGTGAATGGATGGATCTAGCAGGCTCCAAAGAGACAACATGTTTGAAGGAAACTGCGGTGGTTCTCTGATTAAGATACTATATAAAATGGAGGATTCAATGAGGAAACTCGTGGTTGTTCTAAACAAAATATCAAGGAGTCATGATCAACCACTTCAACCTTGGTGAGTTCTCTAATGCATCATGTACGAGATGGCTAACTCGATGTGTAAATTCAGGTAATAATTATTAAGGTAACCATTAGGGTTTATATGATACTTAATTTTTAGGTAATTATGGGTTACTCTATGATATGATGGAAAATGAAAGGAATGAGATAAATTTGGGGTTAAAATATGTTATGATTATTCTTGAAGATTTTATCTCATTTTGGGGAATGTTTTAAGAATTATATAGTTTTGGAAAAAGGACAACACGTAGACTGTGTGATATCCCGTCACGTCGGACAAAGCTGCGGGAATCGAACCCACAACCAATGTGCGACTGGTATTTATTGCCTACCACTGGACTACGTGAAGTCCCTGGTTAGTTTGACTGATTCATTCTAGTTATATGATTTTATGAATTAAGAGTAAGTTGATTTTGGGTTATTTATGAAAATGATTAACCTATGATGGAGGATATGTGATTAGGTTAATTAATTTTCAAAACGATACTTTAGGAGCAACTGATGTTCTTTGGAGATAAATGTTACGATTTAACTTGGAAGACTATGTGACTAAATCCTTCAAATATTTTGGTTTCAATATTATATTGGTTTACTTTGAAGAATTTTATGGACAAATTGTTTATCGGATGGTCCTCATTTAAATTTGGGTTTTGTTGGACAAATTTTGGAGATTAAGAATAGATTTTCTTTTTATAAGGGGTTATCCTTTTCTATATTATCTGATCTTGTACTAACCTTTTTGGTTTTGGTTTTGGTTAAAGACTAAAAACATGGGATGTATATAGTTCTCTTTTTGGGATTAGGTGATTCTCTAGAAGTTGATTATAGTACTCTTAATGCGAACAAGTCTCCCTAAATACTCGTCTCTTGGAAAAAATATGAGTTTGACTAAGGAATCTAGTAAAAGTTGAAAGTCAACATGATAAGTGATTATGCTTCCTTATGAGTAAATTCCTCAATAAAAAGTAACTTAAAACAAAAATGTTGTCTATTAACTTTTCCTACTGGGGAATCAAATACTGTTTAACCCATCACAAGTTTGTCATTTTCTCGTGGTTAACTTTCTCCTAAACATGTTTTCTATCACTCTCCATCAGAACATGACCCTTTGTTTTTTCCTCCATGTCCATATTTTCATACTTGGAATCCTAGTATGGGTTAACTCGGGTGACCATTGTACTTATCTTTCTTTATTTTAAAGTGATTGTTTTACCGACTGTTCTCCGATGTGGGACTTTCAAGGATGCTTCCAAGCGCAATTTTAAAATTGCGAGGATGCACTTCCAAAAAGGGGGGAAGGATGTAACACCCTAGGTAAATAATGAATATGAAATTTTCATATTTATCCATATTTGTGAATAAAATATTAATATTACTTTAAAGGGGATGCTATACTCGATGGCGTACCCAACACTCAACAACGAGTTTCTTGGGAATCTTACGTTGCACTCTAATGATAAAATAATATTATTTTAAATGGTAGTTAACATGTAGCCGTTATAATGGAAGGAATGGATAGAAATAACTAAAAAATTATTATATATATATTTAAATGTTTTTACATTTATCCAATAAAAGCTAAAGGCTTAAAATACGGAAAGAATACAATTTTAGGCGTATATGCCCTAGTTTTCACTAAAGGTTCACTTATCGCCTCTTAATGGAGAACTGTCATTAAATATAGTTTTGTTCACTCTTAAATATTATTTTAGACCAAATAAAACTCTTATTATGAATCAGGACATCAAATTTTACTTTGTGTAATTTTTTGGTATTTTTCCGATAAAGTTCATTTTTAATGAATAGTGTAAAATGATGTATTTTAATTCAAAACCTCTTTTTAATCTAATTTATTTATATGATTATATTATATTTTGAATTGGTTTTAAAGTGAAATTAGAAAATATTTTTACCATTAAATCCAATAGTGGTCGTTGGAATTAATTTCACTTTGAAATCAGACTTAAACTAGTGTCAATCTTTTGATACTTATTGTTTTATAAAAACACGCTATTTGCTCTGACAGCGGGAATTAATTATTAAATTAATTAATGTGACTAATATGTTTTGAATTTTGTAAAATGGACTTCATTTTTGAATTCGGAATATCAAATATAGCTTAGGGTGAATTTTTGGGATTTTTCTGAAAAACTTCAATTTTTGATGAATAGTGAAACCACTAAGTGGTACTTATAAAAACTGATTTTCCGTTTAAATGAAATTTTTCCATCTTTGTGTTTTGATTTTCAAAAATCCGACATACATGGTTGTCATTAAGAAGTAAAATGTAGTTCAAAGAGATTAAAATAATTTTTTCGTGAATAGTAACTTATTAAGTTTTTAATCGCGATTAGTGGTAATTAGTGTAGTTTAAGGTAAAAATAATGCCTTAATAAAATGAGATGAGCTTGACACATGTCTTACCCTCATTGGTTGTATCATGGCCGACCAAGACAAGCCATGGGTCAACTTGGGGACCCCATGGATCCACATTGGTTGGGAAATGACATAAATAACATTTTATTTAATGTAAAAGTAAAATTGAAACAAACATGATATGTTTTACTAAATTAATTTTTAAGTGGTGTTATACAAGTCATATTTTTGATTATAAATATTAATTGGAAAGATAAAAATATTTCCAACATCATATTATTTGTTTTATAATTTTTAGACATTAAATAAATTAAATTATTTATGACATAATAATGACGCAGCGATGACATCATTATTTGACGATTTAAATAAAATGGAAGGATAATGTAAAATCTATGAACTACGCATGTCCAAAACTTATTGTATGAGTGTATTTCGAAGCCTTATCACCTTATACACTAATTATATAAATGTGGGACCTTTTAAAACCGAAACACATTTTCAAATAAAGTAATATTTCTTACTTTCCAAAAGTGCCCCTCCTCTCCTCTTATAAAAGGCCCCCACCTCTACCTCATTTCACACACTCCTAAACCCTTTGGCTCGGCCAACCCCTGCCCATTTACTCTCTCCAAATCTATCTCCTCATCCTAGAGGATTCCCTTTGGGCAGAATCCTTTCAAAGGAAGCCTTTAGGCTCAAATCAAAAGGAGTTACACTTTTAAAGGTAATTCATTCTCTCATGTTCATTTGTTTTATTTTGCATCTACAACCGCCTAAAATCTTTTTATTTATTTCTTTTGTAACAACAACAGTATCTTAAATATACTAGGATGTTGTTATAAGATTTATTCGAGCTACACTCTCACACAACTACATCAAATGGTTAAAGAACATACGGTTTCCGTGGATGGCAAATTTCTGCATCCCGAAACGATGATTGTTCAACATTCTTTTAACACCTTGAAAGGTGGCCATTATGATGTCACTATTTTTATATATGATATATAATATGTTTATGTTTCACTTATGCTTCTGTATTTTTCATTTGTGTCTTAACTTTATGGCTTCCATTATGGGTATACGCGATATCTTCATTTTAGGAAGTGCGAACTACTGCCCCCTCAAAGTGATGTGATTCGTTAATACCATATGTGGGACGTATAAAGGATGGAACTATGATATTATATATGATATTATACGGGAATTATAATATACCTTTATATCATTATTATTCCATTATATAAAATACAAAATAGAAATGAATGTAGCGTTCATGCGTACGTACGGCTTACCGTCTCCATGGACGGTGCATTTCATTTCTTACCTCTAAATGATTATGTAAAGTTATAAATTAATGAATTTACTGTATATATATGAAATATATGATATCTACATCATTAATACAATTCTTGATATAATAAACATTTGGCCACAGGAACGACATGTAATTGTAAGAAGTCCACTTTCGACTTAGGAACCAAACATCGGCAAAACAAATATTATTAACTTAAATGATTACATAATGTTTATGACATGGTAATAAGTGATATAAAATGAATAATGAACTTGAAAAATGTTCTTAAGGAAGTATAAATTAACTCAAGTTTATTATTCAGGAGATTAAATAACGATCGAGTCAAGTCGGACCCGAGGTAAGGGATCTTACTCCTCTCTTTCTTTTTAAGTACACTCTTTTATGTCATTACTTTTAAAGCTCATATTTCTTGTTATTGGGATGATATTTTATATTAAACTTACTGTAATTTTTATTTTCATGTGATGAGAGACTCTATTCTCTCCCATCAATCCATTTTGTATGTTTTGAGTGGCGCAGTTAGGCTGCCGAACTTTCGTAAGAGGTCTAACTTCTCTCTTTCTTTTTAAGTACTCTCCTTTAAGTCACTTCTTTTAAGCCCCTCTTTTTAATGTTGGGGGATGTTCTTTTATATTCCTATTTCTGTACATCTTATTGTAATGTTATGATATACCCTACTTGATCTCATCAATCCATATTTGGAATTTTTATGTGGCGCCGTTAGGCTGCCGAGTTTTCGTAAGGGATTTTTCATCTCACTTTTATTCCCGTGAGATTTATGCTACATTTGCCACAAGTTCCTTTGAGTGGTGTATGTACGGACC
This sequence comes from Viscum album, assembly GCA_963277665.1. Taxonomy (NCBI): domain Eukaryota; kingdom Viridiplantae; phylum Streptophyta; class Magnoliopsida; order Santalales; family Viscaceae; genus Viscum; species Viscum album. The sequence goes on along the minus strand of OY728164.1, from coordinate 915,727,808 downwards.
ACTATTTTACTCATTGTGTAATATAATTTCTTTTATGAGTATTTACATCAATTTTTTATTGTCCTTCTTTCACGAGGTGTATGTTTTGAATGATACTCATGTCGGTAAGGGAACCTTTCACCCACCCCTTTTTTAAAAGAATTCTTTTGTTGGGTATTTTAATTTATATACTGTTATGTTGGGATATGTTCTCATATATCATTATTGATGTAAATTTTATCTCCAAGTGATGCGATACACTTTTTATGTCTCATCTACTCAATTTGATGTGATGTCGTTGGGCTGTCAAGGGAACTTTTTAACCCAATTTCCATTTCTTTGGGTTCAACATGTAGTCATTGAATATTTCATCCATTGAATATGTCTGAATGACCTTTTATTGTTTTACACTTAATATCCACTTATATTGGGTGTATTTATATTTTTCACACATATTTTTTCAGATTGATTTGTCCTTAATTTAAGGATACCTTCTTTATAAGGGATTTCATCACATTTGACATTTCTATTGAGGGTTCATTGTTGTTATGCACCAATTCGCTCTTATATGGTGTACATAATGTCCTTTGGAGTATTATATCATGAATCCATTTATTCTCATGATATTACAAAGTTCTGACTAAATGTTATTCCTCAATTATTTTATTCAAGTGTCTCTAATTTTGGTAAAACCCCTATATCGCTTTAAATGTTTTAATTATTTATTATTATTAATATCCATGTTTTCAAAATGGTTTTAAGGATTTATTTATATGGATATTAATGGTTTAACATTTTAAAAGCTTCAAGGTGGTATGGGACACTTTGATTCAAAATTCCCTTTATTAAATGTTTTAAATGGTTTTGAAAATGGTTTTGATAAAGGATTCTATTATGATATATTGTGATGTGGAAATGTTATCATTCCTTTATATTGGTTTTATGTTTTATGATTTTATATTGGTACTTGGACATTTTAACGGGTGGTTACGTTATAAACCATATGACGGGTGGTGCCGTGAATACCAGGACGGGTGGTTACGTTATAACCTCCAATGCATTGGGTATGGAAGTCGGCCGTATGGCTATTCCATTAAGTATGTATGGAAATTGGCCGTATGGCTATTCCATTAAGTGATAAGTGTGGAAGTCGACCGCATGGTTATTACACTTATGTATGTTTATGTCCCAAGTTACCTTTATATATGTTATGTGTTCTTTATATGGGTTTTATGGTAATCCTTTGGTTACAAAAAGGTAAGTAATGATATTTTTTTTCAGTGAAGAGTTTTTACTACTTCATGAAGGTGAAAAGTATTACATTGATAAAGTATCCATGGTTTACTTGTTGTTTTGAAAAACTAACAGTTTTTATTCTTTGTGTATCCCTTACTGAGTTTCTTATGCTCATCCCATGTTTTTGAAATGTTTTTCATAGGACTTAGCCTGGAATAGGGTCAAGGATGGGATCAAGGGAAAGTCATGCTACCTAAAAAATGGAACTATACATGTTTCTTTTTAAGAGTTTTTATTTTATGGAAATTTAGTAGAAGCGACTACTTTGTAATCTTTTGAGATGTAATAGTTATGTCCTAATTCTCTAAAACTCTAAACCTGAAAAGATCCTCAATGTGAATTACTCATTTAATTCAATATTAAGTACGGTTTAAGGCTGGGGCCTTATATTAAGATACTTATCCCTATGTCTATATTGGATAGAGTAGAACATGAATCTAATAGTGAAAGGAAGGATTATATTCTATGGTTCTACAAATTCTTTAATATCATGAATGTTTAGTAGAACAATCCCAGCACCACCACAAATCATGGAAGTGAAGATGTCAGTGAGTATGGAAAATGAGGAAATCATTGCATCGCATGAATATAACTCCTCCCCTGTCATAATCTGTGGATTGAAATTTCTGGCGAACCTTGTCATACTCCCACTAGTGGAATTTTATGTGATTCTTGGCATGTATTGGCATTCCATATAAACAGCCAATATAAATTTCCATGGGTGAACTCTCTCTCCTTCTAGAGAATCGTCCCCTGTTTCTAAACAACTGCAAGGAGGAGTATGACTGTTCTTTAGCTCCATCATCTCATGCGTGGATATTACTGCCTTATGAGCACGTATATCTGTCAACGATGATTGAGTCCAGTGGAGCAACCATCCTTGAATACATGCCTATTGTGACAGAATTCATTGAAGTGTTTCTCGAGGATTTGTATGGTTTTCCTTTTAGAAGAGATGTTTAATTATTAATCGATCTTATACATGTGGTGTTGCCAATATCCAAGACTCCGTATAAAATGGCTGTTGTGGATCATGAAGATCTAAAGAAATAACTATAAGGGAATCTGGATAAAGGGTTTATATTCCCAAGTGCTTCACCATGGGGTGCACCCGTCATCTTCATCAAGAAGAATGATGGGTCAATGCGCCTTTGCATCGATTATCGCGAGCTTAACAAAATCAAGATAAAGAAAAAGTATCCTATCCCACAAATTGATGACTAGTTTTGTCAGTGGTGTGGAGCAAAATACTTTTCCAAGGAGGATTTGCAGGTGGGATATTATCAAGTATTTGTGATGAAGGAAGATATCCCCAAGACTTCTTTTCGTACAAGATATGGGATCTATGAATTCATAGTAATGCCTTTCGGACTCACTAATCCTCTAGAAATCATCATGGACTTGATGAATATAGTCTTTAGATATTAACTCATCAAATTTATGGTAGTATTTATAGATGATATATTGATATACTCCCAAACCAAGGAGGATCATGAGGATCATCTGAGAATGATACGAGAGACCTTGAGAAAGGATAAGTTCTATGCAAAGTATAGTAAGTGTGAGTTCTGTTTAGAGGAGGAATCATTCATGGGATATATCATCACAAGCAATGGGATACCTCTGGATCCCTCCAAGGAAACTACAATAGAGGGATGGTCGATGCCATCATCGGTAACAAATATTGATAGCTTCTTGGGGTTAGCTGGATATTATCAGTAATTTGTGAAAAATTTATCACTACTTTCCATCCCTCATACAAAGCTAACTCATAAGTGAGTAATTTTTCCTTAGAGTTTTGAATGTGATGAAAACTTCAAGGAGTTGAAAAGGATGCTTATCACTGCCCCCGTGCTCACTTGACCCACAAGTGGAGAACTTTTTGTGGTATTTAGTGATGATTCAAAGAAGGTCCTAGGAAGTTTGATGATGAAAAATGAAAGCCATTGCCTATGATTCAAGTCAATTTAATGTTCATGAACAGAACTATCAAACACATGTCATCAAGTTGGCTGCAGTGATCTTTGATTTGAAAATTTGGACGCATTATCTCTTTTGGTAGAAGTGTGAAATATATACGGACCGCAAAAGCTTCAAGTATATATTCAAACAGAAATAGTTGAACATGCACCAATGAAGATGGATAGAGTTGATCAAAGACTATGACTGCTCAATCCGTTACCACCCTAGGAAAATGAACAAGGTGGCAGATGATATATGTAGAAAAGAACTAGTGGTTATATCATTGATAAGAGTTTAAAAGGATCCAATCATCTTAGATTTGATGAAGATGGACATGGGAATAAAAAAGAAGGGAACCTCGTCAATCCTTTCACAAATTATTTCTCAAATGTATCCTTTTGAAAGGTTAAAGGAAGCTCAAAATGATGATGTTGGAATTTAGAATAATGCTAATGCTATCAGAAAAGGGAAATCCTCGGAGATCAATGTTAATAAAGAAGGAATTGTGAGATTTTGGAAAATACTACTTGTTCCATCAATTCCAGAGTAGAAGAAAGAACTTTTAGTTTATTCACATAGATAAAATTTCATTATTCACCCAGGAAACACAAAGAGGTATCGAGATCTCTGAGAGAATTATTGGTGGGATAATATGAAGAAAGAGATCGCTGAATATACATCAAAGTGCCTGGTGAGTCAAAATGTGAAGGCAGAGAGGCAGAAGTCTATGGGGATGATGCAAACATTGTGAATACCAGAATGGAAATGGGAGAACATCACCATGGACTTTGTCACAGGAAATCTGAAGTCATCCAAAGTCAACAATGCAATCTGGGTTGTCGTGGATTGTCTTACAAAGTATACACACTTCATTGAAATTCGAGAGGATTTTTAATTGGATCAATTGGAAAAGATATATATCAGGGAAGTGGTTAGTCTACATGGTGTACCACTATATATTGTATTTGACCATCATCCTAGATTCACATCAAAGTTATTGAAAATTCTCCAGCATGAACTGAGGACTGAACTAAAATTCAACATAGCCTATCTTTCTCAAACTGATGGCCAATTCGAGCGGACTATCCAAACACTTGAGGAAAAGTGGAGAGTGTGATCAGTGGACTTTAAAGGGGGGTGGATCAACATATTCTTCTGGTTGATTACTCTTATAATATTAATTTCAACTTGAGAATTCAAATGGCACGATATGAATCCCTTTGTGGGAAAAGGTGTAGAACACTAACATATTGGGATAAGGTCGGGGAGAATAAGCTTCATGGACTAGAAATGGTCAATGAAATGGTGGAGAAGGTTAAATCCATTCAAAAACATATCAAGTAATCCCAGAGTCGATAGGGGAGTTATGGAGATAATCATTAATGAAACATTGAGTTTACTGTTGGTGACATGGTATTTCTATTCATATCTCCTGGGAAGAAGGACATGAGGTTTTTAAGGAAACGGAAGTTATATCTAAGGTACATCGGCCCCTTTGAGATTCTTTATCATGTTGGGGATGCAGCCTATTGACTAGCACGTCCACCTACCATGGCCAAATTACATTATGTCTTTCATGTATCCCTCTTAAAGAAGTAAATATTGGACCCTTCATATATACTCTCCTCAGAGGTGGTATAGTTAGAGGACATTCTTTATTATGGGGATCAACCAGTGAAGAACATAGATCATAGAGAAAACATTTTATGAAATAAGACAATGCCCCTTGTCAAGGTGTTGTGGTAAAACCACAAGTTTGAAGAAGCGATGTAGGAATCAGAGGAAATGATGAAGTAGAGTTTCCCAAATCTATATTAGTGTGGGAAATGGAAATTTCGAGGGTGAAATTTCATAAGTGGAGAATATTGTAATGACCCAAACATTCATTAATGGAAATATATCTTGATCTATTTAAATTTAAATTTATGTAAAATGAATATATAAAATGTCAACTTCTTTCTTTTTTGGTTAAGAATCGTGATCATTTCTAATATAGTCATTGAACAGTGATCACATGATTAGTATAAATATAGGGTTTTAACAAATACAATTTACTCAGACAATGGAAATTATGGTCTCATCTAGTAGATGTACCCCATATGAAGCCCATTTTTCAGAACTCAGAAATAAGGTGGTGTCATTGGGATTCACTCTTGACCAAGCCCATACTGATCATTAATATGTTATTCTTGAGCGAGACCGCCTACGAGAGAAGTTGAAATTTATAGAGATTACCACCAGAGGATTTTTATCTAAACCACCCCAAGAGTCTGTCAACATCGCAAACCTTAATTTTTGGTCTTATGCAGGTGTTATAAGGGGTTATGTAACAAGACTGTAGGACTATGGTTATGTACATTATTATTGTATATATTAATGAATATAATTTCATTTTATATTGTTACCTTGTGAAAAGTTTTTTAAATCTCAAATAGCATTTTCTTAGTTAAAATACTAATAAGAAATCTATTTTGATGAATTAATGGATTTTTTAATTAAATAATATTTTAATAAATTATTTTTATTATTAAATTAATTTTTATTAAATATAAATGATCGTATAATTTTATGAATGCATTTGTAATTTTTATTATGGTTTGAAATCCATTTTTTTTCAAAACACATCATTTTTTGATAAATGTTTTTTTACTTTAAATGTGAAAATTAACATATTTAGAAATATATTTAGTGAAAATGAATATTATTTTTGGAATCAGGATATCGAATTTATCCAATGGTGAAATTTTCATAATTTTATGAGAGTCAAATTTTTGGTTAAAAATTAAATACCGTTTAAATATATAATGTGTTTTATGACATCATTAATGACCCAATTATGATGTAATAAAATACTATAAGTCTTATGTTAGGCCAATAAATGTGTTACCATTAAAATAATTTTATTTTGGGTTTGTTCGACTTATTTTACAAGGCATTAATGGACCCTTTAAGACTTATTAAACATTTTATCTTTTTAAATTGTTTTCCTTGGGTGTATGACTCAACTCCACATAAGAAACCCCATTATTTTAATAAGTTTGGAATTTGGAATTATAAAATATTGTTTTCCACATCCCTTTTCCAAAAATCATGGGCAAAAACCATGGGATGGTTTGTGGTTTGGATTAGTTTAATGTGACGGTCCCAAACCTAAATAATAATGAATTCCCTCACCTTTCATATATAAACCCACCCAGGCTCCAACTTTCTCTCCACTCAATGCCTTTGGAGTTATTTCAACCAATTAACTCTACTATCTAGAATCCTCCCAAGGTTCCCAAATCTCCTAAGAAGCCTGTCTTAAGACTTTGGAAGCACACATCCAAGTAATGGTTTTTCTTCCTTTCACATTTTTGTCCAATATTCTTAATGTTTTTATGACCTTTTAATTTAAATTATAAATGTTGGGGTATGGTTATTCACATCCCCTATACTGTACTATTTATGTCTTAATGAGGGGAGACCCCTTTCACTCGCATTAAATGCCTCCCATGTACACATGTTACTATGCTGAAATTCTGAAATGAATTTCTCTATCCTCATTTACATTCAAGAATTTCTTTTGTATCGTGAATCTAATTTCCATTACATTTTTTGGACATGTATCAATATCACCACCATACTGTCCATGAAATGTAAATATGATGATACAACCCTTTATATTTCATAAACCATTTTTATAAATTCTTACGTCCTGCTGTTACGCTGCCGAAATTATACCAATTTTCCAATCCAATCCCATTATGTAGTGAATACCATGCCCATTTCTCTATCAAGGGTATTAACCATTTTGAAAATTTACTTTTTTATTATAAATATTCATTTATGAATTACACATTCCATTATCCTGGAATAAAAGATGATGTTTTATGAATACATGTTATATGATCCTTGTGGCACACATATTCATGAAATGAAAGGATTATGAAGGGTGCGGCCTTATAGCGCTCCAATTCGTTGGGTAAAGAATAGTATCATGATACATCATGTGAAATTGGTGTTGACTCATTCTAATTCATGTGCGATGAAGATTTAATCATGTTTCATGGGAAATAAGGATTTACCCATGCTATATGTGCAATGAACCTTGGCTCATTCTAATTCCATGTTTAGTGTTGTTTCCACATTTCTGTGTTATGATTATCACGCTTTATCATGCCTTAATGATTATGCTTCTATTTTTATCTATTTATATTCTTATTTAATTACATGTATTGTATTACTCATGTTATTCCATGATTATTCCCTTTAATGGTCTTTATTTACCAACCTTTTCTTATTCATTTCCTCAGGTTATCCCATTCAATGCTAAGTACGAGGGAATGTATTGGTCATGTAAAGGATGTTTTCAATAAAGATGTTGTATTTCAGGTTTTATATTATTATGTAATGATAATAATCCCAAAAGACACTAAAAATCTTGATCTTCTATGATGTATCAAGTGAAGTTTTTGTAATTATTTTTTTTAATTGTGTGATAAAAGATAAGGGTTGTCATACTTTATGCTCATTTAAACTCCAATTTCTAGTCACATGCCTTATTTATTCATAAAATCCAAACAAAGTTATTACACACAAGAAACGACCATTTTAATTAAAAACATTATTTTAAAACCATATCTAGACCAAAGTATTTTTAGAACATAATCTGAACCACTTACATGTTAAATTAAACCAGTTGCACAGTTTAATGGGATATTTTTTTAATAAACAACCCACTAAGAAAATTTATTTAACATTTTCCAAATGTGTCACTTAATTTTTAAATTAAAAGATCACTAAAAACCTTTTTCATGAAAAAAAACACATTTTACACCATCTCCAAACATAAACTGTATCATTTTCACTTCATAACACACTAGATGCACAGTTCCCAAAACCCTGATAAAAGTTCAAGGTGGGGTTTCACAACTAAATCCACTAACAATTTACTAGATATGAGTTTTCTGTAGAAATCACACAAATTGTATAGAAATGCTACTAAATAATTCAAATTCATATTAACCATAAAAATCAAAAATTAATCACACAAAAAAATTAAAAAACATGCTAAATTAATTACATAAACAGATTAATTCACTAATTAATACTTAAACGCATAATTACCTACTTCTACATGAATAATTAATTCATATACAATTGCCAAACAAAGTCAAATTTTAAAATAGTTTTCCCCACCTACACAGAAAATTAAACCATTTTTATAATATTAAATGCAACTATTAAATTCACAAACAAATTTTACACCAAAATAATTAATTAAGGAACAACAAAATTAATTAAACAAAAAAACTAATTTGTATAATAGTAACATGTGGAACCACCTAACTCACATGGATATTTCATCAAAATGTGGTGTAAAACTTCATCCAAACAGTAACTGCACCATGAGAATACCCTAAGAAGACATTTTTTTTCACAAAACAACAACAAAAAATCATTAATATTAAATGATACACCATAAAATTTAAGGAAAAATACATACAACAAGGAAGGGGGTTTACCCAATGGGAAACTGCCTTAACGGAAGGAGCGATGGCCACCAGTGGGTGTTAAAATCACTAAAGGATATATGAAGATGATGGAAATAGAACAGAAGGGAAGAGGAAGACCATCTTGAAATACACAAGTAAGGAATCAAATTGGAAAGGGGTTATATTGGGAGGGGGAAACATGTCGGAGAGGGTTCACACAAGGAGTTGTCACCAGAGGTTGTGCCAATAGGGTAATGGATGGTGCATGATAGAAAGTCAGAAGGGAAGTGGGGGAATGACCAAGACAGGGAGCAGGGTCGATTGCCTATGCTGACAACTAGGGGGCCCAAATTTGGTGGGCAGCACGATGAAGGGATGATGGAGGTCGTCGGAGGTGTGGGAGGATGGTTACACATGGGAGAGAGGAGGATAGATCCGGTGGTGGCCAGCAATATACAGGGAGGCCAACAGGCATGATGGGAAACATGGGGGGATAATCCATACATGATGAAAAAAATTAAACAAAAACAAATAAAAGTAATAATAGTACTAGTAATTAAAAATAATAATAATAATATCTTAATAAAATTAATCATACTATTAACAAGAATAATATTCTCAAATAAAAAAAGACAATTATTATTATTATGAAATTTATATGTTACTTGTTTTTTTAATTTGTGTTCACTTAATAATTAATTAATTAATTAATTATAATTTATTTTCATAATAATAATAATAAAATTAATTATATTCAAAATCATATAATAATAAAAATGATAATAACATACCATAATATTAATAATTTTTATTATTACCGAAATATTAATAACAACATAATAAATATTATATTCTCTACATTAATAATAATAATATTTTTATTATTCTCAAAACATTTAATTATTAATATCATTTATACAATTTCTTGAAATTTATTAAACATATTATTTCGATTTTTTTTCATTATTCATTATTACATCATTATTATTTTGTCTTTTAACTCATTTTGAAAAATGGGTAGGCTATGTTGTCTCTTATCTATGCCCTTCCCATGAACCTGGGGAAGCAAGACCCAAAATATATGTTTTTATCAATATAAGTCAAAAAAATTAAACCTAGTCTCATTAAAAACCCAAAAAAATCAAAAATATAAAATAATAAAATAATAAAATTTAAAAAAATTATGGTGTGAAAATTCTCCCCACAATAATTCATTCCATCATCGGAAAGCCACAACTATGGCTGAATGAAAAATAAGAAAAAGAAAACCCCTAGGGGTTGTAGCAGAATACTTTGAAAAAGATATTAAAAGAAGAAAAGCACCATGATCAGAGAAATTGACCCAAAGAACACCCTCTTGAATCCATTAAAAAGACAACCACTAAGTTTCACCCACCCCAATGAGCTGGAACGCCTCCAATTGAATGATTAATGAAAGGAAACCTCACACCCACTGAAACCAACATTAAAAACCAAAGCACATCAACCACCATTGAATAAAAACCACTCCATTTTTATGGAACAAATAAAAAAGACCAAGCACATCCAAGGAATTTTAATGATGTATAACCACAAAGTTATCTCTAGGAACAGAACTCAAAGGCCCTAATGGGTAATCCTGAAGGGGCTCCCCAACATTAAAAACTTACAGAAACCTGAGACGATATTGGAAAATCGACAAGAGGTCACTCTAGAAGAGTACCCACCATTATGAAAAAAGATTACACTGATTCATTCCAGTGAGATTTGAGTAAGACCCACCATGGGTCGCCACATCATTAGAACTGAAAAAACATGCAAAATTATAGAAAATTCCACGTTAGTGACCAAACACCCCACCACAGGTGGTGAGGAGGGAAGGGTCCCAACTACTGGGGCGTTAAAACCCAAGATGAAGACAAACATACTTCCTCACATCCATGGATGATAACTAATAAAAATAGAGGTCGATTGCCTCAAATAGACATCATAGGGACTAATAAAAGAGATTAAATCTAGAGAGACACATCTACTAGGACTTTATGGTACGATACGACCATCCTTAACCATAGACATGAGAAACCACATGCACCCAAATGGGTCGTTCAGAGAAAAAAACCATAGAAAATAGTTTAAACTACATTCACTATCAATACCGATGATAGAAAAAAGACAGGTGTCCCATACAATCCTAGGGTTCCTGACCACATACAGCATCACTCTATGGCCTATAGCTAAAACCATGATGTTTGATGCATATCCTACCTCGTTGTCCATCATTTAAGTCCCTCAAATAAAGCGTCTCTATTTAGTACCAAATGAAACCACACTGCAACAAAGTCAATACCAACAAACACTACACATCACGACATCCAACTATTCCCTCACAACACATCCACCAAATAAGGGTTCAGATGATTCCCATACTTCACCACTTCCCCAAAACCAAGAAACCTAAGAAGGAATGATGAACAAAAAAGACAACCCCTTTAACAAAAAATAAAACTCTATATGAGAAGGACACAATCCTATAAAACAGGGATTCTCGAAAGATTCTTTGAAATCTACCATTTCTCTCTAAAGAGGGCTTGGACTGCAAGACATCACCAAACACGACACTAGAGACCGATGAATGCAATATAATAATTTCAAGTCATCGGCCAACCTTGATAAATCTTACCAGATTTATCCCTTCCCCGCGAGACATAATTTTACTGTTTTTAGGGGACCTTTAGACACTACTATTTCAATCATCATACCCGACGACCGAGAAAACTCAAAGCGACCAAAACACCCTTAAAATCCTCATTCATATATCATGATGTTGTGATAGGATACTCTTAACAGAAAAGGAAATGTAATAGACTTAGCACTATCAATCAAAAGGGAGGGTCCTTACTTTAATCAGCTTGAGGGATAGAAAAAGGACAATTGCATGTGGCCCCACTTCAATTGCATGTTAACTCTTTTTTTTTGGTGTACAATAATAATGAAAGAGAACCATTGAACCAATAAAACTGGTCCAATGGCCAAGAGATACTAAAAGTGAACACTAAACATGTATGGGGAAAAACATCAAGGGATTCCTGAAGAACATTTCAAAAGAACCCACTATCCACACACTTCTACACGAACATACCAATAATAATTCAAACATAAGACACAAATCATCCAAAAATATTCTTGGTTCGAAACGTATCAAACCAAAAATTTACAATAGACAACGATATACGACATAATCACCGGTTATTTAAACACCCAATATATCCATTAACATAACTTTTTTAAAATAAATGCATCTGGTGGGTTGCAGAAACACCAATGGTGTCCCATGAGCCTCCCACATTCTTGTTCATGTGCCCCCTGGTAACCCACTTCATTTATATTCTGCAACTCAACTTGTCATACCATTGACTATTTCTTATTCCATATACACCGATTCATGTGGTTTCAACCAAGTATCAAAACCAAACAATTCCATTTTTCCAAAACAAAACATTCAGCCGAAACTTTTTAAACCTGGCAACTCATTTTCATTTTAAAATGCTACATTTCAAAAAAAAATCCATGACCAAATCACTTTTACATAGAAACCTGATTTCCACAATTCCAAAACAAATATATGAGGAATGATTCAAGAGGAAACTATTATCACTGGGTGACTGAGACATATGGTTGGCAGCCATATCCCAATCACGCCACTACCACATAGAGTATTCTAGGACAATGTCTCCTACCCGACATGGCTTTATAGACCCTAGAAGCTAACTAGTACCAATGAAACTACTCCCATTTCATTTCCCCTAATCAAGAATAACCCCAAGGACCGAAGACTCATCCAAATATCAACTTACCCTAGTAACCCAAGTAAGCAACGAGGTGTTCTTTCTAGGAACCTTACGCATAGCCAGGATGTCGAGTCCCGAAAACCATAACTCTAGTCTACAATGACAATTCCAAAAGTAAGATGACCCAAGATAAATAAACCCCCTTTGATACCATTTTTTCACAAACCAGTCTGGGTTTCCATCAAGCCCAGCACTCAACCAAGTCTGTGGAAAGGGATGAACGGTGTTCTCAATCCCCACGGGAAGAAACAAGTTTCCAAGTATCAAAAGTAATGTTGGGAACTATTTACACAAATATGCACAAATATGAAACAAGAATCCTAGTAAACCATACCATAAGTAAAATTCACAATGAAAAAAATCCTTTATCCAGAACCAGATTTTGAGTTACATGTAAAACAAAATCCTAATCAACATTGTAAAGTGTGGTGAATAAACACCAACTCAGAAACAGCCACCTAGAAAGAGGAAACCACCATCCATTCATCCCCACAATTCTGAGCTATGTAAACAACTAGAAACCTAAACCATTGATTCCAAAAACATTACCATTTCCTCCATCAGACAAAATAAATTCCACTTACATCCAAAGGTGTAGGTAGGGTGTGACCAATATCCCAGTAGGATGCCACTGAAAAAATATTCCACACACATGTATTTAAAGAAAATTACATTTAAAATAATAAAAAAAGGAAATAATTAAATTATTGAACAAAATTAATGGAAATAGTTTTCAGGAAACCAAATTTAAAGAAATAATTTTTTGAATGAAAACACATTTGCTGGTGTAGTATCTCAAGTTGCACAAAATGTGTTATCAATGCGCGCAAAGAAACTGAGAGCACCAAAATATGGGAGAGGCCCTATATGTACTAGAAACAAGTGGGAACCTATATCTTAGTGTCTTGGTGGAATGTGGATTAGAAACCATGAACCTTAGAAAACATGGATTAAAAACCACAAACCTCAAAAAACACGGCCTAAAAATCATGACCATCAGTCATTCGTATGTTTAGTAAGTGTTTCAATACTTCAATACTTCCAGTGAAATAGGGATGAAGACACCTCCAGAACTCTATCCCATTAGTCTTAGTCCCTATACCTAAAACCCTAAGCTTCCCTTTTTATGATCATTTAAACTCTAATTTCACGTCACATGTAACATTTATGCATAATAGGAAAAAAAATTCTTACACAAACAAAACCACCATATGGAAAAAACAAACCCCTTTTTAAAACCATACACATACAAAAATTCATTTAGAACATAATCGGCATCCCTTGGAAATTAAATTAAACAAGATGCACAGTTTAAAGATACATATTTATAATTAAGCAAGTCACTAATAAAATTTATTAAACAATTTCCAAATGGGTCTTATAATTTTTAAATTCAAATATCACACCAAACCGTTTTCAAGAAAAAACAAATTTTTGAAACCATGCAAAAACATAAACTTCAACATCTGTACTTCCTCACACAATAACTGCATAATTTGGAAAACACTGATAAATAGTTCAAGGTGGGTATTCACGAAACAAATGCACAAATGATTAACTAGATATGAGTTTTTAGCTGAAATCACAAACATGATATAGACAAGCTACTAAAAAATTCAAATTTAAATTTAACATAAAATAAAACCTAATTCATTGCAAAAAAAATAATCAATAAACATGCTAAAATAATTAAATTAATTAATTAATTCTGCAATTAGTAATTATATATAGAATCAACTTCTTCCACCTGAATGAATTCATCCATGAGAAATATCTGCATAACAAAATCCTTTTTTGAAAATAGTTTTTTCACTACATGCACAACTAAATAAATCATTTTAATAATAATAAATAGAACTAAATTAAATTAAAAAACTAATTTCACAAAAAATATATTTATTTAATGAACATGAAAATTAATAAAATAACCAAACTAATTTGCATGAGATTTAGGAATGGAACCACCCTGATCACATGGTGATTCCATTAGACTGTGGTTCAAAACCTCATTCACATCATAACCGCACTACGGACAAAACCTAACAAGACACATTTTAAACAAAATGACCACAAAGAAATCATAAATATTAAACTTAACACCATTAAATTTTAGGAAGAACCCGTACAACATGAGAGGAGTTTGACCTAGAGGGGAACTGCATTCACGAAAGGAGGGAAGGGAATTGATGGGGGTGGTGGTCACCAGAAGAGGTAGGAAGCTGGCCGAAAACACACTAGCTTGGAAGATGAAGACCTTCCAGAAATGTGTAGGGAAGGAATCATGTCATAAAGGGGATGTGATGGGAGGGGGAAATGCTCCTGAGAGGGGACACATAAGGAGGTATCAATGGTGGATTTTCCGGAGGTTGTGCCAACATGGGGACAGTGTAGTGAGATAGCTGGCCAGAAGGGAAGCGACGACGTGACCAGGAGAGGGAGTAGGGTCAGTCTTGGAGTCGACTAGGAGGGGGAAGAAATAGGTGGGAAGCACGATGAAGGGTTGAGTGTGGTCACCTGAGGTGTGGGAGGAGGGAGGAGAATGGGATAAAAGATGATGGGGCCAGTGATGACCAACTGTGAGTAGGGAGGCCCAATAGTGCGACATGAAACTGGGGTCGAAACACTTCCCAATGAAAAAAATAAAACAAAAACTAATAATAATATTAATAATAATAATAATATCTTTGTAAAATTAATCATACTAATAACACTGATAATATTCTAAAATAATAATGAAAAGAATATTATTATTAAGACAATTCAATCTTACTTTTTTTATTTTTTGTTCACTCGTTAATTAACAAATTTAATATAATTTATGGTAATAATAATAATAATAACATTATTAATGATCATAATAATTCTATAATAATAAAAAAAATTAATAACATATCATAATAGTAACAATAATAATTATTACCACAATATTAATATTAACTTAATAAATTTTATACTATTAACATTATTAATAATAATATTATTATTATTCACAAAAATATTATTATTATTATCATTATAAAAATTTATTATATTTTATTAAACTTTTTATTTTTACATTATTTCTATTTAATTATTAATTATTATTTCAAAAAAATTTTGTTTTAACTCATTTTCAAAACCGGACTGGTCGTGCAATCTCTGAATCATTCCCTACTCGTGCACTTGGTGACTCTAAACCCCAAAAGTGTGTTTTTTTCAATAGAACTCAAAAAGTTTAAACCCTGTCTCACTAAAAACCCAATAAAGAAAATTACCAGTCCAGAATTTAATAAGATAAAATAATTTGAAAAATTATACAGTGTGACTATTTTAATAATAAATCTATCATTGCACCTTTGAATAACCTATGAAGAAGGTAATATGTTTCATAAGAATTATATCATGAAATAATATGTGGAAGTTAAATGGGTTCCATGAACAAATATCAATTAGAAACTAGTGTATTCACATATAATAATGGTATCCATAGTTCATATCCCTAGAAAATAAAATTAATATCAAAGGATTTAATTTTAGATAAAAAAAATTTATTGATTTTCCAGATATCTCATGATAATGGTATGATTTCATTGAAAATCATATTTTAATACTAAATACATTTTAATACCAATTTCATTGAAAATAACCTTGAAAACACAAAATAGAATCATAATAAAAAAGACTAAAAATATTTCATGTGGAAAATATAGTTTCCGTTATGTGACATTCACTTAAATTTTTTAAAATAATTTATTAAACATGTTTTCCTTGAAAATAAACATTAACCCTTATTATAAAGCTACAAATCAATTATTGGTCATGACTTCAGAAAATACCATTCATCCCATACATGTAAAAATGATGTTTCCATTATCATGTTCTGGAAAATCCAAATTGGCATTGTTTTGGAAAATGACATGAACATTCATTTAAAAAATATAGTCAAAACTCAATGTTATACATGAATATCATTAAAAAATAATGAGATAGTAGTAAAAAATTTCCTTCAAACATGGTTTAGAAAACTTATTTTAAAAAAATACATATTTCTGAATAAAGAGAGAAATAAAGATGGATTTTCATTAAAAAATTCTCAATTATCATAACTACCAATGAGTAAAAAATAGTTCCATAAAATGATCATATCATGAATAAAAATATTATAAGGTAATTAATGATAATTTTTTATATTATTATCATGATTTCTTAACATTACAGTCTTTATCATAGAAATATCAATAAATGATGAAATTATAACGTAAGAGTTTCACAATATTGGTTACATTGATTCATAAGATACATGAAAGAATAACATGAAATAAAATATAACATATCATGAGGATGAAATAATTAATGATATTACATGTAAAATGGGTTGTATATACACATTTAAAAATAATTTAGCGGAAATACATAACATACTTCTAAAGAATGATATTTGATACAAAAATCACATTTTTATTAGTTATCTTTTGAATTGTAATCCATATGAGTGAGTGATAATAAAATGGATATGTAAATCTAAATAAGTATCAGAATAATAATTAAAAAATATATTCAATATAGTTCTATAGACCCTATAAAATAAATTGGTGGTGAACATGGCATGTGTCTCACACTGAGTAAATGTGGGACAAAGCTCCCTTACCTTAAGTATTAGAATTCATTGTACTCATTCAAACCTTCTATATAAAAATTAAAAAGTCTTTTATTCATATTTTAAAGTATCATATTCATGTATATCACCCCATATATGGTTAATTGATGACATTTTATTACTCATTAATTAACAATTCCCTGTTAAAGATACATTTTTGGTAATAACCACTTTTTTGTATATACATTGAATTATTTTATTTTTGGTCCTATGACATAAATATGATTAAATAATTTACAGATTTTTAGACATTATATAAATTTACTATATAATTGTTATATATATATATAATAATATATAAATAATCGAAATTGGAAATGAAATACATTGTTCATGGAGACGGTATTCCACGCGTAAGAAACAACACTCTTTCAATAATCTTGTAGGATAGAAATAAATTAACGTAAAAGTTATATTATAATTAAAAAATTATTTTAATGTCTTATATATCTTATATTTTTATTAATCATTGCATTAATACATTCCATCTAAAGAGTTATCTATTCACATCGCATCACGTGGTGGTAGTACACCATACACACTAACAATGTTATCATATTCACACAAAATGGAAAACAAGAATGTAGGTGTGTAACAAAATTTCAATAATAAAAATAACATCATAAAAATAATATATATATATATATATATAAACATTATGTACATCATTATGGAAAAACATGAGATATTTCAATGAGAAATGAATTACATCTGTTGGTGAGGTGGTAGTCTTCCGTATTCTCGAACGATGATTTCATAGCTCTTTTGATGGATCAGTGGGAACTTTTGGGTAGTAACATTAGCTTAAAACATCTCATTATATGAAATATACTCATATTATTATAAAATTATTATAAGGGATGAGCATTATTATGTTTCATAATCATGAATTGAGTCCTGAAATAACCTCCTTTAACATTGAGTATCTTTTCTTGTTTAGAGATTTATGGAATTATACATAATATAATCATAACATTAAACATTAATATAGAGTGGATACCATAAAAATTGTATTCATTACTTCCAAAATATAAAACATTTCAAATAAAACATGATTTCATTGAAAATTAATCAAAAAATTTACTTGGATTCTTTTATTGTCTTACACATCCTTATAACCTATGAAAATCATTTAAAAATTTGGGATGATCACAAAAAGCTCAGTGAGGTATATAAAAAGAAGGAAATAACACATTAGTCCATGAATACTTGTATCATTTGAAATCATTTTTAAAAGACACACTTATACAAAAAAATGTACTTACATTGTGAAACATGAGATTTAAACAATATTCCCACATTAAATATGAACATAACATGATCTATAAAGTTATTTGGGACATTAATTAAAACTTCATATGACCCATTACCTACCATATAATTTTTAACCCTCACAGCTACATTACATTTTATGTAACCATTAATGATACACTTGGAGTAACCATACGACTACTCAAACATACACATACCCATTGAATTAGAGGTAGATATTGGCACCATCCTTCACCATAAAAATTCCCCATAACCATTACATAATCATACAACATGAATAACATTTAAAAAAATGTTGTTTTTGAATTCTGTAAAATAGAATTTTAATAATGGATTTTAAAACAAAACCCCTCACATAAATCATATAATTGAAGAAAGACATAATAGAGTGGATGGATTATGTATATACATTATAAATACACATAATTCAAAATAATATAAATCATAACCATCAATCAATAATTTTTAATACCATATAAATAATGAAGTTGAATTTTAACCCAAAAAAATGGATATCAGGTTAAGAATTCCCTTACCTCAGGTTTGTATTAATTTATACTTATTTAAACCTCATGTATAATGGTTAAAAGAGATATATTAATTTCTTAAATAATCATACTCATCTTTATAATATCATATATTATCATTTCATTCCACCCTTTAATTTTTATTATTTTTTCCATTTCATTCTTTTGGTTGTGGTCTTTACATGATTTCCATTTGTGGTTCATGATGGATATTCTTTTCGACTGGAAGTGAAACGTAAAAATTAGAATAGATTGGTATTTAAATATGTCCAAAACGATAAATTATACCATATATCATTTTTAATTCATTCATTATGATGATTCATGTGTTAAAAAAATTATTATATTTGTTTAATTTATTTTGGCGATTCTCCGATCATAATGAACTCATTTTGTTTTATAATTTAATAACATGTGAGAAAAATGATTCCAAAACCTTATATAATATTATATACATAAATTATATTCTATTTAAACCTTAAAAAAATTTATGACTTGTTTTTAATAATTTAAATTAAATTTAAATCACATCATTCATGATATCGGTAAATCGGCACATCACGAACGGTGTTTTAATTTATTGAATATGTGAGATAAAACAGGAAGTATAATGGTGGGTCTTGAAAAAAAATGATGAAATGCAGAATATGTAAGATATTTGATAAATCATACCTATTGGATATGGTTATGTGAGGAATTAAAAAGAATAGCCCAGAAGATGAAAAGAACAGAACGAAAACAAAAGAGGATGTTTACCTCTTGATCTTTTCTCCGTGAGATCCTTTATAAGGCCATTGGTTTTGGGCTATCTGTGAGACTAGAATCTATAGAACGTGGGTAAGAACCATTGTAGGAGTGTTGGGAATAAGTTAGGTATGTATCAAATCTTGGGATGTATTGGAGGAAGAGGGAAATGAGGGTGGTATTTATAGTAGAGGAGAGGAGGTATTTTATATTATTTTAATCATTATTATAATATTTTTCTAAAGACTATGAATAGTCTTAATTTATGTGACCCAAATTGTAATAATGTTATGTGAGTTTGATCCAAGTGGTTTTAAATAACTTAAGATGTCATAAATATTGTATGCACCTGATAATTTTAATATCTTGTATTTTACCATATTTCACCATTCATCAAAAATTAAAAAAAAATAGAAAAATTCCAACAATTAAATCTGACCATTAATCAATTTTGAAAATTAAAAAATGAACACCATATTTTAAAAGTAATTTTATTAATTTTATTAATTTAATTTTTGATTAAATTAATACTTTATTCAAAAATTAAAAATTTTATATCTATAACATCTTTAATATCCCATTGAAAATGTAACAAAAATGACATTATCTTAAAGAATTAAAAAAATAAAATAATAATACAATTTAATATTCATTATGGCCATATAACTATTCATATTATTATTCCTAAGGGAGTTTTATAATTCACCAAAAATCGTGTTGGTTTTATCAGACTCCAAATAACATACTGAACATTTCAAAATTGAAAACATATAAATGAAAAAATTGTGCTTAAAGGTTTGCTATAAATATATATTTAAAACAAGGTTTCATTTAAATTTATTTTTAAAACCATTGGGGGTAAAAATTATGAAAGAAAAATTGATGGATGTCGAGAATAAATAAAATAATGATGCCTCTTGATTAAAATTACATCTTATTCAGGTATCCTCTTTAGGTTTTCATTAAACCATTCAATGGATGGATTTATTCCAAAACAATGGATTATAGAATGAGGGTAGGTAATTTATAATTTATCTTGGTAGGGGAGTTTTTTTCCCTAAATGTATTTAGTGGTGTGAATATGGGAGTAGAGTGTGAGACCTTTTATAATTGAGGAGTTACATTCTTATAAATACCCAAATGTATTCACTATTGGTAGGTCTACCAAAAATAATATGCCTCCAAAATTGATCAATAATATATTTGAGGGATAAATTGTACTAGAAATACCCCAAAAACAAATAAAAATATATATTTTATCAATTTATTCTGTAGTACATATGTTTAATCAATTTTATCTTTATTTATTTTAATATTGTAACTTGTATATTTTTGTTTACCAAGGTAATTTTTCATATAAAAATATAATTAAATGGATATTTATTATAAACATTATATGAAAATATTATATCTATGATATCAAATTAATTAATTAAAAATAATACGTGTGTTTAAATTAAATATTTATAATATCATATGTGATGCACAAAACCCTAATTTAACCAAAATTCTGTTAATTGATTTTAACACTTTTTAAAAAGAATTGTTGTATAAAATAAAGGTGAAATTATTATAAAATAGAAATTAATATTATTCCAATTATTTAATCCATATTCCACAATAATATTTATATAATTAGACGAGTTTAATTTAAAATTTATCCCACAGACTACACGAGAAAGCTCTGTTTTAAAGAGAAAGTGTTCAAAAGATATAAAATTTCTTATATCAAAATTAAAAATTAAATTGGTTATGATTAATGAAACTATAATAATGGATGAATAAATTTAATAAATATAATTTTAAAGAATGTTAAGATAAATCTATATTTCATGAATAAATGAAACTAAAAAGATTCTTTCAATTAAAATTTTTAATTTTTCATCATTAATAAAAATACCAAACGTTTTAGAAAAATTAAAAAATATCACCCTAAGATAATTTTGACATGGTGAATTAAAAAATGATGTTTAATTTTTCAAATAAAATTTATAAAAGTGTTAAAAATAGTTTTAAATTGAGGGCACCAATAAATGGATACTAAATCATTTTTTATAAAAAAACCATATTTAAACATAAAATTGGATTTATTCTTATTTATTATATATAAAACATAATTTACGAATTTTAATCAATTACTTGACTATATAATATTTTTATTTCATAATAATCATTAACTAATAGTTTTTTGATTATTTTTTTGTGATAAAACATCTTTATTTTCATAAAAATTGTTTTTCAGAAAAATGATTCCTAAATGATGAAATAGACCATTTTTCATTTTTTTATTAATTGTGAAAATAATAATTGATTATATATAAATGTGTGAAGCATGTTTTATAATTAATTTAATAGTATTCCAAACCACCATTCTAATAGTTAGGTGATAATTATCATATTATATTAATTATAATATTTCTTGTTTTGTATATACTCTATGTTGCATGAAATAAAAGATAAACTCTATTTTTTTTGTGTAACAAAAGATAAACATATGGTTGTGTGTAATGAAAGTTGAACTTTTTTTTCAAATAATGAAATCTAAAATCAGTGTCACCTGTCTTGAACACTAATGAATAAACTCATTGTTGTAAGCATCATAAATTAAAATTAGTGTAACATGTAATAGAAAATCTCATAAATATCGAATTCATTTGAAACAAATGTCAGACTATCTGGTGATGTTACATTCCACGCCCTAAAAATTAAATTTTTCCTTCAAAATTCGTCTTTTTCATCAATGGTTTATCATTTTAAATTCTCTTCCATGAAACCCAAATCATACATTTAAATAACTAATATTCCTTTTGAAATGGAACATTGGAAACATAACATTTACCTAATGTGATGCATAACTAGTTATCAACATATTAAGAATATTGGTAGGATATTTAAATATGGATTTAGAAATAAAAATATCCTTAAAAGATTAATTGATAGTGGTGGAGTACATTGTCAATATATGTTTGAAAACCATAAACTCGTAGAACAAATTAGAGTTAAAACGGTCATTAAAATAATCATAAAATTACGATAATAGGATTAAATTTTACTTTTTAATCCTTTGCCAAACATTTTAATGTTTTCATATCTCTTCTTGATTTCATTCCAATTAATAAACACAATATAACCCATAAATTATTCCTTTATCAATTTCCACTTCATTTCATAATCATTAAAATAAAGTTGAATTTATTATTCCTAAATAACTAATGGATATCTATATAGATAAATTTAATTTATACCATCTATCATTAGTTATCAACACAAACAAATTGTTATCATGGGTTATCCAATATAAATTAATCATCATATAGTGATGTAATAAATTATTCATTAACTCCCTTCCAAATGTTCATCATAATGTAATCCTTATATAGATAAACTTATAAACCTTACAAAATTTAAAATTTATAAATAAGGATGTTTAATTTCCCAAATTCCTCTTAATATTAATCCACTATATCTTAATAGCTCTTTATTGTCACATACCAACCATTTTAAACCATCGTCATGTATTCTATTAGAACATAGTAACAACATGAATTTGAATTATACCACATTGAGGATATACTTGCTTCATCATTCCTTTAATAAATAAAATATATTATTAATCACATTCCAGATATCCAATAATGTTTTAAAATCCATCAATGTTAATTGAAAAAATAGTGTACACAAATCCTTTATCATGGTTTAGGTCATCATTCCTATCCAATTAACATTATGCATATATATCATCTCATTATATAAAATAAACAGCATTTTATCAACCATACAAATATATTAATTTTTATCTACCCGTAATCATGTATTTCCATATAATATAAACATTATATTAAATTACATTTATATTTCATCAATACCATTCAATATATTCATGAAAATTATTAATAATAAGCTTCTACAAAAAATCATTATATATATCATGATTTCTAAAACATAATTCTTGAATTCTCATAAATTTGTTACATTAATCACTCCATCACATCATTAACCCATTAACTAGGATTCATCATATTTTTTCATTACGACTTATTTTATTTAATAATTCATTCATAGTCTATTCATCATCAGTAGAATATTCATTACTCATACCATCAATATAATTATCATCATGTTGTTTCTTATTTTGAAATTGATTATCATAATTCTATAAATTTCAAATTTTGAGACATTTAATCATTGATGATGTCTTATGTGGGACATTATTTACATCCATACTGTTATCAAAACTTTTCATTTTATCTTTGTATTTTCATTCTTCTTATCCATCATTTATATAGTCAAAACATCTTTAGGATTCAATGAGACATAAATTTGGGTGTTTCTTTCAAAATTCTCAACACATAGGAAGCCATATCTTCTATCCTATATGGACTCCACTACCCAAACTCGTTTTGAACTCATTCCATCTCTATTTTTGTTAGTCTAAGAATTGGTTATGATACATATTGTTAAACATGTTCCTTGAAAACTGATTAGGCATAATAACAACATTGTTTAATCCATTAATCATCCCATTTAGATTATCATCATAAAATTTTCCACCACATTAATTTTTAGCCCAATTATTCAATTTTCTTTTCATTGATTAAAACCAAAAAATATATTTTTACAAACACTAATCATAATGGGAAAAAAAATATTCACGAAAATTACATATAGGATGTATATATAATGAGAAAACAATTAGTCTATAAAAGCATAATTTTTATCCATGGTCATTCACCTTCATAATTTTTATAAATCCTATAGGATTATTTGTAAATTTATTGAGAATTTAAAAATAATAACCCTAAGAATCGTTAAACTAGGTGTACCATATGGACCATTTTTGTGAACAGGCTCTCAATCGAGTCTATATCAATATGATTTTATGGGGTTTTTACCCCTACATAGATCTATTCGTGAGAAACATCCACTTGTAGTTTCCATATGGGGATTTATTTCTAAGAAACCACTGTCTGTATCCTTTTAAAAAATTCTTTGAAATTTTCCAGCACATTGCCTAATCATTTGACATATCCTTAGATACATCCCTATATATATCCTTCAAAATATTCATAGGGATCACAAAAAAGATTTCTCAACGTATTTTCTAAAGGTTAATTAATCCTTCCTCTAATACCAACTCTTGCAAATCAGGCTTCTCATACCTTCATATTAAATATTTTTTAGATGAATATTCAATAAATTAACAATAAATACACCAGAGGACTATGGAAATTTATTTTTTTGGAATCAATTAACAAATTATTTATAAATTTTAAATGTTAATTATTATCTCCTATAATGGTTTTTCTATTAAATATTCCTACTTAAATCCATTCATTCATAACATAGGAAAAGTAAACATAAGAAAGGGTGATCTTAGATGATCCATAAGTTTAAAAATAAAGGATATAAATCTATGATCATTTGAAATCATAAAGTAATAATACAGATAAATTACCATGAACATAAACTAAAATGTTCATACCCAACCTATCATAGATCGTTAACCTGATTCGGTTCATAAAACATTATCATTTCTGAAAATCATATCCCATAAGGGTGAAAAATCATCATAAAAAATCATGAACCATAAGATCATATCATAAAGGTGTGGATCAATCATTAATATTAAAAAAATCATATGTAATGGTTAACTACCATAACCATCAACATAGTTGATTGCGACACACCTGTTTCCCATTGAAGATCTGGAAACATATATTTCTCGTAATGGAATAGGACTCATGTTTCCTATGGGGGGTAAAGACCGTCGAATTGATCCCTATTTTTATATCATATGATAAAAATATTCACACTTTTAATTAGAGGAAAATATTTGTCTCATCCATAACATAACTAATACAATATTTATTTGATCCACAAGATTACAAAACATTCATCACATCACATCCCTTAACATTAAATGGGTTTAAAAATACTTCATCATATCATGACCACTAGAAAAGATATAGGTTTCATAAAAACTTATTTATTTCTCCATATCATAAAACATGAAAAATGTGGGGTTCTCCATATTTCTATAAAGGTATAACCAATGGAATATAAATATAATTAAAAAAGAAACTCATCATTATAAATCATTCATTGAAATAATAATAATGAAATTCTTAGTTCATAACCCTTGTAAAGAATAAGTAACATAAAATAATAATATCTTAGAAAGAAAATAATTTTTATTATTTATCCTGAACGTACCTTTAGAAGAAAATATTTTCTTTAGAAATCAATTTTTTATATTGGATAACATTTTTAAAATCATTTTCTTTTTAAATTACCTTAAAATGTATAAATGATGATTTAAATTTACTTAAAAAAATTAATCATCAAAAACTCCATTCCAATTTTGAAAATTCATCTTAAGAGATTAAATCATTTTGGAAACCCTTTTTACTTAAATATGACCTTTAAAACATATAATATAATCTTATAATTAGTGAATTTTCATAACATTTTAATATTTTGTTCATGCGTTCACATTGTAAAAAAAGGTCCATTATATTTTAAAAAAAATAATGGGAATTATATTGTAAAATTAAATAAATATACATTAAAAATAAAGTATTTAAAATTAATACATATTTAATAACATGATTTTATTATCATAATAGTGTAATATTTATTTTATTAAATTTTTTAGAAAATTTGGTTTTGAAAGAAAACATATTTTCTGTCGAAGAGATAAATAAAATTATATTTTATTTAAAAAACTTCTTCATAACCTTAAGTACAATAATTTAAAAATTGATATCATTATATAAAGATATCATGATTTAAGATTAGTGATTAAAATTAATACTAATTCCTCATATTTATATCTTGAGATTAAAGAATTGGAGTCTTAATAAAAACAATCATGATAAATGATGAATTTTTAACATAAATGTATAACCATATTGGTATCATTGAATATTAATCCCCATGATGGAAAAAAATAAATGATATATAAAGTAAAATAGTGATGACTAAATTAATGTTATTACATTTAAAATGTTATGTATATACACCTCTTGAAATAATTTTGGAGCATAACACAAATTACGTCTTAAAGATGTCAAATTGAGTCAAAAATCCCCTTACTGATTAGATAACTTTTGAACTATAAAAACTATCAAATATATTTAATAAAATAGATATATAATTACCAATAAAATTCATTATAAGAAACATATAATACATTTTTGGGAAGTATATAGAGTACATAAAATAAATAGGTGGTGATAATGGAATATGCCTTATAGAAAGTGAAATTGAGACAAAACTACCTTACCATAAGTCTTGGATTCTATAATTCTCTTAGAAACCTCATGTATAATAAATATATGTTTAATATACATATATTACCTGACCATGATAATTTATATCATACCATATATGATTTTATTAGTACATTTTATTACTCGTTTATTAACAAGTCCATGTTAATGTAATGTTTTGGCAAATAACCACTTTATTTTTCATATATGATTTCATTTGTTATAATTTTTTGTAATATCAAATTAATAATGATTTAATAATTCCAATAATTAGATCCATTTTTTAAATTTCATTTATAATAAAAATAAAAGTATTTATAATAATCTATATATTATAGATATTATAAATGAAATACAAATTTCATGGATATTGTAGGTTTTACATACACGTGAACATTGTTTCCATATTTATTTCTGATTGAATGAAATAAATGATAATGATATATTATAGTTCCTGAATAATTTATATGTCATATTTATCACATTTTTTTATTAACATCATCCTTCATATACTCCATGTAAAGTGTGAATGAGTCACATAACTCCATGTTATGGAAGTTCTCCATACACATGAAAGACATTATAATATTCAGAAAACACGAAAAAGATGAATAAATGTGTGAAATAAAATTTTCATTATCTTAATTACTTTATAAAAATTATTTATATACTATAAAAATTGTTTATCCATAAATATCTCCAACCATGAGAGGTGGTAATAGAAAAAAAATGACAATGACTCCTGAGGCGGTAGTCTTCCAAGAGCACGAATAATAATTTCACAACCCTTATGATGGATTTATATGTTGTTTTATATAATAAATGGACCAAAAAAGATAAATATAATAATATATAGAGAATATTGTATAATAATTGTATAATAATTATTGAAGGATTTGGGGAATGAAATAATGTAAGTTTTTTCATTGAAGAACATTGCCTCTTCTTCAGATATCCTCCTCAATTTTCACTGAATCATTTAATTAATGGATTTATTTATAAAATAAGGCATCTTGTAGGATGGTAGGGAATATTAGAAGTGACTTTTAGGGTATTATTTATTCAAAATACTTGAGTGGAGTGAAGAAAGGTGGATAGTGAGTTCCCTTTCATAACTTAGTTTGAGTGACATTCTTGTAACTGACCAAAATTATTCACTTCTGGGAGGTCTCCAATACTTTCTGTATATAAAAAATGTAAACTAATTGATGGTAGGTATTAATTGGATAATAAATACCTCCACTATAAAATCTAAATACATTTTTTATCACTTTATTCCTTATTATTTATATTTAATCAATTTTACCTGAATAGTTTTTACCAAGGTAAATTGTACCCTCTTATTTTCCAATGTAATTAATACGTTAATAAAAAACAATTTACGAGATAATTTAAATGCACTAATTATTAATATCTATTCCAATTCATTAAATAGAAAAACTATGTGGGTATAAAATTAATTTGAATGAAAATACATGTAATGATCAAATCTTAATAATGGTTATTAATTTTATCAATTTTAACTATCAATTATAAAAAACATTAATTTTACCATATTAGATAATATAAATTATTCAGATTAAAAATTATGAAATTTATTTTTCAAAATTTCATTAACATAATTGGAATAATTTAATTTAAATTTATTCATACAAATGTGATGTGAAAAATGTTTTTTAAAGTAAAATATTTTCGACATTTTGAGAAGATTTAATATCAAAATTAAATATTAAATATATTCCAATTAAATATATTAGATTAATTAATGAATAAATAAACTATTTATACTTTATAAAAAATCTTAAATATAACTTAACATCATAAATAAGTTGAAGAAGAAGGACGGTTTTAATTAAAATTTATTATTTTTTACTAATCAACAATGAAAAGAATGTTTTTAGAAACATCCCAAAATTTCACCCTAAGATAATATTGACATGATTAATTGAAAAATGATGTTTATTTTATCAAATTAATTTTATTAGAGTTAAAAATATAATTTTTTAAATGAGTGCTCCAATAGAAGGCCAAAATGAAATTTTTTAGAAAAAAATAACATTTTAAGCATAAAATTGGATTTATGATTATTTATTTTATAAAAGCACATAATTTGAATATTCTGTTTTTTATTGAATATATATTATATTAATTTCATTGAAATCATACACAAATTTTTTTCATTAGTTTATTAATATACAATGTGATTTTTTCATAAAAATACTTTTTCAAATTTTTTTATCTATGTTTTTAAATTGTTTTTATGTTAATAATTGGATATTTTTTTACATAACAAATAATTATATATAACATTTTAAACTATATTTTTATAACACAATAAATCCTACACATTCCACACACTCTAACTTCTATGTGATGACTATTATGTTATATTATTTATAATATTTCATGCTTTATTTGAAATAAATATTGTGTATAATAGATGGAAAACTCAATATTTTGTGTAACATAATCCAAACATATCATTTCATGTAATTTATGGTTAACATTGTGTTTCATGTAAAATATTAAAAACTTGGTGTCACATATATTTTATGATAATAAAGAAACTCATTGTTACGATTAACACAAGCTAAAATCAGTGTTTGGTGTAACACAAAATATCAAAAACATTGAATTCATTTGGAAAAAAGTCATAATGTCGTGGGGTGTTCCATACATTATGTAATGGTCCACATACATTAAAATTATTAATAATACATTTCATGACTCATGAACATAGATTCTCTAACCATAGTATTGAATCCATTTGTTCTCTAGATGTAGGGTGTAATGGTCATGTATTTAATAAAGTGGTATTAATAGAATGTTTTGGTATGTATTAGTTCCTTACATCTTAATGGATGTTGGTTTGATAGCCCATGGATTAAAATTGACTGTTTTCCTTAAATTCCATTTTCGTTCTATAATGATGAGTTTATTATTTATAATCAAAGAAATATATATTGAGAAAATAGATTGATGATGTGGATATGAAAATTACATGATGAGATACTATGGAAAAATTCATATTACACAGTGTGTGTTCATATGTGTTTTTAGTCATTGTGACATTATATCCAGTCTCCTTTTTATTAGTTAGCCCATTACTAAATAGTATTCTTGAACGTTAGGCATTCCAACCTAATTCCAATTAGAATGAATCCTAGAGGTTCACACAACAAGTGTTTCCATTTAACTAAATTAAAATAAATTATAATTTAATTAATTTCTTAAATTTTACAATATGAAAAAAGGATAACCTTTATAAAAGATTTTTATTACATAAATTAAATAAATATTTATTTTCCATGTTGTAAATAATGTATTTTTATTTTACATATTAAAAATATAAAAAATCCTTATTAATTAGTTTGTAAATTAATTTATAATTTATTATTATAATATTTATTTTTTAATTGATAATACAAAGGTGATCGGCCGGACTAAGAAACAGTTTGAAAATAAATATTAATTTGAAAGCCAATAAAATAATATTTATCATTGCATGAGTTTGTACATTCCCAAAAATAATAATTTTATTATATTTATATAAAATGGTGTTTAATAATGATACTAATGTTATTTATGTTTCTTATACACAATTATATAATATTTTAACCTAAACCCTTTATCAATGATGTTATGGTTATATCTATTGTGTTAGTTGTGTTAGTAATTTAGATTTTTTGTAGATGATGGAATTCACTCTTGAAATCCTATTTCTATCATCCTCTCAAGACTATGATTATTAAGATAATATCATTTTAGTCTGAAGGAAATTGTAGTTTTCAAGACTACAAACACATAAGAACTTATCCCCCAAAATATTACATTGAGTTACATCGATGATTATTTTGAAATCAGTAGAGAACATGTGGATCAACAAAATATGTATTCTAGAGCTAAATACAATATGTGAAATGAATTTAATCGGAAAAGTGTTTACATATAGTCAACATCATATTAAATGAATTTTCCTTAACAATGATACATTTTTTCTAAAAATTATTAAATTATTTATTAAATTATTTAGCAATGATCCTCTTGAGGTTATGGGATCTCTTATATTAATATTCCGTTGAAAATATTCATTGTCCCGGATGATTATAATTTTTACAATATTGTGAATTATTAATTTAATTTGTAATACCATTTTCATTATATTGTCAACAATGTACATCCACTGTGACCAAATTTTACAATGGTATCAATGTGTCAAATTTCAGACATATAATTTGGTATTTGATTGTGGAAATATATGCTCAATAGAGGTATGATATATTATATATTGAAAATTAATTATTTAATGTGGTTCTTCAAATAACATGATTTTAACATTATAATTATCAAAATATATGGCATCATTTTTATAAATTAAAAATAATTGATAATGAATTAAAAAATATCCCTTCTTGATGTGAAAATAATTCTTGTCAGTAATATTAGGGAACATAATGTCTACTTAGAGAAAAATTTGTAAAACCAAGTGCATTGTATCAGTTCGCCTCACTAGATACATGATATACCAATAATAAACTAAATGTTGTGAATTTATTGAACACCATGTGTAGATTTGGATACTCTATCCCATATCATGTCATATAACATGTCATGTTTCTATCATACACATTGTATAATCTACATGGTTTACTAGATAAATTAACCCAAATAACACAGTAATGTAGATAGTTTAAACCAATGTGAGTCAACATATTGGAACGTTAATGTATCCTGTAACATGTATAAGTACTACATGGTGTGTACATCATTATTTCTCATATCCAAAATAAAAAACAATTCATTTGGTAGGTGATTCAAACACATAGATAGTGTAACACTCAATGGGTAGCTAAATTAAACATAGTATACTACCAAATTTGAAGAACATGTTTATTCCATTTTTAGGTTATGTCGACTTATGAAAATAATGATACATAGAATATAGTTGGCTACGACACGTCATATAGACTAGTAATGGTAAATGTTGTAGCCCATAGTGTTTATCCTTCATAAAAAATGTCCATTAAACAAGTCATGTAGAATATAAGTACACACCCTATAGTCTCCCAATAAAATTTAGAATTTAATTTTATAATGTTATTAAATTATTCACTAAAATGTTACTATATTGATTAATACATGATGTCTGTGACAATTTAATAATGGTTTTGATGAATTTAAAATGATTAATTTATTTCTTTATCATCGATAATTATGAGGCATTCTATTTATTTTCAATGAAATAATTATAGGTGGGTATCTAGATGATAATTAAGAATGTCATAAATTTAAATGGTAATTTATTATTTAAGTCATTAATTTATGCAAGTGTGTTTATCCTAATATTAAATAATGAATATAAATGAATGTTGACCAATTTTACATTAATGTGTCTTTTCATTAGTATAAAAGTTCATGATAATTTTTCGGACCTATGTATGAATTAGTTTTATATAATTTAATTTATTACATTGGTATTTTCAATAATTATTTATTAAATTAAATATGATGGTACACAAGTCATCTATACCTCTATTTTTATCTTGAAACTACATGTCACCGGATATTTATGTAACTTCACCTAACCAATCCTTTGGATCCCCTAACCAGCATGTGATTTATAAATATGGAGTTTCCCAAAGCACCTAGAGAATATTCAAGGTACAACCAAGATGATTCTAACTATTGATATACAAATATTGGTATGTGGAATTCTTCAACTCATGATAAGATCGGCATAATGTGTTTTATCCAAGGATATAGGTTGATTTTTCGTGTGATCAATATATTTATCAACATATATCAACATGATTGGTTTATTTATTTATTTATTTATTTAGGTCTTAAGGATTATTTATTCTATGTATTCCAGACCAGGATAAAATAAATAAATTAGTAATTATATAGTGATGGAATTTGAAAAAATAATTTTTGTTTAAATTATTCACTAATCTTGTTTAATTATTTATTTTTGTACTCTTACATCTTAAATATACAATTAAAAGATAAAACAAGATAATATTTAATTATATTAAATAAAAGACCCTTTAATATATATTAAAAATGATAATTTATCCATTAAATTATATTGAATGTAATCCTTCTAACTATGTATTTTGGGAAAAATTGGGACACATTCATTAACCACGGTGTTATTATGAATTATATTGGTTGACATAACCATCATTAATTAAGATAAGTATCCCTCAATAAACATGGTGAAATAAGTAGGCAAGTGTTTCATATAATAGATTTCGGATTTTAGGAGTTTCGAGACTACTCAACGGATGAGTTGTTTTCAATACCACATTTGGAAAATACCTTCCAACCAAAATAACATTGTGTAGATTGACCAACCTTCATTGTTCTTTTATGATGAGGCATATAGATCATTTCCAAAAGAATTTCTCAGAAACTAGTTATTTTGGGTCTCATTGAAAGGGATATTGGGGAATGATAAAATAGTGGGAGATATAATAAACACATTGTTCATTATGTATCATATGAATTGTTATAATTTGATGTACTAATAATCAAATATTCTATAATTTTAGAATAATGGAAAAATCACAATACACCTTATCTATATGGTTAAAATATTATAAGAACATCTACTTCTTTGTAGAAATTGTTCAAATACCATCATGTTATGTCTCTCCATGAACATAAACCTTAAATAATAGATTCCTTATTACCTGATATACCTACTTAGAGAAAAATGATAAAGTGTTCATTATTTATCCAAAACAAATGAATGAAATGCTCAATGTTCAATGTATAATTCATTCATATTTTTTTAGTGAACTCATGATGGCTATGAAAAATTTGGATGCCTGTAGAATCCTCAATAATATTTATGGTCTATATTAGTAGAGAGAATGACATGAACGATTTAAGATATAAACAGAACTATTTTAGAGATTTCATAGGGAGGGTGTGTCAGATGAACCTCACCAAGTCAAACTCATTGGATATATTAATTTGTTAGAGGTAGTTTGGTCTAAAATGTAAGATAAACTAAGAAATGATCTCATTATTATAGTAATACATCATATAATCTCCAGTTCTTTATTAAAATTTAAATGTCTATAAAATTGATATATCACAACTAGATCTAGATACTCTTCTATAAAATGTTCATAAGGGTATGAAACATGAAAATAAATCTATTGTTTTGGGCTGTAATTGGAAAGTCTATTTGATGAGATCCAATACCATTGATTCTTCACAATTCCACTCCAAGAAGAGAATGATCAATGGGAAAGCAAGCGAGAATGCCATTATTTGATACATGTGTGGAAAAGTAAGGTCCGTTGAATAAATACTTCTCCTAAAAAAGAAGAAACTTTAATATTTAGGTGTAATTATTATCGACTACAATTTATTTATTTCTATAAATTGGTTACTAGATAATGATTTTTTTCTCACATATATATTAAAATAAAATACACATGTGGATTCAAAAAAAACTATTCAAGGGGTGGTTGATCAATTAGTAGACAAAAAATCCAATTTTTTTTGAAGATATAGTGACTACCAATTTACAATTTAGATGATGATGGCCAATATTCTGAACTATTCTTATTATATTTCTTGTATTAATAAAAAAATATTTTATATATAATCAGGAAAATTCAGGATTTATTTTAAAAATAAAAAATAAATATTTATTCATTCATAAAGATGTTATTTTTTATTGTAATACATATTATAATGAATCCCTTTCTGTGTTGGATTACACAATACTTGTAATGGAAATTTATAAAAAGACAACATTACATGACTCATACCACACCCAACATTTGAATCACCAGCTAGAAAATGTAAATAAAAAAAATTCAATAAATTACACCAATATTGATATTAATATTCCTTTAAACTTCGACAATTTTTTATGTAATACATTCTTACATGAAAAAATGAATGGATACAAATTTATAAGAAAAGGTGAAAGGGAAAATGATATTAATGAATTATTTTATACCAATGTGTATATACAGTTTCTAATTAAAAAAATGGGTTGGTACTCATACATTATAAATATATCTAATGATTTTATTATATATATATTATCTTATTTGATGAGGCACATGTTCGATTAATTTGAGAGACTCAAGGAATTAAAAATTGTTGTTTAGAACAATATTGGTTAGAACATTAAAAAACGATTCTTAGATTGTGGTGGATAATATCTTAATTACGTATTCATTGATTATTTAAAGGATTTTGGGTTTCAATATCTACTCTCTTATCCATATACACATCAATGTCATAGGTTCATTTAAAGTAGGAAGTAAACCTTTTTAAAAGTTGTTATATCATTGTTGAGCTCTGTGATACTCCTATTTTATGTTTGGGAATACATGTTACAAATAATGTCATAACACTATACCAGGTTCCATGAAATGTGGTAGATGGAATAACTACCAATAGTGGAATAGAAGGATATATTTGTTCTCCCACTTCCATGTGTGTGGTGTGAAGCATTTATTTTGAAACATTAATGTAACATTATTTTATTAAGAGGCATAAAGTGTACCACTATTAGATACCATAAAGAAGAAAGGGGTATTTACAAATATAACCCAATAGTGGAAAATATTATTATTGAAAATCACATAAGATTACATTAAAACTAGATAATATCTATAAGATATGGTGGGGGTGAGAAATAATTGGATAAATCAAGGATTATAGTACATAGTAGTTGCAATTGGAAGAATTCAACAAATCTATATGATATAATATGTTCCATAGACACATGTATTGCTTATGAGTACAATAGAGAATTGATAACCAGAATGGTATAGTTTTCAAGTAATCGAGGATAATGATCCATTTTTAGTTGATAATAATGATATTCTAACCTAAAAGGATTTATTTTGGGGAATAGATAATTAAAAGTGGTAGGATTCCAGAAATTCTGATATGTATTCTATGTTTCAAAACCAAGTCAAGATTTAGGTAGATCATCTAGATATCAAAGATACTATTGGTTGTAAATGAGTATTCAATAATAACATAAACATGGATATAAAATTCAATAATTATAATGAAAGAATACTAGAAAAAGTGATTAAATAGTGTCAAAGCATTGACTATGACAACACCTATTCATCTGTTTCTATTTGAAAATACATCAATATTATACATAATATTAACGAATTAAATAACTATGAGAATTATAAAATGGATTTAAATATAGTACTACGTAATTGGAAAATCCATGGGGATATCTATATAAAATAACCAAAATGCTTTGTGGGTCAAAAATATTCCAATATGTTATAAAGATTTCAAAAATTTGTTTGTGGATTATAGAAATAATCCATGTGAAAGAACATTTAGTTATATGTTATTATAAAAGAATTTTTTTCCTAAATAATGCCTATGTTACTCATGTGTATATGTGGTTTATTGGTAGTGTAGTTTTTTCTAATAATAGTATATGTTTAATAAATATTTCTTATTTGAAACAAAATACTGATATAATTTTTTTTAAATCCTGGTTGAATAAATGACTCTCCATGAAGGTCATAAGTGATGTTTTTATATAATTGTGATTAATAACCATCATTATTCATTAGAGAGGCTACCAAGACTATGTAATGGTATATATATTAATAATATATGTATGAGAATCAGTATGGAACAATCCAAGATGGTATATTTTCCAATATCGCATGGTATTCATTATTATAGGAACATATTTCCAAAGAAATGTGAATATAGAGAGAATGTGAAAAATTATATACCCATCATGGATTTGGTAAATAATATATGTTTCCAATATACTGTGATAGTTTTCACCTACACTTTAACTATGGTAAAAAGTTATCATGTTTACCTAGGTGACATTCATTGGATGGTAGTTTATACTATCCTTATGTATCTAATGAGTTATGAGGATATG
This sequence comes from Viscum album, assembly GCA_963277665.1. Lineage (NCBI taxonomy): Eukaryota > Viridiplantae > Streptophyta > Magnoliopsida > Santalales > Viscaceae > Viscum > Viscum album. The sequence goes on along the minus strand of OY728164.1, from coordinate 915,690,907 downwards.
TTCATGTCCAATAGTTGAGATAAGAAACTATAAATTTTAGAATTTCATATAATCATTTCAATATTTATTAAGATTATAAAAAATCATAGATGTGATATTTAATAACTCTAAATGGATGTATTTTGAGCATGAGGAGGTCAATGAAATTTTTGTCCATAGATTATATAGTAGTGAATGAGAATATTTTGGATTCTATGGAAGTTAATGAAGAACTATTGATACAAAAATATATCTAAGAGATTAAAATTATACATAGTAGTAAAAAACTTATCATGTTATGTCATGATTGTGTTTCAATGATGCCTATTGATAAGAATTTATGGTCACATCAGTGGATGAAACATATACATGTGAAGTAACATCTCTTGAGTGTCTTTTCTTATAGAGGTTATGTTTCCAGGAGAAGAATTTCCATTTAAGACAACATAGAGTACTCCATTACTAAATATTTTAAACAGTATAAAAATTAACATCGTGTGAAATCTGGAAAACTAAATGTCATTTTAATTTGGATATGGTCTAATTGGGAGTTTGTTAGAGTTAGATATCAAGATCGAAATATTATTACATTGGATTAAATATATATTTGACGATATAAATATTAATATAAAATATTATTACATATTATCCATAGTTTTATAATTATTTTATTTAATAATGTCATAGGTTATCTGTAGCATTGATTAAGTCATATCTGTTCCCTTCGATAATGAGAAACTTGAAATTCCATGATGATATTCTTAAACCTATTTCATTGGTTGGATAGCATTATATTATGGGAAACATTGTATATTGACTATCACATATGAGTACTCATTAGCGTATGAAACATCTTCTTTGGATGTTCATAGTAGGAAATATCCAATAATGTATGTTATGTTAACAAAGACAATTATAGGAATTATACATGTCATAGTGTAATCAGATATTGATATATGAAATCATGAGTAATGGTCCATAAAATTTAATATTATTAGTATAAAAGAATTTAATGAAATATGTGGTTAGGATTACTGAAAAATATATATGATACAATATGTTCATGAGATGTAGGGTACATTGGGACCTTCATGAATGACATTTTATTAATATATATTTCAATAAAGGACTTGTCCCATCCTTTTTTATGTATAATGATATATCAAACCTTAGGATGAAATTGAACTATATCATTACATTTCATGGACATAGTGTAACGATGATATTATTTTAGATAGAAAATTTAATGATGTTTCGAGCATTTTAACTTCATGGAAATGATGTGAAATTTCAATTTTGTGATATTTCGTGAAATGAATTACAATATAATGAAATTGTTTGTATGTGGTTATAAAATTTATGACGTTGAGTTATATAACTTGGATTCAAAGACCTTGTACTAGAAATTAATCTTGGAAATTACACAAGTTAACCTAATTCTGATGAGAGAGGATCCTACTGGGTCACACACTAAAATTGTTTTGAAAAATATATATGAGGGGGATCCCCCATAACTTTAAATAAATCACGAAATCCTATTTTGAAAAATGTGTTATGAGGTAACCAATTAATATATATATGGAATTTGCCAATAAATACTCTAATGATGGAAAATGTTATTAACAAAGTCCAGATGAAAAAAAATAATGAAAGAGTTTCATCTCCTCCCCCCTCCCCATGTGAAAGAAAGTGTGGAAATGCGATGTGGAAAAGAGGAGTATAGACCCCTATTAAGATGTTGTACCGTTTTTGTGGCAGGTCACATGTTCTATTTTTATCTTGATCTCGATTAATTTTTATTGAATTTTATTAATGTATTTCTTAATATTTCATGGACCCTGGAATAATTTATTTCATGATTTATTGATTGCCTAAATTATATGAATCATTATTTCATATTCTATGAATAAAATATTTTATTAAATATTTAGTAATTATTTATTTAATGGTTTTTGTATAATATATTTATTTATGAATATAATAATTATTTAGATATTCAAAAAATGATGAGGAGTTTTTGCAGTCATAGATTGTGTCTGGTGGTAAACATTATTTCACATGTTAGTAAACTAATATTTACCATTCGGTGAGTTAGCACAGACTATAAAGTAATACTAATAAAAATATTACTATTATATAGAATGGGGTTTAAGAAAAATTAAAATATTATTTATATTGTCAATATGAAATTCTAAAATATTTTAATGTAAACCATAACTCTATAAATAAATGGTTGTGTATATTCTATAGGGTTAATCGAGAATTTGGAATCATGGCATAAAAATCATATCTCTATTGAATTTATATATCTCTCCACATATCAAGAAAGTAAAAATAAATAGATAATACATCAATCATGTAGGAACTTCTATTAATCATGATAACTTACAAGATATGATAATAAATCATACTGGCACTCGATATTCCATTGGTGATTGTTCAGAGATAAAGTGATCAATTGTGGGTCACCACATGAGGGATTCTACACTTGGGTCATCCTTGTGCAATGATCGTAATCTGAGTAGGGTTTTGGTATAATCAGAAACATCATCGATGAATGTTCCTTGAGGGATCAATTTTTATTAAGTATAATTAAAATTATTATAAATTTATCCGTCTGAAATTGATAAAAACGATTATATAAAATGTGGAGGCCAACATCCCAATTGATCAATGAGGTATCATTTAGCCGAGGCCTAGGGATTCAGCTCTAACAAGACTGACAGATGTAGTGGGAAGGGATCCTGTAATGGTAAATGTGATTCATATATTATTAAGAGTGGCCCCTAAATGAAGCATATCTGAAATAATTATTTTATATTCTTTGTGGGGATGCTATAAAAAATTGGTTGATTATAAGGGGTTATAACTACTTGTAAACAAATTAGTAGTAGTTACAGGTAACATATGCTAATGTTCGTGCCTACTTTGATTTGGGGAAGTTTTTTGGAAACCCTGGTAAAATGGAACTGAATTTAGAGGTGGTTAGATTATATGGGGTCTTAAACCCTTCAAATATTTCCATATATGAGTATATTATGGGTGGTTTTAATAACACGTAAATTAATGTTACACTTTGGAGTGGTTATAACCACCCCAAATTGATTCCCAAATTCACATATTTTGGGAGTTAATGTTGTAACCACCTCTAAACAAACACCCTTGACAACCGCCCAGGCCCCAAGACACCCCCATGTGACACCACCGACAAAACCACCAACATACGCCACGACAACACATGTGAAAACTGATGAAACCCATCATGGACACCCCCCAACAGTCTCCACCACACCCCATGTGACACAACATGACAACCGTCATGGAACCCCCCCCCCCCCCAACAGATATCCATGTGACATTCCTCCAACAAACCCCATGACACCCCCATGTGACACCTGAAACCCCCCCAATAGACCCCCAAGACACCCCCATGTGAAAACCCATGACAACCACCATGAACACCCTCACACGTCAACCCATGACAAGGCACACACACCTCCATGACACCACACAGACTCACATACAGAATCAGACAAGCACACCCCCAGTGTCACGACCCACCTTCTCCAAGATAAAGGATGGAACATAAAACTACCAGATACATCTTCTTAATTTTGAAGAAGAGGTAAGGACCCTCAAGACAAACCTTCAATAGGTCCCGGAGTGGAGACTAGGACTAATGGTATAGTATATCACGTAATATGGAAGGAATTTCTCTTTTTATAGAACAAGACTTGGAGACAAGATTGTGATTCCAAAACAACTCCAATTATCAAAGGTCAATGTTAATTCAAAAACCCTTTTTCCACATGAATGTTCAAATTTAAATCTAATTCAAGGTACATAAAAACTCCAAAATAATTTATTAAAAGAAAATAGACTCTACAGCAAAAAAAAATATTCTCTACACCCAAGCCATAAAAGTATATAATTGTCCTCAAAGACCTCCTAGAAAACTGAAAATAGATTTATATATGTAGGTTGAGAATAAAAGTATAATCTGAATAGAAAACAAAATCTAGTCATGCACCAGTGAGGGAAAATACTATTGACCTTGTGAGGAAATAGTAGAACCTCAAGCAACTACCAAGGAATACTAACTAGCCTAACCTCACCATGGAACAATCACCCAAATAATGAAAGTGAAATAAAGTTGTTGTATAAGCACATATATATTTGGGCACCCCACACACTGCTTTTCCAGGTAGTTAACTTGTCATTCCTATTGATCTAAAATATTCATGCTTCCACTCTTCACATGCACAGTCCCACTACTACAACCAGCACGCAATATCATGGGCCTTAAATCAGACACTACCATGCCCACAGACACCTTGGCAACAGCAACCATCGCCACGCCTGAAGACACCTAGGCCAGAACAACCACCACCATGCCTAAAGACACCTGGGTATTATCCCAATGATTCTTGGGAAAACATACCAATCCCATAAACACCTGATCCACTAATATAAAACAAAAATTTTCCCATAAAGGCTTCCACTTTGTTAAGCCTCAATCTATTATAGCCTTGTCGGGTACTCCCGAGTGGCAAGATCTAAAAGAGGGTGAAATGTAGAAAATCAGTATCCTTCCATACATCCTCCCACCAAAATGTCAGGAAAGGAAACCTCTCCCTTTAAATAGAGGTGGTTGTCACATAGTATTCTATAAGGGTGGGGTGCATATATAAATCAAATGTAATGAATGTATATATAGGTAATCAAACACTCAGCCTGAACCTATAGGTTTCACATAACAGACAACAATCCCACACCATCCCTGCTTTCTCTGCTACTCCTATATTCCCAACCATACACAGCCTTTTCCAAATAATAACCCATCCCCCTTTTCACGTGTTTTCCATATATGTGCTTATTTGAGGGGACACACATAAATTACTCCAAAACTATCTATAAACTAACAAGAGTATCCACACCGTGCAACCAACAAAACCAAACAACGTTCCACTATAAAACAACAACAAAAAATGCACAGAATTAGAGTTTAAGTCCTACAACACATCACCTTTCAACTTATATCTACTACCATTATTCAATGTAAAAAAACTGAGAATTATTTATTCCGAATTCCATACCAACATATCCTCTGACCAAAAAACCCCCAATGCAGTCCCACTACATAACTAGTCCACAAAGGTGCTACAGTCCCACTACACGACGTCGCTTCACAGACATAACAAAACAAGAATAAATTCAACATGACTACATGTTCATCGATTCCATAATCAATAATTATCTTAAACTGGGATTCCAACACACCCCCTGTACCACCCCACATACCAAGACCACATGACCAAGACCAGAACACACAACAAATAACCAAAACCATTATCCAAGAGTATTCAAATTTCACCAACATGGGTGCGTTAATTTAAACATTAATATAACTGGGGTTATCATAGAAGAAAATTGGTCCTGGTGTATCCTTTCAATTAACCTGGTTTACAAGATTAATCAGATTTTTTGATACTACCATTTGTCAAATACCCATAAGAATGACTTGGTATTACCTATGCATAGTCAAAGAACACCAATGGTCGTTATTATCAGAAGTCATACGATCAAAATAATCCAGAAAAGGAATCAATGATAAAAATTAAAATAGGAGATCAAACATCAAGCCACACCCTCCCATTATTTTACTTATACTATTTATGTTTTCACCATATAAAAGCTTTGTTAAATTATTGATTCAAAATAGTATCACATTTTTACTTAGATGGAACCATTAATATACCCACCCCACATGATGTAAACATTATGATTATCAAATGAAAAAAACCAATCTAGATGATCAATGATAAATGTGACCTCTTGTGCTAAAAAATGGATGATGTGACTTGCGTGAATATCTCCATGACTAAGACAGAAGAGATCCATCACGTGTTCAGGACTCATCTAGGGAGGATGTCTCAAGGAGCACTAAGTGAAATGAAAAGGTATAAGGAATAGAGGATCTCAGCTCAAGAAGAGGTAAAATACTGAAATTTTAGAGACCATTTTGATGTACATAAAATTTATATTTTGGATTGACCATGAGGCCTTATAGTTTCAAATGTTAGGATTAATTATGATTTAAAAATTCCCCTCAGAAACTGTGGAGGTAGACCTGTAGATGAATGTGAGTTGATAAGTTTCCATTAAATTTAGAAAAATTCCTAACTTTTGTCTAACTGGATAACACTTGAAAATTGAAAATTTGGAAAATGGTGTGACACTGAAAGAAAGGACACATGTTTTTGTATGTCCAGGGTCACCCAACTCTTTGGTGGTTTAAAACATCTTTTACAAACCCTAAATCCCATTGAATAGGTTATTAAAACACATTTACGTTAAAAGAGACATTACTGGAGAGAAACTGAAATGTATGGGAGAGGCTAGAAATTACTCATTAACGGGTGAGTCACCAACACCATGACACCGATTCACTAGAAAATGTCAGTGTTCCACCAATGGTCGGTCGTTTCCATATATTCCCATCTTTTCCACCGATGTCCATCAGTGGCACAGTGGGATCACCCTGAAATTTGGAAACCTCTTCAATTAGTCATTGATGGTCCCCAGGATACCTGAAAACTCAATATTTTTAAATGTAATGAACAAGGAGGTTCCAGTACATTACCTCAGAGACATCTTAAACAATTATCACCCTCGAGAATTCGAGAGTAATCCCGAAGAAAAGAGTGGGGTCTGAACAAGAACCACATAAGATATCTCTACGGGAAATACCACCATATTAATTTTTGAATGATGGAATGAAACCTCAACATCTAGGAAGATCTCTCTCATATATATCTTTTGAACAACTATAGAAACACTACCTCTCATCTCCATCAAGTAACCACACAAACCCAAAAAGCATACACCATCTTGACACATGGAGTTGGGAGCTCTTTCTTCCATGTCAATATACTATCCTCTTTGGGTGTCATTGACTCATCCCCACATGTTTAATCAAATCCACATTAATGCAGCTTGATTTGGGATCAGTTTATTCCCTCCCAATAGCTAGGATATGTCACAAAAAATAGAGAATAATGAAACAACATATAATATAGTAAGTGTGGTAAAATATTTCCTTATAAGAAAGGGAAAAAATAAAAAACAACATAAAACTCATAATACATTTGAGTACTGGGTACACATCTATGCCTCCCATTCCCATGTACTATCCTCGAGACCACCATGCCTCCATAACACACAAACCATCGGAATGGTCGATCCACAAAGTATATTCTTATTTTGATCTGTGATTATCATTAGTCATTCCATGAGCATCACATCATCCCAAAAATCACAATATTCCCGATCAAGGATGCAGGATTTAACATGTAAATACAAAAATATCTGAGATAAATGAAAGAGGTTGTGGATCCTCTCCAAATATGGTGGTAACGCCAACTGATATGCCACCTCACCAACTCATCCCAACACCTCGAAGGGTTCAATGAACCTAAGAGAAATATTACTCCCACTTAAGAACATATTTTTTACTTGATGAGGGGAGACACATAAGAAAACGTGGTCCCCACTTCAAACTAAAAGGGTCTCCTCCTATGATTGGTATATGACTTATTCGAATCCTGAGTGGCCTTTAACCATTCACACATAATTTGAACCTTATCTATCATGCTATGAACCATCTCTAGGCCATAGACACCTGCCTCCCCAACCTCTGTCCATTACACAGGTGAACATCACATTCTTCTATAAAAGGATACCAATAGTGACATTCCCATGGTGGATTATTAACTATTATTGTAGTAAATCTCCACCGTGGGAAAGTTTTTTACCCATGATCCTCCAATGTCCAGAACACTGGTTCACAGCATATCCTCCAACATTTGGATAGTCCTATCTGTCTACCCATCTTCCTGAGGGCGGAAAGCAATGCTGAGGCACAAATGGGTAAAAATGAACGTTTTAGTCCATTATAAACATGTTAATTATAGTGTGTATCCTGATCCCAAATGATAGAGATGGGAATTCCATGCAGTTCCATTACTTCATCCACATAACTCTATGTTAGTGAATCCACTACACTCGCCTCATTAACTGCTATTATGTGAGACGGTATTGTCCATAACTTCACCACTAACCATATAAAATAATATCCTCCCTCAGTCTTGTGCTGTCCAATGAATAAATACATCGATTCATCATTCCACTTTCAATTGGGAACTTCTAAGGCTTGTAACAGACCATCAGGAACATGGTGTTCAACCATTACATACTAACACATGAGGCACTTTTCCACAAACTCTTTCTTTTACTACTTCATTCCGAACACCGAAAATGACCTTTCATTCCCTATTACATCTTGGTTATTCTTGAATATAGAACTAGGGGTTAGTTATGGAACTCACTGTGAACACTCTCTCACATTGCAATCAGGAGGAAAAGCTACCCATAGAACAACATTTGATTATGACTATCGTCCGACAATCCTTCATGAGCTTCACCCCGGCTAACATGATCACATATCAGATTATCCTATGAATCTCTCCACTATGACTCATCCACCTACCATACCAAATAATACATCACTGTCATCAGAAAAAAATAGCCTCTACCTTCCTCTACACTCATGCCCAAATGAAAAGTAGCCAACTCCTCCATTTACTTCAATGCATCTGATGACTCCCAAACCACATACTACAATGAAATCATTCACAAGGCATCGGCAACCACATTCACCATTCATGAGGTGTAGGATATCTTGATGTCGTTGTCCTGAAGAAACTCCATCCACCTTCCATGTATCATGTTAATGTCTTGTTGGGAGAAGATGTACCTCATTCATTTTTTATCCGCGAATTCCATGAAGCATTCCTTAATGAGGTAATGTCTCCATAGGTTCAGAAAGAACACAATCGCTTCATGTTCCGGGTCATGGGTGGAATGGTTACATTCGTGAGGGAATAAATTCCTAGTCCCATAAGTTATCACTCCCCGCAACTGAATCAGTACACACCCCAATCCTAGACTGGAAGCATCAACTAACACTTTAAATGTTACCCCTTACTATGGATATATCATCACTGGGGCACTAACCACCAACCATTTAAGAAAACTGAATGCTATATGGCACTACCCACTCCATAAGAAAGAATGGTTTTTTATGGAAAGCTTGTCAAATGTTCTATTACTCGAGAGAATTTGGGTATGGAAAACTAGTAGTATCCTACCATACCTAGGAAACTATGAAACTCTATCAATTTCTTCTATTCATCACATGAAACAACTACTTTGTCATTTTAAAGGTCCACTGATATTCCCTACTAGGACACTACATGTCCAAATAAGTGAACCTCTCGTGTCCAGGACATTATCTTGGACAACATTCCGTAGAGTTTGTTGGGTTAGAGGACCTCCAAAACTATCCTTAAATGTTTGGAGTGATCCTCATGTGATATTGAGTGGATCAGGATGTAGTTAATGAACAGGACCACAAACCTATACATATACTCACAGAAAATTGTGTTCATGAGTCCCATGAACACCACTAGTGTGTTCGTAATGCCAAACGACATTACCACAATCTCAAAGTGCCCATACCTGCACCTAAAACAAGACTATAGGATTTCACCTTATTTGAATCTGAACTGGAGATATCTAGACTATAGGTTTCTCATGGATAACCAACATGCTCCTTCAATAGGTCAAAAAGTGTGTTGATCATTTTGATCGGGTAATAGTTCTTGAGAGTCACCTGATTCAGTCTTCACTAGACTACGCCCAAATTGAGACCATTGTCCACCTTCATTATGAACAAGACTAGAGTGCCCCATGATGATGTATTTGGTCAGATGAAACCCTTCTTCATCATGTCATCAACCTGACTCCACAACTGCTACAATTCTGAAGGTTCCATCTGATTGGGATCCATCAAAATCGGATGGGCACCAGCTTTGTAAGTCGATCCCAAAATCAAAATCATGTCATGGGGGTAGAGTCACAACCCCTTCAAGGAATTCATCCAAGAACCCACTGGAAATCCCTAGTAATTCCACCATATTTGAGTCGATTTATTCATATAACAGCTCAGCAAACAAGAAAAGAAGGGGCTTCACACGCCGACTACCCTATTGGAATCTCTACTCATAAATGAAAGCTACATGCAGTCCATAAATATCAAATAAAAATAACCTTATATGGATGTTTTCAATAAAAGAGTTCATTAAAAATAGCCATTCCATTCCCATGATTACAACATATGTCTGTATTTGTAGGAGAATGAGATCCCATCTCGACTGATATGCCCCCAACATCATGTCGCTTCCTCAAAAAAAATCAAATCGGCTAGTTTATCCTCTAACTGGTGTGATAAATTCTTGGGGAATGGAATGTCTCCCTACATCTAGACCCAAGGCATTGAATAGACTAGGTGAAACCAATGAGTGAGATGATCATGAATCATACAAGTCATATCGAGGATTACTAAACAGACTGATCTTACCTCGAACAACCTCTGGCCCTGATAGATCTGGAACCTCTAAGACATAAAAAAATCCACTCCCAACTTCTCCACCCCTCGGATGTTGGCTGCCTACCATACCATGCCCGGTTTGAGGTTTCTATGGTGAGTCACGAGGTTGGCCTCCTCCAGCACTGTCCGCCCACATTAAAGAGGGATCTCGGTGGACCAACTACTAGAAAGGCCTGGATGGAAACAGCCGCTACTTAGGTGGGAAATAAACCTACCCACCCCCAAAATAATGAGCTCATATAGGGAACTGATTCCATTTATTCCCACGACCGCCACAAATAAATCACGTCGGTCCTAGGCCCATGGAAGAAGTGTGAGGACTGTGATATCGTAACTGAAACTTCTGACTCCTACTCCTCGCAGGACAAAACTTGGATGTCCATTAAGATGGAGGACATCTACTAGAGAACTTCCACCTTGATGAACTAAACCAAATACCCTCTCATGGCACACCTACCAGTGTGTGCATCCCCATCACTACTTCATCCTTCTTCTGAACCTCCAAGTACATCTATAGAGTGAAGGGAGAAATAGAATACTGATGAGAAGGTCAGAGTGAATCGTCTATGAATTTTTCTCATGACTCCTCATATGGAAAGTGGAATGGAAAAATACAAAGTATATCCTTGAACAGGATACATGACTCCCTCACCAACATACTCCCTTTATTGAGGGAGAGAATCTCCTGCCTCTTCTTAGCCATCATCATGGAAGAAAGGAATTCTTCCTGGAACTCCATCTCAAAGCCTGTCCTTAAAACCTCAGTTTCCATCTTCTCTATGATATAAAGCTTCCACCACTAATGTACTGCTCCCAACATATGGATCACTATAAGAGGATCCTAGTACTCTATTAAAGAATTATCCTAGATGAAAGTGATCAACTGCTCCTTGAACCAGCTCTCCCTCTCCATGTCTGAGATTCTACCCTTGTACTTTCCTAGTGTCTGCCACTAAAAGGCACGGAACATCTTCTACTACTATTCATCCTACTTCTCTTGATCGGCCAACAAAAGATCAATTAGAACAACAAACTAGGCCTCATATTATTATACCACTTGTGGATGACATACGAGTTCCAAAGAGGAAATAATAAATAATGAATTCCTAATCCCAAGTAGTGTAGAAGTTCACATTTAAATTTAGTTTGAACTTTTTATTTATTTTACACTACCAAAACACCAAGGACTCACAACAATATAAGTAATTATAAAACATGTCCATTCATAGTGTCTCTACCCTATAATAATTTTATCCTTTCTTGGTCATTCGGTAGGTCCGGAGTCCTTATATTTTATCATGACGGGCCATAAAATATCATGCCATAGTTGGTCTTCAATATCCTATTTCACACACCAAGATTTCTTATCACTATTAAGCTAGCATCCAATGCAACACGCACTGTTCCTAACCCTGAACTCCATCCTATCATTCAACCATTAGCTCTGATATCATTTTATCAAGACAGGCCTTCTCTAAGATTAGGGAGGGAGCAACAAACAGCCAAAACCTTCCTTATTCGTGTTGAAGGACATATAATGACCCATGAGTCCTACCTTTAATAGGCCCTAGAGTGGCTACTAGCACCAATGGTATAGAATATTACATAATATGGAAGGAATTATTCTTTTATAGAACAATATTAAAAGATAAGATTGTGAATCCCAAACAACCCCCAATACCAGAGGTAAATGTAATCCAAAAAACCATTTTCCACATTCATGTTAAAAAGTAAAGCTGATAGAAGGTATAAAAAAATCCCAAATAAATTACCAAAATAAAGAGTCTCGGCATTAACCGCAACTATTCCCGATGCCCAAGATATCAAAGTCCAAAACTGTCCTCTAATTCCTCTTGGAAACTACGAAATAGTTTTATATACATAGGGTGATCATACATGTATACTCAATAGGGAAAACTTAATCTACTTGTGCACAAGTGAGGGGACATACTAATTCCCTTGTAAGAAAACAGTTGAACCGCAGTCACCTACCATGGAAAACAAACTAGCCCAACCTCTCATAGGCACACTCACCCATGTAAGGAAAGAAAAATAATGTTTTGGTATAAGAAAATTGATATTTGGCCACCCCAAAACCTTATTTTCCCACTGGTTAACTGATCATTCTTTAAAATATGATTCATTGATGCTACCACTCTTCCCACATGCAGTCCCACTACCACAACCTGCCTACACACACATGGTCCTTAAACCACACACAACCACACCGATAGAACCCTAGGCCACAACAACCCCTGCCACACACGAAGACACCTGGGCCATAAAAATAACTTCTATACTGGAAGACACGTAGGCCTAATCCCGAAGATACATGGGAAAATAGACCTGGCCTGCAAACACCTAATCCCCACATCCAAAACAAACGTTTTCCCATAGAATCATGGACTATGGTAAGCCTGAAACCATTAAATCCATCGCTAGTACGCCTGAGATTAATGATCCTGAAGAGGGCGTGAGGAATAAAATTATTAAGCATCCATCCATCCTTCAACCAGGTTGTTGGTAAAGACACCCTCCCCAATGAAATGGAGATGTTCAACACAGAGTGCTCAATAGGATTGGGTTAAATATAGAAATGACAAGAAACTACTATATATGTATAGGTAATGACACACTCGTCACCAACCGACAGGTTTCACATAACAGACAACAATCCCACCCCAACAGAACATTCACAACTACTTTTATATGCACAAAAATACAACAACCACCTTCAAGGCATAACCCATCCCCATTTTCGTCCAATATCCAATTATGTTTTTATTTAAGGTGATTCAAATAAATTATTCTATCACTACCAAGAAACTAACATCCATAGACATCCAAAAAACATAAAAAAACAAACTAAGTCCCACTATAAAACAACACAATATAACAACACAAATCATGACTTGCACGCCCACTGCACATGCCCATTTAACTAAGATCTACTATAATTATTCAAAGTAACTTTCATCCACTCCTTATTCCACAACCCAATCTAAACCACATTTCAGTCCAACTACGTAACTAATCTAAAACCACGCTGTAATCCCACTACTCAACCTTTCTTAGTGACCATAACACGACAAGAAGGCAGTTTGGATTACTACAAGTTCATATATTCCACAATCAATCAGTCTCACAAACTGGGATACAAACAAACCCCCTATACCGCCCCACATAACAAGCCAACAGAACCCAAACTAAATCACAAAACACACAATAACAACCATCTACCAAGAGTATTCAAATTTACAATCAATTGTTCTGTATTTTCAGCATTAGTACAACGTGGGTGATTATAGAACATGATTGATCCTTGGGAATCCTTTTATTTATCCAAGTGTACGTGATTAATCATAACTCATCTTACTGTCATATTTCAAATCAATACAAAAAATATTTGGTATTACTGGGGGAATGCAATGACCACCAATGATCGTGATTTTTAGAAGGAATACAACCACTACACACCATAAAAGGAAACAATGATAACAAGTAATACACGTGATCAAACATCATGCCACACCCTGCCCATTATTTTTCTTATTCTATTTATCTTTTGACCATATTAAATCATAGTTAAATTCATGATTCAAAATAGTACCCATCCATTCCTTACAACGAACCATTAATATATTAAGAAATCATGGGAAAAAAATGAAGAGAAACAAAAGAAAATCCATACCTTGATGATCAACATTCAAAGATCCCTATTTCACTAAGAACAAGGGCTAGTGTGACTGGTATGAAGATCTGCATGGATGAGAAGGAAGTTCCCCATCACGGGTGTTCAGCTTGTCTTTGGAGAAAGTCTTGAGGCACACTAAGAGAAACGAAAATGAAGAAGGAAGAGGTGATCTCGGATTAAGAAGAGGCCATATCCAAATATCGGGGGGGACTATTCGATGTAATTAAAAGATGGATCATGGATTGACCATGAGGCCATGTGATTTCACTTGATAGAATTAATTACTATTTAACAATTACCCTTGTAAATAACTGTGATTGACTAGTGGACTATTGTGAGTTGATAGGTTACCTTTAAATGATTAAAAACACCAAACATGTGTATAACTAGAAAACACAGGGGACTGGAAAATTTGACCAAGGGTGTGACATTGATAAAAACGCCACACGTTTTGGTATGTCAAGGGTCACCCAACTCTTAAGGGGTTTAATATATCATTCTATGGCCTTAAATTACTTTGAATGTGGTATGAAAGAACATTTATGTTAAAAAATACGTTTATGGTATGAAACTGATAAGTATCGGAGAGGCTGGAAATGACTCATCGATGGGTGTGTCATCGAAACCCTAGCACTAGTCAGTGTGGAACCAATAGCCAATCAGTGCCACCGATGTCATTTGGTACCTCAGTTGGTTCAATCTAAAATTTGAAAAACACATCAATGAGTCACAGATGGTCATCAGGATACCCCAAACATCAGGATAAGGCAATGTAATGGACCTCGAGGGTTCAGACCATTACACCCAGACTACCCACACCCACCATGGAGACTCCCCTAAGACCGAGACATGATCGCTGTAGGGCCTAGTGTGCATAGCATGCATGTTCATTGATTGTAAATGAATTAAAAAAATTATGTTTGTGCAAGTATTCGAAGTCGCGACCCGCCAGAACAAAGGCAAAGCCTCATCCAACTTGGTTGGATGATTTATAGTTTTTTATACAATATAATATATTTATCTAGATAAAAAAATTGCAATATATATATATATTTGTTTAAAGAAAATTAAATAATATAATTTATTTTTATTTCTGTATATTATATAATATATTTTTGTATAATATATTTTTATATATTATATTTATTTATATATAATATATATAAATAATTATATTTAGATATATAAATATTTATTTAGATACATATCAATAAATACATTTATATGTGTGTGTGTGTGCTAGTATTTATATTTACATATTTATATAATATATATATATATATAATATAATTACAATATTTATATTTATATTTTTATCATTATTTGAATATACTTATAAATATTTATGTGTCTATAACAATAATATTATTAATTATTAATTATTTTCATTATTATTAGAATTAATTTTTAAGCTAAAAATTATATGATTGTTTTATAAATAATATAAATTTATATGTGTTAAGATTTATATTATTAATATATTATATCAAATAGATTTATATTATATATTTATATATGTAATTATAGAAATATATATTATATATTGTATACACACACAGAGACACACACATATATAGATATACACATGCATGAAATTAAATGAATTCATATAATTGGATAAATATAATATAATTAAATGATATATACATATTTACTATATTAAATTATTATTAATATGAAATTGTGCACTATGTATAAAATAATTCTTTAATAAATATAAATTTATTTATAAAAAAATAAATTATAATATAATATATATATATATATATATATATCATTGTATATATATACACATATATTTTTCTGTATTATATATATTTGTATACCTAATATAGTATAATTGTATTTACACATAAATATGCAGTAAAAATAAATTTACTATAGTATATCTAAATAAAAAACATGATATAAATTTATAATATTTTTTAAAATAATTTATTTATATTATGCATTTGAATACATATATTTTTAATTTCATTTGTATTACGTATACCAATATTTATATTTTTACACATTTTTATTAATATGTATATTTATTTAAAGTATTTATATAATGTCTTCATATAAATATGTTTATAATGAATGTAAATATATTTATATAATGTGATTATGTAGTGTATGTATACACAGACATGCACACACACATATATATTATAGAATTTAAATTTATATGAGTTCTCTATTAAAAATAAATAAATAATAGAGGAGGTTAATAACCACTATAATGAACGTGATTAATGTTTTTCCATGAAACCCAATAATTTCATTAATTAGTGGGGTCTGAAACCCCTATTTAATATCATAAATTTGAGGGGGTTCACATCAGACTCTAATATATTAAATTAGAAGGGTTTAAAACCCCCTTCTAATTTCATAAATTAGAAGGGGTTTGAAAAAATCCCCTAATGTCATATATTAGAGGAGGTTCAGATTCCCCTTTAATTTCATAAATTATAGGGGGTTCACAACCCCCTGTAGTATAAGTGATTAAAAGTGGTTCACCCTGTCTAATTTAAGATATTATAAGCGCTTTGAACCCTCCCTATTAGCTGTTAAAAAAAATTCCATTATATATATATTACCTCTAATATCCAAAAGAATATATATATATAATGCCTATAAAATTCAACCAAACATATAGTGACATTATTAAATAAATTATCAATGGTTTTGACATAATCGTCACTAAAATGAAACAAAATTTTCAAAAAATAATGCTAAAAACTAAAGAGCGAGTTGTGGATAGTCACATTTAAAATAAATTTATAAAGGTTTATGCATAACTCCTAGAAATCCATGTATAATAGGTTGTAGTGGGAGGGTGTTAATCTGGATATTAAAAAAAATATCATCTTTCATCAATGTTGAGATTGACCAGGCTTCCAGAGTGCACTCCATGATATTAACGATAATAATAGAGAAGAATGATTCCACAAGGACTAAAGTTATAACAATTCATTGTAATATCTTCTTCCTCTAGAGAATGTCCTAAGTCTTTTTCATTAGAGAATGTCCGAATCCCTATATCCTAGTTAATGCGAAAATGGCTGAACCTGATGGACCATGAACAATACCTCCTCAGCGCCAAAAGTGATTATTTCATGAACCGTTGGCATTTAGATTAATCCCTCTATCAGGAGTATTCCAGTTCCATATTTAAATTTCCACATGGCCTTGGGTACCTGAAGATGTAACTCCTTCAATCCATGATCTTTTGAAGGGAGGGGTGAGTTCCCATTAATTAAGGAGTGGGTCCAGCTTGATCAACTTGTTTCTAGCCCCTAACCATCATTTCCTGACATGTAATATATAACCCTTCATGGGGAGGATTATATTAAGTGTTCTATTTAATGAAAAAACTATACACCATGAACATCACTCTTTCCATTCAAATGTTGTAATTTCATTCCCTATTGAGAATCAATAAGTAAAGGAAGATGCGGACAGTAATCCCTTGAACGTCAATCCCATTATAATAACTAAAGCCATATCACATTGATTGTTTCCTTTATCAATAAAAAATAGTTTGGTAGAAAATTATTCATTGGTAGTTAAGAAACATAAGAATTTAGAAACAAGAGAGATCCCCTATCATCAAATCACCTCATCAGTATAAAGTCAATTGTTGCTATGGAAAAAATAATGAAATTTATTTTTGTGGGAATATCATTTCACCAATGGGTACCTCCCCATGAATCGTTGCCAGTTTTTGAATGAACAACTGGAAGGTATAGCTTCAATTTGATAAATCTGAATAGAGTGTGGTGGAAATGTAGTCTGTCTCAATCAGAGTTGATCATAATATTATAGAAAAATTGGTTTTGATGATGATTTCATATAACATTGATGAAGTAGTGTTACCTTCAGGCATTAAAGAAGGAAATATCATGCACAAAACATCCTTGGAAATCCATAACCACTACCTCCAATTTATTACACCTAAAGTTGATCCTTCAACATAAAATTATATATCACAAATACTTGTAGAGATTGGGGATCCCAGATACTCTCTAATGGGATGTTACCTCAGAGAAATCCCAGGATATCTATAGTACTATTCCCATATTAATCCAAGTATGACATTAAGATATAAACACTACTCCTCAATCAGTGTATTATGTCACCACTCCAATGAAAATGAATTTCCTGAATTCATTTGAGTTTTCAAATTGAACTAGTATTACAATTAACAAAAAAGATAAAATGAACTAAAAGAGGCGGTGTGAGGTCCCTATAACATTTCTCCTACTACGGAAGGGCCGAAAATTTCTGTTATGCTAAGAGTGTCTTGGTTTCAGATGAAGAAGTTAGGGGATATGCCCCCCCCCCCACGACATACCCCCACACTGATTTTAATAATCTATATTTTTCCCATAATGATGACTTAAATATGTGGAGAATTAATCAGTCTTTATAAGAGACCAATCACCTATCCTGAGAGTCCCATGTTCTCTATGTCTTTGAGGATGTAGCTCCACTTCCACCCTTTTGTATGATTTTTCCACATTGAGTTTGATGGATATGTTAGATATGGAGGTATTAATATTTATATCACAAATCATTACATGAGCCATGGTGATTGCTATGGGGGTAGATGGATGTAGAGGTGGGGTTGAGGGGGAAATGTTTACCCCCTCGATGGATGGAGATCCAACATAAACCAAGTTAAACTAATCCCTCAACTATACTGATATTTAGCCTAGGATGGAAGATTGTGTAGTGTGAGATGAAAGAATCCTATCTAGATTCTTGCGATAGATAAAAATAAAATCATCTTGAAGGTTGAATCACATATAAAAGAGTGTTGTAGAATGGTAGGAAAATCACTTAAACAAAGAGATTGAATTATCAGCATTTAATAGAATACTCTATGGAAGGAAGAGAGAGATCCATCTCCACAAAAGATGACCCACCCCAAAATATTGAAGTTGAAGCATACAAGCATATGTATATTGGAATGATCAAATAACATATCATATGCCATGAATGAATTAAGGACTATGAAATAGGTGTTGAAGTCTAGGTATAATGATATATACCACAACATTCGGGGAGTCCTAGTAGAAGTGATCTACCATCAAATAAAGAAATTTAAGTGTTTTTGTCCTTGAACCAACTGGTTATACCTTAATTTCATGGATATTGAATGTATTTAAATATTAAACATCTTATTACATATATTTCATTGTTCTGAATGTCTATGATGTAATAATGTCTTAGAGTATTTGTTGTATAGATAATGTCATTATATTCCCTTCTATAATGAAAACAATGAAATTCTGTAACAATATTTTTATATATATTTCCAAGGTTAGATGACATAGTTCGCACATGTTAATCTCCATCATAAGTGATTATGAGAACAGACTCGTAAGTATGAATTTCACATATTCTGGTGTCATCAGATATTTCTGTCTGTGATCATGGGTAATCATCCATAGAGTTTATAATTTCCATTAATATGTGCCATGACTCGTAGACATTGATTGAATGATGAAAAAGGTCAAGAATATAGTTGGTGGGAAGTAGGGTACGTCGGGTACATCACAAGTGGAATGTAATTAATGGATAAGTGGATGAAGGATTTGTCCCTTCCATTTATGGATGTAGATATCTCACCCATTTGATTGAAATAGACCATTTGCACAAAATTCCATGGCCATGGTTGATTATTTAAGGTAGTCAAAAAAAATATCAAGCATAAAAGTTGATGACACTATCATGAAACCAACATGATGAGATATTGTGATAGAAGGATTATATTACACAATGAGAATTGGTTTGTGGATGTCATTGTGGTGAATTTATGGTCTTTCACATGGGTTCCACGATCTGTTGCTATAAATTACTCTCATACTTTAGGAAATCTCACCTAAATCCAATGAGAAATAATCGTAGAGGGTCACACATTAAGTGTTTCTGCTGGTCTTGGTTATATTCTATATGAATTTAATAAAGAAATTATTTTTATCAAGAAAAAACAATAACATTATTCAATTTAAAACGATTTCTTAAATTAAATAAATAATTATTTAATAGATTGTGGGTAAAATATATTTAATTATTGTATTGGAAATTTAGTTAATATATATTGATTAGATTTTAAATAAAATATTAATTTAAGATAATAATTTATTTATTTATATATTTGGGTGTTCACTAAATGGATGTGGAGTTCGACTGGACCAGGGGCAGTTCGATAGTAAAATAATTATTTTCCAGATAATAAATAATTATTTAACTAGTTGGCACAAATGAAATTAACAATTCTATTAATTTATGAAGTAGAATTTTATTTATAATTATGTTTTGTTCATGTCGGTGCTCTATAAAGAATCATGCGGTATTCATATTAATAGCATGAGTTATCTCTTAGGTTATGAATATATTTAATTTTTATTATACAATTAAATATTCTTACTGAAGCCTCATGTTATTAAATTTACAAATACCTATATTGTTCCATGTACCTAACTGCATTGATGGAGAATTATAAATTGTTGAGGTTAAAAATATCTATCTCAAATCCTTTTCCCACCCCTCACATGTACGAGAGACATTATTCAATGATGAAGAACAAGTGATCATGAATGTTGGACACATGACACTCTCTTTCCCGCACTTGCACTGGGAGAAAGATTGGTGTCGATCAGAGGCTATCTGTGCTTGTGTGGATAACTACTTGGGAAATTCTATTTTCTATCCTCTCTAGTGAAAAGAGATAATCCAGAAGGGCCCTTCCAGAAGATCAACATCATCATAGGAGAAAATACCGAAAATCCAAATAATATTTTCATTATTAATTTAATTAAACTAATAATAATCAAGATATTAAAGATCCTCTCTAATCGTTTTAGGACTCTTCCTTCTTCATCTTAATATTTGAATCTATTACATGGAGAATAGCATTCATCATCATATTGATCCCATAATAATCATTGATCATGATAAAAATTAATGTTGGGTGTCATCCCAATTTTACTTTCACTGCAGCCGAAACCATCAAGTGGTATCTGAGTGGTTAAATCATAGTTTATAATTATTTAAATATATTATTGATGATTTACCCATTTAATAATTTATTTTTTTCAAATCAGGTTAATCGTTCTGAAAATCCGAATCCTGAGATTTGTTCCTCCTATTTCATTTCTCTTTCTCATTATAGAAAAGATATTTTCTATTAATTTTTATTAAAATAAAATAGAGGATCTCATCTGGGGGATCCAATGGTTCTTGTCCATATAACACTAGAACACATAGTGTGTATTTGGCATTATAGGCCGTGTAGTAATGATTCAATGCACCGAGTCTGGTTGGCCACACCAAGACCTGAAATTTGGGTTTTTCTATATCTTAATGACTTTGTGTGTTGAACTGAAATAGGTGGCACATAGTTTATGGTTTACACACTTTGTAGCCCACTGGGCATGATATGTAGTCCCTTCAGGTTAGGGTTGGACTGTGTTCCCCATAGAGACCTTCCTGGTTGGAGACCATGTAATGAGAAACTAAATGACGTCTGGCCCATTGAACATGCTGTGTACATTGAATACTTCTGAAGTACACTAACACGACGTTTCCCCAGGCATGTACATGAGATGGACAATGAAAAATAGTACACACTATGTACTCATCCAAATTTCTCAGGTTTATTGATATTTATTATTATATTATACAAACCCTTGAGATGTGTACCAATCTGTGGATGTAAAGATGATGCAAAACACATGATAGGCGTTATATATATATATGTTTAATTTAACATCTATGTATTGTTCATTTCTTCTCACTGGGCAGTTATGAAAGGGAATTCACCGGTTTTCCATCAATGTACATGTTACCTAAAAATATAATTTTAAATGAATATATTTGTTAAATATAATGATGAATGAGAATCTCATGAAAATTTAGAAAAGGGTTCAAGATAAATGGATTAATTAATTAATGATGACAATTAATTGATTAGAGTGTGATTTATCATAAACAAGAATGAATAATGAATTTCAACCTAGTTTTATTTATTCATAAATGTCATTTCAGGTATGGATGATCATGAGCTAGTCAAGACCTTTTTATGTGGATGAATTTATTCATTTATATAAAAAAATTAAATATGCTGGACACTGATCCTTCTCCACATTAATATGTAGGGCCTGCATGAGCAAGGTATCTTTTATATAAAACTCCTCTTTACCCCTCATATTCATGTTAGTAAATAATGTAAAATGTAATAGATTGAACACCCATGCTAGTGGAGTTAGTTAAAGTTAGAGCTGAGGTGAAATCAATCCTAGGAGGTACATCGGTAGACAGGTGGAAACATGTAAAAACAGACCCAAAAGGATAATGGAGTTTATCCCAAAGGTCAGGGTCATTTTATCAATCGCTAGATAGAATAACCATTAGAAAATCTCATGTTTATTCCCTTTTATTTATTCTATTTCTATCAGATTCATGGTTTATAATTATGGATGTGTTGTCAAGATGACATAATTAATGAATTAAATAATCATGAAAGATGGAAATAAAAAAACAGGCTTATGTGTAAATATTATCAACATATTGTTAATGTACTAAGTAATTTCCACATAATATTTACAAGAATGTGATAATGATACTATGAAATTCACACATAAGGGATGAAAATCCTTCAAATAAAATATTGAATCAGACTAAGCCTTCAATTAGATGATTAAGGAAAAAATCAATTAAACTATATGTTTGACCAACCCCTGTTGTGACACAAAATTTTATATAGGAAGCCCTTATGAAAGGATTCAGGATGACATAACTATATTACATTAAGAGGAGTAGCCCTTTCTAGTCTTTGTGTAATATTGGAGGAAATAGTTGAAGAAATCCAAAGTTAGGATTTTAGGATTAAATATTCCACTCAACAGATCAAGGAGCTTCCAACCAATAGTTGTCAATAACCTACCTACCTAAGTACCTTCAAATAGCACAATCTTCCCTTTTGGGGTTTGCGAAGGGGAATATGGATCATTTCCACTACAATTTCATAGAAACTGGACATTCTGTGTTCATTAGTGAATGCCATTGGGATTTGATAAAATAATAGAAAATTTAATTTATTATTTCTCATAAAAATGTTACCATGAAAGTACAAATGACCTACTAATTTAATTGTAGAATAAAAATGAAATGCTTTTCAACCACACTATCACTGCGATCAATTCTCGATAAAGACAACATACTCACCCACAATATCTTCTAGGAATGGTTTAGATGCCATTGGGTTATCCTATGCCTTGAAAAGAAGTTTAACGTGTGACAGTAAGAATTACCAGATCCACCTTCCAAGGAGGTGAGTGTTGAGGATTTACTAGTCTATATGAACAATATGAATGACATGGTCGACGTTAAATGTTTGATGTAATCATCAATGTCTTGTGATCTCATTAAGTCTCATAAAAACATGGATTCTTATAGAATGCTTGAGAACCTATGTGGTCTTTATCAGGAGAGACAAGAAAAATAATGGATTGAGATCTCGAAGACACTTATTCGGAGTAATATTGGAGTGGGTTCTCTACCTATTCCTCATGTAGTCATTCTCCTTTGCTATATTGAGTGCCTTGAGGTTTTAGGTATAAAACACAATGAATAACGGGGAACTAATCTCATTCTTGCATCACTACTTCAGATCATCTCTATCTTTTTTCATAATTTTATCGTGAACTAAATTGAGAAGTCTCTATATATTCTTCTTATAATCAGTCACCATGAGGAAAATGATATGAAGCACAAAAATACCACTTTCCTTATAGTGAATAATATGGAAGGAAAGGTGAAGAGCAGTAATACCAATTCTTCATCACAACCTTCCATGAAAAGGATGATCAGGGGGAGGGAGAATATTATTTTTTTGTCTCACATGTGGAAAGAAAAGCCACTAGAATAAGAACAAAACCTAGCCTAAGAAGCAAGGGGAAGCTTTTGGTGCATTTTTTATCAAATAAAATCTATTTATTTCTACAAATTGGGTGTTTGATATATATTTTGGTGCTTAAATGTGTATACAGATATTGTAACCAAGTCGATTAATAAATATTGACTGATGGGGGGTAGATCTATGAATAGCCAACGAAGCCAGACTTGCAGTTGTAGCTGTCGGGGACTATAACCCCACATTTCTAGCTAAAATGATCATGGTATTAAAGAGTTTTTATTATGTTCCATCTGTTACTAGAAGAATAATTAGGTATCAATATTAGATATTGTTGGATTTTTTTTCATGTTTGGAAATGAATGTTTCTTCTTTTACCTATATAGAATTTTTTTGTAAGGGAACATATAAGCAACGTTCTTTATGTGTTGGATTACCCAAACATAGTAATGTAACTCTATAACAAAGATAAATCTCATGACTCATACCACATTGATCTTTGGAATCACTGGTTAGGTCATGCGAATGAGTCATTATTGAAAAAATCACATCATGATGGATATTTAGATTATTTTGAACTAAAAGAAATTTCTTTTTGTCTTGAATGATTACAAGGGAAAATGACCAAAGCACAATTTAGTGGGAATTCTGAAAGATCTAAAAAACATCTGGAATTGGTTTATAATGATGTGTGTCAACCATTTACAGTTGAATTTTGCGATGGGTAATAATACATCCTAACTTTTATAGATGATTTTAGTAGATATGAATATTTCTACATAATGAGGTATAAGTCATATTGTTTTGATAAGTTCATAGAATACAAGAATGATGTTGAAAACCAGCATGGAATAAAGACTAAGAATCTCTCCTCAGTTAGAGGTGGATAATATATTAATCAAGACTTGGTGGATTACTTATAGGTGTTTGGGATCTTATCTAATCTCACTCCTCCTTACACACCATACTGGAATGGCGTGAGACAATGGAGGAACTACATCTTATTGAACATGGTGAGGTCAACGATGAGTCATTTGAGTCTTCCATTATCTATTTAGGGATATGCATTACAAACAGAAACACACATACTAAACAAAGTACTGAATACATCAATAAATGGTATTCTATACGAGTTATTAAGTGGAATTAAATCCACATTATCAAATTTACATGTGTGGGGAAGTGATGAATTCGCTAAGGCCTCTTAAGGTAACAAACATGCACCTCAAGTCCCAAAGTGTACCATTATAGGATACTATGGGGAAACAAGGGTGTATTACCTATACAACCCCTTACCAAAAAATTTTATAGTGGAAATACATACCATATTCCTTGATAAGGAGATTATCTTCAAATGTGATAGTTGGAGCAAGATAGACATTGATGAAGTTGAGACGCAAGATACACTAGAGTATGTACAAGAGTAGATCCCACAAATCCCCATGGAAGAACGAACAATTCCAGAGACCTAAGAACTACGTAGGAGAAAAATAGTGATTAGAGAATCAAAACGATACAATTTTCTAGTAACTGAGGATGGGGACTCATTATTAGTTGATAATAATGATCCTCTAACCTACAAGGATGCATTGAATTTCACAAATGCTTCCATGTGGCAAGAAGACATGAATTCAGAAATGAATTACATGTATAGAAACCAAGACTATATTTTTTATATCCTCCAATTGATGAAAATATTATGGGATGTAAATGGTTATTTGAGATGAAACTGGACATGGAAGGATAGGTCAGTACCTATATGGAATGACTGGTAGCAAAAGGGTTCAAACAGTGTCAAAGAATTTATTTTGATGAAATATTTTCACTAGTTTCAATACTAAAATAAATCATAATTCTATTGGAAATTTCTTTTTACCATGACAATGAATTTTGGAAAATGGATTCCAAAATAGAATTCTACAACGGGAATTTTTAAGAAGATGTATACATGACACAACCTGAATGATTTATCCCTACAAAGGATGCCAATATGGTATGAATGTTGTATATATCCATTAAAATATTAAATAAAGAGTCCAAGTTATGGAAAATTAATTTTTATGAAGCCATAAAAAAATTTGGTTTTATCAAAAATGAATGTGAGACTTGTAAATAAAAACTGTTTAGTGGGAGTGCAGTCATTTTTCTGATTATATTTGGGGATGAAATATTACTTATTGGAAATGGAAATCAATTTTTACAGCCTGTTATGTGTTGTTGAATAAATGATTCTTTAGGAATGAATTGGGCTGGGCGGCATATATTCATTGGATCAAGATCAACCGTGATAGATCCAACAGATTGCTAGGCCTATGTCCAAGTACGTACATTGATAAGATATTGAAGAGATTTAGTATGGAACTATCCAAGAATGGATTATTTCTAGCTTCACATTGACATCATCTTTCTATAATATGTGTTCTCAGGTACATGAGGAAAGAAATATAATGGAAAAAACTGTATACACATTAGCGATTGGGTATGTCATGTATGGAATGCTATGTACTAGGATGGACGTCGCCTATGCATTGAGTGTGGTTAGATGATATCAAGCTGCCCCAGGTGACCACTGTTGGATGGTAGTCAAGACTATCCTAAATTATCTGAGCTATACTAAGGATATTCTAATCATTTATGGAGGAGATGATTAACTACTCATCAAAGGATATGCAGATTCTACTATCCAGACTGATCATGATGACATGAAGTCGCAAATGGGATACATCCTCAATTTTAATGGAGGTGTAGTGAGTTGTAAGAGGTCAACAAAGAACATGATTGTAAATTCTACAACAGAGGTTGAGTATATTACTGCTTTTGAGGTAGATAGAGAAGCAGTTTGGATGCAATGCATCATCCTGGAACTCGATGTAATACCTAGCAGTAATGATACCATCATATTGTATTGTGATAATACTATAGTGGTTTCTCTTGCCAAAAATAAAAGGTCACATTAGTAGAAAAAGAACATACATAAAAAGTATCATCTCGTCGAGGTATTTTTAGTAGAGAGGTGATGTTCTAGTGTGTATTATTTCGATAGAAGACAAGGTGGTGGAACCCTTGACTTAAGCCTTGTATTATTAGAAACATGATCACTATGTGAGGTATAACAGACATAAAGTCGTAGGTAGTTGGATCTAGTCCAAGTGGGAGTTTGTAAGAGCTGGTTTCATAGAACAAAAAAATTTTATTTTGATTACATGGATATTTAATTTATATAAATATTATATGTTTTATTACATATTGTTTTTTGTTTTTCATGAAAATGATGTAATAACATCCTAGAGCATTTCTTATTTTGGAAAGGTCATGGTTGTTCCCTTCTATGATGAGAACCTTGAAATTCTAAAAAAAAATCTTAAATATAGTTCTACTATTGGATGACATACTATGATGAGACACATATATTGTAGACCGTTTGGTACGAGTACTCGCAATCAGTTGAGGTAACTTCTCATAAATGTTTCACTCGGTAATCAATAAGATAAGATATTATGAGAATAGACCCGCTAGTAGGAATTACCCATGTTCTGCTGTCATCAGATATTTATATATATGAGCATGGATAATGTACCATATACATTAAGATTATCATTATTATGTTTCATGACTTGCTCAAATTGATTTTCTGAGGAAAAACTTAATGCAGATAGTTGGAAGGAAGTGGGGTACATTGGGTGCATCATGAGTGGCATATTATTAATGGATAAGATGAGGAAAGATTTGTTCCCTCAATCTATAGAAGTTCATATCTCTCACCTTTTATTGAAATATAAGATTTGAGTGAAATTCCATGTCCATAGTGTAATGACCTTTTTATTTTAGGTAGTCACAGAATGACGTATTAAGCATAAAAGATGATGACACTATCATGAAATCATCTTCATGAGATATTTCGACAAAGAGATTATATTACATAGTGATCATTTGTATGTGGATGTCGTTTTTGCGACTTTATGTTCTTTATCTTTCGTTTCTTAACCTGTTTCTCGACAATTATCTTCGACTTTAGGTAAGCCCACCTAATGCCAATGAGAAAGAATGATTTAGGGTCACAAAGTAAGTGTTTCTGGTGATCTCGGTTAAATTATATTTGAATTTAATTAATAAATATTATTTATAAGACAACAAAATAATTTTATTGAAGTTAAAATGATTTCATAAATTAAATAAATTATTATTCAACAGATTGTGGGTAAAATATTTAAATTTATTTTACTGAACAATTAATATATATTTATTTACTAGTTTGTAAAAAATATTTATATAAGTGAATAATTTATTTATTTGTTTATTCAGGTGTCCATTAAATGAAAGTAGAGTTCGTTAAGACTAAGGATGGTTTGATATTAAAATATTTATTTTAAAGGTGATAAATAATTATTTAACTATATAGAACAGATTAAAATAACTCTTCTATTATTTTGTGATGTGGAATTATATATATAATTATGTTTTGCGCATGTTGGCGCACCATAAATAATGACGCGGTAAGATTATTAATAGCATGAGTTTTTTCTAATATTATGAATGTATTTAATTTTTTTTACACAATTAAATATTCTATCTTAAGCCCCATGTAAATAAATATACACATACATCTATTGTGCCATGTAGGAAACTACAAACTTGACGAATTGAGAATTGTTGAGCTAAACAATTTCTCTCTCGAATCGTCTTTCCTCAACTCTCAAGAACGAGATTTTCTATTCAAAGACGTTGAATAATAGATCAAGAAAGACCGACACCAGACATTTTCTTCAACATTATAGGAACCAGAGAATGAGTAATGTCAATCGGAGGCCTTCAGAGCACGTATGGATCACTCCTAGAGGGATTATATTTTGGATCCTTGCAAGTGCAACAAGATAACCCAGAAGGGTCATTCCAGATGATCCCCATCATCATTGAATAAAAGACCAATGATCCAGGTATTCTTTTATTTATTAAATTAATTAAATTAATTATAATCATGATGTGAAAGATCCCCTCTATTGGATTCATGCCTCTTCCTTGTTTATCAAAATCATTTTTTTATTCTGTGGTGACTGGCATTCATCGATATATTGATCCTAGAATAATCATTGATCTTGGTAATAACTAATGTTGTGTGTCGGGCCAAACGCGCTTTAGATTCTACCAGAACCTTCATTGAAGAGGATTAAACATAATATTTTTATAGACCATGGGATCTTTTTCCATATCATCACAATGAATTCTTTGGAATAAAGAACCACAAATATGGACTTTTGATTATGAGGAATTTCTTAAAGTAATGATTATTTTATATTGTATAAAGGGTACCTTTATCCGAGTTATTTACTAGTGCTAATAAAGGATATATTTTAAAAAAATTAATCAAAAATAATATATTAATATTCAAATATATAAATACGATTCGATTAATATTAATATAATATATATTGTTTAAATATTTTTTAGATATGTATAAATAGGAATTTAAACATAATATGTAATATATTTAGTTAAAATGGCTTATAAAATATTATAAAAAATATTATTTATTAATAATATGCTAATTATTATCGATTAATACTCATTTAATAACAATTTGAAGACACAAAAAATCAAAAAATTAACCAAAGATCTAAAATAATATGGAAATATAACTCAATCATTAAACATCAATAACATTTGATCCGGGTATCCGTTTGAGTTCTAGGACATATCAAATCAATGAGTATAATGAAAATTATGCACATTGTGACACAAATATATCTCTGTGACATTTTTCATGGACAAAAAAGGTCTGGAAGTCCTTTAAAACTGAGTTTTTAGTTGTTGTACAATATTTTTTTTATCATAAGATGAATTTTCAGGACTTTTTAAGGGGGAATTTATTCCCTTTTTTAGTGGGGACTGAATTTATTCCCAGGAATTACATACATAGTGATATTATGGCTTTAAAATTTTACCATTTTTTCACAATGTACATTATTTTCATCAAATATCTATCAATATATAAATAAATATATATTTTTTATATAATCACACATAATAATTTAATTTTATAAATAAATAATTAATCATATTTATATATAATATATATTTCTTAATACATAAGACTTATCTAAATAAAAACTAATACATTTTTTATTTAAAAAACAAATATATTTATATTTGTATACCTATATAATGTGTGTATGTGTCTGTGTCTGTGTCTGTGTATATATTAGTGTGTGTGTAAACAAACTGATATATATATTATCTATATATTCTAACATATGAATATACATATTAATATATAATATAGGTATATATATAAATATGTATAATTATACTTACATATAAACATCTACATAATATTTATACATGTTTATGTATGTTCTATATATAAGTGTTTATTAATTTATAAACAAAAAAACATATTTTATAATGTATTTAAATGTAATGTTATAAATATGTACTAAGATACAAAAATACATATATAGATAAAATATATAACTTAATATATATATATATATATAACTATACAACTATATTAATATAAATATATATTAATATATGAATAAATATAACTAAATAAATAACAAAATAAATAGATATATCATTAAATAAAGAACAAAGAAAGATAGGCGAGTGGTAATGTTGTAAGTGCGCATGGAAGAGGTTTGAGGTTCGAATCCTTGTGTAGGAAGGGGTATGTGGGCGGGTGCAGGGGGGATAGTGCCGATAAAGGGTGGTTACATAATTAATAACCCCAATTGATTTTTTAAATTTTTTTAAATATTCTAATAATTCAATAAAATATTAATCCTTTTTAACATTAAATTATTTTATATTATTTATTCATAATAATTATAATAGTATTATTTAATTTATTCTTTTTAAATGTTTATTCATTTAATGTTTTTGGAATTTACTCTTTTTAATGATTTAATAAATAATTATTCTCTAATTTATTTTATATTTTTACATTGAACTATTTTTATGTATATATATATGTCAATATATATATGAATTTATAAAATAATATTTATTAATACAAAATATTTTTTTACTTTAAATAAGACATTTATTTATTTAAAAATGATTTATAATTACATATTAATATTAATTTTAAATATTGACAAATTAGTATCGAGTAATAGAAATTTTATAAAATGTCATTTGTTTTTTTATTTGACTTTTATCAAACATCCTAATATAAATTTATCACCCACATATATGTAATTGTTGAAATTTTATATAGAAACATAGACACTACTACAATTTTTTTTATTATTTCATTTTTTAATATTTAATATAGAATTAAAATTTATTAACATAGTTTTTTCAATATATATTGGGTTTTAAATGGGAGAATTTTACTCAAATTTTAAATTTTCATTCAATATATAATATGTATTAATATTTATTATTTTTCTAAAATTACTCTAATTAATATTATTTATTAATTGATAATGAATATTATTATTAATATTTTTTTGTAATTTTTTTAATTTTCAATTGTAATTTGTTTATTATTTTATTAATTATAATTTTTTAATATTTATTTATACATATTTATTCATTATAATTTATGGTTTTTATTACTGTTTTTATTTATATAATTAAAATGTATTCATTTTAATTTTATAAAATACTCATTCATTATATTTTTTAATAATGTATTTAACAAATTACACTTATTCAATGTTTTAATATTTTTTCATTATATTGAATTTTTATTTATTAAATTTCACTCTTTTATTCTAATCATTCATATAATAATATATAGTATTATTTATACAATAATAATGTAAATTAGTTTTTTACTTTTGTGTTTAATTTATTCATTTTTACTATTAAATCAGTTAATATTTTTGTAATTTATACATTTTAAATATTTCTAACATATTTAATCATCAACATTAATGATTTTAATATGGTTGTAATGTAAATTATTAATCATAATTCATCTTCATTTTTCATTATTTAAACATTTATATAACTAATAAAACTTAATAGATTTATTTTTATTTTTGATGTAAATTAATTTTGAGTTATTAAATTCCACTCATTTATGACATTCATTCATGTATTATTAATTATTTATTAATAATCTATATATTTTTTATTTTTTATAATTTATTTTTCATAAATATACTGGTTTAAAAATTAATATTTAATTTTATATAATTTTTATTTGTGCTATCCAAAAAGTGATGGTGAATCTCGTAAATTATTTTAAATTGAACCCTAATA
This sequence comes from Viscum album, assembly GCA_963277665.1. Lineage (NCBI taxonomy): Eukaryota > Viridiplantae > Streptophyta > Magnoliopsida > Santalales > Viscaceae > Viscum > Viscum album. The sequence continues at coordinate 915,658,606 of OY728164.1, read as the reverse complement.
GAGAACCCCACCACTCACATTGATCAATGTCTCATGGATCTAAACATCAATTTCTTCTCCCCCTCAAATTTCCCAGATAGTTAAAAACTCCGAATAACTAATGTATGTGATTCTTTGATAACATTTTATAGTCTATTTTTCATTGTTTATGTGTTTTTAGTTTTTCCATAGTGTTTCGATTTATTGTGTGATCTGCAAAACTTCAAGTGGATTGGTACTCGCTATTATGTAGCACCTAATACTCCCCACCATCATCAAAATCACACAATCTTCTATACAAGGTTATTCCTTGGGAATCATTTTAGTTTTCCCTGAATAGAATGAAAAATCACTGAATTATCATACATATAAACCTTCTATAAACTTGCGACCAATCATCCTTACATTTCTCACATGATATGTATTTTTTCAGCATGATTTCCTTTCTTTTTTAATTAAACATTTTTAGTAGATAAAATATAATGGATATACATCTTGTACCATTAAATATTCACACTCATCCAACCTTTTTATTAATGTTTGTTGAATAAAAAAACTAAAAAATTTATTTATTCCCCTCAATAGAGTCATTTGAGAACTCTCAAAATAGGACTTTCCAACTAAATATTTTTAATTTAATTATATAGAAAACTCCATCTAATCAATGACTGTTTGAAATTAATTTATGTTTTCTGATATACACTACATGAATTATTCCTACAACCTCAACTGATGATAATTTTATTTTGACTATATTAACTTATATTCTAATCAAATTGATATCTTCTTTACCAACGACTTTATTTTTTCTAAATGAACTCTTATATCATTATCCAAAAATTTACTGTTATCAGTCATATAGAAAACATAATCCTCTTATGAAAGATGAAAACATCCTAATATACAATCTTTTAAATTTATTATTAGTTTATATACATCATGCATTAATATAAGAACATATAAACTACTATAGTGTGTTCTATTTCTTTAGGAAGTTTCACCATATTGTATATTACGTATTAATTCCTCATATAGTATTCAATTGATGATGCATTTAACAATTATACATTACATAGTTTTAGAAAAATAATGTTATGTTAGGACAATTCATTAATTTAGTGCTTATAACATTTTTAGGAAATATATGTGGTACATATGATATATAAATTTTTGGTAAATAAACCACTCCACTAGGAGATAAAGATCTAATGTTTGAGAAGATGTCATTGTTTCACTATTTCATTGACACACCATCCCTAACAATCAAATTGATTTGTTTCTGAAACTTCAATAACTGAATTTCAATGTACACTTAAGAATATAAGATATGATGTAAATTTCATATATCCTTCCTTTGAAATTAATTATATTATATTATCTATTTTATTGTGAGAATTTATAGAATTAAAAAAAATTATAATTGTAGAATAATTAATCATCAATAATGGTAAGAATATTCAATTACAAACATTATATTTTTTAATTTTATTTTCTCAATCATTTTTTCATTCAAGGGAATTATGATTCTTACATCCAAATGAACCTTGATGGAAAAACATTCTAATGGTATGTCCCCTAACATTACATGGTATTAGATGAAATGATATCTTATCCCAATCTTTATATTCCTTGAATGATGAGTTGGATTCGTAAAAGTTAATACACAAGAAATTATTTCTCAAAAAAATTAATTGTTAGAACATAATAAAATTATACTATGGATAATGAAAATGATTTTTTATTCTTTAAAATCATTTCAATAATAATTTTTTAATGTATTAGAAAAAATACAACGATTCTTTTTTGGGGCTTGTTGTATAAAAAATATAAATTTAAATGAAATAAAAACTACAAAAATTTCTACTGATGTAATAATAAATTGTTATTTATTATACTTTTCATTTAAATAAAATTCATATTAATCCCTATGAAATGAATTTCCATATGGTTTATTGAAATTCATCTTCAAATAAAATCAATCCAATAGAATATCTCTTCCTGTAGTCAGACCACATAGACCTTTATAAATTAATCTGAATGTTTGGTATCCATATTTAGGATGTAATTGAAAATGAAATTTTTTATTTTTAAATGAGTGTGAAAATAATGTTTTTTAATAATTGATGAAAAATAAAAGAGTGAAGGACGGTTTAGATTGGAAGAATTAATATTTTCAGGAAAATAAGAACAAGATTTTTAGTATTGAACTTATTAATGTTCAAGATAAATTAAAATTCCTGAAATTGAGCATGCATACACTCAAATTATAATACATTGATTACATATCATGATATATTTATATATATAATATTCATACCTTATGTATTTTTATTTGTTATTTGTACCAGATGAATATTATTAAATCATACTGGATGAATATGAATTAGAAATTAATGGATGATATTCATATATTAATGGAGTTTGAGGATGGTGATAAAATTTTCAAAATGTTTTTTAATAGAGACTGTATAATACACTTCTCAAGTCCTATTCCCATCATAAAATTTATGCTAATAAAAAAAATATCTAGAAGAGTAGGAAGAACATTTTATTTTTCAAAGAATAGATCAGAAGAAAAATTGTTATAACAAAAAATGGGAAAAATAAATGTACCAAATGACTTAAATGATATTACATTTGATGGATAATTTGATATGAATACCAATGCAAATGATTATGGGTAAAATTTTGAATAAATGAAATTGAATATTGAATATGAACTTTCTGATTTTCAAAATACGTTTTTGAAGATATATAACTACCATAATTTACCATTGTGTATTGGTTTTACTAAATATGTAATATTATAATCTATATTGAAGTTATATAATTTTAAATCTAGCAGTGGATGGAAAAAAAATAGTTTTATAGAACAATTTGGTCTCTGGAATGATATGTTACCAATATAAAATGATCTTCCTCATTGAAAAAATGATTATAAGATAATTCTATATTCGATGAGTTTTATCTATATATTAATAAAAAAATATCAAAATTATGGAATACTCATTCACAAGATTAATGTACCACTAAAATGTTTCCATAAGTGTAGTATGTGTTGAGAAAAGAAAAATGATTCATGTCCTTCAAAAAAATGTAATATACATTCCTATAATTCCAATGTTTATATGACATCATGGATGTGAGGAAACTGCTAGGAAATTTACATGGAACAAAGATACAGGAATTGAAGAAGGGATACTATGTCACCATGTAGACTCTCTACAGTGGAAGTAAATTTATTATAAGTATCATAAATTTGGAAACAATCATTGATGCCCTCTTTGCGCATTATCTAATTTTGGAATAAATACATTTAGTATATAATATAGTACTATGATTAAATGGCTAGTCATGTTGGTATATGATATATTTCCACGTTGGTTATGCATGAAGGAAAAAATATATTATTTTTTATCTAATTATATATAGAATAAATCAATCGAGTAATGATGTTGAGTAATATTTGGATCCATTGATTTAATTTATGAAATTGAGGATGGATATAAGTGTTACATTGTATGATGGACATAGAAGTTAAGGTTTCACATTAAAAGACTTATTGCATGGGATGGTAAATGAAATTAATGCATATGGAAATTTTGTAGGATAATAATTTAAGTAATTTTTTGTTGTCCCGTTTTAGAATAAGGTACACACTCAGCTAGGCTGAAATGTTCACTTAAGAAGGTATTTTTATGAAATCATAAAATTATACACTATTACGCATTCAAATTCAAAAAGAAGAACATTGTATTTGATTGTTTTGAATGAAAGGCGATATTCTATTAATACATTATAATTTATAAAAAATTAATATATCCTTGAAATTTTATTTTAGGGTATGAATAGTAAATAAAAAAGTATGAAAATTGTATAATTTAAAAAATAATAAATAAAATAAATTTTATATAATATTATTTGAGATAAATTTTTTACCATTTTAAAAAAAGAATTTTTTTTTGAAAAACAGCATTTTTCATTTACAAGATGGTTTAGTCTCACTATATGTACATAATTTAAAATTGAGTTTTAAGTATTTTTTAAAATTTATTTGTAAAAAAAATTTCACTTTTCAAATCATTGTATTAAAATTCTTTTAGTTTGCAATTTTCATATTTTTTTTAAAATGTTTTATTTTTTGATGAATTGTGAGAAATACTTAATTTTAATTGAAAACTGCATTTTCATATAAATTAGATTTAAAAATAAATTATATAATGATTTTGTTTTAATGTTAAATTAGTACAAATATGATTCCATTAATCAAATTAATGAAATTGGAATCATTTTTATAATTATTATAGATATAAAATAATTTAAATTTTTTGAATATTTTATCACTTACCAACTACATTCAAGTCATGTCTTCCCGATTAGCTAAAAAATAAATTTATTTCATTTATATCAATAAATTTTATAAAAATTGTTTGTAATTTTGAATTATAAAAATTTAAAATTAATATTATATTCATCTAAATGTTTTTCTAAAATTAATAAGAAAAACATAAAAATCATTTACCACGGTTTAGGTAAAATTGAATTTACCATGGGTTAGTCTAAAATATAATGGTTAAAAATGACCCAAAAACATTTTAACAAAACTATTTGACTATAATATTTTGACATCATGTATTATATGTTCGATAATGGATCATTTTAGTGTAATTTTTAATTATAAAAACATTCTTACTATTAAATCATTTCAAAAAATGACATGTTTCCCATTAAACTAAATTATTAAAGGCTACAAACTCTCACCATTTCATTACACCATGAAAACCTTTTTGATATGAAAATACCTACCAAATTAAATCAAAAATACACCTTAACTTATAATAGAGTCCTTGATATGCATATAAATCCACACTAGGAAGGCCTTTTGTGAGATCCTAATGAGGATACCTAAAGAAGAGGCAACATTCATGAATGAGCGTTTATTATTTTATCCTCTTTCTCGAATTATATTATTACAACACAATGAAATACTGAAAAAATTATAATTAATATACTGATATGTTTTTATAATATTTAATGTGATACAATAATCTCCACATCCATAAAATAGGTTAAAAGATTATCATTTGTCTGTACGGTGGCTTACCGCCTCGCGAACTCACGTAAATCATTTTTTCATTACCGTTTTATTTATTTGGTACTACGATAGATATAAAGTAGATATATGATAGCTAAAACATAAATATACCTATGGATTCATTATGTTATATATAACCTTAAATTTTATTGGTAGTTTGGGATATGAAAGCATCACTTCTGTTTACACCAAATGACTACCTCACGAAGTGATTTGATTCGTTTTTCTGTAACTCTTTACATGATATTTAGTAAAGATACATTTAGTGATTATATGTGAAATATATGACATTATTAATAATTTAATGAAACATATATCATTAATTAATGTTAATATTTCATTTTTCTCCCCTTTTCACTCAATTAATGATGATAACATCATTAGTGTACGTGTGGACTACCACATTCATGAAGTAATGTGACTCTATTTCCATCACCTCATAAAATGGATTACATGTATATGTTTATTTAAATAATTAATTTTATATTACTATATTTAGATAGATTTAAATATTTAATTGAATAATTTTTATAATGATGGTTGAAAAATCGAAACGCCCCTCATACGTACACACGGTATTCTATCTCCATGATCATAACGTACTTCATTTAAAAAAAAAAATCATAAGTTTTATTAAAAGAATAAAATACGTCTAAATATGATAATATGTCATGATTATCATTTTGAATATTATAGAAGAATATGATATGCATATAAATAGGGTATTTCATGATGAAACACGCATGAGAAAACAATGAAATTTACACATGAAACAATAAAATAATGAAAGATTATTAAGAAACAAGTGATATGATATTATAAAAAGATGATATATCAAAATATAAACATAAATATGGTTATATTGGAAGATAATAACATGTTTATAGCGACAATTAATATGGCTAAATCAGGTTTATTCAAAATGTAGCATGATGTAAGGTGCCTCGTCATAATTTCTCGTCCTTGAGGCATATTGTAATGTTATGAAGATAATTTATTTTATATGGTGTATATAATACCAAATTGATATGATATACAAATATTAATTCATACATTACTGTATTTTATGTTTCAATTGGAATTATTTCATCCAAGCTGACTTTAAATGAATATTACATACTGGTAAAAGTTATTAAACAATATCATATTCTTTTGGGATTGTTAACAATATAATGATATAATTTATTTATTAGGTTTTTTTCAACTACAAATTAAATATATCTAAAATTTAAATATTCTTGTGTGATGTATATTATCATTTTTTTATCATTATACCATTTTAACATGTAATGTTTAATATGATTTTTTTTACTAAAATGAAAATATTGATAAATATATATCATTTAATCAATATTGAAATTCGATGATAATGAATATTTATTCATGAATTAAATACATTATTATATGAATGAGAAAATATTTGGATAAATATTTTTAAGTGGGACCCAATATTATATAGGCCCTCAATGCATGAGTAGGTTTAATAAGACAAATTAATTTTCCAAATTAAAGGGGTTTATTCCTCCAGAATTGTAAACTTTGTTTTGAAATGTCTAGGTGGTAGATGTATCAGGATTCTAGACATTGTAGCATCCCATAGTTAAGTACATCCATCATTTAACATTATGTTATTATTATTATTCAATATTTCTTTCACAATGATATTATCTTTTAATGAAATTCAATCCCATATTATTGATAAAGGGAACATTTGTTCAATTATTTACCATTCCATATTGATTATTCAATATATATTAATCCAATAATGTTATTTAAATGGAATATAAGTACAATTATTTACCATGATAAATTTATTATTATTTATCAATTCTTGACACCTTCCACCTTACGAACCCCATACTAAGCATTCTATCTCACCTTTTTTTAGTTTTTTCTCTAGGATATGAAGAAGAGATGTTTAAAATAGTTTTCATGGATGAAATTATTTTTCTTTTGTTACATATTATTTTTTATTTTTTATTCAAAATTTAAAATAGGACTTATGTATTTATCCTGTTCATCAAAACTGAAAGACTAATTTTTATTTTTGTTTCGATCATTGTATTTATTCCAATAAAATAAACTATGACAGAAGCTCTAGGTTACTGGGGTTTCGTTCATTATTGTTGAATGAGTGGGTGGTATAGTAGAATAATTGGAAAAAAGATTAAATAAAACATATATTTTGTAACATAAACCTATTATAATCAGTGAATATAATAATATAAGACGATACTATGGATTCCATAATGAATATGTTAGGTGGTTTTTACTATAAATACATCTCTTTTTGTATAATACTAGTGGATGTGGTTATGGAAAAGAAGAACCTATGGGTAATAACTCTAAATATGTCCCAATTGGCAAGACTTGATCATTGTATCATGCAAAAAAAATAATCCTTAGTGCACAGTTATATTGAAACTCCCTATACAACATCTCCAACTACAGTAACCCAGATTCGGTGAATTTCATTATTAAATTTACATAAAAAACAATAAATCACATCTTGAAGAATATGTCATGGCCAAACCCATGGTGGTCTCGAGTCATGACTACCCCATGCCCGCCTCTATAGGCCATGGGTGGAGACAATCACTGAAGGCATAACTAACTCGGGGAGGCCTTTTCCAAAGAACATGTACACACATACATGAACAAATCATTGAAAAAGTGAAGAGGAAAATAAATAAATGATGAAACAACACTATAATTAATCCAATACTCATAGACTATTGAACAGAAAGAAATAAGATAGTTTAATCTAAAACAGAAAAGGGAAAAAATACACACCCACCAAAAAATGTGTCCCAACCTGACAAAATTGGAAAAGAGTAAACAAATTAGAGAGCCTAACTCATGGACCCCAATATACAACCACCATACACAGTTCAAGATCTCATGTCCCTAATATCCAATAAAGTTACAATTAACATATCCATCATCTGGAAAAGACAGAACATGTGTCGGGAAAAGACCATTCATGGGTGAGTATGCTCATACCCAGTAGAACGCCCTAAAATGGGAGGCAGGAATAGTAAAAGATACAAATTAGTAAGAATGTAGTAAATAGAACATGTTACAGAAAAAGGGTACATCTCAACCCAATATGTGAGTGAATTTAAACTCACACATACACAAGAATCTCAAAATTCTGAGAATATGATCATATCATTGAGTCTTTTCTTCACATAGTAAGATAAAAGACTTTTCCAACCATGAGAAGATAGACGTCGAAAGAATGTGTCATTACCCATGAGTCTTCACCTCTTCTAGATGTATAGTAACCAAAACCCATTGAGTGGGAGCCAGAACAAGATATATATATATATATTCTTATTCAAAGATACAAAAATTAGAGCATAAGGGGATCTCCATATCAAATCTCATCCCAAGAAGAAGTGTTTCCAGTATTTCTAAGGGAAATTCAATATGTGATTCCATACACCTCATGTGTATGCCTATGGAACAAAATATTAAGGGGCATAATCACCACAACTTGATACTATCAACTTTTTGAGACATTGACTCATCCACACAGTTTTATGTCACATCAGAAGGATGTGTCTCGAAGGGGAAATCATCCATCTTTAACAAGATTACAAAGTGTTGTCAAGCATTTCCTCCTCACAATGACACATAGCTGACGGGCCATATCTCAAATTTGAGGACCCATTCCCAGACCAAATGGAGGGTTCCACTCTAGTAGTAACTAAATAAAACCAATGTCTGGCATAGATAAAGGGTACCACTTGATAGGGTCACTCAGGAATACCATTACCTAATACTACTGGAGGGTAAACCTGATGAGTCAGAAGGGAAACTACACTATCAAACTCAGCTAAAATGTTATGCAAGCGAGATTTCATTGGGGAACTCTACTGCCTAGCCTAGTTAGAGGGTATTTCTGGAATATCGAGGAACTCCACTACCTAATCCTACTAGATGATAACTCGAAAAAATCATCGGGGAATGCCATAGCCCTACCCTGCTTGAGGGTATGACTATAACATTCATTAGGGAGTGCCACTACCTAGCCAAGCTATAGGGTAATCCCAGAACTAATCTAGTGATTCTATATGATCAATACGATCATCGGGTTTCTTCTTAGTGTGTTTCAAACCAAAAACATTTTACATTGTTTCTCAAAATCTGCATTAGAGGGTTATGTCACATTCTATGTAGAAAAACACTCAGTATAGGCTAATTTCATGCCAAAATATGCGTTTAAATTAAGGATACAAGAGTTATAGGATTCTAAAAGAGGTACCTGACGCATATCAAGATCACACAATATGTGACCATACCTCGTCCCCTAAACATATACATATCCACACTTGGGTTCTAATCTATATACATGAACCACTAAGAATAGCAAATGTACTCCCATATTACGTGGAATATCATGTAAATGGATGACAAGTGAACGATGATTGTCACTGGTCCAAAGGAAAAAATTCTAATTTCAATAAGAAGCATCATTAAACTACCATGGATAACCAAATAGATCACACTATTTTGATCCTTTCAAAAAAGAAAAAATGATCAACTATTCATTCTCTGGAATCAAATTCCCAATGAAAAAGCTATATTTCAAATAATTACACATGAATAGTGCTTCATGGGGACCACGTATCGATCCTGAAATAAAATATAAAAATCAAAAATTTTCTATCGACATGAAAAAATTCATGGGATTGATTATTTATTTAATTAAATCTGAATCCTGGTGAAAAAGTTTCATTTCACTAAAACATGCCCAAAACTGGTTTCATTGGGCCCATGCCACAATCTCGATTTAAAATACCAAATTTTGTAACAAAAATTTTGCCTCAAATTCATGTTCATGATGCCACGTATGGTTCATCAATAAAAAATCATACTGTGAAACTTTTTAAAATAAATTATCTCACAACAACAACAATAATAATATCCTAATTATTCATAGTAATTACATGAATGAGATCCACAGTACTAGATTATGTATCCCGCACTAGTCTTTACAAGAACTATTTTTATTTATGGTGATGCAGTCATTAATGGAATATCAATTGGAAGTCATATATAAGAGTTTTGTTAGTCTAGATTTTTGATAACAATATAATATTATTATTACTTGAGCATTTCGTGGACCCAATCCTCAATCTCGACAAATGAACCAAAACATGTTCATAAAAATACATCATCATTGATTGGGTCAAATCCCCATGAATGGAGATTCCATTTTATGTATAGTTGTTGAATCCCAATCCAAAAAAGGGTCCAGTAGAAAAACACCGTTGGAAATACTATGACCTACTCTAACACACTATCACATAACACCGAAACATGGTTACACCTATTCCCCATGTCACTGAAGTTAAACCTTGAGCAAGGAGCAGAAAGAGAAAAGTTCCTCACAATAATGTCTACAAATTTATTTTTCAGAATGTATAAAAAAATAGTGCATACCTCTTACAATCTCATTCGTTGTGGGCTCAAAGATATCCAAGGCATACAGCTATTTGGAATCTCAGATGCCAGCTCCCTATGCCTAAGGTGGGATTCATGGTGGTGGTGTTTGGAGGATCTCATATACATCAGATTAAGCCAAGGGATCATGGTCTATATTATTATATTGATTTTTTCAAAGTGTAATTATTAATTTTCTCAAGTATTTAGATCCTCAATTTTTGTTATAAATGAATTTTAAAAACCCTATTCTATTTATAAGAATTATGATGTCTACAAAAAATGTACTGCAACAATATTAAAAAATTATTCATTATTATATAATGAATATTACTGAGTACAATGAGAACTGATAATGGGTGAACTTGATCATTTATGAAAACACATGATAGAGGGAAGATATCACTGAATATGTGGTTATTGTTGAGATAATTATGATGACCCTTTTGGATAATGTAAATTGTATATTCTAACTACCTCATCAATGATTAATGATTTGTTAGAAAAAAATTTATACAATTATATAGGGAGTTAATGTTATTTTTTGATTTACAATATATATCAAATAATATATGTTTTATTTATGGAATAAGGATGAATGCATGTTTTCAATAAGGTTTTATGAAAATTAATGTAATTATCCTGGTGCAAGAAAATACCTGATGATAGTATTCATAGTGTTGGCTTGTGATGATAATAGGAGACATCATTTTGATTGGGGGATTGATAATGAGTTAATTTTGAAAATTTAGTGAAATTATATCTAATGTTTAGATCTTATTATTTTGGATGTTTCAAAATGTTATCCATTTGTGAAATGGTTTAAGTTAATCATGGGAGATGGTTTTAGAGTCAAATTTATTCTTTCAGCATACACTGATTTGATCATTTTTTATAATATTTACTATCCCTTGTTAATATAATAATAACATGAGATATATGGAAAGAATTATTTTTATATTAGGGAACATACATTCCATTAAAACTGGAATTTGGTTCTTGAGGTATAAAAAAATTAAATTTTGGGATACACATTTTGTGGAGTTAGTGATAAATTTTAAAGCTATCAAAGCACAACCAAAGGATGAAAATTTTCTAATTTAAAAGACATGTATCATGTATGTATATTTCCCTATGTTATTAGATAGTAATAGACCCCACATTATGGAAAAGATAATGAAATTAAATTTTGTCATGTTATCATCATTTTTGATGATATCAATGACATTGTTCACACATATTTGGTTTATGGTTTTATGTTCATTAGTGTTATATAGATTATTGACATTATTATGATCAATGAACTTTATCACACTCTATTAATATATGGGCTTTATTATTATCTTTCATGACCATGTTTTCATTTCCCACCTATGTTCTCCTACTCAGTAACCTAGTTATATGTTAATAAATATGACCCTAATAATTTCATTTATATCTTCTAATAGGGTTTTTTAACAACCCTTAGTATAATGTGAGATTTATATAAAGTTATTTTCATATATAATACCTATTATTACTAAGCTCAAAATTACATTACAAGGACATTTTTTTAAGGGGGGAGAATGTAAAAACATAAAATTATAAAAAAATAATCTTTTATGTGATAGTATATATGAAATGAAACCCCAAGAGTTGAATATAATATAATATAATACATCTTTGTGTTATATTTATCTTCTAATAAATTCATTCTCTTTGATATATTTCAATACATGAAACACAACGATTGAACAAAAAACGATAATATTTTAGAATATTATTATTTAAAAAATAGCATTATAACCTATCAACTAAATTGGAAAGTATGAATAGTGATATATTAATTATAAATATTTTATAGTTTAAATATTTATAAAATAAACAATATTAATATATTTTATTTAGATATTCAATTACAACTATTGGAATTTTTTTTTGAAAAATTGAATTTTTTGTCTAAAATACTGTTTTGTCGTGCTATACAAAAATAAAATAAAATATATAGTTAATATATTAATAGTTTTTTTAACATAATAAAATTATATTTAGGTCATCATATAAAAATTATTATAGGGATTTTTTTGGGACTTTTTCAAATGTTTCACTTTTTAATGAATGAAAAATAATGAATTATAATTGAAAACTTCATTTTCATTTAAAATGATTAAAAAGATAAATTATTTATTAAATTTCTTTAAAATTTATATTATTTAAATAATAGACACATCACTCCAATTTATGTCATTATAATTATTCCTAGTTTTATATTATAAATAAAAACATTGTAATCTTATGATTTTTTTCTTATTAAAACCCCACTTTCTTATTGTGTATGTGTGATTAATTTAAAATTAAACTATTTCAATATTTTAAATTGAATATGAGAAAATTGATAGATATTTGTTAATCGCTATTATTTATTATTTCAGATATTGGAAACATATTTTTTTAGCAAAATAGATGATAAAAACAATGTATCATGGTTAAGGTAAAAATAGTATTATGATGGGGTTAAAAGAAATAGATATGGGTTAAAAATGACAAAAAACATTTCCCCCAAAAAAAGTATGGCCATATTTTGACTATATCACTTATAATTTCGATAATGGATTATTTTAAATTATTTTTTCATGAAATGTTCTTGTGTATCAATGAGTCATTACAAAATTTTACAAGTGTACCTCTCACCTCACTTAAAAAATGCCACATCATATTCATTGTTCAACACTACATCACACAATTTTGGATAATAAAATCCCTACCCAAATAACTTATCCACTTCCCCCATTATCTTGGAAGATGTAGGTTTTTCATAAATCCTACCTAGTAATGTTTTTCTAAAAACCTATATAGGATACCCAAAGAAGAGGTAGCATTTTTCCACAAGCGTTATTTTTTTAATTCATTTTATAACACTATAAACAATTATTAAACTATAAAAAATAATATAAATAGTTTATTAAATAATGATATATGTTGTTATAAAAATTATGTTACCGTGAACCGTCTCTATGTCAATTTATTGGGTTACAAAATCATCATTCCTTTTTATGAAGGACACCCACCTTGCAAACCAATGTCTTTCATTTATCCATTACCACAATTTATTATTGGGTATAATTATGGATATAAATTATAGATATGACATTTATATCATCATTTAAACTTTAGGGTCATTATATCTTATATAACCTTTTACATTACATTCTGTAGGAGATAAGAGAATGTCACTCATGTGTTTAATAGACTACCGCCTCACCAAGTTGTGTGATTAGTTTTTCACTAACACATTACATATAATTTAATAAATATAGTGTTAATGATTATATATAATATACATGAAATAATTATGATATTAATGACATATTTATCATTATTTAAAAATAATATATTATTTAATTTCTTACGATTTCACTCATGTAAATATGATAACATCGTTCGTGTACCTGTAGACTACCACCTTCACGAAGTGATGTAACTATTTTTTCATCCCCAAACCACATGGGGTATATGTACAGGTGTATTTTGAATGAATATATGGTATTATTATCATATTATATATGTATCATATTTATTAACTCATTTTAATTATGTTCAATGACAAATATATAATATACTCATGCATAGGTACTTCCCACCTTCTAAATGATTATAACATTTTTCATTTCTCAAAACCATCATTCATGATTGGTATTAAACAAATAATTTATATATATATATATTATTAAATTTTATTATTTTTATTCTTCATATGTTGGAAATATATAATATGAATAGGAATCAGATAATTTATTATAAAACACACTTTAAAAAATAATGAAATGGATAATCGAAACAATGAAAATATTTAAATAATATTAATGAACATGTGATAATATATTAGAAAAGTATCATGCGTAATATTAGAAAATTAATATGTATTTCGTGTGAGTTAATGAAATGTTTAAAACCATGAAATATTATGTTAAATTGTGTTAATCTAAAAAAAATCATGAGTTAAGGGACTACATCTCATTTAACCTTCATTGTGGAATCTAGTAATGTTATCCGCCTAGTTTTTTTTATAGTGTATATACAACAACTATGATATCAAATATCACGATACATTCAATCTTCATGATATTTTTATGTTTAAATATGAGTAATTTGATATAAGGGTATTTGACTTGAAAATTTCCTAGTGGTAAATGTAATTGAACAATCTCACATTCTATGGTGATTGAGAACCTTATCATGAAAAAATCACTTAATTATGATAAATCTTCAATATAAATTACATTAATAATAAAATAATATATTATTTTATGATATATATGACTATCTACTAAAATATATACTATTTTTACTTATTTTTTTACTACAAATATTATAAGATTAGCTGGTACATATTGATAAAGATGCATCCTTCACTCTATATGGATAATATATGAAAAGGATTACTAATTAATAAATTGAATAAATTATTTGATGTATGTTGAATGATTTGGACATGTTTTGATAGGTGGGGATTAAAATTATATGGATTCATTATGTTTCTTTAGGTCACATGTGACATGTTATATGGACAAAGTAAACTGGTTTGTACCAATATTTTCAACTATATTTTGAATGGCCATGACCATAGAGGTATCATGATTTACGAGATCAGGGAGTCATATAATTAATAATTTATTTAATTATAATATATTTTATTATTATTATGCATGATATTTGGACAATGATATTATCTCTATATGAATTAAAATATCATATTATTGATTAAATAAAATCTATGTTAAATTATTTATGTTTCTATATTGAATAGACATTATCCATTCATGATTTTAGACTATTTAAATATAATTCATGTTAAATTACATACCATAAAATATTTATTGATTCTTGTTTATTCAATTTTACCTAACCTTTATAGTGAAATTGAGATCACAATTATTTTGTTTGCATTCCCATGAATATAACAATGTGATCATTATATGAGTTTTTTATGGACCAAACTCAATTTAGTTGGTTATGTGTGTTGTTTTATTTCTATTCACAAAGTAAAATGGGTATATTGTATGTATCAAGTTTTTTAAAACTACAAAATTGATAAGTCCTTCATAATTTGAAACATTTATCTAAGCTATTGTTATAAAGTAAGACATTGGTTCCATGTTACTAGATTCTGGGACGGTACATACATAGATGACATAAATACCAATTCTGGATGATGAAAATAAATTGAAATAAATGAAAATTTATAACACCATATCAAATAAATGGTGCCCAAATTTTTGAAAAAATAAAATTTATTGACACTTATTCTGGTAGAATTTTTTCCTAAATCATATAATATCATTTGGAAAAAATATAAAAATTCGCATTGAATTTTAATAAATGAATTGATTGTAAATTTCAATTTCTTTATTACATGCATATAGGAAAAATAAGTTATGTGATATTGTTATGGAAAAAATAATCAATGTACCAGATAAAGAAAAAAATTTAATTCAGGACTCACTAAACATGATTTACCTTGGGATATAGAATGATTTGGAAGCAATGAATGGTGAAAGAAAAACATATATTCTTATTGTAGCTCAAACTATATCCAAATAAAAACAATTACTTATTTTTCACCATCCTTACTAGTGTTTGTTTTATTGTAGGATATTTATTAGTTATACAAAAAAAATTAATTATTAATTAGATGTTACATGGTCTAAAATAAAACAATTGTCTTTCTTGTATGCATGATTTAAATCGAGTAGTTTGTTAATCATTACTAGAAAAAATTTATCACATCCATTAACTGAATTTTTTAAAAAAAAACATATATAGTAAATTTATAGAATTGTATGAATTTAAAATCTGGATTAAAAAAGTTTCATTCATATTATGTGAATTGGAGATGTTCATCCTTCTATAATTCATTGATATAATGGTCCTCCTGATAGTTAAATTTATCAGAGAGATTCAACTATGTTGTAATATTTATTATATATATACATATATCCAATTGAATTCAAATATGATTATTATAAAATGGTATTTCAATAATATAATTTTTTGAGAATATGTATTGAAAAAAATATATTCTTTAATAAGTAGTTGATGTCTATATCGATTTCCAATGAAAAGTTTATAACATTATTCTCCCAAAATCTCATCACATCAGACCCCTTATAGGTGAAGGTAATTTTGTAATATATGGTGTTATAAATTCCATTTTATAACAAATCCAATCTCACCATTATATGTTATTTAACAATGCAGAGGTTTCTCTATATGTTTAATCCCAAAAATAATTAATTATAGAATTTAATCAAAAAACAAATGAATAATAGATATCAAATACCCATATTATATATATTGTGGGGTGGATCTATGATTATATTTAAAATTAGTTATCCATAAATCCAAATTAAATCATTAAACATATTTGATGGCTTGATAGGGACCAAATTTAATTGGTATATATTACAATGGTTTTCTAATTAATAATTAATTGTTATATATAATGGGAATGGTTGAATGTAGTATGATATAAAAAAGAGTTTCAATTGTGATTAAAGTGATGAAAATATACAATTGGAAATAATTAAAAACAATTAAAATGAAAATGTAATATTTTTATATCACTGAATGTGATGTATGATTTAGATTATATAACATTTCATGTGATAATTTTCAACTAGAAATGGGTTTACAATATAAGCATAGTGAAATTTGATGAAATGGGATTTGTGAAATCTTTGTGACCTAGATGCTATTTTTATGGTATTTACATATCTATTTCATTTGAATGTTTCGGCAAAAATTTGTTTTAGTGGTAATTATAAAACAAATGAATTTTAAGTACCAATTTTTGGTGAAACTAGGGGTTTTCATATAGATCATTTATTTTATCAAAAATGGATTACCTATAAATACTTAGTTGTCTTTATTTAATATTAATAGGGAATAAAATAATGTTTAGTATGTTTATCCTCTTTGTTTGTTGCTGCAAAAATGGGTTTTGATGGTTTTTGTTCAGAAAGTGATGTTTTGGTGCATCTTCTTGTGTAAAAATGGATGTTTTATAGAGTTATCACTTCTTTTTAAACATGAGGATGCCCTAAAATTAGTTTTTTTTCATTGAATTATATTTGGATGTCTTTAATATTTTGGAAACTTACAAGTCTTCAAATAGTGTACAAGTGGGGTTCTTAAAGGGTTTTTTGTGTGCAAAACAATACAGGATTTTGAGAAATTGTTTCATAATAAATCAAAGTGTTTGTGGTGTGTTTTAAGAGGTATAAAATTTGATAGATAATGTAATAGGTGTATGTGACATGTAGTGGTGTTTCACCTGAAATTGGATATGTGTTGCATGCAGAAATAGTTTGAGAACTAATGGAGAAACCTGGGTACCTAGGTGGGGAGGATGTGTACTAGTACGACTAGTGGACCAGGAGGGTTTTGTCCCTGTTTCACCTAGAATTTGGATAATGAAAAATATACATTTTATATGTGGAAGATAATTGTGGAATACTAGTTTATGGCTATGTTCCCTAATAGTGGCTCATGCACGAGAATAGATTTTACTATGGTTACATTACACCGAGGAATGTGATACATAGGGCCCGAGACTGTCTAGTGCCTAGGGGTGTTCCCGATATTGTATCTCACTATATTTTTGGTATTTTCCCTTGTCTGGGGGTGTTTTGGAAGTAATTTATAGAAGCTATCATGTCTATTTAAATGGATAAATGTTAGGAAAATATTATATTGAAAAATATTTTCAATTGAAAGTTGCATTTCTTGGAAGTTGTAACTGCTTTGCATTGCGTATTACAACTTCTTGTTTTTCACAATGAATTTCATGCACTTTGGAATCATTGGGTGGTATCCTATTGGGATCAGGATCAAACCCTACTTACACTCCTTGTGTGTAAGTAAAATTGGTTACTTTTGACTTACGTAATGAAAATGCTTCTGGTGGTTGGAGTTTGGGGAGTTATTTCCCATCCTTGGTGCGGGGTTGTCGTGACGGCTTGTGTGTGATGAACCCTTGTAGTGTGGAGTCCTTGGGGAGGTATTTTTATTTTATTTGTCTGTATTTCTACCACATTTATTGTTTTTAGTCTAATGTAGTCAGTTTGAGTTTTTTCTTAAGACTTATATGGCTCGATAATTTCATATTGATATTATTTATTGTTTTTAATGTTTTATGCATTCATACTAAGGTAAATCATTCCCAAAACACAATTAATGATACACAGGCACTAGTTCTAGCTCTTGGGGATTTGGAATTCCCTTTGGTCCATGTCATGGTCCAATTTTGGTGCTACTATTGGTGGTGACAAGATTCGGTTCGTGACAAAATGGTATCAAAAGAGGTTAATGTTTTTAAGTTATATGGCTATTTTGGGATGAGCCGGGATAGACATGAGAAATGATTGTTAGGGATAAGGGTTATGGTATTGAGTAGGGTACTTGGACATAAACTCTCTTGGAAGACCTTTATTCACTAGGGGACATTTGAATTTACGGATTTATTTCACTTCCAGGTGAGACGTTTGGGTTGCAGACAACACATGGACAACATACAGAGGTGTAGTTGTTGATTAATTTTTTACTTGAATGTGTTTATATTATTTATATTTGAAGTTTTTGAATAAAAAATTCATAATTGGGGTATTGATTTTTGATTTTTGACTGCTTCATTTTGTAGCAACATGCCTCCCCAGAATGTTACCACGCACCCACTTGAGGATGCCGAAGAGAGTTCTCCCCCACCAATTGATCAGAGGCTAGTTGAGGATGTTTTTCAGGATATCCATGCTCTGGGGCAGTGACCTAATATCGATCCTATTCTTTCTAGGTAATAAGAGGAATTTCATAGAAAATAAAATGCTCATGAGTTTCAAAAAAACCATCCTCTTACCTTCTAAGGCAGCTGAGAAACCCAAAAAGTATAGGAATGGATTGAGAAGATCAACGGTACGATTGAGTTTATAGAAACACCTGAGGAGCTCAAGGTTATTTGTGCCTCCATTTTGTGGGAGGGTCCCAGTCCTCTGTGGTCGGAGTCAGTGCTTCAGACTGGAATAAATGAGCATATGCACTGGGGAGATTTCAAGGTCGTCTACAATAAACAATACTACCCTAAGGTCTTCTCATAAGCTATGTCCAGAGAGTTCCTAGACCTTGTTCATGGGAATAATTAATTGATGGTGTATGCCAAACATTTCCCTATGTTGGTTTGGTATACTCATGAAATCGTCTCTAATGAGTAGGAGAAGGCCCCGAGGTTTGAGAACGGCTTGTGACCATAGATATACTCCCAGGTGTTCTTGTTTAAGAAGAGGACATATGCTGAGGTCATTGATCAGGTTTCCATGGTGAAGATTTATTATAAATAAAGGGATGGTTTCTATGGTTCAGAATTAGTAATGGATAGTGGAAGGTCTTTAGAGAAGAAATGGAAGTGGGAGGATCATGTGAAGAAAGGAGGTTGCTGTTCAAGGCGCTCTTCTAGGAAATTTTTTTTTCTGGGGATTCTAACGCGAGATTGGTTGGGTGCCACCAGTTTGGGAAGCCCTAGGACATCTGATGACCATGTCTAATTTCTCTGATTCCTCATTGCCTGTGTGGAGGTATGGATAATTTCCAGTGCTTTTATGGTGGGGCACGTCCACTCCTGATTGTTGTACGGTCAGTGGCTTCAAGAGGAGTGCCAGCACAATCTGAGCCGTCGAGGACTGGAGGATCTTGATTTTGTGTTCATGGTGGTATGTCATGGTCTTCTTCTGCAAAGATCAAATTTAGGGCAAAACCACAAACTATCAGTCATCCTCAGGTAGATACTGGACATATCCATTCAGTGGATTAGGCACCAGCATGATTAGAGGTGGGACCGTCGACAGTTCGATGTACCCTTCTTATCGCATCTTCTATAGCTGCTGCTCATTTTGATACAGGAACCTCTGTTTCATTTAATTATACCTATTATGGGCACATGTTGTTTTTTCCATCTATGTTTATGTCTTTCACAATGGAGATGGAGACACCTCTGGGAATGAAGAAGGAGCAGGGCCTCAAGTTCCCCTCGTGTGTGTTTCCTATGTCAGTGGTATGATATGGCATGGGACTTCCTGGTTCTAGATATAGAACTATTTGACATAAAAATTGGCATGTATTGGATAATACCCTTCAAGGAACACATTGATTACTACATGATTCAATTGAGTTTCACATCACATTATGGGAGTCGTGAGGTTTTTAGGGGGGAATGGGATCGTCAGTCGAGTCACGCAGGACCTCCACTCCTAGAGTATAGAAGTTTTACCTTCTATTAATCATCAATAATGTTATAAGATAATGGTATTTCCCCAATATGTTCACTAACACATGTATTTAATGAGTTTATGGGGGTATTCGAAGATGATTTCTCAGGTTTTCCCTAGATGTAGATGTGGAATTTTCGATTGATCTAGCACTGAGAACACATAAGACATCTCTTCCGTATTATCGAATAGCCCCTAACTAGATAAGGGAATTGAAGATATATCTGGATTAATTAGAATCCAATGTATTCATTCACCTGAGTGTCTCCCCTTGGGATTCTCCTATATTGTTCATAAAAAAGGCAGGAAGATCCCTTCAGTTCTGCATTGACTATCGGATGTTGAATAATGTAACAATTAAGAACAAATAACCATTTCCCAGAATAAAATATTATTTCTATCAGTGATGGTTGAAAATTGGTTCTAAAAAATATATTTTCATTTTGGATATCACTAGCATAGTTTGAAATACTCTGATATCACTAAGAAAACCTACTAAAATAGGATCGACCACTTTGTGTATTTGGTCATTCCCTTCGGATTGACCGATGGTCCAGTGGTCTTTATGGAACTCATGAATAGGTTGTTACATTATTATATTTATTCTTTCATTATGGTGTTTGAGGATGGCATTCTAGGATACTCTAGCTATAACTTGGAACACGAACATCACTGGTGGATTTTCTAGGGCACTTTGTGGGATCACTGACACTATGAAAAGTTGTCAAAGTTCACGTTATAGATCAGGAAAGTGAGATTTTTGGGGAATCTGATATCTGAGCCAGGAGTTTTAGTGGAACCTAAGAATATTAGTGTGCTTATGTCATTGGAGTATCCACATAATGTGTTCAATATCAGGAGTTTCCTTGACATTTCTGGTTATTACAGGCGATTCGTTCGGGTTCTCTCTCGGCTTACATCATTGATGACCGTGCTCACTGTGAAAGGGGTGATGTTTATATGGGGCCCAAAATGTTAGGAATCATTTGAGGAACTAAAGAGGTTGTTTACTACTGCACTTGTGCTGATTTTTCTGGATCCTAGAAAGAGGTATGCGGTCTAGTGTGATGCTTCCCGTATGGGTCTTTTGTGCGTGCTTATGCAGGATTATCACGTGGTGGCATATGGATCTCGCAAACTTCGACCACATGTATTGAACTACCCGACCCATGATATGGAGTTGGAATTGGTGATTCAGGATTTTAATACAAGGTGTCACTACCTATTTGGGTGGAATATTGTGATATACTCCGATCACAAAAGATATGCCTATATCTTCTCATATAAGGACTTCAACATGAGGAATTGTCGTTGGATTGAGTACTTGCAGTGGTTTGACATTGACATTGTCTTTACCCAAGGAAAGGGTATTGTGGTTGCCAATGATTTGAGAATAAGAAATCCAGTGTATGATTTAAGGAAGTCCAATGATGAGTGGACATTGATGAGGCTCTTTTCTCAGATGCATGTGGAGACCTGGGATCATTGTGGAGGGGCATTCATGGCGATCTTCCAGTTGACTCCTTATCTATTGGAGTTGATTCAGTGGGAACATACTAATGATGTTATTTGAAAATGTTCAAAGCTATTTCTTCATGATAGGTTGACATCCTCTAATTTTTCGTCTTCTCTAAAGGGTATCTTTTGTTTCATGGTCCATTCAGTAGTGTTTTAATCCCTACGGAAGGTGGTGATGGAGGAAAACCACCAGTCTTAGTGGGTTATCCATCTTGGTGCCACGAAGATGTATTATGATGTTAGTTGGCAGTTCTTGTTTCCTAGTATGAGACAAGACATAGCATACTCTGTGTAGGGATGCTATATATTCATGTAGGTGAAATTAGACCATCATAGGACTTCCTGTTTGCACCATCCATTACCCATTCCAACATGGAAGTGGGATGAGGTTTCCATGGACTTCATTGTTGGAATAACACGTAAAAAATTGGTAATGAATGCCATTTGGTTGGAGATTGATCTTCTGTACCAAATCATCCAACTTCATTATGGTCATAGATAAAACTAAAGTGGATGAGTTGGGCCATTTGTATCTTCAGGAGGAGGTGAGACTCCATGGCATGCCATCAATAGTTGTCTCAGATAGAGACCCATGATTCATATATCAGTTTTGGGAAGGCTTTCAGAAGGCCTTGGTGTCTCAGATTAAAATGAGCACATCATACCATCCTCAGTCAAATAATCAGACAGAGCAAGCAAATCAGTTTTTGGAGGACATGCTCTGTGCATGTGATCTATCCTTTAGAGATTTCTGGGATAGCCATATTGGGATGGTTGACTTTTCAAATAATAACAGTAACCAATCCATGATTTTAATGGCACCTTTTGTGGCACTCTATGGTCGGCCTTATCAGTCCCCCCTGTGTTGGATAGGGATAGGTGAGACCTCACTTCTAGGGCTAAGTCTACTGTAGGATATGTCTTAGAAGGTAAAGTTGATTAGGTAGTGACTAGTGACATCTTAGAGTCACCATAAATCATATGATGACCAGAGGCATCGGGACCTATAGTTTTTTGTGGGTAATAGGGTATTATTGAATGTGGACCCTCCTCTGGGTCATCATCGATTGATGAAGCAAGGGAAGTTTATGCCATGATATATAAGACATTTTGAGATCACCCATTGTATTGGAATGGTGTGATATAGGTTTTACTTACATTCTTAGTTGACATCAATCTGTGATGTCTTCAATGTATCCTAGTTGAATAAATACAACCCTGATCATTCCCATTTGTTGAGTTGGGAAGAACTAGAGATAGAGCCTGAATTGTCAGTTTTTGTGTGGCCATTTAAAATAGTGGACTCCCAAGAGATGTTTCTTCAATGTATTTGTATTCCTCTGGTCTAGTTTCATTGGAAATTTGGTAATGATACAAATGAGACATGGGGGAAGATGTTAAGGGTTTAAGGATGAGTATTCATTCATGTTTTCTGATCAAGCATTAGGTTGACATTCTGGGAAGAAATGTTTTCATTGTTGGTATAATTTTAACATACATGAAATATTTTAAAGGTATTTTTTCATTAAATTTCCATTCATTAATTGTTAGGGGTTTCTCAATATTTTAAGAAAAAATGGGTGATTTTTCATGAATTGGGCCAAACCGTGAGCCCAATTCCATATTTAAAAATAAATTTTCGTTATTTTATAACTCATTATTATTTCAGAATTTTTCATAAAATCAAAATCTTACATGGCCTCCAATGACTTATAAACCCCACCATGTCAATTTGGAGCCTTTAAAAATCCATAACAAAGGTGTATTTGGGTTTTTATTTTAGGGATTGGGCCTGCCCGAAAGGCCAATTCCAATTTTAAAAATAAAATTTGATTAATAAATAACATATTAAATTTTAATGATTTTTCGGTGATTCCAAGTGTCAACCAAGACCACTAAAAAAATAAGAGATCCATGCCTTCTTCCCCCCTCTTTGGACCTCTGGTTAATTTCGTATTAGTGTAGAATATTATAGGGTTTCTCTAATCGTCTAGAATTGAAGAGGTAACTTCATTCCTTCATAACTCCCTCAATTCGTACTGTTTTCCACCATAATAGTATTTCATTCAATCCTTCCTTCTCCTCTTAGAACCTATAATCCATTACATCCCTCAAAGTCGTTCAAAACACCTTTGGAATGCCATTTGAAGGGGAATTTTGTGGATGAACATCAAAGAATCTCAAGAATTTGTTCCTCCTCCTTAGTTCCTCCCATTTCCATGAAGTTTAATTAAATTTAATTTAAGTTAAAAATGAACCGGGGGTATGGTTTTAAACCTAAGGTTTAACATAGGGGTTTCTTGTTCAATTATTGAGGTTTTAGGTTCGATCTATGTCCCTCTTAGTGCGGCAGTGGCACGACTTGATTTTCGCATGGTGACTCAAGGGTTTCATTTGATTTGGTAGTTGATTCCTTTTGGTATGAAATATTTGTGACCTATATTCTTTTTTTATTTTAATTTCATGTATAT
The DNA here is from genome assembly GCA_963277665.1 of Viscum album. Classification (NCBI taxonomy): domain Eukaryota; kingdom Viridiplantae; phylum Streptophyta; class Magnoliopsida; order Santalales; family Viscaceae; genus Viscum; species Viscum album. The sequence goes on along the minus strand of OY728164.1, from coordinate 915,633,800 downwards.
ATAATTTTAATGATGCTCCAAAATTTGGTTTTAGTGGAAATTATAATGAAAATGAATTTTAAGTGCCAAATTTTAGTGAAATTGGGGTTGTTCATATAAATCATTTATTGGTTCATTAAGGTATTCCATATAAAAACTTAGTTGTTTTTATTTAACTGTAATATAGCTGAAAATATTGTTTATAATTTTTTCCCTCTTTGGTTTTAGCTTAAAAAGTCGGTTTTGATGGTGTTTGTAAAAAAGTGATGTTTTGGAGCCTCTTTTGTGTGAAAACGGATGTTTTACAAAGTTTCCTTGTCTTGTTTAACATGGGGCTTCCCTAAAATTGATTATTTGTTTTCATTAAAATATATATTGTAGCCTTTACTATTTTTGAAACTTACATGTGTGCACATAGTGTATATGTTCGGTTCTTAAGGGGTTTTTGTGTGCCAAACTATGCAGGATTTTGACAAATTGTATCAATATTAATCAAAGTGTTTGTTGTGTGATTTAAGTGTTATAAAATGTGATTTCAACTATACTGGTTGTATGTAACCATTAGTGGTGTTTTACTTGATATTAGAAATGTTTTTCCTGTATAAATGTTTTGAGAAAAAAGGGGGACGCCTGGGTACCTAGGTGGCGCGGATGTGTACTAGTACGACTAGTAGATCATATGGGGTTTTTACATGTTTCACCTATCATTTGGAAAACGACAACTCTAACTAAACCATGTGGATGATTATTTGGGACCACTATGTTATGTTTATGTTCCCTAACAGTTCCTCATGCACAAGAACAAATTTTACTAGGGTTACATTACCCTGACGTATGAGGCACATGGGGCCCGAGACTATCATGTCCCTAGGGGTGTTCATGATTTTTTTTCTCATTTTATTTGTGGTATTTTCCCTTGTAATGGAGTGTTTTATAAATTACTTTTCATTATCTAACAATTCTATTTAAATGGGTGATTGTTCTGAAAATTTTATATTGAAAACTATTTTCATTTGAATGTTGCATTTCATGGAATTTATCACTGATTTTCATTGCGTATTAACACTGCTCACTTTTTTCACATTGTACAGCATTCAATTTGGAATAAATTTGTGGTATACAATTGGGATCTTTCTCACACCATAATTACAACCCTTGGGTTTAATTATACTGGGTTATGATTGACTCAGGTAAAGAAAATGCTTTGGGTGGTAGCGGTTCATGGTGTTAGTTCCCAACCATGGTGAAGAGTTGTGGAGACAACATGTGGGTGATGAACACCTCTCATGGGGATTCCTTGAAGATATCATGATACTGTCTGTATTTTAATTTGTACCAAATTTTCTATCATTAATCCAATGTATTTAGTTCTAGATTTTTAATAAGATTTTTTTGGCTCAAAAATTTCAGATTTATATTATGGATTGTTTTTATTGTTTTATAATTTCATACTTGGGTAAATAATTCCCAACCTTAAATTAATGATACCATGGAACTTGTGAAATATTATGGGGATATAAAACAACCATCCTTCCGTGTCATGGGCTGTGTTTGTAGTAGGTATTGGTGGCGACCATATTCGCTTCACGACACATCAAATTTGTTTCAACATATTTTTATTAAAATGGACGTCCAATGTATAGACAGTATAATCCATATTTTTTGTGAAGGATATTATAGGATTTAGATCTAATTTAAAAAAAATATTTTGAAAATATTATTTTTTGATACTCATGAAATATTTACCATCCCTTATTAATTAATAAATCCATTTTTTCTAGTGTCAGGTTGAATCATGTATCATGTTGGAACGAATCCTGAGACAGTTTGATAAAATCTCATGACACTAAAAATATAACCCACACGACATAAATACAAATCCATAACAGTTATTAATATAATATTATATGGCGTCAAATAATTAAAAATTTCTCCACCTTAATAACACACACTAAAATTACTTGATATCATAAATCTAGGATTTAGTCTTGACTAACCCACCATCTCTTGTGTCACATACAATCTCATAATTAGGGGCCCACATAATAGTATTAAAATATTATGGTAATGATTAGTACTCATTGTTTGGTCAATTAGATTTCTAATATGATGGTATATATAAAATCTATATATAAGTATATTTTAACACATTATAAGATCCAACCATTTGTTGTTACTAGAATATGAGTAATAAAAATTATATGAATATCATATAAGAAATATGAAATAAGAAAAATAGCTCAACACATGATCTCTTGATAACTCGGTAATGAGTAAAAACTCATAAATCATAAATCAATATCAAAATGAATCATACATGTCAATTTAACCCATCTATGAAATTAAAAGATCTGAATGACTACCTTAAAAATTATAACATGATCTTACAACACATGTGGGTCTTTTACTCCTGATAATAAGTTCATAATTAATCCTAAAGGTCATCCTGCCTCTTAAGTACCGAATCCTAGATAAATTGTAAAATGAAAAATAAGGCCCTGATAATTCTCTATATCATCTCCAATTTAGTTCAATTATATTCATACCGACCTCTGTGCTTGAAAACCAAGTGTTCATCCCTATATTCTACATGATGTTGAAAAACATCATGGGTCAATAAAAACACATGGAGAGATTATTATTTTTGATATAAATAAATATAAAAACATAATACAAGTGAAATAATAAATATTTTATAATAGGTAATTGGCAGAAGAGATAAATCACTATTAAATTCCATCCAAAATTTGATATCTGTAATCTGGTATTAAAAAATGTTTTTTCATGTATCTTATGATTCATGAAACCATACCCATGATCTCCCATGAGAATATCATATAATCAATTTCCTAATGTGATAAAAATTAATGGATGAATCTCCAATATTTATTATGGGTCCTATATTGGCCTCCACACATAATTCTTAAATTATTAAATGGACCATCCATCCATATTTGATGGTCCCATTACCTTACATGTATCATGGAACATATCATATTGTTATGTACAATGGAACCCAAGACATGTATGATTACAACATAGTGGGTCACAAATAATGGTGTAACTAACTAGTATAATAAAAATAATCAGGTTATTATTATTAAATACTTGTAAGTAAACAATTATATAAATTAGTCCTTCACCTTGAAATGTGATCTGACTAAATCATGTGAGACTATACATGTAAGGATGGTTCTAGAAATAGATGAAATATGAATAGTCTAACAACAATGCTTCAGAATTAATAATATAATTCCCATTATATAAAATTCAATGTGAATAATCTATTATGATCCAATATTATTGTTGAACAATGATTCATCATAGAAAACCATCTAGGTGAATGATATATCATTGATCCAAATTCTGTGGTGAATGAGGCTTAATATGGTGAAGATGAGGTCATGAATGCAATGTTAATGATACACCACCACTATCAATACAATGGTGGATGATATTATAGTGTACCACTTCTAAGTTATAAATATAACCAAATAAATAAATTAAATATTATAGGTGATGTAGCAATGAATCCAATATTTGGTTAGATGACATACCACTTTTCCAGTCCCCATGTGGACAAAGGCATCTATTATAGAATGCATTTAACAATGATTCACCAAAAAAATACCATCCTAAAATTGGTTAATTTACAACCAATATCTAATAAAAATTTATTAATAAAAAATAAACATTGAATCATATATTGTTGTACCATTGGAACATTTCCTCAAATGAATGATACAACATATTGAGATCTCTTATAGGTTCATGATGCTCTTCTAATACAAAATCACAAGTTGATGATATGACCCTCAAAGACCCCTATAAGGTAGTTTTGGTTTCATGATTTCAATGTCCACAATGTAAATAATTGGTCCCTAACATTATTTTAGTGAATTAGACATAACCAATGTACTATGGATGGATGATTCACCACTATAAGAGAATTATTTATGGATTTGGTCACACCTCAAATATTGTATCCAATTATATGAGTAATTATTTATTTTAAAATTATATAACTATATAATAATAAATAAAAATTTCAATTTTTATTGTCTAATGTCATTAAACAATGTCAATGTAATTATTATAAGACATATAACCTATATACTAAAATATACTCATGAAAATTGTCACCATTGAGTATACTAGGGAACTAAAACTGTCATGAACACCTCTTTCCAAAGATGAAAAAATGCAGAGAGAGAGAGAGAGATGACGATGGCTAAGTCCCACCTCTAGTTTCCCCTAGTTTGGATACTAGTGAAGAGGGTATGAAAATATCAAAGATTATAGGTATTTCTCTTTTCAATCAAAACATGATCAAGAGATAGGATAAAAAAAACAATCAACTCTAGTAGACAATATAATGGTAAACCATAAAACATCCCACAATACATGAATAATTTAAACTAATATATATAAAATTATCTAAAAATATAAAAAATTTAATAAAATTTGAAAAAACTGAACAATAGGTTAATCCCATCTAGTAATGTATACATTGTTCCCCGAATTCTTCACAGAATCCAAAAAAATAGTTTATATTCATAGAGTGGTCATAAAATGAATACTCATTAGAGTAATATCCAATGTATAATGTGAACATCTGAAAAGAGCATGTTAATGCGCCATTGAACAAAAATCATAACCAATTAGTACATGAGTAGGTCATCTAACCAAAACAATCCTCACTAAGGATGTAATGTCCTGGTTTCAGAAGCCGCCCAGAATCGTCACATACCAAGTTGGTCACATGCCCTCAATTGCATTTCCCCAAATTCCAGAGGTTGTCAACTAGCAGGAAGGTCCTTGGGAATTGTAGTGGGGAAACTATGCCATCATTGGAGAGTAACACATCCGAATGGAAACAAATACAAAATAGAGGAAGCAGTAAATATACCCATAGTAGTAACAATGGAAGTCTAGAATAACAACAACTAAAGAACATGTAAAAATGATGCATGGTGACATGTTTCAAGGAAAGAATCCAAAAAATAGCAATGATATAATGCCGTAGTACTAAAACAAAGTACAAAATAAAAATAGATTACAACTCTTCAACATCGCCAGCCTCATCTTCGCCCCATGCTCTCCAGCTCCACAGTCAATCAAGAACATAATGTATAAGTGCCTTTTCCCTTTTCTATACCTACAGAAATATAATCTGTTTGGGCCAAAAATCATGTCCCAAACAGTGTGTGAGACTAAATCCCAGAAGGAAACCACCTAATGATCTGTGCATAACTGTCTATGAATATATGGAAAGTAAAAGTACATATGTAGTAAACAAGAAATTACTCAACAGAAACAATTACACATATCAAAACAACTAATCAAGCACAATAACCCTCTAGGAAGATCACACAACCTATCACCTCAAGTTCTGTTTTATGAATATATAAAAACTCTATCAGGAATCTTACACAATAAATTCCTCAATTAGTATAAGGTAGTCAAGGACTCTCTGAGAAAGCTCACATGGTCAATTCCCCTTATATCCCCAAGGACAAGGACTCTTTGAGGAAGCTCACATGGTCAATTCCCCTTATAGATGAAGTCATTCAATTAACATAAAACTCTCTGAGGAAGATCACGCGGTCGATTCCTCTTATAGTCTAATGCAGTCATGAACTCTCAAAGGAAGATCACACAGTGAATTACCCTTATAGTCCCAAGTTTTACTAGGCACTATGAGGAAGCTCACTTGTTCAATTCCCCTTATAGCCTAATGTTATCAATGTATTTATGAGGAAACTCTCTTGGTCAATTCCCCTTATAGATTACTACACCAGGTTCTCACAGCCATGTGTAGGTCAAAGAGAATAGCAGTGAAATATAGACAAAGTAATCCTACAATACAACTGGGATAACCTATCTATTTCATATGAAGCCTGATAGAAAACAAACTCTCCACCATACAACAATAGGGATGGATAAAAGGCAAGTCAAAAAAAAAGGCTAAGTAGACCAACAGTCGTAAATAGAACATGCATGGTAAACACATCCAAATCATAAAAATAAAACTTAATCATATCCAATTCACCTCAACACAAGAATACAAGAATGACATAAAATGAACTGGGGTTAAATGGTAAATTCACAATACCTCGTTCAAGGGTATTTTCATAGTTTCACTTAATATTTAAAAATATTCAATGTAAAGGAAGAAAACCCATACCTCAGTGTTGTGATATCGATATACTCTGGCATCGGCCCTTGGATCACCCTTGAACGCGGTATATCTACAAAAACATATAAAACATTCAACAAAGGATAACTTGATGAATGAGAGGAAACATGAAATAAAGCTCAAGTAGAAGAGAGTGCTTATCAAGGTGATCCCAACGCAATCTATGATGATCGAATCAGAGATCAGATGGAGGCTTGGGGTCTCGGAGGAGGATTGCGGTCATACGCCTTCCCTCAGAGGAAGAAAACCTAAATGAAGATGGTTCAGGAGATTAGACACGACCCCGATGCATTTAATGAAGAAAAGTACATGGCATGTACTTTTGAAGTACACTGCATGTACTCTCCATTTACATACTCCGCTTAAGGTGGACTCTAGGTAATCCCCACATGGCTGTGTGCATGGCCCATACATGTCCAGCACACGGTTACCTACGGTAACTGAGTACACAGCGTGTACTCATAAAGTACACGTCATATTCTTCGAAAATTTCAATAATTTCTTATTTTTCTAATAAATGACAAAAAAAGGAAAAACATATCTGTAAAGAATGTTCGGGTTCTTGAATACATCCCCCATAAATAAAATTTTCCCTAAATTTCCCTAGCATGGTGTAAAAGAAGAAACCTCAAATAGTTCGGGCCACTTTTCTCATACATCGGCCACCCTCTCTCAAGTATCGTCCTTCACCAGCTCGTGCTGCCATAACACTCGTATCAGAGGAACAAACCAACCTTGGAGAACCTTTTTATTGTGATCAACAATCTAGATAGGATGATCCTCAAATGACTCATCCACTTCGATCTCATCCTCCTAGGGTTGAAGGACATGAGATGTGTCTGTAATGTAACGTTGGTTATGAGAAACATGAGAAAAGTTGTGCATTTCTCGGTACCTCGGTGGTAACTACAAACGATAGGAAACTGTCCTAACTTGATCCACAACCTCAAACGGCCCGCCGTACCTCAGAGAAAGCTTACCCTTTCTCTTAATATTCATGTGTCCCAACCTCGGTGTGACATGAACGAAATCCTGTTCCTCGACCTTGAACTACAGAGGTCATCTCCTCTTATCAGGATAAGGCATCTGTTGAGAATGTGCAGTATCCACCCTCTTCCTTATCAACTCTATCTATTCTGTGGTCTCCTGGACAATACGAGGTCCCAGCAAAGATGCTCTCCTACCTCCAACCAACAAAAGGGTGATCGACATGGACTACCCTACAATGCCTAATAAGGTGCCATCTGAATAGTATCTTGAAAATAATTATTGTAGGAAAACACTATGTAACGCCCCGGGCCTAGTTACCCAGAGTTAGTGTGTTATTACGTAACATTGGAATGATCACAAAAGATCAAGTCTTGAAAGACCAATTAATTTAGTAGCCTTGGAAACACTAGATACATTCATAAATGTTACATTACATATTAAAGATACAAACTACAATAACATAGTCTCCATATTCCTCACCCAAATCCCCTTCAGACTATCCCTGTAGGTCAGTCATAAAATATTTCCTCACATCCTGGGAAAAATAAAACATAGAAAGGGGTGAGCATAGATGATCAGTAAGGATAAAAATATAGAGGAAACTTTCATAAATATACATAAACATTTAAGGTAATGTATAACCATAAGAAAAGCCTTTTAAACAATATCTTTAGCATAATATGGAAAAAGTAAAATGAAATAATGCCATTTACTTATTCACATAGATATTCGACTAGTTGAATAATCACATTCAATATCAATAACAACTTTCATAATGATGGAATGCATAATGCCAGACTATCAAAACCACGTAGCCAAGGCCTCGTGCCAAGACTACAAATAATATTTTGTCAAGGTCTTCTGCCAAGAAACTAGTTTTTCTCATGAGACCTTCTGATGCATCAAGGTTCTATAGTGGGCTCCACCCGTCACTTACTATGTCCAATTTATTCCATTTATGAAAAGGTTTAAACATATCATAAACTATAACATAATTGTATCGCATAAAACATTCATAATGGAAACATAACATTTCCACATTTCAGTTAGAAAATATCAATACAACACATTGATATAATAAAACCATTTTCAATAGTAAAATAAAATAAATGTAAAACATTGTATTTATTTTTAATTTAAAAAATGATATGGCTTGTAGAGGAAGCTCAAACTCAAATAATGGTAACGACGATGAAGATGTTGTTGTCGCCACATACGTACGACACAAAAACATTCAATTATGTCATTCAGTAAAACACTTCATATAATAATATTCCTTTTGAATAAACATAGATGTCAAAGGGTTTTATACACTGTATAAAATAAAGTTGTGTATAAAACAAAATATGCCTTAATGAAAGGAGATTGAGACGAAGTCCCTTACCTCGTGTTTGACTTGACTCGGTCATTCTTTAAACTCATCAATAATAAACTAGAGTTAATTTCTTCTTTCAAAAGAACCATTTTCAAATTCATTATTCCTTATATATCACTTATTACCATGTTATGAACATTATGTATTTATTTAAGTTAATAATAGTCATTTTGTCGACCTTTGGTACTTGAGTCAAAAATAAACTTCTTATAATTACAAGTTGTTCATGTGGTAAAATATACATTATATTAGTAAATATATTCATGATGGAGGTATCATATATATCATATATATCCAGTATATACATTCATTTATAATATTACATAAAATTTAGAGGTATGAAATGAAATGCACCGGTCATGGAGACGGTAAGCCGTACGTACGCATGAACGCTATATTCATTCCTATTTCATATTTAATGGAATGAAATAATAATGATATAATGTAATATTATAATTTTTGTATAATATCTTATATAATATCATTAACTCCATCCTTTATATGTCCCACATATGGCATTAACGATTCAAATCACTTTGAGGGGGTGGTAGTCCGTACTTCCAAAAATGAAATTATCGCGTTTAAACATAATGGAAATCATAAAGGTATGCCATAAATGAAAAATAAAAAATCATAATGAAAACATAAAAATAATATATATCATTTATAGAAGTAATTTCATCATAATGGCCACCATAATCGGTGTTAAAAGTATATTGAACAATCATCGTTTCATGAGGCAGTAATTTTCCACCCACAGAAATAGTATGTTCATTAACCATTAGACGAAGGTGTGTGTAAGTGTAAATAAAATAATTCTCATAAAAAAATACTATTATATTGAAGATACTTGTGTTGTTACAAAAGAAAGGAATAAAAAGTATTTAAGGGGTTGGAGAAGAAAAATAAACCAAAACAACTTAAGAGAACACATTACCTTAAAATAGGGTAACTCTTTTTGATTTGAGCCAAAGAATCCTTGGGAAGACATCAACACAAAGTGAGGATTATAGGAGTAAGATATGGATGTTGAGAGAGTATTTGGGTAGAGGTTTTCCGAGCCAAATGGCTTGATGGTTTGAATAATGTGTAGAGGTGGGGGCCTTTTATAAGATGAGAGGAGGGACACTCTTGGAAAGTCAAGAAATGTTACATTATTATGAAGTGCTTTTCAGATTTCAAAATACCCACAATTATATATTTCTAGGATAAGGTGATAAGGGTTTGAAATATACCCATTGAACAGATTTTTGACAAGTTTATGTCTTATATTTTAAGTTATCTTTTCATTTTATTTAAATCGTTAATTAATGAGGTAATTGCTGCTTCATCATGGCATCATAAAAAATGTAATTTATTTATTATCTAAAAATTATATAAAAAATACCATGATGTTGGAAATAAATTTATCTTTCCAATGGATATTTATAGTCGAAAACAATATAACTTTTATAACCCCTTGTAAATTGTTTTTATTAAAACAATGCATCTTTGTGGCAATTTTATTTTTACTTTAAATAAAAGGTATCAATGTCATTATCATGCACAAGTGGCTCTAGGGGGTCCCAAAAATCAACCCATGATTTGTCTTGGTCGGCCATGACTCATACAATAAGAGTAGGACATGTGTCAATATATTTGTTTATTCTTATAAAATCTTTTTTACCTTAAATTACAGTAATTACCTCTAATCGCGGTTAATAAAACTCAAAAGTAACTATTCACCAAAAATTATTTTCATCTCATTGATCCACAAATTAATTCCTACTTACTACCATGTATGTCAGATTTTTGAAATAAAATTTACAGAAGCGGAAAATTTTATTTAAATGAAAAATCAGTTTTTTAACTACCACTTACTGATTTCAATATTCCTAAAAAATTGATGTTTTTCAGAATAATACAAAAAATTAACCTTAAGATATAATTTATATTGTAAATTCAAAATTTTTGTCTATTTTACAAAATTAAAAAAAATATAATATTCATTAATTAATTTTATAATTAATTTCTGTTGTCAAAACAAATTGCGTGTTTTTATAAAACAATATCAATCAAATGATTGAAAATTGTTTATATACAATTTCAAAGTGAAATTAATTCTAATGACCACCATGGGATAAAATGGTAAAATTATATTCTAATTATAATTTAAAACCACTCAATAGTATAATATATCACTATTAATGAATTAGATTAAAAAAATTGTTTTTATGTATTTTTCACTATTCATCGAAGATTGGATGTTCTCAAAAAAATACCAAAAATTCAAATTAGGATAATTTCAATGTTCTGAGTCCAAAAATGAAGTCAATTATGACATATAAAATTTATATAATTTCAAAAAGTCGGTATTACTATTCATAAGGGCTACTTTGATTGGTCGCGGTGTGTTAGAACTGGGGGGTGCGTACAACACACGCTGCTCTATTATTCAAAGGGAAGCGTACCAAAGAAACTTGGGGTGTTACATTATCCACTCCTTCAATAAAATGCATCCTCTAAATTTGAAATTGTTCTTCAAAAATAAAAGGATGAAAGTAGACAATACCTTTGTTGAAAACCCATTTTGGAAATAGGGTTAATAAAATATTGCCTTAATAAGAGGTAAAGGGAAATGAGAAAGTCACCACAAAATTATGATTTCGGTTAGGATAAAATTGGTGGATATTAGTGAAAAATAATTGGAGGGAAAATGTAAATATTGGTAGGACGTGATTGATGTCATTAATCACAAACAAGTGTAAAATTGAGGGCATCAAAGCCTTCAATCTATGGTGATTTAAAATATAATAAATTCAACAAAACATAAGGTATTAGGATAACAAATTTTTTTAAAACCGCTTTCCAAATGATTAAGAATTAATTTATTCATAGAATAAGTGAGAGTTATATATATATATATCTACTTGACAAGTATAGTTTCAACCTTCAACTAATTTCTACAACAAACTCATCTTTCCCTTAAAAAGACAATAGAACTCAAAAATATTATATTTATCCTAATCATACAAGGTTCTAAATATTAACAGATACCGTTTTGATTAGAAAAACTATTTTTTAATAACCAGGGACTTCATGTAGGCTAGTGGAAGGTAATAAAGTCCTATCACACTATGGTTGTGGGTTTGATTCCTGCAGCTTTGTCCGACGCGACGAGTTATCCCCCAACCTACAGATTGTCCTTTTCCTAAAACTATAGTATTATAATATCACAAAAAGATTCTTCAGAAATTTTATAACCTTAAAAAATATTTTCCAAATATCAACATAATCCATTCAAACCTTCATAGTTATCCAAAATACCTCTTTCCAGACTTTCTCTAAAAGGACTCTAAATTCCAAGATCAATTGTAACATCAGATTACCCAAACAATGTAAAGTTTCTATTATTGTCACATACTAAAAATATGATTACTTTCATCATATTAAAACCTTAATGAAAAAAACAATTACTACAGTACAATCCTTATATATATATCACATTATTCTTATAACCATAATATAATCCTTGAGTCCAAAAGCACCAATACATTAATTATTCCACTTCAACTGTAGTAACAGCATAATATTGTCCTTGATCCCTTGTCCTTTTTTGAGGTAGGTTTCCCTGATGCTTATGACATTCATTTGCGTATTTCCCCACTTCCCTACAATTTTAGCATTCAACATTGATAACCTCTTTCTTTCCCTTGCAATCACGAACATGGTGACCTTTTTCTCCACATTTATAACAAACTCCCATTCCTTTTTGGAAACTACCAGGGTGATTCTTCCCACAATTAACACATAATGGAAAATCCTTCTTTCCTTTTTTCCCATTATTTGTCTTTTTTTCAACCATTCTCTTCTTCTCTTGCTTTACTTTTTTTTCATAAGATTTAGAAAATTTCATTTCTGTCTTGATAGAACATGAGACTATATCTTTGTACATTGAGAAAGATTGTGATACTAAAGCTCGAAGGAGAAATGGTTTTAACCCATCTAAGAAATGATATATCTTACTTATTGGGTTACGTATATAATCTGTAGCATTCCTCCCGAACCTTGTAATGTTAGCCTCATACTTTGTGACATTCTCATCATCCTTTTTTATCAGACTCAGAAATTGCCTTTCCATAGCTGCTCAATGGTCACAAGGAAAGTATTTTTCTAAGAAAAGATCTTTGAACCCTCTCCATTCCATACTTGATACTTCTTCATCTTCCGTTGTATTTTTAATCAACGACCACCATTGATCAGCATCTCCAATGAGGTGGTAAACTTCAATGATAACTTTTTCCCTTTCACTACTCCCCAAGGCATGTAATATTTTCTCTACGGAATTTATCCATTGCTCAGCTACTAAGGGATTTGTACTCCCATTGAATGTTGGTGTTTGTTACCTCGTGAAGCAGTCTAACATTGATCCTCCACATTGCGGATCAGGGTGCTCCATACGAGTAAGGTTATTATTCATAACCTTATTGAGTTGTCCCAGTATGGTGATTAGCTGATCAGCACGAGTTGTATCACCAGCTCCTACATAGTTATCTTGAGAAGGAGGGAAATTCCTACATGGAGTGCATGCATTGATACAGTTTCCATTCTATCAACTAGGAGCCATTTCTAATCAATGGCATAAAATAGATTAGTTTATGAATCTAAATACAAAATAAAAAACTTGTAAAACCCCTAACATAAATTGAAGAGTTTATGGATATAATCCATAATCATAAAATTGTTCTCTTGGAATAATTATATACTCATAAACCCTTCATAATGGTTTTTAATGAAATAGTGAATTATCTTAAACATATCCCCCAGGAGTGTCGTAACCAAGAGTGCAGCAAGGCCCATTATCGTGCACCATTTCCCGTTCGCGTCTAGCTCAAATTAGTGTTTTCGGGTTTTACCCCTAGGTACATATGTTCCAGAGCTTCCTTTACTTACTCATATCCAGACATGGATGTATTTCTCCAAAAAATATACAAAATCACTATAATAACAAGATTCTAGGAATATCTTCTACACTAATCCTTAATGTATATCTTAGGGATACATGTTCTAATCAGAGTTTATCTAAATCTAGCTTTCAATGTTAGTACTAAATTGCCTCTGATACCAACTGTAACGCCCCGACCCCAGTTACCCAGAGTCGGAGCATTATTACCTAACATTGGCATGATCACAAAAGATCATGTTTCCAATGATCGATTAGTTTAGTAGCCTTGGAAACACTAGATACATTCATAAATGTCACATTACATCACAAAGTGACAAACTATAATAAAATAGTCTCCATATTCCACACCCATATCCCCTTCAGAATATGCCTGTAGGTTAGTCATAAAATATTTCTTCACATCCTGGAAAAAATAAAACATATAAAGGGGTGAGCTCAGATGCTCAGTAAGGATAACAATATAGCAGAAACTTTCATAAATAAATATAAACATTTAAGGCAATGTATAAATAAAAAAATTCCTTTTAAACATGATCTTTAGTTTAATATGGAAAAAGTAAAATTAAATAATATCATTTACTTATTCACTTGGATATTATACTTGTTAAATAATCACATGCAATATCAATAACCACTTTCATAATTTTGGAATGCATAATGCCAGACTGTCATAACCATGTAGCCAAGGCCTTGTTCTAAGAATAAAAATAAGATTTTGTCAAGGCCTTGTGCCAAAACACCATTTTTTCTCATGATATCTACCGATGCATCTAGGAGCTATAGCGGGCTCCACCCGTCACTTACTAAGTCCAATGCATTCCTTATATGAAAAGGTTTAAACATATCATAAACCATAACTTAATCGTATCACATAAAACAAGCATAAAAGAAACATAACATTTCTACAATTTCAATCAGAAGATATCAATACAACACATTGATATAATAAAACCATTTTCAATACCAAAATTAAAGAAAATTAAAACTTGGTATTTATTTTTCATTTATAAAAATTAATGGCTTGTAGAGGAAGCTGAAACTCAAATAATGGTTACGGTAGTGGAGATGTCATTGTCAACACATACATACGACAAAAAAACATTCCATTTCGTCATTTAGTAAAATTATTCATATAAAAAAGATTCCTTTTGAATAAACGTAAAAGTAAAAGGGGTTTATACACCGTATAAAAGAAAGTTGTGTATAAAACAAAAAATGCCTCAATGAAAGGAGGTTGAGACGAAGTCCCTTACCTCGTGTCCGACCTGAATCGGTCGTTCTATAACCTCCTGAATAATAAACTAGAGTTAATTTCTACTTTATTATGAACCTTTTTAATGTTCATTATTCCATTTATATCACTTATTACCATGTTATGAACATTATGTAATTATTTAAGTTAATAACTGTCGTTTTTTCAATCTTTGGTACTTAAGTCAAAAATAAACTTCTTATAAATACAAGTTGTTCATGTGGTAATAAATCCATTATATCCAGAATTATATTCATGATGTAGATTTCATATATATCATATATATCCAGTATATACATTCATTTATAATATTACATAACATTTATAGGTAAGAAATGAAATGCACCGTTCATGGAGACGGTAAGTCGTACGTACACATGAACACTACATTCATTCGAATTTCATATTTAATGGAATGAAATAATAATGATATAAAGTTATATTATAATTCCAGTATAATATAATATATTATATCATTAACTCCATCCTTTATATGTCCCACATATGGCATTAACGATTCAAATCAATTTGAGGGGGTGGTATTCCGCACTTCCTAAAATTAAATTATCGCGTTTACCCATAATGGAAATCATAAAGGTATTCCATAAATGAAAAATACAGAAGCATAAAGAAAACATAAAAATAATATATATCGTATATACAAATAGTATCATCATAATGTCCACCATGAGAGGTGTTTAATGAAGATTGAACTATCATCGTTTTGTGAGGTAGTAATTCGCCACCCAGAGAAACAGTATGTTCTTTAACCATTAGATTAAGGTGTGTGTAAGTGTAAATCAAATAATTCTCATAAAAACATCCTAGTATATTGTAGATACTGGTTTTTTATAAAAGAGTGGAATAAAAAGAGTTTATGTGGTTGGAGAAGCAAAATAAAACAAAATAAAATAAGAGAATAAATTACATTAAAATCGGGTAACTCATTTTGATTTGAGCTGAAGGCTTCCTTAGAGAATACTTCTACCCAAAGTGATGCTTCTCGGAGTAATATATGGAAGTTTATAGAGTATTTGGGTAGAGTTTGGCCGAGCCAATTGTCTTGAAGGTGTGAATAAGGTGGTAGAGGTGGGGGCTTTTTATAAATGGAGAGGAGGGGTACTCTTGGAATGTCATGAAATGTTACATTATTGTGAAGTGATTTTCGGATTTAAAAGGTCCCAAAATTATATATTTCGAGGATAAGGTGATAAGGGTTCTAAATATACTCATCCAACAGGTTTTTTCCAAGTTTATGTCTTAGATTTTACATTATCTTCTCATTTTATTTAAATCATTAATAAATGAGGTAATTGCTGCATCATCATGGTGTCATAGAATGTTTAATTTATTTAAAGTATAAAAATTATATAAAAAATTCCATGATGTAGGAAATCTTTTTATCTTTCCAATTAAAATTTATAGTCGAAATTATAACTTGTATAACCCCTTGTAATTTTTTTTGTAAAACAATGCATGTTTGTGACATTTTTTTCATTTAAATTAAAGGTATTACTGTCATTATCTTGCACAAGTGGCTCCATGGAGTCCCAAAAATCATTCCATGATTTTTATTGGTCGTCCATGACTCATTAAATAATAGTAGAACATGTGGAAATATATTTTTATATTCTTATAATATCATTTTTACCATAAATTATCCTAATTAAATCTAATCGCGGTTAATAAAACTAAAAAGTAACTATTCACCAAAAAATATTTTCATCCCATTGAACAAAATTTTACTTCGTAATTACAACCATGTATGTCATATTTTTGATATAAAAATCACAGAATCTATAAATTTTCATTTAAACGAAAAATCAATTTTTTTAACTACCACTTATTGGATTCACTATTCATCAAAAATTGATGTTTTTCATAACAATACCCAAAATTCACCCTAAGATATAATTGATATTCTAAATTAAAAAATAATTTATATTTTACAAAATTCCAAACATAGAAGTTTCATTAATTAATTTTATAATTAATTCCCGTTGTCAAAACAAATAGCTTGTTTTTAAGAAACAATATCAATCAAAATATTGACAGCTGTTTTTGTCCAATTTCAATGTGAAATTAATTCTATTGACCACCATTGGATAAAATGGTAAAATTGTATTATAATTATACATTAAAACCACTCAAAAGTATAATTTATCACTATAAATTATTTAGATTAAAAATGTTTTTTTTTTCAGTGTTTTTCACTATTCATCAAAAATTCGATGTTCTCAGAAAAATACCACAAATCAACTTAGCCTAATTTCGATATTCCAAGTCCAAAAATGACATTCATTATGAAATATAAAATATATATAATTTCAAAAAGTTTGTACTTCTATTCATAATGGCTACTTTGATTGGTTGCGGTGTATTAGAACTCGAGGTTATGTACAACACACGCTGCTCTATTATTCAAAGAGAAGTGTACCATGGACGCTTGGGGTGTTACACTCTACTAGAGTTTTATGCTTATTCCATGAACCTCCAAAATCAAGGATTTGTGCACGAAGCATGTCCTCAACCACCAGAATCATACGCTCGGACTGGCCATCTGTCTATGGATGGTAAGATTTATTCAAAAGTACATGTGTGCCCAAATATTTCTGATGCCCGTGCCAGACCCGAGAAGTAAAATGATCATCCTTTTCTAAAATAATGGAGTGTGAATCTCCATGAAGACGTATAATCTCTATGATGTACAACCATCCCAACTCATCAAAAATGAAGGTCTCCTTGATCAGCAAGAAGTAAGAAACCTTTGTGATTCTGTCAATGAAAACCAAATGTGCATCATTCCCTCAAGGAGACCTCAACAACCTTGTTATTAAATCCAACGCGATATCGTTCCACTTATACTCGGGAATGGGAAGCAGCTGCAAAAGCATTGCTGGCTGCTGATGGTCTGCATTCACTTGTTGACAGGCGGAACACCTTATGACGAAACCAGCAACATCCTTCTTCATACATGAACACCATTACTGACAGTATAGGTCAAGATTAATCTTGGTGACACTAGGATGAACTGCCCAAGCTGAGGAATTAAAATCCTATATCAGATCCTCGCGTATTTCTGCTAGCACCCATACATGACCCTGGATCCTCCAAATCTCATCATTACCTACAGTAAATCCTGGAATATGGTCTCCTCCTAACATGATCTCCCCAAGGACTAGGCCTTCTGAATATGATAGATACATCTTTAAAACACGGTCGAGAAGAGTAGAGGTAACAGCAACAGAAGAAAGAAACATCTTCCCTGATAGTCATGAACTTCAAAAATCTTCATAGAGAATAGATCCGTAAGTTATCACTTACTGCTAGCCTTATGAACTTCCCATATATGAGTCATCCTGCTCAACGCATCAACAACCACATTGCCTTTCCCCAGCCTATAGGAAATCTAAATGTTAAAATACTGAAGGTACTCAACCCACCTTCACTGTCTCATGTTTAGATCACACTGTGTGAAGATGTACATGTGACTCTCGTGGTCGATAAAAAACACAAAATTCTCTCCTAGAAGATAATGTCTCCAACATCGCAATGATTGTACAACTGCTGCCAATTCATGATCACGCGTCGGGTAATTCCTCTCGTGTGGCCTCAACTGCCGAGACCATTACTCATTGACTCCATCTCCCGACATAAGCACAGCTCCAAGCCCGATACTTGATGCATTACAATAAATAGTATAGATATAGCATGGATCTGGATAGAATAGTATAATTGCTGAAGTCAACCTCCATTTCATCTCCGTAAAGATGGACTCACAATAATCTGACCACAAGGACTTTGCACCCTTCTTAGCCTGAAATGTCAGTGGTGCTGCTAAGCATGGAAAATTATTTATGATGTGTATGTTGTATCCAGCCAGCCCTAAAAAACTCCATACCTCAAAGAAGTTATTCAGATGCTCCTAGGAAACTACTATTCTCATATTTTCGGGGTCTACCGATACTCCTGCCTCTGAGATAACATGACCCAAAAAGTGAATATGATCCATCCAAAAGTGGAATTTTGAGAGATTAACATATAACTAATGCTCTCTCAGTGTACTCAAAATGATCTCAAGATGGGTGGAATGGTCATGTAGAGTGTGATATTACACCAAGATATCATCCACAAAAACCACCATGAAGGAGTCCAAGTATGGATGGAACACTTGGTTCATCAGTGCCATGAAATCTGATAGTGCGTTCGTAAGACCGAACGACTTAACCATATACTCCTATAGACCATAAATGCTCCAGAATGATGTGAGTGGTATATCTGATGGTATAACGTGCAAATGATGGTAACCAAATCTCATGTTAATCTTCATTAACACTCGTGCTACTCGAAGCTAATCAAAGAGATAATCAATCCATAGTAAGGAATATCAGTTATTGACGGTCAACTGGTTCCACATTCGATAGTCCACAAAAAATCTGAGGGTACCTTCTACCTTCTTCGAAAACAGGACAAGAAATCTCCTAGGAGAAGTAGTGGGTAAGATGAAACCCTTTTCCTGCAACTCCTCAAACTGCATCTTGAGATTCTACAACTCAGGTGTAGCCATCCTATAAGGAGATATGGACATCGGTTCTGCTCCTGGAACAAGCTCAATAGAAAATTACACCTAACGCTTTGGAGAAAAAAACCTAAAAAATTCCTCTGGAAAGGCATATCATAAATGATCCACCAGTGGAGGAAAGTCTAAATGTGATGTCCCCTTGTCATCAAGATATAGACTATCAATCTAAGTTGGAACTCCTCCTAGAACAAGATGCTTGGGTCTTACTTGGCTTTCCTGGATGCCCCACTCACCCTTATGATGAAAATATCCAACTTTTGGTGACGTGAAACTCACCCTGCATAGATAATAGTCAACAATTACCTGGAATGGAACTAACCAGTCCATCTCGAGAATGACATCGTATCCTGTCATCTCTAGGATATAGATGTACCATAATAAGTGACACCCACCAACGTATAGAGGTAACTCCCTGCACGGAGATACACTAGCCATTATAGACCCCAACGGAGTGTCTAGTGTCAAGATATCAACAGAAGAAATGATTCAGAGACCAAGCCTCTCCCCGACAGAAATAGATATAAAGCTATGGGAAGACCCTATATCGAAAAATACAGAAGCTAAAACCGAGGATACTAAGATCGTACCTCGAACGGTAGAGAGTTCGGGATCCTGCTCTAGCTGGGTCTTCTCCACTGCAAAATTATTATCTGTACCTCGGCCCTGTGACCCTACCTAACCACTCTGAGCTAATACACTCTGATGTCATTGATAACCGGGTGACTGGATACTATAGTCATAACCTCCACCTCAGCCTGACTGACCAGATGAACTCCAGTTCCTAGACTAGTGAGAAACTGGTGGTGCTGCTCTTGAACACAGAGTCATAGAAGAACCCCTGTCAATAGTTACTAGTGAGAAAAAACCAATAGAAGCACTGATGGTGACCCATCTTTCCGCAACATCAGAAATCCACCAGGTCCCTTGGGAAATGTGGCCTCATATGCCTACTCTTCCCGCACTATTAGCACACAACCAGGATACCCGAAGATGCATCCCAGATACTCTGATCTCCCCATGCAGTCTCCCTGTGGAACTTCCTACTATCAATAGAAGGAATACAAACTCTGGAAGCCAAACTGCCCTAGATCACAGCTCTAGAATCCCTCATATTACAGTACGTGATTAGTGTCAGTTTCATGATAGAGGATATTTACGTCAACCTGAAGATATTCACCTGAAATCGAATGTCATGCCTTAGACCATCCACAAACTTCCATGAAATAAACAAATCCTCACCTCCTAGAATAGGTGTGAAAATTTGTAGCTCTAGGATGCTATAGGAATACTCCATAACAATAAGAGTACCATGCTCCAGACTATTGAACTATCGAGATCGATTGGACCTCATGGTCTCTAGATATATGTAATCGTAGAAGTTCTCATGAAACTCATCTCATGCCATATTTTGCTGGTGTCCCACCTGTGAGGTCACATCCCACCACCTCTTGGCGGAGTTTCGAAACATGTAGGTAGTGAGCATCACCCTCTTCTCTGGTGGTATCCCTAGATTCTCAAAAATCCTCAGTGTGGATTCAAGCCAAGACTCTTCATCCTACGGTCCTCCACCCCCTGAGAATGTGGGAGAATGCTGCTACTGAATGACCCGCGTCAAATCTTCCATCGACGGGGCAGGAGGCAGTTCTCCCTGAAAGGACTGCATGAGCCTCAAAAATAACTCCCTAAACTATGAATTAGAACCTATGTTAGGTAAAATGGCTGGTGCAATGTCTAGAATGATAGGAGGATCTACAGGTAGTCCCTGTTCTTCTATTTCTGGTGCCTGCTCATCGCTTGTCAACTAGCGAACTACCAGAGGATGTCTCGATGGAATGATTTTTAAAGGTCAAGACCACACCTTAGATCAAGATTATCAAGTACTAAAAACAAGATTTGTATGAAGGGAATAAGAAAATGAAATCACTCATGTTTTACAAAACCTGACTACAAGGCGTGGACATTTCCTACACGGCCTTTTCCCTTAAGTTATTTACATGGGAATGCGCTCCTGCCGAAACTGGTCATGTGACACCCCAAACACACAACACAATGTCTTAACACACGGCATGCACCTGAATCCTCTTCCCCTGCCTGAGTCCTTCTACACGGTTAAGCGACATGGCTCACTTAAGACAAGACTACACTGCGTGTTCAAGGCAGACAGGGTGTGTACTTTACAAGCATCACTCGGCCCATATTGTTAGTGACACGACCTGCTACATGACTCACACTAAACGGCGTGTTCAAGGTAGACACAATGTGTATGTGAAAGGACAACACCAACCCATGTTTTTCGTGACACGACCGAGTACTTGTGTCAGACTACAAGGCATGTTCAATCCTGACACATCCTGTATAACTTAAGGATTATACATCCGTTTTGTTAGGTACATAGGAGGAAACTGGGTCAATACTACATGGCATGTTACCACCAGAATTTCCCCAACTCATGTCTCTGACCACATAGACTTTAACACAATTACATAATACATGGGTTGTACATATGGTACACATAGTGTACTTAAGAAAAACAATTACTTCCAAAACAGAAGAACACACACGCGGGTAGAAAAAACTACACGGTGTGTCTTATAGGATTTTCTAGAGAGTAAGCCTCAGAAACTACACCGGAGCCCAGAAACAAACTAAAATGAAAACCATGGTGCCAAATTCCGATCCATGAGGGCCCATACTCCCCATGAATCAATTTTTGACATCTTATACATGTTATAACATAGAAAACCAGGCAATGATCCACTAAATTCTAGTCCATGAGGTCACATTACCCCTCATGAACCAATGTTTGGAATTCATTCAACAAAACCCTACACAAAAATACCCTATCAAAAAGCAGGTATTTTTATCATGACAATTATCACAACAACATTCATATCTAGCACAACACCAATCATAACAATATTCAATTGAAAATGCACCCTAGATGGTATAGCAAGAATGCATGACATGTGATCCCTAAAAAGTGCCTATATGATGCATGAGATAAAATAACCTCATCTCATTAGGTTATAATGAATATAGTACCCCAATATCATCAACAATAACATCAAAAATCATGTGAATCACTCAAGGTGAAACCAAATCAAATTTAATAATTTCAAAACTAGAAAAATTTCAATTAAAAGAGGTCAGTTGGATTTTCCCTTTAAACGGGTTAGCTACTCTAGGGAACAACTTATTTCCAATTACATATTTTATCCTATACCAGGCTAAAGGCTCCAAATATTATGTCAAGAGAAATGAATTACTCTAATACCAATTTATAACATCACTGTTCTGGAAGCCATCCAGAGGCGCCCCGTACCGGGTTGGTCACATAGCCTCAAGGGTGTTTCCCCAAATGCCAGAGGCTATTAACTAGAAGTGAGGACCTTGGGTGTGATAGTGTGGAAACTATGATCTCACTGGTAGAGTAACACATCAGAAGGGAAACAAATACACAATAGTGGAAGTCATAAATTTGCAAACAGCTGTAATAGAAGATGTATATAATAACAAAAACTGAAGCACATGTAGAGATGATGCATGGTAACATGTGACTAGGAATGATGCCAAACAAATCAATATGATGGAATACAATAGTACTAAACCGAAGTACAAAATGAAAACAGATAACAAATCCTTAGCAATGCAAGCCTCACATTGGTCCCACGCTCTCCAGATCCACAGTCAATCAAGAACCGGAAGTAGAAGGGCGCTTTCCCTTGTCTTTACCTAGAGCAATATAATCAATTTTGGCCCAAAAGAAAGGCCCAAACATGCTATGAGACTAAATACCAATAGGAAACCACCAAAAGATCTATGTGAAATAGTCAGTGAATATATAGCATGTAAAAGTAATGATACAGTAAACAATAAAGTAATCAATAGAAACAATTCCTCATATCAAAATAAATAATCATCAACAATAACCCTCTAGGAATTTCACACAACATATCCCCTCTAGTTCAGTTATATGAATATATAACGACTCTCTGAGGAAGCTCATACCATCAATTCCCCTTATAGTCAATGGTGAAATAAGACACTCTGAGGATGCTCACACAGTCAATTCCCCTTATAGTCTATGTTAGTCAAGGAATCGTTGTGGAAGCTCACACGATCAATTCCCCTTATAACCCTAATGTCACAGACACTCTGAGGAAGCTCACACAGTTAATTCCCCTTATATCGAAAGCCATTCAATTAAAGTAAAGACTCTCTAAGGAATCTCACACATTTAATTGCATTTATAGTCTAAAGGCATCAAGGACTCTCTGAGGAAGCTCACATGATCAATTCCCCTTATATCCCCAAGTGTCCCTAGGATATATGAGGAAGCTCACTCGGTCAATTCCCCTTATAGACTAATGTTCTCAAAGACTCTATGAGGAATCTCAATCGGCCAATTCCCATTATAGTCTACTACAACAGCTTATCATAGCCCTGTGTAGGTCGACGAGCATAGTAGTGCAATATGGCCAATGTAAACTTGCAGTACTACTTGGATAACCAGTCTACAAAAAATCAATCAGGTCAAAAAACAAACTCTCCACCCTATAGCAACAGGCATGGATAACAGGAATGGCGGCCAAAAAGGCTATTTAGACCAATGGTTGGAAATGGAAAATGCATGGGAAATTCATACAAAGCATAGAAATAAATCTTAATAATATCCAATTAACCTCTACATAAGCATACAAACATGGAAGGAACTCAATAAGGGTAAAATGGAAAATGCATAAAACATCGTTCAAGGGTATTGGCATAATTGCACATTATATTAAAAGAATTTCAACAGAAAGGCACAAACAACCTACATCGGCGTTTCGAGATCGATATACACCAGCACCGGCCCTTGGATCGACCTAGAATGTGGTAGATCTACAGAAACATCTTAAAAGTTCAAAGGAGTATAACTTGAGGAGGAAGAGGACACATGAACGAAAACTCAATCATAAGAGAGAGAAAACCAAGGCGATCCCAACACAATCGATGACAGATGAATCCGATATCGGATGGAGGCTTGAGGGCTCAGAGAAGGATCACGGTCATACAGGTTCTTTCGAACATTAAAATCCTAAAAGAAGACAGTTCTTGTGATTACACGCGGCCCTGGTGTGTTTAATGTAAAAAACTGAAAGTACACAGCGTGTACATTTGAAGTACACGACATGTACTCACATTTTCTGCACTCCGCTTAAGGTGGCCTCCAGGTCACCCCCACATGGTCGTGTCCATGGATACTATACAGCCAGCAAACGGTTACATTTGGTAACTATGTCAACGATGTGTACTCATAATTTACACAATGTGTAATTCAAAAATTTCTTTAATTTCATCCTCTTCTCAATAACTAACAAAAAAGGAAAAACGTATCTAAAAAGAAGTTCGGGATTCATAAAAAGGACCACCCACAAAATCACACATCTAATATAATGACATAACATCATGATCATAACAAATAAAGTTTCCCTACTACAACATACCCAATGATTTTCTTATTTGACACACCAAAATCAAATTTAATATTCTCCAATCCTATACACATATACCAAATCACATAACATCACATTACAGTTAAAGAAACTGAGGTCACACATCACAAACCATAAAATCCCACCTACAGACACTTGAGATATACATCATATAACATCATATCATACCCATGGACACCTGGGTGAGAACATCACATCATATACTTCCTATAAATAACAGGGACACACATGAAATGACCTCAAATCCAATATTGACACCTAGGAAAATATATCACATTATATCACATAACATCCCACATTCATACACATTTTTCACACTTCACCACTGGCTAATCGTCAACACCAACCCATATCACTAATTTTGAATCAATTTTAGGGGTGTAGGGGATCTTGAAATCCATACCAAAATCATATGAGATGATAGGGAAACACCATGAAATCATAACCTATTATAATTTTAATGTTATCCAACTCATGAGATTCATATATAAAATTACATAAACATTCACGATATATATAAATAGCTCCCATTACCCAACATAAAAATTCATATCAATGGAATTGGTACAAACCACATCAAGTCCACTGTAATACACATCCACCATTGTGACTACTTCCACCACTATATTCAACACCACACTATAGAAATATAATCCAATAAATTTCTATCATTTAGTTAAAGTATTTTCCATATTTTAACATTTTCCATTTAATTTAATATTAAAAATCTCATTCATTTATTAATTTAATATATCCAATTACCATATAACCATTTATAATGTATCTAATTTATTTAAAATCATATTTTTTTATTAACATCATTATTCATCCAAGGGATAATCATGAAACATTCTCTAACACATAATGCTACAATGAGCCCAAATCGCACAAGCAGTGCCCCAACACCACACATACACCATTGTCATCGCATCACCTCACCCAATCCATATCACCATAAAAACCAAAAATCACACATCCTAAAAACATATCATAACACAAAAATAATATAAATATATAACCACATGTCATAACAACAACCATTTCTCCATAACCACTACCGAAAACACATCGTAGCTTACTGACTGCCACATCACTAACCCCCTAGTAAAAAATAACCTAGAATGTTACTATAAACAACTCACAATATCGCAGAACTTATAGGTAAACATAGAAAGAACAATTATTATCAATAGCATCAAATATAGTCTTCAACAATTATTAAAGGAATTTATCACATTTAATATTTATTAACCGTGCATGTTATCACAAAAATCATAATCCACGGTCAACCAATTTATTATAAAAATATTTTTTCATTAGACATTTTACTTAAGCTGAGATCAGGAAGAAAAACAAAAAGGGTATAAAAATATTAAAAACATTTCAAATAAAGCTTCAAACAACCTTCATTATTAGGAGAGAAACAACATGGCATAAAATCACTAGAATCAAATACGACAGTTTCAAAAAATTTAATTACTCATTCCAATTATTTATTTTTGTAATTAAAATTAATTATCTCATTCGATGAGCCATACTATCTAACCAGTGTAAATATAAACTACCTTGATATCAATAATTTCATATAAATAGGTTAGAATAAGGATCCCCTACATTAATGAATAATTTAAATATCACTACACTATATAGGAAGAATACCAAACATCCTGTAAAAAAAATACATCGTGAGATCACAGATAAACCTACACTTTATAAAATGATTTTTGAAACAAATCCAATACTTTCCCCACACACAAAAATACATCATAGTTGTGATACCTCAAAGCTATAATTAGGAGTAACCAATTGGAAATGAGAAGAACATACCATGTACAACCAAAACACAACCATCAGTACCCATAGAGGGAAATGAGGGAAGGACTGATGAAAGATCCCCAAAAATCCCAATGGAATCTTATATACATAAAAATAATGAATCAAGGATGAAATAATGAAAATTATCTAAAAATGAATTAAAAAAATACGATCTCTCTGATTTCATGTCATGTAACCATATCATGAAGTGTAACTCAATATTTATCCTTATATTTAGTTTCAAATCAAAATCTGGTCACCTTAGTACACACCATGAATTATCTTCCATGAAATTAATAAATTTCATAATCTCAATGTTATCTTGGAAAAAATACATGAAACTAGTCAACTACACATGATTTGAACTACCAATTTTGAACGTGAATCCTGTTCAAACATTGAAACACCGGCTATAACACTCTATAGCCTATGCCCCCTGAGACCTATTGACCACATAAAAACACCTCCATATTCCCAAATAAAAATTTAATGGGACTAGAAGGCTTATTAAATGACAACACTAGTCTATGAGGGTATTTTCTCACTCATAAGAACACTTCCTAGTTTCAAATTCAATGATCCATGACATAGTTCAAGAAGTAATTGGTCAACATTATCCATTGGTCATAACAAACACATAATGTGGGACATTCATGTCCTTTATTGTTCCACACTTACTTTATGGAACAAATCAATCTAATTTAATTCTATTTATGGTAAAATTAAACTAATTACAATTTTTCATACTTTGAACACCATATTCATAATGAAATAATTCATTAATAAAGCTTGGGACTGACATCCATATAATTGTAGGGTCTTATTAATTGAATAGAATAAGTTGAGTTGACGTCAATTGGTAAAAATAAAAATTCATGTAATATGATACTAAATGAAGTATCAGATGATTATTATTACATAACAAAACATAAGAACACCATATTATTATAAAAATTTGATATAAAATGTGACAACCCGTGTTATATATATGTCTAGATTTTTATTATTTATTTATTTTATTTTTTAGATTTTTAAGGAGTAGTATAATAAAAAAATTGATGAATTGTTTTATAGATTACGGACCATGGTCAGTAAGTGGTTTGTTCTTACTGTGTACACTAACTATGCAAACATTTAGACAATTTTCATATAGGGGTTTCTTGATCCATTAATGGTTGTTAAAACCATGTTGTTTCCATGAAAAACTACATGGTACATGCTGATTTGTATGAGTAGTTTATTGGTTTTCTCCATTTTAGTATATGTTATGTGGAAAAATTATACCAATGGAGCTTATGAAATTATATTTTCTCTAGTATTACCCAAATGATATATGCATGTTTTCAGAAACTATGTGTTCAAATCATGCGGTTAACTATGTTTATCTAAAAGTATGAAATTAACATTATAGCCTTATTAATGATAACCCAAATAACATCATGTATTCCTCTACTCACTTAAAATAGATGTCCCATCAATGGATTTCACTTCCTCTTTATCTTCTTTAGTGATTTTTATTTCTTATACAGATGATTATTTACAGTAATTTCTGATTAGTTATAGATTTCTCTTCATTTCTCTATTTTGTTTGTTATTTTTCTAGTTTCACCTAGTTCTCCTCCCCTAATCAGATTTAGTGGACACTTTCAGTTTTATGGATGATTCAAAACATTATTTTATTATGTTTGATGTGTTTGAGGATCTGTGTTCTCTTTATGATTGGTTTTTGGGAAAAAAATATTAAGCTTAAGTTGAATACGAGGTCGGAGTCTCTATATAATGGATCATTAAATTATTACAACTTTATGGGTTGATAAACTATTTTCGTAATTGATATAAAATTTTAAAAACGGGTTATTTAGGTTTTATTTATAATTTTCATTACTTCTCATGAATTTTTTCTAATAAAAATAATATTTTAATTAGTTTTCTAATTGTGGTTGATCTGAATATAATTTTGTGCACATTTAGTGTCTGATGTAATGGATACAAATATTATTATATATATATATGATTATTTAAAAGTTGTTTTGAAAAAATTATTTCCATTTTAATGATATATCATTTATTTAAAATCCTTGGATTCATTAATGTATCTTTATTTATGTCATTAGATGTTTTTTATGCTTCCTCGGATGTTTATTTGATGTTACCCATATTATGAGTATTTTTTATGGTTTCACTTGTCAAAAAATGAGTGTATCATGGGGTAACTAGAATGGGTGTTATATAAGTTATGATTTATGATTTATGTAGTTCCGTTGGATGATATAATAACAATTTATTGAAAATTGTATCCTAGAATGACCTAATAAAAGATTATGATGGATGATTTTAAGGTTCCCATAAGATAACTAGAGTTTTATGGGTGATTCATAATGAGTTATTGACTGATGAGTTATATACAATGTCACTTATGTTATACTTATAGAGTGTGGTAATCATTTAATATCTCTCTATGTTATTGGATATTATTATGTTTATTATTCTATGTTTTGTAGTTATAACTTTTTTCTTCAATTACATGTTATTTTTGAATCATATTTTTTTTAAAAAAAATTAAATGGACATAAAATGTTGTATAAAATGATTATTAATATTCCATTCATGAAAAAGATTATTTTTAAAATAATTTTTTAAAATATTACCTATGGTTTCCAGAAAGAATTATATTATATAGATTCGTCATGGTATCCTATGAGGATATGTGTTACACTCTACAGACTCCATTGGTTGTATGTAGACATCATTATGAACGACATAGGTAATGGGAATTGAGCTATGTCATATAGTGTAACATCTTTCTTATTTTTTCATCCTTCAGTGTATAATTATTTATGGTGATCATGGGTCATAATGAGTTATCTCATGGAAATTTTGGGATCTCTTTATAGTTTCTTACATCGGGGGTTATTTATGTATCAAACACACTTGAATGAATATTATTTTAGTAATAACAGGTATATATGATGTTTTATTGATCACAATACCTTCAGTTTATAAAGTGACATCAATTATGTTTAATTTGCATTTTTCTTTTGTTATATACTCATTTTAGATGTTTTTTACTATAACTATTTATTTAGGTGCTTGTACATCTGATATATTGATGGGTAATTCTAAATTTCAAGGGGTATTTTCTATTATATTTATATTTATTTTAAAGGTTAAATTATTCAAATGGATTGTATTTTAATACCCCCGTGGTTTTCTCTATACCATGGTTGATCAAGAACAGTCTAAGAACATTATGGATATCCCGGAAGTGGGATTAGTTTTGTAAAACTCGGCCAATTCAATACAAAATGAAAACTTCAACATAAAATTAGTATGAGAGTAATGTTTGTATAGTTATATCAACATAAAATATATAGAGTTATATAAAATTATGTTCATAACAATCTCTTATTCATACTGAACCATGAGTTTCTATGCCTGGATATGAATTATGTATTTAATTTGTGATTTTTTCATAGGTGTTTTGATGTGATTTTAGACTATTATTATTTTAATATAATTTCCATGTGTTTTGTTTGAAATTTTTTACGGGAATATATGGGAAGAAAACTAGATTATCATTGTCTATAAACAATATTTATAAAATCATGTGCCAACCATATGATCAGGTCTAGACACCTTCCCAATAATGGTCACATGATTAGTGCTTGGTTTTGTAGATAATGATAAACACATTTTATATTATGGAAATTATTAAAATTATGAGGTTTTACACATTTTTTATTTTTCAATTTTTTTATTATTAAATTTTTATGAGTATTTAGGTGAACTTTTTTGATTCATCTGTGATTATTTTTAGCTATGATATATATTGAAGGATTTTTCTGTTTTCATATTTTATAGATCTTGATTACTAGTAATATTCTTTTTAATAACATAAATAGAGCATAAATGAATACATATCTGGCTAACTCTACTCTAGATCCAGTGATAATTTAGTTTATTATTTAGAATATTAAATATTTTGGACATTGATGGAATCTGTGTCAGTCCCAAGTTGTGGATCATGCTTTAATTAAATGAGAAACTCCCATATTATTTTAATGATGAATATGTCCCTCAAAATCACAATGAATATTTGGAGAATATTTAGCGAATCATTATTTTAAATATATCTCATGTTACCAATCATGTAAACTTTTCCATTTATATTTTGGATGGAACAGGCTATAGGTTGTGGAAATCTATTTTATAATCCATGATACCGGAGGACCACACTTGGGATGTGTTTATAATATTGTTTTTAATAAATAATTTTTCAGATACATTGAGTTTTAAAAATTCTATGGATTTCATAATACTGAAATAAGGGAATCATTTATTGATAAGATATTCCAGTTAATATTTTGAGTTAGTCTACCATTCCCTTGATCTCTTAATTAATGATTATGTTAAATATTGATGTTTGAGGGTTATTTTCCATTATCTACCAAGGTATGAGGAAATGGGCCATATGGTATCACATATTTAGACATAGATAGAATAGTTTACTAAATTGATTAGTTCCTCAACATTTATAATAGGAGTGTTAATTATATAGTTATATGACGATGATAGTGGAATTCCATTTTGGTGGTAGTGGGAGTTTTCACTATTCATATACCTCTATTATAGTGTTCACTTCATGGTGTAAATTGTTAGTGTAATTATTTTATATGAAAGCTAATCCTACTATGATATATTACCATGAATATTTCAAGACATGTCACCAATGTGGGTTCTTAGGATACATGACATCCTATATATAATAAATGTCTTTATAATAAAAAAAGTCACAAAAAGTTTCCAAATACACATGAGTGAATTTTAAAACAATGTAGGGAGAATAATTATATTATCAAGTGAAGAGAGGTTCATTTCCATTAAATAATTCATATAGCATGACATAAAATGACTTTTCAAATATTGTAAATCTTTTTGTAAATGATTCCAAAGATCTAGTGAACCTGAGAGGTATGATTATTATTTCTTATCTTACATACTAGGATTTGTTTGATGTTGGTGTATCCCATTCCTTTATCTTTTCTATTTATTTTAATTATTTTTCAACTTCAAACTATCTTGGTGTTTTATATAGTGGATATATCTAATACATTTGGAATGAATTAATATAAGCGATTAAAAGGCCCATGAGTTTCAGTTAATGATTTCTAATGTCTAAATCATGTGGGATTTTTTATTTCATTTTCTATATATCTTTGTTTTTATATGTTACATGTTTTTATTGTTATCTTTAAGGATCATATAGATTGAGATCACTATAGGGATATATTTCTACCATTTTATTAAAATAATATCCAAATTCTAGGAGAGTGGGATATTATATTTGGTAATTCATGGCCTATTTATTAATATATTTATTAATTAATTTATTAGATAACCAAATTTTATGTTATCATGTAGATTATAGATGGATCGATGATGT
Organism: Viscum album; assembly: GCA_963277665.1. Classification (NCBI taxonomy): domain Eukaryota; kingdom Viridiplantae; phylum Streptophyta; class Magnoliopsida; order Santalales; family Viscaceae; genus Viscum; species Viscum album. Next base: position 915,601,725 of record OY728164.1, on the reverse strand, counting down.
GTGTGGTTGATTGATGTCCCAAGGTGTTCCTGGAAGATTTCCTTGGGTATTCCCCATAGAGGATAGTTGAGTTATTTATTAATATTTTCACTAGGTTGTTTTCAATTTCCATACTATCTTATTGAATGTATCATATAGTGTTAATGAAAATAAAAATTTAGTTATAGGATATTGAGAGAAAGGGATTAATTCATTTGAGCATGTCACCCTGAGAATAGCTAGTTCTAATTTAATAGAAAATACAAAAATACATTTCATTTGTATTGATTTATGAAATCCTGATAATTTATCCATGAAAAGTAAATACATATTACCATTATTCCAAGATATTTTGACACACTCATAAGTGTTATATTTTTTTCATATGTCAACCTCATATCAGTATAAAACAACTTATGGGTAAAGGTAGTTTACATTCAAACAAAATTTAGTTGAATTAATACACATTATGAGTTTTATATTATATAATTAAGTCTTAATAATTGTATATATGTTTTCATATCATTCATGAACACAATCATCCATTACTATCTCAATACCATTATTGGTGTGTTTATAATAAGGAAAATCCAAATTGTTTTGTGAATAATAAATGAGATTATACTCTATAAAATGTTTAGTGAAATCAAATTCTAAATAAAATATGTGATGTTTTGGATAATATAGTATATGATAAATCTTTTTTTAATCCTATGAATATCCAAGTGGGGATAACATGAGAAATATAACGGAATGTGTTGGAGGTTAAATGGTTTTTTCATTTGTCAGATACTATAGGTAAGTAGTTTTGGATTTATTGACGTTGTTTTCGACATTTATTTCGTTGAAATGGAAAGGAGTGAGAATTTATATAGATGAGAAATTATAATTACCCATTGATGAGTTAAAATTAATGATGAAATCAGATTCTATTTTAATTCTACTAGATCATGATAATAACTACGAAATGTATTTTGATGCTACGGGTACAGTGTTCTTGTGGGGGTTGATATAATGTTATGATGTTGTAGTGCATGAATATATCTAGTTACACCCTCACAAGAGGTACTACTCCATCAATAACCTTTATATGGAATCTATGATGATGGTCTTGAATATATGATACCGTGATCCTTTTTGGAAATATTTTAGAATATATTTTGATAATAAATTTATGATGTAAATCTTCCCCTGGATTGATTAGAATAATTTTCAAATATACAGTGTTGAGTACCTATAGGATTTTGATTTTTATAAATACTATACACCTATTAAAGGGAATGTAGTGGAAAAATATTTGAGAAGGAATTATTTAACACACACATTGAATAATTCAGCTGGTCAGTGGCATCTTATGGGTCTATTTTCTATGCTTCATATAGATGTGAACGAATTGCAAAAAATAAAATTTTGGGAGAATTTATAATTAACACATTAAACATATAACTATATTAATAAGGAATAAGTTATATATACTTATTCTTATTATATTAATGAAATTATATATTTTTAGGATACCTTAGGTGAATAGTTTTAGTTTCCTTGTTGTTTCAAATTCGATAGAAAGGTGATGTTTTTATATTATTTTTGGGGAAGGGTGATATATTAAATTGGATGTATTCTATTGTAGATGTATACATTGGTGAAACCATGATTTTTTATGAAATGTAATTCTAGAATCACAGGCCCTCGTTGAAGTGGGTTATTATTGTTTTTTGTGTTTTGGTGCATTACAATACAAATGATTAAAGCAAAAAAACCAAAATCATGATGGATTGTTACAACCTATTTTAAATTTTTATTAAAGTGGAATAAAATTTAAAGAGATTATTTTATATGTATACCTAAAATTCCTATGAGGGATAATTATATTTTTTTGTGAGTTTTAATTATATTGTTAAATGATCTTATTTTATTCCATTCAATTTCTCAATGTATGTAGAAGATGTTGGAAACCTATAAATTTTTTAGATAGTAAAATTTCATGGAATACAATCAATTATCATTTCTTATCAAGAAACATGGTATAAATATTAGTTTTAGAATGGTCTATAAGGAGTGATGAGATTTTCTTAGAGCTTTATTATAACTATTTATCAATAGATGGATTGTCAGAGTGGACGGGTAATTTAATTTTATGTATATAGGATTGTATTCATGACATTGTTTTATCATGATGACATATCTATTAGTTGTTGAGTTCTAATGAAATAAGTTTTATAAAAATCCCTAAATATGTAACACATTTAATGGTTTCATTGATTATAATGTTGTTCCTTTAACATTTGGTCTAAATTTAGTGATTTCACCTTCTTGGGATGTATCGTTGTTTTGGAGAAGAGTTATATGATTCATTTTATTTGGTAATGACTGAATATGGATTTGTAAAATCCCCACCAGTAAAAATGGAATGGGAGACTTCAATGGTGATACCAACATATGGTGGTTTCCCCTAGAAATGAAAGGATAAAAATAAAATCCATGGGATTAGTAAAACATTAAGCGATGATTTTAATTGATGTAAAATGTAAGTAGAATAGATGAAACATAAAAAACCAAACTCAATATATGATGCACGAGTATAAATAATACAACTCAAATGAAAAGTAATAATTTAATAATATCAGAGTTGTATTTATATGGTAAGACAAAATGTTTCAATGAAACCAGATGATTAATCGATTATGTAAAACTGATGTGGAATATACACATCACGATATAAAGGAATTCAAATTTTTATAGCATTTACTATAGACAACACTAAGCCTAAATGAATAAAAAAATTATTATTTAATAAATGTTATATCCCAACAATTAGATTTCATGATTAAATACAAATAAAAATATTTTTAAATTTATTTATAATTGTTTTATTTTAATCAAAAAAATTTATAAATCAGTACACTTTTTTCGAATGATTTATATGCTTCCAAAATTAATTTTTAATAAAAAAGTATTTTTTTTTGAAAATAATATAATTAATATTGAATATTTTTTATATTTTGTGTGACATAAAACGTCCATATTGATAATATTATATCAAAATTAACATAGGGTGAAATTTTAAGATTTTCATAATATTATGAATTTATTCGTTAATATTGAAAAACACATATTTTTTATAATACGATCATTTGTTTTAAAAAAATAATGTAATTTAATATTCCCAATATACTGGGATTTACATCATAAACTAAAATATGTTTCATTTAATTTAGAATAATATAATTAACTCCCTTTTAATCAGCAATATTCATGATTTTTAGAAAGTATAATTCTAATTCTAACTAATAAAATTTTTATACCCCATTTTTATTCATTTTTTACATTATATTAAAATTTATTTCCTCTGCTTATAGAGATGTAATTATGGAAATGTATTCCATTTATGAAAATATTTTTTTTAATTGGTAAATTGTTTCATTTATTTTTTAGTTATTATTAAGATTACATGTGGTAAATATTTTACATCATAGTAAGGGTAAGATAGGTAAAATAAGGTTGAAACCATTATTTATAGTCTAAAAATAAAAAAAATACTTCATCCTCTTTTATAAGTGATGTTTTGAAATTTCCATCCATTTTTTATATATAAAGAAACATCATTTGATATTTTTATTTAGACAATTATATTAATTGAAGGAAATAATAAATATAATTATTCAGTCTATTGAATATTATAACTATAAAATTTATAGACAATTATAAAAAGATCATAGGTTTAGTTAATTATTTTACACAAAATAATAATAAATTTTTATTAGTATAATTTATTATTAGTTGTTAGTGATGATTTAAATACCAAAAATTCATACATATTTCTAACATATTTATTCTATAAATTGTAGAAAAAACATTAAAATAATTTTATAAACTCTAAAAGTAAATATTATTGGGTGAGTAATAGTTCCCCAAGAGTATTATAGTTTAATATATCATATTATATATGTGTAAAATGTTTATATTCCAATTCTTTTATTACCATACAGTTCTGAATTCCAAATGTTGTGAAACATTACTAAAATTATATTAATATTATTTTGTGGTAAAAATATTTCATTAAGTTATTTACAAATAATAATAAATGTGAAAGAGTAATAGTTTGATGGGAAACATCCAATAATATCATCCCATGGTTATTTTGGGTCAATTTTACTATATTTGTAAAATTATAACCCTTCAATATTAAATTTTGTTTACCACATTTAACATTTCAATTGGCTAATAATATAGATGAAACCAAATATTAGTTTTAAAATAACACCCAAATCAATCTAAATTTAATTTTCTAGTAATATATCAACCATATCATATTTTTCATTGAATTTTTGAATATTCGGATGAATATGTATTGATAATGACTTAATTATATTTTCTTTTTTTTGTACAACCATGTATGTCAATTCCCACCTATTACATGGAACACATTCTTTATTTTTATTAATCATACTTAAGCCATATATATAAACTAAAAAAATAACATATTTACATAAAAAAATTAGTATACATGAATTACAAGTGATGGTATTTTATAAATATCATTCAAATGGTAATTAATAAGGGATATAATGGAGGCCTATGATGGAAGAGGTAATCATATTTCCTGCTATAATTAAATTTATATGCTATTTTAGATCATAAAAACCTATTTTATTAATAATTAAATAATATATTCATTATTCTATATATAATTATATGATATTATGATAATGGAACCACAAATATATACCCTATATTCTATCAAATGGGAATTGAAGGTTTCACTTGTGTTTATGTGTGGACTGCTGACTCCATGTAATGATAGGATTAATTTTTCATAAACACCTTTAAGGGATGGTAATTATGATGGATTTAATGTCTACACATGATATTTATGAAATAATTATTATTTTGTAATTTTTAAATCATATCAACCTTCTTACCTTCTAATTTGATGGAATGTGATAATATCACTAGACATACATGTGGATGACCACCTTTATGAAGTTTTGTGATTAATTCTCCATATCTACACTATAGGGATTGTAATAAAGATATATTAAATGAATAAATATTATATATATGATATAATACTTCTTATATCAGGGTGAATAATTATTGACCTTTTTTTCATTATATTTCAAAAGGTGAAAATAAATATCATTTGTACAAAAGACCAACCATCTCAATGAAAGATTTTATTAATTTTTCTATCTCATCCTATAATATTCTATTATAAATATGTATATAATAAATATATGTGATATTAATTCCATTAATAAAATTCTGAAGGTGATTTAACCAGGATCACATTACAATGACCAGAACTACCAAGTATAATTTCTCAGGAAAAATGAAACAGTTAACATCATGAAATGATGAATTTTATAGAAATTAATAATTTAAAGGAAATAAATTGTTATAATTGTGTAATAAATGATATTATGAGTATTTAAATTAATTTGTAATATAATTATAATAAATTTTAATTTATTATATTGGAGTTTAAAGAACATTTGATTCATTTCGAACAAAAGGTTAGCGTTTCTCATCTGATTTTTATTTTTGTTAGACCTATGGAAAGTTCAACAATTTTATACATTATATAGATTATGTACTATAAACGAGTAAATATTATTATTTCACTAAATGGAAATTATTTTTATTTTAATATTCACCTATGGATTTAACTTTCATGAGATTTGTATTTGGATATTTCCAAAGGGTTAAGGGTTTAACATCTCAGAATGTCTTTTGTCATTCATATGTTATGATATGAATACATTATATTATAAAAAGAGAATGTTGATCCTTATTATAATTTTATATCATTATTTTTCTATTTTAATGATATTTAATGTGTCATTTTATCTTATTGTTTTACAGGTCTTATAATTCAATAACATTAAAAGTGGTAGTGAATTTATGGTATAATTTCATTATTTCTCAAGATTTTCTATGATCATGAATCTAATGATGTAATTTTATTATAAACCTCAAAATATTAACAATTGTTTTTTATACTATGGTTATATCTTGACAACACATGTTTACCTTTAATTAATCTCATGATATATACTCAATAAATCTATGGAATGTTTCTAAAGAGAACTATAATTATATCTCCCTTCGGCCGAAAATAATTTTTATTCCATGTTTAGGATTTATAAAAAATTATAGAATGTTTTCATTGTAAATTTTTAATTGATTAAATCCAATTTCAACCATATATAATTTTTTATTAAATGTTTTAAAATGAGGCTTCTTTTCATTTATAGAATGAGGAACTTTGGACTTTTTATTGAAAATGTTAAATTAATCATTTTTTAAAAACCATGAAGCAAATGGTATAATTCACCGTTATGAGTACTCAATTCGTAGAATCTTCTACAAATTACTTCGAATGTAATTTTCATTAACAGTTTTATCCTAAATATTTAACAATATTTTAAAATCTAATTCGTATTAGAAAATAATTTTTTCCCCATGAAATATTATATTAATCATTTATTGTATTTTTTCTTCTATGATAACAGCAATTAGTGTTACATTTTCTTTAATGGGGTATACTATCCAATTATACCATTTTATTAGTTCATTAAATGGTTTATTATTATGATGAATAAATACCATCAAAAAAAATTTCCATTTCATGTGTAATGTTAAGATGATTTTTTATACTTTTGTGACATACAAAGAATAAATTTATTATGATGTCACTAGTGGTATTGAGATTAAATAGCGCACTAATAAATTAGATAATTATTAAAGTGTTATGAACTAAAATGGCTCACAAGTGGTTATTCAATTCTTGAAAAATGCTGGTACATGGGTGTTTATCTCACTCTTGAAAGACGGTATAATAAAGTATATCCCATGATCAACACATGTACATAAGATGTTATCAAAATCCAAACATGTAATGAATGTATTTATGGGTATCCTAGATACAATATTTCTATGATTGTGAATATTATAGAATTTTTTTCAATCTTTTATGATATGTTCTAATGAGGATGTTAATTTTTCATGGATAATTTTCCACGATCCCATTATGATTAATGGATTATGAATTTCCAATAATTATTTCATGACTCATGTTTGTGATATATAAATGGATGCACATTATTTTCAATGGTTATAGACATGTTCTGATACCAATTTTTGTCATGTTATATTTAAATATCTATTGTTATATCCATTAGAAACCCTTACGAGGAATTTTATCACATCATTTAGTACGTTTCCAACTATTTTATTAAGAAAGGTTTTAATTATCTTGATATCTAATAAGAGTTAAAATTAATAATAATTATATGGGAGATGATGTAGACATTTTATAAAGTAGTTATTTATGTATACATCCTTATAAGGATGGTAAACCAATATAGTTATGGTGTGGATCATAATATTATGTATTGAATATTCGTAAAATATGATGTGGTATTAATTTATGAAAAGTATTGGTCACCATTGTGTGTATTATAGAAAGAATAAGAAACAATTTATTCAATAATGAGAAATTATTACTGTGAAAACATTGTATAAAAATATTTATAAGATAATATATATAATAACGATAAACATAGGAGTGTATTATTCTTATAAAAACATACCTATATGAATAATAAAAGTGGAAACCTTTGGGAACATATGATACATGGTTCAATAATACTTAATGGAGCTAGTTGAGTATAACTAGGCCATTAATGTTGTGTACGATGACTGTTCCCTTATATAAGACCTAGTTTGACACTCCTTGGAGATATATTTGGGTTTTTTTTAAAATTTTACATATAAGTCATTATGAAATATTTGAGTTATTTATAATAAATGATGTATTTTTTTAAAAGTAGGATGTAATAGATTGAAAAGAAAGTGTGATGATTTAGAAATCAAATAAATGAATTTTCATGGATATATTTTTTCTCACTCTTACTATGGTTTTCTCAGACTATAATATTTGATTTTATTTATTAACTTGAACAAGTATGATTAATATTAACACAAAATTTGGAATGAATTAGAATTTTTGAACATTGGATCACGAAAATGAAGTTATAGTTAGAAGGAAAATCCTTTTTCTTTATAAATATTGTTTATATTGTTATATGATTAAAAATATTCTTTTGGGTGTGTTTTCTAACACACCTTATAAGACAAAAACTTAATTTTGTGAATTCCATTGAGAAAGAATATTCAACCTTCCACATGTAAATTATTTGGGAAGAAGAACTCATTAATGTTTCATAGAGTAACGATAAGATATTTTATGTATATAATAGAAGGGAACGTAAAATGAAATTATAGATGAAAAAATATTTTTATTGTAGAATTTTTTTTTTATCATATGATACCATTAAATAAATGTCTTATCTGGGGATGGTATAGGAATTATCTTGAAAAATGACTTAATAAATGCGGTAACTCCTAGAAAATGGAAAGACCTACGTTATCGTAATATTTAAAGTTAAAAGATTGAATTTTTTATGTTTTGGGATTAATTATTTATGTTTTAGAAGTGTTATGATAATTTTATTATGGGTTTTAGAATCTTGAAACATATAATGATTTTTTATAATATTTTTTCATTGATGATATTAAATCATGGTTTGATTGTTAAATATAAGGAGAAAATTGTATTCTAGGATAAATATATTATTGAAAATGGTGATGTAAATGTGATAATAAATTTTTTTATGTATTTTTTGTATTTGATGAAAATTTTATTTATATCATATTTTATAAATTTTATTTCATTTTTAGATTTATATAATATATTTAATTGTATGTAAATTCTTTGGAGGAATAAATATTATTTCATTTTTTTAGAAGAACCTATACATTCGTGCAGGGTTATATTAAGATTTAGGGAACCATTATGGGTTGTAAGTTTAATGATGATGATATGTTCAAAGGAATTGATACCCCATCTGAGGTTTTATGTTATTGGATTTAGAGGATATTTGAAACATGTATTAGTTTTAAGAGGAATAATCTAATGAGGATTAAATACCACTTTTGGTTATTATATGATTTGTTGTTATGTAAATTATAGTCATTATGGATTAGGATATATATTATATTAATGGTTCAATATTTAATCATTTACAAGTTAATATCTTAAAGGAAATTTATGGTCATGTGAAAGATTAATTTTCATGTTATAATCAAAATTTAATTGATGATATTTTAGAAATGTTACATACATTATATGTTTATATAGACATAGTGATTAAAAATATTTTGGTAGATGATTCATTAAGATTATTTATAAGTTAACTATAGATTTAACATTTGATTTAATAAGAAATATTATATATGTGGAATGTAGTTAATTTTTTTGGTTATAAATGGAATTTTATGAGATTAATATTTACTATAAAAAATTATTTCATTTTGAGGATATTGAGGTTATTTTGGATTTATGGTAATTTTAATAATTATCTATGGGGATCCATTGTTATTATTGTAGTATTTGGTTAAAAAAATAACTGTTAATAAATATTTGGATACTATCTTAACTTTTTAACCATTATGTTTTGGTTAATGTTTAACGATAGGTGCAATTTATTAACATCTTTTTGCGGATAATGATTTTAATTTTAGTACTGTAGATAAAACAAATTCCTTTTGAATACTCATCATTCGGAGGGAAAATATTTTTTTTATAAACTTATAATAGGATATATTTCTACATATCATATCTATATATCTACATATGTTTTTAGTTAATATGGTGAAGTAACAAGTGTTCGGGTAACATTACAAAGCATGACATCAGGCCATGTACTTTTACCTATGTCCATATACTCTCCGAAAAACATTCAATGTATAGGGGTAACATGTATTGTGATCCTAAAAAATAACTATAACCCGTGTTCCGTTGACATGGGTCCCCACAAACCATTTAATCCCAAAATACACACCATGTGTTTTTCCATTTCTAGAATCATAGGTTCTTCCTCCATGTTTCCTGACCATTTCACTAGCCTTAAATTAGGAAATCAAATCTCTAAAAAACTTATATTGAGAATTTTCTGTTCATGCCATCACCAAATCAAAAAATATTTATCCTTTGATCTACATGGAAAATGGAATCGGTTTTGTTCTTCATTATACACTCAAGAACACAGAAATTGGGTTTCCAAATCATCTGATCCACTATCGCTACCACCGTCACACCTCCTTCATGTATAGTTAATCCCAAATCCAAGACATCAGATAATTGAGCTAAAAAAAAGTGTGCAAGGACCAAATTATTGGAATATATCAAACCAATGTCCAAAAAAATAATTCCCTCGGTGAAATAAGAATTTTGTGGGGGGGGGGAGAAAACCACATGAAATGAAATAATGAACAAACATCATTCAATGTTTATGTAGGTATCAATTAATTTCCATTAGATTAACAACGATGAGATAAATATAAAAAATTATTCTCTGGATTCTATCCCTATAATAAAATAATACCACCACATGCATGATTTGTAGATTATAATATTGGTTGATTGATTCACATTTTTTTAACAAAATCTGATATAGTGAATAAATTCCGAAAAAAATCCTACATGGATTTTGGATTGATATTTTATGAATAATAGTTGTTTTCCCTACATTGTCATGATCCATGTACACCATTGTTTTGATGAATTGCGATCTAATCACTAATTACTGTCACCATCGTATAAATTTTCAAACAATATTTTGTCTGAAATATCTAGTGTTTTAGTGAAAAAAAAGGAATATCTATAACCATATACATAAATTAGAAAACATGGCACTACATTAAAAAAACTATTTAAATAAATTTTTTAATTTATTTCATTTAATTACACCAACAACAAATTATTCCAAAACAGCCCATGATAATAATTGTTATGTCACACCTTGGGTAAAAATAGGGTTATGAATTCTATGATTCCTTCATATATCTGATCTAGAAAACATTTTAGGAGACATTACACTATTTTAGGAGAAATACTTGTGCATGTTGATTAATATAATTATTATATTCCAGACACTTATTACGATCACATTTGTCCTTAGAATAACATTCCATATCATTGCCTAGTAAGAAAAATAATCCATTTAATTACCAAAAACAATAAACATAACATCGAAGATGTTACAATTAAAGTGACTATTGGCTGATGATTCATGGTGTTGAAGTATAAAACCATGAGGTTGGATGTTCCTTACCATTTTGGGATCATGTATGAATTTTTTTCCTTTGTATAATTCCTATTTTTTCCTTCCATGATGATTATGCATTATTATGATCCTTTGTGGATATGTACGTTTCTTATTATAGATATTTATTATGACTTATAGAATGATAATTTTTTTATTTCATGTTGAATATTTTTTATGTGTATCACATTGAAATTTGATTCAACATTATTCATATGGTAATATTCATGTCATATATTATATACCACATTATGTATTCTAACATTCCTTCAGCAAAATCATTATTTGTGCTTGATACATGTATACTGCCATAACTAGATTTCACCTTAGAAGGGAATATTATATTACATTCAATGTTGGTGAGGTTAGAACTCCATTTATTTTATATGTTGGATAATTTCATGGATTACAATTAGAGTTTGAATCTAATTACTACTATATGTAATATACCATGTTAGTTTATACATATTGGATTCAAAAAATGATCACCCGATTCTTAGTGAATGCCAAGTAGTAAGAAAAACATGATACCTATGGAATATTGAGTAGAATGTACACATGATTCAATGAGGGTGTTAATAGAATAGTTCATTATCCATACTTTCTATATTTGTTTACTTCTGAAAGTGCCTCATTTATCCTTCCAACATTGAACTGAAGAAGGTATAACTAGGTGTTTATTGTACCTTGGTTAACACATGAAAACATTGTACTTGATTGTATGTTTTATCATTCTTAGTTCCACATGTATTATGATCAGGAAATAAACCTATTATACATGTGTAAATTTTTTTATGTTTTGTTCCTAGTTTCCTACCAGATTTACTACTTATACCACACATGGGAGTCCAAATGTGAGTATATACTTCATGTATTGGTATCCAAATATGGGAATGGACATATTGATGTTGGATGAGAATAGGAGCATTAAGCTTCCGAAAACTCGAGATGAATACCAATGACTATATTTTTATATAATTATTTTATATTCTTACCTTTAAAAAAAATTATTTCCACATATATAGTCTATTTATTTACATATATGAATTGTGTACCATATTTTAGTTTTTTTCAAGTTATTATTATTATTATTGAGAATGAAAATGAAATGATACTAAGGGAATAATCTCTCAACTAACATTGTTGATTCATTTAATGAAATTCACTAGACATTTCTGTATGGGGTGGTCTTAATGAGGTGATGTGAATCAATGGCTTAGACCAAATGTTCAGGTCATGGAATTACAAAGTAGTATCATATGACATTTTTATTATTTACTTTTTGATGAACCCGTGACATTTTAGAAAATAGATATCTATGTGGGAATAAGGTAAAATATTCTCCATGTTCCTGGAAAACACATGTGTAACATACCTCTGAGTAACCATTAATGGGATTGCGAATAATACTTCACTAGATTTGGGTACATTCATGAATCATAAATAGGTATGTAGGATCACATACCATATATGTATCAACTTTTTTAATGTATATTGTTATTAAATTTACTGACATCATGTGTGCTATTGTTTTTGGATAGAACATTAGTCCATTGTTAAATATATATATTTTTTTCTAGATGTTATGATAAATTTATATATGAAATAAATAGTATAATATTATAATACTATAATGTGGGGATATATATTTATATTGGAATATCACTAAAGTGGATATGGGCGTGGTTTAGTTATTGGAGGGATATACAGATGAGAATCATTATTCACCTACTCAATGTTTTTGGTAGTGGGTTTTATTCGGTAAGAATCCTTTGACACAGTTCTTATTTTTTGTAAAAGAGTTCATAACTATGGTTATTTTTGGGAATATATTCTACTATATTAGTATCTATATTTATAGGTAACCAAAGGCCTCATGATACACCTTAATTGTTTAGTTTTTATTGGAATTTTAATAATATTAGATAATCTTAAGGATCGAATAGTTAAATTATCAATTTTCAATCTATCGTTGCTTCACATTCAGTTATATATTCTCATGTTATTGTTGTACATGACTTACTGATGATGTTTTCTTCTAAGTTATATCCCTTATTAAACCATTGGGATTGAATGTGGATTTCTATTAGTTCTTCCCATAATGTTTTAAATTCATTTCTAGTAATGTAAATTAATGGGTATTCATGGTTGTGGAGATGATGAGCATTGATGTGACACTAATCATAGAATAGATGTTCATATTACAAAATCACATTGATTTATATTGGATATGGGTACAATTTATAGCACTAAAGGTAGATAAGTACATTATGTCAATAGAATATGTACTAGGGTCCTGACGAGTTGATCCATACATGTGTCATCACGGAACTTTCATAAAATAGAATGAAGACTAGGATATTTCTATAGGATCATTATTGCCCCCACATATTACATCATAGCCATGGAACTCTATCAACGAATATTTATGGATGAATTAATAGAAATTACCCCTGTTTTTTATTTTTTTATAGAGATATATCTCATGTTATGTACATAGACAATTTTAATACAACCTTAGCTTATGGTCACATATAAACAGGTGACGCTCAATTTTCTTCTTGAGGTCTTGAAAAAGATATGATTTTTTAATTATAATAATTCATCATGTTGTGAAACAATCATGTTCTTTACGCAGGATGTTGATAGTATTAAATAATGAATTTATTAACATAAGATAAACTTGGTAATAATGAATATCATATATCACTATAAAAATATTAATTATAGTGAACCAGGCATATGATACATGGATATTACATCTTTTTAGACTAATATGCATCATATTATGAAAACACGCACATGAATATTGTAATAGTTTAATGTTATTGGAAACATGGAACTCATAATATTCTCTCATGGTAAAATATATTTAATATCCTCTATAATTATTCTCCCCATTATCACTTCTACATAAAACATATTTTATAACATGGGGAAGGTAAAATAATAAATATTGAGGTCAGATGTACAATATGGGTATATAAAGTTGATATGAATGCATAAAATGAACATTAGGGTATGTGAGCATGAGCATAAAATTTTATAAACATAACTTTAATGTCAATGATCATAATCATGATTCTTGAATAAATGTCTGGAAGTTCATAAGACATTTATCATAAGAGAATTATTTAAAAGGATCCATGATAGATTAATATGGGTTTAAGACATGGAATTTTGGATAATAAACAATAATATAAAATCCTTCCCTATATGTCAAGGATTAATTCCAAAACATATCAAAATACTACAAGGGGCTAGACCTACCGGGTGAGAAACACCACCATCCCCAGTTGTAGCCCTTACCTTGTTAGAGAATGTGTTAACCCCCAAACTATAATAATGGCAAAAGTACATTACAATACTGAGTATAATACATGTTTCAAACATGTTTATTTGATGAAATATAAATATAACCAGATGCATTTGTGGGATATATAGGTACCACCAGTCGCATAATAAAAACCATATGTATGTTTTCCAAAAGATCAAGAAAATTCATCATATCACAACCCTTGAAATTAAATGGGTATCATAAAACATTCATCATATCATACCCAATAAAAATTATACACGTTTGATAATCATTTATACATGGAATAACTAATGAAAAATAAACAAGTATCATAAGCATTTTATCATTATATAACCTAAAAAAGATAAAAGGGTTATATAATCATCATTTAATCGAAACAGAAACCATTTTGAGAAAGAATAAGAATTATATCCATGAATAATAACTTGAGAATAGTTTATGTAACATAAATGGATGTCATGATATATGGAAATTAGTTTTTATGAATAATTCAAAACATTCCATGAAGAAAATATCATTTTTATTGATTTTTTTTTGAAAATTATTTTATTTGGAAATATCTATGCAAGCATATAAATGATGCATTGAATATAATTTAATAACTTATAATTGGAAAATTTTATCATCATTGAAAACGTTTTGAAATACTTTTTCTTTGAAAAGATCCTAAGAATGATATTAATGAATATTTGATAATCATTTTAAACATTTCTTGAGAAAAGAATCATATCATTATTTTTTAAATATCATTTTCATTGAAAATGTGATTAAAAATATATAAATTAAGATTAAATTTTTTTTTTAAACATTTATTGAAATTATTGATTTTATTTCAAACACATTTTATAAATGATTTAAATATTTTTTGAAGGAGATGGATTTCCAATTAAAGAATATAAGAAATATTACATTTCTGGAATAATTTTTTAAATATATCAATTTCAAATGATTGTGAAAATGGTTAAATTACATTAATATATCAAGAATAACTATATGAATAAAATTCATGAGATTTCATGGGAGGAAAAACATGATATTTAATTTTTGGAGACTTATTTGTAATCAATAATGATAAATGATGAGATTGTATAATAATATCATTATCACTTTAGAAACCATGAATCATTTGACTCGTGAGGAAATAAAATAAAATGAAACATTATATATAATTATGATGAATTATTTCAAGATATTCTATGTCTAATTGGTTTCATATATTCCATGTGAATGAATATCAGTGCATAACCTAATGTACATCATGAAAAAGGAAAATTGTGAAAAAATATCATTATTTTTTTAGTTATGTTTTAAAATAAAATTCAATTAAAGGGATATAGATAATTTTTTTTAAATAATAACACGTCTTATTATTATAATCTTATATTACATTTATGGGAATTATACACAACATATACAATAAATTGTTTATGAACACGGTCTTTGTCTCACAAGAAATAAAAGTTAGATGGAAATCCTTTAAAATTTCAGTGACATATGAATCGTAATATCTAGGAAAGAATAATATAAATAGAAAAATTAATTACCATGAAATGTGGTATATTAATGAAATATAATTTTATTGGGTTGTATATACACCTCCAAAACTATGTATGTCTTGAATGTGGAATAAGTCTCATTGAAATTAAAGTGAGATTAGAAATCCCCATACATTAATTATTGACATCAATCATACTAATTCAAAAATATATATAATAAATATATGTTTATTATACATACATTACATAATCATAATAATATATATCAAACCATATCTGATTTTATTGTGATCTTATATTACACATTTATTAATAATTCTACGTTAATTTTATATTTCAGGTAATATACATTTTGTTTTTTAATATACCTTTTATTTGTTATATTTTTTTCATCTAACAATATTCTTGATTATATCATGTCAATAATGTAAAACATGATATAAATATCATATATATTTAGTATATAATTATATATAGCTATCTATATTATTTATTCATATAAAATTTAATGTACCATTCATGGAGTCGGTAGGCCATACATATGCATGGACACTATTTCCATTTTATTATCACATTGAATGAAATAAAAGTAATTGTTGTAATTGTATATTATAATTATTTTAAATTTTATGTTTGTTAAAGATCTAATATGTTTAATTCATTAATTCCACAAATGTAAAACATGAATAAATCACATCTCTTAGTAAGGAAGTAGTCTATTGTACACATGAACAATGTTATCAAATTCTAACAAACTAGGTAGCATGAATATATGTGTGATATTAAAATACCAAAAAATTAATAACGTCACTAGACTCATATATATCATATATACATTGTATTTCCATCATTATTATCAACTTTTTTTGGTAGACATGAAAAAAAACTACGTTGATTGGTGAGGTGGTAGTCTGGCGTACACACGAATGATGATTTCATAACACATTTGATAGAAGTGTGTGTCATTGTATGTCATACTATTAATATAAAAAATTTGAAATCTGTTTAATTTAATTTTTATATTATATAAAAATGATATAAAAATAATTTATGGGATGAATAAATAAATATGATAAAAACATTTTTTGATGATCATTACATCTTCTTCATATATCCTTCTACAGTTTTCAATAAGAGCATTCCTTAGGTAGATTTCTGCCCAAAAAAGAATTATATAATATTGGTTTGGATGTTTTAAAGTGTTTTGAGAAAATATTTATTATTCTAAATGGGGTTTATATGATTAAATAATAGAGGAATATGGATTCCTTTAATAAGTGAGGTGAGTAGTAAACATGAAATGTTTTGGAAGGGAGTGTTTCTCCCACATTTGTTTCATGTAAAATGTTTCTAAAAAGGACCATTATTAGAAAAATGGTTTTAATGATATTATCATTTCAAATTAATTGTTTTTAGAGATTTTTATGGATTTTTATCACCATATTCTTTTTAATATAACCATATGTAAATCCATTTTTATCATAATCATCGTAAATAATTTTTATTGCTTCTTAAATTAATTTTGGTCAATAGTTATATTGAAAAAATTTATAATTTTAATTATATAATATTTATGAAATTTAATTAATTTGACCAATTACATGAACATAATTAGACATTGTTTTTTTAAAAATAATCATGCTATCATGGCTTAATAGAAGGTTTTTTATGTGAAAACATTAAAAAGATTGAAATGTTTTAATATCCATTTTTTGTGAAAATGATTCCAATGACCAAAATTGAATTAATAGATGTTAAATTGAACTAATTAATATTTAAAACTAAAATAAAATATAATTTATCATTAAAAATAAATTTAATGAAAAGGATGTTTTCAATTAAATTTCATTTTTTTCACTACTCATCAAAAAATGAATCCTTTCATAAAAATACCAAAAATTCACCCTAATGTTATTTTGAAACAATTAATTAAAAAAATAATTTTATATTAATAAAATTAAATAACTAATAGTGTATAAAACAATTTTATTGTTTATTTTTCTAATAAAATATAAAAACCCATTTTTTAGAAAAAAAATCTATTTTAATCATAAAATTTTATTAGTTATTATATCTTGTCCTAAAAATAGATATGATGAATGTTCCAAATATTATTAAATATATAATATTTTTAATTCATTAAAATAATTCAAAAAAAATCATTATATTTTATTGATGTAAAACGTGTATGTTTTATTAAGGTTTTTTTAGAGAACAATTTCCTTTTATTCACATAAAGAATTTATTTTCAGTTACAATTTATAAGCCCCTAAGAAATTAATTAAATATGCAGGTCTAAACCATGTTTTTATAATTAAACAAATAATATTCATTCCCACACTTCAAATGTATATGTGATAACTATTAGAGTAGATAATAACATTTTCATTATATGACATGTTTCGTTTCAACACATTATTGCGTGTAATGCAAGATAACATCAGTATATGATGTAATAAAAAATAGAGTTTAATTTAATTTATGATAAATTCATTATTTAATGTATTGAAATGATAACATTTCGTGGTTTAATTCAAGATAAACATGGTGCCCCATGTCATTCATTATAATGAAGAAAGTCATCATTTCATGTACCATAATCTTACAGTTGTGTTACATGTAAAAAATAACAAAAATGAAAAATGATCTAATTTTTTTTAAAAAAATAATAGGTTGTGAAATTTTACTAACAATAAAATAATTTCCTCTCTGAAAATTTTTATTTTTAATCAATGGTTCAATACATTAATGTTTTTTCATAGAAACTCGCATCAAAAAATGAATAATAAAACATACATGAAAAAGGGAATGTTGTTAATGTAATGGTTAGACTTTTTAAATCATAATTGGTATTCCATATAAGATAACATAGGTGGGAAGTGAAAACATTTACATGGAATAAAATCGTAAATAATCGTAGTGTGTGATATTGATAATTGACCACATGAATGTGGGAGATCCAGAGAAGGTTTACAACCAAAATCCAAAAACCAAAGAGGTGTTAAAGAGGTCATGATATCATAAAAAAGGTGATTACATGATCAATTTTAATTTTATTATCCTTTATAATAAAAGTGTATAATCTCTATGAGAATATATAATAACTTTATTTCATTCAATTTGATAAGCATAATCTCACCATTTGGTTGTTCCTGGATCAATTTCCCCTTTATCTCTCATTACAAGAAATAACGGTGAATATTTATACATGAAGCACTAATAGGGAATAATATCCATAAATATAATTAAATTATTTTTGTTATATAATAACTTATCATCATAAGGAAAATATTATCATATGTTATCAATTATGTAAAAATATTTATATGGTGATGTAAAACATTAATATCTGAAACCTCATAAGAAGTTCAACAAAAACCAATTCTTTAATGGTTACACTTATAAACCTTCCAAAAGGAAAATTTTATAATTAAGGTAAATAATCCTCTCATTATTAAGGAAACGTTAATCCCCCACATATTGTAATGTGTCTCTTTGGTGTCACATAGAAAACGAGTGAACACCTTCTTCATGGATTTTCATGAAACATGATATTAACCCAAATTTCGATAAAGTCATACTAAAAACATTAATTATTCCCAACTACATGAATAAATTACCAATTAATAAATATAGTACATAAATACAAAAAATCTATAATATCCAACACATAATGCATAAACTACATTCTCAACAAATAATTAATTATTTATGAGGAAATATTTACTATATAGTTTACCTTATCCAAATAATTTATCCCTTTAACCTAACATAATTATCATAATATCATTAAAATATAAAGGATCATATTTACCATAATCATGGGTTTCCAAAAATATCAACTTCCCATTACGTTATTTTTCTACATCATCTGCATAATTCAACATATTCTTCTAATCCCCTAATAATAATCTTAGACTAAAAAATCCTTATATAATTAATAATTAATATAGAATAATAATTTAATTAAAATAAAGTAATACTTCAATCAAAACACATAAAAATTAATCAATTAACATTTCAACATCATCATATTTCTTAATACCAATTTTCATTCACAATTTAATTGTACTGTATTGTTCATCAACATTATAACCATGATTTTTACAACGTTTCCAATTATGTTAATGTTTTTTATTCGTAGGAAAATGATTTTCATAATGAAAAAACATTCCATATTTAAAATTTTTAATAATCTTTGATATTTTAAGAAATATACTATTCCCATTCATTGAATTAACTAGGAATTTTAATTTTCCCTCATCAACTTCTTACTCAATGACCTTATTCTCCACACATAATATAACTTTTTATTTCATTTATAATGTCAATGGAGTGCATATTTTCCATATTCCTGATATAAATAAAACTGAATCCTATTTACCCCATAGTCACTATTACTCGATCTCTCATAGAACACTATCCTTCACTTTTTTAGTGAAACTATTATTTGGTTTTGTTACACATTGTTAATCATGTTTTGTTCATACAGATTAGGGATAATCACAAAATACTTTTCTATATTCCTCATCCAACTTGGATTCTAATAGTAACCAATTCATATATTTGATTCATGATAAGATGATTCTTTCTGGTTCCTTACATTTAATAAAACCAAAACTAATTGAGTGCAAAAATTGAACCACAACAGAAAACTATATATTGACTTATGGGATGTTCAAATAATGAAACCTACTTTTTAATCTATGAATCCCTAGTTTTATCCATGGTAATTAATAATCATCATCTATTTAAATAATTTATGATGGTTCATAATGTGTTTGTGAATTCCCATAGAAAATCCCCAAGAAGTGTCATAATCGGTGTGTTGTAAGGCTCGGTGTACCTATTCCCAATCAAGACTAGCTCAATACGATGTTTTCACGGATTTTATTCATATATACATTTGTGATATAGAAACACCCACTTGTAGTGTCCAATCAAGGACGTAATTTAATGGAAAACTCTCTTATTCCTATAAAACAATTTCTATAACATTTTAATTTACACTGACTCATACTTATATATTTCCTTATGAAAAACCTAGACATATACTTATAAATATCTCTATGGATATCACTAATAATTTTCCATCATAGTTTTTTTAGGTTATCTAATACAGCCTATGATTGCATCTATAGTGACCCATGCATCTCATAAAAGGATGTTACATATTTTTATATGTATATTCATTATATTATGAAAATACACACCTAGGGACATTAATATATTTGTGACTTTGGAATCATAGAACACATAATCTTATAACAAGGTGGAATATCTTCAATGTCACAAATACATATTGTCCCCTTCAATAATCATACATAAAAGATTTTTTCATGACTTATGCATGGTAAACATTATAAATGACCAGATCATATGTTCAATAAGGTTAAACCAATGGGATAAATAATCACTACATGAACATAAGGGAATGAGAACATGATAATAACTTTTGAAAACCAAACTCTACATATGAAATATCACAATTAAAATTAATGAAATAATGAATGGAGGTTCTTAATCCTTAAATCATACATGACTCTAATAACATGATCCATGATAATATAAGATTGACATATGACATGTGACTGTGAATAACAAATATTCTTATAATATAATTACATATAATTCAAGGATAATTTCGAAAACATATCATGAAGCATCATTGGATCTACAAATATTTGGAGGGACATACCATCATTCAAAGTGGAATCCCTATCCAAATATTAGAATGGTATCACACCCCAATTCATCATAATGGACAATGTACCTTACTCTACCGAGTTCACTACCACATCCATCCATTTCTATCTCATGAGTTACAAATATTTACTCAATGCCTTATAGGGATTCGTAGATCACATACATCCCATAATGAAAACCATATTTTTGTGTGAAAAAAGATCATAAACATTAATTATATGATAACTCATGTAATAAAATGGGTATAATAATGATTTCATCCATTCATAATGTGTTTAAAGGAGAACGTTTTCATAATCATTTTATTATAGAACGATCCCTGAATAAAAGTAGGTTTTATTAACATTTTATGATTTCATAAAACCTAGAAAGGAGTGAAGTTATATAAAAATCATGTTATCAAAACATAAACAATTCAAAGAAAGAATAATAATGGAATATTTGGATCATATCTCTAGTAAAGTATAATTTAAATCATAGGATTTCATTTTATATGGAGAATAAATTTTATCAATCATTTCATACATTTATTATGGAAAAAATAATTTTTTTTGAAAGTCATTTTGAAAATACTTTTCATTGAAAATAAACATGATAAATTATAAAGTAATCATTTAATTTCATTTAAAACATTTCATAAGAAAAATATATTTTCTTTTTGTAACATTTTAAAAATAATATTCCTTGAAAATAACCAATATATTTTATAAATTATTATTTTGAATTCATTTATAACATTTCATTGGAAAATTATTATTTCTATAAAAACATTATTTAAATACATTTTTTTAATGTATCATTAAAAAATAATATTTTAAAATCAATAAAAAATAATTATAGTGAAAATTAGATTTTTAACGTATTTTTTTCAAATAATTTCAATGAAACATTATTTTTTATGATGATTTATTTCTTACCAAATAGAGAAATAATTCCTAATTTTATTAAAAATAATATAACTTATTTAATATAAAAATGTGAAGAAAATTTATTCCATTACATTAAGAAATCATGAAAACTAGAGGATAATAAAACACAAGATAATTATTGAGAGGTGATCAAAAGATTTCACCTTTGGAGACTTTATCATATGCTTTTAAAATAAATGATGAGATTATAACATAAAATCATTATTATATTTAAAACCATGATTAATTATCCCCATAAATAAAAATATAAAATGAAACATAAAATATCATGAGGATGAATAATTTTAGGATATTTCAAGTCAATGGGGCTGTATATACACATAGTGAATGAATATAGGTTAATAACATAATGTAAATCTCAATAATGAAAAATTGAGAAAAAATACCCTTTTCGCTTTGTTAAATTTTTAACAATAAAAACCATGATATAAGAGACAAAGAATATGTATTTAAATAAAAGTAATTATCAGTAGCGGAATCATATATACAATCATTCAATGTATACATCCCTCATAAAAGAAATTGGTTGTTGTCTTAGATTTTATCTCACAAAAAATAAAAGTGAGATTTAAATATAGAACTACTTGAGCAAATATTGAATCGTAAGCCCTATGTAATAATATGATAAAATATAATTTTTAATAATCATAAATTGATGTAAATTAATTATATATCATGTAAAATGGATTTATATACAAAACATAAATAATGGGAGTGGTGATTATCTCAAAAGTATTTCAGAAATATAAGTGAGAATAGAAATCATCTTACATTAAGTCAATACCTATGTCCTACTCATTTAAAAACAATATCATGATAATGTTACATTTTGGGTAATAATCACATTTTTTTCATATATGTTTCATTATGTTATATTTTTCAGGATCTTATATTAATCATGGTAAAATCATAACAAAAAATTAAAACATGATATATATATATATAAGTTATATTTATTATATAAATATTTATATAAATATATATTATTTCATAAAATGAAATGAAATGAACCATTTATGGATTGGGTAAGCCGTACAAACACATTAACATTTTTTTCCATTTTCTTATCATATCAAAAAATGAAAATTAATTGATATATATATATACACATTATAATAAAAGTATAATTTTTAATTTATATATATATAATATTTTTAGTAAAACCATATATAATACCATCAATGTAATGTGTTTCCAAATCACATCACTTCATGTGGTCATTGAAAGTGGTACACACAAATGACATTGGCATATTTCCAAAAAAAATAAACAATGAAGTGATGATTTATATAAAAATTACATAATCCCCTAAAAATCATAAGAAACATGTATAATTATTATTACCATCATTATTCCCGACCATGAAAGATGGTAATAGAAAAACTAAAGACATTGGTTCGTGAGGTGCTATTATTCTGTACACATGAACATTTGTTTTATTACACATTTGATGAATTTTTGTTTTGTTATAGGTAAAACCATTAACATAAAAAATACCAAAATATTTTAGATAATTATTTTATTATATAATAAATATATAAAAACATTTAAATGTTTTTGAAAAGTAAATAATATAAAATATATTAATGATGATCGTTTCCTCTTCCTCGGGTATCCTCCTCGGGTTTTCACAAAAATACATCCTTAGAAATATTTATGATGAAAACTTTGAATATAGGATTAGGGGAGGGAATTTGGGACGAGGTTCGGTAAGAGAATTGCTGAGACAGTGGCTATTGAGATGTGTTTATAATAAAGGAATGGGGGTAATGATATCTCAATAATTTATTATGTGATTATATAATGTTTTATATACTTTATGAGACGTTTATATGGAATTACATATTTTATTAGTATGTTTAAAGGGTTTTATAAGGGAAACATTGTGTTTTTGTTTCATTTGACAAGATAGGTACCCAACATATTTAGTTTACTACACTAGCTAGTTCACCTAGTTGATAATATTATATTGAATACGGGATTATAGACTAGTTTAATCTAGAGAGATACTATAATAGAATAATATTATGGTTCACAAAATCTGATTAACATTCTATAAATGATTCATAGTAACCTATTGAATCAAAGGGTTGACACAATTAAATGAATTTTGTTTTTGTGGAGATATATTCTCATTTTATATCTCCATTATTAATTATATATTTTTTATGTTGATTATGGAATGTTTCATAGTTATTACATATATAATTATTTTCATGATATTTTCTATAACATAGAATTTATTTTAAAAAACTAATTTTTTTTATATAATTTGAATTTTTTTGATACACCTTATTTTAAAAGATGATTTGGTATTTATAAGTAAATTTTTTTTAATATATAATTAATTGTTTTTTTGTGATATTATATAAATTTAGTGTTTTTTCTAATGTGGTTTCCGTAACACCATATTAATAACTTTTTGGGGTATATTGATTTTTCTATACATGGGATGGTTAAATGGAATGTAACCACATCATATTTTGGAGCTTCTGAATAACATTATAATCTGTCATGATGTGACAGTTGTCCTGTCGGGTCAGTTGATGTGTCAGATTAACTAATGTCATTTTATTATATAGCCATACAAATATAAACCAAACATGATTATGGACTGAAATTTATAATCAAATATCAGATAAATACTTAATAAAAGAGATAATAATGGGGAGGAAAGATTGTGAGAGGGGTGTGTACTTATACTAGAGAAAATGGTTGAAGAAAACCCATTTCATATCTTGTTAAATTCATTTATAGATTAAATTAATATTCATGAAATATAGAATATTACCCTAAAAACTCCAATAGAAACCCAGTGATTCATTGATGGAAGAAATATTGTCTCATTCCCCCTAGTGGAATACCTCTACTTGTGGATATAATAACCACGACACCCAACTGAACTGTAGAAGGATTTCACTAGTCATCTAATTAGAAATATTCTAATTTAAATATTATTTTTTCACCATCTATTTTTCTTGAAACAAGATCCCATACCACCTCAGAACCCACAAATTCACTAAATGTACCAAAATATATGAGATTCAATATATAATGGATTAAATTGATACACAGAAAAGGTTTGGTTTTAACAAAAAGTCAAAACATGTTTATTTTATTTATAGTGTTTTAGTTTACTTGATGAAAATTTCTTACTGTTGATTGATACCATTCTAAATCACTAAAACATTATCTTTAATTTATTTATTATTGTAGTATATAGTGGGATACACATTACCATAGTTGAATGATTTAAATGATTTTTTTAGACGCGTTTATTTAAAATCTAATATATTTCTATGTTTTCATCCCCATATCATGTGTTAAACATGATATTATCAATAAAAAGTTGATGGAGTACCATAAGAGAAGGATGAAAGATGATCAAAAACATACAAATAATCATATATAGTAATGGTTATTTTTTAGTGCGTTTAGAACTATTCTAACACCTTAAACATATAATATAATTTATTTGAACTTGATAAATATATATTAAAGGAGTGGATAACTTTTTTTAAAGAAAACAATTTTCATCAATCCATTATGTAAGAAAAATATATTTGAAATATTGAAAACATTAATTAATTTTTTATAAATACAAAATGGGTTTATAATAATGATAATGAATAAATGTTCTTGATGTTGTTGTTATATAATTATTTAATGTTTTTATAAATAATATATAATTTTATTTTCATTAATTTTTTTACAATATATATATATATATATTCTTGATTTTGTGTGGGGGATGTTATGTATGTATCTATGGATTTTAAAAAAATTAATATTACGAATTTTTCCATCAGGACGAATTCCTAATATTATATTTTTTTCATTGACAATTTTAGGATTATTGATGGAAATTCATATTCAATAATTACGTTCCCAATCCTACTGATCATCAAAAAATCATGTTTGGGTACCTCCATATCATGTTTAGGTAGGGATTAATTTTAAAAATCACAATTATTAATCAACTTTTGTTTTGGTACGACTTATGAGCTACCCAAAACTAAAATATAATATAAATTATATATAATTATAAATAAAATTTAGAAAAAAGTTTTATTCGTTTTTTAATATTCATTTTAAATTTTATTTTTAAAAATAATGTATTCTAAAATTAATAATAATAAAAGTAAATTGAAATTTTTATGTGTTTGGGTTTGAGACAGTTATAAAAATTTAGTTGTGTGTTTGAGTTCATGTTGCATGTAAATGGATGTTAAACAAATTTAGAATTACTTATTGTTAATTGGGCTCTAGTAAATATAATTTCATTTTAGTGAAATCCCAACACCTTTCCATATTAATATAAAAATCATTAAATATTTAAAAATGAGATTTATTTTATCAACATTAATAAGGGAAGGGACAATTTATGTTATTTCTTGGTTGTGAAAAATTAATCAATGTATCTTGAAGAAAAATTATAAAAATATAGTGCTATAAATATTATAATAAATTTTTTTTGTTCTTATTATTTTAAAAATATATTTACTTTGATATATTTTTTAAAAAAAATATACCATATGATAAATATGGATGAATGATATATTTAATTCATTTACATATAAATAATTAATAATGAGAAAAACTTTATCTTAGAGATACTTTTGACGTTTCATTCATGTTTTTCATTTATAAATATATATATTTTAATAAAACATGGCTAAAATGTGTGAATAATCTATGATACATTTATTTTATGTAAATATATATTGAGTATCAAAGTATTATATTGAAAATGTTAAAAAATTACAAACTATATCAAACCAAATAGATTCAATAATAATCCTCAGACCCATGTTTTCACAGAACCACAAATTTTTCAGACCATGCTAAATTAAATTAGATGGTTATCTAAATTTGAAATTAAAATATAGGGAGCTAATATCTATATTAAATCCCTTATATTACTATTATAACATATATATAAACCCATTGCAACCTGACTGAACCTATCAACTCCTATACATTGTTATCTTTAATAGTCACCTTATATATCATTCATAGATTTTACTTCTCTAATATTATTCACATAACTATAATTATTAATTTGTAATTTCATTTTAGTGAAGATAAAAATAATATTTAAAAAATTGGGTGTTTCTATATTTTAGTAAAATAAAAAAGAACTATATATTTCATATCATTCACTACCGTTAAATTTACATGGTTTCGTCTTTACTTTGATGAATGAAATTTGAGGATTATTTGTGGTTGTGTTCATTTCTACATGAAATTATAATTAAATATAAACATGATAGTCTAATGTATATTTATTTAATTATTTAAAATAATAATTTATAATGTATTCTTTTTTATTAATTTAGATTAATTATATGATTATGACTATCTGAATTGTAGAAAAATCCCACATACACTTAAAATTGATTCTTTGGTCCAGTAAAACCACCATGAGCATCAATTAGACATTTTTATGTAATTATTGGTTTATTAATTAGACGATATCATTTTTGATTATTATTAACTAAACTTTGAGTTTATTTGAGATTAGTTTCCAAAATAATATTATAATTAAACAATTCCAAAATTATTCTTTTAATCTTTTTCAACATGAAAATTTATTTAAATATATTCATTATGAATTAAAAAATATTAAATATTTATTAGACTATTTATATATATATATATTTTAAAAATTTTATACATAAAAATGATTTCTAAATACATTTATTAAATATTTTAAAACCTGTAATGGTGAAAATAATGAAAAAATTCAAAATTGATAATATGGAAGGAAAAACATGCTTGTATTCATATACTGTTACTGATTCAAATATGAATATAGGGACCAAAACTTTCCAAAAAAATAATTTTACATTACCATTAGTGTTGAGGATGTTTAATGATGTCTGTTGGCAATACTGTTGTGATGGATTTGTTTTTTCAGAATAGTAGGATTGTATAATATTTTACTCTATAGTGGGGAATAAAATATCCTAAAATAAAACACAAACACTAAAGTACCCATATGGTTCAAATCTATGGAAAACGGAAGTTAATTAAACATTTTTAAGGAAAATCATACATATTGGGGTTTTGATCATATTAATCATATGTATTGATAAAAAATCTTTATTAATGGAAAAGAAGCTTATTTATTGATAAACAAATATTACATATGGATGTTTTTATAACTATAAACCCCGAAATTCCTAGATATTTTATATCAATAGTGTAATGAAATGTTAAAAATGGATAATGTGTATAACCATACATTTGTAGAAAATAATATATATGAAGTGAATATCTTATATATTGGTATATCTTTATACATATGATATTTTTAAATGTAAATTTATTTAAAATTAAAATATGTTACATTTTTATTTTTAAAAATGAATATATAGATTTTATCATCAATAAATATTATATATCATTCAAACATTTTCTATATGGGTTAATTTATAATTTAAATATATAATGTATCCATTAGAAATTTTAAATTTCATCTATCCCGAAAAAATTACTTTACTATGGAAGGGTTCTCATATTGAGTTATATTATATTTTTTGATATATAATAGAATTGTGAATCATAAAACTATCATATTTTATAATATATTCTAATATATTGTATTTAAAGATATATACCCTTAATCAGTACATGACGTGTTAACATATTTTCATAGTTTTTCATATTTAATAAATTGGTGATAATTATCATTTCTTGTCCTTCCTTAACAATATCAATGTGGAAATATCCTTAGAATTATTAAAAATAAAACACCGTGAACAAATGAGTTTTAATAGTGTGTATCCTCTGATTCTTACAGTTAATTTTATAATAAATTCATATGTCCTTATAATATTCACATTATTCATTCTTGTTTCTTCTATGTATAGTGGTATCAGTAGTTATTCTATGATATCATTAAATTTTTTGTTAATTAATTATTAATTTAATGTTGTAGGATGTAAAAATATTTATTTTCAAGGGTCCAGATCCTTTTACTCAACTCCATTGCATGTTTACAAAGCTCATAGTTCTTAGAAGAGGCCTAAAATTAGTTTAGTGGTGTTTCTGAGTTTTAATATAGATTTAGGGGTAATTATTATAGTGATACGATGCTCATGTTGTGGATAAATATATTGTGTCTAATGTGGGATATTTTTTCATAGTTTGAATTAGAGTTTGAGGCTAGTTTAAGGGTGGTTTATGGAATGAATTTTAAAATTTATGGAATTTATGTTTTATATGGTGCTGGATTTTTCCCAACTAGTTAGATTATAAAATCCCACATATTCAACATATAATTCACAATGTAAATTAAATCATTATTTAATTTATTTATGAAATGCATTTTCATCTGATTTTATACTCGGTACATTAACAAAATGATGCACCTAATCGTGCTATGAATCTTTTTAAGGATGTAATCATACAAAACATAAATATATAACATTTATTGTGTAATGCAAAATTTTATCTCCAAACTTATATGTTTATAGACGTGATATCTTAATGTGTTTTGAATACATTTAAATGGGATTATTTCAAGTTTTGTTGTGATTGATCCATAATGATCAAAGATAAGTTCGTCATATTTTTCATGTTGTATCTTCTCAAATCTGACATGAATCATCAATTTCATTCATTACATGATATATATTTATGTATCCCTTATTATTGTGTAGTTATTAGATGATTATTTGCATGGTTTCAGAATGAAATTCTTTGATGGGTAAGATGTTCACATGGTAGAGTAGACTAGTATCCTCTTTGCATTTAGTTCCTTCTTGGGTAGCGATTAATCCCTAATGTTTTGTATTCATTTATTATATTTTTAGTTTTAGTGGCTTCATAATATAACCATTATTTATATATTTGGGCGATTTAGGAATTTACATTAATCAATTATAAACTAGATTAATGAATGAAATGGTTTATAGGTGTTGTGATCAAAAGTTTTACCCTAAGATCATGGTTTTCATAATAATTTTAAATATAATTCTCTAACTATGTTTATTTTTGATTTTCCATGTTTTTATGAATATATTGTAATACTTAACATTATAATTTTTTTTAAATTATATAAATCATGTATGTTGTTTTTGGATAAAAATAAGAGAGGCATGTTTATTCAATTTGTCGATTCTTATCATTTTTTGGAGATCAAATGCTTATTAATTCATGTTTAGTTCTTATATTTATTACATTTGTTAATGGAATTGGATAAGAAACATAAAACATGAAATTATTAATATATAAATGTTAACATTTTATAAATAAATATTTAATAGAATTTGATATATGATGGCATAGGTAAACCAAAGTTGTAACCTTTACCAAATTTATTAGTAAATTAATGATGGTATTAAAACTAGTTGTTTTATAAGTATAATGTTTTGGTCTAAGAGATAATAATTTTATGAATATAAATTATGACTTTTATGTCCAATATTCATTTTTGAATCTATATTTTTTTAGCTTTTATGTTTCTATGGATTTCAGTCTGACTTTGTGATTTAGTTTGTGCCTTAAATGGGTGGTGTTTTTGTTTTATATTGGAGAAGTGTCCTATGGTTAATGTAGTGGTTGAGGACTATTATGGTAGTATTCATGGTGATAGGGATGTAATTTTTTGGGATGGAACCACGATTGAGTGAATGATTTGAAGATGCACTGGCATGTTTTTGTGATGAACATGGGTTCTTTCATGTTAAAAAATATGTTTAATAGTTGCATGAACATGATTTTTTACCTCCTCTATTTTACCAAATTACATATTGTATTTGAGTTTTTTTGGTTTTGAATATCTCTTTTATGGTATCGATGGATGTATCATCAAGTATAGGGAATTATGGAATTCTAGTGCTTAATAAATGTTTTAACCAAAGGTGTTTGTTCCTGTAGAAATAAAAAAGATGTTAATCATTATAAATAGTGGGATTTAATGCAATATGAATATATGGAAGGGAATTTTATTATAATATAATGAAATTTTATTTGAGTGATGTCTACTCATGTATAATTAATTTTGTTTTAAAATTCCTAATCATTAAGAGAGAAAATTGTAATTTAATGAAGCACCTTGAATTCATTTGTTCTTGTAGGATATATAGTTTGTAATAGTGGAAGTCGCGTATCAATGTGATGATACCTATAGTTTATCCTTGTATTTTCTTAATTCCAATAGTTCAGGTATGATATATATTATAAAATTTTTATTATTTCAAATTCAACCCCACCATTGTGAGTACAGAATATGACCCCATGGATGTTAGAAGGGTGATTTCCCAAATATCAATTTTGGCATTGAATATATCATTTTCCACCCATTTATCCCTTCAATTAACTCCTTATAGTATTATATACTATTATATATCATTATTATCTTTCCCTATATAAATTATTTGAGTCATGCATTTAATAATGGTAATTTTAGACAAATGTATCATTAAATATTGTATCATAAGGATTATTATATTTATGAAATTAAAGGGTTGTGACAGATTGAGGTAAATTAATCAGTACATGGGTTTTAATGGCTTGAGGTACAACAATCTATATATCATAAATTAAATATGACTTGTGATTTTATCTAAAAACTTATACATTACTATATGGATATGTTTTTTAGGATGATGATATTGTTTGATTCATGATAATGATTATATTTTAATTTAGTATATGTGTTTTTGGAAATGTTTCGTTTAGAAAAATATGTATAAGGAATTATGAATTTGGTGAATAACAGAAAACTATTTGTAATGTGGTAGAAGGGAATGCTATTGTTACTATATTATATGATATATTGTATAAATTACATGGTGATATATTTCATTATTAATAATGGTAACCCAATATACAATTCTTAGGTGATGCATTTGTTCCACTTTAATTCAATGGGATTTATAGTTATTTTAGTATATTCTCATGAGAGGCTATAAGTATGATCCAACATAGTACTCCTATTAGGATCACCCTATATATATAAACTATTTTAATGTTAGCAGGTGTACGGATAGATATTAGTAGCATGTGGATGTTCAGAACATTTTTGGGGTTTGTGGTCACTACTAAAATTATTTTCTAGATATTATAGTTTCCATTTTTAGTTTTTATAAAATGTATTCTATTTTTTCCATGTATTCGGTAGGTATTTTACATTATATAAAGTTTAAGTTTATTGGTTTACTTTTCATTTCACTAATTCCACATATTTTAAAGGGAAACTCCTCCCATTTATATTGCTGATATAGGCTCAGTGTCTGCTAAAAACTGGATCATATGAGATTGTATTATAGAAGATTTATATTTTTTCTATCATTTCTATCCATTAAGGGTTTCCTTTTTAATAATTGGTTTGTGATATAGTTCTATCAAATGTTTAAGATGAGGTATTTGATGATTTTTAGAGATAGAAATTAGTGAGACTACAAGGATTGGTTGGGAAATAATTTCAACTAAGATTAGTAGAAAATGTAAACAATGGACAGTTGATGAGACATAGATATTTAGTCCCCCAATGATCTAATTTAAAACCAATATGACTTCTAAGCCTTCTAAAAATCGTGATAATTTTTATTTGTTATATACCATGGAAAATATCAAGCATCAATTTCATTTATCCAGAATAAGAATGGATAGAAAATGAATTTAGATAACTCCTTAAAAAAATAAATTAATATGTAATAAATATAAAATAGTTTATGCTATATTTTTTTGAGTTTGTAACCATTTTTTCGTTTGAATTTATGTTGTATTCTAACATCTTAATCAGGTTTGAACATATTATGTTGCGAAATATGATCGATTAAATTTATATTGAGTAGGTGTCGATCATTATGAAACCTAAAGGATAAAAATCAATGATTATTAGCACTAGTTACTATAAAAGTATTAGGGCTTCATTTTAGATTACAATCTGGAATAATATTTTGAGTAATTAAAGTTAAAATTAATTTTGATAATTATTGGAAGGAGCATTAGTTTTCATTCTCATTGATTAAACTATATGGAGAAGTGAGGTAGTGGTGAATATAGTTCTTTGGTGATCATGTGGATTCATAGGTCTCATGGGATATGGATAGGTACCACAACCAACTCTGATTATTTCAATAACTGTGTTGTTATCCAGTTACATAGTGATTATTACCCTTCCAATGGGATGTTCTATAATACAGGAGTTCTTGATCCACATTTGATCTATTCACAAATATTCATCAGACATATTTTTAGATGAATATTTTAAGGATAGAAATTTTATGTAGCCCCTCCTTCTTGATAATATGTGTAAGGTCACATTTTCAATGTTGTAGGTGTATCTAGGTATACTGTTCAAATAAGGGGTTATCATTATTACACTATCCAGAACATGATTATCATGAGAGGGGAGTCATCATGACTCTCAACCAAGTGGATTTGTGGTTTGGAGTTTCATATTTACTAGAACTAATATAATTTAGATATGTTGGGTTAGTTACAAACCCTACTAAACTCATTTATTAGTGGGGGAGGGGTTCTCAGTATTATACCCAGAGATTAGATGATTGATTTTCATGCGGAGGAAAATGTCATCAGTAGAAATATTACCGAAATTTTTGAGTATAGATCATGCACATGTGTTCTACATCAGGTTCCTCTATTGAGTTTGTTATTGCTAAGGATAAATATGATGCTCTATCATATGATCAGTAGATATTATATGGGGTTTATTAACAACTCTATGATTATCCACTTCCATAGAGTCCAGATGAAACCCTTGAAGGTGTTCATTGTCTTGGACTGAGAAGTAATAGGGCTTGCAATGTCTTCCAACATGACCTATAATTTACAATTCTCAGTGAGAGATACATCATTAAAGGTACAATTGTTCTTATTTTATACTTAATTGTATGAGTTTTTGTAGTAGCTACATACTACATCAAATCAACATCCATAAAACATTCTATGTCACATTATGTTGAATGTATTCATGTTCTCTTGGTATTTAATATATATATATATATATGATTTCATGATTTCGTTTATGATGTATGCATAGATTGTGATATAGTGCTAGGGAAGAACTGATCTTGGGAATACATCTTATGATTAATGATACAACCATACAAAATCATCATTGTATGGATTAGCTATATTCAGTGTAGTGTATCATGGATTTATTCATGTGTTATTGTGTAATCAATGTTGGAAATAGAGGTTTTTTATCTTCTTTAGTGAAAGAGTCCCTCTGATGGGATGAGGGAATGTTACATCACTATGTTCAATGATGGTCAACAAAAAAATGATTTCCTTACATGTTAATCCTATGATAACCCTGATTTATATTACACAACAAAAATAATTTATTAGATAAAAATCCATTGATATAACATAGAGGATTGAGATTTCTAGTGTCTTTGGGGATTAGGATCATTACATAAAAACATAAAACATAAAATACAATATCCTTATTGAAATATTCCATTACATGACCACTACATTCCCTCGTACTTAGCATTGCATGGGATAACCTGAGGACAGGCATAAGAAAAATGGAGAGTTATAAATCCCAGTAATGGAATAATAATGGAATAATATGAGGAATAAAATATAGGTTAGACATTAAGGATATCAATAGAGCACAAGATAATCATAAACATAATGTCATGATAAATCAATATAATCAAAATATTGAAATTTGGAAACAACACTTAACATTGAATTAGCATGAGCCAAGGATCATTGCACATGAAGAATGAGTAATCCTTATTGCACATGAAGCATGATTAAAAAATAATTTCACATGAATTATCATGAGCCAACACCAATTTCACCTGATGTATCTTGATACTATACTTTACCCAATGCATTGGATCACTATAAGGGGACACCCATCATAATCATTTCATTTCTTTCATAATTGTTCCACATGGATCGTATAACATAGATTCATAAAACATCATCATTTATTCCATGATAAAGGAATGATGATTCCATACATGAAACATTATAATAAAGAAGTAAATATTCATAATGTTGAATACCATGGATTGAGAAATGGTCATGGTATTCACTACACAATGGCATTGGCTTGGAGAATCGGTGTAATTTCGGCAGCGTAATGGAGTGACGTATGAAATCATATAAATGGTTGATAAGAGAGAAATGGGTGTCTCATCATATTTACATGATATGGAATGTAAGGGGGTAATATAGATACATGTACCAACAAATGTAATTGAAAATAGATTCATGATAGATAATAATTTCTTGAATGTAAATGAAGAGAGAGAAATTCCTTTAAGAATTTCGGCATAGTAACGGGTGTACATGGGAGGATTTTAATGAGTGATAAAGGGGTCTCCCATCATTAAAAAATAAATTGGTCATTATGTGGGAGGTTTGAAAACATACCCAAACCATTATAATTGAAATTAAAATTGCATAACAACATTAAAAAAATTGGACCAAAAAGATAAAGGATGAGAAACCCTTACTTGGAAGTGTGATTCCAATGGCTTGAGAGAGGCTTGAGAGAAGATTCTTGTGAGATTGGGGCACTATGGGAGGATTCTTGAGAGAGGAGGGGTGATTTTGGACGAACTTTAAAGGATTTGAGTGAAGAAAATGTGGGAGCTTGTGTGGGTTTATATAGGAAAGGTGACAAAATTCTTTATTATTTTGGTTAGGGGCCCGTCAAATTAAACTAATCAAAAAAACAAACCAGCCCATTGTTTTTGCCCATGTTTTCTGGATAATGGAAGTTTAAAAACAATATTTTATAAGTCCAAATTCCAATATTCTTTAAATAATGGGGGTTCTTATGTGGAGGTGAGTCACACTCCCAAGGGAAACAATTTAAAAAGACAAAATGTTTAATAAGTCTTGAAGGGTCCACTAAAGAATTGAAAAATAACTCAAAAATACCCAAAATAAAATTGTTTTAAATTTTAAAACATATATTGGGCGACATTTGGATTATAGTATTCTATTACATCACTATTGGGTCATTATTATGTCAAAAAACACATCGTATATTTAAACGATATTTAATTTTTCCCCAAAAAATTTACTGTCTAAAAAAATTATGAAAAATTAACCATTTAATAATTTCAATGTACTGATTCCCAAAATAATATTCATTTTATCAAGATAATTTTAAAAATATTTTAATTTTCATATTAAAAATAAAAACCGACATGTATCGAAAATTCATTGGTTTTGACAAAAAGGGATTTAAAACTTTAACAAAAATTACAATTGCATTCATAAAATTAAACATTCATTTATATTTAATAAAAATTAATTTAATAAAGATAATAATATTTTATTAAAATATTATTTAACTAAAAAATACATTAATTCATCAAGATAGATTTCATAGTTGAATATTAACTAAAAATACTATTTTTGATTTGAAAACTATTTAGAAGGTAACAATAATAAAATGGAAGTATATTCATTATTTTATACAAAAATAATGTACATAACCATAGTACTAAAGATTTTTTACATAACCCCTTTATATAGCAGCACAAGACCTAAGGATAATGTGTGTGATGGTGACAGACTCTTGGGGTGGCTTAGATAACATTGCACTCGTGGTGATCTCTATCAACATCCACTTCCCCCATAGATGGTTCTATTCCTGATTGACATGATGATGATTGTCTTGGGGTCAGTCAAGAGAGAATCCAAATGTTGCCACATATTTTCCGAGATCTGACAAATGGGATTCAAATGGGGAAATTCTACTAGATGAGGCCATCACTTCCTTTGTCTTGGTAAATTTGGATTTGTTAAAACCCTATTTTTATATTAATAATGTGATCATTATTCAATGACAATATTATCAATGGTCAAAATTCATAAAATAAAACAAAATAAGTTGACATTTAATTTCAAAATTTTACATAATTGGGCATTAAATTATATCAAGAGAGATTTCTATTATGGAAATATTGAGTCATTACAATATTCACCCCTTATGAATTTTTTCCCTCTAAATTTACTTTTTATAACACTAGATCCAATGTGGGTAACTCTACCTCATCATTTCCTCTGATTCCCACATCGCCTTTTCAATCTTTTGGTTTCACAAAAACACTTTGACTAGGGGAATTTTCTTATTTCATAGAAATTTTTCCCTACGATCCAAGAACTTCACTTGTAACTCCTCCAAAAAAATATCATCCTCAAAATGTACCACCTATGAATAGAGTATATGTGAAGGGTCTGGTATGTACTTTTTTCATAGGGATACATGAAAGAAATCATGTACTTTGGCCACGGTAGGTGGAAGTTCTAGTCAATAGGCCATATCCCCAACGTGATCAAGAACCTCGAAGGGGATGATGTACCTCGGACTTAACTTCCCTTTTTTCCAAACCACATGAACTTATTCCATGGAGATATGCGTAGAAATACCATTTCTCAAATATTAAACTCATGGTATCGTTGATGGTTATCTTTATAACTTTTCAGTTGACTTTGGGATTCCTTGATATGTTGTAGATTGGTTTTCACCTTGTTGTCGATTTCATCAACCATTTCTGGTGCAAGAAGCTTACGCTAAGCAACCTCATCCCAATATGTTAGTGTTCTATTCCATTTCCCATAAAGGACTTAATATGGTGCCATTTGGATGATGAGTGGAAAGTGTTATTATAATAGAACTCAACCATCGGAACATGTTGATCCCATCCTCTGTTAAAGACCATTGATAACACTCTCAACATGTCCTCATGTGTTTGGATAGTCTTCTCAAATTGGCCATAATATTGAGGATGATAGGTCGTACTGAAGTTCAGTTCACTATTCATAGCATGTTGAAGACTCTTCCAAAACATGGAGGTGAATCTTGGATATCTATTAGACACAATAGATAGTTGTACTCCATGAATCATTACCACTTCAAGGATATATATCCATGCTAGTTGATCCATTTAGAAATCCTGTTAAATAGCCATGAAGTGCAGTGTTTGTAAGATGATCCACAACAACCCAGATTTCATTGTTGCCTTTGGATGTCTTTGGAAGTCTGGTGACAATGTCCATGGTTATGTTATCTAATTTCCATTCTACTATGGGAAATGGTTGCATCATCCCCTTAGACTTCTTCCTCTCCGCCTTAACATTATTACACACCAGGCACATGGATGTATATTCAACGATCTTCTTCTTCATATTATCCCACCAGTAATACTCTCATAGATCTCTATATATCTTTGTGTTTCCTGGGTGAATAGAGAAATTTTAACTATGTGCATCATCATAAAGTTCCTACTTCATATCTGGAATTGATGGAACCCAAATTCTTTTCCCAAATCTCACAATTACCTCTTAATTAACATTAAACTATTTGGATCTTCTATTTCTGATAGCATCGGATTTTTTTTGAATTCCCACATCATTCTTTTGAGCGTCTTTTATCCTTTCCAAAAGTGACGGTTGAGAAATAATTTGTGAATGGATTGATAATGTTACCTTCTTTATGATTCACATTTCCATCTTCATCAAGTCTAAGAAGATTTGATCCTTTTAAATTATTATTAATGATAGAATCGCTGGGTCATTTCAACATTGGGCTTCAGCCTCCTTGTTCGCATTCCTCGGGTGTTAATGGATTGATCAGTTATAGTCGTTGATCAGCTCTAAACATTTTTTTGGTGCATGTTCAACACTTTCTGTGGTAATATATACTTGAGGCTCTTGTAGTCCGTATATATTTCACACTTCTCCCCAAAGAGATAATGAAACCAAATTTTCAAATATAAGATCACTTCAGCCATCTCAAGGACTTTTGTTGGATAGTTATGTTCATTAAAATTCAATTTCCATGAATCATATGCAATGAATTTCTCATTTTGCATCAACACACTTCCCAGCCCTTATTCGATGCATAATTGAATACCACAAAAAGTTCTCCACTTGTGGATAATGTGAGCATGAGCACAATGATAATCCTCATTTTTAACTCCTTGAAGAATACTTCACATTCATCACTCTAAAAAAACATTACTCCCTTCCATGTTATCTTGGTATGAGGGATGGACAATCATGATAAATTTCTCACAAATCGTCGATAATATCCAGCTATCCCCAAGAATCTAGAAATATCTGTTACCGATGTTGGCCTTAGTCATCCCCAAATTTCATCTGTTTTGGAGGGATCCACAGATATCCCATTTATTGTGATGATATGGCCCAAAAATGATACCTCCTTTAACCAAAACTCACACTTGTTGTACTTCGCATAGAGATTCTCCTTCCGCAAGGTCTATAGTATAGTTCTTAGATGTTCCTCATGATTGTCATTGGTTTTTGAGTATATAAGAATGTCATGTATAAGAGTACCACAAATTTTATGAGGTAATCTCTCAAGACTCTATTCATCATGTCCATAAAGATTTCTGGAGAATTAGTGAGTCCGGAAAGAATTACTATGAATTCATAGTGCCCGTATCTTGTACGAAAAGCAGTCTTGGGATATCTTCCTTCTTCACCCTTACTTGATAATATCCTGACCAAAATTTCACCTTAGAAAAGTATTGTGATCCACGTAGCTGATTGAACAAGTAATCAATTCATGGGAGAGGATACCTGTACTTTATCATCATTTTTTAAGATAATGATAATCGATGAAAAGGCGCATTGACCATTCCTTCTTCTTAATGAAGAGTACTGGTTCACCCCATGGTGAAGCACTTGGGAGTATAAACCCTTTATCCAGATTCTCATGTAGTTTTTTCTTCAACTCCTAAAGCTCCACAATAACCATTCTATACATATTCTTGGATATTGGAAACTCTCTAGGTATCAGATCAATTTATAATTAAACATTTATTCTAGGAGGAAGACCAGTAATTTCATCATGAAACACTTTTATGAATTCCCTCCCAATAAGCATGTCTTCTAGGATGGTTGCATCCTTAGACTCAATCATCCTATCCAGATACGCATGCCAATATGATAGTAATATCCATGCTTGAGATTATAGGGCTAAAAAGATTTATATTCCTCCTTTCACTTGTATAGAATTGGTGGTCGATTATCCACAAGGTGAGTTATTTCCCTCTCACGAAAATTTATGTTGAATATATATAATGAAAGCCAATCCTTTCCATGAATTTAATAAAATTCCACCAAAGGGAGAATGATGATGTTCCCTGGGAAGTTCAATCCATAGATTATAACAGGTTAGGAGTTATATTCATGGGATGAAATGATTTCCCCATTTTCCATTCTCACCAACATCTTCACATCCATGATTTTTGGTGGTGTTAGGATTGTTCTACTAAACATTTGAAATATAAAATAATGGGTTGAAGCTAAATAAAAACATAGTTTCACTATTCATGAATGAATAACTAGCTTACCTATCACCAATTCATTGTCAGGGTTCACTTCAGCAGTAGTGAATGAAAAAACCCCACCTTACTACCTTGGTGGTTGTTTGTAGCCTCTGTAAAACCTTGGCTTAGGGATCTGATTTGCAAGATGACCCGGTTCATCGCAGTTGTAGCATTGAACAAGATGTTGAGGTTCGAACAGAGCATTACTCTCCTCTTTCATAGCCACATGTCTTTCATTCCGATTGTTAATATCTATGTTCCCTTATCTTCCATAACTATAGCATTTCCTTGTCCCCTTTAGGAAATTTATGGGGTGCTTCTTCCCATACCTTTGGCAGGTGGGGTGCTGGATCTTCTTAGTACCGTTGGATTTACCCATTGGACCACAAGCATTGAAGTCCACATTATTCTTCTTATCCCCATGATACCCCTAAGATTCAGTGATCTCTATTTAGAACTTGAGGGCACATAAGACAATTTCATCATACCCGTCGAAATCACAAATCTCCAGTGCTTTCAGAATTATAGGTTTCTGCCCACAAAAAAGCTGTCAACCTTGCATTCATAGGAAATGACAAAGCCGGAAGGATATTATATATGCCTTGTCATGTTTTACTCATACGCTCCAATAGATTCTTCACCTTTTTTCTTAAGGTCAAGGAAGTCCCTTTCAATGTTATGTCGGAGGGTGTGTGGATAATATATATAATTTTTTTTCATAAATCCTTCCATTCCAATGCCTCGATCTCCTCCTCTAGCTTCATATTTTTGTCCAACGTCCACCATTTACCAGCTTCACCTTCAATATGATAAGCACCTGAAAGAACCTTCTCATGTTTAGAAAAATGGAATATGGATAAGATCTTTTAAATGGAGTTGATCCATTGTTTGGAGATTGAGGTATTAGATGATCCATTAAAAGTAGGATACCTTTGTCTCATGAAGCTCTCGATAGTGACTTGTTCTTTATTAGGGTGGGGGTTGAATTTTCCAATTGTCCCATGATTCTATTGAAAGCGTGTGTTAGATGAGTGAGAAGCATGAAAAAGTGTGTGATTCATGTTCCCATTTGGTTTGGCATGTCATTAGTATAGTTATCATATTGATTTTCACATCGGTTGTTAGCCCGAGTCTCCTATTACCGGCCATTGGAAATAATAAAAGGAATGTTAGGGATAAAACATAAAGGTCAATACAAGGACAAAACAGATGTCTTATAAATAACTTGTATTTCCTTAACATATGAAACAATTGGATTCAGTCTATGTTATCCATGATATAATTTCAAATATATATTCTTTAGAAATTTTTTTATCCCTTAATAACGGTTCATATTAAGCCTGGGTATTTACCATAGCATATTCTCTAGTAGTGTGACATCCAATAGTGTAGCAAGCCCGATTTTCATGCACCAGTTCTTATTCGATTCTAGCTCAAAGCGGTATTTTCGGGTTTTACCCGTAGGATAAATCTATGTCAGATCCACCTCTACATACTCGTATCTAGACAATGATGTATTTGCTTGAAATACCACTTACTAAATACTTACAAAAACATAGTGATGTTTTTATAATACATAGTATTTTCTTTAAGTATTTACTATGGTTTTCTAATCCTAATCCAAAAAATAATTAAACCTATCCTCTCATACCACCAATGACAACCCTACCTTTTATTACACAATTATATATAATTTATTATATAATCTTCACATGATACAACAAATAAGATCGAGAGGTCTAGTGTCATTGGGGCATAGGATAATTACATAACAACTTAAAACATGAAATACAAAATCATTATTGAAACCATCATTTACATGACCACTACATTCCTTTGTACAAAGCATTGCATGGGATAACCTGAGGAAATGCATAAGAAAAGGGTGTGCTATAATGCCCAGTAAGGGAATAATCATGGAATAACATGGGGAATACAATATATGTCTAACATTAGGCATATTAGTAGAGCATAATAGAAGTATAAACATAAATTCATGATAAATCATGATAATTATAACATGGAAATGTTCCAACAACTGTTAATATTAATTTATCATAAGCCAAGGCTGATTGCATATGGAGCATGATTAAATCCTAATTTAACATGAAGAATGAGTAAAAACTCATTGAACATTAATTATCACATGTCAATGAACATTTTAAATGATGTATCATGATACTATACTTTACCCAAAGCATTGGAGCTCTATAAGGGTGCACCTTTCTTAAAAATTTAATTTCATGCATATGTGTGCCACATGGATCACATAAAATTGATTCAGAAAACATCATTATTTATTCCACGATAATGGAATTTGGAATTCATACATGAAAATTTATAATAAATAAGTATATGTGAATAAAGTTTAATTCCATTGATTGAGATATGGCCATGGTGTTCACTACACAATGGAATTATCTTGGAAAATCAGAGCAATTTCGGCAGCATAATAGCGTGACATAAGAATTCATAAAAATGGTTGATGAGAGAGAAATGGGTGTCTCATCATATTTACATGACATGGAACGTATGTGGGTCATATAGATACATGTCCCATCATATGTAATGGAAATTATATTCCTGATACAGAAGAATTGCATGAATATAAATGAGGAGAGAGA
Source organism: Viscum album (assembly GCA_963277665.1). Classification (NCBI taxonomy): domain Eukaryota; kingdom Viridiplantae; phylum Streptophyta; class Magnoliopsida; order Santalales; family Viscaceae; genus Viscum; species Viscum album. Next base: position 915,558,187 of record OY728164.1, on the reverse strand, counting down.
AATTCTTTTCAGAATTTCAGCATAGTAACGGGTGTAAATGGGAGGAATTTAATGAGAGGGAAATGGTTCTAACATCATTCAAACATAAAGATGGGAATATAAGGGAGGTGAGAAAACATACCCCAACCTTTATAATTTAAATTAAAATGGAATAACAACATTAAGAAGATTGGAGAAAAAAGAGAATTAAAGAAAAACCTTTACTTGGAAGTGTGATTCCAAGGGCTTGAGAGAGAATTCAGAGAGGCTTATTGGGAGGTTAGGAATCCTTAGGAGGATTCTATAGAGATGAGGGCAGAGATTGGATGAACTCAAAAGCCATTGAGTGATTAGGAAGTGGGATATTGGGTTGGTTTATATAGGAAAGGTGAGGGAATTCTTCATTATTAAGGTTTGAGACCCTCACAATAAACTAATCCAATCCAAAAACCAGACCTTGGGGTTTTTCCAATTTTTTTTGAAAAGTTAAGTTTAAAACAATATTTTATAAGGTAAAAGTCCTATCTTTTAAAAGTAATGGATTTTCTTATGTCGAGTTGAGTCACACCCCCATGGAAAACAATTTAAAAAGACAAAATGTTTAATATGTCTTGGAAGGTCCAATAATGAATTCTAAAATAAATCAAAAAAACCCAAAATCAAATTATATTAATTGAAAAAAAATATTTTCCAAACATGAAGATTATTTTATTTTATTAAATCCCTATTTTTTCAGTATGATCTCATAAAAGACATTACATATTTAAAAGTTATTTAATTTTTACCAAAAAAAATTGACTGTCTCTGAAATTTATGAAAAATACATCATTGGATAATTTCATCCTCCTAATTCCAGACATAATATTAATTTTATCTAAGTAATTTTCTAAATATTTTAATTTTTTCTTTTAAAATAGAAACCGACATTTATCTAAAATTCATGGGATTGACTAAAATGGATTTCAAACCATAACGAAAATTACATTTGCATTCATTCAACTATAAGTTCATTAATATTTAATAAAATTTAATTTAATAACAATAATAATATTTTATTAAAATATTATTTAACTAAAAAATAGATTAATTTATCAAAATAGATTTCATAGTTGAATATTAACTAAAAAACTATTTGTGATTCGAAAACTATTTACAAGGTAACAATAATAAAATGAATGTATATTCATTATTATATTCAAAAATAATGTACATAACCATAGTACTATAGATTTATTACATAACACCTTCAAATAGAAGCATATGACCTAAGGGTATGTTGCGTGATGGTGACAGACTCTTGGAGTGGCTCAGATAACATTGCACGCATGGTGATCTATATCAACATCCACTTCTCCCGTAGACGGTTCCGTTTGAGCTTTACATGATGAATCTCAGCTTTGTCTTGGTCAAGAGCAATGCCTAATGATGCCACATCTTTTATAAGATCCAAAAAATGGGTTTTGTATGGAGCAATTCTACTACATGAGGCCTTTTCTTCCTTTGTCTGAGTAAATATGTATTAGTTAAAACCCTATATTTATACTAATCATTTGATCACTATGTAATGGATATATTCGAAACAGTCTCAAATCATAAAATAAAACCAAAGATGTCGACATTTAATATAAATATTTTATATAAAATTACATTTAATTACACCAAGAGGGATTTCCATTAATGTATGTTTGGGTCATTACATATCAACCACAGTTTCACTAGATTTGGTATCAGTACATCAGTGCATTTCATTATCAGGATGTGGATTTGACCTTTCGATGAAAGATCATGTTTTGGATAGAGCTCAAAGAAATGTTTCCCACTATCTCAATGTATCCATACACCATAGAGAATTTTGATGTTAAAAATTTATGATTACAAATTATGGATCTATTGCAATGAGGAACCATTCAAATATGTGTGTCCAAATGGTGTGAAATAGTTTTGTTTGAGAATAAGTATGATGGTATTTTATATTTTACTATCGATTATCATTTCAGTAATCTGGTGATAATAAATAATAATTATAATATTATATGGAATAATTATTTATTATATGAACTATAATAAGAATGTTTGTTATCGTTGTTAGATCTATTATCTAAATATCATTAGATCTATGTGAATGATGTGGATGTTTCAAAGACCACATTATGATACTGATATAGGAATTAAATTATTTTTGTGGTGTATGTTATTGTGATGAAAAATTTATCCATATTCATGGGATTGATGAACATTTTTTCTAATGAATTATTTGATCACATCACTGTGCTTTTCAAAGATGGAATCCTTTTGTAGTACAAAACTGAGGATGAAAATGTAGAGAATTGGCATGCATTTTTGGTAGTTAATAATCATCATTATATATTCAAAATGTTTAATAAGATAGGGTTTTGGGATTATGAATTACATTATGTGAATAATTTGAAATCCCAATTAAGAGTAGTTGTGGATCCTATTATGATCAAGGAGGTCATTTATTTGGTGTCCTCCCAAAAAATTAAAGTGGTGTGAGGTTTCCATGGACTTGAAATAAATTACTAGTGATTCAAAGAAAATTTCATTTGGGTTGTTATTCTTATGGAATAATTAACTATAAATAATCCACCATTAATGTGGAGTAATCATTTATAGACATCATTTTCAATCATAAAGGTGAAATTGATCTAAAATATAATTTTTCATCTTCTAGATAAGGGATATCATTTCAATGTATCATGAGTCACCTTTCTTATTGGGGTTGGATTTGTTCTGATGTGATAGTGATGATTTTACTTTTATGGATCTCATAAGATACTTCAATATGAGCCTATTTATTCCACCCATGATCCCAAATTAGATGCATTCCTATTTTCCATGATTTTTTACAATACCTCATTGATGAGGAATTTTTGGGTTATAAAAATTATAAACGCATGGTGTATGTCATCTCTATGTGTCACCTGACCATTCATTAGTGAATGAATTTGTAATTACTATTGTATCATGAATTATATATTTCAAATAAAATGGTAAACTATACCATTATAGCATATTTTTTATGTAAGAAGTCATGTAGTGGCACCTTTCATGAATCTAGAGATTTTTATAGAGTATTGCATGTACTCTAAGGGATGAATCTTAATATGGATGATGATGGGGTAAGAGGATATATTTATCTTATGACAGTCCACCTGATTAGGGTGAAATTGATGGGGTAGTTCCAGTTATGGGATACTTAGGTGGATGAATTGAGAGACTTATTTATTTTTGTTTATTCCCTTGATAGTTAGCTTATGGATGAATAAAACTAGGTTCTTCAAACTATAGATTTCAATATTTTCACAATTTGTCATATGGTTCTCATGAATTACATATCTCAAATTTGGTGGTATATCCTATTGTGATGATGAGATACCGTGATCTATAGGGCTGTTTTAGTGGCTATTGATGAAGTAGGTAGAGTAATAGTTTATATGATGATTTTGGACATCATGATTCTAAATATCGAGTATGGTGTTCCCTATGGTATTATGTGGAAATTATATGTTCTACATTGGTTTTGTGAGTACATCTCTATGGAATTCATTAACCATTTACCTTAAACTCTAGAAATCTATGACTCACTACATGTGATAGTGGCATGATTGATGGAATCATCCCACTATGTATAGATTGGAAAGCCATTATTAGAGGAACTTTTATGAATGTGGTACCTTAACAAAGTCATGTGTCTCAATGGATTAACAAGTATGATCATCTGTGATTATGATCATCATTTTACCACCATGGATTGTAGAGGCCATAAACATTCATTCAACTATCAATAATTCTTTATCCATTATTTTCATCCATATATAGTTGACTAGATATATAATAATATTCATACATTTGATGAAATGTTGCATGATTGTTTCTCGAATATTCGAGGCTCGTGAATAGGTCATAACCACATGGTGGGGTATTCATAAATTAATAGTTTTCACTCGACCATTGTCACTGAACAATTAAAAAATTTAAGGGAAGAATATTTCATTATCTACTATGATATATTGAGGTTAATGAGTAAATGATTATTAGTATGGAACATGTTTACCACTTTCAAATGTTGTTTCGTGTGATTCCTGAGATGATGGACACAAAAAACGATCATCATAACTCTAATTCTAATCAAATGAGAAGCCCTCTAGAGTTCCCCATTTGATATAAAGTTTTCTTTTAGGTGAATCCAAGTCATAAGAAATGATGGTTCATTCACATTAATATTATTTATCTTAGGGTCTATGGATCATTCAATGTGTTAGCTTCTGTTTCACCCACGGTATATCTGATAGAACATCCCCTATATAAGATATAGATACATGATGTTTTCTATGTGTCATAATACCTCTATTATGTTCATGATAACCTGCATGTCATTAATTGGGGTGAGATCAAAATTTATATTCATGATACATTTTAGGAGTGGCCTTTGAATATCTCGGAATTTTTAGAAAAGGATTCATGTGGGAGATCTATTCCATCTATTTATTTTTTTTCGAGACATGGTATCATGGATATGAGATTCTAGCAATGTGAGTCATTGATACATGCTTATTATTCAAATATGGTTGATGGTGTTATCATAAACTATTTCAATTATCATTTATATTTAATTACATTAATATTGTTATTAGAAGGTTTTATCTTTGTTTTCTGATTTCTTTGGCCTTATCCATGTTTGATATGTGCTACACCACTGAGAATTTTTAGGATATGGTTGTTGTTATTTAATCATTTTTATCATTTTTTCTTTGAAAAATATTATTGATCTCCTTTGATGTCATGATTCATGTGATGTGTCTCAGTGTATTTCACTTTTAAATAGCCCTTATAATTATATATAATTGAGTATCATTTCATATTTTTTAGGATGAGAATATTATGAGATGTATTTGTTTTAAGGTAATTTACCTTTCTATAATATCATTTTTCATGTTCCCAAATAAAATTTTGTTCCTTAGAGGCCTATAAAAGGCTTTGTGTTGTTTTGTAGTTAAAATATAGATGTAGGGATAATTCAAAACATGAACGGAAGAACACATCACGAATATTATGTAAATGGATTTTATGGGATTTTGGTTCATATCCTGTATAAGAGTTCATGAATTTTTTTCAAGGTAGTTTTGGGGGGTGAATTTATGATGAAAATTTATTTCATATTGTAAATGAGATGGGTTTTCTATATAAAGAATCCAACTATAAAAAATAACATTGTGAACATGGGATTCATATCATGGAGATATATTATGATGAATGAGATTAGTTAACAAATATTTTAGTGGATTTTAGGCACGAAACATTCAAAATGTGTATGACAAATTTATAGTGAAAATAAGATATTCAAAACATGAATCTCCATATGACAATGTGAAAATAAAACCAACAACTCCCTTAGTAGCTTTTAAACTATGTTTTTTTATCCCAAACACTTAAAGGATATATGAATTCACAAATATTTTTTAAATCTCATTCAATGTAGATTAGTTACAAAAATTTGGTGTAACGACCCAAACATTTTAATAATTATTATTACCTAATTTTGGTATTACCTTTTTTATACATGACAAAAATATTTATTTAAAAAAAATAGTATAATTAAAATGAGACCATTGGGTTTCAACTATTATATTACCATTGGTCAATATGACCGTTAGAAACTAAATGTTATAATTGTTTTCTATAAATACAAGTTATATTGGTTAATACAGAAAGAATATTCGATGGACCCATCCATTAGTCTCGGGCCAATCGAAGCCCATCTGACAGAAGTCAAGAAGGAGGTAGCATATTTGGTCTTTGCTCTGGACCAAAACCAACCTGAACTCCATCGTGTGAATTTGGAACGAAATCACCTTTGCAAAAATATCATGTTGATAGAAATCACTACTCGGGCAATGTTGGCTAAGCTTCCCCAAGATTCTATCACCCAAGCTGACCTTACATGTTGATCCTAAGCTAGTGTTATAAGGGGATATGTAACAAGATAGTAATGTACTTCTGAAATCATTGATTTAAATAAACATTGTGATTTCTTCTTATGGTTTTTTTTTGAATTTTCAAATTCTGGATAAATATATTATGGATATTTTTGATAAATATTATAAAATGGATATTTTAAAATATTTATGTAAACCTTAAATAATTAATATTGTGTAATGATTTCCAAAAAACGGTCTTCTACAGTTATGTTTAGTAAGAAATTTAAGGACTAATAAGATCTACCTAATTTTTTATGAAAAGCAATTTATGAATAGTGATATTACACTTATGATTAGTAATGTGATAAAATGGATTAAGTAAACTCACTTATGAAAGTATTAACATAATTTAGTCACATTGATTAAGTAATGTGATTCAATAAAATAGGTAAAAAACTATTTCAGAAATTATTGGTTAAGTATTTGTTTTTCTAGTGAATAGTGTTTTTATTTAAAAATTAATATATATGTATTTAGAAAATTATTTTCTTAAAATGGTGTTCTTTTTTGAATTCAGAGCATTGATATTAGGTTAAGGTGATTTTTGGGGATTTTTCTGAAACAGTTGAATTTTTAGTGAATAGTTTTTTATTTAAAAATTAAATTAAAGTTATTTAAAAAAATATTTTCATAAATGGAGTTAATTTTTGAATTAAGAGAATCGACATTAGGGTATGGTTATTTTTTGGGGATTTTGCTGAAAAAAGATGTATTTTTAATGAATATTGAAAATTAAGTTTTTAGATTTGGGTGTTTAATGACATCATTAAGGATGTAATAATTGTGTAATCTTTCTTGTCAACTTATGAATAGTAATATAAGTTATGAGGTGTCCCAAGTGTCCAATACCACTAAAAAATAAAATGGGAAAGCCCATGGTTTTTCCAATACCACCGATGATGTGTCCCATGGCCATTAATGACATTTCCTCTCACTTCTCCTATAAACACCAAGCCATTACCTCATTCATTTTGTTTCCAAATCCACACCAATGATGTTATGGTATTCTTACTTCTCAGGGAGTCTTCCAAAGGATCCCACAATCATCTCAAGGTCCCGACCTTCAATCTTTCGATGTTACTCTACAAGGTAAAGGATTCTTTCTCCCACCTCTTTTAAGTCACAACTTTTTTATGTTGTGTCTTCTAATTTCTATATAATTATGTTGAGGGTATGTTATTATATGATCTCATTACTGTCCATTTCATTTCTAATTTTTTAGAGACCATTTTCACTCTCATCAATTTTTTTTCTAAATTATTATGTGACATCGTTAGGCGGCCGAATTTCTCGTCAAAGAAATCATGTCTTATATTTTATTTCATGTCTCTTTTTCTTGTTGTACATCATTCAAATATCAATAACATGATCTTATTTAGTAACAATACTATAATATGAATTATTTATGAGTGGTTTACCCTTGTACCCTCTCTTTTCAATGTTTTCTAAAACCATGTTATATAGCCGTCATGCTGCAGAAATTTCGTCCCAAAATTTCTCTCTATTTCTCTCATGAAATTCTATTATTTTTTATATGTGAATACCCATACATATTTTGTTTTTATGAGTTTTAATTTTTATAAAAAAAATATATATTTGAATCTGGAATTGACATACACGTAACCCGGACTTCCTTTCCATGGGATATAAATGACATACTGATCTTATTTCATGAGAACTTTTAAAATGTCATGATTTTGAAATGAAACCCATTTCATTTATTCTATTTGGGTTATTTACAAAATTTATGAGTATGTTCTATGTGGCCCAAATGAATGTAAGGAAAAATTAAGGGTGTTCCCTAATATCTCTCCAATGCATTGGGTAAATAATTAATATCTAGAGATGAAAAGATTCATGATACCTCGGTGAATAACCTTGATAGTTTTTATAAAGCCTTTGGGATGGACATTGGTGAAAAGTTCATGAATTGATAAATGAAATGTGTTATCCACATATTCAAGTTTTGGTTCATGTTCTTTTCATTATTATATTCTCATTCTTTAATTGCTCTTGTCTTTATTTTTTATTCAATTTCCTATTGATATCACAAGTAAACTGATTCCCTTATTTACCCTTACTGTTCCTTCTAATCACCCTTTCCATTGAATGTTTGTCTCTAGGAAATGAGATGCAGTAAATGTACATAATATGATCCTATAATGAAGCCTTAGAAGTGGTTTAAAATATTGCTTTTTGTTTTTTCATTTATTATGTTCCTTATTTCCACGACATTGGACATTAAAGATCCTCTATATGTAAAATGTAATGAAAAGGTATGTATTAAAAAGGAGGGATGCTATAGTTGGTATTAAATTATAGTTTGGTTATTTATGGAAATTAAGATATGAAAACTAGAGGAATAATCTTATAGAAAATTTTAAATATTGGAAGACTTCTGGGTATTTTGATGAGTTTTGAGTATGTGGTTTATCAAGAAAATAAACCCCTATCAGGATATGAGCAGATAGAGGCGGCTCTGGAACGGAGGTACCTAGGAGTAAAAACTCTGACAATGAGTTTCAGTATTGACCCAAGGTATCCTGGTTCACGACGACGATCTTTCCTACACACTTGGTTATGACACTCCTAGGGGATATGTTTGGTTAATCACAAGATTTTTATGAATCAATATGAATGAATTATAGTGAAATGTAATTGTTTAAGAATAGAGTTTTAAGACATAAAATCCCTTATAGTTAAATGATTCATAAATGAAATAATTTACTCACTATGGTTTTTCTCTTTTTGAAAATGGCGGGCAATAGGAGGAACCATGGCAATGGTGACCGCAATGGACCACGCACTGACATCCCCCAGATGGAAGCCTGAATGGAAACATTCATGCGAATGATGCCCCAACTAACTCAAGTTATGGAAAATAACTTGAATCATGCCGAGAGACTGATCTCTTAGAGAAAGGAAAAAACATTATATTGAGTCCATTAGGCGTCAACTACCACTAAACTTTAGTGGATCGACCAACCCATTGATTGCTGAGTAGTGGATCTGATCCATCGAGAAGATTTTTTCTGTGCTCCGCTATTCATATAAAGAGATGGTCACCCTGGTTGTCTATCATAATGAAGGAGAAGCAAATTAGAGGTGAGAATTGATCAAAAACACGAGACCAAGATTGGAGGTTAAAGATATGTAGTGGAAAGAGTACAGAAGGATATATTTTAGTAAGAATTTCCCTCTTTCCAGGCTAACAAGGATGAGGATGGAGTTTCTCGAACTGAAGAAGAAGGAGAACGAATCTGTCATAATCTATGAGATAATCTTCACCCAACATTCAAAATATACCTCTAGCTTTGTCATGTATCAAAATAGTAAGGTAGATAGATTATTTGATGGACTGAGACCTCATCATCAGAAAAATCTAGAAAACCGAGACTATGATGGATATTAGGGGATCATTTAGATTGAAATGAAAGTCAAACTGATGTTTGGAGAGACGCAGTGGTCTCATAAATCCAATGTCAAGAAGAGATCAATGGAGCCCAGCTTGGGGTGGAATTTTGATCAGGGAGGATGAGGAAAGAAAGTAAAACATCCCACATGTAATCAATTTTGGAAGAAGCATCTAGGGAACTTCCTTCTCAGGATTTGAAAGTGCTACAAGTGTGGTAGAGATGGCCACATTGTGAGGAATTTTCATAGTGAGGTGAATCCTCATCTTCCAAACAAAAATGACAAGGGGATGATAGTGTAGGCCCTACCAGATGTCTAGTGCATTATGTGTGGAAAATATGGGAACATTTCGAATCACTGTCAAAATATGTGGGCAATGGAGGGGAACCACCATCAGCCTCAGAAAAGGCCAACGTATCAAGGTCATTATTTTTATATCACGACAACGAATGTAAATGCGCTGAATGATGTGGTAGAAGGTACTCTTGTTGTTCTGTAAAAGCTATAAATTAATTTGTTTGATTCTATTTCTACACATTCCTTTATATCCTCCATGTTTTCAAAGAATTTAGATTCAAACCTCATGTTTCTAAAAGTAGAGTTATCAATCTTGACTCCTAATGGAATTATCCAAGAATCATCAGTGTTTATAAACTCTTGTATTTACATTAGAGAGCACAATATTATCGCTAATCTAGTAGTCATTCCCATTATGGAATTCGACGACATACAACAGAAGGACTGTATCTCTAATTATAATGCTAACATCAAATGTGGAAGCATGGAAATCACAGTAATATTGAATAAAAAAGATACAGTTATCTTCCAAGGAGAGATATCTCAACCCGATATTTGTTTAGAAGAACCTCCTATATAATTCTTTTTGGAATTGATCGGTGAAGAATAAGAAGGAAATGAGAGTTTGATGAATGAAAATTTCCCCATCATCAAAGAATATATTGATGTATTTAATGAAGAGTTACCTGGACCTCCCCCAGAAAGAGAGGTAGAGTTCTCCATTAAACTCATACCTGGATCTCATTCGATATCAGAGACCCCGTATAGGATGGAAAATGTGGAGCTAGAGGAATTAAAGAAACAACCCCAAGAAATTTTGGATAAGGGGTTTATTCGAAAAAGTGTGTCTCCTTGGGGATTACTTGTTCTCTTTGTAAAGAATAATGATGGATCGATGCATCTATGCATCAATTATAGTGAAGTGAATGAGATAACTGTAAAGAACACATACCCTCTTCCAAGAATTGATGTCTTATTTGACCAACATTAGTGGGGCTCAATTCTTCTGTAAGATTGATCTTCGATATGGTTATCATAAATTTAGTGTGAAGAAAGAATATCTTCTAAAAACTGCCTTGCAATCAAGATATGGGCATTATTAGTTTTTTGTTATGCCCTATGGGGTGACTAATTCACCAACCATTTTTATGGATTAGATGAATGGAGTCTTTAATGACTTCCTTGATAACATTGAGGTAACTTTTTATGATAATATTATGATACATACCTATAGTCGCGAGGAACATGAGGATCATCTAAGGGATATTTTTCAAACACTACGAAAGGAGAGGATTTTTGGGGTGTTCAACAAATGTGAATTTTGATTACAATAAGTTGCTTTCTTATGGCACATTATAACCAATGAAGGAATCACAATTGACCCTACAAAGAAAAAAGTAGTATAGGAGTGGCCTCAACCTAAAACAATAACCGAGATTAGTTGTTTTCATGGATTAGCAGGATATTATAGGAGGTTTTTGAAAAACTTTTCATTACTTAATAATTCATTAAACGGGTTAACTCGAAAAGGGTTCATGTTTATCTGGACAAAGGAGTGTGAGGAATGATTCCAATGGCTGAAGAAGATATTGGTTACTGCACCTGTGTTAAATCTTCCATCAAGTGGAGAAGGATTCATTATTTTTAGTGATTCATCTATAAAAGGGATTGTGTGCATCCTCATGAAAAATGAAAAGGTCATTGCTTATGAATATCTATAGTTGAAGACTCATGAACAGAATTATACTACATATGATATTGATTTTGATGTTATCGTTTTTGCTCTGAAGATATGTAGGAACAATATTTATGGGGAGAAATGTGATATATTCACATACCTTCAAATCTTGAAGTATATTTTCACAAAAAATGATTTAAAAATTAGACAAAGAAGATGGTTAGAACTTCTTAAAGACTATGATTCTTTAATTCGTTATCATCCTCGAAGAGAAAACAATGTCGCTGATGCATTAAGCAAGAAAGACCCGGTTTTTTTTCCCTGATACAGATTTAAGGATATACATTAATCAATGACCTAGTATTTTTGGACATGGGAATTATAAGATAAGGGACATAATCAACCCTAACCCAAATGATTTAACAACCATAATTACTAGTGATGATCAAGAAAGCACAAAAATAAGATCCTTTTTTAGAGAAGATGTTTGAGGCTATATAGGATGGGATGTTTCCTGAGCTCAATATTGATCAAGAAGGTGTACTAAAATTTTGTACAAGACTATGTGTTCCATCTATTCTAGATATAAAGTAGGTGTTGATGGATGTTTCTCATAGCTCTATATTATCAATACATCCCGGAAGCACGAAAATGTATTGGGACCGTCGAGATCATTATTTGTGGGATAATATGAAAACGGAGATTGCTGAATTCACTTCAACGTTCCTAGTATGTCAACAAGGGAAGGCAGAGCGATGACTTTCTAAATGGGTATTAATACCCCTACCCATACCAGCATGGAAGTGGGACAATATCAATATGGACTTCGTAAATGGTCATCTAGGAACTTCCATAGGAAACATTGTGATATGGGTTATTGTGGACCGTCTCACCAAGACTGCGAATTTTATTTCCATTTGGGATGATTCTCTATTGGTCATCGTTCAAAGTTTTATGTGAAGGAAGTGGTAAGGCTGTATGGAGAACCACATTCTATCATATCTGGTCTTATCCTAGGTTTACATCAAAATAATAGAGAAGTCTTCAATATGTACTGAGCATTGAATTGAATTTTAATATGATCAATCACCCCCAAACTAATGGCCAATCTGAAAGGACTATTCAAACACTCAAGGACATGCTGAGAACTTGCTCAATGTAATATAAGGGTGGATGGGATCAACATCTCCCTGTAGTTGAGTTCTCTTAAAACTACAACATCCACTAGATCATTCAAATGGAACCCTATGTATCTCTATACATGTAATGATGCAGAATTCCTACGTTTTGGGATGACGCTAGTGATAGAATGCTTCATGGGCATGATCTCGTGAAAGAGATGATAGAAAAAGTAAATTCCATCCATCAACACATTAAGGCTGCTCAGAGTCGGAAAAAGAGCTATGCCCACACACTTTAAAGTGACTTATTTATTGATATCGGTGATAAGGTCCATCTTCAAATATTACATTGGAAGGGTTTCATGAGGTTTGGGATGAATGGGAAGCTCAACCCTAGTTACATTGTCCCATATGACATCCTTGATCAAGTGGGAGCAGTTGCCTATCGTCTTGCACTTCCTCCAAATCTAGTAGAAGTTCATGATGTCTTACACATATCCCTCTTTAAAGTACATACCTAAACCATCACATGTACTAAACCTAGAGATGGTACAACTGGAACATGACCTATCTTATGAGGAGAATCCGGTGGAAATCATGGATCCCAGAGACAATGTTCTACGCAACAAGACTAACCACCTTGTTAAGGTGTTGTGGAGGAACAAAAAATGTGATGAAGCCACATGAGAACCAGAGGAGTATATGAGGAAGAAGTACCCACACCATTTCTCTTCTGAGGGTATGAGTTAAAAATTTAGGGGATGAAGTTTATAAAAGGGGGAAGAATGTAACGACTTGGAAATTTTAATAATTTTTGTTTCTTAATTTTGTGTGTTATTTTTTTATACACAACTAATCTATTTAATATATTAAATTGAATATAATTAAAATGAGACCATTGGGTTTCAACTGTTATATAATCGTTGGTCAATATGGTTGTTGGAAACTAAATGTTACAATTATTTTCTATAAATACAAGTGATATTGGTTAATACCTAAAGAAGATTTGATGGCCCCATCCATTAGTCTTGGGCCGATCGAAGCCCATCTGACAGAACTCGGGAAGGAGGTAGCATATATGGGATTTTCTTTGGACTAAAACCAAGATGAACTTCATCATGTGAAGAAGTTATGGAATCACCTTCATAATAAGTTCTACTTGATTGAAATCCCTACTCGGGAAATGTTGTCAATGCGGCCCCAAGATTCTATCACACTGTCACTCCTTACACATAGGTCCTATGATATTGTTATAAGGGGATATGTAATGAGACCGTAATTTCCTTGGGTAATCATTGATTTAAATAAAAATTGTGATTTCTTCTTATGGTGATAATTGTGAATTTTCTAATTTCCTGATAATTATATTATGCATATTTTTGATGAATTTTAGAAAAAGGATATTTTAAAATATTTATGTAAACATTAAATAATTAATATTGTTTAATGATTTTCAAAAAAAGGTCTTCTACAGTTATGTTTAGTACAAAATTTAGAGTCTAATAAGACGAACATAATTTTTGATGAAAAGTAATGTATGAATAGTGTTTTTTCACATATGATTAGTATTGTGATTGAATTGATTTAGTAACCTCACTTAAGAAAGTATTAATATAATTTAGGCACCATGATTAAGTAATGTGATTCAATAAAATATGTAAATAAATTTTTCCAGAAGTTATTGGTCAAGTATTAGTTTTTTCAGTGAATAGTTTTTTATTTAAAAATTAAATTTACAATATTTAGAATTTTTTTTCATAAAATGGAGTTCTTATTTGAATTCAGATCATCGATATTAGGTTAAGCTGTTTTTTGGGGATTTTTCTAAAACAATTGAGTATTGAGTGAATATAAATTAAAATTGTTTAGAAAATTATTTTCATAAAATAGATTTCATATTTTAATTCAGAGAATCGATATTAGTTTAAGGTTATTTTTGGGGATTTTTTTGAAAAAGTTGAATTCTCAGTGAATAGTGAAAATATAGTTTTTAATTTTGGGTGTTTAATGAAATAATTAAGGATGTAATAATTATGTAATCATTCTGGTCTACTTATGAATAGTAAGATAATGTATTAGGCGCCCTATGTGGCCAATACCATGGGAAAATTCCATGGAAAACCCCATGGTATTGCCAATACCACAGATGAGGTGTCCCTTAGACATTAATAACTCATCCTCTCACTTCTATTAGAAATAACAATCCATTCCCTCATTCATTTCATTTCAAAATCCTCCCCAATTATTTTCTGGTCACATTACCTCCCATGGAGTCCTACAAAGGTACCCTAAAGCCTCCAAAGGTCCCGACCATCAAGATTTCAGAGTTACTCTTCAAGGTACGGGATTCTTTCACCATCCACTTTTAAGTCATAACTTCCTTTATGTTGTATCTTCTAATTTCCATATATTTATGTTGATGGTATGATCATATATGATTTTATTACTATCTATCTTATTTTTAATTGTTTAGAGACAATTTCCACTCTCATCTATTTTTTTTGAATTTTTATGTCACGCCGTTAGGCTATCAGATTTCTCTTAAAAGAAATCATGTCTTCTCTTTTCATTCATGTTTCATTTTCTTGTGGTATATCATTCAAATATCCATACCACAATGTTATTCAGTATCCATACTGTATTATGAATTATTTATGAGTGGGTTACCCTTGTCCCCTATCTTTTCAATGTTTTCTAAAACCATGTTATATAACTTTTATGCTGCAAAAATTTCGTCTCAATATTTCTCTCTAATTCTCTAAAAAAATTGTCTTATTTTATATATGTGAATACCCATATCTATTTCGTTTCTATGGGTGATAATACTTATAAAAAAATTATATATTTGATTCTAGAATTGACATACATTTAACTCTCACTCCCTTTCCATGGTTTATAAATTATATGGTGATCTTATTTTTTTAGCACGTTTAAAATGTCATGATTTTGAAATGATAACCATTTCATTTATTCTATTTGGGTTATTTATGAAATTTATGATTATGTTCTATGTGTCTCACATGAATGTTAATACAGATTAAGGGTGCACCCTGATAGGGCTCAAATGCATTGGGTAAAGAACTAATCTCTAGAGATGAAAAGTTTCATGATACCTTGGTGAATAACCTCGGTAATTTTAATAACACCTTGGGGATGGTCTATGGTGATATTATCATGAATGTCTAAATGAAATTTTGTAGCCACATATTCATGATATGATTAATGTTCTATTCCTTATTATATGCATATTATTTAATTTCTCTTGTCTTTATGTTTTATTCAAGTTCGAATTGATATCAAAAGTAAACTGATACCCTTGTTTACCCTTACTGGGCCTTCTGCTCACCCATTCCTTTAATTGTATGTCTCTATGATATGAGATGAAGTAAATGTACATAGGAATAAACTATGAGAAATCCTTACAATAGGTTTAGAAGATTTTTTTTTTTTTTTTTTCATGTATTATGTTCCTAATTTCCTAGACAGTAGACTTTAAAGATACTCTATATGTAAAATGTAATGAAAAATTACGTTTAAAAAATGCATGATCCCTTTTTGGTGTTTAGTCCATGATGATCAGTAGTGTGTTCATCCTTCTTTTTTAGAATCATCTTCTTGAATCAGTGTTGTTTCCTCTGATTTTTTGAACCCATGGTATATAAAAAATCTCTAATTTTGTTATCAAGTTAATATATTATTTTTGGTATAATTTTTGTGCTATGTTATTGGATGGATGTAGTTTTTCATATAAGAGAGGTGAACATGGAATTTATTGTAATTCCATTCATTTTTGAGGAATGATAATGACTTGAGGTATGAGATTCATTTCTTCAACCATTATTGTATGTGTAAGGATAATTTATTCATGGTTTATCAATTTGGGTGATAATTGAATAAACCACAATATTGGATAATCCTGATTATTGATGTAAATGGTTTATAGTTGTTGTGATATAATGTTTTTATCTATGATAATAGTTTTCCTCTTGTTTTTCTAGATACTTTACTATTTAGATTTGTTTTTTGTTTAGAATGTTTGTTATTCATTGGTTAACATTTTTTACATTGTGATAAATGAATACAGAATTGAGATTCGGTAATTTTTTAGGGATAAAATATTAATGATGTATATTTATTAAATCAATTTATTATTTTAATATTATGGTAATATAATGAGTCATGATGCATATTTAATTAAAATTATTCATTCATATAATAATGGAATTATAAATAGAACACAAAAAGAGAAATTAATTCCATTGGAAAAAATATGAAGGATTGAATAAATAATTTATATCTTTTAATATATGATTCTTTTGGTTATATAACATTGTAATGTGTAATAAATGAATAGGTTTTTACATGATAGTAAAAAAATGGGATTTTTGATATGTATAATGTTTTTATAAGTGTGATCTCATTTGAATGTAATGGATCTCTACATTTTTTTAGTATATAAATCACACATTAACTCTATGTTTTATCCTTCGATGTTTGTCTAGATGTAATCCTTTCTATGTGATGTGGTGAAAGCCCCTGATGGCTAATGGATTGGAGAGATATGGGAATGGAGTTCTAGGTTTTTGTTCAAAGTAAACAACTATAATGGAAGGATTCATGGATATTTTCAAGGTAGTGTTTGGGTGTGTAACGCCCCGACCCCAGCTACCCAGAGTCGGTGCATTACTTCGTAACATTGGCATGATCACAAAAGATCAAGTCTCGAAATACCGATTAGTTTAGTAGCCTTGGAAACACTAGATACATTCGTAAACATTACATTACATCATAAAGTGAAAAACTACAATAACAAAGTATCCATAGTCCACTCTCATATCCTCTTCTGACAATCCCTACAGGTCATTCATAAAATACTTCTTCACATCCTGGAAAATATTAAAACATTGAAAGGGGTGAGCTCATATGCTCAGTAAGGATAACAATATTGCGGAAGCTTTCATAAATAAACATAAACATTTAAGACAATGTATAACTAAAACAAAAGCCTTTTAAACTTGAACATCAACATAATATGGAAAAAGTAAAATGAGATAATTCCATTTACTTCTTCACATGGATATTCTACTGGTCGAATAATCACATGAAATATCATTAACCACTTTCATAATGATGGAATGTATAATGCCAGACATTCTGAAACATTTTGTCAAGGCATCGGCCAAGACGTCTAAAATGATTAAGGCCTCGGCCAAAACCATAAATCAAATTGGGAAAGGGCCTCGGCCCATTCCACGTCTAGTTGTCTCATGAGACCTACCGATGCATCGAGGAGCTATAGCGGGCTCCACCCGTCACTTATTAAGTCCAATACATTCCTCATATGAATAGGTTTAAACATCTCATAAACCATAACATAATCGTATCACATAAAACATGCATAAAGGAAACATAACATTTCCACATTTCAATCACAATATATCAATACAACACATTTATATAATAAAAACGCTTTCAAAACCACTTTCAATACCAAAATAAAAGAAAAGTATAACATGGTATTTATTCTTCAAAAAAGGGTATGGCTTGTAGAGGAAGCTGAAACTCAAATAGTGGTCACGGCGGCGGAGAAGTCGTTGTTGCCGCATATGTACGGAAATAAAAACATTCCCTTTTGTCATTTAGCAAAACGCTTCGTATAAAAAAGATTCTTTTGAATAAACGTAAAAGTCAAAGGGGTTTATACACCGTATAAAAGAAAGTTGTGTATAAAACCAAATATGCCTCAATGAAAGGAGATTGAGAAGTAGTCCTTAAAAAGATCATTTTTAAAATAAAATAGATCTATTATGTTTATTCACTATAGGTACACATAAATAAAATAAAAATACAAAATAATACATAATAATATCATGACATAATTTGAAAGTAGGAGATTAACCCAAAGAATGGAAGTTGGGTTATGAAGTTCCCTTACCTTGCGTCTTTTCCTGACTCGACTGTTATTTATCCTCCTGAATAATAAACTAGAGTTAATTTATATTTACTTAAGAACCTTTTTCATGTTCATTATTCCTTTTATATCCCTTATTACCATGTTATGAACATTATTTAATTATTTAAGTTAATAACGGCCGTTTTGTCGATCTTTGGTACTTGAGTCAAAAATAAACTTCTTATAATTACAAGTTGTTCATGTGGTGAAATATCCATTATATCCCGAATTATATTCATGATGTAGATATCATATATATCATATATATATTATATACATTCATTCATAATGTGACATAACATTTAGAGGTAAGAAATGAAATGCACCGTTCATGGAGACGGTAAGCTGTACGTACGCATGAACGCTACTTTCATTTCTATTTCGTAGTTAATGGAATGAAATCATAATGATATAAATTTATAATATAAATAAAGTATAATATAGTGTATAATACCATTTAATCCATCCTTTATACATCCCACATATGGCATTAACGATTCAAATCACTTTGAGGGGGCGGTAGTCCGCACTTCCTAAAATGAAATTATCGCGTTTTACCCATAATGGAAATCATAAAGTATTCCATAAATGAGAAATAAAGAAGCATAAGTAAAACATAAACATATTTTATATCATATATAAATATAGTGACATCTTAATGGCCACCTTTTATGGTTTTATATGAGTGTTGAACAATCATCGTTTCGTGAGGTAGAAATTCGCCATCCACAGAAACCGTATGTTCTTTAACCATTAGATGTAGGTGTGTGTAAGTGTAGCTAGAATACTTATTATAAAAACATCCTAGTATATTGAGGATACTGGATTTGTAACAAAAGTAATTAATAAAAAGAGTTTAGGGGGTTGGAGAAGAAAAATAAAACAAAACAACATTAAAGAAGACATTACCTCAAAATCGGGTAACTCTTTTTGATTTGAGCCAACGGCTTCCTTGAGAAGCATTCTGCCCAAAGTGAGGCTTCTAGGAGTAAGAGGGGGAAGTTGGGAGAGTATTTGGGCAGAGGTTTGCCAAGCCAAATGGCTTGAAAGTGTGAATGAGGTGGTAGAGGTGGGGGCCTTTTATAAGTGGAGAGGAGGGGCACTCTTGGAAAGTAAAGAAAAGTCACTTTATTATAAAATGAGTTTCGGATTTTAGAGGTCCCACACTTATATAATTAGAGGCTAAGGTGATAAGGGTTCGAAATATACTCATACAATTGGTTTTTGACAAGTGTAAGCCTTGTATATTACATTATCTTTTCATTTTATTAAAATCGTTAAAAAATGAGGTCATCGCTGCATCATAATAATGTCATAAATAATTTAATTTCTTTAATGGATAAAAATTATAAAAAAATACTATGATGTAGGAAATCTTTTTAGATTTCTAATGAATATTTATAGTCAAAATTTGGACTTGTGTAACCCCACTTAAAAACTGTTTTAGTAAAACAACTCATGTTTGTGTAAATTTAAATTTAACATTAAATAAATAAATATTAATGTCATTTTCCAACCAAAGAGGCTCCATGGGGTCCCCAAGTTGACCCATGGGTTGTCCTGGTCGGCCATGACTCATCCAATATGAGTAGGACATGTGTCAAGCTCATCTCATATTATTAAAACATTATTTTTACCTTAAACTACACTAATTACCTCTAATCGTGATTAAGAACTTAAAAGTTACTATTCACCAAAAAATTATTTTAATATCATTGAACCACATTTTACTTATTAATGAAAACCATGTATGTCGGATTTTTGAAAATCAAATCACAGAAGTGGTAATATTTCATTTTAACGAAAAATCAGTTTTTAACAACCACTTAGTGGTTTCACTATTCATCAAAAATTGAAGTTTTTCAGAATAAGGACAAAATTTCACCCTAAGCTATAATTGATATTCCGAATTCAAAAATGATGTCTATTTTACAAAATTCCAAACATATAGGTTGCATTAATTAATTTCATAATTAATTCCAGCTGTTACAACAAATAGCGTGTTTTTAAGAAACAATTTATATCAAAAGATTGGCAATTGTTTATGTCCAATTTCAATGTTAAATTAATTCTAATGACCACCATTGGATAAAATGGTAAAAATATATTCTAATTATACTTTAAAACCACTAAATAGTATAATTTATCACTATAAATTATTTTGATTAAAAAAGTTGTTTTTAAGTAATTTTCACTATTCATAAAAAATTAGAAGTTCTCAGAAAAATACCAAAAATTCAACATAGGCTAATTTCGATATTACGAATACAAAAATGAAGTACATTTTGAAATATAAAATTTCTATAATTTTAAAAAGAGGTTATTACTATTCATAACGGCTACTTTGATTAGTCACGGTGTTTTAGAACTCGAAGTTGCGTACAATGGAAGCTATTGAATTATTGAATGAGAAGCGTATCATGGAAGCTCGGGGTGTTACATTCTCCCCTCCTTCAATAAATTGCGTCCTCGCAATTTGAAATTTTTTCTTTGAAAATAAAAGGTTGAAAATAGAAAATACCTTTGTGGAAAACCCACATCGGAAATAAGGTTAATAAAAATATAACATTAAAAGAACGAAAGATAAGTACAAAGGTCACCCGAGATTTCCCATTCTAGGATTCTATGAAAATATGGATATTGAGGAGAAACAAACCATCAAGGTCTGGTGGAGAGTTATAGAAAACAGGATTAGGAGAAATTTTAACTACAAGAAAATCACAAACTTGTGATTGGTTAAACGATCATTGATTCCCCGGTAGGAAAAGTTAACCGACATAATTTTTGTTTTGAGTTACCTTTTATAAAGTTTAGGAATTTATTTAGGTGATTTACTAAGAACGTAAGGGAATATGCATACTTGTCATGTAGACTTTCATTCTTTAATAAATTTTTACCACAAACCCATCTTTCACTCTAAAATGTAATACAACTCAAAAATATTCTATTTATCCTAATTTTATAAGGTTCCAAATATTAACACATATCATTTAGATTAGTAAAACTATTTTGAAATAACCAGGGACTTCCTGTAGGCTAGTGGTAGGAAATAAAGGCCCTTCGCACTATGGTTGTGGGTTCGATTCCTGCATCTTTGTCCGATGTGACGGGTTATGCCCCACCCTGCAGGTTGTCCTTTTTCTAAAACTATAGTATTATAATATTCCAAAAATAATCTTCATAAAATTTTTTAACCTTAAACAATACTATCCATAGATCAAATTAATCCATTCCAAACTTTATAGTTATCCAAAATACCTCCGTCCAGACTTTCTCTAAAGGGTCGTTAAAGTCCAAAATCATTTGTAACCTCAGATTCCCAAAACAAAGTAATGTTTCTCTTATTGTCACATAATAAAAATATGATTACCTTCATTATATTAAATCCTTAATGAAAACAACATGTACTGCAGTACAATCCTTATATATATATCACATTATTCTTATAACCATAATCTAGTTCTTGAGTCCAAAAACACAAATACAATAATTATTCCGCTTCAACTGTAGTCACATCATAAGATTGGCCTTGATCCCTTGGCCTTTTCTGAGGTAAGTTTCCTTGACGCTTAGGACATTCATTTGCATAATGCCCCATTTCTCTACAATTGTAGCATTCAACATTGATAGCCTCTTTCTTTCCCTTGCAATCACACGCCTGGTGACCTTTTTCTCCACATTTATAACAAACTCCCATTCCTTTTAGGCAAGCACCGGGGTGATTCTTCCCACAACTATCGCATAATGGAAAATCCTTCTTTCCCTTTTTCCCTTTATCCATTTATTGTTCCACCATTCTCTTCTTCTCTTGCTTTACTTTTTTGTCATAAGACTAAGAGAATTTATTTTCTGTCTTGATAGCAGATGATACAATATCCTCGTATGATAAGAAGGTTTTTGATACTAAAGCTCGACAGAGAAATGGTTTTAACCCATGAAAGAAACGATCAATCTTACTTCTTGGGTTACGTATATAATCTGCAGCATGCCTCGCTAACCTTGTAAAGTTGGCCTCTTACTTTGCGACATTCTCATCCTCCTTTTGTCTCAGACTCAAAAATTTCCTTTCCATATCTTCTCTATGGTCATGAGGAAAGTATTTTTCTAAGAAAATATCTTTGAACTCCCTCCATTCCTTATTCGATATGTCATCATCTTCCTTTGTGTTTTGACTCAATGACCACCATTGATCAGCATCTCCAGTGAGGCGTTAAACTGCCATGATAACCTTTTCCCTTTCACTACTCCCCAAGGTGTGGAATATTTTCTCTAAGGATTTTATCCATTGCTCAGCTACTAATGGATTTGTACCCCCATTAAATGTTGGTGTTTGTTGCCTCATCAAGCGGTCTAACATTGATCCTCCACGTTGGGGATCAAGGTGCTCCATACGAGTAAGGTTATTATTCATAACCTGAGTGAGTTGTCCCAGTATGGTAATAAGTTGATCAGCACCAGTTGTATCTCCAGATCCACAATAATTATCTTGAGCAGGAGGGCAATCCCTACACGGAGTGCGTGCTTTGATACAGTTTCCATTCCTTCCACTAGGCGCCATTTCTAAACAATGTCATAAAATATATTAGTTTATAAATCAAAATACATAATTCCATACTTGTATGATAATTAACATAAATTGAAATATTTATGGATATAATCCATAAAAATGTTTTCTTTGAGGAAGTATATACTCATAAACCCTTCATAATGATTTGTAAAGAAAATGGGAGTTATCCTAAGCATATCCTCTGGGAGTGTCGTAACCAAGAGTGCAGCAAGGCCCGTTGTCGTGCACCAGTTCCCGTTCGAGTCTAGCTCAAAGCGGTGTTTTCGTGTTTTACCCCTAGGTACATTTGTGCCAGAGCCGCCTCTACTTGCTCGTATCCATACAGGGATGTATTGCTCGGAAAACTCACAAAATCTCTACAATACCAAAATTCTAGGATGTTATTCTATACTAATCCTCAAAGTTCATCTTAGGTCTACGTGCTCTAATCAGAGATTATATAAATCTAGCTTCCATGGTTAGTACTAAACTGCCTCTTATACCAACTATAACGCCCCGACCCCAGCTATCCAGAGTCGGTGCATTACTTCGTAACATTGGCATGATCACAAAAGATCATTTCTCGAAAGACCGATTAGTTTAGTAGCCTCGGAATCACTAGATACATTCGTAAACGTTACATTACATCATAAAGTGAAAAACTACAATAACAAAGTCTCCATAGTCCACTCTCATATCCTCTTCTGACAATCCCTACAGGTCATTCATAAAATACTTCTTCACATCCTGGAAAATATTAAAACATTGAAAGGGGTGAGCTCAGATGCTCAGTAAGGATAACAATATTGCAGAAGCTTTCATAAATAAACATAAACATTTAAGGCAATGTATAACTAAAACAAAAGCCTTTTAAACTTGAACATCAACATAATATGGAAAATGTAAAATGAGATAATTCCATTTACTTCTTCACATGGATATTCTACTGGTCGAATAATCACATGAAATATCATTAACCACTTTCATAATGATGGAATATATAATGCCAGACATTCTGAAACATATTGTCAAGGCCTCGGCCAAGACGTCTAAAATGATTAAGGCCTCGGGCAAAACCATAAATCAAATTGGGAAAGGGCCTCGGCCAATTCCACGTCTAGTTGTCTCATGAGACCTACCGATGCATCGAGGAGCTATAGCGGGCTCCACCCGTCACTTATTAAGTCCAATACATTCCTCATATGAACAGGTTTAAACATCTCATAAACCATAACATAATCGTATCACATAAAACATGCATAAAGGAAACATAACATTTCCACATTTCAATCACAAGATATCAAAAAAACACATTTATATAATAAAAACGCTTTCAAAACCATTTTCAATACCAAAATAAAAGAAAAGTATAACATGGTATTTATTCTTCAAAAAAGGGTATGGCTTGTAGAGGAAGCTGAAACTCAAATTGTGGTCACGGTGGCGGAGAAGTCGTTGTCGTCGCATAAGTATGGAAAGAAAAACATTCCCTTTTGTCGTTTAGCAAAACGCTTCGTATAAAAAAGATTCCTTTTGAATAAACGTAAAAGTCAGAGGGGTTTATACACCTTATAAAAGAAAGTTGTGTATAAAACCAAATATGCCTCAATGAAAGGAGATTGAGACGAAGTCCTTAAAAAGATCATTTTTAAAATAAAATAGATCTATTATGTGTATTCACTATAGGTACACATAAATAAATTAAAAATACGAAATAATACATAATAATATCATGACATAATTTGAATGTAGGAGATTAAACCAAAGAATGGAAGTTGGGTTATGAAGTTCTCTTACCTTGCGTCTTGTCCTGACTCGACCGTTCTTTAACCTCCTGAATAATAAACTAGAGTTAATTTATATTTACATAAGAAACTTGTTCATGTTCATTATTCCTTTTATATCCCTTATTACCATGTTATGAACATTATTTAATTATTTAAGTTAATAACGGTCGTTTTGTCGATCTTTGGTACTTGAGTCAAAAATAAACTTCTTATAATTACAAGTTGTTCATTTGGTGTAATATCCATTATATCCAGAATTATATTCATGATGTAGATATCATATATATCACATATATAGTATATACATTCATTCATAATGTCACGTAACATTTAGAGGTAAGAAATGAAATGCATCGTTTAGGGAGACGGTAAGCCGTACGTACGCATGAACGCTACTTTCATTTCTATTTCGTATTTAATGGAATGAAATCATAATGATATAAATTTATAATATAATTACAGTATAATATAGTGTATAATACCATTTAATCCATCCTTTATACATCCCACATATGGCATTAACGATTCAAATCACTTTGAGGGGGCGGTAGTCCGCACTTCCTAAAATGAAATTATCGCATTTTACAAATAATGGAAATCATAAAGTATTCCATAAATGTGAAATACAGAAGAATATGTAAAAAATAAACATATTTTATATCATATATAAATATAGTGACATCTTAATGGCCACTTTGAAGGTGTTATATGAGTGTTGAACAATCATCGTTTCGTGAGGTAGAAATTCACCATCCACAGAAACCGTATGTTCTTTAACCATTAGATGTAGGTGTTTGTAAGTGTAGCTCGAATCCTTCTTATAACAACATCCTAGTATATTGAGGATACTGTTGTTGTTACAAAAGTAATTAATAAAAACAGTTTATGGGTTTGGAGAAGAAAAATAAAACCAAACAACATTAGAGTAGACATTACCTCAAAATCGGGTAACTCTTTTTGATTTGTGCCAAAGGCTTCCTTGAGATAAGTTCTGCCCAAAGTGAGGCTTCTAGGAGTAATAGGGGGAAGTTGGGAGAGTATTTGGGTAGAGGTTGGCCGAGCCAAATGGCTTGAAAGTGTGAATGAGGTGGTAGAGGTGGGGGCCTTTTATAAGTGGAGAGGAGGGGCACTCTTGGAAAGTAAAGAAAAGTCACTTTATTATAAAATGAGTTCTGGATTTTAGAGGTCCCACACTTATATGATTCTATGATAAGGTGATAAGGGTTATAAATCTACTCATCCAATAGGTTTTTGACAAGTGTAGGCCTTTTCTTTTACATTATCTTTTCATTTTATTAAAATCGTTAAATAATGAGGTCATTGTTGCATCATAATGACGTCATAAATAATTTAATTTCTTTAATGTCTAAAAATTATAAAAAAAATACTATGATGTAGTAAATCTTTTTATATTTCTAATGAATATTTATAGTCAAAATTTGGACTTGTGTAACCCCACTTAAAAACTGTTTTAGTAAAACAACTCATGTTTGTGTCAATTTAAATTCAACATTAAATAAATAAATATTAATGTCATTTTCCAACCAAAGTGGCTCCATGGGGTCCCCAAGTTGACCCATGGGTTGTCTTGGTCGGCCATGACTCATACAATATGATTAGGACAAGTTTCAAGCTCATCTCATATTATTAAAACATTATTTTTACCTTAAACTACACTAATTACCTCTAATCGCGATTAAGAACTTAAAAGTTACTATTCACCGAAAAATTATTTTAATCTCATTGAACCACATTTTACTTCTTAATGACAACCATGTATGTCAGATTTTTTAAAATCAAATCACAGAAGTGGTAATATTTCATTTTAACGAAAAATCAGTTTTTAACAACCACTTAGTGGGTTCACTATTCATCAAAAATTGAAGTTTTTCAGAATAAGGCCAAAATTACACCCTAAGCTATAATTGATATTCCAAATTCAAAAATGATGTCTATTTTAAAAAATTCCAAACATATATGTTGCATTTATTAATTTTATAATTAATTCCCGCTGTTACAACAAATAGCGTATTTTTAAGAAACGATTTATATCAAAAGATTGGCAATTGTTTATGTCCAATTTCAATGTTAATTTAATTCTAATGACCACCATTGGATAAAATGGTAAAAATATATTCTAATTATACTTTAAAACCACTAAATAGTATAATTTATCACTATAAATTATTTTTATTAAAAAAGTTGTTTTTAAGTAATTTTCACTATTCATAAAAAATTAGAAGTTCTCAGAAAAATACCAAAAATTCAACATAGGCTAATTTCGATATTACGAATACAAAAATGAAGCCCATTTTGAAATATAAAATTTCTATAATTTTAAAAAGTGGTTATTACTATTCATAACGGCTACTTTGATTAGTCGCGGTGTTTTAGAACTCGAAGTTGCGTACAATGCAAGCTATTGCATTATTGAATGAGAAGCGTATCATGGAAGCTCGGGGTGTTACAGGGTGAAATAGGTTTTTGGGTAAAATGATAAATATTGGATTTCATTTTATAGATATTAAAATTAGTTGCCTTATTCTAAACAAATATATTGAAAGGTTGGATGAACAATTTTCTGGTTTATGAGTCATCTCCACAAAGACAGAGGAATATTGGTTTGATTGGTTCTGCATATATCATTTTTCGTAGATAATGATATTTTCTAGAGTACCTAGATTTATATGATGAAAATTATTAACAATTGTTTTATCCTATGGGTTTGGTTATTTTTGGAATACAGAAGATGTTTTTCATGAAAAATCAGGGACTTAATTGGATTTTTCTTCACGGGTAAGGACATCTCATAATGTTTGATGAAATTTAATTAATGTGTTTTTAAATAAAGTGTAATGTATTTACTAATGAAATTCTATCTATTAAAGGGAAAAAAGTACTTCAGTGATGATCCATGAATAGTTGTATTCTTAAAGGATATCTAGATTTTAGCGGTCGTAGATTGGGGTCCGAGTGATGATAGTTCTATTTGAGAAAAATACTAGGTTAATTCATATATTATTGTTATTAGATATATTATATTATGTTCATTTTATTATTTTAAACACTAACACACTTATGTTGCTAAGGATATCGACACCAAGTGGGATCTTGGATGTTTTTTTCTTTACATATAGTTTGGTGGTGATTATATGGATAACTACACCATTTCCACTCTCTATTGTCATAGTAGTATTATGTGTGCGTTTTCATGGAATTTATGTTTCACCATATATGTGTATATAGGGATGTAAGGGATTTTGGTAATTGTACAAACATGTATATCTGAATATGTTATCTTATGAATTATTATTTGTATGATGTGAATGAGTGTTGTTGTTTTGAGTGACATCACATAAGGTATTGGTTGCGATAGATAGAGTTACAATACATGATGTATAGAATAACACATAAGGTTTTTATTGGCTTTTAAAAACTACTTGGTTTCTATTAGGATAAATTTCATGGTTGGACTAGATGATGAGATGCATGATATTCATGTTAAAATACTTTTTTTCTTTGTTTTTTCGGATTGGTTTCCTTTGAAATGTGATGGATTTGGACTTATGATGCTTGGGAGGAGAAAATACCTTATGGGGAAGTGGTTGAATTTAAAGCTTTTTTACTATATTATTTGATATCTTATATGATTATTTGGTGGAATATATTCCTAGAGATTATAAGAATATAATATTACAATTTTTGTGACAAGTTATAGTTAATTATTTGTCAATTATCTTATGAAATATTATATATCACATGAAAAAGAGGCACCATGGAGGATCCTACATGAAATAATTTATATGGTGATCCTACCTATATATTGTCTATTTTTCTATTCAAATGTAATAAGTTAAATATAATGCATCATATTACATTCATGTTATTATTCATGAGTTGATTGGGATTCCTGGCTTCTAATGTTTTTATCTTTTGGTACTTGTAGTTTGTGTTTCACTTTGTTCTAGTTTTTAAAACATATAATGCATGTATATGGAATATATTTTTTTTACTTTATATTAATGACGATTATATTGGTGTACAATTCCTTTTTTGGATTCCTAATATTTTACATAGAAATTGTTCCTATTTATATTGATAATATACAATGTTTTCATATCACCAACTCATCTTCTGTTGTATGTGAGCATCATGTGTAATTATCTCCCCTATATCACTACCTTCCAGGGGGTACCATTGTGGTGAGTGGGTTTTACAAAATAGGTTTACAACTTCATTTTAATCAATGAATAATTTCATATAGTCTCTATGGTTGGGTGTTGATAAAAGGTTTATTCTATTATCATGAATAATATTTATCATAGAATCTTGTATATTATTCTGAACATCCATTACTGATCATCTAGCCTCTCAATTTTGGATCCTCATCAAACTCTTTAATTATATTATTTTAGCCACATTCCATCATTTGGAACCGTACCATATATTCCCATAAATCTAAATCACCATAGTGGAAACACATCAATATTTAATTTCATAACCTATTGTAAATATCCTAAGACACTAGTTTGTTCATGTTCTGTCAATATTATCAATACAAATGGATTAATCTGGGTGGGGGTGGTTGTTATTTATTTGTTAAAAAAGAATTATATTCTAATTTCATTGGTCGGTTTCAGTGGGTATTACTTCAACTGAAGGCATTTTTATATTATTTGTTTATTCATATATTACACTATTATCATAATACCAATCATGAAGGGTTTCAAATAACAAGAAGGTTATAATTCTTGTTTCTATCGTTTAAATATTATTTATAATCAGGGAATTATCATGAAATTTTATAAATTCATTCTCAATATGATTTCTCAATATTATTCATTTGATTATTATATAGTGATAATAAATTAATTATATAAACATGGATAAGCTCATATGATTGATATAAACACTGAAAAAATAGGATATAAGCATGTTTTATATATCCATATTTATTCTATAATCTAATGATGACAATGTAATAATATATATAAATGATATTTTTCTTATATGGATAAATTTTTTCTATAATATGTTTATAAATAGAAAGGAGAAGGAATATGTCATTGAATATATAAATCAGAAATTATATTAATGTGTCAAAATTCTTAATATAATTGAAAATAAGAATATGTATGTAATGTAATATTAATTTGGGATGGGTGGGTTGTATTAGAGTGAGTTAATTTAGAATTCAGTATTTTAGGTTTTCACTATAGTTATCAGTGGTGTTGTGTGTTAGTGTCTTGAATTAATTCAAGGGAGATTAGTTTTTGAATAGAAAATAGGTTTCATCAAATAATATTAGTATGTTATTAATGAATAGATATAACCATTTTATGTGTCAGGGAGTGTTGTTAGAATCCATGTTTATGGTTTTAACCTAGTGAATATTCAAATCTCTAGAGTGGTGTTTTGTGTTAAGGTTAAGTATAGTGAATTTATAGGTCTGTTAGTTGAGAGGTTGATGATATTCTAGGATGTTCAATTTAGATAATTAAAAATGATATAGAGTGTGATCTTTTCGTAAAGGAAGTTATGTTGATATATTGAATGGTGAGTTTTGTGAGAATAGATACTAGATATGTGAGCTTTAGAGTTAATGTTTTATTGGGATATCACTGTGGTAGCTATTAGTTTTTCTAGGATTGGTCATTTGTGAAGTAGTATGGTTTTATTAAGATCTCATAGGGATGTGAAAGGGGTAGGAAGTGTGTATTGTGGTTTTTAATATATTATTTATTCTTTTAATTATTTAAATTATATAGATGTTGAATAATTTAATGACCACTTATAACATTATTCCTTTATAAAATAATTGAAATATAATTTAATTTATTTTTGAAATATGAATATGATAAATAATTATGTAATTAAATGAAATGGGGATTGTTAAAATTATTAAGTGGTTTTCAGTGAAAATATTATATCATAATAGAATTAAATATATTATAACATCTATATTTAGTATTTCTTGGGTAGATATATCCATTATGATGTAGTGATGACATTTTTTACCACCATGTTTCACGAATATATAAAATTTATTACCAATCATTATCATAATATAATATGTCCATTGATATTTAATATGATGTGTTATATGGACCATATGATTTGATATATTTTGGGAGTAAGATATAATGGATTGGGAAAATTCTCAAATTATACATGTTTAAATAGTGTCATGTCATTGTATGGTTTTTCATATTTCATTTGGGGATTCTTTATTATTTAATGTGGAGTTTTACATCTAGTTCACATATGATATGAGTTAGAAGGACCCATGATATGACATTTGAGAGAGGTGGTAATATTCTTGGACACTTTTTCATGTATATATATAATAATAAAATACTACTTTTGGATTTATTTAAATATAATAATTAATAATAATGATAATGGATGGAGAAATAGATAATATTAAAAGATATTTGATTCATGAATATTATATTTTATTCTAACTACCTAAATTCTTAGCCTTTAAACTACACTATCTAATGTTCCGATGTAGTCGATATCAGACATGTCTATCCAAACACATTTATTATACATGTATGTATTATTGATTGTAATTATTATCAAAATGAGTACCCAAAAGTTCTCACACCTCTATCAGCTTCTTATTTTATTCTGTAAGATAGTTTATTGCATAATGGGGATTTTATTTTGGTAGCTGTAGTAGTGATCAAAGAGGATTGTCTTGAATTTTTCTTTTTTGTATTGTGTAAATTTTAATGTAGTTATAGTTTGGGTATGGTAAAAGCTAAATATTTCATTTATTTATATTATGTTGATCAGTGGGTTCCCAATATTTTACTATGAATATTTCGGTAAATTTTTCCATATGTGTGAGATAAACCCACTTTAATAGTAAAAATCTATTTTCTTTTTGGTGGTGGGATTTAGGGGGTCACACTTATCTTCACTTCTAATATAATTGTTGTTTTTGTGGGTATGTTTAATGAAAACATGGTATAGTAGATAATGGTTATGTGACTAGATGGGGTTTGAAAATAAAAATAGGTGTGATATGTATGATTCTTGTAGGTAAAAAATATCCTTTAAATATAGTATGTGTTGTAGGTAGAGAAAACTAGAAAGGAAAAAGGTACTTGAGTCCCAGATGATCCAAAAAAATGAAATTGATATCATACTAATAATGTATATGGAATACGTCATTTATTATGCGATAATTTTTAAAGCCTTATTTTATCGTTTTTATAAAATTATTGATATAATTTCATTTTAGATTATATATTTTTGGATTTGTGTTACACCCCCACTTTTAAAAGTTTTCCCTTTTTTTTGTATTTTGAAGTTATATAATACGTAGTGTTAGTTTTAGTATATTCTAGATGGGTTTAAATTGTTTTATAAGTGTTTATGGAAGTTTATGGTATCATCATTATGTGTAGAAACTGTTTAATATCTCTATGAAACTATGGATTATAATTTTGGGAGTTACTAGGCATGTACACATTGGGTGAATGTTATGGCCATACCATTCATGATTAAAAGTGAAACCTTATGTGATAAAATATATTGGAAAATATATATGCATGGTAGGTGCATGGTTCATCAAAACTCTAGGGAATAACTACTTGAACCGCAAAGTGATGTGAAATAGCAGTTCATGGTCAGGTCATGATATTCCATACAATATGAGACAACTATGTGGCTCCCTAGTTGTTTCTTATTTTAACATCATGACTGGTTCGATGATTAAAAAACCATGTACCCTAACCATGTGATGTGACCTAAATGATCTATTAATTAGTCTTCAAATAGGATTGAGGTCCCAAAATAATCTTTCTTTACCTCCTCTCATACACTATAATACACTTTTTCATCCCAATTTGTCTTTTGGAATTAATTCTGATTTGGAATAACCATTTTATGAATCTACTAGTGTGGATCTGAAAAATCAATGTTAAATCTTGACTCTCCCTTGTTACATCGAGTCCAATTCTTCTTCTCCTTTTCATATGAATATTCGTAACCCTTCATCGATAGATCTATGTGCTATGATGTGTATCATGATGATATATAATTGTATTTTTTTAAGAAAAGGTATTTTGACACTCAATCTAATGTTATTTATGTCGTATAAATTCCCCATACATTTAGATGTTGCATAATTATCTATATTATAAAATTGTTTGCAAACATGATTTCAATGTATTATTCATTTTTTTGAGTTGATTTTATTTTTAAATGTTTAATGGCTCATGAATGAAAAAAATTTGATTTATGTTTTCAATTTTTAATTTGGCTAGAATTTGGGATACCCCTTGATTTTTAATTTTTAAATTTCGATTTTAAATATTTTTTTTATTTACTACAATATAAATTATTAATTAAATGTATTAATGGTATGAAGTTAAATATTTGGAAATATTTTATGTAAAATACGGTATACTAATATATTGTGACATGTGTTCATATTGGAATATATAGTTCCTTGTTGAAATAGACTTTGGCTCAGTGCCAATGGTGTAATGTTACATGTGATTTATCACCTTATGATGATACGATGGGAGATGAGAGCCTATTCATGATTATTAAACTACCAATGCTCTTGCATGTGTGTGTGAGGTACATGGATGTGAATGCTAAGGGGGTGGAAATAAAATTTAAATTTATTGAGTTCAACTATATTATTAAAAATATGTTTCATTTGATAATTATTATTTAGTGACTAACTATATTATTATTTTTTCCTTTTCTCATAAACTAATTTTATTCCATAAAATGTACTATATTGTTCTTATTCTTGTAGATTGAGTTATAATTGTTATTGGAGAAAACATACATAGTGTTATACTCAACCAATAATTTTTAAATTTTATGAATATGTATTTTATTTTTCACGACCTGTCCCAATGGGGCCCACATAGTGAGTCTCCAAGACCGCCTCCAATAGGCCACGCGCTGGTGAATTGCACCGAGTAGGAATATTACTAACATGGGAGGAATTTCCTCTTAACCTATAAAAATGCACATATCTCCAAGCCCATAAATTCTGAAATGTAAAAAAACCACTATGGAACAAAATGCATGAATATAACTAAACCCCACCAAAAGTGTATGACAGAATGTAAAGTGTTGAAATTAAATTTGTCCAGAATCCATGCCAACAAAAATCAAGAGTCTAAAAACTGCAAATTCCAACCTATAAAAACAAAGAGTTACTTGGACTACTACTAGATGTAGGAATTCCTCTGCCTTTATAGAACTCAGAAACCTCGGTCATGTCCAGGTCCACCTTGGACTCTGTCAAAAGGATGCTCGTTTGCACAAGATATGACATGTGCAGGCAAAGACCGTGCAGGGGTGAGTATTACAGTACTCAGTAGAGGACCCCATAAAGAAACACAACTCAAATAGACAAATTAAAGGCACAATCATCTCTACACAGTATATGTATACAGAACATATAATAGGAGAACACAATCCAGATATATTCAAAACTCCAAACTGTAGTCTAGAGAAAAGTCACACAACTTCTTACCCGTACTAGGGATTCAGTTCGAAGATTACACGAAGCACTCGTTCTGGTAGATATTGGGGGTGAAAAATGCATATTGGTAAAATCAGAAGAAAGATCATATAATTGGGTTTTATTGGAAAGATGTGAGAATATAAAATAACTCACTTGAGAGTGATGATAGAAAAAAACACAACATTTTTTATCATACAAATCTATGTTGTATAGTTTTTATGAAGGGGACCGACTATGTGTCAATGAATGGGACCACATCATAGTCACCCTCAGTAAATCATCCTTCTAAAGACACACCACATGACCCATGAGATCTTTTTAACTAGGGTTAATTATATGGTGCAGTTCTCCACACCATGTTCCAACAGTCCCCAAATGTGGTGGATATAACAAATCCAAACCCCGTGATACACCTCTCATATACATGGAATTCCTTCCAAATTTGGAAGAGTCTAAAAAAACTCAACATAATATAACCCAAAGGTCCACACCACAAGCATACCTTATAAGGTTGTGGAACTAAAAATATCAACACTATAGACTTGACGTCCACACCACATCTTGAATCACTCTAAATGAAAACCATTTCTCTCCAAAACATATTCCCTAGAATATGAAACAAATAATTTTCATAAATTTTATCAAACCATTAGAAATGACCAGAAACAATTCCAATGTAAGAGGAGTCCAAAATATAGGATAAGTAGTACCTAAAAGTGGTAATGAGATGTTATTGAATCCACAACCTAAACTCTATATTTCATTAGAAATTTATTTAGGAAATCACCATAACCAAAATGTTATACCACTAATCTCTCATCATTGAATCACACACCCAAGCCTCATGTAAATTAGAATCAATATTCATTAAATATTGGATCAATGGTATTGAATTTCCTCAAAGAACCATTATCTCATAATTATTAATCAATTCATGATAATGAATTAATGATAAATTAGGATAAACATGGATTCCCCCCACAAAACAATACTAGATGGCTTATATATATACTTTAGAAGAAGAGACACATGAAAAAAAATTATGAATCCATTCCAACTTAGTTGGATATTCAAAATGTTATATTATTATACCAATCTCATCTATAAAATAAAATAGTTAAACATATATAGATGTAGAAATTATCTATTTTCCAAGTCTATAGTTACTTAATTGAGGTGAAACACTAAAAAATTCCATGTCACAAACAAAAAACCCCCAATGTAAATTTACATGGATCCATAAAGTATTTAAACTTTCTACATTTCATTACCATTCTATGAAGATTCATGTAAATCATTGATGTTGTATATTTGATCATTATAGGACCAAATAGAGAATCTTCACTAATCTAATACCAGTAAAACAGATATTTTCATTATTGAAGTAGAAGCCCTCAAATGGAACCATTCTAATAGATTTCTTCCAAATATTATTATAGGAAAAATAAATTAGACCCAGGTGGAAATGCTGAGAACCACTAATTTCATGAACGCCTTAACGAAGCTTGTTTTCCATGATTTTTATATATCATTATTATAATACATCTATATGTGGATGACTGGTAATGATTAATCTATCATTAGACCTCATTTCCTCCCCGAGGTGTCCCCTTAATGTTGATGTGATCCGAGGAACCATATTACTAACTGTAAATGAAAGAAATCCATGGATTATGATGATCGCATTCAAATATATTCCTCCCATGTCCTCAAAATTGCTTGTATCTCAAATGGGTATAATATGAGATTATTTGGATAGTTGGTCTGCCACTATGTATATTGAACCAATCCTACTTGGTTTATGTATAACCCAACCAAATATACCATGGATATCTCATCCCAATTTCCCATAGGTAAGAGAATGGGATAAAGAAAACCCAATTATTTTTTATGATCAACATTTCCATATTGTAATGTTAATGAATTAATATATAAGTCAGGGATATATCATCTCTTACCTAGCCATAAGGATTATCTCTATAATATAGAAAACACATTAGTGGTACTATGGTGAATTGCATTCTAATAATTATGGATATCATCATCACAAATTTTTTCATGAGAAAAATAACAATGTATTAGTTTCGTAAAAACATGATTACCTCCATGGAAAATGACCCGTAACCAATAGTATTACCACTATAAATAGAGTCCCATGTTCTACATAACTCATCATCAGGCTACTATTCACAAATAATAATCTCTACAAGATAATAGGTCAACTAAAACACTATTAACTTAACAACTATCACATACTATGAAAACCCAATATATATATATATATATTAAATAGGATCTAATAAGTTTCACCCTTCTAATTATTATTTCCCGACCTAAGCCTGATGATTCCTTCACAAATAATCTAAAATTAAATTCCCTTTTCCTTGGGTGTAGTCCATGTAAATTTTGAAATAATTTATATACTCACCAAATTCCATTACTGTAGATTGAAATCGTATATTGAGATGATATTACATGTGATTTTATGTTCAGATAGAAGGATAAAATTAATTCTATGATTTAATGATGATAATATTTAATAGAATATATCATAGCATTGTACTAATGATCCAGTCTTAGATAATAATTCTTTTTGTACATTGTATTCAAGAAATATAAGACACCATGTAATTTCCCTACCTAATAGCACATCCAAAACCCAAACCAAGTACCTCACTAGAGACCACATAGCCCTACCATGCCTCTAGAATTGTCATAACTCATGCATAATTCTAAATAATCATCATCTCATCCAAATATTTCTATAATTTGTAACACAATATGAACATCACCACTTTCTATATGAGATTTATCATAATTGAATATATATTTTTGAAATATATTAAAATGGATTTTTAATATTACGCAAAAAATAAGTGACAAATCTTGAAAAAATTATGCATTTTCTTTGATAACATAATACCCTTAATCTTATTGTGATTTTTGTGTAATACCATGTTATATGACCATGTGATCATATAAAATAACATCTCAAATAAATACATTACATTTTGAGAGGTTCACATAGAGTCAGCAATTTATTTAAATTTCTAAAAAAAATTATTACCTGCAAACTAGCAATGTACAATAGTTTTAAAATATATCTTTATTTAATTCATAAATAATACCATGAACAAGACTATGTATTCATCGAATATTTTTTCATTGAATCAATAAAAAAATAAGGGTAATTGATTAGAAAAAAAAGGAATCTCAGGGTACTCAAAATGGATTTTCATACTCCAATATAAGTTATCAGGATAATTGATTTTTAATTATAAACTACTGGTAACCATATCAATGAATAAACATAAAGAACCTTTATCCATTAAAACTGTCCTTTTAGATCATCAATATATTGAATTGTATACTTTTTATTTACCATAACTCTATTGAGTTTCTCGAAATAACACAATGGTGTTGTGAACCAAAAACTTCTTTTCCAAAAGAATAGTCACAACCTAACATTACTTACATGGTGATATAAATCCTATAACTAAAAAATCGTCAAATAAATATTTTTAAACACTTTAAATTTAAAAGCATATGTATAGTATAATGGTATATTGATCGGAAGGGTACTTGGAACCAATTTATTAAAAAATTAATCTTCCCATACTGGGGGATAAAAATTCAAATCATATCGAAACACTGTGGGAAAGATAATGACTAATAGAGAATGATCATGACTAAAATATTCAATCTCCATTGAAAAGGAATGTACCATTATATTTTATCCCAAATTTGAAATGAGAGGTCAGAACTTACTCCCCCAGGGATCTCATTCCCCCTCGAAATGATGGTACACATCATTTGAAATTGTAAAGGCGTCCAAAAACATATAATAGTCAATATGGGCCTTACGAGTAATAATTAAATCCATCCATTTATTGAAATAATGATGTTTCATATTGTGATATGAAAATCCAAAAAATGGAATGATCCATGTTAATGAGAAAGCACAAAAAGGGAATTTGAGTTGTTATTCTTTCTCAATATTGATGGTCAAAGAAAATACATCATGTAACAAATCATTTAAAATGAATGGTTGAGAAAATAAAAAATTAGAGTATATATGAGAAAATATGACACCCCAGTATCAAATAATTTCAACACTAAAGATAAAACTATAGAGATAGTATCTATAACTATCAATGGACGTACATAATCTTCATCAAGATACTCATGAACTACGTGAAGTAGTTTTGTTATGGATTTCAGTGGAAAAAACCTATAGATCATGAATATCGAATTAAAAAACATAAATTTAAGATATTTTGAAAATCTACCACTATGAGGGGTAGAAAATAATATGAAGAATGTTGGAAAGTGTGTTCAGTGACTAATATGACCATAAATCATTGGTTCCTCAGTAAAAACACACATCTGATTACAAAATATTCAACACTATAAGAAAGTAAAGGTAATATTTCATAGAAAAAATGATCATAATGGCTCATTCTATCAAGATTCTGCAAAAGACTCTTCATGATTTCTACATCCATTTATTTGTATAATTAATAAACCCCCAGAAGAAAAAGGTACTCCCACAACCATAACATACTAAAAATTTAAATCTATGCCTTCAACTCCATATCTTGAATTTCAGTATATGATTTGATCATCTGTATGATATCTTGTTATCATATATTAAGTAAAACAATAATCATGAATCTTGAAGCCTTGTGATTCAAGTTTTTCACCACCTTGGAAAAAACTGAAGAAGTTATGAAAATTTTTTCACATAGTGAGTCACTGCCTTACCAACCTATTTGAGGAGGAGAAACGCCATATAATTTTCAAAACAATTTTAATATTGATGAAACTTTCCTATAAATAGATTCCTAATGTCATTCAACTACCAGAATTTATACTTTTTTATTATAACCATTAAATCCCCAACAGACAACCTCGACATTCATGCATACATATATAAGACTTCATTATGAGATTCTCAAGTGTTTCCAAGAACTCAAAAAGAAGGTCAAAATTTTTAAAAAATCCTCTTCCTATTGGGGATAATTCAATCCTTGATAATATAGTTTTTTCATGGGAAAAAAATTCTGAGCATGATATCTAGATTTATATCATAAAGTTACCACTATGGATCTTGAATAGTAATATGAGTAAACACATGTCCCAGAGCATGGACTATACACTACACATTCTAAATTGGGTTCTGATCTATAAGTGGGTTAACTTACAATGGTTTTTGAAAAGCTCCCCTAGTTTTTGTTCAAACAAAATAATGGGGGCATGGTATACAACAACATCAACTAAAACATTATCAGAAATTATACTCATATTATCAACTAAATTAAGAGATACCAAGAATATGGATACCACTAATTTAATTTAAGCTTCTCAAATTTCAAAACAATAAAATAGTTTTTTGAAAATTACTGGAATCCGATCAAATTATTCCTAAAGTAATAAATTCCCAAACACCAATGGTGACTTAAGACATATATGATAAGATCTCCCTTGTAACTCACTCATAACTATATATTATGTTCCAAAAATGTTTACTCATTTATAGTATGGAATCCCAAATCATCATACGAATAGTAAAGAATGTAGAAAATACACCCTCTAAAAGTAAATTTTCATTAACCAATGGCTATAACCTAGTCAATTGTTAAATGATCTCGTCCTGAAAGTGCTTGATGGGTGTTCTGAGTTACCCTGGTAAAGAAAATAGCTCTTAGATTCAGAATTATGTCTAATGAAATGAATTATAATTTTTTTTGTTAAAATGATGAATGATAAATCCAAACCCATTTGGTATGGAAAACAATACTCAATAATAAAATTACCAAAAAAGTTATAAATAAGGCTAGATAATGAAAATGTAAAAATGATGAAAAATAAATCAATAGAAAGTCTCAAAATATTAGTGCAATAAGTAAATCATGACTATATAGGTCACTGCAATTACCAAATTTTTAGGGAATCAGGCACACCCACCACGCCATGTGAAACATTTACTTTTCCTAGACATGGAATAAAAAAATATAAAAAATATTGATGGTTAAAGTAGTGTGTGAGATAAAAAATCCATTAGGGTATCACATGGGGTACTATATAATATTAAATTGTAATTAAATAATTTTATGCTGTTGATTTTAATAATACAAGGAAGTTATAATCATTTATAACTTATTTTCCAAATCATGTGATCAGATAAAGAGAAATATGATATATAAAATTTAGTATTAAATGATATTTTTTAAAATTTGGTAATGATATTAATAAATATACTCTAATATCATTGGAATATAAATATCCAATAAAAATGTGGAATCGTGTTTATAATCCGAATAGGAATTTAGTTCTAGGCTATATGATCCTTACACATAATTATTAATCATCACAACATAGTGGTTACAAATGTTCCTTGTCTCGTGCCATTAATATAGAGTCACTCAAAATTGTAACACCTCAATTTTTTAACAGAATATATTTTTAGAAAATAAGTTTTATTTCATTGATGTCTTGCATTACATGAAACAATGGTTAGGCTTGTGATACATGCAAAAATGAGTTTCTAAGAATCATAAATTAATTCTTAGAAAAAATTAAAAATATTATAATCTATTTAATATAATGGAGGGTAAGAAGAAGATTAAATAAATTTTTAAATTACGTTTTATATAATTCCTCTATAAAATATATATAATAGAATGTAAAAACATTTTTAAAATTAAAGGAAATGATTATCTAAAAAACTAATTAAATGTGCACAAGTTGGTTTTATAACACCATATAAAAAAATAAACCATGTTTAATTATAATTAATATATATATATTTAATAAAATTATAAACATTAATCATATGTTTTTTCATGAATTTATATAAGAACGAATTAAATTATACATATAAAAGAAGTATCTTTCAAAAATTGTAGATTTTCATCCTTTTGATGGGGAATATATTAATGTCTAGTTTTTGAAACATTTATAAATTATATTTTTAAAATATACTTCTTCTTTGAATACCAGATATCAAAAATTTCCTTCCATGTATTTTTGAAATTTTTTTGGTAGGTTTCTTGTTTTGATGAATAGTGAAATACATTATTTTATTTAGAACTATATTTTCATTTAAAGTATTTATATGGTAAAATTAATATTTAATTAATTATATATTTTCATTAGTTTCTTGGAATCATAAATAAGAACAATTATTGATTATAAATGGATTTTATAAATGAATTTTTTATAAATACATTTTATGTTCTAAAATGACATTTTTTCAAAAAACGATTATTTCATTAAAATTTACTATTTTTATTATAAATAAAATTATACAACATCTGTGTTTCTAATTTTGAAATATTGAAACAAATTTATATTTATAAGTTTCAAAAATTTTAAATATTTATCTTTTAACTTTGGCGAATATGAATAGTAACCATTGTAAATTTTGTTACCACGGTAAATGTAAAATTAGTTAATTTTGGTTAAAAATAAAATTTAATGACATTCAGATGACACTAACACATTACAGAATATTATTGGGTGAATATTTTTCAACCATTAATAACTATGTAATTACATTAGAAATTTAAATGTACATTTTTTTCTACAAATGACTTATATAATATGTAAATCAAAGAAAGATAAAAAATGCCACTTTTATTGTCTTTAAAGTCTCTTATGTGTCCAGATTTGAAAAATGTATATTAAAAATATATATAAATGTTATTTTTTAAAATAAAAAATATAATTTCATTATATTAATTTATTTATTTCGTGTTTGGATATTTGTATTTGATTGTGATATTTATAATATTTTTTTTATAAAAAATTAAAATGTCACATTCATGATTTATATAATATATAATTTTTAATATAGTGTTATAAAAAAAGATATATTTTAAGAAATATATTATTATGAATTATAAACCATTTACATTAATCATAGTAATTTAAATTTAGTTTTTAGTGAAAAAATATATATATTAAATGATTATACACAACTTATGTTGTAATTATTTAGTTAATGGAAACAATAATGAAATGTTTTTAAAAATATTAAAATAAATGTAATTTGAGATAATTAATCTATCAAACGAATTATATACATTAATTTGAACACTTATGGATTTAAATAAATATTTTTTGATGATAATTTCTATATTGAATTTTTTAAATTTCCAAATAATGAATGGTCTATGTTTTGACATTAATTTTGTATTATTAAAAAATAAATTTAATTTGAGATAATTAATCTATCAAACGAATTATATAGATTAATTTGAACAGTTATGGATTTAATTGAATATTTTTTTGAAGATAATTTCTATATTGAATTTTTTAAATTTCCATATAATGAATGGTCTAAATTTTGACTAATTATATATAATGAAAACGATATTTTATAAAAATATTTTAAATTCATATAACATCATTATAAATATTAAGTAATAATAATAAAGTCCAAAATATTATATATTATTAATTTATTATTTAATTTAAATCACTTAAGTTAAAATTATAACCTTTCTATATTGAATTTGTTTTCGTTAGTTAAAAGAAAATAGGTTAACAAAGGGTGAATCCAAAATAGTATGGTTTAAACATGAAAAAACATGTCAAAAATATATATATTGGTGATATTACAACATGATATCATATTATATTCTAATTCTTGACATTTTTTATGTATTTGGAAAGATATTGAATTTAGAGTAAATTATTATATTTAAATATTCCAAAAGTTCCCCAATATCAATTATAAAATGAAACACCCCCCTTCATTGATACACATCAAATTGAGCCTTCATTATCAAAAATACCCTAAATATTTCTCATATTAGCATCTCTAGAATCATTATATTTTTTTTGTTTTCTAAAACGATAAACCATAGATTCCATAAGAGGTTATCTAAAGGATGTTCACTAAGGAAGAGGTAAACATATTTACCGACCGCTTCATGAATATTTCTTATTCAACATTTTATTATAATTTTTTCCATTATAATGTAATAAATTTAGTATAAATTATATTTTGAGATTTTATTATTATAATGGAACAACCATATTACACCTTTTATCTATCCTATGAAAATTGAAAGTACCACTTTTGCATACATATGGATTACTATCTCCTCACCATAGTGTTATATGTTTTTCATCATCAATTTATTTAGACTAGTATAGTGATGAAAATAAAATATATATATATATATAATTATTGTAAAATAATATTGATTCTAGTATAAAAATACAACATTCACTTCATTACGTGTTACTATTAAGGGAATGATAGAATCACTCATGCGTATGTACAATCGACATTATCCACAATGCGGTGTGATTAAATTTCCTTATTAAACATCCATGAACTATAATATAAATGTATATAATAAAAAATTAAGATATACATTACCATAATTCATTCATAAAATATAAAACTATTATCTATTCACTATAATTGGGACTTATAAGATAACACTTACATAAGAAAATACAAATTTTAACAACATAATGAAGAGTAATAATGAAATAATATTAAAAAATTAGTGATAAGGTGATAAAATTTGATATAATAAATATCATTACATATATCGGATGTGTTAAAAAAAATTAATATATTATACATGATGATAAAATACAAACGAATGAAATAAAACCTATGATAAGGGTTAATTTCACAAACAAATTATTATCCAAGATTTTTTATACAAAAGTTTTTAATAGGGATTATTTATATTCCATGTCCATGTTTCTCATAAATTTATTATAAAAAATATTATTACTATTATTATTAATATTATTAGTTAATTTTTTACACATGAGTGAATTTTTATGCAAATTTTATGAAAGGAATATTTTTGTAATTTTCATAACGAGTCACATTTTGAATTTTCATGAAAAAGATAAAGAATAATGTTTCTTAACATATATGTTATGAGTATATATTTTTTGTCAATATGAATTAATTCCATTAATATTCCCTTATATTAATAAATTTTTTATTTTCAATGACAATGTGTTTCTTTATAAAAATTTTGATTTTGACGAAAAGAACGTGTTTTCAAAATAAATATGGTATTTCCACAAGATTTATTTTCATGTGGTATTTAAAATTAAAATTCTATCTACGAAATTTTTTCGGATGTTACTTTTGTTTTAATGGGTATTTTCTTCATCTATACATTCCCTATTATTATTATGGATGGTTTATGATCATGATGGAATGATAAATATAAAATCCATTCCATTTCCATGGGTTATGTTATGATTGAATGATGTCATTGAAATTTATTTCATTCGAAGTGTTCTGATATGTTGATTGATTTATGTTCATTTAGAACTCTTATATATAGTTTTAATTATTTGATAGGAAGTACCGATATCCACTTCCAATTCATAGGGAAATGATTTATATATCATGATATAGATATGATTGGAACATGAAATGATCACGTTTCAGTAGTATATGGCCAGAATGAGAAGTAAGCATGGTTTTGTATCATAGGGATAGAATGAGAAATGAACCTGGTTTATTAATGTATTATATCCACAATGATGGTATTTTCAATCATCCTTTACTAATATGGAAATTGTTTTTTATTCTTATCTATATTCAACGATTTCATGTCATCTAATATTATCTCTTGAATATGTTCATTTTTTTCTTTTATTGATTAATCTGATTTATTTAATGACATGATATCATGATTTTTCTAGTCTAGGATATGATT
The DNA here is from genome assembly GCA_963277665.1 of Viscum album. Classification (NCBI taxonomy): domain Eukaryota; kingdom Viridiplantae; phylum Streptophyta; class Magnoliopsida; order Santalales; family Viscaceae; genus Viscum; species Viscum album. The sequence goes on along the minus strand of OY728164.1, from coordinate 915,513,196 downwards.
TTAAAATGTTTTGATTATGTAGATATTTATTATGAATATGTTTACCCATACTGTATAGTTGATCACACCATTTTCATATGTTTCTCTTCCATGGTTATAAAAAATGGTTTTAGATAGAAATACTAAACTGGAAGATAATTGTGGGAATCTATGATTTATGTTTAATATCCAATATTTAAATGGAACTAAAAAATTATGGATCACTAGCTTATATTTTTTTAATGAATTTATATTTCATCAAATGTGATTTCATATCCTAGTACAGAAAAAAATGGGTCTTTATAGTTGGTTCTAGAGAAACATTTTAGTCATACATTGTTAACTAGGATGAGAAAACATTAGTCAGATCCCTTGTGATATTTCTATGGAATGTCTTGGGATGTCTCTAATAATAATTCTATGTATAGGTTAAAATCCTATATTTTTTATGAATCATGAATTACATAGGAATAAATTTATGGAGTCAATGATTGAAAATTTTTATGTTATTTCGATTGATTATGTGGTTCTGGAATTTTAGATAGTGTTACTCACACTAGGTATTCTGGTATTAGTAAATGTTTTTAAATTGAATGAAAAATGTTAATGATGAATGCAATGGTAAATGAAATGATATTACTCTTAAATAAACAATTTTTATGGTATTTGCAATGAAAAATCTTATCTCAATTCTAACACATTATTTGAATTATTATGGATGCTCAATTGAGTAGGGAAAATTAATTTTTTTAGTCCTCCATGAGGAAAAATTAAACATATTTTAGTGGGTTTTATGATCCAAGTGTTTTAGAAAAATGGATATATATCAGTAAAAAATATTATGCGTCATTCACTTTTAGAAACATGAAATGTAATTTGGGAAGTATATCATTCAAAAGGTGATGAAAATATATGGTTGAACCTAATAAATAATATGAGGAATAAAGGTGAAATTTTATCCATTAAGTTTGATGAATTCAAAAAATTATTTGTAAATAATTACAATCCTTGTATTATTCATACAATGATGGAAAATAATTTCCTTATGCATGACTAAATGGGTGATGATTTTGTTAGTACCTAAGAGGATTATTTTAAAATAAATTCAGGGAATTGATCTAGAATTATCATCTAACCTGATAATAAACATGACAGAATCTTTAGAATCATAATACCATGTCAATTAATGGAGTTAGATATATCATACATCGGTACCTACGATAAGATTGTGAGTTGTTATATCAATGTGAAAATAGTGGTTGGATTTATATTTAAATCTCATGAATTTGACTAGAAGTGGAATAATTAGATTAATGGAAAATACAAAATCAATGGAGAAAAGAAGATGAGATTCCCTAATATATCCTAGTGTTAAATTAAACATGGAAGAAACTCACTTAATAAAACTAGTAAACTTATTATGTTTGGGAAAGATAGTAATTTCAAAATTTATTTACAATTATATGAGAAAAATATAGTTAATGATGAAAATAAACAAAATGATAGATAGTATTAAACTCCCACACATTAATATTACATGTGAAATTAAATGGGGAATTAATCTAACCAATGAAAAAATCCAAGTGTTATCAATGATGATTTATGTGAGTGGCCAATTAAGTCCAACGATAAAGGAAAATGACTTGTTACCACTATTGGTGATGTAGAGTACAACAACTATGGTGTTGAATGATTTAGTGTTTCTGTAATGTAATTCAAGAATAATGTTGTATAATTTATTTTATTGTATATTCCAATATTTATGTATTGGTCCACTTTAGTATTTTTATAAGTTTTTAGAAGAATATGATAAGATTCACTAGTAACCATGAATGGTAATTAATGTGGTAAGGTGATATTTAAAAAAACATGATTAGATATCTGAAACCAATTAAAATGTGAATGATGTTGGGATAATGAAATACATAGATGATTGAATTCAACAAAATAAATGGTAAAATATTAATTAATTTGGTTTTTATATGGTAAAAAAGTGGGTTGTTATGATAATTACCAGACCTTTTAACATTAATTAATCTTGAATTTTAGTCTTGGTCATACATTATTACACATCAAGGATATTTTAGGGTGTATCGTTTTTGATAATTAGGATATCATACAAACATATCATACAACATTCACTCAAAGAGGATACAACTAAAAACAATATCTATTTTTTTCAATATATACAACATTACAACATAAAAAAAGATTTCATTGACCATAGTTCATATTATTATAATAAACACTCTCTTTTCTCCAACCCTTTCTTAATTCTTCTGAAAAAACAATTTAAAATATTGGGATAAGTACAAAACTCAATAAGGGATATATAGGAAGAAATCGTTAGTAAGGTGATAACATAAAAACAAATAATAATCATAATAATAAAAAATCATATGCATATAAACATCATGTTGTTTCCTTTTTACATATTCACCATATAACTCTTACATTCACCCATACACATGGAATAACATTTTGTTCAACTTCCTTCTCTGGAGTACCCTATGCAATGGAGATATATAATGGCTCTCACCCATCATATACTGAGCTATAATGGGATTGAACAAACATATATTGAGCTATAATGGGTTCAAGACAAATAATAATAATTTCCAAGGAACATATCACGAATAAATCACTTCGTAACTCATTTACTTCCTTAAGCAAAACATATTCAAATTTTCAAATACCCTTTTTTCGTATAAGAACTATTCTAGAATATAATCATCGCACACAGAATAATGAAATCATGTTAATCAAAAAATACTACGAAAACATATAATGGATATATTATAGTAATGAAACATCATAAAACCAGATGATAACACTCATATTAATAATAAATAGAACAATATAATTGTATTTAATAAAGGACACATTTAAAAGTTTTAAAGAGGAATGTTCACTACAAATAACATAACATTAAATAGAGAATTGATTCAATTAAGGGATTACATATATATACTGTATATACACATAATAAAAAATTATTTAATTAAATTACATTTCTCAGTTCATCTTATCAATATAAAAACCATTGGAGTAGAAGGTTGACCCGAAGAATGGAAATTGGTTTAAAATTTAACATAAGAAATATTGTCATGGAAATGTTTGAACATGGGAGGGATTAATGAGAATTAAATGGGGTATCTCATCACTAATATATTAAAATGATATTATGGGGGAGGTAATAAATTAGACACCATCATATGTAATTAAATAATAATTACCATTACAGAAGGATGATTCTTGAAAAAAACGTAAGAAAGGGAGGATCCCATGCCTTAGGTTAGAATTCCCTCAAACATGAATAAAAATTCAGTATGAATATTAAAATAGTATTATTAAAAAATTTAAGAAACATAATCATTTTTATAACACATTTCATGATCATTTCATAACATAATTCCACCAATTCATTAATAATATATTTATTATTCCTTTGTTTTTGGGTGCATTCTTCAAATGGTTTTCATGATCAGTTCATGATGGATAATCCTCTCGATTTTAAGTTAACCTCCATAATTGGAATAGAATTGTATTTAAATAATTCAAAAATATTTAATTTTACCATTTATTATTTTGAATTTTGACATATTTATGATTTATATGTTAAATCATTATTTATATATGTTTAGGTAATTTTGGTGATTCTTCTATCATAATGAACTCCTTTTGTTTTATAAATTAATAACATGTGTACAAAAGGATTATAAAAATTTATATAAGATAAAATAAATAACTTATAGTATGTTTCAATAATGAAAATTTCATCATAACTAGACGTTAATGATGTCAAAAAATTTATGTCACATTATACATGAAGTTGGTTAATTGACAGATCACAGATGGTGTTTTAATATTATTAATATGTGGGATAGTTGAAGAATTATAATGATAAATCTTCCATAAACCTGTTTCAATATAGGATATTTATATATTGGATCATTCCTTGCTCTTGGATAAATGGATTTGTGGAAATATGATGAATATAATAGAAAATGAAAAGAAATGAAGCAACACAATATAAGATGTTTTTCTCTTTATATATTCTGATTGAGATCCTTCTTACGGCCTTTGCATGTAGCCTTTTGGTGTGACCAGTAGGTGTTGGACGTGGGGAAGAATCTATGGAGGAGTATTTTGAAGATCATAGCCATGGATCAAGGATTGATAGGTATGAGTGGAAGATGTGGGAGTGGGTGGTTTTTATAGTTGAGGAGAAGAGGAGTCTTCCCTTATTTTAATCAATATTTTATTAATTTTCCACAAGACAAGAAATAATTATGATTACCTAAAAAAATATTAATATGTGCACATGATTTTGAAATAAGTTTTCTTTCATTAGAAAAACGTCATCCATGATGACATAAATCTAATATTTATATTATTTATTATATTATCGTATTTCATTATTCCTCAAAAATTCATTTATTTTAGAAAATTACAAAAAATTCACCCCAACAATTTTTCGATCGGTAGATTCCAAAAATTCCCTCCATTTTATTGAAATAAATTTCAACATATTAGAAATTAAATTTATAAATAAAATAATATCATATTAAGTAAAATACCAGATTCAAAATATTTATTTACTTATTACATGATATGGTTATATCATACTTTCAATAAAATCGTATATATAAATACTATCATAGGTGAGGTTACTATTCATAGGTGTATGTTACTAAACATACGAGTAACATTTATATTAATAATTGTAGGTTACTATTCACAAAAATTATATTGTTCTTACCAATCTCTAAATAACATAAAAATTTCAATTTTGTATGTCCATTTTTCCAAATTGAAAACACGGAATTGGAAAAATTAATTTTAGTGATAAACATTTTTATAATTACCGGGGTATTTAGATTATCTCCAACTTCTAGAAATTTCGTCCTCAAAATTTAAATTTGCATATAAAATATTTCAGGATACTTTTGTCTCATATAATTTTTAGATTTCTGTTTTTCTTAATCAACCATGTGGTTTCTTCACAAAACCGTTACATGGTGGATTACCTTACTAAAAAATATGTTCTTGCTTCGATCATTAATCTTAAAAAGTTTCTCTTCATAAGAATGATTATCTTCCAAACTATCTACTTTTGGGATAAAGACAAGATTTGAATTTGTCACATATAATATCAACATTAAAACATGAAAAACATTATGTACCTGAGACATAATTAGATTAAAATCATCTTGGTATGAAACTGGTCCATCATTATCCAACAATTCAAAAGAACTGATGAAGCATAGAAATAGTTTTCCTTTCTAACCAAAACACATCAAACTTTTCCATGGAGAGATTTTATGAAAAACATGGTCACCTACCTCGAATAAAAAGTCTTTCCTATTATTGTTTTCATAACATTTGTTCCTACTCTAAGCTATTCTCATGTGCTTGTGGATCATCTTTAATTTCTCATCCACTTCCTCTACTAATTATGGCCATGTCAACTTTTTCCCCAACATCATCCCAAAAAGTTGGAGTTCGACACAGCTTCCTATAAAATGCCTCAAAAGGTTCCACCTTTGTACTAGATTGAAAAATGATATTGTAAGTAATCTCAATGAATGACAAAAGTTGATCCCAAATTCCCCAGTAGTCCATTGAAAAATCTCAAAGCATATCCTCCAATGTCTGAATTGTCCATTCTGACTACCCATCTGATTATGGATGAAAAACTATACTCAAATTTAATTCTGTTCCTAGTGATTTCTGATGTCCCATTGATAAATTGGAAGTGTACCTGGGATCTTGGTCAGATAACCTAGAGATAGGAACACCATTCAACCAGAAAATCTATTTAATGTATAATCATGAAACCTTATATAATGATAGATTGTCTCTTATTGTAATGAAATATGTATATCTAGTCAAATGATAACCCAAATTTCATTGTTACCTAGAAAGGTATTTTGTAAAGTCCATGGTTATATTTTCCCATTTACACATTAGAAGTGGAAAGGAAGATGAATCCCCTTCGGTAACTGCCTCTAGGTTTTAAAATATTGTCATGTAAAAAATCTCACAGTAAAATCATCAATTTTTCACTTCATTACATCCCATAAATAATAATCATGAAGGTCTCTATAAATCATTGTGATTCCTAGATGAACTGAAAATGGATAACTATGAGCCTCACATAACAATTCTTTCTTTATTTGGGAATCAGAAGGTACAACTAATATATTTCCAAATCATATAACACAATCATGATCAATGTTAATTTTATCCAATTTACATTTCTTGAAAAATTGTACCTTTTTATGTAACTCACTATCATCCTTCTACACATTCATGATTCTCTCTATAATAGACGACTAGACTTACACCTAAAACAAAATAGATGAATTTTCCACAACCATAACTTCCAAGGAAAAATTTATCAAATCATTAATCAAGGTATCATGTTTAGGCAGAACATGGTTAATGATGAATGATTTTTTCAACTCAAAGTGTGTTTCATACTGTTTTATTTACATAGATGGTAATTGATCATGCAATAATAATTCTCTATCAGTTTAAGCCATCTTCTCTACATCATGTTCAATTTTTTGTAAGTGAATATACACTTCAAAAATTAATTGTTAGTGTATATTTAACATTTTTCTCCATAAAAATTATTCCACCAAATTTTTGTATCCAAAACCACGATAGATAATTAAAAATCTTGCATAGGTTAATTTAACTCAAGAGTTCGGAATTGACGTACAGAATAAACAATTACATGATATTTTTGAATCAGAACTCAACATAGTCTCATCAAATAATCAAAACTATTATTGAAAAATTCCACATTTAAGGAAGGTATTGTCAGAACTGGATCATTTACCAATATTTTTTCAATTCATAAAAACAATCATAATAGTATTTTCTCAATAAGAATGTAACACATGTCCATGTTAACAAAGAAATTGGGTTGGATATGAATGAAATATTTTCATCAAGCCACAGGTAATAGCCTGACAGACCAAGGAAACTATGAATATCAGTTATATTAGTGGGTCATCAACATTTTTCAATAACATTTTTTTAACAAGATCAATAGATATTCTATATTCAGAGACAATGTGACCAAGTAATTAAATCTATTGCAACTAAAATTTACAATTTCTAAAATATACATTAAACTAATTTTCATTTATGGTTTTCAAAACAACAATAACTTGTTTTTCTTGTTCTTATTTAATTTTATAATATTCAACAATATCACCAATAAACATAACCACAAATTTATCCAATAACACATGAAATATTATATTTATAAGATCCATGAATAGATAAATTACATTTATCAAACAAAATATAATAAAAAGATAATCATAATTCCTATATATAGTATGAAAATATGTTTTGGAATATCATCTTTCTCCATCAATGGATGGTACACATATCTTATGTAAATCACGGAAAAATATAATGATCCCTGGAGCTGATAAAATAAGTTATAAATATGATTCAAGGGATACTTATTTTTAAATGTAATTCTATTCAATGATCTATTATCATTGAAAAGTTTCATTGAACCTTGTTTATTTTTAACAATGAATACAAGAACACCACTTGGTGGAGTTCTAAGAAGAATGAATCCTTTATCAAGAATAACCTACAATTTATTTTTTATTGAATAAGTTCCATTTTAGAAAATTTGATATGGGGTTTTTGAAATTGGATTAGCATTTATGAATAATTCAATTGTGAATTCAAATTCCCAACCAGGTATGAAACTAGGAAACTAATCAAGAAAAAAATCTAGGAATTCATTAACCACTAGAATATAATTAATCTAATTTGTTCCCTTGGATTAAATGATATGATAAAGATGAAATTAATTTTCATCATTCAATAGTTTCTTAGCTTCCTAATAAGTTATCAATTTTATTGGTTCTTTTATGTATACAAACTGTAACTCCTTCTAAAAAACAACTTCTTTATCTCTATAATCAATATTTACATGATAAAAAGAAATCTAATCCATTCCTAGTATAGAATAAAAATCAACCCTAGAAAGAACAAAATGTTTTGTAGGTAATCAATTTCCAGAGATAATAATAGAAAAATTTGCATAATTCCATTTTGCATTAATATTTACCCTTACTTTCGGAACAATAAGGTCTGATTTTATTTCATGAGGTTAAATTCCTAATTTACAATAGAATTTCCCAAAAATAATGGAATTTTTAGAACCCATATCAAACAAGACTAAGATAATTTGAGAAAACATATAATATACCTAATAAAAAATCATTTTAAATTTAACATTTGTTGATGTAGTCGAAAAGTATTCTTCCACACACTTCTACAAAAAATCTTGTTGATTTCATGCTTGAGTGATGAGCTTTAGATAAACAATAGCATAATGACCCAGTTTCATATAGTTAAATAATATCAATATCAAATTCAAATTAATTTTCGGTTCATTTTCCTTAAATTCATGAGAAACATGCCTAAACATTCAACATCGAAATCACTTCCCAAAATTTACATGACATTCTTCAGGGTTCCTTTTACCACACTTTTCACTAGAAGGGAAATTCAATTTCAATCCTCCATATTTCATTGAGGAGTTCTTGACCATTGCCGGTGAACTTGACCACTTATTAATCTCTTCATCACGAGGAACATATGTCTCAAAAAACATTATCTCAACCTTTTCTGCACACCAAAAAAGCTTCTCAATGTTTTTTAACACTCATGAAACCAATTATGTTAATAGAAAAGGATTCAAACTAGAGTATTATCTATTTATTTTTTTATCAATGTCTTGAGTAAAATTCATTACATACCATTCCAATCCTGTGAAATTGGATTAATATACAGCCATTGATTATTCATCTTTCTACCTATGTTTCTAGAATTATATCCCCTTTTTGAGTCTAATAGTTTTAGGAAAAAAAATTTCTTGAAAAAGACTCTTAAAATAATCCAATTCCAGACAGTCGAGATCATCCTATTATCTATTATTCTTATCCAGAGACCACCATTGATCATTTTTACCTTCCAAACTATAAATGGATTTTATTATGTGTTTATGTTTCAAACATCCATGAAATAAAATATCTTTTTACATCATTGATCCATCCTTCAACAATTACTCGATCTGTGGTTCCATTGAATAATAGAGGATGGTGCCTCATTAAATGTTCCATAAAAGATATGTATCTTTTTGATATATCATGTTACTCTCTAGTAGGGATACCACGACAGTTTTTTTCTTAAGTTAATTATTCCACTATAAGCACAATCTACTCAATTCTGATTCCCACTATTCCAGGATGCAGATTTAGACATGTATCAGCCTCTTTGTGCCTTCATACTCGAAAATCCATATTTTTTTGTGGAAAAAATTATGAATAGATATATATTAGATAAAGAAGCATGGTAATATTTAAATTCTACAAAATTTCATATTAATCAAATAGTAAAGATCATTTTTTGAATTCCATTAACATCATCTTAACCACTAATTCTTATTAAACCATCCATTGATGCCAACTATAAGGACCCATCCTTTTAATATTAGTTAATAATGAATTTTATTCAATAACATACATTATACACATTTAGTATATTTTCATGTTTTTAGATATAGATAATTGGGATATCTCACAGTCATAACATTCCACATTCTTACAAGGAGGATACTGATAAAAACATCATCAATTTTTTTTTCAAAATATTGAACATTATAAATAAATACCTGATTTCTTTGACCATACTACATATAACGCATCCCTAATAACTTATTTCTATTATCCATTATTATTTACAATGATACAATTTAATATCATAGGTTGAGTACAAATTATTGTAAGGGATATAAAGAAAGAAAATGTTAGTCAAGTGATAACATAAAAACCAATATAACCCAAAATCATAAAAACTCATATTCATAGATATATCATGTATTTTACTTGGGAAATATTTACCATATCACTCTTAAATTCAACATTAAAAATGTAATAACATTTTGTTCAACTTCTATCTCTAGATTACCCAATGCATTAGAGAGCTATAATGGGGATCACCCAACATATCTTGAGATATAATGGGCTCAACCCAACATATCTTGTAATATAATGGGATAAACTGTATATAAATAATCACCATGGAAAATATCATGAATAAAAAGCTTCATAACCCATTTACACCCTTAATGAGAACACATTAAAAATAAAAAATATTTTTATTCGTATAAAAATAGGTTTATAATATAAGCATCGTACAGAATATAATAAAATCATATTATTCAGAAATTACGATGAAAACATATAATTGAGATATTATAAAAATGAAACATCATAGAATCATGATATAACACTCTTGATATTTAAAAAAAGAACAATATCTTTCTATTTCAAAAAAGAAAAAATTAAAAATAATTTAAAGGAATATTCTTTACAAATACCATAACATTGGAGGGGGAATTTCATAAATGAGTGGATTGGGTATATATACTATAAGTACCCATAACAGAACATAGTTTAATAATATTACATTTCTAAAAACATTTTATCATGATAAAAACTTTTGAAGTTGATGGTTAACCCAAAGAGTAGAAATTTGGTTTAAAGTTCACATATAAAATTTCCGCATGATAGAATTGTATATGGAAGGTATTTATGAGATAGTAATGGTGTATTAAAACACTAATATATCATAATATGATAATGGGGGTTGTTTGAAAACATACACCATCATTAGTAGATAAAATTATATAGCATATCATAGGGGTGATTCTTGAATAAAAGTGAAAAAGAGAGGATCCCTTACCTTAGGTTTGAATTCCATAAAACATGATTAAAACTACTGTATGAAAGTTATAATAGTGTTGTAAAACTTTTATAGAGAAATATTCATGTTTATTAACATTTAATGATCCTTTAATAACATTATTCCACCAATTCATTAATAATATTTTGTCAATTCCATTATTTTCGGTTGTGTTCTTCACATGGTTTTCATGATCAGTTCGTGATGGATATTCAAGTAAATTGGAAGTGAAACACCAGAATAGGAATAGAATGGTATTTAAATGTTTAAATAAACATAAATTACACCATTTATCATTTCCAATTCTTACATGATGATGATTCCAATATTAAAACATTATTGATATTTTTTAGTTCATTATGATAATTCTTTGATCACAATGAACTACTTTTGTTTTGAAAATTAATAACATGTGTAAAAAATGGTTCAAAGAACCTTATATAAGATATTATACATAATTTATTACCTAGTTAAACAATAAAAATGGTTTCGGGACTATTATTTGAGGAATTAGATGAAATTAAAATCACAATTTCCATGATGTTGGGAAATTGATAGATCACAAAATGTGTTTTAATTTCATAAATTAGTGGGATAGGTGAAGAAGTATATTGGTGAATATTCCATAAACAAGATAGAATTTATTATATTTATGATTATGGATCATTCACTCCCCTTAGATTAGTGTTTGTGAGGAAATTTATAAAGTGGAAAATATAATGAAAAGAAAAAGATGAAAAAATGGATGTTTACCTCATTATTTGTTCTCCTTGAGATTCAACTTAAGGTTCAAGGATTTTGCCATTTGGTGATACCATCAGGTCATGGACGTTGGGAAGGGTCTTGGGATAAGTATTATAAAAAACATATCCAAAGATCAAGGCATTATTTGTGAGGATGGAAGAGGAGGTAGTCGGTGTTATTTATAGTGTTGGAGAGGAGGTGTTTTCCTTTATTTTAATCGTTATTTTATTATTTTTTCCAACGGAAAATAAATAGTTAAGATTACAAGACCAAAAATAGTAACAAGTACATGTCAGTTCTAGATAAGTGTTCTTTCATCATAAAAACATCCCACATGACTCAGTAAACAAAGTATTTATCTTAATTTTTAATTTATCATATTTCCTTATTCATAAAAAATTTATGTACTTCATAAAATTACAAAAAATTCTCTCTAACAATTTTTAAACGTGTAGAATAAAAAAATTACCATCGTCTTATCAAAATAATTTACTGAATATGAGGACATAAATATCTAAATTAAATAATATCTTATTGTAAAAATACTAGTTTTAAACATTAATTTATATATTCTACTATATTGGTATATCATACTTTTAATTAAATATTATATATATACTATCATAGGTGAGGTTACTATTCAAAAGGGTATTTTACTATCTATAAGGGTAACATTACTATTCATCATATTTTCTTACTATTTACTAAAAATTATGTTGGTCTTTTCAAACTCAAAATAACATATTAATTTCAATCGTGTTTGTCTGTTTTTCGAAATTCAAAACACGGATCTGAAAAAATTATTTATAGAGCTAATTATTTTTAAATTACCTGACTTGTTACATTGTACCCACATTTTAAAAATTGTATCCTCATAATTTTTTTTAATTATTAAAATAGTTTGGAAACCTTTATCCCATAGCATTTTTATATTCCCTTGTTGTTTCTTTAGTAATTTGGATTTTCTACAAAACCATTACCCGATGGATTACATTATTTGAAAATTATTTCTCTATTGGATCATGAATCTAAATATCTTTCTCTTCATATGAAATATTATTTCCCAACCTCACTACATCTGGTAAAAATACATGAGATAAGTATGGAACAAACATTACTAACAATGAAACGTTAAAAACATTATTTACATGAGAGAGAGTCGAAGGAAAAGCTACTCATTTTTTGTCTAGTCTAACATCCTCTATGATTTAAAAAGAATGGAAGAACCATAGAACTAGTATTTCTTTCTTACCAAAACACATCACACTTTTCCAAATATAAATTTTAATGAAAATATGGTCACCTACCTCAAAAGAAAATTCATTCATGCAGTTTCTTGTATAACATTTTTTCCTTCTCTAAGCTATCGTTTTGTTTTAGTGGAATATCTTCACATTCATATCTACATGATCTACTAATAATGGTCCCATCAACCTCCATACCCTGACTTCATCATAAAAAGATGGAGTTCAACACCACATACCCTATAATTTCTCCAAAGGTTCCATCTGTATAATAGAATGAAATGTATTATTATAAGAAAACTAAAATAATGAAAAATTTTGATCCCAACTACCCTGGTAGTCTATTTAACAAGCTATAAACATTAGATTTATTGTCTGAATCATCCATTATGACTGTCAATCTGATTGTTGATGAAAGGATGTACTGAAATTTATTTCTATTCCCAATAACCACTAAAGGACCTTCAAAAAATTAGAAGTTAACCTCAGAACCTAGTCAGATAAAATATATGAAAAAACACCATGCAACCTAAAAATATCTTTAAGGAACTTTTAGGAAATCTGGTTTAATGATATAGTATCTCATATAGGAAGAAAATGTTTAGATTTAGTCAATAGATCCACAATATCCCAAAATTTATTGATACCTCAAGAGGTCTTTGGTAGTCCAGCCATGAGTTTTGTGGATATATATTCCTATTTCCACCCTGGCACTAGAAAAGGTGGAAGAATACTCTTTGGTAACTGCATCTCTTTTTTAACATATAAACAAGTCAGAAATTTCACAGTAAAAATAGAAATATTTCATTTTTGTTCTAGGATGAAATCAAAATGAAGAACTATGAGCATCAAATAACAATTATTTCATCAGTTGGGAATCAAACGGTACACATAATCACTTTACTAATATCATAAAAAAATCTTTATCAACATTGAATAGATCATATTTACCTTTTAGGAAAAAATTTACCATTTTCTATAACTCACTATCATCCTTCTATGCTTTCTTTACACTGTCTGAGAGAGACGACTTCACTGACAACTGAAAAAATAGAAGAATTTCCACCAAGAACAACATATAATAAAACATTCATCAAATAATTAATCAATGGGTAATGTTCTAGACCTAACGTGGTTAATGATACATGCTTTTATGGAGTCAATGCATCAGTTACATAGTTTACTTTTTATGTATACTAATTGACCATGCAAAAATAATCCTTTATCATCTCAAACCATCTTCTCTGCCTCATTTTCAATTATTTCTTAGTGAATGTGTAATAAAATCATTTATGGTCAGAGTATATTTCACATTTTGATCCATATTAATGATGGCTACAATTTTTTAAAGACAAAACCATAGATGCTAATTCCAAATCATTTGTAGGTTAATTTAACTCACGTTGTTTCAACTATTGTAAAGAATAAGCTATTTCTAGATAAGTTTCATTAGAACACAACCTATCCCCTTCAAAGAAGCATCACTATATATGAACAATTCACTAATTATGGATATTAGGTTTAGAAATAGAGAATTCATCAATATTGTTTTCAAATATTGAGAACAATCATCACATTCTATTGACTATATGACCTTAACTCATTTTCTAGTTAACTTAGTAAATGGGATGGATAACCATGAAATGTTTTCATGAAACTGTCTGTAATATCTTATCAGACCATAGAAGCTATGAATCATAGTTATATTTGTGGTTCTTAGCCATTATTCTAGAATTTTTTTTATCAAGATGACGAATTATTTCATCTATAGAAACAATGTGTCCAAGGAATGAAATTTATTGCAACCAAAATTCGTTCTTGATGAATATTCCATACATCTTATTTTCCATATGTTTTTCAAAACAAACCTTATATATTTTTCATGATCCTTATTATTTTTAGAATATACAAGAATATATTCAATTAAAAATTTAAAAATTTATCCTATAAATCATGTAATATAATATTCATAAGATCCCAAAATAGAGAGGGTGAATTTATCAAACGAACGGTCATAAAACAAACATATAATGACCATATCTAGTAAAAAATGGTGTTTTTTGAATGTAATCCTCCTCCTTCAATTGATGGTACTCTACTCTCAAGTCAATATTAAAAAAATAACGAGCTCCCTAGAGCTGATCAAAAAATTCATCGATATTTTGAAATGGATATGTATTCATAAATTTAATTCTATTAAAAGCTCTATAAAAATTGAAAAGACTCAATAAAACAACTTTCATATTTACAAAGAAAGATAGGTCCACCTCATGGTGTGGTAATAGGATGAATGAAGCCTTTATCAATAAAATAATGAAATTGATTTTTCAATTTAACAGGTTTCATTTGATCCATTTGATATAGGGGTTTCAAAATTATCTTAGCATCAAAGAATAATTCATTTTTGAATTCATCTTCCTAATCAGGAATGAAACTAGGTAACTCATCAGGAAAAACATTAAGGTATCAATTTACCAATGTAATATAATTAATCTGAACAGATCCTCTATTTTCAATTATATGAGAAAGATAACATCCATTTCCATATTTCAATATTTTCTCATCACTTGATATGTTATCAATTTTATTCGTTAATTCCTATAGAGAAACTAAACTTTTTCTGGAAAGATTATTGTTTAGAATTACCACAAATCTTTTGATGATAAAAAAAGTCCAATGAATACCCACTATAACATCAAAATATACCAAGGGAATAACAATAGGTTTTGCAGGTAATGACTTTCCACAGATAACAATAGAAAGATTAACATAATATAATTATCCTTAATAATTCTACTAGTGTTTTAACGATATATTTTTATTTCATTTAAAAGGTGAAATTCTTATTTGACTATAAAATTCCCTAGAAATAATGGAATGTGTGGAACCCATATTAATCTAGAATTTGGAAAAATACGTGTAATAAATAATGCACATGATACCACTTCATTTGAATGCTCAACATTTTCTGAAGTAGTCTCAATGGATTTTTCCACACTATTCTACTTCCTATCCTACTTATTTCGTGCTTGAGTGACTAGGTTTGGTCAAACATTAGCATAATGAAAAACTGAATTATAGTTAAATAATCTCACTATTGACGACACATTATTTTTTGGATAATTTTACTTTCATTCACGAGACATGTGCCCAATCATTCTACAATAGTATCAATTAAAATAATTTACATGACAATCTCCAGGATCTCTTTTATCTCACTTTTCACAAGAAGGGAAATTCATTTTCATACCTCATGATTTCATTGAGGAGTTCTTCCACATTTCCTACTTACCTGACCGCTTCTCATTATTTTCTTCTAGAGGAACATGTGTGTTAGAAAACTCTATCCCATTTTTTTAGCACACAGAAAAAGATTCTCATAGCTTTTAAACTCTTGTAAAGGAAATGTTCTTAATAGAAAAGAATTATAACAAGAGTAAATTAAATTAATTTTTCTATAAATTTCCTAAGTAAAATTTTGTATGTACCAAGATAGTCATGTGAAATTGGCTTTATATGATACCACAGATTCATTAACCTTCACCATCAATTCCAATAATTGTTTCTATATTCTGAGATGAACAGTTTTAGAAAAATAGTTTTACATAAAAAGACTCTTAAAATCATCCAATTCCGGACTATTGAAGTCATATATTTATCCTGTATTCTTAACTAGATAACACCATTGATATAATTGAACTTCTAAATGAAAAATGGATAGTATTTACTTTGAAGTTATTAATTTCACAAGACGTCAAATATCTTTTATTTAATGTTGATACACCCATCAACTATAACTGGATCTATGGTTCCACTAAATGTTGGAGGATGTCTCCTCATAAAAGTAACCACAAATGTCCTTCTTCTTTGTGGTAGATCATGTTCCTCTCTAGCATGTATACCAAAATCAGATATTTATTGATTCAACTGATCCATTTCAGTCACAAACAAATCTGTTCTAGTACCTAGTATTCTAGGCTTTAGATTCAGATAGGTATTGATATCGGGTTCCTTCCTAATTCAGCATCAAAATTTATTCTACGGAAAACCATTCTGAAAAGACATATCTAAGAGTAACCAACAGGGTAATCTCTATGTTATATAACATTTCAAATAATAAATTTAGTAAATATCATTTATTTTATTATCTTAACATCATCCTAACCCATAATGTAATATATATAAAATCCTCTGATACCAACAATAAGGACCATACCTTTTAATGTTCCATAATCTTGAATTTTGTTCAATAAGATAAATTATTACACATTGATTATTTTTCTCAAGTTTCATTGTTTAGATAATTGTGATATATTACATACATAACAGACAACATTCATATAATTAGGATACTATAAAAACAGTATCCATTTTTTCAAAATTTATAACATTATAACTTAAAACATGATTTCTTTGAACACACTTCATATTTTTTCATCCCATCTCCATTATTTCTCTTAACCATCCTTATATCTGGTGAAAAACATTTTAAAATCTAGGGAAGAATATGAAACATAGTAAGGGATAGAAATAAATAAATCATTAGACAAATGATAACATAAAAAAAATAAAACCTAAATCACTAAAAATCATAAGCATAGAAAAATATTTTATTTTCCTTCGTAAATTTTTACCTTTTCACTCTTACATTCATTCTTACAGATTGAATAACCTTTTTTTCAACCTCTATCTCTAGAGTACAAAATACATTAGAGAGTTATAATGGGCCTCACCTATCATACTAGAGTTTTAATGGGCTCAACTCAACATATATATAGCTATAATGTGATCACCAGAACATAAATAATCTATATGGAACATATCATGTATAAAACACTTCATAACTCATTTACACCCCAAAACAAATTCACAATTTCAAATACCCTTTTTTCTTATAATAATTGTCTTACAGTATAAGAATCACATAGACAATAATGAAATATTATTGTTAATAAATAACTATAAAAACAAATAGTGGAGATATTATGTAAATGAAACATCATAAAACCAGAGTACAACACTAATTATATTATGAAAAATAACTATCTATATTTATTTCGTAATGGATACACTTAAAACGATTTTAGAGGAAAGTCCATTACATATACCATAACATTGAAGAGAGAATTGATTTAATGAAGGGATTGTGTATATATATTATAAGTACACAAATTAAATCATAATATAATCACATTAATGTTATGAAGTCATCTTATCTTGATAAAAACCATTGATGTTGAAGGTAAAACCAATGAATGTAAATTGAGTATAGAATTCCCGTAAGAAATTTTGGAATGGTAATAGGTGTACATGGATGGGGATAATCAGATAGAAATGGGGTGTATTATAACTGATATATGATATGTGTAGTATGGGTGATGTTTTAAAACATACATCATCATTTTTAATTAATAATTAATGAGCATAACATAGTGGAAACTCTTGAAAAAAAGTGAGAAAGAGAGGATCCCTTACATAGAGTTCAACTTCCCAAAAATGTGTCTAATATACCTATATAAATGTTAAAATAGTTTTATTAGTATTTTAAAAAAACATATAAATGTTTACAACACCTTTAATGACCAATTTTTGACATCATTCCACCAATTCATTAATAATATTTTGTTAATTATGTTGTTTTCATGTGCATTCTTTACATGGTTTTCATGTTCGGTTCATGGTGGATAATAATATTATTTCGAAGTGAAAATCCATAATTGGAATTTAGTGGTATTTAAATATTTCTAGAACCATAAATTAGACCATTTATCATTTTTAATTCTGACATGTTGATGATTCCTATGTTAAAACATTATTGATATTTCATTTTTTCATTTTGGCGACATTATGATCATGATGAACACATTAGGTATTATAAATTAATAACATGTTTAAAAATGATTAAATAACCTTATATAAGATGTTATACAAAAATTATTATCTAGTTCAACCGTAAAAATTTAATCAGGAAAAATCAAAAAGGAATTAAATGAAATTGAAATCACATCATCCACGATGTTAGTAAATCGACACATCACTGACTATGTTTTAATTTCAGGAATAAGCGGGAGGGAAGAAAAACTATAATGGACAATCTTATATAAAAGTCATAAAATACATTATATGTAATATAATAGGTCATCCATTCCTCTTGGAAAGGTTTAGGTGAAAAAATATGAAGAATAAAAAAGAAAATGAAAAGAAAAGAAAAAAAAGAGCATGTTTACCACTTGATCTCTTCTCTTTGAGATCCTTATTAAAGACATTGGATATAGCCTTTTGGTGATACCAGAAGGTCTCTTACATGGGAACGGTCTTCAGATGAGTATTGGGTAGATCATAAGAAAATTATATGGCTTGAGAGGTGTGGGAGGAAGAGGGGGGAGTGTGTGATTTTTATTCTGGAGGATATGAGGGGTTTTCCCATATTTTAATCTACATATTATTTGTTTTCCACCATATAAGAAATAGTTAAGATTCCATGGACAAAAATATAAATAAGATCACATTAATTTGAGTTAAGTGTTATTTTATCAGTAAAACCTCATCCATGACTCCACAAATCTTGTATATAGCTTATTATTTAAAATTATTGTATGTAACTATTCCTTAAAATGAATGTATTTTAGAAAAATACCAAAAAATCACCCCAACCATTTTTCAAAATGTTGAATCAAAAAATGGAATCAATTTTTTCAAAATAATATTCTAAATTTGATAAGTTACATTATAATAAAAGAATATATTAGTAAAAGAATACCAGTTTTAAAACATTTATTTACTTATTCCAAGATATGGGTATATCATATATTCAATCAAATGTTATATATATTCTTTTTTAGTTGATGATATATTTAATAAGGGAATGTAACTATTCATGAGGGTAACATTAATATTCATAAGTGTATGTTAATATTATAAAAAAATTATTTTTGTCTTATCAGACTCTAAATAGCATACAGAATGTAACCGTGTATGTTCGTTTATCGAAATTCAAAACACAAAATTTGGAAAAATTAAGATTAGTGATAATTAGTTTATAATTATCGGGGTTTTTATAGTGATATTATCTATTATGTTTATAGAATTTTTGAATTTTTTTATGTGGAAAAGTTAAATTTTGGAAGAATGCATCTTTTCACTAACGTTTAATGATATTTTTGGTTATTACTGTGCTTCAAGAGAATATATGATCATAGTCATCAAATGTTTGGTAATTGAAAATAAGAAATTTTTTATGATATATAGGGGATCAATTCTATGTTTCAATCTTATTTCTTATGTTTCAGTATTAAACTTTTTGAGTGGTTATATGGTCAACTATTAATGGAATAGTTTATGCTATACGTTAGAAGAGGTTTTTGAGATTAAAAATTATCTCCCCAAATGAGTATTTATGCATATTTGATAACAAGTATTATCTTTTTTGTAGTGATTTTATCCCATAATTCTATTGATCTCATGATGTTAATATTCTTCATCAATCAAAATTTTACCTAAATTTCATTAAATAAGTGATAAAGTGGAAATTTATCAAGGCATAAAGAAAGGATGAGATTATTCAAAAAAAGTAATTATATCTATTAAGTATATATTTTAATAAATATTATCCAACTCTAAGTAATAGACCATGAAACCGTAATTTTTACCCTTGTACTATATAGTCTGATGAATCCAATGGTTCCTTAGATTTTCGTAGATTTATGGCTTTATGATTTTTAACATTCTCCAAACCATGTTCTCTGTCACTCACCATCCTAAATTGATAGTTTTATCTATCTTCCATGTTAATGTTCTCACATTCCAACTATGTTATCCATTGTGAGGACATATTTATTTGTTACTTTTGGTAAACATTAGGTTTGTAACATTATCATTAATAAAAAGATTTTAGTCTATATTTTTATGATGTGGGTTTCTATGAACAAAAATTTCAATCATTAAAACTTTGATAACCCAAACACATTTTTAAAAATAATTTCATATTAAGGGTGTCAGAATGTGGAAAAAAAATATTTTTAAAAAGTATATAAGTTTTAAAATAGTTTTTTATTCATTGATGTCTTACGTTATACGTATCACTAGTTTATAATGCGTTGCACAGACTAATGAGTTTCTATAAAACATTAATTTATTAGATGAATGGATTAAAAAATAAATTTATAATCTATATATTTGAATGGTAATGAATGAAAAAGATAATCTGAATTATGAAATTATATTTTACACACTTTAATGACCAATTAAATATAAATTAATTAAAAAACGTTTTTAAAATAAAAGGAAATGTTTTGATGAAAAAACTAATTAAATGTGCATAATTTTAGTTTATACTATGAGATAAACAAATAACCCTTTTTTTAGGTTAGAGATATATATATATATATATATATATTCAATAAAGATTTTATCCTTCATCCTATTTGTTTTCTAGACATGGTATAAGAACAAATACGTATAGTAAAATTGTTTATCTAAAAAGGTATATTTTTCGTTTTGATGGAACACAGGTTTTCAATACTATTTTCATATTTTTATAAATTATATTTGAAAAAATAAACCTCTTATATGAAATAGGGATATCAAAATTTACATGGTCCGATTTATTTAATATCATAGTTAGTTTCATGTTTCGATGAATAACAAAATTCATATTTTTATTAAAAATATTATATTCATTTAATGTATTTAAAAGGTAAAATTGGGTTTTATATTTGTTTTAAATATTACATAGTTAATTTTAATTTATAAAAGAAGAATTGTGATTTTTATAAATAATATTATATAGTAAATTAATACAAAATTAAATTAAGATTTAAATGGAATTTTTTTCAAATTTTTTTTTCATAGAATTGTACAGTTTTTAGTTTAAATTAAATTATTTAACTTTTATGTTTTAAATTTCGAATAATAAATTACAAATTTATAATATGAATTTATAAATTTCTAAAATAGTTCTATATTATTTTTGGCTAATATGGATAGTAACCATAGTAAATTTTTTATCACAATAATGTGTTCATAATGTAATTTTGGTCAAAAAAATTATTGACATAAAAATGACCGATACACTTATTAAACATTTATTGAATAAATAAAACATATACATTATCACCTATGGTTTTAAATTCATTAATTTAATGTGATATTTCCCCAAAAAAATAATTATATAATATGTAATGAATGAAGTCACAAAATATCAATTTTATTGTCATTAATATCCCAAACCTATTAACATGGGAACACAATTATATTATTAAGGTATATCATTGTCAATTTTTAAAATAAATAGATATATTTTTATGATAATGATTATTTTTTGAGGTTTTGGGCTACCTGGATAATATTATGTTATTTACAAAATTTTGTTTAAAAAAAATTTAAAGATGTCACATTCATGTTTTTAATATTATATCTTTTTTAATATAGGGTTACACAAAAGTTATATTCAACATAATATAATATTTAAAAATTTAAAATATTTATATTCATTATAATTAATAATTTCATATTTTTAGTGAAAAAATATGTATACTATATAATTACACAATAATAATTTATTAATTATTTTATTAATGAAAATATTAAATAATTGTTATTAAAAATATTAAAATAAATATAATTTTAAATAATTAATATAAAACAAGTATTTTGTAGATGACCATGAACTCTTAAGTATATAATTAAAATATATTGGTCGAATTTGAGATGTTATCTTTATATTTTTAATAGATTAAACAACAAATACTGATAAAGTTGACACTAATGATATTTTATCGTTAATAAATTATATAAAAATAATTAAAAAACATTGAAAACAAACAATAATTATAATATGGTATAAAATATTATTAATTGTTCATTTATGTTCTAACTTATATCACATAAGTAAAAATTACTACATTTTAATATTGAAATACTTATCGGCTTAGTTAAATTAAAATAGGTTAATTAAGGGTAAATAAAAAATGATAAGGTCCAAAAAAATACCAACATTTTCCTAAAATATTTTATTTTATGATATTAAAAAGAATATCATATTATATTAGAAACGCTGACCTTTTTCGGTATTTGGAATGAGAGTTAATTTAATATAAATTAATATTTTTGGATATTCAAAAAGTGCCTCTCACCTCAATTATAAAATAGAACCTCCTCCCTCTCTTCTTCACAACTAATTTAGCCTTAATGATTGAAAATTGCCGAAAAAATTGCCTTCTCAACTTAACTATACTCATTCTAGAGGTTTTTTTCTTCTTAGAAGAGCAACCATATTATCTATAAAATGTTATCTAAAATTATTCACCAAGGAACATGTAATTGTCTTTACCGACTCTTTCATGATTATTTCTTATAATACTTATTTTTCACATGTTGTTTACATTATAATTTAATAAATACAATATCATTTCTGATTCGATATTTTATTATAATTATTGAACAACCATATTTCATATGTTATCCCTCCCACAAAAAACAAAAGTACCTCTCATTCATAAAGTACGACTTACCACCTCTACATCATGGTGTAATAATTTTTTCATCACCATTATATTTGGATTATGTTAATTAATATATATATAATTAAAATAAAATTATATTTACTCCATATCAAAATTATCACCATCAATTTCCTCACCTAATTAATATTAATTGAATGACACAATCTCTGACGCATACATATAACCTACCACCATCACAATGAGATATTATTCATCATCACTATTCACAATCAAATAATAAATATATAAATATATATAATAAATAAATATGATATATATTATATTAATATAGTTATTTAAATTATGGGAGAATAAACAATTCACATGAATTGGGACTGAAGTGAAAACAATTCATAAGAAAATACAGTAGTTAACAACCGAAAGAAGAGTAATAATGAAATATTATTTACCAAAACATAATTATGTGATCAAATATGATATAATAAACATGAATATTATTTTATAATAAGTTGATAACATCAGTTACACAATTATATAGGATTTTTAGATCCATACAATTAAAATCCTAACCATGGTAATGGTAAATTTCACAATCTTATTATTTTCTGAGAATGATTATACGCTAGTAATTATTGGAGAATATTTATTTTCCATTTACATGTTTATTAAAAAAGTATTAAAAAATGCATACTGTTCTTATATAATTATTTAATTATATTTTTACCCATGCCAAATGTTTTACAAAACTATTTGAAAGGAATATTTTTGTTGTTTTCCCAACGAGGAAATATCTAACTTTTCTGGAAAAGGTATGTGCTAAATGTTTTATAACTAATATAGAATTAATAGTTATTTGTTGGATTCAAGAATACTTTATTCCACTAAAGTTACTTTAATTGATTAATTTTTTTTTAAGAATTTTTTTTCTATAAAAGTTTATAATAATTTAAAAAAATTATTTTAAAAAAAGGATATTTTACTTAGTAATTAAATTCATGTGGTATTTCAAAATTATTTTCCATCTAAAATAACATTATTAACTATTAATTAGGTTATAATGGGGATATTTTTGAAGGATAATATTCCAATGAGTAATATTAATTATTAATTTTAATGAATGATTTATTTCTATGTGGAACACATAAGTTTGGTTTTCCATAAATTACATGTGGGACCAATATCATCCCACAATTCATTGGGTACAGATTTATACCTCATGATATAGATTGGACTGGAATGACCTTAGTTTAGAAATAAAGGGTTGGAAAGAGAATTAAACCTCGTTCAGTATCATATGGATGGAATGGGTTGTGAACCTTATTAAGTAAAATAATTTGTCCACTATGATGGTCTTGGAAATGATCCATGACTAATATAGAAATAATATTTAATACCCATGTGTATACCATAATTTCATGTCATGTTTTATGCTCTCATGGAATATGTTATTTGTTTTCATTTATAGTCTTACTTAATTTCGTTCATGACACGATATCAAGAGTTTGTAAATACAAGATATGATTTTAAAATTTTTTTATGTACGTATTCATTGTGATTATATTTTCCCTTACTATGAATTAGATCTCACCCTTTTCATATGTTTTTATTCCCCTAGATATAAATTACGGTCATGGAAATAATACAAAATAAGAATATATTTTTGGGATCATTGAAGATATTTCACCATGATATAAGTTTATGGTCAATGATTCCAAAAGAATTTAACTATCTTGGTACTCTGTCTTTTGTTACTTCAATTTGTTGAATATTCGTCTATAAAGATTTATTATTCATATATATCAATCATGGGAAATTATAAAAACGCCATTAAGGGAAATAATACTAAAAAATGTTTAGTTAGTTTGGTCATCATTAATGCATTTCATTGGAGTAAGAGAGTGTGCTTTCCCTAATCACCCAGTAACTACCCAAACCCGTATATCCTTCGATCATTCAAACATTAATAGGGAAATCATTCATTTCCATTCAATTCATCAATCACTATTTAAATTCCAAATTTCATGTTTCAACCTGCCTTTTCAATTTCAAAACCAAATCTTAAACAAACATCAAACTCATGTATTTTTATGTTAAATGGAATATATAATAAAATATTAATTTTCCATTAATGATTAATTTCCAATATAGGTAGATCTCAGGGTTCAATTGCAATAAAATACTCCCTGATGTATATACCATTATTAATAGAGTGAATCAATCACACTCCAGAATTGATAGTGAAAATGGATAGTCAATGGGGATGGATATCCAGGAGAATTTATTGGGATATATTAAACCCATACACTAATGATATTATCATTTTATAATCAAGGATACAGGTTAAAAAATTCATCTTTAGATCATTCAATATAATTAAACTAGAATAAATAACAAGTGGGAATATGAAATAAAAATTTAATGGATCTTGAGACATTAAATATTGAAAACAACACTAAAAATCTCAATGAACAAAACTACACCACAATGGTTTTATAAAAGGGGCCATGAAATGGTGTATTGAAAGATAACATTCCACCATCACTCTCAGTGCATTGGCCTCCCAAAATCATGACCACTACCTCACCATATCAAAATTAATTAGGTTAATTCTATATTATATTTACCCACACTATACCTAAACTACCAATCTGTTTTTAGAGACATCGAATACACCACTATGTTGTATATCTCCACTAAAAATGTAACGCCCCGACCCCAGCTACCCAGAGTCGGTGCATTACTTCGTAACATTGGCATGATCCCAAAAGATCAAGTCTCGAAAGACTGATTAGTTTAGTATCCTTGGAAACACTAGATACATTCATAAATGTGACATTACATCATAAAGTGAAAAAATACAATAACATAGTCTCCATAGTCCACACTTATATCCTCTTCTAACTATCCCTGCTGGTCATTCATAAAATACTTCTTCACATCCTTGAAAATATTAAAACATTGAAAGGGGTGAGCTCAGATGCTCAGTAAGGATAAAAATATTGCAGAAGCTTTCATAAATAAACAATAACATTTAAGGCAATATATAACTAAAACAAAATCCTTTTTAAACTTGAACTTCAACAAAATATGGAAAAAGTAAAATGAGATAATTCTATTTACTTATTCACATGGATATTCTACTAGTCGAATAATCACATGCAATATCAATAACCACTTTCATAATGATGTAATTCATAATTCCAGACTATCATAACCACGTAGCCAAGGCCTCGTGCCAAGACCACAAATAAGATTTTGTCAAGGCCTCATGCCAAGACACTAGTTTGTCTCATGAGACCTGCCGATGCATCGAAGAGATATAGCGGGCTCCACCAGTCACTTATTAAGTCCAATGCATTCCTCATATGAACATGTTTAAATATATCATAAACCATAACATAATTGTATCACATAAAACATGCATAAAGGAAACTTAAGATTTCCACACTTCAATCAAAAGATATCAATAAAACACATTGATATAATAAAAACATTATCAAAATCATTTTCAATACCAAAATAATGGAAAATTAAAACATTGTATTTATTTTTCATTTAAAAACAATTACTGCTTATAGAGGAATCCAAAACTCAAATAATAGTCACGGTGGTGGAGAAGTCATTGTCGCCGCATACGTAAGAAAAAAATCATTCCTTTTGTCGTTTAGTAAAATCACTTCATATAAAAAGATTCCTTTTGAATAAAAGTAAAAGTCAAAGTGGTTTATACACCGTATAAAAGAAATTTGTGTATAAAACAAAATATGACTCATTGATTGGAGATTGAGATGAAATCCCTTAAAAAAATTTTAAATAAAATATATCTATTATGTGTATTAACTATATTTACACAAAAAGAATGTTTAAATACAATATAGGACATAATAATATCATGACATAATTTGAATGTCGGAGATTAACCCAAAGAATGGAAATCGGTTTAAGAAGTTCCCTTACCTCATGTCCGAATTCACTCGAACATTCTTTGATCTCATGAATAATAAAGTAGATTAAATCTATACCTTCTTAAGAACCTTTTTCAAGTTCATTATTCCTTTTATATCACTTATTACCATGTCATGAACATTATGTAATTATTTATGTTTATAACGGTCGTTTTGTCGATCTTAGGTACTTGAGTCAAAAATAAACTTCTTATAATTACACTTTGTTCATGTGGTAAAATATCCATTATATCTATAATTATATTAATGATTTATATATCATATACATCATATATATCCATTATATACATTCATTTATAATATTTCATAACATTTTTAGGTAAGAAATGAAATGCACCGTTCATGGAGACGGTAAGGCGTACGTACGCATGAACGCTACTTTCATTTCCATTTCATATTTAATGGAATGAAGTTATAATTATATAAAGGTATAATATAATTCCAGTATAATATAATGTATAATACAATTTACTCCATCCTTTATACATCCCAAATATGGCATTAACGATTCAAATCACTTTGAAAGGGCCGTAGTCCGCACTTCCTAAAATGAAATTATCGCGTTTACCCATAATGGAAATCATAATGTATGACATAAATGAGAAATAAATAAGAATAAAGAAAACATAAAAATAATATATATATCATATATGAAAATAGTGTCATCAAAATGGCCACCATTAGAGGTGTTAAAAGAATATTAAACAATCATCGTTTCGTGAGGCAGTATTTCGCCACCCACAGAAACAGTATGTTCTTTAACCATTAGACGAAGGTGTGTGTAATTGTAAACAAAATCCTTATAATAAAAAAATAATAGTATATTTTTGATACTGGTGTTGTTACAAAATAAAGGAGTAAAAAGAGTTTAAGGGGTTGGAGAAGCAAAATAAAACAAAACAACATTAGAGAAGACATTACCTTAAAATCGGGTAACTCTTTTTGATTAGAGCCAAACGCTTCCTTGGGAAGACTTCTGCCCAAAGTGAGGCTTCTAAGAGTAAGGTAGTGAAGTTGAGAGAGCATTTAGGTAGAGGTTGGTCGAGATAAAAGGCTTTATGGTGTGAATAAGGTGGTAGATGTGGGGGCCATTTATAAGAGGAGTGGAGGGGCACGCTGGGAAATATTGAAATGTTACATTATTATGAAATGCTTTTTCGGATTATAAAGGTCCCACACTTATATATTTAGAGGATATGGTGATAAGGGTTATAAATATACTCATCCAAAAGGTTTTTGACATGTTTATGTCTTAGATTTTACATTATCTTTTCATTTTATTTAAATCGTTAATTAATGAGGTAATCGCTGCAACATCATGGTGTCATAAATAATTTAATTTAATTAATGTCTAAAAATTATAATAAAACTATCATGATTTAGGAAATCATTTTATCTTTCTAATGAATATTTATAGTCAAAAATATTAATTGTATAACCCCATTTAAAAATTGTTTTTGTAAAACAACTCTTGTTTGTGACATTTTTATTTTAACATTAAATAAAAAGTTATTTATGTCATTTTCCTACCAAAGTGGCTCCATGGGGTCCACAAGTTGACCCATGGATTTTATTGTTCTTCCATGACACATCCAATAGTATTATGAAAAGTGTAAAGGTCATTCAATATTTTATAATACTATTTTTACCTTAAATTTCACTAATTACCTTTAATCGCGATTAATTAAACTTAAAAGTTACAATTCACCAAAAAATTATTTAAATCCCATTGAACCGCATTTTACTTCCTAATGACAACCATTTATGTCATATTTTTGAAAATAAAATCACAGAAGTGGTAATGTTTCATTTAAACGAAAAAACAGTTTTTAACTACTACTTAGTGGTTTCACTATTCATCAAAAATTGAAGTTTTTCAGAACAATGCCAAAATTTCACCCTAAGATAATATTGATATTCAGAATTAAAAATTGATGTCTATTTTTGAAAATTCCAAACATATAAGTTTCATTAATTAATTTTTTAATTAATTCCCGCCGTCACAACAAATAGCGTGTTTTTAAGAAACAATATATATCAAAAGATTGACAATTGTTTATGTCCAATTTCAAAGTTAAATTAATTCTAATGAAAACCATTGGATAAAATAGTAAAAATATATTATAATTATACTTTAAAACCACTAAATAGTATAATTTATCACTATAAATTATTTTGATTAAAAAATTTGTTTTACGTATTTATCAATATTCATAATAAAATGGAAGTTCTCAGAAAATTACATAAAATATAACTTAAGATAATTTCGATATTACGAATACAAAAATGAAGTTCATTTTGAAATATAAAATTTCTATAATTTTAAAAAGTGGGTATTACTATTCATAACGGCTACTTTGATTAGTTGCGGTGTGTTAGAACTCGAAGTTGCGTACAATGCAAGCTATTGCATTATTGAATGAGAAGTGTATAACGGAAGCTCGGGGTGTTACAAAAAAATTGTTATGAATCATTGGGAATAGGGTCAAAAACTAATTATGATATATCCTGGTGGTTTAGTACACAAACCTGTTGTTTGGGTAGGAATCACTAAAATTATCCATGATATATCCCTATGTTCTATGCTACAACCATTTCACTCTATTGTCAAGTCACCTCAAGAAACAAAATACAATTTTATAAAAAGATCAAAAATCATCTAGATTAGACGCACAATATGTATTAATAATGAGGATACAAAAATAAGCAATATATTATAGAAAAGAGGTAATGGGATGTTAACATACTCCAAGGAAACTATGGGATATTACCTACATGAACCCTTATACCAAAAGGTAGTAGGAAAGGACACTATATATACATTAATAGTGAGATAATATATATATGTGATAGAATGAAGGAGATAGACATTGATGAAGTCAAGTATCAAGGAAACGAAGAGTTAAAACATGATATGATTCAATGAAACCTCATGAATTATGAAATTTTAGAGTCACAATTATAATTTATACGTAAAAGAGAGGTTAGAGAACCAGAATAAAAAGGGATTATAGTTAATTTGGATGGATACTCAAATTTAATTAATAATAATGATCCTATGACATTTATGGAATATTTAATTTTCATCAATATTTATAAATTGAAACATGATATGAATTTTTAAGTGGATTTTATGCCCCAAATCCATGTCAAAATCATGGTAAATACTTCAGTGGAGTAAATAACATTTTTTATGAATTTGTATTCAAGGTGACATTGGGCATGAATAGATAAGTAAAAATACATGGGGAAATGACTCATTGAAAAATGGTTTAAACAATATATAAAAATAGATTATTATGACTACTTATCAAAATGTTTTTTGTTGATATCCATTCAGATTCCACATTCCATTTTGACTTCCCATGACCTTGAGATTTGGAAAATGGGGTCTTAAAAATCCTTCATTAATATACACATTCAAAAAGATTTTTATATGACACATCGTAATGTCATTATGACAAAAAAATTTTCCAACAAGGTATGAAAATTGAAATGGTCTATTTATGGACTGATGTAAGCATCCATTTACGAGAAATTTTGATTGATGAGTCCATAATAGAATCTGATTTTATATATAATGAATGGAATAGTTGTTTATATTGAAGGATTAATAGAAGTGATATTATATTCATAATAGTTTATTTCAATGAAATAATACTAATTGGAAAAGAATACATATCCTATAGTCCATTGAAGTGAGGTAAATCACATTCTCCTCTAAAAGGGATGTAGGTGAACCATATAATTTAATTGTGATCATGATCCATCATGATAGTTCTAAAAGGTTTCATAGAATAAATAAATCAAAGGATTTTGTAATATCACTGGTTTTATGTACAAAAAAAGTTATTTACTTATTTTAAATGTATATATTGACCTGGATATGACTCAAGAGAATCAAATGAGTTTTATCATGATTTGATGGCCTTTATAGAGGTGAACTTTTTTGAATGATTAATACATAATATATTCCTCACAAATGAATCCATGTTTCTTTTGGAAAGATAGACAGTATCACCACAGTGTTGGAACATGGTATTTCCAAACCACGTTGATGTCTATGGAGAACCAAGAATGTATAGACAATGGAAAAAATAATAGTTTTTACATAGTTTTACTAACCGTGTAATCCAACAATCCGAGTGTACAAATAGAGAAAGCATCACAACCCAGTTTGGTGCATGTTATGAAAAATAGTGTATTATAACCATGAAATATATATTTTTTGATCTAAATTTTTTTCATCTAATGTAGTTTATGTCAGATGAAACATTTTGTTCCTAATCATTCTTATTCCTGAAATCCTTTTCCTCCCAAGGATTCAGTGGTGATTCACTTATATCCAAGAGAGTTATTTATGATATTAAAATCCTGTTGGATATCTAGATTCACTAGAAATAATATGTATTCAATTATCTTTAGTTTAGTAGTGACATTCATAATTTTTTTCAACCACTGTGAGGTTGGTTGATTCAATATCAATTCTACATGATTAGAATTTGAAGGTGAATTTTGAAATAAATTATTTTCTTTAAATGATTATGAAATTCTTATGTGATTCTTTTTGAAAACCACTTCCATGATTGTTTGAGAAATGGCAAAAATTTGGTTTTTTGGGATAATTCTAATTGATTATAATTTTATAATAGTGATTTTGAAATTGTGAATTTCATGAGATAGAAGGAAAATTTCTTTTTAATTGTTTTAAAAAAATAATGTATTTTTTAAAATAATGGATTTTTATGGGTTGTGGAATACATGGTGTTCTGTGTTGATATTTCATTTTATAGGACCATGTTAAGATAGATCATGTTGATCAGTGCAAAAGGTATAATGAAACATGGTATTTATTACCTTGTAATTACGTAGTAAATTGATGATGAAATTCTTATTAGTATAGAAATATTATCATAACATGCATATATAGATGTTTGTATATATAGATGTGTTGTTGTGTGGTTGTGTGGAATTATAAAATATGTATTCCAAATGGAATAAAAAATGTTTTAATGTGTAATTACTATATTTCATGAAATCTATTTTTAATTTAATATAAATAATTTTATCTTTTCTACAATTTACTATAATTTCTATAATCGGTTATTATCCTGGTTGGATGAGATGGAAATTCATGAGTAAATTATGAATAATTTTAAAATAACCACATTCATGGAAACTATTGTAAATTTTTCGATGATATATGTCAATAAATATGTAATGGAATGGTATCTTAGGTCAATAGTGATTCTTATTGATACCATGGGCATGGATTGTTGGTTTTGACCTTGGAAGAAGTTTTTAGTTACTGGTTGGATGTCTTTTATGGGTTTAAGTTTCATTATCTTTTTATTTATTTGGATATATTATAGTTTCTTGTTTTAGTATAATATGTTTGTTGGATTGATTAGGTGTTGAGTTTTTTTGTAGTAATTAATCATATAGTGGTTTTGGGTTTATTGACATTATGTTTTTTACATTTATCATTCAATGGGAAAATCATTGACCAATTGTTCTTAGGGTCCATGGAATTTATTTTCAATATTTGGTGTCCATGGGATGTAATTTAAGTCTAGTAACAACAACAACCTCTTACCATGATAATGAGTGAGGGATGATATGTTACAAATTGTACTATATTCATTCAGAAGATCTAACTTTTTTGGAAAAAGTTGTATCATGTTTGTTGGATCATTTGATGTCAGTTATGTTTTGTTTTAGAGGTGTATATAGTGTTAGTATATATATTGTGAGGGTATAACTTTTTAGTATTTTCAGAACATATAATGAATAGATTAAAAAATTCTAGCTAACAACATTATATTGATCATTAGGTTACCAGAGAATCTTGGAACATGAGTGTTTGTAGACATGTCCAGGTAAGTTGTCACCTCATTATCAAGGCTTTAACAATTGACATATTCATGAGAAGAAATGAAAATATTACCTTACAATAGGAATTTATTTCTCATTATTGATTTAATTATTAATTAAAATTCTAATAAGTAATGTTTTTTTGAAAAAATATTATAATTGATTCATACGATTATTTTGAAAATGGATTGATGGTTGTATTTTTAAAATGGTTAAAAATGAAATTTTATAAATACAATATTCTATAACTTATTAAAATGGTAAATTGTTTTGGATTGGACATCAGTATCTATTGGGAGATAATAAAATGATATTTATTTTTCTATTTTGAATGGGAAAATTATTGTTCTATAGAAAATAATTATGGCAGGATTCTATGAATGATATTTTAGATGTCCCTTCAGCGAATCAACAATTGGTCTAATTTATTGCCAAAATATTTCAAGATATGTATAGATGGTAATTAAATGATAAACAATGACATATGGATCATTAAATTTTGATGCATAACCATAACCTTCAAACTATTTGAGCATATTATAAACCAGAAAGTGAATGTGTATGGTTGAATGGGATGAATCGAATCATTAATTTCAGTGGTATACCTAAAATAAAGAAATTGATGTTGGAAATTTATATGGTTGAAAAATATTCACACAAGTGGTTGGAGTTTTTAGTTCATTATAAATTATATAATGTCACAGAATTATTATATTTTGAATAAATGTTCAAAAAACAATTTTATCTTCACACATTTAGAATTTATATAATAATGATATTTTTCAACTTGGAGTGAATGAATCTATTGGTCAATAGGGAGGTTGTGGGAGAATGATACATCTCAAGAATCATGGCTAGAGGAAGACTGATATACCTATGAAAATATGTGTGAAGAACATTATGGTAAAATATTTTGAGTGAAACATTTTTTCAATGGGGTGGTATATATCATTATAAGACTATATGATCTGTCATCATAACTTCTAGACTAACGTCTATGCCTGGATGTTTTTAGTTTGGTTTTTGGAGCATATGAACGAATATAGCATGAAACCACATAAATCATGTAACAATTTAAATAGGATGTGACATCATTAGTTATAATATCGTAGTGCACTAGGATCTGGTTCTATAAATATAAAACATTATTCACTGGAATCATATGATTTGAAAGGACAAGTGCATCATAATTTCACTTATCAGAAAAATAGATAAATCCATGGAGATTCTTGGAACACAGTGACTCTTCAATCTATAGAGTCTCAATAAGGTAATAATGAGAACAGTTAATCGAATAAGCCATTGTATAAATATGAGGAACTAATCAAAAGTGATAAATAGATACCATCAATTGTGATAGGAAAGATTCTTTAAAATTATACCCTCATGAAATCATAGTTTGATTAGGTTGAATCTAATTTAGTTTTTTATTCCCTTCCCATTTATATGATCGATTTACATGCTAAGGTAATTATTTATATTTAGAATCTCAAAAAATCATTTTGATAACATGAGTGTCGGTCCAAGAAATATGTTTCATGTTAGATAACAATCAATGGGACTAAGTCAGTGTTGGATTTATCATTGATAGATATGGACATGTATTACTTGATTGTAATGATAGATTAGATGATGTACATTGAGTCTCATATCACATTTTATGCTTCGAATTTTGGTTCAAATATCCCGAATGTGTTTGAAGTCTCTTTAATCGATATAGGTAATTGGATGAAGTAATAGAATGATACTTGGTATTGGTGGTTGGAACCATCTATTATAAATTGGAGGTGCTTACATTAACATCTGTGGATGATATCAAGACAATATATTTTCAAAGTATAGATTACTCATTCGAAAATGGTTTCCTAAAAATTTCTCTGGGTTCCCACAAAAAAATCTATGTAGATTTTATGAATGATATCATATGAATTAAATATCTTGTTTCCATTATTATTAAGATATGGAACCAAAAAATGTAAGGAATTTAAGTATTTGTTCATAGAGTTAGAATGTAATTACTTCATCTAGTCATGTACGTCATTATGGGGGGATAATGATCTTTTTGTAAATATATTCGATGTAACTCTTCGACATTGTGTACATTATCACACTTTTAAAAATTTTACAATAATGTATTTGTATAATATTTCCATAATCTTCAAACATTTTGTTTAATTTATGAGATCATAGTGTAAATATAATATTGAATTGCTTACTAGTTAGCACCAATTTTGTTTTCAAAAAGAGGATATTCTGAACAAAGCTTTTAGAAGTAGATATTTCCATTAAAAATATGTTGTTATGAATTATGGTCTTATATAATCACAATCCAACATTATTATATTAATGAAAAATATATATCAATGTAATATAGGGTCATTTATGGTGGTTTTTGTTGATGACACAATGGTGTATCAATGAATTTGGTGTATCATGGGAAATAATTGGAAATGTTGGGTATTTTATAGATTCAACATCTGTATAACAGATTATAAAAGATTTATATATGGATATAATATGTCTTTTTACATGTCCATGTAATTTCATAAAAAAGTTTTTTTATATTTCTAAAAAACATATAAGAAATTATCTAGTAGAAACCACTGAAGAATGTATTTGAGATTTATAGTTTCCTTAGCATTGAAAGATACTACAAAGATTTTTTCGTGTATTTTCATTGATGGTATCACTAGTGACAACATTGATGCAATATTTTTTACTTTCTAGAGGAATGAGTAATGTCATAAATATTTTTATGATTTTATGGTTATACAAAAATCAACACCTACGGTCACTTTTCTAGAGTATGAATTATTCATTATAGTTTATTATGATGCATCCAGATCTGGGTTGGGATGTTTTCTCATACAGATAGATCATTTTTCTTCTTATATATAATGATAGTTAATTTTTTATGAAAACAGCTACCCAAAAAACTATTTTTAATTTGAGGTTGAAATATATTATTGGAATACAATGTACCATTATGTTTTTCATTATAAATTTAATCTTTTTATCAATCATAAGAGTCTAAAACAAAATTTCACAGAAAGATATTTGAATCTATGGTAATGAAGATGGAATTAATACCCTTAAATATTTTACATTGACTAAGATTTATGCATTAGTTAAATGAAATTATGTGGAGGATTCATTAACTAGGATGTTTTATAATCAGTTTTATAATGAATTCATAGATTAGTGTAAAATGATGCCAATTATATTAGACATGCAATTAGATTGTACTTACCAGGGTGATATTGTATTTTTCCTCCCAATATCATTTGTTCATGATTTTGATCATCATGTTAGAACTTCTCAAATATTAGATTATTATTGTGTTTCTATGTGGTTGAAACTCAATCATATGAGTCTATTGTTGTATTGAAGCTAAATGAGAGTTTGATTTGGTGGTTTAAAGATCAGATAACAGAACCATTGATTTTTTAGAAATAAATATTTTTTTTATAACCATATGAAATGGTATGTTCATCAAGAAATTCAAAATAGGCATAGAGAGGTGAATTATCAATTTTTTTGGGATGGATAGAAAAGTGGTTTTTAAGATTTTTTCATGACAAGCCTCACTTATATGCATGTCATGTAGAAACACCAATGACAAGTAAGAATGTTGTAGTCTTGAATAATCACAACGTACAAGTTGGAGCATATATCCATGGATATTGTAACCATTCTCCCATAGACGGTTAGAAAAATTAGTCTATATGGGTAGTAGTGGATCACCACATGAGTTGGGATAATTTTATCTCAATTTCTGAATCCCATATGTTGGATTACCTTCCAAAAATCTATATCCTATATGTTTTAAAGCTACATGGAATTCCATTGTTGAATGTATCTCACAAAGACCCCAGGTTTAATTTTTTTTCATAAATCCTTATAGAATAATCTTGAGAACCTATTGAATATTATATGGAGTAACATCCTAAAATGGATAGAATATACAATAAGAAGATAAAAATTTCAGAGGATATTAATTTTTATTTTTTGATACACTTTGATAGGTCATGGAATGTGACTTTACCATTAGTAGTGTTCTCGTACAACAACATTTTTTAGTCTAGAATATATATAGGCCCTTTAGTTTTATTGAATTAAAATAATTGTTTTTCTAAAATTTAATGGGTGGAAATAGGTTATACATCATCGGTTAGACCACTACATGTGTATGAGACAACAAGGAAAACTCATTTGATTAGAAAGAGAATAGAGATGTCCCCATGTCCTTAAAATTCATATTTGGATCATCATCGACAACTTATATCATTTGAGGTGACTGATCATATGTGTTTGAGAATCCCTTCTAGTCGTGGGCATCAGGGAATGGTATATCAAAGATACATTGGAAATTTTATGTTACTTTAACTGGTTCGTGAGGTGGTATATTAGTTGGATTTTCTATTTGGATTAGTTTTGTTCTTGTCATGTTTCATGTATCTCAATAGATAATGTACCAACAATATATATACCATGTTATTTGATAAGATCAAATTAACCTAGATCTGGATTATATTTTTATTCATGTGTAGGTATAGATTGTGGATTGGAAAGATAATTTCATTTATGGGAATATAATCAACCTACTACTAGTTTTATGGAAACAAATAATGATTCAAAAACAAATATAAGGGAATGAAAAGGAAAAGGAAGAACAATAGACTGAAACCTTCCTTGAAAACCATGGTTTTCTATATTAAGATATAACAAATACCAATTGTGAGGATAATACAAAACCCCCTATTTTACTTACATTACCCTTTATTTTTATATTTAATATATATATGTAGATTGGGTTCACTTTGGAGAGATATAAATGTGTTTTGGAATACAATAGAGGCTTTTTTTGTGTATGGTTTGATTCAGATTAGTAAAAACCTTTCACTCCACCTTGGAAACCATGAGGCTTATAGTAGGATGAAAAATAACCTCGCATGAATGGTTTATGGGTTGGGAAAATGATTAAGATGTCTCAAGGAAACTGTGCATGTATAGAAAGAGTGGAAAATCATGGTTGGGGAACTTATTTTCAAACCATCTGAGAAAATATTGGGAGTGGTTGGCTTAAGGTTGCTAATTCCCATGGGTGGTGCACGGTTTAACAAACAATTTAGTCAAACAATGTTATTTATATTTATATATCTGATTTTTAACTAACATAGTTTTAGTCTCATGACTGATTTTATTTTCCTATTATTTTATAATCTTGAATGCCATTTCCACCAAAGGATTATGAGTAGATTACTATAAATATGAAAGAATTTTTTATGAAATTAAAATCCAATTAGATTACTAGATTCTATGGAAAATATATCAAACACCATATATTTATGATTCTAGTGTAGTTCTTTATTTTCAAAAACCAATACAAGGTAGGTCGATTCACCCCCTGTTAAACATGATTAGAACATGAATGATTAGTTTGAAAAAAATTAACTACTTGAAATTATTGTGAGATTTTATTTTTATTATTATTGTAAACATATGATTTGATTGTTTTGATCAATGATAAAAATTGGATGGTTTTTATTTTGAAAAACCACTTTGATAATAATTTTAAAATAGATATTTTAAAATTATGGTTTTGATTTAATACATGGAAAACAGTTGTTAAAGTGTTTTATTGAATATAAGGTTTTTTTGAGAAATAGATCAGGATATATTTTAGCATAAATTTTAATGTCTATTCATGTAGTATATTTCGATGCCTTATTGAAATAATAATTTTTTCATGATGACCAAGGTATAATTTCACAAGTTATTAGTCACCTTATAACAAATTGGTAGATCAATTCAGGAATTACCATTAGTATGGAACTCTCAACAATGAATTCATGTGAGGTTGTTTTGATGAGAGTATTTAGATATTTATATAATTGTACTGCTAAATGGAATGAAAATTGTTTTAATGGTTTTTTCATTTCATTAAATGTAAATCTATTTTGGATTTAATATAAAAAATTTAATTATGTTAAATTGTTTAAAATAAAATAGTTCTAACCATTTTTTTCATTGCGGTGTGAGTCGGGTGGTCTGTAAAGAATTCATAATATGATTATAATCAGAACATTCATGGTAACTCCATTACATTTTAATATGTAATATATTGAGACACAATAAAAGTAATGTTACACCAAATCATTAGTGTTTCTTCTTAAAACAGTGGGAAGGTATTGTTGGGGTGAATATTAGAGAAGGACAGAAATTAATGGTCGAGTGTTTCATTGTATCTTTAGGGTTCATTTCCATTTGATTTTATTGGTGTGTCACTTGTTTTTTTCTTGTAATCTGATATAGTTGTTTTATTAGTTCTATTTTTTGGGTTTTTTATACACATTAATCATTTAGCTATTTTTTGGTTATTTTATTTTTTGTTTTTGTTTTTATACACATTAAACATATTTTTTATGCTGTTTTTTTATTTTTTTAAATAAAATTAAATTTTTAATGTAATTATTTAGTATGTAAAAATTCAATATGGGGTTTTTCCTGTATAAACAGGAATTAATATATCCATGAAAATGTGTCTCCAAGTAAAGGAGGGAAGACACAAGATGTCAATAAATATATATATGTTAGTGATTGAACAATCCATATATGTTATTATTTATAGTAAGCCAGACATTTCCTAATATATATTTATGGTTGGAAGATATCAAGTTGAACTAGGTGATAACCATTAATTGTAAATCAAGAATATCCTTTTGTATTTGAGTTTTCATGAATATTTATTCATGGGTTTTGGAGGATATGATGATATAGTCATCAAATGATATAATAATTGTTGATTATAAATGTATCAAGGTTATCTTTAATGAATGTCAAGACCCATATTCACCATTAATGGAGGTGTTATGTGCTAAAAGAGCTCAATAAATTTCATGTTCAAGGATTATAAAGAAGAATATGTTTACTTTATGACTACTTAATTAGTAAAGAAATAGTTTATATTTATATCATCCCAAAAAATCATATAGTTCCTAACATTAATGATCAGTTCATAATTTATTATGTTAATATTGTAACCATTTCTCATAAAAAAGGATATATGG
Organism: Viscum album; assembly: GCA_963277665.1. Classification (NCBI taxonomy): domain Eukaryota; kingdom Viridiplantae; phylum Streptophyta; class Magnoliopsida; order Santalales; family Viscaceae; genus Viscum; species Viscum album. The sequence continues at coordinate 915,473,066 of OY728164.1, read as the reverse complement.
TCAAATCCTTGAATGGTGAACACACATTAGATGTATCTTTTACAGATTTATTTTTCTTTAATAGATGATGTCACCATGTGCATAATATATAGAAGATAATATGGAAGATCCCTGGAAAAAATCCATAACTTAGTTGAAAAGCATTCATGATTTGAGGTCTTTAGAACTAAAAGATAGAATAAGATGCATGTATACTAATTAATAGAATAGGAGAATCAGTGTTCTAGAATAAAATATTCATCAGTTTTGATTATATGAAAATTCAATTATGTGAATATTAACTATTCACTGGATAATATAGTGTTCTTTTTTCATCATTATAATATTTTAATAATGCCATAAATTATCGATTTTATTAATAATGTTAATATACCAGAAACGCTCAGCCATAACAAAGCCTCTAACCATTTATTAATAAACGAAAAACAAAGTAGGTAAAAAAGTCCTGAACAATTGGATATCATTGAAATCATACTCATCACCACCCCCTTTAGAGATTAATTCCTCTGTTGTATCTGTCTCCCACTCTGAGCTTTCATAGTGTTTAAGAACATTGTCATACTTCCTTCTAAGATTCAGCTTCTCCAAGGCTAGAAATTCCTTTGAGGACTGTACAGCCCAACTGTCCCTCCCGACAAAAGATATATTGGACACTGGCCTTGGAAGATAAGAATAGTCTTTCTTCGCTCTTCTCTATGGTGGGTAGGTCTTAGAATGTTCATCCCCTTGCACATTCATCCTTATACCCTAAACAATATTACTATAAGATGGATGTATAACACAACTATCATTTTCCATGTCACTATCTGAGATATCACCCCACTTTTCCAATATTTTTCACATTATGATAACCATCCTCCAAACCACAATCCTGCATGACCGGACTGTTGACATCAATTATAGCAAGACATTGTGGCCGATCCACCAGGTCCATTACACCTTCCCCATTTGCAGCATCCATTGTGTCAACAGCAGTCCGCGAGAGACAACTTTCCTAACCCACATCAGTTTCCTTATCATGCAGTATCTCCTCATTTTCCAATTCCAGAAATCTATTTCCAGTGGAGATCATGATATCCAATCCCCCATAATCACCAATCGGCCTTTCTAGAACACAAACCTCAAAGTTATATGATTATATTCCTCAACCATATTTAATGGTTGGATGATATTTTACAATGGTAAAATTATAATATTGGTAGTCAGGTGTGAGTACAAATTACAGTATAAGACTTATTCTATGGATTTTTTCACTTACTAATTTTTTATATGGGAGATTAAAAGAACCAACCCACCTATAAAAAATCCTCATGTTGATGTTTCATTGAATATTCTTTTTTTGAGCATGTATAATGTTTTCTAGAAATTGATATTTTTATTACTACTTCCCATGAATCACCTACATTGATTTACAAAAAAAATTGTGATGCCATATGTTCAAGGTAAGTAGGGAACATTTGGTGAATCGAAAATGAAATTTTATTAATTATTTATTTAAGGAAACATCTTACCTATATATGTTCATATTAATTAATATATCATAACATTCATTGAAATTTATCAATTTAATTAAATTCCATGTACATTGTGTAATTATGATTCTATTTCATATAGTTATTGAACGTTTTATTATGCATAATGGTTGATGAAATGAGATTATGATAATCTTGAAGAGATGTTGTGAAAAAGTTATTATATTGCACAATAAGTTTTTATGTAATGTTGTAAAATTTATGAAATTATCATTTTTTGTAGTTTTATGGACCCTTTTCAAACTAATTATATTTCACATTAGGCATTCCTATTTACAGAATAAGAGAAAATATAATATAGGTTAATAAACTATATGTTTTTGTTGAACTCATTTAAATTTTATTTGAATTTACTTATTTGAATAAATATTATACATGAGATTGAGGGATTATTTTATTGATAGAAATATTCATAATTTAAAAAAAATATTTTTTAATTATAAATATTGTTCAATTAATTACATGAATATTTAATAAATGACAATCCCAAAAAACAATAAATTATTTATTTATTTAATTTAATGAATATTTAGAAAAAAAAATTATTTTCCATATTGTGAATAGAATATTTATTTTGGAATATAATAGATAATAACATATTTATTTCAGTGTTCGATAAATACTAGGGAGGAAGAAAATACCATGATAATTTCTAGTGATATATATTATTTTACAAGATGATATAATATAATATATCATTGTATATTATCAGAACTCTATAAAATGAAATTATTAAAATTATTATATGATATAAGGTCAGATAAGGAGTGATGTTTAATTTAGTGGTCTTATTGAAATTAAACTATATTTTAATACTTAACCCAAAATTTAAAAAAATTATTTCTATGTATATTAAGTTTAGTTAATTGGGAATGGATAATGATAGATCACACCACATTTCTATCTACAATCAACCTTCTCATACTCTCTTAAGAATTAGATAATGTAGAGAGATTCCATTAATCTAGATGAAACATGAAGTGATCATGATGAAATAAACAAGATGGTATATCCTCTAGGATAGTCATCAGTTTTCATTTTGTTTTCATTTAATATCAATGGAAGACTTGTGTATCACCATAGAATGGGATCTACATTTTTTCCTCTAGATGAACGAACATTATTCTGAGAATGGGTTTCCTAGAATCAACAATATCATCAATGAACGATTCAATTACGTGGTGTTATTTATTATAAACTTTTAAAAGAGATTATAAATTTAACATGAAAAGATTCTATTCAGGTAATATCATTTCCATTTCAAACATAAATGAAATATTTTAATTGGTCATGATATTTACTTCATGGAAAATTAGCACATGATTCATAAAATATGGAAAAACCAAGTGGTTATAGAACTAAAAGCTAGTTCTGGTACATCCAGATGCTACATTTCCTAAAAAATACATTCAAGGATTTATAGTCCAAAAATTATTCATTTCATGGGTGGACTATAAATTGGTGCTCAGTATAAAAAGTGGGATTCTTTCAAAATATTATCTTATGCACTTCTAAAAAAGGCCCCTAGTGATCTAAGCATTTGACTACAATCATTAATAAATTATTGTATTAAAGCATGTCATAGTTTTCCCATGAAATGAGGGAAATGTAATAAGATGCCAAAAACAATTAGAAACCCATCAGGTAAGTGATTCTAATGTAGGGTATTATGTCATAGAATGATTTTCAATTTTTTTAGAGATTTTCATGAATTCCACAAGTATTGAATATGAAAAAAGTTCATTTAAACATCTTCTAAGGTTTGTTTAAGAGATAAAATAATATCTCATCATTAAGATATATTCAGTGTTTTCAAATTGAATCATCTTGTTGTCATTAGATTTTAAAAGACACTGAAAATTAAAATAAATCATACAAAATGGTGAAAAATGAAAAATATTCATTTTTATATCATAAAATAACAAAGCATTCCATATATAACAAATATCATATATATATATATATATATATTTCTATAAATTAATATTGTGTCTGATAACTGTTTTTTTAAGAAACACAAAATTGAAATGAGCCACTACATTTTTTTAAAATTCATGGAAAACATTATATATTATAATAATACAATATCATTATTAATATATATACAAAAATTGTAAAACCATATGAAAATATAAATATAATAATTAATTATTTTTATTTTTTATTTTTATACAGATTAATATATTATATTTAATGGTTAAGAGATAGTTATTTATTTGGATATTATTAAGCCCATTTCATGTCAAAAAGGGAATAATTTTCTAATAAATTTTTCTTAATGCCTTGTGTATTTTCTCTTAAAAATTAAATTTATCATTTTTAAAATATATTTCTGAAGATATGTAATATTTTAATGTAAGAAATAATATATTAAGAATTATTTAATTAATTATTAATATGAATTAAAATTAATAATATATAATGATTTAAAAGTAATGTTATCTCTAATAATATATTTTACTTATATTTTGTACTTTCAATGAAAATATTATATAATATTTTTATCATTTAAATTCAAGAGGATGACATTAATGATTCAATTCATCATTTAGAAATTATCTGAGGTTAAATTTTTCAGTTTTTTATTTGATTGATTTTTTAGGTGAATTGTGGAAAATAAAGTCATTACGAATACTGTAATGTTTATGACTATATAAAGATTTATGTGTGAATCAAAAACATATAAATTTTTTTCATGTTAAATTATTTATTTTTTGATTGAAATTATAAATTTAGTAGAAAATTTTAGTTTGAATTTTGAAGACACATGATTATCATTTTTATACACAACTAATATTTTATTATAATAAATTTCTTTTTTAACTTTTTCTATTAATTACGTTTTCAGAATGAGTAATTAAGATTTTAAATTTATTGAAGTCAATGTATCTAACATATGTATAATAAAAATATAATTCATTTCATGTAACTCAAAATCATTCGTGATAATTTTCTAAACTCTTATTTTTACCCAATTTTTTTGATAAAATTTATAAAAAAGATTTATATAATTAGAATTTGAAAATAAATATTACCCACATGATAAAAATTATTCAAATAAAATGGATTTAATATTTTGGATTATTTGTTATAAATTATGTACTAAATTATATAATATATTTAAGAATAAAAATAAATTAATTTGGTAAAATATTTTTTAACACTATATTAGAAATATGTAATATGTAAAAAAAATCATATAAACTTTCTTAAATAGGTTAATAAAATTTGACTAAAACAATGTATTAAGGATTTATTGATCATAAGTAATCCTTAACTCAAATATTTTTCCTTTTGGATCAATATTTTATTTTAAAAATTATTAAATTTTTATTAATAAATTATATGTAAAAATGTTATTCACTTCACCTATAATAGGATCCTTCCACTACCCCAAAAATTCCACTTTATAAATTAATTCCTCTTAGATATAAGACCCTTATACTTCTCAAATATTACTGTAAAATGTTTATAATCATATGTTCCTATTATGATGACCATTTTTCGTAATTAACAAATAATTCTTCTAAGGAAAAGTTCAAATTTTCAACATGAGTATTATCTACTTCATAACCTATTCACCACTATATTTTAGTATATTTTTACTCTAATCATAATTCAGTTAATATTATATAATTAAATATGTATTATTATATGGTGAAATATTTTTATGTTTCTCAAATAACATTCATATTTCATTCCTCCTTAGAAAAAAGAAAACATTATTTGTGTTATGTGCCTACAAGTGCTTCCATGAATGAAATGATTCACAATTCATCAATACCTTACATGGATAGTTATATATATATTTCAATGGATTATTATAATATTTATCAAATTCAAAATATTATATATATTTGAACCATTTAATAGCATCCTCGCATTCCATAAAAAATTAAAGAATCCTCCATGTGTACATGTAGAATACCATATACAAACATATTTTGATTTTTATTAAATACATGATGGTATTGTTGTAAAAATTAATTTAATTAATTAAAATTTTATATATTACATGATTAAAATTCATAAAAGCCTTATATTTATATTAAACTAATTAATAATATTCAAACATCGGTTCATTATAAATAACCAAAATATGCTTGTTATAAATTTCAACATTACATAATATAACTAAATTACACATGGGATTAAAATAAAAAAATTTATATAAATATGAAATTTATATTTTAGTTCGTTAAATAATATATGAATGATAAAATAATTACAGATGTTTGATTTATCGATTTTTCAATTATAAACTCCGACTAAAAAAATATAATAAAATTTCGTTATAAAAATGAAATACAACCAACTGATTTATGTGAAATGAATTATATTTTATAAATATTATTAAAGGATAGGGTTATAGAATATTGTTTTAAAATATATTATTAATAATAGAAGGTTTTTAATATAATATGTTGCAACATATTACACTATGCATGAATACAATGTAAGGGTTATTTGTATTTTTTATTTCATGAATTTTTTTTCATTCATCCCAAAGGGGTAATATTATAATTTTTAAATATTTTTAAATATATTTAATATAATAAATAAATATATATACCTTATAATTCTTTTATTGTCAAATGTTACCAAATCTGAAATAGGTTTTTCATCTTAATTTTTTTTCATAGAGACTTATTCCATATCCACTAGTTTTTTCCATATTGTGGTGTATATACTCTAAAATAATTTATTTTACCATAATATTTAATTAAAATTAAGTTATTAAAGATCCATATGTTTTTCTATAATTCAATTTATTTTGATTCTATGGTTACCAAAATTTTAAGTGTTTATTCTCCTATCTCATTTTCAAATCATGATTTCATTTGAGTGATACTCCCTTTGGGGGTTTTTATGCTCTTTATATATAATTACGAAATTATATTATTATAATATTGTTGTTATATTGTTTTCAAATGATCATAACCCATTTAGAAAAAATATATTAACTGATTTTATTATTTTAATGGAATCTGAACACACCCCTTTTATTGGTTATAAATCTATATCAACCATATCCGTATTAAAGAGTTGATTATATTGAAGTCATAATATATTCATAAATAAAGTATAATAGTAATTTTATTATATTTTAACAATCATTTAAAATGTTTTAGATTTATCCTCTATTGGTTTTTATATTGTTCATTTTCATCAATAGTGTGTAATGAATCATATTTCATATTGAATCCTATATTTCCTTACTAATAATTCTTCTTCAAAATGATTATGTTATAATATTTTTATGACATAAAATTTTATTCATTACCCATAATTTTTAAAAATTTATTTTATATAAAAATGTCTATTTACAATTAAATTTTAATGGGATTTATCCAATTTTTCAAAAAGAGGTATTTTAAGAAATACAAATTTAATTTCATCATATGATCATATTTTAAATTACCTCATAAGTTTTTAAAAAATAAAATTTAAATATTTTGAAGAATACATTATTAAAAATAAAATTTTAAGATATTTTTTTAAAATATCTTGAAATCACATTTTGAAAATGTTTTTTTGGAAGTTGTATGTATAAATGTTTATATTAAAATGTAAAGAAGTTTTTTCTAGAACACCACTAATGGTTTAACTTCCATTTTATATATTATCTCAAAGGAACATTTTTCTACTGGATTTTGGTTTCATTGATCACCCTTTAATTTTTATAATGAGAAAATAAAATTTTATTATTAAATTTTGGTTATAAATGGATTAAATACATAATACTAATCTAGGTGATACCATTAGAAAATGCTACAAAACACATTTTATTTCAACAGGATCAATATAACATATGATTAAAATATATTGTTATTTCTTCTTATTTTTTAATTTTACTTATAAAATTTTCAATATAATGTGTATTTAAACTATTTCTATATCCTTTATTCTTTATTATATTCTAACAGTGATACTTTTATATGATAACATCCACCTCCAATCATTTGTTGGACAATAAATAATTTTTGTGGTTAATTTTTAGAAAAATCCTAAATTTTTAGTATAATAATTTACGTGATGCTGTAATTATAACAAATGTTTTTTTGTTATTGCGGCACAAATACGTTTTTTGTTCAATTATATGATGGATGGGTTTGTTATAACACTCAAATGAATTTTTTAAATATTAATATCTCATGAGGTTAAAACGGTGTAATGATGCAAGATCAAAAAATAGATACAATTAGTGAGGACTGATCCACTAATGGGAATATGTAAATACATATAAATAATAATTTTAAATATATAAATCCCATATATTATTGAATATAATTATTTTAAAATAAATTTTACATATTATATAGTCTTTTTGATTTACAATAATGTTCTTAATGCAAAAAAATGATATATTATAACATAGTTGTTCAGTTATTGTGGACGGATATGACTAATAAAACTATAAATATATATTTAGAAATATAAATTTATTTATAAAATTTTAATCTAATTACTAATTTACAAGGAAAAAGTACATAATTTTTTTAATGTCATATTATACTTCCAAATAAGTATTTTCATTAATAATTGTTTTTATTTCATTTTGTTCATGGAAATTATAAATAACTAAATAAATATAATAGAAATTATTTCTAATAAAATTATATCTCTTTTAAATAATTATTCTAATATTAGATGACTGTATATATTAACTATTTTAATGAAAATATATATTTTTCAATTAATAGTGATTGATATAGATTTTTTTAATAATTCATATTTTTTTCATTAATAATTGAAAATTATAAGTCCCATTATGTTTTTAATTATTCCCAAAAGTAACATAGGAATCATTTAATTATAAATAATCTAATAAATTTTATAGAAATCCCCATTATATATGATTTTTGTAAAATTTCATTTTTGGGGTCAATTTTTTTCTAATGACAATTTTGTATTTGTCTCAAACATGTATATAAAAACTAATTTTATAGATTCAATAAATTTTATAATGAAAACATGGATTCCTTATTTAAAAATTAATTTTTTTATTTTTTTAATCCATGATAATTTTGGTAATTTTGAATAGTAATCATTGTAAATAATTTTCTCAATAATAATGTAATTTTATTTATAAATATTGAGGTAAAAGTTTAAAATCAACCAAACAATTCGTTTATATAATTTTATTAGGTAAATTAAACTATATCTATAATAATACAAAATATATTATATTTTGGTGTAATTTTCCATTTATAATGACACATTTATAATTTTATGTTATGAATACTATAAAAATTTACACTGTTAATTTTAATAATTATAATATAATTTTATTTTGATAAAAAGAAGTCAGCATAGGTACTAGTTCCTTATTTGTCCCAAAATATAAATTTTTTTAAAATTTTTTTTTTCACTATTGATTCTCATTTCATGTTTATAGTGTTAGATAATTATTCCACAACTCATATGTGATAGTCCCATACATTAGAAAGTGTGAAAAAACATTTTGAATCAATTTTTTTTTAAAATTGATTTTTTTAGGAATGAAACACATATTTATTTCTCTAAAATTCATAATGATTTTAAAACTGAGGTAATTATTATTCCCACTTATCAATAAAACCCATGTCAAAATATTTGAAAATTTGTGATAATTAAAAAAAACTTTATTGTGGGTCATATAAAAAAGATGAAATAATCATGTTAGTCCATTTCAAAACCATGAGATAATATAATATAGTTTTTATTTCAGAAAAATTATCATTGATATCAAATAATCATTTACATACATATGAAATATAAAGTATTTCCCATATATTTCGTAAAACACATTATAAAAATAAAACAAAAACAAAAAATCACAATAATTATTATATCTTAGATAACATATGAACCCATTAAAATCATTTCCTAAAAAACAATCTATTTCACCTTATTGGCAATAACAATTCAATTAAAACAATAAATGATTACATTAATTATTGAAATAAAATGATTAGCCATAAATGTAAGTAGGAAAATAGATATTTAATATAGGTTACATGGAAAATCATTTTAATAGAAACATTTCACTAAAATTTTATATGAACCCATACATAAAAAATAACTGATATTATTTTTTCAATCATACATATATCAATAAAAAAATCATTACCTAATGTATTGGAGATTTATATTAGGATTAAATATCGTTAAAAATAATGTTCTAGGATTATAAAATCCATTAAACACATAGAATGCTTCATTTTAATTATAAAACAACTAAAATATTCTTTTTTGCACATATGAAAAACATTTTATGATATTGATATATCTTTTCCATTTATAAAACCATTTTTAGAAATAAAACTCCCAGAAAAAAATTAAATAAGGGGTTTTAGTTTAAGAAAACATTAATGATTTTAATGGTTCCAAATCATAAAATAATTATTATGTTAGTGAGAAAATTAATAATAATATTATACATTAAAATAGACATTTCCAATTTCCCCTTTTAAAAAAATCCAACAAGAATTGTCTGATTTTTTATAATATTACATTTGAAAAGCATTTAATTGTCTTAAAACAGATGTAAAATTTGATTTGTGATTCAACTATATAAATAAATTATATTATTAAATTATTATTATTAATATACACATGGTGGAAAAATATTTAGAAACTAAATCCTTAAATAATTTATAACAATGATTCAATGTATATTGTCGTAGACCTCATGTCGTTCATGGCATATACATTATTTCATTTACTCAATAATAGTACTAAGTTAATTACAGAAATAAATAATAAAATTATTGTTCGTTATTATTTATTTTATTTCACATTTATTCGTGTTATATATAATTTGGAAATTGATTAATTTTAACTCAAACATTTTGATGATATATGGTCCATATGACCAAAATGTAATAAGAATGCTGACATTAGATGATGGTATCATGCTTATATCTTTTCCCTAATTATATTAATGTTATAATTATTATTTTTATTCACTAATTATAATATTATAAAAAACAATGTATGGTGGTTATGAAAAATTAATAGTGATACAATCATTGATATTGTAGGTTATGCATATGCCTTAAATAATTTTTGATTTCTAACCAACATATTGGAAAATGGTTATATATATATTATTCATTCAATAATGAATATTACTCAAGAAATGTCAAATTATATATTTATATAAACATATATATATCATCCTTGTGAGGATATGGAAAGAAAGAATCACATCATTTCATATATGTGGTAATCAAAATGAATGCATGAACGCTGATATAATTTTTTAATCAATGTAAAAGTATGAAAATAAATGATATAATATATTTATAGAACTATAATTATTTAATTTATATTTTATATATTCATTAAAGGCATCATTAAATCCAAGTTTTAGATTATGGGATGGAAGATGAATTACATGGGTCAGTAAGATAGTAGTCCACTATACACATGAATGCGTGGCTCATTTCCCATTTAATGTATAATGAAATGGATAAAGGTATTTCTATGAACTTATAACATCTATGTATATATGAGATACTAAATTTATAATATTAGATAGTTTATGCGTATTTTTTTGACATAAAATAAGATATCAAATAAAAACACCTTTATAAGTGCCTTACTTCGTCTTTGGAGAACATCATAAGGTTTACTACCCAGACATAAAATGGTTTATATTTTTAATTATACAAATAGATGTAGGATTGGGGATGGTATTTATCAATTGAAATAAGAAAAAATATATTTACACAAGAAGATATTTATTTGGGGATAATGGAGAAGTGTTGGTGTCCTTGGACAAGTGAGTTAGTGGACAAACTATGAATTTATGAATAAAAATATATTATTTTAATACTGATGAAAATTTCTCCAAAATTATTCCTTTATAAATATTACATGAGATAATAAAAAAATATTTCAATCCAATTGAACTTGGATATGTTTTATTGGTTATTTTAAACCTTTTTATTTTAGATATGACCATTTTAACTCATTTTAATCGTTAGTGTGGTAACTAACTTCTTTAATGATTCATTTTCTAATGAAATTGTTTTAAATGAAATAATTATATAATTTTAATATGATTAATTAAAAAATCGATTTTTTATGAAATTAAATATCTATATGTTTAGGAAATTACTATTAAAACATGATGATTTTTTTTTTCTGAAAATGATTTTTATGGATAACAATATTTCTATACTAGGTTCATGTATATTTATAAATTAGTTGATATTTATTGGATTATTCCAATTAAAAATGATATAATTATTTTTTAACACTAATTAAAAACAACACGATACCGTATTAAAATATGAAATGAAAAGATCCATTTTTTTTAAAATCAATATTTTGTACAATTAACCTGAAAATAAACCATTTCATGAAATTCATGAAAAATGGATCAATGATAGTTTTCACTTACATATATAAAAATGTATATTCAAATTTTCAATTTAAAAATATAAATCTTTTAAATAGTGGTCATAAATAAAACAAAATAATACAAGTAAATAAATTATTTTAGATTTAAATTATTCCAATTTTTAATTGAAAATTTACTATTTTCAAATAGATATTATAATAATATAAACTTATATTAATCAATAAGAATAAAGTAACTATTTATTTAATATTACCATTAAATGGGTCATTTCATTCCTCCTTTCTTTTGGAAACCACATCATCAAAACTTTTATTCATTACTAATTTATGTGGGGATATTTTTACATTATAACATTTAATAATAACCACATTTCTTCTGACATATTTTACTATTTACTAAAAAACATAAAATAGTCGACCAAAATATATTATAACACCTTATATATATGGTAAAGTAACAAAAAAATTATTCCTCATTAGAAAGTCTATCACCAAACTTAACTACATTAGGGCTCAAACACGAGTGCGATCCAACACATATTTTTTTAATAACAAAACATGAAACACATCATGTACATTATATAAATTTAGTTAAAAGGAATGTCTATAATAGAATGATCCAATCATATTGAGAATTTAATATGTTCTAATGAACTAATTATTTTTTATCAATTAAACGAAAACAAATAATACTTCTCAATGGAGGTAGTTTATGAAAATCATGATCTCATTCCTATATTGAAAAACTGTTACTCATTTTATATGCGAAACTATTGATCCTACTCAATGAAATGTGCATATGAATTTGAATAATTATAACCAGGTCAACAATTTTTTATACCAATTATAGTATTTATAATTTTTTTTATCTATATCAACCCAAAAATTCCGTCTTACATAAATTTCAATGTAATGCCTCAAATTTTCAATATGTATAATGCATCAAACAATATTATTATTAAAAAATTAATCTATTGATTTTTTTATATCACAACATAACTTGTAATACTTTTAACAATATTGAATCTTACCATCGATGGTATGAATCAATATCTATAAATATCCATCAATTTCATAATTAAAAATTGTAACATAAATCAATTTAGAACCTAATGTCTTTTGAATACATTTATATAACATAAATGTAATCATGGGATCATGGATAGATGAGATTGTTTAAGGAACTCTATGTTACCAAACTCTAACAAAAAGATATCATAAAAAATGTACATGTAAATAAATTTTATCTCAAATATGAATGGAATGAATATATTTATTAAATATAATGACAATAAAAAAATTAAATTAATACATCATGTACTATTTGGAAACCCCCAAATATATTAAAAGATATATATTCCCATTTATACTCTATCATATAAAATCCCAATGAATTCTTATAAATATTTTTCCTAATTCGTATCATTTTCAATGGCCATATTCTACATTGTAATGTCAAAAATATCTCATTTCATTCCATCAAACAAGAATTATTTTTGAAGGTATATATATATAATATTATTTGCATGATGGATTAAAACAAATATTATGACGATCATTAAAAAATAATTCTCTAATCAAATAGGAATCATAAAAAACAAATTATCTATATAAAATATTTCAACAACTTTAGTAACATAAAAATTAATAAAAACACCATGCTCGAGTAATTATAGTATATATTTAAGACTAATATTTTTCTTTTGACAATTCATAATTATATCTAACAATAATGGATGAAATTTTACCAAAAAATATATATATGAATTACCTATATACTTAATTTATAGAAAATATTTATTAAATCATTTACCAATTGATTATGTTCTTAATATACCATAGTAAATGATATATTATTATTTCAAATTAAATAATATGATATAATTTTTTATTTATATAGATGGTAATGATCCATATAGTTATAATTATTGAACAGTTTTGGAAATATTCTCTGTCTAATTTTCAACACATTCTAAGCTAAAATATTCATTGAGATGATATGATAAGTGTAGAATTGAAATTTGATACATATAAATAATTTCATTATATTTTCAAACAAAAAACATTTAACAACTAATTCATGGTCATGTGTAGGATATGTTTTCAATCGTGGGGTCAATTTTTATGATCCATAAGAAATTACCTGATCATTATACATTATAAGAAAACCATGTTATTGGAATGAAGAATAAATATTAAAAAATTAACCATTTCCATATTGTAGGTAAAATACTAGACCATTTATTAAATAGAATGTGAATTTGTTTAAAAAATCATTAAAATTTTCATCAAGGTAATTCTAAATCAGATACATGTTTTTATAGTTAGTGGTATGGATAAATGAATAATATTTTGATCAAATCCTCTGTAGTGACCCGAAAAACATTGAAAAATATTATTCTATTGGATTTTATATTTCATGGATACTCTTAAAAAAATGTAGTTTGAAAAATTGTTAATCCTTCATTATATTCAATAAATGTGTCAATAGAAATATAAAATATCCTAAATTAATATTTAATAAACATTCATTATAACATCTTTTATCTTTTAATGAATATTGAAAAAACATTATCATGATATTAATAAAATTTACAATATAGATATATTATGAGAATAAAAATAATATTCAATTTCTCAATGAACTCAGGGAAAACTATATACTTAATTTCATTAAATATGCTAGAGAATTTATCAAACCATAAAGAAGAACATCAATCCCATAATGTCTATATAATGTCTTAAACTACATTTTATGATGGTTATCCTCCTTTACCTTATTCTTATTTTACCAGATTATTAAAAAAAATATTTAAAAATACTATTCATCCTTGATCTAATTAATCATGTCATCTATATGAGGTAAAATTTATATATTACTATGATTTATTTTATTCATTTATATACATTTAATTGAAATTCTTACAAATCCATTTTTTTAACAAAAATACATGGGCACCATATAGTGAATTTTGAGGTTGAATGAATCTCGTAATAAGAAACTCTTGTAACTAAATTTTAAATTCCAAATGTTTAGGAAAAATTATTCATTGAAGAAATTTTGATATATTATTGGTATATGGGACTATTTATTTGTTAATCCAATCAATCAATCTGGTATAATACCTTGAAATTAATTTTATATTTATCCATATATTTATTTACTCATGGAACATCTCAAATTTTAATAATACTATTATCACCAATATAGACAAGAAAATATTCATTTCAAAAAATAATCCATTAATCATATCATTGATATGTTATCATCTGTATGAATTCATTAGTATATAAATTATGAAACTAATTTCAGAAAAAAACTGATTGAAAATTAAATTTTATTTAACATTATTATCATAAATCCAATCCAACCCATGATAACCAAAAATTATAGAAATTATAGACAAGACAATGATTTCTTGTAAAGGCATAAAAACAATCAAATTACACAAATAATTTCTTTTGGAAATAAAACTTCTCCCTTGTGTTTTTAAATATAGTTCGGTAGTTATTTTCAATAGTTCAATATCTAATAAATTTAATGGAAATGACATAATTTGAATACACAAAATAAAAATACCTTTTCATAATTTGATTATACTTATAATATACCTAACACCACAATTCTAGATAGTCCAACATCTTCCAAAGTAGTAAAAATGGATTTATCCACAGATTTATTCTTGTGATGTTTACATTAGGCATTCTATAATTGCGTCTTCAAACATTACTCACATAATAACACATTACATTACTATAAATATATGTTTTTCATGACCTTTAATTGTAAGTATGAATATTACAAAGATCAATTTATTTGTAGATAAGATAAAAATATCAATCCTACCTCATTAGAACATTTACAATAATTTATAAGACATTATACATGATATTTTTTATCACATATATCACAATATGGAAACATTAATCTCAAAACTATTGATTTCTTCCACTAATTTTCTAAATTTTCTAAAAACATGGACCTTTTTTCTTCTGGTTGTTAAAGGTTACATGATCATTGGAAAAATACATTTAATGCTTCTTAGAAAATAAATACAATTTATCATAATTATTAATTTAATTAGAGGCTAATTCTACTTTTTTCTTGGTTACATACCAATGTAAGGACACTTAATATTACTATCAGGATCATAAACTCAAATTGGTGTATATTTTTCCTATGTAGATTTGTTTTAATCATAAATAGACACTAAATATATTTCCTTTTTTAAATATTCCATGAATTCAATTCCAATCATATTTAGAACAACCAAAAAAAATTTATCAAGGAAAATATTAATAATTTTATCCCATTATAAGGAATCAATCTCTTCACATTATCTATTATTCTAAACCATTGACCACCAATAATAAAAATCACCTTCTAAAATATATATATAAACATTTATGATTTATTTTTCTAAATATACAATGAGACCAAACATATTTATAGATCCATTACCCTATACTTTAACTGTTATAGGGTTATTTGAGGTAATCAATTATGTAAGATAATTTGTTTTGAAACACTTGAATATAGAAATATTATACTATGGTGAACATGGAAACTCTCACATGGTCCTACCACTATCAAATATACAATGCTTCCACTGATCTATCAAGAGAGAAAATTGTTTATTTCCAATTAATTTTTTTAGGTATTTTATTTGGAAGGATATTATTATCTTCATTCAATATAACTCTAGGTTCACTGTTTAATATATGGAAAACCATTTTAAATAGACATATTATAGTGTATAAAAATTTTTCATCATAAAGTTAAATATTATGATTACCATAATTTAAAATCACTTACGTGTAATTATATACATTATCACACTCTATATAAAAATATATAAACAATGTTATGATATAATATATAAGGACCTGATTCTTATTTATCTCTTAATTTAATTTTTTAAAAATGTATTGATTTTTTTTATTACCAAAGATATTTTATGGTTTATGGTTTTATGGAATTGGGTAGTAACTATTTTTTGAAATAACAATACATTAGGAACTGGACTCTTACACTTAGTATACATTTTATCAATATATAATTTTTGATGAATAAATCAATTTTTATTTTCATGAAAAATCATCATGATTTCCAAAATTAGATCATCATTGATCCAACACATCCTTAAACCTAATATAAAACAATTGAAATCGATGAATGAGAACAAATAGATCTGTAATGGAAATATAAGAATTAATAGTTAAACCCGTATATCCATTTCAAACCAATGAGATCATAAAATGGATAATTCCTTTAACAAAATAGACATTGAGCTCAAATAATTATTTATATACACATGAAGTAATAATGAACACTATAGGATATGATAAATCATTTTAGATAAATACAATATATAAATATCATTATCATTACATTTTCTCAGAATTCATTAGAACATATGGAAATCATTTCAATAAAAAAAATATTTTTTGCATTAAAATGTAATAATCATTACTTTAAAATAATATAATTATATTACCATCTAAAATCCAAATAATTTCAGGAAATATCATTATTATGAATACATGATTCATATAATTTCATTGGTATAAGAACGTCATAGAAAAAATGTAAAATTCCTTGTAGAAACTCATAAAAAATTGAATAACCTAGAGGATTAATTCTAACATAATTCTGAAAATAAAATATTTTATAAAGAATTAGTTAGAGAGATATATCAGGATCATAAAACTTAATAAAAAATATACAATGATAATAACATGAATCACTAGTATATATTCATAAATTTATATAATTAATCTAAAAAAATTATATTTAAATCAACATGATATGCATTTTAAGAAATATATATTTCAATTTCCTTTTGATGACCATTTTCAATAATTATAAACTCAAAACAAAATAAATAAGTGTTTTTAATTGATGATAACATAATTAGTCATAAATGATTTAATACATCATTAAATGGTTACTAATATGGGAAAATCCACTTATATTGTTTGTGTTAGAATAGAACATTCTGTTTCCATTTTTAGTTAAAGTAAAAAATGTATATGTATAAAATATATAAATAGATTTTATTTTAAGTAATTAGAAAAAAATTGATTATTGGAATAAAATTTAATATATAATTTACTTATTTCCATATAAATATAATCAAAAAATAATTTTATGATCATGGAAATCAAGGAAGCATAATTATAAGTGAAATCTGTAAAACAATAAAAAAATGTTTTTAGTGAAAAGTATCAATTAAATTGAGTCCAACAATAAAGATACATCCAATATAATACTAACTAATTAACTTGTATTAATTTTATAAATTATTTATAATATCTTTGAATTTTATTTTTCCGTTTATTTCTCTTTTATTATGGTCATACTTAACAACATAATTGATGACGTTTACCTTTAAAATTTATGGTTTTTTGTTAATAATTCAAAATTTCATCGGTAGGTTAACTTTTATCAAATAGAACATAATTATATTATTTATATATTCTTATACATTTTATAATTATCATTTTTACTTTAATTATCATTTTATAGCTATAAATATTATATGTTTATAAAAAAGTAACTATGTTACAATAATATAGATTATATGTCTTACATACACATGAGTAACATTACCATTTTTCAAAATACCCATGGGGAAGATGGTAAATACCAATATAAAATTACAAATTATTGTTATAACATATAAATAATATTTATATAGATGTTTTATAACATACATATGTCTCATAAAAAACAAAATAATCATATCACATCATGTATGGGAAAATCCACAGGTACATATGAATGACGTTATAATTTATCAATGGATGAAAATGTATGAAAATATATGATTTATTATATTTTTATAATGGTCTGAATACTATTGTTATCATTTATATTAATTAAATTCATAAATATATGAATCCAAGAGTGATGGTGATGAAAATAAAATTTTTTCGATTCCTGGGATGGTAGTTCACTTTATATTTAAACGATAAATTCATTTCCATTTTAAGGAAGATGATATGGATAAATATTTTTTATTAAAAATAAAAACATATAATTATTTATTAAATTATAATTTTATAATTTTTTAATAATTAATTATGTTTTTAATGAGATAAAATTATAAATAATTTAAAACCATTGTTATGTTCTATATCTCTTCTTTACAAAACTACTTTAAATTTACAACTTTCTTATAATAAGGATGGAATTATGATCAAAATAGAATATGTGATATTATTAGGGAATAAAATAAGAGATATGTATTGGGATTTACTAATCTAAGAGGAACTTTATGCATGTACAAATGGAATAAGGGGTATCCTTTTATAAGTGGGTTAGAGGACACCCATGTAATTTTCAATAGATTAAAATTATTTATTTAATTTTTAAATACAAATGGAACCAAAATAGAAAATTTTAGAAGAATTTTTGAGTTATGAAATAAATGGGATATATAATTATATTTATATATGATTTTGTTCATTGAGGAAATTATCCCCTTAGTAATAAATCATTTTAATAATTTAACATTTTCCCTCATTACTGACTTTTTTACAAAATATATTCTTCATCTCGATTAAAAATGTAAATGAATTATTATGAAACTTCTATTTGATAACTAAAATATCTATATTTATTTGATCATATTAAATTTTAAAAATTAAAATAATTTCATATGAAATTACACAAATAATATTCAATGAAAATTAATTTTTTATAAATATTCCATAAAGTAAAAAAACATTATTATTGTGAATTACAGAATAATATTAATTCAAATGACATGGACTATATTATTTATAATAAATAATATGTTATGAAATTATAAAACAAATTTCTAATATGTATATTATATAAACTACTAAAATGAAAATATGGTTTTTTTAAATTTGTATTTTCTCATATTATGTCAAGATTCATATTTTTTATAAATATCTATAAAAACACTATAAACATATTTTTTTACATTATTATATCAAAAATGAACTTCATTTTTTTAAAATTAAAATTCCTAGAATTAGAAATCCTTATTTTATATAAAATAAAATTTTACATTTAAACAAATTTATTAAGAATAATAATATATCCCTTTTATTGTAAAAATACTTAATATTATTATAGTGAATATTAATCTATAGAATAAAAGTAATGATAACATATAAGGAATGTTTTTTTACTAATAAAATTATACATGGTGTTATATTTATGATAGGTATTAAAGAATAATTTTTTATTTGGATTTTTATTTATTATAATAATTTTTTTAATTTTCAGTTATAATATAATTATGTTTAATTTTTATGCAATGTCAATAAATTATTTTCATAAGCTTTAAGAATATGTATTTCATGTTATAATAAATAATAAAGATAAAAAATTTTGGATGTATTTGGTTATTCAAAAATTATACTTTGTAATAATAATATATTAATAATGGTAATTTTTTTATTTGAATTAAATTCTGATTATTGTTTTTAAAATTAAAATTAAGTGAATTTTCTAAAAAATTATATGTGATGACCTTTTATGATTAATTATATTTTATTAAATTATTTAATAATCCCAAAATTGAATAAATTATATATTTGCAATGTTGATTATTCTATAATGTAAACCATTGACAATTTTTAACATCTTTTCATATTATAAGAAATTTTATGATCAGTAAATGAAAAAAATGTAACCATGGTATTGGTGAATGAGATTTAAAAATGGATGAAAGAAATATAATGATTAAAATTATTCAAAATCCGTTCAAAATTTTATTTTTTAATTATATTAATACATTATATTTTTTAAATTCAGTAAATATTTTGAAAAATAATAATTTTAAAATATATTAATAAAATTTGAGTATTTCAAGTAATTCATTGTGTGTAATTTCTCTCACAAATAAATGGAAACAACATATTATCCTTTAAACACCAATATTGAGCTATATAGATAAAAAATGGACATCACTATAAATATCAATCTTCCTTATACACAACAATGATCTTCAGGTCTTTCCCTTTTCCCATCCTAAGAACGATTTTAGAGTAAGACAAAGGATGTTTCACAAAGTAGTGGTAATTAAAATACATTTTTATTTAAATGTTTACATATTCTTATACATAATATATATTAATTATATCATTAATAATAAGATATATAAATTATTATAAATATAATTAAACTTTAATATGAATATGGGATAATTATTTATCCCATGCTCTCCATCAAAAAGGTAAATGAATGTATCACTCATTCATACATGGTGACTTCTGCCTACACATACTGACATTATTCATTTTCCATTATAATAATTTAGATTTGGATGTTATTATAAACTTAATGTTATGTGTTACATTTATTTAGTAATTATTCTTCTATAATTTTATTACATTACCTAAATTTTTTATTCTCATCCATTGGAAAATGATTCTTCCACTCTTGCATATTCTTAGACAACCACCTCCATGAAGAGATGTGATTCATTTTTCAATATCACTTTTTATCGTTTGTAATGAGGGTAGATTTAATGAATATATATATATATGTTATTTATGAAATACTAATAAATTTTGATATGATAATTATTATTTGTTATTCTTTCACTACAACATTAGAAATGTGGACTCATTTTTAGTTAGTACATACAGATTACCATCTCAAGGAAATTATTTATTAAATTTTTAATCATTTAGTTATAGGAATGATTAAAAAAATTTATATTATGAATAAAAATGAAAATTTTGAACTTATTCATATTAAAAATAGGTCAAAAGCATGTACAAAGTCCATGTATCATAACAAGATACCCCAAACATTCATAGAGGATAGACAATTTTTTACACGAATATTTATTTTAACGATTGAAATTTTCTATAATAGGATAATTGGAAATTATAGAGGAATAATAAATAAAATTATAGGTATTCATATTTCTAAGTAATAAGTTAATAACAAATGTAAATTTGTTATATTATATACCATGAATCATATAAAGCATCATATGATATGAGGTTGTAGTTTATCATCGCACTTTTGTCTTCATAATAATTAATCTATATTACAGCATATTTATTCATAATAGTGTATATAATAACCAATTAATATTTTATATCATGAATTTATATATTTTCATTTTATTAGATTTTTTAATTTGATTTTTTTCATTAATGTTGGTTTTTAATCAGTATCTTCTAAACCGATAAGGGTTTATTTTACAATATCATTATAACACTAATTAATTAAAATGAATATAAAAATTTTAAAAAAAATAATTATATGTGAAAAATTAATATTATGATTCTTATTATTATGATAAATACAATTCATGATAAACATCAATAATTATATTCAAATAATTTAATAATGATTTTTTTATTTTTTTCTTTAAAATAAAATAATATATTCTAAAACCATACTCACACATATAATGATGTGTATTCTTGTATGTCTAGGGTAAACACCAACCTAAACAATGCAATATATTTCTACAATGTATTTTATTTTGAATAAATATATTATATATTAGTAAATATATAATAATTCTTATTGTATTATATTAGAAAAAAATTATCTCATGAATACAGTTACCAATAATCATTTTTGAAAATAATTGATACCTAGTTTCTTCATATTTCAACCAAATGAATCATAACTAAATCAGTCATATAATCAATATATAAGATTATAAAATATTATAAAATATAAAATAATGAACAATTTCTAATATGGGAATGATTAACTTTGGGGTAATAATGAAGAAGAGTAGCACTAATTATAATTATAGTCCACAAATGCTCTAGAATACTCAATCCCGATATTAAAAAATGATAATAACAATGTAATAAACATATAGAGAATATTAATAATTAAATATTATTAAATATTATTTATCTGAATGAGGATATAATTGTTTTTAACAATATTGTTATTTTTGTTACAAAGGTGTTGAAAATGTGATCAACTAAGAGATATTTCTAAATAAGGGTTTCTTATCTAAAATGTTCAAATCTTGAAAAACAATTATACTATACATCATGATTTTAATAATTCACATATAGTATTTTTTATCACAATTTATTTATATTTCATTATATTTAATGTTCTATTCTATGGGTTTTTTGTACTAGGGGTTTGACTAAAAATTCCAAAAATACATAAGGGTTTCATCATCAAAATTTTGAATTTATGTATTCATTGTTAGTACTAATTGAATATACAATTAATGATGTATTTTATCATAAATTTATACTATTTTATATGGGATTTCATCTTATTCTCCAGGAAAATTAGTTCCCATCATCAATAACCTCATCTCTAAAAAAACATTTCCACAAGAAAAGTATAATATCAATAAGACTATGTAACGTCTTTAGACTGTAACCCACTAAACTATTTCCCCGAGCCGAGGCATCACATGACCTCAAGCACATATCCCCATACACTAGAGGTTAATGACTACATGTGTTCTTTTAATAAGCCATGTAGAATTACTATACTATCATCACCATCATAGGCCACAATAGTTAACAATATAAATAGTGGAAAACTAAATAATATACAATGAACATGTATAGAAAACTATTTCCCAAACGTGGTATAAGTCCAAAAAAAGTAAAATATGTATTGATAGGATAAGAAGATACAAAGTGAAAAAAACACCAAGTAATGATAATAGTGGAACTCCTAAACAGTTTCCAACATGAAGTTTGTGTCCTCAATCATGCATGTCCCAAGCCCAACTTACCTATCTAACATGGGGCCGATGAACTTATTCTAAACTGGAAGCATGATATCTTCTCAGGTACACAATGGAAACCCAATAAGGGTGTGATAAAAATTTGTTTCCCACCTCCAATATTGTCTACAAATTATACAATCTAAATAGATAGTGTTTGCAATTTCAAATTAAATGACAAGAAAAGATGGACAACTCGAATGCCAATAATTAACAATTGTTATATTAACCCTTAAATTTTTTTAACCATTTACATAATTATTAATTAGTCTATTTATAGATTGTATTCCATTGGATATGTATATATATAATCAAAACTTGGGTATAAGGAAATCCATCACTATGTATAGGTGATTAATTAAAGTCCCTATAACACTAGGGATAAACAAGTAACTTCATCACATTACCCTCACCTTAAAGCCTCAGTTTGGTTGGAATGAAACTATTATGGGAATAGATCCTCAGTCCTCTTCTCTAACCCATACATTTTGGGGTGGAGTTTATATCATCAGTACAACTTGACCCATGGGCATAGAACCTGATGTTAATACACCACTCTACCAAATCTCATTCCAATTCCTTACCCCATTAAGAATAGTTAATAATTCTCATTCATTAACTGATATTCACCAATTAACATACATTATCCCATATAACCAATTTATAATTTTACAATTATACATCCAAAATCACATATCACAACAATTTTATTTGATTCCACCCATTAGGTATATCCCATAATTCACATGTAATAACCCATTCAATATATTTACCAATTCCCATATGCAAACTTGTTTACATGTTCTTCAATTCATATGCAATTTTCAAATTAACATGTTCATAATTTCATATACAAAAATCCTTTTAGGAATTTCAACATAATTTATAATTCATTAAACACCATCTTAATTGACTCATTTAACTCTTTTATCATTCATGAGCCTTAGTCAATCAACCCATTAGACTTTTTCCATTTAGTATTTCATAAAACCAATTGGTATTCAACCAAAAAACCCATTTTTTAATTAATAACCATAGAAAAAAGTATCAGTATTCCATTTCAACTGAACCAACCAAAGTAACATGTTTTTAATGGCCCCTACATTATCACACATAATTTTCTAAAATTATCATTAACAACGTGTAAATTCGAGAATGATGGAGCACCTTATGGGTGGCCCTAAATCATTTTAATCGTACTCAATGCATCCCATGGAGACCATGAGGGGTAAAACTAATTACATATACCTCCATTTTAATGTATTATATTAATAAGGATAAATTTAAAACAATTGGGAATAAATATCTAAACACACATGCACAAATCGATAACAAGACATTGAGATATAACTTTTAGACGACCTAACTCAAATCCAAAAATAAAAAAACTATTAATCACTACCCTAGATCTGGAATCAACCTACCCCTAAATCCTAAACTAATATACAACTTGAAAAAGTGGGTCATTTTGATTCAGAAGAAGATCAACAAAGATACAATCCAGAATTCGGAAAAGAGAAGAACATAGAAGATCAAACTCACTCATATCTACGATTCACAACCTAAGGAACTCATAATAGTTTGGAAATGAAAGAGATCATTCCCTTAGATTCTTGAAAGGTTTCAGTTCATAAATAAGGTTAAGAGGGAAGAAATTGAGAGGAAAATTGTGTGAGACTTAAAAAACCCAAAGTGGAAATTTTTTTAATCTATCAACTTTTAAGGGGTGACCAGTTTTCCCGCACGGCTTTCCAAACCATGATCAAGACACTATCTATAGTGAGATGGGTCACACTATTACCTTTGGAGTCATGAAGGATTTAAAAACATGCTTCAACAGTGAGTAATTACACTGTCTTAAACCACATGGCTTTCCTATGAAGGTTGTATGGTTTACTTAACCATGCATCGGGAACAGTTTGGCATGTTTTCCCTTCCTTTCATGGACCGAACACCCAGAACACCTCTAGGCCCGTCATGAAATTTGAAAATATTTACTAATCCAATGATAAGATAATTTAACTGAAAAATAATCAAAATTATAGCATATGAAAATATGGGATCTTACAACCTCCCCTCCATATAACGGATCATCCTAAATAAATCATCCCATGCATCGCTTATATTTCAAAACCAATAGATCATGACACTTGGCCCACCTATCCATTCCCATTTTCCATTTTTCTCATTTAACATTACATTTCGTCCATATAATATAAACCAAATGTTGGGACATTCACTGAAATATTTTCCCACCACAACACATAACACAAACGAGATACATCACTAAGGATGCATCAACTTCAACCATACATCAACCGCTATAACATTAAAAATTAAAAATATAAAACAATATCAGATTCATATGACAAATATAACTTAAAAACCCCATCATATTAACATGTAGAAACATATCAAAACCAAATTCATCCTTTCCACTTTGTAACTCAAGACCGGAATAACAAGGATCCATTTTACACAATATTCAAAACTCCAATGGTGACCAAAACTGGATATCAAAAAAAGTAAAACATGGATTCCTTCAAAACAAACATTATAATATTCATTAATCCACCACTCATCTCTTGAAGATCTTGTCCCATAACCATATATACAATCATAACTATAACTCTTATGGCACTCAACTGATTAAACATATCCCAACTCCCACTACTGTGGACAATTGACCTGAATGTTCATCACCTGAGTCCCTCTAACCCAAAACAATTATCACATAAACATCAACCCACATGCCTAATATGTTACTATCTACCATATTTAGTTAATTTTAAGTCGTGATATTGATTTAATACCACTATAATCTCATGTCAACCTTCACATCATTCCAGAACTCACTGTACCCAAACAACCATAGGCAATTATCCATACAATTCCCTCCATCATTTCCTTCTCAACCACTCGGGATGAAATTCATAATCTAACCATTTATTGACTAAGATTATCGTTCCCCCACTCAAGAAAGAAATCATTTCTAAGTTGAAAATTCCACTACAACATCAATCCAGGGATGTGACACTCTCCCAACACCCACTCATTTTTACCATCTCTTGTTGGACAACCCCGACTGGCTTATTCCTAAAAACTCGTATTCCATTGATCGAAAAATACTGCCTTTTCAACATAGAAAAGAATTCATTTACTAGACCCTAATTTTTATCATCCAATTAACCCAGTGTTTTCATTACCTATATTAAAGTATAAATCAATCAACATGACATTACTTCAACCAAACCATCATTGGGCTCCATCGCCCAAATAAAAATTCATAACATAAGAAACTCTAAAATTCCTAAAATAACTATAGAATTACAACTTCACATTCAGACCCAATAAAAAAATTTATATGTACTTATCATCTGATAAAATCCAACAAAAGTGATTTTCCACTCTCCAAATTCGTCTCTTTCCCCAGATGACTCAAGCTATTCCCGATTCACTCATCCTGGAATTCTTAGCTTCACCACTGGAATGAAAAAACATAACATGAACAAGGTGAACTCAAACATCAAGACATTCATATAACAAACAAAGATCTTAACCAAGTATACTCCATATTTTTTTGGAGTTATATAACAAAACATATCTTTCCATGAATTTTTGTCATGTCTTACCACCCCCTTTAATGGCATTAATACATGCATCATCAATTTCATTTGAATCAAACCTAATCCCAAAGAATCCACATGGATCAGTCAACAACCCTAATCAAGGCCCACCTAGACACTCTAAGATACACAACATGCACATCTTAGTTTCTTTATTGTCCTCTTTACACCACAACACCAACTCATTGTTATCCTCTATATATACACAATTGACTTATCACTCCTCACATTAAGAGTATCTTTATTATTTCTCTCTGTGATGGATTCAAACAACATGATTTCCACTCAATCGCAATCCAAACCCCAGAACATAAAGATGGATATCTAGAGTATCCATGAAATAGAAGATGAACTCCAACCAGAGTCCATTACCGACTTTTGAGGAAAATACCCACAGTGTTTGTCACCACCCTATCCATCTAGATGACCACACCCAAAATCCTTCGATGGAGTATATCCCACTATCCAGCTCTACATATAACACCCATATGAGAAAATATATTATTATGCCCCTCATCCATACATAACACATTCATGTGGCTACACATATTGCTATAGCTTATCAACGTACCTGGAATGATGTTAATATATTGATAATAATCTTCACTAGTTTTGGTATGCTATGAAGTTGTCAAAAAGAACCACCAACGACATACCTTTTATTGAAATCAACTCCTAGTATGGGATACCATGACTTACCAAGGATCATAGGCTTACCAACTATGTACATATCATCATCACCTAAACTCCACCACACATGTACGATTTCCAACCAAGACTCACCACCACTCCACATCCTCCCCCAAGAAGTTGTGAACCTTCATTTCCTAGGGTTCAACTTCTAAGACACAGGGTACATAACCATGATTCCAAAAATATATTAATAGTGAACTATAAAATACTATCCATGTTGAAATCATGTCTGACAAGAATGTACCCTCATCTGGACCTCATTAGATCCCTCAAGGTTTCACACATTCCTTCTACAACTGTTACACCGACATTACTTCCCACAAGAAATTCATCACTAAAGCATATCCCAACACCAAAATAATCACCTAAACTGGACTATTAGTGTTTAATATTTTAGGGACACATTTTATTTTAAAAATATCACCCAAATAATCATTGATAAAAATATATCATCAATGCTTCCACCAACAAATCGAGTGTCACCTTCAAAACAAAAATATCTAATTGCACTTCAGTAGTTCATGTATCTTCCACTCAAAAAAACTATATACCACTATTGATAATCATACAAACAAATTGGTCATGAATTTATATGAAAAAAACCATAAAAACCCATAAAACCTACAATAAGTACTTTTGTTGCCCTTCTGAAAGTACCAAAGCACAACCATACACCTTATAGAAACACTATAGTTATCATTACGAATCAATTCGAACATTGATGCATCTCCCATTCTTAATATTCTATGAATAATCTATCATTTTTCTTTCCTCCCCTGAGTTCACCCTTATCTTCCCCAAGAATACCAACATTTATCCACAACTCATGCCTTATTACCAAGTCATGAACCTAACCACTTTTCCCTATCCAGATAACAAAACATAACTCATCAGGTCCCTACTCACTAGGTAACCAAAACCCCTGAACCATACATAATTTATAGAATGTTATATGTATGTACATGACCTATGAGAGTTCCACACTCCCATAAATGAACAATGACTCATGATCTAAATCCAAGGTCTCAAAGTAGGGAACTCTCACTCTTCCAAACTATGCATAAAATGGTCAAATCAA
Source organism: Viscum album (assembly GCA_963277665.1). Taxonomy (NCBI): domain Eukaryota; kingdom Viridiplantae; phylum Streptophyta; class Magnoliopsida; order Santalales; family Viscaceae; genus Viscum; species Viscum album. The sequence continues at coordinate 915,444,067 of OY728164.1, read as the reverse complement.
CAACACAAGAAATACCCACTAATTGTTTCACCCAAAAGATCTATAACCACACATAATTTCATAACAAACATCTCTATGTAAGAAATAAATCATTAACATTAAAAAATATCCACTCCCTAGATTCGATGAAATTCTCCACCTGATTCATCATCATTATAAAAAAATATTCCCCCGAAAACACTTCGATGAATTATCATAAGGATGTAAATCATAGATAGAAAACATCGTAAACTATCATCCTTAAAAACCCACACTACACACACTATTACAATGGTCAAAACCACATTTTCAAAACTACACTATTCTATCCCAATGATGGTTCATGGACAATATGGGGTAAACCAAATTACTTAATCATATTTCTTTCATCAAAAAAATTTGAACCATTTATTATTTTTATAATTAAAATATTTTTTCTTAATAACATTCCCCATTTAACAACTCATCACTATCGTAATTTTAACCCATGTACACCATTCCTAAAAAATCATCATTAATTATAAACAATTATTAAATTGTACCCATTTTCATTATCATTACTAGACACCATATTCCTTTAAATTTTAGGAAATTAAAATGCATTCCACTCTTCATGTATCGAACACTGATCTAATGTGTGACTATCGTCATGCATGCCACTTATATCCCTAGGTTCCTAAAATGATGCAAGAATTCACATCATCGTGATATCACATTATTGAGAATAAATCATTAATCAATCACATCACACACCATGCTCATCAACAAATGGTGAAATATCATTCAACTATTATAACACACAACAAGAACTATAATTCCCACCATGGGTGAATTTGGATTTCTATCTTACATGTGTTAGATTATCCCAAGAACGAGCACATTTATAACGACCAACTCATCCTAAACTCCTATATACCATCCCAAATAATAGGACCCAAGAAAATTACTGCTCTGATACCACATTATAACATCCCCAGACCTTGAACCCTTAAACTAGTTCCTTGAATAGTGTTGTCACACGACCTCAAGCACGTCTCACCGTCCAATAGTGGTTGTCGACTAGAAATGATAGTCTAATAAGAAATGTATGGAGACTACACCATCTTTTCTTGAGTAGTCCCACATAGCTAACAATATAAAGAGTGGAAAACATATATAATATCCAATGAATATGAAAAGAAACCCATTTCTAAAATATAGTACAACTCCAAAACCAAAATGTAAAATATGTAATGTTATGATAATTAGTTCCAAAGTGAAAAAAAACCCAAACTAAAGGCAATAGTGTAACCCCAGTATAGGCTCTAAAACCCGTTCTAGGACTTCAATCATTTACGTATCGAGCCCAACTCAACTCCCTAGATTGGGGCCCAATGCATTGTTCCCACCTCCAACCACGATATCTGTATAGGTACCCAATGTCGTCCCAAAAGGGTGTGAGTAAAACTAATTAGGACACCACCATAAATGTGTGAAATATATCATATCTAAATAGATAGAAAATGAAAACCTAATTAAATGATAATAACATTAGGAAAACTAAGATTCCATTAGTTAAAAATATTTACATTTACCCTTTAAATAATTTTTTTACCAATTCCATCATGTATTCCATTGTAATTAAATAGTACATTTTTATCAAACATTACATAGGTTAGAAATATAAATCATATAAATATGGACATAAGGAAATATATCACTATGAATAAATGATTAAGTAATGTCCCAAACTTAGTAGGGATAAATACACCACATTATCACATTATCCACACCTTGAAGCCTAGGTCTGTGTGGAATGTAAAAATTAGTGGAAAGAACCTCAACCCATTCCCTAACTCAATAATTTTGGGGTGGGGTTTAGATTCTTAGTCTAACTCCTCCCATGGGTATAGAACCTCATGAAAATACCCTCACTCTACCAATTCATGTTTGCAAGCTTATTTATCCATTCACCACACACATACCATATCGCAACCAAACAAAACCAATAAAAAATATAAATCTAATTCGATAACAATCTAAACTGGAATTAATACTATTCCATAACCCATTAACAAATTTTCAATTTACATTTCATAGATTTTTACCCAAATTCACATTCTCATTCTTTAACCCATTATTAATATTAAACAATTCTCTCTCATTATTCCATATCCACCCATTAATATAAATTATCACATATAACACATTTAACATATCATAAGTACAATTAGTATATCGCATATCATAACCACTTTATTTCATTAAACCCATTATGTATACACCATAATTACAATGTATTAACCCACTCGAAATAATTATCAATTCCATTATGAAAACCCATTTACTTGTTCGTCAACTCACATTCCATTTTCTATTTAACATGTTCATAATTTCATTTAAACTAAATCTTTTAGGAATTTCATCATCGTTGATAAGACATTAAACACCATCTTAATTAACTCATTTAACTCATTTACCATTCATAAGCCTTTAACCATCAACCGATTACCATATTTTCAGTTCATAGTTCATATAACCCATTGGTATTCAACAAAACAACCCATTATGCCATTAATAATTCTAGTAAAAACATTAATCATTTAATTTCAACTCAACCAACAATATTAACACATTTATTATGGGATATATGTTGTTACACATCTACTCTACACAAGACCTTAACAAATTCACGGTTTGGGAATGTCGATGCACCCTAGGGGTGTTCCAAAATCATTCTAAGAATACTCAATGATTCCCATAGGGATACTAGTATGTCTATATCATTACATATCCAACCATTTTACACAATATTACTGAAGGAAACATATTCAAAGAAACAAGGTAGAAACATCTCAAAAAACATACCCATATCTATAACAAAAGAATGGGATACAAGTTATATACCACCTAACTCTAATGTGGTGATGAAAAATTCCTAATAATTGAATTATATCTGGATTTAACCACCCCACGAAGAATAATCCTAGATTCCACCGGATAAATGAGTTTTGAGATTCGAAATAACATCTCCCAAGATATAAGCCCACATCATCAAAAGAGATGAATGAAAAATATCAGGATCACCTAGATCATCGATTCATTAGCAATGAAAATATAAGGGATTATATATTTTAGTGATAAATCCATTGAAATCGTGGGATGTTTCGGTTTGTCACTAGTGTTGAGAGGGAGGAATATGGAAAGAGAATATAGTGAGACTTGAAAATCCTGATGTCTCAATTTTTTAAATTTATCAACTATTAAGGGGTGCATAGTTTACCCACATCATTTTCCAAACCATACAAGGACCTTGAGAAAGCAAATGTACAAGTGTAGTTGGGTCACACAGTTACTTGGAGAGAAAAACATAGTTTATAAACCATTCCCCAACGATGAGGAATTCCATTTTCTCAAACTACATAATTTTCCTTGGAAGGATGCACAATTTACTTAATTGTGTAGCAACTATTCGCCTTGCATGATTTTTCCCGACTTCCCTTCTGTTCATTCCTTGAACACTAGAAAACCTTTCGAGCTTCTTCTGAACATGGAAAATTTTATTCATCCAAATATAATAAACATTAACCGAAACATAATAAATTAAATAGATTATAAAAATTGGAGATCTTATATAATATTTCCCATTATGGTTAGTGAATCACATCTCTATTTTATTTTGGTACTATGAAATGATAATTCTATAAGGAAACCCATTTATGTAATAAATTTTACATTATTCGGAATTTCTAGTGTACATATTATCAAAAAAATACTATAAAAAATTTTATATTTATTTCTTAAAAGGTCTTATAATGTAAATAAATGGTTTTATTTCATTATTCAAAACATCGGATTTATTAGTTCGATTTAATTTTATTTATAAAGATATTTTATTTAATAAATATTGAAATATAGTTTTGGAATGGATTCTATATCCTTATCTATTTTCTTTTTAATTTATTTTACATTTCACATTTTGTCACCATATGTAAATTAATTTTTTAAAGGCGTTTTCCACATCTATTTTCCACAATTTTTATTTCCCATTAATTAATGATTTTTTCATCATATATATATTATTATGATATTATTACATTTTTTAAAATATATTTTGATATCCTATGATTTCTGATGTTCTAATTATTTGTTTTTTTATAAAAAATTATGAAAAAAAATTATTTTTCATATGTTTTTAACATATGACGATGTTTTTTTTCTGTTTCTAATATATATGTTGATTATTATCAGTGGCTTCCTATATGATCATAAAAGGAATTTTATTTAGTTTATATACAATGATATTTAGAATCATTTTTAGAATGAGTTGTCATACATAGTCATGTGCATGATGGGTGTACCCACATTTTTAAGTGTTGACATAATGAGCTTGTTCACATAGTCATATGATTAATGAGTTTTCAAAAAAAAAATGTTTTCCTATTATATTGGTAGTTCCATATTTCCATGGATTTTTCTATATATGAAATATTTTACACATGAACTTGTATTCCTTGAAATTCAACTTTTTCTAGGTCATAATATATCGTAAATGTATTCCACCTTTTTATATCATGCTCATGTGTATTATTAATATTATAATGCATTTAAAACCATTATATTAATTTTATATTTATTTAACCCCATTTGATGATATTTTATTCCGATAATATGTTTTTAATTACCTTATATATTCTTTAATTTTATAAATAATTTATATATATCTTTTCACTACATTATCCATTATGTGTATGTTTTGATATATGATGACATGTTTTTACTTTATTGACCATTTGAGCTGACCCATTTTTTATGTTTCCAATCTATATGTTATGAGGATGATTTTATCATGTTGGATATAAAGAAAATGATTTAGATACTAATTATTTTTGATAAATTTTTAAAATAATTGTAAAATTAAAGATTATATAAACGATCACAATGATAGTAAATAATTCGGTCATTAGGAAATATACTACATTGTGTGATTTAATATATAAATCAATAAAATAATGTATTATTCAATGTATGTTTATGTTGTCACATACCATTGGTTATTAATAGTTCCTAGGATCTGGGAGAACCATTTTTATTTGGGATTATTGGTATATGAGTGATTGGGTTATAAGAGAATGGGAATTAGGGAATTGGTGGGTCCTTATCACGATAATTTATGATAATAATAGAGACATCATGTGATTAAAGGATTTGTGTTTTAACTTTTCAATTTATTTATTTTCCTTAATTTGGATATATTATTTTTAATTTTCTTATCTTAATCATATTTTATTGTTTTGTGATTTAACATGTTTTTTGGTAAAAATGGTGGTGGAACTAGAGGTGCATGTTATTACCACTTTTCTTGAAAAATATTGTTGATTAATTGACCAAGATTATATGAAAAAATCAATGTTATTTGGTTTATTAGCCCATGATTTTTCAACAAAACTTCTGCATCCATTCAAAAACACTATCCCCTAAATATTTCTAATTTTTGGGTTTCTACAACAGTGCAATGACATTGAGAAATATATTTTTTGTTATTTAGTTTGATATTAATGATAATGTCAGAGAGAATATTGTTTTAAAAGTTTAAAATGATTTTGGATTTAAATATATAGGATTTTATTTAAAATAAATGTAAATATTTTTTTTGTTTCAATATTCCTGTTCTTATGATAAAATCAGCATTATTTTTTAAAAAAATAATTTGATTTTTATGTATTAGAATTTCATTTATTGAAATTAAAGATTATTACCTAGTGATATATATTTATATATATTAAAAACATTTATAATTTTAATTTAAAATGGTCTTGGGAGACATTTTATTTTCTTTTTGTTTAAATTATTTTCGTTGTTCCCGTGGTTTACTGTCTTTTGAGGTTATTTTGAAATATGTAATATTTTTCTTTTAGTGTTCTATATATTATTTTACATTTTAAGGGGATGTGTAATGTCTTTTTTTAGGAATAAAATTATTCAGAATAATTTTTTTATTAAAATAAGTAATTTTCAGTTTTGTTGTTGTGATGTTTTTATCATTTTCATCATGATGATTTTTGTATTCTATTGTGTTCAAATTTTGTGGTGTTTGAGTATTCCTCCAAGAATGGTTATAATTTTTTTATCATGGTGTTATTGGATGGTCATGTTTTTATATAATTCATGGTTTGGAGTTTTATATTGGATTTATGTTTTATTAATATTTATGAAAGATTAATTTTCATAGTGTTACCAGGTCGTAGTCAGCTATGTCCTTAGTTATTATTGTGCTCTAATATGGGTTAAATTTAATTATTTAAAATTATTGTTCATGAAATGTATTTGGTGAGTGTATAGGGTAACATTAATTTGAATTATATTCTTATTTATTTATTTATTTTAACTATGGGTCGTAATTCTAAGAGTGTGGTACTAGGGAAGCTCTCTATCATCCAAAGGATGGGGTTCATGTTAAACCTTTTTGGAATGTTTTTTCATTAGGAATCCCTAATGTTTTTATCATCTTCAATTTATATTTTAATTGATTTAGGGAGTAAACCTTACAATATTTTGATACATTAGATATCTTGAGTATCATTTTTTGGAGTAGTACCCTATTAGGAGACATCATTTGGTTCTTTTGAATGTATTTGTATATTGTTGTGTGATAGAGAATTAAAATAACATACTTTTATGATTTTTCTATAACTTTTAATTTTTATCAATTCAAGAAGATTAATCCTTTTTTTCTATCTAAAATGTTTATCCCTGGATCTTATTTAAATAGTGTTTTATTATTTACATAGAACTATGAATTTTCCCCATGTACATTCAATTTAGTTTCCTCTTTTTGGTCTGGAGTTGAGGTAATATTTTCTTCTATTTCCATTAATGTGTCTCTCAATGTTATAAACCATTCTATTGTTTCCCATAAATGGTGGGAGGCCCATGGTGGGCCTATGTACTATAGTAATTTTAATCTAAATGGTTGGGTCTGTGTCTGATTTGGGAATATTTTTGGGCTTATTTTTCCAAAATAATATTTCTATTTATATTAGAGATCAGGTTTTAGTAGGTTCTTTCTTTTCAATATGGTTTATTCTGTTCTCTTACATGAACGTAGTGGTATTCATGGGCCTGAAATGGTCATGGTGGGGAAACATTTCACATATAAAACAAAATATACATAATTATTTTATTTATTTATTGGATGTTTAAATTTTATTTATTTTCAAACATGATTTCTTCAAATATTTTATAATTATTGGAATAGTTACCATTACATGGTTTTGGAAAAAAAATTTGTGACCTTATATATGAGTGTTTAATTATAATGAACTACATCTCATGGGTGGGATATTATTTGTATTACTAACAAAAAAAATATTTCGGTTCATTAATGTTATAAGAGAAGAGATCATGGTTGGCACATGATTTGGAAAACTAGGTAGCGACTATGATGTTCCCAAAATTATTTGATGTTTTCATAATCAAAATATGAAATTAATGACTTGGAAGCCTAAAATTGGGACTTAAAACTCCCCTGATTCAAACTAGCATGAGGTTAGCTCTAGCTAGCCCTATCCCTTTCCCATTTCATCCTATCATCATCTTCATATGAATCTGGTCATATACATTTTTGGTGAGGGTTTCAACAACACTTTATCCTCTTTTATCATTATTTTTATTAATCATTATTCCATATTTTACTATATCCCATCCCTATAAACAACCGTAGGATTGGTTTTTGCACTTATAATTGAATATTTCTTATCATAGGTTGTTCAACGTCAATCTCGAGCCTTCATCTAGACATTCATAGTTGTTCTCAATCATGTTAACTGGATTCATTGTAGGTTATTCCATGATTTTTCATTTATCTGACACTAATTTAATTTTTGACTATTATACTTTTAATTTTCAAATTCTTCCATCTATATATTTCATTGAATTTAATTATATTGATTGAACATTTAATTTCAGAAAATATTATTGATTTCTAAATGTGTTCTCATGGATTTCCCCTATTCAATGTCTTCATATAATGGATATATGTATAATTTTTAAAATTAAATATATATGATTTTTTTATATTGAAGATATCAATATTATAAATTTTAGAGAATTTTTATATAATTATACACGTTTATATATGTGTTTATGTGGTTGTACTGGTCAAGATTTCATTATTTCATCCATTTTATGGATTTTACATGTTCATTTATTATGTAATTTACCTACGATTAATTTTCAAGTTATTATTTTTTTGTTTTGTTATATAATAAATTCATATGTATTTATATATATACCTATTTACATGATAATATGAGGGTATGTGCATCGAGAAATTTACATGCACACACAGTCACAAATATATATATATATATATATATATATATATATTTGTGTGCGTGTGTGTTTACCATATTAAAATGACACATCCAAGTTAAATATGATATTATAATCCATTTTCAAACAAATTTTAAATAAAAAATTGATAATTCATTATAATGAAATGATTGGAATTGTTATAGTCTATTTTTTAAACTATCATACTCTCAAAGTGGAAGACTTATAACATTTTGTATCCATATACTTGAGGCATTATTTTAAATATAACATTTTTCCCTTGATGAAAAATATAATGATAATGTATCATTGGATGATATTAAGCATAAAGGGATACTGAAATACATGGATACTAAAGACTTTATCTCGATGGTATACCTCACCACTTGGTATGCTAGTGATGTAAATGTGATTCCCCTACCTACTAATGTCATGATACTCATTCAAGTAATTAAGGTTATAATAATTAATGATGTCATATTCAATGTTATCGTAGCCTTTTTAAACCTAGTGTGTTTAAAATATAATTAATATTTTAAATTAATAATTGTGGGTTCATATATTATCCTTGAATTATATTATACTTCCCATGATTTATAAATTTATTTCCCTAACATTTTTATTTCAATATTTTAGTGAACATTTATCCGAATCATTTTGTTATATTATATGAGCTACTTATTTCTTCTTTCACAACATAGTGATATTTATCAATTTAGGGAATTATATTTGTATATTGAATTTACAATAATTGTTTATTTATTATTAAATTCAACCATGATTTCGAAACTATTTTTCAATAATTTTTTTTAAAATACTTATAAAATGAAATCATATATTTTTTTTTAAAATCATATATAACGATTTTTAAAGTAATCTATTTAAAATTATAATATTTTAGTGATTTATAAAAGTTAATTAATTGACACATTTGGGAAACCATACTAGGATATTTATACCACAACCTACTTACAACAGTAGTTCTCAATATATAGAGTGTGACCAATAGTTTTGGGATCTTTTATGAAAAGTAGTGTAATGAACTTCCAATTCTCAATCGATTGAGAGTACAATGAGTCATTACTAGGCTTTAATAGACATCCCCAAGACACCAAAGGCTACAATAATTGACGAAAAATATCAAATACTAGTGGTAAAGAATTTACCCTTTATGAAATAAACCCATAAACCTACCAACCATAAAAAATCATTAAATATATGATGCATGAACAAATGGATGACAACTCAATAACATAATGTATCAAAAAATAACATAAAAGTAAGCAACAAAATAAGAATAACCACGTATTAGTGTACACAATGATTTGACTACACAAGACTCTTCAAAGACCTCAAGGCTACATTCTCCACAAGTTCCAAACTCCAAAATCTCTGATCCACCCAAGCATCATGATGTAGTTCTAAACATGTGTAAAACATTACCATTTCCCATGTATTAGATGATAGCATTTGTAAAATCACCAATGTTCTATTGTAGGGGTGAGTATAAAAATCAGTAGTTTTCCCCCAATGACTTCCCTACTCTTTCCATTAATATAGAAGAGTTAGAAACTATTATATAAAACAGTTTAAGTAATAAAATTCCTCAAAAACACTTTATAAATAAATAAATAAAAAATTTCCAAAACCATTCATTACCAAAAGAATATGAGTTCAATTGAAACCAATTTTCCCATAAAGATATTTTTCTGGAAAAATAAATAAACAACATTTTAAACAATTTCACAATATCCCTTTATCAGTATACTAATCCATTCATCAAAACCCATGAAAAAAACCATGCATTATATGTTATGACAGTTCCATTCTCATAAGCAGTTACTCGTCGATCTACTAAGACCTCACAAGTTTATTATTTTCCCATGTTCCATTAACACTTTGGCACTAAGCACAAAGTCATATTTCAATCATGCCCCTTGTATGAAGTTACCATGTTCCATTAAACATTGGGCACCGAGCACAGGGCCATATTTCAACCAAGAACCATATATGCACCATGAACACACACCACATATTCCCGATGATTAGGTAATAATAACCCTTTTAAGAAAAAACCTTGTTATTGAACACCATTTCCGTTAAAACCATTTCAATTCCAAAACATTTTAATTAAAACCCATTTTAATAAAACTACATTTTTATTGAAATCCATTTCTATTGAAAATATTTTTTTCATCAACCATTTATAAATTCTATAAAATATATAATTTAAAATTATCATTTTAAATTTATGAAACTAAACCACATTTTTATCAATTATTCACCAAGATATCACTATTTCAATAAAACCATAGATCTAAACAAATGAATATTTTTCAATGCATTCCACAATAAATAAAACATTTGTAATCTAAATCCAATCAATTCAAGAAAGATAATTCTAGAGTGAAGACACCTACCTCGATGGTTTTGATGAAACTTGGACAACAGACAAAGAACGCACAAGAAAGCTGGTCAATTATCCAGTAAAGGCCTTAGTTTTATGATCCTATGAAGATCAAGACTCAACATTGAATTATTTGGCATCCAAAAAAAAATAGATCAATCCATTTAATGTTAAGATTTGACAGTGAATGGATATCAAATAAGTAGATCTAGACAGATCTAAGAAAACATGAAAAATCCAGAATGAATGGTGACATGCCTCAACAATTAGAATCAAAATCACCACGGAAAGGCTGTGGATTGAATCCACCTCGTTTGGTGATGGTTTCCCAACCATCAAGGGAGAGTAATTTTGAAATAGGTGGGTTTTGAAGCCAAATTGAAATATATAGATAAAAAATGAGTATGCTCTGAAAAAATAGCATCTAGATTTGTCCTTTGTGCTAGGTTTGACCACATGGTTTGGGACAACCATTTATGGATCGTGCGACCTTAATTTTTATCCAAACACTCCTTATAAAACCCCCCAAACTCTCCGATCCTCCCCATTTACCCTATTTTTGGAAACACATTTTTATGGAAACATCACACTTTATGGAAAATCCTCACAATATAGAGAAAATCCACTTTATAGAGACACCCCACTTTATGTGTAAAACCCCACAATATGGAAACACCACACTATATAGAAAAAAACCACATTATCCAAGTAACCAACATTACAAAAACACTCATCTTTATAGAAACTCTCTTGTTTATCAAACTCCTTATTTTATGGAAGCTCTCGATTTAAGAAACACCAATTAAAAAATGTGACGAAAGGGTTTATTTAATCAAAATCGGGGGTACTATATTTTCCACACCATTAGTCTTTCTGTCCTTAGAAAATAGAAAACCCTCGCTGGCCAAAAAGTGTTCAGACCATAGATCATTAATTTCCTTCTCATGATCCCAAGTCTCTTCCTGAATCTAACAATGTTTCCATAAAACCCACACTAGGAGAATGATTTTCCCACACAAGATGTTATCTTGTATATCATTGATCTGCAATGCGATATGTATTAGTGATGCATCTAATTCTAGCTCTAGGTGATCTCATCTGATCATATTGTCAGGATCATGGTGATACTTTTTTCATTAGGATACATGGAATATATTATGCACCGAACTAAAACGTTGTAGTTATTCCAACTGATATTCCACCTCTCCAACTCATTATAGTACATCAAAATGGACAATTTAACTAGAATATAACATTCAGTACTTCTAGAAACAAAAATTTCCAATCCATGGAGAGATCTTCAAGATGACATGATCACCCACAGCGAACGACAACGGTCTTTGATAGCGATCTACATAAGATTTCTAATGACTCAGAGCCATCTCCATCCTCTTTATAATTAACTGGATCTTCTCTGTGGTTTCTTCGACAACGCTTGGCCCAAATAGTGGCATTTCTCTTATTTTCACACATCATAGTGGAGAAAGACAAGGATTCCCATACAATGCTTCAAATGGAGCCATGTGTATAAAAACATGATATGTAACAACCCAAGATTTTATGAGAATAATTATTTTTTAATTTCATTAATGTATTGTGTTGTACGCCACACCAAGATTATCTTGCGATATATGCAACACTGTATTATCTATAAGTATACGCAACACTATTCTTGGCTCGTGTTGCACACAATTTCAAGTTCGTTGTGTAGAAATTATTCTACGCAACTTTAAGTATAGAATTCATTTAATGTATAAATGAAATATTTGTTGTATTTTGTTATATGCAACAAAAAAGAGTATTGAACTACTTTCCACCCTGACTTGGCTTTCATTACACGCAATCGTGACCTTCCTCGATAGCGTGTGCAGTACGCAATACCAGGTTTCACTAAAAAATGATATATTATTAGAATATTATTAAGGACTAGACATTATGAATAGTATTAACTACATTTTGAATTTTATAACATTATTATTCATCTTAAATATTTTTTAGAACATGTAATGAGAATAAAATAAATATTTCAGGTAAAATAAGTATTTTTAAAAAAATGCAGTTTTGCCGCATTTTGATGGAACGCCCAGATTAAATCTAGTTTTTGACATGTTTATAAGTTCAATTTGACAAAATAAAATTCTTCCATGGAATCAGAAGATAAAAATTTAATTTCGATAACGTTTTCATATTATTCTGATAACATTCATATTTTGATGAATAGTAAAAACACGCAATATTATAATTAAAAACAAATTTTTTCATCGCAATAGTTGATAAGGTTAGATTATATTTTTTATTGTATTTAGAGTTTAATTAGAATATATTTTTACCATTATATCCAATGTTGGTCATTGAAATTAATTTCAATTTGAAAATGGACATAAACAAATATCAATCTTTAGATATTTATTGTTTCTTAAAAACACGATATTTGTTTTGATAACGGGAATTAATTTTAAAATTAATTAATGCTAGTTCAATGTTTTGAATTTGGAAAAATAGACATCATTTTTTTTTGAATATCAATTATAGCTTAGGCTTAATTTTTTTTATTTTTCTGAAAAGCATCAATTTTTGATGAATAGTGAAAACACTGAGTTTTTGGTTTAAACCGAGTTTTTATTTAAATAATCAATTATTTGATTTAAATTTATTATAGTTCAAAATATATAAATAATATATATATACGTTCAATGAAATTAATTGGAGAAATTTTATAATAATTTTATATTTATCTAAATATTGTATTGAACTTTTCACCATCTTTTACCTACCACACAGGAGCTTTTGCAGTTGTTCATATAACATAATTTTAACGCTTCTGTGAGTTGAATTTTGAAAATCTGAGAGACATGGTCAATATCAAGGAGTAAAATGTTGATTAATTAGATAAAAATAATTTTTGGGGAATAGTAACTTTTTACTTTTATTTACCAAAGTTAAAAGTAAATAGCATAATTCAAGGTTAAAAGAATATTATAATAATTCAAAATTACCTAAACACTTGTCCAAACCTTATTTAATGAGTAATGGCCGACCATGGTAATCTATGGGTCTATTTTGGGACCCCGTGAATCCACTTATGACAGAAAATGACACATTAGATTAATTAATTTAATGTGAAGACAAAATTGGCATTAACAAAAATATTTTAGTTATTAATTTTTATAAGGGGATATATAAATTACCATTTCGACTATAAATATTCATTGGAAAGCTAAAACGATTTCCTACATGTTGGTATTTTTTTATAATGTTTAGACATCAAATAAATTAAATTATTTATGACACAATAATGATGCAGTATTTACCTCATTAATAAATGATTTAAATAAATACGATTATAATGATTAAAATATTATTCAAAACATGTTCCATTCTGATTGGATGAATATATTTAGACCATGAGTCATCTTATCTTCGACCATAATGATTTTTGGACCTTTTGAAACCGAATGTAATTTTATAATAAAATAATATTTTCACACTTTCCAAAAGAGCCCCTCCTCCCCCTTATAAAAAGAGACCATTTATATCCAATTCCTCACACCTCTCAAGCCATTTATCTCATCCAACCACGGCCCAATTAATCTCCCTACATCCCTCTCCTCCCCCTAGAAGCCTTAACTTAGGCAGAAGGAACTCCAAGAAGTCATTTTTGTTCAAACCAAAGGATGCTACCCAAATTAAAAGGAACAGTTTCTCTTAAATTGATTTCTTTTATTCTACTTATCCAACCCCTAAACTCTTTTAAATCCTTTATTTTTTTAACAAAACCAGTATCCTCCATAAAATATGATTTTTTATGAGAATTATTCGAACTACACTTACACACACCTCCATCTAATGGATGAAGAACATAATGTTTCTGTGGATGGAAAACTAAAGCTTCATGAAACGATGATTGTTCTATTTTCTCCTACCGCTTCTAATGGTGGCCATTATGACGGAACTGTATTAATATATGATATATATTATGTTTATGATTTTATTATGCTTATTTACTTCCCAATTATATCAAGCCTTTATGGTTTCCATAGTTGGTAAATACGATAAACTCATTTGAGGAAGTGCAGACTATCGCCCCCTCAATGTGATGTGATTATTTAATGCCTAATGTGGGATGTATAAAGGATAGAGTTAATGATATTATATATGATATTATACTGGAATTATAATATACCTATTCCATTAAAATAACAAATAGGAATGAAAGTAGCATTCATGCGTACGTATGGCTTACCGTCTCTATGAACGATGCATTTTATTTCTTACCTCCATAGGTTATGTACTATTATAAATACATGAATATACTAGATATATAATGAATATATATGATATATAAGTCATGATTTAAATTCTGGAAGTATGTAAATCATGATATAAGTAATACTAACATCAAGAATAACAAGTCCAAACACGTACGATAAATAAGATGATTTTACCCAAAACGTTGCTTTAACATGGAACTTACAAAAGAACGGGTAATATAAAGTCATAAGTGAACCATATATGATATCATAATAATGAATATGATTCTGTAATAAGTCAATGACATTATTTCAATCATTATACAGGAGTTTTGGATACATACGAATCATATCGGACCTAAGGTAAGGGATAATTATTCCAATCTCATTCTTATCCGAGATTGATTATTCGTAAGTATTTACTAGGGGTTATGTTTATTATCCATGTCCATATGTCATAAAAATGTTTTCATAAAATGTTTACTTTCCTTCCATGTATGTTTAAAGACATTTTTACACTTTTCTTACTTTTACAAAATCGTATGGAAGGAATCATTCTTTTTTTACCATACGAGGTACTTTTTGACAATTCCGACAAAAGTATGAGAAGAATGTTATTTTTTACTTATATGGCGTGAACAGATTTTTACAGTTTTATAAAGCCCTATTTTCATGAAGCATCATCCAAAATATTTCATGACTATTTTCAAAAAAATCATGTTCTTTTGAAATTTCATGACATTTTGTGAAAAGAAAATGATTTTGAAGAAGAAAGGATATTTTCCTCAAGAATTCATTTCAAGTGTTTTATCAAAACCATTTTTCATCTAAGAAGACATTATTTCATATGTGTATTTTTCTAGTATAATGTCTCTATGATTTACATGGTTTCACTTTTCTTATTATGTAATGATATCCATTTCTTTTATATGGATTATGTGATGATGGGATGATGTTTATGAATCCCATTTTATTTAATGGTTTATTATGAATGATGTATGTTTATTTTGTGGAACAAGTAAGAATGATTTCATTATGAGATGGGTGGAACCAATATCTCCCTCCAATGCATTGGGTAATGATTTATATCTCATGAGATAGACATGGCTGGAATGGAATGTTAAACGTGTTCAGTTATACATGACTAGAATGAGAATTGAACTCGATTCAGAAAGGGACTTTGTCCACTATGATGGTCTTGGCAGCAATGCCTTGGCTACTATTGATATCATATCATGTGATTAATGTTTTCCCACAATTTCATGTTTTATTCCCATTCTATTTATCATGATTAATGTTTCCTTATGATCTATGCCTTATGTACTGCCATGTTTTATGTCATTTCTCATGATTTTGATTTTTAAATATTATGCTCATGTTTTTAAGATCAAATGTATATGATTTGTTTTATTTTATCCATTATTACCCTTACTGAGCATTTGAGCTCACCCTTTATATGTTATCTTTTCCCCAGATATAAAGAAAGGTTTTAGGTAATAAAACAAAAAGGTAATATCTTTATGGGAGATGTTGAAGATCTTTCACCCTGATTAGAAGATTAAATTCCGAGATTCCAAAGACACTAAACTATTACGGTCCCTGTGTGTCTATTTTTGTTATGTATTAAGTATTCCCCAAACGCAATAAAATTTCCATGTATGTCAAGCTTCGGGTTGATACCTGATAGTTGATATTATCTGTGAACACTACTAAGGGTATATGATCATCCCATGAGACACCAAAATCGATTACCCATGAAGTTAACATGTCTTCCAATATTTGTATCATCAAATCGGAATGCACATCTGTATGAGGATGATATGTCGTGCTCATAGTCAATTGAGTCCCAAGGGCTTACTGGAAGGATTTCCAGAAACAAGATTTGAACCTCATATTTCTATCTAATACTTTTGACATTGGTACACCATGCCTCTTTACCACTTCTCGAATATATATTTTTGAAATATCCTCTACCATATGAGTTTCATGATTAGGTATGAAATGGGCCTACATGGTTAGACGATCCACTATCACCAAAAGGAATCTTGTTTCTGGACTATTCATGGAATTCCTGTAACAATATCATTGTTATCTGATCCAATTTCCACACATGGATGGGAAAATATTGTAACATACCGGTTGGTCTCTAATTCTCTACTTTAAGCTACTGACAAGTTAAGCACTATGAAATGAACTATGCCGCCTTACTTTTTATGTTGCTCCACCAAAACAATGTATTCAATTCCTTATACATGTTTTGGGTACATGGATGTACATCCCATCTCGAATAGTGGTAATAATGAAGGTGTTGTTCATGAAAAATAATAGGTACAACCATCTGATCTCTAAAACACAAAACTGAACCCCCCATCAAGATTCCATCCCTCAATGGTCTCCCAACAATTGTGTTTTGAACTTACAACTAGGCATTCTGAATTAGATGATTTTGCCTCTATGATCATTTTTACTAAATTAGAAACAAGTGTATCTAAAAGGAAAACTACAACATCACCTTGACAATCACATTCCACATGATTGATAGCTAAGACCTATATAAACTACCATTTATCTGAAGCTTTTTTCCAACATTGAATATGACTTTCTACTCAATGAATCAGCCACCAAATTTCCTTTCCTCAGTGTGTGCATCATTTAAATGTCAAACATTTGGAGATACTACATCTATATCCTTGGCCTCAGATTCAATTCCCACTGTAATAATATGTGTTTCATGTTTTTGTTATCTGCAAGCTCAATAAATTTATGACTAATGAGATTATGTCTCTATGTTTTCAAAGCATGGATGTACGAATCTTACTCCAAACCAAGTGTTGTGTAATTATTCTCATGCACCATCAACTACCTTGAACATTAAGTAACCACATGATCCTTTTGTATGAGAACAAAACCCAAACTTGATCCTGAAGCATCACAATACATCACATACCCTATCCTGATTCTGGAAAGATCATGACAGGTGTCGATGTAATCCAAACATTAAGTTCCTAGAAAGACATTAGATATTTATCCTTCTATTGGAATGGATAATTATTTTTTTCCATAGCTGTCATTTTTGAATCTCAGCATGATAAATCACACACAAATTTTTGGTAGTAACCAACCAATCCAAGAAAACTGCATATCTCAAAAACATTATTCAGTGGTTTTTAAGAGATAATGGATTCTTATTTTTTAGGATCAATAGAAATTCCTTTCATATAAATGACATGACCTATGAAATATACTCATTATATCCTAATATATCACATTGATAATTTTTCATACAAACAATGTACTATCCAGATTTGTAACATTGCTTCCAAGTGTACCTCAGGATAAGCTCTTGTCTTTTAATATAACAAAATTGCATCCACAAACACCACAAAAAAAAAGAATCTAGATATTTTTGAAATATCTGATTCATCAATTCCATGATGTATGCTTGTACATTAATTATACTGAAATTCATGACTATATATTCATAGTGTTCCTATCTATATCTGAAAACTCTCTCGGGAATATACTCATTTCAAACACTCAATTAGGGATATCCTGATCTCAATTCAATCATAGTGAACAACTGAGATCCCATTAATTGATATAAAAGATCATCAATGTGTAGATGTGGATATCTGTTCATTATCATAACTTGGTTATGCTTACGAAAATCAACACACAACTGAAGATTTTCATCTTCCTTCTTTATGAAAAAAATTGTTGTGTCCCATAGAAAAGTACTTGGTCGAATGAAACCCTCGATTTACAGCTCCTTTAACTGCAATTTCAATTCCTGTAACTCTATTGGAGGCATCCTATATGAAGGAATGGAAATATTACCGGCCCTCGGATAGAGATCAATCTCAAACACTACTTCCCTTAGAGGTGGTAACGTTGAGAAGTTCATGGGAAATACATATTGAAATTCATCCACAACAGATGGAAAACTATTTTCCTCGAACTCTTCCATTCATGCCAAAGTCAACACTACCAATTGTTATGATACAATTCCCACCATTGGATCAAACAAGCTCTTTTCACCCTTTATTACAATCCTCACTTCTCTAACGAGATGATCAACACTATCCTCAGTCCTGAAACTAACTGTTCTTCGATAATAGTCACTTTTAGTGTTGAACGTTGTTAGCCAATACATACCCATTATTACATCATATACATCTTTATCCATCATCAAGAAGACCCATTTTTCCTCATCTCCATCAACAGTTATAGCACATGGTCTACCCAAAAAGTCTTGACATTCTCGTTCAGAGTGAGGAGTTTGCAGTTTCAAAACAGAAGGCATCATTTCCAATTTTAAGCATAAGAAGACAACAATACAAGAAGAAATGATGGAATGAGATTCACCAGTATCAAACAAGACTTGGAAATAGCTATAATTCAATAGAATAGTTCCTCTCACTGTAGATGGTACAACCTGATCACTAAATATCATATGCTTAGCTCTATACAATTGTCTCTTCACTACACAATTCTCCTTGTTTCCTAGATATGGTTTCATTGTTTGAGGTGTCATTGTATTTCTAGAATTACCATGTCCAGATCTACACTGCTAATGAGAATAATTCTATTTTCCACGTCCAGTCGAAGAATACGATGCTTACAATACCTAAAAAGTGTCTCGAGAACCATACCTTGGAGCACTGTGACTACAACTTTGAAGATGTCCCATCATGTTGTGATTATGACATGCTATGGGTTGTGCGGTACAATCTCACATTATGTGCTCAAGAAAACAACATTTAAAACTACCTTATTTTATCTATGGTCATGAGGAAGGATTATTGATCCAACCATCTAGTTCTAATATCCACTTTCACCTTGGAAATTGGTGTCCCTTTTTTGCTTGTTCCCAGAGGTTGAGTTCAAAGCATTTTATTTAGATATTATCATGCCTCCTCCCATATATCCTAAGATATCACGTTCTTCCATAGTTCCTATGTTCACCATCTCTCTTATAGTCAATAATAAAAAGTACTGAAATCATTGATCGAATCTTTTATTGTAGCCCATATTTCATGATGTGTGCCTTTAAAGAGGCAATTGTCACAACATATGGTGCAAGGCATGCAATATTCATGAATATAGCTGCAAAATCTATAATAGAGAGAATATATTGTTTTAGGCTGAATAAGCCTTTCAATTTCTAGATTTTGAACTATGAGGATAAAATTTATTGTTAAAAAACTCCTCAAAATTCACCCATGTAAGTCATTCATCAAATTTATCCTACACCACTAAATCCCACCACTAACGTGAAAGATCTTCGAGCATATATTTCAACAGTATACCACTATCTCTATTAGTGTTTTGATGAAGTAAAAGACATGATTCATCGTATATAGCCACACCTTCTCCTTCTCGGGTTCAGAATCACCCTGGAAATTTGGTGGATTTTACTTCTTGAACAATATTCTATGATTTTCATGTCGCAGCTCATTCAATTGGTTCAATGTGTCCACATCGTGAAACTCATGGACAATACTCTGAACCAGATCTTGGTTTAAACATGGTTCACATGAAACCACATTCTCTACAGCTTTATCAGGTTGGTATCGACGATGCCTACAAGGTTCCATTTTCTAAACTAACAACAAACTCTATTAGTATCACTCTCTAGGTACGGCTGGATTATTATTTAAAATTCTATCACATCTACTATCACAATATTGTTTCCCAAAAAATCAGTTTTCCATGTTCAACCATTTTGTGAAAACACTTCACATGCTTTTGAAAATTAAACCATTTTCAAAATACAATAAGCATTCTATTTTTTAATATCTTTAATTTTAAAACCAATTCCATTATTTTTCCAATATTAACACTTTTTTCACAACAGGAAAATAATTCCTCAAAATGATGTATGCACTCCTTTATGTAATTCATTCCTCTATAATGCATGTCTTTGTCATCTCATTGGCTAAACCCATGATGATGGGACTTAAAAATTCTATAAGTGTCTCCAAAATTTATTTACCAAACTCCCTAGTAACATTAAGTTCATCATAAAAGTATTAGCAACGTCCTTTTATACTGTACAATTCAATTTTCAAAGATCTTACTCCTTTTTAAAATTCCAACCGTAGGAAAAGACAAGAATGGATTTCATCTCCAATACTAGAAACATTGATGACTACATGTTAGGAATGGACCGAAAAAGATGATACCATCTGTAATCACCAACCAATTATCATTGGATTTACAGTACAATGACTCATTACTAGGCCTACAACGACACCACATGATGCCCAAGGCTTGAAATAAATACCGAAAGGTTTCAAATATATGTGGGGGACAATTTATCCATTAATAAATATATCAATAAACCTAAATACCATACCAATCATTCACTATATGAGGCATGAACAAAATGGAAGACAACTCAACAACTTCAAGTATCTCAAAATCACATCAATGTAAGAAACAAAAGAACAATAAAAAAGTATAAAAGTACACAGAGGATAGACTACAAAAAAATCTCTAAAGACCTCAAAAATCCATGATTGACATGCTCCAAGATCCAAAATTTCCAAATAGCCCAAATATCACGAGGTAGTGATAAACACATGTGAAACATTAATTTTTCCCTTGTCCAGAAAGATATCATCTAGAAAAGAACAAAAATTCCAATGCAGGGTTGAGTATAAAACATAGGAGGTTTTACCCAATGACTACCCGAATCATGCCACAAATATAGAAGAGCTAGAAAAAAATTATATAAAAAATTTATACAAAAAAACTTCTCAAAAACACTTTATGACTAAATATAAACAATATACCATAACCATTCATTACCAAAACCATACTTGTTTAATAAAAATAAATTTTCCCAACAAGCTATTTTTTCAGAAAACAACCAAACAATATTTACAGCCATTTCACAATATCCCATTATCAGCATACCCAGCCAGTCCTCAAACCCTTTAAACCAACGACACATTCTATGTTTTGACAGGTCTATAATCATGAGTAGTTTCTCGTCGATCTACCATGTGGTCACAAGGTAAATGATTCCCATGTGACATTAACCCATTGGTACCGAGTACAAGGTCATATTTCAACCACAAACTATGTATGAAATTTTCTTGTTCTATTAATCCATTGGAACCACGAACTAGGTCATATTTCAGTCAGGCCTTGTATATGCAACTGGAACACACACCATATATTCCCAACGATCATGCCTAAACAAATCTTTCAATAAAAACATCTTTTTATTGAAAACCATTTCTGTCAAAACTATTTCAATGCCAAAAAATTTCAATTCCAAACCATTTCAATATAAATAAATTTATATTGAAATCCTTTTCTCTTGAAAATATATTATTCATCAACTATGTAACAATTCCATAAAATACATACTATAAAATAATCAATTTAAAATCATGAAACTGAACTCTCTTTTGCACAACAATTCACAAAGATCAGACAATATCAAAAAAACTATAAATCATAACAAATGATAATTTTTCCATGAACTTCAGAATCATTAGACTAATTTGAATCTAATACAATCATTTCATGTAATAGGATTTGAGAGAGAAGACACCTACCTCGATGGTTTTGACGAAAATTTGGCAATAGATGAAGATCACACAATAAAGTGGGTCGATTATCCCTGAACTACCATAGTTCTCTTATCTTAGAAATATCACAACTCAACATTGAATTATTTGGCATAAAAAAATATTGATCTACCCACAATAGTTTCAGATATGATAATTAATGGAGATAAATGATTTATATATATGAAGATCTCAGAAAACATGACAAATCGGAAAAGAATTGTTACATACCTCAAGAATAGGCCTCGAAATCACAAAGGTAAGGCTCTTGGTTGGCTCCAACTCATGTAAGTAGGGTTATCTAACCCTCAATAGAGAGTAAACACGAAATTGTGTCTTTTTTAATCAAAACAAAATATATTGAGAGAAAATGCGAAAGCACCTAGAAAATAGGATCTAGATTTGACCTATGCACAAGGTTTAAGCACGCGGTTTGTGCCAACAGTGTTTGTATCATGCGACCTTCTATGTCAACATAACAGTCCTTATAAAACCTCCAAAATCTCCCATTAATCACCTTTACTATTATTATGGAAATTCTTTTTGGAAACATCCCACTTTATCAAAACACTCCACTTTATGGAAACAACCCACTTTATGGAAACACCCCACTTTATGGAAACAAACCACAGTATGGAAACACCCCACATTATTGAAACAACACACTTTATGAAAAAATACCACATTATAGAAACAACCAAATGTATGTAAACACTCAATTTTATTGAAACTCTCTATTGTATGGAAACTCATTATTTTATGGGAACTCTCAATTAAATACACATAAATTAAAAAATTTGGGGATAGGTGTTATGTACCCAAAACAGGGGGTACTACATGTGGTTTTTTGGGATACGATTCAATAGAAATATATAAAAGGCTTCCTAGGGTACAATATGAATAGTGAAAATGGGCCACTTTGGGATTTTGATCTATATATGTTATAAATAACTTTAGGTTTATTTATAGTTGTTCCTTATCATCAATCCCATCTTTATTTTATCTTTATGTGTATCACTCTATAAACATTAAGACTAGGGATGGATATCAGGGGTTTTTTATTTGGAACTAGTTGGCGTATGGATTATTGAATATCATTTTCATTGTATTTATTTTTCTCTTCCCATTTTCTTTATTCTTTAATTCAATTTCATATATATTACATTCATAGACCACCAATGTATGGATGGTTTATACAAAAATTTCTTGACAAATTATACATCTTATAAAATCATTTTCATTTTTCAAAATACTCTACAATGATTAAATTTTATTCAAATAACACTTTTTATCATCATAGGAGGACTGAAGATGCCCCTCAGTTTAGTCATGGTTCATTAAAGTCCCTATATAATGAGCTAACAGTGTTTTATAATGAGAAATCCTCACTTAAAAATTCATTTTAAACCCCAGTTACTAATATTTATCATATAAAAATAAAACAAATATTATATATATTTAATCAAAATTCTATTCTAAATGAAAACCACACATGTATTAGAATATTCAAGTCCTTAGTAATTTAGAAATATTATATACTCATAGTTTTACATAACAAAATGGAAAAATCACTAATGAATTAAAATAATCCATTTCAATGTATAAAATCCATCATAATGTAGGTTGAAAACATGAGATTAAGGAAATTATTGAATAATGTATTCATGATTTACAGAATTTAAAAATCATTATGTAAAAATACTCATTATTTCAAAATGAATGTTACACTAAGGATCCAATATAAATATACCACAAAAATCATTTATCATTCAATTTTATATTGATTTTTTCATGTATTGTGAAAAAATAGAGTAATGTTTCCCTATAATAATCATTTATATTCATTTAAAATTTAAAATATCTATAACTAATGGCATAATATTCTAATATTTTAATTTGGTATTGGAATCTCATATCTCTATGTCAAAATAACAATTTTTTAAAGGTCATTATGTTGTGGAATAATATAAATATTGTAGGTCCATATCAACTTCTATCTGAGATATAACATTATTTGTTTTAGTAATTCATGATTCGTACTTCTCCAAATTTATTAAATATTAATTATAATTAGGTATTTTACTTTAAATAATAGTGTTTTATGATTAATTTTTTCCTTCATCAATTTTTTTAAAAATTTCAATCATAAAAAATTATTAATGAAAAAAAAGATATATAGTGAATTTTAATGAACATACCATTTATATTTTTTCCCAAATTACAAAAAAATAATTTTTTCATTTCATAAAATTTTTTTTTATTATATTAAAATATATACAATCTTATTTAATTTTATAGATTAAATATTCCACAGAAATAATAAAAAAATAATAAATTGGTAGTATTATATGTAATTATGAATGAAAAAATGTTATGAAATATATCAAAAATTAAGGTTATAAAATATACACAAACATGACCCTTTACTTCTAATTTATATAACTATCAATATACTCTATAAAATAAAACATACATTGTCAATAGAAACCATTAATTCATTATACACATAAAAAGATTCAAAATTAACAATATCATGAAAATGAAAATCCTTCAATTAGTAGTGTTCAATAATTCTTTCTATATAACTATAATTCATAACACCTCCGATATTCCACTCATATTAAAATACATTTTTTAATATAAAAAACATATGATATGCTTAAATAAGTAAATTTTATCTTTTTAATCTTGATAATTTAATTTGTGGCATTCTTAGTTTGATGTAAATGATTATTAACCATAATTGATCAATATATCTGAATTTTTAATTCTAAATAAAACTAAAATAATAAATTAGGATATTAAATTTTTTTAGTTTATATAGAAATATAAAAGATTACTCAAAAGAAGTTCTAATCCTTAATGATAATTAATTATTTAAAAATAATCATAATCAATATAATGTATCCCTTATTTAAAAAAACACATTTTGGGTTTTATTCTACATTTTTTTCACAATGGTTTAAGAAAACATACCTTGATAAATGATTAGGAATTGATCATAGTATTTATAATATGGTGGAAATTTTATTCTTCCGTTTTTATTTTTTCAATCCCATCAACACGATGATTCAAACCCGTAATCCTATTTCCAACTAAAAATAAGTCATTTAATTGTACTAATGAATATATATTTGAGGGATAAATTATATTTTAATTCCACATACTTAACAAAAATTTCGTACACTCTATGTGCTTAATGAATATTTAAATATAAGGTGTCTGTAAAAATCACAGGGGATAAAAATATATTGTTGGTACTAATAATTTCATTATAGATTAAAATCATCATATTCCTAAAGTAGTTGATAACATTTTCATGTAGTGTTGAATACACCTAGAATCTCTATTTAAATTGGTCATTAGAAACAATATATCAATGAAATTTGGTTAACTATAGTGAATAAAAATTATATCATTGGGATATTATTTCTCAACATGAATAATATAAGTCTATTTATGTAATTAAAAAAATAAAATAATTAAATATTGAATAGATCATACCATCAATCATGCTGATAATTAAAAAATAATTTATTATATATATTTTAAAAAAATTGACTAACAAAATTAAAATAATTATCATGATTAATAATAATTTTCAACGATACTAAATTAATTTTTTTAAATAATATTCTCTTCTACATCTAAAGTAGGGTAATTTTAGGTTTTTCTAAGGATCAATACCCCACATATAAATTATTAATTATCCCAAATGTTTGAGTGATGATGAAGAGATTCAAAATAATTATATCATCTTCTTATATATATTTAATACATAACATTTGGAATAAAATTTTATAGTGGAACAAATGATGAATAAAATTGGTTAGAAATTGATGGAAAATGATTGAAAAATAGAGGAAATTGTGTGAATAAAATGAATATATGTTATTTTGGTTATAATTAGAATGGTAGATGTTTAGAATAATCAATAAGTTAGTTTGAAAACTATTCCAGGTCGAATTGAGTAGATTCTTTGTGTTTTTACTGGGAGATAGTTGTGGTGGTTGGGGATCATTAAAAATATTTTCTGTAAATAATTTTGGGTTCACATTGGGAATTTATAAAAAATAATTACTATATTAATATAAAAATCATGAATTGTATTATAATTTATTTTTCTAGGACATCACATTTCAAGAAATGTTTCAATGAATAGAATCTTGATTGAAAATTATTACCTAAAATGTATTTTTAATATATTTTTGAAAGTCCTATTTCAAATGGTTGTGTAATTATCAATGAATGTTCCATATTAATAAAATAGATACCTCGAAACATTAAATCATTATGTTCATTGATGAGATTAATCGATCGAGGTTTAATGTGAAATTGCAGATGAAATTTATAATGTGAATTATATTTGAATAATTATAGGTTTATATTAAAATAAAAATCACATTCTATTAAAAAATATTTTCTCTAATATGTCCGGATACTAGATATATTTAATGTTTTTGTTTCATTTTTCATATATTTTCGAGGGATTTCATGATTTTTTTGATCAAGTTAGATATCGTATGAAAAAATTCCTCTTGGTTTATATTATGCCTCACTAAATAGACCTTGGTTTTGATGTTGTTTTTTCATCAAGAAATTAACCTATAACCTCTCTAAAATGAATTGTGAAAGGTCTATACCCCATGATTAATTTGGTTTCAGGATCTCCCAAATGTATAATGAATCAAAGAATACAATGTCATTATGTCTTTCACAAGAAATTATATTTTAAAATTATTATTTAGAATACTTGTACATGAAAACATTGTCAAATTATTTTACACCATTCATAATTCATCGGTACATTCTATGGTGTAATATATCCACTATTAAATGATCATACTTTTTTAACCATCTGTTTTTATTTATATAATATTTAATTAATATAATTACACTATAATTTTTAAAATATATTTAGATTTTTTTCCCTTAGTAAAATAATTATAAGTAAACTACCATATATTGAAAACCATTTTGATGTTCATTTAATTAGTTTCATGGGATAAGTTAGTAATTTTGAGGTACCTTATCTGGAGTCATGAAAATGAAACAACTAACAAATTAGTAAAACAAGGTTCCTAAAATAAAATTACAATTTAAATAATGAAATAAAATATACATGGATTACAACCTATCTATAGATTTATTTTAATTCAAATGATTCATGTACCTAATTCCCTTTTCATATCAGAAGAGATGAAACATCCAAGTAAAACGTGTTTAATTTTGTGTTTTAGATATATTTCCTTTAACTATAATTAGTTTAGGTAATTAATTTGAATGGTCATTGTTTCTTATGGAAATATTGTCCTTACTGGGAAGGGTCCAATCAATCATGACTTGATATAATATGAAGAAAATGTAAATGTGAGTTAAAAAGTAATAATTTATCACCCATAAGTAGTAGTGCTCTATAAATTTTCCAATCATTCCAAATCATTGGGTTATAGTATTAAATAATTGAATTATTATATGATTCTATCCTCATATATTGTAAATAATCTATCTCTGAAAAAAATTTCATCCAAGATTCGTATTCTCCCTAATTAATATCATTATAGCCCCATATAAGTTTTTGGAATGATCTAGTGGGACATAGAATGATGAAATTCACAAATGTAACGTTAATATCGTTCTATAGAAAAAAAATATCATTATTTTCTATATTTGAGAAATATATTTTTCCAATACTAATCAAATATTACAAAATCTAATTTATCATATTGTTTGAACACAATATATTTACACTCATTTTGAGGTCAGTAAAATGATTCTATATTATTGAAAACATCATTTTTATATATCACTAGACAATATTAATGTTTATCAATGTATGTTCCACAAATTATAATATATATCTTAGTTACTCTAAGTCTTTGGATTCCATTTTTCATAAGAAAATTTATTACCAACATCTTCAGGATAACATAATTGGAATCATCTTCTACTAACCGTGATAATGAATCAATAAAAACAACAATGAATGCTAAAGATAAATTATTTTGAAAGTGAACCGTGAATTATATTCCATAAAATAAAATCTTGATTTATGATACCAAGATTGAATGATTAGTTATCAATCTAAAAATATCTATGATAATATTATAGAATTATTTCAATATTCCTAAAATATATATTTACTGATTGAATTTATTATATCTGTTATAATACACATTAATAATAAAACTAATTGTTTTTTATTATAATTTATGTATATATGTGGGTGTAAGTTATAGGATTATTTTCATCCATAAAAAAATATTAAACACAATGTATCAGTAAAAAATATTATAATATGCATTTCAATGTAACTATTTTAGAATATTACAAATGGCATAAGGTATAATGTGATTCTCCATCCATGCCTCATTTAATTTCTTGTAATAAAAAATATCTTCATTATATCACAGATTTAGTGGATATGTTATAATCATCATTCATTATATAAATCATCCCACCATTATTCAATTAAATATTGAGAATGTCCAAACATTCAATACAAATTGATGGGATTTGAATCTAAACATCTAATGGATTTTACTAATCCTTCAAAACTTTTTTATTTCTTTTGAGTTTAAAACCTTATTTGTTGTTTTTCTTATTGATTTTATTCCATCAACGAGTCCAATTTTATTGGTTCAATTTATAGGTTTCACAAAACATATATATACAATTATCCATGGCATTTCCGTTTTGTATTTCACAAATACTTCTACAAATTGGTTTTATTTATCCTTAAAAACCATAGCACTCAAAACCACCAGTAGGTTCTACCATATTCATATAAATTATTATCTCAAATTTCTAGGTATATTATTTATAATTATCATTGGGGGTTTCATATTTTCCAAATCAATTTAGAGAAAAAAAATCCCATGAACTGTTTTATAATATAGTATTATCTTTCTTTATATATAGTGGTTCATGTACGTCCTCTCTTTTCATATAATCTATCACACCAATAAGATATATTTTAACATTTACCTATTCATGATGTTTCAATTATTGTACCTAATAGTATATTATATAAATGATCATCTTAAATATATATATATATATTTATTTATTTATTCCTCACTATATTTATCTCATATGATGTGACTTTATCCTCTACCACAGTCAAAATAAATCACCCTTGATTATCACTAAATAATGCTTCCATCATATATATAATTTGTATTTATACTATGATTAATAACTAAAATTCATTTTATATATGAAAAATAAAAAAAATTATTTATAATAAAAAACATTCCCACCATTATTAATATATATTATGTAACAAATCAACTACATAATATATGAATCTAATTATTAAAGGTAAACTCACATGATCACGAGATTCTTATAGAAATATTAATAAAAAAATTTAATGGAACATGATTGAAACATTATCCATAATTAGAAAGGGAATTTCAAAATATGTCCTATAATATCCCTAGGTTTTGTTGGGATATATATTTGAACTATAATTTAGAACCCACCATATAACAAAATTACTCCCTAGTATATAAATTTAACATTCATAGATAAGATTTATTTTCAAACATGATATAATGTAGTATACTATAAATTTAATCTGTTTGTAGTTTTTATGCATATTTTCTTGATCATCAGAGTGAATTTTTTATATTTATATTCCACATATCCTTGGGGAGTACTCTCTTATATTTGGAAAGGTTGATGGTATTATTAGAAATTATATGTATTTAAATTTTCTTTATAAATCCTTCCTACATCTGGTTCATCATTCTAATTTATTTTTTTTTTGATTATTTGTTATATATATCATACACAACATCCTTATCTTTATAATTTATTCAGCTTATATATTTATGTCTCCTTCTTCTCTTTTCGTCTCCTCATTGTTAAATCCATTTACATATCCCGTAGAACAATAGTATTCTTAGAACTGTACTTAGTGTCTGGTATATTTTTATTTAGAAATTAATCCCAATAAAATTTTAATTTTATTGAAAATATGATTTTTATTTCATCAATATATTTTTATAATCCTTCAATTTTATCTCAAATTGATAAAAATTACATTTATGTTGTCTGATTAATTTTTTTAACACTTCATTTAAATTAGGATGAGCCTTGTGGAATTGATATTGAATTTCTTTTGATTTTATTAATATAATATTTGACTTATTCATTATTTAGATTCATGTTATTGTGGTATAATATTTTGATATTCATGTTATAAAATGGGAAATTAAGGAAATCCTTGAGAATGGTTAATGTTATTCCTTCTTAATGTTGTTTCCAACCCTTTATTTAATTCATTGGTCAAAATTATATGAAATATTTATTTGACAAAAAGGTTAATGTATGTAATAGCTCAATAAAAATTATCCTCCTATTGTTTCTCTGCAATCCCAAAATGAATGTCGTAAAATTGATATTTAACTCTGTATACTTTTCATGTATTTTTTTATAACTTGGATAAAGATCCGTGATATTAAATTGATAGAGACGCATATAATTTCATATAAAATTTTTCAATGTTGGATAATAAATTCTTCTACCCTCATATGGATTCATAATTTACTTGGGGGGAATCACATACCACACCACAAAAAAACCATTCATAGAAATTCCTGAAATATATCTGATACAATGTTATTCATTTTGTAAAAATTACTCTTTTGGATGATAAATAATAAATGGCTCATTAAATGTGGCTAAATCCAATAATTAATAATTTTAACAATATCCAATGTTTTACCTAGTGATATGGTAAATATATAAATATCATAGAATGTATCTCTCACACATTAACAATAGTTTTCCATCCCTATTGAGTGAAATTATTAATATCTTTCTGGGGGTTTCCTATTTATTATTTTCAAAAATACATATGTAATATTTCTTAAAATCACCTCCCATATAGTAATCAAAACACTTGGTAGTCCTTATGAATATCCATTAATAATACCATTTAATGAAAATGTAATGAATATCAATAATATAGTATCATAATAAACCCCATTATACATAAAGTCATCACATTTAATTTTTGAATTATTTAGGCGTCTATGGTGATCTTCACTAGGCATTAAAAAAATATTCAATAATTTTATATCATTTATAAATTGCTTGATTTTTCCCCCAAAATATTATTAATTGATTTCAGTTGATATTCGATTATTAGTATCATATATAAAGAGATATCCAAAATCCATAATGGACATATCATACATCATTGGTCGAACTCCATCACAAATATTTCCATTGCATGATTTTTTTCTGCCGAAAATCATCCTTTTATCAATGGTAATTAATAGAAAAATACATATATCCAATTCATAAAAACTTAATATATATACATATACATAACTAAATGTATTATTTGAGTAATCATGGTTCCTCTAATTAACAAATGAACTGCTAATAGAAACAAATAAAACCCAGGAATGTAATTATTAAATAAATGATGAAAATATAAATACAACCTTATATATATATATTCCAATATACTATATTGTTGAAAAAAATATTTCAGTTTTGCCTATTGCTTTGAAATATTCTATTTCCCAAAAAATAGTTTCAAAATATTTATTTTCTCTTGGTCATTGTCAATTCCAAATAAATATTTTAAAAATTTCATATTTATATTTTACTTAGAACCATTAATTAAATAGAAAATAATATATTGTATATTTACATGGTCAAAAAATTGAAAATATAGAATCCCAAAATACTCAGACTACAATAATTATCAATTAATTTAATATTTAACTTTGTAGTCCTAATTTTCATTAAAATCCCATATTTGGTAATAATGAATAAATTTATTGATTACGAGAAAAAAATTAATATGATTGAATGATTTTATAAAAATACCATATGATTCAATTTTTGAATGAATTTAATTAATTATATGTTAAATATATATTATTATCAACCATTATGTTGATCAATTTTAGTCAGAACTATCATATCCTAAATCTTGAAAATTGATTTGTCTATGTGATCCAACATAGAATATGATACATTAAGTCACAAAATCAACTAGAAGAGATGACACAAGTATATTATAATAATAAATATATCTCCACCCAAAATTTGTATCCCTCTACTATTAATAAATTTTATATAAAATGAACAAGGAAAAATGTATATATTTAATATCAATATGCTCTTAAATAATAAAAAACACATCTACAATTTAGAATAAAAAACATTAATATACTATTAATTTACAATAATATAAAAGAGTAATCACTAATGAGATACTGTGAACTTATAAAAAATATGAATTCATCATAAAGGATCAATAAACCTAAAGAGTAGTTAAAAGATAATATTTTTATAAATATATACAAATTGAAAATATCAGTCTTATAGTAATTATTGCATTTTAATAAATACTTCAAGAAATATATCATGTGGTTAATCCTTAAACAAAATTACCTATTTATTTTATATATATCTAAATTTTTATAGTATTGTAATGGGATAATTTTATACTATAACCATTAGGATTCATTAGTTTGTAATTCAAATCATTCATGATAATGGTTCAATATTAAAATATATTACAACGACTAAAATTATATATCTCCATGGCAGGAAAAATATAATTAAAGGGTGTTTTATAATAACATAATAAAATGATATGGTACTTTCCATTAAAATATCATAGGGATAGACTAATCAAATTTTATTATCCCTTGTTCAATCATCAACAAATCCTTTCACATTAAATAGTAACCTGGTGTTATGGAATATACCCAATGATTCATTGATTAGTTATTTTACATCATGAAATAATAAGTAAATTTAAATCATTTGAGAAAATTATTTATTGAAATAATAGATTGGGAAATAATTTCAGATAAGTTTATATCATAATATTATTATAAATAATATTCCCATAAATCATTATAATATAATATAATTTGTGATTTTATTTTTTATTTTTATCTAATATAAATATCTCTGTTTTTAAATAAAATTTATACAAAATAAAAAAAATTAATAATTTTATTTAATTAGTTGTTATTTACAATGAAAATAATAACAAATATATTTGATAATTTTAGGATACCAAATTCCCAAACAAATAAAATTTAACTTTTCCATTGAAAATTTTCCAACATGTCCTAAAAAATTAATTTTTCTATGGTAACAATGAATAATCAATATTATTAACATAATTTAATATATAAAAATGTAATGTTAACAGAACACATTGAGATATTATTTCCCAAAAATACCACTTATTTGAAAAAAATTCAAATATTGAATCCCCTAACCTAACATATTTCATCCTTAGATTAGTAATTATGAATCATCATATTTAATTTATATGAATTTGTTTCTCATAAATAATATATATTTATTTTATTCATTCAAAAATTAATCTATATTAAATCTATTTATAGTATTTAAGTACATATAAATATCTACATACAAATAAATTAATTATAATCAAGAGTACTTTTGAAAATTTTATTATCATGTTTAATGTTAATGTATTATTGTTAATAATTAAAAAGGATTAAAAAGAAAACCAAATTAATTAAATAAAACATGTGATTCTAAATTAAACTCCATAAAAATAATACCTCCAATATATTTTTAAAAAATATAAACTAAAATTTCTTTGCATTTTTCTATTGTGTTCACAATACTGAAATTTATAGATTAGGATATATATACCCTATTTTTTCTATTTTATTCCATTTTTAAAAGAATAATTTATTTTCACATGCTAGAGTAACCATAAAAGAATAATTAATTAAATAATTATGAACAATTCTCTAAAAACACTATAAATTTAGCATTAAATTGTTTCTCATTCAAAAAATTGTTTCCTATCAATAGCCAACTTTTTATTTGATCTAAAATGAAGGTTAAAATGATACATGTTTTTTTTACGAAGTGTAAATCATCATTTAACATGGGATGAATTAATTATTTTTCTTGACATCTAAATAATTAAATAGATACAAAATAAAATGATGATCCAAATGATTGAAAATTTAAAAATAGAATATATTGATTATTTTATTTTTAATACGATTGAAAATATTCTTATTTGGACTAGGATAAAAAATCATTTTATAGTATTGATGGGTAATATTAAAATATTATAGTAAATATTAAATTAATTAATATAAAAAAACAATTAGAAATTTAATTTTAAATATTTTCCTATAATTTTCTAGAACGAATAATAATCAATCATAATATTATGACATTTTCATAATTAATATCATTATTTGATATCCTATATATAATTAATTCCAAATATACTAAAAAAATAAATTTTTAATATCCAATAAATTTTCTGAATATTAGTCAAATTTATTGTAATAAATAATAAAATGTTTCTAATGATGTGATATATATTTCATAAATGAAAATTTATCCTGGAATAAGTGGAAAAAATTAATATAGGTATAGTATTCCCTCCACAAAATATTGAATTAAAATAATCCCTCAATTTTATCCATTGTGAAGAAGAGGTCAAAAAAGAATACATGTTGTTTAATAATTATAAGATATAAAATAATAAAAGAACTAATTTTTATTCAATATTTAATGTTTATATACTTAAAATATTATTGAAATTAATTAATTACATTGAATAACAATACACATGTTCGAGTTCTTGTTCATTTTATTATTGCATTAAAAAAAGTATACATTTAATGAATTGTATTTCATTATATATATCAATAGTATTAAAATTTTATGTAATTTCTGCCAAAATATCACATAGTATATAATTTATATAGAATATTCAGGTGATGATAGGTTATAATATCAATGATTAATATGAACACATTGGAGATAAAAAAACATGATCAAAATAAAATAACATGAGTGCATCAAAATACAATAAACTAATTAGGGAATGGAGGAATCCTAATGCTAAGTAGGTTTCTCATCATCTTCAAAAAAAGTTTTATACTCTCTCTCTCTCTGCATCATGTAGTGTAGGGAGTATAGAATTTTAACTCATGATATACTTTCTATAATTGTTAACCTCGTGTTTATTTCTTTATAAACAATTATTGAAAATATTAATGAATATTGGTTTTTTAATATGTGTGTTTTATAGGAATGGGTAATACCAATTCTAGATGAACTTGAAACTAATTATATAGTGGGAATTGGCTGTAAGAAGAGTTTTGTGGAGACATATATATGGAATCAAGTTTATGGTGGTTATAGAAACAAATATTGTAATAACTATAGTTATTGAGAATTATTGATTTTGGAAAAAATTGAAATTATAATATTTTTTAAGGGGGGTATAAATTATTGTAATACATTTATTTTCTAGAAAATTAATATATAATGGGGGATATTTTACTTGTTTTACTCATTTTTTGTGTATTATGGGTCTACTGTCCTCAACTCGAAATCCACTAACTGATGCCAATTGTTGGGTTTCTAGATGAACTGAACCACACCTACCTATACACCAGAGGTTGCTGGCTAACAGAAAGCGGCTCATAGGTCTCGTAGGGAGACAATACCCTCTTTACTAGAGTATGCCACAATAAAATATACATTAAATAGAGGAATCAATAAGAACCAAATAATGAAATTCATAAGTAACCGACTCCCAAGCTGGATGGAACCACATAAAATATTAAATATATCATTCCATGCAACACTGCCATGTGAACTAAACCCAAAAATTTAGGCAAGCAGTACAATCCCCAAAATGGTCTAGACTCTAAAACTAGAACCTCCCCCACACTTGTCGAATGTCTAACTCAACTCCCTATCATATATCCCTTTCCCTTGTCCTGACCTGCAAGTGTGAAATAATCTTGGCTACACAATGATCAATCGAGTAGGGTTTGAGTATAACTCAGTAGGCCACCACCAAAAATGTCTAGAAAATATCTAGTAAAAATAGATATTGCATGAATGTTATAAATAATTGTAAGTAAAAGTAAAAAAAATCAATAAGATATTTTAGACAATGTTCCTTTAAATTATTTTACCATTGAATACAGGTTCACTAATTAGGCATCCCATGGTATAAACTACAATTTTTAAATGTTCATTGGATTAGGGATGTGTAATATTATCGAGCATATGTGAATAAAATCAAGTCTCATATAACTATGAAACCCATTATGATGACCTCATAATCGTCACCATGAATACCTAGTTCTAGTGGAGTGAAACCATTAGTGGAATAAAACATTTTCCATTACCAAACCTATTAATTTTGGGGTGGATCTTGAACCTCGGCTCAACATGACCCGTAGGCGTAGAAAAAAAAAGTCGATACCCCACTCTAAAAAGCCATGCACACTATCCTTCTTCTCATTCACTGCAATTAACCACATCATAGAAACTAATAACCAATATCATTTGTAAAATCACTACAATATAACTAAATGATAATTTAACATTATGCATCAATCCATTAACACATTTATAATTTATATTTCTTAACCCATTATCCCCATTTTACATTTCCCATTCCTATCAAACTATGTATATTCAAGTGTAAACAAAATTCCTTATCATATTCTGATTAATCCAATTTAACCTATTTAAATGTCAACCATGAAATCCCTTAGACTTTAACAATAGTTGACACAACTAGAAACTATCCATTATAACTTATTATATATACCAATTAACCTACTCACTAATTCTCTACATAATTATGAGTTAACTTCAAATATTATATTTACACTATCCCAATTATGAGGGCTGAAACACAGAATGAGTGGCCCTAATTTGGTCAGGTCATCCTCCATCCATTCCAGGAGGATCATGAGGGGTTCAATTGGATGATTTGAAAACAATTTTGTTAATCCATTCAAAGAAAACCATGAGAAGAATAAGGTAAAATGAAGAACATATCCCTACGGGGCCAAAACCATGTATAAACTAAGAGATATCACTTGTAGATCACCATTATTGAATCAATTGGAAAAAAATTGCTAACTAAGTCCTTATATCTTTATTCAACATCCCTACGAAGGATAAAACTAAATCCCATCAAGAAAAAAGGTTTTTTGAGCTTCTGATGGATGGATAGAAGAGATGTAATCCCAAAACAAAAAATAGAAGAATGAGAGGGATTAGTCTTACCCTGATCATTATTTCTCATCTAAAAACTCTCAAAATGGCCCTATGATGAGGGATATTAATCCTTGGAATCTGTTAATGCTTTCAGGGCATCATTAGGGTGAATGATAGATGAAAGGAAGAAAATACCGACTGGAACATAAATACCCATAGTTGATTTATTGTAATATTTTAAATGTTACAATGTCACACGGTTTACCCACATGGTTTACCAAACCGTGCATAAACTGTGTATATTGTACTATATAAAAATAGATCTATCTCATAGTAACCTCGTATTTCAGCACAGTTTTCACTAACTGTGTGAAAACCGTGCAACGTGTCAAAAAACCCAAGGTTCTCTAATTCATTAATATCTTGAACCCCCTAAACACCACTGAGTCTCCGCATGAACTTTGGAATACAATTATCTAACAAAAATAAGGACCTCAAACATAAAATTTAAAAAACATTCCTTATAGTAGATTTGGGAGCTTACAACCTCTCCACATTATTACATCTCGTCCCTGAGACGCTCTTTCCCTACATCATTGAGTCCCCATTGAAAATTGATCAGGACACCGGGCCCGAATATCATATTTGCACTCACTTGTTTTCTACTAAATGTTTTTATCATGCCATTTAATGAAAAACAAATGAAAACCCATTCATCATAAGACCCTCTCACCATCATCCACAATAGGAATTAGAAGCCCCTCAAAAGATGCATCAACCTCAGGATCAACATCATCAGTGATGATCACATGTGAGAGATTAGTGTGATACTTTCAGAGTTATAAAAAATGGAAAACATCATGAATCCCAATATAATGATGTGGAAGAGCTAACAGAAAATCCATAGGTCTGATCCAATAACAATCCCAAAGTACCCCCATAACTAGGTGCCAACAGGCCCTGTTTGTTGACATATTGGTGACCTATCCTTAGTGACACCCCAAGAAACAAACTGTCACACACTAAAAACCCAACAGCTCTACGACACTAATCTAGATTTGACTTCTATCTACTCTAAGTAGTTTCCAGATTCTTTAGATTCAAATAATCCTTCTCTAATGCATCCTGCAGAAGACATAGTCCTAACATCTTAGACTATCTACCCTCAAACCAACATAGTAGAGATCTACATTATCTCAAATAGAGTACCTCAAATCGTGCCATCTGAATTGTATCCTGAAAAATATTTTTGTAGGAAAACTCTAAAAGTGACATGTTTCTTCCCCAAGAACCACAAATGAATAGAACATATGTTCTCCACATGTCTTCTAATAATTGAACTGTATACTCTGACTGAAAGTCTGTCTATTGTAGGAATGACATGCTCAAAAACACCTGATTACCAGGTTTCATATATAGGCCCCTCTAAAAACATGTGGTTAAATCTCTATCATGATCTGAAACTATAGTTCTCGGCACACCATGTAACCATACAATTTATCAAACATTCAATTCTCCCAACATGTCAACTGAATAAGTTTCTTAGATCAACAACAAATGAGCCACTTTGGTCAGCTGTTATACAACCAACCAAATTGCATCATTCTTATGCAGAATCCTTGAAAATCCCACTATGATGTCCATAATTATTTAATTCCACTTCTACTATAGAATTAGAAGTTATTGTAATATCTGACCTGGATTCTTATTTTTATCCTTCACCTGTTGACACGAAATTCATAATTCCACAAAAATTGAAACTTCATTCTTCATTCCCGGAAACCAAAAATATCATTGAATATCAATGTATATATTAGTCAAGCATGGATGTACATCACAATTTGACTCATGAAACTAGTGATTCAACTCCTCCCGTACACCTTTTGGCACCACTAAATGAACATGAACTTATGAAACTCCATTTGTACCAAAATCCCAATTAGTAGGTGAATCCCCACCTTTAAGGCCTTCATTCATTGACAAACACTCAAGATCTACCAAATAACTCTCTTAAAATATGCTTATAATTGGGGATTCAACTACTATACATGCATGGTTCATCTGCCAGTGCCATTACTGTACCCCCAAATACATCTTAGAAAAGAAGGCCATTATCTTAGAATTTGAATTGGATTCATGAACCACATGATTCTAAGTATTTTGGCTCAAAGAATCAACCACACTATTACCTTTCTATGGTGTAAAGACAAAATCAAAATTAAATTATTGTAGTTAATAAACCCACATTAATTGTCAAAGATTCAAATACCGATAAGAGAATATGTAATTGAGACATTTATGGTCGATAAACACCATGAAAGGTTCTCCCAACATGTAATTCCTCCAACACTTCATAGCATGAACCAAATAATCTAGATCATGATAATGATTAAGTTAATTCATTTAATGAGGCCTCAATTTTCAAGACCTATAAGATGCAACACAATCATCCTAAATCAAAACAACCCCATGTCCATCATTGGCCACATCACAGAACAAGTTTAACTTCATTCCTAGTTCGGGTAAGATCAAAATCGGTGCAATGGTAAACCATGTCTTCAGCTCTTGAATCTCATTCTCACAAGCCTTTGACCATTCTAACATAACCCCCTTAATTATTTGTAATCTGATTGTCTCATCCAAATGAGATAAATCTATAAAAAAAATATGGTAATAAACATTCAATCCTAGAAAACTATGACTATCATAGGCATTGTTGGGATTCTCCTAAAACAGAACAACCTGCACCTTTTCTGCATCCACTAACACACCTATCTCGGATATGATGTGTCCAAGAATGTTCAACTCAAAAAGTAAAAAATGACATTTTGATAGCTATGAGAAAATATTCTGCTCTCATAGGGTACTCAATATGATGTCATGATTTTTTGGCATGATCGTCATGAGTTTTTGAGTACACTATGATATCATCAATAATGAAAACTATGAACTAATCTTGGAAGGGGTGGATTATTCAGATCATTATGTCCATGACCACATTGTTTTCATTGGTTAATCCAAATGGAATCACTAAAAATTCATACAATCCATAAATGCTTCAGAAATCCATTCGAGATATGTCATAAGGTCTCACACTCCAATGACGATATACCGATCTCAAATCGATCGTAGAAAAAACTGATGCACCTATAAGATAGTGAAACAAGACATATATTCTAGGAAGAGGGAATATTATCTTAACTAACATCTAATTCTACTTTTAATAATTGATACGTAAACTCAGTGATCCATTATCCATCTTAAAAAAACCAGAGATCACCAGGGTGATGTAATATGATTAAAAAACACCTTTTTCTCCGACTCCTCAAGAAAAAACGTAAATTCATATAGCTCTTTTGGCTCTATTCTATATATTGGAATTGAAACTGGCTCCACCCCTAGAAAAAATTCGATCATAAAGTTAACATTACTCTCATGTGGAAACCTAGAAAAGCCCTCCGGAAACACATCCTGAAACTGGTCTACAACAGAATGGAATAATTGATTTGATTTCTCCTCATAATATAACATAATGAATGAAACATAGGTTGTGAGTTCTTCCATCGACATGCATATTAGCCCTGCAAAGCTCACTCTAGTATCCCATTCATCATAAATGACCAAATTACATCAATCAAGATATTTGAGCTTTACCCATTGTCGGTAATAGTCGATTTGGGATTTATATAAAAACATTCAATCCATCCCCATTATTAGGTCAAATCCTGACATCTCTAGGACAAATAGATCCAACATAAAATGATACCCAACATCTTCTAAAGCACATCCCTTACAATTATTGATGTCCTTATCTTGTACCCCAAACAGAGTAACATGTGACATTACTCCACATTCATTAACCACATTCATTCCCAACAAAACTATGATCTAATAAAAAATAAATGAATTTGTAGAAACTATTTCGAATAAAGCAATATTGAGCGTGGAAGTTACAAGAACCATACTTCAAACTATATACTGTCCCACCTCAACACCTTCATGTTTACTCTAAAGTTCATCAATGTGACATGCCCCTTGACCCTGGACTCTTCCCTAATTTCCCTACACTGAGCTACCGTATTGTAAAGGTTGATCTCTCCCCTGATTTCCATGTCCACTACCTCTACCATTACAACCCAGAGAGATCCAACTGACTACCTGATATGGTGTAAGAGACCCGCTTCTTACAAACAACATCTTCCTCTGACCCCCAATCATTCCATGTTTTTCATGGGTTCCTCTATAACTTCTTCATGTGGCCCAGCCTACCAAATGCTCGACACTCGTCTAGTGGGCGAGGAAACTGGTCACACATGTGCCCTGGACTTCCACACATATAGTAGAAAACCTCGTCACCACTCTATGATGCTGACCCCCTCTTTTGACTACTTTGTGTGCATCCACTATGCTGAATGATTCCAAAACAGTTCTTCCTACCATCATAATCCACACCAATTTCCCACCAAAAAAGCACCACAAGTTAACTGCATGAATCTCCCTTCAGGTTCCCCTCCAAGATAATGGTTTGGTCCACCACATTAGAAAACATTTTCAGATTGAAGATACTATCCTAACACCTGATATCATATATCATCACATACTGAATGTCTTTCTCCTTACGTACCACATCTCTTGTCAATGTCAGAACGATGAATCTCAAATCAGTGAAATTACAGGAATTGTCCATTACAGACAGTTTCCCCTAGGTAAAACTAATTATATCCATATCCTTATCATACCACCTAGTGTATAGGGAAATGTGTTCAAGTATATTCTCTTGAAAATCATTCTACTTCATTCATTCATCCTTCTCTGTATGAACCAGGATGTCCCACCAACTCTTTCCTTGACCCCTCAATATATAGTCCTATTAATTGACTCTCTTATCCATAAGAGTCCCTAGACGATAAATAATATTTTTGATGGAATTTAACCATAACTGCTCTACCTCTGGCCCCACCCTATCCATTAAAGATCAGAGGTTGCTATAACTAAAACTCTCGAGGCTCATCAAACATACTCATTGAATACCACCCTAAGTATCGTTCCATAATATGCATAAAATAAGAAAAGATCTCACAGAACTAATCTTCTCTATCATCATAGGTCACCACATTCATTATCTGCACTACTAGAGAATCATTCTCTATAATGTCCTCATGCCATCCATCCTACACTCGTCTTCTAGGTGTCATTTAACTACAATGCCAAAACATGATATTTGGAATGTAACTGACATTCTTTTATAAAAATAAAAATGATATTTTGGAAGGATAATCACATTACATAACCATACTAGTTTTCAAACACTACCCAAAATAGACCCCTCAGTAACAGATCACTACCCATAGCCACCTCTCTTATGCTCGTGGATAACATAGTTATCTAATTCACATAGTTACAAGCATTATATTTACCCAATTAAAAATTGTTTTCACATCCAATTTTTCTGTAACAACATGTTATTACACATTAAATTCTTCATTAAGAATCATTTTCTTATTTCAACATATGCATTTCACTTTTCTTTTTACCCATTCATATCTTCATATGAGACAAAATTTCATTAATTTTATGAAAAATAATGCATCCAAACATTTATATCCCACACACCAATCTTGTGTGTGTTCCTACCCTGATGGTTGTCAATTATCTACATGAGTACCGAGAATGATGCAATAATTCACAACCGAATACCCTTCCATCCAAGATAGAAATATTATAAAACTGTCGAATCACACAAAAAGTTAATCACCCATTTTTTAAATATCATCAAATATAAGAACACACAGCTAGAAAAAAATCACCTTCCTAGGTGAGTTGGGTTTTCCCTTATTCATGGGTAAGGTACTCCCAAGAATGAGCTCATTACCAAGGCCCAAAACATTCATAACATCTTTTCTACAATC
The DNA here is from genome assembly GCA_963277665.1 of Viscum album. NCBI lineage: Eukaryota > Viridiplantae > Streptophyta > Magnoliopsida > Santalales > Viscaceae > Viscum > Viscum album. Next base: position 915,400,608 of record OY728164.1, on the reverse strand, counting down.
CCCAAAATAGAATGAAAGAGTAAATAACTCCTCTAACACCACTTTGTAACATCCCTCAAATGGAAGGCACTAACTAGTGACTCGAGTAGGGTCACAACATGACCTCAAGCATTACTACTTGTATGCAAGAGGTTTGTGACTAGAATAAATGGTCTAATAAGTCACATGGGGATACTTTACCTTCTTTACAAAAGTAATACACAATAGAACACAATTTAAATCGTAGAAGATATAAATAAAAAAATAATAACAGGCATAAATATCACACTCCCAAACAGGCTACAACCACATAAAACAAAAATTATATCATTCCATGCTATAATACCAAGTGATCAAAACCCCAAAAGTATGAAAAGGAGTAGAATACCCAAAATGATCTGGATTCCATGTCAGGAACCTCACCCATATATTTCCCATGTTCAAATAATATCACTCGAATATGGCCCTTTCCTTTGTCCTGATCTACAAGAACGAAATCTGCTCAGGTACCAAATTATGACCTAAGTAGGGTGTGAGTATAAATCAGTAGGCCACCACCGATGGTGTCTACAAAATATATACTAAACGTAGATAGGGCATGTACATGAAAAATAATGGAATGTAAAGGTAAATAGTAAAATAGGCTATTGAAGACTTTGTTTCTTTAAATTATGCTACCATTTGATCCATGTTCACTACTTAGGCATCCAAGGGATCACTATACCATTTTATTATGATCAATGGATTAGGAATGTTCAATATTCTCAATAATATGGGAATAAAACAAATTCTTATCAAACATGGAATCACATTATAATATCCTCGTAATCGTAACCTCAATGCCTTAGTCCATGCGAAATGTAACTATTTTAGGAATTAAACACTGTCCCCAACCCTATCCCATGAATTTTGGGGTGGATCTAGAACCTCAGTCCAACTTGACCCGTAGGCGTAGAACCTGAATCCAATACCTCACTCTTCCAATCCATGTACACATCTTTATTGATCATTCAATGTAATTAACCGTATTCCAAAAAAAATAATAGATAATATTAATTTCAACATCATGACTATATAAATAAATGAGAATTAACATTATTCCTCAATCCATTAACACATTCATAATTTGTATCACATAACCCTTTATACCCATTTCCAATTTCACATGCGTATCTCAATAAGCATATTCAAGTGTAAACATAATTTCTTTATCATATTACCATTAATCCCTTTATCCTATTTAAATATAATCCAAACAACCAATTAGACTTTATCCACATTAAGATAAACTAGATACCATCCATTATAACTACATTACATAAACTAATTAACCTACTCCCTAAGTCTCTAAATCATTATGAGTCAACTCCACACATTATATTTTTGTTAAACCAATCGGGGGGGGGGGGGCAATGCACCCCATGGGCAGCCCTAATTTTGTTATTTCAACCTCCATATATCCCTTAATGTTAATGATATGTTCAATTTGTATATATAAAACCAATATGTTAATTTAATGGAATCCAAGTACTCAATATGGGAATATCAATAACATAACTCTACATGCACAAATCCATGTATAAACTATGAGATATAATGTGTCGACAACTTACATGGAATCCATTGGAGAAATCACTCCAAATCAAGGCCTTGGATCTCTATTCAGCCATATTTTGAAGCCTCAACTGAAATCTCACAAAAAAAGAATGATTTTAGAGCATCGAGTGGAGAGGAGGAAAAGATGTAAACCCTAAACCAAAAAGAGAAGCAAGAGTGGGATTTACCGTACCTGGATCGTCAATCAAGAACCAATAACACTCCAAACATCCCTATGAGGGAAATGATTGATCCATGGTATCTCCTTAATATTTTGGGCTGTTAAAAGAGTTCGTGGGTGGTGAATGGAGGAAAATACACTGTGGAACATAAAATCCAATAATGACATTTTTTTACATTTCTCCATGTTACTGGGCTAAACGATTTACCCACACTATACTCCAAACCATTCATAAACCATTCAGATTCTACAATATAAAAATATCCTCGTCACATTATTACTTTGGATTTTTTCATGGATTTCACTAATAGTGCGCAAACTACACAGAATGCCCAGAAACACCATTTTTCATCCTCTTTCATTTCCCGAACCCCCAGAACACCCCCAAGTCATCCAATGAACGTGTGATAACAAATAGTTAAACAAAATAAGGAACATAAACTGAATTGTAAAACAAAACCTAACATAAGGGAGATACAATATCATATAATTGTCCAATCATATAGTGTCATATGGACTCATTTTTTAAATTATAATGTTGGTAAGAATTCAGTACATAATTTAGGGGAAATAACTATTAGATGAATAATCATGAGGTCAAATAAGAACTACAATCTAGTTGGCTAGACACAGGGTCTGCACTAGAAGATTTATTGGTATCAGGTAAATAGTACATCCCGAAAGAGTACTTGATTTTTTTTGTGTAATGTTTTTATGTGAGGAAGGCTCGTCATGTAAGGGAATCTGACCCTACCCCACCCCTCATCAATTTGGGACATGAAATTATTCAATAGAGGAAATTTCATTATCCCTCTCCCCTTGTTTATCCAAATTAAACCCCCTTCCTTTCACTATGGGTAATGGTCAATCATTGGTTGTTTTAATAAATATAAGGAGGGTAATCATTTTTTATAATTTCTTATTTATTCCCTTCCATATATTTCTCCTAATTTTTTTTGGATCCACCATGAGTTATAAGGTTAATTCAACAAAACAAAGGTTTGGACATTTATGTACTTTATATATTGACATTGAGATGGATAGAGAACATTGATTTATGATAAAATCCGCTCATTATCCCTTATTGATGGAGGTAAATCACATAGTGTGGTTCTATAAGGGATTTTAAAAAATCATATTTAGAATGGTGATTATATTGGTACAAATTCTTGGGAATTTTGTTACAAAATGTTTCAAAGTTCTCATGTGGGATTTTAAAATTTCCATTTATGTGGTAACATTAATATAGTAATAGTCATATGTTTATTAATGATCAATTATATTTAGATTAATTTGATAAGTTCATTATTATTTTTATAAATATTTAATATAATCTTATGTTTAATGGAATGAAGTTTGGAGATTTATTAGGATATATAAGAGTATGGGTAATTCTTTTGATCTCATAAATAATGTTGCAGTAACTCCATTATGTGGGTAGGTGGTCCCATTAATACTTATTTTTTTGTGGTCTATCCATTTGGATTTACTATCCTTCTAATTATTTAGTTCTATGAATCATGAATTATGGTCCATGGGAATTAAAATGGATTTAAGGATTTGATATATCCTTAGAGTGGGGGAGTTTGTATTCATAATATTGTTTGGGAAATTAATGATACAAAGAAATAAATGTAAAAGAGGATTCATTAAAGAATAAAAATGAAAAATCCCATAGAGTGTATCTGTTATGTTATTGATAATGAATAGTATAGGATGATCCTTGTTGGAATGTGTAATGTTATCCCAAGTGTGTAAGTCCCCAATAGTGGTCTCATTTAGGGTCTACCATATGAAGTGATTTTTAATGAACTTGTGAGTATGTACCTGGTAGCCTATAAATTGAAGCGAATAGAGTTGATTTATAAAAAAATATATACGAGTCTTACCCTAATTAACCTATTGGAATTGAAAAGTACTTGTGGATGGGTTACATAGACTTTTGAAATCATGTAAAACGTCATTATAGATACTTGTAGAAAAAAAAGTGAAGATAAAATTTCATTATGTTTTTTCCTTTCTAAGGGAGATGAATTCATGAATTTTTTTAATATATTTATAGAAAAAATATTATTGTAGATTTCTCTATGTATATAAACATATTACCTAATGGTATTTATATATAAGTTTTGTGTTGGAAGAGGTGATTAAGTGTTTCATTCATCAGGGAATTATTGATTCACATATAGAAAAATGTGGTGAAACCCACAAGTATCCCCATAGTGTAAGGGTATGAGCCACGTTATGAAATTAGAATATTTCATTTGTTTATCCATGTATGAATAGTTAGTTGATATTGGTAGGATAATGAAGGTATTTTAGGCCATCAGGGGTGATGATATTGGTTTTGAATTTTGAAACGATTATTAGAAATGGTTAGATGATTCAAAATACTAATTAATGTTATTATTCACTAGTGTGGTGATTTATATTGATGGGTTAATATCTAAGTGTTAATACATGTGAATATGATTTCTCTGAATTTTTGTTTTATCCAAAAGTATATGACACTTCATCTCTCTGGATGGTGCAATTAATGAGACATTGGCCCAATGGCATGATTTTCGTGATGTAATAATACACTACATAGATGGTTGTACACACGAGTTAATATGTGTTACATGTATCCTGTATTTGTTTTGTATATCTTGAGACTAATATTCTAGGGTTTTTATGTGACACATCTTCCATATGAGTTTTTTATATACATTTAGTTTTACCATCAATGTTTCTTAGATGGATTTCATATATATCATGATTCCTATATATGAATTTAAGGTCTTGTTATGACATTCAAAAATTTATTTCTAATATATAGTATTGTGCATACACCATGTTCAAGTGATGTTATTTCGTGATTTTATGGATTTCTTTTTTATTGATTTGGATACGTTATGCCTATCTTTTAGGCATTTATGATATGGTATGACATGGTTTCCATAGTTACCAGGATTTGATGCAGTACGAGAGGTTGGGTTTTTTCATGTCCATGTAAAAATATAATGACCTGATGTTAGTTCATATGTTATGTATATTAATGATTTTTTTTATATAAATGCATTCACTATAAATTATTGACTGTATAAGAGAATCAATTGGTGGGTCCCAAGTATAATTATTTCTCATATAATGATTTTGAAAATTTCTCTACAATTAAACCATGTTATTTTAAATTTAGAATGAAATTTTTAATGAAAATCATGATAATGAATATTGGTGTATTTCAAAGATAAGAAAAGTGAGCTATTTATCCTTATATTTATTCCCCAATATATAGTTTTCTGCATTCTCTGGTTCACTTGATCTTACCTATGTGAAATAATTTTCATGTATATATTTATAAGAAAAATGGGTTCATATTTATAATTTAATTTTTTTCTCTATATAATATTTATGGTGTTTTACTACATATAAATTTTTCACTTAATATTATATTATTTTACCATTTTATTATTTAATTGGTATTACATGTTGATATTTTTATATTATAGGATCCCCAAAATGGTTTTAGACTTCAATCAATTGTATTTAGTCTCAGGTGTACGATGAGGTTTACCTAAGGACATTTGAACCCTCATCTCTCCTCTAATTATATTTTATATGTTGATTTGTTACAAAATGGAATCAACATATAGTTTTTGAAGTTCTATTTTTAGACATTTATAAAGAGTTAGTAATGGGAAAACATGGTATACACATCATCCATGTACTTTATAAACACGATATAGTGGAATCCAATGTTTCTAATGGTAGGTTATCATTTTTAATATTATTATTTTAGTAAGATTTGTTATTTAATTATGTGGGATATTATAGTTTCAAATAGTTAATTATTGATTTACACCTCTTTTGGGTTGTGAAGAGGGAGTGTTTTCATGAATCATGAATGGCACTTTGATATATTTATCATATTCATGAAAACAGTTTTAAAATAAATTCGAGAAAAAAATTCATTCAAATATTTTTAGAATTAAATGTTTTTATAAATTAGTATTTAGAATATATTTTGGTTAATTTAAATATCAATGTTATTTCAATATTGTAAAATTATTTATTTATACCCTATATGTGACACCCCAGGATTTATGAACATGACTATGTAAACCATGTTATGTTTTATAATGACATTCTTGTTTTACATGGTTTGTTTTTTACCAATAAAGGTATTGAAAATAAATAGATGAAAAACCTGGGGAATAAAGAGAAATGTTATACATTAAAATGTTACATTACAACAAATATCCAATCTTACTAAGAGCACCATGTTAAAGACATAACATGGCCACAACAATACTGCTATGAATCACAACTCGAGTAATCGGATTGTATTCATCTTATGGGTCCATCAGTGTGAAAAACATAATAGCCAAAACCACAGCACAAGTAATCAGAACCAATTGAATAAGGAGAGCCATCCGCCCTGGTTTATGTATCTGGAAAATGTAAACCACACCCTGTTTTTATAATTTTCCTTTAATAATTTATGACCATTATATGTCCATTGGGTTTCCATGGATAAAGTGCATATTTTTATAAAAATTTTGTTTTTATAATGCTCTTATAATCTTATGGTATTTCAATATTTTAATATGTACAAAAGATTAGAATTATATCCTCGAGTTTCATAATTTTGAAATAAAAGAATATTTTTGAAAATGAATCTATTTGATTTTACAAAATCCTTATGATATCTATATAGTGGAAAACATATTATTTTAAAATGTTTTGAAAGACATGTCTAAAGGGTATTTGTAATAATTAAAAAATATATCTTATTGGATCTCTAAAACTATGTATTTTGAATAGGGGAAAATTATTTTTCTTTTAAAAATAATTTTGTGAATCAAATAATGGAGTATGTTATAATTTGGATTTTTTATTTTTAAAGATATATGTTCCTAATATTTATAAAATTTTAGAATGTTAATTATGAAATATATATCTTTTAATAGGGTTATTTCAATATATAATGTATTCATCATAATCTACTAATGGATTTTAGAGATGAAAATTTTATGTTAAAACTGTTTGTTTTTATAGTATAAAAACTCAATTTTACCAATATTCATATTTCACACTATTTAGAAACTAAGTATACTTGTACAAATTGTTTTGTATATCTAAATATGTTTTTAATAATAAATTTAGGTGGGGCCTGGCCAAGCCGAGGGTTGCCCTTAGGGCCAAGCCCTAAATGCCAAGACGAAGCCCCTAGGGACCCGAGGTGCCGACCATCGAGATCCTGAGCGTGTGTAGAGGGTGTCAACTAGGTCCAAGACGAGTAGGGTTTTGGCCCGATTACGCGCGGGCCCGTGTATAAGGCCCACAACGCCCATTGTGTGAGGGTAGGCCAAGGCTTGTGGGGGGGCTGTGTATAAGGCCCCGGTGTGCGTGTTTTTGTGTTATTTATCTAAGGGTACAACTTCAAGTATTATAAACAACGCTTCGTCTTCCCTTCGTTTCGATGTGGGAAATATATCTTGCAATCTAAACCGTTCGATTGAGTTCCGCATAAATCTCATCCGTCTGATCCCTTAGCCACACGATCTCCCATGCGTATCCTTGTGTCCGTCCGATCTCTCCTAATATCTAATCTCCACCATCGATTTATTTTAATCAGATCAACCCATATCCCACTCTTCCTCCAACACTCTGATCTTTCTAGTTATAATCTGGGCCATCCGTTTCATCTCCACGTCGCACCCCTTCGTTGTCTCCTTCCTCACGTCGGGGTCCCGCACCAGTAAGGCTCCACACCCAAGGATGCCTCGGCCTTCTCTATTGCAATGCTCCTATTGAACCTCACACACCCCTTCCTAGGGCACTGTTTCCTCATCTCCCTCCACGTTGGTCTACAACTCAGGCCAGTCTCATCAAGATCTCATAAGGGTCTTTATAAACACCCATGCAACATGAAACCCTGTTGGCTTCCTTTCCTCCTTCTCTCCCTCGGACTCCCTGCAACCCAACAAGCTTACCTTGGTCCAAGCTTCCTCCCCATAGAAAGGTAATGGTTCTTGCATGACTTGTCTTAGTTTGGAAAAACTTATATTTTTTTTACTTAGTTTATACAGTTTTTATATGTAAATATACAAAATACAATCCCCTCTATGTGTATGGTCTTCAAGGGGGTTTTCCATCAGGTTACATTAGGGTACACTGGTGAGGATCACTTTTTTTTAAAACAATACAGTTTTACAAAACCAAAAAAATAAAAAAAAAATATGTCTGTATAACCTGTATATACAGTTATATATATATAAATATATATATCTCAAATCCAAACTATTTTTCTTGATTTTCTAAAAGTAATTTTGGATGTTTTACCAGGTGAAATAAATACGGTAAGGGTGCTCTACATTTTGTTTCCATTAAAGAACATCATGTTCTATTATGTTTTATTATATATGGTTTGTATATATATATAAAATATATAATGCCAACCCTTTTATTTTAAAATCATCTTAATGGTATTTCTCCATGATTTACAAGGAGGCTTGAATGTTTATGGGTCTGCATGTTTTTTTAAAATGTTTTGTTTTTTAAAGCATATATATGTTGTTGTATCTATACATTTTTATAAATATATATATATTTATTGTATCAATCCATTGGGAATTAAATGTTTTAAAATAATATTATTGATGATTTTTAGATTAACTTCCTTCAATTATTTCTATAAAACCGGTATGTTTGTATAATAAATATATCTAAGGTTTTTCATATGTCATTATATATATGTATATAATAGAAACCCATACTATTTATAGAGTTTATAAAGTGATTATGGATGTTTTTAAAAGACATAATTTATTCTTTAATACATATAATATTTTTTTTAAAAGGATAATCTTGGTGTATGCTAAACCAAAATGTTCTTTAGTAATTAGATTGTGTGAAATGAATGTTCACTAAACTATGTGTACTATTGATTAGTTATGGAAATTTTTACAACATTATCTATCTTATCATGTATTTAAAAAATGTGTAATGATTCATTAATTCTCATTTTTTTGTTTTGTATATAATTCATGCTTATGATATATCACGATGATGAACTATGAAATTTAATAACCCAAAGAGGTATGGGACACCTTGGATAATATGAAAAAGTATGAATTATTCAAGATGGTATGAGACATCTTGAATATAAAACGTCAAATAAGTAATGTATGATCTATGTGGCTGACATGATAATAAAGACAAATTAAGGGTGCTCTTGGATAGCGCTCCAATGCATTGGTTAAAGACATAATATATAGAGATTAATTTTTCACAATACCTTGGTGAATAACATTGGTAATTTTATGACACCTTGTGGATGGAACTTGGTGATAGAGAAATGATTGTCTAATTTAAATGTTTATGACACATAATTCATGTTATGTTACAAGTACGTTTCAGGATAATATGCCCATTCATTCATGACCATTGCCTTTATGTTTTTATAAGTTTCTTATTTCAAGTGTATATGTTTGGAGCATGATTTGTGTTTATCACTCAGTTGAATTGTAACCAGCACATGAAATTTAAGTTGTTTCCTCCACGCAAAACTCTGATTATGTATTACTTTTAACTATTTATTTTGTGCTTAAATAATCATATGTCACACTTGTTTATGATAACCTTTACTACTCCTTTGAAAAAAATTCTTAATTGATTTATCTATTCCTTAAAAATCATGACTGAGCATTTTATTTCATGTGATACAGTTTTCCATGCATAGTTTTAATGAATTCTTGAAAAAGTTATTTTGGGATTATTTAAAAAAAAACCATTACTGGGCATCATTATGCTCACCCAACATTTTGATTTAAAATTTTCAGGTAACATATTTTTATCAGATAGAACATCCTAGAATTATTCGGTTTCCCAAAGCCCGAACCACACTCGTTCCTCTCTACAGAACATGATGTGTTTTTTTCAATGCATGTTTTTATTTCGAGAAACACATCATGTTCAGAAGGCACTGGCTCCTGGGTTTCTGGAGTCGGGTCCTCATAGTTGGTATCAGAGGGTTCAGTTTGGATAACTCTGAAAAAACAGAACTAAAACAATGAAAAAAAACTAATATATATATATATATATACTTTAGTGTTACTAAAAATTAGTTTTCTTAATTTTCAGATAGAAAATTATGGTACTAATATTTTTTCTCTCAACAATGCGGCCCCAGAGAACATTGTGTCCTTAGCTAGTTGTGAGGAGTTTCTAAACTATTCCTATATTCTCATGACATGCAAACAACTTTACGATGTTTCCAACTCACCACAGGTGCTTTAGTTACACCGGGGGTAGTAATGGATTACCTCTGTATGATGATGACCCAATTTCCCTCCTATGTACGTCAAGGAAGGTACTATGAGAGACTTTTCCGGTTGTTCACGGCAGGTGAGGACTTTGTCTTTATGACCCTCGATGCTTTTCAAGAGGCTTCTGCTGCAGGTGTCCTCCGAGCGTCCTACCTCTGTCAAATCATGAAATACGGCTACTGGGGAATGTTGTTGAACTTCAGAATTTCAGAAGATGAGTCCACCCGGTTGTCTTGTAGACAACAAGTGTATTCTGACGTCTCCTAAATTCATACCCCTCATGCAAGACTCAGAAGACGTCACAGGTGACTCTATGAGTTTAACCCTGAATGATCAGTTTGTGTTTGGTTTGAGGAAATAGAGAGTTTTACCTCTTTGTGTGGAGTTCGTGTAGTAAGTCATTAGGGGAAACTCAAGCACTAACGTGTAATAATAAACTTATGATTATTGAAATTTTGGCTTTCCCTTTCATGTCTTTGTTTATAGCTATGACTGGTTTTCAATTCATTGATCACTCATCTTAAACTTTCAGATAGAAGGACAAACTCACATGATATCTCTTCCTACTGAGATATTAGAGATCATTGTGATCAAAACATGTAAAGACGAGTATCATCCCTTCACAAACCTGTGAGGAACTTGAAAATAGTTTTATGAGGTGACAAACAGTCCGGAGATTCTCCTCACCTGTCAAGGGAATGCTTCCTTCTTCTACCGCATAGGCTCATCACAAATGGCTGAGCGTGAGTGAAGGGGGAAGTACCACAATGGGCTTTTCCTTTGTTTCACCCTAGGCTGAAACTACACGACCAGAGTAAAATATCAACAGGTTCTATATAAATAATTGTTTGTGAAACCTATATGTAACAACTCCTTAGCGTTATCCAGTACGAAAATTTCTATGATTTATTTATTCTCGAATGGGAACTAATTCGGATAGTTCTCTGTATGTTGGTCCATATGGACATTTACAAACTCTGTACTATTTGAACCTCCCTCTGGAAGCCCAAGTGTTTGGCGCATGAGTTTAACCCCTTCTTCGCCAACTGTATCGGGATCGGAGAACTTGAGGAGCTGAGCATCAATTTGGATCTTTCACTGAACACACCTGATGATTTCCCATGATGGGGGATATGGTAGAATCAACTGAGATCTTCCTCTTAGTAGGTTTGTATGAAAGGAATTGCGAGGATGCAATTCTTTTATGTGGGGGATAATGTGACACCCCAGTATTTATGAACATGACTAAGTGAACAATGTTATGTTATATAAGGATGTTCTTCTTTTACATGGTTTGTTTTTGGTACCAATAAAGGCATTTAAACTAAATAGATGAAGAACAAGGGGAATAAATAGAACTGGTATACATTAAAATGTTACATTACAACAAAGACCCAAACTAACCAAGAGCATCATGTTCATGACTTAACATGTCCACAACAAGACTGCTAAGAATCACAACTCGAGTAACCTGATAGTATTCATCTTCAGGGTCTGTTAGTGTGAAAAACATAATATCCAAAACCACATCACACATACTCAGCACCAATAGAATAAGGACAACCATCCTCCCTTGTTCAAGTATCACGAAAATGTGAAACACCCCATGTTTTTATAATATTCCTTTATGAATATATGTATTTTATATGACCATTGGCTTTCCATGGATAAATTTCATCTTTTTATAAAATCATGGTATTTATAATGCTCTTATAATCATATGTTATTTCAATATTTTAATATGTACAAAGGAATATAATTATATCTTCAAGTATCTTAATTTTGAAATAAAAGAATATTCATGAAAATGAATCTATTTGATTTTACAAAATCTTGATGATATCTATATGGTGGAAAATATAGTATTTTAAAATGTTTTGAAAGACATGTATAAAGGGTATCTGTAATAATTTAAAAATATAACTTATTATATCTCTAAAACTATGTATTCTAAATTGGGGAAAATTATTGTTCTTTCAAAAAAAATTTGTGAATAAAATAGTGGAGTATGTTATAAATTGGATTATTTCTTTTTGAAGATATAAGTTCCTAATATTTATAAAAGTTTAGTATGTTAATTATAAAATATATATATTTTTAAAGGGTTATATCAATATATAAATTATTCATCATAATCTACAGTGGGATTTTATAGTTTCCAATTTTAAGTTAAAACTATTTGTTTTTATTGTATAAAACTCAATTTTACCAATATTCATATTTCACACTATTTTGAAACTAATTATACTTTTACTAATTATTTTTTATAACTAAATATGTTTTAATAAAAAAACATAGTTGGGGCCTGGCCAAGATGAGGGTTTCCCAAAAGGCCAAGCCCTCAAGGCCACAACCGAGCCCCTAGGGACCCGAGGTGCCGACCATCGGGATCCCGAGCATGTGTAGAGGCTGTAAACCATGTTCGAGCCGAGTAGGGTTTCAGCAAGGTCATGCGCGGGCCCGTGTCTAAGGTATGCTGTGTGCGTTGCGTGAGGGTAGGCTAAGGCCAGTGGGGGGACCGTCTATAAGGCCCCGGTGTGCGTGTGATTGTGTTATTGCTTTGAGGGTAGAGCATTAAGGCTTATAAACAGCGCCTCATCTTCCCTTCATTTCGATATGGGATAGATACTGTGCAATTAAACTTTTTTGATCAACTTCAAAATAAATCTAAACTGTTAGATCCCTTAGTCGCGCGATCTCCCTTGTGTATCCTTATGTCCATCCGATCTCTCTCGAGATCTAATCTCGGACCTCGATTTCTTTTAAACCGATCAACCCATCTCCCGCTCATCCACCAATCGTCTGATCTCGCCGGTTCTAAACTGGGCCATCCATTTCATCTCCACATTGCACCCCTCTATCAACTCCTTCCTCACATTGGGGTCCCGCACCAGTAGGCCGACACACCCAAGGACGCCTTGGCCTTCTCCATTGCACTGCTCCTCTTGACCCACACACACCCCCTCCTAGGGAAGTATTTCCTCATCTCCCTCCATGCCAGCATACAACACGGGTTAGTCTCATCAAGAGCTCCTAAGATTCTCTATAAACCCCATGACACATGAAACCCCGATGACTCCCTTTCCTCATTCTCTCCCTCGAACTCCCAGCAACCCAACAAGCATACCTTGGTCTGAGCATCCTCTCCAAAGCAAGGTAAGGGTTCTTGCATTCTTTGTATTCGTTTAGAGAAACTGAAATTTTAGATACTCAGTTTATACAGTTTTTATATGTAAATATACATAATACAAACCCCTCGGTTTGTATGGAATTCAAGGGTGTTTTCCATTGGGTTTCTAGTAGGGTACATTTGTGAGGAAGTGTTTTTTAAACAATACAGTTTTAAAAAACCCAAAAAATAAAAAACTATATGTGTGTATAACGTATATATAATGATTTGTATATATAAATATATATATATGTAACCCAAATCCAATGTATTTTTCTTGAGTTTCTAAAAGTAATTTTGGATGTTTTACCAAGTGAAATAAATACAGTAAGGGTGTTCTATGTTTCATTTCCATTAAGAACATAATATTATTTTATGTTTTGTTATATACAGTTTGTATATATATAACTATATATAATGCCAACACTAATGTTTTAAAATCATCTAAAGGGTATTTCTCTACGATTTACAAGGAGGCTTGCATGTTTATGGTTCTGCATGTTTTTTTTTAAACTGTTTTTTACAAAAAATTATATATGTTGTTCTATGTATACATTTTTATAAATATATATATATTGTATCAATATTTTGGGAATAAAATGTTTTAAAAGAATATTATTGAATATTTTCAGATTAACTTCATTCAATTATTTCTATAAAACCTGTATGATTGTATGATGAATATATATACGGTTTTACATATATAATTATATATATATATAACAAACCTGAACTATTTCTAGAGTTTCTAAAGTGATTATGGATGTTTTGACTGGACTTAATTTATTCTTTAATACATATAAGATTTTTTTTAATAAACGATTATTTTGGTGTTTTCTAAACCAACATGTATTTTATATATAAATACACACAAATGGGCATGTTTAATTAAAAATGTTTTTTTGACATTACCCAGGATGTGTTTTATGATTAAGTGTTTATTTTATCTTGATTAAAATATATTAAAAGATTTAAGATTTATTGGATCATGTTATCATGTGTGTTCAATTATTGACTTATTTTACAATTACCCTAATTTGGTGAATGTTACAAGTTAATGAAGTAATGGTTTAATTTATTTACAAGTTCAATGGCCCATTTATCACCATAACTGATGGAAATTGTTTTCTTAAAGCATTTAATTTCCATGAAATAATAAATTTAATGGTTTATCATTTACTATATCATCATTTTATGTGCTTTAGTATTTATCTTGTGTGCAAAGAATGTTCACTAAACTATGTGTGCCTTTGATTAGTTATGGTCATATTTACAACATTATCTATCTTATATTTTATTTGAAAACTTTTTAAAGGATCATTACTTCGCATTTTATTTATGTTTTGTACATAATGCATGCTTATGATATATCATGATGATGAACTAAGAAATTTAATTACCCAACGTGGTACGAGACACATTGTGTAATATGAAAAAGTATGAATTATTCAATATGGTATGGGACATCATGAATATAAAGCATCAATAAAGAAAAGTATGATATATGAGTCTCACATGATAATAAAAACAAATTAAGGTTTCATCCTGATGCACTCCAATGCATTGGGTAAATACATAATCAATAGAGATAACTTTTTCACAATATCTTGGTGAAAACCCTTGGTAATTTTATGACACCTTGGGGATGGACCTTGGTGATACAGAAATGATTGTCTGAGTTAAACGTTGATGCCACGTAATTCAAGTTATGTTATAAGTTCTTTTCAAGATGATATGCCCATTCTTTCACAACCATTGAATTTATGTTTTTATAAAGTTCTTATTTCGCAAGTATAAGTTTGGAGCATGATTTGTGTTTATCACTCAGTAGAATAGTAACTGACATATGAAATTTAAGTTATTTCCTCCGCCACAACGATGATTTTTTATTACATTTAACTATTTAATTTTTTCTTAAATAATCACATGTCATAATTTTTTATGATAACCTTTACTACTCCTTTGAATAAAAATGTATTAATTGATTTATGTAATCCTTAAAAATCATGATTGGGCATTTTATTTCATTTGATACAGTTTTCCATGCATGGTTTTAAGGAATTATTTTAAATGTTAATTTGGGTTTCTTTTTTAAAAAAACCCCTTAATGGGAATATTTATGCCCACCATACGTTTTTATTTAAAATTTTTAGGTAACTACTTTTTATCAGATAGAACATCTAGGATGTTTCTAGTTTCCCAGAGTGCAAACTGCACTCATTCCTCTGTACGGGACATGATGTGTGTTTTTCAATGCATGTTATTATTTCAAGACACACATAATGTTCAAAAGGCACCAGCTCCTAGGTTTCTGGAATCAGGTCCTCACACTCTAAATAAAATTTCTTATGTATATGTGTTGATATAATTTTTTGTATAAATCATACCATAAGAAAATACTTGTATATAATGTAAATGTTTTTGTATGATTTGTTTTGGTTATGGTATTGACTGATATATTTACATCCAGAATGTGGTTAATAATAATATTTTATCCTGATTTAGATACTGACCCATTAGAGGGTCAATATAGAAGAAAATATTTCCATTGGATAGTGAGATCCAATTGTTGATTATTTCAGTAATGATGATGGTTGAGGTAATATTTTGTTTTTAATGGTTATATAGACATTTAGGGGTTGTTGGATTGTGGGATAGTTTAACCTAACATGGCTTATAATAAGGTGATATTTTTTCTCATTATTATTAATAAGGAATTAATTTTTTAACATATATGGTTATAGGTGAAAAGGGTTAGATAAACTATTTGAGAGGATCATAAGTACATGCATTAGATTGTCGGATGGCATGTGAGGGAAGTGGGATTGAGTGGTTGGTATTTCGCAAGTGTGTTCATGGTTGTTATGTTAATGAGATCATTATCAATAATTCATGATTGAGGTTTTTAAATTCAGGGTACTCCTATATGACACTAGGAAATTCCAACTACTGAACCTCTAAAGAACCCAACATCATCTCAGTCATCATGGATGATAAGGACTGAACACGCCTATGACCGATCCAAGGTTCTCGCTACCAACAAACACCACTTCCACTCCATATGCTCTAAGGAAAATGACCTTCTTCCAGAAGCAATACATGATATCCTACACCGAATGCAACTAATCCATGCTGAGGATGACATCATATGGTTGTATTCGTAAACACAGGAGACCTCCCCAAGAGTGGTGTTGCCCCAACACTAGCTTACAGTACATACATACTTCAAGCAAGTCGGATCGACCTCCAACTGGCATATTCAACACCAAAGGCACTGGAAAACTTTCTACCTCAAGTCCCAAAGCAAGTAAAAGGGTAGGTAATATGATGTAGTGTGTCTCTCCTAAGTCAAATAGGGTAAACACCAACATAAAAAACAAGTAAAGGGTGCCTTGAATGACATCTGTCTCACCTGGGGCTGTAAACGATAGAGCATGAAGCTAACCATGACATCCTTCATGGCCTCTGTAACCCTGATGATGACCACCAACACAGCCGTGCTCTGCTCTCGGAGGACGAGGAGTGTCATGAGTTCATCCTCCACCTTCCCCATCTACCCTCTGCTAATCTAAAGATGGTACAACCGGCTGCTGCTGCCTCAGTTGGAACTGCCTCAACGGAGGAACCTGGAGCATAGTGCCCGGTGCAAAATGACCACTTTGAAAGGGTTGTCACTCAAAATCGTGATGGCCATGACCACCATAAGAAAAACAAGATCTTGATCCCTTGGCATAGGCGTGAGAGTTGCTGCCTCTGGAGAAACATGATTTGAATGGCTGACACCTACCCCCAGTGGAACAGAAAGACTTATGCCCTAAAAACAGGGAACCCCAGACCACAACCTTTCTTCATGAGGGATCATGATGATCCCCCTCTTGTGATGATCTTGTCCTGAGCAATTCCCTCTCAACAGCATCTTCCCTTGCCAGCACCTCAAGATATGCCTTCAGTATAATTGCGGTGATCTGGAGTTGGATCTATGGACGCAAAGCCTCCTCGAAATGCATCACCCTGGCATAATCATTTGGTAATAGGTCCTAAGAATATTGTAAAAGGTTCCTGAAATAGATTCCAAACTCTCGAATAGTAGAGCTCCCCAGTCGAAGGGTAAGAAGCTCCTGGCGATTGGATGCAATCACAATCGAAGAAAGGAGTTTGACTCTAACCATGTCTGGGCATTCATCCCCGGAGATCGCTGACTCTTCATGGTACTCGTGGTACAAGAACCACCACTACCTCTCTACTACATGTAGCATCGTCACAGCTAAGGGCACCCAGTTCTCCTTCTGATCACAGATCGAACAGAAACATATCTCAACCTCCTCTCACCAATCTTCTGTGACTGCATCTGAAATGGAGCCCTCGTATTTCTACAGACTCTAGCGCTGAAACTCTCGGAGTGTCTTTCTCCATGTGTCGTCATCGTCAACCTCTACCCTGCGGTGATCTGCTGGAACATCCTGCTGGACATTTTCTGTGTAAACCTGACAAGGAAGTCGACCTGGAGCCATACCTGTTAAATAACAAACCGTTAGAGATCTTAAACATAGAATATAGAAGACTCAACATTAATTAATTAATTTATTTCTTTAATTCATTTTAGGTTAACATATCCCACGGTCTACCCATTCAAACAGAGGCACAAAGAAGAATGATGCATTATCTTTTCCTATGTTTCTACCCTGAAATTAGTATCACCATGTTTAGTATCCATTGTAATATTAAGGGCATGTACATCAGATAATAGGGGGCCCTAAACACCAATGTCTCAGCCGGTCTCTAGTTTTTACCTCACTTTCTAAACTTGAATGGCATTGTTTCCCTACAATCCCATGCAACCTCACATGTGCCTAACTCCAAACTCCATCTTATCCCTCATCCTCCATTTGATTCCACTCTTTCACGACCACATCCACAAAAAGTGTACCCCACCTGGTCCGGAAATGTGAGAAGCGAGATAATGACCCCTCTAGTCCTTCCTCAAGTAGGCCCTGGGTTGGTGACTAACACCGAGGGTATAATAAGAACACAAATGGGAGGCATTACCCTCTAAGAGAAAACTTACTGAAAAGAGAGATAAGATAAACACCAATAAAATACAACTCAGAGCTAGACTTAAACGAAACCCAAGTGCATATATGATATTTCAAGAAAAAGTACTACAACTGTAATGGAAAAACTCCAAGTACCCAAAAGAATGTAAAAAACAGCAGCGACCACAAGACCGAACAGCTCCAGAAACCACAAGCTTGTAGTATTCATAATGATCACCAATATTCTCTATGTGACCTGAAAAATAGTTTATATATACATAGGGTGATAATAATAATATACTCAGTAGGAAACTCCATGAATCCTCTTATGAAAAATTAATGAAAGCATAATGAAGCACAGTGAACAACAGGTGAAACTAACTCATCACCGAAACAGGTATACTTTTTTCCCTACCTCACCATGGATACTCTCTCCAAGTAACTCATTAATGAATATATCATATAATAAAGAATATCAAGGGTAACCCACTACTACTTCCCAACTTGATTTCCACTTTTCCCCAAGATCGCACGTCCTAAGCATCTCTCTCCAAAAAGGCTTGCCTGCAGACAACTAGGCGGTGCACCACAATCTGCACCTCGTGCACCACAAAGGCTTGCCCGAAGACACCTAGGGGAAGAACCACACCATCCTCACAACCCAAAAGTTACCAGGTATTTTCTGGGAGCCACCACAGCTTGCATAATGTGTATCATCCTTCTAGTAGTATACCTCAAACCATTAAATCCAATAAAAGGAGTAATGAAATTCCATTCATCACAGCTTATACACATTACACCTATAGTAGTCCATATGATACTATATCTAGAATATATGTTTGTGAATAAGCACAATCCATTACAGCCCTCTACACACATATATGGGGAAAACTAACTGATGTGCCTAATGGCACAAATATCTACTAAGGTAAGAGAGCGGGGCCAAAGGGGGTAGTCAGCAATTCATCATCCCACCGGAATGTTGGGGAAAACACACCCAGGGCCCAGAATCCCTAGGGTGTCAGTTTCCATTACTAACAGGGTGGAGTAGAGTATATCAACAAAAAAAGTACAAAATATACTATAACTCACAACCCCACTATGGGAATAACCTAGTCTTAAACACACTACAGCTAACGTCTCTCAGACTATTGGCTGCTACTTCTAAGACTAGGTATCCTATAAGCACACAAACATTTAAAGAACATTATTAATTTACTTTATTCCATTTTTATCAGTTCCACTGTACGTTAATTAATTCTTTAAACATTAATTACTCATGAAAAATTTCACATTAAATTTCATTAGCATCATACACATGTCAACCTTTCCTTCAAAATTGAAGCCTTATCAGTATGTTTTAGCAAACACCAACCTAATGGGTTAACACCATTTAAACAAAAATTTATTACAGAAACACTTTTCCATATTCCAATGAAATCTAGAAAAGCCTTCTATGATACAAAACACAAGGGGGATCAACATGGTGAGAAAATGTACTACCTGTCGAGTCTTTGTCGCCTATAACAAGAGCGTAGACCCATTCCACCTTGAGAAGCTAAACGCGGAAAGCACGTGGCATACCCAACATGCCTTCACCTATTATGGGAAAAGGGTAAGAAAGACCAGATTCCTTGAGCATGTGGGGAAATGTAAAATAGATAAACAACCAAAGAACCAACAAGAAACCAACAATCACATCAATCCCATTCCATCAAACCCTGTGTCTTCCCCGACAACCTCATTCATAAACAGATGCATCTCGCTACTCTAGGAGTCATCTTCTGCCACAACCAAAATGCCTTTATGCCCCAAATATCAAAATAACCATCCAGGATCACATCACAGCACAAGAAGCAGGAAGGAAACCATCGCATGAATTGCGATCTTTTCCCTTTAACAATCAAGGGGGTAACTCAGAACACTCCAAGGAATTATCAAACATTTAAATTACACCAAGAACTAGATTCATTTACAAGCCTCTTTTTCTTTAGCCAAAAAATATCAATTAGTCTCAGTTCACGTTATTTACTGATTTCCATCAAGGAAAATAGCTAAACCAAGCAAGTATTGATATCACACTATCTAGAATAACAAGAGGTAATAACCTACTATCAATAACTATTTAATTATCCGGTTAATATATTTATTAAGTCAATTACATTATTCATTCAGAGGTATTAAACATGCTAACAATAAAATTGCACATAAAATAAATAGAAGCAACAAATCCCCTACATCAATGGTTTTTGAAAAAAACCCCAATGGTTGAATAACAATCAACAAACCCGGTTTGATTCTCCCAAAACCAGCCATAGATCTCTTCTCCTAGAATGATCATGACCAAAGATCATCATATTTCGCATCCACACACTTAGATATACCCATAACGGGCATAGATCTAAGAAATAGATGGAGGAGGAGGAGTATATCCAAGTGGATCTAAAAAACCGAACAAGAACAATCAAGAAAGATCACATACCTCAAGAAACCGGCTTTGATTCACCAAGAGAAGCCTTCAGATTGATTAAAAAATGCATGATAGAGGTTATCCTACCTTCAAGGGAAGGTAATATTGAGTTATGGACACTTACAAGATTAAACGGGCAAGTTAGTGGTGAAACAGTTGAGATCCAAAATTTTAGGATCTAATTTAAGTGCCCGTATGATTTTCTCACACGATTAGATAAACTATACACTAACCGTGCGATCACTACTACCTTTTCTGACACTCCTCACATGGTTAGGCCCCACGGTTAGAAAAACTGTGTTCTAACCGTGCGTTATCCACTGCTTCCAACACCAACCTCACACGGTTTGGCCGCACATTTTAGACAAACACTGCGTAGCCCGTGAAAAAGATACTTCCCATTAGTCATCCTTAAAAGTCCACCCAAACACACACCATAGTCACCTTAACCTCCCACAACACCTCTAACACTGTATCTCCACAAGTAATGGAATAGAGTGGTCCAGGACATTACACACATCCTTAATAATACCTCATTATTAGAATTGAATTGTAATAAATACCTTATAAATAAAATCCTAGGTGAAATGAACAAAGTGGGTGGGACTTAGTGAAGTGAATTAGGTGAACTATTCTAATTCACTAAATATATGGGAATATGTGAAATGTACTAATTATATATAATCACTTCTGGTTTTTTACTATATATAGACCACCCATTCATGTTGAAGAATATGAGATCCCTGGTGACTCTTCCAACATCCTCTGGAGTGTAATGGAAAACCACCCTCATGTCACAAATTTTTGATAAACCCAAAAAATGGATTAAAATATTATATTTGAATCAATAGGTATATAAATCAATGTGGCTAAAAAATTATGATATAATTTACCAATTTATCATATATGGGAGTCAATATACACTGGTCTTACAACACCAATAACTTTTCACACAATCTACCAATTAGTAATGAATGTACTGTTTATTTATAATGTACAAGGAGTAGAAATTCTCCTAATAGATTCCAAAATCAAATTAACTCTAGATACACATATTGGTTCCCAAACATGGGACTCCTGTAATCTGTAAATCCTAAAAACCAACCATTACAAACATTTGATAGTAGGTCACGTATGTCAATGTTTCTCATGTGTGTTCCCCCTTTAGTTTCTTATTTCCCCCATTCATGACATATGAGCCCCACTTGGGAAATATATGGGTATTCCCCACTCAATCCATTTTTTGTCCCATTATATTGAATATGTTTATTAAATTATATATTTGTTCTCACATTGATGTTTAGTCACATAGTATTAGATTCATAGTTGAATATTATTTTCTTAATTAAGTTATATCCATGAGATCAGCTATAATTTATATAATTATGATTGTAAAATTTATAGCATAATATCATACCACTTAATGATACGTTGTATGAAATGGAAATTGCATATAATCTTAAGTTATGTGACATAAATTATGCTTCTTTATGTTCTTGTAGTCTATGATAGTTAGGTAGCCTCCTTGAGGTTAAACCCCACACAGAAAATATATTTTTTTGGGAATCCTACTATATATAAGACCAAACCACATCGTATCATCAAGTTATATACAAATAGGAATTCTGGGTTGGATTTTTTCTAAAAGTCAATCTTGTAGGATGGGTGTGTGGGAGGTAGTAGTTTTAAATTATTTTTAAGGGTTTTTATAATCCAATGTTAGGTAGATGTTTTAAAAAGTGAGGGTGTGAGTTCCCTTTTTTAGTGGGGGAAAAGTGGAATTTTCCTAAATATAAAAAGCTAAAAACTATTAAGTGGTTTACCTTACATCATTTGACACCAATAATGGTGAAAATTTATGAAATGAAGGATGTGGTAAAAAACACAAATACAATGGACTTTGGTCATGTTTCTAGTTCATTTTTCCCTTTTGAAGATGTTTAACCACTGAATAATTGTAGATACCCGAAGCTTAACGTACATGGACATTACATTACTTTTTCGGAATACTTAGTACATAACAAAAACACACACACAAGTACCGTAATAGTTTAGTGTCTTTGGAAAATCGGAATATAATCTTCTAATTGTGGTGAAAGATCTTCAACATATCCCATAATGATCTTCTTTTTTTAAAACCTAAATCCTTTCTTTATGTCCAGGGGAATAGAGAACATAAAATGGTGAGCTCAAATGCTCAGTAAGGGTAAACAAAAGAAATATCAATCACGTCATATTCATAAGAACATATCTTTTGGAAATCATAACCTGCAAAAGAGATCATAATTTCATAACATGGGATAAATCATAGTAGTGAAATGGAAACCCAATAATCATAACGTAAAACATGAAACTGTGTGGAATACACACATAATAATATAGAATCATTTCTTATTAGTCAAGACTCATTGCCAAGACTATCTTAGTGGACAAAGTCCCTTTCTGAACAGAGTTCACTCCTCGTTTTAGTCATGTTCCACTGAACCGGTATAACCTACCATTCCACCCTTGTCTATCTCATGAGATATAAAATCTATACCCAATTCATTGGAGGTAGATATAGGTCCCACCCATCTCATAATGATACTATTCTTATTTGTTCCACAAAATCCTAAACCATACATCATAGCATAACCCATGTAATAAAAATGGGATTCTTAAACATTGTGACATCATAAAACAATTAATATAAGATAATGGAATTCATAAAAATAATTCCATCCCAACATAATAAAATCAATGTAATAATAGGTATAAAAACAGAACCGTTTATAATCTTAGATGGAAAATAATTTTGATAAAACACTTGAACTCCATTCTTGAGGAAAATATCCTTTCTACTTCAAAAACACTTTTCATTTCTTAACATGTCATAAAATTATAACTTACAGAAGTTGATTAAAAATAAACTTGAAAACTTATAAGGGAAGCTTCTTGGAAATAATTTTTAAAAAATCCATTCATGTCGTATAAGTTAAAAGAAAACATTCTTCTTGTACTTTTGTCAAAAAAGTCAAAAAGTACCTCGTACGAAAAACGACAAAAGATTCCTTTCATATCTTTTACTAAAAACTCACCGAAGGGTAAAATTGGATATAAACTATTTTAGAAGGATATAAATATTACGTATTGGGGAAACATGGATGTGGATGATAAAATAAACCCCAGTAAATACCAAAGTATAAACAATCTCAGATAAAAATGAGATTGTGATATTTCCCTTACCTTAGGTCTGATTTGCTTCGTATGTGTCCGAATCTCCTGTATAATGATTTAAATAATGTCATTGACTTATTCCAGAATCATACTTATTGTTATGATATCATATATGGTTCACTTATGGCTTTATATTACCCGTTATTTTGTAAATTCCATGTTAAAGAGCGTTTTGGGTAAAATCGTTTCATTTGTCGTCCGTGTATTGACTTGTAATTATTCATATGATTACATAGATCAAGATTACATAATTCCGGAATATAAAACATGATTTATATATAATATATATTCAGAATATATATATATATAATTGATCAGTAAATGGAATGAAATACACCGTTCATGGAGATGGTAGACCGTACGTACGCATGAACGTTGTTTTCTTTTCCTTATTGAGTTGAATGGAATTAAGTAGATGACATAAATATATATACACATAGATCCAGAATCATTATTATGTCATATATTTAATTATTACTTTTTATATATACTTTGTAAGCGTTCATTAATGGTTAACATAGAGAATGAATCTCATCGCGTCGTGGAGACGGTAGTCCATACGTACGCACGAGCGATGATATCATTCTCATGATCGTGGAATTGTATTGGAGTTTATGTATGCTATTTAAGAATCAATATCACTTTAAAATAATCATATATAGTTATTATTTACACCATTATACCCATCCATGTAAGGTTGTGGTGGAAAATAGATTACACCACGGCGTGGAGACGGTATTCCGTACGTACGCACTTGTGAGGATTTCGTTTTCCGTAGGATGGATAGATGCTGAAATAAGGTTGTTTCATAATTATAATAAAATATCAGTATATAAGTGATACTGATGTTATTACTTCATAATGAATCAACCTAGTAAAAAGAAGAGGAAGAAGAAATAAAGATGAATGAATCGGTAACAGACATTACCTCTTCTTTGAAGCACCTCTTTGAGATCTCCTTTTAGGGCACTAAAATTGGTCTTTGAGGAATACCAGAACCTCTATGATGTTTCTAGGGAAGTGGAGAAGGGAATTGGCCAGGTTTTGGCCAAGATTGATGGCTCAATGTGGTGTGAGTAAGAGAGGGAGGAGGTGCCCTTTTATAAGGGAGGAGAGGGGCACCTTTGGAATAACTAAAACTATTATTTTATTATAAAGTCAAATTCCATTTTAAATAGCTCAAAATTGATTCATTTCGAAGCTAATGTGGGTATGGGTCGAAATCCTCTCATCCAATAGAATTTATAAATGTTTAGGTTCCTATTTTAACCTTATCATTACGTAAAACAATTTTACTTTTTCCTTGTCTTCTTGTGTTCTTATAATATAAGGTTAATAAACGTACTATAAGAAGCCAAACTAACCCCAGGTTTTCTATTATTAATATATATAACCTTATCTAAGTCATTTGTCCAAACCGTAGATTTTTAGGAATAAAATAACAATTAATAATATAATATTTGTTTTAAAAACTATTTTATGTCAATTTTGACACTATTTTTTAATTGATCTTTGTGAAAATCATAACAGAACGATTAGTTCAAAAAATTAATTAAATCAATAATAACATGTCATATTAACCTATAAAATTATTTAATTTCATAAAAAGTCTGAAATTACATTTATTTGGGTATTTATAACATCAATTATCAATATTTCATTAATAAGATAATTACTGCATCATCTTTTCGTCATAATAAATGTTAATTATTTAATCCCTAAAAATTCTAAATAAATTCCAATGATGTATATAATAGTATTATATTTCTGTAGACTATTCATGTTAGAAGTTTCATGATGTGTATCACTACATTAAAATTATTATACTTATAATATTTAAGGAAGTGACATGTTGTCACATTCATTGGTTTTAATAATATTTAAATTATTTTCATGGAAAAAAGTCCATTAAATGATTCTAATCTGACCCTTAGGTTATATGGGTCTACTTTTAGTCATTCAATAGGATTTTGACATGTGTTTGGGTAATTTTATAGTATTATATTTTCCCTTAATTACCCGATTTACCTTTAACTTTGGTTAATACAATTTACCGTAGTTACTATTCATAATTCCCAAAAATAAAAAGTAGCTTATTAACATAATTTGGTTCAAATAATTCCAAATATGAAATCCATTTTTCCAAATTCAATGCACAAAAGTTGCAGAAATTAAATTAAAATTAATCCTTTTGTCGAAAGAAAACAGGTTTTTCTTTAAAACATTGCAAAAGATTGAATTGATTTATCCTACGAATTCACGGTAGAATCAATGCTAATGACATACATTATATTAAATGTAAAATTATATTTTATTTATAATTTAAAACCATTCAATATTATAATTTAACCATATAAAATATTGTGACGAAAAAAAGTTGTTTTAAATTAAAATATAGCGTGTTTTTATTATTCATCAAAATATGAAAGTTACAAGAATGATATGAAAATTAATCCAAAGTAAATTTTTATTTCTTGATTCCAAAGAAGAATTTTATTTTGTCAAATTGAACTTATAAACATGTCAAAAACTAGATTTAATGTGGGTGCGCCAACAAAAGGCCGCAAAACTTCTTTTTTTTTAAAATACATATTTTACCCGAAAAATTTATTTTGTTCTTATACCATGTTTTAGAAAATGAGAAAGATGAATAATAATTTTATAATATTCAAAATTTAGTTAATACTATTCATAACGGCTTGTTCATAATAATATTATAATAATATATCGTTGTTTAGTAAAACCCGGTATTGCGTACAACACACGCTATCGAGGAAGGTCGTGATTGCATGTAATGCAAGCCAAGTCAGGGTTGTGTGCTGTGAAAGAATCCTTCATTGTTTCGTATAACATAATCCAACCATATTTCATTTATACATTGAATATATATATATATATATAGATATATATACTCAATGTTGCGTAGAATAACTATTATCAGAATTGTGTGTAACACGATCCAAGAATAGTGTTGCGTATACTGCAAGCTAATATGGTGTTGCGTATCGCGCAAGGTATTCTTGGTGTAGCATACAACACAAGACATTAATAAAATTAAAATAATATTTTTCATAAAATCTCGGGGTGTTACATTCTACCCCCTTTAAAATGAATTTCGCCCTCGAAATTCATCGGGGTTATAAATGGTTGACTATTCAAAAGTTTCTTTAATAGAAACCCACATCATAAAAAGGAATACCAAAACCAATCTTTAAAAACAAAAGTATGAAATGTAATTGTTACCCAAATAAACTAATCACTGGGTTTCCACATAGGTGAAAATATGGATATGGAAGAGAAATCTAACCATCATGTTCTGATGGATAGTGGTAGAGAACATGGCTATGGAAAATCCAACAATCACAAAGCCATAAATTTGTGAACATCTAAGGTACCATCTGATTCATCAGATATAAGAGCACTAGGACAACATTTTTGGTTTTCAAGATCATTTCCCTAAAGTTGATGAAATTGGAATTAGAAGAAATACTTTCGTGATTTTGGTATAGTCTCACCGTTTGTCATTCTTTGGACAATTTCCACTTCATCTCTTAAAGAAATGAAGTTGAATTTTTCATTCGTGATGTGTTAGCAGATCATGTGATAGAATGATGGGTCATTCCATCTATCTCAAACAAAAGGTTAGAAAAGTTATCAAAAAACACATAAGTCCATATATAGTGAGATTACTCATATATGGTTCCTAAAATGGACTTATACTTCATATATCATACTGCTTAATATAATAAAACTAGTTTCTACTAAACAGGGAATTCTTGTAGGCCAGTGGTAGGCGATAAAGGCCAGTCGCACTTCGGTTGTGGGTTCGATTCCCACAACCTTGTCCGACGTGATGGGCTGTCTCCCGTCCTGCAGGTTGTCCTTTTTCTAAAGCTATATTACTATAACATCCCATCAACAATATCAAAAAAAATTTATCCTTAAACAATACTAACTTATTTCCAACATAATCCATTCCAATCTTTAGTGTTATCTAAAATACTTCGTTCCAAGCTCATAGTAAGAAAATGATCACGTGAATGTCGTCATTTATCCCCCATATATCATAAGATATATCTTGTTGGTCAAATTAAAAATATGTTAATACCTTAATCGTGTATTCTCTTGAAGAATTAATATCCATCGAACCTTAGTGAAAACATGAATGTAGTTAAAATTTAACACTTTCCACATACCAAAATCCTAAAAATTCTTTATCCTCAAACCATGATATTACTTAGTCCTTATATCAATCATGAGCTCATGAATAATATCAAACATATTAGATTCTCCTTATCCCTTCATTATGTGCATATCATATTCTTTCCAAAAATATTACAATCACTTTTTCTGGTTACTGATGCCATAAAATTATTGAAAACCACAATAGACCAAAACATAAATATTCCAATATTCCACGATACTATATACAACATTATTCTGGAATCCCATTTCATAAAAACATAATAATTCCACCACATCTTTATCATATTCAACATCGCTAATGGTGATCGCATGTGACATCCCTTTGTCCTTTGCCTTAAGTGGTTGCTCACGTCGATCATCACTAACCCTTGGATTAGGGAATTTAATAGCATAATTCCCCATTTCCTTGCACTTGAAGAATTGAAGTGTAGCAGGTTCATTCTGTGTATCCCTTCCTTTTTTTGCATCATTAGGCATCTTCTTCCCATCATTGCGGCATTCAAATGCCTGATGACCATCCTTTCCACATTTGAAACATTTACTTATCCCATTAAGACAATCTCCACCATGCTTCTTTCCACACTTTGAGCATAAAGAAACATTCATCTTCTTTTCACCATTATTCTGAGATTTCTCCTTGAACTTTATCTTTTGTTTCTTGTCAAAACTATGAGATGGATAAGTAACACCAACTTCCATTTCTACCTTGACAGCACAACGCACAATTTCTTCATAGCTACTGAAGTCTCTTATAGATAATGCCCTTCAATGATTTGGTTTGAAGCCACTGAAGAATCGATCAACTTTAATTTCAGGTTGGATGATAAATCCAGATGCATACCTTTCAAGCCTTGTAAAAGTCGCTTTGAATATACCAACAGATTCATCATCCTTTTGATTTAGTTCAAGAAACTCCTTCTCCATATTTGTTCGTAGAATACGAGGGAAGTACTTATTGAAAAATAAGTTCTTGAACTCGTCCCATTCCATGGAATTACTTTCATCTCTTTGCCTCGTATTCTTGATAAGATTCCACCATTGATCATCTTCACCTTCCAAACGATATACTGCTAAGATGACTTTATCATGTTCAGAACATTGAAGAACTGAAAATATCTTTTCAGTGGTACTGATCCATTGTTTAGAAACAAGTGGATCAGAAGACCCACTAATAGAAGGTGGACGATGCCTCAAGAAGGACTCAATAGAATATTGTTCCCTTCTCTGCTCATTTGGATTTCTAGAATGATTCATAGCTTGTGTAAGTATAGCAATAAGATTTTTCACTCCATATCCCATAACATTTGTTTGTTCAGGAGGACAATCATTGCATTGATCAACACGGTTCCTTCAGGTTCCAGCCATCGTCTAAAACCCAAAAAGAATAGTGTGAGAGGACAAAATCATGCTAGGGAAAACAACATAATAAAGGGGGAGTATCCTCAATATCTAACATCGTAGGTTAAATTCTATGATCGTTACCATAGTTCTAGGACTGTATCCTATACGTATACTTATCCTTAGGGACATCCGTAGACATACCTTATAAATATCTCTAGGGATCTCACTAACGTTTTCGCATCCTAGTTCCAAAGGTTGACTAAACCTTTGCTCTGGTACCAACTGTAGAGACCCAAATCTTAACGTACATAGACATTACATTACTTTTGCGGAATACTTAGTACATAACAAAAACACACACACAAGGACCGTAATAGTTTAGTGTCTTTGGAAACTCGGAATATAATCATCTAATTGTGGTGAAAGATCTTCAACAAATCCCATAAAGATCTTCTTTTTTTAAAACCTAAATACTTTCTTTATGTCCTGGGGAAACGAAAACATAAAAGGATGAGCTCAAATGCGCTGTAAGGGTAAACAAAAGAAATATCAATCACGTCATATTCATAAGAACATATCTTTTGGAAATCTTAACCTGAAAAAGAGATCATAATTTCATAACATGGGATAAATCATAGTAGTGAAAAGAAAACCCAATAAGCATAACATAAAACATGAAACTTTGTGTCATACACACATAATCATAGAGAATCATTTATTATTAGTCATGACTCATTGCCAGACTATCTTAGTCGACAAAGTCCCTTTCTGAATCGAGTTCACTACTCGTTTCAGTCCTGTTTCACTGAACCGGTATAACCTACCATTCAAGCCTTGTCTATCTCATAAGATATAAAATCTTTACCCAATTAATTGGAGGTAGATATAGGTCCCACCCATCTCATAATGATACCATTCTTATGTGTGCCAAAAAATCCTAAACCATACATAATAGCATAACCCATGTAATAAAAATGGGATTCTTAGACATTTTGACATCATAAAACAATTCATATAAGATAAAGGAATTCATAAAAATAATTCCATCACAACATAATAAAATCAATGTAATAATAGGTATAAAAACAGAACCCTTTATTATCTTAGATGGAAAATAATTTTGATAAAACACTTGAACTCCATTCTTGAGGAAAATATCCTTTCTACTTCAAAAACACTTTTCATTTCTTAACATGTCATAAAATTATAACTAAAAGAAGTTGATTAAAAATAAACTTGAAAAATTACAATGGAAGATTCTTGGAAATAATGTTCTAAAAATCCATTCATGTCGTATAAGTTAAAAGAAAACATTCTTCTTGTACTTTTGTCGGAAAAGTCAAAAAGTACCTCATACGAAAAACGACAAAAGATTCCATGCATATCTTTTACTAAAAACTCATCGAAGGGTAAAATTTGATATAAACTATTGTAGAAGGATATAAATATTACATATTGGGGAAACATGGATGTGGACGATAAAATTCACCCCAGTAAATACCAAAGTATAAACAATCTCAGATAAAAATGAGATTGTGATATTTCCTTTACCTTAGGTCTGATTCGCTTCGTATGTGTCTGAAACTCCTGTATAATGATTTAAATAATGTCATTGACTTATTCCAGAATCATACTTATTGTTATGATATCATATATGGTTCACTTATGGCTTTATATTACCCGTTCTTTTGTAAATTCCATGTTAAAGAGCGTTTTGGGTAAAATCGTTCCATTTGTCGTCCGTGTTTTGACTTGTAATTATTCATATGGTTACTTAGATCATGATTACTTAATTACAAAATATAAAACATTATTTATATATAATATATATTCATAATATATATATATATAATAGATCAGTAAATGGAAATAAATACACCGTTCATGTAGACGGTAGACCGTACGTACGCATGAACGTTGTTTTCTTTTCCTTGTTGAGTTGAATGGAATGAAGTAGATGACATACATATATATGCACATAAATCCAGAATCATTATTATGACATATAATTATTTATTACTTATTATATATACTTTGTAATCATTCATGAATGGTTAATGTGGAGAATGAATCTCATCGCGTCGTGGAGACAGTAGTCCGTACGTACGCACGAGCAATGATATCATTCTCATGATCGTGGAATTGTATTGGAGTGTATTTATACTATTTTAGAATCAATATAAGTTTAAAATAATCATGTATAGTTATTATTTACACCATTATACCCATCCAAGTAAGGTGGTGGTGGAAAATAGATTACACCACGACGTGGAGACGGTATTACGTACGTACGCACGCGCGAGGATTTCGTTTTCCGTAGGATGGATAAATGGTGAAATAAAGTTGTTTCATAATTATAATAACATATCAGTATATATTTGATACTGATGTTATTACTTTATAATGAAACAACCTATGAAGAAGAAGAAGAAGAAGAAATAAAGATGAAAGAATTGGTAACAGACATTACCTCTTCTTTGAAGCACCTCTTTGAGGTCTCCTTTTAGGGCACTAAAATTGATCTTTGAGGAAGACCAGAACCTATATGATGTTTCTAGGGAAGTGGATAAGGGAATTAGGCAGGGGTTGGCCGAGCTTGAAGACTCAATGTGGTGTGAGGAAGAGAGGGAGGAGGTTCCCTTTTATAAGGGAGGAGAGGGGCACCTTTGGAATAACTAAAACTATTATTTTATTATAAAGACAAATTCGGTTTTAAATAGCTCCAAATTGATTAATTTCGACTATAAGGTGGGGATGGGTCGAAATAATCTCATCCAATAGAATTTAGACAAGTTTAGGTTCCTATTTTAACCTTATCATTATGTAAAATCATTTTACTTTTTCCGTGTCTTCTTGTGTTCTTACAATATAAGGTAAATAAACATACTATAAGAAGCCAAAAGAACCCCATGTTGTTTATTATTAATTTATATAACCTTATATAAGTCATTTGGCCAAACCGTAGATTTTTAAGAATAAAATAACAATTAATAATAAAATATTTGTTTTAAAAACTATTTTATGTCAATTTTGACACTATTTTTTAATTGATCTTTGAGAAAATCATAGCAGAACTATTAGTTAGAAAAAATTTAATTAAATCAATAATAACATGTCATATTAACCTATAAAATTAGTTGATTTCATAAAAAGTCTGAAATTACATTTATTTGGGTATTTATAACTTCAATTATGTCAATATTTCATTAATAAGATAATTACTGCATCATCTTTTCGTCACAATAAATGATAATTATTTAATCCCTAAAAATTCTAAATATATTCCTATGATGTAGATAATATTATTATATTTCTGGATACTATTCATGTTCGATGTTTCATGAAGTGTATCACTAATTTAAAATTATTATACTTATAAGATTTAAGAAAGTGACATGTTGTCACATTCTTTGGTTTTAATAATATTTAAATTATTTTCATTGAAAAAAGTTTATTAAATGAATCTAATCCGACCCTTAGGTGATATGGGTAGACTTTTAGTCATCCAATAGGATTTTGAAATGTGTTCGGGTAATTTTATAATATTATATTCACCCTTAATTACCCGATTTACCTTTAACATTGGTAAATAAAATTTGCCGTAGTTACTATTCATAATTCCCAAAAATAAAAAGTAGCATATTAACATAATTTGGATCAACTGATTACAAATATGAAATCCATTTTTCCAAATTCAATACACAAAAGTTTCAGAAATTAAATTAAAATTAATCCCTTTGTCGAAAGAAAACATGTTTTTCTTTAAAACATTGCAAAATATTGAATGGATTTATCCTACGAATTCAAGGTAGAATCAATGCTAATGACATACATTATATTAAATGGTCAAAATTTATTTTATTTATACTTTAAAACCATTCAATATTATAATTTAAATATATAAATTCTTGCGATGAAAAAAGTTTTTTTAATTAAAATATAGCGTGTTTTTACAATTCATCAAAATATGAAAGTTAGCAGAATGATATGAAAATTTATCCAAAGTAAATTTTTATTTCATGACTCCAACGAAGAATTTTATTTTGTTAAATTGAACTTATAAACATGTCAAAAAATAGATTTACTGTGGGTGCTCCATCAAAAGGTGGAAAAATTGTATTTTTCTAAAAATACTTATTTTACCCGAAAAATTTATTTTGTTCTTATACCATGTTTTAGAAAATGTGAAAGATGAATAATAATTTTATAAGATTCAAAATTTAGTTAATACTATTCATAACGGCTTTTTCATAATAATATTATTATAATATATCATTTTTTAGTAAAACCCGGTATTGCGTACAACACACGCTATCGAGGAAGGTCGCGATTGCGTGTAATGCAAGCCAAGTCAGGGTTGTGTGCTGTGCAAGAATCCATCGTTGTTTCATATAACATAATCCAACCATATTTCATTTATAAATTGAATATATATATATATATACTCAATGTTGCGTAGAATAACTATTATCAAAATTGTGTGTAACACGATCGAAGAATAGTGGTGCGTATACTGCAAGCTAATACGGTGTTGCGTATAGCGCAAGGTATTCTTGGTGCAGCATCCAATACAAAACATTAATTAAATTAAAGGAATATTTTTCATAAAATATCGGGGTGTTAAATTCTACCCCCTTTAAAATGAATTTCGCCCTCGAAATTCATCGGGGTTATAAATGGTTGACTATTCAAAAGTTTCTTTAATAGAAACCCACATCATAAAAAGGAATACCAAAACCAATCTTTAAAAACAAAAGTATGAAATGTAACGGTTACCCAAATAAACTAATCACTGGGTTTCCACGTAGGTGAAAATATGGATATGGAAGAGAAATCAAACCATCATGTTCTGATGGAGAGTGGTAGAGAACATGGCTATGGAAAAGCCAGCAATCACAAAGCTATAAATTTGTGACGATCTAAGATACCATATGATTTATCATATATAAGAGCACTAGGACAACATTTTTGGTTTTCAAGATCATTTCCCTAAAGATGATGAAATTGGAATTAGAAGAAATACTTTCGTGATTTTTGTATAGACTCACTGTCTGTCGTTCTTTGGAAAATTTCCACTTCATCTCTTAAAGAAATGAAGTTGAATTTGTCATTCGTGATGTGTTAGCAGATCTTGTGATAGAATGATGGGTCATTCCATCTATCTCAAACAAATGGTTAGAAAAGTTATCAAAAAATACATAACTCCATCTATAGTGAGATTAATCATATGTGGTTCCTAAAATGGACTTATAATTCATATATCATACTGCTTAATATAATAAAACTAGTTTCTACTAAACAGGGACTTCCTGTAGGCTAGTGGTAGGTGATAAATGCCAGTCGCACATCGGTTGTGGGTTCGATTCCCACAGCCTTGTCCGACGTGATGGGCTGTCGCCCGTCCTGCATGTTGTCCTTTTTCTAAAGCTATATTACTATAACATCCCATCAACAATATCAAAAAAATTTTATCCTTAAACAATACTAACTTATGTCCAACATAATCCATTCCAATCTTTAGGCTTATCTTAAATAATTCGGTCCAAGCTCATAGTATAAAGAAAATGATCACGTGAATGCCATCATTTATCCCCCATATATCATAAGATATATCTTGTTGGTCAAATTACAAATATGTGAATACCTTAATCATGTATTCTCTTGAAGAATGAATATCCATCGAACCTAAGTGAAAACATGAATTCAGTTTAATGTTAACACTTTCCACATACCAAAATCGTCAAAATTCTATATCCTCTAACCATGATATCACTTAGTCCACATATCAATCATGAGCTCATGAATACTATCAAACATATTATATTCTCTTTATCCCTTCATTATGTGCATATCATCTGCTTTCCAAAAATATTAAAATCACTTTTCCTTGTTACCAATTCCATAAAATTATTGAAAACCACAATAGAACAAAACATAAATATTCCAATATTCCACGATACTATTTACAACATTATTCTGGAATCTCATTACATAAACACTTAATCATTCCACCACATCGTTGTCATATTCAACATCGCCAATGGTGATTGGATGTGACTTCCCTTTGTCATTTTCCTTAAGTGTTTTCTCACGTCGATCATCACTAACCCTTGGATTAGGGAATTTATTAGCATAATTCCCCATTTCCTTGTACATGAAGCATTGAAGTGTAGTAGATTCATTCTGTGTATCCCTTCCTTTGTTTACATCATTAGGCATCTTCTTCACATCATTGCGGCATTCAAATGCCTGATGACCTTCCTTTCCACATTTGAAACATTTACTTATCCCATTAAGACAATCTCCACCATGCTTCTTTCCACACTTTGAGAATAAGAAAACATTCATCTTCTTTTCACCATTATTATGAGATTTCTCCTTGAACTCCATCTTTTGTTTCTTGTCAAAACTATGAGATGGATAAGTTACACCAAATTCCATTTCTACCTTGATAGCACAACGCACAATTTCTTCATAGATACTGAAGTCTCTTATAGCTAATGCCCTTCGAATATTTGGTTTTAAGCCACTAAAGAATCGATCAACTTTACTTTCAGGTTGGATGATAAATCCAGATGTATACCTTGCAATCTTTGTAAAAGTCGCTTCGTATATACCAACAGATTCATCATCCTTTTGATTTAGTTCAAAAAAATCCTTCTCCATCTTTGTTCGAAGAATACGAGGGAATTACTTATTGAAAAATAAGTTCTTGAACTCATCCCATTCCATGGACTCACTTTCATAACTTTTCCTCGTATTCTTGATATGATTCCACCATTGATCAGCTACACCTTCCAAAAGATATAATGCTAAGATGACTTTATCATGTTCAGAACAGTGATGAACTGAAAATATCTTTTTAGTGGTACTGATCCATTGTTTAGAAACAAGTGGATCAGAAGAACCACTAATAGAAGGTGGATGATGCCTCATAAAGGACTCAATAGAATATTGTTCCCTTCTCTGCTCATTTAGAAGTCTATAATGATTCATAGCTTGTGTAAGTATAGAAATAATATTTTTCACTCCATCTCCCATAAAATTTGTTTATTCAGGAGGACAATCATTGCATTTTCCATTGCATTGATCAACACGGTTCCTTCGGGTTCCAGCCATCGTCTAAAACCCAAAAAGAATATTGTGAGAGGTAAAAATCATGCTAAGGAAAACAAAATAATAAAGGGGGAGTATCCTCAATATCTAACATCTTAGGTTAAATTCTATGATCATTACCGTTGTTCTAGGACTGTATCCTATACGTATACATATCCTTAGGGACATCCGTAGACATACCTTAGAAATATCTCTAGGGATCTCACTAACGTTTTCGCTTCCTAGTTTCCAAAGGATGACTAAACCTTTGCTCTGATACCAACTATAGAGTCCCGAATCTTAATGTACATAGACATTACATTACTTTTGAGGAATACTTAGTACATAACAAAAACACACACACAAGGACCGTAATAGTTTATTGTCTTTGGAAACTCGGAATATAATCTTTTAATCGTGGTGAAAGATCTTCAACATCTCCCATAAAGATCTTCTTTTTTTAAAACCTAAATCCTTTATTTATGTCTTGGGGAAAAGAAAACATTAATGGGTGTGCTCAAATGCTCAGTAAGGGTAAATAAAAGAAATATCAATCACGTCATATTCATAAGAACATATCTTTTGGAAATCATAACCTACAAAAGAGATCATAATTTCATAATATGGGATAAATCATAGTAGTGAAATGGAAACCCAATAATCATAACTTAAAACATGAAACTTTGTGCCATACACACATAATCATAGACAATTATTTCTTATTAGTCAAGACTCATTTCCAAGACTCTCGTAGTGGACAAAGTCCCTTTCTGAACCGAGTTCACTCCTCGTTTCAGTCCTATTTCACTGAACTGGTATAACCTACCATTCCAGCCTTGTCTATCTCATGAGATATAAAATCATTAACCAATTAATTGGAGGTAGATATAGGTCCCACCCATCTCATAATGATACCATTCTTATGTGTGCCACAAAATCCTAAACCATACATCATAGCATAACCCATGTAATAAAAATGGGATTCTTAAACATTGTGACATCATAAAAAAATTCATATAAGATAAAGGAAATCATAAAAATAATTCCATCACAACATAATCAAATCAATATAATAATAGGTATTAAAATAGAACCCTTTATTATCTTGGATGGAAAATAATTTTGATAAAACACTTGAACTCCATTCTTGAGGAAAATATGCTTTCTACTTCAAAAACACTATTCAATTCTTAACATGTCATAAAATTATAACTAAAAGAAGTTGATTAAAAATAAACTTCAGAACTTATAAGGGAAGCTTCTTGGAAATAATGTTTTAAGAATCCATCCATGTCTTATAAGTTTAAAGAAAACATTCTTCTTGTAATTTTGTCAGAAAAGTCAAAAAATACCTCGTACGAAAAACGACAAAAGATTCTTTTCATATCTTTTACTAAAAACTCACCGAAGGATAAAATTGGATATAAACTATTGTAGAAGGATATAAATATTACATATTGGGGAAACATGGATTTGGATGATAATATTCGCCCCAGTAAATACCAAAGTATAAACAATCTCGGATAAAAATGAGATTGTGATATTTCCCTTACCTTAGGTCTGATTTGCTTCGTATGTGTCCGAAACTCCTGTATAATGATTTAAATAATGTCATTGACTTATTCCAGAATCATACTTGTTGTTATGATATCATATATGGTTCACTTATGGCTTTATATTACTCGTTCTTTTGTAAATTCCATGTTAAAGAGCGTTTTGGGTAAAATCGTTTCATTTGTCGTCTGTGTATTGACTTGTAATTATTCATATGATTACTTAGATCATGATTAATTAATTCCCAAATATAAAAATTGATTTATATATAATATATATATTCATAATATATATATATATATATAATAGATCAGTAAATGGAAAGAAATACACCGTTCATGGAGACGGTAGACCGTACGTACGCATGAACGCTGTTTTCTTTTCCTTATTGAGTTGAATGGAATTAAGTCGATGACATACATATATATAAACATAAATCCAGAATCATTATTATGTCATATATTTAATTATTACTTATAATATTTACTTTTTAATAATTCATGAATGGTTAACGTGGAGAATGAATCTAATCGCGTCGTAGAGACAGCAGTCTGTACGTACGCATGAGCGATGATATCATTCTCATGATCGTGGAATTGTATTTTAGTGTATGTATACGATTTCAGAATCAATATAACTTTACAATAATCATATATAGTTATTATGTAAACCATTATACCCATCCAAGTAAGGTGGTGGTGGAAAATAGATTACACCACGGCGTGGAGACGGTATTCCGTACGTACGCACGCGCGAGGATTTCGTTTTCCGTAGGATGGATAGATGGTGAAATAATGAAGTTTCATAATTATAATAACATATCATTATATAAGTGATACTGATGTTATTAATTCATAATGAAACAACTTAAGAAGAAGAATAGTAAGAAGAAATAAAGATGAAAGAATCGGTAACAGACATTACCTCTTCTTTGAAGCACCTCTTTGAGATATCCTTTTAGGGCACTAAAATTGGTCTTTGAGGAAGACCAGAACCTCTATGATGTTTCTAGGGAAGTGGAGAAGGGAATTGGTCAGGGTTTGGCCGAGCTTGAAGGCTCAAAGTGGTGTGAGGAAGAGAGAGAGGAGGTGCCCTTTTATAAGGGAGGAGAGGGGCACCTTTGGAATAACTAAAACTATTATTTTATTATCAAATAGAATTGGGTTTTAAATAGCTCCAAATTGATTCATTTCTAAGATAAGTTGGGTATGGGTCGAAATACTCTCATCCAATAGAATTTATACAAGTTTAGGTTCCTATTTTATCCTTATCATTATGTAAAATAAATTTACTTTTTCTGTGCCTTCCTGTGTTCTTATACCATAAGGTTAATAAACATACTATAAGAAGCCAAAAGAACCCCAAGTTGTTTATTATTAATATATATAACCTTATCTAAGTCATTTGACCGAACCATATAATTTTAGGAATAAAATAACAATTAATAATATAATATTTGTTTTAAAAACTATTTTATGTCAATTTTGACACTATTTTTTAATTGATCTTTGTAAAAATCAAAACAGAACGATTAGTTTGAAAAAAGTTAATTAAATAAATAATAACATGTCATATTAATCTATAAAATTAGTTGATTTCATAAATAGTCTGAAATTACATTTATTTGGGTATTTATAATATCAATTATTTCAATATTTCATTAATAAGATAATTACTGCATCATTTTTTCGTCATAATAAATGATAATTATTTAATCCCAAAAAATTCTTAATAAATTCTTATGATTTAGATAATAGTATTATATTTCTGGAGACTATTCATGTTTGATGTTTAATGTAGTGTATCACTAAATTAAAATTATTATACTTATAAGATTTAAGAAAGTGACATGTTGTCACATTCATTGGTTTTAATAATATTTAAATTATTTTCATGGAAAAAAGTCCATTAAATGAATCTAATCAGACTCGTAGATGACATGGGTCGATGTTTAGTCATCCTATAGGATTTTGAAATGTGTTAGGATAATTTTATAATATTATATTTTCCCTTAATTACCCTATTTACCTTTAACTTTGGTAAATAAAATTTATCGTAGTTACTATTCATAATTCCCAAAAATAAAAAGTAGCTTATTAACATGATTTGGATCAAATTATTCCAAATATGAAATCTATTTTTCCAAATTCAATACACAAAAGTTTCAGAAATTAAATTAAAATTAATACCTTTGTCAAAAGAAAACAGGTTCTTCTTTAAAACATTGCAAAAGATTCAATTGATTTAACCTACGACTTCAAGGTAGAATCAATGCTAATGACATACATTATATTAAATGGTAAAAATATATTTTATTTATACTTTAAAACCATTCAATATTATAATTTATCCATATAAATTATTGCGATGAAAAAAGTTGTTTTTAATTAAAATATAGCGTGTTTTTACTATTCATCAAAATATGAAAGTTACCAGAATGATATGAAAATTTATCCAAAGTAAATTTTTATTTCATGATTCCAAATAAGAATTTTATTTTGTTAAATTGAACTTATAAACATGTCAAAAACTAGATTTAAAGTGGGTGCGCCATTAAAAGGCGGCAAGACTGCATTTTTTGAAAAATACTTATTTTACCCAAAAAATTTATTTTGTTCTTATACCATGTTTTAGAAAATGTGAAAGATGAATAATAATTTTATATGATTCAAAATTTAGTTAATACTATTCATAACAGCTTGTTCGTAATAATATTATAATAATATATCAGTTTTTATTAAAACCCGGTATTGCGTACAACATACGCTATCGAGGAAGGTCGCGATTGCGTGTAATGCAAGCCAAGTCAGGGTTGCGTGCTGTGCAATAATACTTTGTTGTTTCGTATAACCTAATCCAACCATATTTCATTTATACATTGAATATATATATATATATATACTCAATGTTGCGTAGAATAACTATTATCAAAACTGTGGGTAACACTATCTGAGAATAGTGTTGCGTATACTGCAAGCTAATACGGTGTTGCGTATAGCGCAAGGTATTCTTGGTGTAGCATACAACACAAGAAATTAATAAAATTAAAAGAATATTTTTCATAAAATCTCGGGGTGTTACATTCTACCCCTCATTAAAATGAATTTCACCCTCGAAATTCATTGGGGTTATAAATAGTTTACTATTCGAAAGTTTCTTTAATAGAAACCCACATCATAAAAAGGAATACCAAAACCAATAATTAAAAATAAAACTATGAAATGTAACGGTTACCCAAATAAACTAATCACTGGGATTCCACATAGGTGAAAATATGGATATAGAAGATAAATCTAACCATCATGTTCTGATGGAGAGTGGTAGAGAACATGGCTATTAAAAAGCCAGCAATCACAAAGCCTAAATTTGTGACGATCTAAGGTACCATCTGATTCATCAGATATAAGAGCACTAAGACAACATTTTTGGTCTTCAAGATCATTTCCCTAAAGTTGATGAAATTGGAATAAGAGGAAATAGTTTCGTGATTTTGGTATAGTCTAACCGTTTGTCGTTCTTTGGACAATTTCCACTTAATCTCTTAAAGAAATGAAGTTGAATTTTTCATTCGTGATGTGTTAGAAGATCATATGATAGAATGATGGGTCATTCCATCTATCTCAAAAAAGGTTAGAAAAGTTATCAAAAAATACATAAGTCCATCTATAGTGATATTAATCATATATGGTTCCTAAAATGGACTTATACTTCATATATCATACTGATTAATATAATAAAACTAGTTTCTACTAAATAGGGACTTCATGTAGGCCAGTGGTAGGAGATAAAGGCCAGTCGCACTTCGGTTGTGGGTTCAATTCCCATAGCCTTGTCCGACGTGATGGGTTGTCGCCCGTCATATAGATTGTCCTTTTTCTAAAGATATATTACTATAACATCCAATCAAGAATATCAAAAAAGTTTTATCCTTAAACAATATTAACTTATGTTCATCATAATCCATTCCAATATTTAAGATTATCTAAAATACTTCGGTCCAAGCTCATAGTATAAATAAAATGATCACTTGAATGCCATGATTTATCCCCCATATATCATAAGATATATCTTGTTGGTCAAATTAAAAATATGTGAATACCTTAATCATGTATTCTCTTGAAGAATGAATATCCATCGAACCTTAGTGGAAACATGAATGTAGTTAAAAGTTAACACTTTCCACTTACCAAAATCCTCAAAATTCTATATCCTCAAACCATGATATCACTTAGTCCTTATATCAATCATGAGCTCATGAATACTATCAAACATATTAGATTCCCTTTATCCCTTCATTATGTGCATATCATTTGCTTTCCAAAAATATTACAATCACTTTTCCTGGTTACCGATGCCATAAAATTATTGAGAACCACAATAGACCAAAACGTAAATATTCCAATATTCCAGGATACTATATACAACATTATTCGGGAATCCCATTACATAAACACTTAATCATTCCACCACATCGTTTTCATATTCAACATCGCCAATGGTGATCGCATGTGACTTCCCTTTGTCCTTTTCCTTAAGTGGTTTCTCACGTCGATCATCACTAACCCTTGGATTAGTGCATTTATTAGCATAATTCCCCATTTCCTTGCACTTGAAGCATTGAAGTGTAGTAGGTTCATTCTGTGTATCCCTTCCTTTGTTTGCATCATTTGGCGTCTTCTTCCCATCATTGCAGCATTCAAATGCCCGATGACCTTCCATTCCACATTTGAAACATTTACTTATCCCATTAAGACAATATCCACCATGCTTCTTTCCATACTATGGGCATAAGAAAACATTCATCTTCTTTTCACCATTATTCTGAGATTTCTCCTTGAACTCCATCTTTCGTTTCTTGTCAAAATTATGAGATGGATAAGTAACACCAACTTCTATTTCTACCTTGATAGCACAACGAAAAATTTCTTCATAGCCACTGAAGTCTCTTATATCTAATTCCCTTCGAAGATTTGGTTTTAAGCCACTGAAGAATCGATCAACATTACATTCAGGTTGGATGATAAATCCAGATGCATACCTAGAAAGCCTTGTAAAATTCGCTTTGTATATACCAAAAGATTCATCATCCTTTTGATTTAATTCAAGAAACTCCTTCTCCATCTTTGTTCGAAGAATACGAGGGAAGTACTTATTGAAAAATAAGTTCTTGAACTCATCCCATTCCATGGACTCACTTTCATCTCTTTTCCTCGTATTCTTGATAGGATTCCACCATTGATCAGCTTCACCATCCAAACGACATACTGCTAAGATGACTTTATCATGTTCAGAACATTGAAGAACTGAAAATATCCTTTCACTGGTACTGATCCATTGTTTATAAACAAGTGGATCAGAAGACCCACTAATAGAAGGTGGACGATGCCTCATGAAGGACTCAATAGAATATTGTTCACTTCTCTACTCATTTGGAAGTCTATAATGATTCATAGCTTGTGTAAGTATAGAAATAATATTTTTCACTCCATCTCCCATAACATTTGTTTTTTAGGAGGACAATCATTGCATTGTCCATTGTGTTGATCAACACGGTTCCTTCAGGTTCCAGCCATCGTCTAAAACCCAAAAATAATAGTGTGAGAGGCAAAAATCATGCTAGGTAAAACAACATAATAAAGTGGGAGTATCCTCAGTATCTATCATCTTAGGTTAAATTCTATGATCATTACTGTTGTTCTAGGACTGTATCGTATATGTATACTTATCCTTAGGGACATCCGTAGACATACCTTAGAAATATCTCTAGGGATATCACTAACGTTTTCGCATCCTAGTTTCCAAAGGTTGACTGAACCTTTTCTCTGAAACCAACTATAGAGACCCGAATCATAACGTACATAGAAATTACATTAATTTTGAGGAATACTTAGTACATAACAAAAACACACACACAAGGACCGTAATAGTTTGGTGTCTATGGAAACTCTGAATATAATCTTCTAATCGTAGTGAAATATCTTCAACATATCCCATAAAGATCTTCTTTTTTTAAACCAAAATCCTTTCTTTATGTCCTGGGGAAAAGAAAAAATAAAAGGCTGAGCTTAAATGCTCATTAAGGGTAAACAAAAGAAATATCAATCATGTCATATTCTTAAGAACTTATCTTTTGGAAATCATAACCTGCAAAAGAGATCATAATTTCATATAATGGGTTAAAT
The DNA here is from genome assembly GCA_963277665.1 of Viscum album. Classification (NCBI taxonomy): domain Eukaryota; kingdom Viridiplantae; phylum Streptophyta; class Magnoliopsida; order Santalales; family Viscaceae; genus Viscum; species Viscum album. Next base: position 915,356,274 of record OY728164.1, on the reverse strand, counting down.
CATAGTAGTGAAATGAAAACCCAATAATCATAACATAAAACATGAAACTTTGTGGCATACACACATAATCATAGAGAATCATTTCTTATTAGTTCAGACTCATAGACAATACTATCTTTGTCGACAAAGTCCCTTTCTGAACCGAGATCACTCCTTGTTCCAGTCCCGTTTCACTGAACTGGTATAACCTACAATTCCAGCCATGTCTATCTCATTAGATATAAAATCTTTACCCAATGAATTGGAGGGAGATATAGGTCTCACCCATCTCATAATTATACCATTCTTATGTGTGCCACAAAATCAGAAACCATACATCATAGCATAACCCATGTAATAAAAATGGGATTCTTAAACATTGTGACATCATAAAACAATTCATATAAGATAAAGGAATTCATAAAAATAATTCCATCACAACATAATCAAATCAATGTAATAATATTTATAAAAATATAACCCTTTATTATCTTATATGGAAAATAATTTTTATAAAACACTTGAACTCCATTCTTGAGGAAAATATCCTTTCTACTTCAAAAACACTTTTCATTTATTAACATGTCGAAAAATTATAACTAAAAAGTTGTTTATTAGAAAGAAAATTGTAAACTTATAAGGGAAGCGTCTTGGAAATAATTTTTTAAAAATCCATTCATGTCATATAAGTTAAAAGAAAACATTCTTCTCGTGCTTTTGTCGGAAAAGTCAAAAAGTACCTCGTACGAAAAACGACAAAAGATTCCTTTCATATCTTTTACTAAAAACTCACCGAAGTTTAAAATTGTATTTAAACTATTTTAGAAGGATATAAATATTACATATTGGGGAAACATGGATGTGGATGATAAAATACACCCCAGTAAATGCCAATGTATAAAAAATCTCAGATAAAAATGAGATTGTGATATTTTCCTTACCATAGGTACAATTTGCTTTATATGTGTCCAAACCTCTTGTATAATGATTTAAATAATGACATTGAATTATTCCAGAATCATAATTATTGTTATGATATCATATATGGTTCACTTATGGCTTTATATTACCCGTTATTTTGTAAATTCCATGTTAAAGAGCGTTTTGGGTAAAATCGTTTCATTTGTCGTCCGTGTTTTGACTTGTAATTATTCATATGATTACTTAGATCATGACTACTTAATTACAAAATATAAAACATTATTTATATATAATATATATTCGGAATATATATATATATAATAGATCAGTAAATGGAACGAAATACACCGTTCATGGAGATGGTAGACCGTACGTACGCATGAATGCTGTTTTCTTTTCTTTATTGAGTTGAATGGAATTAAGTAGATGACATACATATATATACACATATATACAAAATCATTATTATGTCATAAATTTCATTATTACTTATTATATATACTTTATAATCATTCATGAATGGTTAATGTAGAGAATGAATCTCATCGCGTCGTGGAGACGGTAGTCCGTACGTATGCACGAGCAATGATATCATCCTCATGATCGTGGAATTGTATTTGAGTGTATTTATACTATTTAATAATAAATATCACTTTTCAATAATCATATATAGTAATTATGTACACCGTCATACCCATCCATGTAAGGTGGTGGTGGAAAATAGATTACACCACGGCGTGGAGACGATATTCCGTACGTACGCACGCGCGGTGATTTCGTTTTCCGTAGGATGGATAGATGGTGAAATAAGTTTTTTTCATAATTATAATAACATATCAGTATATAAGTGATACTGATGTTATTACTTCATAATGAAACAACCTAAGAAGAATAAGAGGAAGAAGAAAAAAAGATGAAAGAATCGGTAACGGACATTACCTCTTCTTTGAAGCGCCTCTTTGAGATCTCCTTTTAGGGCACTAAAATTGGACTTTGAGGAAGACCAGAACCTCTAGGAAAATTCTAGGGAAGTGTATAAGGGAATTTGTTAGGGGTTGGCTGATCGTGAAGGCTCAATGTGGTGTGAGGAAGAGAGGGAGGAGGTGCCCTTTTATAAGGGAGGAGAGGGGCACCTTTGGAATAACAAAAACTATTATTTTATAAAAAGTAAAATTCTGTTTTAAATGGCTCCAAATTGATTCATTTCAAATATAAGGTATGGATGGGTCGAAATCCTCTCATCCAATAGAATTTAGACAAGTTTAGGTTCCTATTTTAACCTTATCAATAAGTAAAATAATTTTACTTTTTCCGTGTCTTCTTGTGTTCTTATAGTATAAGGTTAATAAACATACTATAAGAAGCCAAATGAACCCCAAGTTGTTTATTATTAATATATATAACCTTATCTAAGTCATTTTGCAAAACCGTAGATTTTTATGAATAAAATAACAATTAATAATATAATATTTGTTTTAAAAACTATTTTATGTCAATTTTGACACTATTTTGTAATTAATATTTGTGAAAATCATAACAGAATGATTAGTTCGAAAAAAGTTAATTAAATCAATAATAACATGTTATATTAACATATAAAATTAGTTGATTTCATAAAAAGTCTGAAATTACATTTATTTGGGTATTTATAACATCAATTATGTCAATATTTCATTAATAAGATAATTACTGCATCATCTTTGCGTCATAATAAATGATAACTATTTAAACCCTAAAAATTCTAAATAAATTCCTATGATGTATATAATTGTATTATATTTCTGTATACTATTCATGTTTGAAGTTTCATTAAGTTTATCACTAAATTAATATTATTATACTTATAAGATTTAAGAAAGTGACATGTTGTCATATTCTTTGGTTTTAATAATAATTAAATTATTTTCATAGAAAAAAGTTCATTAAATGAATCTAATCCAACCCTTAGGTGATATGGGTCGACTTTTAGTCATCCAATAGTATTTTGACATGTGATAGTGTAATTTTATAATATTATATTTACCCTTATTTACCAGATTTACCTTTAACTATGGTAAATAAATTTTAGCGTAGTTACTATTTATAATTCCCAAAAATAAAAAGTATCTTATTAACATAATTTGGATCCACTTAATCCAAATATGGAATCCATTTTTTCCAAATTCAATACACAAAAGGTTCAGAAATTAAATTAAAAATAATCATGTTGTCGAAAGAAAATGGGTTTTTCTTTAAAACATTGCAAAAGATTGAATTGATTTATCCTACGAATTCAAGGTAGAATCAATGCTAATGACAAAAATTATATTAAACGGTAAAAATATATTCTATTTATACTTTAAAACAATTCAATATTATAATTTAACCATATAAATTATTGCAATGAAAAAAGTTTTTTTAAATTAAAATATAGCGTGATTTTACTATTCGTCAAAATATGAAGGTTACTTGAATGATATGAAAATTTATCCAAAGTAAATTTTTATTTCATGAATCCAATGAAGAATTTTATTTTGTCAAATTGAACTTATAAACATGTAAAAAACTATATTTAAAGTGGGTGCACCATCAAAAGGCGGCAAAACTGCATTTTTTGAAAAATACTTATTTTACCTGAAACATTTATTTTGTTCTTATACCATGTTTTAGAAAATGTGCAAGACGAATAATAATATTATAAGATTCAAAATTTAGTTAATACTATTCATAAAGGCTAGTTCATAATAATATTATAATAATATATCATTGTTTAGCAAAACCTGGTATTGCGTAAAACACACGCTATCGAGGAAGGTCGTGATTTCTTGTAATGCAAGCCAAGTTAGGGTTGCGTGCTGTGCAAGAATACTTCGTTGATTCATATATATTAATCCAACCATATTTCATTTATACATTGAATATATATATATATATACTCAATTTTCCGTAGAATAACTATTATCAAAATTGTGTGTAACACGATCCAAAATAGTGTTGCGTATACTGCAAGCTAATACGGTGTTGCGTATAGCGCAAAGTAATCTTGGTGTAGCATACAACACAAGAAATTAATGAAATTAAAAGAATATTTTTCATAGAATCTTGGGGTGTTACAATAATCATGTTATACCTTAATCGTTGTAATTAATTTTAATTTCATTCACAACTAATTTTCATAAAAAACAAATCATAACAAAATATAAAATATAAATTATTTGGATTAAAAATATTTAATCCATTTATCTATATACTAAAAACATAATTGGAGTAAAGTCATTTAAAAATAACCATGTTTAGGTGATGAGACAACATGTTTTTTTACGTGAAAATGATCAAATGTTTTGAATGTTTTCAAATAAGATTTATATGTAATATTTACTCCAAAGACAAAAATTTTACGAATAAATATTTATTTTGTCTAAATATACATTAATACACATTTAAAATATAATTTTACTATATTAATAAATTATTAAAAAATGCAGTTTGCAATTTAAATTTAGTGATTTAAATATTAATTAAAAAATGAATCTTCTCATGGAATTACCAAAAAAGTACCAAAGTAAATTTTGATTAAATTATTTGAAAAATTAATTTTATTTTAAAAATAAAATTTATAAATATTAAAAATGGAATATTTAAAATTGGATACTCTTTAAATGATTAAAGAGGTACATTTTTAAAAAATATATATCATTATGCATAAAATTCAATTTATTCATATCTATTTTCTATAAAATACAAAAGCTAAATGTTAAATATTTAATTGAATAATATAGAAAAGTATATAATTAAAATATGTAATAATAAATGGCATATTTAATATATTTGTGTAACAAATTTTTTATTTCATACAAATTATTTTCTAGAAAATGATTTGAATTATTTTCCAAGAAAAATTATTTTCATTTATGGTTCATTGGAAACAAATAATTCTTATTATATACATGTGTAAAACATATTTTCATAATATTATTAATAAAATTCAAAAACTATATTACAATTTCTATGTGAAAAATAAAATAATAATTTAATAATAAAACTAGAAGTACATTTTATTTTGATAGAACTTTGTCTTACATGTAAAAAAATAAATAGAAGTAATGTTCAATTTTTTGTACAAAAATACAACCATTGGGTTACATGTACCAAAACATAATATATTTTTTAGACATAGTGAATAATAAATGATGTTTTTATTAAAAAAATCACAACATGTTGTAGAATATAACAAAATCCATTAATGAAATTCAATTTTTTCCAAAAAAAATAAATTCCTACAAACTCGTGGTGGTACATTCAACCCCCATTAAAATGAATTTTACTCTTGAAAGTCATCTTGGTAATCAAATGATAAATAATGGAATGTTCTAATATCATACTACATAATAAATATTAATACTAAAACCTCCTTTAAAATTTAAATTAGGAAACATTATTATTATCCAGAGTAACTCATATCTTGGTATCAAAGTAGTAGAACATGGGTGTCAAGTTAAAATTAGGAAAAGGAAGGGAAATTTTATAATAATGTTTTGAAGGATTGTAATATATAACATGGTTTTGAGAAAGATGATGATACCAAATCCACAATTAAAATAAACTTGATAAAGGAAATTTATATCATCAAAAATGATGATAAAAAGGAAAAATATTTATTTCTAGACCCTTTTCTTAATGTTGAATAATTTTTATGAGAAGATATATTTACATGACGTTAGCATAACATTTCCTTTTTATTGTTCCTTGATCAATTAAAACATTATCTCTTATTCCTAGAATTTTAGTTTATTTTTTCTTTCCTTATTCATTAATAGAACATGAGATCCATAAACTGAATAATAGGTCATTTCATTTTTCTTTAACACAAAATAATGGATTGCACAAGTTATCCAATATGAATAAATCCTCATATGGTGAGTGAATACTTTAATCTCAAAAACATCATCTGAGGTTTATGATAAACCAATCCATAAATAGTTAACCATATAACCCTTTCAATTGATAAATGTCCAAAACTTGAGAAATAATGTCACTGAATTTAGAGAATATAAGCAAGCACTGATCCCCTATATATCATAAAGTATCTCTTGGTTATCTCATACCAAATATGTGAATAACATCATCATGTATTCTTTTCAGACATTTTAATAACTCAAATAACCATAAATTTTTATTTAAAGCATAAATTTTATTTTATTCATAATATTATTAGTTATATTTAATAACTAAAAATATGTTATAAAATCCATTTTTTGATAGAACATGACACTTTTTAAAAAATTAATGTATCAATTATGATATCATCAATACTATATAAATTTGATTACATATATCAATAATATCTTTATAAATAATAAACATCACTTTCTCATCTTTCAGAACCTATTAATGTTTACATTCCCATAATCATTTTTTTAAATAAAACTATTTGATTAAAAAAGGCTTATATGTCATCAATAATATTCAACATATTCATTCATATCCTTAATGAAAAAAATATGCTTCATGATTTATATCAAATAAATTTCGAATTCTAATACATATGAACTTCAATCATCCATAATAATTCTAAATCCATTAACATGTCTTCATCATCTTATTCGTTAATACCCATTTCCTATAATTTGAAATATGAATCATGTCATAGGGTCCCTCAACCATAATCTAATCATGAATCTACCATTTAAAATAAAAATACTGTTAGAACAACCCATAACATTTACATATCATTTTCAGTCTCCTTATCATCATCATTTTAACAAATACTCAATCCAACTTCTAGATTCAATTCATGTTGTTTTCATACATGAAATAAATTTCCATAATGACCATTCTTTCCTTGTATGAAATATTAAATGGTAAAACAGTTCTGTGTATTTCCCACTATTATGTAATTCCATAATAAATAGTGTGAGAAAAAAATAACATAGAAGAAAACAACATAATCATGACAAATTATTTATAGAATTTCTAAGTCATGAAAATTATTTTAAATCTATGACAGCATAGCCTTATACAATGAGACCTCTATAAACATATTCATTGAAATATTCCCAGGGATATCACTAATGTTTTGTCATATTAATTAAAAATGTCAACTATTAATGTCATATAACACTAACTATAATGACTTATTCATTAATATACAAAGTTATTACATTATTTTAGATTAATATTCCTCACATTAAAAAAAGTAAATTCCCATGTACTGAAAAATTTTATTGTCTTCATAATAATGGTATTAATTCTTCTAGTTCAGTGATGGATCATCAAAATATCCCATTAAGATCATACCTTTTAGTACTTCTTCTTATAACTATTCTTCCGAACCTAGACAGTGGAAACCTATGAAATAGTGAGATCAGATGTTCAGTATGGGAAAATAATGGAGATATTTAAGCCTAACATAATCATTAGGGTATTGGAACATGAGAATAACATTGGAAAATTGTTTATTGCATATCGAAGAACATAATATTTAATCATGGAATAATGATATTCAATTCATATGATATGAATTATATGGGAATCATGTGAATAATCTAGGATATCCTAAAATAAGTATAAGAAAAGAAATTGGGGCATGCCCATAAGAATTGAAAATCCTTTCGAAGGCTACCGAACATGAGCTTCAAAACATGTTACGCTTGGGTTAATGAACCATGTTCCTTTCTACGGATTGGGATGACCTCAGGGGTACCATATTGTTTTAGGATTAGGATTCCATCCCTTGTACCCTCTTGGTAAGAGCATGGGATTCCCTCTCATGTGTCCCCTTATTATGGTCTGGGGATTCCCTCCAATACACCCCCTTGGTATAGGAATAGGATTCCATTATGTATAACCTCATATTACATCTTGGGAAGCCCTCCCATAGACCATCTTGTTACAATATTGGGATGCCCTCTCATATACACCATTGTTAAGGGCTTGGGATTCCATCCCTTTTAACCTCTTGTTACGAGATTGGGATACCCTACCACATACTATCAGGTTACAATATTGGGATGACCTCTTTTATACTGACTTGTTAAATGCCTGAGATTCCCTCCAACGTATTCTTTGTGTTAAGAGAACATTTAAAATTACCCAATTCATTAGAGGGAGACATATATACCACCAATCACATAATTAAAACATAAATACTTGTGCAACAAGATAAAAAATCCCTTATCATATCAATAAACATAAAAAGGGATGAGATTCATAATAATCATATAATATCCCCGAAAAGGACAGGGGTATTGTAAATAATTTATAATATCCTAACCTAGTTAAACGATACATGAGATATAATAAACTAACAATATTATAACCCGTGAAAGGAAGGGGGGTTCATAATTTAATAACCAAAAGATGAGAAACTAGTTTCATTATAAACATTTCATCACAAACAAAAAACATTCAAATAAACATTAATAACGGTGTACTTGGATCATATCCACATTAAATAATAAACTATAATAATTGAATTAGAAATATATGGAGGAGGATTTTTAAAGGTCAAATAGAGTATTTATTAATGAAAATATCCATTTTTTGAAAACCACTCGTTAAATTATGAAACATTTTCAAAATACATTTCATTAATATATTCTTTGAAAAACATAGAAATGAATTTTTTAAAAATCAGTTAAAACATTTATTAAGATAATATATTTTATACTTTGAAAAAGTATTTTTAAATCATTAATTTTTTAAATCTTTATCTTTTAATATAAAATTTAAAAAATTTAACAGTTCCACTGAGAATCATTTAAAAAACCTTATAAATTTTTTTATGAATGAATTTTTGATGAAAACAACACTAAAAAATAATTAAAAAATATTATGAAAAAAATAAATAAAAATATCCTTATATAAATTTTAATGAATCTTTAAAGAAATTATTTCCATGATAGTGGGTGAATTTTTAAATTCTGAACATTCTTTTTACACAATGAAATGATCAGAATGTATCCCTGATTTGAATATGATAGCAATATTCCCTTAAAGAGTATTTTAATTAAAAGTATAAAAATTTGTAGAAATTAATTTTTCAAATCTTATTAAAATATTTATTACATCTGTTTTATAAATAATTGGTTTGTAGTAAACTATATATCCATCTGAAAAGTGAAATAAAGTCAGGTCATCTAAAACATATTTCCTTAACCATATTAAATAACAAATTGTGTAAAAATTATTCCCTTAAATGAAGGCATCCTGAATAAAGATATGATAATAATTTTTATGGTATTAAATTAGATATATATCATAATATTGTCCTATTTTAAATGTAATCATATACAATCCCAACAAATAATATGATTGTAACAATAAACTATTAAAATGTTTTAACTTTTAATCATAATCATCACGAAATAAAGAAATTCCATGAATAATAGAATATATTTAAAATAAGGATAATCCTGATTTAAAATTTTAATGCCATATTATGTACTCATTTTAAAATAATATATATTCATGACATTACATGTGACTCAAATAAAGAATATTGAGACAAAAAACATGAAATTTTATTAATGTCTGATCTATAACCCCCTAAAAGAATGATCAAGAAATTTGTATGTAAATAACCATAATATTTATTTTAATATTAATAGAATAAATTAATGTGAAATATTTAGAACATAAAAAATAAATTAGTGGTTATTATAGAATAAGCCACATAGAAATAAAAGTGAGGCTAGAAATTCTGTTACAACCTATGTAACATTAGAATGATATGATTTTTGGAAGAATAAATTATATTAAAACATTTTAATATTAGTAAATAATATTAATTAATGATAAAATTTTCATAATATTGTATATAAAAAACTCAACATGAAAATTTTGGACTATAATATATATCTAATTAATTAAAGGAGATACAAGAAAACCCTTACATTATTTCTTGAATTTTACAAAACATATTCAAAAATATATTATAATAAATTTAAGTTAACTATATATTTACCATAGAAAAATATTTTTACGTATAATAATATATATTATTTTATAATGAATTTTTATTACCCCTAAATTAACAATTTTGGGTGAAAGTTACTTTTTTGGAAATAACTGCTTTTTTTTATATATGTTTTGAATTTTTATTCATAATATTTTTATATAGATCTTGATTTTATTGATTTTATAATTTTAATAATGATATAAATATCATATATCTTCAACATGTAATATTTGTTAATAATATATAAAATTTATAAATATAAAATAGAATACAATGTTCATGGAGAGGGTCGGCCATACATATTTATGAATGATGTTTCCATTATCATGTAATATTGAAAGAAAGAATGTAAATCATATACATATAATAATTATTTAATAATTATTATGTCATTTATATCATATAAATATACTAAATATTTCCATAATACATTCAACGTAATGTTCAAATGAATCACATCGCCTTGAAAAGGCTATAGTCCACACTTCTACAAACAATGTTATCATATTCCACAAAATAGAACACACGAAGGTTTGTGTTATATAAAAATTCCAATTATTACATGATAAATATAATTTATAATATACAAAATATTAATTCAAGCAATATTTTTTACCTTTATCGGTGTAAATGGATGAATGAATAATATCTGTTCGTGAGGTGATGGTCAACCGTACACAAAGAAAATAAATGTGTATCCCATGTGATTTAATGGTATGCGAGTGTTGGTCTAACCATTAACATATAATAACATTAGTATGTTTTTATACTTAGTTTATTATATAAGAAATTAATAATAATAATATTGGGTGTGGAGATATAATGCAATAAATATTTATTGCAAAAGGATTTTACCAATTCATTTGGTAACTCCTGGTTTACAACAAAGGGAATATTTGGTTGGAATTATTCCCAAAGTGGAGATTCTATGATTAAGGGAAAAATGTTGGGATATTATTACGGTATGTTTTTAATGAGTAAAAAAATTATATGTTTTAATATGATCGTGGTGATTTCCCTTTTATAGTGGAGGTGGAGTGACATTCTTTTATATATGAAAATTTATACACTTTTGAGAGGTCTCCCATACATCATGTGCCTCTAATATGGATAATTTGTTTTAGAAAAAGTGTTATATGGTAAAAAAGATTCCCCAAAAAGTTTATTTGAACATAGATTTAGGTCTTTTGGACCCTTAATTTAATAATCGACCACTAAATAAACTCATTTTACATTAATAAATTTATTTAATTTTAATTACAATTAATAATATTTTTTGACAAAAAACTACATTTAACTTCTAATAAATTATAAATTATTTTTTCCCAAATTTTGAATTGAATTTTTAACATTCAAAAAATAGAATTGGATGAAATTAATTCAATTTTAATCCCACGTATGAGACCTGTTAATGTGTTTTTATAGTAAAAATTTTCAATACATTGAATTGTTTTTATATCCATTTTAAATGTGAAATTGATTATAGTGAAATAAATTGAAATAATAGATTTATAATTTTTCTTATTATCTATTAAAACAAATATTAAATATATTTTATCCATGTAAATAAATTAATTTAAAATGAAATTTGAATTTAATATTCACTGTTTTTCAATATAGATAAAAATATGTAACTATTAGTAAAATAAAAAAAATTAAAAAATATAATATTTATATTCCATTTTATAAAATATAGTTAATTTTATGAAATAAAATGTACTATTGATTGAAAATTTATATTTACAAGAGGTTCAACATTAATAGGCAGAAGAATTACCTTTTAGAAAAATATATATCTTTATGCCTAAAAATATATTTATTCTTATATCTTTTCTAAAAAACACTTAAGATGTGAATTAAATAGTTTAAGGAACATTATATATATATATATATATATTTCTCCTTAAAAATGTTATCAAATTTTTTATAGTTATTTTAATTAGTGGAATTGTGTTTGATTGCATAAATATAGTTTTCGACCAAATGATTTCAAATACTTAAAAAGGAATTTATTTTTATTTGTAGTTATTTAGTCACTAAGTAATTATTCTTTTATGAGTCTCTAAAACATATTTTAATTACATAATTAATATAAAATATAACCTACATTCCTATATCTAAGAGAAAATTATAAAAATATTTTTACAATAATATTAATTGTACTTTGAAGTTTAGTAAAACACGGTCATTCTTGTAACACAAGTTATATTGTGAGAATTAATATGTATTTATTGAAGTACTAAAAAGTTTTGTGTTTAGCGAAAGATAATATAATTGTTTTATGTAGTGAATACATTAAATGGTGTTTCATGTAAAGGAAACACCCTTGGTGGAGCATGCAATGCATTCCAACAATGAAAATTAATTTTTTCAAAAAAATCATTTCATTAAAACCTAAGGAGTTATAATAACCCTGAAGATATGTATTATAATTATGAGTTTTGGTTATTTAATAGTGAAATCAAATCCATTGGTAATTAAATTGAAAATTTTGTTTTTTTATAGAAAATTAAAGATTGAGTCAGTATTTCACAAATAGTTTAAGAGTAGGGAGATATCCCGCCACTATGCCTCCAAGGGAAATGGTTAATATTTATATTTGAAAATAATAGATGGGGCATGTTCATGTAAATTTATATGAATTTCTTATCATTAATATTAATAGTATGTGGAAATGATTCCTAGGTGGGTTAATCAATAGTAGTTGTTTTGGTTTATTTTTTACTTGTAGTTTTTAGAGGCATTTGGAACTGCGGTAATTAACAGGAAGATAATTAATATATTATTATTATAGTAGATGGTTTTCATTATTCAATAATAACTAATTGTTTCTTTTGGTTATGTTTTGTTTATGATTTTAAGGTAATAAGTATTCTTGATTAGTTTTTCTATTGAGAGAAGTTATGAAATGTAGTTATATGGTTTCCTTGAGTATACCGATCATTATGAGAGATGAATTGTGGTATGTTATATATTGAAATATAGTGGGAATACCTATATTTATTTACTATTATTGGTGGACATGACACCACAAAATTATTTGAGGGGTTTTTTGTGTATGGTTTTCCTATAATTACATATCCTTGTTTAGTTGGAAGAAGGAATTATGTATTTTAATCCTCAACGAATATTAGATTTAAGTATAAAAGCATGTGGTGAAGCCTTTTTAGATACCCCTTGAGTTAGGGGATGGTCCTTGGTATGAATGTGGTGTGTTTAAAAGATTTATTCATATATTATTGATGAGACTATAGTAATTTAATGATCATGGCCTATATGAATTAGAATTTTCTTGGGTGAAGGTTTTGATTGTTAGATATATGATATTATTCAGTTTGGAGAGATTAATCAAGATAAAAATTAATTTTTATTCCCTAGAAAGGTGTTAGGAATGTATGGTTTTTTATCAATGATTTAGAATGTGGGGAAATGATATCCAATATTTTTTGGATCATCCCGTTTAGGAAGATATAATGTATCATTGGATAATGGGATTGATAAGTTTGTGGATAGAATGATTAATATTTAGGATTTCATTCAACAGCACCTATATAATCATATAACCATGATAGACTATAGTTTTTCTCCTCTATATTATATTCCTATACAGTATGAGAGAAATGGTCACATGTCAATATATTTTTCTTGAACGCATATTTTTTTTGGTGTTTTAGACCATTTCTAAACCTGTTTCCTTCATGAATTGACTTTTCTATTTTTTAGTATGGGTATGTTACAACATTCTCAGATAAAATAATTATATGTGATGATTCTAATAAACCAAGGACTATATATATTATTGAATCTGTGGATTGGTTTTCTATAAATGATTTTTTAAATATTTTATATTTTTCATATAAATTTTCAATATGAGATCACCAAAATAGACCAGATTACTGATATTAGACATAAAAGGTGAGATTTGATGAAATGTTATGCGAGTAAAAAGATATTTAAATGAAAAAATTCATTGTGTAATGTATTCTACATCCTTATTTATTTTCTTATGGAATAATATACATGATAATATGTCTTAATAAGTGTCCTTGAGGGTGGTGCTCTAGTGAGAATTTTTTCCACACCCTACACAGAAACATTGATAGATATGTAGAACATATGGTCATATTATTATAATGAATATTTTATATGATATAAGATTAAAGAAGAACAATTTTATTGGGGTATAGGACTATGGAGGGACTCATCCTTGTAGTTGTCTAAAATAGTGTAAATTAAATTTCATAGATTCTATTTACACATGAGAAGTCTGGTGGGAAATACAATTTATGTATGCATGTATAAACATCAAGGGTTTATTTTTTGCCTATATATCATTTATGATTATATAGTTTAGAAGTTTAAATAAAATTTGATATTTATTATACATAATTTTATTTTAAATGATTATTTTTTTCCTTTTCTTATTATCATATATTTTGATGTAATGTGTATAATATCTTTATAAAAGTAATAATCATTGTCTACTAGTATAAAAAATATAGAATATTAGGAGTAATTATTGAGGTCATATAGAGCACCTATATCATCACCATCATGGATACCCATCATTTGGAATTAAAGTGGTTGTAAATGAAACTATATTAGACATCCTCGAAACTGACTTGGAAGGTGACTCTATGGTTGGTGTGGTATGATTAGTCATCCCCCGAGGATGGTATTGTTTAGAATCAATAAATTCTATCTAATATAGATTCACATTCACCATGTATTGTTTCTAGTTCTATCATTAATTTTTAAGGATTGTGAAGAATATCTATTTAAGGGAATCAATCATCATTTCATTATCCTACAATAGTCACATCACATGTGGTTGTCCCTTGAGATACTAAAATAAAAGTTAGTATAGCATGAAATATTTTGACTATACCTTTTTTATTTTATGTAGGGACATAGAATATTGTTTTTGGGTTTGGGTTTTATTTTAGGTTAATGTTTAATTATAGGGAGGACAAAAATGTGGTATTAGAGTGATATCTTGTGGGGTGTCACCCTGGATGAATGATTCTTGGTGGATGTTGGGGGGGATGTTAGGTAGGTGTAAGGGATGGACTGGTTAGGGTCAAATGTGATCACCAGCTTTGTGAAAATCTCATTGTATTATATAGTGATATATATTATTGAATACAAAATGAATTGACATTTCTCTAATAAAGGTAACACAATTGCCTGGTTGTGTTTAGGTTAATTCATACCAAGAATTTTTGGTTTGGGGATATATGTTGCCAATGTTTTGGACCCTCATTGATATCATAATCCTATTATGTGTAGGATAAATTATCACCCTAATCATGATTGATTCAATATTACCATGTCATTTCATTATTTTTTTTCAACGGGTTGTTTATATAATGAATATTTTATTTTGATAAAATATTAATCATATGATCAAATGATTATACATGTTTTGAGAGAAATGTGATATGGTTATTTCCTAAAATTTTCCCATTATTTTTGTTTTTGTGGAACATGTAATAATGAAAAATTTACATGGAAATATTCATGGTTGGGAGCTATATGACCATATAGAGAACAAACTTGTCTACATATCCAATATTTCCATATCTGTCACACATAACTATCTATAAATGGTTAATTTTCCATTGAAAAATATATTGTATGCGGCTATTATGTGTGGTGCATAATTTTAAAAAATAATTAATGAATTTTTGGAGTGATGTCATGTTATACAATCATAGAATTTAAATGTCTCTATGTGGGATCATTCAATAATTTTATTAAGGAATTGTTGTCATTAATATTTTTCTATTTACTTATAATACTAATTTAAAATTTGAAAGTAAAATATTATAATGCCTACTATCTAGCCAAATATAGATATCCCAATTATCATATAATGATGTCGAATGAAACAACATAATAAGATCAAGATATACACACTCCATCATCTAAATAAAACGATCTACAATATTATACATTAATTACATTATCCTAATAAATTCAATTATATTATTTCCATCGTTAAAAATCTAAAATTATTTTTTCCTATATAATAAAATTGATCGACATTATTAACCAAAAATAGATATATTTTTATTTGAATGAGAATAATTTGTATATTTGGTTCTGTATCTCCTCATTTATCAATGTAAAAAATGATTTTTTTCTTAGTAGTTTAAATTTTATTGAGGAAAGATTATGAATAGTATAATTAAGTTGGGTTGGGATATAATTACATAGAATATTGGAATTTTATATTATTATAATTTTTCCTTGATTCATTTTTTTTCATATGGTATATACTATATAATTTATCAAACACTAAGTGAATGATTGTGGTGAAATTAGGTGTTAGGATGAGGTAGATTATTAAGGGATTATTAATGTCAAAATTAATTTGAGTAAATGTTTTAGAATGAGAGTTGAGTTTTAGAAATGGATATATGGTTAATATAGAATATTAGAGGTTCAAAATCGAAAAAATAGAATTTAAAAAAATTAATTTTAATTTGATAATATTTGATGTGATTCTATAAGGATATTTATACTAGTTACAATGAAAATAGGGAGTGATATTTATATTATACTACTATGAATATATATACATTTGAACCATTAGATCATAATATATATGAGTTATACTACGATTATTCCATTTACAACATTATGTTTTTTAAAATATTTTGGACTTTGGAACCATGTAATTGTAATAACAGTTACAAGTTAGTATTTCTCATAGAATATAGATATATCTTTTTGAAATTATTACAACATGATCGATACATGTAATGAAATAGTTGACAATCTACTTTTATACTATAATAATTTTGCACCAGACTTGTGTGATATGACACAAGCCATATGGTGCAATTATATATTGTGATATATGTATTAAATGTGTTCTAGAACAATACAGGTTAAAATTATTCACATTTATATGACCAATTAAAATAGAAAACCCCCTTATTACTTGTTTTATAATGATGGTAGGTGGTTTAGTATGGTAGTTTTATATTATCCCAACTACATAAAATTATAGGATCATTTTAAAATATCATAGAGAAGACATTTTTTTATTTTGGATATCTAATATATATTATTAGGTATTCGTATATATTTTTATGAAATAATTGTTATGACATTACTCATAATGTATCCTTGGTGGTCTAGTGGTGTGATAGGAACCTTGTGATCAATTTCTTGTTATGTTACCTATTACAGCTATCCTATCATTGAACAATATTTTGTGAGTATTTTTTTCCAAAATTATATTATTCTATATCTAAGATACATCATGATGTAATTTGGTACTGTGAAATTTTCCAAACAATAGTCATCATACTGACAAATTTATTGTTGTTTAATATATCCTCAATGTTTTGATTTACTATTAAAACAATTCTATTAAAATTATTATCATTGTAGAACCAAAATATAATTTAGATGTATTACAATTTAATTTCATCCAATAGTCATATAATTTGACAAATGAAATGTTTGTTCTATGTTCAATGAGATTATATATAGTTTTAGATATATTTAGTTACAATTTAGATAGTATACAGTTGGATCATGGTTTTCCAAAAATGTGTTGATTATCTTGGATACCTTGTGACTAGTGGTATAAGTACCTTTGGTACACACAGTATTAAAAACCATGAATCCATCCTTTATATAACCCTATTCATGACCAAATGGACAAAATCCTAGTTGGATTATTATTCTACAAATGGTACGATAAAAACATCCATGTTCCAAGGAGAGGAAGAATGCCTTGAAGGATTTGTGAATGGATTTCCAAATGGATTGACCAAACCTTGTGAACATGAATCAGTTATATTAAAATACTATTTAATATAAATTTACTTACAATTTGTAATTTTCCAACATGATATTGTTATCCTGTTTGAACATAAAGACTACATAGCAGTTAAATAAAATAATTTTATCCATAAAAGATTGATTCTGGAATATCCATGTGTGTTGAATAATGAGAATTTAGAAAACTAATCTCTAATCCTTATTTCTTAATATTTGTTAATGATATAACCATTTCCCCTTGAGGTATAACCATAAATTTTCATGAATGTTTTATATCTATGGATTATGAGGACATGTAACAATGATTTCTTGGATCAATTCCATAACAGTGGAAGATCCAAAATCATGAATACAAAAATATTGATTCAATTTAAAATATATAATAATTAGTAGATATCAATTGGCATGTTATTTTAGAACCTTCTACATTATCATCGAATTATCTTTAATATTTTTATAGAACACTGATTTGTTTCGGGTGGGATCAATTTTATTTATTCTTGGTGGTAGAGATCAATCCATTTAGAAATCAATGAGGCTCTTCCATTATCTCTAAATTGGTTCAATGATACTTGTCAACATACTAATGTTAAGAGGCTCCTAACTATTTAGTGTCCATTTATTTTGTAATTGAAATGATATGTAGTTGTGTGATTATATACTACACATAATATCTAATGTTTGTTCACAGGTTTGATCATGGTTATCACAAGAGACAATGTTTGTTGATTGAATGCATGTGTATGTATATGGATATTGATATAAGGATTGTTTATTTATAATATTATATTATAGGAAATTTCCAATTTTTTTTTGGGATAATAGATGGTGGAATCACTATTTTAAGTTGTCAGGGTCGCATGTGTCACTAAAATATGTGTTTACCCCCATATAGGGGGAGTGTGTATGATATGAGGTCATTACACAGACCCATAAATTGTTTTGATATGCGCTTGGAGGATTTATACCAAAAAATTATTTTGTTCAAGATGAAATTTTCGTTAAAGGTGCATAATAGGGTTATCCCTTAATTGTGGAACACATTTTTCCTTAATGGTTGATAGAGATGCAATTCCTTAAGGAGGGAATGTTCATGTAATTAAAGTGGGTTAAATTATCTGACCTTGTCTAATTAATGTAATTGGCTCCCTTTATAGCGTTTTTATATCAGGGGGATAATTTAGGGGATTTTAGGGTTTTGTGGTGGATTACAAAGTGCACAACCACATGTTATATAATTATATATATATATATATATATATTCATTATCATTTAAAATTTATCATGTAAATATTTAATATTCGTTTTCACTCTTATTAAAGATGTTTGGAAGTTCCCTACTGGGTTTATACTCATAGCCTACAGGGGAATAATTTTTCATGTGTAGACCTCATTATTAGGGATACAAGAAATGGAAAGGCCCCAATGACCAAAGAAAAGAGGCGATGCATAGTTATTGGAGGTGGTACGAGGATGGGCTCCAAAGTGATACTTCAATGTTTATTTGTTTACCCATCTAACACATACTCTAGTTTAGCTGACATGAATGGGGGACCATGAATATATTTTTTTATAAGGTGATATGTGTTCCTCTTAATTATTAAAAAAACATTTATTCTTTACATTTCGATATTATTTATTATTATGGTTATTGAAATTTATGTTATAATATCTACAATTATGGAATTATAACCCATGCTAGTTGTCCTCAACCTCATGTGGGAGGGGAGGTAGACAAGAGGCCATGTGTCCCTCCATCATAGATTCATTTAATCTAGGTGTAGAATTATTATATTGAATAAAAAGATTTTTTCACAAACTAAGTCTTCATAACTAATTTTTTAGAATGGTAGAAGTGATATAGGTAGACTAGAACTTAGGAAGCAGAGTTTCATGTGATCCTATCAAGCTCATGTGTAATGAACCTATGAGTTACTATTGATGTGATATATTATAGAGTATTGGTGTTATAGATTCATGTTAATCATGAGTATATTATGTTGTTACAATTTTCTATGATTTTGGTGACATCATTATTCATGATTAAGAAGGTATGTTCAGATTTTCTATATATACCTATTATGTGATGTATAATAGTTATTTCAATTTAACAAAATTATTTATTTTATATATTTAGTATAGAAAAGTTTTTTTTGAGATATATAACAATGGTATCTACTATTTTGATATATCAATGTTGGAATTAGTTATTTGAACATTATTATGATCTATTGTATTATGTAAATATATATATAATTATATGTAATATATAATTATGGAGATTTATATAAAATTTTCGGATTTTTGTAGATTATTATTGAGGATAGAGTATGTTGATAGGTTTCATAATAAATTAATTATGTATTACTTATAACCACTTATTAATGTTTATTACATGGATTCTATATTTTTTATTATAATTTTAGTAAAATTTCACCGTAGAGATGCATAATCTCCCCGTACTATAAATGAAACACTTGTTCAACCATATGCTATACATGAGAAGGAATTTTAATATCCTCTATGAAATGTTCTATTAGATTGGGAAATGAACCATCACCCATTGAATGATTGATAGAAGATTATGGTAGAAAATGATTGTGTTACCTTTATCTAATATCCACAATAATTATAGGGCAGTCGTGGTCATAATGATGCTAACTGTTGAATTGATATCATTAAGAGAGTGTTTTATTTTTTTAGAGTATCTAGAAGATATAAATGTGCGGAGAAAATCATTCATGGATTTATTAGTCAAGGACTGAATACCTCAAACACATATTTTGGGTTAATATCATGAATTTATAGAGAATAGGTAAGGCTCAGTGTATGTTTCTACTTACTTATATCCCATTTCAGGGATGTAACATTTCTCTCTTATTTTGGTTGGGAATGATGAGTTGATGGATTGTATGTTTGTGATTGGCCTTTACATGGATATCACATTATTTTTTTGGTGATTTTGGATGATTATATATTATTATGTTCTTAAATACACTTGGAAATTTAGGAATTGGATAAATGGGGATAGGATTTGAGGTATCCTCCACCTTATATTGCATTAAATATTATACATCCTTGTATAATATTATTTTTCTATTCTTGTAGTATGAAGCATAATTCTATGGATTATAAAAAGGAATACCAAAATGTAGAGTATTTTTGGTCTACTTTTACACACTTCATTTGAGGATGTTAAAATGTATTCTATAGTAGATGATAAAAGGTAAATTTTCGTACATCATGCTAAATGTAACCAATGAAATTTAACTAATGTGGAAGGATGGTAAATATTATTCTATATTGTTCTTGTAACCATCATGAAAATTTCTTTTGTACAAGTAATTATTTAATATGGGGCATTTTGAAAAAGGTTTAGATCCCTAAGAAGATGATAACTCTTGTTAATCATTCATACTATTAGTAGGGAATAGATTTGTCTTGGGAAGAGTTTATATGATAATATATGTTCGTAAATACTATGGATAGGGACCATCAATATTTTTAGGAAATTTCATCATCACATATACATATTATAAATCATTAATCGATAATTGATCGTTCCATTCTTTTTTATCTTCCAAAATTGTTATTGGGATGGGAAGAATAGTGAAGTTATCTTCAGTGTTTCTTTGTATCGATATGCCTATAATGAATAATTCATACCATCATATGTTATTCCTTAGGTGACTAATACTATTTGATGGACAACTAGAATTATGGGACTACATGAACTGTTTGATTCTTAGTTCTGATGATATCCTTAGGACAGTCTATACATATAAATTTCATTGTCCCATTGACTATTATCTTCGATGGGTATCATTTATTACACATAAGTGGGATACGATTTTGATGAATAATGAGTGGGATGATGGAGAAAGATGAGTGGTACAATATGTGTATTAGATTAGAGTGATTTCGATGCACATATAAGGATTTTATCTTATATATGAGTAGGTACAATCCTATACCTTTTCACAATTGACGGGACTGTATCAATATGTCTTTCGAGACGACTTCTCACATCTTCCTATAGAAAATAAGCTTCGGTTTTTTGAGAGTATTAAAACAGATGAATTAATTTTATACATCTTTATCATAACGAAACAACATTTTTGAGTGAGTCTATTGGGAAATTTGTGTATTTAGATGAAAAACTCATTATCATACTTAGAAAATATCCCCCATGTGATATATTATTGTTTAGAAATAAGGTAGACTATAGTTTAGGGATATTTGTGGACTATAAGAAACATAATTGAGTAACTATATAAAACAAATATCTCATACAGAAGATTGGTTATATTTTTGATCAGTTATGTGGATGATGATGGTTGTCCAAGATCAATCATTATTAAAGATACCATTATATATGGGATAGTAAAGGGGATATTCTCAAAGCAGCATTTTGGATAAGTTATAGACTATTTGAATACTGTTTCATGACTTTTCAATTGATAAATTCCCCAACGGAGTTCATGACTCTCATGAATAGGATTTTCAATCTATATATTCACAATTTTATAATTTATTTCATGTATGATAACTTTATATATTCCAATACATCATAAAATAATTCTATGCACCATTATATAATATTTAGTGAACTTCAAGGGAACCATTTGTATGAAAAAATATAGATGTTTATCTTTTTTATTCATGATGTGAAATTCCTTGTGAATTTCATCTATTAGGGTACAATTTATATGGGCCAATATATGGTTATGGAGGCGATTTCATGGGTTTTATTCAATATATTGTTTGATATATAATTGTTTCTTGGGCTTACATGGTACGATAAATAATTCATAAAATACTTATCCCATTTGTCAGAACCGATAAGGGAATTAACATTTAAGCTGAAGAAAAATTAGTGTTTTTAGTTGTATATAACAGTTATTCATTGAGATAATGCAAATGTTGATGAAACCCCCCTTTTGACCCATCCAATTCCTGGTTATAAGGCCTCATCCATAAAACATTACTTAATGTTGAGTTAAATTATGAATTTAAATTGGGGATCTATTCATGTATAGGGTTTTAAAGAATTAATACATATCTATTACATTACATATCAACTATTACCAAGTAGACACTTCTACCTTGTATCCATTTTTCTTATAAAATTAAATAATCGTAAAAGATAACATGAATTTTACCTTGATATAAATATCCATGAATTCTTCCATTCTCTTACCCTTCCTTATACATTGTGAAAAAAATTCCAAAAACATGGTATGAGCATAAAAATCTCAGTATGGGTTTGAAAATAATGAAAAATAATATCTCTATCATTACATAAAAAAATTAATATCATTAACATACCTCATGAAATCATTATATTTATTGATAACCCTGAAAAATTATAAATCATAACGGTAACTAGTGTCATCCATATCATTGTTACATTGTAGCATTCATAGCTACATAGGGAATTATATTTGGAATACCCATCATAGTATATTTGATAAATCTATTAGAAGAAACATTAAGTTTTACCTCTTTCATGTTACTAAATGAATTAGGGAGCTACCTCAGGCTCACCCTCCCAAGATTTATCACCAAACAACCTATATACGTAAATAATTAGCAAGAAACATAACATAATCATAACAAATGAACAAGAATAAAAGAAGGATAACATTTCCAAATTTCAATAACTATATAAAATTTCAATATATTTAAATAATACATCCATTCTTAATAAAATTTTCAATATCCAAATATGTAAAAATAGTATATGGTTTTTACATTCCTTTTTTAAAATATTACAGCTTGTTATGGAAGAAAAATATCAAATAATTCTCATGGCGGCGGAAAGGGCTTTGTCACCACCTACAATAAAAAACATTCCATTTTTCATTTAGTAAAACTATACATTGAAAAAAAAATTAATGTAATTAAAAGATATAGGGGTTTATACACCATATACAAGCATGTGGTGTATAAATTAAAATATGCCTCATTGATAAGAGATTGAGATGAAGTCCCTTACAAAGATAATTTTGTAAATAAAATAGACCAATTATGTGTATTCACTAAAAGTAATCATAATAAAGTATTAATAAAAGAAAGGATATCCAATTTTATATCTCATATACTCAAATCACAACATAATCAAGACATAGATGCTTAACTCAAATAATGGAAACTTTGATAAGAAGTTCCCTTACCTAAAGTATGACATTTCTCGTTTGTTCCATGTTCCCCATGAATAATAAAATTATGTTCATTTATACATTATTAATAACCATTTTCATGTTTATTATTCTGTTAATATCACTTATTACCTTGATATAACAATTAATTAATTATTTGAGTTCATGTTGGTCATTTTGTCGATGGTTGGAACTTGAGAGAAAAATGAACATGTTATAATTACAAATTGTCAATGTGGTCAAAAGTCCCTTATCTCCAGAATTGAATTCATGATTAAACTATCATATTTATCAATTATATATGTATTTAGAATATTCCCTTGGATATAATAAATTAATAACACCATTCATGGAGATGGTAAGCCGTACATATGCATGAATGCTATTTTCAATTGTTTTTCATATTTAAAATAATGAAACATAAATAATACATATGTATATTATTATTATAGTATAATATTATATTTTATATATTTTACATATTTTCATTAAAAAGATCCATTAGACTATCCTAGTGTGTAAAGAATGAGTCATATCACTTTGAGGGGTGGTAGTCATCACATCCTCAAATGAAATTATCGTATTTACCCATTATGGAATCCATAAAGGAAAGCTATAATTGAAAAATCCATAAGACTAAATATATATATATATATATGTCACATATCAATACAATTCCATCCTAATGTTCACCTTGAGAGGCAGTAGGAGATAATTGACCAATTATCATTTCGTGGGGTAGTAGTTCTCCGTCCTGTCAAACAATATGTTCTATACCCACAAGATGGTGGTTGGTGTAATTTTAGTTATAATCATTCTCATTAAAAAAATTATATTTAGGATACATGTGTTTTTATATAATATATGAAAAATAATATAATAAGGATTGAAGAAGTAGAATAATGGAAATGAATTTTAGAGAAGACACTACCTCTTAAAACGTGTAACTATTATTGATTTTAGATAAAAAGATTTTCTGAATTTCTCTATTCCAAGGGGAAAGCTTTTAAGAGTAAGAGAGGGATGTTTATATATTCTTGTAGTAGATATTGAATGATCCAAGGGGCTTGGGAGGTGTGTATAATGGGTTAGAGGTGGTGTCTATTTATGAAATGCAGGAGGGTATCTTTAGAAAAGTATGAATGTATTATTTTATTATAAAATTACTTTAGGAATAAAAAGGGTTCAAAACTCATTACATTAGACGATAAGATGAATATAGGTCGAAATAAAATAATCAAAAATGAATTGGACAGGTTTTGGATATTTTTTTATCATTATATTTTTTGTTTAATCCCTTTTTACTCTTACTGTTTTATCAAGCATTTAATACATATAGAATCAAATTTATTACCAAAACATGATAAAGACCCAAATAAAGAGCCATTAATAGTCAGAAATATTTTCATTTAATTATCCTTGAGACTCATGATTATTGTTCAACAAAATATCCCAAAAATTGTAAATAATGAAATATTTAATTCTTCTTAATAATTGTTAGTATAAATTTATTTTGATCCCTCTCTTGATTACATATGGTAATCATTATTACTCTTACGGTCCTTCTTAGTTGTGGGGGGATACTCAATTGCATCATAGAAACACTCATCATATAACACAATTATTTTTTAATTTTCACATATATTACTAAATTCTATAATAAAAGATTTTAAAATAATCATGATGGTAATTACTTAATGGTAATAAAATCATCATCTAACATTAATAACGTTGAAACCTACATTCATAAAATGTATATCTATTTCAAAACTAATAACTTATAAATATATCTCATGTAAAATATTAGTATGTTCTACATACTATGTTATACATCTCGTCATATCATATATAATCTAAAATTGACATTATATATTCTTTGTACATATTATGATGCTCTCCTATAAGATAAAATTAACCCTTACTTGTGCTCTAGATGATTGGACTAACAATTACATATCACAGTTAA
This sequence comes from Viscum album, assembly GCA_963277665.1. NCBI lineage: Eukaryota > Viridiplantae > Streptophyta > Magnoliopsida > Santalales > Viscaceae > Viscum > Viscum album. The sequence goes on along the minus strand of OY728164.1, from coordinate 915,330,509 downwards.
TCGTTACTAATATATCATATTTCCATTCCTCAAAGTTTAACATCCTATGTAAATAAAGAACATGACATTTTAAAATTTACTAATGTTTTTTCATTAAGTATTAATTTTAATCTAAAGGGAATTCAATGTTTTATGGCATACCCAATACACAACAATGGGATTCCTTGAAATCTTACGTTGCACACTAATAATAAAATATTATTACATTTAATGCTAGTTAACGCCTAACCGTTGTATTGGAGATAATGAACAAAACTCACACAAATATTAATATACGTGTTTTTAAATGTTTTTACATTTATCCAATAAATTTTAGAAGCTAAAAATGTAAATGAATATATTTTTAAGCATAAATACTCTAATATTCCATAATAGGTTGATTTATTGCCATTTGATGGAAAACCCTCATTAAATCTATTTTTGGTCAGTATTATATGTTCTATTTGACGAAATAAAATTATTAATTAGATTAGGGACCTTCAAATTTAATTTGGGAAAATTTTTGGTATTTTTCTGATAAAGTTCAATTTATAATGAATAGTAAAAAATACTATATTTTAATTCAAAAGCGACTTTTAATCTAATTTATTTATATGGTTATATTATCTTTCTAACTAGTTGTAAAGTGTAATTAGAATATATTTTTTCCATTTAATCTAATTTTAGTCATTTGAAATAATTTAATTTTGAAATTGGACATAAACAAGTGTCAATATTTTGATAGTTATTATTTCTTAAAAACACGCTATTTATTTTAACAGCGGGAATTAATGTTAAATTAATTTCTGCCACTTCTATGGTTTGAGTTTTGAAAAATGGATTAAATATTTAGAATCAGTAGTTTCAAATTTTGTAAATTTGTATCTTTTATTTTTATTCATTTTAAATATTTACTTCTGTAAAAAATTTATTTACCATGGTTACTGGGTAAATTTGTTAAATAAGGGTAAACAAAAATTATTATAAAAAAATAAAATTATCTTAATATGTGTAATAATTCTACTGGTTGATACATATCCGAGAATGGTCACCTTTGGGTCAATTTTGGGACTCCATGGAGTCAATAATGAGTGATAAAGGAACATTAGATAAATTAATTTAAATTAAAGAAAAAAATGACACAAACAAATATCTTTTAGTTAATTAATTTTTACAAGTGATTATATAAATTAGTTTTTAGACTATAATTATTCATTGGAAATATAAAACTATTTCCTAAATCATGGTATTTTTTTATAATTTTTAAACATCAAATAAATTAAATTATTTTTGACACAATAATGATGTAGTATTTAGCTCATTAATAATTGATTAAAATAAATAAAATTATAAATATTAAAATAAAATCAAAAACCTATCAAATTCTTGTTGTATGATTTTATCTCGACCATGTGTCATCTTATATTCATCTTTAATGAGTTTTGGATGTTTAGAAACTGATTAAATGTTTATAATAAAATAATATTTGCAAACATTCCTAAAGAGCCCATCTCCCCCCTTATAAAAGGAGACCACTTCTAACCAATTCCTCACACATATCAAGATTTTTTGCTCATCCAAACACTTCCAAATTAAGATCCCTACAACTCTCTCCTCCTCCTATAAGCCTTACCTTAGGAAGAAGGCACTTCAAGAAGTCCTTTATATTCAAACCAAATGATATTACCCAAATTAAAGGTAACAATACCTCTTAACTTCTTTTCTTTTATTTTACATCTCAAACCCCTAAACTCTTCTTATTCCATTATTTTATAACTAAACCAGTATCATCAATATACTAATATGTTGTTATGTGATGTAATTTAACTACACCTACACACACCTCTATCTAATGGGTGAGTAACATATTGTTTTTGTGGATGGGAAACTAATGCCTCAGAAAATGATGATTGTTAGATTATCTCCTACTACCTCTCCGGGTGGCCATTAAGATGTAAATATATTTATATATGATATTTATTATCATTATATTTTTTTATGCTTCTTTATTTTACATTTATAGACTACCTTTACGGTTTCCATAATGGGTAAACGCGATAATCTCATTTGAGGAATTGCGGACTATCGTCCCCTCAATGTGATATGACACGTTAATGCCCTATGTGGGATATATAAATGATAGATTTAATGATATTATATATGATATTATAATAGGATTATAATATACCTATTTATCATTACATTTTAATTCCATTAAAATATGAAATATAAATAAAAGTAGCATTCATGCATACGTACGACTTACTGTCTCCATGAACGGTGAATTTAATTGCATACCTCCAAAATATTATGTAATTTTATAAATACATATATATACTGGGTATATATGATTTATATGATATCTAAATCATGAATATCATTCTATAGGTAATATTCTATTGACCACTTGGACAACTTGTAATTATAAGTTGTTCATTTTTTACTCATGTACCAAATATCGACCCAACGACCATTATTAACATAAATGATTGCATATTGTTTATAATGTAGTAATAAGTTATAAAAAGGATAATAAATTTTAAAAATGTTATTAATCAAGTATAAATTAACTTTATTTTATTATTCCAGAAGAACAAGGAAAAAACGAGTCAAGCCGGACACGAGCTAAGGGATTTTCTTATCTCACATTTCATACCGTGAGATTTCCATTGTTCGCCCCTTATTCATTGCATGTGGTGTATTAACTACTTCAAAATGATATATATTATCATTATTCTCATTATATTCATGGTATTCTATGAATAATTTTTTCGTTATTAACTTTTGGTCATAAAACACAGTTTATTACAATGTGATAAAGGGTATCATCTTACTTTTTATTTCTGTGAGATTCATGCTATATTGGGCACTATTTCCTATTGTGTAGTGTATGTACCTCACATTATTGTACTTTTTGTGTACTATAACTTCATTTATGAGTATTTTCACGTTCATTGTTTGAAAATTCTTTCATGGGGCGTATGTTTTGTAAGTTCCCAAATCAGTAAGGGAACCTTTCACCATTCTCATCATAAAAGACTTCTTTTTGTTATGTATTTTAATATAAATATTATTATGTTGGGATATGTACCTATATATTTTTATTGATGTAAATTTTATTTCCAAGTGATGAGATACCCTTTCTATCTCATCAACTCATTTTCTGAATTTTAAAGTGACATCGTTAGGCTGTCAAATTTTCACAAAGGAACTTCATAACACAATTTCAATTGATTGGGTTAATGTTGTACTTCTTGAATATGTCATCCAATGAATATGTGTGAATGAAAAATGATTTTTTTACACTTAATATACAATTATATTGGGTTTATTTTTATTTTTCACACATAAATATGTGATTGATTTATCCTTAATTTAAAGAAACCATCTTTATAAGACATTTCATCTCAATTTTCATTTCCACTGAGACTTCATTGTTGTTATGCACCAATTCACTCTTACATGGTGTATATACTATCCTTTGAAATATTATATCATGAATCCCTTTATTTTCATGATATTATAAAGTTCTAATTGAATTTTATTCCTCAATTATTTGTATTCAAGTGTCTCTCTTTTTGATAGAAAACTCTTTAACTAAAATATTGTTTTAAATGATTTAATGATTTATTATTATAAATATCTCCCAATAATGTCCATGTTTAAAAAAAATCTATGATTTATTTATATAGAAATTAATGTTTTCATATTATAAATCATTAAAAAGATTCAAAGTGGTATGGGACACTTTGATTCGAAAAAAAAAATTTAATTTGTTTTGAAAATGATTTTGTAAAGCATTGATTATTTAAATATCCTGATTTGATTTATTAGAATGTGGAAATTTTATATTTCATTTATACTTGTGTTATGTGTTATTATTATGTTATGGTTGTTGTTCATTGTTTACGTATACGGGAGGTTCCATGATAAACCTAGGGTGGGTGACTCGAGATAGATCTCTAATGCATTGGGTAACATAACAGAGGTAAATGTGATGCTTCTCTTAAGATATTTAGGGAATATACATTGATGGGTATTCCAAATGTGACTCCCTATGTAGTTGTGATAGCTACTATGTAAGTATTTTATGAATTACATATGTTACATATATGATTTATGATTTGTCTGTGTTCCTCATAAATCATATTATTTCATAAGGTATGTTATGGATTCATTGATTTGTGTTTGTGGATGGGATAATTTTTTCCTTCCTTATTTTATAACCCTTACTATGATTTTTTTATACTCATACCAAGTATTTGAATTTTTTTTAATAGGACTTAAAGATGAATAGGGTCAACGATGGGATCAATGAATATTCATGCTATATAAAACATAGAATTAGACATGTCACTTTTTTAGAGATTTCTATGAAATAATGGAAACTGGGTAGAACTGTGTACATTGTAAAATTTTGAGATGAATTAGTTATGTCCTAATTCTCTAAAACTCAAATCTTGAAAGTATCCTCAATGTGAATTATTCATTTAATTCAATATTATGTAATGTTTTAAGGTCGTGTCCTTACATTTGGAATCATAGGTCGGTTTAGAAAAAATTAGAGGATAAGGTGTAATTTAAGAATATGTGACATGATGATAATAGTTAACATAATAGAAAGAGTCATAGATATTTTAGAAGTGATAAATGGTTTTTACATTTTGGGGTGAAAAATGGAAGGTATGAGATAACTATTGAGGATAAATTATGTTAGGATTATTTTTGATGAATATATCTATTTTTGGGAATGTTATAAAATTATATTGTTTTTTAAAAAGGACAACACATAGATAGTGTGACATCCCATCGTGTCGGAAAAAGCTGTGGGAATCGATCCCACAACCAAAGTGCAACTGGGATTTATCGCCTACAACCAGACTATATGAAGTCCCTGTTTAGTAGGACTAATTTTTTTCAGTTAAATGATTTTATTGATTAAGAACAACTTTATTTTGGATTATATATTTTATCAAATTAACAAACTAAGTATAAGAAAGTTATTTGGTGATTATGTGATAATGGTTATTTTGGAAGACATTTTCACTTTTGGGAACACTATATACTTAAGTAAAATAGAATATCATGGGATTTAAATTGAGGGCTACTTGTTGAAATATTATTTTTGAAGAATATATGATTTTATTGTAGACATAAGGTGATTTGGTTTATTTATAGAAATTATTAACCTATCATAGAGAATATGTGATTAGGTTAATTAAAATTCAGTATGAGACATTAAGAGTAGTTGATTTTATTTGGAGATAAATGATAAGATTTACTGTTGAAGACCATGTGATAATATCCTTCTAAGTATTGGGTTTCAAAATTATTTTGGAATATTATGAATAATTTTAATTACAATTGTATATTAAAAGGAAATTCTTGAACGTTGTGTAATTTTGGTTGAATTTTAGAGATTAAGAGTAGTACTTATTTTTATAAAGGATTATCCTTTTGGGGATTATCTGATTACATAATAACCAATTTTTGTTTTGGATAATTTTAAAAGATATTGGAAATATATGGTTATTATTTTTTGTATCATGTTATTCTCTAGAAGTTGATTATAGAACATTTAATGTGACCAAGTCAGTTTGAATACTCATCATTTTGAGAAAAGATGAGTCTGTGGTAGATTTTTATTAAAGGATGACACTCTACATGACAAGTATGTATATTTACTCATGATATTAGTCTTGTTATTAATGAAATTATTCAAATCTATTAAAATAATCTTGATGCAAAAAATTTTATAATCCCTCTTTTATCATCAGACTTTTACCCAACAACAGATTTATGGTATTGTGGTGGTTAACTTTCCGTGATCAAGTTCTCTATCACTGTAAATTAATCTAGGAGAGTTAGTTTTCCTTCCATATCCATGTTTTCAGGGAATATTTTCATCTTTTGTCTCAGGTAACCTTTCTACATATCTACCTTTATTTTAATAAGATTTTTTCTTGACTCTTTTTATGATGTAGTACATTCAATGATGTTTCCGAGGAAAATTTTAAAATTGTGAGGATGCAATTTCCAAAAGGGGGGAATGATTTAATATCCTAGGTAAATAATGAACGTGAAATTTTGAAATTTAATAATATTTTTGGAATAAGTTTTAAATTTACTCTAAAGGGGATTCTATGTTTGATGGCGTACCCAATACACGACAATGAGTTTCTTTGAAATCTTATATTGCACACTTATAATATAATATTATTTCATTTAATTATAGTTAACACCTAACTGTTGTATTAGCATGAACGAAAAGAACTAAAAACAATATGAATATACATGTATTTTAAACATTTTTACATTTATCCAATAAATTTTATAGGCTAAAAATGTGAATAAATATAAATTTAAGCATAAATACTCGAATGTTGTTTAAAATGTATATTTAGAACCTTTTGTTGGAAAACCCTCGTTAAATCTTGTATCGGTCATTTATATATATTATACTTGTCATAAAAATTCCTCTTTAGATTAGGGACATAAAAATTCACTTTGGGTAATTTTCTGGCATATTTCTGATAGAGTTAATTTTTTAATAAATAGTGAAAAATACTGTATTTTAAATCAAAAGTGACTTTTAATTTAGTTTATTTATATAGTTATATTATCTTTTTAATTAGTTCAAAAGCGTAATTAGAATATATTTTTACCATTTATTATAATTTTGGTCATTTGAAATAATTTCATTTTGAAACTGGACAAAAAAAGTGTCAATATTTTGATAGTTATTATTTCTTAAAAACAAGATTTTTGTTTTAACAACATGAATAATTTTTTACATAATTTATGCCACATCAGTGTTTTGAATTTGGAAAATTTTATTCCATATTTGGAATACTTAGGTCCTAATTGTGTAAATAGGAAACTTTTATTTGTATAAATTTTATATATTTACTGCAGTAAAATTTTTATTTACCATTGTTAAATGGTAGATATGTTAAATAAGGGTAAAAAAATATTTTAATAATAATATAAAATTACCCTAAATTGAGTAATAATTTTATTGGTTGACATATATCCAAAAATGGGCATCATTTGGTCGATTTTGGGTCCCCATAAAGCCACTTATGAGTGATAATGACACTTTAGATAAATTAATTTAATGTAAAGAAAAAATGACACAAACAAATAAGTTTAAGAAAATTAATTTTTACAAGGTGTTATATAAGTTATATTTTTTATTTTATATATTAATTGGAAATCTAAAACTATTTCCTACCTCATGGTATTTTTTTATAATTTTTGGACATCAAATAAATTAAATTATTTATAACACAATAATGATGCAGTATTTACCTCATCAATAACTGATTTAAATAAATAAGGTTATAAATATTTAGATAACAGCGAAATCCTATCAAATTCATATTAAATAATTTAATTTCGACCATGACTCATATTATATTCATATTTAATGAGTATTTGGATTTTTAGAAACCGAATAGAGGATTATAATAAAATTTTATTTGCAAACATTCCTACAGAGCCCCTCCTCACCCTTATAAAAGGATGCCCTTGTAACCAATTCCTCACACCACTCGAGCCTTTTGGTTCATAAAAACTCTTCCCAATTAAGCTCCCTAAATCCCTCTACTTCTCCTAGAAGCCTTACCTTAGGCATAAGGCACTTCAATAAGTCCTTTTGGTTCAATCCAAAGGAAGTTACCCAAATTAAAGTTAATGGTTCCTCTTAACTTCTTTTATTTTATTTTACTTCTCAAACCCCTAAAATATTGTTATTACATTTTTTAATAACCACAAAATTATCCTCAATATAATATAATGTTGTTATGAGATGTATTTTCACTACACTTACACGCACCTTCGTCTAATGGGTGAAAAACCTTCGTATTCTGTGGATAGAAAACCAACGCCTCACGAAGTGATGATTGTTTGACAATCTCCTACCACATCTCGTGGTGGCCATTATGATTGAAATATATTAATATATTATGTTTATATTATGTTTATATTTTCTTTATTTTTCTATATTCTACATTTATATCCTACTTTTATGGTTTTCATAATAGGTAAATGCGATAATTTCATTTTAGGAATTGCAGACTAACGCCCCTCAATGTTATATGACTCATTAATTCCATATGTGGGATGTATAAAGGATAGAGTTAATGATATTATATATGATATTATACTGGAATTATAATATAAATATGTATCGTTATGTTTTAATTCTATCAAAATATGAAATAGAAATGAATGTAGCGTTCATGCATACGTACGACTTACCCTCTCTATGAACAGTGCATTTCATTTTGTACCTCCAAAATGATATGTTATGTTAGAAATACATATATATACTATGTATATATGATTTATAAGAAATATAAATCATGAATATCATTATTTACATTCTATGTCGATGCAAAGGATTATAACTACTCAAGAAAAATCATCGCAAGACCTAGTGGAAAAAAATGGAAGACCACCCAACATCACAACAAAACCGATAAAGTAGCCCATATCCCTTAAATCCACCAAAACAAAAAATTAGTTAGAAGAATAGAAAAAATACACATGGTCAAAGGAATGTAAAGAACCATAATCTTAAAAAAATTGTCTTGATCCTTTGAATACCTTGAATAGGTATTTATACGGCTTAAAATGACTATTATAAGTATAAATTGGGGTTCTCAAGTGACCGTTGATGTTTTATGGATGTTAGTTCATTTTAAATGTGTTCGTTTGTGTTGTTATAAAGTTTTATAATTTTTGATTTTATTAAATATTTTTTGTATTATAAGTATTTTTTTAGTATTTTAAGTATTTTGAATGTATAAAAGTAATATTTTAGTTATTTAAAAAATGTGTGTTTGTAAGTGAATTTAAAATTTTAAAGTAATTCATATGGAATTTTAAAATAGGTGTAACTTTGTAATTATAAATTTAATAGAATTATACATTTAGAATAATTTTTATCATAAAATTATTTTATGTTCTATAAAAAATTATGCTACAAGCCTTAATGCTTTAGGGACACCTCAATTAAACTGGAGGACCATTAGCAAGTCAACCACAACTAGGAGATATCAACCCCAACCCTAGGATGTTGTAAGGTGTGTCTTAAATAGCGCATGATAGAACCATAATAGGCCGAAGGGAGCCAGGTCACACACCGTAGAGAGCGTGGGAGAGTGTCTGCAAGGGGTGGACTAAGGGTCGCAGATGAGGTCTTTCGTATAAGGACCCCGACATATGTGCTTGTGTTATCAGATGATGGAAGCAACATAGAGGCTTATAATGAAGTCACAGACACTCCCCTATTTTGATGTGGGAAGTGTTTTTTTCTCAGGGCATGCGATGTCAGCCACCTGATCTCTCTGTGTGAGATCTCAATAGTCTATTCAGGTTCCTGATCTAATAGTCTAGACCAGATAGTTGAGGAAAAACATGGAAATAAAGATGCAGTAGTAGGGGTTCGATCTGGAACCAGAATAGACTGTTGATATCTCACACGGAGAGATTCGGTGGCTAACATCGCATGCCCTGAGAAAAAAACTCATCCCACATCAAAATGAGGGAGCGTCCGCGACTTCATTATAATCCTCAATGCCGCTTCCATTGTCCGATAACACAAGAACATATGTCCGGGTCCTTATACAATGGACCTCATCTACGAGACTTCGTGCACCACTTGAATACACTCTCTCACGCTCCCACCAGTGTGTGACCTAGCTCCCTTCGGCCTACTGTGGTACGTTCCAGCACAATTCAAGACCCACCTTACCACAACCTAGGGTTGGGGATGATATATCCTAGCTGGGGTCGACCCGTTAGGGGTCCTCCAGTTTAATTGAGGTGTCCCTAAATCCTTCAGTCTTGTAACATACCTTTTTTTATAGAAGTTAAACTAATTTTATGATAAAAATTGTTCTAAAAGTTTAATTCTATTACATTTATAATTACAAAGTTACACCTCTTTTAAAATTCCATTTGAAATTCCTTAAAATTTTAAATTCACTTAAAAACACACATTTATTAATTAACTAAAATATTACTTTTAGACATTAAAAATACTTAAAATACTAAAAAAATACATAAAATACTAACAATACTTAATATAGTCAACAAATATAAAACATTATAACAACACCAAAGATCACATTTAAAATGAACTAACAGCAATAAAACATCAATGGTCACTTGAGAACCCCAATGTCTAATTATAATGGTCATTTTAATCCGTAAAAATACCCATTCAAGGTATTCAAAGGATCAAGACCATTTTCTGCTTTAAGAGGATGGTTCTCTACATTCTTTGTATTTTTTCTAATCTTCTCACTTTTTTTTGGTGGATTTAAGGGACAAGGGCTACTTAATCAGTCATATTGTGATGTTGGGTGGTCATCCATTTTATCTACTAGGTCTTGCAATGATTTTTCTTGAGTAGTTATAATCCCTTGCATGGACGTTGAATGGAAATAATGTGTTATAGGCTGTGGTTAAATAACTCACCAAACTTCCCATTTTATCGCTATTCGAGAAGATCTCTTTCTTGAAAAACATAAAATGATATATTTGAAGGAAGTGGTGAGACTGCATGATGTTCTACTCTCGATTGTATATAGCTATGATCCAAGGTTAACATCTAAATTATGGAGAAGTATTCAATATTCGTTGAGTACTAAATTAAATTTCCTCAAGGCCTATCACCCCAAAACAGATGTCCAATCTAAAAGTACTAATCATAAACTTGATGATATGCTAAGAGACTAATCATTATAATTTAATGGTGGATGAGTTCAACATCACCCATTGGTTGAGTTATCAACCATCAACTGCTTCTACTCGAGTATTGAAATATATTCATATGAATCTATGTATGGAAAAAAATGTAGAACACCAACTTGTTGGGATGTAGTTGGAGAAAGAAATATACTTGGACCTGACCTTGGAAAGAGATGGAAGAAAGGTTCAGGTCAGCCAAAAACACATCAGAGCTACTCAGAGTTGGAAAATGTGCAATGCAGACAATGATCAATGGGACTTGGAGTTTCATGTTGTTGATAATGTCATCATTTGAAGTTCACCATGGAAGAGAGCCATGTGGTTTGGAATGAATGGGAAGTAATGACCAAGGAACATAGCCCCTTTTGAAATCCTTGACCATATAAGAGACAAGGCCTATTAGCTTGTTCTTATACTAAATTATGCTCAAGGTCATGATGTGTTTCAGGTATCACTTATGAGAAAGTACATACCTGATCCTTCACATGTGCTAAAATCAGAGGTGGTGTAGTTGGAAGATGATCTCTCTTATGAGTATCAATATGTATAGATTCTTGACAGGGATAGAAGGTTCTACGAAAAAAGAAAACCCACCTTCTCAATGTGTTAGGGAAGAACCACATATTTTATGAAGCTACATGGGAACCATAAGAGGCGATGATGGATAAGTACCACCACATGTATGTGTAAAACAGAATTTCAACTGAGAAATTTCATAACGGGTGAAAAATGTAACTACTCGTAGTTTTATCATTGTAATTTCCTTCTCACAATTATTCTTTATAGTATAATCACATTATAAGGACAATGAAATATCATGATACTAAATAATATGGGATCACTAAACATAATTTTTCCACTTCAATGTTTTGAAATTCAAAAATATGTCACATACAATTGTGTTAAGTAAGTTATTTATAGTCTAATTAAACCAATTTATTTTTTAGTGAATAGTAACATACACTAATTAATAATATCATGAATAGTAATATGAACCTAATGAATAGTACATTTTATTATTATCATATTTTATTAATGATTTATGTTAATGAAACCTTGGTCAATTTTTCCATGGATATAAACGAGTAATATATTTAAAATTGATAATTCTTAAATTAATAAAGATTATACATAAAAATTTAATTAATAATATTTAGAAAATATTATCCAAAAAATGGAGTTCATTTTCTTATTCAACACATCAGAAAATTGTTAAGGTGAAATATTGGTATTTTTATAAAATTCATGAATTTTTTATGAATTGTGAAATATGATTAAATAATGTATATTCAAATTATCATTTAAATAATGAATTTATGTCATCATAAGTGATGTAGACAACATGTTTCGAAATCAAATTCTATTATTACTATTTGGGTTCACATTAATTAAGATTATATATAGTCTTTAGAAAAAATATTATAATGATGATTTAAATATTGTAAAAATAGTACTTACCTGTGTGTTCGCACGATAATACATTCAATGCTTATTTTTAAGAAGGAAACACTATATTTAAAAGTTAATAATGATCATGAATATTAAATATATTGAAAAAAATAGTGATACTTAATATTGAACTATAATCGGAAAAAATATAGATAATTGAAAACATAAAAATATAAGCAAAAGAAAATAACATTAGAGAATATGTAGGACAACAATGAAAACATATGGGAGAATATATGATAATATATAAGGAAAACATAAATATAACATCACTGTTGAAAATAAACCATACAAATGCATGATGGAGAATATACGGAAAACTTATAGAAGAATAAAGAAGGAAAATAATATTATTTCAAAACATAGAAAACATATAAAAGAATATATAAGGAAAAGAAAACATACATTCAAATTAACAATTGAATATAGTAGATAACATTCAATTGAAACGAAAAATATCATTTTTGAAAAAAAAATTAAAATGAACATTAATGCAAACAGAAAAAAAATTAGGAAAAGAAAACAAATCATGATGTAGAAAACAACATAAGTATCCAAATTTAAATACATGAATTAAAAAAAGGACTATAATTAAAAAAGTACATTCTAAAACAACCATGAATGAAATAAAATAATTATTAATGTTAGTGTGATATTATGAAAATAACATGAAAGAATTATTATACATCATAACTATAAACAACATAATATTCTAAGGGACATGAATGAAAATATCATTCAAATGGAAATTTAAATTTCAAAACCTACAACATATGTATTAATGTTACTGAGAAATTATGTCACATTATACTAATACCAAACCTCAAATTCCTGGAAGACTTTTCTGTATAGGAAGAAATGTTTAAAATAAGAATACATGAATTTACATATTCTAAAAAAATGAATGTTACCCTAAAAAATTTATTAGAAACCAAAATAAATGAAGTCGGAATTTACCTTTTGAAGCCTGTAATGATAACAGGTGACAACAGGGTGTACAACCCCCAAAAAGCATAGAAAAAATACATGCAGAAAATCCCGTTGCAACATCCACATATTCCAGTCTTCAATAAATTTCAGTTCTTCACTTCATCAAAAAAAGACTTCATCTTCCTCTTAGGGAAACCTAACCATCCAATTAATAAGAACTGTCCAGCCCGTTGTCCAAGTTAATAAAATTCAGATTCAACTAAGTATTATTATATGAAATGGAAATTTAAATCATTCTATCATATATGCATTAATAGACAATCTTACATGAGAATTTCCTTAAACAAAAGATGCATGATTTCTAAAGTATGATTGAAATGTTGCTTGAAAATGATCACTATTTTAGGGATATATGATGATGTGAGATAGCATGTTGTGTTTGAGATGACCCCTTTATTAATGGATTCAGTTTAACCTTTTAATTAAATTCATCGTGTTAGCTTAAATGAATTCAAAACACATCCAACCCAACATGAACCCAACCCATGACCCCAAATTGTACCCTACAAGAAGATCTTATGAGCAAGGGTCACTTAATTCATTATTAAACGTAGTTTTCTGTTGCTAATTCTATAATTTAAGTAAAGATGTTATTTCCTAAACATAACATATGATGCATATTCTTTTCAACATTTTTATCAAAAAGGATAAGTCATTTTAGTAGTTCCATTCAGTTGTATAAAAAACCTTGAATTCCTAAAGAACACTATTCAAGAGTAGCAGAACATCTCCTCTAATTAGAAATCATAATATGTTAGATAAAGGATAAACCATCTATAAGAACTATTTAATCGGAGTTGTAGCAGAGCACAAAAAATATGGTAAGGTTACCTGTATATATTATACATAGTATCACATGAAAGTTATATTGAGACATTCTTCTAATGTCAATCATGAACATGAATGAAACATCATAAGTATTAAATCTCACCTAGAAATTATGAAAATAACATGAAATAATTATTATACAACATAATTATACAACATAAGAATACCTTAATATAAAAAACAACCTTGTCCTCTGTGCAACTTCTATCACCAGTGTGTTCCAACTGTTCATTTATAGTATGTAATTGGTGGAACTCATCATTTATTAATGCAGCCAAAACATGCGAAATTGATCCATCACCAATGCATTTCATCTTTGCCTCACCAATATGAGATTGGTTGGAATCATACTTGTCTAAAACATCATAAGAGTACTTGAATGTGCATCATAGGAATACTATATAAGAATATATATTTCATAAGTATACAGCAAAATAATACCTAAATATTATAGAATAAGTATTAATTACACCAAGAAATGGAGTAGCACATGCAACTAATGTCATCAAATTATGAAAAGAACATGAAATAATTATTATACAGCATATTTATACAACATAATGATACATAATTTTCAACACAACCCTATCATGTGTTCTTAGGCTATAACGACTGTGTTCCAACTGTGCCTTTATAGTACGTAATTGGTTGAACTCATCATTTCTTAATGCAGCCAAAACCTGTGAAATTGAGCCATCACCAAGGCATTTATTCTTTGCCTCACCAATATAATATTGGTTGGAATCATCCTTGTCTAGCACATTACAATAATACTTGAATATGAAGAATAATAATACAACATATGAATATATACAACATAAGTATACAACAAAAAATTTCTGAATATTGCAGAATATGTATTAGTTTCACCGAGAAATGGATATGAATGAAATATACAACTGAAAAAAAAAACATTCAAATGGACATGAAGCAAAAACACATAAGTATATACAGAATAGTATTTAAATGGACATGAATGAAAAGAAAATTAGTGATGAATGGAACATTGAATGAATTATAATCCAAAAACAACGAAATTCAAGAAAATACCTCTATGTATTTTAGTAAGACCTCATCCACCAATTAACCTAGTTTGAATAACCATGAAGTACAATATAGGTTACTAAATTAACATTCTAGAACAAACCAAAGAGGTATTAATAATTTCATAAAAACTATAATGATTATTGGGATATAAAGCAAACCTGAGTGAATATTTGGAAAAAATGCAATAGAAAAATGTCATTACAACAAAGGGGGAGAAAAGATTGTGGAATTTTAATCGATGAATCTTTTTCAATGGTCCATGTGAAGAAATTGATTGAATGCAAGGGATAATGGTGTGAGATGTTAACAAAGATATTGTTTACATGGGAAAATAAAACCAATGGAAATAACTATATATATATGGAAGAAAAAATAGTAATCACTTTAAATACATAAATCAAGGTTAACAACCATACTCACTATGAACATGCAGGATAATGAATTCATGCAGCAGTAAATTGTATTCTACATAAGGAAACAACTGACCAGATAATATAATCTACATGGGAAATGGAATCTTTGTACATGATAATTCAATATAAACTTCAATATAAACTGAAATATGAAGTTATATTGAATCATCTTTGAAAACAGGAATGTAAACTAAAATTTTGGTATAACATGAACTAATATAGAGTGAAATATAAAGTGAAATATAAAATGCAATATAAATGGAAAAATAATGTAATATAAAATTCAGTTTCAGTTAAAGTCAGAATCACTCAAAAACTATAAAAGTAATGGTATTCCAGAAAAACTACTTTCTTACATACCATATGTATTTCCTTTTTCCATAATATGACTAGAACAGATTTGAGATAATCATGCATGAATTATGACCATAATGGCTTTGAAATGGTGAATAGATTCCTGAGAAAACTTCAATAAATTTACAGAATTATGCAACAAAAACCATTTCATTACTGCTCAAGTATGTTAATTAAGAAGTAGTTAAATTGCATGTTGAGAAAATTCGATAATTCAAATTACCACCACTTCAACATCTATGAATCAACAAATAGATGGATAAATTAAAAGTAGTAATGAATAAAATATTGAATGAATTATAATCCCAAAAACAATGCAATTAAAGAACATACCTCTCTCTATATAGTAAGAACTCATCAACCAAATAACCTAGTTTGATAAACCATGATGTTCAATACAGGTTTCTAAAATATCATTATATAACGAACCTCAGAGATATCGATAATTTCATAAAAATTGTAATGATTTCAAGGACAGAAGGAAAACATTAGTGAATATTTGGAAAAAAATTGTAACACCCCGAGATTTTATGAAAAATATTCTTTTAATTTCATTGATGTCTTCTATTATACACCACACTATGTTTATATTGTACTATATGCAACACCGTATTAGCTTGCAGTATACACAAAGCTATTCTTGGATCGTGTTACACACAATTTCATGTTCGTTTTATAATAGTCATTCTACGCAACATTGAGTGTGTTATATATATATATATATATATATATATTCAATGTATAAATAAAATATGGTTGGATTCTGTTATATGAAACAATGAAGGATTCTTGCACAACACGCAACCCTGACTTGGCTTGCATTTCATGCAATCGCGACCTTCCTCGATAGCGTGTGTTGTACGCAATACTGAGTTTTACTAAACAACGATATATTATTATATTATTATTATGAACTAGACGTTATGAATAGTATTAACTAAATTTTGACTTTTATAACATTATTATTCATCTTATACATTTTCTAAAATGTGCTAAGAGAACAAAATAAATTATTCGGGTAAAATAAGTATTTTTCAAAAAAAAATGCAGTTTTACCGCCTTTTGATGGCGCACCCAGATTAAATCTAGTGTTTGACAATTAAATAAGTTCAATTTGACAAAATAAAATTCTTCTTTAGAATAAAGATATAAAAATTTACTTTGGATAAATTTTTCATATTATTCTGATAACATTCATATTTTAATGAATAGCAAAAACACACTATATTTTAATTAAAAACATCTTTCTTCATCGTAATAAATTATTTGGTTAAATAATAATATTGAATGGTTTAAAATTATAAATAGAATATATTTTTACCATTTAATATAATTTATGTCATTATCCTTGATTTTACAATGAATTCGTAGGTTAAATAAATTCAATCTTTGGCAATGTTTTAACTTTTAAAACATGTTTGCTTAACAAAGAGATTAATTTTAAATTAATTACAGCAACTTCTGTGTTTTGAATTTTGAAAAATGGATTCCATATTTGGAATCAGTGGGTCCAAATTATGTTAATAGGATACTTTTATTTTTTTTATATTATGAATAGCAACTACCGTAATTTTTAATTCACTACTGTTAAAGGTAAATAGGGTAATTCAGGGTTAAAAGAATATTATAATAATTCAAAATTACCTTGAAACTTGTCTTAACCATATTTTATTAGTATTGGCCGACCATGGGTATCCTTGGGTCAATTATTGGACCCCATGGAGCCACTTATGAAAGACAATGACACATTAGATTAATTAATTTAAAGTAAAGACATAATTAGAATTAAAAAATATCGTTTAGTAATTAATTTTTATAAGGGACTATATAAAATATATTTTGGACTATAATTATTTCTAGGAAAGAAAAAACAATTTCCTACATGTTGTTAATTTTTTATTTTTTTTATTCATCATATAAATTAAATTATTTATGAGACAATAATGATGCAGTATTTACCTCATTAATAAAAGATTTAAATAATTAAGTTTAAAAAGATTAAAATATCATAAAAAACCTGTACAATTCCTATTGGATGATTTTATTTCTAATATGAGTCATCTTATATTCGACATTAATGTGTTTTGGACCTCTTGAAACTGAAGATAAGTTTATAATAAAATAATGTTTTCACACTTTCCTAAAGATCCCCTCCACTCCTTTATAAAAGGAGACCACTTCAATGAAATTCCTCACACCTCTCAAGACTTTTTGCTCATCCAAACTCTGCCCAACTAAAATCCATAAATCCCTATCCTCCCACTTTAAACCTTAAATTAGGCATAAGACTCTCCAAGAAGTCCTTTGGGTTCAAACCAAAGGAAGTTACCAAAATTAAAGGTAACAGTTTCTCTTGAGTTGTTTTCTTTTATTCTACTTCCTCAACCCCTAAACTATTTTTAATCCTTTATTTTATAACAAGAAAATATCCTAAATATACTAGGATTTTGTTATAAGAAGTATTGGAACTACACTTACACACACCTCCATCTAATGGATGAAAAACATAATGTTTCTGTGTTGGAAAACTAACGCCTCACGAATCGATGATTGTTCGATTTTCTCCTACCGCCTCTCATGGTGGCCATTATGAAAGCAATGTATTTATATATAATATATATTATGTTTATTAATTCCTTATTCTTCTTTACTTCCCAATTATATCAAGCCTTTACGGTTTCCATAGTCGGTAAATACGATAATCTCATTTGAGGAAGTGCGGACTACCTCCCCCTCAATGTGATGTGATTCGTTAATACCTTATGTGGTATGTATAAAGGATGTGGTTAATGATATTATATATTATATTATACTAGAATTATAATATACCTATGTATCATTATGTTTTAATTCCATTAAAATAATAAATAGAAATGAAAGTAGCGTTTATGCGTACGTACGGCTTACCGTCTCCATGAACGGTGCGTTTCATTTATTACCTCCATATGTTATGTACTATAATAAATGCTTGTATATTCTGGATATATAATGAATGTATATGATACATAAACCATGATTTAAATTTTTTAATTAAGTAAATCATGATATAATTAATAATAATATCAAGAACAACAAGTCCAAACACGTACGATAAATAAGATGATTTTACCCAAAATGATTTTTTAACATTAATTTACAAAATAATGGGTAATATAAACCATAGATGATGTCATTAAAATTAATATTATTCTGTAATAAGTCAATGAAATTATTTAAATCATTATACAGGAGTTTCGGACACTTACAAAGAAAATCGGACCTAAGGTAAGCGCTAATTTTGAAAATCACATTTTTATCCGAGATTGATTATCCTTAAGTATTTACTGGGGTTATTTCTATTATCCATGTCCACGTTTAATAAAATTGTTTTCATGTATGTTTAATTTACTTTTTACCCATTTTTTACTTTTACTACATTGTATGTAAGGAAACATTCTTTTGTTTACGTTACAAGGTACTTTTTTACTTTTCCGGCAAAAGTACGAGAAGAATGTTTTTTAACTTATACGGCATGAACGGATTTTTACGGTTTCATAACGCCTCATTTTCAAGAAGATTACTCTACAAGATTGCATGATTATTTTCAACAAAACCCTTATCTTTTAAAATTTCATGGAATTTTGTGAAAAGAAAATGATTTTAAAGAAGAAAGGATATTTTCCTCAAGAATTCATTTCAAGTGTTTTGTCAAAACTATTTTCCATCTAAGATGACATTATTTCATATGTGTATGTTTCAAGTAAAATTCCTCTAAGATTTACATGGTTTAACATTTCATATGATGAAATTATATCCATTTGTCTTATGTGGATTATGTTATGATGGCATGATGTTTAAGATTCCCATTTTTATTACATGGGTTATGCTAGGATGTATGATTTATGATTTTGTGACACACATAAGAATGATTTCATTATGAGATGGGTGGGACCTATATCTCCCTCCAATGCATTGGGTAAAGATTTTATATCTCATTAGATAGTCATGGCTGGAACGGCAGGTTAAATCAGTTCAGTGAAAGAAGACTGAAACGAGGAGTGAACTCGGTTCATGTAGAGACCCGAAGCTTGACGTACATAGACATTACATTACTTTTGTGGAATACTTAGTACATAACAAAAACACTCACACAAGGATCGTAATAGTTTAGTGTCTTTGGAAACTTGGAATATAATCTTCTTATCCTGGTGAAAGATCTTAAACATCTCCCATAAAGATCTTCTTTTTTTATACCTAAAACCTTTCTTTATATCCTGGGGAAAAGAAAACATAAAAGGGAGAGCTCAAATGCTCTGTAAGGGTAAACAAAAGAAATATCAATCACATCATATACATAAGCACATAACTTTTGGAAATCAAATCCTGTAAAAGAGATCATAATTTCATAACCTGGGATAACTCATGGCAGTGAAATGTAATCACAATAATCATATATTAAAACATTAAACTTTGTGGCATACACACAAAGTCATAGAGAATCATTTCTTATTAGTCAAGACTCATTGCCAATACTATCTTAGTGGACAAAGTCTCTTTCTGAATCGATTCACCCTCGTTTCAGTCCTATTTCACTGAACCGGTATAACCTACCATTCCAGCAATGTCTACCTCATGAGATATAAAATCTTTACCCAATTCATTGGAGGGATATATAGGTCCCACCCATCTCATAATGATACCATTCTTATGTGTGCCACAAAATTATAAATCATACATCACTGCATAACCCATGTAATAAAAATGGGATTCTTAAACAACATGACATCATAAAACCATTCATATAAGATAAAGGAATTCATAAACATAATTCCATCACAACATAGTAAAATAAATGTAAAAATATGGATAGAAACTGAACCCTTTATTATCTTATATGGAAAATAATTTTGATAAAACACTTGAAATGAATTCTTGAGGAAAATATCCTTTCTTCTTCAAAATGAATTTCTTTTCACAAAACATCATGCAATTTTAAAAGAAAGTGATTTTATTAAATATAGTCATGAAATATTTTGGATGAAGTATCATGAAAATAATGCTTTATAAAACCGTAAAAATTCGTTCGTTCCGTTTAAGTTAAAAAAACAATCTTCGTACTTTTGTTGAAAAAGTCAAAAAGTACCTCGTATGAAAAACGACTAAAGATTCCTTTCATATCTTTTACTAAAAACTCACGAAAGGGTAAAATTGGATTTAAAAAATTGTAGGTGGATGGAAATAACATTACATATTTAGGAAACATAGATGTGGATGATAAAATACACCCCATTAAATACCAACGTATAAACAATCTCGGATAAAAATGAGATTGTGATATTTCCCTTACCTTAGATCCGATTTGCTTTGTACGTGTCCGAAGCTCCTGTATAATGGTTCAAATAATGTTATTGACTTATTCCAGAATCATACATATTTGATATGATATCATATATGGTTATATTCTTAGCTTCTTGTTAGTAATATTTCATTGTTACTTGTTACTCGGGTCCTTATTGCATTTTGTTCTTATGCGTGTTTTGCCGAATAAATTCTTATTATTCTTTTAAGGTTATAGATACCTTATATCCAGAATGGTATTAGTGTATCATATATCATATTTATTCATTCAATTCATTTATATAATTACTATGTAATGATGATCATGTAGAACGAGTCGCATCAAATCGTGGAGACGGTATACCGTGCGTACGCACGAGTGATGATATCGTTCCTATGATCGTGGAATTTTAATTGAGTATATATATATTATTTCAGTATCAATATTACATTATAATAATTATTAATAGTTACTCATTACACCATTATACCCATCCTTGTAAGGTGATGGTGGAAAATAGATTACACCACGGCGTGGAGACGATATTCCGTACGTACGCACGTGCGGTGATTTCATTTTTCCGTAGGATGGATAGAAGGTGAATTAGGGTTGTTTCATATTTATAATAACATATCAGTATGTAAGTAATACTGATGTTATTACTTTATAATGAAACAACTAAAGAAGAAGAAGTTGAAGAAGAAAGAAATTGAAAAGATCGGTAATGGATATTACCTCTTCTTTGGAACGCCTCTTTGAATCCTCCACTTAGGGAACTAATATTGGTCTTTGAAGAAGACCAGGAAATCTAGAATTATTCTAGGGAAGTGTGGAGGATAAAATGTCAGGGTTTGGCCGAGCTTGAGTGCTCAAATTGGTGTGAGGAGGAGGGGGAGGAGGTGCCCTTTTATAAGGGAGGAGAGGGGCACCTTAGGAATATCTCAAAATATTACTTTATATTAAAGTCAAAATCTGTTTATAAAGGTTCAAAAGGGTCTTATTTCTAAGATAAAGTGGGGATGGGTCGAAATCCTATCATCCAATAGGATTTAGACAAGTTTAGGGTATTATTTTAACCTTATCAATTAGATTTAACTCTAAGTTAAATAATTTAACTTTTACCGTGTCTTTTTGTTTTCTTTCACTATATGATTAATACACTTACTATA
Source organism: Viscum album (assembly GCA_963277665.1). Classification (NCBI taxonomy): domain Eukaryota; kingdom Viridiplantae; phylum Streptophyta; class Magnoliopsida; order Santalales; family Viscaceae; genus Viscum; species Viscum album. The sequence goes on along the minus strand of OY728164.1, from coordinate 915,308,202 downwards.
ACATGCCAAACGAACCCCAAATTGTATATTATTAATACATATATCCTTATCTAAGTCATTTGGCCTAACCTTATATTTTTAGGAATAAAATAACAATTAATAATATAATATTTGATTTAAAAACTATTTTGTGTCAATTTTGACACTATTTGATATATGATTTTTGTGAAAGTCATAACAGAATTATATGTTCGAACCATGTTGATTAAATAAACACTAATATATCATAGTAACCTATTAAATTAGTGTAATTCATTAAAAGTCTTAAATTACATTTATTTTGGTATTTATAATATCAATTATGTCAATATTTTATTAATAAGATAATTACTGCATCATCTTTGGGTCACAAATAAATTAAATTATTTGATGTCTAAAAATTAAAGATAAAATACCATAATGTAGGAAATCTTTTTATCTTTCTAATTAATATTTACAATCGAATTTATCTTATGTACAACCCTATATTAAAAATGTATTAGTAAATATACTTTGATTTTAACTCTTTTAACTCTTCTTTGAATTAAATAATAATAAATGTCCTAATCTAATCCAAGTGGGCCTAAATGATAATATTTTACACTTAAGGTTGTTTTTGGTCGATATAAACTTGTACAATAGAATTAAGACATGTGTTAGGGTAATATTAATATCATTCTTAACTTTAATTACCCTATATACTTTTAACCGTGGTAAATAAAAGTAAAAAGTTACTATTCACCAAAAATTATTTTCATCTCATTGAACCACATTTTACATACTGAAATCAACAGTGTTTCTCAAATTTTTGAAATTCCATTCAGAGAAGCGGTAAAATTATGTTTTTTGAAAAATTAAGTTTTTTTAACTACCACTTAGTAGTTTCACTATTCATCAAAAATTGATGTTTTTTCAGAACAATGCCAAAATTTCATCCTAAGCTATATTTCATATTCCGAATTCAAAAATGAATTCTATTTTACCAAATTCATAACGTTGAAGTTTCATTAATTGATTTTATAATTAAATAACGCTGTTAAAACAAATAGTGTGTTTTTAAGAAACAAAATCTATCAAAAGATTGACACTTGATTATGTCTGGTTAAAATGTGAAATTACATTCAATGACCAAAATTGTATTAAATTGTAAAAATATATTCTAAATATACTTTAAAACCACTAAAATTAATAATTTATCACTATTAATTATTTTGATTGAAAAAGTTGTTTTTAATTAAAATTTAGTAATTTTCACTATTCATCAAAATATGAAAGTTATCCGAAAATCACCAAAATTTCACCCTAAGCTAATTTCGATATTCCGAATCCAAAAATGAAGTCCATTTTGAAAAATAGAAATTAAAAAATTTCAAAAAGTGGTTATTACTATTCATAACGTCTAGTTTTAATAATATTTTAATAGCATATCGTTGTTTAGCAAAACTTGGTGTTGCGTACAACACACGCTATCGTGGAAGGTTGCGATTGTGTGTAATTTAAGCCAGGTCAGAGATGTGTGTTGTGAAAGCTCCTTTTGGTGTAGCGTATAACACAAGACAATAATGAAATTAAAAAGAATATTTTTCATAAAATATCGGGGTGTTACAGTTCAGAAATGGACTTTGTCCACTAAGATAGTCTTGGCAATATGTCTTGACTAATAAGAAATGATTCTCTATGATTATGTGTGTATTCCAAAATGTTTCATCTTTTAAGTTATGATTATTGGGATTACATTTCACTACTATTATTTATCCCATGTTATGGTATTATGATCTCTTTTGCAGGTTAAGATTTCCAAAATGTTATGTTCTTATTAATATGATGTGATTGATATTTCCTTTGTTTACCCTTACTGTGCATTTGAGCTCACCCTCTTATGCTTTATTTTCCCCAGGATATAAGGAAAGGATTTAGGTAAGAAAAAAAAGAGGAAGATCTTTATGGGAGATGTTGAAGATCTTTCACCACGATTAGGAGATTATATTTCGAGTTTCCAAAGACACTAAATTATTAAGGTCCTTGTGTGTGTGTGTTTTTTGTTATGTACTAAGTATTCCGCAAAAGTAATGTAATGTCCATGTACGTCAGGCTTTGGGTCTCTACAGTTGGTATCAGAGGAAATGTTTAGTCAACCATTGGAAACTAGGATGCAAGAACTTTAGTGAGATCCCTAGAGATATTTATAAGTTATGTATAGGGATGTCCCTAAGGTTAAGTATAAATATAGGTTATAGTACTAGAATTTTGGTAACCCAAGATGTTAGATATTGAAGGTACTCCTCCTTTATTGTGTTGTTTTCCCTAGCATGATTTTTGCCTCTCACACTATTCTTTTTGGGTTTTAGATGATCGCTAGAACCTGAAGGAACTGTGTTGATCAATGTAATGGACAATGCAATGATTGTCCTCTTGAACAAAAAAATGTTATGGGAGATGGAGTGAAAAATCGTATCTCTATACTTACACAAGCTATGAATCATTCTGGACATCCAAATGAGCAGAGACGGGAACAATATTCTATTGAGTCCTTCATGAGCCAACGTCCACCTTCTTTCAGTGGGTCTTCTGATCCACTTGATGTTGAATAATGGACCAGTACTACTGAAAAGATATTTTCATCTCTTCAATGTTCTGAACATGATAAAGTCATCTTAGCAGTGTATCTCTTGGAAGCTGATGCTGATCAATGGTGGAATCTTATCAAGAATATGAGGCCATGAGATGAAATTGAGTCCATGGAATGGGATGAGTTCAAAAACTTATTTTTCAATAAGTACTTTCCTCGTATTCTTCGAACAAAGATGGGGAAGGAGTTTCTTAAACTAAAGAAAAAGGATGATGAATCTGTTGGTATATACGATGCGAATTTTACAAGACTTGCAAGGTATAAATCTGGATTTATCATCCAACCTGAAAGTAAAGTTGATCGATTCTTCAGTGGATTAAAACCAAATCTTCTAAGGGCATTAGCTATAAGAGACTTCAGTTGCTATGAATAAATTGTGTGTTGTACTATTAAGGTAGAAATGGAAGTTGGTGTTACTTATCCATCTCATAGTTTTGACAAGAAACGAAAGATGGAGTTCAAGGAGAAATCTCAGAATAATGGTGAAAATAAGATTAAAGTTTCCTTATGCTCAAAGTGTGGAAAGAAGCATGGTGGAGATTGTCTTAAAGGGACAAGTAAATGATTCAAATGTGGAAAGGAAGGTCATCGGGCATTTGAATGCCGCAATGATGGGATGAAGATGTCTACTGAAGCAAACAAAGGAAGGGATACACAGAATGATCCCACTTCAATGCTTCAAGTGAATGGAAATAGGCGCATTATGCTAATAAATTCCCTAATCCAAGGGTTAGTGATGATCGAAATGAGCAACCACTTAAGGCAAAGGAAAATGGGAAGTCACATGCGATCACTATTGGCGATGTTGAATATGACAACGATGTGGTGGAATGATTAAGTTTTTATGTAATGGGATTCCAAAATAATGTTGTATATAGTATCATGGAATATTGGAATATTTATGTATTGGTCTATTGTGGTTTTCAATAATTTTATGGTACCGGTAACCATGGAAAGTGATTGAGATATTTTTGTAAAAAAGTTGATATGTACATAATGAAGGGATAAGGAAAAAATGAAATGTTTGACAGTATTCATGAGCTCATGATTGATATAAGGACTAAGTTATATCATGGTTTGAGTATATAGAATTTTGAGGATTTTGGTATGTGGAAAGTGTTAACTTTTAACTGCTTTCATATTTTCACATGATTAAGGTATTCAACAAGATATATCTTATGATATATGGGGGATAAATGATGTCATTCATGTGATTGTTATGTGGCATTTAAATAATCATTTTCTTTATACTATGAGCTTGGACCGAAGTATTTTAGATAAGTATAAAGATTGGAATGGATAATGTTGGAAATAAGTTAGTATTGATTAAGGATAAAACTTTTTTTCGATTTTATGGATGGGATGTTATGGTAATGTAGTTTTAGAAAAAGGACAACCTGCTGGATGGGCGACAACCCATCGCGCCGGACAAGGCTGTGGGAATCGAACCCACAACTGAAGTGCGACATGCCTTTATCACCTAACACTGGCCTATAGGAAGTCCTTGGTTAATAGAAACTAGTTTTATTTTATTATGCAGTATGATATATGATGTATAAGTTCCTTTTTGGAACCATATATGATTAATCTAACCATAAGATGGGCTTATAAATTTTTCTAACCTTTTTATTGAAAGAGATGGAATGACCCATCATTCTATAACATGATCTGCTAACACATCAAGAATAACAAATTCAACTTCATTTCTTTATAGGATGAAGTGGAAATTTTTCAATTCATGAACAACAGTGAGATTGTACCAAAATCATGCAAGTATTTCTTTTAATTCATCAACTTTAGGGAAATGATCTTGAAAACCAAAAATGTTGTCCTAGTGCTCTTCTATCCGATGAACCGGATGGTACCCTAGATCATTACAAATTTATGGCTTTGTGATTGTTGTCTTTTTCATATCCATGTTCTCTACAACTCTCAATCAGAACATGATTGTTAGATTTTTCTTCTATATCCATATTTTCACCAATGTTCTCCTACGTGGAAACCTAGTGATGAGTTAGTTTGGGTAACTGTTACATTTCATACTTTAGTTTTTAAAGCCAAGTTTTGGTATTCCTTTTTACGATGTGGATTTATATTAAAGAAATTTTCAAGTAGTAAACCATTTATAACCCCGGCGAATTTCGAGGGAGAAATTCATTTTAAGGGGGGTAGAATGCAACTCCCGGAGATTTTATGAAAAATATTCTTTTAATTTCATTGATGTCTTCTATTATAAAACACAACATGTTTAGCTTGTACTATACGCAACACCATATTAGCTTGCAGTATACGCAATTCTATTCTTGGATCGTGTTACACACAATTTCAAGTTCGTTTTATAATAGTCATTCTACGCAACATTGAGTGATATATATATATATATTCAATGTATAAATAAAATATGGTTGGATTCTGTTATATGAAACAACGAAGGATTCTTGCACAACACGCAACCATGACTTGGCTTGCATTTCACGCAATCACGACCTTCCTCGATAGCGTGTGTTGTACCCAATACTGAGTTTTACTAAACAATGATATTTTATTATAATATTATTATGAACTAGCCATTATGAATAGTATTAACTAAATTTTGACTTTTATAACATTATTATTCATCATATACATTTTCTATAACGTGTTAAGAGAACAAAATAAATTTTTCGGGTAAAATAAGTATTTTTCAAAAAATGTAGTTTTACCGCCTTTTGATGGCGCACCCACATTAAATATAGTTTTTTACAAGTTTATAAGTTCAATTTGACTAAATAAAATTCTTCATTAGAATCAAGATATAAAAATTTACTTTGGATACATTTTTCATATTATTATGATAACATTCATATTTTAATGAATAGTAAAAACACGCTATATTTTAATTAAAAACAACTTTTTTCATCGTAATACATTATGTGGTTAAATAATAATATTTAATGTTTTAAAAGTATAAATATTATATATTTTTACCATTTAATATAATGTATTCCATTATCCTTGATTTTACGTTGAATTCGTAGGTTAAATAAATACAATCTTTGGCAATGTTTTAACTTTTAAAACATGTTTGCTTAACAAAGGGATTAATTATAAATTAATTACTGAAACTTCTATGTTTTGAATTTGAAAAAATGGATTCTATTTTTGGAATAAGTGGGTCCAAATTATGTTAAAAGGTTACTTTTATTTTTTTGATATTATGAATAGTAACTACTGTAATTTTTAATTCACTACGGTTAAAGTTAAATAGGGTTATTCAAGGTTAAAAGAATATTATAATAATTCAAAATTACCTTGAAACTTGTATTAACCTTACGGGATGAGTATTGGCCGACCATGGAAATCCTTGGGTCGATTTTGGGACCCCATGGAGCCACTTATGAAAGACAATGACACATTAGATTAATTAATTTAATGTAAAGACAAAATTAGAATTAACCAATATCATTTATTAATTAATTTTTATAAGGGGATATATAAATTATATTTTGGACTATAAATATTCATTGGAAAGCTAAATGTATTTCCTACATGTTGGTATTTATTTTATTTTTTTATACATCATACAAATTATATTACTTATGAGACAATAATGATGCAGTATTTACGTCATTAATAAATGATTTAAATAAATAAGAATAAAATGATTAAAATATCATCAAAAACCTGTACAATTCCTATTGGATGATTTTATTTCGAATATGAATCATCTTATATTTGACATTAATGTGTTTTGGACATCTTTAAACAGAATATAATTTTATAATAAAATAATGTTTTCACACATTCCTAAAGAGCCCCTCCACTCCTTTATAAAAGGAGGCCACTTATATGAAATTCCTCACACCTCTCCAACCTTTTGGCCCATAAAAACTCGGCCCAACTTATATCCCTACATCCCTCTCCTCCCCCATTAAACCTTACATTAGGCAGAAGACTCCCCAATAAGTCCTTTGGGTTCAAACCAAAGGAAGTTAACAAAATTAAAGGTAACAGTTTCTCTTGAGTTGTTTTATTTTATTCTACTTTTCCAACCCCTAAACTCTTTTTAATACATTCTTTTGTAACAAAAAAAATATCCTAAATATACTAGAAGGTTTTTATGAGATGGATTGGAACTACACTTACACACACCACCATCTAATTGATGAAGAACATAATGTTTCTGTGATGGCAAACTAACGCCTCACGAAAAGATGATTGTTCGATTTTCTCCTACCGCCTCTCATGGTGGCCATTATGATGGCACTATATTTATATATAATATATATTATGTTTATTATTTCCTTATTCTTCTTTAATTCCCAATAATATCAAGCCTTTAAGGTTTCCATAGTCGTTAAATGCGATAATCTCATTTGAGGAAGTGCGGACTACCACCCCCTCAAAGTATTGTGATTCGTTAATACCATATGTGGGATGTATAAAGGATGTGGTTAATGATATTATATAGGATATTATACTGGAATTATAATATACCTATGTATCATTATGTTTTAATTCCATTAAAATTTGAAATATAAATGAAAGTAGCGTTTATGCGTACGTACGGCTTACCGTCTCCATGAACGGTGCGTTTCATTTCTTAACTTCATATGTTTTGTAATATTATAAATTCTTATTTATTATGGATATCTAATAAATTTATATGATACATAAATCATGATATACATTTTGGAAGTAAGTAAATCATGATATAAGTAATAATAACATCAAGAACAACAAGTCCAAACACGTACGATAAATAAGATGATTTTACCCAAAACGCTACTTTAACATTAATTTACAAAATAATGGGTAATATAAACCATATATGATGTCATAAAAATGAATATGATTCTGTAATAAGTCAATGATATTATTTAAATCATTATACAGGAGGTTTGGACACTTACGAAGCAAATCAGACCTAAGGTAAGGGATAATTTTGCAAATCTCATTTTTATCCGAGATTGCTTATTCGTAAGTATTTACTGGGGTTAATTCTATCATCCATGTCCATTTTTATTAAAAGTTTTTTCATGTATGTTTAAAGTCCTTTTTACCCATTTTTTACTTTTACTACATGGTATGTATGGAATCTTTCTTTTGTTTACGTTATGAGGTACTTTTTTACTTTTCCGGCAAAAGTACGAGAAAAATGTTTTTTTAACTTATACGGCATGAAGATATTTTTACGGTTTCATAATTCCTCATTTCCAAGAATATTAATCTACAATATTGCATTATTATATTCAACAAAACCATTATCTTTTAAAATTTCATGGAATTTTGTGAAAAGAAATTGATTTTAAAGACGAAAGGATATTTTCCTCAAGAATTAATTTCAAGTGTTTTGTCAAAACTATTTTCCATCTAAGATGACATTATCTCATATGTGTATGTTTCATGTAAAATGCCTCTATGATTTACATGGTTTCAATTTTCTTATGATGAAATGATATCCATTTGCCTTATATTGATTATGTTATGATGGCATGATGTTTAAGATTCCCATTTTTATTACATGGGTTATGCTATGATGTTTGATTTATGATTTTGTGGCACACATAAGAATGATTTCATTATGAGATGGGTGGGACCTATATCTCCCTCAAATTCATTGGGTAATGATTTTATATCTCATGAGACCGACATGGCTGGAACGGCAGGTTAAACCGGTTCAGTTAAACAGGATTGAAACGGGGAGTGAACTCGGTTCAGAAATAGACTTTGTCCACTAAGATAGTCTTGGCAATAAGTCTTTACTAATAAGAAATAATTCTCTATGATTATGTGTGTATTCCAAAAAGTTTCATGTTTTAAGTTATGATTATTGGGATTACATTTCACTACTATGATTTATCCCATGTTATAATATTATGATCTCTTTTGCATGTTAAGATTTCCAAAATGTTATGTTCTTATGAATATGATGTGATTGATATTTCTTTTGTTTACCCTTACTGAGCATTTGAGCTCACCCTTTTATTTTTTATTTTCCCTAGGATATAAAGAACGTTTTTAGGTAAGAAAAAAGTATGGAAGATCATTATGGTTGATGTTTAAGATCTTTCACCACGATTAGAAGATTATATTCCGAGTTTCCAAAGACACTAAACTATTACGGTCCTTGTGTGTGTGCGTTTTTGTTATGTACTAAGTATTCCGCAAATGTAATGTAATCTCCATGTATGTCAGGCTTTGGGTCTCTACAAAAATGAAATACAAAATTGTAAATAAAACTAAGGGGGAGGAAAGAGTGTATAGTTGTTATAGATGAATATTTTCCTGTGGTTCATGTGAACAGATTGAGTAAACACAAGAGAGAATGGTGGGAGATGGTAACAATGATACTATGTGCATAGAAGAATCGATACCCCATCATGTTCAATCGAACACCTGCAAACAAAGACTAACCAACACGATCATCCATTACCATATTAGTAGCTTCGAGAAACTTCAATGTATTCCGATTCGATGGGAGTTAATCAGTGGCTTGATTCTCATTATTCAACTTCATTGGCCACCATATTTTGTTTTTAAACTCGGATAAACCACCCATCAATATAGTTCAGTCATATCAATCGACCCACTTCTTCAGCATTTGTATGATTTTTAAAATAGGTTGTCTTCATTGTGATAACCATGTTCCAGTCATCCCAAGTTAAAGGTAGTGGTTTCTGAATTCGTGGAGGTGGAAGTGGAGTAGGTGGAGGCATACCAGGTGGAGGCAAAGCAAATGGAGGCAGAGGCGGAGGTGAAGGAAGCGAGGAGCAACTAAGAATAGGGTTTCAGGGTAATAGATGAATAGAATGGGAGGAAATGAGAGGGTATGGAGAGACATTCAATGATAGATAAAAGGATACCGAGGAGAGGATGGTGGTAGATGAGGAGGGGGAATTCAGGGATGGGTGTGGGAACCCTATAGTTTGGAGCAGGGAATTGGCGAGGGGAATCAATGAGGAGGACAAGTAGTCGCTCTGGTAAATAACAATCATGGTCGAAATTGAAGGATGAATATTTGGGTTTGGAGGAAGAGAGGGGTAATTTATGTGACGTGCACTCATAGGAACATTACATGTGTACAATAAAATTCATGCTTTAGTATATATATAGATACGTCCTCTCTTCCATTGTAAATACCACACCCATTCCCCTCATCCTCCCACACCTCTCAAGCCTTGACAATTACATACGTTCTTCCCAATACACTCTCAAGGAACTTCCCCACTTCCTAGACTTGCATTTATCACCCAATTTCCAAAATCAATGGCATTATGGATGATCTCATGGAGAAGAGTTGAAGATGTTAGAATTCATCTTTCTTTTTCCTGTGTTTTCCTTTCCTTTCCTTTTCTTTTATTATTGTATCATCAATTCCTATTATCCAAGAGGAATAAAAGATCCATAAATATTATATATTATATATCTTCTCATGTTCATGGAAAATTTGCCTTCATTCTTCTTACCCTCTCCCACTTATTCAAGGAATAATAATATTGGCCAGGATGTGTCGAATTAACAACATCGTGGAAGATGTGATTTCAATATCCTATAATTACATTAGATCTGGTCATAACACCATATTTATAGTTTAACCTGATTATATTATTTGTATTATATACTATTTAATGTTGGGGATCTATCTTAGGTACATATTACCAAATGATTAAAGAAAACAAGTTCATTGTTGTTGAAAAATCACCAGAATTAACCCAAACGACCATCATTAAATTTTTACTAATGATTCATCCACATGGTATATAACATAATTCAATATAAGATCATTTCAAATAACGTAATATCATTAATAACATATAAGATCAATTATGGAAGATTATCCATTTCTACATGAAAATCCATTTATGATTAAAAGTGAACCATTTATGAAATCCATAAAAATGAACATTCCTAAAAAATGGATTTAAACACCACAACTCATCAAAAGGCCACCAAAATAACCTAATGAAACCATAATGAACCATATTCTTCTAAAAAGGATACTTAATTGTTAATTAAATATTCTAATGTGGTTATACAAGAATGTAATGTGATGAAATCATTCAAATAAAAAGGTAAGGAGAAATTCACGTGCCCAACATAATTTCTTTAGTTTCTCCCAATTTCACTACATATTTGGATTATACACTCCTTAAAAATATTTTGTTCATAATTATCATAAAATTTCTGTGATATAAATGTTTTCCCCTACAGTTTATGTCAAAAAAATCTTTTCCTAAACAATTCTTGATTTAAAAACACACCTTTTACTTCTCCATCAAGGTTGATGGTTATTGTATCAAGAATGTTATTCCCACTTTCTTTTGGGAACCCAATGTTTATGAATGTGTTCTTATTAGATTAAACACATCACATTCCATGGGATAATTATCTATATTTTTGACATATGTTTTTTTGGCATGAAGGATAGTGATAATGTTATGATGTGATAGGTGCACCCAAAATTATATAGCACAATACGAATGTTTCAAAGAGGAGAGTGAGCTAAGAATTATACAGTGATCTAATCTCTTGGGTAAAGTGGTGAATCACATATGTTAATGTTAAATAATGTGTGAAAAAGATCATATCTTTTTTGAAAAGTATGTTTCGTAGTTAACTACTAATACATGATGTTTCATTTCGTATGCATTGCCACATTTCAAGTCTTTTACTAATGATTCCTCTCATGTTCATGATATTTTTCCAAGGTTATGATTATGATCACCCACTGTTATAATGTTAATATATATCCTCTTACTGGGATTTTAGCTCACCCTTTTTGATGTGTATCCTCAAGTGACTACATATACTAATAAGAGGTCATGTGATTATAAGAAGATAGAGAAGGAGATAAATTAATGTTTATGATTGAAGATGAAAATGTATTGTTTAGACCCAATTTTCTGAAAACCCAAAACCACTAGATCCTTAATATATAATAATATTATTATTTTTTATATTTATAATTATTTAATAGTAATGCATGAAATGGTTGGGACACAATAAATTTTATATTCTAACACATTTTATGAAATTAATTTTACAATTTTCCACTTATTGGGTTTTACACTCTTTTTCGCAATTTTCTCCTCCTAATTCATAGGTTCAACTCCTTAGTTTCTATACCTTCTATTAATTATGGGATTACATCATTCATTTATTTTTTTACTTCAACATATTAATGATTTCTTATTTTTTTCTCAAAATAAACCTTCTTCTATGGTTTTATTACCAATTTTAAGGAATATAGAAATCATAGATTATTATATGCTTGCTTCTAGGGTTATAGATAGGGGTTAAATGTTTTTTATTTATGGTTTAGGTATGTGAGGACCTATTTTTAGAATATTACGAATGTTTTCAATGAATTCCCATAGTTTAATTTGATTTTGAGGTATTTGTCTCTATCTAAGAGTGTTTTTCAATTTATTTCCATTTATAAATTATTTCTTATAATTTCGAATTATTTAATTTCCATTAAATGGGTTTATAAATGATCTTTTATTAATGTTAATTCTGATTCAGGCTACACTATAGAATATTTATTCATAGAATAGTCATTTTCTAAAGGAATTGGTTTAAATGAATGGAATGTTTTGGTTAAAATAACTCATGAATGGTTTAATGATCTCAATAGACTATTAAATGGTCATTAATTTGATTTAATATTTCGATGGTGTTTTATTATTATATGAAAGTTTTATTTTAGAATTTTTAACATGATATATGATTAAGACAATGAAATTTTTGAGATATAGAGAACTTCAGGTGTGTGTCTGTGTGGTGATTTTGACAATTGTGACCTCACCTTATGTAATAAATAATCTTTTTTATCGGTTTTAGTGGATCATGAGATACATTGGTAAGATTATTATGGTATCATGTAAAATATTTAAATTTGGACAAAGGGGATTCATGGAAGTAATATTGGGCCTAATAATGATCAAGAGATATTCTAGAAACACTATACATTATATTCGGACTGGGGAACAATGACATGGACTATGTCACTATATACACCATTTGTTAGATCCAATTATTCATATTAATTGGGTCTAGATTAATTTAGAGTCCCATGAATTTATTCTTAAAACAAATTTTTATATATATTATATTTCATATTATCATATTTATTTTCCATACATTTCTGTGATTGGTTGAGTTAAGAATATTTATGCTAGATGGATTTTGTTTTTTATTTCATCTTCTTATACACATTTTTTTAATGATTAGTTTTTTTATAAATCCAAAGTAAATCATTAAAGTGATCTTTTTTCAATTTGTAATTATTTTAAATGTGATTCTCAATATAAGGTTACTTGATTTTGAATATGATGGAATTATATATATTATTGGTTCAATCCTAATAGGATCTATACATCACACCATACATATGCCTCTAGGAATATTTATACCCTATTATAATGGTGACTTATAATAGAAAACCACCTTAATGTGTAGGCGATATTCTTAATTTCCATCAGTTTTGGTATTTAGGCGTGGTAGTGTTAATTGTATCATGAATAAATATATTTTTGAGTATTTTATAATATTAATATCATTCATTTTATGTAAAACATTACTTTATAATAATAATTTTTTTTCTAAAGGTTTCAGTTAATTTTCTAGATGGATTTGGTAGAGGATATAGCTTAGAATATGGAATCTGGTGAATAATGTATGTTCATTTAGTGAATTCTTATTCTTGATAAGGATAATTTTTAGGAAGACTGTGTGAATTCCATCTTAATCGATAATACATCATTGGGTAGGTATTTTTAAAGCAGGATATGTTATTAATGATAATTACTTGGTCATTCATAATTTTAAAGGAAAATAATGTGTATGTATCTATAATCTCAATGATCAATTATGTGTATCCATAATTCACATATTTAATGTGGTTATATATTTTATATTTAATTAATTTAGAACTATTTGAAATTCATTATAATATATACCTTATACATTGTATCCCATACCCAATCTAGGTAATTTTAGTGACCTTAATCACTTTAGATAACAACTTTATAAATTCTATAGTTATTATACTATTGAGATGGTATGTGATTATAATATACTCAATAATACCAAATGTAGGATTGAAATAAAAGATAGACTGCATAATGTATCTAATGAATCTTAAAAATTAAGAGGGGGGGGGGGTGAATTGTAGACATTAATAAATTCCTTTGGAACTTTTAACGATGGTTATGATTATCAAGGTTAAACAAGGTAATTCACAAAACCTCTAGTTCTAAACAATTGCTTGATTCCAGAAATATGATTCTGAGAAAGTGATTCCGGAAAATTTGCTTCCAGAAATGAAACATAATGAAAGTTTACAATGATGATTATTCTACCTTAAAGTGTATATAATATAAATAAATCCAAGTACAAGTATATGGAAGTATAATATAGTTATAATTTTCATAACAATACAAATGCGGAGGAAAACTTGTAACAAAACATGTAACAGGTAGTAAATATTTTAACCCAAAGAGAAGAGTATCCAATAACCTTGGATAAAGGTCCCTTGATTTATAATTTCAAGAATTTTTGTCTCATCTACACCTGGGTAAGCCCTCGATGCTAATATCAGAGTCTCTCTTGCTATCCCTAGAAGCCCTCAACTTCAAGGTAGTCAACACCTCTGTCTTCGTCCGCTAGGAAGCCCTCCACTTCAAGGTAGTCAACACCTCTATCCTCCTATCCCCAGAAGCCCTCAATTGTACACATCAACAATGGGAGTCTCACTATGAAAATCTGAACAAGAAGTTCAGTACACATAAAGAAATGATAGTATCTCTCTCTTCAAAAAACATCCAATCAAAAGTTGTCCAAAAGTTGTGAGCTCGTTAAAATGCCCTCCAATTTACAGGCATGACTTCAATGGCGCATCCCTCTTCCAATGGTCAAATTTTCCTTTAATTTTAGAAGTAACTGTACACGTGTCACTCAAACAATGGTTAGTGAGTAACTGAAATCACGACATTGTTTCATAATAAGTGTAAGAAAAAATATGGTTACATAACTGAAATCCAATGTTTAGATTGTAAGAAGATGAAAGTTCGGAGTCTAACCAAAAAAGAATTCAGAGTTTATAATAAAAGGATATTTGGATTCTATTTTCTACTAATTTTGATCCTGAACTCTATAGAATTATAGAGAATAAATTTTAATGAAATTCAGGATCTGGATTCACAAGAATTCGGAAACAGAACATACAATGTTCAGTGTTAGAGTTCATGAGAATTTAGAGTCGGAACATATAAGAGTTTGGAGTCTGTATATAGAGAACTCAATGTCAGAACGTGGAAGTGTTCATAACCAGAATTCGTATTCAGAATTTGGAGTCGGAAATAAGAAAAGTTCATAACCATAATTTGTAGTCAGAATTTGCAGTCAGAACTCAGGAGAGTTCGTAAGCAGAATTCATAATCAGAATTCCGAGTCAGAACTCAGGAGAGTTCGTAACCAGAATTCATAATCAGAATTCGGAGTCAGAACAAAGAAGAGTTCGTAACAAGAAATCTGAGAATTCGTACCCTAAAACAGAATTCTTCATGTCTAGGTAATTATAGGATTTCAAGGTTTTGGTTTCAAACTGAATTTTACACTTAAAAAATTATGATATGTACAATGAAAACATGGTAAGGATAAATTTCCTTTGTGAAAGAAATTTTTCGTTATAGAAGTAACACATAGTGTAAAATGATATTTTCCGTGAGATAAGGTGTTTGTGATCTTCAAAACATGAAGTAATGGTAAAGTCATAATGAATCCTTATTTTCTTAACAATCTCCCCCAAGTATGAAGGAAAGGAAAATTCAAAAAGAAAACCTTATTGACTCAACAATCTCTTTCTTTTTGGAAATCAAAAACATCATTACGAAAAAGAATATAATGGAAATGAAAAATTTTCTACACATTGAAGTAAAAATTATCTCCCTTTTCACATTGGAAAAGATAAATATGACTAACTGTCCCTTAGGCTTTGGAACACTAAGGACCATATTCTATATTTATAGAATGAGATTAATCATTATCTAGAGAATGGAAATCTCTGTAATGAAAACCGCCACTTAGATAAAATCCCCCTTACTTAGGGATGTTATTTCGTTCTTATAATTATTTTTCCTTCTCCCCCTTTGTGATTTTCAAAAAGAGTTTGATGGAATGAAAATGAAAAAATATGGTACCTGAAATATTAGTACCAACATCCATACAAAAACGAGCAACCAAAATTTCATAAATATTGGAAGAAATTATACAGGGAAAGAAAATAATAAAAATTTTCAGATTTAATTTCCTTCCTTTACCATGGGTTTAAATTTCCTGAAAATGTTATTTAGTTTCTTTATCTCCTTGTGATCTTCCTTTGCTTTCATCTCTAAGGCCTTGATCATCTCATCTCGAGTCTTTAGAGACTCTTCATGATCCATTAACAAGTCATATTGCTTTACTATCTTTTCATAAATCTCGATCCTGAGATCCCTTTATCTCTTCCATCTTTGAGAAACAGAGTTCAGCTTTCTATTCAAATCCTTGACCTCCTAAATCAAATTATTCTACTAAAGATTTAGACTTTCCTCAAATCAATTTGTGAGATTATTGATATTGTTGTCTTGATTATAAAAAGATTCTTTAACATCCTCTTGAAACTCATCATGCTCCCTCAAATCATCAACTATATTCCTTGACATGATGACCACTTTCTTACAAGTTTTTCAATGTGCATCGTATTTGATAATGATGTTCTTGAAATCAGCCTCAATCTTTAAACAACTATTCATCACCATGGATACAGAAATCGATTTATGATTCATTCTATGGTGAAGCATCTGACAGCTGGAGTCAATGGTTGGAAAGATCAAAATGGTGTCAACAAACTTCTTCATAGATTGAATGAAAAAATCATGTCCCAGAGCTGATGATTCCGAATATGACACTTTTCATGGTGATGGTTCTTCATATAGCTTGACCAGTTTCATCTTATAAGATCCACCAGAATGATTCTAACAAAAAATTGCTTTTTTGGATTATATACAACCACTTCATTTCCCTTATTGGTTCTTGGAACAGGTTCTTCATCTGGAGACTCATGCTCACTTCCAGACAATGGAACAATTTCATATTCATCAATTTTTCCTTTCTCGACTCATGGATTAATGTCTTTCATATGAATGAAGTCACGAGAATAACTTTCCTCTACAGAAGTCTTATTCACTTCCTCTTTAGCTATCTCATCAATTCTAGGAGTATCTAGTTTTGAGGATCCAGCTTGAGATGTCCAGATTGGAAATTTTTTGGAAGCACTTTTCTTCTCATGAAAATATTTAACTTCCTTTATTAGATCATTTGTGTCATCACTACTTTCAGCTTCTTATACTTATTCTATAGATTCCTTTTCTTCAGCAACATTTGTGAGTACTTTTTCCGGACTCAACAACTTCTTCTTCGGAGTCACAAGTTAGGGCTCAACCATGAATTATTTGGGTACATGAATGTTATCGGATGCTATTTCAGTGTCCCTCAATAGAGACTGGACAATTTTGGCATCAGACATTTTATTCATAGGTTTATTCTCTTTGTCGTTCTTCTTAATCTCATCGGCTGCCTTCTCTTTCAAATATTTGGCTTCTGGACGATCCAAGCCAAACTGTGGTTCTTCATCCTTCTGATTCTTTTTTTCTTCTCTCCATTTGGATACCTCCTCATCCAGATAGGCTTTCTTTTTTTTGGTATTTGGAGCTGTAGATTGAGTTTCTTGGTCATTAGGGGTTTTATCTGTTTCTTCCACTTCCTTCATTTTCCTCTTTTTTACATCCTTCTTCAATGGTTCAACCTATTCTTCATTCTTTAGAACAACTTATTCTTCTTCCAATGGTATATCATAAAACTCTCTATAATCATTACAAAATATGACATTAATTATTTTCAATGTATCATCGCTTACTAACCTAACTTTTCAATTCCTCAGCATGGAACAGTAAAGGATTTTTAAGGACACCAAGAACCAAACAATCAACTTGGATATTAGGGTAGGATACATGATTATCTGTTCTCTAAAATTCCCATTCTTGATATTCTATATTTTAATGAGAATATTCTTCATCATATTAATCTTTCATAGATTTACCAAAAAAATATATACATATCATTTTTCTGCATTGTGTCATTGTCACCGTTTCTCAGTATGATAAAACACTGAACCCATAACTCAAGGATCCAATAATTTGTAGACAAATGAGAAATATTTGCAGTCTTGACATATTTTTGTACAAGACCCTCAATAGCCATAACCTTTACAAAACATCCTGGAACATATGGAAAATTGTGGGAGCATAACTCGGATTCCCCTTCATAAGATAGCCCCACCAAGATATTAGCCTTGGTGTATGAAAGGGAATAGGTTTTTTCATAACTCTGTAATGAAAACAAATCTCTCCATTCTTCCTTAAAAAAACAAACTGACTCATAGTACTCAATATGTACATCTTAATATAATGCATCTCGAGCTCCTATATTCTAAATTGAAACACTTTCCTATTCATTATGCTTGATGTTATTGGAGATAATGGAGTCATACTTATTGAAGAAATTTAGATGCACCAGCCTTTCTCTGTATATTTTACACTCTACAATCCGGTTGATAGAAGACATCTCTTGAGAAGGAACTTCACCAGACATTCAAAATTGAGATACCTTGGAAAATCCAGAATGGTATTTTGATGTGGGGAAGAGCTTCGACAAGAAAAATCTTGAAAACTGATGTGGGACAACCATCGGGGCTCCCCTTTTATAGGTGTTGATGCGATGGTTCATCTTCCCATCTCAATATAATAGTTGAGAAATATTTTAATCAGATTTGACGGTTGAAAAGATAGCCGCAAGGAAAATTTGGTAGGATCCAATCTTTTGAGGTTATTAATGAAAAACATTCGATTTTAAGGAGACTAGAATAAAAAAATTTAAAAACATGTAACGATAAAAACCATCATGTAAATAATGATTACGAAAGCTTAAGAAGGGAAACATACCTTTCAAATTTCCTGGAAGATTATTCATAATAGGAAAATTTTCTTTTAAGAACTTTTGATTCTGAAAATTTGATTATAAAAAATTGAAAAACGAAAAAAAACATCACTACAAAAGATTTTGGGTACAGAAGTTTCCATTACTGGAATTTCAAGTAGAAATATCTATTACAAAAATTGTGAGCACGAAAATATTTGTTACGAATAATTTTTAAATCTTAATTATAAAAATTTTGAAAATCCTCATTATGAAAATTATAAAAAACTTCATTATGAATAATATGTTACCATTCATTACAAAAAAAAATTTGAATACAAACAACAAAATGTACTCCCCCTATGAAAAGGAGTTCATTACATTAAGGAGATTGATACCACATGAAGTTAACAAGGAATATTACCATACGACTATCATTCCTAACTACTGTTTAATGTATTCAATTCTATTGGAGGGTAAATGGTTTTTGAAAATATCAGCAGGTTTATCTTGCGTTCCGATAAATTGAAAAATGATATCTCCTTTTTGTGTGTGATCCCTATGAAAGTGATGCCCAATATCTTTGTGCTTCACACAATAATGATGTGCAATGTTTTTTCTAAGGGATTTGATAATTTTATTATCAAACATAATTTTTGTTTTGGTAAAACTCATACCATAGTCTGTGAGTGTGTGTTGCATCCACAGCACTTGAGCACAACATGTTCCAGCTACTGCATATTCAGCTTCAGTAGTGGAAAGTGCTACTGAGTGTTGCTTCTTTCATGAACATGATACTAATGAATCTCCTAAGAAATGACATGTTCTGAATGTACTATTTCAATCCATTCTTCATCCACCAATTTCAACATCCAAAAAACATTTTAATACAAAATCATTTCTAGAAGTATAAAAGTGTCCTAAATCTATCATTCCCTTTAAGTAGAGAAAAATTATTTTCACTGCCTTTATGTGTGATTACTTAGGATGAGATTGATTTCTTATAGATAAGCATACTGAAAACATTATTTCTGGATGACTAGATATCAAGTAATGTAAACTTCATATCATACCTCTAAAAGATGTTTGATCTACTAGTTTCCCTAAATCATCAAGATCAAGTGTCTTTGAGGTACCAATGGGAGTAGTTATAATCCTAGTGTTGTCATATCCAATCTTTTTATGAATATATTTATTTTACTTATGTTGGGATATGTAGATTACTTCTGGTTTTTGAGATATTTGAAAACCAAGGAAAAAACATAACTCACCCATCATACTCATTTAAAACTCAGATTTCATTAGATCCATAATGTAATCAGATAACGATTGCTGAGTTGAACCAAATATAATGTTATCAACATAAATTTGAACAATCTAAACCTTTTTCTTATCATTCATTATTAAAATGGTTGGATCTACATTTCCCTTAACATAGTTATTTAGAAGAAATAATCATGTTTGTTTATCATACCATGCTCGAGGGGCTTTCTTAAGACCATACAAAGCTTTGGTAAGTCTAAAAACATGATCAGGATGTTTTGTATCTTCAAAACATTGTGGGTGTTCAACAAAGACTTCCTCATGAACATAACCATTAAGGAAAGCACATTTCACATCCATTTGAAAATGTTTGAAATTGGAGAATGCTACAATGGCAAGTAGAATACGAATAGATTCAACTCTAGATACTGGAGAATGGTTTTATTTATAGTCTATTACTTCTTGTTGATTATAGCCTTTAGCAACCAATCTAGTTTTATTTCTTACAATGATTCCTTTTTCATCACACATATTTTGGAAGACCCATTTTACTCTAATAACAGAAGTTTTCTTAGGACTTTCATCAAACATACATACTTTATTCCTTTTGAATTCATTTAGTTCATCTTGTAGGGCATTAATCCAATCATCATCACCTAAATCTTCATTAGTTTCTTTTGGTTTTAATTTGAAAAGAGATTCTAGATGTTATAAATCATTTATTAAGGAACTTATATTCTTTACAGGTTGATTCACAACACCAATGATGCTATAACTAGTTTGATTCATTAGAGATGACCGATTTGGGTTTAGTACGACCTGTTTGTCAACATTGGGTAGGAAATCATCTGGGTTAAATACTTTAGAAACATTTTCATGGACTTTTTCCTTATCTGAATGATCATCTATCAAATCTTAATAATATGTTTTTGAAAACACATCCAAAGATGTAGGTTGGGGTTGACTAAAACCAAGGGATCAGTTTCATCAAATTTCACATGTATTATATCTTCAACAATAACTGTGTTTTTGCTGTAAACTCTAAAAGCCTTAGAAGTTGTGGAGTAGCCTAAGAAGATTCCTTCATCGGATTTTGGTGTGAATTTATGAAGATTATCTTTAGTATTCAGAATGAATACCTTACAACCAAAAAACTTAATTTTGGAATGTCTAGGTTTTCTACCATTCCCTAACCCATAAATGGTTTTATTAAGAAAAGGTCAAATCAAAACTAGATTTATTGTATAACAAGAAGAAATTACAACTTCATCCCCAAAAATTTTTGCAATAGAATATTCATTCAACATGGTTCTAGTTATTTCTTAAAGAATTCTATTTTTTTCTTTCGACAACACCATTTTGATGAGGTGGTCTGGGTGAAGAGAATTTATGAGTAATGCCTTTTCTACTAAAAAAAGTATCAAAATTAGAATTTTTTAATTCTCCACCTTGATCACATGGAATAGTTTTCAATGGATTTTTTTTCTCATTTTTAACATGGGCTATAAAACGTTTGAAATTAGAAAAAGCTTATGACTTCTTTTCTAGAAAATAGACCCTCGTAAATCTCGAGTAATCATTAACCAAGAGAAATACATAATACATTCTCCCAATGATTCCGGTTTTTGTAGGACCAAAGAGATCCATATGCACTAACTCTAACACATTAGTAGTTGAGACTTCACCAACTGATTTGAAACTTGATTTATTTTTCTTTCCATATTGAAAAGTGTCAAAAACTTTTGAAAAATAAAATCTACGCTCTGGTAGATCCTTAAATAATAATTTCTTAGAACTTTTTCATATGTTTGTATGTTTACAGTGCCCTACCCTTCTATGCCATAACCAAGAATGATCTTCTGTTTCACTAAGGAAAAGTAGATCTTGGATTCTATGTCCTTCTATGTTTAGTGTGTAAACATTCTCTTGCCTATGGGAATAATGAATAAACACTTATTTGGAATTGTTTACTAAGAACTTGTCATTCCTAAAATTCAAAAGGTAACAGTCATCAATAATTATCTTATGCTGATGAGGTTGTGCATAAGACCCTTAACAAATAATACATTTGAAGTCAATTTTTTCCCAAGAATATTGATGTTACCTATACCAATAATTTCTCCCTGAGAATTATCTTTGGAAGTTAATTTTCCACCTTTTGTCTTAATAATATTTTCAAAATAGTTCCTATTAACAGTCATATGTTGGGAACATCCACTATCCATGTACTATGAATTTCTGTTGGTACTTGCTCTATTTTCCTGAAATTAAGAAAAAGTTAGGTTTTTGGAATCGAAACTTGCATGGATCCGGAAATCTCAGAAGGAAAAATTTTAGGCACCCACATCTATTTTGAAAAATAGAATTTATGGAAACATAAAGACTGGGTTATGTTTAAGGAACAATTTCTTGCCTAGTGTCCACCACACTGACACTTAGTACATAATGGAGTACATTTAGGAACAAAGTTATTGTTACTGAAAATTGGTTTAGAAACAGTATAACCAAAACCATAATTATTCAATAGTATTTGGATTTGGGAATACATCTTATCTAAATTTTCCTTGCCTAACGTAAAGTTTGACAAAAACTTCCTCCAGGAAATGATTTCGGGTTTCGATTAGATAACAATGTTCTTGACTTCTAAAACATTAGATTTGGAACTAGGGTTAAGTTCAAAAACATTATTCGAAGTCATTACATTTTCTTCATATTTAGAAAGTTTATTCTTCTAAGAATTAACTTCCACAATATTTTTTGAAATATTATAAAAATCAACATTTTACTTATCAATATCTTTAAAAAGATCTGATATTTCCTTAGTAAGAATAGTAATCCTAGATTTTTTCTTATCAATTTTTTTCATGGGTTTTGAGTTGTCAATCTCAATGGGTTTGGGAAACCTAAAAACTTCTTCATAGGAAGGTAAAGTATTATCTTCATCAGAAGAAGATTCTTCATCTGAAGAGTTATAATATTTATCATTACTCTAATTTGTATTTAAAGAAACATTGGTCATTGAATCAACATTGTGTACCTTAGCTATTAAACAATTATTTTCAATATGTAGCCTGGCTATTAGGCCAAGATTCTTCTGTCCAGATGATTCATAATCTGAAGATTCATCTCAAAAGTCTCCACCACTGGCTCTCCAGGTGTCATTAGATTTTAATACATTCTTAGAATTAGCCTTATAATACTTCTTTCTATATCTCTCTGAATAACTTTCCTTTATTTATTTTATCTTAGTCATAGGAAAATAACGTCTTATGTGTCCAACTCTCTTGCATTCATAAGATGTAACTTCTGAATCTTTTTTATCTTTCTTTTCATTCTTCTTGTATCTAGATTGAATGTTCATATGTCCATCTATCTTGTTCATTCTTAGACCAAGATTTGATAACTCATTCTCTGAGGATTCAATTCCACTAGATTCAGATTGGATAACAACCTTCTTAGTCTTAGATCTAGAAACTCTCTCAGGAATCATGGCATTCATATGGTTTGAAGTAGAAGTAAAAGAAACACGTCCATTCCCATTCTTCTTCTTTACATTATCAGCATCTCTCTTCATTATAGTCACATGCTGAAGAAGTGTTCCAAACAACTCATCTAACGAAATCTATGTAACCTTTTTGTTTTCATCTATAGTTGTCCTCATGGATTCCCATCCATTAGTCATGATGTCTGTTATCTAATCAACAAGAGCTTCATCATCCAATCATTCCTCACCCATGGATTATAAACTATTTACAATAGTCATGAATCTTTGTTGCACCTTACATATGGTTTCTCCAAAAGGAAAGAAGAGACCATGATATTTAGATCCATGAAGGGATCTTCTAGTTTTAATAACATTGGATGTTCCAAAGTGAGTAACTTTAAGATTCTTCCATGTACAACTTTAGGCTTCACAAGATGAAATTTGGCTATATATAGTTCTATTCATGGATAAGATCAAAGTATTGCGTACCTTATAATTCAGTTGATATTCATGCTTTTCTTGATTGGTGAACGTACCAACTTCATTTTCTAGGATTTTATATCATCTAGTAAGCATAACAAAATTATCAACACCAGTATTGTTAATGAATTTCTTCATGTGATCTCCCCAATATTCGTAATCATTTCCATCAAAAATATGTGGTCTAGTTGAATTGAGATTGTCTATTGAAGCAACATTGATTCCTTCCATCTTATAGAAAAATAATTCCATATGAACTTGTTAGTAATAAAGGATTGTAAACATGGAATGTATTCCTAGGCAAGGAAAAATTAGAACAAAAGAATCTCTAAGAAAAAATGAATCCGAAGTTTATGAGACTGAAAAGAAGATTTTGAGAAAAGAATAAGATGAATTCTCTTCTCAATATAATCGTGATATTAATTAAGATTGAACCAATCCTCTAATACAAATTGTTGAGATGGTATGGGAGTATGATATAATCTATAATACCATATTTGGGATCTAAATAAAAGTGATAACAAGTAAATTATCTAATGATGATTAAAATACAATAGGGGGTGAATTATAGATTTAATAAAAATAATTTCTAATTTTTAAAGATGGTTATGTTTAACAATGTTATACAAGGTAATTCACAAAACCTCTAGTTCTACACACTTTCTTGATTCCAGAAATATGATTCTGAGAAAGTGATTCTGGAAAAGATGGTTCCAGAAATGAAATGTAATGAATGTTTACAATGATAAAGTACCTACCATAAAGTGTATAGAATCTAACTAAATCAGAGTACAAGTATAAGGAAGTATAATCTAGTTATACTTTCCTAAAAAATACAAATGCAATGGAAAACATGTAACAATACACGTAACAAGTAGTAAATCTTTTAACCCAAAGTGAATGGTATCCAAAAACATTGGATAATGGTCCCTAGATTTATACTTTCAAGAAATTCTATCTTACCCACACCAAGGTAATCCCTCGATTCTAATATCGGAGTCTGTCTTACTATCTGTGGAAGCCCTCATCTTCAATGTAGTGGGCACCTCTGTCTTCCTTATCAAGGAAGCCCTCAACTTCAAGGTAGTCGGCACCTATGTCTTCCTATCCCTGTAAGCCCTCGATTTTACACATCAACAATCGGAGTCGCACTAAGAAAATCTGAACAAGATGTTCAGTACGCACTAAGAAATAAGAGTATCTCTCTCTAGAAATCACTTCAGATCAAAAGTTCTCCAAAAGTTATGAACTCATTCAAATGATCTCTTATTTATAGGCATGACTTCAATGGTCAAATCCCTTTTCCAACAGTTATATTTTCCTTAAATTTTGGAGGGATATGTACACGTGTCACTCAAACAATGGTTAGTGATTAACTGAAAGCACGCCATCGTATTATAGCATGTGTAAGAAAAAGTGTGGTTAACAACTAAATTCAATTTTTTATAATTTAAGAAAATGAAATTTTGGAGTCTAACAAAAAATGAACTCGGAGTCTATATTACAAGCTTATTTGGATTCTGTTTTCTAGGAATTCAGAACCTGAACTCCATAGCATTCCAGAGTATACATTTTAAGGAAATTTTGAATCTAGATTAAAAAGAATTCGAAACCGGAAGTTACAATGTTCTGAGTCAGAGTTAATGAGAATTCAGAGTCAGAACTCATAAGAGTTTAAAGTCTATATTTAGAGAACTCAGAGTAATAACTTGGAAGAGTTAAAAACCATAATTCATATTCAGAATTTGGAGTCACAACTCAGAAAATTTGGTAACCAAATATCGTAATAAAAATTTAGAGTAATAACTTAGGAGAGTTCGTAACCAGAATTTGTAATCAGAATTCGGAGTCAGAACTCAGGAGAGTTCGTAACCATAATTCGTAATCAGAATTTGGAGTCAGAACACAGGAGAGTTCATAATCAGAGTTCGTAATCAGAATTTGGAGTCAGAACTCAGAAGAGTTCCTAACCCGAATTATATGAATTTGTACCCTAAAACAGAATGCTTCATATCCACGTAATTATAGGATTCGAAGGTTTTGGTTTCAAACCGAATTTTACACTTAAAAAAATTATGATAAAAACAATGTAAAAATTCTAAGGATAAGATTATTTGGGAATGAATTTTTTCCATGTAGAAGTTAAACAAAGGGTATAAATATATTTTCCTTGTGGAAAGGTGTTTGTGATTTTCAAAACAAGAAGGAATAGTTATGTCATAAGGAAACCATATTAACTTAACAATCTCCCCCAAGTATGAAGTAATGAAAAAGTCAAAAGGAAAACCTTATTGACCCAAAAGATACCATATTATATAATAGATTCATGAATGATTAAAATTGAAATATTGATTCAACCAACATAGTTAGGTGGATTCTCCACCCCCCCTCCACATTTATTGGGACATGACAGTAATATATGTTAATGATATCATGTGTTTTCATTGGATTTGAAGGATGTGTACATGTTCAAAAATACAGGTTGATTTTTGATTTTCATTCTTTATAACTGAAAGAAAAAATGGTTCTGGTTTTAATACATAATCACTGATTTTTAATGTGTATTTGATGATGGTGTATGTTCAATTTTTTTTTAAATTCTCTATGTTGGGTTTCAACATGGGGTTGTGTTATTGCATCACATTGGTAAACGGTTAAGTGATGAATTTTTTATGGAATGTAAATATATTTTTCTCATGAGTATGGACTATTAAATGTTTGGATGATAAATTAGTTGTCTTCATTGTTGAAAATGTATATGTTATGTGGAATATAAGTATTCATTCCTTTTTAAAACTATTATATAATTTATTTATTTTAATATTTTTTCCAACTATTTTTATAAAAAAAATTATTTATGTCAGTATTTTATTATATGAATTCATGGGATGAATTCTGATTTCCTAATTGTGTTTTCATAATCACCACCTATATATACTCTTTGCTTCATAACAAAATATTTTTTCTCAGATATAGAATATGTATGGGTTTCATACATTTGTAGTGGATTTTCATGACGATTCATGTAGGTTTGATATGATTTTGATAATGGAGGATTTTTAATGCTGATAAATCATAGTGCCAATTTGTTCCTTGGAGTATTTCTGTTTAGAGTTTTTAAAACATGAATTTGTATTATTATTTTCATTTTCTAAATTATTATCATAGTTTTTATATTAATTGTGAAATTATTTATTTATGTCATGAATCATATTATTTACTATAATACTGTCTATTGTAGGTTGTTTTCCTTATAAGAATTTATCCCACATAGAGTGGTAAATACCTTGTCATTTATTTTTAATCTGTGGAATTTTGGTGATGTCTTCTAAGGTTTGGAGAACCACCAATATTTATTATGAAAATTTGTTTGAGTGGGGTGCTACAAGTTCTATTATCTTCGTCCGATTTTTTTTTGGATAATAGAAATTAGATATGATAAAATTGGACTCTAATTCATATAAAAAACAATTTTGATATAATTTTTAAATTGAACATCCATTTATAGGTTTAGTTTTTACCAAAAAAATGTATCATTGAACATTGATAGGGATGTTTTCACCGTTCAATTGTTTGATTAAGAAATGAGTATATAGAGTCATACATTACCCTAGAGACATACCAAAATAACTATATCATCCATATTGTTATGATTTATATTTCGAAATGTATCTTATCAATTTGAATATGTAACTATGGGGATTAAGGATGTTATTATGACATTATTGTTACCTACCATTTTAGATTAGTAACTCAAGGTGGTTCTAGATAACATTTCTTGTTTTCCACCCAAATATGAAGTGGAATTATAAATGGGAATTCTAATAATGGTGAGTCCTAGTTAAAAATCATTAAATATATTATCACTTATAGAAATGTGAAAATTGGCTATCCTTATAGAAAATTTTAATAGTTAAAGATTAATTATACCAATTATATCACCTTGGTCCACTCTGTTAATGTTATAATGAGGTCTGATGCATCAAATTAAAGTGATTTTGTTTTTCAAAAATTAAATTAATATCTTATTAGGAATCAATACCATCTTTCTTGAGTTGGATATCTCTTTGATAAACTAAATTGAACCAAATGGATCCCAAAAATTTATATATTAATAAGGTATCATAATATCTTATTTAAATGGAAGTACATTTAGAAATTATATTTTTGAATGTACTATAGTTATTATGAATAAATTCTCACCCCATCAGTCTCAAACATATAGTTACATTTTTATGGAATTAATGAGTTGCATCATTGAAAGTTACCGTGATTATACTATTATGGATATTGGTGCTGTTATTTTACTTTGTTCATGAACTAATTATGATCACAAAATTAACTTTCCCATTTTCTTAGAATCATTTTTTATAATACAGTCATTGTGAAGGGCTCTCTATTTGTGACTTATTAATAGAAGAATCTCACTTTGTTGGTCATATATTATATGATAATGGTTTGTCTGTTAACTAGTGAATGATAAAATTTATCTTATCTTTTTGGTCATCTAAGAATGTTTTTTGAGAAACTTATTTGTAGGAATAGTAGGTTATTATCATGAGTTTGTTCATTATATTTCATGACTTGATTCTCTGAAAAAAGAAATTTAGGTTCAGGGAACAAGGAGAGTGCTGATACAAAATTCCCATGTAGGGTTTTATTAAATAGTAAACGATTAATAAAATATTTTTACAGTGATGGAAAACATGACCAATGTATTTTAATTAAAGATTAATTTACATGAGAATTTTGGAACAAAAATAAGGATCATAAAATAATGAATTATAATTTTTTTATGTTTTTAAAGAAATACCTTATAATGAATTGAAGATTCAATGATGAATTTTAAATATCTATATAGTACCATCATTATGTTTCAAGATTCATCTATAGTTTCCCTTCAGTAGTAATCCACATGTGCCCCGTGTTCTGATATGCGATTCCATATAATTATTTGAGTTATCTCATGTATGATCATAATTCTACCATCATTAATCTATGATCACCATGAGAACTACTTCAATTAGGGACGATCCTTGATCTAACTAAAATCTATATGGTCAGCATAGATGTTTCTCACTCCTTTCATGAGAGGACACTTAAGGTAGATATATTTAGGTATTGAGGGGATTCTCTAGACTTCATTGTGAACATCCAAAATAAATTTCTAGAATTAGGGTTGTAAATCATATGGTTGGGTATAAATATTACTTGTATTAGAAACTAATAATTACATATTTTTAATTATTATTTCATTAATCCACATATAATCCCATGTCTATAATAACATTTTTATTATTTCATAACATACACAAAACCATCGAATAATTTAGATCATATTTATTGAATAAAATGTTTAAAAATTATTCCAATAATGTTTAAAATATATTATCTCTCAAAAAACATTTAAGCTAATTTTATAATTCATATAATTACCAATCCATAAATAATTATATAATATTTAGTTTTTAGTCATGAATTCCGTTTCATACATTTAAAATATAATTATACTTTATAATTTTATAGAAAAAAGTAATAACTATGTCATAATGAACACATGTATTAGAAGATTGATACATCTACATAATATCCATTAATAGAAATTTAATTTTTTTTAAATTAATCATATTTTCATTTCTTGAAAAATGATCATGCCTATTAACATAACCAATTCATTTTCCACAGACATCCTTAATACCTATGAAAAGAAATAAAAACATGAGATGAAAACAAAAAAATTATTTATGGACATAAATTGTAGGAAAATGGTAGGCTAATAAAAAACCCCCCATAATTTTTCCTATAAAAATTTTATTAGACTATATAAAATAAATCAAATTCACATTAAAAACAATCACTTTTTCATAATTAAATCCTAAAATTACTATAATAGTTAGATATAAATGAATTTATGAAACATTGAGCATTATATTCATAACTAGTATTAGAAAAACTAGATTCCCCTGAAATATGAAGGGGAAACATCCATGTTAAACTCGCTCTTTTATTTCATTAATGAGATGAAGCATTAGTGAAAGATTTATTGAGATATATCAATCACACCAATTTTATAAGTTGTATTGGGATCACCCATCGTTTATGTTGTATCATTATCAATTTTTGTGCAATCTATATTGGTCTCACTTTTAATATAAGTTTTCTCTGGATCACCCATCATCATATAAAATTATGAAGTACAATATAAAAAAATCATATCTATTTCACATTTTCATCTTAAAAAAAATGATTTTTTTTGAACACATATTTGATACATTTTTGGAGATCAAAACAACATTTAAATTAAAAAACATTCAAATAAATTCATTGAAACAAATGTAAGATATGATTTTCATTGAAAGAAAAAAAATCATATAAATGAGGAAATCCAAAAAAAAACTATTTTATTATAGGGAAAGGTTGTTGTTGTAGTATACATCACATTAGATCATTTTTTTCCTATTGTGATGAATGTCAAAACATTAGGTATAAAATATTTTTAAAGGTATATATTGGATAAAACATTTATTAAATAAAAAAATGATAAAATAATTTATAATTCATTTGTATCTATATAATCAAATTGATAAAATAAAAAAAATTTGGGCATGGAAGATGATTATTTTTAAAATATATAATTAGGACATCTAAAATGAGGTTTAAATTTAATGTCTCCCTTACCGTGATTCCGACTCCTAATTTATATTATTTGTATTACTAAAAAAATAAACATATGATAATTATTTATATTATTAAGAACCCTTTCATTTTTATTACATTACTCTTATCGCATTAATATCATTATTAACATATATTATTTAGTTATGCAATCTGTTATGTTTATTTCAGATGTTATGGGGGAGTTTGGTTCATAACCCCAAAACAAACACATTAGGATTACCGTGGTCAAAGGGGATATTGTTCCATTATATTTGTAATTTTTTTCATGACCTAAATCACTATTTTATGTATTCAATCTAATTTAATAAAAATACATAAAATTCTTACAAGGTAAACACATCACATCGCATCTATGAGATGGTAATCCACACACACACACAAACAACATTATCATAATTATTTGGATGGAAGGGTTATAAAAAAGATGATATATTATCATAAAAATGATAATAATTTATTATATATTATATACATAAATTAATATAATTATTAAAAATATCTATGAGTGGATATGATGGGATGTGGAACACGTTACATTTTGGATGAGGTAATCTACACATATATACTAAAGAAATGTATTCAATTCATATAGGACATAAAAGAGATGAAAATGGTTTGTACCATGATCATAAAAAAATAGTATTTGATGATAATGATATTATTATATAATCTTGTTTAATGAATATTCTACATAGGTTAAAGAATAAATAAAACAAATATTGGATGGTTTGAATTTATAACTTCTTCTTAGATATCCTCTATATCATAAAATTTTTTGCTTCTAGGATTTGTCATTTGGTGGGACCAAAATCTATAGGATATGTCGATTGAATTAATGAAGAATCAATAGATTGGATTGAATGAATTAATGGGGTCAAAATGTGTTAGGAACAGAGAATAGAATGTATAATTTTATAAGTCAGTGGTGTGGCTATAAAGGTATTTTCATAATGCATTGAACTAATATAAATTTGTTTTAAATGAGAAATAGACCCAAATTAATATATATTGACAAAATATTTATATTTAATATTTTCACACTATTCTCTTAGTTGTAACTCTAGTTAACACATATAATTATTGCCATGATATATATTTTAAAATATAGGCACCAAAATATATAATATAAAAGGAAACGTGTCCCATAAATGGACAATTTTTTACACTATCAACCATATCCTATTCCTCTAGCCAAATAAAATGTTACCCCAAGATATTATAAAATACGAACATTGTATTTGATAGAATATATGATACAAAAAACAAGATTTTAATGAAATATGAGACCATGAGAAATAACAATATATTTATTTTTATATAAATTTAATCTATTAAACAGCCTTAATTACACACATCACTGTCTCATCTTGCACTACATGTAACAATCAGATTCTTTGATATCATGCATTACATGAAAGAATGGAATTTTACAGAACACTAATATACTATTAGAATTATCAATTATTATATCTCTTATTAATAAGAATTTATGGTATGAATATGATTAAAAACATATTAAAATATTTAATTTAGACACATTTATTAGTCATATATGTTTTGACATAAAACCTTTCATTTACATAACATTTCATTTAATTCTAAAAACAAAGGATATTTAATGTTTAGTGTCATGGAAATTAGGAACATAAAACATGACAACATAAAAAACTCTTATAAATACCACTGAAAAAAATATTATGGAAATGTTCACCCGATTTACAATTTTTGCATCTCATAACCTGGAGACAAACATCAATGGAATGGGTGAGAAGAATTCTTAGTAAGGATATCAAGGGAATCAGTATAGTTATGACATTAATAAGAACATGATGAAAAACATAAATACATGAAAAATGGATGTAGAGAAATATCATAATTAAAATAACAGGAATCATTACTTAAATATGTGGGTAAAACATTTAATGTAGACATTCATAAACATATCACCAAGGTTCATCCCTGAGGGAAAAAAATTACAATAGTTATTAACCAAGGTTTCATGAAACTTGTTATATTTAGAGATTAAATTTCTTACCCAATGCATTAGAGCACTGTCATGGTGCACCCTTAATATGTCTTTTTTCTAATGTGATACATAGAGATCATAATTATTCATTTCATAAATAACACATATAGGTTAACATAAATCTGTTTCACTTCAATATCGCAACATTTAAAAAGTGCATAAAAATAAGATCATTATGTCATTCAAAACCCATGGAATGGGATTGTGCGTTATATGTATGTAAAATCCAAAATATAATAGATCAATTTTATGACATTATTAATACCTTTATAAATTATAATATATTTGGTATTCACGTAAATAAAAATAGATAATTTCTTGAGAAAAAGAGAGTGATTTTGAGATTAAAATTCTGCAAAATAATCTGTACGTAAAATCGTTTTAGAAAACATTAAAAAGAGAGTGGACAAGGCTAAACCAATAAGAAATAACTAGTAATAATTTATAGGGACGAAATAAAACTGAAATACATTCATTGTTTGTATATTTTAATGACCTTTCATATAGAATGGATACATGAAAGATACTAGAATATGTGATTTCTTTTACGAAATTTGTCACCCTAACAGCGTCCCATAAAATTAAAGAAAATTATTTGATGATAGAAGAAAGGGAATATCATCAATTATACATGAAATGGATTTTATTAAGGTTATATAAGAACATACCGCCACATAAAAAATTGTAACTATAAGACATAACATAAAGGATGTCATGACATAAATGTTGAGGGTGAAATGTTACAATACATTAGAGAGTAACGTATAATTATTTAGGGATGGGGCCTTGAGGGGCTTGAGAGAACCTTGGGAGGACTCGTTGGGTGTTAAAAAGTCCATAGCATCATTGATGATGAATTTTTAATTAATGGAATTAATGAATGAGTTAGAATTATAAAAAAAAGTAAGGGATTATTAATTTAATTTCCAAGGGACACCTAATCAGTGGCATTGGAAAAACCATGGGATTCCCCATGGTATTTTCCCATGGAATTATCCTCTTGGTACACCTCATAACATATATTACTATACACATGTCAGAAATAATTATTCCATCAGGATTACATCACTTATGATTCACTAAAGACACTGAAACTCAAACCTATATTTTTTATATTCATTGAAAATTCAATTGTTTAAGGAAAATCCCAAAAATTCCCTGAAACCATTTCTTGACCTGTAGAATCCAAAACTGCAATAATTTTTATAAAAAAAATCAAAATATTAGTAATTTAATTTTCAAATAAAGTCATTTTTTATTATAAAAAAACATTAAAACTATAACTCGTTTTGTAACAACTTAAGAAAGTACTCATGGTCCCATAATATTATCTTATAAGAATAAGAAAATAAATTAAAAATTTATGATTACATTT
Organism: Viscum album; assembly: GCA_963277665.1. NCBI lineage: Eukaryota > Viridiplantae > Streptophyta > Magnoliopsida > Santalales > Viscaceae > Viscum > Viscum album. The sequence continues at coordinate 915,274,289 of OY728164.1, read as the reverse complement.
CGAAAAAATAAATTTACACTATAAAATATAAAATTTATTATAAATTTCTATATAAAATATTTATGACATACAAAATTAAAAAAAACATATACTATGATATTTTTTTCACTCTTATGTTGTCTAAAATGTATTTATACATTCATGGGTGAAGTTTATATTTTTTTTATATAATTTAATATTCATTAATATTCATTAAGATTCATAAGGTTAAGTTACTATTCAGAAAAAAAATTATTTAGATCTTGCTAAACAACATTATCACCCTGATTACAACCATGTTTGACAGATTTTTTAAAATCAATTCCCAGAAAGAGTTATTTATAATTAATATTTTACTATTCATAAAAATTACATTACTAATCAAATAATATTCATCATGAAAATACTATTCATTCCACACTACTCATCAAATAAAAAAAATTATCGAAAAATTAAAACTTCTCAGAAAAGTACTAAAAATTCACCCAAGATAAATTTTGATATTTGGAATTCAAAAATGATGTTTCTTTAACCCTAATAATTATATAAGAATGAGAAATTTGACCATTAAATATGATTATCCTTATTTATTAAAAATAATACCAGATATTAAATGAGTATTGAAATTTCATATTGAAATTTCAAACACATGAAAAAATTATCATTTACTTTTAAAAGGGGAGTTTTCATCATACTATTTAATTTAAATAATCATTATTCCATATAACGTAATTTTTTATAATAATTATATCATTATTTAAAACTGAAATTTTTCTATGAATTTATTAAATGTGCTTCAATTGTAAAACACAATATAAATTTATTCGAAGGAAAGTGATCCATAAATAAAAGAAGTACATTTTATTGGGTCGTTACATTATTCCCCCTTAAATAAATTGAGTCCTCACAACATTATCATATTTGAAATTTTCACTATTAGGAAGCATAAAATTATAATTTAATTTCTTGCATAAATAAATATTATTCTTTAACAAAATTTACATTTTCTATAAGTCGTTAATAATGTTTAATTACAATCTTTTGATTGACCAAACATATCTCTAGAGAGTGTCACACAAGGAGTGCAGCAAGGCCTGTTGTCATGAAAATGGATACCCTGGGTTACGCTCAAAACTCCGTGTAAGTGTTTTTCATCCTAGGTACATCTATGCCAGAGCCACATCAACTTTTTCATATTTAGACAAGGATTTATTGGTTCGGGTACCACATACCTAATATTTCACCAAAATGTGAGGATTTTTTTATATATTTAATCTTATCTATATAATTATTCCTAAGGATTTAATTTAATTATTTCTATAAATAACTAATGTATCCTTTATTACCAAATATAGTATCCAGCATTTTTATTTACATAACTTTTAATTACATTTTATGAAAGAAGATCATTAAATTATTTGTGTGTAGGAAATTAGAAAAATAAAACATGAAAACATAAATAACTATAATAAATCACCATAAAATAAATCACATTTATTTTATCATCTGATGTAAAATTACTACATCTCATAACATGATGACATACATCAATCGAATGGGGGAGAATAAGGCCATTCATAAAATAAAAGTAATCCATTTACTTGTGAAGTCAATTAAAACATGATGAAAATCACATTGACACGAGCAATGGAAGTACATTCATATGATAATGAAAATCACTTGAATCATAAATTTCATATTTGGTTACGACTTTTAATTGATACATTCATTATCATATCACCAAGGTTCATCCCCAAGGTGTCATAAAAATTAACAAGGTTATTAACCATTGTATCGTGAAACATGTCATCTCTAAAGATAAAATTAGTTATCCAATGCATTAGAGAGTTGTCAAGGGGTGCCCTTTATATGAATTTATTTTCATCTGATCCTCATAGATCATAATCATAAATTTTATAAATATCCCAAAAATAGTAAAAGAAATGGGTTTCACGTTAAAATTCTGATGTTTTAAAAGCGCTTAAAAATGATCATTAAGATATTTATAACCCATAGAAAAGGAGTTAGGGTTATATATATGTCAATTACAAAATCAAATAGATCAATTTTATATAATGATTAATACATTTGAAAAATGAAAATTTATTTTTCTATTCACATAAATAAAACTCGAAAATAACTTGACAAAAAATAGAGATATTTTAAGATTAAAATTCTGCAGCATAACGGTTACGTAAAAAGGTTTCATAAATCCTTAATAAGAGAAGGGACAAGGTTAATCCACTCAGAAATAAATAATAATAAATTATATAGGCATAATTAAATATAAATAATTTCATGTAATTAATATTTTAATGACTAACAATATGAAAAGAAAACTAGAACGAAAATAGAATATGTGATTTCATTTACGAAAAATCGGTAGCATGATGTTGTCAATTAAAATTTCCAAAAATCAGTTGATTAGAGAGGGAAGTGATTCTAAAAAATTTGAAAATAAATGATAATTATAAAAGATATTTAAGACCATACCACAACATAATAAAATGTACACTACAGGACATAACAAAAAATAATTCATAACATAAAATTCGTGGGTGAACGATTCCCTTACCATGAAAAGTTACATCGAATGCATGTAGGTTCGGATATTGGGAGGCTTGAGTGCACATTGGGTGGAATTTGTTTGGAGGTAAATAGACTAGATCTATGTTGATGATAAATTTTTAATTAATGGATGTAATTGGTCGATATTTTTTGCAATATTAATGGAATATTTAATTATTTTCCAAGGGACACCTAATAAGAGGTATTTGCAAAACCATGGGAATGACCATGATATTTTACAATGGTATAGGCCACATGGGACCCCTCATAAAATATCATATTTTTCACATGTCGACCATATTTATTACATCATTATTAAATCAATTTTGATGTTACTAAAAAAATTGAAACTTAAAACCAGATTTTTAATATTAACTGAAAATTCAACTTTTTCAGAAATATCAAAAAAATTCACAATAAAACTTTTGTCCCTGTATAGAATTCTAAATTGAAATCCATTTTATTAAATCAATTTTCTAAATAATTTTACCCTTATTTTTTAATTAAATCATTATTTCTTCCAAAAAAACTTTAAAACTATTACTTGTTTTTCAACACCATATGAAATTACTCAAGGAAAAATAAAATTATCTTATAACCAAATTAAAAAAAATTAAAAATTTATTATCACATTTTATGAAAAAAATTCTATTTTAAATTATAAAATTATTTAAAATTTGTCAAAAAAAATATTTATGACATACAAAAATAAAAAAACATATACAATGATTGTTTTTCACATTTAAGATATAAAAATTGTATTTATATATTCGTGGGGGAAATTTATATTTTTGGAAAATTAACAATTCATTACTACTTATAAGGGTATGTTTGTATTCACTAAAAAATTATTTTGCACTTATTTAACCACATTTTTTACCCTGATTACGACTATGTATGACTGATTTTTAAAAATCATTTCACAGAAAAAGTTATTTAATAAGAAAATTTTTTAAACTATTCATAAAAATAACAATATTCATCAAATACTATACATTAATAAATACACCATTAATCAAATAATATTCACGACGAAAACACTATTCATCAAACAATATTCATCAAATTAAATATTTTTATCGAAAAATCGATTCTTTTTAAAAAACTACTAACATTTCACCCCATATAAATTTTGATATTTAAGATTCATAAATGTTGTCTCTTTATACAAAATAATTATCTTTTTATGAGAAATTTTAATTTTAAATATAAAAATCCTTAGTTATTATAAATAATAGCACATAGAAAATTAATAGTGAAATTGCAAAATGAAATTTTTGTCACTAGAAAAAAAAGAATTAAATTTTCATTTACATTTAAAAAGTTGTTTTAATAATACTATTTAATTAAAATAATAATTATTCCCTATACGTTTAGTTGTTTTAATAATTATATCATTTTTTGACAACTAAAATTTGGTACTGAAGTAATTTGATAAGATTTTATTATAAAACATAATAAAATTTTATTAAGAGAAAAAATATCCATACATAATTGAAGTATATTTTTTTGTTACATTCTTCCCTGCTAAAATAAATTCCACCCTCTCAATTTTCATTTATTAATATTTTCTCACTATTATGAAACATAAAATTATAAAGTATTTTATTTTCTTAAAAAATAGTATTTGTTAACAATAATTAAATTTTCTATAATAAATTCCTAATGATTCATAAAATTATTTTGATTAATGAAACATATTCCCTGGGAGAGTCCATCCTGGAGTGCAGAAATGCCTATTGTCGTGTAACAGGAAACCCCTGGTTACTCTCGAAACTCTTTCCTATAGTTTTCACTCTTATATACATATGTTCTAGAGCCACATGAAATTGATGGTATAGAGAAATTGATTTATTTTATTGGAATACACTAACCAGATACTTAACCAAAAAGCATGGAAGTTTTCCTATTAATAACTAAACAATCCTTTGATAACAAATATTGAATCCTGCATTTTTATTTACATAACTTTTCATTACATTTTACAAACATAGAATCATTAAAGTATAGTGTCATTGAAATCAGAAGCATAAAACAAGAAAACATAAAAAAATATTATAAATCCCCGTGAGAAAAAGATTGTGGAAAAATTCATCTTATATAAAATTATCATGTCTCAAAACCTAGAGACATACATCAAAGGAAACGGTGAGAAGAAGGTTCAGAAATGAAATCAAAGGAAGTGGTTTACATGTGATATCTATTAAAACAGGATTAAAAACATAAAGACATGAGAAATGGAAGTAGAGGCATATCATAATGAAAAAACATGAATCATAACATGAATATGTGCCTATAACATTTAATTTAGACATTCTTGAAGATATCACCAAGGATCATCTATAAGGAGTCATAAAAATTACCAATCTTAATCACCAAGGTATCGTGAAATTTTCAATATCTAGAGATAAAATTCATTACCCAAAGCATTGAATCACTATAAGGGCACACCCATAATAAATATTTATATTCATGTGATCCAAATAGATCATAATCATATATTACATAAAAAACCAATATAGTGTAAATGAAATGGGGTTCACTTCAAAATTGTGACATTTTAGAACTACTTAAATATTAGTTCATTATGTAATTTATATCCCATGGAAAGGTAGTGAAGGTTATAAGAATATCCAGTATAGAATAAAATAGATCAATTTTATGTATTAATAAACACAATTTGAATTGTAAATATATTAAGATATTCACAGGAAAAAACATTATAAATTCATGAGTCAAAGAAATAGATTTTGAGACAAAAATTATGCATCATAATAGCAATGTAACATTGTTTTAGAATAAATTAAGAAGAGAGGGGATGAGAAACACCAACTCATAAATAACTCATAATAATGTATAGGAATAGAATAAAATAAAAATAAGTTCATGGTAAGGATATTTTAATGACATAACATATGAAAAGAAAACATGAAATAAAAATAGAATATGTGAATTCATTTATGAAACTTTTTCAGCCTAATGATGTAACTTAAAATTTCAGAACATCACTAGATGAGAGAGGAAAGGGATTATCATAATTTGGAATTTAAATATAATTTATTAATGATATAATAGAACACCCCCATTAATAATAAAATATAAACTAGAAGATATAACGTAAAAGATTCCATAACTTAAATGAGGAGGGTGAACGGTTCCCTTACATTGGAGAGTAAAATCTAAAGCATGAATGATGAGACCTGGTGGGGATTGAGGGAACCTTGGGAGGACTTATTGGTATGTAAACATAATATATCATCAATTATAATGATTTTTGAATGAAATGAATAAAATAATGGGTTGGTTTTTATAGCAAAAGTGAGGGAATATTTAATTAATTTTTAAGGGACACCTCATCTGTGGTATTTGCATAACCATGGGCTTGACCATGGTATTTTCCCATGGTATTGGCCACTTAGAAAACCTCATAACATATATTTATATTCCAAATTCTATCAAAATTATTACATCATGATTATATCACTAATAATGTCACCAAACACACTAAAACTAATAACTATATTTTTACTATTCACTGAAAATTCAACTGTTTCAAATAAATACCAAAAATTCACCCAATCGTTTTTTCCACCGGAAGAATCCGAAAGTAAAATAAATTTTATAAAAATAAATTTCTAAATATTTTTAATTTTATTTTGAAATAAAATCATTATTTATACCCAAAAAATAACTTTAGAACTGTAACTCATTTTGTAACACCATAATAATGTACTCAAGGAATAATAAAATTATTTTATAAACATAATACAATAAAATAAATATTTATGATTACATTTTATGAATATAAATTTTCTTTTCAATTTATAAAATTAATTATAAAACTGTAAATAAAATATTTATGACATACAAAAATTCCCAAACATATAATATGATCATTTTTTATCTTTTATGATGATTGAATTTTATATATAAATTCATGGTTGATGTCTCAATTTTTTTCCAATTTAATATTCTGTACAATTCATTAATCATCATAATGGTATATTACTAATCACCTTGAAATTATTTTTAACTTATTTAAACTCATTTTCACCCAGATTACAACCATGTATGACATATTTTTTGCAAATCATTTCACAGAAAATCCTATTTAATAATAATTTTTTTTTACTATTCATAAAAATAACACAATTCATTTAATACTATTCATCACGAAAATACTATTCATACAACCCTATATATCATATAAAATACTATTTATTGAAAAATTGCAACTTATTCGAAAACTAAAAAAAATTAACCCAAGATAAATTTTGATATTTGGAATTCAAAAATGATAATTCATTAACAAAAATAATTATATAATTTTGAGAAATTATAATTTTAAATATAATAATCCTTAGTTATTAAAAATAATAGAGGATAGAAATTTAATAGTGGAATTTCTTTGTGAAATTTAGGACACATGAAAAAAAATTTATCATTTACATAAAAAATAGTAGTTTAAATCATAATATTTAATTAAAATATTAATTATTTAATATAACATAATTTGTTATATTAATGATATATTTTTTGAAAACAAAAATTCAGGTCCCAAGTAATTCTATGTGTTTATATTGAAAATCATAAAAAAAAGTTATTAGGAGGAAAAATATACATAAATATTAGAAGTACATTTTTTGGGTCATTACATTCTTCCAACCTTAAATAAATATTTTCCTCATAATTTTCTGTTATTAGGAAATTTTCACTAATATGAAACATAAAATAATTATGGAAATTATTATCTTAAAATATATTTTTCTATAAAAACAATTACATTTTCTATAAGTCCATCATAATTATTCATAAAAATCTTTTGATTAACCAAACATAACCCCTGCAATTTTTAAAACAGAACTGAAGAAAGGCCAGTTTTCGGGTACCATGATATCCCCGGACAAGCCTGAAACTATTGGTTGGAGATTTAACTCTTAGTTACATCTGTGCTGCAACTACATCCACATAATCATATCTAGAGAATGATTTATTTTTTCAAAACCCACTTAATTAATATTTCTAAAAAAATCCAGGAATTTTTACTATATATAAATTTTCTATAGGGGTATTATTAAATTATTAATATCCTTGTTTCAATAAATAACAAAACTATCCTTTTATACCAACTATAAAATCCTTATTTTTAATTTACATACCTTTTTTTACATTTTACAAGTAACATATCATTAACAATTAGTGTCTTGGAAATCCATAACATAGAACATAAAAACCTAAAAAAACATATAAATCCACTTGAAAAAAAGGTTCTTGAAAATTTCATCCTATGTCCAATTACTATATCACATAACATGGAGTTATACATCAAAGGAAACGGTGAGGATAAGGCCCAGTATTGAAATCTAGGGAATCAATTAACTTGTGATATCAATAAGAAAATGATGAAAAACATAAAGACATTAGAAATAAAAGTATAGGCATATCATAAGGAAAATTATTTGAATCATAACATCAAAATGTGGATAAAAAATTTAATATAGACATTCTTGAACATATCTCCAAGGTTCATTCCCCGTATTTAATAAATCCTACCAAGGTTATTCCCCAAGGTATAATGACACTTGTCATCTCTAAAGATTAAATTCATTACACAATGCATCAGAGTGATGTCAAGGTGCACCATTAATATATTTTTATTTTGATGTGATCCATACAGATCATAGTCATACATTTCATAAATAATCCAAATAGAGTAAAAGAATTGGGTTTCACTTCAAAATTGTGACCTTTTATAAGTGCATAAAAATATGATCATTATGTCATTTATAACCCATAGAATGGGAATATGGGTTATATGTATGTTAATTCAATAATAAAATATATCAGTTTTATTTGCTGATGAATAACGTTGGAAATTAAATATATTTGGGTATTTACATAAATAAAATATGATAATTTCATGAGAAAAACAGTGAGATATTGAGAAGAAATGTCTGTAGCATAAAGGCTACGTAACAAGGTTTTAGAAAACATTAAAATTAGAGGGAACAAGGGTCACACAATTATAAATAAATAATAATAAATATAAGGATAGAATAAAATAGAAATTATTTCATAGTATAAATATTTTAATGACATACCATATGAAAATGAAACTTGAAAAAAAATAGAATATGTTATTTCATTTACGAAAAATCGGTAGCCTAACAACATCACATGAACATACAGAACATTAGTTGATGAGAGAAGAAAGTTATTATCATCAATTGGACATGAAATGGGTAGTATTATGGATATATAAGAACATACTCCCACATAATTAAATGGAAACAATAAGTCATATCATAAAGGAATTCATGACATAAAAGAGGAGGGTGAAAGGTTCTTTTACCTTGAAAAGTAACATCAAAAGCATGAAAGATGGGACCTTGGGGCATGAGGGAACCTTCAAAGGTCTCATTAGAAGTTAAAAAGACCAAAGAATTGTTGATGATGGATTTTAAAGGAAATTATTGATGGAATTGGATGATATTTATAGAAAAATTAAGGGAATATTTAATTAATTTTCCAGGGACACCTTATCGGTGGTATTTGCAAAACCATGGGCTTTCCCATGATATTTTTCCCCTGGTATTGGCCACCTCGGAAACTTCATAACATATTTTACAATTCACCGGTCGACCAAAATTACTAAATCACAATTATATCACTAATGATGTCACTACACAAAGAAACTCAAAACTGTATTTTTACTATTGATGGATAAATCAACTATTTCAAAAAAACTGCAGAAATTCACCCTAACCAATTTTCGATTTGTATAATCCAAAAGTGAAACAATTTTTTGATAAATAATTTCCTAAATATTTATAATTTAATTTTGAAATATAATCATTATTAATTCCAAAAAATTACTTTAAAACTATAACTCGTTTTGATAAATGATAATAAAGTACTCAAGGTCCATAAAATCATCGTATAACTATACGAAATTACAGTAAAAATTTATGATAAAATTTTCTGAAAATAAATTTCCTTTTTAAATTAATAAATTAATTATATAAATTTACGTATAATATTTATGAAATACAAAAACAAAAAAAACATAAATATTATTGTTTTTTCACTTTTAAGATGTCTAAATTGTATTTATACATTCATGTGTAAAGATTATATATTTTTTCCAATTTACTATTCATTAGTATTCATTACTATTCATAAGGGTATGTTACTATTCACCAAAAAATTATTTAGATCTCATTCAACATCATTTTCACCTTTATTACAACCATGTATAACGGAATTTCAAAAATCATTTCCTATAAATTGTTATTTAATAATAATTTTTTTTACTATTCATCAAGAAAACACAAATCATCAAACACTCTTCATCAAGAAAACACAATTCATCCAACACAATTCATCAAATAAAATACTATTTTTCAAAAAATTGAATCTTCTTAGAAAACTACTAGTTATTCACCCTAGAAAAATTTTGATATTTTGAATTCAAAAATTATGTTTCATTAACAATAATAATTATATAGGTATGAGAAATTTTACTTTTAAATATATAAATACTTTGTTATTAAAAATAATAGTGGATAGAAAATTAATTGTGAAATTTCATGGTCAAATTTGTGACAATTGAAAAAACAATTATATTATAATATACATTTAATAGGGGTGTTTTAATCATAATATTTTATTAAAATAATCAATAATCTATATACCATAATTTTTTTTAATAATTATATCATTTTTGAAAACATAAATTTGGGACCATCGTAATTTGATGTGCCTATATTGTAAAACATAATAAAATGTTACTAGGTGGAAAGATATCCTTAAATAAAAGAAGTACATTTTTGGGTTGATACATATATACTATTAATAAAATGAAAATTATTTAATAAAAAAAAAATATTTTTAAAAAAAATGTAATTTATTAAAATATGTATTAATCGTAATTTAAAGACATAATTTACAATTACTTTTTTACACCCTTTGAAAATTTATTTGAAAGAAAATATTTTATAAAATATAAATATGAAAAATATATTAGGGTGTTTCTTTTGGATTTTTATAAAATATTTTAATTTGCAATGAATAACAAAAAATAATAAATTTTATTTTTTAAATTATTTTTCATTTATATTATTTAAAAAGGAAAATTACATTTTCATTGGGTTTTAATGTATAATTAGTTCAATTATACATTCCTTAATTTGACATAAGTAATTTCAATCACTTTTAAATCTATTTTTTATTAACAAACATAGTAATCCTTTGAAAGTTTCTATTTTAATCCCCCTATTTCTCATCACTAAAATGGGATTAATTGTAAATTATAATTTTATAACTCTATAATTTCAATTTTAAAAAATGGATTATATATTTTTAAATATAAATATTTAAAATTTATAATAATTCTACCTTACTTTTTGAAAAAAAAAATTAGTAATAACAACTAAAATTATTTACCATGGAAAAGGTAATAATGGATTTTCTAGGGGTTAAATTAAAAATATAATGTTTTAAAATGACCCAACAAATTTTCCAACACCAATTTTTTAGATACATCTTTAGCTCATCTATTATCATAAATGATTTTTTTCATGTAATCTCTCTTTAAAAAAATGTGGGTGTGAATAAACTTTTGAAAAAATTACAACTGCGCCACTATCCTCACTTATAAAAGGACACTATATCCTATATTCTTTACATCATAAAAAAATTTTCATTGGATATTGCTTATGAAAATAAATTCTTAAAATACATTCAGTCGTCCTAAAAGCCTTAATTTTTTCATTGTATCAAGTCATTGAACTTTTGGGGTAAATCTTGAGGAGGATAGATGAAAAAGATTTATGATATTTCAAGAATTGTTTTTATTTTATTTATTTCACCACTTCTAATAAATATTATTAAAAAATTCTAATATAAAATATTTATATTAATTTAAATTAAATTTTATTATAATGTTCTAATTAACTACACTGTCTCAACTTCCGTCAATTTATTTATGTAATCATCATTCTTATATACGGTGGACTATATCCCCACGAACCAATATCATTCATTTTTCCATTACCACATTTCAGGATTTGGTATGATAATGGATATAAAGAACATATTTTATAATTTTAACATGATTAATTTTTTTCATTATTATATGATATATAACAATTTATTTTTTACTTTTTAGGGGACACTATAATGTTTTTCTTGTTTATGGTGTTCTACTACCATGTGAAGTGATGTGATTTTTTTAACTAGTGATTTACATGGAATGTAATAAAGATAATTTTAATGATTAAATAATAAATAAATGAAATTTATAAAATATTTTTGAAATATTTATCATTCTATTAAGGAATATATCATTTCATCTCATTCTCTTTCACCCACATAATTATTATAACATCGTTCATGTTCGTACGAACTACCGCCATCATGAAGTCATGATACTGTAGATTTATAACCACACTACATGGATGATATATATAAGTATATTTAGAGAAATACTATTTTTTTCATTATACCAATAAAATTATTTAATTTTAAATTATTACATACCACATTTCCATAATGATCTATTAACAAATGAACATTACTCATGCGTCCGTACGGTCTACCGTATCCGTGATCATAAAAAACCTCATTGATCAAAACCATCTTTCATGAGTAATATTGAAAGTATAATTGAAATTTATATATAATAATATATGATCATTTTTATTCTTGAGATGAAATAACTATATAATTCACACAAGATATCGAACATTCAAGATAATGAACTGATGATAAAACATATAAATTAACACCCAAAATAATGAAAATATTGAATCATTAATAACGAATGGGTGATAATGAATTTTATAATGATTATAATTGATATTATAAATATTAATATAGTTTTTTAATAATTTATTGGCATGTTTAAACAACCCTATAATAGGATTAATATTCTTTATCTAAAACCAAGCACAAGGTTGTGGATTTCATCTTAATTTTCAATCCATTGAATCTTATTTGTTATTATTTTTTAATTCATTTTTGTGTTCCATATATACTAGACCATTAATATATAATATCATGATTCATTCATATTTCATGGTATTTTATGTTTCCATTTTTATTATTTCATCTAAGGGGATTTGAATTGAAAATTACAATATTGTAAAAGTTAATGTAAAATCTCAATTTCCCTTGTAACTATCAACTTTAAAATTAAATAATAACTTCCTTCACATCATATTTCATTGGAAATTAAATTTTATTACATATCAATGAACATGTATTATGAATCAGAATATTCCGTAAACAATATAGTGTTTTTACATAAGGTGCTTATATTTTATATCATTTGATTAATTTGAAAAATATTTACCAATATGTGTCATATACTAAATAATGATATTTTCTGTTATGTATTATAGATTCGTTAGTTAAATTTATCATTTGATATTTGAGTACATATTTTGACCTATAATTATGGGTATCCCATATATAATATATCACCTCGATGCATCGATAACTATCATTTTTCCAATTAATTGTCCAAAAGAAAAGAGTATTTACAAGTAGTTTAATCTTCCTTCAGAATGGTCTTAACTGTGGATGTATCATGATCCTTATGATCATAGAGTCTAATAATTATATATAAGTATAATTTATAATATAGTTATTTTTTTAATCCCTATGATGTTATCACTGATATTATCTATGGATATATTTCAATCACAATTTATTGATTAAATGGAATGTGTTTTTAGTTATTTAACATTCCATATTGATTTATCATTTTATTACCATGATAGTTATGATGTTTATATGGAATGTGTGTTCAGTTATCTAACATTAAATTATTATTTTTCTCAATTATTCATGTTAGATTCAGATGTAATTAATACTTCCAGATAATTTAAGATCCCACTTATTTATTTCATTTCCCCAAGATACAGAGAAGAATACCTTGAATCAATTGAAGGATTCCAAGTTTATTTGATTTATTTGAATTGTATTTTATATCCATTTGTAAAATGGGTATAAATTATGTATCTTTATCAACATGAATTCTATAAGATTCATTAATTTATGATATAATTTCTCATACATTATTACAATATAATAATGTAAGATATCAGCTCTAAGATACACAAGTTTTCATCATTACAACATGTATTAGAGTTTGGTTTAGCAGATACAACAGGAAGTATATTAAGGAAAGCAATGATTAGAGAACATAACCATATAATATATATTGAGGATAAGTATATTATTTCATCCTTGTGTTTTGATAAGGATTAGATTATGTAATGACTCACTTATTATCATTGACTTGAGAATATAATAAATCATTACTTGGTCGTATGTGACATCCCCAAGAAGCTAAAGGATGAAAATTAATGTTGAAGGGTTTCAAATGAATGTGGAGGATGGTTTTCCCTTAATAACTAAAACCATTAACCCAAAAACCATAACCAAACAACTCACTATAAGATGCGTGAATAAATTAAAACCCATTCTATAACATAATTTATATCAAAACCACACCAAAGGGTACTACAGTGGAAGAATAGTGAATTTCATAGTAAAATTTGGAATATGATAACAATAAAATCTTAGATATCCAAATGAATCTACACTCAACATGATCTATGATCCAACATCACCAAACAAGCCATGCATCACAAGGTTGTGCTAATTATGTGTGATACATTACCTTTACCCATGTCTGGGAACATAACATCTACAAAAGCACCAAGGTTCCAAAAATGGTTTAACTATTTAACACAAAAGAATTTCCACAATGACATAAAAACTCATTCCACCAGGATTGAATAGTTTTCACCATTTATATTAAACCATTTATATAGAACAATTCTGCTAAATAGTTTATAATAAAATATAAAAATGGTCTGAAACCCTTTATAACCAAGAGTAAATGTGTTCTATTTTCTACAAATATTCTAGTATGTCACTTTTCCAGAAAAAAATCCAATCATATATTGAAAACAATTTATTATTATCATTTTTTCATAACTATTCCATTTTAAACCCATCCTTTCTTGCTTTGTTTCAACAATTCCATACTCATGAGTATATTCTCATCCATTTACCATGTATCCCACTAACACATGCACCCCAATGTAAGCTCACATAAATTATAACCCAAAGGTACACATCCCTTACTTATTTTCACATTGAACATGATCATAGATAACCCATATATGTAAAAAACATTCAAATAAAACAATTAAAATAATTTAAATTAAACCGTTTTTTTATTATAAAACCTTAAAAAATCGAATTCTAATAAACCATTTAAATTCAAAAAACCATTATTTTTATTATAAACATATTAATAAAATCAAATTAAAACAATTACATAAATATATCTCTTTTAAAATATTCAATTTAAAATCAATAATCAAAGCACATTATTCAAGGACACCAATTTTTTTAATTTTCACAAATTACCAAACCGCTAATAATGATTGTTTCAAACAATTTATAAATAGATAAATCATAATAAATTAAACAGAATATATTCAATTTGAAGTAATTATAATTTTTTCTACTAAGTGGAGTCGATATTGAAGCCATATAACTTGATGGTTTAGATGAAAATAGAAAACTGAAGAAGAACGCCCATGAAACCGGTTAATAATTCCATGAAACTGCCTTAGATTTTTTATACTATCCACAAGGAGACCAAATTTAAACATATATATTATTAAAAATCGTAGATCTACCCATAACAGGTGTAAGTATGATAAACCGATGGGATATGATAATTAGATCTAAGTAGTTCTAAGAAAACATGACAAGAATGGTGAAAAACGTCATGAATCTGGATCCAAAACACCAATAAAAGGCTCCAGATCTATTCCAATTCACATGGTATAGGTTATAAGTCCTAAAATGTATAATAATCCAGATTAAGGGCCATAAAAATTAAAAAAAGTAAGTATCTAGAGTAAAAAATGCATGGGGTCTACTTTTTTAGGATCTTACATAACCCCGCTCATAGTTTAGTCGCACAGTTGGATAAAACATACGCTAAACATACATTAGATACTTCCTAGGTAGAACCGCTCATGTAATCCTACCACGTCCTAATTATACATTCACCCATTGTGCTAATGCAACCCTCCAATATATGAAACTCTCTACATTTTCCCCTAGGATTCAACACTTTTTAGACAAACTCTGTGTATTATGTGAGCCTTCCATTTAGCCTCAAAACACTCCAAAAGTTATCCAAACTCTCCCACAAATTACCTTTAGAATTTAAATTCATGAAAATAATAATTAATGTGTATATAATAGATAATTAGAGTACTAAATTGTCCCCTCCATTGGAATTTCTGGCCCCCTAAATCAGAAAACCATCCTTGACCTGAAAAAGTTTTGATCATTCCTATTTCATTTGCTTCTTTCTTTCAGAAGTCTCTTCCTGAATCTTACCATGTTCAATAAAACATATACTACACCAAATATTTTTCAATGTATGAATATATCTGTCCTATCCAAAATTTGTAATGGGATATTTACCAATGAATCATCCAGCTCAAGATCAAAGTGATCTTATCTGATCACATGGTCAGGATCATGCTGATACTTTTTCAACATAGATTTTTGGAACATCTTATGCTATGAACCGAACTATGGTGGTAACAAAAAACTAATATTCATCCTCTCCAACCCATTACATTATATCAAAATTTATAATTTATCAATTACATATCATTTGGTGCTTTCTAAAATGAAGATTTCCAAGCCTTGGAGAAATCCAGAAGAACACATGATCACTCATCGCGAATGACAATGGTATTTGAGGATTATCCACATACAATTTTTGAATAATTTAATAAATATAAATACATTTATTGGTCAATGAAATCATTTATTTTTTCTCTTCTAAATCTATTGGCACAATTATTGAATTTTCACATGTTTCCACCCAATAAAGTAGAGAATGACAGGGTCACCCATACATTTCTTCAAAAAGAGCCATAGGTATGGAAGACCGATAGATATTATTATATGATAACTCTATTAAGTGTATATTTTCTTACCATGATCCACAAAAATCCAGTATTCAATAATATGACATTGCTTCCAATGCATATATCATCATTTCGGACTACCCATCCATCTGAGGATGATACGCCATACTCATAGTCAACTGATTGCTAACAGATTTCTGTTTGGATTTTTAAAAACGAGTTCTGAACCTCAGATATCTTCTTGATACTATCAATACTATTAATCCATGTATTTTTAACACATATTGGATATAGGTTATGTTTATATACTCTACCCTATGAGTTTCATGAATAGGGACAAAACGAGCTGACTTCAGGAGCCGATCCACTATCACCCATATGGAATCGTGTTTCCAAACCATTATTGGGAAACATTTAACAAAATCAATAACTATATGCTCCCATTTCCCTAATAGAATAGTTAAATACTATATCATAACTACTGGTAATTTATGTTATTCATTAACTTTCTAACAAGTTAGGTACCTTGAAAAAAACTCAATTAGATTCCATTTGATACCAATCCTCCAAAAATACGCTTTCAATGCATTTTTAATGTTCTGTATACACAAATTTACAGACCATATTGAATGGTGTTAATCATGAAGAAATCATTCTTAATAAGACAAAGATACATTAAATAGATATATAATCACCAAAACCAAACTCCCGTAAGATTTTTGTCCCTAAATTGTCTCCCCACCATTGATTTTTGATCTCACAACTAGGCATTCAGCATCATATGTCTGTTTCTATTTATTATCTTTATCAAATAAAGAAAAAAAGAAAAATAAAATAAGACTACAACAACTCCTTTGTATTCATAGTCAACATGCATATTTTATTGGATTGACATCAACTTCTACTAATCCAATGTTTATTTTTCCAACTGAACTTATGAATTTCTTCTTAATGCATAATCCACTGAATTACATTTTTCCATTTTTTTACCGCATGTCAAAGTTGAAATTTTATAGATACTCCATCCATCTAATTTTCCTCAAATTAAAATCATACAGTGTAAAAATATGATTCAAGCACTTAGGATCTATGAACATAGTAAATTTATCATTCAAGAGATATTTATACTAACTCTTCAAATTATATATGACTAAAAATAAAACCAAATCATGCGATGGTTAACTATTCTCATGAACTCTCAACTACCTTGAACCACAATGATCCACATGTTCTCCTTTCATGAGAATACATCCCCACACAGTTCCCAAAGCATCATCGTACACCACGTGCACCTATCATGATTATAAAAAAATCAATATATGTGCTAATGTTAGATGAACATCCATCTATGGGAATGTATTTCAGAAGTCCTCATTGTATTGTAATGGAGAATTATTTTTTTCAAAGATGCCTTTAGTGATTCTAGTGGTGAAATATCCAGAAAAAAACATCATTAATAACTAGCTAGTAAAAAAAATTACATCTTAAAAATATTCTTCTTATGTTTCAAAGATATAACCACTACATTTTTTAATGGATCCATAGGAACAACTTTTCCTAAATTACAAGGATGAGAAATCATAACTCTTGTCTCCATACATAACAAATTAAAAACATGACATTAAAAAGATTATCTGTCATGATTCATAACACAATGATCATTGTTTTTCTCATGTTTATTCATTATCCATGAATACACTGATATGTCATTGAAAAATAAAAAAATAAAGAATCCAGATATCTCTTAAATATCTAATTTATTAATTCTATAATGACTATTTTTTCATTCATAAGACTGAGTGGAATTACTAAGTATTCGACATGTCCATATATGGTATTAAAAGTTTTATTCTGAATATATTCCATTTAAAGTAGTTATTAGTGATTTATCAATCAAAATTTAATTTTAGAGAACCAATGGACTTTCTAAAATTGATCAAAAATATCATCAATATGTTGAAGTGGATATTGATTCTTTATCTTAACTTGGTTATGCTTACAATAATCCCAGCACAACATTGGAGTTCCAGCATATTTCTTCACAAATAAGACTAGTTCTTCCCATGATGATATGCTCTGTAGAATAAAACATTTTCTTTTTTGCTGGTCAATAAACCCTATCAATTTGATTTAATCTATTGGTTATATCCTATAAGATGAAAGGGGAATAGAACTAGACCTTGGGAGGAGATCAATCATAAATTCCATTTGTCTTATATGTGGTGACGTCGTGATGTTCGTTGAAAATGCATCTATTAATTGACCCACAACATGTGTAAACCTGATATCCTTGATCTCTTATATCGATTCCAAGGTCAACGCCACCAACTAGTAAGATTTTATTCCCAATACTATTGACAACAAGTCGGTTGCACCTATCTCTACAACTTGTTGTCCTCAAAAGAGAGGATCTACACCATCCTCAATTGTATAACTAGCCATTCCAATATAATTGTTGATGTAATACTAGAATGTTGTCAAAAAATCCATACATAGGATTAAATCAAATAAATACATCTCCAACAATGAGCGTCCCCAATTCGTATCATATCCACCAAAAGTTATAGAACATGGTCTACACACAAGGGATCAACATTATACTTTTCTAATATGAGATTGATGCTTGAACATAGAATTCATCATCATGAGTTTTAAACATAATAAATCAAAAAAAAAATGAAGGAATTCAATTCACCAGTATCAAAAAACACTTTCATATGGGTAAAATTCAAATGAATTATACCTCTCATTGTATATGATCTAGCCTGATCATCCCTAATCCCTTTCCTAGCTCCATACAATTTCTTCATTGTTGCACTGTACTCCTTTTTACATTGAAAATATTTACCTTTATGAAGAGTCATGATGTTCCTCGAATCACCATGTATAGTCCTGTCCTACAAAAGAGTATTATCCATCTCTCCTTTCCCATTGAATCATATGATTCTTCCGACATCTGAGAAGTCTATAGAGCACCTAACATCGGAGCACTATGAAAATAGCACTGAAAATGATACTTATTCCTACCATTATGGAATACTCTATGTTGTTCCATACATTGTCACTTTATGTTTTCAATATAAAAACATTGCAATCCAGCTGATTTTCACTTCGGTCATGGAAGAAGTTTCACTAATCCAGTCATTTGTTATTAATTCATGATCTTAACTTTGAAAAAGGTGTCCCTCTTCTATATTTTCCGACCATTAATGTATCCACCATTTCCCATATGTATAATAAAAATTCCACCTCCCATTGTTCATAATATATCACATTCATCTACTGTCACTTTTTTCACCATCTATATATAATCTATAATATAGAGAATCATAATATTTTAGTGAATCTCCTCCCATTTCCCCAATTTTATTATGTGTACATTCAACTCCACACTATAACATCAAGTGAGTAGTGAAATAAATTCATGAATTTGGCCCCATGCACTCTGACGAAGATAATTTCATACTTCAGGTTGATGAAGTATATTTTTCTCTAGATCCTAAAACTATGTGGATTGAATCAATTATTAAATAATTCCTAAAATATATCCCAAATATGACCATTATCTAGTTTAGTGTGCACTGATAAATCCCTCCACTATTGTGAAATATCCTCAAGCATATCAGTTTCATGTTTAAAATTCAAATCCACAAGTGTAGTAATTAAATTGAAGAAAAAATTTCATTATACTCATCCAATACTCATCATTTTCGGGTTCAGAATTACTTTGAATAAGGGAGGATTCTGCTTCATGAATTATATTGAATGATTCCCATGTCTTGGATTTTCCCTTTTGTTCCCTTTGACCAAAACATGAAATTATTATAAGATACACCAAACCATTTCTTTTTTCACCTGTGGTTTATATAAAACCACATTCCCTATAACTTCATCCATTTGGTTTCTAAAACTTATACAGAGTGAAATTTTCTAAACAGAAAAGAAAATATATATGTCTTTCTCTATTACAAGTGATGGCTTACCATTTCAAATTATACAACCTCAACTATCTCAAATTGTTTTCCATTTTTTCCATGTTTAACCATTTTTGATAAATCCTTTCATGATTTATAAAAATTAACCATTTTCAAAATGAATCAACCATTATGTTTTCAAAATATTTCATTTGAAAACAATTGTAACATTTTACAAGAATTTTCCACCTCTCAAAAATAATAATAAATCAATACTCAGAATGAAATATGATATCCTATTGGGTTGTTTTTTCTCTAAAATTCATTTCATGTTCGTCTCAATGGATAAACCTCTGAAAAGAGATTAAAATATCCTTTAAGTGTATCGAAAACACTTATGTACCCAACTCCATGGTAGATTGAAGGTTAGAATAAAAATGTTAGCTACGTATTTTTATGGTCTACAATTTTTGTCTTGGTAATACTACTCATTTATAAGATCAAAACCTATGGAATAGGCCATAACTAATTTCAAGTATAATACCAAGAAAATTGATGACTAGTTGTTCCACCTAGAACGTAACAAGAAGATGCCACTTATATCAAACAATTATTTTAGACCAAATAAACTGATACTATTTGTAATGAACCACTTATTCTCATTGTCTTGAGATTACTATGTATCATTACATGTGGTTAAGAGACATCCCTAATACATAGATGGAAAGAAATAATTTCCAAAGGGTTTCAAAAGAAAGTGGGGGATGATTTACCATTTATGTACTAAAACCATTAACCAAACAACCATAAGCAAACAACTCACTATATGATTCATGAATAAATGGAATACAATATGAACAATTCATTTATGTCAAAACCACATCAAGGGGTACTAATAACAAAGAGAAGTAACCATCATTGTAAATAGTAGAAGATAACTCAATTAAACCCCACAAAAACAACAGGACACTACGATCCACAATATCCATTCCCCAAAACAACTAAATATTAAAATTATCTTGAGGTGGTGAAAATATGTGTGCTACGTTACCTTTTCCCTTGTCCTAGAAGATAACATCTACAAAAGTACCAAATTCAATTGAAGGGGTGAGTAAAAAACACCATAGGATTTTCCCCCAATGACTTCCATAAACACGACACTAGGATTTAAATGTTAGAATCACTTATATGAAACCATTTATATAAAATAATTATAAAAAAATTATATCTAAATTTAAACAACATCGTAAAACCATTATAATGATGAGTAAAAAAGTGATGTTTTCATCCAATGATATAGAAATTCCCATTTATAAAAAAATAAAATAATGCTTTAAAACCATTTCACAATATCATTTTGGAATAACCATTCCATTTAATTATTTGACACACCCAACCATGAATTATATATTTCAACAATTCCCTACTCATGAGTTTTCTCTCACCCAATTACCTTGTGTCCCAATGACACAGACTACCTGATCTAGTGTCACACTAAATTTAACCCAATGGTACATGTAACTTATTTTGGGGTATATTGAACACAAACTCACAAAAACCATATATTCCAAAACCATTCAAATAAAAAAGTTAAAACCATTTCAATAAAACCATTCTCTTATTTGGAATCATTAATCAAACCAATTCCTATCAACTATTCATTTCAATAAAAAAATCCTTTTATTGAAAAAATATTAATCAAATCCAATTACAAAAATTCTATAAAAATTACACTTTTAAAATCATCATTTTAAAATCAACAATCATTTCACGTTATTCTTGGACAACAATTTTCAGGATTTCCACAATTTATTAAACCCTATCTAAAGTGGGATTCAAGTAATTGTTAAATATCCCATTCCAAATCAATTAAAAATATGATATTAAATTTTAAATTATCCCAATTAAGTCTACATAGAGGAGTCATGAGTGAAACCAAATACAGCGATGGTTTTGGTGAAGATTGAAAATTGATGAAGAACCCTCATGGAACCAGGTAAGAATTCCATGAAACAACCTTAGATATCTTCTCCTATCAACAACAAGACTAAATCTCAAAATACATGGAATCTAAAATAATAGATCTACCTATAATGAGAATATATCTATGTAATCTATAGGATATAATATGTACATCTAAGTGGATATAATAAAATGTGAAAATGATGATTAAGAATAAAAAAATAACCCATGAATAGGGCTTCTAAATGAAAGTAAAGGGTCATGATAAATTACAATTAGCTTGGGAGTGGTTCTACAACCATAAATGGAAATACTTCCCATGTTATGACAAAAAATGACAAAAAATGACGGATTTTGATTCAAATTGTGTGAGATCCAACTTTTTAGGATCTCACCTAAACTTTGGGTACAATTTAGTCATACAATGAGAAAAAATGGGTGCTTACTATGCATTAGCTACTACCTGGGAAGACCCTAACATAACATCCTCACATGAAATACTTTAACATGCATCCACCATTCCAAATATACTTTCGAACATCTACAATTATTAGTGAGTTCTCATATATTTCCACTTAGTTTATACAAACCATGTACATTCCACGCACCTTCCCTTTACCCCCCAATACTCTCCAAAAGGTTCTCCAAACTCTTCCAACATTTACCCATAAACATTATATTAATTGAATTAATAAATATAGGGTAATATAATAGAAACCAATGGTACTAAATATTATGTGTTTTCCTTACAAATAAGTCCTTTTATGGGATCTACAAGTGTACATTATTTTGGAATAGAGGTACCTATGTGTAATAACTCTAAAAGGGAGCATTGGGTATGAACCAATCATAACATGGTGTATAAAATATGACCATAATTTACACCTGTTTTGACACAATTGTGATATATTCTTAGTATATTTCATTTTTTCATTAAAAATAAATATAAATTATTTTTAAAAATAGATATCATATAAGATTCAATGTTTATTATTTTGCGCTTAAACATGCACTAATTTCAATTTATGTGATGTGTTACACCACATTAAGAATTATATATTATAATTTAAAATTCATAATATTTACCATTAATATATTATATGAAATTATTTAAAAATTAATCCTCGAATGATGATGTGTATAAACACTCATGGGCAATGATGAGATTACCCTGTTGAGGAAGAAAATAAATTTCGCATTGGACATGAAAATATTATAGATATATTATCGAGGATTAATTATCATATGAAAAATATCATATCCCAGATGGATTGACTAATTCAACAAAGAGAATAAATTATGTTGGATAACATTATGCAACTTTATCATCCATCATATAGTTGGTCTAGTATTCAATTGGAATCCAAATAATGGATTACATCTCTGTAAAATATATTAGTGTCCCTGAATGGGTGAAAAAGAAAAATGTTACACCAGAAGATATTTTTTATCAAAAGCGATTCTGATCAAATTTAGTAATTGATCTTAAATACAAGAGAAGAAGATGAAATAAAACAAAGGCAATGTAAAAAATTTTAGGTAGCATTATTTGAATAATATTTCCATCATAAAAAACATACTAAAATGAATTGATTGTGAAATAGAATAATGAAAAATGATAAATTATGAATTTATATGTGTGAATGATCATTTACAAGTTTATCTTGGTATGGTATGTATCACATAGGAAAAATATTGAACCATGTTGATCATTTCCTTGATGCGATTAAGCGTTGTCTTTAACGGGAAATTGTCTCTCTATAATTTCATTCATTTAATGAAATAGTTTTTTGTGCTCTCCAGACAAAGAATGAGTTATTAAATTCTTGTTCCTTCGACATAAAGCAAGAGATGAAGACAATAGAATATAAAAATTTATAAATGGAACATGAAAAAGAAGGATTTCCAATGATTTAATAATATTTGAAATAAACAGCCTAGTACTTCCTTGGAAAGAATAATATTTTTCAACATGTCTTGAGAGAATAGAAACCATTCTCAATGTTGAACGTATAAGAATTAAATTTAAAATATATAATTATTCTACTATAATGAGATAGGTTACTACACAAATGATTTACCAATGAATCAAGGGAATATACATCACATGAAATTAAGAAATCAAGGTAAAGTTAATTCTATAGACATAATCGAGGTAGAATTATTAATTTTCATGTGTGTTTGGATCCTTCAAATATGTAGTGAAATTATTTTTTTATGATATCATTGTTATAAAAATATAAAATTTATCAATACAGTAATTTATGGGTATTTCATTAACTATTTGAGATTGTTCAGTTAATAGTACAAACAACCTTGAGAACTGTTTTGGTGACAAGTTGAACATATAGGAAAACTCATGAATGAGGTAGGGATAACCCTTAATTAATTTGTAAAATTGAGATAATAATGTTGAGAAAATTTTAAGATATATATGATTAATGTAAATTGGAATATAATTAATACATTTTAATTGTTTAATTTTGTGTTAACGAGGTGTTATATGATACCATTGATGAAGATAAATAATTTTTTGATTTTATAAATTTATCCAACAATAACAATTTTGTTTATCTAATAACACATCAATCACATTTTCAATAATTTTTTAAGATTAATCATTTTGTCACTATAATTAAACACCATAAATGATAAAGGTATTCTTATTGATGGTTTAAAATTATTAATAACCTATTTTTATTGATTGTTGGATTAATAATAAGTTCATTTAGGAAACATAGTGGCCTACATTTTAGTGTCTTGATCATAATATTATAGAAATAACAAAATATTAACCTATTATGAAATGGTTTAAGTTGAACATTTTATGTGAATTTAGGGATTAATTTATTTCATCACTCTATAAATATTTTTTTTGTATTAGTTAACATGAGATAAAAATTTATATATTATATTTACTAGAGATTAAATGAATTATTTTTCATTATATTATGTATCTTATGATCAATTAAATGACTATTTTAGTGTATTAGGCATAAAAATAAATATTATTTTATACGGATTACTTGGAGTAAGAGAGGAATTGTAAATTCATCAAGGAAAAACTAAAGGATGATATTATTATTATGAAATATAAAAATATCATGTAAGTATATTTACATATATTATTTTATTGTATGAAAATTGCAATACATTAGGAAAAGGAGCTTAAAATAAAGTGTTATACTATTATCATAATAATTGGTTATGTCAATTATCTCATTTAAAACTATTTGGTTTATGTGATAATGGGTAATTAGCCTTTCTAGATCAATCACTTTCATATGATCAATTATCTATATCACTATTTATTAATCAGTGGGGGTTTGTATTGTATTATATGTTGATATTATTATTTTGATCATATGTTATTCTTCATAGAAGGAATGTTTTGTGTTATTAAATAATACATTTGTACTTCAATTTGGCTTATATAATTAGTATTTTATATTAATAATTATCATGAAAATGTATTTTGATAATCGTAATTTCAATATTCAAACCCATGATTACTGATATTTTGAATAAATTAAGAGAAAATAATTATTTTATGGTGGTGTGAATGCTACACCCAAGAATTATAAATGAAGAACATTTTATTTTATTGTTCATATGACACATAACAGTAAGCATATAATATAATATAACATCGAAATACAATATGAATTATTTCTTTTTTAAAAAAATTATCCTTTTAAATATATATTAACACAAGCGACACATAGTTAGAATGAGTTGTACAGAACAACGAGTTTCTTTGATATGTTGTTTTACACGTAAGGCATAGTATATACAAAACAATTATATACTATTTACAATATTATATAATATATCTTATAGTGTTAGGAATGGGAGATAATATTTATAACTAATAAAATATTAAAATATTTAATTTAAAGAGATATATTTGTAATATAATTATTAGTTTTGAAAAAGATTCATTGAAATGAAAACCATGTATTTTTTATAAAACTGTATTTTTCTAAAATCCAAATTGGTCACTCTTAGAAAAAAAGTGGTAAATTTATATAAAAAAATTATTTTTTTGAAAAAAATAATCTTAATTTTTTTATCATCATATCAAAATTAAATTACAGTGAGTTTTTGATATTTTTTTGAAATTTCTAATTTTTTTGATGAATAGTGGAAATTACAGAATATTAATTGTAGACTTTTTGGTTAAATTATATATAATGTTAAATTATATTTTTAATTTCTTTTAATGAAATATTATTTGAGTTTTAATTATATTAATCTAATTTAGTTCAATGGAATCATTTATTTATTTTTAAATAAAAGTGTTTGTAACTATGAACTATTTTCACTTTTAAAAACTAATTTCTTGTCTTCTGTATAGGATTTATTTTTAATGAAACATCTCTACATTTGTGAATTGATTAAGAAAAAATGGATTCTATATTATTAATCTGAATAGTTTATATTTATTAATAATTTGAACTTAATTAAATACAAAATTAATTGTAAAAATAGCCAAACTTGTTTACCATAATTATGTTTAAAATAACATTTCGAGGGGTTAAAACTAAAATGAAAACGGTTTAAAAAGAACCAAAAGAATTAAAAAAATTAATTGGATCAAAATATTTTTACCATTCATATTATCTGTTTGATAATGGGCCCTTTTTATGCTTTTGGGATGATAAAAACGTGATATCCATAAAATGTTTTAAAAACATTAATGGTGTTCCACTCACCAGACTTATAAAAGGAGACTGCATCTCATATTGTATTAAAATATTCATACCATTTTTGTTTGGTCGTGAACATCCCAGAAAATTGAAAAATTGGATACCCTCTTCCGGTAATCTTTATTTTGTGTAGAAATCCAACCAATTATTGTTTTTTTTGAAAACCTTATGAGGATACTCGAAGAAGAGGTAACGTTCTTTACAGAGGGGTTTTGTATTATTACTTCCTCCCCCTCCCAAAACTAATAATATAATAAGCTGTTATAATAATATAATTATATGAAATATATTTATATTTATTTTTTAAAATAACATCATGAATTACAACCATATCTACTTCCATCTAATAGATTACTTAATACCATTCATGTGTAGGTGGGAATACAACCTCACGAATGGATATAATTATTTTTCAATTCCCACAATTCATGTTTGTGAATGAATAAGGATATATTTTATATATATGATATTTAGAACATAATCATACATATTGGATAATTTTACCATATATAACCTTTTACATTCCTTTATTAAGTGTGTACGATGATGTTACTAATGTGTTTGATGCACTACCACCTTATGAAGCGATGCCATTAATTTTTCATTAACAATTTACATATACTTTAAAAAGGAAAATGTTAATGATTATATGTTATATAAATGACCAAAATAAGTTTTTATTTTCTTATTTATCATTATTTTGAGATAATATATCATTATATTATTACTAATCACTCACTTAAATATGATAACATCTTTCGTGTACCCACGAACTACATCTCACATTATTTCATCCCACCCCTCCTCATTGGATTGAGTTAAGAAGGAATTGATTCATGGATTTAAGCATCACCCACATGGTTGGAAAGGATGTAAATAAATTCCATGGTATTCAATAAAATTAGGGTTATTTTTTCAACTTTTTAAAATAAATCAATCCAATAAAATACACCATAACAAAATACAACTAAATGATGCATGATAACAATGTATAAAAACTGAATATCAATCACATATCCAACTAGAGTACAATACTAGAATACATATAATATCAAAAAAAAAAGTGGAAGAAAAACCATCAAAACACATAGACTTCAATACATAAATACACAACTTCTAACGTGCTCTACGCTACAACTCCACATTTTAACTCATGTATCAAGAAGAACCACTATTTTTTTTGATAAATTACCTTTACCTATGTCCCATTAATTTATTTTTCAAAAGGAAAAACGTCCCAAAGAAGTGGGTGAGTAATTAAAGTTAAAATGTTTCCCCTAAATGAAATCCCTACTCATGCCACATTGATATAACATGTTTAAAAATTTATAAAAATAATTATATAAAACATATTAAATTATTTTATATCAAAAAAAATTTAAATTTACATACCTAAATTATTTTCCAAAACAAAACCATAATCCATAGAAAAACAAAAAAATATAAAAACCATTTATCAAACTTCCATTTTTGGCATAACCACTCCATTCAAGATATGAACATATATACATATCCACCTAGGAACGCCTATGTGACAGTTCTACACTCATGAGAAGTCTCTCATCGATATACTAATTCCAAAATGGATATCCAATATCTAAGGGTCCATTACACCTTTTTTACTAAAAAGTAAGTCATTTCTACCCGAACCCATATACAATATGAATTCAGACAAACTATTTATGCCAAAAACCCTGCGAAATCAACCATTTAAAAAAAATTATTTTATAGTAATTATTTCTAATAAAACTATCCATAAAAAGAATCTTTTTATTTAATACACCATTCCATGCATCAAAATGAAACAAAAATTTTAAAACCATTATTTTAAAATCATGTTACAAAATTCACATTCCACCATGACATCTTATATTCACAATATCAAAAACCATAAGTAAACATGTTTAAAAAAATAATTACATAGAAATATCAGTATCAATTGAATGAAAAAATTAAATGGGAAATTGAGTCTTCATGTTATAACAACATGGTTTGAGGGTGAAGCCACCTACCGTGATAATTAAGAAGAAAATTAACAGAATGTAAATACTAATAAAACCAGGTTGAATCTCAAAAATACTAACATAGACCTCTTCCCCTAACACAAAATATTCCAATATACCAATTAATGGTATAAACAACTTTATGACTTTCTAAAAAAAAGACTATATATAATAATATGACAGAGAGAATAATGTTTATTTAAGAAAAATAATTATAAATATGCAGAAATGAAGAGTTACCAAGGTAATCATGATTCAACAGTCCAGGAAAAGCCTTAAAATAACCTCAAGATCTATGGGATAAAATTGAAAAACCTTTTGTAGGAATAAATATCATGTTACGGTTGAAATGAATAAAAAAATTTATTTATATTTAATACTGACCTAGATAAACTTTTTTAGATCATTTTTTAATCCATGAATTGTTATTTTCTTGGTTATGAAAAGCACACACTAACCTTATATCTATCTATATGATATGAAGATTCTTGCATGGTTTGCAAAAATGGTTAGAAAAAAAATGTGCCAATCGTGAAAAATATCACAGACCCACTTTTCATAGTCTCACTTGCTGTGGACGTATAGTTTTGATGAAACATGAACATATCGTTATGCCTTCCCATTAACCCCTATGTCACTGAACATGGTTTCCTATTGGAGTTTCATAGTTTCTATAAATTTTTCACTGACCTTTCTCATTTATAGAATCCCCAAAACATTCTAAAATTCTTCTTTACCATTCCAAACATCACCTAATCACATAATATACAAAAAATCCACATAAAAAGGTTTATTACTTGAAAAAGATGGTATTATATTCTCCCAAATATGGGACATCCTATAACTGTAATGTTGATATTTATAATTTCCATCAATGAGTTTGGTCATTTTCTTGAATATTTTCTTCTCCCACTCTCATGTCTCTTTTTGAAAGTGAATATGTTTCTCAAAACCCAAACTATAATGATTATTTTTTCGAGGAATTAAATTCTATTACATAACCATAATTTTCACTAGCAAGTGATCTAATGAGACATCTAGCTCGAGGTCAATGTGATCACAAAAACTCACATGGTTAAGATCAGGCTGATATTTTTTCAATTGAGATAAATGAAACACATTATTCACAACCATGAACTATGGGGAAAACCAACTTATATTTCCCATAACCACCCCATTATTGTTTTAAAAACAGGGTCTATATATCATGTATAGATCATTCCTTTCATCCCAAATTGATGATTCCTAATCATTAGATTGATTTTCATGAAAAATGATCACTCACCTCCAATGACATCAAAAATAAATGATGACCCGGATATGATTTTGGATGACTCTTAGTTGTTTCCATCACCTTCATAATCATCATAATATTTTTTGTTGGTTCATAAAAAACTCTCACCCCATCCAGGGAAGTATCACCTATCTCCACCCAAAAAAATAATGTCTGATATAGAATCCCATGCAATTTATCCAAATGACCTATATTTATCATATCCAATAAAACTAATTTATATACAAGAACTTAACTAATGTTACATTCACGAATCATATAAAAATACTAATTTTCACATTCCTAAAGCAAGTATTCAAATGTTTTTATCATTATTTTATATTTTCCATCTATTGGAGAGTGATACACCATACCCATAGTTAATTGAAACCCCAGATATTTCTATATGAATTTCCAAAAACAAGATGTAAACATGAAATATATCTCTAACACCATTGAAACTGGTACTCCTTGACTCTTTACAATAACTTGAAAATATATTTATGAAAATCCTATTACTATTTGATATTCATGAATAAGGATGAATACATCTGAATATTCGAGATGATCCACTATCACCCATATTGAATCATGTTTCTGAACTATTTTTGGGAGACCAATTACCAAATAAATATCTATCTTCTCATATTTATAAATAAAAATATGAAAATACAACAGCTTACCTACAAGTCACTAATACTCTTCCTTAATGATCCGATAAGTTAATAATCTCAAGATAATCAAAACCATCCTAGTTTTCATACCGAAAAACCAAATCTATGTTTTCATCAACATATATATGTTCTATATTCTAGGATGAACATCCCATCTCGAAAGATAGTAAGAATCAATACGCTATTCATAAAAATCTATAGTTATGATATCTAATTTCAAAACCACAAAAAATACTACAATCCATCTTCTATCTTTAAATAGTGACCCCACCATTATGTTTTAACCACATTGATATGAATTTTAAATTGGATATATGTTCATATTTAACATTCTCAACCAAATCCTAAAAATATAAAACTAGAAAAATAAACCATAGCTCTACCTGGTTCTCTACATTCCAAGTTCATTTTGGATGTCATTGAAATAAACATCAATTGATGTCAATCCTATTTTTCCCTTTGAGAATGGGAATTTCTTCATAATGCATTAGCCACCAAATATAATATACCCATTGTACTAATTAAGCGATTGTCACATCTTGAGAGATACTCCACCCATCTTTTTTTTCCAACCTTCAAATATCATTTTGAGAAAATATGTTTCATTTTATTTTGATTCATAAACACTGTAAAGTTATCACCAATGAGGTTGTGATGTCATGTATTCAAATCATAGACTATAGAAGATAACACATAATCACGTGTTGGGTAGTTATATTCATGAAATGGTAGATAACATTATCCACACAATAAAACAAGATCTTAAATCATGAGAAAACACCCTAGTCAAGATCATAAAGAATCGCAATACACTTTTTTCCCTTATACTGATTCCAAAAATATCAGTATACGTACTGATGTAAATAAAACATTGAACTCTTGAAAATAATTCTTCTATTATTTTTTCCACTAGAATAAAACCATATTTTTTGTCAAATATGTCCCTAGTGAATATACTCTTGAGAAATCATTAACAAAAAATTGGTACAAATATGCTAGATGAAGGAAACTATATATCTCTAAGATATTATTTTCTGGTTTCCAAGAGATACAAACCTTTATATTTTCAAGATCCCTAGAAAAACCCCTTTCTGAGTTTACATGGAAAAGGAAATGTACCAACTGTATAAAAAATCCCACATTAATAATTTTAAAAAATTTGATGATATTTTAGTATCCAAAACACCATCTACAAGTGTTTCTCATGATCCAACCCGGATCATGAATACACCAAATTTCATCTACACACACCACCACAAAAGAATCTAGTTACCATTGAAATATATGATTAGTCAATTCCATAATGAATTTTGGTAAATTATGATGACCGAATGGCATAACCACAGATTTTTAATGGTAATATCAACTTCAAAAATATGTCTTTATAATATCCTCTTTTTGAATCAATAATTAGTGATATATTGATTGTAAATAAATTATAGAGAACAAATGAGTTCCCCTCAATTGATTGAAAAGTTCATCAATGCGAGGAAGTGGATATTGATAATTTATCATAACATGGTTAATCATGTGATTATCCGAACAAAAATGAGGATTTTCATCCTCATTAATGAAAAAATACAAGTTATTACCACAAATACATGCTCGGTCGAATGAACCCATTAGTTTCGTGTTCTTATAAATTCACATTTGATTCAAATATTTATATTGGTACTATTAAATTTGATGATTGTTATATTGGAATGGTACTCAGAAAGATATCAATTATATACACCACTTCCATTATGGGTGGAATCCATAAGAAATTATTTGAAAAAACATCTTCAAATAGATAAAAATGATGGAAAACTTCTACTGTACATATTTTACATTTATTCCGATGTCAGCGATAATGATTAGTAAGAGAAAATTCAAAATTATGATTCCAAGAATCCTGTTACACATTCCATTACATTCCTATCTACTCTAAAGATAATCTCGATGACTTTATCAGTCATGAAATTAACCATTCAGGTGTAGTAGTTATTGTGATCCCTAAAAAATATCAGCCAATGCATAGCCAAGATTATGTCATAAATATCCATTTCTTGCACATATAAATTCTCTATTAATTCATCTCTGTAAAATATTATAGAAAATGATGTAAAAATAATGGCTCGATATTCTGTTTTAATAATATGTGTTTGACGTTTTAACACCGCATGTATCATCTCATCCTTTGTACCCAAAATTTCAACATCATGAGAATCTGTAAATAAATAGGTTGCACCGGTATCAGAAAAATATTTTTAAGGGTATTATTCAATTTAATCATACCTCTAACTATCGATGGTCTAGATTGATCATCCACAATAACATGTTTAGCTCCATATAACTTTTTACTTGCTACAAATTGTTCTTTACCCCCCTACTGACATTTACATTATTAAAGAGTCTTGGTATTATTGGAATTAGCATGTATCGATCTGTTACATTGATGAGAGGTATTACAATGTACTCGTCCTATAAAACCATACAACCAATAGGACACATGATAAGTATCCCGAAATCCCGACCTTGGTGAACTTTGGAAATAGTGCTAATGGTTCCCCATATGATTTCAATTTTTGTATGCTCAAGGTGGTCTCATATAATTATGATCATTGTGACTTAAAACCAATGATTAGAAACATTCAAGCATGGTCTTGGGTCTTAGATTATTTTTAATTGATACTATGGTGTGGATTTGATTTCTCCAACTTCCAAGATATATGTGTACTTATTCCTCTTAATATTAATGTTACTGTTGTCACCACCCCTCATGAAAAAGTCCATAGTTCATTTACATGGATTGCAAGAATTGATAGGTATCCGAAAATATTTATCTAGTTGCAGTCTGAACATAGTGGTCTAAAAAATCCTAAATAATGCTTTAAATTGACTACATCTTCACTTATGGGTCATGTGAAACCATATAGTCAATGGGATATTCCGACCAGTTCAAACAATGTTTACCATGTTACATTTTCTATATCAATATTAACATGACATAATTGTCACTCTCTTTTAATGATTTCTTAGTAATTTAAATTTTCACATAATAAAATGATAACATTTCGTTAAAAAATTCATCATTTTCCACATTCATTAGTTTTTTATAATTCCATAATGTTATTTAAAATCATACCATTTTCAAAATATGTACACCATTTCTTTTCAAAATATATTATTTAAAAACAATTATCAATATACTCAAAAATCAATATTTTGACACCGATATAATAAAACATTACTAAAAATGAAATATCCACTCTTGGTGGGATTCCATATATATTAAACATGTCATGCTCTTCTCATTGGATAAACCCATGAAAATGTGATTCAAATTTCAATATTTATCTCCAAAACACTTATGTACCCAAATCCCAAGTAACATGATGTCCCATATAAAAAGGTTAGTTCTATCTTTTTATGCTATAAATTTTAGGTCCCAAAAATCATACTCTATTCTTCCATCACAACTCGAGGACTAACCATAATAATTTTCAACATCTATATCGATACAACTGATAACCACATATAATCAAAAATGATATAAGTGGTATGAAAAGGACCAAACAAGATGATACACCTTATCTCAAAAATATATTTAGTCTGACCATGATTGCTACCACTTGTAACATTTGTCTTACTCATTCAATTTAGTTGAGGAGTAATTTTTAATTGGTGCTAAGTGGAATTCCCAAATAATTCAACCCCATAAATAAATTCTAATGCCTTTAATATAAATGTGCTATGATTTTACCTTTTATAATAAAACTTCCCAACCAAACACACCATAATACAAAACCAGAAAATGATGCATTCTAATAATGAATAAAACTCAATATATAACAACTGAATAACAAATACATATATCACCAAAGTACCACAGAAGAAGATAACTAATATCAAATTAAATAAGAATATTAAAAACCAACATAATCCAGATACTCTATGATATAACTCCACAGATCATAATACGCAACATGATCCAAATACAAAATGCTACCTATGAATAACAAAGTACAACTATATAAGTGTGGTTCTTTACATTTACAGGTGTCCTGATAAAAAAATATTTATAAGAACGATCTTTCCAAGGTAAATGGTGAGTAATTAAGCTTTAAATATTTTCATTAATTGACTTACCTACTCACACCAATAGTCAGATTATAAAAAATGCATTAAAATTGTTTAAATTAGAATATTATAGAGTTGTTATATGAAATTTCATTCCCATAAAAATCGATCTTCTACAAAAAAAGATATCAAATATTTAAAACCAATTAAAAAACATCAATTTTTAGCAAACCCATTCCATTACATAAATCGACATATCCACATATCCACCCATGTATTCCTAGGTGTCATTTCCATACCCACGAGTAGTGTTTCATTGATATACCAATTCATCAAAAGGTATCTGATATCCCATTTTCCATTAAACCTTTGGCTCCACGAACCATTCCTTATTTCAATGAGGACCCATTTTCAATATAATTTCACTACAACCGTTTATGCTAGAAACCACTCCAAAATAACCATTTAAATAAAAACATTATTGTATTGGAAATATTTACATATAAAACATTTCAATATTTTTTTATTTGTAATTGTAACACCCCAAGTAAATAAAGAATATGACAATTTTATATTTATCCATATTTGTGAATAAAATATTGATATTACTTAAAATGGGATGCTATGCTCGATGGCGGACCCAATACACAACAACGAGTTTCATGGGAATCTTACGTTGCACTCTAATAATAAAATAATATTATTTTAAATAGTAGTTAATGACTAGTTGTTTTAATGGAGGGAATGAACATAACTAACCACAAAGTGATTATATATGTTTTTCAAATTTTTTTACTTTTTACAATAAATTTTAGTGTATTAAAAATGCAAATGAATCCAATTTTAAGCATAAACAATCTAATATTCTTTAAAAGGTCGATTAACCGCCTTTTAATGGAGAACCTATTTTGAATCAACTTTTTGACAATTTTATTTCTTATATTTTAAAAAATAAAATTCTTCTTTATAATCGGGACATCAAAATTTACTTTGTGTAAATTTTTTGGTATTTTTCCGAAAAAGTTCAATTTTTAATGAATAGTGAAAATGTTGTATTTTAATTCAAAACCTCTTTTAATCTAATTTATTTATAAGATTAGATTAACTTTTGAATTGTTTTTAATGTGAAATTAGAATATTTTTTTACCATTTAATCCAATATTGGTCATTGTAATTAATTTCACTTTGAAATCGGACTTAAACTAGTGTCAATCTTTTGATACATTTTGTTTCATAAAAACATGCTATTTCTTTTGACAGCGGGAATTAATTATTAAATTAATTAATGAAACTTATATGTTTTTAATTTTTTAAAATAGACATCATTTTTGAATTTGGAATATAAAATATATCTTAGGGAGAATTTTTGGTAATTTTCTGAAAAACTTCAATTTTTGATGAATACTGAAACCACTAAGTGGTACTTATAAAAACCGATTTTCCGTTTAAATGAAATTTTTCCATCTTTATGTTTTTAATTTCAAAAATATGACATACATGGTTGTCATTAAGAAGTAAAATGTGGTTCAGTGAGATTAAAATAATTTTTTGGTGAATAGTAACTTATTAAGTTTTTAATCACGATTAGATGTAGTAAGTGTAGTTTAAGGTAAGAATAATGTTTTAATGAAATAAAATGACATAGACACATGTACTACCCTAAATGGATGTATCATGTCCGACCATGAAAATCCATGGGTCAAATTGGGGACCCCATGGAGCCACTTTGGTTGGAAGATGACATAAATACCTTTTTATTTAATGTAAAGTAAAAAATGAAACAAACATGACATGTTTTACTAAAACAATTTTTACATGGGGTTATACAAGTCAAATTTTTGACTATAAATAGTAATTGGAAAGATAAAAAGATTTCCTAAATCATAGTATTTGTTTTATAATTTTTAGACATTATATAAATTAAATTATTTATTACATCATGATGATGCAGCGATGACCTCATTATTTAACGGTTTAAATAAAATGGAAAGATAATGTAATATCTAAGACCTACACATGTAAAAAACCTATTGGATGGAAGGATTTCGAACCCTTATCACCGTATACACGAATTATATCAATGTGGGACCTTTTAAATCCGAAACTCATTTTCAAATAAAGTAACATTTTCTTACTTTCTAAGAGTGCCCCTCCCCTCCTCTTATAAAAGGCCCCCAACTCTACCTCCTTACTCACACTTCCAAAGCCTTTTTCTCGACCCAAACCTACCCATTTTGTCTCTACACATCCCTATCTTACTCCTTGAAGCCTTAATTTGGGATGAAGTCTTCCCAAGGAAGTCTTTGAGCTCAAAACAAAGGGAGTTACCTAATTTTAAGGTAATGTCTTCACTTGAGTCCTTTTGTTTTATTTTGTTTCTCCAACCCCCTAAACTCTTTTTATTCATCTATTTTGTAATAAATCAAGTATATTCAATATAATAGGATGTTTTTATAAGAATTATTCGAGCTAAACTTACACACACCTTCATCTAATGGTTATAGAACATACTGTTTCTGCGGATGGAGAATTTCTGACTCACGAAAGGATGATTGTTCAACACTCATATAACACATTAAAAGGTGGCCATTAAGATGACACTATATTTATATATGACATATAATATGTTTATGTTTTACATAAGCTTCTTTATTTTTCATTTATTGCATTCCTTTGTAGTTTCCATTATGGGTAAACGCGATATCTTAATTTAAGAAACTGCGGACTACCGCCCCCTCAAAGTGATTTGATTCGTTAATACCATATGTGCTACGTATGAAGGATATATATAATGATATTATATATGATACCAAACTATAATTAAAATACTATTAAGTATCATTATGTTTTAATTCCATTAAATATAAAATAGAAATGGAAGTAGCGTTCATGCGTACGTACGGCTTACCGTCTCCATGAACGGTGCATTTCATTTAAAAACTCTAAATGTTATGTAATATTATAAATTCATGAATATACTGGATATATATGATATATATGGTATCTAAATCATGAATAAAACTCTGGATATAAAGAAACTTTGACCACACGAACAACATGTAATTGTAAGAAGTCCACTTTTGACTTAAGAACCAAATATCGACAAAACAAACATTATTAACTTAAATGATTACATAATGCTTATAACATGTCAATAATTGATATAAAAGGAATAATGAACATTAAAAGGTTCTTAATCAAGTCGAAATTAACTCAAGTTTATTATTCAGGATGTTAAAGAATGATCGAGTCAAGTTGGACCCGAGGTAAGGGATCTTACTCCTCTCTTTCTTTTTTAAGAACACTCTTTTATGTCATTCCTTCTAGAGCTCATATTTCTTGTTATTAGGAAGTTCATTTATATTAATATTACAGTAATTTTTATGTTCTTGTGATTAGAGACCCTATTCTCTCTCATCAATCCATTTTGGATGTTTTGAGTGGCGCCGTTAGGCTGTCGAATTTTCGTAAGAGATCTAACCTGTCTATTTCTTTTAAAGAACTCTCCTTTATGTCACTTCTTTTAAGCTCCTCTTTGTTATGTTGGGGGATGTTCTCTTATATTCATATTTCTGTAAACATTATTTTAATATTATGATAGACTCTATTTGATCTCCTCAATCCATTTTTTTATGTTTTACGTGGCGCCGTTAGGCTGCCGAGTTTTCGTAAGGGATTTTTCATCTCACTTTTATTCCCGTGAGATTTATGCTACATTTGCCACAATTTTATTTGAGTGGTGTATGTACTGCCCATTATTTTACTCATTCTGTAATATAATTTCATTTATGAGTATTTACATCAATTTTGTATTGTCCTTCTTTCACGGGGTGCATGTCTCGAAAGATACCCATGTCGGTAAGGGAACCTTTCACCCTCCTCTTTTTAAAAGACTTATTTTGTTATGTCTTTTAATTCACATACTATTATGCTGGGATATGTTATTCTATATCCTTATTGATTTTAATTTTACTTCCATGTGATGAGATACCCTTTTTATCTCTCATCAACTCATTTTCTGAATTTTGTAGTGACGCCATTAGGCTGTCAAATTTTTGCATGGGAACTTCTTAACCCAAATTTGATTCTTTGGGATAAACTTATAATCCTTGAATATGTCGTTCTATGAATATGTTTGAATAAAATATGATTGTTTTACACTTAATATCCACTTATATTTGGTGTATTCGTTTGTCACACAAAATTATGTAATTGATTTATCCTTAAACCAAGGATACCGTCTTTGTAAGGGACTTCGTATCAATCTCCTTTCATTGAGGTTAATTTCGTTTTCTACACAACTTTATTTTATACGATGTTTAAACCCCTTTGACTTTTACTTTTATACAAAAGGAATATTTTTCTAAAAAGAGTTTTACTAAACGAAAAAAAGGAATGTTTCTTTTAATGTACGCGGTGACAACGACCTTTTCCACCGCCGCGAGTATTATTTGATCTTTGGCTTCCTCAACAAGACGTAATGTTTTTAAAATAAAATAAATACCATATAATTTTTTTTATTTTGGTATTGAAAAATGTTTTGGTAAATGATTCTATTATGTCAATATATTTAAATGATATATTGTGATTGAAATATGGAAATGTTATCATTCCTTTATGTTGGTTTTATGTGTTATAATTTTATAATGGTAGTTGGACATTTTACGGGTGGTTACGTGATAAACCATATTACAGGTGGTGCCGTGAATACCAGGATGGGTGGTTACGTTATAACCTCCAATGCATTGGGTATGGAAGTCGGCCGTATGGCTATTCCATTATGTATGAATGGAAGTTGGCCGAATGGATATTCCATTAAGTGATATGTGTGGAAGTCGACCTTATGGTTATTCCACTTAAGTATGTTTATGTCCCAAGTTACCTTTATATGTTATGTGATCATTATATGGGTTCTATGGTAATATTTTGGTTACAAAAGGGTAAGTAATGATCTTTTATTCAGTGAAGAGTTTTTACTACTTCATAAAGGTAAAAAGTATTACTTTGATAAAGTATACATGATTTACTTGTTGTTTTGATAAACTAACAGTTTTCATTCTTTGTGTATCCCTTAATGAACTTTTTATGTTCACCCCATGTTTTTTTTGAAATGTTTTTCATAGGACTTAATGTTGAATAGGGTCAAGGATGGGATTAAGGGAAAGTCATGCTATCTAAAACATGGAACTATACATGTTTCTTTTTAAGAGTTTTTATTCTATAGAAACTTAGTAGAAGTGTCTACTTTGTAATCTTTTGAGATGTAATAGTTATGTTCTAATTCGTTAAAAACCTAAACCTGAAAAGATCCTCAATGTGAATTATTAATTTAATTCAATATTAAGTAAGGATTAAGTTCGGGGTCTTATAGTTGGTATCAAGGGACGGTTTAGATAACTTTAGAGGTTAGGGTATTCTTTAATCATAAGTGACATGACCATAATGGTTAGGATTTCATAAACAGTCCTAGTTTTAGATTAAGTTAATCATTATGTATATCTTAGTGTTTATCTTCCTATTTTAGTACATGATGGTTTTGTTGATATACTCACACTGACCTTTTTGGTTTTATTAAATGGCTGGATCTAGCAGGCACCAAAGTAACGGTGGATGTGAAGGAAACTGTGAAAGTTTTCTGAGCGAGCAACTGAATGATATGGGAGCTGCAATGAGAACTCTTGTGTTTATCCTCAACCAACTAACTGGAGTCATGATTGACCACCTAAACCTTGGTGATTTCTATAAGGCATCATATATGCGAGAAACAAATCCCTACAGAACTACAGGTAATAATAATAAACGTAAGTGTGTTCAAAAACCTATGTGTCATAGATGTGGAAAGAAACACCTAGGAAAATGTTTCAAAGGGGCAGAAATATGCAATAGATGTGGAAATGAAGGTCATAAAGCAATAAACTGCCATTGAAAAAGGAAGCATCCAGTTGACTCGAGGAAAAGAAAGAAGTTCATTCTAAGGGATCAATTGAATGTTTTAAATGTGGTGTGCATGGTCATTATGAAAACACATGTCCTATGAAGAAGTTTCGTGAATGGGATCACCAAGATCATAAAAATACTCGTTTACCAATACCTAATGCCATTCCAATTGAGGATGAAGAAACTGAAAATAACCAATCAAATGTATGGATTATTTCATAACTTTCGTTTTCTATTTTGGAATCATAGGATATGATTCATGATATTGATTGTAGGAAAGAAGTATTTAAGAATAAGTTGGAAAGGAATGGTTAATGGATCATGAATAATGTTGAATGAGTAAGAAGTCGACATATAAGGGCTTCAAGAGTTATGGTGAAATTCTTAAGAGTATTAAGTGTCTTTTTATGATGGGGTATATTAGAAGACTTCTTATAGTATGTGTAACACTGATGATTGATATATGAAAATTTTATTTAAATAATAGTAATATGTTCTTTTTTGGACATAGTTATAAAGAACCATTTGGTTTTATATGATCCTTACTTTCGAGGTAATTATGGGTTACTATATGTAATGATGGAAAGTGAATGTCATGAGATAAAATTGAGGTTAAATTAGATTATGGTTGTTTTTGAAGATTTTATCTCATTTTTGGGGAATGTTCTAAGAATTATGTAGTTTTGGAAAAAGGACAGCATGTAGACCGTGTGACAACCCGTCGCATCGGACAAGGCTATGGGAATCGAACCCACAACCAAAGTGCGACTAGTATTTATCGCCTAACACTGGACTAAATGAAGTCCCTAGTTAGTTTGACTGATTCTTTTTTGTTAGATGATTTTATGAATTAAGATTGTGTTGATTTTTGGGTTATCTATGGAAATTTATTACCCTATCATGGAGGATATGTTATTAGGTTAATTACTTTTCAATGTGAGAATTTAAGAGCAACTTATGTTGTTTGGAGATAAATGTTACGATTTAACTTGGAAGAAAATGTGACTAAATCCCTCCAATATTTGGGTTTCAATCTTAGTTTGGTTTACTTTGAAGAATCTTATGGATATGTTGATTATCAAATGGTCCTCTTTGAACTTTGGGTTTTGTTGGGCAAATTTTTGAGATTAAGAATAGATTTTCTTTTTTAAAAGGGTTATCCTTTTCTGGATTATCTGATCTTATACTAACCTTTTTGGTTTTTTTTTGTTAAAGTCTAAAGACATGGGAAGTATATAGGTCTCTTTTATGGATTAGGTGATTCTCTAGAAGTTGATTATAGTACTCAAAATGTGAAAAAGTCTTCTTAAATACTCGCCTTTTGGAGAAAATATGAGTTTGTGAAAGGAATATAATAAAAGTTGAAAGTCAACATGATAAGTGATTATGTTTCCTTATGAATAAATTCCTCAATAATAAGTAACTTAAAACAAAAATGTTGTCTATTAACTTTTCCAACTGAGGAATCGAATACCGTTTAACCCATCACAAGTTTGTGATTTTCTTGTGGTTAACTTTCTTCTAAACATGTTTTCTATCACTCTCCATCAGAACATGACCCTATATTTT
The DNA here is from genome assembly GCA_963277665.1 of Viscum album. Taxonomy (NCBI): domain Eukaryota; kingdom Viridiplantae; phylum Streptophyta; class Magnoliopsida; order Santalales; family Viscaceae; genus Viscum; species Viscum album. The sequence goes on along the minus strand of OY728164.1, from coordinate 915,231,660 downwards.
CTACTCCATGTCCATGTTATCCTACATGGAATCCGAGTATGGGTTAAATCGGGTGACCTCTGTACTTATCATTCTTTATTTTAAAGTGATTGTTTTACCGACTCTTGTTTCGATGTGGGACTTTCAAGGATTTTTCCAAGCTCAATTTTAAAATTGCGAGGACGTAATTCCCAAAAGGGGGGAAGGATGTAACACCCCAGGTAAATAAAGAATAATACATTTTTATATTTATCCATATTTGTGAATAAAATATTGATATTACATAAAATGGGATGCCAGGCTCGATGGCGTACCCAATACGCAACAACGAGTTTTTTGGGAATCATACGTTGCACTCTAATAATAAAATAATATTATTTTAAATAATAGTTAACGCCTAGCCGTTTTAATGGCGGGAATGAACAGAACTAACCACAAAGTGGTTATATATGTTTGTCAAATATTTTTACTTTTTACAAAAAATGTTAGTCGATTAAAAATGCAAATGAATCCAATTTTAACCGTAAACATTCTAATATTCTTCAAAAGGTCTATTAACCGCCTTTTGATGGAGAAAGTATTTTGAATCCACTTTTTGACAATGATATGTGTTAAATTTGACAAAATAAAATTTTTCTTTACAATCGGGACATCAAAATTTACTTTGTGTAAATTTTTGTTATTTTTACGAAAAAGATCAATTTTTAATGAATAGTGAAAAATGTTGTATTTTAATTCAAAACCATTTTTAATATATTTTATTTATATGATTATATTATCTTTTTAATTGTTTTTAAATTGAAATTAGAATATATTTTTACCATTTAATCAAATAGTGGTCATTGGAATTAATTTCACTTTGAAATCGGACTTAAACTAGTGTCAATCTGTTGAACATTTTGTTTCATAAAAACACGCTATCTGTTTTGACAGCGGAAATTAATTATTAAATTAATTAATGAAAATTATATGTTTTTAATTTTGTAAAATAGATATCATTTTTTAATTCGGAATATAAAATATAGCTTAGGATGAATTTTTGGTAATTTTCTAAAAAACTTCAATTTGTGATGAATAGTGAAACCACTAAGTGGTTCTTATAAAAACTGATTTTCCGTTTAAATGAAAATTTTCCATCTTTGTGTTTTGAATTTAAAAAATCCAACATACATGGTTGTCATTAAGTAGTAAAATGTGGTTCAATGGGATTAAAATAATTTTTTGGTGAATAGTAACTTATTAAGTTTATAATCGCGATTAGAGGTAATTAGTGTAGTTTAAGGTAAGAATAATGTTTTAATAAAATGAAATGACATAGAAACATGTCCTACCCCCATTGGATGTGTCATGGAAGTCCATGAAAATCCATGGGTCAACTTGGGGACCCCATGGAGCCACTTTGGTTGGAAAATGACATAAATATCTTTTTATTTAATGTTAAATTAAAAATGACATAAACATTACATGTTTTACTTAAACAATTTTTACATGGGGTTATACAAATCAGATATTTGACTATAAATAGTCATTGTAAATCTAAAAAGATTTACTAAATCATAGTATTTTGTTCATAATTTTTAGACATTATATAAATTAAATTATTTATGACATCATGATGATGCAGTGATGACCTCATTATTTAACGATTTAAATAAAATTGAAAGATAATGTAATATCTAAGACCTACACATGTCCAAAACCTATTGGATGGGTGGATTTCGAACCCTTATCACATTATCCTCTAATTATATCAATTTGGGGCCTTTTAAATCAGAAAATCATTTTCAAATATAGTAACATTTGCTTACTTTCCAAGAGTGCCCCTCCCCTCCTCTTATAAAAGGCCCCCACCTCTACCTGCTTACCCACAGATCCAAAGCGTTTGGATCGCCCAAAACCTAACCATGTTGTCTATCCAAATCATTCTATTACTCCTTGAAGCCTCACTTTGGTCATAAGTCTTCCCAAGGATGCCTTTGAGATCAAACCAAAGGGAGTTACCCGATTTTAAGGTAATGTCTTCACTTGAGTCCTTTTGTGTTATTTTGTTTCTCCAACCACCTAAACTCTTTTTATTCATCTCTTTTGTAACAAATCTAGTATCTTCAATATACTAGGATGTTGTTATAAGAAGGATTCGAGCTACACTTACACACACCTTCATCTAATGGTTAAATAACATACTTTTTCTGTGGATGGCGAATTTCTGCCTCACGAAACGATGATTGTTCAACACTCATATAACACCTTCAAATGTGGACATTAAGATGAAACTATATTTATATATGATATATAATATGTTTAGGTTTTACTTAATCTTCTGTATTTTTCATTTATGGCATACCTTTATGGTTTCCATTATGGGTAAACGCGATATCTTCATTTAAGGAAGTGCAGACTACCGCCCCCTCAAAGTGATTTGATTCGTTAATACCATATGTGGTACATATAAAGGATATATTTAATGATATTATATATGATACCAAACTGTAATTAAAATAATATTAAGTATAATTATTTTTTAATTCCATTAAATATGAAATAGAAATGGAAGTAACGTTCATGCATACGTACGGCTTACCGTCTCCATGAACGGTGCATTTCATTTCTTAACTCTAAATGTTATGTAATATTATAAATGCATGAATATACTGGATATATATGATATATATGATATCTACATCATGAATAAAACTCTGGATATAAAGAACCTTTGACCACACAAATAACATGTAATTGTAAGAAGTCCACTTTTGACTTAAGAACCAAATATCGACAAAACAAACATTATTAACATAAATGATTACATAATGTTTATAAAATGTCAATAATTGATATAATAGGAATGATGAACTTGAAAAAGGTTCATAATCAAGTATAAATCAACTCAAGTTTATTATTCAGGACGTTAAAGAACAATCGAGTCAAGTTGGACCCGAGGTAAGGGATCTTACTCCTCTCTTTCTTTTTTAAGTACACTCTTTTATGTCATTCCCTCTAAAGCTCATATTTCATGTTATTGAGATGTTAGTTTATATTACTCTTACATTAATTTTTATGTTCGTGTGATTAGAGACCCTATTCTCTCTCATCAATCCATTTTGGATGTTTTGAGTGGCGTCGTTAGGCTGTCGAATTTTCGTAAGAGATCTAACCTCTCTCTTTCTTTTAAAGTACTCTCCTTTATGTCACTTCTGTTAAGATCCTCTTTGTTATGTTGGGGGATGTTCTTTTATATTCCTCTTTATGTAAATTTTATGTTTATATGATGAGAGACTCTATTTGATCTCATCAATCCATTTTTGAAAGTTTTACGTGGCGCCGTTAGGCTGCCGAGTTTTTGTAAGGGATTTTTCATCTCACTTTTATTCCTGTGAGATTTATACTACATTTTTCACAATTTCGTTTGAGTGGTGTATGTACTGCCCATTATTTTTCTCATTTTGTAATATAATTTCATTTATGAGTATTTATATCAATGTTGTATTGTCCTTCTTTCAATTCTTTTGTTATGTCTTTTAATTCACATAATATTATGTTGGGATATGTTCTTCTATATCCTTATTTATTTAAATTTTACTTCCATTTGATGAGATACACTTTTTATCTCTCATCAAATCATTTTCTGAATTTTGTAGTGACGCCATTAGGCTATTAAATTTTTGCAAAGGAACTTCTTAACCCAAATTTTATTCTTTAGGATAACTTATACTCCTTGAATATGTCGTTCTATGAATATGTGTGATTAACCTATGATTTTTTTACAATTAATATCCACTTATATTTGTTGTATTCATTTTTCACACATAATTATGTAATTGATTTATCCTTAAACCAAGGATATCGTCTTTGTAAGGGACATCGTCTCAATCTCCTTTGGTTGAGGCATATTTCGTTTTATACACAACTTTCTTTTATAAGGTGTATAAACCCCTTTGACTTTTACTTTTATACAAAAGGAATATTTTTCTAAAAAGCGTTTTACTAAACGACAAAAAGGAATGTTTCATTTAACATACGCGGTGACAACAACCGTTTCCGCCGCCGCAAGTATTATTTGATCTTTGGCTTCCTCAACAAGCCGTAATGTTTATAAAATAAAATAAATACCATCTACTTTTATGTATTTTGGTATTGAAATTTTTTTTGATAAAGTATTCTATTATGTCAATATATTTAAATGATATATTGTGATTGAAATGTGTAAATGTTATCATTCCTTTTTGTTGGTTTTATGTGTTATAATTTTATAATGGTACTTGTACATTTTACGGGTGTTTACGTGATAAACCATATGACGGGTGGTACCGTGAATACCAAGACGGGTGGTTACATTATAACCTCTAATGCATTGGGTATGGAAGTCAGCTGTATGGATATTCCATTAAGTATGAATCGAATTTTTCCGAATGGCTATTCCATTAAGTGATATGTGTGGAAGTTGACCATATGGTTATTCCACATAAGTATGTTTATGTCCCAAGTTACCTTTATATGTTATGTGATCTTTATATGGGTTCTATGGTAATCATTTGGTTACAAAAGGGTAAGTAATGATCTTTTATTCAGTGAAGAGTTTTTACTACTTCATAAAGGTTAAAATTATTACTTTGATAAAGTATACATGGTTTACTTGTTGTTTTGATAAACTAACAGTTTTCATTCATTGTGTATCCCTTACTGAGCTTTTTATGCTCACCACAAGTTTTTTTGAAATGTCTTTCACAGGAGTTAATGTGGAATAGGTTCAAGGATGGGATCAAGGGAAAGTCATGCTATCTAAACATGGAACTAGACATGTTTCTTTTTAACAGTTTTTATTTTATGGAATCTTAGTAGAAGTTTCTACTTTGTAATATTTTGAGATGTAATAGTTATGTTCTAATTCTCTAAAACTCTAAACCTGAAAAGATCCTCAATGTGAATTATTCATTTAATTAAATATTAAGCAAGGTTTAAGGCTGTGGCCTTATAGTAATCCCTTTTCAATTAATAAAAAACAACCACTTTAAATTAATCATTTAAAAATAATGTTTCCAAATTTACTTCCCCCTAGAACAACCAATTTTCAAAATTTCATAAACTTTCACTGAAGAGGATTTCCAAAAATTATTGAAAAACATTTTCATAATTAATTTATAGATTAAAATATCATTTTAAAATAAATATTTCATGACTAAATAAGATTAGTTGAGATTGAATTCACATACTTTGGGAGTTTTGATGAAAATGACATATTACATGAAAATGCCAAAAATCTGGGTTGAATCTCCAAAAACCTGCATTAGATATCATTCAATAACATCAATATATCCAAATATAACCATTATTGTTATCAAAATAATATAAATTTTGGGAGAGTAATAGATCTATGAATCTGATATATTGACGAATGCGGATCTAATTTTAACTATGAAAAACAACCACAAAAGAAGACATACCAATGGAATTGGGCTTTAACACACAATGAGAAGCCTTAAGATCACCGCTTGTTCAATGGGGGATGATTAAAAATAATTTTTGAGGATAAAATACTGACTTAGTTTTTAGATGGAGAAATATGCAGGCTTTGAAGTTAATCCCAACCCAGATCATAATTTTTAGAATTTTGTTTTAAAATTGTGCATGGTTAATTAAACGATTTGGAAAACCAAGCACTAACTATGCAGTAGTGTCTTCTTAATGGAGCTACTCACATGGTTTAAGTGTATGGATATACAAAACATATGGAATTTTTTTTAAATATAGATATAGTACATTTCACAGTTTCACATTGGTGGTTGTATGGTTTGGACAAACCGTGTGCTTAACACTGAGCCTCCCTATTATCCCTTGTCCAAGTTTGCATAATTTCCTGCAGGATATTAATGGTTTCTAAAAACCATGGACCAAAATTGAAAATTATTATATAAGTCCAAAAAATATTCAAAATTCTTATAAACCCTTCCAAAGATCACCTAAACTATTTAAATACTATAAAATAAAAACGAATAAATTTACTTACTTTGAACCAGGGGTGCTACAGTAATGATGAAATGTGACTCTTATTTTATCACCAAACCCCTTGCATGGTATATATATATATATATATATATTAATGATATAAATATCATTAAATATATATTAAATATTTCTTACCACCATTCTATGTATAGTTTTGAAAAATGGAAACATTACTCATGCGTACATTCTCCCAACTGTATCCATGATCTTACAATAATTTATATCTCAAATTAATCTTTATTTGTTAGTATTAAAAGTATAATTTATTAATAACTAGATAATATGTAATTATTATTATTATTTATATGGTAAAAATATGTAATACTCATAATAAGTAGAACTATCATGAAAAGAGTGATTGTGAAAACGAGTCAATTAACACCAGAATCAAAGAAAATAATTAAAGGATATTAATGAAAAGGTTATATGATTCTATATAAGGATAAAATATGATATAATAAATATTAATATGGTGTTTTATGTTAATTTCATATTTTCAACCACTATATAAGAGGTTAATCCATTTTCAACCAAAAGGGGGATTGAGATAAGGGATTTAATCTCAATTTACATTCTATTCGGGATAATTAGTTATTATGAACCAATTCAATAGTATGAAATTTATATACAACCCCAACGAAATATAATATCATGATTCATTCATAATTTAATTTATTTAATTTTTCAAATTTAATTATTTCAACAAAGTTGGATTTATTTAAAAATTACTAATTGGTAGAAATTATTGATCAATTTCACTTTATTTGGCGAATATCTAATTTCTCTTGAAACAATCATTTTCATGATGTTATATATAATTTTTAATTATATATCGATTAAATATAAATTAAATTTTATGATATATATGATTATTTTCTAAACAATATAACATTATTACATCGTAGTTTACTTTGAATGATATATGATCAATGAGGGAAATATTGATAAATCTATACGAGTTACACAATAAAAATATATGATGTAACGACCTATTGAACCAATAATAAAGTTTATCATTTAATTTTTGGTAATATTATAATATATCCCCTCGATGAATTAGTAGGTATCATTAGAAAAAGTAATTGTCCAAATAGAACAGGATTATACTTGTAGTTCAAACTATATTGTGAAAGTTCATGAAAATATATTTGTCATGATTCCTGAGATTACAGAATCCTCTAATTATGAATTTTTTTCAACGAGAATTCCGTTACAATTAGTATTCATTAGATTTTTTATATGTGATTATCTATGGATTCATTTTATTCAATTATTATCAAAGAAATGGAATGTGGTTTCGGTTACATACCATGCCAGATTGATTCTTCATTATCATACAATGATATTCAAGTTATTTAATTGGAAACTGTGTTTAGTAATGTAACTTTTAATGATAATTCAGCTCATAGATTCATGATATCTTCATCTATACATAACCCTTACTAGGTCTTAGATATCACCATTAATTGTTTCTTTCCCTAGAATAGGAAGTAAAGTCTTTGGAATATGATAAGGATTCCAAATGTCTTCCATTTGTATAATTTTTTTGTATCCCTATATATGATTCAAATAATGTATGTATATATTTTTTCATGATAAGTATATTGATTTGTTCTTAGGAATGATATTACATTTACATTATAAAAATGTAATAATAATAGATATTAGCTTCGTGTAAATGTGGTCAAATCTAGTTCTTATAATAATTTTTTTGGATTTTAATTCATCTCGTAAATTATTCATTATTATAATATATATATATATATATATATTTCCATATTCTAAAATATTAATTTATTTTGACTTTAAGGATATCAACAGAGTAACAGAAATAGAATATAAACCTTCAAAAAAAATTAACATGTCAATATTATCTATAAAATTATGAGGACACTATAAATAACCTATAAAATATTGCATTTCGTTTTTTAAAATAATTTACATTCTTTTTCTACTCCAAGAAAAATAATTGAGTCTACATTATATAAGTATATATGGAAAATTGTTTAACACAATAAATTAAAAATAAAATACAACAATAAATAATGATAGATATTTGAATCATGCATTTTCAACTCATCATATCCACCTTTTACACTGATGAGAAAAATAGAGATATTTAATCAAAGAGAGTGACATTTTGTTTATATGAATTTTTTAAAATTATGTAAACCTCATTATAAAATGGAAATTGAATATGTTTTCCGATTTCAGTATCATTGGAGATCACATAAGAGAGAATATTATATAATAAAATAAATAAAACTCTTTGATCTAGATTTTGGCCATCTTAAATTATTTATTATCCTCAATTAACCTATTCACCATTAGCAAGGAGATATATATTTTATAAAAAACTATTCAAAATGAACAAAACACAAAAAGAAACTTTCTTCATTTTTATTCTTCTAAATTTTATTTTTTTAATACAATTTCCAATATTCTATTTCGAGAAATATTAGAAATTAATTTAACAATAATATGAAAAACAAAATAAAAAATTACTTTTATGAAAATTCATTATTATGCCTAAAAACGAACTTATACAAAAATCAATTATAATGATGATTAATATTAAATTAATAATATTATTTTTAAAAAATGGAGACTAATTTTACTTTGAGACCAAATTAATCATTTATATTCTATTATTTATAAAGAATAAATTATTTTTTTTCAAAATAAATTGATATTTGTCATCATATATAGAAAAATTAATATTCTTATAAAAAAAATATATCACACTACTATATAGTTGATATGTTTATTTCCCAAAGATAGTTCAATTTTTAAAATTAATAATCTAGAATTTAAAGATTAATATTTTAAAAACAACGTTATATTACATGAAAAATAATTTAATAATAATTGTAATATTCCCTTTTTGATTGATTAGTTTTTAAAAAATAATATAATGAATATTACTATATAAAATATAATTAATGAATATAAATAAGGAATGTGATTGATTATTATCATTACCTAGGTTGTTACACCATTCCCCCATTTTATATATTTTATCCTCACAATTTTTTTAACTACATAAACAAATGAAGATATTTTTCCTTCATTTGATTTTATGATTCTCATATTGGTTTTTCAACCATGTGGTCTTACCCATAACATTATCTTGTTAAATTACATTATTCTTCCACTATTTCCCATTGAATTAATGAATCTACGAGGGTTATTTATTATAAGAATTCTTTTATTCCAACCAAACTACTTCGAGGATCATAACATGAGAGTCATATATATGATTTAAAATAAACATTAAACGCATCCTATGTTTATGATAATCACCAAGGTGAGTCACTCTATAGGTTACTGATCCATATTTCACTATGATTTCCTGTGGTCTAATGAACCTTATACTAATATTCCCTTTTATCCAAAATTTATTAAGTTTTTTCAAGAAGATACATTAATGAATACATGGTTTCCTTCCATGAATGAAATAAATTATATTTTACTGTTTTTATTATCAAAATTCTTTTTAGAAACCTACCAAATATATAGCTAAATCCACCTCACTTTCTCAATTACTTTATAATCCAACACCATTCTCAACAACTCCACTCACATACATCATCCCAAAAAGAAATTGTCTTAATCCTTTTTATAAATAATGTTTCAAAAGGTTCATTATAAATACTGAAAAGAAAACCCCTATTATTTAAAAATCAATCACAAGAAGGTTGTTGATCCCAACATCAATACCGATCCATTGAATAAGAATTATTAATTTATTCTAATGTAATAATCATTCAATTAGGTGGTCCAATTTTTTTGGGGGGGAAAGTAGTTTTAATAAAAATTAAATAAGTACTTAATGAATTGTGAAGGATATTACAATAATTATATGTATACTTAAGATAATTTTTAGTTACAATTGATACATGAACTCCATATAACATGACCATCTACTTGATGTACAATATGTGTAGATGATATAAATATATAATATTTCAAATGGTAAATATGTGTGTATATTTTTGTAAGATGATCAATAAAAACTTTAAACAAATTATCTACACATGATGGTTTTGGTTATCCAAACATGAAATCCAAGAAGTTTTTTCTATTTTAACATTAGCAAAAAAATTATTAATAATACCATTTTGTAATTTTCACACATCATTACCACGTTTAGAAATCAAACATTTCATTTTATACATTGAAATATAATTATTCAACATATAACACTTGTTATTCTATCGATGGTATTTATATATCTTATTACATGGATGAATTGAATAGGGAGGTTTTTGATATTTTATCAACAATTCATTTATCAAATGGTAGATAACTGAAAAAATTGATTTCCCTAATATAAAATCACTTTCCAGGTGAATGTAAAATTCTAGAAATATTACATTCATTATATTTTCAACCATTCCATGTAAATCATGATGATTTTTTTTAATTATTAACTATTTTATGAAAATTTTAATATGTTAAACCTCATAACAAAATATTGGATGTTCCTTCAAAAACAATTCTAGGATATCATTAATAAATCATTTACCAAACGATCACATTTAAAACATAACAAGGTTTATGATGCATTGTCTCTATGAATCAAATAATAATCTTCTTTTATTGATTTTATTTTATGGTAATAAATCAATAAATAATAACCATTTATAAATTCTAGACACTTTTTATACCATATATTAAACTACATATCTCTGAATAAATATTTTTTTTTCAATTTAGAGTATTGAATATTTCTATTTTTAATCCATAAAAAGGATGAAAATATGTTTTTAATTAAACCCCTATAACACATAATTAAATTATTTGTGCAATTTAATTTAAATCATGTGGTTTTTGTTTATATAAATCGTAATCAATTTCATAATCCTTCGTCCTCATAAAAACACATGTCACTTCAATAATGAAACCAATAGTTGGAAAAATTAATTGTTTTTAAAGGGTAGGGCCATGGTATGTAGCCACATACCTATCCATACATTGGAAGTTCTACGAGGATGCTCACTCTCTATGATTAATATTGGCTAGAAGTTTCCCTACCCATTCTACCTGGAATTCCTCCAAGGTGTAGTTGATCTATTGGTTACCACATATCGATGAAATCATGATTAATGTTTATTTCAGATGAAAATTGAGGGCTAAACATTTGGTTCCATGACTCATGACCCTAATGGATATATGATTTTTGTGTTTAATTTTTTTTAACAATTAGATGACTCTCTATTTATGAGGAATGTTCAATTCTTATTGTAATCAAATTACTCCACCCAAAAAAATATTATTGTAGATGTGGAAGAGATTTATTCTTCTATCATATGTATCTCTCCAAAAAATTCTTCTCCAATCCATGAAATATCAAATACATGATTCATATATTCAAGACACACATTAGTAATGATATATATTTATTCATAACTGCTAAAAGGGAATATTGTTGTAAATGGTCTTTCTTACTAGAATAGCTACAATTTTCCCCAAATTTTATTTTTAAATATTGTATCCCCTCCACATCATTTTATTTGATCTTTTAATTCGAGATTTCCTTATGATCTAGTACAATAAGATCGCTTGGTCCCCTGTGATGCACTTTCCTCCTCTTGTTCACCCATTTAAATGAATTATTGTATTTCTTGATTTTGAAAAGGGCAGGACAAAAACTAGAGAATTCACCTATCTAATATTTATTAATTAATAAAAATCACCAGAATCATTTATCCAGATAAATTTAGATCCTTTTGGAGTTAACTCAGTACGTTTTCATCTTAAATGATAATAATTTTTTGAAAATCGATTGTAGTAAACTAATAATCTATGAAATATATGATTCTCAATGATAAATTTAGATTATCGATATTAATTAAAAAAATAATTTTGTTATTTAAATAATTAATAAATCATTAACACAATATTATATTGTAATAATTTTATTTCATAAATAAATCAATCATAATAAATATTCCATATATCCTATTTTATTTCGAGTTATGAAAAAATATTCCTTATGTGTCTTTCTTGACCCTCATGATTTTATGAATAAATAAATATAAAATTAATAAAAACAACCACACTATTATTAATTTTAAATATGTTTTTAAATTAAATCATGATGATATACCCCTTGAGTAGCTATATTGATACACATATTATCATAATGTCTAAAGACATTGTAATTAATATTTCTCTAAATCCTTTAGCTATCTATTACCATATTTATATTTTTTGTACATTGTTTTTATTATAGTCATAAGAAATATTACTAAAAGTAACACACCGATAATGTATTACCAATCCTATCAGACGTTATTATATAATTTTGGTAGCACACGTGGAGAATGGTGTGGCAATACATCCCGATTTAATTGTAGATTGATTATCTATTTCATTTCACCATGACTGTTCCCCACTCCGGTCATCACGTGGTACATAATTTTCATAAAATTTCATATCATCCTTCTCAGAAAAGTAAATAAATATATAGTAAAATTTAAGGTATGATGAGGTTATTTATATATTAAATAATAGTTTAAATACTAGGTAAAACATATTAATTTTACAATCAGTGGCCTAGAATAATTCTATGTGTACTTGATGAATATGCAAAATTTCATCACATATAGATGATGTATCATAAGGTTTATTATTTAATTTCATTAATAGTTTTGAAATTGAAATTCCAAAAACCATAGGGAAATATTTATCTACAAATTGAAGCTAAAATGAATTTGATTCCATGTAATTATTCTATTCTCTCTACTTTATAATTAAATAATTACCAATAATGATAAAATTCACCTTCAATATGGTTAATGGATAGAGTTACTATATAATGTTATGAACATCCCTAGAATTTGAATATTTTTATTACGAATTTGTACATCCTTCAGATACAACGATATAAATGTTTCCACATAAACTTGAAAGGGTTTTATTTCATAAAATACTGAACTATCAACATGTTAATATATATTAAAATATTTTTCTCTCTATCATATATGACAATAATATTTTATCCTATGTCATATAATCCATAACTATAATAAATTAATTAGTTCCGACTCTAACAATTCCATGATTTTGATTTAGAATGAAATTATGCTCTCTATATGATCCAAAATAAGATTTTATATTCCCTAGATGAAAACCCATTATAATAGACATCGATTTCCAAAGTCATCTTTGTAATATTCAGATAGTACATTATTCCACCATAATTGTAATATATAATCTCTCAATGGTGTTGTAATATCATTATCCCATCCTATAATGTAATATAATCCTTTCCTCTAATAGAAATAATGTAGATATAGGTTTAGATCATTAAATCATCTTGCGTTTTAGTTATTAATTCATTTTTGTACATTTTGAAGAACTTTTTAGTTTATAGTTTTATAGAATCATGGAAAAAATCATACATAAAGACCCATATATTAAAAGGTACAGAAATATACTCCCCATATACTTTCCCACAATTTAAATCATTTAAAATTGAAAACTTATTTTCATATAAAATATTTATGACATTCAATGTGGATTCAAATTTGTTCTTACTAATCCTTAAATTCAATAATAAAATGTTTGATATGTGGGATGAACAAAACAATTTCCGAATGGGACATAGATATAACAAATAAATTAGTAATGTATGAAATCATGAGAAAAATATATTATTTTCATTTTTCAAAACATTTTTTGAGAATACTAAATGAAACATACACAATGAAAAATCACACTCGTTTTGGTCAAATAATACCATTAAAATTCATATCATGAATATATCAATCCTTTAATTAAAATCATAACATTGCATTCATAACCTATTTTAGAAATAATTATATACATATTAAATCCATAGCATAATAATCCTTGAATATCTACCTCTTCCATTCCATTGAAGACAAGGAACATTACTAAATTCATTGGATTACTATATTGGGATCACCTAGGGTATTATATTAATTCGGTATAGTATTATTATTATATATATTGGACTCACTCTTCACTTACACTATATTATGATGACCTATCATATACGTTATATCAATCACACCAGTCATCATAAATAATTATGACACACTATAATATAAATAACAAATATTATTTATTCCCACTATTCAAATTGAAACCCATGAAAAACACTTTTGAACCTATATGAAAAATATGTACATACATTTAAATTCAATTTAATTTTAAAAACATCTTTCCAAGAGTAAAATACCATAACAAAGGGATTAAGTCTTTTATAATGAAAAAATTTAATATTTTATTGAAAAAAACAAAATAATGGTTTTAGATGTTGTAAAATATATTAAGATATATAACTTATAATATGAAATTGAGTTCTTTATTTTTAAATTGAAGTGAAAACATACCATATAAAATATTTAAAAATATTAGATTTGAAAACAATATAAATATACGGAAAATATTGATAAAATTTATTCTATAATTCATTAATATACATATTAATAAATATATAAAATTATTTTATTAAATTTTAAATTTTGGAAAATTGATCCTAAAAGAAATCACTAAAACATATATAATGAGATTTTATGTTTTAGTGTACCATTCCTCATGTCTAGAATGTAATGTATATTATTTATCTTACTGAATAATAGAATTATGTAAATAAATTACTTAGTTACTAACATATTAATTTTATGTTAAATTATCACCTTCCCTTTTATTTAATAAATAAAATATCATTACATAATTACATTAAATGTCGACATTACATTAGAAGGTTTTTATTATGTTTGGTTTTTAAACCAAAAACAGTCATCAGTATGTTTACAAGTTAAAAGGTCTCATTATTGCATAAACTCTAGAATTATAATTTTTTACATAAATATAATTTTTATGCATCAATTTTTCATATACATCCATAAATGTTAAATGATAATAAAAAATGATATCACTTAGAGGTGGTGGTATTCCCCAAGTACAAATGAATGATGTTATCATTTTTTAAAGGATAGAAGGGTGAGTAAGATTATAATATATTATCAATAATGAATCATTATAATAACATGGATATAATATAAGTATATTAACTCTGTCATCATAAACCCCCTGGCATGCGGTGGTGGAAAATGAAACACATCAATTTGGGCAGGCGGTGATCCACATATACTCATGAGTGATGTTTTCATTTCCCATATAATGTAAATTTTGATGAAAAAAGGTTTTACCAAAATCATTATTGAAATTATATATATGAAATATTAGTATTTTATCATTACATCATGCTTATCTATGATTTTAAGTAGTTGGAAGAAGATTAAACTTAGAATAGGTTGGTTTGTATTTATAACTTCCACTCAGATAACCTCTTTGTCTTACCACTAATTCCTTCAATGTTTTTTCATTCAGGTCACACCAACACCTCTTAGACATACTTTTTAATGTTAGGGGAGAATTTTACTAGATCATACTAAACTAATAGTATCCACATGTATAATGTATAAGTGATATATTTCTCCCTTTTACATGATAGGGTGAATAATTCATGGAATCACACAATGTATTAACTTTATATAAATTACTTTTTACGGTTGAATATAAAAATTAAAAAATTAATTGTTTAATTTGTCCTTAGTTTAAATACATTAATCAAATAAAATTTAGAAAAGGCTGATGTGGTTTTTTTCACCATTATCTCTTAGTTGTAACCCATATTAAGCCTTTTGATGATAACATCAATATTAATGTTTTTTATTCACTATACTTTTATTGAATATTTATATTAAAGGACATGTCAAAAATATGTGGACCATGGATGATATTCTAAGCCATATCATATTACCAGGGTTGAAGATAATATATTTTATTATAATATACAGTTAAAATAAATTTTCAACAAATCATTTAATTTGAAAATACTATCATCAAGATGGAAATGAAGTTAAATTATAATCCTTTAAAAAAATCAAATTTTTTATAATGATCTATAAAATTATTTGGACACTAGAAATCAGCATAATAATATAACATTTAATTTTTTTAATTTAATTTCTGGATATTTTTAACTTTTGCACAAGTAATTTTTTAGTACTATATAAATATTTAAAGTAACGTTATAATTACTAAAAAATAAACAAATCATATTACATGATAAAATATCATTCCTTTTTAAAATACCCATTATGTACATGATATATCAAATTTATTATTTAAGAAAAAAAATATAAACATACTTAAATAAAGATTGTGAAATTTTGATTTTCATATATAGTTTTAATTATATTAAAGTCATTAAAAAATGTAAGTAAATAAAATATTAA
This sequence comes from Viscum album, assembly GCA_963277665.1. Taxonomy (NCBI): domain Eukaryota; kingdom Viridiplantae; phylum Streptophyta; class Magnoliopsida; order Santalales; family Viscaceae; genus Viscum; species Viscum album. The sequence goes on along the minus strand of OY728164.1, from coordinate 915,215,398 downwards.
AATTTTAGGAAAATTTATGGTCATGATCGAATTTTTTTTTAATAATGAAATACTACTATTTTTGAGTGTATTATACATTATTACATAATTTTTTAACACTAATTACATAATTTAATATTGCTTGGGTGATAAATATTTAATATGGTTTATATTTATAATGGACAACAAATAAAAATATCTTATTTACATAATTTAGAAACCATAATTCCAAAAATGAATTTTATTTTTCATGATTCATTATTTATAAGTGGAAAAAGTGAATTTAATATTAAATCTAAAAATGAAATAAAAATGGGTTTTAGAAAAATGATTCTTATTTCCAACAATGAATTTACACTGAAATATGGAATAATAACTATTCTAATTTAATTAAAAAGATTTTTCTTATAATTATGGGATAATGTTTTTAATTTAATATTAATTTAGACATTTGAATAAGATTATTTAATTATAATATACTTTCATTTAAAAAAATGGAATTTTCACTATTCACTAAAATATCAATATTTATGAAAAAACAATTCACCTTAAATAACATACAAATGATGATTTTAATAATGATGGTAATTTTAAAAAAAAATAAAAAATTCACAAATTAGGCATGTAAATAAAACCATATAAAAATTTAAATGTATATAATAAAAAAACTATTTCCTTTTTTATTAATAAATACTTAATTGACATATTATGATTATAAATATGTATATTCTAATAATGTAAAATTAATATATCTTGAATTTTATTAACTGCTTTAAATTATCATTTAAAACTATACAATATAATTCATTATGAATTTAACAACAAATATTCATATAAATAATAAATAAATATACTATTTAATAAATAGAAAATAAATATTTATTCATTATTTTTCTTATAAAAACTATCTTAACCAATTAGTAATGTAATATATTTGATCAATAAAAGATTAATAATTAATAACCCACAAACGAGAATAATTTTATTAAACATATATCATAATAATTTTTTTAATATTTTATTGAGGTTTGGAAACATTTACTATGTGATTTGATAGTCCAAATTCTCAAAGAAATTAGGTAGAGCTGCCTATAGACCAAAGTACAAATATTATAAAATGGAAATTAAACGATACAGAAATTAGTCAATTTATTTTTTTAAACCATATAAGAACACATACTGTAAAATATAATCCCAATATTATGGTAAATATTTCAAATAATGATGCATGAAAATGTCATTAAACTATATGCTCAATATCAATATCTCTGAAATTTATGAAATGAACAAACCCATAAGACATCATGTTATAGTACATATTTAACATTTTTCATACACATAAAAGGGTCTAATATATCAATATATTTTAAGTAATAGAATGGAAAACTTTTTTCTCACGTTATTCATAAAACAACAACACTCATGATACTCCAAATCATACTACATTGGGAAAATATGTCATCATGAGTTTCCTCAATACATCAAAGTGAATGATTAATAACATTCATTAATAATAATCAAAACATTTGAGTATCAACACACACATATAAAAATATGAAAATCTAATGATAGATATAAATTTGTATTTCCTTCTAGCCAGTCATGTTCTAATAATCACATACACATGAAATTACCAAGAAAGTGCATCATGATAATGTTACATAATTTATTATAAGTATCATCCCTCGATAGCCTATATAATTTGTATCATAAAAAGTTACACCATTCAGTTATGGAACATATGTATTTTTTGTATGCAATATGTAATTTTTATGTTAATTTAATAGAGGGAAACATCTATGACCACTGTATATGATTGTTACTCTTAAGATATTATAACATTCTTAATAATAAATAATAATAACATTTGTGTGATATTATGTCAATCAATACAAAAAACCTGAATATATTCAATGATATTGTGCATAAAAGTTGTTTATATGGAACCAACCTTAGAAGGCTCCCAATTGAAATAGAACCAAATTCTAAAAACATTTTTTCCATTATCTCTCACATGATATCAACTATTTTATATAGATAATAATTTATTCAGGGGGTGTATCATGTTTTCTTTTATAGAATCACTTCACATAAAACACTTTCCATTAAATAGAAATTGCACAAGTGGTGATACATTCAAAGTATGTTCTTTATATATTTGTGTGACTTTCCTCTTTTAACGGAGACACCACTTCTGTATTAACATAATATAATATTATATGGTATTTATTAATATTTATAAAATTAATCATGTTTACAATGTTTGAAATCCAAAATGATTTTCTTGATGCATCATATGATTCTTCATACATAGACCCCACTGTAGAATTGTTGAAAACTGGCTATTTTTAACTGTTCCATCTCATAAATCCACCATTAAAACTAATGATATATCCAAACTATAAAATAATATCACTATGAGAATTTTAAGATAAATCATCAGTAAATCCCTTAAATACAAAAACCCTATAACATCAAAAAAGTACAATTATATCCTTATTTCTTCTAAGATACTTAAGGACAACCTTGAACATAGTGTAATTTTGTTCCTGTGGATCTTCATTATATCATTCTATCAGGATAAATGAGTGAGAATCACTAGTCCTAGTAGATAAATTTTAACAAATGGTGACTCCTATCATAAAATAGTATGCGATATTAGCCATTTTCACATTTTTCTCTTCTATAAGATGACACAATTTCACAGAATAATGTTTACAAGGTGATATTGGAACTAATCATCACATAGATTGTTCCACATTAAATCTAATTAGTTTATAGTCAATGTATTTTTAATTATATTTTCCAAAAATACCCACGGATATATCATGATTGATCATGAACTATAGAATCTTGGAGGATTCCCCTAACACCTTCAAATATATCAGATTTTCTAACTAGAATTTAACTAAAAATATGATATGAAGGTAATTTTTAAAATGTAATAATTTATTTACATAAATGACTAAGATAATCATCAAACACTCAGTAAAACCCTAAAATATATGACTTAGACTTTTTCTAAAAGAAATGAAATTATTTTACGACTGATTGAACTGAATGTTCCATGGTTGAGATTCTTTCATCAATCAATAAGTGGATCTCTATAACATACAAACCATTTTGGATTTTATGGTGTTAGAAACCCTTTATATTATGTCAAATATACATTTTTATAATGGTTTTATTTTCCAAAATCTATTTTTACATTCATTTAAAAAATCTCAATGTCATGTATGATACTTTTGAAAGAAGAATTCTAATTGATTAAAATCGGGAAACTGTTGATTCAATATGTGTTTTGAATTTCCCATTCATCTTTTTTGGTTAGGAAATCACAAATTAAATGTTCTTCATCATAATGAAATATAATTTTTTTCATCGCTGCCACATGTGTTGTTTGTCATTGTAACCACATATGAGGTTTTTCATCTTAACCACCTATATTTTTATTTTATCGTAATCGAAATATATATTTTTTATAATTTTAATTTCATGTATTGTATCAATATTATTAATTGTATCCATGTATCATATCCTTATTATGAATCATAACCATGTTGTATATTGTATACATATTATTCATCTGTTCCATGTATCGTATCCACATTATGCATCGTAACGATGTATGGTATCCATGTTATGAATCGTAACCATGGTATGTATTATATCCATGTTATGCATCATAACCATGTTATCTATCATATCAATTTTATGAATTGTAACACTGTTATGTGTAGGATTCATCTTATGTATCATAACCATGTTATGCATCATATTTATTTTATTCATCATACTCATATAATGAATTAAACACATGTATTACTCTAATACCGCACACATGTTTCACACTATCCTTATATTCATGCTTTATATATTTATCATACTCATTAAACTATTACATCCTAACCCAAACTATGTCATGAAGTTTGTTATATTCTAATAAAAATGATGTCATATATTCTATTTTGTTTAGACCATTATATTTCTAGGTGTCTAAGTCCCTCTGATTTTTTCAGATAAATATGACCATTGAAATTTTTTTTGACTATTCGATAAGAGGACTATGAATAAGAGGTCATTTATAACAGAGATGAAGAAAGACTTCAACAATTATACATAGTAGAAACACGAATGTGAATTATGTTCTAGAGAGAGATGGTGTAACCACTCTCTTGCTTCATGTGAAAGACTTTAAGATAAACGATGTGAATGTCTTGTTCCTAGTTTTTATATTTCAATAAATGATTTGTTTTTTGTTCGAATGGTCATTCTGATAAAAAAACATGTGATTATGGGGATAGGAAGATGGTGTTTCCGATAATTGTATTGATGGATTTCAATTATATGAATGACAGAGTTTGTAATTAACTTCTTAATTGAGGGCTTCTGTGGAAAGGAATATCGATGTGTCGATCATTGTATTGCGGGAATACCAAGATGGTGTTAAGATAAACCTTTTATCAACGGTGAAAGGGTACCATACTCATTGGGATAAATGAATTTTAATAACCATTACTTTTTTGATGATATTTGTAATATAAATGGAATCATTTTATTTCCTATTTAAACTTATATTCTTTTCTATTGTAATTGTTTTAATTATGTTATATTCATTACATAGTGTATTAAAATATTTTATATGTTGTATGGTAGAGTCATTTACGTTAATCATACATAGGATATTTTATTTTATTCAAACACAATTTTTTTAATAACCTATGGTATCATATTATATTCAACATATCCAGGACCAATTTGATCTTTTGTTTTGTTTCATAAGAGGTTTTATAGATTTTATTTGATTAAGATCTCATAAAAATTGTTACTTCTAAAGAGATTATGTAACGAACCGAATCTTTGGAAAAGGTACAGATCGTTAGTTTTTCTTTATAATAATTTCTTTATGGTTGTAGAATATGTGTAATGTATTAAGGAAGGTTCGGAGAGTGTTCGAGGTTTGTTCGGAGCCCGGGAGTTTGAGAAATGTACTTGCAGATATGGGCGCATGACCTGCGCACGACTTGTGCACGGTTCGGGTAAACCATGTGGCCTTTGGTCTAGAAGTAGGGAGAAATGCACAGTTTGGTAAACCATGCATCCAGTTCTGGGTAAAAATTACCATTTTTCCTTAAATTCTATTTATGCCTAATTCAAATCTTTATTTCTCCTTCCAACGGACAGAACACAAGAGAAGCCCTCCTTGAGCTCCCAAAACTCACTCTCACTCTTTCTCTTGTGGAGCGTTCATCCGGAGTCCAATTATTGATCCTTCATAAGTGTTGTAAGGGACAAGGTAAGGTTATCCTCACGCACCTATTATTCATTGGAAATCCTTTCCATCCATCTTGTTATATTGATGTTGGCTCATATGCCATATTTTCAGGGAATTGGACATAAACATAGATCTCTTCCAACCTACTGTGAATCTGAGGTCAATATCGAGCGAGCCTACGCCTACAACTCGAAGGTAAGTGGTCATGTGTTCTCATTTTGGGGTTTCCGTCGATTTGGGATTATAACGTCATGTCTTTGGTTTTCTTTCCCTAAATCCCTTATTAATATTGACCACTTACTATCTAAATGACCTTTGTGGGATGGGATTGATGAATCTAACCCTATTAGGGTGTTTAGAGGAGGTATAGACCAGGAGTGTTCAACCATAGGTGTTATGACTTTAGATCTGTCCCCTTTTTCACCTTTGAAACAAAACGATTTGTCCTGAAAGGTAATTTTACATGTTAGGAAGATGAGATGACTGGGTTAGAGGTTGGCTAGGATGAGATATCCTGAACCGCATGAATGAATTTTAATGTGTATATGCCATTATTTTCTTATGTGACATTATAAGATGGAAATACCATGCTTTATTAATGTGATATGATATAAGATGTAATTTCTTATATAATGTGGTGTGAATGGTTATGCCATGCTGTGTTGACATTCTTGTGGTAATTAGTGGTTGGGAGGGAGGCATTCTTAACTCGTGCCAAGATGAATCTCAATGTGTTGGGTGGGAGGAATTCTTTCCCCGTGCCAGATAAAATTCATTGAAACCATACGAGAGGCATTTATACCTCGTTCCCATATAACCTTTATGAGTGGGAGGCATTTCTATCCCATTACAGTCACGATGCTTATGGACGAGAGGAATTCTTACCTCGTGCCAGTAACGATTATACGTATGAGAGAATCATGGAAGAGAGGCATGCTTACATTTTTTCCAGTGATAACCTATATGTATGTACTTATACTCCGGAGACTTTTTCAGATTTCTAACCATGAGATGATGTAGGTAGAGCTTCCAGGTGTCCTTCCGAAACCTGAGAGGGAGGGTTGTTTATTTACTTTTCTTTACATACATGAAGTATTACACTCTTTGTTTCATGTGAACTCCTATTTGGATTACACATAGACACCGTTGGTGGTGGCCTACTGAGACATGTATCACACCCTACACGGGCGGCCTCCCGGGCAACCATGTAGACATTACTAATGTATGTACTATTAGGGGAAAAGTCCATGCATCAGGTTGTTGATACATGTATGTTCAAGCTATAGATCTAGAGAAGAGGATCAGGCATGACTAGAGATTCTTGTGGACTACTTTTTTCTCTTTTTATTTTAATGTATTGCATGCTTTCCATATAATTCCATTATATCAGCATGCCATGCATTCATTTTGGACCAGTCACTAATTATGTGTCTTTTGTATATCTATCAGGGGTTTTCTTACTTCTGTCGTTTGGTTTGTATGTTTCCCCTTTTCTCTTATTTGTTCATTGGTTGTGGTTCTTCTATTTGTATTACTTTGTTTCTATTTCTACTGTGTACTCTGGCATGGGGGTATAGTCTCCCCACTGACTTACCATTACACCCCCGTAGCTGGTCAACAGCCCCTGGTTTATTGGGAGATGAGCCAGGGGTCATGTGGCCAACCGAGCTTGGGGTTCAGGTTGAGGGGCAGCCGGGTCCGGGACGTCACAAAGTGCTATCAAAGGTTTTCCTTATTTCATTCTTGCTTTACTATTTGGTGATGATAGACTTGGAGAATGGGAACACATAGGGACTTTAACATGATCCATGATTGGATGTCGCGAACCCATGTACGGGGTATGGGATAAGATTCCAATTTTATGTTGTTAATGATTATGCAATTTACTGTTGATATCGTTTCACCATTGGGTGCTTCACATGTCTTGTGATGTTATTATGATTTTCAATGTTTGAATATGGATTTCAGGGTTCGACCGGATGAAATGAGGGTTATGCATTAGAACATGTATCATGGTAGGCACAATATGAGTAGGCCATTCATCTTTCCATGCCACGTCTAAATATTCACCGAGCATTCCTTATTGGTTATTTCTATGCCTTGTTAATATGTGTGAAATTGTTATAACCCTCTTTCTAGGTTGTGAATTGGGGAATGAGGTGGTTTTAGTGGGTTTCAAACATTGTTTTATATGTTGAATGGGCCCTTATGGATAGGAAAATGGCATTCCAACTAAACCAATCATTTGCTTTAAAGGAAATTCAAATGCTTGTTTAGTAGTAGTAAATGAGAAATGACATCCAAGAGTGTGTCATCTTTCATTTCATGAGATGTATGGGCACTTATGGGATAGGAAATGCCATATCACTGGATTAAGATAGATTTGAACAGTCGCATGTTTTATTAAGAATACCTATGGGTGGGGATAGGTGATCTTAGGTGTAGGTAGGCTTAGTAGCTATCCTAGCTTCTAGAGTTCAATCTTTAAATTTGTTGGTTTCTTCTTTTGAGACGTTCATTTAGAATTGTTGCAATATTCCTCTGAGACATCTTCGAGTCGCGCATACTGAAGGTGGCAACGATCACATTCTTGAGGTGGCGTGCCCTAAGCCGCTAGCTGATCTACTTGTCGAGCCACCTGTGGCTCCTCTTGCTATTCCTTATATGGGCTCTGATGCCCAGTTCTGTGAGAACATTTTGCGTTTGACGCAGAGTGTGCAAGGTGGAGTGCGACCTGCCCTGAGTATGGCATGGTTGACCTACGAGTTTTAGTCTCATCATCCTCCTATGTTTACAGGGGATGGTAGAACTTTTGCAAAGGATTTTTGGTTGGAGGTTATTCTGACAATCTATGAGTAGCTTGAGACGCCACTAGAGCGGAGGGTCAAGGTCCCAGCTTATATGCTACATGGTTCAGCCCGGAGGTGGTGGGATTTCATCACCCAGACGAGACAACAGAGAGATATGATCTAGACTGATTTCCAGACCATCTTCTATGATTATTTCATTCCCTATACATTGAGGGATGAAAGAGATAATGAGTTTATGAATCTGCAGCAAGGGACCATGACAGTCATGGAATATTCATCCCGTATCATGGAGATTCAGCGTTTTGTTCCTACACTAGATGCTGATGATCTCACGGCCACCAGGCGATTTGTGGATGGGCTGTGTTATGCCATCCGGGAACAGGTTAACATGTTCAGGTTGACAACCGTTTCATAAATTCTCAATCATGAGTTGATCACAGAGAGAAATTTGAGAGATGTAGATAATGCGAACCAGGGCGTTTCGGCACCAAAGGGTTCCAGTGGATCCTCTTCTGGGAAGAAGCGGATTTTTGTGGACTCTCACGGTATTAGTGGTGGTCAGACCTTTTTCACAGGTGGTACACTTATTTGTCACCAATGTAGGGTGCCATGGCATATGAAGAGGTAGTGTACGCGAAACCCGGTGGAGCGCAGAGGTTGTGGTAGGTTGGTTCATCTCTACCGCTTCGTCAGGACTTTTCCCCCAGGGTATAATGAGAAGGGATCTGTACCTACTCCATGATCTGGTGAGGGATCAGTAGGATCACATCAGTCAGGCTGTTGGAATACCGCCGGCTGATTAGGTCGTGGTGGCAGTCGAGGCAGAGGTAATCATGAGATTGACTCTCAATGCCACCTGGGTGGGTTTGATCATGGTAGCCAGGATATGACCCAGGGGTGTGTTGCCATCCAGTTTTATGAATTCAAGCCTATGCCACAGTAGTAGCATGTCGGACCATCTACTGTACAAGGTGTGATTCTAGTTTCCTCTACATTAGTATTTGATTTGTTTGATACATGCGCTTCTCACTCTTTTATATCAGAGGCAATTATTGGATGTTTGGGATTTGACTTTGAGTTATATCATGGCATGATCGTGTTTTATACCCCATTAGGTATCCATTTAGAGGGAGTTCATCATTTCCAAAATTTTCCCCTCAAGGTGGGCGGTTACCTTTTCATGTGGAGCCTGTATGTTCTGGATATGACAGGTTTTGATGTAATAGTCGGGATGGACTGGTTAGTTATCTACAGTTCCCAGATTGACTGTTATCATTAGAGGGTGGTTTTTACATCACCAGAGGGTAACACATATATGCATAAGGGGGAATGTTATTTTAGTGTGACATGAGCAGGATCAGAGCACCATAGTTTAGGTGGCGTCACGTCATAGGTTTCCAGTCTTTATCTCGATGACCAAGGATTACAATACTATTTTTATCTTCCCATGGTGGAGCACATCAGAGATGTATTTCCTGATGATTTCTCTGGCCTACCTCTAGTGCGAGAGGTGGAGTTTACTATTGAGCTTATACCAGGAGCAGCACCAGTGACCATTCCTCCTTATAGTATGGCACCTAAGGAACTCCTGGAGCTCAAGAGTAAGTTGGAGGACCTGGAAGAAAAATGATTTATACGTCCCAGTACCTCTCCTTAGGGATTGCTGGTCCTCTTTTCCATGATGGCTGATGGTACCCTTCATCTTTTCATGGATTATCGTAAGTTAAATTAGCTGACTATTAATAATCGGTATCCTTTACCTCGATTTGACGACCTCTTCGATCATGTATGAGGAGGGAAGGTGTTTTCAATGATAGATTTGAGGTCGGGCTATCACCAGGTGCATGTTAGGACAGGGGAAATACCTCGCATGGAGTTCAGGAGTAGGTAAGGTCTCTATGAGTACCTAGTCATGCCATTTGGGCTTACGAATGGACCTTCAGTGTTTATGGCTCATATGAATTGGATTTTTCACCAGTACCTTGATTCTTTTGTGGTGGTATTTGTGGATGATATCATAGTCTACTCAGGCTCGAGACACGACCATGAAACCCACTTGATATCGTGCTGAATACAATAAGAGATCATCAAATTTATGATAAGCTCATTAAATGCCACTTTTGGATAAATAAGGTTCACTTCCGAGTTCACATCATTTCTGAGTCTGAAGTTTCAACTGACCCTGAGAAGGTGAGTGCTGTAATTTCATGGGAGCAGCCCAAAAACGTCTTTGATATTAGAAGTTTCTTGGGACTTTATGGGTATTATAGGGGTTTTATTCATCAATTTTCATGCCTAGAAGCACCAATTACATCTATGACTAAAAAGGGGGTGAGATTCGATTGGTCAGAACCTTGTTAAGTATCTTTTTTGGAACTGAAGGTCAGACTGACTTAGGCACCAATCTTGATCTTACCGGAGCTGGGAAGAGCTTATACGGTCTTTTGTGACCTGTCAGGTATCAGGCTTGGAGCTGTCTTGATGCAGGAAGAGAGAGTCGTTGCATATGGTTCTCATCAGTTAAAGCCTCATGAACAGAATTATCTGACGCACGACCTCGAGCTCGCAGCGGTTGTACATTCCTTACTCTGTTAGAGACAATACTTGTGGGGAGTGAATTTTGTGGTATTTTCAGACCACAAAAGACTCAAATATATCTTCACTTAGCAGGATCTAAATCTCAGGAAACACAGGTGGGCTGAGTACCTGCAATCCTTAGACTTCAAATTGGCCTACACTCCTGGGAATGGAAATTCAGTAACCGATGCGCTAAGTTAGAAAACTAAGTCACATGTGGTTCAAAAATCTAATGAGGAGTGGAAACTGATGGCCCTATTTTTAGAGATGCACGTTGAGGTTCCGGAGGGGCAGGGTCAAACTATTCTCTCAGCATTAGCGCTGAAGTCTACTTTTTTGGAACGTGTTAGGGAAAGAGAGTTATCTGATCTGGAAGGCCTTTTTCTAATGAAATGTGTTGCAGATGATACCTCTACAGATTGGACCATGGATGAGGGTGATACTTTATTGTTCTGTGGGCGTGTATGGGTCCTGGAATGCATCATATAGGAGCTGACGAGGGATTTCTATGCCTCATCATGGGCAGTTCACCCAAGCATCATCAAAAAGTATTGTGATTTTCGATGACAGTACTGGTGGCCTAACATGAAGCTGGAGATAGCTGGTTAAATTATGCATTGTTCCACCTGTCAATAGGTGAAGGCAAAAAATCATCATCCAGTAGGGCTTTTACATCCATTGTCCATTCTAGAGTAGAAATGGGACGATGTTTATATGGACTTTGTAACTAGTTTACCAATGTCACCTCGTGGGAATGATGCATTACGGGTCATCGTCGACCATATGATGAAGGTCGCGCATTTATTACCTATGCGGGAGACCTTCACGGTTGACCACTTGGGAAGACTGTATGTCTAGGAGATAGTACACCTTCATGGAGTACCTCGTTCTCTTTTCTCGGACATAGATCCTCGTTTTATGTCTCAGTTCTTTTAGGTTTTACAGATGACCTTGAGTACATGGGTACTTTTTAGCACGACCTATCACCCGTAGACAAACTGACAGACCGAGCGCACTATACAGGTAATAGAGGATATGTTAGGTGCCTATGTTCGTGATTTTGGGGGTTCATGAGAGAAACACATTCCTCTTGTCGATTTTAGTTATAACAATATCTTCCAGGCTACCATTGAGATAACACCCTATGAATCCTTATTTGGTAGGCCTTGTCGCTTGACTTTGTGTTGGATTGAAGTAGAGGAGGCAGCTATTCTCGGAACACGTCTTGTATAGAAAACTATAGAGCATATACAACATATTAGGAAGTGTATATAGACAGCTTAGTCTAGAAATCAGTACTATGATAACAAGCACGAACAACTTCTTGGGTTCGAGGTTGGGGACTGAGTTTTCTTGAAGGTCTCACCCAGGTTGGGGAAGAGGCGTGTGTGGAAGTAGGGTAAGCATTCACCAAGGATCATAGGACCCTTTGAGGTGATGGAGAGGATAAGTCCAGTAGCTTACCAGCTTGAACTTCTGTAGAGATATCATGCCATGCATGATGATTTTCTTGTATCTCACCAATGTCGGTACTTTTCAGATCCGAGTCATGTTTTTCCACCTTATGAGGTTGAACTAGATATGTATTCTTCCTTCGAGGAGTATCCGATGCGATTTATTGACCAGAGTGTGAAGACACCCCATCGTAGGTCTATTTCTCTTGTACGGGTGCTATGGCAGCATAGCCAGGTATAGCACGAGACCTAGGAGTGATAGGTTGATATACGTTATCAATGGCCAGAGATTTTTGTTGATGACACCTTAGTACCCTCGGGAGGCCAACTCGGGGACGAGTTGCTTTAAGGAGGTGAATTGTAACAACCCACCTCTTTGCCAAAGGTAGAGATCATTAAATTTTCTTTCTAATTTTTCCCATAATCTTTTAGAATGTTTGTAATGTTTTATGGATGTTACAGGGAGTGTATAAGGTTTGTTCGGAGCCCCGAAGTTTGAGAAATGGACTTACAGATAGGGGCGCATGGCATGCGCACAGCTTGCGCACGGTTTGGGTAAACCCTGTGGCCTTTGGTCTGGATGCAGGGAGGTGCACATGGTTTGGGTAAACCGTGTGCCTAACCCATGTGACCCTTTTTCTAGAGGGATGAAGTGTGCATCATTTCCACATGGTTTGGTAAACCGTGCGCCTAAACCGTGCGACTAGTTCTGGGTAAAAATTTCCAATTTTCCCTATATTCTATTTAAGACGAAATCTATTCTTTCATTCTCCTTTCCACGGACAGAACATAGGAGGAGACCTCATTGAGCTCCCCAACCTCTCTCTAACTCTTTCTCTTATGGATCCTTCATCTGGAGTCCGATTATTGATCCGTCGGAAGCATTGTAAGTGCCAAGGTTAGGCTAACCTCACAAACCCCTCCTTCATCAGCAAACCTCGCCTTCTGTCTTGTTATTTTGATGTAGGTTCATATGCCCTATTTTCTGGGCATTGGACTGGAACTCAGATCTCTTCCAACCTACTGTGAATCTGAGGTCGATATCGAGATATCCTACACCTACAGCTCTAAAGTATGTGGTCATGTGTTCTCATTTTCAGTTTTCCATCACTTTGGGTTTATAACGTCGTGTCGTGGGTTTCCTTTGCAAAAAACCCTAATTTATATTGACCACTTACTAACTAATAGACCTGTGTGGGATGGGATTGATGAATCTAACCATGTTAGGGAGTTTAGAGATGGTATGGACCAGGAGTGGTCAACCACATGCATTATGCCTTGAGAATTGGCCCCCATTTCACCTTTGAACCCTAACGATATTTCCTTAAATTTAATTTGCCATGTCAGGTAGATGCGATGACTTGGTTAGAGGTTGGCTAGGATGAGATAGCTTGAACCCCTTAAATGAATTGAAATGGGAATATACCATGCATTGCTTATGTGACATTATAATATCGAAATTCCATGTTGTATTAATGTGATATGATATAATATGTAATTCCTTATATAATGTGATGTGAATGGTTATGCCTTGCTATGTTGAAATGCTTATTGTAATCTGTGTTTGGGCAGGAGGAATTCTTACCTCGTTCCAAGATGAATCCTCGCGTGTTGGGAAGGAGAAATTCTTACCCCGTGCCAAGATAAATCTCTGTGTGTTTGGCGGGAGGCATTCTTACCCCATGCTAGATGAAATTCAGTAAAACAGGATGAGAGGAAATTACACCTCATGCATATATAACCTTTATGGGTGGGAGGAATTTCTACCCCACACCAGTCACGGTGCTTGTTGACGAGTTTCATGATTACCTCGTGCCAGTGATAACCTATATATATGTACTTATACTCTGGAGACTTGTTCATATTTCCTACCATGAGATGATGTTGCTAGACATGCCAGGAGTCCTTCCGGAACCTGAGCGGAAGGGTTGTTTATTTACATTTCTTTACTTATATGCAGTATATCACTCATTGTTTCATGCGAACACCTATTTGGATTACAAATAGACACCATTTGTGGTTTCCTACTAATACTTGTCTCACACCCTACTCGGGCGGCCTCCTAGGAACCCGTGTAGACATTACTGATGCAGGTACTAGTAGGGGAAAAGGCCCAGCATCAGGTTGTTGATACACTTATGTTCTAGCTAGAGATCAAGAGCAGTGGATTGATCTTGGAAAGAGATTCTCATGGACTACTTTTGTATTTTTTGTATTAATTTATAGAATGTGTGCAATCTACATCCATTGTATCATAATTCCATCCATCCATTTTGGACCAAACAATGCCTATGTGGATTTTGTATAGTTATCTGGGTTTTCCTTACTTATGTCGTTTGGTTTGTATGTTTCCCCCTTTCTCCTATTTTCCCTTTGGTTGTGCTTCCGCTATTTGTATTACTTTGCTACTAATTCCGCAGCATACTCTGACATGGAGGTATAGTCTCCCCACTGACTTACCATTACACCCCCGCTGCTAGTCAGCAGCCCCTGGCCTATGGGGATATAAGCTAGGGGTCATGTGGCCAACCGGGATTGGGGCTCGGGTTGTGGGGCAGCCAGGTCTGGGACGTCACAGTTTAAATACAAAACATTTAAACGTACGTTCACCCCCTCTTGTATTTTTCCATCTCTTATAAATTTACATATTTATTTTGATCCTTAAATTGGAATCCAAGGAAAGTTTCCACTAATTTATTTTACTTGATTTATTTATTTTATTAAGACATCTATATTTTTTATAAACCCTTTTTTTATAATAACTTACTTCACTAACATGTAGAGTGTAAACTTGTAGTTTTATAAAATTATTGGAATGAATATTGGATCATTTTTTATTCTAAACCCATATAGACCACCTATTTCGAATGGGAATGATTATGAGAACTCAATTGATCTAATGAATACATTATTTATTAATATGGAAGAAGATAATTTTGTGATGCTCGCTGGATATTACAAAATTACAATCAAGGAAGTCAGAACATTCCCCAACCATTAGAAACATGAATATAAACTAAATTAAAAGGTTCAAAATTCATTGTTATTTTTTCAAAGACTTGGAATATATACTTTCCGATATCATCATGTGAAACTGCCAACTGTATCCAGAATAATTTGGAAGTCATACAATTTGAAAATCTAATTTTATAGAAACAAGATGAGTAATACTCCGAGTTCAATATTATGTTTATGTTTTTCTTTTTGGAGAACCAGTATGAAAGTATCAATGAATATTTATGACAATAGTCAACAATATTCAATATATGAGAGAAAAATTCATTGATTATAAAATAATTATTGACAATATTACTGATATCATGCCCATCGATTGTGAATAAAAAAAGGAAAAATATTGATTTGAACATTAATTTAACTCAAATCTCTCTCGATGAATTATTTGGAACTCTCTTATATCTTGAGACAATAATTAAAAGAGATTTAGAATTTATTAAGAAGAATAATGGTAATGGAACTGTTGATTTTACTACTACATCTAATTCCAAGAATACTGAAATCACAACAATATCAAAATCTATGAAATATGTAGCTATATCCAAATCTAGTGAAAGTTATCAATTAGAGAATTGAGTATTTTATCATGAATTACGAAAGAAAAATATTATGGGAATGCAAATTTTTTGTTATAAATTCATGAAGAAATCAATAGATGATAAGAAAGACTCATAAGTTACTTGTTTTGAATATAAAAGAGTAGGTCATATTAGGCCAGATTGTACTTTTCTTAAAAAGAAATATAGAAAGGATAAATATTCAAAATGAAATATGAAAAAGTAGTATAAGTATAATATAGTGAAATTCATGAAGGTAAATGATACCAGGAGTTCTAGTGGTGGTTACACTTTATATAGATATTTTGAATATGAATCCCTTGGTCAAAAGAATATTGCACTTATAGCCAGACTATATATTGAAATTCATTGTCTCAAAGATAAGTTACAGAACATCGAATCTCTCAAAAAATACTATTTAAATTCCAACATATCAAAACAGAAATATTATTATTATTTGGATAATGAATCTTCCCTGATCGAGGATATTTTACATTCTTATGGAAGAAGTTTCTGTATTTTCAAAACCACATGAGAATGAGATATTCATTATGAAGAAAAAAATGATATGTAAAATTCAAGAATATATATTATTACAAAATAAGATTAAAATATTTAAAAATATAATTATGAGAAAACACTTCATTAAGTAAATATTTCTTAAAAACATATAGTAGTAAATTTTAAAATGTAATATATTTATAATAACTTTGAAAAACTTGTTTTAGCGAAATTTTTTTTGAATCAAATGCTAATAACAAAATAATTTTTGCGAGACTGAATTTTTTTTCATTAGACTAAAATTTGAAATTTTTTGTTTTAAGAACCATTTATCAATATTTAAATTGCTTAATGAAAAGTCTAAAACGATGTATTCACAAATTCTTCCAATATGGAATAATTATATTATAAGTTACAATTTATATAAACATATTTTATACATAACTATTTCATTCCAAAAAGTACCCCATTTTTCACAAATAGATAGAGTGGTAGAAATTGGGAAATAAGTTGTTACCTTAAAGAACTAAATATATATGATTTCATAAAGCTCACATTGAAAGAAATGTGGATTTTTTATGTTATTTAACTAATATATTTGGATCCAATCTATTTTTGGTTTCAAAAAACTAATTATTTCATTTTCTAGAAGACAAAAAGTATACTAACAACCAGTTGATTTTCCACGTTGATAGTAAATGTTCTCAACATATGACAAGAAATAAAGATTTCATTGAAAAATTCATTGAAATGAAATGTGGATGAGTGACCTTCGGGGACAATGCTCAATGAATGATCATTGGTATAGTTAATTTTGTTCTATTAGAAAATTCTTTAATTTAAAATTCATTGTTTGTGAAATATACTAATCACATCAATATAATCATAAGTTGATTATGTGATGAGGTTTACCTTGTGAATTTTAGTAATTTTAATGTATTGATCTCAATTACAATGATGAATTCATTATATCTGCCCAGAGTGAGGAGAATGTATATACACTAAACATTGAAGACAATAGGATCAAATACAAACCCTGATTAAGTGTAATGGAAGAACAATCTTGGTTATGGAAAAAAAGGTTAAGACATTGTTACCTCAGTAACATATGAAAACACTCAATGAAAATACATGGTAAGTATCTACAATATCACTTTCTTTATTCATCAAAAGTATATAAAAATTTTCAAAATGGAAGGCAACATAAAACTAGATTTAAATATATTAATGAATTTTCAACTACTAATGAATTATTGTTTGTGCATAGGAATATTTTTGTTCCTATACAATTTATATTTATTAGAGGAAAATACTATGTATTTTTCTATTTGATGACTACAACAAATTTACAAGGGTCTATTTTATTGAAACGAAAAAATTATACATTTTACTTTTTCAAAAAATTTGGAGACCTGTTAAAAATGAGAAGAACCTATGCCAAATAACTATTCCAAGTGAGCATCTTGGAGAATTTAAAAATTTGGATTTTTAATGTTTTTATAGTAATAATTTTATTACTTGCGAATTTTTATCTCCAAGAACCAAGTAGAAAAATGGTATTGTCGAAAGAAGAAATTTTATTCTCCAGTAAATGACTAGAACCATGTTGATTGAATACTCAATTATTATGCATTTTTGCATTGAAGTTGTATGTATATCATGTTATACTATATATCGAGATCTAACAAGAACTTTTTGTAATAAAACACCTTAAGATTTTTGAACCGTATGAAAACCAAATGTTTCTTTCCATAGAATAATTCGATGAAATTTAATCATATAGATTAAAAAAGATAAGGTACATAAATTTTCACACAAATCCGATGAGGGAATCCTTTTAGGTTATTCCACTACATCTAAGGATTACCGTGTTTTTAACAAAAACTCATGGACTATTGAAGAAACTTTAGATGTTAAATTTAATAAAACTATTCATTTTGTTTTTAAACAAACCCTACCTACATAAATATATGTTTTTCCCAAACTGATTCTCAAACGTTGATTTAAAACTCTTCTAAAAAGGGAAATACTCAATAAAAAGTATCAAAAACATTTTCCCCAGAAGTATTTCTACTTTTTGACAATGAACATGTTTTCCAAAACACAAATAAATCATTTCAAAGGAATCATACTAGTTATAATATCAATGGTGATTTAAATCATCTTATAAGGAATAAAAAAAATTTGAGAAATAAAATAAAACACCATTCTTTTCTATCCCAATTTCTGCCAAAAAATTCAAATTAATTCTTAGGTGATGAGGCTTGGATAAAAGCAATGCAAGATAAACTAAATGAATATGAAAAGAATAATTTCAGTTACATGGTTGAAAGACCTAATAAAAAAATGTAATTGGGGTAAAATTGGTTTTTAGAATCAAATGTGATTAAAATGGGGTCATTATAATAAATAATTCTAGAATTTTTTCTATATGATATAATCAACACGAGATAATAGACTATGAGGAAACCTATTTTCTGGTAGCTAGATTAGAATCTATCTCTATTCAATTATCTTTTATACATTCTATAACACCTAACATTTTCAAATGTATGTGAAATGTTCATTACATAATTAATTTGTAAAATATGATGTTTTTGTAGTACAAACTCAAGGTTTTAGAGACTCAAAACCTCTTGATTTTGTTTTTAAACTTACTAAGGCTTTATACAGCCTTAAACAATCCCATAATAATTGTTATAATAGGTTTACATGATTTATTTTAATAAAATGACGATAATTGAACTAAAAATCATACTTCTTTAAAAAAATTGTAAAAATGATATTTTTACTATTCTAATCTATGTTGATTAAATTATATTCAGATAAACTCAGTAACACCTTTTTGATTCTTTTGCGAATCTCATGATATCTGAGTTTAAAATGATTATGATGGGTGAGTTATAATTATTTTATGGTTTTAAATATCTAAAAACTAGAAGGAACCTATATATCCCAACATAATTATATCAATGATATTCTTAAAAAGTATGAATATGAAAACACAAAAAGTATTAGTACTCCAATATTAACTTTAAATAATCTTGATATTGATGAATATGGGAAACCAGTTTATCCCAAAATTTTAAAAGGAATTATTGGAAGCTTAAAATACATAACGTCTATCCATCTAGACATAATGTTTTCTATATGATTATTTAGAAAATACAAAAAAAATTCAATAGAATTTAATTTAAAAGATGTTAAAAGAATTTTTCACTATATAAAAAGACAATGGATTGTGTAGTATTTTATTCTTCTAGAAATGATTTTTTTGAAATGATTTTTAGATGCTGACTTGGGACATTATATAATGGATAGAAATAGTACATCTAAAACTTTTCATATCATAAGATATTTATATGTTTCTTATTCCGAAAAAAATTTCAGAAGCACTTTTCTCTACTAAAGCTGAATATGCTGCAGATGGATGTTGTTATGCTCAAGTTTTGTTTATAAAACACACACACAATGACTATGCATTGTGTTTTTTCCAAAACTCAAATACTATGTGACAATACTAGATCCATTGATCTATGTAAAAAACCATTCACATCAATCACATTGAAAATACCTAGATATTAGGCATTATATTCTTAGATATCACTCACTAAAAAGATATATTATATTACAATTAAGTAGAACACAAGATGAAATGGGTGAAATTTTCAGAAATCCATTATCATATGATTGATATGACTACATTAAGAATAATATATATATCATTGTTGTAATGTAGTAACTCACATCAACTTCCTATTTAAACCATCTCCTTACATTAAGTTACTCCTTGTCAAAGGGGGAGTATACATGTTTTATTGGTTTCATGTTTTTATTCACGTTTTATTAGTTACATGTTTTATTTTTATTCTAATTTTATTGGTTTTACAATTTTTTAAGTATTATAATTTTATCAGTTTTACAATTTTATCAGAATTGTAGTTTTATCAATTTAACAATTTTATTGGTATTTTAATTTTATTGGTTTCATGTTTTTATTTGTATTAAAATTTTACATGTTAATCAATTCTATCAGTTTTATAATTTTATTTGGATTAAAATCATATTGTTTTTAGGATTTTATCTGTATAATAATTTTATCAGTTGTAAAATTTTATTGGTATTAAAATATTAGTTGTATTAAAATGTTATTGGTTATAAAATATTATCGATATTATAAATTTATCTATTTTACAATCTTATCAGTGATATAATTTTATCATTTTTATAATTTTTTTGGTATTATAATTTTATCAGTTTTAATATTTTATTGGTTTTATAATTTTATTAGTTTTTCAATTGTATTGGTATTTTTATCTGTTCCATATGTTTGTGGTATTTCAATTACATTCTTATTGTACTTATGTATTATTATTATAAGAACAAATTGTTAAGTCAATATATATCCTAAAAAATCGATAAGTATATCTTCTAAAACAACATTTTGTCCAATTATATTTCAAATTGTCATTTTATCAATTTTTTCTTTTAACATCTATTCAGATCCATTCCAAATATGATTTTTTAACCTAAAGAGTTCAAAGTCTGTATCAACATTTGGATCTTATATATCTAATCATGATTGTCAAATTAATTTTTAGAAGAACCCCCTACCCACCCCACATCGAAATCATTTTGAACATCACCAATGTTCTAGTTCTCTAGAAACAACCAGCATGATTCATAAATAGAGTGTTCATGAGTTTTTATAATCATAAATCACCTAACTTTCGTAATCAGAGATGTCCTCAGCTTTCGTAACTAAAAAGAACCTCATTGTCGGAGATTGTTTTTCACGCCTTTAATGTTTGTGTCAAATGCATATTCTCTGAAACAAATGTCTTCAAAATACATCTATTTTATGGTCTTTCAAGGTAATGGTTTTTTTTCTTCATAATTTAATGACACTTTTGATTATTATTTCAAAATAATAATTAATTTCCAAGGATGGGAATATCGTTGTACTGAAATACCTAAATTATATCATGATTTCATTTTTATTAAGAATTGTTACAATTATACAATAAAATGGTGATATTTATAGGGAAAAGGTCTCATTTATAATGTATGTAAAAAAATTAACAACCACTATTAAAAGTTAAGCTTCATTCTTGGTTGTTCTATCTTATGGAGATTCCCTTTTCTCTTCCCAAAAATTAAAGAAAGTATATAAAACATTAAATAATCAAAAATCACATGAATCTATTTTTGAGATTCATGATGATAAAAGGAAGGTTAATCATTTATGAACTGGAAATCGTCACATATTCCTATGGATGTAAGGATTCCTAGAATCGAGAACGGGTGATTATGAAAAATTTTAAATTCTATGATGTCAATGTTTTTTAATAACTAAAGCATATGAGGAATTTCAATGTTATGGGTTTTATTTTCATCCCCATCATGAAACATATATTTGGTTTAATCAAGTCACAGATGATCATGCTTCCTCTTATCCTAATCAATTTTTTTGAAATAATTCCTGATTTTGTGAATTATGTCAATTAAATCATATCTGAAAACATTCAAGGAGACTCTCATCAACCAGGATACGATCAGAAGACTCATGTTATGATTCAGTTCTAAATCCAAGTAATTTGAGAAGAATATGAAAGGTGAGAAGACAAAATAAATAAGTGGAGGACGTGAAAAACATTGAATTCCATCCAAATATACATCAATAAAAAAAATAGCTAAAGATCCAAAACCCATGAAATCATTGAAACAAAAAATAAGTATTTGACGAGGTTACAGATGAATAGAGGAAGAAATAGGTTGAATGAAAATAATGTGATCCACAATTTAGATTTGAAATTAAAAAATCCATGGATTAAAAAATAATAACTGAAGAAACCGTAATCGAAGAATTAAATAATAACAGAATAAAAAAGAGAAAGGCTCGAGTGATTGAGATTTATAGTCTTCTAATGATATCTGATGAAGCTAGAATATGAATAATCATAACGGAACCATATCTTCAAACCCAACCGGATCCATCCTTGAAAGTGAAAGAAAAATATGAAACTAACCAATCCACTAAATAAATAATCAACATGGAATGTGAATAAGAATAATAAGAAGAAGGTGAAGAATAAGAAGAAGTAGAATAATAAAAAGAAGTGGAAGATAATGAATCAATCGAAAAGAAAAATTATTCATCGTAATCATCAGAAGCTTTATCCTTTATTTTCTATCTATTGATCATTAATCCTAAAAATAAGTTTCTCAAAATAATAATTCTATGAATGTTATTCAAATCAATGATAATGAAAAATTAGAATAATCCAATACTAATTATAATAAAATAGTATAATTTACCAGTACTGAAAAACAATTTGGAGATCTAATAGTATTAAATTAAGATAATAATTTAGAAAGGACAATCATAGTGAAAGGAATTGAATATATTTAACAAGACATGAAAATATTGGAATTGATTATAATATTATATCCAAAACATTTAGCATGGAAAGATATCATTTTAAATAGTCTTAATGAAAGAATAGATTCTATCAATATTCTGATGTTAATGTATTTGAATCATGATGTCGATTTTAAAGAATTCAATGAACGTGCTACTAAGTATAGAAATGGTTTTATCAATGATGTTATGTGTCCATAGAAAGTTGATGAAAATATCATGTATCATGTGTAAAATCTTGATAAATATGTGAATATTGTAAATGATCACAATTCGATCTACCAATTGATGGTCACTAATTTGAATGAAAAACTAGAATCTTTCCATTGACTGAGTACCTCAAAAGGAATATCCTCTGAATAGAATGAACATATAAAGTAAAAGTTTAAAATATATGTAATGATATTGTTTTTATCTAAAATGAAGTTTTAATATTCAAAAAGACCTAATGAGTAAGAATAGATGGTTTCAATTCCCAGGAAGAAAGGCTCCAAGTATAGAAAGAAATCAATTGAATTAATGAAGAAATCAATTGAATTAATGATGAAATGATCAATAAAATACAAAGCATTATTTTAGAATAGGATGAGAAGATAAAGGCTCATCAAGAAGATCTTGAAATTTTTATGGAGGATATAAAATTTTTCAATAAGTTTATGTTCTTTGTTTTCATCCTCTTTGAAAAAAAAGAAGAAATAATGAATCTTTGAAGTCGTATAGTAATAAAACATATTTATTAACATTTAATGAAATTTCTATTATTTCATATACTCAATTTATCATACTCATGATATGAAATTAATTTTTCCCCTTATTATGTTTGAAAATCACAATGGTGTTGAATAATTAAGAAAAGAATAAATTTATTTATTTAGATGATTTTATCCCATAAAAATGAAAATTAGAGAATACCTTATTAATGGGAAAACTCATAAGAAGAGATTAATCCAAGAGAATAAAATCATTAGATATAATTTCTATCCTAAGGTGGAATCATTCAAATTTAGTATTACTTTTAGAAGTGTAACTAAACTCATTGGGAGATAAGCTTTTATTTTTTATTATGTATTTTTTTTCCAAAAAGAGGGAGATTGTTGAGTAAAAATGTATTTTTACATTCCCATTAAACATTTTGTATTGGAAATCACAAATTACTTTTTTTCCATTGAATCCACATATGAGGGTTTTCATCATATCCACATGTGTTGTTTTTAATCCTAACTATATATGTTGTTTTTCATCAAAACAACATGTATTGTTTTTTCATCTTAATAGAATATATTTGTTTTCATCATAATCACATATATCATATAAATATTGCGCATCATAACCGTGTATCATATCCATGTTATTAATCTTAACCATGTTATGAATAATATTCATATTATTAATCCAAACCATGTATCATATCTATATTATGCTTCACAATAATGAATAATATCCATATTATGTATCATAACCATTTTATGTATCGTATCGATGTTATGTGTCATATCAATGTTATGAATTGTATGCATGTTATAAATGGTATCCATGTTATTTATTGTATTCATATTATGAATCGTATCCATGTTATGCATCACACCCATGTTATTTATCTTAATCATATAATGCATTGAAGTCATGAATTAATATAATACCTCAAACATGTTCCACATTATCCTTATACTCATGCTTTAAATATTAATCATAATCATATAAAAATTATCTTCAAACCAAAACTATGTTGTAGAGTTAGTTATAAACTAATAAAAATGATGTCGTATATTCTGTTCTATTTTGACGGACATAATACCAAGAGTCTAATTCCATCTGAGTTTTCTGAAGAAATATGATCGTTGAAATCAAATATGAACATTAAAAAATAGGCCTATAAATTAGAGGTCATTTCAACAAATGATGAATCAAGACTTGGACCATTAAACATACATGACACACTATTGTGAATTATGATCTAGATAGAGACAATGTAACATATCTCTTTCTTCATGAGAAAAGCCTAGAAGATACACGATATGAATGAATTGTTCCTAGTTCTTTTTTTACAAAAAATTATTTCATTTTTCTTTGTGTGACTAATCATTGTGATAATGATCGATGGCTTCTAGAGATAGTTATACGGTGATGCTGATCGTTGAATAGAGGGATTTTATGTATTATAAATATAGAGGTTCTAATTACATTCTTAATTAATGTCTCCCAAAGATAGAATAGAAGAGATTCGAATTATCATATCGAGAGATTACCTAGGTGGTTGTAATACAGACCTTTTATTCTAGGTGAAATTATACCCTACTCTTTGGGATAAAATAGTTGTAATACCCTTTAATTTTCCACTGATATTTTTAATATAAAGTGAATCATTTTATTTAATCATTCTATTCATATTTTTTTCTATTTTAATTATTTTAGTTTAGATAAATTCACTATATATTCAATCAAAAGATTAAATATGTTGTATGGTATAGGTGTTTACATTAATTATACTATAAACATTGTATTGAATTCAAATACCATTGTTTTAATAACATGTGGTATCAAATTATATGAAAGGGATCTGGGACCAGTTTGATCAATTGTTTTGTTTCAAAAAGAAATTTGTGAATTGTATTAGTTTAATATCACTTAAAGTATGATTTTTCTTAAGATTTTAAATGGAAAACATTTAAACATATAACTCACCTCCTATTATATTTTTCCATATCATATAAATTTGGATCTATATTTCAATACTACTTAAACAAGAAAAAATATTTTATTTTAATCAATGACTTTATGTTTTATAAATCTTTTATCCATATTATGTGGTTTTTTGATATTTTATTTATAATATTTTTCCCATTTGATCTTGAATACCAATTTACACAAAACAACTTTTACATCAACTATTTCATCGACTAGAACATAAAAATCGTTCTAATACATGTAATCCATCAAAAAAAGAATTTTATTTTACTATATTGCTTCATATGAGATCTTTACATCCTATTTGATATAGAGTTATTTATTATTGAAAATCAATAATGTGTAGTAAAACATAGTCGGAATAATAATGTATCTTTATTTTTCTCTTACCTCTCATGTACCCTTATAAAATAAGTTTTTTTCAATCAAATGCTTCAATTGGGATTTATAGAATCTATTTTGGTTCAAAATCCTGTATATCTTGAGAACCAGATTCCTCAAATTCAATCTTTATATCAATATACTTTTGGAATATTCTCTCTCTTGAATAAATATTGTTTGTCTTGTGAGGATATGTTTCATATTGTAGAGGCTATATAGATAATATACCTATGTTTTCATCGGATATCCATTAAAAATATAGTACATTCCTATGAGTGATAGTATATTTCCAATTTTGGCATTTAGAAATTACTCACATCCCCATTCATGTGTATATGAATTATATGATTCATTAAACACTATTACTCAATAATAATTATGGTTTTTAATTTATTAGGTACTTAGTTTAATTTATATTATTTATTTTTCAATTAATATCCAAAAAATGAAAAATGGATGGTCTGCATGAATCACCATTGACCATACATTTTCTTAAAAGGTACTCATCCTCCTTATTGAAACATTATTGAACTTTTATTCATATGGTGGGGTGATTTTTGTTTAAAAAAAATTCCTTTCAAATTCAATAAAATAATATATTTGATATTCACTATCTCAATTTAGATAAGGTTATTTGTCAAATTATTATTTGGATTGTCTACATTATTATTGAAATATTTGAATACCATGAAGGCCTCAGAATAATTCTATATCATGTAGACATGGATATATCAATTAATGGAAATATAAAATCTTAATTTAATAATATAAACCAGTATATTTAATTATAAATGGCCCACACAGATCACTGTGTTAAAATAATGAAAGATCTATTGATCTATCTTCCAATCCAGTAAATTTTCGTTTTCCCATTTCCAAATTTTCAAAGTACCGATATTCATCCATTTGACTAGAATTCCCTAGTATAACATGTTAAATATTTATTTTCTTTTTCCCCACATTTGATATTATTCAAAATGGAAGTATGATACTTGCGATATTCAAACATTGTATGATTTTTTGGACCTATTTCCTTTCTCTTATTTCTGTTTTTCACAATACAAATGTTGATATTTTCATTCCTGATGTAATTTTTTGAAATATTCCTCTCATTATTGATCAATTTTGAATTCCAAATGTAACAAGAAAATAATTTTGAAATTAAGGAACATATGATATTTAGGAGTAGTTAATTTTATATTTTAAAACTGAAGATGTATATGATCTCTATTATATGAATAATCTTGACTACATGTGGCCCCATTTTTACTAAAACTCAATTAAATCACATGATTAGTTCATTGGATATTTCATATATCCCATGTTTCATATTCTATTTATACATATCACGATGATGAGTAATGATGTCACATGCTTCATATTATGTTGTTTCCTTAAATGTTCATTATAAATGGATGGCCTCATGAAACACTGTATATTAGTGGAATCATCAATATGATTCATGTTGAGTGATAATTCTTTTTCACTGACTATTGTGAAAATTCCCTAGGAATACAGTTTTCCAATATATTTAATTTCTATACTGTGAATAAAATATCTTACAAGGATCATCTCCTTTTATTGAAATTATTTATATGAATTATTTTAATCATTCTCATGTATTGATCAAAGGTATATGGTTTTTGGGATGTGGATTTCCATTTATGAAAAAATTAATATAATTATTTTAGTAGTTTTCTGATTTTAATTATTTTATAATGAATATTATAATTATTAACCTCATTAATTTTTTTCAAAACTGAATCACCAAAATCATTGGTTTTGGAATATCTCATTCTCTGATTATGCTTTTTAAAGGGATTATATTATTCTTTACATAACCCATAAATTGTAAAAAATAATTATTTGAAGTATTTTGGGATGGTATTATTTTCCCATATGGATTAACTAAAATATCCATGATATATTAAATGGAATCCCCATTCATGAAATCATTGATTTGGATTTCTACATACCTAAAATCTCTACTATAGCTCATTATTCTTATGTAGTCAAGCCTTGAATCCAACTATGTTAATTCAACCAAAAAAATTATAAAATTCTGTCATGATTGAATGCACCAAAAAAAAATTTCATGTAGAACATTATGATCTATAATTCAATTATAAATTATATTTAATAAGTAAATAAAAATTTAATATATATAATTAGAGTTGTTTTTATATTTATGTTTAAAATATCTATTTCATCTTTAGTATATTCTAGATAATATTATGTGGCTTTAAATATATTATATACTAGGTATTATATATATTTTACAAATAATTACATTTATATATGTTTTATATTACATAAATTTTTATAATGATTTTGACGAATCCTTTTTATTTTAGGAATAGAGGACCACAGAATTTAGGAAGAGGAGACCCATTACATATACCATAAGGGATTGATAATATTAATCCATAAACCTTGGTATAGATGCCAATTGTTTTCCTTAATGTCTCCAATGGGGAATCATACTTCTATAGTACCCATGATTTTATATTACTCACTATTTCTATATTACATGCTTATTAATTCATTAATACACGTGATTGTGAAAAATCCTTCATAATTATATTACCAATTTTTTTTGATGGAAAAATAATATTATTATTATATAACAATGATATTTAAATACCTTTTTGTTTATCAAGGGGATGATTAACTAACTATAAAGCTTAGGGAACCCACCTTGAACAATGACATGGTGCATGTTGTAAATTTACACCTATACACAAATTTATCACATAGATTTAATTCTCCTCAAATAAAATGATTAACTTTCTCAAATGTCATAGGATCTCGATCAATTTCGTAATTGTTTACTTATATGAAATTTATGGGAACCATTGTATTATTATAAAGGGTTAACGTAAAAGAAAAATACTTGAATCCATGCCCTTATATATAGAGTGGTGGATGATGCGATTTCCATAAATTTAATTTATTAATAAATTATAAGAAAATATATCAAACACAATTGTCTAGTAAGTGATCATGATCATCCATAGACATCTAATGAATTACGCATATTATAAACAATAATTATATCATAATCTTTTTAATTTAAGAAAAATTTCACCTGGATAAATTAAAATATTGATTTTATTAATCAATCATATTATTGTAATTATCATTGAATCATAATTCAAATTATCATCTATAAATATTGTAAACAAATGAATTATTTTATTTAAAAATATATTATGATAATTACATATACTATGTAGGAACTATGACATGTACCCATCTATGCTAATCCTAATGTATGATATTTGTATATTTCTTACTCTTATAAGATGTTTCATACATGAATGAAAACATAATTTTTATTATTATTATTTTTAGATGAATGACTCACTAATACATATTATTTATGTAGAATATGGTTTTGGATTTCATGTAGAGAAATAAATTTATTATTAGTTATATAAAAGATGTATTTTGGAATATTATAAATAATTTTAATTTTATATTTAATATTTATTAACCCATCACATGGATTGAATGATTAAAGTAAATAATACACTAAATAATGGTTTATAATGTACAATTTGTATTAAAAACTATATTGAAATTATATTTAGTAATTTAACATATACTAATTGTACTATACAACTACAAATCTAGTATAGTTCTTCCAAGTCCTTATTTGGAAGACACATAGAGAAATGGTGTGTCATCCTACAACTGTCATTAATGGAATGAACGATATGTACCTTGGCCTTAGGCCATATAAAGACTAAGTTATATGTATACCTGTGACATAGTTCATGTAAAAAAAACATGTATTCCCTCTGAATAATGAAATACACATTGTGTGTGTTAGTTACTTCCTCTATACTATGGGTAACTATGCACCATTGTAGACTAGTGAACAAGTAGTTTTTATTAAGTACACACAACTTGAAATAAATTCTTGACGATAAGAACAAATTCATGGGGGTTCATAGTTAATTAAACATGTGTACATGATTTTTACCTATAGGATAAACACTATGTATTATTTCACTATCAAGATTGAATCCATTGATCCTTTAGATGATTTATTTGAATGTTTATCCTTTATAATCAATCCATTTCATAATATATTTGTGATGTAAACATGTATTTAGTTTTGAAAGAATGATGAAATTTGATTTAGACAATTTTTTTTAAAATCAATCAATAAACATTCAATAAATATAAATTATTAAAGGAACACATTAATACCTATAGAATGTTTTTTGGATAGTTGAATCACCAATAGGGCATTCCAAACTCATATTTTTTGTAATAAATTATTAGTATATTTTCTACATGGAAAATAATATTCTCACTAGTTTTCTTGACTAAAATAATTAATAACATAAAATTTTTGTGACAAAATATATGATCAAATGTATTGGTTTACAATATATTTACATTTTTAGTGAATTATTTTATAATGAATTATTCTCTCATGGATGAATTTGATGTCCTTAAATCATAGAATCTTGTTTTTGCAGAATTATGTATGTATTATTTATTTATGTGATCCACACATCATCTTTCACCATGTATAAAATAGAATATGAATCTCTATGTGATAGCATAGAAGATCTAAATGATTTCCACATATTTCTATGACTTACATGATAATTGCATCAAAGGACTCTCCTAAATATCACTTGAATCAATATGTATTGGATGATTATTTCACTCTATTATTTAGAGTGGTTTTATGGAGGTCTTAACTATAGATTGAGAGGATTTTCTTGCTATTGGATAACACAACTAAAAATATGGCTTGTGTTTTGGTATAAAATAATATAATTGAACATAAATATTGTATTCCTTTAAATAATAATAATTGAAAATGATGAATTATAATTTCGGGATTCCCAATGGATCCTAAGAATAATAACAAAAAAATATTTATTTAAATGAAAATATTAGATTAAATAATTAAATATTTTATATTGAACAAATTGTTTTATATTTATTGCAATAATATTATATATATAAATATTAATTTTAATCAATCCATTAATCATGGTCTTCCATTCTTAAATAATAATTT
This sequence comes from Viscum album, assembly GCA_963277665.1. Taxonomy (NCBI): domain Eukaryota; kingdom Viridiplantae; phylum Streptophyta; class Magnoliopsida; order Santalales; family Viscaceae; genus Viscum; species Viscum album. The sequence goes on along the minus strand of OY728164.1, from coordinate 915,184,696 downwards.
TCATGCCAAGAATAATTACTATTTATCCAAAAAAAATATTTTGAGGACTAAATAATAATAAAATAATTATTAAATAATTTTTTTTAAATTATTCCCATGTGTAACTAGTTTAAATGTATTTGGGGCCGAATAATCATGGATAATTTTTAAACCATTAATGAGAATAAATTTATATGAACCAATTAAAAAGTAAATAATATATAATATTTAACAATTGTTCTTCATAAAAATTGTTTGGGACTCACTAGGCCTCTTCCTTAGTGAAATTAGGTAGACGCTCCCAAATAAAAATTTCAATATCTAGCCACATGCCAAGGCACTCATAAAGAAATTGGTAAATTTTATGATGATATTCAACCTCATATGAACACATGTTATAAAATATTATCATGTTACCCAAATATCATTAATAATTCAGTTTTTGATGGTGTCTTCAACTATTATGTCCGATGTCTCTTTCATGAACATTATAGAAATGAAACTGCTCAAAAAATAACATACCCCAGAATTAATTTTGGATATCTCATTCCCACCAAATAGCTTCAGATAAATAAATTAAATAAAAAAGTGAACATTCCATTTTAAAAATATCCATTAATTTAATTTCACATATGATGTTTCCAAAATATTCTACATCACCTAAAACATATGTCATCATGGTTTTCACCAAAGCATCAATGTATAGAACAAATAATATACATTATTAATAATATTCCATTCTATGGATCAGTACATGTATCTAAAGAATTTAATATCCAATGACACATATAAATATTGATTTTTTTATTGGTGATTCAAGTTCTCATAATCTTATATAGAATAAATTACCAAGGATATACACCGTGAGACGGTTCGTCAATGATATATGAGTGACCCCCAATGAAATACTATGTCATTTGATATTTTTTTAGAATCTATCATCCATATATAGAACATACAATAATTATATATCTTTTAGATTTTGTTTTTTGTTATCATTCATGAGGGGAATTTCATCAATATTTTTGTTTTACTATTTTTCATCGGAAATTTGTCATAAACAACACCAAATAGAAGTAAATTATTTATGTTTTAATGTGATTAATAATATTATTAATAATAAATATAGTTAATCATAATAATAATATAAAAAGGTTACAGGGAATCGACACTGAAAAGAAATTACATAGAAACGAACTCTATTTTGTTGTATTGGTGACTTTTATAACTCTTTTGAGTATCACAAGGATCGAGTAAAATAGACAGTTATAATAAAATTTCTGAAAACATGTTATGGATTTGTTTTATTTTTTAAAGAATTTAGTTAGGGTTTGGGGCTTGTTTGAAAAAAAAAGAGATCACATTATAGATTATGGATAATGAAGATTGGATTTTATTGTGAAGAAACAACCACTAAAATTTGCCTAAACCCTAAATACCCAACACACATTGTTAATGGAAATCATGTTTTGGAACCAAAACAACCCACATCGTGGGATCACCTCTCTTCATGAATCAAGTGTCAGTGAAACCTATAAATATAATGGTTGATGTTTCAACTTATAGGGGTGTAATCATTTCAACTATATATTTTTCATGTATATTACCCATATTTTAATTGTTTTAGTGTTAGTTACATTACATTTCACATTATAATTTTAATAAAACATGAATTCACTTAATTAGAATAATAAAATTAATAATATAATAACAATTTCCGGGTTTTGAAATTAATTTAACATTAATTTTGAATGATAATAAATGATTTATAAATTAGTACAAACAAAATGTTTATTAGCATTCAAATATAATTGTTTTGGGGGACTAGTGAAATTTTGAATATAAATTTTTACTGATATATTCATACCATAAATTTATGAAATTTTAGTTAATTAATTTTATTATTCATATGAATTTACAAAACATATTTCCCAACCATTCACCTCACATTCAAGTCGTTTTATGAAACACTATTATCCATAGACTACTATAGTATGTTACATATGGTACATGGGGATGTTATCATGTCCAAAATACATGGAATCCTAAAGATGATAATTTATATATGAATAAAATGTAATATTTTCTAGACATTTTTTTATTTTCCCAAATATCATTACACCTCCATTAATTATTCCTTCTCTAGCCTATCGAATCAATGAAACCCCTTTTTGAATATGATCCATGTTTCAAACATATTATATTCACTACTACCCCTATTCATTATATATTACATGATATTCAAATGAATATAAATCGGAGATCAGATTTCAACAACAGAAAAGTATATAACACATTGAGGACAACTTTTGTGATTTAATGTCATATTGAGAGAGTCCTTGATTTCATTGAATTTAATTATTAACCTATCTTATAATATATATATATATGTGAGTGTGTGTTTCTAAGGATGATAAAAACTCTCCATAACCAGACAGATGATCATTTTAAAATTGGTGGTTTGGTGGTGAATGTGATATTTTAGTCAAAAAATATATATTAACCAAAAGATAATAAATAGAAAATAAAATACAGGGTGTGGTGATTCATTCAATATTGTTACTTTTTTCATATCCCCACTTTGATATTTTGGGAATTGTGAGATGTAATATTTATTCATTACAAGAGTATTTCATTAGAATAAAATTTTGTTATCATGCAATATTCATTAGAGTAAAACATAATTTTTGAGACTTATGTTAGTAACATACAAAAAAACAATTATCTATACAAATATTTTACCCTTATTTTAATGTTCTAATGATTAATTTTTATATCTTACATTACATAGTGAATATGAGAGATGATTTTTTGACATTGATACACTATGTTTTCATTAGAAATGAACTAAATTTCACATACACTTGTTACCCTCATAATAAGTGAAAAATTAAATTTGTGTTAAATATAAAATGACATACATGGTAATAATATTAAAAAAAGAATAAATTAAAATTTAAGCTTGTTTCAAATGATGAAAAGTAAAATACATTATTTATTTTATTTGTTGAAAAATAAGATATTGAGGAATATTCATATAAGATGATCACACATTGAAACTCTAATTTAATCAATTACAGTACATGACATTGAATTATAATTATTTTCAACTGAGAATCCATTTTAGTTTTTCTAGATTTTTAGCATGTAGAAAAGTTTAAATTAAAATTTTAGGAAATTTTATTCACACAATTCATGTATACATATTATTATTGAATTATATTATATTTATAATTTTAATTATTATTTATAGCCTTTATATTTAATTATTTTTTCATCTTTTTAAAGATAATACATTGGGTGTAATATGATAAAAAGGATATAAATATATTATTATTTTCGATAAAAATGAACTTCCATGATATAAGAAGATTATGGAATACTACTTAGGATAAAAATTAATGAACTAAAGGAAATCATATTCAATTGCGGGAAATACATCATTCCTAGATTGAATAATATTTTGGATGTGAACCAAAAACATTTCATTAAATAAAACCTTGATAAAAGAAGAATAAAATTATATCTCATGTATTTCATGGCCAAACACCATAATTCATATCAGGACATTATACAGGAATACAAATCCAATGTCGTTGAAATGAAATTAAAACTATATTTTTCTCAATAAAGAACAAAAATGGCCATTTATCACCCGCAATAAAATTATGACTCATTTATGACCAAATTAAGATTTAATTAAATAAATATTAGAACCCCAAGTGATTATAAAATGTAGATAAATCATCCATCCAATAAATATTAATTGACTGTGAGGTTAGATCTAATGGATAAAAGGAATTTAAAACATTATTGATTGGGATAAGAATGTTATTTTCCCACCAACATAATTATAATGAGGTCGTTTGATTTAGGATTCAATGTGAAATGAGAATGGGGATTAGATGTCAATGATATTTAATTTTCAATTACAATTAATGTTAGGATTACACATTTCATATTCATTATTATATCTTGGTTAAATATTTTTCCATCACCATTTTAAGAGGCATTAGGAGGTATATTTAATATCATTATCCATTTGCGAATGAACATTTAAAATGATGATTGAATGTTATTTATTTAAATGTGATATTTATGGTTTATATTCTCATTATGATAATTGGGAATGTTCTTACACTATGTTAAATAAATGTATCAGGTAACCCCAAAAAATTTGTTTGAGTTCAAACAAAAAAATTATTTTCCAATTGTAACTAGTAGTTTAGTGATTTACCTAATATTTATTTCAGATTAATAAATTTTGTATCCCTGGGGGGAATTATTGATGTCCTTGTGGATCTCACAATCTGATTTGTCTCGATTTCATAACAAGTGTTTATTTATTGTAATATATATGGTCTTAAAATTTATTCCCTGGTTTGTTACATATTTATTGTGAATTCCTTTTTTAACATGAATGTTTAATTTAACATTTGAATATACAAGAATGTTTTAGTAACAAATAATAATATTAATGTAATTGAAACTAAATCATAATATAAAAATAAATACTATTGATGAAATATGATATATGGACATATAAATTAGTAAAATATTGTGACCCCAAGAAGATAAGTTTTTTAATAATCATTTACCCAGAACATACCATATTTAACAAATTGTATTGTTGTTTAAGGCAAACTATCATTGGAAAAAAATGATGGATTTCTTTTTCATCTAGTTAAACACTTATTTTATTTGATATAATCAAGACTAATTTCAGTGGAGATGAGAAAAATAGTTTTTTCTATAATGTCATTATAAAGAATTTGGCATCTGTTTAGATTTACTAGATTAATTATTTTTCAATAGATTGCTATTTTTTTAATTTTTTTTTGATAAATTCCTGTATTATACTAACTCCTTGATTTACTCATCATCTTCAACTTCATATTATTCTAAATAGACTCTGTGTATTGTCACCGCTTTTTGTTTCCCTGATTGTGACACTAAAATATATTTCAAAACCTCAGTGAAAATAATAACAACCATAATTTCTTCCATTATTAGTTTTTCAATTCATTTTTCAATATATTTTTTAATTAATATATGAAAAAGATCAAAATTAAAGTACATTATGATGGTTTATTCTGTTATTCTTATCATGGGTCACCAAAATTTGCATGTTCCCAATTAATTTAAGTAGAAAGTCTACCATATTCATCTTCTTAAAAACCAAAAAAGTTCAAAGCACTGGGATTATGACCAAATTTATCTTTTGAAGTCATACATATTTCTTCCTCATTTTTCATTTATTATTTATCAGTATTCTATTTTTTAAAATTCAGTACAATGCTTTGCTGTGTGGCACAGACCTCATTTGGGTATGATTATGGACACTATACTGATTTAATATTCCCTATTTCATCTCATTGAGTTAATTTATCATTTCCTCCATTAGAATGTTAAAAAATCTATTACAGTCAACGTAATCTATTCCCTTCCATCAGAAACAAAAATACTCACATGTGGTCAAGCATTATAAATATAAATAAATTAAAAAACAAAAAAATTTAAAAATAGAGAATACGAGATATTTTTTTCCAAAACATTTAAATGAATATAATATCTAGTCTAATCCGAGGATATTTCCAACATTTTTTGAAATCCCAATGAGTGTTATTAATTAAAAAAAGGATTCCTATTTTATTATTTTAAAACAAAATGAAAAAACCACTAAAATATAGTGTATTATTTTTCATGGATGTATGAGATCGATCTCATCAAGAAAGGGCTGGGTAAAATAATAATTTAACAACAATGATAAAAACTACATATTAAATGAAAAATAAAAAAATTATAAAAGGGAACATGAATGTTTTGATAATGTATGTGAATGAGAATAGAGTAATAATTATAGGAATCATTGAATCTTGGTTTGTGGAATTAATGTTATTATATAACTAATTTCAATGATTTTAGTTATTATAAAAAAGTAATATATATTTTAATGGTCATTTTGAATTCCATCAATCATTGTAAAAATACTTTTCTCGTGGTCTAATACATTATATAATAAAAGGATCGGTAAACTAAATCCATTTTAAGCATGGTTTATGAACTATACCAATTTTTATAGCTGAAGTCTACACAAAATATGTTATTTAAAAGATGAACAATCCATCATCATCAACAATAGTCATGCTGAAATAGGGAATAAAATTAAGTCCACTTATTTAGACCATTTAATGTGGGTGGGAATAATGAATTATGGAATGTATATCTAAGAGGATGAGATGTAAAATTCAATTAAGAAATGAAATTTAAAATAAAATACCATATACATCAAACCCACTTTCATGAAAAATGATAGAACAAAAAATAAACACCTTAATGTTAATCATAAGACGGTAGAAAAATAATAATAGTATTCCCTTCATCACAGTAGTGAATGATTTTTTCAAATAGGCAATGCCTCTAGATCAATGAATCACTACTAAATATAAACTGTGGTCCTATATTTAAATACATAATGGAAGATCATGATTTATTTAATTATCCATTATTTTGGTATTAAATGTGTAACAAAGGTAACTAGGGTGATAAATGACTATTGAATGTTATAATTTATGAATTTATCATTGAAATACCATGTAAAAATATTTTTATGTATCTGTGAATGAAATTTGAGGATATGAAATATGGTATCATACAATGAAATCATCAGACCGACCTCTGATCCTTAATTTTTTTTCATGCTTCATGTTCATGAATTATTTCTATTTCATGCTCTAACGTCATTAGTAATGTATTTAAACAAAAAAATAACTATTTCCCCGTAGTTTTTAGGCCTAAAATGTATGAAATTAGAATCATATATCATTGAAGTTCTTATTTTATTGTAAGTAATTAGCCATTTGGCTTCTTTTTCACATTTTCCACCAAATTTTTTATTCAATCAAAGATAGAATAAATTTATTAAATATAAAAGAAACCATTAATAATTTAATATGTATTTTAATACATACATTTATTCATGAAATGTTCATATCAAATCATTAAAATAATTTTTCTATACATAATATGTAATTATATAGTGTTTTTCATGAACATAATATATATCCAAATTTTATTTTTAGTGAAAGGAGAATGATGTTAAATGATGGAAAAGTGTGAAACACATAGTTTTTCAAATATATTTTATCATAATATAATGATAAAGGATATAATATATTTGAATGGTTATCTGGGACATGATTTATGCATCAAGGTATAGGAATTATGTGGCTGATGTATCAATCCATAAATAAAATAACTGATTAGCTAGAAGAATATTTTGATCAGTTCTAATTGATTAATTTATTTTTTTTAATTTTAACAAGGATTTTACTATGTAGTATATTGAAATAGGATTTTATATATTGAATCTTATTCATGATATGGTTTAACCCGTTAAGGGTCCCCTAATATGAAATCCAAAATTTCATACATCATGGAATAATGTTTTTTTGTGGGGAATCCATTTCCATATTCAAACATGATGGGATTGAAACCTATTATTTACCAGATATTATAGTGGTACTAGTGATATTTCTTGAACATATACATTATATTTATAACCATTCTAAATAAGAAATTCACTCAAGAATCTATATGATATAAACAGTGATTAATAACTACTTTTTATTGTTATATATGAAATGATGATCCTATTATTATGTTATGAATAAAATCACCAATAAATATGTCTAGGAAAAGAATAAATAACCAAATATACTATTAAAATTTTTACCAATAACAATCTATGAATATGAAAAGACATTGATAATATTTGACACTAATTTTTTAGAATAGTTCATATAAATGATTTGATATAGATGACTGTGGAACTACTAAAAAAATACTCTTCATTCGGATATGATAACAAAATATATCAGATGAACATTAAAAGAAGCATATTTGAGAATTGAAAAAGTTTTATTGAGTCTCATTTCTATTTTCTCAGATATAGAACCATTATAAATTTAATAGATCACACAGACCCTATTATATTCCATTTAATTTAGTTAACTATAACCAAGGAATATCATCACCCAATAGATGGGTTGTCCTAACATATAATTCATATATTTTAATACATGCTCCATGCTTTAGTTTAATTTTTTGTGCCCCACTGTAGAACAACATACATAAAGTGTAATTTTCAGATAAACATAGTTATAATTAAATGATTTATACATGGAACCATTCAAGTAAATATATTTTTTCCCGACTTAATATCACATTTTCACTAAAAAAACTAATGAAACATCATTATTTGGTCCTAACCGTGTTTATGAATACATTGATAAGGTATAGTGTATCAAGAAAAAAATAGATATATCTTAGACCCACCATAAATCTTATTTGTTTTTCACAATTACCAAGTTTATTTTATAGTAGTAGACCATGTAAATATAAATGTACCACATAGAATTTGAAATTTTCATTTAGGTAAGAAATGGATTTTGGATCGTCGGTATGTTGGACCACTTGAAATATAAGAATATATTGGCGAGGTTTATTATCTAGATTATATAACACCATGACTAAATTTTCATTATAACATACTCCATGTATTGAAAATATATAAGTACCAACCATGTCCTTCATAGGTTCTCATTTGGGATCATTTAAATCTTTAACGAAATGAAATAATAGTTCTTTACCCGATTGGTATTCTAGAAAAGATTGAAAATTGATTCATTGGAAAACATATTTCATTTATGTGGTTTTTTTGGAAATATGGATGAATTTAAGAGGATATATTTGAGTTCAATAAATTCATGTGGGAGTAGTAGAAAAATCACTTCCAAACCATCACTAATATCCATCATTCAAAAGATCACATTCGTAAGAGTGGGGATCATGTTTTATAGCCACATTGAGGTATACCACTATTTTTTCTTGTATTATTTATTCCCAATGTGTTTGGGATAATTTAACAAATAATATTATATAAGTAAGAATATTGACAGATATTATATATCTAATGGATCTAGTTCACAACATGAATAATTAAATACTATGTAAATATTTTTTTGGAGAATATGTAGTTAATTTTATTTAGGGAATGAATGGTTTTCTAAGATGATCATTTCATGAACTGAAATTAAATTCATGTCACAAATTTTTATTCAGTAATTTATATTTTTAATTATAGGGTTTTATAAATTTGGAGACCTGATTTATCATGGTGAGTTTCAAAAATTAACCTCATGAATGTGGGTGTTCCCATTATATTATATTCATTATGTGACTTTTTTATCATTAACTAATATCCATTAACAATTGAATAACATTCCCCCTCTAGGATATTTTGGAGATATTATTCCCTACAGAAGAAAACATCATTATATCATCAATCATTAATCCATAAGAATAAATTTATTTCTGAAGGATCATAAAGGGAAGCATGAATTAACAATTAAAGGAATATTGATTCTATCTCTTTCAACATTATATTAAACATAAATTCCAATATGTATAAATTCATTTTAATTTTATCATTGGAAAATTATGTATGCACTCTATTCAAAATATTCTGGGGGTTCATCATGGAAGAATATATTTTTTAATAATTGTTAATTAGTTACGAGTGAAAGATTATTAATATCTGAAATCGAATACCTGATGGGTGTGATTTCATATATACAATGATAGAAAAATTTTGGCCTATAATTTAGGGTTCTATAGGTGGGGTGGATTTGTAAATGTCTATGAGGAAACATGTTGTATGATAGAAATGTTTTCAATTCCATAAAAAAATTAATTAATATTTTTGATTTATGTATTAAGTGTATACCATGTGGAAAAAATGGAATTTTATTTGGAATAGAATTTTCTACAACATTATTAATTTTTCACATTTCTTGTATAATATAATATTATTTTCACATATTTTATCATAAAATAGTGTCATACTTATTATTTTATGAGTAGATTATTGGAAATTATTGGGGTATTCCTGCAGATTTTTCCTACTCACCAATAAATATTCACTATGGTTCTTATGTTTATATCATTTTCCATGATACTAGAATAGTATTTTTTTAATAATTTTTTATTTGAGTGCGGTGTTAAATCAGGTAATTTTTGTATTTTCTTTATTATGTACACGTTAACGTAATGTAGTCTACATGGTGACCAATTTTAGACTTGCAATATTTCATATTTATAGGTTTCCATACACTAACATGTAATTTTACTTACAATATAACTTATATATTCACTTGACATACGTAATGTGAGTTAATTTTGTAATATATCATGCATCATATTAATCATTCTCAAATATTTTATCACTTGTCACATAATAAGGGAATATTTTTCCCCCTATGAATGGTAAAACACATGTAATTTTTTTCATCATTTGATGTCATGGGGACTTTACCTAAGGATCAAAACTCCCCCACCACTTCCCAAACCATTAGGTGGTGGAGTACTATTACATGATATTTTTTTGATCATAATCGATTTCTTAATAAAATAATTTTTTATCCTTATTTTTTATATTTCTATATTTTTTCATATAAATATAATAAGTATTCATTATTTAAATTTTTTTGTAGTGTTGTTTATGAAATCTCATTTTAATCAGGTTTCAAATACGCTCTGAAGATAGTCTTATCTATGTTTTATATTTATTTTTATGGTGAATTTATACAGTTCATGGATAAGTAAAAACATATTTTATATGTGGAAATCATTCCCATGAGTTAATATGTGATTCCATGGTATATGATTCAGACTATTTAAATAAAAAACTTTCATTATGACTTTTGAAGATGTGGATTAGTTAGTGTGTTAGTAAAACACGTGATATTTATTTATAAAATTAAATCAAAGACCAATTCTCTTTTTGGGGTTAGTGGTTGATAGGAGAGAAAAACATTGAAGATTTAGAACTATGATCAATGGAACAACTTTCATTCTCTTTATAAAGGAAACATGAGTTTCATTGGGTTTTGGGAGTTATTATTTAAATATGGATCAATTTTATGTTATTTTATATGTTATATTATGTTTTTCATCATCATATTTTGATATTATAAAGAAAGCATAAGTGGTATTCTGATGGATTTTCTTATTAGATATAATTGTAATAGAAATCAATGGTTAACTGTTTAGGTACATGTTTAGTGGTATCTATTTAAATACCATACAAATATTTATTCAATCTTATTAGTTCCAAATTGCATGGTTGGGACATGATTTTTCAAACTATGTGTCAAAAACCTATATAATTGAATATGGTTTTAACCTATACTAACTTTATTAAATCTTCATTGGAGTTTTTTTCAATATCGAAAATATTTTTTAAATATATTATTATTGGTTTTAAAATCTAAAAGGTGTTATTTGGAAATCGATTATTGGTTGGATGAGTTTTTATATAGTTTTCATTGAAAATTCATCCTATAGGCACCTCTTCAAGTTGATGGGAGTGGTCCGAAGAACATGTTCCATAGGTAAACACTCTAGATAATCCTATATTTGGGGAATATTTGATCTAAATGATTCATTCCACACAATAGGGTATTATAGAAAAGGTTATATAGAGACATTGATTCATTCTTAGGAATTAACTGAATAGTAACAATTTCTCCTCTATACTGACAAAGGTACCCATTTTTGATAGAAATTAATTGAAATTATTAAGAATGTCATTATTTATCAGATTATCCCATGGACTTTGATGTGGGATTATTGATATACACATTAGAAGGAATATTTTGAAAGATTCATGAATACATGGTACAACGAAATATGCATTAGGATATCTCCTCACATATATTTTAATAATCCATGTAAAAATAAATTTTTAACCTTTGAGATTAAGGTTCACAAAAGATATTTAGATACTGATTATGGAGTATAGAGACCATTCTGTTATAGAATATGTTATGATGTTTTCTGAGATAGTTCATTTTTTGGAGATATCCTTTTTAATAACTTCCATAAACGTGTATTTTTAAAATGGGTCTCAAGGGAATTATCATATCAATTCTTATTATAAATATCCTTTTTTTCTTATGAGAAGGTGATAGATAATGTTGTGATGGTAGAGGAAAATTCCCTTGGGAGATAGGTCTTAATTGGATTATTTTATCATAGTAGGTAGATAGAGATCATGATTTGAGTAGATGAGAATACAAGATAAACCTCACCAGGTAGTTGTGCTCTTTATCAATAGTCATCATGTCCAAAACCTACCGATTTTTTTTTGATTTGGTGAACTACTAATTATATGGGAATCCATGCCATACTAGACATGATTTCATATGTCTTATGATGAAATTCCATCATCGGGTGAATTTAATTCATCTTTAGTTAATTTGTATGATTTCACCTTCTGGAAATAAAGTAATTTATATTATTAAATTCTCCCTAGATGTGATTAAACAATTATAAGGGTATTGGATATCACCCTTAGTATATAAAGTATTTACATCCATTTACAATGATATACGGGGTCCTATGTAATTATGTCTCACTATAAGAGATATAACACCTACATTGGTTGATTGTGTAAAATCCCATGTGAGAGGTATGATATTTATTTCATCATATATGGATTTATAATATTTTTAATACATGTTTGACATATTGAATTGTCTCACTAATGATTCTTGAATTACTATTAATGAGATTGGTATAGATTCTATTTATTATTTATGTACCTATCATAATGGGAAGGAATATGTGGAATGGTTTTATATACATGGCGTGTAGTATTTTAATCATAAATATAGAATTCAAGTGTGTATTCCTTTTATTAGACCGAGAAATATTTGACATCATCATCAGTATAGATTGAATGATTAGTTTTGATGCTTATATTAATTATTATCATCTATGTGACATGTTTAAATATCCTAAGAGTGTAAATATCATCTTCAATGTAGATAGAGATATGATTTTATCGAGGGAGTTAGCATATTTCTCAATATTTGGGGTTGATTTAATGTCTTTTATCTATAGGGATCAATAATCCAGCGAAGTGTGATTCATATTATGTTTCTTTCAGTGGTTATGGACTTGTGTCACAATGTTTTTCTAGAATATTCTTCAAGTTTTTCACCATATATATAACTAATGGATAATGTCAATATACCTACTTGGACAAACTCCATATATTTACTAAAAGACCAAGAAAATCCAACTGACATATGATTTATAATGGTTTAGCTATAGCTCATTGTTTTTATGAGGTTTATCAATCATAGTGTTTCATAATGGGTTTCACATGTTCTTTTTATTTTGATTAAATATTTGGTCTCCCTCATTAAATATTCTATTTTATTCATAATCAAGTGACCATTAATAAAAAATACCCATTTCGTTGAATTTATGTTCTTTTTGGTTATCTTAGGAGAGGATGATGGATTTTCAAAATCTACCAATGTTTACGGTACAATAATGTGAAGGTATATGTGGAGTATATTATAAAAACAATGATTTGGAAAGAGTATATAAGCTTTGAGTATCTATTAATTATATTTTTCATTAAAAATGTTCCTCTGATAATTAAAATTTGGATGAACATGTTCTTTCCTGATGTTTTGGACACCCTTATGGTTAGGTATATTAATGACATCATATTGTATTATAAAATGGAGGTGTCCCATTGAAACCATATGATTAGTGCTTTTCAATCATTTTATGGTCAGTTTCATGTATTCAAATTTTTATAAACACTATAACTTGATCCAACTGTTTTGTTTTATTTGTAATTCGATATTCAAGAGATGGAGGTTTATAGACCTTGGTATGATCTATGTGTTCATGTCTATAGTATATCACAATAATGTTTCTGAGGTCATGATACATTTAGGATTTAATGAATATCAAAGTTGTTTTGTTTTGGACTTCTCTAGCATGGTATTTCCCATGACCAAAAAATAATCAAAAATGGTAAATATTGAGTGGAGTTAGAAGTAGTATTATAATTTTTAGTAGTTTTAATTTCAATTTTTATCAGCTCTATTTCCAATTATTCTTAATCATAGGATTGGTTATATATTTTATTATGAGGACTCAGGTGTGGGGGTGGGGTATGAGCTAATTCTGGTTGATCATTTGGAGGAGTATGGGACTTTTCAACAATTCATACATGAATGAACATACCTGATCAAAGATGAAGAGCTTTTGGATGTGATGCATACATTAAAGACATGGATCAACTGCCTCTTTGGGATGAGATTTATATTTTATTTGGACAATTAGTCCCAAATTTACATATTCACCAAGGAGAACATGAACCAATGATATGATACTACACAATGTATCTTCAATCATTCTATTTCAATATAGATTTAACCCCCATAAAGGGTAATGTTTTCACTAATTCCTTGTGTATTAAATTTAGGAACTAGGTAGTTAGTGATTTAGTGAGTAAGTGGATACTGATTTTTTTTCAACTTTCCTATATTTAATATTTAGGGAGGATGAATATTGGGAGTTTTTTAAAATTATTTACATCAAACAAACTATTTTTAATTAGGTTGAATGTGATAAGTAATCTAACCCCTACTTATATTGGATTGGAACCATTTTAAATTATGGGGAGATTTTAGATCCATGTTCACAAATTCCAAACAATATCCACTTCTTGTGGAAGTGGTTTGGGGCTCTATGGACCCAAATGAAGGAGATGATGGATGAAGAGAATTATAATAAATAAGCCATTCAACTAGAGGATATAATGAGTTTCTTTCCTTTAATGATTCAAAACTAATATCATGAGACGAGAATATTGGTCGATGATTTGAATCCCAATGTTCTACATTATTAATGATAAAATCTATATTTCTATGAATAAATGGGGTTTTACAACATATTACCCGTGAAGAGAGGACGTTCAAAGAGATCTCTATAGACAATTTGACTAGTATACCTAATTCACCCAATATAAACAATTCAATCCATGTTATTAATGATATATTTAATATGTATTTCCATTTTATTATCATTTGGGTTCCAAATAAGGTAGAAGAACTCATGAACCATTGTGACAAAGGAATGTATTATTTCATGAGTTTACCTTGGTGATAGTTTTATATGAGGATAAATGTTTTACACGTGGATTTTTAAAGATTCCATATTAATACATGTGAACGTGTTTGAGTTTCAGCATGTATTATTACCCATATAAGGATATTTAGACAGAAAAAAGGCATTCTATTTTCTGAGGATTTTATTTGTACTTATTTTTATAACATTGTTTTTTCACTAGAGAGGTATCATCAATTAGATGACTTCATTAACAATAATATATTACAAGATTCATTCACATTAGATCCATTTTATTCTTAGTATGGATGACCATGTATGTCGCTATAAAGTTAGGTAGAGTATGGAGTGTGTATATTATAACCACAAATCTTATATATGATAAATAATAGAAGTTGCAATTGATACAAAAGTTGATAGTTATAACTCAGAGTCACACAAAAATCTAATGATGACCATCTTAATTTCGTATTATAATATAATGATAATGATCAAGTGTTTATCTAGTATTTTCTTTGGTTAGGATATAATATATTGGGGATGTAGAGGAATTAATCACTGATTTATGTTGGTACATTTTAGATTATTGATTAATAAAGGAATGAATCCTATACATTGTACTTTCAACTATAGTTAAATATGATTACATATTATTTTCAAGTACAAATTTTTCAAAATTATTTTCTATAACTATTTCATTTGTACTAGTTAGAGGATAGATTATTTTAACCGATCACTAAAATTATGGGGTACCATCACCTTATCCGGGATTTTTAGAACACAGTATACTATAGTAAATCGATCCCATCAGTCTGTGTGTGGTGCGAGTATAATTTTAATGACCATGAGACATAGAAGATATATTATTTATTAAGGGATCAATGACCTAATCTATTTTCATTTTTATATCCTCTAATACTTTTTGAGTTATAATGTGGCATTGGTGGTAAATATAAAACACCCATAAAGTCACTAGTATGTTTAATTTTGTGGAATATATATTTTATTTATCAACTCGTTATTTTTCTGTAAATGTGTCGGTGAAAAACAAAAGAGTTTTCTAAATTTAATATAATTAGCACACAAATAGGGGCTGGTGGTTGTAAACATGAATATATAATAGGAAAAAGTGTTTTTGTTACATTGGGTATTTTCATAGATTGAGCCAAGTTTTCTGAACATAATGTGTATTATAGATACTATTTGGATTATTTTTGGGGAGACAGTGGCTCCCACAGAATTGGTCCATGGGTTCCTTAACCATGAAATTTTTTAATATTTTTTAGATAAAACAAATTTTTATTATTTACCATTATTAATATTTTATACTCCTATTTTTCACATTTATGCCCCATAAAATTCATAACCACACATGGATAAGAATAATTCCCTCATTGATTCTTGGAAGGATTCTATTCTTCTATTGGTGAATTTTTTGTGATCTCCTAGAATTATCCTGTATTACTAATTTTCTGAATTATTCAACAATTTTACATCTTTTTTTTATAAAATTTAGAAACCCTACCATGTTTTAATACCCATTATAGTATCATTGATGGGGGATTTTATGTTTGTTAATTTTCATTTAGGTTTGTGATGACTAATCATACTCATTTAAGGTGATGTGATGGAATTTTATTCCAAAGTATGATTCCATATCTACAATTGATTTACCATTTCTAACCATTGAGTAAACATTTAAATTGGTATTTTTTTAACGAATTTGCATCTAATGGTTATATAAATGATTATTTCTCTATCCTTGGTCTGATTCTCAATGGCTATTGGTTTTTTTTATGTTTTAAAGGGGGATTACCTAGAAGATGAGATCAAAATTCATTTAATATTATTTAATAGATTTATGAAAAAATACATTATGGGTTTAATGGATTTCTAGGGTTGAAAAGGGTTTACTATAAAAAAATTCTAATTATTATCATAATGCTTTATTTCTGAAATTTTTATTTTTAATGTGTTTATTTTATTATCATGTGTTGAATATGGGGGACCCTTATTTGAGTGTTTCAACATATAATGTTTTAAAAATTCACATTTCTTAAAAAATCTAGGGAGGGTATCCATTATTCTTTCAAATCCATTGGGTTGAATTATATTGGATTTTCCAAAATGTATTAATTTTGATTAAGAGGAAAAATAAGTGTATTGTTGTGCCTAAGGAAGCCTGATAGAGCATATAATATTGTGGTATAAGCATATCCCGATAGAATATTGTGTCTTTGAATATGAAACAGTAGACAATATTAGTTAAATATCAGGATTAATATTACTTTTATCCTTTGATAATGTTTATTCCCATGAAAATATGATTATAAATTGGGTATATATAAATGTTCCTCTTATCTGATTTATGTTTGTGTGTATCCCATATTTTAGTGATATTATAATGTTTTTATACTCTCACATTACTTCCTTTTTATATTTTTTACTAAATAATTGTAAATATGGATTTTTTTTAAGAAATGTATAGTATGATTCTAAATGTAATTATTTCATGTAATCTTTGTTTCAATATAAATTTTTTTGAAATAAAATATAAAAACATCATGGATTATCTTTCAGGGAGAATGGCCTTATAATGATTTGTTGGGCTACCTTACAAATATTTTTTCTCACATCTTATATATTCCTATGGCTGTTTTCAAAACATATTTTTCCGAACAATGTTAAAGTAAAAGGAAATATTCCTTCAATAACCCTTTTTGATTGGCAATAATTTTTGTATTTGATGAATGGTTAAATAATAGTATTATAAAGTAAGTACCTGTAGTCTGTCTTTTGGATTTTATACCTTTTCAGATGTTATATTAGATTATTTTTTATATGTATTTTTTAGAGTTTATATAATATTTCATAAATATATATTGTGTATTACTTGATTATTTTTATGATTTGTTGATGATTATTATATGTATTTTTACGCATGTTTTTATACTCTTTTTGGACAGTAAGACATAATATTACTTATTAATAGTCTAGTGTGGTCATCGAATTCATGGATGGGTCATATAAGATAATAAAAAGGAACATGTTCCATAATTGTTATCTATGAATCATTTGAGGTTTTCTATATCGTGTGATGACTGGGAACAAGCATCAAGACTTTGTGGGCAGTAGCTTAGGTTGATCAAAAGGTCGATCTAGACCAATTGTTTACATAATATTGGATAAGTAATCGTGTACAAAACATAGTATAGTATAAACCAATATGTTATGATTTTGAGTTATATTTTATAGATCCATATTCATCATAAATCTTTGAGGATTCAATTTATTTTCAACTACATCACCATCATCATTACTAGTCTAATTAGAATAAACATTCTCATTAACGAGTTCATTTTTAACTGCTTCTTCACTCACATTTCAACATATCTACTTGTTGTCAATGTTGTTATTTTCAATATATGCATAAATTTAAACAACATATTTGTGTTTATTTATAGTATTATTAACATTATAAGAGTCCTTAACTTGTGAACCAATTTTCCACAACACTTATTTCTTCTAACATTAGATAAATCATATATTAAAACATATTCCTTATCTTCCTCATAAAATTTTCCTTTTTGATTTTATTATAATAATAATACCAATAACACAAAACACTCTAAATTTTTTCACTATAAGATTTACTTTCAATCATTTTATTTGGATTCACATTGTATTAAGTATTTAAGACTCACACACATTGTATGTGAAAATTTTTACTCATTATGTCCCTCTAATATAATATTGAGAGAGTGATTTCATTAAGAATGGATATTCCCAATTCAACCAAGGTTATATATTTTTTTCAATACAAAATATCTTAATTATAATATATAAATCATTTTTATTTATATTAAAATCCTATAAATTTTCATTCTCAATGTCATTGTAAATTAAATTGTACCGTTTTTTAAATATAATTTGGAAATATTTACCACTTTCACAGCTTCTAAATATTTCATAAAAAATAACAAATTTATATTATTGTAAAATATTATAAGAATTTAATGAAAGAAAAATTATTTCATGATAAATTAAATATCATGATTAGAAATAAATATATTTAAATTGATCTAGTGGGATAAATCTCATCATTTTTATGATTTAATTTTTTCATTTTTGTATTCTGAAATGTTCCCAAAAATTAACATGACATTCATTAATATTAATGTATACCAAATTTCATATATTAAAACAATATATTATTAAACACTAATGACCCAAATTCATATTCATTCTATCCTATAGCTTTTTACCATCCTTTACCCTCAAGTAACCCCAATGAATTATATTCAAAATTCTAAACATGTTCTTATATGTTATTTCTCTATTGGGGATAACTACTACAATTTTAAGAATATTATTATTCATAAATTTATTGAATAAATAATTTATCCAAATCATCATAATATTTAAATATTATTAAAAAATATTTATTAGTCAATAAAAAAATAGAAAATCTTTTTACATTGTAATTTCATTATCAATCTTAGATTTCCCAATACTTATTATCATTAAAATGATATTATTAAAAAAATAAATTACAACACATTTTTTTCAATTTTAGTCCATATTTTTGAGTATCATATCGAGTTGGGTAAACAACCACTAACAATTATCCATGGATTGCAACTATTTCATTTCATAAATCCACAATAACATCAAGATACTTAACTAATTTATCTCTTCTAATAAATTTCACATCTCTTGATGATTCGAGACATTATTACTGAAGTATTGAAAAAAACACTTTAGAATAATGATGATGTTGGTAAAATTTTCAATATATTTCGTATGAGAATTCATATCAATATAAGGACGAAAATTTATATAAATATATATTCACAATAGTATTTCTCATAGATTTGTTACTAATTTTCTTTCTATTAACCCCCTTAATTCATCACTTATTTTATTCTTTCAAAATGACTTATTATACAAACAATAATATAATTTTTATAGAAATTATTTATTGATATGACATTTTTTGGTAAATCATGACATTCTATATGAATTGTAAGTGTGTACATGAAAATGGGAATATGTTCTATATTCAATTTTAATTAATATTAACATTGGAAACAATCACATCGAGAAATAAATCAAGAATATTCATTATTTAGGGGTGAATTATTCATGAAATTTATCAACCAATATAAGACCATCTTCACTTTATGTCATAAATAATTAGGTTAGAAAACTTTGGAAATATAAGGATAAAATATTATGGTTTCATCCTTATTCATAGAGTGGGATTTAAGTTATTCTTTATTTGTCTCTTCTTTATCATTGAGATAATGTTTATAATATTATGTTATCATATTCAGGGTATTTTCATCATTTAGATGCACATATTGTATCTTGTTCATTTTTTTCATCCATTATAAACAATTTTCAATCAATATCATTCTATATATTATCTTTTTATATAATTACCACTACTATAATAGTAGTTTCATAATCATAGAAATTATTATTATTTGTTAGTTTTTGTCCATATTCTATCTTCTTATATTTTATTATAATATATTATCATGAACATGGGTAATTTATAACATATAAATCATGCTTTGTGTTAAATATATACCCAGAAGACTCTATTTGTCTTCCTCGTCATTTCTTGTCGTGACTTCATATTCATTATCATGAGTTATAAATGTATTATGTTTTAAATGTTTCCTTTATGTTTTCCCCACATTATCCTAATAAGGTTTATCCATAATATTTATTATCATACATAGTTCACATGAAATTATTTTTTTATAAAATTTATTTCATGTATCCAAATTCCACCTTAATTAAGGTAAATTAAGGGATCCTTACCATTTTATTTACACATTACTCTTATAATTTTTTTTAATAAAGAACATGATTCTCTCAAGATATTTATCTCATTAATTATCATATTAATAATCTTATAATTATTCATTATTCAATCATTTTAGAATGGGAACTTTAAAGGACTTAAATGAAATGCATCCATTGATTTTCCTCTAAAACATAGAGGATTTCCCCATCACATAGTAAAAATATTTATTATGCCACCCATAAAACAATATGCAGTCCTATAATTCTAATCTTGAAACATTTTTTCTTCAATAAAATCACATAATTTTTTCATTATTTTATTAACACCAGTTTTTCTGTGTAGAGTATCTCAAAAATGGAAATATTGTTAAAAATATTGTCAACCATATAAAATATTAATTTGTTGACAAATATTTAGTAATTACGATATCGTTAAACATTTTCCTATAAAGAGAATATATATTATTTAATGGTGAAATTCCCTATAAAAATTTCCCATGTGTATCCTAAAAATGTTAACCAATTTTGAGTTCAATTACCTATGTATAAATTTCATCAGATAAAAAATCATAATTAAATTAATTATATTTACAAAAACCTCCAAATTTATATTTATAAAAATTATATAGTAATTTTCTTCTTAACTACTATAAATATAACTATTTAAATCATTAAATTATTATCCATGAGATGGAAAAAAATAATCAATCTATTTTTCCAACAGTGAAAAGTATTTCCATTGTAAATCATAAATCGTATAATTTTTTCAAAAAATATTTTTTTAATATTTAATTTCAATCATAATTGGCTCACATATAAGAAAATTTTATAAGATCTAATATCAATTATATATCCTAGTTATGTGGTGATATATTGGGGGAAATAGGGTGATGAATTAGTTCTATACTATTTGTAATTTCATTTTTAAAGATACTATTATGATAAGATAAAGTGTTGATCCAATCTCTTGTAATATCACTATCACTTGTATGAAAAAAATATAAAGAAACATAAGGAACATATAGATTTTCTATAAGTTTTTTCCCTAATGTTTTTTAATACTTTATTCCTTGTTTTATTTGATTTTGAGATATTGATATCCCCTATATTAGGAAAGTGAATTAAAATATGATATCCATTGAAAATCATTTTCTATCACTTAATAGGTTTCATATCTAGAATACCACCATTTTAAATAGTATGTTCATGTTATTTATTATGTGTCTCAGTAGTTTAAAAATGTTCTTATAGATTCAATCATAAGAAATATCTATTATATAAATATATATGTCTCTATATCAACTAGTGAGATCTTCTACATATGCAATAAGCCATCAAATGCTTGGATGTTTTTTTTCACTAGAAGTATGCACAGTAGACGTGTTGATGTATCATTGTTTTTAGAGGATATTAAGGGTGTGTATTTTTTTAATACCACTAAATAATAAAAAACATAATCAATTTACTTTACACATAGATCACGAGTAGGTAGTGTGAGTGTCGAACTTCCCCAACTCATTTCCCCATCTCACTTTTTTATTTTATTTCATCTAATCTTTCTTTAATGATAGTGCGTATACAGTAGTAGAACATCACTAGAACATGGTAATTCTATTTGATAAAGATAAATAAATTTGAATTATGTATTAAAATATTATCTACCAAATACAAAAAATATATTTTATCATGCAATTCTATTTTTTTGTAAAAATATGTTTGATAGCATATACAAAATGCAACGTTGGACATTAGGAAAAAATATTTTTATTTATTTATAATTGACCAAGATAAGATATAGATTAAAATGGAAGGTCTAAATATGACATAACAAATTATGAAAAATTTATAAATATCTTACTGAATATAAGTTTATTGATATATTAATACAAAATAATCATTAAAACTTTCATACGGAATTATTATTCATAAAAAAATGTTTTCTTAATAAAATGTATTTCATTTTATAGAAAATATTAGAGTTCAATTATAATGAATTTTGGAATATCATTTTGGAAAATAAAAAATATATTTTAAATCATCACATTAATATTGATGTGGGCTAATGTTTTATGGATTTTTCTAAAATGACTGAATATTCAGTGAATAGTTATAAATATTGATTTCTCAAATTGTGTCATGCCTTTTCATTAAATAGTGTTGTTTAAAACCCCAATTATATTTTTGAATTGTTATTATAGAGAAATATTGACCATTTTATTTTTTTAAATACAAATAAATTTATTTTTGTTATCTATTTTTATGTTTTTGTTATATTTCTTATTTTATGGGTGAAAAACAATTTTTCTGATTTTTTTATGTGTATATGGTTATTCCATTTTTATTAAATAAAATAATAATAAATAATCATTATTATAGTTATATTTATATTTTACATATCTATAAATATTAATTTAAATTCATTTAAAGAATATTACTAGTTATATTGTTAACGTTAAATCATCTTTTTCATTGAAAAAAGTCATTTTCTAGAATACACGCTTATCATCTCATTTTGTGAACATATTTTACAGATCAATTATTCCAATATTAGAAAATATAATTTCAAACATTAGTTTCGTTTTGACATTACATCCGCAGAATTATCATATAGTAATTATTTGGAAATATATAAAATATTTTTAATAATATTGATAAAAGTATGATTTGTATTATTATTTTCATTTCCTAAAACAATTATGATAAATATTATTTTTAATTTCTTGTTAAATTCAAATTATTTAAATTTAATTTTTAATTAATCATTTTAGTTTATTGAAATAAATGTTATTGTGATCTTTTACATAAAAACAACTTTTACTTAAAAAACCATTTTCTTTGGAAAATATCTTTTTTTCGTGCTTGGGGTTTAACAATAAATTAAATTATTCCATATATATGAATTGATTTTTTTTAATAATGTTTCATATTTAACACAAAATAAATTAATACTATGTGATATCTTAAAAATATTTCTTATCCGTTATGAATTTTAAAAATAGAAAATTTTAATTACTGCTGTAAATGTTAACATGGTATTACCAGGGGATTAATCTAAAACAAAATTAAATGTTTCAAATTAAACATATATAAACCATATTTTAAATCTATATTTAGACCATATAATATTACATCATAGAATATATTTCCATGTGTATTAAATTTTTTTTTGAATTATAATATAATTGTTTATTATTTTATGAAATTTCCAAGACACTTCCATCCCCCACTTATAAAATAACACCTTCTCACTATCCTATCAACACTTCACGAGATATATTTTTCATAATATAATTCACTAAAAATGAAATTAAATCCTTCATAATTTCATATATACCATGTTATCACCACAATAATGTCTTTTTATGGCTTTAGTGGTAAACCTGAATGGGGTTTTTAATGAAGTGGTTTAGTTATTAACCAAGCATTAACATTTTTTAGGACACCTTCGGATCTTATTTAATCTAAATTATATAATAAAATATGTTTCATGTATATAATGAGATTTCATTAATTAAATTAAACTACCTACACCAATATCCACTTCCACACATACGTAAACAAAGTTGTCGAATGTTATTTTATAAGACCAATGCCTCACAAAATTAAGAAAATTGTTTTTCATCATCGCCTCTCACAGTTGAATATAATGATGTATTTAATTTATATATAATAATTTTAGGATTTAATTATTCTACTATATATATATTAAATAAAATGTATTTTTAACTGTATGTCCATTGTAAAAGGATAACATCAATCGTTCGTATGTGTGGATAACCACCTCTACAATGTGATGTGATCCCTTCATCATTTTAATTTTACATTGGTTTTAATGAGGATAGATTATATATATATATATAAATTTTATATGATATAAAAATTATTTTTTAAATTTGGGATATTATTTAAGTTTATTTATTTTAATATGATAAGAAATACCAAAAAATTCATTTCTACATACAACCAACCAACTCATGAATGGTGTAATTAATTAAATTATTTATATATATTATGGATGAAAAAATATAGGTATATAATGAATATAAAATTTATTTTCTTAATCATAAAAATTATATATATTAATGAACTATTATAAATGTCCAAAGGAAAAATTTACCAAACCAAAACATATGTTAAAAACAATGTAGTTATGCCTTGAAATAATGATTTAAGCATAGAATTGCTAATGAACTAATGATAAATGGTTTTAAGTAAATAATATATGGTATGATATATATGATTATGGTTTTGGAATATATTTTTAAGAATCCTATATTCTTTTTAAAATTGGTCTATATGTTTATGAAAATATTTCAGACTTGACATAAGGGATTTTTATCAGAATTTAAATTTTGAGAGATATATTCCATATTCACTCCATGTCTCCTATTTGTGGTGTATTTTCAATAATTTTTTGTTCAATTTATCATTTTAAATTATACTTTCATGAATATAATTTTTTTAATGTTCTAGATCTTTAAGGGATTTAATTTATAATATCTTAGTTGTTTTTGGATTGTTTATCGTTATACTACAAATGATAAAAAAAATCTTGATATACCTCTCAATAATATACAAAATTATATTTTTCTTGGTTTTTTTATTATAATTACATGTTTTACAATCATTTGAATCACATTATTAAATATTAAGTCAAAAATAATTTTATATTAATAAAAACTAGATTTATCACTATATTTAGATGAAGATCATTTCACATCAATATCTATATATTCAAAACATGTTTTCTTAAATGTAATTTTAATTTATCATTTAATTTTTAAGGGTATTTTTACCCATGGATGAAATTTCATAAAATTTATTATAATGAATCTTATTTTTTCCAAAAAGGGAACATTTAATTATTCACAATAAATGTGAAAGGAATCATTGTGCTATCATATGTGACATGAATTTTATTTCATAGTGTCACGACTACCAAATTCCTTGACAAATCGCTTAAACATTTCCACAATTATTTTCATTGAAATGGTTTTCCATAATATATTTAAAATATTAATATTTTTTAGAATCTATTTCAAAAAGAAAATGTTATTTTCTTGAAGAATATTCTTAATGATTTAGTATGAAAATTATATTCACTAATGACAGAACAATTAGTGTTGCATATGTGTTACTAGGGATACCATCTAATGATAATATTCATATTCTTTCTTTGTATGGTTAATGATTATTTATGATGATATGTATATGAAACACATTTATTTTCCTTGGGTGATTATATAATGGATTTATGAAATGTTTATAAATCCAATTTTTATTACTCGAGTTATGATATGATGATATAAACAATTTCTAATGATATTATAGAACACATGTGTATTATTTTTATTATTTGATGTGCATGACCAGAATTATATATCCCTAAAATGAATATGGTAATTGTTTATATCTCATGCTGTAATTAGGGAAACATGTTGATGTACTTGATTTGATATGGGAAACAAGATGATGTCATTTTTCATGAACCATGTTGGGTTTCCATCCAACCGATGATCGACCCGGATTTCGGTAAGACCAGAAGTGTGTTCCTGACCCCCATGCGATAAAACAAGTTCCTGGGCATCAAAAGTAATGGATAAAAACAATTTAACCAATAATAAATAAATTACTGGAAAACAAAAAATATAAAATAATTCAATCCTGGAAGTTACAACCAAATAATCATTTACTAATAAGACCAATATTTGAGTTACATATTTATCGTAATTCCCAAAAAACAAAACCACCGGGTAAGGTGACCAAATACTAGTTCAAAAATTAACACATAGCAAGAGGAAACCACCCTCAATCCATCTCCACAACGTTACACCATGATGACAATTCGAATCTTGAACCATAATCTCCAAAATCCTTTCCCGTACCAGTATCGAACATAACCCAATCTACTTACACCCAATAGTGTATATGGGGTGTAGGGTAATAATTAGTGGGATGCCACCATGAATGTATTCCAAGCATAAATATTCAATGAAAAATAAATTTACAATTTTAATAAAATAATAGAATTAAATTCTTGAATAGATTTAATGAAAATATATTTAAGTAATTTTATTTCACCAAATAGACTTTTTAAATAAAAGCAGTTTTTCTTTTATAGAATCTCGAATCTGACACCACATTTCTGACTATTTGTGCATTATAATCAAAGAGAAACAACTTGATTAGAGGCCATATGTGTACTAGAAATAAGGGGGACCCTAGAAACTTTCATCTCAGTGAAGTGGTATTGAAACCATGTCTACCTGAATTCTCATGCACATGATACTATTAAGGAACACAACCATAACCTCACAATCTCCAATCATCATCCAAAAGTTTAGTTAGTGTTGTAGTCATTTGTCCAGCATACTGAAACTGGGATGATGCCACTTCTCAATCACTAGTACAGTAGTCCTAATCTTCCCTCCTAGTACCCATACATCCCATTTGGTCTCAACAAGTTGCACATTCATATCACAGGTCCTATTAAAATTAAAATACCCAAAAAGTCAGCACCATTACCCAATACAACCCCATGCACAAGAACATCACAATTTGAAATATTATTCACACAAAACACCTTTCAAAACATAATTCGAACCATTTTCATAATAAATTAAAACACTAATCAAATTATTAAATAATTTCAAGTGGAAAACATGACATTACGTGAAAAACCCAATTCAAATTATTTCATAAAACCAAAAAAAACATTGATGCCACAAAAAAAACACAATTTAACAAATTTGGAGAAATCACAAATCTCATTTCACAATTTAATAAAATAGTAGAAAATTACTAATTTTGAGTATTCATCAAAACGCTCCAATAATGAATAAACATTCCACTAAAAAATAAAATTATTTTTAAACCTCAAATAAAACCAAATTCTCACCGTGAAAAATAATAAAAAATATTATTCTAAATTAGTAATATAAGAAATTTAATTAATCAATTAATACATGTATGTGGAACCACCTAACTATGTGTAGAAAAACATCATGAACAATGTGTGAAAATACCACTGCATGCTAACCACACTTCAAACTACATGACTAGAAACTAAAAACGAAGGCATCAAACAACTTATAACAAATTTGACCAAAATACACACTATAAACCTAACCTGACAACTTACAATGTTGATGTAATCAAATACTAGAGTAAAAGGCACCTAGGATGAGGGTGGAGAAGGTTGGGCGAGCAAGAAGGGGGGTAGGGGGGTTGGAGGTGAGACACATTAAAAAATCTAGGAAAGAAGGGAAGGTGGAACACAATCGAGGGGAGTGGTGTTAGGAATGTGTCGTGTGGGTATCAGGGGATGCTCATCATGTGGGATGAAGGGCACCAGTCCGAATCTCTAGAGAGGAGAGGTACAGGGAGCGCTAACCAAATGGTGGATGAGGGGAGGATAATTAAGTGACCTATGGTTATAGAAATAAATTGACACCACTATGGAAATGTGTATGGGATATATAATAATGTGGGGAGTGGGTGAGGAAGACATGAAATGAAAGAAAATTAAGAATAAAAAAAGGAAAATAAAAATAAATAAAATGAAAATTGAAGTGAAAAAAAGACATTTTCCACTTTAACATTGTAATAGTTAGAATTCTATAAATATGATAATAATGAGAAACATAATCTAATATTAATAAAAAAATAATGTATTAACAGAAATAATAATAATAATCATTAAATTTTTTTTATTATTATTACTTTAAAACAACTCTAAAATAATGTATTATTATTATTTTTCTTTACATTTCATTTTACATTCACTTAGCTATTCCTTTGCCTAATTAATCAACTAACATCACATAGGGAAAACTTCTTGGTAATCTATCAAAGCCATGTGGTATCGATTGTTCCCTTCCTATGTGTCAGACATTGCCAATCCAAAAATATCTCTTACTAGAAAAAGTTCTAAAATTCAAATAGGGAATTTTCTGCACCTCAATATAATATTGTAAAACTATATAAAATTTTAAAATAAAAATAATTTCCAATGCCTCATGTTTGCATGGGACAATTCTCGCCACAATGAAAACATTCCACCCTAAGAAAGTCAACTCAAAGCCTGTTCAGAGATTAAAAATTGGTAATCCTACTCAACACATGACATCAACTCCCAAGTAACATTCTAATCATTCCCATGTAGTAAAATAATAGAAACCAATCGAATATACATCCCATGAAGAACACTATTCTGGAAATCCACTTGCCACACATGCCGCTCAATTACTAATAAATTAAATTTTCTCTCCAATATTCCCTATTAAACACATGAGACACATTCAGATTATAATTTTCAATTTGGAGACTGGAAAAACGTCCTAAATTTATGTCAATATAGAACATAAAGAAAACATGTACCTTGCCAATCGATTCAGTGGTCTTTAAATGCCCGATATACCTTGGTGTCAGATTTACCTATTTTCCTAATGGGCGGTGGCCTAAGCTAGGGGCCGCCTTCAAGAACACCTAATCACCGAATGAAAAATCGTGATGTTAATGCCTTTTATTAGGAAAAGCTTTTTTTACGACCCTATGATCTTAATAACAGCTGCATGATCAACTTGACATTCATAAATGTCTTGTACACAAGGATCAGTCCTAAAAGAGAGGACATTACTACCACAACCATACATAAAGATGTCCATCATGACCAACAATATATTTACTCAAATGGTTCTATTTTAATCGAGGATAAGTAACTATTATTACAATGATATATTGGCCTATCCTAAAATTCTATCCCACGATCCATCAAAATCTAAAACACATGCATAATGAGATTCCTCTTGAATCTGATTTACCAACTCTCTCTGACCATCTTATTAAGGATGTAATGATAGGCTCCTTTTATATTCGATCCCTATTCCCATTGAATGAATTACCAAAACTATAAGGTAAATCGGTGGTGTCTGTTAGAAACAATTTCTAATGACATAACATGAAGTGTGACCATCCCTTGAATATACAATCAGACCATATCAAAAAAATTAGCTTTATCGTTGATCAGAATAAATTGGGATGATTTCATCTAAAAGTCCATAACAACACAAATATATTTTTTTCACTGATGTGTAAAAGATAGTAAAATAATGATGTCGATGGATACCTTTTTCCACTTCCATGTAAGAATGGGTAATAGCTGATAAATCCCCTAGAATCTTAAGTTCACTACTTTCCCCTTGTAACAAGTATACCATCTCAATATGATGTCATATATATCCCATTTCATTCCAATACACCCGATCTAACACAAAAAATCATATTATATATGTATATTACTAGGATGTATATACCACTAAGTCTATTGTTTATCCTTAATCACCACATTCCATAGAGATAATGACACCACTGTACGCCCCTAGAAGAAAAAGATCAATTCAGTAGAAAAATATGCAATTAGAAGAAGTATCCCCAACATTAAAAAAATGAATATACCACTGGTATATATCATCATCAGGTTGCTCCCACTAAATAAACTCTAAAAGAGTAGGTGTCAACAAAACTCATACCAAGAATGCACCCCCACAGTGATCCTTTGACTCCAAGGGAATTGAAGAAAATATACCCATCGAAGACAAGTCATCCCTTGAATTCCTCAAATCCTTCACTAGCACATTCATTCTCAAGGCCTCAGCAGCTATATTACACTTTATGGTGGTATAGATGATATAAATGTCAAACCCCTATAGATACTCGATCCAACAGTGTTGGCTCACATTAATATCCTTCTACTATAAGAAGTATACTAGGATATTATGGTCTGAGAAGTCCAAAAATTTCTCCCTAAAGAGGTAGTGACACCATGTCTTCAAGGAATGCATCACCGCTTCCCACTCTAAGTCATGATTAGTGTAATTGATTTCATTTTTTCGTAGTTTGAGAAAAATGTATGTCACATCATGATTATCCATTATTTGCACACACCTTGGTCACATACCTGAAGCATCACAATAAACCACATAGACCATTCCAAACTCTATAATAATCAACACAGATGCATTAGTCAACTTTTCCATCAACTCCTCAAAGGATTAATTACACTCTGGACTCCATTCAAAAATCACCCCTTTCATAGTGAGTGTGGTCATAGAGGAAGTAAGCCGTGAAAAATAGAAAACAAATCAGTGTTAATAGCATGTCAGGACCAATAATATTTTGATCTCAAAATTATTCCTCACTTATTAAAAAATACATGACTACACGAAAATTCTTGGGATACACTACTACCCCTTTCTCCAAAACTTCTTGCACTAAAAACCTCACTTACCTAATATAGAAGGTGCAATCAAAAGAATCGCATAATAGTGATGATCTCTCAAAGTGCCCAACACAATATAAAAATAAATCTCATTATCTTCCTATGATCTGAATTAAGCTTGGATTTCTTGAACAAATACCCTAAAAAGGTGTTTAGATACTTGTTTAATTCCTTATTCATGAGTACAATAATGACCGCTGGGGAATTTGACAATCCTAAAGGCATGAATAGATACTCAATGTGGACCTACCGAAATTGGAATTTGATTGTCAGGATATCCTCCACTCTTAGTATTACTTAGTGGTAACAAACACAACTCAATTTTGGAGAACCACATTTCTAACATCATCGACTCGAACAAATCATCAATCTTGGGGAAATTGTAATTAGTTTATATGGATACATTATTCAACATTCAAAAATTGATACACTTCTTGAGATACATTCCAACCTTCTTTTTCGAAATGACTTGGGAGTCCCATGGAGAGAGGATCAGGAAAATAAAACCATTGGGTTCCAAATCAACTAGTTGTATCTTCAATTACCTCAATTTAGTGGGGGCCATGTGATGTGATGGGATAGATATTGGGTTGTTTTCCCATAACCAATTCAAACTAGAACTCCTTGTACTAATTAGGGGAAATCCTGAAATATAATATGGAATCACCTCTAGAAACACATCCACTAAAAGGAGAGATCCAACTAGAACGCACCACCACAATCCTATAGTGTGAGTGAGGACAAATAATAAGAATGATTTCCTATATGTAGAAGTGGACATCCCACATGACCTAAACAAGGATCCCATTCCCCTAGAAATACCTAATGACCCCCATCAGGTTACATAAAACTAACTCGTCGCTGATATCAATAAATATGTGCTCGAAATCGCACTATCTTGTCCATGTCGATGATCACATCTAGAAGTTCCACATCTAAGACCCACAATTCCAACTCCAAATCATCTTCGGACACTGAAAGTACAAATGATGGACACTTAAGGACTTTATCCTTCTTTTTACCCAATGATGTTACCAAATCCATTTCAAAATCCAATTTCTTGGATGGTAGCTTCAGAAAATTCACAATACGTAATGATATAAAAGTGATTGATGAACCCGTTTCAAAAATGATTGTAGATATAGAAGATAAAACCAATATGGTACAACAAATAGTTGAATTTCATACATCTGATCATGAAGGTTCATGATTCTTAGAATTTTGATTCTTGGCCCCTCCATAAGTATTCCCACTCGCTTGTGACTCTACTCTGATCTAGGTCCACCCATAGGAAAAAAAAATCATATTTCCATGAACAAAAAATGAGATCCCACCATCCTGGTTGGCTCTGACTGAACTAAAACTCCCTTGAAAGCCACTAATCATACATCACTATAATATGGGAATGTCACTTGGAAAATGTAATGAATGTGTCCGATTACACCACATTGATTACAAGGCATGGTAGGGGTGTGAAATATTGGTTAATTGTATCTTACCATTCCACACTGATGGAAAAATATAGAACGTACACTAGAATCCAAATATGTAGACTCTCTAGAGGGTTGTCCTGAGCTGATACAACCCTTTATCCTTTGATCATCATGCTTTATCATCTTCTATGATAAACTACCACATCCCACAATTGTTAACACTCAAGAATTGTGGTCTCCATTTTTTCATGAACCATGTTAGGCTCCCATCCAACCAATGCACGACCCAGTCCGCAGAATGACCTGAAGAGTTATCCTGGTCTCTAAGGGCAATAACAAGTGCCTGTATAATTTTGATGTGAGATAATTCCCAATAGGATGCCACTAAAATAGGATTCAATGCATAAATATTAAACAACAAATGTAGAATTAAATTTAATAAAACAAATTAATTAAACTGTTTACTAGTTTTATTTAATACAGATTTAAGGAAATATTTTTTCAGGAAATTTTTTTATTAAAAGAATTAACCATTTTCTTTTATAGTATCTCAAATATAGCAACATATTAGGATGGTAAGATCAGAGTAATCAATGATAACCATCTCTGGGAAAGGCCCTATAGGTACTAGAAAAAAGGGTTACCCTAAAAACTCACGTCTCTGTGAATGTAGTATAGAAACCTAAGAAAACTGTTGTACTCATTCATGATCCAATAGTAAAGAACATTACCATAACCTATTAGTCTCCAATAAATATCCAAAAGATTAGATAATTTTTTATTTTTCAATATTTCTCTGTGAAACCAAGCTTATTTCACTATGAAATCACAAGCACAGTAGTCCTAGAATGACCGCCTACTACCTTTGCTTCTCACTTGTGCTCAATAGGTTCTATGTTCACATTATAGGTAATATTTTAATAAAAAAATCAAACAAGTAATTATATTTACCTAATACCACACCTTTCACACAAAAATATATTTTGAAATATTATTCCATCAAAAAAAATTCATAACCTTATTATCACCATTTCACAATAAATTATACCATAAATAAAATTATTAAACAATTTCAAGACTAAATATATGAACTTTTGTTCTAAATCCCACTCAAATTGTTTATTACAATGAATAATACATTGACCAAAAAAAAATAATGTTCTCTAGATTTTCACATATTAATAAACACACTGAATAACTTAATAAAATAGTAGAAAATGACTAATTATGAGTTTTTATAAAAATACACTCATATTACATAAATATGGCACTAAACAAATCATATTCATTTTAAAAATCAAATAAACCCAATTATCACCAAAAAAACTAATTAGTTATTATGATAAATTAATTAAATAATAAATTTATGTCATTAATTAATACTTATAAATTGATCCACCTACATTGGTGCAGAAAAACCTCACAAACATGGTGTGAAAAATCCAACGAAATCCAACTTCACCTCAAACAACATGGTTAGAACCTGATAATCAAGGAATAGAACCACCTATACCCAAATCAAACCAAATTATAGACAAAACCCAAACCTATATACATTCCAAATGAACGAAATCAACAACCAGAGTAGAACACAACTGTTGACAGGGAGCAGGAAGATGGCCGAGAATTATGGTGGGTTCTTGAGGTGTGACATGCCAAAAAATCTGGTCTAGAAGGAGAGGTGGAACAAAGCTGATGGTATTGGCATCAGGGCTACACAATTGTGGTAGCTGGGGAAGCTCTTTGGGAGGGTTGATGGGAGTTTATAAGGACCCAGCCTTAAAAATTACTAAATATAGAATTAAATGAATTATTCGCAGTGTGGGTCTTTTCAGGTTTAGAGATTTAGAGAATTAGGACATAACTATTAAATCTCAAAGGATTACAAAGTAGACACTTCTACACAGTTTCCATTTTTCGTGCTTAAAATATAAACTCTTGAAAAAGGAGTCCGGTCTAGTTCCATGTTTTAGATAGTAGTTCTTTTCATTGATCTCATCCTTGACCCTATTCATCTTTACGTTGTGTGAAAACATTTCAAAACATGGGAAGACCATAAAATGCTCAGTACGGGTTATAAAACAAATAATGAATACATTTTTTCATAAATACATTCAAAACATGAACTCTTTCACTTACCTCATGAAATCAAAAGATTTATGAACGGAAAATAGAAATCATATATCATAAAGGTAACTTGTGTCATCCATATCATACTTAAATTGTAGATATCACAACTATATAGGGAGTTTTTTTGGAACAAACATCACATTATATTCCCTAAATATCATTGGAGAAACATTCACATTTACCTCCGTCACGTCACCCAATCAATTTGAAAGATATCTTGGGCTTACCCGCCCTAGTTTTATCATGGATCCGTCCATATATGTAAATAATTCCCCCTATCCATAACATGATCATAACGCATAACATAAGCATAAAGGAAAGATAACATTTCCACATTGCAATGACAAAATATAATTTCAATATATTAAAATAATAAATCCGTTCTAAAAATCATTTTCAATACAAAAACACATAAAAAGAGTATATGGTATTTATTTTTCCATTTAGAAACATTAAGACTTGTTATGGAAGCGGAAGATCAAATAATACTCGCGTCGGTGGAATGGTCGGTGTCACCGCTTACGTATAAAAAACACCCCATTTTGTCTTTTAGTAAAACGATTCATTTAAAATGATTCCCTATGAATGAAATAAAATTTCAATGGTGTTTATACTACATATAAAAGAATATCTTGTATTAAAAAAATATGCCTCAATGAAAGGAGATTGAGAAAAAGTCCCTTACATCATGTCCTACATGACTCGATCGTTCTTAATCTCCATTAATTTGGGTAACATCTTTTTCCTTGAACCAAAAGGACTTCATGAAGTGCATTCATCGTAAGGTAAGGCTTCTAGGAGAAGTAGAGGGATGTATAGAGATTAATTGGGTAGAGTTTGGATGAGCCAAATTGGCTTGATAGGTTTGAGTAATTGGTTAGAAGTGGTCTTTTTTATAATGGAAAGGAGGGGATCTTTAGGAATGTGTGAAAGTATTATTTTATTATATAATGATGTTCCTTTTGTAAATGTCCAAATCTCATTAAAGTCGAAGATAAGATGGATCATGGTCGAAATAAAATCATCCGATAGGAATTGGATAGGTTTTGGATAATATTTTATCAACTATAATATTATTTATTTAAATGATTTATTAATGATGTAAACACTACATCATTATAGCATCATAAATTATTTAATTTATTCGATGTCTAAAAATTATAAAAACAATACCATGATTTAGGAAATCTTTCTATCTTTCTAATGAATAATTATAATCAAATATATTCTTTATATTCAACCATATAAAAATTAATTTACTCAAAGATTTTTGTTTTATTCATTTTTTCCGTTACTTTAAATTAATTAATCTAATGTGACATTATCATTCAGAAGTGGCTACATGGGGTCCCAAAATCGACCAAAATATGACCATGGTCATCCATTACTCATTCAATAAGGTTTGGATAAATGTTAATGTAATTTTGAATTATTATAATAATATTTTTACCTTGAATTACTTTATTTACATTTAACCACGGTAAAAAAAGTCAGAAGTTACTATTCACCAAACCTTATTGTCATCTTATTGAACCACATTTTACTAATGTATAACAACCATGTATGTCAGATTTTTGAAATTCAATTCATAGATGTGGTAAAATTTTATTTAAATCAAAAATTCAGTTTTTTCAACTACTACTAAGTGGTTTCACTATTCATCAAAAATTAATGTTTTTCAGAAAATTACCAAAAATTTTTAATAAGATACATTTGATATTCAGAATTCAAAAATGCTGTCTATTTTAAAAAATTATAATAACAAAACTAGCATTAATTAATTTTAATATTAATTCATGTTGTTAAAACAAATTGTTTGTTTTTAAGAAAACAATAAATATCAAATGATTGACACTTGTTTATGTCCAATTTCAAATTGAAATTAATTCCAAAGACTAGAATTGGATTAAATGGTAAAAATATATTCTAATTAAACTTTAATACCAATTAAACAGATAATCTGACCATATAAATCAGTTATATTAAAACGTAGTTTTGAATTAAAATATAATATTTTCACTATTCATTAAAAAATGGACTTTATCAGAAAAATTCCAAAAATTTATACAAATTAAATTTTTATGTACCCATTTGAAAGAAGGAATTTAGTAGGTAAAATATAATATATTAAGGTGACCAAAAATATATTTAATGAGGGTTCGACATTAAAAGGCGGTAAATCGGCTTTTTAAAGTAAATTATGCTTAAAATTTGATTCATTCACATTTTAAGCCTCTAAATTTTATTGGATAAATAAAAATATATAAAAAAACAATTATAATCATAATTTATTTAGTTTTGTTCATTCTCTCCAATACAACGGAAAAGTGTTAGCCTCCATATAAAATAATAATATTATATTATTACTGTGCAACATAAGATTTCAATGAAACCATTTGTTGCGTATCGGTTATACTATAGAACATTGAAACCCTATTAATGTAAAATTAATATTTAATTATCAAATATTAATAAGTATGAAAATATATTATTCCTTCATTTACTTGGTATTTTATATTATTCCCCCCTTTTCGAAATTACATCCTCCCAATTTTTATTCACTTATAAAAATAAGTTGGGAGATTTATCCCTCATAGCATTTTCAGATTCCCATGTTGCCTCTTAAATCATATGGTTTTTCTAAAAATCCTTTACCAATTGAATTACCTTATTTCGTAACACATTCTCTCTACGGTAATGAATCTAGATGGGTAGTTCTTCATAAGAGAGATTCTATTCCAACTGAACTACCTCTGTACTTAAAAATGAGATGGATCAGGTATATATTTTCAACATCGAAACATGAAAAACAATGTGTACTCAAGATAAACATGGAGGTAAATCCACTCTGTATGAAACTGACCAAACTTTCTCTATAATTTCATAAGGTCCATTGAACCTCGGACTCAACTTTTCCTTCTTACCAAAAAACATCACACATTTCAATGGAGAAATTTTGAGAAAGACATGATCACCTACCTCAAAAGAATGATCCTTCCTCTGGTTATCTGCATAACCTTTCTGTCTGCTCTGAACTGTTCTCATGTTCTTCTGAATCAACTGAACTTTCACTGCCAAATATTCTACCAATTCTGGTCCCATATGATTCCTTTCACATACTTCATCCCAAAAAGTTGTACTTCGACAACTCTTCCCATTTAATTCCTCAAATGGAGCGATCTGTATACTAGAATGAAAACTGTTATTATATGAAAATTTAACCAAAGAAATATGTTGGTCCCAACTTCACTAATAATACATCGAACAAGCACATATAATATCCTCTAATGAAAAGTTTTTTTTGTACAGATTCCCCATCTGATTGAGGGTAAAAAGCTGTACTGAGATTTAATTCAGTACCCAATGACTTCTGAAAGCCTTTCCAAAGGTTAGAATTAAATATGGGATCACGATCAGATACAATGGAGAGGGGAACACCATGCAACCTGAATATCTCTTTAACATACTACTGAGAAAGTTGATTTAGTGACAATGTATCTAGAATAGGAAGGAAATGAGAAGATTCAGTCAATCGATCAACTATAACCTAGATTGAATTTATACATCAAGATGTCATTGGTAATCCCACAATGATGTCCATGGATATATTTTCCCATTTCCACTTTGGTACCAGTAGATGCTGAAGCATCCATTTCAGTAACTGCCATTCTACATTAACCTGTTGACAATTCAAACACTTCAAAGTAAAATAAACAATATCTCTTTTTATTCCATCCAACCATTAATACACCCGAACATCTCATTATATCTTATTACTGCAAGGATAAATTGAAAACGGAGATCTATGAGCTTTATATAACAACTCATTCATCAATTGTGAATCCCAAGACACACATAATCTCTTTCCAAATCTTAAAACAAAATCGTTATCAATGTTAAAATCCTGAAACTTACCCTTCTGATCCATCAAATCCTTTTCTTACAACTCACTGTCTTCCTTATGAGCATTCTTAGTTCTGTGTGACAGAGATGATCTCACTGACACCTGATACAAAATAGAAGAATTTTTTGCACAAACAACTTCTATGCCATTGTTTATCAAATAAAAAACCAAAGTATTTTGTTCCAAACATAACATGGTTAATGAAACATTACTTTTTCGACTAGAAGCTTCAACCACTTTATTTTCTTTTCCTGGATGGTAATTGATCATGAAATCATAATATTTGATTAATTCTATCCATCTCCAATGTCTCATGTTCAAATATTTTTTAGTAAATATATACATTAATATTTTTTGGTCAGTATTTATTTCACATTTTACTCCATACAAATGATGCCTACAAATTTTTAATGAAAAAACAAAAGTAGAAAATTCCAATCCATGTGTATGATAATTTTACTCCTGAGGTTTCAACTGACATGAAGCATAATCAATTTCCTGATCATTCTGTATAAGGACACATCCAAGTCCTTTCAATGAAGCATCACTGTAGATACCAAACTCACCATTTCAGGATGGCAATGCTAAAACAAGAATATTTACCAATCTTATTTTCAATTCCTGAAAACATTCATCACATTATTTTTTCCAAATGAACTTAAAACCTTTTCAAGTTATCTTAGTCATTATACTATATAACCGTGGAAAACATTTCAACAAACCACCTGTAATAACCTGCCAGACCAAGAAAACTATGGATCTCGGCTATATTTGTGGGTTTTTTTGTATTGTTAAACAACTTTTGTTTTAGAAAGATCCAGAGTTATTCCATTTTTTTAAACAATTTGACCAATAAAAGAAATTTGTTGTAACCAAAACTCACACTTGATAAATTTCCCAAATAATTTCTTTTCATGTATGGTTTGAAAGCAACCCTTAAATGAATTTCATGTTCCTATTTACTTTTGAAATAAACCAAAATATAATCTATGAACACAACCACAAACTTATCCAAGAACTCATGAAAAATTCTATTCATAAGATCCATAAATACAGCAGGTGCATTGGTTAACCTAAAAGGCATAACTACAAATTCATAATGGCCATTTATAGTACTAAATGAAGACTTCAGAATGTCTAATCCCTTTATATTCCACTGATGGTACTCTGACCTCAAATAAATCATCGAAAAATACTGAGCTCCCTGGATATTATCAAACAAATCATCAATATGAGGCATAGGATACTTTTTATTAACAGTGATGTTATTAAATGCTCTATAATCAATTAAAAGTCTCCTTGAACAATCTTTCTTGTTAACAAACAATACAGGAGCACCCCATGGTGATGTGACAGTTCGAATGAATCCTTTATCTAATAACTCCTGCAATTGCTTCTTTAACTCTAAAAGTTCAATTTGACACATTTGATAAGGGGGTTTTGAAATTTTCTTAGCATCAGAAACTAAGTCAATAGTAAATTCAACTTCTTTATCAGGTATAATACTAGACAACTTATCAGGAAAAACATAAAGGTACTCATTTACCACTGGAAATTGATTAATCAGAATAGTTCCTTTGTTTTCAACAATATGTACAAGGTAATATTTATTTCCATATTCTACTAGTTTCTCAACTTATTGATATGTTATAAAAAGAAAGAGTACATTTTTGTATACAAACTGAAAATAATCTGGAAAAGAAACCTCTTTAACTCTGTAGTCATTCGAAGCATGATAAACCGAAAGCTAATCCATGCCCAAAATAACATCAAACTCTACTAGAGGCAAATCAATAATTTTTTAAGGCATATTCTTTTCACACACAAGGATATGAATGTTTTTATGGTTAATTTTTGTCTCAACATTTCTTCCATGTGTTTTTAACATAAGTTCTGTATTCATATCTTGAGATGGTATTCCCAATTTACTAGAAATATTCTCATAAATGAATGAATGTGTAGTCCCTAAATCTAAAACACATTTGCATAATTTAAACAAACAAAAAGTGTACCTGATACAACATGATTTGATTTCCCAACATCTGCTGAAGTAGTTGCAATGAATTTCACTACCCCTTTCTGCTTGTAGTCTGGATGCTTTCCATCGATTGAGTTTTTTTTGGATAGTCATTTTCATAATGACCCATTTAATTTCACTTAAAACATTTTACTGACTATAAATCAAATTTTTTCTTACCAGTACCCCGATCTTTTTTAGTGCAATTACGAGCCTTATGTCCATTTTACCTCATCCGTAGCACTTAGCCGAATTCAAAAAAAATTCCCCAGCATGATTTTTAGCAAAATTTTTAAAAAATTTAAACTTATGTTTCTTACCATGATACATGTTGGAAGAGTTCTTCCCATTCGGCTGCCACCTCGACCTCTTATTCTGTTGTTTTTCGATTAACTCTTGATCATCATAAAACTCTATTTCCACCTTCACCGCACAATGAACATGTTTTTTCATAACTTTTAATATCACGAGAAGCTAAATCCCTTCGATACATTTCCTTTAATACTTAATAAAAACGGATGATTTTACTATAAATATCACGTATAAAATTTGGAGCATACATTGCCAGTCAATTGAATTTTTCTTCATAAGCTACCACTGAGTCATCCTCCTTCCTTAATTCCAGGAATTGTTTTTCCATCCTAAGATGAAACAACATAGGAAAATATATCTCCAAAAACATACTTTTGAATTCATTCCAATCAAGAGCATCAATCTCCTCGTTATACCTGTGATTTTTCACTTTGGACCACCACTGATCAGCTTCACCTTCAAAGTGGTAAATAGCGAGACTAACCTTTTGATGTTCCAAACAACCCATGACATCGAAAATATTTTCCAGTGCTTTAATCCACCCTTATGCTAGAACCAGATCAGATGATCCTCTAAATGATGGGGGGTGTTGCCTCTTGAAATGTTACACTACTTAAATGTTCTTGTGTAGTTGATCTACCTGATCTCTTACATGGATAACACCACCATTTGTAGCCTGAGTCAACTGTGCCATCCCGGAAAAAAACTGTAATGTTATGATTCTGACCATCTCAGGTTGCTGTGTTGGAAGGTTGTCTTCCTCCTGATGTCATCCCAACATATATTCCCTATTTCCTCCACGGAAAACCATTCTGAACACAAAAATATCTTAGGAGAAGTAACATGGTAATCTATACTGTTGTATGATTTCAATATTAACATAATTTACTTTATGGATATTAATTTAACAATTCCAAAACTACAAAAGTTATCTAAACCAACCACTAATACCAAGTCTAAGGACCCAGACATAAACATTACATAATATTGAATTAAATGAATAATTCTCATTGCTGATATTTTCAGGATTACAGTTTTAGAGAATTAGGATATAACTATTACATCTCAAAAGATTAAAAAGTATACACTTCTATACAGTTTCAATTTTTTTTATAAAATAAAAAATCATGATGAAAAGATTCATGTCTACTTCCATGTTTTATACATCATGAAGTTTCCTTGATCTCATCCTTGACACTATTCATCTTTATGGCATGTAAAAATATTTCAAACCATGGGATGAGCATAAAAATCTCAGTACGGGTTATAAAAAAATGAATGAAAACATTTTTTCATAAATACATACAAAACATGAACTCTTTTAATTACCTCATGAAATCAAAAGATTTATGAAAGACACATTGAAATCATATATCATAATGGTAATTTGTGGCATCCATATCATACTTACATTGTAGCTATCACAGCTACATAGGGAGTTACTTTGGAATACCCATCACAATATATTCCCTAAATCTTTTAGGAGAAACATTTAGGTTTACCTCCGTCACGTTACCCAAAGCATTAGAGATCTATCTCGGGCTCACCCACCCTAGGATTATTATAGAGCCACTTGTATACATAAATAATTCTCAAGAACCATATCATGATCATAACACAAAACATATGAATAAAAGAAAGTTAACATTTCCACATTGCAATAACAAAATATCATTTCAAGATATTGAAATAATAAATAAATTATCAAAATAATTTAAATACTGAAATATTTAAAAATATTATATGGTATTTATTATTCCTTTCAAAACCATTATAGATTATTATGGAATCCAAAGATCAAATAATACTTGCGGCTGTGGAAAGGTCTTTTTCACCGCTTACATATAAAAAGCATTCCTTTTGGTGTTTAGTAAAATGTTTCATATAAAAATATTCCCATTGAATGAAATGAAAATTAAATGGTTTTTATACAGAGTATAATAGAAATTATTTTATTATACAAAATATGCCTCAATGAAAGGATATTGAGATGATGTCCCTTACCTCATGTCCGACTTGACTCGATCATTGTTTAATCTCCTTTAATTTGGGTAAGTTCCTTTGGTCTGAACCAAAAGGAATTCTTCAAGTGCCTTCTACCTAAGTTATGGATTCTAAGAGGAGTAGAGGGATGTAAGGGGCTTAATTGGGCATAGTTTGGATGAGCCAAATGGCTTGAGTGGTGTGAGAAATTGGATAGAAGTGGTCTCCTATTATAAGGGAGAGAAGGGGCTCTATAGAAAAGTGTGAAAATATTATCTTATTATATTCTGATATTCTGATTCTAAAGTTCAAAAATTCATTAAAGTAGAAGATAATATGGCTCATGGTAGAATTAAAATCATCCAATTGAAATTTGATAGGTTTTTTATAATATTTTTATCATTATAATCTTATTTATTTAAATGAATTATTAATGAGGTAAACACTGAATCATTATTGGGTAATAAATAATTTAATTTATTTGATGTCTAAAGATTTTATAATAATAAAAAGTTGTAGTAAATCATTTTATCTTTCCAATGAATCTTTATAGTCAAAATAATTCCTTATATAACATCATATAAAAATTAATTTAATAAAAGATTTATGTTTTTGTCATGTTTTCCTTTAGATTAAATTAATTAATCTAAAGTGTCATTATCATTCCTAAGTGGCTCCATGGGATCCCAAAATCGACCCAAAGATTCTAATGGACGGTCATTACTCATCCAATAATGTTTGGACAAGTTTAAGGTAATTTTGAGTTATTATAATATTCTTTTTACCTTGAATTACTTTATTTACCTTTAACCACGATAAAAAAGTCAAAAGGTACTATTCAGTAAAAATTATTTTAATCTTATTGATCCAAAATTTGCAAACTAATAACAATTTTTTTTTTTGATTTAGAAATTAAATTCACAAAAGTGGTAATATTTTATTTAAATGAAAAATTCAGTTTATTTAACTATTAATAAGTGGTTTTACTATTCATCAAAAATTGATGTTTTTCAAGAAAATTTAAAAATTCAGCCAAAGCTATATTAGATATTCTGAATTCAAAAATGGTGTCTATTTTAACAAATTCAAAACATAAAATTTGCATTAAATAATTTTAAAATTAATTCCTGTTGTTAATACAAATAGAACGTTTTTAAGAAACAATAACTATAAAAAGATTGACACGTGTTTCTGTCCAATTTTAAATTGAAATTAATTCTAATGAACAAAATTGGATTAAATGGTTAAAATATATTCAAATTACTCTTTAAAACCAATTAAAAATATAATCTTACCATAAAAATAAATTATATTAAAATGTACTTTTGAATTAAAATACAATATTTTCACTATTCAATAAAATTGTACATTATCAGAAAAATTACTAAAATTTACACAAATTAATTTTTTATGTCCCCATTATAAAGAAGGATTTTATTTGGTCAAATATAATGTATTATAGGGACCAAAACTATATTTAATGTGGGTTCTCCAATAAAAGGTGAGAAATCTGCCTTTTACTGTAAATTATACTTAAAATTCGATTCATTCACCTTTTATGCCTCTTAATTTTATTGGAAAAATATAAATATATATAACCAACATGTATTATCATATTATAGTTAGTTTTATTCATTCCCACCAATAAAATAGCATGGAGTTAACTGCCATTTAAAATTATAATATTATATTATTAGTATGCAATATAAGATTTCAACAAAATCCATTGTTGCGTATCAGGTACGCTATCGAACATACCAACCCTTTTTAAGTAAAATTAATATTTAATTCAAAAATATTAATTAGTATGAAAAAATCTTATTCTTCATTTACATGGGAAGTTACAGAGTTGGTCTAGATCACTGGAGAATGTTTGGTAGAGGGAGCACTGGACAAAATGTTGGCCAGGGGGAGGAGAAAGTTGTACCTGTGGGTTTGAGCTATAGAGTGACACATCAAAGGGAAAGGGGAGGGGATGAAGTGTGATGATTTGAGGGGGTAGGAAGAGATAAATATAAATAAAAAAAT
Source organism: Viscum album (assembly GCA_963277665.1). Classification (NCBI taxonomy): domain Eukaryota; kingdom Viridiplantae; phylum Streptophyta; class Magnoliopsida; order Santalales; family Viscaceae; genus Viscum; species Viscum album. The sequence goes on along the minus strand of OY728164.1, from coordinate 915,139,817 downwards.
AAATTAAAGGATTGGAAAATAAAAAAATCAAAATCAAAATGAAATAAAACAAAAAATTTCATTGACAAAATAAAAAAATAGCTATAATTCCAGTAATATTATAATAATTAAAACCATAATTTCATATTAATAACCTAAATTTTTTTTGACTAAATAATAAAAATAATAGTAATTATTATTATTATTATTATATTATTATTATTATTAAAAGAAACCTAAAATAATAATTTTATTATTAATTTTCATTTCATTTTACGGTCTCTTAACTATTAATTTGGTTATTTAATTAATAAACCATGCAGCGGTAAAACAACATGGTGCTCTAGGAAATCCCCCTGGCTTCGAATGTGCCCTTCCCATGCACCTAACATTGAATATCCAAAACAATCATTTATCGTCAAATGAACACAAATTAAAATTGGGCCCAGGTTGTACCTCAAAAAACATTTTAATGATCGATAAAGCTATAAAATAAAAATCATTACTGAATTAAGAGGACTGGGTGTGGCATTCTTTATCAGTTAATGGAAATAAGATGATATAATTACTCCATTATAGAAATCATGTTTATGTATTGGATCCACTATGGTAAAAGGTTGTTGATTCCCTATCCATTATTGTTTTTTGGTTAGATTAGTTATCCTTATCTTATGAAATGGTTTATGAACATATTATGAATCAATATTTATATGAGATTATTTTTTTCATGGGGTACTTATTATAATTCTCAATATTATGATTCATGTATTCTGAAATGAAAATGTTTTAATCCTTGAATCATTTTTATGGATCATTATAGATTTGGTTTTAAATTTTAATGTAATCTTAATGATCAAATCCTTTTATTCTTATCTTTTACTTCCGCATTATAATCAATTAAAATCTCACATGTTTATTATAATAGAGAATATGAGCACATGGTTTTTATTTTCTCGCTTCTTTTGGATCAGAAAAATGTTTTTTGTATGTTATGTCTCTGATGAGTACTAAATGGGGAAATATTTTTGGGGTATTTTTAACATCATTTAAAAAATTAAAATATCTTGTTTATAGTCTCAAAATACTTTAAATATTTAATGTCTTATAGTGAGTTATATTTAAATATTTTTTATTATTCATCTAAAATTATTTAAAATTTACGTATAAAAGAATTTGTCATTATAGTTGGTATTTTATAATGGATTATATTATTTTTTAAAATTATTGTATGAATTTTTTTTTGAAATTCAAAGGTATATGTTTATAAATTGGATAACAACATCATTTTTTGGTATGAATGAAATTATGAATTTTTCATAAAAATAAGTCATTTTACAGATACTAAAGGTGGACGTTGAATTGATATAAATGCATCTAGGGTTAAAAAAAATATATAATGTCTCTTGAGTATCTCTCATCGATTGCTATTGTTCACAATGGGTGTTCCATTACTTCCCACCTCATTTGAAAATTCCTTGGGATATTCATGGGTTATTTTATATTTTTTATTGAAACATTATAAACAAAATTAATAGATTAAGTCCATGAATGAATAAATAAAATCATATGGTTTCCTAGATTGAATTTTTTTTAGCAATTACACTTCTAAAAATTTATTATTCATTATTTTGTTTTCCATTGTTATTATTATTCCTAAAAAAATTATTTTTTGTTATATTAAATTGTTTTAACTATGAGGAATAATGTTAGTACTGAATGAGATTAAAAATATGGATATTTTGAGGAAAAGTTTAATGAGGAATTGTGATATTGATATAATTATTAAACCTAATCAGTTATCATGATATATGTTTTACAAAACCTAACTAATCCAAAACCCTGACTCACCCAAAAATATATGTATAAAGTTAATAGAGAGTTAAAAAATGGAAGCAACAATGGAAATAAGGATAATGTTTAATTATGTTTGAAATGTGGAAAGAGACATCTAGTAAAATTTATTAATGGTTTAGGAATATATTTTTTGTGTGCAAGATATGGGCATAAAGAAATGTATTTCGATGAAAAAAAATGAGGATTTCAATATTGAGTGAAAAAGTTAATAATGGAGATATATTTATATTTAAATTTCATAAATGTGGGTAACCTAGGAATTATTCGATTAAATTTCCTTTTTTAATTTTATCCCATTGTCCATGGAAGTACCTATGTTATACCCATTATTTACATGAAATGGGTTAAGTACATATGAATTGAGATTCATCAATCATATTATAGAATTATTTGTATCAACGGTGTTTTGTTTTTAAGAAACCTATAAAATATATGAATTTTACTACTACATTAAGAATACATGAATTCATTTATGATTAATATAATTGTTTTTTATAACATCAAAGGATTACATGTTTATTTTTTTCATATTTTCATAGTATGAAATACCACTTTTGATGATTTATTGAAGATTATTTTAATGTTGTTAATTATATTCTGGGAGATGATTTATTGTGATAAGGTATATATTAACAATTGGTTCAACATCAATAATATTTGAGAAAAATCATCTTTTGATAAGTTTAATACAATAGAAAATATAGAATGGTTTATATGATTTAGTATAACTAAATAAATTTTCATTTAATTTTAGCATATTTATGGGGTCATTATAAGAAACATACTAATATTTTCTACGAAAAAATCATAACACTTCACATCTGGCATGTCCGTATGGCCAGATCCCATGGCCGATGGGAGATAAGGGAATGCCTCATATCATAGTTTTATATGATGTATTGTCTAGCATTATTATTTTTATGAAATGATAAGTAAGATAATGATTAAATATTGTTTTGAAAATAAGTTTTATTAAAGAGGAAACTATAAAGTTTAATCATGATTTAGGGATTAATTTTATTTTGAAATATGTTTACTATTGTGACAAACTAATATGGTTATTAAAAATAAATAATGGGATTCAATTTTTTTAAAAAAAAATTAATTATCTCATGGAAGAATATATAATTTCATTGTGTATTTATGGGGGTTTTGATACTTTATGGAAATTAATAGCATATCATAGATATTGTTTGGTGGGATAATAATAATTTTTGGTATGATATAGAAAAAGTAATTGATGTTATTTGAAGATAAATGTCCGGTTTATCTTATAAGAATAAATTATTAAATGATTTTAATACTTTTTAATAGTTGTTTGGTATATTTTGATGAATTTTATGGTTATATATTTATCGAATGTTCTATGTTTAACATTGGGTATTATTATTGAGGCTTTGGTAAATAATAATGTTTTTATTGATATTATTGTTTAAACATTTTGAAGATTATCATGTGAAAACTATTTTGGTATTGTTTAATATATAAAGTCATATGGAATATATTTTTATTCCAGTTTTGGATTGGGAGATCTTATGAAAAATAATTTTAGTACTTATTTTCTAGAAAATAATTAATCATTGATATTTATTTCAATGTGTAAAAAATGAACATTAAATTTATTGAAGAAAAACAAAAGGATGAAATTTTAATAAATAAATAAAAATATATGATGGAAGTATTTAATCTTGAATTCTCTATCTGATAGTATATGAATACTATGCTTTAGGAACAATATATTGAAATGAAATTTTTATTCTATGACCTTTATCTCCAATGATGCAATAGTATTTGTACAAATAAAATATTATGTATTTAATGTTGTTAGCATTCATTTGATCAATGATTTCTATATCACTAAATAATTATTTCAACATTAAATTTATTTCACCATGTATATATTTTCACATCCCACTCATGTTATCTAACATTCAAACCTAGTTATGAGGGGATATTCATATCTCCTTTTGTCAAATCTATTGGAATTTTCAAAATCTTTTATATGATGTGGGATTTCAACCAGGATATTATCTAATATAATGAATTTTATTATTATGACCAATTCAAATTTTTATACAATATTTTTTTTTAATTTAGTGGTAATGTAATTCCCTGAATTTTTATAATATAATATTATGTTTGATACTATATACAACACGCAAGACCCATTCTATATGAACTATGAAATAGTATTATTTAAAAATCACTATTATAAGATATCCATTAAATTAGTGAGAAGGAATAAAATTATATAATATAGTAAATATATATATATATTTTATACAATATAAATTTATAGATAAATTTGTAGTAAATAATCAAAAAAATTCTTATAAATTTATTTCTGTCTTTAAAGATGTTCCTTAATAAAAAAATTTATTACCTTAGGTAAGAAAAGATTTTATGATATTTACATGAATTTTAGAAATATTAATCTATAAAATAGAAATAATATTTTCTATCATCATATTATAATAAAAACCCCATGATAATTTTACATTTCCCTTATTTGATATAATTATTAGGAAATAGTGAAAATTTCTGATTATACAAATACATAAATGATTTTTCCATATATAATATATTATAAAAGTTACATTTTTTTCTCGATTTTATCATATGTTTTATTGTGAAAATTATATTTATTGGAAGATATTAAATTTGATTCTAATATTTTAAATTTAATTACTTTATTATAAATCAAATTTAAACTTTCCGCATAATGTTTCACCAAACTATTTTTAGTGAAAAATTTTCAATTTATTTAATTAATATGACACATAGTTAGGAATTAATTAATTGAATTGTATGTATTATATAATTTAATATATTAATTTAAATTCATATGATAAATTTAATTTACATATTCAAATTTCATTATTTTAATATATATTAATTTTTATTTTGCAACAAATTCTTTCTATAAATCTATTTGTTGGTGAATAATAATTTTACTTTTATATAATTAGAATAAAAAATAACTAGTAATTATTTAATTTAATTTTATGAAATATATAACTATATATATTAATTAAAATTATTATAATAAATATAACAAATTATATAGTTTATATAAAATAATATTTTCCAAAAAAAATTATCTCAATAAACTTCAATTTTTTATAAAATTTTTAAATCTTATTTTAGAGTTAATTTTTAAAATTGAATAAAATTTATTAGATAAATTTTGACCTTATTCTTTAAATCATCATGTTAAAATTAACTTAATTTATTTTTAATAGTTTTTCAAAAATGAAAATATTTTAATGACTATTTCAGAAATAGAGGTGTTTTTATGTCAACTTGTTGATTAACTCATATAAAAAGTTATTTTCATTTTATAATAGTTTTAAAACATAAATTAGTTAAAAAAAATTATTAATAATCAAAATTTGTTCATTTCATTAAGTTTTATATTTAATTTGTATATAAATACTTTCAATACATAAGAAAACTTCTAAGGAGGACCCTATTACAATCGTCCTTGATGGTTTATTATTAAATTAAATTATTCCACATCTGTAAATTGAATTTATTAAAATAAATTCAATATTTTGTAATGAAATTAATTAATTTTATGTAATGTGGTCCAACAAGTAATTTTTTATAATTAATTATAAAGTTTTTTAAATTTATTATCTTAGTTAAGGATAAAACTAGTTTCTAGTGGGTTAATCAAATAGAAAAGGATAATTTTTCTGATTGACCATTTGTAAATCTATTTGGATGATATTAGTTATACTTTAAATAATAAAAAATTTATATAATTCTGTTTTCAATAATTTTTCATGAGAATGAAAAATATCATTTTTTATTATATGAAGAAATATACAAGTGGGTTCTTATCCTCAATTATAATAGGACTCCTTATCCACTCTTTTATCCAAAATTCATGAGACTTTTTGTTCAGTTAATGAATTCCGTATATAATTCCATTAATCCATACCCATGGCATTGATACCAATTTTTATTATAAAATCATCCTTGTAATGCTTTTCGTTTAATTATAATGTGGTTGTTTAAAGAATTATAGTTCGTAAACATGTAGTTTTGAATTATTTATTCTTATTCCTAAATCAAAACCGAATAAAGCCTACTTATATAAAATCAAAAATATCTCTTACATAATTTTATGTTATTTGGTTAATTTAATAACCTATATCTATATCCACTTCCATAAAATTGGGATGAATGCTGGCGATCTTATGAAAAGTGTGGAACTGCCTCACAAACCAATATAAATTATTTTCCATCACAGCATAACAATAATGGATATAACGATGGATTTAATATATATTTATATCATTTATATCATTTATTTTTTTAGTTATTTATCTTATCTTAATTATTTCAATCTAATCTGTCGAAAAATTATTATTTAATTGGTGCTTATGTGTATACTTCCTCCTCCACGTTGTGATATAAAACAATTTTCATTTTATATTGACATGTATGTAATGAAGATAAATATAATGATTTTTATGAAATATTTTTAAAGAAATAAATTATTGAGATGTTTAATATTAATTAAATTTTTTTACATATTTTTATAATTTTAAAAAATATTTATGCATATATACGACCTACCATCATTATTAGTGATGTCATATGTTTCTTTTTATATAACATTATTTAATGAATATAAATAAAAATATAATGAATATTTTTTACAATAATATAATGATTAATATTATATTAATTATGTAACCATGATCAATATACAATGAAAAAAACTAAATAATATATATACATATAATATAAAGTAGTAATTGCCCAAATATATTTTTTTAAAAATAAGATTTAATGAATGGGTGATAAATAGTGTAAGTAACTCATATATGATAAAATATGTAAAATAATGGATCTATAATATATTTATTTACAATTTAATTTAATTTTATCATATTTTCAAATTTGTATGAAGAAAGTCGAGACTTGGGGAATGGAATATTCCTTTTACTTTTACTTTTGTATGAAAAATTTCATATTCACTGCCTGTTTATTTTTTTAAGTGTATATACCACAATGTTGAATTATTATATCCAAAAATTAATTTTTTACTAATTTTTAACGATTCATATAATATAATTATACAATGGTTATTATGATTCAAAATATACCAAATAGGGAAGGTTTTTATGTTATTATACCACGGTTTATCGAGATTGTTGATGATCTTACAACTGATAATGAAATTTATTGATCTGGCATTCATGAAATTGAAAAGTATTTTCTTAATGTGTAACTTTCTAGAAATTACATTTTATCCTTTCACATAACCCTATTTATGTTCTCATGATACCTAAATAACGTTATTTGATGAAAATTGGCATTACTTCTCTCATATGTTGAAGTTCATTTCTGTTCCCCGAATATGTTTTCTAAAAATACATCGAAAAATAATTTTACAATTATCCAGTGAATTTTTATTCTCATTATTACCCATGTATTATTTTCAAAGAAATGTTTCAAATATAATTTTATATTCATTTTAGACGTAAGGTACTCAATAGTGTTTACAATAAAAGGGGAATGAATCATTTTTCTAACGTATATGATAAAAAATATGAATTTCACCATCATAACTACTCAATGATATGTATATTCCTTTAAATTTTCCCATATATATTTTAAAACTAAATATTTTCTATAATATATTGGATATTTTTATGTTTTAATCAATTGTATTTAAAAATGTATATTTTACAATTTGAAAGAATTGTTATAATTATCTTTTGAAAAAAAATCAATTTGTATATGAAGAAAACAACTATGTTGCATAAGTCTTATTAGGGATGTGATATAAGGGTACCATTAGTATTATTTCTATTGATAGATTATGATTATTGAGGATTTTATTATTTTTATACCCAGTTATTCTCCATGTGTTATCCTATGATATATTTATGAAATGTTTAAAAAACACATTTTCAATGAATGAATTATTTAAAGATGATATGATGATTGTTTAATAATCATTATGAGACACATATATTTGGTTTTAATTTTGTGATTGGTGTTCCATGAATTGTATTAACCTCCTACTAATTGGTTAATTTTTATCTATCAAGGGATACTTATGGAAATATTTCTTTAAACATGATCTGATATTGGAAACATGTTGATATGCTTAATCCATAATGGGAAAAAAATCAATGAGCTCGATTTATTATGGGAAACAAGTTATAGTGGTATATCTATAAAGTGAAATTGTTTTCGATATCTAATATTTTTTATATTATGTTCAATGTTGTTAATCATGATATATGAAATTTTTTATATACTTTTCATGGTGTAATATTAATAGGACATGAATATATGGTACAAGATTTAGTTATGAAGACTAGTTACTCTTATTATTACATTCTTTTCATATGATAATTTTTTATGTTTTGAATCATGTTTATGGTCCTAGATAGATTTTTTATCATAATTTTATTCTATATTAATGATATTATAACATTATGAATATCTTATTCATTTATATGATTGTCGAATGGTATGTATTACTTTTAACTATATTGGAGGTTTGATCTCAACATCAATTATATTTTTGTTCCCATAATTATGAATAAAAATTAAATGTACGGTATTTCTATGAATAGAATAATATGGTGAGATCTTATTGGGGGATGATAATTATAATCCATGAAATTAGAATATTGCAAATCAGTTAACAAAATATAGTAAATATTTGCAGTCCTTTGTGGGTAATTAGTGTAATGTAATGAATATTAATCTAAAATGTGTCATATTTCTCTATGAATATCCATGTAAATTTTATCAATCTGAGACATTCAGTATTTTAATATTCAAATAATAAAATTTATATATTTTCTATAATTTTTCAAATATATATTTTATGAAAATAAAAATCATGATATCATCGTTATTATATTTATATTCTCAATTTTTATACATCAAACACTTCTTCACATAATCTTATAAAAGACTACAAATGTCCCATATTAAATTATTTAATGAAATAATTTTGAATTATATCCATGTTGATGAGAAAGTTCACAATGTTTAATTTCATTATATTCTAATAAAAACATGATGATTTAATGTTTAATTTATTATTTTCCTGGTATTTCATTCTTGTAGAATAAATCTCATTAATGGAATTGAAATAATAAACCTTGAAATAGATTATTCTTTTATTATCACCTCCATTATCCTTCTCTACCATCATGGATATTCAATGAATTGTAATTTATGTCTTTAATTGCATACAATCATAATATGACTATGTTAAAATTAGATATAATCTTTAAAAATTTCTATTTATATTCAATGTGATATTATTTATGAATCACATAGAAACACTAATTTATTTCCTTATCAACCCTTTTGTATTCTCTATAATCTCTATAATACCCTTACTTATTAATTGTAATATTCGGTGGACACATTTTTATGATCTTGATAACAATAAAATATTCATTAGAAGTATGGACTCACTCATACAAATTATAGTATTTTCATAGTAATCATTCAATTATTTAACCTACCAAATCTCTAATATACCCCCCTATGATTCATGATAACACTCACCTATCATGATATTATTTATTATGTATCACAGTATGACTATAAAACATTTTTATATCTTTGTCACACATATTACCTTCTAGTATCCAATTGTAAACTATGATAATAATTATGTATTGAGAAATAGACAATAATGTGTCATAGTTTGACCCAATAATATTCCAATATATTATAATTATTGTTTGATAATACTGTATTTGTATAGTTTAATTACATAGTTACTCTTATGTATGAAAGGTTTATTCCATAGCACCCTTATGTATTGTTTTATATAGATATTTTTTAGTTTTAACTCATAATTCTATGAATATTGTGACAATAATTTTCATTACAACACATTAAACTATATTCAAGCTCCAATAGGGGAAATATTATGAATCCTGGTGAGCCCAGTGTTGATATTATAAAAATAATAAATATATTTATAACAAACAAAAACAATATTTTTAAATGTGGAAAAAATTTTAAATTATTTTTGGGATCAGAAATCCAATTCTATGGTTGAGTCTAGTATATAAGGATTACGTTTGGTTGAGGTATAAATTTTGTGTGAATTTAATTTAATATAATAATTATTTTATTTTATTTATTTTAAATTATCTCAACCTTAATACATCTATATATAAATCATTATAAAAATTCATTAGAGTTATCAAAATAATTTTTGGGAGATTAGAGTGGTTCACTAGTCATTCTTCTTTTAAATATAGAGATATGAGGACGATGGGTGATCATGATCATTGGTGATCAAGAGCCCTCAAACACAATGAAACATGCCCTTTAATTGTGATTAAATTCTCCACCAATTATAAATTAAAATAGTTGTATGTATCATAAACTGTTCATTTTCAACTAATGAATAAAATATTTTAAATTAATTATAAATATTTATTTGAATCTACAATTACTTGGTCCCTTAGAAGAGCTTAGTTTATGAATGAAATTGTATTTTTCAATTTATTAATTATTATTTCTTATTCACATATCAATTTTATTAATTATCTATTTTTTGGATTAGAAATCGAGAACAATTTTTGTTAAATTCTTTTTTCATGTGATTTTACCCCATTATTTCTGTGAAATTCATCATAACTAGACAATAGGGTAATCATTCAAAAATAACATTGACTATTATCAAAAACCAAGATTCCAGTTGGTAGTGTGTACGGTTAATATATTTGTGGTTTATGGATTGAATAGGATGTATTTTTTCTGGTACATCATGGATCTCAGTTCATTGAGCGGTGATAGGCATAAAGATTCATATCAACATCATATGGGATTTTTTTCCAATTTCCATACATTCAATTCTAGTAAATGATGTATATTGGTGATTTACATTAGTTTTTGGTAGTCAAATGTTGAGATCAACAACAAATAGGATAAATCATGAAATATCATGAAGGATAGTTAGGATTGGTAAGATCCTGACAAAACGTAGTGTATTCTTGTAAAACAAACAACAAGTACACACCATAGTAATTATGCTATGGATTTCGGTAGAATGAAGTATCACACACCATGTTGTTGTAATCACACTCCTTGGGACCCACCCCAAGTGGTTGAGCTATGTTCTAGTTAGCACATCCCCATGATCCCATGTTTATATACATTTTGTGTACTTGAGGATTAAATGGGCATGTGATGGTACATAGGTAAAATCAGAAACATCTAAAATTACACTAGAATTGAATGATGTACATGGGCATGAATAGGATCACATATAAAGACTTTAATAGTATACATGCACCATGGGAAACCTATACATGTTGAATTTTATGAATTGTATTCAAGGCCTTGTCTATAAGTGAGCACATCAAAACGATGAGGTGAGGTTAGATGATGGGTGTACCCCATAAATTCCATGTAATTCTCTAAGAAACCTTTTCCTCTCATATATCATTATATGGGCCTCTTATTTTAGACCCTAATAAGCATATCCACTAGATTTTTTATGGATAATTTTTCGGATCCATTAATTTTAGAAAATGTGATATCATTTGGGATGTTTTGAGCATGATGCTTATTAAGGCTGTTTTTGATGATGGTACTGAACATGGAATGATCATTGGAGAGATTGTGGAATAAGGGATCCCCAATCACACTATAGTGTGAGAATCCAATACTAATTGTATTAATAGTGATTGAAACCCCCTAGAATGGTTGTGGTTCCCCAATCTATATTGTATCACTCTTCCATATTCGTGCTCTGAAGTGGTGTGGTTCTCTTAGGATGTATTGGTTCCCTCGACTGTGGGGTGTTTTTGCGAGGATCAGCTAACTATACAAATTTTATCATAAGGATTAATTTGATAATGGGAATTATTGATGGTATGTTGGATCTATATAATGAATTATCAAAGTAGTTTGGTCTGTTAAGTGGAGTTCCCCTTTCTCTCTCATTTTGGATTCTTTATGATAATATATCTATAAACATATTGAATTCCATTTTCCAATATGATATGGTTGAGATAAAATATTATTGCATCCTATTATATCTCCAAAATAGGTTTTGGGGGTGTCCTACTAGGTATGTATATAATCACCCTTTCATGGTAATTTTTAAGGTGTCTTGCATTATGTAGACTATTAAAAATCAATGGTAATGTTGTTGATTCTTTGGAACAATTTCATATATTGACCACATATTGTGGTAAGGACTTATATATTCAGATTTGTTCTCACTAGATTTTTATATATTATAGTAGTAGTCATGTTGGGACTCTATTTCTGTTTGTAAATGTATTTTTTGCATTAATATTATGTTTTTATACTCTAATGTACTCCCAAGTGGGTTTTTCGTGAATGGATTTCCCTATATTTAATTGTTTTTTTATTTATATAGAATGTGTCATGGATATGTATGGGATCATTAATATAGATATATTATGAAAGGGATCTCATTTTATTTCATTCCATCTCTGTTCTCATCACCAACACCTAGGATATTGGAGGTGGGCTTGCAGTTTTTATGACTCATTCTCTTACTGCCAAGGTGGGACTTCGTGGGTTGGGTCGTGATAGAGTGGTATCATAGATGTTCATTAATTTTGATGGGGTCAGAAGATTTCCTTTTATAAGGTAATTATTTTACCCATATGGAAATTGTGTTGGTGTCCCTCGAGTTATTCATTCATGCATGGGATCCTTGTTTGTTTATAAAAGTTGGCCTATACACTACCCAAGACATTGACACTATTCCTATCAACATGGAATACCGATTCAATTTATTTGGAAAAAATGGAACATAATAATATAAGATTGATTCCTTTTATGTTCCTTCATGGGCCAACTACCCCTAGTAATATTCTCCTCAAACTATGGTATGTACTGATTAATTTTAGGATGTCTCCACAAATAATGACATCAATATTGAAAATTCTGGATGATGATGATGATATAATTAGTAATGAGTCCTCACATTCTAGGGAACCCCTTTAGTTGTTTCATCTATTAAGGTAGAGAGAGAAAAACTATCTTATTGATTTGTAGATAGTACCATCATTTATTATTGATGATCAATATAGTATTTACCCACTGCATGAGTTTTGGTGTTAGATACCACCAAGGTTTCATGGAGAGAATAAACCTCATAGATCATATGATTTGATTGAGTCAGTGATATAAGTCATCAGTATCATTCAGACCTTGATATATCCGATTTTTTTCTAGTCGATTGTCTTTTCCATGGATCAGTTGGGTGCTAATGGAGTGTTTTCAAACATTTATATAAAGAGACAATACAATCATAGGAAAACTTCCATTATCAATTAGGCAAGTAGTATGACAGCAATGTTTTCACTACTTTTGGATCCACGGAAACCATGAGCTTCAATAGGGTTGTATGAAAGTTAGTAAGTATGAATATAGGTTCACCATACTTATGTTGTACTCCCTTGATATGGTATTATACCGATTTAACATAGAAATAACGTGTGAGATTGATCTTCATAGAAGAATATGTTCTTGTGTGGTCTCATTTGGATTCTCACTTATATTGGAGCATTTGAGCAGTGTCTGATGAGTTATAGACATTCATCTATGGGTTATACTAATATTGGAGTTAGTGGATAGAAACATTTGGATTATAAATTTGAACCAGTTAGAATACAAAAACCCATTCTTCTCATACATTGATGTTCTATATTTTGTGATTAATATACTATAAATTACATGAAATCAATCCCTTGGTACATTATATATTAGTAATTATGGAATCATGGAACAAATTATTTAATATGATCAATACTCATCATTTTATTCAATACTGATCTTCCCCATTAGTAGTCATACTTAATAAAATTTCTTCATAACCTATGGAAATGACACTTGATAAAGGGAGAGCTCAAAAACTCATTAATGATAATCAATGAATAAATGTATTCATAACATGTGAGTGTATCAAATCATTGGCGTAATATTTTAGAACCACAACATAAATATAAAAGATCCTAATATTGATTCATTTCATGAGGATTGGTAGTTCATATGTAATGAATCATAGGGTAATTAAATATCATGAATTATAAGAACATAACATTATAATAAGACGTATAATTTTATCATCTCTATATTCATTAAAAATATTATATTAAGGATATCTGTGATGACATTCATTACATGTTAGGATTTGGATGACCAGCCCTATAACAGCTTCAAGCTATAGATGACCTCCCACATATCCTATTTTGTCTTAGGTTGACCTCCTATTTACAATGAATCAATCATGGATTGAAATACCATATACCCTCTTTCAATAATTGAATGATCTCATGGGTACCCTTTTTTAGGTTTCAGATGACCTCCCATGTACCCTCAATCAGGGTTGGTCAAACCACCCATGCAAACTATTTCGTGCATGAGCTAACTACCATTGTACCCACTTTTGGACTTCGAAAAAACACTAATGTACCCTCTTCTGGGATTTAAATAACTATCCATGGACCCTATTTTGAGAATGGTCTAACAAACCATGTACCCTTTTTCTGGCTTCGATTGACTACATATGTTCCATTTGATTTCATATTATATTAATCATTGCACAATGTATTAGAGCGAGATATAGGTCATCCATCATGCAATGAAATTCATAGGCATGTGTGCCACAAGACCACAAAAAAAATTATCATATCAAAACCCATAAAATGAAATGGATTTAACAAACGTATCATCCTATCATAAAATATGGATATGAAAAGGATTTCATATTCATTATATTATTTCATCATACAATAACACATGTAAAAAGAGAGAGAATTCATAAGAATTTGATCATGGTAAATCATATCCATGACAAAAAAATTTATATAATAATTCTAACATGAATAAATTTTTAGAGAAATAATATTAATTTTATCCATGGTTTTTATCCCCATCAAGGTGAAAAGATCAAAAATGTATGTTATTAAAGATGGAGATAGTGTTTTCAAGATCACGTCGAGCATTTCGTGATGAAAATAATATTTCATTAAAAATAAAAATTAAATCATAAAATTCGTAAGATATTTATAATGAAATTATAATTGAAAATTACCTTTTAAACATGTAACATAATATTAAATATAATTAATGGTCCTCAAAATGTGAAATTACATTCATGTTGTACACATAAAATAAAATATTCCTTTCACATTTTTTGTAAAAAACACAAGGGCAATGTTTTAAAATAACATGATGATTTAATTCAAATTTTTTTTATAAATATCATTAAATGAGTAAGAATATATTTAATGAAAATTTAATATTATCCAAAATAATTTCAAATCATTTTTATAAAATATATTTTTGTAAAATAAAAAATCCTCCAAAAAAGAGATATAAATAGTATGTTCATAAAAACATCATTTTGAACACCTATGTCCATTAATAGAGGAGTGTAAATTTTAAATTGTATTATCATGGAATAATCATATGGGAATAAAATTCATGATTTTAATTGGTATTTATAATAAGATATTTTTATTGGAAACATAATCATAATAAATATAGATAAATGATGAAATTTCGACATAAAAACTTTACCACATTTGTAAAATTGATATAAAACACCCCTGAAGTAATATCATTAATGGAAACATAATTCATCATACAGATAAATAAATTCATTATATTAAGTGTATTTTGTGTAGTATATACTCCCTCTAAAATAATAATGGTGTAAAACACAATCATATGTCTCAAAAAATGTTAATTGAAGAAACAAATCCCATAACATATTTTTGACTATTGAACCATAACCCCATATAAGAGATATATTCAAAAAAAAATTAGAGACCCATATTTTTAGGTAAAATAATATTAAAAATAATTAATGGTCATTATATACCAAAAATTAATCAAATAGTTGGTCAATATGGCTTTTTCATCCCAAAAAATTAATGTGAGTTGCAAATACATTTTTTATTTTGTAATTATTTTGAATAATAATAATAATGAATAATAAAATCAAATGTAAAAGTTAATATCATGAAAAAATTGTATTCATGATATATTATGTCAATTCGGAGTATATAAACCACTCTAATAAAATGTGGAGTGAATTAGCATATGTCTCCCCAAAATATAAAATAGAATATAAATCACTTACCTTTAGTCTTGACTTACCTCATTAATATACAAACCTCATGTATAATAAAGATACAGATATTATACATTTATTTTAGAAAACTAATTATGTAATTCCCCGACCCCAGTTACCCAGAGTCGGTGCATTATTGCGTAACATTGGCATGATCACAGAAGATCATGTCTCGAAAGATTTATTAGTTTAGTATCCTTGGAAACACTAGATAAATTCTTAAATGTTCTATTACATTATTAAGTGAAAAACTACAATAAAAATTCTCCATAGTCCACACTCATATCCTTTATGACTATCCCTGCAGGTTATTCATAAAATACTTCTTCACATTCTGGAAAATATTAAAACACTGAAAGGGGTGAGCTCAGATGCTCAGAAAGGATAACAATATTGCGGAAGCTTTCATCAATAAACATAAACAGTTAAGGAAATGTATAACTAAAACAAAAGAATTTTTAAACTTGAACTTCAGCATAATATGGCAAAAATTAAATTAAATAATTCTATTCAATTACTCACATGGATATTCTACTTGTTGAATAATCACATGAAATATCAATAACCACTTTCATAATGATGGAATGCATAATTCCAGACTATCATAACCATGTATCCAAGGCCTCGTGCCAAGACCACAAATAAGATTTTGTCAAGGCCCAATGCCAAGACACTAGTTTGTCTCATGAGACCTACCAATACAATTTTTTTAGAAGATACTTATGTTTAAAATTTCTCAAATATACTCCAGTGTTTTTCTGAAAACATTATGCAACCTTCTGATAACAAAATAACTAATTCTGAGACTGCTCGACTAATTATAGGTCATGATGGGTCCATACCCAATCCCTTCCTGTCTACCACACTCGAGAGTTGATTTTTCTGAAAACATTTTTAAGCTTGCGTTAAATACATATACATTTGCACTGGATTTTCATATATTTGAGAGAAATATCCCTATATTTTTTGAAATCATTGAAATAAAATTATGGCTTATAGAGGAAGCTAAAACTCAAAGAATGGTCACGGCGGTGGAGAAGTAGTTGTCTCCACATATGTAAGACAAAACATTCATTTGGTTGATTAGTAAAAATGCTTCGTATAAAAAGATTCCTTTTGAATAAATGTAAAACTCAAAGGAGCTTTTACACCGTATAAAAGAAGTTGTGGATAAAACAAAATATGCCTCAATGAATGGAGATTGAGAAAAAGTACCTTACAAAGATCATTTTTTTAAATAAAATAGATATATTATGTGTATTAACTATAATTAAACCTCATGAAATTACAAATACAGGATAGGATATAATAATATCATGACATAATTTTAAAGTAGGAGATTAACCCAAAGAATAGAAATTGGGTTAAGAAGTTCCCTTACCTCGTGTCTGAATTCACTCGACCGTTCTTTGATCTCCTAAATAATAAACTATAGTTAATATCTACCTTCTTAATAACCTTTTTCAATTTCATTATTCCTTTTATATTACTTATTAGCATGTTATGAACATTATGTAGTTATTTAAGTTAATAACGGTCGTTTTGTCGATCTTTGGTACTTGAGTCAAAAATAAACTTCTTATAATTACAATTTGTTCATGTGGTGATATATCCATTATATCCAGAATTATATACATGATATTGATATCATATATCTCATATATATCCAGTATATACATGCATTTATAATATTCCATAATGTTTAGAGGTAAGAAATGAAATGCACCATTCATGAAGACGGTAAGCCGTATGTACGCATGAATGCTACTTTCATTTCTATTTCATATTAAATGGAATGAAGTTATAATTATATAATGGTATAATATAATTCCAGTATAATATAATGTATAATACAATTTACTACATCCTTTATACATCCCACGTATGGCATTAACGATTCAAATCACTTTGAAGGGGTGGTAGTCCGCACTTCCTAAAATGAAATTATCATGTTTACCCATAATGGAAATCATAAAGAATGCCACAAATGAAAAATAAATAAGCATAAGGAAAACATAAACATAATATATATAACATATATGAAAATAGTTTCATCAAAATGGACACCATTAGAGGTTTTATATGAGTGTTGAACAATCATCGTTTCGTGAGGCATAAATTCACCATCCACAGAAACAGTATGTTCTTTAACCATTAGATGTAGGTGTGTGTAAGTGTAGCTCGAATAATTATTATAAAAACATCCTATTATATTGGGGATACTGGTTTTGTTACAAAAAAAATGAATAAAAAGAGTTTAGGGGGTTGGATAAGAAAAATAAAACAAAATAACATAAGAGAAGACATTACCTTAAAATCTGGTTACTCTTTTCATTTGAGCCAAAGGCATACTTGGGAAGCATTCTTCCCAAATTGAGGATTCTAGGTGTAAGGGAGGGAAGTTGGGAGAGTATTTGGGCAGAGTTTGTCCAAGACAAAAGGAATTTAAGGTGTGAGTAAGGTTGTAGTGGTGGGGGCCTTTTATAAGAGGAGAGAAGGGGCACTCTTGGAATGATTGAAATGTTACTTTATTATATAATGCGTTTCGGATTTTAAAGGTCTCAAACATATATAATTCTAGGATAAGGTGATAAGGGTTCGAAATATACTCATCCAATTGGTTTTTTGACATGTATATTCCTTGGATTTTACATTATCGTTTCATTTTATTTAAATCGTTAATTAATGAGGTAATCACTGCATCATCATGGTGTCATAAATAATTTAATTTATTTAATGTCTAAAAATTATAAAAAAATTACCATGATGTATTAAATCATTGTATATTTCTAATTAATATTTATAGTAAAAAATATAACATGTATAACACCATTTAAAAATTGGTTTATTAAAACAACTTATGTTTGTGACATTTTTATTTTAACTTTAAATAAATGTTATTTATGTCATTTTTCTACCACTGTGGCTCCATGGGGTCCCCATGTTGACCCATGGTTTTTCATGGTCGTCCATGACACATCCAATAGGTGTAGGAAAAGTGTAAAGGTATTTCCATATTTTTATAATACCATATTTACCTTAAATTTCACTAATGAACTTTAATTGTGATTAAATAAACTTAAAAGTTACTATTCACCAAAATAATATTTTAATCCCATTAAACCACATTTTACATCCTAATGACATCCATGTATGTCGGATTTTTGAAAATCAAATCATGGAAGTGGTAATGTTTCATTTAAACGAAAAATCAGTTTTTTTAACTACCACTTAGTGGATTCACTATTCATCAAAAATTGAAGTTTTTCAGAACAATGCCAAAATTTCACCCTAAGCTATAATTGATATTCCTAATTCAAACATTATTTATATTTTACAAAATTCCAATCATATAAGTTGTATTGATTAATTTTATAATTAATTCCCGCTGTCACAACAAATAGCGTGTTTTTAAGAAACAATATATATAAAAAGATTGACAATTGTTTATGTCCAATTTCAATTTGAAATTAATTCTAATGACCACCATTGAATAAAATGGTAAAAATATATTATAATTATACATTAAAACCACTAAATAGTATAATTTATCAATATAAATTATTTTGATTAAAAAGTTGTTTTAAGTATTTTTCACTATTCCTAAATAATTGAATGTTCTTAGAAAACTATAAAAAATTCAACTTAGGATAATTTCGATATTACGAATAAAAAAATGAAGTCCTTTTTGAAATATAAAATTTCTATAATTTTAAAAAGTGAGTATTACTATTCATAACGGCTACTTTGATTAGTCGCGGGGTGTTAGAACTCGAACTTGCGTACTATGCAAGCTATTGCATTATTCAAAGAGAAGTGTATCATGAAAGCTTGGGGTGTTACATTCTCCCCTCCTTAAATAAAATGCATCCTCGCAATTTGAAATTTTTCATTGAAAATAAATGGTTGAAAATAGAATATACCTTTGTGGAAAACCCACATCAGAAATAAGGTTAATAAAAATACAACA
Source organism: Viscum album (assembly GCA_963277665.1). NCBI lineage: Eukaryota > Viridiplantae > Streptophyta > Magnoliopsida > Santalales > Viscaceae > Viscum > Viscum album. The sequence goes on along the minus strand of OY728164.1, from coordinate 915,119,883 downwards.
TTAAAAGAATGAAAGAGAAGTACTATAGTCACCCGAGATAGCCCATACTAGGATTCTATGAAAATATGGATGTGGAAGAAAAAAAAACCAACAAGGTCTAATGGAGAGTTGTAGAAAACAGGATTAGGAGAAATTTAACAATAATAAAATCACAAACTTGTTCATGGTTAAACGATCATTGAATCCCTAGTTGGAAAAGTTAACTGATAACGTTTTTTTTTAAGTTAACTTTCATAAGGTTGAGGAATTTATTTAAGAGATTTACTAAGAATGTAAGGAAATATACTTACTTGTTGTGTAGACTTTCATTCTTGAATAAATATTTTTACCACAAACCCATCTTTCACTCAAAATGGTAACTGAACTCAAAAATATTCTATTTATCCTAATTGTATAAGGTTCTAAATATTACCACATACCATTTAGATTAGGAAAACTATTTTTTAATATCCAGGGACTTCCTGTAGGATAGTTGTAGGTAATAAAGGCTTGTCGCACTATGGTTGTGGGTTCAATTCCTGCAGCTTTGTCCGACGCGACGGGTTATGCCCCACCCTGAAGGTTGTTCTCTTCCTAAAACTATAGTATTATAATATTCCAAAAATAATCATCAAAAATGTTTTAACTTTAAACAATAATATCCAAAGATCACCTTAATCCATTCCAACCTTTATAGTTATCCAAAATACTTCTTTCCAACTCACAGTCCCAATATTATAAGGAAGGTAAACATAATGAAGATCCTTTTTTCCACATAACAACATGTGAACACCTTCATCATTCATTCTATTAAAAGACTAAAACATACTGAATTACCATAAATCCTTATTGATTACAATCATGATCCCTTATTCATTATAGAATTCTATATATTATCCTTCTGTCCAAAAATGTATACAAATCATTAATCAGTTTCAAGGAAGTTAAGAATATCCAATTTAATTTATCCAAATCAATCATGTATTATTCCAAAATCACTATCTCAGTGTCAGAACAATATTATGGTTTATCTTTCTCTCAATCATATATTTTACAAAAAAATTACCTGCTGTGGAGTCACTTTTCTTATTTCCACACAATCTCAAGTCCTTGATGAAATAGTACTGTAGTACAATCCTTATATACCCATAATTATTATAACTGGTACATCATTGATACAACACTCAAATGACAAAATTATTTAATAACAACATAAGAAATCTAATCATTCCTCCTCATATGTTGTATTATCATAACTTGACTATTATCCAATAACATCATTTGGGGCATACTCTGATGATTTGGACATTGGTTTGCGTAGTGTCCCCACTCCTTGCTGATAAAGAATTGTACATTTGAAACCTTTTTCTTACCCTTGTAGTCACACACATGGTGTCCTTTTTCTCCACACTTATAACAAACTCCCATTCCCTTCAGGCATGTTCCAAGGTGTTTCTTCTGACAGTTATCACATATTGGAAAATTCTTCTTTTCCCTCGTCCCATTATCCATCATTCTCTCTTCCATCCTTTTCTTCCCTTTCATCCCTTAAAATCCATAAGACTCAAAGAATTATCTACTTATCTTATTAACACATGATACTATTTCTCCATATGTTGAGAACAAATGGGAGACTATTTCCCTTCTTAAATGTTGGATTAATACCGTTAAAGATATGATCCTTCTTACCCTTTGGATCATACGTATTGATGGAGTTCACATTCCTTCTACTGGGCGCCATTTTTATACAATGACATAAACTAGGTTATTTTATGAATCGAAATACATAATAAAAAACTTCAAAAACACTTAACATAAATTGAACTATTTATGGATATAATCCATAATCATAAAAATGTTTTCTTTGAGGATGTATATATTCATAAGACCTTAATAATGGTTTGTAAAGAAAATGATAATTATCCTAAGCATATCCCCCGGGAGTGCAGTAACCAAGAGTACAGCAAGGCCCATTGTCATGCACCAGTTCCCGTTCGAGTCTAGCTCAAAGCGGTGTTTTTGGGGTTTCTCCCCTAGGGACATCTGTTCCAGAGCCGCCTCTACCTACTCGTATCCAAACAAGGATGTATTTCTCAGAAAACTCACAAAATCTATATTATACCAAAATTCTAGGAAGTTATTTTATACGAATACTCAATGTCTATCTTCAGGTAATGTGCTCTAATCAGAGTTTATCTAAATCTAGCATCCAAGGTTAATACTAAACTGCCTCTGATACAAACTGTAACGCCCTGATCCTAATTACCCAGAGTCGGTGCATTATTGTGTTACATTGGCATGATCAAAAAACATCAAGTCTCGAAAGACCGATTAGTTTAGTAGCCTTGGAAACACTAGATACATTCATAAATGTTGCATTACATCATAATGTCAAAAACTACAATAACAAAGTCTCCATAGTCCACACTCATATCCTCTTCTGACTATCCCTACAGGTCATTAATAAAAGACTTCTTCACATACTGGAAAATATTAAAACATTGAAAGGGGTGATCTCAGATGATCAGTAAGGATAACAATATTGCAGAAGCTTTCATCAATAAACATAAACATTTAAGGAAATGTATAACTAAAACAAAATCCTTCTTAAACTTGAACATCAGTATAATATGGAAAAAATAAAATTAAATAATTCCATTCACTTACTAACATGGATATTCTACTAGTCGAATAATCACATGAAATATCAATAACCACTTTCATAATGATGGAATTCATAATTCTAGACTATCATAACCATGTAGCCAAGGCCTCGTTCCAAGACCACAAATAAGATTTTGTCACGGGCTCATGCCAAGACACTATTTTGTCTCATGAGACCTACCGATACAATTTTTTTAGAAGACACTTAGGTTTAAAATTGCTCAAATATACTCCAGTGTTTTTCTGAAAACATTATGCAAGCTTTTGAATACAAAATAACTAATTCTGAGACTGCTCGACTAATTACAGGCCATGATGGGTCCACGCCCAATCCCTTCCTGTCTTCCACACTCGAAAGTCAATTTTTCTTAAAACATTTTCAAGCTTGCATTAAATATGTATACATTTTCACTGGATTTTCATATATTTGAGATAAATATCCCTCTATTTTTTGAAATCATTTAAAAAAAATTATGGCTTATCGAGGAAGCTGAAACTCAAATAATGGTCACAGAGGCGGAGAAGAAGTTGTCGCCGCATACGTAAGACAAAACAATCCTTTGTTAGTTTAGTAAAAAGTCTTCTTATAAAAAAGATTCCTTTTGAATAAAAGTAAAAGTCAAAGGGGTTTTTACACCATATAAAAGAAGTTGTGTATAAAACAAAATATTCCTCAATGAATGGAGATTGAGACAAAGTACCTTACAAAGATAATTTTTTTAATAAAATAGATATATTATGTGTATTCACTATAAGTAAACATAATGAAATTACAAATACAAGATAGGATATAATAATATCATGACAGAATTTGAAAGTAGGAGATTAACCCAATGAATAGAAATTGGGTTAAGAAGTTCCCTTACCTCGTGTCCGAATTCACTCGACCGTTCTTTGATCTCCTGAATAATAAACTAGAGTAAATCTATACCTTCTTAAGAACCTTTTTCAAGTTAATTAATCCTTTTATATCACTTATTACCATGTTATGAACATTACGTAATTATTTAAGTTAATAATGGTCGTTTTGTCAATCTTTGGTACTTGAGTCAAAAATAAACATCTTATAATTACAAGTTGTTCATGTGGTGATATATCCATTATATCCAGAATTATATTCATGATATGTATATCATATATCTCATATATATCCAGTATATACATGAATTTATAATATTCCATAACGTATAGAGGTATGAAATGAAATGCACCGTTAATGGAGACGGTAATCCGTACGTACGCATGAACGCTAATTTCATTTCTATTTCATATTTAATGGAATTATGATATAATTATATAAAGGTATAATATAATTCCAGTATAATATTATGTATAATACCATTTAATCCATCCATTATACATCCCAAATATGGCATTAACGATTCAAATCACTTTGAGGGGGCGGTAGTCCACACTTCCTAAAATGAAATTATCGCGTTTACCCATAATGGAAATCATGAAGTATTTGACAAATGAGAAATAAAGAAGTATAAGGAAAACATAAAAATAATATATATGTCATATATTAAAATAGTGTCATCAAAATGGCCACCATTAGAGGTGTTATATGAGTGTTGAACAATCATCGTTTCATGAGGCTGAAATTCTCCATCCACAGAAGCAGTATCTTCTTTAACCATTAGATGTAGTTGTGTGTAATTGTAGCACGAATAATTCTTATAAAAAAAACCTAGTATATTGAGGATACTGGTTTTGTAACAAATGAAATGAATAAAAAGAGTTTAGGGGGTTGGATAAGCAAAATAAAACAAAATAACATAAGAGAAGACATTACCTTAAAATCGGGTAACTCTTTTGATTTGAGCCAAAGGAATCCTTGGGAAGAATTCTGCCCAAATTTAGGCTTCTAGGAGTAAGGGAGGGAAGTTGGGAGATCATTTGGGCAGAGTTTGGCTGAGCCAAAAGGATTTTAAGGCATGATTAAGGTGGTAGTTTTGGGGTCCTTTTATAAGAGGAGAGAAGGGGCACTCTTGGAAAGATTGAAATGTTACTTTATTATATAATGAATATAGGATTTTAAAGGTCTCAAGCTTATATAATTATAGTCTAAGATGATAAGGGTTCGATATATACTCCTCCAATAGGTTTTTGACAAGTGTAAGATATGGATTTTACATTATCTTTTCATTTTATTTAAATCATTAATTAATTAGGTAATCGCTGCATCATCATGGTGTCATAAATAATTTAATTTATTTAATGTATAAAAATTATAAAACAAATATCATGATGTAGGAAATCGTTTTATATTTCTAATTAATATTTATAGTAAAAAATATGACTTTTATAACCCCATTTAAAAATTGTTTTAGTAAAACAACTTCTGTTTGTGACATTTTTATTTTAACTTTAAATAAAAGTTATTTATGTCATTTTCCGGCCAATGTAGCTCCATGGGGTCCCCAAGTTGACCCATGGTTGTCTTGGTAGTCCATGACATATCCAATAGTTGTAGGATAACTGTAATGGTATTTTCATATTTTTATAATACCATTTATACCTTAAATTTCACTAATTACCTTTAATGGCGATTAATTAAACTTAAAAGTTACTATTCACAAAAACAATATTTTAATCCCATTAAACCACATTTTACTTCCTAATTACAACCATGTATGTCGGATTTTTGAAAATCAAATCACAGAAGTGGTAATGTTTCATTTAAACGAAAAATCAGTTTTTTTAACTACCACTTAGTGGTTTCACTATTCATCAAAAATTGAAGTTTTTCAGAACAATGCCTAAATTTCACCCTAAGCTATTATTGATATTCCTAATTCAAAAATTATTTCTATTTTACAAAATTCCATGTATATAAGTTGTATTAATTAATTTTATAATTAATTCCCGCTGTCACAACAAATAGCGTGTTTTTAAGAAACAATATATATCAAAAGATTGACTATTGTTTATGTCCAATTTCAATGTGAAATTAATTCTAATGACCACCATTGAATAAAATGGTAAAAATATATTATAGTTATACTTTAAAACCACTAAATAGTATAATTTATCACTACAAATTATTTTTATTAAAAATTTGTTTTAAGTATTTTTCACTATTCCTAAAAAATTGAAAGTTCTCAGAAAACTATAAAAATTCAACTTAGGATAATTTCTATATTACGAATAAAAAAATTAAGTCCATTTTGAAATTAATAATTTCTATAATTTTAAAAAGTGGGTATTACTATTCATAATGGATACTTTTATTAGTCACAGTGTGTTAGAACTCGAACTTGCGTTCTATGCAAGCTATTGCATTATTGAAAGAGAAGCATATCGTGAAAGCATGGAGTGTTACAAATTAAATATATCATAACCTATATTATTTTCATTTTTTATATCGTTACCCATTAATTAATAGTTTCATACTAAATTCATGTTTCAAGTAATAACCACTTTTCTTTTATAAAATGTTAATTTTAAAATTTTGGTCATATTACATTGATGATTGTTACATAATCTCCATAATAAAAATAACAAAACAATTCTCATATATTTATATCAATTATAATTTAATGAACAATAATGTATGATGGTTTTGAGAAATATAATACATTATGATCACGAAGACGGTAACCAAATGTACACATGGGTAAGATTTCAATTTTTCGACAATCATTTTAGAAATGAGGTTAGTAATAATTTATCATTACATAAAGATAATTATATCATAAATATAATATTATTCCATAAAACATTATTATAAATCTCATCAATTTGGTGTGGTGATGATAAAGGAGATTCAATTCACTTTATGAATATTGTAGTTCACACGTACATGAATAACATTATCATCATTCAGTGAGTTAAAATCATCAGAAATAAAATGGTATATAATTACAGAAGAATAATAAATTTTTTAAAAATACAATAATTATTTATTTAATATGAAATATATTTTTTAACTCTACCCTAATTAATTTTTATGTAAATATTTAGTGAAAACGAATCACCTCACTTAATGCGGCGATTGTTCAATATATACATGAGCGATATTATCGTATCCCCTATGGAATAGAATGTTAAATGGTATATATGATATCGTTACTACATTGGTAATCATAAGTTATAAATATCTTATATAATATTTATATCCATCATCATACCTGGCCGTGATAGGTGGTAATTGAATCATGAATAACATCGATTTGGGAGTCAATAGTCCATCATACAAACATATTATTTTTTGAAACCCATTAGACAGACTTGAAGATGGTTTAAGGTCATTATAGTAGAATAATAAATATAAATATATAGATGATAATGGTATAATTATATCAGAATTATTAAAAATTAATTTATATTTGTGGAGGAAGAAATAAAATAAAAATCCACTTTGAAGAAAATTCCCTACACTTCAGGTATCCTATTTATATTTTCACAAAATGCTTCAATATGGTGACTTTATTCCTAAAATAAATATTAAATGATGATTTTTTATTGATGATATTAATTCATTTTTGATGTTGTTATTATAACAAAGATGTATTTATGGTGTGATGAGGAAAGGATAGTTGGTGGAATTTTATATGTGGGGGAATGAACCCCTTAGAATCTACATTGATATTGTAACATCCCAATTAAGTAATTAATAATAGATATTTTTATCTATGTCTATTAATGAATTAGATAGTGTTTTAGAGGCTTAAAATGAAAATAAATCCAATCTTAACCATGGAATACACTAATATTTTTTAAATGATTGTTTTACTACCATTTGATGGAAAACCATTTTTTAATCTATATTTTGACAATTTTATAAGCTATGTTTGTCAAAATAAACTTATTCTTTATGATTGGGACATCAAAATTTACTTTGTGTGAATTTTTGGTATTTTTCTGACAATGTTCATTATTTAATGAATAGTGAAAAATACTGCATTTTACATCAAAACTGATTTTTAATTTAATTTAATTATATGGTTAGATTATATTTTTAATTGGTCATAAAATTTAATCTGAATATATGTTTACCATTTAATCCAATTTTGGTCATTAGGATTAATTTCACTTTGATAGTGGTCATAAACTAATGCCAAACTTTTCATAGATATTGTTTCAAAAAACCCCGCTATTTTTGTTGACAGCGGGAATAATTTTTAAATAAATTATTGCAATTTATGTGTTTGTAATTTGGTAAAATATATTAAATATTTGTAATCAGAAGTTTCAAATTATGTAACAAAGAATCTATTGTTTTTGGACACTATGAATAGTAACGATAGTAATTATCTTTAATTATCTTGATTTATGAGTAATCAGGTTCTTAAAGATAATAAAATGATATCATAATAATACAAAAACACCACAACATGTGTCCTAAGGCTACTGGTTGTCTCATGGCCGACCATGGGATGCCTTGTGCCAAACTTGGGGGCCCCATGAAATCACTTTTGTGAGAAAGTGACTTTTTATCATTTTATTTTTTAAAGATTGTTAAATGTAACAAAGAATGTATCACCTAAGTAAAATATTTTTAATTTTGTCTACATAACTGATATCTTGGACTATAAATATTCATTGGAAATCTAAAAATATTTCCTAAATCATAGTATTTTCTTAATAATTTTTAGACTTTAAATATAATAAATTATTTATGACATCATGATGATGCAGCGATTACCTCATTAATAATGGATTTAAATAAAATGAAATGATAATGTAACATCTATGACCTACACATGTCAAAAACCTATTGGATAGGTGGATTTAGAACTCTTATCACCTTATCCTAGAATTATATCAATGTGGGACCTTTAAAATCCGAAACCCATTTGAAAATAAAGTAACATTTCTTTACTTTCCAAGAGTGCCCCTCCTCTCCTCTTATAAAAGGCCCCCACATCTACCTACTTACCCACACTCCCAAAGCCTTTGGATCGGCCAACCCCTGACCATTTTGTCTCTCCGCATCCCTCTCTTACTCCTTGAATCCTCACATTGGGCAGAAGTCTTCCCATGAAAGCCTTTGAGCTCAAACCAAAGGGAGTTACCCGATTTTAAGGTAATGTCTTCACTTGAGTCCTTTTGTTTTATTTTGCTTCTCCAACCCCCTAAAATATTTTTATTCATTTCATTAGTAACAACTCCAGTATATTCAATATACTTGGAAGTTCTTATAATAAGTATTCTAGCTACACTTACACACACCTACATCTAATGGTTAAAGAACATACTGTTTCCGTGGATGGTGAATTTATGCCTCCCGAAATGATGATTGTTCAACATTCTTTTAACACCTTCAAAGGTGGCCATTAAGATGTCACTATATTTATATATGATATATAATATGTTTATGTTTCCTTAAGCGTTTGTATTTTTCATTTTGGGCATACCTTTATGGTTTCCATTATGGGTAAACGCGATATCTTCATTTAAGGAAGTGCGGACTACCGCCCCCTCAAAGTGATTTGATTCGTTAAATACCATATGTGGGACGTATAAAGGATGAATATATGATATTATATATGATATTATACTGGAATTATAATATACCTTAATATCATTATGATTCCATTCTATAAAATACGAAATAGAAATGAAAGTAGCGTTCATGCGTACGTACGGCTTAACGTCTCCATGAACGGTGCATTTCATTCCTTACCTCTAAATGATTATGTAATATTATAAATGCATGTATATAATTTATATATATGATATATAAATCAGGATTATAATTCTGGATATAATGGATACATGAAAAACATGTAATTATAAAGGGTTTATTTTTTACTCAAGTACTAATGATCGTTAAAACGACCGTTATTAACTTAAATAATTACATAGTGTTAATGACATGGAAATAAGTGATATAAAAGAAATAATGAACTTGAAAAAGGTGTTTAATAATGTAGAAATTAACTCAGGTTTATCATTCATGACATTAAAGAAAGATTGAGTCAAGTCAGACCCGAGGTATGGGACTTCATCTCAATCTCCTTTAATTGAGGCATATTTTGTTTTATACACAACCTTCTTTTATATGGTGTATAAACCCATTTGAATTTTACGTTTATTCAAATAGAATCTTTTTTATACAAAGAATTTACTAAAGGATAAAAGGGAATGTTTTTGTCGTACGTATGCGGCGACAATGACTTCTCCGCCGCTGTGACCATTATTTGAGTTTCGGCTTCCTCTACATGCCATACCTTTTTTTAAAAGAAAAATAAATATCATGTTTTACTTTTCTTTTATTTTGGTATTGAAAATGGTTTTCATAATGTATTTATATCAATGTTTTGTATTGATTTCTTGTGATTGAAAGGTGGAAATGTTATGTTTCCTTTATGCATGTTTTATGTGATACGATTAAGTTGAGGTTCTTGGGCATTATTATGAAGACGGGTGGTTCCATGATAAACTAAGGGCGGGCGAGCCCGATATAGCTCTCCAATACATTGGGTAACGCGTAGGAGTGAAATGTTAAGGTTTCCCTGAAGAGATTTAGGTAATATACTGTGATGGGTATTCCAAACGTAACCAAGAGGGTTACTCCCTACGTAAGAATGTTATGAATGTCTCAAGTTACCTTTCTGTCTTATGATTTCTATGATTTATTCTTGATTTAATGAGGTATGTTTTATGGGTAAAGTATGATTTCATTCTTATGTATATATTAACTCATGTTTCCTTTCCATATTTTTTTAATATAACCCATACTGAGATTTTTATGATCATCCCAAGTCTTTTTTGAAATGTTTTTCACAGGTCAAGGGAAAGGTACATGATATAATGATGGTGTCAAGGAAGTGTCAAGAAAGAATCCATGTTTAATTTAAAATATGCTCCATTGATTGAAAAAAATACTATCTTTATGTAACCACTTTTTTTAAATGTGGAATGTAATGTATGTTTTATGATCTAATTCTCTAAAACTCTAAACCTGAAAAGATCCTCACTATGTAATCTTGTAATAACTCAAGATTTAGTAAGGTTTAAGGCTGGGGCCTTATAGATGGTATCAGAGTCCGGTTTAGATAAATTTATGAGTTAGAATTCTATTAAATGTTTATCCAAAAATATATTTTTTTAAATGATATATCATTTGAATATTACCATGTTGCTTCATCTAAGACATGTTTGTTCAGAATGGTTTTCCGTAGATGAAACAGGGAAGCAGTGCTAGGAAGGAATACAAAAGGAAATAACCTTCCGAATCAGCATCCTAAGATGGTCAGAATTGGAACTGAACAGGTTTTTGCAGTAATGGCGTAGTTGACTCAAGCGATAAATGGTGGTGGTATCCATGCACGAGATCATCCAGATCAATCACAGAGTAACATGTCAGTGGTGGAACATTTCATGAGGCAACATCCCCCATCATTCAGAGGATCATCTGACCCTTTGTTAGATGAAGGGTGGATTAAAGCACTGGAGAATATTTTCGATGTCATGGGGTGTTCAGAAAATCAAAAGGTTAGTCTTGCTATTTACCATTTGGAGGCTGATGCAGATCAGTGGTGGTTTATGGTTAAAAATATCAGGGACTCTGATGATATTAATGCTCTTGACTATGATGAATTCAAAGGTATGTTTCTTGAGAAGTATTTTCCTAAGGCTGTTCTACATAGGATGGAAAAACAATTCTTGGAATTAAGGCAAGTGGAAGACTCAGTGGCTACCTATGAAGAAAGGTTCACTCGATTGGAAAGGTATGATCCAAATTTTATCCGAGACCTTGATAGTAAAATCAATCATTTTTACTCAGGATTAAAGCCAAAATATCGAAGGGAATTATCTTCTCGTGAGTTTAAAAGTTATGAAAATCTTGTTCGATGTGCTGAGAAGGTGTAAATGGAGTTTTTCGATTATCAAGTGTTCTATAACAACCAACAGAAGAAGAGACTGAGGTGGTAGGAGAAAGGTAATAATTCTTCAAAAAAGTCCGATGGTAAGAAAACTATGTTTCCAGTTTGTGATAAATGTTGCAAAAGGCATGCTGGGGAATGTCTTCTAAATTCTGGAAAGTGCTACCTATATGGTAAGATGGAACATAAGGCTCATGATTTCACTGAAAAGGATCAAGGTGATGGTAAGTTGAAATTTGATTTACAGTTAGTGAAATGTTTTAAGCGCAATGAGATGGGTCACTATGCAAACGAGTGTCCGACAAAGAGCTTGTGTTAAAGACACCTGGGGGAAATGTTGAGGCAAAAAGAATTTATATGAATCTTCATGTCCTTATCTATGGAAAGAACCTACTTTCAAACCCAATTATTCTACATCTAGTAGAGTTTGATGTTATCCTGGGTATGTATTGGCTATCTATTTACCATGTTAATATTGACTGTAGAGATAATGAAGTTTCTTTTTAGAATGACATTCAGTTTGTGTACAAGAATTAACCCTTATTGTTGATAACATATCAAGAGGCCAAGAAACTTGTAAAAGATGGAAATGAATGTTACCTTGAACATATTGTTGAAAAAAGGGAACTGTTCAGATTAATGATGTGCCAGTGGTAAATGAGTATCCTGATTTTTTCCTGATGAGTGGCCTGGAAGAATACCAGATCGGGAAGTTGAATTTACTATTGACTTAGTTCCTGATGCTAAGCCAATTTTGAAACCCCCTTATCGAATGGCTCAACTTGAATTTTTAGAGTAAAAGAAACAATTGCAGGAGTTATTAGATAAAGGTTTCATTCGACCTAGAACATCACCATGGGGTTCTCCTGTCTTGTTTGTTAAAAAGAAAGATGGCTCAAGGAGACTTTGCATTGATTATAGGGTATTGAATAATATCACTGTTAAGAACAAATATCCTTTTCCTCATATCAATGATTTTTTTGATCAGCTCTAGGAAGCTCAGTATTTTTCAAAGATTGACCAGAGATAGGGGTACCATCAGTTGAAGGTAAAGGAAGAAGATGTTCCGAAGACTGTGTTTTGTACAAGATATGGCCATTATGAATTTGTATTAATGCCTTTTGGGCTAACCAATGCACCTGTTGTATTCATGGACTTAATGAATAGAATTTTCCATGAGTTCTTGGATAAGTATGTGGTGGTTTTCATTGATGATATTTTGGTGTTTTCTAAAAGTAAAGAAGAGCATGAAAGACATTTAAGGGTTATCTTGAAAACCTTAAAAGAAAAAAACTATGTGGAAAATTCAGCAAGTGAGAGTTTTGGTTGCCACAAATATCTTTCCTTGGTCACATTGTTTCTAAATATGGGATAACCGTTGATCATGAAAAAACAAAGGTTGTTGAAGAATGTCCATGATCCACAAATTTAACAGAGATTCGTAGTTTCCTTCGTTTGGCGGGATATTACCGAAGGTTTGTTAGAAATTTATCACGGTTATCTAGTCCAATGACTAAGCTAACTCGTAAGGGTGTTAAGTTTATCTGGACAAATGAATGTGATGATTTTTTTCAGGAATTGAAAAGAAGATTGGTGAATGATTTAGTTTTGGCACTACCTTCCAGGAATGGTGAGTTTGTTATATACAGTGATGCTTTAATGAAAGGACATGGTTGTGTCCTAATGAAGAATGATCAGGTAATTGCTTATGCTTCACGTCAGTTGAAAACTCATGAGGTAAATTACCCTATACATGATTTGGAATTAGCTGATGTTGTTTTTTAATTAAAAATTTGGAGGCATCATTTGTGTGGAGTAAAGTGTGAAATATATACCGATCACAAAAGTCTAAAGTATATATTCACTCAGAAAGAATTGAACATGAGACAAAGGAGATGGCTAGAATTAATCAAGGATTATGATTGTACAATTCATTACCATCTAGGAAAAGCAAATAAAGTGGCTGATGCATTGAGTCGAAAAAGTAATGCTTCATTAGAAATGTTGAGTTTGGAACATGATCCTTTGGTTAGGGATTTGATGAACTTTGGCATAGATGTTGTTGGTGCAGGATGTTCTTCTGTTTTTTTTAGGTATCAGTGAGATCATCTCTATCAGACAGAATCAAGCAAGCACAGAAGCAAGACAGTGAGTTGTATAAAATGGTAGAGCTAGTTCAGAAAGGTAATTTTCCTGAATTCAACATTGATAATGATTGCGTTTTGAGATTTGGGAAGAGATTGGGTGTGCCTTGTGATTCACAGTTGAAAAGAGATTTGTTATGTGAAGCTCATAGTTCTCCGTTTTCAGTTCATCCTGGCAGTACTAAGATGTATAGAGATCTGCGGGAGTATTACTGGTGGGGTGGAATGAAAAGAGATATTGCTAATTTTATTGTCAAGTGTTTGACTTGTCAGCAGGTTAAAGTAGAGTGGCAGTTACCGAAAGGGATGCTTTAGCCTTTACCAGTGCCAGAGTGGAAATGGGAGAATATATTCATGGACTTTGTTGTGGGATTACCGAAGACATCTCGAGGTAATAATGCAATCTGTGTTATTGTTGATCGCTTGACTAAATCTGCTCATTTCCTTGCAATACGAGATACTTTTCCCTAGATCAACTTTCTCGTTTGTATCTTAAAGAGATAGTCAGGTTAAATGGAGTTCCTCTCTCCATTGTATCTGACCGTGACCACAGGCTCACTTCTAACTTTTGGAAGGGCCTTCAAAAGTCATTGGGTACTGAATTAAATTTTAGTTCATCTTTTCATCCTCAATCAGATGGGCAGTCAGAACGAACAATTCAGACCATTGAGGATAAGCTAAGAGCTTGTTCGATGGATTATCAGGGAAGTTGGGACCAACATCTTTTTTTGGTTGAATTTTCATTTAATAACAGTTTTCATTCTAGTATACAGATGGCACCATTTTAGGCATTATATGGGAAGCGGTGTCGAACTCCTACTTTCTGGGATGAAGTGGGTGAAAGGAAGTTGATGGGACCAGAATTGGTAGAAGAGTTGGTAGAAAAATTTCAGCTGATACAGAAACACATGAGAACAGCTCAGAGTAGGAAGAATAGTTATGCGGACAATAGGAGGAAGTATATCTCTTTTGAGGTAGGTGATCAAGTTTTTCTCAAAGTCTCACCATGGAAAAGTGTGATGAGATTTGGTAAGAAAGGAATGCTGAGTCCAAGGTTCATTGGACCATATAAAATTCTGGAGAGAGTTGGATCAGTTGCTTATCGTGTGGCTTTACCTCCGAGTTTATCTCAGGTACACAATGTTTTTCATGTTTCGATGCTGATAAAGTACATGCCAGATCCATCTTATGTTTTGAGTCCAGAGGTAGTTCAGCTGTAATGGAACCTATCATATGAGGAACAACCGATCCAGATTCTTGACCACAGGGAGCAAGTGTTACGAAATAAGGTGATTAATCAGGTAATGGTTTTGTGGAAAAACCACATGATTGAAGAGGCAACATGGGAATCTGAAAATGCAATGAGGGATAAGTACCCCCATTTATTCGATAAGAAAATAAATTGCAGGGACACAATTTTCTAAAGGGGGAAGGATGTAACATACCAAGTAAGTAATGAATAATAGATATTTTTATCTATGTCTATTAATGAATTAGATAGTGTGTTAGAGGCTTAAAATGAAAATAAATCCAATCTTAAGCATAGAATATACTAATATTTTTTAAAAGATTGTTTTACTGCCTTTTGATGGAAAACCATTTTTAAATCTATCATTTGAAAATTTTATAAGCTATGTTTTTTAAAATAGACTTCTTTTTAATGATTGGGACATCAAAATTTACTTTGTGTGAATTTTTTGTATTTTTCTGACAATGTAATTTTTTTAATGAATAGTAAAAAATACTGCATTTTATATCAAAACTGCTTTTTCATTTAATTTAATTATATGGATAGATTATATTTTTAATTGGTCTTAAAGTGTAATCTGAATATATTTTTACCATTTAATCCAATGGTGGTCATTAGGATTAATTTCACTTTGAAATTGGTCATAAACTAATGCCTAACTTTTCATAGATATTGTTTCAAAAAAACCCGCTATTTGTTTTGACAGCGGGAATTATTTTTAAATCAATTATTTCAATTTATGTGTTTGGAATTTCGTAAAATAGATTACATATTTGGAATCAGAAGGTACAAATTATGTAATTAAAAATCTTTTGTTTTTGGACATTATGAATAGTAACGAAAGTAATTATCTTTATTTATCTTGATTAATGAGTAATCAGGTAGTTGAGGATAATAAAATGATATCATAATAATACAAAAACACCACAACATGTGTCCTAAGGCTACTGGTTGTCTCATGGCCGACCATGAGATGCCTTGTGCCAAACTTGGGGGCCCCATGAAATCACTTTTGTGAGAAAGTGACTTTTTATCTTTTTATTTTTTAAAGAATGTTAAATGTAACAAAGAATGTATCAACTAAGTAAAATATCTTTAATTTTGTCTACATAACTGGTCTCTTGGACTATAAATATTTATTGGAAATCTAAAATGATTTCCTACATCATAGTATTTATCTCATAATTTTTAGACTTTATATAAATTAAATTATTTATGACATCATGATGATGCAGCTATTACCTCATTAATAAAAGTTTTAAATAAAATGAAATGATAATGTAACATCTATGTCCTACACATGTCAAAAACCTATTGGATGAGTGAATTTCTTACCCTTATCACCTTATCCGCGAATTATATCAATTTGGGACCTTTAAAATCCGAAACCCATTTTAAAATAAAGTAACATTTCTTTACTTTCCAAGAGTGCCGCTCCTCTCCTCTTATAAAAGGATTCCACCTCTACCTCCTTACCCACACTCCCAAAGCCTTTGGCTCGGCCAAACCCTGCCCATTTTGTCTCTACACATCCATCTCTTACTCCTTTAAGCATCACATTGTGAAGAAGTCTTCCAAAGGAAGCCTTTGATCTCAAACCAAAGGGAGTTACCCGATTTTAAGGTAATGTCTTCACTTGAGACCTTTTGTTTTATTTTTCTTCTCCAACCCCCTAAACTCTTTTTATTAATTTATTTTGTAAAAACTCCAGTATCTTAAATTTACTAGGATGTTGTTATAAGAAGTATTCATGCTACAGTTACACACACCTAAATCTAATGGATAAAGAACATACTGTTTCCGTGGATGGTGAATTTATGCCTCCTGAAACGATGATTGTTCAACATTCTATTAACACCTTCAATGGTGTCCATTAAGATGTCACTATATTTATATATGATATATAATATGTTTATGTTTCCTTAAGATTCTGTATTTTTCATTTTGGGCATACATTTATGATTTCCATTATGGGTAAAGGAGATATCTTCATTTAAGGAAGTGCGGACTACCGCCCCCTCAAAGTGATTTGATTCGTTAAATATCATATGTGGGACGTATAAAAGACGGAAAAATGATATTATATATGATATTATACTGTAATTATAATATACCTTTATATCATTATGATTCCATTCTATAAAATATGAAATAGAAATGAAAGTATCGTTCATGCCTACGTACGGCTTACTCTCTCCATGAACGGTGCATTTCCTTCCTTACCTCTAAATGATTATGTAATATTATAAATGAATGTATATACATAATATATATGATATATACATCATGATTATAATTCTGGATACAATGGATACATGAACAAATTGTAATTATAAAGGGTTTATTTTTGACTCAAGTACCAATGATCGTTAAAACGACCGTTATTAACTTAAATTATTACATAGTGTTCATGACATGGAAATAAGTGATATAAAAGGAATAATGAACATGAAAAAGGTTTTAAGAAAGTAGAAATTAACTCAGGTTTATTATTCAGGACATTAAAGAACGATCGAGTCATGTCGGACCCGAGTTATGGGACTTCGTCTCAATCTCCTTTCATTGAGGCATATTTTGTTTTATACACAACCTTCTTTTATATGGTGTATAAACCCCTTTGACTTTCACGTTTATTCAAAAGGAATGTTTTTTATACAAAACGTTTACTAAAATACAAAAGGGAATGTTTTTGTCATACGTATGCGGCGACAACGACTTCTACGCCGCCGTGACCATTATTTGAGTTTCGGCTTCCTCTACAAGACATAACTTTTTTTTAAAGAAAAATAAATACCATGTTTTACTTTTATTTTATTTCGGTATTGAAAATGTTTTTCATAATGTTTTTATATCAATGTGTTGTATTGATATATTGTGATTGAAAGGCGGAAATGTTATGTTTCCTTTATACATGTTTTATGTGATACGATTATGTTGAGGTTCTTGGGTATTATTATGAAGATGGGTGGTTCCGTGATAAACTAAGGGTGGGTGAGCCTGATATAGCTCTCCAATGCATTGGGTAACGCGAAGGAGTGAAACGTTAAGGTTTTTCTGAAAAGAATTATGGAATATACTATGATGGGTATTCCAAACGTAACCAAGAGGGTTACTCCCTACGTAAGAATGTTATGAATGCCTCAAGTTACCTTTATGTCTTATGATTTCAATGATTTATTCATGATTTGATGAGGTATGTATTATGGGTAAAGTATGATTTCAATCTTATGTATATATGAACTCATGTTTCCTTTCCATATTTTTTTTATATAACCCATACTGATCTTTTTATGCTCATCCCAAGTCTTTTTTGAAATGTTTTTCACAGGTCAAGGGAAAGGTACATGATATGATGATAGTTTCAAGGAAGTGTCAAGAAAGAATCCATGTTTTATTTTAAATATGTTCCACTGATGCGAAAAAAATTAATACTATCTTTATTTAACCACTTTGTTTAAATGTGGAATGTAATGCAAGTTTTATGATCTAATTCTCTAAAAATCTAAACCTGAAAAGAATCTCAATGTTTAATGTTGTAATAACTCAAGATTAAGTAAGGTTTAAGGCTGGGGCCTTATTGATATATTCCCAATGAATCCAAATTAAGAATTTCATTTATAAGAAACATTCATCCCAATAACTCTATACAAGATATTGGGAAAGATTATAAGATTATATTTCCATCCAATAGGATTAAGATATGTTTTGGGTTATTTTTAACCTTTATTTTTTAGCTTATCCCCATGTAATACCAAAGATACCTTAGTCATGATCACTAGGTTTTCATTGTTTTTAATATTAATTATGTTAAAATTAGTAGTTTACAATATTATATATTATAAATAAATATAATTCCCAATATATAAATGAATTTTACAAATTTAATTCATATAATTTAAATTATTTAATTTAAATTGATTTTCACATATGCAATGAGAAACACATGTATTGAACAATATAATGTTTTAGAAAAAATTTTAAACGAACTAAATTAGATAAATTGGTATAAAATATAAGTAAAATTATATTTAAAATAGATTTAAAATATAATTAATCTTCATAAATATAGTAAACAAGAATATATCTTTGAATTACAATTCAAAATTTCTAATTATTCATCAAAAATCGATTCTTACTATAAATTTGTTAACTAATTACCATAAGAAAAATTTGATATTTTTTTGTGAAAACATTATTTGGATTTTTTAATAATATTATCAAAATATTTAAAAAAGTATTCTTAATAATAGTTGCGCAGAATGGTGACAAAACCAGTCGTAAAAAATTATTATTTAATTATAAAACATAATTTATAATTACCTCTTGTCTAAAAAACACATAAGATTCATGATAAATAGTTTATTAATATATAATTTATATATTTAATTATATTCATTCAACAAAAGTTGGTTGTTTAATTTATTGAGGTTAAATGGGTTTGTTTTCATAAAAATTTATTTCCAGAAAAACAAAAACATTATGTTAATATAGTTTTCCTTTTAATTTTTTATTAATTGACAATGAAAGAATTCATTTAGTATAGAATTATACACAATATATTTTCATATATTATTATATCTGATTTATATTATTCATTCCATCAACTAGGTGATAAATATCATCTAACAAAATTATAATAACATGACTTGTTCCATTTAAACTCTGTGTTTTTTTATAAAACACTAAACCAAATGTTTCCTGTAAAAATATAAACTTAGTTTTTTAATTAATAAAAAATTATCTATGTTTTTATTTTAATGTAACATATATATAACATTAAATTTATCTGAAGAAAATATTTCACAAAATCTTAAGGTGTTACGTTCTACCCAATATAAATAGAATTTCACCCTCGAAATTATTACAATTTATAGCATAAAATATTGATAATTAAAACTCATTAGATCCTCATGTTCCCAAATAGATTCCCCAAGATGTTAGTTTACAATAAGTAAGTAGTTATGTGGACTTGTTTATTATAAAATCCCTTATTGAATCCAGAATATCAACTAATAGGTAATAATAAAATCTATATACTCCCTCAGTGTTACAATTAGATTTAGTGCATGTAAAATATTAGGTATATATTTTCTTTAGAGATATACATATAACACTTCATGAACATGATACTGGTTTCATAGAAAATACACTACATATTCTACCATCTGAATTTCAATAATAATTTTAGAAAGACTTGTATAGATATGGATTATCGTTCATTTTTATAGTAATCAAAATTTAATCCTTTTGTTTTTCTTCAATCAATTTCAACATTATCTCATACTAGAAGAATGAAAGAATTGTTTTGTTTTCCTAAAACACTAACATATCACAGGGACTATAATATAATGATATGTTTTCCATGTATCTATAGTATAAAAAAATATTATCATCTTTTTCCAATATGGATAAATATTCATATTCATAATTAATATGTTAATCTCTAAAACAAAATCCAAAGTCTAATAGAATCCATACCAAAATGATTAATCATATGACCCTTAAATATGATTAAAATCAAAAAAGTTTAAATAATGTCACTATATTTATAAAATTAACATGTCATTACTCTCCCCATAAAACATGATGTTCCATTTAATCATCACATACCAAAAATGGGACTAAATTCATCATTTATTATCTTGATACATGGTAGTAACCAAAATTTCTATAAAAACCTATTGAAAACGTGAATAATTCCTCATATTTATAATAATTCCATAGTTTATTAATCTTATTATATATATCCAATAATGTTTAAAATTCAACTAATATTAACCAAAACCAATTTTTAAACAAATACATAATCAGTTCTACGGTAACAAAATATATACTAATTTTCATTTATTCGTATAAATCATGTATTTATCAAAAATAAACATTATTTTCTATACGTTATGAAATCTTGAATGTTACAATTACCTTAATAAAATGTCAACATTCCATTGAATAACCTCTATATTTTTTCAATACCATTAATCATTTTAGTGAAAATAATTATTAAAAAACATTTAGAAAAAATATTTTTATATATAATGATTCATATATCATAAATTTTAATTCCCAATATATAGAAACAACTATTATTCCGAATAATAATTATTAAAATCATTATGATTCATGTAGTGGTAGACACAACGATTCCAACAAATGATATTGACATTTAAGTGTTGTTTTAATTTTACATTATGTGATTTGAAATTAAATGATAATTTATGACCATGGTGTTGTGATATCCGTTGGGGATAGTTTAGACTCTGATAGGGACTGAGAGAGATATTTTTTGTATGTGTTTCATTGTGAACCTTGAAGTTATATGGTTTTGTAATGATTAATGAAATGTGTTAACTATTTAAATAGGCATTATAAATTATTCTTTATAACAAATTATAAAATATTATTGATTGAATATTTTTTTATAGTCTATTGGTGGTTGTCTTGTGATTTTTACTCCCACCTTTCTCAGGATGCAGGTTTAATACATGAATTGTAATAATATTTATTGGATATGATATCTTAAAGATCCATGTTTTAGAATGTTGTTCCTGGATTGAGCATGTATGAGGGAAGAAGAAATCGATTTAGAAGCATCTTAGGAGTGTCCAGGTCATTATTTTTTTTGTTTTTCATTATACAGCTGAAACTTTTTATAGAATGACATATTCTATTTTTAGTATGGATATTATATAACTGTTTTACCTTATCTTGTGATTTAGGTATGTTTTATTCATGAAAATTTTTATTTTTATTCAGTGGTCTACTGTTTATTTATATTTTTTGTTATGATACATTTTTAAATATGGTATAGTCTCCCCTTGATAGATAATAAACAGTTGTTGTTAATCTATATCCTCTGTAATTCAATGAAGAACTCCTGAGGACATGTAACTAACCATCACGGGTAATAGGTGTATGAAACGTGTTTTGGGATGTTACAATCACAACATTAGATTATTGGTGGAACCTTCTATTCAGATTTTGTTCTATTCATTTCATTTATCATCCTCTTCACATTATATTAACATTCTTTTTCTTGAAGACAAAATTTTACACACATAAACAATTTAAAAAACCCTAAAAAAATCCTAAATCTCTTATCCACACTTATCACAAATTTTTATATTAATTTAATTATATTTATTTGACTTTTTATAATAATTTTCAAGAAATCAAATATTTTTCTTCACTTCCAAAAACCATAACAAATATTATAAACTACAATGAAAATTTCAATATTGTTAGCACATCAAAAATTCTCTTAGAAGGTCATCAAAGTAACTTAATAGAAATTCCATTTTTAATATTTTTATTGATATACTAAAATATGGTTCTACTATGATTTCAGATTTAATTATAAATAAAAAAGTCTACCATTCATCTTGGGTGAAATTCTTCTTCTTTTTATTAATAAATTTTTAACCCTTTAATTATGTAAATCAGTCTTCCTATTAATTTTTGTTTGGAGATTTTGATGAAAATAAATTATTTAAAATAAATTTTTCAACTATTCCAATGTGTTAGAGTCATTTTAATCTTCATTCATCATTTTCATGATAAGAGTTCACTATTTATGAAATTCAACTTCCACATAATATATTATAAACATAACCTTCATAGGGCCCAAAAACATGAGAATGGATGATATATTTAATAGATCATTGATCAATTTCTTTGGAAATTTTTGGATCTGAAAAACCACTAAATAAAGGAATAAATTTCCACACAAATGAATTAATGGTGAGTTTTTTCATTCATTTTCAATCTGTGTGCTTTTCATGATTCATATTATCTTTCATATCATGAGAGGTTGGGTGATCATAGCTTCACAATATTTTTATCCTAAATCCCATTTTTTTGATTCTCAAAAGTAATTATGTATCATTGTTTTCCAAATTTATTATAATTAAATTCCTCTTGGTTTCATATATTGACCAAAAACATTAAATCATAGTGAGAGTTTGAAATATCAAAAATTCGATTTTGGAATCATTTGATTAAAAAATATTTATTAAGAAGGATTATTTTTATGAAACCTTCTATATAGTCATTTTCGCACCCGTTATATATATATATATATATATATTACTTATTTTATTATCTCTGTTGGACATCAGATAATTCGGGTCAAGGCCGGGCATAAATTTTCTGAATTTTATTTGGAAACACTTATTTTTTCCCTTTTCGGCGTTAAGCGCGCTACTGTTAAAGCCGCACAACCTCGATTGGGTCGCCGCGTGACCTCTCCTAGCTTACCACACGACCTTCCCTATGTTTAAGGGAGATGAAAAGTATACGCGATGAATAATAAAATGAGAACACAATAAAAATGGAGACCACGCAGACTTGGGCGAGGCATGTTTTTGAAACTGCGCAGCCTCGCCTGGTCCACTGGGTGACCTGCTAGGGTCAAATTAATTAAATAAAATGACTTAATGATAATTAAATAAAATTATAGGTGGTAAAAGTTTTAATAATTCATTTTAATGATCATAATAATAATATAATTTGAGGAGGTAATAGTTTTAATTACTTTTATCACTATGGTCATGATCGCTACAACTTTTATTTTATTACTAATATTTTTGTCGTTAGTTTTAAAGATAATAATTTATTTAGGTTATTATTAATATTATTATTATTAGATTTATTTTATTTTATTTTACATCATTTCATTTCTTTTTATTTTATTTTCTTTTTCTATTTACTATTTACCCATTTTTCCCTCTCTTACCTAGGGTTCGGCCAGCCCTTATTTTCTTTTCTTCTTTTCCCTGGAGCTCCTATGTGCCACACTCCCCCTCTTTCTTCTTCTTTTTTTCTTTCTTCTATTCGGGACGTCTTCCCCGCTGCTCCCTTGAAACGTGAGACCACCGGCCGTCCCATATCCCTCCTACTGGGAATCGCACCGCAACTCCCCATTTCTTCTTCATAAACGCGCCACACCCCCTGCATGCTGCTTGAATGGATGGTTTCTCCCGGATTACTCCTACCTCCACAGCCGACCTGGTTCGCGCCTCCCCCTTAAATCATGCCGCGCCGCGTTGCCAGCTCGTCAGACCAGCCACCGCCACCCTCACATCCGGCCAGCCGGAACTCCTAGGTGTCCCTCTAAGCTGGCATCGCCCTCTTCTACTGTCCGACAGCCTCACCGGACTCTCCCACCAGCACCCTCCCTGCTGCGCGCTGAAGACAGCCACTGCCTTCCCCTTTGAGCACCCTTCGCACCGCTTTCTCCCTCTGGAAAATCCAGAAGACCCGTGCCTCCCTCCCTTTTCTGGCGCTGCGAACCGCCACCCCCTCCTCCGAGCTTTCCTCTAAGAAACACGGTGCTGTTGTATGGCGACCTCCCCTCATCACCGTCGACCCCCCCCCCCTCCAGCGAATACCGAGCCGGTGCAAGGCCCTCTACCAGCGTGGCCATTTTCCGGAGCGACTACCATCCGCGTCCCCCCTACTGGCCGCGGCTTGGTTCCCCCCCCCCCCCCTCTTGCTGGATGGCGCGACTCTGGTTCCCCCACTGGTGTGTCTCTCTTCTTCCACGCACACCGCACCCTGCTTCAGGTAGGTCCATCCCCTTATTTGTTTGAGTCTTGTTGCGTATGTTTCTTTTTTTCAGCAGGCAGGATGTCTATTACAACATTTATTCTTGTTTTCAGTGTCCAAATTTAATGATTTACACTCACTCTTGCTGGCTTGCTGTGCGGTCGAGGTGCGAATAGGGTTTCGTACATTTTTTTTTCAGAATCCTCTTGGTCCGAGGTAGGTGGATCCACGTCCAACTTATTACTTGACGAATTAATTTGCAATTCTTAATTTCTTTGACATATTATTCAATTAATTTTCATTGTGAGAAGTTCGATTTATTTGAAGCTTGATTTGCATTGGAAGTTACTTAGTAGGTTGTTTATATTAGGAGTGTTTTTTTCTGGTAAGAACTCTGTTAGTGATTTGGAATTGCACGGTTATCTTGTTAAGTTGTGCAAGTGATGCAAATTGTCTTTGTGTCATGATGTCAGGTGTGTTAAGTCGTAAAAGAGCGGTTGGCGTGGGTTTAATGTGTAACTTCATGAGATTTATTTTAAATTGTTTTATAAGATTTTACTTTTGGATCATTTATTGTTGTTTTTTTTGTAATTTGTGCATTGTGTGAGTTAGGGAGCGAGGATGATGTGTTTTATGGGTTGGCATGTGTCAGAATATGTTTTATTTTGAAAATGGGTTTTGAATGTCCTTTTTTTCCTTTATGAGTTTTGAGACATGTTTGAAAACTCCTTACTAAACACTTTTAGGGTTTTTCATAATCATCAAAGTATTTTGTTAAATTATGCAACTAGTTTACTTAAATGTGAAAGAAGTGCTGATTATGTTTAAAAAAAGGATTTTGGTGTGCGTGTGGTTTTAAAATCAGGTATGGGTATGAAAATTGTGGTTTTGTGTATGTAAGTACCCTGTTTGGATTTTATGAATTTTTGTGACAGGTGACAGGAACTTGAAACTTGTTTGAGCACAAACTGGGAAGCCTGGTAGCTAGGAGGGTAGTCTAGACTAGTGACCTAGTGTTCCGGAGGTGACACGACCCGGTTTCCCTGGCAGGACTGACGTTTGCAACACTAACTAAACAAATGTTTTCTGAGGGTCGTGGCCTTCTAAGCCACGTTTTCTGAGGGCCGTGGCCTTCTAAGCCACGTTTTATGAGGGTCATGGACATATAAGCCACGTTTCACCAAGACACGAAGATCTAGGGACCCAAGCTAGCTGATACCCATGCGGCCTCTCCCATATTAGTGCTCATTAGTTACTTTGCGCTCGTCGGTGTGACAAATTCGTTTTTTTTATAAAAAAAATAAGGGTGTGTGTGTTTTAATTTAAGTTGTTCCATTTAAAACTATTTTCTTTAATTCCATTTTCTTTTAAACTGTTCAAGCATTTATTTATTTTCTTTAGTTAATATTGAAAATGTATTTGTCCTTTAATAATTATGCATGGAACCTTTTTATTTGGTGACGTCCTACTGGCCCTTTCGCTCACACCCTGCGTACTCCTTCGGGTGTATGTGGACCTTGTTTCTTGTGTATTCTAGGTTGTGAGTCGTGATTAGCGATGGTGGTTCTGGCCGTTGATGGTCTTCTCGTGCAGGTTGGTGTTGTGGCGTGCGAATGCTACACCACTCTTGTCGCTTGGAGGTTTGAGTTAGAGTTTTAGTCTCTGTTATTGTCGTTTATTTTTTGGGACGTTGGCTCTAATTGTAAACCTTTAAATTTGATTTCATTTCAATGGTCTCGTTGGTTTTCAATTTCCTAGTTTCATTTTATTATCTTTTTAGTGTTTGTGTATACTATTTCGGGTAAACCGTTCACACAGGTTACTCTTGATACTCGGTCACTTGTGCCAGCCAGTGGGGATCGGGAACGCCCTTCGGGCGTCGCCGCGGACCGGGTCGGGCACCGGGTCTGATGGCGACCCGGCCAGGTTCGTGACAAAATGGTATCAAAGGGAAAGGTTCGCTCTCTTGGGTCGTTTTCTTTTGAGATGGAGTCAGAGTGGACCAAAATATAGGTTATTGGAACTCGGCGTTCTAGCTACGAGCAATGTGCCTGGCCAGCACACCTCGTGGCGGGACTCGAGTTACCAAAGTGTGTTGAGTTTTGTCTGTGTTATTCGTCATTGCGGTTAATCTTTTCTATGGGAAATGGAAAAGGGGTAAGGTCAGTGGTCCTAGTGAGCTCGCAGGGTCTGGAAAGCCATGTGGAGCCATGGGCGCTGTCCTAGAATACCCTCTGTGGTAGTGGCATGACTGGCATGTGGCCGCCAACCATACATTCCGGCCACCCGCTGACACAAGTTTTCTCTTGCGTTGTTTCTCGACTCTTTGTTTGGGATTCGTGGAGATTTTGTTATAAAAATGTTTTGGTCCTGGAAAATGTTTTCAAATGAAGCGCATTAAAAATGAAATGGTGTGTGAGGTTTGGAAGGTCTGGGTTGGATGTTTTGGTTCTGAAAAATGGAATGGTGTGACTTTAATCCTTGGTGTTCCTGTGGGCAACCACATGCATGAGTTTATACGGGAAAATGAAATGGTTAATGGCATGAGTGGATGTGTTCCTGGACGAACATGAGGTGGGTGCCAGTGCGGCATGAGAACATGCATGTGCGAGGCTCATGGGATGCCATTGGTTTTTGTGCAACCCACTGGGTTTTCTTATTTTCAAAATGTTTTGTTAAAAGAAAAAAAATTGGTATTTTAGTAAACGGTGTTTGTGTGGCATGTCCTTTTGTTTTGAGAATGTCGGATGTGAGGAGTTTTGAGCCGAGGATCCTTTCTGAATGATTTGTGTCCCAAGTTTCAATTCTCATTTGTAAGTTGGTATGCAAACATGTAATCAGTGAATTCTTTTGAAAAGTGCTTTGGGAAGCCCTTTCAGTGGTTCCCCCTGCACGTTTAGTGTTCTCTTGTGGTATGTCCTGACCATTGGACCAATTTGGTTGGGTCCATGGTTTTCATTCTTGACAAGTGTATGCCCCCCATAAAGCGTTGACATGTTATTGAAGTGTGGCCACAGGCAATTAGCCATTGGCCGACCCTCCAGTTGATCAGAGGAATCTCTTCTTGAATTATAGAATTGAACCCACCTCTCATTTTATTACAACTAAGTGGATCCTCTCGCAGCGGGATGAAAGATGCGAGGGGAGTTGAATAGATTTTTGGTTTCTTTGAGTTGTCTGAGTCATCGGGTATGAAATTTGACATCGTTGCGCTTGAAGGTTTCCCCTGTAAACAGCGAAAGGAAATCTAGCGGGGAAGGGTGAAGGCGGTTCAGAATTTTAAGTGTTGACCATTTTCTTGAAGGGCTCTGTAGTATTTACATCAGCTACAAGGGTCATGTTAGTGATGTCTTGTTGTGTGAGGTCCCTTTGATAGTTAACGGTGGTTTGGAAGCGGTAAAGGAGATTCCAGTGGGGAAATTTGGAAGCATCATGAGGTGGTCCGTGCGGGGAAATTTTCTAAATAACCTTTGGTCTTTCATTGGTTTCGTTTAAGTAAGGGTCTCCGTTATGCCACTAGTGAGGAGGACCCAGTCACATGGGGATGCTACGGTCAATTGTAGGAATCACGTGTTCTTTAAGACTCAGTTTGAAGTCCCTCTTCGTATAATGTTCCTCTCAACAGAAATGGTCATGTTCAGGTGACTATTTGTGGTTTTGTGTTTTAATCCAGTGAGACAAAGGGTGTTGCGCATGCACCATTTCATCTCTTATGTTGGTTAATGTTCTGTGTATGGTCAGTTGGATGTTGTAATGTTTTGTGTTTTCTTGTGTTGTCTCGGTTGTAGTGTGGTTGCATGTGAAACCAAAAGGTGAAACTATGTTTGGGAGTCTTCCATGCCTGACTGCGAGGCAGAAGACGTTTCAAACATCAGGGCTCCAGCCATAGGCCTTGGAGTGAAGCTGGCGCGTGGTCAGGAACCTCGAGCATGTATGGGACCCGACTTCATTTCTGTCATCGATGTTGAACGTAGAAGCAGTTTAAATTGTTTCTGTGGTTTTTCTGCTCCGAATGAGCCATCTGGTTGCATAATTTTTTCGTGCACAAGTGGAGACATGGTCATCTCGTAGCCTTATAGTCTCGGGGGACACGTTCCACATGATGTAACTGCTTTAGTGGCCTTTTGCGGTTTGTTGGGTAACTCAGTCTCAAATTTTAATGGTGTTCATCCAGGAAATTTTGAGATGTTGATTTGTGGCCGACCATGGTTTTGACGCCTGGTGGTCGGGCCCCTCCCTCCCCACCCCTTGTGGTGGGGTGTTTGGTCACCATCGGGATTTTTTTTCAAAGTTCTTTATCCTATGTTCCTTCTAATGGTAGCGAGATCCACGACGGGTATCACACAAAGGTATCTAGAATAAATCGGTGTTGGCCTTTCCTTAATGGTGGGGAGTCCGCCTGGACCTCCCCGTGATGGTTTTCTTGTCTCGTCTTGGGTGTTAGTATATTCATAATGGTGGGGAGGCCCACCTTGGGTCTCGCATGAATGTCTCTGGAATGAATCGGTGCTGGAACTTTCTTTAGTGGCAGGGAGTCCACTCGAACCTTCCCGTATCGGTTTTCCAGTTCCGTCTTGGGCGTTAGTAGGTTCTTAATGTTGGGGAGCCCCTGGGGCTTCCCCACATTATACTTTTTGGTTCTGTTTCTAAAGATAGGTTGGTAATAAGTGATAAGAATGTTTCGTGGGCGTGGTATGACCTTATTGTTCTTTCTAGCCAAATGGTGTTGTTTTCGTCTGAGAGTGCTTGAGGAAAACTTCGGCTTGTAAAGTTGATTTTGTGGGTGTGAGGGCCCATCTTCTTAAACAATCAACTGGAGTGTTTTCAGCTCCTTGGGGCAGGCGACACATATCAAAAAGTCTTTTTTTTCATTTCTTGATGTTGTATTTGAGCCACTTTCTCTGAGCACGATGTTTCACTCTCTTTTTGCTTGATGTTTTTGGGGATCCTATTTGATCATTAGTGGGGGTGTCGTTTCCTACTTTGAGTCTTAGCCTTAGTTGTGGCTTTCGGGGGACGGAAAGCTTTATGGTGGGGAGAATTTTCGCACCCGTTATATATATATATATATATATATATATATATATATATATATATATATTACTTATTTTATTATCTCAGTTGGACATCAGATAATTCGGGTCAAGGCCGAGCATAAATTTTCTGAGTTTTATTTTGAAACACATATTTTTTTCCCTTTTCGGCGTTAAGCGCACTGCTGTTAAAGCCGCACAACCTCGATTGGGTCGTCGCGTGACCTCTCCTAGCTTACCACACGACCTGCACTATGTTTAAGTGAGATGAAAAGTATACACGATGAATAATTAAATGAGAACACAATAAAAATGGAGACCACGCAGACTTGGGCGAGGCATGTTTTTGAAACTGCGCAGCTTCTCCTGGTCCACCGGGTGACCTGCTAGGGTCAAATTAATTAAATAAAATGAGTTAATGATAAATAAATACAATTAAAGGTGATAAAAGTTTTAATAAATTATTTTAATGATCATAATAATAATATCATTTGAGGAGGTAATTGTATTAATTACTTTTATCACTATGATCATGATCGCTACAACTTTTATTTTATTACAAATATTTTTGTTGTTAGTTTTAAAGATAATAATTTATTTAGGTTATTATTATTATTATTATTATTAGTTTTATTTTATCTTATTTTACTTTGTTTCATTTGTTTTTATTTTATTTTCTTTTTCTATTTACTATTTACCTTTTTCCCCTCTCTTACCTAGGGTTCGTCCAGCCCTTATTTTCTTTTCTTCTTTTCCCCGGAGCTCCTATGCACCGCACTCCCCCTCTTTCTTCTTTTTTTTCTTTCTTCTGCTCGGGCCGTCTTCCCCGCTGCTCCCTTGAAACGTGACATCACCGGCCGTCCCATCTCCCTCCTACTCAGAATCGCACCGCAACTCCCCCTTTCTTCTTCCTAAACGTGCCACACCCCCTGCATGCTGCTTGAATGGCCGGTTTCGCCGGGCTTACCCCTACCTCCACAGCCGACCTGGTTCGCGCCTCCCCCTTAAATCCTTCCGCGCCGCGTTGCCAGCTCGTCAGACCAGCCACCGCCACCCACACATCCGGTCAGTCGGAACTCCTAGGTGTCCCTCTAAGCCGGCATCGCCCTCTTCTGCTGTCCGACAGCCTCACCGGACTCTACCACCAGCACCCTCCCTGCTGCGCGCTGAAGACTGACACTGCCTTCCCCTTTGAGCACCCATCGCACCTCTTTCTCCCTCTGGAAAATCCAGAATACCCGTGCCTCCCTACCTTTTCTGGCGCTGCGAACCGCCGCCCCCTCCTCCGGGTTTTCCTCTAACAAACACGGTGCTGCTGTATGGCGACCTCCCCTCATCGCCATCGACCCCCGCTCCAGCGAATACCGAGCCGGTGCAAGGCCCTCTACCAGCATGGCCCTTTTCCGGAGCGACTACCCTGCACGTCCCCCCTACTGGTCGCGGCTTGGTTCCCCCCCCCCTCTTGCTGGATGGCGCGACTCTGGTTCCCCCACTGGTGCGTCTCTCTTCTTCCACGCACACCGCACCCCGCTTCAGGTAGGGCTATCCCCTTATTTGTTTGAGTCTTGTGGCGTATGTTTCTTTTTTCAGTAGGCAGGATGTCTATTACAACGTTTATTCTTGTTTTTAGGGACCAAATTTAGTGTTTTACACTCACTCTTGCTGGCTTGCTGTGCGGTCGAGGTGTGAATAGGGTTTCGTACCTTTTTTTTCAGAATCCTCTTGGTCCGAGGTAGGTGGTTCCACGTCCAATTTATTATTTGACGAATTAATTTTCAATTCTTAATTTCTTTGACATATTATTCAATTAATTTTCATTGTGATAAGTTTGATTTATTTGATGCTTGATTTGCATTGGAAGTTACTTAGTAGGTTGTTTATATTAGGAGTGTGTTTTTTCTGCTAAGAACTCTGTTAGTGATTTTGAATTGCACGGTTATCTTGTTAAGCTGTGCAAGTGATGCAAATTGTATTTGTGTCTTGATGTCAGGTTTGTTATGTCGTAAAAGAGGGGTTGGTGTGGGTTTAATGTGTAACTTCAAGAGATTTATTTTAAATTGTTTTATAAGATTTTACTTTTGGATTGTTTATTGTTGTTTTTTTGTAATTTGTGAATTGTGTGAGTTAGGGAGCGAGGATGATGTGGTTTATGGTTTGGAATGTGTCAGAATACGTTTTATTTTGAAAAGGGGTTTTAAATGTCCTTTTTTTAAGAGTTTTGTGACATGTTTGAAAACTCCTTACTAAACACTTTTAGGTGTTTGCTTAATCATCAAAGTGTTGTGTTAAATTATGCATCTAGTTTACTTAAATGTTAAAGCAGTGCAAGTTATGTTTTAAAAAAAGGATTTTGGTGTGCGTGTGGTTTTAAAATCGGGTATGGTGATGAAAATTGTGGTTTTGTGTATGTAAGTACCCTGTTCGGCTTTTATGAATTATTGTGACAGGTGATAGGAACTTGAAACTTGTTTGAGCACAAACTGGGAAGCCGGGTAGCTAGGAGGGTAGACTAGACTAGTGACCTAGTGTTCCGTAGGTGACTCGACCCAGTTTCACTGGCAGGACTGACGTTTTCAACACTAACTAAACATATGTTTTCTGAGGGTCGTGGCCTTCTAAGCCACGTTTTCTGAGGGTCGTGGCCTTCTAAGCCACGTTTCACCGAGACACGAAGATCTAGGGACCCATGCTCGCTGATACCCATGCGGCCTCTCCCATATTAGTGCTCATTGGTTACTTTGCGCTCGTCGGTGTGACATATAGGTTTTTTTTTTAAAAAAAATAAGGGTTCGTGTGATTTAATTTAAGTTGTTCCATTTAAAACTATTTTCTTTAATTCCGTTTTCTTTTAAACCGTTCAAGCTTTTATTTATTTTCATTAGTTAATATTGAAAATGTATTTGTCCTTTAATAATTATGCGTGGAACCTTTTTATTGGGTGACGTCCTACTGGGCCTTTCGCTCACACCCTGCGTAAACCTTCGGGTGTATGTAGAGCTTGTTTCTTGTGTATTCCAGGTTGTGTATCTTGCTTAGTGATGGTGGTTCTGGTCGTTGATGGTCTTCTCGTGCAGGTTGGTGTTGTGGCGTGCGAATGCTACACCACTCATGTCGCTTGGAGGTTTGAGTTAGAGTTTTAGTCTCTATTATTGTCATTTATTTTTGGGACGTTGGCTCTAATTGTAAACCTTTAAATTTGATTTCAGTTCAATGGTCTCATTGGTTTTCAATTTCCTAGTTTCATTTTATTATCTTATTAGTGTTTGTGTGTACTATTGCGGGTAAACCGTTCCCACAGGTTACTCTTGATACCCGGGCACTTGTGCCAGCCCGTGGGGATAGGGAACGCCCCTCAGGCCTTGCCGCGGACCGGGTCGGGCACCGGGTCTGATGGTGACCCGGCCTGGTTCGTGACAGCCATGGTACTTTAAGTTTATCTCATATCACAATGTTTTATCATGGATTATCATAAATTTTTTCCAACTCATTATTTTGATTTGTTCATAAAGGGAATAAGATTTTCTAAATAATGTTTATCAGGTGTACTAATCATGGCGTATAGTTTTCCCACTTTGTCATGAACCGAGTGAATATCAAGATAATAAAAATATGTCATTTTAATGGTTTCTACCACATTGTAAATTTGTGGGAAACTAATTTTACATATTTTAATATAAATAAAACAATTCTCTATGAATCTAAAAAATTTCTACTATAACACCAAGATATTTTTGGAATTTTATTTTTCAAATTAATGTAGAATTTTTGTTATTTTTTGATTCATGACACACAAGATTATGCTTTTCTAACTTCCAATGATGCTTTCTTTCATTTTCATGCATGAAACCTGGCAACATGTTATGATTTTTCTATATGATTAATTGAGTTTATCTTACATTAAAAAAAATTATTTGTGTCTTATTTAATACACAATATTGAGTTTTACATACATTGAATGAAAAACCAATTCAAATAAAACAAAACATATTGTTATAAACATAATACAATAGTTATTATCTAGTCATTAGAATGAAGGGTCTAAATAATGTTAAATAAATTAAAAATATATGGTTAAAAAATATATATATATAATGATTTATTTTATGTCCAATTATTTTGAAATTGAAATAATACCCTTTTGAAAATAAAATAAATCTTTCTATGAAAAAGAAAATTTATATGTATAAGTCTGTTTTATGTAATTACACTAAAAAAATAAATTTTGGCTAATGATTTAAATGGATTTTATATGTTATATAATATAGCAGATTATTTACACTCATCGTATATTTTTTCTATGAAATAAATAAGGTTAAATCCTATTTGACATTTAAGATAATATTTTTTGCAACGAAATGTTTTACTTCCTTCGGTGTTCACATTCAAATTAAATTTTTTAAAAACCTATATGAAATATATTTAGAAAAAATAATTTCATTTCTGAAAGAAGTATACCAAATTATCTTATGGTGAATATTTGTTCAATTTTTTATGATTAATTTTTTGATGAATATTGAAAAATACTAAATTTTAATTGAAAGATGTAATTTTTTAAAAATTATTATAATATATATATTAATGTTTTTCTGTAATTAGGCTAATAATAAATCAATTTATAATAATATAGGTTTTTGGAATCAATGAATCATTGAAATTGGATTTAGAAACATTTTAGTCATTTAATCATTTTCATTGTTAAAACACTTATCTTCATCACAACAGGGGGAATAATTTTAAATAAATTTTTCGAACTATTTTTTTTATTTAAATAGAGAAAAAATGGATCACAGATTTGGTGTATAAATAATTAAAATAAATTAATAAATGAAAATAAATTTTTTCAAAAAATGATCCGTGAAAAAATATAATTTTTTACTGTTTTTATGGTAAAAATGTGGTTATGAGTGCATAATGTAAATATAAAATGGTTAAAATTCCCTATGATTTTGATCCAAACCCATTGGATGGACATATTTGGATCATTATGATCTTATAATCTACTTTATGATTAATTTGGATTCTTTTCATTGAAAATGACATTTATAATTATTCTATTAATAAATTAACAAAAAATATAAATTCCATCATTTTGATTTCAATAATTATTTCAAGTAAGGAAAAAAAAAATATTTAATTTATACATGTTACATTGAATTATAATTATAATTTTTTTTCATTATAAGTTAAATTTAATTAATATTTTTAATGAATCCTCATCACATTAGTTATTTAGTTCATATATAATTAGAATAAATGAGACTATAAATATTAAATGTGATTTAAATTGAATAAATTATTTTTATAAAAGTTTATATTTGGTTGAATATATTAAAAGTGATGTAAATTTAATGAATTGTGTCTTTTGAAAAAAAAAATCATATTCCATGGCATAAGATTATGATCATTAATATGAATAGTATGAATTTAAAATGTTTTTTTCGTTTTCTAATACCCTTATGATCATTTTATGCGTAAGTATCTTCTTAATTTACCGATAATGAGTTTTTAAAGAAATATTTTTTCCCATTCCAATTTTTATGAGGAATTGTTTTGGTAGAATTACTAATGGGGTGTTCTTTATTGAAGAAATTGAAAATCTTTTACCTCATTTAATAATTCCATGTTTCTAAACCAACATAACTTTTAAGGCCATTTAGTTTTTCATTTTTTAACTTATATAATAGTCATAAAAAATTGTAATATCATTGTATGATAAGAGTGGGTCTCTATATATGGTATTAGAGGTGGTTTTAGTTATCCTTTGGAAACTAGAATGATAAAAACTTAGTGATATCCTGGGGGAAATTTCTATGGATATGTTAAAATATATCCTTAAATATATGTCTATAGATGATTTAGGGTATTTGAAAATGTATTTGAATTTTTGGTAATGAATTGGAAAATTTGAATTATAGAAATAAATATCAAAATGGATACTAAAATCATATTACACACTGGTATAGAATTACATAGGGGTAAAACCCCTGAGAACAACCTATTGAGCTAAAATCTATAGAGAAATAATTGAAGACAACATGCTTTGTTGTACAACTGGTTTTACACTTCTAGATAATAATCATTGATAATTCACAAAGACTATATGAAACATCATGAAGGACTTATATATTTTATGAGTATAGAACATATAGGTCATACAGAGATGTCATTGATTAAAAAGTATTAGTAATGATTTATACATCTTGTATGTGATTTTCATGATTATATAGTAATCGATGATGATTAGGGTTATCACATATATGATTTTGGATTAAATTGATGGATGGATCAATATGAAATCATGGTTACATTGCATCTAGTATTCAATATGGTAATTATGAAAACCATGTTAGATGGTGACTGGAGATAATTATTCTGTGATTAATTAAAAATAGCTATTATCATATACGATTAATAATTTGAGCTTCAAAGATATTTCAAACACATATAATAATAGTAATATAAACTTTTATGAATTTTCTTTTGGTAATGAACATATATGAATGGAGAGTCCTATTTATACATGTTAAAAAGAAGGGAATATGAACTTGGTGGAATACCTAAATTGGAGGACAATACATTATCAGTGTGGAAAATATCTTCATAGAGTGACATATTGAGGAGTAGATCAATGTATTATTTTTGGATAACATGAACATTTTGAAAATAAATTCTTTAAACCAATATGTATCATCATGTACCTGGAAGGACCTCTTCAATGAAATTCATTGAAGTGGGAGGATTGGAGTATATAGGTATTTTTAGTCCATAATTAAATTATATAAATTATGAAATATATAAGGATTGTTAATAATAATTTATTCATTAAAATATTAAATTGGAATATTGAATGGTGACCATAACATAAAAAATTAATTTAACTAAATGGATATATTTTATGGAAAACATATGATTAATGAAAATTAACTATTAATATGTTCCCTCAGATGAATAAAATTTGTTTATTCTTTATAATGAAATGATTAATATGGATAAGGTAAATTTTATATAATTCATGACCTCATAACTGATAAATGAGTTTTTGAAAAAGGGTTTTATGTTATTATTTATTATGTTTATAGAATTATTGGATTTATGGATGATATTCAATAATATGATGTTTTATTCAAAGAATGAGGAAGTATGCATGGTTTCAATAAATATGTATTCTCATTATGGATATTACCATGTTTCAAGAGAACAAATGATTAAGGTATTTAATTGTTTTTATGTGATTTTAAAAAGACATGTTATGGTGTATTTGGATTAATTATTTGATTATTAATTAAATTCCTTAACATTATTTATAAAGTTTTTTATTTTAATCTTTCGCATTTGTCATAATGTTAACCATTTAGAGAATATTTTTTGTTAAATGATTGATTATTTTGTTAAGAAAAATGAATTATCTCAACATATATAGGTTTATTAATATTGAATGGCCTATTCTAAGGATATTTTTATGATGATATGTAAAGATAGAAGGAATGAATTATCAATCTTTTTACGAGTCATATGATATGTTATTTCATTAGATATGAAAAATTAAATTTCATTTCCTAAATTAATAGTTGAACTAGAATTTTATCAAGGCCCACCAAAATGTGATACTATGCTTATGAAATTGTATGAAATCAATTATGTATATATTATCATGAAATGTTATCAATTTTTGGAAAAGGATCTTAAAAATAAATTTTTATCCTATTACCATAATTTTTGATACACAAAATGGTCCTTTAGATCTTCATTGATTTATGATTATTGAATAATACAATGTGGGATTATTTGATTGAAATTTCTAGTATTAATTCATTGAATAAAAAGAATAATTTTGTGGTCAAAATTAATTTTTATGGGGTATAATGAAACTTCACAATTTTTTTTTGATTTGTTCAATTTAAATTAGGTTTTTTGATATTTTTTTTCAATGTCAAACTTATTTAATCTTCTATTACACACAAATATGATTTTATTCGTTATCATGCATGAAATGTAACATTAATAAAATGTTTTTCTATAATAATTATTGTGTTTCGATTTCAATACAAATATTAGTATGAATAATTTTTAACAAAACAATAACGAGCTTACCTAGTGTAACATGCTACACCAAATTTAAAAGAATCTAAAAATATTGTTATTAATATGATATGATAGTTATCACATAGCCACTGGAATGAATGGTGTGAATTTGGTTAAACAAAATATAAAAACTATACTTTATTCTTACATATATAACTATTTATTTGATTACTAATTAATTATAGAGGAAAATAAAACACTGCATAAAATGAAAAAAATTATTTTCTGAAAAACTATATTTATTTTGACAAGTAAATTTTAAATCAAAAAATTATAAAAATAAAATTTCTAATGATATTAATTTAACATAATTAATATATATTAAACCAAATTTTTAATATTTGTCTTATATGTTTTATAGACATGAAATATTTATAAATCCATATTTACTAATAATATAATGTACTTATAAATAGTAATTTTGTCACATTATCTTAGCCCAGTGACATTAAAACTTATATTTTAATCATATGATAAAAATTTATGAAAAATATAATTTTTTAATTAATAATAAGAAAAATATATTAGGGTGAATTTATGTAATTTTTTTAGAAGTTTAATTTTTGGAAGAAAAATTATAAATACTAATATCTAATTGAAAAATGACATTTAATTTAAATTATTCATAATGATTAAATATATTTTTAGTTGTTTACAAATATTATTTAGATAAAATTTATATCAGTTAATAAACTGATTAAATTTTAATCAATTTAATATTATAATTGTATACACAACATTAAGAATATTTGAATTTTTTCACATAAAAAAAGACTTCTCTTCTAGTCTGCATGATTTATTTGAAATAAATAACCGAATGTTTAATTAATTGAATTTTTAAAAAATGGATTCAAAATTTTTTATTATAATAATTTATAATATCTAATAAGGTTTACATTATTTATGAACAAAATAAAAATTAACTCTAAAAAATATTGTGGTTAATGTAAAAATGGGTTTAAAAGGGTTAAAATAGAAAATGAATGGGTTTAAATGACCAAAACATTGGCCTAAGATCCATTTTATTTAAATATTTAAATTATTATTACATTAAGTTATATTATTGTGGGGTTTTTATAAAATTTTACTTGAATATCTGCTATATAATATGTTTAGTAAATAAAAAGACACAAAAGTATAAATTATTATATTAAATATCAATAAATATTCTAGATGGGGAAAGACATTGGTAGGGGTATAAATTTAAATTTTAAAGACAAATACATATTTTTTTATCATTACTATTCTTATTTAGTTTTTAGACTTGGTTTATTTTCTAAAAATTATTATGAAAAACCAATGTAGTAATTATTATGTTAAAAATTAAAAAGAATAATTAATACTAATAATATTAAATGGGTAGTAAATTTGGTGAATTATTTTGTTAAATTAATTTTTTTGATGAACAGATCAGGTTAAATAATATTTATCCTTCTATATTAGTTTTCCATCATCATTTAAATATTTTTTAACTTAACAATAAATTAGTATAGTCAAAATTTACATTAATTTTATTTTAAAAAAATTACATGTTATTAAATTATTTAAAAGGTAAAAATTAAATCTTATACCATGTGAATTTTAATTATTATTAAAATCATATATGAGAAATTCATTGACACATTTATTTTTATCAATAAACTTATTGACTACTAAATTGAATTTTTTTTGTTATATCGGTTAAGGCTAAAGTAGTGCTTTCCATATTACATGGATTTGTGTTAAAATTACATTTCAAAAAACATGTTATTTTATTCATTTAAATTAAATATAAAATTTCTAATATATGGTTATAAATTATATAATTTTTTAATTTTTAATTTATTATTATGGAATAAATTATCATTGAATTAATATTAGTTCCCCTAATACAAGATATAACAGTAAAAGTGTAGAAACTTATTACTTAAGGATCAATGTTATTAAAAAAATCCCAAATTGAATTTTTATTGGTGTATATAGAACATAAATTCCATTAAATATTTTAGTTTTAAACATTGGAGGTACATGTGGAAATGGAGTCCTCAAAATAGTTAATTCATTTGATTATTTATAAGAGTGATACTCCTCCAAAAAAATAAAAGGTAATTCAGTCTCCCCACATCTTCACACCACTTAACCAATTTTCATTATCCAATATATGGCTAAATTACTTACAAAATTCAATAAAATCCAAATAGAAAATTATTTTTTATTAAATAATATTATAAAGGATTCATTAGAAACCTATGTTGGATTCTCAATGATGTTGTATTGTTCATCTAAAAGAGTCATTATTTTATTTCCTTCTCCACCTCATTAAATTTATATTATATTATTGTTACATAATCAAATAAGTATATTATATATATTTTTATTTTTATATATTTAGTATTTTTCTTATAAAAACCAAAAAATATATCATATGGGTTACAAAATCATCTTTTGTATTTACAGGAGACAGAACCCTCCTGAACTAATATAATTTTTAATTCTTTTAGCTATTTAATTAGTTAGGAATAATGATAGTAATACTATTTGTACATGTAATAAATATAATTTATGCTGTTATTGTGATACTAAAATTATTATGTCACAAGTATTATTTTTTTTTTGGTTTTTTGGAAATACAATAACATCGTCTGTGTGTACGATGGAATACCATATCACAAAGCGATGTGACTTGTTTACACATTTATAAGAACGTATTAAAGATGAGTTTAATGAGAAAATGTGATATATACGAAATAATTTTCCTATTTTATTCTAATATATATATATATATATATATGAAAATGCATCATTGACTTTTAATTCCATAAATATTATAACAAAATTAATATTTGGTTCCTACATGTGTACAACCTAATGTCTCCATTAACGTTGTATTAATTTTCATATTTATATTTTTATAGATTATAATAAATAAAAATATAATTATTATATATAATATTTATTGAATTATTATCATTCCTTTGATAATTAAATCATTTTTAATGGAAAAGGAAAAAATATATAACAAATCAATAATT
This sequence comes from Viscum album, assembly GCA_963277665.1. Classification (NCBI taxonomy): domain Eukaryota; kingdom Viridiplantae; phylum Streptophyta; class Magnoliopsida; order Santalales; family Viscaceae; genus Viscum; species Viscum album. The sequence continues at coordinate 915,079,341 of OY728164.1, read as the reverse complement.
TTATGAAAAAACAATGAGTTTGTTACATGAAACATAAATTTATTATTAAATCATTAATAAATGTGTAATAAACAGTCCTAATAAATTATCAGATTTTATGATATAAATGATAATTGTCCTGTAATAAATGTATGATAAGTATATATTTATTATACATTAGTTTTAAACTATTAGTATAGAAGTTAATACTTATAGTAAATTAGTTTATTGTATCAGTTTTATTTTCGAGAGACATTCTCTATATTCTGTACTCTCATATTTTGTGTGTGTGTTTTTACTAGAAAAATGAAAGGTTACATAATAAATATAAATCATTTCATTGTAATTATTGTTTATTTTTATGATAACCATTAAAATGAATTATGATTCTATAATTACTCAAAATGTAAGGGATTTCTATCTCACTTTTATTTTATATGAAAAAAATTCAATGTTAAAATACCATTGATTTTATGTGGTTTATAGACCAAATAAATTAAATTTATGATTATTATAATGAAATTAATTTATATTTACATATCTATTTGTAAAATATCATTCATGGGGTTTACAGTTCCAACATTACAATGCGATAAGATATTTTTTTCTAGATTTTCATTTATTAAGACATATTTTATGTTATGCAACAATTATTTATTTAAAAGGATTATATACATACCATTTGAAATATAGTATCATTAATTTATTCATCATCAAGTTTCTTTAGTTTTTATTTTTTGATATTCATTCATTTTGAATATGTATCGATGTTACCAAAATGGTAATGATTTTATGTTAGAATCAAATCGTTTATCGAGATGGTTTTTGATTATGTTTCTGAGGTTAAAATCAAATACGACATATTTCAAGAAAATAATAATTTTACTCATCTATTTATTAATTAATTATTTATTTAATTATTCCATTTTTTAAACAACTTTACTTAATTTTTTTTGAATATATTTCCGGAAAATCTTACCATATTTCGTACTTCAGTCGGAAATATGTTTTCATCCAAAACAATGTTTTTTAAAAAATAAAAAATGTTTTTAAACTGATATTTTAAACTTTTATTAAATTTATTCGTGTTTTAAATATTATTTCCATATAAAAATATTTTAAAAATATTTTCAATGATTCCTTTATAATTTTTTAACTAAATTTCAAATTAAATTTTTTTAAAATGTTTTCTATTTTTTAAATAAATCAATGATTAAAGCATATTTCCCAGAAGAAAAATTTGAATTAATTTTAAATATTATCTTAAATGTTTTCTATTTTTTTATAATTTTTTCTTTTTTAAAACATTTTCATATATCAAAATTTATTTTTTGATAAAATATATTTTAATGAAGAAATTTCCCATTTAATCTTTATAAATGTTTTCCAATCTATGAATTCAATCCTTGAAGTAAAATATTTTTATTACATATATTATCAAATAATTCCACTGATATTTATTATCTTAATTGTTAATGTTTTATAAGCATGATATTTATAATACCCATAACTCTTTTATGGGTATACCTTGAAAAAATTCTTATAAAACAACCTAATCTTCATACATTATGTTAGGAAGAAATTATATGGAAATATTTATATTTTATATAGGTTTATGATATATTTAAATGTGATTGTTACCAATTTCATTCCATGGGTTATGAAATGATCAATTTTTAGGACACCCATTTCAATGCATGTGTTATTAAATGATGCATGCATATGATGTTTTGTCCCACAAAAATATGGTTTTCATAATGTGATATGTGGGACCTAAATCTCACTAAAATACATCGTGTGAAGATTTATATCTCATGAGATAGATGTCGAGGGAATTTGGATTTAACCTAGTATTATATTATAATTTTACAATATGGTGGTTTGTTGAGTGACCCATTCCACTATAAGAAATAGGATGCCACATGGAATGGTTTTCTATCATACTCAAGAGGAGAATCCCTGATGAAGTGTAATGTTATTTATTGTAAATTTTATTTATTAATTAGAATTATTTATGTGGTTATATATATTCATTAAATTACATAACTTATGGAAATGTTATGATCTCATGATCTTTTGTTATAATTCATCTATGTTTCATGTCTTATTAACTACAAATATTTATTCAATAAATCATGATTATGATATTGGATATGTAGGGTATGGTTTTAAAATGTTACGATCATTGTTCCAACCCCATAAGATAATGTTATTCTTATGTATCTATTTTATATACCCTTACCAAGAATATATGAAACCTATTTTTTATGTTTGTTGTCCCTCTATTAAAAAGAAATTATTATATAGAAATAGAAAACGTGATGATCATTATGAGTGAAATTTATAATATTTCATCATTTTAATTTATTATGTGTTAAATATTTCCCATGGAACCAATATATGATGGTGCTCTAGAGTGTGTTAGTGTATTATAATGAATATTAATATAAAACATTTAATAACCTTGTATTAGAATATGTGGTTTTTATAGATGGTATAACATGTCAGTTCTATTACCCATTTAAATATATGATGAGAAATCAGTAGTTATATCACTAATAATATTTATAGGAACGTGTATTGGGTTGTCTAAAAATATACCTCTAACGATGTGTAACTATAGAGAAAAATTTCTTATAATTCTGGTCAAGGATAGAGATAGTGGATTCGTGGAAATACATATCAAGACATGTCCCCCAGGGCCTATGTTGTGACTACCCCAATCTCGCCTACCATAGTCCAAGGGTTCGTGACAAGCACCAAAATGGAGAAACCAAAACAAGGGAGGGAATTTTCTTTAAACATAAATACAGAAAAACATAATAAACAACAAAAAAAAACAACAAGTTGAACTGGTGATTGTAAACGTGTGAACTGAAAGTAAATGGGCCAGTATACAACCCAACTTTAAAGAAAATAATGAAAAAGGAAAAAACAATCTCTGGATGGTGTCCACCAAGGATCCTACCTGAATGGTTGGTACAACTCTCTGTTTTTCATCACTGTTGCTCACCACATCAAGAATAACCTTTAAGAACCATCCCGTCTTGGCTCTCCAATTCTCATTAAAGTAGTCTGACATCTGCAAAAATACCAATAAGGTTTTTGTGAATCCCATGCAGAGGTGAGTATAAAAATACCATATAGGGATCCCAATATTTTTGGAGGTCTCCCAAAATTCATCAAAGGAAATACCAGAATGAATGACTTAAATCATAAATCATAATTTTAACGACATATTACACTTGGTATAAAACTTAATTAATTATAAGATGGTTTATTAGTATTGAGCTATATAATCTTATTCAATTAAGAGGTTTTTTTTCAGGACCACACAATGTTTCTAGGTGCTAACCAATAGTGGATCACTATGTGCGGACCCATAGAGGATAACTAATTGTTGACCCACAGAGGATCTCTAGGTGATGACCCTCATAGAGGATCACTAGGGGTTGTCCCGCTCATAATATAACATGGTGACGACCGACAATGGATCTCTAGGTGAAAACCCAAAGAGGATCGCTAAGTGATGACCCCCTAAAATGATCTCTACATGCTGACCCAGTCAGATGGTTTCTATTCTTTCATCACGTCACAACCACCTGCTAGATCCCCTAACTTTTCATGCTTGATTTTGTGAGGATCCACTCCTGACACCATATGTTGTTCCTTAGCTTCCACAAAGTCCCTTGAAGAAGAAACCTAATGAATCTCTTTATCATAAGGGCTCCAACACAAGTGATAGTGTGTCAATCAGACGCTCGGTCTGTAAGTTATAAGCATTTTGGTACTGTGGTCTTGGTTGGATTAGATACTGATCAAACCTAATATTAATTAAACATTCTCCCAAACCCATGTGGATTATCTCAAAAGAACCACCTCATCATAATGGTTTTAGAGCCCTATATGGTTCATCCAACAGACATTCAGTTTAGATGTAACAACCTTTTAAGCATAACTAGGTTGAATGTGGGTCAGGGTCAAGTCCAACCCGGGCCATCATGGCCGGAACTAGCTAGTCCCAGCCCGGTTCAGCCAACTAGACAATAGGAGAGGCTCAGACCCCCTAGTTGGGGACGACTCACCAGACTATCAGACCTTCCTGGCCCACTGGCTGGGTGCGGCCCATTGGCAGGGCAGGGTCCTATACCCTCCTGAATAGACCACCTCCATTCAGGGTCTCTAACCCGTAGTGCCGGACATATGCACACCTCCATTTAATCAGTTTGATAGACTAGTCTTGGGTAGGACTCGCGGATATGGGTATGCCACTTCTGCAGATTCATGTATGCTACTAACGCTGACGCGGGCCTGCCACCTCGACGGACGTGGTTTCACCACCGCTGCAGAATCGGGTCTTCCACCTCCATCTCTGGAGCTGTGGCACTTCCTTCATGGATACCCATTTTCTCAATCCACCTCCTCCACTGTGCACCTCCATAAACAATGTGTCCAGCAATAGCCGGACACACATGTCCGTTGAGGAACATAAGAGTGCCACTATACCCTCGCGGAAAGGGAGACTTGGCCGCTACTGCCTATCTCCGGTGACACCGTTCCTGTGGTGCTGTGTTTGCATAGAATCCACGAGCCAATGTTAAAACTCCAGTGGTTCGATTTTCATTTAGACATTGCGTACGGTCATCCCATTATTCTACCTTTACTGCATGAACCTCGCTATCGTCTTACTGCAAAATTTCTTGGTATCCCATGAAGAACTCATCAAACTAAGATTGACGGATTGTCAGGGCCTTGTTTGATTCATCCCACACCCTTTACATTAGCATTATTACATAGTAAGGAATTCAAATATCATAAAATCATAGAATATAAATCAAAACCCCTACCATGAACCCATTGGATGAGGATGCAGATGAGGACGAACGGTCTGTTTTTAAAGGAGTTCATCAGCATTTGTCGATATGAAGATCAAATACTCAATGGAATCATCAAATCTCCATTCTTTATTGGAGGAATATGTTTCCAAAATTTCAACAAGTGTTCTCCCGCTGGTTCCCAAAACCAACACCAATGATTCGATTAAATAAAATAAAAGTCACCACTAATTTTTCGTTTATTAATGTGGTTCAGTAATTAACTACAAGTAATGTTCAATTTAAATCATAATATGATTATAAATTTTCGTCCCTCAATATTCCAATTATCGTTCAATTCTTTGGGATCGATGACTTAAAAAACTCCCTATAAATGTTTTTGACATTGTTCATGTTCATATTTCAACATTATACTAAAGATCTATTATATAGAAACTGAGTTATATGTTAGTCCATGTGCCCTTGTACCGAAAATTCTCTATTTTTGAGAAGATTTTAAATTATCCATTAACATTATGTAATATTTAAAAATTTTAAAATTAAAAAATAGATTTCCATAATAGAGTATAAATTGTGAGGATTTTTTTTAATTATGATGGGGATAAATTAACAGCCAACAAATTATAAAGGAGTATCATTTAGTTGATTTCTTTTAAGACACACAACACCAAATGTAAAAAATATAACCTCCTGATAGAGTATGTTAGATTTAATATTTAATATTAATTTTGTATATTAAATATCATTCCTTGTACATTGTACTGTGTTAAATTTCTTTATATGCAACGTTGACTTTCTTAGATGACATGTATTACACACAAATCAATGATTTACTAACCAAAAATATATATTTATAAATGGTTATATAATATAATTTAATCTAGACATTTAATTGAATTTTTTAAATATTATTTTGAAAAATATTAAAATATGTTATCTGTAAAAATATATGATAAATTCTTTTGTGAAAAATTACATAGAATAGAATATATAATATCCAATTTAATATAATGGCTTTCTATTTATTTTTAGTCTCCCAAAATTGGTTTTCAAAATAAAATAAATTAATGGAAATTAGTGAATCATATTAATGAAATACTAAAGTATTATATTCAATAAAATATTTTTTATATTCATAAAATATATTATGTATGAATACATTGGGAACAATCATATTTATAAAAATAAAAAATTATTTTTCCCTAAATGTATATTTTCTAACTTTTAATAAAATTCCAATTTTAAATCCAAATTCTGAAATTTTATATATATTATATTTAAAATTAAAAAAAAATTAATTTTAATAATTATAATTATTCTAATGTCAATTTTTATTATTTATTTGAAATGTTTAATGTGTGGACGAAAAGTGATATATATTAAAATATAATTAAAAACATATTTCCTATCTATTTTATTTATAAATTTAAATAATATTATAAATTTGTTTTAAGGACAAATTATATAAATTATATAACAATTTAAAATATTATTTATTTAGAATCAATTTCACTTTAAAATTTTATATACAATCATCCAATACATTATACCATTTCTACAAAAAAACCCGTACATTGTCATCTCCCCAGTAAGATAAATTTAAAATTAATTTATTACACTTATGAAATAGGTATTTGAAAAAATGGGTCATAATTTATTAATTAGAATATAATTTAAAATTTATTCAGTCCATCACTTTTTTTGAACAAAAAAATTTTCAAATGTGATAAAAATTATTTACAATGATTAAGAAAAAAATTTACAAGGGATTAAACATTAATCATAAGGAAAAATATGATCTAAAACCTTGTCCAACAGAGGTTTTATAGATATATTTCATCCATATCTAAAATTTTAGCTATTTTGGATCAATATTTATTCCACATAATGTAATGGATACATCTCAATTGTGTTTACCATTTTTAGAAGAATGTCCCTGCTCCTCCACTATAAAAATTCAATCACCCCTTCCACTAATTCACACTACTAAAAGAATTTTTATATCCAAAAATATTATAAAATAAGCAATGAAAATAACTATTCTAATCATTGAATCCTCCATTTTTTCATAAATATATCCAATTATGCCTTTTTTTATAAACCAAAAGAATTTACTAAAATATGTATTAATGTTTTTCAATCATCAACTTCGATATGTTTCATTTTCCACTTATTTATTTATTATTATTACACTCTTATTTAATATAATCATAATCCTATATTTAAAAATAATATTTTTATATTAATTTTTCGATATAAAACTATACACACTATTATCAAAATTGTAACGAACATACAGTTCATGTACAGAAAACTACGACCTCAAAACAATGATTGTTCGTTCTTCTTTAACCACCTCTTTTGGTGGAAATTGTTATATAAATACTATTTATATATTTTATATATAATATTTATAATATATTTATTCTTTTAGAATACTTATATAACATACACCTTAATATGTAGTGCTTTTTATAGATTAGAAAACATAGTTTGTGGACGTGTGGTCTACCACCTCTTCAAAGAGATCTGGTTCAATTACACAATACATAGAATGAATTATGTTTTTTAATAAACATATGAGAAATATATGGAAAATATTATATACTAGAATTAAACTATTAATCTATATCAATAAAGTTTCATTCTTTTAATATGATGATAAAATGAATGTTGTGTTTATTCGTACGTACGACCTATCGTCTTCTTGAATTGTGCATTAGATTTCTTCCCTCAAAATATTATAGATTATTATAATTTCTTATATAAATATTATATAGTATAATTACATAATTTTATAAATAATATAGATTTTGAAAATATGTTCAATGTAATTATAATAATAATTAACTAGTCAAATCATACTTGAAAAACATCGTAATTAACACACAAAATAGTTAAAATAATGAATGATTTTTAACAAATAGAAAATAAAATATTATAATAAAATATTATTTTATATTAGAAATGTAATTATTTATTTGTTAAATTTTATTAACATGTTTAATAATATTCTCGAAGAGTTTAATGGATGTTTACCCAAAAGGAAAGGCAAGGTAATAGATTCTTGTGTCACATTTATTTCTATTAGGCATATGCCATTTTAACAACTTAATTATTTTTTATTGTGTATATCATACCCATAATGAAATATAAAAACATTAATTAATTTATCTTCACATTATTTAATTATTCATTTTATTTTATCTATTTTATGGGGGTAATTATTATAACAATACAAATTATTAAGGGACTTCCTCCAAATTTCCATTCATCGAGTCATCCCTTAGTAGTGCACCTCATTTCTTATTTAACTTGTCTATACTACCACATTGACATTTAATATCCTTTTTTAATTATTCATGATATTTAGATTTACAATTTGAATTAGATTTTCTGAGGGTATTTTAATTAAGCCTTACGAAATGGAAAATTATTTCATAAACCAATTTCAATATTTGGTTTATATTATTTCCTTATTATACTTAATATTATAAGATTATGTGTGTAATAAATTATATATATATATATATAATTTTATTTAACTTAACAAATTTTATTATGGAATTATATTTTACACACACAATTATTTTTTTATGGATCTTAACATCAATTTTATGATGTTTTCAATGATTTATTTCCTAATCTCTTTTTTTGGGATTGTTTACACATGAAATTCCATTAGAGGAAATTATTTCATCATTTATTAAGAAATAAATCCATTTTATTCATCAATGATCATTCAAGTCATTTTCCATGTAATATTACTATTTTCCATTCATGGGTGCTCAATTTTTTTGGGAGATATTTTTTATAAAACATGACCTCGTTTATCTTTTTACAATAAGAATATGTTATTGTCTGAAAACATTATTTTTTAAAAAAATTCAAAAATTATTTTAACCATTGAAAAAATAGATTATATAGAAATATTTCCCAATTTTTCAATTAAAAATGTTTTGAATGGAAGTTTCTTATCCTTTCTGGATAATTTTTTTTATAAAATTTCTATCAAAAAATGGAATGCCCATTTTTCATTTTAATTCATGTACATTTTTACGCACCCTCATTTATGAGAGGATTAATTTTCCAGTTTAAAAGGATAGATTTTAATAAAAACTATTTTGAATGTAATTTTGAATAGGAATTATTTTTAAAAAATAGATAAAATAAAATTGATACTTTTCTCAAGATAGGGTTATAATGCTTTTTCTATAGTATTTTTATTCATCATTGAAAATAACCAGTTATTTTTACAACCTCTAGGATATGTTTTATTAATACCATCTTCATTCATTCATTTTATGGTTTATGATTGATTTATAATTTGTTTATATAGAAATTAAATACATCAAATTATTTTTTTACTCTCTTAAAAAATTTGAAGTTCATATAATCATTATACATTGAATTTCCCCTATATCTATATAAATTATAATTGATATGTCAATTTCCAAAATAGTATATCATTTATACATATTGTGTCTACTTTTACAATTATTTTTAATTTATGGGGAAATATTATGAAATTGGTATCCTTAAATCAATAATAATATATGATATGGAATATATTATATGAATTAAATGAATTAATTTATTTAATGAAGGATATGGGATAACATTGATGGATGGGGATAATAATCTATATAGCCCCTCGATGCATCGAAAGGTTCTTGGGGGTAAAAATAGTTTAGAAAATTATGTGGGTTTTCATATATAGTTTTAATCTATATTGTGGATGGTATTAATCATGTAGATTTTAATTTTCCTTATACATGACATCCAATAATTATGAATTTTCTTTATTTTTATTCATTGTTTATTATCCATGATATTTTCTCAAAAACTGTCTACATATTGATTTCATTATTAGTTTAATGATTAAATATAATGTTTTTTCATTTTTCTATTTTCCATATTTATTTATCCTTATAAATTTATTTAAATGGATTTTTTTCAGTTAATTACCTTTCCATACTATTGACTCAGTTCCTTCTAATTTATTGATTACAAGGAATGTGTGTTCAATTATATACCTTTCAATAATAATTATTATCATTTATTGATATTTTATGTCATTGTATATAGCATTAATAAGCATTTGAGCTCTCCCTTATTATGTATCATTTCATCAGGATTCCATGAAGTGTACAAAGAAAGATATTCAATGGTATATTAGATGGAATAAATATATTATCCTAGAATAAAAAATAATTTTAATAATTGTATTCATTTACAAAACAAGTCTAATGTATATATCTAGTTTACCAGGACTTGTAATATTGTTGGTCTATTGGTATGTTATTTACTTGTATCTTATGCCAATGTATAGGTTGCATGAACTAGCTTCAGGCTTTCTGGGGTTGGGGTAACTACATGATCTAATTATTATATGGTCATAATGAACTATAGTTTTGTAATATTGTTTACTAAAATAAAATCTCAACATAAAAATATTCATTAATATTTACTTCATATTCTCCAAAAAATTCTGCAAACACTTTACATGAAATATTGTCGGGAATTTTGATCTATGATCCCTTAATATTGAATCAAATTAATACTAAAACATGAAGAAAAAGATTATTTTTAATAAAAAAAGTTTACAAACTTTCTTTTTCATATAAAACTGGAGTGGCACATGATTAGTGAGGTAAACCACCTTAGATATAATTTATATCATTTATTCTTGTAAAAAGAATATACATTTTCCAGTAACCCCTTTGATAACATTGCCTGATTGAATTATTTATTAATTAAGTTCACACTGTCATAGAAAATTGGTTTAAAAAACATATTCCAAATTTAGATTTACTTATCAAGATATATCATTTCGTAAATCACAAATCAACTCAATGTTATCCAGCAAATTTCTGGTTATCATACGAGGCTATTCAACATCCTCATATCCACCTCTAAGAAACATCATTTGATTAAAATATTAGTGTGGATTTCAGTGTTCCTCACCAAAATAATATTGATAGGTATAGTAATATGTGATAATTCATTCGAAAATCTACATATAAACATGGTATGTCATTGGATGTCTATAATACATTTTATATTTTTTTCAAACTACTCCATGAACACATACACTTTTACTAGATCCACCATTATTCTATATATGGAAAACAATTGTCAAGTCAAAATTATATTATATAAAATGATTTATAACATTTTAGTCTTATAAAATTGTCATATCTCCTCCCAGTTTTATTATATCAAGTATATATTCATTAGTTTATTATCAATAAATAATATATTCATCAATAAATAATCCCACAAGACGTTATGACAAAATTATCTCATACAAGGGAAAAATTGTGCCACATGCCACAAAAATATTAACCAGAGTATTAAATATTTCAAATTAAAATTTTCAACATGTTTTGTATAAAAAAAATCATCTTGGATTTATCCTATTGTGCTAGGGGAAATTGTTAATACCAAGAATATAAATCCATGAGGAAATAATAATTTATTTTAGGTATTCATTCCAATATTACGTTAATGAATTGATGATGAAAATTATCATCTATCATTACATCACTAATCAACTAGTAATCATTATAAAATGGCCACATCATCAAAAATTTTGTTCAAATTAAATAAATCCCATTTTCCATAATGGACAGTCATTCATTTCTAGATAATAATTACAGTTGGATAGCATATTTATTTTATAAAATGATTTAAATAATCCACGAATAAAAAATTTTAAAAACCTATTTCTACATACCATAATATAAAGAATATTTAATCTATATTATGTTGTAAAGTTAGGTTTTATCATTTTACATGTTCTGTTCTTTGTTTTTATATGGCATAAATATTGTTCTTGATATCAACAATAATTTAAGAAACATATTTTCTATTATATTTGTGCGGTTTTATTAGTCATATATCATTCTATTACAACAGATTATAAAATATAATCACTTAAAACACTAATACTTCTCTCATAAAATGATATCATAAGTTTTTTAGGATTTAATTGAGGTATCAATTTTGTGGAATTATAATTTATGGAGAAATATGAAAACATATTTTCATTAAATATTAATTACTTACATATTATAATCATTTATACTATATCTCACCGTTATACTATGTAATCCCTAAGATTTAATTATAGCATGTAAACATTTTGATCAAAATAACCAATAGTATAATATACCTAAAATTATTCAATGTTGTGATTAAATGATAAATATTATAATCAATAAAATATAATTTGAAATTTTTTTCATTTAATATATCATGATATAAAAATATTCATAGATTTAATTTTTTAGATTTTTCTCAAATTTTTTATTTTTAGTGAATAATAAATAATATTGAATGCAAAAAGAGTCAATTTTATGAGACTGTAATGAGATATGAATAAAACTAATGATTATGAAACATTTTTTTATATAACATTTATAATTATAAATTAATATAATGAATATTAAAATATAATTTTGAACATATTAATATATTCCAAATATATTGGAAGCCTATGTAATATTTTTGTTAAAACTACTATTTTTCATTTATGACAATATTATATTTACAAGATTCATATGAAATATGGTTTGGTTTGAAAAACATATTCTCTTGTTTATTTAACATAATCCTTTTAATTACATTATAATCAATATTATAAGTTAATTTCCAATAATATAATTTTAATAGAAAAATTATTTTCTTGAAATTGTGGTTGTTTATTTCTGTGAACATATTTTAAAATTAATTATGGGAAATCCAATGCAATTATTTATTTAAATATATTAAGTAATTATAATTGAATTAATTTTTATATGATAATACAGAAAAAAAATTTTTTGGCCGTAATGATTAGCAAAAGAAATAATAATTTGAAATGATAGTTAAGGATATACTTGGTTTACTTCACCGATTCATATAAGATATTAGGTTACAAATATAACATATATATATCTATATATTATACTATAAGAAATTAAGAAATTATATAAACTCTATATATAATTCATTTTTAATTGGTGATACATTAAAAATAAAATGACTTTATAATGTTTAATCCTTTTGGATAATTTAATATGTGTCCCTCCACTAACATATAAAATAGAACCTATTCTCCAACCTTATTCAAAAAAATTGAAAACTAAATATCATCCAATACCTATCCCAAATACTTCCTATAATTTTTCCTACCATTAATGAGTTACGAGGCTTCTCATAAAATAGTAATTTGAATGATTAGCTTGTTAGACAAAATAGTATAAAAATAGGTGGAATAAAAAACTAAATTAATGAAACTTTCTTCCTAAAAATATTTTAAATCATGTTTAATCATATAATAATAATTTATTGAGTATAAAAATTTTAAAAATATTTTCTTATGATTTTCTTAATATAATTTTTTACCTATTTTCTACCCTATGAAAAATGAAAACCTCATGTGTGTGTGTGTACGATCTACCATCTCTGCATAGCTGTCTCATATGTTTTTCTTCATCTTTTTAAATAGATGATTATAAATAAGTAATTAAAAATACATATAATATTTATGATATATTTATAAATTTATAAATAAAATATATCGTTTACCTTATTACATATCTATATACAAAAATTAAACCATTGCTCTTGTGTGTGTGTAGAATACCACAACAACATTGCGATGTGATTTATTTATCATGTATTCCATTAATGTATGATTCTAAATATGTATAAAATTAATGTATATGATATTTATTATAACTTTTTATCTATTTAGATTTTGGATGTATGATGAATATTTAAGGTTTATATGTGGTGAATCAAACATATATGAAAAACCATGTAGTTGACAACAAAAAATGTGGATGATACTGAATGTTTTTTAATGAATTGGTGTTGAAATGATATATGTGTAATATATTTTGATATAATATTTTATATCAATAATTTTTTACATATAAAAATATAATTATATTATATATGATATTATATTATCTTATGAGGAATGTTGAATATTGTGTAAGGGTTTATTTCATAATCTCATAATTATTGTGAATTGTCTGTGTTTAGGATAACATTGGATGATTTATATGATATTTAATATTAAGAAAATTATTATTATTATTATTATATGGAAATATATTTCATTTTAATAAATAATATTTAATTCTGAAATAATGTTTAATAAAATAAAAACATTCTATTTGTATGAAAAACTAATCTGTTTTTCTACTCTATAGGGAATATTTTTTTTACACTTGAATTTTTTTTTATTTAAAATGGTTTCATGAATGGGTTGTAAAATATCCAATTATTTCATAAATATATTTTTTCTCCTTTAAACCACTATTAGAAAATTTAAATTTAATATTTATGGAATTTTTTGAAAGAGAAATATTTTACTAGTGATGTAAATAGAATCATTATTTTGAAATATACCACATGAATTTATTTTATTATGGTCATTACTATTCACTTCTAGGAATAATCAATTACATTTTACTACTCTTTTTTTCTATAATATTTTCTATAATATTAATTAAATTTTATATTTTAATATAATTGACTTCAAAATGATATAATTTTTACGAAATCATCTTGTTAAGTTGTTATTTTTTTAGCTATGGAAACATCCTTAAATAAATAATACACTTTAATAGTGTTATACTCTATCGATACAATCCACTATATTGGTATGGATATATTTTCATATTTTTTTTATTGTCTATATATTTCTGACATTCCATATTCCAGTTATTCTATATTAATGTTTATGTTTATTGTGTATTGAATTGTAATTAATTTCATTAATTTAGTAAATGAGTTGGACTTCATATGAAATGTGTGGGGACCCATATATCTTCATCATGATTCATCATGTCTTATATGGTAACCCATTTTTTTGTCAAATGGGAATCATACCTATTTATGCATGGTTTCATTCAATGAGGTTTTTCAAGTGATATTATATCATCAAACATTTTGGATTCCACCATTACAAAAATATTTATTATTTTCGACGAGATAATTTTTATTATAATTTCAACCCTATAATTTTTACCCCATTTTTATAATATTAGTTTCATGAAATACATTATTTTTATTTAAATGGGAAATATTATTTGGCCTATATTTTTTCAATGAAATATTATTTTCTAATCATAATATTACAAAGAATCTGAGATTAACCTTTATAATAATTTCCACTTCCTACGATACTAATAATGAATCAAAAAATTAACTCTAAAAAATAGAACACATAATAATTTTCATAGAAGGCTTATTTTTAATTTCTTGTTTTCTAGTGTAATTTTTGAATCATGAATGTGACTCTTATCCCATTACTACCATAGTATTCGATACTTCATTTTTTGATACCATTTATGTTTTTGAAATATTTTATAATAAGTACCATATCTCGTTCAAAAGCGTTAGGGTATAACATTTAGTATCAAATCTTGATCATAATAGACCTCCTGAAAAATATTTTCCAAAAAATAGATTATAGATATGACCCCATTAAATAATTTAAATAGATGTCTAATCATAGATTAGTATCATAATGATGTGTAGATGTAGAGACTTAGTGGATATAAAAGGGATTATATCAGTATATATATTCTAAAGAGTGAATAGGGTGGTCATAAATATGCACTAAGAGGTATAAAATATGTATTAGTTGGAATCTTATTAACTCAATCATCACTAGTTGTTGATTAGTGTTCCTAATTCTAACAACATAATTGAAAGTCATGGAAACATTCATTAGATGATTTATATGAACATTACCAACCACTATGAATGATTTGAATTTATTCTTTTATTTAGAGGATATTTTCAAATACAAATAGTTTAGGATTATTATATTATCTATTTGAAAATATTATTAAAATGAATTATGGTACAATATATATAACATTATAATGGATACTGTTATCAACTAACTATGTGTATTCTATTTTTCTGAAATAGTGACCCAATGGGAGAATTTTAAATCAATTATTCCCATAATGTATATACTTATTTCCCTCTTAGTAAATACATTGAAGATAGATTTTCAATTGGAGATGGGGATAAATAGATTAAAAGTGCAATTGGTTTGTTCTATTATTTTATGAAAACTAACCTAACATGTATTCATCATCCCCCAAATCACCATCATGGTGTAAAATTATTAAAACATTTCATGTATCAACGTTAACCAAAATTAATATGGGATACTAAACCATAAGTATATGATAAATTTATCAATTCCTAAAAGAGGATATTAAATTCATTTGACATTATTGAATGTGTCAGTTATCTTGGATGTGTATCATGTTAATGTGACCAATAATCAATTTTTTTATTAACTCGTAAAACTGTTGTGTGGGAGGAAATAAATATTCTCATTATACTAAAATTTATGGATATATTGTTTAATGAACACTGTCCTCATGAGAAGTGATATTATATTTTATTGAAATTCAAAAATCTAAATTAGTTGAAATTATGGAATATTTTTTAATATTTTTCTATCATTAAAATTTTGAAATATAATGTTATAGATTCTTAACATAATATTATGTGTATGACTTATGGTTTGATTTATAGGATGAATCAAATCTATCAAAGGAAAATATTGACTAATACAAATTTGGTATATGTATTTATAATAACAAGTTCATTAAATTTTTATAATAAATATACAATGACTTATGTTTTATATAGAATAAAAATAAATAAATTTGTATGCTAAAAATTTATGACATGAAAATGAATCAATATAGATGAAGGGAAGGGTGGAATTTCCATCATGTAATAAATTTTGAATGAAAACAATTGGATAATCCATGAAGGTAATATATGAACTATTTTCAATGGATTGAAGTCCAATTGGGATTGTGATTAAAATGGAATGAATAAAGATGAAAATCATCAATTATTCACTAGTATGGAGATTATGAAATTTTCAAATGAATACATTAAGTTTTATTGAAATTTTTCACTAAAAAATCAAGGCGGAAAATTCTGGAATATGATACCACAATATATGAGGATGAATTTTCTAATATGGTTTCCCTCAAGGTATCATTGAATCATTTTTAGGTGATTGTGTTAATTTATAATGTGGACGATTGGAATACTTTGAATTAGGCATCTTTCAAAATAAAACAGCTGAATATAGAAAAGGAAATAATGAGGCAGGTGAAGAATTTGTGAAAACGTATTTATGTGGTGGACAAGCCCTAAAGTGGACCACAAGCCCTAATGTGTTGAACAATACATATTTTAAAATAAGACATCAAAATATTACAATGGAAAAAAGTTTCATGCTACTGAAGAATTGATGTACAAGACATTAAGTGGCACACATGTCATGAAATGGCGTGCAAGTCCTAAATGTTTCCTCAAGTATTGAAGTTGTGTTGAAGTCATATTTCAGGATAATGACATCAAATTATGAAAATAAAAATTATAATGTCATAAAAATGAAGAATTATTACACAAGTCATTATGTGGCACACAAATCATGAAATGGTGCGTAAGTCATAATGCGGAGCACAAGTCTTGAAGTGGCATGCAAGTCACATTTCAAGATCATATCAATAAATTTTGAAATCTGAAGAAAAGTCATTCACAATTAAAGAGTTATTTCACAATTCATAATGTGTCACAGTAGTTATTAATGGTTGCACAAGTCAATAAGGGGCGCACAAGTTACAGAGAAGCACTCAAGCCACAAATTCATGCGTAGGTTTATTTTTTCACATCAATCGTAGGGTAAAAAAAATTCCTATAAATAGATGGATATTATCCTCATTTATAATAAGTTCAACACTAAGAGAAAATCACTGCTCAGATCGTGTAGGTGGAAGTAGCGTGTAAGTTCTGAGCCGTGCACAAGTGATTTGCAAAGTCATTGGTGCACAAGTATTAGCATTTAAGTAGTGGCGGGTAAGTATTAGAGCACAAGGAGTGTCATGAACAAAGTGTCACGCAAGTAGTGGAGTGAATGAATAATGTGGTGTGCATGTAGAAAATTGGAACACAATTTGGATTTCATGCAATGAAGTCAGCAGTTTCATAATAGATAAAGAGAAACACAAGTCACCATAGGGTTGTGTGAATGTTCGATGTTTCCCAGTACGCCTATGGTAAAGGGGTATTCATCATTGGAGGGAAATTTTATTTCAACATAGCATCTATATATAGTGGAGGATGCATTCATTAGAGATAATGAAGGGACCTAAAAGACCATAAACTACTAGTGGATCCTTTCAAGAGAAGTGAGAATAGGAAGTGAAAGAAGGTGATCCTCTCCACTGATAGTGAGCTAGAGAGAAACATAGGGAGTTACCCTTGGGAATGTAGTGAGCTAACCCTAAACATTATAAAGGAAGTGATCCTAGGCATAGATGTGATCTATCCTGAACATTGTAAATTAGATGTGATCTTTATTAGATTTGATACATTGGCACATCGTCGTTCTATTCTCTATGGATATAGCCCAAATAGGGTGAACCAAGTAAAAATACTAGTTTCTATTTTCTTGCTTCTCTACAATGCATTCAATGCATCATCACTAGATAAAGAATAAATGACAATGGTCTGCATAAACACTTATGTAAAATCAATGTAACCCTTATAACAAAGTGATCATGTTCTAGTCATGAAACAAGAATATGTTGGAATATAATATCAATATTTATATTCAGCCCCCTCTTCGGATATGTTTTCCCCTTTTGGCCCTAACAATTGGTATCATAGGGATGGGTTAATTTTATCAAATTTGATTGCTCTGACGTGCTTCAGTTGATTTTTGTGGTTAAATATTTAGTCTGCTCTTATCTTGGTGTGCCATGGAAAAGGAAAAAACATCAATGAAGTATCAAAATTTAGATGATATTCTTCAGTAAGGAAGTGTTTATGGAAGAATTTTTGAATCAAATAAAGGAATCAAACAGATTGCTGATGGAAGGGTTGGATGAATCATATAGTGAAAAGATAGATTCTCTCAATTATGATATAGTTAAGAGTGAAGTACTTGAAATTAAAATTTATGTTGAAACTACTAATATTGAAGAAGATTCAATAAGGACACCAGTAGATTATGTCAACATGATAAAGTAATTTGATCAGAAAGTAGATGAAGATGTTAAATCTAAATATATCAGGATCCAAGTACTAGAAATTTAGGTTAACAAGATAAGAGGCCAAATTCATAGGCTTATTGATGTGGCTACTGACTTATGGGAGAATATTGATTCCCATGATGATGAAATACAAGATATTTCTTCAAATTTATAGAAATGAAAATATGATGATAAGGGAATGAATTTTAAATCAGATAACAGTTCAAATTTGTAATACAAAAATGATGATCTTGCTACACAGGTATTCGAACATGTTCTAGAGAATCGAAGACTAGCAAATGAGAGTGCATGTTATGTTGATTTTAGTGCTCGAGAAAAATTAAATGTAAAAGAGAAATGTGACATGGTCGATAATCCCACAAATGATTTAGAGGATGTGATTAATAGAAGGAATAATATTGAGAGGGAACTTAAAGCTCATCATGAAGCAAGGGATAGGAAGATTCATAAGTTAGAAGAATAGATTGAGTTAGTGAATAAATAAGTGGAGAAATTCCATACCAATGTAATTCTTAAAATGAAGGATGCCTTGAAATTGCAATTTTTTTATCCATAGGTATGTGAAGATCAAATAAAAAACCAATATTCTATTTATATAGAGAAAAAACCCATATTTTATCAACTCAAAGACATGTATTTTGTGAAAAACTGTTGTTGGATTTGATGAATCCCTTCTAGTGAATGAAGGAAAGAGATTTATGAACAATTTTAGAAATGGAGAAAATAATTTAGTTTCTCGAGATAGATCTTTATGGACATTTACAAGAAGTAGTGAAAACATGTATTGTTTATGTGGGAAACAGGGACCCACCTCATGATTTTGTTTAGGGTATTTTAAATATATTTGATGATGTGAAGATAGATGTTTTTTTAAACGTATGAATAAGAGAAAGAATCCAGAGAAATATGAAAGAAGAGTTTCTTTAATGAATGTATCCAGGAAGTGATTCTATTGCTGAATAATAGGGCACCCCATGAGTATGTGTTAGGAATCTCATGAGATCAGTGTGAGAAGAAGAACTCAAGATGCATTAACATCTCAACTGATAAATGAAGATATGAGTTTTTCCATTAATGGAATAGGTTTTATATGTTAGGATCATAGACATTTGGAAATATATTTCAGCATGATGAATGCAATAAATGAATAAAAATCCAAAAGGATATCCCCATTACATGAAGTGTACAATGGAGAATCCTTTAATGAGTTAAAACATAGTAAGTTGAAAAATATTTTTACAATCTCAATGACATAACACAGAGGAAAATGAATGGTGTATCAATCACCTCCCCTAGTAAACTCAAAAAAACATCACTGGAATGGATCTGGACAATCAGGGTAGAGAAATGGAGGATATTTTTGCAATTTAATTAAGAAGAATTAAAATTCATTGGCAGACTCAACAACAATAATAAATGGTGGCTTTGAACAAAAATATTAAAAATAAATATTACTAAATAAATTCAAGGAAAATTTACATGTCATTAAACATACCGAGAAGAGAAGTAATGAGAAATAATAGTCCAATGGAGGAAGAAGAAAGAGCCGATGACTTATGGAAATATTCCTTATAAATGAAAGAGTCATGAGAAATGGAATATTATTTGATCATAAAATAAATAAATAAATATTAATGGGATTAATAATAAAATAGTGAAAATTCCAATAATCTAGAATCTAAATATCCAAATAAGACTCCAAATGTGGGTAAATAATGCCTTATTTTATGACCAGAACATCTGATGTTCAATATGTAGTTTTAGTAGGCAATGAAATAGTTTGGTACATTGCATGAAAGAATCAAATGGTTGACCCAATAGGATCAACCAAAATAATCTCCTTGAGTATTACATAATCATCCCACACACTATACATTGAAATGATATTAATTGATGTTTTATTGTTTTAGGATCTAGTTGATACATGATCCACGGTGAAGTGTCATCAATAGATACAAAGTGGTGATGTGTTGTTATCCAGAATGTCAACTAATTCTATAATGTTATTAGAATTTATGATTAAAGAATTTAATTGTGTAAAATGGATAGTGATGGTGTTATTAACACTATATCATCTTTCCTGTTCTAAGTTCTAACTCAGTAAGCTTTGAATTTTTTTTATGACTCATTGCTAAGAGGTGAATTCAACCAATAATTATCCCATGGATGTAATTGAGCTGGAGAAGTTTCTCAAAACTATAGTCACATGTGAAGAAATGATGTAGGAGAACAAAAAGTTTCACTGATCTAAATAGTTGGTCTAACAGTAGAAATTGTTTCATAACATAGTGGGAGAATTCGATATCATAATTAGATGCAAGATCAATCAATGAAATAATTGGATGAACCTTTCGGGTTTTAGTTGACCACCAAGAGTAGAAAAATTGTGAGAGAAGAAGTAACATTCTTGTATATCATGATAACCTATTTCTTTCTAATAGTATGCTATCATATGACTATTTCTAGGATACCAAGAAGCTGTGAGAGAATATCAAAGTTGTTTAAACAAGTAGCTGACAAAATTGGTAGAGATAAATGATTTTACTATCGTTGAGAAAAAACAAAATCATAAAAAACATAGAGAAAAATATCTTGATGATATTGATGTGGAGGTAAGAAACATAGTGGGAGTATAAGTGGAAGATGGTTATTTAGAATATGATACTGATTATGAGAAGGAGGATATAAAATCTATATCTGTTCAATATTTAAAGAGTCCTACTAAAATTGATGGTAATATACTATTGGGGATCAGTCAGTTCCATTCACGCTAATAATAATGATTTCAATGCATTAGAAATCATTCTTATCTAAAGGAATAGATAAATTATTTTGATGATGTATATGAAGATGATACAAGGTCTTGGATATTAATGAAGAGCTAGATCATATTGGGAAGAATCTGACATGGGAGATTGTTTTGAGGCCAGCAGATAAGAATATCATCAAGACATAATGGGTCATTTTCATCAAGATTAATGAATATGGCATAATAATTCAAACTAAATCATGATTTGTCTTGAAAGGATACTCCCAAATAGAGGGTATATATGTTGATGAGACATTTGAACTGGTTTCAAGGATGGAGACAATTATATTATTCTTATCCATTGTAGTGCAATATAAGTTCAACATGTTCTAGGAGGATGTCAAATCAGATGTTTTGAGAAGATTTGGAATAGAAAATTCCTAGGAGATGAAGACTCCAATTACTACCTTGTTAAAATTTTTAAAAGATGATAATTATAAGGAAATTAATATCACTTAATACAGGTATATTATTTGAGGTTTAATGTACCTGACATTGACATGACCTGTTACTTTTTTTCAATATTCAATGCAACACAACATCAAAGAAAACCCAAAGAAATCCACATGCTTGTAGTGAAAATAATACTTCTCATATAAAGGGAATGGTTTATTTTGTTATAATATATAAGGAAAAATCTCAACCTAAGTGTTTGAGATATACAGATGCAGATTGGGTCAATTCTACAGATGAAAGGAATTCATCAGCATGAGGTGATTTTTATATTTGTGGACAGTGTATTTCATGGTTGAGAAAAAAATAAGATTTTATTTCATTGAGCACCACAAATGATGTTTATACTACTGTCATGCAATCGTGAACATAGTTATTATTGATGATGCCACAACTTGTTAACATGGGTGTGATAGTGTAGTATTTTATCTGAATTCAGTGTGAGAACTCATGTTCTATATAACATAGAAAAAATATATTAAACCCTCTTATGTCCAAAAAAATTGAAATGAAATATCATTTTATTAAGAATAAGGTGGATCCAGGGATAGAGAAGTTGGAATATGTGCCTATAGAGTTACATGTTGTGGATATTATAATGAAGTACTTAGACATGGATTCCTTTGAGAGGCATCAATTGGTTCTGTGAGTTCATTCAAATCTCAAAACATGAAAGTGAGTGGATTTGTAACCCCCCACTCCTCATTGTATTGTTTTTTTCCTAATGTAATAATATGTGTTTTCACCCTATTATAGACTACAAAGGAGTTAAATTTGGGTTCAATAAAAAAGGGAGAGAAAATGTATTATTCAAGGGGGGGATTTTTAGCATTTATGGGAGATAATCTATTAGTCAAATACATGGGGGAAGCTAATTATTGCAGCATCGAGATGCGGGGTGAAAAATATAGGGGGTGTAGGATTTATAAAAATAAAAATGCTAGCAGTGATCGTTCGAAGAACTTATATCACGAAAGTAGATGTTCTTGTTGAAATAAATAGTTTGGTTTCAATAATTGGTTTCAATATTAGAGTGATTAATTAATGGACATCTCGTTATATTTTCATTTCTCACACTGAGAATTTCCCTTGTATTCTTAGAGTATGTGTCAACTAAATCATTGATCACTATCAAAATTGCATGATGGTAATAATGGTTAATGATGGAAGAATCATTTATGATGTACCAATGCCTCTGAGGATAGGAATGGTAGGGCCGCAATGCCTCTGAGGAGCGGTGAAGAGGACCCCTCAAACCCCAAGGTGTCTGATGTGTTCAGCAGGCTTCAGCGTGACCTGCGGGTGGGTGATGGAGTGCTGCATGCCAAGGCAAATGAGGTCTCGGGACCTTGTGAAAGGGGAAGTACTGCCGGTGCAAGTGTTGCTGGCAGTGAGTTGCAGCAGGAGGTGCGTGTGTCGGTTATTGCTGCAAAAGATGGTACGTTGTGTAAAGAAGCTGTGAATGTGGATAATGGTATGATGATTGGTGTTGGCAGAGGCAGTGAACTTATGGAGGCTCCAGATAGTATCAATGGTGTGCATAGGAGAGATGGGATGGATGGAGAAGCAGGGTTCATTTCTGCTTCTGTCAACCGGGTCCAGGACTTGGAAATTGAGCAGGGTGAGGAGAAATCTCATGTGAATCAGCTGTAGAATAAACCCTCTAGTCAGAATAAGGATAGTGAAACAAAAGATATGCTATAGGGAGCCTTAGTTACTCAGGAGTCTCTGGAACAACCAAGGTGCCTTGCTGTGATTGACACCAATGGTCAATTTCAGAAGCATAGTGGAGGGGATGATAAGTTTCAGCCGGTGATTATTCATGGTAACTGGGGGGACTGTTATGACAGTGATCAAGAAAACTCTGGTGTCATGAGCAAACCTTCATTTAGTGATGTGGTTCAAGGTGGGAAGGCAAAGGCGAAGTTGGTGGAGGCTCGCGAAGCCTTGACTGCTCCGCGACGCAGGCCAAAGAAGGACTACTCCTATCTACCAAAGCCGTTAAACACCAGGTCCTCTGGCGGAAATGAGGAGCTCCTAGCCCTGGAGAGGATGAATCTGCGACGGAAATATGCTAAGGTTTTGAAGCAGTATGAAAACTCAGAATGGGAGACAGCTTCAGTAGAGGATATGAATGGGGACGGGTATGGTTGTAGTGACATGTAATTTTCCTTCTTTCTGGTTTTTGTTGCTTGTCTACTGTCTTTTTCCTTTATTTTAATAAATGGTCAGGGGAGTACCCCATGACTGCTCCTTCCTGGTAAGTATGGTGATTAGAATATTGCACAATAGGTATGTTTCTAAATCAAACACCAAAATATGAAGAGGAACGACAGAGGTGTGAAATTGAATAATTGGCAAGAAATTAATTAAGTTTCACACAAGTCCTCAATTGGCTTACAATTCATAATGACGAATTAATGTCATATTTCAAAATTAGACATCATGATATGAAAATGGAATGAAAGTTTCATGCATGTGAATAATTGGCGTGCATGTAATTTAGTGGTGTGACAATCATGAAATAGATTGCAAGTCATAGAGGGGAACAGACGTTGTGAAGTGGCATGGAAGTCATATTTCCAAATCCTCACATCAAAAAATGACAAAGGAAAGAAAGTGGGGAGTAAGTCATGAAATGACACACAAGTCATAAAGTGGAGAGCAAGTCTTGAAGTGGAATAAAAGACATATTTCATGGTCAACATATTAAGTCATGGAAAAGTAAATAATGTGTCTCACTAGTAAAGAGTTGATTCGTAAATTAATAAGTGGCACAAAAGTTATCAATTGGTGCAAAATTCAAGATGGAGAGATCATGTTACGGAGCGACTCACAAGTCATGAAGTTGTGTACAAGGTTAGTTTTTAACCTCATACGTAGTGTCTCTAAAATACCTACACATAGATTGATATGTTCCTTATTATGATGAAGAACAACACATAGAAAAAATTTGAGCTCTGATCACACAAGAGTAAGTGGCACACAAGTTCTGAGTATCACTCTAGTGAGTTATAGATTAACTGGAGCACAATTATTTTCTCACATGAAGTGGCACAGAAGTATTGGAACACAATTATTGGCGTACATGAATTTGTTTCCAAGTTGTGGCGTGCTAGTAGTGGCCCCCAATAATTTTCATGAAAGTAGTGTCATGTATCTATAAAGTGGAGAGCATGTATAAAATTAACCCGCAAGTATGTTTTCCAGAAAAATAGATGAGGTTGTGCACTAGTTAATGTGACACAGAAGTCACCCTATGGTTGTGAGAAAGATTCAATTTTCCTAGTAAACCGGAAGAAAAGGTCTATTCATCAGTGGATGACACTTATATTTTATCAGAGCATCTAATTATAGAGGATAAATCATTCATTATAGATAATTAAGAGACATACAAGTCCATAATCTATTAGTAGATCCTTTCAAGATCAGTGAGAAAAGGAAGAGAAAGAAGGTGATCATCTCAACCAACAGTGATCTAGAGAGAGACATGTTGGAAGTGACCCTTGGGATAAAAGTGAGCTAACCCTAAACATTGTAAAGGCAGTGAGCCTAGGCATAGAAGGTATCTCACTTAAACATTATAAATTTGTAGTGAGCTTTAGTTGATTTTGTACATCGGAACATTGTCATTCTGTGATCCTTGGTCATAACCCATTAACGGTTAATCATGTAAAATTATATGAATCTGTATACTTGATTCTTTTTATTGAATTAAAATCATAGAAACATGATGATGAAGAAATGAATATGGTCTTCATAAACAACAATTTGCAAACAAAATTTTCTTTATAACAAAGAGTTTGGGATCTAGTATTGGAGGAAGAATGAGTTGGAAACTAATATCAATGCCCTGATTAACCCCCCCCCCCTCAATGGTGTCATGGACCATTTTGGTCCTAAAAAATGGTGCATTGATATTTCAGTCAAATTATGAACTTTCATTATTTGATTATAGAACATCACAATCTTTTATGTATTCCATGATTAACATGAAATTTGATATTTATTAAACACATAAGATGGTAGTTTTCAAACAATAATACATGCAGAAATAATAAAAATGTAAAAATATGTTATTCAATCACCATTATGATATTTAGACATACCATATTTTCAAATATGAATATAATACTTATTTATTACATTGATATAATAAATGGTGTTGCTTGAATATTAAATTATAATGTGAAAATTTATTTCAAAAATAAGGACAATATGATTTATTATAGAGATATGGAATCTATTTTATTTAAATATGATACTATTTAAAATGAATAATGTCTAAACATAACTCATGTAGCCTTATATAATAATGTTCCTTGATTATATGAGTAGATGACACATGTGAATTCTAATTGTTTTTTATAATAGTTGATGTTCCTATTACATACCAATAAAATGATACTGTTCCTGATAAAGGATATTGAATGACACATGAGAATGATGTTGGTTTTCCTATTTATATCAAACCTAGTGAAAAGAAGATATGTATCCCGAAATGATCACTATAGTTGAATTGTATGAATTTAAATACTAATTATGTGAATTTTTTGTAATGGATTTATACATCCTAGTATATCAGTAGTGGAAACCCATGCTATTTTTATTATGAATATGTATGGTTTTATGAGTATTTTCATCAAATAAATTTTAGAGGCCCAATATTAAATACATTACTAATATATTATTTTGAAGATAAAAAACATAATTACAACATATTGAAGGACAAAAATGTTTAATAACAATTTAAATTTATGCTCATATAATAGATGATCATAATAAAAATTAAACAACATTAAAATTCTTATTATTTATCCTCATATAATCCATTACATTCTACTTAGTACATCTAGTAAATAGTGGATATACATCAAGGAATGAGGTTAGATAAAATCCCAATAAGGGGATGAGAAAATGAGAAGAATAAATCATAGATGGGTGACTATAATCATCATCAAAAAATAGTAATGGTATAATAATCATAAGAATGTTAAAAACATTAGATAATTGAATGGAATGATTAATATTTATTAAAATATAATAATAAAACAAAGTGGTCAATTATAAAAAACAATTTTTTACAAATAGAAACATTTTGTTCTTGCATAAAATATTTTGATAAATCATAACATCATAATTGTGATAAATGATATAGTTTGTTTAATAAATATTAAATATTCTATTAAGATATATATCACATTAAAAAATTATTTGTTGGGATATATAATTATAGGACGACCAGTTACATAATAAAATTAAAACAATCATGTTTATTATGGGGAATGAGAACATATAAAATCAGAGTAATGATATAAACTAATGGAAATGGATAAGTTTACTAAAGTATTTATCACAAAATTCATCATGAAATTACCACTTCGGTTCCCAAATAACTAATTTATAGCATTTTATTTCCATAAAGATCATTTTTTGTGGAAGATGATCTATCATAAGAAGAGTTAGAAATGTATCTTAAGAAATAAATTTATTTTTTGTAATTATACATAATTTCAATAGAACTATGTTTTGAATGGTGGAAACATTTATATACTAAATGATTATGGGAATATAAATTTCAATTTCATTAAATGTATATTAGTGGAATATACAGACAATATATTATATTATAGATTCTATAACCCTAATCATAGAGAGTTGGGTTCAAGACTCCCCTTACCATAAATCTATCTTTCTATTAATAATTTTCCACTTCATGAATTATAATCACATTTTTATACAAAAAATGTTGACTTTAATTATATTTATTACTTTAAATATCTACAAATTATAATCATTTAGTTCTAAACATTAATTCCCCTATTCATGTTTAATTGATTTTATGTCATATCTTCCATAAAATTATACCACTAGGTTTTTATTCTAATATTTTTATTAAAGGTAAATTTAAAATATGTAAAATATACTATAGGAGTAAATAATACATTCAATTCCATATTTATATATTATTTAATACGTATTAGAATCATCTATTAGGTTTTTGATATAAAAATAATTTGTAATGCCTTGTTTTATGGTTTTCTAACCATTGAAAGGTTATTGTAAAAAGAATAAGTGTGTGATTTATATAATGCCATTATATTAAAAATTAAATTTTTATATTAAATTAACCATTTAAGGATGTTGATGGAAATATTTTAATTTTTTCAATAATTTTTCTGTATGAATTGATTATTAGGATATGAAATTGGAAAAGTTAAAAAAGATTGAAATATTCTAAATAAAATTACCAATTTCATGAGGTTATTAATGTAACACCACAGGTAAATAATAAATATGACATTTTCACATTTATCTATATTTGTGAATAAAATATTAATATAAATTTAAAGGGGACGCTATGCTCAATGGCGTACCCGATACGCAACAACGAGTTTCGTGGAAATCATACGTTGCACTCTAATAATAAAATAACATTATTTTAAATTGTATTTAACGCCTAGCCATTGTAATGGAGAGAATGAACATAAATAACAAAAAAATGATTATATATGTTTGTCGAATATTTTTACTTTTTACAATAAATGTTAGAGGATTAAAACTATGAATGAATCCAATTTTAAGCGTAAGCATTCTAATATTCTTTAAAAGGTCGATTAACCGCCTTTTGAGGAAGAACCACTTTTAAATCCACTTTCTGAAAATTTTATGTGTTACATTTGACAAAATAAAATTCTTCTTTAGAATCGGGACATCAAAATTTACTTTGTCTAAATTTTGGGTATTTTTCCCATAAAGTTCATTTTTTTAATGAATAGTGAAAAATATTTTAATTTAATTCAAAACCTCTTTTTGATAAAATTTATTTATATGATTATATTATATTTTGAATTGGTTTTAAAGTTAAATTAGAATATATTTTTACCATTTAATCCAATAGTGGTCGTTGAAATTAATTTCATCTTGAAATTGGACTTAAACTACTGTCAATCTTTTGATACTTATTGTTTCATAAAAACACGTTATTGGCTCTGACGTCGGGAATTAATTATTAAAGTAATTAATTTATCTTATATGTTTTTAATTTTTTAAAATAGACAGCATTTCTGAATTCGGAATATCAAATATAGCTTAGGGTGAGTTTTTTGTATTTTTCTGGAAAACATAATTTTTTGATGAATAGTGAAACCACTAATAGGTACTTAAAAAACTGATTATTCATTTAAATGAAATTTTACCACCTCTATGTTTTTAATTTCAAAAATATGACATAAATGGTTTTCATTAAGAAGTAAAATTTGGTTCAATGGGATTAAAATAATTTTTTTGGTGAATAGTATCTTTTAAGTTTTAATCGCGATTAGAGGTAATTAGTGTAGTTTAAGGTAAACATAATGTTTTAATAATATGAAATGACCTAGACACATGTCCTACCATAAATGGATGAGTCATGGACTACTAATAAAATCCTTGGGTAAACATGGGGACCCCATGGAGCCACTTTGGTTGGAAAATGACATTAATACATTTTTATTTAATGTTAAAAATAAAATGTCACAAACATGTGTTGTTTTAATAAAACAATTTTTAGATAAGGATATACAAGTCATATTTTTTACTATAAATATCAATTAGAAATATAAAAATATTTTCTACATCATGATATTTTTTTATTAATTTTTAGATATTAAATAAATTAATTTATTTATGACACCGTGATGATGCAGGGATTACCTCATAAATGAACGATTTAAATAAAATGAGAAGATAGTGTGAAATGTAAATCATAAACTTGTCACTAACCTATGGGATTGATGTATTTCTAAATCTTATCACCATATACTCTAAATATATCGTTTTGGATCCTTTTAAATCCTAAAATCATTTTATAATAAAGTAATATTTTATAACTTTCCAAGAGTGCCCCTCCTCTCCTATTATAAAAGGCTCTCAACTCTACCACCTTACACACACCTCTCTAGAATTTTTCTCAGACAACCCCTGCCCATTTAATCTCTCCACATCCCTATCTTCATCATTGAAGCCTCACTTTGGGCAAAATCCATTCCAAGGAAGCCTTTGAGCTCAAATCAAAGAGAGTTACCCGATTTAAAGGTAATGTCTTGCCTTGTGTTCTTTTGTTTTATTTTTCTTCTCCAAACCCCTAACCTCTTTTTATTTCTTTTTTTTGTAACAACAAAAGTATCTTAAATATAATATGATTTTTTATTATAAGGATTTGAGCTACACTTTCACACACCTCCGTCTAATGGTTAAAGAACATACTGTTTCTGTGAATGGAAAATTACTACCTCACGAAACGATGATTGTTCAATATTATTTTAACACCATCAAAGGTGGCCATTAAGATTTAACTATATTTATATATGATATATAATATTCTTATGTTTTCCTTAAGCTTCGGTATTTTTCATTTATGACATACCTTTATGGATTCCATTATGGGTAAACGCGATATCTTCATTTTAGGAAGTGCGGACTACCGCCCCCTCAAAGTGATTTGATTCGTTGATGGCATATGTGGGACGTATAAAGGATGGAATTAATGGTATTACATGTGATATCATTCTGGAATGATAATATAGATTTATATCATTATTATTTATTTACATTTAACACAAAAAAAAGAAATGAAAGTAGCATTCATGCATACGTACGGCTTACCGTCTCCATTAACGGTACATTTCATTTCTTATCTCTAAATGTTATGTACTATTATATGTAAATATATATAATGGATATATATGTAATTAATTACATATAAATGATGGATATCATTCTGTAATTATAATATATATATCTCTCATTTTTTTAATTCCATTAATATGACAAAAAATGAAAGTAACGTTCATGCGTACGTACGGCCTACCGTCTCCATGAACGGTGCTTTTAATTTTTTATCTCAAAATTCTATGGAATAGAATAAAATAAATATATACTGGATATATATGATATTTAAAACATAAATACTATTCTGGATATGATTTGCCTACAACTACATGTAAAATTCTTTTCCAACAAGTTCGATTTTTACTCATATACCGAACATCGAAAAAAATTGTCTGATATGAACTCACTTTATTAACCAATTATTATAACATTATAATATGTGATATTAACTGAATAATAATATTTAAAGTAGTTCCTTATGAAATTATAAATTGACCAAATTTTATTATTCAAGAGATTAAAGAACGATCGAGTCACGTCGGACACGAGGTAAGAGATCCTACCTCTCTCTTTTTTATGTACACTCTTTTATGACATTCCTTTTAAGTTCATCTTTATTATGATTGGGATGTTATTTTATATTACACTTACTCTAAGTTTTATGTTCATATAATGAGAGACCCTATTTTCTCCCATCAATCCATTTTGGTAGTTTTGATTGGCGCCGTTAGGCTGCCGAATTTTCGTAAGAGATATAACCTCTCTCTTTCTGTTTAAGTAATCCCCTTTATGTCACTTCTTTAAAACTCCTCTTTGTTATGGTGGGGGATGTTCTTTTATGTTCCTCTTGCTGTAAATTTTATTTTAATATGATGAGTGACCGTATTTGATCTCATCAAACCATTTTTGGAAGTTTTATGTGGCACCATTAGGCTGCCGAGTTTTCGTAAGCTATTTTTCATCTCACTTATAATCCGGTGAAATTTATGCTACGTTTTCCACCATTTCATTTCAGTGGTGTATGTACTGCCCATTATTCTACTCTTTGTGTAATATAATTTTTTATGGGTATTTAAATATTCATTGTATGTCTCTTATTCCATGGGGTGTATGTTTCGAACGTTACCCAAGTCGGTAAGGGAACCTTTCACCCTCTTCTTTTTAAAAGACTTCTTTTGTTATGTCTTTTAATTCACATACTATTATGTTGGGATATGTTATTATATATCCTTATTGATGATAATTTTATGTCCATGTGATGAGATACCCTTTTTATCTCTCATCGACTCATATTCTGAATTTTGAAGTGACGTCGTTAGCCTGTTGAATTTTTGCAAGGGAACTTCTTAACCCAATTTTGATTCTTTCTGATAAACTTGAACTCCTTTAATATGTAGTTCTATATATATTTGTGAATAACATTTTATTTTTTTACACTTAATATCCACTTATATTTGGTGTATTCATTTGTCACACATAATTATGTAATTGAATTATCCTTAATCCAAGGATACCGTCTTTGTATGGGACTTCGTATCAATCTCCTTTCATTGAGGAATATTTTGTTTTATACAAAACCTTCTTTTATTCAGTGTATAAACCCCTTTGAATTTTACATTTATCCAAAAGGAATATTTTTTATACGAAGTGTTTTACTATACGACAAAGGGGAATGTTTTTGTCGTACGTATGCAGGGACAACGACTTCTACGCCATTGTGACCATTATTTGAGTTTCGACTTCCACTACAAGCCATACATTTTTTTAAATGAAAAATAAATACAATGCATTAATTTTATTTTATTTTGGTATTGAAAATGGATTCGATAATGTTTTTATATCAATGTGTTGTATTGATATCTTGTGATTGAAAAGTGGAAATGTTATGTTTCCTTTATGCATGTTTTATGTGATACGATTATGTTATGGTTCTTGGGAATTATTATGAAGATGGGTGGTTCTGTGATAAACTATGGGTGGGTGAGCCAGATATAGATCTCCAATGCATTGGGTAACGTGAAGGGGTAAAAGGTTAAGGTTTCTCCAAAGTGATTTAGGGAATATACTGTGATGGGTATTCCAAATGTAACCAAGAGGGTTACTCCATACGTAAGAATGTTATGAATGCCTCAAGTTACCTTTATGAATTGTGATTTCTATGATTTATTCATGATTTGATGAGGTATGTTAAAATACTTATGTTTTATGAGTAAAGTATGATTTCATACATGGACTAATGTTTTCTTTTATTACTTTTATATCCCTTACTGAGCTTTTTATACTCATCCCATGTTTTTGAAATCTTTTTCACAGGTCAAGGGAAAGGTGCATGATATGATGATAGTGTCAAAGAAGTGTCAAAAATAATCCATGTTTTTTTTAAATATGTTTCCATTGATGGGAAAAATGAATACTATTTTTATGTAACCACTTTGTTTAAATGTGGAATGTAATTCATGATTTATGATCTAATTCTCTAAAACTCTAAACCTAGAAATATCCTCAATGTGAATTATTCATTTAATTCATTATTAAGTAAGGATTAAGTTCATGGCCTTATAGTTGGAATCAAAAGTCGGTTTAGATAACTTTAGTGGTTAGGGTATTCTCTAGGCATAAGTGAAATTACCAAAATGGTTAGGATTTTGGAAAGAGTCCTAGTTTTAGATAATGTGAATGAGTAAGTATATCTTAGTGTTTATCTTCCTCATTAGTAGATGATAGTTTTGCTGATATACTCACACTGACACATCTGTTTTTAGTGAATGGATGGATCTAGCAGGAACCAAAGTGACAATAGGTTTGAAGGAAACTGTGGTGGTTCTCTAATTAAGAGACTGGATGAAATGGGGGATTCAATGAGGAAACTCGTGGTTGTTCTAAACCAACTATCAAGGAGTCATGATCAACCACTTGTACCTTGGAATGATCTGTAATGCATCATGTACGAGATGACCAATCAATGTGAAAGTTCAGGTAATAATTATAAAGGTAACCATTAGGGTTTATATGATCCTTAATTTTGAGGTAATTATGGGTTTTTATATATTATGATGGAAAATCAAAGGCATGAGATAAACTTGATGATAAAATATGTTATGATTATTTTTGAAGATTTTATCTCATTTTGGGGAATGTTCTAATAATTAAATAATTTTGGAAAAAGGAAAACACGCAGACCGTGTGACAACCCATCGCGTCGGACAAATCTGCGGAAATTGAACCCACAACCAAAGTGCAACTGGTATTTATCGCCAACCACTGGACTATGTGATGTCCCCGGTTATTTTGACTAATTATTTTTTAGTTATATGATTTTAGGAATCAAGTGTATGTTTATTTTCGTTTATCTATGGAATGATTAACCTATCATCGAGGATATGTGATTAGGTTAATTACTTTTCAATATGAGAATTTAAGAGCAAATGATGTTATTTGGAGATGGAAGTTAATTTGTACCTTGGAAGTCTATGTGATTAAATCCTTCAAATATTTGAGTTTCAATATTAGTTTGGTTTACTTTGAAGAATTTTATGGACAATTGTTTATCGAATGGTCTTCATTGAACATGGGGTTTTTTTTTGAAAATTTTTGGAAATTAAGAATATATTTTCTTTTTATAAAGGATTATATTTTTGTGGATTATCTAATCTCATACTAACAATTTTGGTTTTGGATTTTGTCTAAAAACCTGGGAAATATATAGTTCTCTTTTGTGGATTAGGTGATTCTCAACTAGTCAATTATAGTACTCTTAATGCGAACAAGTCTTCCTAAATACTCGTCTTTTGGAGAAAATATGTGTTTTATTAAAGAATATAGAAAAATTTGAAATTCTACGTGACAAGTAAGTATGATTCATTATGATTTAGATATGCTCAAAAATAAATTCCTCAATGAAGAATAGCTTAAAACCAAAATTTTGTCTATTAACTTTTCCTACTAGGGAATCAAATACCATTTAACCCATCACAAGTTTGTGATTTTATTATGGTTAACTTTCTCTTAGACATGTTTACTATCACTCTCCCTCAGAACATGACCCTTTGTTTTGTTCTCCATATCCATTTTTTCCTGCATGGAATCCTAGTATGGGTTAACTCGGGTGACCTTTGTACTTCTCTTTCTTTATTTTAAAGTGATTGTTTTACTGACTCATGTTATGATTTGGGATTTTCAATTAAGTTTCCATGCCCAATTTTAAAATTGCGAGGACGCAATTACCAAAAGGGGGGAACGATGTAACACCCCAGGTAAATAAATAATATCACATTTTCACATTTATCAATATTTGTGAATAAAATATTAATAAAACTTTAAAGGGGACGTTATGCTCGATGGCGTACCCAATACGCAACAACGAGTTTCTTAGGAATCTTACGTTGCACTCTAATAATAAAATAATATTATTTTAAATTGTAGTTAACGCCTAGCCGTTGTGATGGAGGGAATGAACATAACTAACAACAAAATTATTATATATGTTTTTCAAATATTTTTACTTTTTACAATAAATGTTATAGGATTAAAAATGTGAATGAATCCAATTTTAAGTGTAATCATTCTAATATTCTTTAAAAGGTCGATTAACCGCCTTTTAATGATGAACCTCTTTTAAATCCACCTTATGACAATTTTATGTGTTATATTTGACAAAATAAAATTCTTCTTTACAATCAAGACATCAGAATTTACTTTGTGTAAACTTTTGGTATTTTTCCGATAAAGTTCATTTTTATAATGAGTAGTGAAAAATGTTGTATTTTAATTCAGAACCTCTTTTTAATATAATTTAATTATATGATTAGATTATCTTTTGAATTGGTTTTAAAGTGAAATTAGAATATATTTTTACCATTTAATCCAATAGTGGTCGTTGAAATTAATTTTACCTTGAAATTGGACTTAAACTATTGTCAATCTTTTGATACTTATTGTTTCATAAAAACACGCTATTTGCTCTGACAGCGGGAATTAATTATTAAATTAATTAATGTAACTTATATGTTTTGATTTTGGTAAAATAGACAGAATTTTTGAATTTGGAATATCAAAGATAACTTTGTGTGAATTTTTGGTATTTTTCTAGAAAACATTAATTTTTGATGAATAGTAAAACCACTTAGTGATACTTAAAAAACTGATTTTTCATTTAAATAAAAATTTTACCACCTATGTGTTTTGAATTTAAAAAATCCTGCATAAATGGTGGTCATTAAGAAGTAAAACTCTGTTCAATGAGATTAAAATAATTTTTTTGGTGAATAGTATGTTTTAAGTTTTAATTGTGATTAGAGGTAATTAATGTAGTTTAAGGTAAAAATAATGTTTTAATAATATTAAATGACCTAGAAACATGTCCTACCATCATTGGATGAGTCATTTCCGACCAAGACAATCCATGGGTCAACTTGGGGACCCCATGGATCCACTTTGGTTGGAAAATGACATGAATACCTTTTTATTTAAAGTTAAAATTAAAATGTCACAAACATGTGTTGTTTTACTAAAACAATTTTTAGATGGGGTTATACAAGTAATATTTTTGACTATAAATATTAATTATAATGATAAAAGGATTTCCAACATCATGATATTTTTTTATTAATTTTTATATATTAAATAAATTTATTTATTTATGACTCCGTGATGATGCATTGATTACCTCATAAATGAACGATTTAAATAAAATGTGAAGATAAGGTAAAATATATATCTTAAACTTGTCAAAAACCTATTGTATGGGTATATTTCAAACCCTTATCACCTTATACTCGAAATATACTTTTTTGGGACCTTTTAAATCTGAAAAGAATTTTATAATAAAGTAATATTTTATAACTTTCCAAGAGTGCCCCTCCTCTCCTATTATAAAAATCCCCCACCTCTACCACCTTACACAAACCTCTCAAGCATTTGGCTCATCCAAACCCTTCCCATTTCATCTCTCCACATCCCTCTATTCATCATTGAAGCTTCACTTTGGGAAAAATCCTTTCCAAGGAAGCCTTTGAGCTCAAATCAAAGAGATTTGCCCGATTTAAAGGTAATGTCTTCCCTTGTGTTATTTTGTTTTATTTTTCTTCTATAAACCCCTAAACTCTATTTATTTCTTTTTTGTAAAAACAACAGTATCTTAAATATACTAGGAATTTTTTATAATAATGATTCGATCTACACTTTCACACACCTCCGTCTATTGGTTAAAGAATATACAGTTTCTATGGATGCTGAATTACTCCCTCACAGAACGATGATTGTTCAATATCATTTTAACACCTTCAAAGGTGGGCATTGAGATGTCTGTATATTTATATATGATATATAATATGTTTATGTTTTCCTTAAGCTTTTTTATTTTTCATTTATGATATACCTTTATGGTTTCCATTATGGGTAAACGCGATATCTTCATTTTAGGAAGTGCAGACTACCACACCTAAAAGTGATTTGATTCGTTAATTCCTTATGTGGGACCTATAAAGGATGTAATTACTGGTATTATATATGATATATTACTATAATTATAATATACCTTTATATCATTATTATTTAATTCCATTGAATTAAAAAAAGAAATGAAAGTAGCGTTCATGTGTAAGTACGGCTTACCGTCTCCATGAATGGTACATTTCATTTATTATCTCCAAATGTTATGTACTATTATAAGTACATATAATATATATATATATATGTAATATATTACATATAAATGATGCATATCATTCTGGAATTATAATATATATATCTCTCATTTTGTTTTAATTCCATTAATATGACAAAAAATGAAAGTAGCGTTCATGCGTACGTACGACCTACAGTCTCCATGAACGGTGATTTTAATTTTTTATCTCCAAATGCTATGGAATGTTATAAAATGAATATATACTGGATATATATGATATTTAAAACATCAATACTATTCTAGATATGATGTACCTATAACTACATGGAAAATCCTTTTCCAACAAGTTTGATTTTTACTCATATACTGAACATCGACAAAAATGTCTGATATGAACTCACTTTATTAACCAATTATTATAACATTATAATATGTGATATTAACTGAATAATAATCTTTAAATTAGGTCCTTATGAAATTATAAATTGACCAAATTTTATTATTCAGGAGTTTAAAGAATGATCGAGTCACGTCAGACACGAGGTAAAGGATCCTACCTCTCACTTTTTTTTAAGTACACTCATTTATGTCATTACTTTTAAGATCATCTTTCTTATGATTGGGATGTTATTTAATATTGAAATTACTGTAAATTTTATGTTCATATGATTAGAGACCATATTTTCATCTCATCAATCCATTTTGGAAGTTTTGAGTGGCACCGTTAGGCTACAAAATTTTCGTAACAGATCCAACCTCTCTCTTTCTATTTAAGTACTCCTCTTTATGTCACTTCTTTCAAGCTCCAGTTTGTTAGGTTGGGGGATGTTCTTTTATATTCCTCATACTGTAAATTTTATTTTAATATGATGAGAGACACTATTTAATCTCATGAAACCATTTTTGGAATTTTTAAGTGTCACCATTAGGCTGCCGAGTTTTCTTAAGTTAATTTTCATCTCACTTTTATTCCCGTGACATTTATGCTATGTTTGCCACCATTTCCTTTGATTGGTGTATGTACTACCCATTATTCTACTATTTGTTTAATATAATTTTGTTTATGGGTATTTAAATCTTCATTGTATGACACTTATTCCATGGGTTGTACGTTTCGAACGTTACCCAAGTCGGTAAGGGAACCTTTCACCCTCCCCTTTTTAAAAGACTTCTTTTGTTATGTCTTTTAATTCACATACTATTATGTTGGGATATGTTATTATATATCCTTATTGATGTAAATTTTATTTCCAAGTGATGAGATTCCCTTTTTATCTCTCATCGACTCATTTTCGGAATCTTGAAGTGACATCATTATGCTGTCGAATTTTTGCAACAAAACTTCTTAACTCAATTTTGATTCTTTGAGATAAACTCGAACTCCTTGAATATGTATGTCTATGAATATGTGTGAATAACCTCTGATTGTTTTATACTTAATATCCACTTTTATTTGGTGTATTCATTTTTAACACATAATTATGTAATTGATTTATCCTTAATCCAAGGATACCACATTTATATGGGACGTCGTATCAATCTCCTTTCATTGAGGCTTATTTTGATTTATACACAACCTTCTTTTATACGGTTTATAAACCCCTTTGACTTTGAATATTATCCAAAATGAATCATTTTTATATGAAGAATTTTACTAAACGACAAAAGGGAATGTTTTTTGTCGTACGTATGCAGCGACAACGACTTCTCCGCCATTGTGACCATTATTTGAGTTTTGGCTTCCACTACAAGCCATACCTTTTTTAAATGAAAAATAAATACAATGTTTTACTTTTATTTTATTTTGGTATTGAAAATGGTTTTCATATTTTTTTTATAACAATGTGTTGTATTGATATCTTGTGATTGATAAGTGGAAAGGTTATTTTTCCTTGATGCATGTTTTATGTGATACGATTATGTTATGGTTCTTGGGAATTATTATGAATACGAGTGGTTCTGGGATAAACTAAGGGCGGATGAGCCCGATATAGCTCTCCAATACATTGGGTAACGCAAAGGGGTTAAACGTAAAGGTTTCTCCAAAGATATTTAGGGAATATACTGTGATGGGTATTCCAAACGTAACCAAGAGGGTTAGTACCAACGTTAGAATGTTATGAATGCCTCAAGTTACCATTATGGATTATGATTTCTATGATTTATTCATGATTTGATGAGGTATGTTAAAATGCTTATGTTTTATGAGTAAAGTATGATTTCATACATGGACTAATGTTTTCTTTTCATACATTTATATCCCTTGTTGAGATTTTTATGCTCATCCCATGTTTTTGAAATGTTTTTCACAGGTCAAGGGAAGGGTGCATGATATGATGATAGTGTCAAGGAAGTGTCAATAAAGAATCCATGTTTTATTTTAAATATGTTTATGTTGATGTAAAAAAACGAATACAATCTTTTATGTAACCACTTTGTTTAAATGTAGAATGTAATTCATGATTTATGATCTAATTCTCTGAGACTCTAAACCTGAAAAGATCATTAATGTGAATTATTCATTTAATTCATTACTAAGTAAGTTATAACACCAGGGCCTTATAATTAATTTCTTACAACACATAAATTTTTTCATGTAATATGTTATGATTAATATTTAATGTCCTTAAGGATTATATGTAGATTATTTGAGAAAATTGGGTCATTATTTTTGATTTATTATGTGGGGAAGGAATTGTTATCTATGGTTGGGGTGAAGTGTTTACATTAGGATAAGATAATTTTTTACTTATAGTATTAGTTAATATATTATATTCATAGTAAACCATTCAGTAAAGTCAAATTTAATATTTTGACTCATGTGTAAATAAAATATAAGGAAACATCCATAATAAATACATAATCTAGAGTTATGTCTTGAATTTTATATAATATCACATTCAGAATATTTATATTTTTAGATCGTTAAATAATTAGAAAATAAATATTACATAAAAAACTATAGAAATAAATATTGGACACTTCCAATAGTACCAATTTATTTCATAACACACAAACATTAAAAAATGTTACATTGTTTCACTTCCTGTGTAACCATTACATCATTTCTTTGATTCCATCCTTAAATATATTCTCTATTAAATCAAATGAGACAACATTTAAAAACATAGAAATATAAAAAAAAATATCGATATGGTAAATAAAAATAATTAAAACAATTTGGATATTGGAAATCAGGGTTACCCTTTTATTATTTATTGAGAGATGGAAAAATAAATTTCACAGGAATTACACAAATAATTTTTGCTGTAAAAAAATTAATACTAATGGCAAGAAACTAAAACACTTTTATGTGACTTAGAGCATCATTTACATAATACAATTTATAAACCCTATAAATTTTAATAAAAATATGAATGATTCCAATATAATTATTACCTAATGAATCACATATCTATAATGGGGATCAAACTTTGCATAATCTATATTGGTCTCACTGATGTTTTATAATTGGGATTATCCCTTCATATAATCTATAACGGGATTAACCATGAGCTATAATTGAGATTAATTAATCTTATAATGTGTTCCAAGAACATCCATAATATATAATGGGGCTCATCCCATATTATATTCTATAGTGTTATCACTCGTTGCATATAATGTTCAAGTGCCATATCTTGAATAAAACATGTTCATCACAAAATACTTTTGAAAAAACCTTCTAATCTTACATGAAAAACATTTCCATATAAAAGTTCCAATTTCATTTAAGAACTGATATTCCATACCAAGATACAAAAAATAACAAATAATGGATTAGCTTCCTTTTAAAAGATATCATGTATTATAGTGGAAGTCAAATATCAAATAAATATTAGAGTGGCGGAGAAGTCATTTTCATCGTATACGTAAAAAACATTCCATATAGTGTTTTGTAATGAAAATAAAATCATTCTTATAAAAATGTTCATTTTGAAAAAATTGGATGAAATTCTGGATATGCATAATACTTCATTCATAATTCACCTATATCCATATAAATAAATATGTAAATTAATATCATGAAAAGAAATATTATATAATTTAATAATTAGACATTCAAGGTGTCACATACCACATTGATCATTTAAATCATAATATCAATGAATTAATTCAATTAAAAAACATTAATTAACATTATAATTGATAAAATTTGGATAAAAGTTTCATGGGGGCTGTATATACACCTTATAATCAAACAAAGTTTCATATTATCATGAAATTCCTTAATGAACTATGATTTCGACGAAATCTATTACATGGAGTCTGAATCTTCAAAAAATAATAACTATATTCCTAAATAATAAACATAAGTTAATTATTAATATTCTAGAGTAAATTTTTTAATTTTTATTATTCCATTAATATCATGTATTTACTTTTTATATCAACTAATTATTTATTTATTGTCACATTAGATATCTTGGGCATATTTGGTACATGAGTCGAAAATGAACTCAATATGATGTCAATAACCTATGAGGTCATAATTAGATCACCACTTTAAAAATATTCATTAAAAATGAATAATTTTTATAATACAATTATAATATTAAATCAAATTTTATTTTGAATATGAAAAATAGACATCGTAATAATGATGGAGGTTCTAGGTCGTACATATGCAGGAGTCAAATTTACATATTTCATTGATAATTTTGAAAATAAGTTTATTATTATTGTATATTTATAGAATAATAATATCATCATTGACATTATATTTATCATTTAAAAATATTTCTATAAATCATAAAATTTATTTTGTGAATTCAACAATTAACATCTCGTTGTGGAGATGATAGTTCACACGTACACACAAATGATGTTATCATTTTTATGTGCATGGAAATGAATAAATTAGTTGATATATTAATCTATTATAATGATAAATAATTAATGAATATAATATATAAAATTTATTCCATAATTATTGTCATCCTTGATATGTTTTTTTGGAAAATGAATTATATAGGTTTGTGGAGGTCATGATTTACACATTTTCCCAAACAATTAATTATATTACCATTTAATGGATGCGGAGATGGATTTAGTTGATGATATTAACATTATAAATTCTCATTATATTAAGAAAACTGGCTTTTTTATTTAATCATAGATTATTATTATTAGAAGGAAGTGGATGATGAAATAAAACAAAAATAGTTAAATAAAAACATTACATTTCCATCAGATAATCACCATTCTTAACACCTTAACACCACTATAAATATTTTTATATCTAATATAAGGATTAATTAATTTGGGTAGGGTTTATTAAATGGTTTTTGGTCCGATATTGGATGAATCTAAATGTTTTAGAAGGGTGATTAATATAGTGGAATTGGGGCCTTTTTATATGGAAGGGGAGGGGCACCCTTGGAAACACTTATCATATTAAATTAATATAAATTATTTTTTAACACAAAATGACTCCCAATTCTATTATTAAGAGATTATATGAGGTTGGTTTAATGTACATAGAAATTTTCTATAAAGGTATTTAGTTTTTTTTAAACCACGTCATTTTGTTTTTACACTAAATAAACATTATTAATTCATAATGTTTTATACAGTATTTCACACATTGAAAGTAAAAATAATTAACATAACATGCCAAAACTACCACTGAATGATTAATTAAGTATCTTTATAAAATTTTCTAAACATTTTTCCCTAATATTATATTGTGATAATTTTAATATTAATAAATTAATTATTTTTTATTTTTAGACATGAATAATTTCAATATAGATATTATTCATAAATTGAATTTATTATAAAAACTACCAACAAGATTCCATAAAAAAACAACATTAAGTAATCAATAACATGATATTTTGACCCTAAAAATTCTTCAATTGTATAAAAT
Source organism: Viscum album (assembly GCA_963277665.1). Taxonomy (NCBI): domain Eukaryota; kingdom Viridiplantae; phylum Streptophyta; class Magnoliopsida; order Santalales; family Viscaceae; genus Viscum; species Viscum album. The sequence continues at coordinate 915,036,014 of OY728164.1, read as the reverse complement.
ATTTAAAATAATATTTATTTTAATATTATCAATATCATTTATTAAATGTTTTCTTTCAAAAAATATATAACTACTTCATAATTGTGTCATAATTAAATACACTAATTTTAGGTATAAGAAATGTAAATAAATTATCATAATATATAAAAACATTTTATATTTCAAATCCTTATTTATATTTTATGTTATAATATATAAAATTATAATAAAAATTATTTACTTATTAAAAACATTAGAATTTAATGTTTTACTTATATTTATAAAATATATAAGAAGTAATATACTCTTTCAAAAATGTATTCAAATTGATAAAATGTTGGAAAATGGTTTATTTTGGTTCATAAACACTCATCAAATGAAATTATGACATTTGTTAGGGTAATTTTAAATTATTATGGTATTATGGTTACCATTAGCTGCATGATTTACCCTTAACTATGGTAAAAAATACAAAGTTACCTTTCACAAAAAATAAGTTGACATTACATGGAAAAATATTATCTTGACTAATTACATGAATGTATTTCCATATTTCAAATATATATTCATATAATTTCATAATTTATGTTTAATATTAATCCTACAAGTGCGCTAAGAAGGCTGGTAGAAGATACATTAAAAATTTCAATAAAATTACATATTTAAATTTAATATTAAAATTATTCCAATAAATCAAATTGTATTAAAATATATAATATTATATTATTGTGACATTAAAAATAATTTTAAATAATATTAATTATGTAAATGAAAATTCATTTTCACCTACAATGCATTGTTTTTCACCATTCATTCAAAATTGAAACATTTAGAGAAATACATAAAATTCAACCAATGTAAATTTTGATACTCAAATTCGATAGAAAAAGTTTATTTTTCAAATATAATTTATAAATTAAAAAAATAGATTTAAAATTTTCTCTCTATCCTTAGTGGAAAAATTTTCTTCTAAAAATATCAAATTAATTTATAAATAATATTAGATTTAATATAATTTTATGACAAAAAAGTTATTGAACGAGTATAAAAACATTTCATAAGAATGTTTAAACAAAATAATGTTGGTTATATTTATTCCCTTTGATACAATATCTAGGGGATAAATATCACTCATTGTAATAATATTAATAATAATTTTTATTTTGGTATAACTCTGTCCTACAAGAAACATAAGATTTCAGGGAAACCCATTGACTCATTTCATGTACACTATTAGACATAGAATCACTATTAATTTAAAACTGTATAAAATTCATAAATATAAATAAATATGGAAAATCATTATTCTATAATTATATTAGATGTTACAACATTACCCTTTTTGTAAATTTCATCCTTGAAAATTTAAATTGGTCAAGATTACTATGGATTCAAATTTAAAATTATACATAATTCAAATCAAATATTATAAAAGTACTCAACAAAACATCCAATTTAAATTAATGATATAAAAGTAAAAATGTCTCCATAAATATCATATACAAGGGTTTAATGTTGGAAAACATGAACATGGAACAAAAACTGACTATAATTATCTAATAAATATTGATAGGGATGATGTTCAAGAAAAACATAAAAATCACAAATATATAAATATGTGATAATATAAGAGTCCATTGTATTCATCAGAATGATTGTCCCTAGGGTAACTTATTTCATTTCATGATAATTTCCATAGAGTTCCAGAATTATTAGGTATATCAGTTAGAATAAACATAATCATAAAATATCACCCAAACCACAATGGTTATCAATATCTTAATAGTGAGATCCAAAAGTAATGTCATAGTAAAAATTAACCAAAATTTTTATATAATCATAACCCCATAAAATCAGCTTATTAAAAGGTCATTAACAACTTATTATCAAATCACATAGAACCTCAAAAGATATGTCAAAGACGCTGAAAATATTGAATCCATTGAAATATACTATGCTCTCAGGAGCTTCCATCACATCTCCATAAGTCTTAGCATCAAATATAGTAGTATAATATGATCTTTCTGAACTATTTTTTTAGAAATCATACAAATATCTCCCATGTGTAACTAACATCAGTCACATAATTTCATAATGTCCCAAATCATTGAAGGTAATGAATCTTATTATATAATAGATACATTTTAACTGATTTTTGGACTGATTGTGACCCATTTCCTTGGAGTCAATATTGTTGTGAACTAACATACAACACCAATATCACATTCCAGATCCTGACATACATTCCTAAAAATTTATTCTACCACACATGGAACAAGTTATGGATAATTGTATAGAATTATTAGTTGGTTACTTATCCATTCTCTTTCATATTTTCTATTTTGAAATATTCTCATCACATAGAATGTATGTTTCAAAAAACTTCATTTCAACATTCTTTTCCAAAAAATTGATTATCCATAGTATTTAAATTCACTGGAGGCCATCTCTCTTCATAGACCGAGTTTCAATCCTATGTAATATCTATTAATTTTACTATCAATGTCTGGAATAAAATATAGAACATAGATGGATAGCCTAGTCAAGTTCACTTCATAATCGGCATCTAAATCATCATTATTTTTCTATAATTCAAAACATTGTCTCTCTATTTTCATATTAACAAACATAGTGAAATATTTATAAATGAAAATATCATTAAATTGTTCCCATTACATGTTCATGTATATTTTTCTACCTAGTATTAATATTAAATGAACACTATTGTTCAACTTCACATTTCAAATAATAGATGGAAAGATTTAGAATTTGAGATTTCGAAATCCCCATGACTTCAAATAGACACTCCATGTAAATGATCAATCCATCAAATACCAATGGGTCAGATAATCCATTGGATGATGGGGTGTTTCTATATAAAATGTGTCACATCTGAAATATTTTACTATGGTTGATATAGATGATCTCTTTCATTTATGCCAACTCTATTTATAACATGTGTCAACTAATCTATCAGTACAAAAGACATTACCATTCTAATTCCGACCGCCTCATTATTTTTATTTTAAATATTGTTTTCCTTTTGATTAATTCCCATTAAAATATTCATATTTACTCTAAAAATCTATTTTGAATTGAAATAGTATAGATGAATAATCAATGTAATCATAAACTGATATATCATATAAAATAAAACATAATGTAAAATCCTCAATGAGGAAAAATTACTTATATCATAACATCAAAATTTTATGAAACAATCATTTGATACAGAATATAATGAGACAATCATAATAATTACAAAATACTATGTTAATACAAGAGTTTTAGTTTTTTTAACTTTGGATCCTTACATGTTTATAGATTTAGAGAATTAAGCCATAACTATTACATAACAAAACCATAGAAATACAATGTGTAGACATCCAACAGAATCTGTTTCATTCATAATACAATAATATTTAAAAAAATAAATAATTTTTTTTAACAAAAATTAGTCATCATAACATTTCCTTGTATTCCTTACATGACTATATTCAGGCTCAAATCAAGTGAAAATCATTTGAACTTAATGAATGATCACAAAAAGCCCAGTAATGGAAAAAAATCATTACTCTAACGAAAAAATGGTAAACAATTTAATTTTATTTGATTGTATGAAATAATAGATTATCACATGAATAACAAACATAATTTTTCTCAATAAAATATTAAATCTAATATCAGAAAATTAAAAAACATTTATGTGACTAATCACATCATATAAATAAAAATTTTTATATCATTTAAATATTAATGACCATATATATGACTACCATTATTTTTATTACAAAATAAATTAGAGATAAATAATTAGAATAACCCTTCTTGTAATTTATATCGGGAACAGTAATGATCTATAATGGGAATCATTTATTCCTAAAAGGATTAACGAGACCACATGTTAGTCATAATGTGTGTAAACCCATCATATATGTTTTGTAAGACTAAATCGTTACCTATAATTGTGCTTAACCCCTTATATATGATATATCATGCTCACCCGTTTCATATAATGCTCATGAATCATTTCATTAAAAAAGGTATTCATGAAAAAATAATTTTGATAAACTCTTCTAATCCCATAAGAAATACATATTTGTATAAATATACCATTTTTTAATTATGAACATGTTTTCAATACAGAGATACACAAAAAATATATTAAGGAATTATGTTCAACTTAAATGAATTTATGGATTATATTGGAAGCCAAATATCAATTAATGGTTATGGGAGTAGAGAATTAATTGTCTCCATTTATGTTAAAACTAATTGATTTTTGTTTTTCTTAAAGAATATAAAATTATTTGTATAAAAAGTTTCATTTTGAAATCATTGAATGCAATCCAAGATATACATAAAATTTCTTGTAAAATCCATTTATATCCATATAATTAAATATGTAAATTAATATCAAGAACATAAATATATGATAAATAAATCATTAAACTTTCATGATGTCCCATACCACATAGAACATTTAAATATTGATCCAAATGAATTATTAAAACTAAACTATTATTAAATAACATTATTATAGGTATGATATGGATATTAAATGTCACAATGGTTGTAAATAAACATTAAAAAATAATAAAGGTTCATATTATTATGTAATGCCTCGATAAAATGATATTGATATTAAATCCATTACCATGAGTCTGAATCGTCACATATAATCACTATATTTATGAGTAATAAATATATGTTAATTATTTACATTCAAAATATAAATTTTAATGTTTGTTATACCATTTATATCACTTATTATCATGTTATAAAATTAATATATTATTTAACTTCACAATGGAAATATTGATGATGTTTAGTACTTTATTTGAAAATGAAGTTCGTTTAATGTCAATAGTCAATTTGGTCATATTTTCATCATCAAAAGAACAATATTCTAGTAATAATAATTATTTTTATACATAAATTATACTTTTAAATAAATACCTTTATTTTTTGGTATAAAAATGAACAATGTTATAAATAATGATATGGTAGGTCATACAAATGGATGAGTAAAATTTCCATTTTTCATTGATCATTATGGAAATCAGGTTATTATTATTTTATTTTTACAGATTAATCATAATATTATTATAATCATATTAATAATTGAAAAATTATTTTCTAAATTTTACTTGTTATGTGGTAAATAAAAAAAATCACATTTCTTCTTGGAGGTGATAGTTCACATGTACCCACCAGTGATTAATTCATTTCTCATTTTATGGAAGTTGAGATGGATTTAGGCGACGATATTAACATAATAACATATTAGTATATTTTGGACACTATATTAATTATGTCATCATGGATAAAAAATATTAGATAGATTTGGGTGAATAAATAAAATAGAAACACTATTATAAAAATTCTACCTTTCCTTAGGATGATCATATTTCATAACCCCTTAACAACAATAACGAGAGTTTTTTTCAAAAAATAATGAATAAAAAATTTAGAGAGGGATTATAGTAAGTGTTTTTCATAGATATTTGGAGGACAAAAATGGATTAGAAGTGTGATCTATAGAATGTAATGGGCACCATTTTATATGATAGGGGAGGGGCACCATTAGAAACCCTTAAATAATAAATTAATATTAACCTTTTTAATTGAAAATGACATCAAATAATTTTTTCCAATGATAAAAAGAAGACATTGTTAAATAATTTAAATATAATTTTTATTCATGTAATGATTTTATTTTAAACCATTCATTTTATCTTTAACACATAATTATCCCTATAATTTCATAATATTTTATCAAGTAATTTAAACATTGATATTTAAAATAATTTAAATAACATAAAAACCACCAATTATTAAGAATTTGATTATATTTATATACATATCTCATCTTTCTGGAAGATTTTTTTGTAGAAATTTTATCAAATTTTATTAAATGTTTTATATTTTATGAAATTAATGAGAACAATTATTGCAATTTTCTTAAAATTACTTCATTAAATAAATCAGAAAAAAGTGATTTTCTAGAAAACAGATCATTAAATCATCCATAAAAGATCATTATAATCAAAATACTTTTCATTCAAAACAAAAAATATTTAAAATTGTTTTTATATTAATATAATTAATATAATCTATTTGTTTCTTCCTTGAAAAAATCTACTTTGGCATCATCATTGTGTAATAATTAAATATAATTATGTAATGTATAAACACTATAATTAAACTATGATGTTGTAGATAAAAAAGTTGTGTTTAAAATGACTATTTATAGTCGAATTTATCATCTATATAACCATTTAATAAAAATGATTTATATTTATAAAATATTAGTATGACATTTTAAACTTATCATTAAAAAATATAATAAATGTATTATTAATATAAATTTGTCATAAAAAATAAAATATTAAATATAAAGTTGATTTAGTTTGATAATGACTCATAAAATAAATTTATTAAAAGTTTTAGAGTATTTTTATAATTTTATAATATTATTTTGACATTTAATTACTTAATTTAACCATAACTATGGTAAAAAATTCATTGATACTATGAAAATAATATGTTGAACATAATTGGTAATATTTTTCATACTAATTAAAACCAGGTATGACTGTTTTTTGAAATTTAATTAAGAAAAGTGGATAAATTATGTTTTTACATTATGCATTTATATGTGGTGGGAAGGTAGGTAAAATAGAGGTACAACATTTCTATAATTTTTTTATATAATTTCAATATAGGAATGTTTTTCTAATAACCCGCATTGAATTAATATTCTTAGTATTTAAATATTTACACTTTCAAAATTAGTTTAAATTATTATAATTATTTTAATAAAAAATTTGGTGTAAACTATAATGGAGTATTTTTCACTATTTGTCAAAAAATGAATCTTTTCAAAAAAATAAAAAAACCAATATAAATATCGATACTTCGATTATAAATAAAAAGATTATTTTTTCACATATAATTTCTATAAGTGAAAAAAAGTATATTTAAAGGAGGTTCATCATCAAATTTTGGTAAAAATACATTTTTAAAATTTTATTGCACTTTATGAAAAAAATTGGATTTCTAGTAATTTTAAACCTATGAAATTTTTTGAATTAGTGTAAAAACAATAAATAAACATGTAAATACATAATATATTGTTTTAATTTTAATCCCTTCGATAAAAAATCTTTGTGATCACTACCACACAATGTAACAATAATAACAATATATTGATTTTAAGTATAACACTATCTTGCATGAAACGTACGAATTTCGGGAAACCCATTGTTGTATGTCGAGTGCGCTATCGGACATAGCGTCCCTATTAACTTAACATTACTATATAATAAATAAATATCAATAAATATGAAAATGTATTATTCTATAATTATCTCTGGTGTTACAATAATCAAGAGGATTTACTAATTTAAACCACATTATAAAATAAATAAATTCTTCATTAAAAATAAAATAAAAAATAAAAAATTATTTTAATGGGAAGGTTTTGAATTTACAATTTTAGAAATACTTTTTTCTATTTGAATATTTTGGTTTATTATTAAAAATGAATATTTTTGTTATGAATATTACAATAGTATAAAATAAATTATTTTGATTTTATGAAGTTATTTTTTCTTAATCAAATAATGCCAGTTTTGAAAGAAATACTTTTACTGAATCACCTTAAAATGTACTTGTTTAAAAATTTAAAAAACATTACCCCTTCAAAAATTTTAGTTTTTTTAGAAAAGATATTTATTTTTTAAAATAAATTCCTATCATATGCAATTTTACTTTATAATATGATAATTATAATTTATATGATATCCATTAAAATATATTTAATTAAAAATTATTAACTAAATTTTTTAAGTTTTTAATCATGGAATTTGTATTATGGGGTTATTAAATAAATATTATATAATAATTAGTCATGATAAATATTATTTACAGTAAATTTTATTATTTTTATGTAAATTTACTATACCAATTGACTAGTGTTTATTCCCAATAGTTTTATTGTTATTCCAATGGACACATGACATTATAAAAATACGAGTTAATCCCTCCATTTAATATTCAATACAATTCAGGATATGGATCAATATGTTATTTTTATAATATTTGTAATTGTTAACTAAAATTTTATTTCATATAAATAGTTTTGTTCCATTGAGAGATGATTCTAACGGATTATAAGGTTCTAAATTTTCATGTTACATATTTCATATTTTATATTTTTCATCCCATTTTTATTTCTTTAATTTTAATGAGTTTCGTTGTTGAATAATTTAATGATCTATATTAATGATATAAGTTTTTTTTCATTTTCAGAGGTGATATATGTTTATAATACTATATACTATCATACATCACTAAATTATGTTGGTAATAAATATTATTTATAATTTTTCGGATGATACATTCATCCCATCAATTGAAATATTTTATCTAGATTTTCATGTCATATTTCTAGATTAAATATGAAGAGGGTACATCTATTTCATGATTACCTCTATTTCTCATATTTCCCTTCATTTTTACAATTCAACAATAACTATTTATTTATTTGAATATCATTGTTTCATTGAAAATGGTATCTATGGTTAATACTATTTACTAACACATCATTATATGAGAGTACATGAAAAATTTTTACTACCTCTCTATTCAGTAAATTTTAAGAACATGGTATGTATTACCCTAGAATATATAAATAGACTAGATAATGAAATGGATCCATGTTATTGAAATATAAATTTGATCACACACTACTCATTTGTGATCAATGATCTCAAAAGAGAAATTATACCTAGTGGTGAGATTCCAATTCATTACAAATTTCAACAATCTCTACCATGGGGATATTTTAAAAACATAATTTTGTCTAACTCCAAACCCCAAGGCCCTATACGAATATCACTATAGATCATTTTTTAAATATATGTATATTTTCATTATTTTTTTATATCTTGAAGCTTATATTTCTTCACATGTACATGATCTGGTCCATGTATCATTCATTTAGAATCACCATTTAAAATATTAGCCTTCTTATTTAGAACATCAAATGATACCATTTGAATACTCAAGTGGAATCGTTTGTTGGATGAGTTTGGGATTTATTGGATATTTTGATCACACAAACCTTTTTATTAAATTTTATAGGATCTTAACATTTCATTGACTATCTGAATGGTCCTTCCAGATTGATAACATTATATCGGTGTTACATCATACTAAAATTTAAATTAGTATTCATATACTGTTATTGAATTTGTATTACCTTATATATGAACCATTGATCATGATCTCTACCGATTAAATGGGGTTCCATGCGAAGCCTTACCACATCATTTAAAGTTATCTAATAAATTTTTTCAATAAATTAATCATACACTATATTGTTGTTAGGGAAAGTATTGGATATTTAATCCCTAATAAATAATATATTATTTTATCATTTAGATTTCATTTATATACTTTAGACTTTGAAAATGGTGATTTTTATCACATTTTACTATTGTTAGGGACTGTGTTTGCATCATCCACTTATAAATCTATCAATAAGAATTAATTTTTTATCATACAAAACAATTTGATTTGTATTTTTTGAACTCCTTATTCATGTTTTCCTACTATATGATTAGTAAAAGATCCCAATACAAATTATTAAATTGATAATTGATGCCTATTTATGTGCTTTGTGAACTAAATTATAGATTATTAATTATCATTAATGATGAAGAAATATAATGTTTCATTCAAAAAAGAATGATGATGCATACTTGGTTGTGTAATTCATGAAGCTTCCCATTCTTTACCCATTTCACAATCTTTGGATGCCCTAACTGATCTCTTTTGCCCTCCTTTGTCTTATATAATATAAATTTTTTCAATATCATTTCTGCATGGAATGATATATTCCTATCCATTATTATTTCCAAATCAATCCATTTCGTATTCTTAAATAAGTGTTCTCTCTAATACCACATCATGGATACAAAAGTTGGTGTATTTATACTATGATAATTTAATATATGATTTTTTATTATAGGATATTAGTGAATATAAAAATATTATTCCATGACCACGACTAACAATAATATTTTAGGAATATATTTATCTTATCCATTTAAAATATTATTTATACACTTATAATATATATATATATAAGGAAATCATCTCACCATAGATGTAATGATTCCAAAAAATACATGGGGAATACCATAGTTTCTAACACTTGATCATGAATTCGTTAGTTCTATTGATGGATATTTAATTATCAAGAGGAGTATAATTTAAAATTATCACTCAACATGAGTAAAAAATAAGATAATTTTTTAAGCATTAGTTTATATCAAAAAAACCATCCCCACATCATCATAGTGAGATTACAATCACAATGACTAGCCTCTTCAAGTGTTTTTTAATGTTTCTTTTCATTATTATATCTATACGAACATTTCCCCTATACATTTTACCTTTTATAGTGTCATATAATACTGTGATGAATTTATCACAAATGCATTTTACTACCCAGATAATCCATTAAATATATGGATTATCATGACACATAAGGGTTTTTTCTATTTCAAAATAGATTATATCATTGAAGGGACTATAAAATTAACTTTACATTAATTATATTTTCAAATAATTTGAATTACCGCATTGAAAATTCACACTATTTGCACATTTCTTAAATTTTATCATTATTAATGTAACTAGAAAATACCAATCAGTCGCTTCATGTTCATACTTCCTCTTGAACTAAATCACTGTATCACCAATAATGAGTAATATAAATTTTTATGTAATAATATAAATAATGTACGAATAAAATCATTGATTATTTATGGGGGGAAATAATTTTTGAAGGGATTTCCAAGGATCATATATTGTAATTAAATTTAACTGATGTTCAAGTACATAATACAATCGATTTTAATTTTTTTGAAGATATTTATAAATAATTTTCAACCTTTACATATTTATGGGATACTAGTAGATGATTTAAAATTTTATTAACCATTTAACAAGAATAATTGGCTTATATAGTTGTCTTTTTCAGTTTTGTTTATCATAACAAAACTACATTTATTCATCCTGTGTTTTTTGGAAAATAGAACAAAAAATCACAATTGTGATACACTAGGGTGTATGAACCCATTTTACAATTTCTCATATTTTAATATAATTATATCTACTAATTTATTCATTACCTTGTCATATTCTAATTTTTTCAATAAAATGGATATTTATATAAACATTATTGAGAACCCCCTCCTAATGATTTAGTGGATTTTCATGTGTCAATTCAGGAAAGAGATCAGTATATTCCATGAAAATTGGAATTTTATTACATTTGAAATATTTCATAGACTCAATATTTTGGGCATGGTATTCTTCCCCAATAGGTTTCATCACCCACACCACTGAGGGATTTTCTAAAAGATATTCATCATCATCCATGAATTATTACTTGGAATGTTATGGTTTGTAATATAGAATATTATATTCTTATATCAATATTTGATATGAGATCTATATATCATGATCTAATAATTTAATATTGTACATTTATATTACTCTATAGAATGGTTGTGAAATTCTATAGAAATATTGTCCAAACCTTCTAGTATGATAAGATTCTAAAATTTCAATTGTGTTGATGGAACAAATTGGAGTTTTTATTGGTATCTATACTTTATGTTGTCACATATATGATAAAAATACCTATAAAAAATAATGGTTATAATGTAAATTGAAGAACATGAATCAAATATTATTTTTTATATTCATGAAATAATCGGATATGTTACTTTTTCAACTCCCATTTAATGATCTACCTCAGTTGTTTTGATGGAATATATTTTCCTTTTCTTTACTAGGTATAGTGGTTACTAACCCAAATTACCTTACCAGACAGGTGGTTTAGTAAAATGGATTTCATAGTTCCCTTTAAATCAATAGTTTAAGGTTTCGAATATTGGGTCTACGATTGGAGGTTCTTTCTTTTAGTCTATCACATCAGTTGAATTATTATTGTATATTTCAAAAAAAAAATTGTTTGTGGACAACTCTCCCAAAAAATAATCATTTCATTCTATATTTGAGTAAATTCCATTAATGTGCCCTCCATTATTTTTACATGTGGGTTATGGATCTTTGTTCCAACATTTTTATTAAATACAATATCATGAAACCAATTATTATTAGTCCTCTATAAACATGGAACCATTTTCTAACCTCAATCTCTATATTCATGGCACACCAAACTACTTCTTCGTAACTCCCAATGATCCATATAACTAGAATATTTTAGTTTGGTGGATATAAATATAAAATGAACAATTGTATTTTAATAATAATTTTTTATAACAAATCCTAAGGTTTTACTTGATATACTAGTAAAATATTCATTATATTTCATGTTAGAATCCCCATAATTAATATTATGCACTTCATATTTTCCCTTTAACTTTTTTCATAGAGTTATAGTGAAATAATACTTTTTTATCAACAGTTTAATGTGATCCCAATCCATTTTTTCTATTTCATCCATCATCGTGGTTTTCTATATTAGCACCTACCATTGATCATCTTATCCTTATAAATAAATGAAAACCCAGATGAATTTCCCCTTCTCTACAGAATGGATCACTTAATATTACTTCTCCATCAAGTTCTGCCAATATTCAATGACATGTGGATCAGAATATCCACAAATCATCTATGGTCATTTCCATTTGATGGTATAAATATCTATTATCTATAAATTTAGAGGATGAGTTCATTCATATTTTTATTGGTTACTATTCACCTTAGAATATTGTTGTGTAAGAGGCTTTATTTTGTTTTTAACTCCACATCCAATGGTATTAGTGATTTTGTTTATAAAATTGTTTTATATTAACTTATATGTGTTGTTGGAATCTTTAAACTGGATACCAAAAATGATAATATTATAAAATGTTTGAACAAAAAAAATTCAACATATTATAAATTGAAAACCATTTATTATGTGAAAATTAATTCAATGGAATTATCTTTTCATATATCTACCTTTATCATTTTACTAAATTGATACTTCATGATTAATTTTAACAAATAATAATTATATATGTTAAAGGATTGCTTAATTTAGTTAATTATCCATAAAATTAGTTTGTATAAATTTTATGATTAAATGATGAATAACCCCTCTCACTTACATATCTAGTTTCTAGATAATCCTCTCCGTCATAGCCTAAGAGATGATTGAGGCAATCCCCAATTGGAACTTTTTTGGTTTTTCACCCATCGAATAACTTAGTAAGATACGCATCAACATTTAGTATCCAGATAAAGATTTCATTTCCAGGAAACCACATAATCATATATATTACCAATAAATATGATTTAAACCAATAAATTATATTTTCCATGAGGTTTTCACTATCAATTTCAAGACCTAATTTCATAAAATAACATAACCATACTTCTATTACCAACTATAGAAACCCGGAATATTTATGTGATTATCAAATAATCTATAATATGAACAATATAAAAGAAATATATTCAAGGATATAAAAAGATATTAAAATAGTTAAATTAATACCCTACATCACTTGTAGATAAATAATTAACATTATTTAAATCCTTATTCATTATCATCTTCATATCATCAAAATTACACTTAGTACATGTAATTATAGGAGGATATACAATAATGAAAGGGGTGAGGTAAACCCCAAAAAATGTGGAATATGGGGACCAAATCAACAATATATTTGAGATCCAAATCATCATCATCATTATCATAATAGTCTAGTCATCATTTCCATTTTTTAGACATTAGATATTGACAATGATGTTTTCATTTGAATTATATAGAATAATCATAACATATTGTTCAAATACCACACATTGTTAAGAAAAAAGATACCATCTTATTCACTTATTAAATATGATCATAAATTATAGAATCATAATTGTTATGAAATCACGAGTAAGGTTTACATATATTACATATAATATTACGAGATCAAAAAAATTACATAATTAATTGGAGGGTTATTTAATTTCAACTCGCCAAAAAAATTTAAGAGTCTCATAAAATTCAATATCAAATGGAATTAATACATATGACAACTCATTTCATGAAATATACATGTGGATACAATTGTGATTCATAAAGGATTTCACTCACCATACTTTATATAATAACCCTTATCCCTCAAAAATATATAATGGATATTATAAATTGTCATCAAATACCATTTTACTTTTGGAAATTATTAACACAATATGGCTCTGAAAATTGATTTTGTAAGATGTTTTTTTATAAATCATAGTATTTTTCATAGAAAAAATTTTTTCAAGGTGTAAAATCATTTATCGTATAATAGAGAATGCAGTTAGTACATATAGGAAATATATATATATATATATATATATATTAATTTTTCACCCGTTGTTATTGGATTGAGAGAACAATGAATAATTACTTTCCCTTAAGTGACATCATCAAGACACCAATGGCTGAAAATAAATACTGAAGGTTTTCAATAAAATTGGGGGATGATTTACCTTTTATGAAATAATCCAAGAAGGAAAAAAAACCCATTCATGAAATGATGAATGGCCAAATTAATGACAACGAAACAAATTCATACATCTCAAAACCACATCATAGTGTGCAATAGAGGAAGACCAAACAAGTATCAAATTACATAGCGGGTAAATAATTAATAACCATAAAAATTTACAAGAAATCATGCTCTAGACGTTCCAATCTCAAAAATGACAGAATATCCCAAACATATTGTGTTAGTGAAAAACACATGTGAAACATTGCATTTTCTCATATTTCAAAAGTTAGAATCTGCAAAAGCATTAATGTTCCAAAGCATGGGGAGCTATTTATAACCAGAAGCATAATAGTGCAATTGAATCCAATTTTTCCAAAATTTATTTTTCAAGAAAAATAACTATTAAAAATCATAAAACCATTTATCAATGCTACTTTGGAATACCAAATCCATTCCACACATCCTCATAATCAACCATTCATGATTCATTATGACTAATCGATATTCATGAGAAGTTTCTCATCGATCTATCGAGTCTTCAAAAGGTAATTGATACCCATGTTCCATTAACCATTTAGAACCAAGAACGAGGTAATATTACTTTTCATGACATGTCCCTTGGTGCCCGTGTTTTGAATACACAAATCCCACATTCCATAGGCCAGGGGATGGTGACTATCAATGGAAATGTGTATCCCTATAATGGGAAGGCATTGTCATTAAACCTGTACAAACTCACAATCCAAGAATACAAAAAGAATAAACCACGAAGTAATTTACTATAATAAAAAACTTTTCAAAATGTAAATATGATGGATTAAATTCCCAAAAAAGTAGTACAAGAAAAAATTAAAGGGAAAAATATTCTTGGAACTTCTACCGAGGATCCAAACTGAAGTGTAGGTACAACTCATGATTAGTGGTCACTGCGTCACGTTAAGTCAAATTTTCCACCTCTGAGCACCATCCAGTTCTGGCTCCCTCAGCATCGATCAACATTTTTCGTTGTCTACATAAGACACATCAATGTGTGGGTGATTACCTTACAGGGGTGAGTATAACAATACTCTGTAGGGACCTAGAGACCACCGACGGTCTCCTAGTTTTCCACAAAGTAAATTCCAAAAAGTAAGACCACACTCACAAAGCAAGAAGTAGTCATCAATGCTATATAGGTTTATTCCAATATAAATAACTATGTTATCAAAATATACTAATATCATTCATGAAAAAACATAAGGCTCAAACTTTTAAGCCATTTTCAAAACTTATCCTTGAGGGATGAAAACCACAAAGTTAAAACCACAAATGTAACACAATGAAGGTAAAACCACAATGGTAAAATTACCACAAAGGTAACACCGTGATGGTAAAATAATCAACTCACACAAGGTATAAGAAAAGTAAAGAAGTAGCGATGATTATTAGTGAAGATATATCATTTTATTATATTGAGATTCACTTCTACTATCCATAAAGAGTCTTACCCACATAGGATCAATATGTACTATCCCCCGTTGACCCACACAGGATCAGACCCACATAGGATCGATATGCGCTGACCCATACATGATCGATGAGCATTGATCAACACAAGGTCTAACAGACAATAGATCAGTATGCGATGACCCACACAGGATCCTTGATCATGGGAAGACATAGGATATGAGCCAAATATTAATTGAAATTACTCACCCACATATGATTTCTAGGTATTGACCTCTATATGATTTTTCTCCAACCTCCGCATTACTATTATCCACTGGATTCCCACTCAAAGAATTCTAGATTAAGTGAGGATATTATTCTCAAGTAATAATTCATACATCAAAGTATATTATTCTTCATGATGAAGTATCCCAAAGGACCCCCATGTCATAAGGGTTCCAACACGACAGATGACGCACCAATCAGAAACTCAGTCTGTGACTTATAATCATTTTAGTTTTGAGAGGCTGGTTTGATTTGTGTTTGAGTCAACCCATTCGTACTCCCATATTCTCCAAAGATCAGGTGGAGTATAAAAAATAGATCATCCTGCTCAAATGGCCCATGCACCATAGATGGTACATCATATAGAAGCTCAGAATTCATGTTATAAATCTTTTAGAAAAACTGGGCCTTGAACTGTCCCGGTCCGGTATGACCCGGTGGGGCCAACCTATCCCGACCCAGTTCAGGTTGACCTGACTCGGTCCGGGTCAAACCCGTCAGGCCCGATCATGCCCCAGCTGGGGCTCCTAATAGGGGGGCCTTCTAGGCTTGTGCGGCCCACTGGGCCCTCGCGGCATGGCCCGCGAAGGGCACAACCTGGCCCACGAATGGTTACATCCCACTTGAGGGGTGTCCCAAAGGGCACGTGTGGGCTGACCCATAGAGGGGCATGGTCTGTTAGCTGGGACCTGCCCTAGCTTGCACGAGGAGTACTGCCTCCCCCTATCCCCAAAAATCTATGTAATTTGGAATGAGAAGTGACATTGCCACGTGGGTGTGCCCTATCGATACAGGACCTGCAACGGTGGTTCCTCCCATCACTACCGCGGCTTCGTTCCGTGGGCATGTCCAGTAGTGTGCTTCTCCAACTCCTCATTTATGGTCAGCCTATACAACCCTCCCTTCTAAATCTTCTCTATTGTATTGTCGTGGCCTTCTCCTCCAATGACGCACGATGGTGTGTCGCACCCCCTAAATGGATGGATGATATTGGTCAATCCAATGTCTACCAAGGCCTAGTGTCATGGACTCCTCATGTAGCATGTGACAGTGTGATACCTTCATCGTAGCCAGCCAGTGTTGGCCGTCGCCATCCCCTACCAGCGTGGGTCGCCAGTGTCGCACTAGTGGCCTTCTACAGGTCAGCAGGTGAGCTCCAGCATCCATTCTTTCCATCCGAAGGTATCAACGTCCTCCCTGGGACACCCTATTTCTCTCATTTCCCTCTTTTCCAGGATCCGTCTAATCCAACTAAAAATGTTTCATGAAGAACACAAATATCAATAAGGGCGGAGGGACAGGGCCTTGTTCATTTGGCTTGCGCCCTCCGCATTAGCATTTTAACAAGGGATGGGATATATGATACATCAACTATTGAATTTATAACTAAAATAAAACATACCACTAGATCATTGGAGAATGTTGCATTCAAAGAAGAGTCAGTGTTCATTGATCGATGGCGCTCATCACAACCAGCTCGTACATGTACCATCCTCTAAGTGGTTGGCGTCGCGACAGTTTATTAGAACATCGTTGCATTATGAATCCATGCCATTACTCTTCCCCATGATCCAATTAAATAGGATTGGGGGATGGTTAGTAATTCACATCGAATGAATGGGGGATCATTTATTAAAAAACTTCTTAATACATACAGCATTGTTACAAATATTTGAGGAGTCAACCATTTAATGACTTGACATGTCATTGGTCCCTCCACCAATGCTTGTCCATTAGAGGAAATTAAAAGAAATGAATAATATAACAAAGTAATTTTTTTATTTGTTTAAATGTCCAAATTCTATGATTTACTCATGACCTACAGAGGTCGAAGTGAAGCATCCCTTAATCTAATCCCAGTGATGAGGATTTAAAAGTTCCCTATGATTTTTAAATCAATAAATTGTTCAAAAGATAGAAAATGATGCCCCTGTGTTCACTGAATGTACATCATTAAAAATACCGTAATTCATTCTGGGCACAGTGGGCCTCAAAATCATATGCCATAAATTTTTTTAGACTCATTATAATTCTATATAATTTAAAAAATACATGGAAAATATGTGTCTTTACATTCTCCCTACCTTAGGGATTCTCATCCCTAAAAGACAAAACATAAACTAAGGAAACAAATGGAGGTAACGAGCATGAATCTGGGCCTCCCACTCCCATGTTCTTTTCTTGAGTTCTTGTGAAACTAGTGAATGTGCACTAGAGGTATCGATCATCCACTATGGACCTCCTCATGTCGATAATCATTATCCACTGGACCACTATAAACATCACCCCATCGTCAATTTCTAGCTATCTCATGTCGATGATGTGCGATGGATAATGCATGTTTTTTCTCTTCTATGAAACATGGAAAATATAATTCACCTGGTTCATCGTTGGTGGAAGATCAAAGAGACACACCCCCTCTACAACTCTACTATGAATCCGAAAAGGTCTGATGAACCTCAAAGATAACTTGCCACCCCGGCCAAATCTATGAAAACCTCGTTAAGGTGAGAACCTTATGAAGACATAGCCCACCTCCTTGAACACCAAAACACTCAATATCCTATCTGAATAAGGCATATTCTAAATTTGTGCAATCAACAATGGATCCTAGAAGATATAAACATTTTCAATTGTAGTCTGTTCTAAATCTGAACCCATAAGTTCCGATTCCCCTCGTTCTATCCTGCAGAGAGATGATCTATATGGTTGATTGTAAAAGGCGTCAAATGGTTCCATAACAGATGTAGAGTCATAGATATTGTTGTATGCGAACTCAAACAAGGGGAAATGATCCTCCCTACTGTGGACAAAATCTTGGATGCAAGCACGAAGAATGTCCTCCAGCTATACTCGTAACTCACAAAGCTCTGCTGGAGCCTTCTGATACGTTTGTGTATATATCAGTGTCTCTTAGGGTACCGGTGGATGTAAAATTCATCATTCATGTGTAGAGATAGTCCCAAAACATCATCAGAAAATGCATCGTCTTACTTATCCACTACTATAGGATACCTCAGACTCTCAACATAAACTACTCCAAGGGTATGGTTTTCTAAATGACGAGTGATCGGCTGCAAAATCCTTTGGGAAAGTCAATCCAATGCTGAAAAATATCTCTTCTTGCATGTGAAGGTAATGTTGATCCCATTTTCAAAAACTCCCCTCACATTATTCATAATATAGTAAATATAACCATGGATTGTCGATGGCCATTCCATTCCCATGATGTTTTCATAAGGCCTCAACATCTCTACTAGAAGATCCATGCCGAAGTTCTCGCCTCCTATAGTAAACTCACACTATCGGTAGTAGTGTGTAATCAACAAATCCCCTCCCTTATGAGTCTCTAGTGACGATGATTGAACCAATGGATCCATCAGAGTCTCCGATCTCTGAAAGAGTGTCGTGTAAATATAATATTGACTATTTCCCAATGGGTGGTGGTGCTACTAGTGCACCACCTGATTGCACTATCATCATAAGAGGGACCTGCACCGAAGCCTCATCAATCGGTGGGCCTTCATTGTGTACACTCTCAGGCATCCTAGTCGGCTGTCTACATGTCTGCATGATGAAAGAAAACAGGTTCACTCTGGTCAATAAGTTATACCTGGTGAGCTGACTCATAGAGTCAAAACGAAAAACTTTTTAAAACAAGTGCAATTAGTGTTTTCGTGCACAATGTCAGAAATCATAATGCATGGTCTTCGTGTATGGATACTTTATCTACCACACCAACACTGGATTCCCCAAACTAAAAACCACACTCAAAATATTTAACACTATAGACACATTGAAATGATGAGAGTCTAAGTTCTTATGTAGAACTGATGGCTCTAATACCACTTATTATAAGTAAAGGAAAAAGTTACAGATGATTAGTCAATAATTTGGATCATCTTTTTCTGTTGAGAGGCACTACTATTGTCCATATAGAATCTAACTCACATAGGTTCAATCGGTACTACCCCCATTGACCCACACAGGATCTAACCCACACATGATCGGTATGTCCTGACCTACATAGGATCATTAAACACTGACCCACATAGGATTTGAACGACATGGTATGGGTATGCGTTGACACAAATAGGATTACTAAGCGTTGTACCACACAGGATCTGTAAGTGTATAACCACACAGGATCAGTGGATATTAATCTCAATATGATTGATCTCTAACCTCCACTTAACTACCAGCCACTAGATTCCCTCTCAAAGAAAGTTTGATTATAGGTGTATCCAATACTCAAGCTATTGGTCATACCTCAACATCCACTATGTTCTATGAAAAATTATCAAAAAGGACCACCATGTTGTAAGGTTTCCAACATGATAGAAGGTGCGTCAGTCGGACGCTCGGTCTGAGATTTATATGCATTTTTTTTGAGGTCCTGGTTGGATTTGAGTTCGATCCAACCGTTCCATACTCCAAAATTATCCAAAACTCAACTGGATTATACCAAAAATACCATCCTTCTTCGAGGGTTCATATTCCATAGACGATTATTCAAACAGTTACTCAGATTTCATGTTATGTCTCTATTAGCGAAATTGTTCCTCGAAGGGTCTGTGTCCATCCAGACCCAACCCAACCTAGTTCGGGGCGACTCAGCCCAGTATGGTTCGACCCTACCAAATTTGGGATGACCGAACCCGGTCCAGGTCTGACCCGGCTGGACCCGAATCATCTTGGGCCGACTCGGATGCATTGGGAAAAGGTGGTCTTGGCCCGCTGGTCCGCGGCCCAGCCCGACCAGCCTAGGCGGATCGGCTTGCTGGGCTAGCGTGTCCCGACCCCCAAAGGGGAGTGGTCTGGCCCGCGGAGGGGTGTAGCCAACTGTAGCCATGGCCCATAGGGCATGCAAAACATGGAATGCAGATGGGAGTGACCTTCTGGTTGGGTTCCACCCTAGAAATCACGAGGGGTATAGCCTCCCCCTTTCCCTAAACGACAATGTTTTTTGGGATCAGAAGAAGCAGTGACATGTGGAGCCTCCTGGTCACCATTGGACCAATAAGGGCGGGTCCCCCCTCAAGTGTTATGGCATTGTGTCACATCCAAGACCAGCGGTGCACAAGGACACATCACTCCACCTCCACCTCCGCGGTCGGCCCGTGCTGGATGCCCTGCTCGACCACCTCGGCTGGAAAGCCACGACCCTCTCCTCCTGCAACATGTGATGGTGCACCACACCACCTCAACAGCCAGCCGATGCCAGTCTCTCCACTATCTAGAATAGAATAGTGTAGTTTTCTCCTCTTGTGGTGCACAATGCCCCAACGCTTCCATCATGTCTGACAATTGCCAACATCCCCCATCGCCTAAAGGCGCGGGTCTTCTGTGTCGTCATTCCAGAGCCACTATGTAGGTGTCACCATGCAAGTGCTTCTATGTTGGTGCGTCTAATCTGGTGCCACACTGTTACACACCTACATCCTTCCACGGGTCACCAAGTGAGGTCCAATGGAAAATTTGATCCATCTGAAGGAATCAACGGCCTCCAAAAGATTCCATCTTTATCATGAGGCCCTCTATTACGGGTTCCATCCAATACAAGTAAAAAGGTCCACGAAGAACCCATAGATCAACAAGGGCAGAGGGACCGAGCCTTGTTCATTTGGCCCGCGACCTCCCCTTTAGAATCCTAAAATGGGAGGGGATATGTAATACATCCAATCGTGAATTTAGACATGAAATAAACCCTACCTCATGATCGTTGGAGAACATCAACTTTGATGAAGAGTCAGTGTTCGTTGATCGGTGGTGCTCATCACCACCCAATGGTACCAATCCCATCCACCAAGTGGTTGGTGTAATGAAACATTATTCGATGTTTGACTCTTGGTGATGTTGTTCCAATACTCCTCCCCAAGATCCATATAAATAGGAGATGGGGAGGGTGAGTAATGCACATTAATAAATGAGGGTTCATTTAAAATGAACCTTCCTAATTCATAAGGCGCTGTTACATAGTATTTGAGGAGTAAATCCATTTAATGGCTGGACACGTCATTGGTTCCACCACCACCACATGTTCGTTAGAGGAAAAATGCATGAAAAAAATTAACAATTTTATTCTATAATTCTTTAAAAAGTCCAAAATCTAACTTTTTCTCCCAACCTACTCAGTCGAAGTGAAGCCTCTCTTAATCGAATACCCATTCTATGGATTTAACAGTGACCTCATATATTTAATATGAGAACCGGTCCAAAAGTTGAAAAAAATACCCACACCATTACTAAATGTTCCATAAAAAAGTTCAGAAATTCATTCTGCGCACACCGGTTCTCAGAATCACACACCATCAATTTTCACAGACTCGTAATAATTCCATATGATTAAAACAAATTACATGTAAAATTTGGGTCTGTAGATTTCAACCAAGCACCGTATATGAAATATGATCACACACCACATATTCCCAATGATCATTCCAAAACAACCCTTTCAATAAAAACAACTTTTTATTGAAACCCATTTTTTTCAAACTAATTTCTATTCCAATCCATTTCAATGCCAAACCATTTCAATAAATCATTTTTTTATTGAAAAAAAATTCTTTTGAAAACACCATTTTAATCTACCATTTATCTATTGAAGAAATTCCATAATTTTAAATCATGATCATAAATTCATGAAACTTAACCACCTATGAAAAACTATTCACTAAGATCATGTAATTTCACAAAAACAATAAATAATCAATAATGATGATTGATTCATGATTTTTAATAATAAATTAATTTTAAATAAACAAATTTTGATCTATTATAATAAAATATAGATATAGGATTTGAGAGAGGCCTCCTACCTTAATGGTTTTGAAGAAACTCGACAACAGTCAAATAACACACAAGAATGCAGGTCGAATCTCCAAGAGAGGCCTTAGCTCTATTAACCTAGAAATATCCCGACTAAACATTTAATTATACGGAATATAAAAAATTATAAGAAACCACTATAGGTGTATATTTGAGAAATAACAGATATTACTGATGTAGATCAAGAATATCTAAGGAAATGTGTAAAATTAGAAATGAATGGTGACATACCTTAAGATTTAG
Source organism: Viscum album (assembly GCA_963277665.1). Classification (NCBI taxonomy): domain Eukaryota; kingdom Viridiplantae; phylum Streptophyta; class Magnoliopsida; order Santalales; family Viscaceae; genus Viscum; species Viscum album. The sequence goes on along the minus strand of OY728164.1, from coordinate 915,012,690 downwards.
ATCATGATTCCTAGAATGCAACTTTGATATCTTCTTATAGCTTGAAAAAACATCATATTTAGGATTACATGTCATTAAAAAACATTTATCTACACATAGGAGGTGTATATATATGAAAATGAGAAGGGCATAAGGATGAGTTTTAAGAAAACAGAAAAGAACCAAGAAGATCATCACTTAAACCAGGAATCTGGCATGAAATCGCCAAGATATGGCTCTAGGTTGGCTCCAGCTCATGTGGGTAGAGTTCTACAGTCTTTAGGGAGAAAAATATCGAAATTGAATGGTTTTTAATCCATGAAGAAATATATCGACCAGAAATGAGTTTTCTCCTAGAGAATAAGATATAGATTTGGCCTCTGTGAATGATTTCACCAAATGGTTTGGGCCAACTGTGTATGGATCATGAGACCTTGGTTTTTGAACCAAAACACCTTATAAAACCACAAAACACTCTAATTATTCACCTTTAACCTTTTTATGGAAACATCTTCCTCTATATAAACATCCCACATTATTGATACAACCCACTTTATGAAAGAAACCAACTTTATGAAAACACATATATTTATAGAAACACCAAACATCATGGTGACACACAACATTATGTAAACATACAACTTTATGGAAACAACCAAAATTATGGAAACACCCAAATTTATGGAAACATATTATTTTATAGAATATCCCTATTTTATATATTCTTCCGATTTTATGGAAACATCATATTTTATGGAAACCCATGCCCAAAAATACCATTTATAAAAAAACTCAACTTTTACATAAAAACATGTGGGAAGTGTTATGTAACAAAAAACAGGGGTACTAAATTATCCCCACCATCGGTCTTTCCATCCTTATAAAGTAGAAAAACATTTATGGCCAAAAGAAGTTTTCTCCACTTCTCTATCATTTCGTTCATCAGTGCCTTGACAACCGTTGGTGCATTCATTGGACCGAAATTCATGACTATATATTCACAATGGACATATCGGCATCTGAAATATGTATTCAAAATATCTTCATTCTGATCATGTAATTTTTGATACCTTGATCAAAAATAAATCTGTGAGAACCACTGAGCTCCCCTCAATTGATCTAATAGATCATGAATGCATGGTAGTGGTTAATGATTCATCATCATATCATGATAATGCTTAAGATAAGGAAAAAACAAACAAATAGTTCCATATACATTCTTAACAAACAAGACCGGTGCTACCCACAACGATGTACATGGCTGAATGAAACCTTTTTACCAGTTCCTCCAACTTCAGATAAACTTCCCTTAGCTATTTTGGTGACATTATGTATGATGGAAGGGAAATTGGGATAGTCCCTAGAAGGAGATCAATCACAAACTCAATTTCCCCTATAAGTGGTAACATTGAGAATTGTTTTGGTAAAGGCTTTTGGAATTAGTTCGGACACTAGTGGAAAACATGTTACCTTGATTTGTTCCATCACTTCCAAAGTCAATGTTTTCTTACCGATAAGAAATTGTTCCCACTATTGATGACAACAAGCTCTCTGCACATTTATTTACAATCGTCCTTTATCTAGAGTAACGATCAACTTCGTCCTCGGTCATGAATCTAACTGTTCTCCTATGAAATTCAATGTGATCCTTAATCATTGTCATCCAATAAATGACCTGGATTACGTCATAGCCATCTATCTCCAATATAGAGATATCCAATTTCAATTAATATCACTACATAGTTTTAGGACATGCACTATACACAAATTCCTTATATTCTCATTCACTAAGTGGGTTTTGTAGTCTTTTCATATAAGAAATAAATAAATTTATTAAATATATAAAATAGGTTCTCTACATCCTCTTATTATTATTTCTAGAGTTATCATCTCTTCTAGTGAAGACAATCATACTTCATCCACTTGGATTTTTGGAAGTGACAAATATTATAAACAGGTTATCCATTTGCATTCCCAAGACAATAGTTTTAATAGCTTGAATGATGCTTTGGACCAACTAGTGGTTGATCTATGGTACAGGTTCAACAATATTTTCAACAACCTCTTCTGACTAGTTCTTATGATTCCTATCAAGTGCCAATTTCTAAACCAACAACAAACTCTTGATGTCTCCATATCTCTTACTACTAATGTCTTATTGATTTAAATTCTATCACATAAACTATCATAACATTGTTTTCAAAAAACATCCTTTTTCAACATTCAACCATTTTGGAAAATAAATCCATTATTTATTTTAAAAATCACACCATTTACAAAATACTCCAAATAACATCGTTTTAAAATCTTCAATTTCGAAAACAAATTCTACATTTTTTCAAAAAAAATCACTTTTCCATCAAATCATAAACCATCACTCCAAATGAATTATAAAATCCTAGTCAGAATTAATTTTTATAAAATTTATTTTATTGTTGTCTCATTTTCTAATCCCCTAACAATGAGGTTTCAAAATCCTAGAAGTGTATCCAAACACATATTTACTCATCTCACTGGTAACATGATGATCAGAATAAAAGTGTTATCTACGTATTTTTATGCTATAAATTTCATGATCTGACAATCCTACGCATTTCTATGATATCAATCCAAAGGATGGGCATGAAGGAATTTAAACTCCAAGACTAGGAACAATAATGAATACTTGTTTGGAAAGGATGAAACAAACTGATATCATTTTTACCACCCAATAAGGACATGACTGGTACCCTTTGTAATGACCCACCCATTCTCATTATATTGAGAACACAACAAGTCATTACAAGACCTTATGAGAAATCCCAAAGATAGAAATAGATGGAAATAAATGCCTATGGGTATCAAATAATAGTGGGGGATGATTTACCCATTAAGAAATAATGAAACGAGCCAAAAACCAAGCCTTTCACTAAATGAAGAATGACAAAAAGTAAGAAAACTAAACAACTTCTTATATCTCAAAACCACATCATAGTGCGAAATAGACGAAGACCAAACATGTATCAAAGTACCCAGAATATAAACAACTAAATATCCCCATGAGACTACAAGACTTCATTATCCATAGGATCTATGCTACTTAATGACTGAAAAACCCAAACATCATGAGGTCATGCTAAACATGTGTGAAATATTACCATTGACCCTGTCCCAGAAGATAGCATCTTCCAAAGCACCAAAGTGAACTATAAGGGGAGAGTATAAATCTCAGTAGGTTTTCCCCAATGAAATCCCTACTTACACCACTAGGGTAAATGATTTAGAATCGTTTATATAATAAATTTTATATAAAACATTTTTTCAAATTAGTTTATAAAAAAATATAAACAAGTTTCCAAAAACATTTATAACCAAAAGCATACAACTGCACTTTAAACCATTCTTTCCATAATTTATTTTTCTAGAAAATAACTAATCAAAACATTAAAATAATTTCTCATTGTTTTTTGGTATAAAAAATCCCTTACACACAGCCACAAAATCATTCATAAATTCTACGTTATGACAGTTCCATACTCATGAGCGGTTTTTTCGCCGATCTACCATGTTGTCACAAGGTAATTATTTCTCATGTTCCATTAACTCTATTGCAATAAGAAAAAGGTCATATCTATAACAATCCCTATATATGAAACATTAACACACACCACATATTCTCAATTATCAAGAAAAAACTATCACTTCAATAAATACACCTTTTTATTGAAAACCATTTCGTTCAATACCATTTCAATGCAAAACCATTTAAATTCCAAACCATTTCAATATACATTTATTATTATTGAAAAAACAATCAATAGAAAACCCTCTTTTAATCAAACATTTATAAATTCAAGAAAAAACATAATTTAAAATCATCATTTTAAATTCATGATACTATACCCCTTTTGTACAACTATTCAGCAAGATCATTCAATTTCTTAAAAAACATAAATGATCACAAAAAATTATTTTTTCATTCTTTACAAAAGAAATTTATTTTAAATTAAAAAAATTGAATCAAATCCAGTAAATTCACGCATTTGGGGTTGAGAGAGAATATTACTTCTTCTAATATTTGACGAATCATAAAAATAGACAAAGAATGCAAATGAAGGCAGGTCAGTTCTCCATTAAGAGCCATAGTTCTCTTATCCTAGAAATATCAAGAATCAATATTGATTTTTTTGGCATAAAAAAATGTAGATATACCCAATATAGATTATTATATTAGAAATAATAGATATCAAAGAATTAGAGTTAAATATATCTATGAAAACATGACAAATCAAGAACGAATGGTGGCATACCTCCCGAATCGGATCATGATTCCAAGAAAGAAGATTAAATATTTCTCTTATATCATGAAAAATAGAATATATATCGTTAATTGAATTTAAAAAACTTAAATATACCCACATTATGTTTAGATTTATGAAAAATAGTAGGAGATAAGGAGTAGTTTTACGAAAACGAAAAAGAAAAAATATGATCAGAACTTGCACCATGAATTAGGCTTGAAATCGCAAAGGATGGCCACTAGGATGGCTCCAACATGGGGGTGGAGGGTTATAAAGACTTATAAGGAGTGAAATATTTAAATGGGTGTGTTTTAAATCCATAATTAATTATATAGAGAATAAAAGAGTAAGCTCTTAAGGAATAGGATCTAGATTTTTCTTTTGTACATAGTTTGACCACATAGTTTGGGTCAACCGTTAATGGATCGCGTTACATTCCTTTTGGTCCCAAAAATCCGTATAAACCCCCAAACTCTCCCAAACATAACATTTACCCTTTTATAGAAACATACACGTCTATTGAAACACCCCAATTTAAGGAAACACCACACTTTATTGAAACAACCAACATTATGGAAACACTGAGATTTATGGGAACACCCAACATTATGGAAACACCCCAAATTATGAAAATAACTAAAATTATAAAACCAACCAACATGATGAAAAAAAAACATTATGGAAACAACAAAATTTATTAAAACACACAATTTAATCCAAGGTCCCTATTTTATCAAAACTCCTTATTTTATGGAAACTCCTTATTTTTATGGATACCCATGCCCATGAAAACTCTTTAGAAACAACACATCTTTTACATAAATAAAATAAGGAAAAGGATTTTTACCCAAAACTGGGGGTAATAAATATAAGCTTTTATTGTAATATCAATATTTAATTTTATTTGAAGGAGTGTACAAACAAATTAGAGGTAGTGTTGGGTTCAAGAATCCCCCTAACACTAATACCTTGTTATTTAAGAACTTTTTTACCACATAAAAATAAATATTGTTTTACTAAAACATTAACAAAATTGTAGATTATGTTAAACTATTATAATTATTAATCAATAATATATTTTTGATATTATTCCTTAAATAAACTTTTTAATGGAAAATTTTTTAAAATCATTTTTCCAAAAAAATATATCTATTTTCCGATTTATCTATTTTTTTCAATGACGCATAAACATAAGAATAACTTATTATAGGAAATTGGAGTAAATATAATGACCCATAAATGTAAATTATATATAATATATTGCAATCATATTTAAGGGTGGTTATTATAAAACAATTTTCAACATCTTCATCGTAATTTAAAATAAACTAAATTGGGGTTTTTCAAATATATTGTTCTGACATATTTATTATTTTCATATATAAAAAATAAAAATATTTTATTAAATTAAATTTAACAATGTAATGGTAATATAATTATAAATTTTTTATATGTTTTAGATTATAAATAAAAATAACATATGAATATAGAAAAGTATCATGAAATAAAAAAGAAAAAATGGTATTAACTATTTCATGATGTTATTGATTTTGTAAGTCCTATACAGACATTTATTATTGCTGATTAGTTAATATAAAATGTTTAAAAAGATTTTATGGATCATTATATATGTGAATTGTGTTATGTATTTGTTTTGGTAAGTGAGGGAGGAGTTTTTTACAATGTAGGGATAATATGTTATTTTTAATTGAAGATAGGGATATTATTGTGTTATAATATTGAATAAAATATTAAATATTATGTTAAAACATAAATATGGATATTTTTGAAATTATTTATTATATATAAATAAATTTATTTATTACTTACCCACCATTATGAACGAAATTAATAATATCATTAAATTGAAAATTTGAAAAAATGATACAATTATATATTATTTAGATAAATTGAATTTAGTCAATGGACTATACATTGAACATTTTAATATTATGTTTATTGTTATAATGGACCCAATTATACTTTAAAAATAGGGAAGCATTAAACAACATATAACATATTAAGTAATTATTGAATCATCATTTTGATATAAAACATGTGTCAGTTGAATAAGAAATTTTTTAATCATCTTATAACAGTTTTTCTAATTCATAAAATTTAAAAAATCATCTTTTGAAAATATACCAGATATTTTTATAATAATTAAATTCATTGTAATATTATAATTTTATATCATACATATTTTTTATTTTCATAGAATAATTATTCTTATAATGAAATTCAATAAATTTATTTATATAATAAACTTCATTATATTAAAAATCAATTTCTAATAATGAAATTCGTTTAATGGATTATAATATATATTTAGATATGTTAAGAAATTAATAATGATAAATATTATTTACAATACATTTAATAATATTTATTTCAAAATAATAATCCAATTGTCTGATTGTTAATCTCATTTGTTAGAGTAATATTACTATGTTCATATTACCACCTACAATAACCATGCCATTCATTCATTCAACATTCACTAAAATTATTCCAGAGAAAAATATTATCATTCTCTAATAATTAGATTTTTTAGTAATATTATATTAAATTATGTACCTTTTTTGGATGATGAATCTTTCATATCATAATGATTAAAATTTTCCCACACTAGTATTATTAATTTAAATATTTTCACATCAAAATTATTATAATTTATATGGGTTTAATTGAGGAAAAATGTAATCAATCTTATTAATGAATGAATGTTTATCGTTTTCCATTTTATGTTTTTGAGTAATATTATATATTACAATATAGTACATATTTATAGAGGAAAATAATTTCATTTATAAATAACGGAGATTTAAAACAGGGAAATTAATTCCATTACTATATATAACATGTATCTTATTGCCCTCATTGATGAATTATTTCAATCAAATTAATAAAACCAATATTATAATTTTTTTATTAAAATTATATAGATAATAAAATTAAATAAAATAACTGATACATTCTATTGATTTCATTTCATATGACGGATAGGAATTATAAATTTAATGTATTGGCATATTAATTGACTAGTGTACTGTTTATTTTTTTTTGCAAATACAGAAGATCCTATTTTATGATTACCTTGATAATTTCACTATAGATTTTTTGGAGGACATATTCATATACCTTAAAATCTATGAGGTGAATAATATTTATTTATCAACCATTCTTGTGACTCTCTAAGAAAATGGGTCAACTACAAATTTTTTTAAATGTAAATTAATGATTCATGATTCTTAATAATTTTTCATATTCTATATAATGATATAATATTTCTAGATACATGAAAAATATTAATTTTGATAATGAAAACCACAAATAAAAATAATCGAGGATTTTAGTTTCCTTGGAGTATTAGGATAATATCAATTATTTGTATAAATTTTTTCCCAATTATCATAATCATTAACCATGTTGACATATAATGTATTTTAGTTCATATAGTCAAGAGAATGTAATGTATTTTCTGATGAATAATTGGTGAGAATTTTGAATTCACTGATATATACTTTACCATATTAAAGAGAAATATTTAGGATAAATATAGATTCATAAACGAACATACATGGATGTGACATTAATCAAAAATAAAAATCCGTTTCTAACCAAATAAAGATGTTTAAAATTTATTAATACAATTATAAAACCCATGATAATGAGTTAGAGGAAATATTATTTATATTATATATTTGTAGAAATTAAAATTGTAATGGAATATGAGAAATCTATTCAAATCAGAAAATGTTTGATGAACAATATATCCCAAAAATTTCCTACAATATGGGGAATTATGAGGTTAGAAATACTCAAGTATTATGGTTTCTTAATAGAATATAACCCTATAAAGGGAAATAAGTAACCTAATACTGTTAGTAGGAAACATAATAGATATTTTTCTAAAAATATTATGCGAAAGGATATTATATCCATGGATTCTGAAAAATTAGATATATTAATGATTATGGAAGGGAAATGACACATCTATCCCGATTTATTTTTAAAGCGTTGTTATTAAAGAATATAAAATGTTCTTAGATAGATGAGAATAATATGAAATGAAAAATAGCTATTTTGAATGAGTAAATGTTGTTGGAAATAATTAAAAAAGATTTTATTTTGATAATTAGAATGTTTCTATGTGTTCTATCAATGCTTGATCTGAATATATTATTATTGGATGATGATCATGGCTCAAATTAATCCATATATCATGGTTGAACCCAAATATATCGATATTTTAAGATATTTTTGTGGGATAAAATGAAATACAAAATTCTAAAAAATAAAATAAGATTATAGATTTTTAATCAGTAAAAGATAAACTATATCATCATAAAAAAGTCATGAAACCTATTTCTATTAAATTTTGGAATGTAGATGATACTAACAAAGGAATTAAAATAGGATTTCCATAATACGGTTAGATAGATTAATTCAATATGGTTCATTATTGACCACCATAATAAGTATATATATTTCATCACTATAATAAAATATCAACATCTTCAGTTACGTGGGTGACTATATTTTAATGAAGTTATTAGAATTCATTGTGAACCACCTTCAATATTAGAATATTTTTATGTTCTATTAATATATAAATTATATAATAATATTCAAAATAAAAATTAAAATAGGATAAATTTGATCCACATTTATCACTCTCCTTATTAAGTGAAATATGAAATGGAAAATCTAAAAATAGAAGTTATATTAAAGGAATTTCCCATATACATTCAATTTATGTAGGAAAAGTATTTACCAATTACATAATAAAAATAAAATAATATATGCCTGTAATGAATTAAAATGGAACTACATGTGGTATATTATGGAAAATTCTATCATAATATCACTTTATTGAAAGATGCTGATGAAAAAGAGATTAGAGGGCTTGGTAATTTTTATGAGATAATGCTGATAGTGAAGACTGTTCAAAATAAAATTATTGAATCTAATTTTTGTAAATGAATTTATCCAATAACCAAAGGAAGGATTTTAAATGTCAAGCTATAGATCATGTTTTCAAATTATTGGATCATAATAACTGTGTTAAAAAATTTGTAATGAATGGGAAACATTCTCCACGGAAAAACTAAACATAGAAATTCTAAAATGAATAGAGATGTGGCATGTCATTTGGAAATACAAATTCTCATCACTAATGATCATAATTTATTCTATGTAACTTTATTCTAAAGGTACATTTCAGACCAAAAGAATTGTAGTACATATGAGGAATAAAAATTAGAACATGATTTATCTTATTAGAAAGAGTCTATCAATATTATTTACCTCATAGAACATGTCATGTGGAATAAAATAACAATATTGGTAAATGTGATTTGGAGAAATCATCTGAGTAATGAGGAAACATGTAAACCATAATAATTTAAGGTGAATAAAAACCCACATCTAATTAAGAGGTGATATTTGTGAATTTTTATGATGAAGGTGGGGGTTTAATGTATCACCTACCATTATATTGAATATTGTTACCTTCTAATTTTTTAGAAAACATTTTATAATCCATTGAAAAATATTCATGAGTGTCATCAAATCATTTATTAAATTTTTTTTGAATTAATTTTTATTAATTTTAATTATTTATAAATTTTACATCTAAATATAATCATTGGGATAAATTTTTAGATTTTTAATAAATTATTTGTTAATTAATTTTGAAAAATAATGATTTTATATAAAAATATTCTTTTGACATTAAATGATATACTAATTACTTTTAATAATATCAAACCATTTTCCATAAAAATATTATATTATTTTAAATTTAATATAATTCTTATAAAATTATAATGGTGAACATAAAAATATATTAATATATATTTATGGAAAATATAACAATGTTTTTCCTTCAATTTTTTTATTTTATATTTTTTAATATAGAATGTCCACAGTTCTATTTGATTTTATTTTCTAGTATAATAATATGTCTAGTTATATTAATTATATTCCCAATAATTTTATTAGAATCAGAATTATAATTTATTTTCATATAAATAATTTATAGAAATATAACTAATAAATTTGTATAATTGATATCATTACATAATGAACAGATCAATTTAAATTAATTAATAAAAATCAAAAAAAATAAATGTTGTAATATAATATATATATATATATATATATATAATAATAATAATAATTATGTTATATGGTGAAAATAATTACGATTCTCTATAAATAATAAGAAAAATTAATTACCTTGTTTAAGATCATAATGGTTTACCAATGGATTTAAACAAAGAGGTAAACATAAAATTTCTAGAAAAAAATGTCTGATTAATTATAAAATGATTTACATAAAAAATTAATATATTATAATTTAATACCTAAACATCGAGTTCCACATTATCAAAAAACATATCATATAATTGAAATATTTTATATATTTCCATGTGCATCTATCTCCTTATTTATAAAATGTTGTTTCATCTTCTCCCTTATTCAAAACCATTAAGCACACTAGATCCATGATGGCCAAACCTAAATTCTTCATAGACTCCATCACATTATTATAGATCTTCATGTCATCTCTACTGAACTACCAATGCAAAATAATGTTTGGAGCTAATGGATTTGAATTCAAGATGATGTGATCATATCTACATAAAAATTCAAATACTATTTACTATTCTACACCCTATAATTTAATTTTAAACTAAAAAACATAAATACTGATATTCATAAATATAGTGATATAATATTCATATTATTGTCTTGTAACATTTCTATTTTTCCCATGTAATGCCTTCTATTTTTGGACATAAAGACATCAGATAAATAAACTAATTTTTTCAAGACCCCTTATCGAGATGAAATGTGCTTATAAGGCCCCAAGATACTAGAATTGATCATAGAGTTATAATATATATTAATTAAATGGATGGACTTTTTTTAGAAAAATAGGAAATAAATAACATATGGGTTCTCAGATAAAAAATATGACTACACTGTTTAGATTACATCACGGGTTTTACAACATGTATACATTATACATTTAGGTGTGATGAATTTTTAAAAAAGTTTCCATTGGTGTGAAAAGAATAAATAATTTATTTTACACATAAATTAATTCTATTTGGTGGTGCGAAAACCTAATGTTCATCTATTTAAACATGATTATGTGTAATTATTTGGTTTTAATGCATTACCTAGATAAATGAGAGAGATCCTTAGTGGTAGCCTTGGCAGGTTATGATGAATTATTTTGGATCACATATGCTAATGAAAATCAAGAATATATCTAATAACTATAAAATCGGTTAATTCTTCATCAAGGATCAATCCAACTCAATGTAAGAAATTAATTATGGGTGTCTTTATCAGTATTTTGTTTTCCAACAATGTATGTGAATCAATCAATAAACAAATTGAGCCATGGATTGATCATATTGCAGTTATGTGTTATATTTAACAGCGAATAGAGTTTTATATTTTCAATTATTTTATATCTATTCGCTCATAATTATATTTATAAACGAATCAAGAAGAAAAAGAACCTTCGAAAAGGTTTAATCCACACATTTTATTTGTAAATTTCATTCCTTATTCTACACATATTCATCTAATGAAATTCATTTACCTAGAAGTTTGATGTATACTAGATATTATATTATTGTGCAGACATTCATCAGTTAAAGAAATAAATAAGATAGATGTATAAGTGATCATGGATGTGGTTGGGAGGAATGATGATTTTAGAGGATTGATTAGTTAATAGTTGGAAATACATGTTCTTAAAAATATTGGGATTCAATAATGGTGCATCTCAATGTATGTTTTCTAATAATATTGATGTATATAATTTGGTTAGTAAGGTGACGGAGAGGCTCAGTTAGATCAAGTATTCAATCTATATATTATGTAAACTGTGGAACTAGAGTCATAGGTAGTAGAGGTATATGTCAGGGAAAAACTGTGAGTTACTTAAAATAGCACAGTACAAATTCTGTAATTTGGAATGACACACCATGTCGTAGCATGGCTAATATGAGAGTGTATCCCTCGAGATTAAAAGTATATCATTACATGTGACATGTTTCACAAACCATGTGACCATTAACATGAATGTTTTGGTGTATCTCGGAGGATACAAGGACATAGAAAAGTTGAGGTACATTACATAGCCATTGTACATCTACTCAGTGAGGTACTCTAAAATTTATGGTAAAAAGGCCACGACCATGTTCATGGACAATTTCTAGTGTACATAAAAATAGACACATTAATTTCTGGTGGTACATGAGTAAAATCAGTGCTAATGGGAAATTCTATGTAATCTCAATACAAGCTTTATACATCAATAATGAGGAATTAGACCTATTTTATATTTAATAATCGACAATTTTGTTATGGCGCCTTCCCTTTACCCTTTCACCAAGGGTCTATTATAGAATAATTTCTTTTTTTTATTGGATAAATATCCCCTCTGAGGAAGTCCATTCATAGATATATTTATTAGAATCCCTCTATGGAAAAAATATTGAGAACCTCTTACATCATCTACCCTAGTTAGGGTTCTCTAATCCTTCATGAAAAAATATATAGATAATTGATGATCTATTTACAGGGTTAATTCACATTGGAATAATGGTATACCCATGGCCTTTGGTGAATCCTCGTTTGTGTATCATTAATTTTTGACTTACACTATATACTTCATTTGGGAATAATCATTATGAACCATATCTCAGATGGACCCCATCAGTGTTATCTAACTCACGGTGTGTGTCTTCCAAAATGTGGTTTGTATATGACCATTGAGATAGATTCATATAATTCAACCAATTTATTGATCATGCCTTAGATTATAGGTATATATTGAGTATATATGGTTGATCTTGTTATGTATGCACTTTTTTATATCCCTATTATTAACTGAAAACTATAATTTATTATATATGGTTAGTAATAAAAACCCTTGATTTTCTTACATGGATATTAAACCTTTTTAGACGAATATTCATTAAAATTTCAAAAACACATGTATAAGGATTGGAATTGTTTAGTGGATTTGAAAATTTGAAACACAACATATAATCTAGAGAATGATATAAATGTTTCCAAAAAATATCATATCCTTATCTATTAATACATAAAAAAATTGTAACATCATGAAAACATATAAAAAGGGTGTTCTCATATATTTAGTGGGTCAAATATGGAAAAATAAATCCTAACATAACCAAAAGGAATAGAAATAAAAAATAATCATTTAAAAGTCATATACTCTAAACATAAAATCATGATGTCATTACATGGAATAATTCATAAAATTTCATAAATAATAAAAAAACATATTCAATGAGAGAAATGACATTGGAAATGAAATTTTAGAAAACAAATATAAATATAAATTCATGCCCTTATCATCCAATGCTCATTTCCAAAACCATCATATTGAATAATTTCACTTACATAACTAGGTTCACATCCCATTCCATCGAATTATTACTGAACCATGTTTACTCTTGATTAAATCATGTATTACTAAATCGAGTTTACTCATATTACATTAATGTGTTAGTTAACTGAGATCAATACCAATTCTATCCCTATGTATCCCATGATATATAAATATTTACCCAATGAATTGAAAGAATATATAGTCCCCCTAAAACACAAAATAGATACCATACATATGTGGTATATATGAACATAAATCATATTGGAGCCCAATTAAATTGTTTTTCAAAATCATTTTATCATAAGACAAATCATAGAAAAGTAAAAAAAATTCCCAAGGATTAATCCATAAATAACATTAACTGTATAGAGAATGAATAAAAATTGTATCATTGAATAATATTCTTAGTAGAATATGTGTAACATCAAGTATTTTTTAAATGGAAAATAAATTTGATATATTAATTGAAATCATTATTGAATAATATATAAATTCTATTTCGTAATATTTTTTAAATTTTTTTACCAAATTTAATATAAGTGATTTTATTTGAAACTAATATTTTATTATTTTAAAGGATGATTCAAGAAATCAATTCATCATGAATGTTAAAAAATATATTAATTCCATAAAAAAATATTACTCTCATACTTTTTTGTAAATTTCACAAAGTTCCAAGTTATGAAAAAATAAAAAGATTCCTTAAAAACCATTCAACCAAAATTCAATCATGGGTGAAGTGAAATTGTTTCATTTTAGATGAAGAGTAATAAACATAGAAAAAAAATTTAAAAACAAGGAAATGAAATAAAATTATTCCTCATTGGATACTTATATATAAATATTCTCAAAAAATAATGACATTGTAAAATTAACCCTCACAACATTATAATCCATCAAATAATGTACCCCTAAAATAGTAAGAATTATATGGATATGGAAATACCATAATAATAAGAATAATAATCATAATAATATTCATGGGTAGTATATATACCATATAAAATAATCAGATAGTGTATAATGAATGTCTCTCATAAAAATATAATTCAGAGAAAAGAACCTTAACTTATGTCTTGAGTACCCTTGTATATGTTCCAACATCATGTGTGATAAATATTATTAATCTATTCATATAAAAAATAAAAATATTAAAATTAACTGAACTATATATTATTTACATATGACTATATATTAGATTGTTATTAATAATTTGATGGTAAACATATGTCTTCAGTAATAAATGACTTGTTTCGGCCTCATGTTTTAACTCTTTATCCTTTATTCTCAATCATATTTTATCATTTAAGCATCTCTATAATGATTAAAATGATATAATTATCCTTTATATTATTTATATATGTGTTCATAGACATTATTAAATTTTATTTATAGTAAATAAAATACATCTTTCATGGTGACGGTAGGTCGTATGTTTGCATGAATGATGTTTCCATTTAATTTTAAAATTAAAAAAAAATTAATTGATATATTATTCATCTAGAATAAAAATAATGTCATATATATTCAAAAAAATTATCCTTTTTATTATCTATGATAAATAGAGATGAAGAATTAATCACATCGCTTTTTCGAAATGGGTTTCCAAATATGTACACAAAAGTGAATATATCATTTTTTAAAACATCATATTTTTTTTTAAAAAATTATAATATTATCCTTGAAGAAAAATATAATTACTTCTTGAATATCGTACATAAATATTCAACCCATCATAAATACAACTAATGAAGGATGCTAATGAAATATTACTTATATCACTACTTGTAGATGGTATGTTGTACATATGCCCGAGCTATTCATTAATTTTTTTGTTTGATGGGAAGCAGGTGTATAGATGTATGTTCCAAATCATAATATTATTTAATAATGTTGAAGATGATGAATTATTAATTTTATGATATATTTTATAAATTTATATGAGGTATAGTGAAATAGAAAAACAGAGTTACCTATTATAGTGATTAATTCATCTTCAAATTAGATCCTTTAGAGATCATCTATAGTGCAAAAGAGATTGTCATTTGGGTAGACCAGAACAACAATAAGATGACATATCATGTGTAAAAGATACTTTTATATAGTATTGTTGATATATAAGTCTTAATATGCTGTGAATATGGATGCAAGAGGTTCCCATTAATATTTGAGTTGAGAGAATCTTTTGTAATTTCAAAAAATATTTCTTTAACATAAATTCAATCTCAATAAAAATTCATCAAAAATTACATATATATGAAGAATATATAATTTAATATTCTAATCTCATAAAAAAATATATTCTAAATCGTGTTTTGGGTTATTTTAAAATATTTTAATTTAATTAATTGTTGGATAACCTATTTAAAATTTAATTATTATAATAAATTTTTCAATAATTGACGGATGTACTATTTAATTGTGATTTTTAATTTTTACCATAAAGAAACAATATATATAATTTTATATGATTATGTAATTTTTGTAATGTTTTATTTTTTTAAATAGTGTTACGAAATATTATTTTCATAAAATATCATTAGGGTCAGTTTTGACACTATTGATTGCTTGGAATTTTAAAAATATAATGATAAAAAAATTTACATCAAAATTAATATTTTATTATATACCAAAGAGGACAAGATCTTCAAGAAAATTTATTTATCATATAATATTTTAAATCTTTATTTATTTAAATATTTTTAGTAACAAATATTTTATATTTCCCTAGAAATTATTATACATTAGTATTGGGAAATTAGTTAATAACCATTTAATCACCATAAAGATTTAATCTAAAATACCATGATGAAGATAAATATTATATATATTATAATAATAAATATAATCTTCTATTTATTTTTTGAAAAACATATATTTTAAATGATAAATTATATGAAACATTATTGTGACATCAATACATTTTAATTAAATAAAATATAAAAAATAACATATTCTAATATATATGGCCCAAAAATTTTAGAAATAAATTTTAATTATGAAATAATGTTTATTAATTTAAAAATTATAATTTTTTTCATTCATAATATACTTATCACCCCATGTTAACTCTTAATGGATATTTATGACAATGATAAAGTCATTTTAGGACTTTATTTTATTTAAATATTATATATGTAATTTTCATGGAAAAAGGTCCGTTAAAAAGTAGTATTTCCACCCCTTTTTTTGAGGGTATATTTTAATTTGTATATTTCTTT
Source organism: Viscum album (assembly GCA_963277665.1). Classification (NCBI taxonomy): domain Eukaryota; kingdom Viridiplantae; phylum Streptophyta; class Magnoliopsida; order Santalales; family Viscaceae; genus Viscum; species Viscum album. Next base: position 914,995,762 of record OY728164.1, on the reverse strand, counting down.
TTTCATGTGTTTGAGGCATTTCATAGTAATTATAATTTTATATTAAACCTAAATTATCAAATTTTACCTTTTGTTGGAAAGAAAATTTATCATGATTACTATTCATATTGTCAAATAACAAAAGGGACATATTTTAAAAATTTAGACCATAATAATCCAATTAAATTATTAAATTTTCTGAATTTAAAACATATATTTATCATAATTTCATTTAAAATGAAACAATTAAACTACAATGAAAAATGGTTTTCAAAATTTGCAATTTTAAAATGCAATATAATTTTATAATAAATTCAAGTATGAAAACCTTTTAAAAACCCATATTTTGATTATTATAAATAAAATTGATCTAATTAAATAAAACTAAATTCTAAAACATTTTTTTACATTGTATTCATTTTAAAAAAAACATAGTTTTCAATAAAAGTCATATTTTTACAAATAAACATAACATTAATCTTATAAGAAAAAATAAATGAATCCACCAAATTATATTTTTATTTATTTTATTTAAAAAATATGTATATTATTTAAAATATAATTTTTAAAACATAAAATTCATGATTGAAAATAGGGAACCATCAAATGGTGAAAATCATTCTTTTTAGAAAAATAATTAATTTATTTATAAATTTGGATTTCATCATTTCCCATGACTAAAACAAATCGAAAAATAATGTTAATAATTAGAATAAATATATTATAAATATAAATCATTAATATATTCTAACAATAAATATTTTTAAATATATTGGAATAACACACTTCTGCATATTTAGTTAGTTTTTAGGAAAACATTTCTTTTTATTTGATAATGGTTTTTACATTAATTTATAATTAATTGGTAATAAAATACTATATACATGTATAAACCATTTATCATGATTTTTTAATCATGTTCATACATTAAATTATAATATAAAGGTTATAATTTTCATGAATAAACAATTACTACATTAAAATGATGTTTCAAAGAAACATTGTGTTACATGTAATGGAAGCTACTCAAGTATTGCATGAAATCAAGAAAACCATGGAATTATGTAATTTTTAAGAAAAAATTATGTTTCACATAAAAAATATATAGGTTTTAATTTATATATCATACACAAATTAATTCATAACCTTAATTTAATATTGGTTATGAAAGGGTTAATAGTGTAATTTTTTTCCCTGGAAATCCACATCGTAAAATGAATAACAAAACCTTCTTTTAAAAGGTAATCTTGAAAACATAATGGTTACCCAACGACACTGAAAAATTGTTTTCTACCTATGATAACATAAATAGAATGTGGAAACATGTATATATAAGATAAATTTTAACCAACCTGTAATGATGAATATATATAATGAATACATTCAATGTAATTTTAATGACGACAATACCTTGGAAGAAATGGGTCTGGGAAAGGTCATTAATATTATAAAAGTGATGATATTAGGATATCATTTCATTTAAAAATTAATTAAATATAAATATAGACATGATTTTATTTCAAATATATAATCATACTATTTTTTTGTTCATAGATCAATCACCACATCATTCTTACTCCATAAAATGATGATGAAATTAAATTTCCAGAATATCAATTGGATCACAAGATCCATATTGCAATGAAAAGTCAATTGTTCTATATCTAGTAATCATCACAATAAAAGTGTTAATACATGATATCCAAGATGAATAAATTTTCATATTACTAAACCTAGTACTACAAAAAGTATTTCTACATAAACAACTTGAAAAATGGCATCCCTTATAAACATTCCAAAAGATTAAAATAAAATACATTCTAAAGAATGTAAGTAACATTAATAATGGAAGTCAGCATTAATCACCCCAAAAATGATGTAGTGAATAATTTTTTAAAATAAAACATTTGAATACCATTATCTTGTATTCTCTTGAAACATGTTAATAACCTATATTAGCATAAATCCTTATTAAAACATTTCATTACTTCATTAATTAACTCTTTACTCCTAATGTCCATTTGATAATTCTATAAAATCAATAAAAGATATCATAAAACAACTTTTTATCCCATTAGTCATAAGTTCTATAGTACTATAAAATTTATAATCAAACATCTCTTTGTGTCATTATCCCAAAATCATGAACATATTATGGGTTTTTAGTCTCATAATAATTTATTTTCAAAAAATATCTCCATACCACCTCAATCATATAATCTCTAATCATTAGGGAAATAATATAGTGGTAAAATGAATAAATTTTTTTTTATTACCATAATGTATTTCAATAAAAGTATTATTTAATTCCAAAATATAAACACTAAATCATTACATCACTTCATTTTCTTACACCGCATCACCAATATTTATTACAAGAGATGTAGCTTTTCCATTACCCTTATAAGGTTGAAAACATCGATTAACAAAATTAGCACATGTATTTGGGAATTTGTTATCATAATTTCCATTTTTCAATCATTGAAACACTTACATGAAAGAGGTTACTGCATTAGAGAATTATTTTTTATTCCAACTACATTAGAAGTAAAATTATAAATAACCTTATTTCACACACATAAAACATTTTTCATTCCCCTTTTAGAATTTACTTCATGATTCATTACACATATTGAGAATAATATATAACTATTATCCTTAACTCCATAATATTTATAAATATATTTTATTTATATCCTTCTTTTCATATAAAAACCTTGAGATAGATGGAAAATTTGAGTCTTTTATTTTGTACGATGTATAAAGGGAAGGAACACAAAAAAAAATAAGTCATTGAACTCTTCCAAATATAGGGTGTAAATTTTATCATGTTGTCATATATTCTATAAACGTTTCAATAATTTATTCACTTAACCTTCTAAGATATAAGTTCCAAACATAATTTTGTTACATTCATAAAAATGAAAAATGTAAAATATATTTTCAATGGAACATATCTATTTCTCTTCAACTACTCGATCTGTAATTTCACTAGAATATTATGGTTGTTTCTATAATAATGATTAAAGAAATTAATGTTGCATAATTTGGTTATTTGGAATCCTATTAGGATTAAATTCATTATAATGTTTTGTGGTTATATAAACATGATTCTACATTCTATATCTTATAACATTAAATTTCTCAATAGGATAATAATTGAATTGAAAATCGCATTAAGAAGTAACATGGTTACTTTAGGTACCATTAAATTATTAATACTATCTTAATAATGATAGTAACACAATTAATTTAATGAAACCCAACTAATCAATTCAAATGTAATTCCATATATAACATCATATGCTTAATCCTATGATTACATTGATTGTACAAATAATCTTGTATTGTAACCCATACAAAAACATATGCTTAGGGAAATCCCTAGTCATATCATAAAAAATATAATTAGGGATCTCAATAATGTTTTCTCATACTAATATATAAATATAAAATAAATATTTTCTATGATACCAATTAAAACAACCCATGATTTTCATACATAGATGTTACATCTTTTTAGATGAATATTCATTACATATTCTAAACACATTCATGATGAACATAATATTTTAGTCCCTTTGGAAATATGGAACACAAATACTAATATGATTAAATAAATTCAATGTTCATGGTAAATATCATACACATTAGTATTCTTATATAAATCCTCATTTTATAACCTAATCAATTAAATTTACAAAAAAGTCATGGTAAGATAGTTAGTAACGGTAAAAATAGAGATATAAATCATAAAAATATCATAACACATAGTTTTATAAAAATATGTGAGAAAAAATTATTCTATTTTAAAAATAATTATATAATAAAATTGAATAAATTTTTAGTTATCATAAAGAATAAAAAAACTTATTCTAGGATATTAATAAAAAAAGATGTGTAATTTTTTCATTGACATATGTAGAGAAAATCATGTCCGTATTATCCAAGAAAAATTAACAAAATGATAACATGATAAAAATACATTAAAGAACCATGTTCACTTCACTTCATTCCATAAATTACCTAACTAATTTTAATAATGATCTAGTAATATATAACACAATCAATTTTAGACTTTTTCCTATCATGTAATACTATTATAATATCACTTCTTCTTTCTATAATTAATATCAAAGGAGATATAAATATTTACCCAATTTATTAGAGAGAGATATAGGTCTCAACCATTAGATAATGAAAACAACCCATATGTTTTCTAGTAGATCACAAATATTATTATAATCCAAAAAATTGAATTCATAAACATTTCATCATTACCATATCCTGGAAAATAAACAATATTCAGGAGGATCCATCATTCAAAAATATAAAAAATTTAGAAAAATAATAAGAATTATATCAATGATTCATATTGAAATTTAAAAAATTAGTAAAAATAATAAGTTTAGCTTAGATGGGAAATAACATTCAGAGATCACCAGATATTGGTCTTTGGAAAAATATACATTCTATTTTGGAAACATTTCTTTTTTCATATAATGTCGAGTTAAAATAAAATAAAAATAAAATAAAAATAAAAATTTAAGATTTTATTTTATTCTTCAATACATTAAATCAACAAGTAATAAGAAAATTCTATTCAAGTCATATAAAATTTTAAAAAATCATTCTCATACTTGTGATGAAAACTTCACAAAATACCTCATTAGTAAAATGAAAATATATTCCATTCAAACCATTTAGTTAAATATAAAATATACTAAAAATTAGATTAAACCATTTTATAATAATAGTAACTATATTTTCAAAAAATAGGAATCATTCTAATGAAAGAAAAATATATCTCATCATACATGTATATATATAAAATCATGAATAAAAATGATATTTTCAAATTATAATTTCCAATGTATAATTAGTAGAATCACATTTATAGTAAAATAAATAAAAATATATAGATATATAATTTCCAGAATTTTTAAAATAATACACATAAAAATTATTCTTCTAGTATATAGACAGTAAAAAATAATCATATTGGGTATAAAGCATGTGTCTTGTAGAAAAAAAATGAGATAAAAACCCATTTAATTATGTCTTGACATGAATTGTATATGATTATTCCTAATGTGTATAAAATATAATTATTATAAATCTTACACATAACCATATTCATATATATAATACCATATATTATTTACATATGACAGAACATTATTCTCTTATTATCAATCCATTGTTAGTGTTATGTTTTGAGAAATAACCGAGCAGTTTCTCACAAATTTTTTGTCTGGTTATCCATGGTCGTCTCTAATAGATAATGATTATAACATATACAAAAACATAAAAAATATTTGAATCTATAGTATATTAAGTATATATATATTTATGATGATTAATAAAAGATTTATATATAAATAAAATACACAGCTCATAGAGACAGTAGGTCGTAGGTATGCGTGGACATTATTTTAATTTTAATTTCAATATTAATAAAATGAAACATATATGATTTATAATACTTATAGAATAATTCCTATATTATATATACAAATAAAATTAATCATTATTATGATCATTATAAATGATAGATGAATATTGAATCACATCGCATTGTGCAGTTGGTAATTTATATGTACTCATGAGAAACATTTTCATCTTTAAAAGAATAGATGTTAAAAAGTATATTTTAAATAATCATTAAATAATTTTAAATATATCAAAAATTTCAAAATTATAAATTTAAACCATTATAATGCATACTCATAAAAAATATAAGGGAAAAAAATTATATCGCTATGTGCAGATGGTTAGTCGTATGTAGTCTCGAGTGATACATTGATTTATAGTTATATTGAAATGGGGATGTAAATTTGCATGTTCATAATCATAATAGTATTTCATAACCTTTACGATTATTAATTTATTATTTTATGATATATATCATATATTTAGATAAAATATCTAATAGTATAATATAGAGTGATTGGTTAATGTAATTATGTCTTCTATGAAATGGTTCCTCTAGATATCCTCTAAAGGGATCAATTTCTGGTCTTATAGGAATAAATTAACCCATTTAATAAATATATATGGGAGTGTAAAAGATAATTCTGTAGATTTTGGTTGATATATAAGGCTCAATGTGAAGTGAAGAAGTGATAGAGTAGGATCCCATTCATAATTGAGGTGAGGGTCATGTTTTGAATTTCAAAAAAATAATATATAATATATTCCATATAAATAAAAATACACCCCCAATTTCATTTAGTTGATGTTAGTGTGATATATGATGGTAATATCATTACCCAATATTTTTTAGACATGTTCTAGTTATCATTTAATCCTTATCTATATTATTAATTCTTAGTTAAGCTATTTTAATTATAAATATGGTAACAAAATTTCATTATTGAAGGCTTTTAATTTTTACTTATTTAATATAAATTAGATAATAAATAAAAAATATATAACATTTTAGTCCATATTAAAAATAATTTATTTTAAAAAAATAATATATATAAATAATTTTGTAAAATATTATTCATCCAAAGTATAATTTTCGTAAATCATGGAACTACTCATTACAGGGACATTTAAAAATATCTAGATACAAATTTATCATCGAAATTTTTTTTTATGATATCTATAGGTTTACAAGGTCTTCTATTAAAATCATTTATAATATTACTTATCAAAAATTATATTTACATTTTCATTTATAGTAACATTCATTTTATATTACCAATACTAAAATAATTACTAAACCAATATTGTTTAATTATTTTATGTAATTATAAGAATAATAAAAATGAAAAATAAAATATCTTGATGAATTTACATAATTTATATTTCATTATAATACTCATATTCTACTATATATATTTTTACACAATTATTAACTTATATAATTTTTAAAACCTGAATTTTACATCTTTAAATATTCATAAAATAAAATATTTTACATTTCATGATATTATATATGTATCCCATAAACAAAAATAAAATATATATCATTAAAATATGTTATTAAGGTAAATATTTAAAATAATATTTTTTCATAAAAAACTTTTCACCATGTGTATACATAAGGGATGTTTCATATAAATAATGTATTGTTTTCTGTATTTCTATGATTTTGGTATTTCATAATTCATTATCAAGAACATGTGTCAATTTGAAATATCATTTATCTTTATGAGTTATGGGGTTATTTGTCATCCTAAAAATAATTTTTTGAAGATTTACATTCATTTAATTGTCATTATTGTTTTTTTAATTTAATCATAAATTACCCAATTCACCCTTTAATTTTCTAACCAAATTTACCATGGTTACTATTATTATTTGACAAAAGGTATCATTTTAATAAATTTGGGACATATATATCCCAATTTAGAATCATTTTTTAGATAGAATAACATAATATTTATAGAATTGAACATTAAAAATATTCAGTAAAATATAATTTAAAAATAATTTATTTATAATTTTATTAGCAAATGTATTAATATTTATAATAAATTATTGTAAAAAAATTTAAAATCTATAATTTTATCATTTTAAATTATATTTAACTAATAATGATATTTTAAAAATCCAATAAAAAATTTCCCTATAAATATTATTAATGAAATTATTTTTTTCATTAAATATATGTACATTAAATATTATTAAAAACATAAAATATATTATAAAATTAACAAAAAATTTAAAAAATGTAAATTTCAATTTTACATAATCAGAGAGGAAGTTTATTTTTTCAAATATATTTATAAATTTTTCCGTAAATGGATTAAATAAATGTGAGCATCCTATGGCATAAAAAATTTATTATTGAAAAAACACTTCTTTCTGTGAAAAAATTGTTTTTGTTCTCTTATCTTGTTATTAAAACATAGAAGATGAATTTTAAAAATTCGATTAATTATATTTTAAATATATTTATTTAATATAATCCAACAACAGTTATTTATTTCTTTATTTTTATAACATACTTGTATACATTAGACTATTTTTCAGAAAAAAACATTTCTTTGTATTAAGAATGTAACACCTCGAGATTTTATGAGAAATATTCTTGTTTTAATTTCATTGATGTCTTGTGTTGTACGCTACACCAATATTTTCTTCTGCTATATGCAACACTATATTTTCTTGCAGTATATGAAAACAAAATTATAGGCTTGTGTTGCACGCTTTAGCAACATTCCTCGTTATCGTGAGTTGTACGAAATACCGTGTTTCACAAACGAGATATTATTATAATATTTTTTTGAACTAGAAAATATGAAGATTAATACCTAATTTTTGGAATTTTATAAATTTTATCTTTCAAAATGGACTTCAATTTTGTATTCGGAATATTGGAATTCTCCTAGGGTGATTTTTTGTTATTTTTCTGAAAACATTCAATTTTTAATGAATAGTAAAAAAAATGAGTTTTAAATTAAAACCAAATTTTTATTTACATAATTTTTTATTTTATTTAAATTTATTTTAGGTAAAAATAGATATTTAATACCTATTTAAGTTCAATATAATTAATTGGAGTCATTTTATAATAAGTGTAGATATATAAAAAAATTTTGACCTTTTTACCGTCTTTTACCCACCTCCGAGGAGAATATACAAATTTAAATAAAAATTAATTTTACCATATCTATAAGTGGAATTTTAAAAATCCAATATAAATGGTTTATATAAGTATGAAAAATGTGGTAAAATAATATAAAAAAAATTTGGTGCATAGTAACGTTTTACTTTTATTTACCACGGCTAAAAGTAAATAGGGTAATTAAGGGTAAAAATGATAGTATTAATATCCTAAAATATATCCTAATTCTATTGGATAAGTTTAATTAGACAAAAAAAATATTACGAATAAAATATGACCATTTAGGTCCACTTTGATTAGATTAGGACATTTATTATTATTTAATTCATTGAAGAGTTAAATGAATTAAAATCAAATTTTAATAAGTAAAACATTTTTAATATTGGGATATACATAAGATAAATTAGACTATAAATATTAATAAGAAATATACAAATATTTCTTACATAATGGTACTTTATTTATAATTTTTAGACATTAAATATTTTAATTTATTTATGACACAATGATGATGCAGTAATTACTTTATTAATGAAATATTAACATAATTGACATTATAAATAGCCAAATAAATATAATTTGAGACTTCATATGAATTAAACTAATTTTGTAGGTTACTATAATATATTAGGGTTGGTTAGATGATTTTTTTTCAATGTAATAAAGCTTTTATGAATTTAGCAAAAACAAAATCCCAAATAGTGTCAATATTTACTTATAATAGTTTTTAAGACAAATATTATATTATTAATTGATATACTGGTTCTAAAAATCTAAGGATCAGAAAAAAGAATTATATAATAATATATATGAAATTATTGAACCGATTGGGGTTCCATTGGCAGTTTATCATAAGTTTATTAACCGTATAGTGTAAGAATAAAGAATACACGGTAAAAGATACATTATTTTAAATAGATTTAAATCAAAATGATAAGGATAAAATGGTAACCTAAACTTGTCTAAAACATATTGGTTGAGAGGATTTCTACCCATCCCCACCCTATATTATATATAAGTCACTTTGGAGCCATTATAAAACGAAAATTAATTTATTATGAAATAATATTTTATGTTTTTCCTAAGGTGCCCCTCGCCCCACTTATAAAAGGGAACTCCCCCTTCACTCTAAGTTACACATTCTAAGAAAATATTCTCGGCCAAAATCTTCCCAAATGACCTCTCCTCTGTCCTCCCTTCATCCAAGATTTCTTCATTTGTTCAAAATTCCAGCTTTAGGATCCCTTTTTATCAAATCAAAAGGAAGAACTAGAAGAAGTGGTAATGATTTCACCACCCTCTTTCAAGTTCTCTAATTCCTCCTCTTACACATTCTTTGTTGTTTCAATTATAAAATAATAACTCCAATATCTTCTATATACTGTGATTTTATTATAAATATTTAACAACTATATTCAATATCTTATCCATCTTATGAATGATAATGTCACCATGTGTGCGTACGTACGGCCAACCGTCTCTACGCTGTGGTGTAATTTGTTATTCAACACTATGTTTCTTAGATTGATATAATGATGGGTAATATATATATAAATAATTAAAATTACATGATAATGTCTCTGTAAAATGATTATTCATTCCAATTACACACCATTAATGAAATGATATTGTCTCTCGTGCATACATACGGATTACCATCTACACGACACGATGAGATTCATTTCCACATAAACCGTTCATCGACGATTATAAAAATATATATTACTAATAAGTATGTAATATATGAACTAATAATGATACTAGAGATATATTTTTGTGTGTGTTTTTTTGTGTTTTTGTGCTTACATATATCTTATTCACTTAGTTATGTTCAATACGATATGAAAATAGACACCTCCTTTATGTGTACGTACGGACTACCGTCTCCATAAACTGTGTTTTTCATTTCATATATATGTCTATTATACATATTTATATTCTATATATATAAGATATATAAATAATGTTTTATATTCTGTATGTATTAAAATCTTGATCTAAGTGATACAATTGAGATTAACAAGTTAAAATGCGTATGATAAAGAAAGCAATTATGACCTGAAATGTAAATTTAACATAGATATTATTATTAAATGGGTACTATAAAGTCATAAATTAATAAATTATGATATAATAATATTAATATGGTTTTTGTATAATTTAATAACATACTATAGTCTTCATACAAGAGTTTAAACGTACCCTCAACTAAAGGTAAGTGCAAGGTAAGGGGTTTTCATCACACTCCTTATTCCCTTCAGATTTTTGCCATATTGCCACTATTACCATTTGTGTGGTGTATATACTGCCCATAAATTCATTCTTTGTGTAATAAACTTTAATTTATTTGTTTTTACATATTCATTGAATGATACTTCTTTCATGGGGTGTATGTTTCGTAAGTTACCAAATTGCTAAGGGATAATTTTATAATCTCATTTTTATATGAGATTTCTTATACGTAAGTATTTACTGTGGTTCTGTTTAGCATCCATGTCCATGTTTTCTAAAAATGTTTTCATAAAATTCGTACTATTCATACATGTGTTTTTAAAGACATTTTTACCCTTTGTTTACTTTTACCACATTGTGTTGAAGGAATCCTTCCTTTGATTACCATATAAGGTACTTTTTGACTTTTTTGGCAAAAGTATGAGACGAATGTTTTTTTAACTTATATGGCGTGAATGGATTCTTTGGATTTATAATGCATTATTTCCATTAGGATTCCTCTAATATATTTCATGATTATTTTCCACAAAATTCTTTCCTTTTAAAATCCAACAGCATTTTGATAAAACAAAATGATTTTAAAGAAGAAAGATATTTTCCTCAAGAATTCATTTCATCTCTTTATTCAAAACAATTTCCAATCTAAGATGAAATTATTTATTATGGTTATTTTTCAATTATAATGTTTCTATTATTTTGATGGTATTATTTATCTTATGATTAAATGTATCCATTTGTTTTATATGGATTATGTTAATATGGGATGATGTTTAGGAAACCCATTTTATTCTTTGGGTTATGATGTATGATTAATGATTTTGTGGAACCCATAAGAACAGCTAAATTATGATATGGGTGGGACTATATATCCCTAAAATGCATTGGGAAATGATTTATATCTCATGAGATAGACATGGATGGAACGGAAAGTGAATCTGGATCAGTAATACAGGGCTAGAACGACAAGTAAAACTGGTTCATTAATGGACTTTGTCTACTAAGATGGTATTGGAAACAATGCCTTGGTTAATATGGAAATAATAACAAGTGATTAATGGTTTCCAAAATTACATGTTTTATTCCCATGATATTTTATCATGATTAATGTTTCTTTATGATATATGCCTTACATACTGCCATGTTTTATGTCATTTCACATGATTTTGATGTTTAAACATTATGTTCATGTTTTTAAGTTCAAATATATATAATTTGTTTCATTATCTCCATTCTTACCCTTACTGAGAATTTGATCTCACCCTCTGTATGTTTTTATTTCCCCATGATTTAAAGAATGGTTTTAGGTAAGAAAACAAAGGGGGAAGATCTTTGTGGGAGATATTGAAGATCATTCACCACGATTAGGAGATTATGTTTCGAGTTTCCAAACACACTAATCTATTAGGGTCCTTGAGTGTTGGTTCTTGTTATGTATTCTGTTTTCTGCAAATGTAATATCATGTCCATGTACGTCAAGATTTGGGTCTCTACAGTGGGTATCAGAGGAAAGGTTTTGTTAAAATATGGAAACTAGGATAAGAAAACTTTAGTGATATCCCTAGAGATATTTCTAATTTATGTCTAGGGATTTCTCTAAGGATAAGTATAAGTATATGTTATAGTCCTATAATTTTGATACCGATATAAGAATTAAACCTAATATTTTAGATATTGATGGTACTCCCCCTTTATTATGTTGTTTTCCTAGCATGATTTTTGCCTCTCACACTATTATTTTATGGTTTTATACGATGGTTGGAACCCGAAGGAGCTGTGTTGATCAATGTAATGGAATATGCAACAATTTTTCTCCTAAACTGACCAATGTTATGGGATATGGATTGAAAAATATTATTGTTATACTTAAAAAATCTATAAATCATTCTGGACTTCCAAATGATCAAGGAAGGGACCAATATTCTATTGAGGCCTTCATGAGGAAACAACCACCTTCTTTCAATGGGTCTTCTGATCCACTTATTACTGAACAACGGACGAGTACCATTGAAAAGATATATTCCATACTTCTCTACTCGGAACAAGAAAAAATCATTTTGGCTATTTACCTTTTAGAAGGTGAAGCATTCCAGTGGTGGACTCTAATTATGAATACAAGGCCCCCAGATGAAATCGAATCCATGAAATGAGATGAGTTCAAGAACTTGTTTTTCAATAAGTATTTCCTTCATATTCTTCGAACAAAGATCGAAAAGGTGTTTCTTGAGCATAAGAAAAAGGATAATGAATCTGTTGGTAAATACAAGGCGAATTTTACAAGTCTTAAAGGGAATGCATCTGGCTTTATTATCCAACCTGAAATTAATGATGATCGGTTCTTCAGTGGCTTAAAACCATGTCTTCAAAGGGAATTAGCTATAAGATACTTAAGTAGCTATAAAAAAATTGTGTGTTGTGATATCAAGGTAGAACTGGAAGTTGGTGTTACATATCCAACTCATGGTTTTGAAAAGAAAATAACGATGTATTTCAAGGAGAAATCTCAGAACAATGGAGAAATGAAGATGAATGTTTCTGTATGCTTATAGTGTGGAAAGAAGCATGGTGGAGATTGTCTAAAAGGAACAAGAAAATGCTTTTTATGTGTGGAAAAGAATTTCATCAAGCATTTGAGTGTATATGTAATGGGATAAATATAGCTAATGATGTGAATAGTGAAAATACTACAGAGAATGCACCACCAACGATTCAATGCTACAATTGCAAGGAAATGGGGAATTATGCTAATCAATTCCCTAATCCAAGTATAAATGATGATCGACATCAACAAAATCTTAAGGTAAAAGACAATAGAAAGTCACATGTTATCACTATTTGTGATGTTGCGTATGCCAATGATGTGGTGGACTGATTATGTGTTTATGTAATGGGATATAAAAAATGTCTCATGGAATATCATTTATAGTATTGTGGAATATTGGAATACCCATGTATTGGTTTATGTTGGTTTTCAATAATTATATTGAAATAAATTTGTAAAGAATACTATAAGTGCATAATGAATGGATAAGGAGAAAATAATATGTTTGGTAGTATTCATGATCTCATTATTGATATATTTACAAAGTGACATCATGGATTGAATATATAGAAAATTTGGGATTTTGGTATGTGGAAAAAGTTAACTCTTGACAGAATTCATCTTTTCACAAAGGTTCTAGGGTAATTCGTGATTCAAGATAATAGATGATTAAAGAAATTCACATGTTTCTAATGTGATCAACAAGATATATCTTATGATATATGGGGGATAAATGATGGTATTAACATGCTTGGTTGATGACATTTCTAGTAATAATTTTCATTATACTATGAGCTTGGATAGAAGTATTTTGAATAAGTATAAAAATTTGAAATGGATTATGTTGGAGAAAAGATTATATTTTTTAAGGATAGAACCTATTTTCAATATTACTTCCGGAATGTTATAATAATGTAGTTTTAGAAAAATTACAACCCATAGGATGGGCGACAACCCATCACATCGGACAAGGGTGTGGGAATCAAACCCACAACCAAAGTGTGATAGGCCTTTACCACCTACCACTGGCCTACAGGAAGTCCCTGGTTAGTAAGAACTAGTTATATTCTATTAAGAGGTATGATATATGAAGTATAAGTCCATTTTAGTAACCATATATGATTAATCTCAACATAGATGGACTTATGTATATTTAATAAATTGTGCAAATCTTTTTGTGATAAAGAAAGATAGAATGACCCATAATTATATCACATGATCTATTAACACTACTAGAATGAAAAATTCAACATCATTTCTTTCAATAAGGGATGAAGGGGAAATTGTTCAAGGAATGACCAATGAAAACATTACACTGAAATCAAGTAAGTATTTCTCCCTGTGCCAAAATTTATCAACTATAGGAAAATAATCTTGAAAACCAAAAGCATTTTTCTAGTACCCTCATATCCGATGAATCTGATGGTACCTTAGATCCTCCCAAATTTATGGCATTGTTATTGTTGGATTTTTCATATCCATGTTCTCTACCAATCTCTATCAGATCATGATGTTTATATTATTCTTCCATATCTATATTTTCCCCTATGTTCTCCTAAGTGGAAACCCAGTGATGAGTTACTTTGAGTAATCATTACGTTTCATACATTAGTTTTTAAAATTATGTTTTAGTATTCATTTTTACGATGTGGGTTTCTATGAAAGAAACTTTCAATTAGTAAACAGTTGACAACCCCAAAAAATTTTGGTGGCAAAATTCATTTTAAGGGGGGTAGAATGTAACTCCCCAAGATTTTATGAGAAATATTCTTTTTTTAATTTCTTTGATGTCTTGTGTTGTACGCTACACCAAGTTTATCTTGTGCTATACACAAAACATTATTAGCTTGATGTATACACAAACACTATTCATGGATTGTGTTTCACTCCATAGAAACATTCCTCGATATCGTGTGTTGTATGCAATACTGATTTTCACTAAACAATATATTATTATATTATTATTATGAAATGGCCATTATGAATAGTAATACCCACTTTTTGAAATGTTATAAATTTTATCATTCAAAATTTACTTCATTTTTGGATTTTGAATATCAAAATTAGCTTAGGGTGAATTTCTGGTATTTTTTTAAAAACATTCAATTTTTGATGAATAGTGAAAAACACTCCGTTATAGTTTATAACCGAATTTATATTTAAATAATTTTTTATTTTATTTAAAAAAAATTTAGGTCAAAAATATATACATAATAACAATATAAGTTCAATGTAACTCATTGGAGTCATTTTTTAATAAATTTAGTTATATAAAAATTTTATTGAACTTTTTACCGTCTTTTACCCACCTCCTAGAAAAATTTTCAAATTTACATAAAACATAATTTTACCTCTTTTGTGAGTGGAATTTAAAAAATCCAAGAGACATGGTTGATATTTGTATGTAAAATGTGGTTCAATAAGATAACAATAATTTTTTTTGTGAATAGTAACTTTTTACTTGTATTTACACCAGTTAAAAGTAAATAGGGTAATTAAGGGTTAAAATGATATTATTATTACCCTTAAACAAGTCCTAATTCTATTGGATAAGTTTAATTATACCAAAAACAACCTTAGGAATAAAATATTACCATTTAGGTCCACTTGGATTAGATTAGGACATTTGTTATTACTTAATTTAAAGAAGAGTTAAAAGAATTAAAATCAATGTTTAATAAGTAATGAATTTTTAATGTAGGGTAATAAATAAGATAAATTAGACTATAAATATTAATTAGAAATATAAAAATATTTCCAACATAATGTGATTTCATTTATAATTTTTCTACATTAAATAATTTAATTTATATTTCACACAAAGATGATGCGGTAATTACATTATTAATGAAATATTAACATAATTAATATTATAAATAGTCAAATAAATATAATTTGAGACTTTTAAAGAATTAAACTAATTATATAGGTTAATATAATATATTATGGTTGTATTGATGATTTTTTTAAGTAATAATACTGTTAGGAATTTAGAGAAAACAAAATATGAAATAGTGTCAAAATTGACATAAAATTGTTTTTAAAATAAATATTATATTATTAATTTATATAATGGTCCTAAAAATCCAACGCTCAGCCAAAAGACTTATATAATAATATATATTATATAAAAGAACCAATTGGGGTTATATTGGCTGTTTATAATATGTTTATTAACCATAGATTGTAAGAATACAAGAAGACACGGTAAAAGTTAAATTATTTAACTTAGAGTTAATTCTAAATGATAAGGTTAAATTGGTAACCTAAACAATATAAAACCTATTTTTTGAGAGGATTTAGACCCATCCCCACCCTAGCCTCGATATAAGTAACTTTGGAGCCATTAGAAACTGAAAATGAATTTATTATAAAATAATATTTTATGTTTTTCCTAAGGTGCCCCTCACCCCTCTTATAAAAGGGAACTCCACCTTCACTATAATTCACTCCTTCTAAACCATTTTTCACGGCCAAAAACATCCAAAATAACCTATAAAATGTACTGCCTTCATCCTAGAGTACTTCCTTTTCTCGGAAATCCGACCTTAGGATCCCTTTTGATAAAATCAAAAAAAGGTACCCAAAGAATAGGTAATGATTTCACCACCCCCTTTCAAGTTCTCTTATTCATCCACTTACTCATTCATTGATGTTTCAATTGTAAAATAATAACTCCAATATCATCTATGTATTGTGATTTTATTATAAATATGGAACAACTATATTCATTATCCTATCCATCTTATGAATGATAATGTCACCATGTGTGCGTTCGTACGGCTTACCGTCTCCACATCGTGGTGTAGTTTGTTATTCAAAACTATGTTATTTGGATGGATCTAATGATGATTAATATGTATATAAATAATGAATATATAATGATAATGTCTCTATAAATTTAATATACCATCCAATTACACACCATTAAGGAAATGATATTGTCGCTCGTGCATATGTACAGATTACCTTCTCCACAACGTGATGAGATTCATTTCTACATTCCCCATTCATCGATGATTATAAAAATATATATTACTAATAAGAATGTAATATATGACATAATAATTCTACTAGAGATATATATATTTATATCTATATATGTACTTACATATATCTTATTCACTTTTTTTGTTCAATATGATATGAAAACGGAAACAACGTTTATGCGTACGTACGGACTACCGTCTCCATAAATAGTGTTTTTCATTTCATATATATGTCTATTATACATATTTATTATATAAATATGTATGATATATAAATCCTGTTATATATTTTTTATGCTTTTAAATCTTGATCTATTTGATAAAATCTAGTGTAACAAGTTAAAACGCGTACGATAAAGAAAGCAATTATTACATAAAATGTTAATTTAACAAGGAAATTATTATTAAATGGGTCGTATAAAGTCATAAATGAATGATGTTTGATATCTTAAAGATTAATATAGTTATGTTATAATATAATGACATACTATAGTCTTCATACAGCATGTTAATCATACACTCAACTAAATGAAAGTGCAAGGTAAAGGGTTTTGTTCTCACTCCTTATTCTCATGAGATTCAAGACATATTGCCACTTTTACCTTTTTTGTGGTGTATGTACCACCCAAAATTGAATTATTTATTTAATAAACTTTAATTTATGTGTATTCACACATATATTTAATGATAATTCTTTCATGGGGTGTATGTTTTGTAAGTTACCAAATTTGTAAGGGATAATTTTCCAATCTAATTTTCATCCGAGATTGCATATATGTAAGTATTTACTGGGGTTATGTTTATCATTCATGTCCATGTTTTTTAAAAATGTTTTCATAAAATGAATAATATTCTAACATGTATGTTTAAAGTCATTATTACCCTTTTTTTACTTTTACCACATTGTGTTGAAGGAATCTTTCCTTTGTTTACCATATAAGGCACTTTTTTACTTTTCCGGCAAAAGTACGGGAATAATGTTTTTTTAACTTATAAGACGTGAATGGATTTATATGGTTTTATAATGAATTATTTCCATGAAGCTTACTCTAAATTATTTCATGATTATTTTCAACAAAATTGTTTTCTTTTAAAATATCATGGCATTTTGAGAAAAGAAAATGATTTTGAAGTTGAAAGGTTATTTTCCACAAGAATTCATTTCATGTGTTTAATAAAAACTTATTTCTATCTAAGATTTAATTATTATGTATGATTATGTTTTATGTATAATTTATATATTATTTTCATGGATTAATTTTTCTTATGATAAAATTTATCCATTTGTTTTATATGGATTATGTTAAGATGGGATGATGTTTTTGAAATCCATTTTATTCTTTGGGTTATGATGTATGATTTATGAGTTTGTGGCACAAATAAGAATGATATAATTATGAGATGGGTGGGACCTATATCTACATCCAATGCATTAGGTAAAGATTCATATCTCATGAGATAGACATGGCTTGAATGACAAGTTAATCCTGTTTAGTAATATAGTGTTGGAATGACTAGTAAACATGGTTCAGTAATAGACTTTGTCCACTATGATGGTCATGGAAACAATGCATTGGCTACTATGGAAATCATTAAATGATCTTAATGGTTTCAAAAATTACATGTTTTATTCCCATCATATTTTATCATGATTAATGTTTCTTTATGATCTATGACATATGTACTTCCATGTTTAATGACATTGCTCAATATTTTGATGTTTAAACATTATGGTCATGTTATTAAGTTCAAATGTATATGATGTGTTTTATTTTCTCCATGATTACCATTATTGAGAATTTGAGCTCACCCTTTATATGTTTTCTTTTCCACAGGATTTAAAGAAAGGTTTTAGTTAAGAAAACAAAAGTGGAAGATCTTTATGGGAGATGTTTAAGATCTTTTACAACTATTAGAGGATTATGTTCCAAGATTCTAAAGGCACTAAAATATTACAGTCCTTGAGTGTTGGTTCATAGTTATGTATTAAGTATTCTGAAAAATTAATTTCATGTTCATGTACGTCAAGAATTGGGACTCTATATAAAATGGATTTGAATTCATTTATAATTAATTGATAAAATAATATACAAATGTATATATATATATATCATTGTGTGTTTGTCAACCAATTTTCATAATTTAGTATATCATGTTCATACTGACCATTCTAACTACAACATTATAATTTTATTATTTATATAATTACTAAAATCAAATATATTTTTTCATAAAAACATAGTGTTTCATGTACCAAAAAAAATGTTGTTGTTTTATCTAACTCGTGACATCAATGAAATTATATTATTTTAAAATATTTATTTTCCCAAAAAAAGCATGGGGTGTTTCATTTGGGATTTATGGTAGTCTTATAGGGAATTAATTTCCTCACCCCTAATTGAAATCTACCCATTCATGTCATGTCTTATATATATGAATGTACATTTTATGGACATCTATGTGAAATAGGGACCTGGGGATCATTGTGATCCAGATGAAATGAGGTGTGTACCATGGTTCTCATTGATCGCACAAATATCTATCATTATAGTTATACCTTTTTCCAGTATTCTTTAATGGAATTTAATTTTTTCCTTTCTTTCATTTTACTTTTTTTATTCATGGATGGTGGGATTAATGATGTTTGAAATCATGCTTCTAGTTGTATTTTACATTTCACCATTGTGCAGGATTGGATATGTTTGTTTGTTTGTATGTATATTTAACTTCATATAAGACATCCCATGTAGGTTTTATTCCTACATGAAGTTGTACATTAGATCATCTACATTTCAAGGTGGTCATGGAGTAGTCACACAAGGCATATCATTTCCTAGGTGGCCTCAGTGAGTAGGTTCGTAATATTGTGGAATAGAAGGTGTCATTTACATCATACTAGTTAAGACTCATTGATTTCATTGTGCTTTATAGGAATAGTTTTATGTTTATTAAATTTATATCTTGATCCAATAAATCTATTATTGGTGAAGTGTCCAATGTGTCCGTTGACTATAACTCTGAAAAAAACTTATTTTTGACTATGTACATTTAGACACTTTTTCCACAGAAAAAAATGGTACATTCATCATATATGAATGGGTTGTGATTTATATCTACATGTTGTATCATCTCTCAAGATATACTCACTTACTATGGTACTTCATTCATATTGTAGGATTCCTCTATAAGGATTTATCATTATGATTCAACATTTGGAACATGATGATTACCCCTAATTGATGTGGTATTGATACATACACTCATTTGAAATCTGTCTTCTCTAGGTGGTATACCAATCATTACACAATAGGTTGAGTAGAAGGTGGTATTAGAAATACTATCAAATAGGGTGAACAAGTTGTCAAACATCATGTTCTTTATTATAGATAAAATAGGGGTTTTATTGAAAACAATACCGGCATGCATTATATGATTGTCTTGAGGATGTGAATAGTTTTTTCAACTTTAAATGATTCCTATAGACCAAATGATTATCTAGATTGAAAGCCACAATTATGGATATGAGGTAAATTGTAGGGCTTAGTGATATATTTGAACAATAAGGGGACTCATGCATATATATAATTAGAGCACCATTCAAATTGTATTTTTATCTAGATACATTTGGTGTTATGAACATATAATAGATTTTCCAGATTCATTATGAATGTACAACTATGGTGTAATATTCATCGTGTTTCACCAACCTATGTATGGTCTTGATGGATATGGTGTGTGGTTAGTTATTTTTAACATGGACCTTTTAGTGATGAATATATTGAGTCTTCTATTATACAGTGATAGTTATATAAATTCCTATATATATATTCTAAGATGAGGGAGAATTATTTTTCGGTGGATTGTTGCTTAGATGTGCATATGTATATAGTTATTGCTAATTGTTATCACATGAGAGATGATACTCTGGAAGAATATAGCCATAGAAAGACTGATTCACTTATCCATGTGTAATTTTTTAGGAGGAAGTCATATGGTAGACGCTATATAGTTCAGGGAACACATGATGGATAAACATACCATAGAAAGAGGTGGGGCAAATATTGTGAAATTCAAGGGCATTACACTTGAGACATGCCTACCCAATGTGTGGTGGTGGGATAGATAGTTTATGGGATTCCAAGGAATATGTAGCTATAGGTGGAAGAAGGTATACATTATGGAATATGTGACAGAGGATACTAGAGAACATTTCAATGTGGAAGGAATTTGGTCTATTAACAACCACCACCCATAAGTGGTCCCTGCCAGGTTCTGGGAGATGGTTTTCCAAGGTGAGGGAAACAATAAGAGGTAAAGGAAAATAAACCAGAGGATCAAGGTATTCTATGAAGTCTGATATATGTTTTCTCTAATAAATCTCTATTATTTATAGAATTGATGTTATATACTCTATTTTTGAAAATACTTTTCTTATAGGAATATAAGATTTTTTTAATCACATGGATCGATAATTGCACTTAAAGACACTTACTAAATGTGACTCAGTGATCATAAAAATTTAAATATAGTGTGATATGTCCCTTGGATGTGAGTTTGTATTAGAGATCTCAATAGATCTTTGATGATGTTTCATAATGTTATATTAGATACTGACTTGTTATTTACCATTCATGGTCAAATAGATAGTGTCATGTAGAGTATGTGTTGTGTCTAATGTGGTGGTATTTGGTTTTCCTATGTGGTTCACAATGAAAACCATGTAGATTGATATTAACTCATGATTAGGAGGATCCAATTGATAAAAAACTATTTGGATGGTATGAATCTTAGTAATGCGGGTTCTTTGATATTATATTTTCCAGTAGTGGTCACAGAGTAAGAGGACGTCTTTCCCCAACACGTTCCAGGCCTACCTAAAAAATGGGAGATATAACTCTATATTTACATACATGTTGAGATTACCCTAATATCTAGCCATAATACTTTAGGGCTCCCATAGAGCATTGAGTGTTTCGTATATAGTAATAATAGCTACATAACAATGGATTTTGAAGAACAGTTATTCCCCTATGAATCCCTAATATTATATTCTACATTGGATATATCTTTACTGATTTTTATTGATTAATTTATCCTAATAATGATGAATGTGAGGAATATGTCACCACATCTGAAGATTGATGACCTTGTTAATTAGTAAATATATGATCGATGGCTCCCAAATATTGGACTCAGATCAGGCTATCTCTTAGTATGAGTAAGGGGTGAAGATATACTGAAACCATCTTCTTTATGTCATTCCATACACTATTTATACATGGTTCTCCCATTCCACATGAAAACATCCCCATCAGTGATCATATAAATCATGAAAATATTGTTTTATACGTTTATTCCACTATATTTGGTAATTTTCATAGATCATAATATAGTGTAATCAACACTATTAGTGTAGATTACAAGCTAGTTGAGTATTCTTCTAGACATACACTGAAGGAAACAACTATATGGGAATATATAAAAGTTCTTAGTCTAGATTTAGTTTTTTCACATTATTAAACATGTTATCATAGCAGAAGGTATAGTAGTGGACCTCGATACATTTGAGGGCATGTTATCTTTGGGTACACCAAATATTGTGCGGGTTGTAATGTGATTAATATGGTTGGTAAGCTACTATAAGAGATTTTTACCTTATATCTCAATGATATCTTATCCCAATACATATTTTAACTAGAAGTGGATGACATTCATGTGGATATAATGGTTCCATATTCCTTAATTGTGTTTAAGGTTAAGATTTATGAGAACTTCAATTTTCTATATTTTGGAGGATGGTATTGTGTGTGAAATTTTATATTATTCATCAGGGATAGAGAATAGTGGTAGAGGTAGGAATCAATACATTATTCTTTTAAAAATAATTTCATTCCAAATGAAATTATCTATAGAACCAATGATCATGATCTAGTAGATGTAAAATTCGCACAGTTTATACAGAAACACTTACATACTGGTTATATGATTATCATTTTTTCTACAAATAATATTCTCACGTTTATCATTTCTTTGAATCTTCCCAACATGAAACAGATGTGATAAATATATTTTCTCTTAGATTATGTCATCAATATTAATTGTACTTTTGGAATTGGGAACATGGAATAAAAATATCTCAGTTTCTGATCAATATTAGTATTTGATGAGAGTGGAGGCATGGCATGAATCCTCCTAACATCTATCCTTAGATGATGATGATGGAATAATTTACCCCATGTTATGTGAAAACAACAATGGAGAGTTAGGGGTGAAAAACATGGAGATACAGACTGTGATACCCCACATACTAATATGTCCACTGAACATTCTTCTTTTAATTTTTCTAAATGTAGTAACGACATAATTATTTTCAATATACACCTAATTTTTCAAGTGAAGTTTCCAGGGGATGTTATTGGGGACATCTATACATATCATTTTCAGTTCATCTATTTATGGAAATGATGTACAAGGGCCTCCTATTCCATTTTTTTATTAATTTGTATTTTTAAGGGAATTGTATAGTATCTCTCAATGCATTTCATTTCATCATGTAAATACTTATAACTAATATCTAGTGTGTTTGAAAAACCCCCATAATGTTATAGAGTTGATTTAGGATTGGATATTAATTGAAAATTTGACAGGGTTAACAAGGGAGACAATATGACAAGATTCCATCGAGGAGATTATTGATCGACCCACCAAGTCATCCAACATTCTACTTATTCAATAGATTTTCTTAGTAGTGATCATGGTGTGCTCATACAAGATAAATATTGTCTAGAATTATTGAGTTCCCTCAATGATTTTTTCTTATAGTGATACTTGCTTCACATATCAGTTATGATAGTGATTTTAGGAAGACATTGATATAATGTTTAATTTGGGTATGGCTTTTCATAATCTAATTGATTGTAAGACATAGGAAATAATTCATTTTATAGTAGACCTGATGATTTATTCCATGTTACACTATTGATGTATTTAAGTGGATCATCTACCCTCAGTGGAATATACAAACAATAATAGATTCAATTCCAACAAATTTATTAAAGCATTTGATTCCTTGTATATTATACGCTAAATGTCAAAAATATATATAAATGACATATGAGAGTCAACAATTATGGTCCCATGGCAGGAGAGATCCACAAATAATAATTTAAATATAATCAATCGGTAGATGAGGACTACACATATCTATTAGATGTCTTTTGATGACCATCAATAGATTATTTTTGAGTTTAAGGATGAATACTGTGTATTTTTATGAATCCCACTTCAATGCGGGTTATGATGATTTTTACGTGGAGTAAAACAATAATCTATGTTATATTTCTCATTTATAGATACTTCAATTAGTCAGTGAGTTAGAATAACATATATCTCTACGCCAATATGTCGATTGGGGACACAATGGATTCCATTTTTCACAACCATGTTAGTAAGAGAATGTCATGTAGCATGATATCGAAAAGTTTGACCTAGAAAACAAAGATTAAGATAGTTTTTCATAGTGACTAGTTGTTACTAAGGCTCAATAGTAGATGATCATCTGTGGGGAAGAAAATACTTTTGTGACTGTCTATTAGAATCCTAATAACCATTAGGATTGTACATTATAGAATGATACAATGATGCATGATGAGTACCTTCATATAAAGGTCTCTTCTGTTATTTTTATTTCATGGACATAAATCCTTTTTCTCGATATATTGTTATTTCTATATATTTTCAAAATAATTTAGTCTATTTTTCTATGTAATTTCATAAAATATAATCTAGAATATTTTAAATTCTAGTTATTAAGAAGGAATTTATTTTGAAGGCCCGATGATCATAGAATTTATGTTTCAAATATATTATATATATATATATATTAATTTAACAAAAGTATAATTTTCCATAAAATGTAGAATAACACCCAAAATTTCACATGGATTGGAAATAAATGGCCACTTTGGAGTTCTTATAGTGGGATATATCCTTTTAGTGAAATATTCATAATAGGTGATAAGAGATTGTGAACACATTTTTGTAGGTGTAAAATTACTAAATTTATTATGAAATTGATATATTTTATCCATATATTATGTGACCTGAGGATCCAATATTTAAAAAATCATATGGTCAATACTTGGGGTTAGTTTTACAATCATAATAATTAAGAGACAACATTAGAGGGATCGATATGGAAGGAGACATATGATTGAGGATATTTTATGATAATAGAAAGAGAGATCTCACCAATGTCCATGTAAAAAATTATATATTCATGCGAGAACAATCTATACTATAGTATGATATTAATTTTATATAGATTTATACTTTCTTAATCATCATATGAATAATTCTAATCAGTAAACTAATGAATATATTTTCAGATTAACTATATTGATGGGATAGTAGGATTTATCTGAAAATGGGGATTTTTATTTCTTATTATTATTAAATCTCCTCATTCCTCTCTATATGAGAAATGAATAATTTATAACCTGAAAATTGGATGATTTATTCTCCTCATTATTATTTTTTAAATTTAATCACCAATTTCTATCATTTTAATCAAAGGAAATTTATTTATTCAATATTTTGATGAATACAGGGTATTAAATTATTTTATGGTCACTCTTTGACACAATTTATAAATACCATATGATTAGGGGTAATTGAATATATATTCATGAGGCATGGAAAAAGCATACGAATGCTTGGTTCAACTTTTTGGATGTCGGCCCTTCAAGGTATTGACAAATGAAAATGATGATTCATGACAGATTGTTTCTAAGAATATCAAGGAATAACTTCTGGAGAGAAAGGTGATGATAAGGCATAATCAGACCAGACCCATGACCAATGCGTACTATTGAATTCATAACCTATGAGGTTGTTTTTTTAGGAATATATACAGGAGTAACACCTTCTTTTTGGAATTATGTTGTTAAATAACATGTATTCTAGAATGTAATGACCTATGAGGCCATGGATATGGGGGAATAGATCCTATAATGAATAAAAGTATGACAAACCATGTGACAAAAGTCAGAGTTTTTTTACCCTTACCTAATGGATTAGCATGTATCCTGGAGTATGTACATACCTAGAAAAGGTGAGGTATACAAGTCAATCCAAGTATATGAGTCTAGTATTGTACAAACACATAGCCAGGTACCTGGACATGTACACATAACCAAACATAATTAGGTGTACATAAGAAGAACAACATGGATAATTTGTTATAAATGGGTAGACTTGTAGTCGACCTGATACAAGATGTATTGTTATTATAATAAATTTACTTCATCAATGCTATCTTCAAGCCCTTATCCCAGTTATAATAGAACGATTTTGTTAGGGTGTATTCCCTTAATCCTTTCCATATTGTCTATTTTGAAAACACTTCCATTGTATTGATTGTTGTCCCCTATAAGGAAACATAGTCTCAGAGATAGTTTTTAAATCCCTCCGGGAGTCCAGTTGTGAGATCCTCTATTAACATCAACACTATATGGTCTTCTCATAATTGTTTCCAACAAAATTATATATAAGTCGATCCCCTACTTATCATGTTAATATAAATTTTTATTTCATTTATTTCCCATGGCCTTGGGTGTGATTCCCATCTATGTATCTATCTCTTCATAAATCTATCATGTACATCATAGTGTTATACATAATAAGTACAAAATACCAAAAATACACAGTCAGTTTTAGGTGACTTGTGGAGTGTGTTGTCTTGGATGAGTGTTATATAGAACCACTTCTCAAGAATCCTAGGTCAGAAATATTGTTTTTATCTAGCTAATAAATCATGTGTCTTCAATGAGTATGTATAGATTTTCTTGTAATATATGATATTTTCATATCCTCATGAATAAATGCATATTATTTCATGATTATAAATTCGTAGAGATATTATGGAGTCATACTGGGTATTTTTATACTCATCCATGCATGGGGTGTTCTAACATATTTCATGTTTTTTGTTGACAAGTATGATTTTGAATGTGTCTTTGAGGGTAAAACCACAAGTGTTGTTTAGTGATCTAGGAACTATTAGGTGTGTCCCTCTCATTGAATTGATATATTTCCTATATAAATTTATCAGTTTTAAATATTTAAAGTTTTTTTTTTGTGGGCCAATATTTGATCCATTTTTTCCCATTCATTATATTAATACATTATTAGTGGGATTATAGATGTATTCATCTATGTATATACATTGTATATTTCGTTTATAATTTTTTTCATGGAGATGTGTGTTTGTGAGTAAATGCACTTTACACTATGACCATCTATGTGGTAGTTATACATAAGAGGCCCTTGAACCATCACATGGCATATTTGAGTCATTCATGGGTAATTCACACATTTCATAGCATTACCAAGGAGATCCATTTGGGGTTATTTCATGGTATTAATATCTAATTTCTACCTCCTTTCATTCCTATTAAAAATAAAAACATCACTCAGGTATACGTATAGACTACCATCTCAATGAATAAGTGTAATTCATTTTACATAAAAAGTATAGATAGATAGTTACAAAATATTTATATGATGATTTTATATAAAACATATATGAATATTTATATTCTATAAATATGTTATATAATTTTTCTTCAAACCCTTAAATGATTTTAAAATTTATTATTTTTCTCATCAATTAATGTGGTCTACCACCTCTACTAAAAGATTTGATTAATCATTCGATTCATCCATTAAAAATGACCATAACTATTTATATAAATATTTTATATTATATATATTAAATAATTGATCTTATTTAATAAATGAAACATGATCATGAAGCATGGAACATTACAACTAAATTGAAAAAAACATTAAAAATGAAGCTATTAACTCTTGAAATGGTGTTGAACAATAATATTGTTAATAAATGGTTGTTGAAATGTAATATGTGGATCATATATTATATCATATTTATGCATATTATTTTTTAAGATTTATTATTAGTATAATATCACTCAATAAGAGCTTATATCCATTTATAATGTACATGTAATGTGATATAAGGGTTAATTTCACAATTTTATCCTTTTTAGTTAATGATTATCTTTAGTTTTTCATCGTGTTTCGTAATTAATTATATTTTAATTTTTTATTTTAATTTTCATAAAGACTAAAATAATATTTTTAAAGAAAAATCATTATAATTTATATTATATTAAGAATTTTTATTATCCATGAAAAAATTTTCACGGTTTTTCATTCATGTGTAAATATAATATTCTATGAAAATGACTAAATTCATTTATATCCTGATGTTAATTTATAAAAAATAATTTTAATAATAATTTTTGTAGTTTTCAAAATGTGGATCCTTTTAAAATATGTGTGAATAGAATCGTTGTTTTATCACATAGTATATGAAGGGGTTTTCCAAAATTCATGAATTTTTGACATGAGGATTACATTACATGTTTCTAATTATATTTTAATAGAAAAATATTACTATTAAATTTTGACAATTTTTTTGTTTTATTATAATTTATTTCAAATTGAAATTAATATTTTTTTCATGACATATATCTTTAAATTTTTTAATTTATTTTCATCTAACATAAAATACATTGATAAATAATATTCATTACATGAGATATATTGTATTGATATTATCATCTGTATTACTCTATGTTGATGGCGATAATGTTTTTCAATTTAACATCTATAGAATAAAAG
Organism: Viscum album; assembly: GCA_963277665.1. Lineage (NCBI taxonomy): Eukaryota > Viridiplantae > Streptophyta > Magnoliopsida > Santalales > Viscaceae > Viscum > Viscum album. The sequence goes on along the minus strand of OY728164.1, from coordinate 914,966,736 downwards.
AACATATTTTTTGATATTTTTTTAGTATGATTCATTTTTGGAATTATTTATTGAATTTATAATAAATTGTAACTTACGTAAAATGCATTATACATCGTATTTAATGGGAGGGGTCAATTATTTCCCAACCATGCATTGATAGGTCTGATGTGACATAATTGTATCATTATTAGCATTTAAATTTCCTTTTTTCTTTTCTTTTTCTTATTATGAAATATTCATAGTGATATTATGAATTCCAACGTCACATTTTTTATCATTATGAAACTAATAATTTGTGTCAATTTGATTACTTATCATGAAATTTCTTCTATAGGATTAGTCTCTTATATTATTAATTCTTATATAAGATACTTTATTATTTTATATCTTTGTAATGTTATGCATTCATTTTTTACTCTATGAAACCATATTTGGTATGATTAATATTACTTATAATCCATGCTCACCATTTAATTTTTATTTATTTCCTTATCATAACAATAAGGGATATATGGGAGAATTTCAGGATATACATGATGAAAAAAAACAATCATCAAAATAATGTTATGTTACATTTCATTTATTCCATTATAGTTTTAGATACATGTCTATATTTATAATTGCAATACTATTAATAAATTCCATATCTTGAGACTCTGTATCATATATAATATTACTCTATATAAAAATAACACCATGCATTGATAAAGATGATTAAGGCTGTCACATCCCCACAGACTACATTTATCATTTATCATTTATCTAAAAACTTTCTTTCTAATACATTTATTGCCTCTCCAATTTTCTATATATTTATTCTAAGGTACTAATATCATGGTTTTATTTTTTTGTTTCTCCAGGTTTTGAAACATTTATAAGGATTAATCAAACAGAATTAAATAGGCCTATGAATATAAAACTTACTTGTACTACTTCAATTATATATTTTCTAATTTCATTTAATACATATGATTTATAGTATTTTTTCACTACCTATTATATTCATCAAATGTACAATATGTATCTAATAATACACTTGATAATAATTTAAAAGCTACATATATTTCAACATATGTCCAAAACCTGATGTCATGTCAATAAATTATCAGTTGGGACCTTCATGATCCCAAATAAATAACTGAGTGATACAATAAATAGTTTCTCCAATATTATTACCAATTTATGATTTGTGTTCTATAGTAACCCATTATTACATTTAAGAAAATGTTTCTTTTAATTAAGGTATTTCACCTCTTGAGTGACCCAATATCCAATATTCATGATGTAATACGTTATATAATCATAGAAATAATGATGTTCTACCTGGTCTTATAATAATAATAATTGTAGTTTATATTGTTATTAAAATTATTTCCAAACAGCAATGAATATATTACTAATAGGTGTTGATTAATAATATCCATGGGGATAGCTAGTGGGAAATTATACATGATTTATGATATACCAATTTACATCCATTCATCTTTTATTCTAAGGTAACAACAATATATATTTTGTAAATTATTTTTTGGAAATTTTTGGAAATAAATATTTTATTTAAAAATTCAATTTCTATATGGGAATGTCATCAAAACCACACTAAAAATCATGGAAGACATTTGTAAATCCCTATAATTTTAATTAGATAACATTTTTTGATACATGTTGTGTTCAGTGATTGTAAATACCTAGTGGGAAAATTTTCTTTTGAAATTTCCACTATTTTAGTATCCATATGATTGGTACCTAATCCTGAATAACTCAAATCGTAGTTAGGCATATTTCTTTAGTCTACTCATATAGGTAATCAAATATATTAACCATGATTACATTTATCTTTGTGGGATTCTTCCAGATGAGTCCTCCAATTATTCCAATGTCATATATAACTCGAGAAATACATTATATGGTAAATTATAAAAATAAAATCAATTATATTTATAATTATAATCCATTATATGGTATTATTTATATATCCACCCAAAATCACTTCATATTATTAATAGTAATTATATATCATACTATGTAAAATTATCATTATCACATATCAATTTATGAATTTATAATAGAAAGAGGTATTTTTCGAAGAATCACCGTTCATGTTCATAACATGTTTTGATGGATCCTATTGGATGAGAGTTTTACTATTCATTGAGAAGGGTTTTATATAAAAATGAAACAACTAAATGCCTAATTATATTATTATTCAACCCCATTTACACTTTGGAATCATTTGTGAGGCCCTTGAGGATCCTCATTATGTATTACTCTTGACATTCCCATGCTTTGAATGATATACATGATTCATGTCTTTAACACATAGATGTTATACTTGATTTATGTATTTAAAATGATTGAAATTTCTCTATATATATCTTATATTATGTAATCCCACTATTTTATTTTAAAATAAATTTTAGATCAAGCTATAATATTTTCCATCTAATCAAACATAACAAAAGGAACATTAATTATCATTCAATTTTCACTAGTATAAAAACGATATTTCATGACACTAAAATCAAAATCTAGTTTTTAGGTGAAATAAGATCCATAATTGAGTTTTTGGGGGTAGGTCTGTATAATTGAACAATATGTTAAAATAATAATAACAACCAATTTATTTGAGAGAAAAAATATAAAAAATAAGGAAATGGGAAATATTGAATCACTCAACATATACTAAAACTATTAGAAATGTTTTTTTACAATCCTATATAAGGAATAAAAATATGGATGTGTTAACAATATTCTTCAAATCTATATATAATTATTCTGTGATTATATTTTATTTACATGAAATGTAATCACTAAGGAATCAAAATTTAGTATTTTTTTAAAATTGTTTTGGATGAACCATGTCGGAATTTAGGATAATCTATTATTAAAGGGATTTTCAAAATTTTAGAATCAGTTATTATAATTCATTTCATGATTAAAAAATATAATTGGGAAACGTGAACAAAAAAACATCTTAAAATGACATATTTTTATAAAAAATTTGGATGGCGGATCAGTTTTAGCAATTTTTTTGAAAGTATTATAATTTTGTTATTTTATACTTTACCATGATTGATTATATATGAGACATATATAATGGTATGAAATATATACATGTTATGTGTCAATTTCTACTCCATAAACTATATCGATTTTTTATCTTAAATGAAATTTATTTGAACAGTATTGAATTATGATTCATTTTAAATAGGAAAATAAGAATAAAAATATATCTCATAATCTAATCTAATAATATCACACAAGTGTTATTATATAATTTCTCACCTCTCTGTATTAGAAAATAATAATGAGAGAATTTAGAAGGCTCAATGTCACACCGATTCAATTAAATAATGATAGATATTTTTTTAGTAATCTAATTCCATATAACAACCTATAAATCTTAATAAAAAATTCTATATGAAATTCCCCTCTATTAATTGGACTTTATTCATTCATGGGGGAGTGTTTATTAAAATGTTGTGGAATAAAGTCACACTTAGATAGAGAAATAAAAAATATTCATACAATAGATTGGGAAAAAATTGAATTAGATGATATAATCATTGAATCTGTGTAACAAATACATACCTCTATGATCACTCTAAAACATTTCTTTATTTCTCATAACATGACTGGTTTTCCCAATACTCCAAAAAATTCTTCAAATTATTTTATTTTGTCCAAAGACTAAAATCATTGAGAAAAAATATAGTTAATAGAAAAAATAAGAGATAAAAAAATATTTTTATATTATTATTCATCATCACTGTTTAAAGAAAGATTCTATGAAATAACACAAAAAACTGTGTTCAAATTATTGGACCCATATATTATAAAACAATATCTAAATGAGTTTTCCATCATTTGGATCCTTTGAAATCATTATTTTATATTCCATTTGTAAATACTATTTTGTGTTGATTTATATATTTGGATTTTCTTTTACAGAACTCATTGTGGCATGATGATATTTTGAATATCATGTAGTCCACTGAATCTCGTAAAAATAAAATATAATGCATTCGGATTTTTATTTGTAAATTTTTGTTACATCAGATAAAAATTATTTTAGATTCTCAAGAAAATAATACATATCATACCACATTTTTATGGAGTAATTTCTTGTGGAATTGAGGAAACCACTAATCATCCAACAATGATAGTGAGCCTAAAATAATATGTTCTTTAAAAGATAAAATTGGTTTTAGTTTTTCTCAAATGTAGTTTATAGAGTAATATTATTTTTTTATTGTGTGTTTCTTCCTATTAATATTTTACTGGGTTCTTGGTGAAATATTGGAACATGCTAGGTATTCTCATAATCTATTGGGGTATTATTCCCTATTTCATGCTTGGGGATTGACCCAAGGTGGCATGATGAGGTTATTTGTAGCCTATTTTTACATTAATTATATAAATACCAATCTTATAATTCACATGATATTCATAATGGTTTGTTATAGAATTTTTTATATGGATTATTCATATATGATTTTGTTCCATGGATTTATTCAGATGTAGAATTTTTAAGATAATATTAATCAATTTGATTATAAAATGGAGAATCACCATTAAATGAGTTATTAAACATATCACCAATAGTTAATTTTATGCCTCAATAATTTTTTAAATTTAATTATTTATCTAAATTAATAGAATCATTTTTTTATTTTTCACTTTAATCAACACTGAATTTAAATTATTTATATTGTATAAAAAAATAAAATATTTGTCTTTTGTAATATGAAATACCAAAATAAAATTGTGCTACATGAAATAATCTCATAGACTGTGTTATATGAAACACTATTCTTGGATTCTGTTACACAGATGATAGAGTTCCTTTTATCGCTTGTCTTACGTGCAAGATCATTTTTTACAGAACAGTGGTATGTTATTTAAATATTATTATTTATTATGGTATGATTTATCCTAGAAATTCAATATGAATAAATATAGAATATTAAATAATCTAAAAATATATATGGTTTAAAATATATACTAATTGGATATCAATTCAATATAAAAGAAAATATATACCAATTGATTTTAAAGGAAGTACTTTTGTTTTTATGCTCCAAGAATTATTTATTCATAATAAATTAAATTACTGAAAACTACTGAATTATTTAAATGAAATATATATGTTACATACTAAATAAAATATTTTTTATATTCATCTTTTAGATTCTATAGACATACGATAAGAACCAAATCAATCTTATGCATAAATACAATATTTTTTCAATGGGGTAATTTTTCTACCTTTTAAGGGTGAAATGTTTTTAATTCTAAATTTTGATACTGCTATGACTCATATAAGAAATATTAATCTTCATATATGAATTTTTGATAGAAAAATATTGTTTTTTAATTTTTCATTTTTTTATGTTTCATTTTTAGATGAACAGGGAAAAATATAAAATTTAAATGTAAAACAGTTTTTATAATTAAAATAAAGAAAAGTGATAAATTATAAATCATCATGTTTTTAAATAATAATTATATTATATTTTTACCAGTAAATCTAATTTAATTCATTGGAATAAAATTCACATTTAAATTGGATATAAAACCTATTTAAACATTTGAATGTTTTAACATTAAAAACATGCTTTCTCATTTCATCACCATGATTAACTTTAAATTAATTTATAGGAATTATGATTTTTGAATTATATTAAATGGATTCTAATATTATTAATCTGATTATAAAATTTTAAATTTTAGTACCATTCTAATTTTATTTATTTATTAATAGTAATGTTAGAAATTATTTTTATTCACACTTTTACGATTAAATCTGATAATTAGAGGTAAAAATAATTTTTAAAATGATATAAATTTACTTTAAAATGGAAAACCATGAATTTTTATGGAATTTTATTCGAATAAATTAAAATTTTCATTTATATCTTGGAATTAACTATGATAAATAGTCCTTCAACACTAAGCCGGGTTTTTGTATGTTACACGCAACACCGAGTTGGCGTACGATACACAAAACATGGATTTAAAATTTTGGATAGTGTATAAATTAAAATTGATTAGATTATTTCATAAACAATATCAAAGGAAACATTCACTACATGATGCATTGACGGGGATAGAATTATAGCTAACAACGTCCTTCCACGATAACTAGGGTTTTATGTAATATCGAGTTTTACAAAACAACGATTTATTTTTATGATATTATTATTTTATTGGATATAGACTAGATATTATGAATAATAATAACCAAATATTTAATTTTAAATAAAATTAACATTGATCTTAAATAATTTTTTGGAATTATATAAAAAAATTCAATTTTCAGATAAAATAAGCATTTTTTTTAATGCAGTTTTGCCGCCTTTTGATGGTTCACCCATTTTAAAACAAGTTTTTAACACATTCATATATTTTATTTTAAAAATAAACTTCTTCTTTTTATGTGAGAAATAAAATATTTTTTAGGTTGAGTTTTTGGTATTTTTCAAATAAAATTCATATTTTAAAGAATATTTAAAAATACTACATTTTAATTAAAACATTTTTCTATATAATTTAATAATATAGTTAGATTATATTTTTAATTGGGTTTAATGTTTAATTTGTTTTTTTATTTTTTAATGAAATTTTTTTCATTGATGTAATTTCACATTGATATTGGATATAATAACATGTCAATCTTTTTATTGATTTTACTTTTCAAAACCCCACATTCTAGTTTTTACAATAGAAAATATATTGACATTAGTTTAAAAAATTCTGGGTTTTGAATTTAGTTAAATGGATTTAATATATTAAATTTTAAGGATTCAATTGTATAAATATGTATCTTTTATTTATGGAGATTTTGAATAGTAACTTCAGTAATTATGTTTATTTTCCATGGTTAAAGGGTAAATCATGTAAATAAGAATTAAAATTAATATTATAATAATATAAAACTTCAATAAGACATGATATATTCCTATTCTATGAGTCACGAGTGACCATAAAAATCATTATACTGAAATATTGGCATTTTAGAACCACATTTGTATGAAAAATGACATTTTATAATCATTAATTTCATGTAAAGGGAAATATAACATTAACATGAATCTTTTTAATAAAACATTTTTAAGGTGGGGTTTTATAATTTAATATTTTGAATTAATATACAAATTTATTGGGTATCATTGGAATTAAAAAATTATTTAACTTCTTTGAGTTAGAGGAAACATTATTTTATGACTTTAATAACAATAAATTACTAAATAGTATCAAATTTGACAAAAATAATTTTATAAAAAAATTTCTATTTTATTTAATGATATAGTAGTCCTAAAATACTAATATTTTTCCAATAGAAATATATAATGTTACAAATTTAATTATTGATCCACTTTTGGTTTTCTTGTCATTTTATATTAACTATTATAACAATATATTAAGGAAATACAAGAAGAGACGGTAAGAGTTAATGTTTTTAACTAAGTGTTATAGAAAAAAAGGTAATTTTTGAGACCAAAACTAGTCTAAAATTATTTTTTGGTATGATAGAGACCCATTCGTATTTTATATTAAAAATATATTAATTTGAACCATTGAAAACTGAAAATAATTTTATAATAAATTAATATTTAAGGACTTTCTTAATGTTCCCCACATCTCTCCACTAAAATAAAAATTATCCTTATTATTTAGTCAAACATCGAATGCCACTAATCTTGGATAATAACTTCCCATTACTTCTCCCATTATCTCTCACTTCATCATAGTCTCCATGCAATGAGAATAAATCCATCTATGGGAGGCATTTTGTGAAAATCCAAAGAAGATTCTTGAAAAATATGTAATTGTTTTATAACCACTTTCAAAATTCATGTCTTCGTCTACTATATCATATTATGTTTTTTCGATAATAATCTAATAAATAGTGTATATTCTATATTATTATATTTTATTATAATTATAGGAAAAACTTATACCTTCTTTTATATTTCCATTAAATAATAATATCACCATGTGTGGGTACGTATATCTTGCCATCACCATACTGTGGTGTAATTTGTTGTTCAACAGTACATAATAAGAATATTTATAATTATGAGTGTAAGGGATTTAAATAATTAATATTGCATTATAATTACACATTGTAATTAATATTTTATCCAATCTTATACCGTTTATTCATTAAGTGAATGATAAAGTTGCTCGTGAGTATATATGACATACCGTCTCCACAACGCGATTAGATTTATTATCCATGTTAACCATTCAAGAATTGTTATATATTATTTATAATAAATAATAATGAAATATATGAAATAATAGCGGTACTATATTTATCTATATATATATCATTTACTTTCATCCATTCAATTCAACATGAAAATGGAAACACCGTTCTTGTGTATGCGCAACCTATCGCCTCCAAGAACAGTGTATTCCATTTATTTTTTCAATCTATTATATATAATTACATACAAAATATTTATGTTATATAAATTACTTTTTAAATTATATAATTATGTAAAAAAATTATATATCTAACAATATCATGAAAAATAATCATAACACGTACGACAAAAAAATGATTATTACACAGAACGTTGCTTTAACATTGAATTGATTAATAAATTGGTAATATAAAGAAATAAGTGAATCATATATGATATAATAAATATTATTATGGTTATGAAAAAAGTTAATATTATGTTTAACCCCATTATACAAAATTTTAATACACCATCAACTAATGAAATGTACAGTGTAAGGGATAATTCTGCAATATCATTATTATATGATATTTTTTATTCGTAAGTACTTACATGGGTATATTTATCATTCACATCCATGTTTCATAAAAATATAAAATTATATTTATTCGAAAACTATTTTTTAAAGTGAATTTTACCCACCTTTATATTTTTATGAAATTGTATATATTAATCTATTTTTAGTTATCTATACAAGGTACATTTTTACTTTTCTGGAAAGAGTTTAAGAATAATTTTTTTAGCATATACAACAAGAAATTATTTTTACATCTTCATAACACCATAGTTCCATGAAGATTACTCGACGTGATTTAAATATTATTTTCAAATAAATTATTTTGTTATAAAATCGTGTGGAATTTTTTGAAAAGAAAATGTTTTTCACAATGAAAGGATATTTTTAAAAAAATTAAGATTAAGTGTTTTATCAAACTTATTTTATATATATGAGAATGCTCTTTATGTAGGGTTATGTTTATATATACATTATTATTATGATTTTATTATGTTAATGATGTAATTATATATTATACAGATTATATTATAATGGAATGATGTTTTAGAAGACCATTTTATTTCTGGGGTTATGCTATGATGAAGGATTTATGCTTTTGTGGCATATAAAAGAATGATTTCATAATGGCCCGAGGGGACCTATATCTCCCTCAAATGAATTTGTTAAATATACATATCTCATTATATATACATGACTATAACAACAAGTAAATCTGTTTCAATAATATAGGGTTGGAACAAAATGTAAATCTAGTTCAGTACTAGATGACTTGAACAGAAAGTGAGCATTGTTCAGTAATTGACATTGTCCACAATGATGGTTTTCAAATCAATGACTTGGAAACTATGGAAATAATATTATGTGATTATTTGTTTTCAATTACACTATGTTTTATAATAGTGATATTTTATCATGGTTAATTTTACATTATGATCAATGCCTTACATACTTCCATAATTTATTTCAGGACTCATGATTTTGATGTTAAAACATTATGTTCCTGTTTTACATTCCAATGATTGAGGTTTTTTATATTTTCCATGTTTACCATTACTAAAAATTTGATCTCACACTTTTTATGTTACTTATTTCTTAGGGTATAAAAAAATGTTTTATGTAGGAAAAAAATTGTAAGATCATTGTGGGAGATGATGAAGATCTTTCGCCAAGGTAAAATATTATGTTCCCCATTTCTAAATACCCTAAACTAACGTAGTCTTTAGGAATATATTTCTTTAATTTATTAAGTTTTCAACAAATTAAACTTAATTTCTATGTATATCAATCTTTTTTCGTTAGAGTTTTTATCAGATTGTAGGATTAGATAGCCATTGGAAACTAGAATATGAAAACATTAGTTATATTCCCAGAAATATTTCTATGGTATGACGTGGGATGTCCTTTTGGGTAACTCTAACTAAAAATTAAATTATGAAAATATTGTTAACAATAATGGATAATCTAGTATTAAACCTATGATATTAGAGATTTAAAGTTCTCTCCCTTGATTATGTTGTTATCCATGTATGATTTTTTCATCTCACAATATTCTTTTGGTGTTTTAGTAAATGGGTGGAACTTGAAAAAACAATGTTAATGACAAATTCATGAGGAAATACAATTATTTTCTTCCAGAACAACCAAATGTTATGGGAGATGAAATAAAAATCATATTTCTATACTTATAAAATCTATGAATCATTATAGACATCTAAATGAATAGAAAAGGGACCAATATTATGTTGGGTCATTCATGAGGCAACTCCCCCGATCATTTAATGGGTCTTCTAATCCAATTTATTTTTGAAAAATTGATTAGTACACATAGAAATATATGTTTATAAATCCATATTCAGAACATGAAAATTCCATTTTAGATGTTTATTATTTAGAATGCGAAGAAGACCAGTGGTGGACCTTAATTAAGAATACAAGGATGCAAGATAAAATTGAATCCATTGTATAGGAGGAGTTCAAGAACATATTTTTAAATAAATAATTTCATCACATTATTCGAAGAAATAATGAAAATGAGTTACTATAGATTAAGAATAAATGTTGATTAATCTATTGATACATATGAGGAAAATTTTATAAGAATTGAAATATATGATTCTATCATTATTTTCCAAATTAAAAGTAATGTGGACTGAATCTTCAGTGGCTAAAACCAAGTATTCCTAAGGAATTATGCATTAGATACTATACATTCTATGATAATATTGTGTAAAATTATATCATGCTAGAAATAGAAATTTCATTTAATTATCAATCTCATGGTTTTGATAAGAAATGATAGATGGAGTTCGTTGTAAAATCTCAAAAAAATGATGAAAATAAGATGAATGTTTCCTTATTGTCAAACTGTGGATATAAACATAGTAGATATTGTATTAAAGGGACTAGAAAAGTTTTTCCGTGTGAAATAAATCTTCATCAAGATTTTTAGGGCTGAAATTATTGGAAAAGGTTTTGAATGATGTAATTAGAGAAAATACTATTGAGAACGCACCACCCACAATTCAATGATACATGTGAAAGGAAATGGGGAATTATTGTATCCAATGCCTTAATCCAAGGGTTATGGATGGATATCAATGTCACCCACCACATAAGTCCAAAGACAAAAGAAAATCCTTTTTGATCACTATTGGTGATGTCATTTATGAAAACCATATGTTGGGATGATTAGGTTTTTATGTAATGGGTTTCCAAAATGGTGTTGTAGAATATCGTTTATTCTATTATTCAATATTAGAATATTTATGTATTGGTATAATGTGTATTACCATATATATATGGTAAAAATAAGAATAAAAAGTATTGAAATATTTTGGGAAAGCACATTATATGCACATAATGAATGTATAAGGGGAAAATGAGATGTTTTATAGCATTAATGACATCATTATTGATATAAGGACAATGTAATATCAGGGATTGAGTATATCAAATTTCTATTATATTTGGTGTGTGTAAATAATTAATTTTGACAGGATTCATCATTATCTATGGTTATATGGTAATTGATGTTATTATATTATTTCAAGAGAAGACATGATTAGGGAATTAACATGTTTAGAATGTGACAAACAAGAACTTCCGAATGAGATATGGGTGAAAAATTGTATGTTAATTTAGTTAACCTCTTTATAATTTTTTATATTTTCAAATTGTGGAAGGATTTTAATGTTATCAATTTATTGATAGTATAAGTTATATTAGAGCTATTCCTTGTTTGATTAATATATTATCACACTATCAGTAGATTATGCATATTTGATAACCTATTCCAACATTTTTGTTGTGATTGATGGAATGACCTATCATTCTATTGCATGATCTTCTAACAGTTCAAGAATAAGAAATTCTACTTCATTTCATCAAATAAGAGATGAGGTGGAAAATTTTCAAGTTACAAACAATGGTGAGATTGTAAAGAATCAATTATTTATTTATTATCATGAAGAATTATTCACCATTAGGGAACGAATCTTGAAATTCAAATTATTATCATAGTACCTTTTTATCTGATTAATTAGATGGACCCCTAAATCATCACATATTTACAATTTTCTGCTGGATAACATTATCCAAACCTAGTCCTCTATGACTATCCATCTGAACATGATGGTTATATTTTTCATCTATATCCATATTTTCAATTCCCAACTACGTTATTCATTATGGAATCCAACTTATCAGTAACATTATGAAACCATTATATTTCTATCCTTCCTTTTTCAAATGATGTTTCCGTATTTTTTTATTATGTGTCTTTCCATGAAAGAAACATTAAAGTAGAAAAACATTTACAACCATAATTAATTTCAGGGATGAAAATCATTTTCTATGGAAAATTATGCAACACCCCATGTTATTGTGGATCTATTTTTTTAAAATTTAAAATTTTTATTTATATATTCCAATTCACTAAGTCAAAAATTCCTTTCACTCTAAACTGACTAGTCGTATGTAAAATGAAAACCCATGTTATAATATTAATAATGACACAATGGGTATAGATATTGTTAAAGGAGTGAAAGAAAAATATCTTTATTATTTTATATCAATCACAAAATGAATTTTTCTTTACACACAACACTAACATGGCTTGGATTATATGCAATAGAAAACATTCTTAGAAGATTTTTTTGTATGAAATGATGAGTTTCACTAAACAAGCATATATTACAAAGATATTATTATTTAATGTGATATAATAATGCCATTATGTATAGTATTAACCCCTTTTTAAATATTATATGACATTAACACTCATCTTATGTATTTTATAGGCATGATATAATTACAAATTTGTTTTTTTGGATAAAATTAGTATTTTTCAACAAATGAATTTTTTTTTCATTTTGACAGAGCACAAATTTTAAGTATATTTTAATATACTTTTATATATTATATTTGAAAAAATTAAATTCTTATTTGTAATTTTCATATCAAAAATTATATTGGATGATTTTTTGTTATTTCTCTAATAAAATTAATATATTAAATATTATTAAAAAATATTGCATTTTAATTCAAAAATGGTCTCTCATCTCATTATTTTATATAGTTAGATTATAATTTTATGTGGATTTAAAATTTAATTGGATTAGGTTTTTAGAATTTAATAAAATTTTGGTCATTGGAATAATTTCATAATTAAATTGTACATAAACACATGTCAATAATTTCATAGTTTTTACTTGTGAAAAACATGTTTTCTTATTTCCACAATAAGGATTAATTTTCAATTAATTTCTTCCAATTCTATGTTTCGAATTTTAAAAAATTTATTCCATATTTTAAATCACAATTTCTGTTTATTTTAAATAGGTACCATTTATTTTTGGACATTATGAATATCAACTTCAGTAAGAATTGTTTACAATAGTTAAAGGAAAATTCACATAAATAAGGGTAAAATTATAATATTATAATAATTTAAACTACCCTAACATGTGTAAAAATACTATTGGATTATTCCTTGCAAACCAAATAAATACTTAGTTTGAATTTTTTTTTGATAAGCACTTGGGGTTGGAAATTAACATGTTACAATAATTAATATAAAGTAAAGGGTAATACAACCTAAACATGTATATTTTTAGTAAAACATTTTTTCAGTGGGGTATTTAATGGATATATTTGAATATAAGTAGTAATTATAAATCTTTAAATATTTAGTACATCATGGTATTTGATTTATAATTTTTAGGCATTAAATAAATAAATTTGTTTTTCCACAACGATGATGTGGTGATTTCGTTATAAATTAAATATTATAATAAATGGTTTTATAAATATTAAAATAATGTTAATTTTAATTTTTTAATTCTATAAACTAACTTTATGGAAAATATTGGAATGGTAGGGATTATTTAATTCCTTTTTATTAAATTAATTAAGTTGTTTTGACATTAAAAATATTAATTACTATATAATTTTAAAATTAACATAAACGAGTTTTAAAAAATTCTATATTTTTAAATGATATAATAGACCCTAAAAATTAATATTTGTAAAAATATCACATATAATAGTAAAAATGTTATTATTTATCCACTTTAGGGTATTTTGGTATTTTTTTAGTTACAATAGTAACCATATATTGTGAAAATAAAATATGATGTGGAAAGAATTAATGTTTTTAACTAAGGGTTATAGAAAAAAGATACGGTTAATTTTGTTACCTAAACATGTATCAAATATATATTTTAGGTTTTTTAGAGCCAAATTAATATTATATTCGAATTAATTTTTTTTGGAACCACTGTAAATAGAAAATCCATTTATAATAATATAATATTTAAATTGATTCCTAAAGTGCCCCTCATCTCTCCTATAAATGAGAATTTATCGTTCTCTTTTAACCACACCTCTATGAAACATTTTCTCACCCAAACAATACCCATTTACTCTCCCAACATCATTCACTTAATCAAACCAACCAACCATCTGAAAAATCCATCTTAGGGTGCCTTTTTTTTCTTATCAAAATGAGATACTCGAAAACGAGGTAATTATTTTATCATATATTTCAGAATTAATTTCTGCATTTACATTATCTTTTAATTTTATTTTTATACATATGAAATAAATATAGTATATTATAATTTATGATATCATTTTATAATTATTTAAAAACCATATACCTCATTTTATTAATCCTACTAATAAAAATATCAGCATGCATATGTAAGTATGGTTTAGAATCTCCACATCTTTGTATAAATTATTATTATAAAATACTTAATTTGGATTAGTATAATGATGAATATAATGGATGTAATTATTAAATATTAAATTATCAATAATTCGTATAATTAATATATCGTCAAATTATATATTTTTTAACAATTAATTGAATGATATCATCACTCAGGCGTATGTACGGCCTACCGTCTCCATGATGCGATGAGATTCATTCTCCACGTTAACCATTAAAGATTGATTAGAATGTATATATAATGAATAATAATGAAATATATGTCCTAATTGTGCTACCAGATTGTTTTAATATATATATTTATACATGTGTGACTTGAATTTTTTATTCAATTCAATTTACAAATAGTAACAGAGTTCATGCGTATGTAAGACCTACCGTCTCCATGAATGGTGTATTCCATTTCATTTATCTATCAATTATATATAATTAATTACTGAATATTTATGATATATAAATAAATTTTTAAATTATATAATCATCTAAATAATGATCTATTTAACAAGATAAATAATATCAAGTCAAAGAAAAGATGATAATTAAAATCATTATTACAAAAAACGTTACTTTAACACGGAATTGATAAATAGATGGGTACTATAAACTCATAAGTGAATAATATGTGATATTATAAATATTATTATGGTTTTTTAAAAGTTAAAATTATGTTTATTCTCATTAAAGAGGAGGTTAACCCAACCATGACTAAAGTAATGTAAAATGTATTGGATAATTTTGCAATCTCATTATTTTTAGATATTTTTTATTCATAAGTATTTACCGGGTTGAATTTATCATTCAAATCCATGATTTCTAAATATATAATATTATTTATTTTATTGGATTATATTCGTATGTTAATTTTACCCATTTTTTAATATGTACTAAATGTAATGGAATGAATCATTCTTTTATATTATAAATGAGGTACATTTTGACTTTCCTAACAAGAGTACAAGATGAATGTGTTTTTAAATTATACAGCATGAACCATTTTTTATTTATTTTTAACATAATTGTTCCATGAATATTTATCTGTGATATTTTGATTTTATTTTCAATTATATTATTTTTTTATTAAATTGTGTGGTATTTTCTAAAAAAATGTTTTTTTGTAAAAAAGTTTATATTCCTTAAAAATTATGTTTAATTATTTTATCAAAATTATATCCCATCTATGATGAAGCTATTTAAAAAAAATTGTTTTTCTATAACTATTATTACTATTATGTGATTGTGTTAAATGTGGAACGATATTTTATATGAATTATGTTATGAAAGATTGTTTTTTAAGAATCCAATTTAATTTCTTGGGTTATGCCATAAAGAATGATTTATGTTTTGGGGAATATGTAAGAAATATTTTCCTATGAAATGGTTGGGACCTATATCTCCATCCAATGTATTGTGTAAAAATTTATATCTCATGATATAGACATGACTGGAATGGAAATTAAATCTGGTTTAGTAATAGAGGACTGTAACAATATGTAAATATGGCTTAGTAATACATGGATTGAACGACATGTAAACCCAGTTCAGAAATGTTCAATGTCTACTATGATGTTCTTGGTAGATATTCCTTGGATAAAATGGAAATAATATTATGTGTTTACTTGTTTGTAACAATAAAATGTTTTATTCCAATGCTATTTTATAATTACTAATGTTCTTTTATTATTAATACAATATGTACTTCTAGGATTTATTTCATGACTCAATATTTTTATATTTAATCATTATGTTCTTGTTTTTAAATTATTATGTTTATAATTTTTTATGTTCATAATTTTTACACATAATGATAATTTGAGCTCACCCTTATTAAAATATTTCCGATGAATATAATGAAATTTTTTCGGAAGGAAAACAAAAGGAGAAGATTTTTATGGGAGATATTGAAGATCTTTCACCAATTAAGATGATTCTATTTCATGTTTTCAAATATACTAAATTACTACAACCATTGAAAGTATAATAGTGTAATGGATTAAGTATTCCCCAAATGAAATGTAATTTCAATGTACTTCATGATTGGGTTATTAGATAAACAAAGTCTTAAATTTATTTTATAAGCTTGTCTCAACCAAACTGACCTTTTTTATGAAATTATATCCATTATATTAGACTTGTGTATGAATATGTCATATATAATATTTTATTTAAAATAAAGACAAATATTTTGTAATCATGTTTCTCGTAACTATATATATTTTAATATAGGTTTTTATATGAAATATTTAAAATATTTAAAATTATTTAAAATTACTAAATGTTTAACTACATCATGTTATAATATTATTAATTTTTAAGGATATAATAATTATTTTATATGGTGAAAAAATAATGAAGAAGTAATTTCTTCATTAAATGAATAATCAAATAATTTATATTGAAAAAATAAAAATAAATTATTTTTGATATAATTAATGAAATCTATGAATTGTATGGATTACATTCACTTGATAGTGATAATATATTTTAGTTGGTTATAACTTATCATGTTTTTTTATATTTTTAAAAATTCATATAATGAAAACTGTAAAAATTAAGACTATTATTATTTTAAAATAAATATTATTTTATTAACTGATTTATTATACATAAAAATACCAAATTATACCAAATTATTTTCATAAGTCTTCAAATTTCATCAATGATGAATTTATTTGTATGTTTTAATTTCACTGTAATTATGTTATTTTAAAATGTTAAAATTATATGATATCACAATAAAAATTAAAATTGAAAAATAACTGTCGAAATAAAAAAAAGAAGGGAAAAAAACAAAAAAAAAACATCTTTCGATATAATCATAAGATTTTATTTCTACCGACACTCATTATATCTTATATATAAATACGCTTGGGGAATTTGGTATAAAAAATTATTTTAATACTTTTAGGGATTCCAAAAAAGCCCTTCCCCTCTCTTATAAAATAGAACATACACTTTTATATTATTGACACATATAAAGCCATTCATCTCATCCTTAATCTACAAAATTATCCTCCCAAATTAATTACCTTAATCATAGAAGTCCTAAATTGGTCATAAATGAAAACAATGTAGTCCTTATGTGCAAATCAAAAAGAGATACCCAAATAAGAGGAAAATTTCATCAACAATCGTTTTTATTTTATTTTTTACATGAACTCATTGAATTTTATTTAGTTGATGTTTTTGTAATAAAATATGTATCATAAAAACAATTCAATGTTGTTATGTTATCTTTTATACCTATATTTGCACACACATCCATCTAATTGGTGAAAAATATGTCATTCTAGTGCACATTGAACAACTACCTCACAAAACAATATTGTTATCATTTTCCTTGACCACATATCTTATGCAGCCTTTACGAAAGAAGACATATTTTTATATTATATATAATTCATATTTATAATGTATATATTCTATCATAAATTAAATATTAAAAATAAATTCTTGATTTTCATATAGTGGATATATGATTACTTCATTAGTGGATGTGTGGACTACCGCCTCCTCAAGGCGCTATGATTCGCTCACACTTCACATAGAATGTTTTAAGGATTGTTTTAGTAAATATATATTATATTCTGTATATTTTAATTATACAATAATTATATTAAAAATATATATATACTTACATACATGTCCGTTACTTTCATTCTTTCTGTATGATATGAAAAAATGCATTCACGTGTATGCGTGGCCAAATGTATAAATGAATTTTGTTTTTGTATATCTTTAATGATTATTATAAATAATTTAATTTTAAAAATATAATATATATATATATTAATTTTAAAATTTTGGAAATAATTAAATCATTATAATCTATAAATTAGGTCAAAAAACATAAGATTACCAATGAAAATATTACTAGAAACATAACATTTACATGGTGTAAATATAAAAAGGTAACATAATCTCATACTTAAATCAAATATTGTATTATATATTTTTATATGGTCATGTGATAGATGAGTGATACACTTATAATTATTATACATGAGTTTTTTATGAGTTTCATGTGATTAATGGCATAAGGTAATGGAATTTATCTCCTTTTTTATTTCCATGAGATATATTCCTTATTCACCACACATTTCATTTGTGTGGTGTAAATACTTCACATGAATGAATTTTATTTAATTGATACAATAATTAATGGGTATTTATGAATCCATTTTGTTATATATATTTCATGGTGATTAACGTTTCAAATGTGACCAAATGAGTAATGTATTTTTGTCTCAATTTTCCTTCATTGAGACACATGTTTTTTATCACCTATATTATTTTATAATGTGTATATTCTTAGATTTAAAATTATTTTTAAATAAACATTCTTACTTTCATGATATATTATGATTTTTTTAATGTTATTATTTTGTGGTGATTGTGATTAAAATGTTTCAATGTGTTATGATAAATATTTAAATGTATGATAAATATATTAATCATGATTATTTTAAAAAATATCATAAGATAATTTTTAAGGAAAAGTATTTTAAAAAAAATTAATACATTAAAGTGTTTTTAAAATAAACCATTATAAAATTTAAAATCAAATTTAAAATTAAATGTTTTTTAAAAAAGGTTTATGTTCTAATCATAATATTTCAAAAAAATGGTTTATTTTCTACATGATTTTTTTTCATTTGTTATCACAATTTTATTTTTTATATACTTCCATTTTATTTGATTTTACTAATGATTTAATGTAGATATGAACAAATTATATCATTCTTATTCATTGATTGAATTTTTTTTATTTATGATAGATTTTTACGTGTGAATTTTGTTTCATTTCCAGGATTTATGGTGTGATGAAGTGTTTTATGTAATCCATTTATTTTTCTTGGGTTTTGAATGATTTTTTTTCTAATTAAACACATATATATGATTTCATTATCATATTGGTTGGACCCATATATTATTTCATTGTTTTGGGTATTTAGTTTTATGTCATAAGATAGACATAAATGTCCTGGACCCCCATGATGGCTTTGGGAGTCATCCATGACTACTATGATAGTTATGGGAAGGAACCATAACTACTCAACGATTTTTATAGGAGGGAATTGTGACTATAAAAATGTATAGGGAGTTAAACCATAAAATTAATATGGAGTTGGAAGTGATTCCTAGAATACTATAAGAATAATTTTTATATACTTATGTGTCATCCCTAATCTTATGTCTTATTTCCCTTATTAATTTATGGATTATTTTTTTTATTATATTTATGGTTCATGTCTTATGAAAATTCTATCATTATTCCATGATTCATTCATATGATCTTATAATATGTAAGGTATGAACATAAAAAGTCATGCTCTTGTTTTCATACACTACTATTCTTATTATAATTACATATATTCATTTTTACTGTTATTGATATTCTAAGACAACTTTTTCATTTGTTTTACTTAACAAGCTGATTAAAAATCATTAATGTTGAAGTACTAAAGAAAATTAACTTTTTGGGAAACATTCCTAATCAACCAACATACTAGATGATTATGGCTCATGTTATAATGGTACTAAACTAATATGTTCTCTGGAAATTTATTTTGTAATGTATTAAGTATTATTAAAATGTAATTTAATATCAAAGATTCTGATATTGTTTTGTAATGGTCGGTATCAGAGAAAATGATTATTAAGTATTTTCAAATTAATATGTGGAAATGTAGTGAGATCAATAATGATATTTCTAATGTAATTTATTGGGATATCTCTTAGCTTAATTCTATTGTTTAATAAATTTAAATGTGTGAAAAATGATTTAGTGATTTTAAAATATTATGTGGTTTTGATTTTTGTTAACTATTTCTCACACTATTGATAATTGTTTTGGTTAATGAATGAAAAAAGAAGGACCATAATTAAAATTGAATGTTTCAGATTTTGAAGGTATGTGAAATATGAAAATAGATTACCTAAGTGGAAATATCATGAACTGAATCATGATGGTGGATTGAGTAATTTTTAACCTAATTAGGATAAAGAAACTACAAAGGACATGTGAGAGGTATGAGATGATATAACCAAATATTTTACTATAATAGTATGATGCATGAATACATTAATGTTGTCAATCAATAATATATGATTCATATTTTATATTATTTTAATGGATAAGATGATGATTCTTGAGTAATCGTATAAGAATAATGTTTGATAATTAAATTGTATACATTTTATAATTCAAGGACTATGTAATATAAATCCAAAAATATAGAAGTAAATTTTCTATTATTTATTCATTAATGATGTAAAATGTTATTTCTAGTGGATAAGTAATTGAATAGTGAGTTAAGGGATATGTATTATTTTTAATAAAGGAATGTAACTGAAAATGTGTTGATTATATAGATAATATTGTGTCTATCTTGGATAAATAGATGCGAGATTTGGATAATTTAAATTGTACAGTGCTGAGTACCATGGAAATGATTGTTGATTTATTTAAATATTGAGTTATTTTATTATGTATGATGTTTAAAACCTTTTGGTACTTGTGTAATATATACAATAATATTTGGAATAGTGAAACATGAATCTTTTAATTAAGGGTGTATGTTG
Organism: Viscum album; assembly: GCA_963277665.1. Classification (NCBI taxonomy): domain Eukaryota; kingdom Viridiplantae; phylum Streptophyta; class Magnoliopsida; order Santalales; family Viscaceae; genus Viscum; species Viscum album. The sequence goes on along the minus strand of OY728164.1, from coordinate 914,945,168 downwards.
ATTATTATTATTACTATGATTCGAAATATTACCCGAGGAAGGTATTCACATATAAGTGCCCGACCGTATTACACTAAATAATTCTGAATTTAGACAAGAATTCACATCCTTTTTACATTTTTGGATCTTTTATAGTTTATAGATTTAGAAAAGTATGACAATACATTCATAACATTACACATTGTTAGAGAGTGGATACAAAAAAAAGTTCCCATTTTATTAATTATAAAACATTAAAAAACATGACTCATTGAAAATTGATCAAGATTTAACATGCCTTCCTTATTTTCCTTACACATCCATAATCCGGTGAAAATTATTTAAAACTTGAGATGAGCCGAATAAACTCATCTAGGGATACAAAAATATGTGAAGAACCCAGAAGTCTTATGACTGCAAACCATTTTTTATCATTTTTTAAAAGCCGGATTATGGGTTTCTGGTACCCATACAACACACATAAAATAACCACATCGTTAACACCTTCAAAAATTCAAAAAAACCACCGTCCATGCCTCGAGCTGCGAACCATATCACACCTCGAGCTTTGAACCACATCACGCCTGACCAATGTCGCCTCATATGAAATCATTTAAAAGGAAATACCTATCACCTATATATATATAATTACTTAGTGAAATAATATATTTTCACAATACATAATAAAATAGCTATAACTATAAAGGTATCTTGTGGCATTACTTAAATAATATTGTAACCCTCACAGCTACTTTACAATTTGTGTAACCATTATAGTTACACATGGAATAATCATACGACTGACCACCAACATACAGATAACCAATGCATTGGAGGGGGATATAGGTCCCAACATTAATCATAATGAATTCCCAACAACAAAAACATAATCATACAACATGAATAATTCCATAAAAACATTGCTTTAGAATTTCAAAAAATCGAATTTTAAAAGATGTTTTTAAAGGGAAATCCACTTACAAATTACATACAATTGAAGATAGGATTATAAGATTGGATTGAGTATGTATATATACTGTAAATAAACATAATAAAACTTAATATAAACAGAACACATCACAAAAATAATTTAATTTTCACATAAATAATGATGTATAAGATTTACATGAAGAATGGAAATTGTGTTAAGAATTACCTTACCTCGGGTTAGTCTTACTTCAAAATTGTTTATAACTCCTATATAATGTCTAAAAAAGTGTTATTATTATTTTAATGAAATATTTTTTACTTTTATAAAATCTTATATGATAATTTAATAACATCATTTCACCCATTAATTGTTTGTATTTGGCTCCGTGCACTGTTTTGGGGTGAGTTCTCTACACAATTTCCATGATTGGTTCATGATGGATGTTCTTTTAGATTAGAAGTGAAACTCCCAAATTGGAATGAATTAGTATTTACATATTTCCATTTCAATAATGTATTCCATTTATAAATTTTTAATTATTACATGAGGATGATTCATATGTTAAACCATTAATGATGTTCATTTAGGTCATTTTAGTGGTTTTTGATAATAAAGAACTCATTTTGTATTATAAATTAAAACCATGATCACAAAATAATTCCAGAACCATGGATGAGAAATAATACATATATTATAACCTTTTTCAACCATATAAAGGATTCCCTAGATAGTCATGAAAAAAATGGAAACTGAAATAACATCGTCCACGGTGTCGGTAATACGACACATCACAGACAATGTATTTATTCCTTGAATAAGTTGTAGAGGATAAGAATAATGTTGATGAATTTTCCATGAACATGATAAATTCTATAATATATAGTATTTATGGAGATTTCATGCCTCCTGGCTATGAAGAGTGGAATAATGAATAAGAAAATAAAGGAACTCAATAAAAAAATTGACAAATCCCTTACAAAAATTCGGCAGCCTAACGACCACACAACATGGCTTTAGAAAATAATAAAAAGAGCAGGGAAAAAGGTAACCCATCAAAAAATTAATAATAATATAAATTATATAATGAATAATAATGAAATATGAATATGTTATGGAAACATGAATGTTATACCACAAAAAAGAGAACATGAATGGAAAAAGAATAAAATCGAGAATTTTTTCACCCTGTAGTGTAACCCTTAGAACATGAAGGATAGAACCTAAGGGGCTTGAAGAAATCTTGGGTGGACTAAAATCTAGGTATGGAGTCTATATCATCATTGAGGATGAATTGGGAATGATGTTAATGAAGGAATGTGTTGGTATTTGTATGGAAAGTAAGAGAATATTATAATAATTTCCATGGGATAGCACATGAGTGGTATTTGAAAAACCATTGGCTTTCCCATGATATTTTTCCCATGTTATAAGCCACATGGGACACCTCACATCTTATTTAACTATACACAAGTCGACCAGATTTATGACATCATTATTACATCATTAATGATGTCATTAACACACCAAAACTAAAAAACATAATTTTTTACTAGTTAGCAAAAAATCAATTATTTTAGAAAAATTACCCAAATTAACCATAACCATTTATCGACATGTATAATTAAAAAAATATTGTCCAATTTTTGAAAATAATTTCTTAAATATTTTTAATTTAATTTTTAAATAAAATCATATTTAATTCAAAAATTATTTATTTAAAAACTATAAATGTTTTTATATCACAATGAAAAATCAACCAAGATGTTATTATTATAATTCCTTAAGAAAATAAAATAATAATAAATTTCCCTATTCATTAGGGTGATATTACTATTCGTATTACTATTCATAAGGTATGTTACTATTCACCAGAAAACAGGTTGGTTGCATTAGACTCTATATAACATACTGAGCACATTTGTAGATGGCCATTTTTTGAAATTCAAAGCATTTAAGAAATAAAATTATGTTTAAAGGATACTTATAAATATCTACTTTAAAACAATTTTCCATGAATTTCTATTTTTTTTGTAAGAATATCATGGGGTGTTACATTATCCCCACCTTTTGGAAATTGTGTCTTTGCAATTTTATTTACAAATTAAACAACTGAGGGTACTTTTCCCTCATAGGTTTTTCAGAATCCCGTGTTGCTTCTTCAACCAAGTTGTTCCCTCACAATACCTTTACATAGTAGATTACCTTATTCCGCAATACCCATTCTCTTCAATCAAGAATTTGAACTAGTTTATCATCATAAGAAAGGTTCTCTTCCATGTAAAATACTTCAGGGATCAAGACATTAGATAAATCTGGAATATACTTTCTCAACATCGGAACAAGAAAAACATTGTTTACCTGAGACAAACACAGAGGAAAATTTACGCAATATGCCACTATTCCAAATTTCTCCATGATTTTAAAAGGATCGATGAACCATGGACTTACCTTCCCTTTCTTACCGAAACACATTACACTTTTCCAATGAGGGATTTAAAGGAAAACATAGTCACCTACCTCGAAATAGAAGTATTCCATTTTGTTATCTTCAGAAAATTTCTGCCTGCTCTAAGCTTTCCTCATGTGTTGTTCGATCATCCTCACTTTCACAACCACTTTGTCTACTAATTATCACCCCAAAAACATTCATCCACCCACTTCATCCCTAAACACTGGAGTCTGACACCGCTTCCCATACAAGGCCTCAAAAGGTGCCATCTAAATTTTTGAATTAAAACTGTTATTATAAAAAACACAACTAAAGAAATATGTTGATCCCAACTTCCTTGATAGTCCATTGAACAATCTTGAATCATATCCCCCAAATATTGAATCGTTCGTTCTATCTACCGATCTAATTGAGGATGAAAAGTTGTACTGAAAATCAAATCTATGCCCAACGTCCTCTAAAGTCCCTTCCAAAAGTTACAATTGAGCATGTGATCCTAAATAGATACAATGGAAAGAGGAACTCCATGTTACCTGACAATTTCTGTGAGGTACAGTCAAGAATGCTGATCCAAATATATCGTATATCGAATAGAACAAAAATCTACTGACTTTGTCAGCTGATCAACAATTACCCAAATCTCATTATTACCATGAGAAGTCTTTGGTAGTCCCACCCCAATGTCCATGGATACATTCTCCCATTTCCACTCTGGCACTAGAAAAGGCAGAAGTATCCCCTTTAGTAACCATAACTCTACTTTAATCTGTTTCCAATTCAAACATTTCATGGTAAAATCTACAATATCTATTTTCACTCTATCCCACCAATAATACTCCCAATGGTCTCTATACATCTTTGTATGGCCATGATGAACTAAAAATAGAGAACTATGAGCTTCACACAACAATTCATTTTTCAACTAGGACTCAAAAGGAACACACAACCTTTTACCAAATATCATAACACAAAATTTATCAAGATTAAATTCTGGTAACTTACCCATTTTAACCAATTCTACCTTTTTCTATAGCTCATAGACTTTTTTCAATGCATGATTAATTCTGTCTGACAATGAAGACTGCACTGAAACCTGAAACAAAATTGAGGTATTTTCAACACCAACAACATCTATTAAAAAATTCATGAAATCATTAATCATGAGATCATGTTCGAAACGTAGCATGGTTAATTATGCATGATGTTTCTGACATAAGGTATCTGCGACGTTGTTGGTTTTTCCAGAATGGTTATTGATCGTGCAGTTATAATCCTGTATCAGTTCTATCCATCTTCTCTGCCTCATGTTTAATTCCTTATGAGTTAATATATACTTCAGATATTTATGGTCAGTATATATTTGACATTTGGTTCCATATAAATGATGCCTCAAAATTTTCAAAGTAAAAACCATAGTTGCCAATTCCAAATCATGTGTGAGGTAATTTAGTTCCTGAGGTCTATGTTTTCTTAAAACACAGAAAATTACATGATCATTCTTCATAAAAACACAAACAAGTTACTTAATAGAAGCTTAAATTTAGATGTAAAACACACCATTCTAGTAAGGTAATGCCAAAACTAGGGAATTTAAAAATCTCTTCTTTAGTTCTTGAAAATAGTCATCACATTCCTCTATAGAAACAAATTTAACCCCTTTCAATGATAACTAAATTATCGGTCTAGATAATTGTGAAATGTTCTTATCAAACCATCTGTAATATCCTACTAATACCTGATAATGATGAATCTCTGTAACATTTTTGGGTCTTGGAATTCATCAACTACTATTGTTTTGGTAGTATCAACTGTTATTCCATCCATATTTACAATTATCCCAATAAATGAAATCTTTGGAAACCAAAAATTACACCTGCTGAATTTTCCATACATTTTTTTTCTTTTAATGATTCTTAAACATCCCTTATATGTTTATCATTATCCTATTTATTTATATTTAAAATTTCATATTCTCATCAATAAATTAAACCACAAACATATCCATGATCTCAAGAAATACTCTATTCATAAAATTCATCAATATAGCAGGTGCCTTGGATAACCCAAAGGGCATAACTACAAATTTATAATGCCCATATCAAGAACGAAATGTTGTTTTCATGATTTCATCCTCATTCACCTTCAACTGATGGTATCTGGATCTCTATTCAATCTTAGAACTGTACTGAGCTCCCTAGAGCTGATCAAACAATTCATCGATATAAGGAAAATGCTATATGTTATTAATAGTGATGTTACTCAAAGCTCTATAATAAATGAAAATCCTCATGGAACCATATTTCTTTTTAACAAACTAAATATGATCTCCCCATGGTGAAGTTCTCAGACAAATGAAGCATTTATCAAGAAAATCATGCAACTGATTTTTCAATTCAAGAAGTTCAATTTGAGTTATATGATAAGGTTGTTTTGAAATTTTCTAATCATCAGGAACTAAGTCAATTGTGAATTCGACTTCCCGATAATGTATGGCACTGAGTAAATCATTAGAAAAAACATCAAGGTATTCATTTACATGTGGCACATCATTCATCTGAATAGTTCCCTTATTTTAAACTATATGGGAAAGATAACTTTCATGTCCTTATTTCAATATTATCTCAACTTCCTTAAATGTTAAAAATTGTGTGGGTTCATTCTTTAATACAAAATGAAACTCTTTTTGTAAATCAACTTCTTTAGCTCTATAGTCAATCTTATCATGATAATGAGAAAACCATCCATTCCTAGAATAACATCAAACTTGACTAAGGGTAAAACAACAAGGTTTTTAGGTAAAGACTCTCTATATACCACAATAGAAACATTCTTATAATTCCCCTTTGCAATAATATTTCCCCAAGGTGTTTTAATAACAAGTTTGGTTCTCATTTGTTGAGGTGATATTTCAAATTTACTAGAAAATTTATCAATGATGAATGAATATGTAGACCTCGTATAAAACAAGACTATAGAAAAAATTTAGTGAACAAGAAATTTACCTGATACAACTTCATTGGATGGCATGACATCTGCTGAAGTAGTTGCAAAGCATCTGACTACACCTTTCAACATGTATTCAAGCTTCTTTGCATCATTCGGATCTCTGTTTGGGTAGACATTTTGATAATGACCAGTTTCACAACATTTAAAACAATTTACAGTCTTCTTATCATTATTAGACTTTGTATCATTTTCATTACAATCTCTGTCCATATGTCCAAAAATACCACATTTTAAACACTTCCCTTTTCTTCTAATACATTCCGCATGGTGCTTCCTTCCATCTTTTTCACAAACTCGAAATATATTTTCTTACCATTAGATTTATTTTGTTGATTCTTACCCACATCTAACCATCATGACCTCTTCTTATCATTGTTCCCTAAATGCCTATGATCATTAAAAAACACCACATATACCCTCTCAACACATTAGAAAAGTTTCTAATAACTTTTGAATTCATGGGAGGCTAGCTCCCTTCGATACCTTGGCTTCAATCCTGAGTAAAAGAGGTTTATTTTGCTATCATGATCAAGAATAATATTTATTGCATACCTCGCCAGTCGGGCGAAATTCCCTTCATACAAATCCACTTAATCTTCCTCTATCTATTTCAATTCAATGAATTTCTTCCCCATTATAAGTGTCACCGCCTTTAGAAAATATTTTTTATGGAAATGATTTTTAAATTCATCCCACTATAATGCATGAAAATTCGCTTTACCCTTGATATTTCTTATCAACGACCACCACTAATCAGCTTCCCCTTCAAAATGATAAATAGAAAGACATAATTTTTGATTGTCTAAACATCCCACAACATAGAATATCATTTCAAGGGCTTTGATCCATCCTTCAGCTTCTACTGTGTCAGAAGATCCATTAGATGAAGAATTGTGTTTTCTCATAAAATGTTTCACTACTGTCATGTTCCATTATGGCACCTTTTTTGGTTCCCTTGCATTGATTCCACACCCATTTATTTCCTGTGTAGCTAAGCCATTATTTTCACATACTGCTCGGTTCCAATCCCTACCATTCCAGGTTTTAGATCTGGAGGGATGACATTATTTCGGTGCCTCTCCTTTTCAGCATCCTTGATCATTCTATGGACAACCGTTTTGAACAAACATAGCATAGATGATGCAACAAGGTAATATTTAAATTCTATAACATTTCAAATTAATAATAGATTAAAAATAATTTAACTTATTCATTTAACATAATCCTAACCCCTAATGTAATCTGAACCATCCTCTCAGACCAACTATAAGGACCCAGCCTTATTACATTGCATAATCTTGAATTTAGTGAAGAATTCACTTCCTTTTTACATTGAGTATCTTTCCAGGCATAGATATTTAATGAATTATGATAATACATTCATAACATTACCCATTTTTACAGAGTGGTTACCATAAAAATAGTTTCCATTTTCCTTAAATTGGAAAACATTAAAACATAAAACATGACAACTGGACAATTTTTCAACATTTAACATGTCTTCCTTATTTGTCTTAAATATCCATTATGCTGTGAAAATAATTTAAAACATGGGATGAGTACAAAAACTCATAATGTAATATAAAAAGAAGGTAAGAACCCATTAGTTGTATGAAATCATTTCAAAATACATACTTTTCACCTATATATATACATAATTTATAAAACATGATATTTTCACAATACATAAGATCATAAGTATAACCATAAAGATATCTTCGGGTATTACGTACATAATCTTGTAACTATATTTTCTACCTTATAATTTTTATCCCTCATGGGTTCCTTACAATTTATGTGACCATCACAGTTATAGTTGGACTAACCGTATTAATGAACTCTAACAAACACATAACCAATGAATTGGAGGGAGATATAGGTCCCACCGATCATAATAAATAATTACCAATAAATAAAACATAATCATAAAACATAAATAATTCCATAGAAACATTTCTTTGGAATTTCACAAAACTGAATTTTTAAATTGGTTTTAAAAAAAGGAAAGCCACTTAAAAATTACATACAATTTAAGATAGGCTTAATAGAGTTTATAAATTATGTATATATACTGTAAATACACATAATAATACATAATAAAAATATAACCCATCACACAAAATATTTAAATAGAATATAAATAATGAAGTTGAAGGTTAACTGAATGAATGGAAATCGAGTTAATAATTCCCTTACCTCGAGTTTGTGTTACTTAAAACTATTTTAAACCTACTTTATAATGGTTAAAAGAGTGTTAATTATATTTTAAAGAAATATTTTTATGTTTATAACATCTTATATGATAAATTAATAACAACAGTTAACCCATTAATTGTTAGTATTTTTCTCCTTGCAATGTTTTTGTGTGAGTTCTTTAAATGATTTCCATTATTGGTTCATGATCGATGTTCTTGTCGATTAGAATAGAAACTCCAAAATTGGAATGAAGTCGTATTTAATTATTTACATTACAATAATTTATACCATTTATCATTTTTGTATTATTAAATGAGGATAATTCAAAAGTTAAATCATTAATGATGTTCGTTTTGGCCATTTTATTGGTTTTTTTATAATAACGATGACATTTTGTATTATAAATTAAAACCATGATTAAAAAATAACTCCAGAACCATGAATTAGAAATAATACATATATTATATCCTATTTTAACCATATATGTTTTTCCATGACTAGACATGAAATAAAAAAATGGAAATTGAAATCACATCATCCACGATGTCAGTAATGCGACACATCATATACAATGTTTTTATTTATTTAATGAGTGTGAGAGGAAAAGAATAATGATGATGAATTTTCCATGAACATGAAAAAATACAGAATATAAATTATTTAAGGTGATTTCAGGCCATATGGATATGATGATATAAAGAAATAATAAAAAAAGAAAGGAACTCAAAATAAAAGAATAATTGAGACATCCCTTACAAAAATACAGCAACCTAAAGGCTTTGCTTCATGGTTTTAGAAAATATTAAAAAGAGAGGGGAGAAGGGTCACCTATCCAGAAATTAATCATAATATATATTAAGTAATTAATAATAAGTAAATAATAATATGGTATGTAAACATCATAGTTATACAACATAAAATGGAACATGAATGGAAAAAGAATGAAATTGGGAATTTTCATACCATGAAGAGTAACCCTTATAACATGAAGGTTGGGACCTTGGGGGCTTGAGAAAACCTTGAAAGAATTAATATAAAGGTGAGAAGACCATAGATTCGTTGATAAGGAATTGGGAATGAAGTTAATGAAGGAATGGGTTGGTATTTATATGAAAAGTAAGGGAATATTTTAATAATTTCAACGGGACACCTCAGGAGTGGTATTTGCAAAACCATGTGCTTGCCCATGGAATTTAACCATAATATTAGACACCAGGGACACCGCACATCTTATTTAACTATAAAATAGTAGAAAAGATTTATGAGATTATTATTACATCATTAATGATGTCATTAACACACTTAAACTAAAAACTATATTTTTGACTATTCAACGAAAAATCAACTATTTCAGAAAAATTTCTAAAATTGAACATACGAATTTATCGACTTGTAGATTTCAAAAATGAATTCCATTTTGTAAAAAAAAATTCAAAAATATTTTTAATTTCATTTTTAAATTAAATCATACTTAATTCAAAAATTAATTATTTAAAAACATTAATTGCTTTTATATCAGGATGAAAAGTTAACCAAGATGTTATTATCTTTAGGCCTTAAGAAAAATAAAATAATAATAAAATTTAGTATTCATTGGGTTCATATTAAAATACATATTACTATTCATAAGGGTATGTTACTATTTACCAAAAATAGTTGGTTCCAATATACTCTAAATAACACACTGAACACAATTGTAGATAAAGATTTATCAATATTCAAAACATATAAGATATAAAATTATGTTTAAAGGCTACTTATAAATATATACTTTAAAACAATGTTCCTTGCAATTCTATTTATTTTTTGAAAATCATGGGGTTCTAATTTATCCCAACCTTTTGTAAATTTTGTCATCAGGATTTTATTTACTTGTTAAACAACTGAAGGTACTTTTCCCTCAAAGCATTCTCAGACTCCAATGTAGCTTCATCAACCATGTTGGTTCTTCACAAAACAGTTACCTAGTGGATTACCTTATTCTACAATATATGTTCCCTTCGATCTAAAATATGAACTGGTTTTTCTCTTTATAAGAAATTGTATCTTCCATATGAACTACTTTTGGGCTCAATACATGTTACGAATCTGGCACATACATTCTCAAAATTGAAACATGAAAACATTGTGTACCTGAGACATACTCAGAGGAAAAGCTAGGAAATATGCCATTGTTCCAACATTCTCCAAGATTTTAAAAGGACCGATGATCCATGGATTTTTCATTCCTTTCTTACTGAAACACATTACACTTTTCCAAGGAGAGTTTTTACAGAAAATATTTTCACCTACATCAAAAGAGAGGTATTTCGTTCTATTATCTTCAAAACTTTTCTGCCAGCTCTGAGTTGTCCTCATGTGTTTCTGGATCATACACACTTTCTTAGCCACTTCTTCTACTAATTCTGGCCCCAAAAACTTTCTTTCACCAACATCATCCCAAAATTATACATTTTGACACTACATCCCATACAAAGCCTCAAAAGGTGCAATCAAAATACTGGAATGAAAAAAATTACTCCAAATCCTTTTTTCATTTTCTAATAAACCACTTTTGGGTTTAGTGGCAACCTCAAAAACCAAATTCAAACTAAACAAACCAGTTCAAAAACCAAATTAACAAGTCAAACATAGAAACCAATAAATGAAACATATAGACCAGTTGAAAATTGCCTCGATCCCACTACAAATGATCGAGACACATACCAATATGATTCAAAAATTCAAAATGCAGATTTCAGACTAACCCCACCCAACAAGATTCAAAATTTTGAAATGAAGATTTCAAACGAACCACTGTCACACCACATCAGTTGCAAAAAATCACAAACTGTACGAGAATATGGAATCTCTCAATGGAAACACCAACACACCTTAGCAAAACCTCGCTATTGGAAGTAGATCCCATAAACCAGAATAATCATGTTGCTCCACCATCTTCATCACCAAAGTAAAAAAATAGAACACCTCATCGCAAAAAACAACGTCTAAAGAAGATCCATCTGGCCAGAAGATCCATCGCACCACTATCGTCATCTCCAAAAGCCCAACAAAGCAACAACACAACCAATTCCTGAACCCCTGACACGGCACTGGAACAACCTGCCACTCCCACGAACACCTCCCAAAGCCTCCTCGGAACCATCACACCCTACCGACCTAGGAAGGAGCAACATATATAGAAGACATAGCAGAGTAGGAGCCGAGAGACTTCCACAATGAGCCATATCATGGCCAGCATGAGAAAACCAACGAAAAAATCATCGTTGAACAGTATAAGACATCGTCATCAATAGGAGAAAAAACAGAACTGAAACATCAGGTTTGACTGGAAACCGAATCGGCGAACGTCGCCAGCCAAGAGGAGCCCTCGAACTATCACGAAACCTCCAACACCATACCAAAACCATCCCGAACACCCTCGTACTGAAATGAACGCTGGTAAAGAACAAGAGGAGGGGTAGTAAGAGAATAAGACGGCAGACGGTCCGAGGATGAAGCCACCGAACCACCCACCAACAAAATCCCAAACCACATGAGTGCCTTTGTGATTATCCAAGATGGAGATTATCGCAAAAGATCGTGTGATAAGAGAAGTGGTGGGTGAAAATGAAGGCCATGAATCGACTACAAAAATCCATGGAAATAGAACCGGTAAAATCAGACACCACAAAACCTAACAGGAATGAGGAAAAGGCAAAGAAGGAGACGAAAAGGAGAAAATCCAACAACTTCATGAGTACGACACAGAGAGAAGGAACATGAGCAGTGATAAAGGAGAGGGAGAAGAAGGAGAAAAAGGGGTGAAACATGATCATTGAAGGAGAAACAAACTGAAAAAGTGAAGCAAGAATGATTTGGCCATAGAAGTCAGGAGGGAGAAAACACGAATCTGGGAAGAGAGAAGATGATCTCCATCGTCGGGAGGAATAAACCTAGAAGGGGATGAAGACGGGTGAGAAGCACTCTTGAGAGAGGGAACTGGGAGAAAATTGAGGCATTCCACTAGAATGAAAACTATAATTATATGAAAACACAACTAAAGAAATATGTTGATCCCAACTTCTCTGATAGTCCATTGAACAAACTCGAAGCATATCCTCCAAATTTTGAAACGTTCATTCTGATTTCCCATCTGATTGATTATGAATAGTTGTAAAGAAATTTAACTATGTGCCCAATGACTTCTGAAGTCCCTTCAAAAAATTAGTAGTGAACCTGGGATGCCGATCAGATACAATGAAAAGAGGAAATCCATGTATCCTAACAATATACTTGAGGTACAATCAAGGAAGTTGATCCAAAGACATCATATCTCGAATAAGAATGAAAATGTGAAGACTTTATCAGCCAATAAATAGTAACCCAAATTGAATTGTTACCTTGAGAAGTATTTGGTAGTCCCACCACAAAGTCCATAGATACCTTCTCCTACTTCCACTCTAGCACTAGAAAAGGTTGAAGCATCCCCTTTAGTATGTACCACTTTGTTTTAACCTCCTGACATGTCAGTCACTTCATGTTAAAATATGCAATATCTATTTTCATTCCATCACACCAATTATACTCCCAAATTTCTCTATACATCATAGTACTACCAGGATGAACTGAAAATGGATAAATATGATCTTCACACAATAATTATTTCTTCTACTATGAATCACATGGCACACAAAACCTTTTACCAAATCTCAAAAAATATACTTTATCAAGATAAAATTCTAGCAACATACCCATTTTAACCAATTATAACTTTTTCTGTAGCTAATGGCCTTTTTTGTGCTTGATTAGTTCTTTCTAACAATGAGAACTATACTGATACCGGAAGAAAAATAGAGGTATTTCCTACACCAACAATGTCTAAGACAAAATTCATCAAATCATTAATCAAGGGATCATGTTACAAATGTAGGACGGTTAATGATGCATGATGTTTCTGACTTAAGGCATCCACCACTTTGTTTGCTTTTCCTGGATGGTAATTGATCGTGCAGTTATAACCCTTTATCAGTTCTAGACATCTTCTTTGCCTCATGTTTAATTCTTTTTGAGTAAATATATATTTTTTACTTTTATGGTCAGTATATATTTGACATTTGGTTCCATATAAATGATGCCTCCAAATTTTCAATGAGAAAACTATACCTTCCAATTACAAATAATGTGTGGGATAATTAATCTCATGAGGTTTAAGTTTTCTCAAAGCGTAGGAAATTACCCAATCCTTATGCATAAAAACCAAACCATGTCCCTTCAAATAAGCATCATTGCATATGAAAAACTCACCATTATTGGATGGTATGGCCAAAACTGGGGAATTTACCAATCTCTTATTCAGTTCCTGAAAACAAAAAACACATTCCTATGTACAAACAAATTTAACCCCTTTCCATATTAACATAGTTATCGGGATAGAAAACTGTGAAAATTTCATAACAAATTTTCTGTAATATCCTGCTAATCCATAAAAACTACGAATATCTTTATCCTTTTTGGGACTTGTACATTCATCAACTACTTTTGTTTTGGTAGAATCAATTGTTATTCCTTCAATATTTACAATGTTCCAAAGAAAAGAAATATGTTGCAATGAAAAATCAAACTTGATGAATTTTCCATACATTTTTTTTCTTTTAATGATTGTAAAACAACCCATAGATGTTCTTCATTCTCCTATTTATTTTTAGAAAATACCAGATACTCATCAAAAAAATACAACCCCAAACATATCCATGGACTCTAGAAATAATATATTTCTAAGATTCATGAATACATTAGGTGCATTAGATTACCCAAAGGGCATACCAACAAATTCATAATGCCCGTATCTAGTATGAAAGGTTGTTTTCGGGATGTCATTCTCCATCACCTTAAGCCGATGTTATCCAGATCTAAAGTCAATCTAGGAAAAGTATAGAGCTCCCTAGATCTAAAAAATAAGTCATTGATATGAGGAAAATGATCTTTTTTTTAATATTGATGTTATTCAAATCTTTATAATAATTGTAATGTCTCATGGAACCATCTTTATTTTTAACAAAAAAAATAGGAGATCTCCATGGAAAAGTGCTAGGATGAATGAAGCTTTTATGATGAAAATCCTGGAACTGATTTTTCAATTCAAGAAGATCAATATGAGCCATATGATAAGGGGGTTTTCAAATTGGATTAGCATTAGGAACTAAGTCAATTTTGAATTTCAATTCCTGATCGTGTAAGACACATGTTATATCATCGAGAAAACATCATGTTATTCATTTAACCCCACACATCTTTCATCTAAATAGTTATCTTGTTTTAAACAATATGATAAAGATAACATTCATTTCCTTCTTTCAATATTTCCTCATCTTCATGATAGTTTATCAATTTTATGAATTCATTATTGTATACAAACTAAATTCTTTCTGAAAAACAAATTCATTAGCTCTACAGTCAATCTTATCATGATAATAAGAAAGGAAATCCAGTCCCAAAATAACATCAAACTCAACTAAGGGTAAAACAACAAGGTTTTCAGATAATATCTTTCCACATAATACAATAGAAATATTGTAATAATTTCTATTTCAATGAATATTTCCCCCTTGTGTTTTAACAACAAGGTCAAGTCTCATTTGTTGATGTGATATTTCCAATTTAAAAGAAAATTTCTCAGAGATGAAGGAATGTATAGACCCTATATCTAACAAAACATTAGAAAAATATATGTTAGCAAACAATGTACCTAGTACAACTTAATTGGATGGCCTAACATCTGCTGACGTAGTTTCAAAGGACCTCACTATACCTTTCTACTTGATGTCTGGATTCTTTGCATCATTCAGATCTCTCTTTGGGAAGACATTTTCATATTGAACCATCTCACCACATTTAAAATAATTTACAGACTACTTATCAGGATTATTCATTGGATCATTTTTGTTACAATCTCAGGCCATATGTCCAAACCTAACACATTTAAAACACTTCCCAAATTTTTCAAAGACATTATCCAGGGTGCTTCTTGACACATTTTTTACAAAATAAAAATTGGATTTTCTTACTAGCCGATTTAGTTGGTTGATTCTTACCCATTTCATTCCATCTTGACCAATTCTTCTCTTTGTTTCCTAAATGCAGGTGATCGTCAGTGAACTCTATATCTACCCTCTCAGTAAATTAGAAAAGTTTTTCATAACTCTTGAATTCATGGGAGGCTATCTCTCTTTCATACCATGGCTTCAATCCTCAGTAAAAGAGGATGATTTTTCAATCAAGATCCAGAATGATATTTGGAGAATACCACTCTAGTCGGGTGAATTTCTCTTCATATGTAGCCACTGAATCATCCCCCTTCTATTTTAATTCAATTAATTTCTTCTCCATTATAAGTCACACTACCTTTGGAAAATATTTTTCAAGGAAAAGAATTTTAAATTCATCCCACTATAAGGCATCCAAATCTTCACTACCCATGATATTTCATACCATTGGCCACCACTGATCTGGTTACCCTTCAAAATGATTAATGTAAAGACTTAGCTTTTGATTTTATGAACATCCCATAACATCAAATATCTTTTCAATGTATTTGATACATCCTTCAGCTGCTACTAGGTCCAAAGATTCATTAAATATTGTAGGGTGTTGTCTCATAAAAGGTTTCAATAGTATCATGTTCCGTTGTGGTACCTCTATTAGTTCTCTTTTATGGATGTCACCACCATTAATTTCCTGTGTTTGTTGAGCCATTAATGACACAAACTTCTCGGTTCCAATCCCTTCCATTCCGGGTTGTAGATCCGGAGGGATGTCATTCTGTCTATGCCTCTCCTTTTTAGCATCCTTGTTCCTTCTATGGAAAACCATTTTGAACAAACATATCTAATATGAAAAATAGGTAATCTTTAAATTCCATAACATTTAAAATTAATCCTATATTATAAATCATTTAAGTTATTCTTTTAACATAATCCAAACCCCTAATGTTATTTAAACCATCTGATGCTAATAACTATTAGGACCCCATCTTATTACATTTCATAATCATAAATTTAGTTAATAATTAACTTCCTTTTTTACATTGAAGATCTTTTCATGTTTATAGATTTATATAATTAGGAAAATACATTAATAACATTACCCATTGTAATAGAATGGATATGAAATATATACTTTTATTTTTTTTCAAATTTTAAAACATTAAAACATAAAACATGACTCATTGAAAATTCTTCAACATTTAAAATGGATTCATTAATTATCTTACACGTCCATTTTATTGTTAAAATCCTTTAAAACTAGGTATGAGCACAAAAAATATGTATGGAATATAAAAATAAGGGAATAACCCATTATTCGTATGAAATAATTTTGAAAGAAATACTTATCACCTATATATATATATACTTACATTGTGAAACATTAGATTTTAACAATATATTAGAACATAAGCATAACCATAAATGTATATTCGGGCATTACTTACGTAATCTTGTAACCCTCTCAGAAACCTTATAATTTGATACCCTCATGGCTACCTTATCATTTCTCGAACCATCGTAGTTACACATCGAGTAACCATATTGCTGACCTCCAACCTACACATAACCAATACATTGGAGGGAGATTTAGGTCCCACTATTCATAATAAATAATTCATAATAACAAAAACATAATCATAAGACATGAATAATTCCATAAAAATATTTCGTTAGAATTTCATAAAACTGAATTTTTAAAAAGGCTTTTAAAAGGAAAGCCACATAAAAATTACATACATTTGATGATAGGCATAATAGAGTGTATGAAGAAAGTATATATACTCTAAAGAAAATAATAAAACATAATATAAATAGAACCCATCACACATATAATTTAAATAGTACATATATAATGAAGTAGAAGGTTTACCGAATGAATGGAAATCGGGTTAAGAATTTACTTACCTTGGGTGTGTCTTGCATCCAACATCATTAAACCTACTGTATAATGGTTAAAAGCGTGTTATTAATATACTAATTTAATATTTTAATCATTATAACATCTTATATGATCATTTAATAACATCATTTCACCCTTTAATTGTTATTATTTTGTCACTTGCACTGTTTTTTGGTGAGTTCTTTACATGATTTCCAAGATTGGTTCATGAGGGATGTTCTTTTCAATTGGAAGTGAAACTCCAAAATTGGAGTGAAGTAGTATTTAAAAAATTTCATTAACAAAATTTATACCTATTAACATTTTTTAATTCATACATGAGGATGATTCAAAAGTTAAAACATTAATGATGTTCGTTTAGGTCATTTTAGTGGTTTTTTGATAATAACGACCTCATTTTGACTTATAAATTAGAACCATGATTACAAAAGAATTCCAGAAAAATGGATGTGAAGTAATACTTTTATTATAACCTGTTACAAACATTGAAATGGTTCCATAAACATACTTGAATGAAAAAAATGGAAATTAAAATCACATCGACCACGATGTCGTTAATTCGACAAATCATGGACAATGATTTTATTCCTTGAATAAGTGGGAGAGTATAATAATAATGATAATTAATTTTCCATGAACATGAGAAAATCCAAAATATAATTTATTTGAGGTTATTTCATGTATCTTGAATATGTATATATTAATAAATAATAATAAAAGAAATGAACTCAAAATAAAATAATAATTTAGAAAACACTTAAAAAAATTCGGTAGTCTAACGGCTGCGCAACATGGTTTTAGAAAATATTTAAAAGAGAGGGGATAAGTGTCACCCATACAGTTTTGAATAATAATATTTCTTATATAATGAATAATAAGGAAATAAAAATATGGTATGGAAACTTGAATGTCATACCACATAAAAGGTAACATGAATGGAAAAATAATGGAATTAAAACTTTTCTTACCTTGAAGAGTAACCCGCATAACAAGAAGGTTGGTACCTTGGGGGCTCGAAAAAACCTTGTGAGGAATACAATGTAGGTAAGGAGGAAATAGATTTGTTGAGGAGGAATTTGCAATGAAATTAATGATAGAATGGTATGGTTTTTTTATGAAAAGTATGTGAATATTTTAATAATTTCCAAGGGACACCTCATTAGTGGTATTTGCAAAACCATGGGATTTCCCATGGTTTTTCCGATGGTATAAGTCAAATGGGGCATTAAAATATTATTTAAATATACAAAAGTCTACCAGATTTATGAAATCATTATTACATGATAAATGATGACATTAATACACCGAAACTAAAAACTGTATTTTTTACTATTCACCGATCAATCAACTATTCTGAAAAAATTGCAAAAATTCACCCTAACAATTTATCAATGTTTTGACTTCATAAATGATGTCATTTTTTTTGAAAATAATTTTCTAAATATTACTAAATTAATTTTTAAATAAAATCATATTTAATTAAAAATAATTTTTTTACAAACTATAACTTCTTTTATATGATGATGAAAAATTATACAAGATGTTATTACCATAATTCCTTAAGAAAATAAAATATTAATAAAATTTACTATTCTTTGTCTTCAAATTACTATTCATATTACTATTTATAAGGGTTTTTACTATTTACCAAAAAACAAGTTGGTTTCAATAGACTCTTAATATCATACGAATCACAATTGTAGATGACCATTTTAAGAAATTAAAAACATATAAGAAATAAAATTATGTTTAAAGGATAATTATAAATATATAATTAAAAACAAATTTCCTTGAATTTTTATTTATTTTTATGAATTCATGGGGTGTTACATTATCCCCACCTTCTGGAAATTGTGTCCTTGCAATATTATTTCATAAGAAAGGTTCTCTTCCATCTGAACTACTTTTGGTCTCTGGACATGTGATGAATCTAGAACATACATTCTCATAATTGAAACAAGAAAAAAATTGTGTACCTGAGACCAAATTAGTGGAAAAGCTGTGCAGTATCACACTACTCCAACATTCTCGATGATTTTAAATGGACCAACAAATGGTGGACTTAGCATCCCTTTCATACCAAAACTCATTACACATTTCCAAGGATAGATTTTAAGGAAAACATGGTAACCTACCTCAAAAGATAGGTCTTTCCATATATTATCTTCATAACTTTTCTTCCTACCATGAGCAGTCCTCATGTGCGGCTGAATTATCCTAAATTTTGTATCCACTTCTTCTACTAATTATGGCCCCGACAACTTTCTTTCACTGACTTCATCTGAAAACACTGGAGTTTGACACCGCTTCCCATACAAGGACTTAAAAGGTGCCATCTGAAAACTGGAATGAAAACAATTATAATAATAAAACACAACTAAAGAAAGACAATGATTCCAACTTCTCTGATAGTCATATGAACAAGCCCTACGAATATCCTCCAATGATTGAATCATTCATTCTGATTTCCTATCTTATTAAGGATAAATTGTTGTACTAAAATTTAACTTTGTGCCCAATGACTTCTGAAGTCCCTCCCAAAAGATAGAAGTGAAACTGGGATCCCGATCAGATACAATGGAAAGATGAAATCCATGTAACCTGACAATCACCTTGAGGTATAGTTGAGAAATTTGATCCAAAGACATCAAATCTTGAATAGAAACAAAATGCGTAGACTTTTTCAGCCAATCAATAATAAGAAAAATTGCATTGTTACCTCAAGAAGTATTTGTTAGTCCCACCACAAATTCCATTGATACATTCTCCCATTTCAACACTGGCTCTGAAGAAGGATGAAGGATCCCCTTTTGCAACATCTTCCCTTCTTTAACCTCTCGAAATGTCAAACATTTCATGGTAAAATTACCAATATCAATTTTCAGTCCATCCTACCAATAATATTCCCAATTGTCTCAAAACATCTTAGTACTGTTTGGATGAACTAAAAATGGAAAACTACAAGATTCTCACAACAATTATTTCTTCAACTGTGAATCAAAAGGCACTCAAAAACTTTTACCAAATCTAAAAACACAATCCTTATCAAGATTAAATTATAGAAACTTAACCATTTTAACCAATTCTACATTTTTTGTAGCTCATGGTCTATTTTCTACGCTTTCTTAATTATATCTGTCATCAAAGAATAAACTAAAACAAGAAACAAAAAAGAGGTATTTCCTACACCAACAACATATAAGACATAATTAATAAAATCATTAATCAAGGGATCGTTTTCCCAACATAGCATGGTTAATGATGCATGATGTTTCGAACATAAGGCATCCTCCACTTTTTTTTCTTTTCTAGGATGGTAATTGATCATGAAGTTATAATATTTTTTTAGTTCTAGCCATATTATATGCCTCAGTTTTAATTCCTACTGAGTGAATATATACTTCATACTTTTATAGTCAGTATATTGTTGGCATTTGGTTCCGTATAAATTATTCCTCCAAATTTTCAAAGAAAAAATCACATTTGACAATTCCAAATCATGTGTGGGATAATTTAGCTCATGAGTTTTAATTTGTCTCGAAGAATAGACAATTACCCAATCATTCTACCTCAATGCACAACCAAGTCCCTTTAAAGAAGAATCATTGTAGCTGACAAACTCACCATTCCAGGAAGGAAAGGACAAAACTGGATCATTCACCAATCTCTTGTTCAGTTCCTGAAAACTATCATAACATTACTTTGTACAAACAAATTTAACCCCATTCCTTGTTAACTTAGTTATTAGGATAGTTAAACATGAAAATTTATAAACTAATTTTCATTAATAACAAGATAATCCAAGAAAAATATGAACCTCAATAACATTTTTTAGTCTTGGACAATCATTAACTACTTTTTTTGGCATGACCAACTGTTATTCCATCAATATTTAGAATTTTCCCATGAAAATAAATCTGTTTCAACAAAAAACCACATTTGAGGAATTTTCAAAACAGTTTAGCTTATTTTAATTTTTTTAAAACAACCCTTAGATGCTTTTCATGATCCTCTTTATTTTTAGAAAATTCCAGAATGTCATCAATAAATACAACCAAAAACATATCCAATAAATCAAGAAATTATATATTCAAAATATTCATGAATATTTCAGGTTCATTAGTTAACCCAAAGGGCATAACAACAAAATCATAATGCCCATATATAGAAAGAAAAGTTGTTTTTAGGATGTTATCCTATTTCACCTTCAGCTGATGTTATCTGGATCTCAATTCTATCATGGAAATGTATTAAGCTCCAGGGAGAAGATCAAAAAATTCATTGATATGAGGAAAAGGATACTTGTTTTTAATAGTGATATTATTAAAATCTCTATAATATATGAAAAGTCTCATGGAACCATATTTATTTTTAACAAACAAAACAAAATCTCCCCATAGTGAATTTCTAGGACCAATGAAGCCTTTATCTATAAAATCCTGCAAATGATTTTTAAATTCAAGAAGTTCAATTTGACCTATATGTTAAGGGATTTTTTAAATTTTCTTAGCATCAGGATCTAAGTCATTTTGTAATTAGACATAACGATTATGTATGATACTAGGTAAATCATCCGAAAAAACATCAATGTATCCATTTACCACCGGCACATCATTCATCTGAATAGTTCCCTTGTTTTCAACAATATGTCTATGATAACATGCATTTCCTTCTTTCAATAATATCTCAGCTTTGTAAAATATTATCAATTATATGGGTTCATTCTTGTATAAAAACTAATACTCTTTCTGAAAAACAAAATCATTATCTCTACAGTTAATCTTAGAATGATAATCAGACAACCAATCCATTCCCAGAATAACATCAAACTCAACTTAGAGTAAAACAACAAGGTTTCCAGGTAAAGTCTCTCCACATACCAAAATAGAATGATTTTTATAATTCCTCTTTGCCATAATATTTCCACCTGGTGTTTTAAAAACATGTTTGGGTCTCTTTTTATGAGGTGATATTCCAAATTTACCAGAAAATTTCTCAGAGATGAAGGAATGTGTAGACCCTGTATCAAACAAAACATTAGAAAAGTTTGAGTGAATAAACAAAGTACCAGATACAACTTCATTGGATGTCCTAACATCTACTGAATTAGTCGCAAATAATCTCACTACAACTTTCTACTTATATTCTTGTGTCATTGCATCATTCAGATCTCTTTTTGGGCAGAAATTTTCATAATGACCCATCTCACCACATTTAAAACACTTTACAGTCTTCTTATTAGGATTAGTCTTTGGATCATTTTCATTACAATTTCGTGCTATATGTCCAATCTTACTTCATTTAAAACACTTCCATGTTTTGCTAAGGCATTCCATAGGGTGCTTATGGCCACATTATTTGAAAAACTAGAAATTGGATTTTCTTACCATCAAATTTATTTGGTTGATTTTTACCCATTTCTTTCAATCCTGACCTATTTTTCTCTTTGTTTCCTAAATGCTCGTGATCATCATAAAACTCCATCTCAACCCTCTTAGAAAATCAGAAAAGTTTTTCATAACATTAGAATTCACGGGAGGCCAACTCCCTTCGATACCTTGCCATCAATCCGATGTAAATGATGTTGGTTATTCTATCCAGATCCAGAATAAGATTTAGAGAATACCTCAACAGTCAGGTGAAGTTCACTTCATAAACATCAACTGAATCAACCACCTCTTGTTTCAATTCAATGATGTTCATCACCATTCTAAGTAGCACCGACTTAGGAAAATATTTTTCCGGGAAAATACTTTTAAATTCATCCCACTTTGAGGCATCAAAAACCTCTCTAACCCTGATATTTTTTACCATTGTAAACCATTTATTAGCTTCCCCTTCAAAACGATAAATGGAAAGACTTACATTTTGATTGCCTGAATATCCCATAACATCAAATATCTTTTCAAGGGATTTGATCCATCTTTCTACTGCTATAAGGTCGGAAGATCCATTCAATGCAGGACAGTGTTGTCTCATAAAATGTTCCACTACATTCATGTTCCGTTTTGGTACCTCTATTGGTTCTCTTGCATGGATGCCCCCACTATTTACTACCTACATTAGCTAAGCCATTACTGTCCCAAACTGCTCAGTTCCAATCCCTACCATTCCGGGATGTAGATCTAGAAGGATGTAATTATTTCGGTGCCTCTCCTCTTCATCATCCCTATTCCTTCTGCGGAAGACAATTCTGAACATACATATTTTTGATGAAGAAACATGGTAATCATTAAATTTTATGACATTTCAAATTAATCAATGAGTAAAAATCATTTAAGTTATTCTTTTAACATAATCCTAAGTCGTAATGTTATCTAAACATTCCTCTGTTACCAACCATAATGACCAATCCTTATTACATTGAATAATCGTGAATTTAGTAAAGAATTAACATACGTTTTATAGTGAGGATGTTTCCATGTTTATAGCATTAGATAATTAAGAAAATATATCCATAATATTACAAATTTTTACAGAGGGGATACCATAAAAACAGTTTCCATTTTTTCAAATTATAAAACATTAAAACATAAAACATGACTCCATGAAAATTCGTCTACATTTATCATGGATTACATCTTTGTCTTACACATTCATTAACCTTTGAAATTCATTTAAAACATGGTATGAGAACAAAAACTCATTAAGGGATATAAAAATATTGGAAGAACCCATTAGTCGTACGAATTCATTTCAAAAGACAAACTTATCACATGTATATATATTTACATAGTTTTTGAAACATGAGATTTTAATAATACATAAGAACATATGTATAAAAATAAAGGTATCTTGGGGAATTACTTGTATAATCTTGTAACCCTCTCGACTTGCTTATAATTTTTAACCCTCACAGATACCTTACAATTTGTGTAACCATCACAGTTACCCAAGATATAAGCATATGACCGACCTCAAAATTACCCATAACCAATACATTTTAGGGAGATATAGGTACCAAATTTCAACATAAATAATTCCCCAGAACCAAAACATTTTCATAAAACATTAATAATTCCATAAAACCATTTCTTTTGAATTTTGTAAAACCGATTTTTAAAAGAGGTTTTTAAAAAGGAAAGCCACATAAAAATTACATACAATTGATGAGAGACTTAAAAGAGTGGATAGAGTATGTTTATATACTCTAAATACACATAATAAAACATAATATAAAAAAGAACCCATCACACAAACAATTTATATAGCTCAAAAATAATGATGTAGAAGTTTAACCCAAAGAATGAAAATCGGGTTAAGAATTCCCTTACATCTGGTTTGTCTTACATCCATCTTATTTAATATTCCTGTATAATGATTAAAACAGTGTTATTACTAATATAAATATATATTTTCATGTTTATAACATCTTATATGATAATTTAATAATATCATTTCACACTTAAATTTTTAGTATTTTTTTCCTTGCACGATTTTTGGGTGAGTTATTTACATGACTTCAATAATTGGTTCATGATGGATGTTTTGTTGATATGATGTGAAACACCAAAATTTTACTGAAGTAGTATATAATTATTTCCATTAAAATTATTTATATCATATATCATTTTTAATTCATACATGTGGATGATTCATAAGTAAAATCATTAATGATGTTCATTTAGATCATTTTAGTGGTTTTTTTATAATAACGACCTCATTTTGTCTTATAATTTTAAAACATCATTACAAAATAATTCCAAAACCATGGATGAGAAATAAAACATATATTATACCATGTTTCAACCATATAAATTGTTATATGACCATATTTTAAAGGAAAAATGGAAATTGAAATCACATAGTCCACGAGGTCGGTAATTCGACACATCACGAACAATGATTTTATTCCTTGAATAAGTGGGAGTGGATAAAAATAATGAAGCTGAATTTTACATGAATATGAGAACATATATAATATACATTACTTATGGTTATTTCTTGACTCTTGAATAAGAATATTTGAAGAATTAATAATAAAAATAAAGGAACTCAAATTAAATGAATAATTTAGAAATCCCTTACAAAAATATGGCATCCTAACGGCTACACAACATGGTTTTAGAAAATATTAAAAAGATAGGGAAAATTACCCACCCTTCCCAAAATCAATCATAATATTTATTATATCATTAATAATATGTAAATTATAATATGGTATGGAAACAAGAATGTTATACCATATAAAAGATAAATTGAATTGAAAAAAAAACAGAAATTGAGAATTTTATTACCTTCTAGAGTATCCCTTAAGACATATATTTTAGGACCTTGGGGGATTGTGAAATCCTTGTTAGGAATACTAGGAAGGTAAGGATACTAGACCTTCGTTGAGGAGGAAATGGGAATGATGTTAATGATGGAATGGGTTGGTATTTATAGGAAAAATAAGGGAATATTTTAATAATTTCTAAGGGACACCTCGTGGGTGGTATTTGCAAAACCATGGGGCATGCCCATGATATTTTCCCATGGTATAAGCCACATGGAACACCTCACATATTATTTAACTATTCACAAGTAGACCAGATTTATATCATAATTATTACTTCATTAATTATGTCATTAACACACTGAAACTAAAAACTGTATTTTTTTCTATACTCCGAAAAATAAAATGTTTAAGAAAAATTACCAAAATTCACCCTAACGATTTATCAATGTGTAAAATTCCAAAATGAAATCCATTTTTATAAAATAATATTATAAATATTTTTAGTTTTATTTTTAAATAAAATAATACTTATTTCAAAAATTATTTATTTAAAAACATTAACTTCATTTATATTAAGATGAAAAATTGACCAAGATGTTATTAACATAATGCCTTAATAAAATAAAATAAAAATAAAATTTACTATTCATGAAGGTAATATTACTATTCATATCATAAGGGTATGTTAATATTCACAAAAAAAGACAAGTTTGTTCCAATAAACTCTAAATAACATACTGAACTCAATTCTAGATAACCATTTTTCAATATTCAAAACATATAAGATATAAAATTATGTTTAAAGGATACTTGTAAATATATACATTAAAACAATATTACATGCATTTATATTTATTTTTAGAATATCTTGGGAAGTTACATCGCATGTTAAGAATATGACAACTAAGAGAATCCCTTTGATACATAGAAAATAATTGTTAAGACTATTTAGTAAAATTCTATCAGAAGATTTGAATTTTAAAATTTTGGACGGATTATAAGTTTAACAATTTATGGAATGTTTTATGTTAATAATTAGATGAGGTCATGGTGATTAATGTATTATCTATCCATTTTAGGATTTATGGATATTTTATTCTTATTCCATCCTTTTACATTATAAAAATGCAGATGAAATGTCCTATAATTTAATTTATATATCTCATGATCTACTAACGCTTTAGTAAATAATAATTGAACATCATTTCTTAGAAAAAGATGTTATGTATAAATTGATCAAGGAATAACAAAGGGTGAGGATGTACTAAAAATAAGAATGTATATATTATCATGAAAATTATTTAACATTAAGA
Organism: Viscum album; assembly: GCA_963277665.1. Taxonomy (NCBI): domain Eukaryota; kingdom Viridiplantae; phylum Streptophyta; class Magnoliopsida; order Santalales; family Viscaceae; genus Viscum; species Viscum album. The sequence goes on along the minus strand of OY728164.1, from coordinate 914,918,151 downwards.
GAAGTGTTTTGAAATAATTTTCTATCATGATATCGTAATTACTGATGATATCAATGAATTAATTATAACTTCATCACATTATGGATTTGTTATAATAAACAGTCTCTTAATAACCCACATTATGGTGATTTGTGATCTTTGTCAGAATCTAAGATTATTTACACTTTTCCTCATGCTGAAATCTTCCACTTTGTAGAAACATGTTTATGAATAACTATAGGTAACATATTTTTTCCATCTTTTCTTATTTATAAGGATGTTTAAGAATTTAGTTTTACAGTGATGGATTCTTGGAATGAAACAATATTGGATTTATAATTTGATAACATAGATGGATTTCAATTGTCAAATTATTTTTAAAAGTGTATAATGTAACAACCTGATATTTTTTGAATTATTCTAATCATTATGATATATTTCACTTTATGCGACATTTAAATTAAATTTTTTTTATAAAAACATTATGTATGAATTTCATTATTCATACAATAAATATAATATTTTTCTACACATAACGTTTTATTAAATTCTCATATACTAATTACTATTTTGGTCTTCTGTTACTAATATGGTCGAGTTCAGTTAATAGATAGTGTTACACACAAGACCGTGTCTAAGCTAACATTAATAGATTATTAAAATAATATTATTTAATATAGAATTATATATAAATATTATAAACTTATATATTATGAATAGTATAAAATATCTGATGAAAACATAAGATTTTTAAAATAAAAACATTAGTTTGAATATCATGAGAAATGAAAATCTATTAAATTGATTATAAAATTAATGCTAATATTTGTATGGTTTTAAAGGCATTTTGTCTTAATAAATTAAATTAATTACTATTATTATTTGATATAAATGAAACATATATGTAACATATTTAATCATATTTTTTATATTCATCTCATAGAATTTATTGGCACAAGATATGAACCAACTCAATCTTATTCATTAATTATTTTTTTCAAAGGGTTAATATTATCACTTTTTAATGGAGAAGACATTTTGAATATTTTTTTTGTATTTATTGGTTTTTTATGAAAATTTAATCTTATTATTTTAAATAATGATATAAAAAAATTGGTTGAGTGTTTGGTATTTTTTTTAATAACACCAATGTTTTTATGAATAGTGAAAAATATGAAATTTTAATTGAAAACTACTTTTTAATAAAAATATTATTTAGTATTAAAATATATATATTCATGGTTATAAAGGATCATTATATATTATTATTATCATTTAAGCAAATTTAAGTAAATCTAAGGAAATTATCATTTATATTTTATATAAAAACATTTTAATTTGTTGAATGTTTTTACATAAAAACTCACTTTCTCGTTCAATAAACAAGATTAATATTAGATTAATTATTGTGAGTTATGTGTCATGAATTTGGAATAATGGATTCCATATTTGAATTAATAGGGTCCAATTTTTTAAAATATTTCCCTTTAATTTTTTTAGATTTTATAAATATTAACATTGGTAATTATTTTTATTTTCATGGTAATTTGTAAATCAGAAAATTAAAGGTAATAATAACATTATAAATTTTATACAATTACCCATAGACATATCCTAAATTAATAGGATGAATATTTTTCAACAAAATACATCCTTCTTAATAAATTATGACCATTGTAAGCCACATTGGTGTGAATATGACATTTATAATTTTTTAAATATACTAAAAATAAAATTTTTTAGTCGTGTTTCACAAAAATATATGCATTTTAATATGGGGTTATATAAGTTTTTTTTTCCACTATAAATATTATCTAAAAATTTAAAATTATTAACCATGTCATGGTGATTTATTAATAAATTTAAGGACTGATATAATTAAATATACGGGGGAACAATTATGAGGGACTATTTTTTTCCTTAATATATGAATCAAATATGTGATATTAAAACTATAAAAATTAATAATGTTTAATATATTTAAAGTCATCGAAATTATTATTTACTGATTTGAAAATATAGTGAAAATATAATGGAGTTGTTTTGAACATAACCTTTTGTTATGATATTTTTAACAAGTAAAACTATTTAATAGTGTCAAAATTGACACTATTGATATTTTAAAATAAATTAAATTAAATTAAATGATATAAAATTCATAAAAATAAAAAATTCAACAAAATTGTAGTTATAATTCATAAAATAAACGTTTATTCCTCATTAATAAATCTTGTATAAATTTATAGTAATTATATTAATCCTCAATTTGTAAATTACATGATATCAATGTAAAAATTAAAATAGTTAAATAACGGTAAAATGATAAGGATAAAAAATAGTCAATTTTTTTAACATTTTTTGGATTTTTTTTATTTCACATTATAATCATCATAATTATTGAATAAATAAGATTGAATTCTTTTAATTGAACAATAATTTAATATTTTTGAAGTTTCTAAGATTTACCCTCCACTCTCTTATAAAAAGACACATCTCTCTCTCTCTCTCTCTTTTCTTCACAGTCCTAAATATCCATGTCTCAACCAACCTCTATAATATTCTTCTCCAAAATTTATTCCCCTTATCCTTGAGGTTTTCCATTGGACCGAATTCAATCCAATTGATTCTATTTCTACAATTAAAAAGTAAATATCAATAAAAGTTGTAACCTTCCAAAACTAATGTTTTATTTTATTTATTCATTTAAATAATTATATTATTTTTATTTAATGGATATATAATAACCTCAGTATCCTAATATAGAAGGGAGATTCTTCTATATTATTATATGTATAAAATAGTGTTGAGGGGTTTGGACAATAATGGATAACCTTACATGAGACTCTTAAGTTATTCTTGAAGATGGGGATGATAAAATAGTGTCCCTATAATCAAATAAGCTACAAAGGATTAATTAAAATATCATTAAATAAGTAATAAATATCATAATGAAATATGTGTTTTGAATGGGTAAATTTGGTTTTGGTTTAATTATTCCCATTTCCATCACTGGTAAAAATTTATTCGTAAGTGTGTTATTGGTCTCGCTGATCATCCTTTGGAAGAAATCATCATTGACATGTCAGTGTTCAATGTTGGCTAAATCATACTTATGCAATATGGGAAGGTGGTTTTTTATTATTGAAAACCCTAATAGTGGTAGAACACGCATTTTAGGGTGTGGTGATGTAATTTTTTTGCACCATAATTTGGTGAAGAAGATGCCTGATTCAGGATGAGAGGGATGTGGAGACGACCATGGGTTTCATATTGAGGAAGATCTCTGAATAGTTTAGGGTTAGAGATAGAATTTGATCAAAGGATGATCAGTCATCTAATATGTGGATGATTAAAAATGTGACATGTAAACAAATGTTTCAAATGGATGATCAATAACCAAGAGCTATTTTCCCACATCGAAAGTACTTGTGGCCCTACACTAACATTTAAGCTAATCACTAAACAATGATGGAGAAACATGATTAAAAAAGTAAACTCTTGGCCTGACACACATAGATGAAGGATACACCCCACCAAACACATTTTGGACCTCTCATTGGCCTACACACAACCATATAAGTATTTCTCCAAACCCATACTCTATCATCCCTATTTTAGGTTATCGGACCCCATCAGTGATACCAATAGAGAAAAATAGTGTAGAACCGTCAATGTGGTTTACCAGTTTAGTTACCACATGTCTGTTCAGAGGTCCCCATTATTTTCATATAGAGGATGGATATTTTTTTCACAATAATTCAATTTAAAAACTATTGTGTAATAAAATATTTTCATCTATATTCTTCTCCATTTAGTTTTTCGAAAATTAAATATTTACTAGATTTTATAATTTAATAGTGATTATCAAATCACTTTTTTTAAAATTTAATTTTTTTTACTCAACATTTAACATTATACTTTAAATGTTACAAATTTTCATAGTTAAATTTACATAATCATTAACAAATATTATTCCTTTGGTATTATTTATATAATGTTGAGTTTTATTCTATATAAAATAATTTCATATACATTAAGATATAGATATATGTATATATTATAAAAATGTTACAAGAATATATTTATTTTCTTCATTACTAACATTTTTTCTTTAATAAACCTCAATGGTATATTTTCAAATGTCCAAAACTCTTTTCCTAAAAATTCATTCATTAAATTTCATTTATAAAAATAATGGTTTGTGTATTATGTCAGTTGAAGATGATTCTAGATTGTTCTTTGATCTCCATTAGTTCTGTCTTCTTATTATATGTATACATTCTTTTGAATTAAACAAGATATATAGTTTATGTATTTACTGTAAACTTGTTCAACACATGATTCCATGTTTTATTACTTATTTTTTTTGTATGATTTCATCTTTAGAATATATATTCTACTATAGTTTAGTTTAATTTTATATCATATTCTAACCATATTGGTATATTTAAATAAATTTTATTCTATGTGAGTTTTTCAAAACTGCAAAATTTATAACATTTTTTTAAAAGAACAAATAAATAGATATTATAGGGGTCATATCTTAGACACTTTATCATTACATGCATAATTAGGGCTTTATGATAATACATTTTTGTACCTAAATGAAATGTGTATACCAGTGAGTAAAAACATTAAATAAAATAAATTCATATATCCTTATAAATTTTAAAATACAAAAATAACTACTATATTTCATCTATAGAAATAGTGAATCCAATTTCTTTTAAAACCATTCTTATAATAATGAACCTTGTATACATCATAAAATAATATTCAATTGAATAAAAAATGATTGTGGATTAGGAATCCCATTATCAAACCTATGTTCTATGGTCACTTATGTCTAGTATATAGACACCTTCTATAAACAAACATTATATCATGATTTATTATTTATAGTTCCAGAATTATTAGAGAATGATTTAGTGTTGTAATTTAATTGTATGATATTAGAAAAATTACAACATCTTTAATATAAAATATCATAAATTAAAAATAAAAATAGTTTTACAAACACCTAAATGATGTCAAAAATCGGTTAGGGTATTCTGTGGTAAATACAAAAGGATATTGGTGAGCTAGAAATAATATTAATATAATAAATATGGAAATAAATCATAAAACGATGATTTATAGACATAATATGATATTTTAAAGAGTATGGTCATAATCATGGTGTGATGAAAAAATAAAATGATTCTATGTTATAATAAAAATGTAGAAACAATATAAAATATGATATCATTTTCATAAGATAGGGGTTACTCCCAGGACCATCATCCTAAGGTTGACAATGTCCCATAGTGAATTTTGGTACACACCCAAATATATTACATAAAAAATCATGTTTTATAGTTATTTACCCAATGTATAATATGGATATATGTTTCTTGTACAACTCATCACATAAATTAATATCACAAATATGGTTTCCTATTGTAAAAAATGAATCATATATAAATCAATATCACGATTAAACCCATTAGAGTGAACATTGATTCATATTTATGATTTAAGGCCTAACCTATTGTTAAATTATATAAAATTAAAATAGTTTAATGAAATATATAGTCTTTAAATTTCTTTGATATATATTTTATATAGGATTCTAACATTACATACCATTGTAGAAAATCCATGGTAATTATATAGGAGATGAATGATTAAGAATAAACTAATAGGGTTGTTCTTTCTGAAATAGGTCAATAATATTTTTAACTATTGAAGGAGCATATTTTCAATATTAATCTAAAATTTATCCACGAATTTTTTTTATGAATTAATGAAGTTTTTATTGATTATATTCATGGCATAAAATATATAATGGTTTTTATTCTCTATTTGATTGATGAAACATAAGGTTCTATTAAATTGGGTTTACTTAATGTGGTAATTATTATGGAAACTAAACACTTGTATAATCAATGAAAAGAAAATAATATTTTACTATGATTATATTTAAGGAAAAAAATTATATATAGATATACTAGGTAAATGATAAGAAATTTTTGTAAAATTGAGAATAATAAATTTATATTTTATCAAATAATTCCTAAATGTGGTATTGGAGATCCCTTAAAAAGTGTAACAATTATTGAAAACAACCCATAAAAAGGATAACATGAAATTAACCATCAACTCTGATGAATAAAATAAAACTAATGATAGAATATGAAAAATATTAATCATACCCCATATAAATGTAAATTGGTGCATAAAAACATGTCTCAATTAATGGAATTTAAGAAGAAACCCCTTAAAACATATTAAACATTCAAATAAGAACCCCGTGAAAGAATGAGATAATGAAGATGATGTTAAAATTAAAATAATAAAGATAATACAATAAATTGAATAACAATTTGAAAGTGTATAAACCATTTTAAATTAATAATGTCAATAAAAGGACAACTGTCTTTAATAATGACGTTTTCAGATGAAACCCTTATGAATTTAGTGATTTATGAATGAAAAGTCATTGTAAGATTGAAAATCGTATCATTATGGGAATAAATTCTATTAAATTTAGTAGTTTTACAAAATATATTCATTTTATTTATATACAAAATAGAAATAATAAATCATTGTTTAACATTAAAACAATCACATTGAATATTTATAGTGATGAAAACCTTATGTGGTTCCAAATTTATTAAGTGCAAAGAACTATTTTCCAAAATAATATTTTTTAGAAAAAGTTAAATACTCTATATAACATATTTAAATATTTTTCATATTCCATTTTCCATTAAAAATAACATTTTATTTATATATAATAATGTTTTCATACAAATAATGATTATATGAGGTTGTTCATTCAATATTTAATAACTTGTTAAGTATGTTGACCATAGTAAAAAGGTTCTTAAAATATTTCCATAATAAAAATTTCATAATATATGTATTTAATTATAATTATTTTATTATTATATATTTTTTATTCTATCCATTATTGGTTGTTATTAAAAATGAATCTCATTACCAATTGAGGTGATACTTTACACATATTCATAACAAATTATTCCATTCACAAAAAAATTGTGTAGGACATAAGGTAATTGATAATGGGATATTATATAATAATATTTAAATTATTAATACCCTATTTATTAACCCATATAATCTTTAATATCATATATGAAATGTGCTAATGAATATCATAAGATGTCTAATTATTGAGGTGGTAGTCTACGCAACACACTAAATACACATTGGTTTTTTATAGTGGAAAGATAAGGTTAAATAATGGTTCATCCATTGATATAATAATATATTTATTAAATAATGATACTTATGTCATTATATTTTTATATTTATATAATTTCAATGACATTTTTTAGGGTGATTGGTTATGAATAATATAATAATTTTTTTGATGACTAGATTGTTTCAGAGATATTTCATTAGACATGAATTATATAAAGTATCGTCAATATAAAATAGAACTCATTATGAGAAAATTAATTCGAGAAAATTTATTATGGTAATTATTACATGGGAATTTCTTATCTAATGTCTAACCATGGACGGGTTGATGTGATCCCTATTCATATGTGATGAAAAGTTATCTTCTGAATATAAACTATACACTTCCATGATATATGTAAATCATTTATTAGAATGTGGACCAAAAAATATAAAATAATTAAGACTCGGGTGTATTTAGGTATTCAAATTATAATTGTTGGCTCACCACTCATTCTTATAAAAATTCACTGATTTTTACCATTATTTTTTTTAATGTTCATCATTTAATTTTAATTATGGTAACCTCATTTTATAAATGTGAATTTTTCTTTTATTAAAAATATTATATGACCCCTGTACAATAATTTTAGTGTGAAAAAAATATCCACTAATAAGTAAAATTATATTTATAAATATTTATAAAATTGACATAAAAATTAAATCATATGTTGTGAATAAAACTATTTTTGTAGAAAATTTAAATTTTTACTATTATGGATTGTAAGTACTGTTTTGTGGTGATTAACAATTTAAAAAGTTCTAAAATATTTATTTATGTGTTTAAAAATAATATTATATTAATTATTTCAAGTAGATAAATTCAATTTATTCAATAAAAATTCAATGACATCAATAATAAATAATTCTAAAATAGTAGAATCAGAATTATCATAGTGATTATAATTAATATTATTAATATTATTATAAAGAAATTAATGATAATGTAATTATTATAAACTGTATAAATTTTTTAATCAAATTATATATATATGTTTCAAAATTGAGTTTCTAAATGTGATAAATGTAACATTAATATTTGTGTTGAAAATAATTCTATGAATTATTAAAATAGTTTAATGAAATATATAAATTTTTTATAAATTATGAAAATACTTTTCAAATTCTAAATATTAATTATATAATTTATTTTTTATCATAATGCTTTCAAAATATTTTAATTAAATATTTAATAAGAAAGGTTATAGTTTTTAAAAAACCCTTTTATTTTTAATATTCTCTTTAATTGAATTATTTCCCAAAAATATCAAGTATTTTTATTAGCATAATTGTGAAATTAAAAATTAAAGGATTTATTTTATTTTTTACAATTTAATTTCACTACTTTTTAATTTTAAATTCTAAATAGATTGTTAAAATATTATTATAAAGTATTTCTCTCATTAAAAAGTATTTTATATTAAATCTTTAATTATTTTCTAAAATTCAATTTCTAATATTTAAATATAAAAAATCAACAAATAGTTTTTTAGGAGTCCATACTAATTGGGGTTGAATTTTATCTTGGTGTTTCATGTCGGGAATGTTATTGAACCTATTTCATTAATTACAGGAAACACATATTTCAATTTCTTATCAACAGAACACCCCCCCACAAATTAATTGCATCCACATGATATTAAATTATTTCGTACTAATGATGATAGATACGGGTATCAATAAGGTGAAAAAATATTAAATTAATCTAGTGATATTAAATTCATGTGAGGAATCATAGAAATTTAATTTTATATAATATATTATTTAAAATACTATTTCACTGGTTATTCATAGAGTCGTGGTGGGGTTCTGTAGCCCATGACACCTTTGTGGTGATATATTAAATATAATATTTTATAGGTAGGTAGTTTAACAAAAATATTATAATAAATATAAAATGGTGCCTTAAATGGGTTATTTGAGGAAAACATTAAATTTGGAGTGTTTTTTACCAATTGTGTGACACATGTCTTATATGTTTTGAATGCGTCAATAGATTTCAATAATTTGGGTGTTAAATGAAATATGTTAATTTGTTAATTTAATAGTGAATTTATTTCAAAATCCTAAATATTATACATTTTAAAATACAATATGGATACTTCCTTAGGGTTACATACTTTTCCATCGAATATTTTGGGGATGAGAGAATACGACGATGGAGAACGGGTATATGGGTGATCAAAAGATCATGGAATTATGATTGGAACACAATGGGATATAAATTCATTTATGGAGTTCATGTACCTCACCCATAATGATGATTTATAGACCTTCTTCATTAGTGATTGATCCAACCCTTGATAGGATGTCTTATTTTTCTGTTTAATTCCATGTTGTGATTTTTTAGATGAACATAAATTAAATAATTAATAATACATGTTGATTTGAACATTTACTAAATTTAATTCCTGTGATTAAAATTTGAGATTTAATCTCTATAGAATTTTATTTTATATTTATTCCAATAATAATTATATTCTATTAGTTGTGGACCATTTTACATGACCATTATTTAGAGATCACATTTTTATTTGATCCTTTAGCACCTGTTATAAAAGGGTTTTATTGGTACTTAGATTTTCCAATGATTCTTTGATAACCCGAAAACCAATTTTTTTAAAATTTATCTTTGGTGAAATAGATCACGTTTGTTAATGTGATTTTGGAAATAATAGTTTCAACAGAGGTGTGGAATTAATGATAGGAATCTACATAAGGATAATGTGATTGTGGTTTCTCATGATGAATAGAGTGGGTTCTATGGTTGTATAACAAAGAAATTTTTCTGATCAGTTGAATCATTAATACAACATTCAAAGATGTTTTTATAGTGACTAACACTCATATATGTGTTTTTGAAAATATTCCGAATTGTTATATATTTGGTAGAGGCATGGTTGAAGACACATTTATATATAGTATGTCCTATGAGAATATGATGTACATGTAATGTAGTTTGTATGAACACACACTGTGATAACCCCTATATTTTGATTCTATAATTTATCTGGTAAGATAAATTTCACTCAGTTTTGTGGAGCCACATATCTTGTGAAATTTATCCATAATACCCTTCCCATATAGTGTGATCATTCCTTATAGTCCATGTGTCCTGAAACTGTATATGTGGTTGTCCATGACTCATATAGCTTATAATGGTCTAGTCTAGGTGACACACGCCATGTGTATTCCCAACATCTACATGACATCTGTTATATCAAAATTCCTAATGTATAGGTTCCTTAATACCATGTGAGATGGAAGGGCACATACCGTTCCAATATTACTGACACACACTCTATACCCCAACAGGCACATCCTGCAATACTTCTATGTAATTTTAGAGTCTTTTTTTCTCATATCAACTACAATATAAGATTGGGTAGTATCCATTGAACCCTACCATTGTGGGTATATTCCCTCAGTGCTTCCCCAAGAGCATCCCATTAGGTATACGATCCAATTCATACAATAATAGATCTTCACTATGGGTTAGTACTGGATAGAGGCAGTAATACCTCCATGTTTTCCTAGATGTTATCCCAAATGATTCTTCAATATGTTGGATGAGGAACCCAATATCTAATGTCAAGGTTATCTACACCCTTCGTAGTGGATTAATAATGTTTAGGATAAGTACCCACCACAACCCATAGACGAAATTATAAAAAAATTAATTTAATTAAGAGAAAATGATAATTATATAAGGTATTATGCATGTATTTTCATGGAAAAAAGTAATGTAATGTGAAACCATAGAGGGGTATAAAATATCCCATTTTATTAGTTTTTTAAATGGTACTTTTTTAAATAGCCATTAACCATCAGTGATATAACTATACTATTTATGGGAAAATAGATCCAAGTATTTGAATTTATGTAATGTGCTGAAATTTTTGATCAATCAATGAAAAACCAAAGCCTTTCCTATGTTTTTTGACAACAATTTGGTTCTTTAAAAATAATATTCGACACATTACTATTTTACGATTAAACTTCTTAATTAATTTTTTAAGAAGATATTTTATTTAATATTAAAAATATAAAATATCCCTTAAAATATACATTGTAATTTAATTATATTTACCAAAATTTTATTGAAATAATATATACAAAAAAATGAAATTTTCTTTTAAAAAATATTTAATATGATGAAAAATGTTCTTATAGAAAAATGAAATTTTAACTAATTTGGATTCCTAATATTTTATACTTTTATTTCTAATTTCATGATGTTTAATACATTTTTTTGGTTTATATACATCACATCACATTCATTATTTATTTTATTTTAATTTAATTAATATGATATAATTTTCTAGATATTGATTAATCCATAATTCTAAAATAATTATTTCAGCATTATAATTGTAATTCTCATCAATCTTACAAGTATTACTATTGATAATATATATTGAAATCGAACGTGTTATATAATATTGGAATTATGTTCTATAAAAATAAATATATTTTATTATATTTAATTTCTAAAATAAATAATGTGTATGTTTTATTATATACATATAAAAAAGGTTTTACACTCTTAATTAGTATCTATGTTTCAAAAATGTTATACATGTATTTTATAAATTAAATTATAATTTTTAAATGATTTAAATTAAATTTTATATATATGTATTATATAAAAAGGGTATCATAGTCTTTTATTTAATATTGTATTAAAAAATTGATATTATTAGAAAATGTGGACATTCAACAAGAATCTATTATTTATGTTAAAATATAAAAAATTTATATTATGTTAATTTTTATATTATAAAATTCAAGAATGATTTTAATTTTTTCATAATAGAAATAACTATTTTTTCTATATAATAATTAAATGATTACATAAAATACATTGATATGTTTTTAGGAAACTGAAATTGGAAAATTATAATTATTATTAATCTTATTCAATATAATACAGAAATATTGATTAAATTAATCATTGAATATTATAATTTATTTATACCATTATTTTATAATGAAATATTTTGTTTAATTTAACAACAATATATGTTCATAATAAATATTCCTAAATGAAACAGTTAATTAATAAAATTTTTATAATATGAATTTTATAAAATTTAATATATAAATTTATACATTTTAATATTTATCAAATCTGGTTAAAATAATAAAAATAATCAAATTTTATTTTAAAAGTCTAAAAATATCATTGATTCATTTTTTCATTGTTTTACATGTTGGGAAATCAATAAATAATAATTTAATTAATTAGATGAAGACAAATATTCAAATATAAAGTGGTTATAATGTTCCCTTAAATAGATTACATCCGAATAATATTTTATTATTATTTAATATTAATTTAAACTATGTGTATCTATAAGGTGAATCAAAATTTAATTTCAAGAGTGGTATTAACATAAAAATCAACAGATGTATATAATTTTCCATAAAATAATATTACCCTTGATATTATGTATTATATATCCTTTTGATCAAAGATTCTATTGTAATTCAGTATCAAGACTAATGTCATATAACTTTTTTTATTGGGGTGTTCAAAGAATTCCATTCATACAATATCATTTGTTGATATAAAATTGTGTTGCATTATTCTAAATATTTTTAACTTTATGTTAATAGAACAAACCCATTTCAAAAATAAAATAAAATATTTCTAGGAATTACCATAATATATTTAAAAAAAGATAATATCTCTATACAATAATCATACATTTTATCAATTTGAAATATAAACATCTATAAATTAGGATAACAATTTGATGTTATTTGATTTAAATATATGTATAGTAGAGTGGGTCGAATAGGATAAAAATGTTTTAATCATTTTTATGGAGTATATGATCAATGTTCCACACTCCACATCTTTTTTGAACACTCTTTTTTATTTTTAATAACAATTATTTTCTACTGTTCCCTTAGCCTTGGATATTCTTTATACTTATCATCCATGTTAATAATTATACAAAAATTGATGTGGGTAATTCCCTTGTTTTACTTACATAAATAATTCAATATTTAATGGTTCGTTTAAATCAATTATTTCAACTCTATTCATGTTAACAATACTCTTAATATTCATATGATAGTTTGATTCATGATTACCCCTTATTATATAAATAATTAATTTTTCATTCCCCTTGAAGGTATTTCTTTAGTTCTTCTTCCAATATTGTTGAGATAGAAAAAATTGAGTCCCCATTATTTTATCATCATCATTTATTAAATTATAATGATCCCCCATCCCTGTATTTTTATCCACCCTTTGGTTTTATGCAATGTTAACATTTTTAAACTTATTTCTTTATAGTTGGCTAGGAAAACTCACATAATTTTTCAGTTGTTCTCCCTTTCAAAATGGTTTATCAATGAGTAAATCTTTACATTGTCACTCACCAAAAAGGTCTATAAGGTTACTTCTAGTACTAGGAATCACTAATAAGGTTTTATAATTTTTAATCTATAGTTAACATCATACGGAGATCTTCATAGACATTTTTGAAAAATTATTTAACCACAAAACCCTTTAACATTTTTCATCATCGTATTGGACCATAATCCATCATGTAAAACATATATCAGTCTTGGTTATTATAGGTTACATTAAGATGGTTATTAAAATAATATTTATCATATTCCATTAAAGTAACATGGAAAATAAATCTTCCTAGATTTTTTTAAATAGTATATGATCATCCATGGATAATCACTCAGGATTTCCTCATCATGTTTAATTTTTTTAGAACACATTGTTCATCAATGTGATGATCTATTAAACTATTAATGATTTTTTTGGCTGATCATCCCAGGGTGTATCTCAGTCACATAAAGATATAGAGCATATTATATAAATAGGGATATATCTCATGGAATATTATATAATATATTCTTCAGTTAAATTTTATTATAATATTCTTCTATATTGGGATTTCAATATTTCTTTTTCATCATAGTCTCCAAAATTACTATACCATTATATTATAACAAATATCGAGACTATAAATTTAAAAAAAATGCTATTTAATAATCCATATCATACATTTCCAACATTAGATGCCATCAATGTATAGGTATATTATCTATGGATGATTTGACAGAAAATATGTCATACTAAATTTAAAAAGAGAATCATTATTTAAAACTCCACCTTATTCTCCAAACTCCGAATGATCTTATGAAACATCATAGGATATTTTGGAGGAAATAAATTAGTAAAATGGTGATATAAAAATCCTAGTAATGGAACAAAAATGGTTATAAATAATAAAATGATAAAGAAGAGACATAAAAAGGTATCCTAAAGTGTCCAATCATAATACTGGTTTCATGAAATTATGAACAAATTATCATAATATCATAACAATGTCAAGGATATATTAAAAAATATATCATTTAAAATAGTCTTGGGTGATTCCCATGATTATCATCACAAAATGAATAAAGTTTCATGTGGGATTTATATTAAAAACATATTATCTAAAATAACATATCTTCATATATAATTAATTAATCATTGGATTGGAGGTCAAAATAATTCTATTACCACAAATAAAATAAATAAAAAGGATACATTCTCATTCCTATATAGAAAAAGAACCCATATATAAGTCAAACTAATTATCAAACATATTTGACAGGAGTCTCATAATTTTGATTCACAGAATAACTAAATAATATATCCTTAGGATTGAAAATATAAAATGGAAAAAAATAATTTTGATATTTTAAATTGAATATTTTAACATAGTAATTGATATTCTAGTATAAATATTAATTATTAATTATTATAAATTCATGTAATAATTATTTAAAATCTATAACATGGGTGGATCCTTTGGGGAAAACGATAAGTAAATTTTAATAAAGGAATCATTTATTGAATTATGTAAAACAATAATTAACCAAATAGATTTAAAAAATAATAATGTGTGTCTTTATAATATATTCATGTATTGAAAATGGTTTAGGGGGCACACTCAGAGTGATACAAGATAACATAATCATCCCATAAATTTTTATATATAAGATTAGTAATTTTTATGTGAAATAAACAAATCTATAACCCCAAAAAAATGCAATATTACTATATTTCAATTTATTTGTTAAACATAAATAAATTTTGGAGGCTCATGAGAATATTATTATACAAAAGGGAAAAAAGTATTAGAAATTTTAACCAAGTATATCATGATGGGTGGTATAGGAGATGTAATATGACATGTGTAACAATTCAATCAAGGATTCCATAAAATGGCCATCATGAATTTAAAATTCATATACATTTAAAAGAATAAAATTCATAATGAAATATTATATATTGGTAGAATATGCAATATATCAATGTAAATTTGTGTATAAAAAAATATTCCTCAATTATGGGACTCTGAGAAAAAAACATTATGATATAGTAATGTAATAATAAAAAACCACAAAAAATAGAAAATTATGTTGACGTAAAAATAAAATAAATATGAAAAATAAATTATATAAAATATTAAACTATATGTATATAAATCCTTTAACATTAATTAGTCCCAAAATAGTACATGTTCCTCGAGGAAGGATGATTTCATGTGTATCTATTATGAAATTGTGATTTTTTATTCAAAAGTAATTGGATATTTCAGAATAATATGTCTTAATTAATGAATTTTTTAATATCATAGATTATTTCAAGATAAAATCTTGTTTTTATATATACCATATGTATAATTAATTTTTTCATCACAATAAAACATGAGAAAATGAAGAGAAATTGATACAAGACACTTAAGTTTATTATGATTTATTCTTCCCAAGCACCTATAATCCTAAAAAATAAATTATGTAAACTAGATATATAATAAACATAAGTATTAATATATATATATATATATATATATTTAATATTATAAAGCACATTAACTATTATATTTTGTTTATTTATTTTATCAATTTCATTCTTTTATCTATTACATGAGTTTGTTTTGTAATTTTTTTGTAACTACTTATGTTTGTTGACCATGATTGTATGAATTATAAAATAGTTTAATAATAAAAAAACATAAATGCGGTTATTAAAAAAAATTACTATTAATTTTTTAAAATCCACCATTAATTTTTTTCATAACAAATGAATTAAATTTCCATGGTGGTGATAATTTTCAAGTGAGCAAGATTAATTTTTATATATTTGAATGAGTGAGAGAAAATAAGGTAAATGATAATTTTTAATTCTATATTACTATATATACTATATGTAATAATAATTATCTATCCATTACATTATTTTTTCCATCGTTGAAAAAATTTGAGGGAAATTGAAAGTAGTTTCTTTTGGTTGAAGGTATATCGTACAACACACTAACGGTGACATTAATTAACATGAGTGTGGAGGGGAACAATGAGGGTTAATCATATAATATAAAAAATTAAAATTAAAATAATTATTATATTACCATTATATTATTATTCATATTTAATATCTTTTAGAAAATGATTATGTAAAAAGTGTTATAAAAAAATAATACATACATTATATTCATCATATTATCGTTGAGATTTCCCTAGAAGTTAAGGAAGTAAGATTACATATGTAGTCATGGGTGATAATTAGGAGGAAAATTGATAATAGGATATTTAATTTAGGATGAGTATCAGGATAAATTAGAATGTAAACTATAGCTATGGAGGAGGGGATGTGATCTCATTTTATAAGTGAAAAAAAGGGAACTAGTGAGAATACTCATTACCCTTCAATGGTATAACTACATTATTACATGGTAAATGACTAAACATCAAATACATAATTATTTTTTGGTTTTATATTGTTATATCAATATTAAATATTGTATTTCCACAATAGTTTGAAACATGTTATACAATTATAACCATTATGATTTTACAAATTCCACTTTGAATTTTAAGCTAGGTAACATCTATTTAAGAAATTGATTTTTTGTTATATTAATAAATAAATATTATCCATATAAAAATTTATAGAACTATGTTTATGAACAATTTATTATAACAAAATTTATGAAAATGATAAAATAAAATAAAATGTTATAATTTTTTGAGAAAATTATTTTCTAGAAAAATAAAATATTCAACCTTATTGATTCTTAATCATATTTTTTTAAACGAATTGTTAATATAATTATTTATTTGTATATAAAGCATATATGAATCATTATTTAAATGTGTTCTATTTATATTATCTCAATAAAATTATGTGATATTAATAAAATAATACATTTAAATTATTGTTTCACCCTTGATGTGGTAATTCAAGTTAATCATACTAGAATAATAATTATACTAGAAAAAGAAGGTGAAAGTTTTACCCAATAAAGAAATTTTCAAATAAAATAGGAAATTTATATTTTTATATCTATTTTATAGATTCAATATTTTCTAATTATAATCTAATGTTTATATAACCATTTTTTATTATGAATTGTTACTTGACATTAAAAAATTATATACAAGACTTTTATAAATAAATAATATATCATTAAAATGATTTATATTACATAATAAATATATATATTTTTATATTCAATGTTTTTATAATTTTATCATTTCATTATATTTTTATAAATGATATTGTTTTTAAAAAGGATAGTATTTTTTGAATTCAAATAAAAATCATTTATTTCACAAAAATATGAAAACTTTTATAAGAAGGTAATTTTCATATTTTAAATTTTCAAATACATTTCATTTATTAAAATTTAATTTTAATATATATATTTATTAAGAAATCAGTATAATAATAAATATGATGTGTTGTTATTTTAAATTGAAATTTACATTAAAAAAATAATAATAGTTCTCATTAGTAGATTTTAAAAAAGGCTTATGAATTTTACATTAATAAGGACATAAAATATTTAAATATGATCATTATTTTATAATAAAAAATTGAGTATTAATTAATAAAAGATGGATTTTTTAAAATGGATTTTTTCTCTTAAAATAATAATGAATTATTTATATATCATTGAATTAAACTTTTCATATATAATAAAATTAATTGATCAATGCCATAATTCAATTATGGATATTTATTCAAAATAATTCAGTGTCATATTTTTTAGTGTCATAACCATTGAATTATATCATGTTGTTACATGTGTGGAAATCAATATAATTTATTTTAAATAATTAGAGGAAACTGTATATTCAAATCCCAGGTAGTTACACAAGGGATTACATAATACCAAACTTCCCACATTAATAGTCAATACCCATTCTCACATGAGTACCTATATACAATTTTTATGCTAAATATCATAATAAAAAATGTTATGCATCCCACTGATCAAACCTATTAAACCCATACATATCACTCGAAACACCTCCCACATCAATTCCAAAACACCAAAAAAAATGACACATATATAAATCATCCCACTCAATTGTTACTTTGTATATCATGCATCCCATGAAAATATCAGCCATACATGGGTCTTCATTACACTTCTTCATGACTATGATATAAATAATAAACCCATTAATCACCTATATTATACATGTATAAGGACCCAACCTTAAACGTTACATATTCTTGAATTAAATGAATAATTCACATTGAGGATATTTTTTGGATTATAGTTTTAAAGAATTAGTCCATAACTATTACATTACATCTCAAAAATTACAAGGTAGACACATCTACTCAAGTTCCATTTTTTCATAAAATAAAAACTCTTGAAAAAATAGTCATGTATGGTCCCCTGTTTTACATTTCATGACTTACCTTTAAGCCCATCCTTGAACCTATTCATCTTTAGGTCCTGTGAAAAACATATCTGAAGTGCACTGTGTTGCATTTGTTGTCAATGAGACATGTTGTTATCTTAGAATGAATGGATGTCAATAATTGTCAAGATGTGAATGCCAAAGGTTGTGTTGGTGTTGGTGATGAAGAGAGAATGGCCATAGTACTAAGATGCATGTCACTTAGGAGTTTCACTAAGTGACATAGGAGATGTGGTTGAAACATTCTCTATAACATCTGACGATTGTTGAGCTGCTCTTTAAGTTCATAGAACTTGTATCCTGATGATACAATGTCACAACAATGATAGAAGACCATGCATTGTAGTGACAATGCATAAGGAGTTGAAGAAGATCCATCCACAAATACTAAGTGGATGATGTGCTTTAATAGAGTCCATGTACTAACTCTTAGTGCATGTGAATTGGAAGAAGATCCAATTTGATCTCTGATTAGATCAATGAAGAACATTGAAGAATTATTTGATTCAGGAGCTCGGTTGAAGATGAAGAACCTTTGGAATTCCATTCCTAAGTGATGAATATATGTTGAGGAGGATTAAGGAATTCTTAAGAAGTAGAGAAGGGAAGAAATTAAGAAGAAAAATGAAAGGGCTTGATATGGCATTTTTAATGGAGGACTTTGTTTTTTGAAAAAGTCTTATTCAAGACTTAGCCAAAAATTAGGCCACCAAGGGCCAGCCTTAAGGGGTTCAACCCCCAAGGAACATGTGGGCCTAAGGCGCCACGCCCAAGGGGGGATCCCCATGTGGCCAGCCCGAGAGGCAGGGGGGCCGTGTATAAGCCCCCGAGGGCACGCGGTGGTGAAGCCCGCGCGCCCGGAGGATGCATGGTGGGCGCTAGGAGCGCGCCCGCAGGGAGCAAGGTGGGCGCATAGCGCGCCCGCAGAGAGAACCCGGTGCGGGGCGGCACCGGGAGGGGAGGAGTTCAACTGGCGAGTTGAGGGAGTGGCTGGGTAATAAACCGCGGCAATTCCTCTCGCCGTTTCGATGTGGGACGCGGATTTTTCCCGCGGAAGATATCCTGGCCGCTCATCCAATCGCGCGGCTGATCACAGCCGCTCATCTAATCTGCCGCACCCCCGATCTGATCCAAGCCGTCGAAGCCTTTTTGATCACCGCATCTGACGGCCGAGAGCTCGTCTCCTTCCTCGAGCTCAGCCGAAGGCCACCCGAAGCCACCCGCAGCCTCCTTCAAACCAGGGGCCTCCCGAGTGATGTTTTTGAGATTCCGGCCATCTCTCTCGAAGCCGAAGGCTCCATTGAGCTCGTCTCTCCACACCGAACACGGCCATGCATAAAAAATGGTGTGCATGCAATGTATGGAGAATTTCGAATGAGGCCGAGGCAAACGCAGTTGCCGAGGCATCGGGGTATTCATGTTTTGCATAGGATGGCCAAAACCGAGGCCGTGCATGCGTTCGAAGTCGCATGCACGTAGAGGAGAAAAACATAAATGGATCCCGCGTGAAACAGAGAATAAAAACGGGATTTGCGGATCGTTTAAAGATTTAAAAGATCCGAAATCTTCGGGATTGAAGTTATCCCACGCGGAAGATTTGAGGCGTTTCTCTGCCTATAAAAAGAGAGGCGGAGGCTCTCATTAAGCTGCTGATGCGCTGAAGATTTGAGAAGTCCCGTGAGAGCTCTTGAGCCTCGCGAAGAACTGAGCTGCGCGCCCCCTGCGCGGCAGTAAAGCCCGGAGCCATCAGAGGCTCCGTGAAGTTCCTTTTGCGCATCCCTTGCGTGAAAGAAGTGAAGGGGAGTTCCCTGCGCGTATCCCTTGCGCGACAGGAAGGAGCCGAGCCGCATACTTGCACGCTGGAGTCTCTTTCCACCCTCTCTGCCCACACACTTGCGTGGCAGGAGGAAGGAGCCCGCGGCAGTGTTGCACCCTTGCACACTTGAGCCTTGCGCGGCTGCCCCTTGCACCCGAGGAGGTTTCACTTGCGCGGCCAAGTGATCCTTGTGCCTTGTGATTGCGCGGACAAGAAGTGAAGAGATGCCGCACCTTGCATGCCCTTGTGCATCTTGAAGACCTATGCGGCAGTGGGAGAAGAAGAATTGGCTGCACCCTCTTGCACGGCTTGCTTGAGGCAGTAGGGGTTCGGGTTGTGTGTGCCAAAGAAGGTCGAGGCCTTGCCTCGTGTGTGTGCAAAGTGGAGAAGAGAACCTGAGACTTGCATACCTTGGTTGTGCACATTTGAAGAACAAATAATATTTTGTGTGTGTGCAAGTAGAGGCCGAGACCACACCTTGTGTGAGTGCCAAATTGAAGAACACACTTTGTGTGTGCATTTTAAGAAGAGGCAGTAGCCTTTGGGGTGTGCAAGAAGAGGAGGCCTTAGTGCCTTGTGTGCCAAGTGAAGTGGAAGGTCGTGGCCTTGTGTGGGTGAAGTGAAGACCACACCTCATTTGAGTGTGTGTGTGTGCAAATTGGAGAGGAACACCCTACGGCCATTTAAGTGTGTGCAACAAGAAGAGGAGGCCAACTCATGTGTGTGCTAAAGTGAAACAAGTGTGTGCTAAGAGACAAGGAGGCCGAAGCCTAAGTTTGTGCAAAGTGGTTGTGCACACTTAGAAGAAGAAGGACATCCACACAAAGTACAACACACTTTTGAGTGTGTAAAGAAATTTCATAAAGTGTGTGAAGTTTGAGAAGTTGGTGTGTGCTGAAAAGAATTACACCCTTTGAGGGTTTACTGCACCTAGAAGAAGAACAGGGAAGTGCATGCTTGCATGCATGCACATGCACACGTGAACAAAGCCAAATCTGGTTGTGTGCATCTGAGTTGTCCAAGACACGGAGGTTCTTGAAGATTTGAGAAGGCCATGCAGTCAGTGCATGAGGAACCAGAGATTCCATGCACTCAGTGCATGAAGTTGATGTGAATTGAGACTGGACCCGACTGAAGATAAAGATATCAGTTGTCTGAGCATTCAGTAGTTTAAGAGAGAAGCCAGGTCATCCTGAAGAAGGAGGTAAAGCCTGAGCTGGACGAGAAGCCCTGGTCAACAACAAGTGATCAGAAGAGAAGAGCAAGGCCAGCTGCCTTTATCCCAGGCTGCTGAAGTTACTTGAAGAACTTAAATTGAAGAAGAGCTACTCGTGTGACTCGAGGAGCCAGGAGAAGACCCTGTGGGACTCAGGGAGAAGAAGTCTTCAGTGGGATTCTGGAGCAGGCCAGTGGAACTCTGGTAACACTGTGTGAAGTAGTATAAAGACCCTCCTGTGGGACTCAGGAGAGATACGGTGGGAAGCTGTATCGACCATTGTAATACTAACAAATTATAATGGGAGAATCCATGCTGGGAGAGCATGGCAAGGATGTAGGCCTGTGGTGCCGAACCTTGTAAATCCTTGTGTCATGTGCCTTTTCATTACTGCATTATCCGGGAAAGGTTGAGAGATACAAGAAGAGTGGATCGAGGCTTTAACCAGCCATAGAGGTTTAATTGATAAGGAATCAATTAGTAAAAAGTTTTAAGGGATCACTGATTCACCCCCTCCCCCTCTCAGTGATTCACACTGATCTGGGCACTTCAATTGGTATCAGAGGGAGGTTACCTCTAAAAGATCCAAGGGAGTCTTTATGAAGTGCAGATTTGAGGAAATGAGCGACCAGCCTCAAATGGAGATATCTGCCAAGACTCAGAAAAATAGAAAGAAGAAACAGGCCAAGAAGATGAAGAAAGCTTGTACTAGCTGTGATGAAGTTGAAACAATGAATGATCTTCAGAGTGCACTCAAATATCTTCAGAAGACAGTTCCCATGGAAGTGGCAAAGTGTATAGCTACAGGCATCCATGAGCTTCAGGAAGAAAAATCACAGTTAGAAGAAGAAGCCAATGCAATAGAAGATCAATTGGCTAAAAGGGTTGGCATAACCAACACTCTCAGAAAGCTGGTAAATGCCAAAGATGAAACAGTATCTCTTTGCAATGAAAGATATGAAGACACGTCTTAAGAATTGCAAAGAAGCCTTTCTGAGAATGAATTCTTTAATATAATGGTCAAAGAAGTGTTCCATGCACTGGAGAAGCTGCCTAGAGTGTCAATGATTGTCAGAGATGCTCAACTTGAAGAAAAAGTCAAAAGGGTAAAGGAGCTTGACAATTCATTGCTTGAATTGAAGACAGTGCATGATGACCAGATGAATCAGCTGAAAGAAAGTTGGGAAGGAAAGCTAAGAGCTGTTGAGGATGAGAAGAACTCCCTTAAAATGAAATGCTTAGAACTAGAGGTGATATTGAAAAATCTGCAATCACCCAAAGCTGAAGCCTCCCAGTCAGCTGAAAGGAGAAATGTTGCTACTCAAGTATGCATTGACCAGGATGATTCTAAAAGAAAGACATCCTCTAATGAAAGGGAAACATCTTCTAGAAAGAAGGTACCATCCATACCATCTTGTACTGATGCTTCTAATTGTGATTCCACAAAAAGTGCAGGATGGAAAAATAATTCCAAACAAGTATGGATGAAGAAAATAAAGAAGCAGAGCTCTCCTGAAACAACACAACTTGTCAAGAAAAGTACCTAGCAATTAGAAGGACTGAAAAGGTCAAGATTTGTGGGTCAATGTTGGTGTTGTAACAAGTATGGGCATTGTGCAAAGGATTGTTGGTACAATCCACTGAATGCCAAAGCACAGAGGAAGCCCATTCCAAGGGGGAGAAAGCCAGAGGAAAAGAAGCAGCATCCACAGGTCCAGAGACATCTGTTTACTGCAAATAGATTTGGATTACTTGACATCATCTGGGATGGTTGCAAAAGTGGTCAAAGAGTTGATACATATCAATCTCTGAATGTATCCGAAGCTGGAATGAAGAGAAGATCACTGAACCTGGCTAAAAGGGAATCCTTGGAAAGAAAGAAGAAGAAAGCTGAAAAAGCTCACAAGAAGATGTTGAAAAAGGAAGAGAATTCCTTGGAGTCTAAGTCCAAGAAGGGTGAGTCATCCAGTAGGACCACCAAGAAGACATGCTTCTACTGTGGAAAGAAAAGTCATACCATGGATCTTTGCAAACAAGCCATGGAAATCAATAGAAGCCAACTGAACTCAAACAGACAATCAATCCAAAAGAAGCAGAAGGGATTGATTGAAAACAAGTTGCCTAAGAGAGGTAGCTTGACAACATCAAAGGAACCATGTGGAACTTCCAGAACTGAGGCCACACTTCCAAATGATTTACTAGTCATATGGCCAAATCAGTTGCAACTTGCCAAAGATCTACAAAGAGATGAAGATGATGTTCTGGCAATTGCTAAGGCAAAAGGGAAGAAGAATATTTCACATGAAGATGGGTTGAGAACCACACCAGCACAATCATCAATGAAGATCAAATGTGCAAGTGTGAAGAATGGTGAAAATGGGACATCTCGGTTGAGAGAATCTTCTCAACCTTGTTGTTCACATTGATGAACCAAGGAGGTTCCATCTTATTCCCTTATACATTGGTATTTACATGTGCTAACATTGCAGGGAATTGAAGATGATGATCATTCTCAGCTGGAGGATGGATTGGATTGAATGGAGTGCACCCCTTGAGGGGGAGCCAATCTGGAGAAGATGATGTTTTGAAATTAATATCATCTTGAGAAAGTAGATGAAAGGGGAAGCTTAATATTTGCACCTGAACATTCTAATGTGTTTTGTGATGTATGTGGAGGATTCAACAATTCATTGAATATCTGAAAAAATTCAACCCCTTAGCATGATCTCACATGTTTACAGTGAATGTGGACAGCATTGAGTTCCTTGGTTACATCACTCTTGTTTTCTACACTGGGTTTGCCCAAGTAGACTTAGAGCTGATTTACTAAAGGTTATTTGCTAAAGAGAACATGTGACATCATCCCTCTCTCAGTGTTTTTCAAGAGAATACTATTCAAAGGGAGGAAGATATTTGTGAAAGTGAACCACACCAGACCTTTGCATTTGATTGCCAATAAGGGGGAGAAAATATTGGCACACATATTGACCCATTCATATGTGCTGAAGGAGTGTATTGACAACAAATACAAAGGGGGAGATTGAAGTGCACTGTGTTGCATTTGTTGTCAATGAGACATGTTGTTATCTTAGAATGAATGGATGTCAAGAATTGTCAAGATGTGAATGCCAAAGGTTGTGTTGGTGTTGGTGATGAAGAGAGAATGGCCATTGTACTAAGATGCATGTCACTTAGGAGTTTCACTAAGTGACATAGGAGATGTGGTTGAAACATTCTCTATAACATCTGACGATTGTTGAGCTGCTCTTTAAGTTCATAGAACTTGTATCCTGATGATACAATGTCACAACAATGATAGAAGACCATGCATTGTAGTGACAATGCATAAGGAGTTGAAGAAGATCCATCCACAACTACTAAGTGGATGATGTGCTTTAACAGAGTCCATGTACTAACTCTTAGTGCATGTGAATTGGAAGAAGATCCAATTTGATCTCTGATTAGATCAATGAAGAACATTGAAGAATTATTTGATTTAGGAGCTCGGTTGAAGATGAAGAACCTTTGGAATTCCATTCCTAAGTGATGAATATATGTTGAGGAGGATTAAGGAATTCTTAAGAAGTAGAGAAGGGAAGAAATTAAGAAGAAAAATGAAAGGTCTTGATATGGAATTTTTAATGGAGGACTTTGTTTTTTGACAAAGTCTTATTCAAGACTTAGCCAAAAATTAGGCCCCCAAGGGCCAGCCTTAAGGGGTTCAACCCCCAAGGCACATATGGGCCTAAGGCGCCACGCCCAAGGGGGGATCCCCATGTGGCCAGCCCGAGAGGCAGGGGGGCCGTGTATAAGCCCCTGAGGGCACGCAGTGGTGAAGCCCACGCGCCCGGAGGATGCATGGTGGGCGCTAGGAGCGCGCCCGTAGGGAGCAAGGTGGGCGCATAGCGCGCCCGCAGAGAGAACCCGGTGCGGGGCGGCACCGGGAGGGGAGGAGTTCAACTGGCGAGTTGAGGGAGCGACTGGGTAATAAACCGCGGCAATTCCTCTCGCCGTTTCGATGTGGGACGCGGATTTTTCCCGCGGAAGAGATCCTGGCCGCTCATCCAATCATGCGGCTGATCACAGCCGCTCATCTAATCCGCCGCGCCCCCGATCTGATCCAAGCCGTCGAAGCCTTTTTGATCACCGCATCCGACGTCCGAGAGCTCGTCTCCTTCCTCGAGCTCAGCCGAAGGCCACCCGAAGCCACCTGCAGCCTCCTTCAAACCAGGCGCCTCCCGAGTGATGTTTTTGAGATTCTGGCCATCTCTCTCGAAGCCGAAGGCTCCATTGAGCTCGTCTCTCCACACCGAACACGACCATGCATAAAAAATGGTGTGCATGCAATGTATGAAGAATTTCGAATGAGGCCGAGGCAAACGGAGTTGCCGAGGCATCGGGGTATTCATGTTTTGCATAGGATGGCCAAAACCGAGGCCGTGCATGCGTTCGAAGTCGCATGCACGTAGAGGAGAAAAACATAAATGGATCCCGCGTGAAACAGAGAATAAAAACGGGATTTGCGGATCGTTTAAAGATTTAAAAGATCCGAAATCTTCGGGATTGAAGTTATCCCACGCGGAAGATTTGAGGCGTTTCTCTGCCTATAAAAAGAGAGGCTGAGGCTCTCATTAAGATGCTAATGCGCTGAAGTTTTGAGAAGTCCCGTGAGAGCTCTTGAGCCTCGCGAAGAACTGAGCTGCGCGCCCCCTGCACGGCAGTAAAGCCCGGAGCCATCATAGGCTCCGTGAAGTTCCTTTTGCGCATCCCTTGCGCGAAAGAAGTGAAGGGGAGTTCCCTGCGCGTATCCCTTGCGCGACTGGAAGGAGCCGAGCCGCATACTTGCGCGCTCGAGTCTCTTGCCACCCTCTCTGCCCGCACTCTTGCATGGCAGGAGGAAGGAGCCCGCGGCAGTGTTGCACCCTTGCACACTTGAGCCTTGCGCGGCTGCCCCTTGCACCCGAGGAGGTTTCACTTGCGCGGCCAAGTGATCCTTGTGCCTTGTGCTTGCGTGGACAAGAAGTGAAGAGATGCCGCACCTTGCATGCCCTTGTGCATCTTGAAGACCTATGCGGCAGTGGGAGAAGAAGAATTGGCTGCACCCTCTTGCACGGCTTGCTTGAGGCAGTAGGGGTTCGGGTTGTGTGTGCCAAAGAAGGCCGAGGCCTTGCCTCGTGTGTGTGCAAAGTGCAGAAGAGAACCCGAGACTTACATACCTTGGTTGTGCACATTTGAAGAACAAAGAATATTTTGTGTGTGTGCAAGTAGAGGCCGAGACCACACCTTGTGTGAGTGCCAAATTGAAGAACACACTTTGTGTGTGCATTTGAAGAAGAGGCAGTAGCCTTTGGGGTGTGCAAGAAGAGGAGGCCTTAGTGCCTTGTGTGCCAAGTGAAGTGGAAGGCCGTGGCCTTGTGTGGGTGAAGTGAAGACCACACCTCATTTGAGTGTGTGTGTGTGCAAATTGGAGAGGAACACCCTACGGCCATTTAAGTGTGTGCAACAAGAAGAGGAGGAGGCCAACTCATGTGTGTGCTAAAGTGAAACAAGTGTGTGCTAAGAGACAAGGAGGCCAAAGCCTAAGTTTGTGCAAAGTGGTTGTGCACACTTAGAAGAAGAAGGACATCCACACAAAGTACAACACACTTTTGAGTGTGTAAAGAAATTGCATAAAGTGTGTGAAGTTTGAGAAGTTGGTGTGTGCTGAAAAGAATTACACCCTTTGAGGGTTTACTGCACCTAGAAGAAGAACAGGGAAGTGCATGCTTGCATGCATGCACATGCACACGTGAACAAAGCCAAATCTGGTTGTGTGCATCTGAGTTGTCCAAGACCAGGAGGTTCTTGATGATTTGAGAAGGCCATGCAGTCAGTGCATGAGGAACCAGAGATGCCATGCACTCAGTGCATGAAGTTGATGTGAATTGAGACTGGACCAGACTGAAGATAAAGATATCAGTTGTCTGAGCATTCAGTAGTTGAAGAGAGAAGCCAGGTCATCCTGAAGAAGGAGGTAAAGCCTGAGCTGGACGAGAAGCCCTGATCAACAACAAGTGATCAGAAGAGAAGAGCAAGGCCAGCAGCCTTTATCCCAGGCTACTGAAGTTACTTGAAGAACTTAAATTGAAGAAGATCTACTCGTGTGACTCGAGGAGCCAGGAGAAGACCCTGTGGGACTCAGGGAGAAGAAGTCTTCAGTGGGATTCTGGAGCAGGCCAGTGGGACTTTGGTAACACTGTGTGAAGTAGTATAAAGACCCTCCTGTGGGACTCAGGAGTGATACGGTGGGAAGCTGTATCGACCATTGTAATACTAAAAAATTATAATGGGAGAATCCATGCTGGGATAGCATGGCAAGGATGTAGGCCTTTGGTGCCGAACCTTGTAAATCCTTGTGTCCTGTGCCTTTTCATTACTACATTATCCGGGAAAGGTTGAGAGATACAAGAAGAGTGGATCGAGGCTTTAACCAGCCATAGAGGATTAATTGATAAGGAATCAATTAGTAAAAAGTTTTAAGGGATCACTGATTCACCCCCTCCCCCTCTCAGTGATTCACACTGATCTGGGCACTTCAATATCAAAACATGGGATGTGCATAAAAAGATTTGTAAGGGTTGTAAAACAAAGAATGAAAACATTTGTTCATCATTACATAACATAATATCTTTAAGATACATCATAAAATAATATGATTTATGAATAACACTGAGAAAACATAAATCACAAAGGTAAGTTGTGGAATCCATATCATACATACATTGTAGGTATCACAGCTACGTAGCGAGTATCATTTAGAATACCCATCACATTTTATTCCCCAGATCTCTTAAAAGATACATTCTCATTTACCACCATCACATTAAAAAATTCATTGGGGAGTAATCTCGGGCTCACCCGCTCTAGGATAATCACAAAACCACTTGTATACGTAAAAATTCTCAATAACCATAACATATTCATAACACGTAAAAAACCTTAAGTAATGATAAAATTTCCACATTTCAATAACGATATATCATTTAAATATATTTAAATAATCAATCCATTATCATAACCATTTTTAATAAAAATATATGTAAAAAAGTAAATGGTATTTACTTTCCTTTTAAAAACATAACGGCTTGTTAAGGAAGCCAATGATCAAAAAATACTCATGGTGGCGGAAAGGACGTCGTCACCACTAAAAATAAAAGAAAAATATTTAATTTTTGTCTATAAAAATGCGTAGTAGAGAAAATATTCTTTCTTAATAAAAGTAAAATTCAAAGGGCATAATACAATGTATAAAAGAAAGTCTTATATTAAAAAAAAAATACAGCACAATGAAAGGATACTGAGACAAAGTCACTTAACTCAGGTCTGACTTGACTCAATCATTCTTTAATCTCCTAAATAATAAACTAAAGACAATTTATATTTGATTAATAACCCTTTTCATGTTTATTATTCTTTTTAAATCACTTATTACCATTATATAATCATTATGTAACAATCTTAGGAAATAACAGTTTTTTTAAAGATATTTGGTACTTGAGTAAAAAATGAGCACCATATAATTACAGTTTGTCCATGTGGTCAATAGTATATTATCTCTAGAATGATATTCATGATTTTGATATCATATATATTATATATATTCATTATATATATGTATTTATAATAGTACTAAACATTTGGAGATAATAAATGAAACGAATTGTTCATAGAGACCGTCAGTTGTACGTACACATGAATGATACTTTCATTTATATTTAATATTTCAATGGAAATAAAACATAATTATACATTGGTATATTATAATTCCAGTATAATATCATTATATATATCCATTATGCATCCATCATATGGCAGTAACGAGTCATATCACTTTGAGGCTGTGGTAGTCCGCACTTTCTCAAATGAAATTATCACCTTTACCCATTATGGAAACCATAAAGGTAGGATATAATTGTAAAAAACAGAATAATAAACAAACATAAACATAATATATATCATATATAAATATAGTTTCATCTTAATGGCCACCATGATAGTCAGTAGGAGAAAATCAAACAATCATCATTTCGTGTGGCCTTAGATTGCCATCCATAGAAACAGTATGGTTTTCACCCATTTTATAGAGGTGTGTGTAAGTGTAGTTCGAATCCATATAATAAAAACATCATATTATATTGATGATACTATTTTTTTATAAAATAAATTTATAATAATAGTTTAGAGTTCGGAGAAGTAAAATAAAAGAGAATAATTTAAGAAAAATTGTCACCTTTAATTCAGGAAACTCCCTTTGGTTTTAACCAAAAGGACTTCTTGAAGTGAATTCATCCTAAATTATGTCTTGTAGATGGAAAATATTATTTTATTATATATTGATTATCATTTTATGAAGGTCCAAAACATATGAATGTATAAGATAATATAACTCATGGTCGAAATAAAATAATCCAATAATAATTGAACTTGTTTTGGGTATTATTAGAATCATTATAATATTTTTAAATTAAATCATTTATTAATGAGGTAAACACTCCGTCCTTATTGTGACGTAAATAATTTTTTTATGTGATGTCTAAAAATTATAAAAAATTTACCAGGATTTAGGATATATTTTTATATTTTCATAAAATATTTATAGTTGAAAATATAACTTATCTAAATCTAGGTAAAAATTAATTTACTAAGAGATATTTGTTTATGTCAATTTTTCTTATACTTTATGTTAATTAAAATAATGTGTCATTATCACTCTTAAGTTGATCCATGGGGTCCCAAAATAGACTCAAGGATAACCATGGTCATCCGTGACTCATCAAATAAGGTTACAAAATGTGTTAAGATAATTGTTTATTATTATGATATTATTTTTACATAGAATTCCCCAATTTAACTCTAACTGCGATAAATAAAAGTCAATGTTACTATTTGCTGAAAATTATTTTATCTTATTGAACCAAATTTTACTTACTAATAACAAAAATTTATATAGGATTTTCAGAATACAATTTACAAAAGTATTATATTTTCAGTTAAATGAAAAAGTCGCTTTTTAACTACTACTTAGTGGTTTCACTATTCATAAAAAATTGGTGATTATCAGAAAAATACCAAAAATTCATCTTAAGCTATACTTGATATTAAAAATTCAAATATTTTTCTATTTTTACAAATTAAAATCAGATATTTTGGATTAATTATTTTAAAATTAATTCTCGTGGTCAAAAAAAAGCATGTTTTTAGGAAATAATACCCATCAAAATATTGACACTTGTTTATGTCCAATTTCAACATAAAATTAAATAAAATGACCAAAATTGTATTAAATAGTAAAAATATATTCTAATTACACATTAAAACCTATTAAAAAGTAAATCTAACGATATAAATAAATTATTTTAAAAGGCAGTTTTGAATTAAAATACAGTATTTTCACTATTCACTAAAAAATGAACCTTATCAGAAAAATACCAATATTTCATCAAAAGTAAATTTTGATGTCCTGATTATAATTAAGAATATTATTTTTTCAAATTGAATATATAAATGTGTCAAAAACTAGATTTAAAGAGGGTTTTCTATTAAAAAGAAGTAAATTGATATTTTAAATAATATTAGAGTATTTATTCTTATAATTAGATTAATTCCAATTAAAGAATCTAAAATTTATTGGAAAAATGTAAAAAAATTTAACAGACATGTATTATAATATTGTAGTTAGTTCTATTCATTTCTGCCAATATAGTGGTTAGGCTTTAACTACATTTAAATTAATATTGTTATATTATTAGTGTGAAACGTATGATTTCAAAGAAAATTATTGTTATGTATCGGGTATGCCATCGAGAATATAATCCACATTAAAGTAAAATTAATATTTAATTCACAAATATGAATAATTTTAAAAATGGATTATTTCATTATTTACCTGCGATGTCACATTCTTCCCCCCTTTAGGAAACTGCATCCTTGCAATTCTTATTCACTTGTCAAATATGTGGGGGTATTTATCCTTCATACCATTATCAGATTTCCATGTTTCCCCTTGCAATTATTATTCACGTATCAAATATGTGGGGGTATTTATCCTTCATAGCATTATCATATTCCCACGTTGCCTCTTCAACCATATGGATTATCCACAAAACCTTTACCTGGTGAATTACCCTATTCCTCAAGACTTGCCCTCTTTGGTCATGTATCTGCACTGGTTGTTCCTCATAAGAGATATTTTCTTCCAACTAAACTACCTTTGGACTTTAAACAAGAGATGGGTCTATAATATACTTTCTCAAAGTTGAAACATGACAAACATTGTGTATTGGAGATAAATGTGGAGGTAAAGAAACTCTATAAGCAACTGATCCAACTTTCGGTAGGATTTAATAAGTTCCAATGAACCAAAAATCAACATTCCTTTCCTACAAAAAAACAACACACTTTCCCATGGGGAATCTTTGAGAAAGTCATGATCACCTACTTCAAGAGATATCCTTCCTCCGATTATCTGCATAACATTTCTACCAACTCTGAGTTGTTTTCATGTGCTTATGAATCAACTGATCCTTTTTTCCATCTCTTCTACCAATTCTGGTCCCATCATCATCATTTCACCTAATTCATCCAAAAAATATATAGTTAGAAACTGATTTCCATATTATTCTTCAAATGGAGCTGTCAGTATACTATAATGAAAACTATTATTATATGAAAATTCTAGCAAAGAGATATATTGGTCACAACTTCCCTGGTAATCTAGTGAATAAACACGTAGCATATCCTCCATGGTCTGAATTGTTCATTCTGACTGGTCATCTGATTATAGATGAAAAAATGTACTAAAATTTAATTTAGTATCCAATAACTTCTGAAGTCCTTTCCAAAAGGTATAAGTAAACATGGGATCATGATCAGATACAATGAAGAGGGGAACTCAATAAATCATGACTATCTCTTTAACATACAACCAAGAATGTTGATCTAGGGATAAGGTATCTCTAATAGGTTGGAAATGAGAAGATTTTGTCAACCGATCAACAATAACCCAGATTTTATTATTACTTCAATGTGTCTTCAGTAATCACATAATGAATTCCATTGATATATTTTCCAATTTCCACTCTAGAATTGGTAAAAACTAAAGCATCACATTCGGTAACTTTGACTCTTCATTAACCTTCTGACAAGTCAAACACTTCATAGTAAAATTTTCAAAATATTTTATCATTCCATCCCACCAATAATACTCTCGATGAACTCTATATATCTTAGTACTTCAAGGATGATTTGAAAACAAAGAAATGGGAGGTTCACATAACAACTCGTTCTTCAACTATGAATTACAAGGATAACATAATCTCTTCTAAAATCACAAAACACAATCATTATCAATGTTAAATTAAGGAGACATACCCTCCTAAACCAGCTCTACCTTTTTTGGAAACTTGTTGTCTTCCTACTATGCTTTCTTTATTCAGTTTGATAGAGGTGATTTCATTGACACCAGAAACAAAACTGAATAATTTCCTACACCAACAACTTCTATGCCAATGTTCATCAAATAAAAACCCAAAGGATCTCGATCCAAATGTAGAATCTTTTATTAAGAATTACTTTTTTTGACTCAAAGCATCAGCCACATTAATTGCTTCTCCAAGATTGTAAAGGATCATGAAATCATAATCCATAATTAATTAAAACCATCTCCTCTATCTCATGTTCAATTATTTCTGAGTTAATATATACTTAAAACTTTTTTGTTCAGTATATATCTCACATTTTACTCCACTAAAAATGATGCCACCAAATTTTTAAAGCCAAAACAAATGAAGCAAATTCCATAGAATGTGAAGGGTAGTTTAACTCATGTGGTTTCAACTGACGTGAATAATAATAAATTACCTGATCCTTCCGCTTAAGGACACAACCAATTCTATTCAATGAAGAATCACAATAAATAACAAACTCACTATTTCTCGAAGGGTGTTCCATAACAGGAGCATTCACCAATCCTCTTTTCAATTCCGGAAAACAATAATCATGTTCTTCGGTCCAAGTGAACTTAATAACTTTTTGAGGTAACTAATTAATTGGACTTGATAAACGTGAAAAATTATCTACAAAACACCGGTAATAACATTCCAATCCAAGAAAAATACAAATCTCGGAAATATTTGTGGGTCTTGGCCATTCTTAAACAACATTTTTTTAGCAGGATCAACAGTTATGCCAGTTTTTGAATCGATGTGACCAAGGAAATAAATTTTTTGTAACCAAAACTCACACTTGCTAAATTTTCCAAATAGTTTTTTTTATTTTAAGGTTCGCAAGACAGCACTTAAATAAATTTCATGCTCCCCTTTTCATTTATAATAAACTAAAATATCATCAATGAACACAACCAAAAACCTATCCATGAACTCGTGTAAAATTCTATTCATAAGATCCATAAATAGAGTAAGTGCATTGGATAATCCAAAAGGCATAACTACAAATACATAATTTCCATATCTAGTATGAAACTCAGTCATTGGAATGTCTTCTTCCATTACTTTCAACTGATGGTACCCCGACCTCAAGTCAAACTTCGAAAAATACGGTCCTCCCTAGAGCTGATCAAACAAATCATCGACATGAGGAAAATGATACATGTTCTTAATAGTGATGTTATTAAATTCACTATAATAAATGAAATTTCTCATTTAACAATCATTAATTTTAACATACAAGATAGGGAACCCCATATTGACGTGCTAGGTTAACTAAAACCTTTATCTAATAAATCAAGAAATGTTTTCTTCAACATTAAATGTTAAATTTGATCTATTTGATAAGGGGGTTTTGAAATTGTCTTAGCATCCGGAAATAAGTAAACAATAAATTAAACTTTACGGTCAGGTATAATACCAAGAAACTCATCCGAAAAAACATCAAGATACTCATCTACCATCGGCACATAATTAATCTGAACAGTTCCTTTTTAAAAAAATATGTGTATGGTAAAATTAAATTCCATATTTTATTTGTATCTCAGCTTTCTGATATGTTATCAAATATAAGGGTTCATTATTGTACAAAAAATTAAAATCATCATTAAAAGAAACCTATTTGGATCTGTAGTCAATCCTAGCCTGATAAATAGAAATCCAATCCATTCCAAAAATTACATCAAACTCTACTAGAGGAAAAACAATACGGTTTATAGGTAGAATCTTCTTGAACACTAGTACATAAAGGTTCTTATAATATCTTGTTTCTTCAACATTTCCTCTAGGTATTTTTACCCTAAGTTCAATATTCATATCTTGATATGAAATTCCTAATTTACTAGAAAACATTTCAAAAACAAATGAATCTATAGACACCAAATAAAAAACACATTGGCATAATCTGAACAAAAGAATAGTACCTGATACTACTTCGTTTGATGGCCTAATATTCACTGATGTGGTTGCAAAGGACCTCACCACCCCTTTCTTCTAATAGTCTGGTTGCTTTACCTATTTTGAGTTCTTTATTGGACACTCATTTGAATAATGACCCATTTCATTACACATAAAACATTTTACTAAATGTAAATCATATTTTTCCTTACCATTTCCCTTCTCTTTCTTAGTGCAAATAAGATCCTTATGTCCAATTTTACCACATCGGTAACACTTATCAGAATTCAAAAGACATTCCCCATCATGATTTTTACTGCAATTTTCACAATCTATAAACTCATGTTTCTTACCATTATAAGTTTTTTTTAGAGTTCTCCCCTTTTGCATGCCACCTTGACCTCTTATTTTATTGTTTTTCTAAAGAAAACCTTATTATCGGAAAAAATTATTTCCAGCTTCTTCGCACATCAATCAAGTTTTTAATAACTTTTTAACGCACAAGAAGCTAAAACACATCGATTCTCTTGATTTAATCCAGAGTAGAAATGTTTGATTTTACTATCAAACTCTCGTATGAAATTTCGATCATACCTTTCCGGTCGATTGAATTTTTCTTCATAAGTAGCTACTGAGTCATCCTAGTGTCTCAATTCCATGAATTTTTTTTTTCATTCTAAGACAAAACAGCTTTGGAAAATATTTTTCAAGAAACATACCTTTGAATTCATTTCAAACAATTGCATCAATATAATCACTATCCCCGAAATTCTTCACCATCAACCACCACTGATCACCTTCACCTTCAAAATGATAAATAGTGAGACTAAACTTTTGATATTATGAACACCCCATGACATCAGTAATTTTCTCTAGTGCTTTAATCCACCTTTCAGCCAGCACATAGTCAGATGATCCTATGAATGATGGGTTATGTTGACTTATTAAATTATCCACTACTAACATGTTCATATGTGGTTTATTTGGATGATCTCATGCATGGATACAAACACCAATTATAGCTTGAGTGAACTATTCAATAACTACCATAAAATCATTTTTATTGACTTATTTAAAAGAAAAGAAAAGAAAATACAAGACACATCATCCAGAGGATAAGGAATTATAGAGGTCAATATAAGTGAAGGTCGAGGGAATCAGATTGTAAAAAGTGAACCCCATCGAAAGGAAAACAGTTGAGACTAGAAAATATGGAGATCTGCTCCCCAACGGTTGCCATAGAATCCAAGAAATCAGCAACAGAATTACCTTCACGCCATGTGTGGAGAATAATAGTATGGTTGTTCAACAGTCTCTTACATCTCCTGATGTTGTATTCTATGGAACATGGGGTGTTTACAATACTAGGCAATGCATTATAAAGGATAACTGAGTCAGTCTCAACTTCCTCTAGGGGTAAATGTTTTTGGTCGCATAGCTGCATCCCCATGAGCATTGCAAGTGCTTCAGCTTGGAGAGAGTCTCCCCCACAATAGTAAGCTAAAAACCCCATAATAACATAACCTCGTTGGTCACTGATCACCCCTCCCCCACGCAATATCCCCATGATGCTGGAACCATCAATATTGAGTTTGAGCCCTTGACGAGGAGGATACCAACTAAACCCTCGACCATGCCCCACGTTGGAGGCCAAACACTGGATGGAAGATGAAGCCCAAAACTAACTTAGGGATAAGGAATCTGTCCATCCCCTGCACACGTGAGTCAGTTCCATAAGGATATTGTTAGTCTTGAGGACAATACATGTGGTGGATGTTGTAAACTCCTTTTGTCTTGTATTGTTCCTGGAGGACCATAAGCTCCAACTTCCCGCTACCAAGAGTATGGTTCTTGCCTTCCGTTCAGAACCTGAGTTGCCCGCCCCATGAAACCAGCGCTGAAGGTGGTCAATCACTACAACGAACTATTCAGTTCCGATCTTGACTATCTCATGTTTTTGATTTGGAAGGTTTTCTTCCTCCTGATGTTGTACCAATATAGCTATCATATTTCCTCTGCGGAAAACCATTCTGAACAACAAAATATCATAGGAAAATCCACATGGTAATTTGTAAATGTTATTTCAATCACGCCGTCAATTAATTTATCAATATCATTACTTTTAATTTTATTTAAACTGAAATCTGATACCTACTATAAGGACCCATCCTTATATATTACATAATATTTAATTAAAAGAATAATTCACATTAAGGATCTTCTAATGTTTAGAGTTTTAGAGATTTAGGTCATAACTATTACATTATATATCAATAATTACAAGGTAGAAACTTCTACTAGGTTTCCATTTTTTATAAAATAAAAACTATTTCCAAAAAGAGTCATGTATAGTCACATGTTTTAGATTTCATGACTTTTCCTTGATCCCATCCTTGACCATATTCTTTTTTAGTTTTTCTGATAAACATTTCAAAACATAGGATGAGCATAAAATGACTAGTAAGGGTTATAAAACAATGAATAAAACCATTAGTTCATAGTTACAAACAAAACAAAATCTCATTAAATTACCTCATGAAATAATAAGATTTATGAATAACACATAGAAAAAAAATCATAAATGTAACTTGTTCCATCCATATCATACTGACATTTTAGCTATAACAGCTATGTAGGTAGTTACATTTGGAATACCCATCATAGTATATTCCCTAAATCTCTTAGGAGAAACATTCATGTTTACCTCCGACACATTTCCCAATGCATTGGAGAGTGCTCTCAGGCTCAATCGCCATAGGATTATCATGGATCCACATGTATATGTAATAGTTCCCATGAACCATAACATTCTTAAAAAACAAAAATAAAACATAAAGGAAAGAAAATATTTCCACATTTTAATCAAAATATATCATTTAAATATATTGAAAGAATCAGTCCATTATCAAAAACGTTTTTAATACCAATATACATTAAAAATATTAAATGGTATTTACATTCCTCTTAAAACATTAGGTCTTATTAAGGAATTCAAAGATCAAATAATACTTGTGGCGGCAGAATGGACACTGTCACTGCTTACATTAAAAAACATTATTATTTTGTTCCTTAGTAAAATTCTTAGTATAGAAAAGATTCCTTTTAATAAAAGTAAAATTCAATGGGGTTTATTCACCGTATAAAATAAATTCATGTATTAAAAAAAATATGCCCCAGTTAAAGAAGATTGAGACGACGTCCCTTACCTCATGCCTAACTTGACTTGATCACTCTTTAATCTCTAGAATAATTAACTAATGATAATTTATACTTTTTTATTACCATTTTGAAGTTTATTATTCCATTTATATCACTTATTACCATGTTATAAACATTATGAAATCATTTATGTTAATAATGGTTGTTTTTTCGATATTTGGTACTTGAGTAAAAAATGAACACCTTATTATTCAACGTTGTCCTTGTGGTCAATATTCCATTATCTTCATAATGATATTAATGATATAGATATTTTATATATCTTATATATTCAGTATATATAGGTATTTATAATAGTACTTAACATTCGGAGATATGAAATGAAAATCACCATTCATGGACATGGTAAGTCGTACGTACGCATGAACGCTAATATAATTTATATTTCATACTATAATGGAATTAAAACACAATTATACATAGAATTATTATAATTAAAATATAATATCATATATAATATCATTATCACAAACCATTATATGTCCCACATATGACATTAACGAGTCATATCACTTTGAGGGGGCTGTAGTCTGCACTTCCTCAAATGAAAATATCTCATTTTCCAATTATGAAAACCATAAAGGTAGGATATAAATATAAAATAAAGAACCATAAATAAAACATACAGATAATATATATCATATATAAATATAATTTCATCATAACGTGTACCATGAGAGGTAGTAGGATATAATCAAACAATCATTATTTTGGGAGGAGTTAGTTTTCCATCCACAGAAACAATAAGTTCTTCACCCATTAGATGGAAGTGTGTGTAAGTGTAGTTAGAATAATTATCATCAAAATATTCTAGTATATTGAGGATATTAGTGTTATTATAAAATAAAGGAATAAAAATTTATTAGTGTTTGGAGAAGTAAAATAAAAGAAAATTACTTAAGGGAAATTGTTGCATTTAATTTGGGTAACTCCCTTTTGTTTGAAGCAAAAGGACTTCTTGATTTTCCTTCTGCCAATGTTAAGGAATTTAGGTCGAAGAGTGGGATATTTAGAGATTATTTGGGTAGGGTTTGGGTGATCCAAGGGTTTTGATTGGTGTGGGGAATGGTTTAGAAGTGGGGTCCTTTAATAAGGGGGAGGGGCTCTTTAAGAATGTTTGAAAATATTATTTTATTATAGAATGATTTTCAGTTTCTAAAAGTCCAAATTTATTAAATTAGAAGATAACATGAATCATGGTCGATATAAAATCATCCAATAATAATTTTATAGGTTTTTGATATTATTTAAATCTTTATAATATTTTTTTGAAATCATTTATTAATGAGGTAAACACTGCATCATTATTGTGACATAAATAAAATTATTTATTTGATGTCTAAAATTTATAAAAAAAATACCATGATGTAGGGAATTTTTTTATTTATCCAAATAATATTTATAGTCTAAATGATAACATATATAACCCTATGTAAAAATTAATTAACTAAAAGATATATTTTAGGACATTTTTGCCTATACTGTATGTTAATTAAAATTAAGTGTGATTATCTCTCTTTAGAGGATCCAAGGGGTCCCACAATAAACCCAAGGATACCCATGGTCAGACATGACTCATTCA
Source organism: Viscum album (assembly GCA_963277665.1). NCBI lineage: Eukaryota > Viridiplantae > Streptophyta > Magnoliopsida > Santalales > Viscaceae > Viscum > Viscum album. Next base: position 914,877,970 of record OY728164.1, on the reverse strand, counting down.
ATACGGTAAGGATAAGTGTTACGGTAATTTTTTATTATGATGGTATTCTTTTTACCTTGAATTACCCTTTCCACCTTTAACCGCAGTAAATAAAAGTCAAAGTTACTATTCACAAAAATTATTTTCATCTTATTGAACTGAATTTTACTAAATAATAACAACCATGTATGTCTAATTTTCAAAATCCATTTCAAAGAAGTAGTATAATTTCATTTAAATTAAAAAGTCACTTTTTTAACTACTACTTAATTGTTTCACTATTCATAAAAAATTGTAGTTTTTCATAAAAAAAACAAAAAATTCAGACTAAGTTATATTAGATATTCTGAATTAAAATATGATGTCTATTTTAAAAAATTAAAAACATTGATGTTGGATTAATTATTTTAAAATTAATTCCCATGGTCAAAAAATAGCCTGATTTTATGAAATAATAACAATCAAAAGATCGACACTTATTTGTGTCCAATTTCAATGTGAAATTAAATCAAATGTACAAAATCAGATTAAATAGTAAATATATATTATAATTACACTTTAAAACCAATTAAAAAGATAATATATAGATATAAATAAATTATATTAAAATACAGTTTTGAATTAAAATATAGTATTTTCATTGTTCATTAAAAAAATAACATTATCAGAAGAATACCAAACATTTATCCAAAGTATATTTTTATTTCCCAATTATAAAGAAGAAAATTATTATGTCAAATAGAATATATAAAAGTGAAAAAAACTATATTTAAATAGGGTTCTCCATTAAAAAGTGATAAATTGACCTTTTAAAAAATATTATATTTTATATTGTTAAAAATAAAATAATTCACATTTAAAGACTCAAAAATTTATTGGATAAATGTAAAAGCATTTTACAAATATGTATAATCATATTTGAGTTAGTTCTATTCATTACTCTTAATACTATGACTAGGTGTTAACTACATTAAAAATAATATTATTATATTATTTGTGTGCAATGAAAGATTTAAAAGATACTATTTGATATATATTGGGTATACCAAAGAGCATATCAACCACTCTAAAGTATAATTAATATTTAATTCAAAAATTTTAATAATTATGAAAACTTATTATTTCATTATTTACCAGGGATGTTACAACATTTCATAATCCCCCTTGTAATGAATTTATAAAAAAACACTCTAAATCACAGCCAAATTAAATCTTATCCCATACCTTTTGATTAAACTCACATCATGTATACATAACAATATCATGTTTTATTCAATTTTATAATAATAGGAGACCTCACAACTGTATGGATACAATAATTGAATGCAATTTTATAGATTTTTTTTTCATATATTAAATATAGGGTTATTCCATGATTCGAAAATTTTGATTCTTAGAAGCATATTTTTATTATTGGATATAAATATCTATATGTCCAAAAAATTATCAGACTAAATGTTGTTTTTAAGAAGAAATAAGTCATAATATTCACCTAATTACATAGAATAACAATTTTCATGAGTTTAATATGAATTTATTTAATGTAATTTATGAATCCATAAATGTATATCTAATTATTTTTTATGTGATTATCATTAGAGAATTTTTCAAATGGAATTCATAATTTTCATTATAATAATTTTCAAATTTAATTTCATTGTAGTACTAGTTGATGGAACAATTAACTAGAAGGATGAGTTGAGACTATATTGAGGGATATCTATAGAGATTAGATCTATGTGGAATTCTTTTTAGGATGAAATGAATTTAGTATAAGCCAGTTTCATAGGTTTGAAACCTCTATAAGTTGGATGATTTTATTTTCTAAATGGCTGGTATAAAATGTATTTATAAGTTGATTCAGAAAAAAATGCATTATGTTGATACTATTGTGGATTTTAACTATTTAATGAACCATTTAAATATTAATATATTATTATTTTTTAATTTTTCTATTTTAATATTTGTTTTATAGAGACACATTTCCGATTCATTTGGATGGAACTACAGTGTGTTGATATAAGTATAGTATATCGTTAATATTAAAGGTTCTCATATACATGTGGTTACATCATATCTCCAGTTTACTAAATGTTATAGTTTCTATTTGAAAACTATTCAAGGATATATTCTTGTGATTTATGAATAATTTGATATTAATAAGTTTTATATTTGATTCATTATAGGGTTTAAAATATCTAGACCATATATAATGTGATTTATTGTTCCTTTTAGTAAAATAATTATACCCTCATGCTTGTGAGGGAAATATATTAATAACTAAAACATCCCAATTGTGTTTTTTGAAATTATTTGGAATTTAATTTCTTTATAAATTATGGTATAAAATGATGATATATTCTTGGTTAAGATGTTCATTGACATAAAATTTGGAAGATATAATATATATATGGTTGATATTAAATAGTATACTGATCAAGATAACTAATTTTTGGGTGCCATTCTTGAATTGGTTATCAAGGAATAATGTTAATGGATAGAGAAGAATAAGCTGTGCGGATTTATATCAAACTTTACCAGAACATTTCTTCTATAATTTAGGATGGGAAAACTACATCGTATCTTTTAAATTTTCAGACCAACATATATTGCAATCATCTTGTGGTGAAAGAGTTTAAAATTTCATGAGAATATTCAACATGATAATATTGAAATTGAAGTCATTTTTTTACCATTTTGTTGACATAAACTTGATAAGAGGTTAACTATAATCTTTAAATATAGAAACTTGAGAACTGAAGAGAGAAATTATATTTTTTTCATCACTCCATGAATTCGTGGATGTATTTTTTATCATCATTAGTAATGTGAGTGGTAATATATTTTTGGTATTTATAGAGTTTAGAGATATCATATATTATTGTGGGATTCATCTGATATAGATTTAGGTATCTAAATTAATTGGAGACAGTTTACATCATTGGCGTAATTCCATAAAATGGATAATTCATCAGAAGGGAAAGGGACTAAAGATTCAGATAATAAGAAGCTGGTTAGATAATTTTTTCATGTGCATATATTATGAGAAGAACGGCCATATAAATAAGGATTAAAGTAAATGAAATGGTTATTATGTAACATATATATTTATATATAGAAAACTAATTCTTATGTTAAAATATTGGCATTTTATATATCTATGTGTCACTATATCACATTATATTTGTATTATAAAGTCTTGTTCTATGATTCACCATACAATAGAGTGGGGGATTAAAATGATTTATTCTATTTAAGGGAATCACTATTGTTGTATTATAGATGATGATGATATTGATACTATTTTTAAGGGTGATGTCTGTAACCAGACAATGAATGGATGATTTCTAGAGTTTCATGGAGGGTGAAATATATTATCATTAAGGTAATACAAAATAATTGTAGGATAACTAGATGTGGGTCTCTATACAGTATTCATGGATAAAAAAGGTAAATTATATGTGGTTATACAGTTTTGGCCAAAAGAGTGATGAATTTCATAATTTATCTTACTAAAGTATTAAATAATTCAATTCATTCATGATAAGTCACATACAAAATTTTATCCCCCAAATTCTATGGTAACATTACTAACAAATTGACAAAATCCTATGTTTCTAAATGAGTTTTAATGATATGGATCAGGGTTTGAAAAAAATATAATTAATTTAGGCTTATAATAAGTTGAAATTTTTATTATAAAATGATGTTAAGAAGATTATTAAAATGAAAACTAGATATATCACTAATTGATATCTGTGGGTGAAATTATGTTAATTTTCCATTAAGGGAAATGGTACTACTTTATCCAAATGAATTATTTTACACATAATATGTTTGTGTTCAACATTAATAAAGATCTCAATATTCTCAAAACCATTATATTATATATATCAATTATATAAAATGATATTGGTTAAATACAAAAAAAAATTAGACCTGATAATTTATGGGAGTAGAGAATCATGGAGTTAATGTTATTTTTTAGCAGAATTTAATTTGTTTGGATAATTTTTTAGACTTTACATTATGTTTTAATATTGATGTACAGATGTTTTATTTGAACTTAGTCGATAAAGTATGTGAATAATAATCCACAATAGTTTTACTATTGATTTTTGGGAGATTTAATTGATTTTTTCTACCTATTTGGTTAAATAAAGTCTTTCTTCTATATTGGGTAGAAAATTTTGAATATCTAATAGATGAAAATAAATATTGAAATCAACTATCTCATAATTTATAGTTTATTCCCTAATTTCGACATTTTTAATATTGAATTTGAATAGATAGTGTCTAATGAATATTCATGTTTAATTGTAGGCAAATGTGATGAATAGATTTCATTCCAACATTAGGTTAAAAAATAAGATGTTTTTTAGAATTAAAAATTTCATTCTAAATTATGTGACTTTAAAGAAATAACATAATAAACATGTGTCTGTTGAGGGAATAAATTTATTATTTGATGATAATGTTCAAATGAATTTATATTTCAATAAGTTATGGATATCTTGAATAATTTACATAGTATATCAATTATAGAGACACTAAACATTATAGAGGATATAATATAAGGTTTTGATTTTATAATGAAGCTATATATATTGAAGTGAAATATATCTCTAAGATTATTAATGATCTGGGATGATCTCCATAGTGTAAATTTGGTGATGATCTAGTTCATGAATGAGAAGAGTGACATGTTTTGTTTTAAAGATCTACCATGACGGGACACTAATGGGAAATGTATAGAAGTAATATATAATATCTTATTCTCATAGAAATATGATATCTCTTGATACCTAAAGTGGAATTAAAAATTATAGACTAAAATAAATGGATTTCTATTATGAGGGATAAGTTTGATTCCTTATATTATTCGTAGACATGTGAGGTAATAGTGATGCCTTCTGAATATAAAGTAGATCAGAATAAATGGGTTAATGTCATTAAGGAATAATAAAAAGATTGAATGTGTGGTGTGTAGTGTTTTTTTAAATAGTAATTTAATAAAAAAAGCTGTGGATTTTTTATGATAATTTCATTAGTCTCTAAACACATGGAACATTAGATGGTTCTCAGTATGGATTAAATAGAAGGGCTTCAACTAGTGTAACTATTTATAATTATTAATGTTCTTTAGGAAATCATATATAAATAAATATTAAAGAAGAATGTCAAAGTGTTCATGTAATATCACAAATGAGACCATGTGTGAATGATGAGGTAGATAATTTATTATTTAATGTATGTATTGTGGATGAAAAACATGACATTAACACTATTATGATAGGTAGATTGTTTATTTAAATCCATCATGATAATTTCTTTTATTAGAAGATATTTTAGGGTATGTGAGTTATCATATTACATCCCTTTGTTATTGATATAAATAAAATTTTATATGTAAAGGAAAAATTAATGAGTGAAATACGGAATTGTCTATATTTTTTAAATCAATGATCATGGACATGATAATTTCTTTTTTTTTTATTTATATTTTGATATAATGATGATACAATGATTTTTCATTGACGTTTTCTAACAACATATAGAATGTGTATATACGCTTTTGGATGGCTAAAAATAAAATAGATTCTAATCCTCATGTTAAAAAATAATTTTATATAAATCTACTGTAACTATAGAATGAATCTAAATTATTGTATACTAAATCACTGTTAATTTTATTGAGTTCCAAATAATATAATATTCCATGTTTTTCACACTTTCTTATATTATGCATGAAGTTATTTTAATGTGTATACTCATAAAAAACATGTATAATGAACACAATGAGGTGGTAAATTGGATTCTTCTATAAAAATTTGGTTTATAAAGGATTTTCACATTTATTAGGAATTTATGAGATTTTGTATTGTTTTATATACCAATAAAGAAGAAGATATAATAATATTTACAAAACAGACAATTGATATATGTTTTATTTTAGATGAATGATGATTAGCTATATTTTAAAACATCAACATGTAATTAAACATTAAAAAATACATGTGATGTATGATAAGTTAATATAGGTAGAGAAATATAATGTTGTAACATAGTCGAAAATATAGAAACACGTGATATAGGTGTGAGTCATCTATTTTCACATTCATTTTCAAAAATCTAATTTTTTTGTTGAACAACTTTTGATATTTGATCCTTACATCAATTTAATTATTTATTGGATATCTTAGTTTTTAATTATATGGACACTACAACATCGACTAAAAATGTAAAAAACCATTTTCATTAAATATTTTTTCATGGTTATAAAAAAAATTGGAATAATAATATTTTCCCTATTAATTATTTTTGAGTCATTCATTCTAAATTATATTCAAATCAATAATTACAATTGATAGTAATGGATCATAAAAAAATTAACTTTATAATACAAATTTTTGGTTCACAAAATTATGAATGTGAACTTTTCTGTACTATAATGTTATTTATACATTAATCTCATGATTTCTTTTTAGTTTCCTATTATTTATATAGATTTTATATATGAATGGTGTGTATCATCATAAGAATTTTAGATATGACTTCTCATCATAGTTTGAATTCACTATCTTTAATTTCTTCAAAAAAATATCTATAATCTCAACATTTAATACTAACCACAACATCCAATTCATCACATAATATATTGGTGACAACTCACCTCATCAATGATGCATGTCATTTTTAGAAGAATAATATTACCTTTTTAATATTTCTCTTCAACAAAACTAGTTGAAGTGGATCTTTCTTATTTTCGTACATGATAAAAGTTAAAATGGATAAAACTATTATTCATTTAATTTATTCTATATATCATATTCTATTTGATTGTATCCTAATATATTCCCATTGAGGAAGTGTACTTATTATTTGTTCTATGGAATAATTTTTATTCAATAATAATCTCTTATATATCAATAGAATACTTTTCATAACTAGTTCATTAAATGTCTTATTTTTTCCCAATTATATAGACGGCATACAATATAGAATTGTCTATCAAATCAAAAGGAAAAAAATTACTATAGATTAACCACATTGAATCATTATATTATATCATGAGATATTTTAAAACATGTTGTGTATTTGATGATTCATGTAAATAGGTTCATCATGAATATAAAAAATGATTGGATAAAATTTTTCTTTTTCCCTTATGATTTAATTGATGTATTATTTAATTATATTGGTCATATTTCAACTAATATCCATGATTGATTTACCACATTTGTAAAAGTATGTAAATAATACATGTTGTTTAAAACATACTTAAGAAAAAAAATTGATAGAAATTTAATATTCATTAATAAATAATATATATATATATACCAACAACATATTACCATCATTCACCATTCAGAATAATTTTAGTCGGTGGAAAATTACAAGATGTCCATATTAGTTCCACTCAAATTCTCAAATAGTGTTATATCAAGATAATGTATTAACATTGATGTTTATATCATGTTTTGATTATTCTTCTTAAATAAAAAATAACGATATAGTCATCAAATCATTTTCTATGAATTATTATATGTTATATAATATGTCGTATTATAAAAAACATTATAAATCTTATTTTAAAGATAATAAATATATCTAGTGGAACATATCCTTCAATATTAATTATAAATTTATCATTTAATGAAACTAATATAGTTAATATTGTTTTGTAATTAATATAGAATTATAATTGTATTTGAATAGATATTTTGAATGAATCAAGGTTGTATGAAACTCAATTTATCATTTTTTATTTTTATTTTGTTTCCATCGATGATAGTAATCCAATTTGTTAATTATGTGGTTCATAAAAAATTTTTGGTGTTTATTAATTTTATACAATGTCTGATCCTAGACATCGTGGAGGTATTCCCTTGATTTAAATTGGGATTAAATATCTAAAGATTCATTTAAATGAATATTTACTAGTGGTGTGATAATTCTCAGTTGTTTTCTAGGTGTGCAGGACATGAAAGAGATGGGAAAATGTCCATCCAGTGTATATTGCATGATTGGTGTATTTTTTGTCTAAATCATTAACCCAAACTATTCTAGAAAAGTTGATGGGTGTATGGTTAAACAAAACAATTCAATGGGGGAAAGAAAAAACATGAAAACATGGATAGTGGAATTCTGCGTCATTGGCACACTGTTTTTCAATCCATGTAGAATCACGATGAATCCTTGAAGCTTCACCTTAATCAGGAATAACCTTTCACATAATTTCTATATAGTTATGAAAACCACGTGCTCAATCCATATTCTCCATTAAAATGTGGTATTTTACAATTTTTGACCCTCATTTTTTTATTTTTAACACCATGTTTTCTCCCAATTTCATTATCCTCTAGAACTAGTTATGTGCCCAAACCCCCAATATCTACAAGGGATTAAATCCTTTTATTCTAGGTTGTTTGGATAATTTTTTTTGGGGATCTAATCTCCTATTGTGTCTAAAGCTCCCCATGATTATGTTTTTGAAATTCGGGTGTTTGGTTTCATTATTATTCTTTCGAATATCTGAAAACCATTTTTTCTAGGAGATCATAGTTTGGGGATTCATGGGGCTCTTGAATCCTGATCTAGAGCTATTGTAATGTGAGTGTTCATCTATAAATTTTATGTAGGTGGTATAATATTAACATCACATAGTCTTTATGTCATTATGTTCTTGTTTTATTTTATTATTGGCTAATTAATTTTTTTAATATGAAACCATTAGTGGTATTGGGTGAAATTTCTGGCTAAATTATGAATTGGACCCCTCTTGATCATTGTGAAATGTATTGAGGCTGAGTACACTACTTAAGGTCCACCCATGGGGTGCTCTAGTATTCCTAAAAATGATTAATTTTAATGTTAATCATAGTGTTGAGTTTTGTTAAATTAGTTACAAGGTTAAATATGTTTAAATATTAGTTGGAATGATAAAGAAACACTAATTGTAGTTGTTTATCGATGTTATCATTGAATAAGGGGTTTTTTTAATTTTAATGGGTTAGATGATTTTTGGATTGAGATGGTTAATTGGTTTATTTTCTAAGGCATGCAAAAAATATATGTATAAATTGAGAAAATGATTGGGAATTTGTGATTTTTAAATGTACTAATGAATTGATATTTGTAATATTATAAATGTGAGAAGGAATGATAATGTGAATTAAGTTAAATGCGTTTTTCTATTTAAATATTAAATCTTATAGGGTAATAGAGCTTGATGATGTTTTATACATTGAATTATTATAAAATTTGAATGGTGTTTACTTGGATAAAAAGGAAAGAAAATAAAATTTATGATAATGGTATTTGACAAAAATGAAAGAAGAAGGGATCATTTGGGAAAAAAATAACAGTTTAATGAGAAATGGATTGAAAATTGTAAATATGTCATAAGGTTATGGAATGAGAAAGATTTATACATTGGATGCTTTATGAATGGTGATTTTTTTTTGTAATGTTGCATAGGGGTTAGAAAATTGTATTTGTAGTGAATGATAAAAGAATCAAGTGAAAAATCCATGGTAGTTTCGGTGTACTGGGCATGAGGATATATACCCATAGGTCAGAGTGGACTAAGGCTCTAAACCCCACACTATAATTCATGGGTTTGGAAAGAGGACTGAGTATATATTCCCCCAACAGTTTCATCATCTGAGACATACTATACTGAGGCTCCCTGGAAAGTGTGATTTTTTTTAATTATGAAATTCATATACCTAGTGAGATATAAATATTGAAATATTCCTTAATTCATAGTAATTGACCATCATAGTCTATATTGAAAATGATGTAAATTATTAACCCATAGAATATTCAATGACCAAAGATTATGTGATTAAGCGGGTTAAAATGAATATTGATAACTAATGTCATTTCAATATTATTGTAACACCCCATGCTTCCATGGTACGCTTATCTTTGAATAATATAGTAGCATGTGTTGTATGAAACTTTGAGTTCTATCACTCCACAACCAATCTAACTGACCATTATGAATAGTAATACAAATTTTTTTAATTTTTTTAAATTTTATCGTTACAAATGCACTTCTTTTTTGAATTCAGAATATCGAAATTAGCTTAAGGTGATTTTTTGGAATTTTTCTGTGAACATTAAATTTTTATTGAATAAATATAAACAATAATTTATAATTTAAAACCAAATTTTTATTTAAATAATAATTTATTTTATTTTAATGTATTTTAGGTCAAAATAGATATATAATATCTATATATGTTCAATGTGATTCATTTAATTCAGTTTATAATAATTTCTGATATATAAAAAATTTATTGAAATTTCCACCGTCTTTTACCCACCTCCTAGGAGCATTTGAAAATTTACATAAAATATAATTTTACCACTTCTGTGAGTTGAATTACAATAATATGAAATATTCGGCTGATATCATTAAGTAAAAGGTGTTTCAATAAGATAAAAATAATTTTTGGCGAGTACTAACTTTTTACTTTTATTTACCACAGATAAAAGTAAATAGGGTAATTAACGGAAATATTAATAATATTATTACCCTAATCATTTACTAATTCTATTGGATAAGTATAATTAGGCCAAAAAACCTTATAAATAATATATAAACCTCTTTGATCCAATTGGATTAGATTAGGACATTTATTATTATTTAATTCATAGAAGAGATAAAAAAGTTAAAATCAATGTTTAATAACAAAATCATTTTTTATATAGAGTTACACATTAGATAAATTTGACAATAAATATTCATTATAAAGATAAAAATAATTCCAACATAATTTTATTTTATTTAGACATTAAATAATTTAATTTATTTATGACACAATGATGATGCAGTAGTTACCTAATTAATGAAATATTAAATTAATTGATATTATAAAAATCCCAATAAATAAAATTTGAGACTTTTTATGAATTACACTAATTTTACAAGTTAATATGAAATATTAGGGGTGGTTAGATGAAATTTTTTATGTAATAATTCTATTATTAATTTAGCAAAAACAAAATACCAAATAGTTTCCAAATTGACATAAAAGAGTTTTAAAAACAAATATTATATTATTAATTGATTTTCTATTGCTAAAAATATTTGTTTCATCAAAAATACTAATATAATGATAGGTGTATCATTAATGAACAACATGGGGTTCTCTTGGTAATATATTGTATGTTTATTAACCATATAATATAAAAATACAGAATAGACATTGTAAATGTCAAACTCTTTAACAAATAGTTAAATCAAAAATATAAAGCTAATATAGGGGACCAAACCTATCAAAAACCTATTTGTTGAGTGGTTTCCTCCCATACCCACCATAAGATTTTACTAATCCATTTTTGAGCCATTATATATAGAAAATTATTTTATTATCAAATAATATTTCTAGAATTACCTAAGGTGCCCCTCACCCCTCTTATTAAAGGGAAGTCACCCTTCTATATAATTCACACATTCAAAGTCATTTGGATTGGCCACACTCAGCCCAAAAACCCTAAAAACTACCCTACCATCATCCTAGAGTCCTTCCATTAGTAATAAATCCACCCTACAGAGCCCTTTTGATCAAATCAAAAGGAAGAACTCGAAGTAGAGGTAAATATTCCATGACCTCTTTCATGTTCCTTTCTTCTTCCACATCCTTTTTCCTTATTGTTTCCATTCTAAAATAAAATCTCCAGTAACTTTTATATAAAGTTATTTTATTATAAATATGGTACAACCAAATTCATTGTTATATCCTTCTGTTGAATGACATGTCACCATATGTGTGTATGTATGGCTTACCGTCTCCACGTCATGGTGTAATTGTTATTTAATACATTATTATCTGGATGGTTATAATAATAAAGTTTAATTGGAAGAAATAAGAGATATAACATGATAATTATTCTTTATATATAATATACCATCCAATTATATATTATTTTAATATCAAAAGAATGATATTGTCGCTTGTGCGTACGTACGGATTACCGTCTCCACGAACGCAATGAGATTTATTCCCCATCATATACATTCAAGACTAATTTTAATTATATTATTAAATATAATGTTTAAATACCTTACATCATTCGGTATATGAAAAAGATACATCCCATCCCTAAAAAATATGACTCACATAACAAAGAATATAAAGGAAAATGAATCTGTTAACACCCGAAACAACAATAATACTATGATACTATTAACAATGCAATGTTAAAAGATAATATATGATATCATATTAACGTATATGATTATTGAATAATTTAATAGCAATTATTTCATCATTATACAAGAGGTTAACCTAACCTCGGCCAAGGAAATGTACAAGTTAAGGGTTAATTCTACAATCTCTTCATTATCTGAGATGGTTTATATGTTAATATCTAGTGGGACCTCTTTAATCATCCACATCAATGTTTCTTAAAAATATATTTCAAAAAATTCTTACTATTTACTAGAATATGGGTTAAAGTCATTTATACCATTTTTTTACTTTATAAAATTTTTATAAAGGAATATTTCTGTCATTTTTCAAACAAGGTCCTATAAATCCTTTTCGACAAATTTAATGTAAGAACATCGTTTTTTAACATATATGGTGGGTGCAGCTATTTTCCTCCATTATAACATCATCGAATCGTCCGTTACAAGATTATAAGAGTATATTAAAATTAAATGTTTTCTTTATAAATTATGTGACTCTTAAATGATTTCAAAATAAAAAGAGATATTTATCTAAAAAAAGGTTTTGATTTCATATATATCAACATCCTTTGATGGATTTTAAGCTTATTGGAATTTTATTTATTATGATACAAAAATTCCATATTGTATTGATGGATTTTTGATATTTTTGAATGTAAATGTTTTATTTTTATACCATTCATGGTTAATGGATAAAGTATTGAAATTTTTTATGCTAGTTTTAATATCAATGTTTATATTAAGTTTAATCCTTTTCATATGAAAAATGCATTGGACATAATAAGTGATAGTTGGAGCCCACTATATCTCCTCGATGCATCGTTAGGTATCATGAGACAAAATAGTGTCTTGGAATAAGGCCTTGAAAAAATCTTATTTGTAGTCTTGGCATATGGCTTTAACTATGTATTTATTAAAGTCTGGAATTATGCATTCCATCATTATGAAAGTGGCAATTGATATTTCATGTTATTATTCGACTAGTAAAATATCAATGTGAGTAAGTAAATGGAATTATTTGATTTTATCATTTCCATATTATGCTAATGTTTATGTTTTGAAATATTTTGATTTAGTCTTATACATTTCCTTAAATTTTATGCTTAGTTATGAATGTTTTCACTATATTTTTATCCTAACTGAGAATCTGAGCTCCCACCTTTCTATATTTTATTTTTCCCAAGATGAAAAGATATATATAATGACTGATCTTCAAGGATAGTATATGGGATATTATTGTTGTATTTGGAAACAATGTTGTTGTAGTTTTCCATTTTATGATGAAATGTAAACCTTATAAATGTATCTAGTACTTCCAAAACTACTAAACTAATCAGTATTTAAAGATTTGATATTTTGTGATCATTACAATGACACGTAATAATGGACCAACTCTGGGTAACTGGGGTCAGGGTGTTACAGTTGTTATCAGAAGTTGTTTAGTACTATCCTTGGAAACTAGATTTAGATAGAATCAGAATAGAGCACATTACCCTCAGATAGACTTTGAGGATTAGTATAGAATAATTTCCTAGAATTTTGGTATTATAGAGATTTTATGAGGTTTCAGAGCAATACATCCATTTCTAGATACGAGTAGGTAGAGGCCTCTCTTGAAAGGATGTACATAGGAGTGGAAAATCTGACAAGGAGTTTCAGGCTTGACCCGGGGTATCCTGGTACACGATAATGGGCCTTGTTGCACTCTTGGTTACGACACTCCCGGGGGATATTCGTAGGATAATTATCATTTTCGTTAAAAACCATTATTAAGGGTTTATTGGTATATACTTCCTCAATGAAAACATTATTTATGATTATGTATTATATCCATAAACTGTTAAATTTATGTTAAGTGTTTTCGAAGTTTGGATTTATGTATTGTGATTCATAAACAAATCTAGTTTATGCCATTGTTTAGAAATGGTGCCTAATGGAAGGATTGGAAACCGAATCAATGAATGCACTCCATGTAGGGATTTCCATCCTGCTCAAGATAATTATAGTGGAGCTAGTGATACAACAGTTGCTGATCAGATTATCACAATACTGGGACAACTCACACAGGTTATGAATTATAACCTTACCTGTATGGGACTCCCTGATCCACAACGTGGAGGATCAATGTTAGATTGCTTCATGAGGCAACAACCCACAACGTTATGTGGGAGTACAAATCCATTAGTATCTGAACAAATGGAATAATTCCATAGTGAAAATATTTAATTCCTTTAAGAGTACTAAAAGGGAAAAAGTTTTCATGGAATTTTACCACCTCACTAGAGATGTGGATCAATGGTGGTCATTGATTCAAAACAAAAAGGAAGATGATGAAGTATCAAATATGGAATGGAGGGAGTCTAAAGATATTTTCTTAGAACTATACATTCCTTGTGACCATTGATTAGGTATGGAAAGGCAGTTTCTGAGTCTAAGGCAACAGTAGGATGAGAATGTCTCAATGTGTGAGGCTTCCTTTACAACGTTAGCGAGGCATGCTGCAGATTATATACATAACCCAATAAGTAATAATGATCATTTATTTTATTAATTAAAACCATTTCTCCATCAAGCATTAGTCTCACGATCCTTATAGTTGTACGAAGATATTCTCTCATGTGATATCTAGATAGAAAAAGAATTATCTAAGTCTTACGACTTTAAAAAAAGTAAGAGAAGAAGAGATCTGGTAAACACTCTGGAAATGGAAACAAGGTAATGAAGGGAAGAGTTGAATATCCATCCTGTAGTAAATGTGGAATGAAACGCCCTGGTAATTTCATGAATTGAATGGGTGTCTATTACAAGTGTGGTGAAAAGGCCACCAAGCTCATGATTGCAAGGGGAAAAATTGGCTGTCGATGTTGAACACAATAATTGTAGAGAAAGGGGGAATTATGAAAATGAATGTACAAAATGTCATGGGAACTTACCTCAGAAAAGGCTAAGAGATCAAGGCCAAGCTTATGTTATAACTACTTCTAGGGTTGAAGTTCCGAAAGATGTAGTGGCAGGTAATTAAATGGTTTCCTCAAGTTTAGAAAATAGTTTATTTGATTTTGGATCATCGCATTGTTTAATTCCATACTAGTTTGCTAAGAAAATTAGATATTTTCAATTTGATTTTATAAAAAAGTTGTTATTCAAAACGCCTAAGGGATGTATCATAGAAACAATGTTTTGTTCATCAGTCTCCATTAGGCCATATAAATGATCTTTATCTGCAGATCTCATCATCATACCCATGATTGAATTTGATAAAATTCTCGGTAGGGATTGGGTTTCATACCATGAAGCAAAAATTTATTTATAAGAATAAATAGGTTTCAATAATTGATGATGAAGAAAAATAACACCTTATCATTAAAGAAAAATCGTCCCCACTTGATTCTTATCTAGATCCACCCCAAGTAGCTCAAATAAATTCAAATATTTTGGGAGGAAGATAAAGAAATAACAGTGGGTGGGGAATGGAATGTTCAAATAAAGTACCTACCTAGAGTGAATGAATATGCTGATGTGTTTCCAGACGATTTACTTAGACATCCTCCAGAAAAAGAAATTTAGTTTTCAGTTGATTTAATTGTAGGTTCAAGGCCCATATTGAAGACCCCTTATAGAATGGACACTATGGAACATGTGGAACTAAATAAATAACTTGAATAATTGATAAATAAGGGATTTATTCACCCTAGTGTTTCTCAATGGGGAGCTCCTGTCCTTTTTGTTAAGATAAAAGATGGATCTATGAGGTTGTGCATTGACTATAGGGAGATCAATGCCATAATAATAAAGAACAAGTACCCCATACCTCACATTGATGATTTATTCGACCAACTTCATAGAGCTCAATAATTTTCAAAGATTGACCTTCGATCTGGATACTATCAGTTGTGCGTGAAGAAGAAAGTCATTCGGAAGAAATCATTCCATACCATGTATGAGCATTAAAAGTTTACATTAATGCCTTTTGGATTTACTAATTCACCCTCTATCTTCATGGATCTAATGAATAGTGTTTTTTAGGAATATCTAGACGATTTTTTAGTGGTATTTATTGATGATATCTTGGTATATTTCAAAAGCTATGATGATCATGAAAATTACTTGATCATTATCCTGAAGACTCTTAGAAGACATGAATTATATGGGAAGTTTAGCAAGAATGAATTCTAGCTTCAGGATATTTCTTTTTATTGACATATTGTCTCTAAAGATGGAATCTCTGTTGATCCATCCAAGACCAAGGTAATCCATGAATGTCCCACACCGACGAGTATAACTATGGTACACAGTTTTATTGGTTTAGCAGGTTATTGTTGACCTTTCATCCAGAATTTTTCCTGGTCGGCTAACCCACTAACAAAGATATAATGAAAATGGGTTAAATTCATTTGAAAATAAGAGAGTGAATAATTTTTTGAAGAACTTAAGAGAAGATTAATCATTGCTCCAATATTGACTCTACAATCAGGGAATGATGGGTTTGTTATTCATAGTCATTCTTCAAATAAATGAATCAGTTGTGTACTTCTGCAAAATGATATGGTTATTGCCTCTGCATCACAAAAGTTAAAAATTATTGAGAAAAACTATCCTACTCATGATCTTGAGTTAGAAGCCGTAATAATTTCATAGAAAATATGGAGACATTATCTTTGTGGTGGAAAATGTGATATATATACTGATCACAAGGGTCTGAAGAATATTTTCTCACAAAAAGAACTCTACAAGAGGAAAAGGCGATGGCTTGACCTACTCACGGATTATGATTTAACTATACACTATCACCTAGGGAAGGAAAATAAGGTGGATGATGCTTTGAGTAGAAAGGATCATGGAGTTTTGAACAACATGATAGTTGAAAAGGATCTTATATACATGGATCTCATAAAGATGGATATGGGAATAACCATGGAAGGTGAAACCTCAATGCCTTTTCGAATGGTTGACAAACCATATTTACTAGAATGTATAAATAGTTCTTAGACCGGTGATGATGAGTTTCAAAAAAATATTAAAGCTGTGAATGATGGGATATTGATAGACTTTGTGTATGAAGATGGAATATTAAAATTCTAGAAGAGACTTTGTGTTACTGATATACGTGATCTAAAAAGTGAATTCCTGTATGATTCTCATTGTTCCAATTTCTCTATACACCTTGGGGGCACCAAAATTTATAGATATTTGAAGGAAAATTTTTGGAAGGACAACTTGAAGAAGGAGATTGATTATTTTTTGTCAATATGTATGGTTTGTCAATAAGTGAAAGCTGGAAGGAAACAAACTAGAGGAGTCATGAAACATCTTCCCATACCCGAGTGGAAATGGGATAATATTTCGATTGACATTGTCATGGGAATACAAAAAAATCCTAGAAGGAACTATGAAATATTGGTCATTGTTGATCATCTTACCAAGTCATCGCATTTACTTGCTATAAAAGAAGATTTACCGCTTGAACGTCTTGTAAGACTATATATTAATGAAGTTGTAAGACTTCATGGAGTACCCCTATTGATTTTATCTGATCGTGCTCCCCGTTTTACATCAAGGTTCTAAAAAATTCATTATAAATCCCTGGATACTAAACTTCATTTGAGCACTGCCTACCACCACCAAACTGATTGAAAATCATACCAGACTATTAAAACATTAGAGGACATGTTGAGATCATGCTCACTTGACTTTCAAGTTATGTGGGATGAATATTTACCTCTAATAGAATTTTCATTTAATAATAACTTCCATTAAAGTATTCAAATGGAACCTTATAATGTGTTATACGGAATGGGTTGTTGCACCCCAACCTGTTGGGATGATATTTCTGAAAGAAAACTCGTAGGCCCAGAATTGGAGGAGGAAATTATAGAAAAGGGGAAGGTAATTAAATCTACATCAAAGAATCTCAATGGAGGTAGAAGAACTATGATGATAAACAATATAAGGATTTGGAATTTTAGGTAGGAGATCATGTAATCATGAAGGTATCTCCATGGAAGGGTGTTATACGTTTCAGTAAGAAGGGTAAATTGAGTCCCAGGTACATCAGACCTTTTGAAATCCAATAACCAATTGGGGTTGTAGCTTACCATTTGTCAATGCCACAAAGTCCCTCAAAAATTAACGATGTATTCCATGTATCGATGTTGAGAAAATACATGTCTGTCCCAATGCATGTACTCCCCAATGAGAAATTAGAACTGGAACCCGATCTGTCTTATTGCGAAGAGCCTGTCATGGTTAATGATATAAGAGAACAAGTTCTGCGAAACCAGATGACTCGTCTGGTAAAGGATCCGTGGAGAAACCATAATATGGTATAGGAAATGTGGGAACCAGAGGAACTAATGATGAAGAACCACACAAGTCTTTTTATGTAGTTATATTCTAGAAATTTCTAGGATGAAATTATTTGGAGGTGGAACGTAACACACCAAGATTCCAAAGTATGCTTCTCTTTGAATAATATAGTAGCGTGTGTTGTATGCTACATTGAGTTATAACACACCACAACTAAACAAACTAGCCGTTATAAATTTTAATACCCACTTTTTGGAATTTTATAAATTTTATCTTTCCAAATGGACTTCATTTTTGGATTCATAATATCTAAATTAGCATAGGATGAATTTTTTGTATTTTTTTGAGAACTTTCAATTTTGGACGAATAGTGAAAAACACTCGGGTTATAGTTTAAAACCAAATTTTTATTTGAATAATTATTTATTTTATTTATATTTATTTTAGTTCAAAATAGATACATAATACCTATATAAGTTCAATGTAATTCATTTGAGTTACTTTATAATAATTTTTGACATGTAAAAATTTTATTTAAATTTTCACCGTCTTTTACCCACCTCCTAGGAGCATTTTCAAATTTACATAAAACAAAAATTTACCCCTTCTGTGAGTTGAATTTCAAAAATCTGAGAGACGCAGTTGATATCAGTAAGTAAAATTTGGTTCAATAATATTAAAATAGTTTTTGGTGAATAGTAACTTTTTACTTTTACTTACCACGGTTAAAAGTAAATATGGTTATTACAGGTAAAAATGATATTATTATTACCATAACACAGATCGTAATTCTATTGGATAAGTATAATTTCACAAAAAACAACCGTAGGAAAAAAAAATGAAGTTCTTTGGTCCATATGGATTAGATTAGGACATTTATTATTATTTAATTAAAAGAAGAGTAAAAAGTGGTAAAATCAAAGCTTAATAACTAAAACATTTTTAACATAGGGTAACACATAAGATAAATTCGATTATAAATATTCATTAAAAATCCATAAATATTTCTTACATAACTGTATTTCAGTTATTTTTTTTACATTAAATAGTTTAATTTATTTATGACACAATGTTGATGGAGTAATTACCTAATTAATGAAATATTAAATTAATTGATATTATAAATACACAAATAAATTTAATCTGAGACTTATTATGAATTACACTAATTTTATAGGTTATTATGACCTAATAGGGTAGTTTAGAAGAATTTATTTAGTAGTAATAATTCTTTTATAAATTTACCAAATACAAAATACTAAATATTGTCAAAATTGACATAAATGTTTTTTTAAAACAAATATTATATTATTAATTGATTTTTTATTCCAAAAAATCTACGGTTTGGGAAATAGACATATAAAATGATATGTGTATCATTAATGAAAAACTTTGAATTCCCTTGTATGTATATATTATGTTAATGAACCAAATAATATAAAAATACAAAAAGACATGGTAAATGTCAAACTCTTTAACTAAGAGTTAAATCTAAAAGATAAAGTTAATATAGGGACCCAAACCTATCTAAAACCTATTGGAAAAGTGGTTTTCGAACCATACCAACCTTATAATTTAAATACTCCATTTATTGAGACATTATAAATCAAAAAAAAATTATTATATAATAATATTTCTAGCGTTTCTTAATGTGCCCCTCACCCCTCTTAAAAAGGGAACTCCCACTTACCTCTAATTCACACCATCAACGCCATTTGGCTAGGCCAAACTCTAAAAAAATACCCTCTCAACTATCCTGAATTCATCCTAGAGGCATTACTTTAGTCATAATTCCATCCTATGCAGCCCTTTTGGTGAAATCAAAAGGGAGAACCCGATGTAGAGGTAAATATTCCATCACCTCTTTCATATTCCTTTCTTCTTCCACTTCCTTTTTCTTTGTTGTTTCCATTCTAAAATAATAACTCTAGTATATTTTATGTACTGTGATGTTATTATAAATATGGTACAACAAAATTCATTATTCTATCAATTATTTGAATGACATGTCACCATACGTGAGTACGTACGGCTTACCGTCTCCACGTCGTGTTGTAATTGTTATTCAATACATTATTCTTTTGATGGGTATAATAATGATTTGTAATTGATGTAAAATAATAAATATAACATTATAATGAATCTTTATATATGATATAACATCAAATTATATATATTTTTAATATAAAAAAATGATACTTTCGCTCGTGAGTACGTACGGATTACCGTCTTCACGAACGTGATGAGATTCATTCCCCATCGTATCCATTCGAGAATAATTTTAATTAGATGAATAAAAATAATTTTTAAAGACCTAATATAATTCAGAATATTAATAAGATACATCCCATACATAACAAAAATTACTCACATAATAAATAATATTAAAAAAATTAATCTGTTAACACCTCAAACAACAACAATACTAAGATATTATTAAGAAAGAAAAGTTAAAAGATCATAAATTATATCATTTTAATGTATATGATTGATGTATAATTTAATAAAAATTATTTCACCATTATAATGGAGTTTAACCTACCCTCTACAAAGGAAAAGTACAAGTTAAGGGGTAATTCTACAATCACTTCATTATCTGAGGTTGTTTATACGTAATTATCTAATGAGACCTCTTTATCACCCACATCCGTGTTTCTTAAAAATGTATTTCAAAACATTTTAACTATTTACTAGACTATGGGTTAAATTAATTTATACCATTGTTTGAAGTTTATAATATTTTTATAAATTAATATTTTCATCATTTTCCAAACAAGGTCTTTTATAACCTTTTCGACAAAATTAAGGTAAGAATGTCTTTTTTTTAACTTATACGGCAGGTTAGGCTATTTTTTGCCGTTATAACATCACTGAGTCTTCTATTACAATATTATAATAATATTTTCAAATTAAATGGTTTCATTATAAATTATGTGACTCTAAAATTATTTCAAAATAGAAAAAGATATTTCTCTAAAAAAGGTTCGGATTTCATCAATGTCAACATCCTTTGATGGATTTTAAGCTTATTTGAAGTTGATTTATTATGATACAAAACATCCATATTGTATTGAAGGTTTTGTAATATTTTTTACTATGGAAGTGTTATTTTTAAACCATTCATGGTTTATGGATTTTGTATTGACATTTCTTATGCTAGTTTTAATACGAATGTTTATGTCATGTTTAACCCTTTTCGTATGAGGAATGCATTGGACTTATAAAGTGACGAGTGGAGCTAGATATAGCTCCTTGATGCATATGTAGGTATCATGAAACAAACTAGTGTCATGGAATATATCCTTTCCAAAAAAATATTAATTGTCTTGGTGTAAGGCCTTGACTATGTCTTTATGAATATCTGGCATTATGAATTCCATCATTATGAATGTGGCTATTGATATTTCATGTGATTATTCGACTAGTGGAATATCAATGTGAGTATGTAAATGGAATTATTTGATTTTATCTTTTCCATATTATGCTTATTTTCAATTTTAAAAGTCTTTTGTTTTAGTCTTATACATTTCCTTAAATGTTTATGCTTATTTATGATAGGTTTCTCTATATAGTTATCCTTACTGAGCATTTTAAATCACCCCTTTCTTTGTTTTATTTTTCCCTGGATGTGAAGAGGTATATTATGACTAACCTACAGGGATAGTATATGGGATCTCAGTGTTTTCATTGGAAATAATGTTATTGTAGTTTTCCATTTTATGATGTAATGTAAATCATATTAATGTATCTAGTACTTCCAAGTCTACTAAAATAATTGGTATTTCGAGATATGATCTTTTGTGATAATTCCAATGATACGTAATTATGCAACGACTCTAGGTAACTGGGTTCGGGGTGTTACAAGTATATTTTTTACCATGTAGTTTAATAATTACATTAATGTACAATCTATTAGACTAGATATTTTTAATACTCCATTAGTGGTTTCCATGTAAATATCACTCACACCCTTCTCAAGCCACTATTGGATGCCTTAGTTGATTTCATGGTTATAGGTCTGGACAAGGGTAAATGCCCTATTCATGGGAGTTCAGTTTGTATTGGGATGTGTGTGGATGAGGATGAAGACATAGAGTTCAGACCCATTTTTGGAATTTAGTTTTCTGTATTTATTTATGGTTTCCCTAACATTTTAACTATTATCATGACACGACATATTTATTGATATGGTTTGGTTTGAACCCTTTTTCGGAAATACTTGGTAAATCATGTTTCTGGTTTTTTCCTATTATTACCCTTATTCCATATTTTTATCTCGTAATGATTACTCAAATAAATAGGCTATAGTATCCCCATGTATTACATTAAAATGTTTCTTCTTGTTGGAATCCACTAGAATATGTGGATGTGTGCCTAATAACATGCGATTACCGAGATCGGGGCACTAGTTTAGTGGTTCTTGTTCATGGGATGTTACAAATTGGTATAAGAGGGTTATTTTCTATGGTTTTAATATTTTTGTATGGTTTAATGGAGATTATTATGGTTTAAGTATTTTTAATGATCTCATTTTTAGGATTAGATAAGAATCTTATGAGGAAAATCCCAGTACCCTGGGTGGGAATCAATGTTACTGGTGTGTGTTGTTATGGTTCATTGATATTTCACCAGTAGATGATTCCCTTGATTTCTTATGTAACTAAATTTTGATTCATTTAACATGGATAGAATAGAATGAGGTTTTGGATTCATGAATCGTTTTTGGAACCATTGGATATTGGTGGCAGGCGTCATGGAATGAACACTTGGAATGTGTGTGTGGGACATGAAGGGAAGAATTAATTTCATATTCAATAAAAATATAAAAAAATTAATGTATAATAATGGCTATGAAAATGGTAAAATGGAAATTCTATAAAAGTATGCATAATAAATTGTGATAAATTAAAAGTTGATTATGATTTAATACATTGGATGTGTTATGTTTTAAAGATATAATGTTTCCTAAATGATGAAAATCATTTTGTGAAAATACAATGGATTGAAAAGGATTTTTAGTTAAGACTAATGATTATACATGTTAGTTTACCACATGTTTATCATGACCCATAGTAGGAATAGTAGAGGGAGGTTTTCTAGGAGTGATGATGTTCATTGGGATAATGTATGTGAAATGGGGTTTTTATCGATAGTAGAGATTATTCTTTTATGAATAGTAATAATTTTTTATGTTATGCATTAAAAGATTTTTTTTGGATTTATAGGTACATTGCATCATGATTACATGTTCTAGTTAGGTGATTAGTAGATATCATTGATAATTCCCATATGAAAGTGTGGAAATAAATACCAGTGGATTAGGTTAACATTTAAGAGGATACATTACATGAGAACATTACTCATTTTCTACAGATGATAGAAATATACATTGGTCAGGTTATCCCAAGTATGCTTGATTTGGACAGAGGGATGCTGTTGTAACCACTTTTAACGTTTTGTAGAAAATTTGGGCTTGAATTACAAGTGTGTAGAAAGTTGAAACATGAAGGAGAAGGTGAAATGGGAACCACATCTATTTTGAATATTCCCTGGGTAAAGGTGGACTCATATATGAGAAATTATCATATTGGATACCTTAGTGAGTGAACGTGACTGATAAAATGGTGTCCCTTGTTGTGTCTTTTGTTAGGTTGTGGCCTTGATGATGAAAGATATCATCTGGTAACATGGATTTGAAAACCATTTTGGGTTTTTATCAAGATGGAATGTGTTTTATTTTGATGATGAATACTTGGTTTGTGGTGATGAAAGTGGTGGGGGTGTTCTCATGGACTTTAATCCAAGATTATATTCTCTATCGATGTGTTGGACATAATGTGTTTCAGAGTATGTGATGTATAACCCCCCATTAGTGGTGACTTATGAGGAGTCATTTGTATTTTTACGATTGGGGGGTCCTATTTAATAGTTTTCCCTAACAATATCTGTAAATTTTTCATTGTTCGGCCTCCTAGGGTGTCCTAGATGTGGGGTTTGGTATCTTTTCAGTGCTCCTGGGTTCATGATGCAAATATGGATTTTTTGAATGTTGAATGCTGATTAATTTTCTTTTATGGATAAATAGAATTTGAAATGGTTTTGGGGATGAAAAATAATTCGGAACTTTGATTTGAATGTTTAGGAAAAAAATAATACGTTATATAGTTGGTGGATCACCTAGTTTTTTAGTTTTATTGGAAAAGGATTCTTGGGAGCTAATTTAGAGGATGAATCAATAAATAGTTATCATCACTATGTTTCATTAAACGGTATGGTTATTCATTGTATTTATTTGGATAAGGACTTGAGTACTTGTGGTCAGTTGGATGGTTAGTTTCAAATACCATGATATTGGGAATACCCGACACAATAGTGTTGGGAATTCTTGATGATGGAATAACGGTTAATCTAGGTGGGTAAGGAAAGATGGAAAATGAATTGATGGAGATTATCGGTATGGAAGTGACACACATCGTTTAGTATAGTAATATTGATTGAATTGTTGTGCGATAATAGGTTTGGCTGGATGGGATCCTTGAGAATCCCTTGAGTTTGATCTGGTGAACAGATCATGAGGCATATATATTGGGTGATAGGTAATTGTGCCTTTCTCATGTTATGTATGGTTTAGTGGACCATGAGTCCAGATCATTGGGTGACTATAGGTAATATATTTTTCTTTATTATTATGATGAGGCTTGTGTGTGCTATGTTTTAGAGATATACGATACAATAGAGAAACAATGACGAGTTTTTCAAGTGTAAGGACTTTCTATTTTACATGGAATCATTGTAAGAATTTATTGGTTATATGAAAGATCAATTTTTTTTATCGATGTGTTTCTACATAGAGATATCAGGGTAATGCCAAACAAATCAAGATATGTGGTAGGTGTAGTGCCACCGAAATTGCTGGTTAAAGGAGGCTTGGTAGAGAGTTGAGAATTAGTTGTGGGTTCAGCTAGAAACCCCACATGGGATGTGGTATCATGTTGGTGATTAGGTGTTATTGGATAGGGAACCCCAAAACATTCGACCAATAAAGGTGTCCTGGTAGAGGGAGGTGATACCGGGGATGTATTGTTGTGGAGCTTTTCATTGAGAACTTCCCACCAAACATTTATCTATTGATAGTCATAATAAAATATCATGACATCATCAAAATTATACATATACTTTTTTTGATTTATTCCTACCTACATGATGAATTTTTTATGGATGTGGTGAAACATTGAGGTTAAACATATGGTTCGGTGTTTTTGGAGTTAAACATCATCCAATATATAGAGGTGAGGTCCTCATGATGGGTCGATTGTCAATGAATCTGGTGGATTAAATTAATAGAATATTGGTAAATGGTTTAAGGTGTTTTTGTTTTTTAGGAAATATAGATGAAAACATCTATGATTTGGGTTCATCCTATGATATACTCATGATTTGTGGTGGTTGGAATTCCATGTAGAAGAAAATTATAAAAAAAATCCTAAGGTTTAGAGTGATATGTTAGTCCTAGATGTGTATAGATGAACATGGATTTGTTGTG
Organism: Viscum album; assembly: GCA_963277665.1. Taxonomy (NCBI): domain Eukaryota; kingdom Viridiplantae; phylum Streptophyta; class Magnoliopsida; order Santalales; family Viscaceae; genus Viscum; species Viscum album. The sequence goes on along the minus strand of OY728164.1, from coordinate 914,851,937 downwards.
GTGGCATTAGGATTCTAATTAGAATCATGTGAGGTTCATTTTGAAATCCCCATAAAATTATAGGTGGTATTTGGTTGTGATGGTTGAGCAAGAAAAGAATTGTCCTTGGGGTTAATGTGGTTCCAAATATAATTTGATAGGCTTGTTTTTTATTCATTTATCGGAATATTGAGGCATGAAAATGAATCATGGATTAAAATCAGGGGTTATATATCCTCCATAGTGTTTTGGAATGGAATATGGTAAGTGTGATTGGCTAAAAAATTAGTGTATTTATGTCCAGAACATGCATTAGTACCCCCGTACCCCAATTACTAAGCCAACCCTGACATATCCTGAAAGGTGTTCTGGGTCCCAATGGGTTGATGACTATCCCCTAGAATCATACAACATCCATGTGGGAACTAATTTTCCACAGAACGTAGCGGATGAAAAATAAATAAGATAGTATAAATACCAAAGGAAGATCCACTAGGAGTAATGTACTAGAATACAACAATGCCTACAAATACCCATGTACTACAGCAGAAGTACTACAACCCAAGTACTAAAATCCATGTACTAAAACCCATGAACTACAACCCAAGTACTAAGATAGGAAAACATACCATGCATGTATGGACATAACTCACCACAACCAAGGTTCAAAAACTCGTCCCACCTTCAAGAGATACATTACCCTTTATTGAACTAGGAAGAATAAAATCTAATAACACCTAATGGATCAAGTAGGTTGTGATCCAAAGACCAGTAGGATTCCCCCAATAATTTCATTAAAAAAATGAATAAAAAATTAACCATGAAATGATTTCAATTTTAAATAAAATGGATTTTCCATTTTAAATCCAATTTAAACAAATCATGATACAATGTTAACATGATGGAAATATAATTTACTTAATGGATATAAAAGTGATATATTATTTCAAAGGTAATTTCTTAACTAAAAAATTATATACAATAATTTATATAAATACTAGAGTCAGGTAATATAGTTCAAAAATTATTTTCATATATTATTATCATGAATATTAAAAATGAAAGAAACATAGTCATCTTCTAAATAAGAACATTAGAATTTCCACTAATAATACTCCACTCTCTCTACGTGATCCCATTAAAAAGCGTAGATGCACGTCCTCCCAACATGGCCCAAATGGGACTCATCACCATCCCATCTGGGATGCGACCTGTAGAATTTATGTTTTATAATGTTTTATTAGCATTCATTGTGTCCTAATAACTCACCAACTACCTAAGGAATGCATGTTATCTAAGAGAATCAATTATGGAAAATTTATTTTAAGAATAGCTAAAATAAAATATATACCCATTCTTCAATTTTAAATCTAAATTTCACATTAAAACAAAACATTATTTTAATAAAAAAAACATTTCTCTTTCAAAAGAAAAAACCAGTAGTTTTCTACCATATTATTTAATCCATTTTGTCATGTTTGAAATCCATTAAAATCCAATTCAATACATTTAAATATTAATTTCAACAATAATGTTCAACAATTTAGTTGAATACATTCCCATCTAATTAACATATTAATTTAAATAAATTTAAATCAACCAATTTCAATATACACACCCCATTTCAAATGAATTGGGTTTTTTCCAGATTCTAACACCAAAACCATTAAAAATATCTCAATTCATTGAAATTGTGGTTTTTATAATTTATAAAAAGATATATTGGGAAATTTAATTTATTTATATAATAAAAAGAAATCAAATAATTTATATTTATTCAATTTGGATAAACATTATCTAACCATATATAAATTTCATATAATTCAACACTCACAATGACACCCACCAATGAGAATGGTGGTGTATAAGACCTCAAAAAACAACCTAGAAATGAGATCTAAAAAATGTGACATAGTTCATTTTATTTCCTTTTGATCTACTAAATACCCAATTGATGATAAATAAAGAAATATAATGAAAAAGGTATAACACTTACTTGGTAATCAAATTGCAGGCCCCACAATTATAGAACAACAATTGAGAAGATCCAAAAGGGTATAAATGCTCCAAGATCACATTAGGAATGATTTGGGTCAAAGGAATTGAAATTGGTGTTGATCCAAAATAAACATAACAACTACACTTACTATTTAAAAAAAAACATTCAACATCATAAACTTCATGTAATAACAACACAAGTTGTGAAAACATTACATTTCATAACCACCGAAGAATGCATCCCCTTGAATTAAAACAGGTCCTCAATGTTAACAACTGATCTTTAAATTATTAATGTGTCTAAAGGATCTTCACAAAATATACCCTCAACAATTTCAAACCTTTCACTTTATATATAAATAACCCCTTAATGACATATATATTCGTTATATGATAAATAAACCATTGGAATCTTACCAAAAAAGGCCCATTAAATCTATCTCCAAAAAATATCTGAATTCACCATTATAGTTTCCTCCAAATTCAATATATTCTCTTCAAAGTTAAAGAAAATGAAAAATAATGACATGATTAAATTCATACCATTGATATTGGTAACGAGATATTAAAACCTTCCTAAAATAATAAATCTATATCCCCCTAAATCCTATGATGAAGCTTCCAAGCGAAAAGATGAGGCCACTACTCTATCATTAGTTACTCATGTTCCAATATCTCATGACTATCATAAATATACAAACATAAAATGAGAACTAGAGGTTATATCCTCTCATGAAGTACTTCTATCTCAGAATCGACTATCCTGACTAGCTACTAAGTCAAAGATAAATTTGGTAAAATTTGATGATCACTCCATCTCAAAATATGAAATGGATCAGAGAGATTCATTCTCAGCTATGATACCTGGAATAAATTATACATTAAAGTCATTTGAAGTGGATGTTAAAAATAGAAAGAAATAATCCCCACATATTAAACATCCATGAATGGTCCCAAAAAACGAGGGGATTGCTTCACCTACCAGAAAAGACGTCAATGACCCAATCGAGGTAAAACATTCCACAACTCGGATTCACCAAACTATAACTAAAAAGGTCTATGGAGATTTTCAACATAATACATATATCATGTATGTATTTTTGGAAATATCATATTAATTAGGTGAATCTTTTTTGTCTTCACTATCACCAATCTTTTTCCAACGAAAAAACATTCACTAACATCTGACCAACACAACATAGATTTACGAGTTCATCCAAAAAACCTAAAATTGATTCATTATGATCATTGACCAGTAAATATGTTTATAATAAATCTCAACCAGACCTATGTAGACATATCAATTCCCATCAAGGATGTGAACTCAATCACAGATCATATACTCCAGAATTTGTATAGATCTCTATCTGGTCATATGAATGGGGATGGTAAGCCATTACCAACCAGACCTATGATCTCAGTTCCTCTTAAAACCTTTCCAAAAGAAATATGTGATTTTGGGATCCCAATCAGATAATACATTTTATAAGAATCCATCAAGGTGAAAAATATATTTCACATTAATATTTTAGAACTCCTCAAGATTGGTATTATCATGAATCTATACAATGTGATCGTACATTGGAATCTTGTTGATCATAACCTATATTGAACTCTTATTTATTTGTGTATGAGGAAGCCCAGTCGATTAGTCCATAGAGATTTCATCCCACTTCTATATAGGGACTTTATGTGTTTGAAGTAAACTCAATGGTTTTTCGTGCTCATATTTCACATAATGGTATGCTTGACAGTAAGAAACAAAATCTGTAATTCCCTACCTCATTGATAAAAACCCAAAATACCAAAACAAGTCATAAAACAACATTGTGGTTCCTAGGATCACATTACACTATGAATTGTAAAAATCCCCCATTATATCAATCTTTACCACAAACAGAACACACAAAAAGTGATTCTAATAGCATAGAACACACTGTATAGACAATGAAAACTTTAAAATTATCTCCCCACCAAAAATGGACCCTATAAGGCTACTGATATAATCATGAACCTCTTGATCTTGACCAATAAACTAGAGATAATAAGATTAAAAAAATTCTATCCAATAAAAAATTAACCCCTTTCACCAGAACTCCAATATGCAACATTACAATGAGAGAGATCAAATAACAGTCTTCAGAAAACTATTTCACTATCTAGTTTGGATGTTTCCTACCCAATGAATCTACAATGAAATTCCCTTTTCAAAAGAGTGTATGTGATTTCAATGTAGAAAAGTTTCAGATACATCACCCAATTCCTCTGGTGAATATTCAATTCTTTTTAAGAGAATACGTAAATAAATCATTTGTGATATGAAAACACTGTAAAACCTTTATCCAAAAAGGAAATTCCTCTTACTCTTAAGTGTGTTCATGACAGAAGCTATATCAATTTCATGGGTATGATATTCTTATCATGTATTCCAAATTGATGATATATATAAGAAACTACATGATCAACCTTTAGAAGTGTATAGCCCAATTTTGAACCTGATTCCTCAAAAAAGACAACATAGCCCAGCCTAACTTCTGGAAGATTGAAAATAGGTACCGTAGTCAAAATACATTTTAGATCAAGAAAATAATTCTGAAATTTGTAATTCAATGAAAACATAAACCTCTTTCTCATATGAGGAGTCATCAAATTCGAGATGTCATTCATGAACCTACAGTAATATCTATCAAATCCCAAGATGTGTCAAATCATGAAGACATTCTGTGGTAGCTCCAGATTCATAATTCACATTATCATCTTAGGATCAACTAATACACCATTGTTAGACACTACATGTCCCAAAAATTTCACATCATGAATCTAGGAATGAAATGTTGAATGTATGGTAGAATTTTAGTGATTTCTCATCCAACTAAGTGTTGTTCTTAGATTATGTACATAATCCTCCTCATATTTTGAGGAAATGATTTCATAATCCCTAAATACTACCACAAATATATCTAAGTACTCATGAAAAATACAATAAACCAAATCCATAAACATTGACAAATCATTTTCCAAACTATTTTTCATAACAAGGTACACATAATGGTTGAACCTACTTATAAAGGAAACATTTTGAATGTCAGATTCTTTTATACTCACTAGATGGTAACCAGATCCGTGTATGATCTTTGAAAACAACATCTCCCATTTTAACATAATAAAAAAATAATAAATACCTGAAAATTAATATTTTTACATTACCAGAACCAGATTAAAATTGTAATAATCAACACATAAGAGAGAATAACTATCGACTTTCAAGGATATGTGAACCGATGCCACCCAAGGAGACACACACAGGAATACAATTCCATTACCAGGAAAATTTTCCAACTTGGAATTTCGATCATTCAGTTCAGATAGTATCATCTGTTTAGTGGTAATGGATACTGGATCAACACCAGGAATTGAGTCAATATAACACTCATGTTACATTAATGTTGGTAAACCAGATAAATATAAAGGAAAAACATTGGGAAACATGAAGATGAATAGAGGGAGATCACCACTCTAAGATTACCTATCCATATTAAAATAAAGAACTGATATTACTTTCCCCACATATTGGTATGAATCTCTAACTCAACGTGACTGTGGGTCAGAATATAACTTAAAAACAAGAGACACACCACTATTTTTAGTAATGTAGACCCACCGATGATAATGAACAACCAGGGATCTATTATAAATGAGCAAATCCATCTTGAATATTAGATCGAGAGATTGCATGTAGTGGTCCAGAAAACTCTATGACAGCTCAACATTTAATTGGGAGAATACAGATGGACTATAGATTCTATGCTCTCTATTCATACCTAGGGGAGTAGTAATATACATTACACATGTCAAATGATCCATAAGAAGATTTATGAGAATAACAATACGTGTTGAAATCAAGGAATCAGATGCACTAGAATAAAATTAAGAACTCACTACTGATGAAGCTGTAGTAATAGAACCTCTCATGGTTGATGGACCAAATGTATTTTTCTTCTAGATAATCTTCTACTATGTTAGGTTTCTTTATTCTAGATTCCATTTAGTAGAATACTTTTATACATGAATCATTGGATTTCCATAAATTGTTATGAGCTGATGAACCCATTCCACTACATGAAGTATACATGTTATGGAAGAATATCTATAAGTCCGATGAATTTATATAGGATATATAGTTCTAGGGTGGAAACCCTCATATAATTTAATGGATTTCCTTATAGGTGTATGTTTAGAGGACATAGTCAGGGAAATTTAGGTGGTCTGTTATATCTCTACCATCATGAACTACTATGATAATAATCTTGCTTCTGTTTTATGTTGAAGGAACTCATTCTACAACTAAGTGTGTATGAAACTTTTGATAACCCTGACTCGCCAGCCTGCTCCATCTCAACTATCATCACCCTATCTAGTAATTTATCATAAGTGGTAATATTTAGAAATAAAAACTGATAATGTATATCTCATCAATGTCAAAACTCTAACTATTGAACCCTCATAATCTCATTATAAAAAATATTAGTTGCACAATACATGTTTTTAGAAAAGATATTTGAATACTCAATCATAGTTCTTTTGGCCTTCCCATGTTTGAAAAACACCCATGACGTTGCCAACACCATTGACTCTAAATAAAACATATGAATGAAAAAAAGAACCATTAAGTCATTCCTTGATAATACATAATGTCTCTTTGTCATCATCATCATGTCCCACCATATACTACTCGGTCCCTCCAGCACAGAGGTGGAATAGTTCACATTGATCATATTTTTTGTCTCCAAGAACTAAAAAATACATTATATTATTCCAAACAATACATCATCCTGCAAAGGATTATTGGATCCTTTGAAAATTGGTGGCCTATGGAAAAGGATCACCTGAAAATGATTTCGATGAAAATATTCCATAATATATACAATTGGATCCTCAATGGGGACTGAAGGTTGTTCATGTCCCGAATATTTGACATTTCACATGATGACATCAACTAGATTTGGATCTACAATTGTATTCTCTTACAGAGGATCATGTGCGTCCTCTTCATGTAATCTATATTAACATATTATCGGAGGAATGTTTTTACATATATTTAGTAGAAATCAAATAAGACATTACATTTTACAGTCAAACTAAGTAATAGTGGAAGTTATTCCCAACATTCAGGAAAACAGTTATTTGGATTTAACTATATCCAAATCTTATTAGGGGAAAGAGTATAACAAATCCAAAATATTAATTTCCATTACCAACCCAAAAAATATAAGGTTTATTGAGATGAGATATGGCTATAATATCAATTGTAAATGCCTCATGTGTCCTGATATGATTTCACAAAACCATACTAACATTAATAAAAAAGAAACCTCAATCTCCCTTTTGATACCACTCTCTCACAAACCAGTCATGGTACACTAGTAAACCAATAACTGATCTAGACCTGACATTTCCTGAATGGAATTCCTTATCCCTATGGGTTGGAGACTAGCAACTAGAATCATACAAAATACAAGTGGGAAATAATATTCCAGAATATATAGCTATATAAAAAAAAGATAATATATATTAAAATCAAGCTCTACTAGGAGTAATGTACTAGAATAAAATTGGGTATAAATAGCCCAATGTACTAAAAACAATGTTCTAATATAGTAAAATTTCATATGTCCCAAAGGACACAACTCATCCTGACTACAGTACAATTGTTTTATCCACCACCATGAGATCTTGTACCCTTTCTCGAACATGGATGAAGATAATCTATAATCACCCGAACGCTAAACTATAGTGGGAGACAAATCCCAGTAGCATTCCACAAATTATTCTATAATGTATTCAAATAGTAAATTAATCATGTTATTTATTAAATTTTAAATATAATGGGTTTGTAATTTTAAACCATATTTAATCAAAGAGTGCTACAGAGTTCAAATGATGGATAAATACTTTATGAAAATACTTTAAAAGATATAGAATATAACTAGAACAGTGGATTAAAAAGAATATTATATTAAGATATTCATATAAAACTAGATGGAAAATAATAATGTTGAAAAAAAATTGATATACCTTTTTATATAAACTGTAAAACAATAGGTAAGTATGACCATCTACTAACTATATACCATAGAATTTCCAGCTATAAGACTCTTATCTCAATAAGTGATCCCTACAATATGTGTATACATACATAAACCTAACACAAGAAAATGGTGATTCACCACCATACCATCATGGATTTGTCCTTCTCTAGGTATATTTTAAAACATTATAATAGAGTAACGTGTGTCCAAATAAATCACCAACAAACAAATTCATGTATTTTTTTTATACACAATCATCTGTGGGAAGTTAAATTTAAGAATTCTTAATATTTAATTAAAATATATTCTTGAAATTCCATTCCAATTTTCCATTTAAAATTGAAAATGGTTTTAATAAATAAACATCCCTCTTTCACAATATTAAAAATGGGTTTATCATTTATTTTAATTCCATTTTCAAAATTTTTAAATCCATTCAATACAAATTCAATCCATTTCACAATTTATTTTCACCATTAAATTCAATAATTTAACTAAACTCATTTCCATCCAATCCACAATTTAAACTATGAATTCTAAATTAATCAATTTCCATAAACTCACCCAATTTAATGGAGTTTTATTTTTTCAAATTCTCATCGCCCAAATAGTTTTAAATCTATCAATTAATTGGAATTGGATATTATCAAATGAATTGAAGGAATGTTTGAGAAATTTAATTTAATTGAATATTTAAAATAAATCAACCAATTAATGGTTAATAATGTTGTTTATCGAGATGGAATATCCATCCTTTTTTACAAAACCAACACTTGAAACATCACATATCAACGAGAACGATGGTTTAGAAGGCCTCGATGGAAAACCTAGAGATTATATCTTGAAACAAAAGGCATTGATCTGTAAAATATTGGATTGTATATTGAAATCCAAAAGGATTATAATGAGATAAAGATAGAGCAACTGTAGGAATTTTTACCCGAGATTCACTCTACTAGTGCCACATTGATCAAACGCTGAACAAGCGGTTCTAAAAAGGTTGTTATGATCTAAAATTACATAGGAAATGATAAGGGTCAAGAACATGAAACATGATTATAGCTGAAAATAACACACCATCAGAACTAATGGTTTCAAAAGAGGATTTAGTGTATTTTATTCCTTGTTTACCAGTACACATCGTGAAAACATTAAATTTTTTAACAACTAAAAAATCATCAACTCATATTAAAAATAGACTCCCCATGATGAAAAAATGATATGTAAATCATTCATGAAGTATAAAGTCTCTTCAGGAAGTGTATCCTTGACAACATTAAGCCTTTAAAGACTTTTTAATAGAACCCTTAGATGATGTATAAATTTTTTACACTATGTGTTACCCTTCAGTAGCCTGAAAAAATGGATTTTTAATGTTTAAAAAAACTTTGAGTCTACCAAAATAGTTATCCTCCCAATTAATTCTCAACATTACCCAGTAAAAAAAGGAAAAACAATGGAATGGTTAAAGACGTATGTTCCAGTTCGGTAATGGTATATAACACTTATATTTGATTCGATGTTGTTCATGTGAGGTAGTGGTGTTCCAATAATGAGGCATCAACTCTCTATGTTGAGTTAACCAAAGATGATTCTACTTCTCTAAGAATAAAGGGGAAAATATGTGAGTTGTAATCTGTCTTTTGTGGATTTTTTTGATTGAAACATAAATTTTGAATATTATAAATATTGTATGAAGTATGAAACTACTCATATTTAGTTAATATATGAATAATGGATGTTCGTTTTTTAAGGACTATTGGATGGAAAAGTAGATCACAATGATGTCTTGAATAGACATAGATTACATGATTTCTTAGTTTTACTTGAAGTCATGTAATTACATTGATAATTATATTACATGATAATGATATTCCATAGGTGAGGATACTCAATGTTTATGTGTACAAAGTATCACTTCAACCATGGGAAAAAGTTTGTTTTAAAACAAGACATCATGAATTTTTAAAAATGATAAGAAAATAGAATGAATTTAAAATTATGTGGGAAAACCCCAGTTTCGTGATTTATGGAATTTAGATTTATGAAATTAAGGAAAACATTTTGGGGCATGAGTGGTTCTTATTTGTAAAATGGGTGATGATTTCATGTCCATCATGTGTTGTTTGGATAGAAATTCTTAATTCCAATGTTGTATGGTCTTCTTAAGGATCATTAAGTAAGATGAGTTGATAAATGCACCAATTATGTTGTGTAAGTTCTAATTTTAATTATCTAAGACCTTTTTATTGATGAATTGTATAGTACATGAGGATTTTTGTGGTAAGATAATGTGTTGCATGTGGATAACCATCGCAAGTGATTTGTAGGTTAATGATGTTACTAGTGTTTGGGTTTTATGGACTCGATATATTATAATCTTAGTGTTTAATTATTTATAGTGATCATTGGAATGGGTTTAAACAGTATTATATAGTTGATTTAATGGTAATGATGGGTTTGTGATTCAGATTTTCTAGTACCAAATGAAGTCGTTTGTAGGGTCATGATTATTTTTTTTAAAAGAAGGTAAGACATTTATAAGTGATATCAGCCATGTATTTTGGAGATTATGGGGATGATAGAGTGTCGATTGGAACTTCTATAGAGGAATAGAAAAATTCACATTGTTTTACATATGCCACATCTTCAATAGTATCAACATATCCCATATCATGTGATTTATGCCGATGATGTTGAGATAGAGGCTAGTGTATCCTCTGAGGAAAATATAGGTTGTATAGTAGACTATAGTGAAAAATTATAGTGGTTATACCATTGGAAATGTTTTTTGGAATAATTATATTTTTTTGGAATAGAATTTGCAGTGAGAAAGAAACATTTAGTCTAGTGGATAAATCTATTTATATCAAAAAACCTATGGGTTGTGGATCGATGAAGAACCTTTAAAAAGTAGGTTTTTTGTATGATCAAGAACGTTGTAGAGGTATGTCCTTGTATAAATTTTGTTTTTAATATTATACCCATTAGTTAATGGAATGATTAACAATTCTATGAAGAGGCTCAAGGGTGGGTTAGGGGATCAGTACATGAATGGGTTGTAAATACGGCAATCCAGTGCATATTTCAAGATTGACATAACGTTATAGGAAACTAATCAACCGAAATATTCATTCCATTAGAGGGGTTCATAGATAATCATAACCATACAATGAGGATAGAAAAACTATGTGTTCACGAATAGAGGATTTTGGAATAGTTAATGCATAGTTTTTCCAACCATGTAGAATCCCTAATTTTTATTTTGGATTAACCCCTCTTGAACAAAGGATAGTGCAAATTTCTTGTATGGAATGTTAAAATGTGTGTCAAAACATTTTGTCGCATTAAAATGTTGGAATTTACCATTTCCCAATGGGATCATAAATCTATCACCGAATTTTCTTCCCATTTAATTCTTATCCATCCCCAGTGAGAAACATAAACCCCAAAATATTTATGAGGGCTGATCTCCTTTGATTCTATGATTTTTGGAGTTCCATAGGTTTTTTATTGATGATTTGGATATGTGTAATTATTCACTAAAATTTTATTTTTCTATTTGTTCATTAGGATACATATCTTCTGGTGAGCCATAAACCACAATTTTTTTAGCGTATCCTTGGTTTTGTAAAAAAGGGGTACATGAATTAGGATATAAATGTCAGATTAGGAGATTGTTCATCTCGAAATTCATGGTAAGTGGTCAACATGAAATATCACATAGAAATTATGCTAATATTTTCGAGTGCAGTTGTGTAAATGGTTCCCTGTTATTCTATATTTTATTCCTTTTGGGAGATTTGGAAAAATTCTTGGAAAAATTATGAATTGGAACACTCATGATCCATGTGAGATGAATTTAGGAATAATTACACATATTAGAAAAACCCATGGGGTTAACCAATATTCCCAATCATGGAAAATTGTAATTCTAAGAATAGAGTTCTTTTTTTAGTTAGATCCATTGGTAATTAGGTTGACAAGTTATTTTTAGTGAAAAAGAGGCACTAATGGTTGTTTTTTCTGGTCAAAAGCATGGGAAAAGTTTTATTTTTAAATTTTAATGGTTCATAAGTGTTATAGATTTTGAAGGTTAATTGGTTTATTGTATATGGATTTTGAATGATAAACTTGGATTAAGGCATGTAAATTTTTGAATATATCAAATGGGTTACTGAATTTTAATTGTGGATTATTCCAAATGGGTTAACATATTATAATGGGAATGGGGTTTAATGGGAAATGAAATTTGAATGGTAAATTTTCTATTGGTTTAGATATTGATAATGGTTTACAGGATGAACTAATATAAAATGTGAAGGGTTTTTAATTGAATGACATGGAATGAAATTGAAATTTATATTAATTGGTTTTTGTTGATATTATAGAATAAAAGAAAATTTATCATAAATCTTACTAGATAATGTGGAATAATTTATTAATGTTAAATATGTCATAGTATTATGTAATGATAATTTCTTAGTTATTGAACTATTGGAAAGGGTTATTTGTTTTAGGTATTGATGAACATGGTTTTTAAGATGGTATAATATGTAAATGTTAAAAGAAGCTTTTCAACATGTCTTTTTTAGTTGTCGATTATTGGAAATGGGGATTTATTCCCATAGTTTGTGTTATACTATGGTTATATAACCCAATCTATAATGCACTGATTAATGAATGGAACTGAGGTTCTATAACGAAAATGGTTTCATTTGATGAGACTTAATTGAGTGAGGATCCATGAAAGTATGATTTTTTTTGTTTTAGAAATTTTTATCCCATGTTAGTTAGGGAATCTGAAATATTCAATTATACATAGTAATTGACCGACATAGGCCATCATTGAAATGATGTAATTTCCTTTCCCCTGGACCAGGTAATGAAACCGGAATAAGTTATTAAAATGATTAAATTTATTGTTTCTATTAAATGTATCCTGAGTTGTCTTTTTTATTACCTTGATAATTTTTTCATACTTTCATATACTATATGATTTAACAGATATTTTTGAATCACCATTTTGGTTTCCTACATAGTTTTACTCACACCCTAAATAAGACTGCATTGCGTCCTCAAATGAATTCATTGTTTCAGGTCAGGACATGGGAAAAAAGACTTATTTGTGGGAGTTTAGTTGGGTTATGGATGTTTATGAAAGAGAATTTGGTCTCAGTGTCAAGACTTATTATTAAAATAAAAATATTTTTTTAATATTTGTTTTTTTATTTATTCAATTAGTATCTTGACAAAGCATTTTTTATGTTTTGTACCAGGTTTAAGAAATAGTTATTAATTCATGTTTTTGGTTTTTTTCATATTATTTCAGTTGTCTAATATTTTCATCAGATGTTACATACTCTTATAAAGAGGGTACCATCTCCCCATGTATGACCTCAGACCCTCACTATTAATTGATAGCCTCTATTCCATGGGGAGGTGTGTCTGATGTCATCTGACGACCAATATTTTGTCTCAAATTTAGTGGCTCATGTGATGGGGATTTAAAATACAATGAATGAATAAAATTTCATTCATCCCATTGAATTTTATCTTCATTAAAATTAAATTTTTTTTAAATGAATCTTTTGTAGAGAATAACATTGATATTAACCTAACTACTATAGTATTATGATTGGGACATCAATGAAATTTGAATAACTGGTTATAAAATCATATTATTTTTGCCTATAATATAGGTCTTATGATATTCCATTTGTAAATTTGTAATAGAAAAAAACTTCTAATGATTTTCTAGGAATATAAATAGTTATTTCATGTAGATAATTATAACATATTATATGTAATGTAACATGATAGATGCCATAAACATTAATAAAACCAAAATAATTTGTGAATTATTTTTCAGAATCATTTTGATATTTTACATTTTTCTTTATAAATAATATATATTTTATTCAATGTAAGAAAAATTTCTTTTTCATACATTACATATAACACATTGTTAATCGTACACTACACACAACACTAAGATAATATAGCACAAAATATAATACTATGTTTAGTTTCAGATATGCACAATACATGGTTTAAATGAAAAATTACATGTTATATTATTATATAAAATGATAATAATCATCATGAAATTTGAATGGAGGTTATGAAAAATCATATATAAACATTAAAAATATGGGGAAAAGATCTGTATTATATAAATCATTGGTTATAAATAAACATAGAATTAGAATAAATAACATTAGAATATATAGAAATCATTTTATGCAAATTTATTTTTATAAATCAATTTTCCTCAGGAATTTAATTATTAAAATTTTATAGAATAATTTAAATCATATGAATATATTATATATTCAATAAGATAGTTAAAATTCATCATATGTATTTCTAAATGAATATATAATGAAATTCAAATTTTATGTATAAAAACATGTATTTTTCTAAAGAAAATTTTTTAATTTCATAATTGTAAAATTTTTTAAAACAAAATTATGACCCTTTTAAAAAATTATTTGAAAATGTAAAATTTTCTAATGAAATGAAAGAAACATAAAATTTATGTAAGTGTATTTTTTTGTAATATTTAGAGAGGATTTATTTTTTGATGAGTATTGAACAATACTAAATTTTAATTAAAAAATATATTTTCATCTACATAATTTATCCCGTTAAATAATATTAAAAATAAATTATAATTTATAATTTTATCAATAAAAAATATATTTATCTAATTTAATATTTTAGAATATATTTTTATATTGAATTTAGATTAAAAACAAAGTAATTTTTTGAATATTTCCATATAAAAATCATGCATTCTCTGTAGTATGGTGAGATTAATTTTAAATTATTTTCCCAACTTCTATGAATTGTATTTGGAATAATGGAATAATAATTTTAAATCATAAATAATTATAATGTCCAAAATATGTTTCATAATTTCCTAACAAACTTATCAGTGAAAAAAGTGAAAATTATTTATAGTGGTTAATAAATAAACGAGCTTACAATGGAGAAACAATTTAATCTCATGAGACCAAATGAAAATGAAACATGTAAAACATCTATTAGATGGACATGTTTTGAAATTTTACCTTCTAGTATCTAGTTTGGTACATTATTGGAGAAAAGTTACATGAAAAAACTATGTGTAATTCAATCATTAAAAACATAATCTTTTCCACTCACCCCACTTTTAAAAGACCTCACCCACCCCACTACACATAACAACTCTAAAAATCATTGATATGAAAATTACATAACAAATAAATTATCCAAATATAACCTCTAAACCTAAATTTTTTCAATTTTTAATAAATCTTACTTATGATATCCTTTGGTACAACCCAATTGAGATACCAAAAGAATAGTTAACATTCATCAATGAACATCATTGTACTATTTCTTCCTCAAACCCATTAATTAAATTTAAAATATGTATAATATAATATTCTAAGTATGTTGAACATGAATATATTTTTTTATGTTCACTTTATGACCAATAAACAAAAAAACATATATGAAATGTGTAATAAAATCATTGTTCTTTTGTGTGATGGACAACAGCCTCATGGACCAATGTCATTTGTTTTTCTACTGAAACGATTCTAGGGTGTGAATAATAATGGAAATATTTCATCACATGATATTTATTATTTTTCTACTGTTCTAATTATTCTTTACTTTTTTATATTAAATGCACCTTTATTATTTAAATTTTTTTATAATATTATAAGGTTGTTCTTATGTACGACAGACTACCACCTTATAAAGAGATGTGATTTCTCCACACATTACATGAAATGTATTAAACAAGGTATTAGTAACCATATCTGATTTATATTAAATAAAAATTACTAATTAACATTAATATAGATATCTATAATTTAATTTCCAATAAATATATATAGAAATGGATATAGTGTTAAAACATACATGCAGCCAATCAACTCTATGAACAAAAATTTCATTTCGTATCCCAATATAATTTAGATTTATATAAATACTTATATAAAAAATATATATTATATTAAAATATATTTTTTATAATTATGGATATGATCAAATATTGACCAATTTATGAGATAAATAAATATAACAAATTAAGTCATATATGAAAAATTATTAAATTATTACATTAAAGGTTACATTAACATATAATTGGCAATAAAAAACTATTATGTAATAAAATACTCTATATGGTTGAAAAAATGTGAATTTGGTGTTGTTATATATTTTAATCGAACATATATTTATTATACAAGGGATTTTTATACGTTCGATGGATTTTAGGAAATAAAATAAGGGATTATTATCTAACATATTACGTTTGTGAGACACATGATATATTCACCACATCATTCTGCTATGTCATGTATATACTTCCCATTAATATACCTTATTATTAATATAACTAATATTTACAGTATTTAAACCATTGTTTTAGGATATCTATTTCATGGGTTTATTGTTTCAATGATACAAAAGTGCTAAGAGATTTGTGTCCCATTTTCTATTCTTTGAGACACATGTTCTATTATGAACCTATTTTCTTTTATGAAGCATATATTATGTGATATATAATTTTTTTAAAATTAATCTATTTATTATTCAAAAAATTTATGTTTAATTTCATAATATTTATCCAAGGGGATTTCTATTTCATGTTACCAATGTGTTAATGGGTTTTTACCTCAATAAAATCATTGATCATATTTTTTATGAATATGATCCCAATGAATAAATATTATGATCCAAATCTCATTAACTATCACTTATTTTATTACACTCAAATTATTCATGATATATTTTGGTAATGGTACATTTTACCAACTCTTTGGTATATATGATACATAATAAACATGTTTTAATATTATATTACTGCATTTCTCTCTTCGGTCGAAAAATATTTATTTTTACAAAACAATGTTTTCAAAAAAAATTAAAATTTTTTAATGAAGTTTTATTATTATTATTAAAAATATTATTTCATAAAATATTTTTTGTTTTGAAATGTGTTTTAAATTATTTTCATTTATTTTTTATAATTAATCAGATTATTTTTTTGTGGAAAATTGTTTAAATTATTATCGTAGAAGTATTTCTATGTTTTCAACACTATTTTAAAATAAAAATGATTTATAAAAAATATATTTTTTAATAATAATTTCTAAAAGTAGAATGGATATTTTCCGCTATAATTATTTTCAATGATTTTTAATATTATGTTTAATTTATGATTAAATCTTTTGGTGTTAATCATGACTTACTCAGGATCTGATCCTATGGTACCATCTATATTCTATCCCTAACTTAGTTATTCTTTTCTGAAATGATGTTTATGAAAACTATTTCTCTTCCATAGAATATATCATTTTGAAACCCTATTGTGTTAAAGTGTTTTTTTACGATGAAGTGATAATGAGACCATTCTCTTCAATGAAATTTTGGATTTGTGGAAATGTTAATGATACTCCTTTAATTTCATGTGATATGATTAATGAATTTTTGGGATCTTTTTGAAAACATATGTGGGATTTTATTATGAGACAATTGGGACATATATCTTTCTCTAATATATTTGGTAATGTTATATATATGTATATCATGGTATAGAAATGGAAATAATTAAGAGTAAACTTGATATTTTAAAGGGCCTTGTCATCTATGATAGACTTGGGTGTGATCCTTGACTAATATTAACACCACAACTGGAAATGACTCTATGTCCTTTCTATGTGTTGTGTCCACCTGTGGTAGAACTTGATTACATGTACATAATGTTATTTATGAACAAATTATATGTTCAAAATTTTAATGATTGGACCTATTTTCTTTTCCATAAGTTTATGCGAGGACTCTATTCCATGTTCTAATCTTAATGAGAAAATGTGTTGCTATTTATATAGATTCAACATGTTATAAGCTAATATGAAAGACATAGATATTTTTATTATGAATAATTTATATCTTCATGGATCATTATCATTTTTTTTATCTTATTAATATAATCTGAACTATAAACCATTAATCAAATTCTCGAAATAATGATCATTGATATGTAGTTTATAGTTTCCAGGTGTTTTAATCAGGTTCAAATACCATTATGTTAATGTTATTCAGGCATAAATCGTTTTTCACCCTTAATGAAAATATGATCTCTCTATTTTTTATGTTTAATTCCCCAATATAATGAAGAATGATTTTTAGGTGAAATAAAAGGTAATATTTTTATATGAGATATTGGAAATCATTCACCAAGAAGAAATATTAGGTTTTAATATTCCCAAAAGCAGTATAATTTTATGGTCCAATGGTGTGTGTTTATAAAATGTACTAAATATTCATCTATAAATATTTAATTTCTATTTTGAATAATTCATGGATCTTTATTGTTGGATTAATTAGAATGGTTTATTTTATTTTTTAAAACTATACTGGGAAAAAATTTATGATAAATATTTGGATGTTTCTAAGGATATGTAGAGAAATGTATATATACATAATTCTATGTATGATTCAATGTTTAAGAAAATTTACAATTTTTTTAAAAGGATATTATAAATGGATTTCTTAGAAATTACATCCCTATCTAAATACTACATGTGGATGTGGCTCTCGTACAGATGTATATAGTGTTAAAAAATAAAAAAACTCCATATTGAACATGACTTAATCTAGTCATTGTGGATTAAAACAAGCCATATTGGACACCTATTTTATAAATATCAGGTGATATTCATTTTAATTTCAAAAAATATTAGCAAACCATCATGATGTATTTATACAGATGATGAAAATTTATATCCTATGATGAACATATAGTTCCATAGGAGTTATCTTTCTTAATACATACGATATTGTAATTTTCAAGATAATGTTGTTTTTATAATTGATTAGTTTTTCACACACTATAATTTTGAATCAGGATGATGGTATAAACATGATAGTACTTTGTTAATGTTGGTTTTAATGGATAATGAAATGAGATTCTTCAGGACAAACCAAATTTTATGGGATATGGAATGACAAACCATGATGACATTCTATCGCAACATTATCACACTATGTCTCGGGGTGGAAATCCAAAAGTGACTAAGTGGGAAAATATTATATTGATTTCTTCTTTAAGAAATTCCCACCTTAATTTAGGTGTCCATTTGATCAACTAGTTTTTTTATAAATGCATCAATACAACTAAATATAAATTTTCTATTCTCCGATGTTCACATCATGAAAATGTTACTTTTTCAATCTATTATTTAGAAGGTGTTGCGGATCAATGGAGGAATACTATTTATAATTTAATTCACTAAATTGAAATTAAATCAATAATGTAGTATTTGTTCGAAATCTTATTTTTCTAGAAGTACATTCATCATATTCATTTGTTGATTTGAGAAGGAATTCATGGAGAAAAAAATATTAATGATGAATCAGTTGGTTTCAAATAAGTAAATATGAAAATACATTAAAGGTTATAATGAGGTATTATAATAAAGCAAGAATATATGGTTGAAAGAATCATTAGTGGCATGAAACCAAATCTATATTGTTAATTACACATTTGGAACACTGGTTTCAATAAATACACCCATTAATGTTTAGAAAAATATGATTTCGAATATGTAACCCCTATTTATTATGGTGATAAAAATCATAAAATAAAGATCGATGGAAAATACAATGATATGTCACATGGGGGGGAGAAAAATATTCAAAATACTACTTTCCAAAATTATGGAATGAATTTTGTCGCTGTGTTCTTTACAAGAAAGAGATTCTATTTCTAGTGTGGGAATCCTTGAAATAAATAAATAGAACATATAAGTTATATGAGGATGATAATGATTGAAATTACTAGATATTGATATCAATAGAAAAAAAACCCCAACACTATGTTGTTTCATGTCTATGTAGTTTCTTAAATATATGAACCAATATACAAATTCATGGTATACTGTGGACAACAATCCAAAAAAACCTATAAGGATAAATGAAAACAAAAAATAATATGAAATAATAATGGATAAAGTTAATCATGATGATTAGTTACATTTAGCCTCACATATTTAGTATGGAAGTACTTGTTTGGTTTTTTAGGAATAAGACGTATGAAATATTTTTATGATATTTCATGTAATTTTATCCCTCTATAGTGGTACTGGAATAATGAAATTACAGTTGATATACTATCATGACAAGGATTAAAACAATATTCTAGTAAAAATTTAATTGAATAAGATAATGAATATATATTGTTAAAATGCAACTAACATTTTGAGGATTGAATGTATCCATATGACATTAACATAATAATTATGGATAGCAATAGTGTTTTATGATTATATTGATGATCATAATTTCAATATCAATGAAAATACCTTTTGAGGAATCATTTGATGTTAGTTTATCAATAATTAAGTGTATCTTATGAGACATTTAATATAGTACAACCATTTTTATTTTTATATATTTTATTGATATCATTATTTAAGAAATAGGTACATTACACTTTTTTAAAAATCATTACATATATGAGTAGATATTGGATTTTAACATAACATTGTATTTAGGGTAATACTATGTTCTAGCAGTAACCATAATTTGTTGGCATACATTGCATGTATAAGATAAAGATTCACATTTATGATGATTTAATGAATATAAAATAAGTATGTGGTATATTTTTTATTTTAAAAATCATTTTATCTAATAAAATCCAATGTTTACCTCAATAACAAGTAGAATTCTTCTACAGGCAATTGATATGGTGTTGAGAATAAGAATTTTGAGAACAATTCAATCCCTATATTATATTTTATTATATGGTTCTATGGATTTAGAAGGTTTTTTAAAATGAACTCCATATATATTATTTTACATACAAAAATATATTTCGTTAGAACATTTTGATAGATCCATGTGAATTGATTTATATATTTTGGAATGAAGTTGAAAAATGAATATTATTTGGTCACAAGCTAGGAAATGAGATGATAGAGAATGTTTGAACCATTGAAAACATGTATGAATTGTAACAATGTTTCATAAATATCGATATAATAATAATCATTGAGATATATAATTTATATTTTATTAAAGATCTATTATATGAGGATATATGTGGGATACAAAATTGAATACAATGCCCTAGTTATATCAGTACCATTAAAATAATAGATCTTATCAAGAAAATATGTTATCATTTAGAGCTTCCAACTAACCACTCCAAGGATTACGTTGTGTTTCATATATCACTCATTTTTATATAAATACATTATTTATCACAAATAATGTACCTAGAGGTCATATTATTGGAAAATTATATAAATTATTATGAAGAATGGGTAGAACATCCAGATCCAATAAAATATTCTCTAAAATCAAGACTGTGTACCTAGTCATGTTTTTGTGGTGAAATCAATATTTTAAGGATTATACCTAGGAATATAAGCATATAATTAAGGGTAATTATCCTATTTTTTAAATGGTGATGAATATCATTGTTGATATTCATTTTAAGGTTGTAGAATTTAATATCCTGTGATTTTTTCAAAAATATTTTTTTGAATCTTTTAGATATTTTCACTTCACGCAAAAGTAAATATTGATAGTGTAACATGAAATTAAATTGTTTTTCATCAGATATATGAAACATCATGTTACTCATTCACTACAAGAAACACCAAATTAATCATTCACAACTCGTAACATAAAATTTATCTCGATTTATTCACCACACAACATTTAAATGAAACTTTTGTTATTATATAATTATATAATATGACAAATTATATTATTATAGTTCTATAGAGGTTGTTAATATGATTTACAAGTTTTAAAAATAAAATTTTTTACCCATGGTTATAAGATGAATTAATTATTGTACCATTAAATTGAAATAAAAATTAAAACCATTGGAATAATTATTAAAGAATTTTTTGGAAAAATATTTTCATCCTAACATTTTTAAAGAACTAAATTAAAAAACCTATTTTTAAATTATATTAATGGAATAAAAATATTATATATTAAATCACATATTTAACATTCATCCCATGTGTTTCTAAGAAACAATAAAATAGTAAACCAAATTTTATTCATAATAATTTGTATTTTATAAAAGATTCTCCCCACCTTCTAAATAGAACAATTTTATGAAAAAATATATTTTTTAAATATTAAAATTTTATTTGAAAAATTGAATTCATTTCGGTTATAGGTTATCCTAATAAAATTAGGGTAATTTTTTTAGAAGATGTAATTTTTTATCTATAGTGAAATATAATAAATTTTAATTTAAAATAAAAATTTCATCCCTAAAAAATATAATGATAAATTATATTTTGAATTTGTTAAGTAAAAATGGTTGATTTATAAATCTAATAATCCATATTTTTTAATATGGACCTTTTTTAAATGTTATTATACGACAAAAGTTGAAGTAAAATTTTGATAATTACTTTGTATTAGTTTATCCTAAATCACTTTCATTTATTTTCATATCATTATTATATAATAAACTATGTATCATAAATATACTAAGATGTTTTTATCATAAAAATGGTATTTTTTTAATGTGTTTTTTAAAAAACTAACAAACATTTTTTATCCAATTGTTACTTTATTATTATATTATTGGAGTTCTTCAAAATAATTATGATGAGAAAATTAACCAATAAAAATTTCTCATTAAATATATGGTACATGAGAATTAAATATGCAATGACCCCCATAGCACCGAGAAAGGAATTTATCAATTAATTTTGTGTGGCCTAGAATGTGTCGAAGAGGATTGTTATAGCTTAACATCAGATGAATCCTATAGCATTAGGGATTTCTATTAAATCGTAACATGGGGTGGACCAGATAGTGTTAGGTAAAATCATAGTATCTTAATTAGGTAATGAATTTTTTTGATGTAAATAATGTGGTTTTTCCCATTAAAAGGTATCTTAATGGTCTTTATGTATATTATTATATATTTCACCAAATTTTATAATTTCAATCAATCTATTTTAATGATTTTATTTTTGAGAAATATATGTGTGTTTTTTAAGTGGAAATATTTTATTTCGAATGCTCAAATAACATCGTATCTAATGGTAACTTTTATATGACTATTCATGTTTTTAAATGACTATCTATTTTCATTGTGTTATATTCATTTCATATATCTTTCTTCTAATCCAACGTTTTCAAAATGTTATTATTTGGGATAAAGGATGAATAGGGACAAGGAAGGGGTCATGATGAAATTTTTGTAAATTAATCATGGAATGAAATAATTTCTTATTTTAATTTCATTTTTAATTGAAAAAAATTATATTTCATAAAAGATTGAAAATTAAATGAATTTTAATTATTTATAATTGTCTAAAACAGTAAACATAAAAGATCTTTTAAAAAAGAGAGTGATTTTCTCGCTTAAAACATCTTCAATATATTTTGTTTATGGTTGTTCGATTATTGTTGTATAAAAGTATGGATTAGTAATATTTATTGATTTGGATGTATTATTATGAGTTATAGATATCATCATGGGTTTATAATTTTCAGTTTGATCACACGTTTGGTTTCATAGAAACCACTTTGGAGGGTTTAATTTCTAAAATTTTAATGGTCTAACCGATTTTTTGGTGACATACATGTTTAGTAATTTATGCATTGGTAAATATTCGAGGGATATGATATATTAGAGAAAAAACCATGAGATGAATTTTTATTTGGTGATAATGTGATAAATTTTATTTTAGAATATGAAAACTTTATTGAAACATTATTGGATAAAATACATTAATTTGAGAAATATATAATGCAATATATTTTTGGTCACATAAGATTTTATTGTTTAATTGTTGTGATTATGTTTATTTATGGAAATGATTTGTGTGAAAAAATATTATTTGAATTAGGACATTATATTTTAAATATGATACATTATAAGTGACTGAAATTATTCGAAGAAGAACATTCAAATTATCTGGGAAGACTTTGTGATTATAACCTTCTGATATATGGATTTCAACCGTAGATGTGACAAATTTTTGGAATCTAAGGAAATTTAGTTATTGAATGATTTATATTGAACACTATGTATTACTATTGGATTTTTGGGTTAATGTTATTTTTCCTCATATAATTTTTTATTCTTTTACATAATTATCTAATATTTTGCAAATAATTTGGGTATTTTTTAAATTTTTTAGGAAAGGAGTAATATATATTAATCCTTTTGTGGGTTTAAGATTCTATAAATGTTTACTATATTGATTCATGTATGAAAATTCATTTCAAAT
Organism: Viscum album; assembly: GCA_963277665.1. NCBI lineage: Eukaryota > Viridiplantae > Streptophyta > Magnoliopsida > Santalales > Viscaceae > Viscum > Viscum album. The sequence goes on along the minus strand of OY728164.1, from coordinate 914,827,588 downwards.
GATAATGTTTTAGAGAATAATTTGATATTTTATGGGTAATTGATTAAAGGAAGAAACTCTACATGAATTGAAATTATATTTATATGTGTTCTAAAATAGGAATTTAATGTTATTCCTCCACCCTCTGAAAATGATCTCTAATGAAAAATATTATCCTTTTAATTTTGTTATAGTGAAATAAATTTAATTTTTATGCTAAAAAGTTTAATATATATGTGATGGCTAAATTTATAATTACCTTGTTCAATATCACTCCAGATCAGAACATGATCGCTATTTTTCTCTTCTAGGTCATTGTTTTCAAATAATGATACCTAGTTATGTGTTATTCTATATGACTATCAAAATATAATTTTCATTCATTTAAAATAGAAGTTTAATTAATTTCTTTTCAAATGTGGAATTTCTGTAAATTTATTTCGGAATGTCAAACTCCTAGTTTTTGATCCAATAAAAAAATTTACTGGGGAAAATTATATTAAGGGGGGTGGGAGTAATGTAACATCCATAGATTTTTTATTGAAACATTATGTTCAATAGAATAAATGACATGCTGCATCATGCATAATCAAAAAAAATTTATTATATAAATGTTAAAATTATAATCAAGTTATTATAATTTCATATATAAATATGATTAACTAGATTATTAAAATATTATTTAAAAGTTTATATATAAAAAATTATTTTGTGACTAATTAATTAAAAATAAAAAAAATCCCTTTTAAAAATAAAAGGAAAAACATTCTTGAAATCTGTTTAAATGTGCACAACATTGTTTTATACTAGAAAATAATAAAATTTCTTTTTATTTTATTCTGATAATCTATTAAATATAATTTTAAAAATTCTTCGTCTGTGTATTCTAAACATGATATAAATAGAAATCCAATTTCACACATAAAAAGACTTATTTTTTAAATGGTGTTTTTAACACATTTTGAGAGAAATTGTTTTTAAAACATTATTTTCATTAATTAATAAATATTATGGAATATTATAAACATCATTTTTATTTAAAAATTTAAAATTCCACGTAAGGTTATTCTGTGTTATTTTTCAAATATGTATCTTAAATATGAATAGTGAAACATACATATTCATAATTTAACACTATAATTTCATATCTATAATTTATGTTGTTAATTATTATTTAAATTATTTTAAATGAATAATTAAATCAATTATACATTTGTTAATCATGTTTAGTTGAATGGAATAAATTTTATTTTTAATTTCGATACAAATAAATTTCAATATTTAGAGCATTTTCAAGTTAAAATCTTCTCTTCTTTTCACTTCTATGGGATTAATTTTAAATTAAAATTTTAAAAATTGCAAATTTAATATCTAAAATTGGATTCCATATTTGGAATCATAATTATTATATTTAAATAATAGGACCCTTTTATTTTATTTCTAATATGAATAATAATCTTATGTAGTTTTTTTTAGCTTGATAAAGGGTATAATATGTAATTAAGGTTAAAACAATTATTCTAAGGATTATAAAATTACAATAACACTTTTCATATGTTAATTTGTAGATTTATATTTTACTATAATCATTCTTGGTTCTATGTTATTAGAAATTGGTGCCACATTTATTACATTAACCTACTTGAAGTATTTTATTTAATGAGAAGTCAAACATTCCTGACTTATGTAATTAAGAAGTATAATTACATAATATGGTTTTATAGAGAATATATGTTCAAATATAAAAATTATTTTTTAAATATTAATTATTTATATTTATCATGCATTATTTTAAATTTTTTGGATTAAATAATTACATTAAATTCATACACAACGAGATGAATTTATTATTTTATTAATGAGAAAATAAAATAAACTATATTAAATATATAAATAAAAATATAATTTGAGATGATTAATGTTATCCACTAAATAAATAAATAATACTAAAATTTTAGATAGTTGTTATAAGATATTTTTAATTATATATTTGAATTGATTTTTCAAAAGACAAAGCAATGAATAATTACAATATATACGTTAATTAAATTTTTTAACTAATAATAATTTACTAAATGGTATAAAATTCATACAAATAATAAATTTGGAGAACTAATTTTGATATGTTTGAAATATTCAACTCTGATTCCTTTATTGGTATTTTATAAATTTATAGTGACTATATTTAACATTAGTGAAAAAAACTATTTTGTGTCACTGTAATAGTTAAAGTGTTTAAATAAGGGATAACACGAGAAGAAAGGGGAAATATTTTTTAAAAAACATGGATAATTTATATTGTATGACATAATTTTAAATAAATATAATATTCTTTTTTAATTAATCATTTCCAACATTTGAAACTGAAAAATTATATAAATTAAATTCATATTTTGAGAAATTGTATGTTTTCCCCTCCCCTCACTTATAAAAGGGATCCACTTATTCTATTTTCATCACACATAAAAACATAAAATATTATTCCAATTATAAAAAACAATTTTTTATAATCTATTCACACATTCATGCATCCTTATTATCGGAGGAATAGAGACCATACTGGACTTAAGGTGTTAAGAAGATGATATCATCCGAAAAAGTCATGTCATTTTTAATCAAGTGATTCTATTTTTTTATTCATCTATATGCCATAAAAAATCACGGAATATGAAAACAAAAAATTCATTATCCATCATATAATTATATTTTTAATTACTATTGTAGTGAATCATATCCATATCCATATCGATAAAAATGAAAAATATGTTATCGTTCGAGTGTACAGTGGACTATAACCTCACGAACAAATGAAATTCTCATTCAATCACTGTCTCTCTAGACTAGTTATAATGTTTAACATAAATTAATAAATATTATATTATATTTATATATATATTAATAATTGATATTATATCATTTAATTTCATAAAATTTCATGCATTGAAAAATGATAACATTTTTCGTGTGTACATTTGAATGATCACATCCACAAAGTAATATGATTCATTTTTCATCCCTATATCACAGAAATGATATATATATTTCTCTCTGTGTGTGTTTCTCTCTCTCTGTGTGTGTGTGTGTATTAAGACAATACATATTTTATTTATTATAAATGATAATTCTTTAATGATAAAAAATAATTTCCTTTTTTCTGTACTAATCCTTGAAAATTGAAATTATTACTCTTGTGTACGTATGACATTTCATCTCTATGATTGTAACAAATTAAATTTTATTAACTAAATTCCATATATGGATTTAAAATTATAGGTTTTTTATAATGGTTATTGTTATTTAATTTAAACTACATTATAGATTATGTTTTATTTAATACTTTAACTAATGACATTGTACCAAAGTCATTTTGAACTATTGTACCAAATATCATCAAAATATCTGACATGATCATAAATAGTTATATATATATTATAACATGATAATAAGTGATATTAAAGTAATAATTAACATATGATTGTTTCTTAATAAATTATAGTACTAAAATATTTTTACTCTTCTTGATTATAATTAATGTACATGATATTTTTCACTCAAGTTATGGGGCTTCGTATTAGTTTTCATTCAGTGAGTTAAATTTTTTATGGGATGAAAATGTATTTTTTTATGAGTTTTATAACACTATACAATGATATGACATATCCTGAATTATTTATTAACATGATATTTACTTTTTTGGAAAATGATACACATTCCTGTGGCTTATGACTTGATTAATTAGAATGTAGGAGGGGAATTTCTAATGAAATTTTTATTCATTGAGTTAAACATATAATTAATTAGTAATATCATGTTAATAATATGTGTGAAATAAAATTTTGTTCACTTATACTGTATTTTTAATTCAATATAGGTGTTTATAATTGATATACATAATCATTTAATTTGGTTACTTCTTACATAAATGATATTTTATTTTTAAGGAATATTGTTTTTAAAAATATCATATAAAATATCATTCAAAAATGATAAAAATAATTTTTTTAACTTAAATCACATGATTAGATTATCCCATGATCGTAAATAATTAATATTATGATACTTCTTTTATATTTTTCATTGTTATTTAAATGGAAAATATATAAAATATTATTTATTCAAGTGTTTCAAATTTTAATTCCATTTATAAAAAAATATTATTTTGAAATCAAAATATGATATTTTATTTAGAAAAAATTTAATTAAATTTTATTCAATGAAAATATTTCATCGTTTTTAGGTATTTCTGAAATTGAAATATATCTTTCAATACAAAATGATTATATTGTATTGAAAATGGATTTTTAAAATGAAATGGTATTGTGAAATGAAAAAGTCATTTACTTATGTTAACTATGTCATTTTAAATTAATTTTTATAAAATAAATTTTAATCATAATAATTATATATTAATTATAATGTACTAGATAATTATTAATGGGATGGGAAACATACCGATGGAATATCACACTACAACTTAACAGGGGATGACCATGATTGTGCTAGGAATCCAATTACATCTTAACATGGGTACCCCAGAGTGCTCTAGGTAATCCATTTACATCATAAAATGGTGTGGCCTAGATAGCACCACGTAATCATGTAATTCCATAATTGGTTGATGAGAATTTTTCATAAAGGGTAAATGTTTATTCCAATTGAAATTATTTTAAAATATATTTCTGAATTTGATTGTATGAGCCACCAATTAATGTTTTAATTTCCTCCAATGATTTTTTATAATTTTCATTGGGAAATTTTTTTGTGAGTGTTTCTTATATAAACATTTTATTTTATGTAATATAAGAAAATTGTAGATGATGATAAATTTTATATGATTTTTCATTTTTTCATTGTACTAACAATTTACATTATAATATATTTATTACATATATTTGTGTTCCCAAACCATTTTTAAAAATGTTTTCCATATGGATGATGGATAATTATGTATAAGGATGTGGTTAATATGAAATTTGGGAAGATTTATCAATGATTGAAATCATTTTTTATTTTAAGGACACTTTTTTAAGGAAAAAATTACTATAGTATATAAGTGTCCACTTGTAATTAATTGTAGTTTTTCTTAATACTGTAATACTATAATCCAAATATAACTTCATTAAAATAAAATAATTTATAGTTTTTTTAAAAATTATAATATGTTTTGCATATGGTCAGTTCCTTACACAAAATTAAATGTATGGTGAAGTATTTCCATTATAAAATTTCTCATGTAGGTTCATCTTAAATTTCTCCAACACAATTGAGGACATTATTTATAGAGTTTTTTAAATTAGTGTGGAACTATGTATGATTTCTATAAAAACACAACATAAATATTTCTAGAAATTATAATTATGTATTTGGGAAAACATCTTCATACTCTCATAGGATGTTAAAATCATTTAATTTAATTTCACCCTAATCCTTCTTGGATATATACCCCATTGGAATATGAATGAGGACCTATATGATGGATATAATTTTGGTGGAAGTTCGTGTTTTCCACTAATAAATTGATGATAATAGGGTGTGTATAAATATCAAATTTTACTTTCCTTCCATGAAACTTTATATAGGATATATATATATATAATGATTTTAAAAATAAACATTATATATTCCACTAGAGGAAGAATATTTATTTTTTCACAAATCACATACAAATAAAACTCAATTGATGAGGATTAATAATCACCATTTTTAGTAATTGTTCCATTATGTGTTTTCACTACTGTTAAAACACAGAGTCATTGTGTTTTTAATTAGATACCCCAAGAAAATTTTCTATACATAATACAGTGGGAATATCTATAATCAAATAAGATATTAGATGTTATACAGTTTATGGTAACTATATCGTTCAACAATTTCTTATCATACTACACATTGATAAATAGATATCTCAAGAGATTTACATTTTTTTGGCATAAATTATTTTTTATATCAATAATCTTCGATGATAATTATATTTTAGCATCGGTTAACATAATGAGCATAATACAGGTATTTAAAATAGTGCATTGTGTATGTACTGAATCATTCTCTCCACTCACATCATTATTTATTTTTTTACCATGACCTCAACAATTTATTTTTGGATTACCATCTAATCCACAATAAAAGTATTTATTAGTCAACAAAAAAATATCCTACATGTTATAATCTATTATTTTTTCATAAATGAGGACTCATCTTCTTTAATCAATATATTTTCGGTTTTTAATTGTATTTCAATTGCATCATTCATTTCTTATCAATACCATTAGATAAATTTTTGATTATAATATCTATATATAACTCTGAATCACATAACAAATATTCTTCACAACTAATTAATCCTCTTATAGGTAATTCCCTTTAGATATATCACATTATGAAATTTCATAATAAATTAGTATTTATTATAGGTTTTATGAATATATAAATATTGTACCCTGAAAAACATTTAAAAACGTCCAAACAGGTATAAATGGACTTGTCTTACTTCTGGTGTACCTCCTGTGATTACCTCAACAATAAAATATGAATAAATAGATATTTATTGAAAAATAATCAACTAATATCATCCAACTCCATATAGTCAGTTTTTTTATTGCCTTGTCTTTTTAATATGGTTCCAATATTGACCTTATTATCCAAAAAAATAAACAATTGACATTTTAATTCATTAAACAAAGTATAATAGAAAATATCATTTCCTTGGAACCTTTTCATTTCTCAAAAATTAGTGGATCATCAAATTAAATTTATTAGGACGGATATTTCCACTTAAATGGGTTAAAAAATGGATCCCCTCTTTTTTTATTTTTGATGATCAATATTAATCATTTATAAATACGTTTTCAGTAATTATAGAAAGTATATTTTGATTAGAGATAACATTAAATAATGTATTTTAAGATTAAATATATTTAATTCCATCTTTAATTATTATTTAATTTTATTATTTTACATTATTTAAATTAATTGAAATTAAGAAGAAGAATTTTAGAAATACTATTTGTAATGTGAACACAAAAAGTAATTAAAATGACATACATGTTTTATAAATTATGAATAGATATTTTTCATCTATGATGCCTTATTATTAAGCTTTTATTTTCATGGTTGTCAAAAATTTAAATACATTGCAGTGTTTCTTATATAATTTCTTAATTAACACAATCACATTCCTTGAGAGTTTTTGCAATGGGTGATGACGTAGGATATCTCATTATACTACAATGATGATCATGTTAATACACATTCATCCACATTCAAATTTTTTATGCAAAAGAACATTTATTAAAAATCCACATCCCCAAAAATGTATCTATATTTGGATGTGTTTACAATGCAAACTAATCTTCTCCCTTCACTGTATCATATGATGTTCAAATTCACTTAGACTAATAAAAAGTGTTATCACTAGTTTTATCTCTTATTACATTTGAAATATAACTAATACATTCCCTTATATAAACATAGGTGTCCCATAGATTTCAAAAAAATAGATTTTATTATGTGTGTATTCATTATATAAAAATATAATCCATTATAGAACAATAAATTTTTGGCATATTTGGAAACATAGATACATAAATAACTATTAAATTAAAGTTCTCCCTCATATCAAACTATGTTCTTATATATTATCATCTCAATTTGATATATCATATCTAAAACATTTCTCCATGTCCTATAGATAATTAATCATAATAAAGAGTGACATAACATGCTCATTATGGAAAAATAAGGGTTTATTAATGATCAATAATTCATAATGAGACAATAAGGGTATGAAAATATGGGATTAACATTTTAAAATGATACATAGAAATTAATATATAATTATTAATAACTTTAGATTATTTAATTTTATATCCTTATATATGAAGAAAAATATTATCAAAGAACATGATGGCTTAGTGAATAAAATTTGTATATGATCATTTTGTAGAAGAGTGGTAAAATGAATGGTATAATCATAAACATAGAAATCTAATTTAATTTACACCCTTGAATACATTCAAAAAATCATAGGCTTGGGATTACTAATAATGTACATATATCAATATTGTGATAACCTCTCATGTATCCTCATACAGGAATAGGATAACCTCATATGTACCCTATTTTAGAACATAACAAATTAACATTTATCTATTGAAATGTTGGTATATAGAAAATTTCATATAAAATAGTCATAATAAATTCATATGTATGCTACATGATCTTGAATTTATATATCATTTCATCGAAGCTTAAATACTAAAAATTTAAAAGTTGATTCATTAGTATTTCGTCAACAAAATTAAATAGAATTAGGGGAATGAATATTGATTGTATCATAGGTTCATACCTATTCTCTATTTAAAATTACATCAAATGATTTTATAATTGAAATGAATTTATTATACCTTTCTAAATATTTATTTGGAAAATACCAATTTCATTTTTAAATAAATTAATTCGCAGATAAAAAATTAGAATATATTAAGAGAAAAATTTTAAATATAAATATCTCTGTAAAATATTAAATAAAAACTAAAAAAATTGAGTGGTCATAACTAGTGGGATTCAAAGTGTTGTTCATTAAAAAATGATTTATTTCATAAACTTCTTATAAAATACTTCCTTCCAAGATTGAAAAAAAGATTCATTGTATATTCTTCAATTTAAATTTAAAATCGATTATTTTTTTTTTATATGTCATGTAATTAATTTTCAAAATTAATTAAAACATTTCAATGAAAATATAGACATTAGAAAACATATAAATACTAATCAAAATTGGAAAACATTGTGTTTTATGTTAATAAATTATATAGAACAAGTAATACATAGTGAGGGAAAATGGATTATAAAATTGGAAACATACATAAGTAACTAAAGGATAATATAATATATTTTATTATATATTTATATTTACATAATATCATTGTCATAAAATTACAAATAATCATTTCATATGAAACTAAGATACTAACATAAAACCCTTACCTCATGTTCGACATGATTTGTATTTTCTCAGAAAAAAAATGTTATAATAAATATAAATTTATTATAAGAAATGTAAATAACCATATTCATAATTATTATACCATAAATGTATTACTTATAATATAATATCATCCATTCATTAACAGTTTCTTTTTATAATCATTGTTCTGGGTGATTATAGTTTTTTTCATGCGAGTTTTGGTTGTACATTGTCATTCCTTTATATTTATCATGGTTCCATCATCTTTATAATGAAAATTATGATATTTATCTAATATATATATTCATTACATACCTATTAATTATCTTCCATAATAGGAGTATTATAATAACTAACAACATCATTCATTATGATTTTAGTCAGTATGTATGAATGAACATTACTTTGAATTTATATATAAAATATTGAAAAATTGAAAATTATTTTTTATCATTAATGATCCATTATTGAGTCATTAATATTCTATAGGATTATTAAATACTAATTAATGAATATTTATGTTATGTTTTGGTGGAAAAATTATACATATCCCTACATCGTTTTTTTAGTCGGTACATCTGTGTAGGGGATACATCCATTCACCATTTCATTGAATGTATATTAAATATGGGACAATAAAAATAATAATAGAAACATAATATATATATGATACTGAACCGATCATTTTATTATGTGAAAAATTGGTTTACTGAAGTTTTATGTTGAAATAACTTATAATGAACCAAGGTAAGATTTATACCTCTTTTATAATCAACCTTTTTTCTCACAGGATAATCATTCATTGATTTGAAAATATAGAAATAAGTTGGAAAAAAGATGAATGAAATGAATATAGAAATATATTAGGGTGAGACTTTTATGTTATATAAGTCTCAAAATTCAGGAATAGGGGTGCATATGAGGTATTCATTTACTTTTTAGTGACATGAAACACATGGAACTACATAAATGATTTAACTATATTTTATATATTTCAAAAGTTAATTTCCCATTTTGAGAAATTATTGAAGGTATTATATTATATGCGATAAATATCTTCATAAATTCTTATTTATATTAGTTTATGTATAAATGTTACTCATATCACTTATTTTAAACCCCAATGTATTCATTTTTTTCCTTAATCATGATAATATTTAAATTTTTTCTATTGATATTGACCAAATAATATTTATAACTTATTAAATTGTATTAAATAATTTGATTCAAAATATTTATTTATTTTTATGATATTAAATTTCTTATATATATATATATATTAATTTTGAAATAATCTTGTGAGATGAAATGGAAACTTGTATTAAGAAAATTGTATTTTTTTAGCAAAAAACTAATCATACATTACTCTCCTTTATAGAAAAAATTTATAAAAAAAACTATTAAAATATTTTAGCTTATATATAATCTTATAATTTTCATTTAACCATTTACAATATAATTCTATTTTATATTCATTATCAAAAAAAAACATATTGCAGATGTAAAAATAGATTTATGAAAAATTACTCTTTATATCAAAAACTGATTTTATCTTCTATCAAATTATTTATATGACCATGTTATGTATTATTATTCATACATAACTATTTCATTTTATGTTACACTTTTCTTAATAGTTATTAATATATATTTTTTCATAATACATTCAATGTTTAAAAATTATTTTTTAAAAAAATAGGTACGATATTCATTAAATAAAATACTTCTAAAAGTGAAGATAATTTAATTGGAATTCATAAATACATTAGAATTTAACTTTAATTCTCTATATGTATTTTATAATTTGGTAATTTCTATCAATACCTACCAATCGAATGACTTGGAGAATGATATAATATATCATCAGTTCATAAAGACTCATGGTTGTGTGTAAATAATCCATACAATTACTAATTATCTTTTAAAAGTAGATATATGAAAAAAAATTGTGTTATGGAATTCAATAATATCATAGGACAATAGTTTTTCTTGGAAACTAAGAAGTGACAGAGATGGTAGAGTAAAACCAAATTATGGTACTTTTTTGGGACCAATGCTATAGTTTTCATGTTGAGGTAATCAGTATTGAGGTAGAGGTTCTTGTCGCAGGCAGGTGAAAGCTATGGGGGTACAGGTAGTTGAGTGACAATAAGTTCATTGAGAATCAATCAGTTTATTATAATCATTGGTTTTTTATTTGTTTTATTCTAAGGATTTTCCCTCCAATATTTCACTCATTATTGTCTTTTCATTAGTGATAGTGGTGGGTTGGATTCTATTAACCCTAGTGTTACCCAATCCATTTTGAGGTTTGGATTTCATTTATGTTTTTTGATAGTGATATAGAATAATGTTGTGGATAAATAATTTGTGGGGAGATTATTATTATTGTTTATGTATTGATATTTTTTTATCCACTTCATAGAATTGTTGTATTATATATTCTTGTTTGTTTATTAATTATATAATAAATTCACGATATGAATTGTGGAGGGTTATTAACTGATGTTCATTTGATAGAAGCACAACCATATGGGTTGAGGACATATAGAATTACTTCAACATAAAATAATATTATCTTAAGTATAGAACTATGGGGTGAACATTCCCAAATTTTTTTGAAGAGTTTCATTGGGTCATCCCAAATGAGGTTGTCAAAGTACCCTATGTTGTAAAATTCAATTAAAATTTTGAATTATTACTAAATTTATCAATGATTTTAGTGATTCATTATAATATCAAAACCCCAAAATGATGTATTAGGAACTATAGATTAAATATTTAATGTATAATTTTTTCATCCAACCTAGGTAATATCATTTGGATTCTCTATTATGGATTTAGATGAAATTAAAAGGAAATATATGAATGCTCGTGGAATAAATAATTATTTGCAGGGTTATATTATATAATTTTTCACTCTTCTAGGTATATATCATAAATTAGACTGCTTGAAGGGGGTCGAATTTTATCATTGATTGAACTATGATCTAAATATCACCAAATTATGGTGAAAGAGAAACTTATAAAAATTAATAAGTTTTGATAATGATATAGACACATCATGTTTGTATTAATATTTTTATCTTTCATGAATACAATATTCACATTCATGGGGATCATAAACAATGTATTAAATATGTTCAATTACCAGTTCATAATCATGATCCTCAAAGTAATACACATATAAACAAGGTAATAGGTTGGGAATTTCAAGAGCATCACAGTTTACATACATGTTATGTAACACATAGAATATATTGATAGTTAATCAAGTGAATGTTTAGGAAATGGGAGGTTAATTTCCATAGACATTTTATATCTCAATAAGGATTAGCCATCATCCTTTCCAATATTGAGACTGTTGATTTTTTTATCAACGTAGAATGTGATAGTGGTTTAAAATTTCCATACAATTTTTTTTAATTAATAAATCATTTTTAATAATTCTATAAGGATCTAGAATGAATTATTGATGTTTTATCATCACTCCTCATGTTACACTGAACTGGGCCCCGAGACGTTGGACCACTTGACCTCTAGCACAGCTCCTGGAATCCTGGTGGTTTTCATCTAGTAGTGAGGGTCTTGGGTGTTCTTATGGGGAGACAATCCCTAACATATTTGTGGTCTCAAAGTTTTATGAAATTTATAATAATTTTCCTAATCAATATGTATAACGTATAGTAGATGAAATATAATACATATTAGAATATAATAACTAGTGGAAAAAATATTAGTAAAAGATAAAATAAAAAATATGGTGTATCTTTAATCTATACAAAAATATGAATGTAGGTGAATATGGGTGAATAAATATACAACATTCTATAAAAAACTAAAAAATCACCAAAAACATCTACAATGAATCTCGAGCATAGTCATGGTCCTCTACACTAAATATCAATACTAATTTGTAATAATACCAACCATCGTAAGCAGCATGATTCCCGTTATCCATTCCTTATATCATAATGTCTATTATGGTATCAAATAAACCCCGACCATGGTGTGAGATATAAATCTCAGTATACTAAAACCAATGGTCTCTGGACATTTGAATTTCATGTGGTAATTAAATATAGTCTTCTAGATATAATATATACATAATATTATTTAATGACTTGGATATTATTTTGTTTAATTTATATAAATTAATTAGGAGTGTTCTGAGACCAGCAGCTCTGACAATGTTTTATTTTGAGGCCTAGTCTTCCCAGAACAGCTTGTTGAATTATTTTCAGTTTTTTGTAAAACATTTTGTTGTATTTTTACTGGAAGAAACTCTTAATGGGATCTTATATCATAAATATGGGGTGTCATTATATTTAGAAAATTGATTTTTCTATAGGTTGGTCCTAACATAGACTGGTGCTGGTCAAGGTTGAATGTTTTTTTCTGAACATAAACATCACAAAAATTCAAAATAAAAATATTTTATTATAATGAATCAACATTTTTTCATTGTTTTAGTGTTTTTTAGGGTTCCATGTTTATCACCATAACCATAGTATTTCCCAAAGACATAGAGAAGGGGGATCTCTTAACGAACACTGACTGATCGAGAATCGATGATGATAGACTAGAGCATGGATCTTAGATAAAATATCCAAAAATCAAAAAATTCCGACGATGCAGCATCAACCTTCATCAATGGATGATCCTAACTCCATGTAGGGAATTGTTCTTTGGAATTCATTTCTCATTATTAAATTTGATGATGAAAACAGACCAACCTAAGAATAGGTTGATCTATAGTTTTATCGTATGTGGGGATAAGAGTTATATTTTTGGTATTTAATAGGGGTTAGAACTATAGATTTTTCTGTTATTCATGATGCCTCTATCAAAGAAGAATCAATGCGGGCAAGAAAAAAGGATGGGATCCATCCGTCCGGTGCTTTTTTGTACTCTTTTTTCACTTTTTCATTATGTTCTTTGTGTTCATCATGATTCTATGAGTGGATTTATTTTTTCAATATAAATTCAGGGAATAATATCTTGAGATAGAAGATCTAGCATCCCCAAGACACTATGGAGGTGAGAAGGTTTAATTTCAGTTCATTTCAGTCCGTGAGGTGCTTGAGGGAAATATAAAAGACCACTGGTTGGGCAGTAGGACGTGGCCCAAATTTTTCATTCCAGGGGGAGTATGAGGGTGAGGCCTCCATTGGGGAAGTTTATAGATTTGGATCTTGTAAATAGGCTATTATGGGGACAGAGGTCTGCAATAAGATACCATGTTGATGATTTCCTACATAACGGGAAGCTAGGACGTTCCTTGGTGTGGCGTTTGAGGAACCCATAATGGTGAGGCCACATGCAGAAGTTACAAAAGGCCATCCATGTTTAACCTGGCATAGAACTATGAAAAAATTGAGGAATTTAGTTAGTTAGGACCGTTAATGGTATAGTTAACCGACCCACAAGCGGCGGATCAGACTAGACCAAACCAGATTGGGTCTACCAGGCCGGGAGATTCAGATCAAATATTGGTCAATATTTTTCACAAAAACAACTATAAAATTAAAATCCTGTGATTATTTTCTGATTATTTTGTAGATTTGGGACAATTTAAAAAAAATTCCATTTTGAGATACTCTAAGATATTTTTTGTGGATGTTTTCAAATAACCTAATGGATTGAGGTGTAGGTTCTCCCAGTACAAGTGCACTATGACCTGAATCATGTTGCATATTATGACTGTATGACTAAATTTACATGGGGGATATATAAACAATAAAAAATCTTTGTGTTATCTATATTATTTTTTTACTGATACTTTTTTTGTTATCAACACTCCATGTGTTATCTACACATTATGTGTTACTTATTGTAAGTGTTCTATGCACTATGTCTGATAATCCTTCATTTCGTACTATAGTATTATAAATGTGTGAGATGATTTTACTTCTTGTGATTCCTTTATGGTATACATTTTGTGTTACCTTTTTGGTATACATCATATTTTTTATTTTATTTTTTGTAATTATGTATTTATTAGTTGTATTCCTTTGTGGTTTCTGGGTTCCCTACTCATTATTGTTTTACCCACCCCTACATGGATTATTCCAACATGTGTCGGGTTTTCTGAAGACGATCAACACATTTGTGGAGTTATAGGTGGACAAGGACCATACTGTGTTTAGATTTTTTGGGTAGAAGTGGAGTGATACTAGTGATTCAAACACCTTTCCAACACTTACCCTTTAGGTAGCGTTTTCTGCGGATGAATTTCATGATCATGTGCATTAAAATTAGAAAAATCATTTTATAGCGGGCTTGTATTCTTTCCCTATTTACTTTCTAGTTTCCTATTCCCTTTCATTATGGTTGTTATATTAGTTTATGCATACCTTATGTACTCTGTGTTTTTTCATTTCAACATTTTTGGGTAAGAGATCGTGTGTGTGTGTGTACTTAAGAAAATGCCTCCCATTTGTGGGATACACCTACTTAGTACTAGTCTTTATCCACCAGAATGTTGGAGGTGGTATTAGGGTAGTCATGAAATGGTCTCCATTGGGATGGGTCATGATAGAGTGGTATCTTATGGGGTCTGTTCTACTTAAGCACTTAGAGTCTTTGAGGTTTGTTTGGGGGTAATTGTGTCTACTATATCAAGTTAATCTTTTAGGAAAGTGTATCTATTGGTGGTGTGATAGCTAAGGCTTCCATACAGCAGGACACTGAATTCTTATATTCGACTTAGTTTTAAAAAACCCTAGTTTGAGTGAAATTAACAAGTAAGGCATCATATAGGATTTGGGTGTATTCCCATGTCCTTCATGCATTTTCTCACCATTTATACCTTATTGAATGTGGATCATCGTGAAATATTTCATGATGAATCCACATAGGCAACCATATGATATACCATTTCCTGATCATGAGGATGATCCTCCAACTGATGTGGTGTAAAAAAGGAGATTGTACCATTCAAAATACATGCACAAGAGCTAGCACCTCTGGGATGTTTACATGAGATACCACCACCCGTCAAGAAATAGTTACTACTAGTTCTACCGATTAAGGAAGCCTGCAGGCTATGTGCATTGTATGAGTTCTATATGTATAGTACTCCCATGTTTAGGGGTGATCCAGACCCCCATATATTTGAGGATTGGATAGAGGAACTAGTTCATGTCTTCCTCCTTGTGATGACACCTTTCAACCATATGGATGTCCTAACTGTGAGCCTAATTTAGGGCGTAGTGGGATGGTGGTGGAGATTAGTGACCTAAATCATGATGAGGTGAATCTCTCTTCAGAATACATTGATATACTCTTCATAGGGGAGGTCTACCTAGATACTTTATACTCGGTGTTCATATAGGATCACCCACATCAGTAGCAGGGTAGTCAGACCATGGTGAAGTACAAAGTTAGGTTTACTGATCTTTCTCGCTGCTCTATGGATATGGTGTGATCCCTATTCATTAGGGATTGAAAAATATTTTAGAGGCTACTCTGGGCTTCAAGATATCCATGATATCACTTAAAATATATACATTTTATGTGGTACTAGAGCAATCTCTTCTATTGGAGAGCTTTCTGGTTGAGTAGACGCTAGTAGTGGGAGCTACCAGCAGTTACCATGAAGTTGTCTCTTCAGAAGTAGGTAGTTGATTGAATATGCAGGGACCCAATAAGGTCAAATACTCTAAGGGATGACCCTAGTACATGGGATCTAAATTTTTGGTCTCATAGGGAAGAGAGATCCATCTATGGGAAAGGTTGTGTTATGCATGCGACAGTTGGGGACATCTGGCATGATATTCTTGACCTATCATACAGACAATCAGAAGAATGTTGAGGGACTTACAAGGAAGAAGGGGAGTCATGAGAAAGGTGTTTTGTAGGAATCCAGCTATTTTAGAGTAAAATGTAGTGTAGTAGATTTTTGGTGGATGTTAGACATATTACCATCACCACCCATGAGTGGTCTCCCACATGCTCAGAAAGATTGTGTATATGGAGTAGGTCAACTTTAGAAAATGGATTCTAATTACCCCGGGACACCAGAGATGATTTGAGTTATGATCTTTATCATTTACACCTTAGATGTAGTTTTGATATACACAATGGAAAATCATTATTTTCATTCCATGACCCTTTTTGAGACTCAATGACTATAGTTGAACTATTGACATAACCCTTACAATTAGAGACCTCTATATGAGGGGATACAATTTCTAGATACAGGTGACAATACTGTGACATTACTCTGGGAGGCTTGATTTTTGGTTGGGATCTCTTGGTAAAAACAACGATCCATTATGATTCCATTCCCGCAATGGACAGGTTATCTATAGTCAATGTTTATATTGAGTATTTATGGTGAAGAATGTGATGTGACCGTAGTAATGTGACTTTGTTTTCAATAATTGGTGAAAAGGTATCACATGTAGTGCTAGATGGATTTACTCATTGGATGGTGTATATGATTACTCATCAGTTGCCTAGAATCACCTCTGAGGTAGTTGATGGTGGGATTCATCAGTTTCCTATAGTGATGTCAGAGTATGTGTACGTATTTCTTGATGATTTCACCATATTTTGTCCCTGCATGGAAGTTGAATTATGAATTGATCTATAGCCTTTGATGACACTGATATCTACCCTACATATCAGATGGATCCCAAGTATCATCATTAGATGTGGTTAGAGATGGAGATCCTACAGAGGAGGGGCTTCATGAGACCCAGTGTATCACCCCAGGCGGCCCCATTTTTATATTCCAATAGGGAATATGGGAGCTTGAGGTTTGTGTGGAAAATAGATTCCTGAATTAGGTGACGTTGATGATAAATTAACCACTTCCATGGATTGAAGAAAAACTTTTATCAATTGAAGGGAAACAGATAGTTCTCGATGATTGACCTCAGGTCTGCCTATCACTAGCTTCGAGTACGGGATGGTGATATAATGAAGGCAAACATTAGACGTTGGTATAGCCACAATGAGTACTTGGTTATTCTATTTGGTTTGAAAATTCCACAATAGTTTCATGGGACTCATGAACATGATCATCCCGCCTTACATAGAATAGTTCATGGTTGTCTTAAATGAATACATGATGACGTACTCGGTGTGTGAGGGGAGAAATCGATACACATGAGGACGGTCTTGGACACACTCCACGAACACCATCCGTATGAGAAGATATCGAAGTATCAATTTTTGATTCAATAGGTCTACATTATAGTACATTTCATTTTTTATGCAAGAGTTATAGTGGATCTGGTGAATATTAAGGTGGTTCCTTAATGGGATCCACCCAAGAGTGTTTCCTTGGTGCATAGTTTCAAGGGTTTTTCATGGTACTATCAATGGTCTGTACCTGATTTATTATATTAACAACACCATTGGTGGATTTTATGTGAAAGGGGAATAATTTCATGTTCATAGAGAAGTTCCATCAGTGCTTTCAGAAGCTGAAACATAGGTTGACTAGCACTCCCATATTGAGATTACATAAGGAGGGCGTTGGGTAAGTAGTATTTTAAGAAAATTAGGGACCATGCATGGCTGTGTCTTGATGAAGGGGAATGATGTCGTTGCATATGGTTCTCTTTAATTGAGAAAAAATGAGAAGAAAAATGTGACCCATGATCTTTTTCTACTAGTTGTAGTATAAACATTTAATATATGGAAACACTACTTAATAGGTGGGAATATAATAATCTAATCTAACCAAAAGAGTCTCATATATATCTTCTATCATATGTATCATAACATGAAAAGTGGTAATGTCTTGAGTTCATTTAGGACTATGACTTTGATATTTTCAACAGTCCTTAGAATGTTATCATAGTGGAGGATGCTCATAGCTGGATATCCACCTTGTAGTTGTCGAGTGAGGTGTCAGAGTAGTTGGCCACATTTCACATATCATTTGTGCATAGAGATGGAGATTTTTTCCTCCATTATTTGGTTCTCATCCCTCCACATTAACAGTGATTCATAGAGGCACAACATGGGTATTTCAACTTCGATACCTGGTGTGCTCAATTGTCTTCAGGGGATGCCACTAATAGAATTCTGAAAGGTGGGGAGAATACCATTCTATTCAATGGTAACACATTTTTAATAGTTTATTTGTGATATTATATTATATTGGAGTTACATACATCTCTTTTTGTAGAAAATATTGGTGTGTGAAAGATGTACTGGGACTACTAACCATAGTTATGGTGGTCGGGGATGAAGAATTTAGTGTCAAAGTTCATTTTTTATGCATAATTTTCTATAACGTCAAAGCTAAGCACTGGGTTGTTGTGGGATTGACCCAAAAACATGAGGTTCTTGAGTGGAATAGTGAGGTGATATTGATGGAATTTGTGACGATATTTCCACACATGTCTAGGGGACAAAATAAAATATTGGTCATCACTGAATGACCCACCAATATGACCCACTTCCTCACAATCCATGATTAGAGTATAGTAGAGAGCTTCGGGCGCTGATAAGTCAAATTGATAGTTTGTATTCCTATAGTAGCATCAACGATCATTTCATATCATGATTATCATTTCACATCCAGGCTGTGTAAGGGATTGTAGATGGAGTTTGGGACATAGTTATGCTTGATCATGGATTTTCATCCCACGATGGATGTCCATATATTGATGACTATTCAGGTTCTTCAGGGAATGCTATATTCTTGAATACTACACATTGTTAGTAGTTGGGAGGATCACCAACCTTTGATGGAGTTTTTTTCTAAAATATACTAAAAATGTTTTTTGGAAACCTTCGAGGCCTTGTACGAGCAACCATGCTGGTCACTATATTGCTGGATTGACCTACGGTAGTGTACACTCATGGGTCAGAGATAGTGACAACTATCTCTTAGAAGGTTTTGATCTTATATTAGTGGATGAGGACTACACAGAGCCATAATAATTCACATGCTGATAATACATGATGACCATTGCAGTTTGGGGAGGGAGATACATTATTCCTTCTTGATTCACCTCACTAGGGATTTTATTGATTTGGTTGGGGAAGCATGTTATCTCAAATATACATCGGCATAGAGACGGTATGTGATTCTGACGCCAGGTGTTCTCAGAACAATATTTTGAATTATTTTTTGTTTTTAATTAAAATTGAGGGTGGTTTTTAATTAAAATGGAATATGTTCTAAATGAGTGTGCGTATTACAAATCTGAGGGCACTATTGAATTCAGAATGACTTTTCCTTAGGCGATGCCTAACCTCAACTAGCATGGGTCGATGGTGAAAGTTAGTTTTTTGATGTAAATATAATTTAAATATTAAATAAAAATATTTTCTTATGATAAAACAAATCTTTTTATTGTATTATGTTTTCAAATGTTGTCGGGTGCTATCTATATCCCTATAATTTCCCTGAGATAATGAGATGGAGTTCCTCTCGTAGAATGATGGAAGATTGAGATTCATGGAAGATATATCATAGATCAGATCATGGATTGAATATATAATTACTGAAAAACAATAAATACAACACTTCACGCACTATCCATGACTAATCCAAACTCCAGTTAGGGATTTTTTTTTGATTTACAATTCATAAATTTGATGAGGAACACAGACTAAACCACGAACAGGATGATCTGTGATTTCTATATACTTTTGTATGGGTTTAATACCACATGGATTTAATGGGGGGTTATATCTGTGTGATTCCATCATCTTTCATGATTCATCTGACAAAGAAGAATCAAGTTTGACATGAAGAAAGGCCTAGATCAATCTTCAGGTGCTTCTGTTATTCTATATTTCACCTATTCCTTGCGGTATTCTTGTTTTTCATGATTCTATGAGATGATCGATTGTTTTGAATTTTATTCGTGGTCAAACAACCTGATACCAAATATCATACACTCATAATACACTACAAAGGCACGATAGAGGAGGTACAATGATTTTCAAACTAGGAGGAGCAGGAGGGTAGGATGGTGGGCTACTGGCATGGCGGTCGTGGAAGGGCATGACACTGTGGTATATTTCTAGGAAGTGTGTGAGGGAAATTTCATCGAAAGGGAAATCTCTTGAGGAGGAGTGTAGAAGTAGTCCGCATCAGGGCTGGCGTGTTGGGCAAGCACAAGGTGTCGTAGGATACAACAACAATGACTAGGGGGTTAGGGGCCTCAGTTTTGGCCATTTATGTGGAGGGGGAGCTACGATGACACTTATTTTTACATATTAGGAACCCATTATTGTGATCCCTTAAGGTAGGTGGTTTGGTGGGTTGAACATGTGTAATGTGACTTGGCAATGCAACTGCACGGAGGCATGTGGTTGGGGGGTGGACCACATGCAACATAGTAAACCACCCTTCCTACAGTGGGATAAACCATATGATTTGACCGTTATATATTCATGAAGGGATATCCTGGTTAGAGACAGACCAGACTGGGGTGGGTTGGGTTAGTCGTACCAGGTCGGTTCGATAAGTGGGTTGGTCCACCCCAAACCAGACCATGGTCATTCTTTTTTTCATGAACAACTATAACATACAAACTGTGTGTCTATTTGAGGATCCATTTTTCTAATTTGGGTATTTAATATGAGATATTAATTTTGAGATATTCTCTATGAGTAGTTATGTATATTTAAATATGATCTAATTGCTTTTGGAGTAGGTTCTCCCAATACAAGTACACTACGAGCGGTTTCCTAAGGCATGATGGGACTTGACGACTACCTGACATGGGGATTCATTGAATGACAACAATACTTGTGTTATTGACTCTCTATGTGTTATATACATTGCATGTGTTATTGAAAATCCAAGTGTTGTGTACATATTGTGTGTTATAAACACTCTACGGGTTATCGACACTCTATGCATTGCCAACTATGGTTGTTCTATGGACTATATCTGATAATCCTACATTTCATTGAATTGACTTACACCTATGTGAGATGTCTTTACATTGTCTTCTTAAATTTTGGTATACATTTTATGTTCCCTTTATGGTATAATTTGTGTGTCTTCATGTGGTGTAATTCCTATATTTCATTGCAGTATTCCTTTGTTGTTTTAGGGTTTCATATTAAGTATTGTGTAACTAACCCTTGCATGGTCCTTTCCCACCCATGTCACGTCTTTTTAAGATGATCGGTTCATAGATGGAGTTATAGGGGAATATGAAGTTGTGTATGATAGAGTTTTCGGGAAGACAAGGTGTTCTCCTACGGATTTAGAGAGATTTCCTACACCTACCTTTCTGGTATGGTTTACTTCTAATGAGTTACATGAGCTTCTTCATTGACTTTTGAAAAACATTTCTTTGGTGGGCTTGTATTCTGTAACTATTAACATTCCAATTTCCTACTATCATACTCTATGGTTGGTTTATTAATGTATGTATGAATTTTCTACTCTTTGTTCTTATCATTCATCATTTTCAGCTTGGATATTGCATGTGTGTGTGAAGGTACTTAGGAAAATACATCTGATTTGACAGATATGTCTACTCGGTGCTATTCATGAGACCTAGGCCATATATAGGCATTCGTGGGGTAGTCAAAGCATGTTTCTATCTGGGGTGGGTTATGACTTAGTAAACCAATAAAAATGTAAATCATGGATTGGGTTTGAAGAGAACACATGTACCATACAACTTGCATCGTCTTATGTCAAATGTCTTAATGGAGGAACCTGTGGCATGAAAAATATGTATACAATTTAAATAGGAAAAAAAGATAGGCCATAAAGTCTTACCCTGAAAGTTTTCAATTTGGATTTGTGTGTAGTATATATTGCATCATGTATAATTTTTAGTAAGAATGTGACAAGATTTAAAAATTCATAAGTAAATAATGACAATAAAAAGGGTGATGAATTTTATATGAATAAAAAATCAAATCAATAATCACCTAAATCATCGTATTTAGTCCCATTCCCATCCAACAAGATCTAAAAAATTCCCATGTATCATAATATAATCATATGATATAATCAAATAACTTTCATTCAATCATAGGAAAACCATATGGCATCGATTTTATCACTCGAGGCATGGATATTTTTGATTTTATCCTTGGTATATCACATCAAGAGTTGATCTACACTCATGCCATGGTATATATATATTTAAAATACTTCCATCCTTGGATTCTCCCTATGGGAGACGATATCACTACACTTCATATGAAGCCTCCAGGGAATCCCATTCCTAGCTAGTGAACGGATCACCCCCAATATTTCAGGTCATAACCCACTAAGAATGGTTTTTCATTCAATGATTCTTTAATATGTATCCCATATACTCTCCCATCTCGTGTGATGTGAACCCTAAATCCAAGCACATCCCAATCAAGGTATATATCACATGGAAAGATATATGGATAAAAATTATACCATCCAATAATCATATAAATGCCACATGGTTATAATTTAATCAAGAAATTCAATTTTTCTCAACACCAATAGAACTATTTATAAATCATGGAATACAGAATTATATAAGAGTAAAGAATTTGAAGATGAATAAGTAAAAAATCATAACATGTATCAAAGAATCCTTACCATATGCACATGGAAATATCATTCCACATATCATATATTATCAATGGAATATTAATATCTCAATCAATGAATCATATCCATGCTTAAAATTTATATTCAACAATACATCTATTTTAATACATAACCACCTAACATGGAAGGAACCTAGGATAATATAAATATGAGAAACCATATGGAATTATGCACATGATGTGGTAGAGAATGAATAAAGGCCATGAAATATACCAATAATAATGATATTCAATTCATTCATATGTAATTCAATATAAGGTATGAGTTATTAAAAAATGATTCATGTATCCCTGGGTTATAAAGAACTACACAAGGTCCAATTAATTGTTTATTCAATGGAATTTCCAATGGATTTGGTCTTATGGATCATTACTCACATTAAATTAATTTAGTAGTTTAAATTGATAATCCATATCGAAATAAAACACCAAGGAATAATGAACGTCATTCAATTTAGAATGTCCTACCGAAATGGGTGGCCAACGGTAAAGAAAGAACTCATGATTTGGTTCACCATATGATATGTTTTCAAGAATCATGGAAAATCATCCTTGTAAAATTAATATACATCAAAAACTAAAATATTGAATGCTCTAACGAGTGGGAAATGGTGGATTAAAAAACATAGATGAAATTTATGGGATGAAGTAAAGACTACCTACATCATAGTTGTGGTACATGAAACATCTAACAACAACCCTCGATTCATCCTAAAACTGGATAAATCAAGATATTTAACAAAACCAATGAAATAGAGAACAAATTCATATTTATCTAATAATGTAATGGATGTCGTAGAAACATAGTAATCATGTAGTTCATATGAAAAATCATACTGATATGGTTCTATTTTTTCCGATAGTGATGGGATTATTGAATAAATGAGAGAGAAATCACAAAACCTCAATGGAGGAGGAAGGATGAGTTTGTGCTCTTAGAGATATGAGAGAAACATATAGGAATGTAATGAGTGATGAAGGAAATGTTTAAATCTGGAAAAGAGTGGATATTCAATAATTATAACTAAAAATATTGCTTTTTATAGTTTTGCTCACATCTAGGCCAAACAATGTGCAAACTGTGTGCCCACTACTATTTCACTGGTGCACTTCACATGAGATTCAATACAGTTTAAATAACCATGACAAAAACATTTGGTAACTCATTTTCCATGATATAAAACCTAATATATAGTTGTGTTCCTTAGACTACACAGTTTCAGACTAACTATGCTCCTAACATGTTCCCTTTGACTACAACCACATGGTTTCAGGAAAATATATTAGTTGGGGGCCCACCTTACTCAAACCGTATAACATCGTATGCCTCCCCCATTTTCTAGATTCATAGCTTCAAATAATCCTCAGAACCACTCGAAACCTCTAATTCATGAATATTCCTTGATATTAGGGACCTTTCCATGAATTTATACCAGACAATTAATGTAATTTAATTTTTAAAAAATAAGTCACATTACAACGTCCACGCCATAAAACAACTCGTCAACAAGAATCCCTTAAAAGGGTGGTATAACGTCATCTGAAAAGAGTTTTGGAAACAAGAAACATACATCATCGTCATTCTATCATGTTGCATCCTAAACTAGTATATTTTGTAATAACTCCCAAACTAAAAGCACTAACATTTATGAGACACCTTCTAGATATATTAAATGATGCATATTGGATACTCCCTAAATGATGCATTATCCTCCAACTCAATATCATCTTGATCAAATTAATGGTATGGGTCTGGATGACATTGTTAATGATGGTAATCATGGAAGAAATCATGCATGGAATTGTATATCTGACACACTAGATGTTTTTAGTCCATCGTTACAACTCCCTATACTAACTTGAAAGGCCTCAAATATTTTGGAAACAACTTACCATGTATACTAATTGGTTCACAACACAAATGAGGTGATACACCCTAAAAGACCTGATATCCCACCACAAAATATAAATTCCTATGATAAAGATCATTATAATAATTATTAGTAGAATGATATGTAACAATGTAATTCTAAGTCAGCTGGACATGTTCTTATGTATATGGAACAATATGATGCCCCATTAGAGCTGCCTCCACTACTTATTGACAAAAAAGAGGGGAATGGAATGTTATTATATAGATAATCTCATACAAATCCATCTAAATTGTTACTTGAAATCTGGTATTATATGAAAACCCTACATGATGAATTTCTATCTCTCTATAACCTCAGAACCCAAGGATAATGACATGTATAAAATCCTCTATCACATGAATGATCTAATAAAACTACATATTAGACTATGGGTGATATGTTGTATTCAATGTTACTTGTGAACCTTATGCATTCTGCAACACATATTAAAACCATGAGGTTAACTGAGAATCTATTACCAAAATGACACAACATGGTACACAATGATAGCTCACTATTTACCAAATATAAATCCAATGTTGCTTATTATTGGATTAGTTCTCCTAGATCGGTAATAAGTGAGGTACAATAGTTAACCTATCAATGATCACCCATACAACATAATTTCCTTGATTATATCTCGGTAATTTTGCCTTTAAATACACGGTGGCATCATTCAATTTTCTATCAATAATGAATAGAGTTTACAGAGGAAAAGTTAGTCATTGTTGATCTTCCATCCCTAGCTGACGGGTGGAACATATAGTAATAAAAATTATTATTTTCTTCATTATACAAGGCCACCCATACAGGTAATTATTTTCTCTATACATCTTGGTAATCCCAAGATGAACATCCCAAATAATGTCATAAGATTCCCTCATCTACTCTTCTTGTATGTCATAAGGAACTAATACACAGCCTTGGTTATGAGGGGTCTCATTTACATTAATATCCCTATCATGAGGTTGGTTCTATCCAATGATACTATCCCTCAATAAATGTCCATCATTTTTTGATAACTAACTCATCTAGATCTATTCTAGAATATAATATTTCACTACCAAATCTATTAAAACTAGTTTCTTGAACAATTCTTGATCCTCCATATGAAACTTAGAAAACACAACAATCATCTTGCACTCATTGATGGCCCCTAAAATAGATTGTATTTTTTATTATATCTCAATGTATTATCCATGTAATTTTTCATTCTATGGTTATAATAAATTTTAAAATAAAATGACTCTAGGTATTCCACCAACCAGAGCTACCTCATATTCAAGTCTCTTTGGGTGGATATATATTTTTGGATTTTGGAATCCGGGTAAAAAATGAATCTCACTACAAAAAAATAATTCATCCAACAATGAAGAATATGATCAAAATATTCAAGATAGATATCCTTATCAAAATAGTTTATATCATGAGGCCTTAGATAATGAGATCCATATTCAACAACTCAATAACCATGCATCGTATTTTCATCCATCCCGATTCTGAAAGCATTATAGTTGACTATATAACATCTAACTGGCTCTGGAAGAATCCAAATCAATGATAAAGTGAGTCTTCATTTTAACTCCACAAATTCCATGTCATGAATATTCTGATCCTAGGAACAAAAAATTATCCTTATTCAAGACTATAAGAGAAACTTATATGTGAGTTAAATCTAGTTTTATTTGCTTCTTGTAGCAGAAAATACCTATAAACTTACGTATATAAACCACATTCTTGAGAAATTTTATGAAAAAACATCACTCATATTCACTAGTATAATATATTAACATTACCTAGAAATGATATGACCATTGAAATAAACCTTACTAATCAAGAAGATTCATTTACTGATCTTCATATACACTTGGTGATCTCTTAGTGTATTCAGCATGATCCTAAGATGGGTTACATCTTCATGTCTGGTATGCGATTACAACATTATTTATATACAAATAATTCTATAATGAAGTCAAGATATGGGTGGAAAACATGACTCAGTAATTCCATAAGGATTTATGGTGCATTCGTCATACTAATTTCCAAAACCAATTACTCAAACAAGTCATTCCTTCTTAGGAATGTATTATGTGTTTTATCGAATGGAATCAAATGAACATGAAGACAATGTGACCGCAGATTACTCTTAGAGAAAATATTTTCTCCATTGAGTAGGTATAAGAGGTGATCTATATGTGTAAATGGATAATGTTTCTTCATTATATGAAAATTCCACTATCTATAATCCATGAAAATGAATGGGTATCTTCTTCCTTATTAGTGAAAAGGTTATGTGAAAACAATGGTGATGTGATTTGTCTGATAAAACCATTATCTTCATGATTTTAATGTTTTTTGAGTTCTTTGAGATTTTAAGGTGCCTCCCTATACAAGGAATGGTAATAGTTTCTACACTTGGCACAAGATCAACAATTAACTAAATGTATCTCTCATAAGGTAAGCCGAAAAAATTCATCAAAAAATATTTCCCTAAAATTACCCACAATAGGAAGTAAATCTATAATATATTTTAACTAATCGTATATAAATATACTCTATAACTTAGTTGTTACCCTAACCATCCATGTACAATTGGGTCCAGCTGAATCTAGTAAGATATCCCATTCTCTCATCTGTATATACATTTTTCCATCAGGTAATGTAAAATAAACTCAAAGAAGATACGATCACACTTGGTCATAACAATGAAAGAGCCTATTAATAGTTATAATGGTGTTGAAGCCAGTTATATTGGGTAAAAATATATTCTTTTTGAAAAAACTAATGTTCTATCTCAATGATGAAATCGTGACACTGTTGTGTGCACTATGATCTCTCAAATAGAGGAGCGTTGAGAGACATAATGCCACAAAACTACAATAATTCAATACCATGTCTTAAAAAAATTATATAAAAATGAAAAAATGGTATGAACCTATATCAAGGATTTTAGAAAAAAAGTATATATCACAATAATAATACATATAACTATTGATGGCCCAGGGATATTTTCTTATGGTGTTGGTTGCACTGTATACATATAAACTGATCCAAGACAATGAGATATAGCCTTACTACCTTTAGATGATCCAATATGCTGCCACACCTGAAAACCTATGGCACAACTACTATTTCCTTAACCAGATCTGCTGGTAGAAGACTATGTCCCATCATTACTTTGCATCATTGATCCTTATACTTGATAGTGGTGTTGCTACAGATTATCTTCAATTTGATGCTAGATGTCAAGAATTATTGAATCATGGAAGATGAACAATTTTTATAAAATATCATCATTCCATTAGGTTCTTCATTCCTATTTTATTTCTGTGGACAATGTGGACACACTAGTAAATAAATATAGATTGATCCATATATGTCACCAGGATGGTACCATCCATATGATCACCCTCAAATTGGTATTTCCTACTACCATAAGACATGTCACCCTATCACGAAACTGAACATCCCTAGTTCACAAGACTATATTCACTAGGCGTTTGTTATCTAATTAGTATCTAAATAACTATCTTTAAAATAGATTTCAACTGAATGTTGTTCTTCTATGAGAAGACATCATACCCATGATCATCCTCAAAACACCTCGCAGTAGTCAATTCACCACCTTTAAGAGAGGAAAAACATTAAATCTCAGTAAAATGAAAATAATAGACAATAAATTCCCTAGAGACCATATGAATATGATTACATTCATAGTATTGATTTTCTATCAAGGTAATAAAAAATTAGTGATAAAATAAATTAGTTTGGAAGTCGGCCCAGATCATGTGTCTATAACCCTCTAACTGAGAGACAATGTCCCACCATCGTTTGGTGGAGTATCATATCATATAAGTATATGACCTGATAATGATCTATAGATATCTCTCAAGATGGACAAATATGTAGAACATGGCCACTACAAAGACTCATCATCACGGGGTCATCCTTCCCCTATGAATGTTAGAGTATGTTTATGTTGAAAGACATATGCATGTTGTCCCATTGTAATGGAAAAAAATGGGACACCTAAAATGAATACCTAATCCAAGGAATACAAACCCAGAACTAAGAATCAGTGCATAATGGATAATTATGAGGAGGTTCCGTATGTATCACTAATATAGGAATCGTTAGTGGCTCACAACCCTCTACCTACAGTGTCATCCCAATGCCACTCTCTTGGAATTAAACATGATGATGTTGTAGTGAAATAGCTCTAAAATTTCCAAATTCACAACTTAAAAATTATATATAACCTAGAGAACAAGTATACAGGGAAAGAAGATAAAACGTGAAATTAAAAAACCGACTTGGAATACTTCTAAACAAATAAGGAAGGCGATATAGAAGTCAAGTAAATGACCTTTCTATAAGCATGCGACAATTGAAAGTCTTTTCAAATAGACAAGACTATATAAGAAGGAATGTACACTAGAATGATCCCAAGAGACACAACCAATGTATTATTCCACATGTTAATTTCAAAGTCTCATGTTTTGTTACACATTTAATGGTGGTTTTAAAGTTAATTCATTTAAGGAATTAATCTCGTTTTCAATTTGCCTAAATTTTGTGGATCACCATTTTAACTCATGAGGGCCCATACACCTCCTGAGTTGATTGTTGAATCAACTTATCCAATTAAATATAATACCAATTTAAGGAAATTATTATCTCTTATATCATTACAATTGTCAACAAATCGAGATATAACAACAAGGAATTGAAACAATCAAATCGAACCTAGTAATACATACTGAAAAGTAAATGTGAAAAGGAATAATGCATGTAATTTTATATCCTATAGATCATAGAATGATTCCTGCATTAAAAAACATCATCTCATCAATATAAGGTATTAGGAATAATCAGTAATATCATACATATATCATTTGCCTCAAAAATTGTGTTCGTCAACCAAAGGTGAAGTTGTTCCAATCATAAATGAAATAATAAATATCAATAATTCCCATTCTAGTAAATTTCGGATTCCCCTATACATGGGTCAGCTATGTCCAAGGATAGTGTAATATCCAAATACAATTGTCCATGTCTCCAATATAATACTAAAATTGTATGAAAATGGAAACTAATGTTCTCTAATACCACTTTGTAGCATCTTTCCCGTGTGTATCTAAATCGGACAATGGGAGAATGGAAAAAATGAACTCAGGCACATCTCCTCAATCATGATAGGTTGTAAACTATTAAATAGGGATAATGGAATGTCAGTGAGGAGTCGGTAACCTCGTATATTTGTGATTTAGTAGTGGTAAGAAACAAAAAATAAATAGATGATGCTATATTTATAACTAACTGAAAAATAAATTTATCCTGGAATAGATGCTAATAATAGTTGTAAGATTATATAAAAAATATACAATTTAATAAATATTTCCTTTAATGAATCTATATATAAAAAATAATATAGGGGTACATGGGTACATTAATATATTAGATTCCATCAAAAACTAAAAACAACCAAAAATGGATACACAACATTTCAAGGATATGTTTAGTTTTTTTCCCCAATGTTTCATTCTAAATTATTGAAAAATAAAAAAACTTTATTTGCATACAATCCTCTATCAGTACCTACTATCGTAATGTCTTCTCAGGTACCAAACAAAACTTGATCATCATGTTAGATTTAAATCTTAGTAGGCTGGTACCCATAGTGTCTAAACCATTCCATTTCCTACTATAAATAAAGGAAATGTTCCAGATATATAAAATGTAGAGGAATAAATAAATAATCATCCAATATTTTTTTAGAGTTTCCATCTGAACACCCTTTTCATAAAACCTACGTCATCCTATGTCAGATGTCTGAATGGAGGTACATGAGAAAAGTATAATTTTATACAATTTACATAGCAAACAAGACCTTCCAAGAAGTCACATTTTCATTAGATTGCAGTATAAAACAAATTTTATCATTCATATGTGTTATATATAATGATAGAAGCATTAAAAATTTAACGAATCTTCGGATAATAATAAATGAGATGAAAATAATATATAAAATAAATCCAATCAATAATCTATGATTTCCAAAGGAGGAGTCATGTTCCCATTCGAGGTGATCTAAAATGTGTCCCAAGTATCATAATGGGAACATCTGATATTATCCTATACCACTAAGTCTATCCTGGGTGACCCATAATACATACCTAATATTTCTCGAGTCACAGTGACATCTAGTTTGTCCCATGTACCTCACATCAGGGGCAGAGTATCAGCTTAATCGTGGAATGAGCATCATTCAAAAAGTTCCTTCTAGGGTTTCTTCCCTACAGTACTAGTATAAAATAAAAGTATAAGGGAACACATGGGGTTCTCTTTCATGGAAATATAATGAATCTCTCTTCGTATGATAGGTCATAAACCACTGACCATAGCGAGACCGTCCATCAGTCCTTAATAAAGAAGCCATGATCTCCCATGGCCACATGAATTGAACTATGTACACTAGAACATTACAATCATAGAATATATCACAGGTAATTACATATGTACATAAAGCATGGAATCCCATAATCATCCGAATACCACATTCCTTTCATTTAATCAAGCCACGAAATTAAATACAACAACAATGGTACATTTTATAAAGAAAAATATAAGAAATTACATAAAATAAGTCATGAGAATATTTATAAGAAATAAGGCATAACATGTAACAAATACATGTTACCATAGGTGCATGGAATTATCATTCCCTTTATAATATGTCATTAAAGACATCCCAATATAGAAATATATAAGGCATGACGCAAAATCAAATTTCAATTAAACCAAAGATATGTTTTCATCTGTAAAAAATAGTGAGACAAGAAACATAAAATAATATTCATATGAGAGAACCTTATCTATTAATCACAATATGGGTCATAACATGAATTCAGGCCATGGAATATACCACGAATAAAGGGAATCAATACATAAATATGAAACTTAATATAAGGAATGTGATATTAAAAGAAACTATTAATTATTCTTAAGTCATGTTCGGCCGCACAAGGAAAAATTAATTCATTAAGCATAGGTGTTTCCAAATGAATTTCACTCACAGTTCATTCATAACATTTAATTAATTTAAAACAAATAAAAATAACCAGTAGTGAAATACAAACTAATGCCCAAGGAACATTAGAACATTTATGATGTTACACTGAATGGGGAAGCCAAATGAAAGATAACACCCATATTTGTGTTTTTCCAAGAGAAATATTCAGTAGGACCATGGAAAACAATCCTGATAAAATTAATATAAATAAAAAATGTATCATAGGAACGTTCAAGTGAGTAGAATAATGGTGTAATATGAAAAAAGTGTTGAAAATTATTGGAAAGGAGTTGATTCCATACGTATTAGTCATGTTAATACACAATTTTTTAAAAACACTTGATTCAACCCCAAAAATGATAAATAGATATATTTAACAAACCGCCCAAAAGAGTGCATAAATCATGTACCACCTAATTAATTTACAAATAAATTTACTATTCAAATCATGAATCACTGAGTCTCAATGAAATAACATTTTTCTATAACAAAAAAATGAACATTATTTTTTGGTATCTATTACTTGAATTTTGAATAGCTTACATACACTGGTTCAATTTTTAAGATATTTAGAGTGTGATAGGATCAACATACATTTTTTGTGAAAACTAACTTACACGTATGAGTATTAACATAGAATTAGGAATAGTAATTCACCATTATAAATAAAAACCTCACCCATATATGTATAAATAATATTGAGGCACCATATAAATGATAGTGAATATTTTAGGAATTTATAATTAAGCGTTTATATTAATCTGATTATTGAATATATAATTAGAATTTTAAATTAATAAATATAATTAAAATAAAATAAATTTTTATAAAATATATTCAAAAATAAAAATATTATTGTCCTAGGATTTTATGATACTTATATGAGATCTCAGTAAATTTTTTAATGGATTATAAAAGCAGTTTTAAATTTCAAATGTGTATTTTTCATGAAAATTATAATTTTATTTAAAAATTGTGTTTTTCATATCTATAAAATCATTCATATAAAATGAAGTGCATATTTTGAATTCTAAATGTCTAAAAATTTTAATAGTGAATTTTTTCACTTTTTTATGAGATACATGAATTTTTGGTTAATAGTAAAATACAATTATTTAGAGTATAAATATATTATAACATAAATACACTATTTCATAAATCATTGATAATTTACAAATCAATTTGGTCAAACTCATATATAATTATTACTATTTAGGGTTACTAGAATAAAACAATAC
Organism: Viscum album; assembly: GCA_963277665.1. Lineage (NCBI taxonomy): Eukaryota > Viridiplantae > Streptophyta > Magnoliopsida > Santalales > Viscaceae > Viscum > Viscum album. The sequence goes on along the minus strand of OY728164.1, from coordinate 914,793,883 downwards.
AACTTATCATGAGAAAATTATTAAAATTTGGAATAAGATATTCAAAAATCATTCCTCTCCTCTATTATAAAAGCCACCCATCAATCCCTCTTCTCCTCACTCTTTTACGGCTTGAATGTACGGACCTAAAAATAGTTCCCTAGAGATAATATCTTATTTTATTAAATTATTATATAAAATTGATGTCACATACCAAAGGAATGAATATATTATTATCTTTAGAAAACAATATAGACACATAAGTCCAACATGATGACTTGATGGAAAATACTACATATCAATTTATTCTAAATCACACATATTATCCTATATTATCCTTGAAATTAATTCTTAATATACCTCGTCACAACCTAAGGAAAATAAAATTTCTGAAATGGGTGAACTCAGATGCCTATTAAGGTAATTAATGTAGTTGAATAATTAATAAACTTAAACAATAAGTAGGATAAACAACTAAAAATGAATTCCTTTAAAAATAAACATGAGCATAATATAGAAGGAATAAAAACTGAATAAATAATGTCATTAATCATAACCATGTATATTATACTAGTCTAATAATTACATGTACTATCTATCTCTAGTTTCATAATTAAGTAATGTATAATTCAAAACTTCATAATCATAATGTCAAGGCCTTATTCCAAGACCATAAATAAAAAAGTAAAAAACCAAAATAGTTTGTCACCTTAGACCTACTAAAGAATAAAGGGAATATATAGGTCCCCAAACATCCCATAATTAATCCAATTAATTACCCTTATGAATAGATATAGTCATAAATGACATAAACATTCATATAGATATTAATATATAAAATATAAATAACATTCACCAATCATTAAACATAAACACTAACTATTTCGTGTAATGTGGTGAATGGTATCATGAAATCACATCCATAGTCTAATTTATCATAGATAAATAAATAAAAATGGTATATTATATCATAATATATTAATGCAATATTTTTTATATGAATCAACACGAGTGTTGAAAAAGATTAAAATACTCCTATAAAATCATCGACTAATTCTTTAGATAAATACTCTCTTACTATGAAATGAATAGTTGATTTGGAAAATTATTTATATAAACCAATAATTAAATTAAGGTATATATTTAATAATAAATTGGGTGATTTATAAAAAATAATGGTTTCTAAAAAAATATTACCATGTTCCCTTAAATATATGTAAGAGTTATATAAATTCCATTGAATCTGGCTTGTATTTTGGGAGGAATTTTAAAAATATTCTTTCAAAACATGTAACTCCACATAAAAAAATAAAACTTTTTTTGGTAAATATATATATAAAAAATCAAATTATTAATGTTATGTAATTAATAATAAATAATAAATTAATTTAGGTGTGTATAGAATAAGATTAACCGGAATGAAATTTGTGTTCAGGTAGAAAACTCTTACCTTATGTACGAACAGGTTATCCACATGACCATAACATTACAGATAATCAAATAAAACCCATTAAATAATTAATTAACAACATTTTATACATTTATATGATTCATTATTGTTTTATTACATTAATTTAATTCCATATTTATATGATTAATTAATTAACTCTACCATTTTGGAGTGTTTGTTTCTTTGATTTTCATAATTGAAAGCTTGTTTATAATTAATTTATTTCATATGGACGGTATATAATTCTCTAGAATGTGTTTTATATGTTAATAATTAAAATTAATTATATTAAATTGTAATATTATTAATTTTGTTATATGGTATTAGCATTATTTATTATATGAACCATTAATCACAATCCATTAGATTATTTTGGCGGTATTTGGAATATGGCGAACATGTTATGTTGTATGTGTTAATATTAAAATATATATAATTGTTATAGAACATTAACTAGGTTATTATAAATATATTATAGATTGTTTCAATCATAAAAATGGTTTCATTTCCAAATATGAATGTTAAATTGATAAATTAATGTTGGTCATTCATAAAGGTTGTAAATCAGTACCTCACGGATGATGATTTTGTTTTCTAAATTAAAGGGAAAAGAGTAAGGATATTGATGATGGATGTTCCATTAATATGATATAATTCCAATATATATATTATTATGGATTAACCATGATCATATTTATATATTAGGTGAGTGAGAGACTAGTAATAGAAAATATATAGAACTGAAATTGAATTAAAAGTGAGGAGGATTTAACTCTTGAAATATCTTCTAGGGGAACCTCCTTAAGAGATGGGGTTTCAGACATTTGGAAACATCAAGGAATTATAGATGTGGAGAGGGACTATAAAAATGTATTTGGGAAGATCTTTTTGGATCATCAGTTCTTAAAAGATTGAGGATAAGAGGGATTTAGGGGTGGCTTTTATAGTGGAAGAGAGAACTGATTTTTGAATATCATATTCCTTTTTTTTATTATTTTTCATAATACAAGCAATATTATATGATTATTGTGACAAAAATAGTAATAAGTGAATTTTATTTATAACTATTGGTTTCTTATATCATCTATTATGCAAGTAATAGTTTATTTATACGAAAAATCACGGTATTTTACTGTTTATACAAAATTCAAGTATTTAAGAAAAATTTCAAAAAATCATCAGAACTATTATTCACTATGTATAAATAAAAAATGGTCTCTATTTTATCATAATAATATTCTAAATATTTGGGAATTAATTTTTAATTAAAATCATTATTTAGTTCAAAAATAATGTATTTATGTTTAAAACTAATGCTATTATATTTTCAAAAATTAACTAAGGCCTCGTAAAATTATCCAAAAATCATAAGAAAAAATATTTATTTAGGAATAATATTTTTATATGTGAATTTTGTTTTTTAAAAATTTATTAATTGAAATTTTTTTTATATATTTATTACACCCATTAATATCGAAACTTATTTATTAATTTTTAAAATATTCACACTCATTTATATGGGGCCTAATTTTTATTTATACCAACATTTATGAGGTTATTATTTATAAGTGAATATTAATTTTTATAAGGGTATGTCGCTATTCATAATGGTATGTTACTATTTAACAAAAATATATGTTGATCATATGAGACTCTAAATATCTTACTGCTCGCAACAGGGTATGTTAATTTTTCAAAAAATTAAAATCACATAAGTGGTAAAATTATGTCTATTGATTAGGTTATAAAATAATACTATATATATCAATGTGTTTTTTTCCATAGACAATGTGTTGAATGAATTTGATAATAAATTAACCTTTAAATTCTTGGGGTATTACATTCTTCCCCACTTACAAAAATTTCAACCTCAAAATTACCAGAACGTTACCTCATAATAATATTTGGGTATATCTTCATCACAAGCTCATAAGCCTTCCATGCCGCCTCTTCAATTTTATGTTTTTTTCCATAGTACATTTACCAACAGTGTTTTCAAATTCATTTTCAACTATTATTTAGTGTCAAAAATCTAGATTGGCTCTAAAGGGTAAGATAAGTCATGTTCCAATTCTATACCTTTAGATGTGAGCACATGTGTATAGTCTTGCATGTAATATCTCTATAATGAGACATATAACATATTAAGTACCTTATAAAGGCCAGGCAGCATTTCCAAATTATAATCAACAACTCAATTTTATCCAAAATTTCAAATTGTCTTTTACACCTAGGGTTCAATTTCCCTTTCATTCCAGATATTATAACACCCTCCATAGAAATACAATCCATAAAACGTGATATCCCTTCTGAAAATCCAAATCCTTCCCACAATTATTATTATAAATCTTATTCATACATTGAGATTCTTCAATATGAGTTTGAATATTTGTTACATTTTTTTTGTTTCCTCCACAAGATCTGTGACCAAAATCTTCCTCTCACCTACTTCATCCAAAACTTTTGGTGTACCACATCTCTTTCTGTAAAATGCATTTTATGATTCTATTTGATTACCATAATGGAAAATATTATTGTTGGAAAAATCCAACAAAATTAAATATGGATCCCATATACCATGAAAGTCAACCGATCATGATCTAAACATGTCTTCTAAAGATTGGATAGTACTTTCAAAATACATGTTTGTTTGGGGGTGATAAGTAGTACTCAAATGAGGCTCAGTGTCCAAATATTTCTGAAATATTTTCCATTCATTTGATATAAATTGAGGATAATGATAAAAAACTATTGAAATAGGTGATCTAGAAATTATATCAACTTCATTGATATAGTGTTGTGAAAGGAAATCTAGTGTAAAATCCTCCATTATAGTGAAGAAATATAAAAATTTCACTAGTCGATCAACAATTACAAATAATGAAATATTCTTTCATAGATTTTTGGGTAATCTAGAGAAAAAATACATGATTTTTTAATTCAATTTCCATGTAGAAATTGGTATTGGTTGCATGGAATCTCTAAAATGTTGTCATTTAGCCTTCACCAATTGTTAAAATAATATCTTGATACATAATTTTCAATTTCCCTCTTAGCATTATCCCTCCAGAAATGATTCTATAAATATATGTACATCATAGTGCTACCAGTATGTATAGATAAATTTGAACAATTGACATCGCCCGATTACATCCTTTTATCTATGGTATATTGGGAGAACAAAGCCTCTTACGAAACATTAAAATTCCATCTTCATATATTAATTCTTCCAACATCCCATCATTCAAAACATTTATTTTATTTGGAAGATTATTATCATCTTCATGGGAAATTTGGATCATTTATAAAAAATATAGATGGGCGTCCAATTGAAAATGTAATGATTTATTTCATTAGTTAATGATTCCCATATCCATCCAATATAGATCTATGTTCATATGATCCTTGTTAATTCTCATTTTTTTAACTCTATGATACATCCTACTCAATGCATTAGATACATTAGTTTCCATTACATGGTGGTAGTGTATGGAATGATCAGAATTGTTGAGCAGCTCGATCCAACAACATTGCCTCGTGTATAGTTATTTTTTTGAGAAGATGTATGTCATGCTCTTGTGATCAGAATATATCTCAAATATTTCACAATAGATATAATTTTTCCATATCATTACTTCAGTGATTACAACTTCTAATTCAATACCATGAGCTGAATTATTCTATTCCTGAATGTCAACCTACCTTGATTAATTGGAAATAACTCTCTTATTAATCAAAAGGACACAACCAAGTAATTTCTTTGATGCATGACTATAGATCCCAAAACAACCATTCCCCAATGGTATTGTTAGTATCATATAATTTACTTATAATGTTTTTCGTTATTAAAAACATTCTTAACATTATTTTTTCAATAATAATGTGAACCCTTTATGGGTAATTTTGGTCAACTAGTGGGCTGAATGGGCTATGTTCAAAATGAATTGTTGATAATATCCTAATAAACCAAAAAAAACATCAAACCTCTGTTAAATTAATTGGAGTAGGCCATTCCTAAAATTATTTTTTATTTGTAGTATCAATAATGATTATATCAATATAGATAAAAAGGATAAAAAAGAAACAGAGTGAATCCAAAATTCACACTTTCTAAAAATATTATATAATTCATTTCTTCTAAGTGTCATCAAAATAATGTGCAAGGGATTATCAGGATTTTTGTAGATTTTTGGATTAAACTAGGATATAATCAATAAATAAAATTATAAATTCATAAAGTTATTCCTTGAAAAATATATTCAATCAGTCCATGAAAATTAAGGGTACATTAGAAATTCAAACATGCATTATTTTAATCTGATTATTCCCTAACCAAGTTCAAAATATTTTATTTTGAATATCTTCCTTTCTCAGAGACACATTTTACTCATTGATATTAACCGTTTCTCTCAGAATTTTGAAATTCCACTCACAGAAGTGGTATAAATAAGTTTTACGTGAATTTCCAAATTCTCCAAAGAGGCGGGTAAAAGACGGTGAAAAGTTCAATAAAATTTTTATATATTTAAATTATTCAAAAATTACTCCAATTAATTACAATGGACTAATATAGGTGGTATGTATCTATTTTTACCTTAATTAAATTTAAATAAAATAAATAATTATTTAAATTAAAATTCATTTTTAAACTATAACTCAGTGTTTTTTCACTATTCGTCAAAAAATAAATGTTTTCAGAAAAATTCAAAAAATTCACCCAAGGCTAATTTCGATATTCCGAATCCAAATATGAAGTCCATTTTGAATGATAAAACTTATAAAATTTAAAAAAGTTTGTATTACTATTCATAACGGCTAGTTTGATTGGTTGTGGGGTGTGTTAGAACTCGAAGTTGCGTACAACACACGCTATTTTATTATTCAAAGTGAAGTGTACCGTATAATCTTGCGGTGTTACATTCTCCCCTCCTTCAAATAATTTCATCCTCTAAATTTCAAAAATATTAATGCATAAAAAGACTTGGTTGATTCTTTATCATAAGTTCCTCAGGTTCCCACATTGCCTCTTCCATTTTATGGTTTCGCCATAGAACTTTTACTAGACGAGTCGTCCAGTTTCTCAACAATTGTTCTCTAGTATCAATAATCCTGACAGGATCTTCACAATAAGACAGATCGGGTTCTAGTTCTAATTCATCATAGGTGAGTACATGCATTGGGTCAGGCATGTATTTTCTCAACAGTGATACGTGGAACACATCGTGAACATTGGGGAGATTTGGCGGCATTGCAAAACGGTAAGCTACAACCCCAATTCGTTCTTGAATTTTGAAAGATCTGATGTACTTGGGACTCAATTTACCTTTCTTATTGAAACGTATGACTCCCTTCCAGGGAGATACCTTCATGAAAACATGATCTCCAACCTAAAATTACAAATCCTTCCTTCGGTTGTCTTCATAGATCTTCTGCCTACGTTGAGCTACTTTGATGTGATTTTGGATTATCTTAACCTTTTTCATTGTTTCCTCCACCAGTTCTAGGCATACAAGTTTTCATTCACCAACGTCATCCCAACAGGTTGGTGTAAGACATCTCTTTCAATATAACGCTTCATATGGTGCCATCTGAATACTTGAATGAAAGCTATTGTTTTAGAAAAATTCTACCAGAGGTAAATATTGATCCCACATACCCTAAAAGTCAAGTGAGCATGATCTCAACATGTCTATTATTGGTTTTAATAGTCCTTTGTGATTGTCTATCTGTTTGAGGGTTGTGGGTAGTGCTCAAACGAAGTTCTATATCCATGGCCTCTTGAAGACTCTTCCAGAATCTTGATGTAAAACGTGGATCAAGAACAGAAACAATCGATAGGGGTACTCCATAAAGTCTTACAACTACATTAAAATATTGTCTTTCCAGATGTTCAAGTGGTAGATCATCCCTTATAGAACGACAATGTGTTGACTTTGTTAGACGATCCACAATGACCCATAATGCATCGTTCCTTCTTGGAGTCTTTGGTAGTCCCATGAAAAAGTCCATCATGATATTATCCCATTTCCACTAAGGTATGCGAAGAGGTTGCTTGACTCCTCCAGGCTGTTTCCTTCCAGCTTTCACTTGATGACAAGCCATACATCTTGACACAAAATCCGCAATCTCCCTCTTCATATTGTCCCACCAAAAATGTTCCTCCAAATCCCGATACATTTTGGTACTCCCATGGTGTATATAGAAATTGGAACTACGGGCATCGTCCAACAATTCAGTTTTTAGAGCATGTATATTTGGAACACAATGTCTCTTCCCAAATTTAAAAAATCCATTTTAATACACAAAGTCACTCAATCTCCCATCATTCACAGCTTTAATCTTATTTTGAAATTATTCATCATTGGTCTGAGAACTCTTTATCCTTTCTCGTAAATATGGTTTGGAAAAGATTTGAAAAAGTATCGATTTTTCACCTTCCATGGTTATTCCCATATCAAACAATTCTAGATCCATGAATATAAAATCCCTCTAAACTCTCATCTTGTTCAAAACTCCATGATCCTTTCTACTCAAAGCATATGACACCTTATATTCCTTCCCCAGGTGGTCGTGTATTGTGAAATCATAATCCTTGAGTAGTTCAAGCCATCTCCTTTGCCTCATGTTGAGTTGTTTCTGTGAAAAGATATACTTCAAACTCTTGTGATTAGTATAAATCTCACATTTCTCACCATAGAGATGGTGTCTCCAAATATTGAAAGAAAAGATTACAACTGCTAACTCAAGATCATGAGTAGGATAGTTCTACTCATGAATTTTTAGCTATCGTGATGCATAGGTAATAACCCTATCATTCTTCATAAGGACAGAACTAATTTATTTCATTGAAGCATCCCTATAAATAACAAACCCATCATTCTCGGATGGTAGAGTCAATATTGGAGCATTGACAAATCTTCTCTTCAGTTCTATGAAAAATTCTTCACACTCTTTTTTCCAAACAAATTTAACCCCTTTGCATGTGAGCTTTGTAAATGGGTTAGCCAACCAGAAAAAATTCTGGAGGAAATGTCGATAATGACTTGCTAAACCAATAAAAATGTGTACCTCAGTTATAGTCACCGGTGTTGGAAAATCTTGGATTTCCTTAGTCTTAGAAGGATCAACAGAGAGTCCATCCTTAGAGACAATATGTCCAAGAAAAGAAATATACTGAAGCCAAAATTCACATATGCTAAACTTCCCATATAATTCATGTATTCTCAGAGTCTTCATGATAATGCGTAAGTTATTTTCATGATCCTCATGGGTTTTTTAGTATACCAAGATGTCATCAATAAATACCACTACAAATTCATCATGATATTCCCATGAAAACTCAATTAATTAGATCCATGAAAATAGAGGGTGCATTAGTCAGCCCAAAAGTCATTACTGTAAACTCGTAATGCCCGTACCTAGTTCGAAATGTTGTCTTCAGAATGTCTTCCTTCTTCACACACAACTGATGATATCCAGATCGAATGTCAATATTTGAAAAGTATTGATCTCCATGAAGTTGGTCAAATAAATCATCAATGTGAGGGAGGGGATACTTTTTCTTTATTTTTATAACATTGATATCCCTGTAGTCGATACAAAACCTCATAGATCCATCTTTCTTCTTAACAAAAAGGACAGGGTCTCCCCATGGAGAAACACTTGGGAGAATAAATCCATTATTACTCAATTATTCTAGTTGTTTCTTTAGTTCCACTAAATCAACAGTTTCCAGTCTATAAGGGGTCTTCGATATGGGCCTTGATCCAGGAATTAAATCAATGAAAAACTTAGTTTCTCATTCTGAAGGATGTCCATGTAAATCTTCTGGAAACAAATAAACATATTCTCTCATAATAGGTACATCCTATATTTGAACATTCCATCCCTCACCAATAGTCATTTCATTCTCTACCTCCCCAATTATTTAATTTAGTTGAGATACTTCTGGTGGATCTAGATAAGAATTAGGTGGTGAAGATTTTGCTCTAAAGGTAAGGTGTTCCTCACCATCATCATCAAAAATCGTAAACTCCTTCTTCTTATAGTAAATATTCGCATCATGGTCCGAAAGAAAATCCATACTGAGGATTATATCAAACTCAATCATAGGTATACCGATGAGATCAGAAGATAAAGAACATTTATGTGCTCTAATGGCGACTGATTCACAAAACATTGTTGCAATGATACTTCCCTTAGGAGTTTTGACTGAAAACACCCTTATTAAATAAAATTGTAAATGCCTACTTTTCATAGAAAAGTGGGAAGATATGAAACAATGTGGTGATCCTGAATCAAATATATAATGTGCTAAACTTGGGGAAACCACTAAATTACCTGCCACCGGGTCTTTTGGAGCTTCTACCTTAGTAGTAGTGATAGCATAGTCTCGGCCTTGATCCCTTTTCCTTTTTTTGAGGTACGTTCCCCTGACACTTAAGAAATTCATTTTCATAATGTCTCATCTCTCTACAATTGTATCATTGAACATAGGTAGCTTCTTTCTTCCCCTTGCAATCACGATCACGGTGGCCTTTTTCACCACACATGTAACAGACTCCCATTCCCTTCAAGAAAGTACCTGGGTGTTTCTTCCCACATTTACTATAGGATACCTATTCACCTCTTCCTTTATTCTCCTTATTTCAATTCCCATAGTGATCAGCAGATCTCTTCTTCTTTTACTTTGCTTTAAAGTCGTAAGACATAGAGAATTCCTTTTCTGTCTTGATAGCACATGAGACAATGTCTTCGTACGACGAGAAGGATTGTGAGACTAATGCTCTACGATGAAATGGTATTAACCCTTCAATGAAATGATCAATCATACTCCTCGGGTTACGTATATAATCTGTTGCATTCCTCACTAGACTTTTAATGTTAGCTTCATACTTTGCGACATTCTCATCCCCCTTTTGTCTCAGACTCAAAAATTACCTTTCCAAATATTCTTGATGGTCATGTGGAATGTATTTTTCTAAGAAAATAACTATAAACTCCCTCCATTCCATATTTGATACTTCATTATATTCCTTTTCATTCTGAATCAATGACCACCATTGATCAGCATCTCTTGTGAGGATGTAAACTACCTTGACATCTTTTACCCTTTCACTACTCCCCAAGGCCTGAAATGATTTCTCTTGGGAACATATCCATTTCTCAACTACCAATGGATTTGCACTCCCATTGAATTTTTGTGGTTGTTTCCTCATGAAGCAATCTATCATTGATCCTCCATGTTGTGGATCAGTGTGCTCCATACAGGTAAGGTTTTTTTTCATAACCTATGTGAGTGGTCCCAATATAGTGATAAGCTAATCAGAACCAGTTGCATCAGTAGCTCCACTAAAATGTTCTTGAGTAGTACTAAAATCCCTACATGGAGTGCATGCATTGATACGGTTTCCATTTCTTCCACTAGTCTCTATTTTTAAACAATGGAATAAACTAGATCAGTTTATGAATCAAAATACACAATTCCAATCTTTTAAAACACTTAACATAAATTGAACAGTTTATGGATATAATCCATAATCATAGAAATGTTTTCTTTGAGAAAGTATATACTCATAAACCCTGCATAATGTTTTGTAAATAAAATGAGAATTATCCTAATAATATCCCACGGGAGTGTCATAACCAAGTGTGCAGCAAGTCCTGTTGTTGTGCACCAGTTCCCGTTCGAGTCTAGCTCAATACAGTGTTTTTGGGTTTTACCGCTAGGTACATCTATTCCAGAGCCACATCTTCCTGCTCGTATCCAGACATGGATGTATTTCTCATAAAACTCACAAAATCTCTATAATACAAAAATTCGAGGATTCTCTTCGATATTAATCCTCACAGTCTATCTTTGGGCTATGTGCTCTAATCAACGTTTATCTAAATCTAGCTTCCAAGGTTTGTTCTAAACTTCTTATGATACCAACTATAACTCTTCATCCCCAGTTACCCAGAGTCGGTGCATTATTTCATAACGTTGGCATGATCACAAAAGATCATGTCTCGAAAGACCAATTAGTTTAGTATCCTTGGAATCACTAGATACATTCATAAAGTTTACATTAAATCATAAAATGAAAACTAAAACAACATATTGTCTCCACACTAATATCCCTTTATACTATCCCAACAGGTCATTCATAAAATACTTCTTCACATCCTGGGAAAAATAAATCATAGAAATGGGTGAGCTCAAATTCCCGGTAAGGATAACAATATAGAGGAAACTTTCAGAAATAAGCACAAACATTTAAGGGAATGTATAACTAAATCAAAAGCTTTTTAAACATGAACTTGAAAATAATATGGAAAAGATAAAATGAAATAATTTCATTTACTTATTCACATGGATATTATACTAGTCAAATAATAACATGCAATATTAATAACCACTTCTATAATGATTGAATGTATAATTCCAGACTATCATAACCACATACTCAAGGCCTTGTGCCAAGACTATAAATAATATTTTCTTAGGGCCTTGTGAAAAGACACTAGTTTGTCACATGAGACCTACCGATGCATCGAGGAGCTATATTGGGCTACACCCACCACTTATTAAGTCCAATGCATTCCTCATATGAACAGGTTTAAACATAACATAAATATTCGTATTAAAACTTGCATAGGATATGTCAATACATTCTCCATAAACTATGAATGGTATAAAAAATAACACATCCATAGTTAAACATATCACAAAACATTCAATACTATATGGATGTTTTGTATCATAACAAAACAACTTCAAATAAGCTTAAAATCCATCAAAGTATGTTGACATAGATGAAATCAAAACTATTTGAGAGAAATATCTCTTTTTTGAAATCATTTAAAAGACACATAATTAAAACATTTACATTGAAAATATTCTTATAAACATTTAAGGGAAGACTCAATGATTTTTTAACGGTGTAAAATAGCCGCACTCCCAATAAAAGTTAAAAAAAGACATTCTTAACTTAATTCTGTCGAAAAGGTTAAAAAGGACCTTGTTTGGAAAACGAAGGAAGGACTCCATTATTAAAATCTTATAAAAAGTCAAACAAGGGTATAAATGAATTTAACCCATATTATATAAAATATTAATAATGTTTTCAAATACATTTTTACGAAACATGGATGTGGATGATAAAGAGGTCCCAGTAGACAGTTATGTATAAACAACCTCAGATAATGGAGAGATTGAAAAATAAACCCTTAACTTGTAATTTTACTTGGATAAGGGTAGGATAAAATCCAGTTTAATGGTGAAATAATTGTTATTAAATTATAAAGGAATAATATTCTTTAATATGATATCATATATGATCTTTTAATATTGATTGGTTAATAATATCTTAGTATTATCATCGTTTTTTGTGTTAACGGATTTGTTTTTCTTTAAATTATTTGTTATGTGAGAGATACTTGTTATGTATGGAATGTATATTATTCATATCCATAATGATATCATGTCTCTAAAAATTATTTTTAATCATCAAATAAAAATTAGTATTTAATGGATACGATGGGGAATGAATCTCATCACGTTCGTGGAGACGGTAATCCGTACGTACACACGAGCGACAATATCAATATTTTGATATTAAAATATTATATTATTGAATGGTATATCATATATACAGATTCATTATCATATTATATTTATTATTTAAATTAATTACACACCATTATTATACCCATCCAAATAATAATGTATTGAATACCAATTACACCACGACGTGGAGACAGTAAGCCTTACGTATGCATGTGTTGTGAAATGTCATTCAAGTGATGGATAAATTAATGAATATGGTTGTACCATATTTATAATTACATCACAGTATATAGGAGATACTGTATTATTTATTTTAGAATAGAAATAACAAAGAATGAAGAATTTGAAGAATAAAGGAACTTGAAAGAGGGTGGTGAAAACATTATCTCTTCTTCAGGTTCTTCATTTGGATTTGATCAAAAGGGCAGCATAGGATGGCTTTATGATCAAACTAAGGCATATAGGATTAATTGGGGGATGTTGAGAGAATATTTGGGATGGGGTTGTCCAATCCAAAAGGCTTTGAAGGTGTGAATAATTGGTTAGAAGTTGTGTCCTTTTATAAGGGGGAGGAGGGGCTCTTTAAGAAAAACGTAAAGTATTATTTTATAATAAATTAAAATTAAGTTCTTAATGGCTCCAAAGTTGATTATTCAATGTCTAATATGGGGATAGGTCCAAAAAAACTCAACCAATAGGTTTTATACAGGTTTTTGTCACTTTATTAACCTTATCTTTTAGTTTTAACTCTTATTTAATTAGTGTGACACTTACCATGTCACTTTGTATTTTTATAGTATATTGTTAATAAACATACTATAAACATCCAAGAGACCCCGAAGTGGTCAATTAATTATAAACCTATCATGATATATATACTTTGTCTGAAGCTTATATTTTTAGGAATAGAATATCAATTAATAATATAATATTTGTTTTAAAAACTATTTTTTGGCAATTTTGACTCTATTTGGTATTTTATTTTTTTGAAAATCATAACAGCATTATTACTTAAAAACACTTTAATTAAATCAATAATAACTTTACATATTAACCTATAAAATTATTTTAATTCATAAAAAGTCTCACATTATATTTATTTTGATATTTATAATATCAATTATTTTATTATTTCAATAATTAGGAAATTACTACATCACCATTGTGTAATAAATAAATTGAATTATATAATGTCTAGAAATATAAAATAAAATACGATTATGTAGTAAATCATTTAATAATTCTAATTAATATTTATAATCGAATTTATATTATGTATAACCCTATATTAAATATGTTTTAGTAATTAAACATTGATTTAAAATCTTTTAACTCTTCTTTGAATTAAATTATAATAATTGTCCTAATATAATCCAAGTGTACCTAAATGATAATAATTTATTCTTAAATTATTTTTGGTTTAGATACACTTTTCCAATAGAATTAGGACATGTGTTAGTGTAATATTAATATATTTTTTACCCTTAATTGCCCTATTTACTTTTAACCGTGGTAAATAAAAGTAAAAAGTTACAATTATCCAAAAATTATTTTTTCCTTATTGTACCACATTTTTTTCAATGATATTAACTGTGTCTCTAGGATTTTATAAATTCCACTCACATAAGTGGTAAAATAACGTTTTACATGAATTTCCATTTTCTCATAGGAGGTGGGTAAAAGACGGTGAAAAGATCAATAAACTTTTTATATATCTAAAATTATTCTAAAGTAACTCTAATGAATTACGTTAAACATATATAGGTATTATCTATCTATTTTGATCCAAATTAAATTTAAATAAAATAAATAATTATTTAAATAAAAATTCGTTTTTAAACTATTACTCAGTGTTTTTTCACTATTTATAAAAAATTTAATGTTTTGAAAAAAATACCAAAAAATCACCCTAGGCTAATTTTGATATTCCGAATCCAAATATGAAGTCCATTTTGAAAGATAAATTTTATAATATTTCAAAAAGTTGTTATTACTATTCATAATGGATAGTATGATTGGTTGTGGTGTGTGTTAGAACTCGAAGTTGCGTACAACACATGCTATTGTATTATTCAAAGAGAAGAATATCGTAGAATCTTGGGGTGTTACACTTCTTGAAGAAAAGAACAGTGGATACAAACAGAGGAATGCGAGGGTGAATAAGTCCTTTATCACTCAGTTCCTTAATTTTTTTATTATTTTAACTAAATCCAATGTGGTTATTCTATAAAGATTCTTTAATATAATCCTTGAATATTGAATTTAATCAATAGATAACTCAGCATCCCACTTGAATCCTATGAAAAAATATCAATATATTCTTGAAAATTAAGTACATCCTAAATTTGAATATTTCTTTCCTCACCCATATATATTTTTTTCTCATCCCCACCAATAATTTAATTAATTATAGCTATTAGGTGTGGATCTAGATAATAATTAGAGGATGAAGTATCTACAATAAGGATAATAGATTGTACATCGTTCTCAAAAATTGTAAACACATTCTTCTTGGAAAAGGTTTTTTTGATCATAAATTGAAATAAAATACATACCGAGGAAAATATCATTGTTAATCATGGGTATGTTGATATGGATAGCAACTAAATCTTGTTTACTTATTCATATGGGGGATTGATCGAAACATCTTTGTTGAAATGATACTTCCCTTTTGATTTTTAACTGAAATATTCATAAATAAATAAAATTTAAAATATATAATTTTTGTTTAAAAATTGGATAAAATAATTTAATGTGATGATCTAAAATCAAATAAATCATTTTCTATGTTTGATGAAATTATTTAACTATCTACCCCCCCCCCCCCCGACAACATTAGGAAGTTCTACATCAATAGCTGTGAATGTATAAGTTGTTCATTGATCCCTTGGCCTTCTCTATGGAAAGTTTTCCTGACACATAGAAAATTCATTTGAAAATTTCCCATATTATAGCAATTGTAGAGATGAAAATTGGTGGCTTCATTCATTCCCTTATAATTATGGGATTTGTGGCCTTTTCCACCATAATTGTAACAAACACCCAAACCCTCCTAGAAAGTATCGATATTTTTCTTCCCAAAATTATCAATGTATGGAAAATCAATTAATACATTATTCCACTTTTCCTTATTTTCTTTCATATAGTGATCAATAACCCTAATATTTTCTTAAATTCCATTAATTTTTCCTGACATAGGGAATTATTTTTCAGAATTGATAGCACATAATACTATATCATCATATGATAAGAAACAATGAGAGTATTTTTCCATTCATATTAATGGTTTTTAAAATTCAAAGAATCTATCATTCTTGTTCTTTGGAATCTGTATGTTGTTTGCATCATGAATTACATTCCTTGGGATGTTAGCCTTATAAATTGATACATTTTCATCCTTTATTTTCATCAGATTCATAAATATATATTACATATCTTCTCATTATTCAGGGGAAAATTAGTTTTCTACAAATAGTTCTTTAAAATCCATTCATTACATAATTTCAATCGCTTCCTCATCCATTGTTTTTTTAATTCATGACCACCATTGATCTGTATCTCCCGACAAAAAATAAACATTCATGACAACCATCTCTCATTCCTTACATCCGAAACAGAGAAATATCTTTTCTATAGAACTTATCGATTTTATTACATGGAATGCACTTTTGGTCCCATTTAATGATGGAGGAGACAGTCACATAAATTATTCAAACATTTATCATCCGCATTGTGGTCCATGGACCTCTATATGGTTATGTTTATTGTTCATTACCTGAGTCAGCTACCCTAGAATAGTTTTATGTTTTCCATCACCAGTCTCAGCTCTAGAAACAACATAATTATCGTTAATAGAGGGAAATCTCTATATATGATACACACATTCAGGTAGTTTCTATTCCTTCTACTTGGTTCCATTTCAAAATGATGGCATACACTAGATTAGTTTATGAATCGTATTTCATAATCTGAACATGAAAAAACATAATATAAATTTAAATCCAGTACAATGTTAATCCCATAATCATAAGCATACTTTCCTTGAGGAAAAATTTACATTTAAATGCTAAAAAATGGCTTGTATATAAATATGAATTATCCTAGTCATATCCCCTAGAAGTGTAAAGGAAGATTAGTAGTAAGTCCCATTGTCATGAACAATGTAAATGTGGTCAAACCTAAAACACCTTTTCAGACTTGTTACTCTTATTTACATCTATAACAGAACCACAACCAAATGGATTATGTAGATAGGGACTTATTTTCAATGAAGATGGGAAAAATCAATTTCACATCAAAATTATAGGATTTTATTTTATTTTTATCCTCAAAGACTATCTTACGATTTTTTTGACAAATCTACATTTTATAAATTAAGATTCCATGTTTTCTACTAAACTACCTCTAATAAAAACTATATGGATATAAACAATATTACCAGTGCTAGATCTCTATATTATTACATTTTATTTTAAAAAATGAATCCATATCCTCAAATAAATAATAGTTTAGTATATTTGAAAACAAGATACATATATATTTTGAACATTATAATCTTAATGGAAATACAACATATCAACATCTTTCGAATTAAATATATTATCAAAGATTATCCTTATAAGTCATTCATAATATACAACTTCAAAACCTGGGGAAAATAAAACATGTGAAATTGGTGATCTCCAATTCTTAGTAAGGGTAAATAATTCAGAGAAAAATTTCTAAACACATTCACTAAGCTTGATGAACAACTAAAAATGATTTCCCGTAAAAATAAACATGACCATAAAATATAATTAATAAAAAGAGATTAAATAATGACATAAAACATAAAAATATTTATTATACTAGTAAAATAATAACATGGATTTTTAATCTCAAATTTCATAATGAGATATTTCATAATTCCAAACATCCTAATAATTCTATCAAGTCCTCATTCCAAGACCATACCTAAACGGGTAAAAACCAATACTATTTTTCCACATGAGACCTACCAATTAATTAAGGGGTGATATTAGGCTCCAACCATCACATAATAAGTCCAATTCATTCCACATATGAATGGGGATAAACCTAAAATTAATATACTATAATATTGAAATTAATAAATGAAATGATAATAAAATTACAAATTTATTATACAAAAACCCAAACCATTCAGATTAATATAGTGAATGGTATCAAGATATCACATACAAAGAAAAAATAATAATTAATAATTAACTAATATATGCAATATTATATCATATGTGATTAGTCACAATTTATAATAGGAATGAACCATATTATAAGAATAGATAAAAATACTCATATAAAATCAATGAGTAATTCTTAAGATAAGTACACTTTTACTTTGAAAAGAAGAGATATTTTGTGAATAAATTTTTATAAACTCCAAAGTAAATTAAGGTTGGTTTTTTATTAAAAAATTATTTAATTCATAAATATAATTGTTTCTGAAAAAAATAACAGACTGACATTGACAAGTGTTAAGAGAATGATAAATTCCTTTCAATGGGTCTTTAGTTTTGGGAAAATGTTTGGAAATATTATTTTAAAGCATATAACTCCCCATAAAAAACTAGTTGGTAAATATAAATATAAAATTAAAATATAATTTACTAACATTATATAAAAATATATTATAGTTTCATTGATTTTAGTAGATAATAAGTGTAACCCAAATAAAAAAAATTGATGTTGGGGTAGAAAACACTTACCTTGTGTCATAACAGCTTCTTCACTTGAACATAACATCCTGGATAATCAAATTAAAACCATTAGTTAATTAATAAATAACATTATATACAATTATTTTATTCATTATAGTTTTATTAAGATAATTTAATGTATAATTGATAAGTTATATGATTGAATTTTGTCATCCCAAACTGTTCATTTTCATGATTTTCATAATTGGTTTGTTTGTTTATAATTAATGGTGTTCATGTTGAATAGATATAATTCCCTTGAATATGTTTTATATGATACTAAAGTAAACATATAATCTTAAATGTTTTTATAATTCATTTTTTTAATATGTTATGGGGATGGGTTTTTAGGTTAAACATTAATGGAAATCCTTGAGAATATTTTGGGGGTGTTTTCTATATTGCGATCTCGTTTTGTTGTATGTATAAATATTATGTATAGATATGGGTTCCAGAAAATTAAATATATTTTTAAACATATAATATATTTTTTTCATTTAACATATTTGTTTCATGGCCAATTGTAAAGTAGGAATTGAAGAAGGAAGGTTTTTTGTCCACGATGGTTGTAAATCGGCACCTCCCGAACAATGATATATATTTTTAAATAAAAGAGAGACATTAAGGAGATTGATGATGGATACTATATTAACATTATTTAATTATATTAAATAGAATATTCTGATGTTACAATGATAATTTTGATATAGGAGGTGAGTGGGATACTAAAATAATAAAATAAATAGAATATTAAATAAAAGAAAAGGGATGAGTATTTACCTCTTCAAGTATCCTCCTTGAGAACCTCCTTAAGGTAAGTATTATAGATCTTTTGAAAAAAAAATGGATATATAACATGGGGATGGACTAGGTAATAGTATTTATGTAGATAAATGTCGTTCTTCAAGGATGAGAAGAGTAAGGTGAAGAGGGTGTGAAGGGTGGCTTTTTAAGTGGATGAGAGGAGGGGTTTTTGAATATCTTATAGTATATTTAATTATTTTTCCCATGACAATCAATATTATTTTATTATTTTCACCCAATATAGTAATTATTAAATTTGAATTTGAACTAATGGTTTCAACATTAGAAATGATGTATAGAATAGTGAAATTATCTTGTAGTATATTTATGCTGTAAATTACAATATTTTATTTATCCCAATAAACTTATGTATTTCAGAAAAATCCCAAAAAATTTCCCTAATCATTTTCTGATGTTTAGAATTTAAAAATGGACTCAACATTATCAGAATATTTTTCTAAATATGGTAAATTTAGTTTTTATATAAAATAATTTATTACATGAAAAATACAAATTTTAAATATAATACTGATTTTATAATACCTTCAAAAAATAACTAAGATCTAGAAAAAATACAAAAATAAATGGGAAAAGTTTTTTCTCTAGGAATAGATTTTATGAAATTTAATTCTATTAGAAATAAATTTAATAGTTTAATATTAAAATTACATATTTATTACTCACAAAAATGTCTTCACTTAATTATTAATTTCTCAAATACTAAATTTTATTTATATTGGGCCTAAATTTCATTAATTCTTACATGGGAGGGGTTATTATTTATAAGTGAACATTACTATTCATAAAGGTATGTTACTATCTATAAGGGTATGTTACTATTCACTGCAAATTTAAGATGATCATATAAGGCTCAAAATATCATACTAATCACAATAGTGTTTATGAGTTTCTCAAAATTCATATCATAGAAGTGGAAAAATAATGTCTATCAGCTTTGTTATATCTATTATCTATTAATATCAATGTGTTTGTTTCATATATACATATTGTTGAACTCACTCTATAATAATTTTATATGTTAATATGTGCGGTTTTACATTTATGAAACTCAAATTTCATCGCAGATACTATTCCCTAGATCCCCCCCACCTCTGAAATCCCTTATCCTTTGAAAAAGGAAAGAACCACATCCCTTATGGTGGTTCTAAAGAAAGATATTTCCAGAGGTAAATCCTCATCCCTTTTTTTATTATCATTTATATTTATTTTTTTTAATTAGTGCCTCACCCACCTGCTCTGTCAAAATGATCATGATAACTATTGTATCATCTATATTATATAATTGTATCATCTTAATGATGTGTTCAAAATAAATCTCCTTACACTAACTATTATTTTAAAAATTAAATCATCATCTGAGAGGTTTCGATTTTTGACCTTCAAAGACGACCAGCCTTCGTTCTCCAATTTATCATTCAATTAATCTGATGAATCAATTTTTCTGTTTTAAATGAACTATTATATTTGTATTATAACCTATATAAGTTTATTTATACTATATGTAATCATAATGTTAATACATAGAAAAAATAAGTTTTCAATATTCAAAATACTGCCCAAATAATCTAAATGATTATCATTGTCATTTTGACTAATAAATCATCCCCATACCATATTCCCAAATGAATTATATGAAAATTTAAAATTCATGATGTTAATTAATATCAAATAAATCCATTTCTATGGAATTAAATCCACTCCGCATTTACTAAATTAATTATAAAAAACAAAACTGATTTTGAATGTCAAGGAAACGTATAGTCTAGTATGACTAAATTCATTAATATAACTTATCAATAAGGACATAAATAAACTTAATAAGAATTTAATGATTCAATTACAAATAGGTAAGGTGTTTAGGTAATTACATAATGGTTTTAATTTTATTTTCTATGGTTTTTTTCTCAATTGTAGAACTTGTTCGGATATAAGGAATGTTTTTTCTACCTGAACATCCATTTTCAATTGATTTAATCTTATTCTCTACTTACATAAATAAAAAATTATTTAGAATCATGTACTCCTAATTAATTATGCTTGTATATTATATATATGTGTTCCCACCAAAGTCATTATATATTTCATATATAGTTATATGATTAAAAAGGATCTTCCAAATTTTCATCCCCACATACATGGCTATTTAAAGGGAATTTATCGAACTCTTACCAGTTTTCACAATCACCCTATATTATGCATTTAGAAGCCATTATTGTTTTTTAAATTCATACATTTTTTTATGAAAAATATAACTTAATTCAATTATGAATTAATATTTTTTAGAAATAACCCTTCTTTTTAATGTTAAGGAGTATTCCTCTTAAGAATTACTCGATGATTTTGTATGAGAATTATTAAAAACTTTAGCATTTCTGTTGATTATTATACTCAATAGTGATTAATATTTTATTATATTATCTAATATATTTTATATAATGGTTTATGATTTTTTTTTATTGGGGATGTTCAATCATGATACCATTCGCTATATAATTTTGAATGGAGAGTGGTCCTAATTAATGATTGGGGAAAGGTTAATTCCATTTCATATGATAGTTTCAAAATGAATGTATATTTTTTTTATGATTTTCCCCATTCATATGAGGAATTAAATGGTCCTATTACATGAGGTCTAGGGCCCACTATAGACCCTTGATTCATGGGTATGTCTCATGAGTCAAATTATATTGTTTTTTTACCTTTTTATGTATGGTCCTTCCACGAGTCCTTGAAATAATGATTATGATGAACATATTTATTAAATATCTCATTATGAAACTACATATTGATAGTACTTATTATTAATTGACTAGAAGAATAACCATGTTTATGTTTTATTTCATTATTTAAATTTTTTTATTCCTACCATATTATGCTCATGTTTTTCTAATGGCATACAATTTTAGTTATTCATAACATATAGTTTTAATGATTTAATGTATTCTACTATATTATTTACCCTTACTAAGTACATGATCTCACTCCTTTCACATCTTTTATTTTCACGATGTTGTGTGTGTGTATATTATGAATAAATTGATAGGACAATCTAAGAGATTATGTGTGATTCAATAGAATTTGAAATGTTTTATTAATTTTCATGTTGTATTCTTGAACTTAAGAAAGAGTTTTTATTTCAATGCTAATAAGCTTTTTATTCCTTGGTAATATGACTTCCTTATGTATATTCCAATGTAATAAAATAAGGTAACAACTCTGGGCATCTGGGGATGGGTCTTTATAGTTGGTATAAAATATAATTTAGTAGAAAACATGGAATCTAGATTTAGGAAATGTGGATTAAGGAACAAAACCCTAAGATAGAATTAGGGAATAAATATACATGAATATCATAGTTTTTTGTAATGAAGATATTGTATAGATGTTCTGATAAAATACATCCATATTAAGATAGTATAGGTGGATGTGTTTCTAACCTAGATGTACCTCATAGTAAAAATAATGACATGGTGTTTCGATCTCGACCCAGGGTGACATGGTACATGAAAATGGGCCTTACTTTTCACTTAATTTGACAATCTTGAATGATATTCTTAGTATAATTCACATCTTCTTTGTAATCCATTATGAAGGATTTAAAATTTAATTTTTCCCCAATTAAATCATGATTATGATTATAGGATTAGATATGTATAGGATATCAAGTTATGTTACATATTCTTCTAGATGAGATTACAAAATATGATTAATATTCTAACCTAGTGAATTCCATCATTTAGAAATAGTATCTATTTGATGAAATAAAAACTGCATGAATGGAACAATCAGATGCAGGGATTTCCCCCTATGTAGGATAATTATGTTGGTACTAGAGCTGTGACTGGAACTAATAAACTTATAACTATACTGGGATATCTAACTCAGGTGATGAAAAATAACCTTTCCCATTTAGATCACCCTAAACTACAATTTGAAGGAGAAATTTTAGTCCAATTTATACAGCAATGGACTCTATCATTTATTCTGACTACAAAACAATTCATATCAGATTAATTGATAAGATTCATAGAGAAGATTTTTTTTTATATAGAAAGTCACAAAAGGGATAAGGTTGTCATTGTAGATTATCCTCTTTCTAGAGATGCTAATAAATAGCGGTAACAAATTCAAAATAGAAGTGAGGAAGAAGATATTGAAAAAATTTAATGGAGGGATTTTAATGAAATCATATCCAAAAAATACATTCCTCATGAACAATGATAATAAATGGAATAAGATTTTCTAAATAGGTGAAAATATAGGATGTGGATGTTGTAATGTATAATGTTTACTTTTCAAGGTTACAGTAACTTTGAGGACTAAATTTTGACTCTAAAGAGAAATATTGATCAATTATATGATCATTTAAAACTATTCCTATAAAAATTTCTACTGTCTCAATTTTTATAGTATTATGTTGATTTATCCAAATGTGTTATCAATAATTATAATTAATTCTCTAAGACATAAAAAATTTAGGGAATTAATTAGTAGAGTATTGATGTTGGAAACACGAGAAATGTTTATAAGGAAAATTAAAAGAAGGGATGAACTTATTTTCCACCCAATGATAATTGTGGAATGAAAATAAAAAGTAAATTCCTAAAGGTTGTGGGTGTTTGTTAAATGTTTTGTGGAAAAGGCCTCCAATCCAATGATTATAAGTGAAATAAATAATCCACTGAATTATAATTAAGCCACTTCATAAATATTGAACATTATGAAATTGATTTTCCAAAACATCAAGGAATCATTCCCTAGATAAGGTCACGGGAGCGAGGCCAAGCTTATGTGATCCCAACTATTGATGTGGATGTTATTAATGATGTGGTGGAAGTTAATTTAATCATTTCTTCAATCATAGGCAATTCTTTGTCTGATTCTGGATCATCGCATTATTTTTTATCTTCCGAGTTCTCCATGAAAATTAGAAATTCAGAATATGATTTATTAATGGTGTCTTCAGTCAAATATCATATTTGAAGTCTCATTGAAACATTGATTTTTTGATCAATCCCCCATATGACACATAAATAATATTTAGATTCTAAAATTATCATTATACCGATGAATGACTATGATATAATCCACAAAATCAATTGGATTTCATGTTAGGATGAAAAAATATATTGAACGAAGAAGTAAGTTACAATTTTTGAGAATTTCGTAGAACCCAGTAAATTTAGAGATGAAATATCGATATATTATTCTTATCTAGATCCACCCCCAGTATCCCCATTGAATTCAATTATTGGAAAGTATAAAAAACAGTATCTATGGTTGATGATTTAAATCATTAAATTGAGGATGTACCTATTGTGAAAGAATACATTAATGTATTTCTAGAGGATTTACATGTAAATCATCCAGAGTGAGAAATTGAGTTTTATATTGATATAATTCCTTGTTCAAGCACTATATCATAAACTCATTGTAGAGTGGCCACTGCGGAGTAAGTAAAAATGAAGAATCATCTAGATGAATTGAGTGATAAATGAATTATTCCCATTAGTGTTTTTCCATGGGGAGACCATGACCTTTTATTTCAAAATAAAGATGGATCTATTAGGATATGAATTTATTATAAGGAGTTCAATGCTATTATGATGAAGAACAAGTATATTATATCAATCATTGATGATTTATTCGATCAACATCACAGATCACAATATTTATTGAATATTGACCTTCTATATGGATATCATCAGTTGCATGTGAAAAAGGAAGTTATTATAATGAAAGCATTTTGAACTAGGAATGGGCATTTCAAGTTTTAGTAATGCCTTTTGGACTAACTATGTCACCCTTTGATTTCATGGATCTTATGAATTGAGTTTTCACGGAATATCCTAACGACATTCTCATGGTATTTATAGATGATATCCTGGTATACCCCAAATTATATAAATTTTATCAAAATCACTTGTACATTATTATGAAGACACTTTGAAGAAATGAATTATAAGGAATGTTTATAAAGTGTATATATCAGCATTAATAAGTTTATTTTCATTGCCATATTGTCTATGAAGATGGACTCTTAGTTGATAATGCATAGAAAAAGGATGTTCTAGAATGGCCTACTTCAATGAACATTAATGTAGGAATGTAGTTCTATTTATCTAGCAGTTAATTATCAGTGTTTCATTTGTAACATCACTCAATTAGCTAACCTGTTAACCAATCATTCATGAAAAAGGATTAAATTGATATGGATAAAAGAATTTGAAGAACATTTTGATGAATTGAACATGAGGTTAGTGAATGATTAGATCCGGACTCTACCATCCGAAAACAGTGGATTTTAGATTTATAGTGATTCATTAAAGAAAGGACTCAGGTATGTTCTTAGGCATAATGATAGATTTATTTCTTACACCTCAATGAAATTAATTATACATGAAAAGAATTATTCAACTGCTAAAATTGGGTTAGTGGCTATAATATTTTCTCTAAATGTATGGATACATTGTCTTTGTAGTGAATGGTATGAAATATATATAGATTACAAGAGATTAAAATATCACTTCTCATAAAAAAATGGAAAATAAGTCCATGGTGATTTCTTGATCTACAAAAAGATAATTATTTTTCTATGCACTACCACCTATGAATGGAAAATAAATTAGATGATTCATTGACAAGAAAGGATCGTGGAGTTTTAAAAAAAATTACGGTTGAAAGGATATTGTATTCTTCTATCTAGTAAAGATATATATTTGAATTATCAAAGAGGGATAAATATATTTAATTTTTCAATTGGTTTCCCGACAATATTTATTGTAATTAATTAAAATATCTCATCCTGATGATGAGAATATTCTAAAGAAAACTAGAGGTGTGAATGATGGGATGTTGCATGACCTTGTATGTGAGGATGGAATTATAATATCTGTGAAGAGGATATATGTTCCCTCTATACTTGATCGGAAATGGGTGTTTTTGGATGATTCCCACAGTTCTACATTCCTTATACACCATGGTAGAGCTAAAATGTATATTGAATTGAAGGAACATTTATGGTGGGACAACATGATGTTGGAAAAACTAACTATATTTCCCGATATTTTGTATGTCAACAAGTGAATTTTGAAGGAAACATCCTTTTTGATTCTGGAAACCACTAATTATTCATACATTGAAATGGGATGAAATAACTATATATTTTCTTCACACGATTTCCCAAATCTAAATTAATTATTGATGCTATATAGGAAATTTTTTATCAATATAAAAAATCTCCACATTTCATCAAAATACTAAAGGATTTTCCACTGGAGCGGCTTTCACGACTCTATACAAATGATGTTGTGAGGCTTCATGGAGAACTTCTCTAATTTTTTTAACTGTGATATAGGATTCACATCAAAATTAATAAAAAATATTCAAAATAATTGATACTGGGCATATATTCAATACTTATTATCACCCACAAACTGATAGGAAATCAGAAAGGATGATCCAATCATTAGAAGACATATTGAGATAAGTTTCATTTGAATTTCAGGGTATTTGGTGTAAGTATTCACCTTTTGTGGATTTTTCTTATAGAAATAGTTTTCATTTTAGTATTCAAATGGATCCCTATAAAGCATTGTATGAAAAGAGATTTCATACACCAACATGTTGGGATGAAGTTAGTAAAATGATGGTTGGGGCCCATAGCTTTTGAGAAAAAAATGGAAAAGGTAGAGACTATTCAAGTACATATCAAAATAGCTCAATGTAGGAAAAATATCTATGCTGATAATTGAAGGAAGCATTTTAAATTTCAAGAGGGAGATCATGTTTTCTTGAAAGTATCTTCTTGGAAGGGCATTATATGATATGGAAGGAAAGGGAAACTGAGCCCCATGTACATTTCCCCTTTTGAAATTATAGAGAGAATTGGAACTATGGCTTATCATTTGTAAATACCACCTAGACTTTCTATGATATAGAATCCATTCCATGTCTAATTATTAAGAATGTTCATGCCAAACACAACACATGCCCTCATTTCTAAAGGTATAGAATTGGAACCTGACATATCAAATTGTGAAGAGACTATTAGGATTATTGACAGTAAAGAACTTGTGTTATGGAATTGGATGACTCTAATAGGAATGGTAATTTGGAAAAATCCTAAAATAAACGTATAAAAATATGATCATGAAGAATATATGATGAAAAACTACTGAAATCGTTTTTTATGGTAACATTTTTGTAATTTCTAGGATGAAATTTTTGTAAGATGGGAAATAATGCAGCACCCCAATAATATAAAATTAATATTAATATTTAATTAATTAAAAACTGAGTCTATATGAAACAACATTTTGATATAACATAGAAAATTAAGAAAATCCTTCAACATATGTAATAAGAATTTCGAAAAACACACATATATAGTTGCAATCGGTAAGATATTAATAGTATAATATGGTCAACTTACAATTTTTTTTGAACAATAACTTATCCATATTAATAGTAGCTTACCCTTATGAATTGTAATCCACCCTTAGGAATTGAAACCTCACCCATGTATGTAAAAATAAATTTAGGCACCATATAAATGAGGCTGAATATTTTAGAAATTAATAATTAAGGGTTTATATTATTTTGAGTAATTAATATTAAACAAAAATTTAAATTAAATAAATTATTTTTTCAAATAAAATTCATTTTCATAAAATATATTCAAAAATAAATATTTTCTTTTATGATTTAGAAGAATTTTTTCATACATCAGTTAAATTTTGAATGTATTATAAAATCAGTTTTAAATTTAAAATCTGTATTTTCATATAAATAATGATTTTATTTAAAAAAATAAATTCCACATATCTAGAAAATCATTGAAATAAATTGTGGACTATTCTTAAATTCAATATTTTGAAAAACATTTATGGTGAATTTTTTCCATTCTTCTGAAATATTTTATTTTTTTCTGAGTAGTAACACATAGTAATTTATTGTATAAATACATTATAATATATAAAAATTCTTCCTAACATTATGGATGTTGTAAAAGACCATTTTATGGAAAATAAATTCCATTACTACTATTTCATGTCAAAATAATCAAATAGTACATCTTTTCTTGAAAAAATTAATAAAAAAAGGAATAAGATATTCAAAAATCTCTCATCTCTTACACTATAAATTACATCAATCTCTCCATATTCTACTAACATCTGTAAGTATTGAATATTCACAATGTTTTTCTCAAACAATCTTACCTAACCATCACCATGTACAAGAATCATTGTTCGTTCCAAAAGTCCAAAACCCTATCCCGTAAGGTGGTTCTAAAAGAGTTTATTTCTAGAGGTAAATCATCTTCCATTTTCATTTAATTTCATTTATATTTATTTTTTTCATAGGCTCTCACTCACCTCCTCTATCCAAATGAGCATTAAAACTCTATTATCATCTATATAATATAATTATATCATGTTAATTGAATATCAATCATGATTATTCTTACTCTCTCTTTTTTATTTTATTAACGAAATCATCATCTTGGTGGTACCAATTTATATCCTTTATGGATAACAAACCTTCCTTCTTCAATTTACCCTTTAATTTTGGTCATGAAAAAAATTATATGGTTGGAAAAACAAAAAATTATTTTTTAAACCTATTTTATTTTATAAATATAGTATATATACATAATATTAATACATAAAATAAAACAAATTTGCAATATTCAAAATAACGCCAAAATTATCTAAATACTTGTCACTAATGTTTCACCAAATAAATCATCCTCATACCATATAACCAATTGAATTATATGATCATATAATATTTTAGATATTAATTTGAATCATATAAAACCAATTTGGGAGAATTATATCCATTCCACATGAACAATATTTATTGTAAACAAGAAAACTAATTATGAAACTTAAGAAAACGAGCACTCCCAAACAATGGAATTAAATAATATAATTTATCAATAAGGCCATAAATGAACTTAATAAATCATTAATGAATTAAATAACTATCAAAAATAGTTTTAATCAATTAATTAATTTTATTACTTTTATTATCATGGATGTTAATTTCCTCTGATGAACACGTTTGGGCATAAGGTAAGGGTCTTCTCACCAAACCACCATTTTCATTTTGGTTACAATTATTTTCTACATACCATAATTTAATTAATATTTATTTTATTTAATCCATATAAATTATTTTTAAATGTTATATATATTTTTTCAAAAGAGAATCCATCTTTATATTAGGGTTATTTCCTTTCTTTGAAAGGATATTTTAAATATTCATCCAAAAATAAAAGTCGGATTCAATGTAATTTATTGGACTCTTACCTATTTTAATAGGAAATCCATAATATATTCGAAGAAACAATTATTTTTATAAAATAAAACATTTTACTATGAAAATAATAACATTATTCACATATGAATTTATACAATATATTTCCAAAAAACATTTCTTTTCAAAGTAAAAGATTATATATCTTATGAATTACTCGATTATTTTATACGAGTTTATTCATCTACTAAGAAAGTATAGTTCATTGTTATGATAAATTGGGAATAATAATATATGACATCTGCCACCATATTTTATTGAATGGTTTTTGATCATTTTGGTTGTGTATGTGCTATCTTGATACCATTCACCATAATACTCTGATTGATTAGTGGTCATATTTATTGACTAGGGGATGGTTATTTAAATTTCATATGATACACAAAATTTTATTTTATATGTTGTTTATGATTATACACATTCGTATGATGAATGAATTGGGCGTTTTATGTGATTTCTGGGGCCCACTATAGCACCTCGATTCATTTGAAAGACACATAAGGCAAACTAGTTTTGGTTTTTACCCATTTATGTATGATCTTAGAACGAGGCCTTGACATAATGATTATGGTTTCCAGCATTATGTATTCTTTCATTATGATACTAGAGATTTATAGTCCATGTGATTATTTTACTATTATAACATCCCTGGATATACTCTATGGAATTATTTAATATATTTTTATTCCTGCCATATTATGATCATTTTTTTAATGGCATAAATTTTTAGGTATTAATCATTCCTAGTGTCTATATTTATAATTTCTTCCTCTGTATTATTTAACCTTAATAAGAATCCAATATCACCTCTTTCAAATGTTTCATTTAACCCAAACAAGGAAGAAGTATGTTATGAATGTATTGTAAGTATAATATAAAAGATTCATGGTTTTTAAAAAGAAGTATATATGGTGTATTTAATTTAATGTTTTAAGGTTGAACTTATATATGTAACTTGTTATCCAATGCTACTAAACTACTCAGGCCTTTCGGATATGAATTACTTATTAATATACAAATGAAATAAAATAAGGTACTAGATCTGTGAATATATGGTCGAGTATTTACTAATATGTCCTACTAAAATAGCATAATGGATGGAAGATATATAAATAAATAATGGAGTGAGGATAAGAGGTCTTACTAGAAATGTTCTATTACATTTTACGTTTAACTTATTTAATGAGAAATGAGGGAGAAATCACAAAACATGAATAGAGTAGGATGGATGAGTTCGTCCACCTGGAGGGAGGAAAATCAATTGGAGGAATGTGGAGGTTTAGTAAAAACGGGATAAATCATAATAGAGGTTATTTTTGGTATCATTTCCAGAAAATAGAAATTATCAATGTTTGTCTTCATGACTTACCCAAATTGTGCACCAACCATCTTCCTTCTACTACTTCACTAGGGCACCCCACTAAGGATACTGCGAAGTTTGGATAAATATGAACAAACCATTGGTAAATCACTATCTAAGAACTTATTTCAAATACATGGTCATACACACATGAAACAAAAATTTATTACTATCCATGTGACCAATAGGTTCCCACTATCTATTACTACATTGTTTAGGGATATCAGGGGGGCTGGAATAAATGGTTTCTTACATCCTAGTGGTAAATTATGCCTCCTCCACTACTGGGTATTTAGGCATTAAGAAAGCCTTACACTCTCCAAATACCAAATTTTAAAACCTAGGAAATGATAAAATCATCGTATTATGTAATTTGGACTAAAAAATAATGGTCCATACCTTTAGATAAATCTATTATGTTGTAGCTTTAACATTTAAGGACCGAGAATAAATATAGACTAATTATTTTTTGGTTTCCATTAACTATATTACAAAGATGTTGACCGATTCTCAAATACACTATTTTATATATAAAGGGTGATGTTCATCATTTTTTGATTCATTCCATATTGGTCTAGGATTAATCTAGATAAAGAAAAGGGATCTTGTAAACTATGGATCTCAATAGTTCTATCTCTATGACTGTTACTATGTTACTCATGACATGGTGTTGGAAACAGAAGTGATCACCCTAAAAATGTGAAAACATTAACTCATCGGCGAGTAATTTTTATTTTTTATAAACCATATCAGTATATGTTATGTCTTTTCATAATGTTGTTTAAGACTTCATCAAAAGAAAAATATGGGTTTCATTTAGAATTTTAATTATTGTATTTTTATAACATTGTAAATTGGATTCTTTTTGCTGAGTTTCTTTGATGAATGTCATTATAATATATTTATTTAGTTTATCTGGAATATTTTAAATGTATACAAGTACATATTGAAATGAATCCCTGCATTATTGAAGTTAGTTATATAGGACAACACTATTAGATCATAGTACAAATTTCATTTAAGTTGTATGTGTTGGAGCCATAGTTGAGAGAGACATACGTGGATGTGATGTGTGAATAAGATAGTTATGGTCATTATCAAGTGGGTTAGATCAAGAATAGTTATAATAATATATTATTTTTGGATTTTTTTTCAATTTTTTTAGGAATTTCTAAATTAACATCACTGCTCACACATATATGAAAATACACATATATCCATTGTGTATCAAGATTTGTTGAAGAATCCTTGATAGACTATTATGAACATATCATTAGTGTTACTCATGGAATGATATCTATTTGATAAAAATGTAAAATAATAAAACATTGGTCCAATATTTTTTATAAACATTCTTTTAGTTACAGTATGTGGGGAGAAATCGTGATAGATTTCATCATGTGTTTACACCAAGGCAAAGGCGGATGTGATTGATTTGGGTAATTTTGGATCCTACAATGAAGTCATGACATTTTATATTGATCAAGGTGTTGAGTGTTGTGGATTCTCTTTAAAAGACGTTTGTGGATTCATTTATGATACTATAAGATTTATTAAAGGCCTTTTATCTTAATAGCATACCAATTTTTCCTCGTGATTGTTGATTGGATTACAATATTCTTTTTCCTGTTGTTTTCTCCTTCCCTATTCATCATATATCCTAACAGATAGTCACAATGTGGACACCATCCTGCCACTATATTACACATTACAGGTCTATGACTAGTAATTTGATGGATCTTGGATGAACCATAATATGTTGGTTCTTCCATCATTATTATTTTTCAACATTCTAGTATTGTGGTTCCATTTATGATAATGTATGGATGATAATGTCATTATCCATTATACTAGATTGTAGATTTTGAGTACGAAGTATATTCTATTTGTGTGCTTTAGATAATTATAAAAAATATTCATGTGTATATATAAATTGTTATGGAAAAACAAGACTACCAAATGTTCTATGAAGATCATAGTCGATCGCCATTAGAGTCTAATTCCAGTGATCATGTGTCCTTTATGTTTTCACATTATTGGGATAGTTTAGGATTGATATAGTTATATTGATTTCTCTAATTATATTTTGTTGTTTTGAGGTAGTGGATAATATATTTTAGATAAATTATTATTATTTTTCTCTTTATTTAGATTGATAGTGTTTAAATTTACCGTATTCATAGTTTCCTTCCCCAACATATTAGGATTTTGATTCAGTAGAGTTAGAAACTATGAATTTTTTGACTCATATTGAGTGGTTGATTGATATCTATGGTAATTGGGAGAATTTATTTCCTGGTATATTTATCACATTTTTTCATGTTTTGTGGAGGCATGAGGTAGGAGATAAATGTACTTGGGAGTGGGTGTCACAAATTAATACAAACTAACACGATTTTTTTATTCACTAAATTAGAATTTATTTAGATGTTGTGTTTAAGATTATATTTTATATAATCATATAACTCTACAATTATTGATGAAGTTATCTAGAAATTATTTTTTTCACTAATGTGTGTTTGAGTTCATATTACAGATACATCCTTGAGAGGTTTCTCACAGACAATTTTTGGAAAACACTTCTATTTTCATTATATGTTTTATTTTTTTATTATGGAATATATTTTTTAATTTTTATCTAATTTTATGTCATGGGACACCGAAACACATACATTTTGAATTACGAATTCCTTGAAATGTCCAGATGGAACATTGGACCTTTCCCCCTTATTTAAATTTCTACATTTTCTCACATGGACTCTTGATTAACTACACAAACACGTAGTTTCTTCATGTTGGAGTTCAGATTATTTATGTTGTTTCCAATAATTTACATGTATATGAATGGCCACAAGGGCTTCAATAATAACTTTTTTTTATAATACCCCTTTAAATAATTGAGGGGAACAAATAAATGGCCAATTGTTTTATTGAAAATTAAATGTCTCGGAGGTCTCAAAGAAAATCATCCTAAACTAGACTACTTGGAATGTCTACTCTGCTACATATATTGAGACGTCTTCTCTCCAAATTCATATGGATAACCTTCTATGTTTATTATAAAGATATTCAAAAATCAGGTACTAGTGGAAATAACACACCCACTTATCCATCCAGACCTGGTTAGCCCAGATATTGTGAATGTTCCTTATATAAATCCTCATGTGAAAAAATTTTCATTATAATTCATTCTTGTTGCATCTATAATTCATGTGACCCAAAGGCCCTGAGGTGGCCTATAGTCCTTGAGGTGGTACAAAGTCCATGAGGTGGAATATAAGTCTTACTAGCTCGAAGGACATGGGTTTCTGAAGGACTTGACGAACTTTAAGACCAAAAACTATGGCCCAAATTCTGAAGTAGGTGAATTTTTCTAGTTTGTATAGTAAAAAACATTACCTACTATAGTAACTAACACTGTACCGACTATAGTACATCAATAGTACCCCGAAATATTCTTCTTCCCCGATTTAATATCAGGTATCTTTAAACTATGTTCCTCATTGATTAGGTGGGTTTCTAATTTAAAACATTGTCTTTCTTCTTATGGATGGTCAGTATAAAAAGGGGACAATATGATACTTCTTATGATGAGGTAGTTTCTTCCTACGGTCAATAATTTTTTTCATATTCAATTAATAATACACATTATCGATCCATTCATTCACACAATTTGTCATTTTCTTCTAAATAAGGATCTCTTGTCAAGGTTGGATCATTATTTTTGAATAAATTTCAATATATCAAAAATCCTATATTTTTCAGAATTATGTGAAATATGATTTTCACTTAAATTGGATAATTTAATGATGGAATAAATGTTGTTAAAAAGAATTTTATATGGAAGAAATAAACTATATGTATTCTTTAAAACTAATTCATTTAATTTGGTTATTTTTTCCATTTTTAATGAAAAAAATTAAATGAGAAGAAAAATTGTATATAACACATGTTAATATTAAGAGTTATTCTAGGTTTGGTATTTGTAATAATAATGTTTTTTAATTCCACTTTCCTTATATTTTTATATTTGTATTTAGTCCAGATGAAACAATTTTTTTAAATCCATGAGATGTCATTTCTATCACCGAATGCATTCTTGATTTTAATTTATTATGTGTTCAACATCTTGAATACCACTATAGATACTATAATAGTATGCTGTGTTCTTGGTAAAATAATTTTTGTATTTCATGTCCCTAAATTCATTTCAGATATATTTTTCCTATCATTCAGTTTCCATGATAATATAAAAGTGGTTATATCACAATATTTTATGGTATTTTTTTAGTGGGTTCTTGTATTTATTTCTTAGATAGGGGATCCTTGTTTTCAATTAATTTTAAAATTTTCAAATAGTATGATTTAATAAACCATTGGTTTGGTTGGGTAGATTAGGTAATAATGATAATGAACACTATTATATTTTAATGAAGGGGGTGGGGATAATTCACATGTGTTTATATATATATATTTTGTTGCCGATTTTTTTTCTCAACATATATATACAAGTTGTTTTGACAAATGTGTTGTTTTAATTTATGAATCCCAATTTTGTATTGAAAAAATTTATTGATTTATTATTTAAATCTATATCTACAATAATATTAATATTTATATTCAGACAACAATTGGTTACCCATGTGTATCACATATGATTCGAAAATAAACTTGAATAAAAAGATAATTTAAAATTAATCATTACTAGAAAAAAAATTATTTTATATTATATTATATAAATATCATATCTAGTATTCATGTAGTATATTTCCTAATTAATTGTTAATTATATTGGTTTTTTGGAATTTTACAATATTTAAGGTGACTAGTTTGAATGCAGGATGTGTCACAGTTAATGGAATTGTTGTAGAAGATGTGTTTTTGGGGAATTTTGGGAGTAGCTTGATTATTATAGACAAAAATAGAAAATGATGTCATTCAATAAGAATATTGGTAAATTATGGTTTATTAAATAGATTTATTAATTAATTAATTGATTTAAAATTTTATATAAATTTATTTTAGTTTTTGTTTAATATTCTATTTTTTGTCATAAAATATGATGATATGTTTCGTTGTTCTAAAAAAATTGTCATTAATTTAATAATATATTAATGTTGATGATCTTATATTTGAATGAAATTATAATATCTCTCAATTGAGGTTATTCTATATATGGGTTACATCTAGATCGTGGAATCATGTTGTAATGTTAATATCCAGTTGATGTTAAGGGTAAGGTGGTGAATTATCAATGTGAACCCATTCGGCTAGGTTGTTTGTTGTCCGGAATGAACATGTATATACATGTATGTTCATATTAATATTATTCACACCCCACTATCATTTAATACCTTTTACTAAAACCATGTTTCCCAAGGGGTTTTTCCCCCATCAATCTTATGGTTTAGAATTAATTGGTGAATATCACCTCTTCCCCCACATCCTTTAACTATTTTATTAAGAAATATCATAGTTTAGATTAAATCTTATCCATTTATGATATCAAACAATGTGATTATTTCATATATCAATATGTGATATGTTTTTGGGTTTATCTATTGTATGTGGATGTAATGAGGTTGATCTCCATCACATTAATGTTACTCTACCTCACTAGTTCTGATATTGCATATTGATGTTAGATGATATGGAAGTGCAACAAGAGTAGTACCTAATAAAATAAATTCTGAAATGGGATTATAGTCCCTATAGGTGGTTGGGGATGGAATTTTTTTCAACTAAACCACACTTGATAAAGCATGACATGTGATGATGAGTTTACATAGAAGGTATGAGAGAATTGGAAATTTTATTTTGTAGAAAAATAGTGGTAAGACGGAATGGAAGTGTATATATAGATCATATCTCAATCCTTTCATGATAATATATAGAAATTTATAGTTTCATTTGATATGGAATCCATTATGATTTTTAATTGATATAAAACCTTTATAGATGTATGTTGGTTTTGTAGTTTGTTCAATAGTTAACTAGATTGATCATTTAACATTTTTATGAGAGGCCATTTCAATATTAGTACTATATATTATGTATAAATTTTGTGATCATGAAAAATATAAAAAATCACATTTTATGTTACTAGGATTGTTTAGGGTTTATGATAGGCATTACTATCTTGGATTTCATAGTTATTAGTGTATCACAACATTAGTTTTTATTTGTTATTTACTATACATATATTATTTGAATTACATTATTTGAAAATGTGGGATCAATTAATTTATATTATGTTATATAATTGATGGGTTTAATGATTTTTTATCTTCTATCCTGATCCTTTGTCATAATTAGGATAATGAGTCCTATTTGGATGATTTAATCCTCACAGATTGACACTATCATATTTCTTATATGTGGTGGGCCTCTGGGGGGAAATGTTTCCCTTAACGAACATCCCACGAGGGGTACCATATGAGGGGTGATAATAAATTTATTAGTTATTAGAATATTTTTCCATTAAATTAAAATTAAAAATAAATAATTATTATTTTTATAAATAATCAATACAAAATCCTTCTTTATTGGGAATTCCTGTGATGATTAATTATATATTTTAGATGGAATATTATAGTATCTTGTTTTAAATTACAATTATTTATCATTAAAATTTATTTTATTTTTTAATAGATATTGGTAAAAATAGAAAATTGATTTTATATATGTTATATATGTTATTAGGACATCATTAGTTACAAACCATGTTAGTATCGAGAATAATTTGAACATAACATGACTTTCAACATGAATTGTTGTAATTAATTTCAACATAATATTTAATTTAAAATCTCATAAATGTTTTAAAAAGGTAGGTGAGTAAATATACATGAACACTTTATTAAATATTTCATTTATCAGATTTTATATTCTAATAAGACAATTGTTATGAAAATAGATAAATATATTTCATATGTAAACTATAATTTATACTTTTATAGAATGATAAAATGTAATTGTTTCAAAATAATTTAATTCTTTCCCAGATTTTCATTTGATTTGAATATTTCATTTCAACCTATAATGATGTGATTCTCATGGGTATTTTTAAATATTATCAATATAGTTATTATCATAACTAAATAAACATTGTAATTATTTTATAATAATATATTTATTTTCTTCATATTATTTAATATTTTTATAATTAATTTAATTGATCAATATAAATATATTTCAAATAATTTATTATAATTTCTTTTATATCATGGGTATAAATATAATATGATATCAAGTGTTCAATGTTGAAATTGGATGACCGATGTAGAATTTTTTTATGGATTAAGTTATGTATTTATTGAGATGTTCTGGGAAATTGGGAACTAGTGACTTTTTTATTAGCTGATATATATTAATATTAAATCTTATATTTATTTTATATGAGTTGATATTAACTTTTCCTCTAGTAAATTTTTATACATTTATTGATGTGATTTAGTAGAATATTATTTATATTTATTTTTGTATATATTCTATTTTGTTTATTTCCATATTTGTATTCATTAATTTTATTTAAACACCTTCATTATTGAATAAATAAATTAATAATATAACAAAAATATTTAGTTAATAAATTCCATTATAATGGAATACTATGTTCAATCCCCATTTTGATTAACCAGACATCTTCAATTTGATGTTTTTTTATTGAAAGATAATCATTCAAGTATTATTAATTTTAAACCTAATTTTCTCAAATTTAGATCATTTGAAATAAATAAAAATTAAATAATTAATTATATGATACATTGATATATAACCTTTGTTCTAAATGTGATTAAATATGTTCCATTGACACATTCATTGAGTCATGTGGTGGATTGGATATTATTTTTTATATTGTATTATAATAGGATGTTGTTGATTATAATTTTTATAGGATCAATGAGTCTCTCACTAATTTATGGGAAGTTATGATTTAGGAATTTTGGTATTTAATGGGTTTGTCAATCCACTCAACCAATTAAATAAGAGTATCATAATTATAAATAAATTTATAATAAAACTACATATCTATTTAAATAAATAAGTTTTTTCCTTATAATAAATAGCTTTAGTACCCTAATTGTATTTAATGATTTCTTTTAATAAACCTTAATTATTTTAAATAGTTACTATAGTATTTCAAATGTGTAAATATTATTAAAAAAATGAGTCAGTGTTAGAAAGAAAATATGATTTTTTATTGGATAGTGGTCTATCCCACTCTAAGAATTTATTATCCATGGAAGACGGGTTTTATTGAAAGGAATTTCATGGTTCAATGTAACTCCCCTAAATTTTAAAAGGATAACATTTTATTAAATAAAATATATGAAATGAATCACCAATCATATAATGAAATATAAAATCCCAAGAAATTATAGTAAATTCAATATTTAAAACAAATTCAATATTTAAAATTATATTTAAATGCACACAACACCTAGTCATCATGAGACACATACCTAAATGATTTTTTGATAGATTGTGTTAAATAAAAGAATGAATTTTACCGAATAATATTAATATTTTTTATTTAAAATGATTATTATCTATTTTTCACTAAATTGGTGGTTATATGAGTAATAAATAACTTATGAAAATAGGTGTTTGATTTCATCGGATGTTCATTAATTTTAAATTTTAAAAATCTAACCAAATATAAAGTATTTTTTTATAATAATCTCTTTTTCTTCCAATTGACTTTTGTCCAAATAAATTAAATTAATTAAAATATTTGAATAACCATAATGAAATTTATTTATTATATTTTATATAATGTTATTTCACCTTATTCAAATATATTTTATATTCACAAGAATATAGTAATTGAAATTTTCCATGTTTAAAGAATTATGCTTCTAAATGTAGTATTTTAACTTTTAAATGACTGAGTTTTTTAAAAAAATATTATTTTAAATTTTATTAAATATTATTGGAAAAAAATAATTTTCAATTATAAAAATTTTAGATAAAAATTATATGAATCTGAATTCTTTTTATTTTTCTAAGAATTGTTTTTAAGAAAATAGTTAAAAATAATTAATTTTAATTGAACACTTACCTGAAAAGTAAATAATTTATAATGATAATTTATAATATAAATTTTTATAATATATATATATATATATATATATTTATCCAATTTTGAGAATTGGAATTATATTTTTATTGAATTTATTTTGAAAATAATACTAAACATTGTAACATTTTATATTATAAAATCTACTTTATCCACCCTCTTATGGAAATAATTTTAAAAATATTATTCCAATTTGGTAAATTTAAAACCAACTAATTGATAAGATATTTTGAATCAAAATAATTTATAATATATTATAACTTAAAAAAAATTTCTTTCCATAGAGATTATTGACAATGGTTAAAATTTATTGCAGCGGTTAAGTGAAAAATGTGTTTGCTGAGGGAAACAAATTAATCATAATGGACCAAATGCTCTAAAAACATCTCAAACCCTCATTTTCTGGAGCTATATAGACCATTAAAATTATATTATTGAGTCTATTCCATTACAATATAAAATTTACATGGAAAAAATGTTGGTGTAATTATATATTTTCAAAAAATACAAGAGTACCAGTGCTCCCACTTATAAAAGACCACCCCATATCCTTCTATCTTCATGAATTAAAATTGCATTGGATCCATAAAATCAATCAATTATCACAAACCAAAATCACATATTTCATTCTGGAAGGATTTTTTGTAATAGAAACATCATTCAAGGATTTAATAAAAATCTTTGGAGGTTACCCGAAGAATATGTGATATCATTCTAAAATCATTTTAATTTTATTCCCCCCTCCACAACATTAAAATAAAATTATTACATAGATATTTAATAAAAATTATATCTTATATATATATATATAATTTTTAAGGTGTTCAACCAAACATTCACTAACATCAACAAGAAGGTTACTAAATCCTCATTCGTGTGTACAATAGACAACTTCCTCATTAACTGATGTTGTTTGGATTTCAATTACGAACAATCATGGTTGAGAATAATTTTGTAAAAACTATTATTATATGATACATATGAAATTTTTTATATTATTATTCTTCTTATGTTAATATATCACTCATTACATCATTCATTCCATTGTTTTTGAATACAATAACATCCCTTGGGTGTATGAAAAACTACCATATCAAGAAGTGAAGTGATTAGTTCATGATTTAGATGAAATATATGAATAACATGTTTAATAAAAATATATGATATATAAGACCTAAAATTTATATTTTATGGATAATTTATAAATATCATTTATATTTTTTCATATATTACTAAAATAAAATGGAAACAATGTTCATGAATACATAAGAAATACTCTCTCCATGAACAGTGTATTATCGTTCACACCAAAAATTTTAATTGATTGAAATATATAAATTTATAATTAATACACAAGATATTAAAATAATGGATAAAATTCCAAAACATTATGTATTCATTACTTATTTATGATGAAAAAAACAACTCCAGTGATACCAAAAAAATAATTCCATTTACACATGAATGGATGAAAATAATGAATGATTTCTAAAAAATGGTTGATGATATTTTATAAAATATTCATATATGATACAATAAATATTAATAATATTCCTTAATATATTAATAATATTCCTATGAACATTATATAATAGGATAATGCATGTTCATGAATGGGAAAGCGTGTGCAATGTGAATTCGTCATAATTTATATTCTATAAAGAAATATTTGTTTGAATGCACCAATTTACCATTATGTGATCTATATACTTCCCCTTTATCATTTAATATAATTATTAACTATTTTTATGTTTAAATTTTTAATATATAATTAAACATCATTTTAAATTAATATTAATAAATTGAAAACATTGGTGGGAAATCTCACTTCCTTTTGGGATTATTAATTTTCTCTTAAAAAATCTATTTATTTTTAGCATTTTTACTTGAAAATTAAATTAAAATTTAGTATAAATATTAATTTTTAATGTATATATTTATATAGTAAACTATATTCCATTATTACATATATTGATTAGTTATAATTTTATCTTATTAACTAGGGAAATACTGATAAACATGTATCCCTTCCTGAATAGAGATATATGATAAGGTGCATTTTCTATGAATTAAATAAATTACTAAATATGTAATTAATGATTTGGAATGAAAAAACATGGGATCGAGTATATTTATTTCATTCCCCTGGATGAATTTATGGTCTCAAGGGATGAAATCAGTTGGAAAAAACCTATCATTTTCAAGTAGAATGTGTTTCAATTGTCATGTGAAATCTCATGATAGTGGAGATATTGATAGAAAAAATGAGTCCCATTTTACCAATTATTATTTTAACCATATTTTGAAAGGTATTTATAGTAATGGTATTATGTACCTTAGAATCACTATGTCTAAAAAATAATACCTTCGTTCATTGATATTTAATTATTATTATCCATGAAATATTACTTTATGGTTTAATATATAGATGCATTTCATTCTTATTTTAGTTTTATAATGGAATTGATTTTCATTTATTTAATCTTCGATGATAATTTATCTTTATCCTATTATTTAAATTTATTATGTTTTAATTTATCTACCATAACAAATTTATTATTCACTCTGGAATCATGATAACTTCCGTTGTACATACCCATTACTGAGAGTTTGAACTCGCCATAAAATTGCGTCCATTTACTGGGAATCCCTGAATATTATTATGTATGATATTAAATTATATCATCTATATAATAATTTTTGTTTTTGGAAATAATTATGTTTTATTTTTTGTCTTCAATTTTATTACAAGACTCATGTATTTGTCTAGATATGAAGACTAACAAACTATTCAGTTATTTGGTATGTTATTTCAATGAATATTATCCATTGTGATAGTATAAAAACACGATAAATGATTCTAGGGTATGTTTCACTGTGTTTGGTATTATGGTTAATTTTC
The DNA here is from genome assembly GCA_963277665.1 of Viscum album. Taxonomy (NCBI): domain Eukaryota; kingdom Viridiplantae; phylum Streptophyta; class Magnoliopsida; order Santalales; family Viscaceae; genus Viscum; species Viscum album. The sequence goes on along the minus strand of OY728164.1, from coordinate 914,750,697 downwards.
TACAAATATTTGGAAGTGTATTTATGAAAATACATATTCGCGAAGAGGACAGTATATTTAAATTTTAAAATAATTATTTAAAACCATAGTAATGATTTGTAAATATGATGATATTGTGGGTATTATTATAAATACTTCCCTATATAGAAATTACATGTGATACCCTAATATTTTATTCATTTTCATTTATAAATAAATTTAAACATTTTTATATTTTGGGTTGCATGAACACTGAAGCATAAATAAACACCAACATATTTCAATTTTAACAAGATATATATAAACTAATCAAGAAAACTATTACTATGAGTAAAATGAAATATATAATGAAATATATATGAATTTATCTTTTAATAAAAATTTATTTATAATTTTTAAATTAATAAATAATTCTTAGTATTTATTTTTTTCTTTAAGTATGTGTTTTCATAAAAAAGGATTCAACTTTATTCTATGAGAAGATAAGTTCAATAATTTTTTGATACATTTAGATAATTTAATTATAAAAATTAACACCATTATCGGCTTAATCATGTAAAAATTATCTTATTATTAATTTATTATAGTTCTCTGTGTGGATTAAATTTTTACTGAATAATATAAAATATGGATTTCTATAAAAATCAAATTTTCATTATATTAATTTATTTTTAATATATTAAATAAATAATAATGAAAAATAAGTTCATTTTAGATATATATATATATATATATAATTTATGAAATATAATCAATTTTTACACCTTCTTTCAAAAAATAAATTTTTGGCTAAAAATACAATTTTTTTAAAACTTGTTTTCGTTGAGTTTTGTGGGTATAATTTTAAAAGTAATTTTGAGTCATATATAATTTTAGTTTAAAAAAACCATGAAAAAAATATGAAATAAGGAGGTAAAAATGGGCATATATTTCATGTTCTTTAACTGATATATTGACACAATAATCATTAAAATGAAAGTAGTTTGTGATTTTATGAAAAAATGAAAAAAAACTAAATATATATCATTGTTTCATTAACAGATAAATCAACCTCATGTTAGAAAGTAAAAAGATACATGGGAAAATTTAAATATATGTTTTTTCATAAATAACTTTTAATTTAACTTATGGATATTTATTTCCATTTGACATGGAAATAAATATTTATACACAAGTGAATCAATAATGAAACCATTAAAACTAATGCTCCCAAAAACAATAAAAATTGTCAAATATTATTAATTAATGGGTGGTAAGATGAATAAAAATTATAAAATAAGGTATTATATTTATTAATTTACTTCGATAATGAATTAATATAATTATTTAAACCCTTAAAAATTATGATAGAATGTACAAAAGTAAAGGAAAGTGTATTATAAGTGTTTCTCATCTCAACATTATTTTTGTTAGATAAATACCTCATTAACATGTTATATATTTTTTGTGATTTATATAATTTATTTTTTTATATAATATCACTAATATCATTATATTCATAGTATTAAATTTTTTATTTGGTAATTATTACATCTATGCGGCATATGATTTAATAGATTAAAAATTGGTAAGTGGTGACTTAACACAATTTCATTTTGTTGGGTTAATATTTTACATTAATGATTATTATATGATAAGATTAGGATAATGTATAATTTCTATTATCTTATGTCATGTTTTATTATTATTATGTTGATTTATAGCTGATACACATAACTAATTAAGTTTATTTATACTCACCTCAATGATAAGATATATAAAAGGGAATTTCATTATAAAATTAATATTTTTATAGTTTCCCTTAAATCACTACATTTATCCAATGTCCATGTTTTTTAGAATATTATCCTATTATTTTTACTATTATGTGTTTATTTTTTGAGGTCAATTTAAATTTTATTTTACTTTATAAATTATATTTTGAATGTATTATTTTTTCATTATTTATATGATTTTTCTTACTTTTTTCAATAAAATACATAAGGGATGTTTTATAAAATATATTATTTGAGAATATATCCCTTATATCATTATGGCGTAATGATTTATTGTATCCCTTAATATAATATATGTTTATTTTAAAATAAATGTTTTTCATTTATCATTTCAAAACTCTTTATAAAAATTATTTATAATTCGGAAATACTATTTTTTCTAGAATAATTTAAAGTGTTCTTTCAAAATTATTATCTATATAAGATAAAATTATTTTATGATACATATTATGTTATGGGGATATAATTCAGGGATAACATCATTGTGAATTTTATATTTTTTACTTTTATTATAACACCATGATATTTATGAAACATGGATCTTTTCATCAGATTCTGCTATGATGAAATGTTTATGAATCCCATTTTGGTTCATGGTTTTTGATATAATGAATTGATTATGTTATTTTGGAAGACATATGTATGGTTTTTATTAATTTTTTTGTGGGACCTATATATCCAGGAAACAAAATGTGAAATATTAATGTATCATTAAAAAATTGGGAAACAAGTCCATGGTCATGATCTAATTTGGGTAATAGTTGTTTCATGATCCAATATATGAAATATTTGTGTACTAATACACTATGTTGATGTATTCTATTTATCATTGAACAGTGTAATTTTTTTCTATATTTATGATAGGTACACGTTTTAATGACTTGATATAATGGATAATTATTTATTTGTGATTATTTTACACACTTTTGGTCCAGGTATAATGAAATTACAATATTTATACAATAAATATTGTTCATGATCAATGACTATTTTTAGAGACCCGAAGCTTGACGTACATTGACAATACATTACATTTTCTGAATACTTAGTACATAACAAAAACACACACACAAGGATCATAATAGTTTAGTGTCTTTGGAAACTCGGAATATAATCTTCTAATCCTGGTGAAAGATCTTCAACATCTCCCATAATGATCTTCCTTTTTTTTAATACCTAAAACATTTATTTATATCCTGGGGAAAAGAAAACATAAAAGGGTGAGCTCAAATGATCAGTAAGGGTAAACAGAATAAATATCAATCACATCATATACATAAACGCATAACTTTTGAAAATCATAACCTGTAAAAGAGATCATAATTTCATAACCTGGGATAACTCATGGCAGTGAAATTTAATCACAATAATCATAACATAAAACATTAAACTTTGTGTCATACACACATAATCATAGAGAATCATTTCTTATTAGTCAAGACTCATTGCCAAGACTATCGTAGTGGACAAAGTCCCTTTCTGAACCGAGTCACCCTCGTTTCAGTCCTGTTTCACTGAACCGGTATAACCTACCATTCCAGCCATGTCTATCTCATGAGATATAAAATCTTTACCCAATGCATTGGAAGGAGATATAGGTCCCACCCATCTCATAATTATACCATTCATATGTGTGCCACAAAATCATAAACCATACATCATTGCATAACCCATGTAATAAAAATGGGAATCTTAAACATCATGACATCCTAAAATAATTCATATACGATAAAGGAATTCATAAAAATAATTCCATCACAACATAATCAAATTAATATAATAATAGGGATAAAAACAGAACCCTTTATTATCTTAGATGGAAAATAATTTTGATAAAACACATGAACTTCATTTTTTGAGGAAAATATCCTTTCTACTTCAAAAACATTTTTCCTTTCTTAACATGTCATTAAATTTTAATCTAAAAGAAGTTGATTAAAAATAAACTTGAAAACTTGTAAAGGAAGCTTCTTGGAAATAATGTTTTAAAAATTCTTTCATGCCGTATAAGTTAAAAAAAACATTCTTCGTACTTTTGTCGGAAAAGTCAAAAAGTACCGCATACGAAAAAAGACAAAATATTCCTATCATATCTTTTACTAAAATCCCACCGAAGGGTAAAATTGGAGTTAAACAATTGTAGGTGGATGGAAATAATATTACATATTGAAGAAACATGGATGTGGATGATAAAACACACCCCGGTAAATACCAAAGTATAAACAATCTCAAATAAAAATGAGATTGTGATATTTCCCTTACCATAGGTCTGATTTGCTTCGTAAGTGTCCGAACCTCCTGTATAATGATTTAAATAATGTCATTGACTTATTAAAGAATCATATTAATTGTTATTATATCATATATGGTTCACTTATGACTTTATATTACCCTTTCTTTTGTAAATTCAGGTTAAAGTAGCGTTTTGGGTAAAATCATCTCATTTGTCGTTTGTGTTTTAACTTGTAATTATTCATATGATTACATAGATAATTATTACTAAATTCCAGAATATAAAACATGATTTATATATAATATATTTTCAGAATATATATATATATATAATAGATCAGTAAATGGAAAGAAATACACCGTTCATAGAGACGGTAGACCGTTCGTATGCATGAACGCTATTTTCGTTTCCTTATTGAGTTGAATGGAATTATGTAGATGACATACATATATATACACATAAATCAAGTAGCTTTATAATGTCATATATTTCATTATTATTGCTTATATATACTTTATAGTCATTCTTAAATGGTTAACATGGAGAATGAATCTCATAGCGTCGTGGAGACGGTAGTCCGTACGTACGCATGAGCGATGATATCATTTCCATAATTATTGAATTGAATTGGAGTGGATGATACAATATATCAGAATCATTATTATGTTATAATAACTATGTATAGTTATTTTTTACACCATAATACCCATCCATGTAAGGTGTTGGTGGAAAAGCAGATTACACCACGGCATGGAGACGGTATTCCGTACGTACGCACGCGCGGTGATTTCCTTTTTCCATAGGATGGATAGAAGGTTAATTAGAGTTGTTTAATATTTATAATAAAATATTAGTATATGAGTGATACTGATTTTATTACTTCATAATGAAACAACCTTAGAAGAAGAAGTGGAAGAAGAAATAAAGGTGAAAGAATTGGTAACGGAAATTACCTCTTCATTGAAGCACCTCTTTGAGACCTCCTCTTAGGGTACCAAAATTGGTCTTTGAGGAAGACCAGAACCTCTAGGATGTTTCTATGGAAGTGGAGAAGAGAATTTGGCAGAGGTTGGCCGATCTTGAAGGCTCAATGTTGTGTGAGGAAGAGAGGGAGGAGGTGCCCTTTTATAAGGGAGGAGAGGGGCTCCTTTGGAAAATCTAAAAATATTATTTTATTATAAAGTCATGTTCGGTTTTAAATAGCTCCAAATTTATTTATTTCGAAGATAAGGTGGGGATGGGTCGAAATAATCTCATCCAATATAATTTAGACAATTTTAGGTTCCTATTTTAACCTTATCATTTAGATTTAACATTAAGTTAAATAATTTTACTTTTACCGTGTCTTCTTGTGTTCTTACACTATAAGGTTAATAAACATACTATAAGAAGCCAAAAGAAACCCAATTTGTTTATTATTAATATATATAACTTTATCTAAGTCATTTGGCCGAACCTTATAATTTTAGGAATAAAATAAAAATTAATAATATAATATATGTTTTAAAAACTATTTTATGTCAATTTTGACACTATTTAACAATTGATTTTTGTAAAAATCATAACATAAAGATATGTTCGAACAAAGTTAATTAAATCAATACTAAAATGTCATATTAACCTATAAAAGTAATGGAATTCATAAAAATTCTTAAATTACATTTATTTTGGTATTTATAACATTAATTATGTCAATATTTCATTAATAAGATAATTACTGCATCATCATTGTGTCATTAATAAATTAAATTATTTGAAGTCTAAAAATTACAAATAAAATACCATTATTTAGGAAATATTTTGATCTTTCTAATGAATATTTAAAATCGAATTTATCTTATGTATAACCCTATATTAAAAATGTTTTAGTAAATAAACATTGTTTTTAACTCTTTTAACTCTTCTTTTAATTAAATAATAATAAATGTCCTAATCTAATTCAAGTGGGAATAAATGGTCATATTTTATTCCTAAGTTTGTTTTTGGTCTAATTACACTTGTCCAATAGAATTAGGACATGTGTTAGGGTAATAATAATATCATTTCTACCCTTAATTAACCTATTTACTTTTAACCGTGGTAAAAAATAGAAAAAAGTTACTATTCACCAAAAAATTATTTTCATCTCATTGAACCACATTTTATTTACTGACATCAACAGTGTCTCTCGGATTTTTGAAATTTCACTCACAGAAGTGGTAAAATTAAGTTTTATGAAAAATTCAGTATTTTAACTACCACTTAGTGGTTTCACTATTCATCAAAAATTGAATGTTTTCAGAAAAATACCAAAAATTAGGCCTAAGCTATATTTTATTTTATGAACTCATAAATGATTTCTATTTTACCAAATTCAAAACATATCAGTTGCATTAATTAATTTAAAAATTATTTCCCGTCATCAAAACAAAAGGCGTGTTTTTAAGAGATAATAACTATCAAAAGATTGACACTTGTTTATAACTGGTTTAAATGTGAAATTACATCCAATGACCATCATTGTATTAAATTGTAAAAATATATTCTAAATATACTTTAAAACCACTAAAATTAATAATTTATCACTATTAATTATTTCGATTGAAAAAGTTGTTTTTAATTAAAAAATAGTAATTTCCACTATTCATCAAAATATGAAAGTTATCCAAGAATTACAAAAATTTCACCCTAAGCTAATTTTGATATTCCGAATCCAAAAATGAAGTCCATTTTGAAAAATAAAATTTAAAAAATTTCAAAAAGTGGTTATTACTATTCATAACGGCTAGTTTTAATAATATTTTAATAGCATATCGTTGTTTAGTGAAACTCAGTATTGCGTACTACACACGCTATCAAGGAAGGTCATGATTGTGTGTAATGAAAGGCAAGTCAAGTATGCGTGTTGTGAAAGATCCTTTTGGTGTAGCGTACAACACAAGACATTAATGAAACTAAAAAGAATATTTTTCATAAAATCTCGGGGTGTTACATTCTACCCCCCTTAAAATGAATTTCGCCCTCGAAATTCATCGGGGTTATAAATGGTTTACTATTGGAATGTTTCTTTAATCAAAACCCACATCGTAAAAAGGAATACCAAAACCAATCTTTAAAAACAAAAGTATGAAACATAACGGTTACACAAATAAACTAATCACTGGGTTTCCACATAGGTGAAAATATGGATATGGAAGAGAAATCTAACCATCATGTTCTGATGGAGAGTGGTAGAGAACATGGCTATGGAAAAGCTAGCAATCACAAAGCCATAAATTTGTGACAATCTAAGGTACCATCTGATTCATCAGATATAAGAGCACTAAGACAACATTTTTTGTTTTCAAGATCATTTCCCTAAAGTTGATGAAAGAGGAATTAGAAGAAATACTTGCGTGATTTTGGTAGTCTCACCGTTTGTCGTTCTATGGACAATTTCCACTTCATCTCTTAAAGAAATGAAGTTGAATTTGTCATTCGTGATGTGTTAGCAGATCATGTGATAGAATGATGGGTCATTCCATCTCTTTCAAACAAAAGGTTAGCAAAAGTTATAAGTTTGTCTTATGGTTAATCGTATATGGTTCCAAAAATGAACTTATACTTCATATATCATACCGCTTGATAAAATAAAACTAGTTTCTACTAACCAGGGACTTCCTATAGGCCAGTGGTAGGCGATAAAGGCCAGTCGCACTTCGGTTGTGGGTTCGATTCCCACAGCCTTGTCCGAAGCGATGGGATGTCGCCCGTCCTGCAGGTTGTCCTTTTTCTAAAGCTATATTACTATAACATCCCATCAATAATATAGAAAAACGTTTTATCCTAACTTATGTCCAACATAATCCATTCCAATCTTTTGTCTTATCTTAAATACTTCGATCCAAGATCACAGTATAAAGAAAACGATAACTTGAAATGTCGTCAACCAAGCATGTGAATACCATCATTTATCCCCCATATATCGTGTTGGTCACATTCCAATCATGTGAATACCTTAATGATGTATTCTCTTGAAAAATGAATACCCATTAAACCTTAGTGAAAACATGAATGCGGTCAAAAGTTAACTCTTTCCACATACCATAATCCAAAATTTCTATATACTCAAACCATGATATAACCTTCTCCTTATATCAGTCATGAGCTCATGAATACTATCAAACATTTAATTTTCTCCTTATCCCTTCATTATGCGCATATCATCTACATTCCAAAAATATCTGAATAACCTTTCATGGATACTGGTAACATTAATCATACACTTTCAAAACACAAGGAAAGGCAATAGTGTAACATTCCTTAGATGTCTCTTTATTCCATAGTACCGTGAGATTACTTATACAACATTACACTTGATAAACATGTAATCATTCCACTACATTCTTAAACCATTGACCGAGCTTCAACAATTCTTTCATCTCACATATCATTTGTAGTCTCTTCATCATCATCCACATAAATACTACCCATACGACTATACTGATTCTCTTCATGAGACTTTCCCTTAGGGCATTGGTTTTCATAACGCCTGTACACTCTACATTTAAAACATTTAACCATTGTTGATGTCGTAGCAATACCATTATCCTCATCCATGGTGTTAACTGAACCTTTTCCTTTGCACTTACTTGCTTTGTGTCCTTCTTTTCCACACCCAAAGCATCTTCCAGTTCCTTTGAAACATTCTCCTTGATGCTTCTTCCCACATGATTTACATAGGGTAAATTGAACTTTCATTCCCCTATGTTCATCATTAATCTCCATCTTTCTCTTATTAGTCGAATCAGGAAACTTACCAAATTTTACTTTATTGATCATATTATGAGATTTTTGATTCGGCATAATAATGATGCTTGGACTTCTAAATCCCATTTCATTTAGTTTCTCATGAATTATATCATTCTATTGTCCATCATATCCTCCATTATCATGAATCATCTTGTTTCCAGCCATTTTCTAAAACCCAAAAAGAATAGTGTGAGAGGCAAAAAAACATGCTAGGGAAAACAACATAATAAAGGTGGAGTATCCACAATATCTAACATCTTAGGTTAAATTCTATGATCGTTACCATAGTTCTAGGACTGTATCCTATACGTATACTTATCCTTAGGGACATCCCTAGACATACCTTATAAATATCACTAGGGATCTCACTAAAGTTCTCGCATCCTAGTTTCCAAAGTTTGACTAATCCTTTCCTCTGATACCAACTGTAGAGACCCGAAGCTTGACGTACATTGACATTACATTACATTTGCGGAATACATAGTACATAACAAAAACACACACACAAGGATCGTAATAGTTTAGTGTCTTTGGAAACTCGGAATATAATCTTCTAATCCTGGTGAAAGATCTTCAACATCTCCCATAAAGATCTTCCTTTTTTTAATACCTAAAACCTTTCTTTATATCCTGGGGAAAATAAAACATAAAAGGGTGAGCTAAAATGCTCAGTAAGGGTAAACAAAAGAAATATCAATCACATTATATACATAAGCGCATAACTTTTGGAAATCATAACCTGTAAAAGAGATCATAATTTCATAACCTGGGATAACTCATGGCAGTGAAATGTAATCACAATAATCATAACGTAAAACATTATACTTTGTGGAATACACACATAATCATAGAGAATAATTTTTATTAGTCAAGAATCATTGCCAAGACTATCTTAGTGGACAAAGTCCCTTTCTGAACCGAGTCACACTCGTTTCAGTCCTGTTTCACAGAACCGGTATAACCTATCATTCCAGCCATGTCTATCTCATGAGATATAAAATCTTTACCCAATGCATTGGAGGGAGATATAGGTCCCACCCATCTTATAATGATACCATTCTTATGTGTTCCACAAAATCATAAACCATACATCATTTCATAACCCATGTAATAAAAATGGGAATCTTAAACATCATGACATCATAAAATAATTCATATACGATAAAAGAATTCATAAAAATAATTCCATCACAATATAATCAAATCAATGTAATAATAGGGGAAAAAACAGAACCCTTTATTATCTTAGATGGAAAATAATTTTGATAAAACACTTGAACTTCATTTTTGAGGAAAATATCCTTTCTACTTCAAAAACATTTTTCCTTTCTTAACATGTCATAAAATTTTAATCTAAAAGATGTTGATTAAAAATAAACTTGAAAACTTGTAAAGGAAGCTTCTTTGAAATAATGTTTTAAAAATCCTTTCATGCAGTATAAGTTAAAAAAACATTCTTCGTACTTTTGTCGGAAAAGTCAAAATGTACCTCGTACGAAAAACGAAAAAAGATTCCTTTCATATCATTTACTAAAATCTCATAGAAGGGTAAAATTGGAGTTAAACAATTGTAGGTGGATGGAAATAATATTAAAAATTGAAGAAACGTGGATGTGGATGATAAACCACACCCCAGTAAATACCAATGTATAAACAATCTCGGATAAAAATGAGATTGTGATATTTCCCTTACCTTAGGTCAGATTTGCTTCGTAAGTGTCCTAAAATCCTGTATAATGATTTAAATAATGTCATTGACTTATTACAAAATCATATTCATTGTTATTATATCATATATGGTTCACTTATGACTTTATATTACCCGTTCTTTTGTAAATTTATGTTAAAGTAGTGTTTTGGGTAAAATCATCTCATTTTTCGTTCGTGTTTTAACTTGTAATTATTCATAAGATTACTTAGATAATGATTACTAAATTCCAGAATATATAACATGATTTATATATAATATATATTCAGAATATATATATATATATAATAGATCAGTAAATGGAAAGAAATACACCGTTCTTGGAGACGGTAGACCGTTCGTACGCATGAACGCTGTTTTCGTTTCCTTATTGAGTTGAATGGAATTAAGTAGATGACATACATATATATACACATAAATTCAGTAGCTTTATAATGTCATATATTTCATTATTATTGCTTATATATACTTTATAATCATTCTTAAATGGTTAACATGGAGAATGAATCTCATCGCGTCGTGGAGACGGTAGTCCGTACGTACGTACGAGCGATGATATCATTTCCATAATTATTGAATTGAATTGAAGTGGATGATACAATATATAAGAATCATTATTATGTTATAATAACTATGTATAGTTATTTTTTACACCATAATACCCATCCATGTAAGGTGTTGGTGGAAAAGCAGATTACACCACGGCGTGGAGACGGTATTCCGTACGTACGCACGCACGGTGATTTCCTTTTTCAGTAGGATGGATAGAAGGTTAATTAGAGTTGTTTCATATTTATAATAACATATCAGTATATGAGTGATACTAATGTTATTACTTCATAATGAAACAACCTTAGAAGAAGAAGTGGAAGAAGAAATAAAGGTGAAAGAATTGGTAACGGAAATTACCTCTTCTTTGAAGCGCCTCTTTGAGACCTCCTCTTAGGTAACCAAAATTGGTCTTTGAGGAAGACCAGAACCTCTAGGATGTTGCTAGGGAAGTGGAGAAGAGAATTTTTCAGAGGTTGGCCGAGCTTTAAGTCTCAAAGTTGTGTGAGGAAGAGAGGGAGGAGGTGCCCTTTTATAAGGGAGGAGAGGGGCTCCTTTAGAAAAACTAAAAATATTATTTTATTATAAAGTCATGTTAGGTTTTAAATAGCTTCAAATTGATTTATATCGATGATAAGGTGGGTCTGGGTCGAAATACTCTCATCCAATAGAATTTAGACATGTTTAGGTTCCTATTTTAACCTTATCATTTAGATTTAACATTAAGTTAAAAAAATTTACTTTTACCATGTCTTCTTGTGTTCTTACACTATAAGGTTAATAAACGTCATATAAGAAGCCAAACGAAACCTAATTTGTTTATTATTAATATATATAACCTTATCTAAGTCATTTGGAAGAACCTTAGAATTTTAGGAATAAAATAGAAATTAATAATATAATATTTGTTTTAAAAACTATTTTATGTCAATTTTGACACTATTTAATAATTGATTTTTGTGAAAATCATAATAGAAATTTAAGTTCGAACAATGTTAATTAAATCAATACTAACATGTCATATTAACCTAGAAAATTAGTGGAATTCATAAAAAGTTTTAAATTACATTTATTTTGGTATTTATAACATCAATTATGTCAATATTTCATTAATAAGATAATTTCTTCATCATCTTTGTGTCATAAATAAATTAAATTATTTGATGTCTAGAAATTACAAATAAAATACCATTATGTAGAAAATCTTTTTAGCATTATAATTAATATTTAAAATCGATTTAATATTATGTATAACCCTATATTAAAAATGTTTTATTAAATAAACTTTGTTTTTAACTCTTTTAACTCTTCTTTGAATTAAATAATAATAAATGTCCTAATCTAATTCAAGTGGGCCTAAATGGTCATATTTTATTCGTAAGTTTGTTTTTGGTCGAATTACACTTGTCCAATAGAACTAGGACATGTGTTAGGGTAATAATAATAACATTTCTACCCTTAATTACCCTATTTACTTTTAACTGTGGTTAAAAATAGTAAAAAGTTACTACTCACCAAAAAATTATTTTCATCTCATTGAACCACATTTTACTTACTGAAATCAACAGTGTCTCTTGGATTTTTGAAATTCCACTCATAGAAGCGGTAAAATTATGTTTTATGAAAAATTCAGTATTTTAACTACCACGTAGTAGTTTCACTATTCATCAAAAATTGAAAGTTTTTAGAAAAATGCCAAAAATTAGGCCTAAGGTATATTTGATATTATGAACTCAAAAATGATTTCTATTTTACCAAATTCAAAACATATCAGTTGAATTAATTAATTTAAAAATTAATTCTCGTCGTCAAAACAGAATGCGTGTTTTTAAAAGATAATAACTATCAAAAGATTAACACTTGTTTATAACTGGTTTAAATGTGAAATTACATCCAATGACCGTCATTGTATTAAATTGTAAAAATATATTCTAAATATACTTTAAAAACACTAAAATTAATAATTTATCACTATTAATTATTTCGATTGAAAAAGTTGTTTTTAATTAAAAATTAGTAATTTCCACTATTCATCAAAATATGAATGTTATCCGAAAATTACAAAAAAAATTCACCCTAAGCTAATTTCGATATTCCGAATCCAAAAATTAAGTCCATTTTGAAAAATAAAATTTAAAAAATTTCAAAATGTGGTTATTACAATTCATAACGGCTAGTTTTAATAATTTTTTAATAGCATATCATTGTTTAGTGAAACTTGGTATTGCGTACTACACCCACTATCAAGGAAGGTCGCGATTGCGTGTAATGAAAGGCAAGTCAAGTATGCGTGTTGTGCAAGATCCTTTTGGTGTATCGTACAACACAAGACATTAATGAAATTAAAAAGAATATTTTTCATAAAATCTCGGGGTGTTACACTAGTTGTGTATAAACGTCATAAACTATCTTAAGATAAAAAACCTTATTCATATACTATGATTTCATATGATCTTGGTTTTATATCTCATATTTTTATCATTACTAAGGATATTATATAATGATTTTATATGTATCCATCCCCATGTGATAAAGAAGGGTTTTGGTAGTTTTTTCCTTGGACGTGAACTACATGAGAATACATTTTTAGTGATGTAACAGATCATTCATAAAAATATGATTATTCTGTATCTAATATTCAAGGACTCTAAAATATTATTGTATTGGAATATATCATATTGTTAGGTATTTAATTTTGACCTATCTGGATTTAAAATATTTTAAGAAAACCATGGTTCCTTGTAATTGGTGTCAAATTAGGTTTTATAAAATGTATATAGATTAGTGATATAAATCATATATGAAAACCCTTGGAAAAGTCCTAATTATAAGGAAAGTTGTTAATGAATTTTATATCATCATCAATGGATTACGTAAAACCAATGGTATTAGAGAATAATGTGTCATGATATAGACTATATATCAATGATTTCTCAAGATAATTTGGTTTCCCACTATGATAAATATTTTTCACAATATGATTTTTCGGTTTTAAACAATGGTTAGAATGAAAAGGTTACATGTTAATGGTGAATGTGAATGAAAATGGATTGGTATTTTTATTCAGAACCAAAATTAAAAGAGAGTATAAATGATAAAAATATTATTTATAAATTATCAACTATCTAATATCATGATCAATAATTTTGCCTTTTTGTTTTTTGTTACCCATCTAAGAAGATAAATATCTAGATTCAGGGTGAACACTAAAAAAATAAATATCAATTTTATTAATTTAAATCACATGGAATGTTGTTCTGAGTAGAATGATTCAAATAAACATGAAAATTCATTGGGTGTCTAAACAATTATCACAAAGGATGTAATTTTAAATTTAATGTTATTGTATATGTTCCTACAATTAATGAAAATAATGATATTCTGAAAGAATCATATATATTAAAATGTTTAAAATGTGTAATGTATAGTTATTATGGGTTTTTATTCCCTATGGGGTAAATGTAAAGATTAAAATCATCGAGGTTGTTGGTTTATTTTTAAAATATGTGATGATGAAAGGATTAATAATGGTGTATGTAATGGAAATAGTGTTAAGGAATATAACTTTGAATCATGGTCAGTTGATTAAGAATGAGTTTTATGGATTGAGGTTTTGGATTTAATAATTATATTAACGATGTAATTTTATAGTATTTTGGAACATTGAATCTAATAATTATTGTTGTAATATAGTTTTTACTTAATTAATTGGGAGTATACACTAAATGGTACAGGTAACCATGAAATGTGAATGAGGTGGGATGGTTGTATATTTCGAGAACACATTATTAAAGGAATGTGGACACCAAATATATAAAGCATGTTGGGATAATAATGATATAAAGATATTTGTTTTAATGTGAAATGTTAGTGGGATATTATTGATTAACTTCTAATTTAAAAGTAATTTGATGAAATGGATGTTTATCGGTTTATTTTATAAATTTTTTATATTTTATATGAAGATAGATATAAATTTTGAAATCATGCATGTATTAACAAGGATTTTATGATAAATATTGTTATTTTTATTTTTAAATAGAATTTATGGTAATGATATTCTCTTTTTTGTTGTGTACCAATTCTTATTTATATAATTTTATTTGGGGGATTAATTATATGTTTATTTCGAAATGTTTGAGAACAATATTTTACTTATTTTTGCGTTAATTTTTCTAAATAATACATAATAGTAACTATTTAGGAAATTTTTTAAGATAAATTTTCATGAGTTTATTGATATTATTTTATTACATACCCTTTAATTATTTTATTCATGTTAGAAATTTATATATACTAAATAGAGATAAAACGAATGAATTTTCATCTAATAATGGATCATACAATCCACTATTTCTTTAGGCAGTTCAATATCATCTTCAATTTTGGGGAGTTAGAAAATAAAATAAAATTTCTCAAGGAATAACCAAAGAGTCCTATTTTACCAATGAGATTAAATAATGTATATAATTATTCAAGAAGGATTCTCAAGAAAAATGATATCCAATAATGAAAATTTCATATGATATTAATGATCTTAATTTTGACATATTTGGTCTATGGTTTTGTGGCCATTAACCTTCAAATAAATATTTTCTATTTCATTATTCATCTTAACATTATATTTATAATTCTATTTCATTTCCATATTTTCTCTTTACAATAAATTTATTCATTATGGGAATCCTAGTTTTTTTGTGAGCATTTTCATTTCAATTTCTCCTTTTTGATAGGATATTTTATTTATGCCTTTTATAATATTGGTTTCATAGAGTAGAATTTATCATCTTTCAATTATTTTATATAAGTTAAATTTCAATTTGAATTGAATTAATGTCTTATAAATTATTTATAGTATCAAGATAGTAGCTTATCTATTAGTCTGTCCACTGAATCTCCCTCGTGATCATGATATCTTCCATGTATCTCTGATGGGGTTGTACATACTTAATCCTTCGCTTGTACAATGGTCATATTTAGTATAGATAGAGGATGATAATTCTAATGATTAGAATATAATACTGATTATCTAAATAGTATATAAGTTTATATTAAAAATTCAATCCACCAACTAAAATTTCTTATGTCAACACAACAAATTTCTATGAGTTATGTTGGAATATGAGGATGGGTTGAGGGATTAGTAACAAGATATATTTGTGTTAAAGTAAAGAATTTCTATTGTGAAATTTATTGTATGGGTTCTAGAATTTAATTAACTAATAGTTATTTTATTTCTATTTTTAGATAAATTTAATCTATTAATCAACTTATATTTCAAAGAACACCATCCTTATACGGATTTGAAACTGTTATTATTTTAACATGACCTTTATAAACTAGATGATAAATAAATATGTTAGAATATATAGATATATATTATGATATATATATATATATATTACTTTTATGTTCAATACAAATTTAGTTTTTCTTAATAAATAATCCCACCAGTTTTATAAAAGTCATTTTATACATCAAATATATGATTTCATCATAAACCTATTTATATATTATTCTATGAAAAAATAAATACATGAAATTTTTTTATCATACTTAAAACATATTTTATATAATTAATTTAATTTTTGGATTAATCATATCAATTTTATGTTAGGATCTATATTTAAAAATTTTAGAAAAGATTAATTTTCCAGTTGATATTTGAATAATAATATTTTTTTAAAAACTATCATATTATTTATATTTAAAATAAATATTATTATTTTGTACTAAAATAAAAATTAATTAAGTAAATTTTATTTATATCTAATCAAAAAAATTAAAATTAAAAAATATTTAAAAAATATTTTGGATTAAAAACACATTCATCAAAAAACATTTTTTATATATGTTTTGATTGATTATGTTTAAATTCAATATTAATGATACTATGTTTTAAATTTGTAAAAATGGAATCATTATTTTTAATCAAGAGTTCCAAATTTGGTTACAATTTAATTTTCAATCAAAAGCATAAAAATACACCAATATAAATGCATTTTACCATAGTATTTGTAAAATTATATATCTTGTGAAAGATTAAAGGTAAATGAAAAAACACTTAAAAAGAAAATATTAAATTAATATTTCATCTATATATTGATGATAAAAATTATTGGGAACATTATGTATCAAAATTTTCATTTGGAATTAATACTTCCCAAATGTGGTTGGATGTAAATGTAAAATATTCATTATTTAATCACATAAAACCCCTCATCTCTTATAAATACCACTCATAACAATCCAATTTTTTCTAAAAAACCCATTTATAATGTAAAATCTCTAAAACATCTACTCCTACCCACTTTCTCGAGATATATTTCCAACCAGTATCACTAATTTACCATTTCCATGTTCATTAATGGGTCTTTTAAATAGGTGGTATTCAAGAGGAAACTTTCTCAAAAAACTACCATTATGTTCATTTTTTTCAACCACATACTCACAATTATAATCAATAAAATCATAATACATCAAGTATCATTTGTATAATTTCATTCAATATATCTAATATATGATATTTTTCAAGTCTCATTTTATCTCAACTCATTCAATGAAACAAAACCATAGTTCAAATTATTGGGGTTTACCATATCTATGGATAATGAATTTTCATTTTCCATTACCCCCTTCAAGGATAGACAAAAAATTATTATTATTGGAAAATAATATTTTCAAATTAATATTATAACCTATTTGAAAATTTATAATTAATATATAGACACAATTATTAATTAAAAAAACAAGTTTATGATGTTTTGAGAAACTATTTAATGAAACTAATTTTTTTCCATTAACATTTTATCAAATGAAACTTTATTATGCTAGAATTTTAAATGAAATGTTTTATTATTTAAACTTTTATAAGAAAATTTTCACCATTTTATTTCACTTATTTAGTTCAATATCAATTTTGAAATATATATATATATACATAATTGTATTCTAGTGAATCAATTAAGAAGAAATTAAACAAACACACTCAAAGCCATGAATATAATAAAAAAATTAATGAATGGGCGGTAAGATGTTATAAATGTAATCTATAAGGTATTGTTAATATGAATATGATTTTTGAATAAATTAATATATCATATTAAGCCATTATACACGAGGATGAAGTACGCTATACTAAAATTTATAATGAAGTAAGGGTTCCATATCTCATATTTACATCTATGATATATATTCAATGTTCCAACACTAATATCATTTTTTATATAATAAAATTGGATATATAATATAATTATTATTATTATACTCATGTAATTGTATATTATAATTTTCAATTATCACTTTATGGGTTATGTGATTTGAATGATTACAAAGTAGTATGGGATATCATAACTAAATTTCCATTCATTATGTTATAATTATACTTCATAAACTATTCTACATTAATATTATGTGTGACATGTATTGTTATTTTATTTTTTGTATTTACACTATTTTTTTCTCCACTTATATCTTGTAAAAATAGTAAATTAATTTAATTAATTATCACTTCAAATATATGATTTTTATAAGTAACATTCATATAAAATTTATCTTCATATACTTTCCATTAAAAGTAACCTTTTATTTGATGTCTATGTTTTCAAAAATTTAATCCAAAAATTATTTTATTAATATATAATGATTATATAATGTTATTTTTACTCGTTTTATTCTTTGTACAAAATGTTTTGATATGGATATTTTTATCATTTTTTAAATGAGGGTGTTTGTGACTTTTTTGTTAAAATATAAAAAGAAGGTTTTTTAACAAATATGGAAATGAGAATATTTTTCATAAATCATAGAACAATAATTCTTTAATGTTCCCATTACATTATTACAATATTATTTTCAATGAGAATTTTTCCAATATAATTTTATTCACAAAAATAAATGATTTAAAAATATAAAAATCTATTTTTTAAAAAACAATTCCACTTAACCTTTAAAAATTGTTTTCCATCTATGATGAAATTATTTTGTGTTAAATTTATTTTACATGGGATTTTATTTAATGATAATTTACATATTATATTCATGGAAATTTATTTTTTATAATGGTATTATATTTATAAAAACTATATCTTTTCCATGGGTATGCTATGATGAAATGTTTATCAAACTCATTTCTCTTCATGGGTTCTGATGAGATTAAAAACTTATTTTCTTTTAGAACACATAAGTATGGATTTTATTATGTTTTGGTTTTTAACTATATATCCCTATAATGCATTGGGTAATGATTTATATCTGTTTATATAATAATCGTAAATAAGTTGATGGACTTGATTCATTATGGGAATTAGGTGAGTCTAGATCTAATATGAGAATCAAGAGTTTCTTAATCCATTATGTTGATGGTCTTGGTAGTTAACCTTGAAATATTAAATATTTTTCAATATTTCAAATTATCTATAATTTTATGACATGATATTACGGTTCATGACAGATTCATAATGAATTTAAAATATTATTATCAATGCAGTCTCATATTTAATATGTATTCTATGAGTCAGGTTTATGATCCATGACTGGTTTTGATTGAACATTCAATGTAATATTAATTTTATCATAACCTTATTCTAATCTTGTTAACATATATAACCATTGATTAATAACTCCTATGTTTTTCCTTAATGGGA
The DNA here is from genome assembly GCA_963277665.1 of Viscum album. Taxonomy (NCBI): domain Eukaryota; kingdom Viridiplantae; phylum Streptophyta; class Magnoliopsida; order Santalales; family Viscaceae; genus Viscum; species Viscum album. The sequence continues at coordinate 914,731,038 of OY728164.1, read as the reverse complement.
AACGTATATCCCCATTTCTTATGTTTCCTCTTTTAAGTGAGTATTAATGGTCTAGGTAGGGTATGCCTAAGAGGTGTACTATGTGGGAAGATCATTTTTGGAGGTGTTGATGATATTGAATAAAATTGGATGTTTGTGTATCCAATATCAAAAATTATAAAACCCTATATGGCTTGGGCATGTTTAGTATTATTTGTATTAAATATTCTAGTATATAGATGTAATATTTTTTTATGGATAACTTGAGTGGTTAAACAACATGTGCAAATGGTTCTGGAATAGATGTATATATGTGTAATAACCACAAGAAAGTAATTTTAGGTTTTACTCACGTTTTACTTGTTCCATGAAAATTTTCCTTAATACGCACCATGTTTGACACTCTTGGGGGTACTATTTGGATCATTCTCAAAATTGTTAAAAAGATTTTGAAAGTGTTGACTAGATAATGATAATTAATAACATTTTCTAATACAATGTTGTCTTCGATTAATGATAAGGTATAATTATTTTTAGATCAAAAAAATTGATATTATTTTTAATACAAAGGCCAAGGAAGGTCCTATGTGAAAAAAAAATCGATTGATTATTTATTTATTTTGATTCAAGAATTAAATTTTTGATGCATTTTATTAAGGGTATTTTGATTTCATGAATGAAGAAACATATAATAATGTTTTCAAATTCACGAAACAAATATTACTTCATTAAATTAATTTTCATAAATTACATCATTGGTTTATGAGTTTAATATTTTTCATATAATCTATGCATTAAACGAATTTTTTAGGTTTTTTGTGATGATATTCAACATAGATGATGTAAAATTGAAGGAATTTATCGGAAGTCTATGTTATGGTGCATAATTTAATGGAGGAATAACGCCATTAATATTCATTTACATAAATTGAAATTTTTTGATATCTATCATGGTCGAAATGATCATTAATTGTAATAATAATCATATAATATTATTAGACAAAGTAAATAAATAAATAAAATTTATAAAAATTAATAACAATAAGGATATATCTTGATTAAATATATTTCAATGATGTCAATCATATAGTTTTGGGAATATAGTAATAACTTAATTTATATGGTTTTAGATAAATGAAAACCCACATACAGGGTAGAAACCTATTTCATTGGGCAAGGCAGTGGGTCATAAACCCAATGCAGGAAGAATATAAGTGTTTCATACCTACCACTGGAAAAAATTATGTATTGGTTAATATAGTATACTTTTTTGTTAAACAATATGATGAATGAATACTAATGATGAAATATAACTAGTAATGGTTATTTATAGAGTTTAGTGTATTACACATATTGGTTTTTTGAATATAGTTAAACAAATAAGGAAATGTATTCCACTATTTTTGCAACCTAAGATCCTTTGAAAATAAATTCTAGTTCTTCAAGAATAAAAAAATCCATAATGGATATTTATTTCTAGTAGTAAATGATTTATAAATAAAAAATGGTTTGAATTTTTTTAATAAATAGGAATGAATGATGTATGTATATTCCATTATATTATAAATGGAATCATCCATTTTATATACTAGATTTCGAACTAAAATTTTTTCCAATAAACATTATTTATGATGATATCGAGGACCTTTACCCACCTATAATACTTATGGTGTTCATCCCATTAACATTCCATTCATAACTTACTTTCTTGTAATCAATGACCTCAATCACTCTACATCATTATTTTAATGAAAATTTTCTCATTCATGTTTATGTTTTAATTTTCCTACGATTTTCTCTTTGGTGGACGCCTAATGATATGATTATTCTGTATGATATTTATAATCTAATTAAAATATTATGAAGATGTTTTTTTAAAACATTTAGGACATAAGATTTTACACAAAATAATTTTAAATTTTCATACAATGTACTAGTAATCTTATAGTTAAATTGCAAGGATGAAATTTATTTGAGGTGTTGAGAATGTAAAATAGTGAAATTATAAAAGATATCATTTTATTTAATAACATTCATAGAATAAAACAGCAATAGAATAAGGTAACATTATAACCTAAAATTTTTAAATATAGTTACTATTTTAAATGAATTCAACATGTGATAAATCCAGCAATTCACAGAACAATATGTAATATTATTTCTAATGCATCAATGAATTTCTTCGAAAGATTGCGTTACAAAGAAGATAGATTTATACCACATTATATTATTATTATTATTTAAAATGATAATAATATCAAATATTTTAAATTCATGTTTTTTAATTTCATTAAATAACTTCTAAAAATATGCTGTTCAATTCATTTGTTACCAAGTAATTTTTAAATGATTAAAAAAATCAATCGAATATAAATGATATACATTTATAAGAAACTATGTCTATGCACAAAAAAAATTAACATAAAAAATTAAATTAATTAGAGTGAATGAATGATATTAATTAATGTTTATATATTATATATTCATCAATAGAAATTAACCTTATCAATTATATTTTATATGCATAACATATGAAAAAATATAATGTTTCACTTAAAATGGTGTATTTTTCTAAATATAGTTATGCCTCATTTTAATGGAACTACATTATAATATAAAAATTTAGATATTTTGATACATTTAATAGGAATAAATATACTTCATTATTATATGTTTAAATTTAGTATTACCTTAGAGTTATTTTTTTAATGTTTCTATGAATTCTCATTTATGGATGAATAGTTAAAATAATGCATTTTAATATGAATATTACTTTTAATATAAATATTTTTATTTAAAAAATATATTTTAATTTTATTATAAAGTAACTTTGAATCAGTCATGCATATATTATTCCAAATTAGGTCATTGGTATTATTTTTTAAATTGTAATTTTAAATACACTATATACTTTTGAACTTATTTACATTAAAAGTATGATTTCCCATCCACACTATGAAAATAATTTAAAATAAATTTATTTATATAATTTAATCATAGTTTAAAAAAATTTCTTCAACATTTTTAAATAAGGTAATTTAAAATTTACAAAAACATAAAAAGAAATTTATAAAAAATTGAATAGTAAAAAAAGAAGAAATTAGTCATAGTGATTAAATTAATTGATTTTAATGAGATATTAAACAATATAATTATGTGGGTTGTGCACAATAAAATTTTCCAACACCCATTGGATAGATATATATAAATTATATATTCTTGGATATAATTTATTAAATTTTTTATTCTATGTACATGTAAAAGATGTGGTGGGAGTTCTCTTGACTCAAATATTTCATGAGGTCCACCCCTCCCCCCCCCCCCCACATATCATATGCCACCCCACTCTTCCACTCTTCCCAGAATCCAGCATCATTGTTTTTTAAAATAAAAACTAAAATATCTTTATAAATTCCATACCATCATCATAGAACCATTGTATTTTATCAAATAAATCCTATGGTGGTTTTTGTGAAAACCTAGGGATGATACCCAAATAAGATTTTATTTCTTTCTAAATGAGTTTTAATTTTATATCCAAATTAAATCAATTTATTTTCTATTTAAAGTTGATTATATAATAGCTTATGTTGATTTCATGTATTGATAATTATTATTTAATAAGGTTACTCCTTATAACATCACACACTTCCACCAAATGTGATATGAAATCATTATTCATTGTACAATAAATAACCTCTTCATGAACTACTGTCATTAATTGGTTATTTTACACCTATAAATGTTTGTAATAGTGACGGATGTACTATTTATATATGATATATTTGATATTTTATATAGTATTATGCTTTTGGAGTAATTATATAATGCATTAGTTTTTGGTTTCCATTATTTGCGAATATGATAATGTCGCTCAGTTTTACGGTGGACTACCACCACACAAAATGATGTGATTTATTCATGAATTACAAAAGGTTGGTGAAGGATGATTTTTATAATAATATATTATATATATTAATTAAAAATAATAATTGAATAAAAATATATACATACATATATATAATTTATTTTTCTTTCTTTTAATATGACATGAAATTGGGAAAAACGTACATGCATTCATTTGACATACTGTCTCCATGAAAGGTTTATTTAAGTTCATAACAAAATATTTCATAGATAACATTAAATATAGATGTAATTAATATATATTAAATTTATATAATTTTTTTAAATATTAATATTATTAAATCATGCACATTGTAAGAGGAACACAAAATAACCTGATTAAACATATTTAAAACACTATGCAATTGAGAACTGAGAATTTTAAAATAATGAATGATTATGAATGAATGGATAATAAAATAAAGTAAAAGGGTTATATATGTTTTAATAAATTCTAATATTGGTTTTAAAAAGTTAATAAAATTCTTAATATGATTATACATGATGTTGTATCTATTATTATAAGGGAATTAATGAGGTAATGGATTACATCTCAATTTACAGTGCATTTAGAATTATTTAGTTTTTATGAAACAAATAACCTTTATGTCAAGTATATACTACAAATTTGAAATTTTATATCATTATTAATGTAATTTCATGTCTAAATTTTAATTATATCATATTATAGTATTAGACATGAAAATTAAAAAATGGTAAAAATTATTGATCCATCTAACATTATTTTTTGATTGTAAACTCTTTATTAAGAAACTGAAATTATTTTTATAATTTATTTTTGAAATTATATTAATCATAAAGATCCATTTTATTTTTTAATTGATATAATTATTTAATAAACCGTTAAACATTTTATATAAATATGTTACCTTGAATGTTATTTTTTTAACTAGAAAAATGTTTATAAATTTGTGACCATTACACAATATAGATAATTGGTAAAGAAAATTGTCTAAAAATAAAATCAATTATTTAAAATATAAAGAGATATTTATTATGTTATAAAAATATTTTTATACAGATTAAAGTAGTTATATATATTCATTGATTGACTCGTGAGATGAAATCAGCTGGACAATCCCTATCCATTTGTAACAATTAGGTTTTAAACTATCTTGTGAATGGATATAAAAATATTGATATAGTTTGAAAAACAAAATCTTTTTTATATTCAGTATGTCATAAACATTATTTTGATTTGTATTGATGATAATTATATCATTTACATTGGAAAAAAGATGTCTATGAATAATAATTACCATCATTTAGTTTCAACCATGTTTATCCATTATGTTTTCATTATAAAAAAATTTTGGTGCATTTTATTATTAGTTTTTCTAATTAATGACATGTTTCTTTAAATTTTTATAATAATATATTAATTATACATTATCCTGTTTTTCAAATGTAATTTTTTTAGTTGTTTAAAATTTAAAATTTATTTTTCATTATTGATTAATTATAAGTTCCATTGTACTTATACCCTATTGAGCATTTGATATCACCCATATTTTTCTTTTCTTTTTTATGAAATCCATAAATATTACAATGCTTGATATACAAGAACATTTTTCAGGTAATAATTGTATATTCAAATATATATATATATATATATTATTAAATTATTATATAGTACTAATGTGCATATCTAGTTTAAATATAATAATAAACTAGTTGGCACATTGGGATGGATTTTAGTTTTGTCTTATTACAATATAATTAGAGTGGTACCGAGTCCAAGCTATCATAGAAGGTTGCAAATTTCAATGCTTGACAGTTTCAAATCCAAATGTAGTCCTAATTACTATTAATAGTGATGTACAATATTTACTATTAAATATTATTATTTCGAATGAAATAATGTTATGGGATTTTCCCATTTTGGGTTCTGTTTTGATTTCTGAAGATGAAAATATTTTGAGAGGAATATAATTGATGATGTGGACTTTAAATTTTCGAAGGGGGTTGGTCAATATCCAATTGATAATTATTTTAGTGTGATTTATAAGATCGTCAATGTTTAACTAAAGTGTATGTTTTATCTTTATTTTTTTTGGAAAACTGTAGAACAATTTTTATTTATTTCCGTTTTTCATGTCTTTCATATTTATAAATCATTGTTTTCTATCGAAAATTACCATTACACATTTTATTTTCCTAGAAATAATATTTTTATATTTCATTTCTCTAAATGAACCATTCATATTTACTTCACAATATGAAATAAATTAAATATCTCACATATTTTTAAGGTTCACCATTATATATTAATGTGTTTCTCCAAACACATCCATAATTATCATTAAATATGATAATCTTGAACAATACATAAAAGAAAATTCATTTGTATAATAAATTATTATATTTATACATAAGAGTTATCAGTTGACAATTATTTGTCATTTATATTAATACTAAATAAATATTTCCAAGAGAAATTTTAAATATGTGATTAAAAAAATGTTAAATAATCAAAACCAAATATTCACCACATTTTCAAGATTTTACAAGGTAAGAGTAATTACATTCCTATATATGAACCTTTCTTAATTAATGACTGAAACTTCCCTATATGAGTATAAGTTTGTCGGTTTGTGATTTTAATCATTTTTTAGGTATAACTATAATAATATTTTATAACTTGTAATGAAATTATAAATTTTAATAAAATTAATATAAGGATTTTGTTATTTATATAATTCAATATGATGTTATTATAATACTGAAATTATTTACGGAAAATTTAAATTCCACATCATCAAGGAAGTATTACATAATGTCCTACATCATTTGTATTTAAATTAGGTGATTTTATGGAGTGTGAAATTTTGAAAAATAAAAATTCCAATAATAAGATTATAATTATAAATTTTGTGGTCCCATTTCATCATGTTCATATATTACTTATTATTATTCTTCTATAGAGATTAGTTTCAATGTTTATGCATGTTAATCGTAATTCAATGATGATTTTTGATGTAATGTAGGCTTATGGAAGCCCAATTAGCACGGAAAATTAGTTTCATCACTGTGGAATAAATAGTGATATGTTTAACTATTGGATATGTAATCCATTCCTCTATCTTATATAATATTTTACATCATGGAGTGTTGTGTAATCATGAAAACTATCTTTATTATCCTCAATCCTTAAACTCTCATACATTTAAATACAGTGGTACAACAAATATTAACTTTTTATCCACATGAAAATGAATGGATTTAAATACCAATATTTTTTTATTGAATCCCTCCCACATATTCTTGGGTTAAATGACTATATCTACCACTTCTTCCATTGATAATCTATCAACTCCAAAAAATCGTTCATGATTTGTATGTCTACACCCTTCCCAAATTCTCGATGGAGATGGTAAAATCGATGTTCATGGTTAGTATTTACATAATGCATATATATTATCACAGACATATCACATTCTGGATTTTATTTATCAATCCATGGTAATGGTTTAGTAATTTTATTTTTTTGCTTTTCTGGAAGAACATTAAATATGAATTTATTTTCATATTTCTATTATAGCTCACATTAATTTCACATTTGGAATACTATTCTAGTATTTAAGGAATATATTGGGACACTTTTAAACTATAGATAGTATGTGGACAGCCATTTGATATGTATAAATATTCTAATAAATGGATCAAAACCTGTAATACTTAATGAAAATGAATAAAATGAAAGAATAAACTTTTTCCGATGGATTAAAGGTTTGCTTTCATTGTTAATTATAGATAAAATAAATATTTTAACATTGAAAATGATGATCTAATGAAGAATAAAAAGAGTTTACAGTACTATAATGTATTTATTATGCTATATTAAAATCAAATTCTTAATGGGAATATAAATTATAATATTTAAAAGTTTTAATGAGTTAATAAACATTTAATTCTTATGTAATTCATGATTCATATCTAATTTAGGGTTATTATCGTAAATGTGGATTTGTTTAGGAAATTGATTTCTAGTTCATCCAGAAATTTTTAAAAAAAAATTGTAAATATGGTAATTATAATAATGTGGTTTCATTGGGGGATTTTTTAATAGGATATTGATATTAATCATTTCATTACATTAATGTACCCTTCCCTATAATGTCATGGGATTTTGATTGGATGGTGAGGCCTAGGAGAAGACATGTGATGGGGGGATAATCCCACATAGAGTGATTCTTGTTGTATTTAATAATATTTTGTAAAAATTTTAATCAAATTTTTTTTATTTCAAAAAAATATTTTTATATAACATGGTTATGGGAATTTATAGAGATTTTATATATATTGTTTGGGTCTGTTCTAGGGTTAACTTATATTTTTTTAAATGAATGTGTCTATGTCAAGCTATTACAATTTTATAATATTTTATAACATCATTTATATTTCACTGTTTAATTTTATATTCATTATATATATTCTTGTTTGATAATATGTTTTATTATTTTATTGGAATGTTTTATTATATATGGGTTTGGGATCTTTGACATTATAAAAATATTCTATAAGGGATTTTTTTACCCTATAACAGCATAGGATTTAATATCTAGAGGCATATTAAATCTATTCATGATTTATAATTGATCTTCTTTCCACAATTATACTTAAAATAGGTTTTCATAGCATACATATGTGATATTAATTTGGATTGTTACGTAAGATATAATTGTTTATGTAATTATATGTGGGACATAATATCCTAGTGTTTCAGTGGATTCACATACTTATGGTTTATAAAGTGTTGATTTTATAGAAGGGGAATACATCCCCATGAAGATATAGATTTTTTTATATTAGGTAATTTTTATATTATGGTTTAATGTTATTGCACGACCGAGTGAGATCCTGATAAGGAAATAGTGGTGATGTGATGAACGTGTTGATATAGTTGTTTTAGCGATGTGTTTTTGGTTGTGGTTGTTTGGAAATGGTGGTTATTTTCTAGTTCTTGTGATTTTGTGTTAGTTGTGTTTTACATGTTTTTATGATGATATTGTAATAGTTATATTGATATAATGATGACATACTTCATCTATTTTTATGGTGATATTGTTATGATATTTTTTTTGTTTCTAATTCACCCAATATATAATTAATCATCCATATTAGTTTAGTTATATAAGTATATTGAAATGATAAATTGATTATAAAATCAAATATTGTGGATTTTGTTCCAGAAAATTAGTATTATATATTTCTAGAAACCAAATATCGCACTATCTTATTAATATTATTTGATTACCTATCCATTGGGATTTTTTTGGTGATCAGTAACTTAGAGGTTTTAAAATATTATATTGTCAAATGAGTTTATTAAAATATTGAATCACTATATTTTTTTAAAACACCATCTAACATAGTTGATCCCATATTGGTTATCATAAAATATTTATTTCACATGGTTACATAATATTACAGAAATTTAATCCCAATAAAAATGGAAAATTCTCACAACTTAAATTAAATCACAAGATTTTTTATAGATAAGATTAATATAAATCATAAATGATGTTGTTAAAAAGAGGATTTATTGGCTTCAAGAGTGATTAATGGATTATATTCCTTGAATCCATTATATTTCAATAATATTGTATGATTGGGTATTGTAAACTAAAATATTAATAGTGGTGAATATAGGTGGTTGTTTTAATGGGAATTTATAATTGGAATCCTACCCATATAGATGATTTTAAAACACCATGAAGAAAGATAACTTTTTTAAATTTAGATGGATTTTGGGATCACAAATGACTTTACTGCTGAGCTGGGTGGGAATCCAACGATGGATTATTATGATAGTTAGGGAATAAAATTGGTCCCACTAAATTATTCCCACGAATAGAAAAATAACATTGTGTCCTAATAAAAATTCAAATTAAAAAATCTATAAATGAATCATTATATTTAACAACTCTCTTCCCAGTCAATACAATAATTTATTAAACACTTCGCAAATTTAAATTAAGAGATAATTGTGTTTTATTTTAATCATAATGAATCATTCATGATATAATGTTCACATATCAAACCCATAATCCATATTAGGTTATTAATAAGTGATATCTATATATGGATACCCAATATGGTCCCCATTAATATTTTTTAAGGATACACTATCTAATCCATATCTTCAATATTTTTCATTTAGTTAAAAATAAATGATATAACAAAACATATTTATATATGTTTGGTCTCCCATTGTTTTAAGAGAAAAAAAGGTTCTTGAAATATTTGGGTTTCCATTGTTCTCTCTCACAAAATATATATGTATTATCTTATTTGTTCATACCACTAACTGAACAGTAATGTTAATAATGACATGTAGTTACATTTTGAGGAACTCACTCAATGATATGTGTCACCTAATTTTGTTCAAAATTACTGTAATTAAATATCCTCAAACCCCTCCCACATCTTCATTCATCATTATGTAATGATAGTAATTTATAAAATAAATATAAAATTATTGTATATGATTAACCTAAACATAATTAATGTATGATGTCATTTTTAGTTGTGCCAATGTTTACTTTTATGTACTGAAATATATATCACTATCATCTATATATTTTTTTTGTTTTGGGATGACTATGGAGTTTATTCATTAGTGAACTTCAAGACTTTTGGTTCATTAGAATGTATTGGCATGTATTAAAGGGTGGAAAATTCATCCACCTAATGAATTATAATTCCATGATATTCAGGGGGTGTTCAATGGTTGTCCACATCATGAATGATATTTTCATGAATTTAATGTATTACTGGAGATATATTTATATTTTTTGGAAAAATATGAATGCAGGAAACCATTTATTTACAACATATTTCCTACTATAACCTCAATGTGAACCAGGAGGCCATAAGTCTCATTCCCTAATGGATTTTCCATCCCTCTATCATTTAATGTGTGTTTTAAGGATCATATGTGGGAATTACATCCTCTTAGTAATATTAACCTCACCAAATCCATAAATACCTATTCTATTATTCTTTTTGTAGAATTTTGTTATCTGGAAAGAATAGTGTGGGGATTCATTGTGGTGTTGTTACATCACACATGACATATTATATCCTTATATTTTATTCGATTAATTAAAAAACATTATTCAATGATTATCATAAAGGTGTCACTGTAGACATAAAATAATTATTCATCTACCATAAAATCATGTTGTGGAAGTCTATTTTGAGATATTAGCTTCATTAAATTCAGTATGTGATGATTGTTAGTCAAATTTTGTGACATAAAGACTCATATTATGTATGTGAATATTTTTTTATTAATTGGTAAAAGACTTTTTAATGGTCCATTCATGATCATTTAAAGCTAGTATTGAAATGGATACAGACATAGTTGTTCTGTTATTCAACACCACTTCCTGACATCATGGGAAATATTTAATCGGATGTTTATGTCATGGTACAAGCGTAGGGTGAGCCACTTTCTTATACATAGATAGAAAATTTCATTTGGTTTTAAAATGGATACAATATGGTATTATGGTGATGTTTTGGTTTTTTTGGGGACATAGGATAGTTATAAAGAATATGTTATTGAATTATGTTTTAAATGGGAAAGAAAATTATTGATATGATTCCGATCTATTATGACAATGATGGTATAAGTGAGTGAAATATTGGGTCAAATTATTATAGTTTTTCCCATCATTTCATTTTTTTATTCATTTTATTTATTCTCATTATACATGTTTGTTACCTCCTTATACAATGTGGGGATGAGTTTGTCTATCTGATACGACCACCATTAACATTATAGGTATAGGTCATAGTGATTTAATGTGATCCCCCAAGATTCTATTTGGATGGATCGGTATGGCTGATTCGATTTCCACCAATAAGTAGGGATAAGTTAACGGCCCTTTTTTATCTACATGTGTAAGAAAACATGACTAAGCTTTCATTATTTGGATGTATCCTTTGTGAAAGTTTTGGGATATGTGGTATTTATTATATTTATTTTTTTGGTTCGGACAAAATATTCTATCCAAATATGATATGATACCTTTAGTCTTGGGGTTTGAGTTATCCTAGTAAATTTATGTTGTCCTATTGGGTTATATGTTTCAAGATGCAATTAACTTTCATTATCCAAAATCATTTACAATACTATTCTTTGATTGTTTGCTAGTGATGAAGGGTATAGTATCCCCATGATGATTCTTATTACCTCGCCATTATTTGGTAGCCTATTGAATGTGGAGAAACACATAAATGTCCTAGGTATTATTCCTCACCTAGGACTCAGTAACATGGGTTAAGAAAATTCAAAATGGTATAATAGGATTTACCATTTTTCCAACTACTATGGAAAGGTAGATAGTACATAATTCATTTTTAGGAGCTGGTATGTATCCTATGCATGCGTTTAACAGACTAATGACTAATGAAGGTATATGTTTCTAGGGGTTTTTATACTATATTTGTTTTTATTTTATTTTTGATTAATTTCACCGTAAGTGGTACATATGTATTTGGTATTTATGATTTATCAGTTTTTAACTTATTTCAATTAGTAAAATATAATGTTTTTAGGCATCATGGATAGAAATGTATGTTAACATGTCATGCAATTTCATAGAGATGGTTGCTAACAATTTTAATTAAATAAAATATATATAAAATATATCTTCTTTTTTAGAATACATTATCATGGATATTGAAAAAATTTATCCATATAATATAAAAATTTTATTATGGACACGTGAAAAGGACTAATAAGAATATTTTTGTGGAATGTACGTGAAGTTTGATTAGTAGGTAAGTAAGTCATGTGTAAAAAATAGTGTGTACTTCTGTTGAAGATTGATATTTTAATTTGTTTTCATAAACACAAGAAAGTCAATTCGATTAATTACATTTTAATTTGTATTTCATGTGATTACTGAATACTATGGGTTTTCTAAATGTTATTACATGTTTTCATAATGAAATTAGAAAATTTAAATGGGTATTTCAACTAGTTATGGTCATGAAATGGGAATTGTATTGGCCTTTATGATGATTTTTCAAATTGGGTAAATGATTTGTTTTCTAAAATTGACTAAAATATAAGTGAATTTTTATTGAAATGGTCTAAATTTTCCACAGAAAATTTTTTATTTAATATGTAAATTTTAATGAATTTAAAATGTCTGTAATTTTATCATTTAATTGGAATGGAATTTTATATAACCCATTTAAAATATTTAAACATTTTTTAAGGTGTGTGTGTGAAGGAATGAATAATTATTTTTTCTTGTTATTGTATTTGAGGGGAATTAATGATAAATTGGTTTTCAATTTTATATTGTGTAGTTCTGGAAATAGTTTTATTTTTTTGTATGGGATAATTAGTAATCATCTAGTTTTCCTATAAATTCGTTATTCAATTGACCATAGAGAGGTATTTCATCAATTTAAATTTTCAATCTGAAGGTTGTATGGATCTCACAATACTGACTAGAGAAATATCATTAAATAAAGAATCATGGCCATATAATTTAAATTATCATTAAATAATGCATTTTTTCTGATAGATTTTATTTCACACAACACCATATAGAACTGATCAACTACATATATAAACTATTATTAAAAACCCAAATAATGTAACTAATTGGAAATAATTTAATTCATAAGATTAGTATATAATAATTGGTAATATAGGGAAATGATGTTTTCAATAACATATGACTGTTTAAAATTTAATTCTTCATATTAGAGGAAAAAAGTTAAATTCTTTATTTTTATTATATAAAAAACCTTTGTTTCTTATTTGAAACATCAACATTTACTTATTTTTAGTTTTTGGACACATTCGTCATATGATGATTTTTAGTTGAAAAATATAGATTTAAAAAATTTAATTTATTTGATTTTATCACTATATAAGAATAACTATGATAATTAATCAATGATTAATGTAATAAAATATTAAATTATTTAATTACAATATTAATTTTGAAAAATTCATTGATCTTATAATAATAATGAAAAAACTATTCATAACTAATATAAATTAATATCTAATATAAAAATTATTTTATGTATTCTCATTTAATAAAATAATCTCACAGAATATTTGGTTCTAAATTTCCATGGATTCTGCATAAATTTTATACAATTCATAATAAATAAAATATAAAATATAAAATGTTTACCCCTTATAATTTTATCATATATATAAATTCAATGTTTAAAAAATTTATATTGTCTAAAAGCTGTTATTGCACAAATATCTATGCTTATTTAAAAATTATATTTTCAGATATAAAAAATTATATTTGATAATATAAATTTAAAATTTAAAATCATGTGTATTAATAATATGTAAAAGGATTAATATTTATTTTTATCATTTCATTTTATTAACAATGTTTTAAATTAATTACAATGGTAAAGGTTAATTTGGGTAGAACGTGAAAAGTAAAAATAGAAAACCCTAATATATTAACATTTTAGTTAAAATGAGTTTGTTATATGTATATAAAAGAATTGTTTTTATTACTTTTTCAATTTTATGTACATTAAAACATGAATGGAATCTTTAAATTATTCAAATTTTAATGAATATTCTCAAAACTATCCATATCATTACTTTGAAACAAGAAACATATTTAGAAAAAAAAATGGATCAAAAATACTAAAAAATTTTCCCTTAAAATATTCCATTTAACTCTCTTTAGAAACATATACTATCAATATAATACATTGGTTGTTTTTCCCTTTCCATTAAAATTCATGGTGACATCTAAGGAAAATTAAAATTCTCGACCGGCTAAATATCTACTTCATTGTTATCTTAGTTATTATCATATTAAACATGTATTACATGCCCACTAATATAATATAATTATTAAAATTATTATAATTTAATTTATAAATATTATGGTTTATATCATTAACAACTTATATATTCAATCTCTCATTAAAAATAATACTATTGATTATGCGTTTTGAGTACTATATTTCCCATTACATAATTTATTATTCCATTTTTTCCATAAATGGTTGTAAATAAGATGTGAATTAAGGATAAATGGTGTTATAATTATATAAATAATTTTTATCAAGGAAAAAATTTTGAAAACATTAATTTTGTGACCAAATATTGGTTATTTTTATTTTTATTATTCAAAATAACTATACTAAGAGGGTAATATTTTCTTTATTATTTTAAATATTTTCATATATATTATTTATTCACATGATTACATTGAATTCTTATATATAAAAATAATAAATACTAAGTAATATTATTATTCTTTTTTGAATGAGTATATTACAAAAACATTCCAGCTTATAATCATTCTGGAAAAGAGGGTTTATTCATGTTTGGTTCATATTAACCACATACAATATTAATTATATGAATTTTTTTCATAAATGAAAATTGGAAAAAACTAAAATTATAATATGGAATAAATATGTAAATAATACCATTTTATTTTGACATTTTTATGTCAATATTTAATTATTATGATATGAAAAACAATTTGATAGTCAAAAATAAAAAATATATATCAATTATCGATTTCATCTTGAATAATAAAAAATTAAATCATTCTCAATCATCATAAATATATATAAATTACACGTAAAATTAAATTTAATCATATAGTAATTATTTATTTGTTAGATATACTAACATGGTGGCCATAATTGTAAAAAACATACAAAAAAATTAATAAACACCTAATGTAGATATTAAAATGAATTGATGAAGAGAATAATTATCCATGATTATTATAAATAAAAATTGATCGAATTAAGTAACTTAAATAAATGAATAGTATATCTTTGATTATGATACATTGGATTATATTATGTTTTGGGGTTTAAGAACTAGAGGTAATGATTCTGGTCTCAATTCCCTTTCAAAGAGGTATGTTTATGTTATACACAATTTATTATTTTTTATAGTTCACATATGACACTATTATAAAATTTATATAATAATTATATAAAATTTAATGATATTTTATTTCTCATCTCATTTTAACTTCCTCATAAGAATTTGGTTCAAATCTAAAAGTGTTTTTAAGGTGTTTATTCTCAAGTTTTTCTCTTATATAATGGTTTTTATTATATACCTAAATCCTTTTATGATTTATATACTACCTATTTGTGATACCATATCACAAATTATCCTTAAATAGTACATATTATGTTCAATTGAATGACTCGTTATAAATGGTTTATTATTATTGTCTCAGTCATGTTGTATGGGTTTTCATAGTCTCAACTATCGTTTATTCAAACATAATGTGTTCTATTCCCCGCGTTTCATTTGTATAGTGTGTTAAGTATTCATTGATGTATATTTATCATAATTATTTTGAGTCATGGTATTTAATAGAAATCATTATTCATTATTCGTGTCGTTATTTATTAAATTGATTTCCCAGTAGTAAGGGTTTTGGGTAAGTCACCTTCCATTATCTGAGTTAGAATCATTCACATAAACATATTTCCTTTTATAGAATCATGGAAATCTTATTGGTATTTACATGGATAAATTTTGGATTAAAATAACATATTTTTTAATGGAATATTCATTGTGTGTTTGAGGATGATCAGGTGTGTTTTAGGGGTTCGGTACCCGAATGGAAGGGAAATTGGGTCATCTAGTACATTTTACATGGTTGGTGCATGGTTGGAGGACACCATGAGCCCAAACTACACTCTCCAAGAGGATGAGTGAATGGTTCAAAAGAGCATTCAAGGGAGAAATCCAAACACTGAAAACAAGGATACATTAAATTTTATGATTGGTGTATATTTTAACAAATTGTGTAGGCCCCTATGTAACCATGTGAACAAACCCCTATTGGATATAAGATGGAAAATTGTTATCACATGGTATGGAAACAAATGTTTCCAACCCATACATCATTTTAAAAAATGTGATTTTACCAAACTTCTCCTATTTATTATAGGTCTGTCACCTGATTTTCACTCTATTTCATCCTCCTCTATCCTTAATTATGGAATCATTCCCCAAACTAATTTCATTGATAGATATACTTTTATTATATGAAATTTTTTGTTTTTTTGGTTGTGTATTGACTCCCTGGGTACATGTATTATAATTTTTTTGTTAATATTTTTAGGATGACCAATGAAATTATAGTGTAAATATCCACAATGAATCAAATCCTTCACCCTCATATGGATCAATTATTAGTTTTTTATGATAAAATATTAGGGTAGATAATTAATCATGATGATTAGGACTAACATATTTTCATTACCTTGAGTACCCTGATAGAGCATGTACAAAATTCAATTCTAACAAAAATTCATTTCTAGAGTGATATGTTGAATTTCATAGTACATACCATCTCAATTGAAGGTGTGTCCATTTCCTCGATGAAAGTACGGGAAGTCGCGTCTTGGGATTAGCTTAAAAATGATTTAATTGTATGGAGTTTTCAGGGTATGGAGGGATATTAAAAAAAGTTAATCAAATACTTCTCCAATTTAGAATCCCCACATATGAGATTTACCATGAACGATATCAATTATGTGTGATATGCATCGGGTGATATTGCCTAGTGAGAATTAAATAGGAAATAGAAAACCACACCTTTTCTGGTCTAATCTAAGCTAGGATTGAATAGCACCTTATTTTGTGTTACATATGGTGTTGGCCTTGGTGCTTCATTGATGTAGGATGGTAGAGTTATGACATATGGTTCATTCTAGTTGAGGCTTCATGATGAAAATTTCCATACTCATGATCTTGAGTTGGCTACGATTGTTTATGCTATAAAATATATGCAGAGTTACTTGTTAAGGGATTAGTTTAGGGTGTACCCTGAGTGTAAAAGGCCTAAAATATATCTTCTACACACACATTTGGAATATCATTTAGTGAAGATTGATCAAGTACGTGTATTATTTTGGAATCGATCTGGTTTACATGTCGGAAAAATAGAAAAAGTGTTGAAGTTTATTTGAGGGGAAATACTAAAAATTAGTTAGTTCGTGAATCTAGATCTGAGTGTAGTATTATGGAGTTATTCATTGAGAAGCATCTAGTGGTGCATGATTTTAAATGGCATGTGGACTTGCTTCTTTAGTATTCTAGTTTGTGTTTCTGAGACATATCAGGGAAAATAGCTAGATTATTTATCATGATCATATTTAAGGGAATGTCTAAATTTTGGAGAGTGTTTTTCTATTTGGGTCATTTGAAAGGTTGATACTATTTATGTTTGTGTCCAAGTTGTTGTGTTAAAATGTATGTGATAAGAGGTGATGTGTTTGTTTCGTACATCTAGGTGGGTAGTGATCTTTGGGATGAAAAATATGTATCGTGATCTCCATAAATAGTATTGGAATCCATGATTGAATAAAGTGGTTTAATGTTTTATGGAGTGATTTCATATGTTTTAGTAGTTTAACGATGAGCATTGGTGTGGTTTGTAGAAGCCACTTCATGTTATGTAATGGATGTGGGATGACATAATGATGGATTTCATGGTGGGTCATTTACGTAATCCTCATAAAAATTATGTGGTCTCAGTATTTTTTGATCAATTGAATAAAGTGTCTCATTTAATTCAATTTCAAGATACTTTCATTGTGAATCAGTTGAGTGGGTTGAATATTTGAGAGTTAGAGTGGTTGCATGAGGATCCACGAACTATAGTTCCTGTTCATCATCCTCATTTTACATCATGATTATGGTAGGGATTACATAAGATTATTGGTACCTCTATGTTTTTGAGTATGTACTTACACCCACATATGTATGGGAATTCATAGCATACTTTTCAAGTTCTAGTGGACATGTTTAGGATATGTGTCATAGATTTTGGTAGATCTTGGGAATTACAAATAGAAATTTTTTATTATTCCTAAAAGAATATTTACCAGACTAAAATTCATGTGGAACTATAATAGTAACTTTATGTTTGTTTCTTTTTATATCTATTGTGTTGGATAGAGAGTGGGTAAGATGAGTTATTGCGACCGTGTATCATATAAGAGATGTCAAAAAAATTCAGTTCTTGTGGATAAACACTTCTATGATTCCTAGTATGTAGAAATTTTATAGAGATTTTAATATTAGACTTATAGATTTTATGGTGGGTCATCGTGAGGTCAATTATGTGTCTCCATGATTGGGTCACCGTAAGATTAAAAAATTAGGTATGTTGGTTCCCTGGCATGTGGGGTAGTTCAGGGAATTTCATGAAATTCAATTTAAAACTGAAAACAATTTAAAAAAATTCTCTGAATATATAATAAACCTTTTCAAAAATAGATAATAATTTTATACATCCATATGTTATTTTTTTATAAAAAATTATTTTTTGATTTTAGGTAGAACACACTTAAATGATTAAAATAATTTTTATTTGAATCATTAATAAAATTTATGAAACATAAATGGATTGCGTTTTTAAATAGAATATTTTTTATTTACATCACATTTTAATAATCTATAAAATTTAAATGACAAACTGGTTAAACATTATTTTCTTTACAACTACCCCATAAATGTACTTAATGATACCATTACCACTAAAAACCATTAATTGAAAAAATAGAAATTATGCTACATTAATTTAAAAATCAAATAACTAGGATGATAACCATTAAATAGAGATACTATGAATGACATTAATGAACATGGAATGAATAAAACATAAATTAGGTATCATATCCCCTAAGCACCAATAATACAAAAATATAATTTCCACATCTATATTAGGGTTCAAGCTAGTGTATCCTACAGTAATATTAGTAGATGGATCATGTAGTATAGAATGAATTGAAGTGGATAGAGACCCTACATTTAATGACCACCACCGCATTTGGAAGAAACCATGCAGAATCACAATAAGAGGGATATAATCAGAGGATGGTGGTGTATTAGGAGGAACTCCATTCTATTTTCACTCAAACAACAGAGGGGTGAGATGGGTTAGACCGAGGTAAAAATAAGGGGTATAGTGATCCAATTATTTACATATATTATTACATGATTTTCAAATTAAATATATAATAAATAAACCCAAATACCAAGAGTCCTTCTTTCATAGGAATAAAAGGTTTAGAATATATCAAACTAATACTATATTAAATAAAACATTATTCTATTATCTAAAAATATATCATAAATCCTTTTGTATCCTGAAAATAAATACAATGAAATACATAAAAAATAATAGTTGAGTTATAATTTCATTTGATTGAATAATCTTGATAATGAAGGATAACATATGAATCTATTATTACAAAATGATACCCATCAAATTCAAGGAACATGAATAATCATAAGAAAAATGGAAATAAATATCATTGAACCAAAGGATCATGTAAAAATAGTAATGTGTGAGTAATATAAAACATGAAATAAGAATTATTCAATGATTTATACCATGAAATGTACAAATGGTGGGAACAATCTCATTTTGAATTTTCTTTACAACATAGTATCATACATGTCATTTCAACAAACTGAAAAATATGACATTTCTAAGAAGTTCAATATGGGTGTAGAAACCATAACAAATACATGTTTAACATCTCATTAATTTTTATGAGGTGTAGAGAAATTAAATGTTCTGTAACTATGTTACATTTTGTGTAATTGTTTCTTGATGTATGTCATGAAAGAAAACATCCCTCTATGAAAATTTACACGTTGTGACAATGAATTACACATCGTGAGTTACTAAATGGTCAATTTATAATATGAGGTGATATGATTCTTTATAAGGGGATAATGGGTGTTACACATCCTATAAGTAGGTCACAAACTGTGTAACAGTCCACATATTGTTTTTAAAAAACCATACAGCTATTTTGATAAAATTCCATCATCAGTTCTTCATGTCTCTCGACCTAAGGTTATTACTGAGTATTTTTGAGAGACTCAGTCCATTATAGATTGATGCATTTAACACTCGATCTTTATTGTGATTATGTTACATGTCTCTGGTTGAGTTACCTTTATGTTCCATCATTTCCTTTGATCAGGGTATCGTTATTGAGTGGAATCTATGGATATGTCGGTCTAAGGTCGGTGATTATTCTTGGTTTATTCTAAGATCTGTTGTGATCTCATTATATATTCATTTTCTTCTTTTTATTTTAATATGATAGTCATTCATCTTTCATGTATATAAAATTCCCAACTTATACTGACCCTTTGTCTTCAAACATGAATCAATTGTGATGTGGACTAAATTATACTACTTCAATCATGTTAATGGTTTTCATTGAATTTGGATTCCTTTAAGGGCTAGTGTGACATGATTTTTAAGGTATGTGGTATTGTCTCTAGCCTGTGATAATGGATGTTGTTTTATTTCTTCACAAAACAATTCATAATGAAATACAAATTATTGTTTTCATTGTGTTGATAAGGGGTTTGAAATGAAATTTTTTTTCTAGTTATTAAAAATGAATGGAAATTGGTATTTTTTAAATCATTGAAATGGATATTAGGAAATAAAAATTAATTCATTTTCAATGCATTGTAATGATTTTTTTAAGGGAATATGGGTTCCATTTTTATTTAGGAGGATGTTTTAGCTTGAGAACATCATCTATTGTTTTTTGATTATCAAAGATTTTTTCCTTATAGATCTCCTCTACATCCTATAATTATTTTCTATGAGAACAATATTTTCATT
Source organism: Viscum album (assembly GCA_963277665.1). Taxonomy (NCBI): domain Eukaryota; kingdom Viridiplantae; phylum Streptophyta; class Magnoliopsida; order Santalales; family Viscaceae; genus Viscum; species Viscum album. Next base: position 914,709,463 of record OY728164.1, on the reverse strand, counting down.
TTTAGGGATTACCAATGGTGTATTCCTCTTCACCCTAGAACCATTGTTCTAGGATTAGAATTTATGAACTTCATTATTATTGTATTAGTAGTATGTATCCATGAACTATAGTATTCCAAGGTGCGGTTATACCTAGGCTTATGTTTTGTATTACTTGTATTTCTAAATAATCCTTGATAAGACTTTTTATATTTGTGAAAAACGATATTGAGTATTTTTTAAAAAATTAGATACGTGCTTTGGATTTAGATATCTAAAAATAGGGGAATTTTTACCAAGCATTATATAAGACTATGTTACTTCTTATCAATCCATGTTCTTTTTAAAAATAGAATATATTAATTTTTTATATAGAAACTGGTAATGGGACTCCTTGGGTGGGATTCTTCTGAGTCAGTTATATTAGACCCTATGCACCAGTTTAGTGGTGTATAGTCCCTTCTTAGTCATCCAGTGTAGGTAAAGTCAATGCACCATAGTGAGGCATCAAGGTTCATTTTAGCATATTAGGTTGCAGGTGGTGCGATGGTGGGAGTCCATCCCTACCATCATTTAGAGAATCTGTTGGGATATTATTATGTAGTCGATGGATATGTTTTGGAGTTTTTATCAACTTTTTTAGTTGTTTGTTTCTGCTATTTTATTATAGTTATGGCATATATATCATGTTTTTCTTTCATTGTTGATTCTTTATATATATATATATACATATATATATTCTCTATGTATTTATTGGATGGTAGAAATCAGTCTAATGAGGTCGAGTTTAATGCCTGGTACCTATCATCAGCCTGTAGAGATCAAGAATTCCCTTAGGGTATATGACAGATCGGTTTGACTGCCAAGACTGAGGTTAACCCAGGTCGGTTTGTTACAATTTAGAATCAGAGGATTTTTTCCCTCAAGTTTCATTATCTTGGGATATATGGTAGACTAGAGATAGGATTTTCAAGACATGAGAGGTATGATGGGATAAGTTCATGGCCAGTTGTTATCATAATGAGACAAAAGTATCCATGTGATGTTGGAATGTGTGTATCTAGTATTGGGATTTGTTTTAAAAGTTTTAGTTTTTGTTTATTGTAATTATAGTTTTAATATAAATGTGTTTTCTCATCTGATCATTCTTATATTTAGTTGTGCAATCATATTCCTTAGAGACATATTCCACGAGTTCCTCAGGAAGGTTCACTTGATGATCCTCAAGGGAACCCTCTCATAGATCAAAATCTCATCGAGACTATCATAGTGGAAGTTCTTGCTGTTGGACACAATGTTCCATGAGTTTAGAATTTTTTTGGGTGGTAAAACTATAATATGGAGGAGGGAGAGAGAGATTGATTCCAAGAATTATTACGTGAGAAGTCAACTTTTTATAATGGGATGACTAAACCTCAATCGGTCTGATAAGGAATGCATGGATTATGTAGTCCATACAGAGAGGCACATATACTTAGATTGGAAGGGTTACAAAACCCTGTTATTTAAGAATTCTTTTTCATATTTACTAATGTTGGAGAAGTCTCTGGAGTTCCAACCATTGCAATAGGGAGAGAATTCGGTGTCGGCATACACAATTGTTTTATTAAGATTTTCTATTCCCTTCATGGATGTGGTGATTAATTATCAGCAGAATTGCCAGATTAAACCGTAGGGTTTTTGATCAGATATTAGATCCTAGGTGTTTATGAAAAATCATTCAACCTATGCGAAGACTGTAGAAAGAGAAATTATAGAAGAAATCAATATTGAAGGAAAGTTTGAGTTTTCCACCTCTTGTCTTCCATCAGGTAGAGGGTTCTGTAGAGAACATGGGATGAAGAGGAAGTGTAAAGATAATCACATTAGTTATTGAGGTGGGTGTCAACAACGATCATCTTTTTCATTGTCTGTTTGAGCGAGTTATGTGCCTCTTAAATGCTATCAATGTTGAAAGAGTGGAAACAACATAAATTCTTTTCCAATGACCGTGAAGACATGAAACATATGATGATGAATTGGTCACTTAAAATGATTCTATTAGGTGATTAATATGCATCATTTCAGCCTGGTAACATCATATCCAAGGGTTACTATGGTGTATTTAGAGGTTTCAAAGAGTACAAGGCTCTATCCACATGCCTTTGGAGTGAAGCATTTTAACACTGTATATGAATGTCCAGCGGAAGATGATGTAGGTATGAAAATAGTGATAGGTATTATCCTTATTGCATATTCAGTATAAATTACTTTATTCGATACCGGTTCCTCCCAATCATTTATATAATCATGTTTTAATGATGTTTATAAACATCCAACAAACCGTAGGTCAATTAAACTATAGTTAGGAACCCATCCTGGTTTGATGAATGAGTATGGTATTAGGTTTCATTCTTATTCATTAATTATTTCTAATACGTATTTGGTCTGGGATTCTTTCATTATTAATCAAGACCATTTTTATGTCATCATCGGCACGGATTATATTGTTGCTCAATGAGATGTGGTTGATAGTTATCAACATCATGTGTTGTTTCTTACTAGTGATGGGATCTCACATGAAATTCAGGGGGAGCGGGACCTGAGGTGAGGTCGTGTAGGGATTTCCCACCCAGAGCTCGGAAGATTGTTGGTTACTGTTTTTTCTGACCTAGATGGTGTTTCTTCAATTGTTCATCTTCCCTTTGATGATCATGATTAACCAGACATTTTCCTAAATGATTTATCTAGTCTTCCTCCAAACAGAGAGGTAGAGTTTATAATTGATATGGTTCCAGGTATGTATCCAATATCAATATATTCTTATCTTATAGCACCATTGGAGATGGAAGACCTCATGATTTAGTTGTATGACCCATTAAAAAAAGGTTTCATTTACACTAGTATTTTTTCATGCGAATCCCCGATACCCTTTTACAAAGAAGAAGTTATTTCACATTTATTATGTTTAGAATTTTGGAAGTCGGTCAAGGAAATGGTTAAGAAATAATATCATTTGAATTGTGTGGATTGTTATTTTATTAGATGAAGGGTTAAAAAAAATTCCAAGATATATCATTGGTCAGGTTATCATCAGCTCAGATTTAGGTAGTCTGATATACAGAAGATATACCTCAAGATTAGGTGTTATAATTTTGAATAACATGTAATCCCTTTTTGTTTTAATATTTATCTTTTAGTTTTTATGCATTTTACGAGTTAAATATTCAATCAATATCCTGACACGTTTTGGTAGTTTTTAGGGTTGATATTATGGTTTATTTGAATTCTGAGAGTGAGCATGAGAACCATCGGAGTTTCATTCCAAAAATTATGAGAAGTCACCATATGTATGGAAAGATTTAAACATTTAATTTTGACATTCAGTAAGTGATTTTATTTGGGAAAATAATTTCAAATAATGAATTATCAATAGATCCATATAAGGAAATGTATATTTTTTCACGGTAGGATCCAAATAATGTCTTTGAGATACGAAGCTTCCATTGTATTCCTAGATACTACTAATTGTTTTTCTCCAAATTCTCTAAGATGTTTTCACCTTTTACTACTCTTACCATGAATGTAGTGAAATAAACCTAGGGTAAGATGTTTCAGACGTCATTCAATGAACGGAAATGTCTTATGACACTGTCATCTATTCTAATCATACCTAATCCTCGTAAGAGATATGTGGTGTTTTATGATTTTTCTGGTGCTTTTTAGGGATGAATTTTTATTAAATATGACTATGTGGTATATTATATATCTCCTAAACATCTCCTACAAGAAAAATATTACCCCTTTCAGGATTTAGATATTTCCACGGCCATGTGTGCACTCAAATGTGGGAAAAACTATCTCTTTGAGGAGAATATCATGGTCTTCTATGATCATAAGAGTTTGAGTAATATCTTTTCTTAGAAATACTTTATTTTCAAGCAATGACGATGGGTATAATTCATATATTTATATTACATAAATATCTACTACACCCTAGGTAAGGGTAACATTGTTGCAGATGCTCTTAGTAGGAATGTATTGTCAAAACATGATCTAGAATTGATGGAATATTTGATCCTTTTGAGGATTTTTTACTTGTAGAAGTTGAATGATCAAGAAGATGTTTTAGGCATGGTTCCAACCATTATCCTATTATGATCACCTATATTGGATTTTATTTTATTTATTCAGCGGTAATATGATGATTTTTAGATGAATCAACAAATACTTTATGGTGGGGAGACTATTTCTTGTTGGCTGCTCTCTTCAGATGGTATGATTCACTCTAAGAAAGGGATTATCATCCATGAATCATTGAAAATTTTAGACTTTTTCAATAGTATGATCTCTTCATGGGTTTTACATCCAAGCACTATGGAATATTATTATGACATTAAGAGGTTATTCAATTGGATGCGTATGATTTGTGACATTGTAGAGTTTTTCTGTTGATGTTACACCAACCAAAAAGTAATGGATGAGTGCCTAAAACCTTATAGGTTGATTCATTATCTTCTAGTTCAGGATTAAAAATTGAATGAGGTACCAATGGATTTTGTTTTTAGGTTACCATTGACTACCCAAGGGAAGAATTTTATCTAGGTTCTTATTGATCAGTTGACTATGTCCAGTCATTGCATTCGGATCAAAACACCACTAATGTCTAATATATGGGTATGTTGTATGTGCTAGATATTTTGAGTATTCAAGGGATTCCTTCCATTTTTTCAAATAGGTACCCTATATTTATCGTGATGTTCTTGTGATGTCTCCAAGAGGTGATAGGACCTCAGGTCATCTTGATCATAGCCAACCAGCCATATACATATGATCAAAAGTGTGAGTAATTCAGATTCTATAGGATATGCTCTGAGCCCGTGTCTTGGATTTTTAAGGATCTTGAGATATCCATCACTGACATTTTGATATTTTTTAAATCAAAAGTTTTCAGTCTTTGGTAATAATGTCTCCCTTCAATAAATTTTATGGTCTCCTGTGTAGATCATCTCTTTGATGGGATAAGGTGGGTGAAGTATCACTTGCGGGACCATGTTTGGGTTTGAAAACATCACTGAAGAAACTGAATGTGCATCAATGTATGAATATGATGTTGAGTTAATAGAAATCATATGTGGATTGGCAGCATCTTCCATAGGAGTTTTTCAAATCTGACTAGGTTTTGTTGACATTTTCTCTATGGTTGGGTCACTCCCAACATGAAACGCAGTTAAAGTTTCCTTCGAGAAATGTTGGACCCTTTATGGTCAATGAGAATCTCACACATTTTTTTATTGGTTATAATTATTAGTTTAGTTGATAGGTCTTTATGACATTTTCCATATATCTTAGCTCATAAAATATCACCTGAATCCCATTGACGTTCAATGTTGGGATGAAATAGTGTTATATCTAGATTCTTCTATTCTAGAGAAACTTGTTTAGATCATTAACTCTAAGTTAAATTTATTGCATGGGAAGTAGAATCTGTTGGTTAGAGTTCTATAAAAACAGGGATCCAATCGTCATGATAATTGGGAATGTGAATCATTGATGAGGTATTACTAGACACATCTCTTTCTGGTGATTACATCTTCCACATGGCTTCTCAAGGACATCATGTATTTATGGTGGATAGTTTTTTACATAACGTTACCACATTATTAGGATGCATAGTAGTCACACACCGAGAAACTATATTCCACAAAGTGTAATAGTTATTGGATGAATGTTGTGAAATTTGAAATCACACTATCAATGATTACATGTCAGGACTGTGAGAAACACAATGTGAGTTGTTAAATGCTCAGTTTTAAATATAAGGCGATGGGTTTTTCTACATATGTGTATAGTGGGGGGTTAAAAATCATGTAATAGGGTTATATGATGTTTAATTTTGTTATAGGTCATGTAACATACTATTTACTGATTTCAAAAACAATATGTGGAATATTTTGTTTGAGTTCCTTCATCTGTTCTTCATGGATGTCGACATAAGTTAGTTTTATTGTGTTTTGAGATACTCAGCCCCTTCTAGATAACTTCATATGACACTGAATCCCTATTGTAGTAGTAGTTTGTCTATCTTATGTAATAACCTTTTCATTCCTTCATTTTCTTTGATTATGGTATCATCGTTTGGTGTCATAATTAGATCCATTGGTCTATGTTTGGTGATTCTTCTTGGATGTTTACTAGATTCAGTGTATAATATCCTTTCAATGTCATTTTCTTCCCAAGGTAGTAGTGTGGAAATGATTATTCTTTGAGGTACATATGTTTCCACTCTCCCACATGCCCTTGTCCTTTAAATTGAATAAATATTTATTTTGATTTCATTATAAGGACATCATTGACATTGTTGGGTTTCATAGATTTTGGATTCAATTGAGGGTGTGTGAGACTTGAGTTTTGAGGTTGGTGGTTACATTTATAGTATATGATAATGGATAAATTTCTTTTAAATTACAAAATTATTCTTTTTGAAAATGGAATGATATTTCTTTCCAAGTTGAAATTGATTTTTAATGAAAAATGTGTTTCCTCTAGTTATTGAAAATTGAGATAAAATGTATACTTTCAAATTCATTGAATTGAATTTTGTGAAATGTTTTTGAAATGGGATTCAAAGTATTGAAATGAATTGTGAAAAAGAATACACGGATAACATTGGGTACATAGATAGAAGGTTTATATTGGGGAAATTTTTATTGTTTTTGTATTATCTAGGAGGTTTTTCTTTGGCCATTCCTCTGTCTCCAAGGCTTGTTGTTTTATGGGAGTGATATTGATGTTTGGGTATTCCTCTTCTTCATACGCCCATTTTTCATGAACCGGAATTTTTACACTTGATTATTGTGATAAGAGTATTCTATGGAACTGACTGATGGTATTCTATGGTGTTGTGATACATGTGCTTCTGTTTTGTACTTCTTGGATTTAGGAGTTAGCCTTGATATGATGTTTTTGCTTATGGAAAATGATATAGAAAATTTTATTTGAATATGATATACCAGCTATTATTTTGTATATGCATAAAATTTGAAATGCTTTCTATATTTTCAAAAATATGCAGTACCATATATCATGAAATTTTCTATTTAAAATGATCAATCCTAAATTTGTTATATAGATAATGGTTATGGAACACCTAGGTGGGATCCTAATGATCCTGTTATCTCACACCCTACACACCACTTTGGTTGTGCATAGACCACTGTTTTTATTCCAGTTTATAGAATGGAAATGTGTCATTGAGATATAGTGAGGATAGTGTCATCTTGATGGGTAGATGGTGATGAGATGGTGGAATTCTTTCCCTACCATATATTATTGTTGATATTTGATTATTAGGCCTTTTTTATTGAATTTTCTTAGAGTTTTTAGCTAGTTTCGTAGTTATCTATTTCCTCTATTTTTTTATAGTAATGGAATATATGTCTTGTTTTTATTCGAATATTGTATATTATTTTATAAAATGATATATATATATATATGTATATGTATATGCCTATTGGTTTTTTAGGTTGGGTGAAATTTTTCCCTCTAATATGTTGTTCGATGAATTGGTAATTTTAGCCTACTCATGTGGATCGGGAAAGCCGTTTGGGTATGTGACCGATCAGGTCGGTCACCAGGTTTGCGGATAACCTTGGTCGGTTCGTTACACATTCACATGTGTTCCACATATGAAAATCCTACATAAGGTGTAATCATTAAAAACCCCCATGGAATAGATATGGGACACATAATAATGTCTCATAACATTGTCCAATGGAATATAATAAGTAATTTATTAAAATAAGGGATTATAACATTCTTTTATTTTTAATGATAAATAAAAAATGAAATCAAAATTATTTCAAAGTTAATTGAATACATAAAAAGAATATTGAAGTTATTATATATGTATTCCTTTTATATGGGGGTTTTTGAAAAAGACATAAACAATACTTAAAATATGAAAAAGGGCTAATAATTTCCATTAAACTAAAATAAAAGAATATATAAATAATAATAATAATAATAAATATTATAGAACCTTTATTTATTATAATATTTTAGCTATTGGCACTTTGAAATGTGTAGGAATAAAAGAAGTTACCTTTAATTGATTTTAGTTAACCAAAGGAAACAATGACGGGTGTATTTGAAACATGTGTATCATTATTAATAAATGATGGATAAACATAGGTATATATGTGTAGGAAATATAAAAAAAATAAATTACAACTAAAAGATAATAATAGAGATATAATTTTTGTAAAATATAAAGAAATAAAATCATAAATAATATAGTCTTGTTTGGAAGGGTACCTTATATTATGTTCTATAATCATTATCCACAATGAATAAATGACATGGATAATCCAATTAGATCCATTAATAGGTTAGTTTACTCAAATTCCCAAATATATATTATTTTATATAATTTTAGATTGTTCCTTTAAAATTAACTCAATGAGATATAATGTATTATTTTACTGTTCCACGGGAATTCATTTCACAATATCATGGTAGGATCACTTATGAAAAATTTGGCATGCCCACTACATAAGAGACTACAACTTCATATTTCAAAAAAATAGTCATTTTATTATAGAAATTCAAATGATCCCAAATGTATATTCGTTTTCAAATATAGGAATGGATCATTTAGTTTAACAATTCTTGTTATACAAACACATCATTTATACAGTTTAACCAACCATCACAAACATGTCTCGATACATTAATTATTACAATAATGTATTCATTCAAAAATTATAAAAGAAAATAAATTATGAATATTTATCAAACTCTAAACCATTATAATGGATATTTTTTCTTCCAAATATTCTATATTGGAATACAAAAAACTCTTTAGTCATCCAGGTGGTGATCTAAATAAATAAGTATTTTTATTAGTTATGTAATATAAGATGAAGAGAAGAAGATGAATTTAATATATTCTATTAGGATAATAAAAATAATAAAATATATATGATATATTGGTTTTTATTCTATTTTTAAAGTATTTTTTTTAACTGGATGTGTAAGGATAAGGTATTAAAACATAGAATTGGTGGCATTACCTTCTCTATTAGATTTCCCCTCTAATTATTCCCTTTATGAATCCCTTGATTGATAATTTAATGAGAATGAGGATTATAGGGATGTAGAAATGAGATGATTAGTTTCCTTCATAGATTTTGGTTAACCACCAAGGATATTAATGTGTGCAGAGAATAGGTATAGATAAGTGTTATTTATAATGGTATTGGGATATTTTTTGAATAATACATTAATTTTTTTTTATTTTAGTAGAATATTACTAATTAAAAAAATTCTTGACTATATATTGTAAATCATGCATGAGAGATTGAACTAATAGTCACTAATATTATGAAAGACAATTTTATGCATCAATTGTTTCTTATAATCTAAAATACATTCTATTGTTGAATATTATTATTAATTGAACACGAAAATAATATATATGAATACAAAAAATTAATGTAACAATTTATTTTGAGAAGTAGATTTCTAATAAAATCAATTTTAGAGAATTAATTATTTTTAAATGAGAAATTCAATTTTTTTTTAAAATTATTATTTATATGAGAATTTAATTTTTCTTATTTTGATCAATTTTATGAAGCATTTCAAAATTACATACTGACAAATTACAAAATATTATAGATTTACTAAGACATAATTTAAATTTTTAATCCCAATATATGAAAATTTACATTCATTTAATTTTTTATATTTGTTATAAAATTTCAAATAAAATATTTTGTTTTTATGAAAATTAAAATAATTTTTTTATCATTTTTGGAAAAGTTTTTTACTTGTATCTAGATATAAATTTATAATATTTCCACTATATAAGATACCTAAATATTATTTTATACTTTCATAGTTGATTCTACTATTTTAATATTTGGGTTACTATTTCAAACAGTTTATAATACAATTCCAGCAATCTGATTAATATTGAAATAGAATGATAACAATTTTAATGATGTAATTTTCAATTGAATTTCAGGATATTATTCTAAATATCATCTTACTATTCCTGATGGTTAGAATATTGTTCCTTGGTCTAAATAATATTACAATTTTCTAATAACTACTCCAATAGTCTTTTCTTGAATTTCTAGGATTAACTGCTCCCTCTAAATTCCTATTATTTATTTAATTATTTATTCAATACATTTTCACTTCAAAATTTTATATATCTTAATTTTGAAAATTATTATTGCATGTAAAATATAATGAATCATTTATTCTGTGTTTTTTGTTTTTTTAATAATTCGTGGTCATCAATCTGATCCAAATTTTTATATTATATTTATCATATATTATATTTTATAAACCATTGTAATATTTTTAATATCTTGTAAATTTTAATACCATTTATTTAATTTTAAAATAAATATTATAAAATTTAATTTTCTATATCATATAATGCATATGATTTATAAAATATTATGTTATTGTATATAAAAACAATTTATAACCAGAAGTTAAATTCCCCTAATAATATGTCATCTTATTACATTCTTACTTATTAATTATTTCATCAATTATATTTGATCTTACAAACCATAGTAAAAATAATTTTGGTTATTTATGGTTCATCATATCATCTAGTTCCCATTTCAACTCCACATAATTTTTGAGAGATTACATTGACTATGCTAGTTTTCTTATTGTATTGAATTTTTTTTTTATTGTGAAATGCTCCCAGTTACATGTCCTCATAAGATATATCACAATATCATTGTACCTCATTCATATTCAGTTAATTTTAATGTTATGGTAGTAATTTCTCAAGAGATAAATATTAAACACATAATTTACACAAGACATGGATATAGGTAGTGTTATTCTAAAGGACAGTAATCAATGCAATCAAAAATATCGTTAGGGTCAATTTACCTGGGATATAGATTTCACAACATTCCATATATCATGATACTCTTCCATGTAGATATTTTGAATAAGTATTTCTCTTTAACCTAAAACAAAATTTATTTTCAATGATTGTCATCGTAGCTCCTCTAGAGATATTGAGTTGCTAAGATGTTCTGTATAATTTTTTTGACATTTTATATCCGTTAAATGACCATTTCTAGTTCCAAGAGCTTATAGTAACCCACTCAATCCTAAAACCCAATTAATCAAAATTTATACACCTAACAGGTTTATATGGACCCATTTTTATCCATTAGTGGATGAAAATCAGTGTATGATAACTCGACCATCGGAAGATTTGGATCTTATCTTCATGTGGTATCCATCAAGAAAACTCAAAACATGACATCATGTTTCTTGATATTTTTCTCTGATTGCACATCTACATGTATTTGATACAATATAACAATGTTAAAAATGGTGTTTAAAATTTGATGTAATATTTTATACCTCATTATCGTAAACCATGATTCTTGATTGGTTATAATCAATATTGGTGTTCCATGTATCCTCACCAGTTCTCTATAACATACCCAATCATAGGGATCAACTAAGAATTTCTAAATAAATGAAATTTTATATGATTTAGTTTTAATATGACCCACAAAAAAACAAATAAAATTAGTTCATTTGAATTTCATTAGATGACTAGGGACACAGTCTATGGTTTTTTCCCATTTCGATGTTGGTATTGGTAATTTTTAGAACATACCCTTGACCATTTACCATTATGACATTAATTTGTTGATATACTATTAACTTTGACATATATTATGTGATATCCCAAATTTTATCATCTAACAAATAATTTTGTTTTATGTTTACATACATATTCATTCTCCATCGGTGAATATTAAATCTTGGCCTATATGGATCATTAAGTAACTCATACCTTATATCATTATTTGATGGTACATAAAATCTTTAGAAAAATCATAAAACTCATTATATAACAATTATAATGAATACATATTTCCTTATTTTTTTATATTTCATGTTCTTATATATATCCACATCACACCCATGGAGTGACTGATACTTCTTCAAAATGTAAGGTTTATAAATCATTTCCAAATTGACCGATGATATTTCATTCTATATGATTCCAATTTCCATCAATTTCATGGCAATTATTGTAACACCCGAGACTTTTATGAGAAATGTTTTGATTTTATGTTATATAAATCATCAAAGTAATATTTCGCTGCACACAATCGCGACCTTCCTCGATAGCGTGTGTAATACGCAATACCGAGTTCCACCAAACAATGATATATTATCATAATATTATTAACTATCTGTTGTGAATAGTATTAACTGAATTTTAAACTTTACAACATCATTATCCATCTTACACATTTTCTAGAACATGGTAAGAGAACAAAATAATTTTTTTGGGTAAAATAAGTATTTATCAAAAAATGCAGTTTTGCCGCCTTTTGATGGCGCACCCACATTAAATCTAGATTTTGACACATTTATAAGTTTAATTTGACAAAATAAAATTCGTCTTTTGAATCAGGATATAAAAATTTACTTTGGATAAATTTTTGATATTTTTTTGATAACTTTCATATTTTGATGAATAGTAAAAATACGCTAATTTTTAATTAAAAACAACTTTTTTCATTGAGATAATTAATATGGTTAAATTATAATTTTTAATGGTTTTAAAGTATATATAGAATATATTTTTTCCATTTATTGTAATTTATGTCATTATAATTAATTTCACATTGAATTCATAGGTAAAAACATTTCAATCTATGGCAATGTTTTAACTTCTAAAACCTGTTTTCTTAACAACGGGATTTATTTTAAATTAATTACTGCAACACATATGATTTGAATTTTGAAAAATGGATTCCATATTCAGAATCAGTTGGTCCAAATTATGTTAATAGGCTACTTTTTATTTTTGGGCATTATGAGTAGTAACTACTGTAAATTTTATTTACCATAGTTGAAGGTAAGTCGGGTAATTAAGGGTAAATATAAGATTACAAAATTACCCTAACACCTGCAAAAATCTTATTGGATGACTAAACATCGACCCATATCACCTAAGGGTCGGATTAGATTTATTTAATAGACTTTTTTCCATGAAAATAATTTAATTATTATTAAAACCAAAGAATGTGACAACATGTCACTTTCTTTAATCTTATAAATATAATAATTTTATTTTGGTGATAAACATAATGCAAATTGGAACATGAATAGTATCCATAAATATAATACAATTATCTACATCATAGGAATTTATTTAGAATTTTTAGGGATTAAATAATTATCATTAATTATGACACAATAGTGATGTTGAAATTATTTTATTAATTAAAATATCAAATAAATGGTTTTAAAATATCAAAATAATTATTATATGCACTATTTAATGTTCTCCAATAATTTTCTAGATACATATGACATTTTATTAATCTATTAAATCTTTTAGTTTGAACATATCCTCTATATATATTTTATTTAAATTCAAATAAATGAATAGTGTCAAAATTGACACTATTGTTATTTTATAAAAATAACATATTATAAAATTGTTTAAAAATCAAAAAAAAAATTTAAATATTATAAATTAAAATTTATATGGTCGAAAATGTCATAAAGTGTAAAATTATGGAAAATTCACAACACATATGTAATTATTAATAATAATTTAAAATTCAGAATATTATTACCACAAATAAAATTAAATTGATAAATAAGGATAAATCAAGTTGGTAATGTTTAAAATAAATTTCTAACATATCTAAATTTTATTGGTTGATGATATTACAACTATATCTCATCTAATCTTCGGATATGAGTCATTTTGGTAGTTTTTAAGTGGGGTTGGGATTTAATATAACTAATATTTCTTATATTTCCAAAGGTGCCCCTCTCCTCCCTTATAAAAGGGCACCACCTCCCTCTCCTCCTAACACCAATTTGATCCTTCAATCTCATCAAAACCCTGCCCATTCCACTTCCCCACTTCCCTAGAATCGTCCTAGAGGTTTTGGTCTTCTTCAAAGACCAACCCTAGTTTCCTAAGAGGAGATTAAGAAGAGGCGCGTCAAAAAGAGGTAATATCCATTACCGATCCTTTACAAATTCTATCGTCTTCAAATTCTTCTTCATTAGTTGTTTCATTATGAATTAACAACATCAGTATCACTCGTATACTGATATGTTATTATATGTATGAGACAACCCTATTTTAACATCTATCCATCCTATGGAAAACGAAATCACCGCGCGTGCGTACGTACGAAATACCGTCTCTACGCCGTCGTGTAATCTATTATCCCCCACCACCATACGTGGATGTGTATAATGATGTAAATAATTACTATATATTATTGTTGTAAAGTGATATTGATTATGAAATAGTATACATTCCCTCCAATACAAATTCCACGATCATGGGAACGATATCATCACTCGTGCGTATGTACAGAATACCGTCTCCACGATGTGATGCGATTCATTCTACATGATATTCATTGAATAATGATTATATAAATGAATTTAATTAATAAATAGGATATATAGTACATTAATACCATTCTGGAAATGATTTATCTATAACCTAAAGAGAATAATAAGAATTTATTCGACAAAACACGCATAAGAACAAAAAGTTATAAACACCTGAATAACAAGTAGCAGTGAACTATTACTACTAAGAAGCTAAGAATATGACCATATATGATATCATAAAAATAATTATGATTCATTAATAATTCAATAACATTATTTAAATCATCATACAGGAGGTTCGGACACTTACGAGGCAAATCATACCTAAGGTAAGGGAAATATCACAATCTCATTTTTATCCGAGATTGTTTATACTTTAGTATTTACTGGGGTGTATTTTGTCATCAACATCCCTGTTTCCTCAATATGTAATATTATATCCATCCACCTACAATTGTTTAAATACAATTTTACCCTTCAGTGAGTTTTTAGTAATGGATATGAAAGGACTCTTTTGTCGTTTTTCATACGAGGTACTTTTTGACTTTTCCGACAAAAGTACGAAGAATGTTTTTTTATCTTATACGGTATGAATGGATTTTTAAAACATTATTTGCAAGAAGCTTCCTTTACAAGTTTTCATGTTTAATTTTAATCAACTTATTTTAGTTAAGAATTGTACGACATGTTAAGAAAGGAAAATTGTTTTTGAAGCAGAATGGATATTTTCCTCAAGAATGGAGTTCAAGTGTTTTATCAAAATTATTTTCCATATAAGATAATAAATGGTTAAGTATATATCCTTATTATTACATTGATTTTATTATGTTGTGATGTAATTATATTTTAATGAATTACTTTATCTTATATTAATTGTTTTATGATTTCGCGTTGTTTAAGATTCCCATTTTTATTACATGGGTTATGCTATGATGTATGGTTTCTAATTTTCTGGCACACATAAGAATGGTATCATTATGAGATGGGTGGGACCTATATCTCCCTCCAATTCATTAGGTAAATATTTTATATCTCATGAGATAGACATGGATGGAATGGCAGGTTAAACCGGTTCAGTGAAACAGGACTGAAACGAGGAGTGAACTCAGTTCAGAAATGGACTTTATCCACTAAGATAGTCTTGGCAATGAGTCCTGACTAACAAGAAATGATTCTCTATGATTATATGTGTATTCCAAATAGTTTCATGTTTTGAGTTATGATTATTGGGATTACATTTCACTACTATGATTTATCCCATGTTATGAAATTATGATTTCTTTTGCAGGTTAATATTTCCAAAAGTTATGTTCTTATGTATATGATGTGATGGATATTTCTTTTGTTTACACTTACTGAGCATTTGAGCACACCCTTTTATATGTTTTATTTCCCTAGGTCAGGAAGAAGGTTATTAAGTAGGATATTCCAAATAGGGACTCTAGATATGATGAAATAAATGAGAGGCAAAGTAGATGCTTTATGAACCAGTTGTTTATGTTTCCCAGTTTCTAAAGTCTCTATACCTATACGGTCCTTTCCTAGTTTTTTTATATGTTGTAATAAGTGTGCTTAAATTATGATGTAATGAAAATTTATGTAATGTATGGGTCGTTATAATTATTATGGGTGCATTCTTAATTATCATCAATCATAAGTTAATAGTACCCTTTATAAATAAATCCTAAACCAAATTATTCCCCTTTAATATATTGTATTGGATTAAGTATCAGTAATCTATGATGTGATCATTCCAACATCACTATGAAATATTTAGATCATTCTTTTGTGATTTATATTAGAGACTATTTTATTTTGTTAAATTTAAACACTTCTCCCCATAGATATAACACCCATAACTATTCAATTTAATGAATAAAATAGCTATTTCCAAATCTTGTGTTGAATTGTTATACTCATGAAAATTATAATTTATTGATACATATGTTATCACCTTTATATTTTTTATTAGTACACTGCGTAATCTATTATTTGAAGCATTGTTTTATATTGTGAATAGTTCCACACATATGGTTAGTGTGTGTTCTATTTTATAGATAAAAAACTTTTTCCACACTATTAATCTCTATTCATAGTCACTAGTCCAAAGAATCATCACTCCCATTCATGTTATCATAGTCAATGTTTTTAAAAATCATGGAAATATTCTCCAAAATTATCAGTGATACCAAAGAATATGAGGAAAATACAGTTCTTTAGTATGTATTCTAGTTGAGGCTACTCTTGAATTTTCTTTTTCCATGATGTGACCATATGTAAAACTTTTATTGTTATAAAAATATGAAATAATAATACTCAAACTATGTAGAAATCAAATTCACTATACCTTGCTTATATATTTTCCATTTAAAATGTGTTTTGAACAACATTAATATTCTCATTATTCTTTTATATTCATTTCGTTCTTATCATAATATATTCTATAAGACTAGTTTTTTATTTTATTCTATAATTAATCTATTCATTATAATGATGAAGCATATGGATCATTGTTGTGTTTTAGCAAAGTCATTATGAATATATTTTGGCCATACCTTTTTTGATATTCTATTCTTGGAATATGATCATTAATTATCATTAATTGGTCACATCCCAGGATTATCTCCACCCTAGTGTATTATTTGGACCAACATAGTTGTCTAACCAATTCATCAATTCATGGAGTTTGGTTCTTGTTTGTAAGAACCCAAATCTTCGTTTCAGGTACGCCATTCATTTTTCAGGAGTTTTTGAGAAAAATGGAGTTCTTGAAAATTTTTGAAGTACACGACATGTACATTATGAGTACACGCCGTGTACTCTTTTCCTGCTCAAATCCAAGTGTTGGCCGTGTCCAGGCCACGCACACGGTGTGTAGGGATGATGTGGAGGCCGATTTTAGCGGAGTACGTAAAAACCATGTACACGCCGTGTACTCTAAAAGTACATTCCGTGAACTTTTTTTCATTAAACGGACCAGGGTCGCACCTGATGCATCAAAACGTCTTCTTCTAGGTTCCGTTCATCCGAGAGTACCGAAGATCCACGAATCTTCGACGAGCCCCTGCCTCTCCGTACGTTCTCCAATTCGAGCACCGTTGATTGCGTTGGAATCACAGCGGTGAGTTCTCCCTTCTGATTGAGCCTTATTTTCCTATTCCTTCTCCTTCTCATGTTAACACAGTTTATGTGTTTTGAACATTTTCTCAGATCTACAACATTCTAAAGATAAGCAGTCATCATTGTTCGCATATGTTGATATCCTAGGATCAAGGTAGGTGGTTTGTGCCTTTATGTAGAAGGTCTTTGAGTATTTTGTGAAAATTCCACCAATACCCTTGAACGGGGTATTGCGTGTTTCTTGTTTTTACCGAGTTTTTGCCTGCTTTGCTTGATTGCTTGAGTAGAGGTAAATTATTGTAAATTTGGATAATTTATATTGTGTTCATGTGATTTTCCATTCATGTTTTTCTTATTAGGAGTTTTTCCAGTTTCCATGCCTAGTTGTAGGATAGTGGAACTGTTGTTCTGTTTTTCTGATGAGCCTTAGAATGATATCCAAGTGGTTATTGAGGTTTACATGGGCGATACACGCACTGTATACATGTTTATATTACATAGGGCTGAGGGAACCTTAAGTATGGACCAAAGGGAGAATGGACGTAAGGGCTTCTCTAGAGTGTCTTTAATTTACTATGCGAGACCACAGGGGGAATTGATGTTGAGTGCTTCCTCAGAGAGTCTGTAGTTCCTTGAAGTGGGCCATAGGGGGAATTGACATTTAGTGCTTCCATAGAGAGCCTTTAGTATGATATGAGACTATAGGGGGAATTGACGATGAGTGCTTCCCCAGATAGTCTATTCTTTAGCTGAACCAGAGGGGTGAGACTGTGTGTGCCTCCCGGGGGGTTGAGAGTACATATAGGTTGAACCATTAGGGTTAGGCTGTGAGAACTACCCAGGGCCTTACCAATGTTCTACTTTTTTGTAGTTTTATACTTCTGTAGTTTATATGATAAACTGTAAATTGTAGCTGCTGTGTATTTCCTGTTTACTGTTCCTGTACTTTACTTCCCATGTTTTCATTGACTGTTAGGCACAAATATTTCGGTGGTTTCTTACTAGGACTTTTTCTCACACCCTGTTTGGGCCATGCTTCTAGGCCCAAGAAGACTATGTTGTTTCAGGTATAGATAAGGGTAAGCTCCCTTCTACTTCAGGTGGTTGACTTGTTGTGGAGCTCGAGAGCATGGGACAATGCTACGACTTGCGATTCTGTTGGAGTTTTTGTTGCTTTAGTATTTTGTGTTCAATTGTATTTTAGAACGTTGTTGTGTTTTCTTCTTTCCATAAATACTTGTATATGCTGCATCATTATCATCATTGCTATATATGTTTTTTATCCTCTGTTTGGTTTCAGTTATGTATATTGTTACTACTTCTGCTATTGAATGTTGTTTTCTTTACCTGGTATACCTTTCCAAATGAGGGAATAGTTTCCCCAATAATATACCAAGGCCCTCGCTGCTAGCTGGCTGCCTCTGGCGTTTGGAGAAATGTTCTTGTGGTCATGTGGCGAACCTGGTACGAGGCACTAGTGGAGGGGCTCCGGATACGAGTCATTACAAAGTGGTATCAAAGGAGGTTTCTTTTCTATTGAATTACTATTTTTGGACATTAGCCAGGGATAAGATAGATTCGGTACATGGTATTATGATGTGCTCGTGAGTAGCTAACCCATGTACAAGGAAAAGCCTTACTACCTCGTTATTTGCAGATTGTTGGTTTTGAGATTTTACGGTTGATATGATTTCACCTAGAGTGATTCACATGCATTGTGTTGTTATTGTCTTCATTATTGTGGTTCTATTTTTATCGCAACCCGATGAGATGAGGGTATTCCATCTCATGCATCATATAGGAACTTGTAGAAATCACATGACATTAATTCTTTCCATGCCATCTAGGGTGCATTAGAGATTGCATGCTGTTGTGATAGACTTTGTGTAGATTATGTATGCTGTTGTGATAGATGCTTGATAGAATCTCTTCTACCTTGTTAAAGGATTTATTGTATTCTACTTTATATAAATTAACTCTATGTTTTGATTCGCGGGGAGTATGGGCCCTCACGAATCGGAATTTCGCACCTCTTTGCTTTGTTATCTGTGTTTTCTGGGCTTCTGTACATTTTCTGAGCTACTGTTTAGAAAAACTGTAATGACCCAAAGTTTCATTAATGTAAAATCCCTCTTGATCTTATTAAATGTCTCTTTATATAAAATGTTTCTATAAAATTTAAAATTCTTTGGTTTTATGATAATAATTGTGACCGTTACTTTTATAGTCGTTGAACAGTGATCACATGATTAGTATTAATATAGGGCTTTAACACATCCAATTTTTCTTAGACAAAGGAAGTGATGGCCTCATCCAGTAGAATTGCCCCATACGAAGCCCATTTATTGGAGCTCAGAAAAGAGGTGGCGCCCTTGGGCTTCGCTCTTGACCATGCCCAAGTTGAGCTTCACCAAGTCAAGCTCGAACGGGACCGTCTATAGGAGAATTGGATGTTGATAGAAATTACCAATCGAGTAATGTTATCCGAGCCACCCCAAGAGTCTTTCACCATCGCACACCTTACCCTTAGGTCTTATGAGACTATTTTAAGGTTTTATGTAACTAATCGATAGTACTATGTTAATGTACATTATTTTTATATATAATAATGAATATAATTTATTGTCATTATTGATACATTGTAAATAGTTTTTAAAGTACAAATGGTGTTTTTAGTTATTATTTAATTAAGAAATCTATTTTATTAAATTAAGGTATTTTTGAATTAAATAATATTTTAATAAAATATTATTACTATTATTACTAGATTAATTTTATTATATATAAATGATCATTTAATTGTATGAATGCAATTATAATTTTTATTAAGGTTTGAAAGCCATTTTTGTAAAAACCCGTGAATTTTTTATAAATGTCGGTTTTTATTTTAAAAAGTGAAAATTAACATATTTAGAAAATTATTTAGATAAAATAAATGTTATTTTTGGAATCAAGACGTTGAAACTATCCAATGGTGAATTTTTCATAATTTTCTTAGACAGTCAATTTTTTGAGTAAAAATTAAATACCATTTAAATATATAATGTGTTTTATGACATCATAATGACCCAATAGTGATGTAATAAAATACTATAATCTGTATGTACGGCCAATATATTTTTTACCATTAATATAATGTGATTTTGGGTTTGTTTGGATTACTTTTCAAAGCATTATTGGACCTCTCAAGACATATTAAACACCTTATCTTTTTAAATTAATTTGCATGGGAGTGTGACTCACCTCCACATAAGAAACCCTAATATCTTAAGAAGTTGGGACCTTGGACATATAAAATAATATTTTACTCTTCCCTTTTCCAAAAAACATTGGCAAAAACCATGGGATGGTTTGTGTTTTGGATTTATTTAATATAAGGGGTCCCAAACCTAAATAATAAAGAATTCCCTCACCTTTCCTAAATAAACCCACCCAAGCTCCCACATAATACTCACTCAAAGCCTTTGGAGTTCATCTAAACTCTACCCTAAATTCTCTATAATCCTTCCAATGTTCCCCAATATCCCACGAAGCCTCTCACAAGCCTCTCTCTAGACTTTAGAAACACACTTCCAAGTTGGGGTTTTTTCTTCCTTTCTCATTTTTGTCCAATTTTCATTAAGTAGTTTTTCCCTTATAATTTCAATTATAAAGGTTGGGGTATGGTTTTTAACCTCCCTCATACTACCCTATTTATGTTTTAATGATGTGAGACCCTTTCTCTCTCATTAAATTCCTCCCATGTACACTCGTTACTATGCCGAAATTCAGAAAGGAACTTCTCTCTCCTCTTTTACATTCAAGCAATAATTTTGTATCATTAATATAAATTCCATTACAGTTGTTGGGTCATGTATCTATATGAACTCCTTAATTTCCATTACATGTAAATATTATAAGGAACCCCTTTCTCTCTCATCAACCATTTTTATGAATTCTTATGTCACGCCGTTACGCTGCCGAAATCGCACCGATTTTCTAAGCCAATGTCATTGTGTAGTGAATACCATACCCATTTCTTCATCAAGGGTATTCACCTTTATGCACATTTATTTATTTATTGTAAAGTTTCATGTATGGATTCTACATTCTTTTATCGTGGAATAAATGATTATTTTTTATGAATCCATGTTTTATGATCCATGTGGCACACTTATGCATAAAATGAAATGTTTAAGAAGGGTTCTCCCTTATAGCACTCCAATGCATTAGGTAAAGTATAGTATCATGATATGTCATGTGCAATGAGTGTTGAATCATGATAATTCAAGTGCAACAAGGGTTTACTCATGCTTTATGTTCAATGATATTTACTCATGCTACATGTGCAATGAGCCTTGGCTAATTCTAATTCCATGTTAAGTGTTGTTGCCACATTTCCATGTTATGATTATCATGCGTTATCATGACTTTATGTTCAGGTTTTTATTATTCTCTATTGATATGCCTATTGCCTAACATGTATTTTACTCCTCATGTTATTCCATGTGTACTCCCTTACTGGACTTTATAGCTCACCATTTTCTTATGCATGTCCTCTGGTTATCCCATACAATGCTATGTACGAAGGAATGTAGTGGTCATGTAAAGGATGTTTTCATTAAAGATGTTGTATTTCATGTTTTAAGTTTTTATGTAATGATCCTAGTCCCCAAATACACTAAACCTCTCAGTATTCTTTGTTGTATCAAGTGATTTTTTTTTGTAATAAATCATGTTTAAGTTGTAATAAAAAGCAGGGTTGTTATAGTTGGTATCAGAGGATAGGTTTGGTTATTTTTAGGATTAGGATTAGAAAACCCTAGTAAAGACAAAGATACAAGAATAAGTACAATAAAAACGTCCCTATGTTTTGGTGAGTATTGAGTAATTGGGTTATCAAGAAAATACATCCACGTCTGGATACGAGCAGACAGAGGCGGCTCTGGAACAGATGTATCCTAGGGGTAAAACCCGAAAACACAGCTTTGAGCTACACTTGAATGGGAATGGTGCACGACAACAGGCCTTGCTGCACTCTTGGTTACGACACTCCTGAGGGATATTCTTTGGTAAATTTACAGGCTTAGTATGAACCCTTATTAAGGGAATTTAAAAAATTCCCCAAAGAATATATGTTAGAAAGTGGATCATGAAAATCCTAGATTGAAGCCTATAGACTCATGAGTTAAGGAAATGAAAGTTTATATATAAGTCATCAACTTTTGTCTTTGTATTACACTTTATTTGTTACCCCAAACATTCCTTTTCTTCCAGACAATGGCTGATAATAGGAGGACTCAGGCTAACAACCGATGTGAAGATCAGTGTGATGACTGTACTAATGAGATGCCCAATCCAATGGGAGTGGGAATCGCAAACATTGTCATGATTCTCTCTCAGATAACTCAAGCATTTAATAGAAACACGGGTCATGTGGAACTTCCAAACCCCCTAATAAAGAACAAGTCGCTATTGAGAGCTTCATGATACAAAGGCCTCCTACTTTTAGTGGATCATCTGATCCCACGATCGCTGAACAATGGATCACCTCCATTGAAAATACCTTCTCCATCCTTCAATGTTCTGAACAATAGAAGTTTCTCCTAGAAGATTATCGTATGGGGTGTGAAGCTGATCAACGGTGGACGTTGATCAAAAATATGAAGCCTGAGGAGGAGATCGAGGCATTGGAATGGAAGGATTTCCATAAGATGTTTTTCGATAAATATTTTCCACGCACCCTCCAGATTAAGATGGAAAGGGACTTCTTTTCCCTCAAGAAAAAAGACGAAGAATCTGTTGGAGTGTACGAGGAAAACTTCACAAGGCTTGCACGATACGCTTCTATCTTGGTCATTACCCCCGAATGAAAGGTTGACCGCTTCTTTGGTGGGATGTAGCCTAGCCTGTGGAATGCATTAGCTGTCCATGACTTCGACAACTATGAGTAAATTGTCTGATGTGCACTCAAGGTCGAAATGGAGATCATAGATTCACAGGGGTATTAAGGGGATAAAAAACATAAGGTGGACTTGAATGCTGGTGGGAAAATGGATAAATCCAATGGTTCTAAGAAGATCCAGCACCCCACTTACCAAAAGTGCAGAAAGAAGCACCCTAGAAATTTCTTTAAGGGGACGAGGAAATGCTTCAGGTGTGGAAGAGAAGGGAACCCAGCTATTAACTATCGGATAGAAAGACCTACGGCTGTGACATAGGAGATGAATGCTCCGTTCAAACCTCAAAGCGTTTTTCAATGCTAAAAATGCAAAGAACCAAGTCATTTTTCAAATTAGTTCCCTAATCCAAGGGTTTTCGGAGACAACCAACAACCTCCAAGGCAGCAAGGAAGAGCTTTTTCCATCACTTCTGCCAAATTCAACTTTGACAACGAAGTGGTGATAGGTAAAATAGTTATTCATTCAAGAATAGCAATCATACTTTTTGATTCATGTTCTCTTCATTCTTCTAAATCTCAAAATTTTAGTAGAACAATCCTAGCACCACCAGAAAAACATGGAAGTGAAGATGTTGGTGAGTACGACAAATGGGGAAATCATTGCATCCCATGAATATAAGTCCTCCCCTATTATAATATGTGGATTTAATTTCCCGAAGATCCTCGTCATACTCCCTATGGTGGAATTTGATGCAATTTTTGGCATGGATTTGCTTTCCTTATATAGAGCCAACATAAATTGTCGGGATAGGGAAATCACAATCCATATTGAGAATCGACCCCCGATTCTGTACAAGTGTAAGGAGGAATATGAATCTCAGTTACTTAAATCATCTCAACCATGGATAATATTTCCTTATGAGCATACGTATCTAGCTCAGATGATTGAGTCCGATGAAGAAACTATCCTTGAAGAAATTCTTATTGTGATGGAATTCACTGAAGTGTTTCTTGAGGAACAACCTGGTCTTCCTCCTAGAAGGGATGTTGAATTCTCAATTGAACTTATACCCGGGGCATTACCAATATCCAAGACTCCATATATAATGGTTGTTATAGAGCATGATGTGCTGAAGAAACAACTACAGGAGAATCTGGATAAAGGGTTTATACGCCCAAGTGCTTCACTATGGGGTGCACCAGTCCACTTCGTCAAGAAGAAGGATGGATCAATGCGGCTTTGAATCGATTATCGTGAACTTAACAAAATCACGATAAAGAAAAAGTATCCTCTCCCAAGAATTGACGACTTGTTCGATCTGCTACGTGGATCAAAATTCTTCTCCAAGGTAGATTTGCGGTCGGGATATTATCAAGTAAGAGTGAAGAAGGAAGATGTCCCCAAGACTGCTTTTCATAGAAGATAGGGGCGCTATGAATTCATAGTAATGCCATTTGGACTCTCCAATGCTCAAGTAATATTCATGGACTTGATGAATAGATTCATTAGAGATTACCTAGTCAAATTTTTCGTATTCTTTATAGATGATATTCAAATATACTCCAAAACAAAGGAGGATCATGAGGAGTATTTAATAACTGTACAAGTGACATTGCGCAAGGATAAGCTCTATGAAAAGTACAGAAAGTGTGAGTTCTGGTTGAGGGAGGTCTCATTCTTGGGCCATATCATCATAAAGAATGGGATATCTGTGGATCCCTCCAAAATAGACGAAACTGAGGGATAGACGAGGCAAACATCGGTAATAGATATCTATAGCTTCTTGGGGTTAGCTAGATATTATCGATGATTTGTGATATATTTCTCATGATTTTCCAACCCTCATACCAAGATAACTCATAAGGGAGTAAAGTTTTCTTGGAGTGATGAATACGAAGAAAGCTTCAAGGATTTGAAAAGGAGGATTATCACTGCACCCATGCTCACTTTACCCACAAGTGTGGAGCATTTTTTGGTATTCAGTGATGCTTCAAAGAAGGTCTTAGGATGTGTGCTGATGCAGAATGATAAAGTGATATCCTATGCCTCAAGGAAGTTGAAAATCCATGAGAAAAACTATCCAACGCATGATCTGGAGTTGGCGGTGGAGATCTTTGCCTTGAAAATCTGGCAGCATTATCTCTATAGAGAGAAATGTGAGATATATACTGACCACAAGTGTTTTAAATATATATTCACACAGAAAGAGATTAATATGCGCCATAGAAGATGGATAGAGCTCATCAAGGATTATTACTGTTCAATCCATTACCACCCTGGGAAAGCGAACAAGGTGGTAGATGCCCTAAGAAGAAAGGATCCAGCGATTCTATCAATGATAAGAATTGAAAAGGATCCAATCTTCTTAGACTTGATGAAGATAGACATGGGAATCATAAAGAAGGGAACATCATCAATCCTTTCACAAATGATTGCTCAACCGTCTCTTTTTTAAAGGTTAAAGGATGCTCAAAAGGATGATGTGGGAATTCAAGAAAAAGTGGGAGCTATCAAAAAGGGGAAATCCACGGAGTTTAATGTTAATGAAAAGGAATTGTGCGGTTTGGGAAAATACTATGTGTTCCAACATTTCCGGAGCTGAAGAAGGATCTTTTTGATGATTCCCATAGTTCAAATTTATCTATTCACCTAGGGAGCACAAAGATGTATCGAGATCTCCGAGAAAACTTTTGGTGGGATAATATGAAGAAAGAGATTTCTGAATATACATCAAAGTGTCTGGTGTGTCACCATGTGAAGGCAGAGAGGCAGAAGTCTAAGGGGATGATGAAACCATTTCACATACCAGAATGGATATGGGAAAACACCACCATGGACTTTGGCACCAGACTTCCGAGGAAATCCAAAGGTAACAATGCAATATGGGTTGTTGTGGATCATCTTACAGAGACATCACACACTTCATTCCTATTCTGTATGATTTCTCATTGGATCAACTGGCACAGATATATATTTGGGAAGTGGTAAGGTTTCATGGAGTACCACTATATATTGCGTCTAATCGAGATCCAAGATTCACCTCAAAGTTTTTGAAGAGTCTTCAACATGCTCTGAATACTGAAATGAACTTTATTATGGCCTATCATCCTCAAACTGACGGCCAATCCATGCGGACTATCCAAACACATGAGGATATGTTGATAGCATTCTAATTAGACTTTAAAAGGGATGGGATCAACATCTTCCTATGGTTGAGATCTCTTATAATAACAGTTTCCACTCGAGCATACAAATGGAACCATATGAAGCCATGTATGGGAAAAGGTGTAGAACACCGTCATGTTGGGATGAGGTCGGTGAACGTAAGCTGCTTGGACCAAAAATGGTTGAGGAAATGGTGGAGAAGGTGAAAACCATTTGAGCAGCATATCAAGGCAGCCCAGAGTCGATAGAAGAGCTATGTAGATAATCATCGACGAGACCTTGAGTTTAAAGTTGGATACATGGTTTTTCTACGCATATCTCCATGGAAGAAGGTCATGAGGTTTGTAAAGAAAGGTAAGTTAAGTCCAAGGTACATCGGCCCCTTCGAGATTCTTGATCGTGTTGGGGATGTGGCCTATCGACTAGCACTTCCGCCTACTATGGCCAAAGTACATTATGTCTTTCATGTATCCCTCTTAAGGAAGTACATATTGGACCCTTCACATGTACTCTCTTCTGAGGTGGTACAATTGGAAGACGATCTTTCTTATGAGGAGAAACCAGTGAAGATCTTATATCGTATAGAAAAAGTTCTATGAAATAAGTCAATGCCCCTCATCATGGTGTTGTGAAGAAACCAAAATTTTGAAGAAGCAACTTAGGAATCGGAGGATGTGATTAAAATGATTTACCCACATCTGTTTTAGTGTGGGAAAAGAAAATTTCAAAGGTGAAATTTCTTAATGGGGGAATTTTGTAACATCCCAAAGTTTCATTAATGGAAAATCCCTCTTGACCTTATTAAATGTCTATCTATATAATTTTTTTTATAAAATGTCAACTTCTTTGGTTTTATGATAAGAATTATGACTGTTACATTTATAGTCATTGAATAGTGATCACATGATTAGTATAAATATACGGCTTTAACACATCCAATTTTACATAGACAAAGGAAGTGATGGCCTCATCCAGTAGAATTTCCACATACGAAGCCCATTTATCGGAGTTTGGAAAAGAGGTGGCATCATTGGGCTTCGCTCTTGACAAATCCCAAGTTGAGCTTCACCATGAGAAGCTCGAACGGGACCGTCTATGGGAGAAGTGGAAGTTGATAGAAATTACCACTCGAGCGATGTTAGCTGAGCCACCCCAAGAGTCTTTCACCATCGCACACCTTACCCTTAGGTCTTATGCGGCTATTTTAAGGGGTTATGTAACTAATCGATAGTACTATGTTCATGTACATTATTTTTTTATATAATAATGAATATAATTTCTTGTCATTATAGATACATTGTAAATAGTTTTAAATGTACAAATGGTGATTTTAGTTATAATTTAACTAAGAAATCTATTTTATTAAATTAAGGGATTTTTGAATTAAATAATATTTAAATAATATATTATTTTTATTATTAGATTAATTTTATTATATATAAATTATCATGTAATTGTATGAATGCAATTATAATTTGTATTAAGGTTTGAAATCTATTTTTGTCTAAATTCATGAATTTTTTATAAATGTCAGTTTTTATTTTAAAAGTGAAAATTTACATATTTAGAAAGTTATTTAGAAAAAATAAATGTTATTTTTGGAATCCGGACGTCGAAATTATCCAATGGTGAATTTTTCATAATTTTCTGAGACAGTCAAATTTGTGAGTAAAAATTAAATACTGTTTAAATATATAATGTGTTTTATGACAACATAATGACCCAATAGTGATGTAATAAAATACTATAATCTTGATGTTCGGATAATATATGTTTTACCATTAAAATAATGTGATTTTGGATTTGTTTGGATTACTTTTCAAAGCATTAATGGACCCCTCAAGACTTATTAAACATCTTGTCTTTTTAAATTAATTTCCATGGGAGTGTGACTCACCTCCACAAAAAAAACCCTAATATATTAAGATGCTTGGACCTTGGACTTATATAATATTATTTCCCTCTTCCCTTTTCCAAAAACCATGGGAAAAACCATGGGAAAAACCATGGGATGGGTTGTGGTTTGGATTAATTTAATATAAGGGGTCCCAAACCTAAATAATAAAGAATTCCCTCACATTTCCTATATAAACCCACCCTAGCTCTAACTTCCTCCTCACCCAAATCCTTTTACATTCATCCAAACTCTAACCTACTCTCTCTAGAATCCTCCCAAGGTTCCCCAAGCTCCCAAGAATCCTCTCACAAGCCTCTCTCTAGCCTTTAGAAGCACACTTCCAGGTAGGGGTTTTTTTCCATTCTCATTTTTGTCCAATTTTATTTAAGTTGTTTTTTCCATTTAATTTCAATTATAAATGTTGGGGTATGGATTCAAACCTCCCTCATACTTCCCTTTTTATGTTTGAATGATGTTAGACCCTTTTTCTCTCTTTAAATGCCTCCTATGCACAGCTGTTACTATGCTAAAATTCTGAATGGAACTTCTCTCTCCTCTTTTACATTCAAGCAATACTTTTGTATCATGAATCTAAATTCCATTACAATTGTTCAGACATGTATCGTTATGATCTCCTTACTATCCATTACAAGTAAATATGATGAGGAACCCCTTTCTCTCTCATCAACCATTTTTATGAATTCCAATGTCATGTCGTTACGCTGCCGAAATCGCCCCAATTTTCTACGCCAATGTCATTGTGTAGTGAATCCATTTCTCCATCATTGTTATTCACCTTTATGCACATTTACTTATTGATTGTAACGTTTCATGTATTAATTCCACATTCCATTATCGTGGAATAAATGCTTATGTTTTATGAATCCATGTTTTATGATCCATGTGGCACACTTATGCATGAAATGAAATGTTTAAGAAGGGTGCGCCCTTATAGCGCTCCAATGAATTGGGTAAAGTATAGTATCATGATACGTCATTGCAATGAGTTTTTACTCATGCTAATTCAAGTTCAACGAGGGATTACTCGTGCTTTATGTTCAATTAGGATTTACTCATGCTCCATGTGAAATGAGCCTTGGCTCATGCTAATTCCAGGTTAAGTGTTTTTTCCACATTTCCATGTTATGATTATCATGCTTTATCATGCCTTGATGTTCATATTTTTATTATTATCTATTGATATTCCTATTTTCTAACATGTATTGTACTCTTCATGTTATTCCATGTGTACTCCCTTACTGGGCTTTATAGCTCACCCTTTTCATATGCATGTCCTCAGGTTATCCCATTCAATGCTAAGTACGAAGGAATGTAGTGGTCATGTAAAGGATGTTTTCAGTAAAGATGTTGTATTTAATGTTTTATGTTTTTATGTAATGATACTAAGACCCAAAGACACTAAACCTCTCGATCTTCTTTGTTGTATCAAGTGAATTTTTATGTAATAAATCATGTTTAAGTTGTAATAAAAAGCAGGGTTGTCATAAAAACCCAGAATACACAATGTGTACTTTTTGACTACATGTCGTGTAGCTTTTAGACCATGTCACTGACCATGTGAGTAGGGACATGCTGTTGTAGAGATAACTTCAGGAACACATCGTGCACGGTAGGTACATGCCATGTAGTTTGGATCCGTGTACCCGGTCGTGTCACTAACAACACGGGTTAAGGAAGCTCGAGTAGAACACGCCATGTTATAAAGGAACATTCCATGTAGCCCTGTCCAGGTACCCGATAGGGTCACGAACAACATGGGTCGGCATTTCCTTCTCTTAGACATGCCATATTGTTTTCGGAACATGTCGTGTAGTCGTGTTCAGGTACCTTACTGTGTCACGAACAACACAGGACGATGTCACCTTCATCTACACACGTCGTGTTTGTTTGGAACACACAGTCTATGGTTCATCCATGTAGAAGGTCGTGTATCCTACAACACAGGCAGCTGAAAACTTGTCTAGTACAGGCTGTGTTTATTCAGAACACGCCGTGTAGTCCCAGGTTATGTCGGACCGTGTGGGTTAGCCGTGTAAAGATACTCGGGTAGGGTAATAGTTTTCAAGTACATGGCATGTGTGGGGTCAGCACGCCTTGTAGATTGAGTTATTACACGACTTGTAGGGAAGGGGTACACTCCCATGTCAGTGTCTTAAGAATACACGCCTTGTAGTTTTCTTACACGCTGTGTAGTCATGTTTTGTAAACATGTGTGTTTTCGTTCCCCTGTTCCCATTTTGTACTCTTGTGTTCTCTGTCTTTGTTAATTCTGATCTAAGGTGTGCTTTTTATATTTCAGAGCTATGCCTATGAGACATCTTCTGGTTGTAAGTCAGTTATCAGGCAGTGATCAGACACCAGATATGGCTGATCATGCACTTCCTGCCGATCCTCCAGTCGGGCCAGCCTTGGCACTAGTTGTCATACCAGTTGTAGAAGATGATGCATAGTTTAGGGAAGGTTTTATGAGAATAATTCAGACCTTTCAGGGAGCACCTCCTCATTCCATGCCTATGGCAGACTGGACGCATTTTTTCCAGTACCAACATCCTCCAACTTTCTCAGGGGAAGGAGGACCACAGGTTGCAGAGTCATGGATGGAAGCCATGATGACTATCTTTGAGCATCTGGAGACGTCTCCAGAGAGGCGGGTCAATCTCTCTACCTAAATTCTCTAAGACTCTACCATGAGTTCGTGGGATGTGATCTCATAGGTGGTTCATCAGCAGGTTATGGCTTGGGAGGAGTTCCAGCGCATGTTCAATGAATACTTCTACCTGGAGACCCTGAGGGTCGATCGAACCCGGGAGTTCATGAGTCTAGAGTAGGGTACTCTATCTGTTATGGAGTATTCCTCTCATTTTACCGATCTAAAATGTTTCACACCACTCCAGAGTGATGATGGTATGTTTTTGGCATGGAAGTTCAAAGATGGTCTCAGGCGGGAGATCCGCTCGCAAGTGAATCTCTTCCAGTTGAATTACATCTCTTCCATCGTCAACCCGACACTGATTGCGGAGCGCAATCTGAGAGACACCAGAGCTGCGAGCCAGGGCAGTTCTGCTTCTAGTGCTAGTGGTCCTCCAGTTGATAGGAGGAAACTCCATAGGGAGTGGTCGCGTGGTGACCCGAGGAGGGGAGATACATCTTCTGGCAGCCAAGTTGTATGCTACCAGTGCGGTAGGAGTGGTCATATGAGGTAGCAGTTCTAGAGGGACCCAATAGAGTGAAAATCATGCAGCAATATGGGTCACCATCAGTGTTTCTTCCAGGTTTTCTCACCAGTTTCTGGTTATGGGGGTTCTTCCATGACTCCTCATTCAGGAGCAGCACCACCAGTTTCACACCAGTCGTGGAAATGGAGTTCTTCCAGCCATTCGAAAAGTTGTGGAGGTTGAGGTCGTGGTAGTCAGTCACTGGTCCTTCAGCTCCAACCGGGAGGTTCAGCTCAGAGTGGTCATGTAGGGTCACGGGGCCTCTGGGTTGTCTATACCTTTGCGGTAGAGCAGACCTATCAAGAGCAGGATCCCATACCTTCTACAGTTCGAGGCATGATTTTAGTAGCCTCAGTTTTGTATTCATCTCTTTTCGATAATGTTGCTACGCATAGCTTTATCTTTGTTGCTGTTTTGGAGAGCCTTGGGCTCTGTGTCTTTTCTACTGCTGACTCATTGACACTAGACACACCTTTGGGGATGAGGAAATATAGTGTACTCCAGTGTAGAGAGTGCCCTCTCGAGGTTGTAGGGTATCATTTCCTGTGGGATCTCTATGTCCTAGAGATGATAGTTTGTGATGTCATCCTCGAGATGGACTGGTTGGTTCCCTTCCAGGCATTCGTCGACTGTTATCACTGTAGAGTGAGTTTCGTTTCACTATAGGGTGAATCATTTATTCATAGAGGTAAATGGGATGTTCAGGCAAGTCGAGCAGGACTTGAGCATCATGGGCTAGGAAGGGTGGCAGCCCATATTTGTAGTCTTTATCTGGATGATCAGGGGACTTTGTAGTTGGACTTTCCTCCAGTGGTGTATCATTTCATGGATGTCTTTGTAGAGGACTTTTCAGGTTTACCTCTGGAGAGTGAGGTAGACTTTTCTATTGAGCTCGTGCCAAGAGCAGAACCAGTGTCCATTAATCCTTATAGGATGGCTACACCTGAGTCACCGGAGCTCAAGAATTAGTTGGAGGAGTTGCTGGTAAAGGGTTTCATCAAACCCAGTACTTCTTCTTGGGGTTCACCTGTTCTCTTTGTGAAAAAGGAAGGCGGTACCCTTCGGCTTTTTGTGGATTATCGGAAGCTGAACCAGTTAACGATCAAGAACTGATATCCCTTGCCAAGGATCTATGAACTCTTTGATCATCTTCGAAGAGCCCGTGTGTTCTTGAAGATCAAATTGTGGTCTGGTTATCATTATTTGTGCGTTAGACCATCTGATATAGCTCTGACAGCCTCTAGGTGTAGGTATAGTCTATACGAGTATACAGTCAGTTTGTTCGGTCTCATGAACGCACCTATAGTTTTCATGGCACTGATGAACCGAGTCTTCCATCCTTACTTAGACACCTTCGTCGTGGTCTTCATGGATGATATCTTGGTGTACTCTCACACTCAACATGACCATGCCACACATCTTGAGTTCGTTCTGAGTACACTAAGGGAGCATTGACCTTATGCCAAACTCTCGAAGTACCACTTTTGGATGGAACAGATTCACTTCTAGGGTCACGTCATCTCAGAGGCATGAGTAATTGTGGACCCAGAGAAAGTGAGAGTTGTAGTCTCCTGGGAGAAGCCAAAGAATTTTTTTGAGGTACGGAGTTTCTTGGGGATGGATGAATACTAAATACGCTTCACTCATGACTTCTCATGCCTAGAATCACCTTTGACAGGTCTGACCAAGACGGGGATGAAGTTCTTTTGGTCCGATTCTTGTGAGTCAGCCTTTCAGGAGCTGAAGGGAAGACTGACGTCGGCACCGATACTAGTCTTTCCAGAGCTAGGAAAGAGCTATAGAATCTATTGTGATGCTTCAGGTATCAGACTAGGTGTTGTTCTTATGTAGGGAGATGGAGTCATTGCATACGGGTCTCGACAGTATATTCCACATGAGAGGAACTACCCTACGCATGATCTGGATTTGGCTATTGTTGTTCATGCCTTACAATGTTTGGAGACACTATCTTTTGGGAGAGCGCTTTGTGGTCTTCACCGACCAGAAGAGTCTCACGTATATCTTCACTCAATGTGATCTAAATCTGAGGATGTGCAGGTGGGTCGAGTATCTTTAATATTTTGATTTTGAGCTTGACTATACATCGGGAAAGGGAAATGAAGTGGAAAATGTTTTGAGCAGGAGAACATAGATTCAAGCAGTTCAATAGGCCAGTAGTGAGTGGTAGCTTATGGCTTTGTTCTCTGAGATGCATCTAGAGGGGCACGATAGAAAGGGACATACCTTCCTATCTTCTGTAGCTGTTACCTCTATACTACTTGATCAAATATGGATGAGGCAACTATCAGACTCAGAATGCTTAGTCCTGTGGGAGATTGTTTCAAGAGAGGACCCTCTTCCTGGAAGGACAGTGGGCGAGGATGAAATCTTGCATTTACATGGATGCGTATGGGTTCCAACAGACATACACGAGGAGCTAATATGGGATTTTCATTCCTCTGTTTGGGAAGTTCATCCAGGAGTCACAAAGATGTATCGGGATCTTCATCGCCAGTACTGGTGGCCTGGTATAAAGAAAAATGTTGCGGGTTTTGTCATGAGATTTTCTACTTGTCAGTAGGTGAAATCAGAGCATCAATGATCAGCAGGGCTTTTTCAGTAGTTACCCATTCCGAAGTGGAAGTGGAATGATGTTGCGATGGACTTTATGACTGGGTGGTTGAGGTCACCTCGAGGAAACTATGATGTTTGGATTGTTGTCGACAGGCTCACAAAGGTTGATCACTTCTTGCCGATCAAGGAGACCTTCCGTGTCAATGATCTAGGATGACATTACATCAGATAGATCGTCCATCTGCATGGACTTCCACACTCTATTATTTCAGATTGGGATGTGCGCTTTACCTCTCGGTTCTGGCAGGTACTTTAGTAGGCCTTGGGCACACAGGTACTTTTGAGTACAACATACCATCCCCGGACATATGGCCAGTCTGCGTGCATGATCCAAGTGCTTGAGGATATGCTCTGATCATGCATCCTAGACTTTGGCGATTCATGGGAGAAGCATATCCCTCTAGTGGAGTTCGCCTACAACAACAGTTTCCAGGAAACCATTTAGATGGAACAATAAGAGGCTTTGTACGGTAGGCCATGTCGATCACCCTTATGCTTGCTGGGGGCAGGAGAGGTAGCTTTTTTGGGACCTCATCTTGTCTAAGAGACATCAGAGAAGATAGAGCTAATTCGAAAAGGGATGGCTACAGCACAGTCTCGGTAGATGTCTTATGCTGATCAGCAGAGTCGACCTCGGGATTTCGAGTTCAGAGATCAGGTTTTCCTGCGTGTTGCACCGAGTTTGGGACACAAGAGGATTCAGAGGTAGTGTAAGCTTTCACCATGGTACATCGGAATGTTTGAGGTTTTAGAGAGAGTTGGTTTGGTCGCCTATCGGTTGCATCTACCCCAGAGGTACCATTCCATGCACGACGTCTTCCATGTCTATCAGCTTCGACGTTACTTTTCAGACCCGTCTCATGTCTTTTAGCCCGGGGAGGTTGAGCTCGAAGAAGATGCATCGTTTGAGGAGCATCCCATCCGGATAGTTAATCGCAATACGAAGGTTCTCCATGGGAGATCTTTACCTCTTGTACGGGTGCAATGGCAGCATGGGCGAGTACCGGAGAGACCTCAGAGAGGGAGGCCGATGTACGATCGTAGTGGCCGGAGCTGTTCGGGGCTTCTTATTCTACGCCTTGCAAGGGAAATTCAGGGACAAATTTCATTAAGGGATGAAGTTTCTAGGAACCCGAATCTTCGTTTCAGGTATGAATTTCTTTTTTCATGAGTTTTTGAGAAAAATGGAGTCTCTAGAAATATTTGAAGTACACGCCATGTACATTATGAGTACACACCGTGTACTCTGTTCCCGCTCAAGTCATGTGATGGTCGTGTTTGGGCCACACAAACGGTGTGTAGGAATGATGTAGAGGCTGATTTTTTCAGAGTACGAAAATACCTTGTACACACCATGTACTCTAAAATTACACATCGTGTACTTTATTTTTTTTCATTAAATGGATCAGGGTCGCGCCTGACACACAGAAATGTCTTCTTCTAGGTTCTGTTCATCTAAGAGTGTCGAGGATCTGCAAATCTTCGACGAGCCCCCGCCTCTCCATCCGTTCTACGATTCGAGCACCATTGATTGCGTTGGAATCACATCAATGAGTTCTCCCCTCTCCTTGAGCGTTGTTTTCCAATTCCTTATGTTTCTCAAGTTATCATGGTTTATGTGTTTGAGACGTTTTCTCAAGTCTGTGATGTAATAAGGAGAATCTGTCGTTGTTGTTCACATATATCGATCTCCTAGGATCGAGGTAGGTGGTTTGTGCCTTTCTGTAGAAAGTCATTGAGTATTTTGTGAAAATTCCACCAATAACCTTGAACGGGGTATTGCGTGTTTCCTTTTTTTCCCCAGTTATTTCCTGTTTTGCTTGATTTCTTGAGTAGAGGTAAATTCTTGTAAATTTAGATAATTTATACTGTGTTGATGTGCTTTTCCTTTCATTTTTTTCTTAATAGGTGTTTTTTCCATTTCCATTCGTAATTGTAAGATAGTGGAACTATTTTTCTGTTTTGCTATTGAGCCTTATAATAATAGCCATTTAGTTCTTGAGGTTTACTTGGGTGATACACGTGCGCTATGAATGTTTATATTACATAGGGCTGAGGGAACCTAGTGTATGGACCAAAGGGAGAATGGAAGTAAGGGCTTCTCTAGAGTGTCTTTAATTTACAATGCTAGACCACAGGGGGATTGATGTTCAGTGTTTCCTCGGAGATTCTATAGTTCCTCGACGTGGGCCACATGGGGAATTGACGTTGAGTTCTTCCCCAGAGATCCATTAGTACGATACGAGACTATAGGGGGAATTGATGGTGATTGCTTCCCTAGAAAGTCTATTATTTAGCGGAACCGGAGGGGTGCGACTGTGTGTGCCTCTCGGGGGGGGGGGGGGGGGTTGCTAGTACTTATAGGTTAAACCATAAGGGTTAGCCTGTGAGAACTACCCAGGGGGTTACCTTTGTCCTACTTGTTGATTATTTTATACTTGTGTAGTTTATATTCTAGACCGTATATTGTAGCAGCTCTGTATTTCCTTTCTCCTATTCCTGTACTTTACTTTCCATGTATTCATTGACTGTTAGGCACAAATCTTTCGGTGGTTGCCTATTGGGACTTTGTCTCATACCCTATTTGGGGAATGCTTTTGGGCCCAAGCAGACTATGTTGTTGTAGGTATAGATAAGGGCAAGCGCCCTTCTACTTCAAGTGGTTGTCTTGTTGTGGATATTGAGAGCATGGTACCATGCTATGGCTTGTGATGCAGCTAGAGTTGTTTTTTCTTTATTACATTGTGTTCAGTTGTATTTCAGCATGTTGTTGGATTTGCTGCTTTCCTTAGATGCTTGTACCTGCTACGTCTTTATCATCATTGCTATATATTTTTCCTTCCACTGTTTGGTTACACTTATGTATGTTGTTACTACTTCCTTTATTGACTATTGTTTTCTTTACCTTATATACCTTACCAAATGTGGGCATAGTTTCCCCAATAACTTACCAATGCCCTCGCTGCT
Source organism: Viscum album (assembly GCA_963277665.1). Classification (NCBI taxonomy): domain Eukaryota; kingdom Viridiplantae; phylum Streptophyta; class Magnoliopsida; order Santalales; family Viscaceae; genus Viscum; species Viscum album. The sequence goes on along the minus strand of OY728164.1, from coordinate 914,672,162 downwards.
ACGAGGCACCAGTGGAGGTGATGCGGATCTGGGTCGCTACAATGTTGTTTTTTTTAATTTGTTAAGTTAATTATAATCAATGAATATGATCATTGACTAGAGATTATTTATGATAAACGAGTCTAACACACCCCAGGGTGGAGAACATGTGTTTTATAGATTACCTTTTAACTATTTTTTCTTTCCATACAAAAAATTGTTTTAAATTCTATTAGATGAAATTGATATTGGAAGATATCCACATGTAGGTTCAATTGAGAACTCAACTTCTCAATTAGAATGTAGACTATACCACGTGTTAAGGAATGAATGGGTATTATCCTTGAAAATAGTTATGTCATTAAGAATGATTCTATCTGTTTTCCCAATAATTTGAGATATATATTCATTCTCAAGTGGTTATAATACCAATTTCAGATACGAATATTTTAAATGATATTCATTATCCTTCTTACACAAATAAATAATTAGAGGATAACTCTGGATTTATGGAGTAATATCCCTCTTTAAATAATTGATTTTGGATTTATATATAGAAAATAGATAGATTCCCAACAGTTCCATTCATTCTATTAAGAGTTGTAAAATATGTTTTTCAATGAGTTTTATTCCCCAGCCATTTATCACAAAAGAGTGCAATACATTAGATATAATATTATCTTCCTTTTTTATATTTGTTGAAAACACAACCCCCATATTTTGAGGTGCTATTTGAGTTGATCAATTAAATTTAAAACAAAGGAAAGTGAGCAGAAAATGATAATAAAATAGTGAATTATTTTTAATTGAATTAATACCATGCAAATGAGTTGTAAGAACATGTATAATCATTTCATGTATAGATCATGATTTCACGTTTTTAAGGGAAAAGCATGAAATGGAAATTTATCTTAGTACATGCAGTTTAAATTTTAGTACATTTCATTTAATCGGTTTCCACATGTACCCATGCATTGGCCATGTAACGGATGAGTATGTGGTTGTTTATGGGACATGCACGACTTCTTAAACTAGGGACTAGTTGCAGCTAGAACACATCATGTACATTAAATTAATAGACCATATATTTTTCTTTTAATTTTATAAATCGGTGTTGGGTTGAATCTCATGTCGAGAACACCCTTCTTCTTCCCTTGTTTCGTACAGGATAGCGACAGAATGATAATGTATATTGAACCCCTGCTGATTATCCATATGACCATTGATTGATATGTAATTAGTTGCATTTAAATCTTACCGGTGAGTTCTAAATTCCCTTATATCCCAACTTCATGATTTTCCCGTCTCTCTTGTGTTATCAATGGTTTATTGTTTTTACCCTTTTATATATCAACATCATTCTACGCCGATTCAATGTCTGACGTTCAAGATTTTTGATCGTAAGACATCAAGATAGGTGGTTTGTGGATTTCATTGGTTGGAATTGGATTATATATGATATAAGTTTCAAATACTCATGCTTAGGGTATTGTGGGATTTGAAATTTAACCCTACTTAAGACCTACAATGGTTTTTTATTGGTTAAAGTTTATTTATTTTTCATAATGTTTATTACTTAATTAGAGGTGTGTTTCCCATACTGATTTATTATGTTCCCTTGTTCTAGAGTACCTATTGGGATTTATTTGTTTTACATGCCTCATGTTGTTATGATGGAGTTTTTGATTATATAAAATTCTTTTGATTCACATTGTGAAAGTTGAAAAGGGGGAATTTGACTTTGATAAATTCTTGAAGTATGGTAAGTTAGGTACGAATGGTTGTTATGTTGACCAATATGTATTGACTATGATAGCTTCTAGGTGTTCATAGACTAGAGTGGTTAGACCATGAAAGCTACCCATAGATTTTTTATTAAATGAATGTTGGACCCATGAGAATGAGCTGTGTGGGATGTTATGGGGTCATTTTTAGTTTATTGATGCTATACAGACATAAGGGTTGTCAACCGATAGAGTTGAACATGTGGTCATTTGTAAATGATTAGTTGTATATGAGACCAAATGGGTTAGACTGTGTATGATTTCATAGAGGTTCATTATTTATTAATTTGATGATATGTTAAACAAGAGGTGCTTGACTCTGAGAACATTGCTAGAGGGTTTCTTTTGAAGGATTGAATGATTGGGACGAGTCTTCCAAAACCATGCACAAGCTTGGAATCAGTCTTACTAGGTTATTTAGATTGTCTTATGAGACATCTAATTTTCTATTACATATGGGATCAAGAGTTTGGCTATATCCTACCATATCATTATTCAATGGCTTAAACAATTAATAAATGTAAATGAATGTAAATTGAAAACATTTGGATTGTTAACTTTGTAGTACTTCCTATTTTTTTTCTTTATGTCTACATATAACTTTTTATATATTCACTGTTAGTTGGGAATAAATCTATTCGTGGTTCCCTTCTAGGATTAATCTCACACCTTGTTTGGGTCACACTTTTGGACCCAAATAGATTATATGGTTGCAGGAATAGATAAGGGATAGCACCCCTATTCATTAGGTATATGATTTCTGTAGGAGCTGGAGAGAAAAGAACCAAGTTAAGTCTTTCTATGATATTGGAGTTTACTACTTTTCTATTGTAAATTGGTTTCCTAATTTTTTCATCATTGTGACTATATTGGATTCTTTTTTAGAAAAATGTTACATGCATCCTTTTTATAAACTCCAATTTAAATATTATTATATGTCTTAGGTTTTTTACATTGTGGAATGGTATTTCTAATTCCTCTATTGAATTATATTTAAAATCCACCACATATACTCTTCCAATAAGGTCATTTTTTCTTCATTGTCTTACATTGGATCTCTCTGCTAGTCAGCATCCTATGAAATTTGGGAAAATGTACTTGAGGTTATGTGACCAACCATGTTTGGGGAATCTTTGGGCGAAACTCGGAACTAGGACAATACAATGTGGAATCAAAGGAGTTTCTTTGCTACTTTTTTTTACTATTTGGAGCTTATATACGTGGATAGGAATGAATATGTATTTGTTAATAAGTTGTGCCTAGGATTAGCTAACTTGAGTAAAGGGAAAAACCCATTTACATTGAATATTGAAATTTTTCTTGTTTTGAAATTGTTTAAATTTATTTGCATTCACTATTAAGTGATTCACTTGTATTGTGTTGTAATCATTGATATTATTGAGGTTCTGTTTCTGTTGAAACCCAATTAGAAGAGTGTAGTACATCTCATGCCTCAAATAGTATCATTATAGAATTCACAGGTCATGCATTTTTTCATGAAATTTAAGGTGAATTAATGATTTCATGTTGTTGTGATAGATGATAGGAAAGTTATTCATGCTATTGTGATATATTCCATGATTTAATACATGCTATTTTGATTTGGTTATGGAAATTTTAATGTTTCATTTGGATGGATATAAAACATTGGTCTCTTATGTGTTATGAGCCCTCTTTTATAGGAATTTGGTGGATGGTGTTTTTTCATTAATTGAATTATGTTATGATATGATATGAATAAGGATTAAAAATTTTGATTCGCAAGGAGTATGGGATCTCACGGGTTGGAATTTACCATTACATGGAAAAAATTTATGTTTTTAAGGGTTGTAGATAAGTTTCATAGGTTTACTATCAAGAAACCCAAACAACACAGAGTGTGGTGTTATGAACACACATCATGTGTTCTTCTGTTCCGAAAGAAAATACTTTTCTTAAGTAGACGTTGTGTACCATATGTACACAACATCTAGTTAATAACTATGTGATTGAAAATGTGGTCATATACATGAGGTTGATAAAGGATTGGTAGAACAAACTTTGTTTAGATTTTATATGCCGCATTGTACAGAATCATGTATCTGTCTGTGTGACCAGTGATATTGGTGGATGAAATTCAAGTGTTACATGTTGTGTCTAGATTTTTCATGACATGTGTTGATTGATTGTGAATCTCATTATGTGATAAATGAAACGGGAGGATAAAAATTAAGTATTACAGGTCATGTCAAGGGTAAACATTTTGTATAGCGTTACCAAGGAGAGAACCATGTAGTTATAGTCGTATAAAAGATCCTTGGAATGTGGAAAAATTTCAAATACATGATGTGTTGTAGGATGAACACACTGTGTGTACTGGTTGTTACACGACTCGGTTGTCAGGGGTACACACTAATGTTAATAAATAAGGGAACATGACATGTAGTGGTTCTACACACTATGTAACCCTATTTTGGGAAACTTGAATGCTTTCTTCTATTGTTAATTTCATTCAATTTTGAGTTTTTGTCCTTGATAACCTTAATCTGAGGTGTGTTCTTGACCTATAGTTGCATGACACCAAGACGTCCTCTGGTTGTGTGCTAGGTGTCGGGCGATGATCAGACACTGGAAATGGATGACTAAGGAAAACCATTAGATCCTATCATCATTCCCGTCATGGAACAAGCTGTTATACTAGATAAATTGGATGATTCATAGTTCCATGATGGATTTTTTAGGATGTTATAAACATTTTATGGAGTATCGCTTCCTGCCTCATCTATAGAAAAGTTGACCTCAGTGTTCCAGTAGAAACATTCTCCATCTTTTTCTAGGGATCGAGGACCACAAGACATAGAGACATGGTAAGAGACCATGCTTACTATAATTGAGAATCCAGTTGATCCTCCCTAAATTATGGTGAATCTCATGACGCACATTCTACGTGATTCCACCAAGAGATGGTGGGATGTTGCCTCATAGGCATGAATCCATCGGGATATAGATTGGGAAGTGTTTTAGATGACCTTCTATGATTATATCTACCCCAAGATGTTGAGGGCCCACTAATCCTATTTGTTCTATCATTTGGAGTAGGGTTCTCCTTCAGTTAAAGATTACTATTCTTATATAACAGAGCTTTAGTGCTTCACATCACAAGAGCCTCATCCCAGTTGGTGGGGACTCGAAAAGTGCATCCAAGATACCAAAGTTCAAAACCAGGTGGAGACATAATTATGGGTTACTGTATTAGTCTTGTAGCAGTACTGTAGTATTAAATATAGAAGTTACTATAGAATACACTATTCTATACTGTAGCTATTGGTAATATTCATATGTTTGATATTTTGGGACATTAGATTGGGCCAAGGGTCCTTTAGGGCCTTCGGGCCACCCAATTCCTTTAGGCCAGTATAAACTTCCGGCCACTTCAAGGAATTTGGGAAACCACAAGGACATCTGGCCACTTGAAATTGTGCTTAATGATCAGAAATACTCCACATAGGGAAAAACTTAGTTGGGATCATAGAAATTTCATTCCCCAATGAAAAAGCTAAGAGGATTTGTCAGAAATAAAGGGTGTGGAATTTCCATCGGGAACATCCCATGCTTGCATGGGAATCCTAGATGAACTTCCATGAAATGGTGGAGAGAGGATATCCTGATGAAGAATCCTGGAGGAGGAGTTCCAAGTATAGTCAGTATAATTTTTAAGGCTTGTTGGCCATGTAATCACTAAAATTTTGGTCCTTGTAATGGTTCCCCCTCATCCTTTAAAATGGGGGTTTTTGAAAATCAATAAAAAATACCTTTGGGACATTTGGGCTTCAAAGAATCACACCCTTCCTGGGAAGTGTCATGTTATCATTGGATAGATGATTTGAGGATGGTCTTAGGTATGTCGTCTGATCATAGGTGAATGTTTTCTTGTTGAAATCAGTGATGACTATAGTGAACCAGGCATTGATTTCCATGTATAATCTTATGGAGATAAGATTAGTGATCCTAGGTATTTAAACATACAAGATTAGTACTACATCAATTGATATTGGTATTCACCATTGGGAGCCTTCAAGAAATGTTTCTTCTAGTAGCTAGGTGGTATGCTACTAGGCTAGGAAGAGTTGTAATAAGAGGACACATATCCTGAGAAACACATTCGAGTGTCAATATTGCGGTATTATTGTACATCTTTAGCATTTCTTCAGGACGTTACCACCATCAATGATTGATATAAGATCAGTTATGGCTCTAAGTTCAAGAGATAGACCACCAGTTTCTCATCTATTATAGAACTGGTGTTCTTCAGGACATTCGGGCTGAGGTGGTGTTTGTGGGCACAATATCCAGATGACAAGTTTTTAGTGACAGCTGGGTAGATCAGCTCTGGGGAGTCAGGTAGGGTCCAAGGGATGCGGTAAAGGCCATACATTTACAGTGGAGTGAGCTTACTAAGAGTATGATCATGAACCCTCTACTATTTGAAGTACAATTCCAGTTGCCTGAGTTTTAGAATTTTCCCTTTTTCATAAATCATCTTCCCATAATTTTATATTTGTTTTCTTTTTTCAAAGCGTTGGTATTTGTATCTCTACTTCAATAGATTTTATGACACTAGACACTCTTTTAGGGATTATGACCACTAGTGTAGGTCAGTGGAAGGAGTTCCATCTTGAGATAGGTGCATGTCACTTCTTGTGGGACTTATATGTATTAAAGATGACATGCTTTGATTTCATTCTTGAAATGGAATGGTTGGTCTCCTTTTAGGAATTTTTTGACTTCTATCTTTTTCGGGTGACTTTTACAGAACTTGAGTGTGGGTCATTTCTACACAAGGGGGAATGGGATGTCCAGATGATCAGATATGGACCTGAGGATCATGGGTTGGGAGGAATTAAATCCAAAATTGCTTGTTTATATCCAGATGATCAGGGGACATCACAAAAATAATTTCATACAGTGGTGGATTGTTTCAAATATTTTTTACTAGAAAACTTTTCAGTTTTACCTCTGAAGCATTAGGTAAATTTATATTTTGAGCATGTTCTAGGAGCACCACCGATGTTCATTACACTTTATAAGATAGCCTCAAAAGATTTGTAGGAGATAAATTTGCATTTAGAAGATTTTTAGGAATATGGTTTCATCTGGCCCAGAAATTTTCTTTGGAGTTCGCCGATCCTTTTCATGAACAAGGTGAAAGGTACCCTCAGGTATTGTGTGGATTATCGAAAGCTAAACTAGTTGACAGTCAAGAACTTATATCCCTTACTGAGGATCAATGAAATCATTGGTTTTCTTCTAGGAGAGTGTTTGTTCTCGAAGATTGACATGATATCTGGTTATGATCAGTTGTTTGTTAGACTATCAGATATACTTATTATAGCCATTAAAAGTATGTATGGTCTATAGGAGTATTTGGTAATTCCGTTCTATCTCACGAATGAGCCAACAGTTTTCATGGTATGGATGAACCGAGTGTTCAATCCTTACTTGGATACATTTCTCGTAGTAGTCATGGGTGATATATTGGTTTATAGTCACACTCAAAATGAAAATTCCACAAATATAGAGATCATATTTCATAAATTATGATATAATATGTTATATTATATGCCCTCAAAATCCAATTTTGAATAGATAATATTCACTTCTTGTGTCACATTATCTCAGAGATTGGAGTATTAGTAAACCCAGAGAAAGTGAGAGTACTAGTATCCTAGTAGTAGCAAAAGAACATATTTGATATACATATTTTTATCAAGTTTTCTGCTTACTATAGACGCTTTATGAAATACCTTTCACACATAGCAGTTCCACTAACAGGCTTGACTAAGAAGGGTGCAAAGAAGTTGTGGATATATTCATGTGATTCAGCATTTCCAGAGTTAGATGATAGGATGACATCAACACTAATACTAATTTTTATAGGGTTGAGAAAGAGTAACACTATTTACTATTATTCATCATGTATCGTTCTGGGATGAGTGCTTATACATGGGAAGGAGTCATTGCATATGGGTCTTGGCAGCTGAGGCCACATTAGTTGAATAACCCCACACATGATCACGAGTTGGCTGTAGTTGTGAATGCTTTTATTTGTTAAAGACATTATATTTTTGGGAAATCATTGTATTATATACCCTATGAAAAAAGCCACAAGTATATCTTTACTCAGTGTGATATGAATTTGATACAGTGATGTTTGTCTGAGTACATTCAGTCATTTGATATCGAGCTTTCCTAGACACCTAGGATTGGTAGTGATGCGACTGATCGGTTTAGTAGGAGGACTCAGGTATAGGTAGTTTCAGAGGATAGTAGTGATTGGATGCTTATGGATTTGTTCTCTGGGATTCATTTAGATGTTCATGATAGATAGGGGCAGGTGTTTCTTTTTTCTATAGTTGTTACCTCTACTCTACTGGATAGAGTACGAATGAGGAAGCTATCAGATTCTGAAGGCATGACTCAAAGGGAGAGTGTATCATGTGGGAAACCATTTCCTGGATGAAACATATGATAGGATTAAGACCTTCATTTTTATGGAAGTATATTGGTGTTGGCATACATACGTGAGGAGTTTATTAGAGATTTTTATTCATCTGTTTGGGCAGTTCATCCTGGTGTCACCATGATGTATTAAGATCTACACTGCTATTATTGGTGGCCCGGTATGAAGAGGGATGTAGCTGGTTTTGTCATGAGATGTTCCACTTGTCTTCAAGTGGGGGTAGAGTATCAATGACCAGAAGTGATTTCACCACAGTTACCCATTATTGAGTGAATTTGGAATGATGTCACGATGGATTTTGTGACTAGTTTAAGCAGTTCACCTTTATGGAATGATTTAGGTTGGGTTTTTGTTGATTTAATCATGAAGGATTCAAATTTCTTTCAAATTAAAGAAACCTACAGTGTTTTTGAGCTGGGAAGGTTTTACATTGAATAGATTGTATGTTGTCATGGGGTTCTGCACTCTATCCTTTCAGAAAGGGATTCTAGGTTTACATCTTGAGATTGGAATGGAGTATTGAGGGATTTGGGAACATAGGTACTTTTGTGTACATCATACCATCTGATGATATAAGGACATTCCTCTAATACAATTAATGTTTTGGAGGACATGATTTGATCTTGCGTCATAGATTTCAGGGGTTCTTGGGAGAGACACATACCCTTAGTAGAGTTGTCCTAAAATAATATCATTCAGGCAATGATTCAGATGGTACCATAGGAGGCTTTGTATGATATGCCTTACTGATCACCCCAATTTGTGGGATCACTGATATTGATTGTAGTATCCGAATAATGATGTAGATGATCAATATACAAGAGGGAGTGAATTAATTCATTTAAAAATTCCTTTAGAATATTTAACGTAGATAGAAATTTTTCTATTGTTTAACAAATTTAAACAAAGTAAATTCACAAAACTTCTTGGTTCTACAAAATATCTGGATTCTAGAAATGTGGTTCCAGAAATAAAACTAGTTCTACAAACTTTCTAGATTCCGTAAATATAGTTCTGGAAATGAAACTTATCTAATGTTTACAAGGACAAAGATTCTACCATAATGAATATAGAATATTACCTAATAGAGATACAAATATAAGAAAATATTAGATAGTTATTCATTCGTTATTAATCGAATGCAGTGAGAAAAAAACATGAAAACAATGTATCAAGTATGAAATAATTTAACCCAATGAGTAGGGTATCCAACAACCTTGGATAAAGGTCCCTTGATTTATTCTTTCTTGAATTTATTTCATAACCACACCAGGGTAAGCCCTCGTTAAGTGTATGAGAGATTGTATTTCTATCCCTGGAAGCCCTAAAAATTCAATGTATTCGGCACCTTTGTCTTCCTATCCCCGGAAGCCCTCGATTTTACACAGTAACAGTCGAAGTCGCGTGAAGCAATCTGAACAAGATGTTCAGTATACACAAAACATGAGAGTCTCTCTCTAGAAATCACTTCAAACGAATGTAATCTCTAGAATTGTATAATAGTCAATATATATATTAAAATTCATGAGTTACGATCTTGTACAAATGAGCTCATGTTTATTGGTACTTCTACAATGGTTGACATCCTCCTCCAACAGTCATATTTTTCCTTGAATCTAAGAGAGACGCGTATACGTGTCACTTAAACAACGGTTTGATAGAAACAAAATACACGACATCATTTCATAACTATAACATGTGTAACTAAAATATGGATTCTCAACCAAATTTATTTTTCGGAGCTTAGGAAAATAAAGTTCGGAGTCTAAGAACATTTGGATTCTATATTGCATGAATATTAGGATTCTGTTTTCAATGAATTGTAAATCAGAATTCTATAGACTTCAGAGTCTGAATTCTATTGTATTTGGAACCTGAATTTTAAGGAATTGGGAATGTGAATTCTAATAAACTAAAAACCTGAATTATATGGAATTTGGAACCCGAATTATAATGAATTCAGAGTCTAAATTCTATGGAATTCAGAACCTGAATTATAAGGAATCCAGAAACTGAATTATAAGGAATTCAGAACCTGAATTCTAAGGAATTATGAAACTGAATTCTAAGGAATTCGGATCCTGTATCCTAAGGAATTCAGAACCTTAATTCTAAGGATTTCGGAACATGAATTCTAAGGAATTTAGAACTTGATTTCTGGAGAATTCAGAGTCTGAATTTCATAGAATTCGGAGTCTGAATTCAGAACCTAAAAATAGAATACTCTATATCTATGTATTTATAGAATTCTAAGGCCTTAAATTTTAAATCAATTTTAACACTTTGGAATAAAAAGAGTTAGTTTTAATGTAACTAAATTATGAATATTGAAAACAAGGTAAGGATAAATTTTTCTTGGGGATGAAAAATTTTCTTTATTAAGAAAAATATACTTTTCCTTAAGAAAGGGTGTTGGTGATTTTCAAAACATGATGGAATATAAAATTCATAAGGAAACCTTATTGACTCAACAATCTCCCCCTTTTTGAAATAAAGAACATCCTTACAAAAATGAATATAATGACTTAGACATTTTATTGGCTTGTAAAAAAAATTATCTCCTTTTACTTATGGATCAAAGTGAATACTACTAACTCCCCCTTAGGCTTTGAAATCTCTATGGATTGTATTCTGAGTTTACTAAATGATATTTTTCATTTTCTTTCTTAAGAAAATCATCAGGATGAAAACTCCTCCTTAGATAAACACCCCCTAAATTAGGGATGTTTCTTCTTTACTAAGTATTTATTTTTTCCATTCCTTTTCCCCTGTAGTGATTTTTGAAAATGAAATAATAAGAATGAAAAATAAATTTTGTACCTGAAATATTAGTACTAAAAAACCAAGAAATATTATGTGCAACAAGAATTTCATTAATATTGATAGAATTCATAAAATAAGAAAATACGACAATAAATTGGATTTGAAAAATATTTTTCTTCCATCTCCTATGGCATTATCTTCTTCAATATGGTTTTCAACTTCTTAATATCCATGTGATCCCCTTCTGCACGATTGATCAACTGATCCCGATCTTCTATTTTCTTCTCTAAGGATTTGATTTTCTCTTACTGAGTCTTAATAGATTCTTCTTAAGCCTTCATAACTTCTTTTTTCAAAGAAATCATTTCTTCAATCTCAATTACAAAATCCCTTTCCCTCTTCCAATTGTGAGCAACTAAATTTAGTTTCCCATTTTGATCCTTAATTTCTTTCTTCCAAGAAGTTTGTTCAAGAGTCATCTTTTCTTCAAAACTATTAGTGAGATCCATGATCTTCACATCATTAGTGTCAAAATCATCATTGAAACTATCATTAAATTAATCAAAGATCCTAATATCTTCTATTTTTTTCCTTGACCATCTGGTAATCTTCTTACAAGATCTTTTATGATCCTCATAGCTAATGATAAAATACTTGAAGTCTGCCTCAAGTTTGAAAAACTTATCCATCACCATGGATACTGAATCTAATTTTTTATTTAATGAATGCGGAAGCATCTGGATTCTTGTGTCTATAATATGAAATATTAGAATATTCCTTACAATATTTTTCAAATACTAAACTACAAAGTCATGTCCAAGAGAGGACGATTATGTATCTAAGACATTGGTTGGTGAGGATTCCTTTTCTAATTCAACCGACTTCCTCTTTGATGAACCATACACTCTTTTATTCATTACCATAGCTTTTCTAGGAGTATCCACAACCACATATTTTCCTTTAACATCCTTCATAATGTCTTCTTCGTGATCAAGAGATCCATGTTCACTATCTGTTAGCTGAAAAATGTTGTATTCTTCAACTTCTTCCATTTCATCTACTGACTCAGTATCCTCTGGGTGAATGAAATCATGATTCGTACTATCATTTTCAGACAATTTATTCACTTATTCCTCACCCTTCTCCTATTTTTAAGGGGTACCATGTTTTGAAGACCCAACATCAGAATTTTGGATAGATAATTTCTCAGAGGGAATCTACTAGTCATGATAATCTTCTACTTTCTTTATGATATCTTCAGTATCGCCACTCCCTTGTTCCTATTCTTCATCTACTTCTTCGTCTTGCACTATTTCTTTGACATTATCATTTTCTAGAATCACTAACTTTTTTACTGAAGTCTCAAGAAAATATACTAAAAAAATGATTCTAGTGCCGAAATATATTCAGATTCTTTCCCAGCATCCTTCAGAAGGGATTGAACTAATTCTGTATTAGACAATTTTTTCCTCTTCTTTTTTTCTTTTTTCACCCTTTTCAAGATTCTCATAACTATTTTCCTTCAATTCTTTTTCCTCAGCTATGTTCCAGCCAAAAATAGGCTCCCCTTCATTCATGTCCATCTTATCTTCCCTCCACTTAGCCACTACATCATCAGGATATGATTTTTTCTCCTTTGGCTTTAGACGAGAAGATTGAGTTTTCTTAGCCACTGGGGTTTTTCCTTTCTCTTATGGTTCCTTCACCTTCCTCATCCTTCCACCTTTTTTAGAGGTTTCAGCCACATCCAACTTCTTTTATAGAGAATCACCTTCCACTTCCGACAAATCATGAAATTCTCTGGATTGACAATTAAATACAATCTTCACTCTCCTTATAGAATCATTCCTTAAAAGAATCACCTTTAAATTATTTAGCTTAGAACGGCATGGAAAATTGAATGGCTAAAGAAAATGGATAATGATCTTTGAAAGAATGTACGAATACATTATAATCTAAGGCTTCATATTTCTATTCATTATATTCTCTATTTTAACCAGGATATGCTTAACTGGGTTTATCATTCTTAGGTTCACCAAGAAATCCAGAATGTGAATATCACTTTTCTTCAAGGTATAATTTTTCTCCTTTTCTTGGAATTAGAAAACCTTGAACCCATTGCTAATGAATCTGAAAATTTGTAGAGAGATGATCAATTTTCAGAGTCATTACTTTCTTTAATCCAAGACAGTATATAACATTTTCCTTGTAAAAATATCCTATTCCATTAGGATGATTGTGAGAAAAAAACTCAGCTTATCCCTGATAAGGAATTCCTATCATATTTTCTTCCATGTTATAAGAAAGAGAATTCCTCTTTCCATAGCTCTTGAATAAAAATTTACCTCTTCCACATTCATTGAAAAAACTTACTATCTCATAGAATTCAACCAGTAATTCTGGAAATACCAGATCTTGTGCTCTTGGTTTTGATACAAAAACACTCTCCCAACTATTCAGCTTCATATTATTTGACACATTATAATCATATTTTGCCTAATACTTTGGATCAACTAACCTATCATGGTAAATCTGCCACTCAGAAATATTCTTTAAAAGTTTCCATTACTCTTTGAGAAGAGGCTTCAGCAAACATTCAGATGAAAGGAATATTTAATGATCTAGAACGGGAAAATGTTGGAAGTTCATAGCTTTATCACACTAAGCCTTGGAGATCGATGTGGGATGACCATCATGTGTCCTTTATATAGGAAATAGAAGTGACTATTTATCATCCAAGATTAATCGAATGGCTGAAAGCATATTTAGAATATATGATGGTTGAGATGATAGTCGGAGAAGGAGTATGAAATATTCTGATATTTTGAGGTTTTTAAGAAGAACAATCGGATAAGGAAAAGTGAATCCGAAGATATTAAAAACAAATGAAAATACTAACCAAGAAAAAAATGATTACTAAGACTTAGGAAGGGAATCATTCATTTTGGATTGCCAGGGAGATTATTCGTAATGTGGAAAATTTATCTTCAATAACTTTAGATTCTGAAATTTTTATTACAAAAAACTTTTGGGCTAAGAAACTTTTGACTACGAAATGTTTGACTATGAAATTTTTTACTACAATAATTTTGACTAGGAAAATTTTGACTACGAAAATTTTAACGACAAAAATTTTGACTATGAAAATTTTGACTACGAAAGTTTTAACTATGAAAATTTTAACAATAAAAATTTAGACTAAGAGAATTTTGACTATGAAACTTTTTACTATGAAAATTTTGACTCTGAAATTTTTGACTATGTAAATGTTTACTACGAAAATTTTTACTTCGAAAATTTTGACTCTTAAAATTTTGACTAACAATAAAATGCTCTCCCCCTATGAAAATGAGTTTGTTACTATAAAGAGATAGGTTTCAATAAGAAGTTAATAGGGAATATTACCTTACTGTTATCATTCTTAACTTCTATTTTATGTATTCAAATATATCGGATGGTAATGATTTTATGAAAATGTCAACAAGTTGATCTTGTTTTCTGATAAATTGAAGAATGATATCTTCTTTTTGTGTGGGATCCCTAAGAATGTGATGCCTAATTTCTATGTTTTTTTCATGAGATTTATGTGCATGGTTTTTTAATGGAAATGGAACTAGTATTATCACACAATATTTTTGTTTTGGAAAAACTCATACCATAGTCTATGAGTGTGTGTTTAATACAAAATACTTGAGCACAACAACATCCAACTGCTACATATTCAGCTTTGGTAGTGGAAAGAGCTACTGAGTGTTTCTTTTTTCATAACCAAGAAACTAATTAATCTACTCAGAAATGAAATGTTATTGATGTACTTTTCTTATCCATTCTACATCCACCAAATTTTGCATCTGAAAAACTTTTTAAAACAAAATCATTTCTAGAAGTATACAAGTGTCCCAAATTCATTGTAACAACCCTATAATTTTGAATAAATTTTATATCCTAACTTTTTGTTTGTTTTTATTTTATACTCAAAAATACAGTTTCATTTGATAACATGAGTATAATTAAAATGAGACCATTAGATTTTGACTTTTATATGACCATTGGTCAATATGAACATTAGAAACTAAATGTTGCGATTATTGTATCTAAATACAAGTGAGATTGGTTAATTAATATAGAAATAAGATTCAATGGCCTCATCCAGTAGTTTTGGTCCAATCGAAGCCCATCTAACAAAACTTTGGAAAGAGGTAGCACCACTGGGCTTTGCTCTGGACCAAACCCAAGCCCAAATTCATCATGTGAAGCTATAACGGAATCGCCTTCACGAGAAGTTCAAACTGATAGAAATTACTACTCGTGCAATGTTGGCCGAGCCACCCTCATATTCTCTCACCTTAGCACACCTTACACTTAGCTCCTATGATGGGGTTATAAGGGGCTATGTAAGGAGACCATAACTACTTTTTGTAATCCTTTGAGGTAAATAAAATTGAGTTTTCTTCTTATGTTGAATAATGTAAATTTTCAAATGTCCGGATAAATGTAGGATTTATATTATTGATGAATTTGAAAAAAAAGGATATTTTAAAATAATTTTGTAAAACATAAATAATTAATGATGTGTAATGATTTTCAAAAAATAGTCTTTTGCAAATGTGTTTAGTAATAAATTTGGAATCAAATAAGATCAACTTAATTTTTAGTAAATAGTAATTTATGAATAGTGATTTTATGCTTAGGATTAGTAATGTGACCAAATGGATTAGTAATCCCACTTAAAGAAACTATTAATATAATATAGGTACCTTGATTAAGTTATGTGATTTAATAAAATAGGTAAATAAATGTTTCAGAAATTATTCTTCAAGTATTAGTTTTCTCGGGTGAATTGTGTTTTTTAATTAAAAATTAAATTAAAAATATTTAGAATATTATTTTATAAAATGGACTTTATTTTTTAATTCAAAACATCGATATTTTGTGAAGGTAATTTATGGGGTTTTTTATGAAAAAAATGAATTTTCGGTGAATAGTTTTTTTATTTAAAAATTATATTAAAAATATTTAGAATATTATTTCTATAAAATGGAGTTTGTTTTTCAATTCAGAGCATTGATATAATGTGAAGGTGAATTTTTGGGAGTTTTCTGAAAAAGTTGAAATTTCAGTGAATAGTAAAAATACAGTTTTAGGGTCTCAGTATGTTTAATGACATCATAACATCATCATGATGATGTCATGAGATATTTTTAGGGATGGTCGACTTATGAATAGTAAGATAAGGTATTAGGTGTCGCAGGTGGCCAAAACCATGAGTAAATACCACTTGTTTTTCCAATACCACCAATGAGGTGTCCCTTGGCCATTAATGCCTCGTCCCCTCACTTCCCCAATAAATACCAAGCCATTCTCTCATCCATTCAATTCATAAATCCTCCTCAATGTGTTTCTGGTATCTTTACCTCCCATGGAGTCCTCCCAAGGTTCTCTCAAGCCTCCCATGGTCCCAAACATCATGATTTTGAAGTTACTCTTCAAGGTAAGGGATCCTACCTCTCTCTTTCTTTCCAAATACTCTCTTTTATGTAATTTCTTTTATGCTCCATGTTCTTATGTTGGGGATGTTCTTCTATATTCATCATACTGTCCTATTTATCTTCATATTATGAGAGACCCACTCTTTCTCTCATCAATTCATTTTAAGAATGTTTAAGTGGTGTCGTTAGGCTGCCGAATTTTTAAGGGATTCTTTAACACTTCTCATTTTCAAGATCTATTTTCATGTTAAGTATTTGAAGTTGGTTTTATTATGATGGGGTATGATATTTATATCTATCATACTGATATGTTATGTTCATATTATGAGATACCCTATTTGATCTCGTCAATTCATTTTTTTATGTTTTAAGTGACGACGTTAGGCTGCCGAATTTTCGTAAGAGGAATCTTATTTTTGTCATCATTCCATGTTTTTCATTTCATATGGTATGTCTTTAAAATTCCATTACCATGTTCTTATATCCTTTACATCATGTACCTATATTTTTTAATTATCTGTTATGGGTGGGTGACCCATGTCCCCTCTCTTTTCATCATTTTCTAAAACCCAATAACATAATCGTTATGCTGCAAAATTTTTTCTATAAATGTCTCTCTCTTTATATAAAAATCTTTTATTTTATTAAGTGAATACGAAAGGATATTTATTCATTAAGGGTATTCACATATATATCAAAATTTTCTATTTTAATTTTGGGACTTATATACATGAATCCCACTTTCCAATTTCCATGGGTTTAAAGTGACCTAAAGATCACGTCTTTATGGAATTTTTTAAAATGTGATGACTATGATATGAAACCCATTTATTTTATGCTATAAGGGTTTTTTATGAAATGATTGATGTTGATATATGTGGCTCACATGATAATAAAGGAAAATTTAATGGTTCACTCTGATAGCGCTCCAATGCATTTGGTGAAGACTTAATTTCTAGAGATGACCATTTTTAACGACACCTTAGTGAAAAACCCTTTTAATTTTTTACGGCACCTTAGGGATGGACCTTGGTGAATCGGAAATGATTTTCTATGTTATATGTTGTATCCAAATATTCAAGTTATGAAACATGTTATTTTTATTATGATATGCCTTATGATCTCTTTTTCATGCCTTAAAGTTTTTTTTCATGATTTTTTGATGTATCTCAAGTTCACATGCAAAATGTTTCCCTTTGTTCCCTTACTGGGCCTTATTCTCACCCATTCCTTTTATGTATGCTCCCAGGTTATGAGATGCTGTAATAAAATTTGGATGAATAATGAAGAATCCTTTCAAGGGTTTATGAAGAATGCGTTGTGTTGTCATGTATTAAGTTCCTGGTTTCCAAGACACTAAACCTTAAAGATCCTCAGTTTTGTATAATGTAATGAATGTTATGTGATAAAAAATCAGGATGTTATAGTTGGTATCAAAGAATGGTTTAATTATTTGTGGAAATTAGGATATTAAAACTTTAGGAAGAACCCTATATAAAAGATTAAATATAGGAAATCTTCTTGGTATTTTGGTGAGTATTGAGTCAGTAGTTTATCATGAAAATACATCACTGTCTTGATACGAGTAGGTAGAAGTGGCTATATCACAGATGTACATAGGAGTAAAACCTTAAAAAATCGCTTTGAGCTAGACTCAAACAAGAAATGGTACAAAAAAATGGGCATGGCTGCACTCTTTGTTATGACACACCCGGGGGATATTTTTGGTTTATTGTAAGCTTTTTATGAATCATTATGTAGAAATTATAGAAAAATGTAATTGTATAGGCATGATGTTTTTAGATATAAGATCCTTTTTAGTTAAATGATTCATAAATGAAATAATTTTCTCACGAAGGATTTATTCTTTTGGAAAATGTCCCCATCTCCTAGGAATACGTTGATGTATTTTCTGAAGAGTTATCTGGACCTCCTCTAGAATGAGAGGTAGAGTTATCGATTAAGCATGTACCTGGATCTCATCCCATGTCAAAGACCCCCTATTGTATGGAAAATGTGGAGATATAGGAATTAATGATACAACTCTGAGATATTTTGGAGAATGGGTTTATATGACCAAGTGTGTCTCCTTTGGGAGCACCAATTCTCCTTGAAAAGAAGAAGGATGGATCGACGCAGCTACGCATTGATTATAGAGAACTGAATGAGATCATAGTGAAGAACAAATAGACTCTTCCATGAGTTGATGACTTATTTGACCAACTTCGTGGGACACAATTCTTCACTATGACTGGTCTTATTTCTGGTTATCATCAATTGAGGTTGAAGAATGATGATATTCCAAAAAAAACATCCAATCATGATATTGGAATTATGAGTTTGTTGTTATGCCCTTCGGACTAACTAATGCACCTTCATTTTATGGATCAAGAATAAGTTGATTTTGGAAACTTATGTTTATTAAATCATTATCCTTTGTATAGGTAAAATGGTTTGGTGATTAAATGATAAAGGTTATTTTGGATGATGTTTTTATTGGATTATTATATGCCTAAGGGAAATAAAATACTACAGGATTTGAATTGAGGAAGACTGGGTGATTTTTTTATGTATTTATTGTGGGCATATGTTGATTTGGGTTATTTCTAGAAATGATGAACCTAGCATAGAGAATACGTGAATAGGTTAATTACACGTTAGAATGAGACTTTAATAGTATTTGATGTTATTTGGAGATAAATGTTAAGATTTATTCTAGAAGACTATGTGATTAAATCCTTCTGAGTTTTGGGTTCCAGTCATAGTTTGGTTTTTTCTGAAGAATTTTAAGGATGATTTTGTATTGAATGGTATTTCTAGAACTTTGGGTACTTTTGTTGAATTTTGGAGATTAATAGTCTTTTTTTATCTTTTTATAAAGGATTATCTTTTTTTAGATTAAATGATCTCGTTCTAATCTTTTTAGTTTTATTTGATGACTAAAGACAAGGGAAAAAATCGCTATTCTTTTGTGGATTATGTGATTCTGTAGAAGATGATTCTTGTGATTTTGATGAGAACAACTCTTTTTGAATGCTCATTGTTTGGAGAAAAGATTAGTCTTGGTGGAAAATTATTAATGGATGAAATTATAATTGATGGTAAGTATATTTCCTTATTTTATTATTCTATGTAGTAAATGAATTCATCAAAATTATGAAAAAGATCGTAAAACAAAAACTTTGTTGGTTTATGTTTCCTACTGGTTAAGCAAAGACCATTTAACACATCTTAAGTTTGTGATCTTCTTGTGGTTAATTTTCTCCTAAACATGTTTTCAATCACTATCCTTCAGAACTAGACCCTTTTTTCCCTTTCATATCCATTTTTTTCCTACATGGAATCCAAGTATGGGTTAACTCTGGTGACCTTTGTACTTCCCTTTACTTCTTTTAAAAGTAATAGTTTTACTGACTATTTTTTCAGTGTGGGACTTTCAATGAAATTTCGAAGACCAATTTTAAAATTGCGAGGACTCAATTTATTAAGGGGAGAAGATTGTAACGACTCGAATATTTTGAATAAAATTTTTTACTTAACTTTGTGTGTGTTTTTATTTTATACTCAACAAAACGTTTTCATTTGATAGCATGAGTATAATTAAAATAAGACTGTTGGGTTTCGATTGTTATATGACCACTGGTCAATATTTCCGTTGGAATCTAAATGTTGTGATTATTGTCTCTAAATACAAGTGATCATGGTTAATTAATATTGAAAAAATATTTGATGGCCTCATCCAGTAGTCTCGGTCCAATCGAAGCTCATCTAACAAAACTTGGGAAGGAGGTAGCACCATTGGGCTTTTCTACGGACCAAACCCAAGCCGAACTTCATCATGTGAATCTAGAATGGAATCTTCTTCATGAGAAGTTCAAACTGATAGAAATTACTACTCGTGCAATGTTGGCTGAGAAGCCCTCAGATTCTCTAACCTTAGTGCACCTTACACTTAGGTCCTATGCTGGGGTTATAAGGGGATATGTAAGGAGACCATAACTGCATTGTATAATCCATTGAGATAAATAATATTGTGTTTTCTTCTTATGGTAAAGTTCTTAAATTTTCAAATGTTCGGATAACTGTAGGATGTATATTATTTATGAATTAAAAAAAAGGATATTTTAAAATATTTTTGTAAGACTTAAATAATAAATTATGTGTGTTGGTTTTCCAAAAAATGCTCTTCTACAAATGTGTTCAGTAAGAAATTTGGAGTCCAATAATATCAAATTAATTTTTGGTGAATATTAATTTATGTATATTTATTATATTCTTAGGATTAGTAATGTTACCAAATGGATTATTAATCTCACATAAAGAGAGTATTAATATAATATTGGCACCTTGATTAAGTAATGTGATTCAATAAAATAGGTAAATAACGGTTTCAGAAATTATTAGTAAAGTATTAGTTTTTTTGGTTGAATAGTGTTTTTAATTAAAAATTAAATTGAAAATATTTAGAAAATTATTTTTATAAAATGGGCTTTATTTTTGAATTCATAACATCGATATTATGATAAGGTAAGTTTTGGGGGTTCTTCTGAAAAAAATGAATTTTCGGTGAATATTATTTTTATATAAAAATTAAATTAAAAATATTTAGAAAATTATTTATATAAAATGGAGTTTATTTTTGAATTTAGATCATTGATGTTATGTCAATTTAATTTTTTGGGAGTTTTTTGAAAAAGTTGAATTTTCAGTGAATAGTAAAAATACAGTTTTAGGATTTCAATAAGTTTAATGACATCATAACTGAATCATGATGATTTCATGAGATATTTTTAGGTATGGTCAACTTATGAATAGGAATAAAAGGTATGAGGTTTCCCATGTGGCCAATACTAGGTGGAAATACCACTTGTTATGCCAATACCACAAATGAGGTGTCCTTTGGCCATTAATGTCGTGTCCCCTCACTTCCCCAATAAATACCAATCCATTCTCTCATCCTTTCCATTCAAAAATACTCCTCAATGAGGTTTTGGTCTCCTTACCTCCCAAAAAGTCCTCAAAAGGTTCCCTCAAGCCTCCCAAGTTCCCAAACATCATGATTTCTGAGTTACTCTTCAAGGTAAGGGATCCTACCTCTCTCTTTCTATCCAAATGCTCTCTTTTATGCAATTTCTTTTATGCTCCATGTTTTATGTTGGGGATGTTCATTTATATTCATAATACTGTATTTTTCATGTTCATATGATTAGAGACCCCCTCTTGCTCTCATAACATCATTTTAAGAATGTTTATGTGGCGTCGTTAGGCTGCCGAATTTTAAAGGGATTCTTTCACCCTTCTCATTTTCAAGTTCTATTTTTATGTCAAGTCTTTCAAGTTCCTTTTATTATTTTGTGGTATGATCTCTATATATATCATTATTATCATTTATGTTCATATGATTAGAGACCCTATTTGATCTCATCAATTAATTTTTTTTGATGTTTTTAGTGACGTCGTTAGGCTGCCGAATTTTCGTAAGAGAAATATTATTTTTGTCTTCCTTCTTGTTATTCATTTCATATGGTATGTCATTAAAATTTCAATACCATGTTCTTATATCCTTTATATCCTGTCCCTCTATTGTTTTATGGATCATTTATGAGTGGTTGAGCCATGTCCCCTCTCTTTTCAGTATTTTCAAAAACCCTATAACATAGCCGTTTTGCTACAGAATTTTCGTCTCAAAATGTCTCTCTCTTTATCTAAAATTATTTTATTTTATTAAGTGAATACTAAAAGATATTTCTTCTATAGTGGTATTAACATATTTATCAGAATTTTTTATTTTAATTCTGGGACTTACATACCTGAAACAGACATTCCTTTTTCTGTGGGTTTAAAGTGGCATAAAGATCACATCTTTAAAGTAGTTTTAAAATGTGATGACTATGAAATGAAATGGATTTATTTTATGTTTTATGGGTTGTTTATGAAATTATTGATGATGATATATTTAGATCACATGATAATAAAGTAAAATTTAAGGGTGTGCCCAGATAGTGCTCCAATGCATTGTGTAAAGACTTAATCTCTAAAGATTACAATTTTTAACGACACCTTGGTGAATAACCTTGGTAATTTTTAATGACACCTTGGGGATGGACCATGGTGAAATGAAAATGATTTTCAATGTTAAATGTTGTAGCCACATCTTCATGTTATGAAACAATTTATTTTTATTATTATATGATTCATGATCTATTTTTCATGCCTTAAAGTTATTTTTCATGACTTTTTAATGTATCTCAAGTTCACATGTAAAATGTTTCCCTTGTTTCCCTTTCCGAGCTTTCTAGTCACCCTTACCTTTTATGTATGATCACAGGTTATGAGATGCTATAATGAAATTAGGATGAACAATGAAGAATCCTTTCAAGTGTTTATGAATAATGTTTTATGTTGTTATGTATTACGTTCCTGGTTTCCAAGACACGAAACCTTAAAGATCCTCAGTTTTGTATAATGTAGTGAATGTTATGTGATAAAAATCTAGGATGTTATATCCATGGTTCCCTTTAACTAGGGAAATATCTTTTTCACTGCCATTAAATGAGATTCCTTAAGATTGTATTGATATCTTTCACATAATAATACTAAAAAAATTAATTTTGTACAACAAAAAATCTGGTAATGTAGACATCCTATCATACCTCTAATGGATGATTGATCTACTAGTTTCACAACTTCATCATGATAAGTGAATTTGAGGTACCAATTGGAGTACTTATACTCTTAGTGTTTCCATATCCATACATTTTAAGAAGATCATTAACATACCTATGTTGAGATATGTATATTCCTTCCGGTTTTTGAAAATTTGAAAACTGAGGAAAAATGTTAACTCACCCATCATACTCATTTCAATCTGAAATTTCGATAGATTTGAAAAAAAAATTATTTAAAGATTTATGAGTTGAACCAAATATAATGTCATCAACATAAATATGAACAATAAACACATTTTTCTAATCTTTATTTATAAAAAGTGTTTGATCAATATTTCCCTTAACATAATTTTTTTGAAACAAAAACTTGGAATGTCTATCATACCAGGCATTAGGAGATTGCATAATTCCACACAAAGCGTTGGTATGTTTTTAATCATGTTCAATATGTTTTTTATCTTAAAAACAAGGAGGTTGTTTAACAAAAACTTCTTATTGAACATAACAACTATGGAAATCACCTTTTACATCCATTTGGAAAAGTATGAAGTTGAATAATGCTGCAAAGGCAAGTAGAATACGTAAAGATTCATGTCTCGCTACTAGAGCATAGGTTTCTTCATAGACTATTATTTCTAGTTGATTATAGCCTTTAAAAACTAATAAGGCATTATTTCATACTATGATTCCATTTTCATCACACATATTTTCGAAACCCCATTTTACTCTAATAAAAATAGTTTCCTTAGGTCTTTTAACCAAGTTCCAGACTTTATTCCTTTTGAATTCCATTAGCTCATCTTGCATAGCTTTTATTGAATCATAATCACATAATGCTTCATCAGTTATTTTTGGTTCTAATTGGGAAAGAAATGCTAGATGTTCTACATCATTTCATAAGTAACTTCTACTCCTTATAGGTTGATTTACATCACCAATGATACTATCACTAGGATGATTCTTACGAAACAACTGATTTGGGTTTTGTAAAAATAGTTCATCAATGTATGGTAGGATGTCTTCTAGAGTAAATTCTTCCGAAACAATTTCTTGAACATTTTCCTTATCAGAAGGATCTTTTATCAAAGGTTGATAATCAGTTTTTGAAAACACATCCAACGATGTAGGTTGAGGTTGTTTAAAAATAAAGGGATCAGTTTTATCAAATATAATAGGTACTATTTATTAAACAGTACTAGTATTTTTATTGAAAACTCTAAAACCATTAGAGTATGTGGAGTATACTAAGAAAATTCCTTCATTAGATTTTGGTATGAATTTGTATATATTATCTTTAGTATTCCAAATTAATACCTTGATACCAAAAACCTTGAAATATGAAAGTCTAGGTTTTCTGCAATTCCATAAGTCATAAGGAGTTTTATTAAGAAGAGGTCTAATCAAAACATGATTTATTTTATAACAAGAAGTACCTATATTGTTACCCCAAAAATTATTGTCTACTGAATATTCACTAAACATTTTTCTTGTTATCTCTTGAAGAATTCTATTTCTTCTTTCACAACAACAGTTTTTTGAGGATTTTCTGGTGCTGAGAAGTTATGAGTAATGCCTTTTCTATTAAAAAAGGTTTAAAAATAAGAATTTTGAAATTATCCTCCACTATCACTATAAATAGTTTTCAAAGGAAGGTTTTTCTCATTTTTAAAATGGGCTCTAAAGCTTTTGATATAAGAAAAAGAATTATATTTCTTTGCTAGAGATACACACATGTAAATATAGTGTAATGAACAACTAGTAAAAATTCATAATATTTGCCTCCAATGCTTCCAATCTGTGTTTGACGAAAAATATCCATATGCACCATCTATAATGCATCAGTGGTTAAGACTTCACCAATTTATTTAAAAAATGATTTACATTGCTTTCCATATTGACAAGGATGACAAACCACTGAAGAATCAAATCTATGCTTTAGTATATCCTTAACTAGTCTATTATGAGAGAGTTTTCACAGGATCCTAAGGTTACATTGTCTTAAAATTCTATTCCTTAACCATGAATGATCTTCTATTGCATTGAGAAAAGGTAGATTTTGGATACTAAGGTCTTTTATGTTTAATATGTATACATTATCTTTCCTTTGAGAAGAAAGAACATACTCTTCCTTGTAATTGTGTACTAAGCACTTGTCATTCCTAAAATTCAGAAGGTAACCTTCATAACATAATTGACTTATGCTAATAATGTTGGACTTAAGTCCCTTAACAAGTAAAACATTTGAAATCAAGGTTTTTCTAAGAAGAAAAATATTACCAATACTAATAATTTCTCCCTATGCATAATCTTCGAAAGTTACTTTTACTCCATTCATCTTGATAATATTTTCAAAGAAGATTTTGTTACTATCCATGTGTCGAGAACATCCACTATCCATGGACAATGTATTTATATTGGTATTATCTTTACTTTCTTGAAAATAATAATGTTAGACTTTCATAACCCAATCATTCTTGGATCCAGATATATCATAAATCTAAATCTTAGGAATCCACATTTTCTTGGAAAATAAGGTTTAAGAAAACCTAAAGACTGAGTATTGTTTAGGAAACAATTTTTTTCCTAATTCCCACCACGCTGACACATATTTCATAATGGAGCACTCTGAGGAACAAAATAATTTTTACTAAAAAAGATTTTGAAATAGTATAACCATATCCTGAATTGTTCCTTAGAGGTCGAATTAGGGAATACATCCAAAAGTTTCTTTTCCCAAGGTAAAATTTGGAAAAAACATCCCCTGGGAAAATATTTATGACTTTAGTCCAATATCTCAGTTCTTATCCTCAAAAACATTAATTTGAGCACTATAGTAAAGCTATAAAAGATTTTTCTTAGAAATTACTTTTTCTATATCCATATAATGTTTTTCCTTCACAGAAATAACTTCCTAAATAGTTTTTGAAAAATCTTCAAAATCATAATTTTTCTTATCACGATCTTTTGAATGAGTTGATATTTCCTTAGTAAGAATAGTAATTATAGAATTTTCATTATCATGATTTTTTCTTGAATTTAGAATTTTCATTCTCAATGAGCTTAGAAAACCATGAAACTTCTTCATAGAAAGGTAAAGTATTATCTTCATCAGAAGAAGATTATTTATCTGAAGATTCATAGTATATAATATCAATATAATTTGAATTTAAGGATACATTGGTTATAGATTCAGTATTATTTACCTTTTCCATTAAATAATGATTTTCAATAGGTAACATTGAATGTAAACCAAGATTCTTCTGACCAGAAGATTCATAAGTTGAGGATTCATCAGAAGTGTCACCACCACTAGCATTGAAGGTGTCATTATCTTTAAAACTTTTCTTAACCTTAGCCTATTATTATTTCTTTCTATTCCTCTCAGAATTATTTTCCTTTATATCCTTTATTTTAATAATAGTAAAACATGGCCTTATATTCCATTATCTTTTGCATTCATATCATGTCACTTCAGAGTATTTCTTGTAATTGATTTCTTTATTCTTGTATCAATATTGAATGTTCTTTTGTCCAACAATCTTGTTCATCCTTTGAGAAATATTAGCAAACTCAATTTATGAAAATTCACTTCCACTAGATTCAGATTGAATAACAATTTTCATAGTTTTAGATCTTGTAACACTCTCAAGAGTATGGGATTTCATATTATTTGAAGTTGTTATAAAAGAAACACTTCCATTTCCATTATTCTTCTTAATATTGTCAGAATATCACTTCATTATAGTCTCATGTTGAATAAGTGTTCCAAAAATCTCATCAAGAGAAATCTGATCAATTTTTCAATTTTCATCTACGACTCTCCTATTAAATTCCCAATCATTAGGCATGATATCTATAATTTTGTCCATAAGTGACTCATCATCTAAACCATTATTTTCCATAGATTGTAAACTGTTGCAATGGTCATGAATCTTTGTTATACCTTACATATGGGTTCTCCACAACGAAAGAAGAAACCATTATATTCATCTCTGAGCATAGCTCTTCTAGTTTTAATGACTTTGGAAGTTCTAAAGTGAGTTACTTCATGATTCTTCCAAATAATATTTTCTACTTCACAAGATGAAAATTCTCTATATATATTTCTAATCATGGAAAAAAAGTATTTTGTACCTTAATGTTCAGCTGGTATACCACCTTTTCTGTAATAGTAATGGTTCTAAGAATCTTATCAAGAATCTTATAATCCCCAGTTAATAGAATATAGTTTTCAATACATATTTTTATAACGATGGTCTTCATTATTTCTCTCCAATATTGATACTCATTCCCAGTAATTAACGGTGGTCTAGTGGAATTTAGATTGTCAATCGAACCAACATTCATTCCTTCCATCTAGAAGAAAATATCTTTCCACACAAACTTGTTAGTAATAAAATTTTGTAAAGAAGAATAAAAATAATAAGCATAGATAATATAGAACAATGATAACTTGATCAAGAAAACATATAAGTGAATATAATTATTACAGAGACCTCCTCTAATACCATTTGTGGGATCACTATTACCGATTGTAGTGTTGGAATAATTATGTAGATGCTAAATAAACAATAGGGGGTAAATTGTATCTTTTAAATATTCCTTGGGAGCTTTTAATTTTGATATAAAACATTCTGTGGTCTAACAATGTTAAACAAGGTAAATTCACAAGACCTCTTGGTTATACAAAATTTCTAGATTCTGGAAATGTATTTCTGGTAAAAAAACTAGTTCTACAAACTTGATAGATTCCAGAAATGTGGTTCCAGAAATGAAAATAATCAAAAGATATAAAGGAAAAAGATTCTACCTTAAGGTGTTTAGAATCGTACATTATCATAGTAGAATTATATGAATGTCTAATATAGTTATAATTTCCTTGTTAATCAAATGAAGCAAAAAAATACATGAAACTTAACAAGTAACAAGTATGAAATCATTCAATCCAAAGAGTAGGGTATCTATCAACCTTGGATAAAGATCCCTTTATTTATACATTCAAGAACGTCTGTCTCTCCCACACTAGGGTAAGCCCTCGATAATATTATTAGATTATATCTTGATATCCCTGCAAGAACTCAAACATCAATATAGTCAGCACCTCTGTCTTCATATCCACAAAATCCCTCGATTGTACACAGAGAAAATCGGAGTCACATGAAGCAATCTAAACAAGATGTCCAATACAAACAAAGAATGAGAATCTCTCTCTATAAATCACTTCAGTAGCATATAATCATTAGGGTCATAGAACAATCAATTTTTCTGTCAAAAGTCATGAGTTCTGAGCTCGCTCAAATGAGATCCTATTTATAGGTACTTCTCCAACGGTCGACTTCCACCTCCAATGGTCATATTTTTCCTTGAATCTCGGATGGACCTGTATACATGACCCTCAAACAATGGTTAGTTATTAATAGAATACAAGAAATAAATTCAAAACTACAACATGATTATGTAAAATATGTTTTTTAAACCAAATTTATTTTTTCGAGTTTAGAAAAATAATGTTTAGAGTCTAAGAACATTCGGATTCTATTTTCAATGAATATCTGGATTCTATATTTTCAAGGAATTTGGAATCATAATTTGATAGATTTCATAGTCTGAATTCTATGTAATTCGGATCTATAATTCTTAGGAATTCATATCATGAATTCTATAGAATTCAGAACGTGAATTCTAAGGAATTCAGAACCTCAATTCTATGTAATTCGGAGTCTAAATTATATGGAATATGGAACCGGAATTTTAAGGAATTTGGAGTCTGAATTATAAGGAATTCAGAACCTGAATTCTAATTAATTTGGAACCTGAATAATAAGGAATTACGAAACTTAATTATAAGGAATTCGGAACCTGAATTCTAAAGAATTCAGAACCTAAATTCTATGGAATTCGGAACATGAATTCTAAGTAATTCAGAACCTGAATTTTATGGAATTTAGAACCTGAATTATAAGGAATTCAGAACCTTAATTCAAAAGAATTCTGAACATGAATTCGAAGGAATTTGGAACTTGAATTCAAAGGAATTCGGAACTATAATTCTAAGGAATTTGGAACCTGAATTCTATAGATTTCAGAATATGAATTTCAAAAAATGCGGATCTTGAATTCTGGACTTGAAATAGAATATTCTGTATCTAGGTATTCATAGAATTTTGTAGTCTTAGGTGTGAACCCAAATTTTACACTTAGGAATAAAAACAATTATATTTAATGAAACTAAAATATGAACAATGAAATCATGGTAAGGATAAATTTTCCTTGGGAAGAAAAAAGTTACCTTATTATGAAAAATAAAATTTTCCTTAATATAGGGTGTATCTGATTTTCAAAACATGATGGAATTGACAAGTTATAATGAAACCATAATGACTCAACACTTTATTGGATAGAGGAAGGTGAGGAAAAAATACTATGGCATCATCATGTTTGGGAGACCAAAGAGTAGGTGGAGTTGATTCAGATAAGGATGGCTACAACACAGTCTCAGTAGAAATATTGTATTGATCGACAGAGATGACCTCTAGAGTTCGAGGTCGGAGATTAGGTTTTCTTACATGTCACACAAAGGCATGTATAGAAGAGAATTATGTGATAGAACAATATTTCAACGTGATACATTGGGCCATTTAAGGTTTTGATAAGAGTCAGTCTCGTTACCTATCAATTGATGTTACCTCAGAGGTATTGGGATATTCATAATGTATTTATAGTTTCTCCTCAATGATGTTACTTCTCATATGTGTATTACATTTTTCATCTTGAGGAGGTTGATTTGGAGGTGGATGCATCCTTAGGGAAGCACCATATTTGAATTGTGGATTGCAGCATGATAGTTTTTGGGGGATATTATGTTCCACTAGTAGAGGTGTTATGGTAGCATGGGAAAGTGAATGTTGATTCATGGGAGTGGGAGGCCAAAATACGATTATATTGGCTAGATTTGTTTGAAGTTTCTTCTTCACCACCCATGGAAGGGAAATTTGGGAAGAATTACTTTAAGGGGCGATGTTTCGACGAACAAGGATCTTCATTTCTGGTATGGATCTTGATTTCTGGTTTGTATGAGGAAAAAGGATGAAATGTACATTTTTCTACGTACACACCATGTAAATTTGAGTACACTCCATGTACCCGGTTTCCACATCTAGTCATGTGCTGGCCATGTAACGACTGAGTACATGGAAATGTAGGTGACCTAGAATTCCACCTAAAGTGGGGGATGGTTGAGACTAGTAAATAGAATGTATATTAAATGAACACACCATGTACATTTATTTTTATTTGATAAATAGGTGTGGGGTTGTGTCTCACGTCAATAAAAACATTCTTTTTCCTATGTTTCATACAGAGGAACAATGGAATACCGATGAACTTCGAACCCCTACTGATTCTCCGTCCAACCTCCGATTTTCACGCTCTCAAGTGAATTGCAATCCCACTAGTGAGTTATAAATTCCCTTTCAGACTCTCTTCCTGATTTCCTCTCACTTGTGAGTTATATAGGGTTTATTTTTTTACACTTTTTGTACATCTATGTCAATATAATCCAATTCAAGGGCCTACATTCAAGTGTTTTGATTGTATGAAATCAAGGAAGGAGGTTTATTCATTTAATTGGTTTCATTTGTATTATATATTCTAGATGTGTTGAATACTCATGTTTAGGTTATTTAGTGTTTTGGTATTTAGACCTTTTTAAGACCTGTTATGGTTTATTTCATTGAAAAAGTGTTATTTATTATGCATATGGTTTGTGCATTGATTATGGGTGTGTTTCCCATATTGATTGATTATCAAAATATGGTCTAGAATTCATGTTAGGATTTCTTTTTTTTCATGCCTTGTGTTGATATGATAGATTTATTGATTATATGAAATGAATTTGATTTACATTTTGAATGATGACCATAAGGAATTTGACTATGAGATTTTTCTGAAGTAGGGTCATTTATGTTTGAATAGTTGTTTTGTTGACCCATAGGTATTGATTGTGAGAGATACCGGGTGGGCATACACCAGAAGGGTTTGACCGTGAGAGCTACCTAGAGGGTCGTTATTTAATTAATGTTTCACCCTAGGGAATTGACTATAAGAGTTGGCAGGTGGTCATTTTTGTTTTATTGTTGCAATGAAGAATGAGGGGGTATTTACTGTGAGAGCTACCCAAGTGGTCCTTTGTAAATGATTAGTGATGTGTGGGACCGAAGGGGTTATACTGTGTGAGAATTCCAATAGAATCATTTTTTATTAAATTGATGATATATTAAACCATAGGGTTTAGAAGTGATAACATTCCTAGAGGGTTGCTTATGAAGAATTGAATGAGTGTGATTAATCTACCAATCCCATGAACAATCTTGGACTCGGTCTTACTAGGATATTTAGATTGTATTCTG
Source organism: Viscum album (assembly GCA_963277665.1). Classification (NCBI taxonomy): domain Eukaryota; kingdom Viridiplantae; phylum Streptophyta; class Magnoliopsida; order Santalales; family Viscaceae; genus Viscum; species Viscum album. The sequence continues at coordinate 914,640,572 of OY728164.1, read as the reverse complement.
AAACATATATTTTTCTATTATATAAGGGATACAGATCTTAGTCAAGATCCCACAATTTTATTATTCAATAGTTCCAGTAATTAACAAATCTAAATTAATGTAAATTGAAAATTTTAGGATTATATAATTTTGCGTACTTCCATGTTTATTGCTTCATTTATGCATATTACCATCTATATATATTCACTAATATTTTGGAACAAATCTTTTGGTGGTTGCCTACTTGGATTCATCCTAAAACTTGTTTGGGTCATTCTTTTGGATCCAAACATATTTCCTCGTTGTAGGTATAGGTAAGGGAATGCACCCTCCCAAATCAAGTACTTGATTTTTGTTGTAGCTGGAGAGCATGGGACCAATCTCAGGCTTTTCATGCTGTTGGAGTTTACTTATTTTCTATTTTAATTTGGTTTCAATATTTTTCTTCAACATTGTGACTTGTTTGGATGCTTCCCTAGACACATGTGACATGCATCATTTTTTATGCTCTAGTTGTTATGTTATTATCAGTCTTCCATTGTTTACATTTTGGTATGGTATTATTGCTTCCATTATTGCTTTATATTTATATTCTTTTGTGTATTCCCGGACAATGATGGAATAGTTTCCCCATTGTCTTACCTTGTCCCTCACTTATAGTCATTATCATATGGCATTTTGGGAAATGTGCATGAGGTTATGTTACCAACCCGGTTCAGGGAACCTTTGGGAGGAACCCAAAACCAGGACATTACACCAGTCACCAGTTATTCATAATGGTCCACATTATTTGTAGTGATATCATATTGCATTCCATACACACAAGGTTTTAGAGGATCTTATCATTTATTTCCACTGACCACCATTTTCTTCTGTCATTTTCTAACATGGTTCCCATGTTATGTTTTGTTTATACTTTGGACTATACAATTTATTTGATCAATATCATAATGTCTACCATAAAATTAGTGGGAATATTCTTCTCCCCCCAACAATGATTAAAATATATCCCCTATTTTATATACATTAATTATCTATTGGTTTAATTAAAATAGTATTAGGGAGGCCTCTTCCCATATATTTTACATATCGGTAATCATGAACCAAGTCGGGATGCCATATGACCTGACACCCAACCCATTCCACGACTTGACCCGAAGGGAATTCTCGATCCCCATGGGATGAAAACATGTGTCTGGAATCATATATATAAATAGAGTGGAAAAAGTCATCACAATAAAAAATATCAAATATATAAACTAATCAAAATGAGCACACAACAACAACCCCCAATTGAATATAAATACAAAAATTGTGGATCCGGATTCAATATGAAACAAAACAGACAAAAATTGAATCATTGAAAAAGAAACTAAAAAATAACTAAAATTGGACCCTACTACCACTATCTCCATGTGACATCCTGGTCACCTCCAACAACAAGACCAAACCCACTCCGACCACAAGTACCTATGGTAGGATACCGAAACAATATCTGGACCTGCAACTAAAAAGATAGGATAGGCGTGAACATTGAAATGCTCAGTAAGGATGCAAATGCTAAACTCTGAATCCCAGTGTTTCATTCCTAGAACAAACCATCAACACAAGTTTGAAACATAGTTACAAAAGTATAGTTTTAACATTTTAAATAATAAATGTTATTTTCCCATTTCAAAATCTGACACACAATACCGATCATTTCCAAAACTAGATGCTATTTTATAACTAAAAACCCAAACCAAATGATAATTGTATGAATTTTCAAAGGAATAACATTAAACGGAAACCAATTTCATAGAATTCCCATTTAAAAAAACAAATACTTTAAAAATATCCATCCCAACATACCATATGGAAATGGGAGGTGTAATATAGTAATTAAGCACTAGTCCCGGGAACACCCCTAGGATCTACCTAGATATGGGACCCAGGTATCTCGTGTCTCAGTGAAAGAGTAACCATAGAAATATATATTTTTGTGCATGAGACACTAGTAAGGAACATACCCATAACCTAGTGGTCCCCATCATCATAATCATTATCATAGTTTTGTTAGTGTTTTCATAATCAAACATGCTATGTGAAATAAGGGATAAACCCCACACGATCACTAGTATACGATTACAAGAATGCCCAAAAAAAGACGAGCTTCCCTTTTTTTGTTCGAAAATAATTTTCATCACATGATTCCACTTAAAAAATTTATTAACCAAACCTAGAATCACTTTTCATTAGCCACCACTTTCTCATAAAATACATATTATTGAAAAATTATACATATCGAAACATTTACAAATCACTACTAAAACCATGAGGAACACCACTTCCACAAGAATTTAATAAACTACCCATTTCAAATTTTAGAAAACCCATGAAACTATAAAATCCTGACAAATGTGCCTTTATGTTTGCAACCCAAAATTTATTAACCAAATCATTTTCAAATCATTTCTAAAAACATCTATAATGGTGAAATTCCCAAAATCCCCTCTATCCAATCATTTTCCAAAATAACACACCAATACCACTACTACTGATGTAATTCCAAATGGGACCTTATGTTTTAAACACATACCCCAACACTTCATAATTTTCAAATAGGCCTTTACCATTTCAAACTTACAGAAAGCATGTTCCAAGGCCAAACAGTCCAAAACCTAAGGAACACTATTAAAACTAAGATATCTCAAAACACTTTAAGTGACCCCTTATCAAATCATGATTTAAAAAATTAACTATAAATCAACCAAGGTAACCAACATTGTTCAAAAACCAAGAGTCATTTGACACATCAGGATTCTATTTTAATACAACTTTTCAAGTGTTATCTTCATTCGAGGGATCATCCAGGTGTTACCATAGTGCACACATAGATATTCACACATCTATTGTATCCCCTTTCATCCATGAAACCATTTGAAAACCAAATCCAACCATTCATTATTTAAAATAACACAACCACCAAATGTTTTTCCCATAAAACCCCTTTCAAAGACCATTAAACACACCTATCAGTCAAAAAAATTTCCAAATTACACCCACACAACCACGTTCACAACCAGATAAGATCCATCACACAATATAAGAGTAAATAATTTCATAAAAGACCTATTTCTAGTTTAAAAGTGAAAGGAACTTCTAAAATAGCACCATATGTGCCTTAAACCTAAACATTTCACACAAATAAAATTAGGAAACATTTTTTTAAAAAATAAATATATAAAAAATAATTACTTATATCAATAAAATGGGTACAATTGAGGTGCAAATATAATTTAAGAAGAAAATGAAAACATGAAAGTGAGAATGGGTTATTATGGAATGGAAATGTTGTATTCAGTTACCTAAAATCATGTGTGGATGGATTAACAAATCAAGGAGGGGGAGAGCGAAGCCACATGAGAAATCCACATACCCTAAACATAATAAAACTAGCCAAAATCATCCAACACTAACACTAATGTTTGACCAAAATGGATCCAAGCAAAGATAAAACAAAGAAATTATAGAGGGGGGAAATGAGAAAATAAATTGACAATATTTTATGATTCACCACAAACCATTGGTAATATATATCACCTAACATGTCCCAAATTGATGGATAATGAAGTGGGAGGTGCCTATGGTCGATGAAAAATGGGATGGGCTTCATATTTGAGGTGGAATAGCTTAAAACAGAGCTCCACAACAAAAGTTATTTAGTTCGCAAGTGGCTGCACGGTTTTGTAGCACTGTTTGTCAAAACGTGTGCAGACTATGTGCGGGATACTAGAAACTATTGCAACATCACATGGTTAAGTTGCATGGTTTTTCCAGGCCTTTCTCAAAATGCGTGACCCCAATAATTTACCTTATTGACTCAAAATACATCAAAAAAACTAGGGATGTCACCACAAAAATCCTCAAATGTTTTAAACAAAAACATGGGACACTATGGATGAAGAAAACTCACCATCATGTAACTTTATCTAATTACCAATAACAATAAAAACATCATAGGTATAAAGTAAAATCAATCCTCTTAAAACACAAGAACATTTTTTAGGAAATCAAACCAAAAATCAACCAAAAGATCCAACATCGGTAAAAGAATAAAAGGAAAGAGTATATGAGGTCGGTTGTGGAAATTCTCCCCACCATGGACTCTTTCATCCCCTGAAAGTCACCAAGAAAAAAAGACAACCAAAACATTAATCCATTCCCTATCAAAACAATATGTACATAAACCCCGGGGTAAATATTCACTCCACATGTCAGACCCGACTGATCAAGAAAAAACCACAAATCATGAATGAGTATGATGGGAGAACATGAGAGGGTTATCCCCACCACAAGAACTCAACTAATAGAAATAACATTTAAACCCAAAACAACACCCTCACTACAATAAGGAATTACGGATTTTAAATTTTTATATTTTTGGACAGCTCGCCTCATTTGGCCACATAGTTTACCAAATTGTGCGCCAACCATGCGTGAGCTATTAGATGATTGGGGGCACCCCACAAGGCTAGGCCACATGGTTTTAAAATAGTGTAGAAATCCTGCCAACACCTCTTCTTGAAAATGACAACATGTTTCATCTTTTTGAGACCTACCACATAGCCATCTTCTAGTCGTGTAGTTGGTTCTATCTACATTTGTGGGCCACATGGTTTCGACTAATTGTGTAGTATCCGGGCGGTAATCATTCTATGAATGAAAACATAACTTGATACTCTGGAAGCCAAAAATTTCATCATGTCTCAAACACAAACTTCAATGTAAAAGACATACACTACCACCACTAAAATCTATCACCTCCAACATGGACAAAACCCAAAAAACATCAATTCAACAGAGCTCAACCATCTCATAATGTGAACTATTGAAAGTTAAAACAGAGTCTGTCCTAAAAAAAGGTAAGTCACACTCCAATGAGAAAGAAAATTTTCAAATTCCACATTTAGATGGACCCAAAAACCTGGATCAAAATAGAACGAGCCCATAAAAACATTACAATGAAATGATGAACTTATAATAGAATGAAGACAAGAAAAATGAATACTTAAAAAAAATTATCACATTACAGAAAGCAAACTAGTTTGGGGTTTCACACCCCATATAACTCTTTACTATGCGTGAGTTTCACCCAAAGGCATGTGGCTTGGGATTTGATGGAAGAAGCATCTCCTGCCTCACAGTCAGGTACATGAATACTCATGTCATTGCTACTTCTTTGAGAATTGCTTGCAAAAAAACTTCTCCAGATGACCAAAATGACCACAACGATGGTAGGCCTTCAGAGGACAAGACATGATTGCTTAGAATCCCTAAACTAGCCTTACTGATGGCACTCCCGATGGAGTCATGATGAAATAGATTCCAAGACCAATGAAGATAACCTCTAGGGGAAGGTTCCTTTGGAATTCACTCTTTTCCAGATAGAGAAACCTTAGAAAATCCAACCACCACCAGCTACTCTCTGAACTCCAACGACGATAATACTACCAACCTCCACTGGTCCCAAACTGAACAATCAAGCCATCATGAGACCAAAAAACTCTGACAACTCTATGAGTTCCCAACAACTCTAAGGAATGCTCCACTTCAATCAAATCACCTCTTGAAGACACTAACATCCTCGAAGGACACATAATATGTGAAAAGAATATAAAAATGGGCATGACTTCATAGAAAGACTGGGGACCTTTCTGGGAGGCATACAAAAGACACTAAAAAATACGAAATCATATGCCTCATCGATCAAAACAAATACCATCCCAATAAAAATCTTTTTGGAAAACAAATTTTTTCCCATTTAAAATTCAGAACTGCCTCATCCCAAGGACATATTTTAAATAAAAATGAATATTTTCCCAAGGAAAAATCCACTTATAAAAAAAATTGATTTCCAAAACATATTTGTTCTAAAAACACACCCATGGAATCCAATGAGCCATAATATGTGATTCCATCACATTCCAATGAAAATTTCTATGAACAAGTTCCTTGCCCCCCCCCCTCGTCGACATTTTCTGTATGTTCCCACATACATGTGATCCTCTATAATGAATACCAAGGTTATCATCCATTATATCCATATCAAAATCCAAAAGTTATTAAATTCCAACATTAAATTTTATAAGTTATAACATTATAAGGGAATAAAAGTTCAATTTCAAATCTATTATCATTTAAAAATCGCATTTTCCTTTTTATGAACACATTTTCACCATCCAAAATCAATACTAATCCCATATTACAATGATCTACCTGAATGAGGAACTATCAGTTATGCTTAAACTTGTGACATGGCAGTGACCCAAAACCCAAGAAAGAATCAATGATGAGGAGGATCTCAACCATGCACTTTGATTCCACATGGGTCACTAATCTATGTGTATTCATGACCAAACACCATCCCACCTCCATGGTCATTCCACAATCCCAAAACAAAATCAAAATACTCAAAACCCAGACTAACCATGGAAACACATGGTTTAGAACAAGAAATGGTTCATGACGCCCTTCTCGTACCTACCTATTGAGTCCCGATGACCATAATATCTATCTACCGTACACCCAAAATAACATAGGCCTCCATGATTACTATTTTTCATGAATCAAGTCAGGATGCCATCTGATCTGACACCCTACCGGTCCGCGACAAGACCCGAATGGTTTTCCCGATCCACATGGGCAGGAAACTAATTTCATGCATCACACACATATATATATATATCATGTGGGAACGATTTAAACCTAATAAAAACGATCAAATAAATAATCTAATAAAAATTATAATACAGAAAAAACTCCCAACTGATCATAAATAAATAAACATCTTATACAGATATAATATGAAACTAAACCGACCGAAACTAAAACATGCAAAAAGAATATGCTAATAAACTAAAACCACACCAAGCTACCACTATCTCCATGTGACATCTTTGTCACCTCTAACGAAAATAATGAACCCGCTCTGACCACGAGATCATGAGCCAAGATACATAAACAAAAGTTGGACCTGCAAATTAGAAGATATTATTGGATTGAGCACCAAAATGATCCATAATGATTCCAATGATAACTATTGAATCCAACAGTTTCCTTTCCCAGAACAAACCATTTAATGAAGTTCGAAACATAGTTACAAAAGTATGTTCTTAACAATTTAAATAAAAGATAATTATTTTTCCATTTAAAAATCCAACACATAATACCAATAATTTCTAAAACAGGATTCCATTTTATAACTAAAATCCCAATCCAAATGATACTATTAGAAATATACAATGTAACAACACTAAATGGAAATAGTTTCATAGAATTGAACTTTAAAAACAAAATAAATACTTTCAAAATTTCCATCCCAACCAATTGTAGGCTGATGGGCGGTTCAATGTATCCATTGAGAACTAGTCACTTGAAAACCCCTTGGAACTAGGTAGATATGCTCCATAGGTACCTTGTATCTTGGTGAAAGTGTAACCATAAAAATTTCAATTCTCGTTCACGATCGATTAGTAGGGAACATAAAAATAACATAGTGGTCTCCATTAACAACATCATAACCATAATTTAGTTAGTGTTGTCATTGTCAAACATGCTATGTGATAAAGGGGACAAACAACATAGAATCACTAGTATACTAGTACAAGTCCAACAACCAAGTTAATTGGGCTTACTATTTGTGCTCAAACAAGATCTTCATCACATGATGCCACATAAAAAATTCATCAACCAAACCAAGAATCACATTTTATAAGACACCAATTTCACATCACAAACACATTCTTCAATGCTTATGCACATTCAAATATTTACAAATAAGTTCTAAAACCATGAGGAACACCACTTCTCCATGATTTTTTAAAACATGCATTTTCACATTTAAAAAAAAAGAAACCCTAAAACAATGACAAATGGGACATTATGTTTAAAAACCCAAATACATTTACAAAATCATTTCCATATCATTTCTAAATCCATCTTGATGAGTGAAAATCCAACCAACCATTAAAGATAATCATTTTACAAAACAACACCCCAATAACACTTCTATATCTGAAAATCTAAATGGTCACTTATGTTCTAAAAACATACCCCAACACATCAAAATTTACCAAAAAGTGAACTACCATTCCAAACTCACTGAAATCATGTTCCAAGGCTAAATGGAACAAAACATGAGAAAAATAATTAAAACCAAGATTTCCAAAAACACATTAAGAAACCCCTTATCAAAACAAGATTTAAACCCTTCATTAGAATTCTCCCAAGTTAGCCAACATTGATTGAAAAGAAAGAGTCATTTGAGAAATCATGATTCTGTAGAATATAATTTTTTAAGTGTCATATTCATTTGAGGGAACATCCTTCTGTTCTTATAGTTCACCCATAGATGTTCCAACATCCAATGGCACTCATTTCATCCATGAAACCATTTGAAATGCAAATCCAACAATTTATTATTTAAAAGATATCTACCATCCAATTTTATCCATAAAACCCCTTTCAAAGACCATTAAACCAACATATCATGAAACACCATTTCCAAATTACACCCACAAACCCAATTTAAGAACCGAATAATCTCTATCACACTATATTAGAATTAATAATTTCATAAAAGACTTTATTCCACATTAAAAGAGCATGGCATTTCAAAACAAGCACCATATGTGCCTTAAACCTAAATATTTCACACAAATATCTTTAGAAACCATTATTAACAAAATAAATCATCACCAAATAATAATTTATATGTATCCAATGGGTAAATAGATGTTAAAAATACCTTTAAAAATAAAATTAAAACATTCAAGTGTTAACAGATTATTCCAGAAAGGAAAAGTTGGATTAAACAACCTCAAATCATGTGTGTATGGATTAAAACATCAAGGATGGATAGATCAATGTCCTACAAGCAATACGCACACCCTAAAAATATAAAAAATGAACCAAAATCATCCATCCCTAACCCTAGAGTTTTTCCAAAAGGGATCTAAGAATTGATAGAGTGAAGAAATGAGAGAAGGGAAATAAGAGAAGAGAAATAGGGAAGATTTGATGAATAACCACTGATATTTGTTGATACATCTCCCCTAAATGAACTCATATAAATGGAGAATGATGGGGGAGGAGCCTCTGGTCGATGCACAATTAGTTGGGATTCAACTTGGAGGTAGAATCACAAAAAACAGAGCTCTTCAAAAAAATTTATTAATCCCGCATCTGGCTGCATAGTTTTGATGCACAGTTTATCAAACCTGCGCAAACCATGAGAGGGTACTTTAAACGTCATCCACATCGCATGGTTAGGTTGAATTATTTTTCAATGTTGTGATCAAATTATGATACCCCTAAAATTGGCCAAAACCCTCAAAAAAACTCAAACACTATTGAAGTCTATGGAAAATTCCTCAAATGTTTTAAACACAATGTAGTGACACCATGGGTGTCACAAACTCACCAACCTGAAACATTATATAATTATCAACAAAAATAAAACATCATATGTATAAAGGGAAACCAGACCTGTGAAAATAGAAGGACATTTTTTAGGAACTCATACCAAATCTCAACCAAAATATCCATCATCAGGAAAAAAAATAAAATGAATGAGTATCTGAGGTCGAGGTGTGACATCGATAGTTGCATTTTTATTTTTATATGGGATTTATCAATTTACCATCATGAAATAAACATCATTTTCAGAATTTTGACATCATCCCCACTGGACTTCCAACAGTAACCAATCTACATCTCATCATCAAGGGAGAAATAAGAAATATCTATCAACTATCAATGTCTGTAATCTAAAAATAAAAGTATACACATAGATTCTATAAAAGTAAGATATAGTCCAACATAATTTTTTTGATAATGAAAAAGTCGGAGGAGTACTATTCAGGAATTTAAAATTTACCTTTGTATGAAATTATTGACGCATATTCTATTTTCAACGGTATAATGATCTCCCAATAGTTACCCCAACCCTAGTATCCTTGAGTTAGTTTCTACATCAGTATATCAGTAAAAGATACAACGAATCGTATATCAAAGAATTTAATTGTATATAATTCATGGTAAAAGAGATATATACATGAAATTCTCATTACATTTTGAAAAAATATATACACAATGAATATTCTTTCACAATTACATTATTAATGCTTGTGTATCAATGTATATCAATCACAAAAGATTTTCTTATATCTTGTGGGAAATAAACTATAAGAAAGATATGAGATTTAATTATCAATAATTTTATCAGTAAAATTTAATATATTAATAAATAATACAAAATTTGTATAGAAAAATATATAATAGAAAATAAATTCCATTTTATAAATAATTTGAGCCTAAAATGGTATGAATAAATGATGATGAAATATTTTAAAATTTATAATCACATTAGCTTTAATCATGACCATTGATAATCAATGTAATCATATTATCACATTGTATATCAATAAATAAACCCATAATGATGTAATGAATATTTTATCTCATCAAAAACATATCTTCGTTACCTTATTTAATGAACACCAATATTGTTGAGGCCTTGTTCCATGATATCTATAGAAATGGGAATGTCCATCGCCAAAACTGATTCTATTTTTTCTTATAAGAGCTACCAATTCTTAAAGTATTTATAGAGGTCGGATCCATTATATTCATAGTTCAAATTTATTCCTCAAATATAAGGGGTGATAATTAATCAACATAAAAAAATATTCAAAAATGATAACAATTACACCACCCAATACACATGGTCATAAACCATCTATAGTAATATAAATGGTTTCTAATTTGTGCTACCCCAACCATAATAAACAAAAACAATAAAAATAATGAATTATGATGTCATCAATATAACATATCATTAGGGGACGTATGGACTGTGACAGTTTGACGCTATTGATGAACAAAAATACAATCCAAGGTCCTTTGAAAAATTTATAAAATAACATTTCAATTGAAAAAAAAAGTTCATTGAATGTTCCCAACAATTTTTTTTAAAAATATCTTTATAATAACATCACAATATTTTAAATTATGTGTTACAACATAAAGTTTTAATGATAGGAAAATATTTATACATGTTGTAGACATTAAAATAATGATAATTTTAACATATTTAGTAATAATGACATGATAATCTTTTTGAAAACTTTACGATGATTCCATCGAAATATTTTTTAGAAAAAAAATCTCAAAATTTTATAGAAAAACATTATTTTGGAAAAAAATATATTTCTAAAATTTTTTAAGAATGTATTACTTCGGAGAAAAATTAATTTTCACTAATGGTTGAAATGACATATAATTTTATTAACAACATTTTCTTATTCATTTTATGATCTAATAAGTGGAAATAATGGTTATTTCATGAAAAAGTTAATAAATTACAAGAATAGATGAAAATAGATTGATTTTATGGTAGTTATATAAAATAATTCTATTAATAGGGTACATAAAAAAATTAAATCATGAAAAAATGATATAGTGAAATAAAACCTCACCAATTTTGATTTTTTTGTATCGAAATACCATCAAAATAAATAACATTAAATGAAACATTTAATACCAATATGTTATATTAATTTATGATATAAAATAAAAAAAGTTTAGAATGTCTATAAACCAAGAAATCAAGTGGTAAATATGTAACATATCTTGAGAAAGTAAGTTAGATGGGAAACCCTTACATTGAGTTTGACTATTATATATATTCTATATCATCATAAATAATAAAATAATTATTATTATTTATATTAATAATACCATAATTAATATTTATTACTCCTTTTTTCACTTATTACAATTTTATATATGAATCCATAATCAATTTGGTATACATTGTATTTTTCGAAGATATTTGGCTTATATGTCAAAATATTACTTTGGAAGGATCAATATTGTTCTTGGTGTAATTATTTAGACATATCCAAAGTGTTAATAATGAAATAATTATAATATATATACCTTAATAAAAATTATAAAACCATTCATGAATAATGGTCATGATATTTGAAGTATGTTATTATCATATAGATAGCAGATCATATGAACACATGAATAATTTTTTCATTTTTTAATGATCATTATGGAAACCAGATATATACTATTTAACAATTATAGAATTATCATAAAATTATATAAACCATATTATTTTCTTAATTATACATATTTTAATCATGTGGTGTTCCGGAAAAAATGTTTGAAAATACATTTTAAATAAGGTTATCCACATGTACGCGAATTGTGTTTTCATTATTATGTTTGTGAAAATGTAAATAATAAATTGATATATTAACTTTTCATAAAGATAAATAGGTATTTAATATAATTATTGTATTATTTATTTCAAATATACTCTTTAAATTTATATTTATCACCTTCCATGTAACACATTAATGAATTAAGAATAACATAACTTCACAAGGCAGCGGGTCGACGTACACAAATGGAACATTATCCTATCCACTAAAAAATGCAAGGTGAAAATATATATATGATATAATGACTTCGGAGGTATGATTATGTTATGAATATCATACATACATATATATATAGTATATATCCAATAGTCATACTGATTAATGATATATGGTAATATAAGGTTGATTGAAATTGGTTATCGAGGCGGTAGTTTGTCGTACACATAAATAATTATTTTATAACAATCCTCTCAAGGGCCCCGAGGTTCCGGGTTTGATTACTCGCAAGTCAATGCACACTATATGGTAAAAACGTCACGTGGTCCCCTCTACCCCATTGGAAACTGGCCTAAGCTAAAGGGTTGGCCACCTTGTGCCTCGCTGGGGACGTGCGCTGCGCAGGTGAGAAGGCCATCCCAATACCTCGTTACCCAAAAACATGTTTTCCCCCATTGGGAACTATCCTAAGCCCAAGGATTGGACACCTTGGGCCTCACTGGGGATATGCAGTGTGCAGGTGGGGAGGCCACACCAATACCTTGTTAACCAACAACACGTTTGTCGCGGGGCACTGGTGAGTTAGTTAAAGCCAGTTGCGTCCTGACGCTGATGTTCCAGGTTCGAGTCCTCTCAAGGTAACGTGAACTATATTCTATCAAACCTCTCGTAGGCCCCTCTACCCCATTGGGAACTGTTCTAATCCCAAGGGTTGGCCACCTTGGGCCACGCCAGAGACGTGCGGTGCACAGGTGGGGAGGCCACCCCGATACCTCGTTAGCCAACAACACATTTCGTAGTTGGGGTTTGGCCTAGTGGTAAGCACCCCGTAATACTACATGAAAAATGGGGGTTCAAAACCTATTAGTCATAGGGTACTATATAAGTACTGTTTAGGTATTGTAGCAGCAACGATACTGTAGATCGGTGAGTACTATAGCGGCGATAGGGCACTATAGAAGCAGCGGTACTGTGCGGGGACTGTAGTAGGTAGGTTTCTATTCATAGAGTGGGAATTGTTCCAAAAATTTGGGCCTACAAGCTATGTAATTGGCTACAAGCCCACTAGGCCTTTGGGTTATGCAATGGGTCTCCCTCTACCTTGTTAATATAGGTCTTTTCTTTGCATTATTAATAAAATGAGGCTTCCAAACCAAGCTTTAAAAAAAATTATGATTTTATATAATTACCCTAAAATTAAAATATATCTATATATTTAAAATCTTGAGATAATTATTTAATAAAAAATTGGTAATATTTTAAAGAGTCTAATGATAAAGTAAAATAAGAACACATAGTAAATAATTTTAACTCTTATCGGGCCACATTGTTGGGATTTTAAATAATGTATTTATAGAATATATTTATAATTTTTTTGAAACAAACATACCTATTGATCCTACAGAAGATATATACAATCAATAACAATTTCATGATAATAAGGAATTAAATAATTAAGGAAATATCGGTTTAGTAGTCTTGTTATACTATTAACTTAAATATGTATTTCATTAAAAATGATAAAACTAAATAAAAAATTATGTTTTTACTGTTTATAAATAAAATTTAATATAATAAAATTATTTCATCAAGAATATCATTTATTATCATTCATCCCTCTTGTATTTTTGAGGGATGTAAACATAATAAGGGTTAGCTCAAATTCTCTTTAAGGGGAACGTATAATGATATCATTAATGAATAAATGAGAATAATAATTACGCCATGGAAAATAATTAAACACTGAAATCATGTCATAAAAAAAATAAAAATGATGTGCATAAAATATATAGAATTTCAATACCTATAATAATATTAAATTCTTATAATTAGATAATTCATAATTGATATTTAAAGGTGTGAAACTGAGACACATGTCATTTAATCAATGAAGTGAATATGAAATGAGTCCATAGATTTGTAGACACAAAATCTCATGGATAAAAATTAAATGAAACTAAATAAGTGAAATTATTAATTATTGAAATCGATGTCCAAGGAATAAGAAATCATCTACTATGAAGATCTATCCTTGGTAAAATTTAAAACTATGGGTAAAAACATATCTATATAGACTGGAAACAAAATCAATGGGGGGGGGGGTTTCCAAAAAATTCTATATCTGGAGACTGTCTATGCATCGATTTTATTTCATTAACCAATATCCAACCCATATAGAATTATTTAAATTATCCCCAACCCATACATTTCTTGTCCAATATACTTCAATAAACATTTTTCCTTTTCAAATATCTATATTGATTAAAGGATATGGATTTATAAATAAATTATAATTCAATAAAATTTCATCGAAAGTAATCACCATATATAAAATGGTATTTGGATCATGAAATAATCATATCCAAAAAAAGTGATGTGAATATTTTCAGGAAATTCTAAGTCAAATAATCATAAGAATTTGAATATTTCAAGGGGATAATCTGAATCAAGGAAGTGAATGTCAACACATTCCTTGAACAATAAATCATAAATCATTCAAAGGAAAAATATGGATGGTATCAATTCAATGTATCCCATGTTGAGTAAAATAACGTGTTTTTTTTTCAATGATGATGTGGAATACTATAAAAAGATCATTGATAAAAATTATTGAGGGAAAAATTAATTTTAAAAATAAATACAATATTTGAAAACCAATTTTTCAAAACATTTTCATTGAAAATAAAATTTTTAAACATTAGAAATAATATTTGGCAATATGGTGGTGGTAAATATATATATCAGGAATTTTACCATACATGATTAAATTTTTTTAAACAATAATCCTCATGAATGAATAATATTAGATAAATCATAAAATAAAATAAGAATAAAATGATTCTGAATATATCATGTCCAAGGGTAGTACATACACCATATAAAAAAACTAGGTTCATAACAACAATAAAGTCTCAATGGAATATAGATTGAGATAAAATTTGTTACCTTTATATCAACTTTCATTGTGTGTGTTTATATCTTTGAATAATAATATTATTATAAATATTTACAGAATTGAAAAAAACTTCTATTTGAATGAATAATTTTTTAACTCATTATGATTTTGAATTCAACTCCATAAACGTTTATGTTAATGTCTAGTGTTTTGTGAAAATGTGTTTTATATGTCAAAAACATCATTGGATGGTCTAATTTGGTAAAAAAGGGAATTATATAACATCTATAGAACAATCATCATAACATAATTATAATTTATATAAATCAATTAAACTATTATAATACATCATTAAAAATGGGTATGAAAAATGAAACATTGTGACAATCATGGAGATGGTTTGTCGTATGTATGCTTGAGGAACATTCACATTTCATGATAAACATTTTGGAAAGAAGGTATGTAATATCAATCATTCAATAATTATCGTTATATAATTGTAAAATATTATTTAATCATATATAATTATATATAGAATTCATTTTCGAAATAATGAATCGCATTATGTGGATGATGTTGTATTCCACATGTCTACAAATGACGTTATCACTTTTTATGTGTTTGAATGAGTAATAAAAAATAATTTATTTTTTAATTTTTGGAAATTTAATTACTCCATTGATATAATAATTTATGTATATATTACATATTTCAAATTAAAACGGCCTTTTTTACATTCCATGTTTTTTGTGAATGAATCACATCGCTTTCAGTGGTGGTAGTCCACACTACCCCAAAAAGGTTATCAATTTTACACAAAATTGAATGAATAATGATATGTGATTTATAAAATTAAAGAATCATGAATAAATATTAAATATAATATATACAATTTATAAAAATATTTTCCATCATAATTCACAACCATGAAATTTGATAATGGAAAAATGAACAATCATCATTTCGTGAGGCGATAGTTCACCGTACATGTAAATAGTTTGTTATTTACCCATTAGAAGGAATAATGTGTCAATATAGGTAGGAATATTATCATAAAAACATCCTAGTATATTTTTAATAATTTTTATTATATATAATAATGGAATAATATTTTTTTAGGTTGTGGTGAATGAATATAAATCTAAATAGGTCATGGAAATATGTTAAAACTCATTGGGTAACTATTTTTGGTTTAACAAATGGATTACTTTGTTTCATTATACGCAAGGGAATTCTAGTAGGACTCAGGGAGGGATGTTTTAGAATATAAATGATGATCTTGTTCGAGCCAAATTTTCTTGATATGTGTGAGATAGTCAAAGGGGTGGTGTACTTTTATAATGGAGGAAAGGGACTCACATGGAATTTTTGAAAACATGTTAGGTGTCCCACGCTTATAACTAAAAAGGTTATAAAAACAAAAAACCCCAATAATGGAAGGATCGTGAATGAATTTTGGTCCCAAAATGAGTTTTTCATAAATTTAATGGTCATTTGGGCCTTAATGTGTATGAGTTAATCCCTTATTAAGCTTAATTTCATGATAATCGTAGTAATTAATTAGAATTACTCTAAATAATATATTTAATCAAAAACTAAGAAAACTATACAGGTAATTAGAAATTATTATGATTCCGAATATTGAATTATTTTTCAATAATTCCATTAATATAATTTGTATAAATAAATTTAAATTTTATCCTACAGACGGGATGGAAATGTGGGGTTTCGAAGTAAAATCCTTCATAAGTTTTCTATGATTTTTATAATGAAATTCAGTGAGAAATTAATTCGACTTATCTAAATATTATTTATTGATATAATTATTTTATAATTAAAAATTAAATTCCATTAAAATTATAATTTAACCACATATATGTATGAGAAGAAAAATATTTCTTGAAAAATATTTCTATTTTGTTTCTAATTCAATAAAAAATGTAACATAATAGAAAAGTACCAAAAATTCCCCCTAAACATAATTTTAGGTTTTTATTTAAAATATTATTATTAATTTGACAAATTAAATTTTTATATGGGTCAAAATAACTATTTAATAGAGGTTTTCCATTAAAAAGAGGTAAAAGTGCCTTAATAAAAATATATGTATTTATAATTAATGTAGGGTTTATTCTTATCCATTTTCAATAGAATATAATGGATGTTCATCGTGAATATTTTTCTTAATATGTAATTTATGTATTACATTAATATCACTAAATAGTTATAATTAATTTACATTATTAAAATAAAACAACATTATGAGGATAAGAATAGTTTTCTATAACAATATCTCCTTTATATCCAGTTGGTTGTTATATTCATTTAGAAATAATTTGTAAATAATGAATTCATTTTATATTATTTGAAAATCATTATTTTCATAATTAATTTATTACCATTTATATTTTATATTTTATATCTTATTATATTGAATAATAATATTTCAATAATATATTATAATTCGTAAAAACATGGTCAAGTAGGTAATGCATATTATTGAGAAAACACACGGGGGCATGCGATGTATGCAAACTCAATGTCAACTTCATTTCATGATATAAATTACATTGGATTTAATTAAAATTGTAAATATATTATAAATAATGATGATATTATGTTCCCTTATGTTCTATTTTTTGTGTGTTATACCCCCAATTGAGTAAAATATTCCTACTTTAGATTCACGAGGTGTTACATTCTCTCATCCTTAATTACATTTCCTCCTTGCAATTTATACTCAATTTTGTTGATAGATTGTTTTAGATTACCTATGTATTAAATCCTACATAATGTTATGTATTTTTAAAACATCCTCATGAAAATAGAGAATGTGAAGAATAAAGGATATAAGGAATATCATATAACTATGTATCTAAGTAAAAGATCATTAATGGAATGTAGAGATACATTCATGGGGTAAAAGAATAAATTTTTATTACGGGTGATTGAGTTCATCAATTAAAATAATTAATTATTAATGGAATGGTGGGGGATTAAAAGTCATAAATGTATGGTGTTTTTGAAAACCATCAATTTAGCAAATAAAATATATTATAACAATATTTTATTTTATGATTATTATTGTTCTAATATTGGGTAATTATTTTACAAACAAAGAACATATAGAAATTTACATACATGATATATTTATATAAACACGTTTTATACCTCTACTTTTACTACAATAAGTTTTCCAATTCATCTAAAAATTAATTTTTATGTCTCAATCACTACAATATATTTCTAAAGGATCCTTAGGCCCAAAATGGTGGAAATTATGAATATCAATCTCAAACTACATTTCAAAATAAATAATGTAAGGAAATTAACATCTAAACATAGAAAATAAACACTAATTGTTTGTTATTAATGGTTCGTAATCAAATTAATTAACTGAAAACTATGACTTATTAACCTAGAAGATGCATAGATCAGTTGATGTCTTGGGAACATTATCTTATCTTTATGATGGGTTCATAACCCATGGTAATGAAAGAAATTATAGGTTTTCACCTGGAATATATTTTTCCCTTTTCTAAAAAAATTACAATAATTTTTTGAATCAAATTTGGTGGACATCATTAAAATAATGTAAGTCAATAAAAATATTTTTAACTAACGTTTTTAATATAACCACAGTACATAAATACTTCATCCATTTATTATTGTATAGGTACTTCCACCATCTATGGTTTGTCAATAATATCATTAGTTGGATTTTAAAATATTTACACTATATAATTAATCTAAAACACCATATGTTTAACCACATTTATTTCTTTTACAAATCCATTATAGTGTTATATTATAAAAATGTGAATTATCATAAGAATATCCACTAAGAGTGTCAAACTAGGTGCCTAGTATGAACTGATGTCATTTAATAAGTTATGTTGAGTGAGACCTCATGCATCTTATGAGAGTTTTTGCTAATACTTACATGTGTTCTTAAACCACATCTACTTAGAGTTTCTAGACACAGATATATTTCTACGAATACCACCAAAATATCAACATTACCAATAATATAGTTTGTTTTTTTATTTTTATTCCAAAATTATACATCATTAATATTTTCTATAGATTATTTTCTCCTAAATATATTTCACAAGGTTTCTAATAAACATTACTTTATACCTACTGTAAAGGATCAATCCCAGAGATCCCATATCTGGTGTCTGTTACCAATTACATTGGTATGATTACAATGAATCAAATCTCGATGTACAGATCAGTTTAGTAGTTTTAGACGACTAAATATATGTATAGTCTTATAAATTAAATCTATAATTACAATATAATTTGTTTCCATTCTAAATTACATCAAGGATAATAACTATATTCTGGCTACCATATCCTTGAATACATTTCTTACATCATGGATTCCAGTGGAAAGAAACATAATAAGGGTGAGGTCAAATACTCGGTAGGGGAAATTTATAGCAGAAACAACAATGAATCAATGATATTAATAATTATGGAATTGTATGTAACTAAAACCACATAAAATTTAATTAGATAATAGTGTATGGAGTGGATAAAAAATATATAAAAGTAATAACTATTAATAGATTCCATTAAAATAACTAGAAAAACATAAATTAATATGGAAAATTAAAAAATTGAGACACATTCCATTTAATAATTTAACTAAAAATGAAATTTATCAATAGATATGGGGATGAAAAATCTCATGGATGAATAATAAATGAATATAAATTAAGTGAATTATATATTATTGGATTTAATGCCCAAGGTACATAAAAACCACTAGTCATGACCTGTCCTCCAGAATGTTTAAAACAGTGAGTTCAGACCCCTCTTTACAACATGAAAAAAATGTGACATGTTTAACACAAATTAATATCAAATAATGATACTATCGATGCCTTAAAAATCTATCATTAAATTATCCCAGTCCCATAGAGAATTTCATAACTGATCTCCAACCCTTATATTTCATGTTTAAGGCATTTAAATTTAAAATGTTCTTCATAAAATATTTGTATTGAGTAAGGGATAAAGATTTATCAATATTCCAACATTTAATAAAATAATGTCCAATGTTAACTCTGTATGGAATATGGTGTCTGTTTTTGGAAATAATCATATCCATGAAAAATGATATGGATATTTAGAGGATAATTTATTTCAAATGATCACAAGAAGTTGAATATTTCAAGGGGTCTAAAAGGATTCAGGGATGTTAATCTGAATAATATACATGAAAAATTAAATCATCAACCATATATAATAGGAATATGGATTGTATCAATATAACATATTCTAGGTAGATTAAAATAAAGGGTGGTTTTTATTGATGAATTGAAATACTAAAAAAATATATTTTTAAAAATTAGTGGAAAATATACATTTGTTTTGAGAAAAAAATTTGAAAAACATTATAAATAAATTTTTAAAAACTTTTTCATTAAAAAAATCATTTAATACCAGAAATGGAGGATTTTAATAATTAAAGACGTGTAAATTAATACACACTATCTGAGGTAAAATGAACATTTGTTTTTCATGGTGAACGGAAAGAAAATTTCTGTGTTCAAAATGAGAAAATAATTTTCCATTAAAATCATTTGTTTATAGAAAAAATGGTATATATTTATTTAAAAAATCAATTAAAAAAAATTTGATATAATTTTGAAAATTATTATTTTCATATAAAAATAGGTTATTCAATTATATAGACCGTATAATGTTGGATTTTTTGAAAAATAATACTAATAAAATTTGAGAACTAAAGAGTATAAAAATGGCCAAAATACTTCATAGTAGCCTTTATTAACAACTAGAGATAAAAATAATAGTTTTATTTAATAATTTTCATATATTTTCAATGACTAGAAATGATAGATCAATAAATTTGTTATTAATGAATAAAATGTTTAAATTTTAAAATTTTTCATGTACCACTGTGAAACATTTTAAATCATAAGCCTCATTGAATAATAACATTAAATGAAAAAAATAATATCACAAGAATAAATATATTCATGATATAACATGTAAAATGGAATTATATACACTATATAAAATTAAACTATGTTCATAACAACACACATATCTTAGTGGTATGTTAATTATGAAGAAATCCCTTACTTCGAGTCTGAAATCTCTTATATATCATTATAATCCTAAATAATAAATATATTTCAATCATTAAATTTATTTATATGTTTTTTCATTTTTATAACTATGTTTAGTTCACATATTACCATGTGTTGTACAATTACATAAAAATTGTGCTTATGTTGGGTGTTTTTATTAAATTCAGTTAATATGTCAAAAACATATTTGTAGGTACACTATGATCAATGGGGTCATTATATAATATATATAAAATATTAATCATGAAATAATTATTATATTTATATAAAAATATACTTTTATACTAAATAATTAAATATGGATATGAAAAATGAAACATCATTACTATAATGGAGACGGTAGGCCGTACGTTAGCATGACTAATGTTTCAAATTTTCAATTATTGTTGTGGAAAAAATCTAGATAACATGAATAATTATAGAGTCATAGTTATATAATAAATAAAATAATATTTAATTAAATAAAATTATATATATAATTATTATGATGTAAAATGAATATCATCATGTTGAGGAGGTTGTATTCCACACGTCCACAAATAAAATTATCACTTTTAATGTTTTTTAATGAGTAATACATAAAATCATATATATTAAATTTCAAGAAAAGTCATTATCTCATTTATAAAATATATATATTTCTTCTTTCAGGTTTGTTTAATTAAACACATCCATCAAACATTTAATTCATTTTTTGAACTGATAAAACTCTTTTAAGGGTGTGGTAGTCCATCTTAAACACAAATAGTATGTTTATTACATATTAGATAGAAATTATCTTGAGTTTACTTCAAAAAAATTCATAAAAACATCGTATTATATTATTGGTTCTTATGTTTTTATATAATCCAATAATAATAATATTTTTAGGATGGATAATTGAAATAAAACGAAAGTCATTAAGGATAAATGTTGCCTCTTAATCATATAACTCCTCCTAGTTTGAACCAATGGGATTAAATCGATTTTTTATGCCCAAAGGGTGGCATCTTGGATGGGGGGATTGATTTTGATGATCCATTTTCTATATATATTTAGTGCTCCAAATTTTATTGAGAGGAGTGATGAAATGAGAGTGGTGGTGACCTTTTATAAGGGAGTAAAAGGACTAACTTGGCATTTTTTTAAAACATGATGGTGTATATTCATTTTTAACAAAAAAATAATCAAACTCCAATAGAAAAAATAATGTATGGTTCATAGACGATTTATGATCATGTAATGGGTTTTGGGTTAATCACTATGTCATTTGGTTCCAATGTTTTATGTTATAGTCCTTATTATGATAAATTTACCCTTAATGATAGTAATTAATTTAATTACATTCAGTAATATATTTTTGGAAAAAATTGTGTTGAAAAATTTATTAACTATAAATTATTCTAATTAATATTATGGAATATATTATCCTAATTAAAATAATTGATGTGATAGAAGTAAATTTAAATTTAATCTCATAGTTAGGAAGAAGATGTTGGGTGTCAATTTAAAAAAATCCAAAAGAATATTCTTTTTTTATAGTCAATTCAAAATTGAAAATCATGAAAATTACTAATATTAGATTAATTAATATTAGTATTTTCTAATTAAACATTAAATGAAATTAAAATAATAATGCACCCTTATAAATATAATATTTTATATCATTGTTTTAAATTAAATATCATTATTGTTCATTATTTAATAAAAATAAAGCTTCGAAGAAAAATACCAATAATTTACCCAAACTTGTCTTTTATATCTATCATTAATTTATGATGTTTAATATATATTATAATATATCAAAAAGGATAAATAAATTTATTTAAAAATGGGTTTCCATTTAAATTTTCTAAAAGTGCCTTAATAAAAATATAGGTTCTTATATATAATATTGAGTAAATTCTTATCTTATATATATCAAATCAATTGGATGAATATAAAAAATATTTTATTAATTACAATATATATAAATATATATTACATTAATATCACTCAATAATTTTAATAAATTTTATTTATTAGGATAATATAGAATTGTTAGAATAAAAATAGTTTTCTATAAAAATATTCCCTTCATATCAAATTGGACCATACATTATTTAATAAGCATGTTCTAAAAAATGAATTCATTTAATATTTTATTTAAAATAAAATTTAATATGTTGGTAGTTAATAAACATAATGGATAGTTTATTTTTTATTACATTATATATTTATATCTTAATAATATATTATTATTCTTTAAAACATGGTCTTGCACATAATGAATGCTATTAAATAAATTTGTTGTGGTATGCAATGTATGTCTAATTAATCTCATGTGAATTCAGATATATATAATGTATTTATTTTATATGAAATATTAAACATATGATAAATATATACGATATTATATTCCCTTACATTCATGGTGTTGTGGGTAATGCATGTTATGAATTAAAGGTTCCTACATTAGATTTCTGGTGTGTTAAAATGATTCTACGAAGAGGTGATGGGTGTTGGGATGTATCAATTATAGGGATTGTATCATATCAAATGGTTCTATTTTTTAATGAGGAATGTAGAGGGTTGGTCATTTATATGTTAGGTTGTTGGGGGCACTAGTAATTTTTTAAAATAAAAATATTTAACACTTTTTTTAACATGCCCAAAACAAAACAAATGTGGTATAATTAGTTTATAAACGTCATATGGTCAGAATATGCCTATAAAATAGGTTTTACCCAATTTTGTGGATATTTTAACTCTTATATTTACACTTTAACCCCCTTTAAAATCATTTTTACCTTATTGATGTTAATTACTTTTTATAGTTTTCAATACTCATTTTAGTCAAAATTTAATATGGCCATATATGGTAATTTAAATTTTTCTAAGTCAAAATGTGGAATCTATTTATTCAAATTCCCTTCACATAAGTAGAAAAATAGAATTTAATATTAATATAAAATATGAAACAAGAAATAGGGCTTTCAAAGGGAAAATGTTGAAACTGTTACAATGTTATAATATCAAAGTTTAATAAGAAAATTATTTCAATTAAACGAAATAGATTAATAGAAACATAATTGAATAAATGTTATATAAAAATCCATTAAAAATATAATTCATATTTAATAAAATTTTAAATGAAATTGAAGTTTTATTTTAAAATCTCATATTTTTTTCACAATTCATTAATAAATGAACCCTTTTAAAAGAATCAACAAAATTTAACCTAATAATATTTTGGTAAGATGGCTTACAGAATTTTGATTATTTTTGGAATTTATATTATTTAATTTTAACAAATTAATTATAATTTATATTTTTATAGAATGAAAAAATGACCTTTTATAGAATTACAATTTTTCAAAAAAAAACTTTTAAATTCAAATGATTCTTATTTAATATCAAATCAAATAATAACCATTTAATTATTTGTATCCAGGATAAAAAAATGATTATCATAATTTGTTTAGTAATGTTCATACCCACAAACATTGTGGTGATGTTATAATGTTCTTTTTCATTAAATAATAATTTCATAGATTATCATTTTCCCTTTAAACATGTTGTTTTATGTATAAAATTCGATTAAGGTATTGAATTTATTTAAAATTAAATAAATAAATAATTATTATGTTGATACATTCTATTAAAATATTTTTGTTTCATGTCACATAATCTATCAAACATGATGTTCCACTTTAAAAAAATTGGGTGTTATATTCTATATGTAGGCACCGTTAAATAAATTACATCGTTGAATATTAATATTGATCTCATTAATAAAAAGTTTAAAAATTTCAAATACCATAATTAAAATATGAAAATATAACAAGGGATGATAAATCAACAACCTTATAAGACAGAATGTAAATAAGAATTTCTTATGGAAAACAATATAAGGAGGTATCTATGTAGGAGAACAATGGATTAAATTGATGAATATGACATGGAAGAAAAAAATTTAAATACATAAATTGTGTCATAAAGGTCATCAATAAAAAATATTAAATTAACAATGAAATATTAAGGACCACAAAAACATAAATCTATAGTGAATTAATAAGCCATTATCTTAGAAAAAATTAATGTATTAGGATAAATTTTTTATAATATCATTTCCTTAAATGTGAATAATTTCATGAAAATCTTGATCGAAAATATGTGAACATATAATTTCTTGGAATAATTCTATTTTTGAAGAAACATTTAATCATATGGTTATTCATCATTCATTTTAAAACTCATTATTTTTTCCAAGTTGTTAATTACAAACATGTATTTTTGTGCCTGAAGTAATCACATTAAATTTTAATGGGTAATGTGATCCGTAATAGAAATAAAAACCATTCATTTTATCTATATTAATTATTATTAAAATAAATCGTACATGTTATCAGAAATACATAAATATTAATATGGTGAAGTAATAAATTAATATTTAAAACAGAATTCAATGTTAAACTTAATCAATTTTATAAATGGTTAAACATTTGGCTCTACCAAATGATTATGATCCAAAACATTATAAATTATATCACAAAATTTAAAAAATGATAATATCCTTAATCCTCTATGAAATGAAATGCTTCACATAATCATCACATAAAAAATATGTGACTACCTGCATCTTGTATTTTCTTTATACATGGTAATAATATGATATACCATAAAACAATATTGGAATCAACAATCTTATTTATTTATTATATAAGACAAATATTAATGGAGTTATTCATTATGTCCAAAAAAATTTGTATCTCCCTCAATGATTTTATAGGGAACAATTTCAAAAAAACCATTAATTAGTTCTAATGATGTTAACACTGTCTAATTTACAATATCCATAAAAAAAATATAATTATCCTATATTAATTGTCTCAATATAAGGACCATATTAAGGTTTATTATTCCTTAAATTATTTTTTTGAAAAAACAGATAACTTTTCTTGAATTCACATTCTTGGGTTATCATTTCCATTGATCATATACTCTCAAATACATAGTGACAAGGTACTATAGTTGAATTATTTTATGTTTAATGAATTTTATAATGAGAATGTCAATAAATATTTACTTTAATGAAAAATTTAAGGTATAAAAATACATAAGTATAGTAATTATTAATCATCGGTTATACTAATGACATAATCCTGGCCTATATCCCTAGGATACATTAGACTTATATTATTTTTATTCTTGATTAATTTATTTTTGTACTATCCTATGTCATTATAGATGTATTATTTAACATAGGAAAAGTTTTTTTATTTCCCAATAAATCATGATAATAGTGGGATTTCTCTCCACACATATAAAAAACTCACAATCCCATTATGAATGTACCATGAATTTTCTTTTAATAGTAGTCACATGAGTGAAAATCCATCTTCCCCTTCAACCCATTATCCATATTTCATGTCTTTTCTCTTACTATATTTCATCTTTTAAGATACACAATACCTAAGAAGGAATTATTATTATAATTATAACATATAACTATGACCTCATATGATGAAAATGTTTGGGATACAAGTTTCAATAAAAATATTCTCCTAATCCATCAAAAAAATTAAAACTTCTTAATTATTGGATTATATGCATTGATTTGATTATCATTCCCTCTACTAAGATAAATTTATAAAAGATTTCATACACTAGATTAGAACATGATAATATAAAATATTAATTATATTATCAAAAATAGTAAAATAACAATGATTGATTGAAAATTTTATGTATATATTATCCCATACTAATAAACATCGTTTCTTTGGAGATATCATTGTCATTAAATAATTCATATTGGTTTTTTAAAAAATGGTAATTCTCAATATGAAATACACTATGAGTGTCAAACTAAGTGAAATTTATAGCCCATTATCATGCCCGGGTAGAAGATTAGTTCAATACTATTGTGCTCTTTTAAGAGTTATTACCCCTAGGTACTTCTACAGAAAAACAAAACCCACATATAGTATCTAAATATAGAAGTAATTTTTAGGAAAACCAACATAATATAATTAACACCAAAACATTAAGATAAAATTATACACTTATCCATGAATTTTTTAATTGTGTTACTATTAAATAATCTATGTTTTTCATTATTCTAGTTCCTAATATATCTTCTGATCCTCTTCTGATTTATCTATAGTGACCCCAACCCCAATAACCCAACATAGTGTCCACATTGTTACATTAGAATAAGAATCATAGAATATCATCCCAATGGACCCAATTTTACTGTATTCATAGTAAACTATATTCATGTTTCTAAATATAATTAAATTTCAATACAAAATATAAACAATGAAATTTATTTCTTAACTACCTCCAGTGGCCCTAAAGCCTTCATTTTTTATTTATTTTTTATATTCCTCCTTTCAAGGGGTGAGGTGGAACCCTTACAAGGCATAGAGGCATATGAATTACATAGCCTATATGCCTTAGACAAATTCATTGCCTGTAGGATTCAAACATTGCATAAAACCAAGACTAACTACTTGTAACTTCTCCTACCCAGTGTCTTCGTCGTGAAATCAACTCTCCACCTTCGCATGGTTGTACATCTGGAATTCCCATGCATGAACATTCTTGTCCTGATGGCAGGTACCATACCCTTTCATTCCTTCATTCTGATTAGCTTCGGCTATGGTGAAAGCTCCTTGCTCATCCTCCCTGTATAGCTTATTTCTTGTAGGTTGGGTGGTTTGCATCTGCACTTAAAGGTGGAATGGGGGCCTTGAGGTGGTCCTAAGGCCTTACTGACCCGAAGTAATGGATGGACTGAAGGCCTTAAAGGAAATAGAGACCATGTCAGTGTCTTTAAGGCCCAAAAGAGGGTATATTCCCGGCTGATAAATTACCAAATAGTGTCTGCTATAGTACCTGCTACAGTCTGCACAATTCCCGCTACAATACATCCTACAGTAATGTCCAGTTCCCGCTACAGTACCCACTATAGTACTACTAAAATACCTGCTACTGTACTGCTACATTACCTCATAAATTCTGCCTCTATCTGGATTTGATCCCGGGTCGCTTGGATGCACTTACGGAGTCCTTAACAACAGGGCTAAGGCTCATGTGCCATTTATTTAATATTTACATTATTCCCCTTTGTGTATCTAAAAAGGTAAATAAAAATCACTACTTTATAACATTGGGAATGTAAAACATAATAAAGGGAAGATATCATATTTTTACTAAGGATAATCATTTATGAGAGGATTTTTATAAATTAGTATTAATAAAAATTGAATGGTAAATGACTTTAATAATGATATGTAATGAGTGATTAAATTCTAATATGGATATAATATATGATGATAAAATAATACATCATAATTAATCACATTATAAAGCTCTTGATCATGTATATTATATGTAATCAAATAATCTTATGTTATAATAGTTAGTGAATTCAAAATGATGTAATGCATAATGATGAACATAAAAAATATTCCATTAGGCCTATAAACAAGAAATTTAATAGCATTTATGCCTTGTGTGGATATATATATAATTTAGTATGGACCAAGCAAAAACAATAGTCTAGATTGATTAAAGAGGCATAATGATGAGTCAATTGGATAGAGGTCCGTGTCCACTAAATACGAATTCCAGTGTATTCATCATTTAAAAGGTGTGAAATATAAATAATATAAACAATAATATTTAAAATCAATATTATAAAATTTTAATAATTACCAAAATCAATAAATTTAATAATAAACTATCCAAAGTAACATACTAGTACATCAATCATCAATGTAGTATTATACAATCCAAATAAAGTATATAGATTATATCATTAAAAAATAACCCTAGTATATCATAAGTAAAATAATGGTCTAATGTTAATGATGATTACAAATACCATAAAATACACTTAAATATTTATTTTTATGAAAATTACCATTCTATTTGAAGAATAATATATTGAAACCAAATGGTCACAAATATGTAAGAAATATATTTAATTTAAAATATCCTTGAAATATTATAAAATATGTTTAAAAATATTGAGTTTTCATAATGGTGGTAATTAATATTCCTTTCTTACACATTAACATGTTAATTTATTTCACATTTTCAATAAAAGAGAAATACGAATTGTCAGGAAAACATATTTAATAATACCTTAAAATCATTTGTAAGAAGTTAATATGTATAAATGGTTTTAATAAATCATTTATAGAATATTAAATAAAATTGGAAACATTTTTTGAAAACATGATTTTAGAAGGAAATATTTTTTTGCGAAGAGTGAAATAGTGTATGAATTTATTAAAAACATTTTCATATTCATATTAATTACCAAAGATAGATAAAACTACATTATTACATGAAAATATACATGAATAACCCTATTATAAGCAAATATATTTATTTTTAGATATAAATAACAAATAATTCCAATAAGAGAGTCTTAAAAAAACAATCTCGAATAACGATGACATTGTTAAATTAACCCTCCCCACTTTGGTTACTTTTGTATCATAAGCACCATGAAAGAAATAACTTTAGCTCGAACATTAAACGACATTAATATAAAATAATCCATGATATAAAAAACATAATGTCTAATATATATACCCAAAAAATTTAATATATGGTGAATTTGACATATGTCTCATTGAAGATAAAGAGAGACGAGAAAACCTTACATTGATTCTGACTCATCACGTACATTCATTATCATAATAAATAATGAATTTATGTTAATAATTTAATTATTTAATTATTTTGAAGTCTATTATTATTTTTTGTTATATTACCATTTCATTTATCATTATTTTAGCAATTATGTTTATGCAGATGTTTTCGACGACATTTGGCGTATGTTTTAAAAAATAACATTGGTTGGTTGACAATGGAATATAATATAATATTAAATAATATCCATAATTATAATAATTATATAATTATCATATTTATATATCATATATTCATTAAAAACTAATCATAAAATACTGTTATCTAAAATGAATTATGTTCAAATCATGGAGATGGAAGGTAGTATATAAGAATGAATAATATTTTAATTTTAAATTTAAAATTATGGAACCAATATAAGTAATATATTTCTTTTATAGAATTACTATTATAACATATATACTATACTAGTTTTTTAAATATAATTACATATAAGATCCATTTTTGTGGTTATGAGAAGATATTCACCTCCCTTATTGAATGTCGTAGTCCACAACTATATAAATGATGTATGTTTTGTTAAAGGATGGGGATGAAGCCTCATTTTATTATTTAATCAACGTAAAGACCTCTTTTAATTGGGTAGAGGGAGAACCATTACATAGCCCGAATTCCCAGTGGTCTTATAGCCCATTACATAGCCCGTAGGCCCAAATTTTAGGCATAAGGCCCACTTTGTGAATAGTAACTTGTCTGCTATAGTAACTGTCGCTACTACAGTACCCTACCACCACTACAGTGTCCTGTCGCCGCTACAGTACCCGCCAATCAATAGTACCACCACTACTACATTACTACTACAGTACTGGTATAGCACCTGCGCCACATGGGTTTTGAACCCCCATTTTTCATGTAGGATTACGATGTGCTTACCACTAAGGCCCATTCTTTAAATGATTTAATCATCATTAAGTGAGTTACAATAAATGAATTAAATTAATATTTGAAATTTTTAGAAAAAAGTCATTAATATCATAATAATTTCATTAATATAACAAATATTTTTTATAATTATACATATATCCTTCAAGGTAAAGGGTTACTGAAAAAATAATCACATAGTTTTACATGATAGTATTCCTACATACCCACGAGCAATGTTATCATATCCCCTATGAAATTGATTTTGAAAAGGTTGATATGATATAGAATCTCCAAAAATATGATTATTTTATTAATTATTTATATATATATTTATATTATTTATATTCGTCATAAAAACCAATGGTGAGACATTTTAATGTTAAATAGACAAATTATATCGATTTGCATGGCAGTTGTCCACTATACACATCTATAATGATTTCATAACCCATATAAAATATGTGGCAATGGTTTATGTTCATTAAATTAAAATAAAAACATCTCAGTATAGGAATAATATTTAATATAGTATAAATTTATTAATAAATAAGTATATATTAGGAGGAATAAAAAATAAAATAGAAACATATTGTTATGAATTTTAAATTACATAGAATCAAATATTTAGGATTATACCAAAATAATTATTGGAAATTATATATAAAAAAAAGTATTCGAAGATATTATTTTAGATGTTTGTAAGTAGTAATTATAGTTATATTGTAATTAAAAAGTGTATGTCTTGGTGGTGATTATAAGGGAATGTGTGGCCATTTATATGTTTGACAAGTAGAACATATGTAATATTGGAAACGAAAAAAGACTACCCGCAATATCCACAAGCCTAATGTGTTTTAAATAAATTATTACATATGCATAGAAATTATAATTTCATTATTTTCCATAAAATATTTTTTAAACAAGATTTTCCATTCTTTTCCACACTTAACTATTCAATTTATACCCAACTGAAAAATTTACCTGAAACTCAAAATTTATTATTTCTGATTTTCAATATTAATTTTGGGAAACAATTATGTAATAATTTATATATAATATATATTTTTCTAATCCAAAAAATGGAATCAATTTCCATAATTTCAATTTAGATAATAATATAAATTTAATTTAATATTAATCAGGTTAACGAGATAAGGATGCATGGTTTCATGGAAATTTTTTTCAAATGTTTACAATATTTTTTTAAGAATATTTAAATTATTAATTTTTTCAATTACCATATTTATAGTAAAATATTTATAAATTTACTATTTTTACATTAAAAAAATACATATTTATAAATAAATAAAATAAAAAATACAATTTTCAATTAAAATTCAGTATTTCCCAATATTCATCAAATACTAAAACATTTCAGAGAAATATATAAAACTACTGCATAATATAAATTTGATATGATGGTTTCAAGAATCTTGTTTTTAATTTATATTATATGTATTTTTGAAAGTAATTATTAGTTATGTTCTCGATTCTTATCTGAAAAAACATTTAAAAATATGTTGTTTTTAAAAACAATATTTCATTTACATTCAAATGATTCTTATTTTATTTTTTCTCATTAGATATCAATTGAATTTTTCTTATACTTGTGTAATCCCTAAAATATTGATAATTTTGTAAATATTATATATATCCTTCAACATAATTCATATTTTATATAGGTGATGTTTAAATAATAATATTTTAGCAGAGTATAATGATTTGTTTAAACTCGATGTTGTGTGAATTTCATGTAATAGATGATATTGAATTTATATAATAATTAATATATTGAAAAGTTTTATGGTGTTTTATTCTATTCTAATAATCATTTTATGAGTCATATATGCAATCAAATGATATGATCCTCATTAAATATTGTGGATTGTTACACTCCTTTTTAATTTGAAGGTAGATATTTTAGAGAATATATTTCTTGAATAATAATTTCTTGAATTCATCAAATTCCATGGAATTTTTTTTCTATTTTTCCTTTATTTTCTTTATCAATGTATATCATTGAGGATCTTCCCCCACTATATGATTAATTTCTGTTATCACTTTAACATAGTTAGATCATTGCATTATTGAGAATATATTCTAAATAAATTTGATCCATTTTTATTTGATTATTCATCGAATTATCTATAATATAAAGGAATATTATTTCTAATTAAAGAATCAACAGAAACATTCTATATCATTGGAGAATATTTTTGTTCAATTAAATTAATGTTATTATTCATAACCTGATTCAATTGATAAAATACAACCATTAATATCCTTGATCTAGATCAAATTATGTTTTGATATGACTCTAATTAAGATTTTATAGTATTTTATCTTATATTAATCTATTTACATAATAAATGAGAATAATATTTTAGATGAGAATACTCAAAAAATCATTAAAAAATGGAAATAATCTACTTGGGTGGTATAATTCTTAAATAACATATAAATCACAACATAACACATTATACGATTTATTATTAATTTTCCATATTACTTTTAAAATTTGGATTTATTAACAAACAAATTATCAATTTCCCTCATAATTTTTTTTTCAAAAGTTTTTAAATATTACAGTGCGTATCCTCTGATACTATAAAATATGTGTTTAGTAAGTCCTATACATCATGAAATAGGTGATGATCTCTCTCATACCCAATATTCCAATTTAATTGTTATTAATCTAATTTAAAACTCTTAGAGATCCACCTATACATTTAGAATATAGATAGTTATGTAATTTATTTAAACTATTCACATTATACATTACCCACACTTCATTATATTTTCCTATACACGGACTTATCCCTATTGTATTTATTATTCAATTAATTTCCTAAAATAAATAATAATAATAACAATCTATGATACCTTTTGGTGATCTAAAATCCTTTTAATATATTGTTAAATGATTTTCAACATATTATCCAATTAGAACTATAGAAATATCAAGTGTTTCAGGGACCTTGAAGACTAGTTTTATAATGTATCTATATGAAAAAAATAGTAACTCATTATTTTATCCCCAAATATGATACAAGAAATTCAATTGATATTATAAAATAACATATGGTAACCTATGATAAATTTAAATAAATGCGGTGAGATAGAAATCCATGAAAGGGGTGAACAAGATAGAGAAACATAAAAATGAGTAAATAAGAATATCATAAAATCATTAAAATGTAAGTAACAAGAATTATCAAATAAATATTTACTTAATTAATATTAAATCATTAAATAAAGAAATCATATGAATGTAAAACCACCATAAAACGTGACATATGTATAATTCAAGTCTAACTACCAATAGAACATGAAATAGTAGAAATACTCCCATTCTACATTATGTTTAATCCATATTCCCCTATATATATCATATTATAAGATATAAAATATAGACATTGCATTTGAGTTTTGTCTTGTGAACCCACAATAACATATTTATTTATATGGGATCTATGTATGGAAAGTATACATTCGTAATAAGAATAAAAACCTCAAGTAAAATAAAGGTCACATATATTAAGTTCATATAACATATCCATCTGGAATATAATTACAAATTCCTTGAATGTAAGGATTAAAAAATTCAGTGAAATTTTAAGCTAAATAAATAATAATTGGAAGATAAAATGAAGTCTGTGATAATTGATGAAGAAATATCAGGAGAATTTGTTTTGAAGTATTCATTTCATGTGGTTTTTAGGATAAGGGGTAAATAATCCATGAATAGGTAATGATATTAATAATTTCCATAAAACCATGAATTGGACTAAAATGGTTTTCATAAATAAAATGCGAAATTAAGTTAACCATGAAATATTTATAATTATTTTTATTTTGGTACTATAAATGTGGTAAGAATCAATGAACATTTCATTAATCAAGTTTTATTAATGAATGAAATTGATAAATGAACAATTAAAATGTATATAGGCATATCATGAAAATGTGAATTTAAATAGTTACATTATCGTAATAAATATATATATATATATAACATAGAGGAATTAATATATATATATATATAGTGTATTATTGAAATGGATCATGAAATAAAATTCAAAAGAGAATAATAATTTTTGGAGGGGTTCGATAACATAGGTTCCAAATTCATTATACACTTTAACAAAACATCCAATATAATAAAATGTGATTCATTATAAACAAAATTCAGAATGTTTTCTATCTAACTAATATTTACTATAATTATTTATATTCATTTATTTCCATTTCAATTAAATATAATGTTTACATTATTTTTTTCATGTACATTTTTATTAATTTTTCCGAATTTAATTCACTTTTTTATAATTATTAATCATCATTATCAATGGAACTAAAACTAAGGATATGAAATGAAATGATAATAACGTTTATCTATAAATTTAAATGGTCCCAAATATTAATACCTTATTTGATATTGGGATGATTAAAATTGTATAAACTCTACCACTATATGTTTAGTTCATTTTTGTGAGTTTTCCAACCATCACAAACATGATTCAATTAATTTCATATTATAAATATATATTAGAAATAGAATGTAAAAAGTATTCATATTTATTTCATTTTAGACCATTATATTAGAATTAAATCCTAAAAAATATGGTGGAAATGTAAAATAAATACTCAACATACACAGTGGTTCCTAACCGTTATAATATAGATGGTGATATCATTTTTATAATTAGTGGAAAAAAGAAAAGATATAATGGTCGATATCCTATTATGAAAAAAATAGAATATATATGATAATGGGATTTTTATTCAATGTGGAAAGAAATGTATATTTGGATTCGATAGACGAAAAAAATATTGGATGATGGTATTACCTTCTGTTATGTTTGTACCCTCTTCTATTTCCTCTTATGGAACCTAGTATGTCAATTTGGATGACACAAACTCGTACTATGGTGAGAGGTTTCGAGAGAGTTAGGAATTTTTTGTTATGTTCAAGGTATTTGAACTTTTATGGATAAGGGGTCTTATATATATGAAGTACATAAAGAGTTTTAAAATTACAGAAATTAGATTATTATTTTGGTTCATGTCAAAAAGAAATTATAAATCATGTGACTCCATATATTATATGTTCCTTGTGAGGCTGAGAAATTGGTCACTTGCATCATCCATGTCTTATTTATGCATGTAACTTTCTTATAATTCATTTTTCCTTAAATTATAATATTTTTATATTCACCAAATATTCCACTAAAACAATTTTTTATTGTGTATATTGAAAAATTAAATTAGTATTTCGAAAAAAATTTCTACAGATATTAAATTTAATTTTTAAATAATATCAAAAAATATTTTAAAAATAATTATATTTTTTATAATGATAAATGATCTTATCAATTTAAATACTACATATTATCTCATAAAATTATGTTATCAATAAAACCTAACATAATAATAATTAAAAATCACATTTTAATAAAAAAACATTCATTCAAATCATTATATATTTTATAAGTATTCTAATATAATGAATATTTTTTATAAAATATAATCACATATGAAATAATTTTGGATATAGTTGTTTTGTAATGTTATAAAATATATTTTTTTATATTTTCATTCTATATGAGTCCAAAATATTATTTTACACTTTCAATGGTGAAGATATTATTCAAACTATCAGGTTACAATTCCTAAAAATCAAATTATAATTCCAATGACCAAATATTTATTTCTAATATCATAATCCTATTTAAAATTTCATATTTCTAATGATAATATGGGTTAACTACATATTATATATAATTTTTATTTAAGTAATTTTTCATTACCTTCAATATTATTTCTTATTTATATATTTATATATTATAAAAAATTGTACATTTCATTAATAATATTATGCTTTATTTCTGTTGTTTTTTTTTTGGATTGTGGTAATTTTGGTTGATTGATATGTTGCAAATTTTTATATTTTAGTTTTATTATTTAGTATTTTATACCTAATTTTAAAACATTAATTTGTTATACCCAGTTTTATTATCTAAATATTAATATGAATTTAATATAATAAATTATTGTTGGTTCTATCATGGGGTGTATTTCCATCATATAATTGTACTTTTATATGTATGAAAAATATTTTATAATCATATGGGAAATTAAATTTCAAATTATTTTTTATCAAAGGTTTTATATTAATAATTTTGATTTTTTTTAAAATAAAAAATTTATTCAGGGTTTTTTCATTTTTTTTACTAATATTTACACCTTCTTTTCACCCTACACTAGTAACCTCATGAACCCCACACAAATAATCTACATATATGATAAATTTTATTACATAAATCAAAACAAATATTAAAATTATAGATGCTCATATATAGTCACTAAATGGTTTCTACTAACCATGAACATATAGTATATTAAACATGATCTAAGGATGAAACACCAAAAAACTCAATAAAAATTATAAACCCATCATGAAATTCATTTGTATGAAAAATAAATAAATAAATAATAATAATAAACTCAATGAGGGTCGAGTTTCATAGAACTAGACCTTATAAAATGAATCTACACAGATATTGTTTATGTTGATTTAGTTGAATAAAAAGGAAACAATTTACCTACTCAATATAACTCAATTTCTAAATCCATTGAACACCATGAACATTACTGAAAAAATATTCATTATGTTAGAAATACCCTACAACAATCAACTATTGAACATGATACTTCTATAAATGATCGATTAATCTAATAAAATGCTTTAAGCCACTCTTTCCAGAAATTGAGCATTTGCTAGGGGTTCTATATTTTACAAAATATACAACCAAGTAAAACATATCTACCCCTGATTAACATAAATTAGCATTACATCATTTTTGGGAAATATGAAATACGTTTTACAAAGATAAAGAAGTAATTAGATTATTGCCTTGGGATACATGGAAACATAAACATAGGTACATAAGAGAGCTAAATTATCTTCTACTAGGTTATCCATGACTATAACCCTTCTTAGATATATTATAAATAATATTTATCATTATTACCTAGGGAATGGAAATAAAAAATATATGTGAGTTCATATCCCCAGTAAAGGTAATCAAGGGATTCATGTAGGCATAAAATGAGTATAAGGTAATCATAATGTTATGACAATATTATATAAACATACACTGCATATCAAAGATCATAAAAATGATTCATGTTATAAATATTGGTATTCCATAATACATGAATCATTATGGAATCAATAGTGAAATCCATAAAACAAAAACATTTGAATCATACATATAATTTTGGATTGGAAAACATGTTATATAATTCAATGCATCATAGACCAACCCAGGTCAACCCAAATCTCACCACCTGAGAAAATATGTGGTGAGTCTGGAGAGGTATTACGTATTCTCCATGGCTGAAAACTAGTTCTAGGGTATCAACAGAGTAAAAATTGAAAATATTTATCATAATTAAAAATATAAAGTTTCATTAATTAATAGAATAATGAAAAATAATTAGACCAAAGGAAATAAAAATAACAAACAATAACAGTACTAACATGAATCTGTCCAAGATTTCATGTAACCTTGTGGGTCACTCTCTCATACTGAAACCAAACATCTCACAAGGATCTCTGAACCAAAGCTATAACCTCTTGGAGAAACTAACAATAACAAAAACACTACAGGAATGAGTCTTAAAACTCTTTATCTAGGCCTTACATGTCTATTACCAATTCAAAACCTTTAAAATAAATAAACATGATTTTATTGTTTGAACACAAAAATATAGACATAGTATTTCCACACATTACCTCTTGAAAAAAATATTGATAATATATTTCCCTCATAAATGTTTAACAAGGAACAAGAGGAGAAGGGCGGGGAAAATGAAATATAAAGTGATCATTTTTTATAAAATTGAAAAGGGGAAGAATACATTCTCAATTTTAACATCTCAAAAACATACATTTACCACATTCTAGATAAATACCACTTGCCTATATAAATAATGTTATACAACACAATGAGGGAAGTGGCACTAACCATACAAGTATCAGAGGAAATTGGAAATTATAGGAACTCAAAGGATATTCAGGGAATAATATACATCTGACTCATCTAGAAGGCATGCACTACTCAATGACATCATAACACCCAAATTCACAAATATTTCCCTACTAGTCCTGGTCGAGGGGACCAATCCCATATAAATAATTAATAAATATCCCTTTTATATGGTCTACTAGAAAGTAAGTAATCTACACTAGTGTAGTAAACATTATTAGTAGTCCTCATAGTTATTCTAGGTTCACATGTTATTTTCACAATGGGTGTTAATAATATAATCTATGAACAAGACATATATACACCATCACATATAATATACAAAAAAAGAACCACCCTATCCGCCGAAAGGTTATTCACTCACCCTAAAACATTATTATACAAGTTATTTCTCATCCTAAAGACCCCCCCCCCCCATATCATCATCGACTAATATGGCAATGGAACAACCCAATAGGGGTTTCTAAATAACTAATTCATTGTGTTGAATGGGATTAATTCCATTTTTACAAAACCATACATTTATAAAACACCACACATGAAAATCACTTTAGTCAATCAAAACTACCATTCATGTCCAAAACATTTTATCAAATTACAAAAAAGTGTATACCATCCAACTTTTAATGTTGTAAAATCCATTTTTAATGCTCAAATCACCCTTTTAAACATCACAACGCGTTTATAAAAACAAAAAAACAATGTATATAGAATTAATTAAACATTTAAAAGAGTTAACTAGACTATTTAACCAAACAGGGAACATGGAAAATTAATCAAAAATAAAGGACTTGTTAAAATCATTTTTTTCACTACTACAAAAAAGGGCAAGGGAAGCGCTACACCTTTAACAGCGCTAAAAAATAACTGATAGGGGGGTTATCAGCACACATTTTGCTAGCACTGATAAATGTGTATATTTCAAAAAAAATCATAAAAATAATATATTTATATATAAAATTATATTTATATTGATATAAATATAATAAATATTTTTTAAAATATGTTTTATATAGATTTGATATGTGGTTGACCCAAAACGGACACCCCAGAGCATAAATTTTGGTCGTTTGTAGGGATTAAAGACCTTTTAGAACCATAAAAAATATGGGAAGGTGTTACACTAGTCACCGTAGTGTAGTTCTGGTCATAAGATTCGATTTGATATGTGGTTGAGGAAAAATGTTCACCTCGAGCAGAAGGTATGGAAAAACAGACCCCCAGAGCCAAACTTATGACTGTTCAGAGGATTTTTTTTCTTTTTGTAGCATGAAGAATGTGAGAATGGGTTTCAGTGATAACCAGAGTGTGTAACATTTCACAAGCTTCGATTTGATATGTGGTAGATCCAACACAGACACTCAGAGTAGAAGTTACTGCCATTTGAAATTTTGTAACTCTAGTATCTCCTAAGAACCTAAGAAACTAGAAACACACTAAAACATGCATAAAATATGATCTAATTGTCTATTTGAGCACCATGAACTATCAAATATAATCTCTTGAAATGATTGACGACCACGCCAAGTCGAAACCATTATGAGATCACAGGAATAAATGATATATCAGTTATAGAACTCAAAAAAAGGTCCTACAGCAAACAGCCATAACATTCGCTCTAGGTGTCCATTTGGGATCTACCACATATAAAATCAAAGGAAGTGAATAGATCATTGCAGAAGGTTTATTTGGTTGTAGTCTCAGTCACGTACGGGACCCGAAAATTCCAAAAAACCACTAGAAGTCCTCCAAAACTCAATTTCGAATTCCGGACCCGTGTCAAATTTTTATTAAAATGGTCATAACAACGGATCTGTGTGTTTTTTCGGCCTCTATGAACTGTTTAATCATATTTTATTCCATGAGCTTCAGTTTGACTATTCACGGAGCTGAAACAGACACCCAGTGAAGAAATTATGTCTTTTTCAGTGACCCTGTGATTTGTTATGTTTTTCGAGACCCCATTTCTATCACTTTTGTATATACATATTAATATATAATATTTGTATGAATATATAGATATGTATAATTATACCTATAGATAGGCATACATATAATATATATCTGTTTGTGTGTTGTATATATGTATGTATGTATTTATTTATTTATTTATTTATAAAAAAACACATAAGAAAACATTTTTTATAAATGTATTTAAAAAAATCTTATAAATATATATTATTATATATTAATATTCAAATAAATTTATGAATATAATATTATAACTAAATATATTTATATAAATAGATATAAATATATATTAATATACAGATATATATATATATATTAATATAATTAAATATTTGTATATATTAATATGACTAAATATATATGTATATATTAAGATGACTAAATATATTTGTATATATTAATATGATTAAAAATATTTGTATATATTAATATAACTATATATATATATATGTCTGTGAGTGTGTTTTAATATATGGATATATATATTCATATAACTAAATATACATATATATTAAGATAAAAGTAAATATAACTAAATATAATTGAATTTAAATGAATATAACTAAATATAAAAAAATATTACTAAATATAAATAAATATAACTAAACATAACTAAATATATCTACATATAACTAAATATAACTAAGTATATATATAAATAAACTGATATATTAATAAATGAAAATCAATGCATTATGGTGGAGTGGTAAAGGCTTTTGCATGCATACAAGAGGTATCGAGATCGAATCCTAGGATATGTAGGTTGCACATGAAGGTGAGGGGAATTACATAGCACTGTTAAAGGTGGGATGGGAGCACTGTTAAAGGTGCTGGGTATTGGTGGAGCTGGCTGGGGCAGTCAGGGATGGTCGGTGGGTGCTGTTAAAGGGGGGAATCAAGAGCTGTTGAATCCCCCCAGAATTGCAAAAATAATTTTTTTTATTGTTTTTAATATTTTTTTAACTTTTATCAGTTCTTTTTAAAATAACTGATAAAAGTGACCCCTGTATTTGTCACAATTAATAGCACTTTTTTTAGCAATGTTAATCGACATTTCTAGTGATGATAAAGGCCATATTTGTAGTATTTCTTATCCGGTGCACCTCAATATATATCTCAAACATGTTTCACATTTTTTATTAAACGATTTAAAAAATTTATGTAAACTTTTTAAGAAACTACCCAATGATTTTATGTCAAAACACACCCAAAACCCTCTGTTTATGTTCAACCGCATATCAATACTATTTTAAATTTTGATTCGAAACATTTTAATAATTTAAAAAATTATTTAAAAAATTTATAAACTATTTGTAACACAACATGATTTTCACACAAAATATTTCAAATTTTCACATGGAAATATCATTTCAATTCAATTGCACAAAAAATCATTCAAAATATTGTAATTCAATAATTAATTATCATGAAAAGTGAAAAATATATGGAATGGTTGAATAATAAATTAAAAATGCTTCTTCAAGGATGATACTACCTCTACAATGCATAAACATTAAGAATATTGTGCGAAACATTAATCGCACCACTACTGCACACAAGGGATTCTCAAATAAACATAAAATATCAAATAAGATAAAATATTTTGGGGTTAAACCTTAAAAAACTAGATATATATAAGAAAACTAAATAGGGGGGAGGGATTTTAAGAGAGGGAAGGAGTATGGTGTTCTTTTGATAGGGGGTGGTAACTAGTCAAGTTGTCGAAGAGGGAGCCACATCGGCATGGTTGTTCACCATATGTATTTATTTAAGGTGAGGGGTGTGAAAAGTATGTGTTTTTTGGACTATTGTTCATGCCATAATAGGAGGCTGGAGAATAGGTGGAGGCCACTGGTTGCGACTGGGTGTTCCGATTTGAGGCGGGGTCTACTGCAGAGGGGTACAACCACTAGAGTCGATTGGTGTGAAATGATTTTGATTTATGGAAAACGGAGGGGTGTGCACCAGACTATGCTACACGTAAGGGAAAATTGAGGTGGAATGTGGCGCACCACAAGGTAAAAACCCAAAAAATAAAAAAAAATTAAATTAAATTAAATTAAAATATTACATAATAATAATAGTTTTTAATCTATAATAATATTGATAATAATAATTTTCGATAATAATAATTTATATAATAAAAAATAAAATATAATTTTATTAAAAATGTTATTATTATTTTGGATAATAATTATATTATCATTAGAGTTAAAACAATTGAGTCATTTTCTTTTATGTTTCGGGAAACTGTTTTGTTAGCTTGTACTTCTCATAAAAATTTTAATAATGAAGATAATGAAAATTAATTCATTCTTAATAATAATAACACTATTAATGATAATACTAATGATCATTTCATTTTTAATTATTATATTATCCAAAACAATTTTTTTCTAGACAGATTGACAATAAAAATATTAATAACGATAAAGGTGAAAATTATAATAAAGTTCATTTTGTTTTAATATTAATTATATAGTAATAAAAATTTCAAAGATAATTATGATAATAATAATTTTAATAATATAATTCATATTAATAATAATATAATAAAAATAATCCCATTAATAATATTATCAATAACTTTATTTCTATTTTACTTTTCCTTATTTTATTTTAACACTCATTTTAACATTATTTTGTTATTATTTTAAATTTTTAAATTTTTTAAAATACTTGATAGGTTGTAGGGTCTCCAAACCACAACTAGTCTCTGCAACCAATACTACTAAGGCCAAAATACCCATAATTAAATAAAAATTCAATAATTTGGACAGAGAATCACCTGATACCCAACCAAAGTTGAATTTATGTCAAAATAAAAAACCTGGTGTGGCAATTTTCCCCACCATAAAGCTTTCCACCCCTAGAACATAATAACAACACTGAACCCCAAATGAAGAACGATGATCCATTATAGTTCCAGGAGAATCACAAAGAATGGTAAATGAAGCGGTCCTTAAACACTACATACGAGAGGTTGAGTTACATGATAAAAGTGGGGAACCTAACTAGACCCCCCACTTAGTGTCATTTGCCCCC
Source organism: Viscum album (assembly GCA_963277665.1). Classification (NCBI taxonomy): domain Eukaryota; kingdom Viridiplantae; phylum Streptophyta; class Magnoliopsida; order Santalales; family Viscaceae; genus Viscum; species Viscum album. The sequence continues at coordinate 914,596,513 of OY728164.1, read as the reverse complement.
TGAAATCATAAAATATCCCAATTGGTCGATCAAAAAAACATCAAAACTTCATAACATTAGATTAATGAAACCACTATAACATTCACATCCAAAAACTAACTCAAAAGAAAAAAATAATAATTAGGTGGATTTTTACAGGACCATGCACCACCAAATAGATACCAGGAAAGTGGCTATGATATGGAAATGGTGAGGCCCAAATGAAATACCTGCCCTAACAAGGAAACCAAAACCTGAGATGAAATTGTATTACCAACGTGGGGAGGCCCGAGTGGACACCCCAACATAGGGATTAACCCAACAGAGGCCAAAATATCTTCAACAAATACCAAATTTCTCACCACCAACATAGGTGAGACCAACTAACGGGAAAAAACCACAACTGACAAATGAAAACAACATAACACCCCCAAAAAGACACAACTGAAGCTACAATAGAATCACACAAACATGCCACACAAGTCCCCTTTAATAATAGACTATACCTAAAGGAAAAACTATCTCTCTCTCCCATGATGAGAATATGATTAAGACCTAATACATCTCACATTGTTGGAGTTCTCTTAACTAGGGACAGGCTTCACTCTGAAACCTATGGCGGGAGGTCTAATGGTTGAAGTATATCATGTCTTGTCCATGGGCATTATAAATACCCCGAATTAAAGAACTGATAAAAATTTCAAAAACACAAATCAACTGAAATAATTGTTTTAATGAGTTTGAAAACAACAATTCCTACTCTGAAATTAAAGAAACATCGCAAATGACATCATACACGACTATTACATGCAAAGAACATTACAAAAAGTGTACCCCAAAATAATCCCACACATCACCCTACTCCTGTGAATGGTATGGTGTGACCATTGAAGAGTTGGGTTTGGATTAAAAATTCATCTTGAAAACACCCAGAAAAACTGATATAGGTAACCCAAGAATCTACAGGTGTGGCAGGTTATTGGAGCACTCAGTAATGACAGCTTCTTGTGACCCGTCTAACCACACTGATGATAGATCAAGATATATCACTCTAAAGTGGTTGATTGGAGGTCTAAAGGCCTCAAAATTCCACTACCAACACCACCAACATAAGGAAACCTCTCATTCTATTTATTGGCATCCTCTTCACCTTCTCCAAAGACCATAAAGGTATTCATGGACCAATTTCCTCTTTCCAACTCTACTTCATCTGGAATGACCTGCTTCACTTCATTAGAGAAGGTGGTTAGGTTGAGTTATTCCACCTTAGACCACAGCTCAAGTTGGAGAAAAAATTCAAAATGTCGATCTTTATTGGGATCTGTTGTAACATACCAAGGGTCATATAGAACTAGGTGAAAAATTTTTTGTATAATTTTAATACCTATATGAAACCCTATTTAAGACTAAAAAAATATATCCTCTTTATCAAATTCATCATCTCATAAGAATATTACAAGATGAAGATCACACGTGGAACTCCTAAGCAATATATTCCTGATACAGGGTTTGATATACGTTCTTGCACCATTTCTAGGTATTCCATTTGAGCATTAAGGTAGAAAATTATACCATTAATAAATGAGGCAGCACAAGGAAACTAATGTCTCTATCAATCTCCCACATACTCTCCTCCACTTCAAGAGGCTCTACATTTCAATAAAAATGATAAGGTTTAAACATCAAAAAATCAAGGACATAGTATATAGGTTGATCGTTTTGAGTGTTCTTTAGAGGTTCACCACCTAATGCTGCTCCTTGGGGATCCATTGAATACTCATGGGGGGGGGACACTAAGAAACAAAGAAATAAAAAAATTGGTCAAAACAATTCCATGATGAGTTTAAATTCAATGTTTCACAATTAAAAACCAAAAAAATTCATAACCATTCTCCATAATTTACATAAACAGTAAAGGAGTTACAATGGGAAAATTGTGTCATTGGTTGACTTGGCCATATGGTTGGTGGCCATGTTCCAATCGCACCACCATAATAGAAAGTATTCTAGAAAAATATCCTCAACTCCAAATGGATTTCTAGGTACTTAATTCTTAGAGAGGCAACCTCATAACTCCTTTTCTATTTTGCAACACCAGAAAACCCATAATAACCAAAGGACAATGAAAAACCCAGACATCCCCCAGTAACCCACAGTTTATAATGATCATGGCTTCATGAATTTCTTCTCATCCCTACATCCCAATCCCCAAAAATACTATCCCATCTTTAATGGCATCCCCAAATAACAATGGGATCTATAAAATTAATGATCCAATAAATATTAGTCCTACACTGATTCTATTTTTCATGAACTAACCCATAACGACCATGAACCTATCACACCAGAAGATCAGCGGCAAGGATCGAGAGGAATTCTTGATCATCTCGGGTAGGGGATAATCGATACTGCATTAACATAGTAAAAATTCAAATAATTTATCCCAAATAAAATAAAATAAGAATCAGAAATAAATTTAACACAAATAAAATAGATATCTAAAAAAAATATTGAACGAACAACAACATGACTAACCTGATCAAGAACAATACTCCACATAACCCCATGGGTCACTCTCTAATAAGAAATTAAAATGCCACACAATGTGTCCCAAACCAAAGATGGAACCTTTTGCAGAAACTAAATACAAGAAAAACACTATAGGAATGAGTATTAAAACTTGGTAGGTATGACCGAATACTCTATTCCCAATAAACAACCATTAAAATAAAGGAGATACCAATTTCATGTTTGAACTAAAATATATAAACATTGAATTTTTCACACATTTCAATATGATGAAAAAAATGGTAAATGATTTCTCTCATAAATTTAAAATGATGCACAAGTGGACCAAGGATGGGGAAATAAAAAGAGATCATTTTTAAAAAAAACCAAAAATTGAATAATTATTTCTCAATTAAACAATATTCCTCAAAAACCATTTCAACCAAAAAACACATTTATAAATTTCTAGATAAATTCCCCGACCATGTATAATGTATGTGATCCTATATAATGAGGTATAATGAACTAACCATACAATTATCATAGGAACTTGTGAAATCCTATGAACTTAGAAGAGAACTAGAACATAATATATTTGTGACTCGTCTCAAGGGAATTCCCTACTCGATGTCATCATAACACCATAATTACCAACCATCACCCTACCTGGCCTGGTTGGGGTTCCCTATCGCATATAAATAATAACAAAATTTCCCACCACTATGGGACACTAGCTTGTTTGTAATCCAAACTTGGGTAGAAACCAATCTTAGTAGTCCTCATGGCTATACTAGGCTCCCATTATATGTTAACAAGGAGTTTTAAAAACGATATCAATTAACAAGCAATATATACGCCATCATATATAATATACACAAATTGGTACCATCCTAGACACCTCAAGGGTAGTCACTCTCCCTAAAAAAAATATTATTATACATGGTAGGTCGCTTCTCGAAGACCCTCTCATATCATAATAAACTAAAAAGGCAAGAACCCATCCTAAGAGTGGATTTCCAAATAACTAATTCAAAGTTCCAAATGAGACATACTACATTTTTACAAAACCATACTTTCATAAATACCCACACATTCAAAACATTTTTGTCAATCCAAATTATTATTTAAGTATAAAATGTTTTTCTTAATTCCAAAAGGGGCATTCCATCCAACATTTAATATCATAAAATTAATTTTGAATGCTCTATTAACCATTTAGAATATCACAAAACATTTATATTGAAAAACAAATCATGATTTTAAAAATCATTAACCATATAAAAGTGTTAATAAAGACATTTGATAAAATATACAGCATGCACAACATAACAAAAATACACCACATGTTAAAAAAATTTCTAAAAATTACCATGAAAACCTCAAAAAATCTCTAAAATATGTTTATCATTTTTAATAAACCATTTAAACAATTTAGAAATCATTTTTAAAAAACACCATAAGGAATGTACATTAAAACTCACCCAAAACCCCCTCTTTATGTTCAACCGCATATCAAGAATTTTTTAAATTGTGATTCACTACAACATCATAATTTTATAAATTATTCAGTTAAATTATAAACTATTTCTAAGTAACACGGTGATATTTTCAGACACAATATTTTAAATTATCCAATAAAAAACTCATTTCCACCCAATTTCAAAAAAAATTAAATATTGAAATTCACAAATCAATTATCAAGGAATGTGAGAAATACAAGGAACAACAAAATCATAAATTAAATTGGTACGTGAATGGGGGGGCTACCAAAAAAAAGGATAAACTTTTGGAATCTCATGTGAAACATTAATCGCACCACCGCATCACCTAAAAGACACTCAAACAAACATAAAGTATCAAATTAGACACAAAATTTTTGTGATAACCTTAAATAAACCATATTCATATAAGAGAAACAAATCAAGGGGAAAGAGATTACTGGAGGGGGAAGGGGGGTGGTTGTCACAGGAGATGGTGGCGGTAGTAGGTCACATTGGTGAAGAGGGAACCACACTGAAATTGTTGTTTAAGAGAAGTCTAGAGAGAATGGGAGGGGTAAACCAACAATGAGGTGCGTGGGATACTGTGCAGGCCAGAACAAGAGGTCAGAGATGGCAGGGAACATATGGGTCATGCCATGGTGTGCCCATTAAAGGTGAGGTCATCAAAAGAGGGGAGTGACTGTTAGAGTTGGTTTGTGCGATGGGAAAGAGATGTGCAGACCTGGGTGGTGTGGGCACCAGGCTACGCTGCGCCCAACAATAAGGGGGGGAGTTGAGCCCCACAAAGGTAAAACCCTAAAAATAAAAATGAATATAAATAAATGAAAATAAAAAATAAGTTCATAAAAAATTTTTAATCTATCATAATAATACAAATAATAAATATCAATAAGAAAAATTTTAATAATAGAAAAAACAAGAACAAGCTTAATAATAATAATATTATTATTCACAATAATAATATTATTACCATTACAGTTGAAACTTTTTTTTTGATTTATTTTTTGTGTCGGACAACTAAGAGGTTACCCCGTGCGACCCATAAAAATTTATATAATGATGATAATGACAATTATTTCCTTATTAATAATAATAAAAATCTTAATGATATCAATAATTATCATTTCATTTTTAATTATGATAATATAAATAACTATTTTAATATAGATGGAGTGAGAGTAATAATTTTCATAAAAATGATGGTGAAAATAATAATAATGTTTATTTTATTTTAATATTAATATTATGGTAATGATAATTTCAATGATAATAAAGATAATAATAATTTTATTTACATAATTATTAATATTAATAAAGATAATAATATTAATCTCATTAATAAGATCATCGGTACCTTTAGATTTATTTTACGATTCCTTATTTATTTTAAAATTCATTTTAACATAATTTTATTATTAATTTAAATTATTAATTTATTCTAAATACAGGGCAGATGGAACGGTCCCCACAGTGTGCCCTATCCATGTGCCTAGTATAGCAAAGGCCATAACACTAATACATAAATAAAAATTCTATAATTTAGACAATGACTCCCCTAATCCTCGACCCGAGCCGAATCCAGGTCAAAATCAAAACATGGGAGTGACACTATGTTTGTCAGGACTCATTGGCAAATATTATTATGGCACATCATCATTACTACACCTCTGGGAGGGGGGACACACCACCTTCCCCATTGGTATTACCTTCCTTATATGGGATTAGTTTTCCCTTCTTCCAATAGTGGATCAGGATGCCAAATATTCCACAATGGATCGAGGTTCCCCATCATCCACAGTGAAAAAACCCTATAGACATCATTCACATGATATTATGAGAGATATATAACTTTACCCAATGCATTGGATAGAGTTATAATCCCTACCCATTTCAAAATTTAATCATACATACATTTTTTCAAGATAATAAACCATCCTATCATAGCCCATGAAATAAAATGGGTTGTAAAAACATGTAATCATATCATTAAATGTGGGAAAGAGAAATGATAGATAATCATATAATGAAATCATAAACCATAAATGTATGAGGGTTTCATAATCATATAATTGGTGAAAAAATTGGTTTGATAAAAATCCATCCCTTAAAAGAAAAATGAGTTCTTAAAAATCATGACGTCAATACATAAACCATTAATAGAAATAATATGAATTGAACTAGCGGATCATTTTATAAAATTGGAAGGAGTAACCACAATAGATAAAATCTATAATGGAAAATAATTTTCAAGGATCCTTTTATAAACATTTCTTTGGGAAAATATCATTTCTTAATTAGAAAACCATTTTTAAATAAACAGATCATTTTTTAGAACATTTTTATATGATTTTTTTTCATAACATATAACAGAATATTTTAAAACAATTAAAAATTTTAAAAATCAATTTTCAATTAAAAATATATCAAATAATGATTTTAATATCATTTTTTACATTTTTTATAAAATATCATTTTTTAATAAAATAGGCATTCGACTAATGATAGAAGTAATGTGATATTATCCTAAATACGATTTTCATAATGAATATATATACTAATGAATAAATAAATTATAAAAATAATTTATTAAATCATTATGAAAAATTGGATAAGAATATTAATGAGTTTTATTGAAAGATGTGTCATGAGATTTTATCAATATAATAATTATCATAAATAATCCCCAAATACAATGATATTTGTTAAATAAACTATTACCACTTGGTAACATTGAATAATACTACCCATGAATGAAAATGAAATTAAATTAAGTTTAAAATATCATGAAAATAATTAGATTCATGAAATATTATGTCAAAATTGTTTTTACAACTTTTGGAAGAATATGGATCATAACATGCCCTGGATATCATTAACGGAAAAATTGAGATCAATTTAATTTTTTGATTTAGTTCCATTTAAAATATAATCCATTTTAAAGTGATATCATAAAATTAATATTTAAATACCCATTAATTTAAGGATAATAATAATATAATTTCTTCATGTGTATTTGATACAACACACAAATGAAATGAGTAGTGGATAAGTCTTAAATTCCAAAACAAAAAAATTGTGGCTAGGAATCCCCTTATATATTAACTGTCATCATTTTCATTATATACTAATGTATATTAAATATATGTTTATGATTAATCTACCACATAAACATATTGTTATATTTTACACCACATATGAATTTACTAATTGTATTTTACTACCAATTTATTAACAATTCCATGTTACAATACTTTTTTGATAATATACATTTTGTTTCTCTTATGTCTTTTAATTTGATATATTTTTTGTCATAAAACTTATATCATGATATCATAAATGTAATAAATGATAATAATATCATATATATACATAATATAATTATTAAAAGTAATTTATAAGAGATATTCATTGGAAATGAAATCTACTGTTAATGGATGTGGTAGGCCAAATGTATGCATGAACACAATATTTTCATATAATATTGAAATAAATAATTTAAATGACATATATATATATAATATCATTATAGTAGAAATATTATGTCTTATATATATCATATATTTTCACTAATACCATCTCCAATTAATTCCATGTATATTTTCAATGGATCATCTCACTTTGAGGAGGCGATAATCCACATGTCCACAAACGAATTTATTATTTTTTTCATGAAATGAAATGAATGAAGTTAATTTTTTATATAATAATTACAGAAGTGAAAATAATAAATAAACATAATATGTATAATATAAAATATTTTTTCCATATGTATTCCAAACCATGAAATGTTTTAAAGTAAATAGTTTAATTAAGTGGTAGTTTTCAATACACAGGAATGATATGATCTTTATCCATTATAAGGATTTTTTTATATATAGGTAAAACCATTAGAATAAAAGAATAAAAATATATTTATTATAATATGTATATTATCAATTCATTAAATATTTATATTTCAGGTCTTAGGTAATGAAAATAAAACAAAAGTCCTTTTGGAAGGATGAGAAATATTTTTTTTTGTAATTCTTCTTTGTTTGCACCGAAGTGATTCCTTGATTGAATTTCAACCAAATGGATTATTATTAGAAATGAAAAGGGTGTTTAGAAGCTATTTTATCTTATTTTAGCAGAAACAATTTCTACCGAAATGTGAAAAAGTTAGAGTGGTGAGTGTCTTTTATAATGAAGGAGGAGTGTAGTTCTTTTAATTTTTCAAAAAGGACACCGACCCATGTTTTTATAGTTTCATGTGGTTCCAATGATTTTACATATCCAAAAAATGGAGGTTATGGGGTAATTAAGAACATTAAATACATTTCAAATATTTTTTTAAGGACATTTTGGACTTTATATTTGTGGTTTATACCATAACTTTCACCGGTGTGGTTAGAGGGGTGAGGTTGTGCTTTCTATAGGAGGACCCTAACTTTCACCAGTGTGGGACAACATTAAATGTTAATTTTGTACATTTTACATGAATAGTAAAATATACATAAATCAATTTATTTTATTTCAATTTTAACGTTTTGTAGTGTGGTGACACTATGACGTAGGAAATGAACAACCCATTCTCCTTTCATAAATGAATTTGTGTAGTGACTTTGATTCAAAGGGAAACAGTAAACCAAAAACATGTTAATATGTTTCCTCCATTAATCATGGATAGGGTCCAGTGTTAGAATTCATAATGCTGGAGAATTTTTCTATAGTTTCTCTAAGGAAGAGGGAGGAGGCTCTCTCACTAGCGATGATGGGTCAGAGGTTGGGATTCGATAAAGCGACAATGAATCGATGAACGCTGGAAGAACAAGGATAAATGTGGTTACACAAACACAATCTACGATTGAAAGTGATCCAACTAGAGGAAGGGGTTATTGTTTATTAAATCTTCTACATTATCCATTAATGAAATTCCACAACGGACACAATCCAATTAACAAACAAATAGGTGCACAGATGGATTTTTGTTGTGAGATATGATTACTCTTGTAGGGATTAAATGGGGTGTTTTCCTAGTGAATAATGGTTATCTTTTATATTCTCAATTTACCCCGATTTTCATGAACATTGATTAAGGAACATTCCCCTTTGTTAATTCATTCCATTCTTCTATATGTTCTTCATTTATTATGGACATTTTTATTTTGGACCGTGACTTGACTTTAGGTGATCAATCAATTTTTGACCAATTTATCCTTGGTGCAATGACCCATTATCATAGATCTGGGATAGAAATGACACAATATAGGTGTGATGACCACAGTGCCAATCAAATCGTGGTGGTGTGATTGATATCACACATCAATGGATTCACATTAGAAGGGATCATGGCATTATGTTGAACCCCTAGAGATTAAGAACATGACCTGATGACTCGGGAACGACCTTGGTATTAGAAAATAGACCTCTGGAGATAGTCTGGTGGCCCACGGAAGCACCCTCTTGTGCACTGGTGGCACACCACGACAGCGAAAGAGCGTCGATGCATCCTCTACGGGCGGTGACCAGAGACCGGCGGTGGTTTAACCTACATGGATGGTGAGATGTTTCACATGGCTGGGGAGCCCCATCACATAGATGGAGTCCTTTATTTAGCTAGATAAGAGTGGAGAACAATGGCAATGACCATGGGTGGGATGCGATGCCTGCCGCATCCCAGGGGGAGAAGACCAACCACTCCAGCGGGGCATGTTGGTCAGGCGGGTCGGGCTGGTGCAATGGGCCAATATGATCCCATAAAGTCTGGTCAAACCATAGGGTTGGGTCAGATCAAGTTTTATTGGATGAACCTGGGTCAGGGCAGTGGACCTAGATTAGGTTTGCAAATCACGGATCGGGTCAATCCTACCATTTGAGTCCAAACTCAGACCCAAGCATCCCATGTTTTACTAAAACACACATATCATTCAAACAGTAAGTTTTATTGACGAGTCATCAGTGGCATTAGGACCCTTGAGATGAAGAGGTCATTTGATATGTATTAGTGGGGTTTTAGTTAAACCAAAAGTGGATGTTGGCGTTCTCATTGTCTTTCCTATGAGGGTCAGATACAGGATCCAGATCCCATCTTAGGGAGTGATAGTAGGATTTGAGACAAGTCCCTTTGACATCTCTATGATGTTATGATGCATGATCCTATTTTTTTAATAGATAATGTCCCCCTAAATAAATTCATTTGCATCAGAGTCACCCTAGGTTACCCAAATAGCCTATGTGATGAGCAGATCAAGGAGACTGAGGAGGATGAAATGACTTTGTATGTCTCGGTGCCCCAATGAGTCTATTTGGAGCATGTACCTCACTGAGAGACCATGTCTGTCAACACTTCTTTTTGTGGAACCTTAGATAGTTATTGTGGCATGGGTGTGACCAATATTTACATGAGCATCCATCCCTTATCTAGGATGATAATTCCATCCAGGCCACGATGTCCCCTTTTGATCCTTGTGTGTAGGACCCCATATATGGGTATCTTGATCTTTACATCCTTCATGACTTGACCTGATTAGTTTAAATTGTGTAGTTATTTTTGTGTTCTATTTATGTGGGTACCAATGAAGGGAGGCCTCTTGTGAGGTTCTCTAATGACTTGATATCTCAAGGAGAGATTTCTTCTTGAATGAGTGTTCTTTGAGTTGAATACTTTGACCAAGGATTTAGCTATGATATTGAGACTCATTGCCTCAGTGGGACAAGAAATATTAGGGAAACATCATGGATTATCAAGACCTACTTTTCTCTTGCATAATATTTGTAGAATCTCTCTATATGTTTACTATCTGATTACTCAATGAGTGAGATCTCCTGGAATCGAGCATGATACTAGCGGAACCATATGGATAGAAATGGATGAGATGTTGTGTATTGTAATAATTTATATGTATACCTTTATATTATTATTATATGTTTTTTGACATATACCAATATTGATATGATATTACCTTTTTATTAGTGTCTCTTTTTTGGTCTTTGTCATTGTGTTTGGGGGTCCCCTACCGAGTATTGTTTTACTCACCCATGTACAGTCTTTTCCCACATGTGTCGTGTCTTATGAAGATGACTGATTCATTGATGGATTTCTAAGAGTAGAAGGACCTAGACGAGGACACGATGGTGCCTTGAGAGATCATATTACCTGAAGTCTTTCTGGAGGCTACATACAACAGCTTTAGTTCCCTTGTTTTCACGTAAGAATTTATAGCTGTCTTTTTTTGGCATGTCTTTTTGGACTGGTTTCACTTTATTTTAAAATTCTCTATCATATTCTTTTGTTTGTTTTTGTTGGTAAGCATGAATTTACATTACTTAGTGTTTTTACTCACCAGCCTCTATGTCATAGAGTTGGGTGCACGTGTACAATATCTTAGGAAAATGACTCACATTTGTGTTATATGCCTACTCAGTGCTAGTCGCCAACACCTGGCTTATCAGAGGTGGGCTTGTGATTGTCAAGACACTGGCCTAGGGAAATAGGTTATGATATCATTTCATAAATAAAAATAAATTCAAATAAAATAACATTGGGACGTAATAAAAACATGATATTCGACGTATATGATATATTAAAATCCCATCATAACTAAAATGTGAAAAATAGTTATTAAATAATGAATAAATGATTTCGTCAATTATAAATCAGGAAGAGTGGGTATGAAAATAATTATTATTAAAATTAATATGATTTATGGAAAATTGGTCACATTTAGAGTATATCCTTTAAATACAAAAAAATCTAATAGTAAATGAATAAATCTTATCGGCCCAAAAACATTATTCTAGTAATATCCAAAAGATGTATGATTTTCATTCTTAAAGATATATTTCTTATATCCTATATCAAATTTAAATGTACATAAATTTCAAGACTGCATGTAATATTAAAGATTCTATAAGGAGTCCCTCCTCTCTTATGACATTCATGTATACCATTTATCTAATAAATGTTGGATTGAGATGGAAAATTGGGTCTATGTTTTGGAGAATAATATGATACTCAACCAAAATTTTATTAAGAATAAAAAAATCTACTCAAAATAACTCCAATGGTATGATTAAAATATATTATAGTTCCAAAATCCACTAGTTTTTCAAAATATGAGATTGGTGGAAGAAAAGGAAATGGATAATCTACCAAGTAAGAATACAGAGTCAATGATGGAACAAATGTCACTATTAGAAGTGGTATATCTATGTTCACATAGAAATAACAACTAAAAAAGATATTGGAATCATGGAATAATTATTATTTAATTGAAATTTATGTTTTTAGGGTATTTACACTATTGATACTACTCATGAAAATATGTTTCATGCGTAATAGATTCCATAATTACCAATAATCCAAATTCAAGGAACAATAATAATATTCACATTCATAAAGAGATATGACTGATTATATTTAAAAATCTATGATCTTGGGTAAGATATTAAGGATTCTATATACTCATTATCAGTAAGTTAAAGTTGAATAAATGATGTATTTTCATTCTCTAATCATTAAAAGGGTAATGGAATGATGGAATATGATGTTATAGTCCATTCAGACTAACATATTCGTTTGTGTAAGGACTTTTTTGTTCCCCTATACTATATTATTTACTGTTTCAAATGGATTTTTGGATAGGATTATAATTTATTGGATACATATTATATTAGTAGTTATGCTAGAATATAATGTTCTACAGATATGAAAGAAGATATGTTAAATATAAAACAACTAGTATTAGGACCTTTTTTTCAAGAGAATATTGAAAATTTAATAACAAGAATATTATATTCCTATATAATTTTATATTATACATTATTATCCATCTGGATATATAGGATTCCCAAATTTTCTATAATCAATGAACTAATATAAATTATTTGTGTCCCAAAAAATGTGAAACAACTATTGGTGTTATGTTTTAGATACAAAAGAGTAATTTGTGATAAATATTATTTGGTGTTTCATTCTTATAATAAATTTATGAATTTTATTAATAATTCAAAATAATATATATATTGTCATGTGAAACTATAGGTGGTACGATCCACACATATAAAATATAATTGTTTTCAAACTGAAAATCTCGTGTGAGAGTGATGGAGAAAAAAGGATGTTCTGTGAAATGAAAATATAAATTTTTTTATGTATATTTTACTATTTTGTTACATTATCATCTTTTGGATTGTTTAAAATTCAGTTTTTTCTTGCAACAAGTACAGACATCATAGGCTTATAGGGTTGTTTGTGAATTCAAATTATATTAAGTAAATTCACTCAATTTTCCTTCTAATATGGTAAAGATGTGTGCAAAGGATATTATGGATCAAGATTTTAGAAACCTAAATATTTGTTTAGTAACAGAAATTAAATCATAATGATAATCAATATATTTTTTATTCAAAAGGGTAAAGCATTATTTTCTTAAAGGGGTGTGTGTGATGAATTAAAATAACCTTATATATGAAAGGGAATAACATGTATTCACCCATAGGGGTTCATAATTTTTGAGAATTTATTTTTCTAGTTTGAACCTTTTTTATGTTATCAGTGATTTAGAGATTTGAAATTTTAATTTCAATGAAAAGAATGTTTATATTTTATCAAATAGAATGGATGTTCCAAATTTTAAAAGAATATGTTACAATTGTCTGAACCCCGTTAGGTTTCATTTTATATAATAGAAATAAATTCTTGGATGGAAATATTCATAGGTGGATAGAATTTTATTCTGTTTAAAAGAAGTGGATCATTGAAAAAAACCATTAAAGATGACTTTTCTTAGTGATAAAAGAGTGAAAACCAATGAAATAATATATGGAATGCAGTCAAGAATTTCACAATGAGTCTTCAAGGATCCTTCATGATCAATAGATGGACAATAAAACAATTGGAGTAATCTTAGAGAGAAGAGGGTATATGATATGAAATATTGCATTGAATTCTGTGTTTTATGATTCCAATGTTGGAAAAAAGAAAAATACCATGTCCTGGTAATCTATATAATCGAGTTACTCTAAACCTAGGTAAAATAGTAAATCCCAAATATTAGTGATTTAATGATTATAATCTAGTGAATAAAGCTTATTAAAGAATAATTATGTTCTATGGTTATAGGATTTTCAGAATTTTACTAGAAATTTTAATTTGATGTTCCACCTATTTAAAATATTAATCCTATAATGGGTGTGGTGGTTCTCATGGTGTTAGTTTTTATTATAATCATTATATGTTATCATTGTAGTTCAATACCAAAAGGGAAAATGTCCAACAATAAATAAATGTTGGTATTGAAATATTTTTTCCCTAGAAATAAACATTTCATAATATGATATCCAGTTCGATAATATTTTTTTGGAAATTTAGTAGGATATATACTAAATTTGATTATTCTAACTCGAGAAATTATTGAATAGTTCTTGAATTATTCAATAATACTATTCCATGAATTTAGTTTAACATTCAATCTGAAATCAATTTTATATTGTTTCAATAGTAAAATAGATTATATAAGATTCAACACACATATAATGGAGAGATAAATAAAACTATGATATATTTTTAGTTTAATATTAGTAGTGTAGAAAATAATCATGTTGTAATATAGGAGCATTTGATGTTTTGATCACATATAATGATAAAATATGAGGCCAATTTTATTGTCTTAGGATCTCCCTATTTTATTAGTGTAGTTCAAAACATATTGTAGACTGAGGAAAATCGATATTCTATATAGGAAAAATTATATAATATGGAGATGTTTTATATGTCATAGAATAACAAAATATTATGAAAGAAATGACAGTTTTATCCAAATATATCTTATTTCTATAAAAATAGTTATTTCATATAGGGTGGAGAGGTAAAGGGATTGATTTTTATTCAAAATCAAAATAATAAATGTTCCATGTTAAGTATTATAAAGAATATCTTTGTTAAAATCATGAAAAAAATTTCCAATTGTAAATTATTTGATTGCATATAGTGATGTAGAAGACCATTTCTCTTCAAGAACACCAGATCTCTATTAAGGAAACCATTCATGTGATTCTAGGGAAGGGTGATAAATGACAATAATCTATGGATTGTGATCCTTTCCTAATAAGTGAGTAATGGGAATGATGTTTCAGGGATTCACTATTAATAAATTTGATCTTTCACTAACGCATTATAATTTGATTGATCTCAAGAATCATTGAACAATAATATACCCCCGTAAAGGGAAGTGATATTTTAGTGATTTGTTTCATCAATATATTATTTATCTAATTATTCTTATACTATCATATAGTGGTTAAATATATAAAATATGTTTTCATTTTTGTTTTTTGTGTACTTTAAAAACATGAGAAAATATGACTTTAATGTATATTCCGAAAAAATAGATGGTAATGTGAATTATATCAAATTCTTGTTTGTATTCAAGGTAATGTAATTCTACCCTCATGGTTAAAAAATAAAATATATTAGGGTAGTGATATATTAATTTAGAATATTTTTAAGCATGGTAAACATTCCATACCCATATTCACCCATAACGCATTGTATATTTCACTCTATGTTCCTTTTAAGATTGGTCATTTTTGGGTATGGTGTGATATTAAAAGAAGTTTGAATTATTTTATTTATCTAGCTTTCCATCACACATGAGTTATTTAAATTAGAAGGGAAATATATATTATTGTGATGGGAAATTATAAATATCATTTAGGTTATATAATTCTAGATGAACATTGGATCATATGTTTATCCTCTAAATTCTATTATTAGATATTCTTTGTAATTTAATTCTTTGAGTACATGTTTGGTGTAAAAGGCCCCATCCTTAAACATTACATAATCTTGATTTATGTCATGAATTTACAATAATGATCATTTCAGGTTTAGGGAATTAGATAACAATTCCACTAATCAAGCATAACAACTTAAATATTACAATTAGACACTTCTACTCACTATCAATTAAAAAAACAAAAACCTGTTAAAAGTATCATAGTTTGGTTTCATGTTTAAACATCGCAACTATTACCTGGATACTATTATTGTCTATATATTCCCTAAAATCATGTGACATACATTTTCAAACATGGTATTAGCATAAAAATAATATTAATGGATTTTTAATGAAGTAAACTATAATTTTTGTGAAAACATGTAAACCGTGAATACATTATCATAAATTAATATTTTTCACCTTTAAAAAGTAGTAAATACTATTAACAGAATATAAACTCATTACATACTATTTTTTTAATCAAAATATTAACATAACATCCATAAAAATCATATATAACATATAAAGGTACCTTCAGACAAAATCATACTTAAATGGAATAACCATACAGTTGTCTTCCACACATATCACTCTTATAAACATAATATCTATTCGGTCGACATCTATGCCCAATGCATTGAAGTTTATAAAATAACAACCCATCCATATAATATCATGTAGCCACCCATCTTTGGTTCTTCAAGTTACAACCCATCTATGGATTATCATGTAACCTTCCACAAAAATTCCATATAGCATTATAAAATCATAACACATAAAACATTGAAATTATCAACATTTCAATCAGAAAATTTCATTTCCAATCACAAGAACTAATTTCTAGATACAAAAATATACAATCTTCATTAAAAATCATTTTCAATATGAAAACCCAAAATTGGGGAAATGGATTTCATTTCCTTTTAAAAAAACAATTAGTAATATTGGGTAATCCAAATATCAAATAATGGTTACAACGATGTAGAAGTCATTGTCGCCACATACGTTGAATGAAAACATTCCCTTTTTCATTTTGTAATGAAAGTAAACAAGCATAATATAAAAATATTTAATTTAAAACCATTAAATTATAGAAATAAAATATCATATATAATACATTTATATACATATAAAAATAGATATTAATTAATATCATTAATAAAAGATTTCATAATTAAATCATTAAATGTTCAGGGTGTCACAAACCACTTTTTTAATTAAAATCATAATGTAAATGAATTAATAAATTTTGAGAATCATTAATTAATATAATAATAGATGAAATATTAATATTAAATGTCATAGTGGTTGTATATAATACTAGTAAATTAATATAGGTTCTTATTATCAAGAAATACCTCAACAAGAGATGATTGAGATGAAATCGCTTACCTCAAGTCTAATTAATCACATGTGTTCTTTATCTTCCTAGATAATAAACATAAGTTAATTATTATTTTTTTTGAGAATATGTTTCATGTTTATTATTACTTTTATATAAATTATTACCATGTTATAAAAATTAAAATGTTATTTAAGTTCATATCATATGTTTTGTCGATATTGGGTTCGTCATTCAAAAATAAATTTCGTATGATGTCAATACTTCATGTGGTCAACATTATATCCTTTCTAGAATATAAAACATGATGTAAATATGTTATATATTTATTATATAAGTATTTATAAAAATATTTTATGAAAAACAAAAACATTGTTCATTAAGATGGTAGGTCGTGTGTATATATGAATGTTATTTTTGTTTCCTGACATATTGATTGAACAAACATTAAATGAAATTTATGTACATATTTATAACTATATAATAAAATTAATGAATCATTAATATTTAATTTATATCATATTTTTTTCATAAAAAATCTAATTCATTTCATGTGATGTGTGGACGAATCACATCATTTAGAGGAGGTGGTAGTCCACACATCCCCAAACTAAGTTATCATATAAAAAGAATTTGGAAGTCATGGAGGTATTTATAAAATAAAAAATTAATAATATTAAATAGGTTATAATATAAATATTAAAATTACTATTTAACTATAATATTTTTTGATTCCATCCACGAAGGTGGTAATGGAAAAAGAAAAAAAAATTATTCATCGAGGTGATTACCTGACATAACATGTACAACAATTTAGTTTTATTGAATAAGAGGAGGTTAGAATTGAAATGAATGAGATATATTTCATTAGAAACATAAAACTTATGTATTAAAATTAATTTGGAATTATCATTAATTGATGGATGAAGAGGGAAGGATAATGTTTAAAAATAAAATAAATTAGGAGAGGTAATTTTAGAAAATTACCTCAAGAATATACCTTCCTTGAAAGACACTTGATGACCACAAATTTTCTATGTTTTTTACACCATCCGAACCTAGAAGTGGGAAGAGTGAGAATAATTTTTTTTGGAAAATATTTCCAAAGATAAAATTATTTTTGGGTCAAAATGGGTAGGTGATAGTTTTTATTTATACTTTTGGATAGGTGTGTTCATGTGATTAATTTATTAATTATTTTGTATTAATTGTCCACCATATAGTGGTGGAATTAAATTCCACAACTTTGGATTTTAATAAATGTAGTATACTATTTTTTAGGTCGATAAAAACCTCAACAATCATATAAATGTTGTAGTAATAAGTTATGTTAATATTTTAACTTTTAATTTTAGCCCTTTTAAAAATGTTACTTTTATTACCGTAATTAAATTTTTTTGCATGGTAAATGTTTTATATCTAAAAATTAAATTTACCTTTAAAAAAAATTTGGACAAAAAAAATCAAAATAATGAATCCATCTAACCTGATTAAATTCACATCATTGGGAATTTTAAAACTAAAATTAACTCCACACACAAAACTAAAAAGTGGGTTTTAAAAGTGAATTGTACAAAAGATTGAAATATTTTTATATATAATTTCAATTTGAAATTAATTGAAATGACCGAAATTTTGATAAATGATAAAAATAATATATATGTATGTATGTATTCATATACATTAAAACTTATGAAAATGATATTTTATCATAAGAAATTAATTATATGTAGAAACAGAAATGTAGTATTTCTCAGTATTCCATTAAATCCTAATTTTATCAAGAAAATATCAAAAATCAACAAAAGTAAATTTTATTGTATGACTTCCAAATAAGAAGTTTATTTTGTGAAAAATAACTGATATAAGTTTCAAAAACAATATTTTTAATGCGTTCTCCCTAAAAAGGTGGTAAAATGATTTTTTATAAAAAAAATATTTAAACATAAATCTATATTTGACCTATATTTTGTTAAACATTTTGTTTGTTTTAAATTATATATAAATAATATATATTAAAATATATTGAACTATATTATTCTATAAGTACCTGAGTTGTTACATCCATCCCCCCTTTTGAAAATTTTTTTCCTTTTAATTGTAATTCACTTATAAATTAAGTGGTTGTATTTATCCCACATAGAATTTTCAGAATCCTATAATGGATCTTCAATGATATGGGTTTTCCATAATACCTTATCCTAATTAATCAACTTATTCCACAATAATTTCTCTGTATAGTAAATAATATCTTCTAGTTTTTCCTCATATGAAATATTCTCTTCCTACCAAACTACTTATGGACTCAACAAATGAGACGGATTTGGAATATACTTTGATAACAACAATACATGAAAAAAATTGTGTGCTTTGGATTAAATCGAAGGTAAATCCACCCATTATACAATTTACCAAACATTATCCAGTATTTCATAGGGTCCAATGAACAATGGACTCAAATTCCTGTTCTAAACAAACCAAATAACACATTTCCATGGTGAAACATTGAGAAAAATATGATCACCTACCTCAATAGAAAGATCCTTCCTCTTGTTATCCACATAACTTATCTTCTTACTTTGTGTTGTCCCCATATACCTTTAAATCTATTGAACATTGACTGCCATTTTCTCTACCAATTATGGTACCATCAACTTTCTTTCACCAATAAATCCAAAAAATATTGAGTTAAAAACATCTTTCCAAATAATTTCTCAAATTGTTCCATCTGTATAATGGTATAGAAACTATTATTATAAGAATACTCATCAAAATAAAAATGATGATCACAAAATCCATGGTAGTATATTGAACAAGCACATAGCATATCCTTCACATTCTGAATTTTTTGTTTTGACAACCCATCTAATTGAGGATAAAAATATGTACTCAAATTTAATTCACTTCCCAATGACTTATAAATGCCTTTTCCAAAGATATAAGTGAACATGGAATCTGGATAAAATACTATGGAAAGGGGAACCAATGGTAATATATCTAACTCTTTAACATAAAATTGAGAAGTTTAATCTACAGACAGAGTATCTCAAAATGGATGAAAATGTGAATTTTTAGTTTGTCGATCCACAATAACCCAAATCACATTATTACCTTGAGATTTATCTACTAACCATACAATTAAATCTTTTGATATATTTTCTTTATTTCCACTATAGAACTAGAAAATACTGAATCATCCATTTTTTTAACTAACTCTCTTATTTATCCTTTTTAAAAGTAAAACATATCAAGTTATTATTAGTTATATCTATTTTCATTCCATCCCACTAGTAATATGCTGAAATATCTTATTATATTTTAATGGTACCTATGTGAACCGAAAATGGATAGCTATGATCTTCATATAATAACCCTTTCTTCAACTTGGAATCAAAAGGCACACTAAATATCCTTCTAAATAAAAAAATACAATATTTTTAAATGTTATATTTAGGTAACTTACCCTCATAATCCAATTATACATTTTTCTACAACTCATTGAATTATTATTGTGCTTGATTAATTCTTTTTGATAGATATGATTTCATTAACAAAAGAAACAAAAAAAGAGAAATTTCTTAACCAAAAAATAGCCAATAGAGAATTCCTAAAATCAATAACCAAGGTACCTACTTCCAAATTTAACATAGTTAATAAATTATTACTTTTTTGGCTCAAAGCATCGACCAATTTATTTTCTTTTCCTAAAAGGTAATGAATCGTTCAATTATAATCTGTGATTAATTCTATCCGTATTCTCTGTCTCATGGTCAAATAATTACAAGATAATATATACATCAAAATTTTGATATTAATATATGTTTCATAATTACCCCCATAAAAATTATGCCTCCAAATATTTAATGGAAAACTATATTAGCTAATTCCAAAACATGTGTACATCAATTTTTATAATGAGGGTTCAATTGATGTAAAGAATAATAAATTACATGATCATTCTTTATCAGGACACAACCACTTAATTTAAATGATGGATCATTATAGATTACAAATTTACCAATCCTGGAATGTAAGGAAAAAATTAAAGTATTTATGAATCTTATATTCAGTTCATGAAAACAGTCAACATATTCCTTTTTCTAGATGAACATAACTTCTTTATGGGTTAACTTTGTTGGTGGGTTAGATAACTGAGATATATTTTCAGAAAACATTCATGAATAATCTGCTAATCCCATAAGACTATGAATCTTTGTGATATTTGTAGTTCTTGGCCATTTTTTAACAACTTTTTTTAGAGGGGACATCGATTATGACATCTTTAGAGAAAATTTTAATAGGGAATGAAATGTGTTGTAACCCAAATTCACTCTTACAAAACATTCCCAATATTTTCATTCAGTTTAAGGATTTAAAGAAGATACTTATGTTACTTTAATGTTATGTATGGCTTTAAGAATATACCAAAATAACATCAATAAACACTCCCAAAAAAATCTCCAAAAACCAATGAAAGACTTTTTTCATGATATTTATAAATATAACATGTGTGTAATATAACCCCAAAGGGAATAACTACAAATTCATAATGACCATATCTCATTCAGAATTATGTCATTAGAATTTAATCCTTTTTTAAATTCAACAAATTGTACCTGAACCATAAATTAATTATAAAAAAATACTGAGTTCCTTAGAGATGACAAAATAAATATTAATATGAGTAAAATAGAACATATTATTAATGGTGATTTAATTTAAGGCTCAATAATCAATACAAACTCTCATGGAACCATCCTTATTTTTTTACAAATAAAATAGGATCACCCCATTACGATGTTCTAGGTATAATGAAACATTTATCAATTATTTTTGAAACTATTTTCTCCATTACCTTAGATTAACATTTTCTATTCGATGTGTGAATTTAGATATATTCTTATCATTATAATCTAAATCAATAGTAAATTATACCTCCCAGTCAGAAACAATACCAAGAAATTCATTAGGAAAAACATCAATAAATTCATTCACTACCAGAATGTCACTAATCAAAAATATTTTCATTATTTTCAACAACATGAGCTATAAAAAATTCACCTATATCATTATTCAATCTCTCAACATCATATAATGTTAACTAAGATATAAAATTATTGAATAAAACATTATTTTTTCTTTTAAAACTATTTTATCTTAAAAAAACTAATGGTAAATCCATAGAAAAATTGATACCAAACTACAGTACAAGATGTTCAACAAGATTTGTATGAATGACCATCCCACTAATGATAATATGAATATGCTTATAAATTTTGGTTTCCATAATACATAGACCCATAAAAAATTTCTATACCACACTCATTATGAGATATTATCAATTTTCATATAATGCTCATAGAAATGAATGAATGGGAAGATCCAAAGTCAAATATAGTATTTTAATGTTTTGAAAATACTGGTAACATACCTATCACTATATCATTTGACTGTCTAACATCTACTATAGTTTTATAAAATGATTCTTCTACAACATTTTATTATCATGATGGTTTCCACCATGGGTGATCAAAATTCGACACACATGGCGTAATTATCAAACTCATTGCATCTAAAACATCATAGCACTGTCTTTTCATTGCATTATAGATTATCTCCTTTGTAGTTACATGCAATATGACGCGTCTTACCACATCATAGGAACTTCCCATTTTTTAAGATTCATTATCCAAGAGGCTTTTTACGAAACCACTCACAAGGTGGAAATATATATTTATTACCTCTAAAATTCTTTGATGAATGCTTTCACATTGTCTCCCAAATAGATCACTTTTTTTATTTATCTAATTGAACATGTGATCATTATAATACTCCATTCCTACCATCTCAACACATCAGACAAGTGTATTATAGTTTTTGAACATAGAAAAAGATAATTCCCTTGGATATTTACACTTTATTCCCAAGTAAAACTGATTTGACATACTATAAATGTCCTAATTATATTTTGGTATGTACCCTGAAAAATACTTTTAATTATCTTAATATCCATCCATCAAATCTTCCTCCTTTATTCCCAATTACAATAATTTATTTTCTATCCTAAATCAACAAAAATTAAAAAAAATATTATTTAATGAAAATATTCTTAAATTCATCTAATTTTTTGGCATTAACCACTTCAATTCTTATGAAATTTCTAAAATAGAACATCACGGATCGACATCACCTTGAAAATGATAAATAAAAAGATAATTATTTTGAATGTTTGTACACCCCATTATGTCATAAATATTTTCTATTCTCTTTATTCCACACATTATCTTTCATAGGTTCGGATTATTTTCTGAATGATTAGGGAATTTTCCTCCTGAAATTATCAACTAAAAACTATATTCCTCTAAGGTAGACCTAGTTGATCATCTGTATATACACCACCTCTTTTTATCGCCTGAGTAAATTGATCTGTTAATGCAAAAAAATTGTTCAGTTTTAATTTTGACCATCTCAAGGTGATGATTTTGAAGGATGTTTTCCTCTATATTTTGTACCATCATAGATTCCTTATTTCCTCTATGGAAAACCGTTCTGAATAGACTTATCTTAGACGAAGCAACATTTCAATATTCAATTGATATATTATTTAAATTTTTCCATAAGGTAATCTCTTTATAAGGAATGTAATTAATTTTACATTATCCTTTAATGTTATATAAACTGACCTATGATACCAACTAAATGGTCTCATTCTTAAACATTACAAAAACTTATGTCATCTCAAGAATTCATATTAAAGATATTTTTATGATTATATATTTATAGTATTAGGACATAACTCAAACATAAAGACCTAATTATTACAAAGTATACACTTCTACAAAATATAAATATTTTTATAAAATATATTCTTTTAAAAAGAATCATTCTTTTTTTGGTTTAATCATTAAAACATATACCTTGAATCCATTATTTTCTTTATTCTCCCATAAATCATTTGAAGAAACTTCTTAAAACATCGGATTAGAATAAAATAATCATAATGTGATACACCAAGAAGAAAAAAAATTTGTCTTGCAAAAATATATAAACTATGAATACTTTATCATAAATTAATACTTTTCGCCTTTAAGAGCTAGTAAATATTATTTACTACTTATAATTTCATTTATTATCCTTTTTTAATATATATATTATTATTAAGTTCATAAAAATAACACATAACATATAAATATAACATCATATATAATCAAACTTAAATACAATAACCCTATGATTGACTTCCACACATATCACACTTACAAATTGAACACCCATATAGCTGACTTCCATTACTAATGAATTGAAGGATATAACAAAAACACCCATCATTGGTTTATCATGGAAAAACCCATATTTATTTTATAATGTTACCATTCATATTTTTTTATCACATAACCACCTGTCAAAGGTTTAAGTACCATTATATAATCATAACAGAAAAAAGATTTCAATTTTCAACATTTCAATCAAAAAAAATCATTTGCATTCACAGAAATCATAATTAGATATTGAAATAGTCAATTGTATTTCAAACCCATTTTAAATAATAAAACACCCCAAAAAGATAAAATTATATTTCTTTTTCATTTAAAAAAACATTAAGGCTTATAGAGTAATATAAATATCAGATAATGATTACAACGTCAAAGAAGTTGATGTAACTGCAATCGTTGAAAAAAACATTCCATTTATCATTTTGTAAAGAAAGTAAAACAATTTGTATAAAAATATTCCATAGGAAAAAACATCAAATATAGACATAAAATTTAATGTATAATAATTTTATATTGATATAAATGACTATTTGTATTAATATCATGATGAAATGATTATGTAATTAAATAGTGAAACATTTAACGTGTCCCATACAACAATGAACATTTAAATATCAATATCCATTAATTAATAAATTTAAGGGAAAACATTATTTGAAATTAGTATAGATAAATTATTGATATTAAATTTCAGTGTGGAAGTATATACCGATAATAAAAGAATAAAGCTGAATATTGATAACAAATGACTCAAAGAATTATGACTGAGATGAAATCCCATACATCGAGTCTGATTCATCACAGGTTTTATTTATTTTCCTAAATAATAAAATAAGAATAATTAATACATTATTCAGAATATTTTACATGTCTTTTTATTAATTTTATATCACTTATTAATATGTAATTATAGTAATTAAATTATTGAAGTTCATATCAGAAATTTTGTTAATATTGGTATTTGTATTCGAAAATGAACTTGGTATGATGTAAGTAGTCCATGCAGTGATTAGTGAATAACCTCCAAAATGTTACACATGATCTAAATATATTATATATTAATTATTTTAATATTTTTTATAATCATTTCAAATAAACTAAATACACCTTTAATTGAGAGGGTAGGTTGTATGTACAAATGAAAAATATTTTTTATTTTTGTTGTCATATTGAAAGAGTGGACATTAAATGAAATGTATGTAAATATGAATACATATATAATATCACTAAAATAGTATTAAAATGTTATTTATATAATATATTTTTACCAAAATAATCTTTATCAAATTCCATGTTTTGTGTGAATGAATCACATCATTTTGAGGAGACGGTAGTCTACACATCCCCAAATGAATTTATCATATAACTACAATTTCGAAATCCTGATGGTATGATTAATATAAAACATCCAGAATATTAAATAGGTTCTATTATAAAAATAAAAATTTTATCTGTTCATAGGAAGGGTTTTAAGACTATTCATGAAGGTGATAATGGTAAATGACCAAAAACATTTTTCACGGAAGTGATTAACCAGCATAACAATGAAACCAATTTTCATTAATTGAATAAGTGGAGGTGAGAATTTAATGGATTTGAGATTTTAATTTACAAAAACAACACTCTATAATGTTAATTATTATAGAGTTATCATGAATTTATGGATGAAGTAGGTGAGGATAATGTAGAAAATCAAAATAAACTAAGAGAGGTAGTTTGAGAAAATTACCTCTTGAATGTCCCATAATTGAAAGACCCAAGAAGACATTGGACTTAGAATTTTTTTTGAGACCAAATGCACCTAGAAGAAGGTATAGTGAGGTGTAGAGAATTTTTCAGTTATATTAGTTTATAAAGGAATTTTGGGATGAAATGTGAATGTTAGGTATTTATTTATTCTTCTAGAGAGGTGGGTTCAATTGATTAATTGATTAATTATTTTATTTTAAAAGTTATCCATGTAGAGGTTGAATTAAATTCGATGAAATTTTATTTTAATTAATATTTTATTTTTTTAAGGACTATTAAAACCACAACCACACATTAATATGTTTTATTTTCTTTGTATTTCAATATTATAATTTTTAATTTTATCCCTTTTAAAAATTTTAATTTTACTCTGGTAATGAATTTTTCTTACCATAGTAATTTTTTTATATCTAAAAATTAAATAAATTATAAATCATATTTTAGACATTATTATTAATAATATTGAAAACATTTTACCTAATTATATTAACATAATTTGAAAAAATTAGATTTAGAATTAATTTTATAGGAAAAACAAAAAATACGGTTTTTAATGTGATCGGTTCAAATGATTAATTTTATTATATCATTTAAATTTTATATCAATAACAGTTACCAAAATCTGATTAATTTATAAAAACATAATATAAATATACATTTAATCCTATTAAAAGGATACAATAAAAATAGAAAACAAGTTAGATGAAAAGGTAGTTTTGATTTAAAAGAAAGTATTTCTCAATATTAATTAAAATACATATTTCACCATAAAAATATAAAAAATTCAACCAAAGTAAATTTTTATGTACTTATTCAAAATAGGAGAATTATTTTGTCAAAAATATCTTATAGAATTTTAAAAAAAATATTTAAAATGGTTTCTCTATAAATGCTGTAAAACTATTTTTTTAAACAATGTTTTTACCATAAATCTAGATTTCTTGTAAAAGTTTTTGAACATATTTTCTATTTTAAAATAAATATAATTAAAAAATATTGACATATATGAAAATTTATAATTCTAAATTTATATGGTATTTTACATGATCAGTTTTAATGATTTGAGACATTATTTTCGAATATCATTATCACCGGTTATGTACAAATTAGAGGGAATATCCCCTAAATCCTTTGATATGGAGATTGCGATACATGGATTGAAATAATGTAACTAATTCATTTTATGTTAAAGAAGAACTATTTCTTCTAATCCTATAGGTATATTATATATATTCATCAATAGTGTTCATATCAATCAAAAAATATTTAGGGTGGAAGACCTCTATGATTTTTATATTATTACAGCATTTTCCCATGGAAATAAGAATGTGGTGGTTGATTCTATGAAAAATAATTTTTCTTTTCAAATGGGGAGTAAATAAAATGTGTATGGGAATCTGGTGGGTCTATATACAATGTTTCACATGGATATTAAGGGTTACAATTATATGGTTCTTATGGAATGTGTGTAAGTCACAACTTCTGTAGATGATTTGATATTACATGACCAAGTAGTATATCACCATTATTAGTTTACTAGTAGAACTCTAAATATAGGAGAGACATTGGGTGGCTTCATAAAGTCAATATATGGTAAAATGTTCTTTATGAAGTTCATATTTCTACTTTCAATCACAAGGTTGTACGTATTAGGACATATAAACTAATATAATAGGGATGTGAAGCCCATTGATAGTAATATGGTTTATTATTTTAAATGAAATAATTGGTATCCCTGAATAAAATTGATGATAAAAAAATCATTAGTGCATTACATTTAAAAGGATTAAACATAACACTAAATTCATTTCATTTTACTAATTCCAATCTCGGTTATAGTGTTGATGTCGTATGACGTTAGAAGTATTTTTAATTGGTTTAACTCAACCTCCTTGTTCGGTTAATTCAATAGGTGATATTTTTTTACTTGTAGAGTTCATAATCATATTTTATTTATAACATTTCATTGATGAACATGAAAAACACAAAAACTTATACACATACAATATTTTTAATAATCAAATGGTGTTGTTGGTTTTCATTTTGGCTCAATTTAATTACATTAAATCATGGTTTTAGAAGGGTCTCTAGGATGTTATGGGATTTTATTTGATGGTGGTCATTAGTTATCAACCGTAGATTAATGATTAGTATCACTATGTACTTTTGATTATGTTGGATGTCCTCAATGACTGTGTGCATCAATTTTTTAGCTAATGGTTTGGTGATTTCTTATTATTTGTGTTCTTGTATAACAAACATAATCAAAACTCAAAAAATATGGATCGCACTGATGATCTTTATGAATGAAAATATTATTCCACATTTTTTTCAAAAAAAAGTTGATGGTTCTTTATTGGTAAAAATAAAGTTTTTATAAATGTTTTATATGATTCAATTTAAAATGAAAATACTGGTGATGGATTATTGTTAAGGTAAATCCTACAAAAACAAATATAATTTCATTTTGGAATATCCCTTCAGTGAATGGATTTTTTCAACATTTATATGAATCAAGGACATCTTCGTTTGGGAATGTTGAGTGGGAAAAGATCATAGTACGATAGGATCATTGTGACTATGAACCATCTAGTGAAACTAGAATATATGTTTTACTTGAATAATTATTTTACATATAATAATTAGGTATTTTATATATCTTAAATAAATAAGAATCTCCTGAATATTTCTCATGCTTTTAATCGGTAAGAATTGTATTGGGAACTCAGTACCATAATTTTTTAATATCTTGTTCATATCTTCTATTATAATGATAAAGTATTTCAGAGAAAATTGAATCCATGAGTCAATGTGTTATGGAAACGTAGATGAGATAACAATGATACATAATCATATGATGATTTCATAAAAGATCAATGGCCCACCTTCATTTAATTCATCAGTTTTATAGAAATTATTAGGGTAGAATATTGTTTTTAGGGAGAATTATGGCACACCATGGTCATAGTTTTGTCTTTATTTTTATTACTTATAGGGATTATATATTTTTTCATGTTCTTTTATTTGGAATTATAAATATCTGATAAATTAACATTACATGATTTAGTTAATAGTGAGTATAAAAAACATACTCTTTATAAGAATAGGTAGATCGAAATATCCATTGTGGTTTTCATTTTAATTGTGTGGTTATTAAAACATTTTTTATTCCTATTAAAAATTTTCAGCATTGTTGAAAGTGTAATATTAAAATAAATGGTTCTAAAATGGTTAGGATAAATCAAGGAGCCAAACCATTCATACGATTTTAAAAATTCATTTTATTCTATTGAACCCCACATAATTGATATAGATTTTCCTAAATCATATATTCTTCCTAATTAACAGAAACATGATATTTCTCATTTACCCAAATCAATGTTAACCTATATAAAACCCCTTCTTACTTCATTCAAATGGACTATGTATCATTACAATAGAGGTCCATTATAATTTATCATATGGATTTAATATTCATATAGTGATGTTTCTTTTAAGGTAAATCATGATTTCTATTAGTTATCTCCTCATGTTTCAATTAATTATTTTGTGATTTCACCTTAGTTCATTACCTAGAACATTTGATGTGGCTATGTTCAAGGTAGGTTATGGTTCCTAATTGAAACAAAATGATATTTTTGTTTTTTATGATCCCATTTTTTCTTCCATAGAAGTTTTAAATTAATGTTACAACCTTATACATGATCTCACATAGGTGTCTCTATATAATACAACATTCCTTTTTCATAATGTTATTTCTAATAATTAACTTGGTTTATTTATTATAATATGTTTAAAATGGGTCATTAATGAATAATTTATAATATTCCTTATTATAGAGAGGTATTCTCATTTTATATCTCATTCTTTATTGATATGTTTTTTCTTATCGTGTAATGTTTGTTAGTTATGCATTATACTAGTGCATACTTTATATTTTATAGAAGATGGATAATTTTATTGTAAAACAAAATTATTTTAATGGATTGGAAAAATGATTGATACCCCAATTTTTAAACAAAATAGTTATTTATAAAATTATTTTTTCCTATATAAAATAATTGTTTAAATAGTGGATGATATTTTATATATTCATGGTGATATCATACAGGGAATTACCAAACACATCACCTAAAATTTTGGGTGTATATATATTTTTCTATACATGTTATAGGTAATTATAAATTATTTATGTCATGTGTTTTCACATATTTATGCCTACATTATCCTTTATGATGATTTGGATGGTGATTTTGGTTTATCTATGATTCATCTCACCTCATTATAGTTTATTACAAAACATTATCTATGGTGACTCATCATAATAATCACCTCAAACAGTCAATACCATATGATATAAATCTTTATTTAATAAGAGGTTAATCAATATGTAATAGAGAGAAAGGGTATGAACTTAATCTATAAGAAATATGATATGGAAACATATCTTATATCATTATAAATTCATGTTTATAATTAGAAAGGTATTTTAAAAAACATTACATAGACCGTTGTAATAAAATATGGGACCCAATTATATATTGGAGTCCCCTGTGGAGCTTCATTACACACCCTTTGGACTTCCTATGGTAGTTTCATTAACAAATTCGACACTCATTGGAACTTCAGTTTGATCCCACCAGAAATCCAATGGGAAATATTAAATTTTTAATATTTCTCTTTCTCGTTTTCATTATCATTAAAAACTATCTCATGCAACCTATGACCCTATGAAAACTAAATAAATACCAAATTACATGTTTTTTATCATAAAATTAATCAAATTCATACCAATAAAATGATTAAGTGTTACTGTTGGTCAAAATTTGATTAGTTTATACAATATGGTTTATTTTCAATGATAAATAATGCAAACCATATATTCCACCAATAGAACCCACTAAAAACTATATTTCATATATTATAGATGTTATTATATAAATATTTTTAATTGAATTTCATGAAATTATCAATGTGAATAATTTTTTATAAAATGTATTTTCCAATATAATAAAACCCCTATAATCATACATCTCATGTGGTTAATGTAATATTTTTAATAAAAATTTTAAAGGTTACCACTAAATGAGGTTGACTAATGAAAAAACACATATGAATAAATAAATACATGTTGAGTTTTATTCTTTCTATTTTTTGGGTTATAAACACTTATTTATTTTTTCAATTCCTTTTATTTATATTTATCAAAAAGTATAATGGGGAGGTGAAATGTGTTCAATTATGACTGTTTTATAAAACCATACAGTAAGAATATCATATAATGATTTATGATATATTATGAATAATTTCTAGAAACCATATTTCTTAGAGAGTGACTATAATGTATAAATTCACATTAAGAACAGGTTTTATAAAATTTATAACTTTTTTATAAATTTTTTTGCTTTTCATTGTTTTTATGTTATATTTTATTATGATATATATGTGTGTGTGTGTGTCCTTATGTATTTATGTAGGTATTATTTAGTTTTTATTAGAATAAAATATAAATATTATTCCATTAGAATTATTTATCAAGTTTAAAATAATTTCATCATTGATAATGACCTAATTATAAATGAAAATACATACTCGATCATGTTTCTAGGTTTATGATTGAGTTAAGGTTACATGTAAATGTGTATCTATTGGATTCTTATTTACTTATTACTAAAGGTGTTCTTGTTTTTATAATTACATTTTGAGTCATTTAGGACCATGATTTTAATTTATAAACATTCATAATCACTCAAACAAAAAGTAATCGACTTATTGTGTAGTCTCACTCAAATTTTATCATTTTAAACAAAAATATTTAAACCATATTAAAAGGATTATTTTGGTTAATTTAATTTCAGATAATATAAGATGAGAATAACTATACAAATATTTCCCATGTTTTATATTCTGGTTTTACCTAACAGGTAGAAATCTATATACAATTATCCCACCCCAACCCAAAAAATCCACTCCAATAATTTTTTTATGAAACTCACGCCTACTCTTATTTATTATATTCTATTTCAACGATTATTTACATAACAATATCTATTAATCGATAATTTTTTTAGAACTAAAGTTACAAATAATATTTTGAAATTATTTGGGTTAAAATATTTTATCCCAATATAATATTAAATTTTTTTGGTATGGTTCATTAGTATACAATGCACCATTTTTTCTGTTGAAATTTATCAACCATATTTTAATATTATTATTTGATTTTTCAATATATTCAAGAACCTATAAATAAATATATGAATGTGATTCTGATGGATAATATAATAGATCTCACACATAATAATTTCTAAACTAGTGTATATTATATAATAAAATTATATATAAGATGACCACTAATGAAATATATGGATAAATTCCTCAGGTTCTGAGAAATTATATCTAATCCAATACATAAACTTTAAAAAACCATTGAGTTATTTTATTATATTTTTATTACTATATTTATATGAGGGACTTATCTAATAATATTATCATCTCATAAACTAATTATTACATTTCTATATTTACAACTAATTAAATTAATGGTACAAATCCAAGATTATGCATTTAAACATATAATCATTGTAACACCCCGAGATTTTATAAAAAATATTCTTTTTAATTTCATTAATGTCTTGTGTTATACGCTACACCAAAAGGAGCTTTCACAACACACATCTCTGACCTGGCTTAAATTACACACAATCGCGACCTTCCACGATAGCGTGTGTTGTACGCAACACAAAGTTTCGCTAAACAACGATACGCTATTAAAATATTATTAAAACTAGACGTTATGAATAGTAATAACCACTTTTTTAAATTTTGTAAATTCTATTTTTCAAAATGGACTTCATTTTTGGATTCGGAATATCGAAATTAGCTTAGGGTGAAATTTTGGTGATTTTTGGATAACTTTCATATTTTGATGAATAGTGAAAATTACTAAATTTTAATTAAAAACAACTTTTTCAATCGAAATAATTAATAGTGATAAATTATTAATTTGAGTGGTTTTAAAGTATATTTAGAATATATTTTTACAATTTAATACAATGTTGGTCATTGAATGTAATTTCACATTTAAACCAGACATAATCAAGTGTCAATCTTTTGATAGATATTGTTTCTTAAAAACACGCTATTTGTTTTAACCGCGGGATTTAATTATAAAATTAATTAATGAAACTTCGATGTTATGAATTTGGTAAAATAGACTTCATTTTTTAATTCGGAATATGAAATATAGCTTAGGATGAAATTTTGGCATTGTTCTGAAAAAACATCAATTTTTGATGAATAGTGAAACTACTAAGTGGTAGTTAAAAAAACTAAATTTTTCATAAAACTTAATTTTACCGCTTCTCTGAATGGAATTTCAAAAACGTGAGAGACACGGTTGATGTCAGTAAGTAAAATGTGGTTCAATGAGATGAAAATAATTTTTGGTGAATAGTAACTTTTTACTTTTATTTACCACGGTTAAAAGTAAATAGGGTAATTAAGGGTAAGAATGATATTAATATTACCCTAACACATGTCCTAATTCTATTGGACAAGTGTATCTCGACCAAAAACAACATTAAGTGTAAAATATTATCATTTAGGCCCACTTGGATTAGATTAGGACATTTATTATTATTTAATTCAAAGAAGAGTTAAAAGAGTTAAAATCAAAGTATATTTACTAAAACATTTTTAATATAGGGTTTTACATAAGATAAATTCAATTGTAAATATTAATTAGAAATCTAAAAAGATTGCCTACATTATTGTATTTTATTTGTAATTTTTAGACATCAAATAGTTTAATTTATTTATGACACAAAGATGACGCAGTAATTATCTTATTAATGAAATATTGACATAATTGATATAATAAATACCAAAATAAATGTAATTTAAGACTTTTTATGAATTCCACTAATTTTCTAGGTTACTATGATATATTAGTGTTGATTTAAGAAACTTTGTTAGAACATATAATTCTGTTATGACTTTCAAAAAAATCATATATCAAATAGTGTCAAAATTGACACAAAATATTTTTTAAATCAAATATTATATTATTAATTGTTATTTTATTCTTAAAAATCTAAGGTTCCGCCAAATGACTTATATAAGGATATATGTATTAATAATATACAATTTGGGGTTCATTTTGGAATGTTATAGTAAGTGTATTAACCATATAGTGAAAGAAAACAAAAAGACACGGTAAAAGTTAAATTATTTAACTTAGAGTTAAATCTTATTGATAAGGTTAAAATAATACCCTAAACATGTCTAAATCCTATTGGATGATAGGATTTCTACCCATCCCCACTTTAGCTTCGAAATAATACCCTTTGGAACCATTATAAACCGATTTTGACTTTAATATAAAATAATATTTTGAGATATTCCTAAGGTGCCCCTCTCCTCCCTTATAAAAGGCCACCTCCTCCCCTCCTCCTCACACCAATTTGAGCACTCAAGCTCGGCCAACCCCTGACATTTTCTCCTATACACTTCCCTAGAATAATCCTAGAGGTCCTGGTCTTCTTCAAAGACCAATCTTAGTTCCCTAAGTGGAGGATTCAAAGAGGCGTTCCAAAGAAGAGGTAATATCCATTACCGATCTTTTCAATTTCTTTCTTCTTCAACTTCTTCTTCTTTAGTTGTTTAATTATAAAGTAATAACATCAGTATTACTTACATAATGATATGTTATTATAAATATGAAACAACCCTAATTCACCTTCTATCCATCCTACGGAAAAATGAAATCACCGCGCGTGCGTACGTACGGAATACCGTCTCCACGCCGTGGTGTAATCTATTTTCCACCATCACCTTACAAGGATGGGTATAATGGTGTAATGAGTAACTATTTATTATTATTATAATGTAATATTGATACTGAAATAATATATATATACTCAAATAAAATTTCACGATCATAGGAACGATATCATCACTCGTGCATACGTACGGAATACCGTCTCCACGATGTGATGCGACTCGTTCTACATGATAATCATTACATAGTAAATATATAAATGAATTGAATGAATAAATATGATATATGTTACACTAATACCATTCTGGATATAATGTATCTATAACCTTAAAAGAAGAATAAGAATTTATTCGGCAAAACACGCATAAGAACAAAAGGCAATAAGGACCCGAGTAACAAGTAACAATGAAATATTACTAACAAGAAGCTAAGAATATAACCATATATGATATCATATAAATATGTATGATTCTGGAATAAGTCAATAACATTATTTAAACCATTATACAGGAGCTTCAAACACGTACAAAGAAAATCGGACCTAAGGTAAGGGAAATATCACAATCTCATTTTTATCTGAGATTGTTTATACGTTGGTATTTACTGGGGTGTATTTTATCATCCAAATCTATGTTTCCTCAATATATAATGTTATTTCCATCCACCTACAATTTTTTAAATCCAATTTTACCCTTTGGTGAGTTTTTAGTAAAAGATATGAAAGGAATATTTTGTCGTTTTTCGTACGAGGTACTTTTTGACTTTTTCGACAAAAGTACGAAGAATGTTTTTTTAACTTAAATGGCACGAACGGATTTTTACGGTTTTATAAAGCCTTATTTTCATGAAGCTTCCTCCAAAATATTTCATGAATATTTTCAATGAAATCTCTTTCTTTTAAAATTGCATGATGTTTTGTGAAAAGAAATTTATTTTGAAGAAGAAATGATATTTTCCTCAAGAATTCATTTTAAGTGTTTTATCAAAATTATTTTCCATATAAGAAAATAAAGGGTTCTGTTTCTATACGTATTTTTACATTGATTTGACTATGTTGTGATGGAATTATGTATATGAATTCCTTTATCTTATATGAATGGTTTTATTATGTCATGTTGTTTAAGAATCCCATTTTTATTACATGGGTTATGCAATGATGTATGATTTATAATTTTGTGGCACAAATAAGAATGGTATCATTATGAGATGGGTGGGACCTATATCTCCCTATAATTCATTGTGTAAAGATTTTATATCTCATGAGATAGACATGGCTGGAATGGTAGGTTATACCGGTTCAGTGAAACAGGACTGAAACGAGGGTGACACAGTTCAGAAAGGGACTTTGTCCACTAAGATAGTCTTGGAAATGAGTCTTGACTAATAAGAAATGATTATCTTTGATTATGTGTGTATGACACAAAGTTTAATGTTTTATGTTATGATTATTGTGATTACATTTCACTACCATGATTTATCCCAGGTTATGAAATTATGATCTCTTTTACAGGTTAAGATTTCCAAAAGTTACGTGCTTATGTATATGATGTGATTGATATTTCTTTTGTTTACCCTTAATGAGCATTTGAGCTCACCCTTTTATGTTTTCTTTTCCCCAGGATATAAAGAAAGGTTATAGGTATAAAAAAAAGAAGATCTTTATGAGAGATGTAGAATATCTTTCACCAGGATTAGAAGATTATATTCCAAGTTCCCAAAGACACTAAACTATTACGATCCTTGTGTGTGTGTTTTTGTTATGTACTAAGTATTCCGAAAAAGTAATGTAATGTCTATGTAGATCACGCTTCGGGGCTCTACAGTTGGTATCAGAGGAAAGGTTTAGTCAACCTTTGGAAACTAGGATGTGATAACTTTAGTGAGATCCCTGGAGATATTTCTAAGGTATGTCTAGGGATGTCCCTAAGGTTAAGTATACGTATGGGTTATAGTACTAGAATTACGCTAACGATCATAGAATTAAACCTAAGATGTTAGATATTGAAGGTACTCCCCCTTTATTATGTTGTTTTCCCTAGCATGATTTTTGCCTCTCACACTATTCTTTTTGGGTTTTAGACGATGGCTGGAACCCGAAGGAACCGTGTTGATAAATGCAATGGACAATGCAATGATTGCCCTCCTGAACAAACAAATGTTATGGGAGATGGAGTGAAAAATCTTATTGCTATACTTACACAAGCTATGAATCATTCTGGACTTCCAAATGAGCAGAGAAGGGAACAATATTCTATTGAGTCCTTCATGAGGAAACGTCCACCTTCATTTAGTGGGTCTTCTGATCCACTTGTTGCTGATCATTGGATCAGTACCAATGAAAAGATATTTTCAGTTCTTCAATGTTCTGAGCATGATAAAGTCATCTTAGTAGTGTATCGTTTGGAAGGTGAAGCTGATCAATGGTGGAATCTTATCAAGAATACGAGGCAAAGAGATGAAATTGAGTCCATGGAATGGGATGAGTTCAAGAACTTGTTTTTTAGTAAGTACATCCCTAGTATTCTTCGAACAAAGATGGAAAAGGAGTTTCTTGAGCTGAAGCAAATGTATGATGAATCTATTGGTATATACGAAGAAAATTTTACAAGACATCCAAGGTATGCATCTGGCATTATCATCCAACCTGAATGTAAAGTTGATCGATTTTTCAGTGGCTTAAAAACCAAGTCTTCGAAGGGCATTAGCTATAAGTGACTTTAGTAGCTATGAAGAAATTGTGCGTTGTGCTATCAAGTTAGAAATGGAAGTTGGTGTTACATATCCATCTCATGGTTTTGACAAGAAACAAAAGATGGATTTCAATGAGAAATCTCAGAATAATGGTGAAAAGAAGATGAATGTTTCCTTATGCACAAAGTGTGGAAAGAAGCATGGTGGAGATTGTATTAAAGGGAATAGAAAATGTTTTAAGTGTGGAAAAGAAGGCCATCGAGTAGCTGAGTGTCAATGTAATGGAAAAATGGATTCTAATGATGTGAATAAAGCAAACACTGTAGAAAACGCACCACCAACACTTCAATGCTTCAAGTGCAAGGAAATGGGGCATTATGCTAATAAATTCCCTAATCCAAGGGTTAATGATGATCGACATGAGCAACCTCTTAAGGCAAAGGACAAAGGGAAGTCACATGTGATCACTATTGGCGATGTTGAATATGAAAACGATGTGGTGGAATGATTAAGTGTTTATGTAATGGGATTCCAAAATAATGTTGTATCATGGAGTATTGGAATATTTATGTATTGGTCTAATGTGGTATTCAATGTGATTGAGATATTTCTGGAAATAAGATGATATGCGCATAATGAAGGGAAAACGAGAAAATGAAGTGTTTAACAGTATTCATGAGCTCATGATTGATATAAGGACTAAGTGATATCATTGTTTGAGTATATAGAATTTTGAGGATTTTGGTATGTGGAAAGTGTTAAATTTTAACTGCATTCATGTTTTCACTAAGGTATTCAAGGGAATACATGATTAATGACTTTGAATGTTTGGAATGTGACCAACAAAACATATCTTATGATATATGGGGATCGACGGTGGTGTAAAATCTCTGGTAATCGTTTTCACTATGTTATGAGAGTGGACTGCAGTATTATGGATAAGCCTAAAGATTGGAATGGATTATGTTGGACATAAGTTAGTATTGTTTAAGGATAGAAGTTTTTTTCGATATTATTGATGGGATGTTATAGTAATATAGTTTTAGAAAAAGGAAAACCTGCAGGACAGGCGACAGCCCATCGCTTCGGACAAGGCTGTGGGAATCGAACCCACAACCGAAGTGCGACTGGCCTTTATCGCCTACCACTGGCCTACAGGAAGTCCCTGGTTAGTAGAAACTAATTTTATTAAGCGATATGATATATGAAGTATAAGTTCATTTTTGGAACCATATACGATTAACCATAAGATGGACTTATAACTTTTTCTAACCTTTTGTTTGAAAGAGATGGAATGACCCATCATTTTATCACATGATCTGATAACACATCACAAATAACAAATTCAACTTCATTTCATTAAGATATGAAGTGGAAATTGTCCAAATAACGAAAAACGGTGAGACTATACCAAAATCATGAAAGTATTTCTTCTAATTCCAATTTCATCAACTTTAGGGAAATGATCTTGAAAACCAAAAATTTTGTCCTAGTGCTCTTATATCTGATTAATTAGATGGTACCTCAGATAGTCACAAATTTATGGCTTTGTGATTGCTGGATTTTCCATAGCCATGTTCTCTACCACTCTCCATCAGAACATGATGGTTATATTTTTCTTCCATATCCATATTTTCACCTATGTGAAAACCGAGTGATTAGTTTATTTGGGTAACCGTTACCTTTCATAATTTTTTTTTAA
Source organism: Viscum album (assembly GCA_963277665.1). Classification (NCBI taxonomy): domain Eukaryota; kingdom Viridiplantae; phylum Streptophyta; class Magnoliopsida; order Santalales; family Viscaceae; genus Viscum; species Viscum album. Next base: position 914,557,225 of record OY728164.1, on the reverse strand, counting down.
AGATTGTTTTTGGTATTCCTTTTTATGATGTGGGTTTCTATTAAAGAAACATTCGAATAGTAAACCATTTATAACCCCGACAAATTTCATGGGCGAAATTCATTTTAAGGGGGGGAGAATGTAACACCCCGAGATTTTATAAAAAATATTCTTTTTAATTTCATTAATGTCTTGTGTTATACGCTACACCAAAAGGAGCTTTCACAACACACAACTCTGACCTGGCTTAAATTACACACAATCGCGACCTTCCACGATAGCGTGGGTTGTATGCAACACCAAGTTTCGCTAAACAACGATATGCTATTAAAATATTATTAAAACTAGACGTTATGAATAGTAATAACCACTTTTTGAAATTTTTTAAAATCTATTTTTCAAAATGGACTTCATTTTTGGATTCAGAATATCGAAATTAGCTTAGGGTGAAATTTCGGTGATTTTCGGATAACTTTCATATTTTGATGAATAGTGAAAATTACTAAATTTTAATTAAAAATAACTTTTTCAATCGAAATAATTAATTGTGAGAAATTATTAATTTGAGTGGTTTAAAAGTATATTTATAATATATTTTTACAATTTATTACAATGTTGTTCATTGAATGTAATTTCACATTTAAACCAGACATAATCAAGTGTCAATCTTTTGATAGATATTGTTTCTTAAAAACACGCTATTTGTTTTAACAGCGGGATTTAATTATAAAATTAATTAATGCAACTTCTATGTTATGAATTTTGTAAAATAGACTTCATTTTTGAATTCGGAATATGAAATATAGCTTAGGATGAAATTTTGGCATTGTTCTGAAAAAACATCAATTTTTGATGAATAGTAAAACTACTAAGTGGTAGTTAAAAAAATAAATTTTAAATAAAACTTAATTTTACCACTTCTCTGAATAGAATTTCAAAAATGTGAGAGACACGGTTGATGTCAGTAAGTAAAATATGATTCAATGAGATGAAAATAATTTTTGGTGAATAGTAACTTTTTACTTTTATTTACCACAGTTAAAAGTAAATAGGGTAATTAAGGGTAAGAATGATATTAATATTACCCTAACACATGTCCTAATTCTATTTTACAAGTGTATCTCGACCAAAAACAACCTTAACTGTAAAATATTATCATTTAGTCCCACTTGGATTAGATTAGGACATTTATTATTATTTAATTCAAAGAAGAGTTAAAAGAGTTAAAATCAAAGTATATTTACTAAAACATTTTTAATATAGGGTTGTACATAAGATAAATTATATTGTAAATATTCATTAGAAAGATAAAAAGATTTAATACATTATGGTATTTTATTTCTAATTTTTAGACATCAAATAATTTAATGTATTTATGACACAAAGATGATGCAGTAATTATCTTATTAATGAAATATTGACATAATTCATATTATAAATACCAAAATAAATGTAATTTAAGACTTTTTATGAATTCCACTAATTTTATAGGATACTATGATATATTAGTGTTTATTTAATCAACTTGGTTCGAACATATAATTCTATTATGACTTTCACAAAAATCATATATCAAATAGTGTCAAAATTGACACAAAATAGTTTTTAAATCAAATATTATATTATAAATTGTTATTTTATTCCTAAAAATCTATGGTTCGGCCAAATGACTTAGATAAGGATATATGTATTAATAATATACAATTTGGGGTTCGTTTGGCATGTTATAGTAAGTGTATTAACCATATAGTGAAAGAAAACAAAAAGACACGGTAAAAGTTAAATTATTTAACTTAGAGTTAAATCTAATTGATAAGGTTAAAATAATACCATAAACTTGTCTAAATCCTATTGGATGATAGGATTTCGACCCATCCCACTTTAGCTTCGAAATAAGACCCTTTGGAACCATTATAAACCGAATTTGACTTTAATATAAAATAATATTTTGAGATATTCCTAAGGTGCCACTCTCCTCCCTTATAAAAGGGTGCCTCCTCCCCCTCCTCCTCACACCAATTTGAGCACTCAAGCGCGGCCAACCCCTGCCATTTTCTCCTCTCCACTTCCTTAGAATAATTCTAGAGGTCCTGGTCTTCTTCAAAGACCAATCTTAGTTCCCTAAGTGGAGGATTCAAAGAGGCGTTCCAAAGAAGAGGTAATATCCATTACCGATCTTTTCAATTTCTTTCTTCTTCAACTTCTTCTTCTTTAGTTTTTTCATTATAAAGTAATAACATAAGTATTACATACATACTGATATGTTATTATAAATATGAAACAACCCTAATTCACCTTCTATCCATCCTACGGAAAAATGAAATCATCGCGCGTGCGTACGTACGGAATACCGTCTCCACGCCATGGTGTAATCTATTTTCCACCATCACCTTACAAGGATGGGTATAATGGTGTAATGAGTAACTATTTATGATTATTATAATTTAATATTGATACTTAAATAATATATATATACTCAAATACAATTCCACGATCATAGGAACGATATCATCACTCGTGCGTACGTACGGAATACCATCTCCACGATGTGATGCGACTCGTTCTACATGATCATCATTACATAGTAATTATATAAATGAATTGAATGAATAAATATGATATATGTTACAATAATACAATTCTGGATATAAGGTATCTATAACCTTAAAATAAGAATAAGAATTTATTCGGAAAAACACGCATAAGAACAAAAGGCAATAAGGACCCGAGTAACAAGTAACAATGAAATATTACTAAAAACAAGTTAAGAATATGACCATATATGATATAATATCAATATGTATGATTCTGGAATAAGTCAATAACATTATTTAAACCATTATACAGGAGCTTCAGACACGTACAAAGCAAATGGGACCTAAGGTAAGGGAAATATCACAATCTCATTTTTATCCGAGATTGTTTATACGTTGGTATTTACTAGGGTGTATTTTATCATCCACATCTATGTTTCCTCAATATGTAATGTTATTTCCATCCACCTAAAATTTTTTAAATCCAATTTTACCCTTTGGTGAGTTTTTAGTAAAAGATATGAAAGGAATCTTTTGTCGTTTTTCGTACGAGGTACTTTTTGACTTTTTCGACAAAAGTACGAAGAATGTTTTTTTAACTTAAACGGCACGAATGGATTTTTACGGTTTTATAAAGCCTTATTTTCATGAAGCTTCCTCCAAAATATTTCATGACTATTTTCAATAAAATCTCTTTCTTTTAAAATTGCATGATGTTTTGTGAAAATAAATTAATTTTGAAGAAGAAAGGATATTTTCCTCAAGAATTCATTTCAAGTGTTTTATAAAAATTATTTTCCATATAACATAATAAAGGGTTCTGTTTCTATCCATATTTTTACATTGATTTGACTATGTTGTGATGGAATTATGTTTATGAATTCCTTTATCTTATATGAATGGTTTTATGATGTCATGTTGTTTAAGAATCCCATTTTTATTACATGGGTTATGCAATGATGTATGATTTATAATTTTGTGGCACACATAAGAATGGTATCATTATGAGATGGTTGGAACCTATATCTCCCTCCAATTCATTGGGTAAAGATTTTATATCTCATGAGATAGACATGGATGGAATGGTAGGTTATACCGGTTCAGTGAAACAGGACTGAAACGAGGGTGACTCGGTTCAGAAAGGGACTTTGTCCACTAAGATAGTCTTGGAAATGAGTCTTGAATAATAAGAAATGATTCTCTATGATTATGTGTGTATGAAACAAAGTTTAATGTTTTAAGTTATGATTATTGTGATTACATTTCACTGCCATGAGTTATCCGAGGTTATGAAATTATGATCTCTTTTACAGGTTAAGATTTCCAAAAGTTATGTGCTTATGTATATGATGTGATTGATATTTATTTTGTTTACCCTTACTGAGCATTTTAACTCAACCTTTTATGTTTTCTTTTCCCCAGGATATAAAGAAAAGTTTTAGGTATAAAAAAAAGAAGATCTTTATGGGAGATGTTGAAGATCTTTCACCAGGATTAGAAGATTATATTCCGAGTTTCCAAAGACACTAAACTATTACGATCCTTGTGTGTGTGTTTTTGTTATGTACTAAGTATTCAGAAAAAGTAATGTAATGTCTATGTACTCCAAGCTTCGGGTCTCTACAATCATACTAATTGTTCATTAATTTTTATTTCATTCATCAAAAAATAATTAATTGCCTATAGGAAAATATTTTTGACATATTTTTAAATATTTTCAAAATAAAAATGTTCTTAAGGAATAAATTATACTTATTTTACAAATAATATTTCTAAACATCATATATAAAAACATAATTTCCTATTATAAATTGAAAAATAGATACATAATATGTTGTGAATTATGAATAAAATGGTGAAAACTATTATGATAAAATTATATTTAAAATTGAAAAACATTTCACATTGATATTATAACAAAAAAACATTACATATTAATTTTTAGATGATAAATCTTATTTATATGGGAGAAAAACATACATGAGGATAAAAACCTTACATATTTTTTAAAACCCTACAGTACAGAAATTTTATGTATAGATATTTACATTTGGGGAAAACCAATAAATTATAATTTAAATATTATGAATTAATATTTTTTAAACATTAAAAACTGATTTATAGATAATGTATTTTGCATTAAATCAATATAATACATGTTGGAAAGATTTCATAGCTATCTATTTTTGGTCAATTAAAATATCTTTACATACTGAAATATATATCAAATGGTCTTTTCTAAAAGAAAATATATTTAATATCATATATATATAATGCATATCAATTTTTTTTTCTTGAATTGAATTTAATATGTATGAAATATATTACGAGTACATTGAGAATATTTTATATAAATTAAAACACATATGTATCTCTTATCTCAATAAGGTATTCTCATTTTGGATTATATATTATTATTTGATTGATAATTGAAGTTTCAAAAATATTACTATCATATTTCATTATATATTCCATCCACTAAAATATAATTTTATATTCACATCATTTAAGATTGATCTATATTGTAAATTTTTTGTATTTAGAATTTCATTATGTGATCATAATTAATTTATCATGCACTTCCTCAAAATATCACTATGGTCAAATCATTATAGATATTTGTATTAAAAAGGGGTGGTTGACTGAGTTTTAAATGGTGAAACAACTTATTCATTACATATAATTATAATATATCTTTTGGTTCCACAATCATTATTCCTTTCATCATTCTTATTTATTCATGTTATTATTCTAGTAATACTAGTTTAGGGTTGTAGAAGGTTTTTGTTGTTATATTGGTTATGTATGAGATGTTTTTTATTTTTGGATGCAACACTATTGTAATACTTCATAATCCTCATTGTGGAATTTTTTATCATTTTTGAGATAGTGAATTTCTAAAACATTCATCCAATCATCTAGTGTAGTGTGTTACTTTATAATTTTAACATTAATCTGAACATTCATTATGTATTGTTATGCCTCTCGATTTTTAGCGACAACAAACCCCTCTACTAGAACATGTTACCCTTATAAATTTTATTTGAATCTGAGCCAGAATACAAGTAAATATGAGGTCGATTTTATGAACCAAATGAATCGTTATTAACTTATACTATTTTAAAAATTAATAATACACTAGTAGGTACATTATATCTCACAAATGTTTGGGTTGATGGGATTTTCTAGGGGTAGGTTTTCTATTTATTTACGCATATATAATTTAATACTATTCACTTTGGAATAATTTTTTGGGTTTTGGTCTTGATGAGAGGGTTATTATATTCCCTATTTTTTTCTTGTATTATTATATTCTCGGAGGCTTGGTGTTCAGTTTTTTTGAGGTGAGGTGATGTTTCAAGTTATATTTTTTAATTATTTTTTCCATATAATTATATTATCATTACGTAGTAATTACAATTTCACTATATAATTATTTTATATTATTCATTGGTTTGTTATGTTTTGTAATTATACTAATTATAGTTACTATTTTTATAAAATTATATTGAGATAAAAATTTAATATTCACGAAATATTAATTTTGGATACTATTATGGTTCCAAGATGTAATTAGATCTGTATAAATGATATGGTGTGGTAATTGATGTTAGAGAATGTTATTTAGGAATGTTGATAGGTGATTGATGTGGGACTTTTTTAGGTATATGGTAAGCATGAGGTATGGTTTGGATGATATATCATCTGGATAGTGTGAATGCTTATTGGAATTTTAGATTTGTGATGCTTCAAAGTTGGTTTGATGTTTTCAACGGGTTAGTGGAATAGATATGAACTAAATATTATAGTTTCCATAAGAATTATTTTATAATTATAATTATATAACTTATACGGATGAAAAAATTTCAATTACTAAATAAATCTATAATATTAAATTAAATAAATTTAATAGATATTTGATTAATAGTTTAATTATTAAAATGATAAATGATAATGTAATTAAATAAAGTCATTACTATTTCAAATCATAAGATATGTTTAATGAGATGAAATAATTATAATTGGATGAAATATATTATCAATTTTGTTCATGAATATTTCATTAATTCTGAAATATATTATACTATTTTAATGGTTTCAATTTTACTTTTACAACTATTCTGCCTGATAACTAAATATCTGTTGCTTTTTATTTTTTAAGATTTCATCACAACTTTAGATATATTATATATAATTTTCCATGTGGATTTTATTATTTTGATATTATTGGTACCTGGTATATAATTTATCAAGGAAATATCTGATTTATATATAGTATTGTCGAGTGATGTGATGATAGGGTGGATATTATCAAATTCTTCTGTTCTTTGTCACATAGTGAGGAGTTCTCTTTGTAGGTCATGCCACATCTGAGATATAAGGGCCTTTAAATGATATGTGGGATCAATGGTAATATTTCTAGGATACTCCTAATATATATATATAATTATATTATACTTTATGATTTATATAAATATGTTTTTTAAATGAAATGATAATGGTGTGTGATATAATTGATGGTAAAAGATATATGATTTGCTAAAATTATATAGACACTAGATTATATATATTTTTATCACTTATTTTTTAATACATAATGTTTTAACTTACATAATGTCACATGTGTCTAATCAATCTCATATATTTAACATTCATGTTGATTTCATTGGAATTATGATCCAATTGTGTACTCCCATGTGCTCACCAATTATTTTATTGGATTGTTCATTTGAGATTACAGATGATGTAATTCTGATTTAAATACTACAATTTGGGAGGCTATAGATTCATTTGAATGGATTGGGTCATGAAAATTATCATTATATTAGATTTTGTTTCAAGGAAATGGTAACTCTATGGTGTATTTAAATAGTGTTTATTGGTGGTTTCTTTTAAATTTTATTGGAATTTTAGGGAAATTCCTCACAATTCATTGAATGATACAATTGATTATTTTTTAAATCCCATGTCCTAAAAGATGATGGATGTTATTTTTATTCATATATTCACTTCTACTATGGGTTGGGTTATAGTGGGTTCAGATCATGACAATATAATACATATGTTTTTGTTATATGATTTGATGGGTTAGGAATTAAACACAAGGGGGAAATTCAAGAATATATTAGGGTAAAATATCATTTAAATATATAATGTGATGTGGGAATAGAATAAAATATATTAAATATGTTTTTAGGTCCCTCAATGTTCCAATTAAAATAACAAGATACACTTCTATGCATGTAAATGTGGGAATTCATTTTTAAAAGGTATAAATTTAGAAAGGGTTTTTACATCTTCATTAACATATGATAAATTTCTGAAATGTTAATATTATATAAATGTTAAAATATTATCTATTGAAACATATATTAATATGGTTTTAAAAATTATATTTATTTCATTGTTATAAATAATTGAACAATTCTAGTTTGACATGAATTTTTTTAAATTTATGAAATGATATGAATATTCATTTTTTCTGATAAGGTCATTATTAGTACATTATTTTATATTTAATATATGGTAATTGGTATATATATAATGCATTTACAAGAATTAGATATGTTATTTTATATTTATATACATTGTTTTTTAAAAACTGTCTTATCTAGTATTTGATGATTAACTACCGATTATGTTATGATACATTATAAAATATTTATCATTATATTATAAATTAATGTTTTATAATATGGGATAATATGAATCATTTTAGAGTTCCAATGCACTAAAATTTTTTATATTAAAATCATGATGTAAATAATGTTTCATTTAATTGAGTGGGTTCTGAAATAATTAACAATTTTGAAAAAAAAATATACGATATAGTAAAATTTATGGATTTGTTTAGGATATATATTATAAAATGAATGATACATTGATGGCTGGTTTAAAATATAATTTATAAGAAATTAATGAAATTATTATTTTAGATGGAATTTTTGTGCTTATTAATAGATCAGAGAAACATTTTATGATAGGATGTCATAATATATACTATGATAATTGTTTTCCTACAATGTTAAGAATGGTCTATAATGTATTGAACATGACACGATGATTTATGATTCATTCATGAAATTGACACTTGTTGTGAACATATTGTCACGTAAAGAAGAGTGTTATAATATTTGTAATAGAGTTATTACAATGAAATATTCCACTACTTATAATGTATGGGAAATAGAACATGAATATTCCATGAGCCCCCCACCCCACCCCCAGATTAAATATTTTTCAAATTACTAGTTATATATTATGTGTTTTACCGATAAATATTATCTAGATTATCTTTATAATAAAGAACTGTTTTAATAAAGGTGAATGTTTGAATAAATTGTGAAGTTATTTATTATGAATTGGTAATGATGTTTGGAATTAATTTATATTAAAAAAATTATGATATTACAAATATATTAATTATATTATGATGTGTGGTGGTTATGTAGTTTGGGGAGAAAATTTTTTATATGGAAAGTTGATGTGGGATAATTTATGTGAATCCATGCTATTAGGGTAATGATTCTACTATGATATAGGAAGGATATGTAGATATGTTTGTTAAATGGACTAATACTTTTTTGATAAAGAATATATATTCCTATATAAGATGTTATATTCAATGCAATGATGATATAATTTTCAAAATTTTGTTAACCTATTATTTAAAATCAAATCAAATATAGGTATTTATAATTTCATTAATAAGATAGGCATGAGAAAGATAATAAAAATTCATTATGTTAATAATTTTTTATGTGTCATGGGTTGAAAGTTCAAATGTTCTATTTATATTATCTAACAATGAGGATGCATAATTTTTTTGGATAATTTTGTTTTCATTGAGTTAATTTGAAATATAGATCGAATCCATGTTTCTATATTTCTTTCCCCATATTAATATTTATCATGAACATAGTGGGGGATTAGGAAAATAAATATATAATTGATTACTTTGGAATAATTTATTAATATATTCAACCTAGAATTAATTTTTAATATGTATATGAATATTTTTTAAAATGAGTTTCAAAAATTGATTTGGGGAATATTCTTTTTAATACCATTTGGGAGGATTTAAGGATCATAATTAGTTGGATTCAATGATTTATAACCAATCAATAATACTCAGAATAATTTTGTTGTCTTTTTTGAGTCTTGGGATTCAACTATCTATTTCAAGAATCTATAGAAATCATGGAATGATACTGGAGAATGATCAGTTATCATAAAGAGATTCCACCCCTTGAGATAATCTTCAAGAGAATAACCTAATTTTATTTCTCAAAGTGTATAAATGAATTCTATAATATTTCATTTTAAACAACCATGGTTGTAAATAGTGATATGATATCCTGTATTTTGAAAATGTATTTGACCCATGGGCTTGTGTAGATCCATGTTTTCGATGTCCGATGAGTTGATATGTTTTAATTTTAATGAACTAGGCCATTATTAGTATTAATTCTCCATGTGCCAACATGTATCTTAATATTTAGTGGAGATTTAATTGAACTATTGGAAATTTGGAATATCCAATGAAGATCAAACTCCTTTCATTGAAGTTTTGTAATGAATTTTAGACTCAATTAATTTCAATTAATGATAATTCCTGTACTTTTTCTATTCAAATTTTTTTGGACATAAATTTTATAAATAAATGTGTTTTAAAATTACATTATTGTTACTTTAAAGGTATTATATCTAATTTAAAATCATTTAGTAAAATTATGGGGTGCTTTCAAGGACGTTTGTGTCTTTTATGAGTTTTTACTTTATTGATATGTTCTTTTTCAAAAGGTATTTCTCATGTGGAAATGATTAAGGTTATTCTCTTATTTAGTGTTTATATTATGGATTTACTATAAACAATTTTGTATATGTAGTTAATCTATTCCATTTTTTTGGTATCTTCCCATGGGTTCATATTTTGGGAATTTTTATTTAGTTTTGATTTTGATTCTTAGTGAAAAAATGGTTTTTAGGTATTTAATGCCAAGCACCCTGATTCATTATTCATTACATGGGTTACTCCTTATTTACTAAAGGATTAAGTTTTATTCTCAATAATGATAGTCGGATAAGTAATATATTATTTAATGAACAAGATTAGTATAGGCCCATACATTTCAATTATTTTTAGGTTTTAGGAACTTTGAGGATGTCTTGTCATGAGTTATATATTAGATTTCAAAAGTTATATCTTATATCATACTTTATGACAAAGAAGGTAAATATCTTATATTAAATAGAACTTGGAAATAATTTTTATCTTAAGTTTCAAAAATATAGTAAAGGGAAATACATTTCCCTAATGAATTTGATAATGAAAAACATATAAACATTGGTTTTGAATTACGAAATTAACATTATTTAATTTGGAAATATCATATGTATTGCTACAAAAATATTACATATATATAATGAACCAGTTTATTTTTTAAATACCCTAAATGTTGATTTGTTTCTTAGTTTTAATTTTTTGGGAGAAATTTCTTTTGTAATGAATAAATATCTTATTGATGTTTTTTAATTCAAAAATACTTATTTATATGTAAATATCATAATTGATATGAATGTATTATGTATAGGAAGAACATTATATGTACTAATTTTTTGTTAATGAAAAATATCTTTTTTATTGAAATATATTATAAAAAATATAGGAAAAAAATATTATTCATCATATATATATATTATGAATAAACTATATATCATAAATGTTGTTTCTTCATATAAATGAAATATATTTAGTACCATTTAGGAATAATAATTTTCTTTAGAACTCATTACAAATTCAATTTTATGATAAAAATTTCTCATTTAATATTATATCATATTCTATGATTGATAATTTAATTATAAATTACAATACTTCAATATGTGAAAATATGTTATAGAATATTGTACTCGATGATGTATTATATTCATCATTGTATAATATTCACCATGTTTTTTAGTATTTATAATGTTATGTTATGGTGTTATTTAATGATCCATGTACTACCTAAACTATATTTTTATGACCTTCTCCAATATCATATAAAAATTAAAAGGAGTGGTTAACATAGTTTTAAATTATGTTGGTGACAGATTCCTTTCATCTAATTTTATTATTAGTCCATTTTTTCATTAATATTTCCCCCATTAATTATTATTTTATATAGGGATTTCTTAATCAGTGTTGGTTCTGGGATTTGGAAAATTTTGGTCGGTATGTTAGTGATGGGTGTGTTTTAGTTTGTCTTTGGAGGCTAAATTAGTGAAATGTTTTACATTCCACAATAAGGAAATGAATATATTTTTTTGGGTAGTTTATTTCTAGACAACTAATTCTATATTCTGAAATAGTTTATTTTTTGTCATAATATGTATTCATCTAAACATACTATGTTGATCCATAAACCTATTTTCTCATATCCTTCTGCCCAATCTACTAGATGTTTTTACTCTCATAATTTCCATTATAATCCATTCCTATGTTAACATAATTTCATAGAAAATTGTATAGGACACTACAATATTTTTTAACCAACCTCCATTAAATAACATCAAAGGCACTGATTTCTTCATCCACTCCATTAGTTTGATGGTGAAATTTTTTCTTGGAGGAGGATAATTCATTAATTAATTTATATATTTAAAAAAACCTCATGTCTACTATTTTATATTTTTTTCATAATGTAATGGGTTATTTTATTAAATTTTTATTCATGTATTACTCTTATGAATCATTCCAATTTTAAATAAATATGATAGGGTGTAAAAAATATATAATTATATGATATGGTAAAGGTAAATATATAACAATATAACTATTTGATTTATCTCAATAGAGTGTTGTAGGAAATTAATTTTTACTATTTAATTATAAAATTTGGTAAATTGTTTCTCTATTTTTGAAATTAAGTTCAAAGAAAATATTAATTTTAGGTGGAATCAATACAAATAAATTTTATTTTTCACATCATGGTATGAGTAAATATCTATTTTATTTTTTGGATGTATATTTTATTTAGTCATGGAATAAATGTTGATTTTTGAAATTTTTATGTGTCTTGGGATTCATAGTGGTTACAAATGGCCTCCAAATAAGAAGAGTGATTGAATTTGTATACAATATTCTATAGTTAGAAGCATCTTGTTCATTTGTTGGATAGTAGAAATTGCATTTCATGGGAGCCCACCGACCTTCTAGTGGGAATCCATTAGATCACTAATTATGTTAAAATTTACTGGTTTAGTAAGGGTATTATCATCATTTTAATCCATATAAATTTCCATTTTTATTGACCTTTTCCAATGAACCAAATTTGGGATTTATTGTTCATTTGAATTCATAGATCCCTTAGTAATCTGTTATTGGGATACTGATCCTGGGTAAATGTGTTGTCTATTATGGTATGTTCAATCGATTAAATTATTCCAAATATAATCTCATGGAATTGAGTTAGATCTATGCTGTGTTGATATGATATATCAACTATTTTTTATTTCTTTAATTATTCATTATAGACCATTATCTGTTTGTTTTTTAGATTCCATATATTTCTTGGCCAATCGGTATATTTTGTACAAGATGTGCTATGTGATCTCCTATATTTTACTCTATACATATGTTCAACATATTATAGTTCTAAGATATGAGATTAATGTTTATGCATCATCCTATCATTTCATTTGACCCACTTAATCCTGCTTGATTTATACCATTTTCTCATGGTGTTAACAATGGATTCATGTATATGGATTCATATTAAAATATTTTAATGAATGATTCATGATCATTGATTTGAAAACTTATTTTATAAATAGGTATCTATAATAACACATATTAAATAAATTCATGTATAATAGATATTGACATAAAATGGGATTCCACATGAAAAGTTGTAAGGGACATATTATTTTAATGAATATAAATTTTAATTATGATTTTTTAACAAATTATTGTTTTCATAATGTTATTTTTTATATAACTACGTCATTAATCATGATTAACCCGTTAAAATTTTTGTTTAGAGAATCACATGGGTGAATTAGTTAATAATTAGGGGGTTTGGTATCACGACTTCTTACAGATTTATTTTTGTGGGAATCACACATTAGGGTATTCCACTACTCCATTAGATAGAATTATAAGGAAACATTGTGTGATAAATAGTTGTGATTGGTAGTTATATGAGAAACCATTATATCTTGGACCTATTTTAAATAAGTTATACAGTTTATTTAAGTAATATTTTATTTTTATATTGATAAATTCTATGAATAATCTTAAATGTTTTACATAATGTGCAATGAAAACTATTTTTATGAGATTTTTTTTCTTATAATAATGTGTTATTTGATATATTTTTTTAAATTGTTAAATTTTTTATTGGGAAATATTTTCATTAAATTTCAGATTATATGGAAGGAAAAAATGTGGGGACCTAATTGGATTTAATTTCTCATAACCATCACAAACCCTTTAGGTTTTGTAGAACTTGGTTTAACAAATACAGGGTTGGGTAAATACCTATTTTAAGGAGGTTCATTGAATTGTTATTTGGTATTGGATATCTGATAAGGATATGTTGAGATTTTTCCAACATATCACATGGAGTAGAGGTCTTCATTTTTTAGTTTTGGTTTTGACTCACGTTTTCATATATTTGAAGACTTTTTTTAAAATTGCATGTATCCCTTACATTGTTTTTTATATAATAAATTAGTTTTTAATTTGTATTCTCTTTTCATGAATTTCCTGTCAATTTATATAATACTTTTTGGGTCAAAATCATTGCAATATATTATTCTTGATTCTCTAGTTCAATCCACCACCTAGTAAGGATCAGAAACACTCTTAGATCCTTATTACATATCTGCTCGATTCCTAGGATTATGGTTAAATTGGATAATTACATGAAAAAATATATATCAATATTTTTGACACATTTTTCTATATTTGGAGGTTTAGTAGTCCAGTTATTTTATTTTTAGGTATTGAGGAGTATGTTCCTCATATTTCCTAGACATATCTCATCATGATCATCCTTGAGTAACCATGGGATGTTGGGATATATATGCCTCATCTATTGAGTATTGACTTAATCTCATCATTATTTTTATATCCAATTAAATCATGATGAGTTGTTTTCCATATGATTGACTGACCTCATTCTATGACGTGTTGAATAATGCATCATAGAAAATTTATTATTGTCCCTCATGAGGATTATATGGGAATCACTCCACATTGAAAAAATCATATTGATCTAAGCCTTATTAAGGAAATACTGTGAGGGATTCCTCTTGTGGAAAAAATGTATCACCATATCAAACTAAAAGGTGAGAGGTGAACCGTATGTCAAGAGGATGTGGAGTCCAAACTCATGAGATATTTTTTTATCATTATATTTACTTTACAGCGAAAAATTACAACTATGAGGGATAATAAAGGAAATATAATATTAAAAAAACATTTACTATTTAAAGAAACCATAATCTATAAACATGAAATGATGTATCATTTGGATTGAGTGTCCAAATATGTTCTAGAGGGACACAATACTTCATACAAAATAGAATGAGGGATGGGTGTCAAAATGCATCAAGGAAATATTTTTAAATAATATCTGTCTAGAATCATTGTCAATGTTAATTTATTTAGTGTTTCTCTACATTTAGCAAGGTGATCATATAGTCAAATAAGATGATAATTTCTTTGCAGAGAATGATTAATTTTCTATCATGGTCAAAATGAAAAAAATAAAATGGATCAATGAATTAATATTTAATGGTGTCATGATATTTATTTGTAATTTTTTATGTTAAATCTAACCACTTTTGAGGTTTTTGTGGATATATATTTGATGTAGGAGTTTCAACTAGAGGTATTTTTGGGCCACGATGGATATGCTTCTCCACCCATTAGTAACTTCTATGGCGCTCATGGGAATAATAAAAATTTTAACGGTGGCGGTCCTATGTTCTACCATTATCTAACTTCAACTCAATATATCTCTTTTAAATTAGCACCAAAGTGAACTACAACATAGTTAGAGGCACCCGACTCTATATAGCTTTATCCCACTATACAATTGGGTGAGGAAAATGTACACCATGGAATAAACTCTAGTGAAAGTCATTGTGGGCCTATATATAGTGATATATACTATATTAATTTCATTATCACAGGTGAATCATCCATTTTAAAAAACATCCTACCATTATTTTATGTATTCTATTTTGTGGATATTTTAAAATATCTCATGGAACTCTTTTCATGTGTTATTTGTATAAATACACATCTTCTTATGATAAATGAGTACTTGTTTCTAGGACTTACATTTTCTCTCTATATTAATATATATGATTCTATGTCACACTATATATGTATAGTTATTCATCTATATATCATTGATATTATAAATTTTTTATACTTATTGTTTACATATAATGATAACATTAATTGTTATCTTTGGTTTTTTATTCTTTTTTTGTGAAGATATCTCCAAATTGCTTCAAGAATAGAAGGATCTGAGGTTTAGTCATACATGACCTTGTCGTCTTGATGTTTTAAATATAGTTTTGGCATGTACTATAATTCCCCAGCATTTAACAATACTTAAATCTTGAGATAATTAAATAATTTTAGTTTAATTCACACCAAGGATATTTTCAGTTTTAGTGATTTATAGAATTTGTTCATAACTTATACATAACATCTTGGATATTATATGTAGACACTTTTACTCTCTATCCATTTTTAAAAAAAACCCATTTAAAAAAGAAACATGAGATCGTTTCATGTTTTAAAAGCATAAATTTTCCTTGATCCCATCCATGACTCTATTTTTTTATGTCCTATGAAGAAACATTTAAAAACATGGGATGAGAATAAAAACCTCAGTAATGGATAAAAATGAAAGAAAACTATTAGTATTGGGATTACATGAAAACCATGAATAATTTATCAATAATTAATACCTTTCACCTTTAATAAGTAGTAAATATACTTCACTGAATATAAGGTCATTTCATACCATTTTTGTAACAAAACAATTACCATAAAGACCTTAGAAGAAACCTAAATCATAATTAATCAACTTGGGACATTAACATACATAAATGTAACTACCATATGGTTGACTTCCACACATATCACTAAATTGAATAGACATACGGCCAACTTCCATACCCATTGGAGGTTATAACGTAACCACCTGTCCTTGGTTAATCACAAAACCACTCGTTATTTGGTTTATCACAAAACCACCATCAAATTTTCATGTATTATTATATAATAATCACACATAAAAGATTCCAAATATCAACATTTCAATTATTAAATTTCATTGTCAATGAAAATAAATATTTTCAAGATGTTGAAGTAATACAACCACTTACAAAACCATTTTCTATTCCAAAATACCCAAAAAGGTAATAAAATATTTGTTTTCCTTTTAAAAATTATTAAGCCTTATATAGTAAGACCAATATCATGTAACGGTTTGTGTGGTGAAGAGTTCATTGTTGACACATACGTTAAAAAAATTCATTTTGTCATTTATTAAAATGCTTTGTAGAAAAAGTATTCTATTTGAAATCCTGAAATGGAAGAAAAATGGAATAATTAAACAATATATAAGGGAAAGTCGTGTATAAATAAAAATATTCCACTTTGGAAGGGATTCAGACAATGTCAATTAACTTATGTCAGACTCGTCAAGTATGTTCCTCATTCTTCCTCTAAATCTGGTAACATCATTTGAATTAATTCTAAAGGCCTTCTTGAATTTCCTTCTAACTAAGATAAGAATTACAGGAAGAATGGAGGGTTTTCGGGGTCTTATTTTAGTATAATTTTGAGAACCCAAGTGGCTTCATAGGTGTGAGTAAATGGGTAGAGTTTATGGACTTTTATAAGTGGGAGGAGGGGAACTTTAGGGAGGTATTGAAATATTATTTTATTATAAATTTACTTTCTATTAAAATGGTCACAAACTCATTTACTTAAAAGAAAAGCTTATTTTGGGATGAAAAACATTAAACTAATAGGTTTTAGAAAAATTTATGTCATAAAATTAACCTTATCTTTGTGCTTTAACTCTTAGTTAAAAATATTACCTTATTCCACGTCTTCTTGCTTTTTCATAATATATGTAACTATATTTAATATAAAATACCAAAAGAATAGTAAGTGGATCATTAATGTCATTTTTTACAATATATTATTTAATTTGATGAATCATAGATCATTTAGACTATTATATAATTTATTAAAATAGTATTTGTTTTAAAAACTTGTATATGAAAATTTTGACACTATAAAGTAATTGATTTTTTTTGAAATTCGTAAAAACTTTATTAATTCAATCCAAAAAAATTAAATATAATATAATATACCAATATAATTTATAAATTTTTTTTATGCCATAAAAATTTTGAAATTAATTTAATTTTAATATTTATAATATCATTTATTTTAATCTTTCATTAATGACGCAATCACTGCATCATCATTGTGTCATAAATTTATTTATTCATATAATCTCTAAAAATTATAAATAAATTATAATGATGTAGTAAATTTTATTATATTTCTAATGAATATTTATTTTATAATATATCACTTATATATCCCCAAAAATAAAATTTAAAAGAAATATGTTTTGTCATACTTCTTTTTACCTTAAATTAATTCTGATAAAATGTCATTTTCACACCCATGTGTCTCCATGGGTCCAAATATCCACCCAAGGGTAGCCATTATTGAACATATATAATAAAATCGGATTATAAAATGTGTTAGGGTATTGTAATAATATTATAATATGATTTTTACCCTTATTTACAAAATTTACACTATAACCGTGGTAAATATAATAATTACTACAGTTACTATTCATAATGTCCAAAAATAAAAGGTGTATATTAAAACAATTAGAAACTTATAATTCCAAATATGGAATACATTTATTCCAAATTCAAAACACAAAAGTTTTTTAAATTAATTTATAATTAATTACAGTTGTGAAAACCAAACAAGGGGGTTTTTAGAAGTAATAACTATCAAAATATTGACTTATGTTTTGGTCAAATTTCAATAGAAAATTACCTATAATGTCAAAAATTGGATTAAATGATAAAAATATAAAACAATAATACTTTAAAACAAATTAAATATACAATATAACTCTATAAATAAATTATATGAAATAGAAGTTTTGAACTAAAATGCAGCATTTTTTACTATTCATTTAAAAATGA
The DNA here is from genome assembly GCA_963277665.1 of Viscum album. Classification (NCBI taxonomy): domain Eukaryota; kingdom Viridiplantae; phylum Streptophyta; class Magnoliopsida; order Santalales; family Viscaceae; genus Viscum; species Viscum album. The sequence goes on along the minus strand of OY728164.1, from coordinate 914,538,452 downwards.
ACATTATCATAAAAATACCAAAATATAATCCAACGTAAATTTATATATCCATATTATAATGAAAAATATTACTTTTTAAAATATAACATATAAAATTGACAAAAACTAGAATTAAAAATGGTTCTCCATCAAAAGGCTGTAAAACTATATTTTTCGATAAATACATCTTTTATCTGAAAAAATTGAATTTTTTATTATATCATATCTAGAAAAAATATTATATGAATTTAAAACATTTAAATGAATATTTAAATTTATTTTTTATGATATAATATTCTATAAATAGTGATCTGATTTTAAAAACACAATTAATCTCTTTTAAATATGTTTTCATAAAAACACATCATTTATATTGAATTATTTTTTGTTTCCATTTAAAAAAATTGGTAACCAATGAATCATTATTTAAACATATGTAAACCATATTTCATAGTTTACTTTATATTTTTCATTCATTCCATTCCAATTTCAAGGTGTTAAATACCATTCAAAATATTAATAATTTGTATTATTTTTCAGTATAAATCAAAGTTGCGTGCAATGTAAGATTTTGGAAAACCCCATTGTTTTTTGTCGAGTACGCTATAAAAAAAGTGTCCCATTTAACATAAAATAAATATCATAATAATAAATATTGATAGATATTAAAATATATAATTCTATAAATAACTGGGTCATTACATCATCCCCCCTTTTGGATGTTTCATCCCCGTAAATTTAAAAAATTCCTCGGTATCATCATTAAAAATCCAACATCAGATAATGATTCAGTAAATCTATCAATTCAAAAGAATGAATGAGATGTAAAAAATTACACATGAGATGAAATATACTAGGATTCCATATTTGAAAACATGGATATAGAAGAAAAAATAACCATTATGTTATGATGAACAGTGACAAAAAACATGATCAAGGGAATATTATCAGTCTAAAAACCATAAACATGTGATGGGATAATTGGTCATAGATTTCCCTGTAGAAAAATTAAACAAAAAATGTTTTTGTTTTAAGGTCCGTTTCAAAAATATGAGGAATTTTCTTATCAGTTTTACTATAAACATAAGGAAACACACTTACTTTTCATGTAGTGGTTCTTACTTTAATAAATATCGACCACAAAATTATCTTTTCCACAAATAATGAGTATTCAAGATGACTTGGTCTCACCTGAAGCACTAGATTCAACTTCTATATAATAACATATTCTAAAAAATATGAACTATATATTTCATAATTTTTATATATTAAACATAAAAAAATGGTTAGTACAATGTCAGAAATTCCCAAAATAGAAAAATTCTTTATGGAAAGAAATGATACTCCTAATCTCCAAAATTCAAAAAAAAAACAAAACATTCAACAATTCCATTCAATAAACAATTTTCATTTAAATTTTTAAAAATAATACAAACTAATATTGAAATCCAATATAAGAATAATTTGATCACATAGTCTTCCATGATAAATCTTAATATTTATCTCTAAATAACATCAACTACTCTTAAAGTCTCATACTGAAAATTAATTAACTTACTCACATATTCTCCAAGATAGGTTAATAATTTCCATAAATAACCAAAATCTCCATTTTACCTTAATAAAAACATAGATTCTTCCAAAATTAAATTCAACAATTACTCCTCGAATAAAATCACATAGTATTCTATTTTTCATTGGCATATAGTGTTCAAAAAAGAGAAAACATCTTCCAAAATAATGTTTATCACTTAATCACCAAATCATTTTCCTATACTCAGGATATCCATTTAATAAAACATAATTTCCCAAAATCAACTAATTCTTGATCTCTAAAATCATCTAACATAAAATAATAATACATACTGACAAATAACTTTATGTAGGTTACGGGTAGGTGAAAAATCCCAAGCGCACTTGGATTCTCGGTTTAATTCCCACACCTTTGTCAGACATGATAGGTTGTCACATAGTCTGCTTTTTGTACCTTTTAAAAAACTATATGCCTTTAAAAAAACCAAAAAATTGTTTAAATTATTCAAAAATACCATATTTTAACCTCATAGGTTATCTCAAACCTCACATTTACCCTCCCAAAGTGTAATAACATATAATTTTTTCAAATTCAAGGATCATATAAACAAAAATGGTTCATTCTAACTATTTACACAAGAGAAATGATAATTCATCGTCAAATATAATTTTCGCATAACAATCATTAGGGTTACACATACAAGAGAAAATTCTTCCAAACTAATCCCATCAACAAATGATTACTAATGCCATTAAGGATTCCATCACCTAGATATCTAACATTACTCTCAAATTTCTAAAATGTATACATCATAATCATCCATCATTATTCACAATCCCTTAAACATTTTTTCATCATATTCTATAATACATATTTCCTACAAAAAATATAGATTGTATCCAAGGATTCAATATTTTCAAAACATTATTTAAGAAATAATCCATAAATTTCTTAGGTCATTGTCCATTTTTTTGTCCTCAATTAGAATAGAGTTAGGTATTATTAAAAAAAATATTTGTATGGTCCTACTAATCCCATTCCAAAAACATCTTCATAGGAAATCAATTTCCATAATTACCATGCACACCACATTTATAAAATTAAATTTATCCTTTGGAAATAATATCATTATAATTCATGGAATCAATTTACCGATTCCATTTTCCATGCTCATGGGTCACGTGTGAGTTGGTTAAAGGCGGTGGCATCCTGAACCTGAGGTTCCGTGTTCGAGTCCTCCCAAGGAAACATGCACTATTTTCTAGAAAACCACTCATGGGACACTCTACCACATTGGGAACTAGCCTAAGCCCAAGGGTTGTCCACCTTGGGCCTCTCTGGGGACGTACATCCCGCAGGTGGGTAGGCTAGCCCAATACCTCATTACCCATCAACAAGTTTGATGTTTTATCGACCTTGGATGTCGGGGCACCCCGAATGGTGACGGTGGTGGTTTAGACTCCCGAACAGTGATGGTGGTGGCCTCCAAGAAGGTTCATCCCCCACCAGGGGAGGGACCTCCACCGCGGCACACAAGAGTGGAAGCACCTTTTCTCCCATTCTCTATCCCGGACTTCCTTCCAACATTTCCCTGAAGTTTCTTGATGCCTATGGTTCCAAATCTACTCGATGGACAACCTAATCTTCTTATTTCCATTGTTGAGTTTAATGGGGCATCATCTCTGCATATTCTGATGATGGTTTCTCGATTTCTAAGAGAAGAACCATATTTTATCTGTTCGATATATTTGTCTTTGGTTCTTGGTATTTGAAAGAGAATGCAACAATAGGATAGTATGATAATAGGAATATCTTGATTTTGTTTGCATCAGAGGAAGACTTGATAAGGGCCTGGTCGAGATCCCCTCGCAACGGAAACGGATCTTGGTTCTATCTATATCGATGGTCATATGATTTCCATATGCGGTGTGATTCACCATCCATGGAAATTTGGGTTAGTTTTCCAAATCCCACTTTACCATTTCAAAACCCATCGATTGGAAAAATTCATGGGAATCTACTAGGGAGATATCTTTTCTCTAATAGTCGGACCACAGTTGTCTATTATCCGGTCAACCCTAGAGTGTGTGGAGGTGGATGCCTCAAGGGCTCCGTTGGACCTCGTTTTGATCACCGTAGGTAATGAGTTCCAGTGTAAACAGCCGGTTGTATATGAATCATGGGTTCATTATTGTTCTGATTGCAAAAGGTTGGGCCACTCACTGGAGAAATGCAGGCAGGGGAAAGGGATACTGGCTCCCAGAGGAATGTGAGTAATGGTGATTATAGCATTTCTAAGAATGTGAGAAATGGTGATCATAGCATCTCGGGGAATCACATGGTGGTGAATTCGGTGGTGGAAGAACCTGGTGGAGATCCCTTCAATAGACCCCCGGAAGGTAGTGATTTATCAGGCCTTGCCTGGGATGTCCATAATGATGGTGTGGTCTATGATGAACAAGAGGCAGGTGGTAATTTAGTTGGCTCGGGCTCAATGACTGCAGGTGCTAGAAATCAGTTGTGGTCGGAGAAGCCACTTTCTCTGCCTCCTGGGCCAAAAGTCCAAGACATCTTTTGCAGGCTATTAGGTGACCTCAATAGAGTGATCAAGACAGACATTGTTTCGATGGATAATGCAAATGGCAGGTCTGGACAGGATATCCTTGCAGGTGTTTCTCAATCGTATCTTAACAAGAAAAGGTCTATGGAGCAAGGTGATTGTGAAAATTGTGAGGTGACTTTAGAGGACACTAATAGACAACATCAGTTCATGGGGTGCGGCCTCTTACAGGACAACTAGGCTGAGGCTGCTGGTCAAATATTTCTTTTTGGGGAGGCTGGATGGGGTACACCGAATAAGCATTCGGGTGGCAGTGATTCTGCACCTGGAAGGAAGCTACAAATGGCGGACGAGAGGTGGGGTTCGGGCTTGATTCAGACCTCACTCCCCTATGTAACATATTCGAAGTTTTATTAGAGGATAATGTGAATTTAGAACACATTACACCTAGTGAGGATGATGAGGTTGGCATGGTGGAATCCAATCTGAATTAATTGGACCATTAGGCTGAAGAGGTCTCAATTCCAAAGAACAACATGAGTTTTAAAAAAAGAAGGGGAAGAAGGACTACTCATCGCTACCCCCACCTTTGGAGACCCGCTCTACGAAGAAGTATCTGATGTTATTGCTCAAAATTGTGGAAGAGGACTCTTAGGTTTTGATCAAGGAGAGAAACAATGAAATGGGAAGATCTACTGAAAAGGTAATAAACATAAAGGAACCTATCCTTTTCTACGAGGAGGACTTGGTAGAGGAATTTATGTATGTTTACATCCCACAGGAAGAGGCTGATATGATGGGAAGATCTGTAAGAGTGGAGGTCAAAAATGAGCATGCTAAGTGGATTGAAAAATAAAATTTGATCTTGATGAGAGGCTTCAATGATCAGAAAATAAGCAAAGAAGAATATATCCGAACATGGGACAAAATAGCCGACTATTTTGAAGACGTTATAGGGGAAGATCCTGATGCTAAGGTATAGCTAATGAATTGGAATATCTATTGGTAAGAAAGCACTAATAAGCGAAGGATATGTTTTTGTAACTTTTCATTTTCTTATAAGGCTTTGCCTCTGGACTGATTGGGTTTTTCTCTCGCTTTTCCTTTAATGTTTTTTGGTGGGATTTTTGGGTTGTCTATTGTCAGGGTGCTAATGGCGTCAGGAGATGGTCATCCTTATTCTGGTTTTCTGTGATGTCCTCAAGGATGGATCCTAGGGGTCCATTCCATCTCTTGAAGTCTGGGTGAATTGCTCTAGAATTTTCCAACGAGAGGATTTGGGTCGGTGTCGATGGTGGCGCTAGGGGACGCTCAAGGTAATCCTTTGTGGATTCGACCATCCTCTCTGATGTTCTTGTGCCCTGGTTCATGGTTTCTTGAGCATTGCTAGTGGTTGTTGGTGTTTGTATGTTTTGGTAAATGTGTTTATTTTGGACTCATGTAGCGGGGTACCGGTAACCCATAATCCGAATTTTGAAAATGGAAAAAAAAAATGATTGGCCATGGTAGGTTATTAATTTATGACCATCATTACCACATATATAAAATCTTCCCATCCATTTGAAGAATTTTCGGAGGTGTTTCGTTCCACATCATTGACACATATATTTTTTATATACATACCATTAAGATTATTACCTAAACATCCATAGGGATTCATTTATTTCATATGTGATTCCTTCAAAAATCACCAAGATTCTAGTGGTCAATCATTACACCAGATATTTGGTTAGGAATAAAAACAAAAGTTCTCATTGAAGATCTCATTTCATTTCGGTTCATATTATAAAAACCACCTTAGTTTAATTCACTTCCATTGTTATTGTGGTGCCTTCAAGATCAAGCCATTTACTCTAAAACCAAATATTTCATTTTTAGTATATCAATAAAATCATCATATAATATTTTATGAGGAGGGTGAACACTATGATATACTTATTCATGTTATCTTAAACTCATTCATCTAAAATAAATATGACTCTTTATAATATAATAACAATTATGGTTATGTCTTATATAATTAAAGAACTCTCTTGACTCCAATGTTATTTAAACTGACCTCTGATACAAAATATATGTCCTTATCCTTAAACATTACTTAAATCTTGAGATAAGTAAATAATTTGATTTTAGTTCACATTGAGGATCCATTAAAGTTTATATATTTTGATAATTATTTCATAATATATTCATATCATCTTAAATATTACAATTATATAGTTCTACTCACTATCCATTTTTTTAAAAAACCAAAACTATTTAAAAATAAACATGGCATTGTTTCGTGTTTTAACAGAATACATTTCCCATGGTCTCATTCATGACTCCATTGTTCATTATATCATATGAAAAACATTTCATAATAAGGGATGCGTATAAAAATATCCTTAAGGGAAACATAATGAAGGAAAACTGTTATTCTGGGGATAAAATTAAAACCACGAATACTTTATAATAAAGTAATACTTTTCATCGTTAAGAAGTAGAAATTACAAATCACAAAATATAGGCTCATTAAATACCCTTTTTGTGACCAAAATATTACCATAAATCCCAGAGAAGCAAAATAAATCATATAATGGTAACTTGTGACATAAACATACTTAAATGAAATAACCATACTGTCTACTTCAACACATATCACAAAATAGAATAGTCGTACAACCGACTTCGTACCCAATGCATTGTAGGTTATAACATAACCACCCATCCTTGGTTTACAATGGAACCACCTGTCATTTGGTTTATCATATAACCACCCAAAAAATTTCTATGTACCATTATATAATCATCACACATAAAATATTTAAAATATCAATATTTCAATCATAAAATTTCATTCGCAATAACAAGAAATATTTTCCAGATTTTTAAATAGTAAATATTGTTTCGAAATCATTGTCCATACCCAAATAGTCAAAAGGGTAACACGATATTTCCTTTTTTTAAAAAAATTAATGAGGCTTATATAGGTATCCCAACATCAATTAATTATCACTACATTGAAGAGGTTGTTGTTGCAACATACGTTAAAAACATTCCTTTTGTTGTTTAGTAAAATGCTTAGTAGAGAAAATATTAATTTTGAAAACCATTGAATGAAAGAAAAAGGGTATAATTATAAACCATATAAAATGTGTTCATGTATTAATAAAAATATTTCTCAATGAAATGATATTGAGACGATGTCCCATACCTTGAGTCTGATTCATCGAATATGTTCCTTGTTCTTTCTTTAAATCAGGTAACTCCATTAGATTTGTGCTGAAAGGATTTCATGAATTGCCTTTAACCAAGGTATGGCTTCAAGGAGTAAGGGATATATTTTGAGAGCTTATTTGAGTAGAGTATGGATTATTTATGGTTTTGAGAGGTGTGAGTAAATGGGTAGATGTGACGGCCTTTATAAGATGGAGGAGCGGCACTTTAGCAAGGTATTGAAATATGATTTTATTATAAATTTATTTTATGTTTCAAATTTTCCAAAACACATTTATTTAAAATATAATATCATTTTGGATCAAAAACCTCTCATCCAATAGGTTTTAGACATGTCTAGGTCACAAAAGTAACCTTATCATTTATCTTTAAGTCTTACAAAAAAACATTAACTCTTACCATGTCTTCTTACATTTTCATAATATATGATTCCTATATTACATTAAAATGACAATATAACAATAATTGGATCATTAATAATTTTTTTTGACATTATATATCTTAGTTTTAAATAATATATATTTTTAGGACTATTATATCATTTAATAAAATAGTATTTTTTTTAAACTCATTTATGTCAATTTTGACACTATAATTTAATTTATTTTTGAATAAGACATAAAAAACTTTATTCCTTTAATAAAATGTAATTAAATTCAATATAATATTTCAATATAATCTATAAAATTCTTGGATGCATAAAAATATTCAAATTACATTAATTTTAATATTTATAATATAATTTATTGGAATCTTTTATTAATGAAGCAATGACAACATCATCAATGTGTCATAAATAAATATATTTATTTAATTTATAAAAATTATAATTAAAATATCTTTAAGTAGTAAATGTTTTTATAATTTTAATGATTATTTATAGTATAATAATTAACTTATATGACCCCATATAAATATTATTTTATTAAAATATATATGTTAATGTCATATTTCTTTTTACAAATTAATTCGTATAAAATGTCATTTTTACACCCAAGTGGTTCGATGGGGTCCCAAAATTGACCCAAGGATGTCCATGGCCTGAAATATATCAACAAATAGGATTTGGACACCTGTTAGGGTAGTGTAATGTTGTTATAATATTATTTTTTACCCTTATTTACTAGATTTAACCTACAACCATGGTAAATAAAATAATTACTGAGTTAACTCTTCATAATTTCCAAAAATAAAAGGTACCTATTCACAAAATTCAGACCTTATGACTCCAAATATAAAATACATTTTTTTCAAATTCAAAACACAAAAGTTTCAGAAATTAATTTGAAATTTATTCCTGTGGTGAAAACAAAAAAACAAGGTTTTAAAAAGTAATAACTATCAAAATATTTATTTGTGTGTATGTCAAATTTCAATTCTAAATTACATAAAATGAAAAAATAAGATTAATTGATAAAAGTATAAATCAATTATACTTTTAAAATAATAAAAGGACAACTTAATAGTATAAATAAATTAGATGAAAAATAAGCTATGAATTAAAATGCACTATTTTTCACTATTCATTAAAAAAGAACATTATCATTAAAATACAAAAATCCCATCCAAGGTTAATATTGATGTCCAAATTCTAAATAAAAATATTATTTTTTCAAATATAACATATAATAGTAAAAAAACATATATTTAAAAATGGTTCTCCATCAAAAGGTGGTAAAACTACATTTTTCGATAATTACCTCACTTATCAGAAAAAAAATGAATTTTTTTTTATCATATCTAAAAAATAAAATATGAATTCAAAAAAATCATTGAATATATTTCATTTATTTTTAATTACATAATTATCAATAAATAGTTATATGATTTTATAAACACAACCATTTTCTTTTAAATAGGTATTCATAAAAACACATCCTTTAATTTCAAATGTTTTTTATTTACTTTTAAAAAACTTGGTACCAAGTGAATCATTATTTAAACATGTGTAAACCGTATTTAAAAGTTCAATTGATTATTTTAATTACCAACATTAAAATGGATAAATGTTATATACAATTTAAAATAATAATAATATGTATTTTTTCATTATAAATCAATGTTGTGTGCAATATAAGATTTCATAGGAACCCATTATTAACAGAAAATTAATATATTATTAACTAATAATGATATATATAAAAAAGTATTATTCTATAAATACCTGGGTCATTATGCCCTTCCCCCTTTTGGAAATTACATCCTTATAATTTTAAAATTTATCTTTTTATCATCATTAAACATCCCACATCAGAGAAAGAGTCAATTAATCTATCATAATAAAAGAGTGAATGAGAATTAAAACTTTCACCTGAGATAAAACATTCTTGGATTCCATGTAAGAAAACATAGATATGGAAGAGAACATAACCATCATGTTTGGATGAATACTGATAGAAAACGTGATTAGAAGAAAGTTATCAATCTAAAAACCATAAACATGTGATGGGTTAAACGGTCTTTGATTTCCCATGAGGAAAAGTAAACAGACATGTTTTTCTAAGGTAATTTCTATAATATTGAGGAATATATTTATCAGTTTGACTAAGAACATAAGGAAACATACTGAATTGTCAAGTAGTGGTTCATCCTTTAATAAATATCAACCAAAAACAAATCTTTTCTCCAAACGATGTGTATTCAAGATGACTTAGTCACACCTAAAGAGAAATAATAAACATATATAGAGTGAAATAATCCTCAAAAGATAAAATATATATTTCTTATATCTTATTATATAAAAAAACCAAAATGTGGAGTACAAGATTAGATAAACCCCAAAAAGAAAAATCCATTATAGAAAGAAATGTTACTCTTAATCTCCAAAATTAGACAAACAGTACACAAAGTTCATCAAAGTCCATTCAATATAAAATTGTCCTTAAATTTATTAAAAATAATCCAAACTAATATTAAAACCCAAACACATAATAATTTGATCACATAGTCTTACATAATAAATCAAAACATTTACCTTGAAATAACATAGACTAGTCTTAAAGTATCATACTGGAAAGAAAATAACCTAATCAGATATTCTCTAAGATAGGTTATCATTTCCATAAAAACCCCATATTTCCATTATTCATTAATAAATATATAGATTCATACAGAAATGAAATTGAACCATTTATCCTCAAATATAATATCATAATATTCAATTTTCCTTAGGCATATAGTATTCTGAAAAGAGCAAACATCTTCCAAAATAACAATTATCACTTAATCACCAAATCATTTTCCTATAATAATGATACCCATTTGATAAAAAATAGGTTTTGAAAATAAATTTATTCTCAATCCATAAAATCATATAACTAAAAATAATAAGACATACTAACTAGTGAGTTCTTTTAGGTTAGTGGTAGATGATAAGTCCTAGTCGCACTTTGGTTGTGGGTTCGATTCCTGCATCATTGTCCGAGCCGATGGTTTGTCACAAGGTCTTCATGTTTTCCTTTTTCAAAAATTAATTAATTTTATATCATTCCCAAAAGGTTGATAAATTAAAAAAAAAATATTTTAGTCTCAAAGGTTAACTCATACCTCGCATTTTCCATCCCAAAGATTAATAAAATGTAATTGCCTCAAATACAAGGATCATATAAACCTATATTTTTCTTTATATCAATTTCCACAAAATAAAATATAATTATTTCCCAAATTTCATTTTAAAATAACATAATTCATGGTTACCCATACAATTGAAAATTATTCCAATGTAATCTAATCTATAAAAGATAATGAAAACATTTAATGATTCCATCTCATAGATGTGTAACATAACTCTCAAATTTCTAAAATATCATATATTAATCTATAATTATTCTTCCTGATACCTTAACCATTTTTTTATACATATAATATCATACATCTTTCATTCAAACAAGAACATGGATCATATCCTAAGATTCAATAATCTCCAAATGATAGCTGGGAAATAATCTATAACTTTTATAGGTCATTTTCAATTTCTATATCTTCAATTGGAATGAAATTAGGTATTGGTAAAAAAATATTTTTATGGTCCTTCTGATCCCATTCTCCAACATTCATTGTAAGAAATATATTTGTGTAATGATGATGAACACCACCTTTAAAGCATTCAATTGATCGCTCTGAATAAACTTATTTCCCGTTCCTTGAATTAACTGATCAATTCATTTTTCCATGAAAGGTTATTGATTTGTGACCTTAATTACCACATCTATAAAATCTTACTATACCTTTGATGCATTTTCCAAGGTGTTTCTTTCCACATCCTTGAAACATAGGTTTTTTAATATACTTAAATTTATGATTATTACCTGAACATCCATAGGGATTCATTTTTCGCATATATGAGGCCTTAAAAATCACCAAGGTTCAATAGTTCAATCATTAATCTAGATAGATGGTTATGAATAACCACAATTGTTCTCATTGCATCTCCTATTTCAGTTAGTTTCTTGTTTAAAAAACCACCACAGTTTCTGTCACATCCATTGTTAGTTCAGTTCCTACTAGATTCAGTAATTTAAACTAAAACTAACAATATCAATTTGATTATATCAGTAAAATCATCACATACTATTTTATATAGAGAACAGACACTAAAATATACAAATTCATGTTATCTTAAACTCATTCAATTTTCCTAAAATAACTCTCAATATTTATAATATACTAATTATTATGGTTATGTGGCTTATACCTAAATTACACCCTAACCTTTAAAGATATCAAAACTAACCTCTGAAACAAAATATAAGACCACATACTTAAACATTACATAAATATTGAGATAAGTCTATATTTTGGATTTAATTCACTTTGAGGATCTTTTAAGTTTCAGAGAATTAGAGAATTAAGTCCTAACATATACAAAACATCTTGAATATTACAAGTAGACACTTTTACTCACTATCCATTTTTTTATAGAACAAAAACACTTTCAAAATAAACATGTAATTTGTCATGTATTAATTGCATATCATTTCCTTGATCCCACACATGATTGTATTCTTCATTATGTACTGTGAAAAACGTTTCAAAACATGGGATGAGTATAAATATCTCATTAAGGGATACATGGAGAAAGAAATCTATTAGTCTTTTGATAAAATTAAAACCATGAATACTTTATCATAAAGTAATACATTTCGCATTTAAGAAGTAGTAAATATAAATTACTTAATATAAGCTCATTTCATACATTTTTGTAACCAAAATATTTCCATGAAGCCCATAGGAAGCAACATAAAGCCTATTATGGTATCTTGGGTAATAAATTTACTTAAATGGAATAACCATATTGTCGACTTCCACACATATCACTAAATCAAATATCCATACTGGTGACTTCCATACCCAATGCATTGGAGGTTATAATACAACCACCTGTACTTTGTTTAAAAAGAAACCACTTGTCATTTGGTTTGTCATGTAACCACTCATAAAATGTCCAAGTAACATTATATAATCATTTAACATAAAATATTGAAAATAACTACATTTCAGTCATAAATGTTCATTTGGAATCACATGAAATAATATCAAGATATTGAAATATTAAATCCACTTTCAAAACCATTTTCCATACTAAAATCTCCAAAATTGCTACACGATATTTATTTTCCTTTTAGAAAATAATAATTTGTATAGAGGAATCCAAATATCAAATAAAAATATTTTTGGTAGAGAGTTTGTTATCTCCACATTAGTTAAAAACAATCATTTTTTTGTTTAGTAAAATGATTCGTAGAAAAAAGATTCATTTTGAAAACCATTTATTAAATAAAAAAATAGTATAAATATAAACTGTATAAAAGAAGTTTGAGTATAAATAAAAACATTCCTCAATGGAAGGAGATTGATAAATTGACCCTTTAATTTATTTTAATTAATCACATATGTTCCTTTTTCTTCAAATAAATCGGGTAACTCATTTTGAATTGAGTCTAAAAAATTAATTGAATTTCCTTATACCCAAGGTAATGATTTCAGAAGGAATTTAAGGATGTTTGGAGCTTATTTGAGAAGAATATGGATGATTTTAGGGGCTTGAGATGTGTGTGTAAATGGTTATAGATGATGGCCTTATATAAGATGGAGGAGGGGAACTTGAAAAAGGTATTGAAATATTATTTTATTATAAAGTTATTTTTTGTTTCAAATAGTCCCAAACTCATTTATATCAAAGATAACATTCAATTGGATTTTAAAACATAACAATTAATAGGGTTTAGAAAAAGTTAGTTCACAAAAGTATCATTATCTTTTAGCTTTAACCTTCACTTAATATCATTAACTCTTACCATGTCTTATTACATTTTCATAATATATGGTGCCTATATTTAATATAAAATTATAACAGTACCATTAGTGGATGATTAATGGAATTTTTAACATTATATATGTCATTTGGAATAAATACAGATATTTAAGACTATTATATATTAAATAAAATAGTATTTTTTTAATACTCATTTATGTCATTTTTGACACTATAAAGTAATATATTTTAGTAAATGTCCTTAAACAGGATTAATTCAAACCAAACACATTAAATCAAATATAATATTTCAATATCATATATAAAATTATTATATAGATTAATAATAATAAAATTTATTTTATTTTAATATTTATATTATCATTTATTTTAATCTTTCATTATTAAAGTAATCACAGTATAATATTATTATCAAAAATAAATTTATTTATTTAATCTTTAAAATTTATAAATAAAATATCATTTGGTGTGAAATAATTTTAAATTTTATAATTACTATTTATATTAGAATATAAAACATATATAACCCCATATAGAAATTGTTGTATTAAAAGATACATGTTTATGTAAAATTTATTTTAAATAGTTAATTATTATATAATTTCATTTTCACACCCATGTGGCTCCATAGGGTCCCCAAATCAACCTAAGTATTCCCTTTTTCATACATATCTCATCAAATAGGATTATAAAATTTTTTTGGGTAGTTTAATATTTTTATAATATTATTTTTTAGCCTTATTTTCCAGATTTCCCCTATAAACATGGTAAATCAAATAAATATTTGATGTTACTATTCATAATGTCCAAAAATAAAAGGTAATTATTCCAAAAATTTGGGACTTCTGATTAAAAATATGGAATCAGTGTTTTTTAAATTCAAAATACATAAGGTGCAGCAACAAATTTAAAATGATTTCCCATTGTCAAAAACAACAGGCATGATTTTAAGTAGTAATAACTATCAAAAGATTAAAATGTGTTTATATTCAATTTCAATTAAAATTTACTTAGAATTACAGAAATTAGATTAAATGATAAAAATATAATCCAACTATACATTAAATTTAATTGAAATTACAATCTAACTAAATAAATAAATTAGTTGAAAATGCAGTTTGGAATTAAAATGGAGTATTTTTTGACTATTCATTAAAAAAATGAACTTTATCAGAAAAATACCAAAATTTCATCTAGGGTAAATTTTGATGTCCCTCTAATAAAGAATAATTTTATTTTGTCAAATAGAACATATAAATATGACCAAAACAAGATTTAAAAAGGGTTCTCCAACAAAAGGTGGTAAAACTACATTTTTAGGTAAATACATATTTTATTTGAATATATTTAAATTTTTCATATATCAAATATAGAAAAAATATAAGACAATTCTAAAACATTTAGTTGAACAAATATAATTTCCATTTCATTATATAATAATCCATAAATAGTGTATTGATTTTATAAAAATAATTATTCTCTTTTAAATTGGTTTTCATAAAATCACATCTGTTATATTGAATTGGATTTTATTTCCATTTTAAAAAATTAGTAACCAATGAATAATTATATAAACATGTGTAAACCATATTTCAATATTCAGTTGATACTATCCATTCCAACCATTCCAACAAAGAGGCATTAAATACGATTTAAAATAATGATAATTTGTATTGTTTTAGTATAACTTCAAGTTGTGTGAAAAATAATTTTTCTGAAAACCTCTTGGTGTGTGTCTAGTATGCAATTTGAAAAAGCATCACCTTTAAAATAAAATTAATATATTATTCAGAAAAAATTATAGGTATGAAAAATTATTATATTATAAATTCCTAGGTTGTTACATGTGTACTTGAGCTCAGTGTCATATCATATACATCACACCATCCTGTAGTGGTTTATTACTATCTTGTGGTTTTACAAAATGAATTATCCCTTCACCCTTAATAAATATTGGAGGGGATTTCAATTAACCGGATACTCATTACTCTACCGATCTTTGTTTTTACTTATCATATGTGCCCAGTTGATTTCCTAAACATCAAGGTTATGTTTTATGGTTTTGTTAAAAAAAATTCATCCATCCTAATACATAACATTATGTATCAATTATTCTAATTCAATATAATAAAAATGTATCCATTATTTACTAAATACACTACAAGAACAATAATCATTTTAAAACAAAGAATAAAAATATTTTTCCCCATATTAATGATTTGTATAATCATATATTTTTGAGAAAGTGATTTTTTAGTTTTATGCATTAGTAGAGTTATCATCAACATAGATATAAAAATTAAGACACCACCAAAACCACTTTATATGGAATTTATATGTATTATGATTATATTTTTATTTCAACTGAACTAACTAACTCCCTTATTTTT
Source organism: Viscum album (assembly GCA_963277665.1). NCBI lineage: Eukaryota > Viridiplantae > Streptophyta > Magnoliopsida > Santalales > Viscaceae > Viscum > Viscum album. Next base: position 914,522,496 of record OY728164.1, on the reverse strand, counting down.
TCCCGTGGTTTACATGATATTCCACTAATGACTAGATTCCATAATGGTAGTGTAAGTGGATGATATTATAATTTATTTGAAATTAGAGGAAGTTCATATGGACCCTATCAAATTGGTTTTGGAAGCCCTATGGATTTAACACCTTTATGATATAAAATAATTGTTTTATTCAACATGTTGGATGTGATTTATTTAGAACATGTGGTTTTTGAGGATAGATTCTCTAATACTCATAGAATGTAAATGGTTTTCCTATAATTGAATTACCCATAGAATATCTTTTAACTGTTAGTATTATTTATTCTAGCAGGGTTCTATTAGTGGTCTGTGAAAGTATTCTAATAGATTATAAAACCATTGACCTGAGTTACAAATAGTGCGCTGACATCATTGTGGAATTCAATGTGTCAATCATTAATTGCTGACAAAATTGGACATATAACACTATATTCAGTATTTTTCATTTTATATGTTTTTTATGTAAAAAAATTAGTGTGATTCTTTAGGTATAGGTCCTTGATGTGTGAATATGTTTGGTGATTAAGTAGTGGAAAGAAGATCTCACTATTTATTCCAGCATAAAATGAATTATCCCACACCAGACATGAAATGTGACACTATTATTCAACCTATTATGTATTTGAGATGATAATATTTTTAGGTAGCTTCACAAACTATTTTGATCATACTATTTATATATATATTATTATTAAAATTATCTAACATATAGAAATAGGTGATAGGTGTAGTATATTAATAAATTGGACTTCAACATCACCTTTAATGATGTAAAATGGAATTTTAATGTTGAAACTATTTGTAGGTATTTCCCATGTCATTAAGTACTAAAATTTTAAGAGTGGGATATCATGTGTTATTCTGCATTGATAAACCAAGAATCTCCTTAAGAATACATGAAAATTCTCTTTAATGCTATGATGTTGAAATTTTCACTCTAAAATAGAGTCATTATAAATAGTCACAGGATGATTAGTTTATTAGAATTTGAAATTATATTTTTGTTTGGGATACCATTTATGAGAGGTGTCTCTGGTTTGATGTAGTAATTTCCTTTAGGAATCATCTATTCTTCCATTTATATATTAGGGTCCAATTAATATAGCATTTTCATTATTCTTTATGGGTCATTAATCTTTAAAGTATGATTAATTATTCTTATTTGAGAATATATTTTTTGTGACTAATAATGAATAATGAAATAAATGTTATTTTGTATCATTTTTATACCTAACAACTCTGTTAAATTTCTACACCAAAATACTTATTGTGTGTATCAAACACTTATAGTCCCATTATTGAAATTGGATGAGTTATCCATAAATTTTATTGTTGGATTACCATATAATCACAAAGTAATAAATTCTATTAAGGTGGTGTGTTATTGATTGAAAAAATATCAAACATTATTCTAATTTGGTATACCATCATAGATTATAAATTTATAGAACTAAAAATGTATAAAATTCTAAGGCTTGATTGGGTTGTATTTATTATCATCTTAGATGGGGATCATAGGATTACATCATAGTTATGGAAGGATTTCTAGGTGGTGATGGTTACTCAGGTCTGATATAGTGAAACATACCATCCAATGAAAGGTTATAATATTGAAAATATTATTCATTGTGAATATGAAATGAATAAATCTTAGGTCTAATTTTTTTTGGATATTATGATATCCATTAATAGATTGTAAAAAAATTCATAAAAATTATTTTTAAACATCACTCATAATTGATCCTCTAGAGGATCTATATTTTTCCCATGAATTTACCCGCTTTAATGGTTATTTTTTAGATAGGCATCCCTTATCGGACCATGAATCTTAGAAGAGACTTCTACATGGATTCAAGTCATACATTTAACTATGGTTATTGGTCATAAATATTAAAATTGTTTAAAATACAATCATTATTATCCTTTTCTATTCTTTTGTAGAGGCCTTGTTTTTTATCGAATGTATATCTTCTGTTGGGTCTGTAATACTTTGGGAATTAGATGATGTTGGATCTCAGATGTGATAGACTATTTTTATCAAAATTTTAATAAATATATTTTCATATCTATTTGAATTTTTGTCTTAGATTATAAAACCCATTATGTTTCTACATATCACAACTAATGAAATTAAACTCAAATCTATCGCAGAATCTAAATATAGAAGTAGTTGTATTACAACCAAGAGTATATGTGGTGGAAATTGTAGTACAGATCATTTACTCACAGAATAATGGTTTTTGGGACATTTATTCCATTAGATAAATTATTGTAGAAACACATATCATGTAATTACTATAGAAGAAAGCTATAAATTATATTGAGTGAGTAGAGGTCTCATACCATTGAAAAAAATCCCACTTATTATTAACATTTAGGGATAAGAATTCTTATTTTGGAGATAATTTTCACCAAAATTTATAGATATTATTCTCTTTTATATTTACAAGGTTATCTATCAGGCTTAGCTAGTATAATGGTTAACTTAATGGAATTGGTAGGAGGATAGATATTGGTAGTGGTTTATTAAGGAAATAAGAAAATGGGTGGGAATTAAAGTGGAAACGTTATTCTTATGTATCCACCAACAAAAATGATTTACTCTACTTGCCATCTCATCAGTCAGATAGTATCCACAACATTTTTACAGTAGCCACTAGCAAGCTATTGTAATAGATCTGTGATTGGAAGTTAAGGTTGTATCAATATTTTCTTCCTCCTAAATAAGTATTTTAAGACCTCTACTCCACACCAAATTCATACAAGGAACTTGGATAGGTTTTCCATTGGAATTTATAGCTACAGGATCATCTCATTGGTTTGTTTTTTTGAACTTGGCTTGATGTGATGCCTTATTTTTTTGGTATCATGGATATGTTCCTTCTAATATTCTATCATCTGTTGGATTGGGTGGGGATTTATTATATAATGATCATATCTATAAATCATATGCTGATTAATTAATTATTCCTTATAGATCTATATGATTATTATTTCTAGGGAAATGATCTCTTTTAGTTATGGAACAAATATCACTCTTAATGAGGTTTGTTATCATATTTATTCCCTTCAATACCTATGATAATAATAAAAACATTCTATAATATTTTATTAATGTTAATGTCCTCATTTGTACTTATAATGTATAGAAATTCTTCTTCGTGTGGGGATCACACATTATCATTCAATGAAACATTCATTTTTTTGGTGTTAGATTTAAGTGTACTTATTTAAGGAATTATATGTGATCATTTATTTTAAAAAAAATTCCAAGTTTTTATTTTCATGATCCAAGAATTATGAAATGTGAAAGTAATTGATTTTTGAGATAAAATTGTTTTCACCTTAAAATTTTATAGAATTTCAAATATTTCAATGAAATAATGTATTATTATGAATTCTTTATCAAAACATGGTTTTTATAATGAATATGGGTTACAAAATTGATTATGGAATCATGATGATATCTTTGAAATATTTTATTAGAAAAAAATATGGGATCCTGGGGTACATTGATGTGTGATTGGTAATGCAATATTCCATTAATTATTGGTTTCAATAACATGTTATTACATTCCTATTATCTTTTGGATGGGATATTGGGGTCTCAAAGTCATGAAATTATCAAGGGAATTATAAATAATATTAATGCACTTCTCCTCTAGAAATAATTTTATAGATAGGTTTAATGTTCACCTATCTTTATTACTCATTATATAGGAAATAAAAAAAATACTTGTCTAATGCAATCATATTATTACCTTCGTTAAGATTTTTTAAAATGGATATAAATTCATGATTTCATAAATGGAAATGGTTTACATAAAATTCTTTGAAAACTATTTTTTTGAAAAAAAATATCGTAAAAAGTTTAATTTTGAGCATTCTATTATATATTGAGAAAAATAAGTAATATATCATGATTTATTGAAATTTTAAAATATCTAGATTTTTTTTAAAAAAAATACAATTTTTATAACATTTTATGGGATCAAATTTGGATTTTTTATCAGCCCTATACGTATCTTTGCTGCTTGTGTAGCCCTTATTCTATCGGATGTAAGAAGGGGGATTGTTCCATAATAAAGAGGCACATTTCATATTTAGGAAGACATGAGTATCTAGTGTTATGATTTGTTGATGTTTACCATATATAAAATGGATTATATGTATCCAACGGTAGTATTTGAGGATAATTTATATGGAGATGACTTGCTTAGAAGATGATGTATCTCTTCTTCTATTCATTTTTTTATGAATTTAATAATTCACTATTTTTTATTCTCATTTTCATGTATATCCTACTATTTTATTCATATTTGTTGGTAAAAAACAATTCCCAATGGTTTTTCTTGATGTCAAAGTTCTTTTCACAACTATGTGGAGATCTAGAATGCCCTTTTTACTTTACTATTGATCGGGTTGGGGTCCTAGCAGGATGGGTGATCGTGTTTCATTTATAAAATTTCCTTTTCATATTTGGTTCTTAAATTATGATGTGGGTGTGGTATTTTAAAATAGTTCCACACCTATTCATGTTAACTGTTGAATAGATGAGTCATCAGTTTATTCATATTACAAACAATGCTAAGTATTATAATAGTCAATAAATTTGTTGTGATCGTTATCTTTTGACTCCCTCCCTAAGTGTGGGAATACTATCCATCGTACAAAAATATTACACTGATCATTATTTCATAGAAAATTTTCTATTTGGACTTTGTGTCCATACATTTCAATGAGAAATCAATTTATCTTCACTCACAATCCCATAACCAGTAGACACAGAACACTCATCCTGTAACACCCTGAGATTTTATGAAAATTATTATTTTAATTTCATTAATGTCTTGTGTTGTATGCTACACCAAGATTACCTTGCGCTATACGCAACATCGTATTAGCTTGCAGTATATGCAACACTATTCTTGGATCGTGTTACACACAATTTTGATAATAGTTATTCTACGCATCATTAAGTATATATATATATATATATATATTCAATGTATAAATGAAATATGGTTTTATTATGTTATACAAAACAACAAAAGATTCTTGCACAGCACGCAACCCTGACTTGGCTTGCATTACACACAATCGCGACCTTCCTCGATAGCATGTGTTGTACGCAATACCAGGTTTTACTAAACAACGATATATTATTATAATATTATTATGAACTAGCTGTTATGAATAGTATTAACTAAATTTTGAAATTTATAACATTATTATTCGTCTTACACATTTTCTAAAACATGGTATAAAAACAAAATAAACTTTTCAGGTAAAATAAGTATTTTTCAAAAAATGCAGTTTTACGGCCTTTTGTTGGCGCACCCACTTTAAATCTAGTTTTTGAAAAGTTTATAAGTTCAATTTGATGAAATAAAATTCTTATTTATAATCAAGATATAAAAATTTACTTTGGATAAATTTTTCATATTATTCTGATAACTTTCATATTTTAATGAATAGTAAAAACACGCTATATTTTAATTAAAAACAACTTTTTTCATCGTAATAAATTATGTGGTTAAATAATAAAATTGAATGGTTTCAAAGTATAAATAGAATATATTTTTACAATTTAATATAATTTATGTCATTATTCTTGATTTTACATTGAATTCGTAGGTTAAATAAATTTAATCTTTGACAATGTTTTAACTTTTAAAACCTGTTTACTTAAACAAAGGGATTAATTTTAAATTAATTACTGCAACTTCTGTGTTTTGAATTTTTAAAAATGGATTCCATATTTGGATTTAGTGGGTCCAAATTATGTTAATATGTTACTTTTATTTTTTTGATATTATGAATACTAACTACGGTAATTTTTTTTTATTTACTACGGTTAAAGGTAAATAGGGTAATTCAAGGTTAAAAGAATAGTATAATAATTCACAATTACCTTGACACTTATCCTAACCTTATTTGATGAGTATTGTCCGACCATGGACATCCTTGGGTCGATTTTGGGACCCCATGAAGCCACTTATGAGAGACAATGACACATTAGATTAATTAATTTAATGTAAAGACAAAATTGACTTTAACATAACGCTTTTAGTAATTAATTTTTATAAGGGGTTATACAAGTTATATTTTCGACTATAAATATTATTTGGAAATTTTAAAAGATTCACTGCATCATGGTATTTTGTTTATAATTTTTAGACATCAAATGAATTAAATTATTTATGACACAATAATGATGTAGTGTTTAACTCATTAATAAATTATTTAAATAAATAAGATTAAAATGATTAAAATATCATCCAAAACCTGTCCAATTCTTATTGGATGATTTTATTTAGAATATGAGTCATCTTATATTCGGAATTAATTTGTTTTGGACCTCTTGAAACTCAATATAAGTTTATAATAAAATAATTTTTTCACACTTTCCTAAAGAGCCCCTCCACTCCCTTATAAAAGAAGACAACTTCTATGCAACTCCTCACACCTCTCAAGCCTTTTGGATCGTCCAAACTCTACCCAAATAATCTCCCTACATCCCTCTCCTCACCCATGAAGCCTTACATTAGGTTTAAGACTCTCCAAGAAGTCCTTTTGGTTCAAACCAAAGGAAGTTACCAAAATTAAAGGTAACAGTTTCTCTTAAGTTGTTTTCTTTTATTCTACTCCTCCAACCCCTAAACTCTTTTTAATCCTTCCTTTTGTAACAACAAAAATATCCTAAATATACTAGGATGTTGTTATGAGAAGGATTCAAACTACACTTACACACACCTTCATCTAATGAATGAAGAACATAATGTTTCTGTGATGACAAACTAACGCCTCACGAAACAATGATTGTTCGATTTTCTCCTACCGCCACTCAAAGTGGCCATTATGATGGCACTGTATTTATATATAATATATATTATGTTTATGATTCACTTATTCTTATTTACTACCTAATTATATCAAGCCTTTACAGTTTCCATAGTCGGTAAATACGATAATCTAATTTGAGAAATGTGGACTACCGCCCCTCAAAGTGATGTGATTCGTTAATACCTTATGTGGGATGTATAAAGGATGTTGTTAATGATATTATATATAATATTATACTGGAATTATAATATAAATATTTATCATTATGTTTTAATTCCATTAAAATAAGAAATAGAAATGAAAGCAGCGTTCTTGTGTACGTACGGCTTACCGTCTCCATGAACGGTGCGTTTCATTTCTTACCTCCATATGTTATGTACTATTATAAATGCTTCTATATTCTGGATATATAATGAATGTATTTGATATATAAATCATGATTTAAATTTTTGAGTTAATTAAATCATGATATAATTAATAATAACATCAAGAACAACAAATCCAAACACGTATGATAAATAAGATTATTTTACCCAAACCCATTCTTTAACATTAATTTACATAATAATGGGTAATATAAAGTCATAAGTGAACCATATATGTGATATCATAAAAATGAATATGATTCTTTAATAAGTCAATGACATTATTTAAATCATTATACAAGAGGTTCGTACACTTACGAAGCAAATTGGACCTAAGGTAAGGGAAATATCACAATCTCATTTTTATCCGAGATTTCTTATACTTTGGTATTTACTGGGGTGTATTTTATCATCCACATCCATGTTTCCTCAATATGTAATATTATTTCCATCCACATACAATTGTTTAAATCCTATTTTACCCTTCAGTGAGTTTTTAGTAAAAGATATGAAAGGAATCTTTTTGACGTTTTTTGTACGAGGTACTTTTTGACTTTTCCGACAAAAGTACGAGAAGAATGATTTTTTTAACTTATACAGCATGAATGGATTTTTAAAACATTATTTCCACGAAGCATCCTTTTCAAGTTTTCATGTTTATTTTTAATAAACTTCTTTTAGTTTAAAATTGTATGACATGTTAAGCAAGGAAAATTGTATTTGAAATAGAAAGGATATTTTCCTCAAGAACGGAGTTCAAGTGTTTTATCAAAATTATTTTCCATCTAAGATAATATAGGGTTATGTTTTTATCCATATTATTACATTGATTTGATTATGTTGTGATGGAATTATTTTTATGAATTCCTTTATCTTATATGAATTGTTTTATGATGTCATGTTGTTTAAAAATCCCATTTTTATTACATGGGTTATTCTACGATGTATGGTTTATGATTTTGTGGAACACATAAGAATGGTATCATTATGAGATGGGTGGGACCTATATCTCCCTCCAATTCATTGGGTAAAGATTTTATATCTCATGAGATAGACATGGCTGGAACGGTAGGTTATACCGGTTTAGTGAAACAGGACTGAAACGGGGAGTGAACTCGGTTCAGAAAGGGAATTTGTCCACTAAGATAGTCTTCGCAATGAGTCTTGACTAATAAGAAATGATTTTCTATGATTATGTGTGTATTCCACAAAGTTTCATGTTTTATGTTATGATTATTGGGATTTCATTTCACTACTATGATTTATCTCGTGTTATGAAATTATGCTCTCTTTTGCAGGTTAAGATTTCCAAAATGTTATGTTCTTATGAATATGATGTGATTGATATTTCTTTTGTTTACCCTTACTGAGCATTTGAGCTCACCCTTTTATGTTTTCTTTTCCCCAGGATATATAGAAAGGTTTTAGGTAAAAAAAGGAAGATCTTTATGGGAGATGTTGAAGATCTTTCACCACGATTAGAAGATTATATTCCATGTTTCCAAAGACACTAAACTATTAAGATCCTTGTGTGTGTGTTTTTGTTATGTACTAAGTATTCCGCAAAAGTAATGTAATTTCCATGTACGTCAAGTTTCGGGTCTCTATAGTTGGTATTAGAGGAATGGTTTAGTCATCCTTTGGAAACTAGGATACGAAAACGTTAGTGAGATCTCTAGAGATATTTCTAAGGTATGTTTAGGGATGTCCCTAAGGATAAGTATATGTATAGGATACAGTCCTAGAACTACGGTAACAATCATAGAATTTAACCTACGATGTTAGATATTAAGGATACTCCCCCTTTGTTATGTTGTTTTCCCTAGCATGATTTTTTCCTCTCACACTATTCTTTTTGGGTTTTAGACGATCGCTGGAACCCAAATGAACCGTGTTAATGCGGAATGCGACGGACAATGCAATGATTGTCTCCCTGAGCAACCAAATGTTATGGGAGCTGGAATAAAAAATCTTGTAGCCATGCTCACACAACTTTCACAAGCTATGAATCATGCAGGACTTCCAAACTAGCAATGGAAGGATCAACATTCTGTTTAATCATTCATGAGACAGAATCCACCTTCATTCAGCAGGTCTATTGATCCATTAGTTGCTGAACAATGTATTAGTACTACTGAAAAGATATTTTCAGTTCTTCAATGTTCTGAACATGATAAAGTCATCTTAGCAGTATATCGTTTGGAAGGTGAGGCTGATCAATGGTGGAATCTTATTAAGAATACGAGGCAAAGGGATGAAATTGAGTCCATGGAATGGGACAAGTTCAAGAACTTATTTTTCAATAAGTACTTCCCTCATATTCTACGAACAAAGATGGAGAAAGAGTTTCTTGATCTGAAGAAAAAGGATGATGAATCTGTTGGTACCTATGAAGAAAATTTTACAAGACTTTCAAGGTACGCTTCTGGTATTATTATCCAACCTAAGAGTAAGATCGATCGATTCTTTAGTGGCTTCAAACCAAGTCTTCGAAGGGCCTTAGCCATAAGGGACTTAAATAGCTATGAGGAAATCTTTCGATGTGCTCTCAAAGTCAAGATGAAGATTGGAGTAACCCAACAGTCATATGGGTTTGATAAGAAGAGGAAAATGGAATTCAAAGGAAAATCTAAAGAGCACACTGAAAAGAAGATGAGCTTTCCCTTATGCTCAATGATTGGAAAGAAACATGGAGAGTGTTTTCTTAAATGGACAAGTAAATGTTACATATGTGGAAAGGAAGTTCATAGGGAATTTGAATACTGCAATGATGGGAAGAAGATATCTAATGATGCAAACAAAGGAAGGGGTACACATAATGATCCTACTACACTTCAATGTTTCAAGTGCAAGGAGATGGGACATTATGCCAATAAATGACCTAATCCAAGGGTTAGTGATGATTGACGTGAGCAACCAATTAAGGCAAAGGACAAAGGGAAGTCACATGCGATCACCATTGGCGATGTTGAATATGACAACGATGTGGTGGAATGATTAAGTGTTTATGTAATGGGATTCCAGAATAATTTTGTATATAGTATCATGGAATATTGGAATATTTATGTTTTGGTCTATTGTGGTTTTCAATAATTTTAAGGCATCGGTAACCATGAAAAGTGATTGAAATATTTTTGGATAGCAGATGATATGCACATAATTAAGGGATAAAGAGAATCTAATATACTTGATAGTATTCATGAGCTCATGATTGATATAAGGACTAAGTGATATAATGGTTTGAGTATATAGAATTTTGAGGATTTTTGTATGTGGAAAGAGTTAACTTTTAGTTGCATTCATGTTTTCACTAAGGTTCAATGGATATTCATTCTTCAAGAGAATACATGATTAAGGTATTCACATATTTGTAATTTGACCAACAAGATATATCTTATGATATATGGGGGTTAAATGATGGCATTCACGTGATCATTTTCTTTACACTATGAGCTTGGACCGAAGTATTTTAGATAAGCCTAAATATTGGAATGGATTATGTTAGACATAAGTTAGTATTGTTTAAGGATAAAATTTTTTGATATTCTTGATGGAATTTTATAGTAATATAGCTTTAGAAAAAGGAAAACCTGCAGGACGGGCGACAACCCATTGCGTCGGACAAGGCGGTGGGAATCGAACCCACAACCGAAGTGCGACTGGCCTTTATCGCCTACCACTGGCCTAAAGGAAGTCCCTATTTAGTAGAAACTAGTTTTATTATATTAATAAGTATGATATATGAAGTATAAGTCTATTTTAGGAACCATATATGATTAATCTCACTATAGATGGACTTATGTATTTTTTTTATAACTTTTCTAACCATTTGTTTGAGACAGATGGAATGACCCCTAATTCTATCACATGATCTTCTAACACATCACGAATGACAAATTAGACATCATTTCATTAAGATATGAAGTAGAAATTGTCCAAAGAATTACTAACAGTGAGACTATACCAAAATCACAAAAGTATTTATTCTAATTCCAATTTCATCAACTTTAGGAAAATGATCTTGAAAACCAAAAATGTTGTCTTAGTTCCCTTATATCTGATTAATCAGATGGTGCCTTAGATCGTCACAAATCAATAGCTTTGTGATTGTTGGCTTTTTCATATCCATGTTCTCTACCACTCTCCATCAGAACGTGATGGTTAGATTTTTCTTCCATATCCATATTTTTACCTATGTTCTCCTACGTGGAAACCTAGTGATGAGTTAATTTGGGTAACCGTTAAATTTCATACTTTAGTTTTTAAAGCCATGTTTTGGTATTCCTTTTTACGATGTGGGTTTCTATTAAACAAACATTCGAGTAGTAAACCATTTATAACCCCGACGAATTTTGAGGGAGAAATTCATTTTAATGGGGGTATAATGTAACACCACGAGATTTTATGAAAAATATTCTTTTAATTTCATTAATGTCTTGTGTTGTATGCTACACCAAGATTACCTTGCACTATACTCAACACCGTATTAGTTTGCAGTATACGCAACACTATTCTTAGATCATGTTACACAAAATTTTGATAATAGTTATTCTACGCAACATTAAGTATATATATATATATATATTCAATGTATAAATGAAATATGGTTGGATTATGTTATAAAAAACAATGAAGGATTCTTGCACAACACGCAACCCTGACATGGCTTGCATTACACACAATCGCGACCTTCCTTGATAGCGTGTGTTGTACACAATACCCGGTTTTACTAAACAACGATATATTATTATAATATTATTATGAACTAGCCATTATGAATAGTATTAACTAAATTTTGAATCTTATAACATTATTATTCATCTTACACATTTTATAAAACATGGTATAAGAACAATATAAATTTTTCGGGTAAAATAAGTATTTTTCAAAAAATGCAGTTTTGCCGCCTTTTGATGGCGCACCCACATTAAATCTAGTTTTTGACGTGTTTATAAGTTCAATTTGACGAAATAAAATTCCTTTTTATAATAAATATATAAAAATTTACTTTGGATAAATTTTTCATATTATTCTGATAACTTTCAAATTTTAATGAATAGTAAAAACAGGCTATATTTTAATTCAAAACAACTTTTTTCATCGTAATAAATTATGTGGTTAAATAATAATATTGAATTTTTTCAAAGTATAAATAGAATATATTTTTACCATTTAATATAATGTATGTCATTAGCCTTGATTTTACATTGAATTCGTAGGTTAAATAAATTCAATCTTTGGCAATGTTTTAACTTTTAAAACCTGTTTGCTTAAACAACGAGATTAATTTTAAATTAATTACTGCAACTTCTGTGTTTTGAATTTTGAAAAATGGATTCCATATTTGGAATCAGTGGGTCAAAATTATATTAATAGGTTACTTTTATTTTTTTGATATTATGAATAGTAACTACGGTAATTTTTTTTATTTACTACGGTTAAAGGTAAATAGGGTAATTCAAGGTTAAAAGAATATTATAATAATTCCAAATTACCTTGACACTAGTCCTAACCTTATTGTATGAGTATTGGCCGGCCATGGGCATCCTTGGGTCGATTATGGGACCCCATGGAGCCACTTATAATAGAAAATGACACATTAGATTTATTAATTTAATGTAAAGACAAAATTGACTTTAACAAAACTCTTTTAGTAATTATTTTTTATAAGGGGTTATATAAGTTATATTTTCGACTATAAATATTATTTGGAAAGATAAAAAGATTACCTACATCATGGTTTTTGTTTAATAATTTTTAGACATCAAATGAATTAAATTATTTATGACACAATAATGATGTAGTGTTAAACTCATTAATAAATGATTTAAATAAATAAGATTAAAATGATTAAGATATCATCCAAAACCTGTCCAATTCATATTGGATTATTTTATTTAGAATATGAGTCATATTAGCTTCTACATTAATGTGTTTTGGACCTCTTGAAACCGAAGATAAGTTTATAATAAAATAATGTTTTCACACTTTCCTAAAGAGCCCCTCCACTCCCTTATAAAAGGAGACCACTTTTATGCAATTTATCACACCTCTCAAGCATTTTGGCTCATCCAAACTCTGCCCAACTAATCTTCTTACATCCCTCTCCTCCCCCCTTGAAGCCTTAAATTAGGCAGAAGACTCTCCAAGACGTCCTTTTGGTTCAAACCAAAGGAAGTTACCAAAAATAAAGGTAACAATTTCTCTTAAGTTGTTTTCTTTTATTCTACTTCTCTAACCCCTAAACTCCTTTTAATACTTCCTTTTGTAACAACACCAATATCCTAAATATACTAGTATGTTTTTATGAAAAGTATTCAAACTACACTTACACACACCACTATCTAATGGATGAAGAACATAATATTTCTGTGATGGTAAACTAACGCCTCACGAAATGATGATTGTTCGATTTTCTCCTACAGCCTCTCATGGTGGCCATTATGATGTAACTGTATTTATATATAATATATATTATGATTATGATTTACTTATTCTTATTTACTACATAATTATATCAATCCATTACAGTTTCCATAGTCGGTAAATACGATAATCTCATTTGAGGAAGTGCGGACTACCGCCCCCTCAAAGTGATGTGATTCGTTAATACCTTATGTGGGATGTATAAAGGATGTGGTTAATGATATTATATATGATATTATACTGGAATTATAATATAACTATGTATAATTATGTTTTAATTCCATTAAAATAAGAAATAGTAATGAAAGCAGCGTTCATGTGTACGTACGGCTTACCATCTCCATGAACGGTGTGTTTCATTTCTTACCACCATATGTTATATACTATTATAAATTCTTGTAAATTCTGGATATATAATGAATGTATTTGATATATAAATCATTATTTACATTTTTTAGGTAATTAAATCATGATATAATTAATAATAACATCAATAACAACAAGTCCAAACATGTACGATAAATAAGATTATTTTACCCAAAACACTACATTGACATTAATTTACATAAGAATGGGTAATATAAAGTAATAAGTGAACCATATATGTGATATCATAAAATATGATTCTTTAATAATTCAATGAAATTATTTAAAACATTATAAAGGAGGTTCGGACACTTACGAATCAAATTGGACCTAAGGTAAGGGAAATATCACAATCTCATTTTTATCCGGGATTGCATATACTTTGGTATTTACTTGGGTGTATTTTATCATCCACATCCATTTTTCCTCAATATTTAATATTATTTCCATCCACCTATAATTTTTTAAATCATATTTTACCCTTCGGTGAGTTTTTAGTAAAATATTTGAAAGGAATCTTTTTGACGTTTTTCATACGAGGTACTTTTTGACTTTTCCGACCAAAGTACGAGAAGAATGTTTTTTTAACTTATATGGCATAAATGGATTTTTAAAACATTACTTCCAAGAAGCTTACTTTTCAAGTTTTCATTTTTATTTTTAATCAAATTCTTTTAGTTTAAAATTGTATGACATGATATGAAAGGAAAATTGTTTTTGAAGTAGAAAGGATATTTTCCTCAAGAACGGAGTTCAAGTGTTTTATCAAAATTGTTTTCCATATAAGATAATGTAGGGTTCTGTTTTTATCACTATTATTTAATTGATTTGATTATGTTGTGATGGAATTATTTTTATAAATTCCTTTATCTTATATGAATTGTTTTATGATTTCATGTTGTTTAATAATCCCATTTTTATTACATGGGTTATGCTACGATGTATGGTTAATGATTTTGTGGCACACATAAGAATGGTATCATTATGAGATGGGTGGGACCTATATCTCTCTCCAATGCATTGGGTAAATATTTTATATCTCATGAGATAGACATGGCTGGAACGGTAGGTTATACTGGTTCAGTGAAACAGGACTGAAACGGGGAGTGAACTCGGTTCAGAAAGGGACTTTTTCCACTAAGATAGTCTTGGCAATGTGTCTTGACTAATAAGAAATGATTTTATATGATTATGTGTTAATGCCACAAAGTTTCATGTTTTAAGTTATTATTATTGGGATTTCATTTCACTACTATGATTTATCCCATGTTATGAAATTATGCTCTCTTTTGGAGGTTAAGATTTCCAAAATGTTATGTTCTTATGAATATGATGTGATTGATATTTCTTTTGTTTACCCTTACTGAGCATTTGATCCCACCCTTTTATGTTTTCTTTTCCCCAGGATATAAAGAATGGTTTTAGGTAAAAAAAGGAAGATCTTCCTGGGAGATGTTGAAGATCTTTCACCACGATTAGAAGATTATATTCCAAGTTTCCAAAGACACTAAACTATTACGATCCTTGTGTGTGTGTTTTTGTTATGTACTAAGTATTCCGCAAAAGTAATGTAATGTCCATGTACGTCAAGCTTCGGGTCTCTACACATCCTATCTAATGCCACAATATAAAAGCTAAACCAACTCGATCAATAATATAGATTATCAACCAATGTAGTGAGAAATGAACATGTGAATATATAAATCCCAATCACATAAAAAGTACTAAATAATCACTGAATAATTAAATCATTCAAAAAAATAGAGTTTCATTTACTACATTCAAAACTCTAGAATTTCATATATGTATTAACCCATTAAACAACATCCAATGGTTTTTACCCATCCATAATAGGATTAATAATGGTAAGATGGGATATACTAGTCTTTAATGTCGAAAAACATAAAAAATATATCATATAATATCATTCAAAGAAATAATAGGGAAATGTATACCTTTATTATTGACCAATTGAAAATTTAAAACCATTTCCATTCCTCCATCCCCATTAACCAAATCCTTGGTGATATATCCTCTTTTTAATATGAAATCATTCATCAATTCTCATGTTCTTACATAATAATAATTTTTTTAATTTCCATAAATTCAACATCTACATGGTCAAAAAAATTTATTTAAGTTTTGTGTTAGTTATGAATTTCAATTTATAATATTATCCAGATGGATAAAATTTATTTTCATTAATAATATTTAATGTGATGTTGTAGGTCTTATAGTGGTTTCATATACTATTCTCTCAAAATCACCTCATACATAATAATTCATTATTAGTCTCATGAAATATAACCCAACGTATAATTTTAATCACTAAATTATCCCCCCTTATAAATATTCCCCTATCCATCAGTCTTATTATGCCTAGTGTTTTTGAATTTTTCATTGTTAATATATTAAATAGCTAGAAATTATTTATAATGATATCTTAAATCACACTTAGGTAGTCAATATTCTTCCAAATGATGATAAATAAAATTCTTTATAAATATATTATCTATATTATCTATATTATACCTATAATTCAAATATGATAAGTTTCTCATAAAATTCTAAAAAATATATTACAAAATTACACTTTAAAATGTAATTCCCAAATAAAAACTCAACCATCCATCCACATTGGACACCTCATAACACTTCATTATTTCATACTAATTTTATAGTATAATAGATAATGAACTAGGATGTTTCAAAATTATTCCCTAATGATATAACTATTAAATTTAAAAAAAATGAAAAATATTGGAAAATATGAAATCATGCCTTTCATTTTCTTCAACATTCACATAATCCATTAAATTAATAATTTATTTATTCAATGAATTTTCTAAAAAGTTTAATAAAATATCACATTAATCATAAAAAAACCTAATACATAGTGATCTAAATAATTTTAGGGGGTAATATTGATTTAATATCCATAAATTATAATAAATTTACTTCCTATACCAATTACCACATATGTAAACCCAACACTCCCAGAAAATTGAATATAAAAACGATTATTCAAACAAAAATTAAAACACTAACCAACGTGACTTAAAGACATGATAGAGAGGGCACTCAATATTTCATTTATCCTAATGTTTCTTAGTTCAATTTCCTTTTTTAATATATTTGATTTATATCAAATAATATTATATGTTCATTGACACATATAACTACCTTCCTTGAAATATTTCACTCACAAATCTTTTGTTAATATCAAACAATTTTTTCTCATTCCATGATTATTCATAAGTAACCAATAGCTTTATTAATTTCATCACATATATTAAATGATTCATGTACATATACATAAATTTTTAAATTTATAAACTCGCTAAGTTTCTTTATGTTTGTCGGTACTAATGTAAGAAATCTAAAAGGTAAATTTGTTGTTTGGGAATATTTTTAATCATTGTGCCTGATTAATTATTTTTTCACCAAGGAATTGTGTGTTCTTCACTCCAACATTCAAGGGAGTTCCTCTCAACACCAATTGCTAATATCCTGGAATGTCCACACTCGTGTATTATTAGTAGAAATTATTCTTTTTACACTTACCCTCTCTTAATTTTTCTATATTATTAAATTGAATAGATACTATATTATGATGAAATATTCAGTTTTTATGGTAATGATAGTATAGAGAATAAATTTATTACATGTATATTAAATTATTTTTAATTCAAAGATCATAATAGTAATACATTAAATTATTGAATGATTTAGTATCATTGGAAAATTTTGGACATACATCACTTGTGTATAGTAAAACAAAACAATTATTTATATTCTTTTTCATTATCCTCCTAATAGATATCATTACCTCTTTATGACATGTAATCCATGAAAGATATGTAATAATTAAAGGGGTGTGGTAATAGATTTTATGGGGAGGAATAAGATACAATAATCAATAGTATATGAGTTACCATAATCAAAATCAAAATCATGAGCATAGGATCATCATAATAACATTGGGATAAAATTTGATAATGGAATGGAATGTAGAATATTTAAAATAATGAAACATATTAATATTGTGGTCAAATAACGCACATAGTTGCGATCAAATATAGTATCGTGTTCATGCATTACATATAATCCGAAATTATAAAACAATATTTTTAATCATAGATTGCATCATATTAATTTAAATAAATATAATCTCATGAGAAATATCATATTAAAAAAATTATTAATTGATATATTATTCTGAAACCACTCATAAAATCAATAAAGGCAAAAAATAATACATTCCATATGGAACGAGAACATATAACAATGTCAGTCATGAAATAAAACCATTTAAATGAATGTGATTCATAAAATATTTCACACATCATACATAAATAGAAAAAATTAGTGTTTCAAAGTGAGTAAGAGAGGCCATTATTTATCATAAAGGTTAATAATTGTTTAAATAATAAATATCTCAATAATAATGAATAATGGTTTTTTGAGAAATTATTTATTTTGTAAATCCTTTATTTTAGCATTGAAATATTTGTTTTATAGATAAAATAGTTATATTCCTAGAAATTGAGGGTATATAGTATTTAGAAGTCATTTTAAGGAAATTATAGGTATATCTATATTTATAATTATTATAAATATGTCATTACCAAAATAAAGGAATTTGGGTTAAGGATTCCAAATACATTATATCCTACATTATTTTATCGCTTTATTACAACCAAATATTAATAATGGGTTTATGAAAACATGAATCCAGAAGTGAATTATATTCATTTATTCACACATGATTATTGTAAATAATTATACTATATTACCCAATTCTCTTTGTTACGTGATATATATTCAAATATCATGTTTTCCATAAAATTATCTCATTTTTTATTAAAAAAAAGTCTATTTTTTTCAAGGTCACTTCTATATATGTAAAACTAATTCTTCTAGTTTATAATACATATAACTACATATGTACATATTATATTTAATTTATTATTATTATCAATATGGTTTGTCATAAGAAAATAATTTGATACATCCTGGTTAGTGGAAAATTGATCCTTAATGAGACATTGTCCAAAGATAAGGTGTGCGATTTATATACATATACATATATATATATATTAAAAATTATATATATATATATATGAATTTATAATTATAAATATAATTTCAATATATTTTTTAAGGGTATCAATATTTTTTAGGATATCATATATTACGAAGATATAACATGTGAAATGAAAAATTAAATTAAACTATGAAATTACATTTTCTCTTTCTTTATGTTTTTAATTCTCGAAAACTCTTATCTTCTAAAAATACCTTAATTATATTAATCATAAATTTTTCTTAACATGATATATTTATTAAGAGATGGGATTTGGGGGGGGTTTGAGTTCATCTATAAGGGAATAGTAATTTTCCCTAGGATAGTTGAGGGCTTGTTTATACTTTTCAAGAGGGTTATTTTTCTATTTTAATATTGAATAAAAATTTATAACCAATACAATCCATTAAATAGTTTTATTATTTGACATAATGATTCAAATATAAAAAATGGATTTTAGCCAATTAACCCCGTTATGAAATGAATTACAATTTTCAATGAAACAAAAATTGGAATAAATAAAATTTTATATATTTTTGGGATTATTTGGGAATTAACGTTTTTAAAATAGTTTTTAGTTTTGAAAAGAATATTTATTGTTTTAAAATGACTGATTTATTTTTTTAAATTTATATTCCTATGAAATTATCAATTTATAATTTATTGATACATTATTTCATAATTATTATTATGTGAAACATGGGGTATTTAGAAAAGATATATTTTTACTATTCGCATAAAAATTTATTTATTTTATAAAATTAGATGAGAAATCATCCAAAAAAATATCAGCATAATGATTCTAAAAATTACATTAATTTTATAAAAAAATATACAATATTTAATAAATATATTAAAATTGGTTATTTTATTAAATATATTAAAAAATTATTATAAGCTATTTTATTGCACTATTATTGATATTTTATTATTAATATTTATTTTATAGGATAATTATATTCATATTTTCAGGAATTAATCCTGAAATTTGTTATCTAAATAATATTTTTTTATTTTCTGGAAAAATTACCATGTGAATTGTCAGATATATATTCCCAATGGTATGTTTAATATTACTAACATTAATTTTACTACACATAACAGTCAAGAAATGAATACAATAGTCACATTACTACTCTCAAGGTCACATTACATCCAACAAATACATCATAGTTCATTCAAAATCTACTACAATGCCTCAAAAAATACTACACTTTTATTTTATAATATTCCTATTGGTTTACTAATATATTTGTAAAATATTATACTGTCTTTTAGGGGTATATTATTTTACTAGATTGGAAATAATTTTTTCCAAACCTCTATTTGATCATTTCCACTACTTCTTATATTGACTCATCATATTTTTGGTTATTCCATATCTCTTTGACTATGTGAGTTATATTGTTCCATCGAAAATTGGATCTATTGTCCAATATCATTAATGGATTCTCCATATACGACAGATCACACTACAGTTCCACCAACCCTCGTATTCAGTACATGTGATTGATCGATTGTGTGATTCTTTATTAATGATACATAGAAAGCATCAGAAACATGAGTGATGTTTTGTGAATTTACGTCAAATAATCCTCTAATCCTATGTGATTAAGGATCACTAGGGGTCAATGAACATAGGTCTAGGATTCTATTTGTTTCCAAACCACACGGCTCTATTCCACTATGAGATTTAATGGAGAACACTTTCATTAACATCGAACACAAATGCCTCGTAAATGATTTCAATCATATTTATTCTACTATCTATGAAAATAGTTTTTAATCTATTATGTAGGTTAAACATTATTTTTAATATCTTTTATAGGATCGAGTCCATGTAGAATTCATTCAACAAATTATCCCTGTTATGTAGGATTTCTACTTAACATCATATACAATTATTTATATAGATCTGTTTGAATATTCATAAGGAAGCTGATGTCGTATGAGAACTCAAATAAAGTGAGTTGGGGACCATTTCCACCTTCAAATTCCATTTAGTATGATTTTTCAGGTCATCGAGTGTATGGAGACTCTATTCAGATTGGAAATCAGTTTAGGGGTGATATGATGTTTTGAAATTCAGATAAATATTTAAATAATATTTTATTTTTCTAATGAATTTATAATTGTGAATTAAATCATGATAGTATATGGTTAATGTGGATTCCCATGTATCCCCCCCCCCCACTTCATGTCCATAAATATTAACATGTTTTTCAAGAAATCGTTATGAATATTGGTGAAGTGGGATGTCTTTGTGATTTTATCCACTAAAACCCATATCACATTTCATAATTTGAATGTATTTAAGAGATTGGTGGTATCTTCTATGATGATGTTCTCCCTTATCTGTGGGGATAAGAGATATAGTTTAATAATCCATATTCGATATTATAAATGTAGTTTATCTTTATTACCTACAAAGAACATTCTGGTGTATTTATTATTTACCTTCTTTATATTGTCCCACAAAATGTTCTCTTAATTTTCATGGTATATTATGGTAATTCTAGGATAAAAGTATAATGATGAGTTATTTTCATTATCAAAAATCCCATTCATTATCATAGGTGATTGAGTCACATACAATCTGGTTCCAAAATTAATGTCACTATATTCATCCATATGAATTTTATGAAGCATCCCCTCCATTACAAATTCCACATTTGTTTCAAGATTTAGATAATCTCATTGTTTAGCTTTGATCATTTCATTTATTTATTATTGTGAAATCATTTTTTAAATTTAGTATTTGATCCCTATAGATATGATATCCACTTACATATATTGACTATCGATGAATATTGGGTCTATCTCATGTTACATCATGGATATAATAGTTGATAATTTTTTGTTATGATGATTAGCTCCCATATTATCAATTCCAAGATAGTAGTTAATATAGTAATCGTACTCCTTGATTGAATCTAACCACCACTATTAATGTGTGGTTGTCTCGTTTTTTTAGAATATTTATATTATCCTTTTCTTATATTTATATTTTTCGAACTATCACTATAGAGGTGGAGTCTCTAAATATTCAAGGAGAAGAACATAGGTTCTAACTCTAGATCATCCATAAGGTATATATACTCATGGTTCTTTAACTGTTGAGTGGAATATGCTTTATATTTATAATTTATAATGATTAATAAATGAAATCGTTCATTTTAAGAATCATTGTGTTTCACAAACATCATTCTGCATGATAGTAGTATGAGTACATGTGTAGTGACTATCCTTTTCTTGAGATCAATAACTATTTCATCACATTATTACATACAGAAAGATAATAACAATTTTCATGTTACATTGGTGTGTGGACTTCAAAATTATGGGAAATTTCTCAAAAAAATGATAGTAGTACCTATCTATGTTAAGAATAAATTCATTTTTTTGACACTTAAATTTTTGATTTATTCCCCAATTTAATTTCACTTTTAATTGTACATTAAAATTATATCACTTGTGATCACTTTCCCAACAAATTTGACTTACTGTATCCAAATGTGTCACTTTATAAACAACTCGTATTTTTTAACCTTCAATATTATAGTTATAATAATTCTAAATTTTAATTCAAGTTTCTCAATTAAATTGGATTAAATGATAATAAATTAAATAATAACTTCCAGTAATTTAAAAGAAACACTCTAAATAATCTATTCATTAAATACAAGAAGATTATAGGGGAATTAGTAAATTCAAAGGGAATCTCTATGATCTCATATTTTCCATACCTTGTACAAAAGGATGAATTTTGAATATAATTATTTTTAACATTTATATGATAATATCAAAATTGATGAACCACCGTTATAAACTATATATATGTAAAATTTTGATAAATAAAATATTCGATCCTTGGAATGGGATACCTTTTTATTATTTTGAATTTTTATAGAAAAATTCACCAGATAACCTCATGTTGACACATTGGGATATATAAAACCTTTTCAATATTTTCTTACAACTATATATTTGGATATTGGAGTGGAACCTTATATATGAACTATTGGTAAATCAACCTTTTGATCTGGGGAGCTCAAAGAAAATATTTCAGAAATAAATCATTGTTTAACAATATAATAGAAATTTACTACTAATTGATACATCAAATTTATTCAACCATTATGTTTTTTTATAGACATCTCTGCATTAATGTATTTATTTTCTAATTCATAATCTCTAAAAAACATACATTATATAAAGTCATTCCTAGAACCAAATTATAATAAAATATTTTCATTTTTTTATGTGATGTGTTTTTTTAAATCATTTTCATGTTCTACCTCAACGTTATTGATGTCATAACCTTTTCCTTAATAATTTTCTTGTATTGGTTGTTGATGATGAAAAACCCCAATGACCAGTTGTTTATAGAAATATTTTGTAATGTACCATATTTCTCTATAATTTACACAATAATTCATGGGTAGTTCATTTGGAAGTTACTTCATTTACCCCAAACAGGTTGACTTAATTCACCATGGTTATTTGAAAATTATGATTTCGGTTGACTTATCTCCTATAGATGAAACAATTCTATGTATCATAGAGTCAATTTCCATAATGCTTATTCTGATAATTTTAATATGTGGGTGGTTTTATCATCATTCCACTTTTTTCATTTTTATTTTCTATTTTTAAAATCCATTTTATGTTTTTTATATCAAAAACCAAGGGATCATTCTCCAATATCCATCTTTAATTTTTGTTATCATCATACTACTTCAATATGACACATGGTGTCTCTAATAGATATTTACTTTAGAAGGTGTGGTTTAAAACTATTAAATAACTAATCTATTTCAATATCTTTTTTTACAATAAACCATAATTTATATCATTTGTAAAAATAAAATTATTAAAAAAATCAATGATATTTTCCCAATCCATTTTATAAATGGATCATAATTATCTTTCAATATTTATTTTTATGAGTTCTCGAGGAATATAGTTTATGAAATAACACTTCTAATTATTCCAACATCATCTCTACAATTTTATCATTTGTCTTGGTATTCCGTATCAATTCCCTCTATTCATTTGTGTATCTTTATAAATGATAGAATACTAAATTTTATCCCTCCACCACTATATTTTTTATAACATAAAATTTATTCTCCATTGAGTTACCCACTGTTCTATAACAATTGGATTAGAGGATCCACTAATCATTAGTGGTCATTGCCACATAAATAACTAAATATATAGTTTCTCTTTCATCAATTATAGGGGTCATTCCACATGATTTTGGATATTTTTCACAACCTGAGATAACTAGTATAGAATTTATATAATGTTTGGAACATTACAACCCATGTAACTTAAGTTATCATTTGGAAAATCATTTCATTTTCCCTCACTCAGGTGGGTAGTTTTGTTTATCCTAGTTCACAATAATTTATAAATGGAAAATGATTTTAACAAAAATAAGACAACGTAAAATAAATAAATAAATTTTTATGTAAAAACTATTTCTACGGTCATATCATTCGTAATCCTGATGTTTATTTATTCCAAAAATTCATTCCTCTAAGACCATGTACAATAATCATTTTCATAAATTAAGATGAATTATTATTTTTGTTACTTATTCTTAATAATATTTTGTAGAATGTATTTTAGTAAATAAATAATTTTTTCCATTATTTCAAACAAGGTGTGTAACAAGGAATCTTAGTGGTTCAACATCCGTCAATCTTGTTATTCCAAATACAACGTTTTGGGGATAGTACCCATTGTTAGAGCTGTTCTAGTTCCCCCTTCAATTGTAGTATCTTAATATGGATTCCATTACTCTTAAAAATAAAACTCATATAGTTTATTAAAAAAGGATATATTCCTTTAAATTTAAGTATTTATGGGTTTTACATTGTCATTTTTGTTTCACAATTCAAAACCTAATTTAAAAATTCATATGATACCAAATATAGTGATAGAAAAACTCGTATTTGACTACAATAATAGTTTTAAAATATTCAACATAATTGTGATATATTGAAGTATAAAATCGTTTGACATCATTTTAATTTTAGGAACATAGATCACATGTATTTAATATAATGAAAAAAATATTTAAATTATACTTTTTTATCCTCTTAATAGATATAAAATTTTCTATAGAACTTATAATTACATGAGGAATCGATACATTGATATGGGTGAACTAAAAGCCTTGTAATGGGATGAATAATGGAGATAGATCAGTAGTACAAGTATTAGAATAATCATGATCATTATAATAAGAATCATTTAATTATCATTAATATGAGGAAAATATTTTATAATGGAATAGAATGTAGAATAAGAAAAATAATGAAACATACTTTCATAGTAGTAAAATACAACTCATTATTGTGAATAATTCCGACTTCTTGCTCACACATAAATTTTTTTCATAAATCCTTACATCATACTTATGAAAAAATATAGAATAATTTTCATAGATAATGCATAAAATAGAATGATATATATCATATTACCTAATGAATTATTGGGATATATAATTATAATCTCACTCATCAAAACATAAAATTCTTATAATCATGAAATATATATTGAAAGAGAACATATAACAATCACACACATAAAATATGCCAATAGAACATAATGTGATTAATAAAGAATTTCTTCGATAATATATCATTAAATAACATTTTATGTTAAAATATCTTTAAGGTATATCATAATTTTTCATATATGATCATTTTTCTTTAAAGATAAAATAACTTGAGATGAGTCAATGATGTGTTTTGGAAAATAATTATTTTTTTGAAAAAAGATTGTTTTTAGCATCGAAATAATTTTTTCATGGTGAAAACATATATATCCCATGAATGTTAAGGGGTAGAGTATTAAATTTTCATCTTAAAGATTTTTTAGGAATACCTATACAAAAAATTTTTTAAAAGGGGTAATGGATCCTATAACATTGAGTCTGTCATTATTCTATCATGTTTCTATCTCTGAAATAATAAAAATAGTATTATTAATAAATTTTAGTATAATTTATTTATTTCAATCTTTTAAATCATTATCATGTATTACCATTAGTCTCTAAATGTTAATTCCCTTTATTAATGTTAAAAAAATTCATATCATGTTGTCCAATTTGTTTTTCCACTTTGTAATTTTTTCCCTGAGAACCAATGCATAAGTAAAAATAATTCTCAATGTTTAGAATAAATTCAATTCCATATTTATATATAATATATATATATTGTTATAATAATAATTCATAATGGATATGATTACAATAGAATTAGGAAGGCCTCATTAGTGGTCAATCGACTACTAACAGGGAATTGTACAAAGAGGTGGTGGGAGATATATATTATGTTTTTTATTACCTATTATATTTATTTGGAAATTATAATTATTAATAAAATGTTAAAATAATATTTTATTATTTTAATATAGATCATGTGATAATAGAAAAGGATGATATGATATTATAAAATTAAAATTAAATAAATAAAAAAAATGAAATTACATTTTTATTGAAGTTGTTATTTTTATAAAACCTTTCACTTCATTAAATACAAGTAAAATATTAGGGAATAATGTACCTAAAGATTATATGGTTATTGTGGTATGATATCTGGGTTGTGTTTTTTAATTTGGTATTTAAGGGATGAGTGGATTATCATGGTAGGGGTGAAGGGTTATTTATAAATAGGGAGATGAGTATTTTTGATATATTTTTTTATTAAAATATTCTACTTAAGGTATAAAATTACATAGTTGTATTTCATATAAAATGTATTAAAAAAATATTGGCACAAACCACCCCAGGTCGACCCTGAACCGATCAACTGAGTTGGTCCGCGGCATGGCCCGAAGGGCATTCCTGATCACAATGGGCTAGAAACTAGTTCAGGAACCAATGTAAAATAGTTGGGAACAATTTTGGCCGGTTTTGAAAACATAAATAAATTAAATTAATAAACTAAATAGATAACACTAATAGTAGAAATGAAATAATGTTATGCAACCAAACGTACCTCCAAGTGACCTCATTGGACTCCACCAGACAGAGAACGATGATCTATATAAGATAAATTTAACTCTAGAGGATCCAGAAAGAGAAATGATAATTTACGTGTGAGTATAAAAATTCTCAGTAGGAAATCATCACAGAATCAATGAATTTCCCTTACCAAAAAAATCCATTAACTGTTGTTTCTAAATACAATTATGAAAAAAAAAATTCATATTAGTTGATAAAATGACCATTTTTTAAATCAACACACACACACCACCTTTCCAATTTTTAAATATTAGATTACCATTTTTAAAATTAATACCCCAAACAAGGAAATATTGAACTAGTAAGAAACAAAAAACAGGGAAAACTCAAATTAAAAGGAAATATGTTAAATACAAACTCGCACTGAGATCAAAAAACCATAAGTGTGGAGATACAAAAAATAAGATAAATAAAGTAACCATAGTTGATCCTAAACAACCCTAGAATACCACTAGACATACTTGGTTCGAATCCACTTGTCGGTGTATGTTTAAGCCACTAAGAATATAACCAACTAGCCTCTCCCATCTATCCAACCTAGTGGCACATCCCACAAGGCCTATCTATGATCCATGGGTACTAACCCATCTAATTGAAGCTATTTAGAAACCATCACTCGATCCATTAATATATTCACATGAACCCATGGTAAAAGTAAAAAAGTTTAAGTGGGAGACCCTAGAAAGCTTGACTCACCTTACCCATCACCACCGCACTTGCATACCCAAAACACGAAAATCACCTATATGATAACCCATAGATGTAAGTACTAGATAGAGGTGCCCAATATATATTTGTGTGTGTGTGATAATATACAATGATACAACATGACCATCACATCATATAAATATCAAAACAATTTTATAAAATAATTGGAATTTTCCAATCGGGAACTTGAACTTATTGAACCATTATCATTT
This sequence comes from Viscum album, assembly GCA_963277665.1. Taxonomy (NCBI): domain Eukaryota; kingdom Viridiplantae; phylum Streptophyta; class Magnoliopsida; order Santalales; family Viscaceae; genus Viscum; species Viscum album. The sequence continues at coordinate 914,494,428 of OY728164.1, read as the reverse complement.
ATAAAATCAACACAAAACATCACCTTCAAAAGTAAATCATCAAACAGTCCCTTATGCCTCACAAAACCAAAATAAATTTACTAAAATAATTTTCCAAGAGTTTATAAAACAATGTGAAACACCACTTTTCCAATATCCTTCTGAATTAGCATTTCCAAACTTCTGTAAAAACGTGAAATTTTATAAAACATTCCGAACATGGAATTTATTTCATGTCCCAATCTATTTAAAAACATGATAAAAACATAATACACACATAATTATTTCTAACAAACATATATTACACAAAAAAATCCATCAATTTAAAACCCACCCTTCAAGCTGCTTGAAAAAATAAAACCAAAAATAAATTATACAACATTTGAGAAACCATGGATCAATGTAAACTCCTATTTGAGATGCCATAATCATTTGAGTGAACATCTATATGTGCACCTAGTACCCCCATGGATGTGACTACATCCAACGGGAAACATTAATATCTATGAAAACACTGAAAATCAAATCCACTAAAATAACATTTCCTTCAAACCAAACCCAAGAACTCACATAATTTGAAAATAACATGCAGTGTATTATCACAACCCATGTAAGTCCTTCCAAAACATTTAGACATGTCTACCAAACCATCACATCATTAAATTATACACACAAAACAAAATTCACATTCCAATAATACCACTACCACATTAATAAGGTTAAAAATTTCTCACCCCCCCCCCCCTAAATTCAATGTCAACTTAATAAAACTCTCAATAAAAAACACCACCCGAATCAATCATTTGGACTATTCAAACCCAAATGACATTTAATCAAACTCATTTGATGTATGAATAACTAGGAATGATTTAAAATTGACATCATTGACTATTTTAATCTAATTATATTACCCATGAAAACATTATAATAAGCTAACCGAATTGGTTATATAGATATGAGTCATGTTTCAAAACTATACAAATTATAATTTTGAATTTAATCAAACATAATGGGTGGGAAACGCTTATTAAAGGCTATACAATTGAATAAAAATTATTTTTAGAAACTTCTTCCTCTATAAAACACTAGAATTTCCTAATCAAAATGCATTATAAGAATTCAAATCAAGTTTAAAAATTAATTAGATGAAATACAGTGTCATGGGAATGCATTGGAGAGAAAAAACATGGATGCACCTACCTATAAATAATTTTAATTCAACTAAACATTACTAGAAGGAAGAAATGATCGTCATGGACCCTTCACACGCCTTAAAATCCATGAAAACCAAACTAAACCAAAACCTTATTTATATCAGTTCATAAAATGTGAGAAAACCCCAAAAAATGAAAGGAAACTAACTAGAGGGGGGACACTACTGGAAGATAGAAACAACACTAGATATGGGTTAGTTCTGGAGAGGGTCACACCGAACTGGGGGTCGCACTAGAGTAGGACATGTTGAATAGTGGTGTTGCGTTGGTGCATGACTCCCTGAATAGGGGGGTCGCACTAGAGAAACCTACATCGGAATGGGGGGGTCACATCGGAGCAGATCATGCCATACATGGTGGGGAGTCATGCCGATGTAGGCCACTAGAGGTGAAGAGTCATCTATGGGTTGTGCGCATAACAGGGTAGGGGAGGGGTGTTATGTAGTATGAGGGAAGGGGTGATGCAAGGGGTAGAGGAATTAGGTTTATTTTCGTTTTTTTATTATTATTATTAAATCCTTACATTAAATGAATAACAAAAATAACAATATTATAAATATTATTAACAATATTAACAATAATATTAATATATTAATTGTAAATATAATAAAAAAATTAATAATATTATTATTATAATTATTATTAAAAATTAGAAATATTATTTTCATAAAATTTTATTTGTTTATTTTAAATATTATGCAAACATAATGTCACCTTAGCTAATCACATGGTTACCACTAACCATGCTTTGCCCATTCACTGACCTGAAACCCACCAAAATCATCAGGCATCAATAAAATTAAACCAACACTCATCCTCAACATCAACAAGAAAAACCAATGCTAAGAAATAATTAAATAGATTAATTTGAAAGGATGTGGTGTGATAATTTCCACACAATTTTTTTTTCTTCCACTGGAAATTCAATAATATGAAATATAATAAAAAATTGATTCCATTCCCAAACGCAACTAGAAGAAACTATAAAATATGAGGTGACTAATTATTCTCCAAGTCAGACATGAACGATCTTGAAAAAACCAAAACCCAAAACAATATTAGATTACTATAGGGTTATCCCCACAAAAATGATTCTACTTGTATCGAAATTAGAACCCAATACACCACCCCAATGAGGGGGGCCAACATGATAACTCTAAAATCAAAACCAACACACATAAGTTCTAATCACAATCATAGAATGACAAATGATTCAAAGAAACAAGAATCAAATAGGCTTATATTCTTGGATTACTATAGAACATGTCCATAATAACTTTAAAAAAATGGTGAGCTTACTACAACTTAACAACATTATTAGATGAAAACAATAATGAGAAATCATTAAATGTTCCAATCCCATCATTGAACACAAAACCAAGACCGATGATTCACACCCCCCAGTAACTCCTGACTGTGCGCGAGCTTCCCCCCAATACCTATGTTTGGGGCTTCGATGGCTAAAGAATTTCATTCCTCAAAGTCAGGTATGAGAATACCTTGGTAATAACATTTTCACCAGGACACACTTTTTACAAAACTTAGCTATATGTTCTATAAATTAGTAATGATGGCACGTCATTGGATGGATGCGACATGATGGCTTCGAGTGCCTGAGCTGGCCATAATGGGGGAACACAACCGAATGATCTGATGAATGTGAAGCCAAAACCAATAAATATGATTCCATAAAAAATAATTCCACTTGAATCCACACCTATATAGATGATTAAACCTTTAGAACAATGATAGGAAATGAATTAACATCAATCTAAATTCTGGGAACCTTCTCAGCTAGGAACACTTCATCTACCTACTTATTGAAATGATGGTCCTTTGAAGGGAGTACTCGCTCTTTAATATCTGGGAAAATACCCCAAATGAAGAGATAAGTCTTCATGAAATCATGTGATTTTTCCTCCATAGAAATTAAAATATTTTCCATAACGTTTTCAACGTAGACCTCCACGGACTACTAGCATTGTTGAATACCCCCTAGATCTTCCCTTTTATGCATCTTCACCTCTTTAGGTAAGAACCATCAGATGAAGATAGATTTAAATACATCCCATGTCATCCCAAATTACATTGATGGCTGGGAGAAAAACTCCCATTTGTCCAGAACTAGATCTTTGAACAGACTCAAAATGACACACATTGATATCATCAAGATTTTTAATACCCTTTAGAAATGATCAATCTCTTTAATCCACTCCACTTCCTCTAGCAGACCACGATCAACACAAAGGATAGACAACATATGAGAAGAACCAAAAATTGTGTGTGAAACCTTATAAATCTTATACACCTTTCTGGGTAGAATTTTATGAACAACACCGAAAACATAAGGAAACCCAACATCAAATCAACGTACAATAAAAAGTAACATCCTGAATCAAAAGGACTGTCTAAGAAACCAAATAGATACGAAACCAAAAAATCTTTCAAAATCCCCCATTTTTATTTGAATTTCAAAACATCCATTTTGTGAGGAACCATTTTAATATTCCAAACCCTTTTTAAACCATATTTGAATTTACAAAATGATTTCCCCTTTCCAAAATCACCATTAGAAAAATAATAACATTCCTTTGGTTTCAAATAAAAACCCATGGATTACCAAGAACCGTTGCACATGTCTTCATCATAATTCTTCCATATGTGATAAAAAAACTTTCCATACATACACTCACATGTAAAAAAGTTCATATGGAGTACGAAATTCATTTCTTTAACATTTTCAAAAAAGAACCAAACTTTAAAGACAAAATTTTTTCAATTTAAAACCCAATTTTCCTATTTAAATCTATTTAAATGAAAACATTTTCATTACAAGAACATTTTCATTTTCAAAAATAGCCTAACAAAAACCATATCCAATACAAAAATCAACATGATTCAAACTACTAGAGTGAGGGACTATTATTCATGCTCAAATCTGCATTAGGGTAGTGGGAAATGCCCCAAGAATGAATCAATGAATATGAGGATATTTAACCCTTTACTTGGACTCCACATGGGTTTCTACTCAATGTGTAATCATGAAATAACACTGGATTTCCTTTTTTGTCATCCCTCAATTCAAATCAAATACAAAATACTCAATTCCCGTACAACCCCTAGAAAATTGAGGTTTGGAATGAGCAAGGGTTCATGACACCTATCTCGTACCTAACTCTAGAGTCTCATAAGTTATAATCTATATCTAATAGACACCAAAAATATAAAAGGGATTTACTTGATACTATTTAGTCACAAACCAGCTAAGGTCTACCCTTTTTCATCACACAAGTAGTTCTGTTGCATAGATCAAAGGGTGTTCTTGATACCCACATAATGGAAAATAGAGCCTAGAAGAAATGTAATATAGTTGGGAAAAAAATTGAAAATAAAAGACACATAAAAAATAATTAACCAAATGGAAAACACTATCAGTATAAATAAAATTATGTCGTGCAACCAAACGTACCTGCAAGTGACCTTGTGGGTAACCACCTGACATAGAACCACACCTAATGTTGGAGAGATACAACACTTGAGGATCCTAATAATAGAATGTTAAAGTACATGTGAGAAGTAAAGTTCTATTGAGTCAATAAGGATTTTTTATGAATTATACATTCTTTCATGTTTGGGGAGATTGTTGTGTCAATAATATTTCTTTATGGCTTCTACATTCCTTCACTTTTTGAAAATCAAAAACACCCTCTCTTAAGGAAAATTTCATTTTCCCTATGATTTTACTTGATATGGAAATTTTTCCATCCCAAAGAAAATTTATCCTTTCTAACTTTTCATTTTTCATTATACAACTTAAATATTTTTTTATATGTATAAAAAATCATATTCACATCCAAAACCTCAAAATCCTATAAATACGTAGTTATAGAACATTCTGTTTTTAGGTTTCGAATTCCAATTCTGAATGATTGCAGTACATACTCCGAATATTATGAGTTTAGTTTCTGAATTCAAATTATTTCAGACTCTGAACATTGTAAGTTCAGACTCTGGAATTCGATATAATTCAGGTTATGAATTTCTGAGAAACAGAATCTAGATATTCTTGTATTGTAGACTCTGATGTATATTTTTCATAGATTGAAAATCCCATTTTTTGTTAGACTCCAAAATTTCATTCTGAAAAATGATTTTGGTTAAACAACTATATTTTTTCTTTATTATGTTTTTGGTTATAAAATGATGTAGTGAATTAAGTTACTTACTAACAGTTGTTTAAGTGACATGTATACAGGTCCCTCTGAAATTCAAGGAAAAATATGACCCTTAGAGGAGGGAGTCGACCGTTAATGTTGTACCTATAACTAAAACCTCATTTGAATAATCTCACCACTTTTTAATTTTGCAATTTCTGTGATTATAGAGATTATATTTTGTTAACTTGTTATCTAGAGTGAGAGAGGATCATTCAACTCTCAGTTCTTCATGCGGATGTTCGGAACAACTTGTTCGGGTGTGAACAACTTTTTCAAACATTGCTTCATGCAGAATTGATTCATGTAGAGGTGAAATTTCCTTTAAATCAGAGACTTCAGGTTGTGAAATCATAGGTTATTATTTCCTTACTAATAAGATTCTATATTCATTAATTTAGAGTCTTTATATTTTAAACATTAGTTAAGTTTTATTTCTATAATTACATTTTGGAACCTCCTTCTTTTCAGAATTACATTTCCAGAATCTAGTCAGTTTGTTGAACTACTTCCATTTTCGAAATCTAGTTAGTATTTTGAACTGGTTACATTTCCAGATCATCATTTTCGGAACATGATTTTTGGAACATCATTTTTAGAATGAAATTTACGAAATCAAGCATGTTAATAGAACTAAGAGGTGTTGTGAATTTTGTTTATACAAAATTTCCATAAGGATTTTTAATGTATACAATTCAACCCCCCTATTGAATATTTAGTATCTATAGTATCATTTCTATTCTAAAATTGATCCTAAAATTTGTATCAGAAGAGATTACCTTATACCCTGAACAAATACTACAATTTGTTTCAGAGTTTTGGTTAAATCTGAATTAATCTCACGATTAGCATCAAAAGAGAAATATCTTCTTCATCATTTTTTCGTAATTAGATTTATGACTCATAAATTTCAGACTCATATTTTTCTTATATATACTCTAGTTCTATATTTTTCATGCTTAGAATATTTTTATCCTTGTTTACACAATTTTGTTACTAACAAGTTTGTGTGGAATGATTTTCATTAAGATGACAAGAATAAATGATGGTTCAATCGATAATCTAAAGCCTACCAGACCTCCTATTTTTGTTGGAAATGATTATGAGGACTGGAGAGATAAATAAAGACTTTTTTTATTAACACCGGAGTAGATAACTACCTAATGTTGACAGGAGACTATAAGATTCCTTCCAAACAATCTTAAACTTTTACTAAATAGGAGAAATCAAAATATCAAGCGAATTTCAGAGTCAGAAATACATTGATATGTTCCATGACTAAGAACATATATAGTCAAATATCTTTGTTTTAAGATACAAATAGAATCTAGAAAAAACATAACGTTACACATTTTGGTACATTTAAAGTTATATAGTCAAGAAGAGCTATTTTGAGAGCTAAATATCATGGATTTAACTTTCCTTATGGAGAACCTATAAAAAAATTTCAGCAAAGGTTCATGACAATTATGAATAGCTTACAGTCTATGTGACTAAATTTTCTTGATGATGAGGCACTTGTAGATAATATCATAGACATCATGCCAAATGATTCGGAGTCCAAGAGGACAGCAATTGACGAGAATAGGAAAATCACCAACATTTCCTTAGATGAGTATTTTGGAACTCTTTTTTAGTATGAGACTAGAATAAAGAGATAATCTTATAATTATTAAAAGAATAATGGTAATGGAGGTGTTTTTTTACAACTACTTCTAAAAATATGAAAGCCAAGTCTCCAAAAAGGGTTACTAGATCAAAGCCAAATAAAGTGACTATTCAGTCCGAATCTAGTGATACAAAAAAAATCTGAGTATGAGTTAGGTAATCTTGCTTAGAGAATGACCAATATTGTATCCCGGAAGAAATATAAAAATAAGTTTAAGAATAGTGACTACAAATAGAAGAATTATGGGTAAGTTAATTATTATGAAGGTAGAAGAATAGGTCATATCAAAACCGATTTCCCTCTTTTGAAATATAAGGATAAGAAGGAAAGGAATTAGTAGAGAAACAAGAAGAACTTCTACCATTCTAAGAACACAAAAAGTCTTAAATAAAATGATACTTGGAGTGCTAGTTGTGGAGACTCTTCGGGAAGTGAATCTTCTGAATATGAATCATCAGCACAAAAAATTATCGGATTCATTTCTACTACTTCTTTCCCAAATACATGTCTTATGTTTAAGGTATGCCTTGTCGAGGCATTAAAAAATTTATCTCATGATATGATTTATTATTCTGTACATATTACTTATAATGAAGATAATTCATCTTCAGATAATGAAGAAAGACCTTCAAATGAATAAGTATCTAAATTTGACTAGTAGTTAGAAGCAAAAAAAATTGTAAAATTTCTAAGAAACTAGAAAAGGAAAATACTATACCAGAAGATATTACAAAAGAGATTTCAGACCTCGCTAGAGATTATGAAGATAAGGAAGAGATTCTAGAAAAAACATTATATAGAACGTTAATAAGTAAATTCTGAAAAGGAAAACATTCTAAAGATCTTAAGAATTCTATTTAAAAAAATTTTAGGAAAAATATAACTCTAAGGAAATACTTCCTGAGGATAGGAATTTAGTCATTAGACTAAAATCCAAAATATATTCCCTTAGGAAACTTCTTTCCAACATTACTTCAAGTAAAGAAAATTTTGACAAGATTTATTATCAAATTAGACCTCAAGGAAATACTTCTAGAGTAGGTTATACTCAAAGAAAACCTGTTTTCAAAAACAACTATTTTATTCCATCTAGAGCCCATTTTTGTTCTAAATTTAAAAGTGGGGAACATTGGAAGAAAATTTGTTCTATAAACAATATTTAATCTCTTGGGTTTCATAAAGATTATTTTTATAAACAAATGTGGATACCCAAAATTGTATTGTCTAACAATATCATATCCCAAAAATTTTGGATTATGAAAGTCTTACACTCTTATCTTCATGAAAATAAAGAAAGCACCAACAAAAATACTTGTACATGGATAGTGTATGTTTATCGCATATGACATGTAAAAAAATCTTTTTTGAAAATATTATCAAGACAAAAGGAGGAAAATTAACTTTCATAGATAATTCTAAGGGAAAAATTATTGATACAAGTAGCATTGTTCTTCTTGGAAAAACATTAATGTCAAATGTTTTATTTTTTAATGGTCTTAAGCACAAGCTCATTAGCATAATTAAATTATGTGATAAATGTTACCTTGTGAATTTTAGGAATGACAAGTTCCTAGTGCACAATTCCAAGGAAGAGTTTATACTTTCATCCAATAGGCAAGAGAAAGTTTACACACTACACGTAAAAGACCATAGGAGCCAATATCTACCTTTCCTTACTGCAATGGATGATCATTATTGGTTATGGAATTGATGGTTAGGAAACTGTAACATTAATAACCTATGAAAACATTCTATGAAAAGACTATTTAAGGATCTATCAGATCATATATTTGATTCTTCAAAAGTTTATGATCCTTGTGAGTATGGAAAGCAACATAAATCAAGTTTTAAATCAGTTAGTGAAGTCTCAACTACTGATGCATTACAGTTTTTGTAAATTGAACTTTTTTTCCAACACAAACTAGAAGCATCAGAGGAAAATATTATGTCTTTTTCTTATATTATGATTACACTATATTTACATGCGTCTATTTTCTAGAAATGATATCTGATGCTTTTTCTTATTTCAAAACTTTTAGAGCCCAAGTTATAAATGATAAAAAATTTCCTTTGATAACTATCAATAGTGATCATGGAGGAGAATTTCAAAATTCTGATTTTGTAACTTTTTGTAGTAGAAAAGGCATTACTCATAACTTCTCAGCGCCCGAAACACCACAACAAAATGGTTTTATTTAATGAAGAAATAAGATTCTTTAGGAAATAACAAGAACCATGTTGAGTTAATATTCTGTAAATAAAATTTTTTGGGATGAGTTTAAAGTACTGCATGTTATACTATAAATCGTGTTTTGATTACACCTTTTCTTAATAAAACTCTTTATGAGTTATAGAATGGTAGAAAATCATGAGATTCCTTCCTCAAGGTTTTTGGTTGCAAGGTTTTCATTCTGAATACTAAATAAAATTTACAAAAATTTGAACCAAAATCTAATGAAGTAATTTTCTTAGGCAACTCCACAACTTCTAAGGAAAATATGATTTTTAATAAAAACACTTGTACTATGGAAGAAACAATACATGTTAAATTCAAAGAAACAGATCCTTTTGTTTTCAAACAACCTCAACCTACATATTCATATTTTTTTTCCAAAACTTATTATCAACCTTTGATAGAAGATACTTCTAATATGGAAAATGTTCAAAAAAGTATTTCTGAAACATTTACCCTAGAATAGATCCTACCATATGTTGATGAACATGTTTTACAAAACCCAAATCAGTTGTTTCTTAAGAATCATCCCAGTGATAGTATCATTGGTGATGTAAATAAACCTGTATGGACTATAAGTCCCTTAAGAAATAAATTAGAACATCTAGAATTTATTTCCCAATTAGATCCAAAAGCACTGATGTTGCTATAGGTGATGATAATTGGATAAAATCCATGCAAGATGAGCTAAATGAATTCGAAAGGAATAAAGTCTTGACCTTGGTTAAAAGTCATAAGAAACCTATTTTTGTTGGAGTAAAATGTGTCTTCAGAAATAAATGTGATTAAAAGGAAATCATCATAGGAAATAAAGCTAGATTAGTTGCTAAAGGCTATAATCAACAAGAAGGAATAGACTATGAATAAACCTATACTCCAGTATCTATACTTGAATATATTCGTATTCTATGTTCCTTTGCAGCATTCTTCAATTTGAAACATTTTCAAATGGATGTTAAATGTGCATTCCTTAAGGGTTATATTCAAGAAGAAGTTTTTTTAACAGCCTTCTTGTTTTGAAGATTCAAAACATCCTAAACATGTTTTCGAACATACCAAAGCTTTGTATTGACTTAATCATTCCCCTCAAGCTTGTTATGATAGACTTACATGATTTTTGCTTCAAAATAATTATATTATAGGAAATGATGATCCAACCATTTTTATAAATAATGACAAGAATTTTTTTTGATTGTCCAAATTTATGTTGATGACATTATATTTGGTTCAACTCAGCAATCATTAATTGATTCCTTTATACATCTAATGAATTATGAGTTTGAAATGAGTGTTATGGGTTAGTTAAAATTTTTCCATGGTTTTGAAATTTCTCAAAAACCAGAAGAATACTATATATCCCAAAATAATTATATTAAATATCTTCTGAAAAATTATGGATATGAAATTACTAACAGTATAAGTACTCCCATTGGTACCTAAAATACACTTGATCTTGATGAAGCTGGGAAACCAGTAGATCAAACCTCCATTCGAGGTGTGTTAGGAAGATTACTTTAACTGACATCTAGTCATCTGGACATAATTTTTTCAATAAGATTATGTGCAAGATATCAATCCAATCCTAATGAATTTCATTTAAAGGTAATGAAAAGGATTTTTCACTACCTAAAGTGAACCATGGATCTAGGACTCTTTTAAACTTCTTAAAATTATTTTGTTTTAAAAGGTTTTTCAGATGCTGATTTTGGTTCATGTGGAATGGATTGGAAAAGTACATATGGAACTTATCATTTCTTTGGAGAATCATTAGTTTCTTGGTCATGAAAAAAGAAACACCCAGTAGCACTTTCCACTACTGAAGCTAAATATGTAGTAGCTGGATGTTGTTGTTCTCAAGTGTTGTGGATGCAACACACACTCACAGATTATCGCATGAGTTTTACCAAAACACAAAAAAAATCATAATACTACTGTCATTTCCCTAAATAAAATCTCTGCACATCACTCTTGTGAAAAACACATTGATATTAGGCATCACATTCTTAAGTATAACACTCAAAAAGGGGATATCATTCTTTAATTTATGGGAACACAAGATTAACTTGCTCAAATTTTCACAAAATCTTTACCCTTTAATAGATTTGAATACATTAAACAGGTGTTCAGAATGATAACTGTAAGGTAATTATCCTTATTAACTCTCTGTTAAAACAATATACTTATAATAAAGAACAATTTTTCATAGGGGGAGGACATTTTTTTGTTACACATAAATTTTTTTCAGTGAAATATTTTTTGTGGTAAATATTTTTTCAGTGGTCAAGATTTTTTTACTTTACAATTTTTCAGAATGAAAATTTTCATACCTTAAATTTTCTGAATGAAGATTTTTTTATGTAAACTTTTTGGAATGATTATTTGTGTACATAAAATTTTCATAATGAAGTTTTTCATAATAAATATTTTTGTAGTTAAAATTTTCAGAATCTAATGTTTTCAAGAAGAATTCTATCCATTATAAATAATGTTCCTAGAAATCTGAAATGTATGTTTCCTTTTTAAATTTTTTTAATAATTATTTATTTATTTGTATTTCTATCTGTTTTTAAATTTTTTGTATTCATTTATATATTTAATTCAAATTTTTTTCTTAAAACCTCAAAAGATCAAATCCTACCAAAATTATTTGTGGCTATCATTTCATACATCAGATCTGATAAGAAGGTTTCTAAACCATTGGTTTGAGTATGGAAGCTGAACAGTCACACCAAACGCCTATATAATGGACCCCCTAATGGTTTTCCCACATCGAAATCCAAGATTTTGTATGCTGAAGCTCTGCCCTCTTACAAAATCTCATTATGAACTTTTCATGTTTCCTTAACACCAAATGTCTATCAAAGTCTCATTTATGAATGATATGTCAACTGTAAAGCCGATTCCTAAATGGAATATTTGTAGAGAATGTTTGGTTCATCCAAATTTCTTTTCTAAATATGATTATATAATCTCTAAGAACATCAAGTCGAATGGATGGGAGAGTGTTTTTTTATCAAAACCAGGAGCTCAAGATATTGTGTATCTGGACCTGTTGGTTATGTTCTATGAGTTATCAAAATTTTTCAAGGAGTAAGGAAAAGATATATTCTCTTTCAAGAGATATTGAAAGACTTATTCTCTTTCATACAATAATGGATCCATCTTTATTGGAGTCCCTTATGAAGGAGAAGCTGAGTTCTCTTCTCACAAGTTGTCGGAGGTTAAAGGAATCTTTGTTAAGGTGAAGACTATGGATTTCCTCGGTCTTTCAGATGTAAAGACTCTGAACATTGTTAACCTATCTAAAAATTATTGGATTACTGTGGTGTGGGCGCAAGAATTTATAATTCCAAGAAAAGGAAATAAGGATACTTTAATGAAAAGTGATATGTATATCCTGGATTTCTTAGTTAATATAAAATGATCAACTAGGTTAAGCATATTCTGATTACAATCGAGAATATAATGAATGAAAAAGTGAAAGCTCAGATTATTATGTACCCATCCATTCTATCAAAGCTGATTGTTCTGTGTTTAGAGACTTTCAAAATTCCTTGTAGTTCTAAGACAAGGTATTGCAAAGTCATGTTGGTAAGTGATGACATTCTGAGAAAGATGAATGTTGGATTTTCCAATGAATTAGAAGAATTTTATGACTTTCCTGAGGAAGAAGTGGAAGATATTTATAAGAAGAAAGAGGTATCTAAGACCACTAAGAAGGGAGGAAGGAAGAGGAAATTGAAGGATGTAGAAGAGGAGGAAAAAAATCCTACAGCCAAAGAAACCCAGTCTGCACCACCAAAGCCTAAAAAGAAAAAAGCATATCCGGATGAAGTTGTAGCTAAATTGAGGGAATATAAGAAAAATCGGAAGGAAGGGGAGCCTATGTTTGGATTAGACCCTGCTAAATCCATGTTTATGAATGAAAAGATAGCTAAGGAACTTGAAAAACATGAAAAATAAAAGAAACAAAATAAGAAGATGACTGATGCAGAGATTGTGCAATCTCTTTTGAAGGCATCAGAGAAAAAATCTGAGACATATCTGGTACCAGAATCTTTCCAATTAGAAGCATTACCTGAGACTCCAGGAAAAAATATTGTGATTCTATAATAAAATCAAGAATAAGTTGTTTAATAATAAAAAGTATAAGAAGAAGAAGAAGAAGCTAGAAGTGTTGACACCGAAGAGCTGATTAAGCAAGTTGTGGATTTTCATGAGAAGGAAAGCCCTTCAGAAAAATTATCACTCTAAACTTCTAAAACTGAATCTTCAAAGCTTCCCACCCCTAGGAAAGATGAGAAAGGTGAAGATGACAAGGATGAATATGAAGTAAATAAGCTTTCTAAATAAGAAAGGTCTAATCATGATTTCATTTATCCAGAGGATGTTGAGGCAGTAGCTGAGAAGGAAAAGGTTGATGAAGACAGAATTGTTCAACTCTATGATAGTGAACACAAATCCCCTAACCAAGAAGTACCCATTCCAAAAGGTGATAATGGAAAACATTTGGTTGTTGATACACCTACCAAGGTTGTGATTAAGAATAAATATGCTGGAGGATCATCAAAGAGGAAGGAATTTGTAATATATAATTAATCCTCACCAAGAAAAGTTTCTAATTCGGAATCATCTTCTCTAGGACATGATTTCAAGATTCATTCATTAAATAATATTGTTGGGAAAATACCATTATTTCTAGGTATTGAATTGAGATGAAAAATTCTTCAATACTCTTTAAGTCAGGAATCAGATTCAGTATCCATGGTGATGGATGAATGTGTTAATCTTGAGGCAAACTTCAAAACATTCTTCATATACTACGAAGCCCACAAGAGATTTTACAAGAGGATGACCCATTGGTGAAATAAAATTATGGAATATATGAGAATACTTGATGAGTTTCAAGAGAATTATAAGGAAGAATTTGAAACCAATGATGCGAATATCAAGGATATCACAAACAGTTTTGAGGAGAAGTTAAATTTGGAGCAGAATTCATAGACTCAAGATGTAAAAGATCTTAATGGGAAGTTGTATATAGTTTCTCAAAGCTGTATAAGGGAAATATATATATGAATCGAGATAGATGAAAAAATTTCTAATTATGAATATGTTTTAAAGAGGTAGGCAGAATCTCTCAAGACACAAGAATAAAAGATCAAAGCCTTAGAGAAGAAACCCGAGGATCCGGATCAGATTCTTAGTAGAGTAGAGAAAGACCATAATGAGCACATGAAGCTAAAGAAAAAAGTATAAAAATATGATTTCCAAGGAAACGGAAGGATGAACTTTCTTAAATCATATCTTTTGTTGTATTTCCTTCCCTATATAAATTTTTCCAATCATAATGAAATTTTTTGGTTGCTCTTTATATTTTTTGTTTGTATAGAACTAATATTTCAGGAACCACATTTCCTTTTCTATTCCCTTTAATTATTTTTAAAAATCACAAAGGGGGAAAAGTAATGAAATAGAAACCAATGAAAAAAAATACAAAGAAATATCCCTAAGTAAGGGGGAGTTCATCTTGGGGGGAGTTCATATCCAAGAAGATTTTCAGATGTAAAAATATGCTAAGCCTGAATCTGGAAGTCAAGAATACGATCCTTAGTGTTTCCAAAGCATAAGGGGAGTTAGTCATATTAAATTTTTTTCTCATGTTTAAATGAAGATAAGTTTTATTTACCAGTCCATATATTCTTTTTCTTTCCTTTATATCTTTTTCTTAAGAATGCTTGTTCTTTCTAAAAAGGGCGAGATTGCTGTGTCAATAAGGTTTTTTATGAGTTTTCCATTCCTTCATTTTTAGGGATATTGTTTAGTCAATAATATTTCCTTATGACTTCTACATTCCTTGGAGTTTTTTAATTAACAAACACCCTATCATTAGGAAAATTTCATTTTACCTAAGATTTTAATTGATAAGGAAAATTTTCCATCCCCAAAAATATTATCCTTACCTACTTTTCATTGTTCATTGAAACTCTATTTTTATAGGTAGAAAAAGTCGGATTCACATCCAAAACCTCAGAATCCTATAAATACTTAGTTATAGAACATTCTGTTTTTAGGTTCTGAATTCTAGTTCTTAATAATCTTAATACAGACTCCAAACATTCTGAGTTTAGGTTCTGAATTCAAATGAATTCAGATGCTGAACATTGTATGTTCAGACTCCATAATTCTAAAAAATTTAGGTTATGGATTCCTAAGAAACAAAATCCAAATATTCATGTATTATAGACTCCAATAGATTTTCTTCTTAGATTCTAAATTCCATTTTTGGTTTGACTCCGAACATTCTTTCTGAAAAATGAATTTCGTTAAACAACTATATTTTTTCTTACTTATTTTTTGGTAATAAAATGATGTCGTGCATTCAGTTACTTACTACCCATTGTTTGAGTCACACATATACAGGTCCCTCTAAAATTCAAGGAAAAATATCACCGTTGGAGGAGAGAGCCAGCCTTTAAAGTTGTACCTATAAATAGGATCTCATTTGAATGAGATCCTCCCTTTTTACTTTTGACAGTTCTATGATTCTGGGGATTATATGTTGTAAAAGTGTTTTCTAGAGAGAGAGGCTCTTTAAACACTCAGTGCTTCTTGCAGATGTTCTGAACAACTTTTTCGGGTGTGAACAGCTTGTTCAAACTTTTCTTCATGTAAAATTGCTTCGTGCAGAGGTCTGATTTCCTTAAAATCATAGACATCGCGTTGTGAAGTCAGAGGTGCCAATTTTCTTACAAATCAAGGGCTTGCAGGGATATCATGACAGATACCAATCATCGCATTGATGGCTTACCATGGATTGGGTAAGACATGATTTATTGAATGTATAAATCAAGGGACCTTTATCCAAGGTTTTTGGATACCCTACTGTATCACCCTGACCCCAGTTACCCAGAGTCGGTGCATTATGTTAATACATTGGCATGATTACAAGGAATCAAGTCCCGAAGGACCGATTACTTTAGCAGTATTCGAAAATAGATTACATACATGAATGTTACATTATACTTCATAACATACAAAATAACATAAATAATCCTTCACGAACGTCGTTATTTCCTTCTCTTAACCCTACATATCAATCACTATACACTTCTTGGAATCTTGGGAAAAATAAAACATAGAAAGAGGTGAGATCAGATGCTCATTAAGGATAACAATACAGCAGAAACTTTCATAAATAAGAATAAACATTTAAGGAAATGTATAACTAAAACAAAATCCTTTTAAACAATAACTTCAGCATAATATAGAAAAAATAAAATGAACTAATTCCATTTACTTATTCACATATATATTTTACAAGTCGAATAATCACATGGAATATCACTAACCACTTTCATAATGATGGAATGCATAATGTCGAACATTAATTTCTGTGTCAAGGCCTCGTTCCAAGACTTATGGGTTATCTATAACCGGAACACAACCCGAAGAGCCTCTGTAACCGGACTCTAACCTGGAGTGCCTCTAATAACCGGACACCAACCCAGAGTGCCTCTAATAACCGGACACCAACCCGGAGTGGCTCTAAAAACCGGACACCAACCCGGAGTGCCTCTAATAACCAGACACCAACCCAGAGTGCATCTAATATCTGGACACCAACCTGGAGGGTCTGCTATAACCGGACCCCAACCCGGAGGGATTAGTTTTACCAGTCAACAACCTGGAACATACAAGTCTAACACATTCATCTTAAAAAGAGGATTAAATATAACATAAACAATCGTATTAAAACTATCATAAGAAATTCCAAAAAATTAATCATAAACAATTAATGGCATAAATATAACTCATCCATAGTCAAACATATCATAAAACCTTAAATACAATATGGAAGATTTGTATCATAATAAATCAACTTCAAACAAGTGTAAAATTTATCAAAGGATGTTGACATAGATGAAATAAAAACTATTTGAGAGAAATATCTCTATTTCATGAAAACATTAAAATGTCACATAATTTGGAAAAGAATTAATTTAAAGACATTTTTAAATCAAAGTGTCCCATACCACTTTGAATCTTTTTAAAGTAATTAACATTTTAAAAACATTCATGTCCATATAAATAAATCCTTCGAAACCATTTTGATGACATGGACATTAATGAGAAAGATTTAGAACAATAAATATTTAAAACGTTTGAAATTATTTTTTAGTAAAAAGTCCCTTAAAAGAATCCCTTTGAAAACTATTTTATAAAACTTGGATATGGATAATAAATATTTCCCAGTAGATACTTACGTAAAAACTACCTCGGATAATAATGTTCTTGTGAAATTAATCCTTACCAATTTGGTAACTTACGAAACATAAAACCCATGAAAGAGGTACCATACAATGAATATGTAAATAAAAATAAATTAAAGTGTATTACACAAATAATACAATTATGGGTAGTACATACACCACACAAAAGCTAATAGTGAAAACATGGCATGAATCTCACAGAAATAAGGAGTGAGATGAAAACCCCTTACCTTGCACTTTCCTTTAGTCGAGGGTACGTTTAGCCTCCTGTATGAAGACTATAGTAAGTTATTAAATTAAACCATAACCATATTAATATTTACGATATCATACTTTATTCATTTATGACTTTATACTACCCATTTAATAGTAACTTCCATGTTATATCAATATTTCAGGTAATAATTGTTTTCTTTATCGTACGTGTTTTAACTTGTTACTCTTGATTGTATCACATAGATAATGATTTAAATACTTCCAGATTATAAAAAATGATTTATTTATCATATATATTTATAATATAAAAATTTATAATAGACGTATATATTAAATGGAAAACACCGCTTATGGAGACGGTAGTTCGTACGTACGCATAAACGTTGTTTCCGTTTTTACACAGTATTGAATACGATATATGTAAGTACATAAATACTTATATATATAAATATATATATTTCCAGTAGCATTATTATGTCATATATTACATACTTATTAGTAATATATAGTTTTATAATCATTGATGAATGGTGAACTTGGAAATGAACCTCATCGCGCCGTGGAGATGGTAATCCGTATGTACGCACGAGCAAAAATATCATTCTTTTGATATTAGTATAATATATAATTGGATGATATATCATATATACAGAATCATTATCATGTTATATTTATTATTTACATGAATTACACATCATTATTATACCCATCCAAATAATAATATATTGAATAACAATTACACCACAACGTGGAGACGGTAAGTCGTACGTACGCACGTATGGTGACATGTCATTCAAAGGATGGATAGAATACTGAATATGGTTGTACCATATTTATAATAATATCACATTATATATTAGATATTGGATTTTTAGTTTAGAATGGGAATAACAAAGAAAGAATAAGTTGAAGATGAAATGAACTTGAAAAAGGGTGGTGAAAACATTACCTCTTCTTCGGGTTCTTCCTTTTGATTTGATAAAAAGGGCTCCTTAGTATGGATTTATGATCAAACTAATGCCCCTAGGTTGTAGTGAGGGAAGTTTAGAGAGTATTTGGGCTGGTTTTGGAAGATCCAAAATGCTCGGATGGTGTGAATTAATGAGAAGGAGGAGTTCCCTTTTATAAGAGGGGTGA
Source organism: Viscum album (assembly GCA_963277665.1). Classification (NCBI taxonomy): domain Eukaryota; kingdom Viridiplantae; phylum Streptophyta; class Magnoliopsida; order Santalales; family Viscaceae; genus Viscum; species Viscum album. The sequence continues at coordinate 914,475,493 of OY728164.1, read as the reverse complement.
GGGGCACCTTTGGAAAAGCTAGAAATATTATTTTATAATAATTTTATAATCATTTTCTAATGGCTCCAAAGTGGATTATTTAAATTTTAAGGTGGGGATAGGTCGAAAAACACTCATCCAATAGGTTTTAGACAGGTTTGGGTTACTATAATAACCTTATCTTTAAGTATTAACTCTTAGTTAATTAGTTTCACTTTTACAATGTCTCTGTATTTTTATATTATATAGTTAATAAACATACTATATACATAAACTAGACCCCAAAGTGGTACATTAATGATACACCTATCATTATATAAGACTCTTGGGTGAATCGTATATTTTTAGGAATTTAATATCAATTAATAATATAGTATTTGTTTTAAAAACTCTTTTATGACAATTTTGATACTATTCAGTAATTGATTTTTGTAAAACTCATAATAGAATTATTACTTCTAAAAGAGTTACATAAATAAATAATAACATGTCATATTATCCTATAAAATTATTGGTATTTATAGAAAGTCTCAAATTACATTTATTTGGATATTTATAATATCAATTATTATAATTTTTCATTAATTATATAATTACCGCATCACCATTGTGTCATAAATAAATTAAAATCTGTTGTGTAAAAATTATAAATAAACTTCCATAATGTAGGAAATATTTTTAACTTTCTAATTAATATTTATAGTCTAAAATCCAACATATATAACCCTATCTAAAATTTTTTTTCTAAAATATATATGCTTTTTTCATTTTTTGTATTTATTTTAACTTAATTAAAATAAAGTGTCCCTATCACCTACAAGTGGATCCATGGGGTCCCAAAATAGACCCAAAGATGCCCAGGGTCGGACATGTATCCACAAATAATGTTAGGACACGTTTTAGGGTAATTTAATATTATTATAGTATTATTTTTTAACCCTTATTTACTGGATTTACCCTTTAACCATGGTAGATAAAATATTTACCAAAATAATTATTCAAAATGTCTAAAAATAAAAGTTACCTATTTACAAAATTTGGAAATCCTGATTCCAAATATGGACTCCATTTTTCCAAATTCAAAACACAGAAGTGGCAGAAATTAATTTAAAATTAAATCCCGCTGTCAAAACAAAAAGCGTGTTTTTAAGATATAATAACTATCAAAAGATTGATACTTGTTTATTTACGGTTTAATTGTGAAATTATTTCCAATGACCAACATTTTTTTAAATCGTAAAAATATATTCTAAATATACTTTAAAACGACTAAAATTCATAATTTATCACAATTAATTATTTCTATTAAAAAAGTTGTTTTTAATTAAACTTTAGTAATTTTCACTATTCATCACAAAATGAGAGTTATCCGAAAAGTACTAAAATTTCACCCTAGGATAATTTCGATATTCCGAATCCAAAAATGAACTCCATTTTGAGAGATAAAAATTATAAAATTTCATAAAGTGGGTATTACTATTAATAACGGCAACATTGATTGGTCGTGGTGTGTGTTAGAACTCGAAGTTGTGTACAACACACGCTACTGTATTATTCAAAGAGAAGCATACCGTAGATGCTTGGGGTGTTACACCTACTCTCTATATTAAAATATTTAATACTTGTTACTTGTACTATTTCAATTTTGTTTCCCGCTGTAATTATTGTTAAAAGTATAACTATTTTATACTTAATTTTACATGTACTCTGATTAAATAACATTTTATACACATTAAGGTGGATTATTTATTTTGTAAACATTAGTTATCTTTCACTTTCAAAATTACATTTTAAGAACCTCATTCTTTTCATAATTACATTTCAGGAATCTAGTCAGTTAGTTAAACTAGTTCCATTTTCAGAATCTGGTTCTTCTGTTGAACATGTTACATTTCCGGAACATCATTTTCCGAACATCATTTTCATAACTTCATTTTCAGAAATTCATTTCCGGAATCAAGCAAGTTATTAGAACTAAGAGGGGTTGTGATTTTTTTTAAACAATATTTCCTTAATGTTTTTTAAATTTTACACTTCACCCCCCTTTTGTATATTGAGTATCTACAGTATCATATCTATCCTACAATCGATCCTACAAATTCTCATAAGGAAATCATCCTAGAATCCATGCATTTCACTTCCTAATGAAATCCATTAACACCATTTTGAACATATCGATATGAAAAGTTTTTGTACTTATTAATGTAGATAAAATGCCATTTTTATTTTAAATCAACACACATAAGATGTATTTCATTTTTCAAAATACGATTTTACCATTTTAAAAACCAAAACCCCAAAAAAATGAAATACTTCTTATGAAAGAAACAAATAGACCTTGAAAATTGAAATTAAACTGATAGATGCTAAAAGTAGTCTAGTATTGTGATTAGAAACCCCAAAGAAGAGAGATACACACAAGTAGATAAATAAAGTTACCATTGGTGATCCTAAACATCCATATAAAACCCATGTACATACATGGTTTAGAAACACCTACCAACATATGGTGAATCCCATAAGTGTATAACCAACTACTCTCCCTAAACTAGCCATCCCAGTGGCACATCCCACCTGGCCTATCTGTGATCCAGGTGGTACCAACCCATCAAATACGGGATGATCAATAATCCTCACTTTATCCCCAAAAAGATTCCCGAGAACCCATGGTAATAGTATATATGGTAAGTGTTAGTTCTTCACATGCGTGACTCACAATACTAGACACCACTGCACTTTCCTACCCAAAACACGGACATCACCTATATGATAACCCATAAAGGGTAATCCTTGATAGGTGTGACCACTATATCCATATACATACATATATATCTATATTTATATATCACATCATACAAATTTCTAACTAGATATTCACATCATTTAAATATCAAGAGAATTGTATAAAACACTTTGAAATTTCTAATCGGGCACTAACAATTGTCGAGCCACCCTCTTTTCTAAAATCAATATAAAACCCCACCATCAAATGAACGACCTGAAACATTCCCTGATTCTTCAAACACCCAAAATAAAATTACTAATGGAGTTTCCAAAACATTTCTAAAACCATGTGAAAGATCACTTTTCCAAGAACCTTCCATACATTTATTTACAAACATTAGTAAAACCATGCAATATTATAAAACATACCAAACATTCCCTTTATTCCAAGTCCAACTCTATTTCAAAAAATATATAAAAACATGAAGCACACATAAATATTCTAAACAGGCTTATTTTACCCATAAAAATCCATAACATTGAAAATCACACAAGAAACATCTTTAAAAAAACAACCTGAATGAACAAAAACACCATTTGAGAAACCAAGGTTCAAAGTAAACACCATAATAAGATGAAATTTTCATTTGAGTTCACATACATTTTCACACCTATTGCATCCATGGATGTTCAAAAATCCAATGTAACACATTAATATAATTTAAAACACTCCAAAAAACATCCATTAAAACACCATTGCTTTCAAACCACACCCAATTACTCACTAAATTTGAAAAACACATGTAGTCATTTCTAAAAAACCATGGAATCGATTCTATAAAATTTAGTAAAATATACCAAACTATCACATCCTCGAATTATACACCAAAAACCAAATTCACAATCCATGAATACCCCCTCAACATCAATAAGGACAAAAAATTTTCACCCCCCCCCCATCCAAATAAAATTAATAAAATGATATATCGAAAATACCTCTCGATTCAAACCTTTTAACTATTAACCCCCAAATCATAGTTAATCATACTATTTCAGTGTATTCATATAAAATAATAATATAAAATTCAAATAGAAGGATATTTTTATCAAACTCTATTACCACAAAAACAATATAATAATTTATCTAAATTAGTTATAAAGATGCGAGTCATGTTTGAGAAATTAACAAAACAGAATTTTACATTTAATCAAACACAACGGCTGCTCAATGCTTTGGAAAATTTATATAATCACATCAAATATATTTTTTTGTAAATTATACAACCATAAAAACACTACAATGATCAACTAAAAATGAACTATAAGCCTGAAAATCGAGTGGAAAATTTAATTAGATGAATATATGTTTCTATAGAATTCATTGGAGAGAGAAAACACATATTAAACTACATCAAACATGTGCAGATGCAATGGTGCTTCAATATAAAGAAGAAATGATCCTTGGGGACCCTTTGAATACCAAAAAATCCATGAAAACCAAAACGAACAAAAGACCTATTTATTCGGGTTTAGAAAAAGTCACAACCCCCCCCCCCCAATGAATGGAAACTAACAGAATGGGAAGCCTCTGATGGGGGAGAGGTCTGGCGTTGGACATGGGGGGCGTTCCAGAGAAGGCCGCACCAGATCAGGGGTCATACTCAAGTAGGCCACATCAGATAGGGGGGTGTTCTGGAGAAGACTGTTCCCAATAGGGGTGCATTAGAACAGGCCACTGAAGGTTTGAAGCCAACTTGAGTTTATGCATATACGAGAGTAGGGGAAGGGGGAATTGTGCATTAATATATAAGGGGCTACATAATGGGGTTGGGGAATTAGGTTTTTATATTATTATAAAATCTATAATGTAAATTAATAACAATAAAAATATTATTAATAACAATAATAACATTATTAACAATATTAATAACAATATTAATATTCTTTATAATACTAATAATATTAATAATAACCTCATGATAAATATAATATTATTAATAATAATAACAGTATTATTATTATTAGTTACACATTTATTAAATTTTATTTTCATAACTTTTATTTATTTATTTTAAATATAGGCAAATGGAATAGTCACCTCGGTCGACCGTAGAGTTGCTAGTAATTGTGCAGTGCCCGTGCACCGGACCAAAACCCACAAAAATAATCAAACATCAAAAAATTTAAACCATAATTCATGAAAAACATCGTTGAGAAAATCTAAATCCATTAAATAATAAAATTAACTAATTTAAAACGTCATGGTGTGAAAAAATAAAATAAATTAAATTTCATACATAAAAATATTTGGGACAAAATAAATTTTTTATTAATAATGAAATTATAATAAATGCAAAGTTTTTATTTTAATTGGATCCTATGGGCTTTACAAATAGGAAAATAAATTTTGGGTTTGGAAATTCATGTAATTGTTTATAAATGTCCCAATAATCATATTAATTTCCTTAAAATAAAAAAAACAACTCATCGTTTATGATGTCATTATTTCATCATTATTATATAATAAATCTTTATTAATTTGGAAAACGTTATTTTATCTATTCAAGTAAAAATTGATGTATTTTATAATTATCAATAAAATTAAACCATGGAAATTTTATAGTGATAATTATAAAAATAAATTTCATTATATTAGAATGTTTTCTATTATACAAAATTTTAATTTTATTTATAACAATTATAAATTTTATGAAATATATAAAAATATTATTTACTAAGAATGTGATTATATTTTATTCAAGTTTATATTAATAATATTTATTTTATAAGATAATAATATTTATAGTTTCATAAATCACTCATTAAAAACATTATTTATACTATAAATTCTTATTTTTAGGTAAAATTACTATTACAGTGGTCTAATTACTATTCCCAATGGTTATATTTCTATTTATTATAGTCTAGTTACTAATCAAATTGCCACATTACTATTCAAAAAAACACACACCATCCACAAATATATATTTATTCTCTTACTAAAATGTCATTGAAATTCCTACAATGTCTCTATATTTACATTTTTTAATATTTTGGTAGGTTTAATAATATTTTTCAACAAAGTGTTGTTCACAGGGATAATGATTGTAGAAGATTTTACTAATAAATATTTTTCTTTTCTATATTCTATATTTTATTTTATTTTTTCGAATTTTACTATTTTAAATATCTAGGTGATTAGTGGCTTACTATTGCAATGATCACTATTTCTGAAATAAATTGTTTAATATTTTCCTATGTGTTTTTTTCGAAATATACAATATCATATAATATAATGGAATTTTATTCAAAAATATGACATCATATAACAATCATAGGTCTTAATATTCTCTCCCCCCCCCATTATAAATTTCTTCCTTGAGATTTCAACCCATAATCTTTGTTTAGAATTGATGAATGTACAACAGTTTCATCATTTACTTTAATTCACACATTGACACATCATATTTTAGATTAGAACATATCACATTGACTAGATGATTTATCATATTGCATAGTCTTTTCTCTTTATAGTCTATGATCTTCATCAACTTCCCCTCATATGATATGTATTCATCTAATTATATCACATTTGGATTAAAAATATTTGTGGGTTAATTTAAATAAATCCTTAGGATTTATACATGGAGAACATAATGAGCTACAAGAAATTTAGGTGGATGTACTATTGGATTTTGAACTACACCAATGTGATTAAGGATCTAAAATTTGGAATTATACCAAGTTCTATGCTTCCACTACATTCCAAACTACATCACTCTCTTCCATGGTTATATTTGTAAAAAACATTGTCTCTGTCATCAAAAATCAACCCCCTTAAATAGTTGTGAACATGGATCTTCTACCAAATCTGAGTAGATTTTATCATTTTTTGATAACATGAACTTTCTATGTCTTTTCATGAGGAAATTTTTTCCATTTATCTTTTTTCACAAAAATCATCCCAACATGTAGGATTTCTACGTCGTGTTATATATAGTGCTTTATATAGAACAATATTAATACTAAACTCTAAGATTATATTGTATGAGAACTCAACTAATAGGATATGTTGATCTCATCCACCTTTAAATTCAATTAACATGTCTATAATTAGGTATTCGAGTGTCTAAGTGGTTTTTTTAGATTGGATATCAGTTTGGGGGTTATATGCCAAAATGATATTATACTCAGTATTCGAATATTTATTAATATTTATTTATAATTTCATGTTCATACATGGATAATGATCAAAGATGATGGAATTTGGTCCCCCATGCATCCTCTCCACTTATTTTATCCATATCATCAAATATTATTTAACAGATAAATCTTACTAAATATGGATGAAGTGTGTTTTCATTGTGATTTGATCTACCATAACTGATATTTCATTACTTCCATTAGATGTATTTGAGATATTATTGACATAGTCTATAATGATGTTTTCCAATTTCAATTAGGATATGGGAAATGGTTACACCATCATATTATATGTAGAGACCCGAAGCTTGACGTACATAGACATTACATTACTTTTGCGGAATACTTAGTACATAACAAAAACACACACACAAGGATCGTAATAGTTTAGTGTCTTTGGAAACTCGGAATATAATCTTCTAATCGTGGTGAAAGATCTTCAAAATCTCCCATAAAGATCTTATTTTTTTTACCTATAACCTATCTTTATATCCTGGGGAAAAGAAAAAATAAAAGTGTGAGCTCAAATGCTCAGTAAATGTAAAAAAAAGAAATATCAATCACATCATAATCATAACAACATAACATTTTGCAAATCTTAACCTGCAAAAGAGAGAATAATTTCATAACATGGGATAAATCATAGTAGTGAAATGAAATCCCAAATATCATAACTTAAAACCTGAAACTTGGTGGCACATAATCATAGATAATCATTTCTTATTAGTCAAGACTCATTGCCAAGACTATCTTAGTGGACAAAGTCCCTTTCTGAACCGAGTCACCCTCGTTTCAGTCCTGTTTCACTGAACTTGTATATCCTACCATTCCAGTCATGTCTATATCATGAGATATAAAATCTTTACCCAATGCATTGGAGGGAGATATAGGTCCCACCCATCTCATAATGATACCATTCTTATGTGTGCCGCAAATTCATAAATCATACATCATTGCATAACCCATGTAATAAAAATGGGATTCTTAAACAAAATGACATCATAAAAAAATTCATATAAGATAAAGGAATTAATAAAAATAATTCCATAACAACATAATCAAATCAATGTAATAATAGGGTTAGAAACAGAACCCTATATTATCTTAGATGGAAAATAATTTTGATAAAACACTTGAACTCCATGTTTGAGGAAAATATCCTTTCTATTTCAAAAACATTTTTCCTTTCTTAACATGTCATACAATTTTAAACTAAAATAAGTTGATTAAAAATAAACTTGAAAACATGTAAAGGAATATTCTTGGAAATAATGTTTTAAAAATCCATTCATGTCGTATAAGATAAAAAAACATTCTTCGTACTTTTGTCGGAAAAGTCAAAAAGTACCTCGTACGAAAAACGACAAAAAATTCCTTTCATATCCTTTAAAAAAAACTCACCGAAGGGTAAAATTGGATTTAAAAAATTGTAGGTTGATGGAAATAATATTACATTTTGAGGAAACATGGATATGGATGATAAAATACACCCCAGTAAATTCTAAAGTATAAACAATCTCGGATAAAAATTGAGATTGTGAGATTTTCCCTTACCTTAGGTCCGATATGCTTTGTACGTGTCCAAATCTCCTGTATAATGATTTAAATAATGTTATTGACTTATTCCATAATCATACTTATTTTTATGATATCATATATGGTCATATTCTTAGCTTCTTATTAGTAATATTTCATGACTACTTGTTATTCGGTTGTTTATTACTTTTTGTTCTTATGTGTGTCTTGTCGAATAAATTATTATTATTCTATTTCGGTTATAGATACCTAATTTCCAGAATGTTATTAGTGTAATATATATCATATTCATTAATTCAATTCATTTATATAATCATTATGAAATGAAGATCATGTAGAACGAGTTGCATCACATTGTGGAGACGGTATTCCGTACGTACGCACGAGTTATGATATCGTTCCTATGATCGTGGAATTGTATTAGAGTGTATGTATACTATTTCAGAATCAGTATCACTTTATAATAGTCATATATAGTCATTATTTACACCATTATACCCATCCAAGTAAAGTGGTGGTGGAAAATAGATTACACCACGGCGTGGAGACGGTATTCCGTACATACGCACGCGCGGTGATTTCTTTTTCCGTAGGATGGATAGATGGTGAAATAGGGTTGTTTCATACTTATAATAACATATCAGTATATGAATGATACTGATGTTATTACTTCATAATGAAACAACTAAAGAAGAAGAAGTGGAATAAGAAATAAAGATGAAAGAATCGGTAATCGACATTACCTCTTCTTTGAAGTGCTTCTTTGAGACCTCCTTTTAGGGCACTAAAATAGGTCTTTGAAGAAGACCAGAACCTCTAGAATGTATCTAGGGAAGTGTATAGGAGAATGTGGAAGGGTTTTTCTGAGATTTAAGGCTCAAAGTGGTGTGAGGAAGAGAGGGAGGAGGTTCCATTTGATAAGGGAGGAGAGGGGCACCTTTGGAATAACAAAAAATATTATTTTATTATAAAGTCAAGTTTGGTTTTAAATAGCTCCAAATTGATTTATTTCTAGGATAAGGTGGGGATGAGTCTAAATCCTCTCATCCAATATAATTTAGGAATGTTTAGGTTCCTATTTTAACCTTATCATATATATTTAACATTAAGTTAAATAATTTTACTTTTATTGTGTCTTCTTGTGTTCTTATACTATAAGGTTAATAAACTTACTATAAGCAGCCAAATGAACCCCAAGTTGTTTATTCTTAATATATATAACCTTATCTAAGTCATTTGTCCGAACATTATATTTTTAGAAATAAAATAACAATTACTAATATAATATTTGTTTTAAAAACTATTTTATGTCAATTTTGACACTATTTAGTAATTAATTTTTGTGAAAATCATAACAAAATTATTAGTTCTAAAAAAGTTAATTAAATCAATAAAAAAATGTCATATTAATCTTGAAAATTAGTTTAATTCATAAAAAGTGTCAAATTACATTTATTTTGGTGTTTATAACATCAATTATGTCAATATTTCATTAATAAGATAATTAATGCATCATCTTTGTGTCATAAATAAGCTAAATTATTTAATGTCTAAAAATTAAAAATCAAATACCATTAAGTATGAAATACTTTTATCTTTCTAATGAATATTTAGAGTCGAATTTATCTTATGTATAACCTGATATTAAAAATGATTTACTTATTACACTTTGATTTTAACTATTTTAACCCTTCTTTAAATAAATTAATAATAAATGTCCTAATCTAATCCAAGTGGGCCTAAATGGTTATATTTTATTCCTAAGTTTGTTTTTGGTCGAATTACACTTGTATAATTGAATTAGGACATGTGTTAGGGTAATAATAATATCATTTTTACCCTTAATTACCCTATTTACTTTTAACCGTGGTAAAAAAAAGTAAAAAGTTACTATTCACCAAAAATTTATTTTCATCTCATTGAACCACATTTTACTTACTAACATCAACCGTGTCTCTCGGATTTTCGAAATTTCACTCACAGAAGCGGTAAAATTATGTTTTATGAAAAAATCAGTTTTTTAACTACCACTTAGTGGTTTCACTATTCATCAAAAATTGAAAGTTTTCAGAAAAATACCAAAATTTCACCCTAGGCAAATTTCGGTATTACGAATCCGAAAATGAAGTCCATTTTGAAAAATAAAATTTATAAAATTTCAAAAGATGGTTATTACTATTCATAATGGCTAGTTTTAATAATATTTTAATAGTATATCGTTGTTTAGTGAAACTCGGTATTGCGTACAACACACGCTATCTAGGAAGGTCATGATTGCGTGTAATGCAAGCCAAGTCAGGGTTGCGTGTAGTGAAAAACTCCTTTTTTGTTGCATATAACAGAATCCAACCATATTTTATTTATACATTGAATATATATATATATATACACTCAATGTTGCGTAGAATAACTTCTATCAAACGAACTTGAAATTGTGTGTAACAAGAGGCAAAAAAAGTGTTGTGTATACTGCAGGCTAATACAGTGTTGCGTATAGCGCAAGATAATCTTGGTGTGTCGTACAATAGAAGATATGAATGAAATTAAAAAGAATGTATCTTATAAAATCTCGGGTTGTTACATTCTACCCCCCTTAAAATTAATTTCACCCTCGAAATTCGTCGCGGTTATAAATAATTTACTATTCATAAAAACCCACATCGTAAAAAGAAATACCAAAAACTGAACTTTAAAAACTAATGTATGAAATATAACGGTTACCCAAATGAACTCATCATTGGGTTTCCCTATAGGAGAAAATATGGACATGGAAGAGAAATCTAATCGTCATGTTCTGATGGAGGGTGGTAGAGAACATGGCTATGAAAAAGCCAACGATCACAAAGCTATTTATTTGTGGTGATCTAAGGTACCATCTGAGTCATCGGATATAAGGGAAGTAGGACAACATTTTTGGTTTTTCAATATCATTTCCCTAAAGTTGATGAAATTGGAATTAGAAGAAATACTTTCGTTATTTTGGTATAGTCTCACCATTTGTCATTTTTTGGACAATTTCCACTTAATCTCTTAAAGAAATGAAGTTGAATTTGTCATTCGTGATGTGTTAGCAGATCATGTGATAGAATGATGGTTCATTCCATCTGTCTCAAACAAAAGGTTATAAAAGTTATCAAAAAAATACATAAGTTCATCTATAGTGAGATTGATCATATATAGTTCCTAAAATGGACTTATACTTCATATATCATACTGCTTAATATAATAAAACTAGTTTCTACTAAACAGGGACTTCCTGTAGGCCAGTGGTAGGCGATAAAGGCCAGTCGCACTTCGGTTGTGGGTTCGATTCCCACAGCCTTGTCCGACGCGATGGGTTGTCGCCCATCCTGCAGGTTGTCCTTTTTCTAAAACTACATTACTATAACATTACATAAATAATATAAAAAATAAATAAATCTTTAATAAATACTAACTTATGGTTAACATAATACATTCCAATCATTAGGCTTATAATACTTCGGTCTAAGCTCATAGTATAAAGAAAACGATAACTTGAAATGTCGTCAACCAAGCATGTGAATACCATCATTTATCCCCCATATATCTTGTTGGTCACATTCCAATCATGTGAATACATTAATGATGTATTCACTTGAAAAATGAATACCAATTAAACCTTTGTGAAATCATGAATGCTGTCAAAAGTTAACTCTTTCCACATACCAAAATTCAAAAAATCTATATACTCAAACCATGATATAACGTTCTCCTTATATCAGTCATGAGCTCATAAATACTATCAAACATTTAATTTTCTCCTTATCCCTTCATTATGCGCAAATCATCTACATTCCAAAAATATCTGAATAACCTTTCATGGATACTGGTAACATTAATCATACACTTTCAAAAATCAATGAAATACAACAGTGTAACAATCCTTAGATGTCTCTTTATTCCATAGTACCATGAGATTACTTATACATCATTACACATGATAAACATGTAACCATTACACTACATTCTTAAACCATTGACCGAGCTTCAACAATTCTTTCATCTCACATATCATTTGTAGTCTCTTCATCATCATCAACATAAATACTACCCATACGACTATACTGATTCTCTTCATGAGACTTTCTCTTAGGGAATTGGTTTGCATAATGCTCGTACATTCCACATTTAAAACATTTGACCATTGTTGATGTCATAGAAATACCATTGTCCTCATCCCGGGTGTTAACTGAACCTTTTCCTTTGCACTTACTGGCTTTGTGTCCTTCTTTTCCACACCCAAAGAATCTTCCAATTCCTTTGAAACATTCTCTTTGATGCGTCTTCCTACATGATTTACATAGGGTAAATTGAACTTTCTTTCCTCTATGATCATCATGAAACTCCATCTTTCTCTTATTAGACGAGTCAGGAAACATAACAAATTTTACTTTATTGATCATATTATGATATTTCTGATTCGGATGTTTGGACTTCCAAATCCCATTTCATTTGGTTGCTCATGAAGAATATCATTCCATTGTCCATCATATCATCCATTATCGTGAATCATCTTGTTTCCAGCCATTTTCTAAAACCCAAAAAGAATAGTGTGGGAGGAAAAAATCATAATAAAGGGGGAGTAACTTCAATATCTAACATCTTTGGTTTAATCTAATATTGTTACCATAGTTCTAGGACTATATCCTATAAGTATACTTATCCTTAGGGACATCCCTAGACATACCATAGAAATATCTCTAGGTATCTCACTAACGTTTTCGAATCATAGTTTCCAAAGGTTGACTAAACCTTTCCTCTGATACCAAATGTAGAGACCCAAAGCTTGACGTACATGGACATTACATTACTATTGCGGAATACTTAGTACATAATAAAAACACACACACAAGGATCGTAATAGTTTAGTGTCTTTGGAAACTCGGAATATAATCTTCTAATCATGGTGAATGATCTTCAACATCTCCCATAAAGATCTTCTTTTTTTACCTAAAACCTTTCTTTATATCCTGGTTAAAAGAAAACATAAAAGGGTCAGCTCAAATGCTCAGTAAGGGTAAACAAAAGAAATATCAATCACATCATATTCATAAGAACCTAACATTTTGGAAATCTTAACCTGCAAAAGAGAGCATAATTTCATAACATGGGATAAATCATATTAGTGAAATGAAAACCCAAATATCATAACTTAAAACATGAAACTTGGTGGCACATAATCATAGAGAATAATTTCTTATTATTCAAGACTCATTGCCAAGACTATCTTAGTGGACAAAGTCCCTTTCTGAATCGAGTCACCCCCATTTCAGTCATGTTTCACTGAACTGGTATAACCTACCATTCCAGCCATGTCTATATCATGAGATATAAAATCTTTACCCAATGCATTGGAGGGAGATATAGGTCCCACCCATCTCATAATGATACCATTCTTATGTGTGCCACAAATTCATAAAACATATATCATTGCATAACCCATGTAATAAAAACGGAATTCTTAAACAACATGACATCATAAAACAATTCATATAAGATAAAGGAATTCATAAAAATAATTCCATAACAACATAATCAAATCAATGTAATAATAGGGTTAGAAACAGAACCCTATATTATCTTAGATGGAAAATAATTTTGATAAAACACTTGAACTCCATTTTTGAGGAAAATATCATTTCTGTTTCAAAAACATTTTTCCTTTCTTAACATGTCATACAATTTTAAACTAAAATAAGTTGATTAAAAATAAAATTGAAAACTAGTAAAGAAATCTTCTTGGAAATAATGTTTTTAAAATCCATTCATGCAGTATACGTTAAAAAAACATTCTTCGTAATTTTGTCGGAAAAGTCAAAAAGTACCTCGTACAAAAAACGACAAAGATTCCTTTCATATCATTCACTAAAAAGTAACCTAAGGGTAAAATTGGATTTAAACAATTGTAGGTGGATGGAAATAATATTACATTTTGAGGAAACATGGATATGTATGATAAAATACAACCCAGTAAATTCTGAAGTATAAACAATCTCGGATAAAAATTGAGATTGCGAGATTTTCCCTTACCTTAGGTCTGATATGCTTTGTACGTGTCCGAACCTCCTGTATAATGATTTAAATAATTTTATTGACTTATTCCAGAATCATACGTATTTTTAATATATCTTATATGGTCATATTATTAGCTTATTATTAGTAATATTTCATTACTACTTGTTATTCGGGTGTTTATTACTTTTTTGTTCTTATGCGTGCCTTGTCGAATAAATTATTATTCTTATCTTTAGGTTATAGATACCTCATTTTCAGAATGTTAATAGTGTAATATATATCATATTCGTTCATTTAATTCATTTATATAATCATTATGAAATGAAGATCATGTAGAACGAGTCGCATCACATCGTGGAGACGGTATTCCGTACGTACGCACGAGTGATGATATCGTTCCTATGATGGTGGAATTGTATTAGAGTGTTTGTATACTATTTCAGAATCAGTATCACTTTATAATAGTCATATATAGTCATTTTTACACCATTATACCCATACAAGTACGGTGGTGGTGGAAAATAGATTACACCACGGCGTGGAGATGGTATTCCGTACGTACGCACGCGCGGTGATTTCTTTTTCCGTAGGATGGATAGATGGTGAAATAGGGTTGTTTCATACCTTTAATAACATATCAGTATATGAGTGATACTGATGTTATTACTTCATAATTAAGCAACTAAATAAGAAGAAGTGTAAGATGAAATAAAGATGAAAGAATCGGTAACGGACATTACCTCTTCTTTGAAGTGCTTCTTTGAGACCTCCTTTTAGGGCACTAAAATAGGTATTTGAAGAAGACAAGAACCTCTAGGATGTCTCTAGAGAAGTTTAGAGAAGAATGTGGCAGGGGTTGTCCGAGCTTGAAGGCTCAAAGTGGTGTGAGGAAGAGAGGGAGGAGGTTCCCTTTTATAAGGGTGGAGAGGGGCACCTTTGGAATAACTAAAAATATTATTTTATTATAAAGTAAAGTTCGGTTTTAAATAACTCCAAATTGATTTATTTCAAGGATAAAGTAGGTATGGGTAGAAATACTCTCATCCAATAGAATTTAGACAAGTTTAGGTTCCTATTTTATCCTTATCATGTAGATTTAACCTTAAGTTAAATAATTTTACTTTTACCGTGTCTTCTTGTGTTCTTATACAATAAGGTTGATAAACATACTATAAGCAGCCAAACGAACCCCAAGTTGTTTATTATTAATATATATAACCTTATCTAAGTCATTTGGCCGAACTGTATATTTTTAGGAATAAAATAACAATTACTAATATAATATTTGTTTTAAAAACTATTTTATGTCAATTTTGACACTATTTAGTAATTAATTTTTGTGAAAATCATAACAGAATGATTAGTTCGAAAAAAGATAATTAAATCAATACTAACATGTCATATTATTCTATAAAATTAGTGGAATTTATAAAAATTGTCAAATTACATTTATTTTGGTGTTTATAACATCAATTATTTCAATATTTCATTAATTAGAGAATTAATGCATCATCTTTGTGTCATAAATAAATTAAATTATTTAATGTCTAAAAATTACAAATAAATTACCATTATTTAGGAAATATTTTTATCTTTCTAATGAATATTTATATTCGAATTTATCCTATGTATAACCCCATATTAAAAATGATTTACTTATTACACTTTGATTTTAACTATTTTAACCCTTCTTTAAATAAATTAATAATAAATGTCCTAATCTAATCCAAGTGGGTCTAAATGGTCATATTTTATTCCTAAGTTTGTTTTTGGTCGAATTACACTTTTCCAATAGAATTAGGACATGTGTTAGTGTAATAATAATATCATTTTTACCCTTAATTACCCGATTTACTTTTAACCGTGGTAAAAAAAGTAAAAAGTTACTATTCACCGAAAAATTATTTTCATCTCATTGAACCACATTTTACTTACCAAAATCAACCGTGTCTCTCAGATTTTTGAAATTCCACTCACAGAAGTGGTAAAATTATGTTTTATGAAAAATTCCGTTTTTTAACTACCACTTAGTGGTTTCACTATTCATCAAAAATTGAATGTTTTCAGAAAAATACCAAAATTTCACCCTAGGCTAATTTCGATATTATGAATCCAAAAATGATGTCCATTTTGAAAAATAAAATTTATAAAATTTCAAAAAGTGGTTATTACTATTCATAACGGCTAGTTTTAATACTATTTTAATAGTATATCGTTGTTTAGTGAAACTCGGTATTGCGTACAACACACGCTATCGAGGAAGGTCGTGATTGCGTGTAATGCAAGCCAAGTCAGGATTGCGTGTAGTGCACAACTCCTTTGTTGTTACGTATAACAGAATCCAACCATATTTTATTTATACATTGAATATATGCAATGTTGCATAGAATAACTTCTATCAAACGAACTTGAAATTGTGTGTAACAAGAGCCAAGAAAAGTGTTGCGTATACTGCAAGCTAATACAGTGTTGCGTATAGTGCAAGATAATCATGGTGTGTCGTACAATAGAAGATATGAATGAAATTGAAAAGAATGTATCATATAAAATCTCGGGTTGTTACATTATACTTTTATCACATTACATTAACATGTTGAAATACTAATCCATGTGACGTTAACTCAATTATATCCTTTTTCAGGTTAAACTTATACATGTAATCACAAATATCATCATACATCATAGTACTTCGATATTGGATGAAGAAGGATAGATATGCTCGTATTAAAATAGTATATTCACTATCTCATGTGATAGGGGTTCAAAATATGAGGTTCCACCACTACGGGAAAAATGGGTATTTGCGACGGGGCTAAATCCCGTCGCAAATACCCCTGTTAAAAACTTATTTGCGACGGGGGTATTTTCTCGTCGCAAATAAGTAGCCTTTTGCGACGGGATTGCTTTCCCCGGCGCAAAAGAACTGGCACGCGTTGCGTGCCAAATCGCGGAAAACATATTTACGACGGGCGGTTATTGCCCGTCGCAAATAACCGGCGGCGATAAAAGATATTTGCGACGGGAATATTCCCCCGTCGCAAACAGTGGTTATTTGCGACGGGACCCGTCGCAAATAACTATTTAACCGTTGACCGTAATAAATGATGGCAAAGGTATTTGCGACGGGTACCGTCGCAAATAACCACTATTTGTGACGGGTATCCCGTCGCAAATTGACCCGTCGCAAATAATCTAACCTATAAATACCCTCATCCGTTTTTTTCAAATCATTCTCAAACTCCATCTTCTTCTTCTCTCAAAATTCTATTTCTAAAGTTCAATTTTTCTCAAGTTCAATTTTTTTCTCCAGATTTGATATTGAAGTTTTGAAGAACGATCAGAGATCAACCTCAGATCAATTTTCAAGATATTTATGTTCATTTTAATTTAATATTTATTTTAAATTTTTTATTAGTTTGAATTATTATTAATTAGTTATAATTTAATTATGTTTACATTGTTTTGTTACTTAATAAATTTAAATTATTAGTATTGTTCATAGTTAATGGTAATTAGGAATAATTAGTAATAATTTTTAATAATTAAGAATAAATATTAATAATTAGTAATAAATACCACTAATTAGAAATAATAACATTATTACATTATTAGTATATTTTATTATTAATATTAAAATAATATAATTTTTTATATATATACAATTCTCTTTTCATCTGTGTGTTTGCTGTCTCCACATGTATTATTTGTATGTGGAGATAGAAAACACACAGATGAATGGAGAATTGTATATAAAATAGAAAATTATATTATTTTAATATTAATAATAAAATATACTAATAATGTTATTATTCTTAATCATTGGTAATTATTCCTAATTATTGGTAATTATTCATATAATTACTAATAATTAGGAACAATTACCAATAATTATCAATAATTAGGAATAATTAGTAATAATTAGTAATAATCACCAATAATTAGTAATAATTACCAATAATTAGTAATAATTACCAATAATTAGTAATACTTACCAATAATTAATAATACTTACCAATAATTAGTAATAATTACCAATAATTTGTAATAATTAGTAATAATTATTAATAATTATCAATAATTAGTAATAATTAGTAATAATTACTAATAATTACCACTAATTAGTAATAATTAGTAATAATTACCAATAATTAGTAATAATTAGTAATAATTAGTAATAATTAGTAATAATTAGTAATAATTAGTAATAATTAGTAATAATTAGGAATAATTAGTAATAATTAACACTGATTAGTAATAATTACCAATAATTAGTAATAATTACCAATAATTATCAATAATTACCGATAATTACCAATAATTAGGAATAATTACCAATAATTAGGAATAATTACCAATAATTAGGAATAATTACCAATAATTAGGAATAATTACCAATAATTATGAATAATTACCAATAATTACCAATAATTAGTAATAATTACCAATAATTGGTAATAATTACCAATAATTAGTAATAATTACCAATAATTAGTAATAATTACCAATAATTAGTAATAATTACCAATAATTAGGAATAATTACCGATAATTACCAATAATTACCGATAATTAGTAATAATTACTGATAATTAGGAATAATTACCGATAATTAGTAATACTTGGTAATAATTAGGAATAATTACCGATAATTAGTAATAATTAGTAATAATTATCAATAATTAGTAATAATCAGTAATAATTATCAATAATTACCAATAATTAGTAATAATTACCAATAATTAGTAATAATTGCCGATAATTACCAATAATTACCGATAATTAGTAATAATTACCGATAATTAGTAATAATTAGTAATAATTAACAATAATTAGTAATAATTACCAATAATTGGTAATAATTACCAATAATTACCCATAATTACCGATAATTACCAATAATGAGGAATAATTACAAATAATTAGGAATAATTACAAATAATTACCAATATTTACCAATAATTACCAATAATTACCAATAATTAGTAATAATTACCAATAATTAACAATAATTAGTAATAATTACCAATAATTACCCATAATTACCGATAATTACCAATAATTAGGAATAATTACTAATAATTAGGAATAATTACCAATAATTAGGAATAATTACTAATAATTACCAATAATTACCCATAATTAGGAATAATTACCAATAATTACCAATAATTACCAATAATTAGTAATAATTACCGATAATTACTCATAATTACCGATAATTACCAATAATTAGAAATAATTACCAATAATTAGGAATAATTACCAATAATTACCAATAATTAGTAATAATTAACAATAATTACCCATAATTACCGATAATTACCGATAATTAGTAATAATTAGGAATAATTTGTAATAATTACCAGTAATTTGTAATAATTACCAATAATTTGTAATAATTACCGATAATTACCGATAATTACAGATAATTACCAATAAATAGGAATAATTACCAATAATTAGTAATAATTAGTAATAATTAGTAATAATTACCAATAATTAGTAATAATTAGTAATAATTAGTAATAATTAGTAATAATGACCAATTATTAGTAATACTTAACAATAATTAGTAATAATTACCAATAATTAGGAATAATTACAAAAAATTACAAAAAATTACCAATAATTACTGGTAAATAGTAATAATTAGTAATAATTAGAAATAATTACCAATAATTAGTAATAATTAGTAATAATTACAAATAATTAGTAATAATTAGTAATAATTAGTAATAATTACCAATAATTAGTTATAATTAGTAATAATTAGTAATAATTAGTAATAATTGCCAATAATTAGTAATAATTAACAATAATTAGTATTAATTACTAATAATTAGTTATAATTACCAATAATTATCAATAATTAGTATTAATTAGTAATAATTAGTAATAATTACCAATAATTACCAATAATTAGTAATAATTAGTAATAATTATTAATAATTACCAAAAATTAGTAATAATTAACAATAATTAGGAATAATTACCAATAATTAGTAATAAATACCGATAATTAGTAATAAATACCAATAATTAGTAATAATTACCGATAATTACCAGTAATTACTAATAATTACCAATAATTACCGATAATTACCAATAATTGGCGATAATTACCAATAATTACCAATAATTACCAATAATTACCAATAATTGGTAATATTTAGTAAGAATTAGTAATAATTAGTAATAATTACCAATAATTAGTAATAATTACCAATAATTAGTAATAATTACCAATAATTAGTAATAATTACCAATAATTAGTAATAATTACCAATAATTAGTAAGAATTACTAATAATTAGTAATAATTACCAATAATTAGGAATAATTACCAATAATTAGTAATAATTAACAATAATTAGGAATGATTACCAATAATATTAGTACTATGAAAATAATAAAAAATTTATATAATATTAAAATTATCAATATTTGTAACATGTTTTTCTTTATTCTCAACATATTTAATTCTTACAGGGTCAATTTTTAGGTCTATCTCAATAAAAAGTTTGCGTCAGTCGTGTATGATGTAAACTCTATAATTATCATAGCTTGAATGTTTTTTCTAACAAATTATTCAAAACCAGTAATGATTTTATATTTTATAGAAAAATATGGAACAACGAGGTCGTCAACAATCAGTATTAGGTGACCGCATATGGATAAATCAACGTAGAAATCCAAACGGTTCTGGTTTAAATCCAGTATATGTAGGGGGTGTGGAGACTTTTTTATCATTTGCAGCATCAAATCCAGAATTTGTTTCAAAAGGCAAAATAAAATGCCCTTGCAGAAAATGTGCATTGAGAACGTTTGAAAAGTTTGAAAAAGTGGGGGAACATCTCTTGCGTTTTGGTTTTCAACCATATTATGTTTTTTGGTATCAACATGGTGAACGCAGTTCCAGAGCAGGTGATACCGACTTGATTCCGGATCCATCCCGGTTTCAAGATTTAGTACATGATGTTGCAGGTTCATCTATTCAACATACAGAAACTCCGGCTGATATAGCTTCAAATCCTGAGTTGACACCGTCTGAATTTTATGAGATGTTGAAGTCTGCTGAGGATGCATTATATCCTGGCTGCAAGATGAGAAAATTAGAAGTAGTTGCAAAATTTATGGCTATCAAATCAGATAATGGAATGTCAAACACCTATTTTGACCAGATATTTTCTTTTCTTAAAACACTGTTACCTGAAGGAAATGTTTTACCTGCAAATTACTATGAGAGTAAGAGGCTGGTTTGAAATTTGGGACTTACTTGTCAGAAGATTCATGCATGTTCAAATGACTGCATTTTGTATTCTGGGAAAAATGAGTCGTTGGATAGTTGTCCCACATGTGGGCAACTGAGATATAAAGAAGGACAACACGGGAAGTCTGGTTTGATTCCTATAAAACAGTTGAGATATTTTCCGCTTACATCCGGACTTCAGCGTTTATTCATGTCTAAGAATACAGCGACAATGATGTCATGGCATAAAGAGAATATTTCAACCGATAAAAGCTTGAATCATCCAGCCGATGGTGATTCATGGAAACATTTTGATAGAGTGCATCCATCCTTTGCTTTAGAAGCTAGAAATGTTCGACTGGGCCTTTCCACTAATGGTTTCTGTCCGTTTGGATCTTGTGGTAGTCAATATTCATGCTGGCATATTTTTTTAACTCCGTACAATTTACCTCCATGGATGTTGATGAAGGATCCATATATCTTTTTGACTTTACGAATTCCAGGACATCCGAAGAAAAATATTGATGTTTATTTGAAACCATTGATTGATGAATTAAATTTATTGTGGAGTACTGGTGTCAGTACATATGATGTTGCAACGAAACAGAATTTCATACTGAGAGAAGCATTGATGTGGACAATA
This sequence comes from Viscum album, assembly GCA_963277665.1. Lineage (NCBI taxonomy): Eukaryota > Viridiplantae > Streptophyta > Magnoliopsida > Santalales > Viscaceae > Viscum > Viscum album. The sequence continues at coordinate 914,453,125 of OY728164.1, read as the reverse complement.
AGTGACTTCTCGGCTTATGGGATGTTATCTGGCTGGAGTACACATGGTCAGAAATCATGTCCTTACTGTATGGGAGAGAACAAAGCATTTATGCTCATTCATGGAAGGAAAACTTGTTATTTTGACTGTCATCGCAGATTTCTTCCAGCTGATCATCCTTTTCACAGAAACAGATCTCATTTCAGAAAAGGAACAGTTGAAAGGGATGGACCTCCAAAAATGCTATCAGGTTCGGAGTTAAAATCAGTTGTATTTTCATTACCTTCCATCACTTTTGGTACCACAATAAACCAATAGAAAAGTTTTGGTTTTGGGAAAGAACACAATTGGATTAAACGTAGCATATTTTGGGATTTTTCATATTGGTCTGATTTTTTGGTCCGACATATGTTAGATGTCATGAATATTGAGAAGAACTATTTTGATAATTTGTTTCTTACAGTTTTTGATACGCCAGGAAAGAGCAAAGACAATGTAAATGCACATTTAGATCTTGCCCAAATTTGCAGGCATCCAGAATTGGAACTGTTTGAGAATGTCAGAACATAAAGGTTACTGAAACCAAAAGCATCGTATACACTGTCTAAAGAAAACCGTTTATTATTTTTTCAGTGGATTGCAGATTTGAGACTTCCAGATAGATGTGCTTCCAATTTGGGTAGATGTGTAAATAATGGTCATATTACTACATTAAAAAGTCAAGATTGTCATGTTATAATGGAAAGACATCTACCCATTGGATTAAGAAGTCTGTTGAATTCTGTGATTTGAGATTCCATAACAGACATGTCTCATTTTTTTTAGGAAATTTGTGCGGCTACAGCAGATTATGATGCTCTAGGAAAACTTGAAAAAGATGTTGTTGTAATTATTTGTAAACTGGAAAAAATATTTATGCCGTCTTTCTTCGACTCAAATGAATATTTGATGTTACATTTTCCATATGAAGCCAAATGTGGAGGTCTGTTACAGCTTCGATGGATGTACCCATTTGAAAGATGCATGCAAAAATTGAAAAGAAAAGTACGTAACAAAGCATCTGTTGAAGGATCTATTGCAGAAGCTTATTTGCAAGAGGAAATATCTTTTTTCTGCTCCCATTATTTTGAATCTGGGTATCCTTCAAAACAAAACCGAATGGGACAGAACGAGAGGATTATTGATGAAATTGACAATCAATTATCTGTTATCAACCAGCCAGAGCTTGGTTTTGGTGGAGTTTATGAACGCTGGCTTTTAGATGATGAACATCATAGAGCTCATACGTATGTTCTCCTCAACTGTGAAGAGATGACATCAGTTGTACTGTAAGTGTTTATATCACTTATTCTATCATTTATGTTAGAGTAAATAACTTTGGTTTTTATAGGTTGTATGATAATCATATCAAGAAACAAATTCCACAAATTACAGCAGCTGCTCTCGAAGAACGTCGACTGAAAAATTTCTCTCAGTGGTTTCAAAAACTGGTAACATAAATTATTTATCTTTTATAAACTCATTCAATGTATAGTTTACTATATTGATAATTATTTCTCAAATTTTCAGGTGTCTTTACATGCTGATAAAATTGACAAACGGATGTGTGTATTGAGTAACCCACCTTCCAAACTTGATAAAACTTATAATGCATATGTGGTGAATGGATTTCGATTTCACACACATGCATATGGGGAATCGAAAAAAACAATGAACAATGGAGTTAGCTTGAGAGGATCTCATCATCGAGGAAATGAAGTTTACTTTTATGGCATACTTGATGAAATCATTGAACTATGTTATCTTGGACAACATTACATAACCATGTTCAAATGTCGGTGGTTGGATACAGAGAGAGGTGTGTGTGTTCATCCGACTCATGGAATCATCGATATTAAATGTAAAAGTGTTCTCGCAGTAAAAGAACCATTCTTATTGGCTCAACTGGAACATCAAGTTTATTACACAAAGTACTATGCTAAATCAAGAGACTTGACTGATTGGTGGAGTGTAATAAAAATCAAAATTCGAGACAATCAGTTTAGTCAAAGTGAATGTGCTTTCACTGATGTGCAAAGAATTGATGTTTTTCAAGAGAGTACTCAAAATCAATCTTTTTTACAAAGAGACACGAGTATCGATGACGACACCCCACATTTAAGAGTCGGTGATGACGATGATGTTAATGATGTCACATATGAATTTGAAATGGTAAGAGATGAAGAAACTGTAACTCAAATGGATATCGATGATGTTGAGGAGGAATATGAAGGTGACATTGACATATATAAAGATGATGATGAAGATTAACACTGATAGAATTCCATGGTATTTATATACAATCAAAATATGTATATATGTATATATAATATTAATTATCAACTATTTGCTAACAACATTAACATTTTCTGTTTCAGATGGACGACGCCACATTTCTTGAGTTGGTGGATGCTGACCTGACTTTCGATGCGGATGAGTTGCTGGCAGATGACCCTCAGCCTGCAGGCGCTCTAGGGAGTACGCGGAGGGGGCGCGGTCTTGCACGATTGATGATTCCTGACCCCGTCCCTGAGCGACATCCATGTCTTGGGTTTGAACCACGCACACGGAGGTGTGATAAACTGTGTGATAACTGGTGGATTTGACTAAGATTTCATTAATCTATTCACATAATAAATGTTTATTTTTTTTACAGTTTTCCGCATATAGTAGTCGGATAGGGAAGTGCTATTTTGAGAAACTATTTCTCTCAGCCGTGGACCACATGGGAGCAGATTGCCATTGATTTGTAGCAGGCCATGTTCGGCCATTGGTTGGTACGTACGTAAATAAATAATTTTTATTTTGAAAATTATTTCATTTCTAACTTGATATTTTGATTTATTTGTAGGGTTTATGGTATCCGATCGAGGATACCATGCGTGATTCCATCCACGAGGCATGGGAGGTGGCCATGCGTGATCGCTTTCGTCAGTTTTTGCACAATTTAAGAAAAGCTGCGATGAAGAAAGCAGGAGTGTCAGATTTTGACGAGTCATGTTGAGCACACCGACCAGAGTACATTTCTTCCCATGTATGAGATGGATTATGTGCGCACTGGTTGAGTGGTGCCTTTCAGAGGAGATCATCGGTGGGGAGGCAGAATCGGGGGATACAGGAGGTGACTCATCAAGCTGGGAGTCGTTCTTTCAGTACTCATAGACAGCATCTGGTACGTACATTATTTATAAATATTTTATATAACTATAAATATTAACAGTTTATTTTTTATTCTTATAGGCTGTCGAGCACCCCGATATTACGGAGTACGACGTATATCGGAGGATTTATAGTGATCCTGCTACTGGGGAGCTCAGAGGTGATCGTCAGCATCACATCGTGGTCAGTATTATTTGTTTTCAAGTTTAAAAATTAACTGCATATAATATATTCACAATTTTAATTTTAAATTGCAACTACATGAGTCATATGAGGCCGCAGCGTCATAGGCCCGGCCTGAGAGTCAGGCCGAGTAATCAGATCAGACCATTGGCCATCAGTTTGATGAGGCGGCATGGATGCAGGCCACCCAGTATGCCTTCGAGAAGGGCCGGGTAGTTGGTATCAGCTCTCGACTGACTCCCGAAGATTATTATGGCAGTGCTGCGATGTCGGCATCTAGCTCGAGAAGAGCTCGTGCATCTTCTTATACTACACAGTATGAGGATCAGTTGCGATCTCAGACTACACTGATAGAGAGTCTCCGACAGGAGCAAGAGCAGATGCGTCAGCAACATGAGGAGGAGCGTCGACGCCAGCAGCAGCTGTACGAGGAGCAGACGAGTCGGTGGCAGCAGCAGCATCAGGAGCAGATGGAGTACATGCGCCGACTCACTCATGCTTTAGAGATGGAGTTTCCTCCACCACCATCTGCAGATCCCCCCCTCCCCCCCTCCTTCAGATTAGAGTTTGTTTTTATGTTATAAAATGTGTGAAATCAAAATATTATTTTTTTCTATTCGTAGTTTCTGTCTCATTATAAAATATTAATAATATTATATTTTTAAATAACAATATTAATATGAATAATAATATTATTTATATTTTATAATATTAAATTTTATATATATATTAAAATTTTATAATATTATAATCTAATTATATTTTTTTGTAATACTTGAATTATTTTAATATTTGAATGTAAAATAATTCTATTATTTTTTATATTAATTAAAATAACTTATTAATATTTTTTTATTTATGAATTATAATTCTAATATTATTATATTAATTAAATCATTTATTAATATTCTATTATTTTTTATTTTTGAATTATAATTCTATTATTATTATATTAATTAAAGTAATTTATTATTTTTATTTGTGAATTATAATTCTATTATTATATTAATTAAAATCATTTATTAATATTTTATTATTTTTTATTTTTGAATTATAATTGGATTATTATTATATTAATTAAAATAATTTATTAATAATTTTTTTTATAGTATTTGCGACGGGATACTATTCCCGTCGCAAATAGTATTATTATTATATGCATTAAAATAATTTATTAATAGGTTTTTATTTTTTTTAAAAATAGTTTTTTGCGACGGGTCCCGTCACAAAAACTATTTGCGGCGGGCCCGTTGCAACAGGTATTTGCGACGGTGCCCATCACAAATAGTTTTTGAAAAGTTTTTTACAAATATACGGAGTACTATTTGCGACGGAGATTCTTCCCGTCGTGGAAAAAGGCTTTAGCGACGGGCCCGTCGCAAATAATTGTTGTTGCGACACCGTTTTCAGCAACGAGTCATTTGCGACGGGATCACGTCGCAAATACCCCGTCGCAAATACCTGTTTTTCTAGTAGTGCACCATAATTTATACCATCTAGATCAATATTGATATATTGAAGAATCGTATCCATTACTATATCATCCAACTGTTGTAGCTCCAGACCATCCTTTTTTACCTCTTGGATGTTTGGGAAATGATTTGGTCAGGATAAGATGCAATCCATACAATTATAGTTACCGTATTCATCCTTTTCATATCCATGATGATCAGATCTTTCTAATCTTGCATTATGGATAGAGGTAGTATCACAAAATTATCAAGGAAAATATCATCGCTGACTACTCTAGAAATTTTTTCTATGATTTTTGTTCATTCATTATTATCTATTGTGAGTAATAGGCTATCACATTATCATCCCACATTACTACACAGCCCACATGTTTCATTAATTATCAATGTATATCTCAAAAAATTATCACCATGATGGTAGTGCAAGTAAATGTGCATTTTTTTTCATCCTCATGATATCCATAAATCATTAATAACATCCTCCCATATAGACATATATTAACCCTTTCTATGTTAAAATAACTATGCATCAATAAAATTGTAAAAAATTTCTAAATACAATTAGTATAAAATCTCTTAAACATGAAAATACCTACTTATATTATGCATTAGGGTGTTTTACATTTCATAGTTTGGGTTTTTCATTGAATTATCCCTAAATAATCACTCACCCTTTTTCACATTCTGAACTAATGGAACTATTTTCATCAAAAAGTAACACATAATAAAAATTGAATAAATTTTATCCATTCATGATGTATCTTTCAGATTATCCACCTTTATCTTTGAGAAAAACATTATATTTTTAATAATTGCCAAAAAAAATTCATGGTAGCCTCAGAAGTATCTATTCATAAATTACATAACCTATTTAGGGGAATTAGTCTATTGCAATTGAATCACTTTTAACTCATTATTTCTATACCTTCTATAGTAAGTATTCTTCTAAATATATTCAATTTTATTCCACTAATTGATGATATCTAGAATGAATGTCAACCATTGAGATTTATTAAGCTCAATGTTGACTATAAAAAATGACATCATCCCTTGGTACTGGATACACATTCATTATAGTTATCTATTTTAGCTCCTGGTAACCAATATATTTCTAAATTTATCTGTACTTTTTATTAAAAATGACTTTTGAACACCCCAAGGTGTTTTAAAAGGACTTATAAACCCATTCTCCGAATTTTTTATAAGATACTAATTTAACTCATCCATTTTGATTTGTGAAATTATATAAGGTAGTTTAAGGATATTATAGTCTTTTGATATAATATATATTTATAAATCTTCCTTATAATCAGGAATAATTCTAGGTAACTCATTGGGAAATAAAATAATATATTACATTAAAAATTAATTTAATCTAGATTGATATTTTCCTTTGACTCAACAATTTTGCAATGGTATATTTATTTTTTTAAGATTTAGTACCGACACTATTTACAACATTTCCAATTTATATTAATGATCCTTCTTACATCTATATAGGGTTATGGGATGGTTTAAAATATTGAATGATATTTCTTATTTATTATAATTTTTTTGATATCTATAAATGAGATCCACCCCATCTAATTCCACCATGGGTAGGTTTATTATATTTTACATATGAATCACCAAAAGTAATCTAACTTTAGAATATTCCACTACATGGTTTACATTGATCACACCACTAGTTTATTTGAGGGATATTTCAAAATATTGGTATTGGGGTAGTGATTCAACTTTTCTTGCAACCATGCAGGATACAAAAGTATGCTTAAAATCCCAATCCTATAAAATGTTTTTTATTCTATACTGAATAGAAATTGTGCCTTATTAGGAATAATTTTCAGTTTTAACCATAGTTGAATTGATGGAAACACATTTACTGTATTTCATTAGATTTGATGGTCACTGATATTTATTATACATGGTTACCCATGGATTAGTGGACTAGATTTTATAGTTTACTTTCCATGAATAGTTGAAGCATTTCAGCATAGATGTTTCATTGGAAGGTGGATTCCTTTTCTCCATCATGTTGTATAGAATCTTCAGGTATCTTATAAATTATTCATATTATGGCCTTCTCTCCCACACAAAAAATATAAACATATACCATTTATGAAACTCTCATGATGCTTATCCAAATATTTTGACATGTGGGTGTTTGATTCTTCATTCCACTATTTTTATTAAATATGCTATATTAAAACATGATTATTAAATAGTTTTCAATATAAACATGGGATCATTCTCTAATATCCATCTATACTTTTAGAGAACAAGAAATTACCTCTTCATAAATCCAAATGTATCATATAGATAGTGCATTTTAGAGGTGTTTTTTTAAACCAATAAGTATATTATTTATATTGACATTATTTTTTATAACACTATCCAAAGAATATCATGAAATCCTTGTGAAATTTTCTTTGTAATTTGGGAATGATAATACCTTATATGAATCAATATCCACTAATTATCACTTCAACTATGTTTTATCATTTCAAGGGAAATACATGTTAAGAAATATTTTCGTAAATGAATCCTTTAATATTTATTCCATTTCATCATTCTATTTGGTATTATTTATTAAAAACCAAAATTCATCATCCATTCCTTGTAAAAAAATATACACTAAATGGGATATTATCCTTCATAGAAAAGTTGAGCATTGAAATATTATTCTAAACAATGTTAAAAAACTATAATGGGACAAATGAACCAAAATATACACTATCTTTTGACGATCATTGTGGTATAATAGCCTCAATGGTCTATAGATCCATCTTAAATAATGGCTATAATTTCACATGATTAATGTCTTTGTTTTTTCCCCAAGATATATGGTTATGAATCTCTATGTTGTTTTGAACCCCACTTTACATGCAATTGGGGATGTCATTCAGAAAATTATTACATCACCCCTCACAATTTTTGTTCATATACATTCTCATGGTTCCAACCATTTCCTAAAATATAAAATGTATGAATATATTGAAGTAAAAAAAAATAATTAACCAATTAATTTTTCTATAATGAACATTAATTATAATTTTATATTTTATGGGATATCTATTTTTATCATTTAATTTAATTAATGCTTCTAATAGAATTTAAATTATTTATTTTCTAACATTAATATGAATAATGACTTTATTAATTTATCCTAAAAATGATGTCAATGGATTTATGGATAAACTAAATCATATCTACTAGAAGTGTCAAACCATGGGTGTAATGTCCCGGACCTCTCGAGTCCATTACTTTGTGAAATTGTGGTGTTAGATGTATTCTGGTAGTTTAAGGTGACTTGGGAGTGTGTTGGGTGAATCTTTTAAGGAAGTCTAAAGGGCAATTGCTTTCACATGGGCGACGCACGGTTTTTCGAAACTGTGCGGCCAAACCATGCGAGGTTGGTCTTGGAGACAGTGGCTAATGCACGGTTAGCGCACAGTTTGTCAAATTGTGCGGTCTAACCATGTAAAGAGTTTTTGACGAGGCAGCAGTGGCTTCACAGTTAGCGCATAGTTTGTCTAACCGTGCAAGCAAACCATGCAGGAACTTAAATTTGATCCTAAAATTGTGTATCTCAACCGTTTCGCCTCTAACTTGCTTGTTTAAGCACCTAAGTGGCCATAACTCTGGATTACCCTTCCTTGAAGGTAGTATAACCTCTCCCAAGACTTTTGGAAGTGATCTAAGGTCTTCCCTTTTCAAATCGAAGTCGGTTTCTTGAGGTATGTGATCATTCTCATTTAGTTTCTTAGATCTACATAGATCTAATCCTCCTCTTCTCTCGATTTCTTAGATCTATGCCTGTTATGGGTAGATATAAGTGTGTGGATTCCATATGTGATTATCTTCGGTCTTGATATTGCTAGGATAATTTTTGGAGAATTGGGCCAGGTTTCTTGAGCGTTCTTCGACCGTTGTGGGTTTCGTCAAAAACATTGGTGGTAGGGGATTCGTTGCTTCTCTTTCATTCATGGGAAACTCCATTATTAGTAGGTTTAATCCCACTAGATGACAATGTAATTGAAATAATTAATATTTTAACTGGATAAATAAATTGTTTCCGATCGTATATTATTGCCTCTTGTTTTTCTAGATAGTGTGATATCTTTGCTTGCTTTGATTATCTTTTTATTCCTTACGAAAATCGGTAAAGAACGTAAACTGGGATTAATTGATAATTTTCTGGATAAAGATAAAGAGGGTTTAAAACGAATTTGGTTCTTATTTCAATTTTATGATAATCACATTGGCGTATTAAGCATGTTTAATCTCTGGTGAGGGCTTACTGATTGGGTTTCCAAAATTTGGAACCTACGAATTAAATCTGTTAATTCAAGATGGGTTGATGATTTGATTGTTTGATAATTCCTTGAAGGGTTCTGAGTTACCCTCTTGATTGTTAAAGGGCCAAAATCCCAATTGATGTGACGTTTTCTTTCCAGCTGCTTGTGTTGTGATGTGATCCTGGATGGTTGTTTTGATATGTGGGGGCATAGAGGCCTTTTGGATGTGTCAGTGGATGACGCATGGAGTGGAGAGATGTATCTATTTTTTCATGTGGGTGTCGGGGAGGAACCCATGAATGATTGAATGGGATGGATGTGAATGTTGGATGCTTTCATATTGTTGATTGGTTGATTATCTACTTTACTTTTCCCCACTGCTCAAGGAAGCTGGTCATGCTTACCCTTCTTCTGAAAGAGGCGAAGACGCGCAGGGTAAGCCACTTGATTTCCATGTGTAGCTTCTCTAGGGAGGTTGGTTCTACGCTATTACTATACATGGAAAAGACCCGAAGGGTAGTACATATACTCACCGTGTTGAGCTCATTGTGTTAGAAGCATAAAATGCTTTTCTAGAATGCCTATGAATATGGGAAAGTGTTTTGGTAATGAGTTTTTGAATAAATGGTGTTAACCCATGGTGATGGAGTTGCTGGAACATAATGATGTGGTAGTAATCTTTTAAAGGAACTATTGACTTTGGTTGTGATGATAATGAAACTTAATGTGGAATTGTTTTGGGTTAATTAATGTTTGATGAATTAATTAAAGTAAAGTGAAACTGATAAAAAGGGAACGAAGTAATCTAATAATGTTCCATAAATTGTTGTGTTCTTATAGGATACCAAGCCTATGAAGTGGAATCCTGGAGTCCAAGAGGAGTTAGCTGCAGTTTTTTCTATGACAAGGTTATGCCCATAGTGTAGCAGTGAGATATTGTATATTTTGTACCTTTTGTGTTTCTATATGGTAATCCACCCTGTCAGTAAGGGAAACTAACACCTCAGGGATTCTGGGCCCTAGGGGGTGTTGTCCCCAACATTTAGGTGGGAGGATGAATGGTTGACTACCCCCATTTGGCACCGCTCTCTTCTCTTGGTAGATACTTGTGTCGTTAGGCACATCGGTTATTTTTCTCCATATATTGTTGTAGAGGGTTGTAATGGATTGTGGTTATTCACACACATAAATTCTGGATGTAGTATCATATGGACTTCTATAGGTGTAATGTGTATTTTTTGTGATTGATTGACGATCCTTACATGGCGTATGGGATGTAATGTCTTGAGTTATAATACCTAATGTGTGATGCACGTTATGTGAGTTGTGGTGGCTCCCGAGAACTACCTGGTTACTTTTGGTTGTGAGGATGGTGTGGTACATCACCCAAGTGTCTGTGGGAAAGCCTTTGTGGTGCACGAGGTGCAGATTTTGGTGCTTCGCCTAGGTGTCTATGATCAATCCTTTTTTGAGAGAGATTCTTAGGACGTGCGACATTGGGGAAAAGCGGGGAACCAATGGGAATGTAGTACCGGGGTACCCTTGATATTCATTACTATATTCTATATTCTTGTATGCATTACTTGGTGAGAGTATCCATGGTGAGGTTGGGAACACATCATGTCTATTTAGGTGATGAGTTAGTTTCACTTATTGTTCAGTATGCTTTAGCATGATTTCTTCACTTTTGCACGAGAGGCTTCATGTAGGATACTACTGAGTATACTTTTATACTCACTCCATGTATATATAAATTTTTTTTCAGGTCACTTGGTTCATGTTGGAGATCAAGCTGGTTTCTACTAGCTTGGGGTTGCTGGATCTGTTCAGGCTTGTGGTTGCTGCTCTTTTTACTTTCTTTTAGGTACTTTCAGTTTTTCCCCTTATATTTTTAGTACTTTTTCATGACATTCCATTTGTTTACTTGGGTTTCTTTTATATTTCCCATTTTGAGTTGGAGTTGATTGGTGTCTATCAAATCTCTCTCTTCTGCAAGTGTTCTCTTAGAGGGAAATGCCTCCAATTTGTGTGTTAATATACACTCGGTGCTAGTCTCCAACCCAGGGCCTACACTACAAAATAAACAGTGTTTAGCGGCGGTTTTGTGGCGGCGGTTCACAAAACCGCTGCTAAACGTTTTCCGAAATACGTTTCATGGCGGTTTTTAATAAACCACCGCTAAACCTTTGTTTTTTTAAAAACCTCGACCCTTCCCTACCCCGACCCCCGTTTCCCTGCAACCCTCGCCCGCAGCCCCCCACGACCCTTCCCTACAACCCTCGCCCGCAGCCCCCCGCGACCCCCCGGTGATCCCGCGACCTCCTCCGGCGACCCCGCGACCTCCTCCGGTGACCCCGCGACCTCCTCCGGCGGTGCTTGCGACCGGCAACCCGTGACCCCCTTCTCCCGACGACCTTTCTCACTTCGATCTCGGCCCCAAAGTGAGTTTTCTCTATGTCTACTTCTTGACATCCTCATGTGATTATTCATGAACCATATAAAATTTCATAATGAGAAAATTATTTGTGTGGATACAATGTTGATGCATTATTTTTATGATGATACGATAGTGTTTTTAAATGAAAATGAGAACAGTCTTGGATTAATTAAAAGTTATTGGTTAGTAATTATTTTGGAATTAAATGATTAATTGGTGTAAAGTTAATTAATAGACTAGGGTAAATTATAGATTAGGGTTATGTTAGTTGGATTAAACATCACCAATGATCACTTGATAATGAATTAAGAGGTTGATCATTGATATCTTAGTTGTCCAAGATCTAAGAGTTTTACTTCATAATATACTAGATATGCTATGTATATAAGTGTGACTATCCTTGTGGTATTATTTTATATTGATGGGGGTGACTGATTGTGATTTTTATATAAAAGTTAAATGTATTTCAAGTTGTATTATAGGTTTTACTAGATATAATGACCAAGTTTATGATCCATGAATCGTACCCATAGACCCGTCCATCTGGTGAAACCTATGGTGAGGGTGTTATTATCACTGAAGGTTAGTTCTATGATAGGGGTGAGGACTTATGATTTGTCTAGGATGATTTGTGTTTTTTATTTTTACAGAATTTTTAAGGGATTTGGTACTTGACTTGGGTTTGATTCAATATGTATTTATTCTCAGATGTTGAAAAATAGGGATATTGATTTGGGGTTGCAAGGTAGTATCATATTCAGCCTAGTCTTGGGATGATTTGGATAATGTGGAAAAATGATTCATCCAGGTGAAATAATAATTGGATAGTTATCAATAATAATCCTTATAAAGGTTAGTTAATCTAGGAAAAAGTGACCTTTGATAAGATACTTATCATTCATTTGAGATAGGGATTTCATGTTAGCATAATTATTTTACTCATAAGGAAATTAGGATGATTGTAAGTTTTTAGAAGCATGGTTGGAATGAATGGAAGTCTTGATAACTAAATTATACACTAATATATGAGTAAAAAATATAAATACATTCAATATTAATGGGGTTTTGGGAAAAGGAAACATTTTCAAGGTGATTCACAGATGGGGTGTAAGGAAAGAATTCTAGGAAATGGATACAATCGTACTAATGATTTAAGGTGGTGATTTTGTAAATAGGTGATAAGGTTGGTTGATTTGGATCTTAATTCATATGTATATCATAATATAATGGGATAATAATAAAATATCAATGTGGTAAGAGTGTTCATCTAGGGTTGAAATCAAGGGAAATTTCATCTTGACCATGTAAAGTGGTCTATAAAAATATACTAGGGTGAGATATTGTGGGAGATCTAGAAATTATGGAGAAACATGTAAGAGGGTGGGTGTAAATTAATCTAGTGATCAGCTCACACTTCATTTTGGTGGGTACAAGTACAGACATTGATGTGATAGAATTTCAGTAGTGTGGGGAAGCCTGGTGTGAACAATTGGTGTTATGATTAATCAGTGATTATAGAATGATTATATGATGATTTAATGGGGTATTTTATATAGTTTTCATGGTTGGGATTTTATTCCAAGACCATTCAAATGAATAGGGTGAGGTGTATTTCCCAAATAATTAATCTAAAAATAGAATAAAGTAAATAAATTGAGTCAACTTTCTATCATCGAATAGTGATTAAGATATTTAATGATGGGAAGAACCGACAACAATATATAAGTAATTTAATTCCCTATTTTAAGTGAATAAATGAAATTTTAATCATGGAAAATGGTGATTGATTTGTGTATTTTATTGTGAGGATGGTTCCGAAATCTCCCATTGTGGATTCTCCCACTCTTAGGGTTTCCTAATCTACATTGTAGTGTCGATCCCCTTGGTTTCTCCAATAGGAACTGACCACATTGTCATGACACGTCAAATTGATTATATCTTTAAAGTTGGTTTATGGTCTAGTTAATACCCTAGTTCATCTCTCAAGGATAATTGATAGGTTTATAGTGTGTATTTTTAATAAAAATGACTAAAGTTCATCTCTCAACTATTTATTATCAACATCAAATGAAAATTAAAGGTTTAGGTAATGTTACTATACCACCGCACAAGAGGATATCGATAAGGCACTACACTACCCTGTGGAGAGCCAATCGGAACACCTTTATTCCAATCCTCTCCACAACTCATGGCCCAAAATTCTTAGCACCACCTCACCTAGTTACCAAAATTATAATGGTGACACAAACTCATTGTCGCTGAAGGGATACATAGATTCCAACCACATTCTCTGACCTACATCAATCCAGAACTCAAGGCCCAACAGCCTCACTCCATTTGAAACATCCAAAGCACAACCCAAGCATAACCTTCATCTCAAGGTATTCAACCATCCAAAACCTGATCCAACACCCATCACCAAAACTAATACACTAATATGGTTCCTACCTGAGACCATCCAACTTGAAACTCTAGCCACACCATTAATCGATTACTTTCCTTCAATGGTTCTCAACACCATATTACTTACATCGTCACCACAATTTTCTAGTTTTGAGAACTTCACTCATCATAAAAGAGGTCAACAGAACCTCAACTCAACCTTCAAAACTTCCCTAACATGTTTTCCAACTCACAACATCCATGAAAACTCCACCCAATTCTAGCATTCATTATTTCTGCCAAAACTACCCAGATTTGTCACACTTTCACCATCCATATCTCAACCAAGGACTACTTGGTTCTTCTTCAAAACTCATTCACATTACTAGGATAAACTTATCATTTCAATATTAACTTGAGGTGCCTCGCAGCCCACCACATCCATTCCCTTTCTATCCAACTATGTCTTTCCATTCCTGCTAACTCACTCCGTTGGTTCCCAACTTCTCCTATTGGCATGTCGCCCCTCTACCCAAACATGAAGCCTTCTCACTTAAGGTATACCTCCATCACCTACACATACCATATCGAAGTTCCACCTGGCCTTCCCTAAGAACCCCCAAACATGTCCCTTATAGGTTTCTATTTGGAACCTTGATTCCTCCACATCCACTCTACAGTTTTATCCACATTTCCATGACTAACATAATTCTCTCCACCTTAGGAGGGTCATTATCACTAATTTATTCAAGAAATTAAAACACCATGTCTCATGCTTCCATCACAAGATGAACCCCAAAACTTAAATGTGGCCATTTAGATTTCCCTAGAAAAATAAAACAAACATTACCCATGGTGAAAATGGTTTCAGTGAATGTAGTTAACTTGATTTAAAATGCATTATGATCAGTTTCGATCACACATCAAAGGGGTGTTTTTTGAGGCAACATAAATGTGTGATAGATGGTGTTATGATAAGTGTGTATCCCGATATTCTTATTGCTCCTCAATGAGGTGTTGACGTTGTCTCCTATGGACCAGACTTGTTCAGTTGGTCTGAAATGGTAAATGTGGTCAATGAATCATCTTTATTATATTATGCATACTTTATGGTCAACGGTTCATCTTTATTATATTATGTTTCTGTAAACTTACACTATCGTATATTTTGTGTAGGCACATTGTGATATACATGGATAAAAGCTGGATCACATTACCGAGGAACACATCTCACTATGTTAAGGGTTTGAATGGGTTTTTAGATTTTGAAATTTCTAATCGATCCGTTGAAGGGAGAATAAGATGTCCATGTCCTAAATGTAAATTTAGAACATGGTTGAAGAGAGATGAAGTTTATAAACATTTAATACTGAAGCAATCCCCTGAGAAATATTTGTGTTGGATTTGGCATGGAGAATCAAACAATACAGAAAGATTGAGGACTGATGTTAATCCACAGAATGAGGTCCCAAGTTCTTCGACAATGGAAAATGAAATGAAAACCTCATAAATGATGCATTCGGCACTGCAAGACACCACTATGAGCATCAAGACATATCAGAACAACCAGAAGAGGGTGCTACAAATTGCAACGTGACAAGTGATGTTTCTGAGACTGTAACACAAGCAGATCAAGATTGTAACATATCATTGGATCCTCTTGATTCTGTGGAGCCAAATTTAAGAGAAAACTTCAGTGAGGAAAATGCATTTCATGATTTAGTTGACGATGGAAATCAAGAGTTGTATAGTGGGTGTTTGAAATATTCAAAGCTTTCATTTCTACTGAAGTTGTACCATATCAAATGTCTATGTGGAATTACAAATAAGGCAATGTACATGTTATTGGAATTGTTCGTGATGCATTTCCTGAAGCAAAAATCCCAGAATTGTTTTATGATATGAAAAAAGTTGTTAACAAGCTTGGTCTGAATTATACAAAAATACATGCGTGTCCCAATGATTGTATGCTTTACTGGGGAGAGGATTCAAGTAGAAAGAATTGTAAAAAATGTTCTTCTTCTATATGGCAGTCAAAGGGTGATGTTGGAAGTATGACTGAACATAATTTCACAGAGAAGAAGAAAAGGAACACACCTGCAAAAGTTTTGCGTTACTTTCCTTTGAAGCCTCGATTTCAAAGATTATTCAGGTCATCAAAAACCGCTGAACACATGAAGTGGCATGCTGTAGATAATAACAATGATGGGTTAATGAGACATCCACGAGATTCCCAATCGTGGATGAAATTTGATTCATTACATCCAGATTTCTCAGCTGATCCTAGGAATGTTCGATTGGGATTGGATGTCGATGGATTCAACCCATTTGGGACTTTGAGTACGAGTTATAGCATTTGGCCAGTTGTTTTGATCCCTTATAATCTGCCTCCGTGGATGTGTATGCAACAAACATCTTTTATTATTTCGATGATTATTCCTGGAAAACAAATGCCTGGAAATGATATTGATGTATACCTGCAGCCTTTGATTGATGAATTGCAGGAGTTATGGAGCAACGGTGTTGAGACATTTGATGTTTCTTCTAAAACAATGTTTAAAATGCATGCTGCTTTAATGTGGACCAGTAGTGACTTCCCTGGGCTTGGGAATTTATCTGGTTGGAACACTTATACGGGTTTGGCTTGTCCCGTTTGTAACTTTGATTTCGAGCCCAAATGGCTACCTCACAGTAGAAAATGGTGCTTCTTGTGCCATCGAAGATTTCTTGATGCATCTCATAGATTTCGGCTGAACAAATCAAAATTTAATGGTTACATTGATCGTAGACCACCTCCAAAGTTGTTAACCGGTTCTGAAATATTGACACAGCTTGAAAATGTTAAAACAGAATTTGGGAAGGTTCATCATTTGAATGATAGCGGAAAACGAGTGCGAAGTGCATCGTCAAGTGAAATCAGAACGCAACAATGGAAGAAAAAAAGTATATTCTTCAAACTTCCGTATTGGGAATTTAATTCTTTGCACCACAATCTTGATGTGATGCATATTGAGAAGAATGAATGTGATTATTTGATTTTCACATTACTTAATGAGCATGGAAAGTCAAAGGATCATCTCAATGCTCTCAAAGACTTACAAGTAATGAACATAAAACGTGATCTCTGGCCAGATGAGAATGAAAAGTATGCTCCGGCCATTTTTTTCATTGAAAAATAGGGATACAGATACGTTCCTTCAAATTTTAAAGAATGTGAAGGTATCTGATGGGTATTCGAGTAACATCTTGAGGTGTGTTGACTTGAAGAATCGTAAATTATATGGATTGAAAAGTCACGATTCACATGTTTTGTTACAACAGTTACTACCATTGGCATTGCGTACATTATTACCTGAAAAAGTTACTGCTATTGTACTCCATTTCTGCACATTTTTCAGACAGTTATGTGAGAAATCTCTACATCCATTTCAGCTTGACATCCTATAGGAGAGGTTTGTATTGACCCTTTGTGCAATGGAGATGATCTTCCCTCCATCGTTTTTTACTGTCATGATGCATTTAACTGTGCATTTGGTTGATGAAGCTAAATTAGGAGGCCCCGTTCATTATCGATGGATGTATCCAATTGAGAGGTATTTTATTTATATGTTTCCAGTTATGTAAACATTTTTTGGTATTTAATTAAATGCATAATATTATTATTTTTCTCACAGATATCTTGGGCATTTGAAAGCATACGTGAGAAATAAAGCTCAACCAGAAGGCTCTATTACTGAAGGCTATTTGGCCGAGGAGTGTCTCACCTTTTGTTACAGATATTTGGATGATATTGAAACAAGATTTACTCAAGTTGGACGTGTTGAAGACACATCAACTCAATCTCAAATGCATTAGAAATCAAAAATATTTCCTGCTATTGGCCGATCAGTTGGGAGGACCTCATACGCGACACTAACAGAATTGGAATTATTACAGGCACATAGATATGTGCTGCTGAATAGTGAAATTGCAGATCCATTTATTGAAGAGTTGAGGATACAAACAAAGAGACGAATGAGAAGCCGAACACGAAATGAAAAAGATATAACGAAAGCTGTGAATAAAGAGCTGGTAGAATGGTTTGCACGACGTGTAAGTTTATAAATATTGCAATAAATACGAATATTACTTTGACACATACAATTTTCAAATCTATTAAATTATATATTGTTTTCAGATCATGAATACTGATACTCGAGCTGACTTTTCAGAAGATTTGAAGTTTCTTGCTAGAGGTCCTATAAAACAAGTTAGAAAGTTCAACGCTTATAATGTGAATGGTTTTAGATTTCGTACAGTCGATCGAGAAGTGGGTTTGAAAACATAGAATAGTGGTATTTTTACATTTGCTGAAGTGGAATACTATGGAAAGCTGCATGATATTACTGAATTAAACTACCACGGGAATTTTTCTGTTGTTTTATTCAAATGAAAATGGGTCGATTTTATCAGAGGTGTTAAAAGATATTCCTTGCAATTTACTTCTGTAAACTTCTCTCGCTTGATGGATATTGGTGATCGTGAACTTCATGATCCATATATCTTAGAATCGCAGGCAAAAATGGTATATTATGTGAATGATGTTGTGGATGAAGGGTGGAGTGTAGTTACTCACGTAATACAAAGAGATTTGTATGATATGGGTGATGAAGTGGAATATTTGACCTCTGCAATGGAATTTCATCAACAACAGGAAGCAGAATTATTTGTCCATCATGATATTGAAAATATTGGTCTAGCAAGGATGAATGAAGTGGATGAAGCAATGGAGCAGGAAACCGACATGATTGAAGGGGAAAATGATTGTATGTACAATTATTTATTCATTCAGCAACTGCTTGTTTCATTTCTGTAGTCATTCATTATCATTGTTATATATATTTTGTTTGTTAATACTGGGAATCTATTATCATTTTTAATTTTTTTTACTGCATAAATTTTTTGAAATATATATTCTGAACTTACTTTTATTTGATTAAATGACAGGAATTCCAAGGAAGAAGCGGTACACTATTCCTTCTTCTTCTGCGACATATGACGATCCGTCTGTCCCCACGGCATCATCTCCCCCTGCACCATCTCTGAAACCATTAGTGGATGCCTCATTAGAGGATGAGTCTTCGCCTCCCCCTACAGGAGCTTCAGCAGTGGGGCAGCGACACGCCCCCTCCAGTTCATCACGGAAATTCTGGAGGGTCGCAGTCATAGGTACAAATTTTAATTAAATAAATTTATTGCATTTTGTTTATAGTAATTGTATGCTCATTGCAAATGAAGACAATGAAACCATGGAAAGAGACATAAAAAGTTCTGATGTTTGTAACATGCATGGAAAGAAGATAGTGGTGCCATTTGATTCTTATGAGGTCCCGACGGATGACGCCGCAGGTTTACTTGGTCAGATTATAGGTCAGCTGGCAGCGGAGCCCGTTTCCCTGCCTATTTCGTATGATGATTGGAGGCATATGCCTCCAAACTGGAAAAATGAAGTTTATGATTCTCAGATAAAGGTAATTTTATTACTTTATGGTTTAATTGAATGTAATTTTACTAATATATTCAAAATGAATTTCTGTATACAGATGTTCTTCCACTTTATCGTTGCTGATGTGATAGCACGGAAGTGGACATTGAAAAATCTTGGAAAAAATGGAAAGATTTCAAATGGAGGTTGTGGTGTGATGTCAACGATTCTTCGTTGACCGTGCAGCAGATGTATGAGAAGATACCCAGTGGGGTACCGAAAGAACAGTGGAAGGTTTTTGTCGATAGACATCGTGATGAGAAGCGGATGGTATTGAAATATATATTATTATATTATCCTCATTTTACATTTATACATGTACATGAAGAGGAGATAGGCATTGAATACAATACTGTTAAATTTATTTTTATTTATTTCAGGATCTCTCAAGAAAGAATGCTTCAAATCGGGCGAAGCAGGTAATCCCGCACACTACAGGTTCAAAAAGCTTTTCAAGAAGCTGAATGTCATTGGTAATCTTTTAATTAGTTTAAATATTTATAAGATAATATTATCTATTTAACATATTTGATTGATGATTTATCTTTGTTTAATGCAGTCACAGAGTTTAGGGCATGAAGCATCCCGAACAGAACTATGGCTGGATGTTCTTAAAAAAACAGATGGAAGTTTTGTTAATGAACCTGCCAGAGAAGTTGGGGTATGAAGTCAATTATTTATTATAATAACTTAATATCAGTTTTTACTGTGTTAATATATATTGATATTTGATTTATAGGTAAAAATTAACGAAATATGGGATGTCAATCCTGGGAAATCCTACTCAGTCTCCCAGGATGACCCGGTTGGTCAAGTCCTTGGGAAGGAGCATCCTGGTAGAGTGCGCGGGGTGGGTTTGGGACCTGTACCATCTGAGGTCTTTCGCATGCCATCAGGGATTTCGGCCTCATCTACTCCTGGTTATATTCATTTCATACCTGAAGATGCTCAGAGGGAGATGTCTGCTCTACGAAACACAGTTCACCAACAGGGGAATCAGATATCTGATTTGCAGAAAGAGTTGCTTGAAATACGTCAGTATATGAGCAGATATGCCCCCGGTGGTAGTGCATCGGGTAGTGGTGAGCAGGTAAATCAAAAAAAAATCAAAATAATTTAGTTTGAAAACTTTTATTGGTTTTAATTTTTATTATAAATATGCAACAATATTTAATTTTCAATATAATGTTCTTACAGGTGGCAGCAGGTGGTGGAGATGAAGGTGGAGAGGGTGACGATGCAGCATCAGATGATGAGTAGTAGTATTGTTGATGTGTTGAACAAGTATGATAACAGTTGGGTTGTATATGTAACATTTATGGCACATAGTTGCCACCAAACATTTCCATGTCCTAACATTTTCTTGATTTCTCATGTTTCCTTCTATGCATTTTATTTATTGTGTTCTGGATTCCTCATGTGTTGACAAAAAGATTCTTAATGCAATATGCATGTGATGATACCACATCCAATGAGAATACCATATATGTAACCCATATTCTTACCCCTATTGGATCCATATCCAATATGTATCACACTAAAAGACCAATCCCATGACCATAAATGGCTAAGGCATGGAAGGTTAATGATAAAAGGCTCTGTCATGGCCTTAAAATTTTTACACCACTCCAATGGGTCCAGGAATACCAATTTGTTTTTAGTTTAGGAATACCAATTTGAGAAAAAAATGTAAAATCTCATGTAGAATATTGTTAAGATTATCCATTTGATCTTTAAGGGATATGTTATAATAAATATTTTGAGCCATGGTATTAATCTTATCCATGAGTGGGATTCCATTCCAATTGGCAGTCTAGAATTTGAAGAAGAGTTAACACTGACCATCTAATGAGAATTCTATAAAATCTTGTGAAATATTACCATAAGACCAGGCCATATTAAGGATTCCATGTAGCATAATTTTACTTTTTTTTAGTTCTTAAACAATCCTTGATATGAGAAAATCCAAGGCTTCAAAATTGGATTTGATTAATTTAAAAATAAATTTAGTTTGAAGAGACTGATTAAAGAGGGTCATATTCGTGATCCCAAGGCCCCTGAGAGCATAGGTCATACAACATTGTTTGCATGAAACTGTAATAGTCTTTCTCTCTAATATAATCCCACTCCAAATAATTTTTTTATCAATCTTGGAGACAATGTTACCACTAATTGTCAATTTCTTTATGAGGTTAACACACTTAAAGGAAGAAATTAACAAATCATGGATGTGTCCTCTATGAAAAAAATCAAAATTAATTCCAAGATATGAGCTTTTTTTAGATCTGAGAATGTCACACCCCGACCACAGTTTTCTTTTGTTTTTGTTTATTTTCAATGTTGGATATTTTGTTGAGGTTTAGGTTGAGTGTCCAACAAAAGTCTTTATGTTTTGGTTGTTTTGGTTAGCTTATAACCCTATTAATGTTAATTGTGAATGTTATTGGGATAAAGTTAGATTGTGAAGATTTTGTGACACCCACAGTGTCACTATATTGTGTTTCAATCACTCAAGTATCATTGGCTGTGGTTTTGGAAAATTTAGGGTAGTGGTGGAGCAGATCCAACATATTTTTTTTCCAGTTCAACATTTAGTGGCGGTTTTAACCGCCGCTAATGCCATACCTGTGAGCATTTAGCGGCAGTTAAAACCGCCGCTAAATGATGAACTGGGCAGCATTTTGCGGTGGTTTTAACCGCCGCTAAATATATTATGTTGATATTTAGCGGCGGTTTTCACCGCCGCAGAATAGGCGCATCAAACGCCTGAATTTAGCGGCGGTTAAAACCGCCGCAAATAAAAAAATGTCTGATACCCATATAACCGCTGCTAAATGAAGAGAAACCGCCACTAAATGATGGATCTACGACACATTTCTAAAACCTCCGCGGAATCGAAAAAACCGCCGCTAATAGATTGCCGACGCCAAAATTAGCTGCGGTTTTTGTAAACCAACGCCACACAATATAGCGGCGGTTTAAACCGCCGCTAAACAAGAAAAACCCACCGCTAGGACCGGCTTTTGTTGTAGTGCTACTGGAGGTTAGACTTGGGGGTCATTATATCCCTTCTCACATTGCCATCCCATGAGGGGTACACTTTGTGGGGAGGGGGTCATGACAAAGTGGTATCAAATCTCTGGTTGAGGGATAGGATGGAGTTTGGAGATTTGCACAGGTGAGGTTTCATGGGTTGGTAGGGAAAAAGTGTCATTATTGTTTAGCAAGCAAGGTAAACACTGGAGACCGGCTGAGACATAGGCGTTTAGGTCCCCCTTTGATATGATGTATGAACCTTTAAGTTTTCAATGGCTTCTAAACAAGATGATACCAGTTTCAGGGTAGAGACCTAGGAAAGGATCATGCATAATTCTTCTTTGTGCCTGTGTTTGAATGGGTAGTCCTTAGGATGGGTTAACCTAAAATGAATAAAAGAAAACAATTAATTAATTAATGTTGAGTTTTCCATATTATAGGTTTAGGAGCTCTAACGGTTTGTTATTTTATAGGTATTTCTCTAGGTTGACCTCCTCATCATGTTTGCACAGAAAATGTCCACTAGGCTATTCCAGTAGGTCACCGCAGGGTAGTGGATGAAGATGATGATACTTGGAGGAATACACTTTGAGAGTTTTTGCACCAGAGTCTACAGAAGTAGGGATTTGTTTCAGATGAAGTGACAGAAGACTGGTTAGAGTAGGTCGAGATAGGCTTCAGTTCAATCTATGCTCGGAAGGAGCACTGGGTGTCCCAAGCTGTGACGATGCAACGTGGATAAGCAAGGTAGTGGTGGTTCTTGTTACTCGGGAATCGTGAGGAATCAGCGATCTCATGGGAGGAGTTTCGAGACAAGTTTAGAGTCGAGTTCCTTTCTTCGACTATGAAGGCATCCAGTCGCCAGGAGCATCTTACCCTTCGATAGAGGAGGACTACTATTCAAGATTTTGGAATCTATTTTAGGAACCTCTTACGATATTCTTTGAACATGTTACCAGATGAGGAGGCCAGGGAAAGGAATTTCGAGGAGGATTTGTGTCTAGAGATCCAGCACCAGGTCACCCCATTCATGCTGAAGACATATCTTGAGCTGTTAATGAGGGAAGAGTATGTCGAGAGGAATATTTCTAGGATAGGATCATCACGAGAGGGGGATCATCATTATCCCTCACGAAGTAAGGATGTGGTCAAGGGTTCTCGTTTTTTGGGCATAAGAGTTTCTGTTCCGCCGTGGGTAGGTCACAGCCCTTCAAATCTCGTTTCTCCAGAGGCAGCAACTCTCAGGCCTATTCCAAGGGATCATGTGCTTGTTTTTATTATGATGGACTTGGCCATCAGCAGTGGGAGTGCCCAAACTTTCAGAGTGGTCATTGTG
This sequence comes from Viscum album, assembly GCA_963277665.1. Taxonomy (NCBI): domain Eukaryota; kingdom Viridiplantae; phylum Streptophyta; class Magnoliopsida; order Santalales; family Viscaceae; genus Viscum; species Viscum album. The sequence goes on along the minus strand of OY728164.1, from coordinate 914,429,280 downwards.
TGTAGGGCTCTCTGCTCCAGGTTCCTCCATTGAGGCAGTTCCAGTAGAGGAAGCAGCATCCATTTGCACTAGCTTTTGATCAGCAGAGGGTAGATGGGGCAGGTAGAGGACAACCCCATGAAGCTCGCCATCCTTAGAGAGCAGAGTGCGGCCATTGTGGTGGTCTTCATCAGGATCAGAGAGGTCGTGGAGGAGGTTATGGTCAGTTTTATGCCCTAGCGTTGCCAGCACTAGGAGAGCCAGATGTCGTTCGAGGTACCCTTTTCTTGTTTTCTACCATGGTGTATACTTTGTTGGATTCAAGAGTGACACACTCTTTCATGTCACCTACCATTTTCCATGCTTTGGGACTTGAGGTAGAGAGGCTTCCAGTGCCCTTGGTGTTGACTATGCCAGTTGGAGGTTGAGCCGACTTATATGAAATATGTAAAGACTGTGAGATAGTGTTGGGGCAACACCTCTCTTGGGGATATTTCCTATGTTTATTAATACAACCATGTGGTGTCATCCTCGGAATCGATTGGTTGTATTCGGTGGATGATATCGTGGATTTCTTCAGGAAGAAAGTCGTTTTCTTTGGTCCGGATGTAGAACATGTGGTGTTTGTTTGTGAGAGATATCCTTGGATGGGTCATAGGCACATCCCATCCTTATCCTCCATGATGGATGAGATAATTCTGATTTCATCAGAGGTTCAGTAGTTGGCGTTTCCTAGTGCCGTAGAGGAGTACCCTGATGTCTTTCTCGAAGAGTTTGTAGCATTACCCCCTCGACGAGAGATCGAGTTTGGGATCGTGCTACAGCCAGGAGAATCTTCTATTTCTATGTATCCATATAGGATGTCCCCTTATGAGTTGCGAGAACTGTGTATACAGCTTGATGGTCTATTACAGTGCGGTTTTGTTTGGCCATGTCTGTCACCGTGGGGTGCACAAGTTTTGTTCGTGAAGAAGTCCGATGGAAATTTACAGTTGTGTGTCGATTATCATCACTTGAACAAAGTGAAAATAATGAATTGATATCCTCTTCTGCATATTGAAGATTTATTCGATCAAATGAAGGGTTCAAGTTAGTTCTCAAATATCGACTTGCATTGAAAATATCATCAGATGCGTGTGAAGGATGAGTATATTCCGAAAACAGTTTCTATTGTCGACATGGGAATTATGAGTTCGTTGTAATGTCATTTGGTGTGATGAATGATCTAGCTATATTCACGGGATTGATGAATGCTGTGTTCCTTGATTTCCTAGACAAGTTCATGGTAGTTTTCATTGATGACACCCTTGTGTACTCTAAATCTCAAGAGGTACATGTGCAGCATCTACAAGCCGTTTTGGGTGTTCTTCGTCGACAATGAATGTTTTTGAAGTTGTCGAAGTTTGAGTTTTGGACTCAAGAAGTCTGTTTCTTGGGGAATTTTTGATCCCAACAGGGGGTTGTTGTGGATCCATAGAAGATAGAAGTAGTTCTGTCTTGGGCAGCCCCCAATACAGTTTCAAAGGTGCGAAGTTTCCTTGTTCTTGCAAGCTACTATAGGAGGTTCGTATCCAATTTTTCACGAGTTGCAACTCCTCTGACAGCTTTGACCAGGAAGGATCAGGCATTCATATGGACTGATCGGTTCCATGTAGCTTTTGAGTATCTAAAGGAGAAGTTAGTAAGTTCTCTGGTCCTTTGTCTTCTAGCTGAAGGAGTTCAGTTTGATGTTTTCTGCGATGCTTCGCATTTGGGGTTAGGTTGTGTCCTCATGTAGTAGAGGTCAGTTGTTTCTTATGGGTCTCGGTAGTTACGTCCCCATGAACACAACAATGCCACCCATGATCATGATTTGGTAGTCGTGGTGTTTTCCCCAATGTTGTGGAGACATTACCTCATTGGTGAGTGCTTTGTGGCTTTCACTGATGAAAAGAGTTTGAGGTATGTTTTCTCTCAGTGTGACTTGTACTTACGACAGCATCGGCAGATGGAGTTCTTGCAGGAATACGACTCTGAAATATCGTATACACCTAGAAAAGGGAATGTTGTGGCTGATGCGCTGAGCCAAAAGTCACATAGTGATGTTGTGTGTGAATCCGGTAATTACTAGAGAGTAATGGTAGAACATTCAGCATTGCATCTTGATAATGGAGAAGTTGGGGGGTATAGGTTGTCTTTTTCAGATGATTGTACTTTCATCCCTTGTGTAGAAGGTGGAAGAGTCCCAATTGGGAGATCTATAGGTGGAATTCTAGACAGACTGAGTTGTTTCTAGTGAGTCCCCTGATGGTTGGATTGAAGATGAACAACACCAAGTGTTGTATCACAGAAGGATTTTTGTTCCTTTGACGATGCATGATATGGTCCTCAAAGAGTTCCATAGTTCTCCTTTAGCAGTACACCCTGACGTGAAAAAGATGTATTGATCCTTGATGAGTCAGTTTTGGTGTCCTGGGAAGAAGTGGGTAGTTGCGGAGTTTATGTCTCGTTGTTTAGTCTACTAGAAGGTGAAGGCCGAACACCGTGTTCCAGGTGGTCTTCTCCAGCCATTATAGATTCCTCAGTGGATGTGGGAGGATATCTCAATGGACTTTGTTATTGGGCTACCTCGAGCTATGGGAGGACCTGATGCTATTTGGGTGGTAGTGGATCGTTTAACAAAATCGGCCCACATTATAACAATCAAGGAGTCAAGCTCGATGGAAGTTTTGTCGAGGTAGTATCTAGAGGAGGTTGTGATACTTCATGGAGTCCCTAGGATGATCATTTCTAATCGATATCATCATTTTACCTTCAGAGTGTGGAGATGTCTCCAAAATTCATTCGGTTCTCATCTATATCTTAGCACTACATTTCATCCTCAAACGGTTGGTCAAACAGAGCAACCATCCATACTCTTGAAGACACATTACACTCTTGTGTTCTCGATATCAGAGGTTCATGCATGAGGAAATTACCCATGGTGGAGTTCCCTTAAAATAATAGTTTTCACTCAACCATTGGTATGGTGCCTTTTGAAGCCTTTTAGGTCCAACCTTTCCATTCTCCATTGTGCTGGACTAGGGTCGGAGAGTCAGCAATTCTCGAACCAGAACTAGTGAAGAATACAACAAAGATGGTTCAGGTGATTCGTGAGAAGATGAAGACATCTCAAGATCATAAGAAATCTTATGAAGATCAAAGAAGGAGACCCTTAGAGTTTAATGTTGGGGATCATGTGTTTCTGAAGGTGACTCCCGTCATCAACAGTGAAGGTTTGGTTGTGGAATTATGCTTTCTCCCCGGATTGTTGGGTCTTTTGAGGTGTTAGCTCATGTTGAAGTTGTGGTGTATCAGGTAGCACTTCCCCCACATATGAGTTAGATACCTAATGTTTTCCGTGAATCACAGCTCCATCATTATCTTCATGACAACTCTCACATCATGGATTAGGAGGAGATTGATGTTGATGATGATGCAACCTTTGACGAGCGACCTTTGTAGATCCAAGACTGCAAGGAGAAGGTGTTGTGAGAGAGTTTTATCCCCTTAGTTCATGTCTTGTGGGGACATGGTGGCTTAGAGGAGAGTACCTGGGAACGTGAGTCATAGATAAATGCTCAATTCCCAGAGTTTTTTGATGTTTAACTCTTTCCATGTATGGATGCAACTTCTGTGGTTATGAAACTTTCATTTCTATGAGATGGCTCCCTTTGTTGATTTTGTGGATTTCTCTCTTTTGAGAGGTATCTCGATGGGTGGTTGTTCAGACCCTATTTCAATTTATCTTTAAGTGGGTTCTGGATTCTCAAGGATGAGAATGTTTTGAGAGATATCTAATGTAATGTCCCGAACCTCTCTAGTACATTACTTTGTGAAAATGCGGTGTTAGAGGGGTTTTTGGATGTTATGGTGACTTGGAGGTGCGTTGGGTGAATCTTTTAAGGAATACTAAAGGGCAATAGATCTCGCATGGGCAGTGCATGGTTTGTCTAAACTGTACGGCCAAACCATGCGAGGTTGGTCTTGGAGACAGTGGCTAACACACAGTTAGTGCACAGTTTGTCTAACCATGCGGTCTAACCATGTGAGGAGTGTTTGACGAGGCAGTAGCGACGACATGGTTAGCGCACGGTTTGTCTAACCGTTTGAGCAAACCATGTGGTCACTTAAATTAGATCCTAAAATTGAGGATCTCAACTGTTTCGCCTCTAACTAGCCCATTTTAGCTCTTATGTGGCCATAACTCAGGATTACCCTTCCTTGACGGTAAAAGAACCTCTTCCAAGAGTTTTGGAAGCGATCCAAGGGATTATCTTGGAGAATCAGAGCCGGTTTCTTTAGGTATTTGATCATTCTCATTTGGTTTCTTATATTTACTTAGATATACTCCTCCTCTTCTCTCGGTTTCTTAGATCTACACCTGTTATGGGTATATCTATGTGTGTGGATGCCAAATGTGATTAGCTTTGGTCATTATCTTGCAAGGAGAAGAGATCTAAGGTGGGATTTTGGAGAATTGACCCCGGTTTCTTGAGCGTTCGTCGACTGTTATCGGTTTTGTCAAAAACCATAGAGGTAGGGGATTTGTTGCATCTCTTTCTTTCAAATGAAACTATATTTCTAGCATGTTTAATCCCACTAGATTATAATGGAATTGACATAATAAATATTTTAACCAGACAAATAAATTGTTACCAATCGTATGTTATTTTCTCTTGTTTTGCTAGATGGTGTGATATCTTTTCTTGCTTTTCTTAGTTGTTTGTTCCTGAAGAAAATCGGTAAAGAACGTAAACCGTGATTAATTTATAAATGTTGGGATGAAGATAAAGAGTCTTGAAAATGAATCCTATTCTTGTTTCAATTTGATGATAATCAAATTGGCGTAGTAAGCATGTTTAATCTTTTGTGAGGGCATACTGATTAGGTTTCTGAAATTTGGAACCTACAAATTAAATCTGTTAATTCAAGTTGGGTTAAAGATTTGATTGTTTGATAATTCCTTGAAGGGTTCTGAGTTACCCTCTTGATTATTAAAGGGACAAAATCCCAATCGATGTAATGTTTTCTTTTCTGTTGCTTGTGCGGTGATGTGATCATGGATGGTTGTTGGGATATATGGGGGCATAAATGAATTTTGGTTGTGGAAGCGGATGACACATAGAGTGCTGAGATGCATCGGTTTATGCATTTGGGTGTCGGGGATGACATTAAGGATGATGGAATGGGATGAATGTGATTGTTGGCTGCTTGCTATTTTTTATTGGTTGATTATCTAATTTACTTTTCCCCACTGCTTAGGGTAGCTGGTCTCTCATACCCTTATTCCTAAAGAGGTGAATATGCATGGGATATTCCACGTTCTTTCCGTGATTAGCTTCTCCAGGGAGGATGGGTCTACACTCTTGCTATAGGAGGCAAAGACTCTATGGGTAGTACATCTACTCACCGTGTTGAGCCCATTTTCCAATAAGCATAGAATGATTTTCTATAATGCCTAGGAATATGGGAAAGTGTTTCTCTGATGAATTTTTGAATAAATGGTGTTAACCCAGGGGGATGGGGTTGCTGGAACATAATGATGAGGTTGTAATATTTTGAAGTAATCATTGACTTTGGGTGTGATGCTAAGGAAACCTAATGTGGAATTGTTCATGGTTAATTAATGTTAAATGAAATAATTAACATAAAGTGAAACTGATAAAAAGGGAATTAAGTAATCTAATAAAGTTCCTTATGTGGTTGTGTGATTATAGGATACCTAGTCTTAGAAGTTGTAGCCTGGAGTTCGAGAGACGTTAGATGCAGTTGTGTCTAAGACTAGGTTATGCCCATATTGTGGTTGTGAGATATATTATATTTTTTAATTTTTGCATTTCTATATGCTACTCCACCCTGTTACTAAGGGAAACTAACACCCCGAGGATTCTGAGCCCTGGTGGGTGTTTTTCCCAACAACCTAGTGGGAGGATAAATGGCTGACTACCCCCTTTGGCCCCGCTCTCTTCTCATGGTAGATACTTGTGACATTAGAAACAGCAGATAGTTTTCCCCATATAAGTGTTTAGAGGTCTGTAATGGCTTGTGGTTATTCATACACATATATTATGGATATATTATCTCATGTACTACTATAGGTTTAATGTATATAGGCTGTGATGGCTTGAGGATCCTTACTCGATGTGTGGGCTGTAATGGCTTGAGGTATAATACCTGACGTATGATACACATTATGTGAGCTGAGGTGGCTCCTGGAAACACCTGGTTACTTTTGGTTGTGAGTATGGTGTGGTGCTTCGCCCAGGTGTCTGCGGGAAAGCTTTTGTGGTGCACGAGGTGCAGATTGTGGTGCTTCGACCAAGTGTCTCCGGGAAAGCCTTTTTAGAGAGAGATGCTTAAGACGTGTAACATTGAGGCAAAGCAGAAAACCAGTGGGGAAGTAGTAGTGGGGTACAATTAATATTCATTACTATATTATATATTGTTGTATGTGTTACTTGGTGAGAGTAGCCATGGTGAGGTTGGGAACTTATCATACCTGTTTAGGTGATGAGTTAGTTTCACTTTTTGTTCATTGCGCTTTAGTAAGATTTCTTTACCTTTTCACAAGAGGCTTCAGGGAGGATCCTACTGAGTATACTTTTATACTCACTCTATGTATATATGAACTATTTTTCAGGTCACTTGGAGTAGGTTGGAGATCAATCTAGTTTCTAGTATCTTGGGTTTGCAGGAGTTATTTGGGCTTGTGGTTCCTGCTATTTTTACTTTCTTTTGGGTACTTGAAGTTTTTCCCTTATAGTTGTAGTACATTTTCATGAAATTCCATTTGTGTACATGTGTTTCTTTTATATTTCCATTTCTGAGTTGGAGTTGATTGGTGTCTATCTTATCTCTCTCTTCCACATGTGATCTCTTAGAGGGTAATGCCTCCCATTTGGGTGTTATTATACCCTCAATGCTAGTCTCCAACCAGGGGCCTACTAGAGGTGGGAATCAGGGTTCATTATCTCCCTTATCACATTTCTGGCCTAGGAGGGGTACACTTTGTGTGGATGGGGTCATGACAATGTGTATAGAATTTATTCTATTTCATTCACCAGGTGAAGATTGAGTCAATTCCAATTCTTCTATTTTTCGGGTTATTACCATATGTAAAACATTTCTAGATACATATCTCCATGTAATATCTAAATATGTATTTTAATACTTTGAAACCTTACACTATTATACATTAAAAAATATGGTTGTGTTCCAATATATATAATTATCCATGGGGTTTTAGCTATCATTTTATAGTCCAAATTATGAAAAATTAATAAATCATTAATCTGATCTAATTTATAGAGACCCGTGTTTTTTTAAATTAATATAACCTATTTATAATAATAAATTACATAATATTAATATTTTCAATGTTTGAAATATTTTGGATAATAAGAAATTTATTCTCATAAATCATATGTACAAAATGAAAAATTATTTTATTTAAATATACTTTCAAAATCCCCATAATTTCTCTCATATTATTCTTATTACATAAAATAAGTTGATGATATACAATAATGAAATTAGTGAGAGAAACTCCAATTTATTGGATGAATAATGGAAATTAATGAATAATACAAGGGTAAGGATATTCATAACCTTCACCTTAAGAATATACCAATCATCAAAATATTGAGGTAAATATTTTTTAATGTTATTTAATATGAAATAATTTTAAAAAATATGTGTAAAATATTATGTTCATAAACACACATATTATTAAAGAAATGTAGCACTATGTTCAAACATATAATATATGTAAAAATCACAGTGCCGTAATTATGAAAAAATATAGCATAATGATAATTAATAATATAGATAATATGTTGAGAAATATCATATTACAAAAATCATTGGAAATATATATAATTATAGTCCAACTCATCACATTATAAAATTATCATAATCATGCAATCCATATAGAAAGATAACATATGAAAATCATAGCCAGGAAATATTCCAATCGAAAAGATTGGGATTCATAAAGGATTTCAGACATATTAATTCATTGAATAACTTTTTATACTCCCAAATGAACTAGGAATATCATACTTTTTCATAAAATATATTTATTCATTGAATAGGAAAATAGTCAATATGAATCAAATATTTTTTTTTGGAAAAAAACTAATGTAATTTTTATAAATCTCAATATTTTTATGAGAAATAGTTTTGAAAAAGAGGAAACATGAATATATTAAAGAATTTTATGGGAAAGTTTTTTAAATAATATTTTAATTATATTAGTGGATTATCTATATTGTAAATTATACTAATGGTCAATAACAAAAAACAGAAGGAGTTGGTTTCAATATTCCCATTACCTTAAATCCAACGTTATTTTATCACTTTTCTATGACTCTGAAAATAAATATATGTTTATTAAAACATGTAACAATATTTGAATTATTTTCATTTTTTTACTCTTAATAATGTTAAAATTCTTAATTATATTGCTTAATTTCCTTGTTTGATAATCAATTGTTTCGATATTATATTTTATTTAAAAATGACATATTTTATTTCTATTTGTCTATTTTTTCGATATTATCTAAACATAAGAAAAAGTAAATGTAGTTGGTTTAAAAGAATTTAATTATATATCTATATACTAAAAATTTTATATAATGGTTTTCATGGGAAGATAATTGGAAATCTACTCATTAACCATTAACAGGCCGTTAACGAGACATTGTCCAATTAGGTGGTGTGAAATATATATTATGTTTTTTTATTAATAATGAAATTTTTATATAAAAGTAAAATTATTATTGTCATTTTAGTATACAATGTAATTTAATTATGATTGTTTGGATTGGAAAAAATATATATAACATGAAATTTGAAATGTAAAATTAAATAAAAAATATTAAATGGATTTACCTCTTTCTTGAACATGTTTCTTTTCAATAGCCCTTAAATTCTTGAGATACTATAGTTTGATTACTCTAAAATGTAAATATGGAAGTTAAGTGGATTAATATATGGTAATTATGTAATATTTATGTTTTTTATGTGTGGGGGAGTGTATTTTTATAGGATTTTGAGAGGCTACTAATACATTAGGATATATGTTTTTGTTAAAATATTAGAAAAATATTATATCCCAGGTAATCAGTTAAATGGTGATATAATTTACATTAAAATATATATATATATATATAATATAGACTGTATTTAGAAATTTATGTTCATTTATAATCTAAATTCACATGTTTAGAAAAATGTAATGTGTAAAAAATGAGAAATCATTAATTTAATTTGACACTTTGGACTTTAGAATTTAGAAAATACTTTTTTTTATGAATTTTTTTTTCTTTGTTAAAAATGGTCCATTTACATTATTAAATACATATTTTGGATGAAATAACCAATTTAACATTTATTATGTCACTATTTAATCATCATTATGTCATAAGACATGCAGTATTAGATAAACAATATTTTTACTATTCATGTAAAAAAGTGAAGTATTATAAATAAATTCCAAAAAATAAATCATGGAAGATTTGAATGTGTTAATTATAAAAAGGGAACTAATTTCATAAATTTATTTTTATATCAATGGTAAATTAAAATTTTAATATAATTATTTTTATTTTAAAAAATTAATGTAAATTCCATTTTATTAAAAGCATGTTTTTATTTTCAATGATTTTTTAATCATGTTATTTTATAATAGAATAGAATATTGATATATTCTTTAATTACAGTTGATAAATATTATTTACTTAGTATTTTATTGGTTTTATGTTAAATTTATATTTCAATGGCCAGTTTTATATTCCAATTGCTCAGGTTTCTTTTAGATTCAGTCAGGTCGATATTCCTAATTGTTAGATTAATATTCAAATGGTTACATTTTTATTCCTATTTTCATATTTAGTCATATAAATACCACTTTCTTATATCATTGTACACTATATACAATTCCAAAAATAGTTATATATTTTAATTTATTTTAATATTATTTTGGTTTACTAATATTTTATTTAATTTCTATGGTATTGTTCTTGGGGAGATTGATTTTATCATATTGTAAATATAGAAATATTAGAATATTTTTTTATTAAATACTTTTTCCTATAATAATGTATTAAATTTTAATTGGTATAGTTTCTCAATAATATGAAGTTATTTGTTTATGATATAATATTTATGTATGTCATATTATTTTCATGTGTATAATTCTATATAATATTATGTAATCCCCATTTACATGTGAAAAAATATCATATTTAAATTCTATTTCATTACAAATAGGTATATTTTTTTCTTCAAATAGTTTTGTTATTCCCACACAAATTTTATGGTTTTTTTGGATATCATATCATATTTCCATCCTCAAATTTCATTAACATAGTAGTTACATTTTATTCTATTTTCATTCTAAAAATATTTAATTAAAAATTATAGAAACATACCTTCTTTTTTATCCAATAAACATTAGTTCAACCATGGTTCAGTAATTAACCTCGTTATATATGTATTTTACGATTTCGGACTTTTAATGTATCATCCTAGAAAGATAATTCATCTGTTATAAGTGAAATATTGATTAAATTTCCTTATAGACGAGAAATGTGAGTTCATTGAGTAATTATATATTCATTCAAAATAATAACACACTTATTGTAATCATAAGGTCATCAATCCTCCATATTTTTAAAAGAACCCACCAAAATATAAGAGATTTAATATATGAAATGGTTTCCTGAATATGTAAATATAACAATACAAGATTTAAAAATTATGATATAAAAATATAAAATAATTGAATTTAATATAGAGTAGTATGCTAGGGAATGGAATCCAAAATCCATTTTAATTTCTAAAATTTTATATACATTGAATTTGAAATATATATTATTTTTGAATTCCTTTTATTTTTCTAAATATTTCATATAACTATTTCATTATTAGAACCATTTTAAAATTATTAATGTAATAAAATGCTAGATTGATAAATTTTTAAACATGAAAAACATTAAAGGGAACATACAATACAAAACTAACATAAAAAAATAAAATCATTTACCTATAAACTTGTTTCTAACACATGGATACATAATTTCATATCATCGACTAAATTAATATTATTTTTCATAGTTGTTATTAATAAAAACTAGATTTAAATCATCAACTTCCTGTTTTATTATAGTTCAATTAATATAAAATAAAATAATAGAACAAAATATCATTTTGAAAAAAAAATAATGATAATAAAATCAATATGTCAATAAAAAATAATTGATGAAATTTATTTTTTTATGTTTTTCGATTTAATTTAGTTTTCCATATTATATTTTTATTAGATATATTAATAATGCTTTTTAAAAAATAATAATAAAAAGAAAACAAATTTCAAATAACATATTCTTATTGTGTTTTTTATTTTTTGTTAATAAATTGTATTTATCACTTTAGATCTATAATTATAATGATATGAAATATTTCAATGTATGAAATAATATATTTACATTAATTGAAAAAGTAATTGATGTGAACTAGTATTGAGAACAAGTAGTGTTTAAAAGATATTTTTTCTGTATAAAAGAGTTTTTAGATTTCCGATATTATCATTTAATAAAAAAACTTATGTATTATTGACCTTGAAATTGATAAAATAAGAATAATTATTTAATTACTAATGTCAAAATTCAATATGGATGTTTTTTGGAAATTATTCTAAAATGGATGATTTTTAAATGAATAATAAAAAATAAATTTTTTACTAATGCTATTGTTTTTATAACCATTTGATGATTCTAGTAAGAAATAAAAACATATAAAATAATTTTATTGATAAAATTCACATTTATGGATTATAATTATGCATTAAAAATTACTGTGTTGTTTTTTGAAAATTCAGGTTTAATATTTTGAAACTTTACATATATTATATTATATAAAACAATATTTTCTATATTTTCTATAAATAATATTTTCCTTTAATAGAATAATATTTTTTTCATTAAAATCTCTATAAATATTATTTGGTTAATTATATACTAATAATTTTATTTAAAACAATAATTATCATTATTTTATCAAAAAAGAATTTTATGCTAAAATTTTGTTTTATAAAAACATTTTTATTACCTTAAGAATTTATTATTATTGAATTAATTTCAATCAGATTTATAAATTGAATATGATATAATGAATTTATTATTTTCAATTAGTAGGTTAAAATTATATAAAATATTAAATTATATTTTAAGAGAAATAAATTAATTTTTTTACAAATTGATTTAACCATGATGAAAACGAATGTGTTTAATGAAATTTGTAAAATGTTAAAATAACAAAAAAATAGACCAAAATGTCTCTAAATTAATTTCCTAGGTAATTATTAAACATAAAATATCATAATATCTATTATTATTCAATAGTAATATACATTTAATATTGAATATTAATTATTGTTTATATAATTAAATTACTTTTACAAAAATACCATTCCCTTCCCTTATAAAAGTAATCTTAGGTATCCCCTTGAAATATACACTAAAATTAAATTTCTTCATAAATATCTAAAAATTTATCTTCTAATAAAATAATATTACTATTTAATAATTCTATAGTCATAATATGTATTCCTTATCCATAAATTATAATGATATCCCCTAAGAGAATGTTCTTGACCTCAAATAGAGTATAATCTACATCCTAACATTTTTATCTCTAACATTACACATATTTTTCTACCAATTAAAATTTATAGATTATAATATATCAAAATAATTAATATTTAAATCTTTTTATATTTTGATAACATTCATAATCTACTATTCATACTTATTTATAACTATGAAAGAATACTTTTTGTTAGTTGTAGATTAGAGCCTCCATGAGAAACATGTTTTTTTCTTCATCACAGTAACTGAATAAATATGCAATTATTTTAAATGTATTAATCTGAAATTTATAAAATAAATAATTTTATACTAATATAAACCATTTCCATCCATTCTTCTTTCCTGTTTAAAATGAAATCATCATCCTTATTTATAATCGGACTACCTCATCCAAAAGTAAAAATATTTTTTTCATCACTGCCATACATGGATTATTTAGAAAATGTACTTCATAAATTAAAATTATATTTATGAAATTATTTTTGGTTCTTAAATTTTTTATAATTATAGTCATCACATAATTAATATACCACCATGTGATAGTAAGACATTACTAAAATAATATCGTTATAAAATTTAAATTCACTAAAAATCTCTAAAATACACATGGGATTGTAATAGTACATTATAAATTATTACAAAACATTTATTACACTTCCATAAATAATATTGAAAATATGAACAGAGTATCAAAATAAAAATGGTTGATATCACCCAAATAAACCTATATGAACCAAATAGAATTACTAACATCTACTGTTGAAAATAAAATATAACGACGTAGATTATGAGTAATAAACAATTTATAATGAAGAGTTTAAAAGGTGGTAGATAATAATAAGGATATAAAATAAGTTATTATATTTTTTATGTTTAGTATAAAAAATTAGGATTTATTTTATCTATTTGGGATTATAATTTAAGGATTCATTTTTTCCATTTACACTACTTCATACGTATTGCATATTGTGCATAAGGATTCTATTATATGGTGTTCATACTAAACTATGTTATTATATTATCATTGTTAAATATAATATTATTGTACATATAATTATATATCATGGTCCCTACCTCATTTTCATTTTATTCAAATGTTACCAAGGTTGCAATGTGTTTCTAGTCTAAATTATCATTCTTTGAGACTTACACCAATTCAACTACTTATTTTATTTTTAGTGTTGTATATACTAAAAATGTTTTATTTTACCATAATTCTTTGGAAAAATAGTTAATAAATTTTCTAAATATTTTTTTTTCATTCTACAATTTTCTGTTAAATGGTTACTGTAATTTTAAGGGATTCCTCTCTAATGTATTTTCTAAATCTGAGATTTCATCTAAATGAAAAAATGACATTGAATTTTATATTATCATTCTCTACCATCCTATATTATATTATTATCTTATTATTATTATTATTATTATTGTATTTTAAGTACATCTCTCCACATGGATCAAAAATTAATCCGTGTGGCAATTTTACATGAATCTAACCCACTACTCATTTTATCGGGAATCTTATTAATACCTTAAAATGATCAATGGTTGAATTTATTAATGTCCTAATAAATGATTAATCTTTTATTATGGTCATTTAAGAATATCTTTATCATCCTTGCTGTGTTTCTAAATTAATTTTTTAATGTTTTCTATATGATGTGTTTTTAATTAAAGTGTTAAAACAATATATTTTTAATATTTTCTATATAAATACACTTTTCCCATTAAAACCACTATTCATCACAAATCATCCATCCAATTATTTTTATTGATTGAAAAAATAAATAATAATATGTTAAAAGGTTTTTTTATTGTTATGTTTAATTACTATTATTATTATAAATTATTAAGACAATATTTTTAATAAAAAAAATTTAAATATAAAAAGGGAATTTAACCTTATGGTCAAACTTTTTCTTTTTAAAACATATTTGTTTTTTGAATTACCAATAAATATTTTAGAGTATAAATTATTTAATATTTCATTAATTTTATATTTTATGTTAAAATTATTTATCATGACATTTGAAATAAAATAGAGATAAATTTAACTATTTATTTTTATTGAATTATTTAGATGTTTTCACTAAAAATATATTCATTGTTTTATATTAATCTAAAATATTTTAACCTATAGAACAATTTATTAAATGGTGTTTCATCATGGACATCCCATTAATTTATATTGTGAAATTATTTTTATGTTAACTGAGTTATTTAAATAAACCAATTAACTCAATGATATCAATTTAGGTGAAACAATCTGCAAATCTTGTAAAAATAATTATCCATCTATGGGTTCATTATGAAATATAATTAAAATATAACATAATTTATTCTAATTTTATCATCTAATTTAAAAAATGATCATCATAATTTTTTTTAATATTATCTACCTTTATTCTGTCATATGATTCCCTTTTGATATACTCATAATATAATGTCCACATTATTTATATTGATGGTCTATAATTATATATCATGTACATTTCTAATACAAAAGTATATTTTTTTGGGTTATGTCATGTGATGTATTAATTACGGATGTTTTCATGTTATAGTTGAATAAATATAGTCGGAATTTTTAATCTGATGGGAGGGAGTGTTATCACCCTCCAATATAATGGTAAAACCTATAAATCATTTGATATACTGTGAAACGAGTTGAAATAATTAGTAAATTAAAAGAAAAAGGTAGTGATTGCCAATATTCTAATACAAATAAGTAATGTAACTAGATCTATAATGGGATAAAGGTAGTGATTCCATATCCCCTCTATCTCGAAATTCATGGTAATTAACCTTGACATGAGTTATGATTTTCTATTCTTATGAGTGTTCCACATATCGATGTGATCTACATGTTTTATGATTATTGCCTATTTAATTTTGTCTCTGGATTTAACATTACTATGTCATAGTATATGTTTTATCACTTTATGATATATTCTTACCCAGTAAGACTATATAAATCTCTTATTATCAAATGATCTTTTATTGAGGTATTTCTATATTTTCTATGTTTACAAATATTCTTATTATCTAGCCCCTTTAAGAAAAAGGAATATGTTTTTACCATAATTAGTATTCAATACCACCCCTTATTATATATATATATATTATATGCATTATGATGAAGAGTATAAAGAATGATAATTCTATAAGGGGTGTTGTATGGTTCTATTATGGACAATTGTTCATATTATTATAAAATAAGTGTTTTATGTATCTAATATGTAATGACACTAAAGAACCAGTTCCCAATATTTGGAAATTACTATGAGATTTATTTATAAATTCATTGAAGTTTTGAGACATTTATACAAGTTTATTTTAGGTCACATAATTAGGTATCAAATACTATGTGTATAATATATATATTTTATCACCGAACATTTGAGTGTATGTATGGGGAACCACATTTTTTATCATTGTATTGTTTAGTTATTTGAATAATTTGGATGATATAACATTTATGAAAATGAAATGTTTATATCTACGTATTGGATAACTACTTGAAATATCGGTAAAGTAGATATTATGTGTCTTCTAGGAAATAACATATTTATTTAGATATAAAAAGGTTTATGCGGGATGTTATTGAACTATAAATTAGGTTAATATAACTAAATAAGTTTTTTTGGGTATTACTCTATATTAAAAAATTGAAAATATAATGGGACTAACTTTACACCTTGTTTGAAACTCCTGGGGGGATATTATTTGGTCAATTATCATGATGAAAATAGAAACTAATAAATGATATGAATGTATTCGGCTAGAATATTATAATGAAATATATAACTAATAATTTAGAAAACCTGAAAGGGTGATTACCTAGTGTGAATTAAATTCAACTAAATGAGTTATATGTAGACCAAATTATATAATATATAAATTTAATCTATAATATAATCAAATTATTGTTTCCAAGGATAAGTCATATTAGGATTGAGGTTTTATTGTAATGTGATAATTTACCCTGATTCTATTGGATGTTATACTAAGAATTTTAGTTTAATTGTTTTTCTTTTGGAATATGGATTATATAAATGATGTTTTGAAAGGTATTTCTCTATAAAAAACTTTGTCTTATAACTTGTTATTAAGGAATATTTTTCATAAAGGGTAATTTCTCTCTACATGTGCCTAATATATAGAAAAATGATAGGTTAATAGCCTCTATAAATATATTAAGGTATGTAACAACCAAAACTATAATAAACACGATAAAATGACTTACTTTTTAAAATAGGAATATATTAAAAGGAATCGCTTCTTGAATGACCAAATAATTTAGTTTTTAGGGTAAACAAGATACATATATGATTCCCATAACATATAGGAAAACATAAATTAGATTTTGTTTTTCCAAAATATCATTAGTCCATTTATTGTATCGTTGAATATAATTATTAGTAAACATCATGGATTTTTGGGAAAAAATATGGGTGATCCAAATAACCGAATAAGTGTTATTTATAGTGGAAGAAATCATGAATCAATAGGCCTGATCATGGAAAGGTAAACAACTAAACACAAATTACATTTAAACAATTTGACTACAATAATAAATATAGAAAAGTAAATAAATAAAAATTAATTCCTTTAAATAAATAATATGATGATCATTTCCATATAAGGCATAATAATTATAGAACAAAAATTAAACGAAAACACGTGACTTTAAAACAATAATTCAAGTAGGAGCTATATCAATATAAAATATAATTGTTAAAATATCAATGATAATAATAAATAAATTCCTGATGAATGGAATACATAATTATTTGACATCATGATCTCAAGAATCCTGATACATCTACTAGATTTCCCTTCATGAAAAAATTGAAAATGGTTTGGTATGTATGCATTGAAAACTCATTAAAATAAGGCTACAAAAAAATTATTTTCCATGAGGAAATTGATGTATCAAGGTTCTATCTTTAACCCGGAACCACCAATAACTAATTTCCCAAATATTTCTATATATATTTAATAATAAATTTATTTCATGAATAATATTCCTTATAAATAAATATTTTATTAAATAAATAATATAGATATTTTTATTTGTCCTCAATCGATAAAATTATATTACATTTTAAAAAATGGATGTAGAATTGATACATTGTATAAAAGGAATATATCTAATTTAGATAATATAAATATTTATGGGAAACATAATGTTTAATGATCACATGAATGTATATATTTCTAGAAAATGTTAATGACTGCATAAATTTATCAATAATGTGAATGTAAATATAATACATGATGAAAATGATCATAAAGGACATATATAAATATTATGGATTGTATTAATAAAGAATATCACCAAAAGAGTAATTAAAATAAATTTTATTTTTCATTGAATAATATAAAAAAATTATGATTAAAGGAATTAATGAGAAATTTTTTTCTTTAATATTTGAATATCAAATTAAAATATGATATAACAAATAATAGGGAAAAAATTATATTAACAAATTTATTTTATAAATTTAATTGAATATCAAAAAAATGATACCTCTTGGAGGTAAAAAATTCCATACATGTCATATAAAATAAAAAATATTTCAATCAAACTTTTAAAAAAGGGTAAAAACATCCTCATTCGGACATATATTAGAATATGGATTTCAAAACATAAAATAAAGACTAAAAAATGTAAAAAAGATTGTTAAAAAATAAATCTGGGTATTTGAAATCAATTTTTAAAACATTTTCCAGAAACATGTATTTGGATGAAAAGAATTATCCATCGAAGATAGAAATAAAGTCTGAATTTCATAAAAATTTATATATCATTTTTATTACAAAAGAGTTAAAAATGGGTACTCTTACCTAAAATATTAATGATTAAAAAGAGTAGTATTAAATTCATGATTTCTCAAAAATTGATCAAATAATTTAACTAAATATATAATCAATCAGAAAAGGTCCAAATAAAAATTAGAATGTGGAATAAACTCTTACAAAGATCACATCATTGAAGTGATAATTAAATTAATAACTAATTATTTATATCAAATTTCAATCGATATAAAATAGTTCGATGCATTAAAAAATATTGTTATAATTTTTTACACCTATAAAAATAAAATTTTAATTTCAATGTAGAAGTAATATAACACAATGAAAATTATTTTATGTATGAATTTTTTTACCACATGATAACAATTTTATAAAAATCTATTTGTATGAGCTAATAAAAATTTTATATTAAAAAACTAGGAATTATTATTTCACAATGATATATTTGGTAAAAAATTTGAATATACACCATATATAATATATTTGGTTTATTACATTATAAAATTCCATAGTGAAATTAAATTGAGATGAAATACCTTACCTCACAATCCTTATTGGATGGAGATTTTTTAACCTAATATATAATGCATGTATAAACGTTATTTATTATACCAGAACTTTATTTATATTTATAAAATCATATATAAACATCTAACATCATTTTACCACCCAATTTAAAGTATTATTTCATTATTTTTCTTATTTCAGGTGACAACAACCTTTTTTCTCATTTCTGCTTTATCAATAAAGAACCAGTTCTTGCGTACATATTATAGATACATAATCTATAAAATTTTATTTATTTTTTAAATATCATATTGAATTATTAAATTTTATTTCAGAATAATTCTTTATGGTTGAATGTGTAAAATAAGTCACATTACTTTGTAGAGAAGGTAGGTCAAACATTTGTCAGAACTATGATATCATTACCCTAACTAGTTGAAGGTTTAGGATGTGGGTGATATATTAATCTTATATAATCAATATTATACAATATATATAACATATATTCATTTAATTTTTCATTATTACATTCATTGAATTTTGTATGTAAAAAATGAATCATATTGCTTCGTTAAGTGATAGACTACAATACATATGAGCAAAATTAAAATATTTTAGATGGAATTATTTGTAAGAAGATATATGTAATATTATATTTTAGTATTTTTTATAATATCATAAAATATATATATATTGGTTAAACTCATTATCATATCAATCCATGAAATGCACTGACTGATATTGAATTATATCGGTTTTTGAGGGAGGAGTCCTCCATACAAACGATCAATGGTCTCTTTTCCCATTTGATAGAAGAGAGGATTGATTTCAGTAATGACATTGTAAGAATAAAATATTTTTATATGACATATATTAAGGATATTATATAATAAATATAAAATTTAATTTAAAAGATTTGTTAGAAGAAACAATAGAAAAAAGTCTGTTTAATAACATTACCTCTTCTTCAGATGTTGTCTTTTAGTTTGCACAAAAATCCTTCCTTTGATAGAATTATGAAAAACAAATGTACTCTAGGATGTGATTATGGTATTAAGGATTTTAGTTGGTCAGGTCTTGACTATTGAAAAGGGATTTTAATTTGTCAATATTGAATGATTGTGGATGACTTTTTTTAATTGGAGGAGAGGTCACACATGAAATTCTTGAAAATAATCAATTAAACCCACATGTTGATATTGTAATGGAAATATAATTTTAATTATATAACTATATTGGATATATTGTTTTAATATTTCTCATAAAGGGGTGTTGGAAATGTATGTATTCAATTTTTCCTTTATCTTCTTAGCTGATCCCACAATAAATTTATTTTTACCATAACTACCATATATTTGTTTTAACTCTAATTAAAATTCAACAATTTTTAAAAAGAAGTTTCTCATTATTATATAATATAAATTATTATGAATCAAAATTTGAATCTATTTTCAAAATTTAATTCAAATAAGTAACAGAATCCAACATAAATATATACCTATAGAAGTGATGAAAATTTTGTTTTTCAGAGAAACAATTCTCATAATTATAGATGGTATTAAAATCAAAATACAATATGAAGATGTTTAAAATAAGATAAAATAGTGAAATTTTAATATTGTTGAACTAATTTTATATTAAATCAAAATCAAAATATATTTTATCCTCTTGAATAATTTTATCCAAAAATCATTTTTCTATAAAAAATTAGTTTTTAGTATACATCAAAAATGAATCATTTCAGAAAATTCCTTAAAAATCACACTAAGATATTTGTTAAATTATTATTCAAAAAATAATAATATTTTATTAAAAAATCTATAAGTTATAAATATTAATATTATATAATGTGTGTAATGATTCAATAAACTCTGTTTTAGAAAAAAAAATTCATAGAATTTTTTTTTCATTTTAAATTAATGTTATATTATTTATATTCAGATAAAAACAATAGTTTTTATAGTTTTGATTATAAATTTCATACCCTCCAATTTAATTAATAGTTTAACATGATATTGAATATTATGGTTCATTTATACATGGGGTTGTGTGTTCTATATACTATTGAAGAGAATAAATTTAATTAATGATAATTTGTGGGTTTGTTATGTTTGGTATCACGTGTCACGTATTCTACTGAATTCAATGATATTTTATTATGATTTCTAGTCAATTAATTCTATTATACATAAATATATTTTATCTTAATAATTATATATTGGTATTTGAAATCAATATTTTAAAATATGAAAATTCATTTATTGAAAATGAACTTTATAAAAAGGGATAATAAATCACACACTAAATAAAAGGGAAAAAAAGAAAAAAAATCATATGAAATTACAAAAAATGTTTATAAATAGGTTTACATAGTGGATTGGGAATATATTTACATGGAATAAAATGGTAAATAATCATATTAAATGATGGAGGTCATTGATCCTGAGAAATTTAATGATAAATTAAATGTTAATGACCATGAATTCATAAGAATGTAAGGATATAAATGGCCAAGTAATTCATCAGATACTAATTTAATTGTATGAATTTTGTTTTAAAAAACCCATTAACAAATTTTGAATATTAATTTTTTTATCATGTAATATATGTAAATATACTAACTTATAACATGTCTATTTTGTAATCACAATTAATTCATTTATGTGTGCATCGATCAGTTTCAAATTCATTCCAAACTCCAAGAATTGAATATCCAAAAATAAATTTTATATTCATAATGAACTAAAATAATCATTAAAATGATCATAAGATCTATAAAATAGTGAAATGTATTTTCTTATATCTCAAACTATTTTGGAAAGTCAATATGGTTAGCCCATGTTATCAATTTACCTATAAAGCTCTACAATAACACCGATGGTTCAATATTAATATTTATTATCTAAATATTTTTACTAAAAACAATGACATATTAATAGGGACATCATTCATGCTAGTGCTAGGTGCTAAGGTGTTATCATCCTTTAATTGGGTGTTCAATCCTTGTATCCTTTTCCAATGTTATGGGTATAACTTGGCATGTGGGTTCTCCTTTTTATAAAGAAATGTTAATATAATTCCAATATTGTTCCCAAATTGTGATGTCATATAATTACTATAAAAATAAAAGATAAGTTAAACGATAATTTTTACAAATACCATTAATCATTTGGAAAAAAAAATATATATATATAATGGAATTATTTATTAATTAATTTTTTCTTATACAAAACCAATTTGTTGTATTCCTACAATAGTTTTTCAAAATTATCTTTAATTTTAATTTATTTATAGAACACAAATTTCCAAACATGGTGTTCAATATTTGTATGTATGATCAGACATATAGTCATAAAAAAATACCAGTATCAATAAGTCATATGTTATTGTATTAATACATTTTTCTTAAATTATAATCAATCCATAGATGATACATAATTAATCAAAGAAAAATACCATTGGTAAATACACTTAAAAAAATTTAATTCTTGAATCTCATAACATAAATACTTAATCAATTTTATTTCAATAATGTTCCTTCATTAGTCTAGTGTTTAAACCATAGAGGAGGTAATTGACTCTGATAATTCCTAGGTTCCCCATATATATGACAACAAATGATGAATTAATCCCTAATATGATATTTATTTTCTTTCATTATACTCTTTATTGTTCATCAAAAATATTTTTTATGAACATTTTTTCCACAAATAACCCTTTTTCTAATTCCATTAACACACTTTCATTTTTGTTTGTTTCTACAGATTTTTTGAAGATGGAAGTTGATAATTCATTCCTCTAGGGTCTCTATTACGGGATATCATAGAAAATCCATCCATCTCTTTTGTGGAAAGCATCAAATTTGGTAATGGTAAAGGTTGTTAATAATATTTTAGGATAACTTATTAAAGACATTCATAAAATCATCAAATTAATTAGCCATCCAATTTTTTTCACATAGTCACCAAATCTTATTTTATATTAAATGTTAACAGGATTACTTTGGGTTTCATTCATTAACTAAAATAAGATAGCATAGTGTCCGAAAATATTATCACAGTGCAAAAAAACATAATCATAATGAACCCTCTATATATTGACTAAATCATGAAACAACATCAGGAATATAGAACACATCATTTATAACATAGGTCATTCATTATCATAATTTATTCAAACCCCTAAAAAAATTGTAAATAAAAATTGATTTATCCATAGAATATCACCATGGACTACCAAATTAAGAGTATAGTAAGGCACATTACCAAGAAATATGTGACGAAGGTGGTAAGAACAATTTTCGCTTTTTTGTTTAATTATCCATTTTACATTTATTCTATAACCAAACCTATATGAGGTATCCAAACATGGTTGTAATTACAAGAATAATATAGAATCCATGCCTTACTAAAATAGTAGGATTTTCTTTTATGCATATCCTAAAAGTTAATCATCGGGTTATGTTCCATATTATATGTTTTCTGAAATTTGGTTCCTAGGGATTAATCTAAAATTTCCATAATTGAAACTAGAATAAACCAAAATCTAGTGATACAAAGAAGGTGTGCTTCTTTGTTACATTACAATAAGATACTAGGAATTGCAACCCAAAGGGATGAATAGTTTAGTAGTTAGGGTAAACTGGATAACTATATATTTTTAATATTACATATGAAAATAAAAATATATATTTTTAGAATATCACTATTCCATAAATAAAATCATGAAATATAATTTCTATAATATTTCATTGATTTCAGAATTTAAATTAAAATATAGTATGATAAATTTTTTTATTAATGGTTATTTACAAAGAAGCTTTTATGAATCAAAAAAAATTTCAAAGTAATGTAAATATCTGAAAATATATATATAATAATAATTTTATTATAATATTAAAAATGGAATGGTAAATTGTATAAAAAAATATGATTTATTCTATAACCTTAATATCATAACTTTATAAGTTATTGTCAATAAGGAAAGGTAAATATACAAAAATAAATGGATTTTTTCCAATAATCTAAAAATATAATGCATCTAGAGATATTATCATTACCAAAATATCATGAGTAATAATAATAAAATTTTAATGAAGTATTTTCTTAATAATTAGAAATAATAGACTCTAATATCATGATACCTACAATATTATGACCATTGATAATTCAGTTTTAAACTGATGGGAAGCAGTAAACCCTAATCACATTTTACTAGTCTACAAAATAACTCATCTCACAAGAATATAAATGATTCATGGTATAATATATAGCTGAGACCCACCCATATTTTTATGTATAAATCATTCATAATATATCAAATAATTGATTTAATTACTAGATAATATTCCTTATCAACAAATATCTATATTGACTAAAGAATGAAGATTTATCAATATTTCTCCTTTCAATAAAATGACATTATATATAAATCAACATACTTATAATTGATATATGATTTAATAAATAAAAATATTCATTATGACTTATATTGGTATTTGGGGAAAATTTAACTTCCATTGATTACAAGAATGTTGATATTTCAAGGGATAGTTTATAACTACAAAAATGAATAATAAAATTGAATGTCAAGGCTTTAAGTAATTAAAACTTCCATAAAAACCATAAAATAAATAATGATGGTGTGAATAAAACATATACCCAAAGAATTATTGTTAAAATAAATTGTTTTTGTCATTTCTAAATATAAAAAGTAAAAAAATATCAATAAATACATTCATGAAAAAAAATATATTTTTCACATTGAAAATGAAATTTTAAAACAAAAAATTTAAATATTATTAGAAAACAAAATATTTAAGTTATTTTGAAACTTATAAAGGATGTTCTATGTAAATTATATTTCCAGAAATTAGTAAATTACATACCAATGCTATAAGATAAAAATTATTCAATTTAAAATGTTGTAAAAAGGATAAACAGATCATCCTTCTAAAATCAACAGGAATATTCCTTTCAAATAATTTTTAAAAAGAAAAATGGGTAAGAATGTATTTAATAATTCATTTTGGGAATGTTAAATTATTTTTGAAAACAAATTCTGAAAAGATGGATTTAGAATAAAAAATATTATCTACAGAAAAGAGAAATGAAGTCATATTTTTAAATATATATATATATATATTATTAAACGTTTTATGAACTAATAAGTGGGAAAATAGAAAATATTAACAAAAATGGTCATGGATAAATAGAGGAGAATAAAATGTATGGGGTTTATAAGAAAAATATAAAATTATTTCGTTATATATAAATCAAAGTAGAATCAATCCCAATTAAAATGATAGTTCAAATTAAACCCTTCCAAAGATAATAAAGTTAATGTGAAAAAAAACAAATGAATCATTTATGTTTATCAAAATTAAATCCACATTAAATTTGTGGAAATAAAAATATATATTAAAATTTCCTTTAACACATAATATTAAAATAGTAAAGATAATAAAGACATAATATAACCCTGTAAAAAGATTTTAAGTTATGAAATTCACTTCCACATGGAAATCTTTTAGTCAAAATCCCTTTAGATTAAATAATCAATATTAAAAATTACAATTCTAATAAATTTTATGAAAACATATTACCTATAAAATGTGAAGAATATATACCATAAAAATAAAATTATGTGCATATCATTATAATATGATTCAATGAAATAAACTTTAGTTGTAATCCATTATGACCATGTTTCTTTTGGTTGAATGTGATTTAAACACTACTATAATGATTTTAAAAATTTTATTAATTTATAACTAAAGAAAATTAATATTTATAATATCATATATCATCTTATTATAACATTTTATCACTGATTCCATAATAATGTTTAATTATTTTCAATGTTTCGACTGTAAATTTACTTGATTTGTTATTTATGATTTGTTATTCAGGTTACAGTTCAAGGGTATCAGATTTAATCCCATAAAAATAGAATAATTTTATTTTTATTTAAATATTATTGGTCAAAAATATACATATTAATATAATTATTTAATAATGGACATGGAAAATGAAATGAAACACATTATGGAGGTGTTAGGTCATATATAAGGATGTGTGATGATATCAATCCATTAATGAGTGAAAGGGTATGGATATGGGGAATATAGTAATAAAAAGTAGTTAATATAATCTAATATTTATCACATGTCCTCATTTTTATTTTATTTACTATTTTCCCAGTAAATTGTAAGTGAAAAACAAAATCATATCGATTTGTGAGGTAGTAGTCCGCCTAAAACATGAGCAACATTATTGTATATTAATGAAAATATACCATAAGAATTTATAATTAATATTATAAATCCTTATCAAGAATAATATCTTAAATATCATATATTTTTTCTAAATTAATCATTATATCCTTCCACGAAATGTGTTGATGGAAAACACAATATATCAATATGCAAGGTTGCAGTCCACCATAAAAATTATTGGTGGTTTTCTTTCCCATTTATTGAATGATTTTATGGATATAGTGTAATATTTATTTATTTTATAGAGATTTATTAATGTTGTTTATAGGTACTATTATACCATATTTTGAGTAACACTTTTTTCGTTTTATCTTTCATGTGTTTGGGTGAAATTTGGATGTTATTAAAGGGGGGGTTTTTTTGAAGTGAACAATCTATGTATGGTTCATCCAAACCGTATGCCCTACCCCAGAAAATTGTAAAACCCCAAACAAAGATAGATTTTATTATGGATGCATTTTTTTAAATCAATGTCACCATACTTGAGTAACTATGCACTCTCAGGATAGGAAAATGGTTTGACTACACAATTGGAAAAATTGTGTTCACCAACCCATCAAATCTTTTACATAGGATATAATCCTATGAAAATTAGATTTAAATTACATGAACCCTGATTTTTTCACCCTTAATAAACCCCAATCAATCCTAAACGTTTTTTTTTCAATTTTTATGCCTTGAAGATATATTCTAAGGCCAATCAAACCTCATTCCAAATAAATCAAATACTTGATTGAAGATATGCACCTCTCCTAGTCAGACATTGTCATCCTGATTTGCATTCTCTATATCTCTCCTAACCTTCATGCATATATTGAAATTATTTTTCTTTTTTGGTGATGGTACTAGATATTTTATTATCATAAAACTTAATCCCTTCAATTTTTGAACGAGATTTTTAATAGAAATATTGTTCTTCATATTGGAATAGAATTTTCTATATCAATTTGGGTGTTTCTGTTACAGAATTATCATTAATATAATTGAGGTAGGTGGAGTAAATTAAAAATCCCATACTCTCGATTAATATTATTTTAATGGAATTGTTAAATAGAAACATCCATGTTTTGATATCACACCATGAATTAGAATAATTAATTATAAAACTAATTAATGGAATTATGTGATAATGGAATTAATGGGATATGAGAGATATGAAATTACCTAATTAATTCGAATGATAAATTGGTTAATTAATGTGATTATGAATTAATAGAAAATTTGAATTACAAGATGGTTAGCTTTACCATAATTAGATTGTGGGTCATATTAATTTAAAATTGAAAAATGGTTCTTCGTCAATTGCACATATTAATCAATATGACTATTGTGTTGAACATTGATATTTTTTTATTAATGGAATAGAATTCATGATGTGAAATGAATAAAAGGGGTTAATTTATATCATCTTCGATTGATGTGAAATATGTGTTATTATTTTATTTATAATTGTAAGACATAGAATGATGATCCAAATACCCATAGGCGATTAGAGGATATACTAGTGTGGAACATGGATGGATGCCCTATGTTCCCATTTGTGATTTACTAATCACTAGGGTGTGTCACGACCAGTCCCCCTTGGCCCGTGTTGTGACTACCCCAAGCCCACATTCCATAGGGTAGGGGTTGGTGACTCACTCTGGAAATGTGTATCCCTAAAACGAGAAGGAAATGCCTTTAAACCTATACAAACACAGACTATGTACACAACAAAAGAAAACCACATAGTAATGCTGGAGAAGTAAAAGTATAAACTAGATGTTATGGGGCCAGTATACAATCCCAACTGATAGAGAAACAACAAAAAGGGAAAAAAACTCTAGACGTCATCCTCAAAGGATCCTACATGATGGGTAGTTATAGCTCATCATTGTGGCTCTCCACATAAATGGGTCACGTCTGTGAATGTCTAGTCCTTACTTTATTTCCTTGGTCAATTTTGTACATCGTATCTACAAGACACAACATGGTGGGGAAAATCCCATGTAGGGGTGAGTATATAAATACCATGTAGGTACCCCAAGACTCTCGAAGTTCTCCCAGAATTCCAAAAATCAAATACCAAAAAGCATGATCTCAATCACAAATCATAGGGAAAGAGTCAGCTCAAACTAGGTATACTACTTAATGAACTAGAATAAAGATGATTAGTCATAAAGCTACATAATCATCTTCTGTCGATAGGCTTTTTCTACCAGAACTCACTAGTTTGCAAGGTTTTGACCCACAAAGGATCACTAGGTGCTGACTCGAATAGGATTACTAGGTGTTATCCCATGGAGGATCGCTAAGTGCTCAGCCACGAAGGATCGTCATGTGCTGACAAACAGAGTATCACTAGGTGCTGACCCACAGAGGATTGCTAGAGGAAGACCCACAGAGGATTTCTAGGTGTAGACTCACATAGGATAACTAGGTGCATACTCGTACAGGATCTCTAGGTTCTGACCCATAGTGTATCACTAGGTTTTGAACCACAAAGGATCTCTAGGTGAAGACATATAGAAGATCGATATTCAATCGTCATATCACAAGCAACCATTGGATTCCGGCACATTGCATGCTCGATCATAGGAGATTTACTCCACAGGCCATAGGTTATATTTCAATCACCATGAAGATAAATTAATAAGTAACCTGATGAACTTCCATGTCATAAGGGTTCCAACTCAATTGAAGCCGCATCAATCGGATGCCCTGTCAGTAGGTTATAGGTATTTTCATGTCGGTTTCCTGGTTGGGTTTGAGTCTGATCCGACCTAGTTGTACTTCAACATTCTGCAAAACCATATTGGATTATTTCAAAAGTTCCTCCCTATCCTAATTGTCCGGGAACCATAGACGGTTCATCAAATGGACGTCTCGTTTATGAGATATAGCCCTTTAAAAAAAATTGGACCGTTTGGGGGTCTGGGTCCAGTTCGACCTAGTTGGACTGACCAAACCCGACCCACTAGGCTCGGGATAAAGGGGATGTGCTAGGATCTCTATGTCGTGGGATCGGCTTCCTCGCCTCAGGATCGGACCGTTGGGCTGTAGGGTCAGCCCGACCCACTCGTCTTGGAACACCCCTCCAGCAGGGCACAGGGGTCGACTCCCCTTCCAAACAAAATGTAGTCCATTGGGTTCTTCAAATATGTGGCGAAAGGATGACTTCGCCCCAGTAAGGTGGTCTATGTTGACCACTTTATAGAAGACCCGAAGGCATGGGACTACCATCTGCTATGGCCCAAGGCTGCGGCCCTCCTCCGCAGCATGCTGTCGCAGTACGCTACTGCCCTCAACATAGCCGGAAAAGGCTGGATACCCCTATTTGTTGTGGCACCATCAGTTTTTTCTTTCCCTTCGAGGCTGGGAAGATCCATCTGCCACCACCTCTGATAGCCACCTCCATTGGCCACCACCTCCTCCTATCGCTGGTGCCGCCGTCCCGACGGAGCTTCCATGGGCCTCTCATGAAGCTCTGGTGGTCATTTTTCTTTTTTGACTATGCCTATGTTCCTCATAGGAGGATTATATCACTTCATGGCCCCCGGTTTCATCCTTCTATGATAATTTTTTGTTTTCCATGATCAACAAAATCAAAGAAATTTTGGAGAGGGGGTCCGGGACTTTATAGGTTCGTCTCGTACCCTCATCATTAGCGTTATAATAAGGAAAGGATTCAACATCATCAAGAGTAGATGTAACATACAACTCATAGAAATAAATCAATATATCCCATGCCTATATATTATTGGATTATGTTGTTGTTTAATAAGATTAAACCGCACTCGAAGGTGTTCATCGTCGCTCGAAGTTTTCTGGTTTGAATCCTCCATCGGTCGTCGAAGCTCTTTTCTACATTGGTGGAAGATGTTGTCGGAACAACGGTAGAGGTTCCTCTCATGAGTCAACAATACTCATAACCATTCTTTTTTTAAATTAGATATTAATCTCCCAAGTTATTTTTCAATATTATGATTCATTAATTAACCTACTTAATGAGTCAATTAAACACACAAGAATTGTCCTTTCAAAACCAATGAAACAAGAGGTTCAAGAGGTTAAAAATATATTATCTAATGTCTAACATTTCTCTATGGACTCACCATAATTTCTAAACAGTTACAAAAAAAATAACAAATAAAATAAAATAACCTTTATTTATTTTTTATTTTATTTCAAAAGATCCAAAATATAAATTTTTTGCATGGATTTTTCCAAATGATATTAATCTTCTTTTAAACGCATCATGGCACTATGAATTCAATGGCTCTCTCATATTTTTAATCTGAGCACAAGTTCAAAATAAAAAAAATTCTTACATGTTTATTGGACCTCCATTAAAAAAAGTTTAGAAATTCATTCCGGACTATCTAGGCCTTGAAATCACATGCTGTCAATTTTTGAAGACTCATAATAATTCCATTTAATTAAAAAATAAATGGAATTTTTGGGTCATTACATTCACCCAACCATATGAATTTTCATCCCCGTAATCTAAAATAAAATAAAAGAAAACATATGAGGGTACTGAGCACTTAAGTGATCATACCGCTCCCATGTGTTATCCTAATGTTCTCATTCTACCACCGAACTCTCACCAGAGGGATAGACCATCCATGAAGGACCTGCTCTTGTCGATCCTCTATCTCCACTAGGTACTCCACAAACATCACTCCATCCTCAATTTCTATCTCTCACCATTTGATAACTAGGGATGGATAATGCATGTACTTCCTCAGCTATGACATATGTAAAACATTATGCACATAATGTATCTTTTTGGGAAGATTTTGGTGGTATTCCTCCTCGCCAACTCGACTGGGGATTTGGAAATGCATAATGAACATCAAAGATAGATTGTAACCTTGAGAAAATCTCTGCAATCCATGTCATAGTGAGACCTATAGGAAGACATGGTATCCTTACTCGAACTCAAAGGGCCTCTTTCTCTTGTCTTCAGAAGACCTCTGCCAGTTATGTGCAGCCTTCATCTACTCCGGGATGATCTGAAGCATCTCAGTGGTAGCTCGTACCATCTATGGACCCATAAGTTCTCACTCTCCTTAGTATTTCCATCATAGGGGTGATCTACATGGTCTTCCCTAAAAATCCTAAATTGGTTCCATACCTATTGTGGAGTGATAACTATTGTTTTATTCAAACTCTACAAGTGGCAGGTGGGCCTCCCAACTATAGCCAAAATAAAGTACATAAGCACGAACCATGTCCTCAAGTGTTTGTATGGTCCACTTAATCTGACCATATGTCTATGGATGAAAGGGGGTGCTCAAGCATATCTGAGTTCTAAACACCTCCTGCAATCCCTTCCACAACTGGGATATATAACGAGCATCGCAATCTGAGACGATTGTCAATGGCACCCTAGGAATCCGTACAATCCCTTATACATAGAGGCATCCCAATCCCTTTACTAATCCCTTCACTTGGATAGGTGAGAAGTGGGATGACAAGGTGAGTTGGTCAACAATCACCCAGATGGAATCGTGGCCCATACACATACATGGTAGCCCTATCACGAATCCCATGCAGAAGCCATCCAATTTCCACTATGGCACCTCAAGTGGCTGAGCTAAGCCTGCTGGAACCTGGTGATCTTCCTTTACTTGAAAATAAGTAAGGCATCATGAAACTAACAACGTCACTTCTTTCTTCATCCATGTCCATCAGTACTGACACCGAAGGTCTGTGTACATCTTCTCCACTCTAGTATGTACCTTCAAATAGGATTTGTAGAACTCAAACAACACCTCCTCTCATAGTGTCACTACTACCATGGAATAAAATTTATTTTTGGGCCATGTTGATGACATTATGATATTTAAAATATTTTCTTCAGTGAAAATTTAAAAATATCACAATCATGTTTTATATACTACATAATTTTAAATATTGTTAACCAAAATATATATTTGACTATAAATATTCATATAGAATAAAATTTATTTCCCTTCATCGTGGTATTTTTTTAGTTTTTTAATAAAATCATAAGTATATTAATTAATTACACAATACATACATAGTAATTTTTTATTAATGGAAATATAATATAAATGTAACTAGAAATAATAAAATAAATATAATATGAAATAATTAATGTGGTAAATGAATATTTTACTTGAAATTAACCTCATAGGAATAAAATAGAATATTTTTTTAACTTAACTTGTTATCTTCACATTTGTAAAATTTCATGTAATGAATAGTGTCCAAACTAACAATAATGATATTATATCAAAATAATATTTTTTTAATTGATTTGGAAAACATAAAACTTAATTAATGATATAAAAACCGTAATATGGTCTAAAATATTTGAAATTTTTTATTTATTGTTCAATTTACATCACATATGTTATAATTACAATCATTCAATATTGAAAAAATTCTTATCAGAGTTAAAATTAAAATAAGGTTAACCAAGGATTAATTAAAATGATAAGGTTTAAAATATTACCAGCACATTTATAAAAAAAATTGATTAGATGACAATATTAACTAATCTTTTATTTTATTATATGGAATTTTTTTTATTTTGATTGAGATTGAATTTATTATAAATTAATAATTTTGGAAATTCTAAATGTGTCATTCACCACCATTATAAACGAGAACTTCCTCCATCACATATTCATTTCACATGAGCCTTAAATTTTTTTAAAAGCACTAAGTTATTTTCTAATTAAATCCCCTAACAATATTATAGTTGTTCTGGTCTTCACAAAATACTGTTTATAATACCCCATTTGAAGAGATATAAATCAACCATGTTAAAGAAGAGGTAATATCTCTAACAGGTCACCCAAGATTCTACTCTAATTTGACTCCTATGAATATATGATATGTATCATATAATAATAAATTAATAATACTAAATATTATGATATTTATTATACTTATTAACACACTATTATAGACCCCCAGTCTCATCAAACAAAACTTTAAATTATCGATCGTGTCTACGTACTACTTACTGTGTCCATAGAAGAACATCATTCATTTTCCATCAGCATAATTTATGAGTGGTAACTATAATGGTTTTAATGTCTATATATTATATTTATGAATTAATTATAATTCATTATGGATAATATCATATATAATTTTTTACCATTTAACCTTTTTAAAAATAATGACATTGCTCGTTCTATGTATGGATTACCATATCCACGATGCGATGTGATACATTTCTCATCAATATTTGACGTATATGACAATAAGGATAAATATTATTAGTTAATATAACATTAAAAATATCATATAGTGATAATATATCAAATAATATTCCTTCTTTCAATATGACTTGTAATTGAAAACAATGTTCATGCATTCATACAACCTACCATATCCATAAATGGTGTATTTTATTTTCTATCTCTAAATTTTATGAATATACAAGAATATATATATATATATAATAAAAATATATTATTTTAATACCATTTAAACCATTCATTATATAGTTAATTAATTATTTATTTATGAGTACCATAGATAACAATTCAATACATGAACGAGAAACAAAGTAGTTGTTACACGAAACATAACATTAACATGGAATTGTTATCAAATATGTAATATAATTTCCTAATAAAAACATATGTGTAATAATATAAATTAAAATTATTTTTTATAGATTAATAATAATCAAATATTTATGATATAATGAATTTGAACGTATAAAAATTCAATACGGGAGGTAAGTTATTTTTTCTGACTTTTATTTCTGTGGGAAAGATGATTTGTACGTAGTTTGTCTATTTTGTGGGTTGAATATACTTACTATTTATATTTTTATGAGTTATATTTTAATAATTATGGTATATAGATATCTATTTTATTTTATTTAGGTCATGAGGAATACGATTCAACTGATTATAATGATGTAAGAATAAATTTCACAATCTCATTATTATTTGAGATTGTGGATATGTAAATATCTGATGAGGAATGTTTTTCTACCATATCCAAGTTTTCTTAAAATGGATTCCAAAGTATTTTTAGTATTTTATTAAAATGGTTTAATTTATTTTTACCTATATTTTTATATTTAATAATGTTTTGAAAGGGTAATTTTTTGTTTCTAATAAGGTGCGTTATGAATTTCCGTATAGTTGTATGAGAAGATTATTTTTAAAATTATACAGCATAAAATTATTTTTCGGCTTTCATGATGCATTAATCACTTTATTTTTTCCATACATGTATATAATTTTTTTTTAAAGATTTTTTTCATTAAAAATTTTATAGAATCTAAATAATAAAGGGTTACAAAATAGGTAAGTTGTTTTCCTTATAAATTCTTTCAAGCGATCTCTCAAAACTATCATCAATCAAAGATAACATTAATTGAAGTTAAATAATGTTTTACTAGGAATACTATTAAATTATTTCAATATTATGCATTCTTTTAATGGTTTATATTTATTATGTATTAATGCAAATGAATCTTTTTTTTATTGTGCGTGATGTAATGAAGATTAATAATGAAACCCAATTTTTTGGGTTCTAATATAATTTATGTTCGTTTGGAACACATATGTATGGTTTTCATTATGTCATGGGTGAGACATATATCTCTTTTTAATGCATTTTTTAAATATTTATATATAATGATATAGATTGTACTATAATTGTAAATGAACTCAGTTCAGAAATAAATGGTTGTAACAATAGTAAACTCGGTTTAGAAATTGATGAATAGAATGGGGGTAAACATGGTTCAATAATATAACAATGGAATGGGATGTGAACCTAGTTTAGTAAAAGACTTTTTCCACTATGACGGTCATGGAAATTATACTTGGATAGTATGGACGTCAATTTATATTCTTATATATGGGAAAAAATTTCATATATTATGATATTTCTCTTAGGGAATGCGTTCTTTGATTTTTAATAGTCTCCTATGATTTACTCAATTAAATGAAATAATTATTTGGAATATGTTGAATATGATATTTGAGTGTTTTTTTATACCATTGAATTATGATTATGTTAGGATTTATATCTCCCCTATTTACCCTGACTAGGAATCCGAGGAAACCATTTTTA
Organism: Viscum album; assembly: GCA_963277665.1. Lineage (NCBI taxonomy): Eukaryota > Viridiplantae > Streptophyta > Magnoliopsida > Santalales > Viscaceae > Viscum > Viscum album. Next base: position 914,393,964 of record OY728164.1, on the reverse strand, counting down.
TACTATTCTTTTCCCCATATTATAAAGTAATGTTTTTGGTAGGAATACCAAAGGGGAAGGTGTTTGTGGAAAACATTGAAGATCTATCACCATATTATAATTTTTGTTCCATGTTTCCAATATAACTAAACTATTACGATCCTTGGGAATTTGTTTGGTACATTTAGTGAATATTTATCAATAAAGATGAAATATTGATGTATAAAAATCATTTTTTGTGATAGTTGGTATCAAAGAAATATATTATTCATCATTTAGGAACTAAGATGAAAATTAATTTCTGATATACCTAGATATATTTATATGGATCTATCTAGGGATTTATGTAACACCGAAAGGAATTAATAATATATTTAATATATCCAATAATGCCCCTAACACTGAGTGGCTATAAAATAATACTTTTTATTATAATAATTTTAAAAATATAGTTATAACATGGCCTCTAAATATAGTAATATGAATATTAATAACTAATAAAATATTATTTCACATAAATAAAGCATATATATAATTAAAGGTATAATATTTGGAAAATAAAAATCATTTTTGTATTTGGATTTTCCAAATTAATTTGGGGTGAATTTTTAGTTTTTTCTGAGAAGTTTCTTTTTTGGATGAATATATAAAATACTACAATTTAGTTAAAAAAAATTAATATTAAATAATAATTATAAATTTATTTTATTTTTTAAAGTTTAATTAATTCAATTACGCATATATTAATCCAATTTATATTATTTGAATACTTTTCCTATATTGAAATTATATTTAAATAACTATTGATCTTTTGAAAGTCATTTTTACTCGCATTCTCACCACACATGTAGAATTAGAATTAAATATAATTTTTCTACTTTTGATATTTGAATTTCAAAAAATGGATATACAATGTTGTGATCAGTAATATATTTGGCGTCTGATAGGACCAACTTGATTTTCTGGTGAATAGAAACTTGACACATTGAAATGGTAATGCTACCTTTACGAATAATAATTGACCATTATAAATATTAAATTAGGAAAATGCATAGTAACTTCACCCATGAAAGTATACATAAAATTTAGGTATCTTATAAATGAAGTTATGATATAATTAGATCATAGTATAAGTAATTAATTATATTAAAAATTATTAAGTTTGTGTTCGTGTTTCCGTAAGTGATAAATATTTATTTAAAATCATATAATTAATAAAATGAATTAAAATAAAAGTTACATTCTTAATATCTATCACTAAATTGAAATTTTTTGTCTTATGATTTAATGATATTTTAATGGGATCTTAGTTAATATTATAGAGTGTTATAATATAAATTATAATTTTAAAAATAGTATTCTTTAAGTAAATGAAGTATTTATTTAAATTATACTATTAATATATTTCAAAAAATATTTTCAAAAAATTGTGTTAAATTTTTTATTCTACAAATCAAAAAAATTAGGGTTATCTTTTCATTTGTTTCTAAAATAAATGAATTTTTTGTGAATAGTGAAATATGATAATTTATGATAAATGCTAAAAACATAATTTATTATGTCAAATATCATAAAAATAATTTATCCTTGTCAAATTTCATAAAATTTATCTTCTCAATTCCCTCCAAAACTTCCTAGTGCTCTTTTGCTTAGAAATTTACCAAAAACAATCCTTTTAAAGAGGTTCTATAGGAGGATTATTCAAGAGGTAAAATCCCCTTCATTTTCGTTTTAATTTCTATTCAAGATCATTTTTTTATTATTATCTTCTCACCTTCTACATCCATATGAGTAATATAACTATATTATAATCTATATAATGTAATTATATAATGTTAATGAAATATCATTCCCTAAAATTATTTCTCTATCTCTTTTATTCTGAAAACAAAATCATTATCGGTGAAGTGACGATTTACAACCTTTATGGATGATGGATTTTCATTCTTCAATTAGACCTTAAAAAATTTTCATAAACCCATTTTTATCGTTAAATAGACTATAATAAATTTATTAAGACCTATTAAAATTTAAATAACTATTATATATACATAATAATAATTCATACAACACAACTAGATCCTAATAACCAAAAAATAAAAAAATGAATCTAAATGATTATCACTAATGTTATATCTAATGACTCATCCCAATAAAATATAAACAAGTAAATAATGTGACCATTTAATCCTTTTAAGGTTCACTAATATAATATAAATTCAATTCTAGATAATTATACCCATCCATCATGAAATTCCATACCCATATACAATTATATCAATGGTGAAAACTAGGGAATCCAAGGCTCCCCGCTGATAAAAATGTATCTTATAACTCCTAAAAATGGCCATAAAGGATTATAATAAAATTAAAATAAATAGAATACATATAAATAAAGTTATTAATTAATTTATTAATTTATTAATTTTTATCATCTTGGACTTTAGGATCATGTTCAAAATATATTCTGACATAACGTAATGGTTTTCTCAACTCACATTCATATCCGCGAGATATGCTTTACTCACCACTAATTATTATTTGTGGTGTATCTATAAATTTAATTAATTAATGATATATTGAATATATTTATTTTTAGGATATTAAATGTATCAATTGATATTTATTAATTTTTGGACTTATCATTCGATTGATTCCAAAGTGGCAGTGATTTTCTTCCCAAAACTCCATTTTCATTCTGGTTATGCTTTCTTCCTCTATAAACCAAAGTAGTTCATCATAATGTTTATAATATAATAATAAATTATATATATATATATTAAATAAACATATATACATATCATTTCATCAATGTTTTATGGGATAATAATTTTTTTTAAATGTTCCCTTCCCATTTCTCTTGCTCGATTAAAGGGATCATAATAATTTCTTTACCATTTTTAAGTAACATCAATAAAATATTTTAAAAATAATTGATTTTATAAAATCACTAATTTACTCATGGAATACTATCTCAGTTCACTTTTTGTTTTATACAATTATGTTTCCAAAATAACTCTCCCTTGTAATGTTAAAAATATTATTTCATTTGATAATTCATTGAGGATTTTATAAAAGAAAATTAATTTATTTAAGTACCCTTTTTTAGTATGCTTAATTTGTATTACTATTTAATGATATCATATATCATATTTTATTGATTTTGTATGATTATTTTTATTTTGAATGTTCCATCTGGATAACATTCACTATATTACTTCTAATTGTTTGTGATTATGTTTACTGATTAAATAATGTTATTTTCATTTAATATATTAGTTTCAACATGAATATATATATTGATAATGATTCAACCCTTTCATATGAGGTATGATTTAGAATTATTAAGTGTCGTGTGGGGCTCACTATTTCCATTAAGTACATCTGTAGGTCACAAAAGACAAATTAATTTGGTTTTTCACCCGTTTATGTATGGTCTTCACACAATGAATTGACGATAGGATTATAATGGCCCAAATTATGAATTCTATAATTATGAAACGTTTATTTGATATTCCATGTGATTATTCAACTAGTATATTTTCCACGGTTATGTGTTCTTATCGAATTATTTTTTCATCTTTTATTCCTTCTATATTATGGTCAAGATTATGTTCATGTGCCTTGTGTTCTTTTGATATTAACCATGAGTTATTATTTATTCTTATTTTGTATTACATACTCTAACATAGAATCTAATATCACCACATTCTTATCTTTCATTTCTTCTTGTTATAAAGAATATATCTTTTAATAATATTTCTAGGATGTAATTTATTTAATTTTCTTACCATGTTTTGTTTTAATTTCCCAATGTATTATGGATATCACAAATGTAATATGGTCATCCAAGACTGCTGAATGGATTGGTCATTTAAGATATAATTCCTTGTAATCATGGACATAACATTAAATAATGTACCAGTTCTAGGATTCTGGGGTCGGGGTGTTACAGTTGTTATCAAAGTAAGTTTAGAAGTAGCCTTGGAAACAATATTTGGAAGAAAAATATTATATTTTTTATCCCTAAGATAGAAATTGAGTATAACTATAGAATAAAATACTATAATTTTGGTAAGGTGGATATTATATGGGTATTATAATAAACATATCCATGTCTGGATACTACAAGTGGATATGGTTATGAAACATATATACCTAGGGGTAACAAATCTGACATGGTGTCCTCAGACTGACTCGAGGAAACCTACTACACTACAATAATCCTTATTTCAAACTTGGTTTGACACTTATAAGGTATATTCATAAGATTATCACATTTTATTTGCAAATAATTATGATAGAATTAAATTCAAACATGTACTTAATGAAAACATGTTTATTATTATGAGATTAGCTAATCATAAATTTTTCAATTTATTTTAAGTATTTCACTATTATTTGGATTGTACATTATGTTTCATAATTTTGTGATCTAATAAATTGTATAAATTAGTTATAATTGTCTTTTACCAGATGTAATTGGAGCTACATCAATACATGTAATCTAAAGAGTAATACTGATCATTTTTCAATGGGTTTAAGCTAGCCTTTAAAAGGTAACTAGACTCTAAAACATCCTCATCATATTAGAAGATAGTATCCTGTCCTAATAATAATAAGAAATATTTTTCCTAGTATTATTTCTTAAGGGGGAACAACGAGTAGAAAATGATGACTAAGAAAAATAGAGATAAATTGAAGAAAGAAAAAAAAGTGTTTTCCCACATATGATAATTGTGGAAAGAAAAACCTTGGTATATGATTATAGGTATCATGATTTTTATACAAGTGTGGAGAGAAAGGGAATTATTATTTTTATTTCAATATTAATAAAGTGTTTTCCAATGTATAATTCTTCAACTATAAGAGATATTTGATCCTATTCCAATAAATGTCCCTTCTGTCAATGGAATATAGACCAAAAGAAAAAAAATGGATCATGGACAAGATTATGCTACTACCATGATCAAATAGGAATTATTAATTTTATTATGTTTACATTCATCAATTGTGTCTTTTGATTATTTTAATCAATGATGTTTGGGTTATAAGAATTATAGAATATATAAGCACTATAATGTAGTATTATTTCATTAAGGATTTGAGGTCATATGATGAATAGTACAAAAGAAATGTTACTCACTAGAAAGTTAAATTTTTCAGAAATTATATGGTTTTGGGAAAGAAAAATCTTAATATGTTTCTGATATTGTTATATCAATTTTTGAATAAATAGATGATTGATTTTAAAAATGTAAATTAGATAGCACATACTATCTTGGATCTAAATAATGGAATTTTGATTAAGTGGTATTGTCTATAACATTATGGAATTAAAGAATATTTCAAAATTCATATGTTTTACATAAGGAATATGAAATAATGGATGTATTCAAAAATGTTTTATAGTAATTAATGTTACAGAATACATGGGGAATATACTAACATGTTTGTATGTGTTGATTAAGACCTGGTTCATGTTGTTTAATATGTTCATTATGGATATTCAGATATCTTATTTCCAATTTTTTGGATCATGATATGTTAGAAATGGTTACCATTTATGAAATTGTTTAATTTGATCTTTTTAAAATGTTTTAGAGATTATTTTACCCTATGATACTACTTCTTCCATGAAATGAAGTAGGAACATTAAAATACACAACTATAGTATAATATTGTTTTTATAGAATGGTATAAGACACTCATATTTCGATACATTTTTATAGAGTGAATTAGTTTTTCAATAGTAGGTAAAGTTTCTTGAAAAATTAAAATTTATCCTTGTACATTCATTTTTGATGTGGGTTATCTACAAATTTATTTTCTAGTATCAACTTTTTATTCATTTTCAAAGTGAAATTTAAAATTTCAAGGATAAAATTTATTGAAGGATGAGTGAATGTAACACCCCTATTTTTTTAGAAATACATTTATTATATCATTAATTCATGAAACACTATTTTACTAAAAAATAACACTTTTTTATTATAATTATTTATGAAATATAGTTATAAACTAGCTTTTAAACATAGTAATATTAATAGTAACAACTACTATTAAATTTTTCACATAAATAAATAATATTCATAATTATATTTATAATTTTTGGTAAAATAATCATCATTTTTTATTATTTATTATTAAAATTTAATTTGTTTGAATAGTTAATATTTTTTTGAGAAGATTTATTTTTTAATTAAATGTAAAAACAAACATCATTTTAGTTAAACACTGTGTTTTTATTTTAAAATTTTATTATAATTTAAATTGATTTTTTGATGACACAATAGTTCAATTTCACATATATGAAGGCAATGTAAATCATTGGAATCATTTTTTTATATTGAAATTAGTTATAATTACTTATTAAACTTTTGAACATTATTTTTACATGCCTTTTCACTGCACCAACATAATTAGAATTAAACTTATTTTTTGTCTTCTATGAATTGAATTTTTAAAAATGGAAATATACTATTGTGATCAATAATATATTTATATTCTGATAGAGTCAACTTAATTTTCTAGTTAATAGTATCATTGCACGTTGGAATATAAATGTTCCCATTATAAATATTAATTGACCCTCACGAATAATGAATCAACCAAATGAATATTAGCATCACCCATGGGTATAAAAATATCATTTTGGAATATTATAAATGATTTTATGATGTAATTAAATTTTTTTATAAATATTTGGATATTATAAAAATTTATAATTAGGTTTTCATATTTTTATAAGTCATAAATATTTCATTACAATTTTATAATTAATAAAATGGTTTAAAATAAAATTTATTTTCCTAAAATTCTTCCATAAATTAAAAAAATCCGAATAATGATTGATAATTTAAGAGGACCTTTTGAAATTTCATAAAGTCTTGTAGAATCTTATATAATATTAAAAACTGAATTTTTCAATTAAATGATGAATTTTATTAAAAAATAAAATAATCATTTTTAAAAAATATTTTTATAAAATTGAATTAATTTTTTAATTTAAACATTAAAAAATTATTATGTTGAGTTTTTGAGAATTACATAAAATACATGACTTTTTGGTGAATAGTGAAATACCATAGTTTACAATAAATGAAAATACCTGATTTATTGAGTCCTAGGTGACATATGGGTAATGTAATCCCATAATATATTACTATCCAAAATTATTTTCTAATATTATATGATAATTCTAAAAATATACATAGTTTGGGGCCAAAATAATAATCAAATGAATAAAATATTCAAAAATCACCCCTCTCCAACACTATAAATACCACCCCTCAACACCTATTCTCCTCACACCATCTAAGCATTGAGCCATGTCAAATTTCTTCCCAATCATCTTCCCATGTAGCTCCCAAATGTACAAGAGATTTTGGTCTTTTTAAATTACCAAAACCAATCTCTTTAAGGATGTTATCAAGGAGGAGTATTCAAAAGGTAAAATCCTCATCCATTTCCTTTTAATTTCTTTTAAAGTTTTTTTTAATCCTTATAAAACTAATATGTTAAAACGGGAATGATAAATCCAATATCATCCATACAATAGAATTATTTCATGTTAATGTAATATACTTTCTAAAAATCCTTTCCCTATCTCATTTATTTTTAAAACGATCTCATGGTCCGTGAATTCCATATTTACAACCATTGTGGATGAAAGATTTTCATTAATCAATTTCTCCTTTAATTATGGTAAGAAAACCATTTTTTAGATAAAAAAGGAAATATTAAATGTCATGAACCATCATGGGTTGACCCCAAATCGGATAACTGAGTTGATCCATGGAAAGACTCAAGAGGAAATCCTTTTCCTCCTAGGCTAGAGACAAGTACCAAGGGTATTAATAGATTGAAATTGGGAAAATTTTATCCCAATAAAAAGGAATAAATTTAAATAAAACAGAAAAATAAGTAAATACGGTTTTAAAAACAATATATCATTTAGACGGAAAGAAAAAATACATCAACTAGAAAATTACTACATGTGAAAACCCACACTAAACATGACACCCAAGACATCTCCACATGACCCAGAGGGTCACTCTCCAATCCAAAACCATACATCACCATAGGTGATGAAATCCAAGCCAGAACTTATAGTATAAACTAAACACAAGAAATAACTATAGAAGTGAGTATTTAAACTTATCAGGTAGCTTGAAAAATTCTATACATGTTTCTCATTCATTGAATAAAGAAATAATGATTAACATGTATGAAATATAATATATAAATATAGTATTTTGCACACATTAAATTTTAAAAAAATAATCAAAATCCATTTCCCCGTGATTTAAAATTAGGCTCTAAGGGAGAAAGGAAAAATGAATCCAAATAAGTAGTTCACATTTTTCACAATGGTGAGAATGAAAGGGAAATATTTTCTCATTCAAAACATATTCTATGAATTTTTTTTAAAAAATAAAAAACTCACAATTTTCAGACATAACATTAATACCAATAAAATGTTCTATAATTCAACACAATTAGGGTAGTGGAACAAAGGGTTCTAGTGTCGTAGGAACATTGGAAAACCTATAAACCTAGAGAATAAAAATATTATACTATACATGTGAAGAATTCAAGAGGAATAACATACCTGATTACTACATAAAACCAAAAATATCTAACCATCACTCAACCTAGACTAATCAACGGACTCAATCCCATAATAATAATAACAAAATAAGACCCTGTTATAGGCCACTAACTAGAGGAATAAACTACTTTAGTGTAAAAAACGTTCTCAGAATTCCTCTTTTCTATGTTGGGATCCCATTCTATGTTTTGAAATGGGTGTGACACATATTTAAAATAATTATCCATATTTTTACATCATCATACCCATCACACAAACTGGAACCACCCCGTCCACCTCAATGGTAGTCCCTTGGCTTAAAAATAATTATTACTCATGGGAGGTCCCATTTCTAAGACACTCCCATATAATGGTCAACTAAAATATAATGTGACCTAAACCAATAAGGATTTTATAAATAAAAATTTCAAAGTTCCGAATGGAACTAAAAATTTTTCAAAATAATAATCCTTTTTAAAAAGTAATCATATAAACCAATTTTCAAAACCAAAAATTCCTATGGAAAACCATTAATTGTTACATATCACCATTTATGTTTAAAACATATTTAAAAATTACAATAGAGATTTTTGATGTAACAATTACATATATAAAACTAATACATACTTCGAAATATCACAACCCACTTGAAAAATAAAATCATGCAATTTAACAACACGTTATGTGCACCACTCAATAAATACAGATGAGACAATCAAAAAAAATAAAAAACCACCTCATTTAACATAAAATAATTATTCAAATCATGAAAAATTACTACTTAGAAACTAATGGGGGTTTTGAAATCATGAAAATAATTTAATATTATATTTAATGTAGATGTGAAAATTATCCGACCTAAAATGATGATGAAAAATATAAAAACCGGCCTAAAAACTCAATCGCACCTCAACCACTCGGAAGGGAGGATATATCCAACAAAAAATACCCCTAAGAGGAGAAAACCCAAAAAATCAGGCCACCCTAGACATGAAAATCAAGCCACATGGCCATTATGGTTTGGAAGAAGATTAAACCTTAGAGAAAGAAGAATGTAGGAAGAAAGAAGCCCTAACCATTCGATCCGGGTGGAGAAACACCAAGAGACCCACTTGAATCCATCATAAAGGGTCTTGATGGTTAAACAATCCCCATTTAGAATTTTCTTGGTCAAAGGATGAAAAATTTGGTGACAATTGGAGTTACGGTACATTTGTTTGTGAGAGGTAAAGTGTTTTTAATGGCATGGATATGCTAAATAGTTAGTCTTCTCGGTATGTCAGAAAGTGTGGTTACCATATCACCACCACTACCAAGAAGAAGACATATCACACAGGAAACCCACATTGTCTGACATACCATACAGTAGCCATGCGATATCTACTTTCTCACCGAGGAGCATTGGCATGGTTACCTGGTCTAGGGTGCACAGTTTTTATTATTCATGTAATAGCCTTGCACCAGGGTCTACCCACCAAGAACACGTATTTTCTTAAAAAAACTAGGGGAAGATGAAATTGGGAGACCAATACTAACTCCTCACTATTTTCCACCAACCCCAAGGATTTAAACACCTCATGTTGATCGATAAAAAATGGAATATATCTTTCATTGTGATATAACTAGCCCCAAAACATGAACACCTGATACATCACCAACTAGAACGCTGATTTAGGTGGTTCGGCATGATACCTCCCACCCCTAAACTGATAATAGGAATAAAACTATGATAACTACATGGGTTGGACTGAATGGACTAACCACTATAAGAAAGTTAGTAACAATTAATTTAGTGAGACTCCTGATGGACCTCCCCACCATAATAACTAACGAAATTAAACGAACTCAAAAACTTCCAAGCCCTAAAAAAACCCCCCACCCCCCTCTAGTGACGGGAGGTAAAGGGACCATATAATTGACAATTAAAACTAAAACCAACACATACCAACATCTTCACAACCTCAGACGGATATAAATAAAAATTGAGTTCAATTCATATAAATAGGCCACACAAGTTCCATTAAAGAGATTCCTACATCCAGTGAGACACACGATCTGGGTTTTAAGATAATATGAATACTAAACCTTCTCATGACCCAATGATAATGCATACACCCCATGGGTCACAACATAGAATCATGTTTGGTACACCTATTCCAACTAAATGGGACAAATTGAAACATAACAGCAACACCGGGGTCTTAAAATATCTACATCAACCATACTGAGAATAGAAAATTGTCTGTAGCCTATCACATTGCTTGAGTTATCTTGAATACATTTGGCTTCACTTCGATACCTAATGTTGAAGATTTGATGATCTAACTATCTCCTACCACACAATCAGGTATTAGAAAACCCCCAAACCAGACAAAGGGATCCAAATTTCACAAAACACGATTTCATTGAAATATAATTTGATAAAGGTTAACCAATAACAACTCTTAAAATTGGATGAAAAATAAATGCCAGAAAAATCCACCAGGAATGACTCCTATATTCAAATAAGATTAAAAATAGAGAGACCCTGATGAAATTGTCAAACCTTACCTTACTCTTGAGAGTGATATGGGGTGACCATCGTATAGTTGGGTCTAGCACCATGGTGTTTCTTAGAAACACCCCAACAGAATTACTACAAGTGACCTAAGAAATCACAAGTGTGGTATGTTCCCATATCACTTCAGCACTATGGTTTCATATAACTAATATCAACACACTTGTGATAGATCAGATCATTTCACCCTATAGATGATGATGAAAGGTCTAAAGGACACTTAATTCCCCACCAGCACCTCCAGCATCAAGCTGCTTTACATTAATCTCCCTATAATCTCTTTAACCACTTCTTGGAACTAAAGGAAGATCAACTATCTCAATCCCTCATACTAGAACAACTTTAACACAAAATTCATTCCCCGCCACATCAGAGAAAGTGGTCTGGTTAAGCTCTTCCACCTTTGACTGCAGCTTAGAACTGAGCCCGATATCAACATTTCGAGCCTTTATGGGATCGATCGCAATATACTCGGGATTGTATGAAACATTCTCTAGAATGAAACTATTTAATTACAATAGAAATCCAAGACCTCGATAAAGACCACACAACTCCATCTTCTTCCTCACTATCGTCACCTCATAAAAACAATTTTGGATGAACGAAGGCCTACAGAACTCACAAGAAAGAACATTCTGAGGCTTTCTTCAAGGCACATACTTACAAAATTTCTAGTTTATACCTTCATGAATAAATATAGAAAAAATTACCTTTAATGACTCAGTATACTCAGGGAAATTGAATTTTCTCTCAATCCTCTACATCCACTACCCAACCTCGTGGGGATCCTCTTGAACATTGAAGAGTGGAGGATTCAACTTCTAAAATTCAATAACATAGTCTATAGGTTGTTCAACTATGGTGTTCTCTATATATTATCTACTAAAAGTTTCACCTTGGTAATCCATCATATATTTTTGGTCGAAGACACTATGAACAAAGGAAACAAAGAACATGATCAAGACCAATCAAACAATAAGGATTCTCTATTTCAAACATCGAAATAGAAACACAAATCCCAAAAACCAGAGGACACACCAAACAATTACAAGTTATCAAAACATCAAATTTTTATTCCTATAATACGCTTTTGAAGAGAAAGAAAGAATAAAAATCACACACCCACCAATGATTCCCCTTTTACCCTTACACATGAACATCATTTCACAATACTAGACACCCAAACACATTCACACAAATATCCATTCATGTGGTTACTCAAGGAAACACTATATTTAAAACAAATTTCAAGGTAAAGAATATAAATCAAACTTCCTTTTCAATCCCACAAATTATCTTTTCAAAAAAACTGACCACAAGACATGAAACCCAATTTGAAGCTCACAAAACGTTTCAATGATAACACAAACTATTAAATTGAAAACCCTTTTCTTGGATTTCCATATCAAATATAAACTATTATATTCATTTAAAAAATTATACTACTTTTTTGAGATTCTCAAATAAACCATTAAAAACCATTTCTGTGGTCCACACCATTATTTTTCACACATCTCATCAAATTCCAAACTATTTAAATAATAATAATTTTTACCTTTCAAAACATTTTTATGTAGTTCAAAACAAAATGTTAAACCATATTTGTTTACCCCAATAAATCACTTCTCAAGAACCCCCTATTTTAAACATTTCTTGATATATGTTATTAAAATTCATTTTTTCCACTTTCCAAAACATATAATTTACCGTTTTAAATTCATATTTTCATAATTACACAACATGACTTTTCAAAACAATTTATAAGATTAATGGTTACCCAAAATGGTTCACTAGGGGAAACTAGTGTTGGTGGTGGACATGGTCATATGGTTGATGGCCATATGCCAATCACACCACCATCCTGAGAGGTTCTTTAGGACCATGTCCTCAGCTTCACATGGCTTTCTGGGCCCTTCAATTTCACAAAGTCCACTTTTCCAACTCCCTCACAATTTTTAAACACAAAGCAATCGACAAGAATGAATAGACACCAACAAAACTGGACATCCCAAGGTAACTTGAGGTTTCAAAAAATTAAGTGTTACTAACATCCTTCCCATTCCTACACCTTGAGCCCCAAAAATCCTACTCATTCTACATAGACATTACCAAATAAAAGTCGGTTCTTAGATGGGAAGGATCCTCAAAAGAGAAGGCCTACTGTGATACCATCTTTTCAGGAACCAACTAGAGTCAACCCCACATTGTTCAAACGAGCTGATCCATGGAAAGACCCAAGAGGAATTATCTATCCTCTCGGGCTAGCGACAAGTTCCATGGTAATAAATAAAGTGGTAATGGTATTAGTTTTACCCAATAAAATAAAGAAGGCTGCAAGAAAAATAAAATATTAGATCAGCTAAATAATGATTTCAAAAGATTACATAATTTACCCTACAACCAAAAATAAAACAACTAGAAAAAACTACGCAAATAAAATCCAAACTGAACCTTACTCCCAAAAAATTTCATTGTGACCCTCAGGGTTACTCTCCAATCCAAATCCAAAAAACACCTGAGGTAATTGAATACAAGACAAAACATAAATAAGAAACTAAAAATAATAAAATCCAATATGCATGAGTATTAAAACTCAGTGGGTAAGACTGAATAATTCTATTCATGATTCACATTGTTAAAATAATGTAATATTGATTGATAATGTAGAAATAAAATATATAAAAATAGATTTTTTCATAATTTATGTTTCAAAAATAGATAATCACAATCCTTTTCCCTCATGATTTAAAATAAGGATCCATGGAAGTAGGGTAAAAGGAAACCAAATAAGAAGTGATCATATTTCATAATAGTGAGAAATATAGGGAAATATTTTCTATTTCAAAACAACTTCTTTGATAACTTTTTCACAAAATTGAACACTCAAAATTTTCCATGATAGCACTAAAACCAAGCATAAGGTCTATGATTCAACACAATGGGGGAAATGGAACTAGTGATACTAGTGTCAAAGGAACATGATAAAAACGTTAAACTCATACGAGAACCATAATATACTATAAATGTGACTCATCCCAAAGGGATTCCTTACCTGATTACATCATATTGACAAGATGAATGACTTTCACCCAACCTGGCATGATCGAGGGGCATGATCCCACTGAAATAATGACAAAATAATCCCCTACCAAGGGGTACTAACTAGTGCAATAACCTTGAAAAGTGTATAAAACCTTTTCAAAATTAATATTTCAAATGATAGGTTCCCTAGATATGTTTATAAAGGGGTGTTCTATGTATTTAAACAAAATTTCCATATACATACATCATTATTTACATCACATAAACTAGCACCACCCCATCCAACTCAAGGTAAGTCCCTTGATATAAAAATAATTATTACTCGACCTTCCATACTGAAGACCCTCTCTACCCATGATTAAAAAACAATGAATGTGGCCTAAACTGAGAGGGGTTTTCCAAGTAAAAATTATAAAATTCCTAATGGTCTTTACAATATTTCTACACAGTAAACCTTTTTTACAATGTAAGAATTCAAAAACATTTTAAAACAAAACACACCCTTGGAAACCCATTAATAATTACACACAACCATTTATATGCAAAACATATTTATAATGTCCAAAGGGGTGTATGAATGTAATTATTACATTTATAAAACCAAAAAATTATTTAAAAGAACACAAACCACATACAAAAGACAACCAAGTAATTTTACAACACATGGTGTAAAAAACTCAATAAACACACACCACATATTCAAAAAAAATAATAACTACATCATTTATTATAAAAAATTATTCTAATCACGTAAAATCACTACATAGCAACTATGTGAGGTGAGAATATCAATCAAAAAATGTAATATTATCATTAAAGGAGATATACATGAGATCCTACCTTTAATGTTGATGGAACATCCAGAAACTGTTGTGAAAACTAAATTACACCTCAACCACACACAAGGGAAGCTAGATCAAATCTAAAAGAACCCTAAAAAGGAAACCCCATCCTAAATAAAGAAACCCTAGCCATTAAATTCTACCCATATGACCACAAGTTTTAAGAGGAAAATATAATTATAGAAAAGGAATAAGGGAGGAAGAAATAATCTCTAAACATCAATCTTGGTGGATAAATACAATAAAAACACACATGAATCATTTTTGTAGGGTAATGATGGTGAAACAATACCCCTTGAGACTCTCTCAGGATCGAGGATGCAGAATAGAGGATAAAAGATGATATAGGGTATAAAAATCAGGGATAGGGAAAGCGTTTTTAGTGACATGGACAGACTGAATTGTTAGTCTGCACGGTTTTACAAACTATGTGGTGACTGTGAGACTGCCTCTACCAGGAAGAAGAACTACCACATCAGAAACCTTCATGGTCTAACTATCATTGTGATAGCTATGCGGAAGCTACTATCTCACTTAGTATCTATCGTACTATTACTTGGTTTGAGGTATACGATTACTACTAAATATACTCTTATCATGAACCATGCTCTTCCCACAGAAAACAATTATCTCCTCAAAAAATCAAGGGTAAACCCAATGAGGAATTATAGGCCAAAAAATATTGGGGAAGAACACACCAAAAATTCAACCCCATCACACCCAGTTCCCATGAGAATAACTGAGAATAATACCTAAACTGAAACCCTAGATGAATTAAATAACCCATGTGTTAGAATAAATTTATTATAACCTATAAAATGTTACTAAAGTAGTATATATACCTAATAATAATTCATATGACAAAAATAGTTCGTAATAATGGAAAAACCAAAAAAAATAATCTAAAGGATTACTACTAATGTTTTATTTGCGGAAGCAGCTTCATACCATATAGAAAAATGAATTATATATTCATTTAATATTTTTTTATTTTCATTAATGTCATATAAAATAAATTCTATAGAATTACACCCATTCCAAATGAACTTTTATACTCATATACAAATATACCGATTAGGAAAACCAAGGAAACGAATGCCCCCGTGTGATAAAATGGTATCTTATAACTCACAAAAAAAGACATAAATGAACTTAATATAATAATAATAAATAAAATACATGTATATAAGGATATTAATTAATTAATAAATGTTTTTAATTTGATTATCCTTGACAATACTATCAAGTGCGGAAATCATTCATATATTTGGTAAGGGATTTCTCTACTCACTATAATTTCTATGAGATAATCCCTACTATCCAAAAATTATTATGTGTGGTGTAAGTATTATACACAATGATTTATCATATCATAAATATCATTTCTTTAATTAATCATTTATTGACATCACATACCATTTTTTTATAATGGATTATGATTAGTCTGATTGTAGATGTTTCATTTGGATACAATTCACCATATTACTCTGAATGGTTGGTGATTGTTTTTACTAATTAGTGAATGTTATTTAAGTTTTAATATGTTAGTTTAAATATAAATGTATATGATTATTATGTTTCACCGCATTGATATGAGGAATGCATTTAAATTAGTTTGTGTTGGGGGGCCCCAATATAGCCCTACTTTGTATCATTAGGTCTCATGAGACAAACTAGTTTGGGTTTTCACCTATTATATATGGTGTTGGTACGAGGTCTTGATGGTACAATTATGATGTCCCATTTTAAGAATTCCTTCATTATCAAACTAGTATTTAATATTCCATGAGATTATACGGGTAGTATAATATCTATCTTTATGTATTATAATGTCATTATTTATTTAGTTTTTATTCCTGCCATATTTTTTTCAAGATTATGTTCTAATGGAGTGCCTTATTTTGATATTAAAAATGTCTTATTATATATTCTTCTGTTATATTACTTACCCCTACTCAAGATCTATCCTCACCCATTTCTTATGTTTCCTTTACCAATGATTTAAAGAAGAAAACATTGAATAATATTTCAAGGATGAATTTTATTTCATTTTATTATACTGATTTATATTCTATTCCCAATGTATTATGGGTATCATGAATGTAATAATTTATTACAAGACTACATAAATGATCGATCCATCAGAATATGATTCCTTGTAATCATACCCTTGTAATTAAATAATGTACCAGCTATAGGATTCTAGGTTTGGGCTGTTACAATGTCCCAATGGATAAGTCTATGTATATGTTACAATCCTATAATTTGGAATACAACCATGGAAAACCTAGTATTAATACTAATATATTATATATTAAAAATAAATTCCCATGATTATATGTTTTTTCCACTATTAATAGCGTTACTCACATTATACGGTTGGTTTTAGTCAATGGATAGATCTCAAAGGAATCATGTTAATGCGGAATTTGAGGGGAAATGAAATTATTGTACCCTTGAGAAACCTATTGTTTTGGTAGATTGAATGGAAAATCTATTTTCTATGACCAAAAAACCATATCAATCCATGAATCCTTCTAGGATTAAAAATGACCAAATAAGGGGAAAATTTATTATTAAATACTTCTTTAGGAAATGGTCACCCACTTTTAGTGGAATGATGTATCTACAAGTAATTGATAAATGGATCTGTTCAATTGAAATTATATTGTTCATTCACTATTGTTTATAATGAAAAAAAATATGTTATGATTTTATCTATTTGATGTTGAATTGAATATATGGTAGAACAATGTCGATAATACTAGGAAACATGATATAATTTCATCTAGAGATTAGGATGACTTCAAAGACATATTTTTCAGAAAGTACATTCCCCTTATTCTTCTTACGAATTTTTAGATTTAATTTTCCAATTTATCTCATTATTAAGTTAGAAAATAATGATAAAATTCAATGGAAACACATAAATATATAGATATATGAAGATTATATCTACTTTATGATCAATGTTTGGAAGGAAACATGAATTAAAATATTGTATGTGGATTGAAAAATGTTTTATGAGTGGGAATGAAGGTCCCCCTTTATTTTAATAATGAATTAATTTGGAATTAAAATAATTCTCCAATGAGTGAACAACTTGAAATTCAGTGATTTATGCCTATGAAAATTTATATTATTCTAACCAATTCTCAAATCCAAGGTCCAATGATAATGATAAACATCAAAAAAACTCAAAGGGATGAAGAAAAATGGAAATCACTTTTGGTCACTATTAGTGATGTGGATTATGAAAATGAAGTTCTTAAATTATTGACTATTTATATTTTTGAATTAAAGAATAATGTTATAGAAGTAAATGTATGGTATTAAGGAATAATTTAACATATATGAATTGTTGCATTGTAGTTTCTCATTATAGATTTGCGAGTATATAATTGAGTGGTAAGGTGATATTTTGGGAAAACATATGATTAAGGGAATTATTTCCCTTAAAATTCTCATTAAATTGGGATAATGAGGTAAAGAAATGTTTGATTATAAACGAGAAGATATTGAGGACCATGAGAATAATTTTATGAAAAAATTGTTTCAGAAAACATGGACTGAATTTATTGAATTATAGAATTTATGGTATGAGTAGTGAGTTAATTATTTTAATATTTCATGTTTTCACAATGGATTTATGGTAGTTCTAGTTTCTACCATGTTTGTAGAGAATAAAATATAATGGTCATCATATGTTTTATATATGATAATTAAGATCTACGTTATGTTTTTTGGAAGATTTTTTATGATTTTATTTTTGAATGTTAGTTAACATCTTTTGAATGATTTGGATTTCAATCATTTTGAAGGTTTAAAAGAGTACCAATTTTTTAAATTTTTTACTTTGAATATTGGATGTGGTTTTCTGATTAGTTGTTAAAAAATTTATTTATATTGTATAACATGTGTTACCCATTTTGTTTTGATTATTACTACAGGAATCAAAAATTAATTATCATCCCATTATGGATCTTATGATCCACTTGATCTTTAGGAAATACAATTTGAACATCATTTCTCAGAGTAAAAAATGAAATAGAGATTGATTAAGGCACAAAAGAAAAGTAATATTTAACATATAAATTCAAATAAAATAAGTATTTATTTTCATTTTACTTTTATTTAAATTTTTATACTATCATCATCATTTTTTATGATTTTAATGACCTTTTCAAACCATATTTCTTCAATTTATTTGTGTTCGTTAATCTTATAATGACCATATTCTCTATCATTATAAATAATAACATAATAGTTGGTTTTATATTCTATGTCCATGTTTTCAACTTCCACCTTTATTCTATTATGTGAAACCCATTTATGAGAAAATATGTGAACTGAAATGTTATAAATTTATATCTTTTAAAGGACGATCAACTAATCATTTTTACAAAATGCGTTTCTATGGAAGAAACATTCAAGTATTAATCCTTTGACAACCCTGTAGTGTTTTAAGGGAGAAATACATTTTAAGAGGGGTATAATGTGACACCATGAGTTTTATAATTGATTTATTTTTTTCAAAATAAATTATTTTCATTGAATTCAAGAGTTATATAAAACACCAGCTCAACTTACATTACAGAAAACACCAATTTTCTATGAAAAATAATTTTTTTATTGTTAATATTTAAAAAATGAAATTATAACATAGATATGATAATGTCTAGTATAAAAAATATAAAATAAATTATGAAAATTGATTTATTCATGTATATTTAATTCTTTTACCAATTAATTATAATTGAATTCAAAATACCTTCCATAAAATAAAATAGAAATTATTTCTATAATGTATTTAAATAGTCACAAGTATGTTATGCCTATAAATGAAAAAAAATACTTTTTGTTGGATTATATTAATTTAATTTATTTATAATATATTAAATCTATTGTTTTACAATCAACTTCTGTGTTTTATATTCATGATATTAGAAAAATTACAATTTTATGTATAAAAGAAGTAGTTTTCTAAATAGAATGTTTTTATCCTTTTTAAAGTGCACCTAATTTAAATCTTGTTTTTTACACATAATTATATTCTATTTTAAAAAATAAATTCCTTATTTTAAAGAGGAAAAAAATTAATTTGGTTGTTTTTTTTTAATTTTTCTAGATAAGTACCATTTTTTGTTTAATAATGCAAGGTCACCTTTTTATTAAAAACTATATTTTATTATAATGTACCTATGAGACCAAATTGTGTTGAGTATTAGTTTTTTATTTCAAATAGTAATATTTTTTTAATATAATATATTTATGGTTTTCTAAATGTTTTTTATACCTGAATTTATTATAAAATAAATTCTTTTTTTAAGAGGAAAATTCCCTAAAAAACTAATTTTCATGAAAGTTTAAAGGTTTTATTTTATATTAAACTATGAATATTATTTGTTTTTTATTCTGAAAAACTAATCCTAGATTTTTATTCATAAGGTATAAATTTATTAAATACTTACATTTTATCTTTTTAATAAGAATTGTTACCATAGTAAATTTTTTAACCATAATGAAAGGTAAATTATGTAATTATGGTTAAAAAAATTTAAAGACTATTAAATGAATTTAAATATGAAAAAAAATATTATTTGATGATTAAAAATTAAACCATAACAAATAAGGAGTGAAATTAAGTTTTTAATGGACACTTGAACAAGAAAAGTACTTATATAATATTTAAATCAATGAATGACACAAAATTTCCCCTCCATTATCTTTAATCTATATTATGTGTCTACATGGGAAAAAGTATTTTATAAATGAATATTAATTTATATTTTTAGAAAAATAAAAAAATTCATAATATAAATTTATTTTTGACTTTTCAAGAAACTTAGAAGATATTATTATATTTATAATATTTTACTTAATTAAAATTTAATGATACCCCCTTAATGATCTAAATACTATATCATTTTGTATATATGGTTATCAAAAATAAACATTGGACTAAAAATAGTATTCTAAAATGTAGAGTATTTATCTTCAAAATTATTTTTTATTTTAAATTTTTTGTTAAATAATATCTATATTAAATAATTACACAACACTGATATAGACATTATTTATGTAATAGAAATATCATATAAATTTTAAAAAAATATCATCAAAAAAATAATTATAGATAATTAATTTGATAAACTAAATTTTAATATTTATTTTCACTCTTAGGTATATAATTAAATATTTAGATGAAAGTTAAACTTTTATATCTTCAAAATTTTAAAAGTCTATGTAATGAATACTGTCAAAAGTAACATTAATGTTGTTTTATCAAAATAATATTTTATTCCTTTATTTAAAAATCATAAAAAATATATTAACATATATGAAATTATAATATGTTATAAAAATTTTTATATTTATCATTTATTTTCTAATTTACATCACATAAATATAATTTAAAACCTTTCAATATTGACAATTTTTATATCCTAATTATAATTAAAATAAGTTAAAAAATAAATAATTAAAATGATAAGATTTAAAATAATAAAAAATAATAATAAAATATATTATTTGAGGAGACTACATTCTTAACTCATATTATCTTCAAATACATGTAATTCTGGAGATATGTATATTGATATTTAATTTATTGTAAATTAATATTTCTAAAATTCCCTATGTGCCAATCAACTCAATTATAAGAATGAACCTCCTCCATTAATTCCATTAAACACATTTTTCCTTATATCATTAAATAACACATAAAAATAAACATATACACTTCCCTATAAACAATATAGTGGTTAGGTCATCCCAAAAAACTATCTCTAGAGCCCTTTGAGGATATCTAAAGAAATAATTTAAGGCAATGTAATCACTCTAACTGATCACTCCCTTTTTATAATATTTTATACCTCATCTAAATATATGATATATATCATAAAATAATAAATTAATCATCATTAATATTCTGATATGTTTTTATTTTTATTAAGAAACAACTATAAAAACCCATCCCCATCAAACAAAAAATTAATGTATCTCTTATGTGTACATACAACTTACTGTCTCCACACAGCGATAAAATTAATTTTCCATCACCATATATTATAAATGGGAAATAATATTGGTTTCATGTTTATATATGATATTAATAAGGTAAATATACTTCTTAAGTGATAATATCATTTCTACTTTTTTACCGTATAATATTTTTGGGAAAGGATAATGTCGTTCATGTGTATGTATGGCTTACCATCTCCATGATATGATGTGATTAATTTTCCATCTATACATCACATGTTTTATAATAAAGATTAATTTTATGAATATATGTTAAATAAAATTTATTCATTAATGATAATATTTTATATACAATTCTTTTATTTTATATTCTAAGAAAATAAAAACAGTTTTCAGGGGTATGTATGGCCTTCCATCTCCAGTAACGTTGTATTTTATTTTCTATATGTAAATTTGATGATCAACATGACTACATAAATACTAAATCTATATTATATTTATATGTTTGTAATTTTTATGGAGGTTGGGAAAATCAATATTTAGGATATAGGACCAAGTAAAACATGTCAAAACATGAATAAGAATCAAAACGTTTATAACCCAATACAGAATATTTACATGGAATTGTTAATAAGAGTGTAATATAATATCATAAGTCAATCATATAGTGTATTATTTATATCAATTTGGTATTTTTTAGATTTATAAAAAACAAATGTTTATTATATAGGATAATTTAATTAATACAAAAAAATTCACGACTTAAGGTAAGGTATTTTTGTCTCAATTTTATTTCTCTAGGAAACGTTCTTTATACACTATTTGTTTCCTTTATTTAGAGTATATACTTAACTTGAATACTTTTATGAGTCTTATTTTTAGTATTATGGTATTTACATATCCATATAATTTTCTTTATTTCAATAGAAATATTATTTTACTCATTATAAATTTGTAGGGGTTAATTTCACACTCTCATTATTATTTGAGATTGTTTATATGTAAGTATCTGATGAGGAACTTTTATCTTCTTTGTCCATCTTTCCAAATAATATTTTATAAAGTATTAGAACTATTCTTATAGAAATTTTTAATCTCATGCATCCCATGTGTGAATCTTAACTATAAAATTTTAAAGGAATATTTTTTTTAATTTCTAAATGATGTAATTTGTATTTATTACTGTAAAAGTAAGAGATATAAATATTCCTAACATAAACTCTATGAAGATATTTCTTATATTTCCAGATAAAAAAATTGATAAAAAACCCCTTAAAAAATTTCAAGATTATCTTTAAATATTTTTATTCTAAAATTGTGTGGACTTTAAGGAAAAAAATACAAATAATGAAAGGATATTTTTATCAGTAATTATTTAATGTAATATATCAATTTTTTTCATCTATGATATCAATATTTGATGTTAAACCTATTTTTTGTGGAATATGATTCAATTATACAATTAATATTCGTTGTCTAAATGGTTAATGATTATGATGTATTGATCCCAAATAATATTGGTACCTTACAAGAGTTAAATTATGATGAAATATTTATGAAAACCACTTTATTGTTTCTATTGTGAGTTATGTTCTTATGGAGAAAATATGTTTGGTTTTAATTATGTGATGTAATGGACCTATATCTCCATCCAATGTTTTGGTTAATGAATTATATCTCATTTGATAAACACTAGTTGAATGGGGTGTGAACATGGTTCTGCAATACCTGACTAGAATAGGAGTTAACTCGGTTTTGTAATAAATAATAGAAACAAGGGTCAACTCAGATTAGTAATACATGACTAGAATGGGAGTAAAATTGGTTCAGTAATTCAGGGTCGGAATATGATGTGAAACTAGTTTAGAAAAGGGCTATTTCCACTATGATGGTCTTTTAAATGAGTCTTTTCTAATATGTACATAAATTTCTATGCATATTTTTTTCCAAATTTTATCCCCTGTGTTATTTCCATCAATGAATATTTTCTTTTTTCATTATGATATTATATGATTGGTTCCATGACATGGTATCATGATTTTTGATATAATAGATACAATATTTTATATATTTTTTTGTATAACTAATTCATAAGATTTTTTTATGATTTATATCTCCCAAGTTTACCCTTAATGAGAATATAAAACCACATTTTGATATGTTTCTTTTCCCTATTCTATAAATGAGTGTTTTAGGTTGGAATAGTAAAATGGAATATCATTGTGGGATAAATTGAAGATCATTCACTAACTTGTATTTCTTTTTTCAAGTTTCCAAGGGAACTAAACTATTATGTTCCTTAGGTATGTGTTTGTGAAATTTAATTAATATTCATCTAAAATGATGCAATATATGTTTTTGAATAGAATGGGATATAATATATTCTCTCCCCTATGGGACATTTCCATAATTTCTTCTTCCCACATTCTCAACATATGAGAAATCAGATATTATTTCCTTCAAGACTTCCACCACCAGAGCTGTTAGTGAACTCTATTATTCTCTTCTTTAGTGAGACTGAGATTTGGTAATAGTGATTGTTATTAATCACATATAATAATAACTTATTAGGCATAATAATAGTATCCTTCACTCAAATAATCATCCCATTAGGATTCTCATCAAAAATTGTCTTTCATTTTCAATGTTAATAATTTATGTTATGGTTCACTCCATTGACAAGAAAATAAGTATAATTTGATAAATAATATTTATAGTGGGGAACAAAATAACCACGATAAACCAATTATTATTTTGAAATCATAACAAATTCAATTTAATATATGAGCTCATAGTTTTATCTTTGTTCACTCATAGTCATCATCAATTTTATTCTAGTACAATTTTTCATTACGTTTTTATGAATTTACATATTATATACCATGGTTGTGTTAATACTTGTGTGAATCAAGGCACCTTGTCTTGTAATATGTGATGATTAAGTCCAACTCAATGTTCCATGTTAAGAGTTATTACCCCTTAGTAACTGTTTTCCATACCAAATCCACATGTAATATCTAGGTAGTGATGCAATTTCATTGAAAACACTTAATCTAAACATTGAAAAAATTCAATTACATTTTAATATACATTGAATCATCCTTAGAAATTTCCTTAGATACATACCTATACATGTCATTGTATAAATAACATGGGATCTCAATAATGATTTTTCATCCTAGATTTCAACGGTTAAATAATCATTTCCTTCGATTCCAACTATAGTGTCATGGGCCTCTCATGCATAGATATTAAATATTTTTTTTGAATATTCAAAAAATTGAAAATATATTTCCATGATAACCAAACAATATTGGTGATTCTAGAGATTTGGTGCAGAATATTGTAAATTGGTGAATTATTATCAACATATCACATAAATATATTTACCATTACTAATTTTCACAAATATATTATACTTTAAATCATTATTAGAAACAGAAAGAATAGAACCGTAATAAAGAGTGATTAAAGATTATAAGTAATGGTAATAAAGAGAGAAACATAATAATAGGATAAACATAAGTGTATGAGAACATGATTGTAACATTTAAAAACCATTATCTTCTTATTAAAGATCATAATATTGAGTAATATAGTAATGATTGGGTGTTCAAAAGTAATTAATAAAATGGGAATCAATGATAATTATCCAAAACAAATCCGTAAGAAATATATTTTCAGAATATACAATAGATTATAACATTGTGAACAAGAATAAATTGTGACATGTTGAATTATTAAGTTCATTACATAGAATTAGGCACTCACAAAAACATATGGACATGAAACAAGTTCCATGTATGACATAATCGACATGAATGAAATTCCATTCATATCTCTATGAACATATAATCAGGTTTATGCATGGAATGGTGAACATGTTACCAGGTTCATGAATTGCATATTTACCTATGAGTTATCTTTCTTCACCAATTATTTGGGATGGAGATATAGGTCACCCCAATCAAATAATGAAAACCATATGTGTTTATTCCATAAGATCACAAAACATTAACTATATCATAACCCAAGAAATGAAAATTTTTTTATAATAATATCATAATGTATTGAAAATATGAATTGTTTTGTAATCATTTCATCATTTCATTGTAGAATAACCCATAAAAATGATGCATGTTTTATAATAATTTTATCATTTTGTAAACAATGGAATGGAAACAGCTTTAATAAACATATTTATCATTATAAATCAGTCATATATAAAATAAAACTGGTCAGTTTTGTTTATATACCCAAAATAATCATAAGTTACATCAATTTATATCATCATATATGGAGAATTATTTTGACAGTTCCCATGAAACATTTCCAAATAAAAATATGTTTCTTTTAAAATAAAATTTTAAATGTAATAATTCATAAAAAAAATTAATATTATATTTTCGTAAAAATTTCAAGGAAAAATATAATATAATATTCAATAATAATAATTTTCATTATAGAAGAAAATTCTTTTCATTAAATACTTGTTAAAAAATATTCAATTCACATTTTCATTAATATCAAAATGCACATTGATCAAAAAATGATATTATTCTGTTTTTATAAAAATGAAACATGGTTATAACATTATTAAATGAATCATTTTGATAATGATTAAAAAATATTTTTTAAAAAAATATGAAGTTTTGGTTTTAGAAGAAATTTTTTTCGATCGATGGGGTAAATAAATATAGATTTCCGTAAAAAAAAATTCTGATATATTTATGTACCAATGATTGGGAAATGGAAATATTACATTAAAATATAATGAATAAATATTTGTGATGAATATTTGTAGCAACCCAACCCAAGAAGTCCTAATGTCATTTCCTGCAACAAGTTAAATTGTCATGATTATAAGGATTCAATCCCCGAGGGACCGATCTTTTTAGTAGCCTTAGTAAACTGGATACATAAATTAGTATTGTGTTATAACTAAAGAGAAAAATTAAAATATAATTTTTTTCATATAAATAAATTCATTAAAAATAAATAACATCAAGGATAACTATAATACATACATTAAATCACTATATATACTTCATGGAACATTTAATGTATTCTTATGTAATTATACATATTCAGGGTGAGCTCAAATGATCAATAAGAGAAAATTATATTAGAGTCAATAATGAATTAATTAGAATATTTATTATTACATGTTAAAAAAATGAACTCAAATTATATATAAACATTACACTGAGATGGATGTGAAAAAACAATATGGAAAGGTAATAACTTGAAACACATTCCATTCAAATAAATATATTAAAAAATCACAGTGGAATTATATGAAACTAAAAAATATATATTTAAACAATTAACTGAAATAAAATATATCCACAGATATGTCAACACAAAATCTCATGGATGAATAATAAATGAAACAAAATGATGGAAATAATTTCTTAAAGGAATACATGTATAAATAACATGAAAACTTATTTTGGTCCAGACCTTTCACAAGATGGTTAAACACTAAGGGTAGAAACCCATTAGTGAAACTATTTTTATCATTAGAACTTTTCAACACATCAATGAACTATTTAATTCTGGGATCCTCCCTTCATTTTCTTTCCAAAACATTTGACATATTGAATATTCAAAATAAGAAATATGACTTATCAAATTACTCAATTTAATGAAAATTATGTATTCAATAGTAATTCCCCAATAAAACATCGTATATAAAAAGGTACTTGTTTTAGGTAATAATAATATCTATGATAATTGGTCTATATAAATAGAAGAAATTAAATGCACAATGATAATATGAAATTGGATGTTTCAAGGGGACTTTAAGAATGAATCATAGAATGGAATTTGAATACTAACCTTGTCCAATTAAATCCTAAACTATTCATAGAAAGAGTACAGATGGTATCAATACAAAAAATCCTATATGGAGTTACAATAGAGGATTATTTTCATTTATGAAAAAGAAGAATAACTTTTAAAAATATCATTGATGGAAATATCCTTTTATTAAAAAAAAGAAATATTTTTCTTTAAAAATCCCGTTTGAAAACATTTTCATCCAAAATAATCCATTTAAACCCAAAAACAAGGCATCAAATAAATGATGGTGGATAAATCCATACACACCGTACAAGGTAAAAAAATATTCCTTTTATGCCAAAAAGGTAATAAAATTCATTATTTGGATATAAGTAAAAATATTACATTGAAAACATTGGTAAAAGAAAAAAATTGGAAAAAATTTCATTACAAAATAATTTTAATTTTTTATAAACATTTTAATAAAACATGAGTTTTTGAAGAAAACAGGTTCTCTCACTAAAGAAATTAAAAGTTTCATGCTTTATGAAATACATTTTCAAAAACAATTTGAGTACAAAACAATTGAATATTGGTAATAATATTGAATTTATTCATGAATATCAAGATAATAATGAAAGAGTTTATTTAACATTATGTATATAATTTATTTGAATGGAAATACAATTTAATGATCATTAATGTTTTTTTTGATGAAAATAATCTTTTAAGATTCCAAATTTTCCTATACCATATTAAAACATTTTAAATCATAAACCTCATGTACAAATAACATTAAAATAAGGTCCTAAATTCCATGAATATAAATTAATTCATGATATAATATATAAAAATGTGAATGAGATACACCACATAAGATATTTAAGTTGGGAACATGATATTTATCTAATTGATATAAAATGTTAGATGAGAATACATTACCTTATGTTTCCCTTCTGGTGAAAGTTCATTAACTTCCTATATAATAAAATTATGTTAACTTCATAATTTATTTAGAACATTTTTTATATTGATAATTACTATTATTTTACTTATTACAATGTTGTTTAAAATTACTTAATCAATTATGTTTACATCGAGTGTTTGAAAAAATTCAGTTTATATGTTAAAAAACCCTTCATAGGTAAACTATTGTGAAATGGGTAATTATTTAACATCAATAGAATAATAATAATGAAATAATTATCATATTTATTAATTAATTAAACTTTTAAAATCAATCGTTAAATGAGGTTATGAAAAAAAATGATTCAACGTTATATTCATGAAGATGGTAGGTCGTACGTACGCATAAGTAATAATCCCATCATTCAATGATTGTTATGGAAAGGATATATGTAACACAATATACTTCAAAAATTGTAATAATATAATATTTTCCATATTATTTATTCATAAAAACTAATATATATAATTATTATGATGAAAAAAGAATCACATCATTCTGAGGAGGCGGTAGTCCACATGTGCACGAAATACTTTATCACTTTTTAAGTGTGTAAAAGGGTAATAAAAAATGATATATATATATATATATATATATCTTGAAATGTAATTATGATATTAAAATCATATATATGATATTATGTCTCTTATTTTTAATTATAACTATCATTTATACATTCCATTTACCGTGTGAATGAATTGCATTGTTTTAAGGGGGTGGTAGTCCACACATCTTCAGACGATGTTATTGTAATAACATAAAATGGAATGTATTGAATGTATGTGTTAAAAAATGATTAAATAAGTATAAATATATAATATATATCATTTATAATGTTAAAAAATAGTTTCCATCCTAATGGACACCATTATAGGTGGTAAGGAAAAAATAAATAATCATCATTTCGTGAGGTAGTAGTTCTGAGTACACAAAAACAGTATGTTTGTTACCCATTAGATGAAGGTGTGTGTAAGTGTAGTTTAAACTCATAACATAAAAAAATACAAGTAAATTTTTGATACTATTTTTTATGTCATCATAGAATTAGAATATAATAGGGAGTGGATATTGGAAATGAAACTAAATAGATTGACGGAAGATGTTGCCTCTTAATCAGGTAACTTTTTTTGGTTTGTATCAAAAGGATTCCATGGAAGTATTTATGCCCAATGTGTGGATACAATTTCATGGGGATGGATTTTAGAAGGTTAATTGGTCATATTCTTCCCAAACCTAACTCGCATGATAGTTGTGAGGATTGGGTATAGTTGGTGTCCTTCTATAGGGAAGTAAAAAAAGGACTCTATTGGAATCCTTGGAAACAGATTGGTGTACACTTATTATAAAAAAAGAAAAGTCATACCAAATCAAAAAAAATAAAATATGAAAGGTTAATGTATAGGATTTATCCAGTCAATTTGTTGTGTACATGTGGATTGGTTAACTGTTCTATTATGTTAATGGTTTATTCTTTTAAAATGTTTTATTTTTCCTTAATAATTATACTTAATTTTAATAAATTTCAATAAATATTTTTGACAAAATGAAAGTGGGTATTATTTGAAATAAATAATTATTCATGTTAAAAATATTAAATCCAATTTTCCAAATTCTAATCATACAATTGGTAAGAATTAATTTAAATTTCATCCTGCATGTGGGACGACAGTATGAGGGTTTAATGTAAAAATGTCTAAAATTTTCTAGGTTTTTACATTCAATTTAAAATGGATATTTTTTTCAAAGGCTTATATTTTGTTTATTTATAATATATGTTATAATTAATCATTCATAAAAATATAAAACACATTTTAACTTTATAAATAAAATAGAACATAAAGTAGTTTTGAACTAAAATTCCCTATTTTTAACTATTCTTTAAAAAAGTATATGTCTCTGAAAAATATAAAAACATTTTCCAAACATAATTTTGATATTTTTTTTCAAATATTATTTTTATATTCACATATTAAATCAATTTAAGTCTCAAAATTTAATTTTAATATTTGTACTCTATTAAAATGAGGTAAAATTACCTTTATAAAAATAATGGGTTTCAAGTATAGAATAGGGTTTGTTCTTTTATTTTTCATATAAAACCAAATGGATTTATATAAAAATGATTGAAAATAAAAAATAATTATTTCATTTAAATAGTTTTTATTAATTATGGTTATTAAGATAAAACTACTTCGGAATAATATAAAAAATATATATAGTTTTATATCCAATTGGTTCTTATTTTCATTTCTAATGAATTATTTTTATAATTCAATAAACTAAAAAAATTTACTAAGTAAATTAATAATATCCATCACCACTAAAATAAAATCTTGGTTATATAATATTTTTTTAAATAAAAATATATTAAAAATACATTATTATTTGATGAGACTGAGTCTTGCGTGTAATGAAAGCTATCGAGGAAAGTCGGTAAGGTATGTATCACAAGCTATATAGGAAGGTCTCTCTTGTGTGAAACTCAATGAAGCCTGTTGTTGTGTTCATTACAAGTTATATCATATATTGAATATATATAATCTATTTTAAATAATAGAGATATTATAAATTATGTAGATATTATATTACCTTATGTGTTTGGTCATGCACATCTTGCACACAATCAAATACAATGTTTTAAATTATAATTTTGTTGTGTAAAATTCTCCACACCTCAATTAAATTGAATCCTTGGAATTTATACCCTATCTTAGTGATATGTTTATTATGTTTCCCATTTTGAATTCCCACAACATGATAAGGGTTTTTAAAACATCCTCTAGAAATGATAGAATGTGAAGTAAAAAAGATCACATGGACTACCATGTTACAAGGTCTCTAAATAAGAGAACATTAGTGGAAAGTAGAGATAAGTATATAGTGGAAAAGTGTAAAAAATTATAAGTATTGAATGAGTTCATAAATCACAAAAAAAATTGAATAATATGTAGAATTTTGAGGTCCTAAAATACATAAATCATTAATGACTTACAATTCTAGTATTTTAATATAAATTAAGGAATTATGACACCATTTTATTACTATGTCATTTTCTTAAGGTTGGGTAATTCTTTTACTCACCAATTATGTAATATAATAATATTACTTGACATGTTTCTATCTCAAATGAATAATCCAAACATTTGGTTTTTCTTTTATCAAATTCCATTTCATTATTTTACTACCAAAATTTAATTAACAATAATGATTTTTTTATTACTAATGTACTAAATGAAAATTTGAAGAAATGTAAAGCCAATAAAATAGTGTCAAGTCTTTCTATTTTTTGATAACAATCTTCCAAAACAAATATTATCAATATATTAATAAATAATCATGAAAAATGATACTACTAGTTCATCATTAAAATTTATTCATAAATTAGCTCAAGTATAAACAATTAAAAATTAAATAGGAAATTGTTTATTTCACTGTTTGGCGTGAAACCCATGTGGTTCTTTGGTCATGGGTTCAAGTCTTGCTGCTTTTTCAAATTGTATTGGTAGTCACCTGGCTTATAGGTTTTCCATTTCTAAAAATATATTACTATAATTTCAATCATAATTATGATAGACATCTTTAAAATTAGGTTAATCCCTAAATAACCTATAAACAACATTTTAATATAGTACAAATACATAACTAATTAATCCACTTATATCCATATAGATCCTTACCTGGTCGAGATTTTATCCATAATATCTTTCTTAAGATTTCTAAATCATGAAACTTTTTTAATCTAAAACACATTATGCTTATCCTTGATCAATCATAGTCATTATCCAATGGAAATAATTATAATTATTTGTAAGGAACACGTGGATTCTGAAAAGTATATCCTCTAGGAGTTTCAAAACAAGCGTTTCATAATGTTCTTTATCATGTACCATATTACTGTAAATCATAATAAAAACACCTTTTCAGAGGTATTACCCCTATTGAAAATTATTCTAGAACCATGTTCACTTGTAGTATCCAAATAAGGATGTATTTCTTAGAATACCACATAATCTCTATCTTAAAAAATATAAGGTATTTTAATATTCTAGTATTTAAATTATAACTTATTTTTATGTTCTCTAAAAAATATTTTCCTAAATTTAGTTCCCAATATTGCAACTAAACTACCCTTGATACCAACTGTAGTGACCTGAACCTAGAAATCCAATAGCTAGTTCTTGATAATAATTACATTGGCTTGGTTACAAGGAATAAATCCCCAATGAACAAATAATTCTATTAGTCTTATGAAACTAGATAGAAAATTTAGTATTTTATTATGAATTAATTAACTAATTACAACAACAAAAAATTATTATATATAACATAATTTAAATAAATAACTTCAAGGATAACGCTGATCTATCTTATAAATCAATATATATCATTCATTATACTATTTTGGGATTCATGGGGAAAAACATAATAATAGTGAGCTCAAATTCTCTATAAGTGAAAAATATAATGGTAAAATAATTAGTAAATGTGAATAATAATTATTACATGTTTAATAAATGAACTCATAGGGCTTATAAACAATAATATGAGAATAAAGTGATTAAACAATTTGGAAAGTAATAAAAATAATCACATTCAATTTAAATTACTATATAATTATAAATAACTATTTTAAAGTATGTAACTAAAAACATTCCATTAAATTAATGAACATGAATGAACTATATCCATGGATATGTCGACGAAAAATCAATTGGATGAATAATAGATGAAACTAAAAGATCGAAATTCTTTCTTAATTGATGTCATGTTGAAGTCACATAAAAACTTTTTACTGTCAATACCATTAAAAATATGCCTTAAATCTAAGGTTAGAAATCTATTTTTGCAAATATTTGTCTCCTGAGAACTTGTTGATGCATTGAGGAGCTATATAATGTTTGAGAACCTCCTATTATTTCCTGTTCAAATTTTTCCTCATAATGAAAAATAAAAATAAATAATATTTATTATAATGTAATTATATTGAATGATAAATATAGATTTATCAATAATTACCCATTTAAACATCATATGTAAAATTTTATATGGTTTATGAAATTGTAATACCCTGGGTAAATGGTATGGATAATTAGAAAAAATTTATTGTTCAATGATCATATAAATTTTTACATATCACAGAGACTTTATGAATGAATCATTGAAATGAATATGAATACTATACATTGATAATTAAATATTAAACCATATAAATGAAAAATAAGGATGGTATCAATACAAAAAATCATATTCTGAGTAAAAATAGATGGTTTTAGTAATTTCTAAATGAAAATAATAACTTTTTATTATGTTATTTAGAAAAATATCCTTTGATTTTGAAAAACCAGTTGGAAAATATTTTTTTTGATAAAATACCATTTGAAAACATTTTCTGTTAATATAATCCTTTTAATAATAAAAATTAGACTCCAAATAAATAATGGCGTATATATCTGTATAAGTTATATGATGTAAAAATAATATAAATTTTTACAACAAAAGGTTATAAAATTCCTCATTTTTAATGAAAAAAAGAAGATTCCATTGAAAACATTGGAAAAAATAAAAAATAGGGTAAAAATTAATTATCCAAATAACTCTAAAATCAATTTTTCAAGAATTTTAATAAAACATGGATTATAGAAAAAAATAGGTACTCTGATTTAAGAGATATGTAAATTAGGTTTTCTGAATAATATTCTCTAACAAATTTTGAGTACCAAATAATTCAATATTTATACTAATATTGAATATGATCATGAATAAAAAGATTAGAATTAAAGGTTTTATTGAATAGTGGTTATATGATTTCATCGAATGGAAATACCACTGTTAGATCAATAATGTTATTCTTGAGGAAAATAATCCTTAAACATTCCAATGTGTCTCATACCTCTTCGAAACATTTTAATTCATAAAACACATGAACGAATATTATTAAATTAAATCCATAAATTACATGAAAATTAATTATTTCTGGATATAATATAAAAATGTGAAGTAGATACATCACAGGAAATATATAAGTGTGAAAAGGACATTTATCTCACATATATATAAAGTGAATGGAGAATCCATTACATTGAGTATCCTTTTGGATAAAAATTCGTTACATTCCTATATAATCATCTTATGTTAATTTTATACATTATTATGAACCTTTTTCTATTTATAATAACTTTTATTTCACTTATTACCATGCTATGTACAACTAATTAATCAATTATGTTTATATCAGCTCTTTTTACCAAATTTGATTTATATGTCAAACAGAACTTTTGTAGGTCAACAATAGTCAAAGGGGTCATTATATAACATATCCACACAAATAATAATAAAATAATTATTATATTTATATGTAAATTAGACATTTAAAATCAATCATTAAATATGGTTATGAAAAAATGAATCAATGATACAATCATGGGATAGCAGTCCATTCAAACACATGAGTAACGTTCCCATTTTTCAATTATCATTATTGAAAGAAGGTATGTCACACCATATATTTATATAATGATCATTATATAATAAATACCATATTATATAATCATACAAACTTATATTTATAATTATTGTGATGAAAAAGGAACCACTTTATGTTGAGAAGGTGATAGTCCACTCGTCCATGAATAATGTTATCATTTTTATTGTATGGAAGGGTAACAAAGAAAATGATGTATATATATATATCAAAAAATGTAATTCTGTAATTAATATAATATATATTTATTAATATATTATATTTTTAATTTTAATCATAATTTATAAATTTCATGTTTCATGTGAATGAATCACACCGCTTTGATGGGGCGGGTGTCTACACTTCCTCAAACTATGTTATCGTGTTAAGGTAAAATGTAAAGTATTAAATTTATGTGATATAAAATAATTAATGAATTATAAATATATCATATATAACATATATAACATTAAAAAATATAGTTTCCATCACAATTTCCACCATTATATTTGGTAAGTGAAAAATGAACAATCATCATTTCGTGAGGTAGTGGTTCATTGTACGCAGAAACAATGTGTCTGTCTCCAATTAGATTGACATGTGGGTATGTTTATGTAAAACAAATAACATTAAAAAATACTAGTATATATTTTATACTTGTGTTTTTATTTCTGTATAGAATATGAATATTATAGGGTTTTAAGAATTGAAGTGAAAGTAAAAAATATTGAGAGAATATGTTGCCTCTTAATAGAGTATCTTCTTTTGGTTTATGCAAAAAAGAATTACACAGAAGTATTTTTGTACAAAGGGTCACTTAAATGTATATTGGATGGATTTTGGTAGGTTACTTGGGAAGATATTGGACGAACCTAAGTGTATTGGGAGGTGTTTGTAATTGGGAGATTTGGTGGCCAGTTATAGAGAAGGGAAATGATTCACTTGGAATTCATAGAAACAAGTTTGGTGTAACCATGTTCATACATAAAAAAGTAATAAAAATAGACCAATAACCAATTTTTATGGCTAAAGGCCTGTATATTTCCATCAAAAGGGTGTTTCAAAAGTTTCTTGGTTAATTAGGCCCTTAAGTTAAAGTTTTAGACCTTTGTTAAGATTAGTTTTTCTTAATAATTTTAATTAATTTTAATCACATTTACTCATATTTTTTGAGAAAAATAAGTTGGGAATGCTATAAATTATAAATAATGGTTATTGTTAATATGTAATTTATTTTTCTGAATTATACTCACATATTTTTTATAAGATAATTTAAAATGCATCCCACATGTGGGACGATATTCAGGGGTTTTAAAGTAAAAACGTCGAAAATATTGCTAGATATTTACATTCATTTTCAAACTGAAATCTATTTCAAAGACCTAAAATTTATTAATTTAAAAAAAAATTGAGATAATTAATATTTAAAACATATATAAATCATATTTTTAATTTATTAATAAAATTTAACAAAATGAACTTTTGAACTAAAATTCAGTATTTTAACTATTCATTAAAAATAATATGTTTCTAACAAAATATCAAAACGTTACCCTAACCTAATTTTTATGTTAATATATCACAAATAAATATTATTTTGAGATATTAAAACAATTAAACTATCAAAATTAAAATTTAAAATGGGTTCTAAATTAAAAGGAATAAAAATTACCTTTTAAGAAATATTGGGTTTTATGTGTAGAATAGGGTCTGTTCTTAACTTATGCATATCATACCTAATAGATGAAAATTAAAAATAATATATTGAATATATAAAATATGTATCTAATTTATTTATTTTTAATTAAAAATGTTAATTAGGAAAAATTCGTATGGAAGAATGAGAATAATATAATTTCTTTTTATATTCAAATGATTATTAATTTCGTTTCTAATGAATTCATTTTATTTTTATATAAAACCTAAATTTTCATATGTTTTTTGATTCTATTCATAACCACAAACATAGTGGCCAGGTTATATAATATTACATTAAATATTAATATTTTAATAATACATTATTATTTGGTGAAACTATGTCTTGTGTGTAATGCAAGATATCGACGAAGGTCAAACATGCAAGTAACATAAGAAATTGAGAAAGGTATCTATTTTGTGAAATGGTAGATAACTCGGTGTTGTGTTCGTTAAAATCTAAATAATTTATTGAATACATAGAATCTATTTTAAATAGTATATATATTATAAATCATCTGAATATTATATTCCCTTTCATGCTTGGTGATTCATGTCATGCACATTATCGAACACAAAGTTATAGATTAGAATTTGGGGGTGTAAGAATAATTCTAAGAATTATTGGGTGTTACAACAAAGGATTTAAACATAAGAGAATTAATCACAAATAATCTTGAAAAATATGGCGATTGTAATAAAAATCTATCACAAAATTAGTAATCATTTGAATTTGAATACACAACAATGACAGATCATCGATTTGATATTTAATCAAAACATTTTTCCTGATAATAATCATATAATTCATTTAGGGTAAGTATGACACTATATTATATAAATAGGTGTTGAATATAGAATGTGTCTCAAAGAAGTAAAACGTGAGATGGTAGTCACTTACCACATTAGTAATCTTTTAAATCAAAACCGAAATAAAGAAAAATATAAAATATAAATATAAATATCTTTAAAAATATTATATTCAAAATATTACAATTTTAAGGGGAAGTATATACACCACAAAAAATAAATGGGTGGTGAATTTTCCATAGTCTTTGCGAAATAAAAGAGATATTATGAATCCCTTACCACAAGCCTCAGCTTCTATCAAACATTTTCAAAACAATTGTATAATAAAGATAATATTGTTATACATATATTTTAAAGAAAAGATTATATATATCATATAATATATGATTTAATTTTGAATATTTATTACCCATCAATTTCTAATCCCTTGTTAAAATCATGTTACCTTTAATAATCACATTGTTTTTCATATATATTTTTATTTCTTATTTTCATTCAACGTAAAATGATCATTATTACATGTTATTCATAATAATTATCCAAAATATATTATTTATACACATAAATTAATTCTTTAATAAAAATATTTATATATTTTTTTATAAGTGAAGTATGTTATGATCATGGAGATGGTAGGTCGTACGTTAGCATGAAAAACTTTTCCAGTTTTAAATGATCATTATGGAAAGGTAGTAAGTAATATTTTATCATTATAGAATGATATTAATATCATATATTAATTATTATTTCATTATATAATCTTATACATTCCATCCATTTTTTGTGGGAATTAAAATATCAAGTCACATCACTTCATGATGGTGGTAGGTTACACGTACACAAACAATGTTATCAACATTTATTGAGTGAAAAATATGGAATTAAAAGGATATATTATATTTTAATAATGATTAATATATCAATAACATTGTAATTATGAAATTTTTATCTCATTTGTTCAATAATTTAATCCTTATTATCTTCAATGTATATAGTTTGTTAAAATTACTCATAGAACTTCATGAGATGGTTGTACATCATACAAATGAATGGAATTATCATATACCATAGATAATAAAAAAAATGCATATTTGATATAATTAATTCTTAGTTAAAAATATTTTAAACATAATATATATATATATAATCAGATCCAGCATCTAACCCAACTGTGAGAGATGGTAATTGAAAAATGAATATCACGGTTCCTGAGGTGGTTGTCCTCTATACACAAGAATTATGCTTTCTTAACCAATTTGATGAAAGGGGATATGATATAAGGTCCTTAAAATAACATAAAATTATATAAGTTTATTTAATATAGTTATGTCAATATATCACAATGGTTTAATATGATTTGAAGAAGGGGTATGAATAAAAAATAAAAATATTGTGAAGAATATTGCAACTTCTGCAGTTATCCTCATTAGCATTTCTCCAAAGGAATTCCTTTGATTTAATTTAGAAGTAAATAAGTATTATAAAATAAGATTTAAGATTCAAGTAATTTTTTTGTCTAGTTATATTAGTATACAGATGTTTCTGATGGTGTGAAAAAGATTTTAGATGTGGTGGCCCTTATAGGTGGGGTGAGTGGCACACTTATAATTTTTACAAAAATAAAAACTTGTAAACACGTTTTTATCATTAAATAAAACTCTAAAATAGATTATTATCAATAATGATAAGTTAAATGATCAAAATATTTCAATTAAATAAATTTTATAATAGTTTTTAGGTCATTTTGACTCATATAGATTTAGTTAAACTCTCCTATAAATCTCTTTTTACCTTAAAAATATTACTTCATTTTCATTATATTCCCTATACATTTTTGTCAAAAAAAAGTAACTATAAAAAAATTATTTTGATTCCAAATGTTGAATAAACATTCCAATTTCCATTACGTTAAGTGGAACGAATTAGTTTAAAATTAATCATGTAGACGCGATGATAAAACTAGTTTTCAATGACAAGATATTCAATATTTTATATGACATATATATAAAAATTAAATATTAAAAACATCCATTCAAAAAAAACATGATTAATAGATATATAATTGATATAATTTTAATTTAACACCCAAATAAAAAATAATTTTCTCTATAAATAATTTAACTAAAAGGATATTTTAATTTTAAAATTTAATATTTTTCAGTATTAAACAAAAAAATTATTCTTTTCCAAAAATTATAAATAATTTACTAAAATATAATTTTTAAATGATGAATTAATAAATTTAAATCAATTTTTTATAGTAATTATCGATTTTTTTAAAAAAATTATTATAACTGCAGAAAAATTATAGAAAAATTCTTTTTAGAAGAATAATGTTTTAACTATGAAATTAGATATATTCCTATCTATTGTATAAATAATATATTAGTTGGATGTTAAAATAATGGTTTATTATGTATTATATAAATTAATGAAACATAATTCTCCAAAATTAGTTGTATAATTTATTGAGTTAAAACATGTTTTTTTTCTAAAAATATTTTTTCAATAAAATAATTCAATAATTTTATATAAATTTTATTCCCATTTTTAATTTATTGGAAAAAATGAATTAATTTTATATACATATGTAAATAATAATATTTCGTAATCTAGTTAATCGTTTTCATACCATCCATTAAAAATTATATTTAATTACTATAATATCATATCTTATTTATAATATGACATTCTTTTTTAACTCAATGATTTGTGTAACACAAGATACACTCAGTTTTACATGTAACACAAAATATAAAAAATATTTTTTTAAATTAGGAAAAATATTTAAAAAAATATTGGGGTTTTTCAACCACTTTTTGTGGGAAATATGTGAGTTGTTTAAAAACGTTAAGAATTTTATAATTTCAGTGATTTTAGAAAGTTTTCTAATTTTCCCTCAATGGTGAAATGGATATCAGTGAATATTAGGGGTCTCATGAGTCTAAAGGCATAATATTGATAATATGATTTAATTTCAAATGTTTTATATATAAATAATATGGTTGTAATAAATTCCAACTTCCCATATGTCAAATTTGTGGGAATAGGATCATTTAAATTTCTCAAAGGGTAAAATATAATGCATTCATTTTAGAAAGGAGTTTCAGAAAGAAAGAGATTTGCAATTGGAGAAACCCATTGATGTGTTGGATGGAAGTAATTTTCTTATCAACAGTTATCCAATTATAAAACATTTCATTAGAGAGTAACATGAAAACTATGGGAATAAATTACCTAGAGAAGTTTTTTCAATAAAAACTTCTAATAATAGTCTCTAAATCCTAGAAAAAAGGTTGAGATTATGTAATCACAATAGAAGTGGTGGATGATAATGAAATGTTGATAGGAACTCTTGTTATTAAATCAATAATAGAGAACTTTTTTCATGATTTTTTTTCTATGAAATATTTCTTATCACACAATATTTTTATAACTATTCAATAACTACAAAAAAACATGGATTTAATGTTATCATTAAAACTAATGAATGTCTAAAATGATTCATCCTAAGATTATAAATCGTTCATTTTCAAATTTGGTGGGTTGAATTTCCCATCAGATCTTGTGATACATCCCTTTGTGGAATTTGATTTGATTATAAGGATCGTTTTCCATTATATATATATATATATATATCCAAAATTAGTTTACTAGATATGAGAACCACCATCCATATAATGAATCATTTTCCAAATATTAAAAAGATAGAGGAGAAGGATTAATATCCTTTGGAAACATCATCTCATGAATGGATATTAATTCTCTATAATATATTGTATCACAATAAAATTATTATCACTAAGGAAAATATCATCCAAGGATACATGCCTATATTCTGAGAATGGGCTCATTTTTTTCCTGAAGAATTTTCTATAATTCCACCTATTCGATAGGTTTTGTTCTACATCAACCTTATAAAAAAACATTTCTAATATTGAAGAATCCATGGATACTATTAAACTTTAGTTACTAAAGAATTGTCTATAGGATAGTCAAAATAAAGGGTTTATATGGCTATGTTCTTCATAGTAAGGGGAATCAGTCCTCTCCATCCAAAAAATTGTGGTTCAATGTTCCTCTATATTTATTATCATAATATTAATAAAGTCATGATAATGATCAAATATCATCTTCCATAGATTGATTACATGTTTGATTAACTTTGTAGAGTACACTATTTTATATGGTTGGTATTCTTATGGGATATATTAATGTAAAGGTAATTAAGAATAAATATATCCCCAATACTTATTTGGAAACTCGGTACTAGAACTATATTTTCATAGTTATTCCATTTGGAATCGTTAATGATCAAAAAATTCCTCATGGACATTATAAATAGGGTCATTATGAACTATCTCAAAAAACAACTATCTTTATATATGATAATCTTATCCTTTCCAAGAGAATTGATGAACCTGGTGAGAATTTGAATACTATGCTGAATAATTTTTGGAATGAAATGTAATTTGTGAAATATTCTAAATAGAATTCTTGAATGAAGAAAGTATCTTTTTTCATGCATTGTGAATCCAAAAAAGGATAACTTTTATCACTAAAATATGAAATTTGAGGTCATCTATGACAAACATATATCATGTATATATATAATTTCTATGGATTATCATTATACTTTCATAAATATTTGATAAACATATCATGATTTTCAAGGGAACTAACAAATCTAACTCTAACGGGAGTCATGTTTTTTCATTAATAATGAATTGGAGGGGGGAATTAAAGAGATAATGAAAAGGATAAGGACCATAGTAATTTTCACATTTAACACTAGTGGGGAATGATTCGTGATCTACAATGATGCATACAAAAAAGGATTATATTATGTACTCATTCAATATTACAATGTGGTTACCAATGCCTCATCTTAGTTAATGAACCTTGAGAAGAACTACCCAAGTCCTTATTTATAATTATCCACAGTGATAATTTCATTGATTATTTTTGTGACATTATATCAATAGATGGACTAGTGACATATATTGAGGATATAAAATCATAAATTATATACTCCCATAAATGGATACTAATATTAACCAATGAAGTATGTTAGATATAATCAAGCATTATTACTATTAAATCCATTACGAACCTCAGAGGTGAACAATGTAGTGGCTGCTCTGAGTAGAAAATATCTTAAAACCTTATCCTTGATGGGGATTGAAAGGGATCCAATCCTCTTAGAAATGAAAAGGATGGATATGGGTATAATAAAATGATATTCATCCTACCTTGATCAAGTATCTTCTCAACAATCTAATATTGAATAGATCATGGAGGCCCATAAAGAAGATGTTGTTAACTGAATATTGTACAATATCATATGGAGCTTAAAATTGATAAAGAGAGTGTTATAAATTTTTAACATAGATAAGTCTCCAATAAAAACATAAATAGAAGATGTAATACCGAGATAATTTTTTATATCTCATCTATCTATATTCATTATGGAATCTCTATGATTTATTGATATTTGATGAACATCTACTTGTTTGATAATATAAAGAGGGAGATTATAGAATTTATATCGTGCTGATTGGCATTCCAATAATTCATGTATAAATGAAAAAAATTTTAGGGTATTATCCATCCATTTCCCATACTAGGATGGGAATGGGAATGAGTTATCATGGATTTCATTGTAGGTCTCCCTAGGACTAGTAAAGATAAAAACACCATCTGTGTGGTAGTTCACCACCATACCAAGTCAGTGTATTTCATTACTATCATGGAATATATATCTCATTTCCATCACACAATTATATATATAAGGTAAGTGGTAAAATTACTAATAGATACACTCTCTATTATATCTTATTATGATCTGAGACTTTCCTCTATATTCTAGAGAAAATTTCAACAATCAAGGGATATGGAACTAAGTTTTAGTACATCATATAACCATCATATGCATGGTCAGTTTGAAAGGAACATTAGAA
Organism: Viscum album; assembly: GCA_963277665.1. Taxonomy (NCBI): domain Eukaryota; kingdom Viridiplantae; phylum Streptophyta; class Magnoliopsida; order Santalales; family Viscaceae; genus Viscum; species Viscum album. The sequence continues at coordinate 914,350,291 of OY728164.1, read as the reverse complement.
AATGTTATAATATTGTGAAAATATTTTCAATGGATTTACATGGTTGTTTTTATAAACACCATCCATTATTGTATTTGAGATATAATAACATTATCAATTCAAGAATTCAAATGGAAAATATGCAAAACCCTGAGATTTTATAAGAAATAATATTTTTTATTTCATTGATTCCTTATATTGTACACTACACAAAGATTATCTTTCATTATAAGAAACACAATATTAGCTTCTATTATATTCAACACTATTCTTGGCTTCTGTTCCCCACAAAAGTGAAATTTCTCAATAGTGTGTGTTGTAAGAAATACTAAGATTCACTAAACAATGATATTTTATTATGAACTAGCCGTTATTTGTAGTATTAACCAAATTTTGAGTTTTATAACAATATCATTCATCTTAAACATATTCTAGAACATGGTATGATAACAAAATAAATTTTTCGGGTAAAATAAGTATTTTTCAAAAAATGAAGTTTTGCCTCCTTTTGAAGGAATACCCACTTTAAATCTTGTTTTTTGACACGTTTATAAGTAAAATTTCACAAAATAAACATATTCATTACAATAATAATATAAATATTTACTTTGGATAATTTTTTAATATTTTTCTATTAACTTTCATATTTTGATGAATAGTAAAAATACGCAAAATGTTAATTAAAAACAACTTTATTCATCGAGATAATTTGTTTGGTTAAATTATAATATTGAATGGATTTAAAGAATAAATAGAATTTATTTTTACCATTTAATATAATTTATTGCATTAGCATTAATTATACACTAAATTCACAGGTAAAAACATTTCAGTCTTTTGCAATTTTATAACTTTTAAAACTCATTTTCTCAACAGCGGGATTAATTTTAAATTAAATACTTCCATTTATGTGTTTTGGATTTGGAAAAATTGATTCCATATTTGGAATCAGTATGTCCAAATTATGCTAATAGGCTACTTTTTTATTTTTATATATTGTTAATAGTAACTACAGTAAATTTTATTTACTATAGTTAAAGGTAAATAGGGTAATTAAGGGTAAAAATAAGATTATAAAATTACCCTAACACCTGCCAAAATTTTATTGGATGAATAAAGCTCGACCCATATCACCTAAGGGATGGATTAGATTAATTTCATTGAAAATTTACCATGAAAAAGATGTAATTATTATTAAATCCAATGAAAGTGACAACATGTCACTCCCTTATATCTTATAGGTGTAATAATTTTAATTAAGTGATAATGTTCATAAAACATCAAAAATAAATAATAAAACGAAATATAATAAAATTATCTACATCAAGAGAATTTATTTATAATTTTTAGGTGTTAAATAATTATCATTAATGGTGACACAATAGTGATGTAGAAATTATTTTACTGATTGAAATATCAAATAAATTGATTAAAAATATTAAAATAAATATTATATGTATAAATTAATGTTCTACATGAATTTTTTTGAGGAATATGACATGTTAGGAATCTATTAAATATTTTTGTTCGAATATATATTCTATGTGGATTTTATTTAAATTCAAATAATTGAATAGTGTCAAAATTGACACGATTGATATTTTATTAAAAAAAATATTAAATTGTTTAAAAATCACAAAAACATTTAAAAATTACAAATTTACAATTTAATAGTCAATAATTTAATAATGTATCTAATTATGGAAAATTCACATCACATAATTATGTATTTATAACAATTTTTAAATTAGAATATTATTACCTAAAATAAAATTAAATAGATTAAATAAGAATAAATCAAAATGATAAGTTTTAAAATAAAATAAAAACATGACTAAATTAGATTTTTTGATGATATTAAAACCCTATATTAACTCATATTTAAATTTGAGTCACTTTGGATGTTTTTATGTGGGGTTTGAGTTTATTATAAATTAATTTTTTGGAGGGTTCCAAAAGTGCCTCTCTCCTCTCTTATAAAAGGGCACCTCCTCCCTCTCTTATTCACAAAATTTTGATCCTTCATTCGTTTTCAAACCCTATAAATTTCTCCACTACACTTCCCTATCAACATACTAGGGGTCCTGGTATTCTTCAAAGACCAACTTCAGTGCCCTAAGAGGTGGCTTAGAAGAGGCGCGTCAAAGAAGAGGTAATATCCTTTTCTGATTCTTTCAAAATTATTTCTTCTTCTACTTACTCTTCATTAGTTGTTTCATCATAAATTAATAAAACCTGTATCAATAATATACGTATATTCTATTATAAATATGAAACAACCCTGTTTCACCTTCAATCCATCCTACGGAAAATGAAATCATTGTGCGTGCGTACGTACGGAATACCGTCTCCATGTTGTGGTGTAATCTGTTTTTCCCCACCACCATACATGGATGGGTATAATGGTGTAAATAATAACTATATATCATTATTATAACATTATTCTAATTATGAGATATTATATCATCCACTCCAATTCCATTCAATAAGTATGGTAACGATATCATCGCTCGTGCGTTCGTACAGATTACTGTCTCCACGATGCGATGAGATTCATTATCCATGTTAACCATTCAATAATGATTATAAAGTATATATAAAAAGTAGTAATGAAATATATGACATAATAATTCTACTTGATTTATGTATATATATGTCATTTACTTCCATTCAATTTAATAAGTAAATGAAAATAGTGATCATGCGTGCGTACAGCCTACCGTCTCCATGAACGGTGTATTTCATTCAATTTATCAATCTATCATATATATTTATATGATGAATATATATTATATATAAATAATTATTTACATTATGGAATTAATTGAATCAGTTTATAAGTAATAATATCAAGAACAACAAGTCCAAACATGTACGAAAAATGAAATGATTTTACCCAAAACGTTGTTTTAACATAGAATTGACAAAAGAATGGGTAATATAAAGTCATAAGTGAATCATATATGATATAATAAATATTATTATGGTTCTGTTACATGTTAATAATATGTTTATTCCAACTATACAAGAATTTCGGATACATATAAATCATATCGAACCTCAGATAAGGGATTACTTCATCTCACTTTTATTTCTGTGAGACATATGCCTTAATCACCAACTATTTATTTTGTATGTTGTTTATGATTACCATGCATGTTTTAATAATTTTATTATGAAGAATATTATATTTACATATTTAGGTCATTTTCTTTATTTTTTTACATGTATTATTCAACTGATTATAATTGGTAAGGGATAATTATTCCAATCTCGTTCTTAACCGAGATTGTTTATTCGTAAGTATTTAAAGGGGGAATATTTATCATCCCTGTCCATGTTTTCTAAAAATGTCTTCATGTATGTTTAAAGTCTTTTTTACCAATTTTTGACTTTCACTACATGGTATGTAAGGAATCATTCTTTTGTTTACCATACGAGATACTTTTGAACTTTTCTGAAAAAAGTACGAGGAGAATGTTTTTTTTTAACTTATATGAAATGAATAGATTTTTATGGTTTCATAATTACTTATTTCCATGAATCTTACTCTACAATATTTCATGATTATTTTCGAAAAAATCAGTTTCTTTTAAAATGTCATGAAATTTTGAGAAAATGAAAATGATTTTGAAGAAGAAAGGATATTTTCTTCCAGAATTCATTCCAAGTGTTTTATCAAAACCATTTTCCATATACGATGACATTATTTAATATGTTTATGTTTCAAGTATAATGTCTCTATTATTTACATGGTTTCATTTTTTTTATGATGAAATGAGATCTAATTTATTCTATGTGGATTATGTTATGATGGGATGATATTTATGAAACCCATTTTTTTCATTGGGTTATGATGAATGGTTTATGTTTATTTTGTGTCACATGAAAGACTGATTTCATTATGAGATGGGTGGGACCTATATCTCCATCCAATGAATTGGGTAAAGATTTATATCTTAATAGATAGACATGGCTGTAACGGAATGTAAATCAGGTTTATTAATACATGGCTCAAATGGAAAGTAATCCTGGTTCAGTAATGGACATTGTCCACTTTGATGGTCTTGGCAGAAATTCCTTGGATACTATAGAAATCATATCTTGTTATTAATGGTTTTCCATAATTACATGTTTAATTACCGTGCTATTTTATCATGATAAATGTGACTTTATGATATATGCCTTAAAAACTTCCATGATTTATTTCACAACTCATGATTCTGATGTTTAAACATTATGTTCATGTTATTGAGTTCAAATGTATGTGGTTTGTTTTATTTTCTCCATTCTAACCCTTACTGAGAATTTGAGCTAACCCTTTATATGATTTCTTTTCCCTAGGATTTAAAGAAAGGTTTTATTTTAGAATATAAATGTGGAATATCTTTATGGGATATTTTGATGATATTTCACCATGATTAGAGGATTATGTTCTGAGTTTCCAAAGACACTAAACTATTACGGTCTTTGGGTGTCTGTTTTTTTATGTATTAAGTATTCTGAAAAAGTAATGTAATGTCCCTATACATTATGTTTGGTTCCCTATAGTTGGTATCCTGTGAAAGGTTTTGTTAACCTTTGGAAACTAGGATAAAAAAACTTTAGGGAGGTCCCAAGAGATATTTCGAAGGTATGTCTAGTGATGTCCCTAAAGTTAAGTATAATTATAGGTTATTGTCCTAGAATTATGATAACGATCCTGAATAACCAAGGACTAAACCTAATATGTTTGATATTAAAAGTAATCCCCCTTTATTATTTTGTTCTCCTCGTATGATTTTGGTGTCTCACACTATTCTTTTTGGTTTTAGAAAATGGCTGAAACAGGAAGATTCATTTTTAATGGGGAATATGATCGACAATGGGAGGATATTCTTCATGAGGAATCAAATGAAACGGGATTTGGAAGTCGCAACATCATTAATATTCCTAAACATCAATCTCATAATATGATTAATAATCTTAACTTTGGTAGGTTTCCTAACTCGTATAATAAGAGAAAGATGGAGTTTCATGATGATCATAGTGGAAATAATGTTCAATTTCTATCATGTAAATCATTTTGGAAGAGGAATCCGGGGGAATGTTTCAAATGAACCGGAAGATGATTTGGGTCTGGAAAAGAAGAACACAATGCCAGTAAATTCAAAGGGAAAGGTTTAGTTAACACCATGTCCAACGAAAATGGTATTTCTAAGACATCAACAATGGTTAAATGTTTTAAATTTGGAATGTATAGGCATTATGCAAACAAATTCCCTAAGGAAAAGTATCATGAAGAGAATCAGCACGGTCGTATTGGTAGTATTTATGTTGATGATGATGAAGAGACTACAAATGATATATGATATGAAATAAGTGTTGAGGAACAAAATGATGAAGCTCAGTCAATGGTTTAAGAAGGTAGTATGATTGCATGTTTATCAATAATAATGTATGGTACTATGGAATAAATAAAAACCTAAGGATTGTTACAATATTTTTTTTTCTAAAGTATTTGAAAATATATATTGAATGGTACTAGAAACCATGAAATGTTATTCAGATATTTTTGGAAAGTAGATGATATGCACATAATGGAGGGATAAAGAGAAAATGATATGTTTGATAGTATTAATGAGCTTATGGATGTTATAAGAACAATGTGATATCATGGTTGGAGTATGTAGATTTTTTTAGTGGATTTTGGTATGTGGAAAGAGTTAACTTTTGGAAGCATTCATGTTTTCACTAAGGTTCTATGGTAACTCGTGTTTCAAGAAAATACATGATTAAGGTATTCACATGTTTGGAATGTAACAAACAATATATATCTTATGATATACAGGGATAAATGATAGTATTTACATGCTCGGTAGATAACCTTTCTAGTAATCGTTTTTTTTATACTATGATATTGGACAAAAGTATTTTGGATAAGCCTAAAGATTGGAATGGATTATGTTGAACATCAGATTGTATTGTTTAAGGCTAGAGCTTTTTGATATTATGATAGTATAGTTTTAGAAATAGGAAAACTCGTAAGATGGGTGACAACCCATCGCATTGGACAAGGATGTGGTACTCAAACCCACAACTGAAGTGAGACAGGACTTTATCACCTACCACTAGCCTACATGAAGACCATGTTTAGTAGAAATTAGTTTTATTTTATTATGTGGTATGATAGATGAAGTATAATTCCATTTTAGGAACCATATACGATTAATATCACCATATATGGACTTATGTATATTTGATAACATTTGTTAACCTTTTTTTTGAGACATATGGAATGAACCATCACTGTATCACATGATCTGCTAACACTACACAAATGACAAATTAAACATAATTTCATTATGATATGAAGTTGAAATTTTTCATGTAATGACCAACGGAGAGATTGTACACAAATCAAGTAAGTATTTATTTTAATTCAAATTTTTCAACTTTAGGGAAATGATCTTGAAAACCAAAAACATTATCCTAGTACCCTCATATCTGATGAATCAGATGGTACCTTAGATCATCAAAAAGTTATGGCTTTGTGATTATTGGATTTTTCATAGCCATGGTCTCTACCACTCCCCATCATAACTTGATGGTTAGATTTCTCTTCCATATCTATATTTTCACCAATATTCTCCAATGTGGAAACCCAGTGATGAGTTAATTTGGGTTACCGTTATGTTACATACTTCGGTTTTTAAAATTATGTTTTAGAATTCTTTTTTACGATGTGGGTTTCTATGAATGAAATTTTCAAGTAGTAAACGAATTATAACCCCGACAAATTTCGAGGGAAAAATTCATTTTATGGGGTGTAGAATGTAACACCCCGAGATTTTATGAGAAATAATCTTTTTAATTTATTTTATTTCATCTGTTGTATGCTACACCACAATTATCTTGTTCTATACACAACACTGTACTATATTGTAGTATATGCAACACTATTCTTGGCTTGTGCTGCACGCAAGAGAGATCTTCCTAAATAGCGTTTATTGTACGCAATACCGAGTTTCAATAAACAATGATATATTATTATGAACTAGATTTTATGAATTGTATTAACCAAATTTTTATTTTTATAACACTCTCATTCATCTTACACATATTCTAGAACATGTTATGAGAACAAAATAAAATTTTCAGGTAGAATAAGTATTTCTAAAAAAATGCAGTTTTGTCACCTTTTGAAGGCGCACCCATTTTAAATATAGTTTTTTTTCACTTTTATGAGTACAATTTGACAAAATAAACTTATTCATTACAATATTTATATAAAAATTTACATTGGATAATAATTTAATAATTTTTTGTTAACATTCAATTTTTGATGAATAGAAAAAATACGCTAAATTTTAATTAAAAAAAACATTTTTCATCGAGATAATTTATATTGTTAAAATATAATATTGAATGGTTTTAAATTATAAATAGAATATATTTTTACCATTTAATATAATGTAAAAAATTGGAAATAATTTTACACTGAATTCATACGTAAACACATTTCAATCTTTTGCAACGTTTTATCTTTAAAAACCCATTTTCTCAACAGTGGGATTAATTTTAAATTAAACACTAACATTTCTATGTTTTGAATTTGGAAAAATGGATTCCATATTTGTAATAAGTACGTCCAAATTATGCTAATAGGATACTTTTTATTTTTAGACATTATGAATAGTAACTACGGTAAATTATATTTACTATAGTTAAATGTAAATCAGGTAATTAAGGGTAAAAATAAGATTACAAAATTACCCTATACCTGAAAAAAATCTATTTTACGAATAAAAGTATACCCATAAAACCTAAGGGTCTGAATAGATTCATTTCATGTACTATTTACCATGAAAAGAATGTAATTATTATTAAAACCAAAGAAATTGACATCATGTCACTCTCTTATATCTTATAAGTGTAATAATTTTAATTTAGTGATAAACATAATAAAACTTAGAAAATAAATAGTCATAAGAAATTTAATAAAATTATCTACATTATTTGAATTTATTTATAATTTTTAGGTATTAAATCATTATCATTAATGATGACACAATAGTGATGTAGAAATTATTTGTTTGATTGAAATATCAAATAAATGGTTTTTAAAAATTAAAGTAAATATTATATGACCAAATTAATGTTCTACAAGATTTTTTTTGATCAATATGACATGTTAGGAATCTATTAAATATTTTTTATCGAATAAATCTTATGTGTGGATTTTATTTAAATTCAAATAATTGAATACTATCAAAATTGACACTATTGATATTTTATAAAACTAACATATTATTAAATAGTTTAAAAATCACAAATGTATTTAAAAATCATAATTTTAAAATTATATGGTCGAAATGTAATAATGTATCTAATTATGGAACATTAACAACACATAATTATGTGTTTATAATAATTTAAAAATTACAATATTATTACCTCAAATAAAATTCAATAGATTAAATAAGGATAAATCAAAATGATACGGTTTAAAATAAAATAAAAACATGTATAAATTTTATTGTTTGATGATATTACAACCCTATATTACTTATTATCCTAGTTTTAGTAACTTTGGATGTTTTTATGTGGGTTTTGAGTTTATTATAAATTAATATTTTGAAGGTTTCCAAAAGTGCCCCTCTCCTCACTTATAAACGGGCACCTCCTCCCTCTCTTATTCACAACATTTTGAGCCTAAAATATCGGCCAAACCATGTTTATTTATCTTATCCACTTTCTTTAGCAACATACTAGAGGTTATTTTCTTCTTCAAATAAAAACATTACTTCCCTAAGAGGAGGTTTAGAAGAGGAGTGTCGAAGAAGAGGTAATATCCTTTACCGAATAATTCAAATTTATTTCGTCTTCTACTTCCTCTTATTTAGTTTTTTCATCATAAATTAAAAACATAAGTATCAATAATATTCTTATATATTATTATAAATATGAAACAACCCTATTTTACATTCTATTCATCCTACGAAAATGAAATCACTGTGCGTGCGTACGTAAGGAATATCGTCTCCACGCTGTGGTGTAATCTATTTTTCCACCAACACCTTAACTGGATGGGAATAATGATGGAAATAATAACTATATATGATTATTATAACATGATTCTAATTATTATATATTATTTCATCCACTCCAATTCCATTCGATAATTATGGGAATGATATCATCGCTCGTGTGTGCGTACGGATTATCGTCTCCACGATGCGATGCGATTCATTCTCCATTTTAACCATTCAAGAATTATAAAAAAGTATATATAATAAGTAATAAAAAAATATATGAAATAATAATTCTAAATGATTTAGGTATATATATTTCATTTACATCCATTCAATTTAATAAGGAAACTAAAATAGCGTTCATGCGTACGTACGTCCTACTGTCTCCATGAATGGTGTATTTCATTCCATTTATCAATCTATCATATATATTTATATTCATGAATATATATTATATATAAATCATGTTTTACATTATTTAATTAAGTAAATTAGGTTATAAGTAATAATATCAAGAGTAACTTTTCCAGACACGTATGATAAATGAAACGATTTTACCCAAAACACTGCTTTAAGATGAAATTATCAAAACAACGGGTAATATAAAGACATAAGTGAATCATATATCATATAATAAATATTATTATGGTTATTTTACAAGTTAATAATTTGTTTAAACCAACTATAAAAGAGGTTAGGATACATATGAAGCATATCGGGCCTAAGGTAAGGGATTACTTCGTCACGCTTTTATTTCTATAAGACATATGCCTTAATCACCAACAATTTATTTTTTATGGTGTTTATGATTACCATGAATTTTTTAATATTTTAATTTTGAAAAATGTTATATTTAAATATTTATGTCATTTTATTTATTTTATGACATGTATTATTCCACTGATTATAATTGGTAAGGGATAATTATTCCAATCTCGTTCTTGACCGAGATTGTTTATTCATAAGTATTTACTGGGGGTATATTTATCACCCATGTCCATGTTTTCAAAAAAAATCATGTATGTTTAATGTAATTTTTATGAATTTTTTACTTTCACTACATGGTATGTAAGGAATCCTTCTTTTTTTACAATACGAGGCACTTTTTGACTTTTCTAGCAAAAGTACGAGGAGAATGTTTTTTTAACTTATACGGCAAGAATGGATTTTTACAGTTTCATAATGACTTACTTCCATGAAGATTTATCTATACCATTTCATGAATATTTTCAACAAAATAATTTTCTTTTAAAATTTCAAGGCATTTTGAGAAAAGAAAATGATTTTTAAGAAGAAATGAAATTTTCCTCAAAAATTCATTCCAAGTGTTTTATCAAAACTATTTTCCATTTAAGATGACATTATTTAATATGTATGTGTTTCAATTATAATGTCTCTATTATTTAAATTGTTTCATTTTTCTTATGATGAAATGATATCCATTTATTCTATGTGTATTATGTTATGATAGGATGATGTTTATGAACCCCATTTTATTTGTTGGGTTATGATGAATGATTTATGTTTATTTTGTGGTACACGAAATAACGATTTCATTATGAGATGGGTGGGACCTATATGTCCCTATAATGTATTGGGTAAAGATTTATATCTCATGATATAGACTTGGATGGAATGGAAATTAAATATGGTTCAGTAATACAGGGCTAGAACGGAAAGTAAACCTGATTCAGTAATGGACATTGTCCGCTATGATGGTCTTGGCAGAAATTCCTTGGCTACTATGGAAATCATATCATGTGCTTAATGGTTTTCCACAATTATGTTTTTTATTCCCATGCTATATTATCATTATTAATGTTCCTTTATAATCTATTCTTACATTCTGCTAAGATTTATTGCACAACTCAAGATTATGATGTTTAAACATTATGTTCATGTTTTTAAGTTCAAATTTATATGGTTTTTTTTATTTTATCCATTCTTACCCTTACTGATCATTTGATCTCACCCTATATGTGTTTTATTTTTCCCATGATTTAAAGAAATGTTTTATGTAACTAAACAAAAGGGGAAGATCTTTATGGGAGATGTTGAAGATCTTTCACCACGATATGAAGATTATGTTCTGAGTTTCCAAAGACACTAAACTATTATGGTCCTTGGGTGTCTATTTTTGTTATGAATTAAGTATTCCACAAAAGTAATGTAATTTCCTAGTACATCAAGTTTGGGTCTCTACAAAATATAAGGCTCTATATTGGAAAATGTTTTAGGATAAAACAATATGGGATGGTTTTTGAGTGCATAAGGTGCTGTAATATGATCTTACTAAAGAAAATAAGGAGAAGTAATAAACAATTTAATTTCATAGTAAATTGATTAAATTTTTATTGAAAAAATTATTTATACAATCATTAAAGTGATATCAAGTTTGATGTTAATGTTAAAGTGTTCCTTTATATATCAACATTGTAGAAAATCTTTAGGTTTTCTATGATGGTATTGATTATTCCCAAATACATCATCACCTTTGAGATCCTTGATTTATTCTGATCGGTGGCCTATTTACTAGTACACAACATAATGTATCTCAAGTACATTATGTGTTCCATGTATCCCTCTTGATGATTTTTACCCCACACTCAAGATATGTATATAATATATATGTGTCACCAATGGAAAATGATATTTTAAACACTGAGTAGAGAGTTGATGTATTATATAATATATGATTTTTTTTTTGAAAAACACAACTCAACTAGTAATTTTGTTATGGTAGATCCACATGTTTGTGGAAGAAACATGTGAACCAAGAACGTATATGAAACAATAGTACCCTAATTATTTTCGGTTCTTGAAAATAAAATTTGAAGTGATAATTTTTTGAATGGGGGGACAATGTAACAATAAAAACATTTCTAAATGAAATTAACTTTCAGTATTGATAAATGAATTATTATTAAATGTTGAGATATAAAAAACATGACCTAAATTGGTTATTTTTAAATATTATACATTATATCCAATTTGTATTAATATACTGTTATGTATCATAATCCTTCATAATATATACATAATAAATTAACCATTAAGATTAGTATATATATATAGGTTTATGATAAATCCATTTGAAATTGACAAAGGAACCAATCACCATTACCAAAAGAATCATCCCATATAAATCCCATCTATCAGAGATTCTGAGGAAGATAAAATGAAGGGGTTTTTCCCTTGACTGAGCCCAAACACATATTCATCAACTAAAGCATGTTTGAAACTATTCATAGGATAAGTTCAAGATCATTAAAATCATTTTCAATACCATGCTTGATGAACCGACACATGAAAATATCACCATCACTGAATATACCCATAGGTAATTCATTTATATAACAATGTCGGATGTACCTAAACTCTTGCAATATGATTTTTGTTTTGTTTTTTTAAAATAAAAATATTATTATTATTTTAATTTGTAAATATTAAACAATATGTTTGGTAAACATTATATATTGATTTGATGAAACAAAATTTTCATTTCGGCGAAATATATATTTTCAAAAAAATAAAAAATTTTAATGAAATGAATAATTAATAAAATAAATAATCTTTTAAACAAATATTATTATTAAATAATATTTACTAAATATAAATGATAATGTAATTATATGAAGTCAAAAATTATTTTTATAAGGATCATAAAATTGTTCTTGTGATAAATATAATTTCTACAATACAAAATGATTGTTTTTTAAGTGTAAATTAAAATAGATATAGTTTTTTCTAATATTAATATTAATTTTGAAATCATCACATAGAAATATATTAACATTTTCCTTTTAATATTTTTCTAATCCAGTTTATTTTTTGGGTCAAAATTTAATACAATTTAAATATATGGTATGTGTTCTGACATCATAAAAGACAAAAAAGTGATTTAATAAATATTATAATTACGATCCAATAAAAAAATTCCCCATTTTGTCAATATTATTAATTTTATAGACCCTTAATGAATCATAGGCAACCTATATTACATTTTAGTGTTTTAAAATCAATTATTTATAAAAATTACACAGTTACAAATAAGTATTTGTATTATTAAAATGATTTATATTTATAGAAAAATAAAATAACTTAATCCAATCATCTTTGGAAAAATCCATTGGAAAAACATTGGTATATTCTGTGATTTGGATTGATTTATCATATAAAATCAAAAACCAATGTATATAGATTAATAAATAATTACCCTATCCTTTCTCTCTATATAATCATCAAAAAACCTACTCCTCTTTAGTAGTTAACCTTGTATAATTATGATAAACTTTCCTTCCTTCTCTAGGGTGATCCCAAGGTTCCCCAAATCACTTAGGAATCACCAATAATGACTTTAGGAACTCCCTTTAATGGTAAGGAATACTCACCTTCTCCCCATTATTCAAGAAAATTACTTATATTATTCCATTTCCTTTCTAATTAGTTGAGGTGGTATATGATTTTTCACATTCCACTTATTGTATATATGATTTAAAAGTAACTAGAGTCACCATAATCTCTCATTAACCTCTTCAATAAACCATTGTTTTTAGCTATAATGTTGTTGTAATTATCATGTGATTTTCCAGGCCAACTCATTGAGTATTTTATATCCATCCCCATTTCCACTCAAGGGTGTTAACCGAGTGACAAATATCCTTAATTGATTATAGTATTACCGGAATATAACCCTCACTTGATAATCATGGAGCTAAATTATATGAAAGGAGTTATTTTTAATGATATATATAGCACACTTATGAATGCACATGATTTGAATGTAACGAGTGTGATTGAAATTATATAACCCACCAATGCACTATGTAATGTTTATATCTCATTATATTCGATGTATTGTGAATGAGAGTATATCTTAATATTGATATGTTATGATGTTGTTATGTTTATCATTGAATTATTCTAATGATGTAATGTTTTTTGTTTTTCCCACTATATTATGCTACTTTCATGTTATTATCTTATATCATTATAAGACATTCCATATTATGATTTTCACCCCTTGAATGTCTCTATTATATTCTTATTTATTCAAATTTATTACATTCAACATGGTTTCCTTTGAGTGATCCCTTACTTGGCTTTGTAGATCCCATTTATCATATGCTCTTGTTGAGGATATCCAATGAAATTTTAGAATACTTCTGAAAATATAAAGGAATCTTATAGATTTTAGGTTTATGATGTTGTACCATTTTGAATGTTGTTTTTCTAGGAAAATATTTACCAAAATAATGTAGGTATAATTATATTTTGGAAATCTATTATGTGTGTATTTATGTAATAAATCATGAAATAAATTGTGTTAAAATATTATTGTCCATATGGAAGAACCATAACACACCCTAAAAAAAGAAGATATTAGAAATGCCCAATAAAACCACATTGAATAAGGTTGGGATGAATATAACAGGTAATAAAGAGAGGGAGAAATGTGGATAATGTAAGGTGGTGAATGAAAATACCTTACATCAAATAATTGACCAGGAATCCATATTAAATTTGGTGGAATCATGTGTAGAAGGGATTCCATAAGGGGGTATGGTTGAGTGCATGTGAGTTTTGGGTAGAGGGGGATCGTACATGCGGAGGTGGAGGAAAATAGAGGGTGATAAAAATAATAATAAAAGATAGAAAATTAAATTTAATTTAATTATTGATTTTAAAATTCTCATTATGGAACATGATTTTGGATTATGGTTTACCTAAAGGTGTGGTAACCATAGTTTGTGAACATGAAAAACATGAATTACTTACATGGTTATAGCTAGGATGTCACATGGTTGATGTAACTATACTCAAACCATGTGTATTGGATATTTAATGTTCAGGACCCTAATTTATTGTTTATGAATAGTTTCTCATAACTATTCTCATTCAGTGAACAACAAAAATTCCCTTAAAAAATTTATAGTACTATCTATAGAATCTCAAGAACCCACCCTATCTTAAAATTAATTTATTTAGTTCCATATTGATTTGGAGGGTTTCAAAATCACTCCTCCATTACCCATTCTTCCCCCATAATATCACTGTTCATATATATTTATCAATCATATAATCTCCTAGAAGATAGATACGCAACATGGTTTAACATCCATGGTATGAACCTAACCTTAAAAATGATAAAAAAAATTAAACAAGAAGAAACCAATATCATTAAAATATAAACAATAAATGGTGGAAGACTAAATAGATGTTTCTCCGACATTTAGATTGTATATAAATAGTGAGACAACAAATGACCACTCCTATGATAGGATCCTCAAAAAGATAAAAAAAAATTCTTAAAAACATAATGAAACCCTAAAATTTCACTAACCATGGAAATGAATAAACAGATACACTCCAGGAAACATCAAAAGGACGTTAAAGATAAAAAACGAATATTAAAAGTTCAGTACCTCAAAATAGTCCATATTCCAAATATCCATAACCACCAATGTTCATGAGACCAGGTTACAAATATCATCTCATTCCAAACCCAACGGATGTAGCAATTTATCACATACATCCATCAATTAAACAACATGGTCTCTGATCCAGGATCAGGAACATAGTGAAACCAAGGAAAATGAGGACCCCATAAATCGGCTACCAACTCATGGTGAATCCAAACAGAAATAATCTTAAACCATCTAGTATAAATCCTTAATAGGTGTTCCACTTGTCATAGCCACCCAAAACCCTCACCCAAGGTTAAACAAAATTATTAAAAAGAGGTGAAACTATGAAAATAACCTCTCTATAAATACTTAATCATTTGATGTCTTCCAAACACAAGTCACAAAGGACAACATGGAATGGTCAGGTCCAAATAGTCATCATTCATACAAGAGAATCCAAAAAATCACCAAAGGATTTCACTAAAAATATCCAAATTGAGCCTAAAAATCTCAAAGATCATAAATCATAAAATTTCAAGGTGGAGAATTATCAAAAGATAAAAAATTTTCATCAATATATAATTTTGGAATGTTCTAAACAATATGTCTGGATCTACCCCTAAAATAATATTCTATACTGTTACCAAGATACATTCAAGAGTAAAAATTTATAAAAAAAATAAAATAGACTCAACACAACCATGTTCCCTAAATCAAATCATCTCTCTCAATCATTATGAAGGGAAAAAATTGAAAACAATTATAATTGAATGAAACAAACATTCCCAAAATCCTTATTTCATTAAAAAAAATGTCACATTCACAAAACAATAAAATCAATTTTTAAAAAAATACAAAAAAATTCTAAAACATAATGTTATTTTAAAGAAACACCAATACCAATGGATGATTCTAATAATTTAACCAATATTATGAAAACAACTTATGAATCTCAAAAAATGATTCTTTTATAAAAATTTATAGGAAATATTTAGAAATAAAATTTATACCTTAGTCAATAATACACCTTCCCATATTTTAACCAAATATTCTTTGTGAAATAATAATTAACCAATTTTAAAAAATTAATTGCTAAAAAATATTTTATAAAACCAAATTAGTTTTATAAAAAACATAATTTATAAATTCCAAAAACCTAATAATTTTCATAAAACAAAATTCATTTTATATGAAATCCCAAATTCATGTTTTAAAAAAAACCCCAAAAAATGACACAACACAATTTTAAACTCACATTAATAAAATATTAGAAGTCCTACAATGACGCATCCCCTTACATTAGTGATATCCCATTTGTGTGACAACCAATAAGATAAAAATAATTTAAAACTATGAATTATTGGCACACATGGTATTAGGGGAAATGAAAACTCCCTAAGAAAATCTTTAATGTGTTTCATGATTGATCATTTAGCCACTTCCTTAGTTTATCTAAATGTGAAAATAAAAGTCAATCCACTGAACAATTCCCTATCTCCTTATCAAAATTTAATTCGACTACAAAGGGACCACACCTACTTCAAAAATAATCAACCCAAGATCTTTAATACATCCAATAATGTGTAAAACTCAATCGTCAATTATCTCATCCCATGAAAACTAAATTCCTAGGGATAAAAAGAGAAATATAGGCTCTCCTTGCACCTATAACCCCAGTTCCATTGACATATTCTAATGTGATCATACCATGAAACCCAATATATCAGAGTAAATTAAAAAAATTTCAAATTATATAAAAAATAAGAAATCATATCTCTTATACCAATTGGAATGAACTAGTTCATGTTTTCTATACAACAGATAATAGAAATGGCTATCCACTACAATTAAGGGTTTTCCTGATACCCACAGGCTAGAAAAATTACCAATGAATTAAGTAATAAACACTAGGGAATGGTTTTTTCCAATAAAAAATATATCATTTTAAGAGAAAAAAATAATTATAATTATATCATGATCACTCCAAAAATCAAGCGTCCAAACTGAATAAAAAAATAGATTATCCTAATATCATTACTAAGAATGTTATTAAATATAATGGGGAAATAAAAACTTTCTTTACCCTCCAAAAACTATCTCTTATTAAGAATAAACTCCCATATATGGTGGATATTCTTCGTCCACTGAAAAATATATCTATCCTTTGTCCTTAGAAATTATTATAGGCCTATTTGGAAAAAATAAATCGTATAAAATAACAATACCCATATATTATATCCAATGTAAAATAGTTTTCTGTAAATTAGGGATTCATAAACATATATTTGAAGTGATACAATCAAAATTTTCCTTATTAATCAAAATCTAACAAGTCGTCTAAAATAGAAATAATAACCAGTAACTCACATAGAAAATATATGAATACAAAATCACTCATTATACAACCACAAAAATATTATTATATGGTTTTCATGTCATAATATTATTTATAAATTCACGTTCTAATGGAAACTATAATGTATTCATTTTCAAGTATAACTTATGAAAAAACAAAAAAAAATAACAAATTAATTTTTGAAAACATTTCAAATTGTCCATTTGAAATTTAAAATTAATTCATGGAGAGAATTTCCACATGGACAATAAATTTCAAAATGAAATACCCATTAAAATTTCACAAAATACAACCCATTAACCACATTTAAGAAAAAATAGTATCTTTATAAAAATGAATTTCCTGAAGTATTTTTAAAAAAACACCCATTTTAAAATCCCTGATAAAAACTGACAAAATGGTATTTATGTTTAAAACTTTTCTTTCTAAAAATATTTGAAAACTATTTTTCCAATGGAATTGACCCAACATGTGTGGGACAAGAAAAAAGTAGGCATAATATATCATAATTATTAAAAAAATATAAGAAATAAATAGTGACACAATAATGAAAGCAAGGAAAATATTTCAAACAGAAACTAGATAAGAATTTCTTATATAAATTTTTGATCAAGAAATTGAGTTTTTCTTCATCAATACCATAGGTCCTAATTTGAGAAAATCATATACATCACCCAATGGAGAAACCTACAATTGTACTTTATTTCATATAACAACCAACTGAATAGAATACACATAACCTCATTAGAAGGGTACATAACATTTATCGCTTTACAAATTGTATGGGACACTAGTAGTGTGTGGAAGCCTAGGGAATATTAACCAAGAATTCCATAAAGCTTCCCAGGTTCACATGACCAATAATGAATCGGGGTGATTGAACATTCAAGGAAAGGTTATCATATAAGGAAAATGAAATAGATCACCCTCCCTCCAAACAAAAAATCTATGAATAACACAACAATAATTGATGAACTCCCAATATAAATAAAAATTTACCACCTAATGGAGAAACAGGAATTACCTAGTGATATACAACTAATAAGTTATGTAAAAAACAAAGGGGAAACTAAGGGGTGTCTTCCACATGAACCATTAAAAACCATGGTTCCAAATAGAAATTTAACATTAATACATGGATCCAAAATACATCCCTTTTATCATTTTATCAATCATGTGTTTAAATTTTTCTAAAAAATTATAGAACTCACAAAAACTATATAAAACATTTCGAATTCAACCATTACTAAGGTATTATTTTTTGAAATACAAAGCAATGACAAAGGAAAATTATTTCCAATAAACTCTTTTTCCAATATTAATTTTGTAATTCATCATAAGGGTTAAATCGTTTGCACATCTAAAACTAAATTTTTTAATTAAAATGAATAACCCCTTTAATAAATAATTTGTAATTAAAAAATATCTTTTAAAATCATATTTTAAATATATTTTTCATACATACAATGCTAAATACCAACCATTTTCGATAAATTAATTTTCTAATATTCAATATGGAATTTTTCAAAAGTGGTAAATCACATGCATATATGAACTTAGTTTTTTAATTAAAATGAAGAATCCAATTAAAAAATCATTTTTATTTCACACCACACATTTAAAAAATAAAATTTATAATATAGTTTTCATACATTGAATACCAAAAAAGTATTAAAATCCAAGGGAGAAAATTAGAACCCTTAAAAAATCCCTCATATACTTTTTATAAGAGCATAGAATATAAATAAATTTCATTTCAAACATGAAATGATAGAAATTATAAAATAATCCATTTATACCAACCCCAAAACATAAAGGAATTAATTTAAATCATTATATGAATATCAAATATATTAATACCTTTAAATTAATTAATTGTGAAATAAAAAAGAACACATGTAATTCCAAAATAGATCAATTTCATACATAATCCTACATAAAAATGGGGCTGTGGGAACTAATATAGTACGAATTACATTACCTTTTGTAGAAGATGTTGAAAGGCACACAATGGTTACTTGGAAGACCCATCAGACACCAAAACCATGAAAAAATAAGAAAAAAATTGTCAAAACCCAGGGAAATGTGTTTGGAGGAATAGAATTTGAAATGAAAAGAGAGGAAATTAGGTGAAAATAGAGAAGGGGATATGAGACCTTGACTCAGATAAGTAACCTTGAATCTTAATGAAATATAGTCAAATCAAGTTGATAATGGTGGCCATTATCGGGTAATGTCTTGTTCCATGGGGTTCATAAAAAATTAGATCATGAGAGAGAATATGAGGTAATTTCAGTGATTGATTTAATGAAAAATTAAATTATAAAGGTTGGAATTTATAAAACATGAAATAAAATTAATATATTGACATGGAATGGGGTTTTAAAAATTAATTATGAAATAAGTTGTTTATTATTATTCCCTTACTAGAAATAATGAGAAACTAGATACATCATTCCCATAATAGGGTGTGTGAAATTTTATTTTATTATACTAATGCACCACAGATGCGGAGCATGGACATCTCACTTGAATAGATTTATAGTTTCTTATATACGTAATCTAATTAACCAAAATCTAGTTGTTTTTATTGTTCTATATTTTTCATAAAATAAATTAAATATAAATTTTTATTTTAGGTAAATTTATAGAATATTTAATTAAATAAGAATGAAATTTTAAACATAAACTATCATGAAATTCAAACAATGTGAAATTAAAAAGAAATATTTTGTTCTGATGTTTGTTTTGAGGTTCCATCATTACTATTCTTCTTTTGTTAAAATTTAGTTTTATAATCTATTCAAGGAATATCATGATGAGTTACTATCATTTTATATTGTAATTGTGAAAACTTGAATTCCCAAACATTATAAATTCCATCTCTTCATGTAATAAATGTTGATTTCAAACCTCAGTCTAGAGTGTGAAATATTCTGGACATGTCTCCATAATATTTCATTTCCTCCATTAAATTTCACAACTCTATCATGAGAAGAAAAAATAAAATTAACAGAGGTAAAATAAATAAAATAATGGAATATATATATATTTGAGTTTCATGTCATGGGGGACTATCAAGACTACCATGCATTCCACTCACATATATCACAAACTTAAAATAATTATTACTATAGAATTGAATATCACTTTAACAGCCCTAGGGCCAAGCCTTAATTCAATACATCATTGTCATGGTTAATAAATCCTAGTGGATAGGAAGAGAGATGGAAGAATAATAGAAACAAATAAAATAAAATTACATGGGAATGAGGATGTGGATGAGAGAAAAAAATTTAAACACATGAAATGCTAAATATAAAAAAATTATAACAATAATAGGGAGATAATAAAAATAATAAAAATGAAATAAAATGAAATTAAAAAATAATACAAATTATATTGTAGAACTGGAAAATTAAAAGAAGAAATATGAAGTAGGGGAAAAGAAAAATAGAGGTGTAATGGGTAGAAATAATACATATAAAAATAAAGGAATCAATTTTATTAAATGTAATTATAGTTATATAAAGAGTAAAACTATCAAAAATATGAAATAAAAAAATAGGCGAACACAAATGGGATCAGTAGTCCAGCCCCAGATCACCTGCTCTGGTGGATGTCAAACTCCAAATGAAGTGGGTGTCATTATCCTTTTATAGATAAGTAATTCCTCAATCTTATTTAATTAGGATCACTGCATATCATTTTAAAAAAACTCTCTTGAGACCCACATGAATGAATGGAAACATGCAATAAAAGTGGGTGTATAAATTATGTATTGTTCCATATTTTATATGAGGAAACACAACATTCAATTTGTGAATGGGCTTCAATATCCACCATTATATGGTATTTTCATGTTCAAAATGATATTGGGTGGAATCAAGGTAGTGGTGACAGTAGCCTCCATCAACCCCTTTGGCATTCACAATGGCTGAAGGGAGCTTGAAATATATTGTATGTTAGTCATATGAGGTTTCAGAGATTATCCATAGTGGTATCATTATTCGGTAGTAGGATATAGACTGATCTGGAGTGTTGGGAATTTGTTCCATGACATATTCCATGGATAGCGGGGCTATCTGGAAATGTGAGGTGGCGGCGGTGGGTGGAGTCGAGTGGTGGCTTCTATCTGAGTGTTTGCGTGCAATGTTTTCAAAGAAATAAATTTTAGCCCTTATGATACATAACCCAAATCAAAATTTAATGTGGATTGAATTTGTGTTTAATTTTAATTACATATGCCACTTAACTCAGAATCCCACATTAGGGTTGGCTCATAGAAACACAGGAACACAAAAAATGGGATACCCCACACCGCCGAGCATGTGCGGTCCTACGGTCTCACTTTTCTATTGCATACTTTCACCACTAGCCTGGTCTAATGTCCAAAAAACATTTTATGGACATCCTATGAACAGTTCATGGCTGATAGGTCCAACCCAGTCCTAGAAATAGGGTTTTTATCCATTATTTAGGGTTGTCCATCCATAGTAATATTGGTACCTAAATTTTTTTCAATGAATTAAATTAATTTCAAAATAATTCTAAAATAAACACTAAACATTAATATATTAAAAAATTCATTCATTTTATCTAACATTAATTTCATAGTTGTTAATTGCAATATTTTTATTAATGAAATGGAATTTAAAGTAATGTGAATTGAAAACCATTAAAATAATTAACAAAACACATAAAATTTGAATTATAAAATGAGTCTATCAAATTTCACGATTACTCATAGGAAAGTCTCACAGTTGAGAAAACTGAAATCATTTCATTTGAATTATCCCTATCAAGTGTAAACCACTGACCCATGGTCATCTCTTGGTTACTAATAACCACAAACAAATAGTGCACAACATCAGTTCCCTTAAAGGATTTATAGTTTAATCCTGAGACTCTCGAGAAGCCATAATAGCTTAACATTTTTTAAATTAATTAATTAATGAAACAATGACACATATGGTGTAACATTCCTTCTTATTTGATTTCAAATAATTTAATCCTAGAACATGTATTTAAATATATTTTTAGTTGTTTGGAAATATTATCCTACATTGAACTCCTAATTAATAACCCCTACAAAATTTTTGAAAGTTATTTTATTGGATTATTTGATGAATATTAGGTATATGGATATTTTAGTAGATAGATTATAACCATATGATCCTAGTATCCTATTATCCATTTTTAAATTCTATATTATTTGATTTTTTTGAAATTTTAATATAGGAAATATTCTCTTTTCGATTTATTTATATTATTTTGATTTATGCATAAACATTAATTTAATTGGAATTTTTTGGAGAATCTTCTCGTACGTGTGAAACATATCATTTATTCTTGTCACCAACTCGTGCCTATTAAATGTGGGGAAAATGGTTCATACCTATCAACACTACTAATCTGGGTGGGTATCATGTAGACAAGGGTCATGCGAATGACTATCATGTTATTAAGATTTTTTCACTTTACAACTAGCAATAGTCTATGAGAAGAAAGTAGTTTAAATTTAAGATCATTTTTTGTATAATATGTATTAAATTATTAACCTATATGTGGATAAAATTTTTATTTGATATATGTTTTTATATTAATATTATATTTGAATATCCATTTAATAATATGTATCTTGAAATAGTAATTCCATATTTATTTATAATAGTGTTTTTATAATGATATTTTGAAAACATACATTTCCAATATTAAAGTGAGTTTTAGTCTAAATCAAATAAAAAATCCCAAAAAAGTTCAATGATATTTTTTTTGATCATTATCAATATATTATTTATATCAATGTTTAAATAATAAAAAATTTAAATATTTTATTAATTCAATCACTAATTTTATTAAATTATTCAATTTAGGTTACATAATTCTATATAATCACTAAGAATATTCCAATTATAATAGGTTTCCAATAACTATAATACAATTCAGTTATATTAAATTCATTTAATATTAACTTTTTTATGAAATACTGCCTATTTCAAAAGATAAAATTTTTATTTTGGGAACAAAATTCATTACTATCAAGTTGAGAAAGTGATTGAACAATATATTAAATATAAATTATGTGGATCATGGTATTCCCCATGAAAAAATATTATCGAAAGTGAATGGTCAGGATAATGACCAATGTTTAATAAAATTCACAAACCAAAATTTATATTAGAGTTTAATCAGGATAATTTTTTACAAAACATTTTCAAATTATGTTACACATGATATTCTTAATGGTAATTAAGTATTTAATTCAATGGATCGGTTTCCTGATATTGAAAATCAAGAAAAATTCAAAATTGAAGTCTACTATAAATGTGAGTATATTGATAAAACTATCGGTTTTAAGATGATTTTTATATTCCTATTGGATATTAAACTATTGGAAAATAAGTTGTAATTTATATGAAACTAATATCCAAATATTAGAGTTTTGGGATATAATGAATGACTATTATTACAATGATTTTTATAGGTATATATGATCAGTTATGAGGAAACGAATTTTGTTATAATATATTTTATCTTTTTTTCATCCATGGTGTTACTTATTTATGAATATCATGAATTATATCTAGTAAATATTTTTATTAAAATCTTATGTGGTATTCATTAATAATGATGTTTATATGAATATCATTGAAATATTAATATTTTTTATAACATATTCTTGATCTCATGAAAATTATGTTATTAAATTAATTTAATACTTTTAGATATTAAACCATTCAAGACATGTTTGGTATAAATATTTTTGATAATATTTCATGAAAAATGGTAAAAAAAAATTAACTCATTAATTTGTATTCCTAAAGGGGGAGGATATGTTTTTTATTATTCATATCATATGTTAATTATTTGAATATTATTCAAATCCTAGATGAAAATTTCAAGGTACAGTTATATTTATATTAATAATTTGAAATAAATCCTCTATATTTATAATAATAAATCAAAAATATTGATTTTTTAATCATTAATCTAGATATTTAATAAAATTCATTTAAACATATTCCAAAAAAATTAAAATCATTATGTATATTAATAATTTTTAACTCTCTTGGTTATGATAAAGACTATATTTTACAATAACAGGATAATGGATAACGTCATAGTACTGAGGTATTATATCTTAGTATTATATAAGTGTTATTGTCCTTCAAAAATAATAAGAGACCATATATATCATTTTCTATGAAAATTATTTCCTTGTATATTTCCTGGAATACTTACATATGATTGAATGATATTAAAAAAAATATTTTCATGCAATATATGATTCTATAATAGATTATAATTTTATTCTAAAATTTATGACAAATAATCTTAGGGTTATACTAATGGTAGGTATTTGTGTGATCCAGACCAATATCAGTATCAATCATGATATCGGTTCACATACAATAGAACTGTCATTTGAAGTAGTTATAGGAAATAAATAGATTTTAAAACATTATCAATCCTAATTGAATAAATTTTAATTCATTTGGAATTCCAATAAGTAAATTTATTAAGATTAATTACAAATAATATTACAAACAATAATATATGGACAATGAATATTGATTTTCTCACTAAATTTTTAATTCCATTCCTTTGATCTCATGAATGAAAAAAATCAGGGTCCTCTAAATGACCATAGGAATACCTCCTCCAATTCTAGAGATAACATAATTTTTTTGAGGTTATAAAATTACTTGTTGGCCGGAGTGGATACTCAATTGGGGGGTGAATTGAGTTCCAATTAAAATTTCTGTCAAAAATATTATGGTTAAGAAAACACCCAATTTTAAAAAATGGACCAGTTAATAAAGGTAGTAGAAATGTAAATTTTCAACTGGTCAACAGGTTTCTCTGAGGGAGATTAATCCTCGGATGAATCAGTGTAGAACACAAATTCAACTTTGGAAACAATTCTACTGATTTAAAACAATACACACACTAACCAAAACTAATTATCAAAGTGTACGAAAAAACAGTTTTATGTTTTAGCAAATATAAGGAGGAGATAAAACAAAATAGAATAATTCAAGATTACCACAACAATGTAATCAAGAGGTTCAGTCTCATGAAGAGACTTAATCCTCTCCAATTATTGATCACCTACCAACAAATAGTTTATGTAAATAAACTTTTGATCTACACCTTGGATCGGGATTTACAATAGCACACCCGGCTGTCCAGGTCACACATGACATCTACCACAGTTATTCATGGTAAACAAATGAAATAAGTGATTGAGTATGAGGATAGTTTTATATCGTCGAGTTATGCTTAGTAGATGTTGTGTTTTACACAAATAAGTCTACACACTTCTCAAATAGAAAATATAAAACACAATAGAGTCAAAAATGTGTTTAGAGTTAAAAATATTCTGTGTGTTGTGAAGTAATGATATATACTAAATGAATGTTGAGAATATGGTTTTTGAATATTCTTCTCGAAGTTTCCTTTAGAACAGAGTATCGCATTTTCTTGTAATCCGGCTTCGAGGAGTGAAAAAAGGTTCATCTCTTCAATGTCGCGATGTATATTGATCCATTGTGGTGAAGATAGAGTGTTAGAGTCTTCATGTAATCTCAAGCCCTTAGTTCTTCAGTTTTGGTATTCGTATAGTCTGTGTCACAGTGTGTACTTCTATTGTCATCATATCTTTAATGTGAAAGATGAGGTCCTTTTATACTCCATGATCCTCTAGAAATAAAGATATTCACATGTTCATGTACCTCGTAAATGTCTATGGATACTCCAACAGACATCATTAAATAATTTCAGAAAAAATTATTTGTCTAAATCTAACTGTTAGAAATAAATTTGAATTAATAAAATAGAAACAATTATTTATATCCATCGGTGAGTCATCTTCGGTATGTTTTCTTCTGTTTGATAACATCGGTCTATTATCTTTGGTGTGTCGACATCAGTTAGTGGAACTTCAGTGTTTCATACTTCTGTTTCGGTCAGTCGAACATCAGTGTGTCATACTTCAGTTTCAGTCTGTCGAACTTTGGTTACAGTCTATCAAACTTTGGTGTGTCATACTTCGGTTTCAGTCTATCAAATTTTGGTTTGAGTCTATCAAACTTTGGTTTCGGTCTGTCAAATTTTGGTTTCAGTGTGTTTGATTCAGTTTCGGTCTGTTGTCTTCGGTTTGTTAGGGAATCCAAAAATGATTATGAAGAGTCTACCTTATATATAACATTACAATATGAAGTGTTAATAAAAATATATTTGTAAAAATATTTATTCATGACTATAAGAAATTGACTAATTAAAGTATATGTTATTGTATGACATATTTGATTTACATAGACTTATTAAAATTGGAATGAAAGGTATGAATTTGTATATTGACATTATTTGTGATTATGAAAAATACAATACCATGAAGGGTCTAAAAATTTCCCCCATTTTGATAATCACAAATTATGGCATATATGAAAATATATAGAATAAACATGGCTGAATACACTTTCCCAATATAACTAATGTTTGACATTGATAGAAATTATTTAAAACAGATCACCCCCTCAATAGATGGATTAAAGAGAGTATATTCCATCCTTATTTTCTCACATTCCATCCTTACTTTCTCCCCCTTTTGGGATTAACAAAAATAGAAAAGCAGGAAGGAAAAATAATAGAATATAAAGACACCAGAAGAATTTTCATTCAAAGTCATAAGAGTAAAAGACAAACAAAAACAGAAAATCCCTATCAAAAAGTAACAATCCATCACTAGGGTTTGGGATGTAGAGGAGCTTTGCCTTTGTCCGAAGGATCCAAAGGAGAAGGAGAAGGGTTGGGAGTGGAATAGGATGGAGCTAATCTAAATATAACACTAGGCAGAGCAACACCTGTAGGAAGAGTAGCTGCAAGGGTAGGCCTTCACTCTAACATCACACTACTTGGAGACTGCTCAGTAATGATTGGTTGAATCTAAGTGAGAGATTGAGAGGAAATGATTTGAGTAGGTGGCTGAGAGGCAGTACCAGTTGAAGTAGCTGGAGGGACCACAATAGCCTTGGATTGAACACGTAGATAGAGTTTGAGCAGGTCGATGAAGTCATTAATGATTTATCCTCCATATTGCATTAACTTCTCAAAGTCATCCTTATTCTCCATAAACATACTCAGTAAAGGTGTAAACTATTCCAATTGCAGAACTTGATTTTTGAAATCTCTAGTGACTGGAGGAATTCAAATATTTTCTACCTGCAATTTGAAACCGTTGATGAGGTCATGCATGGTATATATCATAGTGAAATACGTATCCACCTTTTCCTGAATTTCCTTCTAAGAAGAAGAGGCTTCATTGGTGCATTGTCTGACCATATTGTACACTAGATCTATATTCCAATGTACCTTTTCAAGGGTTTCCTTATCTAAAACAGTCCAGAGTTTTTGAATCTCCTCTCCCATCACAGCCTTGAGAGACTCTAAATGAGCAATAGTTCTTCTCCCACTCCTAGAACTAGATGGGTCAGTCAACATTTTTCCAAGTTCTTCTTTCATCTTATTCAAATCAACACTGAGTAGATGAGTTACCATATTCCCATGAACATCCAAAACACCACTATAAGTGGTCTTGAAGTTAGAGGTTAAGGAATTCATCTCATTGGAAATCTTTCTTAATTCTTCACTCATCAAAGTGTTGTGTCTAATAAGAGTTTGTACTTAATAATAATATTTGGTTGAATCTCTTGAATCACAATTCTGGATATTTTTGCTGAATCAACATCTGAGATACTTAATGAGTTGGAAGCTTCATTTCTATATCCCATTGAAGCTATCACAGACTCACATATCTCATTCTTAATCATTTCCAAATCATCCTTAGTGACATAGTCATTGGGTACTTACTGAGCAATATTTTGTTGAGGTGGAGGTTCGGCTAGATGAACAAATGCAATGGGTTTGGGATCGGCATGGGTTTGATGAACAGGAAGAGTTGGTACCATCTCCTCATCTGAATCATATTCTAAACCGAAAAGAATATATCCTGGATTAATATTCCATTCTCTAGTAGAGGTCCAATCTTTTGGCTCAATGGTATCAATTCTTACCCTTCTTCACTGAGGCTCAGGAATAACCTCAATATCATCAATTTCTTCATCCTATTCTCTAGCCATAATACCTTATCTGGGGACAGTAATCAACCGGACTTCATGTTCTTCCTGATCTCCAACTATTTCAACTTCACCAGGTACTTCCTCAATTTGTGGCATCAGAACTACATCCTATTCCTATTGGCCAGCAGCCATAATATTATTCAATTCCAAAATGAGCTCTTGGTTTTCATAATTTGGATGGATTAGTTTGTCCTCATGTCAATCGTCTCTATGATCATCATCCTATTGATCAGTAGGCTCAATTCCATCACCTGCTCCATGAACAGATTGCTCACTGGATCTATCAACCACTTATTGTCCCACTTTTATATAATAACTCACATTCTCAACACTTCCTCCATCATCACCACCATCATCATCATTCTCATATTCATTAGATTCATTATCTGATTTTCTAACATAACCTTGAGCTTTAGTAACTTCGGTTTCTTCCTCGTCCTCATCACCCAGAATATTTTCTATTGAAGGCAGTTCCATAGGTGGACTAGTAGGTCCAAAAGTCATATTCTTGGGACTTTCAGCGATATCAGGATCACTCCTATCATCAAAAGGAGATCCATCTTCCATAGGCATTTCAGCCTCAGCTTCCTCATCAGAATAGACAGGGACATATCCAGGTTTGAGACCTAGTCCAACTTGTTCCTTTGGTCTAGAAGGATGGTCAATAAGATTGAACTCCTCATACGAACATTCTTCATCTCCTACCCAACATCTCTACAATGGGTTCTATAATATTTTCATCCTTTTATAAATGTTTTTCTGAGACCAAAACCTCTACAAGAAGTTATCTTTTCATCTCCATCTTCCACACAGTCTAATTTCTTCAACATAGCAAAAATAATTCTCAGATAGTATAAGAAAGTTGACTTCTTAGATGGCTTAATAAACTCAAAAATATTTAACATAATATATATGAATATATTCACATTTATTCCATGTTTCAATAAAAATATTAAAAAGACATCCTGATATTTCACCGCAGAGAAATCTCCCTTCCTCGAGTAGATTTGTTGTTGTATGAACTTAAAAATCAATCTCAGTTCTCCTTCAAATTATTTTTCAATAGTCCTCCTTGATTCTTCAATTATAGTCATCTACTTCAGAGCATCTTCATATGAAAACAAATTTGATGAAGGTGTAATATTACCAGGATAGTCAGCATAGACACCTTTATGAGGTACCTCTAGGCATTCATCCCATTACTTCGAAGAGAAAACCACTTCCTTTCCCTTTACTATTGATTTCATCATTGATGCATTATCTTCATCAAGTATTATACTCAAATGCTAACTGTGTTGAGAGGTCGAGAGTCGAGAGAGAGAGAGAGAGAGAGAGAGACTAAATGTATAATGCTTTATGGCAATGGAGAAGGTGAAAGTTCAGGATGAATTGGAATTAATATATCATTAAGGGATTGTAAATTGTAAAACATAAAATTTAAATGAGTCAAGGTGAAAGAGATAAAACAACGTCATTTCACTTAAAACAGACAGAATTTACACAACTGCCCTTAAAAGTATCGATGTCAATGAATTAGTTTTAAAATGATAGGTTTCAAAAAAAAACGGTTTCATAAAGATCAGTTTCATAAAAATCAGTTTCATAAAAATCTGTATCATAAAAATCGGTTTCATAAAAATCGATATCATAAAGATTGAAATTATAAAAATCGGTTTCATAAAAATTGGTTTCATAGAAATCGGTTTCATAAAAATTGGTTTCATAAAAATCTGTTTCATAAAAATCGGTTTCATAAAAATCGGTTTCATAAAAATCGGTTTCATAAGAATTGGTTTTATAAAAATCAGTTTTATAAAAATCTGTTACTGATTTATCATTCCTAAATCATGTCTGATGTAATTCATTATCTTAGAATTTAAGGATTTAGTGAATATATCAGCAAGATGACGTTCTGTTTCAATAAACTCAAGAGTTATATATCCTTTTTGATAATGATCTCTCAAAAAGTGATGTCTTACATCAATATGCTTTGTTCTAGAATGAGATATTGGATTTCTAGAATTGTTAATAGCAATACTATTGTAACATTTAATGGATACATGTTTGAATTGATATCCATTATCTCATAATGTGTGTTTTATCCACAAAATATGTGCACAACAACTACCAGCAGCATTGTATTCTGCTTCGGTAGTAGATAATGCAACAAAATTCTTCTTTTTACTACACCATGATACTAGTGACTTTCCAAACATGTGACATGTCCCAGAGGTTCTTTTTCAATCTAACTTTCAACCAGAAAAGTCAGCATCTAAATAAATTATTAAATCAAACGGTTTTCCTCTTGGATAAAACAGTTCTAAGTTGGGAGCATATTTGAGATATTTGAAAATCCTTTTGACAGCATTTGAATCAGATTATTTGGGATTATCTAGAAAGCGAGCACACATGCATACACTGAAAAAATATCAGGTCTTCTAGCACTAAGGTAGAGCATACTCCCTATCATGCCTTTTTATTTTCTTTGATCCAATGATTCTCCAACTTCATCAGCATCCAACATACAAGTGGTACTCATAGGTGTATCACTACCTTCACTGCCATCCAAACAAAAATGTTTTCAAAGATATTTATTATATTTACATTGATTTAAAATAATACAATTTTTATTCATAAAAATCTGAAATCCAAGGAAAAATTTCTGTTCTCCCATTAAACACATCTCAAATTCATTTTGCATTATTTTTGAAAAATCAGTACATAAAGAGTGTTTAGAAGATTCAAAAATTATATCATCTACATAAATTTGTACTATCAAAACATCTTTAGAAATATTTTTAATAAACAAATTAGGATCTGATATTCCTTTAGTAAAACCTTTTTAAATAATAAAGGAACTAAGTCTATCGTACCAAGATCTTGGAGCTTGCATTAGACTATATACAGACTTCGAATGTTTAAAAACATGATTTGAAAAATGGGGATTTGTAATGCCCGGGGGTTGTTCAACAAATACATACTCAACTATATACCCATTTAGAAAAGAAATTTTGACATCCATTTGATAATGTTTAAAATTCAGATGAGTTGCATAATCAAGTAGTATTCTAATGGCCTTTAGCCTAGCTATCGGTGCAAAGGTATCCTCATAGTCTATTCCTTCTTCTTGAATATATCCTTGTGCAACTAACCTAGATTTGTTTATAACTATATTTCTAGACTCATCAACTTTGTTTCTAAAAACCCATTTAGTGCCTATGCTGAAGGTGTCTTTTGGTCCTTCAACTAGTTCCCAGACATTGTTTATTTCAAATTGATTTAATTATTCTTGCATATCCATCACCCAAAATTCATCATTCATAGAATCATTAATATTTTTGGGTTCAAGCTATGAAAAAAAATATTTATGTTCAACCTGGTTTCTTAGAGAAGCTCTAATTTGCGTCCCTCGTTTTAAATCACCTACAACTGCATCAAAAGGATGATTCCTGAGAGTTCTAATACCTCTAGAAATATTCGACCTAGACTCCTCCTGATTTTTTATTTGTTCAGACTCAACAGGTGCAGATTTTGGAAGATTACCAGAACTGGTCACTTTTATAGGGGATTCACTATCATTATTATTAAGGTTCATAATTGACATATCTTCCTCAAGATATTCAAGTTATGGTTTGGATTCATGTGGATCAGTTTCTTCAAACTTGACATGAACTGAATCTTCCACACATTTGGTCTTCTTATTGAATACTCTATAGGATTTACTAGTTGTAGAGTAACCTATGAAAATTCCTTCATCACCCTTGAAGGAAAATTTGTCAAGATTATCTTTAGTGTTAAGGATAAAGACGTTGCAACCCAAAACTCTGAAGTAGTTAAACTTTGTCTTCCTATTATTCCAAAGTTCATAAGAGTTCTTCTTAAGAATGGGTCTAATCAAGACTCTATTAATGGTATAACAAGTTGTATTTACAGCTTCAGCCCAAAAATAAATAGTTAAATTATAATCACAAATAATAGTCCTAGAAATTTCTTGAAGGGTCTTATTTCTTCTTTCCATGACTCCGATTTGTTGAGGTGTTCTAGGAGAAGAGAAATTGTGACTATATCCATTGTGTGAGCAATAGGATTCAAACTCCTGAATTTCAAACTTAGGACCATGATCACTTCTCAAGGTATTGATTTTAAGTCCACTAAGGTTTTCCACAAACTTAGATAATTTGATAAAATAAGAAAAAGATTCACTTTTGTGAGCTAGAAATTATACCCAAGTGTACCTAGAAAAATAATCTACAAGAACATAAACATAGTGCTTCCCATTTAAACTTGAAACTATTGATAGTCCAAAAAAACCCATGTGAACCAACTCAAGAGGTTGATAACTAGAAACTTATTTCATTGGTTTGAAAGAAATTTCTTTTTTCTTTCCCTTTTGATAAGGAATTCACACTTTGTTATGTGGGAATTCATGTTTTAGTAAGAATCTAACTAAAAATTTCCTAGTTAATTTCCTAATATATTGCACATTGTTGTGTCCTAATATTCTATGCCACAACCAGGATTCCTTATGAAAAGAATTTAATCAAGAAACATTTTGCTTAGCTAAAGAATTTAACTCAATAGCATACACATTCTCATTTCTGAGAGAAGTAAATATTAAATCATTTTTGGAATTAATAACATCATTTGCATCATTTTCAAATTTGACATTGAATAAATCATCAGAAAATTGAGATATGAGAAGTAAATTTTAATTTAATCCATCAACAAAAAGTACATTGTAAATTAATACTGTATAAGGTTTGTCGATCTGGCCTAAGCCGATGATTTTTCGCTTTGCATTGTCACCAAAAGTTATGTGACCACCATCAACCTTTATTACACTCCTGATGCATGAGTAGTCTCCTATAATATGTCCTAAACATCCACTGTCCAAGTAACATAGAGTCTTACATGAACTCTTTAGTCAACATCCCTACAAAATATATTAGACATGGGGTAACTTTGGTACCCATACTTTCGTGGGTCCTGAGAAGTTAGCAAGAAAAAATTTGGGAATGCATACTTTTCTCATGGATTTCCTATAAGCAATAGATATATTTTGAGACCTAAACAATTTGTTTGGTTCTTTATAGAATCGATTTACATGAAATGGTCTAGAGCTTGAACTGGCTGTGAAATTTCCAGATTTTGGAATAAATTTAGTTTTAATGGTCCTTCTCTTTCAAGGATGATATACTAGACCAGTTGTATATTTTGGGGCAATATGTTGTCCTAGAAACTGATTCAAAGTATCTCTACCAGTAGTAAATTTTTTAAAATCATTCTTAAATTTTTCATTTTATAATTTTAGTTTGGTATTTTCTTTTAACAGTTGAGAACATTTTTCTTTCTCAATATCCAGACGTGACTTATAATTTTCATTTAAAGAATGTTGTCTCTTTAATGATATATACTTGTCCTTGAGCTCATTAAAGCAATACTCAAGCATTTAACAATATTCAAATAGTTTATCTTTAGTAATATCTTCATAATTATGTGACTCACTCTTATTACCATAATAATAGGAATTATGTATAGGAGAGTTATGTGTTACATCAGATGTTTCTATCATGAAACATAAGTTGGCATGATTGTTCTGTTCACTATAAGAAGCATCATATCCACTAGAGCTGTCTTCTGAAGCAATCTAGGTAGCTTTCATATAATTTTTATATCCTTTGCCCTTGTCTTCATATTTCCTTTTAAATTTTAGCTTGGGATAGTCTGCCTTCACATGACCTTTTCGTTTCCACTCATAGCAGATTATTTCATTTCAGTTGTCAATGGATTTTCTGTCTTTCTTCTAGTGTCCTTTACTATCATAATTTCCCTTGTAGTTTGACTTCATAAATAATTTCTTATTTTAGTAGAACTTTTTGAATATCATTTCAAGATGATCCCTCTCCTCGTCATTTTCTGAATCTGACTCTTCACTAGTGGAACTCTCTACAGGAACTTGAGATATTTATTTGTTTTTGATCTTTGAGGTAGTAGTCTTGAATACTACTGACTTCTTCTATGGTTCCTTTTCTACTTCTTGATTCGCCTTATGTTCTTACTTATACATCATAAGCTTTCCTATTAGTTCCTTTATAGGTAACTTACTTATGTCACAAGATTCTCAGATTGAAACCGAAGTTCCCCTCCATCTGTCAAGTAGGCATTGAAGCAGTCTCATGATTTGGTCCTTACTGTCCACTGGTTTTCAAAGAAAACACATAGTGTTCACTATTTCGTTGAACCTAAGATACATTTCAGAGATAGTTTCATCAGTATTCATTTCAAAATATCATATTTGAAAGTGTATGTATTTAGTTTCATTTCTTTAACATTAGTTGTTCCCTCATGAGAAATAGATAAAGTATCCCAAATTTCACAAGAAGTTTTACAAGCAGATATTCTATTGAATTCATCATCATGTAGAGAAAAGTAAAGGGCATTCATTTATTTATAGTTATTATTATATGTATCTTTAGTTGACTAAGACCATGTGTCCCTAGTAGTAGCAGGCAATATATGTTGCTCTTCAATTGTGTCCCAGATTTCAGGTCCCATACACTCTAGATACATTTTCATTTTTAATTTCCATTGAGAATAGTTATTACCATTAAAGAAATGTGTTCTGTTATTAGTCAAACTGTCAACTCTAGTTTCCATTTCTACTTAGAATATTAATGAACTGAAAATTTAGATATGACTAAAATTTTATGATCGTTAAGATACAACTAAAATCACAGTTAAAAATAATTATCAAATCTTGAAAATAAATAAACCTCTGATACCAAATGTTGGTCGGAGTGGATACTCAAGAGGGGGGTGATTTGAGTTCAAATTTAAATTTCTATTAAAAACTTTATGGTTATGACAGTTTCCAATTTTAAAAAACGACCTATTTAATTAAGGCAGTAGAAATGTAAATGTTCAACTAGTCAAGATGTTTCTAAAAGGGTGATTAATCCTCATATAAATCAGTGTATACCACTAATTAAACTTTTGAAAAAAGTCTATTAATGTAAACAAATACATAAAATAACCAAAAATAACTATCAAAGTGTTAGAAAAAACAATTTTAAGTTTTAGAAAATATAAGCAGCGGATAAAAAAACAGAGTAATTGAAGATTAGTAGAACAATGTAAACAAGAGGTTCAGTCTCAAGCAGAGACTTAATCTTCTCCACTTGTTGATCACCTTCCACCAAATAGTTTATATAAATAAACTTTTTATCTACACCCTAGATCAGGGTTTAAAATATTACACCCAGCTCTACAGGTCACACTTGACCTCTACCACATTTACTCGTGGGAAACAAATGGAATAAGTTATTGAGTATGAGGATAGTTTTATATCCCCGAGTTATGCTCAGGATACAGTGTGAGTTATACAAATAAATATACACACTTCTCAAATAGAAAATATAAAACACAAAAGAATTAAGAAGGAAGTATAACGCCCCAGCCTTAAACCTTAATTAATATTGAATTAAATGAGTAATTCACATTGTGGAACATTTCATGTTTAGAGTTTTAGAGAATTATGACATAACTATTACATCTCAAAAGATTACAAAGTAGTCTCTTCTACTAAAATTTCCATAAAATAAAAAACTCTTAAAAAGAAACATGTCTAGTTTCATGTTTTAGGTAGCATGACTTTCCCTTGAACCCATCCTTGACCCTATTCCACGCTAAGTCCTGTGAAAAACATTTCAAAAACAGGGGATGAGCATGAAAATCTCAGTAAGGGATACACAAAGAATGAAAACTATTTGTTTTTCAAAACAACAAGTAAACCATGTATACTTTATCAAAGTAATACTTTTTACCTTTTTGAAATAGTAAAAACTCTTCACTGAATAAAAGTTCATTACTTACCCTTCTGTAACCAAAAGATTACCATAAAACCCATATAAAGATCACATAACATATAAAGGTAACTTGGGACATATACATACTTAAGTGTAAAAACCATAAGGTCGACTTCCACACATATCACTTAATGGAATAGCCATTCGGCCAACTTCCATACATACTTAATGGAATAGACATACGGCCGACTTCCATACCAAATGGATTGGAGGTTATAACATAACCACCAGTCCTGGTATTCACGGCACCACCCGTCATATGGTTTATCTCGTAACCACCCGTAAAATGTCCAAGTACCATTATAAAATTATAACACATAAAACCAATATAAAGGAATGATAACATTTCCACATTTCAATCACAATATATCATTTAAATATATTGACATAATATAATCCTTTATCAAAACCATTTTCAATACCAAAATACAAAAAAAAGTATATGGTAATTATTTTATTTTAAAAACATTACAGCTTTTTGAGGAAGCCAAAGATCAAATAATACACGCGGCGGCGGAAAAGGTCGTTGTCACCGCGTACGTAAAAGAAACATTCCTTTTTGTTGTTTAGTAAAACGCTTTGTAGAAAAAAGATTCCTTTTGAATAAATGTAAAATTCAAAGGGGTTTATACAAAATATAAAAGAAGGTTGTGTATAAAACAAAATATGCCTCAATGAATGGAGATTGATATGAAGACCCTTACAAAGACGGTATCCTTGGTTTAAGGATAAACCAATTGAATAATTATGTGTGACAAACAAATACACCAAATATAAGTGGATATTAAGTGTAAAACAATCAGAGGTTATTCACACATATTCATATAACGACATATTCAAGGAGTACATGTTTATCCCAAACAATCAAATTTGGGTTAAAAAGTTCCCTTGCAAAAATTTGACAGCCTAACGGCGTCACCTCAAAATTCAGAAAAAGAGTTGATGAGAGATAAAAAAAATTATCTCATCACTTAAAATTTACATCAATAAGGATATATGAGAACATATCCCAACATAACAA
Source organism: Viscum album (assembly GCA_963277665.1). Taxonomy (NCBI): domain Eukaryota; kingdom Viridiplantae; phylum Streptophyta; class Magnoliopsida; order Santalales; family Viscaceae; genus Viscum; species Viscum album. The sequence goes on along the minus strand of OY728164.1, from coordinate 914,312,505 downwards.
TATGTGAATTAAAAGACCCAGCAAAAGAAGTCTTTTAAAAAGAGGAGGGTGAAAGGTTCCCATACCGACTTGGGTATCTTTCGAAACATACACCCCATAAAAGAAAGTCAATACATCATTGATGTAAATACTCATAAAAAATTATATTACACAAAGAGTAGAATAATGGGAAGTACATACACCAATCAAAGGAAATTGTGGGAAATGTAGCATAAATCTCACAGGAATAAAAGTGAGATGAAAAATCCCTTACGAAAACTCGGCAGCCTAACAGCGCCACTTAAAACTTCCAAAATGGATTGATGAGAGAAAATAGGGTCTCTCATCATATGAAAAATAAAAATTACAGTAATATTAATATAAAATAACATCCCAATAACAAGAAATATGAGCTTTAAAAGGAATGGCATAAAGAGCGTACTTAAAAAGAAAGAGAGGAGTAGGATCCCATACCTCGGGTACGACTTGACTCATTCGTTCTTTAACATCCTGAATAATAAACTTGAGTTAATTTATACTTTCTTAAGAACCTTTTTCAAGTTCATTATTCCTTTTATATCAATTATTGACATGTTATAAACATTATGTAACCATTTAAGTTAATAATGTTTGTTTTGTCGATATTTGGTTCTTAAGTCAAAAGTGGACTTCTTACAATTACATGTCATTCGTGTGGTCAATGGTTCATTATATCCATAATGATATTAATTAATTGGATATCATATATATCATATATATCCATAATATACATGTATTTATAATATTACATAATCATTTAGAGGTAATAAATGAAATGCACCGTTCATGGAGACGGTAAGCCGTACGTACGCATGAACGCTACTTTCATTTCTTTGTCATATTAATGGAATTAAAACTAAATGAGAGGTATGTATATTTTAATTCCAGAATTATATTCGTCATTTATATTTAACATACATTATATATATTCATTATAAATATGTACTTATAATAGTACATTACATTTGGGGATAAGAAATGAAATGAACCGTTCCTGGAGACGGTAAGCTGTACGTACGCATGAACGCTACTTTCATTTCTATCTCATAAATTAATGGAAAGAAATAATAATGATATAGAGGTATATTATAATTCTAGTACAACATCATATATAATAACTTTAAATCTGTACTGTATATGTCCCACATATGGAATTAACGAATCACATCACTTTGAGGGGCAGTAGTCCGCACTTCCTTAAATGAAGATATCGCGTTTACCCATAATGGAAACCATAAAGGTATGACATAAATGAAAAATACATAAGATTAAGTAAAACATAAACATATTATATATCATATATAAATATAGTGACATCTTAATGGCCACCTTTAAAGGTGTTATATGAGTGTTGAATAATCATCGTTTCATGAGGCAGAAATTCGCCATCCACGGAAACAGTATGTTCTTTAACCATTAGATTGTGGTGTGTGTAAGATTATCTCTAATAATTGTTATAAAAACATCCTAGTATATTTAAGATACTATATTTGTTACAAAATAAATGAATAAAAAGAGTTTAGGGGGTTGGAGAGGCAAAATAAAACAAAAGGACTCTACTGAAGACATTACCTTAAAATCGGGTAACTCCCTTTGGTTTGAGCTCAAAGGATTCTTTGGGAAGACTTCTGCCCAAAGTTAGGCTTCAAGGAGTAATAGAGGGAAGTGGAGAGACAAAATGGGTAGATTTTGGCCGAGCAAAAGGCTTTGGGAGTGTGGGTAAGGAGGTAGAGGTGGGGGCCTTTTATAAGAGGAGAGGAGGGGCACTCTTGTAAAGTTACAAAATGTTACTTTATTTTCAAAAGAGTTTCGAATTTTAAAGGTCCCACATTGATGTATTTTGAGGATAAGCTGATAAGGGTTCTAAATCCACTCATACAATAGGTTTTGGACATGTGTAGGTCTAAGATATTACATTATCTTTCCATTTTATTTAAATCGTTAAATAATGAGGTCATCGCTGCATCATCCTGATGCCATAAATAATTTAATTTATTTAATGTCTAAAAATTATAAAAAAAAATAATATGATGTAGGAAATCTCTATAGATTTCCAATTACTATTTATAGTCAAAAATATGACTTGTATAACCCCATGTAAAAAATTTTTTAGTAAAACATCTCATGTTTGTGTCATTTTTACTTTAACATTAAATAAAAAGGTATTTATGTCTTTTTTCCAACCAAAGTGGATCCATGGGGTCACCAAGTTGACCCATGGATTTTATTGGTCGGCCATGACACATTAAATTAGGGTAGGACATGTGTCTAGGTCATTTCATTTTATTAAAACATTATTTTTACCTTAAACTACACTAATTACCTCTAATCGCGATTAAAAACATAATAAGTTACTATTCACCAAAAAATTATTTTTATCCCATTTAACCACATTTTACTTCTTAATGACAACCATGTATGTCGGATTTCTGAAATTCAAAACACAAATATGACAAAATTTCATTTAAACGGAAAAATCAGTTTTTATAAGTACCACTTAGTTGTTTCACTATTCATCAAAAATTGAGGTTTTTTAGAAAATTACCAAAAATTCACCCTAAGCTATATTTGATATTCCGAATTCAAAAATTATTTCTATTTTAAAAAATTCAAAACACATAAGTTGCATTAATTAATTTAATAATTAATTCCCGCTGTCAAAACAAATAGCGTGTTTTTATGAAACAAAATGTATCAAAAGATTGACACTAGTTTAAGTCCGATTTCAAAGTAAAATTAATTCCAAAGACCACAATTGGATTAGATGGAAAAAATATATTCTAATTTAACTTTAAAACCAATTCAAAATATAATCTAATCATATAAATAAATTAGATTAAAAAGAAGTTTTGAATTAAAATACAACATTTTTCACTATTCATTAAAAATTGAACTTTTTTGGAAAAATACCAAAAATATACACAAAGTAAATTTTGATGTCCTGATTATAAAGAAGAATTTTATTTTGTCAAATATAACACATACCATTGTCAAAATTTTGATTTAAAAGAGGTTCACCATCAAAAGGTGGTTAATCGGCCTTTTAAAGAATATTAGAATGTTTACGCTTAAAATTGGATTCATTCGCATTTTTAATCCTCTAACATTTATTGTAAAAAGTAAAAATATTTGAAAAACATATATAATAATTTTGTAGTTAGTTCCATTCATTCCCGCCATCACAACAGCTAGGCGTTAACTACTATTTAAAATAATATTATTTTATTATTAGAGTGCAAAGTAAGATTCCCAAAAACTCGTTGTTGCGTGTTGGGTACGCCATCGAGCATAGCATCTCCTTTAATGTAATATTAATATTTTATTCAAAAATTTTGATAAATATGAAATTTTCATATTCTTTATTTACCTGGGGTGTTACATCCTTCCCCCCTTTTGGGAATTGCGTCCTCACAATTTTAAAATTAAGCTTGGAAACATCCTTGAAAGTCCCACATCGAAACAAGAGTCGGTAAAACAATCACTTTAAAATAAAGAAAGATAAGTACAGATGTCACCCGAGTTAACCCATAATAGGATTCCATGTAGGAAAACATGGACATGGAAGAAAAAGGAAATGGTCATGTTCTTGAGGGAGAGTGATAGTAAACATGTCTAGGAGAAAGTTAACCATAAGAAAATCACAAACTTGTGATGGATTAAATGGTATTTGATTCCCCAGTAGGAAAAGTTAATAGACAAAATTTTGTTTTAAGTTTCTTTCTATTAAGGAATCTATTCATAAGGAAACATAATCACTTATCATGTTGACTTTCAACTTTTATTAGATTCCTTACACAAACTCATATTTTCTCCAAAAGATGAGTATTTAGGAAGACTTGTTCATATTAAGATTACTATAATCAGCTTCTAGAGAATCACCTAATCCACCAAAGAGAACTATATACTTCCCATGTCTTTAGGATTTAACCAAAACCAAAACCAAAAAGGTTAGTACAAGGTCATATAATCCAGAAAAGGATAACCCTTTAAAAAAATCTATGCTTAATCTCCAAAAATTTTCCAACAAAACCCAAAGTTCAACGAGGACCATCAGATAAACAATTTGTCCACAAAATTCATCAAAGTAAACCAATATAAGATTGAAACCCAAATATTTGAAGGATTTAGTCACATAGTCTTCCAAGTTAAATCGTAACATTTATCTCCAAACAATATCAGTTGCTTCTAAAGTCTCATTTTGAAAAGTAATTAACCTAATCACATATCCTCCATGATAGGTTAATCATTTTCATAAATAACCCAAAATCAACTTACTCTTAATTCATAAAATCATATAACTAAAAAGAATCAGTCAAACTAACCAGGGACTTCATGTAGTCCAGTGGTAGGCGATAAATACCAGTCGCACTTTGGTTGTGGGTTCGATTCCCACAGCTTTGTCTGATGCGATGGGTAGTCACACGGTCTGCGTGTTGTCATTTTTCCAAAACTATATAATTCTCAAATCATTCCAAAAAAAGGATAAAATCATCAAAAATAACCATAACATAATTTAACCTCAATTTTATCTCATGTCTTTCACTTGAATCATAACATATAGTAACCCATAATTACCTCAAAAGTAAGGATCATATAAACCCAAATGGTTCTTTATAACTATGTCCACAAAAGAGAAGATAAGTATTCATTGAATAAAATTTTCATATATTAAACATCAGGGTTACACATAATATAAAATGTCTTCTAATGTAACCCTATCATCAAAAGAGACTTAATACTCTTAAGAATTTCACCATAACTCTTGAAGCCCTTATATGTTGACATCTTACTCATTCAACATTCTTCATGATCCATTAACCATTCATTTCCAACTTATTCTGAAATACCTCTTTCCTACAAACAAAATCATGAATCATATCCTAAGAATTCAAAATAGGAAAACAATAGTCATGAAATAATGCATACCTTTTATTGTTCATTGTCAGTTTCTTCATCCTCAATCGGAATGGAATTAGGAATTTGTAAATGATTATTTGTACGATCTTGGTGTTCCCATTCCCGAAACTTCTTCATAGGACATGTGTTTGCATAATGACCATGCACACCACATTTAAAACATTCAATTGATCCCTCAGAAATAACTTCTTTCCCTTTCCTCGAGTCAACTAGATGCTTCCTTTTTCCATGGAAGGTTCTTGCTTTATGACCTTCATTTCCACATCTATAGCATATTTCTGTCCCTTTGAAACATTTTCCTAGGTGTTTCTTTCCACATCTTTGACACATAGGTTTTTGTACACACTTACCTTTATGATTATTACTTATAGTTCCGTAGGGATTTTTTCTCGCATATATGATTCCTTATAGAAATCACCAAGGTTTAGGTGGTCAATCATGACTCCAGATAGTTGGTTGAGGATAAACACAAGAGTTCTCATTACAGCTCCCATATCATTCAGTTTCTCACTCAGAAAACTGTCACAGTTTCCTTCATATCCATCGTTACCTAGGTGCCTACTAGATCCAGCCATTTACTAAAACCAAGAAGCTCAGTGTGAGTATATCAACAAAACCATCATGTACTAAAGAGGAAGATAAACACTAAGATATAATTACTCATTAACTTTATCAAAAAACTATGACTCTTTCTGAAATCCTAATTATTATGGTCATGTCACTTATGCTTAAAGAATACCCTAACCTCTAAAGTTATCTAAACCGACCTTTGATACCAACTATAAGGCCCCAGCCTTAAACCTTACTTAATATTGAATTAAATGAGTAATTCACATTGAGGATCTTTTCAGGTTTATAGTTTTAGAGAATTAGGACATAACTATTACATCTCAAAAGATTACAAAGTAGTCGCTTCTACTAAAATTTCAATAAAATAAAAAACTCTTAAAAAGAAACATGTCTAGTTCCTTGTTTTAGGAAGCATGACTTTCCCTTGAACCCATCCTGGACCCTATTCCACGCTAAGTCCTATGAAAAACATTTCAAAAACATGGGATGAGCATAAAAATCTCAGTAAGGGATACACAAAGAATGAAAACTGGTAGTTTTTCAAAACAACAAGTAAACTATGTATACTTTATCAAGTAATACTTTTCACCTTTTCGAAGTAGTAAAAACTCTTCGCTGAATAAAAGTTCATTACTTAACCTTCTATAACCAAAATATTACCATAAAACTCATATAAAGATCACATAACATATAAAGGTAACTTGGGACATAAACATACTTAAGTGGAATAACCATAAGGTCGACTTCCACACATATCACTTAATGGAATAGCCATTCGGCCAAAGTCCATACATACTTAATGGAATAGACATACGGCCGACTTCCATACCCAATGCATTGGAGGTTATAACGTAACCACCCGTCCTGGTATTCACGGCACCACCCGTCATATGGTTTTTCACATAACCACCCATAAAATGTCCAAGTACCATTATAAAATTATAACACATAAAACCAACATAAAGGAATGATAACATTTCCACATTTCAATCACAATATATCATTTAAATATATTGAAATAATATAATCCGTTATCAAAACCATTTTCCATACCAAAATACAAAAAAAATATATGGTATTTATTTTATTTTAAAAACATTACAGCTTGTTGAGGAAGCCAAATATCAAATAATACCTGCGGCGTCAGAAAAGGTCATTGTCACCGCGTACGTAAAAGAAACATTCCTTTTTGTCGTTTAGTAAAACTCGTCATAGAAAAAATATTCCTTTTGAATAAACATAAAATTCAAAGGGGTTTATACACCGTATAAAATAAGGTTGTGTATAAAACAAAATATGCCTCAATGAATGGAGATTGAGACGAAGACCCTTACAAAGGAAGTATCCTTGGTTTAAGGATAAACCAATTGAATAATTATGTGTGAAAAATTAATACACCAAATATAAGTGGATATTAAGTGTAAAACAATCAGAGTTTATTCACACATATTCATAGAATGACATATTCAAGGAGTACAAGTTTATCCCAAAGAATCAAATTTGTGTTAAAAAGTTCCCTTGCAAAAATTTGACAGCCTAACGACGTCACTTCAAAATTCAGAAAAAGAGTTGATGAGAGATAAAAAAAGTATCTCATCACATAAAATTTACATCAATAAGGATATATGAAAACATATCCCAACATAACAATATGTGAATTAAAAGACCCAACAAAAGAAGTCTTTTAAAAAGAGGAGGGTGAAAGGTTCCCTTACAGACTTGGGTATCTTTCGAAACATACACCCCATGAAAGAAGGTCAATACATCATTGATGTAAATTCTCACAAATAAAAGTATATTACACGAAGAGTAGAATAATGGTAATTACATACCCCACTCAAAGGAAATTGTGGGAAATGTAGCATAAATCTCACGGGAATAAAAGTGAGATGAAAAATCCCTTACGATAACTCGGCAGCCTAACGGCGCCACTTAAAACTTCCAAAATGGATTGATGAGAGAAAATAGGGTCTCTCATCATATGAACAATAAAAATTACAGTAAGATTAATATAAAATAACATCCCAATAACAAGAAAGATTATCTTTCAAAGGAATGACATGAAGAGCGTACTTAAAAAGAAAGATAGGAGTAGGATCCCTTACCTCGGGTCCGACTTCACTCGATCGTTCTTTAACGTCCTGAATAATAAACTTGAGTTAATTTATACTTGCATAAGAACCTTTTTCAAGTTCATTATTCCTCTTATATCAATTATTGACATGTTATAAACATTATTTAACCATTTAAGTTAATAATGTTTGTTTTGTCGATATTTTGTTCTTAAGTCAAAAGTGGACTTCTTACAATTACATGTCGTTCGTGTGGTCAATGGTTCATTATATCCATAATTATATTCATGATTTGGATATCATATATATCATATATATCCAGAATATACATTTATTTATAATATTATATAATCATTTAGTGGTAATAAATGAAATTCACCGTTCATGGATACGGTAAGTCGTACGTATGCATGAATGCTACTTTCATTTCTTTGTCATATTAATGGAATTAAAACTAAATGAGAGGTATGTATATTTTAATTCCAGAATTATATTCATAATTTATATGTAACATAAATTATATATATTCATTATAAATATGTACTTATAATATTACATTACATTTGGGGATAAGAAATGAAATGCTCCGTTCATGGAGACGGTAAGCTGTACGTACGCATGAACGCTACTTTCATTTCTATCTCATATATTAATGGAAAGAAATAATAATTATATAGAGGTATATTATAATTCCAGTATAAAATCATATATAATAACTTTAAATCCATCCTTTATACATCCCACATATGGAATTAACGAATCACATCACTGTGAGGGGGCGGTAGTCCGCACTTCCTTAAATGAAGATATCGCGTTTACCCATAATGGAAACCATAAAGGTATGCCATAAATGAAAAATACAGAAGCTTAATTAAAACATAAACATATTATATATCATATATAAATATAGTGACATCTTAATGGCCACCTTTGAAGGTGTTATATGAGTGTTGAACAATCATTGTTTCGTGAGGCAGAAATTCGCCATCCACGGAAACAGTATGTTCTTTAACCATTAGATGTAGGTGTGTGTAAGTGTATCTATAATAATTCTTATAACAACATACTAGTATATTGAAGATACTGTATTTTTTACAAAAGAAATGAATAAAAAGAGTTTATGGGGTTGGAGATGCAAAATAAAACACAAGGACTCAAGTGAAGACATTACCTTAAAATCGGGTAACTCCCTTTGGGTTGAGCTCAAAGGCTTCCTTGGGAAGACTTCATCCCAAAGTGAGGATTCAAGGAGTAATAGAGGGAAGTGTATAGAAAAAATGGGTAGAGTTTGGCCGAGCCAAAGGCTCTGGGAGTGTGGGTAAGGAGGTAGAGGTGGGGGCCTTTTATAAGAGGAGAGGAGGGGCACTCTTGTAAAGTTACAAAATGTTACTTTATTTTCAAAAGAGTATCAGATTTTAAAGGTCCCACATTGATGTATTTCTAGGATAAGGTGATATGGGTTATGAATCCACTCATACAATAGGTTTTGGACATGTTTAGGTCTTAGATATTACATTATCTTTCCATTTTATTTAAATCGTTAAATAATGAGGTCATCGCTGCATCATCATGATGTCATAAATAATTTAATTTATTTAATGTCTAAAAATTATAAAAAAAAACTATGATGTATTAAATATTTCTATCTTTCCAATGACTATTTATAGTCAAAAATATGACTTGTATAAACCCATGTAAAAATTATTTTAGTAAAACATCTCATGTTTGTGTCATTTTTACTTTAACATTAAATAAAAAGGTAATTATGTCTTTTTTCCAAACAAAGTGGATCCATGGGGTCCCCAAGATGACCCATGGATTGTATTGGTCTTCCATGACACATCAAATTAGGTTAGTACATGTGTCTAGATCATTTCATTTTATTAAAACATTATTCTTACCTTAAACTACACTAATTACCTCTAATAGCGATTAAAAACTTAATAAGTTACTATTCAACAAAAAATTATTTTTATCCCATTGAACCACATTTTACTTCTTAATGAAAAGAATTTATGTTGGATTTTTGAAATTCAAAACACAAAGATGACAAATTTTCATTTAAACAGAAAAATCAGTTTTTATAAGTACCACTTAGTGGTTTCACTATTCATCAAAAATTGAGGTTTTTCAGAAAATTACCAAAGATTCACCCTAAGATATATTTGATATTCCAAATTAAAAAATGATGTCTATTTTACAAAATTAAAAACACATAAGTTTCATTAATTAATTTAATAATTAATTCCCGCTGTCAAAACAAATAGCGTGTTTTTATGAAACAAAATGTATCAAAAGATTGACACTAGTTTAAGTCCGATTTCAAAGTGAAATTAATTCGAAAGACCAAAATTGGATTATATGGTAAAAATATATTCTAATTTAACTTTAAACCCAATTTAAAAGATAATATAATCATATAAATAAGTTAGATTTAAAAGAGGTTTTGAATTAAAATACAACTTTTTTCACTATTCATTAAAAATTGTACTTTTTTGGAAACATACCAAAAATTTACACAAAGTAAATTTTGATGTCCCGATTCTAAAGAAGAATTTTAGTTTGTCAAATATAACACAAACCATTGTAAAAATGTTTATTTAAAAGAGGTTTTCCATCAAAAGGCGGTTAATCGACCTTTTAAAGAATATTAGAATATTTACGCTTAAAATTGGATTCATTCCCATTTTTAATCCTCTAACATTTATTGTAAAAAGTAAAAATATTTTACAAACATATATAATAATTTTTTAGTTAGTTCTATTCATTCCCGCCATCACAACAGCTAGGTGTTAACTACCATTTAAAATAATATTATTTTATTATTAGAGTGCAACATAAGATTCCCAAGAAACTCGTTGTTGCGTGTTGGGTACGCCATCGTGCATAGCATCCCCTTTAATTTCATATTAATATTTTATTCACAAATATTGATAAATATGAAATTGTCATATTCTTTATTTACCTGGGATGTAATAGGAATATAGAGTTAAGAATTCATTGTGTGTTGGGAAGTAATGCTCTAGACTCAATAAATGTTAAGAATGTGGTTTTTGAGTCTTCTTCTACAAGTTGTATTCAGAACAGAGTATCGTAGTTTCTTGTAATCTATCTTTGAGGAGTGAAAAAATGTTCAACTCATTAATGTCTCGAGGTATATGGAACCATTGTGGTGAATATATCTTGTTAGAGTCTTCTTGTAATCTCAAGTGCTTAGTTCTATTCTTTTGGTATTCGCACAGTCTGTGTCCTAGCATGTACTTCTACTATCGTCATTTCTTTAACATGAAAGATGAGGTCCTTTAAACTCTATGATCCTCTTGAAATAAATATCTTTTCACGTGCATGTACCTCATACTTGTCTATGGATACTCATACAGACAACATTAAATAATGTTAGAAACATTAATTTATCAAAATATGACTATTAGAAATAAATTCGAATTAATAAAATGGAAACAGTTATTTATACCAATCGGTGTGTCATCATGGGTATGTTGTCTTCAGTTTGATAACATTGATCTGTCATCTTTGTTGTGTTATCTTTGGTGTGTCGACTTCGGTCTGTCAAACTTTCATGTGTTATACTTCGGTTTTAGTCTATGAAACTTCGGTTTCGGTCTGTCGAACATCGGTGTGTCATACTTCGGTTTTGGTCTGTCGAACTATGGTTTTGGTCTGTCAAACTTCTATAAGGACCCGGCCTTAAACATTACATAATATTGAATTAAATGAATAATTCACATTGAGGACCTTTTCAGGATTAGAGTTGTAGTGAATTAGGAGATAACTATTACATCTCAAAAGATTACAAGGTAGACATTTCTCCAAATATTCCATTTTTTTCATAAAATAAAAACTCTTGAAAAAAAAGAGTCGTGTCTAGTTCCATGTTTTAGACAGCATGACTTTTCCTTGATCCCATCCTTGACCATATTCATCTATAAGTCCTGTGAAAACATTTCAAAACTCTGGATGAGCATAAAAGGCTCAGTAAGGGTTATAAAACAATGAATGAAAACATTTTTTCATAAATACATACAAAACATGAACTCTTTTACTTAACTCATGAAATCATAAGATTTATGAAAGAGACATAGAAATCATAAATCATAAAGGTAACTTGAGGCATCCATATCATAATTGCATTGTAACTATCACAACTACATAGGGAGTTACATTGGAATACCCATCATAGTATATTCCCTAAATCTATTAGGGGAAACATTCACGTTTACCTCCATCACGTTACCCAATTAATTGGAGATCTATCTCAGGCTCACCCGCCCTAGGTTTATCACGGAAGCACTCGAATACGTAAATAATTCCCAAGAACCATAACATGATCATAATACATAACATAAGCAGAAAGGAATGATAAAATTTCCACATTGCAATAATAAAATATCATTTCAAGATATTGAAATAATAAATCCATTCTTAAAATCATTTTCAATACCTAATACGTAAAAAGAGTATATGGTATTTATTTTTCCTTTTAAACACATTCCGGCTTGTTATGGAAGCCAAAGATCAAATAATTCTCGCAGAGGCGAAATGGTCATTGTCAACGGTTACGTTAAAATAGAAATTCCTTTTTGTCGTTAAGTAAAACACTTCCTAGTAAAATATTCCCTTTGAAAAGTCCTGGGTGTTTATGCAGTGTATAAAAGAAAATCGTGTATTAAAACAATGTATGCCTCAACAAAAGGAGATTGAGACGAAGTCCCTTACCTCACGTCTGACTTGACTCGATCATTCTTTAATCTCTTGAATAATAAACTAATGATAATTTCTACTTGCTTAAGAAAATTTTTCAAGTTTATTATTCCTTTTATTAACTTATTACTATGTTATAAACATTATGCAATCATTTAAGCTAATAAAATTCATTTTGTCGATATTTGGTACTTGAGTCAAAATGGACACCTTATATTTACAAGTTTCCCATGTGGTCAATAGTTCATTATATCCAGAATGATATTCATGATTTGGATATCATTTATATCATATATATCCATTATATACATGTTTTTATAATAGTACATAACATTTTGAGGTAAGAAATGAAATGCACCATTCATGGAGACGGTACGTCGTACGTACGCATGAACGCTACTTACATTTCTATTTATTATTTTAATGAAATAAAACACAATGATACATAGGTATATAATAATTCTAGTATAATATAATATATCATATCGTTTACTCTATCCTTTATACATCCGACATAAGGTATTAACGAGTTACATCACTTTAAGGGGGCAGTAGTCTGCACTTCCTCAAATGAGATTATCGTATCTACCCACTATGGAAACCATAAAAGAATGATTTAAAATGAAATTACATACGAATAAAGAAAAAATAAACATAATATATATCATATATAAATATAGTGCCATCATAATGGCCACCATGAGAGGCAGTTGGAGATATTTGAAAAATCATCTTTTCTTGAGGCGTTAGTTTTCCATCCACAGAAACATTATGTTCATCATCCATTAGATGGAGTTGTGTGTAAGTGAAGTTCTAATATTTCTCCTAAAAAATCCTAGTATATTTATAATACTGGTTTTGTTACAAAATAAAGGAAATAAAAAGAGTTTATGGGTTGGAGAAGTAAAATAAAAGAAAATAATTTAAGAGAAACTGTCACCTTTAATTTGGGTAAATTCCATTGGTTTGAACCAAAGAACTTCTTTAAGGGACTTATACCTAAGGTATAGCTTCTAGGTGGAGGATAGGGATGTTTAGAGCCTAATTGGGAAGAGTATGGATGAGACAAATGGCTAGAGAGGTGTGAGGAATTGGTTATAAGTGGTCTCCTTTTATAAGGGGGGAGGAGGGACTCTTTAGGAATGTGTGAAACTATTATTTTATTATATAATGATATTCGATTAAAAATGGTCCAAAAATCATTAGGGAAAAAGATAAGATGACTCATAATCTAAATAAAATTATCCAATCAGAATTGGACATGTTTTGGATAATATGATAATCATTATAATCTTATTTATTTTAATCATTTATTAATCGGGTAAATACTGCATCATTATTGAATCATAAATAAATTAAGTTATTTGATGTCTAGAAATTATAAAAAAAATTCTATATTGTATGAAATCTTGTAAGATTTCCAATGAATGATTAGAGTCGAAAATAGGACTTATATAACACCATATAAAAATAAATTACTAAACAATTATTGTTTATGTCTATTTTTCCATTACTTTAAATTAATTGATCTATATTGTCATTTTCACTCCCATATGGATCAATGGGGTCCCCAAATCGGCCCAAAGATTCCCATGGTCTTCCATGACTCAACCAATAAGGTTTGGACAAGTTTAAAGGTAATTTTGAATTATTATAATATTCTTTTAACCTTTAATTACCTTGTTTACCTTTAACCGCGGTAAATAAAAGTCAAAAGTTTCTAGTCACCAAAAATTATTTTCATCTTAATAAACCACATTTTACTCTTTTATAACAACCATGTATGTTTGATTTTTTAAATTCAATTCACATAAGTGGTAAAATTTCATTTAAGTGAAAAACACAATTTTTTAACTACCACTATGTGGTTTCACTATTCATCAAAAATTGAAGTTTTTCAGAAAAATACCAAAAGTTCAGCCTAAGAATTATTTGATATTCCAAATTCAAATTTGATGTCTATTTTTCCAAATTCAAAACATAGATGTGTCATTAATTAATTTAAAAATTAATTCGCGCTGTTAAAAAAAATAGCTTGTTTTTAAGAAACAATAACTATCAAAAGATTGATACTTCTTTATGTTCAATTTCAAAGTGAAATTAATTCCAATGACCAACATTAGATTAAATGGGAAAATGTATTTTAATATCACTTTAAAACCAATTAAAAAGATAATATAGCCATAAAAATAAATTAAATTAAAAGGCACTTTTGAATTAAAATACATTATTTTTCACTATTCATTAAAAAATGAAATTTATCAGAAAAATACCAAAAAATTACCCAAAGTAAAATTTGATGTCTCCATTCTAATGAAGGATTTTATTTGGTCAATTATAATGTATTAAAATGACCAATACTATATTTAAATAGGTTTCGCAATTAAAAGGCAGTAAATCGGGCTTTTAATGTATATTATGCTTAAAATTATATTCATTCACATTTTAAGACTCTAAATTTTATTTGATAAATGTAAATATATTTAACAAAAATGTATAATCATATTGTAGTTAGTTTTTTTCATTCCCTCCAATAAAACGGCTAGGAGTTAACTACCGTTTAAAACAATAATATTATATTATTAGTGTGAAATGTAAGATTCTAAAGAAACCCGTTGTTGCGTATCGGGTACACTATAGACAATAGTAACCCCTTTAAAGTAAAATTAATATTTAATTCACAAATATTAATAAATATGAAATATGTCTTATTCTTCATTTCCTTGGGATGTTACATCCTTCCCCCCTTTTGGGAATTGCGTCCTCGCAATTTTTATTCAGTTATCAAAATAAGTGGGGGTATTTATCCCTCATAGCATTTTCAGATTCCCACGTTACCTCTTTAATCATATGGTTTTTCAAGAAACCCTTTACCTGGTTAATTACCTTATTTCGCAACACTTTCTCCCTGTGTTAAAAAATTTGGACTGGTTGTTCTTCATAAGAGAGGTTCTCTTCCAACTAAACTACCTCTAGCCTCAAAACATGAGATGGATATGGAATATACTTTCTCAACATCGAAACATGAAAAACATTGTGTACCTGGGATAAACATGGTGGTAAAGCCACTCTATACACAACTGATCCAACATTCTCTAGAATTTCATAAGTTCCAATGAACCTCGGACTCAACTTTACCTTCATACCAAAATGCATCACACTTTTCCATGGAGAATATTTGAGAAAGACATGATCACCTACCTCAAAGGAAATATCATTCCTCCGGTTATCTGCATAGATTTTTTGTCTGCTCTGCTTTAACCTGCTCACAAGTCAAACACTTCACAGTAAAATCAGTAATATCTCTTTTCATTCCATCCCACCAGTAATACTCCCCATGATCTCCGTACATCTTAGTAATAGTAGGATGAACTGAAAACGGAGAACTATGAGCTTCACATAACAAATCATTCTTCAACTGTAAATCACAAGGTACACATAATCTCTTCCCAAATCTCAAAACACAATCATTAACAATGTTAAATTCTGGAAACTTAACCTTCTAAACCAACACTACCTTTTTCTGCAACTCACTTTCATCTTTCTGCGCTTGCTTAAT
Source organism: Viscum album (assembly GCA_963277665.1). Lineage (NCBI taxonomy): Eukaryota > Viridiplantae > Streptophyta > Magnoliopsida > Santalales > Viscaceae > Viscum > Viscum album. Next base: position 914,296,650 of record OY728164.1, on the reverse strand, counting down.
TCTGTCTGATAGAGATGATTTCCCTGACACCTAAAACAAAATAGAAGAATTTTCTACAACATCAACTTCTATGCCAACATTCATCAAATCAAAAATCAAAGGGTCTCATTCCAAATGTAGCATGGCTAATGAGACATTACTTTTTTGAGTCAAAGTATCAGCCACTTTATTTTATTTTCCCAGATAGTAATGGATCGTGCAATCATAATCCTTGATTAATTTCAACCATCTCCTCTATCTCATGTTAAATTATTTCTGAGGGAATATATACTTCAAACTTTTGTGATCAGTATATATTTCACACTTCACTCCATACAAATTATGCCTCCAAATTTTTAAATCAAAAACAACTGCAGCTAATTCCAAATCATGTGTAAGGTAATTTAACTCATGTGGTTTCAACTGACGTGAAGCATAAGAAATTACCTGATCATTTTTCATTAGGACACAACCCAGTCCAATCAACATAGAATCACTATAGATAACAAAATCACCATTTCTGGAAGGCATTTTCAAAACTAATGCATTAACCAATCTTCTTTTCAATTCCTGAAAACAATCATCACATTCTTTTGTCCAGATGAACATAACACCTTTTCGAGTTAACCTAGTCATTGGACTTGAAAACTGTGCAAAATTTTCAACAAACCTTCAGTAATAACCTGCCAAACCAAGAAAACTACGTATCTCGGTTATATTTTTGGGTCTTTTCCATTCTTCAACAACATTTGTATTAGAAGGATAAACAGTTAGTCCATTTTTTGAAACAATGTGACCATGGAACGAAATTTGTTGTAACCAAAACTCACACTTTTTGAATTTTCCATAAAGTTTCTTTTCTTTTAAGGTTTTCAAAAAACCATTAAATGACATTCATGTTCCTCTTTACTTTTATAATAAACCAAAATATCATCAATGAACACAACCACAAACTTATCCAAGAACTCATGGAAAATTATATTAATAAGATCCATGAATACAGCAGGTGCATTGATTAACCCAAAAGGCATAGCTACAAATTCATAAAGGCCATATCTAGTACGAAACGCGGTCTTTGTAATTTCTGCTTCCTTTACTTTCAACTGATGGTACCCCGACCTCAATTCAATCATCGAAAAATAATTTGCTCCCTGGAGATGATCAAACAAATTATCGATATGAGGAAAAGGATACTTATTCATAACAGTTATGTTATTCAATGCTCTATAATCAATGCAAAGTCTCATTGAACCATATTTATTTTTAACAAAACAGATAGGATCACCCCATAGTGACATACTAGGTCGAATGAAACCTTTATCTAATAACTCCTGAAATTTCTTCTTTAACCCTAAAAGTTCAATTTGAGCCATTCGATAAGGGGGTTCTGAAATTGGATTACCATCAGGAACTAAGTCAATAGTAAATTCAACTTCTCGATCAGGTATAATTCCAGGAAACTCGTCAGGAAAAACATCAATGTACTCTTTTACCAATGGAACATCATTAATCTAAACAGTTCCTTTGCTTTCAACAATATGTGCAAGGTAACATTCATTTCCATATTTTACTAGTTTCTCATCTTTCTTATATGTTATCAACAGAAAGGGTTCATTTTTGTATACAAAATGAAAATTATTCTGAAAATGAACTTCTTTAGGTCTGCAATCAATCTTAGAATGATAAATAGAAAGCCAATCCATGCCCAAAATAACATCAAACTATACTAGAGGAAAAACAATAAGGTTTACAGGTAGATTCTTTCCACACACAAGGACAGGAATGTTCTTATGTTTTCTTTTTGTCTCAACATTTCCTCCAGATTTTTTTACCATATGTTCAGTATTCATATCATGAGATGGAATTCCCAATTTACTAGAAAACTTCTTAGAAATGAAAGAATTTGTAGACCCTGAATCAAACAACACATTGGCATAGTCTTAACAAACAAACAATTTACCTGATACAACTTCATTTGATGGCCCAACATCTGCTGAAGTAGTGTCAAAGGATTTCACCACCCCCTTATTCTGGTAGTATGGCTTCTTTCCTTCGGTTGAGTTATTTGTTGGACACTCATTTGCATAATGACCCATTTCATTGCACTTAAAACATTTTACTGACTGTAAATCAGATTTCGTCCTACCATTACCCGGATCTTTTTTAGTGAAATTACGAGCCTTATGTCCCATTTTACCACATCGATAACACATACCATCATTCAAAATACATACCCCAGCATTATTTTTACCACAATTTTTTCAAATTGTAAACTTATGTTTCTTACCATCAGACTTTTTTGGAGAGTTATTCCCTTTCGCCTGCCACCTCGACCTCTTATTTTGTTTTTTTTTCAAAGAATACATTATCATCAGCAAACTCCATTTCCACCTTCTCCGCACAACAAACCAGTTTTTCATAACTTTTGAACTCACGAGAAGCTAAATCTCTTCGATACTTTGGCATTAATCCTGAGTAAAAATAGTTGATTTTACTATCATGATCTTTTATGAAATTTGGAGCATACCTTGCCAGTCGAGTGAATTTTTATTCATAAGCAGCCATTGAGTCATCCTCTTGCCTCAATTATAGGAATTGTTTTTTCATCCTAATACAAACCACCTTAGGAAAATATTTCTCAAGAAATATACCTTTGAATTCATCCCAATAGAGAGCAGCAATCTCCTCACTGCCCGTGATATTTTTCACCATCGACCACCACTAATCAGCTTCACCTTCAAAATGGTAAACTGCAAGACTAACCTTTTGATGTTCTGAACAACCCATGACATCAAAAATCTTCTCAAGTTCTTTAATCCACCCCTTAGCTAGCCCCGGATTAGATGATCCTCGGAATGATGGGGGATGTTACCCCATGAAATGTTCCACTATAGACATGTTCTTCTATGGTTGATCTGGACGATCTCGTACATGGATACCACCATCGTTTATCGCCTGAGTCAACTGTACCATCACTGCAACAAACTGTTCAGTTCCAATTCCGACCATCTCAGGTTGCTGATTTGGAGGGTTGTCTTCCTCCTGATGTCATCCCAACATAGCTGCTCTATTTCATCTGCGGAAAACCATTCCAAACACAAAAATATCTTAGGTGAAGAAACATGGTAATCTGGAAATTCTATATGATCTCAATATTAACATAAATTACTTTATGGATATTACTTTAACAATACCCTAACTCCTAAATTTATCCAAACCGACCTCTGATACCAACTATAAGGACATGGCCATAAACATTACATATTATTGAATTAAATGAATAATTCACATTGAGGATCTTTTCAGGTTTAGAGTTTTAGAGAATTAGGACATAACTATTACATCTCAAAAGATTACATGTTAGAAATTTCTACACAGATTCCATTTTTTCATAAAATAAAAACCCTTGAAAAAAAGAGTCATGTCTAGTTCCATGATTTAGACAGAATGACTTTTCCTTGATCCCATCCTTGACCCTATTCATCTATAAGTCCTGTGAAAATATTTAAAAACTCGGGATGAGCATAAAAGGTTCAGTAATGGTTATAAAACAAGGAATGAAAACATGTGTTCATAAATACATAAAAAACATGAACTCTTTTACTTAACTCATGAAATCATAATATTTATGAAAGACACATAGAAATCATAAATAATAAAGGTAACTTATGGCATCCATATCATACTTACATTGTAACTATCATAGCTATATAGGTAGTTACTTTTGAATACTCATCACAGTATATTCCCAAAATCTCTTAGGAGAAACATTCATGTTTAACTCCGTCATGTTAGCCAATGCATTGGAGATCTATCTCAGGCTCACCCGCCCTAGGTTTATCACGTATCCACCCGTATACGTAAATAATGCCCAAGAACCATAACATGATCATAACACATAACATAAGCATAAAGGAAAGATAACATTTCCACATTGTAATAATAAAATATCATTTCAAGATATTGAAATAATAAATCCATTCTCAAAATCATTTTCAATACCAAATACGTAGAAAGATTATATGGTATTTATTTTTCCTTTTAAAGACATTCCAGATTGTTAAGGAATCCAAAGATCTAATAATACTCACGGCGGAGGAAAGGCCATTGTCACCGCTTACATTAAAAGAAAAATTAATTTTTTTTGTTTTAGTAAAATGCTTCCTAGAAAAAGATTCCCTTTGGAAAGTCTTGGGTGTTTATACAGCTTATAAAATAATGTTTTTTATTAAAAAAACTTATGCCTCAATGAAAGGAGATTGAGACAAAGTCCCTTACCTCGCGTCCGAATTGACTCGATCATTCTTTAATCTCATGAATAATAAACTAAAGATAATTTCTACTTTCTTAAAAACCTTTTTCAATTTTATTATTACTTTTATATAACTTATTACCATGTTATATACATTATGCAATCATTTAAGTTAATAACATTCATTTTGTCGATATTTGGTGCTTGAGTAAAAATGGACACCATATATTTACAAGTTGTCCATGTGGTCAATAGTTCATTATATACAGAATGATATTCATGATTTGGATATCATATATATATTATATATCTAGTATATACATGTTTTTATAATAGTACATAACATTTAGAGGTAAGAAATGAAATGCACCGTTCATGGAGACGGTAAGCCGTACGTACTCATGAACGCTACTTTCATTTATATTTCTTATTTTAATAAAAATAAAACATAAGGATATATAGGTATATTATAATTCTAATATAATATCATATATCATATCATTAAATCTATCCTTTATACATCCTACATAAGGCATTAACGAGTCACATCACTTAAAAGGGGCGGTAGTCCGCACTTCCTCAAATGAGATTATCGTATTTACCCACTATGTAAACCATAAAGGCATGCTTTAAAATGAAATTACAGAAGAATAAATGAAACATAAACATAATATATATCATATATAAATATAGTTTCATCATAATGGCCACCATGAGAGGCGGTTGAAGATATTTGAACAGTCGTCGTTTCATGAGGCATTAGTTTTCCATCCACAGAAACATTATGTTCTTCATCCATCAGATGGAGTTGTGTGTAAGTGTAGTTCAAATATTTATCATAAAAAATCCTATTATATTGAGGATACGGGTTTTGTTACAAAATAAGGGAAATAAAAATATTTTAGGGGTTGGATAAGTAAAATAAAATAAAACAATTTAAGAGAAACTTTAACCTTTAATTTTGGTAACCTCCTTTGGGTTGAACCAAAAGGAATTATTTAAGGGTATTCTTCCTAAAATAAGGCTTCTATGAGGAGGATAAGGATGTTGAGAGATTAATATGTCAGATGTTGGATGAGACAAATGGCTTGAGAGGTGTGAGTAATTGGTTAAAAGTGGTCTCCTTTTATAAAGGGGAGGAGGGGCTCTTTAAGAAAGTGTGAAACTATTATTTTATTATATAACGATATTCGGTTTCTAATCGACCAAAAATCATTAAGGTCTAAGATAAGATGACTCATAATCTACATAAAATCATCCAATCCGAATTGGACTTGTTTTGGGTAATATTTTAATCATTATAATCTTATTTATTTTAATCATTTATTAATGAGGTAAATACTACATCATTATTGAGTCATAAATAAATTAATTTATTAAATGTCTAAAAATTATAAAAAAATATGATATTGTAGGAAATCTTTTTATCTTTCCAATTAATTTTTATAGTCTAAAATAGGACTTATATAACACCATATAAAAATTAGTTACTAAAATATTTTTGTTTATGTCTATTTTGCCTTTACATTAAATTAATTGATCTAAATTGTCATTTTCACTCCCAAGTGGATCAATGGGGTCCCAAAATCGACCCAAAGATGACCATGGTCGGCCATGACTCAACCAATAAGGTTTAGAAAAGTGTTAAGGTAATTTTTAATTATTATAATATTCTTTTAACCTTGAATTGCCCTATTTACCTTTAACTGCGGCAAATAAAAGTCAAAAGTTACTATTCACAAAAAATTAGTTTCATCTTAATGAACCAAATTTTACTTCTTGATAATAACCATGTATGTCATCATTTTGAAATTAAATTCATATAAGTGGTAAAATTTCATTTAAATGAAAAAGTCAGTTTTTTAGCTACCACTAAGTGGTTTCACTATTCATTATAAATTGAAGTTTTTCAGAAAAATACCAAAAATTCAGCCTAAGCATTATTTGATATTCCGAATTTAAAATTTATGTTTATTTTACCTAATTCAAAACATATAAGTGGAATTAATTAATTTAAAAATTAATTCCCACTGTTAAAACAAATAGCGTGTTTTTAAGAAACAATAACTATCAAAATATAGATACTTGTTTATGTCCAATTTCAAAGTGAAATTAATTCAATGACAAACGTTGGATTAAATGGTAAAAATATATTTTAATTTCACTTTAAAACCAATTAAAAAGATAATATAACCATAAAAATAAATTAAATTAAAACGCACTTTTTAATTAAAATATAGTTTTTTTCACTATTCATTAAAAAATGAACTTTATCAGAAAAATAACAAAAAAAATACCCAAAGTAAAATTTTATGTCCCCATTATAAAGAAGGATTTTGTTTAGTCAATTAGAATGTATTAATGTTATCAAAACTATTTATAAAGAGGGTTCTCTATTAAAAGGTGGGAAATCAGCCTTTTAATGTAAATTATGCTTAAAATTAGATTCATTCACATTTTAAGACTCTAACATTTATTTTATAAATGTAAATATATTTAACAAACATGTATAATCATATTTTAGTTAGATTTGTTCATTCCCACCAATACAACGGCTTGTAGATAACTACCGTTTAAAATAATAATAATATATTATTAGTGTGCAACGTAAGATTCCAAAGGAACTCGTTATTGCATATCGGGTATGCTATCAAACATAGAAACCCCTTTAAAGTAAAATTAATATTTAATTCACGAATATTAGTAAATATGAAATAAGTCTTATTCTTCATTTACATGGGATGTTACAACTTCAGTTTCGGTATGTCGAACTGCGGTTTCGGTGTGTTGACTTTGGTTTCGATCTGGTCACTTCGGTTTGTCAGGGAATCCAAAAAAGATTATAAAGAGTATGCCTTATATATACCATTACAATACAAATTGTTAATAAAAATACATTTGTAAACATATTTATTCATGACTATAAGCAATTTAATTATTAAAGTATATGTCATTGTTTGACATATTTGATTTACATATACATATTAAAATTGGCCTGAAAGATATGAATCTGTATGTTAACATTATTTGTGATTACGAAAAATACAATATCATGAAGGGTCTAACAAAACTGTAGGAAGAAAATTCCATAAATATTAAAACAATTATTTGTTCCAAAAAATTTCAGAAAATTCGGAATGTCTTGTTCATATAATGGACTTAAGAAACCAATTTAGTAGATATAGATGGGATCCAAGATGGACCACTTAATCATGATTATAAAGAAAGAAAACTAACTGTATAAATTAAAAATATAATCATTGTAATATCACGAAAATAATATAACAACTTCACACTAAATTGTACATGTTCAATACAACAATAAAAGTAAGAAGTAATGGCCCAAAAACCAAATCAAAAAATGGACCTACTATATCAATGGATTCAATTTTCTACAAAACATGAACCATGTGTTCATATCCAAGGGAACTTTATTCCTAGGAGATAACACAAAGGTCTATACACATACATTAACACTGATTTCATCTATATGGGTAGGGTCTAATTCCAATGAATTTTTAGAAATCCCTATCACCTATAAACACTATAAAATATTATAATAAAGTGTATTTTAAAAATATTTATAACACTTTTCTGGTTTTTTTCATGTAACACAGCCACCCTAAAACATAATAAAAATGAAAAAACTAGTATATGTGGCATGTCATCATGCGATAAATAGACAACAATGACACGTGATCCCCAAACATATTCCAATATAGGTCATATTTCTATCTGAGTTTCCACATTAGGATTTACATCGTGGTAATGGAAAACATATCAATTAAAAATAACATAAACTTCTTTCAATGACCTTAATTATCCCCTATCAGTGGATGGACCCATCAAATACCAGGCCTAAACCCAATCAGTATAGGAATTCACCTTGTACCCAATGTAACCCCTATCTAGAGTAGTAGACCAAAAAGTACACAACCCAAACCATCTCAAGGAAGAGGATGTTTCATGTAAAATATATCACATCATACTAACCCCTTATTAACACATTCTAACAAATAATTTATCTCACATCATTTCTATTCCAATGTTCATGACTACACCATCTCACTATAGGTTTGTAAAACATCATATTCATCATTCAATAAAATGAAGAATAAATAGTCCATAATTAGAAAACAAACATCACTCTCTGAATATTATATCTAATACATAATCCATCATATGGTTAACCGTGGGATAATAGCTTACCACACATCTAGTACACCAATACACTCTATTTCATGCACATAGAACTATCATAACTGAAGGGAATCGACACACAACTAGTACAATTGACCACAAGGTAACCCATTACTTAATTGATATAATCACAAAACTCTAGACCCACATTACCCAATAATATGTCCCAAACTCCCATCATGAAATTGAAAATGGTTCCATCACTTTCATTAAAACAATACATTTCAAATCATTTTTCACCCAATCACATATTTCATGACCAACCTGTATTCATCAATACAAAAGTATATCCTCATCAATCAATCACCCCACTATGTCCATTATAAAATATCATCACCATGAATGAATAACTATGAACGAAACTCAAAAAAATCAATAAAAAATAGGTTATCACCCCGATGAAGTGAACTTGACCAAAACAAACATTACCACATCCAACCAAGATATCCTTTTAAATGGTAAAAATACATTTTCTCCAGCCATTTGTAAAAGGAATCATATATTTTGTTTACTCAAACTATGATCCAGTCCAATTTCCCTAAAAATTTCTATATAGAAACCTTCAAACATGTTTCTAAGTACCGCTTTAGAATCATAATTATTAATCACCACATTTATCATTAAATTCTATTTATAGAAGATCTAACTTCATAATTGATACTATATTAGCTAAATTTTCATTCATTTTTTAAAAATTAAAAATCAATTAACATTAGATATATAAATCCTACCTCAAAAAAAACTATAAGTAGGTCTATGGGAACTCGTTTGACCAAGGAACCACAAAAAAACATTTCGAATGTTATGTGTCCCTTATTTACTATTAATCCAATGAGTTACCTTCCTAATTTAGGGGTTAAAATCACATGAATCATACAATATACTGGTTTTATACTAATTACTCACAAACATGAAATAATTTCCCTAAATGAACAATAGACCCAATAATGTAAATGGATCAAACCACAACCTATAATATTTATGTGAATCCCAATATCGTAAAAACCTCCAATGACTCCATGATCACATAACTCATCTATATACATCATAAAATTTTTAATAAAATCATTCAAAAAAAATTACATAATAGAATAATAAGTTCGTATCTCCCTAAAGAAACCTAACAATTCTAAAATCTATAGAAATGAAGTGATTTCCACTCTCAACATGCACCTAAATGCAGTCTTCACAGTGTCCATAATTTAATTAACCAGACTTATCGCCAATTAAACCAAATTTAACCCCAAAAAAATTAATTTACAAGGCTTCCCTATGGAAGAAAAAAGATTATTCAAACAATGAATAACCACTATTGGAGATAATTATATGCGTTTCAAACAAATGTCCCATCATGAGGGATGAATCTACCATGGATCTTTAGAATCATTTCTCCAAAATGTTATCTAGGTGAACCAATTACTAATAAATTATAATGAAATGGAAGATAATGAGAGAGATCATTGCACACATATTTATGTAGAATCTCTCTAGATTGACCTAGATCATATGATGGATAATTGGGTAAGAATGGATGATCCAAAGCAATATACCACCCTATTTTCGAACAATAACTATGGTATCACATGGGAATGTCTAAATAATACCACTAAAAATTTATAAAAATCTTATTTTTCAAAAACATTACAAACACCTAGTCACAATTTAACCTTTCGGGTCACAATTTGATTCTTATGAAAACTCATTGAGGACCACTCACCTTACCATGTCATATCATGGAATTTTTATTTTCAATATAAAAATACCCTAGAAGATATATGGGATGATCCACACATATCAACTTTACATTGTGGCCCCTCTAATACATGGTCCTACATCACCAGCATGAGATATATTGAAACATATCTGATGTTCTAAGGTCTAATAATCTTCCCATAAGGTAGATATATCAATCTACCATAGTGTGTCCATGTGTATTCATGGAAAAACATCCACATCACATGTGTACCATGATATTTCCTCCCATCACTACTCCATGCCTACCGTGATTTTATGATTCTATGTCATAGGATGCCATCCATGTTTTGACCTAAAGAATATGATAATTATTCACTCGACGGAACATAATTTTCATGTTGTGATTCACTGTCTCCCATAGAATTGTATCAATAAATACATGAGAATAATCACAATGTCTTATTCCTCCAATATAATAGTACCGAAATATCTCATTAATTAATTAAAATATCAGAAATACTTATGACCATCAATCAAAATAGATAAAGAAATTCAAATTTTGTTAAATAAAATGTAAATAAGAGTGTCATTACAAACTCCCTGATGTAACACTTCTCATCCCTAAAGAAACATGGTCTCATCTCATAACAATAAATTTATTAATTAGGATCTGACTATACTCCTTGTTCTTAAATTTAATGTGAATTTGTTCACTCTCCCAACCTAATCATAGACCAATGTTTATAATCAATCATAAAAATACGTAGCTTTGTCTTGAAATCATTCCAATTTACACTTGAATAAATTTTATTATATTATTTCAACCTCACCATATCCAATTATATGTAATAGAAGTATCTGTTCTTGAAAAATATTTATTTTGATTAAAATACAAAACCTCATCCACTAATTAGCCATCAAATCACCCAGTTGTGATTCCTTAACAACATTGGAACTGTGAGACCATCCACAACCCATATCAGTGGTCAATAAAAAATTTATGTAATTTTATGTCCAGTTCTTAACCTAAAAATATACTATTATTCTCTCTCTATGAGCACTGATGTAACTCTACATTGACCCACTCTCATGTCACACTAAATTCTCTCTTGATCCTAATGGTGATAATCCCATTGAATACCCAACCATCTAAATAACTAAATTATGTATTTGATATGAACATTATTAATTCCGATCAACCTATTTACAATAAACCCAATGCCATCCCATCCATCTCCCAAAAGATCATGAATCCCTATGAACTCACTATGTTCTATCCATGAACATAGAATGTCTTCCTACTACACAAAATCAAAAACTGAAGCTAATTTTTCAATAAAATCATATCTACATAATAATTGAGATTCCCATGGCTCTATACATGTATTCTATCATATCACTTGAATCTTATATCTTTAAGATAACCATAATTTTTCACATATCCTATTATTAAACTCTTTATCACCTTCATCATCACTAATAGCACGCATAAATTTGATTCAAAATACCCCCATCAATTGAAAACACTGATGAATAGTCCCTTCAACTTCCATCAGGCTTATTTTGATCGTCACATGAAGAATACTCTCAACAATTTCTATTCCACCTATTAGTTATCTCTGATATAGGAATCACCAATAAAAAATCATATCTTGTGGTTCCACACATAATACAATACAAAACTAAAATCTGACTGTCGAATCCTAACTTCCACATCTATAAATTATTCCACAAGAATACCTATTGAATTATCCATGGAATTCCAACCTAATATACCATGGTTAACCACTAAATTCTACTTAAACTCAGCATATGTTGCCAACAGTTTCATCTCTTACCATCACACAAAATCATATAAGGCTCCCTAACCTAACATAGATCCTCATAATAAAAAATAACTACTATTCAAGAATATAATTCAAGATTATAGTTCTCTCCTATATCAAAGACTAAAATAAATGTTGGATTGTTGAAAAAAACTATGTATTACTTTTTTAAACCATCTCAAATAACCTAAACAAAAAAAATCACATGATTTTTCAAAAAAAAACAATTTGAATCCTACAGTTTTCCACTACACCACAAAATCAAAATTTTCCATATCATATCAGGTCATTTCATTTCAGAAACATTGATTCTATTATAAAAAACATTAAAATAATACATTATATCATGTTTTCATTAAATTTCTCAAAATAAGGGAAATACAATACTATATCATAATCACCATCATTTTTATTTATTTAAATAAAAAACAACTTGCATAACTATTTTCACACACCTTATTGCATCAACTTTTTTTCCAATATATTATTTTTCTTAAGAAACACAGATCCCAAAATCATTAACCTATGGTTCCCAACTAACAACATCATAATAATTCAAAAAAATAATTAAACCACATTAATATAATTAATCATTATAATATATTCAGAAAAATATTTATCACATTATAATTTTATTCTGTTAATAATTTATTCTAGTAATGTAATTTTTAAAAAACAATGCTCATATTCATGTGTATCGTCACCTAAAAATGCCACTATAATGATTCTTAGACAAACCACTATCTCCTAGTTGATCCCTAAAATTCATCCCAAGTCTCAAACATCTTTCATTCGGGTTTTCAGTCCAATACCAATCTATTCGTACAGTTTGTAGGACTAAAACTATAAATACCTATACAAGTTGGTTTCAAACAGTGTTATGCTATATAGTCATGGTTATGGTCTACCTATCATGTTCTAAAAGTCTTAACTCCTCCTTTAACTTAAATTTTCCAAACCCAAAACATTTTTATATACCATTTTGTGATCCCCTAACTTGGAACACCAAAAGTTCACTAATAAGGGGATACATTACCTCTGGATTTCCTACCCAAGCACCAAAGGCTTGATATTAGAAGTTTCGGAATCAAAAAGTGATGTAGAGGCTATTCTATCAGTGTTAATCCATAAGGGTCCTGAAACCACAAAATGTTTTTAATGACCCATATAATGGGAATCCATCATATACAAATATATATAAAAGTGGTCTAAGTGGGAAACTAAAATTTACATTATAATGAATGAAAAAAATATATATTGGCATAATCTTAATAGAAAAATAGCATAAAAACATATAATGGAACACTGAATGAAAAAATGTTCAATTAAAATTTAAACATATTGTGACATGGAATTCATCTTAATTCTCATAATCCTCTTGTCGATTCCCTGGCCTACTAAACAAACGAGACATAAAATTGGTTCCCACGTCCAATAGATTTCTATTCCTAATATAAAATAAATATGTTCTACCTAATTGCATTGAAAACTTTATCATATATTATAGTCAAGGGTTTTTCCAATGACCAACACAAAATCCCCATTACTTTAATATACTGAATACAATTGTGGTCACTTGAATGCTCATGAAATACATAATATAATTCAGGTGTTTCTCATAAAACACACTAACCATGAAACATAACAAAAAATATCGACATGTATACAGGTCAAGTCATCAAGCGATATCCAAGACACCGGGATTATTGACCCTACCTATTTTATAAAATACTAGTCATATATATATTATTGTTTTCATAGTATGAAGTGTGTCATGGAAATGGAATAACTAATCAGTTCCCAAGAATATTAAATTCTATCATGGTCCTAGTCTATTACTTCTTAAGGATGGTCACCCATCAAGTTCCCAACTAAAACCCTCTTCTAATATAGTTCCCATAATGATCTCAAGGCAAAACCTCTCATAAGAGGGTGGACATCATGTACCCAAACAATCCCTATCTTTTGTGGCTATGTTGGAGTAGGTTCCATAAAACCAACTATATTTCAATTTTTATCACCAATATATATATATATGGAAATTAATATTAATAAATATCTAATCATACAATGATTGTTTTTAATTGTAATATTGATTTTAGTAATGTCTTTAGAGTACATTTCACATTTAATGGATGAGTAATTACCCCCACTATAATTAGACCTTACAACTTTATAATAATATTATAATATACATTTTCCATGATCATATGAAATATTTTATTTAGTCAAATTAGATATTGGGTCTCACGTATATGAGGCTCATATTATATTCATAACACACATCCTTAATATCACAATTGTTATCCTCCAACATAGGGGTTATTAGAATAAGACCACCCGTAGGAATTTTATAATTTATATATATATTAGGATATACCAATTTGATAATACATGTATTCAAAATTTATTAAATACATTAATATTAATACATATCATTAGAAATATATCTTGATGTATAATGTAAAACAGTGACTCCATATCTATATTTGGAATTATGATTTGTTGGGTGTGTCACCATTGATATGGAACTAATTAATATGCTATAAAAATAATTCCTCGTATAAGTTAAAGAAGTTGATAATTTATAGCATTACTCATAATGTCATTGTCTGTTAACTCCATTTTTATATTATTATATTAAATGAGTTCATTTATAGTTATATAAAGAAATATATTTTGATAATATTGGTTGAATACATAATTAATGTGACCCTCTTGTTGAGATATGTACACAAATAGATTATATTACATAGCAAGTATTCAAAATATGTTTCCTATACTATGAAATTGTTTCCTTCTATATGCGTACCTTAATGTGTTACAAGATTTTAATTATGGATTTTTGGAAAGTTGTGTCTAATGTAACTATGAAAATGTATAATAGGGTCACATTATAAGGGTATCAAAACCCATTTATAAATAGAATAAAATATATATATTATAATAGAAAATTATTCTCATGGTTTTATATTATTCTTAATTAATGTTTATTTGATCACATGATTTTTTTTATTGAATGAATAACGTCATGATATTTTTTATTAAATTGTGAGTCATTATTCAAGGATGATCAAATATTTAGAATTATTTTTGGCTAATTAAATCGAATAGGTTGAAATGATATATCGAATATTATCAAATTTAATATTAATTAAATTAATAAATGATATTTTACAATCGATGACTTATCGATACTTCAAGGAAATGATATTATAATTATTATTATAATTATTATTATTATTTCATTTAAAATTCTCTAAGGATTGTGAAATTTTTAAGGGCCTATATGCAATTACAGATTCATAATCTAGTTATAAAAACACGGTTATATCAATTATTGGAATAAAAAAAATTTTTCCACAATGATTACTCTTAATAGGTCTCCCAATACATTGGAATGACATAATTATAATAGTTAACAGATCTATGTGAAATGATCCACCTCCTCCCTCTCAAGACCCAAAGAGAACCAATATAATCCTTCAATCATGATGGATTTACTATTTGGATCATTGAAAAAAAATGTATGAAGTGAAAATCATTCATGATAGAACCTGAAGAATCATAAATGATGTTTTGAGGTTCTTAGATCATTTTGGATCACTAATAAATAGGTTTTACATTTTGATCCATCTTAAAAATGACCAAAGCTAGAAATATTCAACTAATTCAACAATGATGAACTAATTTAAATTTTTGGTGGTTTATTTTTATATAACATATTTTTGAATTATATGGTGTAATGAGATCCTATCACTTCCGTATGAGTGAATTTTTATATGGGAGCATGGGTTAAATTTCATGTACCTTTTTCATTTCATTCTAAATATTTTTCTTGATGAGGTGTCTTAAGACTTGCATCCTAAGGTGGAATTATTTCACTGTTTAAAGTAATTAGATACTAAATTTACATTATTCAAATATTTGTAGGTTCAAAAGAAGGTAGAGGTGATTGAGAAAATGTACTCATGAGTGTAATGTGAAGTGTTCCCGGAGGAGAAGAGTTTCTATTATTAGGTTTCTAGAACTGAGTCCTTTGAGGTTTCTTCTCAAATGGTTCCAACATAAGTTTTTTACGTTCAAACATTCATGGGATTGTTGTTTTTAAAAATTTAATAAGTGTGTAGTCTAGTCTTCTTTGTATGTGGTGTTCATGGCCATCATCTAGATCAGTTCGCAATGGTTCCTCAGGATTAGTATAGAAATGGTGGATTGGTTCATTACCAGTATCATGATAATTTTCTAGTTAGACCATTTTAGTAGAAGAGGTAGTTATATTACACATCATAAAGTGGATATGGATCCTTCATGAGTTGAACTCAAGATGTTCATAGTGTTCATGGTCATTTATCTGAACATATCCTTTGAAGTAGTTGTCTATAAATAATTGGAAGAGAAAGGCATTGTTTGTTTCATGTATTTGGGTAATCAATTCTAGAGGGGTATAGATAAATATAGGTATCACGAATTTATAATGAAATATTTTTATACCATTTCTTATTTTAAATATCCTCACTCCTTTGTTACACCAACCAGATTATGTTCATTGGGACTTGACATTGAAAGGCATCCCATACTTCTAGAGTTTACTTTGTTAGTCAAAGTCCAAACTAGATTGTTTGATGATTTATGTTGTATAGATAGATTGTGAAACCACATTGGTTTTGTTAGGATATGTTCATTATCAATTTTTAGAAACGCGATTTCATTCTTTTCTTTGAAAATTTTGTATTATGTGCCCTTTTATCAACTTTTTTTATAGGAGATCCATGTTTTTAGGTGTTGATAGCTAGAATGATATTTTTATTGGAATGTGACTTTTTAGTGGGGTGGTATATGTGTGGATCCCTTAATTTATTTTAGAGATTATTTATCTATGTAATCGGTAAATTCTATGGTGATGGCGGTCCCTAGGGTTATCAAATATTTTTTGGTTTGTTTCCATGGAAGTTGTGATTGAACTCACTCAACATGATATTGAGATCGTGATATAGTTTATACAAGTACATATATAATTTAAATGGAACCACTTAAGATGGAACCTTCTATGTTCTTGGATTTGGGGATTAAAATGGATGATCGGATGCATATGGGATTCATCCAGCCTAGTGTGTCATTGTGGGGTTCCCTAGTGTTTCTCATTAAAAAATAAGACGGTATTTTGATGTCTTTTATAGACTACCAAATGTTGAATCTGATGATGATCCATAATAATTACCCAATTCAAAGTATATAAAATGTTTTTGATTAATTAAGAGTTATGATATGGCTTTCTAAGACTCATCTTTGGTCTAAGTATCTCTAGTTTGTTGTAAAGGAGGTTGATATCATGAAGATTTCATTAAAATGGAGGTATAGGAACTTAAATTTCTGGTCTAGTAATTTAGTGTCATAAGTTAAAAAACTATATTATTTGGGATCATTAACTTTATCTTATGTGAATTAATATTAAAATTTTGAGTCATTATCTTCGATGAATTTTTAATCAACAAGAGATAAGAAAAATAACATTCTAGTTACCTCTAAGTTGTCCAAAAGGTTCATCCATGATGGAATATATTTCGAATGATTACCTGGTGTTTTTTTTAGAGATTATTTTTTATAATTCTTGAGGTATGTTATCTCTCAATTTAGAGTTGATGTTGACCCATTAAAGGTCAAGGAATTTGATTCTTTGGTAACATCCTATAATGGGTTGTGGTTAATTGAATTCTTGATCATGAGTGATATTACAAGTGGTATAAATATAATTTATCATTCTGTGTGGTCATTTTTCAACATTGACCAGTAAGAACCAATATTCAAAATAGACCGATCTATTTCAAGCAATGTTTGAGTAGATAAAGGTGATATTTTTTAGTGAAACCATGCTCCATTTCTCTTAACAAGGGTTTACATTTGAGGTGTTTCTTCTTATCATATTTTCGATGTATTATTTATGATTAAAAAATTAATTATATCCTATCAGTCTAGGATTTTTTCCATGAGTGTAACTATGATACTAATGATCTGGAGCTTTAGATGATTATGATTGTGCTAAAGTTGCAACAAAATTGCCTCTTTTTGGAGCATTGTATGGTCTTTACGGGTCATAAAGTCATTAAATATTTCTTTCTTATCACAATATAAATCAATGATAATTATGGTGGATGAAGTTTCTTTAGGATTATGATTTGAATATATCCCATACATAATGACTTCGGAATTTTTTGGCTGGCTCTTTTAGTCGGAAGACATGAGATGATTCTTTTTAGGTGAAAGGATATTCTTTAGGGTAAATAGAGGTTTGGGTATCCCTGAATTGAGATATTGGTTTGGTTGAAGATGGTGGATTATTTTTTTTATATTATGGTACAATATTCTCTAATTATTCAAGTGGAGTATAAGTAGGATGATTTGGGGCTAGAGACGATGGGAGATCATGATGAATAAGGGGGAGCACCATTAGAATGGTTGGGTTATAGTAAGAACCAAATGTTTTTTTATTAGAATATTATTTTTATGGTAGAAATGAATGAGGTTTTTCTTCACGAGCTTCACAGATCACCTATGGTGGTATACTTTGGAGTATCAATGTTGCACCATGGATTGAGGGTGCAGTTTTGGTGGCCCTAGATAAAATATTGAGTTGGATATTTTTTATCTCAAATGAGGTATTTAAATAAGAAAAAGGTAGGGAAACATGTTAGTGGATTTTTATTTCTTCCCTTGGATATTCATAAGTCAAAATGAGATGCAATATTGATGGAATTCATCAAATGTTTAATCCAATCTTAGAGAGGTTGTGATACTATATTGGAAATCAATGATTGATTAGTGAAATTATATCAATACCTAGTGATCAAGAAGTGATGTGATGTAGTTGTTTTGGAAAGAAGTTATATGTATGAGTTGGTGTGGATTCAGGGAATCCCGAGGTAAATTTTGTGGATATGGGCTACTCATTTTTTCTCATAAATCTGGAAGGTGTTTGAAAATAATTTTTTATATAAGTTCACTTTCAACACTACATTCCACCTTTAAAAGTGTTGTCAAATAGATCTAACTATCCAAGTGCTAGTTGATATGTCTCTAGCAGTAATTGTGGACTTTGGTTGATCCTAGGAAAATAAAAATTTTATTTTGGTAGAGTTTTCTTATAATATAGGATTCACTCATCCATGAGTAGGAACCATTTTCTGGATATGTACATGTGCCCATTTATTTTTCCATTTTTCTATTTTGTGGTTCTAGAATAATTTTTTATTAGAGTTGATATGGTGAAGATTGTAATAGAGAATGTTCAATATTTTCAAGAAAGGATGAATGAAAAATAATATTGGATCAAGTATTATACTGATTTTAGTAAGTGGACATTAGAGTTTGAGGTTTAAATACATTTTTTCTTAATATTATCCTTGTGATATTGGAAGAACAGATTATTTTAGGTGGAGTAATATATCATTCTATTATTTGGGACTTTTATGTGTTGGGACGTGTTGGTGAGTTGGCTTATTAGGTGGGTGTTATTCCATATTTGGTACATAATTAGGACATATTTCGCATCTCATAGACCGATTAATATATTTACGATTACTCCCATGTCATTTAATATGGATATTTGGATATCAAGGATAATGTGATGTTTATATAATGGTCATGGGATATCATGGAGAATCTCGATAATGTATTACATGGATGGACGATTTCTTTGGTTCATGTGTTGTAAAGGCATGCTAACATATATGTTGGTACTTGGTCATGTGTGATTGAATCTTCATGCATATGAAGATTGGGAAATGGGATTCCTAATAAAGAAGTATTATAATTATAAATTATTGTAAACATTTGAGTGTTCCAATACTTCCCAAATTAGATAATATATTTACATGTAATCTGGAATTTAATTATTCTTATTCTTGGGTATGTGTTGTGTGGAAGTCTAGGTGTTTGTTTTGGTGGTTATGAAAAAGTGTTTCTCCTTGATGACGGTAATGTGGTGTGGTTGTGTGATATTTATAAATAATTATTCGGTAAGGATTAGGGTGTTTTTTGATAGTAGAGTACAGTTGTAACATGATCCGTGAGAGGTATCTAAAGGGATGTTTGTTTAGAAATCTTCCATCATTCCATCCAAATTTGTTTGGATTCCCTATGAGAGAATAGTTTAAGAGGTATCTAATATAATTCCCTAGAAATTTCAACCTATTACATTGTGGGAATTTTGAGAGTTTTTTTATACTCTTTCTGAAAAAACGGCCTAGGTTATTTTTTTTAAGTACTCCTTAAAGCCGACATCATCGATGCCTCCATATACCTAAAACAATAAAAAAATTATTTTAAATATGTTTTTTATATATTTAAAATTTGAATGTTTTATTATTATTTTCATATGGTTATATATATATATATATAACTTAACATTTCAATATAATTTATCTTTTATCCAAGAATGTGACTTTGATATCATATAAAATATAAACTATAAAACTGATATGAATGACATTTTAAACATTGATTAAACATATAGTATGTAGTTAAAAATAAAAATAATTTCTTAAAAAATGTTGATAAAAAATAATTTTTAATCTTTATAATCCACCTACTTGAAACATAAAAATGTTTCATGTACATGCCTTTGTTAGTCTATATAATATAAATTGTAAGAGAGATATGAATAATCTTTTAAAAATTGCAAAAACATATAACAAGTTGTCAAAAATAGAAATAATTTCTTAAAAAACTTTGGTGAAAAATAATTTATACGCTTTCTAATCCACCTACTTGAAACATTATGTACCTTTTGAAGCCTATATAATATAAACTATATGACAGATATGAATGAAATTTTAAAAATTGATTAAAAATATAATAATTAGTCCAAAAAAAAATTTTACAAAATTTTGATGAAAAATAATGTATAATCTTTTTAATCCACCAAATAAAAACATAAAAATGTTTCTAGTACATGTCAATGTTAGCCTATATAATATAAACTATAAGATCGATATTAATGATATTTTAATCATTTATTAAACATATAACAAGTATTTTAAAATAAAACTAATTTATTACAAAATGTTGTTGACAAATAATTTATAAGATTTCTAATTTACAAACTTGAATCTTACAAATGTTTCAAGTATGTGCCTTTTCTAGACTATATAATATAAACTATAAGACCGATATGAATAAAATTTTATACATTGATAAAACATATAACAAGTAGTTGAATTTATAATTTTATGTTATATGGGACTTATAGTTTATATTTTATAGGCTTCCAAAGTCATGTAGGTGGCTTAGAATCCTCCTCGACATTCATTCTTTTATCTCTCGCTTCTGAGTTACTTTTCTTACATTTCGTTCATTATCATTTGTTTATTTTATTTATGAAACTATTTAATTACAAACACTTTTTAGATGATTAGTCTATCTTTTAAATTTTTTTACATTGTTTTTATACTATTGATTTTTTATTCTTTTATAGTTAGTTACATGAAAAGTAATAATTATTTATTTGTTTCAAGTAGTCTAATTCAAATGTTGTCAAATATAAATTATGCCAAAAATATAAATGATAACTGAAATAATAGATAAACATATAATAATATCTAATATTAATGATAGTATTTACATTTCAGTAGACATAAAACATGTAAATGAACATGTAAAATCAATTTCTATGTACATGGCGAGAAGATTCTGTCCCACATGGTGGTATGTGAGTATGATGTCTAAGTCGAGTGCGTACTAGAGTCTGAGGACCTGGAGAGGGCTAATCCTTAGGCAATGGAACATGAACTGGCACATCCTTTATCCGTGTGTCAGTTGGAGGAGTTGTCAACTACATCTCATATTTCCCTCCAGATCATTCTCCCACTAGGGTGGTAGAAGGACCATCCTCTATCGTAATGGGGAACCAAACCTGTGATGGAGATATACACCATATTGTGATGGATCTAGAACCCATGGTTGTGATGGATCTATTGTGATGACCCAGACTCTCTTGGTCCTTCCCTTTTCCAAAATCCGGGTCCTAAAGTGGTGGTGTATCGGTGAGACCGATCGGCGCGACCGATCGGGGAGACCGATTAGTGAGACCGATCGGTGAGACCGATCAGGGAGATCGATCGGTGCGACCAATCGTTGAGACCGATCGGTGCGACCGATTGGTGAGACTGATCAGCGCGACTGATCGGTGAGACTGATCGGTGAGACCGATCGGCGTGACCGACCGGTGAGACGGATCGGCGTCACCCGGCCTTGTCGAGTTGTTTCCAATAGCGCTCCTTTTTGAGAAAATAGGGTTTTAAACCCTATTTTGAACTGTTTGAGTGTGTTTTAAAGACCTGTAATGCGCATTAGAGCTTTAATTAAATACTTAATGAATTAATGAGTCAGTTTAAACCACCTGACCCCCTTTAATGACAAGTGGGGCCGCATGGTTAACCCATGAACCCCACACCTTACGCGGTTCAGCGTTTTTATCTCAATTATCCATGGCTTATATAAACTAAGGGTTAGCTGTGGTTTCTCCTTTCCTAGATCGTGTCTTTTCACAAACATCTTCTGGTGCATCAGGTGCGCCACATCGTTATCCGTAAAGTTCCGCGCTCGGCCTAAACGCTGATCATCTATCAACAAGTAGGGAATTTCTCCTTTGCCTCTCTCTTTTGTGTATCATGCGGGGTGAGCGTGTTTCTGTTCTGTAGAATTGGATAAACTAGACCTAAATGAAGATAATGAACTAGATTCTATAAATAAATAGTGGGGCTGTGATCGTTGATGTTGTTTATATTATGACCATCTTGTTGAGTCGTGTTGGCTTATGCCTTCTGAAAATCGTGGCTGTTGGTGGTCATTGTTTGTGCACTAATGAACCCCTGCTGATGTTTTAAATGGCTTGTTGTGGTTGTAACCTCATGCTGTGAAAATTAAATTGGTTGATCACGTATATCAGGCCAAATAAATTGAGGCACCATGATCAATCCTTCTGTGATAACCCCGGGTAAAACACACGAAAATTGAAATCATGGAATGTGTAAAATCTTTTTAATCCGAAAATACAGGCAAGGCCCTGCTTAGTGTTGGTGACGGTGGTTTGGTTGTTTCTTTCACGGGCCCATTTCTGGAGATGTGGGAGGGGATGGGATCCCCTGTTCTTTAATGCTTTCGGTGGTTGTGAGTTTTAAGACCCGATGGTCACTTATCTATATCACAAACTTGAGTGGGATCCTCTGTTGATGAAAAATCTTTTGGGAGGGGACACAGGGTAGTTTTCTGGTTGTCTTTGGTTCCAGTACTTCAAGGATCTCACCTTTTCCTTGTTATTGTAACATTACAAGAGAATGTTTAAATTGATGCTTGACTGTTTACATTCCTGTCCTTGTGTCTATGCTTACTAGATTCCCAGTAGTGCTTAAACTTAATTAAACATTATCACTAAACTTGAAACAAGAATTGGAAAAATGGTTTTTATTGGTGAAAGTCGTGACTTGGGACTTGGACGTACTGGTGTTGTGTTCTGTAGGCTTGTTAGAAAAACCTAGGCTTTGGGTGAGTGCTTGTTACGTATATCTATACTTTTAATTTTTTGTTCTTCATTCACGCCCTACCCAAGTTGAGAACTTAGTGTCGAACACCCCCATTTCATGGGGGAGGGTGTTTTTTCCAACACTATTCTTAGTGGCTGGTTATTAGCTCATTTTCTGGTCCCTTTCCCGGATAGCCCAAGTATCTTCGGGCAGGCTGTGATGGACTGAGGTCCATTATTATCCCATGAACCTTCGGGCGGGGTAGTGTGGTGGTTGGCCAGGTTTTTGCGGCAGGTGGTTTCCCAAGTGTCTTTGGGATGAGCCCCAGGTGTCTTCGGGCATGGTAGTGGATTTTCTAGCCCAGGTGTCTTCAGGCGTGGTGGTGGTTGTTCTGGCCTAGGTGTTTGCAGGTGTGGTTACATGTGATAGTTGTGGCCCAGGTGTTTGCAGGCGAGATTCGGCAGTGGGACTGCGTGTGGTAGTTGTGGCCCAGGTGTGTGCGGGCGGGTGTGGCAATGGGACTATGGTGAGAATGGAGGGATTGGTCCAATGCATAGGATGTCACAATAACCAGTGGAAAAGTGGTGCGGGGTACCCAAAAATCTATGTGCTATTATCATATATTACTTGACTTGCGTTATTTGGGTTTTCTGCCTTGGTGAGGCTTGGGTGGATAGTTTACCTTGTTAGGTGTCTTGTTTACTTCTATACTCACAGGAATTTAGCACGTTCCCCCACTTGTGCACACGAGTCTTTGGTTTTCCCTACTGAGTGTACTCGTATGCTCACCCTACGTATATAAAACTGCTTTCAGGTTTCCAGGAGGGCTTCGGGGATCGCACAGGACCTTACTAGCTCGGATCCTTGGAGCAGTTGCAGTTGTCGTTTTTCTTTCTTTGGTACTTACCTTTGTAGACACCTTTTTACACTTTGGGGCTTTTACATTTGAAACATTCATGTGGAGATGGTTTACATTTGGCTTTACATTTATTTCTACCTTGGTGTTGTTGAGTTTTCTTCTTCTTATCTCTTGATCCTATAAAATAAAAAGTGTAATGCCTTCCATTTGTGTGAAATTTCCATACCCTTGGTGCTAGTCACCACTCCGGGAACTATTGAAGGTGGGTTTCATGGGTCATTATCTCTCCTTCAACTTAATGAAGGAAGGGCCTGGAAATATGCTGACTCTTCCCTCCATTTGGTGAAGGTGGGTCGTGACAGAATGGTATCATAGGCTGATGGTTGAGAGATAGAATGGAGTCTGGAGTTAGGCACAGTGAGGATTGGTGACCTTGGCGCGTGAATTAGGCCAGGGAAGACCGGCTAGGACACGGGATTTTAGGGCCCCCCGTGATCCAATGCAAGGACTCTAGACCTATCGAACGACCAAGTGAGGCCACACTAATTGCAGGGTAGAGACCCTAGGAAAGGTACATGCATCATAATGACTTGTGTTCTTGTGTTTCTGGGATGTCTTGGGAATTAAGAATAAATTAAAATTTTAAGAAATTTTAAGAACAATATTTTGCACTACTTGGGATGAGGCATTCCTTGTTTACCTTGCAGCTATGGAACCTGGAAGGTGACCACGTGTGGTACAGGAAATCAAGGCCCCGTAGACTACTTTGGCCGATCGGCAGAGAGTTGATCGACAGGAAGAGGACGACTAGTGGCAGAAGACTCTTCGGGCCTTCCAACGACAGAACCTCGAGAAGTATGATGGCAGCACCTATGACATGAAGACAGAAGGCTGGCTAGAGGATCTAGTAATAGCCTTCGGCCTGATTCGGGCCCCGACTGAGTACTGGGTCCCTCTGGCCGTCAGCCAGGTGCGGGGAGTGACGCGTCAATGGTGGACACTTTACCTGGGAGAGAGGAGAGAGGCTGAGGTGGTTTGGGCGGATTTCGAGAGGGAGTTCTGGGCGGAATTCCTCTCTTCGACGATGAAGGCGGAAAAGAGACAGGAGATACTCTCCCTCCAATAGGGGAGTATGTCCGTGAGGGAGCTAGGGATCAAGTTCAAGGAACTCCTATGTTTTTCTCCGGATCTCTTTCCCAACGAGGGGTCTCGGGCGAGACATTTGGAGGGGGGAACTCCGACTCTCCCTCCAGTATGTTGTTACTCCCTTTACCCTGCCGACGTACTTGGAGGTCCAGAAGAAGGCCGAAGTGGTGGAGAGAATGCACGCTCTAGGAGGTGTGTCACGAGAGGGGATCCAGTAGGGACCATCAAAGGGGAAGCCCGTCAGCACCAGGCCTCCAGCGTCAGGACCCTCTAGGTTCCGACCCGTAGGGAGCAGGTCGCGGCAGTTTCAGTTTCGATCCCCTGGCCCTCTCCCCTTTTCATCGGGCCCAGGACCGCGGTGCTTCATTTGTGGGAGCCCTGGACATCTTCGGAGTCAGTTCCTGGACCGGGTGCAGTACGGCGGTGGCAGACAGCCCCAGCACCCGCCCCAGAAGCAGCTTCCAGCCAGGCATTTCCAGCAATAGCAGCTGGGACAGCGAGCTCCCGCTCCTCCGAGGGCAGACGTAGGAGGAGGAGACCGACCTCAGGGCGCTCCTCAGGGACCCCGACCAGGGCATGGTTGAGGAGGTGGTAGACAGCTGAGAGACGGAGGAGTTGGGCGTGGACAGCTAAACGCCGCAGAGGCAGCAGTTCCGGCAGGGCTGGAGGTTGTTCGAGGTACGATCAGTTTGTTTAGCACTCTTGCTTATGCCATGTTCAATACTGGAGCTTCACACTCCTTTATTGCACCCATTCTAGCCCGTGCCTTGGGTCTAGACGCCGAGAGACTTTGATTGCCCCTGGTGTTGAGCACACCAGTCGGAGGTTAGACCGACTTGTTATTTGTTTGTCGAGGATGTAGACTGATGATAGGGCCACATCAATTAGTTAGGGACCTTCTCCTACTAAAGATACATCCATACGATGTCATCCTAGGCATCGACTGGATATTCTCTGTGTGTTCCATCATCGACTGTTTCCGAGGAAGGGTTTTTTTCTCAGACTTTGGCGGCCGGTGTGTTGTTTTCACCGGCGAGCGGGGCAGATAGAAGGGAAACAGGTGAGAGAAACCCCTCTTCTCCTTGATAGCTGAGCTGTCAGCAGAGTCAGTAGATGCTGAGATGGTAGAAGTTCCAGAGATTATCTGTGAGTTTATGGAAATATTTACTGAGGAGGTGACGACTCTACCCCCTTGGCGTGATATCGAGTTCGGGATAGACCTGTAGCCTGGCGCTCGACCGATCTTAATGGCTCCGTACCGGATGGCACCTTCAGAGCTACGGGAGTTGCGGATCCAGATTGATGATCTGATGAAGAGGGGTTATGTTCTCCCGAGTGCGTCACTGTGGGGTGCTCCAGTCTTGTTCGCAAAGAAGGCATATGGTGGTCTCAGGTTGTGCATAGACTACAGGAGGATGAATCAGGTGACGAACAAGAATTGCTACCCTCTTCCGAGGAAAGATGATCATTTCGACCAGCTGAAAGGGGCAGGATGGTTCTCGAAGATCGACCTGCGGTCTGGGTACCACCATCTGAGGGTGAAGGAGGGAGACATCTCGAAGATGGCATTCAGGTGCAGATATGGACACTTCGAGTTCATAGTCATGCCCTTCGGTGTTACGAACGCCCCAGCTGTGTTCATGGGTCTTATGAACTCTATCTTCTGGGAGTACCTGGATCGGTTCGTAGTTGTGTTCATCGACGACATCTTGGTCTACTCTAGATCAGAGGAGGACTATGTGGAACACCTGAGGATGGTTTTGGAGGTCCTCTAACAGCACCAGCTCTATGGGAAGTTGTCGAAATGCACGTTCTAGACATGAGAAGTGCACTTCCTCGAGCACGTGGTGTCCGAGAAGGGAGTAGCAGTGGACCCATCAAAATTTGAGGCAGTTGTTTCTTGGGCAGCACCCAAGAATGTGGAAAAGATCCGTAGATTCCTTGGGCTGGTAGGTTACTATAGGAGGGTCATAACCAAATTCTCTCGAGTGGCAGCCCCTTTGACAGCCCTGACCAAGAAAGACCAGGTTTTCGTGTGGAGCGAGCAGTGTGAGTTAGCCTTCATCTATCAAAAGGATAAGTTGGTCAGTGCCCCAGTGCTAAGATTGCAAGAAGAAGGGGCGGCTTATGAGGTGTTCTGTGATTCCTCAGGACAGGGCCTCGGATGTGTGTTAATGAAGCAACAAGGGGTGACCTCTTATGGGGGTAGGCAGCTACGCCCCCATGAGCATAATTACGCCACCCATGACCTGGAGCTTGCAGCAGTCATTTTTGCGCTAATGTTATGGTGGAACTACCTCATCGGAGAGCGCTTTATGGTCTTCACAGATCACAAAAGCTTGAGGTATATCTTCTCCCAGCAGGACCTTAACTTGCGACAGTGAAGATGGGTGGAGTTCCTACAGGATTACGAATTCGATATCTCTTATACTGAGGGCAAGGGCATTGTATTGGTCGATGCCTTGAGCAGGAGGACGTAGAAGGATACGGTCTGTAAGTCGGCGGATGCCTGGAAGGAGATGGAGGAGTTAGCTGCTTTACACCTGGACACGAGGATGGATAGAGGTAGAGGCTTCCTGTATCAGATGATAGTACATTCATCTCTGTTTCAGAAAGTGTAGGAGTCTCAGTGGGGAGACCTGGAGTGTGATGTGATTCTTGACCAGGTTGACCAGGGAAATGCTCCGGAAGGATGGCCAGAGGATGGTCAGAACCAGATGCTTTTCTAGAAAAGGTTGTTTGTTCCAGGAGTGATGCGCGTCAGGGTTCTCAATGAGTTCCACAACTCACCCCCAGCGGTACACCCAGGAGTTTCCAAGATGTACTAGGGACTGAAAGAACAGTTTTTGTGGCCCGGAGTGAAGCGAGAAGTGGCAGAGTTTGTGTCCAAATACTTAGTGTGTCAGCAAGTGAAGGCTGAACACCGAGTTCTAGGTTGCCTACTGCAGTCTCTAGATGTCCCCAAGTGGAAGTGGGATGACATCTCGATGGATTTCATCACGGGACTACCCAAGGTCCAAGGGGGATACGACACCATCTGGGTGGTAGTGGACAGGTTGACAAAATCGGCTCACTTTCTGGTAATCAGGGAGTCGAGTGTTGTGGATGCTTTGGCACGAAAGTATGTGGATGAGGTGGTGCGGTTTCATGGAGTTCCGAGGTATATAGTCTCGGATAGGGATTCACGATTTACCTCGCGAGTCTGGAGAGGATTGCAGCATGCTTTTGGCACCCAGTTACGCCTTAACACTGCTTTCCATTCCCAGACAGATGGACAAACCGAGAACACCATCCAGACATTGGAGGATATGCTGCGGGCATGTGTTCTGGACTCAGGAGGATCATGGGTGAAGTACTTGCCTCTGGTAGAGTTTTCATACAATAATAGCTACCACTCTACCATTGGCATGGCCCCATTTGAATGTTTGTACGGGAGGCCATATTGTTCTCCTGTGTGTTGGACCGAAGTAGGAGAGGCAGGCATCCTTGGCCCGGAGGTGGTGCAGAGCACGACTGAGAAGGTTCAACTCGTACGGGAAAGGATGAAGGCAGACCAGGACCGACAGAAGTCGTATGCGGATACCAGGAGGAGACCCTTGGAGTTTGAGGTTGGAGACCACGTGTTCTTGACGGTCTCCCCTCGGTGTGGGCAGCAGAGGTTTGGCAAGGGGAGTATGCTTTCTCCAAAGTTCATCGGACCCTTCGAAGTGTTGCGTCGGGTTGGAGAAGTGGCTTATCAGCTAGTGTTACCACTGCCACTACTGAGGATACATGATGTCTTTCATGTTTCCCAGCTCCGTCGGTATCTGCACAATGATTCACACATCCTTGATTGGGGTTAGTTGGACATCGAGGATGACATGACTTTTGTGGAGAGACCAGTGATGATCGAGGATCGCAATGAAAAGGTGCTTCGTGGGTGACCCATTCCCTTGGTTCGTGTGTTGTGGAGACATGGTGGGCTTGAGGAGAGTACGTGGGAGAGGGAAGCCTAGATGCGTACCCAATACCCAGAGTTTTTTTATGTTTTGTTCCTTGTTATGCCTATTGTGGTAGAACGTTTTGTCTTTTGGCTATGAAATGTACTAGTTTTCTTCCTCTGATTGTGTGTGAAAAGCCATGGCTATGGGGGAGGAGAGAACCCGACCCATAATCAAGACTCATTAAGGTGGATGCGATTAAACCCGTGCGGGCGAGTCAGTGCTGCCCAAAGCAGATAATATCTTGACATGGGGAAGGAAACTCCCCAACCCTCACATGTCTGGGCAGTTTTACATGATATGTTGCTTGGTTCGTGACAAGAAGGTGTTCTTAGTTAACAACGAGGTTCACTCTTGAGAGTTATCTTTCGAGGTGGTTGTTCGGACCCTCCCTTTCCTTCTGGGTTGTTTAAATTCTCGAGGATAAGAATAGTTTGAGAGGTATCTGATGTGATGACCCAGACTCTCTTGGTCCTTCCCTTTGCCAAAATTCGGGTCCTAATTGGTGAGACCGATCGGTGCGACCGATCGGTGAGACCGATCGGTGTGACCGATCGGTGAGACCAATCGGCATGACCGATCGGCGCGACCGATCGGCGTCACCCGGCCTTGTCGAGTTGTTTCCAGTAGCACTCCTTTTTGTGAAAATAGGGTTTTAAACCCTATTTTGAACTGTTTGAGCATGTTTTAAAGACCCGTAATGCACATAAGAGTTTTAATTAAATACTTAATGAATTAATGAGTCATTTTAAACCACCTGACCCCCTTTAATGATGAGTGGGGCCGCGTGGTCAACCCATGACCCCCACGCCTTATGCGGTTCAGCGTTTTTATCTCAACCATGCGGGGCTCTTATAAACTAAGGGTTAGCCATGGTTTCTCCTTTCCTCGATCGCAGCTTTTCACAAATAGCTTCTGGTCCATCGGGCGCGCTGCATCGTTATCCGTAAAGTTCCATGCCCGACCTAAACGTCGATCATCTATCAACAAGTAGGGAATTTCTCCTTTGCCTCTCTCTTTTGTGTATCATACGGGGTGGGCGTGTTTCTATTCTATAGAATTGGATAAACTAGACCTAAATGAAGATAATTAACTGGATTCTATAAATAAAGATGGGGGGCTGTGATCGTTATGTTGTTTATATTATGACCATCTTGTTGAGTCATGTTGGCTTATGCCTTCTGAAAATCGAGGTCGTTGGTGGTCATTGTTTGTGAACTAATGAACCCCTGCTGATGTTTTAAATGACTTGTTGTGGTTGTAACCTCGTGTTATGAAAAATAAATTGGTTGATCACGTATATCCATCCAAATAAATTGAGGCACCAGGATCAATCCTTCTGTGATAACCCCAGGTAAAACACACGAAAATTGAAATCATGGAACGTGTAAAATCTTTTAAACCCGAAAAAACAGGCAAGGACCTGCTTAGTGTAGGTGACGGTGGTTTGGTTGTTTCTTTCACGGGTCCATTTCTAGAGATGTGGGAGGGGATGGGATCCCCTGTTCTTTAATGCTTTTTGTGGTTGTGAGTTTTAAGACCCGGTGGTTACTTATCTATAACACAAACTCTGGTGGGAACCTCTGTTGATGAAAAATCTTTTGGGAGGGGACATAGGGTAGTGTCCTGGGATGTATTTGGTTCCAGTACTTTGGGGATCTCACGTTTTCTTTGTTGTTGTAACATTACAAGAAAATGTTTAAATTGATGCTTGATAGTTTACTTTCCTGGACTTATGTCTATGCTTATTAGTTTCCCAGTAGTGCTTAAACATAATTAAACATTATCACTTAACTTGAAACAAGAATGGGAAAAATGGGTTTTGTTGGCGAATGTTGTGACTAGGGACTTGGACGTTGTGGTGTTGTGTTCTGTAGGCTGGTTAGAAAAACCTAGGCTTTGGGTGATTGATTGTTACCTATATCTATACTTGTAGTTTTGTGTTTCTTATTCGCACCCCACCCAAGTTGAGCACTTAGTGTCGAACACCCCCATTTCATGGGGGAGGGTGTTTTCCCAACACTATTATTAGTGTCTGGTTATTAGCTCCTTTTCTGCTCCCTTTCCCGGATAGTCCAAGAATCTTTGGGCAGGTTGTGATGGCTTGAGGTCCATTATTATCCCTTGAACCTTCGAGCGGGGTAGTGTGGTGGTTGGCCAGGTGTGTGCGGAAGGTGGTTTCCCAAGTGTCTTTGGGATGAGGCCCAGGTGTCTTCGGGTGTGGAAGGTGATTTTCTAGCCTAAGGGTCTTCGGGAGTGGTGGTGGTTGTTCTGGCCTAGGTGTTTGTAGGTGTGGTTACATGTGATAGTTGTGGCCTAGGTGTTTTCGGGCGAGATTCAGCAGTGGGACTGCGTGTGGCAGTTATGGCCCTGGTGTGTGCGGGCGGGTGTGGCAGTGGGACTGTGGTGAGAATGGAGGGATTGGTCCGATGTGAAAAATGTCTCAATAACCAGTGGTAAAGTGGTGCAGGGTACCCAAAAATCGATGTTCTTTTATCATATATTACTTTACTTGCGTTATTTGGGGAGTGTGACTTGGTGAGGCTTGGGTGGATAGTTTACCTTGTTAGGTGTCTGGTTTACTTCTTTTCTCACGGGACATTAGCACATTCCCCCACTTGTGCATGATAGTCTTTGGTTTTCCCTACTGTTTGTACTCGTATGCTCACCCTATGTTTATAAAACTGCTTCAGGTTTCCTGGAGGACTTTAGGGATCACGCAGGACCTTACTAGCTCGGATCCTTGGAGTAGTTGCAGTTTTCGTTTTTCTTTCTTTGGTACTTACCTTTGTAGACACCTTTTTACACTTTGTGGCTTTTACTTTTGAAATGTGCATGTGGGGATGGTTTACTTTTCTCTTTACTTTTTTTTCTACCTTGGTGTTGTTGGGTTTCTTCTTCTTATCTCTCGATCGTATAAAATAAAAAGGTTAATTCCTTCCATTTGTGTGAAATTTCCATACCCTTGGTGCTAGTCGCCACTCCAGGACCTATTGAAGGTGGGTTTCGGGGGTCATTATCTATCCTTCAACTTAAAGAAGGAAGGGCCTGGCAATCTGCTAACCCTTCCCTCCTTTTGGTGAAGGCGGGTCTTGACATCTATACCCCATGGTTTTGACAGATTTGGAACCCAAGATGGAGTGAACTACAGATATCCTGTCAGTAAAGATGGATCCCATGAAACCGGAGGCACATCCAGAATCAGCTAATCCTAGACTAAAGGAGGACTGACCTATTCTTGTGGAATATGTGAGGCCTTGTGTGCAAAAATAAGTTATCTATGTCACTATGGTCGTGCCTCCTCACACCAGCAATAGCTGCAAGATGTTCTTCTAGGGCAGAAACATCCTCTCCTCAGGCCAGATGTGCAAAGATGCTCCTGGAATGTGAATGAAAATATTTCCTCACCTCAAGTATTGTAGAATAGATGGTTTCTCAGATAAATACCCCCTTCTCTTCTTCATCTCCCATGAAAACAAGATGCTCTGTTTTACATCCCTATAAATAGATTCAAATTGAATTTGAAAATAGTTCAAAAAAAAACTAATGAAAATTTATTGACTTACCATCCTTTTCATATCTATTCCATTTTGCGAATGATAAATTATAGACTTTAGTCTATATCTTGGCTAAAACTCAACCTTCTCCGAACGAAATAATCGATTCATAAGAACACCCAGAATACGAAACAATGCACATATGTGTAACAACCCAAAAAATCATTAATGAAAATTCTATTGTGTCTATTAAATATCTTTTTATGGTTATGTAAAATGTATGCACTTATTTGATTTTATATTTTGGATTTTAAAATACCGTTAAGAATTGTGACCATTTCTAATATATTGGTTGAACAATGATCACATGATTAGTATAAATATAGGAATTTAACAAATCCAATTTACTCAGGCAAAGGAAGCAATGGCTAATCAAGTAGAATTGCCCCATATGAAGCTTATTTGTTGTAGCTCATAAAGGAGGTGGTGTCATTGGGTTTCACTATTGACCAATACCACGCTGAGTTGGAATACGTTAATCTTGAGCAAAACCACCTATGATAGAAGTGAAAGTTGATAGAGATTACCACTCGAGCGATGTTATCCGAGTCACCCCAAGAGTCAGTCAACATCGCGTAACTTACCCTCAGGTATTATTCTAGTATTTTGAGGGGTTTTGTAATAATACCCTAGAATTATGATTATGTAAATTATTTTTGTATTTAAGAAAGAATATACTTTTATTTTTTTATTGATACTTTTTAAATAGTTTTTAAAGAACAAATAGTATTTTTTTTAGTTAATGTTCAACTAAGGAATCTATTTTGATATATTAATGGATTTTGGAATTAAATAATATTTTAATAAAATATTATAATTAAATTACTTTTTAATATATATAAAAGATCGTATAATTTTTATGAATACAGTTGTAATTTTTATTAATGTTTGAAAGCTATTTTTTCCAAAACCCATAAATTTTAGATAAATGTTATTTTTTATTTAAAAAGTAAAAATTCACATATTTGGAAAATTATTTGGATATAATGAATATTATTTTTTGGAATCAAGATGTTGAAATTATCCAACAGTGAATTTTTCATAACATTTTGAGATAGTTAATTTTTTTGGTCAAAAATAAATATCGTTGTAACGTCCCGAGTCCGGAGCCCCTGTACTGGTGCCCCGTACCTGGTTTGCCACATGATGTCAAGTGCATTTCCCTGAAGGACAGAGGCTTCCGACTAGCAACGAGGGCCTTGGTGAGTCGGTGGGGAAACTATGTCCTCATTCGGTAAGGTATACAAGGTAAGATAAGTACAATAAACAGCGGAAGCAGCAACCAACATGCATAACAACATAAACCAAACATCAGAAGCAATATAGATATATAACTATGATGAAAATGATGCAGCAGGTAAAAGTATCAAAGGAAAACAGAAAACACAACAACGTGATGAAGTACAACTGAAACCAAGAGAAAAAGAAAACAAATTAATCTCTTCAACATCGTGAGCCACGACTCTGTCCCATGGTCCCCAGCTCCTAATGCAGTCAAGATCCTAAAGTAGAAGGGCGCTTTCCCTTATCTATAAATCCAGCAACATAGTCTACTTGGGCCCAAAATCATGGCCCAAATAGGGTGTGAGATAAAATCCCATTAGGCAATCACCCAAATATTTGTGCCTAACAGTCAATGAATATATGGAAGTAAATAAACAAGAAGCAGTAAACTGAAAATCACAAGAAGCTACAATCCACAGTTCCAACAAGTAAAGTACACAAGCAAGCAACCAGCAACAAGAAGAAAAAAGGTAACCCTCTGGGTAGCTCTCACAGTCTAACCCCTATGGTTCAACCTATAGTACTAGCAACCCTCTAGGAGTCACACACAGTCTCACACCTCTGGTTCAGCTACGTAATTAAGCAGACTCTATGGGGAAGCACTCACCATCAATTCCCCCCTATAGTCTCATATCATGCTAAAGGCTCTCTGAGGAAGCACTCAACATCAATTCCCCATGTGGCCCATGTCGTGGATCTACAGACTCTCTGGGGAAGCACTCAACGTCAATTCCCCATATAGTCTCGCATCGTAATTAAAAGACACTCTAGAGAAGCCCTTCCGTCAATTCTCCCTTTGGTCTGCTACTCTAGGTTCTCACAGTCCTGATTATAACTAAACATGCTCAATTCATGTGTATCATCCAAGTAACCCTCATGAACTAATTGTATATCAACTAAGGCTCAACAGCAATAATAAGACAACAGTTCCACTATCCTATAACTAGGCATGGAAACTGGCAAAATGCCAAACAGGCAGAACAAGCATGGAAAAGAAATCTGAACACAAACAAATTACTCTAATCACAAGCAATAACCTATAATAAAGCAAACAAGCAAAGAAAGAAAATAGCAGGGGAAAATAGGAAACAGGTAATACCCCGTTCACGGGTATTGGTGGAAATTTTCACATAATACTCATCAACTTTCTTTAGAAAGGAACAAACCACCTACCTCGATCCAAGGATATCGATAAACGTGACCCTCGATGACAGATTCCTCTTAGAACAACGTAGATCTGAGAAAAAGAACGAAAAATTCATCCCACAATAACATGGAAATGAGGAGGAATCAAGAAACAAGGCTAAAGGAGAAGGAAGAACTCATGGCCGTGATTCCAACATAATTGACCATGATCGAATCGGAGAACGGATGGCGAGGAAGGACTCCGTCGAAGATCCGGTCATACGGTCACTCTTGTACAGTCGAAAACTGGAGAAGAAGAAGGAAATAGGGGTTAGGCGCAACCCCTGTCCATTTAATGAAAAAAAAAGTACACGGCGTGTACTTCAATTTTTCTGTACTCAGAATTAACCGGCCTCCACCTCAGCCTTACACACCGTGTGTGTGTGGCCCGGACACGACCATCACACAACTTCGAGCCGGAACAGAGTCCACGGCGTGTACTCAGAAACTACATGGCGTATACTTCTGAAATTTCCAGAAAATTTATTTTCCTTAAAAACTCCAGAAAAATTGAAAACATACCTGAACAATGATCCAGGTTCTTACAAACTTCCCTCCTTAAATAAATTTGTCCCCGAATTTCCCTAACGAGGTGGAGAAGAAGAATCCCCGAACAGCTCCAGTCACTACGATCGTACCTCAGCCTCCCTCTCCCAGGTCTCATCCTCTACTCACCCGTGCTTCCATAACACTCGTATCAGAGGAACAGACCGCCCAAGGAGAACTTCCGTACTACGATCGGCAATCCGGATAGGATGCTCCTCGAATGACGCATCCGCTTGAAGCTCGACTTCCTCAGGCTTAAAGACGTGAGATGGGTCTGAAAAGTAACGTCGGAGTTGAGAGACATGGAAGATGTCGTGCATGGACCGATACCTATGAGGTAGCTACAAATGATAGGCGACCGGACCCACTCTCTCCAAGACCTCGAATGGCCCGACGTACCGTGGTGAAAGGTTCCCCTGTCTACAAATCCTTTTGTGTCCCAATCTCGGTGTGACACATAGGAAAACCTGATCATCGACCTCAGACTCCAGAGGTTGTCACCGCTGATCAGCATAAGACTTCTACTGAGACTGTTCTGTAGCCATCCTCTTCCGAATTAGCTCTATTTGCTCTGAAGTCTCCTGTACAAGATGAGGTCCCAGCAAAGCTGCCTCTCCTGCCTCCAGCCAGCATAAGGGTGATCGGCATGGCCTACCGTACAAACCCTCGTATGGTGCCATCTGAATGGTCTCCTGGAAATTTTTGTTGTAGGAGAACTCCAGCAGAGGAATATGCTTCTCCCAAGAAGCACCAAATTCAAAGATGCAAGCTCGGAGCATATCCTCGAGCACCTGGATCGTGTGCTCAGACTGGCCATCAGTCTAGGGATGGTATGTTGTACACAAAAGTACATGTGTACCCAAGGCCTTTTTAAGTCCCTGCCATAACCGAGAGGTAAAGTCCGCATCTCTATCTAAAACAGTAGAGCGCGGAACTCCATGCAGACAAACAATCTCTCTGATGTAAAGTCATCCCAGATCATCGACCATGAAGTTCTCCTTGATCGGAAAGAAGTGAGAAACCTTCGTAAGTCTGTCGATGACAACACAAATAGCATCGTTCCCTCAAGGTGACCCCATCAACCCGGTCACGAAGTCCATCGCGACATTGTTCCACTTCCACTCCGGAATGGGCAACTGCTGTAAATGGCCTGCTGGTCACTAATGCTCTGATTTCACCTGCTGACAAGTAGAACATCTCATGACAAAACCAGCAACGTCCTTCTTCATACCTGGCCACCAGTACTGGAAATGAAGATCCTAATACATCTTTGTGATGCCAATATGAACAACCCAAACTGAGGAATGGAAATCCCACATCATCTCCTCGCAAATGTCTGTTGGCACCCATATGCGTCCTTGGAAACGCAAGATCTCATCCTCGCCCACTGTCCATCCAGGAAGAGGGTCCCCTCCAGACATACTCTCCCGTAGGACTAAGCCTTCCGAGTCTGATAGATGCCTCATCCGTACCCGATCATGTAGCAGGGAGGTAACAACTACAGAAGATAGAAAGGTCTATCCTCGTCTGTCGTGCACCTCCAGATGCATATCAGAGAATAGAGCCATCAGTTTCCACTCACTACTAGCCTCCTGAACTGCCTGAATCTGAGTTCTTCTGCTCAACGCATCTGCCACAGCGTTTCCCTTTCCCGGTGTATAGGCAAGCTTGAAATCAAAAGACAGAAGATAATCGACCCACCTGTGCTGCCTCAGATTCAGATCACACTGAGTGAAGATATACTTGAGACTCTTGTGGTCAGTGAAGACCACAAAGTACTCTCCCAGAAGATAGAGTCTCTAACAGCGCAAGGCATGAACAACAGCTGCCAACTCTAGATCGAGCGTAGGGTAGTTCCTCTCATGTGGCCTCAGCTG
The DNA here is from genome assembly GCA_963277665.1 of Viscum album. Classification (NCBI taxonomy): domain Eukaryota; kingdom Viridiplantae; phylum Streptophyta; class Magnoliopsida; order Santalales; family Viscaceae; genus Viscum; species Viscum album. Next base: position 914,258,745 of record OY728164.1, on the reverse strand, counting down.
CCGAGACCCATACGCAACAACTCCATCTCCCTGCATAAGCACAGCTCCCAACTCGATACCCGAAGCATCACAGTAAACAGTGTATCTCTTTCCTGGATCTGGCAATACTAGTATCGGTGCTGTCGTCAACCTCCCTTTTAGCTCCTGAAAGGCTGACTCACAAGAATTTGACCATATGAACTTTACCCCCTTCTTGGTCAGACCTGTCAAAGGTGCTGCTAGATGACAAAAGTCATGAATGAAGCGTCTGTAGTATCCAGCCATCCCTACGAAGCTCTGTAACTCGAAAATGTTCTTTGGATGCTCCCAGGAAACTACAACAATCACTTTATATGGGTCCACAGATACTCCTACCTCAGAGATGACGTGACCCAAGAAGTGAATCTGATCCATCCAGAAGTGGCACTTTGAGAGTTTAGCATAAAGCCGATGCTCTCTCAGTGTACTCTGAACGATCTCAAGATGTGTGGCATGGTCATGTCAAGTGTGAGAGTACACCAAGATATCATCCACGAAGACCACGACGAAGGAATCCAAGTAAATATGGAACACTCGGTTCATCAGTTCAATGAAAACTACAGGTGTGTTCATGAGTCCGAAAGGAATGAATGTATTCTTTTAAAGACCATACCTGCTCCTGACGGCTGTCAGAGGTATATCTGATGGTCTAACACGCAACTGATGATAACCGGACCTCAAGTGGATCTATGAGAACACCTGGGATCCTCGAAGATGATCGAAAAGGTCATCAATACTCAGAAAAGGATATCGTTTCTTGACTATCAACTGGTTCAGCTTCCGATAATCCTCACAAAGCCGAAGGGTATCGTGTGCCTTCTTCGCGAACAGAACAGACGAATCCCAAGGAGAAGTACTGGGTCGGATGAAACTATTAGCATGTAACTCCTCCAACTGCTTATTGAGCTCCTGCAACTTAGGAGTGTCCATCCTATATGGAAGAATGGACACCAGTGTCGCTCCTGTCATGAGCTCAACAGAGAAGTCTACCTCATTCTCTGGAGGAATACCCAAAAATTCCTCTGGAAAAACATCCCTGAAGTGATCCACCACTGGAGGAATGTCCGACTGTGGAGTCCCTTGATAATCTAGATAAATACTAGCAATCTGGGTCATCACTCCTCCTAGCCCAAAATTCTCGCGTCCTGCTCGACTCGCCCGAACGTCCCATTAGCCTCTATGAAGGAAAGATTCACCTTAGGGTGAAATGAAACTGACTCTACGGCAATAGCAGTCGACAACTACCTGGAACGGAATCAACCAGTCCATTCCAAGGATGACATCATAGCCTGTCATCGATAGGACATAGAGATCCCATAAGAAGTGATACCCTACAATATCGAGAGGGAACTCTCTACACTGACGTACACTAGATGTCATCATTCCCAAAGGTGTGTCTAGTGTCAATGAGTCGGCGGAATAAAAGACACAGAGTCCAAGGCTCTCCACAATGGAAAAAAATATAAAGCTATGTGTAGCACTAGTATCGAAAGGGCTGAAGATAAAACTGAGGGTACTAAAATTGTACCTCGAACAGTAAAAGGGACGAGATCCTGCTCATGATAAGTCTGCTGCACGGCGAAAGACCGGCCTACACCGAGGCCTTGCGCCCCTGACTGGCCACTCTGAGCTGAACCTCCCTGCTGGTGCTGAGGAATTAGTGGCTGACTACCACGGCCTCGACCTCCCCCATGGCCCGAAAGGCCGAAAGAACTCCAGTTCCCCGACTGGTGAGAGACTGGTGGGCCTGCTTCTGAATGAGGATTAATGGAAGAACCCCGTTCACCTGATGCTGGTGGGAAACATGGAAGAAATGATGAAGGTGACCCATCTTGCTGCAAGATCGGCATTCCATGGGGTCTCTCTGGAACTGTGGCCTCGTGTGCCCTATTCGGCCGCACAGGTAGCATGTCACATGGCTGCCTGATGATGTGTCTCGCTTCCTCGAATCATCGTGCGTAGGATCCCTATGGCGCTTCCTGCTGTCATCTGGAGGAAAGATGACTCTGGAAGCAGAACCGCCCTAGCTCGCAGCTCCGGATTCTCTCAGATTGTGCTCTGAAATCAGTGCCTAATTGACGATGGAAGTAATGGAAGTCAGCTGGAATATGTTCACCTACGAGCGGATCTCTCGCCTGAGTCCATCCTCAAACTTCCTCTCCAAGAACACCCCACTCCCATCCCGAAGGGGTGTAAAACGTTGTATATCAGTGAAACTAGAGGAATAATCCATGACAGATAGAGTACCCTGCTCTAAGCTCATGAACTCCTGGGCTCGATCAGCCCTCAGAGTCTCCGGGTAGAAGTAGTCGTAGAACACGCGCTGGAACTCCTCTCAAGCCATAGCCTGCTACTGACCCGCCTGTGAGATCACATTTCACCAGCTCTTGGTGGTGTCTCAGAGAATGAAGGTGGTGAGCCTGACCTACCTCTCTGGAGGCGTCTCCAAAAGCTTGAATATAGTCAGTATGGCTTTCAGCAATGACTCTTCAGCCTGAGGTCCTCCCTCCCCTGAGAACATGGGAGGATGCTACTGCGGAAAGACCCGCATCAAGTCTTCCATAGACGAGGTAGGAGGCGGTGCTCCCTGGAAGGCCTGCATCATCCTCATGAAACCTTCCCTGAACTGCGCATCAACGCCCGCGACTGGTACAACAACCTCTACAAAGGCTGGATCGGCTGGGGGATCAACATGAAGTCCCTGATCAGCCCTGTCTTGCGTCTGATCACTGCCCGACGACAGATGTACGACCGGAAGACGTCTCGGAGGCATAGTTCTGAAAGAATAAAAGCACACCTTAGGTCAAGAAAACATGGATAGAGAACAAAAGATTACAAAATGGGAACAGGGGAAGAAAACACACAAGATTTCAAAACATGACTACACGACGTGTATAAAACTACACGGCGTGTCTTCTTAAACCACTGACATGGGCGTGTACTCTTACCCTGCAAGTCGTGTACACTTCAAACTACATGGCGTATTGACCCCCACACATGGCGTATACGTGAAAACTATTCCCATGCCCGAGTCTCCTTACACGGCTATCCCACACGGTCCGACTCAACCCGAGACTACATGTCATGTTCGAATCAAACATGGCGTGCACTAGACGTGTCTTCGGCGGTCTGTGTTGTTGAGTACACGGTCGTCCACACGGTTGCACCTTACACGGCGTGCTCCAAACAAGCACAGCGTGCATAGGAAAAGGCGACACTGTCGCGTGTTGTTCATGAAATGGCCAGATACCTGGGCAAGACTACGCGGCGTGTTCCGAACGAACACGGCGTGCGGAAAGAAGGTCACGCCGGCCCATGTTGTTCGTGTCACGATCGAGTACCTGGACAGGACTAAACGGCATGTTCCATGTGGACACAGCGTGTTCTACCCGAGCTTCCCCGGCCCGTGTTGTTAGTGGCACGGTCAGGTACACGGCTCCGAACTCACATGGTGTGTACCAACGGTAAACGGCGTGTTCCTGAAGCTACTCCCACGACACTATGTTCTTCTCACACGGTTAGTGACACGGCTTGAAAACTACACGGTATGTATCTAAAAAGTACACGCCGTGTATTCTGGGTTTTTCTGGGCAGTAGCTCAGAAACTGTACAGAATCTCAGAACACAAAAACAAGGCAAAAAGTTCCAAATTTCTATCCGTGAGGGCCCATAACACCTCAAGAACCAAAATTTGGAGTTCACTTTAATCAAAAAAAAACAAACCGTTTTCTAACATAACAGCAGAAAATCTATCAAGCAACTATCACAACAGCATGCATAATCTACACAGAGCCTATCACCACAGCATGTAATCGCTAATTCACCCTAGATGGCATGGAAAGAATGCATGAAATGTGATTTTTACAAGTGCCTATATGATGCATGATATGGTATACCCTCATCTCATCGGGTTGCGACAGAAATAGAACCGAAATATCAAAACAATAACCACATAAGTCATACGAATCACTCTAGGTGAAAACATACCAACCATAAAATCTCAAAACCAGAATACTGCAATTAACGAGGTAGTATGGCTTTTCCCTGTACACGGGTTAGCTACTCCCAAGCACAGATTAATTCCAAGTATAGAATCCGTCCTATCCCTGGCTAAGGTCTCCAAACAGTAATGCAAGAGAAATGAACTCCTCTGATACCACTTTGTAACGTCCCGAGTCCGGAGCCCCTCCACTGGTGCCCCATAACTGGTTCGCCACATGACCTCAAGCGCGTTTCCCCGAATTCCAGAGGCTACCGACTAGCAGCGAGGGCCCTGGTGATTCTGTGGGGAAACTATGAACTCATTCTATAAGGTATAAAAGGTAAGAAAACCACAATAAACAGCGGAAGTAGCAACCAACATGCATAACAACAGAAACCAAATAGCGAAAGAAATGTAGATATATAACTATGATGAAAATGATGCAGCAGGTACAAGTATCAAAGGAAAACAGCAAACACAACAATGTTCTGAAGAACAACTAAAACCAAGTGCAAAAGAAAACAAAGTAATCTCCTCAGCATCGCGAGCCCCGGATCGGTCTCATGCTCCCCATCACCTGATGCAGTCAAGATCCTGAAGTAGAAGGGTGCTTTCCCTTATCTATACCTGTAGCAACATAGTCTTCTTTAGCCCAAATGAATGGCCCAAAAAGACTGTGAGATACAATCCCAATAGGCAATCACCGAAATATTTGTGCCTGACAGTCAATGAATACATGGCAGTAAATAAACAAGAAGCAGTAAACAAAAAAGCACAAGCAGCTACAATCCACAGTTCCAACAAGTAAAGTACACAAGCAAGAAACCAGCAACAAGAAGAAAAATGGTAACCCTTTGGGTAGCTCTCATAGTCTAACCCCTATGGTTCAACCTATAGTACTAGAAACCCTCTAGGAGGCACACACAGTCTCACCCCTCTGGTTTAGCTACATAATTAAGCACACTCTCTAGGGAAGCACTCACCGTCAGTTCCCCCTATAGTCTCATATTGTGATAAAGGCTCTATGGGGAAGCACTCAACGCCAATTTCCCATGTTGCCCGCATTGTGGATCTATAGACTCTCTGGGGAAGCACTCAACGTCAATTCCCCCTATATCCTCACATCTTAATTAAAGGACACTCTGGAGAAGCTCTTCGGTCAATTCTCTCTTTGGTCTTCTACTCTAGGGTCTCACGGTCCTGAGTATAACTAAACAAGCTCAACACGTGTGTATCTTCCAAGTAAACCTAAAGAACTACTTGGATATCAACTAAGGCTCAACAGCAATAATAAAACAACAGTTCCACTATCCTATAACTAGGCATGGAAATTGGAAAAATGCCAAACAGGAAGAACAAGCATGGAAAAGCAATCTGAGCACAAAAAAATAACTCTAATCACAAGAAATAACCTCTACTAAAGAAAACAAGCAAAGCAGGCAAACAGAAGGGGAAAAACAAGAAATACGCAATACCATGTTCATGGGTATTGGTGGAAATTTTCACATAATACTTATCAACTTTCTACAGAAAGGCACAAACCACCTACCTCGATCTGAGGAGATCGATATACGTGAACCTCGACAACAGATTCCTCATAGAACAATGTATATCTGAGAAAATTCACAAAACTTGCATCCCATGATAACATGGAAACGAGGAGGAATCAAGAAACAAGGCTAAAAAAGAAGGAAGAACTCACCACTATGATTCCATTGCAACTGACCGTGCTCAAATCGGAGAACGGACGGTGAGGCATGACTCTGTCGAAGATCTGGTCGTACGGTCGCTCTCGGATGGTTGAAAACTAGAGAAGAAGATGGAAATAGGGGTTAGGTGTGACCCCGGTCCATTTAATAAAAAAAATAAATTTCACGGTGTGTACTTCTTGAGTACACGGCGTGTACTTAAATTTTTCAGTACTCTGAATTAACCGGACTCCACCTCAGTCTTACACACCGTGTGTGTGGGCCGGACATGGCTAGCACACGGCTTCAAGCCAGAACAGAGTAAACGGCATGTACTTCTGAAATTTCCAGAAAATTTATTTTCCTTAAAAACTCCAGAAAAATAGAAAACATACCTGAACGAAGATCCGGGTTTTTACAACCATTTAAAAAATTAATGTGATTTATGAAATCATAATGACCTAATAGTGATGTAATAAAATTCTATATACATTATTTTCGGACAAAATATGTTTTAACATTAAAATAATGTGATTTTAGGTTTGATTTATTTATTTTACAGATCTTATGTGGACCCTACAAGAGTTATAAAACATTTTAGATTTTTAAATTGATTTCCTTCAGAGTGTGGTTCACATCCACATAAAAACCCTATTATATTAATAATTTAGCCCATTTTCCTTATTAAATATTGTTTTCCACTCCCCTTTTTCAAAAACAAGGGGAAAAAACCATTGGTTGGTTTGTGGTTTTGATTAGTTTAATGTGTGGTGTCCCAAACCTAAATAATAAATAATTTTCTCTCTTTTCCTATATAAACCCACCCAGGCTCCCACTTCATTTTCACTCAAATCCTTTGTACTTTATTCAGCCTCTACTATACTACCCCTAGAATCATCCCATGGTTCCCCAAGCTCCCAAAAACTATCTCTCAGGCCCCTTCCAAGCCTTTGGGATCACACTTCCAAATAGGGGATTCTCACATTCCTTATTTATGTCTAAGTTTATTTATATTGTTATGCCCTTTTATTTTTAATTATTAAATATGGGGTATGATTTCTCACCTCCCCCATACTTACCAAATAATGTTTTAATAATGATATATCCCATTTATCTCTCATTAATTCCTCCTATTTACACCTATTACCATGCCGAAATTCCGTAAGAAATTTCTCTCTTCTCATTTACATTCAACCAATTATTTTGTATTACTTATCTACATTTCATTAAATTTATTGGGAAATGTATCTATATGACCCCCTTGATTTCCATTTCAATTATATATGATGATACACCCATTTATCTCTCATCACCCATTTTTTGAGTTCTTATGTCACATCGTTATGCTGCTGAAATTGCACCGCATTTTTCCAAGAAAAGATTATTGTGTAGTGTATAACATACCCATGTATCTATCTAGGTTATTCACCTTTATGAACATATACATATTTATTGTTACTTTCTTATATTTATTCCACATTCCGTAATCGTGTAATAACTTATGATGTTAATGAATCCATGTTGTATGATCTATGTGGAACACTTATGCATGAAATGAAATGATTATGAAGGGTGTGCCCTAATAGTGCTCCAATGCATTGGGTAAAGTATAGTATAATGATACGTCATTTTCAATGAGTGTTGACTCATGATAACTCATGTGAAACGAGGGTTTAATCGTGCTTCATGTGCAATGAGTGTTTACTCAAGCTCCATGTGCAATGAGCTACGACCCATGCTAATATCTTGTTAAATGTTGTTGTCACATCTTCATGTTATGATTATCAGGATTTATCATGCCTTTATGTTCATGTTTCTCTTGTGCTCTATTTATATGCATATTTCCTAACATTCATTATATTCCCCTTTTTATTCCATGTTTATTCCCTTATTGGGCGTTATAGCTCACCTTTTTTTATGCATGTCCTCATGTTATCCCATGCAATGCGAAATTTGAGGGAATGTAGTTGTTATGTAATGGAATTTTTTAACAAATATTTCATGCTTCATGGTTTAATCCATTATGTAATGTTACTAATCCCCAAATACACTGGAACTCCCAATCTCTTATGTTGTATCAACTGAAGATTTTATGTAATAAATCATGTCTAAGTGTGTAATTAAAATCAGGGTTGTTATAGTTGGTATTAGAGGATAGGTTTAGTTATTTTTGGGATTAGGATTAGAAAACCCTTCTGAAGCATCAGAGACTAGAATAAGTAAAATAAAAAACATGCCTATGTTTTGGTGAGTATTTAGTAGGTGGTTTATCACTAAAATACATCCATGTTTGGATACGAGCTGGTAAAGGCGGCTCTGGCATAGATGTACCTAGGAGTGAAAACTCCGACAAGGAGTTGCATTCTTGACTAGGGGTATCCTGGTATAGGTCAACAAGCATTACTACACTCTTGGTTTCAAAACTCCCATGGGATATGCTTTGGTAAATTAACAATCTTATAATGAACCATTATTAAGGGAATTAAAAAAATCCTCTAAGAATACATGTTAGAAAGTAGATCATGGATAACATATATTGAATCTTATAGATTCATAATTTAAGGAAATAAATGTAATTAATAGTTCATCAATTTCTTCTTTGGATTACCCTTTATGTGTTAACCCTAACATTCCTTTCATTACGGAATAATAAATCGTTAGACTTCAAGTAGTTTAAAATCACATTTTGATCATGTCTTGAGGGTAACTCAAAATTTGATATGTTTCATCAGCAGGATAAAGGATATTTTTGAGATGGAAGGGGAAGAACCTCATAAAAAACTATTTTCCCTTCCTGAGGACTTACTAGCTGAATTATTTCGAAGTCAAGCTCTCATTGCATCGAAACCTTTTCCAATTTCCAACTTTTCTGCAAGACACTCTACAACATATCAAACACCTCCTCCATACCACAGAATCATTACGGATCATGGCTCACCTATTTTCAAATATCAATCTCCCATCTCTCCTACCTTTCAAGAAGAGGTTGTTACCATTAGGGTATTTTCAAATATTTCACCCTATCTAGAGAGTATGAGGTTATATTTTAGTTTATAATAGCTACCGATGAGGCAAACCTCCGAGCATCCTATATATATATATATTCTTTTCTTACACTATTTTTTGGAATCATAGAAAATATATTAGAAGTACCACATTTCAAAAATATTAAATATGACTATGTCAGACTATTTTAAAAATACCAGGTACGTGGTGATGTTATGAAACTATACGTTAGAAACAATTTTTTTCATAAAGTAAAACAAATTTTCCATCAGTATGATCCATGTTTCCTAGACTACATATGGACTAAGGAAGTGGAAGGTTTTGAATGAGCATTGAAGTATTGTTGCACTAAGTGGACCCATTATCTCTGTGACCAAAATGATAATGAGGGTTGGGGAATGCTTAATTGTGGTTGGTAAGTAACCCTGTGGTCATGTTTAAATATCAGAGTTCTTTTATATATGTAATAAAATTATGAGGATGAAATTTTTTTAAGAGGGGATGTTTTTGATGACCTAAAAAAATTTATTAATGAAAATTTATCTTGGTCTATTTTAATTTCATATTATGGTTATGTAAAACATATGAATTTATTTGGTTGTATGTTTTGGATTTTAAAATATAGTTTGGAATTGTGATCATTTCTAATATATTCATTGAACAGTGATCGCATGATTAGTATAAATATTGGGCTTTAACAAATCCAATTTACTTAGAAAAAGGAAGCAATGGCCTCATCCAGAAGACTTTCCCCATACGAAACTCATTTTTTGGGACTCGGAAAGGATTTGGAGTCATTTGAAATCTCTCTTGACCAAGCCAAATCCACGATTGAATACATTAATCTTGAGTGCAACCATCTATAGAATAAGTGGATGTTGATATAGATTACCACTCAGGTGATGTTATCCTAGTCACCCCAAGAGTCTATCACCATCGTGCACCTTACCCAAATGTCATATGTAGGTTTTTAAGGGGTTATGTAACAATACCCTATCATTATGATTATTTACATTATTTTTGTATATAATAACGAAGATACTTTAATTTTAGTATTGTTAAATGGTAAATAGTTTTTAAATCATAAATAGTTTTTCTAGTTAATGTTTATCTAAGGAATCTATTTTGATAAATTAATGGATTTTGGAATTAAATAATATTTTAATAAAATATTATAAGTAAATAACTTTTTATTATGTATAAATGATCATATAATTTTTATGAATACAAATGTAATTTTTATTATGGTTTGAAAGCTATTTTTGTAGAACCCCGTGATTTTTTTATAAATATAAGTTTTAATTTTAAAAGTGAAAATTCAAATATTTAGAAAATTAATTGGATAAAATTAATATTTTTTTGGAATCAGGATGTCAAAATTAACCAATGGTAATTTTTTCATAATTTTCTAAGACAATTGAATTTTTGGGTAAAAATTGAATACTATTTAATTATATAATGTGTTTTATGACATCATAATGACCCAATAGTGACGAAATAAAATACTATAAAAATTATTTTTAGATAACATATGTTTTACCAACATTATGTTCATCCATAATATGTTTTAACATTAAAATAATGTGATTTTAGATTTCTTTGATTTACTTTAATAATCTTTTGTAGACCCTTCAGGACTTATAAAACATTTTATATTTTTAAATTTATTTCGATCAGTTTGTGACTCACCTCCACATAGAAAAACCTATTATTTTAAGAATTTCGGCCAATGGAATTATAAAATATTATTTTCCACTCCCCTTTGTCAAAACCCATGGGAAAAACCCATGGGTCGGTTTATGGTTTTGATGAGTTTAATGTGTGGTGTCCCAAACCTAAATAATAACAAATTCCCTATCTTTCCTATATAAACTCACCCAATCTCTCACTTCCACTTCACTAAAAGCCTTTTTAGTTCCTCCAACCTCTTCCCTCCTCTCCCTAAAATCCTCTCAAGGTGCCCCAAGCTTCCAAGAAGTCTCTCTAGCCACTCCCAAGCCTTTGGAATCACACTTCCAAGTAAGTCACTACTAGAAAGAGGATCTTTCCCCATTAATTTATCCCCATGGTTTAGAAAAAATGTGGGGATATCTCTTTTTTTTAATATATATTCCCAAGGATTTAAAAAACCATGGGAAACTTATACCAAATTCCCCGGATTCCATTGGGCTTCTCCTCCCCCTTACCCTCGCTTCCATCGCCCTCTTAATCTTCCAGGCTTCCCTGACTCCTAGACCTCTTCTTCTTCCTCACTTCCCCAACTCCCGGACCTCTCCTCCCCTTCCTTACCACCGCCTGCCGTCCATCCGTGTAGAGACCCAAATCTTTACGTATATAGACATTGCATTACTTTTTCGGAATACTTAGTACATAACAAAAACATACACACAAGGACCGTAATAGTTTAGTGTCTTTAGAAACTCAGAATATAATCTTCTAATCATGGTGAAAGATCTTCAACATATCCTATAAAGATCTTATTTTTTTAAACCTAAATCCTTTATTTATGTCCTGGGGAAAAGAAAACATAAAAGGGTGAGCTCAAATGCTCATTAAGGGTAAACAAAAGAAATATGAATCATGTCATATTCATAAGAACATATCTTTTGGAAATCTTAACATGCAAAAGAGATCATAATTTCATAACATGGGATAAATCATAGTAGTGAAATGGAATCCCAATAATCATAACATAAAACATGAAACTTTGTGGAATACACACATAATCATAGTGAATCAGTTCTTATTAGTCAAGACTCATTTCCAATACTATCTTAATGGACAAAGTCCCTTTCTGAACCGAGTTCACTCCTCGTTTCAGTCCTGTTTCACTGAACCGGTATAACCTACCGTTCCAGCCATGTCTATCTCATGAGATATAAAATCTTTACCCAATGCATTGGAGGGAGATATAGGTCCCACCAATCTCATAATGATACCATTCTCATGTGTTCCACAAAATCATAAACCATACATTATAGCATAACCCGTGTAATAAAAATGGGAATCTTAAACATCGTGACATCATCAAACAATTAATATAAGATAAAGGAATTCATAAAAATATTTCCATCACAACATAATCAAATCAATGTAATAATAGGGATAGAAACAGAGCCCTATATTATCTTAGATGGAAAATAATTTTGATAAAACTCTTGAACTCCATTCTTGAGGAAAATATCCTGTCTACTTCAAAAACATTTTTCCTTTATTAACATGTCAAACAATTTTAAAATAAAATAATTTGATTAAAAACAAACTTGAAAACTTGTAAGGGAATCTTCTTGGAAATAATTTTTTAAAAATCCATTCATGTCGTATAAGTAAAAATAAAACATTCTTTTCATACTTTTGTCGGAAAAGTCAAAAAGTACCTCGTACGAAAAAAGATAAAAGATTCCATTCATATATTTTACTAAAAACTCACCAAAGGGTAAAATTGGATTTAAAAAATTGTAGGTGAATGTAAATAATATTACATATTGAGGAAACATCGATGTGGATGATAAAATACACCCCAGTAAATTTCAAAGTATAAACAATCTCGGATAAAAATGAGATTGTGATATTTCCCTTACCTTAGGTCTGATTTGCTTCATAAGTGTCCGAACCTCCTATATAATGATTTAAATAATGTCATTTACTTATCATATTAATTGTTATGATATCATATATGGTTCACTTATGACTTTATATTACCCGTTCTTTTGTAAATTCCATGTTAAAGAGCTTTTTGGGTAAAATTGTTTCATTTGTCATTCGTGTTTTGACTTGTAATTATTCATATGATTACATAGATCATGATTACTTAATTCCAGAATATAAAACATGGGTTAAATATAATATATATTTAGAATATACATATATATAATAATTCAGAAAATGGAAAGAAATACACCGTTCATGGAGACGGTAGGCCGTACGTACGCATGAACTTTGTTTTCGTTTCCTTATTGAGTTGAATGGAATTAAGTAGATGACATACATATTTATACCCATAAATAAACTATAATTATTATGTAATATATTTCATGATTACTTATTATATATACTTTATAAACATTCATGAATGGTTAAAGTGGAGAATGAATCTCATCTCGTCGTGGAGACGGTAGTCCGTACGTACGCACTAGCGATGATATCGTTCTCATGATCGTGGGACTATATTGGAGTGTATGTATACTATTTAAGAATCAATATCACTTTAAAATAATCATATATAGTTATTATTTACACCATTATACCCATCCAGGTAAGGTGGTGGTGGAAAATAGATTTCACCACGGCGTGGAGACGGTATTCCGTACGTACGCACGCGCGGTGATTTCATTTTCCGTAGGATGAATAGATGGTGAAATAGGGTTGTTTCATACTTATAATAACATAACAGTATATTAGTGATACTGATGTTATTACTTCATAATGAAAAAACTAAATAAGAAGAAGCGGACGAAGAAATAAAGTTGAAAGAATCGGTAACGGAAATTACCTCTTCTTTGAAGCGCCTCTTTGAGACCTCCTCTTAGGGCACTAAAATTGGTCTTTGAGGAAGACCAGAACCTCTAGTATGTTTCTAGGGAAGTGGATAAGAGAATTTGGCAGAGTTTGGCCGAGCATGAAGGCTCAATGTGTTGTGAGGAAGAGAGGAAGGGGGTGCCCTTTTATAAGGGAGGAGAGGGACACCTTTGGAATAACTAAAAATATTGTTTTATTATAAAGCCAAATTCGGTTTTAAATAGCTCCAAATTGATTTATTACGAAGCTAAGGTGGGGATGGGTCGAAATATTCTCATACAATAGAATTTATACAAGTTTAGGTTCCTATTTTAACCTTATCATTTATATTTAACTTTAAGTTAGATAATTTTACTTTTACCGTGTCTTCTTGTTTTCTTACACTATAAGGTTAATAAACATACAATAAGAAGCCAAACGAACCCCAAGTTGTTTATTATTAATATATATAACCTTATCTAAGTCATTTGGCCGAACCTTAGATTTTTAGGAATAAAATAACAATTAATAATATAATATTTGTTTTAAAAACTATTTTATGTCAATTTTGACACAATTTAGTAATTGATTTTTGTGAAAATCATAACAGAATTATTAGTTCGCAAAAAAATTAATTAAATCAATACTAACATGTCATATTAACCTATAAAATTATTTTAATTCATAAAAAGTCTTATATTACATTTATTTGGGTATTTATAACATCAATTATGTCAATATTTCATTAATAAGACAATTACTGCATCATCTTTGTGTCATAATAAATAATAATTATTTAATCCCTAAAAATTATAAATAAATTCCTATCATGTAGATAATTGTATTATCTCTCCGGAGACTATTCATGTTCGAAGTTTCATGAAGTGTATCACTAAATTAAAATTATTATACTTATAAGATTTAAGAAAGTGACATGTTATCACATTCTTTGGTTTTAATAATAATTAAATTATTTTCATGGAAAAAGTCTATTAAATGAATCAAATTCGACCCTTAGGTGATATGGGGCGACTCTTAGTCATACAATAGGATTTTGACATGTGTTAGGTTAATTTTATAATATTATATTTACCCTTAATTACCCGATATACCTTTAACTATGATAAATAAAATTTACCGTAGTTATTATTCATAATTCTCAAAAATAAAAAGTAGCTTATTAACATAATTTGGATCCACTGATTCCAAATATGTAATCAATTTTTCCAAATTCAATACACAAAAGTTGCATAAATTAAATTAAAATTAATCCCATTGTCGAAAGAAAACAGGTTTTTCTTTAAAACAATGCAAAAGATTGAATTGATTTATCCTACGAATTCAAGGTAGAATCAATTATAATGAAATAAATTATATTAAATGGTAAAAATATATTATATTTATACTTTAAAACCATTAAATATTATAATTTAACCATATAAATTATTGAGATGAAAAAAGTTGTTTTTAATTAAAATATAGCGTGTTTTTACTATTCATCATAATATGAAAGTTACCAGAATGATATGAAAATTTATCCAAAGTAAATTTTTATTTCATGATTTCAAAGAAGAATTCTATTTTTTCAAATTGAACTTATAAACATGATATAAAATAGATTTAAAATGGGTGCACCATCAAAAGGTGGTAAAACTGCATTTTTTTGAAAAATACTTATTTTACCCGAAAAATTTATTTTGTTCTTATACCATGTTTTAGAAAATGTGCAAGACGAATAATAATGCTATAAGATTAAAAATTTAGTTAATACTATTCATAAGTGATAGTTCATAATAATATTATAATAATATATCGTTGTTTAGTAAAACCTGGAATTGCGTACAATACACGCTATCGAGGAAGGTCGTGATTGTGTGTAATGCAAGCCAAGACAGGGTTGTGTGCTGTGCAAGAATCCTTCATTGTTTCATATAACATAATCCAATCATTTTTCATTTATACATTGAATATATATATATATATTTATACACTCAATGTTGAGTATAATAACTATTATCAAAATTGTGTGTAACACGATCCAAGAATAGTGTTGTGTATACTGCATGCTAATACGGTGTTGCGTATAGCGCAAGGTAATCATGGTGTAGCATACAACACAAGACATTAATGAAATTAAAATAATATTTTTCATAAAATCTCGGGGTGTTACAATCCGACCTCCGCTGCTTGGCCCTCCCCTCCCCTCGCCGACCTCCACCTCCCTGTCCTCCGACCACCGAGTCCCGGCCATCTCCTCTCCTCCCTGACCTCCGTCTCTGCTCCCGACCTCGCTCCCGGCCTTCATCTCAGCCTCAATGTCCTGGACTCTGCCTCCCTACCCCCAGATCCATATATATCTCCCCTCTTGGATCCCTCTCCTCCTAGACTTGGCCTCCACCTCAACTTTCTCCATCTTCGGCAATGTCCCATCCCAGCCTCCGCCACCCTGCCCCCAGCTCTGGACACGTGGTATGAAATTTCTTCTCCTTGTTTTTCTAGTGGTTGAGATCTCTTCCATTGAATTGGTTTTTTGAGATATCAACTATCAAACTTATCATGCTTTCAATATAAATCTTATGAAAGACATCAACATATGTGTTTGATCAACAAGTGAACCTAGAGTTTGGTTTGGAGTAAAAAGGTGATGCTAAGAATTTAATGGGTGGATGAAGAGGGATTTTTTTTTGTTTGGTATCATATCTTTCAGGATTTTCAGCCTCTATATTATTTTCAAATGTGTTTGAATCTGGTGATTCATTCATTGAAATATATTCCTTTTGAATTTTCTTTATTTCTATCCCTATAATTATGCTCTATTCCAAGGATTTCAGAATTCTTAATCATTTTGGTAATGCATTCAAGGTATTCTTATAGGATGATTAGTTGGAAATGACAAAAAATCATCCCATTCAATCTAGGTTCTGTATTTAATCAAGACTATATCAAACTCTTATATATTTCATTCAGTTTATTTTTTATTATGGTACTAGTGGTATCCCTAATAATCTTTATGAAGGTAATACTATGTATTTTCATCACTTTGACCTTTTGGAGAGTCACCTGGATTGATGTCTCAAAGTTCTTATAGTGGTTTGATATATACTTCCTTTTCATTTTTCGACAAGTGTTGATGGTCTTGTAGAGTTTATTACTAATTTTAAGCTTGAATTAGAATTATATGTTGTTGTTATGGAGCTAAGGATAGAGCCTCTTCCACAGCTTCATGAGCTGGGTGGAGGCTTTGGTAGGAGAGAAAGGGGTGGAAAAGAGCCTCCTAAAATCTGTTTACTAGTTTTGTAGTGAACTCACCAACAAATTATGGTGTAGTGAGTCTAGGATTCTCATTTGTGATGGGGGCTCTATTAATCCTCCTTCAGATATATTTTAGGAGTTAATATAGAAAAAAATTCGATATTTGTTGTGAATCCCCTAATGGCATTGAGGAATGGAGGATCCTTTAAGAAATCCAAGGTTAAATTTTTCCTCACTCAGGGGGAAGGATCTTTCAGTAGTAGTTCTTCGTCATGGGGTGGGGTGAGGGGAGAGATAATCTCATGATCCTCCTATGTAATGAGTTTTTCCTTGTATTAGTGATACCACTCTTTTTAGTCACATGGGGTCTTCATGTAATTCACAAAATAGGGTTGGAATTTGTTCATGGATTTCTAGAATTACTATTACAGAGTGACCCATATCTTTATAGGAATCCATTCTAACATACTCCAAGATATGGGTATTTATGAAAGTAGTGGAGACCAGTAGGCATGGAGTATGCAAATTCACAAAAAAATTGAAGGTTTCTTTGGTTCCATATTGTGATGTTTACCCCAAGTATTCTTTTTCATATAAAATAGAGTGTCAAGAATCTTCAAAAATAATATAAAAATATACTATATTATTTTTTCCATGCATTCTATGTTTCATAAAGTTTCTTATATATCTTAAATAGAGTCTCATTTTGAGAAACCAAGATAGAGATTGAATCTAAAATGTGAATTCTACCACATTCATGGCTTAAGATTTATTTTAATTGGGACTCCTGGGTGTTTTTGGTCATGATATGATTAATTAAGTAATTTATTGATTTTTTTAATTGGTTATTAAACTTAGAAACCTTGGAATTTCTTTATTTAATCTATATTATGAAATCTCTCTAGGGTAACTTGTTCTATGACCACATGAACCTTAGAGGGAGAGGAAGAAGAAGATATTGCGGGTGCATGGTGGTGATGAAAAATCAGGGAAGAAATATCTGTTTTTTAGTGATTCTTATAAAAAATAGCTTGGTTGTGACATGGAATCAAATCAACATTATTTCACCATCACGGTAGGGAATTTATATATATATATTTATCCACATTTTTTCATGATTTAAACATGGAATAATATTCATTAAATTGAATCAATATTCAGGTAGCAGATGGCCTTTTTAACTTATGATATTTGGTTGAAATTATGATATTGGGATAACTGATATTGGGAATAGAAATTACTTCTTTGTTCATTTATTGTATGTGAACGTAGATTATTTCTAATCATACAGGATCATCATTTCCATTCTTGTGGTTTCTTTTAATTCTCCCACTATTATTTACATGTTCATCAATAACTTTAGATTTTAGCTGGTGATTCAACTAATATCACAAATTCATTATATTACACAATTAAAATAGGTTTTTTATTTTTAAATTGTGTGTTCTCCATGTTGGATTATAGTGCGAGGATGGATTATGGGATAAGATAAAATGGGATAGGGGAGTTTGGATTTGGGGTTTCTTTATGAATAACAATATGCACATTGACTAGATTGTGATATGAATCATAAATCTAGGTACCAAAGGATAGAAACAAATTTACATAGGTGGCATTATCATGTTTACCATGAAAAAAATGAAATTCAAGTGATATATGAAGAAAAATAAGATAAATTAGAAATGAATCGAGGACTAGAGTAATGTTTGGATATTAGAACCCAACTACATGGCGTATAGTTCGAAATAACACAAATCATGTACTTTGGTAGGTAAAATAGCTAGGGATTCTAGGATACGTTAAATACCACACATTGTGTGGTTAAATCATAGCATATATTACCCTTATCTAGATTTTTTTTGTATAGGGAATATACACCCAGGAAGCCCGAGTAGCCTCACAAACCATGAGGTTTAATATCACATTCCATTTTTACTTGATAGAACATGACATGTGAAGATGGAGAACCTGCCAACTATCCCTATGGATCCTGCACACCATGTTCACCTCTCCACACATATTAGAGTCATATTTCTACTTCCCCTTCTTGGGTTTTGTACATGGGATATCAATTTCATAAGGGATATATGATTTTTCCCTTGGGAACACATCATATAACTATACCAAGACTATACTGTGGCCTAGAATCTTCATTCAGGATTATATTTTTACATATAATCAGTACCTTAAAAATAACCTTACACATTGGAAATGATGGTGGAGCTACTCTTAAAGATAGTTATGTACCATGTGATGAATCCAGCATGATCAATCGTATCAACATTATAGTAAACATGCTTGTCTATTAATAATTCTTATTAAATATAATCCCTCCTTGATGATAAATTTACACCTAGGAATAATTTCATCTCACCATTCCTAGGAAGGGTTATAAATTTACGCCATTGGTTTGGGGCATAAGATCATCTAACTATAGATCAGATAGGGTTGGTATTCTCACCACCATTATGGGGTGTGATATCTTCAATATATTTATTTGGTATTACCTTTTTTTGAAGAAGAAATTTTATTTAAATAAAAAACCATCAAATGATAAAAAAAATGTATAAATAAGGGAAGAAGTTATTGAGTTGTAAGGATTATTATCTTTTCCAAAACCTATAGTAATAATATCAATGGGAACATGTACTAGCATTAAGGAGATGGAGAAATAATGCCTCGAGCCTAGACACCCTATTTTAAGTGACATTCCTAAGGAAGATTCAGTGGCCTTAGAATATCAAATCCAAACTAAGAATGAAGGGATAATATGTAGGTAGGATAATATATAAGTTTGCCTAACTCCAACTGTCAAAGACAGTAACATACAAAGAACATAAACATAAAATATTTTCTAAGGGAAAGAATTCTACTATTGTAAACACATTTAAGGTTTTTTGTTTGGACCATAGATGAAAAGATGGAACTGATCCAAAATATAATTTTGACCATATTATATACTCTAAGGAATAGATAGTGACATTGGAATTTAGAAGAATGGTAGTATTATAACCCATAGCTTATGATGGAGGTATTACAACCAAATAGATCAAGTCTAATCTAGTTAACTCATCATTCAAAATTAAATGAGGGTACACCATAAGAATACAAAACAGTAATCAATGACATTTGATACAGAAGACATTACCTAAATCCCAAGGGAGATTCCCTTGGTCTTTTCACTTCAATTTCCCTCATTTTCATTTCATATGATAACCCTAATCATGGTGTGTAAAATTTAGTGTTCAATATTAATCTAATAACGTGATTTTTATTTTTCAATTGATTTTAAATTCAATTATTTTACCAAAAAGACCTTTTCCTTTTTAATAGTTTGGTTGTGACTTGTTTCACTCTGTATGCAGTAGGTGTTTCAAGGTAATTATTTTATTAAAAAAGTATAAGAAGTTATTTAGTTTATTAAATTCATATTCTATTATATTCATACAATTATTTGATACCCATGATTGTTTTATATAAATTATCTAAATGATTTTCATTAATTCTTGGAGATGAAGTGGTTTTCTTTAATTTTTTTCCCATCTTTGAATTAATATTTTACCCATGGTAAATATTAAATTACATGAATATGGGACTTTTTTAAAATATTTTTGATGATGTCTGAATGTTTTTATCTCTCCCTTGATTTTTAAATGAAATAACCCATGTTTAAGGGTGTGTTTTAATGTTAAAAGTTGATTTTTTTTATGTTACACCTAAGGGGGGAAAAACTTTTTTATCTCTCCCTTAGTTCAACTATAATGACCCATAAAACTCTATAATAGACATGAAATATTTCTTGGAAAATTATGGTTTACCTTGTTGAACATCCCTTTATAGGATAGAGGTAAGAATTTTATCTCTGATACTAAAAGGGTTGAAATTGGATATAAAAATAAAGGCACTTTCAATACAAATGTGAATTAACTATTAAGTTTTTATGTTATAATAGTTTTATTTTCTATAGTAAATTCCTTTTTTAATTATGGTTTACATTATACATTTGAAGATAAATTTTATTTTTCTTGTTATAGAATGGATAGAATATGAATGTATCGTACCGATAGGATTTCAACAGTGTTTCAAAATAATTTGGAGAATTTTTTAGATTTTTCATTTGACAGTGCTTCAGATTGAGATTGAATATAGTGTCCATGATATAAATGTGTTGGAAGACCATGTTTAAGCTGATAATAATTTATCTACCATATACCAAAATTTTGATTTCAAACAAACTATTATGTTTGGTATCACCATGGAGAGATGAGTCAATGTTCTACTAGTCATGAACAAAATGAAAGAAGTGGCATGGAGAATTTGATATTTGATCAGTTTCCATTTGTTCATCATCCCCGAGAGAGACAGTATGCCAGTGCAAGAATGCAATGACATCAATAGACAGGAGGAAAATACTAAAGATGATGATGTGAGAGTGAAAATTTTATTGCATGATGCCAGAACTCTAGTATATCAGGAATGTACTAAAATAACCAAGTTGGAATTTTTAATTTGGTTATATCATCAGAAAACCATGTATGGATTTATAATAATGATATTGATTGCATTATTACATTTTTGAAGGACTTTCTTCTTGATGGTGCAGATATTACCTCAAATCATTACAAGGCATGGAAGTTAATTAAGCATATTTGATTTGAAACTAATAAATATCATGCTTGTCCGAAAGATTGCAGTTTATTTTGGGAGGAAACAACTGATCGTAATGACTATAAATAATGTGGTACATCTCGATGGAATACAAATGCTGATGGAACATCGTCTCATGTTTCATAGAAATTCATGTGGCACTTTCCATTGATTCCCAGACATCAAAATCTATTCATGTCTACAGAAATCTCAACCAATATGCGATGGAATGATGTAGAGTGAATTAAAGGTAATGATGAGTTAGTTCATCCCGAAAATGGATTAGATTAGAGGAAATTTGATTCAAAACATCCTGATTTTGCAGTTGAGGTGGGTAATGTCAGGTTGGGTCAATCCTATGATGGTTTTAATCCGTTTGGTCATATTCTTACTTCTCACAGCACGTGGCCAGTTTTTATTCATGTTTATCATCTTCCTCTATGGATGTGTATGAAAAAATCATTCACATTCTTGAGTATAATGATATCTGGACCTTCTGATCCCAGTAATTATATAGATGTCTACATGTAGCCTTTAATAAGAGAGTTGAAACAACTTTGGTATTTCACTGTGCGGACATTTGATGCTTCTTCAAAGAATACGTTTCAGATGTGTGTTTCTCTTCTATGGACCATAAATGATTTCCTTTCTTATGTAATGATGTATGGGTGGAGCATGAAGGGAAAACATTCATGTCTTATTTGTATGAATAATACATGAGTGAGAAGGCTTAAATATCATCTTAGTTTTAGTTTCATGGGGCATCGACGATTCATTCCAATGGACCATCAATACAAGACGAATCATTGGATGTTTGGTAATACTGTTGATACTGAACAACTACCTCAACGTATGTCAGGAAGCGATGTGATTTATGAATTAAAAGATTTTAGTTTTTCATTACGTAAAGTTCAGTTGAAATCTAAAAAGAGGGTGAATGTTGACCCTGAAACCTCTTATAATTGAAAAAAGAGAAGTATTTTTTTAATTTCCATATTTATCTACCAATTTGTCACGTCATTGTTTATATGTAATTCATATTGAGAAAAATATATGTAAACTTTTGCTTGCAATTCTTATAAATATCAAGGTGAAGACCAAATACGACTTCTGATCTCGTCGAGACTTGTTGGATTGGGGTATTCAACCAGAATGACATCCTGTGTGTATCGGTGAAAACAAATGGAAAGTTTTTTATTATTCTTAGGTGATGACACCATCAGAGAAAGATCAATTTCTTGATGTATTAGAGAATATCAAGGATTCTTATGGCTATTTCAACAAAATATCTAGAAGAGTCAACAGAAGAGATGTGAAACTAAAATCTCTGAAAACTCATGATTATCACATCCTTCTTCATGAATTGATTCTAATATAAATTCGGCATTTTCTATCCAATAATGTAAGGGTGATAGTGATTATCTTGTGTCATTTTTAAGAGACTATTTAGATAAAAGGTTATCCAAGTCATTATTGATAAAAATTCAGTAGGAGGAAGGGGGAAGGGGTTGGGTGCAGGGGGTGGGGATGGGGGTGGTTGCAGGGGGTAGGGATTGGTGCAGGGGGGATGGGTGTTGGGGGGTGGGGCTAGGTGTAGGGGGAGGGGGGAGGGGGGATGGGTGCAGGGGGTGCTTGGTGTTTTTTGGCAACATAATTCAGAGTTCATGGAAATTTTATAAGCTCAAGTATGACTGGAGATTTGAATGTGTTTGGTTTCATGACCTTATTTGAAGCTGGGTTGCAGGTATGGGATTCCATGGATCTTGTCTTTCCTGAAGGTATGCATCACCTAGGTGTGTTTTTTACATGTGTTTTCAATGAATTATCATGGTTGTTTTCTGTCTATGATTGTATTTAGTAATCTATGTGTGTATATTGTTTAAAATATAATGATTATTACATTCAAACTGCTCATAGCACAATAAAAGAAACACCTTTCAATTTGTATTCAAATGAACGTGTATGCATAATAAACTCTACAATTAGTTTAAATTATGGAAATGAATTATGCATTCAGTTTAAACACCTTTAAATTTTTCTTTGAATCATATTAATTATATTTTGTACATGTGCAGGGCAACAAGAAGTCAAGTGTTCAAATCATATTATTTTTTACATGTGTTTTCATTTCTGGTCACTAATTGTGCATTTAAAGTTTTTGTGTAGGAAAAATTACCTAATAAATCACATGTAATAATGATAAAAAGTAAACCATTAAGTCTTATTTAAATAAAAGAGTAGTCCAGTGATGAAGTCGATACTAATATCATTGATGATGATGCTTATAATCCAGTGATTATGGATGATTTTATCTTTATATCTTCTAATATTTAATTTAAAGAAATCATTCTCATAATTATTGTGCTTGTATGACATGGATGTTCAAGGTTCGTTTTTATGAGAGCATAAACATTAGGCAGTTATTACCACTATATTATTTTATATTTTAATTTCTATAACATGAAACATCAATTAATTTTACCAATCCTATTATGCAGGTTATGTTATTTTTAGTATCAGCATTAAACGCAAGAAAATTGATGATCAATCTCAATATTACAATATTTGACGCCATAAAAAATAGGTTTGAATACATATTTACATTATCATCACTATAATAAGACTAGAAGTTTTTAGATGGAATTGATTACATTATCACGACTTCTACTATAACCTTTATATTAGGAGGGATTACACTAGAATCCCATACTAATAAAAATGTTTACACTGTAAATGTTTACATATTTACACATTTGGATTCATTAGTAGCAAAAGTACACTGGCATTTTTTATAGGAGTAGTATTCACACTAGAAATTTTTATACAAACATCATTATAGTAGCAGTGCTTACATTATTAGTTCTTAGACTAGCGATGCTTACACTAGAACTGTTCATAGAAACATTACATGTACAAACACATTTTCATAATGCATATGTCTAGGAAATACAAGGGTGAAAAATCTGGGAAACAAGAAAAGAATCTTGATGAATCTCTATTTGCAGTGACATGAGAAGACCAATCATTGGTGCTGGGGAAGAGGAGACATGTATTTTGTAGTTGAGTTTTTATTTTATTTCCTTTATCGCATCGGCCACATAAGCCTTTTACCACTTTCTACGCACAGAGGGTACTTATATTCTGCGAAGGAGGCCAGAAGGGCAATGGAGGCAGCTACGCGGTTTTCATTGCAGGGGAGGGAGATCAGGGTAGTTGAGGGATTGATAGTGTGTTTCAGTTTTCTCTTCTTTTACTATGTTGCTTCTGTTTATTTTCTTTTTCCTTGGCATGGATTTAAAACATATGGATGGGACATGCCGAAATTTTATTTATTTTTTGCTTCTGTTTTAATTTATTGTTTTTGGAGGAGATTAATCCCTTTTTCGAGAAACCAAACACATATCAATATCTCTAAATCTTGAATGTCATTTCATTATGAAATTATTCCATGCATACCTTCACCCTCGATCCTCTTCCAAGACTTCTTCTTTATGTGAACACATTTAATTCACTCTTTATATATAAATTTTCAACACATATTCATGCAATAGATCTGCATGCCATTATTCTTGACAAAACCCAAGCCTCATCAATCTAACATACCCAATTTTATAACAAACCCCCTCCAATGGAGGGGCGTTGTCGTCTAAACCAAAGAATAGTGATGATCAACTCTTTTATAGTATTCCATGAGTCTTTTTATCAATGTTGAGATTGACTAATCACAATTTCTGTAGACGGGGCAATGACCGGAATGTTCCCCTACCTCCTCCCTCTCCCTTCACTCCTGGCCGGAAGATGCTTCCTTGTGGATGTCGCTGGACCGGGCCAACACACCGTGATCATGTCACGGTCGTACTGTGGTCATGTTGCAGTCGTTCCGCGGTCATGCCGCGGCCACGCCGTGATCACGCCACGGTCACACTGCGGTCATGTCGCGGTAATATTGTGATTTGGCCCTGCTCCAGGAAGACACCTTGTGGTGATTCACAGTCCTGTTGGAATTTGATGTATGATTCCTAGATAGTGTTTTAGATACATTACCCACCGATATTGAATGGGTAGGGAGTCCCTCAGGTATGAAATCTATTGATTGAGTCTCTCATGAAAATATTTAGTCACCTATAGACAACATTGGAGATGAGGGTGAAGCTCGCTACTTGTATTCTACAAGGACCATCTAAGTGCTCGAGGGGCATCATAGGAAATGTTGGACAATAAGAAGACTTGAGAATAATTTTACAATGATATTTTTATTTGGAAAATTTTCCTTTAGAGTTTGATATTTTTATGATCCTGATGATCGGATGAGTGTTTTGACCCTTGTAGAGAAAATGCTTCTACATTATATTTTTTTTGTGTTGGAACAGTAAACAACACAGACCTCATATAGTGTAGTTAGAGATTTCTACAAAAATGGGGAATCTAATGGACGATCAGCTCTCTGATAGAAGTCCATGAGTCTTGTGGTCAATGTTGAGACTGACTAATCACAATTTCTGCCAGCAGGGCGATGACGAGAATGTTGCCCCGCCTCCTCCTACTCCCTTCACTCATAACCGAAAGATATTGCCCCGTGGATCTCACTGGACCGGGACAACTGACTGTGGTCATGCCGCAGTCACGCCGTGGTCACACCGCGGTCACATCGTGGTCACACCACGGTAACGCCGCAGTCACGCCGCGGTAATGCCGTGATTTGGCTCTGCTCTAGTACGACACCCTGTGTTGGTTCGCAGTCCTATCGGAATTCGATGTATGATACCTAGATAGAGTTTTAGATACATTACCCACAAATAGTTAATTGGGAATGAGTCCCTTAGGTAGAAAATCTCTTCATTGAGTCTCTCATGATAATATTTAGTCACATGTAGACAACATTGGAGATGAGGGTGATGCTTGAAACCTATATTCTACAAGGAACATCTAAGTGCTCGAGGGACATCATAGTAAATGTTGGAAAATAAGAGGACTTGAGAATACTTTTATAATGATATTTTTATTTAGAAAATATTCCTTCAGTGTTTGATATTTTTATGATCCTGATGGTTGGATGAGTGTTTAGACCCTTGTAGAGAAAATGATTCAACATTATCATTTTTTTCTATGTGATAACAGTAAACAACACACACCTCATATAGTGTAGTTGGACCATTCTACAATAATGGGGAATCTGATGGATGATATGCTCTCTGATATTATTCCATGAGTCTTGTGATCAATTGTGAGATTGACTAATCACAATTTCTACCGACAGGGTGATGGCCAGAATGTTTCCCCGCCTCCTCCCTCTACCATCGCTCCTAGCCGGAAGATGCTTCCCTGTGGATGTCGCTAGATTGGGAAAACACATCGCGGTCACGGCGCGGTCACGGCTCGGTCACGACGCGGTCACGCCGCGGTCACGCCGCGGTCACGCCGCAGTCACGCCGCGGTCACGCCGCGGTCACACCGCGGTCACGCCGCGGTCACTCCGCGGTCACGCGGCGGTCACTCCGCGGTCACAACGCAACACTGGACTAGGAAAACACACCATGGTCATGTTGCGGTCACCCTGCGGTCACGCCGCAGGCACGCCACGGTCACTCCCCGATCAGGCCGCAGTCACGCTATGGTCACGCCACGGTCACGTCACAGTCACACCGCGGTCATGCCGTGGTCACACCACGTCGCTGGACCAGGAAAACACACCACGATCATGTCGCGGTCATGCCGCGGTCTTGCCGTGGTCACGCCACGGTCACATCGTAGTCACGCCGCGCACACGCTGCGCACACGCCGCTGTCACACCGCGATCATGCCACGGTCACGTCGCAGCCACCTAGAATAAAGCCCACACCACCCTCCACACCAGCCCCCACCCCCAAGCCTCCTACAAAACACTCATGCGAGCCCTATTCCACCAGCAAAACAAAGCCATCCACCAGTTCCTACACGCACCAGCCACTCTATCCCGCACTAGCCACCGCACCAGCCCCTAGAACCGCTTTTTATCCTTTGGTGGAAGAATTAAGCTGGTAAATTTCATCTTTATCTCCATTAAAATTCATGTGTTATCAGTCCTAATTTCTTTGAAAGTGGTGTTGGGTAATATTGAAAAGATAATGAATTCTTTCATATTGTATTCTATGGGGGAGAGATGATTTTCCTAGGTCTGTGTGGATGAGGATTTCTAGACTAGTAGTAGATAGTGGTATCAACATATGCAGTGTCGAGGGATCAATGCACATTCTTCAAGCTATGTTTTCTTGGGAGGTTCTTGATGGTCATTATCTATGGGGAAATTTCATATCTATCATAGTATTGATCTGACCTTGGGGATCCAGGGGGAAAGTCTCATGGATGTGGAAGGAGTTCCATGGGAACATTCTGGTTCTCAAGAAGCAGTCTGGGTGTATTGTGGAATGAGGAAACATAAACATATGTGGGTGTTCAGGGGGTGCAAGGGGGCTGTCCAGGGGGGAATGGGGGTGTTCAAGGAGGATGTCTAGGGGGTCATGGGGGTGTAGTGGGCTGTCCATACCTTTTGAGAATTTCAAAAAGAAAACTCCACTATATTGTATCACATTCCTCTGATATATTAAGCATTAAATAAAAGTTCCCATGTTTAACCATTAGTTTCATGATGTTAACACATTCAGAGGAAGATATGATTATTCCTACTAGGGATAAAGGAAAACTGATTTGAAGAGATAATCCCCCAAGCAATGGGACCTAACCTCATAGTAATAATTTGGCTAATGATTTTTGGAAAGGAATTCCCAATAGCAATAGGTCTGAAATACTTTACATCTAAATCATTTCATTCTTTGGGATTAGGGAAATAAATTGGAGTTGATTCCATAGGGAATTGAGGCATGGTTAAAAAACTCCCTCATAGCATTAAGGAGCTCATCATGAACTATGTCCCATTACAACATAAAGAATATTGCAACACTTTATTCTTAATTTTAGACTTTGAATACTATTGAATCTATATTAACGAAAATCTTCATTCAAAACATCGCTGGCATGAGACACAAAAACATGATTCAGGTAACCTTCTGAACCATGAAAGAGTTGCATTCACATGATGCATGTTTTTTCTCATGAACACTACTTGTTAGCCTACTGTTCCACACCAACAGTTGTAGTTCCCATTCTATAATAGCTTCATGGAAGCTCTTGACTCCCTGTGCAACAATATTTATGCAGGCCATTGAAATGTTGTATAACCTCAGCCTACTAAGCCAGCTAAAAATTGCTCCATCATTCATGTATTTTAAATTAGTTCTAGATTTCAGATATTTAGATCAATTCTCACTTTAATATATCAGACACCTCTTTAATTCAACCAGTGAACATGATACACATCCAATTTCCAACCTGTATCAATATTCATCGATGCTCTAAACACACATAAATATCTCCAAATCATGAATGTCATTTCATTATGAAATTATTCCATGCATACCTTAACCCTCGGTCCTCTTTAGAGACTTATTAATTATGTTAACACATCGAATTCACTCTTTATATATATATTTTCAACACATATTAAACACATATTCATGCAATAGGTATTCATACCATTATTATTTATAAGGAGGAGAAGGGGTTTGTCCAGGGGAGAGGGAGGGGATGCAGGGGAAGTGGGGAGGGGTGTCTATGAGTGTCCAGGGGGATTGTCCAGTGGGGAAGGGAGGGGCAGTAGGGGGAGTAGGGAGGGGTGTCCAGGTGTTGTCCAGGGGGTGTCCAAATGGTGTATAATGTAACTAGACATTCCATTCAAGCTGATCTAAACCTTGAAAGAATGATCAACTACCTCACTATAATCTTTCACCTTGAAAAAAATACATAAGAATAAAATTATATATGTAGTCCCATATCAAACTTCGGATATTTCATCTACTAATTTTAAATGATCTTGGGTGTGTATTACACTAATTAAGGAAAATTATTGGTATACTCAATCACTAATCGGCCACCTTTGGAGAGGTAAATATACTCCCGATATCTGGAATAAGCTAGGGCCTCAGGACACTTATGCTCTTTCAAAATTATCTTGAAATATTTCAACATATCTCTACAGTCATCCTATTTTGAACCATTGAGTCCCAACGTCTTTGATTAGGACCCTCTAACCAGAAAAATACACGTTTTACTCTGACAGCCTTAGGATTGTCATCAAATTCTTGTATTGTCACTATCTTCTCAAGACACACCTCTTCTTCACAGGGTTCAACATTACCTCAGAAGGTGTGAGTTATTTTTTGGAGAAACTCCAAAGAATTGCCCTTTATAAGAACTGGTTCTGCATCCCTAACCATAGTAGGACCGAAACCCACTCCCTGTACAAAATATTGAATAGATTAGATTGGAACATACACTAATATCTGATCAATTTTTGAGGTAGAACACTCTCTTTCATCTTCCCATAATTTCACAAGAAGTCTCATGGGTTTCAGGGGGAGGGGGTTGTCCAGGAGGGAGGCTGTCCAAGAGGGGGGTTCCAGAGGGGGTGTTCAGGGTCCAAGGGTGGTCCAATGGGGGGGGTGTCCAGTGGGGTCCATGGGGATGAGGCTATCCAGGAGTGGGGAGGGGTGAAGTGGGTTGTCCAGAAGGAGGGGGTGTCTAGGGGGGTCCAATGGGGGTGGGGGTCCAATGGGGGTTTCCAGGGTCCAGGGGGTGTTTGTGGGGGTTCCAATGGGGGGTGGGTCTAGTGGGGGTGTCCAGGGTCCTGGGGGGTCTAGTGGGGGTGGGGCCATGGGGTCCAAGGTGAGGGGGATGTAGGTCCGAGTGGGGTCTATCCAGGGGGAAGGGAGGGGTTGGGGTTGTAGGTCCAGTGTGTGTGTGGGGAGGGGTCTGTCTAGGGGGAGGGGGATGCATGTCCAGGGGGAGGGGTCCATTGGGGGTGTCCAGGGTCATGGGGGGTCCAGTGGTGGGGTGTCCAAGGGGGGTCCATGGGGAGGGGGGTGAAGGTCGGGGGGGTCTGTCCCGGGGGGGAGGGAGTGGTTGGGGTTGTAGGTCCAGTGTGTGTGGGGGGGGGGGGTTGTTCCAGGGGTTTTTAGGTCCAGTGGGAGGCTGGAGCGGGGGGGGGGGGGGGTCTGTCCAGGGGGGTGCTGCATGTTCAGGGGGGCTGCAGGGGGGTCTGTCGAGGGGGAGGGGGGATGTAGTTCCAGGGGGGCTTCCGGTCTTGGGGGTTGTTGGGGGGTAGGTTTGTAGGTCCAGGGGGTCTGTCCAAGGTGAAGGGAGGGGTTTCATGTCCAGTGGGGGCTGTAGGGAGGGGGGTCTGTCTGGGGGGGCTGCAGGTCTAGTGGGGGTGTCTAGTGCGGGGATGCAGGGGGAGTATCTATTTATACCCACGGTTTGTTGAACCGTGTTTATGTTTGCTATGAAAAAACTATTTATACCCACGGTTTATTTAACGGTGGGTATATAATTTATGCTGTAAAAATGTATACCTACGGTTTTGTAAGCCGTGGGTATATATGTATACCTACGGTTTACTAGAACCGTGGGTAATATGAGATTTAAGTGAGATATACCCACAGTTTTTATAGAACCATGGGTATAGGGCTATCTCAATGCCTCGGGAGCCCATGGTTCATGAAGCCGTGGGTATAGACTATACCCACAGTTTCATGGGCTATACCCACAGATTGAAACCCTGGGAATAGGGCAATTTTCCAGTAGTGAGGTATTCTCACTTTCTTTACTTATGTCCAAATTTTTTTTATTGTTATGCCCTTTTATTTTCAATTACAAATATTGGGTTATGATTTATCACCTTCCCCATACTTCCCTCTTATTGTTTGAATAATGAAATATCCCCTTTATCTCTCATTAATGCCACCCATTTACACACCATACTGAAATTCTATAAGGAATTTCTATCTCCTCATTTATATGCAAGCAATTAATTTGTATTATATATCTAAATTATATTACATTTGTTGGGACATATATCTATATGACCCCCTTACTGACCATTTCATGTACATATGATAAGACATCCATTTTTCTCTCATCAACCATTTTTTTTGAATTCTTATGTCACATTGTTATGATGCCAAAATTGCATAGTGTTTTTCCAAGCCAAGATCATTATGTAGTGAATACCATGCTAATGTATCAATCAAGGGTATTCACCTTTATAAACATATACATATTTATTGGTATAGTCATGTATTTATTCCACATTCCTTAATCGTGTAATAGCATATGATGTTAATGAATCCATTTTGTATGATCTATGTGGCACACTTATGCATGAAATTAAATAATTATAAAGGGTGCACCCTAATAGTGATCCAATGCATTGGATAAAGTATAGTATCATTATACAACATGGTAAATGAGTGTTGACTCCTGCTAATTAAAGTTCAATGAGGGTTTACTCGTGCTTCCTGTTCAATGAGGGTTTACTCATGCTCCATGTGCAATGAACCTTGGCTCACACTATTATCATGTTAAATTTTGTTGCCACATCTCCATGTTATGATTATCATTCTTTATTATTCCTTTATGTTCAAATTTCTCTTTTTCTCCATTGATATTCCTATTGTCTAACATGCATTGTATTCCTCATGTTATTCCATATTAATTTGCTTATTAGGCTTTACAGCTCCCCCTTTTTTATGCATGTCGTCAGGTTATCCCCTGTAATGATAAGTACAAGGGAATGTAGTGGTCATGTAAAATATGTTTTCAATAAAGATGCCATGTTTCATATTTGAAGTCATTATGTAATGTTCCTAAGCCCCAAAGACACTAGACCTATCGATCTTCTATGTTGTATCAAGTGAATTTTTTATGTAATAAATCATGTCAAAGTGTGTAATAAAAAGAAGGGTTGTTATGGTATGTGACAACAGTCAATAAAGACGGCATTTACTCGGGACTAGTTATCATCCTGCCTCCCTGTCAGCTTCATCCAATGAAGATTCTATGTCTGTCTCGACAAAAATGGAATTGGATGAGTACATTAAAACAACCACATGAATCGGTCTGGCCATTGCCACTCAATAATATGGAAGTGATTGAGGGCCACTAAAGCCATAACATCCTCAAGAATAACAGTGATGTATACTGGTAACTGGTCCATAATACTCCACTATGGAAGCCATGAAATATAAAATGACATGTGATGTTTTCAAAAAATAACCTAACTAAAACCCAATAATTATGCTATTATTAAATATACAATACAGTGATAGATTGTATATACATACCAGATCAGGTAAGAGACAGTCCAACTGGAGTCGATATATGCCCAAATTTTGTCTTAGAACCACATCGAAATTATGTCACTGACGCCACTTATGAAATAAATCATCGATAGTGAAAAATAATGAGAAATTAAATTCAATTACTCATAGAGTCATCAGAAACCAATTGAAATGACTGATCATACCAGCGTCCACACGGAGCATCACGTAGAACCTCCATATCGATTGGCAGACTAGAAAACTCAGGGTGTAATGTGGGGATGTAGTCCCATGCCTACATCTAAATAAGGATGATGCATCCCCCAAGACCTATGTGGTTTCTATTATATAGCATGAATAATGATCTGTACATGTATTCCAAGCAGGATATTCCCCAACTGTACATCTGGGCCCGACCAAAGTCCTCTAGTAGGGGTATATACATCATGTTCATGTGCATCTCTGAGTGATCAATACACATGGTCTCGCCAATAAGCTGTAATATATATGCACGAGCATAATGCATGAGATTCTACTCATCATCATCATCATCCTGTAAATGTGGAATCTGTGACTCTAACCAACGCATCGATATGGATGCTCCATCTGTATCCCTACGGTCTGAAAAAATATGAACGCCTAAAAAGAACTGATCAAGGTATGGACAAGCTGCATCAGTGATTCTAATAACAGGTCTCCCCTGGATAGGAATACCTCTAATCACTACCACATCCTGGAAGGTTGTGGTCATATCTCCCTCAGGCAGGTGGAAAGTGTGTGTCTCTAGTCTCCACCTCTCAACGAGGGCAACAAGTAGTTGATGGTCTAAAAATATGAAATCTGATACGAAAATTCCATAGAAGCTAGAACTTTTCAAGTATGGTTTAATGGCATGTAGAGGCTCCCTATGATGAAAATTTTGTGCTCGACGCACCTAGATCGATCAATCTTCACCACCCTCTAACATGGCCAGCAAAATATGGTCACGTTGTAGAGTGAGTAGTATGGTATCATACATCATCATATAAACAAATGGAATGAGTCAAAAGTGTAAAATGTAAATATAACATTATGGTTATAATAATGTTATGACCTGTATAATGGAAGACATGACATGTTTATTCACATTTTTTTATATAGTTTTTTTTTTACCAAAAGAAATATAATTCACTGTGTCTTTTGGTTCTAAATGAAATAAAGACAACAGTAGGAATGAAGATAAAAAATAGATGCGAAAAATTATGTTGTGAAATAATTTTATTAATGAAAATATCTAGGTAATAATTTTATTAATTGATACATGATTTAATAGAATATATCTAGGGTTTTGGATTTTCGCTAAGGTTTTAGTGTTTAGGTTTATGATTTTTGGGTTAGGGTTTAGGATTGAGGGTTTAGGGTTTTAAATTATGATATTAATGTTTAGGAAAGATATTTTTGGGTTAATTGTAATGCTTTTGGGTTTTGGGGTTTATAAAAACTGACGAAAAAAAAGAAGAGATAACAAAATTTAATTTACAATATAGGTTAAGTGTTCTACTTTGAATTTATTAAATAAACTCTATTATCTAAGATTTTATTTAAAGAATAAGTAGGAAGTTAATTCTAGAAATAATGCATGTTTTTTAAGGACTTAAGATTTATAGGGAATTTAGATTTTAGGTATGTGTCACTAATATATACATTTTTTGGAATAATGTCATTCATATTTTTAGAATCGTAGAGACAATATTACTAAATTATTGGTTCTTGAATTTGGATAGACATATATTTGGTGGATATTTATGATTAAATAATTATATATTGGATTAAGATAAACCATGTGAATTACTAATGATGTTTTAAGAATTTTTCAAGTTATCAATATTTAATAAAAAAATTTAATCATTATGATACTATTTTTTTGTTATATAAAAGTTTATTAAAATATCACACATAATCTTATCGAAAAACATGGTAAAGGAAAGATGATTTTTGGTTAGGGTTTAGGTTTGAGGGATTAGTGTTTTGAAATTTTAAATTAAGGTTCAGGAAAGATGTTTCTGGGTTTAGTGTTCTGATTTTTTGTTTTGGGTTTAGAAGACTGAGAAAAAAAAGAGATAACAACATTTAATTTACAATATGGGTTAAGTGTTCTACTTTTGGATTTATGAAATAAATTTTATTATATAATATTTTATTTTACTAATAAGGATAAATTTAATTATTAAAATCATGCATATTTTTATTATGGATTTATGATTAATATGGTATTTATATATTAGGTATGTGTCACTATGATATACATTTTTGGAATAATTCCATAATGATTTTCAGAACTATAGATACAATATTTCCAAATTATTGGGTCTTGAATTTGGTTACACATATTCTGGAGGAGCTTTATGATTAACTAATTTTGGATTTGATTTAGATAAAAAAATGTGAAACACTAATTTTTTTAGGAATTTATGTAATTATTTATATTGAATAACGTTTTCTAATCATTATGATACTATTAATTCGATATATAAAAGTTCAGTAAAATATCCAACAGAAATTTATCAAAAACCATAGAAAATGGAAAATGTTTTTAGGTTAGGGTTTGGGTTTGAGGGTTTTGGGTTTTGGGTATCAAATTATGATATTAAGATTTAGGAAATTTGTTTTGGGGTTAAGTGTTCTTATTTTGGGTTTTGGGGTTTACAAAAACCGACAAAAAGATAAGAGATAACATTGTTTAATTTACAATATAAGAATGTCAGAATGAATAAAATTCATCATTCTAGCTGATACAGTGAAATCAACCCAAAAACGTCAGGGAATCGTTTCCACTTATGAACTTTTTTATGACATATCATGCATATCAAATTCTACCATTGTTCTTGAGGCCAGTCCATCTCATTATGCATCCTCCTGGCCTTCGGTCTCCCTTGATAATGCAACTGATTGATGTTAGGTGTCACTATCAGCTGGACTTTGTGCATTGGGAAATTATGTTACTCCCCAATAGGTGTCCATAGTGCAGCATAATAGTTAGAAATGGTATCTATCCGGTACACTGGTCAATATATGCTTCCCATGATATGTTCATAGAGGCACGTGTTGCGTTGGTATGTGTGCATGGAAATCGTAATGCCTAAACGTTTTCACATTTACATTTCCATGTTTCTGGTAAAAACACTATTTTTTCACCGATGAGATTTATGATGGGGTTTGAATGCTCTTGGACTTCAAATCAGGGGTATTTTCATCGAAAAAGGAAAACATGATAACTAGAAGATTCTTCAATATTCTTTAAAATCTATCATTTAACATGTCTTTGTACCTTATCCCCTGTTGTATTCCATTGAATTATAGTTTTATAATATCAAAAAAGCACTTCACGCATCGATATAATGTATCCTAAACTTGGGTGGTTATATGTATCTTTCAAAGCCCTTTTAAGACACCATTGATGAACTCTATAATGTTTGTCATCATGTGTCCATACCACTTCCTGTTTTCAAATGTCAATGTCTGTTTTTCCTTTGGAATCTACATCATATAATCATAAACTTCTTGACTAGGCTGACAGATTTGTTCAAAATGTTCTTCGAACCACCATGTGTCTGACTCATATACTACATAGAATAGATGATATTTCACATAATTTTTATTTTTCATTATGTTGAAATAGTAAAAAAAATAACAAATACAATGTGCACCATGCCATGTGATTTCTATATTCAGCGGTTCATTATAGAATATTTTATGCACATTACTAGAAAGGTGTCTAATGAAGAAATTATGATGTGCATTTGGGTATCTCCATGTATCAGGATCTGCAATGATTACCTCATTAATTTCCTGATGGTGATCATTATAATAATACGTCTTCCTACAACTGGACATTGTTGTTGTATAGTAGCAAAATCAATATATAACTCCATCATGGTACCATCTGATCATTGAGAGTATAAATTAATTCCTCAGCCCACTTTGCATCAGTAACCAATAGACATGATATATTCCACAGTGTTGTCGGGAATTGAAAATGTCAACAGCTCGTAGACTGGATCTGTGGATCGGGTCCCATATTTACGGATCCACGAATTCTCTCTTGATGTTCATGTATGGTTACACAATTAATTTTACTAACCACTATTATTGGTTTTATACTATAAGAAGATCCTTTCTCAGTTTGAATAACCTCCCCTTAGATGTACACATAGGCGAACATGACTCTCTACGTCAAAAATGTTTCTTTCATAAAAATTATAATAGTGGAACAAATATTAAAAATGATGGATGACCATATAATATTTATTAGATTTAAATTCTAGGATGCCTTTCTATACCATAAAATAATCTAGTAATATTTCTTTATACAAATTTTTAATCACTAGTTAATCATTATTAAGTTATTCTTTAATAATTTATTCTTTACTCCTAAAATCATATTATATTAAATAGTTAATTATAATTAAATAATCAAATGTATTCATTTTTAATCCTAATTTATTTTTAATTAATATATAATTAGTCATTAATAATAAAAAATATTATTTCTAAGCTATATATAACTAATTATACTACCTAAACATCCTTAATTACTAATAATAACTTTCATTCGTTAATGATTTTTCCCTTATTTGATTAATAAACATCATAATTATCATTTTATCATTTATTAATATATGAATTTGTTTTTTAGTTTCATATATATTTAATTAGTTTATAAATAAAATATGAATCATCTTAAGAATATCTCCTGGGAGTGTAAAACCAGGAGTGCAGCAAGGCCCATTGTTGTGTACTAGGATACCATAAGTCAGGACCGAAACTCCTTGTCGGAGTTTTCACTCAAAGGTACATCTGCTCCATAGCCACACCCACATTTTTTGTATCCAGTCAGATATTTGATTTCTTAGATAACCACAAAAATATTTATACTACCAAAATTTATCAATACTTAATCCTATCTTAATCCTATGTTAATCTATAATTAATATATAATTAATATATACATAATCAATGCTTAATCTATACTACTAACAATAATTATTTAAAACTATATATAACTAATTACACAACCTAATAAACAAAATATTTTTATCTAAAGAAACTACATTTATTATGAAATAAATATAACTAAAAATAATTCAATTAAATATATATAAAATATTAAATTAAATAAATAAAAGTACCTCTAAATGATGATTCATAAAAACCCGCACAGAAAATGAATTTCCTAGAGGGAGATGGAGAGGATTTAGGATAGATGAATGGGAAAATTGAGTGAGGAGAATGGGGGATGCCCTTTTATAGGGAGTTTAGGTGAAAGGAAGCATCCCCCCTACTTCCTTTGCCATGTCATTGACCTGGGCCTTAGGTGGTATTGGGAAGGAAAGGCGGCATTGCCGATTCCGGCTTTGTGGCGTGTTTTTATTTAAAAAAAACCTATTCTATTTAAAAAAATGAAAAAAACATATAAAAAACTCAACTTTTGGTGGTGATGGTGTCTAGTGGAGATCATAAAGAAGTTTTTGGGAATGAGGAGTATATGGTGCAGATATTTTACTAGAGCTAATTTTATAGTGTGGAGCATTGGGATATTTCGTAAGTGCTAGAGGCTTTTCCATGGAAGGATTTGATGCCGCATGAAATTATTGGAGGTATTTTTTCTGTGATATTTAATTTTTAGCGCTTACTATGTCATGTTATGATCCTACGGTTTGTATTTGAGTTCTCACCATACTAGCTACATCATAGATGTTTTGGATGGGGTGGGTTTTCAAGTATGAGGTATTCAAATGATCTTCCTTTTTAAGGACCCATGTTCCATAGTGTAGGG
This sequence comes from Viscum album, assembly GCA_963277665.1. Classification (NCBI taxonomy): domain Eukaryota; kingdom Viridiplantae; phylum Streptophyta; class Magnoliopsida; order Santalales; family Viscaceae; genus Viscum; species Viscum album. Next base: position 914,220,651 of record OY728164.1, on the reverse strand, counting down.
GTTTCAGTGTAACCATTCCGGTTTTATAGGATCTATGGTGTGTTTATAATAGTGGATCTAGGATTCTCCTTTGGGTTGTATATTTCATAATAGTAACTCCCTTTGTGCTATGGTCTTTTAGTTTTTATCCATTCCATGACGTGGTCCTTAAGGCTACTCTTTGGTCTTATTATTTACATAGATGATATAAATTCAATAAATCCGTATATTGTGATCACATTTCAAATATTACTTAATTTAATAGTTTACCAAGAGGCATCCCATGAATTAAATTCATCTAACTTTTAGTGACATACATTCTCTACCATATACGATTGAAATGTCATAGTTTATGTGAGTTATACTATTCATTTTCTCCTTTTTCTCTCCATATTTCATGTTTGGGAAGGTTTTGTTAAGGAAGCCCATTGGTTTTAATTTTTCTTTGAAAATGGGATGATATGGGTTTTCTCTATTATGGGGATAAATTAGTTGTTCTTTATTTTGGTACCTTTTGTTTATTACAACTAGTTCCTACTTGTAAAGAACATTTGAAATATATGGTTGGTGTAGTATATCATTTGTTTCTCACTTACTTTATCATGTGGGTTGGGTTAAAAAAAAATTAATTTTAGTTTTTAGTATATATGGCCAAATAATGTTAAATAAATGGTTCAATTGAAATTTAAAGGGATGGGCCTTGAATAAGATTTTCTTATCACATTTCTATTATTATTAGAATTTTGATTGTATGAGAAAAATATCTAGGATAAATTTATGGTCATTGGGGTGGTGAGATGTGTTTTTTATGTGGAGAATACACGTGGTTGTGGGAATGGTTTATGGAGGATGTGATGTGAGGTAGGTTTTAATTTTGAAATGGTGGAAGTGGGAGGCTAGTTTTCATGAGGTATAATGTTGTTGTGTTTTTCTACTTACCCATGGAGTAATTGAATTTTTTGGATAATGATTAATTGAAATAGAATGGGTTTAATGGTTAGTTAATGAATAAATAATAATTGCATGTGAGGTTAAATGATAGTTATGTAAGATTTGATATAATATGATCAAATAAATAGATGAATGAATTGGAAATAATTTAATTAATTAGTTGTTTGATTAAATTTTTTGGGAATTGGTATTATAAAAATTGTATTGAATATTATGGAAATGTGAAATGTGTTTTGTGGAATATGGCTAATTATATACTATTTTTCATTTATTATTGGTAGTGAAAGTCATAGTGTTCTGAGATTTGGTGGTGAAAATTTTAGATGGTTAGTGTTTTTGGTTTGATCCCAATGTTTAGGATTGTGTGAGGGTTTATATATATATATATATATATTGTATTCCCATGTTTTTTCTATATGCTCCCACCCTTGCTAACGACATTATGATGAAAAAAAAAGTTTCAGGGTTGCTTGTTTTCCAAAATAATAATAGATAAGATGGTTGGATGTCAACCTGAACTTCTCCACTCTCTCTATTTAGTTACATAGACATTCTAGATTTTTTATAGCTAGAATCCAAAAGGGAACTGTATAGATCTAATGTGATGAGATGTGATGTGGTAGACTAGGTGTTTGTGGGAGAGATGTAATGTGATAAGCTATATTATGGCTGGTTTTGTGTATGGTATGATGAGGGAATAATGTTAAATTCTATTATCTTCACAATAACCTATTTTTTTGGTTAAAATGGGTTGTGATGGGATAGTTTTCTGTAGGATAGATATGATGTGACGTGAGGTGATGGACTAGGTTTATGTGGGAGGGATGTGATGTGATTTCATATAGTAGATATGGGACTACCAGGATATGTGAAATTGGGGTGTGAAATTAAAAAATACTTAGGGAAACTGTTGTGGGGGTAATATTTATATATATGTTTCTTATTATGTTAATACATGGATTCATTACTTTTTCGGCGTTCTTTAATAGGGATGGGATCAGTTAGTTGACATTAATAGATGTTATTGGTTCTTATGTTTACCCACTAGGAAATTAGTAAACATAATTCACATATAGATAATATAATTTGGTTTTCATGTTTAGTATAATTGCATTCTCACCCCACATATATATACTAGTGTTCAGGTTTCCAAGTGGACTGTGCGGACTGTATAGGAAATTTCTTGCTTAGATTATTGGGACTTTTCTTCAATTCATCCATAGATGTTTTTGGGTTTTTTATTTATAGAATTTTATCTGTGTTTATTTTACATATATTTTTATTAATGGGTGGTTTTCGGTTTTTATTATCCCATGTATATTCTTCCAATTGATTTATCCTATATCTGGATTATATTATTATAGTCAGTAATTCCTCATATTTTTGATAATTTTATACCCTTTGTTCCATTTACTAACCTAGATCGTAATAGTGGTTATACTGAAGGGGTAATTATAGATCTTCCATAATTTCTACACTAAGAGGGGTCATGATAGTAGTAAACTCACATACTTATCTTGTGAGTTGGTAGGTCCATGAACCACAAGAAAACTAACCCAAAATCTACCTAGAACTACACCAAGAACATTACTTGTTTCCAAAAAACAAACCAATATGATCATATATCTCCAAATCAAAGAAATTAATGGGCTATAGAATAGGTCTACCCCACTTAAATTTTCACCAAAATTGGACAACAGGAGAAGAGAACATCCCTTAAATGAAAGTAAAAGGCTTCCATCACTAGGCACATTAAAAGACCTAAGAGTTAAAACTGAAACATGATGGAATGTAAAGTCCAAATAAAATCAATTATTATATAAGAGAAAATTATATAAACACCCATAAATGATAAAACATTCACAAATAACCAAATTAAAAGTCATTTATTCCTTGTTCATGCACTCATAGGTAACCTAGGAGTTTCAACAATGAGCATCACCCCTCATTGAGCTCATCAAATCATCCAAAAACAAATCTCAGTGAATATTCAATCAAGATTATATATAATATTAATTACTGAGTACACCACTATGTTTAACATAATTCCAATCATAAAAGTATCAAAACAATAAGTCTGTTACACAACATAGCACAACATATTCTCATAAAATTTAAATATACCAACACATCATGATTGAAGTCAAATCATCAAGGAGAAAATAAAAGGATATAAATAGATATAATCAGACCAAAATTATTATCCTATATCAATCATAAGAAGACACCAATGGTTGGAAACTATAGGAATTATTAAATAAAACAACCCACAACATGAAGTTGTTCCTCAAAACAAGATTCCATTTTGTCACTAAGGTAACAATAAATATTATGTTTTTTATACCATTCAAGATAATGGACAAGAATTAAAGGTAACACATCCATAAGGAGAAACAAAATAGATATTGATAAAATAAAACAAAGATCTTGATCAAATCCTTGTTCAATATGAAAAAAACCCACTGATAAACCAAATAAAGCTACAATAGATCCCCCAAACAAAATGTTTCACAAAGAAGAGATAAAAATTAACAAGAGAAACACATAATGTGTTAACTGAAACATCCAAAAAATAAAATGTGGGTTAAAAACCATCCCATAACATAGCTCCTGAACTACATTAGAAGCTTCTCTTTGAGTCCAATGGCAATATAATTTTTATGATGAAGCATATAATTCCCTACAATTAGGGGATGACTATCCCAAACTGAAAAATCACTTTTAAATTGCCCAAAATAATGAACCTATTATGGTTACCCAATCTGATAAACTATTTAAAATCTCTTATAACTTTTAGACATGATATTAAAGAATGATTTGTACCCCCACACTGGAAGCACACAAAATGAATATTCTTTTTCTCTGAAGACATTCCATACCCAAAAAGATATTATAATACACTCAAATATACATTGATACCAAAAATAATATTTATTAAGGCATTCTTTATTTATTTTTTTAAACACCTGGTTTAGTAGACAATTCTAATTAAAGAATTTTTGGGTAAGAGGAAAAACAGGTCACTAAGAAGGTAGTCCCAACATCTAGGCGAATACATAACCTAAAATAGATAGCCTCGATTTATTCATCTCCAAAAATCAACGTTAATAAAATTTATCATATTTTTTTGGAAAACTGCACAACTAATATATCACCTTGACTAAAATATGAGGGATCAAAAAATGTATTCTTTTTTACATTCAATGGGTGGTTCCACAGAATGAAGACTGACTTGATTAATTACCAAGTCATAACATCATAGTGCTGGGATGGAATAATGACTTCCCATAAATCATATGTAAGCATATAGGACAAGAGTTTGATGGAATTGACCATTAGATCATTAGGATTCTTAAGAGATAGAAAATCCTTTAAAATCCATCGACAAACTTTTGTGCCTTAGGAGAAACCGGGTGACCCCTATATGATGTTGGAATAAAATTCTAGAAAACTATGATGCGGTCCATAGTCTCTAAAGTCTCTTGTTACACCACCTAATTTATAGTATGGTTAGAGTCATAATCTGGAGATACCACCATTAAAAATCATGATTGACTACTCTGAAGATCATACAGATAAAAATAAATTTTTTACCTCATAGATGACTTACTTCATGACATTTCTAAACATACAAGAACATAGTCTTATAAAATCTAGCATAATTAATAAACATTAAAAAAATTTAAACTAGACGATTTCCTTCGAACAAGTAACATACCAATTTTATTAAAAAATTATTTTTTCTAAAAAAACCAAAAAATATCCCATTAAAGAAATACTAAAAATTCTATTTCAAAACAAGAAAATTTTGACAACATGAATATATTTTACCATCTCATATAAAATATTCCAAATTTTCAATACATAAATCACACACTGAAACTCAAAAGTCATTTCAATATTAAACCCATTAAAAATATTCTAAAACATTATTTAAAGAATCACATAGGAGCCTTTGAAAAATATCTCTTATTATTAATATTTTCATATTAAACATATACCCATAATTTGAAAAACCAATGAAAGAACTCAAATATTTTTTTAATTTAGAAATTTTATTTTTCAAATGTTCTAAAACAATAAATTAGGGAATCAATTTGAAAAAAATGAAACTATGGGATGAAAACAAAATCCACACAAATAACCTTCCAAACTAATATCACCTAAGTTTAGACACTTTTGGAGAAAATATGAAATGTACCATGTTTTGGAATAATGTAGAACAATGTGTCTATTGGGTGCATGGGTTGTCAAACATTTCACCAAACTCATAATATTTCATGGATTGAAATCCAAATCAACCAAACCAATTCATCAATGTTTACCAGTCCATGAAAGCATAGTTTTTCTCTATTAATCTTTTCATTATAATAAAGAACAAAAAATATATTTCCAAAATACAATATAATAATATTGGGAATATAAATAATAATAATCATTAAGAAACCAATAAAAAAAATAATGGATCATGGCCAACGTTCCTTAGTAACTCAAGTATAATCACCAAGAATTAGTGATCAAGAACCCATTAAAGAATATCATTTTCATGTCTTGAAAAATTACTAATCTAATTTCAAAAATGGGTCACATAAAATAACAAAATGGATTTCAAGTAAAATAAATTTATTTTAATGAATGTATTCCTTTGATACCAATTGTTCCAACCAACCCATATTATGATATAAACTACTATCGGATTCGATTTCCACTAACCTGAAGGGCATCCCTGATCCCTATGAGATATCAATAAGAACATGGGAATCTAGAACCAGCCATTTGGAATGGTTTCAACTAAAAAAATATAATAAATAATAATGATACACTACAAGAACATCATTTTATAAATAAATAAATCTGAATATATCTGTAATAACAAGATGATACAAAAAATTTAAAGTATAACCTCACTACCAAACCCCATCACATTGTGGTCCATCACCAACCACCATGTCTCACACTACCCTCCCTCTCCCAAAAATGATACAAGTACACAAAATAATTCAATGTGAACATGAGTAGAATATATAAGAACATAAATGATCCAAACAATAAAGGGAAAAAATAATGTGTGAGCTATTGATCCAAGTAGGATTTCATCGATGAATCTAGAAAATACCTTCACAAGAATGTTTTTAAGTGCTAAAACAGTGTAAAAAACATACAAATTCTATTTATTTCATAAAAAATACATCAATATTTGATTGTTATAAGAAAATTTTTTTAAAAATAAAATATTAAAAATATCAAAATAATTTATGAAAAAAACATGTAAATGAGATATTTCATCATTAAAAAGATAAAAATTATTTTTGAAATTATATGAAATACATTTCACATGATAAATATATATAATGAAATTGTAAATTTATGCAATAAATAACATGTGTTACAAATTATTCAACAAAATATAATAAAGGTGTATCATTTAAATAAGTAGATCAATCCTTAAAGGTAATCAAACAAAACCGAAACTCAAATTCCTAGTAATGATAATATATGTCATCATGTATCAATTGTCAAGAATAATTATATCAAGTTTATGAATTTGACAATATATTGTGTCCAAAATAAAAAAATATATTAAATAAATCTTAAAAAAATCTCTTTCATTATATGATATCTTTTGGGTCTCAAGAAAACCAAGTCCTTACACACTGACTTTCCCGATAACATTTCCATATCATGACCCTATAATGTTCTCTAAAGATCCACTAGTTTGGATGTGAGTTTATAATATAATCATATGTATAGGTTATATTGTTGAACAAACTAGCTTCCCATGACTATTTAAAAGTGATGTGTGATATAATCATATTTTAAGGATCACAAGGAGAAGCCTCCCAATATCAACACAGGATCATTCCCTCAACATTCCCTTTCCATATCTGTTCACATATCACACAACTAGAAACACCATCAATATGAATAATACACATTTTTACACACATTATTGGGGCATATGAGGGTAAAGTAAACTATAAAAAAGGGATTATTAGAGAAGGGAATCATCATAATCTTCCATTTGGGTAGTGAAGAATTATAAATTTCAATTTAAAAGAATATTATCACATCAACATTCGATATGGTAATTCTACCCACATATTTTAATGAATAATCATCAAAAATATAAAAATTTTGTTAAACCAAGTATCTTTTTACCAATTAGAATTAAAATATTAAAATATGGATTTATAACATTAAAGTATTAATGTATTTTTGAAACATGGGTCTCCACTATTTAATCTAAATGAACAAGTAACTCATTTCAAATAACCCTTGAATAAAAATACTATAAATAAGTGGTAATTTAGTAAAATAGGGATCTTGGTCATTTTATAAATTAAATATTTTGAATCCATGATAAAATCACCAAATTAATTAACCATTTAAATCAAATAAACTCATTTTACCTTTGAAATAAAAATTCTCTTAAGACGGCACTTTTCACAAAATAAGTAATGAAAAATATCTAATAAAATAAAACAAAAAAATCATGGAACTCATCAATTTATAAACTATGAGAGGAATCCAACCAACAAAAATTTTATACTGGCATTATTAAATTCATATATAATAGGTCCATAAAATCTTTTGAGGAAATTATAGGTAAACATACATAGTACTGATTTTAAAATGAATAATTAAATGTATTTGAATTGTCAAGAAAAAATGAATAAAAAGTTGAAGGAAGATCTTATAAACACTTACTTGAAATATTTACAATAAAACTACAATGTTCACATAATTTTCTTCCACTAATGTTAAATATTGAATAAAGGTAAATAGATCCTAAAATTACAAAGAAGGGTTCCTAGAACCACAATTTTACAAAATCCATTTTAGGTTCAACAATTTACAAGAATTCCATAGCTACTAATAAGAGTCAAATAATATAATAGGATAGAATAATGACCAATAAGAGAAGAACATACAATAAAATGATCACTACTTAGGTCGTCACATAGATTTGTATTGAGATGAGGTAGGGGATATAAAACTCAAAATGGTATCTATAAGATGACAATGGGTTGAATTAGGTTTGAATTATAGAAGTTTATAGTCAATGTGGGGTTGGGCGTTCCATGATTTTAATTAATAATTCCATATAATTTAATTCATATCTAATGTTTTCCTATTCTGGGAATAGTGTTCCTGGTCATGTGCCAATACATGGGCTACTTGATACGTGTTCATGGTTTAGACACAATTTATGAAAAATTGTGTTCTTTCCATATACCCACATCTTGATCTTCAAAACAATGTTTCATTAATTCTAGGGAATTTATTAATGGATTATAGTAAATTTTCTCCAAATGTTCAAAGGCCCAAAATCTATCAAATATCCCAAACGTTCTACAAAAACTATAGGAAACATTATCCAAAAAAAGGTTGAGATAAAAATGATCAAACATAAATGAAATAATGTAACATTATCTTATATGTTGACTAAAAAATATGATAATTTAATTCAATTCAAATTGTTAATTTTAGTAATTTATCCTTTAAAGGAAAATACAAATATAATGAAAAACTTATTTTATTGAAATGATGACTTTTTAAATATTTGGTTTTACTAATCAAATTTCCCTTAAATTAATAATTAAATGGGTTTTAATATTTTATTTTATACATTTACATTTTACTTATCATCATAATTATATTTTAAAATTATTGAATATAAATTTTAAGAATAATAAACAACACTTTAAGATAAAGTTATCTAAAAAATATTCATTTTTAACAATTAAATGTTTTTAATCACATACCTTTAATTACTTATTTTCTTATAATTTATTTAATATATTAATTGTTATTATAAAAACTCTAAACAATATTGATTATTATATTTTTATTTACATTAGTTTTTAATATTCTTGTAATTTTTATAACAATATTATACCCTCTTAATGCATTATATTCAACATAAATTATATTAAAATATAGAATAGCTTATTTTATTTTTTTGTGACATGTATAAAAAGATACTAAATATCAATTTATTTTAAAATATTATACATACCAAAGTACAGGGCTGTTATAATAAAATTTATTTTTTATGGAATTTCATTATTTTCATTTCATTATTTCTCATTTTGTTTGTTTATTTTTCAATTTTAGTTTTTCATAAAGCCCTATACTCTAAAAAAAACTCCCTTGAAAATATTGAACCTATAGAAATGATGATAATCTAATTTATCCATAAAATATATATAATGTAATGTTGAAATGAAAAAATTTTCATATTTAATATATGTAAAATTGTGGAAAGGAATATTAATTTTTTAATTTTATTCCGTGATGTAAGGGCCTACATTAAAATCACCTACCTAATATGTTTCAATAAAATTCCTTATATTTTCATAAATTAATATACATTCATTCATGAAAAAAGTAATACTTATAAAATCATATTTTTTCAAGTAATCTGTCCCAACCATAGATCATATGGTACCTTGTGTTATATATCATTAATGTATTGTTTTTTATATAAATAACTTTTTTACAAAGAGTCCATATTTCTATCATTCCATTAAATTTAATCATTAATTCTCCAAGAATCCATGAATAAACCTATTATAAAACATCATCATAATCCCAAAATCCAAAACTACATTTATTTAGATGTTAATTCTTGAATGAAGTTTGATATATATTACAGGGGATATAGAAAAAAACTAATTCATGGTTTTTCAATGAAATATTATCAGTACGAAAAGGAATATAATAATAAAAATGATTGGGATAAATATAATTATATATTGATATAAGTATGTAAAAAACAAAGTTAAAATTTTGGATTGGATCCCAACAATATTTTATGAAAAAAAAAATATAACTCTCTATCCCTCAAAAGCTGAACATTTCATTATATTCCAGAATCTATTTTAATTAAAAATAGCACTTATTAAAAAATTGGTAAGATAGAATAATCATTGTTACTATTACAAATAGTTTTGTTTAAACTGGACAAGATATTCACAAGATGATCTTGAATGTACATCATCATAAGAGGGAGTAAAGAGAAGACCGTTCTTTTGGAAAATCTATTAATCGTTACTCATGTATCAAAATAAAACCATGTATCCTATTATTCCTTGTATATTTATTACATTTAAAATTACAATACTTTATTACAAAAAATTAAAATATAATGTCGTCATGATAATAATATCTACTGGAATCATTGCGTGGAGATGTAGAAATTAATAAATAATATTTTTACCCTTATATAATCACAAAATTTGGAAATATTTGTTTCAAATTAGTATGAGTGTGTGAGTGAAATATTTATTGGAATATATTTAAAAATTATCATGATAGTATTGAATTTGTGGAAATAAATTTGATTTAAAAAATGAAGGAAATTTGACTAAAAATTTTAATGGTATTTTATATTTTGGTTCCTCGTGTATTAAAAAGTTAAATCATGTTTGTATATGTTTAAAATTTCTATTTGGTAATATAATTTTTATTCAACTATAGTGGGATACAATTTTTATATTTCTGTTAATATTAATTGGATATAAATTAATTATATTTTATTCAAAAATAACTAAATTTTATCTCATAAGATTTCATAGATCACTAAACTTAAATTTACTTTGGAATAAATATATGATTTCATTAGAATTGATAAATATTTATTTAAATTATTTTTTGGGGATTTATTTATTTTAAAAAACTTTGAATTCAATTTACTGTATTAATATTGTATTTCCCTCAGTATTTTTTATTTTTAAATTAATGGAACCTTATTTTTACACAATGGTGGACTATTATGATAAATTTATATATTGTATGACATCATAAATTTTTCATAAGGTAACAATTATGTGGGTTTTCCAGCAATACATCATTTTCTGTATACTATATGTGTACATGGTTTCAAAATATATATATCTAGGGGTAATAAACATGGAATGAGTTGGTCAATTATATCTGAATGGTCTTTCACTTTCACAATGAGTTTTCCCTTACTACGCACCAGGTTTGACACTCCTGATTGATATTCTTAGATAAATTCATATTTTTTAAATGATTCTAGGAGATGGTGTTGAATAGTTGATGATAATTAATGATCTCGGTTAAAATATATATTTTTAAAATTGAAAATTAAGGTTAATTAATTATACAACCTATAAATTATTTTCATGATAATTTTTTTCCCACTATGATCATTGTTTCTCATTATATGTTTTTTTTTGTTTTTTTCAGTGTATTGAACGAGGAGGAATAATTATGACAATAAATTTAATAGATAATCTATAACCCAATTAGATGATGATTGGAGTGAAAGATATTTTTATTATTCATAGGCATTTATCATGATATATTATTAAAAACCAACACAATAACTAGATCTCAGAATATACGAAAATGAGAAGAATTTACTTTTCGTATTTCTCTAGTAGGGGAGACCACTAAGGAATGAAAGATAAATTTCCATCTTTAAATAACTGTGTAAAGACATACCAAAATGAATTTTTCAGTGGAATGATATAATGTTTTATTTTTTTAATTGAATAAGTACATCATTGTGATTATTGATGAGAAATTAATTTATCCATTTTCATCCCCTTAGGGTGATGTAATTATTTTTGTTAAGAAGATAGATGGAGAAATGCAACTAGAAATTTGTTATCATGAAGTTGGAAAGTTAAAAATCAAAAATATGTATCATATAACTAATATTAATTACTTTTCGATCAACTTCATAGAGATTAATAATTTTCCATGATTGAACTTCATTCTGTAAATCATCAATTGAGGGTCAAGAAAAAAGATATAACAAAGAAATCCTTATGAAAAAGGTATAGAAACTATGTATATATAGTGATGTCATTTTGTCTTACTTATACATCAGATATCATAATAGTGTTATGGAATAGAGACTATAGAGATTACTTTAAACATTTTGGGGTAGTATTTATATATTATATTATTATATATTACAAGGGTAAGGAATAACATAAATATACCTTAATGGTTTCATAGAGAAACCATTTAAATGATAAAATATATGAAATATTTACAATGTGTGATTATTGGCAATAAAATTTACATTTTTGGGTCATATAAATTCAAGGTATGACATATTCTAGGTTCAATGAAATATATAGGTTATTGACCATTTTTCTAGATGAACACATTTGATTAAGATCCATAGTTTGGTTGAGTTTTCTCTATATTATCGATTAATTATGAATAATTTATCATGATTGTTTAATCAACTCATTATATTATATTTTAATAGAGAAACTTTCTATTGGATAAATTAAAACAATAAAAATTTCAAGATAATAAAGAGAAAATTAGTCAATGTAGATGTTCTTATATTATCCTTATAAGGATAGGGGTTTGTAATATATAGTGATGAAAAAAATAAGGGACTGAAATACTTTCTCATTTAGAATTATATGGTTAGAGATTATTAATCATGATAATCGAAGGTTAATTGGAGAAATGACCCTAATAAGGATTTGGATTTAGCAGTGGTAATTCTGTATTACATATATGGAGGCATTACCTTTAAGAGAAGAGGTGCAATTTATACATATATCATAAAATATTAAATTATACGTTCACATAAAAGGATTTTAATATTTACTGGAGAATATTTTGGGAACTTATTAATGATAATGATTGCTCATTATATTTACACAATGGGAACGTAAAAAAAGAATCCAATTAATTGAGTAAAAGGGATTGTGTTATCTTTTACAAAATGAGGATCACAAAAAAATCAATATATATGGACTTCCAATGGGTGGATCTATAAATCGTGAAGGTATGGTATAAATCATGTCTTCATAGAATAATTTTTCTACCATGTATCTATGTAAGGATTAAAATGAAATATAAATAATATGTATAACTATATAAGAAGGTCTAAAATGTATCTGAATTCAACTATGATTATGATTTAATGTAAAGGTTCCTAAAATATGAATGTGTTCCATACATACTAGATTTTAATAATGAACTATTGGATGAGGATCAAAGTTAATCATTCCTTATTAAACCAACATTTATGATGATGTGTATATTTCTTGAAAATCATTTCTTATAGAATTTCATAAAGAGTCAAATTTCCGATTATTTATCTCAATTCATGGTTTTTCAGCATGTTATGGATGTGGGAATAGATGCTAAGGGGATGTTACAACCATTACCAATACCAGAATAGAAATTATAATCCATCCACATGGAATTTTTTATTAGAATCCACAAAATTTATAATGACTATAATGTTATTATGGTTGTATCTAATCTTCATTCAATTTTTGCAAACATTATTTTTTTCATAGAATATTTTTCACTTTATCATATTTTATGAATATATATTATGTTAGTGGCATGGTTTCATGGAATACAATATTCAATTTTATCAGCTTTATATTTGAGGTTTACCTTGATGATCTGGTGATGTCTTTAGTGGTCTCTAGATGTATAATTGAGCTTTAGTACTACATATAATCCTCATAAAGATTATTTTTCTAATTGAATTATATAAACAATAATTATAATAATATCTTGTATATGAATTTAAAAGGTAGTTTGGATAAACAAAATCTGATATTAGACTTATTGAACATGGTAAATACATGCTGTTCAAATTTATAATTGAAAAAATAAAATATAAAATTGAATTTTCTTCATTATCATCAATGTACCCTTTATAATATCCATGCGTATTTATCATAAAACACATCCTAATATCCTAGAAAAATGAATCCTATTAAAATTATGAACTTTGATGTTCTTTAAGGGTATTCATATAGTAGATTCTAAATAATTCATTCATTATATATTATAAAATAAGTGCTAATTAAATAATGCAACATAAATAAAAACACATCCTAAATTTTTTCCATGGATATAAAAAAAATTAAAATATTCTATTTCAAATCAATAATTGATTTTATAATGATAAAATACATTATTCATGACATGTAGAACTTATTTTCATGGCCTCATTCTAAGATAACTTAAAAATAATGTTAATGTCTCATTCAACGAAATCATATATAAATGGGTAAGACCTCGGCCAAAACCCCACACTATTTTCTCTAATGAGACCTACTCATACATTAAATGGATAAGTATTTATGTGCCCACTAAACACATAATAATTTTTTTATTCATTATATGAATAAATATATGAAAATAAGAAAATGCCTAAAAATTAATTAAATATTTATATTGGAAGAACTATCATATGTAATGTTATTAATTTCCATATTCAAACTAATCATAAACCCTTTATAAAATAATTATGGATAGATACATTAGATAATAACGTCAATTAATCATAATAGTTAATAATGGGTATTAACATAAATGAAATATTTATAATTTTAATTGGAAAATTCGTGAGGAAAATATCCTTTTCACTTAGAAAATACTTATTAAAAGTCCTCAAAAATATAAATAAAATCATTTTATTTGAAAATAAAATTTTATATTTAGAATGGAATCTTAAATAAATATATTATTCATGAGTACAAGAATATTTTTTCATCTTTTATAGGTTAAAAAATATTCCATTCAATTTATTTGTAAAATTGTAAAAATGTACACCATTATGAAAATGGCAAGAATATTCCTTTCAAATCATTCCTCAAAAAGTAAAACATGGCTAAAAAACTATAATAAATCTTTTTAATCATGTGTAAAATATTTTTTAAAATAATTCTAGAAATTATGGATATGTGAGAATTATATTACCTTATATGGGATGTAATTTTAAACAACTCTGAATAATTATAATATTCTGAAATAAACCATTTCAACATGGATATATTTTTAATTATTATATCATAACATAAATAACATTAAATGAAAAATTAATTACCATGCAGGAAAATATATTCATGCTATAATGTTACAAGTTTTTAGTATATACATCAAACAATAGAAATATGTTCTAAATATACCATATGACACAAAATATTTCATTTTGGACAAGAAACCATTACCTATGGTCTAATTTCCTTCGAGAGTGTCTAAATATCATGTATAAAAAAATATAGATTTAGAATAAATTTATTCCAGAACCTTAATAATATATATCACACTATATATGATTTACATATAATCTTTTACAACCCATTTATTAATAATTAAATCTTATAATCATTTCTAGGGGTATGTAATATCCTCATTTATAAATGATATCAAAACCCAACTTTTATTAATGAATCACAACTATTATGGTATGATAATTTAATTTTTTGATACATTTTCATATTAAGGATTTACCAAAGGGTAAAATACTTCATTAATACATTGAAATATTCTATTCAATATTTTCAGAGTTATACATTGAGTCATAGTAGGATTTTGAGACGCGTAAATGATCGACATTGAGAGAATAGAAATATTAAAAATATTTTATTCTTACATAGGTGTGATTTTTTATAAAAATAATAAATTAATACCAAATGTGGTATTACATGAGAAATATGAGACCATCGTTATGTCCATGATGTGATGTTTACCCTATGCATGGTATATCATTATTTTTTGTCGGATTTTTAGTTACCTCACATGTGATAATACTTTTTTAAATTTAATTAATTTATTATTCCAATTTTAAATAATAAATGATCAATAAAAATTAAATGGTTCATTATATGAGAAATATTATACTACCAATAGGCTCAGGATACAGGGTTTACCCTAGGAAGGGTATAGCATTTACGTGCATTGGACGTTTGGTCATATCACACATGAAGAAAATTTAATGGATTTATAAATATTATTTTAGGAAGTTAGAAATAATAATAGTTTTATTATTAATATTGTTTTTATTTATGTTGAAAACAAAATGAAATTAAATATTTGCTTCCAAATTTATTTAATTATTTTTTGGTGTAAATAATAAGTGGGAAATGTAATAATTATGATACTATTAATTATGGAATTAAATGAAAATGTTGAATCAATATTAGTTTAATAGGTGTTATCTGTTTTTAATGGTTATTATCATTAAAATACTAATGGTTTCATTAATGGGTTGTAGGAAATATTTGTAATTTTATTTATTGTCATTATTATTTGATTTGGACAAAAACATTGGTGTATATATAATATATATATATACATACATACATACATATATATATACAGGGATTATTTATATATGTGTGTGTATATATATACACGTATGGGTGTATATATATGTATATATATATATACATATGAGGGTGTATATATATGTATATAATGATGTGTGTGTATTTATATAACATTTATATCTATATATGGATATATATTTATTGTTGGGTTAGATAAAATATCATTAATTTTCACAAATAAATTCTATTTTGTGGATAGTTTATTAACAGCACAGTTTTAATGAATGTTTTGAATAAACAATTCATTATGATAATTATGACATAGATTTATTAATAAAAATAAAATATATGTTTTATTATTACAAATATTAATTTTATAAAATAATATTGGTGTGTGTGTGTGTGTATTGTGTGTATATATATATATACCAGATAAATACATGTATATATATACATGTGTGTGTGTCTACAGATGTTTATATATGATCAAAATAAATATATGTGCATATATATTCATGTTTAAATACATATATATATGGGTTAAATAAATAATTAAATATATTTATATATACATGTGTATATATATTCATATGTGAGTTTATATATATAAATATTAGTTTGAAATATATATATTATAATGAAGTTCATTATGCATATTTAATGAAGAAAAATAATGGAAAATAAATGGTAATTGAAGGGGAGCATTGGGGGTTTCATCGGTGGTGTGTGGATGTCTTTAAAATAATAATTAATAATTTAAAAAATTATTTATAATTTTTAAATGAATATAGTTTAAATTGGAGAAGAATGTATATATATAAGGGAAAAATAATGTGTGTACTGAATTTGGGTTTTATGTAGGAAACCCCTTATTTCTCAAGCATTCTCTTCTTTACCTCTCTCTAATTAACATTTTTATTTTATTTTCTTTTATTCCCTAACTTCAGTCAACAATATATCCTACAATATTGATCGGAAGGAATTTTCGTCAGTGTCATTGGATTCAAATCGACATGAATAATACAAAACATATATTCTTTTTATGAAAGTAATGAGCTTTTGGTGGTGTAGTTTAACATGAATTCCAGTACTCATTGCCAGTAATTATTTCTATAAAGGTAGTATCCATTTCCTTACCCTTCTAAATTTGGGAATGTATTAATTATTTAATTTCACATTACTTACACATTTCATAGATTCTTTTCTATTTTGGTTGGGTTTTATAAAAAATTTCGAAGGTAAATTGGATGTAATTCAGAAATAAGATAAATTATTTATTTGACAAACAATGTTATGATTTTATAATAAAACCCCTACATAAGAGGTGCTCTATATTTATGCTAAAAATTTTGTTGTTGTTATTTATATCATAATTAGTTATGGTTAGATTTTCCCATCTTTCTTATTTTTATTTCTTGTTTTGTGGAAATTCGGTATTTCCCCCTTTTGAGTAATGTGAATTGATTTCTCATGGTCAATTAGAATAAATGGAATGAGTTGAAATGGTTAGTTTCAAATGGAAATAAATAGGGTAGAATGACAATGCCTCTAGTTAATTTAATAAAAACTACTTATGAGAACTTAATGGTCAAAAATATTGACATATATATATAGGATGTTTAAACCATACCTTTTTATGTTTAATTGAATTAATTTTTCTGTGATTGATGTAGGTGGCCTAAAACAAATCCATTTGGTCTGATTTAATTATTTAATTTTTATGAAATTTATTTGATCCATAGGAATTTCATGCATGACCAAATAAATTGAATAATCTATATTATATTATAATTGTTCATTTCAAACCATCCCTGAGATTCCCTTTATTATATAGTCATGGAGATGGAGACCTACAGCCAATTGATAGGTGTGCCATCCTGAGAAATTATAATTCCTTGATCTGTTTAAATTTAAGTCTTTGTAATAAATTAGATAATTTTTTTTATTTCTTTTGTAGACATTTTATGTGGAATAATAATAAATTGTGTGATTTTTTATGGTATAATTACCATGGATAAAGAGGTTATTTAAAATTAACGACTATATGGTATATGGATTCACTACACAAGTTTGATATAATTATGATGATAAATAGAAACATGGATTAATGAACTGAACTATTTGAATGATGGAAATATTTTATAAATTGACTATTGTGTCTTATGATGATAGATATGGAATGTTTCGAACAAGAATTATGATTTTTGTTTTTTTAGCTTTTGAGCTGATGTGATATTTATGAGATTGGTACCTGAGGGTTTGATATAGATCAACATGTTGACTTTTCTGGATACAAATCAAATTGAATTTGGATTCCCTGGGGGGTTTGGATAATGTTCGTTCATACTACATAAGAGAAAGGATCATAAGTACTTGATTTCCCATAGAAGAGTATATGATTATATGGGTTTTATGAGGAGTCTTGATTGGTGGGGGTGCTTGAGGGAATGGTCCTTGCTTTCGTACCACCTGAGGGATAGACGAACTGATGCTAAATTTCTAAGGGAAAAATATATGAATATATCGGATGCCTGAGGGATATATGCACTATCACATGGTACATGAGGGTAATATTATATGTATTACTGAGGGAGAGATTCTAGATAGCCTGAGGGAGAGATTCTAGTTATTCCTAAGGGTGAAATTTTGGTTATCCTAGGGTAATAGGCCATATATTATGGAATTTTTCTGAGAAAATCATCCTCAATAGAATAATCTTCCACTAATTTGGGTTATACATCCAAATGTAGGAGGATATAAAAAAATACATAGATATATGGAAGAGTTATGAAGCAGTTAATGCCACCATGTGTCCCATTACAAATTGGGCAGGTTATTTATTTATTCAAAACTACTTGTCTATTATTCCTCTATACATGAACCCTACTTAATTTAAATCACACAATCTAGATTGGGATACACACTGATTGTGTTTTAGTACTGATATTTATATCCCACACCCTCATTGGGCCAGCATTTCACTTGGGAACTTGTGCATTTCAACATGTTCATAGGTCGTTGAATTCATTGATTCTGTTGTGTTAAGTATGTGGGATATATGGAGAAAAGGATTGGTCTCTCTCTCATAATTCTCAAGGAGTAGACCATTTTTTTTCTTTTTTTATACTATGTTTACCTTTTAGTAACATGTGATATTACATGAATCATTGTTTTAATTTATATTTTACCACTTTTATTAAATTATTATATTATTATTCCACTATTTTTCATTCATTATTATTACTACTTGTGCCTCTATTTGTTATTTTAATATTTTTATACAACTGTGAGACTCTAAACATGAGGGTATAGTATCCCAACTGTACCATCTATAAACCCTATCTGCTAGTCGACATTATCTATATTAAAGGGAGGTGTTTTTGATTCCATGTGACCCACCGGCCCGGCCACTGTCTTAGAGGTAAACCGGTTCGGGACATTACAAGGTTTTATTAAAGTGATGTATATTTTATAATTTATCTTTCTGTTTGGGATTGGTAGAAAGGATTCTATGATTTTTATGTGCTTAGTAAAAAGTCATGTTAGGGACCGATCACCCTATGTACGAGAAATTACTATGCGGTCTCGATAGGGATTGTTGTTAATTCTTTTTCTATTCAAATTGATGTGATTTCACCATGAGTGAATGGTTTAATTTCCGCTGCTTAGGGATTAATGTGATTTATTTTATTTTTCTTTTGGCTTAGTATGTCAATGATGAATATTTTTGTGTTGTTCTGACCTAGGATCCATTGAACAATGCCCCGAGCTGGTTATCCACATGCCATCAAGTGTGCCTCCTCGTACACTAGAGGGTGTCAACTGGGTGTGGGGGTCTAGAATGTCAGTCATATGGAGACTATACCCTATTTTATCAGAATAAAACACCAACAGAAGCAAAAAAAAATTAGTAAATGTGGAATTGAATAAATAATAATAACAATATAATGTCATATGATAGAAAAAATAGGAAATACAATACTCAACTGAAATGTCAAACATTCTATAACAATTCTAGTTTCAAGTGTCTAAAATGCATCTAAATGTGAAGACACAACCACACCTAAGCGGTTAACGAACCACATTTTTTTCCATACCCCATGCTCCAATTCCAAACAAAAACCTATCCTAGGGCCTTTCCCTTAACCTTCCCAACAAAAACAAAGTCTACTCTGGTTCTGATCAGGCTGCCTAATCAGGTGTGAGTACAACTCTGTAGGCCACAATCAATTGTGTCTAAAACGAGTCCAGTCAAAATATTTTTCATGCAGTTCAATGAAGCAATAAATACAATTCATAATTTAAAATGTTATCACAATGTTATTTAATCTTTAATCATCATAATATGCTAGTTTTAATTTAGGTTTCCCATTTAAAAAACCATTCATTATTATTAATCAATTTGTAAAGTTCATCATGCATAGCACCCCAAATATCATCAAGTGTCGGTATCCATGTCTATCATTCCAAATATCATTACGTGCATGTCTCCATTCCTATCACACTATATCTCATTTGGTGTAGCTCATCATGCCTAGAACCCCATAATCTCAATGCTGGATAACTATTGGTGAGGAACCCCATATCCATGTACCAACATCTAATCGGTCTAGAATTCCAAGTCAATCACCACAAAAATCTATTCTATTTAATAATTCATAAATTGAAAAGAATTATCCAAATCATTCAATTACTAATACAAAAAATATTTAAACATTTCAATTTCCATTAGTTAACTCCAAAATTAACTTAGCACATAAACCATTAATTAATTCATCAATTAATAAATCAGTCAACACAATTATCATTCCATAGTTAATTATCCAAAATTTATTATCTATATCAATTATCCACTATTCATAATTAATTATCACAATTAATAATATTTGATTAACATCATGGAACATAGTTAATTCTCATAGTTAAATATCTTTCGAAGCCAAACATCATTTCATAATAAATTTCACCCAATTATTTATCTTCACATAATAAATTCAATATCTAAATAAAAATATCTCAACCCATAAAAAATATCCAAAATATTTATTTTGGACCCCCCCCCCCCGTCATTCATTATATTGTTCAATTATTAATTAATCACCAAGGCAATCACAAGTCAATTCCACATTTCTAATTACTCCAATTTAGGAAATTAATTACCAAGAGAATATTGAATATCATAAACTCACATAAACATATCAAAATAAAGACAATAGGAGTTCAATTTAGACTACCTAAATTGGTTTATATATGTATTTTAGCCCAAAGGAAATCCCCAAAATTCGAGCGACACAACATTTTCAATCAAACAATGGATCTAAATTCCTAAACAAAAATTATGATCAAAGGCTACAAGATCTTGAAAATCTAGATCTTGATCCTCAATACAAGATCAAGATCTCAAGTCATAGGTTTAGATCCATGGAAATGGTGGAGGTATTCCATAAATAGATCATTTATAGATAGAGGAATGGATGGTAGAAGCAACAGGATGAAATCCTTTTACTGGAAGAGAAAATATCTTCAATTAGGGCTTTTGATCTTGAAAAACGATGTTCATATCACCATGGAATCTCTACGGAAGGCTCTGGGGACACCTAGAACTTTTCAAGACTGAGCCAAGCTCTTAATATGGGATTCTCATAGGGTTTGTGTGGTTATAAAATGGATTTTTGGCTATTAAATTCAGTGTTCATGGTTTATTTGGAAGAGGTGCATGGTTAGGGGGAATGGTGCGCCAACCGTGTGGTCTTCCACTACCCACACGACTCGATGTCACACAGTTACCCAACCTGTGCACTAACCGTGCCGACCACCACTGTCTGCATGTTTATCTTGAGCATGATTTTTTCCAAACCATGTAGAAACCGTGCATATCCCCCTCTCTTCCCATGTTCCCTAAAAATAACACCAAAACACACCCAAGGTCATACCCTAACCCAAACGTACTTAATAAAAACAAAAAAGTGCTTAAAACACACCCGAGAATGATCCAAAAAAGTTTTGGATCTTACAATCTCTCCACCTTATAACATCTCATCCCTATGCTGCACTCACAAACTTTTCTAAGATTATGTGCCAAAAAAGATTGGGCAATTGAGCCCTTTTTCCTGCTTCGTGTTCCCATTTTCCTGTTGAACACTTCCATTTTATATAATGCCCTGGCCCCAGTTACCCAGAGTCGGTACATTATTACATAACATTGGCATGATCATAAGGGATTGAATCCCGAAAGACCGATCAGTTTAGTAGCCTGGTAAGTACTAGATACCAACATATGTTTTACATTACATTGTGAATTTAAAAACCAAAACATTTTGTCTCATTTTAACACATTCATCTCCCTTTGACAATCCCAACAGGTCAGTAATAATATTCTTCGTCGCATCCTGGAAAAAATAAAACATAGAAAGGGGTGAGCTCTGGAGCTCAGTAAGGATAACAATATAGGAGAAACTTTCATAAATAAGCACAAACATTTAAAGAGATGTATAAGACTAAAATAGAAGCCTTTTAAACATAAAATTCAGTATAATATAGAAAAGATATATCAAATAATTCAATTTACTTTTCATATGGATATTATACTAGTCGGGTAATAACATGTAATATCAATATCCAATTTCATAATTATGGAATGAAAAATGTCAGACATCGTAACCACATAGTCCAGGCCTCGGGCCAAGACAACAAATAAGATTTTGTCAACATCTTGTGCCAATACACTAGTTTGTCTCATTAGACCGACCAAGGCATCAAGGAGCTATAGAAGGCTCCACCAATCACTTACTAAGTCCAATGAATTTCTTATATGAAAAGGTTGAAATAGAACACAAATATTCATATTAAAACTTGTATAAAAATGTTAATAATTTAACCATAAAACATGAATGGTATAAAACTAACACTTCTATAGTAAAACATATCACAAAACCTTCCATAATATATGAATGATTATATCATAATAATTCAACTTCAAACATGTGTAAAATCCATCAAAGGATGTTGACATAGATGAACTCAAAAATGTTTGAGAGAAATATCTTTTTCTTTTTTGAAGTCATTTAAAAGTCCCATGATTATAAAATAAAACATTTATTTTTAAAATATTCTTATAATATTTTAACGAAATATTTCAATGTGTTATAAAAGTGTAAAATATCCATACACATAGTGTAAGTTAAAAAACATTATTTCCTTAATTTTGTCGAAAAGCTCATAAAGGACCTTGTTTGGAATAGACGGAAAGATACCTCTATAAACATTTTATAAAAAGTAAATAAAAGTTTATAAATTACTTCAACCCATAGTATAAAAATAGTAAAAATATTTTGAAATACATTTTTAATAAACAAAAATGTGGATGATAAAGAGGTCCCAGTAGATACTCACGTATGAACAACCTTAGATAATGAAGAGATTGTAGAATTAACCCCTAAATTGTACTTTTACTAGAAGAGGCTATGTTAACCTCCTGTATAAAAGTTAAATCATTGTTATTAAATTATGAAGGAACCAAATAATTAAATATGATTTTATATATGATCTTCTAATATTTATTTGTTAATAATATTTCCATAGTATCATTGTTCCGGGTGTTAACAGATTCATTTTTCTTCATATTTTTTTTTATGTAAGTCATGTTTTTTATAGTTAGGATTTATTTGATTCATATCCAGAATGATATTAAGTTATTAAACATTATTTTTAATCATAAACTGAAAATTATTCTTGAATTATTACAATGGGGACTGAATCTCATCATGTTCATTGAGATGGTAATTCGTTCGTATGAACGAGCGAGAATATCATTCTATTGATGGTGAAATCATATGTAATTGGATGGTAAATAATATATAACGAATAAATAACATGTTATATTTATTATTTAAAGAAATAATACTAATTATTATACCCATCCAAATAATGAAGTGTTGAATAACAAATTACACCATGACGTGCCAATGAGCCTATACCTTAGTGGTACAGGCTCCTGCATGGCATCCAAAAGACCGAGGATCAAATCTGGGCAGGGACTAATTTATGGGGAATTGTAGAATCACTATAGCATGGTACTATAGTAGACTGTATTAGTCGTGGTGGAATTGTAGTTGTGGTGACACTCTAGTGGCGGAGGCACTATAGCAGGGACTATAGAGGAGGAGGTACTGTAGTAGGTATTGTAGCAGCCCGGGTACTCTAGCAGTACTATTCACCAAGGGGCCCTTTGGGCCAAAAAATGGGATTTCAATCCTTGTATTCAAGCCAATTTTCAATGGGTATTTGGGATATGTAATGAATCTCCCCTACCCAGTCTATATAGGTCTTTGATTTAAATAATAAAATGAGGCCTCGGCCCCAAACTTTTTTTAAAAAAAACTACACCACAACGTGGAGATGGTAAGCCATACATACACATGTATGATGACATTTTCATTCATAAGATGGATAGAATTATGAATATTTTAATACCATGTTTATAATAACATCACATTATGTAGAAGGTACTGTTTTTATTTTTTTGATATGGACACAACATAGAAAGAGGAAGTGTAAAAAGAAAATAACCTTTAAAGAGGTGATGAAATTATTGCCTCTTCTTCGGGTGATTCCTTTTTATTTGATCAAAAGGGATCCTTAGGTTGTCTTTATGATCAAATTAAGGCCTATATGATTAAGTTATGGTTGTTGGGAGGATATTTGGGTAGGTTTTGGTTGAGACCAATGGATTTGGAGGTGTGATTTTGATAGAAGGGGAAGAACCCATTTATAAGAAAGGTGAAGGTCACTTTTGGAAAATCTTGCAATATAATTTTATTATGCAATAATAATCGATTTATAATGGCTCTAAAAAGATTTATTTATAGGTTAAGTGGGGTATGGGTATAAAACATCTCAATAAATAGGTTTTCGACAAGTTTAGATCACAATATTAATCTTACCTTTTATATTTAACTCTTAGTTAAAAAGATTAACTTTTACCACGTCTTCTTGTTTTATTATAATAAATCGTTAATAAACATACTATAAAAAGCATAGAGAACCCCAATTGGATAATTATTGACATAAATAACCTTATATATGTCCTTTAACTAATCCTTAGATTTTTAGGAATATTATATCAATTAGTAATATTTTATTTGGTTTAAAAACTCAATTATGTCAATTTTGACACTATTTTGTATTTTGTTTTTGTGAAAGTCATAAAAAATTTATCAATTAGAATAAAATTTATTTAATCAACCCTAACATGTCATATTAACCTATAAAATTTGATGAATTCATCATAATTCTCAATTTATATTTATTTGTATATTTATAATATAAATTATTTTAGTATTTCATTAATAAGGTAAGTATTTCATCATTATTTTGACATAAATAAATTTAATTTTTTAATTTCTAAAAAATATAAATAAAATACAATTATATAGGAAATTTTTTTATATTTCCAATTAATATAAATAGTCAAATTTATCTTATCTAAAAAACCATATTAAAAATGGTTTATTTATTAAACATTGAATTTAACACTTTTAACTCTTCTTTAAAAAAATAATAATAAATGTCCATATATAATCCAAGAAGACCAAAAGGATCATATTTTATTAATAAGGTTTATTTTGGTCGAAATAAACTTATCGAATGGAATTAGGACATGTGTTAGGGTAATTATAATATCATTTTTACTATTAATTAACATATTTACTTTTAATCGTGATAAATAAAATTCAAAAGTTACTATTCAAAAAATTATTTTAATACTGTTGAACCACATTTTACATACTGATGTCAATCATGTCTCTTATATTTTTAAAATTCAATTCATAGAAGCGATAAAATTACATTTTATGAAAATTTGTAAAGGTGCCAAGAAGGTGGGTAAATAACGTTAAAAGTTCAATAAAATTTTATATATCTAATCATATTATAAAATGACTCCAACGAATTACATTGAAAATATATAGGTATTATGTATATATTTTTTCCTAAAATAAATTTATACAAAATAACTATTAATTTAAATTAAAATTCAGTTTTTAAAAACAATACAGTGTTTTTCAAAATTCATCAAAAATTTAATTTTTCAAATAAATTCCAAAAATTCACTCTAAGCTAATTTGGATAATCCGAATCCAAAAATTAAGTCCATTTTGAAAAATATACTTTATAAAATTTCAAAAGGAGGGTATTAATATTCGTCACGGAAAGTATGATGGGTCGTGGTGTGCTAAAACTCAAAGTTGTGTACAGCGCAATCTATTTCATTATTCAAAGGGAAACGTACCGTGGAATCTTGGGGTGTTACATTTTACCATAACACATGAACTAATAGCGTGGTCTTTACCCATAACACTTTCTCACTACGACCCAACACACATATCAGATGCTCCTCAAAGGATTCATATATCTCAAGATCAACCACTTCCATGTCAATCACATTATAAGGGTCGATGTGATACCATTTTAGTTATTACACATGGAAAAAATCATGCGTAGTGCTGAATTTCTAGGGAAGGGATATTCAGTACACCACTGGCTCGATTCTCTCCAACACCTCAAAAGTTCCAACAAACCGGGGCACTAACTTTCCATGCCTCTGTATCCTGTGGTGACCCAATCTAGGTGAAACCTGAAGGAATACATGACCATCCTATGTAAACTCTAGGTGTTGTCATCGTCTATCAGCATAGGACTTTTTCTAACTCTGAGCTATACCCATACATTTTTTAATCAACATTACCTACTATGATGTATCTGAAATGAGACATGGTCCCAGCACCTCTTACTCACCTACCTCAGGCCTACAAACCAGTGATCTACAAGGTCTACCATAAAGTTCCTCATATGGTTCCATATGTATAGTTTCCTAATAACTGCTTTTATATGAGAACTCCGCTAAATTCAAGTGCTTCTCCCAAGAACCAGAAAATTCAAGCACACATTCTCACAACATATACTCTAACACCTGTATGGTATGCTATAACTTCCCATATTTCTATGTGTGTAGAACCATACATAACAAAACCTTTGTACCAGTAACCTTTTGTAAACCTTGGTAGAAGTGTGACGTAATGCATGAATCGCGATATGAAACTATAGTTTGTGTCACCCCATGGATAAAAACTATCTCTCAAACATACAATTCATTCAATTACTCTACTATAAAGGTTTCTCTGATATGTGAGAAGTTCACTACCTTCATTAGTTTATCCACAATGACCCAAACAGAATCGTTCTTCCTAAGTGTCTTCAAAAGTCATACAACAAAATCCATATTCACATCATCCCACTTCCATTATGAAACAAACAATGGCTGCAATGGGCCTCCATGTCATTGATGTTATTATTTAACCTACTGACAAGTGAAACATCTTGTTATGAACCCTTGGGTCTCCTTTTTCATGCCTCTCCACCAAAACTATCAACCTAGATCATGGTGCATTTTTTCACCCCTTGATGTACCTCCCACTTAAGTCATGAAATGATCGCATGATTTACTCTTGCATACTTCAAGGCACAATAACCTGATTTCTCACATATATGATCTCATCCTCATATATTATCCAGTTTGAAGGTGTCTCCCAACCTTCAAGTATTTCCCTTATGGCTAAACACTCTGAATTCTCATACTTCTTATCCCTAATATTTCTCAAGAGTGTATACTCCACTACTTTAGAAACCAGAGTCATCCTCTCCTAACTCTCATGAACTACCAAATGAATTTCTTCCATTAATTTCATAATCTTCCACTCTACCCCCAACTCATGTACCAACTGAGTCTGAGCTTTCCTGCTCAAGGAATCAGCCACACTATTCCCCTTTCTGGGTGTATATTCTAATTCAAAATCAAAGGACTGCATATACTCTACCCATCTTCATTGTCGAAGATTCAATTAACACTGTGAAAAGATATACTTAATGTTTTATTATCTAAAAAAATAAAACTTTTCAACTAAGAGATAGTGTCTCCAACACTTAAGAGCATAAACCACTACTTCCAACTCAAGGTCATGAAAAGGGTAATTCCATTCACGTGGCCTCAACTGATGAGACCCATAAGTAATGACTCGATCCCCTTTTATCAACACAGCTCTGAGTATGATCCCAAAAGCATCACAATACACCATGTACTCCTCACCTAAATCATTTAAGATCAAAATTGGTGTCAATGTCAAGAACTTCCTCAACTCCTTGAAATCATTATCACATGCTTCTATCTAATAAAATTTTATCACATTCTTTTTCAAACCTATATGTGGTGTTTCCAATTGGGAAAAGTCATAGATGAACATTATTTAATGACCTATGAATCATGAAAATCTTTGTATATCAACAAAATTCATGGGATTCTCCCAAGAAATCATTTCCTACACTTTTTTTGGGTCCACTGCCGTGCCTTCTTCTGAGATGATAGTCCCTAAAAGTGTACCTTGTCAATCCAAAACTGACAGTTAGATAGCTTGGCATATAGTCAATGATCTCTAGTGTACCCAATACATTGTCATGATTTTGGGAATGATTTTCATGAGTCTTAGAGTACACCATGATGTTGTTCAAAAACACCACCACAAACTGATCTATGTACGGCTAAAAGATCATCTTCATCGAGGCCATAAATACTGCTGAATAATTTTTCATCCCAAACAGAATTACAAAAACTCAAAAAATCCATACCCAATTCTAAAAGAAGTTCTTGGTATATCAGAATCCCAAACTCACACTTGATGATACCCTGATCTCATATCAATCTTCGAAAATACCCGATCTCCCTTCAGCAGGTCAAACAGATCATTGATACATCAAACAGGAGATCAGTTCTTCACTGTCATTTCATTCAACTTCTGGAAATTGACACACAAGTTTAAACTCTCGTTGGCCTTCATTTCAATCAAAACTAGTAATCTTCAAGGATACGTACATGGATGGATAAAACATTTATCCTAAAGTTCCTCCAATAGTGTTTTGAGCTCTTCAAACTCAGTCGGTGGCATTCTTTATGGTGGAATATATACTGGATTAGCCCCAGCCTGAGCTCAATAGTGAATTCCACATCTCTCTCAGGTGGAATCCCTAAAAATACTTCAAGAAAGAAATCATAAAATGGTTCTAAAACTGGTGGAAAGAAATCATTACTACCAATCCCATCATCTAGAAAAATACTAGTAACATGGGACGTGATCTCTCCAAGTTGCAGAGTAATTGGCCTGGCTTGGCCTGTATGGATATCCCATTTTCCATTATGAACATATTGGTCACCCTCAAGAGATACAAAGGTCACTCTTCTTTTGTTACAATATATGTGGGATCGATATGCAAATAGCCAATCCATACCCATAATCAGGTCGAATCCCATTATATCATGGATGTATATATCCCAAATAAAATGATACTCTTTGATTTCTAGCAAATATATCATGCCTATAAAGATATCTCTAGACCATTTTCCTAGCGGTGTATCAATATTCAACACCTTGCTTACGAACTCCACCTCCAGGATCAAGATGTTTACAAAACTTTTAAATATAAAGGAATGAGAGGAACCAATATCAAACCAGGCACTAGCTAAAGTAGAAGCAACTAGAATAGTACCTATCACTATTGATGACTAGACTCTCTCTCCATAATTGTAGAATTCATTTCATGTAACTGTGCTACCCTTATTTATTGTATTTCCATTTGACTACCCTGAGTAGAACTACTCTCCTGATATGGGTGCTCATACCATGAAGCATCACTTCAAATGCCTCTATCACCTCAGTTAGTATAACTCCAAATCCCAGAACTATATGGTGAAGAAGACCCCCTTCCCACACTCTGACTCTGAGAAGATGCTCCCTCCTCACCAGCCTATCGCTGCTTCCTACAGAACTTCTGTGGGTGACCAAGCTTACCACAAAACTAGCGCTCCACTGGTGGTTGAGGACAATGTGTATGATAGTTTCCTTGCCTACCGTATTGGTAGAAAATTACATGAGTAAGATCTGGTGAAATTGTTCACCCTAACTATCCAATATTCTTTTCACTTTCTTAACTAATATTCTTGTAATGGTGCTTCCTAATCTTGAAAGACACACTCATTGGTCATCCAGTGACAACTACCTGTCTAGTACTAGAATCTTTCTTCTGGTTCCCCTCAATAATGAGAGCCTAATTAACCAATTATGAGAATTTATTCAGCCTAAATATATTTACATGGGACATAATTTCACACCAAAGTCCATCATGAAATTTTCTTTCCAAAGAATCCTCATCTAATTCCAAATATAAATAAAATTTCTATAACCTTGTGAAATGTCCAACGTAATCCATTATGGACATATTTCCTTGATTCAGATGCATAAACACTAAAGTCTTCCCTTGTATCATCATCTCTGGAATGATGTGTTCAAAGAATTTTACCAGAAATTCCTTCCATAAGTTATCATCGATATATATGGATTCAATCCAAAATTTATCTCCCTTCGGTCCACCCGATCTAGTAAAAGTAGGAGGGTGTTGCAGATAAAACTCCCTTATTGACTCAAACATGCTTTTCAGAACCCACCCTTGGTCCCTCTCTATAAACTATAAGAAATTAACAATGTTCTCTAGGAACTTCTCTCATTCCACCTCATCTTGCACCAATGGTACCTCATGTTGTCTATCTGGAAGTTCATTCTGGGCCATACCCCTTAGTCTCTCCTTCAACAAGCATTGTGGAGGCATATATCTACAAGACAAACACATGTATTATATCTCATAACCCAACCTTATAACATTTACATAAGAGGAGAAACTAACACAATAAAGATTCAACATCTCTTTTTCCCTTTTTCTCACCACACGGTCAACACTGAGGTCATATCACTACCCATAACCATCCTACTCTTAGGTATTGGGTAACAAGGGTACATATATTCTCATTAATTAATTCAATGATTTTTAATCACATTATCTCAAATTAATTAAATTAACATTTAACAAATTAATCATACTAATTTCATCAATCAATGTTCTCATTAGACACCCATTTATTCTCATTTTTCGTCATTATTTCAATATCACAACAAGGAAAAATAGTCACATTCAACAAATTACCAATAACTCGTTTTCCTGTGAGTTCCTAGAATGATGCATGTAAAATCAACTATCGTTCCTCATTAGGCCACTAATAAAAATTCAAAAAATTTCAAAACAAATATCACATCAACCCATAAGTGTTCCACCCAAAGTGAAATAATTCCAACTATAACAACAAATAGAAATCCCAATAATCT
The DNA here is from genome assembly GCA_963277665.1 of Viscum album. Taxonomy (NCBI): domain Eukaryota; kingdom Viridiplantae; phylum Streptophyta; class Magnoliopsida; order Santalales; family Viscaceae; genus Viscum; species Viscum album. Next base: position 914,189,381 of record OY728164.1, on the reverse strand, counting down.
AACCCCGATTACTCTGATTTTCCCCTATACATGGGTTTGAAACTCCCATGTGCAAGCTCATTACCAAGCCTTGACTATTCATAGTATCCTATGTACATTTCCCAAAATAGTAAAAACAAGAAGAAAGAAAAAGAAAACACATTTAATACCACTTTGTGATGTCCCAACCCATGAACCACTGAACGGTGCCCCAAGCCAGTTGTCCACATTCCCTCATGCACGCCCCCATACTTCATTGGGTTTTGACTATAATCAAGGGTATGGTATGTCATTTATGGTGAGACTATACCCTCTTTTATTAGAATAAAACACCAATGAAAGAAAACAGCAATAACTAAGTGTGGAAGCGAATAAATAATCAGAAAAATACTATGTCAAATTATAGTCAATAACCAGGAAATACAATACTCAACTGAAATGTCAAACATTCTATAACAATTCTAGTGTCAAGTTTCTACAATGAAACTTAATGTAAAGAACCAATGACTCCCAAGAGGGTCCCGAACCACATTCGGTTCCTTCTCCCATTCTCTAATTCCCAAAAAACAACTTATCCATGGGCTTTGCCCTTATCTTTTCCTACAACAACAAAGCATACTTTGGTTCCAATCAGTCGGACCAAATATAGTGTGAGTAAAAATTAGTAGGCCACCACTAATGATGTCTAAAACGAATCCAGACAAAAGATAGTTCATGTAGTTATATGAAGAAATAAATACAATGCATAATATAAACAGTTATCACATTGTCATTTAATCTTTAATCATCGCAATAGTCTAGTTTTAGTTCATGTTTCCCATTTGAACCATCATTCATTATTATCAGTCATTTGGTGTAGGTTGCCAGGCCTAGCACCCCAAATATCATTAAGTATAGATCTCCAGGCCTATAACCCAAAATCTAATAAAGTGTAGGTTTCTATGCCTATCAAACTATATCTCATTCAGTGTAGGTCATCAATTCTATCTCCCCATAATATCAAGGTTGGACAACTACTAGGGAGGAATTCCATGTCAAAGTCCCAACTTCTAATCAGGATGGAACACCATGTCTAGCACAAAAAAAATCATTATAATTTAATCATTCATTAATTCATAAGAATTATCCTCATAGTTACATTACTAATCCAATGACTTGTTAAAAATTTCAAAGGCCATTAGTTATCTGAGCACATAACACATTAATTAATTCATCAATTAATTTACCAATAAATAAAATTAACTTTCCATAATTAAATATTCACAATTCATTATTCATATCAAATCTCAATATATCATAATTAATTCTCACAGTTAATTATCTTTGATCAACATCGTGGAACAAAATTAATTATCACAATTAATTATATTTCATATCCAAAAAACATATCAAAATTAATTCCACACTAATTAATAATCTTAACAAAATAAATTCAATATCCAAATAACAATATCTAAACCAACAAAAAATCTCTGAAAAGTATATTTGGGAACCACCCCCCCCCCCCCACTTAATTGGTTATGTGGTTCAATTATCAAGTAATCACCAATGAAATCACAACTCAATTACACGTTTCTAATTACTCAAATTTTGGAAATCAATTATCATGGGAATCTAGAAAATCATAAACTCATATACACATATCAAAATCATGACTATGGTTTTTGACATAGACAGCCTTCCTTTGTTTATGGATTGTTTTTAGCCCAATAGAAATCCCTAAAATTCGAGCAGCACAACATCGTTGATAAAAATTCGGATCTTAATCCTTAAACCAAAATTATGATCAAAGGAAACAATATCAAGTAAGTATAGATCTAGATCTAAAATCCTAGATCTCTGACCTCAAATTTTAGTATTATATCCTTAGAATCAGTGGATATATTCCATGAAACTTTCAAGGAAAGATATATGAATGAATGGGTGAACAACTGGATGAAATACACTTACTGGGAAGAGATTGGATCTTCAATCTGGTATTTCGATCTCGAAGAACGGTGTTTGAATCACCTTGTAATCCCTTTGAAATTCTCTAATAACACCTAAAATTTTTTAAGCCTGAACCAAGGTATAAATATGGGAGTCTCTGGGAGTTTGTATGGTTTTCAAATGGATTTTTGGATATTAAATTTCATGTTCATGGTTTCATATCCAGATGAGCACAGTTAGCGAAAACCATGCGCCAACCATGAGGTATTCCATTTCCCTCATGGCTCGATGGTTCCCAGTTAGGCAACTCATGTTCCAAACGTGATGACCTCTACTGTTTTCATGGTTATCTTGCACACATTTTGGTCAAACCATGCGCAAAACATTCACAACCCCATGTCTTCCCAAGATCCTTAAAAAATTCACCAAAACGTACCCTAGGCCACACTCCAACCCAATGGTACTTAATAAAAACAATAATTACCTGAAAACATTCATTAGATTTCTCCAAAAAAGGACAGGATGTTACACATTTCATGATTCATAATAGGCACAAATAAATTCACATGCATTGTATATTCCATACCATGTAGTTGGATTTGTAGGTTACATCATATTTTGATTTGTATGGTTTGAGGTAAATTCCATGATTCTATATTTATATCATCTTCCTCTATATTAAATGATTTTAAAAAAATTATTTTTTGATATATAAATGGTTTTATAGGATAAATAAAATTTATTTCATTGGGTGTATTAAATGGTTGTGATTATGACAGGATCCAGTTTTCAATTGTAAGTTGTATAGGCACCTTATAAATGTGAAAAGGTAACCTATCCAATCAAACCATCCTTAATCATTATATATATATATATATTAATGTTCCTATAATATTTAAAGTTTATTAGTTTTGAACTAAAATAAATTTGGTTAATCATCTAATTCCTAACTAGACCTAAGTATGTCAGTTGGGGAATAGTTCTTATAAGATAGACCATAATTGGTGTTTTTAATTTTAATAATTAACATACTACTATTGGGTTTCTTTTTTAAGAACATGGTTTGGCTTTAAGTGACCCTCACAGGTCTCCTTATATGTTAAAAGGAATATGTTTTGATCAATTTTCTAATTATGATGGTATCAAAATAAATTTTAAATGCTTTAAAAAGAACCTTTGTTGAGACTTGATTGATTTTTCTTGAAGTGTTCGTAAAATATTTTAAATGGTAAAATATTAAAATCTGAATAAATGTAATGTACTTAAAGTGGAACTTGTAGGAGGTATCCATTGATCAAACCCCCATGTAATGGGAACCTTGATCTTTTCTTTTGAGTAGCCTTAGAATGAAAATGTGAGCATTTTCCATAAGAAATTTCCCTTTTAGAAAAGGATAATATTATCATCTCTTGATCCTAGTGTTTCTGTTTTTTCATAACCTTGTGATAGGGTCAATTCTTGTGCATTCCTAAGGGGTTGGCTAGAAGTATGGATCATCCTTATAATTCAAATTCCTTGCTAAATATTGTGAGTTTATGATTTTTCATTTTTTTTCTTCATGGGTTATTATCCCTTATAGGACACCCAGCTACTAATGAAACCCTTATTCAGATGGGAGGTCATCTTATTTTGACCATTTATTTTCCATAATTATTGATGGCTTGGTATAACATCGGCCATGTTAACAGTCATATAAGGTAATACGAAGTAGGGTTAAATATCTTATACAAACCTTCTGATGCTTGAATGCAATGGGCGGACAACCTATGGATAGTATTCCTGATGTGTCATCTTTTGGAACCTTGGGGTAACATTCTTTTACATACACAATACCCATAGAGTGCTAAATTATGTCATGAACCAGTTTATTTTGATGTAATCATTGATCCTTGTGATGTTGAGCATGGAATCGGGTCATCTCAATTGTAAAGAAACCCATGAGTTAAATAAATAAGTTCATCCTAATGTTTAGGATGACTTCCTTGAGACTCATGTGTTTTGACAAGACAAACTATTTGGTTCTCACTGTTATGTCTAATGCTTGTTGTATGAGAGCATGACTCATGCCTATGTCACGTGTATGATTAATTTGAATCTGATCTAGAGTTCTTGTGTGTGGTTTGCATCTCTTATATCGAACACTAAGACTATTTTAAGGTTGGGAGAGTGATGTTAGTTCTAGTAAATGTGACCCTCCCTGTAGGAGGAACATAATCGAGAGTATTATTCTAAGATGGTCATTTTTTCTTTAATGTATTTTAGGATTGCATGTTTTGAATCATGTTGGTGGTTTCTCGGTAACACGACATTTGTGTGGTTAGCTATGTATGCAACCATTGAAAAATTACGTTGATTGTGGCTAGAATTCTGTGGTCAATATTGAATGACCATGTAATTACATGGGTGAAAAAGTCTTGGTAGTCAGTTAATAACAGTGCATTAGAAGGTGAAGATAAGTTTTTTCTAAGGTATTGACCAATAGTTGTTTGAACCTTTTCATTATGGTAAACACAAAAATCATCTTACTGTACACTTACTTGAGAGACGAGCATGTACCCAATCTTTAAATCATCCTTGATACACTAATTGTGTTTTGTTATTATAACACAGTGTAGTTTAAATGTTTTTGTGATGTTTCAGGGGTCTCTCAGTAGTGCACATCATCGGGTTATAGTGAGTGTGGTTTAATGGTAGACACTCTCTTCATGGAAAGAATTTCTGACAAGTTCTGTTTGGTTTATGTAGAATTCAATATTTTACTTATGATTGGTTCCCTGATATGAGCTCAAATGTAATCAGGATCATTCTATTAAATAAATCCATGCATGGTGTGTCACTCAAATTCTTATATTTGTTTTTTTAAGGAAATCTTGATGGTGGTGGTGTTGCAGCTTCGAATTGGAACCCATTTAAATGGTTGAGACCTGTAATGGGGATCACCTCGAGTTTGTTTTTTTCAAGATATGACAACATGACCGTTCCTGTAGCTAAATGAGATCAGATAAGTGTCATTTAAATTCATCAGCTTAAAAAGGATGTTTTCTCAGATGTTAATGAATTCAGTGCTGCTTGTATAATAAATGATTAAAGGTGCATTGGGTGTTTGGAAGCCTAACAGAACCGTACGAGTGAGTCTCCATGACCCTTGAAGGTCGGGTGATGTTTTCTTTGTTCCTAAATGATTCTCAAGGATGAGAATTTATAAGTTGGGGAGGTTTTAATATCCTCTTTTTTAAATGATATCAAAACCAGGCTTTTGTTAATGAATCGTTTCTATTTTGGTGTGAAAATTAAATTTTCAACACTTGTGTTTATTATGCTTTTACCAAAGCATAAAATCCTTATTTAGAACATTAAAATATTCTGTGAAATATTTTCACAGTTAGAAGATGATTCATGGTGGGGTTCTAAGGATGGAGTCCATCGACATTTAGAGAATAAAAATATTAACTATATTTTATTCATACACATGTTTGATTTAAATAAAATGAATTAACATCCAAAATGTGAAACACATTATAAATATGAGACCAATATTAGGTCTATAATGTGGGGTTTACCCTAGGTAGGGTTTAACATTAATGTGTATTGGGTGTTTAGAATCATCTCACATAATAACAGTTATTTATTTAATTGATTTATTATTCTCTATTTTATATAATAAATAATTATTACCTTTTATATGGTAGGTCGTATGAGAAATCAGACACTACCATTAGGTATGGGATACGGGTTTTATCCTAGTTGGGGTATAATATTTGTGATCCTTGAACAATGGGGAAGATCGAAACTGAAGATAATTTAATTGGTTTATAAATATTTTTTTAGGTAGTTAGAAATAATAATAATTTTATTATTCATAGTATTATTATTTCTGTAGAAAAAAATGAAAATTTACTTCATAAATTAAAAAATTGTTTTGTGGTGTATATAAAAAATTTGAAATGTATTAATTGTGATATTATTAATTGTGAAAATTTAATGAAAATGAGCAATTAATATTAATTCATTAGGTTTTATCATTTTTTAATAGTTATTGTCATTGAAATACTAATGTAGTCATTGATGAGTTGTATTAAATAATAAGAATTTCAATTATTGTAATTAGTGTCAGATTGGGAAAATTTTGGTGTATATATATATTGTAAATATATATATATATGGGGATTAAATATATATATATATATATACATGTGTTGGTGTGTGTGTTTATATATACAGATGTGTGTGTGTTTTTCTATATTTATGACATGTGTATGTATGTGGAATGGTTGCGCCCAAATTTATCCTATTGGTAAAAGCGGTCGATGTAGTACATGTAGGGGTTGAATCCACAGAGACCGAAGAAGTAACCTTGAGACGCTATGATTTGGTGAAGGATGGGCTATGAAGTAGCCAAATTTGGTTTTGATTTTGGATGGTTTAAATAAAACTATGAAACCTAAGTGAATTCAATTCAAAGAAAATGGGTTGATCTTAGGATTATGCTCGGGGTGGATTGAATGAATTTTACTTCTTTAGACAATTTTGGTTTTATTAATTCTTGATGAATCCATTCTTCAAAAATAACACTACCTCATCATTTTCGGGTTTGGTGCTTACTAAACACAATTAATAATCCCCTATACACTTAGAGAACCAAATTCATGATATCTCCGAGGTATATGGTCATTTAGTAATTGAATTTAGTTTTCTCAAACATAGTAAAGATGAAGAAAAGAAATAACTGAAGCATGGATGTCTTAAATTAATTATCCAATTAAAAAAAATCCGTTCATAAAATTACATTCAATCCAGCCCTTTCATCCTCCTAAGATCAACCCATTAAAGGGTTATCCCTACATTTATGGAATACTCTCAATGGTGGGCGGAAGATGGCTAACAAGAATTGGATTGAAGAAATTAAAACTGCGGAAATAACGAGCACTCCTCCGTGTGTGTGAATGAAATTCACACCTATGTGTGAACTAATTCACAAAAACACAGAGATATCACTGTGCTTTGTGATAATAAAGTTTTAATAAATGAAATGGAAATATAGAAGAGAAAGAAGTTGATTAATAACATAAATATACAAAAAAGAAACTTACATGGAAATGGAAAACATTACAAAGGAAATTTGGAAGCATAACCTTACAATGAAACAACCAACAAAAGATGATAAGAAAAATATTCAACCCTATTCCCTTCACCACTAGCTCCTTATATAGTCATATTAGGAGCCCTAGTTCTATACCCCAACAATTAATTCACCCCCCCAACAATTAATAGAGTCAAAATGAGGGTGAATAATCAAAAGGAAATTGACGTTTCGAATTTGACCAGGAAAACTGTCCAGATTCGTCCAACATATGAACGTGTTAATTTATAATTTTAGAAGGCCGAATTCGGAGGGTCTGTAGAAGAGAAATATCTTTTTCCATCTTTCCTCTATGATCTTTAAAAATTTCAGGAAATTTTCCTTATCCTTTTCAATGTTATGGTCGAAATGGTGGGACGGTTTTCTGTACATTAATGACAGTCCACCATTTAAATCTCAACTTCAGATCCCTTTATCATCATGAAAAAATCAGAATTAGCTCTGTCTACAGTTTAATAAAATGATCCACATATTTTTATCTTTCTTCTTTATAAATTTTAGGTTCATTGGGATTGGTTTGTGGGCCCCACATTTTTTTTGATGGGCCTTAGGCCCATTCTGCATTTTCCAGCAAGTTTCTGCCATCAGGTGAAAAAATCTCCATCTTCACTTGTGATTCATCCATCAGAACTAAAAGAAAAAATGTTCCAAATAAAGTGACAAATCATATAAAAAATATCAAATTAAAATAATGAATATTGTAATTTCCACAGGAAAATTATTGAGTGGTCCCAAATTGAAACTTTAAGCATGAATTGCACAATGATGGAAAATGAAGTTCAATTTCTGAATTGGAATAAATTGATGTTTAAGAACATTTAAACACATTAATATTAAGATCTTAACATTGAATATTAGCCACTTTCAGTGACTAATCACACCCCCCAACTTGAGTTTTTCTAGTCCCGGGAAAAATATATTACAAATATGAAATTCAAATCCCCTTTTCTAAAAACATTTTAATACACATTGCTCACCCAAATATCTCATACCAAAAAATTATGGAAACCATCAAAACCATTTAAAACAAGCGAGGTCCATAAGCATATCCCAAGCCCAATCACATTCCTTTGTTCAAATTTATCACCACATTTCATCCATTTTCAATTAATCAGGATAAAGTGTTGTGCATCACAAAAGATATGGGGCCCATTTTGTTGTTCAAGGGGAAAAAATGGAACCGCTAGGTGGGAGTCAAATTAAACCTTAATATGAGTATCCATTTTTTTTATTTTTTTATGATTTTTTTTACCACAATAGATATGAAAAGACTAACTCTAGGAAAGACAACTATGGAGTCACGATCCCCAAGTGCCAGACGCCACACATATTGTTAATTTCATGCTCTACAATAGAGATATAAAGCCTAACTCTAGGCATGACAACTATCGAGTCACGATCCCCAAGTGTCGGACACCACACATTTGGACAAAACATTGCTCTATGTGGTCAAAAAAAAAATTTATACTCAAATTAAACTAAAATTTACCCCATAACCCTATTCTATAATGAAAGGGACCCAAGAACTCAAATTTACACCCATGATCCAGTAGACGTGCATTGTGGCATTTTTATTAAGAGGATGAAAATGAAAACATTGAAAAATCACATCAGACAACCGCACATTCCAAAAACTATGCTCATGAACTTAAACTTGCATTAAAATCAGAATCAAGGCATGAAAATTTATTTGATATCCAATTTTAGATTTTTCAATGTGTGTTATCATGTTTATGGTTAATTGAATTTTCATTTCATGCATGTTTTTATTCACAAAATAAAAAAATCATTTTTTATCTCCCCCCAACTTAGAATAACATTGTCCCCAGTGTTTAAAGAAATAAAAAAAGAAGGGTGTAGGATAGGAGTTAAAAGATGAAATTGAGAATGATAAACATGGAACAAATTCACCTGGTTTTTGAAGTTGAAGTTCATGATGCTCCAGATTACTCCTTTGATCTCTTGGGGGATGTAGGCACCTCATTGATTGAACATGTATCACCCAAAGTAGTTCCTGAACCATAAAAGAATGACAAAGTAGAAAAAAACAACACAATGATTTATTTAATTCCAAGTATCATCATTTTTATGGGCTTTCATGTTTTTTAAAATCAAACTAATGATACGTTGTCTTGTTTTAAATTTCTGGGTAAGGTATTACTCAAGGATCACACCGTGTGACACAGATGAATACGTTTCTCCCCTTTAATACCCATCCATACTCATAAAAGAAGAACAGTTCAAGAGTCTAATTTTTTTTAACGTAAAAAAACATAAATAAAATAAACTGATGATACATTTTCGTCTTTATATTTTCTAGGTAAAGTATTACTCAGGGATCACACCTCATGACACAGATGAATATGGTGATCCCCTTTCATACCCATCCTTAATCATAAAAGAAGAACAGGTTAAAAGTCTATATAAAAAAAATAACAAAATGAAGCAGACAGAAACAAAAGATGATTCACAATGATTGGAAACATGAAAACCACGGGTTACCTACCGTGTAGCGCTTTTGTTTAACATCGTTAGCCCGACTTGTACCCTAAATATATCAATTTTTCTCTGGTTCATATGTTGGATCAGTTAACTCCTCCTTGGTTTCTTGTTTATTGAATGATTCAAGGAATGGTTTTAACCTATGACCATTGACTTTGAAGACATGACCACTTGTGGGATCCTGAATCTCTATTGCCCCATGATGGTACACATGATGCACTAGGTATGGACCAGACCATCTGGACCCTAGCTTTCCTGGGTGTAGATGATGTTTTGAACTATACAAGAGCACAAATTTTCCCAGTTCAAAGAGTTTTACTTTGAGATTACTAGATTGGTAGGCTTGAACTTTAGATTTATTGATCCTTGAATTTTCATAAGCCTCCATCCTAAGATCCTCGAGTTCATTAAGATCTAATTTCCTTTTTATCAGCCATAGAAATTTCAAAGTTCATTTTTTTTATTACCCAAAAGGTCATATGCTCAATTTCAACAGGTAAATGACATCATTTTCCATAAACCAATCTATACGGTGACATGGCTAGGATAGTTTTGAAAGTAGTTCGATATGCCCAAAGGGCATCTAAGAGTTTCTCAGACCAATATTTCATAGATGGATTGACGATTTTTTCAAGAATTTTCCTAATTTCTCTATTTTCCAACTCAGCTTGACTGTGGGTTTGAGGATGGTATGAAGTGGAAACTTTATGAGTAATACCATACCTAGACAAGAGTGAAGTGAATGGGCGGTTGTAGAAATGGGTTCCACGATCACTAATTATAGCCCTAGGAATTCCAAATCGAGATAATATATTCTCTTTCAGAAATCGAATCACAACATGGTGGTAATTGGACTTTGTGGGAATGGCTTCCACCCATTTTGAGACATAATCAATAGCTAATAGGATTTAGAGGTATCCCTTAGAGTTTGGAAAGCAACCCATGAAATCAATTCCCCAACAATCAAAGATTTCAACGACCAGAATGTGAGCGATGGGCATTTGATTCCTTTTGGTAATGGATCCTAATTGCTGACACTGAGGACAACTTCTTCAGAATTGGAAGGAATCCTTAGTGAGGTTCGGCCAGTAGAATCCACTTTGTAGGACCTTTGCAGTGGTTTTATTTGTAGAAAAGTTGCCTCCACATGCCTCTCCATGACAAAATTTTAGAATGGACTTTTTCTCAGACTCGGGAATACATCTCCGGATGATTTGATCAGGACATAACTTGAAGAGGTCAGGATCTTCAAACACATAGTGTTTGACATCAGAATGGAATTTACTCTTATCTTGGGTCCCCAGGAATTTTGGAATGTCACCCATCACCAAATGGTTTTCTATGTCAGCATACCAAGGGCAATCACTCGCTGAATAGAGGTGCTCATCGAGAAATGAATCAGACACAGAGAGGTGGTGTGAGTTGTCTTTGAATTCCATACTAGAGAGGTGATCAACTACAATATTTTCAACACCCTTTTTATCCTTAATGGTTAAATTTAACTCTTGAAGTAGAAGGACCCACCTAATAAATCTAGCCTTGACATCTTGTTTTTGGAAAAGTTATTTTAGGGCTTAATGGTCAGTGAAGACAATGATGGGTGATCCTAAGAGATAAGACCTGAATTTCTATAAGGAAAAGACAATAGCAAGAAACTCTTTCTCAGTGGTGGTTTATTTTATTTTTCCATCATTTAATGATTTTCTTGCATAAGAAATGACATGTGGAGTTTTCTCACACCGTTGTCCTAAGACGTCTCCTACAGTGAAATCACTTGAATCACACATGAGCACGAAAAGAATTTTCCAGTTTAGATATTTCATGATAGGTGGAGATATAAGAGTTGACTTGAGTGTAGAGAATGATTCATCACAGCTTTCTGTCCATAAAAAATGGAGCATCTTTTACTAGTAGAGCACAATGTGGTTGAGAAATAGAGTTGAAATTCCTATTGAACCATCTATAAAAACCAGAATGTCCTAAGAAGGACCTCACACCCTTAATAGTTTTTGGAGAGGGAAGGTGATTAATGATGTCAACCTTAGCTTCATCAACTTCAATCCCTCTACCAGATACCAAATGACCTAGAACAAGACCTTCTCTTACCATGAAATGTCATTTTTCCCAATTTAGTATGAGATTCTTATCTTCGCACCTTGACAAAACCTTTTCAACATTTATAAGGCATCCCTCAAAAGTATCCCCAAATATGGATAAGTCATCCATGAAGACCTCTAAAAAATACCCCACCATATCCGAGAATATTCCCATCATGCACCGCTGGAAGGTACGAGGGGCATTACATAACCCAAAGGGCATTTGTTTGAAGGAAAAAGTTCCGAATGGACAAGTGAAGGTTGTTTTTCCTTGATCCTTTAAGGAGACATCAATTTGATTATACCCTAAGAATCCATCTAGGAAGTAATAGAATTGATGACCCGCCACTCGCTCGAGGACTTGATCAATAAAGGGTAAGGTGAAATGGTCTTTCTTAGTACAAGAGTTGAGCTTCATATAGTCAATACAAACTCTCCATCCACTACTGACCCTTGTTGGAAGCATCTCTCTGTCCTTGTTGGTTATTACTATGATTCCAGCCTTCTTTGGAACCACATGGATTGGGCTAACCCACTCACTCTCAGCTATAGGATAGATGATACCATATTTTAACAATTTTAAAAGTTCTTTTCTCACTACTTCCATGATATTAGGATTGAGTCTCCTCTGAGGTTGATGACATGGCTTTGACTCAGATTCAAGAATAATTCTATGAGTCCCGATGAGTGGGCTAATCCCATTAATATCAGATAGGGTCCATCCAATGTCTTTCTTGTGTCTCCTAAGAATATCTAGAAGCATCCTCTCATGATCGGCTTCAAGAGAGGAAGAAATGACAACAGGAAAGGACTGATTGTCCCCTAAGAATTCATACTTTAGTGATGAAGGTAAGACTTTAAATTCAAGATCATATTGGTCATGACTTTCCAAGAAAGGATGAGACTTTGTATTGAACTTAGTGTCTTTGTTCAGATTTCTTGACAAAATTGGTTCCTTCTCAACATAATTTTTATCCACTAAATTTTCCAGAGTAGTGTCATGAATGGATATGGACTCAATGTTATTGATTTCAACCATGGTATCATTGATTAGTGATTCTATAAATTCATCAATAGAGCTATCTGAAATAGATTCAATCCAAGGAGACAAATTTCCCTCATGTGAATAAATAAAATCAATCTCTTATTCACTTAACCATCCTTTGGTAATTCCTTTATGTTCATTGAGTTCATTATAAACACTACCAATCCAATTAACATCATGGATCTCTTTATCATCCCCAATTTGAGAGTTTGCATTATAGATGTTAAAGTCTAGACTCATGTTCCCAAAGTTGATGGTCATGTTCCCATTTCGGACTCGGATAACATAGTTTATTGTTGCAAGGAAGGGACGACCATGTATGATTGGGGTTTGATCCCTAGGACCTAAGCTTGGGTGATTTTACAGAACAATGAAGTCAGCTGGGTAAATGAAATTTTCAACTTTCACCAAAACATCTTTTAAGATCCCCTTTGGAACATGAACACTACGATCAGCAAGTTGAAGAGTGACAGATGTGGGTTGGAGTTCTTCGAGCCCTAACTGACAATACATGGCATAAGGAATGAGGTTCACAATGGCACCTAGATTACACAAGGCTTTTATGTAGATACCTGTATCTTGACGTACATGGACATTACATTACATTTGTGGAATACTTAGTACATAACAAAAACACACACACAAGGACCGTAATAGTTTAGTGTCTTTGGAAACTTGGAATATAATCTTCTAATCGTGGTGAAAGATCTTCAACATCTACCATAAAGATCTTCTTTTTTTAATACCTAAAACCTTTCTTTATACCCTGGGGAAAAGAAAACATAAAAGGGTGAGCTCAAATGCTCAGTAAGGGTAAACAAAAGAAATATCAATCACATCATATACATAAGCACATAACTTTTGGAAATCTTAACCTGCAAAAGAGATCATAATTTCATAACATGGGGTAAATCATGGCAGTGAAATGTAATCTCAATAATCATAACATAAAACATGAAACTTTGTGGCATTCACACATAATCATAGAGAATCATTTCTTGTTAGTCAAGACTCATTTCCAAGACTATCTTAGTGGACAAAGTCCCTTTCTGAATCGAGTAACCCTCGTTTCAGTCCTGTTTCACTGAACCGGTATAACCTACCATTCCAGCCATGTCTATCTCATGAGATATAAAATCATTACCCAATTCATTGGAGTGAGATATAGGTCCCACCCATATCATAATGATACCATTCTTATGTGTGCCACAAAATCATAAATCATACATCATTTCATAACCCATGTAATAAAATGGGATTCTTAAACATCATGCCATCATAATCCATAAACAATTGATATCATTTCATCATAAGAAAACTGAAACCATTTAAATCATAGAGACATTTTACTTGAAACATACATATCAAATAACGTCATCTTAGATGGAAAAATAGTTTTAAAAAAAACACTTGAAATGAATTCTTGAGGAAAATATCCTTTCTTCTTTAAAAACATTTTTCCTTTCTTAACATGTCATATAACTTTAAATTAAAAGAAGTTGATTAAAAATAAACTTTAAAACTTGTAAAGTAATATTCTTGGAAATAATGTTTTAAAAATCCATTCATGCCGTATACGTTAAAAAAACATTCTTCGTACTTTTGTCGGAAAAGTCAAAAAATCACCTCATACGAAAAAGCGACAAAAGATTCCTTTCATATTCTTTACTAAAAACTCACCGAAGGGTAAAAATGGATTTATACAATTGTAGGTGGATGGAAATAATATTACATATTGATGAAACATGGATGTGGATGATAAAATACACCCCAGTAAATACTTACGAATAAACAATCTCGCATAAAAATGAGATTCTGATATTTCCCTTACCTTAGGTCCGATTTGATTTGTTCGTGTCCGAAGCTCCTGTATAATGGTTTAAATAATGTTATTGACTTATTCCAGAATCATACATATTGATATTATATCATATATGGTCATATTATTAGCTTCTTGTTAGTAATATTTCATTGTTACTTGTTACTCGGGTCTTTATAACTTTTTGTTCTTATGCGTGTTTTGTCGAATAAATTCTTATTATTATCTTTAGGTTATAGATAATTCATTTACAGAATGGTATTAGTGTAGTATATACCATATTCATTCATTCAATTCATTTATATAATCATTATGAAATGAAGATCATGTAGAACGAGTCGCATCACATCGTGGAGACGGTATTCCGTACGTACGCACGAGTGATGATATCGTTCCTATGATCGTGGAATTGTATTGGAGTATATATATATATATTATTTCACTATCAATATTACTTCATAATAATCATATATAGTTACTCATTACACCATTATACCCATCCTTGTAAGGTGATGGTGGAAAAATAGATTACACCACGGCGTGGAGACGGTATTCCGTACGTACGCACGCGCGGTGATTTCATTTTTCCGTAGGATGGATAGAAGGTGAATTAGGGTTGTTTCATATTTATAATAACATATCAGTATGTAAGTAATACTGATGTAATTACTTTATCATGAAACAACTAAAGAAGAAGAAGTTGAAGAAGAAAGAAATTGAAAAGATCGGTAATGGATATTACCTCTTCTTTCGAACGCCTCTTTGAATCCTCCACTTAAGGAACTAAGATTGGTCTTTGGAGAAGACCTGGACCTCTAGGATTATTCTAGGGAAGTGTAGAGGATAAAATGGCAGGGTTTGGCCGAGCTTGAGTGCTCAAATTGGTGTGAGGAGGAGGGGGAGGAGGTGCCCTTTTATAAGGGAGGAGAGGGGCACCTTAGGAATATCTCAAAATATTATTTTATATTAAAGTCAAAATCGGTTTATAATGGTTCCAAAGGGTCTTATTTCGAAGATAAAGTGGGGATGGGTCGAAATCCTATCAACCAATAGTATTTAGACAAGTTTAGGGTATTATGTTAACCTTATCAATTAGATTTAACTCTAAGTTAATTAATTTAACTTTTACCGTGTCTTTTTGTTTTCTTTCACTATATGGTTAATACACTTACTATAACACGCCAAACGAACCCCAAATTGTATATTATTAATAAATATATCCTTATCTAAGTCATTTGGCCGAACCTTAGATTTTTAGGAATAAAATAAGAATTAATAATATAATATTTGATTTAAAAACTATTTTGTGTCAATTTTGACACTATTTGATATATGATTTTTGTGAAAGTCATAAAAGAATTATATGTTCGAACCAATTTGATTAAATCAACATTAATATATTATAGTAACCTAGAAAATTAGTGGAATTCATAAAAAGTCTCAAAGTACATTCATTTGAGCATTTATAACATCAATTATGTTAATATTTCCTTAAAAGGGTAATTACTGCATCATCGTTGTGTCATAAATAAATTAATTTATTTAAAGTATAAAAATTATAAATAAATTATAATTATTTAGTAAATCTTTTTAGCTTTCTAATGAATATTTATAGTCGAATTTATCCTATGTATAACCCCATATTAAAAATGTTTTAGTTATTAAACTTTGATTTTAACTATTTTAACTATTCATTAAATAATATAATCTTAAATGTCATAATCTAATCCAAGTGGACCTAAATGGTCATATTATATTCATAAGGTTGTTTTTGGTCGAATTAAACTTATACAATCGAATTAGGACATGTGTTAGGGTAATAGTAATATCATATTTACCCTTAGTTACCCTATTTACTATTAACCGTGGTAAAAAAAGTAAAAAGTTACTATTCACCAAAAATTATTTTCATCTCATTGAACCACATTTTATTTACTGACATCAACCGTGTCTCTCGGATTTTTGAAATTCCATTCACAGAAGCGGTAAAATTAATATTTATGAAGAAATTAAATTTTTTTAACTACCACTTAGTAGTTTCACTATTCATCAAAAATTGATGTTTTTCAGAACAATGCCAAAATTTCATCCTAAGCTATATTTCATATTCCGAATTCAAAAATGAAATCTATTTTACCAAATTCATATCATAGAATTTGAATTAATTAATTTTATAATTAAATCCCACTGTTAAAACAAATAGCGTGTTTTTAAGAAACAATATCTATCAAAAGATTGACACTTGATTATGTCTGGTTTAAATGTGAAATTACATCCAATGACCAACATTGTATTAAATTGTAAAAATATATTCTAAATATACTTTAAAACCACCCAAATTAATAATTTATCACTATTAATTATTTCGATTAAAAAAGTTGTTTTTAATTATAATTTAGTAATTTTCACTATTCATCAGAATATGAAAGTTATCCGAAAAGTACCAAAATTTCACCTTAGGCTAAATTCGATACTCCGAATCCAAAAATGAAGTTCATTTTGAAAAATAAGATTTAGAGAGTTTTAAAAAGTGGTTATTACTATTCATAACGGCTAGTTTTAATAATATTTTAATAGCATATCGTTGTTTAGTGAAACTCGGTATTGCGTATTACACACGCTATCAAGGAAGGTCGTGATTGCGTGTAATGCAAGGCAAGTCAAGGATGCGTGTTGTGCAAGCTCCTTTTGGTGTAGCGTACAACACAAGACTTTAATAAAATTAAAAAGAATATTTTTTTTATAAAATCTTGGGCTGTTACATTCTACCCCCCTTAAAAGGAATTTCGCCCTCGAAATTCGTCGGGGTTATAAATGGTTTACTATTCGAAAGTTTCTTTAATATAAACCCACATCGTAAAAAGGAATATCAAAACCAATCTTTAAAAACAAAAGTATGAAACGTAACGGTTACCCAAATAAACTAATCATTGGGTTTCCACATAGGTGAAAATATGGATATGGAAGAGAAATCTAACCATCATGTTCTGATGGAGAGTGGTAGAGAACATGGCTATGGAAAAGCCAGTAATCACAAATCCATAGATTTGTGATGATATAAGGTACCATCTGATTCATCAGGTATAAGATCACTAGGACAACATTTTTGGTTTTCAAGATCATATCCCTAAAGTTGAAAATTTGAATTAGAATAAATACTTACTTTATTTTGGTACAATCTCACTGTTGTTCGTGCCTTGAACAATTTCCACTTCATCTCTTAAATAAATGAAGTTGAATTTGTTATTCATGAAGTGTTAGCAGATCATGTGATAGAATGACGGGTCATTCCATCTGTCTCAAACAAAAGGTTAGCAAAAATTATATGCATAAGTCGATCTATAGTGAGATTAATCATATATGGTTCCTAAAATGGACTTATACTTCATATATCATACTTCTTAATATAATAAAACTAGTTTCTACTAAACAGGGACTTCCTGTAGGCCATTGGTAGGCGATAAAGGCCAGTCGCACTTCGGTTGTGGGTTCGATTCCCACAGCCTTGTCCGAAGCGATGGGCTGTCGCCCGTCCTGCAGGTTGTCCTTTTTCCAAAACTATATAACATCCCATCAATAATATCGAAAAAACAAACAATACTAACTTATGTCCAACATAATCCATTCCAATCTTTTAGTCTTATCCATAATACTGCAGTCGACTCTCATAATATAGTGAAAATGATTACCAGAGATTTAACACCATCATCGATCCCCATATATCATAAGATATGTTTTGTTGGTCACATTCCAAACATTCAAAGTCCTTAATCGTGTATTCTCTTGAATACCTTAGTGAAAACATGAATGCAGTTAAAAGTTAACACCTTCCACATACTAAAATCCTCAAAATTCTATATACTCAAACCATGATATCACTTAGTCCTTATATCAATCATGAGCTCATGAATACTGTTAAACATTTCATTTTCTCGTTTTCCCTTCATTATGCGCATAATATCTCAATCACTTTGAATACCACATTAGACCAATACATAAATATTCCAATATTCCAAGATACAACATTATTTTGGAATCCCATTACATAAACACTTAATCATTCCACCACATCGTTGTCATATTCAACATTGCCAATAGTGATCGCATGTGACTTCCCTTTGTCCTTTGCCTTAAGCGGTTGCTCATGTCGATTATCACTAACCCTTGGATTAGGGCATTTATTAGCATAATGCCCCATTTCCTTGCACTTGAAGCATTGAAGTGTTGGTTGTACGTTCTTTGCAGTGTTTGCTTTATTCACTTCATTAGAATCCCATTTTCCATTACTTCGACACTCAGCTGCTCGATGACCTTTTTTTCCACACTTAAAACATTTTCTAGTCCCTTTAAGACAATCTCTACCATGCTTATTTCCACACTTTGTGCATAAGGAAACATTCATCTTCTTTTCACCATTATTCTGAGTTTTCTCCTTGAACTCCATCTTTCGTTTCTTGTCAAACCCATGAGATGGATATGTAACACCAACTTCCATTTCTACCTTGATAGCACAACGCACAATTTCTTCATATCTACTGAAGTCTCTTATATCTAATGCCCTTCGAAGACTTGGTTTTAAGCCACTGAAAAATCGATCAACTTTACTTTCAGGTTGGATGATAATACCAGAAGCGTACCTTGCAAGTCTTGTAAAATTCGCTTCATAGGTACCAACAGATTCATCATCCCTTTGCTTCAGTTCAAGAAACTCTTTCTCCATCTTTGTTCGGAGAATACGAGGGAAGTACTTATTGAAAAATAAGTTCTTGAACTCGTCCCATTCCATAGACTCAATTTCATCCCTTTGCCTCGTATTCTTAATAAGATTCCACCATTGATCAGCATCTCCTTCCAAACGATACACTGCTAGGATGACTTTATCATGTTCAGAACATTGAAGAACTGAAAATATCTTTTCAGTAGTACTAATCCATTGTTCAGCAACTAATGGATCAGTAGACCCACTGAAAGAAGGTGGACGCTGCCTCATGAAGGATTCAACAGAATGCTGCTCCTTCCTTTGCTCGTTTGGAAGTCCTGCATGATTCATAGCTTGAGAAAGTTGTGTGATCATGGCTACACGATTTTGCATTCCAGCTCCCATATCGTTTGGTTTCTCAGGGGGAAAATCATTGCATTGTCCATTGCATTGATCAACATGGTTCCTTCGGGTTCCAGCCATCGTCTAAAACCCCAAAAGGATAGTGTGAGAGGCAAAAATCATGCTAGGGAAAACAACATAACAAAGGGGTAGTACCCTCAATATCTAACATCTTAGGTTAAATTCTAAGATCGTTAGAGCAATTCTAGGACTATAACCTATACGTATACTTAACCTTAGAGACATCCCTAGACATACCTTAGAAAGATCTCTAGGGATCTCACTAACGTTTTCGCATCCTAGTTTCCAAAGGTTGACTAAACCTTTCATCTGATACCAACTGTAGAGACCCGTATCTTGATGTACATGGACATTACATTACATTTGCGGAATACTTAGTACATAACAAAAACACACACACAAGGACCGTAATAGTTTAGTGTCTTTGGAAACTCGGAATATAATCTTCTAATCGTGTTGAAATATCTTCAACATCTCCCATAAAGATCTTCTTTTTTTTTATACCTAAAACCTTTCTTTATACCCTGGGGAAAAGAAAACATAAAAGGGTGAGCTCAAATGCTCAGTAAGGGTAAACAAAAGAAATATCAATCACATCATATACATAAGCACATAACTTTTGGAAATCTTAACCTGCAAAAGAGATCATAATTTCATAACATGGGGTAAATCATGGCAGTGAAATGTAATCACAATAATCATAACATAAAACATGAAACTTTGTGGCATTCACACATAATCATAGAGAATCATTTCTTGTTAGTCAAGACTCATTGCCAAGACTATATTAGTGGACAAAGTCCCTTTCTGAATCGAGTAACCCTCGTTTCAGTCCTGTTTCACTGAACCGGTATAACCTACCATTCCAGCCATGTCTATCTCATGAGATATAAAATCATTACCCAATGCATTGGAGGGAGATATAGGTCCCACCAATCTCATAATGATACCATTCTTATGTGTGCCACAAAATCATAAATCATACATCATTTCATAACCCATGTAATAAAATGGGATTCTTAAACATCATGCCATCATAATCCATAAACAATTGATATCATTTCATCATAAGAAAACTGAAACCATTTAAATCATAGAGACATTTTACTTGAAACATACATATCAAATAACGTCATCTTAGATGGAAAAATAGTTTAAAAAAAACACTTGAAATGAATTCTTGAGGAAAATATCCTTTCTTCTTTAAAAACATTTTTCCTTTCATAACATGTCATAAAACATTAAATTAAAATAAGTTGATTAAAAATAAACTTGAAAACTTGTAATGTAAGATTCTTGGAAATAATGTTTTAAAAATCCATTCATGCCGTATACGTTAAAAAAAACATTCTTCGTACTTTTGTCGGAAAAGTCAAAAAATCACCTCATACGAAAAAGCGACAAAAGATTCCTTTCATATTCTTTACTAAAAACTCACCGAAGGGTAAAAATGGGTTTAAACAATTGTAGGTGGATGGAAATAATATTACATATTGATGAAACATGGATGTGGATGATAAAATACACCCCAGTAAATACTTACGAATAAACAATCTCGGATAAAAATGAGATTGTGATATTTCCCTTACCTTAGGTCCGATTTGCTTTGTTCGTGTCCGAAGCTCCTGTATAATGGTTTAAATAATGTTATTGACTTATTCGAGAATCATACATATTGATATGATATCATATATGGTCATATTATTAGCTTCCTATTAGTAATATTTCATTGTTACTTGTTACTCGGGTCTTTATAACTTTTTGTTCTTATGCGTGTTTTGTCGAATAAATTCTTATTCTTATATTTAGGTTATAGATAATTCATTTACAGAATGGTATTAGTGTAGTATATACCATATTAATTCATTCAATTCATTTATATAATCATTATGAAATGAAGATCATGTAGAACGAGTCGCATCACATCGTGGAGACGGTATTCCGTACGTACGCACGAGTGATGATATCATTCCTATGATCATGGAATTGTATTGGAGTATATATATATATTATTTCAGTATCAATATTACTTCATAATAATCATATATAGTTACTCATTACACCATTATACCCATCCTTGTAAGGTGATGGTGGAAAAATAGATTACACCACGGCGTGGAGACGGTATTCCGTACGTACGCACGTGCGGTGATTTCATTTTTCCGTAGGATGGATAGAAGGTGAATTAGGGTTGTTTCATATTTATAATAACATATCAGTATGTAAGTAATACTGATGTTATTACTTTATCATGAAACAACTAAAGAAGAAGAAGTTGAAGAAGAAAGAAATTGAAAAGATCGGTAATGGATATTACCTCTTCTTTGGAACGCCTCTTTGAATCCTCCACTTAAGGAACTAAGATTGGTCTTTGGAGAAGACCAGGACCTCTAGGATTATTCTAGGGAAGTGTAGAGGAGAAAATGGCAGGGGTTGGCCGAGCTTGAGTGCTCAAATTGGTGTGAGGAGGAGGGGGAGGAGGTGCCCTTTTATAAGGGAGGAGAGGGGCACCTTAGGAATATCTCAAAATATTATTTTATATTAAAGTCAAAATCGGTTTATAATGGTTCCAAAGGGTCTTATTTCGAAGCTAAAGTGGGGATGGGTCGAAATACTATCAACCAATAGGATTTAGACAAGTTTAGGGTATTATTTTAACCTTATCAATTAGATTTAACTCTAAGTTAATTAATTTAACTTTTACCGTGTCTTTTTGTTTTCTTTCACTATATGGTTAATACACTTACTATAACACGCCAAACGAACCCCAAATTGTATATTATTAATAAATATATCCTTATCTAAGTCATTTGGCCGAACCTTAGATTTTTAGGAATAAAATAAGAATTAATAATATAATATTTGATTTAAAAACTATTTTGTGTCAATTTTGACACTATTTGATATATTATTTTTGTGAAAGTCATAAAAGAATTATATGTTCGAACCAAGTTGATTAAATCAACATTAATATATCATAGTAACCTAGAAAATTAGTGGAATTCATAAAAAGTCTCAAATTACATTCATTTGAGCATTTATAACATCAATTATGTTAATATTTTCGTTAAAAGGGTAATTACTGCATCATCGTTGTGTCATAACTAAATTAATTTATATAAAGTCTAAAAATTATAAATAAAATATCATTATGTAGGAAATATTTTTAGCTTTCTAATAAATATTTATAGTCGAATTTATCTTATGTACAACCCCATATTAAAAATGTTTTAGTTATTAAACTTTGATTTTAACTATTTTAACTATTCATTAAATAATATAATCTTAAATGTCATAATCTAATCCAAGGGGACCTAAATGGTCATATTATATTCATAAGGTTGTTTTTGGTCGAATTAAACTTATCCAATATAATTAGGACATGTGTTAGGGTAATAGTAATATCATATTTACCCTTAGTTACCCTATTTACTATTAACCGTGGTAAAAAAAAGTAAAAAGTTACTATTCACCAAAAATTATTTTCATCTCATTGAACCACATTTTACTTACTGACATCAACCGTGTCTCTCGGATTTTTGAAATTCCATTCACAGAAGCGGTAAAATTAAGATTTATGAAGAAATTAAATTTTTTTAACTACCACTTAGTAGTTTCACTATTCATCAAAAATTGATGTTTTTCAAAACAATGCCAAAATTTCATCCTAAGCTATATTTCATATTCCGAATTCAAAAATAAAGTCTATTTTACCAAATTCATATCATAGAATTTTCATTAATTAATTTTATAATTAAATCCCGCTGTTAAAACAAATAGCGTGTTTTTAAGAAACAATATCTATCAAAAGATTGACACTTGATTATGTCTGGTTTAAATGTGAAATTACATCCAATGACCAACATTGTATTAAATTCTAAAAATATATTCTAAATATACTTTAAAACCACTAAAATTAATAATTTATCACTATTAATTATTTCGATTAAAAAAGTTGTTTTTAATTATAATTTTGTAATTTTCACTATTCATCAGAATATGAAAGTTATCCGAAAAGTACCAAAATTTCACCTTAGGCTAAATTCGATACTCCGAATCCAAAAATGAAGTTCATTTTGAAAAATAAGATTTACAGAGTTTTAAAAAGTGGTTATTACTATTCATAACGGCTTGTTTTAATAATATTTTAATAGCATATCGTTGTTTAGTGAAACTCGGTATTGCGTATTACACACGCTATCGAGGAAGGTCATGATTGCGTGTAATGCAAGGCAAGTCAAGGATGCATGTTGTGCAAGCTCCTTCTGGTGTAGCGTACAACACAAGACTTTAATAAAATTAAAAAGAATATTTTTTTTATAAAATCTTGGGTTGTTACATTTTACAACTTTGTTCTCTCCTAGATTATCATTTATGTAAGGGAATCCTGGGTCTTTCATCTTCGTAGAAATGGTCCCTTGAATGTTGGTACTCACATTAGAATCCAAAAGGACTTGGTTTTTATGTGAAATTTTTCTTTTAAAAGTTTACAAGTCCTTTAGGTAATTTGAGTAGGATGGTATGGTTTGGATGGCATTGAGAAGGGGAATGTTCAACTTGACTTTTGAGAATTTTTCCCTCAATGTTTCACTAAATTTAGGCTTGGTTTTCCCTCTCATGTGTTGAGGAATTGGTGCAGGTTGTGGAGTTGTTTGTTGAAGTGTTGTTTCTTTCACATTGTTATCAAATTCATTAGTTTGATCTTGTGGTTCATTTAAATTTTCATTAGAGTTTTAAGCTTCAAATGGTTTCTAACTTATTTGTTTAGGTTTTTTAATTGATTTCCCACTTCTTAAAAATGTCACAGCCTTTAGTTGTTCGTGAGTTGTTTGATTGAAACTTGTCTCTCCCCTTGATGTTTGTTGTGGAATAGCATGTGTGGGCCTGGGTGCCTTTCCACTTTTGATGGTTTGAAGTTCTGGTTTAATGGATGATAATTTTGAGTTCATTTTGTCCATTTGTTTTCACAGTTGTTGTACCAGGCTTTTTGGAACAATTTGGGTTGGTGCTTGAGCTTGTGGGTTTATCCTGGGATGATACATTGGTTGTTGGATAGGTTGTTGAATGGGTTGTTGATATTGTAAATGAGGTTGTTTGAGTTGGACCGGTTGTGGTTGGAACTGATTATGAGGTTGAATGTTTTGTTGATGGTATGGGTTGATACATTGTTTTTGTGTTGGTTGTTTATTGTCCTTCCAACGAAAGCATGGATGGTCATTATACCATGGATTGAAGGTGTTCGTGAATTGTGTCTATTTAAAGTTCATTGCATTAACTTTTTTTGTTGTTCCTCCTAAAATAACATCCTTTATGGAAGGAAT
This sequence comes from Viscum album, assembly GCA_963277665.1. Lineage (NCBI taxonomy): Eukaryota > Viridiplantae > Streptophyta > Magnoliopsida > Santalales > Viscaceae > Viscum > Viscum album. The sequence goes on along the minus strand of OY728164.1, from coordinate 914,164,428 downwards.
GGTTAGGCAATTATCAGTCTTGTGGTCATTCTTGTCACAAATTGTACAAACAAGCTCAACAGTGTTGGTTTTGTGGACCTTCCTAAGATCAATCTCCTCAATTTTCCTTGTGAGTGCAGCAAGTTTTGCTCTAAGGTTTTCTTATTCACCAAGATTGTACATTCCACCAGATTTGGGTGGCTTCTCATAGTATGGTGATGTTCCCCATGTTTGGTTCTGTTCAGCATGATTTTCTAGATACTCGTAAGCATCATTTGAGGCTTTGTTTTTGAAGGTTACATTACACATCATATCAATGAATTGTTTGTTTCTGGGACCCAACCCTTCATAGAATATTATCACTTGTTCTGGGATTAAGAAAACATGGTGCGGTACCATGTTTAATGTGTCCTTGAACCTTTCCCATGTTTCATAGAATGTTTCTCCCTCTCTTTCAAAAAAAGATTTGTATGCTCTTTTTAAGTGAAATTGTTTTGTGATGGGGGAAGTATTTTTTTATAAAATTCTTGCTGAAGTTGGTCCCAAGAGTGAATGGATGCTGGTCTCAAATTTCTTAAACAATTCTTTGCTCGGTCCATAAGAGAAAAAGGAAAACATCACATTTTAGTAGATTCAATTTGATTTGGTGGGCACATGGTTTCTAAAATGTCATTAAATTCTTTAACATGAAGGTAAGGCATCTCATACTCCATCCCATGAAAGGTTGGAAGGTGGTTCAGGACATGGGTTTTGAAAACATATTGGGCATATCCTATGTTATCATGCCTAATGAATGAGGGTGCATTGGTCCAGGTTGGTGTGAGGTAGTCATTCATGGTCAGGTCTGCAACAATTCCCAAGTTAGGGTCTTGCCCGTTATTTTGGTTCCCTCCCCGGTTTATGATTTGGTTTTGTTTAGAGATTCTACGTTGTATCAAAGTCAACGTCTAAATTTGGAGTATTAGGAAGATTTGGATATAAAGTAAATAGATCTCTTTTAGTGCTTGACTCCCCATCCCTAGGATTATCCACCCTAACTAATTTGTTTGAGTTATCGCGGGTATAGGACGACATGCGCCAAAAGAAAAAAAAGCGAGAAAGGGAAAAGATAAGAGAATTAGGATGAGAATAGAAGAATGGGGGTAATAAAAGAAGGTTTTTGGTCTAAGGAACTTACTTTTTCCCCATAAATGGTGCCAAAATTTGGTTTCTCCCATATTTACCCTACTCGTAAAAGTGGTCGACGTAGTACAAGTAGGGGTCGAATCCACAGAGACCGAAGAAGTAACCTTGAGACGCTATGATTTGGTGAAGGATGGGCTATGAGGTAGCCAACTTTGGTTTTGATTTTGGATGGTTTAAAGAACACTAAAAAACCTAATTGAATTCAATTCAAAGAAAATTGGTTGATATTAGGATTATTCTGGGGGTGGATTTAATGAATTTTACTTCTTTAGGGAATTTAGGTTTTATTAATTCTTGATGAATCCATTCTTCAAAAATAACACTACCTTCATTATTTTCTGGTTTGGTTCTTACTAAACACAATTAATAATCCCCTATACACTTAGAGAACCAAATTCATAATCTCTTAGAGGTATATGGTCATTTATTAATTGAATTTAGTTTTCTCAAACACAGTAAAGATGAAGTGTATAAATAACTGAAGAATGGATGTATTAAATTAATTATCCAATTAACAACAATTCGTTCATAAAATAACATTCAATCAAGCCTTTAAATCCTCCTAAGATCAAACCATTAAAGGGTTAGCCACCCATTGATGGTATACTCTCAATGGTGGGTATAATATGTCTAACAACAATTGGATTGAAGAAATTAAAACCGCGGAAATAACGAGCACTCCTCCGTGTGTGTGAATGAAATTCACACCTATGTGTGAACTAACTCACAACAACATAGAGATATAACTTTGCTTTGTGATAATAATGTTTTAATAAATGAAATGGAAACTATAGAAGAGAAATATGTTGATTAAGAACATAATTATACAAAAAAGAAACTTACATGGAAATAGAAAACAGTACAAAGGAAATTTGGAAGCATAACCATACAATGAAACAAGCAACAAAAGATGATAAGAAAAATATCCACCCCAATTCCCATCACCACTAGCTCTATATATGGGCATATAAGGAGCCTTAGGTCCATACCCAAACAATTAATTCACCCCCCAACAATTAATAGAGTCAAAAGTAAGGTGAATAATCAAAAGGAAATTGATGTTTTGAATTTGACCCGGAAAACTATCCAGATTCGTCCACCATATTGACATGTGAATTTGTAAATGAAGACGGCCGAATACGGAGGGGTTGTAGCAGATAAATATCTTCTTCCATCTGTCCTCTATGATATGTAAAAATTTCAGGAAATTTTCCTTATCCGTTTGGATGTTATGGTCGAAATGGTGGGACAGATTTCTTTGCATTAATGTCGGATCCACCATTTAAATCTCAACTTTAGATCCCTTTATCATCATGAAAACATCAGAATTAGCTCTGGCCAAAGTTGAATAAAATGATCCACATATTTTTATATTTCTTCTGTATAAATTTGAGCTTTATTGAGCTTTGTTTTTGGGCCCCACACTTTGTTTGATGGGCCTTAGGCCAATTATGCTTTTTCCAGCAAGTTTCTTCCTTCAGGTGATAAAATTGACATCTTCTCTTGTGATTCATACATCAAAACTAAAAGAAAAAATGTTAAAAATAAAGTGATGAATCATATACCAAATATCAAATGAATATGATGAATATTTTAATTTCCAAAATAAAAATATTGAGTGTGCCCAAATTGACACTTTAAGCATGAATTTCACAATGATGGGAAATGAAGTTCAATTTCTGAATTGGACTAGAATTAATGTTTATGAACATTTAAACACATTAATATTAAGATATTAACAATGAATATTAGACACTTTTAGTGACTAATCATGGATGGACATTTTTTGGTTAGATAAAACATTTTAATTGTCCAACATAAATTCCATTGTGTGGATAATATATTAATTTCATATTTTTAAAGAATATTTTTATAGAACACTTCACGGCGATTAATATGCCATAGATGTAATAATATTAATAAATTATTTTCTTTATTGTTATTACTATTAATTTCATAAAATAATATTGGTGTGTGTGTGTGTGTGTGATGTGTGTATCTATAAATGAGATAAATATCTATATATGTATATGCATGTGAAGGTGTGTGTATGTGTTTTTTGTGTGTGTGTGTCTGGATATGTATATATGAGCTGAATAAATATGTGTGTGTGTATATTTGGGTGTAAATACATATATATATATATATATATATTTGATAAATAAATAAATATATATATATATATATTGGTATATATCTGCGTATGTTTGTATATATATATATTATAAATATATATTAAAATGAATTTCATTAAATATATTTTTGTTGATGAAAAATAATAGATAAAAATTGTAATTGAAGGGGAGATTTGGGTGTTTCATGGGTGGAACCTAAATGATTTTAAAATAAGTACTAAGGATTTAAACAATTAATAATAATATTTATATGAATCTAAATTAAATTGGAGAAGAATGTATATATATAAGGGGAAAATGAAGGGGCACTGCATTTGGTTTTTATGAAGGAAAAACCTCACGTATGATGTCTTCTCTCTTCTACCTCTGTCCAATTATCATTTTTTTTTGAAACATAAATCATCAAAATCTCGTACAATTTTTATCATATTGAAGCATTGTCAGTTTATTGGGTTTTTTCTATACAAGATGAATCGTTAGCATATATTTTATGAAAGAAACGTGTTTTTAGTGGAATATTTTAACAAGAAAATCAACCCTCATCACCAGTCATTGTTTCACCAATGGTAGGGTCCCTTTCCATTACCTTTCAAATTTGAGAATGCATTAATTAATTAATTGCATGTTTTTCACACTTTTAATTGATTATTTTATATTTTTGGTGGATGTTATAAAATTATTTCCTTTGTCAATTATAAGTAGTTTAAAAATAATATAATTTATTTGTTTGATAAGAAAATTCATGATTTTATAATAAAACCCCTCTATCAGAGGTACACTTTCTTTAATCTAAAATATAGAGATAGTAGTTTATATAATTCCGAATTATGGTTTGAGTTTTCCATATGCCTTATTGTTTGTTATTTTTTTTGTCAAGTAAATATTTCTCCCTTTTAAAAAATTTGAACTAGTATTTCATGATCAATTACATTAAATTTCAAGAATTAAATGGTTTGTTTGAAATGGAACTGAATCACGTTACATGAACATTCCTATGATTAATTTAATAAGCACCACTTAGGAGAAAAAATGGTTTTAAGGATGGAAAAATATGTAGGTTAATTAAAACATTTATTTATTATTTTTGATTGAATTAATTTTAATTAGATCGATGTGGGTGGTATAAACTGAATAAATTATTTTTGATTTAATTATTTTAGGTATATGCAATTTATTTGACCGTGCTAGCAGGATTCGTATGACTATGTAAATAGAATAATCCCTATTAAATTAAAATGTTTCATTTACAACCATACTTTGAATTCCCTTGGGACCATAGGAAAGGAGACTGAGATTGGAATCCAACCGATAGGTGTTCCTGAATAGGAAATTATTAAGACTTTACCAGTTTGACTTTAAGGCTCTATAATAAATTGGATAAATTATTAATAACTATAATAAATTTTAATGTGGAGTGATAATTAATTTTATGATTTATTATGGTATAATCGCCTTGGATACACAACTTTATTAATATTAATTACTATATGGTTGGTAGATTAATTAGAAAGGATTGATATAATTATGATGATAAATACAAACCTAGATTATTGAACAGAACTGGTTAAAAGATGGTATATTTTATTAATTGATTGTTTTTTATGATGATTAATATAGTATGTTTGATACTAGAATTGTGATTTTTCTTACTTAACTTATGAGATTATGTGGTATTGATGTGATTGATACATGAGGGTTTGAAACTGATTGACATGTTGATTTTGTCTCGATACGAATCAAGTTAAATGTTGACACCTGAGGACTCAGTGAATGTTCTTTCGTACAGCCCATGGAAAATGTGCATAGGTATATGATGTCTGATGGTATAGTATATGATTATATGGGATATTTGAGTATTCAATGTTGAAACCTAATGTATTGGTGCGTGCTTTTGTAATGCTTGAGGGCTTGGCGCACTTGTACTAAATGCCTGAGGGAAGACTATAGGATTATACAGAATTCTTGAAGGATAGATGCATAGTAACACAATCACTCAGGGAAAGATACAATTTATGCCTAAGGATGATATTTTGGATATCCTAAGCGAGAGATTCTAGTTATGCCTGAGAATGATATTTTGGTTATCTTGAGGGAAGAGGCCATATGTTATGGTGTTTTTCTTAGACATTCATCCTTGGCTAGATAATATAACTCATATTTTGTTGATCCATGCTAATGAAGGAGGATCTACCCACTGACATAGATATCTGGTAGTGTTTCGAAGCATGTATAGGTATCATTTTTCCCATAGAAACTTTGGAATGTTGTTTATTTTCTCAGCACTACTTTTTTATTATTCCTCTATACAAACACCATGCTTAATTAATATTTCACTATCTAGATTGGGCAAGGGAATAGTTATTACGGGATTCTAAGATATATATATATATATATCACACACTTATTAGGCTTCCATTTCACTTGGGTGCCCGAGTAGTCCTTCTTGTTCACATGTTTATGGATCCATTTCATATGGTGTGTTGAGTACTTAGGAGCTAGGGATGACAGAACTAGGCTCTTTCTAAATATTCTTGAGGATTTAACCATTGGATTTATCTTTCCATTTATATTTTTATGTCTTTTACCTTATAGTAAAACCTTACATTACATGACTCATTATTTTAAATTGGCATTGGCCACTTTTATTCTACGATAATATTATCTATCCAGTGTTGTTCAATATTTATTATTACTAATTCCTCTATAATTTCTTATTTTAATATTATTATACCAATTTTGTATTCAGATGTAGATGGTATAGTCAACACACCATACCATCTATAGACCCTTTCTATTAATTGACAGCCTCCAGCATATGGGGAAGTTCACATGAGGCCATGCGACCCACTAGTCCGGCCACCATCTCAAAGGTGAGCCAGATCAAGAAATTGTAGGATAGCTATTCAAATTTTTATGTATGTTTTGGTTTGGTATTTTTGTCCTTGTAAATTGATCGTGTTTATATAATATAAAAATTGTTAATCATGATATAACAATAATTTCTATTCAATATATACATATTTATGGTAGTCTATAAATGTTATATATATATATATATAAATGAATTAAACCATTCATAGAGATGGTAATACATAGATATGAATGAACTATGTATTATCTTTTTGTATGGTGGAACAAAAATATAATATTGTTGTCAAAGAATTAAAATAACCTATCGGTATTTTGATCATACTCTATCTATTATCTTAAAATTGGTACAACACTTTTAAATGAATTAGAAGGTAAAATAATATTAAAGAACTATTTAAATGTTATTACTACTTCTTCGGAATAATTCCTTTAGATTAATTTGTATGGGACTTAGAGTAGTTTTTTATGCTATCCCTCAATTTACTACATAAAATTCCAATAGATGGTACAATCAGGGGATATTTTAATGTTTATTTTCTTAGAAATAAGTTAGATAATACATTGAGACCTAAACCATTCTTCTAAATCCACTTGAAATACACCTTCATGGGTCCACTCTAAGTTACTTTTACTACATTTCATATCATGGGGACATACATCAAAGGAAAATAGAGTTAATGACTCCTTGAAAGGGAATAATCAATTAACAAGAAAATGTGATCATGATACATATCAACAATAGTATGAGGAATAAAAATTAGGAATGAACAAGATATATAATAATAAAATTAATAATAACATGGAAATGTGGCTAAATAATTAAAATAGGACATTAATATTCATTCAACCAATGATTACCACCATGTTACCATAAATGAAAAATCGACAAGGTTATTCACTATGGAATTGTATAACATATCATACCAAGAGATAAAATTCATTACCAAATGCATTGGACGGATAAAAGGGAACATCCTTCAAATATCATAATTATTAAGATCCACATAGATCATAACATATAAAATCATTAATAACCTATAAAGAATAAATATTTAGTTTCTTATCAAAATCATGGTGTATAAATGTTCTTAAAAGACATTATAATTACAAAATTTTGAACCCACGAATGGAAATGTAGTATTTATATGTTTAAATCCCTAAAAAATTAATTTTTAAATATAGTATAATACCTATTAAAAATATTTTTTTGGGTATTCAAATAAAAAGGAATTTTTTTTATAAAAGTGAAAATATTGAAAATTCAATTAAATATAATTATGTGTATAACCATTGTTTTAAAAAATGAAAAATCAAGGGGTGACAAGGACCTCCCATTCTAAATAGAATATTCAGGTAGAAATGGGTTATTTTAAAGTGTAAAATATAATTATGTTTTGTATTTATAAGACATATCACTTAATTTTATCATGAATGGAAAAGAGAAGTGAAGAGTCTTCCTTACAATGAAGAGTTATTCCAAAAACATGAAGATGGAACCTTGGGGGCTTGAGGAAACATTTTGCAGACTCTTTAGGATGATAAATGACTATAAATTCTTGGAGGATATATTGGTAGTGGAGGTGGATGGTGAAATAGGTGTGTATATATATGAGAGGTGGGTGAATTTTTTAGTAATTTCCAAATATAGGTCTTTGAAAGATATTTTGGGAAAAATTAAAACTCATTGGATTACCCATGGTTTTTGGTTTTGGTTCTCGATATTTGGGACACAATTTATGATATATTATTCTACCATAACAGAACACTATTTTTATATTTTTAGCATGGAAAATTAATGCTTCTAAAAAATCATGTTTATAAAATTAAATTTTTTGTTTTATACTTTGGAAGCTCACATATATTTTTAAAAATTATTTAAAATATATTAAAATATATAACATTTTAAAATAATTAAAAAATTGTCTCATATTGTGTTTAATTAATTATTAGATCATTATGAAATAAATATGAAGTCATTAAAATTTAATGAAAACACAAAAATATATTTTTACTGTTATTGAAAAAATAATGTACATTAGAAAATTCTCATAAATTAACCCTAAGTTAATTTAGATGTTTTTATTTTTAATATATTTTTATTTTTTTAGAATAATTCTATAAATATTTTAATTTTACCTTTTAATTTTTAAAATAAATTTTTATTTTAAAATAAATGTTTTTAAGGCCCAACACAATTTCTAACACTTATAAAAAAATTATTTTCCCATTATAAAAGAATTTTATAATTTTTTTATGTAAGAGTCTTTCAAAGACTATTTTATTAAAAATAATTTACCAAACAATTTAGTATATTATAAATTTCAACATATTTCACAGAAAAATACATATTAACTATGTATAAAATTAATTTTTAAAATTCATCTCAAATAAAAATATACTTTATTAAGCCGTAATGTTTATAAATATAATTGAAAAATATGAATTTTATTTATACAATGGAGAATAAACTTTTTGTAGATTTATCATATATATGTAACCCCTTGTTACACTTGTATATTCTATAACGGTGACGTATGCAATGGTTGTAGTTTCATGGGATGTTCAGCAAACATCATCCAACTGGTAATATCTAATAAATTGAGCATATGCAGTAAGCGATTTAGTTCACAATTCACTTATTGATGTTAGACTCGTCATAGTCAAAGGAAAACCCCATAGATGAAACCTCCCTCCCCGGTTTTGAAAAATGGGATTCAAAGGGCATGAATGTACTAGTTGAGGCCATTAATTCTCTTATTAGAACCAATTATCCTAAGGCATTACTACTTATAAATAGTAATAATAATGGTATAATTAGCATCCAATATTATAGTTTCCAAATTTCATATGGACCAACAATCATATAATGGTTGAGTCCCAACTATGAAATTTTCCTTTATAATGTATAAACACCACTTCATTATTTAACTAAAAATACCGAACAATATCTTCCTATGGATAAATATTAAATTCATATATAATTGATGGGTTTAATAATATATTTTTTTATTCATATGGAATTTACATTGGGTGAGATGATTCTTTGATATTTTGGTGATCCTTATTTTTCATTTTAGCTATTATATTTTATATTCTTTTTCTAGTTTTAATGTTTGGAATTTTAAATGGTTTCATAAATGAATAATGTAATGATCATTATTAATCATAAAAAATTAGTTATTGACTCTTTATTTAGTACATGTATAATATTATATAATATGTAACAAGATTTATTTGGAAAAAATATCATTTAGAAAATTTGGGTCATTACCTTCTCTACCATAATTAAATTTCCTCCACAAAATTCCAACTCATTATCTCAGTTGATAAAAGGTGGTGGTACTTCAATATAATTGACATCTATTGTTCCCATGTCACTTCTTCATATTTATGGTTCATACAAAACCCACTGAAAAGGTGGGTTTTCTTGTTTCATATAACATTTTCACTATGGTCCAAGATCTCCATCGTCTTCCCCTCATAATAAAGGTCATGTTTTAGTTTACCACCTATAGATTCTATACATTTGAGGGACCATGTATATCCATCTATAAGAGTGATACATGTAATACATCATTAAATTCTTATTTATTCTGTGGAAGTGATAGTTTATATAATAATTCTCTTAGATGGTCAAGGATTTCATAGGGACCAATGTTCCAAGGGATAAGATTCCCTTTATTTCTAGACAACAAGACTCTCTTCCAAGGTGATATTTTATGCAAAACTTATCCACAAAATCAAACTACAAGTCCATGGGATAGTTTTCATCATATATATTTTTCTAAATATAGTCATCCATTTTATAATTTTGGATTATAATAAAAATTTGTATCATATATTACACAATATCAGGCCAAATTGGCTTCCTCTAACTGACTTCATCCAATCATTTAAGAGTTCTGGATTGATTCCCACATAGATCTCTTTATGTTTATATTTTAATACTCGAGTGGAAGCTTATTTTGTATGAAAACTCAACTGATGTTATTTGTTGATACTATCCACCATTATATTCTATTTAGCCTATTTTTTACATGTCCTCGTGTTTCAACAATGTTCTATCAGATTGGACATTATTTTATGGGTGATAGACTATACTGAAATTAAATTCCTTATTCATAGAATCATGATGAATTGTCATGAATATAATTTTGATCCTTGGATCATGATAAAAAAAACTAGATAGGTCCACCACTTATAGCATGAACACATATTTAACATATATCTAGGCCAGTTGGTCACGAGTGAAGTCATCCATAATATCAACATAATGGGTAGTCTTGGTGAGGCATTCCACTATAATCCATATCAAATTATTTCATCTGAATTTTTTTGTGAGACCATTGATGAAGTCCTTAGTGATATTTACACACTTCCATGTTGGTATGGGTAGTCGTTGCGATACCCTATTAGGATGTTTTCACTCTACCTCCACTTGCTAACCCACCAAACACCATCCAGTATAGTAAGCAATCTCCTGTTTTATATTTTCCCAACAATAATGATCATGAAGGTCCCTATAAATTCTAATTCTTAAAGGATGTAAAGATAACTAAGATATATGATCTTCATTAATCACATACTTCTTTTTCTCTGGGATATATAGAAAACTTGACCTTGTTTGAAATCTCAATAGACCATCTTGATCAATATTGAACTCTGAAAATATCCCAATATCCACAACCTCTATCCATTCTTGAATCAAAGGATCTTCTCTTTGAGATTTACTGATCTCTTTAGTAATGATGGTTGGGACATCATTTCGGATAGGTTTGATGAACCCTCCTCCCTTAGGATTGCCATGTCCCATTTTACTAGGCTCGTAATCAAAGGATATCCCTAACTCCTCATCATTTAAACAAAAATATGGTCTTTACTAACTTATTTTATCAAATACATTGTTTTATCTTCTCAGGTGATAATGAATTGAATAGTAATTATATTTAAGATTCCCATACATCTCCTTTGTCTCATGTTCAATTCATTTTATGTGAAAATAATCATCAACATTTTTTTGGGTTTTTAGATATCATATTTCTCCCCATAATGACAGTCCCTCTATATTTATAGAGAAAATTATTAACAAATAAAACTCATGGTTATACATAAGATAATTCAACTCATGTGTCGTTACCTAAAATGATTCATAAGAAATCTCCTTTTCATTTTTCATTTGGATTCACCAAATCCCTTTTAGAGAGTCATAGCTATAAGTAACGAATCATTCTCTGATAGAGGGTATAGGTAAAATAGGTACAATAAATAATCTCTTATTCAGTAAATTTAATCATTCTCCACACTCATTTTTCTAGTTGAATTTATCCCCTTTTCAGGTTAACATGGTTAGTGGTTTATAATGACATGAATATTTTTTTCACAAAACTTTTATAATGTCCTACTAAACCAAGAAAACTATAAATCTCAGAAACTATTATGGGAAAATTCAACTCTTCTAAAACAATTTTCTTCATACGGTCATCTGAGAATCATTCATTTTTTATAATTTTCCGGAGAATGAAACTTGTTGTAATTAAAATTCAAATTTTAATAATTTTCCAAAAATAAAATATTTCCTTATATTATTCAATATATCCCTTGGATAATACTCATTCTCCTCGTGATGTTTGGAATATATCAATATATCATCAATAAAAACAACCAAAAAAATTCAATGTTGTCATTAAAAAAAATCAAAAAATTCATAAATATAGTAGAATAATTATCTAATCCAAGGGGAATAACAAATAACTCATAATACTCATATCTAGTTCAAAATATAGTTTTTAGATTATCTTATTTCATCATCCTCAATTAAGGATATGAAGATCGGAGTTCATTCTTCGAGAGTTATTCATCCTCATAGATATGGTCAAAGGAATCATTAATACTTGATAGATGGTACTTTTTCTTCATTTTGATCTCCTTAAGTTCTCTATCAAAAATTCATATCTAAATTTACCCATCCTTTGTTTTCACAAATAGAATAGGTTATCTCCAAGGAAACACACATGGTTGGATAAATATCTCCTCCAAAAGTTCTTTAATTTTTTTCATTAATTCATGTTATAGTATATTTTATCATTCTATATGGGGTATCTAATATCGACTTTGATCTTGGTATGATCTAAAGGGATATAAATACCTCTCATTACTTAGGATTATCATGTAACTCTTCAATAAATATGTCAATTAATTGATAAATTAAAGAGAAATTATGTTTATTTATACTTTGATTTCCATCTCCCTCTTCACTGATCATCTCCATAAAGAAGGATATGGGTGGTTCTTCTAGAAAATCATATGTCAAGATAATTCTCTATTGAATATGATTAAATATTTTTAATTAAATAAAATTGAAATTTCCTTTCTATAACAAATGATCTTAATGTTATACTTTGAGATCTATTCTATCCCATGTATAGTGTCGAAATCCACCATGGAAAGGACTGCAATAAATTTGATGACATTATACTCACCAAATATAATACAAAATTTTCTATAAATTGTTGATGCTAGGATAATTCCTTCAGTAGTCCTGACTGATATGTCTACTTTAAGAAATTTAAGGATTTATTCCATATTCTTTTCCAACATGAAAGATATAAAAGAATGTGTAGAACCATAATCAAACAAAGTTATTTCTATAATTCAGAGCACTGTGAGAGTGGCTTCCACCACATCATTTGGAACCTCTACTTTAGCAGTTGTGATAAAAAATTCATAACCATTATCCCTTGGCCTATGTTATTTTTTATGGTGGATCCCCTAAATTATCATAGTATTTGAATATTGATTGTAAAAGTACCGAAGTTGTCCACACATGAGGCATTAAACTTCGAGTAAGGCCTTAACCATATTCCATTTTAAATTTTCATTTAGAAGTTGAGGATCCACCACACAATGAAAGTTCCAATATATATATTTTTTTGGGACTATATTGGATGGATAATAAGTTAAGAAGAGGTTTCCATTACAGAGTGTTTCCTTTTATTATCATAGAAATAAATCAAATCACTTTGTAAAGGACTTGAAAAACTGACAATGCTTTGCTAAATATTATTTCACAAATATCATAATTTAGGAGAACTTTTGATGAAAGCCTTATGAAGTAATGGGGGAGTAAAGGTACTTCCAGTTATATTCAGTTTTGATTGGAAGGAAAGATTCTAGTGGAAGACAGGGAATTTTCATTACCTTTTTTTGAAACTCTAACGATGCTAAAGTTGTTCGATCAAAGGATACATATCACGATAGCGGATTCATGATGAAAGCTGAAGAATGGTTATGGGATAATGTGAAGAGAGGAAAGAAAATGGAACAGAAAATCTTGAGGTGATATAAAATAACTTTTTAAGGTGGTGTCGTTTTCCAGTGTTTTCCAAATTTTAGGTCCTGAAGATCAAGAGATAAAGAAATGTGTTTTGGAAAAGGAGGTGGCACAGAAGTTTGAGGATCGATTTGTATGTTTAGTTAAAGTGGAGTTCCATGATTTGAACATAAAAATCTATAAAACTGGAGGTTTGTGCAAAATACTGGGTTTTTCATGCAAAATTGGTTTTTTTATGCAAGATTAAAGGGATTTTGGAATCTTCCGAACATGGAATGATTTGAGGTCCAAACATAAAAAAATGGAAAAGTCATGAAGTGAGAGAAAAACTAAAAGATGTGTGTGAAAGATAAGGTTGGTTTGAAATATTTTGATGCGCCCAATCCAACATCAAATGGGGTTTTTCATGACGTGTTAGGATCTTGCGTGACACATCAGGATTTTTTCACCCGGGGGTCGACGAGGTCAATATATAAGTGGTGACCCCCTCACATTTTTTAATATCGACACTTAGAGAAATACTAAGCTCTATGGCCTGGAAAATATTAATAAAAGGATAGTGCATGAAATAAATAGAGTTGCATGCCAGAAGGAGAAGTTGTGTAAAGAAGAGAGTTGTGTGCAATATTGAAGTTGTGTGCACGTGGTGTTTTGCGATAAAAGTGAAATATTGAATGCATGGCATAAAAGTTTCACGCAAGACACCTAAAAGGGTGTGTGAAATATTTGGGGTCTTCGCACGTATTCGGTTATTCATATGATAGTTCTTACATGCTTCTGGGTAAGAAATTGAATATTTTGTACTTCAAGGAATACACCAGTTCAATTGTAAAGAAGTGCTAAAATATTGTAATTACCTATTTGTGATAAGAGGGTGCACACACACATGTATATTGTTTTCCAAGTGCTAAAAAATTTTACGGGTATATCCTACTCATTGTATTCCACAACAAAGGATGTTTTCTAGTGGATTGTGTGGTACTGGTTTATTTTCATACTATACCAAGGACATAGCTACTCTTGTTGAGTAGTGAACCTTGTAAATCTATTGTTCATGTGGTTGTGTGTATTCAGCAGAGAAGAAACTCTTTAATAGGAGTCCAATGTTGATTAAAAAAGTAGGAAACATAAAAAGAAAAATATATCACTGATTCATCCCCTCCCCCTCTCAGTGATAATTAGATCTTGATTGGGAACTTCACTTTTCTATTCCACATTTTTTTCACTTATAACCCCAAAAAAATTAGTTCACCAAATGATTCTTTACAATTTTGTTTCATGTGATAAGTTTCAATTTCTTCCATCCTCTTCAATGATCAATGTTCATCCCTGAGTTTTTCTCAACTGATATATTATTTTCATTCACACTATGTGACCTATGCATCTCTCCAAATGAAAATTCAACCATCATAGCACTCAATACTATCTTCTCATATCATTTATAGACATGATTTTTAATATTCATTAGTAGATGGTGTCTCAATCCATAGACTAATTTATCATATTCTCCCTTAGGTTCCATTACAATGATGAAGGTGTATTGAACTAGTTCACCACATACCATCCCACCAATTCATTTTTCATCTATTTTAGTACTATGAATTCCTTTCCCATTTTCATTTTCATTGAATGGGGAAAATATTTATTCTAAGATATTCCCCTGAAGTCTTCCCAAAAAATTATCATCAATCTCTATTCTTAGATTTTTTTTCCTTTTATTAGTTTCATGCACTAATCATATTCTCCATCAAAGTGGTATACATTGAGGGTTAATTTATATTATTCTCAACAATTGAGTATAGAAAATTTATTTTATATAGAAATGTTTTATTTTTTAGCAATCAATGTGTTATTAGATCCACTAAATGAAGGTGTTCATTAACAGATAAAGGACTCAATGAAATGTTTCTCCCATCAATGTGAATATTGTTTCTTTAATTGATTCAGTTTTTTGTTCATCACATGAGTTGGTTTATTCCTCATCCCCAAGAAACGTTTCCTTTATAGCTTCCTTAAAAATGACATTAGTGCATCTTCTAGTGCACTCATCATTTACATGGTTCTTTCTATTTCATCAAATTTTTTAAAAAATAAAAATAAATTATTGTGAAACGTGTATATTTTTTGAAATTTTATAATTTGAATTGGATTTAATGTCATCAAACATCATGCTTAAATATTTTATTAATATCCCCTAATAATAATTAGATTTCCCATGTTTCATTCATAATGGTTCATAAAAATCATGTGATTAACCAAACATATCCATATGGTGGATCAAATCTGGTGTGAAGAAAGGCATAATTTGTAGTACATGTTATCGATCATGTCTAGCTCAGTGTGGAGTTTTTTGGTGTTACCCCGATGTATATTTTTTCCAGATCCACCCCACGTGTAGTATCTAGTTATGATTTTATTTTTTTGGACATCATTTAAATAATACATACAAAATAACATGGATGTTTTTCTATATTTATAATTTTACTCGTGGCTATTCATATATGGTTATTCATAAAATTTTCTTGTCCTAATTTTCACAAATAAATAAATAATTTTTTAATAAAAACTAATCAATTCCACCTTTTTATTACATAACTATGAATTACATGGTACAGAAATATTATATTTTAATGTTTAGATTCTTGGATAAGGTACATAGTAAATTAATACATAAAAAGTTCATCTAAATACAAATGAAATAAATATTTAGGGTTTCTCCCATAGTTACTTTTACTGTGTCTCTCATCTATGGGGGAAATCAGAGGAAATGAGTGAGTGGAATGCCTAGTAAGAGAATTAGTAAGGGATGACAATGTATGTCTTCATGAGACATATCAATAAGGAAATTAATAATACAAACATTTCAGGAACAAGATACATAATAATAATATGAATCATAACATGTAAATGTGGATAAAACATTTAAATGAGATATTCATAACCATATCACCAAGGTTTATCACTAGGTATTCATAAAATAAATATTTTCAATGCTATTCACCATGGTATTATAAATCATGTCATTTCAGGAGATTAAATTATTTTGAAAATTAATTTGAGTTGTATTAGGGTGAAAACTTCATATTTATTAACTAATATGATCCACATTGATAATAATAAATAATTTCATTAATAACCAACGTAGAATAAAGAATGAGTTTCTTATAAAAACAGGGCATACAATACTTCTTAAAATACATCATCATTAAGTCATTGTTAACCCATGAAAAGAAATATGGAACAAAATTTTTGTAAATCCCCGAATGAAAAAAGTTTTTTTAATCTATTTGAATAACCCTATAAAATAAATGATTTATGGTTATTCAAATAAAAAATAATTGAAAATTTCTCTTGAAAAATATACAAATTTTAGAAGTAAATTTGGAAACATGATATGTATAAAACATGGTTTTATAAAATGGTAAAATTACATAGGAAAGGAGTATCCCATTCATAAAAGACAATTAATATAGTAATGGGATAATATAAATTGGAAATAAGAACATAATTTGTTATTTAGAGGACATACCACAAAAAGGGAACATGAATGGGAAACAGAATTAAAGATTTTCTCTTACCTTGATGAGTTGTTCGTAAAAAATAATGATGGAACCTTGGGTGATTGAGGACAGCATAGGGAACTCCATGGGAGAAAAATTCACTACATCATCATGGATGATGGATTTGGAATTATGGGTAACAGTTAAATGGGTTGGTATTTATAAGAGTAGTGGATGAATTTTTTAATAATTTATAAATATAGTTCTTGGAAAACTAGGTTGAGGAAAATGAAAAACCAATGGCTTACCTATAGGTTTTAATCATTTTTTTGGACATTTGTTTCAAATTTTATGATATTTTAATACACTAAAACCAAACATCATTTTTTATACTTCTTTTGGCATGGAAAATTAAATTTTCCACCAAGTAATGTCTTTAGAAAACAATTGTATTTTATATTTGTAAATTAACTTTTAGTTTAATAAAATGATTCAAAGGTAATAAAATAATTAATATCAATAAAAAAATATACATTTTTTAGAATGTTTAATTAATTATTACAAAATTATGTCATAAATATGAAGTCTTAAAATATATAGAAAACTGAAAAATATATTTATACTATTTATGGAAAAATAAATTTATTTTATAAAATTCGAATAATTTCATTATAACATAATTTATATTTTGTGTTTTAAAATGTTCTTTTTTTCCAAAATAATTTTACAAATGTTATAATTTTAAATTTTAAATATAAAAATATTTATTTATAGAAAATAACTTTTTTAAGGAACAATCGAATTTTTAACACTTATAATAATTTTCATAGACCATTATGCAATTATTTTATCAGTTATATTTAGGTGAGAGAGTTTAAAAAGATTATTTTATTTTAATATTTATTATTCAAAACAATTTCTTATTATAAAATTGTTTTTATTTTATTGAGAAATAAAAATATTTTTTATTTTGATCAAAAAAAAATATTTTCCATATTTATATCAATTAAAAACATATATTATTAAGCCAAAATATTTATAAATAAAACACATGAAATAAAAAATTTATCTATAAAATTGAACACACACTTTGATTACCTATTTTCTAAACACACAATGTCTAATTACATAACCATATGCCATGATGGTGATGTGTGATATTATTTTTGTTTCATAGGGTAGCTCAACTAACATCAAACGTGTGGAAATATCCACTTACTTGAACATCTCCTGTCGAGAATTTTGTTTAACCACTACTTCTTTAATATTGTATTTATCATGGTCAAGGTAGAACCCAAATGATGCTACCTTCGTCCCATGTTCTGAAAAATTGGATTCAAGAATACTGATTGTACTAGTTGAGGCCATTCATTTTCCTTTCCCTACAAATTATACATTTTCATTAAAACTTATATACAAAAACTATAATGGTTCTATTATCAATGAAGTTTATGGTTTAAAATTTTCATATTGACTAATGGTCATATTGACTATTGGCCATATTGACCAATTGTCATATAGAAGTTGAATCCCAATAGTCCCATTTCATTTTTTAATATATAAACACCACTTCATACATTCACTAAAAAATCACAACAATATCTCCCTAAGAGTATTTTTATTTAAAAAGATTTTTATTGGTTTTTCTAATATTTTGTTTCATTTATATAGCATTTTCAGTGGGTTTGATGATTTTATTAGATTGGGATGTTACATATTTCTCAATTATAACTATTTACTTTTATTAACTTTTTCCAGTTTTAATGTTTTCAATTTTAATTGGTTTCATAGATGACTAATTTAATGATCATTTTTAATGATTACCAGTTTATTTGTTTGTATTTATTTTGTACATGCATAATATTATATAATATAATAAAAAATTTATTTATGACAAAAATATGATTTAGAATTTATAGGTAATTACAGTCTTCGTATTATGAAATTCCATCCCCAAATTACAACTCTTTGTATTGGATTAGAAAATAAGAGTGTACTTATGTATCATCAACTAACCTAGTTCCCATTCCATTTATTTATATTTATTGTTCCTCCACAACATATTTACAAGGTTGTTAGTCTTCTTGTGAAAAACCTTTTCTCTAGTTCCTAAAATCTCCTCCACCTTGTCCACATTAAATAGGTAATGTTATAGTTCTACCACCTATAGATGTAATAAATTTAAGGGATCATATTTTTACATCCTTAGGAAAGATAAGTAAAATTCATTATAAACATGAGATATATTTGGTGGAAGTGATAGATGAAAGGACACTACTCCAATGTGATCAAGGATTTCAAAGGGGACAATTTACCTGGGTTTAATCTTCCATTTATTTTCCAAAACATAGGACTCACTTTTTGGGAGATATCTGAAGGAAAACATTGTCTCCAACATTAAAATTCTAGTTCCATTGATGGTTGTCAAAATAGCTCTTCTTCTGACTCTGATTATCCGTTATATGTTGTTTTATTTCATGGACCTCTTCTATCATATCTTTCACATGATAAGTCGAAAGTATCTTTCTCTCACCTACTTTATCCCATACTATAATATTTTTACATAACTTCCCATATCAAGACTCATATGATTCCATTTGAATACCTGATTTGAATATCTTACTAAATTAAAACTCAACTAATGGATGGTGTTGATCCAATCAACCATTAAATTAAAATGAGCATTTTCTCACCATGTCCTCATGTTTTTGAATTGTCAATTTAGATTGGCCATACGTTTTTGGGAGATAGGTTGAACTAATATTCAATTTTTTATTCAGATCATGTTGAATAATTATTCAAAATTTAGTTGCTAACCTTGGATCATGATCTGAAATGATAGAAAGTGGAATCCCATGAAACCTCTGCAATTCCATTATGTTTATTTTGGAAATTTTTTCAAGAGATTCTTCTTCCCTAACAGTGATGAAATTAGTATTCTTGTATTGTTTACTGACTATAACCCACATCACATTGTTTACATTGAATTTTTTTGGAGACCAGGGATGATGTCTATAGTGATATTTACCTACTTCCATGTTGGTATGTGTGGTGGTTTCAATACCCCTTTTAAGAATATGTCACTCTATCTTCACTTGTGGACACACCAAGCACCTTACAGTGTGATCATCAATCTCCCTTTTGATAACAACTCAGTAGTAATGATCATGAAGGTACCTAAACATTTTAGTGCTTCTAAGATGTATGTAGAATGTAGATCTATGATATTCATCCATCATATCCAACATTATCTATTGGATAGATGGAACACATGTCCTTATATGAAATTTTTATACACATTCTTGATCAATTTTGAACTCATGAAAAATCTCATTCTTCATATACTTTATCCATTTTTATAATAAAGGATTTCACCTTTGATAATTCAAGATATTTCCTAGTAATTATGGTTGAGAAATAATTTGGGATAGGTTTGATAATTCATGTTCCACTATGGTTCTCATGTCCAATTTTACAATGTACTTGATGAAAGGATCTCCTTGAATCCCCATAATTTCTAATACAATAGGGTATTTTCTACTTCATGCATCAATGAAATTGTTTTAACTTATGGGGACATAATTAATTTAATGGTCATCATCATTAATATGTCTGAACCATCTCTCGTTTCTCATATTCAATTCCATTTTTGTAAAAATCTTCTTCAATATCTAGTGGAATATGTATATATCACATTTCTACCTATTATAGTAGAGTCTCTATAGTTTCATAGATAAAAAAAACTAAAGCTCCATGAAGGTCATGAAAAGGATAATTATACATTAGAGAGAAAATTAAACATAGTTACAATAACTAATATATTTTTTCAGTTGATTGAATCATTCTTCACAGTCCATTTTTTAGTTGAACTTTCCCATTTTCAAGCTAACATGGTTAGTATTTCATAATTTCATGAATAAAAAATTCATTAACCTACTATAATGTCCTTCTAATCCAAGGAAATAATGAATGTAATTTAATCATCTAGGATAAGGATTGTCCTCTATAATATGTTTCTTCATAGGGACACCGATATTCATTGATTAATTATAATATTCCTCAAGAATACAATTATTTGCAACCAAAACACACAATTTTTAATTTTCCAAAAAGATTCCCTATAGAGTATTCAATGTAACTATCATATGATCCACAATCTCCTACATACTTTTGAAATATGTCATTATATCAAATATAATTACTACCACATATTTTGAAATATAGTTCTTGATGACTTTATTAATAATATGTATAAATATAGTAGCATCATTATTCAAGAAAAAGGGCGTAACAGCAAACAAATGATAAATATATCTTGTTTAGAAGATGTTATTTTGAATATATTCTTACTCCAACATCAATTGATGATACCCATATTGGAGGTCAATCTTGGAGACGAATTGAGCCCTATGAGGCTTGTAATATAAATCATCAATACTTGGGAGAGGTTACTTGTTTTTCACTATGATCCTATAATGTTCTCAATATTCATTTTATAGCCACATTTATATATCCTTATTCTTAAAAAAGAGAAAACGATCTCCATATGAAGACTCACATGGTCAAATAAATCCCTTCTTAAAAATATCATGATGTTGTTTCTTTAATTAATCTAACTCTATTTTTTATTCTATAAGGTTTCAATGATATCAACTTGGATCAATGTATGAGTTTAATGGATAAATCTACCTATCTTTATAGGGGATGTCTAGGAAAATCTTCCAAAAATTCATCAATGTATTCCTAAATGATGAGGAAATTCTCTATATTGACACTATTATTTACTTATCCATATTCTACGATTATCTCCATAAAGAAGGATATTAGAGGTAATTATAGGTTAATTTCATGTAGGGATATATCTCTTTCAAAAATTATTGTAGGTCTTCCATTCATGTCTAAATAAACTTATTTAAATTCGATGTTGATCTTAGATTTTATACTTTGAGAGATAGCCTATCCCTACTATAGTGTCAAATTACTCCATGGGAATGACTGTAATATTTGTGTTGAGATCATACTCACCAAAGATAATACTAGAGATTATATACACTGTTGATTCTAGGTTAATCCCTCTATGATTCATAGATGATAAATATACTAGTTTCTATTTAGGTATTGATTCTATATTCATTGAAAACATGTATGTAATTATATAATTCATAGATCTATAAGAAAATTATATTATATCATTGAAAGAATAACATGTGTACCTACCACCACGTCATTTGGATCCTTTACTTCATATGTTGTGGTAGATAATACCATACCATGATCCCTTAGCCTATTATTTAGTTTATTTCTATTCCCTTAAATTATATTATGATTTTTAAATTCATTGGGAATGTTCCCAAGTTGTCCACATGTGAGGCATTGAACTTCTTATTGGGCCTACACCATATTTCTTTTTTCATTAGTTTTAAGAATTTGAGGCTTCTCCTAACCATGATAGTTACTATAAATATTCCTATCTCTCCCACAATTTTAGCACATTTCACTCCCAATAATTTATTCCCTTGAATGTTGCATCCAACATTTTTTCCATGTGGAAATATTTACATTATTTTCTCCTCTATAGATATCAAAGATTATCCTAGATCTTGAATCAATTGATATCCTTTTTTAATTAAATCAATGGGACTGATGCATCTCTCTAAACATTAATTTAATGGTCATATCACTCCACACTATCTCCTAAAAGCTTTCTCTACCATGATTTGTTAGATTCCTTTACAAATATGGTATCAGTCCATCAAAGATTCCATCAACCCTCCACTTAATATCCATGGAAAACCTAGAGGTGTATCGAATAGTTCCTTTTAAATTTCTACTCAAATATTACAATATATTCATTTTCCTTCTTCTTTAGTTCTTGGAATTATTTCTCCATTTTCTTCACATTGAATAGGGGAAATTTTTATTAAAAAATATTACAATGTACTCTTCCCAGTACATTACATCAATTTCTTTTCTTGGATTCATGATTATAATCAGGTTTCACATCTTATCATCTTCTCCTATGGATACTTATACCTCAAGGGTGACTTTCCCTTATTCAGAACAAAGGAGAATAAAAAACCATTTCTATAGTGCTAATATACTGTTCAAAAATAAATGGGTCATTAGATCAACAAAAATAAGGTTGTATGTAATTCATAAAGGACTCAATAGAATTTAGTTCCCTTCAATGATAATTTGGACTCTCTAATTGATACATGTTATTATTCATAACTTTATTTAGTAGATTCATCATCCTCATGATGTTTTCCAAAACAGGATCCATTGGATCACCCTTTGTGCATCTTCTATTGTACTCATCATTTATGTGTTTCTTCCTATTTCAAGAAATTTTTTCTAAATGAAGAAAAAAAAATTTATAAGCATGTTACTTTTAAGAGTGTTTTAAATTTTCCATCTTACATTCTTGTGTTCCCATGTTTCTTTTTTGGAAATGATGGTTTAAAAAATGAACAATTGAGTGGTCTTGTTTCAAAAAACCTTATCTCTGTGATCCCAAATCTTCACTAGCTATTACTCATAAGAATAATCATTCTTGAAAAGTATGACCTCTATGTTCAGCACATGTAAATGAATAGTTGTGAAATTCCAGTAGAGAGATAAATGGAATTCATCATGAATTTCAGAGATATTTGGTGGAAGTACCAATCAATATGATACGATCTTAACACGATCATGAATTTGTAAATAACTAATATACCTATGTATTAACATTCCCTTTCTTTAAAATCATTTTACCTATTTCTAGATAAGATATAATAGAATTCTTTATTCCATGAAAACTTACCAAATATTTAATGTATAATTTAGAAACTTGATCATGAGAGAAATAATAACCCATCCCAGAGGGGCCCATGTCGTGAATACCCCAAGCCCACCTCTAATAGGCCAGGGGCTAGTGACTTTCACTGAGTAGGTATATCCCAAAAATGGACAGCATTATCCTAAACATCCTATACATATGCACACATATCCAGGATAAAAAATTCTAAAACTAAAAACAACAAAAATAATTCATACATATATCTAAGATCCCACAAGAGAGTTAATAGTGAAAGTACTAGAAAGTAAACATGGTCAAATACAATTCCACCACAAATTGTATGTAACAAAAATCCAACATGGGAGTAAAGGTATAGGGACTAAGGTCTAAAACTCGTGTGAACACACCTCGGCATGTTCGGTCTTACTAAGTACCTCATGTTCCTATTCTACCTAGGACTCCTTTAAAAGGTCGATTGTTTGCACATGTCATAACACATGATGGAAAATACTCTATAGGGGTGTGTATAATAATACTTAGTAGATCACCCCAAAACAAGAAGTAAAAACAAAAAATGATTGTAAAGACATATATATATATATAGTTATATGTCCACAACACATATAATAGGATCACCTAGATATACTCAAGAGAGACAACACGCCATCAGGAAATCAAAATTAACTTCCAATCATAAGATTCTTCTCTAAGAACCACTCATTCTAGGTGAAATAACTCGTCATTCCATGATATCATTATAGATCCTCAACTAATTGGTCTATCTCATTTGGGCACAACCCAAAGAGAACGCATTGGTCAAGGAAAACTATCATACTCCTAGAGGGGATCATTCCCTGAACCACTAAGGTATTCCCCAAACCTAATATGGATCAACCTGCTACATAGGGAATCATATACCAATGATTCCACAAACCATAATGATTCTTCTCGTTAGATAGAGTATCAATGCCCTAATCACAAAGGTCACGTTGATTCAAAAAAACTCCACAAAGGGTGATAAATGATTTTAATCCAGTCTTATAGGGTGATACTGAAACTCTATCCGTGAATCTGCCCCTAGACGGGATTATAATCCAATGATGCGGATTTAATTATGTAATGAACCCTTAAGGAAAGGATGAAGGAAACACTCTCAACCTATAATAGTATGATATAAAAATTCCAAACTGGCCTCAAAATTTCCATCTCAACATAAGGTTCTCAATTCCATAGATGAATTATAGATTGGACGCTCTGTTTAGGAGTTATGATCATTCAAATGAAGCGACCCATAGACTAGAAATAGCATGAAATTATGATACAGTGGTCAACCACATGGTATGTCCACCTACAGCGTGGACCTACAGTGTATGGACTGACCTTCATGTTCATTCCACCTACCACATTCCCTTGTGGTCGTTTTCCCCTCATGGTCAACTATCATGGGATATTTAGTTGGTCGATCACCATTGTCAACTACAACTAAGATTTGCCCTAGTTTCCTCAAATCCAACCCAGGTATACCTCTTCCATCACATCCCTCCATCCCAAACCAATCGACCATCCCATACAACCCACCGATCCAACCAATACTGCATACTCAAGCCCGCTTCATGTCTATCATCGCTCTGCATCTACCTTTTCTGCTCTATATCTATTGACATCACTCCAAATCTTTCACCACCACTGAAATGTATAATTCTCCTGTCATAGCGTCCATTTCCGCCATTCTTGGATGTCCGCTGCTCTTCCACTTACATGCTCTCCACCGAAACGTGTTGCTAACGGCCACTGGTCACTAGCATCACACTAGTGGTCCTTTTTGCCAACCATTGTGCCTCCTACAAAGCATGAGAATCAAAACTGTCCTAGATTTAATCACCATATGTAGTGATCTATAAATATCTGTCCTTTCTTCAATTCCCCTTATGTCTATGGGTCTTCTTGATCTCAGAACCACCCAAGAACATTGATCTGGGAAAAATCAGGGTTCTAATAGTGAAAAATGAAAAAAAAACATATGGATGGAAGCACTATAAAATCTAGAGGTATGAACCTCAGTAAATATTTGTATCGATCTTTGTTTGTCATCATTAGAATAGAAAATGAAATCTAATTAAATATTTAGAATCAACTTCTGATAATCCCACAAAATAGCGCATCTCGCAAGAATGATCGATTTGTGGGATAATCTGTTCATGGATTTGTATGTGTTTGTTTTCAAAATCAAGAATAGGGAAGAACATATTGAATCAAAATACTTACCTTGATCATATCAATCACTGAGGAATAAAGATCATTATTTTATCAACCTTGGCTAGATCATCCAAGATTAGTGTCCATCAATGTCTGATTTGGGGTTCTATCATTGTTTTTCATAAAGGATTTCCATATCATTCTCTAGTGATCCTCTATATGATCTAGTGTTATATACCAAACCCTAGAATTTTGAAATATTAATGCATTTAAGGAATAGGATCAGTCCCAACATCAAAAAAAATTTAATAAATTATTTTATTAACTTAATGTCTACAATAACTTTTTTCACTAACGACCAGCATTGACTAAAAATAGGTCACCCATAGGATAAAGCTTCTATTTCGAACTCAAAGGTTCCCTCATATTTTTTATTTGGTAAAACTTTTAAGATTTATTTCACATTATTAGGAAAATATTATGCATGTGATATTAAATATTTTAATATTTTCCAAACATTTATTCCAGGCGCATTGGGTCATGGAATCACATGGTGTCTCAGTGCCTAGTCTCGAAATAAATCGATATAATATCTAAAAATATTACATTTAAAATATGAGATATTAAATTCACCCCACCTTGGGTATTTACATCCTCGAAATGTAAAATAAGGGTTACTTAAAAAGATGAGGGTTATAAGCGTGATTCTATGCCTCCCACTCACATGTGGTCTCCTAGATATTATTGTGCTGCCGCTAGATTGAAACCATTGGAATCAATTACTCATGAAGATTCTGATCCTTCTCATAATCAATCTCCCCAAGGTACATTGAAAAATTCACTCCATTTTTAATGTTTTTCTCTCCCCAGTCGATGACATGTGATTGGTCATGCACATACTCCCTTAGCTACGAAAGGTGGAAGACATCGTGTACCTGATCTTACTATGGTGGTAGAGCCAAGTAGTACACCACCTTGCTAACTCAAGGTAGTATATAGAAAGGCCTGCTGAACCTCATAGATATCTTTTCACCCAGGTCAAATCTTTTTAATAATCATCGAGGTGAATCCCAATGGAACACATAGTCACATTCCTCAAAAACCAACGTCCTTCACTACCTATAAGCATAAGGATTACTACATCCCTATGTAGTCTCAATCCGCTCCTCGATGATCAACACCTTCTCTGTTGTATCTATCACCAACTCCATTCTAATGAGTGCATACTCTCCTAGGTCAGTCCATAAATTCAATGATCTAAAGGGTCTCTTATATAAGGCCTTTAAGGGTTCCATATCAATGGTGGAATGGTAGTAGTTATTGTATAAAAATTCCTCTAGTGTTATATGATCCTGCTAACAACGGCCAAAAACTAACATGAAATTCAATATCACTTTCTCCCAAACAATAATGTTTCTCTCAGCATGACCATCCATCTATTGGTGAATTGTTGTTCTCCACCACAACTAGGACAAAAATTCCTCATGAAATCCCTTAAAGACTAGGATATAAAGGTAGAATCGTGATAAAAAAAATCAGCAATGTAACTCCCTAGAGTCAAACTACCTCCTGCATTTAGAGGATCTCAGTCATTCTGTTTAACTCTTCTCTCGGATAGCTAGGAAGTTGGACAACTTGGTGAGTTAGTCAACGATCTCCTTGATTTCATCATGTCCCCTGGATATATGTGGTAAACCCATCACAAAATACATTGATATACCATCCCACTTTTATTATGGAACCTCAAGGTGTTGAGATAAACCCTATAGAACCTGGTAGTCAGCCTTCTATAGCTAAAATGTAAGGAATCGAGAAACAAACTTTTCAACTCCCTTCTTCATTCCTGAAAACAAAAACTAACTTCGGAGGTCCTGCTACATCTTCACAACACCTAGATGCACCACCAAAGGGGATGTGAAAAAAACCTCAAAACCTCCTCCTACAATGCCACGAGTACTACTGTTCACCGTATAAAAATAAATATGTGCTCCTCACATTTAGAATATCCCTCAAGAGCATGCCATGTGGACATCTGATCATGTAGGGTCTTGTAGTTGGTATCCCAACGTTGTGCCTCCCTAAATTGCTATAATATTGGAGGGGTGATAACCATCATCTTGAAGTAATCCGATCCATCTCCACCCATAAAATATTTTTTCATTGTGTAAAACTACTTTGATTCCTCATTCAACAACAACAAACTCTATCTCCTACAGAGATCATCTACCACCACATTCCCCTTCCCATGATTATTGAAAATTTCAATTTCCTAGTCCTAGAAGATCTCTATCCATCACCTCTGTCTCAAGTTCAAATACATTCGGGAAATGATATACATTAGACTCATGTGATCGTATTTTATGATAATCTACCTTTGCATTAGGCAGCGTCGCCAAATATTCAATGTGAAGACCACCGCTACTAGCTCATGATCATTGGTTGCGTAGTTCAACTCTTTTGGTCTCAATTAGAATGAACCATAATAAATCACTTCATTCCTCTACATCAAGACACAACCAATAAAATTATCATATTAATCGTATAACACCATGTGCTCAATGCCTTCCTCCGATAACTTTAATATGTGAGTTCTCATCAACCTCTTCCTCGTATCCATAAAGCAATGTTGGATCTTTTTTTTCTGCATGAAAGGTCACCCCTTTCATGTCAAAGCTGTGAAAGTTGATTACATTTTTGAGAATTCATTTAAAAAAAACCTATAGTAACCTTCCAAACTAGGGAAACTCCACAACTTGGTATCAATATTGGGTGGCTCCCACTAAAGCACATTTTTAACCTTCATTGGATCCATTAAAACTCCATCCTATGAAATTATGTGTCCCATAAAATTAACCTCTCAAATCAATAACTAACACTTAAATAAATTACTATAATTTTTTCTCTCTAGGACTATATCTTGGACCATCCTAAAGTTTCTCATGTGCTCCTCCTTGGATGTCGAGTACACAATGATTTCATTGATGATGGCCACCACAAACTGGTATATGAAGGGATGAAAAATATGGTTCATGAGTCCCATGAACACTTCTGGTGTTTTTGTCACACAGAATTGAATCACCAAGTACTCATAGTGACCATAACAACATCTTAAGGCACTATTTAATATATCTTCATCTCGTAATTATATCTAATGATATCCTAATCTGAGATCAATCTTCGAGAACCATCACACCTATTTCAACTGATCAAAGAGGTTTTCGATCCTCAGTAGTAGACACATTTTCTTCATATTCACATGGTTTGTGCACCGATAACTCACACATAACATCAATCCCCCATTATCATTGTTTTTAAACAAAATTGGGGTTTCCCAAGGTGAAACACTAGGTCTCATGAATCCCTTGCTCTACAAGTCCTCCAAATGTATCCTTAGCTCATGATGATTTCTATGAGCCATCCAAAATGCAGGTGTAGATAACGGTTTTGTCCCAAGGTGTAGATAATTGAATATGTACATCTCCCTTAAGAGCAGTAATCGAATAAAATCTTCAAAAAAGAATTCCTCATACTTTCCCACCACCATAATAAATTGAGGACTCAAATCATACACTATACCAAGGGTGAGGCTATCCAGCTAATGAGTAATTAGCGACAGCCTACTACGTGTGATTCCATCCTATTCTACCCATTTTTTCATTTCACAAAAAAACGATAACATGGTTCCATCAATGTGGAATCACCACCCTCTATCTAAAATTACCCATATAAGAATGAACTATATATAACAAGTTCATACCATTCATGACATTGTAAGGGCTTGACAACTCTACCAAGAGATCCCAACTGAAACACTTTCCTCCAATAGTTAGTTCACACACTCAACACCAGTGTGTGATCATTGAGCCTTGTCTAGTATGAGTCTCCAAGCATAAGGGTCAAGTTAATAGTTCAATAGGAATATCTGAGTCTCAAAAAAGATTCTTTTTAAGGAAAGAATTACAAGAACCTATGTCTATAAAAACAGTAGATAAGGTGGAAAAGACCTAGATCATGCCTCGTATCATACCTATATCCTCGAATTCATAAGCCTTTATTGATTACACCTTTTCTTTGTCTCTATCCAACCACTCCCAGAGCCTAACGTAGACCACTTGGGGGTGGTGTTAGTAATAGTTCCTACCTCCAACCACATCCTTGTGCCCTACCTACCCCACTTCCACATCCATGGCCTTGTGGAAGAACTTACTCCTATATCATCCTCTACCTCAGTAGACCATCGACTATCTTTTTATTACCTATATGATGGGCTCGTAAATATCATGCCAAATGTCCCTGACAGCCTAATGAGTAATTTATTCTTTCCCATGGATGATTCGATTATCCCTTGGAACCCTACACTACTGACCCTGAGTCCTGGGAACTCACCCTAATGATACTGACCTTCTTGTATCCCTTTGACTATCATCATATTCCTACTATCGAGGTCACAGCTACTTAGTGCACCTTGCTAGCTCACACTACCATCTCATGCTCTTCTATAAAACTATCCACTAGGAGGGCTTTCTCAATTACCCCAAAGTATGTACTAATGCTAATGGAGACACATGATTCTCTAATGTCTCGGAATAATCCCCACATTATGGTTTGATCCCTGAAGAACTTGTCTCATACCATATCGAAGTAGTAGCGGGAAATATCAGTAAAATTTTTAGAATATACCACCACAATCATACTTACCTGCTGCAGAAGCAGAATCTTCTGTATGCATATCAATCACAATGTGGCCGAATAGAAATCCTCTCTGAAGTGACGCTAAAAGTATGACTTTTAGAGTGTTGTCTTGTTGTGTGACTGAGTCAACAAGCTCCACTGTCACCCCAAAGATCCTTGAAGAACACTCGAAGGAATAACTTCCATATGATTGGTAGGTGTCCTCGTATGGTGGACAACAGGAGTGAAAACCTCTAGACAGTACTCTTCCATCTGGGGGTTTGGCTCACCCAAAAACATGGGTGTTCACTACCTCTAAAACTCTTACAACATACTCAGCCTATGTGCATCCTTAGCTAGTAGTGCTTGTAGTAGTTACTGCTCGACAGGAGGTGGTATAGCTACTAAACCACTCAGAGGTGCTCTCTCTAGTTTTGGCCCCTATACTAATGCCTCATCACTAATATGATCATCCTCATGATAATATGGTAGAATACTAGATCTTTGTCTACGTGGAAGCATCTTGAAATAAAAAATGATGTACCATGGCCAATATAATATATCTCAGGAGGTGACACAAGAAGGACATAGAAGACACAAATATTCCTGTATGATGAATGTATAATTATTTTTCCCTACAACCAAATTTTTCATGTAACAAGTCGAAAATTATGTAATAAGAGTTCTGGTGTATGGATACATCAGCCACCACACTAACATTAAGATCCATTTCCTGAAAGGTGAATTCAAAACTCTTAACTGTATTGCACTAAACCAGTCTCACAGATGCCTGGTCCTAAGGTAGAATTGACCCTTATCTGATGCCCCTCTATCATGACCCATCCTAGAGGGGCTCGTGCCATGAATACCACATGCACGCCTCTAATAATATAAGGTCTAGTGACTATCCCCATGTTGGAATATCCCACCAATTGGAGGAATTATCCTAAAGTATATGTACAACCACACACCTCTCTATGCCAAAAAATGATAACATATAAAACAACTACAATAATGAATACATACATCTAAGATCACACAACAGAGTATAATAGTGAAAGTACGTCAAAGTAAATAGGGAAAATACAAACCCACCACAAATTGTCTATAACACAAGTCCAACCAGGGAGTAAAGTTACATGGCCTACAATCAGAAAAATGCCAGAACAAACCTCGGTCATCCCAGTATTACTAAGATTTATTTAGTCGAGGTCTACTTAGGACTCCATCAAAAGTTTTATCTTCTATACAATACATGACATGTGTGCGAAAAGACTATGTAGGGGTGATTATAAAAATACTCAGTAGGACACCCTGAAACCACAAAGAAATATAAGAAAGTAATGTATAGTTAGATATACATTGGTATATGTCTAAAACACATATAACAATAACATCTAGATAAACTCAAGAGACCCACCTCTACATTAAGTGGTCATAACCAACTGCCAACCATAGGATTCTACTCGAAGCACTGCACATTCTTGTATAACTCACTCTTCAAGACATGATATCATCTGAGACACTCGACAAAGAGGTCTAGATCAATTGGGACCCACCCAAAGAGAAATCATTATTCAATGAACACTATGTTACATAGATATGGGATCAAGCCCTAGAGCACAAGGAGATGACATGAACCCAGTCTAGATTAACCTACTATATAGGGGATCATATTATAATGATTCCACAAATACTACAGATGGAGCCCGCTAGATGTAGTATCAACAGTCTTATTACGGAGGTCACACTGATTCCAAAAACTCCACTATGGGTTATAGAGGATCTCACTCATGTATCTAAGAGGTATAACACAACTCTATCCATGACTCGGCCTCTAGAGGGGATTATAATCCAGTGATGTGGATGTAATGCCACACTAAACCCTCAAATAATGGAACATGGGAACACTCTCAACCAATAATGGTCGAAACTAAAAACCTACAAGTTGGCATCAAAATGACCATCTCAAAGTTCATGTCTCAATGATACAGTCATCTCATCGATTGGTCACTCTATTTAAATGTTATTATAATTTGAAGGAATCAACTCACAAACCTTTCGGGGCTTGTGGACCTACCATTGTGGTCAGTCCACCTACCACTTGGATTGGACACATGTGGAATTACCAGTGTTGTCAGTCCACCTACCTCTCCACCTCACAGTCAATCACCCCACATGGTGGAATGTACCACACATTCAGCCTCACAACAAGCTCGACCACTGATGTCCTCTATCATGGTCAATCGTTGAGTTCGAAAGCAACTAGAATCCATCCTAGTTTCACCAAACCTAACCTAGGTCCAACCTGGATCCTTCCAGGGTCCCCCTTGTCCATCTTGGCCCACTATAATAACTTGGACCACTGAGCCTACCTAGCCTGCTCAATATCCACTGCTACTGCTTTGCATATTCCACTTATACCACTACATTCTCTACCGCCACCTCCCCATATGCCTCTTTTGTCACGGATTCATCCATCGTTATTCCAGGCCCCCAACAACTCCACTTCCTTCATGCTATTTTTCCCTTACAAAGATCATTGTGCCTCCTCTAATGCTCAAAAATAAAAATATTCCTACATTTGAGCTCTTATTGCCCCGATCTACTCAAATATGACCTTAGTTTTCAAATCACATCATATCCAGGGGTTTGATTGAGCTCAGAGCCACCATGAATCATTTATCCTAGAACGATGAGGATCCAACAGTGAAGAACATGATGCACAGTGAGAGAAAATCATAATAAAATTTAGAGGAAAGAACCTAGATAAATATTCATGTCAATGTTGGTTTTCCACCATTATAACATTAAATGAAATGAAAACAAATATCAGGAATCAACTCTTAGTAATCTTGAAAAATAACCCATCCCACTAAAATGATCAATACGCTAGATAATCTATTCTTGGATTAGTCTGTGTTCATTTTGGGAATTAATAATGGGGAATAGTAGATTGAATCCCAATACCTACCTCAATTAGATCTATATCCAATGAGAATGATCTTCATGTCATCGTCGGTGTGATCTTCCAAGATTGGTGTCCGTCGATCTCCAATCCATTGTTATGTCATCATTCATCGAAAGGGATTTCCAGGGCATTATCCAACAACCATCCAAATGTTCTTGGGTTAGCCAGCTGACCCTGGAAGTCAGAAATAAGGACACATTTAAGTAATAGGATGAGTCACTACATCAACAATAAATTTTAATAAATTAATTTATTCCTTTTACATATGTGAAATTGTTTTTCACAAACAACCTTTTCCCACTAAAGAGAGGAAATTATTTGGGTAAAGATGATATTTTAAACCCAATGGTGCCCCCGTATTTTTTATTCAGGTGCCTTTTTAATAGTTATTCCACTTTTATAGGAACACCATGTGCACATGCTATTAATTATTTTAATATTTTTCAGTCATTCATTCCAAGAACACTAGGCCTCGGAATCCCACACCATCTCTATGTCGGGTCTTGAAATCAATCCATATAACATCTAACAATAATACATGAAAAATTAGAGATATTTCAATAGAATTATTATCTGATAAAAATAATTTTTGATGACATTGAAAAAATATCAACTAAAACCATATCAAATTTTTCCCTTTATAATTTTTGGGGCAGAATGATGATAGACTTCCTAGTGATGCTTCCAATGTCTTTTATGTTATGTGTAATTTTTTCAACAACCCTGATAAATTTCTCTTCACCATAAATAACTTGTAAACATACCTTACCCTGAGTAATATATTTTACAATCAATATCTTTATTTTTTCCCATAAGAAATACTCTTTCAATTCTCTATAAATCAATATACTTCAATGAATAATTGATAATAAATAAGAACGATCTTCTTCCAATACATCATTTTTAAAATCTCATATGGATGGGACTAAAATAGGGTTACTAAACTATATCATTCCATTATAATAAATGTTTAACTTGGGAATAGTTTTCACCTTCTTCTATAGCTACACGTCTTCGTTTTTTGCATCTTAATTCCTCACATGGATAGATAGTTGTACTTTCATTTGAATATGTTATTATTTCTCCACTCATTAAATTATTTAAATATAGATACATTTAATTTCTATAAATAATGTATCTTTTATATCTTTTTCATAAATATGATACCATTACCCTATCGACCAAGATTATCTTCCACCTTTTTCTTTCCCTCGGTTTGTAATGTATTCAGAAGTCATAATATTTATTCAAATCCAACCATTTATCTTGCATATATTGAACTCTTTCAGTGTGAAGTTATAATTCATAAATATATGATAAGTATATATGTCACACCATACTATATAAAGATAGTGACTCCATATATTTAATGTAATAATTAACACAACTAACACTAAATCATTATTTGGTTAATATTTATCATGGAAATTTGGTTTTTAGGACGATTAAGCTATCACCATATCATTTATCATGAGAAACATCCCAATACCATTTTAAATGCACTATTATATGTTATAGAACCTTATCCACCACATGGTTTTGTAAGAACTGGTGAAATAGATAAAATATTCTTCAGTTACTTTATTTTTCCTCACATTCAACTGTCAAAGTGACACGAATCCATTCTGAGTTAACATAGTTAGTTGGTTATAAAACCATGACAAATTATTCAGAAATAAAAATTAATAAATATCCAAAACACAAAAACTATGTTGGTATTTTACCATTGTGTGTATGGGATAGAGTCCAATATCATTTTTCTTTGATATATCCATATATGTACATATTATGGAGATCAAAAGACCCAAAAATTAAAAAAAAATTAGTGAAAATTCCTACATGTTCTATTTTTCATAAACTGATCAAGTTAATCTATTGGGATACCCTTCATAATATCTATCATGATTGTGGGGGGATTTGTAATACCGAATGAAATCACTATAAATTTACATTTTGTATGCCTTGTAAAGAATATTTCTTAATTATATCCACATTTTTACAATTAATTTATGCTTTCTAGAATGGTCTTCATTCTTGGAAATGAATGCAATGCATAAAAAACTTCATCAATATGAGGTAAAGAATTTTTTTTGATATTGATCATTTTTTGTTTTAACTAATAAATACAGAAACTTAATGATTGATATTTCTTCTTATCAACAAAAAAATTTCAACCCAAGGTAACACTCTTGAATGAAGTAATATGTTCTTATAATTATCATATAATGGCTTCTTCAATTATGACAACATAATTTGATCCACTATAAATGGATATTTAAAATAAGATTAGAACTAGTTGTGAGTTCTATTGTGAGATCAACTTCATGATTTAGTGGAATATAAGAAAAATCACAAGAAAATCCACTAAAAAATCCCCCATAATAGTCATATAAATTATATTTAATTTTCTTCCAACAATATGATAAAAATGTACCTTTTTAAATAGAATCAAAAGCCTTATAATGTATTTGATTTAAATCAGAAGATTATATTTACCACCACACTAATATATGATCATGTATTGATTCAAAATAACTAATTTTATTTACCATTATCATGAATGGATATGGGTGTTATACATATAAATACAATCCACACCAAGGAAAAAATTATGTTAGACTAGAGGGAGAATATCAAGAATTATTGGTATCACATTTTCAAAGACATCAATTAGAGAGTAACTATATACTTGTGATAAAACAAACGTACCATTTAGATTTTTCACTTAAAACTCCATATCTAATCATTCTGGTATTGATGTGATAAACATATATTATACATTACATATAAAAGAGTGGATATAATAAAAATAGAATATGATAATTTAATATTATGAGTGAATAACATTATTTTCGATTCATCATGTCATTCAGAACATCAATATAGGGTGTAAAAATTATATTTTCAAGTCCTTCTCACTTTGGAATGTTTTGTTAAAATATCCCTTAATGCTTGGGAAATTGGATGAATTATTACCCATCACAATATATTTTTTGAGTAGAAATTTTATAGACTATTCGTTACCCATTCATTCATGATAATGATGAACTTTTCAACCACGCTTGAAAAAATAAACTTTTTCCATTAAAAATACACCATATTATTTCTTTCAACAAGTAACACATGTTGGGAAATTCTAATCTCTATCATTTACCTTACCAATTTTTTCTAATGTATTCTTATTCTCATTATTTCATTCAAATACATGTTGCTTTTAGAATTATTTATCTATCATGAAAACACATGATACTATATCAACATATAATGATAATTTTGGGAAGACGAATGCATTTTAATTTATTAACATAAATGTATAAAATAAATAGACAATAATTTTCTTTTTATTTCATATTTATCCATAACATTCTTTGTTAACCTTGAGAAGTTAGATTCATAAATAGAAACATTTTCTTCTTAATTATTTCTCAAAATCAAGAATTTTAATTTCATATATTCTCAATATTAATGAGGAATGTACTTTTCAAAAAAAATTGACTTAAAATCTTTTCATCCAATGACCATTATTTCATCTTAATCTTTAGTTTTTTGGATTAATGAAAACTATTGATATGTATCCATTCATTGATGAAAAACATACATGACAATATTTTCTCATAAATTAGTATCTAGAATGATAAACTTCTTCTTTAATGAACATATCCATTTCTTGTATATAATTATATTTTCATTCCCATTTGAAGATGGAGTATTTCAGTGAATGAAGCAGTCTAACATGGATAAATCGCATTATGTAATTGCTGGATTCTCCATACAAGTTTGATTATTTTTCATAACCTAAGTAAGTTACCCTATTATTGTAATATTTTTATTAATCCAACTATAACTCTATCTCTATATTCATTACCCTTACTATAAGAGAAATAAATAAATGGATTACATGTGATTATATGGTTCCCATTCTATCCTCTAAGAAACATTTTTAAATAATAGAATACATTAGAATTTATCGTTATGTAATTTAAAATAATTGATAATTAGAAAACTCATGAAAATGTATCATAAATTGAGAAATTTATTCATATCTAATATCATGATCTTAAAAAATGTTTATCTGAGGACATTATTAAATTTGTTCATTTATTTTTTCCTTGAACTATTTCTTAAGAAATCTAGTCCCCATTGTTTGTAATAAAATTTCTCAGATATAAACTATAATGACCCCTAACCTAGTATCCCTCAATGAGTAGTTAAATTATTACATTGTAATTATATACAAGAAATGACATCCTACATGAATGAATAGTTTAGTAGTAATGGTGTACAAGATACATAGTTTTATTTTACATATATATTTGAAAATATTATATACAACATATTATTTTCTTTGAGAAAATCAATGTCTCTTTTAGAATATCTTCATAATGAATAAAAAACACTTCCTGTTATCATGGGGAAAGAAAACAAAATTGTGTGGTGAACTTAGATTTTTACTAATGAAATGAGTATAATCAAAGCTAAATAATTAATGAATAATATCATAGGATAACAATGATAATAAAATATTTTCACATAAATATTTAGATGAGAAAAAATTACTATATATATAAAAAATATTCAATTAATAAAATAGACATAAATATATGACTTCATAGTGATAGATTTAATAGTGATGGATATCTTAAACTTACTGTTTAGGCCTCATAAAAAACATCTTAAACATATTATCAAGGCATCATGCCAAGACTTATAATATAATTGGGTAAGACCTTACCCAAAAACCAAAATTAGTATGACCACAAAGAACTAACAATGCATTGAGGGGTTATGTAATTTTGATCCCCACCTAACATTTTATTATTCAAATCCATTCCTTGTATCAATAATAACACAAAATAATCAACTACATTAAAAATAAAAAAAATTCTATATTTTATGAACTATAATATAGAATATTAATACTTCCCCCCAGTAAAAATGATCTTAAACCATCCAAATAAGATTGGATGATGTAATCATAAGATACCAACTTTAGTAAAAAAAATATTCCACAAATTCTATTCACATCGATGATAATACTATAAAATTATCATTGGATAATTATGATAAAAACCATTTTTTACAGTGAAATCAATTATTTAATGACTTCACCGATTTAAAGGGTCAAATGATCATTAAAAAGAAAACATTAATTTTTTTATGAATATTTTAATAA
Organism: Viscum album; assembly: GCA_963277665.1. Lineage (NCBI taxonomy): Eukaryota > Viridiplantae > Streptophyta > Magnoliopsida > Santalales > Viscaceae > Viscum > Viscum album. Next base: position 914,125,636 of record OY728164.1, on the reverse strand, counting down.
AATATTATTAATGATGGTGGAAAAATCAATTCATTATAAATAAGTTATGGAATCATTCAATTCATACTTTTGTAAAATTTCCAAAAAGATCCTTTTTTTTGAAATTTACAAGAATATTTCTTCAATATTATTATATAAAAATTCAAAAATGGGTAAAAATACATTTATTAAATCATTTTTGTAAAATATAAAAAAAAATTGAAAATAGTTTTATAAAATATTGATATGGATGAATAATTTTACCCTAGTAGGGACTTAAAAATAAATAATCTCGATTAATGATGACATTATTAAATAAACCCTTACCACTTGGGTATCATTTGACTCATAGTCCCCATTAAGGAAATTACTTCAAATGAATCATTAAATATAATGAAAAAAAATTGAACCAAGATATAATATATCATAGGGCAAGTATATACACTACACAAAAGAAATAATTAATGAATATGGAATGAACCACACATAAGTACAAAATAAAATACAACCCATTACCTCATGACTAATATATATCGTGCTTGTATAAACCACCTTTATAATGAATATTTATTTATTATAAATATATTTAATAATCATAATATTATATATCATACAATATTTTGTTCCTTATAACCTTTTATCACCCATTTATTACTAAATTCTGATTGAAATTGTTGTTCTGGGTGACAACTTCTTCATTTTTCATGTATGTTTTGTTTTGGGGGGTTTGGTCCTTGTACATTGATTGTGGTAAAATAATATCATGAATTTTAATATTAATAAAATTTAATTTTAAATTAAATATATACTTATTCAGGGTCATCTATAGAAATTATTTAGAGAAAATTTAATTACTTTTTTCATGGAAATGGTTTGTTGTACATAGGAATAAAAAAGTTTTCATGTTATTATATAGTGGGAAAGAGATTTAAAATGGTTGTACCATAATAATAATAACATATTATTATGTTTATCATAATAAATATATTATCTTATTATGGATATGATACTTTAAAAGTAAATATATGAATAAATAAATTTAAAGGACTTTGTAAATATGATTAATTCTTCTTATTAGGTCTCCTCTAGATCTCTTATTATGGGAATTATATTTAGTATTTTAAAATAAACATTACAACTAGATTGTGTCTATTATGTTTAATAAGTGTAATGGTCATTATTAGGTCAATTTATATGGCTCTAATTGGTGTAAGTGACGGTTAAAGTGCCCTTTAATAATTGAGTTGAGGGAAACTTTTGGAATTTTAAAATTGATTAAATTATTATAAATAAATTCTAAATAAAAATGAATTTTATTGGATTTTTATTTAAATATAGGGTTGGATAGGATCAATATATAATAAAAAAAATTAATATTGGACATATTTTTATGTGTTTTTAAACCTCATCATGTGGTTTAACCCCTTAGTCAAACTATTATAATATTAATGGCAGTAAAATAATTTTCACTCTTAAATGCATTATAATTAATCATTTAAAGTAAATAGTGATTAATAAATGAAAAAATTAAAATATTTTTAAATATCCTACACCTTTTTTTATAGTTTTAATGTTTTCTATATAATTTAATAAGATAATACATTGTTAATTTATAATTAATACCAATTTATAAAATATTCCTCTAATTTGAATTCAAATACATCATGAAAAAGTTAGTTTTTGAATATAATTCTTATACGCATCACTAATATGTCATAATAATACAAAAAATTAATGGAATTAAATAAATCAATCAAATAGTATACCTTTTAATAATTAAAATATCATTTAGTAAATTTTTCTATTAATTAAAAAAAATATTTAATTTTTATTGCACAATATTTAATCTAATTATATAATCAAAACAAATTAGAAACAAATTTTTGTCTTGAATATAATTTTATTAATCAAAAAATTGTAATTTATATTAATTCATAACATTATTTTATAAATTTGTGGACACGTTATAGATTTTTAATACTAGGACAGTGACATTTGGTAACTTTTATTGATGTAAATATTACATTTTTAATTTTCATTAAACATTTTCTATTAAAAATTTCCATTTATAGTCTAAGGTAATAAGGGTTTAATTAAATTCTTCCAACATGAATTGGGATGAATAATTATGACCTTATGTCATAGTTTTAACCTCTATTAAACAGATTTACTCTTTAGTGAGGTAATAAATATTACCTCAATTATAATCATAATTCCTAAATAAAAAAGGGAAATATTTTAGAGATTTTTACCCATGATTCCAAATATAAAATAAATATTATCAAATTACATGCCTATAAGTGTGAGAAATTAATTTTAATAAAATCCCATAAAATTAGATGATAATTATTTTTGAAAATTATTGTTTTTTAAAATAAGAATAAATTTAGATTGCATTATCATTCCACGAATAAATATTATATAATTTATAAACTATTGATAATATATATAATATATAAATTTCATTAAAATTAGTAAATCATATTGATAAATTTAATGTATTATGAAAAAAAAATATAGTTTAAAAAGCAATGCCATTATTTTCCAAATGACTTTCATTTTCATTTGATATCAAGTGATAAAAAATTAATTTAAATTATATATGTGTATATAACATTTTTTTATAATTTATATAGTCATATTCAAACTCATAAATCCAACTAATTGGTGATAGTAGTTAGAAAATATTTTAATATAAAATCATTGCCTGTTTAAACTCTCTATTTCATGTAAGAAAATACATCGGAAAAAGAAAATTTATTTAAGGAAAATTTATTATAAATAATAACGGTGTTACACCTAGTATATTTATTAGGATATCTAAAAGAGTTTATTCAAATTAGAGGTAATCTTTTGAACAATTCTCTTTATTTATAATTAAACTTTTATCTCCCCAAAATCTATGTAATTAATATAAAATTATAAAATTAGTACTTCAAATATAATGAAATTACATTATGATTATGAAGACAAATCTATCTATCCTCTTAGTAATCAAATGGGAAAAAATTTATTACTCAGGAGTATGTATGACTTACCATCTCTAAATAGAAATACAATTCCTTTTTAAAAACCACCATCAATGGATTGGTATTATGGTGGGTAAAATATTTATGTAAAGTAAATAAATATAATTATTTATTTATAATACAATATTTACATTATTATCTTCAATTATATTTGAAAATTTTAACTTCCCTCATGCATACTTGTGAACTACCACCTCCATGAAGCGATGTGGTTTGTATTTAATTTTCATTTTACATGCACTATAATAAGGGTATATTTGTTGAATATATATGATTTATAGGTTAAAATAATTATATTTTAAAGGTGGTTTATTATTTATATTTCTTTTATCTATCATTTAATTTTGAAAACAATGTTCATGTGTATGTAAGGACAATCATCTCCATTAGTGGTGTAATTAATTTTTCTATCACTATCATTAGTGGATAATAATAAATATTTAAAAATATATAAGTAATATATATGATATTGGCCTCGTGATTAAAATTATTTAAATGATGTAAAAATGATCAATGTAAAGGGACTAAAACTAAAGGTATAAAATTTTTATGATAAACGAAATATTTGATGCTCGAAAATGATGATTTATTAAAGGATTGTTGAAAACTTGTTGTTGAAATGATTTAATGGGATCATACATGTTATATGATAATTATCTACATGATTGAAGAATATAAATTGAATAAAATTGAATTTATTATACTAGAAGATTGATAACATTAAAGGAATGTGGAAATTGAGGTAAAAAAATTATGTTATGACTTAATTTTTTACCAAGATGTTTATTATTTGGATTATATTGATGAAATTAATTGATTAACCACAAGAGGATCAGTAAAATTTTCGAATTATATTATTATTTCTATATAATAATTTTTTACATTCATTTCCATCTTTGAAATAACTCAAGGGACTAAAATAATTATTTTTAATAGAAAATGGATTTTATTTCTCACTTTAGTCAAAATTAATTTTTCTTCCACTTCCATATTTTATAAAAATCATTTCTAGAGTGTTTTATATATTTCCCTATTATTTGTAAAATTAATTTTTTCAATTGAATCTTCTTCTAATTTTGTGAGTGAACAAAATTTGTCATGTTTATGTTCAAAATAGTGAAAGGAATGATTTATTTTAACATATACGACAAGAATATAATGGTTTGTCATCATGTATACTCAATAATTCCTATATTTATTTTTTATTTTCTAATGTTATTTAAAATTAAAATGATTTACTATTACATGGGTTTTTATTTTATTTATGTGATTTCAATGTTAAATTTTTTTCTTAAATATTAATATAGATATATTTTAGAAAATGTTTTCGATAATGATAACATTCTTAGATATTAATTATAATTTACAAGGGATATTGACAAATGATACAATCCACTTTCACACTTTGGATGGATTTAAATGATAATAATATAAATATGATAATGTGAAACATGTTTTCTTTTCCATAGTTAAATTATGATATGAAAACTGTTAATTTTTAATAGTTTATTCTATGATGAAAGGATGAATTGTCTATGAAAATTATTTCATTGTAATGGGTTATGATAATATGAATAGTTTAGGATCTTCTAAAACACAGATTTTTTATTATTATTATTATGTTATGGGTTATCATAGAATTATATATCACCCCAATTCATTTTTTAAATATTTATATCCCTTGAGATAAACAATACTAGAATGGAGAGTTCATACAGTATATTAAAAGACATTATCCACTAAAATAGAACTTGTAGTGAAACTTCACTACTATGATTGTTTATAGAGTTTACCCAGTTCACTATGAAATTCTTGGTGGTATTCCATATAAAATATTTAGAAGATATTAAATGCTTATATTTATTACAGAAATTATCTATTATACCATTGTAATGATCTCATGGATCGTGTTATTTGATTCCATTGTGATTCATGTCGTTTGAACTACCAAAATCTCACCCATAAATCATGATTAAGATATATGATATCAGTGGTATATTTTTGAAATGTTGGGACCAATTTTTTATTCAATCATGCTAATGTTATGTTTATGTGGTCATTTATATCTCTTTGCTTTACCCTTACTAGTCTTTTGAGATCTCCCTTTATTATATATCCTTTCCCCTAGATATCAAAGACATTTTTTAGTATTGTATGTTTAAGAATTGTGGATCTTAATTTTTTTATTAAAAAAGAATCAATTAAAATTATATATATATTTATAAAAATTATTGATCAATACATATTTTTTTGTGATGATTGAGGCTGGATCAAATGAAGTGGCTTTCAGAAGTGATTATGGACACAATTCTTCGACATTTATTGTGGGTTACCTTATGTATAATTTCATATTAAGCACAAATTCATGATGGATTGGGATGAAGTTCAAGACAATTTTATTGAGTGCAACAACTTAGGTATAGACATTTGATTATTCTAGAGTAGCTCGATACTTATTTGGAGGTTAGGTTTCTGACATTGCTAAGATTTAGATGTTGGTCCTAGGGTATTTATATTTATATTTTTGTGTTGTATATTTGATCAACAACATGGGTGATCAACATTGTATGTATGTTGTGATAATTGAGTCATTACTTCATTTCATTTTTTTTAAAGTTGTTTAGTTTATGTATTACTTATGAATACTATGATGTGTATATTGGTTGGTAATTTATATTATTATCATTCACTTTGGTATGGAGGTATAGTATCTTCACAGTACCATATTTGATACCCATGGATAGTGGGTAGCCTCTAGCATATGAGGATGTGCCTATGAGCTTTTGTTGTGGAAGATTATAGTTACTCTAGTGTGAGTTGGGTTGGGATGTTTCAAAGTGGTATTTGATCCATAAAGTTCCTATTATTATACTATTTTATATTTTATAGATCTAATTATTTGTATTTCTTTGGTTCTTATAATGTATATTAGTCTTGTTTTCCAAGAAATCTTTTCCATAATGAGGTCTATGTTTCAAAGACCATGGTTTCTATTCTATTTTGTAATGTTACACTAATATTTTATTTTAACCCTTTGTGAGACCCATGTTTTATAGATTTTATGGTTTATGATGGACTTATGGATTTTAGCCAACTCATACGAGGTAATTGGTTAATTCTTTCTCTTGACATGTGAAGGAAACTAATTTCTCACATATCATGATAGGCATGTTGTAGGCATTATAGTGTGTGATTTTTTTGATGATATAGGATTAGCTATTTAAAGTGTCAAAAAGTACTGATACAATGTTTTCTTATACAATAAACTGAAAAAAAATGCACCTATATTATCCAACAAGTATATAAATCCCTTTTTGATTGAAGGTCATGTGGATCAATGGTAAGATGCTTGATGATGAGGATGATTCCATAGTTATCCATCACAAGTGCTATAGTGGCCTCGATGGGTTATCATGGCCAAGGTGCATAACTATTGGACACGTTTTGGGTTTTTATTGATCGGATTAATGTACTATTATATGTTTTGATGTATATGGAACAATCATATAGGGTGTATTCTATTGTGTAGATGCATGGAGAGGAAAATATCTCTAGTTGTAGATGGTTTGTTTTGATATAAAATCATTTCAATAAAAACCTTGATATGGGTGTTTTGACATATGTATTCCATGTTATGTTTGGATGAGATCATCCTTGGAACCCCATGTGCAATGGCCTTTTGTAAGTTATCAAATAAATAGGTATTAGGACCCAGTAACCTATGGTGATAAATGACTTTTTGGGTGAGGGTGGAGAGCATACTTAACATCTTTGAAGTGACACATGTTTATGGAGTTGATTCCATTTGACATTTATTGATTAACCATGAGAGGTTTCAACTATATATTATGTTACTTTAGGTGTGAGAGGAATATTTGGAAATTTTGGAATTATATTAGAGCTACACAATTAGTACATCATAGAATGGGGTTTATGGATGTATGATTCCATTTATTTTTGATATGGAGAAATTGTGTGAATCTAATTCATTCATGTAGTTAATTTCTGGAAGGTTATGTCCAATCAGGTTTCTAGACTGGTTAATGTTTGTGTATCTGTGTGGTTTCTAGAGGTATTGATCAAGATCAGGTGGAAAAGGGGTTCTCAAGGGTATGAGGTTAGGTCCTCTAGGTCTATTGTTCATGAGGTGTAAGATTATAGAATAAAAAAATGGTTTTTGGTTTGTGTTATGCAATAGTATGTGACTATTAGATGATAATTATATCATTTATTCCTGAATTCATGATAAAGAACAATGTAAATTTATTTGAGGTTTGGGTGATGTGGAAGAAGATTACGGATATTCTTGAATTGAGCAAGAATCTATTTGTAGGATGAGAACTGACATGGGTATGATGAGAGGATTTTGGTAATTTTGGTTTGAGGGCCAAAATATAGAATTATGATGGTTTGGAAATGGATGGGTTTCATTGGTATTCATCAAGTACATCTTATTATACTCTTATCCTAGAGATTATCGTGCACAATATCCTAACATCAACATGAGTTCCCTGAGAAAAAATCATATATACTCAAATATGCCTAAATGTATCTTTTGGTTTGATAAAGGTTCTTTTTGGAGGTTTCAATAGTTTAATGGTGTTTTTAAATCCATATATTTGGAATTAAACCATTGAATGGATTTGAGTGAGTTAATTTTGATGTTCTGGATGTTGTTTTATACAATGGGTTCCATTATTATAGGCTTAGAATAACATATAATTAGAATTTTGTTTCTTCAATCATGTGAGAGTGAGATATCCACTTCTAGTTTTTCTTTCTTCATTGTTGATTGGAGAATGGTTTTGATTTGGTGTTTAATTTTTTATGAAAACCAAGGATACTAATATGGTTTAGGGTATTATATCAATCTATGTGAAGTGAAACTTTTTAAGGATGGGTTTAAAATTCTTATAGATTAACATAGAACAAGTTGGTGTACTATTATAGATGTGATTTGGCTGCACACTCTGATGGTGGGAAGTGTTATGGATCAGAATCGATAATTTAGGTTGAGTTCTATAGTAGGAAGCACCATGATCGTGATGATTAATTCAAAATGACGATATAACTTCTCAGGATGGATAGATGTGGTCATGCATATTCATTATTGTTTATTGTGGTGGATAATAGTGTCTTGACCATTATTGATCTATATGAATTATCTTTAGAGTTATTAATAGGAACAATATTTTCATCCTAGAGTTGAAAAAAATAGTGGATAATTAATTAATGAATAATGTGGATTAATATGTTTGTTTGGAATAAAACTGATGATTCTTGAGGATTAGAATTCTTATGTTTGGGAGGTTTTAAAGATATGTGTTTTTTAAAATATTTAATTTTGTTAAAATTGTTGATTTTTTTCTTTTTGAGGATTGTAAAGGGTAAAAAGGTGGTTTTACCTAAGACGATGATCTCTAATAAAATTTTGTATCACTCTCTTGGTCCTTAAATTGGGGATTTATCCTAGGATATAAATTTTGTGGAATTATGATTGGTTCGTGTTTTGGAGGAATATTTAATATTTAATTAATAGAATATTTAATTATAAATGCTTTTATATTTGATTTTTGAATTATAATGATACTTTAACTATATATTTGAGTTCAGAATAGATGATTTTACTTAATAGGGGAGTAAAACAAACTTTAGTTCTAGTAAATAGTAGGATCGTTTAAAATTTTCATTTAATTATTTAATTAATTATCCAACTAAATTGATAAACCCCCTCCAACCATTTTAGATTTATAAAAATTAAATTATTTGTTGTAGTGATTACCCCTCATGTGATGCCCAAAATAAGAGAAAAAGGTGAAGAATGTGATGCCTGACTTCATCCATGAAAATGATCAAGACTGAATCTAGTTGAAACAACTTACTGGAGTGGGTATGGACAAGAAGCTTCTAAGTTTTTTCTGTCTGATTTTATTTTATCATTCAAGTTGATAAATGATTACAAAAAACTAGGGAGGTTTCCAAAGATTATTTTATGGAGTTGATCAAAAAAGTGGATAATTTGGATAGGGATATAGAAACATGATATGGTTATTGGTACAAGGTATGTGCAACGGCTCAGAGTTGGTAGATGGTCTAGGTGTATTCATTTTTTAATTGTTTTTTATATATGTGATAAACCACATAGGAGATTGTTTTTTAATGTATTATTTTTAGTCTATCCTTCAATGCATTTCATTTTATTACATCATGTTTAGTTTTTGTATTCTTTTTGTTCATTTTGATGTTTCTGATGCCTAGTAATTTTTATTTTTATTCATCACTCTAATATAGGGATAAATTCTCATCCCAGTACCACCATAGGCTCCTATTTTGAGAAGGAATCCTCAGTTAATGTGGAGAAATTTATGAGGAAATGTGGATAACTAGTACAATTACTATAGATTGAAATTTGGTTCATTTAATTCCATATCCCACTAAATCTTCTACCAAAATATCATTCTCCCATACACCATAGTGTGGACTATGAATTTATTTGAAAAATTATTTTTGAAATACCTTTCCCCATGGATTGTTAGCCTTTTTCCTATCCCTGATAGGACTCTAATGTAAATGTTTTATGTTTGTAACAAAAACTTCCTTACATGAACCAACATGACCATTTTGGAGTCCCTATTTTTCATAGGTATTACTTAATCTCAAAGAACCTAGTGAAATTTTGAAATCCCTATCATAAAGGTGTGATGGTCTTCTTTAAAATCATAATTCATTTTATTTAATCATGTATTATTCCATGTCCATTTTGGGATTATCTTTTCTAAAATATGAAACTCAAATTTCAAATTCTATAAATTATGGTCTTCTAAACAACCACTTTCAATTTTTTATGAAAAACATTGATAGATATATAGTTCTCCACCTTAAAAGTCTATTTTATCCAAGATACAACTTGATGACATAAAAACACGCATAATCTTGACCACAGTCCCTAAAACATGATTATATGGTCTTAAAAAAATTTCTCAGGTGCAATATAACCCAACAATGAAGATTTACACTACATGTTCTTTTCTAGGTTTTCAGTTTTTGAATCCTCCAACAAAAATCACCATGAGATATGATAATGTATACACCCTAAATTCTCCTAGATTCCTCCAAAAATTCATTGGTTAATCTATAGAGTGTGTAGGATCTTCTAAAATTCCTCCTTGAATCCAGGTTTTTTAGGAATTTAATTCCATTGCTGTTTACTATTTTTACACCAAGAATAAAGTTTATTGATGTTTTTTCAGGGACCCACTTGTTTTCCACAAATCCAACATCACTCCACCACTATATCTTTTAAAAAATACACTTCATTTCAACAAATCCAATACAACCAATTATGGTTCCAAAAATATTCCCCTTTTTATTTTAGTGACAAGATGATTGAAACATTAAATTTCAAATATTATTTACCTTCTTATAAATTAAAAAGGTTAATTCTCCCCCTTATTGAAAATATAAAAATGGATCAAAAAATGGAAAATTTTATATTAAATTATACCCCTACTAGGTGACCATATTTTCCCCCTTCATGAATTTGTATCTTTAATTTCTACATTTACACACCATTCTATAATACACATTTATCCTTTGAGATCATCCACATCAAGATAGACCAAATGATTTAATTAAATTTTTTAAACTTAAATTTTTTCAGACATCTTAAATCTAGAATCTCTTTTATCACACAGTTTAACCTTATCAATATATTAATTGCTGAAATTTAACATATGGAAATTTAAATGTCAATAAATCCTCTAATCTTATTATATGTAGGTTTGGGGTAGAGGTAAGAGATTATTCAAAAAACATAAAGGATATCTATATAAATAAATAATGAAATAAACCCATAAGAGTATTCGATAGTTCATTTCTCAAAACAATAACTGATCTCCATCTCTCTCACAATAAACAGTTAGCATATAAATATTGAATAATTTTATGTGATGATCATACCACAAAAAGTGTGTCTTAATACTAATTTTTGAAAATTAATCCACATGTTCTAAAATACATTTCATATCTTCATATTAATTTTGAATTTCTATTAAGGATGAACAACCATTGAATCTTTATTACACCCCCATCTAATGTTCATCTCATGGAAGTAAAAGTTATTGCTCAATTTGGGGGATAACACTTATTAAGAATAGTAACTTCATTTCAAAAAAAATTGCATCCTATATGATGATAAAACTGAAATAATACTACAATAAAATATATATTAATATAAAAATCATATGATATTTTTTACAAAAATGTTTATTCTAGAATCATTTTTGACACACTTTATCCATATTTATTAGATATTCTTTTAGTTGAATTACATTTTATTTTCTATCATATCCATAGTAACTATTGTTCCCCCCAAATTCTACACTACTTCAAAAAAATAACAACAATGTATATGGGGATAGTGGTGAACAACAAATCTTAATGATAAGTATTCGGGGTGGTTAGGATGGACCAAGCCTTGATCATCGATAATTTTTCTCCATTACCTGGTTTTTGGAATGGAATTCCATCCTTTCTTAAGCTTCATATTCATCATAAATAGTTGTTTTAATCATCAAACCCCAACCAAAAGTTATCCATTATGTGAATCCCCTAGCACATTTCTATTTATGGATTTCATCATGTTTATCCTTCCTTTTCATGGCCTTTTCCATTATTATGAAATTTATCAAACATGAGAACATCATTTTAAGGGATTCTTTGTCAATGTATCTCCTTTATAGATTCATTATCCATTGAAAAACTATTCATATAGGAATATAATAATTCTTATTCTATTTTTTTAATGAGTCCACATTGGCATACATATTCTATAATTTCTCTGATTTCCATCTTAGACTCCATCTTCTTCTGAAATATATTTTTATTTTCCATTACACTCACAATTATCCCAACATATAAAAATTTAATATTTTTATTTCATAATCTATTAATTTCCATCTAACAGGATTCTTGTGTATAGATTGATTTTTTTTTCTTGTTGAACTTTTTAATGATTCTCATACATATTCTCCACAATATTGATCATGTTTTCTTATGTATCACAAATTTTCCATTGATAGACTCTATTTTATATGAGATAGGTGTAATGTGTATCTTTAAAAAATATTTACCCTTCCATACATTTTTTCAATCACAGTACCTTGCAACATAACTAAGTCTAGAACAAATAATACATCTACTATGATAATCATGACTCTTTTGGTCATTCCTAGAATAGAACATCATCACTTCTAGAGTAATGCCTTCAAATTTGGTCTTTTGGAATCTAAAATAACATGCTCATAATGTGACCAATCATTTTATATAGTTATAAATATTTTTACATATTACATTTTTGATCCTCTTTGGTATATTTTTCATCGAATTAACATTTTCTTCATGATTCCATATCTATATCACTTCAATATAGTTAATATACCATTGGATATATTTTCATTTTCTAATTTATTGATTTTCATCCACTCCTCAAGCTCTATTATTTTTAAAAAAATAAATTAAAATCTATATCCATAACCATTTTAATTAAAGAAGGATCCATCCCATATTTTCATATTTATATAATCTTTGTTCGAAGAGGAATGAATCATGCCTTAAATTCCATTTCCAATACTATTTTCTTTTGAATATTTGTTTAAATATCTTCAAACATGTTTATTTATGTTTTCAGTTTTAACATTTTTTTCTGAATTTTGGGGTCAATCCTCTATTTTCTCTATTTTTCACCATGTCCAAATCATATATAATCATGAAATAAAATTTTCTCATCACATACTAATGATCCATCATATCATGTAAGGTTTGATACTCTTATTTGACATTTTTTAATACATCCATGATTGAGAACATGTTAATTCTTTTACCACTTAATCACATTTTCTTTTAATTTATATTATAGAGTTTGAAACACTACTTTCATTTGATAAATTAAATTAAGAATATAATGAGACCTGAGAATAAAAATTTACATTGGAAAGAGTACTCATTTTAAAATATTTCTCCTTCCTTTTGTTCTTATTCATTGCATTTTACCTAATAAAATTATTATCAAAATTTTTCATTGGTAAAATATATTTTATATCATATATATCTTCTAGAATTTTCCCCATATCCTTTGAGTAACAATGATTATAATTCTTCTTCTGTACATTTTCACCATGTAAATCCTCCAATGACTTTTCACTAAGGCATCAATCACAAGGATTCAATGATAAATCAATTTGGTATAAATAGAAAAATTATATATTTTATTAACTCTTATAGAATTCTAAATGAATCTTCCATGAATTAAATGAACTCCTTTTCCATGATTTTATAAATTTTCAATCAAAAATGGGAACCTTCACCATGGATTTCATATTTATTGAACAAAATTTCATTTCAGATAATTAAAAAATCCCATTAAAAAAGAAAATATGTATGTTATACCACTTGTTTTCTCCTAAAGGGTTTTCTTGTGAGATATTACATCAAATGTGGGGTGTTAATTTGGTAATGAAATGTTTCACCAATTTAAACACATTTTCTTTTTATGTATCACTACTATATTATATATTTACATCTCAACCTTGAGGGATACTTTTTTTTGAATGAAACATTAAAATTTTATATGATAAAATTATCTTAAATATCAATTTTTATAGAATATACATTATGGTTCCTTTTAACCACTAGTTGTACATGAAAAAAGTTAATAAAAACTGTAGATTTTTATTATATTCTAGTCTAATGTGCATGTGAAAAAAAAATCTGATGATGCACAAAATCACTAAAATCTCAAAAAAAACAATAGGTCTCCCTATTCAAGGGGTTAAAAAACACACTTCTTTCCAAGTATTACCCGGTAATTAATGTTAAACTTCACTCACTATTCAATAAAGTATCAACATTACACAACTTATGGACATGTACATCCCTTCATCATAATTACATTTAGGTTTATTTTAATTGTAAAATAGTTCTATTTAATTTATTATACTTCTTTTTCATAATCAGTGAACATATCTTTATAGTAGTGCATTCTTCTTCCTAAATGAAATTGGAACTCCTCCATAGATTATAGTTCCTAGAACTTCCACTAAATTTTATGTTATATAAAAATCCCATAAATCTAATCCCCTACTCCTCATCTTTATTCTATATGTTTTTATGGAGACAAAATCACTGAGGATGGAACTTTATTTCATTTCATTATTAATAGTTATTTTCATGTTGTATCGAACCCCTTTATATTCCATGTTTTTTAGTTATCAAATATTCATTGATTTATCTATCTTAATAATTATAAGATACTAAATTATTACAAATTGATATAATGAAATAATTTAATTGACTACATTTTATCACATTGTAGGTCAATAATACTTTCATATAACTCCTTTATTGCGTTTTGATGATTCCATTTACAACTATAGTCAAACCATAACTACATTATAGTGGCCCTCATAAGTTACTATAACATCCAAAAAATATAATTTATATATTTCATTAAAATACATTTCCATGAATATTTTGGTTTATAATTTTTTAACTTGATCAAAACATTAAATAAATAAAATCTGTTATTTTTATATCTATTTGATATTTTCTAATTATATGGGATACTATTTAATCCGTAAATATTCATCAATATCACCCCAAAAATCTCCACAAAGATCAAATATGTAAATTTAATTCTTTTCTTATAATTATTTCATGGTGAATTTCAAACACAAGAAATGGGGTGAGGTCATATGATCAATAAATGTAAACATAATGTGTAGCTGTAAGATATCATCAGATAGAAGTATATGATAACATGGGTAAAAAAAGATAAAAAAGTGACATATAACCAACAAATAATTGATGCTAAATCATGGAATACATCATAGAATAACATAATACATGAATGAGTTAGTAAAAATAATCCATGAGATAATAACATTGGAATAATTATGATAAAAAATGTTGGCATCTTTCAAACAATGACCATTGAATTCATGAGATACCCAATAAATTCCAATTCTAATGAGATATTAATATGTACTCATGAATACTTACCAAATTATATATAAAATTTCAATTAGTACAGTAGTGGGTGATATATAACCCCAACTGTAAATCATATGTAATTAATTATTCAACATTACAATCATTCTCTTATCACACCATAAATAAACCATGAAAATAATGTGGGTTTCATAAGACATTCAAACAAAAATAATTAAAATTTTATAGCATAGAGAACTCATGGAAATAAAATAGGTTTAATTAATAACATAATAATGAAACCATAAAAATAAAATTATTTCAATTCATTTTCAAATGGTTTAAAAAAAGGATATTATTAATAATTATATCTATAATTATAACATGGTTAAACTATTGAAAATAAATGGGTATTTATCGACATCATGTAATTATATTAAAAATACCATTCAATCAAAATAATGAATCACATGGAATTAAAACCATAATTTTAATGGAATATGGGGAGGAAAAAAATTTCATATTCAATAATTTGTATGGAACCTTGTTGAACACTCTTCAATTAGAGGAAAGAGATTTAGAGTGTTCAGAGAGGAAATATATTGTAAGATAACTCATATTTATTAGTGGATGATTAAGAAATAAAAAGGAAGTGGTGGTTAAATCCTCCAAAATAGATTGAAATTACAAAATTTGTGTAAATATATATATTGTTACATTTAAATAATATCCTCGATCCAGCATAAGATATTTCAATTTGTAATGATTTAGATAACAATCACTATTAAAGAGATTTAGAGAAACCAATTTGGAAATAAGAAATATCCTTGATCTTGATAAATAATTTTGAAATAGATTTTTTATATATATAGGAGAAAAATATATTCCTTTTAAAACATTGAAAATATTTTGATTGTGTTTCATATAAAATTGAAATTTTTTAAAAAAAATATTTATATGTAGATAATATAATGATACATTTCTACATTTTGATGAAAATGATCCAGATAGGAAATGTTAATATTTTAATTTATACATTTGAAAGAATGTAATGTAGTCCAAAATTATAAATATAACTTTTTTAAGAATAGGTATGGACACCTAGAAATTAGTCCAATGCAAAAATATATGGAAAAAATGATGTTCGTTGTCGAGAAGAAGAGATGATTTCAGTTTCACTTATGATATACACATCGAGTAAAATATGTATCAAGGGGAAATGAAATGTTGAGGGTACATGTAAAAAAAATATATCTAATTAAAATGAATCATGTTTTTTATTAATAAAATTACCTAGATAAAGTTTCTATATTAAATTATGATGATTTGGAAAAATGGTTAATAATAGAAATCATTAAAGTTTGAGTAAATTTTTGATCAAAAACACTTTCAACCTTAGTATATTTATAATTGTATACCATTTAAATAATGTGCAAGATAAGGATCATTAAAACCAATTAATTTCACAAAATAACTTCATTAGAATGTAATAACATGATATCAAATGTATCTGAGTTCAAATTAAGAATTAAGTCTTAGGAAATTAAAATTTGACAAAAATAACTCTTTACGTAAACTCATTCTTACTCAAAAATTATTCTAAACTCATGTATAAATTTTTTAACTCTCTTAATATCTCATTTAAAATACCATTATCATATATATATATATACATATATATATACATTCATTTATAAACTTGATTAATAAATTTTTTTACATTTATATTAATAAATTGATAACTAATTTCGATATCGGGGCTGAGTAATCTTGATGATTTTGAACTATATTTTTAATAGAAATGTTCTTTTTTATTATTATCTAAAATTTATTCAATTATATATCATAAATTTTACTATAAATAATATTTTTTAATTATTTAAAATGTAATAATATAGTTCTATGGGAGTTTTGGTTACATCCTAAAAGATGAATTCATTAATGTTCATTTTTTAATGATTCGTATAAAAAGATTGATATTTTCTAATATATGGAGTTAAATTTATTTATTACAAATGAAAAAACAAACACTACTCATTATTTAATTATTTATATCATATATTAAAATATAATAAACTCCCACATCATTCCATGATATAAATATTAAATATTATTGTTGTTGTTGGTTAAGCTAACCGAAACTAAAACATACAATAATTAGTGGATGATTAAAAGTGATTTACTTATAAAATCATTATACAAGAGTAATAATGATGATATTTATGGTTTATTATTGTTATATATACTAATTAAAAAGTATTATAAGAAATATTTAACATAAGAGGAGTTATTTTATTGCATGAATAAATCATTTTTTCTCTTCAAATAGTTTGTTGAATGATTGAATTTACAAAAGTTAGATATTTCTCATATTGTTATATTTGTCCAAATTTTATCCAAAAACATTCATAATAAAAAACATCATGTATTCCTATTAAAAAAATAATGACTATACATGTAATGAAATGATGAAAAGAAAAATGGAAATCAATCATTCCTTAGAGGTGGTAGTCCACATCTTATACTTCTAAAAAAGGACTTTAACACCGTTGACCTTTATCAGTGTTGGAAAAACACAATGATAAAGGTTCTCTTTTGCATTTCATTATTATTAGCAAAGATAATGGTCCTAAATAAAATGAAATAAAAAATTAATTAATTTCTAATAATCAGTGAATCGAAATGATATTAAAATATTTGTTCATTAAATAATTATTGATAAAAATTAAGAAATTTAATATATATATATATATATATATAATATTAAAAAATAGTATAAAAATATTATATATATGTATCTAAAATGAATAAAATGAAATAATTAAAAGATATAAAAAATGAGTAAAATAAGAAAAATATTATTCATTCTAATAATTAAATAAAAAAAATTATGGTACATATATATTGAATTTAAATACTAATAAATCATACATATTAAATATAGATATATAAAATGAATAAATTTTAATAATTAAGAATGAAAATTAATATTGAAAAATTTGTAATAATTAAAATAAATAAATAAGTTTAAATATCAAAATTATTAAAAATTTATTAATACAAAGATCGTTAATAAAAATAAATATATTAATATTTCCAAAAATAAAATTAATATAATAAAAAATATGTATGATTTCATTAAATAAGTCTTATATTTAGTGAAAAATTGTTAATAATATAAAATTAATATTAATTAATAATATTGACTAATTGAATCATGTAATTGACATAATTTAATGTTTGTATGGTTATCAATTTCATTTATATCAGTCATATGTTACATTGATTTCTCTTATATATGTGTGATTAATTCATATTTATATGAAACACACACATACAAATATTTATGTAACAAAAAAAGATTATATTGAAACACATACACGAAATGTTTATGTAATTTATTCAAATTTTCATAGTCTTTTTAGAACTTCATTATAAAATGATACATTTAATATTTTATTTTAATAATCATTAATTTTTTTATTTATTTTTAAAACTATTACAGTTGGTTACTAATTTAAATATAATATTTTTTTATTTTTTTTGGAATTCAATCAATTTCTATTATTTATTTAAGTATATTTATTTACTATGATTTAATATTTTAAATATGAATTCATCTTTATTTCAATATATATTGATATTTATTTACTAATTTATATTTATTTAAAATAACTTATCCATTCTTTCAATATATTTAAAGTGTACTCATTTTTTACAATTTAATTTGACACATTTTTAACATGCATACATTTAAGATTATATATTCATTAATAATATAAATAATATAGTTGAAAATAAATATTTATAAATAAATATATTATAAATTTATATTTATTATATTTAAAAATTTATATATTTATAATTATAAATAAAAAAATATTGTGTTTGAAAAGTATTTTTATAATTATTGATAAATAATTATATATATATATATAATTAGAAAAAATTATTTTTTAATGAATATAATTACTTTGTATTTATTTTTATTTTTATATATATTTATTATATACATACATATATATAAATATATATTTAAAAATATATAATTATATAAATATAAAAATATTATTTTTTTGAAGACGTATTTATATCATTATAAATAATTAATTGTATAGAAAAATAATTATAAAACTATAATAAATTTATTTATTTAAATAATATATTTAAAATATTTTTATTTTTATTTTTATTTTTATATTTTTATTATATATATGTAATTATATATATATATATATATATATTTACTTGTATTTATAAAAATATTTTTAATTATAAAATTATAAATAATATATTTAAATTAGGACTAAATTAACTATATTAATTTCAATAAAAATTTATTAAATATATATATTTATATAAAGAATTATAATTATATAAATATATTTATAATTATAAAACAATAATTATAAATATATTTATAGATACATTTACAAATTTATATTTAATATAGTTATTAAATTATGTATTTATAATTATAAATAAAAAAATTGAAAAAAAAATTTATATAATTATAAATAAGTTATTATATATTGAAATAACTATAAAATTATAATTATAAAATATATAATTATAAAAATATGTTTACAGTGTCTTTTATCTGTTACTATTTTTATAAATCCTTTATCAGGACTAAAGAGTTAGCATTGATACTGATGCATGTTATCAGCGCTTCTATAGTGATGATAAATTTAGAATTTATCATTTCTTATTAATTTTTCATTGATAAAAGGTATATTTATCATCATTTCTCAGATGAATTAATAAAAGTTTCCCTATTCTTTTTAAGTAACTCTAACGACAAATGTTTATTTCATGATATCTCAATATTTCTGTGGAATCCACTTGTTGTCAGTGCTCCTCCTCCTTGATTCCAATCTCAAATCAAGGCATATAAAAAACTTGAATCAAAGCTCAAAAAAATCATGGCTCGAATAAATACAAGAATACATGATATCATTAATTTCTCATGGATTAATCTAAGCTCAAATCCATGGTATGTTATTTTCTAGTCCTTCTCACATGAATGTATACATTGCTTCCCCTTCTTGTTCAAGCCTACCGATAATTGTTATAGAAGGATTTCCATAAACTATGACATCCTTAGGTATATGTAATTATGGTTTCTCAGTTTTATATTTTGTTTCATGTTCTTGAATGTCTAAAATAGGTTTCTTAAATTTATAAGTTTTTAGGAATTAATTTAATTTATATATGCTTGTGTAAAAAAAATTAACGGATTGAAATTGATTTTTAATTAGGTTTTTTAGGATTTGGCCTTTTTTATCTCCTATCAATTTTTAAAATATATATTTCGAAAATAATGTGCTTATAATGGTTTTCATAAAATAGTTTTCTGTTTTAAAATAATTTCAAGTTGTTTATGAAATATATTTGGGTAATTCATGAGTTTAAGACATTGATTAATTTGGGTTTCCTTGATTGTGTTGTTTTCATATAATTTATTTTTTTCATGTGTTATTTATTTATATCAAATATTATGGATTCCTCTTTTCAGGTTTATGTTTAGACATAGATGTATTAATATATATATATATATATATATATTAGACACATGGACTTATTCACATGAAAACTTGTTAATATTATTATTGAGATCTGTTTAGAAATATATGTGTTTAATTTATTATTATTATAATATTTAAACATATTTTATTAAATTTAAACTTATTATTTAAATTTTATTTTCATATATTGATTTTCAAATAGGGGTTTTAAATTTTTTTCATTTAAAATTGTATTGATGGTTCAAAAAAATTAAAAACGCCTCAAGAAAAATGATTTTTTTTCTAATGAACTAAGGAAATTATTTTTGAATGGGTGAAACTTTTCAATTATGTTCCTAATTATGGGTCTTTATTATTAATGGAATGCATTATTTTTATGTTAATTATTTTTTGGTTTTCAAATGGAAGAATTTATATAGTATGCTAATTATATGGGTGTTTCTCTAGCTTATTTGAGGTATTGGTTAAAGGTCATTTTTGGTTTCCTCTAGAGGCTTGGTTTGCATTACTTGTTTTTAACACATAGCCATATATTATTTAATAAGTCAGTTAGTTATATTTAGACCCTATATATTAGAGCTCAACCCTAACGGTCTTCAATTATACTTTTGCAATTATATATATTTTTTGGTAGCCACTTTTACTTTTATGGCTCATTGTTTTCATCACCAATATTTAATTTTATTTCTTACATATTCTACACTTTAATTTCTAATTTTGATTTTTTTATTTATTTATTCATTTTTTTACATTCCATTATTATTAGATTTTTATATTAATTCCATTTAATTAAAAACAAATCCAAAATTGATTTCTAAGTATGTGTTTCTAAAAAATACAAAATGATCCGAGAAAAATTATTTTCAATTGGTTATTCTCATTTAAATGAAATAAGAAAATATTTTAATAAAGCTTTCTAAATGATACATAAAAATATTATTCATTTCTAAATATTGATGTTTGGAAAATCTCATGGTTTTATTTTTCTAAATGAATAAAAACATATTCTCCATATGTATTTCAGAAAATATTTCATGGTAATTGAAAGATGTTATCTATATTTTAAAACAATTATTCTTATGTATCAATATTTTCACTCATCTATTTATTAAAGACATATTATAAATTTATTAAAAAAATGTATCATTATGATTTTATTACCACTATTAAGAATCGTTGGGTTATTGTCTTCTATAGTCTAATTCCATTTTACAGAATGTGTATTGATTATTATTATGTGATTCATGTATACTGTGATATGTGCATATGTTTTGAAATATTACCAGACCAGTTTATCTCTAATTCTACATACACACCCATATGGATATAAATATAATTTATGTTTTCATATATGTTCTTTGGTTATGATATACATGTATAAATGGTAATACATAACTAATTATATTAATTACATTTAATCTCGTGATTTAAATATAAATTCTGTTAAAATTACTCCGGATATCAAAAAATAAATATGTACCAAATAGAAATTTTCTATCTTGAACAATGGTATACGACATGTGAATATACAGATTAATTTCTAAAAAAATTAGAGGTAACATAACCAAAATTATGGTAGCTAATTTGATTATGGATATTAAAATAATTTTAATCTTATATACTGTCTAAGAATTAGCTAATGTAAACAAAAGAATGTAAATTAATAATGAACCCAATTTCAAACATTAATTTCATAGAATAAATAATTTTCATAAAATTAACCATGTTTAGTAGTCATTATATAATAAAAAACTATAAATATATAATGTTAACAACATGTGTGATGTGTTTTTCATCTCAACACACCCATTATCACCGAAAAAAATTTCTTTTTTCCTCCTTTAGCAATGTTTTCATTGAAAATGCTCAGTCGAATCCATCGACACACTATTTCATTACTCTATCATAATTCCTAAAAAACAAAAATCATCCCTTCATTGAATTTTGAATAAAGTCTATGGGAACCTTGGTATTTAGATGGGTAGTCTAGGAAATTCATATTAAGATATAAATTATTAATTTAATTGTGTCTTAGAAAAATATATTATTTATGTC
This sequence comes from Viscum album, assembly GCA_963277665.1. NCBI lineage: Eukaryota > Viridiplantae > Streptophyta > Magnoliopsida > Santalales > Viscaceae > Viscum > Viscum album. The sequence goes on along the minus strand of OY728164.1, from coordinate 914,103,060 downwards.
ATTTTATAAATTGTTTATGAAATATTTAATAATAATTTTTTTCTTTTGAATGGGTGCTAGACTAATAATCACTTTTTTGGTTATGCGTATTCTAAATTAATTTTTTGAAAATGGATATTTGGTTTTATATTTTAATGTCGAATTTGGAATGAATAAATTATGTTTCCCTTAAAATTAACTAAAATTGATTCAGTGTTTTGAAACTCATTAATTATTTTTAATTCAAACGTGCAATGTTTTAAACAATTAAATTTTTTCACCAATTAGTGGTACCAGTTTTAAACATGAAATTTATTATTTGTTTATGTATTTTTAATATGATTTAAAAAAATATCACTTGATTCTAGTAGTTTTAAAATAAATGGGTCTTTGTATCCCCTGTATTGTTTTAAAACAATTGGTATAATTTAACGAAGAATTAAAAAAAAGATTTCATGTGGAGTATTAATAATTCAAAATGTTGTCATTTTATTTTTTAATGTAGTATTAAATGTAGTTTTGAAATTTTAATATATAATTTTGTAATTTAAAATGTTTTAAGGACAAAACTGAAATCTTCATTATCTATATCTGCATAACAGTTATTATTTCATTTATTTTCATGAGATTTATCCTTCATCTCTTCTAGACATGAACTTATGTTTCATAAAATAATCTAAATGCATTCATCCCATACAAGGCATTGGTTAATTTTTTTATGAATTGAAAGGATAAACCCTAACATAGTGGTGTAATTCCTTTCATAATTTCAATTAACCATTTCCATTAAGGAATATTGAAATTATTTGAAGCAAACAAATGACAGGTTCCCCTTATTTAAATTGTCTATAAAATTCACCTTAGAAAATGAATATATTATATTATATTTATTTATTTATTGTAAAAAATAAAGATTATATAAACATAATAGGATTGACATCTATAAAAAAATATTCATGATTATCTTATGACAATAGAGTATGTATATGGAGTTAAATAGTTGACCATGATTGAAATAGATCATACATACGACCATTCTCGAATCCTTTTTCCATGTATACATTATTGTTATTCAATAAAAATTACTCAGGAAGAGTTAGAAAAAAATTTATTTTTCATGGAACATATCACAGCTATAAATGATGGATTAAAACTGTTGAGAAACTAAATGTCCACAACGATTGGGATGATGCATTAGTTTATGGGTCATTTATATGAATACTATTATAAATATTTATGGAGACTTCATAATATAAATGAAAATGGTAATTGAATTTGACCCAAGTGATTATCAAAAGATGATTAGATGTTAAATAGTTGTTCTAGGAGACCATTTCATACTGGTTATACAAAATAAAAAAAAGATCATTTATATTAAAATTGTATAATTTGAATACTGGTAGAAAATGGAGCGACATGAGCTTTGTAGAACTACTTGGTCTCTTGAATGATTTTTAAATAGAATAAAATTAACATCCATATTGAACATATGCTACTAAATGAATTCAATGGTCAATGGGATTGATATCTAAAAAATAAATTCTTGTTCAAATGATTTCATATTGTTCCATAAGAACCATGAACCACTCATAAAATTTCTTAACTGTGGCATAGATTGATAAAAAAAATGAATTAGGTCCTTCAAAGTTTTATTGGTTCTTTTCATTCATTCCATGGTTTAGAAGACCAAACAGATGATAGGAAACTATGAATAAATTCACAAGGAATACAGATACTATAATCAAAGATGGGAACCTATAACATCTTGTATATTCCCCACAGTAAATGAAAATTGATTATGAGTATCCTGAATTTAGATACAAACCGAGAAGCTCTCATCTTGAATTTTCTATAGATGGAATAAATCCTTTTGTTGTATAGAGTTTTACTCACAGTACATGGCCCATCATGAAGATAAATATTTACCCTACCATTGTGGTCTTACATGAACTGAAAATATGTTATTTTGTCTATATATATATCTAGACCAAAGAAACTTGATATTGATATTGATATCTATTTGGATTCATTTTTAAAAGATATGAAATTTTTGTAGTATTCATGTATTAAAATTTTTGATGATCATAGAAGTGATGAATTCACATTGAGGGACATGTTTTATAGGATGATAAAAAACATTCCTACTAATAGAAATTTTTTAGGCTATAAAATTCATATAATTTTAGGGATTCCTACTTTTGAAGAATGCTCACACACAATGTGGTAGGTGCATTCCTCGAATAATGTGTAATAATGATCCTAGATAAAAACATTTGATTGGAATACCAAACAAGGTAGGGCCCTATCTCCACAAATAGGGTATAAATTCTTGATAAATTAAAATATATTATCAATATTTTGGTTAAAAAATATTCAAATACCATATGAAATCAGTTTGGAAAAAGAGATCAATTTTCTTTGAATTGTTGTATTGGAATTATTTGTATGTCAGTGATTCTATTGTTGACTTTATTATAAAAATAAATTATTTAGTAGTTTTATTGGAACATTATGAAATGATTCTATAAAAAAGGTTCAATCAAGGCTTGGATGGACATGATTGACATGGCTATAGGTGATGTGTTGGCATAGGTGAATGCTAAAGGGTGGAATTTTCTCCCTTTAGTAACTTACACTCTATACAAACAATAAAAATTTCAATTATTCATTTTCCTTAATGGTATAAAAGATACAACGGGAACATCACAAATAAAATATAATGTCATTTAAATGAATAATTTTAATTTACATGGACTAAAACTATGTGACTTCCATGTTTTTATTCTTTGTTTTATTCACATTACATTATGTTTCATTATACCTAAAAAAGTTGTACATACATTAACCATACTCTACTTCATTCTCAAAGACATATGTAGTAATGTTATTGACCAAAAATGTTCCCAATAATGTTTGAGGTCATTGTATTTATATAATTTTAATTATATATGTTTCTAGAACCATAAATGTTTGATATAATGGTCTCTGGTTTACTGGGATAGAGAGGTTTAACTATGTGGTCCTCTCTAATACAGATGGATGTACACCATTGAATGGAATATAAAGACTTTCAAAGTTTTTTTCAAGAATCAAATTCATTTAGAAGGTATTATTTTGGAACTATCTATTAATGAAGAAGTTGTTCAACTCTATTCTGATAGCCAATTAGATGTTAACAATATCATTCTCCCAAAATCTCATCACAACAGACAAGTTATGGGTGAAGATATTTATATAATAGATTTTTTTATAATGAGATAAATAAAAATTATATGAATATACCATATTTATATATTTTGTAATAGATATATCAGTTGTATTATTCAAACTTTCATGTGTTGATTTTCCATTGCGAATGGATTATGAGTAGGAGTGTAGTGAAGGTTGATCAATTTTTTTTTGTGAAGGTAAATTTCACTATGGAAGGGGAAAACCAAGAGACATTCAAAACAGTGTAACATGAAATTTATGTATTTTATGTCTTGGTTCCAACAAATAAGAATTGGAAAATTATATGATGGATACTAAAAAACTTGGGGGTCAGATGAAAATTCATTCATGGATAACCCCTTTGTTGGGATATAATAATCAGTTCAATTCGGTCCCAGATTATGAAAATATATTATACATTATATGGGTCCAAAATAAGGAAATTTTGATTCTATATAGAGTATCCAAACTATTAAAACTTTAAAAAAGAGAGTTCAATTATAATTTTAATCTTTTTTTAAAATAATATGATTTTCATAAAAATATTGTTTATTTTTAATTGAATTAATTTAATCTAAATTAATTGATTGACTACTCATGCAGAAAAACAATATGCACATCAAATGATGATATTACTAATCCCATATAAGAATATAATTTTGATGCTAAAACTGTAGAATTATTAAGGGATCAGCATAATATTTAAGAAAAAATAAGAATAATGAAACATCAGAGTGATGAATAAAATTCTTAAGTTATGATTTAAGGGTAAAAAAATTATTATTTTCTAAAATCAATATAGACTACCTATTAATGAGAAATTTTCACTTTATTATACATTAAATCAGGGTTTACTACCTAATATAATACATAAAACAATCTGGATGATTGGGAATAGTACTATGTTTAGTAATTACATACATTACACAATAAATTAAAATAGGAAATTCAACATATTTATTGAATACTTTCTTAACATGATCATATTATTCCATAGTATATATCATTTCATGGGATAACCTAGTGATATACATTAGAAACATGTGATCTATAAGGCTGAGTAAGGCAATAAACATAGAATAAAATGAAGAAGGTAATACATTTTAGACACTAGGTATATCAATGGGTCATAAAAGGTTCTAAAATCATAAAAATGAAAAATGAGGAATAATATAGCATACTAAAATAAATCCAACATGGGAATTGTGGAAATACATAAATCATTTCATCATAAGCATAGTTTAAGGATAAAATCCCAGTAATCATGATGGAAAAACATCCCTCATGGATTATATTCACTCTTTAATACCTTTCATGAATTCTCATGAGACTAAAACAAGACCCAATGCATCGGAGTGCAATATAATCACGGGTTCACTAGTCGCTTTCATTTTATTCTAATTATTACGTGTTCTACATATATAATAAAACATGGATTCATTCATCGTAATATTTTATTCCATTATTATGGAGTGATTAATACAAACATTTATGTCCCCCAATAAAATAATTATAACTGTATAATAGTGAACACATATGATAGGAAATGGGTGTAGTGTCCACCACACTATTTTTTTCGCATAAAAAAACACTGTGAAATTTTGGAAGCATAACAGCATCACATAAAGATTCATAAAATTGGTTCATGAGAGATAAATGGGTATCCCGTCATTTGTAAATCAAATGGATGGAAATATGACAATGTAAAAACATATACCAACTTTAATAATTTCAAATTGAAGGAATAATATAATGAACGGACATGAAATATAATAAGAAAGAAAAGAATCCTTTCCTTGAGAGTGTGACACCAACTATTTGGGAAGATATTATTGAGATTAGAAACGTTATGGGAGGACTCTATGGGGTGTATGAGTATGGATGTTCTCAAAGAATTTATAGTGAAGATAAATTGGACCATGTGTGGGTTTCTATAGGAAATTAGTTGGGAATTCATTATCATTTCTCAAATTTACCCATTGGACTCTATATAATATAATAATAAAAACCACAGACCATACAATGGTTTTATACAATGGTTTTTGAAAAAGTGGTTTGGTTTTTACTATTTCATAGGAAAAATGTCTGGACTTATTAATATATTTTCTATTCTGATTTGGATGTGAGTTACACATTTAAAAAATGATTTTAAGAACAGAAAGTATATTATAGGTTTTGTAATATTCATAAAGGCCTTATAAAATTAATAAAATAGTCCTAAAATCGCATTATTTTAAAGGGGAAAAATAAAATTGGTCCCCAATTCCATTTATTTTATTCATTAAATCTCTTTTTTTGTCATTATGATCTAAAAACATATCTTATATTTATATGATATTGAATTTTTACCTGAAAATTCAACACTCTCGGAGAAAATTATGTAAAACTCAACATAGTATAATTTTGACATGATGAATCAAAAAATGATATTAAATTTATAAAAAATAATTTTATAAATATATATATATATATATATATTTAAATTTAAATTTAAATAAACACTTATTGAGAAATACAAGATTTTTTTGATAATAACAGTTATTGGAATCTTATAGAAAAATTACATAAGATTTCAGAAACCTTATATGATCATTTATATTTGATAAAAATTATTTGGAAAAAATATATTATTTAAAAAATTATATTTTTAATAAATCCATAAATTCATCAAATTAAATTTCTTAATTTAATTTCAATATTATCAAAAAATAAAATTTGTTTTTTATTTTATCAAAATCAATATAAATATTAAATTAAAAAATAGTAATAATTAAATATAATCAATATTATATTAAAAATAAAATATATATTATTATATTATTATGTTATTGAAAAATATCTATTTAATACACCGTCAAACACATTAAGGTTATGTTTCACAATGGTGAGATATTCATTGCGTGGTTTGGCATACATGGGTTGGGATGTGATCTTAATGAGCTTGAACTTATCACGAAAATGGTTTCACTTGTGTTTTATTTATTAGATATATGATTTTGTTTCGTTAAGGGAAAATTCTAGGGATTTTTTCTCCGTCATATGCTTGGATAAATGGGCTTCATATCATACGATCCTTCTAGTTGAGGTCATCACTTAATCTATCTTTGTAAATTAGATGTGTTAAATCCATATATTTGTACTAATAATGTCATCATTGTTCAATTTATCTATTATATATGGTAATCAAACTTAATGTTCTACTAAATCTATTAGGATATAATAAAAAAATAAGTTCATGTTTTTATATAACAACAATTCATAGTAAGACATTTAATTAAATCATGGAGGAAATTTTAATTATAAAAGTTTGGGTCATTACAATCTTCCTCCCATTATAATGTTTTCCCCCAAAATTTTTAATTCATGTTCTAAAAAAGGAGAGGGAAGCTCTATTTCATCACTTCCCCTAGTTTTTATGCCTCTTCATCAAGAATTTTGTTTGCCCACACCATTTTAACAAAGATCATTATCTTAATTCATTGATCATTGTCTCCCTGATCTAATATCAACATCGGTTTCTCCTCATAGTAAATATATTTCTCCAATGGTACCATATCTAGATTTAGTACATGTGAGGGGTTTGGTATATTCTTGATCAATAGTGATACATGGAATAAATCATGTACTTGTGATAGGTTTGGTGGGATTTCTAGTCCATCATCCACAACTCTGATGTGATCATGGGCCATAATGAGACTGATATATCATGGACTAAGAATTCCCTCCATGCTAAATCTCATGAATTTATTCCATTGATATATTCCAAGGACTAAAATTTATCCAACATCAAATTCTAGTTATCATCATCAATAGTTAGAAGAGATCTATTATTGACTCTGATAATCCTTGATGTGTTAATTAATGGTATTAATCATTTTGACCATTTACTCAACCATTTTAGGAGCCATAAATTTTAATTCCCCAACTTCATCACAACATGAAGGTGTTCTTCCCCTCTTCCTATAAAGGTATTCATAAGAGTCTTTCTGGATTTGTGGGTGGAAACTATAATTGAATGAGAGATCGAACAGATGAAGTTTTTGGCCCCATACTTCTTTTAATTAATTTTAATCTTTTCTTGACATTTTCATGATTTTTGGGATAGTCTACTAATATTGGACACTAGTTTGAGGGTGATAAGTCATGTTGAATATCAACTTAATATATAGACCGTGTTTTGGTAAGGATCTTGTTGTAAACACAATATATTCTAGTTATTTGAAAACCATAAATCATTATGTTTTTCAAAATATATTTTAGCTCTACATCATTATAGAATTATGAAAAAACTATTACACAGTAAACACATATATTACATAGGGATAATTATACTTTGTGATAATTGTTTTCACCAAAACAAACAATTTTAAAATAAATTATGATTTCATTTTCATAAAAATAATCATTATATTAATCCTAAAATCCTTATTTATTTTACCCATCCTTATAACCAGTTGAATATTTTCAAAACATAGGATGATCAAAAATGTCTCAGTAAGGTATATATTGAATGAAATCGTTAGTCTAGTGAAAACATGGAAACCCATTGAAAACCCTTTTCATAAAAAATCATTAGCATGCGTAGAAAAATCACATAGGTTACATGGGACTTAATTAACATATCAATCATACATTAATCCTTACAAATGGAATAACCATATCCTTGACTACTACATCTGGAGTGCCTGATGCATTGGGGAGATAAAATGGTTCTCACCCTTCGTATAATATATATCAATATCACCCATATTTCATGAGCTATAATGGGGATAAACCCTTTTCATATTCTATTTTGGGATCACCCATGATCTATAATGGGTCTCACCCATTATTTTATAATTTTTAAGGACTAAATCATGAATAAAACCCTTTAAAACACTTTTAAACTAATAAGAAAAACACTTTTTGATATTAACATTCTAATTTCTTATGAAAATCAATTTTAAAATTTAAATAAAATGCACATAATAATGAAATAGTTTTATTTAAAAATAACTAAGTAAAATTATAAATAAAACATTAATGTAATAAATAATCATTAAATAGTGTGATACTACTCATGCTGTATAATGTAAAAAAACATTCCCATTGAATTATGTAAAAAAGAATATTAAATCATTGTATTTAAGATAATGTCCCTTACCTTGAGTTTGAATCATAACATAGAATCCATATAATCCTGAACAATAATCATATGGTAATTATTTAATTTCTTGGTAAACAAATTAATGTTTATAATTCCATTTATATTACTTATTATCATTTTATAACAATTTCATAATTATTTAATTTCAGGTCAGACATTTTTTCGATATTCAGTTCATTTGTTCAAAGTGACTTTGGTGTGATTTCGAAAATAAATGTTTTAATTAGTCAATAATATTAAAAATAATATGTGTGAAATAATAATAAAATATATATATATTATTCTTTTAATTCAAACCATTGATGTGTGGTAAATAAAAATAATTAATGTTATAATCATGGTAATGGTGGTCCATATATACGCATGAGTAATGTTTCTATTTTTCAATGACCATTATAAAATGAATGTAATTGTTATTATTTATTTCAAAAAATATAATAATATAATAAATATCATTATAATAATTTAAATATACTTAGATATATTATATATGTGTGGTGGTGATGAAAAATTAATCACATCCCTTCGTAAAGGTGATAGTTCACATGTATGAACGAAGGGTGTTATCATTTTTTTGTGCATGGAAATGTAAGAATGTAAACTATATATTATTATTTAATGAAGATAAAAATGTAATTAATAACATATGTAAACATTAATGACATCATTATAACTAGTCTTGGGTGATAGTGATGGAAAAAATTATATCGGTTCGAGAGGTGGTAGTCTATCTTACACACGAATGAATAATTCATTTCCAATATGATGGAATTGGATATGGATTTAAGTGATTATATTAACATCATAAAAACTATTTATATTTCAAACACTATAGTTATTATATGATCATAATTGAATAATTTGTGAAGGATGTGGAATATTAAATAAAACGGAACCACTTAACTAAAAATGATACCTCTTCCTCAGACGACCACCATGAATTAACACCTTAAAAAATTAAGAAGGGTGTACTTACTAAAATAAATCCACAATAATTTGGGGACTTTTTGTATAAATTTATATGGGTAGATATTCGCTGAACCAAATAGGTTATGAGCTGTGATGAAATGTTAAGAAGTAGTGCCTTTTTATAAGAGAGGGGAGGGGCTCTCTTGGAAATCATCAACATAATAAATAAATGTAAATTAAATTTATATAAAAAAAGGAACCAATTTGATTTATGTAGAATATAGTATGAGTATGGGTCTAAATCCAATCATAAAATAAAAATTACCCATGTTTGGATTATTTCTTAATACCTACCTTTTTGTACTAACACTTATTTTACCCAATAAACACTTACTATCATATCATTAATTTAATCTTTGAGGGTAAATGTAACTACTATAAAATACCAGAATACTAAAAAATGAGTAATTTATAACATTTTTAGACTTATCCAAAAAAATTTAACAAATTTTAGGTTTTATAAATTTTGAGTCATTTATCAAAATATTATTTATTTTAATATGTCAATAATTACAAGTTTGACACTATTCATCATATGAATTTTTAAAAATATCATAAAAAATTATATCGTCAATAAAACCCATTTAAAACCTCACTAATATGTCGATATATTTCTAAAAAAATAGTATGCCATAAATAATGTAAAATTACTCTTATTATTTAATATTTTTAATATCCATAATCCATATTTTTTCATTTTCTAATAATGCTTTTAATGGGTTAGTGTGAAAAATAACAAATTCCAATGAGATAAAAGAATCAATATTAAAACCACCATAGTCCACCAACTCGAATCCACAATTCCACCAAATAAAGAACCATTTCAAATTCTGAAATCAAAAAAATAGTCAAATTGTCATCCTGTCGCTATCGCCTCAAAACGGACACCCTAACACCAAAGACTCGGTCAACTGTCTCCACCACTGACCCCCCTTCATCACTGTGATTGGCACTGGTAACCACTAAATATTCCGACCACGAACATCAAAGAAACTAATAGCCTTTCCATTGACGAATACGTATCAGATCGAACTGAAATACATACCAGATCCATCTTCCGAATCAACACCATTTAGGACAAACGTTGGACAAAATGGTAAAAAACATATTTGTCGATGTGTTCTCTGCATCTTTAAAATCATTGTTGCATCAATTCCATCACTAACATAACATTGTCTTCATTTCCCAAAGTCCAATCCAAACAACATACTATAGAACCAAATAAAAAATCAAAACAAAATACATTAGAAACTCTCATAAAAATCAACGGAAACCAAAAGCAAGCAGTAATACATCGCCAGAGAAAACCACCGAAGAAGTTGAGGAAGGGTAAAGGAACCAAAAAATTTAGAGAAACTAATACTGGTGAGAGGATGCACTGAAACTGCTGTCGGCCCCCTCCATCACCATCCCATGTTGTTCCAAAACCCTCATCGAGCCCAACCAAGATGGGTTCTAGCCGGATTGGTTGATCATTAAGAGCAGTGGAGAAGAGGAACACTGTACGCCGCCACCATCGCCGACCCAAACTGCCTGAATCACCTACAAGTATACCCAAATTGGAGGTCTGATGGGTAGGGTAAGACAAAAAAAGGTGTGGTGGGAAGCGAATGTCATTCCACCAGCGACCATCCCCAGGTGAGAAGAGAGAAGAAAGGGAATGGAACCGTAGAATCGAGTCGGAGCAGGGGAAAAACAAGAGGATGAGGGAAAAGGAAGAACAATGAAGTGTAGAGGCTCTTCTGAACCTGTAATAAAGGGTTTCAGAAGGAAAACCTACGTGAAGCAAAGGCTGAGTGGGGAGAACCGGGGGAGGAGGCGGAGTCTCTTCTTTAATCGAACTATTAATGTATCATCATTGTGTTCCCATTTTATTTAATTCTTTATTTCTTAAAATTTATTAATAAATTTTCATGATATAGGTACATATTTTATATTTATAAAGAATATTTATAGTAGAATAAATAACATATATAACCACATATTAAAATTGTTATATTTATGATAAATGTGGTTGTGAATATTTTCCTTTACATTAAAAAAATATTTTATATCATAAACAAACCTAGGTCAACCCTAAACTGATCACCTGATTTAATCTAAGAAATGGCCCAAGAGGCTTTCTCGATCCTCTTAGGTTGGTGACAAGCACCATGGAATCAATAGAGTATAATAAGGGAATGACTTTACCCAATAAACAAAAGAGAAACTCAAAAGTAGTAAGAAGAATCATGAAACTCAAAAATATTAATAAAACTGAACTAAATATCATTTATATAGGAAACTAAAAATACAACTGAAATACACAACTAGAATAACCCAATGGGATAACCACTGACTCTATGTGACCCCGTTGGTCACTCTCTAAATCAACGATCAAATGTCGCACAAGGGTAATGCACCCAATTTGGAACCTACAGAAGGACTAAAATCATAAATAAACTATATGTGTGAGTATTTAAACTCAATAAGCTAGAATAATATTTTATTCCTCAATGAAATAAATTTTAAATTAATGGAAAACATTTCATGTTTTAACTACAGATTATAAAAAAATTTCTATATATTTTACTTAAAAGAAATGTAAAACATGTTTCCCCTTTTTATTTCCAAAACTAAAGTACTACCATTTGTGAGATATTATCATTTTCAAGGGGAGAGGGGTGTATATATTTAAATATGTTCAAAATATAATAAAACAATTTTCATGAAAACAATTTTCCAAAAACCCCTATTAAAATCAACACACCACATTATACACAAACACTGCACAAGAAGGTACCACAGTAATCATACTATAGGTGAAACATAAATAACCATACCAGTATCTCAACCCCACTACAACAAACTAGAGAAAAAAACATAGCTCAACCCTATAGATCAAGAATAAACTAGAAGATATTGAAACATTAGACTCCATCCCCAATATCATGCCACACAGGATGAAATAAAAACACTTAATATGATCATCCACCCTAACACCAGACAGACCAAGGGAAAACCCATAGTAATAAACCCAGACATATATCCACCTACTACGGTCCACTGGTCATAATGTCAACTACCAATACAGAAATCATTCATATAATATTCTATAAATATACAAGGTTCCTATTTATCATGTATAATGGTGGTGAGCCAATCTATGTCGTCCAAGCATCCAATCTCAATTATAGATATATAATGAATAAACAAAAATAGGCATCACTCTGATCCATCCTAAGAATCAAATCACATGACATATATTAAATAAAATGCATGAATTACATGCCAAGGACCTCATGTTATGGTTCATGAGGATTCCATAATTAGGATATCCCACCCATCAATCATAACAATGAATGATAGTTAATCCATAGAGGTTTTCATAATAAAACCTTTAATATCATCATTTTCACAATGTGCCAAACAATCCTTTAAACCCTATTCATAATACCCAATTTTTCCAGAGGTACAATATCCTTATTTTCAAAAGATGTGTAAACACACCCTTTATTACATAAAAACATCGATAAACTCTTTTTTATATACTCAGATTTCACACTCATGACAAGAACCATTTTAATAAAATTCTAAAACTAACTAAAATGCAATATGAATTTTTTATAAACGCCAAGCCACATGGGAAACCACATAAAGAACCCAAAAAAAATTCATGCTAGTCATACATTTAGAAAACCCTATAATTCATTTAATATCACATTTGAATGAAAAAATCCAAACCAGCAACTAATCACAAATGAGGAAACAATGTTTAATAAAACAATTTTAATTTCGCACCCAACAAAGTATGAACACCAATTTTCATTGCAAAATGTTATTTAAACTGCTAAACCAAGTTTTAACATTTCATGCCACGTGCATAAAACATCCATTTTTTCACAACTAGATAAAACACGCCACTCTTAATAAATAATTTAAAATAAAACACACCCTAGAAACACTCATTTTCATATTTCACACTACCCAAATAATTCAATAATTTTTTTAATAAATTTATAAAAAAACAATAAGATGAATAACACGGTTTTACACCATAAAAAATGCAATTTGAAACAAAAATACTACTTTAAAAATAATTTCACATCAAGACCACATCAAACTTGACATCAAGCATCGACCACATACCAAAAAAACTAAACAGAAGGGTAAAAAAAATATTTTCCCTATATACAAAGTGTGAAAAGCATTAAATTAGATATTTTTAAATTAAAATGGAAACTATGTGTGGAGAACCTAGCTCAAATTCATGGAACGATGACGACTCACACTCAATGTCACTCCTTGAAGGTTCTAAAATGTTAATTATAATAAGAACAACACTTAATCAACAAATTAATCTAACAAAAACAATGATCAAAACAAGAATAAATTAGGATAAGTATAATGGTATATTGATGGAGAGAAAAACACACCGTCAGAAGTTTTTCTGGGCTATGTGTGCCAATTAGGATGGAAGTGATAACCAGAGGTAGGTATTTAGAGTAACTCATGTCGAGAAGGAGGGTTTGCACCATTGGTGTGCTGCACCAACAAGGAGACTAGGCCTCCTGACAGGGGTGGTTCACAGGAGTACATTTGACGGGGTTCGCATTGGTTGGACAAGGAGGAGGGTGCAAGGGGTAAGGGATTTTGGGTGATAGGATATATAGGAGGAGGGAGCCTTGCCACTAGATGTGTGTCAGGAAAGAGTAAGGGAGGCCACGACTATGTCTATTATGCACATGGAGAGTGGGTAGGTGAAGGCTATGTCGTTGGAAGTGTGTGGGCATGGGAGTTGTTTTACTAGCGGTGGAGTGTGGCTAGGGTTACTTTGAGGGTTGAGGGGAAGAGAAAGGGTGCTTGGGTGAGAATATGAGGGAAAGGGAATAACCTAAAAAAGTAAAACTAAATTTAAAAACTAATTAAAATTACAATAACCTAATAATAATAATTCTAATAATAATAAAATAATGATGAAAGTAATAATAATTTTTTCAATAAAATGATGATAATAATAATTTTAATTCTGATAATATTAATAAAAATTTTGAAAAATAAAATGGACCAGAAATAATTTAATAATTGTAATTATAATTATTTCATTTATTTGAAATAAAATAGTCTATGAATGGGTCAGTTGATCGTGCACGAACTATGCAAAGGCTTCTGTCTCCATAGGTCATCGCATAGATACATGGGCCGACCGTATGGTATTTTTTGACCTTATAAACCTCATGCACTGGCCTAGAATCCAAAAAATATTATCAATAATAATAATATAAATAATAATAATAATACAATAATGATAAAAATAATTTTAATGCTAATTTCATTATTAATAAGAACACAAGTCGGGGTTTGATCATTTTCCCAACAACAATGATTTCCACCCCTAGAAAGCCACAACACTTCCTATCAAAGAGACTAGCCACCAAAGAGACGTACCCCTAATGCCCAATGTAAATAACTATTAGAGTGGAGGCCCGGACAGACTCTACACCATAATAATTCCACTAAAATCTGATAATGACATAAAAGAAACCCCAATGATATCCACATTGGGTATCTCTAGCATTAAGAAAAGACTAAAAATGACTAAATGGAAATTCAACATGAACCCTAATCTGGTAATTCAGTAAGATAAAAGGAACATAACATGAACATTTAAACCAACCACTCCAATACAGAGGTGACCAGAGCTGAACTAAAACATCATGCACTCAAAAAAAAGCCTGACCACAAGGGTGTGGAGTAAAGGGTCCCAATGATTGGACTATTTAACCACAACCATAAACCACCCAACACTTTTCACCTAAGGATGAATAAATCAAAGACCGCACCCGATTCACATATGTGGAACACACAAGGACACTAAATAGAAACCAACATCCATGAAATCATAACCACAGACACAGTGTATGCGGTAAGTCCACAACACTATTTTTGAAAAGATGAAATTTACAATGACAGATAAACCATAAATGAAATGACAGCATTGTCTCACCCTTTCGATAGAGGCACAAACTTATCCAATCTTATTAAACCCTCAGGGTTCCTAACTATGATTTAGCTTCACTATGAGGTTTTATGGATAGATCATTCATGGATGAATCATCTCCTACCTCACAGTTATGTTTTTACATTCCCAATAAGAAACATACATCATTTTATTAGAAAAAAGAAAATATAGAATTCGGAAATGAAAACAACACTTGCATTGAAAAATAGAATTCATCAAAAAGCCCCTAACATTACCATTCATTTAAAAACCCAAAAAAACCATTAGTAAAATGTCCTTGATAATATATCCCTTACACAGGAAAAAACATACATAAGAAACTTTTAACAAAAACCCAAAAACACATCACTTTTGAGAATTTCCACCATGATTCTTTCTTGTGACACCCCAATAGAATTGTCGTAAGTGACCTAAGCATCCACAATCCTGGTTGGGATTTAGAGAATTTATACACAGTGGCATTTTGTGGACCTAAATTCCACACTAATAACATATGATGATATCTCACATTGAAGAGGTTGATGAATGATATTAATGCCTTTTGATTCCATGAACTTCTTTATCAACATTCAACTACTTCCTCATCTCCTTGCTAGAATCCTCACCACTGCACTTAGGAATTGAAGGACGGAGGACTACTTCAATCACTCCAACCCTCATGACTTCGATATAAAAATCTTGTCTCATCACATTGGAAAAATAAGTTAGGTCGGACTCGGAAACCTTTGACTAGATATCTGTATGGAGACCCACCTCGAATCGTCTAGCCTTCATGGAATCATTTCTATAATACCTTGGATCATAAGGTACTAGGTCTATAAAGAGATGGAAATAATCCAACACTCATCCATAACCCTACTATAGACAAACCCTCTCCATCCCCTTTCTCACACTTTCTTTCCTAGGGAAATACTAAAGAATGAATAAAACCTTGAAAAAACCCCTATTGAGATCTCCACAAGATTTGTTCCAAGACACCGACTTCCACCACATCCATGGTGAACCTTCAAACATAAAAGTTGAAAACATAACCATTAAATACTCATAAAACCCAACAATTCTAATGTTCCTTTCAATATTTTTCATACAAACCTCTACTACAGAAGGGTCTTCTTGACCATAAAATATAGGTGGATCCAGCTTATGAAACTCAAGCATAAAATCCTTAGGATGATCAACTGCACTACGATCACCCATCAAAGATCCATGGGGACAACCACTGGATAAAAGTCAATAACCAGATCAAAGTCAACTCAAACATAAAAATCATCATGATCAAACATTGCATAAGAACCCATCTTTAAACATAACAAAGAAAATGATTATTAATAATAAACACCCCCTTTTTTAAATGCAAAAAATACTTTAAAAAACACCAACCATTGAAAACCAATTTTTTTAATTCAAGCACTTTTCAGAATTCAATGGATACTCAAAATAATCCAAAAAAATTACTAGTGTTTGTGGGTGATGTGTCCATATGGTTGGTGGTTATATGAAAAACATGTCACCGATATGGAGATCCATGTAAGACCATGCCTCTAGATCCACATGTATTTTTAGTCCATGCGAGCTCAGGATAACTATTATCCTAACCCCCTTTGTCATTTCCCAATCGCAAAACATTCCCTAAAGACCAATGGAACTAATTAAATCGAACATCATTTTAAAACTCAGAGATCAAAGCGAGAAATAGTTCAGGATGCTATTCTCACACCTATCCCTCAAGTTCCTACTAACCTACTTCATCTACTTTGACATCCCCAAATAGAAAAGTACGCTCTAAGAAGAAAGGTGCACTATGATATTACATGCTCTGATACCATTTCTTCACAAACCAACATGGGTCAACCCTGAACTGGTCACCCGTTCTGATCCACGACAAGGATAGAGATGCATTCCTGATCCTCCTAGGATGGAGATAATCGCCAAATCATAAATAGAGTAATACAAGGGAAAACATTCACCCAATAAACAAAAAATAACTAAATAATACCATGTAAGTTCATGTATCAAAAAAATAAAAAAAATACTAAACTGAATATCATTTAAATAGGAAACTAAAAATACAACTGAAATACACAACAAGAGTAACTGAACAGGAAAACCACTACCTCTGTGTGACCCTGTGGGTCACTCTCTAACTCAATGATCAAACGTCACTGAAGGAAAATATACCCAAGATAGAACCTACACAAAAGGATAAAAACATAAGAAGTAAAACTATAGTCATGAGTATTAAAACTCATTAGACTAGACTGATATTCTATTCAATGATTCAGTACCTTTAAAATTAAAAAAAAATAGTTTCAAGTATGAAATATAAATTATAAAACTATTTGTTTCTATATATTTTACTTAAAATAAAATTACAACTTGTCACACATTTTTATTTCCAAAACCAAATTCCTACCATTAATGAGATATTAGAATTTTCAAGGAGAGAGCGGTGTCTATATTTTACTCTAATCAAAATATAATAAAACACTTTAATTGAAAACATTTTTCCAAAAAACTTATTAAATTTTTCAAACCACTTTCTACAAAAACACTACACAAGAAGGTTCCACAGTAATCATACTATAGTGGAAACAGAATTAACCATACTCTTATCTCAGTATCACTACAAATGAATAAATAAATAGACATTGGTGAACCTGAGAGATCCAGAATAATCCTGAATACATTGATAGATGAGACTCTATCCCCAGTACCATTACACACATGATGAAATAAAAATTCTCAATATGCTCAGCCACCCTAACTCATGACAGACTGAGGGTAAACTCTTTAATAATAAACCCAAACATATATCTAGCTACTATGGGACATTGTCCAGCATGTCAACTACCATTGTAGAAATCGTTCTAAGATTATTCTCTCAATATTTTAGGTTCCTTTG
Organism: Viscum album; assembly: GCA_963277665.1. NCBI lineage: Eukaryota > Viridiplantae > Streptophyta > Magnoliopsida > Santalales > Viscaceae > Viscum > Viscum album. The sequence continues at coordinate 914,084,853 of OY728164.1, read as the reverse complement.
TCTAATTTATAATGTGGTGATCCAAATAACACCAGTTGATCATCGAATCTCATGTATATATTTAATGAATAAACAACAACAAGCATCACCCTGATCCATCCCATGAGTCGACTAACTTTTCATATAATAAATAGAATTCATGTAGTCCATGATGAGAACCTCCAGTGATGGGTCATGGGGATTATATAGTGAGGATATCTCATCCATCAAACCTAACAAGTAATGATAATTAATCCATAGAGGCTTTCATAATATAACATTTTTTCATCATTTTTACAAAGTGTGAAACGAGGCTTTAAAAAATATACACAAAACCCACTTTTATCAATGGTACAATTTAAATTTTTCCAAAAGATGTGTAAACTAACACTTTAATACATAAAAAATAGATAAAATATATTTAATATTGTCATATTACACACTCAATACATGACCATTTTTATTAAAATTCAAAAACATGCTAAAATACAATATGATTTTTTTGTAAAAGAAAAACCACTTGGGAAACCTTATATAGAAACAAAAAAATTGTTTCACATGATAATGATACATCTGGAAACCCCAAAAAATTTATTTAATATCACATTTAACTCATTAAATTGAAACCAACAACTAGCCATATATGAGGCATGCAAGATTTAATAAAACAATTTCAATTTCACACCCAACAAATTATGAACACCAATTTGCATGCTAAAATGTTATTTAAATTGGTAAACCATGTTTTAACATTATAGACCATGTGTGTGAAACACATAGTGTTCACAAATCAATAAAACACACCACTCATAAAAATCTATTTAAAATAAAATGCACCCAAGAAACACTCTATTTTATATTTTTCACTACCAAAATAATTTAATTATTTTTTGAAGAAATTTTTAAAATAAAAATAAGAGTCCCAAGAAGGTTCTACACCATAACACACCAAATTTTACAAAAAAAATACTACATTAAAATTAATTACATAATAAGACCCTATCAAACAAGACTTAAATCATCGACTGCATACCAATAAACTAACCAGAAGGTTACACAAAAATATTTAGCATGTATAAAGAGTGTGAAAATCATGAAATTAGATGTTATAAAATTAAAAGGGCAAGTGAATGGGTAGAACCTACCTCTGATTAATGGAATGATGACAACACACCTAGGATCACTCCGTGTGGGTTCTAAAATCATAACTCTACCAAGAAAAACACATAATCCCCGAAAATCCCAAACAAAAATAATGGTAAAAACAAGAATAAATTTGAATAAGTAGAATTGTATAACGACGGGGAGAAAAACATTCTAGAAGATTTTTTTATGGGTTGTGTTCTCCAATAAAGGGGGAACCTGTAACACCCCAGGTAAATAAAGAATATGACATTTTTATATTTATCCATATTTGTGAATAAAATATTAATATTACTTTAAAGGGGATGCTATGCTCGATGGCATACCCAACACGCAACAATGAGTTTCTTGGGAATCTTACGTTGCACTCTAATAATAAAATAATATTATTTTAAATAGTAGTTAACGCCTAGCCGTTGTAATGGCGGGAATGAACAGAACTAACTACAAAATGATTATATATTTTTGTCAAATATTTTTACTTTTTACAATAAATTTTAGAGGATTAAAAATGCAAATGAATCCAATTTTAAGTGTAAACATTCTAATATTCTTTAAAAGGTCGAATAACCGCCTTTTGATGGCGAACCTCTTTGAAATCCACTTTTTGACAATTTTATGTGTTATATTTGACAAAATAAAATTCTTCTTTAGAATCGGGACATCAAAATTTACTTTGTGTAAATTTTTGGTATTTTTCCGAAAAAGTTCAATTTTTAATGAATAGTGAAAAATGATGTATTTTAATTCAAAACCTCTTTTAATCTAATTTATTTATATGATTAGATTATCTTTTGAATTGGTTTTAAATTGAAATTATAATATATTTTTACCATTTAATCAAATAGTGGTCGTTGGAATTAATTTCACTTTGAAATCGGACTTCAACTAGTGTCAATCTTTTGATACATTTTGTTTCATAAAAACACGCTATTTCTTTTGACAGCGGGAATTAATTATTAAATTAATTAATGCAAATTATATGTTTTGAATTTTTTAAAATAGACATCATTTTTGAATTTGGAATATCAAATATATATTAGGGTGAACTTTTGGTAATTTTCTGTAAAACTTCAATTTTTGATGAATAGTGAAACCACTAAGTGGTACTTATAAAAACTGATTTTCCGTTTAAATGAAATTTTTCCATCTTTGTGTTTTGAATTTCAAAAATCCGACATACATGGTTGTCATTAAGAAGTAAAATGTGGTTCAATGGGATTAAAATAATTTTTTGGTGAATAGTAACTTATTAAGTTTTTAATCGCGATTTGAGGTAATTAGTGTAGTTTAAGGTAAGAATAATATTTTAATAAAATGAAATGACCTAGACACATGTCCTTCCCTCATTGGATGTGTCATGGAAGACCAAGACAATCCATGGGTCATCTTGGGGACCCCATGGAGCCACTTTGGTTGGAAAATGACATAAATACCTTTTTATTTAATGATAAAGTAAAAATGTCACAAACATGAAATGTTTTACTAAAACAATTTTTACATGTGGTTATACAAGTCAGAGTTTTTACTATAAATATTCATTGGAAAGATAAAAATATTTCCTATATCATAGTATTATTTTTTATAATTTTTAGACAATAAAGAAATTAAATTATTTATGACATCATGATGATGCAGTGATGACCTCGTTATTTAACAATTTAAATAAAATGGAAATATAATGTAATATCTAAGACCTAAACATGTCCAAAACCTATTGGATGGGTGGATTTAGAACCCTTATCACCTTATCCACGAATTATATCAATGTGGGACCTTTTAAATCCGAAACTCATTTTCAAATAAAGTAACATTTGCTTACTTTCCAAGAGTGCCCTTCCTCTCCTCTTATAAAAGGCCCCCACCTCTACCTACTTACCCACACCTATCAAGCGTTTGGAATGGCCAAACTCTTCCCATTTCATCTCTCCAAATCCCTCTATAACTCCTTGAAGCCTCACTTTGGGCATAATCCTTTCCAAGGAAGCCTTTGAGCTCAAATCAAAGGAAGTTACCTGATTTTAAGGTAATGTCTTCACTTGTGTCCTTTTGTTTTATTTTGCTTCTCCAACCCACGAAACTCTTTTTATTCATTTATTTTGTAAAAAATACAGTATCGTGAATATACTAGGATGTTTTTATAATAATAATTAGAGCTACAATTACACACACCTACATCTAATGGTTAAAGAACATATTGTTTCCGTGGATGGTGAATTTCTGCCTCCTGAAATGATGATTGTTCAACATTCTTTTAACACCTTCGAAGGTGGACATTAAAATGTAACTATATTTATATATGATATATAATATGTTTATGTTTTTCTTAAGCTTCTGTATTTTTCATTTATGGAATACCTTTATGGTTTCCATTATGGGTAAACGTGATATCTTCATTTTAGGAAGTGCGGACTACCGCCCCCTCAAAGTGATTTGATTTGTTAATGCCATATGTGGGACATATAGAGGATGGAATTAATGGTATTACATATTTTATCCTACTGTAATTATAATATACCTTTATATATTTATTATTTCATTCAATTGAATACAAAAAAAAGAAATGGAAGTAGCGTTCATGCGTACGTACGGCTTACCGTCTCCATGAATAGTACATTTAATTTCTTATCTCCAAATGTTATGTACTATTATAAGTACATATATATAATAGATATATATGTAATATATTACATCTAAATTATGGGTATCATTATGGAATTATAATATATATATCTCTCATTTTGTTTTAATTCCATTAATATGGAAAAACAATGAAAGTAGCGTTCATGCGTACGTACGGCCTACCGTCTCCATGAACGGTGCTTTTAATTTTTTATCTCCAAATGATATGGAATAGTATAAAACGAATATATACTGGATATATATGATATTTAAAACATAAATACTCTTCTGGAGATGATTTACCTATAACTACATGGAAAATTCTCTTCCAACAAGTTCATTTTTGACTCATGTACCAAACATCGGCAAAAACATATGATATGAACTAATGTTATTAAACAATTATTATAACATTATAATATGTGATATTAAATGAATAATAATCTCTAAAATAGGTACTTAGGAAATTATTAATTGACCAAATTTTATTATTCAGGAATATAAAGAAACGAACAAGACAAGTTGTACTTGAGGTAAGGGATCCTACTCCTCCCTTTCTTTTTAAGTACACTCTTTTATGTCATTCCTTTTAAAGATCATATTTCTTGTTATTGGGATGTTCTTTTATATTAATCATACTGTAATTTTTATGTTCATGTGATTAGAGACCCTATTCTCTCTCATCAATCCATTTTGGATTTTTTGAGTGGCGCTGTTAGGCTGCCGAATTTTCATAAGAGATCTAACCTCTATCTTTCTTTTTAAGTACTCTCCTTTATATCACATCTTTTAAGCTCCTCTTTGTTATGTTGGGGGATGTTATTTTAAATTACTCTTTCTATAAACTTTATGTTAATATTATGAGATACCCTATTTGATCTCATCAATCCATTTTTGTAAGTTTTATGTGGCGCCGTTAGGCTGCCGAGTTTTCGTAAGGGATTTTTCATCTCACTTTTATTCCCGTGAGATTTATGCTACATTTTCCCCAATTTCCTTTGAGTGGTGTATGTACTGCCCATTATTTTACTCATTGTGTAATATAATTTCTTTTATGAGTATTTACATCAATGTTGTATTGTCCTTCTTTCACAAGGTGTATGTTTCGAAAGATACCCATGTCGGTAAGGGAACCGTTCACCCTCCTCTTTTTAAAAGACTTCTTTTGTTGGGTCTTTTAATTTACTTATTTTTATGTTGGGATATGTTCTCATATATCCTTATTGATGTAAATTTTATGTCCAAGTGATGAGATACCCTTTTTTTATCTCTCATCAACTCATTTTGATGTGACGCTGTTAGGCTGTCAAGGGAACTTCTTAACCCAATTTCGATTTCTTTGGGTTCAACATGTAGTTATTGAATATGTCATCCTTTGAATATGTGTGAATGAACTTTGATTATTTTACACTTAATATCCACTTATATTTGGTGTATTCGTTTTTCACATAGATTTATGTAATTGATTTATCCTTAAACCAAGGATACCGTCTTTGTAAGGGGATTCGTCTCAATCTCCTTTCATTGAGGCATATTTTGTTTTATACCCAACATTATTTTATATGGTGTATAAACCCCTTTTACATTTAAGTTTATTCAAAAGGAATATTTTTTATACGAAGCGTTTACTAAATGACAAAAGGGAATGTTTTTGTCATACGTATGCGGCGACAACGACTTCTCCGCCACCATGACTATTATTTGAGTTTCGGCTTCCTCTACAAGCCATACCTTCTTTTTAAAAGAAAAATAAATACCATGTTTTACTTTTCTTTTATTTTGGTATTGAAAATGGTTTTAATAATGTTTTTATTATATCAATGTGTTGTATTGATATCTTGTGATTGAAATGTGGAAAAATTTTGTTTCCTTTATGCATGTTTTATGTGTTACGATTATGTGATGGTTCTTGGGCATTATTATGAAGATGGGTGGTTCCGTGATAGACTAAGGGCGGGTGAGCCCGTTATAGCTCTCCAATGCATTGGGTAACGCGAAGGAGTGAAACGTTAAGGTTTCTCCGAAGAGATTTAGGGAATATACTGTGGTGGGTATTCCAAACGTAACCAAGAGGGTTACTCCCTACGTAAGAATGTTATGAATGCCTCAAGTTACCTTTTATGTCTTATGATTTCTATGATTTATTCTTGATTTGATGAGGTATGTTAAAGTGCCTATGTTTTATGGGTAAAGTATGATTTCATTCTTATGTATATATGAACTCATGTTTCTTTTCCATATTTTTTTAACCCTTACTGAGCTTTTTATGCTCATACCATGTTTTTGAAATGTTTTTCACAGGTCAAGGGAAAGGTACATGATGTGATGATAGTGTCAAGGATGTGTCAAGAAAAAATCCATGTTTTATTTTAAATATGTTTCCATTGATGGGAAAAATGAATACTGTCTTTTATGTAACCACTATTCTTAAATGTGGAATGTAATGCAAGTTTCATGATCTAATTCTCTAAAACTCTAAACCTGAAAAGATCCTCAATGTGTAATCTTGTAATAACTCAAGATTAAGTAAGGTTTAAGGCTGGGGCCTTATAGTTGGTATCAAAGGTCGGTTTAGATAACTTTAGAGGTTAGGGTATTCTTTAAGAATAAGTGACATTACCATAATGGTTAGGATTTCAGAAAGAGTCCTAATTTTAGATAAATTAAATGAGTAATTATATATTAGTGTTTATCTTCCTCATTATTACATGATGGTTTTGTTGATATACTCACGCTGACATTTCTGTTTTTAGTGAGTGGATGGATCTAGCAGGCACAAAAAAGACAACAGGTTTGAAGGAAACTGTGGTGGTTCTCTGATTAAGATACTAGATAAAATGGGGGATTCAATGAGGAAACTCATGGTTGTTCTAAACCAATTATCAAGGAGTCATGATCAACCACTTGAACCTTGGTATGTTCTATAATTCATCATGTACGAGATGACCAATCGATGTGGATGTTCAGGTAATAATTATAAAGGTAACCATTAGGGTTTATATGATCCTTACTTTTTATATAATTATGGGTTATTATATGTTATGATGGAAAATGAAAGGCATGAGATAAACTTGAGGTTAAAATATGTTATTTTTATTTTTGAAGATTTTATCTCGTTTTGGGAAATTTTTTGAGAATTATATAGTTTTGGAAAAAGGATAACACACAGACCGTGGGACAACCCGTCGTGTCGGACAAAGCTGCGGGAATTGAACCCACAACCAAAGTGCGACTGGTATTTATCACCTACCCCTGGACTACGTGAAGTCCCTGGTTAGTTTAACTAATTCTTTTCAGTTAGATGATCTTATGAATCTAGAATGATCTGATTTTGGGTTATCTATAGAAATTATTAACCTATCATGGAGGATATGTGATTAGGTTAATTACTTTTCAATACGAGACATTAAGAGCAACTGATGTTGTTTGGAGATAAATGTTATGATTTAACTTGGAAGACTATGTGACTAAATCCTTCAAATTTTTGGGTTTCAATCTTATTTTGGTTTACTTTGAAGAATTTTATGGACAAATTGTTTATCGAATGGTCCTCGTTGAACTTTGGGTTTCGTTGAACAATTTTTGGAGATTAGGAATAGATTTATTTTTATAAAGGGTTGTCCTTTTCTGGATTATCTGATCTTGTAATAACCTTTTTGGTTTTGGTTTTGGTTAGAGTCTAAAGAAATGGGAAGTATATAGTTCTCTATTGTGGATTAGTATATTCTCTATAAATTGATTATAGTAATCTTAATGTGAACAAGTCTTCCTAAATACTCGTCTTTTGGAGAAAATATGAGTTTGTGTAAGGAATCTAATAAAAGTTGAAAGTCAACATGATAAGTGATTATGTTTCCTTATGAATAAATTCCTCAATAAAAAGTAACTTAAAACAAAAATTTTGTCTATTAACTTTTCCTACTGGGGAATCGAATACCATTTAACCCATCACAAGTTTGTGATTTTCTGGTGGTTAACATTCTCCTAAACATGTTTTATATCACTCTCCATCAGAACATGACCCTATGTTTTCTCCTCCATGTCCATGTTTTCCTACATCGAATCCTAGTATGGTTTAACTCGGGTGACCTCTGTACTTATCTTTCTTTATTTTAAAGTGATTGTTTTACCGACTCTTGTTCCGATGTGGGACTTTCAAGGATGTTTCCAAGCTCAATTTTAAAATTGCGAGGACGCAATTCCCAAAAGGGGGGAAGGATGTAACACCCCAGGTAAATAAATAATATTACATTTTTATATTTATCCATATTTGTGAATAAAATAATAATATTACTTTAAAGGGGATGCTATGCTCGATGGTGTACCCAACACGCAACAACGACTTTCTTGGGAATCTTACGTTGCACTCTAATAATAAAATAATATTATTTTAAATAGTAGTTAATGCCTAGTTGTTGTAATGGAGAGAATGAACAGAACTAACTACAAAAAGATTATATATGTTTTTCAAATATTTTTACTTTTTACAATAAATTTTAGAGGATTAAAAATGCAAATGAATCCAATTTTAAGCGTAAACATTCTAATATTCTTTAAAAGGTCGAATAACCGCCTTTTAATGGAGAACCTCTTTTAAATCCTCTTTTTGAAAATTTTATGTGTTATATTTGACAAAATATAATTCTTCTTTAGAATAGGCACATCAAAATTTACTTTGTGTAAATTTTTTGTATTTTTCCGAAAAAGTTCAATTTTTAATGAATAGTGAAAAATGTTGTATTTTAATTCAAAACCTCTTTTAATCTAATTTATTTATATGATTATATTATCTTTTGAATTGGTTTTAAATTGAAATTATAATATATTTTTACCATTTAATCAAATAGTGGTCGTTGGAATTAATTTCACTTTGAAATCGGACTTCAACTAGTGTCAATCTTTTGATACATTTTGTTTCATAAAAACACGCTATTTCTTTTGACAGCGGGAATTAATTATTAAATTAATTAATGCAAATTATATGTTTTGAATTTTTTAAAATAGACATCATTTTTGAATTTGGAATATCAAATATATATTAGGGTGAACTTTTGGTAATTTTCTGTAAAACTTCAATTTTTGATGAATAGTGAAACCACTAAGTGGTACTTATAAAAACTGATTTTCCGTTTAAATGAAATTTTTCCATCTTTGTGTTTTGAATTTCAACAATCCGACATACATGGTTGTCATTAAGAAGTAAAATGTGGTTCAATGGGATTAAAATAATTTTTTGGTGAATAGTAACTTATTAAGTTTTTAATCGCGATTTGAGGTAATTAGTGTAGTTTAAGGTAAGAATAATATTTTAATAAAATGAAATGACCTAGACACATGTCCTTCCCTCATTGGATGTGTCATGGAAGACCAAGACAATCCATGGGTCATCTTGGGGACCCCATGGAGCCACTTTGGTTGGAAAATGACATAAATACCTTTTTATTTAATGATAAAGTAAAAATGTCACAAACATGAAATGTTTTACTAAAACAATTTTTACATGTGGTTATACAAGTCAGAGTTTTTACTATAAATATTCATTGGAAAGATAAAAATATTTCCTATATCATAGTATTATTTTTTATAATTTTTAGACAATAAATAAATTAAATTATTTATGACATCATGATGATGCAGTGATGACCTCGTTATTTAACAATTTAAATAAAATGGAAATATAATGTAATATCTAAGACCTAAACATGTCCAAAACCTATTGGATGGGTGGATTTAGAACCCTTATCACCTTATCCACGAATTATATCAATGTGGGACCTTTTAAATCCGAAACTCATTTTCAAATAAAGTAACATTTGCTTACTTTCCAAGAGTGCCCTTCCTCTCCTCTTATAAAAGGCCCCCACCTCTACCTACTTACCCACACCTATCAAGCGTTTGGAATGGCCAACCTCTTCCCATTTCATCTCTCCAAATCCCTCTATAACTCCTTGAAGCCTCACTTTGGGCATAATCCTTTCCAAGGAAGCCTTTGAGCTCAAATCAAAGGAAGTTACCTGATTTTAAGGTAATGTCTTCACTTGTGTCCTTTTGTTTTATTTTGCTTCTCCAACCCCCGAAACTCTTTTTATTCATTTATTTTGTAAAAAATACAGTATCGTGAATATACTAGGATGTTTTTATAATAATAATTAGAGCTACAATTACACACACCTACATCTAATGGTTAAAGAACATATTGTTTCCGTGGATGGTGAATTTCTGCCTCCTGAAATGATGATTGTTCAACATTCTTTTAACACCTTCAAAGGTGGACATTAAAATGTAACTATATTTATATATGATATATAATATGTTTATGTTTTTCTTAAGCTTCTGTATTTTTCATTTATGGAATACCTTTATGGTTTCCATTATGGGTAAACGTGATATCTTCATTTTAGGAAGTGCGGACTACCGCCCCCTCAAAGTGATTTGATTCGTTAATGCCATATGTGGGACATATAGAGGATGGAATTAATGGTATTACATATTTTATCCTACTGTAATTATAATATACCTTTATATATTTATTATTTCATTCAATTGAATACAAAAAAAAGAAATGGAAGTAGCGTTCATGCGTACGTACGGCTTACCGTCTCCATGAATAGTACATTTAATTTCTTATCTCCAAATGTTATGTACTATTATAAGTACATATATATAATAGATATATATGTAATATATTACATCTAAATTATGGGTATCATTATGGAATTATAATATATATATCTCTCATTTTGTTTTAATTCCATTAATATGGAAAAACAATGAAAGTAGCGTTCATGCGTACGTACGGCCTACCGTCTCCATGAACGGTGCTTTTAATTTTTTATCTCCAAATGATATGGAATAGTATAAAACGAATATATACTGGATATATATGATATTTAAAACATAAATACTATTCTGGAGATGATTTACCTATAACTACATGGAAAATTCTCTTCCAACAAGTTCATTTTTGACTCATGTACCAAACATCGGCAAAAACATATGATATGAACTAATGTTATTAAACAATTATTATAACATTATAATATGTGATATTAAATGAATAATAATCTCTAAAATAGGTACTTAGGAAATTATTAATTGACCAAATTTTATTATTCAGGAATATAAAGAAACGAACAAGACAAGTTGTACTTGAGGTAATGGATCCTACTCCTCCCTTTCTTTTTAAGTACACTCTTTTATGTCATTCCTTTTAAAGATCATATTTCTTGTTATTGGGATGTTCTTTTATATTAATCATACTGTAATTTTTATGTTCATGTGATTAGAGACCCTATTCTCTCTCATCAATCCATTTTGGATTTTTTGAGTGGCGCTGTTAGGCTGCCGAATTTTCATAAGAGATCTAACCTCTATCTTTCTTTTTAAGTACTCTCCTTTATATCACATCTTTTAAGCTCCTCTTTGTTATGTTGGGGGATGTTATTTTAAATTACTCTTTCTATAAACTTTATGTTAATATTATGAGATACCCTATTTGATCTCATCAATCCATTTTTGTAAGTTTTATGTGGCGCCGTTAGGCTGCCGAGTTTTCGTAAGGGATTTTTCATCTCACTTTTATTCCCGTGAGATTTATGCTACATTTTCCCCAATTTCCTTTGAGTGGTGTATGTACTGCCCATTATTTTACTCATTGTGTAATATAATTTCTTTTATGAGTATTTACATCAATGTTGTATTGTCCTTCTTTCACAAGGTGTATGTTTCGAAAGATACCCATGTCGGTAAGGGAACCGTTCACCCTCCTCTTTTTAAAAGACTTCTTTTGTTGGGTCTTTTAATTTACTTATTTTTATGTTGGGATATGTTCTCATATATCCTTATTGATGTAAATTTTATGTCCAAGTGATGAGATACCCTTTTTTTATCTCTCATCAACTCATTTTGATGTGACGCTGTTAGGCTGTCAAGGGAACTTCTTAACCCAATTTCGATTTCTTTGGGTTCAACATGTAGTTATTGAATATGTCATCCTTTGAATATGTGTGAATGAACTTTGATTATTTTACACTTAATATCCACTTATATTTTGTGTATTCGTTTTTCACATAGATTTATGTAATTGATTTATCCTTAAACCAAGGATACCGTCTTTGTAAGGGGATTCGTCTCAATCTCCTTTCATTGCGGCATATTTTGTTTTATACCCAACATTATTTTATATGGTGTATAAACCCCTTTTACATTTAAGTTTATTCAAAAGGAATATTTTTTATACGAAGCGTTTACTAAATGACAAAAGGGAATGTTTTTGTCATACGTATGCGGCGACAACGACTTCTCCGCCACCATGACTATTATTTGAGTTTCGGCTTCCTCTACAAGCCATACCTTCCTTTTAAAAGAAAAATAAATACCATGTTTTACTTTTCTTTTATTTTGGTATTGAAAATGGTTTTAATAATGTTTTTATTATATCAATGTGTTGTATTGATATCTTGTGATTGAAATGTGGAAAAATTTTGTTTCCTTTATGCATGTTTTATGTGTTACGATTATGTGATGGTTCTTGGGCATTATTATGAAGATGGGTGGTTCCGTGATAGACTAAGGGCGGGTGAGCCCGTTATAGCTCTCCAATGCATTGGGTAACGCGAAGGAGTGAAACGTTAAGGTTTCTCCGAAGAGATTTAGGGAATATACTGTGGTGGGTATTCCAAACGTAACCAAGAGGGTTACTCCCTACGTAAGAATGTTATGAATGCCTCAAGTTACCTTTTATGTCTTATGATTTCTATGATTTATTCTTGATTTGATGAGGTATGTTAAAGTGCCTATGTTTTATGGGTAAAGTATGATTTCATTCTTATGTATATATGAACTCATGTTTCTTTTCCATATTTTTTTAACCCTTACTGAGCTTTTTATGCTCATACCATGTTTTTGAAATGTTTTTCACAGGTCAAGGGAAAGGTACATGATGTGATGATAGTGTCAAGGATGTGTCAAGAAAAAATCCATGTTTTATTTTAAATATGTTTCCATTGATGGGAAAAATGAATACTGTCTTTTATGTAACCACTATTCTTAAATGTGGAATGTAATGCAAGTTTCATGATCTAATTCTCTAAAACTCTAAACCTGAAAAGATCCTCAATGTGTAATCTTGTAATAACTCAAGATTAAGTAAGGTTTAAGGCTGGGGCCTTATAGTTGGTATCAAAGGTCGGTTTAGATAACTTTAGAGGTTAGGGTATTCTTTAAGAATAAGTGACATTACCATAATGGTTAGGATTTCAGAAAGAGTCCTAATTTTAGATAAATTAAATGAGTAATTATATATTAGTGTTTATCTTCCTCATTATTACATGATGGTTTTGTTGATATACTCACGCTGACATTTCTGTTTTTAGTGAATGGATGGATCTAGCAGGCACAAAAAAGACAACAGGTTTGAAGGAAACTGTGGTGGTTCTCTGATTAAGATACTAGATAAAATGGGGGATTCAATGAGGAAACTCATGGTTGTTCTAAACCAATTATCAAGGAGTCATGATCAACCACTTGAACCTTGGTATGTTCTATAATTCATCATGTACGAGATGACCAATCGATGTGGATGTTCAGGTAATAATTATAAAGGTAACCATTAGGGTTTATATGATCCTTACTTTTTATATAATTATGGGTTATTATATGTTATGATGGAAAATGAAAGGCATGAGATAAACTTGAGGTTAAAATATGTTATTTTTATTTTTGAAGATTTTATCTCGTTTTGGGAAATTTTTTGAGAATTATATAGTTTTGGAAAAAGGATAACACACAGACCGTGGGACAACCCGTCGTGTCGGACAAAGCTGCGGGAATTGAACCCACAACCAAAGTGCGACTGGTATTTATCACCTACCACTGGACTACGTGAAGTCCCTGGTTAGTTTAACTAATTCTTTTCAGTTAGATGATCTTATGAATCTAGAATGATCTGATTTTGGGTTATCTATAGAAATTATTAACCTATCATGGAGGATATGTGATTAGGTTAATTACTTTTCAATACGAGACATTAAGAGCAACTGATGTTGTTTGGAGATAAATGTTATGATTTAACTTGGAAGACTATGTGACTAAGTCCTTCAAATTTTTGGGTTTCAATCTTATTTTGGTTTACTTTGAAGAATTTTATGGACAAATTGTTTATCGAATGGTCCTCGTTGAACTTTGGGTTTCGTTGAACAATTTTTGGAGATTAGGAATAGATTTATTTTTATAAAGGGTTGTCCTTTTCTGGATTATCTGATCTTGTAATAACCTTTTTGGTTTTGGTTTTGGTTAGAGTCTAAAGAAATGGGAAGTATATAGTTCTCTATTGTGGATTAGTATATTCTCTATAAATTGATTATAGTAATCTTAATGTGAACAAGTCTTCCTAAATACTCGTCTTTTGGAGAAAATATGAGTTTGTGTAAGGAATCTAATAAAAGTTGAAAGTCAACATGATAAGTGATTATGTTTCCTTATGAATAAATTCCTCAATAAAAAGTAACTTAAAACAAAAATTTTGTCTATTAACTTTTCCTACTGGGGAATCGAATACCATTTAACCCATCACAAGTTTGTGATTTTCTGGTGGTTAACATTCTCCTAAACATGTTTTATATCACTCTCCATCAGAACATGACCCTATGTTTTCTCCTCCATGTCCATGTTTTCCTACATGGAATCCTAGTATGGTTTAACTCGGGTGACCTCTGTACTTATCTTTCTTTATTTTAAAGTGATTGTTTTACCGACTCTTGTTCCGATGTGGGACTTTCAAGGATGTTTCCAAGCTCAATTTTAAAATTGCGAGGACGCAATTCCCAAAAGGGGGGAAGGATGTAACACCCCAGGTAAATAAATAATATTACATTTTTATATTTATCCATATTTGTGAATAAAATAATAATATTACTTTAAAGGGGATGCTATGCTCGATGGTGTACCCAACACGCAACAACGACTTTCTTGGGAATCTTACGTTGCACTCTAATAATAAAATAATATTATTTTAAATAGTAGTTAATGCCTAGTTGTTGTAATGGAGAGAATGAACAGAACTAACTACAAAAAGATTATATATGTTTTTCAAATATTTTTACTTTTTACAATAAATTTTAGAGGATTAAAAATGCAAATGAATCCAATTTTAAGCGTAAACATTCTAATATTCTTTAAAAGGTCGAATAACCGCCTTTTGATGGAGAACCTCTTTTAAATCCTCTTTTTGAAAATTTTATGTGTTATATTTGACAAAATATAATTCTTCTTTAGAATAGGGACATCAAAATTTACTTTGTGTAAATTTTTTGTATTTTTCCGAAAAAGTTCAATTTTTAATGAATAGTGAAAAATGTTGTATTTTAATTCAAAACCTCTTTTAATCTAATTTATTTATATTATTATATTATCTTTTGAATTGGTTTTAAAGTGAAATTATAATATATTTTTACCATTTAATCCAATAGTGGTAATTGGAATTAATTTCACTTTGAAATCGGACTTAAACTAGTGTCAATCTTTTGATACATTTTGTTTCATAAAAACACGCTATTTCTTTTGACAGTGGGAATTAATTATTAAATTAATTAATGAAACTTATATGTTTTGAATTTTTTAAAATAGACATCATTTTTGAATTCGGAATATCAAATATAGCTTAGGGTGAACTTTTGGTAATTTTCTGAAAAACTTCAATTTTTGATGAATAGTGAAACCACTAAGTGGTACTTATAAAAACTGATTTTCCGTTTAAATGAAACTTTGCCATATTTGTGTTTTTAATTTCAACAATCCGACATACATGTTTTTAATTAATAAGTAAAATGTGGTTCAATGGGATTAAAATAATTTTTTGGTGAATAGTAACTTATTAAGTTTTTAATCGCGATTAGAGGTAATTAGTGTAGTTTAAGGTAAGAATAATGTTTTAATAAACTAAAATGACCTAGACACATGTCCTACCCTCATTGGATGTGTCATGGACGACCAAGACAATCCATGGGTCATCTTGGAGACCCCATGGAGCCACTTTGGTTGGAAAATGACATAAATACCTTTTTATTTAATGATAAAGTAAAAATGTCACAAACATGAAATGTTTTACTAAAACAATTTTTACATGTGGTTATAAAAGTAATATTTTTGACTATAAATATTCATTGGAAATCTAAAACGATTTCCTATATCATAGTATTATTTTTTATAATTTTTATACATTAAATCAATTAAATTATTTATGACATCATGATGATGCAGCGATGACCTCATTATTTAACAATTTAAATAAAATGGAAAGATAATGTAATATATAAGACCTACACATGACCAAAACCTATTGTATGGGTGGATTTAGAACCCTTATCTCCTTATCCACGAATTATATCAATGTGGGACCTTTTAAATCCGAAACGCATTTTCAAATAAAGTAACATTTGCTTACTTTCCAAGAGTGCCCATCCTCTCCTCTTATAAAAGGCCCCCACCTCTACCTCCTTAACCACACCTCTCAAGACATTGGCTCGGCCAAACTCTGACCATTTAATCTCTACAAATCCCTCTCTAACTCCTTGAAGCCTCACTTTGGGCAGAATACTTTCCAAGGAAGCCTTTGAACTCAAATCAAAGAAAGTTACCCGATTTTAAGGTAATGTCTTCACTTGTGTCCTTTTGTTTTATTTTTCTTCTCCAACCCCCTAAACTCTTTTTATTCATTTATTTTGTAATAAATACAGTATCTTAAATATACTAGGATGTTTTTATAAGAAGTATTTGAGCTACACCTACACACACCTACATCTAATGGTTAAAGAACATATTGTTTTCGTGGATGGCGAATTTCTACCTCCCGAAACGATGATTGTTCAACATTATTTTAACACCTTTAAAGGTAGCCATTAAGATGTCACTATATTTATATATGATATATAATATCTTTATGTTTTCCTTAATCTTGTGTAATTTTTTATTTATGGCATACCTTTATGGTTTCCATTATGGGTAACGCGATATCTTCATTTTAGGAAGTGCGGACTACCACCCCCTCAAAGTGATTTGATTCATTAATGCCATATGTGAGACGTATAAAGGATGGAATTAATGGTATTAAATATTTTATCCTAATGTAATTATAATACACCTTTATATATTTATTATTTCATTCAATTTAATACAAAAAAAAAAAGAAATGGAAGTAGCGTTCATGCGTACGTACGGCTTACCGTCTCCATGAACGGTACATTTAATTTCTTATCTCCAAATGTTATGTACTATTATAAGTACATATATATAATGGCTATATATGTAATATATTACATCTAAATTATGGGTATCATTCTGGAATTATAATATATATATATCTCATTTTTTTTAATTCCATTAATATGGCAAAAAAATGAAAGTAGCATTCATGCGTACGTACGGCCTACCGTCTCCATGAACGGTGCTTTTAATTTTTTATCTCCAAATTCTATGGAATAGTATAAAACGAATATATACTGGATATATATGATATTTAAAACATAAATATTGTTCTGGAGATTATTTACCTATAACTACATGGAAAATTATTTTCAAACAAGTTCATTTTTGACTCATGTACCAAACATTGGAAAAAACGACTAATATGAACTAACGTTATTAAACAATTATTATAAAATTATAATATGTGATATGAACTGAATAATAATCTCTAAAAGAGGTAATTAGGCAATTATTAATTGACCAAAGTTTATTATTCAGGAATATAAAGAAACGAACAAGACAAGTTGGACTTGAGGTAAGGGATCCTACTCCTCTCTTTCTTTTTAAGTACACTCTTTTATGTCATTCCTTTTAAAGCTCATCTTTCTTGTTATTGGGATGCTCTTTTATATTAATCTTACTATAATTTTTTTGTTCATGTGATGAGAGACCCTATTCTCTCTCATCAATCCATTTTGGATGTTTTGAGTGGCGCTGTTAGGAAGCTGAATTTTCGTAAGAGATCTAACCTCTCTCTTTTTTTAAGTACTCTCCTTTATGTCACTTCTTTTAAGCTCCTCTTTGTTATGTTGTGGGATGTTCTTTTATATTACTCTTTCTATAAACTTTATGTTAATATGATGAGATACTCTATTTGATCTCATTAATCCATTTTTGTATGTTTTATGTGGCGCCGTTAGGCTGCCGAGTTTTCATAAGGGATTTTTCATCTCACTTTTATTCTCGTGAGATTTATGCTACATTTGCAACAATTTCCTTTGAGTGGTGTATTTAATGCCCATTATTTTACTCATTGTGTAATATAATTTCTTTTATCAGTATTTACATTAATTTTTCATTGTCCTTCTTTCCCGAGGTGTATGTTTCGAAAGATACCCATATCGGTAAGGGAACCTTTCACCCTCCTCTTTTTAAAAGACTTAGTTTTTTGGGTCTTTTAATTTACTTATTGTTATGTTGTTATATGTTCTCATATATCCTTATTGATGTCAATTTTATGTCCAAGTGATGAGATACCCTTTTTTTATCTCTCATCAACTCATTTTGATGTGACGTCGTTAGGCTGTCAAGGGAACTTCTTAACCCAATTTCGATTTCTTTGGGTTCAACATGTAGTTATTGAATATGTCATCCTTTGAATATGTGTGAATGAACTTTGATTATTTTACACTTAATATCCACTTATATTTGGGGTATTCGTTTTTCACACATAATTATGTAATTGATTTATCCTTAAACCAAGGATACCGTCTTTGTAAGGGACTTCGTCTCAATCTCCATTCATTGAGGCATATTTTGTTTTATACACAACATTCTTTTATATGGTGTATAAACCCCTTTTACTTTTAAGTTTATTAAAAAGGAATATTTTTTATACAAAGCGTTTACTAAATGACAAAAGGGAATGTTTTTGTCCTACGTATGCGGCGACAACGACTTCTCTGCCGCCGTGACTGTTATTTGAGTTTTGGATTCCTATAAAAGCCATAACTTCTTTTTAAAAGAAAAATAAATACCATTTTTTACTTTTCTTTTATTTTGGTATTGAAAATGGTTTTAATAATGTTTTTATTATATGACTGTTTTGTATTGATATCTTGTGATTGAAATGTTGAAATATTTTGTTTCCTTTATGCATGTTTTATGTGTTACGATTATGTGATGGTTCTTGGGAAATATAATGAAGACGGGTGGTTCTGTGATAGAATAAGGGCGGGTGAGCCCGTTATAGCTCTCCAATGCATTGGGTAACACGAAGGAGTGAAATGTTAAGGTTTCTCCGAAAAGATTTAGGGAATATACTATGGTGGGTATTCCAAATGTAACCAAGAGGGTTACTCCCTACGTAAGAATGTTATGAATGCCTCAAGTTACCTTTAATGTCTTATGATTTCTATGATTTATTCATGATTTGATGAGGTATGTTAAAGTGTCTATGTTTTATGGGTAAAGTATGATTTCATTCTTATGTATATATGAACTCATGTTTCTTTTCCATATCTTTTTAACCCTTACCGAGCTTTTTATGCTCATCCCAAGTTTTTGAAATGTTTTTCACAAGTCAAGGGAAAGGTACATGATGTGATGACAGTGTCAAGGATGTGTCAAGAAAGAATCCATGTTTTATTTTAAATATGTGTCCATTTATGGGAAAAATGAATATTGTATTTTATGTAACCACTTTACTTAAATGTGGAATGTAATGCAAGTTTCATGATCTAATTCTCTAAAACTATAAACTTGAAAAGATCCCCAATGTGTAATCTTGTAATAACTCAAGATTAAGTACGGTTTAAGGCTGGGGCCTTATAGAACCTGTGACTGGGGGAAGGTCATCGGAGTTATTCATGCCGAGCATGAGGGTCTGTGCTGCTGGTGTGCTACGCCGACAAGGAGTCTATGCCACCAGATAGGGGGGTTCACTAGATGATAGGGGAGGGATTTATCTCCATTTTGATGAGGATGAGGGCCCAAGGTGGAAGGTCTAGATGATTATGGGAAAGAAGGGAAGAGGGAGGCTCGCCACTGGATGTATGTTGGGAAAGAGTAAGGGAGGCCAATGTTGGGTCTACTGCACATAGGGAGTGTTGGCTGGGGGTAGGGTATGTTGCTAAATGCGGGTTGGCTGGGGAGGTGGTGTGCTATTAGTGGGGGCATCAAGGGTTGTTGCGAGGGGTGTGGGGAAGAGGAAGGGTGCATTGTCAAGAAGATAGGGAAATGGAATAACCTAAATCAATTAAAACTAACATAAAAACTAATTAAAATTCTAATAACCAAATAATTATTATAATAAAAACAAAATAATTCTGAAATTAATAACAATTATTTTAATAAAAATATTATAATAATAATGGTAATTATTATAAGATTAATAAAAATTTATAAAAATAAAAGGGAAAATAAAAATTTTAATAAATGTATTTATAAATATTTCATTTATTTGAATGAAACCACAATGTCCAAATACGGCTCAATTGACTATGCATGAATCATGCATAAGCTTCCGTCTCCAGAATCCGTCGCACAGATACTTGGGCTGATCACATGGTCTCCACATACCGTGTTGTTCCAGTGCACTGGCCGAGAATCCAAAAAAAATTATCAATAATAATAAAAATTAATAATAATAATAATAATAATAATAATAATACCTTAATAACAATAATAATAATTTTAATTCTTATTTCATTATTAATTACCACACAGGTCTGGGTGTGAACATTCTCCCCACCATAACACTTTTTCTCCCAGAAAACAACAACACTTCTCAGCCGATTGATTAATGCCTAAGGAATACATATCAACATGATCCAACCTCTTAATCTGAGGACATTTCACTGACCACCAACAACACTTAACCCTAATGCCCGAAGTAAATCCCTAGTAGGGGGAGCCCTAGACAGACTCACCATAATAATAATTGAACAATCATCTAATAATGTCTTAAGATAAACCTTAATGAGACCCGTGGTGGTTCCTACCACCATTAAGAACCAACTAATAAAAACTAAACATAATTTAAACATGAACCCCAATCTGAAAATTTACTTGTCTAAAAGGAACACAACATGAACATTTAAACACCCCACTCTCATACAGCAGTGACAATAGATGAACTAAAACCTCTTGCATGGAACAAAAAACCTCACCGAACGGGCAGGGAGCGAAGGGGTCCAATGATTGTACCATTAAACCACAACTTAAAACCACCAACCATATTTCTAGTAAGGATGAATAAATCCAAGACTGAACCCGATTAACTTGGGTAGCCCACATAATGATACTGACTGGAAACCAGCATCCAAGAAAGAATATCCATAAACACTATGTCATGACCCGACCCTACCCGGGCTCGAGCCGCAACTACCCCAAGCCCGCCTCCATAGGCCAGGGGCGGGCGACCAGCGCCGAAGGCACAATAACTCGGGGAGGCCTTTGCCTATGTACCTGTACACACATGCAGCAAACTCAATGCAACAGTGCAGAGTAAAAGGAAGAGCAAGCAGAGTAAAAAAGGACAACTGCTATAAATAAACCGCAATGTGCATAGACCCCTAAAAGATACAAGTAAAGTGCTAAAAAGGAAAAAGGGGCAAAACACGTGCCCAACCAAAAAGTGCCACAACTTGGCAACAGGTAAACAAAAGAAACTGCTGATGGGTATCCCACCTGGAACCCGGCCACGACCACCGCACGTGGTCCAAGCTCCCAAGCTCCTACGCTTTACTGAAGTCACGCTCCACATGTCCGACGTCTGCAAGGGCACACCAAGTACAGGCAAAGCCCAAGCAGGGGTGAGTATAAAAATACTCAGTAGGATACCCCGAAGGCTCGAGGGAGCAACAAAAGGAGGTACCGAAGGGTGAGCAGTAGAGCGAATAGAAAAGTAAAGGAGTACAACAGAGAGTGCAATAAAGAGTCCAGCTCAACCCAACAAGAGAAAAGAGATAGACACATCCAGACACAAGGAGCTGGAAACGGTGAGAAGGTGAACTTCCCGTCGAGTCTTCGCTACCTATAGCAGGATAGTAGACTCATCCAACCACAAGAAGCTAGACACGGAAAGCACTTGGCATACCTTGCACGTCTTCGCCCCCTCTGGAAGGAGAGTAGCCAAAACCCAAGGAGTGGGTACCAGAACAAGTTATATACATATATATGCTCTGCCAAGAAGCCCGAACAAGCTCGTAAGGGGATCTTCGTCCCGTAGCTCAGCCCAAGAAAAAGTATCCAACAGTCCCAGAAGCTAACACCATCCATGCCCAGTATCCCGCACGTCTGCCCCGAACTACAAGCCAAGGGGCCCAGTCACCGCACCTTGATACTATCCGCTTTGGGCGGCACTGACTCGCCCGCACGGTTTTAGATCGCGTCGCAAGAACGCGTCTCGATGGGGAAAGAGCCCCTCGTACTTGAGAGTTCTAGGAAGGTCAAACCACACCTCATAACTGCCCTACAGTCGAGAGGTCTCCTCAAAGTCAAGTCGTTCCATCACCGACCCGTACAACCAAGGGTCCCGCTCCGGTAATCATGGAGGTAAGCCACAGACTAGCCTAGTCGAGAGGACTGAGTCTGGAATGCTAACAGGTGTCCCACTGCCCAGCCCCGCTGGAGGGTAATTCATAGCCAAATATCAGGTGACCCACTGCCCAGCCCTGCTGGAGGGTAAACCCTAATACATCAACCGGCGACCCACTGCCCAGCCCCGCTGGAGGGTAAACCATAATAAGCTACTGGGTGACCCACTACCTAGCCCTACTGGAGGGTAAACCATAACACATCATCCGGCGACCCACTTCCCAGCCCCGCTGGAGGGTAAACCTGGAATAAGTCGACAGGCGACCCACTACCCAGCCTTGCTGGAGGGTAGACCTGGAACTAGACGACGGGTGACCCAATGCCCAGCCCTGCTGGAGGGTACACCCTAAGAGGTCGTCGGGTGACCCACTGCCCAGTCTCTGCAGGAGGGTAGACCCTAATAGCGTCGGGTGACCCACTGCCCATTCTCTGCTGGAGGGTAGACCCTAATAGCGTCGGGCGACCCACTTCCCAGTCTCTGCTGGAGGTTAAACACTAGAAGTCAGTGAGAAACCCACTGCCCAGCCCTGCTGGAGGGTAAGCCCGAGGAAGTCGATGAGTAACCCACTGCCCAGCCATGATGGAGGGTAAAACTCAGAACTGCTCTGCCATCTCTACAAGAGGGTACAACACTGGACGACCGAACACGGAGTGGGTGTCGCGCAACCACCCAACTCCAGAACAGCTCTCCCAAAATAGGTGCAGCGTCTGCCCCAGCACTGGGTATCACTAGCACCGCTACCGGCCAATCCATCGAGAATGAAACTAGGGGGAGACCACTCAACCCTGCTGGTCAACAAACGAGCACAGAGCCAGGGGAAGAGCTCCACCCTGCTATTCAAACAAACACACAGAGGGACTCTCTACGCCACGAGAGGTCCAAGTACGCGAAGAAAATCGCGGCACGCACGTGGGGCCCACACGACGTGTGGCCCCAAGTCAACCCCAACTGAGCGCACAAACATCCTCATGTACAAATAACCGCACGTACCTCCAAGTGCTCCCATATACTCTTGGAGTATACCTCATTCCAGCCCAAAGGCTATCGTGCACACGGCACCCAGCGTCAACGTGAAGGCATGACGTAACAACTCCACCTCAAAGGCCCAAGCACGGCCAACCACATCTCATGGACCAATTATATAATTATCCCAAGAGTGCACGATCACACGCCAAGGGTCCGCTACAAATAAGGTAGGGCGAACCACCACTAGAGCACCTTCCATGCTTCCACATTTAACGAGATCACGCAGGAGGCTCCGCACAACCAAACGGATCGCACCATTGTAATCCTCGCGGAAAAACACGCAAGATCGACTACTTACTCGCCTATAATAGATATCCGATAGAAAGGTCACCAACACCGCCTCACGCCCGAACGACGTCCCATGATCCCGAGCCTCGGCCCTGAAAACAGTCGGGCGCATCACACCATTGCAATCCCCTCGGGAAAACACGTCAAAAGCACTGCTCACTTGAGTGCAATGGATATCCGGAGAAAAAGGTGCATCCCGGCGCACCGCACACGAGCGGTGCCACGTGGGACCCGCATCCCGGTCCCGAAACTCAACGAACGGATCGCACCGTTGCGATCCTCTCGAAAAAGCACACAAGATGGACTATCCACTTGTCCAAAACGGTCGCCCGATGATTAAGATAGAAAATCACCGTCGACGCCCAAACAGCCCTCACGGGGCCCGCACCATCATGCGGAATTATAGCGGGCAGACTACGCCAATGCGATTCCCTCATAAAAACACCCAACATTGACTGCTATCACGCCCCGAACGGACGTCCGAGGAAAAATTCGCTAAAAGCTGCACGCAACTCAAAAGACGGGTTGTGGGGCCTGCGCCTCAACTTCAGCCTCAACGCCTGAAACCACCCTAGAAACCTCCGCCTCGATGCCAGGGTCCCAACGCCACTGACGGCGCTCAAAATGGACTTCAGACGCGTCCGCGCCGTCCAAAACAAGAATCCCCGAAGGAAACGACAAACCACTTAAAGATGTGTCGCGCCTCCGAGGCCCCTCGTTTCGGGAATTAAAAATTCCCAAAACCATCTCAAAAAGACCGTCTCGTCAATACGGTCCCACAACCATAAACGGCGCTCAAAACGGACACCCGTAGCGGAAATTACTGGTGTCCGAACACCGAGGGGGCAAGACCCCTGGGGCTGGACCGGCCGGTCCGCCCGGCCTGGGCCAGCCCGCGGCTTAGCCGCGCAGGCCGGCCGCGAACACGCGGTCCCCGCGCAGACATGCCACGAGGGCCTGTCGCAGCCGCCACGTGAAGACCCGCGTGGCACGGGTCTTTGTCGCCGCACAGGGGTCACGCGACGTGACCCCGTGGTCACCGCTCCCTGGCGACCCGCCGGCGCGACGAGGCGCTCCGCCTAGCGCCGGCCTCCTCTGGATGTCGCCCCCTTCGCCCGCGGCTGAAGGCACACCGCGCCCTGGCCTCGCCCAGGCGCTCCCCCGGACACCTGCGGACGCCCGCGGACACCCCTGTCGCGCCCAGCGCCTCCACCGGACATCCGCGGACACCCCTGTCGTGACGTCCGCCCTCGCCGCGCCGCCGCTCGAACCCGCCGGAAACCGAAAACCCGCCAACTTCAGCGGACGATTGCGAACGCCTCCGATCTCCGATTCCAAATCCGAAATAAGCGTCGGAAAGAAAAAATTGTATACTACGTGTTCATGGTCTTCGTTCAAAAATATGACAGAGTTTCAATACAATTATTTGAGTTCGAAGTAGGTGCGGTGAATGAGAAACGCAAACGACAAATCCTACCTCGTGGGGCTTCGCCCGAAGCTTCGTGACGATCCGTCGGCACCTCCGCACCTCGCCAGAGCTGTCTCGCCGGAGCGTCTCACCAGAGATGGAGGAGGAGAGGGAGAAGAGGCGCTTCCAAGGGGAAGGGGAAGGAGAGGAGGGAGGAGGGTGTGTTGAGCGTTTAAATAGAAAACGCTTAACCACCCGCTCGTCGGCCCGGACCCGAACTCTCAGCAGGGTCGAGGTTAAGCCTCCCCTAGGGTAAACACCACCTCCCGAGCACAACGGCGGTGTCAGAATCTTAATCCGAGACCCCATTCAAAAGTTATAAAATTTAACGTCCGAAGCCGCTATATTACGAAAACGCCCCTGGGGCCATTTTTCACAAACGGCCCGCACCCGCGAAACTTACACCCCTCCTAGGGTAAACGGCACACTCCGAACTCAAACGTTCCCTCAGTTTTCCAATCCGACCCACCGTTTAAAAGATACTTGAGTTTCAACACTAAACAAATTAATTAATTAATTAATTAATCCATTTAACGTTCCAGAAGCGGGCAAGGGGTCCAAACGTCCTGCGCCGACAAGTTTTATGTCGCTCCTAGGGTAAACACCCCATTCCGGACCCATCCGTACACTCGGATCTCTGATCCGGATCACGGTTTAAGAGTTATCTCATTTATTTGGCTTTTCCAGTGTGAACAAACTGAAAATTTAATTCCGGCCACTCCGGGGCTCGGAATCGCACGCCGTCTGAAGGCGCTGCTCTGGAATATCATCAAGAATATTCCAAAGTCATTCGTAGAAAAAACTGGGTTCTTACACACTATGTATAGGGTAAATCAACCACGCTATTTGTGACAAGATAAAATGTAAAATGATGGAGAAACAAAAATAAAAACAATAAAATTGTGTCATTGTAATGATAGAGGAACTACCTTAACCAAACTTCTTAAACCCTCGGGGTTCTTGAATAGGAACCAACATCACTACAAGGTCATTTGGTTGGAGCTCTGATGAACGAATCATCTCCTACCTCATAGTTTAGTTTTGAAAATACTAATAAGAGACATACATTATTTACATCGAAAAAAAACTCTGAAATGAAAACCACACTTGCATTGAAAACAAGATTTCAAAAAAATCCCAAAACATTCCAATAATTTCAAAAATCAAAACACCATTAGTAAAACTACCATGATGAGAGATCCCTTATAGTAAAAGGAAACATAAACAATAAACTTTTAATAAAAACCCAAAAACACATTACTTCGGTTAATTTCATGCATGATGATTTCTAGAGACGCCCTGATAGAATCACTGCAACTGACCTAAGCGTCCTCAAGCCTAGTAGGGCTTTGGACCATTTGTACACAACTGATTTTTGTGGCATGAATTTTCACACTGGTAACATTAAAGGATCTCTCACTCTTAGGAGTTTTATGAAAGATCGCATGGCATTTTGATTCCATGAATGGCTCCATAAAATTTCTAATGCTTCCTCATATCCTTTCTAGAATCATCACCACTTCTCCTAGGAATTAAAGGAGGGAGGACTACTATGAGCACTCCCACTATCAATAATTTGAAATGAAAATCTTTTCCCACCACATCCATTTGTCGAGCACTCTCGATCCTCTTGTGTTGGAGACAAGTGCCATGGAATCAAAAGAGTACAACAAGGGAAATATTTCACCCAATAAACAAAACAGAAACTAAATAGTATTAAGAAATTAGTGTACCACAACAATTTAAATAAAACTGAACTGAATATCCTTTAAATAAGAAACTGAAAATACTTTTGAAATAAACAACAAGACTACTGAATAGGACAACCGCTACCTCTGTGTGACCCTACAGATCACTCTCCAACTCAAGAACAAAATGTCATCCAAGGAAAATGCACCCAATCTTGAACCTACACAAGGAATAAAAACAGAAAAGAACTATAGGCATGAGTATTAAAACTCAGTAGGATAGCTCGATATTATACTCTTCAATGAACTATCTTTAAAATTAAATAATCAACTATTTCAAGTTTAAACTACAATTTATAAAACTATTTTTTCTATATATTTTTATTAAAATAAATGTACAACTAGTTTCCCCTTGTTATTTTGAAAACCAAAGTCTTTCAATTAGTGATATATTATCATTTTCAAGGGGGGAGTGGTCTATATATTTCACTCTGATCAGAATATAATAAAAAAATTTCTTGAAAATAGTTTTCCAAAAACCTTATTAAAATCTGCACACCACAATACTACACAAACACTACACAAAAAGGTAACACAATAATCATACTACAGGGGAAACATAAATAAACGTTAGAGTATCTCAACATCACTAAATGACTAAATTAATATACATAGGTGAACCTGATAGATCACGAATAATCCATAAGGCACTAATACCTAAGACTCCATCCCTGGTATCATTCCACAAATGATGAAATCAATATTTTCAATACTCCCGGCCACCCTAACTCAGGACAGTCTGAGGGTAAACCCCATAGTATAAACCCAAACACAAATCCACCTACTATGGGCCATTGGTCGGCACATTTACTACTAGGGTAGAAATAATTTTTATAATATTCTCTCAATTTTTTTGGTTCTTATGTCCCATGCATAGTGAGGTTGAGACAACTGACACCAACTGAGAACCCAATCTCAAGTATATAAATATAATGAATAAAAAACAGTATGAATCACCCCAAGCCATCCCATAACTTGACTCACATTCCATATAATAAACATAACACAAGGAGTCCATGTTGAGGACCTCATGTGATGGTTCATGAGGATTCCATTACGAGGATATCTCACCCATAAAACATAATAATTCATTAATGTTAATCCATGTATATTTTCATAATAAAACATTTTTCAACATTTTCACAAAGTGCCAAACATGACTTTAAACACTATTCACAAAACCCACTTTTATAAAAGGTTTAATGTTCGCATTTACAAAAGATGTGTGCACACAACATTTATCTAACCAAAAAAATTGATAAACTCTTTTAAATATACACATATTACACACTCAATACATGACAATTTTTAATTAAATCCTAAAACATGATAAAATGGAATACAATCTTTTTGTGAAAGACAAACCACTTGGAAAACTACAAAAAGAACCTAATTTTTTTTCACACTACTGAAACATTTGGAAGATCCAAAAAGTCATTTAGTATCACATTTAACTCCTAAAATCCAAAATGGGAAATTAATTGTGCATGAGCCATGAAAGGTTTAATAAAAAAATTAATTTCTCACCTAAAAAAGTATAAACACCAATTTGTATGCCAGAATGTTATTTAAATTTCTAAACCATGTTTTAATATTATAGAATATGTGCATAAAACACCTAGTATTCACAACTCAAAAAAAATTACTTTTAAATAAAATGCACCAAATAAGCACTTCTTTTCATATCTCACACTATAAAAAAATTAATTAATTTGTAAATTAATTTTTAAAACATTAAAAAGAGGCACAACGAGTTTCTACAAAAAAACACAAAAAATTTTAAACAAAAATAATACTTTAAAATTAATTTCACAAAAAAAAGTTATCAAACATGACTTTAATAATCGACCATATAGTAAGCATATTACTAGAACATAGAAAAAAAATATTTTGAATGTATGAAAAGTGAAAAAAGAATGAAATTGGGGTTTCTTAAATTAAAAGGAAAATGCGTCGGGAGAACCTTCCTCAGATTGATGGCATGAAGACAACACACGCCCATGATCACTCTACATGGGATCTAAAATGTTCACACTCCCAAGAATAACCCTTAATAAACAAAAACCCATAATAAAAACAATGTTAAAAATTAAAATAAATTAGAAGAAGAATGGTATAACAAAAGGGAGAAAACATGTCTATATAGGGTTGATGGGGTTGTGCATGCCATGTAGAAGGGAATCCACAACCAGAGGTGGGTCACCAGAGTTACGTGCACCGAGTAGGAGGGTCCGCACTGCTGATGTGTTGTGCTAGTAAAGAGTTGGGTCTGCCAGACATGGGTGTTCTCTAGAAGACAGGGGAGGGGGTTCACGCTGGTTAGATGAGGTGGATTTAACAAGGGGGAAGGGCTAGAAAGTGATGGTATAGGAGGGAGGATAGTGTCTCATTGCTAGATGTTTTCCCAGAAAGAGGATGTGAGGATATTGTTGGGTCTGCTGTGCATAGGGAGATTCAGCCGGGGAAGGCTGCACCACAATAAGAGGGCCGGCTATGGAGGTTGTCCGCTAGCGGAGGGCTGTGTCTAGGGTTGGTGCATAGTGTGAGAGAGGAGTAAGGGCGTGTGGGAGAGAATTAGAGGTAAGGGAGTAACCTAAAAAGAGTAAAACAAACTAAAAATCTAATAACCTAATAATAATAATTCTATAAATAAAAAAATAATTTTAAATGTATAAACAATTTTTTTAATAAAAAGATGGTAATAATAATAATTTTAATTCTAGTAATATTAATAACAATTTTTTATAATAAAATGGACAATGTAATTTTTAATAATTATAATTATAATTATTTCATTTATTTTAAATGCAACTGTGTGTTCCGTGCACAGCTCAGGTGACCACGCATGAACCGTGTGAAATCTTTTTTCTCTTGAAGTCATCATACAGATACCTAGGATGTCCATATAGTCTCTGATGGTCGTACGTTGCACATTCACTGGCCTAGAATCCAAAAAATATTCTAAATAATAATAATAATAATAATAATAATAAATTAATGATAAAATAATTTTATGATTATTTTATTCTTAATAAGTACACTGGTCAGGGTGTGACATTATAAATGTCATATTCACACACAAGTATCCTCCAAAGTTCATAATATTTGGACAAGGATGCTTTTTATTTTCGAAAAAAAACTCATCAAATTAATTTCGAATGAAATTTAGTGTAACTTTATGTTAGTTATAATATTATTTTTACCTTTAATAACACAATTTACCTTTAACCATGGTAGTGAAAATAATTACTAATGTTACAATTCATAATGTCAAAAAATAAAATGTTACTATTTATAAAATTTGGAACTTTTAGTTACAAATATTTAATAAATTTTTCAAAATTCCAAACCAAAAAATTTATAAAATCCATTAAATATTAATCTTCTACATGGACCGGTAAAACGAGTTTTTAAAGTAAAATGTTCAAAAGATCACAATGTTTTTAAATCCATTTCCAATGTCAAATTTATTCCAATTAACTGAATTGAATAAACTAGTAATTACATGATATAATTATACTTTAAACCCAATCAAATATATAATTTAACACTAGAAAGTGTTTTTATGAAAAAACTGATTCAATTAAAAATGAAATATTTTTTCATTATTCGTCAAAAAATGAATCTTTTTAGAAAAATATCAAAAATTTAAAAAAAATTAAATTTTATAATCATAATTAAATTAATAAGTTTATTTTTTCTAATAAAATTGTAAAAAATTTCAAAAAAAATATCTAAAATATTTTCATCATCAAAAGGAAGTAAATATTCCGTTTTATAAAAATAACTATTTTATATGTAAAATTGCATTTTTTTCTTCTCTCATGTCTCGAAAACAAATAAATTTATAACGACTCATACTTTATATACATTGTTATTATTTCAAAATTGAAGCATAATTATTACAACATATAACAAAACCATGAAAGGACCGCATAGGTATAGTGTCTTTAGAAACTGGGAAACATAAACAACTGGTTCATAAAATCAACAACATTGTCTCTCGTTTATTTCATCATATATAGAGTCCCTTTTTGGCATATCCTACTTAATATTCTTCTTCTTGACCTGGGGAAAATAAAATATACAAACGGGTGAGCTCAAATTCTCAGTAAGAGAAAACAAAAGAAATATCAATCATATCATATTCGTAAGAACATAACATTTTGAAAATCATAACCTGCAAAAGAGATCATAATATCATGTCATGGGATAAATCATGGTAATGAAAAGTAAACCCAAAAACTCATAAATTCAAACATTAAAACTTGTTTCATACACACATAATCATAGAAAATCATTTCTTATTAGTCAAGACTCATTGCCAAGATTATCATAGCAGACAAAGTCCATTTCTGAACCAAGTTGACTCCTCGTTCCAGTCCTGTTTCACTGAACCGGTTTAACTTGTTGTTCCAGTAATCTCTATCTCATTAGATATAAAACATTACGAAGTTCATTGGAGGGAGATATAGGTCCCACCCATCTCATAATTAAACCATTCTTATGTGTTCCACATAATCATAAATCATACATCATAGCATAACCCATGTAATAAAAATGGAATTCTTAAACATTGTGATAACATAAAACAATTAATATAAGATAAAGGACTTCATAAAAATATTTCCATCACAACATAATCAAATAAATTTAATAATAGGGATATAAACAGATCCCTATATTATCTTATATGGAAAATAATTTTAATAAAAACACTTGAACTCCATTCTTGAGGAAAATATCCTCTCTACTTCAAAAACATTTTTTATTTCTTAACATGTCATAAAATTTTAAAATAAAAGAATTTAATTAAAAATAAACTTGAAAATTTTTAAAGGAAGCTTAATGTAAATAATGTTCTATGGAATCACAAAAATCCAATCATGTTGTATAAGTTAAAAAAACATTCTTCTCGTACTTTGTCCAGAAAAGTCAAAAAGTACCTCGTACTAAAAACGAAAAAAGATTCATTTCATTTCTTTTACTACAAACTCACCAATGGGTAAAATTGGATTTAAAAAATTGTAGTAGGATAGATATAATATTATATATTGAGGAAACATGGATGTGGATGATCAATATTCCCTAGTAAATTCTGAAGTATAAAAAATCTTGGATAAAAAATGAGATTGTGAGATTTTCCCTTACCTTAGGTCTGATATGAATTGAATGTATCTGAACCACCTATATAATGATTTAAATAATGTCATTGAATTATTACCAAATAATATTCAATATTATGATATCATATATGATCATATTCTTATCTTTTTATTAGTAATATTTCATTGTTCCTTTTTATTCGGGTGTTCATTGCTTTATGTTCTTATGCATGTTTGGTCGAATAAATTCTTATTCCTATTTTTGGGTTATAGATACCTCATTTATAGAATTTTATTAATGTAATATAAATCATATTTATTCATTCAATTCATTTATATAATCATTATTCAATGAAGATCATGTAGAACGATTTTCATCACATCGTGGAGACGGTAGGCCGTATGTACGCACGAGTGATGATATCATTCCCATGATCATGGAATTTCATTGAAGTGTATGTATACTATATCATAATCAATATCACTTTACAATAATCATATATAGTAATTATTTGCACCACTATACCCATCCATGTAAGTTGGTGGTGGGAAACATATTACACCACGGCGTGGAGACGGTATTCCGTACATATGCACGCGCGGTGATTTCATTTTCCATAGGATGGATAGAAGGTGAAATAGGGTTATTTCATATTTATAATAACATATCAGTACATTATTGATACTTATGTTATTACCTCATAATGAAAAAACTAAAGAAGAGGAAGTAGAAGAAGAAATAAATTTGAAAGAATCGGTAACGGATATTACCTCTTCTTCGACACGCCTCTTTGAAACCTCCCCTTAGGACACTATTATTGGTATTTCAAGAAGACCAGGACCTCTAGTGTGTTGGTAAGGAAGTTCATAAGGTAAATGGTCAGGGTTTGTCTGAGCTTGAAGGCTCAAAATTTTGTTAGGAGGAGAGGCAGGAGGTTCCCTTTTACAAGGGATGAGAGGGGAACCTTTGGAATTATAAGAAATATTAATTTATAATAAATTCCAACCCCACTTAAACACCTAAAAAATTACTCAAATCCAAATATTAGATGATATAGGGTTGTGATCTAATCAAAAAATAAAATTTAGACATGTTGGGAATTTATTTTAAATATTATCAACTTGATTTATCCTTATATAATTTATTTAATTTTATTTGTGGTAATAATATTCTAAATTTTAAATCATTATAAATAATTACTTATATGTTGTGAATTTTCCATAATTGTATACTTTATTACATTTTATGCCATATAAATTTTAATTAATATTTTTTAATATTTTTTTGATTTTTAAACAATTTTATAGTATGTAATTTTTATAAAATAAGAATAGTGTCAATTTTGAAACTATTCATTTATTTGAATTTAAATAAAATATATACAGAAAATATTTTCGAAATAAAAGATTTAATAGATTAATAACATGTCACTTTTATCTATAAAATTAGTGGATCACATTAAATAGTTCATATAATATTCATTTGAATACTTTTAAAATCATTTATTTGATATTTCAATCAATAAAATAATTTCAACATCACTATTGTGTCATAATTAATGATAATTATATAATCCCTAAAAATTATAAATAAACTAATATAATGTAGATAATTTTATTATATTTCAAGGGACAATTTATATCCTACGTTTTATGATGTTTATTACTAAATTAGAATTATTACACTTATAAGATTTAAGAGAGTGACAGGTTGTCAATTTCTTTGGTTTTAATAATAATTATAATATTTCGTGGTAGAAAGTCCATGAAATGAATCTATTCTGACCCTTAGGTGATATGGGTATAATTTTATTCATAAAATAGGATTTTGGAAAGTTTTAGGTTAATTTTATAATCTTATTTTTAAACTGAATTACCAGATTTAACTTTAACTGTAGTAAATAAAAATTACCGTAGTTACTATTCATCATAACAAAAAAATAAAAGTAACCTATTAACATAATTTGGACCCAATGAATTCAAATATGGAATCCATTTTTAAAAATTCAAAACACATAAGTTTCAGTAATTAATTTAATTTTAATTCCATTGTTAAGAAAATGGGTTTTAAAAGTTAAAACATTGCCAAAGATTGAAATGTTTTACCTATGAATTCAATGTAAAATTAATGGTAATGACATAAATTATATTAAATGGTAAAAATATATTATATTTATACTTTTAAACAATTAAATATTATAATTTAACCATATAAATTATTTCAATGAAAAAAGTTGTTTTTAATTAAAATATAGCGTTTTTTTACTATTGATTAAAATATGAAAGTTATCAGAATAATATGAAAAATTTATCCAAAGTAAATTTTTACATCCTGATTCCAAAGAAGAATTTTATTTTGTCAAATTTTACATATAAACATGTAAAAACTAGATTTAAAGTGGGTGTGCAATCAAAAGGCGTCAAAACTATATTTTTTGAAAAATAAGAATTTTACCCAAAATATTTATTTTGTTCTCATACCATGTTCTAGAAAATGTGTAAGATGAATAATAGTGTTATAAAATTAAAAATATAGTAAATACTATTAATAAAATCTAGTTTATATAATATTTTAGTAACATATTGTTGTTTAGTGAAACTCGATATTGCGTACAACACACACTATCAAGGAAGGTTTCTTTTGCGTATAACGCAAGCCAAGATAGTGTTGTTTATAGTGAAAGATTCATTTGATGTTGCGTATAACATAATACATTAAAAAAATATAATTCTCATAAAATATAAGGGTGTTACATTCTACCCCCTTGAAATGAATTTCGCCCTCGAAATTCGTCAGTTCGTAACAAACAGATGAGTATACCTCTCCCTCATCATATCCTCAAGCTCCCATGTAGCTTATTCTAATTGGTGGTTCCTCCATAAAATTTTAACCAAGAGAGTGGTCTTGTTTTGTAGAACTTTTTTGCTACGATCCAGAATCTCTATCGGTTGTTCTTCAAAAGAAAGATCTTGCTCCAGCGGTACAACTTCTAAGCTTAGTACATGTGAAGGATCAGGTATGTCCTTTCTCAGGAGAGATACATGGAATACATCATGAACATGAGAGAGATTAGTTGGAAGCACCAATCGGTAATCTACCTTCCCAACATGATCTAGTATTTCAAAAGGATCGATATACCTAGGGCTCAACTTTCCCTTCTTTCCAAATATCATTACTCTCTTCCAAGGAGATATTCGTAAGAACACTTTATCACCCACTTCAAACTCCAGGTCTTTTGGTCGGTTATCGGCATAACTTTTTTGTCGACTCTGAGATACTCTTCTGTGTTTTTTAATAGATCGGACCTTATCTGCCATCTCATCAACAAGATCAGGTCCTAATAGCTTTCTTTCCCCGACTTCATCCCAGCAAGTTGGAGTTCAGCATTTCTTTCCATATAGAGATTCATAAGGATCCATCTGAATACTGGAGTGAAATCTATTATTATAAGAAAATTTCACCAAAGGTAGGTGTTGATCCCAACTATCTTTTAAATCCATTGAGAAATCTCCTAACATGTCTTCTAGAGTTTGAATTGTTCTCTCAAACTGACTGTCTTTCTGAGGATGATAAGTAGTGCTGAAACTCAACTCTGTATCTAGAGTATGCTGAAAACTTCACCAGAACATCGAGGTAAACCTCAGATCCCGATCAGATATAATGAAAATTGGTACTCCATGCAATCTTACCACTTCATTTACATATATTCTAGCAAGCAGATCCAAAGAGAAATATTCTCGAATAGCAATGAAGTGTGCTGACTTCTTAAGACGATCAACTATGACCCAGATAACATTATTGCATTTGAATGTTTTAGGAAGTCCGGTGACAAAGTCCATAGTGATGTTTTCCCATTTCCATTCGTGTATGGGTAATGGTTGTAACATCCCCTTAGACTTCTATATCTCAACTTTAACTTGCTGACAAACCAAACATCGAGAGACATATCAGCAACATCTCTTTTCAGGCCATCCCACCAGAAGTACTCTTTCAGGTCCCTATACATCTTCGTGCTTCCAGGATGAATAGAGAATGAAGAACTATGAGCCTCATCCAACATCTCCTTATTTAATTCTGGGATGGGAGGAACAAAAACCCAATTCATGAACCTTATTATCCCATCACAATCAAGGTTGAATTCAGGAACATTTTTCACCTTCTTTTTTAACTCAACATCTTCTTTCTGTGCCTCTTTAATCTTCACATGAATAGATTGATGAAGATTTATTTGACAAAGATAATATTTTTCCCCTTCCATTATAATTTCAAGATCCATCCTTTGTAAATCCATAAATATTGGATCTTTTTTGATCCTAATTATTGATAATCTAGCATGATCTTGTCAACTTAATGCATCTTCCACCTTGTTTACATTCCTAGAGTGACAATGAATTGAGCAGTCGTAATCCTTAATCAGCTCCAACAATCTTCTTTGACGCATATTCAACTCCTTTTATGTGAAAATATACTTTAAAATTTTATGATCTGTATAAATATCACACCTTTCACCATAAAGGTAATTCCTCTGAATCTTTAATGCAATGATTACCGCAGCTAACTCCAAATCATGATTTGGGTAATTTTTCTCATGGATTTTCAACTGCCGTGAGACATAAGCTATCACCAAATCATTTTGCATTAGAACACACCCCAATCCCTTCTTGGATTCATCACTGTAGATCACTAACCTTTCTCCACCACAAGGTAGTGTGAGCAAAGGTGCATTGGATAACATTCATTTTAACTCCATGAAAGTTTATTGACACTCCTCCGTCCAAACGAACTTAACTCTTTTTCGAGTCAACCTGTTTAGTGGATTAGATAACCTTGAAAAATCTTTCACAAAACCTCTATAATATCCATCCAAGCCAAGAAAACTTTGGATCTCAATTACTGTTGTTGGTCTCAACCATATTTTCATAACCTTTGTTTTGTTGGATCCACAGATATCCCCTCTTTTGAGATTATGTGACCCAAAAATGAAAATTTTTGAAGCCAAAATTTACACTTGGTAAACTTTTCATAAATCTTATTCTTTATTAGGGTCTTTAATACAATTCTCAAGTGATCTTTATGTTGTTAATTATTCATTGAATAAATAAGAATATCATCTATAAAAAACTACCACAAACTGATCAAGATAGTCTCTAAAGACTCTATTCATTAGATCCATGAAGATAGAAGGGGAATTAGTAAGACCAAATGGAATCACTATAAATTCATAGTGTCTATACCTTGTACGGAAAGCCTTCTTTGGTATATCCTCCCTTTTTAACATTAATTGATGATACCCTGAACGAAGATCAATCTTGGAAAAGTATTGAGCTCCGCGTAGTTGGTCAAATAAGTCATCAATGCGTGGGAGAGGATATTTTTTCTTGATTGTGATCTTTTTAAGTTATCGATAATCAATGCAGAGTCTCATTGATCCATATTTCTTATTAACAAACAGAACAGGTGCTCCCAAAGCTGATGCACTAGGGTGTATGAATACTTTATCAAGATTCTCTTGGAGTTTCTTCTTCAATTCCTGCAACTCAATTGGGGCCATTCTATTAGGTGTCTTTGAAATAGGCATAGCACCCAGTATGAGATCTATTGAAAACTCAACTTCTTTATTTGGTGGAAGACCTGGAAATTCCTCCGAAAAGACATCATCAAACTCTCGTACAATGGGTATATTCTTAATCATGAGTTTCTTTCCAACCATTTGAGATAAATAACCTTCATTTATTGGAATCAAGACCCATAAGATGGAAGAAATTTCCACTTTAAAGTCATGTTCATCCTTGCATCGATAGATGATCATAGATTGATATGGAATATGAAATGTGACTTCCCTTATTTAGAAATTGATATGAGATCCATATAAAGAAATCCAATCCCTTCAAAGAATCACATCAAATTCCACTATATGAAGGATCATAAGATTTGTAGGAAGCACTTTCCAACAAACATCAATTGGAGAAGAATTGAAAACTTTTGATGCGACTGTTGTTCCATTAGGAGTTGTCACACCTAACTCAACATCTAATTGTTGAGGTAATATGGATATACCCTTTGAAAATTATTCAGAAATAAAAGAGTGGGTGGATCCAGAATCAAATAATACATTTTCTACTTTAGAGTGGATGGTAAGTGTACCTTTCGCAACTTCATCATTGTACTCCACGTCACCGATTGTAATGGAATGTGAATTTCCTTTGTTTTTGTCCTTAAGAGTGTGTTGACGTCGATCATCATCAACAACCCTTGGATTTGGGAATTTATTAGAATAATTCCCCATCTTCTTGCACTTGAAACAATGAAGTGTTGAGGTGAATTCAATGTATCCCTTTCTTTGTTCACATCAGTAGACATCTTCTTCCCATTATTATGACATTCAACTGCCTGATGACCTTATTTTCCACACAAAACACATTTTCTTGTCCCTTTAAGACAATTCCCTCCATGTTTCTTTCCACAATTTGAGAATAAGGGAAAACTCATCTTCTTTTCAGTGTGGTCTTTAGATTTTCCTTTGAATTCCATTTTCCTCTTCTTATCAAACCCAAATGACGGATGGGTTACTCCAATCTCCATCTCAACCTTCAGAGCACATAGAACAATTTCATTGTAGCTATTGAAATCCCTTATGGAAAATGCCCTTCGAAGAATTTGTTTTAATCCACAAAAGAATCGATCGATTTTACTCTCAGGTTGGATAATAATTCCGGAAGCGTACCTTGAAAGTCTTGTAAAATTTTCTTCGTAGGTACCAACAGATTCATCATCCTTTTTCTTCAGTTCAAGAAACTCCTTCTCCATCTTTGTTCAAAGAATATGAGGGAAGTACTTATTGAAAAATAATTTCTTGAACTCGTCTCAATCCATGGACTCAATTTCATCCCTTTGCCTCGTATTCTTGATATGATTCCATCATTGATCAGCTTCACCTTCCAAAAGATGTACTACTAAGATGACTTTTTCATGTTCAGAACATTTTAGAACTGAAAATATCTTTTCAGTGGTACTAATCCATTGTTCAGCCACTAATGGATCATAAGACCCGCTGAATGAAGGTGGACGCTTCCTCATGAAGGATTCAACAGAATGTTGCTCTTTCCTTTTCTCGTTTGGAAGTCATGCATGATTCATAGATTGAGAAAGTTGTTTGAGAATGCATACAAGATTTTTCATTCCAGCTCCCATAACGTTTGGTTGCTCAGGGGGGACAATCATTGCATTTTCCATCGCATTCAGCATTAACAAGGTTCCTTCAGGTTCCTTCCATTGACTAAAACCAAGAAGCATAGTGTGAGAAACACTAATTACAATAGTAAAACCACATAATCAGTAATAAAATTTCACACATTAGTTCTTATCATAGGTTATTCATGGCCATTTATAAAATACTAATATTATTTTCTATGCTTAGACATGTCCTTAGGATTCTTACTAAGGTTTTCACATCCTAGTTTCCAAAGTTTGACTATACCATTCCTTTGATACCAACTATAACGACCCATACTTTACATACATTTTTATTACTTCAGAATTGAAGCATACTTATTACAACATATAACAAAACCATGAAAGGACTGTATAGGTATAGTGTCTTTAGAAACTGGGAAACATAAACAACTAGTTCATAAAATCAACTACATTTTCTCCCGTTTATTTCATCATATCTAGAGTCCCTTTTTGGAATATCCTACTTAATATCCTTCTTCCTGACTTGGGGAAAAGAAAACATACAAAGGGGTGAGCTCAAATGCTAAGTAATGGTGAAAAAAATAAATATCAATCATATCATATTCATAAGAACATAACATTTTAAAAATCATAACCTGTAAAAGAGATCATAATATCATGTCATGGGATAAATCATGGTAATGAAAAGTAATCCCAAATAATCATAACATAAAACATGAAACATTGTGTCATACACACATAATCATATAAAATCATTTCATATTATTCAAGACTCATTTCCAAGACTATCATAGAAGACAAAGTCCATTTCTAAACCGAGTTCACTCCTCGTTCTAGTCTTGTATCACTGAACCGGTTTAACTTGTCATTACAATCATGTCTATCTCATGAGATATAAATCATTACCCAATGCATTGGAGGGAGATATAGGTCCCACCCACCTCATAATGAAACCATTATTATGTGTTCCAAAAAATCATAAATCATACATCATAGCATAACCCATGTAATAAAAATGGGATTCCTAAACAAAGTGACATCATAAAACAATTAATATAAGATAAAGGACTTCATAAAAATAATTCCATCACAACATAATAAAATCAATGTAATAATAGGTATATAAACAAAAACCTATATTATCTTAGATGAAAAATAATTTTAATAAAAACACTTTAACTCCATTCTTTAGTAAAATATCCTTTCTACTTCAAAAACATTTTTCCTTTCTTAACATGTCATAAAATTTTATACTAAAAGAAGTTAATTAAAAATAAACTTGATATATTGTAAAGTAATCTTCATGGAAATAATGTTCTATGGAATCACAAAAATCCATTCATGCCGTATAAGTCAAAAAATATTCTTCTCGTACTTTGGTTGGAAAAGTCCAAAAGTACCTCGTACTAAAAACGAAAAAATATTCCTTTCATATCTTTTACTAAAAACTCACCAATTGGTAAAAATGGATATAAATAATTTTAGGAGGATATAAATAATATTACATATTGAGGAAACATGGATGTGGATGATCAATATTCCCCAGTAAATTCTAAAATATAAACAATCTCGGATAAAAAATGAGATTGTGAGATTTTCCCTTACCTTAGGTCTGATATGATTTGTACGTATTTGAACCTCCTGTATAATGATTAAAATAATGTCATTGACTTATTACAGAATAATTTTCATTATTATTATATCATATATGATCATATACTTGTCTTCTTATTAGTAATATTTCATTGCTACTTGTTATTCGGGTGTTCATTTCTTTATGTTCTTATGCATGTTTTGTCGAATAAAATATTAATCCTCATTTTAGGTTATAGACACCTCATTTAAATAATTTTATTAATGTAATATATATCATATTTATTCATTAAATTCATTTATATAATCATTATTCAATGAAGATTATGTAGAACGATTCGCATCACATCGTGAAGATGGTAGGTCGTACGTACGCACGAGCGATTATAACATTCTCATGATCGTGGAATTGTATTGAAGTGCATGTATACTATTTAAGAATAAATATCACTTTACAATAATCATATATATTTATTCTTTACACAATTATACACATCCAAGTATGGTGGTGGTGGAAAACATATTACACCACAACGTGGAGATGGTATTCCTTACATATGCACGCGCGGTGATTTCGTTTTCCATAGGATAGATATAAGTTAAAATAGTGTTGTTTTATATTTATAAAAACATATCAGTATATGAGTTATACTGATGTTATTTCCTAATAATTAAACAACTAAATAAGAGGAAGTAGATGAAGAAATAAATTTTAAAGAATCAGTAACGGATATTACATCTTCTTCGACACGCCTCTTTGAAACCTCCTCTTAGGGTACTAAAATTGGCCTTTGAAGAAAAAAAAGTCCTCTAGTATCTTTCTAAGGAAGTTTAGAAGGAAAATATGCATGGGTTGGCTGAGCTTGAAGGCTCAAAATGGTGTGAGTCGGAGAGGGAGGAGGTGCCGGTTTATAAGGGAGAGAGGGGCACCTTTGGAATTATAAGAAATATTAATTTATAATAAATTCCAACCCCACTTAAAAACCACCAGAAATGACTCAAATCCGAAGATTATATGATATAGGGTTTTAATATCCTCAAACAATAAAATTTAGGCAAGTTGGGATTTTATTTCAAACAATATCAACTTGATTTATCCTTATATGATCTATTTAATTTTATTTGTGGTAATAATATTCTAAATTTCAAATCATTATAAATAATTATTAATATGTTGTGAATTGTCCATAATTGTATATTTTATTACATTTTCAGACATATAAATTTTAATTTATAATTTTTAAATATTTTTGTG
This sequence comes from Viscum album, assembly GCA_963277665.1. Classification (NCBI taxonomy): domain Eukaryota; kingdom Viridiplantae; phylum Streptophyta; class Magnoliopsida; order Santalales; family Viscaceae; genus Viscum; species Viscum album. The sequence goes on along the minus strand of OY728164.1, from coordinate 914,042,869 downwards.
ATATTTAAAAAAATTTATAATTTGTAATTTTTAAAAAATAACAATAGTGTCAATTTTGACACTATTCATTTATTTGAATTTAAATAAAATATATACAGAAGATATGTTCGAAATAAAATATTTAGTAGATTCATAAAATGTCATTTTTATCTATAAAATTAGTGGAGAACATTAAATAGTTCATATAATATTTATTTTAATACTTTTAAAATCATTTATTTGATATTTCAATCAATAAAATAATTTCAACATCACAATTGTGTCCTAATTAATGATACTTATTTAATCCCTAAAAATTAGAAATAAATTCATATGATGTAGATAAGTTTATTATTTTTCTAGGTACTATTAAAATCAGAAGTTTAATGATGTTTATCACTAAATTAAAATTATTACACTTATAAGATTTTAGAGAGTGACAAGTTGTCACTTTCTTTGGTTTTAATAATAATTATATTATTTCATGGTCAAAAGTCCATGAAATTAATCTAGTCTGACCCTTAGGTGATATGGGTCTACTTTTATTCATAAAATAGGATTTTTTCAAGTTTTAGGGTAATTTTATAATCTTATTTTTAACCTTAATTACCAGATTTACCTTTAATTGTAGTAAATAAAAATTAGCGTAGTTACTATTCATAATATCAAAAAAAATAAAAGTTACCCATTAACATAATTTGGACCCAATGAATTTAAATATGGAATCCATTTTTAAAATTTTAAAACACAGAACTTGCAGTAATTAATTTAAAATTAATCTCGTTGTTAAGAAAACATGTTTTAAATGTTAAAACATTGCCAAAGATTGAAATGCTTTTACTTATGAATTCAATGTAAAATTAATGGTAATTAAATACATTATATTAAATGGTAAAAATATATTATATTTATACGTTAAAACCATTAAATATTATAATTTAACCATATAAATTATTGTGATGAAAAAAGTTGTTTTAAATTAAAATATAGCGTGTTTTTACTATTCATTAAAATATGAAAGTTATCAGAATAATATGAAAATTTTATCCAAAGTAAATTTTTATATCCTGATTATAAATTAGAACATTATTTTTTCAAATTGAACTTATAAAAATGTCAATAACTATATTTAAATTGGGTTCACCATTAAAAGGCAGCAAAACTGCATTTTTTTAAAAATACTTATTTTACTGGAAATATTTATTTTGTTCTCATACCATGTTCTATAAAATGTGTAAGATAAATAATAATGTTATAAAACTAAAAATTTAGTTAATACTATTAATAACGGCTAGTTTATATAATAGTTTAATAACATATTGTTGTTTAGTGAAACTCGATATTGCGTATAACACACGCTATCGAGGAACGCTACTTTTGCGTATAACGCAAGCCAAGCATGTGTTGTGTGTAGTGAAAGATTCCTTTGATGTTGTGTATAACATAATACATTAAAAAAATATACTTCCCATAAAATATCAGGGTGTTACAAAAATAAAATATAAAAAATAAGTTAAATATATTATAGATGTATTTATTTAATATAATCCAAGAAGTGTGATTTATTAATTTTTTTGGTACAAAACACCCATGTGAATATATAAATATTTTTTTAGTAGAAAATTCATTCTATTTTAAAAGGGTGTTTACATTAATTTATAATTAATTTTTCAACAATTAATTAATTATAAATACATTTTTAAACCATATTTTCGTTATTTAGTCAATACTATTCATTCCAGTCATTCTAATGTCTAGGTTATAATTGTAACATTTAAATAATAAGATTTAGTTATTCAATTAGGCTCGATGTATTGTATCATGTACTCTATCAGACATTGTATTTGTTTTTAAAAACATGGGATGTTATATCCCCCATTTTTTGAAATTAAGTCTTTGCAATTCTGAACTCAAGGTCAAAAACTAGGTTTTTTACTTTATATTATAGCATTATTGTAATACCACATATGAAAAATGATTAATTACACTTAAAAATTAAAATAAATAAAGGGAAGGACAAAGGTCACATTAGGTAACACGTACATGGTCTCCAAGTAAGAAAACATGGACACGGAAGATAAAACTACCTCTCAAAGACTCATAGAAAGTGATAGAGAACATGATTATGTGAAATTAAACCATTAAAAAGCAAAAATATGATATGGGCCAAAAGACCATTGATAAAAATAAATGGACAACATTTTTTCTGAATGAATATTTTCATTTATTTGATGAATTATTTTACTACCAATATTTACAACATAGGGAAAAATACTTATTACAAAATTATATTTTCATAATTTAATAAACATCCACCACAAACTCATCTTTTACTCCCAATGATGTGTATTTAAGATGAATTTTTCATTCCAGAAGCACTAAAATTAACATCAAATAATTCAATAAAGAATTAATATTTATTTCTCTTTTTTAAATCCTTAACCAAAACCAAATTTTTTGATAATATAAGATAATTCCCCAAAAATAATAAACCATTGTACTCTAAAAAACTACATTTAAACTCAAAAATTAAATAGTAAAACCTAAAGTTTAACATAGACCATTTGATAAATATTTTTCCAAAAATTTCCTTAAAATTATCCAAACTATGAATAAAACCCAAAATTTAGAAGGATTTTATAACATAGTCATCCATGAAATTGTATTCAGTTAAATATAAAAGAAATCATTCACTTTTAATGTCCCATAACAAAATTAGTTACCATAATCACATATTCATCATAATAGGATAACGTTTTCCATAAATATCCTAAATTACCATGTTTTCATAGTATAAACATAAAAAATTAAAAAATATAACTCAAAATTTATTCATCAAATAAAATTCCATAGTATTATTTTGGTCGGAGTAAAGTACTAAAGTGGGGGGGAATTGTGTGTCTATAAATATTTATGTGGAAAAGTTTACTAAAAAATATTCCCCAATAAGAATGAATACAGGCTTGTTAATCAAGATAATAAGGTTATAATAGTTTGAATGTTCAAAAAACATCTCAGAAGATTGATTAATTTTTAGTAATATCAATGTGAGTTATTGATACAGCTTTTGAAGATATTATAATAAGGAAAATAGTTATAACTTGGATTCAAAAATTTCTATCAACATAAAATCTAGTTTTTCTGAAATGTACAGTAAAGAAGAGAAAAACTAAATTAAAAGGCATAGTAGATAAAACAATTGGTTTAGTCTCAAGATGAGACTTAATCAACTACACATTGTGATCACCTTCCACCAAGTATTATATATATATAAGAGGTTTATCCACACCATGGATTGGGGTAAAACAATAGTACACAAGATTGTCCAGGTCTCGCAACCTCTTTCACTGTTCTTCGTGGTTATAAACTAACATGTCACACAAAGAACTCTTTTACACTTATCTATGGTAGTAAATATATTTAATAAATTATGAGAGGAAGGATATCTTGTATCATTTAGTTTAATAGAGGAGACAATATGTGTTTTTAATAAAGACACACACACACTGCTAAAAATCTAAAAATAGTACACAACTAAGAAAAGATGGTGAGAAAGGATTATAAATGATATTAGTGTTATTATATGAAGCTCCGAACTTGTAGGGTGAAGAAGTTGAAAGTATCAATTCATCTTGTAAAAAACATAGTATCGCAAGTCTGGTTCTCTGGTTTCAGTTCGAAGATATGTTCTATGTATCTTGTGTTATTCTACAAAGATGTTTGATGCTCTGATCTATGGTAGTTCATCTTTCAAGGATCAATAGTACTTTGTGTGTTCTTCAGTGGTTTTTTCATGCATGAGTTCATTTTTTTTTTCAAAAAAGATCGTACATATCTCTATATATGTTTATGTATTTCATCTGTGGCTTATCATTCTTTTAGTTGAGGGTGCACATGTGGGAGCTGGCATGATGCATGTATTTTTCACCCTATAACTCGTACAGTCATGTGAAATTTCAATAAAGAAACATTAATGTTTTCAGTTCAATTTAATAACACGAATATGACCATTAGAGATTAAATTGAAAAATGAAAAAAGAATATAAAATAATGGTTTCACAGTTTTTCTTGAAAATATGTCAATTTGAAATGAAGTTACTTGGAAATGATGTCTTCTATTTTGCCTTTGAGCAATGAGATAGTCACGGTGCCACATCTATATTGACATCTGGAACCAGTTGCACAGATGCGGTGTTAGGATCACAGTGTCTCTGGTAGCGGTATCTAATCCTTTATTAAAACATAGACCGGTGCTTGATTCACAGTGTCAGTAGTAAGATATCAGGTCATGGTATTAGGTCACTATGTCTGGGTCAATGTGTCTGGTCACGGTATCGGGGTTACGGTGTCTGGGTTACGGTATCTGGGTCATAGTATCAGGTTCACAGTGTCTGGTCACGGTATAAGGGTCATAGTGTAAGGTCAGTGTGTCTAGTACATAGTTAAATATGGTATCTAGGTCATGGTTTCTAGGACATATGGTTTCTCAGACTTATCCAAATATCATTAAATATTCTTAAGTAGTAACCTTCACAGAATGAATTAAACGTAATTTCTAGTAAAACTGTTGGGAAAACAATCCCTCAAGGTATCATTGAAGCATTTTTAAGGTGATTGTGTTTGTTGACAAATTGAACATCTGTGTGGTGATTGTTTACAAAGAAAAACAATGACATAAAAATTTGTTGAAAAAGAGGATTTCATGATTGAATGTAAAATTCAAGAGTTGTGGTCAATGATCCATGTTTTATTCAAGAACATCGATAAAGGAATGAATGATCTGGAGGCGGCATAAAAAGAACAGATACAAGTTTGCGCCAATTTCAAGTGTTTTCCAAATTTTTGGGCCTGAAAATGGTCAAATGAAGAAATGTGGTTTTTGGAAAAGTTACTTGCATTTAGTGTACATGAAGGCTTGGAAACTTTCACTCCATATGTTTCTCAAGATCAGATCATCAAAATATGGCAAAGGGATAAGTTTTGCGCAAGTATTGGTGGAGTCATGCAGGTGACTTGTGCACCATGAAGAGACTTGCCCGTCGATGCCTTAGAATCTTGAGAACTTGCGATCCTATGGTTTTTCAAGATCAGAAGATCAAAATATGGAAAATTAAATTGGTTCGTGCAAGTTTGGAAGTGGTTCATGCAAGTGAATTGCAGGGGAAGAGACTTGTGCACCGAGACTTGCGCGCCAACAGTTGACTTGGGCGTCGTCTCACAGGGTAGTCAAATTGCCTATAAATACTGGACCACCCCTCCTCATTATTTACCAGAGTTCAACAGTTTGAATATTTAGAGCTCCTGTTGCGCAAGTGAGGTGGTCGCGCAAGTGGTGGTATGTCGTGCAAGTGGGACTTGCGCGCCTGTGCTGGAAGTTGTACGCCAAGTGTGAGTTGCGCACCTTAGGTGGATTAGGCGAGGAAGGAAGTGAGTCACGCAAGTTTGGAGTCGGAAAATCTTGTGTCGCGCAAGTTTCTAAGGGGGAAATTCACGCCAGTTGTGACTTGTGCGCCGATACTTTCGCGTCGAGGTATAATTCCGCCCCAAGTAAGGTTGATTTCCCGGCCGTACTTTCGGTCCGCGTGGAAGCTGGAAGATTTCCTGATACCTTTGGTGCAAAGAGATATTCATCTACGGGTGAAAGTTTGACTTCAATAGATCATCTACATATAAAGGAAGATGCATTCTTTCATGAAAATGAAGAGACCTACAGGTCTATAAACTGTGAGTGGATCCTTTCCAGAGTAATGAGCGAAGGAAGAGGAAGAAGGTGACCCTCTCCACCAGTAGTGAGCCAGAGAGAGAGAAACAGGGAGTGAACCTTAGGAAAGCAGTGAGCTAACCCAAAACATTGTAAAGGCAGTGAGCCTGGGAATAGAATTGATCTATCTTGAACTATTGTATCCACATCTATTGAAGAATAGTGGAAATTGGTATGACCGGCAACTTGTCGGTGTATGCTCCTTGGACGTAGCCCAATGAGGGTAAACCAAGTAAAAATCTATGTGTATGCCTGCATACTTCCCTGAATTTCATTTAAAGCACCATCATCAGATAAAGAAGAAAATAAGTGATCATAATAAACACAAAAGTGAAAACAAAGTGACCCTTATAATAAAGAGGTCAAGATCCAGTGGGACAGGAAGAACTTTGAAAAAGAATATCCATACCCTGATTCACCCCCACCCCTCAGGGTATATAGGCCCATATTGGTCCTAACAAAAACAGAATAGACAAATATTAAGCGTAACTTGTGATATTTTGAATTTAAAATAGTAATCATGGAATTATAAGAAATCCCGCCTGATTTAAACATGATTAGAATGATTTTCATGACTAGTGATCATTATAACATGATCAAAAAGGAGGATTCCAAAAATCTCCCCCTTTTTGATGATCACAAATCATAGCATGTATGAACTATTAAAAAGTGAATATAGTCATTCTGATATCTCCCCATTTTGGGATTATCAAAAAAGACAATAAGAAACACCAAATAAGGGTAAAGCTAAAGGCAAATAGCAACAAGGAACATTTCATTGGAAACAAAAAAAAAAGATAAAATACAGTGTAGACATAGTACAAAGGAAATAAATAAATAACATTTAAATAGAGTATAAACTCTTCACTTATCCTCAGAGGTAGTATAATTCTATTTTCTATTGGATGAATTAGTAGGAGGAGCCACAGTAGAAGAAGAGGAGGTAGTGGTGGAGACTGATCTAATGTTGAGAGAAGAAAGAGGAACACCTTCAAAAACAGAAGGGGGAAGAGTGTAGTTGGTCTAAGAATGAGGAACAGATTGTTCCAGAATAATAGTATGGATCTAGCTCATAACCTGAGATAAAGACATGTTAGTAGAAGAAAAATCAGTTGATGAAGAAGGTGTGGAACCAGGTCTCAACGGAGTAGCTGCAGGAGCAACTATAGTAATTCTTTGAATGTAGAGATAAGGCTTCAACAAATTAATGAAATCAGTGATGACCTCACCAACATACTACATTGCTTTTTCAAAGTCATATTTATTCTCAATAAACTTCCCCAAGGTAGGTGTGAACTCTTTTATTTTCAGCACTTGTTCCTTAAATGCTCGAGTCACAAGAGGCATTTTTAAAATTTCCACAAGGTACATCAAATTAGTTTTCAATTAATGATTTTCATAGATCCTTTTGAATTAAAAATCCACATTCTTTTTATTCTCATCCTAGGCTATAAAAGCTTCCTTTGAGTATAGTTGAACCATGTTATGGACATGTTCACTATTTTGAACAATTTTTTAGAGGCTTTTATGAACAGATGGACTTTTCTATTATTAATGTTCTTCTTGAATAACCTTTCGTAGAACTACACTAACTGACTGAGATGATTGAGCAGGTTTGGATGAGGAGGAACAAGTTGAGATGGCTTCAGATGGTTTAGGAAATCTCTTGACAAAAATATCAATATTGTCCTTGAAAATAATGGGCAAGGCATCAATTGGGGTTGCTCATTTTAAAACTTCTTTTCCCAACTTGTCATTATTTGTATTTATTTTCTCAACAACAGCTACCATATTTGGTCAAATCAGTGATTTAACCTTTTAACCTATCTTTTCAGCATCTTCTGTGCTAAATCGAGCAACATGAGGTTCCAAAGATTCAAACTCTTTCTTCATTCCCTAAAAAATACATTAAAGATCTTACTTATTCTCTTAGTTGCTGATTTTCAATTATTTATTCTTAAATTTCATGAAACATACGAGGTTGAGTTTTCCATATCATTTTATCCAAAATCATAATATCATAAAGTAAGATTAGAAGAGTTATAGGAAGAGTTTGAGCTTTCAAAGTTTTCTCAAAGCTAGCCAAAATATTTTCTCTAAACACCTTTAAATCTACATGGCTTATAGAGCTTGGGGATTCTTGAGCGCTCTCGGGTTAAGAGACCTCAATAGTTTCAGGATCCTTTGTGGGTATTACTCCTAGTAAAGAAAAATAATTCAATTAAAAAATTGTTTTAAGATCAATATTTCTTATTGAGGCGACTTGAGAGTTTGATACATCAACATAGTGAGGGAATTTATAAACATTGTCTATAGGGCTTGTCTCAATAGAGCATTATTCTTGAGTAGTTTCCAAAATGGGGTTTTTCTCCCCCTAAAATTTTACACCAGCTCTAACAGTAAGAGACACATTATCTCACAATATTTACACATTTTAAACAAATTCATGATCACCCATTTATGTTATAGCTTGATAAAAATCTTGGTTCATTATTTCTTCAGCTGACAAGATTAGTTCTGGCTCAACTTGTTCTTCAGAACTTTTCACATTAGTAGGACCTTCCCCAAAAACAGGTTCTTCTAGATTTTCCATAGGAATATCTTTCTCTTCCAGACCAGTAGCATATCTTTATTTATCAACAAATCCTTTATCAATTATTTCTTCACCAAATAGTTTTCATAAACTTTTTGTTCAGGTAATCCACTATCTTCTTCTAAGATAGTCTTGTCCACATATATAGCTTTGTAATCCTCTGCTTCTTGACATGATCATTTCCCTAACTCATCAGATTCTAGGCCAAGGTTACTCTTGTCATTAGTCCTTGACGGATTTTCAATGGTCATGATCTTTTCATATAGCTTTTCATTGTCCTCTACCCAAGACTTTTTCTAATAAATCTAGTTTATCTTTATTTAATAGTGTATATTTTGAGATATAGAACTCATAACCATCAATAACTTCTTGTTTCAGGCCAAATACTCCTTTAGCAGAAAGAATTGTAGAGATTACTCTTGAATTAGACAAAGAGGTAAGCTTTTAAATTGTCTTGATCAATTAAAACATGTGAGGTAAAATATACTTACACATATTAATCTTATTCCCATTCTTCATAAGATGTATCAAGAATACATATTGATACTTAAGAGTATAAAAATACCCTTTTCTTGGACTAACAAGTTTGTGGAAATACTTAAACAGTAGCCTTGTCTCACCATCCAACTCACCAGAAATTTCTATTCTTTTCTTCTTATTTCCAGTTAAACTTTTCCAAGATTCTTCCAGGAAGAAAATATCCCTGGGATGAGGAGGTTCTCACAGTTGATCCTCGCATATTTTTTTTGAGGTATCCTTATGCAGGAATCCCAAAACCTTGAGGAAAAATTACACCTTTGACCATTAATCTAATTTCATACAACAAAGATATCTTCAGTATTGAATGAAAATTAGACATACTGATAAAACTAAGAGATAAGTTTTGGATAAATGGGTTGTTTTTTCTTAGTAAAGTAGTCCAACCAACCTTGTTCAATCAGAACATCCAAGACCATCGACTTACATGATAGTAGCCACATCTGGCATACTTTATTTTCTAGCATGGATACTCTATTTACAGAACCAGGATTCAGCGGTCCTTCAAGTGCTATTCTAAGTACATTTCTTACCTTCTTGGGAGACCATATCTTCTCAGGAGTCAATGAAGAGGGTCACTTCATTTTGGTCATAAAACATCAAGTTTATAAAGGATAAAAAATTTAAAGAGATAAGGAGATTTGTATGGAAAGGGATTTGATTTCGAGTGTGGAAAGCTTGAGTAAAGACAGAAGTGAAAAATACTAGTTTTTATCATTTTTTATGTCCAAAAATCTTAAACAAAAATATGTGGTAAAAGAATAATAAAATAATCTACAGTGATACAAGAAATAAAAATAGAAAACTGAGTCATTACGGTGATACTAGAATAGGTTGTCACAGTTTCATCCTTACTGTATGACTCCGAACGGTGTGTCCGTATCATTTGAGACAATAAGTACAGAATAGTAACTGATAGATAGTAACTGTGAGACCATAAATAAGAAATAAAAACTTCATGACAATAATCGTGTGGAACTGTGAAGCATGAAAATTTAAACTGTGAAACAGTTAGTTCAAGACCATAATCCTTTCAGTTAAAACTTATCATCCCTAATTAATGTATGATTTAATTTATCCTTTCAGAATTTAATGGTTCAGTGAATATATCAACAAACTGATATTTAGTTCCAATGAATTCCCAAGTGATATCACCTTTTTGATAATGGTTTCTCAAAAAGTGATGTCTTGCATCAATATGTTTTGTCATGGATTGTGAAACAAGATTATTTGAAATTTTAATATCACTTATATTGTAACAATTTATAGCTACATGTCTGAATTGATATCCATAGTATAGTAATATGTGTTTTATCCTCAAAATTTGGGCACAACAACTACAAGCAGCTATGTATTTAGTTTCAATAGAAAATAATGCAACAGAGTTTTGTTTCTTACTACACCATGACACTAGAGACCTTCATAAAATGTGACATGTTATAGAGGTTCATTTTCTATCTAACTTACAACCACCAAAATCAGTGTCAAAATAGATAACTAACTCAAATGTTTGTCATCTAGGATAGAACAGTCCCAGATTAGGGGTATGTTTGAGGTATTTGAAAATCCCTTTAATAGCATTTAAATGTGATTCTTTAGGATTTTATTGAATATGATCAAACATAAATACACTAAACATAATATCAGTTTGGATAGTAGTTAGTTAGAGTAAGTTTATAATCATTCCTCTATAAGTAGTTTGATCAACAGATTTTCCATCTTTATCAAGATCCAACTTACAATTAGTACTCATTGGAGTATCACTACTTTTAGTTCTATCCAAGACAAAATGTTTTAGAATATATTTAGTATATTTTTACTGAATTAAAATAATGCCATATTTATTTTGAAATATTTTAAATCCATGAAGGAATTTTAGTTCACCCATTAAACTCATTTCAAATTCATTTTGCATCATTTTATAAAACTCAATACATAAAAAACCATAAATATCCAAAATTAATATCATCAACATAAATTTTAAGTACTAGAACATCATTGGAAATTTGTTTTATAAAAATATTAGGATCAGATATACCTTTTGTAAAACATTTGGAAATAATTAAAGTGCATAATCTATAATACTAAGCTCTTGGGTCTTTCTGTAAACCATACATAGATTTTTATAATTTAAAAACATGATTTGTAAAGTGAGGGTTTTTGAAACCAGAGGGTTGTTTAAAAAAACATCCTTAGCTTTAGAACCATTTATTAATTCACTCTTTACATCTATTTGATATAATTTGATATTTATATGTGTTTCATATTCAAGAAATATTCTATTTCCTTCATGTCTAGATACTAGTGAAAAGGTCTCATCATATTCAATTCCTTATTCTTGATTATAGCCTTGTGCAACCAATCTAGCTTTGTTTCTAACTATGTTACCATCTCATCTACTTTATTTCTAAACACCCACTTAGTTCCTATGGTAAAAAAAATTTGGTCTATCAACATGTTTCCAAAAAAAATTCCTTTCAAACTGATTAAGTTCATCCTGAATATTCATCACCCAAAATTCATCATTGATAGAATCATAGAGGTTTTTAGGTTCAATTTGTGAAAAGAAATCTTTATGTTCAACATAATTTCTAAGAGAATATATTCTTTGTGTTCATCAATCTAGATCTCAAACTAAAGAATATAAGGGATGGTTCTAGTTGGTCTAGATAAGGTAGGGTTGGTTATTTATGGTTCATCACATTTTTTTGGTTCATTATGGCTTGAATATTGATAGTTTCTTAAACTAGAAGTTTTCACAGATTCCTTTAGATGATTTTTAGAGGATTTATCATTAATTTCAAGATTTGACATATCATCCTCAAGATTATCTAGAGAGGTCTTAGGCACTTGTGGATTTGTCTCATAAAACTTTACATAGACAGATTATTCCACACATTTAGTTCTATTGTTAAAAACTCTATAGGATTTACTAGAGCTTGAATATCCTATAAAAAATCCTTCATCACTCTTGGATGAATTTTTTTCAAGATTTTACTTAGTATTAAGTATATAAACTTTGAAACCAATGAATTTGAAGTATCTTACTTTGGTTTTTCTATTATTCTCTAACTCAAATGGAGTTCTTTTAAGAATAGGTATTATCAACACAATTTTTATAATATATATGATTTATTTATATCTTCATCCCAAAAATAAATAGATAAGTCATATTCACTAAGCATGGTTCGTGAAATTTCTTTCAAGGTCATATTTATTCTTTCTATAACTCCATTTTGTTGAGCTGTTCTTGGATAAGAGAAAGTATGATTATATCCGTTTTTTTAGAAAAAGGATTCAAACTCTTGATTTTAAAACTCATGGGTAGGGTCACTTCTTAGATATTTATTTTTAATCCCGCTGAAAGTTTATACATTTTTAGCATACTTGGTGAAGTGAGAGTAGGATTCAATTTTGTGAGCTAAGAAGAAGGTCCAAGTATACCTATAAAATTCATCTACAAGAACATAATCACAGTGTTTATCATTTGAACTTGAAGCTCTAGATTGTCCAAATGAATCTATGTGAACCAACTCAAGAGGTTGAGAAGTTGAAACTTATTTCTTTGGTTTGAAGGAAAATTTTGGTTGTTTTCCCTTTTGACAAGGATTACAGACATTATCATTTTGAAACACTAGTTTGGGAAGATCTTTTACTAAATGTTTTCTAGTTAGCATTCTATGGGAGTGAATATTGTAGTTTCTTAGTCTTATATGCCAAATCCAAGACTCTTTCTGAAATACACATAAAAATGAAGCATTTTGAGAAACTAAAGAATCCATGTTAATAGAATATACATTTTCAATTCATAATGTAGAAAATACTAATTTATTTTAAAAATTAATATAATTATAAGAATTATTTTCAAAATTAACATGAACTCCATCATCACATAATGGTGAAATAATAATAAAAATATATTTCATTACTTAAAAAAAAGTACTTTAATATTTAAAATTGAGTTAGGGTTACTGATTTGTCCTAGGCCAATGCATTTTCCTCTAGCATTTTCATCAAAAGTAACATTCCCACCATAAATATTTATTTGGTTCATGAAGACTGAATAATCTCTTATCATGTGTATTGAACAACCACTGTCCAAGTACTATAATCTTTTGCAGGAGCTCTTTGAACAATTTTCTTACAAAATACTTATATAAAGACAGACTTTGGTACGCATATTTTTTTGGGTCTACTAATATTAGTAACTAGTGCTTTAGGAACCCACATCTACCTCATAGGATTCCTATAAGAATTATATAAAGTATTTGAAAAACTTACTTTATTTATTCTAGATAAGCTCAAAATTGTAGAGTATGTATCATATTTTGAACTAGCAGAATATTTTCCTGAACTGGAAATAAAGCTATATGTTCTAGATTTAGAAACAAAATAGGGTTTTCCAAAATTTATTTTACCAGGTTGATAGCCAATACTAGTAATATATTTTTTGGAAATTTGTTTACCTAGAATTTGTACCAAAACATCATTACCATTATTGTATCATTAAAGATCCTTTTTCAATTCTGATTAGATAGCATTAATTCATTGTTATATTTGATTAATTGGACATTTTTCTCTCTTTCTACAAAAATTTCAAATTTAACAGTTGAGGAAAGATCATATTGTCTTTTTAAAGACTTTTCTATATCATTTAGTTCATTACATGTCTCTCCAATCATATTTTAATAATCTAACATATCTATTTTAGACATATTTTCAGAATCACTTTCTTCTTCACAATAATTTGAATTCTGTATAGGAGAGTTTAGGGTTACCTCAGATGTGTTTTTCATGAAACACATATTGGATTTTTTATCCTATTTATCATGTGAAGACTCTCAGTCACTTTAAATATTCTCAATGTCACTCCATGTTTCTTTCATTTCCTTTTTATACTTCAGATTAGGAAAGTCAACCTTTACATGTCCCTTTCACTTAAATTCGTAACATACTATCACCTTAGACTTTTCATTTCTTTTCAAATCCTTCATCCATCTTCCTTTATGATCATATATTCCATTGAAGTTAGGCTTTTAGAATAATTTTTCCTTTTGTAAAACTTCTTAAACCTTCTGGATAATTGATCCATCTCCTCATCACTATCATGTGATGATTTTTCACTATTAGAAATTTCTTCATAGGGTTTTATTTTATCATTTTCTTTCTGTTTAGAGGTATTGGTCTTAAATGACACAAATTTTCTTATGTAATCCACTTCTGTCTTGTTTACTTTCAGATATTCCTCATGCATAATTTTTTTTCAATGAGTTCTTTAATAGGTAATTTGTTGTTGTCACATGATTATCTAATAGAAATAGATGTTCCTCTTCATTTTTTAGGTCAGAATCTGATAATCAACATGATTTGTTCTTTGGTTGTAACTTCTCTTTCCAGAGATATCATTGTGTAGAAAATTTCATTGAACCTGATATACAAGTCATAAATAGGCTCATAAGGCTTCATTTTAAAGTTATTGTATTTAATATTATAAGTATTAAGTCTCATTCCTTTCATATTATTGGTTCCCTCATGTGAGACAAACAATATATCCCAAATTTTATGGGAAGTTTTAAACGTAGATATTCTGTTAAATTATACATATCTTAAAGAGTAGTGTAAGGAATTCATGGCTTTGAAGTTATTGTTATAATCATTCTTGGTTGGTTCATCCTGAGTATTTCTAGATGTAGCAGGAATCTTATACTCATTTATAATTGAAGAACAAATTTCAAAACCTATACTTTCTAAATGCATTTTCATCTTAATTTTCCATTCGGCATAATTAGTTCCATTAAAGAATAGAGTTTTGTTTGTTGTAGCACCTTATTGTATATTTTTCCATAGTAAAGAAATACTTTTAAAGATCAAGAAATTTAGAACTAACAAAAAAATTAGATATTTTACATACAACAAAAATCACAATTGAAATGTTTTTAAAACAGAGCATTAATAAGAATAAACTAATCTGATACTAAATATTGGTTAGAGTAGAGTACTCAAGAGGGGGTGAATTAAGTATATATAAAATTTTATATTAAAATGTTTACGTAAAAATATTACCTAATAAGAATGAATGTAGGAAAAATAATCAAGGTAATATGATAATAGTAGTTTTACTATTCAAATAACTTCTCAAAAGATTGATTATTTCTCAGTAATATCAATATGCGTTATTGATACATCTTTTGATGCTATTCTAACAAGGAAAAATAGTTATAACTTCTCTCCAAAACTAAATATCAAAGTAAAATCTTGTTTATTTGAAATTTACAGTAAAGCAGAGAAAATATAAATTAAAATGAACAGTAGATAAAACTAGTGCTTCAGTCTCAAGCCAAGACGTAATCCACTCTACTTACTAATCACCTACCACCAAGATGTCTATATAGACAATAGATTAATTCACACGCTAGATTGGGGGGAAAAAATAGTACTCAGGACTATCCAGGTTACATGACCTCTTCCATTGTTCTTTGTGGGTATAAACTACTTGGTCACACAAGGACCTCTTCCACACTTTTCTTGGGTAGTAAATATATGTAATAAGATATGAGAGGAAGGATATATTTTATCTTTGATTTTAACACAGGAGATGGTGTGTGTTTTTAATACAGACACACACACTGTTCGAAATCTAAAAATAGTATAAAACAGATCAAAGATCATGATAAAGGATTAGAAATACTATGAGTGTTATTCTATGAAACTCCGGACTTATAGGATGAAGCAGATGCATTTATTAAGTCCTCTTGTGAAAAACAAAGTATTGCAAGTCTGGAGCTCTGGTTTTAGTTCAAAGATGTGAGCTATGTATCTTGGGTTCTTTTATAAAGATGTTTAAATCTATGATATATGGTAGTTCAACATTTAGGAATCGATAGAAAATTGTGTGTTCTTCAGTGGTATTTTTCATGCATGTGTTTGTTTTTTCAAAAATTCTTGCACATCTCTCCGTATATGTGTATGTGTTTTAGCAGCATCTTATATTCCTTTTAATTAAGGGGGAACATATTGGAGCCGAAAAGATGCATGTATTCTACACCTCATACCTTGTATAGTTAGGTGAAATGTCTAAAAATTAACATTAATTTTGTTAATTCCATTTAATAACTTGAATATGACTATTAGAAATTAAATTCAAAATAATAAAAGAATATTAAAGAACGGTGTCATTGTTTTTCTTGAAATGGTTTCACTTGGAAATGGTGTCACATGGAAATGGTGTCTTCCCCTTTTCCTTCGAGTGATGAGACAGTCATGGAACCACAACTATGTTTTCATTTGGAACCAGTGGCACAGATGTGATGTTAGGATCAGGATATCTCTAGTAGTAGGGTATAATCCTTTGTTAAAACTTTGACCGATGCTTGAGTCAGGGAATCAAGAACACAGTATTAGTTCATGGTGTCTGGGTCACTATTTCTTCTCATGGAATCTAGGTTACGATATCTAGGTTATGGTATCTGGGTCATGGTTTCTAGGTCACGGTATCATATTCACGGTTTCTGGTCACAATATCAGGGTCATGGTGTCAGGTCACAGTGATTGGGACTTATCCAAATATGGTATCTGTGTCACGGTGTCTGGGACTTACAAATTCTTAGAATTATCCAAATATCTATAAAAATTCTTAAGAAATAACCTTCAAATAATTAATTAAATGTAATTTCTCTTAAAACATAATAGACAAAGATTAAGAATAACTTGTGAGGTTTTTAATTTTAACCAATAATCATGGAATCATAAGAAGACCAACCTGATTTAAACATGATTAGCATTAATTTCATGATTTTTTAACATTAAAACATGTTCAAATATTTGGATTCTAACATGTTTTATATATCTAGATCATATATGGTTCCCAAAATAATGAGCATCTTCTAAAACAACATTAATCAGTTAATCACCAATTCATTTCCTAATCTCAAGGTTATCTACTCAATAAAAAAGTTGTTTCAAAAATAAACATATTATTTATAAATAAAATCATACAACTAGTGAGACAAATTCATACTAATCAGGACTTCTCCTAGGAAAATGATAGGTGATGAACTCTTATCTTCTTTTGATTGTGGGTTCTATTACAGTGGTCTTGTTGGATGCGAAGGGTTATCACCCATCCTGTGGGTTGACCTTTTTTTGAAACTACATTAATATAAACTTTATAAAAATATTTAAATTTAAGAAACATTATAAAAAATAAGCTTAATATATTTTACCCTAAAATTTTATATCATAAAATTCATTTTCATTCCCAAAATAATAAAAAACAATTACCGAAAAATGACTCCAGAAATTCCATTAATAAAATTAAATTTTCATAACATAATTTCTTAAAAATTGGTTTATTTTACATTTTAATTATCATCAACATTATAATTATAATAAAATGTTGATATCCCTAAATCTTATGAAAAAATCCTAATATCCAATGCTTTTTAATCCATTCTCTCATATAGACTATAAGGAATCAACCTTAAACATAACTTATTCTAGTTTGTTTAAACCATAAATCACATACTTTTTCCAATTTACTTTTATATATATAGTTCTAATGAATTTATATAAATTCATGCATTGTAAAATTATACATTATAAGTGGATAATTATACTCGGTTTCCTTTTTTAATCCAAAGGAAACCATTTTAAAATGAAACCTGATTTTTTCATGAAAATATACATAACATTCATCAGGAATTACAACATCATTTTACCCATACTTATACCCTTTTAAATACATTTCAACATATTGTATGATAACCAAAAACTCAATAATGGATATAAACAAATAAATTTTATTCCTATGAAAACATTAAAACTTATTAAAAACCATTTTCTTAAAAACTCATTAGTATGAATAGGAAAGTCACATTTGTGCCTTGGGATATCATTACCAAATCACAGAAAAGTTTACCCTAAATAATTGAATAACCATATGGTCTACTTCCACCTCTATATTACCCAATCCATTATAAATCTATATTTGGTCACCCTTCATATAAGCTATATCAGTGTCACCCTTCCTACATGGGCTATAATGGGGATAAAGCCTTTATATAAGAAATATCAAGTTCACCCAAGTGATATAATGTTGATAAACCCATATTTTATAATAACCATGTACTAAATAATTAATAAACCCCTTAAAAATATTTTAAACCCATAAGTAAGATAATTTTAGATATCAACATTCCATTTTCATGTAAAAAAATTTTAAAATAAAAAATTCATACACATAATAGTGAAATATTTATATTCCAAATGAAAAATGAAAAAATATAAAGAAAAAATTAAATTAATAAATCTTCTTCAAGGAGAGATATATAATTAATTTTATATAAGTTAAAAAACATTAATTTATACTTTTTAAAAAGAATATTATATGAGTCTTTTTAAAAGAAATACCCTTACCTTTAGTCTTACTCATCACATACAATTTATATGTTCTAGAATAATAAGCATAGGTTTGTTATTAACATTCTTGATAAACTTATTAGTGTTTATTATTCCTTTTATATCACTTATTATCATGATATAATAGTTAATTAAATATTTATTTTCTTGTTGGATGTTGTTTTGATATTCGGTACTTGAGTTCAAAGTGACTTTGGTCTGATGTCATTAATCAAAGTGATCATTAGCCCAAAATATATAAGATAATATCCATTATTCTATAATATCTTTTATAAATTAATAATAATTTAAAATCAAACCATTTATTTATGGTTATGAAAAATTTCTATCATTATAATCATTGAGACGGTGGGCTAAACATACACATTAGTAACATTTCCATTTTTCACTGATCATTATGGAAAGAATTTAATTATTTTTTTAATTTACATAATGATAATAATATCAAAAAAATACTATTATTCATATAAATAAATACATATATATCATCCCTATGATTTGGTGATAAAAAATAAATCATATCACTTCATGGAGGTGGTAGTTCACACCTACGCATGAACACGATAATCATTTTTATGTGCATGGAAATGTAAGAACATAAGTGGTATATTATTCCTCAATAATGAAAAAAATTTCATGAGTATAATTGAAAAAAAAAATTAATTCTATCAATATAATATGTCTTGAGAGACTATTAGGGAAAAAAATTATATCAGATTGTGAGGTGGTAATCTGTCACACACAAAAAAGAATAATTTGTTCCCCATGTGATGGAATTGGAGACTGATTTGTGTGATAATATTAACATAACATAATATCATTATATATAGGATACATAATTTATTATATCATCTTGGTAAAATAATAATTTATGTATGTGTGAGAATAAATCAAAAAAAACACTGAATTAAAAATTATTGATCCTCTTCGGATGATGACCTTTGATTAACGCCTTAAAACCTCAAAGAAGGGTGTTCCACCTAAATAAAGGCCTCTATAATGATGGTAGGTATTATATTAAGGTATTTTGGAATATATTGTCCAAACCCAATAAGTTTTGACTTGTTAAGAAATGTTATGATTTAGTTCCATTTTATATTAGAGGGGAGGTGCACTCTTGGCTATCATCAAAGTAATAAATAAATATAAATTAACATCCTTTTATAAATGGATCCAAATTGAGTTAAGTATAATATATGATTCTTATGGGTATATATCCAATTATATAATAAAATTGTACCAGTTTTTATTATTTTTATATCCATACCTTTTTGTTTTAACCCTTGTATCATAGCTTAATATTTTACAGTGATATCATTAATTTGCTCTATCAGAGAAAATGTAATTATTTTAGAATACAAATCGACCAAAAAATGTGTAATTTATGAAATTTTGAGTCATATAAAAATATTTTTTATATTTTTTTTATGTTTTTTATGTTTTATATCATCTAATTAAATATTATTTAATTTAATGTATAAATAATTTCTATTTTAACACTATTCATTAAATGACCTTTTAAAAATATCATAAAAACATAATATGTTAGAACCAACTCTTTTAAAACATCACTAACATGTAAAATTTATTCATAGAACTATTTAATGACAGAAATTATATTAAATCATATTTATTTAATATTTTTAATATCATTTATTTGATATTTCCACTAGTTAAACTTTTACTCCATCATCAATATGTCACCCTTTAATTTGATTAGTAATTTACTAAAAATTATAAATTAATTACCATTATGTAGTTTAGAATTATATAATTATAAGAACCTTTTAATGTTAGATATATCACTTAAATAACACCATATTATAATTTTTATAGTTTTGATAAACATATGTATTCCCTCTTTGTCATTACTTTAAATAAGATATTATAAATGTCATATTCATACTCAAGTGGATTAAAAAGAATATTATTTCAACCCAATAATTCTTTAGAACCAAAAATACTCATAAAATAAATTTAGGACACATTTTATGGTATTTTAATGTTAGTTATAATATTATTTTTACTTTTAATTACCTGAATTACCATTATGTGTGGTGGTAAAAATAATTACTACGATTACTATTTGGAATAACGAAAAATAAAAGGTACCTATTTAATAAATTTTAAAGGTTATATTTTACATGTAGAATCCATTTTTTAAAATTAGAAAAAAAAAATTGTGATTAATTAAAAATGAATCTAGTTGACAGAATGAGAAAATGTGTTTTTAAAGTAAAAACATTCAAAAGTTCACCAAGTTTTTATATCCAATTTAAATTAGAAATTGATTTCAATGGAATAAATTGTATTATCTGGTAAAAATGGACTAATTGTAATTTAAAACCAATTAAATATATATTTCAACACTATAAATTATATTGAAGAAAAATCAGTTTCAATTTAAAATGAAATGTTTTTCACTATTCATCAAAAAAGGAATCTTATTAGAAAAATAAAAAAATTAACCAAAAGAAAATTTTGATACTCCTATTTCAAATAATAAGTTTAATTTTTCAAATATAACTTTTTAAATATTCAAATACAATATTTTAAATAGGTTTTCCACCAAAAGGTGACAAATATACTGTTTATTTAAATAACACTTTTATCCATAAAATTGAATTTGTTCTTATTCCATTTCTAGAAAAACCATAAGATAAATTTAAAAAATTAAATTATATATATCATATATATTCATTAATAAAATAAAACAATAGTTAATTATTAATTTTTTAGTATAGAAAATCTTGTGAATATTTAATTATTTTTTCAAAAAAAACATTTTATTTTAAAAATGGGTTTACATTCATTTATAGTTAATTAGTCCCCAATGAGTTAATTAAATATATATGTGTAAACCATATATTCATAATTTAGTTATTACCATTTATTCTGGCCATTCAAACATCTATGTTATAATTTCATGATTTAAATAATAATATTCATTTGTTTTTATAGACTCGATGTAGGGTATCACGTATGCTATAATGAAAAGTATTTATTTTTAAAAATTTGGTTGTAATAGTTGGATCCTATTTGGGGGTAAATCATAGATATCGATTGGATACAATTAGTAGTGTTGTCCCATACAGCCTCACCACTTCTCTAATGTAAATTCTTACAAGTTGATTGAGTAGGATTTCCAATAGAATCGCAATGAATTCTATAGTCTTTATAAGATGATCCACTAGAACCTAGATAACATTATTTCCACTTTAGGTCTTCATAAAACCATTGAAAAAGTCCATGGTGATGTTTTCTCATTTCCGTCTATGTATGGGTAATGGTTTCATCGGCCCCTTGGATTTTTTCCTTGAATCCTTCACTTGCAGACCTAAAATAAATCTGGATTAATACTTTATGATCATCTACCATATTTTTTCAACCAATAGTGCTTTTGGGGATCCTAATTCATCATCATGATTCATGGATGGATAGAGAAGGTCGAGCTATGTGCATCATCCAAAAACACATTATTTAGTTTTGGATTTGAAGATACAAATAGTCTTCACCCAAATCATATAAATCATTTTTCATTAACACTGAACTGCTAGGATTTTACTTTTCTTATATATTCTACTTATTTATAAATTCCCACATCATATCATTGACCATCCTTTATCCCATATATAAGGGATTGTTGAGAAATAATTTTTGAATTAACTGATTTTTTTCGATCCTTTATTATTAAAATGTACATCCTTTTAAAATCTAAGAAGTGTGGATCTCTCTCAATTATCATCCATGATATAATTACATGATCCTTTCAACTAAGATAGTATACCGCTTTATTCACATTCCCTGGATGGTAGTGATTTGAGCTGTTATATTCCTTGATTATCTCAAACAATATTTATTGTAGAATATTCAGCTATTTTTGTATAAATATGTACATGAGGCTTTTATGGTCCATATATTTTTCAAAATTCTCCCAAATGAGATAATTGCACTATATTTCCAATGAAAATATCACTAAAACATACTCTATATCATGTTTGGGGTAGTTGTTTCCGGAAAATTCATCTTCATTGAATCATAGGCTATCAATTTGTAATTTTTCATTAACACATAGCCACATCCCTTCTTCAAATAATCGCTTCATACCACAAAAATTCCATAACTTTTTGATACAGTGAGTATATGTGTAGTGATAAAACTCTTTTTACACTCATTGAATATTTCTTAACATTCGTTATTATGAACAAACATGACTCCATTCATAGTTATCTTGGTTAGTGGGTTTTACAATAATGGTAAATTTCTAAAAAATTGATAAAAATACCCAGATAATCCATGGAAACTGTAGATATATTTCACATACTTTAGCCTCATCTATCCTTCAATATCTTTTATATTTTTTTGGTCCAGGGATATACCATTTCTTGTGATAGTAATCCCCAATAATGGAAATCCTTCAAATATAATTCACATTTTCTATACTTGTAATATTGATTCTCCTTTCAAAGGGATTTTAACATAGTGCTCAGATTCTCCTTATCCTCCTCCTTACTATTTAATTATATAACAATATCATCAATAAAGACAACCAAATTTCTTTTCAAAATCTTCAAATACTATATTTATAAATTCTTTTAATATTTTAGTAGAAATAGTAATTCTAATTGGTATTACTATGAACTCATATTTCCTTTAATATGCATGAAAAGTATTCTTGGGGATATCCTCTTTATTCACCCTAATACGGTAATACCCAGGATGAAGATCCACCAAGGATAAGTATTGTTCTATAGGTAGAAGGTCGATCATGTCCTCAATCCTTGAAAAATGATACTTCTTCTCTATCGTGATCTTATTGAGCTCATGAAAATCAATGAAAAGGTAAATTAACCCATCCTTCTTCTTGGCCAAGAGGGCTGGTGTAGCCCATGCCGAAGATCTTGGGATTATGAACCCATTATCTAGATTCTCATATTTCTATTTCTTCAACTCTTCAAATTTCCCAACATCTATTCCTTTTAGATTCATATATTATTACAATTCCCTAGGTATAAGCTCAATTTAAAATTCAATGACTTGACTATGAGGATGACTATGTAATTTATTATGAAATGATTCATTATATTGCCTCACCATGTTAATTTATTCAAGGTTGATCCTATCTATAGACTCATTAATTTGATATTTATATATTCTTAATCATATGGAAAAAAATTTATTATTGATATGTTGGGGATAAATTATATTTATCCATCTCCTTGAATTTATACAGAATCATAAAGTGATTCATGATACAGAGCTTGATTTACTTATAATAAAATTTGATGTCATCTCTATATTGGGAATCCAATCCATGACCAGAATTTTATACAATTAAGCTAATGGGGGACTGATAATATTTCCATGAATAACATTTTGAAAATCATCAAAATGTGTTACATTATCATTGAATTTTTCACTGATGGTATAAAATTATTTTAGGTGGTGACTCGATGTTCTCAAATAACATAAAAGATATTCTAATATGGTATGGATTCAAATAAAACCTAACACACACAATTATTGATTATATGTTACATGTACATCAGTCATCATGATCCATTTACTCATAGGAATTTTCTTATTACCTTTTTATTTCAGTTTATTGATGCTCATCATGCTTTTCATCCCTTAGAATAGGGAATTTTCATTGATAATGACTAACATATCCAAATTAATGACATAGAACTATACATGGAACCTTATATTGGTCTTTTTAGATACATATTGTTATTTTTTTTCCATGAAAATTGGATAAATTATATCTTATCTTAAAACACTTTGACAATCTCAAAGTTCCATTGTGGAATTTCCCTTGGTGCCTCTTTCATCATTTTTTCATAAAAGAAATTGGGTATTATTTCCCTCATCACCCATATCATATTAAATTCCATGAGATGTTCTCTTCCTCTTCCTTGATGACATTGGGAATTAAACTATGTTCCAGTTTTAAATTGTAATTTTTTATAGATGTTTTTCATAATAACAATATTACATACATGATCTCACATCATATTGGTAATATCCTTTAGGAAGTCATCACATTTACCCTAATATTGGTTGTTTACTCGTTTCCCCTTATTTCGAGCCATTTCTGAAAAAAGGTGAAAATTATGGATGAGTTTTTGAAACCATTAAACACACCAATATGAATAAAATGATATTAACTAAATAACATATAAATTACATGTATTTCCTTAACTTTTTAATTTCTATATGTCAATCTATGTTATATATGATCTATTTCCAAACATATAATGTTATATAAACTTTTGGTTACTTTAATAATGATTTGTAATGACATTTTAAATTCACTAAAGAATATACCCTAGGTGTTTCAAACCATGTGTGTAGTAAGGCTCATTTTCATGCACAATTTCCCGATCTTATCTACCTCAATGCTTTGTTTTTTAGTTTTACCCCAATATACATATTTTCATGAGGTGAATCTACTTATTTTACCAAGCCTAGGATATATTTTCATGATAAAAAACATTTTCTATAGTTTACAAAAATCCTACTATTTTTCCTATACTTATTATCCCTAAGTATTTCACTAGAGTTTTCAAATCATAATTCCAAAAATAATGAAAATTTTCTGTTAATACCAACTATGAAACCTTCTATTTATTATATAATAATTCATGATTTATTATATACGATTACACATTATAAAATATAAAATATAAATAATTATAGTATACATGAGAATTAGGTACATTAAGTAACAAATTAAAACCTAAAATACATCATCTTTTTTGAAAATGTAATTAACATTATCTTATTATGGCATCATACTTAACACTTCATGGGTAAACCTGGGGACATACACAAGAAAGGGTTGATCTATGAAGTTGAGTAGGGGAATAAACATTAATTAACATGAAGAATCTAATATATCTTGTAAAATATTTATATCAATGGTTCATAAAATGGGTAAGAAAAATTAAAATTACAAATGAGGCATGATATAGCACGAACACATAAAGGCATCATGAAAATTTTGGAGACAAAAAAAATGAATCGCAAACATAGGTCAAGGATTTATACAAAGAAATAATGATGGAAAATATTTATGATGGATTAGATTCATTCATGAATCCCTTTCATGACATCTTATGATACAAATACACTACCCAATGCATTGGAGCTCTATATATTTCTGGGCACACCCATCACTTTCATTTCATTCTAATGCTTATGTGTGCCAAATAGATCATGCAACATGAATTCATTCCTCATAATATTTTATTATTTGATCAAGGACTATTGAATAAATACACGTATTTCCCATAAAAATGTATAAGGTTATAATTATGAATACCATTGACAGGAAATTAGTATGGTATTCACTAAACAATTGTCCTAGCAAGGAAAATCATAGTGAAATTCCATCATCATAACTGCATCACAAAACGATTCATAAAATTTATTAGTGAGAGAAAATGGGGTCTCTCTTTATTTGAACATAAAATGGACAATAATAGGTACACAAAAATATATATCTGACAGTAAGAAATTTTAAAATTGAAGGCATAAGATAATGAAGGGATTTGAAATAAGAGGAGAAATAAAATAACCATTACCTTGAGTGTGTGACTCCAAATTCATGGGAGGAGATTCTAGAGAGCGTGGTGAAACATTGGGAGAAATCTTGTAAAGAGAGGGATGATAATGGAAGTGATAAAAGTATTATTATTGAAGAAAAAAGGTCAATTGTGTGTGTTTAAGTAGTAAATGAGTGGGGAGTTATTTATCATTTCTCAAATATAGGTTTTGGACACTGTATAATAAAATAACCAAAGATGCATACCATACCTTGGTTTTCCCCATGGTTTTTTACAAATAGGGGTGGTTTTAATTTTTTTATATGTATAATGGACAAACATATTAAACTAATCCTTTTGATTATGTGTTGGTGATTCCTACTCTTAAGGAAATGATTTTAAAACCATAAAAGATATTATAGGATTTGTAGTATTAATAAATGATTTATAAAATTAATCTATTATATATAAAATAACGTTATTTTAAAGGTAAAAAATAAGTTTTTTTTGTGTTACCTTTATATTATTTATTATCCCACTTTTGGTTAATTAGAATGTCATAGTACACAATATATATTTATATAGTATTTAATTTTTACCTGAAAAATTGAATGTCTTCGAAAATTGTGAACAACTCAAAAAACGATAATTTTGAAATACAAATTCCAAAAATATTATTCATTTTATCAAAATAATTTTATTAATATATAAATTTTTACTTTTATAATAGAATAAAAATTTATTGAAAATGATGGGTTTTTTTACAATAACAGTTCATGAAAAAATAAAAAAATATTATATTTTACTTTATAATAATTCTATGATCTTTAATATTTTATAAAAATTATAATAATAATATTTTATTAAAATAATATTTATTTCAAAATACATTTATTCATTCAAATAAATTCCTTAACTGATTTATATTATTATCCAAAAACACAATTTTGGTTTTATTGTATCAAAATCATAATCAATTATAATGTAACAATAATAAAAAAATGTGAATAATATTATAATTAAAATTTAATATAGTTTTTAATATTATAATGGTTTTGATACATATCTCTTTAATACACTAGAAAATTCTTTATGGGCAAGGTTCAGGATTGTGATATTTTTATGGGGTGGTTTGTTGTACATGGTTTGGCTCGTGATCTTGATTTGCTGGAAATGTCAGCATAAATGCATTCACTATTAAATTGGTTGATGGATATCAGCATAGTCTTGGTAAAAGAAAATTCAAAATGATTTTGTCTCCCTCGTATGCCCTAATAAATGGGATTCAAATGATACGTTCTTACAAGTTGAAGCCATCACATCATTTGTTTGTGTAACTTGGATTTATTAAAACCCTATATTAATGTTAATCATTTTATCATTGTTTAATGACTATAGTATCAATGGTAATGATACTTACTTCTCATATATATTTGATATTATATAATAAATCAAAATAATTTAATATTCTTTCTATAACCATTTTACACACAATACATTTAATTATAACCCAAAGGGAATTTTTTTATAAAATTTCATGTCATTACACTATTAACCCTAACAAGTCAATGTACATTAATTATGATGGTGTCACAATGAGGATAATTGTGCCCATTGATATAGATTCATAGCACTATGTACATAGTGTACTAATGGAAACCCTTTTTGGATCATGTAAAGGTAATATTATAATATTCATTATATAGTTTATTGAAAAAATATTTTTACTTATTGATTTTTTTTTATTCGATTCATAGTTCATTTATTTTAGATGATCCCAGTAATAAATATGTTATAATTTCCATTGGAAATGTTTATATAGGTTTCTAGAGTCTTCTTACAATGTTAAATCATAGATATGTTTAGGGTAAAGTATTTACCCACCCAACAGTAAGTTATAAACACATTATATTATAGGAAAAAAATAATTCATTCATTATTTATCAGGATAAGAAATCATTTAATATAAATTGTAGTTGGTAGTATAATATTTGACATTATTGTTTTTAATAAATTTTAATCAAATTTATTAATTTATGAAACAAAAAAATATTACTTAATATAAAAAGCGTGCATCAAAATCAAGGTATCCATATCGCAATGTTAGGATAGAGTATTATTCACAAGAGAAGAAATTTTTATTAATTTAAAATAAATAATGAATGTTTTTTGTTATATGAAAAAACAAACATTAATTTTGTTATATGTATAATGATGAATCAAATTTCAAAGCCACTTCTATCCCACATAATATGTTGTGGAAGAAAGATCACATAAATAAGGACTGTAAATGAGTTTATTTAAACAAACAATCAGTTTTGGAAACAAATTTAATTATGAAAAAATATTAATTCTTTATTAATTAAAGAAGTATTATATAAAAATATCTATTTATTTTTATATGTTTTTAAATGGTGTAAACACAAGAATCAACATCAACCATACTAGAATAAAAACTGCATTCAGTAGATTTGATATGGTCGAAACAATATGATCGCATTAGAGGAGTTGGACATGGAGTGTCACCTAGGAAATATTTCAGGAATAGAAACCCATAATAAGATACATATAAGACAATGAAATGATTTCATGAAAAAGTAGATATTTTTTACGATATTATTGTCTAGTCTAGTTTTTAAGACTAATATATGAGAGATGATCAATGTGAACCTGCATTGGAAAAAATATCCACACATGGAGAACAAAATGACCCTTATATCTTTGGGGTTAGTCATTCCCCAAAAACAATATACCTTACCCAAGGTAACTAATTTTTTCATTACACGTGCTCCTAAATATGAATCAAACCAGTTATAATAACATTGTATTACTTCAATTATAAATATTATATTTTTATGTGATTTATATCTATCAATACACACACACCACCTTGTAGGGAGGGGTATGGTGTATAATATCCTAGGATATAAGATACACAATAAATAACTCCAGAAAAATCAAATGGGAGTGTGGATTTAGGTACTTTGGGATATAAAAACTGAAATTCATATTCCACTTAATGATATAGAAATTGAAAAGTTCAATGATGTTATTAGATTATTCATATCATACCCATATAATTTTACAAAGATACATTAGGTATGTTTTCAAAAAAAAATTTATAAAAAACCTATAAAAGATGATGAAAAAATTTCTGAAATTAGTTATGTTATTATAGATGGATAAATCAATGGGGAAACAGAAGGTCAAATCAAGAAAATATAGTTAATTGATCAATAAAGAAAAATGACTATCCATGATTCTGTTCTCCCTACCATTTCCACATCAATATTTATTATTATTACAACTTTATGAATATACAATAATTTAAGAAGAAATTATTTCTCACATTCCATATGAAGAATAAATATTAATAAAATTCATTATAGATTCACACATTCTAGAGAGTATAAATTAGATTCTCATGTTTGAATGGCTAGGATCCTCAATTGGGAATTCATACATAATGTAAATTTTCATAATATATATATCCAAATAATAATGTAATGTATTCATTAATTTTGATAACATATCATATTTTCTATAGGATCTTACATTACTACTATATAATGTGACATATGTATGAAGCATGATTTGGATTAATGAACCCATATATCATTTATACACATGAAACATAATTGGAGTTTGAAAAAAATGATAATAATAAATTTGATCAATATGATGTGACTGAGAAAACATAATAGAAAAAAAATTTATTAATTCCAAAAATGCAAGTATAGAACTGTAAAGTTTGTTCACATCAAATACATTTTTATTTGTTACATTAGTTATCTTTTTTTGATTTTTTGTTGCATTGGATGGTGGTCATGTTGAATTTCCATACCCTAAATATTTATTTTTTCCATCCAATTCATAGATATCAACAAAACTGACCATGCGCGATGTGTATTAGAATTTTTAATTCATTGAAATCAATATTTTATAAATCAAATTTAAATTTTGTGTTTTAATCTATTTTTAAGTATTAATTTAATTATGCTAGGAAGGTCAATAAATATTGCTACATCATGTCAAGAAGTTAGTTACTCAACATTAAAATCATGTGAATTACTTCAAATGGAAATATATTGAGGTATATATAGAAATATTTAACTATCAGAACATATTTTAAAATAATTTACATATTTTTCCCAATTTTTTACACTATACAAAGAATAATAATGGTAATGACTATGGATATTATATTTGAAAATATTTTAGAGAGATCATAAACTATGAAAATTCCATCATCCCCGAAGAGGTAATTCCTAAATGTAAGTAAAATATCATGATAAATATTTATTAATAATTTTTTATTTAAATATTCTCAGTAATACAAGGATTTTTTGTAACCCTTTTACTCAAAAAAATGTAAATTTATTTATAGATGAGTGTGTGGAATACATGGTGTCAGAATATTTTTAACCCAAAATTTTGGTGATTAACTTGAATGTTTGTGATCTAGTAGATTCTAGGACCATTGATATATATCTGGAGTCTATAGAATTTCTATCTGAATGATTATATATTGTTTTTTATCTATCTTTTGAGAAGAATTATAATAGTGGAAATCTATTTGTTTATAAAATAATTCAAAACATATGTGGTTATTGAATGTATAAATACATCACGAAGTGATCCCTTTATACTATTAATTTAGTCAATTTTCACATAATTTTTATAAATTTTTATTCAATTTTTTTTTTATTTTTTAAAAAATATTAGACTAAAACCCTCTCTCTGTTTCCATCATTATTGGTTTCTAAACTATAGAAGAAGATAACAATACAGTGGATTCACAATGGGTAGGGTGGAATTATATTAGATATATAATCATGAAAATGATTCAAGTTATAATATTAAAAATCTTATGTAATCCATATTGGTAACATGTCATGTTTATATTATTTAAATAGATTAACTAAAACTGATTCAATTTAATTCATGTGATGTGAAATTATATCGACCCAAAATTATATCACATAAAATTTATTAATCATTACATTAGTATAGGTGCTTAACCCATCCTTATTATTTATATGGATATAATATTACTATCTCTCCATAAAAAAAATGTGCCCAAAAGTTCATAACTATTATGTGTGCATGCATTAACTATATAAAATGATCCATGTTCACTAGCTCATTAATAAAACTCTCATCATCATTGAACATAAAAACACAGGAGAATTGAGATGTTACCTTTTTATTAACAATAATGATTATGTTATGTTATATTTTATCATCACCCACCATATTGAATAATAAATACTAATCTATTGCACAATCCAAGAAAAATTAGTGGATCCCCTAGATTCTCATGTAATTTTGATGGGGTAAATGGATATATTAATGTTTAGTACTATCAAAAGGTGTAGTAAATTTATAATGGAATTTAGTGACACTTAAAAATACATATTGGGTAAAAATAACTTCTTTTCCATTAATTAAGGTAAATGGATTATCATGGTGGTTTTAAACTCAATGATTTTGAAATGTAAAGATAAGTTTTATTATGATCCATAAAAACTAAAATGTAAATATTTATTCTAATTCAATCAATGAAATATAATGGGTTCACACTAATGGTTTATGTTTTCTAGGAATAAATATTGGGATACACTAATGTTTATTATAAAATAAGTATATATTATGTGTTATATTATTTTTTTTATAAAATGAGAAGAAAAATATAGATATATTTTTTTACACCTACCTAAATGGATTAATGTTTTTACAGGAATTTTTTTAATATCTGAATGTTATGTTATTGGAAAGTGGTTAGATATATAATGTTGTTGGGATTGAGCATCATAAATATTTTCTTTTAGGGTCATGTAAGATTGAAAAAATTCATTGTATGTTATTTTTATATTATGAATAATAATTTTATATTTATAACTATAACAAATTTACATTTATCTGTATCTACTTTTTTTAGTTAATTTTCTCCTCATTTTTATCCTACACAAATACTGTAAATTTTCAAAGAGATCATGATGAAATGATATCATCAATAAAGATGATTCACTTCATTACATTGATCATGAAAAAATGAATTCCTACTACCTATTTAGAAAATTGTATATCCATTTTATCTACTTTTTTATGTTAATTTCCATAACATTTTTGTCTAATAATTATTTTTTTACAAATATTTTAGGAAGTCATATTTTTCCTTTAATTGACTACAATACGAAGGAAAATAGTGAACATGTTCCAATAAGATGATTTATTTTATGAATCATCATATTTCCTCTTACATGGAAATGTAAAATTTCTTTCTATTCTAGTGTGAAGCAGATCATTGAAAGAAAAACACACATCACATACTAAATCAAAAACACCTCAATCTGATACAAATCTTGTTTTGTATAACTCAAACTATTTTTTTATTTTAAAATCTACTTTTTAGATAAAAATACACATCACAAACTCCAAACTATGAAAAAACATTCCCCGTGATAATGAATATATTGACCTATAACTATATTTTATAAAATAAATTTATTAAGTTAAAATTCAACATAGTTCGTTGGTTCTTTACTAATATTTAAAAGAATTTTTTAATTTCATAGGCTTAAAAATATTGATGTTTTAATAGTAAAATCATTTTTCATAGATGTAATTAATTCTTTAATATTTATGTTTAATTTATTTATTTTTCATATTACTTACATAAGAATTGTTTTCTTATACCTGTGGAATATATTTTTTTGAGTTGTGGTGGTATGTTCGAAGCTACTCATACTCATGAGAGATTGGAATTTTAGTCTAAAACTAGGATAATAAAAATAAGGAAATTGGTTAACAATTTATTTTACCATCATGAAAAGAATAATTTCGACTACTTATTTAATTAATTTTTGCAACATTTTATCAACTATTTATAAGTTAACTTCAATTAAATTTATATCTAATACATATTATATTTTTCAAAAATCTTTTAGAAATTATTTTTTTTCATTCAAATATATGCAAAATTATAAAAAAGAGATAGCATTCTCCTTTATAATTCAATAGGAAACCCCATGCTTCGTAAAATGTGAAGTGTTTAATGCATCATGAGGTTTCTCCTTCTATCAAAATAGAACATGGTCTCTCATTTCTGTCTTCTTCAAGTAGTTTATGTAATTACACATATCATATATTCAATCACCAGATCAAAATTTTATACAAACTTTTCAAGGTATGAATCATACTATATGTATTTATTTTATAATTTACATTTTTGATCAAAACACACATAACGTAATCATGATTAGTAAAACATTTTAAGATTATTAAGATCCTTTAGGATGACAATCTTTAATCCATTTGTGACATGTATGAATTAGGTGCACCTCAATATAATTCATGTTGTTTTTGATATGGCTCAAACTATGTATTTTTATTTAGAAATTATTATTTTAGTAAAAAATACAAGTGACATACTGAAAAATGATCAAACATGCACATATTTTCATTAAAATTTAAATAAAATATTCACATATTGTGTTCAATTTTTGTCAACTGACAATTGAAATACTCAAAAATGAAAAAATACATTCAAATAGTTTTTATTCTTTAGGGAAAAACCCATAAATCATTTTCAATGGGTATAAATTACAACATAAAAATAGGATACACGATGTTCCAGGGGTGACTCAAAAATACCATTGTAAAATTAAAATGTACATTTTATTTTAAAAAGTGTCACCTAATGAAAACAAATAAAAAATTATTTGATTTTATCGATTATTTAGATAAATGAATAATATAAAATCATTGAAATATAACAATCATTCAAACATCAAACTAACACATGATGTGACGTGTATGACTCTAAATGCTTATTTCTTTTTTAAAATAAAATTTTATTAAAAAAATAGAAGTGATGTGGTCAAAACTAAGAAAAAAACATTCATGTTGTTTTAATACAATATGAAAATGATCCATAAGTAATCTAGGAAATGTAATAATCATATTCAACTCAATCCACGTCATGGTGTGATCTGTATGACTCTAACTGTGTCTTTTTTTTCAAATTGACAATATTTTTATTAAAAAATTCAATTGACATACTCAAAACTGAGAAACCAAAGTCATAATACTCTGATAATTTAGGAAATAGATCCATTTTTCATTTTAGATGTGTTGTAATCTTCTTCACCTCAATCAGATACATAATATTCCTTATATGACTAAATGTGTCTATTATAATTTTAAAATTAATAATTTAGTTCAAAAAGTGTGACTCACTAAAAATTGAACAAAAATTCTTGTATTTCATTGAAAATATTGAAAAAAAATTAGAAATCACTTTTTTCATATTGCAATTAGTCTCACATCAAACCGTTAAATGATGGTACAGACAGCAAGTGTGTTTTTAAAGTCTAAAATTACATTTTAGTGACAAACACAACTGACATACTCAAAAACCAATAAAACACAATTATATTATATGGAAAAACAATAAAAAAGTTACACTAGTCATTTTTGACATTTAGAAATCAAACTCACATCAATCCAATGCATGGTGTGACTAGTAAGACTCCATGTGTGACTTTTTATCTTAAATGGAAAATAATTTTTTATGAAAGACAAATAATATACTCCAAATCAATAAAACACATTTATATTGTTTTTATACATTATTAAGTTTCTTTATAATTTATTATTGATGTGTAGGATTTAGCTTCACCTCAATATTATGCATTATGTGCCTTTATTTACTCAATGTGTATGTTACTATTTTAAAAATAAAATTTTTGTTCAAAAAGTGTCTCATATTGAAAAATGAGAGAACATGCCTATATTTTAATGATAATATATGAAACTAATTAATGCATCACTTTTTATGTATTTAAATCATTCTCAAATCAAACTGCCATATGATGTGATTGGTATGATTCAAAGTGGTGGTGTCTAGTTTAAAATGAAATTTTATTGAAAAACACAAGTGATGTACTCCGAAATGAGAAAAAACATCAGAATTATTTTGAAACTTTTGGAAAACAGCCCATATGTCTTTATGGATGTGTAGTAATCAACCATACCTCAATCTGATGCATGGTGTGATCGTTATTACTATTTTTGTGCCTTTATTTAAAACTTACATTAATATTTTTAAATAAGAAAATGAAAATATAGAAATTTGAGAGAAAAACATTCGGGTTATTTTAATAATTTAAGAAAATGATACATAATTATTTGTTCATGTATTTTAATTAGTATCACCTCAATATGATACATGATAATCACAGTATTACTCAAGGTAATCTTTATTAATTCAAAATTGAAATTTTTGTACAAAAAAACTGTCACTCAATGAAAACTATGATATCTTTCTTATATTTTCTTAGTAATATTGTAAAATGATTCATTAATAATTTGTGATGTGTATGAATTTGTCTCATATCAATCCAAAATACGATGTTCCTTGTATTACTGTATGTGTGTGATTCCAATTTAAAAGGACATTTTAGTAAAAAAACATGTGACACACTCAAAAAATAAAAAACAAATTTGTATTGTTTTGATAATTTAAGAAAATGAACCATATGTCATTTGGGATTTCTAAGAATCATCATATCCTCAATCTGATGCATTTTGTGATAGACATGACTCCAAGTGTTCCTTTTTATTTAAAATTGGCATTAATTTTTGTAAAAAAGACAACTTATATACTATAAACCAAGAAAACAAACTCATATTGTCTTGATAATTTTGGAAAAATATCTATAAGTCATTTTTGAGTTATAAGAATCATTATTATTTAAATCTGATACATTATGTGCCTAGTGTGACTCAAACTATCCATTTTCAATTTAAAATTAATATTTTAGTTCAAAAAGTGTCACTTGATGTGAACTGAGAAAACAAGCATAGATTGTCTTGATAATTTAGGAAAATTATTCATATGTCATTTTTGTTGTGTAAGAATTAGTATCATATAAAAATGACACACTATAAGAATGGTATGACTCAAAGTTCATGTTTCAATTTAAAAGTGACAATTTTTTGGAAAACACAATTGATGAACTCAAAAAAACAGTTTCTTATTTTTTTGATATTTTAGAAAAATAGTACATATGTCATTTGGGACATATAAGAAGCATCCCCGCCTCAATATGATGCATTGTGTGCCTGGTATGACTCCAACTATGTGTTTTCAATATATAAGTGTCATATTAGTATAAAATTCACATCACAACTTTAAGACTGAGCAAAAAGACTAGATTTTTTCTCATTATTCTATCATCTGCTACTTAATTAATTTCCTTATCAATTTTTTCTTAAACTTATTTACTTAATTTTCAATGACATTATTCTTCGATACAAACAATAAATGCTTTGACATGTAAAAATCAATTGAAACACAATCTGATACATAGTGATCCTAGTATGAATCAATGTTGAAATTCAAAATGAAACATTCTGTTAAATTTTTTCTTTATATTATTACTAATATTAGTATCGTTTTCATATAAATGTTAATTATTTTTCTCGAGCAATGATTTTTTTTGGCTATATCATGAGTCAGGGTCAAGGGAAATAGAGAGAGGGATATTGATCATTTTGAATATATTTTATAATTTTTACTTAATAATGTAATTTTATTTCCATATGTTTAAAATTTCAACAAAATATTTTTTTCTAGTATCTTTTTCTTCAATTTTATTTCTTTTAAAAAATTTATTAATATGGTTTTTCTTCTTTATAGTACAGTTTTAGGTGTTGTAGGGTACTGTAAATTTTATTGTACACAATAGTATTCCACTTTATCAGCCCTACTAAAAGATATGATAAAGGAATCCTTTATCAAAAAACTGTTTGGCACTAATAAAGGATCCTTTATTACAACTTTTAAACATGCTTACAAAGAAAACTTTTATCAATACAAAATAAAAGAACTCATAAAGGTTTTCCTTTATCAGTGCATTCAAAATAGATTAGAAAGTACCCCTTTATCCATTATATTGTATCATTTTTAAAGGACCCCTTTATCTGTTATTTTCTAGAGATAATAAAATCCTAGGGCTTTTAATTATTCTATGATAGTTATCACTTTCCAAGCATTGGTAAAGGACAATTTTATCTTTGTTAAATGTCTTTTTTAAATAGTGTAATAATGGATGATGACCTTGTTTTCCATTAAATGATTTCAAAGTATACTATGAATTATCATTTAAAAATAAAAAAATATATCATAAATATAATACAGATTTATTAAAAAAATTAGAACCATCCTTTTACGATTTTGAAGGAAAAAACCATATTGCCTCATGGAGACAGTAGACCTCACAAAACACCAAAGGATGTTTCATTTTTCATAAAGTAAAATAGAAAGATGGTTAATGATGGAAATATAATTATAATAAAATAATATTATTCCAATGATACTAATATTATAATTATTATTGGTTTTAATTAAATTTCTGGAAGAATAATGTCACATAAATAAATTGAAATGAGTAGTTAGAACTTTATTCCTAACTTTTATAATTATCTCATTTTGAAATGGTGTTAGGACTTTGAGGGATGGTATATAAAGAAGAAAAAAATATTGAAGGTGGATAGAAACTTATATGAGTGTGTTTTTTTGATTTTGGTATGAAATAAGTTGGTTGGGGTGTGGGGATGTTAAGAGCGAAATCACCCTTTTATCAGTTAAAATTGATGTCATTTTTTGTAAATACATTAATTTCTTTAATAATGGTGTGTAAATATAATGGGAAGGAGTTAAAACATAGGAAATTATAGATATGGTAAAATATAAGGTCAATATAAGACTCATCCACGCATTCTAATAAATGGTTTAATCATGTTTCCAACTTAGTACCAAGATATATTTTCTAATTTTACCATTTCATCTTTTACCATGGTAAATAGATTTTACATATGGTAAATTATCTTTTGTGCCTAAAAATGTACTTTTTCATATATTTTTTAGTGAATGATTCAAAATTTTAAATCCATTTTATTGTATTATTTTTATAAAATTATTAATAAATTAATTAAATTCATAAATATATAATGTATTAAAATAAATTTCAAAATATAACATATATTCAAAAATGTCAAATTTGATCTTCAAAATTAAGAAAAAAAATTAAATGAAGTCACATATAAAATACACAATTTTCCTTTCAAAATGAATTCACAAATTGAAAATTCAAAATTATATTTTAATAATGTCTGTAACACCCTGAGCTTCCACGATACGCTCCTCATTCAATAATGAAATAGCTTGCATTGTACGCAACTTCGAGTTCTAAAACACTGCGACTAATCAAAGTAGCCGTTATGAATAGTAATAACCACTTTTTAAAATTATAGAAATTTTATATTTCAAAATGGACTTCATTTTTTTATTCGTAATATCAAAATTATCCTAAGTTGAATTTTTTGTAACTTTCTGAGAACTTCCAATTTTTTTATGAATAGTGAAAATACTTAAAACAACTTTTTTAATCAAAATAATTTATTGTGATAAATTATACTATTTAGTTGTTTTAAATTATAATTAGAATATATTTTTACCATTTTATCCAATGGTGGTCATTATAATTAATTTAAAATTGAAATTGGACATAAACAATTGCCAATCTTTTGATATAAATTGTTTCTTAAAAACACGCTATTTGTCGTAACAGCGGGAATTAATTATAAAATTAATTAATGCAACTTATATGTTTGGAATTTTTTAAAATACACATCATTTTTGAATTCGGAATATCAATTATAGCTTAGGGTGAAATTTTGGCCTTGTTGTGAAAAACTTAAATTTTTGATGAATAGTGAAACCACTAAGTGGTAGTTAAATAACTGATTTTTCGTTTAAATGAAATATTACCACTTCTGTGATTTGATTTTCAAAAATCCGACATACATGGTTGTCATTAAGAAGTAAAATGTGGTTCAATGAGATTAAAATAATTTTTTGGTGAATAGTAACTTTTAAGTTCTTAATCGCGATTAGAGGTAATTAGTGTAGTTTAAGGTACAAATAATGTTTTAATAATATGAGATGAGGATGACACTTGTACTACTCCTATTGGATGAGTCATGGCCGACCAAGACAACCCATGGGTCAACTTGGGGACCCCATGGAGCCACTTTAGTTGGAAAATGACATTAATATATATTTATTTAATGTTAAAATTAAATTGACACAAACATGAGTTATTTTACTAAAATAGTTTTTAAGTGGGGTTACACAAGTCCAAATTTTGACTATAAATATTCATTAGAAATCTAAAACGATTTCCTACATCATAGTATTTTTTTTTATAATTTTTAGACATTAAATAAATTAAATTATTTATGACATAATTATGATGCAGCGATGACCTCATTATTTAACGATTTAAATAAAATGAGAAGATAATGAAAAATCCAAGGCATACACTTGTCCAAAGCCTGTTGGATGAGGGGATTTAGAACCCTTATCACCTTATCCACGAATTATATAAGTGTGGGACCTTTAGAATCCGAAAATCATTGTAAAATAATGTAAAATTTCAATCTTTCCAAAAGAGCCCCTCCACTCCACTTATAAAAGGCCCCCACCTCTCCCACATCATTTACACTTTCAAGCCATTTGGCTCGGCCAACCTCTGCCCAAATACTCTCCCAACTTCCCCCTCTTACTCCTAGAAGCCTCACTTTGGGCAGAACCCTTACCAAGGAAGCCTTTGGCTCAAATCAAAAAGAGTTACCCGATTTTTAGGTAATGTCTTCTCTAATGTTGTTTTGTTTTATTTTTCTTCTCCAACCCCCTAAAATCTTTTTATTCATTTATTTTGTAACAACACCAGTATCCTCAATATACTAGGATGTTTTTATAAGAAGGATTCGAGCTAAACTTACACACACCTACATATAATGGTTAAAGAACATACGGTTTCTGTGGATGGAAAATTTCTGCCTCACGAAATGATGATTGTTCAACACTCATATAACACCTTCAAAGGTGGACATTAAGATGTCACTATATTTATATATGTTATAAAATATGTTTATGTTTTACTTATGCTTCTGTATTTCTCATTTATGGCATACTTTATGATTTCCATTATGGGTAAAACGCGATAATTTCATTTTAGGAAGTGCGGACTACCGCCCCCTCAAAGTGATTTGAATCGTTAATGCCATATGTGGGATGTATAAAGGATGTATTAAATTCTATTATACACTATATTATACTGTAATTATATTATAAATTTATATAATTATGATTTCATTCCATTAAATATGAAATAGAAATGAAAGTAGCGTTCATGCGTACGTACGGCTTACCGTCTCCATGAACGGTGCATTTCATTTCTTACATCTAAATGTTACGTGACATTATGAATGAATGTATATACTGTATATATGATATATATGATATCTACATCATTAATATAATTCTGGATATAATGGATACTCTACCAGATAAACAACTTGTAATTATAAGAAGTTTATTGTTGACTCAAGTACCAAAGATCGACAAAACGACCGTTATTAACTTAAATAATTACATAATGTTCATATCATTGTAATAAGTGATATAATAAGGATAATTAAATTGAAAATGGTTCTTAATATGGTATATATTAACTCTAGTTTATTATTCAGGAGGTTAAAGAACGGTTGAGTCAAGTCAGACACAAGGTAAGGGAACTTCTTAACCCAACTTCCATTCTTTGGGTTAATCTCCTACTTTCAAATTATGTCATGATATTATTATGTCCTATTTTGTATTTTTACTTTATTTATGTGTACCTATAGTGAGTACACATAATAGATCTATTTTATTGTAAAAATGATCTATTTAAGGACTTCGTCTCAATCCCCTTTCATGGAGGCATATTTGGTTTTATACACAACTTTCTTTTATATGGTGTATAAACCCCTTTGACTTTTAAGTTTATTCAAAAGGAATATTTTTTATATGAAGTGATTTTCTAAATGACAAAAGGGAATGTTTTTCTTTCCATAATTATGCGGCGACAACGACTTCTCCGCTGCCGTAACCATTATTTGAGTTTCGGCTTCCTCTACAAGCCATCATTTTTTAATGAAAAATAAATACAAAGTTTTAACTTTGTTTTATTTTGGTATTGAAAATGGTTTTGAAATAATTTTTTTTATATCAATGTGTTGTATTGATATCTTGTGATTTAAATGTGGAAATGTTATGTTTCTTTTATGCATGTTTTATGTGATACGATTATGTTATGGTTTATGATATGTTTAAACCAATTCATATGAGGAATGCATTGGACTTAATAAGTGACGGGTGGAGCCCGCTATAGCTCCTTGATGCATCGGCAGGTCTCATGAGACAAAATAGTGTCTTGGCACAAGGCCTTGGCAAAATCTTATTTGTGGTCTTGGCACGAGGCCTTGGCTACGTGGTTATGATAGTCTGGAATTATGCATTCCATCATTATGAAAGTGGTTATTGTTATTTCATGTGATTATTCGACCAGTAGAATATCCATGTGAAAAAGTGAATGGCATTATCTCATTTTACTTTTGCCATATTATGTTGATGTTCAAGTTTAAAAGGCTTTTGTTTTAGTTATACATTGCCTTAAATTTTTATGTTTATTTATGAAATCTTTCGCAATATTGTTATCCTTACTGAGCATCTGAGCTCACCCCTTTCAATGTTTTAATATTTTCCAGGATGTGAAGAAGTATTTTATGAATAACCTGCAGGGATAGTCAGAAGAGGATATGAGTGTGGACTATGAATACTTTGTTATTAGTTTTTCACTTTATGATGTAATGTAAGACTTATGAATGTATCTAGTGTTTCCAAGGCTACTAAACTAATCGGTCTTTCGAGACTTGATCTTTTGTGATC
Organism: Viscum album; assembly: GCA_963277665.1. Lineage (NCBI taxonomy): Eukaryota > Viridiplantae > Streptophyta > Magnoliopsida > Santalales > Viscaceae > Viscum > Viscum album. Next base: position 914,001,194 of record OY728164.1, on the reverse strand, counting down.
ATGCCAATGTTACAAAGTAATGCACCGACTCTGGGTAGCTGGGGTCGGGGCGTTACATTTGGTATCAGAGGCAGTTTAGTACTAACCTTGGAAGCTATATTTAGATAAACTCTGATTAGAGCACATAGCCCAAAGATTGACTTTGAGGATTAGTATAGAAGAACTTCCTAGAATTTTGTTATTGTAGAGATTTTGTGAGTTTTCCGAGCAATACATCTCTGTCTGGATACGAGTAGGTAGAGGTAGCTCTGGAACAGATGTACCTAAGGGTAAAACCTGAAAACACCACTTTGAGCTAGACTCGAACGGGAACTGGTGCACGACAACGGGCCTTGCTGCACTCTTGGTTACGACACTCCCGGGGGATATGATTAGGATAATTCCCATTTTCTTTACAAACCACTATGAAGGGTTACGAGTATATACTTCCTCAAAGAAAACATTTTTATAATTATGGATTATATCCATAATTAGTTCAATTTATGTTAAGTGTTTTACAAGTATGGAATTATGTATTTTAATTCATAAACTAATCTAGTTTATGCCATTGTTTAGAAATGGCGCTTAGTGGAAAGAATGGAAACTGTATCAATGCACACCCTCCATGTAGGGATTGCCCTCCTGCTCAATATAATTATTTTGGTTCTGGAGATACAACTGGGGCTGATCAACTTATTACCATACTGGGACAACTCACTCAAGTTATGAATAATAACCTTACTCTTATGGATCACCCTGATCCACAACGTGGAGGATCAATGTTAGACCGCTTCATGAGGCAACAACCACCAACATTTAATGGGGGTACAAATCCGTTAGTAGTTGAGAAATGGATAAACTCCTTAGAGAAAATATTCCATGCCTTGGGGAGTAGCGAAAGGGAGAAGGTTGTCATGGCAGTTTACCGCCTCACTGGAGATGTCGATCAGTGGTGGTCACTGATTCAAAACACAAAGAAAGATGATGACGTATTGAATATGGAATGGAGGGAGTTCAAAGAGCTTTTCTTAGAAAAATACTTTCCTCGTGACCATCGAGAAGATATGGAAAGGCAATTTCTGAGTTTGAGGCAGAAGGTGGATGAGAATGTCGCAAAGTATGAGGCTAACTTTACAAGGTTAGAGAGTCATGCTAGAGATTATATACGTACCCCAGGAAGTAAGATTGATCGTTTCTTTGATGGTTTAAAACCATTTCTCCGTCGAGCTTTAGTATCACAATCCTTCTCATCATACGAAGATATTGTCTTGTGTGCTATCAAGACAGAAAAGGAATTCTCTAAGTCTTATGACAACAAAGTAAAGCAAGAGAAGAAGAGAACGGGGGGACAAGAGACAGATAAAGGGAAAAAGGGAAAGAAGGATTTTCCATTATGTGATAATTGTGGGAAGAATCACCCTGGTACGTGCCTAAAAGGAATGGGAGTTTGTTATAAATTTGGAGAAAAGGGTCAACAGGCTCGTGATTTCAAGGGAAAGAAAGAGGCTATCAAAGTTGAATGCTATAATTGTAGAGAAAAGGGTCATTATGCAAATGAATGTCCTAAGAGTCAGGGAAACTTACCTCAGAAAAGGCCAAGGGATCAAGGACAATCTTATGCTGTTACTACAGTTGAAGCAGAATAACTAATGTATTGGTGATTTAGGACTCATGGATTATATTCTGGTTATTAGAATAATGTGATATATATATAAGGATTGTACTAAAGTACTTGTTGTTTTCATTAAGGTTTTAATATGATGAAGGTAATCATATTTTAGTATGTGATAATAAGAGAAACTTTACCTTGTTTGGGGAATTTGATGTTACAATTGATTTTGGAATTTAGAGACCTTTTACAGAAAGTCTGGAAAGAGGTATTTTGGATAACTATAAAGGTTGGAGTAGATTAAGTTGATCTTTGGATAGTGTTGTTTAAGGTTAAAAAATTTATGAAGATTATTTTTGGAATATTATAATACTATAGTTTTAGGAAAAGGACAACCTGCAGGGTGGGGCATAACCCATCGCGTCGGACAAAGCTGCAGGAATCGAACCCACAACCATAGTGTGACAGGCCTTTATTACCTACCACTAGCCTACAGGAAGTCCCTGGTTATTACAAAATAGTTTTACTAATCTAAATGGTATGTGTTAATATTTGGAACCTTATACAATTAGGATAAATAGAATATTTTTGAGTTCTGTTACCATTTAGAGTAAAAGATGGGTTTGTGGTAAAAATTCATTAACGAATGAAAGTATACATAACATGTATGTATATTCCCTTAAGTTCTTAGTAAATCTCCTAAATAAATTCCTCAACATTATAAAAGATAACTTAAAAAAAATGTTGTCGGTTAACTTTTCCAACTGGGGATTCAATGACCGTTTAACCAATCACAAGTTTGTGATTTTCTTGTAGTTAAACTTTCTCCTAATCCTGTTTTCTATAACTCTCCATCAGACCTTAATGGTTTGTTTCTCCTCCATATCCATATTTTCATAGAATCCTAGAATGGGATATATCGGGTGACCTTTGTACTTATCTTGATTTCTTTTAATGTTATATATTTATTAACCTTATTTCCGATGTGGGTTTTCCCTAAAGGTATTTTCTCTTTTTACCCTTTTATTTTCAAAGAAAAATTTCAAATTGCGAGGACGCAATTTATTGAAGGATGGTAGAATGTAACACCCCGAGCTTCCACGATACGCTTCTCATTCAATAATGAAATAGCTTGCATTGTACGCAACTTCGAGTTCTAAAACACTACGACTAATCAAAGTAGCCATTATGAATAGTAATAACCACTTTTTAAAATTATATAAATTTTATATTTTAAAATGGACTTCGTTTTTGTATTCGTAATATCAAAATTATCCTAAGTTGAATTTTTTGTAACTTTCTGAGAACTTCCAATTTTTTTATGAATAGTGAAAAATACTTAAAACAACTTTTTTAATCAAAATAATTTATTATGATAAATTATACTATTTAGTGGTTTTAAATTATAATTAGAATATATTTTTACCATTTTATCCAATGGTGGTCATTATAATTAATTTAACATTGAAATTGGACATAAACAATTGCCAATCTTTTGATATAAATTGTTTCTTAAAAACACGCTATTTGTCGTAACAGCGAGAATTAATTATAAAATTAATTAATGCAACTTATATGTTTGGAATTTTTTAAAATACACATCATTTTTGAATTCGGAATATCAATTATAGCTTCGGGTGAAATTTTGGCCTTGTTCTGAAAAACTTCAATTTTTGATGAATAGTGAAACCACTAAGTGGTAGTTAAATAATTGATTTTTCGTTTAAATGAAATATTACCACTTCTGTGATTTGATTTTCAAAAATCCGACATACATGGTTGTCATTAAGAAGTAAAATGTGGTTCAATGAGATTAAAATAATTTTTCGGTGAATAGTAACTTTTAAGTTCTTAATCGCGATTAGAGGTAATTAGTGTAGTTTAAGGTACAAATAATGTTTTAATAATATGAGATGAGCATGAAACTTGTCCTACTCCTATTGGATGAGTCATTTCCGATCAAGATAACCCATGGGTCAACTTGGGGACCCCATGGAGCCACTTTAGTTGGAAAATGACATTAATATATATTTATTTAATGTTAAAATTAAATTGACACAAACATGAGTTATTTTACTAAAACAGTTTTTAAGTGGGGTTACACAAGTCCAAATTTTGACTATAAATATTCATTAGAAATCTAATACGATTTCCTATATCATAGTATTTTTTTATAATTTTTAGAAATTAAATAAATTAAATTATTTATGACATCATTATGATGCAGCGATGACCTCATTATTTAACGATTTAAATAAAATGAGAACATAATGCAAAATCCAAGGCTTAAACGTGTCTAAAGCCTGTTGGATGAGGTGATTTCGAACCCTTATCACCTTAGCCACTATGTATATAAGTGTGGGACCTTTATAATCTGAAAAGCATTGTAAAATAATGTAACATTTCAATCTTTCCAAAAGAGCCCCTCCACTCCACTTATAAAAGGCCCCCACCTCTCCCACCTAATTTACACTTTCAAGCCATTTGGATCGGCCAACCTCTGCCCAAATACTCTCCCAACTTCCCCCTATTACTCCTAGAAGCCTCACTTTGGGCATAAATCTTACCAAGGAAGCCTTTGGCTCAAATCAAAAAGAGTTACCCGATTTTGAGGTAATGTCTTCTCTAATGTTGTTTTGTTTTATTTTTCTTCTCCAACCCCCTAAACTCTTTTTATTCATTTCTTTTGTAACAACACCAGTATCCTAAATATACTAGGATGTTGTTATAAGAAGTAGTCAAGCTACACTTACACACACCTACATATAATGGTTAAAGAACATATGGTTTCTGTGGATAGAAAATTTCTGCCTCACGAAATGATGATCGTTCAACACTCATATGACACCTTCAAAGGTGGACATTAAGATGTCACTATATTTATATATGTTATAAAATATTTTTATTTTTTACTTATGCTTCTGTATTTCTCATTTATGGCATACTTTATGATTTCCATTATGGGTAAAATGCGATAATTTCATTTTAGGAAGTGCGGACTACCGCCACCTCAAAGTGATTTGAATCGTTAATGCCATATGTGGGATGTATAAAGGATGGATTAAATGCTATAATACACTATATAATACTGTAATTATATTATAAATTTATATCATTATGATTTCATTCCATTAAATACGAAATAGAAATGAAAGTAGCGTTCATGCGTACGTACGGCTTACCGTCTCGATGAACGATGCATTTCATTTCTTACCTCTAAATGTTACGTGACATTATGAATGAATGTATATACTGTATATATGATATATATGATATCTACATCATGAATATAATTCTGGATATAATGGATATTCTACCACATAAACAACTTGTAATTATAAGAAGTTTATTGTTGACTCAAGTACCAAAGATCGACAAAACGACCGTTATTAACTTAAATAATTACATAATGTTCATATCATTGTAATAAGTGATATAATAAGGATAATGAAATTGAAAATGGTTCTTAATAAGGTATATATTAACTCTAGTTTATTATTCAGGAGGTTAAAGAACGGTTGACTCAAATCAGACATAAGGTAAGGGAACTTCTTAACCCAACTTCCATTCTTTGGGTTAATCTCCTACTTTCAAATTATGTCATGATATTATTATGTCCTATTTTGTATTTTTACTTTCTTTATGTGTACCTATAGTGAGTACACATAATAGATGTATTTTATTTTAAAAATTATCTATTTAAGGACTTCGTCTCAATCCCCTTTCATGGAGGCATATTTGGTTTTATACACAACTTTCTTTTATATGGTGTATAAACCCCTTTGACTTTTAAGTTTATTCAAAAGAAATCTTTTTTATAGGAAGCGATTTGCTAAACGACAAAAGGGAATGTTTTTCTTTCCATACTTATGCGGCGACAACGACTTCTCCACCGCCGTGACCATTATTTGAGTTCCGGCTTCCACTACAAGCCATCATTTTTTAATGAAAAATAAATACAAAGTTTTAACTTTCTTTTATTTTGGTATTGAAAATGGTTTTGAAAGAATTTTTTTTATATCAATGTGTTGTATTGATATCTTGTGATTGAAATGTGGAAATGTTATGTTTCCTTTATGCATGTTTTATGTGATACGAGTATGTTATGGTTTAGGATATGTTTAAACCTATTCATATGAGGAATGCATTGGACTTAATAAGTGACGGGTGGAGCCCGCTATAGCTCCTCGATGCATCAGCAGGTCTCATGAGACAAAATAGTGTCTTGGCACAAGGCCTTGGCAAAATCTTATTTGTGGTATTGGCACGAGGCCTTGGCTACGTGGTTATGATAGTCTGGAATTATGCATTCCATCATTATGAAAGTGGTTATTGTTATTTCATGTGATTATTCGACCAGCAGAATATCAATGTGAAGAAGTGAATGGAATTATCTCATTTTACTTTTGACATATTATGTTGATGTTCAAGTTTAAAAGGCTTTTGTTTTAGTTATGCATTGCCTTAAATTTTTATGTTTATTTATGAAAGATTCCGCAATATTTTTATCCTTACTGAGCATCTGAGCTCACCCCTTTCAATGTTTTAATATTTTCCAGGATGTGAAGAAGTATTTTATGAATGACCTGTAGGGATAGTCAGACGAGGATATGAGTGTGGACTATGAATACTTTGTTATTAGTTTTTCACTTTATGATGTAATGTAAGACTTATGAATGTATCTAGTGTTTCCAAGGCTACTAAACTAATCGGTCTTTCGAGAATTGATCTTTTGTGATCATGCCAATGTTACAAAGTAATGCACCGACTCTAGGTAGATGGGGTCGGGGCGTTACAATGTCATAAAAATAATGTTATCTAAAAAAATTGAATTTTTCACTATTAACATAAAAATAAATATTTCATAAAAATTAATAATTTAGTCTAATATAATATTGTAATTATATATAAAAAATGAGTTTAATTTTTTAATTTTTATGAACTAAAAATTATAAATATTTTTACAATAATATATAAAAAATAACAATTATAGAAACTCCATATAAAAATTGATCTTTTAGACTTTATTTATTCTTAATCATATTTCAAATCAATAAATAATTAAATAAATTTTAATATGAATAAACAAAAAAAATTATTATTGTTTCACAACATGATAATTAGTATTTTAAAATAATTTATATCGCATAAAAATCCAATTTTTAAGAAAATAAAATTTTTAGTATAAAATTCCAATAAGATAAATAAAATTATAAATAAATATTTATGTCGAAGTCATTTAATTTTTAAAATATATTAATATTAAAATATAAGTTTTAGTTTTATCAAATAAATACTTTAAGAGTATTATTTTAGCATAAAAAGGTATGATATTTGAATGAGATGTTATATTTTGGTTTCACTTTAATTATTTTTAAACCATATCATATAAACTCATTAAATAAAATAAATAACTCTTGTAAACATATTCTAAACTTCCATTGTAACACCCCAAGTATTTAAAAATAACTTTAATGCAATTCATGCAACATAGAGTCTCTGCGAAACAACACCTTATTTTTAAGGAGAAATTTGTATCCTTTCCATCAAAATTTTTTTTTCCACTTCAGTGATTTGAATTTAGAAAAACAGAAATACACTATTGTGATCAATAAGATATTTAGAGTCTAATATGATCAAATTTATTTTTTGGGAATGGTAATTTGACCCTTATGAGTATTAACATGACCCTTATGAATAGTAACTTGTCCCTTATAAATAGTAATATTACCTCATGAATAGTAACCTCACCAATGAATGTATATGTTGGGAATGAGTCTCTCGAGGTATCATTGCATTATTTTGGGGTTGATTGTGTTTGTTGACAAATCGGGTTTCCATGGAGCTGTGTAAAAAATGGGAGAGTCACAGTGGAAATGAAGGAGCTTTGAAAAATAGTGATGATGTGGCTGGAAGGTTCTGGATTGGTGGAAATGCCTATAACTAGGCCTCTACCCTCTTCAGAAAAGTAGTGACACGTAACAATTATCTTAAGGATCCAAAATCATAAAAGAGTTTTTCAAAGGTGGTTCTTGAAGGAGTTTCATGTGGTCAAATTCATAAAGGATATAAAATCCAAAAAAAATGCTCTAATAATCCTAAAAATAAAGAAACTTCAAGAAGTATAAGTAAGTTTCATGAAATTAAAGATCATTGTGATGGTTGTTTGAGCTTCATGAAAGATTTTTGCATTGATAAGGCTTTGTAATCTTCGGAAAAGGTAGGAGGTTCACGAAGGCTTTTGATCTTTGAAGAAGATGAAATTCACAAAGGCCATGAGCATTGTAAATATTGTTCATAATGCATTTGCCAATAAATATGTGGTAATGTGGTATTAATCAAGTTAATTAAAATAGAAATTCAACAAAGCATCCATTTAAAACTGAGGATGTATTCATTAGAGATAATTAAGGGACCCACAAGTCTATAAACTGAGGTTAAATCCCTTCAAAGAGAAATGAGTGAAGGAATAAAAATAATGTGATCCATTCCACCAGCAGAGATCTAATGAAAGATAGATAGGTAGTGACCCTTGGGAATACAATGAATAGACCCTAAACTATCTAAAGGTAGTGAGTCTGGGAATAAAAGTGTTCTATCTTGAACATTGTACATTAGTAGTGATCTGTAGTGAATTTTTTACATTAGTACGTCATCATTGTTTACTCCTTTAAAGTAGCACAGTGATGGTGAACCAAGTAAAATCACTTTAAACTGTTCATGTTTTCATTTATATCCATACGTTATTATGGGAGGATGAGAGAAGAGTGTTTGGTTTAACAACTAAAGAAGATCTGATGGGGAGGTAGTTTTAATATATCATACCTTGATTCACCCATAGGTTATTGACATGGTGGGCCTAAAAATTGGTATCAAAGGGAAATGTTAAATGTTAGTAGTTCTTTATTTGTATAATAAATAGAGGAGGTCAGCCACATAGAAACTATGATCTTTAACAAAAAAATAAAATTAAATATGGAAGAAATGAATGAATTAATATATATGATCTGAGTTAGTGGATCTCTTCACAGTAGAGATGCATGGTATTTCGACTAGTATTTACAGTGGGGCTTTACTAGAAGTTAAAATAAGGGAATTGGATGATGAAACCAAACATTTAAATTCTTAAGGGGTATCTCAATTCAATTAAATTTATAAAAAGTTAATTTCATTTAATACATTACATTCTATGTGGGAAAAGTTGAAAAATAATAAAGAGGGAGACTCAGATTTCAATGAATAAAAGTTGAAAGTTCTGTGGAACAAATATGAGGATATCAAAATGCATCCTAATTAGTATTTTGATACATTATTTGATAGGGTAAATTTCATTTTGTAAAACATGCATGGTATTGGTGAAATTATCGAATCTATAAAAATTTTGAAGTGTATCTTGATAAAACATCCACCTTGGTTCGATCTGAAAGATTCAATATTAGAAGATAATGATCTGAAATATATGACATTGAATAAAATTCATATAACCCTTATCATGTATGAAATGAGAAAATATGACAATGATTCTTTGGTGATGGGTAAATCAAAATAGGTGGTATTCAAGGACATGAAGAATCTCACCATTCAATATGGTCAAGAAGATGAAGAGACGGATGAGGTGATGTCATTTCTTTCATTAAATCTTCAAAGGAGAAAAGGAAATTTCAAAGGGAAACTCAAACTTTCAATCTTTTGATGTGGAATTGGTTGACATATTTTAGTATAGTTCCCCAATAAGTATCAATAGTATAAATATAATGAAGTTTCAATTACCATGTATAAGTATAAGGCCCCAGCCTTAAACCTTACTTAATCTTGAGTTATTACAAGATTACACATTTAGGATCTTTTCAGGTATAGAGTTTTAGAGAATTAGATCATAAAACTTTCATTACATTCCACATTTAAACAAAGTGGTTACATAATGATAGTATTCATTTTTTCCCATCAACGGAACATATTTAAAATAAAACATGGATTCTTTCTTGACACTTCCTTGACACTATCATCATATCGTGTACCTTTCCCTTGACCTGTGAATAACATTTCAAAAAAAACAAGGGATGAGCATAAAAAGCTCAGTATGGGTTATAAAAATATATAAAGGAAACATAAGTTCATATATAAATAAGAATGAAATCATAAATTACCCATAAAACATAATCACTTTAACATACCTCATCAAATCATGAATAAATCATAGAAATCATAAGATGTAAAGGTAACTTGAGTCATTCATAACATTCTTACGTAGGGAGTAACCCTCTTGGTTACATTTGGAATACTCATCACAGTATATTTCCTAAATCTCTTCGGAGAAACCTTAACGTTTCACTCCTTCACGTTACCCAATACATTGGAGAGCTATATCGGGCTCACCCGCCCTTAGTATATCACAGAACCACCCGTCTTCATAATAATTCCCAAGAACCTCAACATAATCGTATCACATAAAACATGCATAAAGGAAACATAACATTTCCACCTTTCAATCACAAGATATCAATACCACACATTGATATAAAAATATTATGAAAACCATTTTCAATACCAAAATAAAAGAAAAGTAAAACATGGTATTTATTTTTCTTTTAAAAAAAGTATGGCTTGTAGAGGAAGCCGAAACTCAAATAATGGTCACGGTGGTGGAGAAGTCGTTGTCGCCGCATACGTACGACAAAAACATTCCCTTTTGTCGTTTAGCTAACGCTTCGTATAAAAAAAGATTCCTTTTGAATAAACGTAAAAGTCAAAGGGGTTTATACACCATATAAAAAATGGTTGTGTATTAAACAAAATATGTCTCAATGAAAGGAGATTGAGACGAAGTCCCATACCTCAGGTCCGACTTGACTTATTCATTCTTTAATCTCCTGAATAATAAACTTGAGTTAATTTCTACTTGTTTAAGAACCTTTTTCAAGGTCATTATTCCTTTTATATCACTTATTGCCATGTCATTAACACTATGTAATTATTTAAGTAAATAACGGTCGTTTTAACGATCATTGGTACTTGAGTCAAAAATAAACCCTTTATAATTAAAAGTTGTTCATGTATCCATTATATCCAGAATGGTATTCATGATGTAGATATCATATATGTCATATATATCCAGTACATGCATGCATTTATAATATTACATAATCATTTAGAGGTAAGAAATGAAATGCACCGTTCATGGAGATGGTAAGTCGTACGTACGCATGAACGCTACTTTCATTTCTATTTCGTATTTTAGAGAATGGAATCATAATGATATAAAGGTATGTTATAATTACAGTGTAATATCATATATAATATCATAAATACATCCTTTATATGTCCCACATATGGTATTAACGAATCAAATCACTTTGAGGGGGCGGTAGTCCGCACTTCCTTAAATGAAGATATCGCGTTTACCCATAATGGATACCATAAAGGTATGCCCAAAATAAAAAATAGAAGCCTATGGAAAACATAAAAATATTATATATCATATATAAATATATTTTCAACTTAATGGCCACCTTTTAAGGTGTTAAAAAAATGTTGAACAATCATCGTTTCGGGAGGCAGAAATTTGCCATCCACGGAAACAATATGTTCTTTAAACATTAGATGTAGTTGCGTGTAAGTGTAGCTCGAATCCTTATTATAAAAACATAATATTATATTGAAGATACTGGAGTTGTTACAAAAGAAATGAATAAAAAGTGTTTAGGGGGTTGGAGAAGCTAAATAAAACAAAAGGACTCAAGTGAAGACATTACCTTAAAATCGGGTAACTCCCTTTGGTTTGAGCTCAAAGGCTTCCTTGGGAAAACTTCTGCCCAAAGTGAGGCTTAAAGGAGTAAGATAGGGAAGTGGAGAGACAAAATGGGCAGGTTTTGGCAGATCCAAATGTTTTTGAAGTGTGGGTAAGGTGGTAGAGGTGGGGGCCTTTTATAAGAGGAGAGGAGGGGCACTTTTGGAAAGTAAGAAAATGTTACATTATTTTAGAATGAGTTTCGGATTTTAATGATCCCACTTTGATGTGTATCTAGGATAAGGTGATAAGGGTTATAAATACACCCATCCAATAGGTTTTGGACATGTGTAGGTCATAGATTTTACATTATCATTTCATTTTATTTAAATCCTTTATTAATGAGGTAATCGTTGCATCATCATGATGTCATAAATAATTTAATTTATTTAAAGTCTAAAAATTATAAAAAAACTATCATGATGTAGTAAATCTTTTTAGATTTCCAATTACTATTTATAATCAAAAATCTGACTTGTATAACCCCATGTAAAAATTGTTTTAGTAAAACATCTCATGTTTGTGTTGTTTTTACTTTAACATTAAATAAAAATTTATTTTTGTCATTTCCCAACCAAAGGGGCTCCATGGGGTCCCCAAGTTGACCCATGGATTTTCTTGGTCGGCCATGACACATCCAATATGGGTAAGACATGTGTCTAGGTGTTTTCATTTTATTATAATATCCTTTTTGCCTTAAATTGCACTAATTACCTCTAATCGCGATTAAAAACTTAATAAGTTACTATTCACCAAAAAATTATTTTAATCTCATTGAACCAAGTTTTACTTCTTAATGAAAACCATTTATGTCAGATTTTTGAAATTCAAAACACAGAGGTGGTAAAATTTCATTTAAATGAAAAATCAGTTTTTTAAGTACCACTTAGTGGTTTCACTATTCATCAAAACTTGAAGTTTTTTAGAAAAATACCAAAACTTAACCCTAAGCTATATTTGATATTCTGAATTCAAAAATGAAGTCCATTTTACAAAATTCAAAACATATAAGTTTCATTAATTAATTTTATAATTAATTACCTCTGTCAGAGCAAATAGCGTGTTTTTATGAAACAATAAGTATCAAAAGATTGACACTAGTTTAAGTCCAATTTAAAAGTGAAATTGATTCCAATGACCACTATTGGATTAAATGGTAAAAATATATTATAATTGCACTGAAAAATTAAATCAAAAGATTATCTAATCATCTTAATAAATTATATTAAAAAGAGGTTTTGAATTAAAATACAACATTTTACATTATTCATTAAAAAATGAACTTTATCGGAAAAATACCAAAAAATTACACAAAGTAAAATTTGATGTCCAGATTATAAAGAAGAGTTTTATTTGGTCTAATATAATTTATAAGAGTGATCAAAACTATATTTAATTACATTTCTCCGTCAAAAGGTGATAAGTGAACCTTTAGTGAAAATTAGGGTATAAATGCCTAAAATTGAATTTTTTCCGTATTTTAAGCCTTTATCTTTTATTGGATAAATGTAAAAACATTTAAAAAACATATATAATCATATTTTAGTTATTTCTATCCATTCCCGCCAATACAACGGCTACATGTTATCTACCATTTAAAATAATATTATTATATTACTAGTGTGCAATGTAAGTTTTCAAAGAATCTCATCGTTGCGTATCGAGTACACTATCGAACGTAGAAACCCCTTTTAATTAAAATTAATATTTAATTCGTAAATATTAATAAATATGAAAATGTTTTATTCATTATTTACCTGTGATGTTACATCCTTCCCCCTTTTGGGAATTACGTCCTCGTAATTTTATTCACTTATCAAAAATAAGTGGGGGTATTTATCCCTCATAGCATTTTCAGATTCCCACGTTGCCTCTTCAACCATATGGTTTTTCCACAAAACCTTTACCTGGTGAATTTCCTTATTCTGCAATACTTTCTCTCTTCGGTCAAGAATCTGGACTGGTTGTTCTTCATAAGATAGGTTTTCTTCCAGCTGAACTACCTCTGGACTCAAAACATGAGATGGATCTGGCATATACTTCCTCAACATCCAAACATGAAAAACATTGTGTACCTGAGATAAACTCAGAGGTAAAGCCACTCGGTAAGAAACTAATCCAGCTCTCTCCAAAATTTCATATGGTCCAATGAACCTTGGACTCAGCTTTCCTTTCTTACCAAATATCATCACACTTTTCCACGGAGAAACCTTGATAAAAACATGATCACCTACCTCGAAAGATGGATTCTTCCTCCGGTTATCCGCATAACTCTTCTGCCTGCTCTGAGCTGTTCTCAAGTGTTTCTGTATCAGCTGAACTTTTTCTGCCAAATCTTCTACCAATTCTAGTCCCATCAACTTCCTTTCACCCACTTCATCCCAGAAAGCTGGAGTTCGACACCGCTTCCTATATAACGCCTCAAATGGTGCCATCTGTATACTGGACTGAAAACTATTATTATATGAAAATTCAACCAAAGAAAGATGTTGGTCCCAACTTCCCTGATAATCCATCGAACAAGCTCGTAGAATATCCTCCAAGGTCTTAATTGTTCGTTCTGACTGCCCATATGATTGAGGATGAAAAGCTATACTAAAATTTAATTCACTACCCAATGACTTCTTAAGGCCTTTCCAAAAGTTATAAGTGAACCTGGGATCACGGTTAGATACAATGGAGAGGGGAACTCCATGTAACCTGACTATCTCTTTAAGATACAAACGGGAAAGTTGATCTAGGGAAAAATTATCTCGTATAGCAAGTAAATGAGCAGATTTAGTCAAGCGATCAACAATAACCCAGATTGCATTATTACCTCTAGATGTCTTCGGTAATCCCACGACAAAATCCATGGATATGTTTTCCCATTTCCACTCTAGCACTGGTAAAGGCCGAAGCATCCCTTTCGGTAACTGTCACTCTACTTTAACCTGCTGACAAGTCAAACACTTCATAGTAAAATTAGCAATATCTCTTTTCATTCCATCCCACCAGTAATACTCCCACAGATCTCTGTACAACTTAGTACTTCCAGGATGAACTGAAAACGGGGAACAATGAGCTTCACATAACAACTCTTTCTTCAACTGTGAATCACAAGGCACACACAATCTCTTCCCAAATCTCAAAACACAATCATTATAAATGTTGAATTCCGGAAACTTACCCTTTTGTACCAACTCTACCTTTTTCTGCAACTCACTATCTTACTTCAGTGCTTGCTTGATTATGTCTGATAGAGAATATTTCACTAATACGTGAAACAAAATAGAAGAACTTCCTGCACCAACAACTTCTATGCCAAATTTCATCAAAATCAAAAACCAAAGGATCTCTTTCCAAACGTACCATGATTAATGAAGCATTACTTTTTCGACTCAAATCATCGGCCACTTTATTTTCTTTTCCCGGATGGTAGTGAATTGTACAATCATAATCCTTGATTAATTCCAGCCATCTCCTCTATCTCATTTTCAATTCTTTCTGAGTGAATATATACTTTAAACTTTTGTGATCAGTATATATTTCACACTTTACTCCATACAAATGATGCCACCAAATTTTTAAAGCAAAAACAACAACAGCTAATTCCAAATCATGTGTAGGGTAATTTACCTCATGAGTTTTCATCTGACGTGAAGCATAAGCAATTACCTGATCATTCTGCATAAGGAAACAGCCAAGTCCCTTCAACGAAGCATCACTGTATATAACAAACTCACTATTCCTGGAAGGAAGTGCCAAACCTGGAGCATTCACCAATTTTCTTTTAAACTCCTGGAAACAATCATCACATTCTTTTGTACAGATGAACTTAACACCCTTACGAGTTAGCTTAGTCATCGGAATAGATAACCGTGAAAAATTTCTAACAAACCTTCGGTAGTAACCTGCCAAACCAAGAAAACAACGGATCTTGGTTACATTTGTGGGTCTTGGCCATTCTTCAACAACTTTTGTTTTAGCATGATCAACAGTTATGCCATCTTTTGAAACAATGTGACCCAGGAAAGAAATGTGTTGCAACGAAAACTCACACTTGCTGAATTTCCCATACAATTTATTTTCTTTTAAGGTTTTCAAAATAACCCTTAAATGTATTTCATGCTCCTCTTTACTTTTAGAAAACACCAAAATATCTTCAGTAAACACAACCACGATTTATCACCTGAGTCAACTGAGCCATCACTGCAACAAACTGTTTAGTTCTGATTCTGACCATCTCAGGATGCCGATTTAGAAGTTCATTTCCATATGTATACATTCCTAGCACAACTTCCCTGTTTCCTCTTCAAAAACCCATTCTGAACACTGAAATACCTTGGGTGAAGCAACATGGTAATCTTTAAATGCTATATCATTTCAGTCATACCATAAATTAACTTATAATTTAACGATTTTCTAACTCCTAAAGTTGTCTAAACCGACCTCTGATACCAACTATAAGGCCCCAGCCTTAAACCTTACTTAATCTTGAGTTTTTACAAGATTACAAATTGAGTATCTTTTCAGGTTTAGAGTTTTAGAGAATTAGATCATAAAACTTGCATTACATACCACATTTAAACAAAGTGGTTACATAAAGATAGTATTCATTTTTTCCCCTCAACGGAACATATTTAAAATAAAACATGGATTCTTTCTTGACACTTACTTGACACTATCATCATATCATGTACCTTTCCCTTGACCTGTGAAAAATATTTCAAAAAAAACTTGGGATGAGCATAAAAAGCTCAGAATGGGTTATAAAAATATGTAAAGGAAACATAAGTTCATATATACATAAGAATTAAATCATACATTACCCATAAAACATAATCACTTTAACATACCTCATCAAATCATGAATAAATCATAGAAATCATAAGACGTAAAGGTAACTTGAGGCATTCATAACATTCTTACGTAGGGAGTAACCCTCTTGGTTACGTTTGGAATACCCATCACAGTATATTCCCTAAATCTCTTTGGAGAAACCTTAACGTTTCACTCCTTCGTGTTACCCAATGCATTGGAGAGCTATATCGGGCTCACCCGCCCTTAGTCTATCACGGAACCACCCGTCTTCATAATAATGCCCAATAACCTCAACATAATTGTATCACATAAAACATGCATAAAGGAAACATAACATTTCCACCTTTCAATCACAAGATATCAATACCACACATTGATATAAAAATATTATGAAAACCATTTTCAATACCAAAATAAAAGAAAAGTAAAACATGGTATTTATTTTTCTTTTAAAAAAAGGATGGCTTGTAGAGGAAGCTGAAACTCAAATAATGGTCATGGCGGCGGAGAAGTCGTTGTCGCCTCATACGTACGAAAAAAACATTCCCTTTTGTCATTTACTAAACTCTTCGTATAAAAAAATATTCCTTTTTAATAAACATAAAAGTCAAAGGGCTTTATACACCATATAAAATAAGTTTGTGTATTAAACAAAATATGCCTCAATGAAAGGAGATTGAGACGAAGTCCCATACCTCGAGTCCGACTTGACTCGGTCGTTCTTTAATCTCCTGAATAATAAACTTGAGTTAATTTCTACTTGTTTAATAACCTTTTTCAAGTTCATTATTCATTTTATATCATTTATTTCCATGTCATGAACACTATGTAATTATTTATGTTAATAACGGTCATTTTAACGATCATTGGTACTTGAGTCAAAAATAAACCCTTTATAATTACAAGTTGTTCATGTATCCATTATATCCAGAATTGTATTCATGATGTAGATATCATATATTTCATATATATCCAGTACATTCATTCATTTATAATATTACATAATCATTTAGAGGTAAGAAATGAAATGCACCGTTCATGGAGACGGTAAGTCGTACGTACACATGAACGCTACTTTCATTTCTATTTCGTATTTTATAGAATGGAATCATAATGATATAAAGGTATGTTATAATTCTAGTGTAATATCATATATAATATCATAACTCCATCCTTTATACTTCCCACATATGGTATTAACGAATCAAATCACTTTAAGGGGGCGGTAGTCCGCACTTCCTTAAATGAAGATATCGTGTTTACCCATAATGGAAACCATAAAGGTATGCCCAAAATGAAAAATACAGAAGCTTAAGGAAAACAGAAACATATTATATATCATATATAAATATAGTGTCATCTTAATGGCCACCTTTGAAGGTGTTAAAAGAATGTTGAACAATCATCGTTTCGGGAGGCAGAAATTCGCCATCCACGGAAACAGTATGTTCTTTAACCATTAGATGTAGTTGTGTGTAAGTGTAGATCTAATCCTTCTTATAAAAAAAATATATTATATTGAATATACTTGAGTTTTTACAAAAGAAATTAATAAAAAGTATTTATGGGGTTGGAGAAGCAAAATAAAACAAAAGGACTCAAGTGAAGACATTACCTTAAAATCGGGTAACTCCCTTTGGTTTGAGCTAAAAGGATTCCTTGGGAAGAATTCTGCCAAAAGTGAGGCTTCAAGGAGTAAGAGATCGAATTGGAGAGACAAAATGGGTAGGGTTTGGCTGAGACAATGGCTTTTGAAGTGTGGGTAAGGTGGTAGAGGTTGGGGCCTTTTATAAGAGGAGAGGAGGGGCACTTTTGGAAAGTAAGAAAATGTTACATTATTTTAGAATGTGTTTCGGATTTTAATGGTCCCACTTTGATGTGTTTCGAGGATAAGGTGATAAGGGTTCGAAATCCACCCATCCCATAGGTTTTGTACATGTGTAGGTCATAGATTTTACATTATCATTTCATTTTATTTAAATCCTTTATTAATGAGGTAATCACTGCATCATCATGATGTCATAAATAATTTAATTTATTTAAAGTATAAAAATTATTAAAAAAATATAATGATGTATTAAATCCTTTTAGCTTTCCAATGACTATTTATAATCAAAAATCTGACTTGTATAACCCCATGTAAAAATTGTTTTAGTAAAACATCTCATGTTTGTGTTATTTTTACTTTAACATTAAATAAAAAGTTATTTATGTCATTTACCTTGAAAAGTGGCTCCATGGGGTCCCCAAGATGACCCGTGGCTTGTATTGGTCGGCCATGACACATCCAATAAGGATAGGACATGTTTCTAGGTATTTTCATTTTATTATAATATCATTTTTGCCTTAAATTGCACTAATTACCTCTAATCGCGATTAAAAACATAATAAGTTACTATTCACCAAATAATTATTTTAATCTCATTGAACCACATTTTACTTCTTAATGACAACCATGTATGTCGGATTTTTGAAATTTAAAACCCAGAGGTGGTAAAATTTCATTTAAACGAAAAATCAGTTTTTTAAGTACCACTTAGTGGTTTCACTATTCATCAAAAATTGAAGTTTTTCAGAAAAATACCAAAACTTCACCCTAAGCTATATTTGATATTCTGAATTCAAAAATTAATTCCATTTTAAAAAATTCAAAACAAATAAGTTTCATTAATTAATTTAATAATTAATTCCCGCTGTTAGAGCAAATAGCGTGTTTTTATGAAACAATAAGTATCAAAAGATTGACACTAGTTTAAGTCCAATTTCAAAGTGAAATTGATTCCAACGACCACTATTGGATTAAATAGTTAAAATATATTCTAATTGCACTGAAAAACCAATTCAAAATATTATCTAATCATCTTCATAAATTAGATTAAAAAGAGGTTTTGAATTAAAATACAACATTTTACACCATTCATTAAAAAATGAACTTTATCGGAAAGATACCAAAAAATTACACAAAGTAAAATTTGATGTCCCGATTCTAAATAAAAGTTTTATTTGGTCCAATAGAATTTATAAGAGTGATAAAAACTATATTTAATGATGGTTCTCCATCAAAAGGTGATAAGTGAACCTTTAGTGAAAATTAGGGTATAAATGCCTAAAATTGAATTCTTTCTGTATTTTAAGCCTTTATATTTTATTGGATAAATGTAAAAACATTTAAAAAACATATATAATCATATTTTAGTTATTTCTATCCATTCCTAACTTCCATTTAAAATAATATTATTATATTACTAGTATACAACGTAAGTTTTCAAAGAATCTCATCATTGCCTATCGAGTATGCTATCGAATGTAGAAACCCCTTTTAATTAAAATTAATATTTAATTACTAAATATTAATAAATATGAAAATGATTTATTCATTATTTACCTGGGATGTTACAATAATTATTCATCCTTTGTGAAAGGTAAGATAAATTTTATGTGAAATTTCTTCAAAAAGAAGAATCTGCTTTCAAAAGAATATTAATGTTCTAAATAATCTGAGGTAGATGTGCATGAGGACTTCAAGGATCTTAATGCAGATTCTATAGTAACAGTTTTCAGAAATTCCCAAACAAGGGAAGAAAGAAACAATGAAGTATAATATTTTGAAGAAATAATTGTCCTTCAAGTTGAATTAGAAGTTTCTCTTAAAGAGATATATGTTTGGAGAGAAAACACAAATAAATACATCCACGTGGTTCATGATTCCAAAATTTATATGCATCAGTAGTAAGAATAAAAGTATGAGATGAGTGAAGAAATTGAAAAATTGGAGTCATCAATGCCAAAAATCTCAAGAATGGTTGAGGAGTACAAGATCAAGATGGAAGAATAGAAAATAGTAATTGATATTTTGAGTAACACTATAGAAGATAAAATCAAGTGTATCGAAGTACTTGAAGTGGAATTTTTTATTATGTGAGGAAATTTTAAGTATCAAAAGGAATTATTAACTCTCATTAAATCATTGGGAAAGAATATCATGCAAGAAATATAAAAGATGAAAGTGGAGCATAATGGTCTAGAAAAATAGAAGCAACAATCAAATCTGAATGATATGGATCATATGGGGCTTGATCAAAAATAAAAAGTAGTAATGGTTGAAGTCATACCATAAGAACCCACTCCAAGATTGAAGATTTATTTGGGTACCATGAAGAATCAAAAGATTCTGATATCCTAAGGGAAAATGGGTGGTGTAGTAGTGACACAAAGGAATGAACCGTACATTAGATTCTATTGGAGTGGAAATATGGGACTCTCACAAAATGTTTGTTCCATATCCAAGAGGAAATTAAGGGAAAAATTCCAAAAGAGGAAGTCATACCAATCTCAATTTTAAAGGATTCAATTTAATGGTCATTGTTTTTGGTGTGGATTAATCAGACACATGGAAAAATATTTCCCATCAACAATGCAGATAAATGTTCCATATAATACTGAGTATAGTCAAAAGAGGAAGATAAATAAATCATCAAATGAGTTGAAAATGAAAAATAGATTTTTACCTCTATAGGATGAAGCTGGTATATCATACACTGAAAGAGGTCATGATTATCCATCTGTACTAGGTATGAATCTAGAAACATTGATGAAAAAGAACATGATTTTGGAACATAAATTTGTTGTATAAATTTCCATTAAATAATCAGATCACACTGGTATATGGATTATTAATAGTGTACGCATCCCTCATATGATAGGTAACAAATATATGGTGATAATAATCAACTAAGATAACAAAGTTATTGTAATATTTAGTAATGATGGAGGCATGAAGATTTTCGGCTCAGGAAAATCTATGTTTGAGGGAAAAGACACGAGACATGATTATGTCTTAATTATTGAAGGTTTTAGTCAGAACTTTCTTAGTGTTAGACAAGTGTATGACTCATAATATTCCTTAAAAATTTAGAATAAATTATGTGTCATAAAGGAAAAAGATTATGAAGTTTTTGTTTTTTGGGTAAGTGTACAAAAGGGAATCTCAAGCTCATGAGTCGATAAGAAGATATATACTTTCTATATAAGGAAGAGGAAAATAAGTTATGGCATAAAAATCTTGTCCATTTGATCCAAACAACCATGTAAGATCTTGTGAAATATGATATTTCTCAAGACCTCCCAAGATTATCACATGATTATACTCATATGTGTGATTCTTGTCAATAAGGGACGATAATTGGAAAGACATACACAAAAAAAGAGAAAAGGTCAAAAAAATTACATGATCTGATGCATATTGATGTGTTAAAACCAATTTCATAAAGATATATTGATGGGAGGAGATATTATAATCTTTTCATTAATGATTTTAGTAGAATGTAATGGGTTTCAATCATCACCCATAAATCTAATGCGTTCAGTTGTATACAATCTTATTGAAGATAATTTGAGAAGATTTTAGGTAAAACAATCTGAAAGATTCAAATAGATAGTGTAATAATGTTCACAAATACCTAAGTAGAGGATTATCTAAAGAAACATGGGATAAGGAATAATTTTTTAGTGGTAATAACTTCATGGTATAATAGAGTAGTTTAGAGAAAAAATACAATTATCAACAGCATGGAAAGAAAAATTATCATTATGAAAGACATTCTAGATATTTTTTAGAAAGAAGTGGTGATGAAATCATTCAGAAAATAAAATAGAGATTTATTTTTTACCAAACAAGAAAAGACTCCATATGATCTATGGTGTGGAATGAATCCAATAATGAAGTACTTTAGAGTCATAGAAATTATGTGTTTCATTCACAATAAGAAAAAACAAAGAAATTTTGACTGTTTTAGAGATGAAAGGATACTTCTTGGATTCTCAAAGAAACAAACATATAAATGCTTCAATAATTTTATGAGAATGTTAGTTGAAAGGCATGATGTAACTGTAGTGGAAATTGAGTAGAATATTCAAAAAATACATAATCAGCCTGAGGAGGATAGTGATGAATAGATAATTAGATCAAGGGATGTTCTAGTTCCAAAAGATGATTCAGAATAAGATTCAGATAATGAAAGGGATGAAAATAATTCAGTATATACACAAAGACATTATATAATTGATGAAATTGATAGGAAAAAAATAATTGGTGATCATACAGTGCTAGTTCATACAAGGAGGATGATGAGTTTATAGCAAGCATCTTACATATTATAGGTAGAGCTTAAATGTTTTGACGAAGCAGTTAGAGATGATAATTGGGTTTTGGGTATGAATGAAGAACTTGACCAAATTGAGAAGAATCAAAAATGCAATATGGTTTAGAGGACAAAATATAAGAATTACTTTGGGGATAAATGGGTATTTTGTAACAAAATTAATGAAGATGGTATGGTAATTCAAAATAAAGTAGGAATAGTGTGTAAAGGGTACTCAAAAATAAAGGGCATAGATGTTGATGAAACATTTGAACCTGTTTCAATGATGAGGATAGTCTAATTATTCTTGGCCATATGAGTTCAAATAATGCTCAAGGTTTTCTAGATGGAGGTCAAGTCAACATTTTTTAATGGGGTTCTAAAAGAAGAAGTTTATATTTAGCAGCCATATAGTTTTCTCATTCATGAAGATGATAACACAATTTTTCAGCTGAAGAATTCTTTATATGGTTTGCTGAAATCCCTAAAAGAATGGTATTCAAGGCTATATCAGTTTCTAAAATATATTTTTTTCTAGTTTGGAAGATATGATTACAATATATTTTTTAACCGTGAATGTAATCAAAATATGATGGTGTTTGCATAAGTCAATGACATAAAGTTTGGAGGATCTGATGAAGTTCATTGTAGACAGTTTTCTGAATTTATTAAAAGTGGGTTTGAAATGTCAATGATTGGAGAACTAATATTTTTCTATAGTAAAACGTAACATAAGGATAGAATGTAACATTAATTTCTCAATCAAAATATGACATTGAGGTTTTGATAAGATTTAGAATGGAAAATTCCAAGTAGATGATGACTCTAGTGGCTACCTAGAAAAAACATTCATGAGATGATGAAGGCAAAGAGTTTAATGTCATCGAATATAGGTAGACCATAGAAACTATATTGTACTTGATAGAAACAGGACCGTATATTGTTTTTATCTCATTTCAATCCACACAGTATCAAAGAAATCCATAGGATTGACACATTATTGTAATAAAATGAATACTTTGGAATATTATGGGAACAATGGATTTCATTTTGATTTAAAATGATAGGTATCAGCATAAGTTATTGGGATATACAGATGAAAATTGGGTCGGTTTAGTAGATTATAGAACATCAACATCGGGTGGTTATTTCTATCTTGGTGGATTGTGTATTTATTAGCTAAGAAAGAAACAGTATTGCATTTCAGTTAGCAGCATAGAATCTGAATATGTTGTGATAGTTTAAGATTTCATACAGTTATTGTGGATGAAGCAACAGAATGATGATATGGTAGTAAAATTGAAGACTCCAATCGGAATTCATTGTGATAATTCAACTGCTGTAAATCTTAGAAAAAATTGATTCCATCACTCATGTAAAATTAAAATCAAAGTCAAGTATCATTTTAACAAAAAGAAGGTAGATAAATGGATTATGATGTGGGATCATGTTCCTAAAAAATTACAGGTTGCGAACATTATAATAAATCCTTAATGAAATCATAATTTGAAAGGCATTGACTGGAACTGGGAGTCCATTAGACTCCCTACACTTGAAAAAGTGTAGATTTAGGACCCCATCTCTCCAAGATATGGTGTGTGTTTTTCTAATGTATTGATCTGTATTATTTACCCTATTGGAGCCCATAATGATGTGACATTTGTGTTAATTGATGAAGTTACATACAGGTTCATGGATGAAGGGGGTAAATTTTGGCAAAAAAGGTATAAAATATATCAGTTCAGGCATGGGGAGACTCTTATTGGCAGAGCAGGGATATAGGGGGAGTATTAATATAGGGTTGTTTTAAATTTTATTATCCTAAAGGTGGTTGATCATAGGATATATATCATGATATATGATTACATGATGAACGCAGTTTAGAGGTTTTGGAATAAAGTGATTCATTTATGAACTTTTCTTTCTACTCTTATTTCTCACACCAAGAATAGCTCATGTTGTTTTAGAGTGTGTTTTGATTAAATACATGATAGTTATCTTAATATAAATATGAAAATATTTATAGGATATGGAATAAACCTCAATTAATTACCAATATGTGAAGAGTTTTCAACAAACCCAAAGAGGGATATTGTTGGGTAAAAAACCCTCAAGGTAAAATTGTAGTATTTTTTGGGTGATTGTTTTTGTTGAAAATGTTGGTTTCCAAGGTATGTTGTAAAGATCTTGCGAGATTTTTTACTAGTTATTTTGAAAAAGATCCAAGATATAGGAGTGGATTCCATGGAAATGGTACAAAAAATTGCTTACACAAGGTGACTCTATTTTCAAATGATTTACAAATTTTTGAGTCCTAAAATTTAGAGTTTAGAAAGAATTGTGAAAAGTGTATTTACGTAAGGTCCATATGAAAATATGAAAAATTATTTAATTTCACAAATAATTTGACTTGTAAAGGTGGGTTCATAAACCCACTAGGATTCTTATGATGAGCTCTATGAGTATTCAGAGTGTAGTGAATGGAGAAGGACAGGAGCATCGTGAGTGGAGCATCACAGCAGTGCAAAGTATTGATAGTGAGATCTACGATTATGATGAGAATCATGAATTGAAATTTTCCATAGAGCTTCATGAAAAAGTTTTCATTATGGTGGAAATGAAGTAGATTCATTAAATGGTGATGGTGTGGTATGAAGGTTCTAGAATCAGTGGAAACGTGTGTAAATAAGACTCAAACCCCTTCAGAAAAGCAACGAGGCTTAATAAATATCTTGTGGATCCAAAATTGTGAAGGTGGTTACTAAAGGTGATTTTTGGAGGAGTTTCATGTAAAGGAATTCAAGAATAATATAAAGGCCAATTAAATATTCTAATCATCGTAGAAGTAAGGAAATTCATGATGGAAAATTAAGCTTCGTGAAATGAAGGGGATTCATGAAGGCTAGTTGAGATTCACAAAAGTGGTTTTCTTCACGAAGGATATATAAGATTCATGAAAGGTAGGTTCTTCACGAATGTAGTGATCATTATAAAATTTGTTCATAATTATTTTCTCAATAAATTTGTGGTAAAGTGGTATTAATCAAGTTGAGTAATGTGGATATTAAACCGAGAATCCATCCACAACTGAGGATGTATTCATTTGAGAAAATTAAGGGACATATAACTCCATAAACATATGTTGAATACCTTCCAAGAGTAGTGAGAAAAATAAAGATGAATAAGTTAATAATTTACACTAGAAGTGAGATGGAGAATGATATATAGAGATTGACCCCTAGAAATGCAGTGAGAAGACCATAAACCCTGTAAATGCAGTGAGGATGAGTATAGAAGTGATCTATCCCAAAAAATTGTACTTTGGTTATGAGATTTAGTGTATTTGGTATATTAGCACATTTTCTTTGCATTCTCCTTAGACATAGCCTAGTGTGGGTAAAACAAGTAAAATCGTTGTGTCTCATTCATGTTTTCATTTTTTTTTCCAAACATTATTATAGGAGAATGAGAGAAGAGTGTTTGGTTTCCTGACTAAAAAAGATCTGAAGACGCATTAGTTTAAATCTATGATAAGCTAATTCCCCCCCCCCCAGGGTATCAAACCTAGATGGAATAATAGTATAAATAAAATTTAGGCATCACATAAGTTATAATATGATCATTTATAAGTGTTGGTATTTAATTAATTCATAGATATTTAATTAAAGTTTAATGACTAATTTAATAATTTAAATGAAATTTTTTTCCATAAAATAGATTGATAAATTAATATTTTATTTTCTTAGGGATTATATGATAATTTTATGAGACCTGGATTAATTTTTAATGGTGTTATAAAATTAGATATATTTTTAAAAATATTATTTTTTTAATAAAATACGGTTTTATTTAAAAATTAAATTAATCATATATAAGAATTTATTTTTAAAATATGGAGTTCTTTTTTAAATTATAAATTTAAAAAAATATTGGGGTTAATTTTTTGAATTTTTCTAAAAATACATGAATTTTTGTGAATAGTAAAATATAGTAATTTACCATATATATACATTATATATTAAATACACTATTACTGACATCATGTATGATGTAATCACCCTTAGTTAAAACTCAAATTCTCTCTTTAATGTTTTTAGCCACAAAAACCAAAAAAAAATCATGACAAATATAATGATTAAATTAATTGACCCCCCCCCATCTCATCCACTATTAATACCTCCCCTAACCCCTTCATCACTTCACACCTCTCAATATTTTATAGTTATATAAATTCAACAAAATAATATTCCCATGTCTCTTAACTACATCCAATAACTATTTGTCTCACAAAAATACGAAAACCAAAGGCCTTAAGGAGGATCTCAATGAGAAGAGATCATGAGGCAATAAAATCCTCTTACATATTTTTTAATTTTCTTACAATTTTTTTCATTCATTATACTCTCTTCATCTCCACTTATCAAAGTGGAATAAAAACTATAGTATCATATATAAAGTAATGTTATCAAGTTTATTGAAAAAAAATAATCATCATACTTGTTATCCTCAAACTTTTATTCTCAAAATTAAAACATCATTTGTGACATGTCGAACTACCGATATCATGGATGATGTGTTTTAAATTTCCTTTAATTCCTTAATATCTCATTATAAAACTGTTTTAATGGTTGCAAAATATTTTTTTAGTTTATTATATGACCACTTAAATGTTATGGAATTAAGTCATATCCATAATATTAAATTATATAATGAAACTAGTTTGTGATTATCAAAGAACCACCAAAATGATATAAATGAATTTCATCAATTTTTATATAATGATTCATAATCATATATAAAAATTTTATGTATGGTATCATTTAATTTTATTTAAACTTATTAATACCATTTAATTCCACTTCTGGAGTTTCTATTCTATTCTAGAAGAAAATCTATTATGAACCGACCAAGGAAACAATGTGAAGCACGCACCCAAAACAATGGAAATAGAAAATATTATTAATAAATTGTTGGAATGATGTAATATAATGTGTTATAAACATGAATATGTTTCATTAAAATATTAATAACACTCCTTTAACAAATATAAAGGATGTTTAAACTTTTTTTAAGTAAGACAAACTTGAAGTAATGGAATTCTTAACCCAAATTCCATTAATTTGGTTAACATTATACTTAATTTATTATGTGGTACTAAGAATATTTTTGAAATAAATTTTGATTATGTTATTTTTTATTATGTTGATTTATATCTTACAGGCATATTTCATTCTTTCTATTAATTCTCAAATCAATTATATTTGTAAGGGACTTTCTTTTTTAAATCCTTTTAAATGCCTCATTTACAAACATAAAAACATTGTTATATATATATGGCATGATTAGTTTCTTCTGATTTCATAATGTTTTATTAATATAATGTTTCAATAATCTGTTTTCATTTTTATTTTTTAATAATATTATTTCATTATTATGTTATTGATTTTTATATTTTAATAGTGATTTTTTTACCAAAAAATTTGTATTTTGATATGTGAATGTGTTTTAGTCGTGGGATTAAATGAGTTAATAAGAGTGTAATTCATGATATGTTACTTGGACATTGTTTATGTTGGTTTTATCCCATTATATCTCAATATATTATGGGTTGATCCCCATTATAGCTCATGATATCTTCGGATGATCCCATTATAGCACAAGATGTGACAGGTGATCCCCATTTTAGATATTCAATGCATTGGGTACACCGATGATTGAAGTTGACCAAATGGTTATTCCATCTGTAAGGGTTAATTTAAGAGCCATGTAGTAAATATGTCCTAAAACAAAATCATGATGTTTATATTCATGCCTGTGAGTATTTATGAAATAGTGTTTATTTGTTTTTATGTTATCATTTGACTAACAATTTCCATTTTTCTATATCCCTTACTGATTTTTTTGTTCTCAACCCAAGTTTTAGAAAAATTCACAGGTTATAGAGATTTTTAAGAGAAATAATGAATTCAAGTTAAATGTTATTAATATTTTTGAATGAAAGCAAGTTTTATTTAAAAAAGATTTATATTTTAGAAGAAATAGATATTTTTTTAGTGTTATCCACTCTGTATAAATGTGGAATGTTATATATGTATTATATCCTAATTCTCTAAATCTATAGGCCTAAAAAGATCCTCAATGTGAAAGGAATTATGTTATTGACTAAAATTAAAGATTAATTAATGTTTTAAGGATTGGTCCTTTTATCCATATCTATTGATGATTTATATATTATTATATTTCTGATGACTAAGTTCCTTATTAATATATAGTCTTACAAAATTCCTTTATATAAATATCACATCCTAAGTTACACTTATCATTTTGGTAGTTTTCATTTTATATCTCACAACATTATTTTCCCTTTTCATGGTATACTTTATCATTATATTTTTTGTTATACTAATGTTTATTTTTAATGGTGATGGTTTTATATGATTGATTCTAGCTCTAATGATATTATTATTTTCAAATTATGGTTTTATTTTCAATTTTGAGGTTTTAATTGATGTAATCATCCATGTTGTGTAATAATCTATTATATGTGATACATGGTTTCATGTTCCTTTGTAATAATATTTCATCGTAACATTATAGAGTTACTTATCTTGTTTTATATAATTTATGGACTAATATATAATTAATTATTTACTCTCTAGAGAAAAATGATTTTTATTTATAGAGTGAAAAATATTGATGGATCTTAAAACAAGTTGCATTACATGGTTTGTGGATCCATTTTAATTTATGAGGAACATGAATTATTATTTTTTAATACATTTGAGAAAAAATAAAATCTTCCTTTGATTTATACATAAATAATTTCCTAAATTTGAGGACCATTATTATTAAATTATTCAATAATAGCTGATGCATAATCTGATTTATCTTATTCAGTTTTCATTTTTCTCTAATTTAATGTCCCAAAAAAACATCTTATTTCTTGACACCACAATGTGGAATATGTATTTTTAAGGAAAAAACCATTAATTTTCGAAAATCAATTTCATGTTTTCCAATTTTCCTTTCACTCTATAACTATAATGTTTTATTTTTATATCCATAAAAATACTACTTTCATGTGTATAAGCTCAATCATTTTTGGGACCATCATTTATCACTTATGTAAATTCGTTTCAAAACCCTTTGTAAAGTACCCACAACACTATCATTGTAATGTGGAGATCTTTTTAAATATTATTTTTCAAATTCTCTCACTACTATGTTTTCTATACCGATTTTGGGTTCACCAATTCTCATAGGTTAAACATAATTTCAGAATTTCATTTGGTACATTGTGATGACATAAAACTAGTAATTTTAAGATAAACACATTTACATATATGTAATAGTCCTCATTTTATGTTATTTTTTACATAAAAACATCATCCTTTTAATGAGGTGATCCTCTTTGATACGGTCACTGATACAACATCATATGGGATTCATTATTTTTCTCAGATGAAATGTAACTCCTCCATCATGACCACCATCACATAGTCTGTTCCAGACATCCCATTTTGGGTACCTCCCACTTAAACCCCATATTATATTTCATAGATGACACTCGGAATTCTATAATATACTTATGATATTTCTTTAGTCCTTCTCTCAACCACACAGTCTCCTTTTATAATTCCTTCTGACTTATGGATTTTTTTTAATATCCTTTTACTAGAACCATCTATTTCTTCATAATGATGCAACATTTTTCAACATTTTTTCAACCACTACACTCCTATAAAAACTCAATTGTGTTTCACCACTGTATATAGTCAATGAATAACTTATTTCAAATAGAACCAACCCCACCCATTGAGTTCCCAATAAAAATATTTTTATCTCAAACACCTTATGTGGTTTTCCCATGACATCACCACTTAGATAATCATATGATCCTTGGAATTCATTTTATCATATACGACATGATATAATAACTTCAATTAATATATCTATAACCAGCGTGTAAAAATATTATTATGAAGTCTATTCTCTTTTACATTTCCCAAAACAACATCCTGATGTTACTCATTTTTATCATTCATCTGGTAATAAACCATGATATCATCTAGAAATCCCCAAAAAAGGATTTATTTTTTTATTTATGATATATTTAATCAAATATATTTTGAAACCCATTGTAATAATAAGTACATGTGGCATAAAAATTTATAGATATTAAACATATGTTCTCCAGAAAATTTTATTAGGAATATCAAATTCCTTCACTCATAATTGGTGGTCTAATGATTTAAGGTTGATTTTTGAAAACACTAATAATTCCTTGAGTTTGTAATAAATATAATCTATATAGAGAATTCAGTATTTACTTCTGATAGTCACCTGGTTGATATTTCATAATTCAATGCAATATCAGATAATTTTTTATTGATTCTTTATTAAAAGAAATGGTAACACCAAAATTGGTAAAATTAGATGATAAAAATATTGATCTTAGGTTCCTTAAATATAATTTTAAATTACTTCATAATAGTATTATATATTAAACAATATGATAATTAAATGGGGCTCATCTGAGGGAGTAGAATAATAGTGAAATTTACATAGTGATGTAGTGACATTCTAAATAAATCGTCATGGAATACCTTAGGGTATCTATCCACCACTATTGATAAATAAACATATGAACTCTTCTTGAAAACACAAAAGGGAAAAATATATATGTCAAAAAAGATATACCTAATATAGGTTAGAATAATTCATATTCTATTGAATCTGGATTCATACTCACCTAGGATGTTGCATGTGTTTATACTATGATAAAAGAACAAAAACATATGATAATAGTAATAAATATGAGGGTTTTATCTCACCACACAATCCATAACAAGGATAAGATCATATATATATATCATAATCTAGAAATACAAGATTATTTTCATTTCAATAATCATTGAAATGCACTCAAGGGCCTCTAAAAAGATACTTCATGTTCATTCCTGAAGGAGTAGAAATATCGATCACATATTAAATTTCCATAGGTTTCAATAATGAATCATCAATAAAATTAGAAGATATAAATGAATGATATGCATATGTTTTAAAAACATCCATGGAAATAAGGAAATAAACAAGCTATGTATATCACACGGTTACCATTACATCATTTGAATACTCTATTAAAATCTATACTGTATAAGAACACCTAGTTTTGGGAAAACAATTAATAATTACTATTTTTATTTGAATATTTCTTTCCTATGAAAAACATTTATAATTTGAATGTATCTATTTGACCTTATCTGACTCTTGTAAAGGAACGTCCAACATTACTACTCTAATGAGGTCTTCTAAAAAATGATGTAGTAGGACCAAAAACCAACACTACTAACATGTTTCAATGGATTCATGAATATCATTCTTTGTAATGACCCAAACCTCTCTGGTTCATTACTTTGTAAAAATCATGGGTATGAGTTTTTTCGGCTTTTCAAGGTGACATATCCCTAGGACTTTGCGAAATTTCCATTTCTGTGAATAGTTCCATCGGTGAATAGTTCCAACTGTAGACCATTGTGAACAGTGACATCAGTCACCTTATGTGAATAGTGTCATCAGTGACCTTCGATGAATAGTGTCATCAGTAACCTTATGTGAACAATGCAACGGTGACCTTATGTGAATAGTGACATCAGTGACCTTATGTGAGTAGTGTCATCACTAAACTTCTGTGAACAGTGTCATGGGTAAACATATGTGAACAGATCAACAGTGACCTTATGTGAACAGTGACATCGGTGACCATATGTGAATAGTGTCATCAGTGACCTTCTATGAACAGTGTCATTAGTAACCTTATGTAAACAGTGTTTCCAGAATGGTGAGGTTCATCGGTAACCGCTATTTCCTTTACCAGATTTCGAGTTCGTGAACAGTGTTTCTATCGTCCTATAGTTTCACCCCTTTGACGTTTCCTTTGATGTAAAATGCATTTAAAGCCTCATTTTAAGGACTCTAAGGATGATTCAAATGTCATAAATCCTATATTAATTTCCCCTAAGGCATGGGATGTTTTTTTCTCTATATGGTCAAACCGTGTGGTTTAATGTGATCCACTTTTAATGGAAAATCTAGTGTATATTAAACCACAGCTCCGTTAAATATTCTAAAGGGATGATATATCTTCCTCTCTAGTTCTTCCTCTTTTTTATTGGGGGTGAGATGCTCAAATATCCCCTTCCTTTCTGTTGGAGTTGTGCAATCAAATTTTCCTTTTAGGATTTGATCTGCTATGTTTTGATGCAACAAAGAAATGTTGATTAGTCTCCGATGTAAGGTATGTTCTATCATCATTCTTTTGGGTTCATCCCTTTTTTCCCCTCGCCCTTTTATGGAATTCTATATTCTTCTTCCTAATGGACTTTTCTTGGGTTTTGACGGGTGTGGTGGTGTCTCTACATCCTAAGGTGGATACGGTAGTCATGGGGGGAGGAGATCACAACCCGTTGTGGGGATCATTCTCATATAAAGAATGTACAGAACTATTTGAGGTAGGGGATTCATTTCTTCTCTTTTCTGTTATGTTCAACTATAGAGTTAGCATGTTTTATCCCATTATATCATAATTAAATTGGCATAATAAATATTTTAACCGGATAAATAAATTGAGTTCGGTTTTATGTTATTCCCAATTGTTTTTCAAGATAGTGTGATATCTAGGCTTGTTTGCTTATCTTTTTTGGTTCTCGATGGAAATTGGTAAAGTATGTAAAGCCGGAATTAATTGATAATCGTTTGGATAAAGATAACGAGGCATGTAAATGAATCTAGTTCCACTTATTGTAATTTTATGTTAATCAAATTGGTCCAATTAGCATGTTTAATTATTTGTGATAGCTTACTGGTTAGGTTTCCCATGTTTGGAACCAATGAATAATAAATCGGTTAATCCAAGATGGATTAAAGAACTGGTTGTTTGATAAAAGATAATTCGTTGCAGGGTTCTGAGCTACCCTCTTCCTTGTTTAAGGGCTAAGAGCCCAATTGATATGATGTTTGTTTTCCTACTGCTTGTGTAGTGATGTGAGCCTGGAATGCTGTTAAGATATGTGGGGGCAGGGAGGCCAATTGGTTGTGGGAGAAGATGATGCCTAGAGTGGTGAGATACATCATTTTATGCATGTGGGTATCAGAGAGGACACCAGAGATGATGGAACGGGTTGGATGTGAATGCTTGATGTTTCTTTGATTAGTTATCTGCTTTACTTTCCTCACTTCTCAAGGCATC
Source organism: Viscum album (assembly GCA_963277665.1). Classification (NCBI taxonomy): domain Eukaryota; kingdom Viridiplantae; phylum Streptophyta; class Magnoliopsida; order Santalales; family Viscaceae; genus Viscum; species Viscum album. The sequence goes on along the minus strand of OY728164.1, from coordinate 913,967,628 downwards.
TGGTCCTGCTTACCCTTCTTCTGAAAGGGGAAAAGACACGCGGGGTATGCCACAAGCTTTTTGTGTTTATCTTCTGAAGGGAGGATGGGTCTATGATCTTGCTATAGGCGACAAAAACTCAATGTGTAGTTCATCTACTCACCATGTTGATCCCCCTTGTGTTTAGAAGCATAGAATGTTTTTATAGAATTCCTAGGAATATGGGAAAGTAATGCTGTAAATAAATAATTGAATAAATGATGTTAACCCATGGGGTTGGAGCTTATTGGAACGAAATGTTGAGGTTACAATTTTAAAGGGATAGTGGACTTTCGGTGTGATGCTAATAAAATATATGTGAAATTGTTAATGGTTAATTAATGTTTAAAGATTTAATTAACATAAATTGGAATTTACAAAAAGGGAATGAAGTAAGTAAATTAAGCACTTTAAAGGGGTTTGTGCTTATAGGATACCTAGTCTTAGAAGTGGAAGCCTGGAGTCTGAGAGACGTTAGCTGCAGTTGAGTCTAAGACTAGGTTATTCCCATGGTGTGGTTGTGAGATATAGTATATTCTATACTTTTTGTGTTTCTATATGCTACTCCACCACTTCAGTTAGGTCAACTGACATCTTGGGGATTCAGAGCCCTAGGGGGTGTTTTCCCCGACATTCTGGTGGGAGGATAGATGCCTGACTACCCCCTTTGGCCCCACTCTCTTCTCTTGGTAGTTACTTATGCTAGTAGGCACAGTGGTTAGTTTTCCCCAAATATGTGTGTATAAGGCTATAATGGCTTGTGGTTATTCACACACATATGTATTATGGATATTGTATTCTATGGACTACTATAGGTGTAACGTGTATAGGGTGCGATGGCTTGAAGATCCTTACTCAATGTAAGGGTTGTAATAGATTGAGGTATAATACCCAACATATGATACATGTTATGTGAGATGTGGTGGCTCCCAAAAACTACCTGGTTACATTATTGTGTGGATGTGGTGGTTTGGTTGCATGATGTTCATGTTGTGGTGCTTCACCCAGGTGTCTACAGGAAAGCCTTTTTGGAGAAAGATGCTTAGGACGTCTGATGTTGGGGAAAAGCAGAAAACCAGTAGGGAAGATGTAGTCGGGTACCCTTGATATTATTTATTATATTATATACTCTTGTATACATGACTTGGTGAGGGTATCAATGGTTAGGTTGGGAACATAGTATACATGTTTAGGTAGTGAGTTAGTTTCACTTGTTTTTCACTGTGCTTTAGCATGATTTGTTTAATTTTTCATGAGAGGCTTCGAGGAGGATCATACTAAGTATACTTTTATACTCACCCTAGGTATATATAAACTATTTTTCAGGTCACTTGGAGTTGGTTGGAGATCAAGCTAGTTTCTACTAGATTAGGGTTGCAAGAGTTGTTCGGGCTTGTGGTTGCTGCTATTTTTACTTTCGTTTGGGTACTTTAAGTTTTCCCCTTCCATTTGTAGTAGTTTTGCATGAAATTACATATGTGCACTTGGGTTTTCTTTTATATTTTAGTCTGAGTTGGAGTTTTTTTGTGTCTATCTTATCTCTCTCTTTCACATGTGTTCTCTTGGAGGGTAATGCCTTCCATCTTTGTGTTTATTATACCCACGGTGCTAGTCACCAACCCGGGGTATATTGGAGGTGGGACTCAGGGGTCATTATATCCCTTCTCACATTTCTGGCCCTGGTGGTGTACACTTTGTGGGGAGGGGGTTGTGACATAGTGGTATCAGAGGGAGGTTGAGGGATAGGATAGAGTTTGGAGTTAGGCACAGGTCAGGTTGCATGGGTTGGTAGGGAAAAAGTGTAAGTCAAGTTTAGAATGTGATGTAAACACTAGATACCAGCTGAGATATTAGAGTTTAGGGCCCCCTATTATCTAATGTACAGACCTTTAAGTTTACAATGGATACTAAATGAGGTGATACTAGTTACAGGGTAAATACCTAGGAAAGTATCATGCATCATTCTTCTTTTTGTATGTGTTTGAATGGGTAGACCATGGGATAGGTTAACCAAAAATGAATAAAAGAAAAGAATTAATTAATTAATGTTGAGACTTCCATATTCTAGGTTTAGGAGCTCTAACTATTTTATATTTTCCAATTATGGATTTAGGTTGACGTCCTGATGAGGATAGCATAGAAGAAATCTCACAGGTCATGCTAGCAGATCGCCGATGGGTAGTGGTTGACGACAACGACACATGGATGAGGACACTCCGAGAGTTTCAGCGCCAACTCTTGAATAATTATGAGGGATCCATTTTATATGCATTCATGGAAGACTATTTGTTAGAGGTTGACATAGGCTTTAGTTAGATCTATGCTTGGAAGAAGCATCGGGTGTCCTTTGTTGCGACTATACTGTGTGGAACAGCGAGGCAGTGGTGGTTCTTGTTCCATGGGGATCATGAGGAGTCAGCGATATCATGGGAGGAGTTTCGAGATAAGTTTAGAGTTGAGTTTCTTTCATCAATTGTGAAGTCATCCAGTCATCAGGAGCTTCTTACCCTTCGACAGGGGAGATCTAGTGTGCGATAGTTTGGAATCTGTTTGAGGAACATTTTACGATATGCTTCAAATCTGTTTCCAGATAACATGGTTAGGGCGAGGCATTTTGAGGAGGATTTACATCAAGAGATCCCACACCAGGTCACCTCATTTATGCTGAAGACATATCTTGAGGTGTTTTCAAGGTCAGAGGTCATTGAGAGGACATTAGCCAAAACCGGATAATCATGAGAGGGGAGTCTCCATGATTTGTCACAACGTAGAGCTATGGTCCAGGGTTCTAGGTTTTCAGGGCAGAAGAGTTTTCGTTCAGCCGGGGGTAGGTACCAAACCTCCACATCTCATTTCTATGGAGGTAGTGTATCTTAGGCCTATTCCAAGGGATCAGACACTTGTTTTTATTATGGTGGTCGAGGTCATCAGCAGCGAGAGTGCCCGACCTTTTAGAGTAGTCATCGTTCACCAGGTGTTTCGCTCCAAGTCCCTCCGTTGAGGCAGTTCCAACAGAGGCAGTAGCAGAAGGTTGAACCATCATTAGATCAGTAGAGGGTAGATGGGGAAGGCAGAGGACTTCCCCAAGATTCTCCCTATATTAAGATAATAGAGTGTGGCCATGGTGGTGGTCGTCATTATGGTCAGAGTGGTCATAGAGGAGGTCATGGTCAGCTTTATGCTTTAGCGTTGCCAGCACCAGGTGATCCAGACGTCGTTCAAGGTACCCTTTTCTTCTTTTCTACCATGGTGTATGACTTGCTTGATTCAGGAGCGACACACTCCTTCATATCACCTTCCCTTGTCCATGCTTTGGGACTTGAGGTAGAGAGGCTTCCAGTGCCCTTGGCATTGACTACGCCAGTTTGAGGTCGAGATAACTTGTTTGAAGTATATAGAGATTATTATATAGTGTTAGGGGTAGCACCACTCTTGGGGATATTTCACATGTTTATGAATAAAACCATATGATTTCATCCTCATCATGGATTGGTTGAATTTTTTTGCAGGCTATCATGGATTTCTTCAGGAAGAAAGTTGTTTTATTCGATGAGGATGGAGAGATGGTGTTGTTTGTTGGTGAGAGAGATCCTCAGATGGGACATGGGCATGTTATTTTATTATTATCCATTATGGATGAGATAATTTTGAGTTCTTCAGAGGTTCATCAACTGGCATTTCTTAGGGTCATATAAGAATACCCTGATGTCTTTCCATAAGAGGTTGTAGCATTACCCCTCGACGAGAGATCGAGTTTGGGATCAATCTACAACCAAGAGAATATTCTATGTCTATGTTTCCATATAGGATGACCCCTTATGAGTTACAAGAGATACATATATAGCTTCATGGTCTATTGCAGTGTGGTTTTTTTCGGCCGAGTGTGCCACCATGGGGTGAACCGGTTTTGTTCATGCAGAATGCTGACGGTAGTTTGCGGTTGTGTGTCGATTATCGTCACTTGAACAAAGTGACAATAAAAAATCTCTATCTTCTTCCACAAATTCATGATTTATTCAATAAAATGAAGGGTTCATGTTAGTTATCAAAGATCAACTTGTGGTTAGGATATCATCATATGCATGTGAAGGGTGAGGATATCTTGAAGACTACTTTTTGTTGTCATCATGGACATTATGAGTTTGTTGTAATGGCGTTTGGCATGAAAAATTATCCAGATATGTTCATGGGATTGATGAAAATTATGTTCCATGAGTTCCAGGAAAAGTTCGTTGTATTTTTCATCAAAGAAATCCTTGTGTACTCCACATATGAAGAAGGGCATGCAGAGCATCTACATGTCGTTTTGGGAGTTCTTTGTCAAAATCAGTTGTTTGGGAAGTTGTTGAAGTGTGATTTTTGGGCTAGATAAGTCAGTTTCTTGGGGCATGTGGTCTCCCAATAAGGAGTAGTTATGGATCCATCGAAGATAGAAGAAGTTGTTTCTTAGGCATCCCCCAAGTCTACGTCAGAAGTGCGAAGTTTCCTTGGTCTTCTAGGCTACTAAAGGAGGCTCGTAACCGATTTCTCTTGAGTTGTGACTCCTCTAAAAACATTGACCTGGAATGATCTGGCGTTCATATGGATTGATCAGTGTCAGAAATCTTTCAAGTATCTAAAGGAGATGTTAGTAAGATCTCTAGTTCATTGTCTTCTAGGAGAGGGAGTTCAGTTTGATGTTTTCAATTATGCTTCGAATCTGGGGTTTGTATGTGTTCTGATGCAGCAATGATCAGTTGTTTCTAATGGGTCTCGACATTTACATCCCCATGAATGTAACTATGCCACCAATGATCTTGAGTTAGTAACCGTAGTTTTTTCTTTGAATTTTTAGAGACATTACCTCATTGGTGAGTACTTTGTGGATTTCACAAACCTTAAGAGCCTGATGTTTGTTTTCCCCCAGGATGACTTGAATTTATGACAGTATTTTTGGATGGAGTTCTTATAGGAATACGATTTCAAAATATCATATAAACCTAGAAAAGAGAATGTTTTAGCAGATGCACTGAGTCGAAATTCACGTAGTGATGTTGTGCGTGAATCTGGTGACTCTTAGAGAGTAATGGAAGAACTTTTTTCATTACATATTGATATGGGAGTATTTGGGGGCATAGGTTGTCTTTTCCAGATGACAGTGCAGTCATCTCTAGTTTAGAAGGTGTAATAGTCCCACTTGGGGGATCTAGAGGTGGAAGTCTGGAGAGACCGAGTTGTTTGTGGTGAGGCCCCTAATGGTTGGTCTGAGGATAAACAAAACTGAGTGTTGTATCCTAGAAGGATATTTGTTCCTTTGATGATGTGTGAGACAGTTATCAAAGAGTTCCATATTTCTCCTTTATCGGTGCATCCTGGCATGGAAAAGATGTACCAAGCCTTGAGGGTCCAGTTTTGGTGGCCTGGGATCAAGCGTGCGGTTGTGGAGTTTGTGTCTCGGTGTTTGGTCTTCTAGAAGGTGAAGGCCGAACACCGTGTTCCCGGTGGTCTACTCCAGCCATTAGATGTTCCTCCGTGGAAGTGGGAGGACATCTCAATGGAATTTTTCACTTGTTTACCTTGATATCATAAAGGACATAATGTTATTTTGGTGGTAGTGGATCATTTAACCAAATCAGACCACTTCATAGAAATCAAGGAGTCAAGCTCAGTAGAAGTTTTATTGAGGCAGTGTCTGGAAGAGTTGGTGAGACTTCATGGAGTCCCATGTACAATCATTTCTGATCAGGATCCTTGTTTTACCTCTAGGGTGTGGAGAGGTCTCCATCGTGATTTTGGTTCTCAGTTATGCCTTAGAACATCTTTTCATCCTCAAATGGATGTTCAGATAGAGCGAACCATCCAGACACTCGAATACATGTTACACTCTAATGTCTTGGATTTTTTAGATTCATGGATGAGGCACTTACCCTTGGTGGAGTTTTCTTACAAAAATAGTTTTCACTCCACCATCGGTATGGTACAATTTGAATCCTTGTATGGATGACCTTTCTGTTCTCTGTTATGCTGGACTGGGGTTGGAGAGGCAGCAATTATCAAACTGAAACTACTGAATAATACAATAGATATAGTCTAGTTCATTCACGAGAGGATGAAGACAACACAAGATTGTCATAAATCATATGTCGGTCAAAGGACGAGACCCTTAGAGTTTGATGTTGAGGATCACGTGTTTCTAAAGGTGACCCCTGTCGAGGGAAGTTTTAGGTTTGGACATAGAAGTATGCTTTGTCCCCAGTTTTTTGGGACTTTTGAGGCATTATCTCATGTTGGAGCAGTGGTGTATCGAGTAGCACTTCCCCCATAGATGAGTCAGATACATGATGTTTTCCATGTATCACAACTCCGTCGTTATATTCATGATGACTCTCACATCATCGATTGGAGAGAGATCGATGTTGATGATGATGCGACCTTTGAGGAGTGAACTGTGGAGATCCAAGATCACAAAGAGAAGGTGTTTCACGGGTGTTCTATCCTTTTGGTTCATGTCTTGTGGCGACACGGTGTCATGGAGGAGAGTTCCTGGGAACGTGAGTCACAGATATGTGCTCAGTACCCAAAGTTATTTGATTCTTAACTCTTTTCATGTATCGATGTAGTCATTGTGGTTTTAGACCTTTCATGTCTATAATATAGATTTCTTTTGTAGCTTCTTGTGGCTTCCTCTCTTTTGAGAGGTATCTTGACGGGTGGTTGTTCGGACCCCGTTTCATTTTCCCTTTAGGTGGGTTTTGAATTCTTGAGGACGAGAATGTTTTGAGAGGTATCTGATGTAATGGCACAGACCTCTCTTGTCCATTCCTTTGTGAAAATCAGGTGTATGAGGTGTTTCGGGAGGTCAAGGTGACATATCCCCAACACTTTTCCAAATTTCCATTTCTGTGAACACTTCCATCGGTGAACAGTTCTAATGGTAGACCGTTGTGAAACGTGACATTGGTGACCTTATGTGAACAGTTTCATCAGTGACCTTCTATGAACAATGTCATCAGTAACCTTATGTGAATAGTACAATGGTGACCTTATGTGAACAATAACATCGGTGACCTTATGTGAATAGTGTCATCGGTGACCTTCTATGAACGGTTTCATTGGTAAACTTATATGAACAGTGCAACAGTGACCTTATGTGAAAGGTGAAATCGGTGACCTTATGTGAACAGTTTCATCGGTGACCTTCTATGAATAGTTTCATCGGTAACCTTATGTGAACAGTGTTTCCAGAATGGTGAGGTCTATCGATAACCTCTATTTCCTTTCCCTAATTTCGAGTTCATGAACAGTGTTTCCAGCTTCCTACTATTTTTCCCCTTTGACATTTACTTTGATGTAAAATGAATTTGAAGCCTCATTTTAAGGACTCTAAGGATGATTCAATGTCATAACTCTGATATTAATTTATCCTGAGGCTCGGGATGTTTTTTTCTACATGGTCAAACCGCGTTGTTTAATACGATCCACTTTTAATGGAAAATCCAGCGTATCTTAAACCAATGCTCCACTAAATCTTTTGAAGGGAAGTTATATCTCTCTCCCTAGTTCTTCCTCCTTGTTCTCAGGTGTGAGATGCTTGAACATCCTATTCCTTTCCATAGGATTTGTGCAATCAAACTTTCCTCCTAGGATTTGTTCTACTCAGTTTTGATGCAACCAAGCAACATCGTTCAGTCTTCGATATAAGGTATGTTCTATCGTCATTATTTTGGGTTCATGACCTTCTTTTTCCCCTCACCCATTTATGCAATGTTATCTCCTTGTTCATAATGAACTTTTATTGGGTGTTGACCGATGTGGTGTTGTCTTTGCATCCTTGAGCAGATACAGTTGTCTCGGGGGGAGGATATCGTAACCCATTGTGTGGATCATTCTTATATAAGAACATAAAGAACTGTTTGATGTAGGGGATTCATTGCTTCTCTTTTCTGTTATGTGAAACTGTAGAGTTAGCATATTTTATCCTAATAGATAACAATGAAATTTTCATAATAAATATTTTAACTGGATAAATAAATTGAGGTCGATCTTATGTTATTGCCTCTTTTTTCTAGGTAGTGTGATATCTATGGTTTCTTGCTTAGCTTTTTTGGTTATTTATGAAAATTTTTAAATAACATAAATCTAGAAAAATTGATAATTATTTGGATAAAGATAAATAGGCATGTAAATGAATTTGGTTCCTCTTTTTGTAATTTGATGTTAATCAAATTGGTGCAGTAAGCAGGTTTAAATATTTGTGGTAGCTTATTGGTTAGGTTTCACAGGTTTGAACCAACTAATAATAAATCTATTAATCCAAGATGGATTAAATAACTAGTTGTTTGATAAAAGATAATTCATTGTAGGGTTCTGAGCTACCCTCTTGCTTGTATAGGGGCCAAGAGCCCAATTGATATGATGTTTGTTTTTCTGCTGCTTATGTTGTGATGTGATCCTCGAAGGCTGTTGTGATATGTGGGGGAAGGGAGGCCGATTGGTTGTGGTAGTAGATGACGCCTAGAGTGGAGAGATGTATCGGTTTATGCATGTGGGTGTCAGAGAGGACACCAGGGATGATGGAATGGGTTGGATGTGAATGCTTGACGTTTCTTTGATTGGTTATCCGCTTTACTTTCCCCACTGCTCAAGGTAGATGCTCTTGCTTACTGTTCTTCCAAAAGGGGTGAAGATGCGTGGGGTATTCCATGTGCTTTCCGTGTCTATATTCTCAAGGGAGGATGGGTCTACACTCTTGCTATCGGCAGAAAATACTCGATGGGTAGTTCGTCTACTCACTGTGTTGATCCCCTTTGTGTTTAGCATCATATAATGTTTTTCTATAATGTCTGGGAATATGGGAAAGTAATGTTGTAAATAAATAATTGAATAAATGATGTTAACCCATGTAGTTGGAGCTTTCTGGAACAAAATGTTGATGTTACAATTTTAAAGGGATAGTGGACTTTGTGTGTTATGCTAATGAAATATAATGTGAAATTATTAATGGTTAATTAATATTTAAATAATTAATTAACATAAAGTGTAACTGACAAAAATGGAATGAAGTAATGCAATTAAGCTCTTTAAATGGTTGTGTTCTTATAGGATACCTAGTCTTACAATTGATTGTCGGGATTCTGAGAGAAATTAGCTATAGTTGAGTCTAAGACAAGGTTATTCCCATAGAGTGGATGTGAGATATAGTATATTCTGTACTTTTTGTGTTTATATGTGCTACTCCACCGTGTCAGTTAGAGAAAACTGACACCCCGGGGATTCTAAGTCCTGGGGGGTGTTTTCCCCAACATTCCAGTTGGAGGATGGATGGATGACTACCCCCTTTGGCCCCACTCTCTTCTCTTGGTAGTTACTTGTGCTGGTAGTAAAAGTGGTTAGTTTTCCCCATATATGTGTGTAGAGGGTTGTAATGGCTTGTGGTTATTCCCACACATATGTATTCTGGATATAGTATCCTATGGACTACTATAGGTTTAATGTGTATAGGCTGTGATGGCTTGAGGATCCTTACTTGGTGTATGGGCTGTAATGTCTTCAAGTATAATATGTGACGTATGATACACATAATGCAAGCTATGGTGGCTCCCAGAAACTACATGGTTATATTATTGTGTGGATGTGTTGTTTTGGTTGCATTAGGTGCATGTTGTGGTGCTTCGCCCAGGTGTCTATGGGAAAGCCTTTTTTGAGAGAGATTCTTAGGACGTGTGATGTTGGGGAAAAGTAGCAAACCAGTGGGGAAGTAGTAGTGGGGTACCCTTGATATTATTTATTTTATTATATACTCTTATATGCATTTCTTGGTGAGAGTATCCATAGTGTGGTTGAGAACTTAGTATACTAGTTTAGGTGATGAGTTAGTTTCACTTGTTGTTCACTATGATCTAGCATGTTTTCTTTACTTTTGCACAAGTGGTTTAGGGGAGGATTCTACTGACTATATTGTTATACTCACCCTATGTTTATATAAACTGTTTTTTAGGTCACTTGTATTAGGTTGAAGATCAAGATGGTTTCTACTACCTTGGGGTTTTAGGAGTTGTTCGGACTTGTGGTTTCTACTATTTTTACTTTTTTTTGGTACTTGCTGTTTTCCCCTTCCAGTTGTAGTAGTTTTGCATGAAATTACATATGTGCACTTGGGTTTTCTTTTATATTTCAGTCTGATTTGGAGTTGGTTGATGTCTATCTTATCTCTCTCTTCATCATGTGTTCTCTTAGAGGGTAATTCCTCCCATCTATGTGTTTACTACACCCTCAGTGATAGTCTCCTTCTTGGGGCCTACTGGAGGCAAGGCTCGGGGTCATTATCTCCCTTCTCACATTGTAAGTCCAGGATGGGTACTCTTTTGGGGAGGGGGTCATGAAATTCTTATTGTGACCTATAGCCTTATAATGGAAGAACTTTTTAAAAATAAACCCTGAAGATAGTAATAGAATAGAGTATCATGAATGGTGACATATCCCAATAGTACCCTGATGAGATTCCTCTGGTTCCCTCTTCTATCCATAAGAAGAACTCTGACATTATCCTATAATATTAGAGGTATCACTTGATCTATTGAACCATAAAATATCCATAAAAATGGTCAATTCCTTGTAGAATACTTCTGCATAGGCTAGTAGTTAGATAGAAATAATCATTAATATAATTATTGGATTCAACCCCATATCAAAACATAAGGCTTTAATGTTATCTCTCATGAGGAAATTAGGGGAATAGTGAACCAACACTGATAATTAAGTTCCCTATTTCACCACTAAATGATGCACCAATTTTAGATTCATGAAATTCTTATCCTTTTCCTTAATTAACATCTTTGTTTGAAAACACTGATTAAATATCTTTTTAAACATAGAACGAGTGATATTCTAATGAATTATTTTATACAAAATTAGATACACATCACTGACATCATGGTCAATATATTATAAATATGGAAAATATGACATTAGTGGTGTCTATAAACCAATGATAACTACTAATTAAACCAATATTCTTCATCCCTGCATTGGGTTCATTAAGTCCTCATTCATCATGAGAAACATGTGGGTTATACATAGTGAATTTTTAATCATGGTCCACCACATGGGATTAATCTCACAAGACCCCCTGACATAGTTATTGGATGATCTTTATAATCAAATCAATGATCATGGGGTCTATAAGAGGGTTATTATACACTTCATGCATCGCCTCTCCCTCTCTATGAATCGCAAGAGCCTAAATAGGTGGAATAGTCTATAAAATTTTCAATATAAAAAAAATCAATATATATATCAACTCTAAATTATCATATATGACTCATAAAAGTTCACCCAAATACTCCTAAAGATTAGAATAACTGTGAATAAAAATTACAAATACCAATGGGATGAAAATGTAAATATTTTATAAATTTATTCATTGTACATAGTTTTTTCTCATGGTATAGAATTTCATACACTCACCATGTGATTTATATTGGGAATGTGTCCAAGCCTAGACATATGGCTATCACATGATTTTATAAATCATCTTCCAAAATCATGTCCATCTGGTTGTCTTCCCTGATCCTACCCATAATATAAAATTTATAAAAAGAACTCATGATAATCCCCAAAACCCACCAAATAGTATCATATCGTATCAAAATACTAAATAAAAAATGATTAAATTAATGAAAATTCCCGCACCTCCCTGGGTCACTTAGGGTTCATCACAAAGTAAAACTATCTACAAATATACACGAGCATACCTCTCAAACTCAAATATTCATATATCAATACTTCTTGTTCTGGACCAATAATAAGGTAAAATTGGTAGAATTTTGAAATTAAAAATAATATAGTAACCAGACACATCACCCTACCTGTCTCTATATAAAACACATTGTAATTTCATGAAAAACAAGGGATAGAGACAACCATCAAGATATCAAAAGACAATCATTAAAAAATCACCCTCAAAATACAAATAACTATAACAATTATTCCAAATAAAAAAATTTAATAACTCATACATATATTAGATGTACATTCACATAAATATGTAGTTATTATAATGAAATACATAAAAATAGAGTATAAAATAATATAAAAAATAAAAATAAACAATATAAGAATATTACATTTCAAATTAAGAATAACATGGAAAATCATTAACCATATTTACATTATCACAATAATATTATTTCAAGTCTAGTTGTTTTGATGTATATAATTCTCCAAAATCAATCAACTGGAAGGGGATACCCAAAACCCTCCATTATCTAACTCCTTTTGAATCACAGTTTTCACCAACCATTATATCTTGAAGGATGATGATGGAATCATGATGTTCCATCATATGAAATTGTTCCATTCCCTTTACTAATGACACACAAAACCATGTAAATATACATCCAATAGTGTATGAAGGGTGTGATTAGAATCCTAATAGGTTACCACAATAATTCTATATACTATCATTAATAATGAAAACTAATAGTTCTAATTTACAAAAATAATAATCATGAAATAAACTTTTTTATTCATAAAATAAAAATTAATAAAAAATTTATAAATCTTTTGAAATTCGGTGTTTTTATATAAAAAAGTATCAATGCTGAAACAATAACATGGACTATAAATCATAAGTCATAACCCAAAAACATAGATTATTAAACTTCAAAATATATAATGAAATCGTGAGATATAAAATGTGAACACCACACCATAAGAATAAAATATCAAACATGGTATTTAAATGTTGGGATAATCAACAAGTATATATCCCCCAATGATCATTATTTGAATTTTGTAAACTAAAATAATTATCCCTCCAAATAGCTCTGTATGGTTTACCAGGATATAATCCCCTATCGAATTTAACCATCACATCCCTGGAAAATAGCTAGTAGGATAATCTTAACAAGTGTTACAGCCAACATGTTCACCCAAATACACACCAAACAATTCACAATTCAAAACCATAAAAATCCATCCAATATAGGAAATAGTATAAAAAACATCCTAAGAAACAAAAAAACGTCATATAATCACATAAAAAATGGTAGTTTATAAAAATTAAATGTGTAAAAATCAATGATATAACGTTTAATGAAATTATCTTTCAAAACCTTTTTTAAAAACTCATTTGGGATTAAAATGCTCCTAGAAATGTTTTATGAGACACATCATGTGTAAAACACTAGTTTCAAATCAACCATTATTAGAAAAAAAAATGTACAATATTAATTTAATCAGTATATAGTCAAGAATAATAAATTTAATAAAAAATCATTCCAAATTATAGCATTTTTACTATATTATAACAAAAAAAAGAAAATGACTTCCATAAAGTAATGATGATCCAAAAGAAAGATCAATTATATAGATACAATTATATCAATTTTGGTGTAAGATCATTACTTTAATTTAAAAAAAAGGTAAAGAGAAAAATGATACACAAAAACCTAAAAACAAATGTTATTGCTCTTAGAAACTGGAATTAAGAATGATGATTTCCACTATGTATGAATAAGGGTTGTGTAAAGGGGAAAAACTGGAAAAATATGCTACTGGATGGAAAAAAGAGGAGAAATCTATAAAAAAATATTGATTTATCTTTATGAATATTTATTTATTTATGAGAAATATCTTACATATATGAAAAGGATGGGTGATCCATGTGTGGCAGTTTGGGATCAAGTGAGTGGAGGAAAAGGGGAGGAGATTAGGGTTAAATGTGAAAAAAATACAATGGTCATTTCATGTTTTAGAATAAACTATATAGAAATCATGAATTATATGAAAGATTTGGGAATCTATATGATTTTTATTTTTTCTATACTATAGAATATCTCCTCTAATAAGATCCATATTAATTTTTTGGATTCATGATTCTTCATATATGTTCACCGAACATGAAATTTTTTTCCACATAATCCTAATCCACATAGTTTACTTATGAGTCCACACAGATTGAACAACAATGCACTATCCATGCCAACACCTTCCGAAATTATTTTCATCCTATGAAATTTTTGGGTTAATGGTTCTCAATATTTATGTTTTAATCATGATCATTTATCAAAAACTCCAAATTTTAAAAAAAATCATCTTATTTATAAAATTCCAAATCAATATTATATAGAAAAATAATTAACATATAGAAATAATTGTGACTTGTTGGTATCACAATTTACCTGTAATGTTTTTTTAATATTTTATTAACTTTTCAATTCAACATTATTCACTATTGAAGCTCCAATATATGGGTATTTATCACGATTTTTGATATTTATCATCTGAATAGGCTGATGATCATTGATTTCAAATATGTTAGTAGTATTTAGTATTCTATTAGTTTCTTTATCAATTGTTATTACTCCATTAGAATATAGATTATGAAATATGATAAATACCACCTTTTTCTTATGATATAAAATAAAATTGATTTGTTTCCTTTGAACCCTTTGGTATGATCAGAACCTAAAAGACCATGAGTGGAAAAAATAATGTTTCTATTTACCCCATTAGTATATGATGAAAAATTCCTTCTTGAATTATGAAATAGAAATATTTTTTGGTCCTGGGATTGGTTCCTAGTACTAAAAAACACTAAGATTCAAGGTTTATTCCCTATTATACTCCTTAGTGAGATTTTTATTGTGTATATTTTAGTCTAGAGATGGGATATCCTAGAATCCAAACATTAACATGGGTTGATTACATTATAAAATTATTTTTATGTTTAATGATTATAATTTGTTTATATTTATAGAAAATGATAACATTTTTATATTAATGGTAACTTGGTATGTGGTGGTACCCCATCAACATATATTTCCCCTTTAGTAGTGAATTTTCCACCAAGAGTACATTGATGGTGTTTAATCCACTCAGAATGGGCTAGTGATCCACCATTTTTATTTTACAATTTGAAATAGTGGATCCTACTCCATTACAAAATAGAGTGTGAGTTTTATATCATATGCACGTTATTCCAATTGGTGGTGAAATTTCAAAATATGCGAGATATATTGAGGGAACATCATCCATTTTAGGCCCTTCTAAGGTTGTGTAACATCCTTCTAGGTTTAAATATTGATGTTTTATTGACTACTTATGTTTATATATGGCCGGTACGTCATCCACATAAATTATGGTATATTAATACATCATCCATCTATGAATATCCTCCTAGTAAAGTATCTTCCATGTGGGGATTTGAGATATTTTTTATTTAATTAATATGAAGAGTGATTTTGGTGTTACATCATCCACCTATAATATTTTTTATGGATCCTTGTCTACTTAATCTATGTAGTGTTATAATATAATCCTCCTTTTCAATTTGGTTTCCTAAAACCAACTTCTGTATATTTATGATAACATGTATTCATAGTTTTGAATATTAATAAACTCTATATCAAATCATGACTATTCTTTTGTGTAACATTGTATGCGATAATGTCCTATGATCAGAAGTCACGGTAAAAGGTTATAGCAGTTCCCCACTATGACTAGAACCCAGAAGTGCTACAACATTATTCTTAAATATATGTTCCTTATCCATATTATATCATTTAATGGAAACAAATTATACAGTCTATAAGGGGGGATACTCATAGGACATTGAGGAACCTTCTCAATGTGTACACCCTTGGTAATATACAATGTCGGTTATTATAAGAATGAGAACCTCCTGTAGGAAATCCACATTTATATGTTTCATTGGATGTTCCTGTCTATGAGTGTGTGTATTTATCAATATAATTTATTTTTGTTATTAATGGATATAATTATACATGTAATTTGATTTATCTATGAAACCATTAATGGGATATTATTTTGGAAAGGTAGGATATGTTGGATGTGTCATGAGTAATATTTCATTAATGAATTATACAAGAAAGTATTATTTTCCTTTTGTTCTTTTAGTAATTTTGGTATCACGGTTTCTTTGATATAAATAATATATTTGAGATAAATCTTGGGCCATGGTGTTCTATAGTCATGTTTTATTTCCAGGAAGTCAAAGAAAAAGAAATATACCATATAGGTTGATAGCACTAGTGTTCAACCTACTTTACTATTTATATCATGATAAAGGTATTATGTTGCACAGTAAGTGTCCTTATAAGGTATTATGTTTTTATGAAATTAACATCATTCTATATGGGTTCCTTTGTGTGTTTCAAGTTACTAACTTTGGACTATAGGATTCTTTGCCTAATGAAACTAATAAATATGCATATAGGATCACACACTAAGTGTATCTAGAATCTTAGTTAAATTTTATATTATTATATATTATTTAAAAATATAATTAAATATTATTCCTATATGTGGTCTAATAATTATTGATTAATGCTTGATCACATATATTCTATCAGTGGTTATTAGAGATAATATTAAGTGAGTGGACTATTTAATAAATATTTATTTCATATTTACTGAATATAATATTTATTTATATGTTGGAGAATAATAAAGTGATATTTATTTATGAAATTGATAGTCATTATTCAAGTCCTAATAAATATTGTGAAGAAATTATGGAATGAGTTTTTAGGTACGGTGAGAAGTAATATATATTGAATACTATTTGATTAAATAATATTTAATATAATTCACAAGTTAATCTCATGTCCAAGAAATAATATAATTAATATTAATATTCTTCAGGGGGTTCCACAAGGGATTAAATAAATATTAAAGGGCACTTATGAAAATATTTGTTTCTAAACCATAGTAGTATTTATACTCAATTATCAAAAAAATTGAGGGCCAATTCATTTTTTGTGTACAACGGATCTATAGAATCCTCTGAGGGCCTAGAGTGACCCATTAACCAAGAACACTCCGATGAATGGAGTGAAAAATCCCTCCACCACCCAGTATTGAGTTTATAGAGATCATGACTACTGATTTTGAAGTGATTCTCATAGAGATCAAGGGTGAATGATCCAATAATTGAGATATGTATTTCTACCAAATGGATATTCCAATGGTGATGTTTGGAGAATTATATAACACTTTTGGATCACTTATAGATAGAATATACTCTAGATTCCATCAATGAAAATATTGTAAAACATAGATCTATTATCAGATTGATCATCAAATAAACATTTCATTCTTGGAAATTCTTTAAAATGAATAAATTAACTATAAATAATATATGATGATACCAATAAAAGTTTTTAAATATGTTACATTATCTATTATATTTGATTCAGTTATGTTCATAACGGTGTTTATTGTAGTGTAGATCTCAATTTAATCCTCAATAATGATGAAAATAAATGTTTTCCATGAAAAACTTTCACACATTTTCTTTTCTCAAAACCTAAAAGTTGTATAATAGTGGTAAAATAATTATTTATAATTATTTAAATATCATTTATTGATTTAATACATTATCAAATAGTTTTTAATTCATGTTTTAATCATTATTTTAACTCAATTACAAGATATTATTTCTCCTCATTCATTTATCATAGATTTTATCAAATCACATAATTTTATGTTTTAAATAAAATTTAATAACTCATCTGGTAGTGTCGAGTATTTTGAATATATAACACATGAGTACACACCATGTAACAAGGTTTACATGCCTTGTACCTATGATAAATAAAAAAATAAAAAATTAGAATTAATGTAATTTTTGTTCTTTGAATACATGTGGTGCTTTTAATTTAATACACCACATATTTATTGGTCAAGATTGGAACATGGTCAAACAGATTAAACTCTTAGTATCCCACATACATGGAGTTTATTCCTCTATGTTACATACAAGACATGAATTTTAATTCACCACCTACCTTACTAGTGACCATGTAACTCGAATACGACACATTGGGAAGCCATTGTACATGCCATGTAGTCTATTTTTTCTAAGGCATGGTTTACATGCTAAGTCCCTAGGAATTACCCTTGGATAGATGGTAAGAGATGTACATGTTATGTAGCTCACTTGTACACATCATGTACTTATACCAAATTACACAGAATTAATATTAATTTTTTATATTATGTATACCTTATCGATATGTGCAGGTTTTTGGTCATTAAGTTGAAGTGATGTTCCAAGTAATGAGTTTTAATATATATATATAATTATTTTTAATTATTTTTTGTGTAATTTTTCATTCTTCATATCATATATGAGTTTTATTATAGTAATTACTCTATATACATTGAATTATTTCACATGATAATAAAATCATGAAATTCATGTAATCACTAAATTGATGGTATATATCAATGAATTACTTGATATGTCATGTATTCCATATGTAACAGGAGTAAATAGTATACATGTATAATATCTGTTTGGTAGATTCATACATGTATTCACTATGTTTCCACCATGGTACATCTATATACACAATAAATTTAAAATAAACATATCTAATATGTTTAAAATTATGATCGATTGAAATATCAATGAAATTCGGATGAGAATTAAGAAAAAAGGTGTCATGACCCTCCCCCTAGGGCCCATTCCATGACTACCCCAATCCCACCATCCATAGTCCAGGGGTTAGAGACTAGAATTGAAAGGAATATCCTGGAAAAATGGGAAGGCTTTGCCTTTAAACATGAAAAAACATAGTCCAAGAATACAATGAGCACAACCCACATAGTAAAACTGAAGTAGTAAAAACATGTGCACTGAAAGTAAAAAAGGGGTGAGTACTATAAGTAAAGGGGTTGGAATACAAGCCCAATTGAAAAGTACAACAACAATAGAAAATCAGCTCCCGAAACTATCCGCCAAGTTTCCTACCTGAAGGGTAGGTACAGCTCACAGTCAGTTGTCACAGCGGCATGCCACGTCTAAAGTTCCACCCTCGAGCACCGTTCTATCCTGGATCCCAAGCCTCGGTCAAAGTTTTTTGTTGTCTACACAAGACACACCAAGGTGTCGGTGAAGCCCATGCAGGGGTCAGTGTAACAATACTCAGTAGGGACCCTAAGACCCCTGAAGGTCTCCCATATTTCCATAAAGTAAAAACCACAAAGAAAGACCTAAATCACAAAGCACTAAGTAATATTAAGCTCACACCAAGTATACAACTCAGAGATCAGGAATATAGATGATTAGTCTTAAGTTGTATCATCTTATTACATTTAATAGTTCCAAAACTGACCCACAAAGAAGTTGTTCTATTATTGATCCACTCTTGGTCGTAAGTCACAATTCCATGATGGGCCACTGTAAGGCTGGTCCCCATCAAGTCACACTACTACTGATCCATACAGGGTCGCTAGAATGAAGATCAACACAGGGTTGATGGAATTTTTATCCACACAGGGTCACTGTAATGTTGATCCACACAGGGTCACTCGATGCTGATCCACACAGGGTCACTGGATGTTGATCCTCAACCAGCCACTCTAAAACTGGTCCTTTTTGGGTAGACACTTTTCTGATCCACACAAAGTCACTATGATGTTGATCCACATAGGATCGCAACTTCAAAGATAGTCATCCACAGTGTTCCCTTCACCCGGTGTTCTCGAATTCTGTATAATATGCTATTCGAGATATAGATTGTACATCAACCACCACTAAGCTCCACAAAGGAGTATCCCAAAGGGCCTCCATGTCGTAAGGGTTTCAACGTGATAGACGACAAATGAATTAGACTCTCGTTCTATGAGTTATAAGTGTTTCTGTACCACTGAGGGCCTGGTTGGATTCAGGATCAATCTAACCCAGTCATACTGCAACTTTTTCCAAAATTTGAGTGGCGAATTCCAAAAGGACCATCTCACTCCAAGGATCCCATAACCACAGACGTTTCATCAAAAGGATTTCTGGATTTCGTGTTTTGGAATTTTAAGAGAAAATGGGCCTGTATGGGTCTGGGTCCAGTCCGACCCGGTCTGACTGGCCCTGCTCGACCCATTCTGGGCCGCCTAACGTGGTTCGGCTCGGCCCGACTAGGCCTGGTCCACTCGGCCCGATCCGACCTGACCAGGCCCGAACCGGCCAGGGCCGGCCCGGTTGGATAGGTCGCGGTGGTCTTGTCCCGAAAGGCCGCAGTCCTGGATGGCCCATAGGGAGGCACATTCTAGTCCATAGGGAGGCGCATCCCAGCCCATAGAAGGGTGTCGCCCAGCCCGCAGGGGGGTGCGGCTCAGCCCGCAGGAGGGCACTGGACCCCCTTATCTGTCATGGGGTGAGAATGCTTCCCCCTTTCTCCCAAATAGCTAATTCATTCAGGATCTGAAGTGGAAACACCACATGGCACCGCATGGGCATCACAAGACCTATAGGGAGCGGTTCCCTCCATCCGCCTTCAGTGGCGCACGACGGCACGCCGCACCACCTCCACGTCCATCCGGTGTCAGCCACCCTGCTCAACTGCCATGGAAAAAAAGTCACAAACTCCTCCTCCAGCAGCATGTGATGGCGCTCCTCCACCACCGCAGCTAGCTGGTGCTGGATGCCACTATAACCTACCAGCGCCGGTCACTGCTGTCGTGCCAACTATCTTTTTCGGGCCACCGGGTGAGCTTTGGTGGTTCATTTATCCATCTAATCACACCCACGGGCTTCATAGGTCTTCTCATTCCCTTCTTGACCCTCGGATTTGGGTTTCGTCCAACCCAAAAATTCACCCATGTAGAACGCTACGATTGAACCAGAGGTGGAGGGATCGGGCCTTGTTCATTTGGCCCACGCCCTTCGTATTAACATCTTATCAAAGGAGAAGATAAATGATTCAATAACTCTTGAAATTTAAACAATAAAAAACCCTACCTCATGAGTTGTTGGAGACCTTACCATGTTTGAATATGGATCGGTGTTTGTTGATCCTAAAGCAAGCCTCCAACGATGCTGCTCAAACGACAATCTTCGTTTCATTCTTGATTGATCCATTTTTCATCAAGAGGCTCCTCCAAAATCCTCCTCTCAAAAAACACCACTTCTTTTGAAAACAAATTCAAAAAGTGAGAGATGATAGCAGTTAACTTTACAAAACCTAATTAAGAGAGGTTCATTAATTGGTGTTATTAATGAACCTCCTTAATTGCATATAGGATGGTTACACATTATTGTGTAACCAGGCATTTAATATCATGCATTAAATGCACAACCACCCATTATGGTCCCTGACACAAAAACCTAAAGATAGGTGGAAGATATTTAAAATAAATTTGATTTATTTTATTAATCCTCAATGAAAACAGTAAGAAACCAACTTTCTCTCTCAACCCTTTGCGGTCGAGGTTAAGGCTCTCTTAAGCGAATCCTAGCATTGCGAGTTCAACGGTGCCCTGAGATTTCAATTCTGAGCACCGGTTCAAAATTTAGGATTTCCCACTCACATGTTTACTAAATGAACCTTAGGAAAGATTATAATTATTTTCTGGGCACATCGGGCATCGGAATCAAATGTTGTTAGATTTCGCAGCCTCAGAATAGTTCCATATATAAAAAAAATTAAATGGAAAATTATGGACTTTACAAAAGAAATTTATTAATTAAGGAACATAACTAATTTACTAGAGTATGATTAATCCTAAATAAAAATTATTAATATTTGAATGCAAGATTTATTAAATGGTTAATTCGATGCATTAATTTGGAAGGTCATGAGCCTAGGACAGAGCATTGTATGTGATTGGTTTTTCTTAATTTAGTATTATAATATATTTTTGGCATACAAGACATCTATACTCTTATTATGTAAGGTCCTATAAACCCATGGTTTCCTTGATGTAAATATTTTCCCCTAACCAAAGTGTGAGTAAAAGCATATGAAATTGATGGATCTCCCATGCTAGTGGATGTGGTTTATGTTCGAAGTTAATGTGAAACCAATACAAGATAAAAAAATATGTGGATAGGTGGAAAGCTATAATAGGAACCTTAATTGGGTCGATGTATTTTTCCCCTAGGTAAATAGTTTGTTTATCAACCGCTAGATAAACAAATTATTGGTAAAAAAACATGATCATACTACTTTTTTAATTTTTTCTCTCTCAAGTTACATGGTTATTTCATTATTATTTTTTTCATGATCACATGAATTAATTAAATTAAAAAAAATTAAAGATTGGACAAAAATAAATTGGCATATACATACATATTATTTAATACTTAGTTAATCACTTAATTAAATCAACTTAATATTAATAATCATGTGAAAAATATAATATTTTAAAATTTACATATAAAATATATAATGAGTCTGTAGTATATATTCTGTAGGTATAACCTTCCACTACTTCATTTAAAATTAATCCATAATTCAATGTTCTTGACCAACCAATGTAGGGACACTTTCAATTATTAGGAAACCATATCATGATGTTTTGGGATGACTTAACCTAGTTCACATCAAGGGATGACTACCAATGGAAGACTTTGTGTAATTGAGAGATAATATAATGACCCAGACCCCAGTTTCCCAGAGCTAATAGTAAAATACGATGTGTAATCCTTTTTTATAAAAAAAATTGAAACATTACAGAACACATTACACAATAGAGGACTTTTTCCAATTTAGAGTTCTGGATAATTAGATACAAACATAAATTTATCATATTAGAACAAAAATAAAATAAAAATAACAAAATGAAATTTTGTGTTATAAATTCATAAGCAAATAAAATAGCTTTAGAAAACTCTATTAAATCTATATAAAATAATTTTAAAACAAGGTGAGAGAATTAAATATGCCCAAGTAAAGGGTTTTAAGATATTTGATAAATCTTGTTAAAATATTCATTTGAAAATATTTTTATAAAATTACACCTAAAACTACCTTTTGAACCACATTATTTGAATTTACTTATGCCTTAAAAATACTATATATCTTTAGAATGTACTTACATTTGTAAATTGTTTTAAAAAATTACATAGATTTTTTTGAAAACAATATGAGTGCTTATAAAAAATACTAATATGGGAAACTTGAAATATCTAAGGTTATCTTAGACCTACCCACTTAACGAAGGATGGTTTAACTCTCCAATTATCTTCCAAATTTACAAGAATCTAGTGCCAGATTTTTTGAAAACATTTTTAGCTTGCATTATTTATATTTATTTTCACTTGAGTTTTTAATTTTGAAAGAATAAAATCCACTACTTTAAAATACACATTCACATTTATTTTATATATGTACATACATAAATATATGAAATTTCATTGTGTATCATTTATAAGTTTGGTTACAACCAGAACTCATTCCATAATCCATTTAATGTACAGTCTATGTATCCAAACTAACTTTCCTGAAATACAATTTCTATTCATATAAATAATTGATCATAATAAGAATTTTATGTTTCACACATAAATGAAAATTTTAAAAATAAAACATTTTAATGCTTGAAGAAATACTTCTAATTAATAATTTCGGTAGCATACCAAAAAATATATATTAAAATCATGAATTTTCAATGGATGTCAATGTTATTCATAACATATGGTTATGGCTATATACAATTGTGACATATTTATTTTCAAGGTAACATTATGACATGCTATGTGCATTTTTTTAGAAACATGGGAATAAAAATTATAACATGTCAATAAACATTTCATCTATATATATATATATATATATGTACATATATATATCATGGAATTTATAATACTCTTTATTATGTAATACATTAATCTTTATTCAAGACCTTCATAAATAAAAATATGTGTTTATAAATATAATAAAAACATAGTTTAGATAAACATAAAAATATAATTTTCATTAGAAAATAATTAATCTTATCACACCGCCATGTATTAAAACATAATTTGATATGTAAAAATAATTACATCTAATAAATTGGAGAATATAAATAATTAAATAATAATTATGAATTATTTTGATAAAAATACATAAAATCCCTTAAAATTTAATAGTTAATTAGATTTACCCTTTCAATCTAAAAACTGTAATGTATTTGAAAATAACAATTTATTTCATAAAAGTATTCTCCCTTATAGAACTTAAATTAAAATTAAAAAATTAATTATTCATAAATTAAATATATATAATGAAATATATAATCCCCCTTATTTTGATTGTAGTAGAAAAAGTGGATCATAATTTGAATATAATTTTTTAAAAAACCAACAATTTCTCTTACCAGCATCACTTTTTCCAGCATGAATGCACAAGAACAACGAATATGAAAATGAATGATATTTCCTTGGATTCAAGCATTCACACAAGAACCCTCTGAATATGTAGACTAAGGTGAAAAAAATTGAACAAAGGTATGAGTGCCTACTACTTCGAACACAATAACAGGTTAGTTTTCCCAATTCTTTTTCCCACAGATACAAGACTTTATAGTCAAAATCATTGATGTGTGTACATCAAAATACAGATATTGTGGTGCAAGATGAGTTCCATTGATGCAGATTGAAAAATAAACATACACCCAAAGTAAACAAATCATCACAAGGATCACAAAATGTTGGATGTATTCAATATAAAATATTTATAATAGGGAAGATGAATAACACATCTGTGGATAAAAAACAATTTCTCCATTCATAATCAAAGTAAAAATGTATATAGTGAATGGACCACAATCACCAAACAAGAATAAATCGTTAAACAGAAAGGAAAATGAGAACCTATAATGGAAAAAAACATACCTACCTACTAGGTTAAAGAAGATTTGGCACCTTTCGATCTCGATCTGGATGCTCGATTTGGAACCTCCAACTGCAACCAAACCACTTCCATGCCACTTGGATCTTTCTCGTAATGAAACCCTAATCACTGGAACACTTCGAAGATGCATTAATCACCTTCGACATACGTATCAAATCCTCTTACACGACTTGAAGCTCCTGAGTGCTCGGCCTTGCTTGCTGCCGACTACCACAAGTTCTTTGGTCAAAAACAATCCCCACAAGATCCTTAAGAAGATCCGATCGACACAGCCATGGATACATTGGCTCTACCTATACCATGAACCCCTTGCTCGAAGTCCCTACAATGGGACCCGGTCGAACCTAAACACTAAACATATTTTCCATTTTTATCTATTTATTAATTTAATAAATATGATAAAACTATTATATCATATTTTTATAGAATTAATTAAAAGTTATAAAATTAATTATAATTTAACCATAATTGCTAATTCAATTGTAATAATTATTATTTAATATTCTTATATATATAACTTCTTTTAAACAGAATTAATTATAATCATATATTAATATAATCATTATTTAAAATATTTTATTAAATATCCAGTTTGATAAAAAAACATTTTTAAGTCAAATAAAAAAATTATTTTAACATATTCCTTTTAAAAAAGTTAAATAATATTTTATTTAGAATAAATTTGAAAATAATACTTATAATTAAATAAAACAATTAATTTCAATTATTATTTTTAAATAAAATTTTCTCAAAAATTTTATTTGTTGGTTTTGATTTTATGTTATTCCATTTAATAAAATATTTATATAATAAAACTATGTATGGAAATTCTGGGATATAAAATTATTCCCCCCTCAATAGAATTATATCCTTGCAATTCGTTTCGTCGGACTAAAAAAAAGTTCCGATATTCCTTCATTAGAATTAAGAAAAACTAAGACCACTAAAATTATATAATCACCTTCATTTAATATCCAAAGTTTTCTAAACCATTCCTCTGATACAAACTACAATGCCCCAAACATCAATTTTTCAAAGATGATTCTAAAACATGTTGCATAATTTTTT
This sequence comes from Viscum album, assembly GCA_963277665.1. Taxonomy (NCBI): domain Eukaryota; kingdom Viridiplantae; phylum Streptophyta; class Magnoliopsida; order Santalales; family Viscaceae; genus Viscum; species Viscum album. The sequence goes on along the minus strand of OY728164.1, from coordinate 913,941,922 downwards.
TTTTAAAAAAACTATAAAATTAAAAAACACATTAAACAAAATATGATTGCTTCTAGTTTAGAGTTCTGTTGAAATATATTTAGACATACATTTATCATAGTAGAACAAAAATTAAATGAAATTGAGAAATAAAAATGTGTTCGCTAACTTCGTAAGAAAATAGATCACCTTCGAAAAACTCTATTGAACCAGTAGAAATTAATTTTTAAATATGGGGTGAACATTAAGTATTCCTTGTAAGTGGTTTTATCATCATGGATAATCATTTTAAATATAATTTTGAAAATACTTTTGGAAAAATACATCGAGAAATACCATTCGAATAATATTATTTGAAATTATTTACGCCTTGAAAATATTTTTTCACTTTAGAAAGTACTAACATTAAAAAATTATTTAAACATATTCTAGTGATTTTCTAAAATAACATGTAATATTTTGAAATATATATATAATTTGATGTCACTTGAAATGTTGAATTTTTTCATGGACCTACCCACATAACAAAGGATGGGTTAACTCCCCAATTCCCTTCTATATTTACAAGGTTCAAGTACAAAATTTTCTAAAAAAATTACTCATTCTTTTCTTATTTATATTTTCACTGTAGTTTTTAATTTTGAAAACAATTCACTGCATTAAAATACACATTCACAGTTATTTTATATATGTACATACTTAAAAATATGAACATTCATTGCATATCACTTTCGATTTTGGCTACAAACAAAACTCAAGTCGTACGCCTTTGCATGTATATTCCATGTATCCAAACTATATTGCATGAAATAAATTTGATATTCATATAAATAATTGTTCATAATAATTATTTTATGTTTCTGACATAAGAGAATATTTTAAAAATATAAAACTTAAAAATAAAACATTTTAAAGCTTTAAGAAATTCTTCTACTTAATAATTTCAGAAGCATACCATAAAATTAAAATTAAAATCAGGAATTTTCAATGGATGTTGATGTTATTCATAATGGATGGAAATTCCAATATGAAATTGTGACATCCTTATTTTCAATGTAACATGTTGGCATACTGTGAACATCTTTTTAGAAACATGACATTAAAAATTATAACATGTCAATAAATATTTTATCCATATGTGTGTGTGTGTTTCTATAATGGAATTTATAATACTCATTATTATGAAATAAATTCATGTTTATTCGAGACAATGATAAATAAAAATATCTATTTTTAACAAGAATCTAAACATAGTTTTGATAAACATAAAAATATAATTTTCATAAGAACATAATTAATCTTATCACACCTAAATGTATTAAAACATGATTTTATAAGTAAAACTAATTCCATAAAATAAATTTGAGAATTTAAATAATAAAATAACACTTATGAAACATCTTGATAAAAATTTATAAACTCCCTTAAAAATAAATAATTAAAAAACTGACCCTTTAAATTTCAAAACACTATTATATTTCAAAATAAAAATTTGAACCATAAAAGTATTCTCTCTTAAAAATCATAAATTAATATTTTAAAATAATTATTCATAAATAAAAATTTTATAATAAAATATAAAATCCCCTATATTTGAATTACAAAAGAGAAAGATGACCATAATTTGATTATAATTTTTTTGAAAAATAATCAATTTCCCATAGATGAATCACTTCTCCAGCTTGAACGCATAAAAAAACTATTAGAAAAATGCATGATATTTCCTTGGATTCAGACACACAATCAAGAACCCTCTAGACACACAGACTATGATGAAAATATTTTTTCAACAAAGGTTTGAGGGACTACAACTACAAACACAATAACTAGTTGTTATCGATCTATTTTCACATAGATACATGACTTTTATAGTCAAAATCACTATTGTGTGTATAGAGACATGCACAACATGAGAAGGAAGATTGGTTTAATCGATGTAGATAGAAAAATAATCATGAACCCAAAGTAAACAAATCATCCGAAGGAATAAAAAACATTGGATATAATCAAGATAAAATAATTAAAATGGTGACAACGAAAAATAAATTTGTGGATCAAAAAGGATTTCCACTATTCATAATCAATGTAAAACAGTATATAGTGACTGGACCACAATCATTGAACAAGAATAAATCATCAAAAAGAAAATAAAATTAGGACCTACAAAGGAAAAACATAAACCTACCTTCTGGGATGAAGATGATCCTACACCTTCCGATCTGGATCTGGATGTCCGATTCAGAACCACCAACCATAACAAAACCACATCTACACCGCTTATATCTCACTCGAAAAGAAACCCTAACCACCATAAAAATTAGAATACACATGGCTCACCTTCAACAAATGGATTGAATCCTCTTATATGGATCAAAGCTCATGGGTGCTCGACCTCATCTGCTCCCGACTCACCCAATGGATTCGGTTGAAAACAATCCCCACAGGAACCTCTGGAAGATCCAATCAACACCTCCATGGTGACCTCAACTCTCCATATAGTGTGAAACCCTAGATTGAGGTCCCTACTACGTGACTCTATCAAACCCAAACCCTAAACACATTTTCACCCTTTTATCCATTTATTAATTTATTAAATTTGATAAAACTATTATATCATATTTATTTAAAGTAATTTAAATTTTATAAAATTAATAATAATTGAATCATAATTTCAAATTTAAGATTTTTTATTTTATATATATATATACACACACACATATATAAATATTTTTGAGAATAAAATTAACTATAATCGTATATTAATATATTTATCATTTAAAATATTCTATTAAATAAAAATTAAGATAAATATTTATTAAAAATTTAATAATAATAATTTTTATCTTAAAATATTACTTTGAACAAATAAAAATGATTTTTTTAGAATAAATTTGAAAATAATTATTATAATAAAATAAAAAATAATAATTTCAATTTTTATTTTTAAAGAAAATAATCTCAAAAAATATTATTTATTTGTTTTAATTAAACACTTCAATTTAATAAAATTTTTATATAATAAAAGTATGTCTGAAAATTATGGGATGATACATTCAAGGCTTCAGGAAATCAATTTTTAGTACTTCAATATTGGAGAGTCCACTCAACATATCAAGGAAATGTGAGTTACTATTGTTGGAATTTTGAATTCTGACCTAAAACCATTCATTTTTTCTATCCAAGTAAAATTTTGGGTGTTTTGAAGTGGAATATAGGCACTTTCAAAAATATTTCTATAGAAAAAGGATATTCTCATGAAAATGGTGAGGGCGGTGATTTTAACCTGATTGTTGATTCTTCATAAAAGAAGGGGGGATATTCCATGTTCAGTAGTGGGATATAGAATTTTAGTGACTTCATTTACAAAGTGGTGATTTTTTAATTGCATTTCAAAGGTAACTATTTCACTTGGTGAAATAACTGTAGGGGTCCAAGTTGAATATGGAGCCTCCTGGACAAATTCTTTTCAAATCTTCAAGGCCTATATTCCTTTGGCCAGAAAACGGTCACTCATCTTCCTCGCTTCCTATAAGATCATGCATCACTTCTTGTGGAGCTGAAAATGGATGTGTCTCTGCATTAGGATTTACATTACTACATTATCTAGTACCAAGATGACGGTTTCATGCAAATGGTGAAAATATCGTGGGATTGTGAAGAGGTCGGGGGTCCTGGTATGGACTAGAAAATATAATTAAGTGTATCAAGAGAGGCATTCTATAAAGGTTGGACCATATTCCAAATGATGTTTTGGGGTTGGAGAGCATCTAGAAATATATTTGAAGGTTGGAGGAGGAGTTTCAAAATGACTGGGATGAGAATAAATTTTTTATTCTCTGTGATAGGCTTATTTTTATTACAGATAATATGATTGAGATTAATAATGAATAAAAACTGAGATCACGTGTGAGATGACTGAAGGAGGGAGACCGAAATAGTGATTTCTTCCATGCATGTCTGAAGAAGAAGAGTATATTGAGACTCAACATTTTTATAGGTAATAGGGTCTATACATTCGATGTGAAGGTTGTTGGCCACATGGATTTGGATCATTTTAAAGGACTCTTGGCTGGTGTGGTGTATGATAGTAATGGGGCGAGTCAAGGTATAGAGGGAGTAGAGGTATTCTTGGATGGATACCCACAACTGGTGGGAAACTCTGATAATGAGTTTATGTTTTCTATGCCTAATGAGGGTGTGATCAAGGGATTAGTTCTTTCTATACCGCATGGCAGAACCCCTCGTCCGGATGGTTTTCTTGGAGAGTTTTTTATTGCTGCATGGGACGTTGTTGGATGTTAGGTGGTGGAGGCCATTTAGTATTTCTTCCAGGGTGGTGCTCTTAGTAGGAGTATGAGGGATTCTAGGGTGGTCCTCATACCGAAGCTCATGGATACCACTACCCTTGGCCAGTATAGACCCACTTGTATTTGTAAAGTGTCTTTAAAAAATTTGGTGAGTCTACATGCAAGGTGTATTAGCAGGATTATTCCTAGGTAATATCTAGTGAGCAGCATGGGTTTTGTTAAGGGATGAAGTATACAGGGGTCGGTTGGGATTTCTAGTTATATGGTGAATGATATCAATAAAAGGGAAGTTAGATCTAATTTTATCTTCCAAGTTTACGTGGATAGGGCTTATGACAAGGTGTGATAGAGCTTCATAAATCAAGTGATGCAGAATATCGGGTTTCATGAATTGGTTATTGACCATTGAATTTGTTGCAACTCAACCCCATGGCTTTCAATATCTCTCAGGGAGATGTGATTTGGATTCTTCAAATCTATGTTAGGTGTTAGACAGGGGGACCGTCATTAGAAAGTCTCATCATTTTGGAACAAGATTTTCTATCTCAGAATCTTTATAGAGTAATGATAAATGGGATATTATCACCTTTCTACGATTAGAAGACTATTGAGGAAATCTCACACCTTATGTTTGCGGATGATGTGTTGATTTTCAGGAATGACAGGAATAGATCCTTTATTAGCCTCATGGAAATTATATTTGTGTATAGTCATTTGAGTGTATGGAGTATTAATCCAGGGAAGATTCATGTTTCTATTTCTGATAAGTGTACTAGAAGATGATGAAAGGACATTCAAGATATTTTTTTTGTCAAAGGAGGCAACATCATTTGTTGTATCTTGGGGTTCTTCTCTCTCCAGGGTGTATGAAAAAGTGTAACCTTGAGGACATCACGAAACGGGTGTTGGGGAGTATCTTTAACTTGATGAAAAAGTTTCTATCATTCATGGGTAAAGTTTCACTAATAAATAACTTACTCACATCCATTCTGATGCATATCTTCTCTATCATCAACCCTCCAAAGGTAACCATTGTGAGGATGAAGAAGGTTGCGATGGTGTTTCTGTGGGATGTCAATCAGATGGATTTTTTCCATTGGGCTTTATGGGTGCATATAGGGAGATCAATTTAGGAGGGTGGTGTAGGGTTACATGACATTTCTGGAAGCATGCAGGGCTTGCAAGTGTGGCTTGCTTGGGACATTATTTCAAGAATATTGTTGTGGGATTCGTTTTTCATGGATATGCATGGGGACCAATGGGAGTATGTATGAGGACAATGGATAGGTTCTACAGTCTTGACAAGGTGTATGTTCACTCATCTTCATAACCTTTAAGAATCATCTTGACAGATCATTGGCTGAGAGGATATCAGATTTAGGAAGGCTAACTATGTGGGGGAGAGTCTGTTTTTCTTGGGATTTCATACTCCTGATACTTCCTTCAAGGAAGAATGTAAGTGAACTATACTTATTGATTCAGTTATCAATGAGGTGAAGAAGGTGATTTAGGATATCAATATCATAATTGATGAGGTGGATAGGTGTTTTTTCATGGGTTTAATCTCAAAAAGGTTCTCCATTCAAAAGTTTAGGATAATGAGACATGCGGAGTGTTTTCATGATGAGTGGTATGGTATGTCCTCATGTAAGAAGATACCCACAAAAATGAACTTCCTTGTTTGTAAAATAAAAAATAAGTCCTTACCAATAGATGAGAACATTCATATTAGGGGTATTCATTTGGCCTCATAGTGTTTCTTCAATTTCAACTCAAGGAAGGAATCAACTGACCATCTCTTCACGTAGATTGGATGGAAGGATGAGATTTGGTCCTTGTTTTCTCCGTAGCCATGAGTCGGTCTTGATATATCCTCCTTCCAAGGTATTTTGTCTTCATGCCTTCAAGTTGTGGATATAAAGAGCATGGAATCAAGGTTTGTGTCATCATCCTCGCTTCCATTTGCTGGATCATTTAGGAGGCCAAAAACCAATCTCGTCTGGGCTCTCAGATATCTATTTAATTCCTTTATATGAGGGTGAAATCCCTTATCTTTGAGTTGGTTTTGATGTTGTTAGGGGGGCGGGATCCAGTCCTGATGTGAAATATTCTCAATAGACCCATCATGCATGGAGGATCGAGGGGAATATGGGTAAGTTGGAATCCTCATGTCAGCGGTTTGAAGCTAAACCTGGACGGATCCCTCGTGAATGGGCACATGAGAGGTGTAGGGGTATTGTGTGACCTAGTTGTCTTGATTCTCGTTGATTTCCACACATTTTATAGTTTAGGTAGTTACCTGGGAGGGGAGCCACGAGCATGACTTACTAGACTTCAAGTTTTCCGGGAGCGCGGCTTTTAGGTATCCAAAGTGGAGTCTGATTCTAATGTTCTATTATAACTCATTCAGGGGAGGTATGAGGTTCCATGGGATTTGTCTTACATTATCAAGATATGTGTTTCAGATACTACATCTGAATAAAAAATTCACCATAGTTGAAGGTAGGATAACTTTGTTGCAAGCATACTTTTATTGTTTGGACATTCAGGAGAGGGTTTAGTCATTTTTTATTGTTTGGGTATGCTTTCTATATAGTGTAAGGTCTTCTCTCAAGAGGATGTTCTTGGGATTCATTACATTCATTATACATAAGGGAAAATTTAACGAGGTGGTATTAGGCCATCCTTACCTTTAATAATAATAAAAAAGTATACTTCATTGTAAAAATAGTGGGAGAATAATAAATATAATATATATTTATTACTGTAATTTTTTTATATAATGTACTCAATCACAACATATTTTATTTGTGATAATATAAATAAACTGACTTCAAAAATATCACTAGGATACATACATTATAAGGATTAACTTCTCCCCACCGAAAATTTCTAAGAGTGTAAAATTCACTTACGTGTTTTCCTATTCCATGAAAGAAACTAATATGTGACAGATGAACCAATTCCTGATGCGCCTGGAAATAGGGATATTAATGAAGAGTTATACATATATTCAAAACATTTGAATGATTCCATATATGTTTAATGTTTCATGGCATCATCTATGATCATGGAAATTTTTAAGAAACATGAGGACATGGATGCATATAGCATGAAATCTCACCTTCAGGATCTCTACCAAGAGATGGTGAGAAAAGATAAATACTAGATCTATGAATCTTTTTTAAAACTATTCTTATAGAGTTAGAACTATATTGGCCACACATAGTCAAAAATATAAGATACATTGAATTCTTATACATCATAGGTATTAAATTCAAGAATGTGTTTCACATAGATATCATTATTTCAACACAACCCAAGACCTTCTCCAATTTTATTATTAATTACAATATGAGAAATAATGAGAATATTATTTATAAACACCTTACGTTCATTCTTCACATGGATATAGAAATGGGGTGTGAAAAACCCACCATACTTATGGTGAATAAGAAAATAAATAATAAGTAAAAGGGGTCCAAGACTCATAATGGGTTTAAGTCACATAAGTACCATCTTTCCAAGAAAATAAATATCTTGTGGAATGGTATAGAAATGGAGGATGTATATTTTTATTGTGGGAGAACATTCCACTAAAATAGGAACTATGCCTAGAGGAAGCTAAATGTGTGTTCATAATAAAGTGTAATCACTCAATATCTATAAATTAGGTAATAAAAATTACTATTGGTTCACAAATTTATATTAAAAATTCATGATCCAAGTATATTATGAATGATTTCTAGGGGAGAGGTGGATTTTTGAGATGTCAATGGTGAAAGTCTACATTATCTATCCATTGTTGACTACCACCTATAATTTCTAAGATTAATGATTATGGATTTAAAATATTCTTATTATATACCAACTATTACCAAGAACATAATATATATATCATTATAGGATACATATGGATTTATTTTCATGTTTTAAAATAAAATATGTTTCTTTTAGAAGGTCCACATATGTTATGGCTCGGGACATTTATATAATGTTCTTTGTGTGTTATATTATGAATACCAAGTATTGTAAATATATAATGAATCTTGTTCATAAGACTCAAATAATTCCCACCAATGCCTTTACCTTCGTTTTCATGTAATTGATAAGTGTTTTAAAAATACCATTCAAGATGGTTATTTAGACTCAACAGATCCAAAAACACATAAAATATGTCAGTTTTTTTACAATGAAAAATTAGAAGACTGGAATTAGGTTGGTGGGTAAAATTTCCATATATTTTCAATAATTGGTACTGACTATTGTGTGAAGATCATTTCTAGTAGAAGCTAGAGGTTGGTAATTTTACTTCATAACTTTTACCAATGACTTCAAAAGATATGGTTTTGTATAATTGATGAGGTATTTGTATGATTCCTTTGACAACTTCAAGGAATTAAATAATTAATTATATAATCAACAAATAATTAAGATAAAGAAGCTTTGGTCAGATCCATGTGGTGAATATCTTAACCAAGAATTTTTCAACATGATATGGGAGTTTGGGATTTTATATCAACTCACTCCAACTTACACAACACATTTGAATAGTGCTAGTGAAAGGAGGAACCATGCATTTTATGGCATAGTTATATTGATAATGAGCCATTATGATCTTTCATTATCATTTTTTGGATATTCATTCGAAACTTTAACATTCACATTAAACTAATTACCAACTAAAGTAGAAAATGGAATTCCCTCTGAGTTAAGTGGTAGAAATAAAGTTGTTTTTTCACATACACATGTATGAGGTTCCATGGAATTTTTCAAATCCATTTCAAGACACAAAATATAAATCCATCTCCCAATTTTAATATTCATAGGGTATCCCAATGAAAAAATGGATATGAACTATAAAACACCTTAGACAAGAATGTTAAGATAACTAGAAAAGATGTCTTTCCTAAGATGGAGAACATCAACAAAAAGGATAGTACAATAATTATTGAGTTCAATGAAGTTGATGCTCATGATAAACTAGAGTTGGAACCAGAATAGGTTTCATAGGTCCCTAGGGATGAATTAGTTTCACAAACATAAGTACTATATAGGGGAACAATATACGTAAGATATATTGAGTGATATGGTTTTCTAGTCACTAAAGATGGTGACTCGTTATTAGGCTACAATGATGAACCTCTCTCATAAATAGTGGAATTAGAGAGATACTAAGCCACAATATGGAAATACTCCATGAATTCAAAAATGTTTTCTAGGTATTGAAACAATGTTTTGGTATTAGTTGGTGTTCCATTTTAGGTAAAGCCTATGGGTTAAAAATAATTATTCAAGAGAAAATGGACATGGTAGTTAAAGGTAAAACCTATAAAACAAGGCTAATGTCTATAGGGTATATACGGTGTTAAAAATATTACAATGGTGAACCCCATTAAAAAATTTCCCTGTTTATGTACATCAGAATTATTTTTTCTATAGAAGCTTACCATCACTATGAGATTTTGAACAAGGAAGTTCAAACCAAATTCCATAATAGAATCCATTAGGAAGATTTCTATATGAAATAAGTAAAAGGGTTTGGGACTCCACGTGATGCCTAAAAGATTTTCAAGATATAAAGATGTATTATGTATTGAATCCAGCATTCATGTCATGGAAAATTTGTTTTGATGAAGATATAAATGAATTTTGTTTCCTTAAGAATGAATGTGATTCACGTGATCAAAAAAGGTGTAGTGGAAATAAATTTATTATCATAGTAGTATTTTGTTCTACCATATTACATATTGGAAATAACATACAAGGTTTAAAATCTATTAAGGTCTTGTTAAACAAATTGTTCTCAATTAAGGAATTTGGTGAAACATCCTATATTTTTGGGATCATGATGATTCATGATAGATCAAATAGGATTCGTGGAGTAAGTCAATGTATATATATTTTCTATATACAAAATATATTTAAAATGGGAAAATCCAAGATGGGATTGGTTCCAGTCAAACATGGTTTATATATTTTGAAGAAAAGGTGCACTCAAACACTACAAAACTGATAGAAAATTAATAAGATATCATATGATTTAGAAATAGGATCAATCATGTATTCCATGTTATGAATTAGAGAAAATATTGACTATTAATTGAGCATGTTAGAAAGTTATCGTCCTGATCCAAGAGAAAAACATTGGTCCGCTGTTAAGGATATCCTTATGTATCGGAAGTGAACTATGTATATGTCCCTAGTGTATAGAGGAAAAGAGGAGCTGGTCACCAGTGGTTCTACTAATTCATGATTTCAAACAGATCTAAATGATTTGAAGTTTCATTAAGGATAAGTTTTCTATCTCAATAGAGGTGACATGAGATGGAAGAGTTCAATGCATCCATTTAACATTGATTTTATAGTAGTGTCCGAGTATATACCATTTTATGACATACCCGTTGAATATTTTTAGATAAAAAACATTTTCTAGGGACATGATGTGGTAATTTTCAATAAATAACCTATCACCTAGTATTGTTATAATACTGCAGTGTTGGATCTTGAAAAATCTCCACGGTCACAACAATAGAAAAAGAATATACTCTGGATGTATAACCTCTTGAGGTATTTTTATCAAATGGTTTATTTTTCAATAAGAAGAGTACCCAAATAAATAGAATGTATCACACACATTAACTAAAGTACAATCGCCATAGAAGCATGAGTATCAAGTGAAACCTAGAATAAATAAGTTAGTTATCATTTGGATCTAGTGCATGTGGGAGTATGTTGGAGTTGGTACCTTAGAACTAACATTTATGTACTTTATGATAAACTATATTCATATTTTTTACTATTTAAAAACTCTTTATCACATCAAGATTGTTCTTTTATTTACGATGCTATTTGATAATTTCCTATGAGTTGTTGTCATTGTAAAAGATCATATAAGTTCCCCAGTATGATGAGAAATGAAAACATCTAAAACCCTATTCCGAAATATATATTCTATCTCTATATGGTATCGTTTGAGAGACTCAAATGATACATTATATGGGTGTTAAATCATATGTGTTTGAGGAACCTTCTCATAGTGTACACTATTAGTAATATCTAGTATAATATATTATATGAACGAAACCAACATGTAAGAAACCCACATTTATGTGTGTCATTGGATGTTCCAATCTACAAACATGTGTATTGATTATTATAATATATGATTATTATTAATTAATATTAAGAGTTTCATTAATTTATGTGTTGATGAAATCTAAGATGGAATATGTTTATAGTGATTTAGGATACATTGGGTGTCTCGTGAGTAATTTTTCAAAAATGAATAATGCAATAAAGGATTTTTCCCGTTTTTGTTCTCTAAAAGAAGGTGAGATATCAGTTCCATTGATGGGAACCATATATCCTAAATAAATCCTTGTAAAAGTTGTTCTATAAGAATGTTATATTTTCTATAATCCATGGCATTAGAAATAGATCATATAAGTTTATGGCACCAATCTCCACCCTATATGATTAGAGACATCACAATAAAGGGACTATATTACACTGTATGCTTCTGTATGAGGTATTATGTCATTGCGTAATTGACTACATTTTTTATGGGTGCCTTGTCATGTTTATAAACACTATCATTTTACTTTAGGGTACTTCACATAATTCCACTGATAATGAGTCTTAGATGGTCACATAGTAAGTGTATCAAGAGTCATTGTTAAATAATATATTGTAATTTTTTATTTATTATTAGGATGAAATATTATTCCTACAAATGGTTTAATAATTATTCATTAATGCTTGATCATGTATATTCCATACCTAGTTATTCGATAGAATATTATGTCAGTGGACTATTTTATAATTATTTATTTTCTGTTTTGAGACTATAATATTTATTTATATATTATTAAACAATGTAGTCATATTTATTTTTTTATATAAATATTCATTATTAAAGGACTACTAAATATTATGGAGGAATGGAGGATTGAGTTATTATGTCCATTAAGAAATAATAAATATTGAATACTATTTTATTATAAATTATTTAATGTAACTCGAATGTTAAAAACATTTCATGAAAATAATAATGATTTTATTATTATTTTTATTGGGGTTCTACATGGGATAAATTAAATATTAAAGGTAACATGTAAAAATATTAATTTTTAAACTATAGTGGTATATAAACCCAATTATATTATTTTTATTGAGATAAAATTCATTTTTTATTCATAAAAAATCACGAGAATCCTCTCAAGACCTAGAGAGCTCCCTTCTCCAAGAACACACCAAAGAAAAGAGAGAGATCTTCCTCCACGTCCCATTGTCGAGTCTTGAGAGATCAACGAGAATTAATTTGAAGTGACATTCATGGGAATCAAAGGAAAATAAAACTAGAAATAGGACTTCATATGCTAGAACCCAATGATTCATATAGTGACATTCAGATATTTGTGGAACATGTGTTGATCACTTCTTGAAGAAATATACTCTTGATTCCTACAACTCAATGACCATAAAATGAAGATATGTTAACAGATCCATCAATGATGAACTAATTAAGGGAAAATACTTATTTTAATTAATTAAATTAGTTATAAATAATATGTTTGTATCCTATATTTAGTTCCATTATTTTATCCATTTTTTGTTTTCTTTTATTAAATTATGTTCATAATGGTGTTTATCATTGTGTAGATCTTGGATTGATAATTGATCATTACAAAAAGAATATCTTGTATGACCCATCGCACGCTTCAAATGTGCCTAAATGATAGACTTCTGAGAATGTATAATTGTGGGGTATCATCCTCCTAATCTTGGAAATTACTTGTTCACTACAAATGACTCTTCCACTATTGAAATTTGATCAAGGTTGGATCTCACAATTAAATGATTTTTTATTGTAACTTTTCATTCACATAGAATAATAGATGGTGATTGATTATTCAATAAGATTTTTAAATAACAAAAATACTCCCTTTCATCATCGAATTTTGTGATTATAATATAGGTATATCATCCCCTTATAGAGTTTGGGAAACTAGATATAGACACCCTTTGTTTAGCAGGATAACTCCAAAGGGTAATGGGATATTAATTTAATTATTACAAAATTACCATTATATCATATCAGGAATGAACCTATATTTATTGGAATAGTTTGGGACACTAATGGTGGTGGAATACTGAATTGTACTCAATCCTTACATGGGTTCCATGGTAATGGCACATACATTACATTCTTGAAAAGTGTAAGGTAATTCAACCTTTAACTTTAGATGGATGAGAAGATGTATCATAGTTAGGGTTAGGTTATAATACCAAGAAAGTTATTGGGAGTATTATAGGATATATATCCCTTACATTTTCCCATTTTGGACTTTTTCATTTAATATACCAATGTGATATCATGATTAAATTAGTTTGAATTTCTTTAAAAGTATAATTGTTTATTTTTATATAAAAATACATTAATATTTAAATTTGGATTGAATTTTGCCGGGATATCTCATTTTTAAAACTCCCGTATGATAAATGTTTTATGATATTTTTCTACATTGTTTTGATGGTTATCAGTACCAATGGTTGTAGTCTCTCTATCTATTTATATTTACCCTTACTACTTGTTGGTAGCCTCTAGCACACAAGGAGGTCTATAACATTTGGTATTTTAATGAATGATTTGAACTAGTACATGGATTCTACAAAATGGTATTAGGTTTTTTTTTTGTAACGTTTATAAAATTTTACATGAGAGATAGGATATCATCATCTCCTGTTATAAACATTGTTTTCATGAAAATATGACCTATATAAGAGTGAATTTCATGTTAGTAGGGACGAGGCTATTATTTTGGGTTTTGGATTATTGATTTTGGATAATTTTACAAGTATGATGTATTTTGATATAGATTTATGATTTTTGAGTTTTTTATCTTATCCTGAGTAAGAAATAGATCATTTGTTCATCCATTATTCTTGGAATTATGATTGAAATTCTAATAACAATGAATGGATTGGTTAATTAGAGTGGTAAAAAACATATATAACGTTTTATTATATAAATTCTTTTTGGAAATCCAATTGACTAACCCATGATTACAGATTATTATAGTTATATGTTATGACTATTATTTAAAACACATGATCTGAAATTTTTCTATAAATTATATTGGGTATGTTAGGTAAGAATCAAGGCTTAATATATGATCCAATTATATTGTAAGGTGCTTTTTTAGAGTGAAGAGTCATGTTCATGTTATTTATTACATTAATCATAGATACATATACATGTGAAATACATGGAATTTGATTTCTACTCTTGATATATTAAGAGATATTACATTGTGAAGACCTATGGTTGAGAACAAACTGGGGGGTGAAAGTGGTAGTGACTGGAGGTTTCAGTGAATTTTTATTTTGGTGGTGCTCTCCCTATTTAGGATTCCCTAAGCAGGTATGGACATGGCACCGTCCTCCCCTATACCATTGGAGTGGGGGGAAGATCCCCATCCACCATATTCTCCCACTTAGCCATATCCATTTCATCCATTCTCCATCCTAGAAATTATTCCATTATTCTTAGCTATACTAATTACCCCAAAGGATATATATCTTTATGATATATCACCTCACCTTGCACACTCAACATTGGAGTTTACATCTTATTCAGGTCTTATTAATCACCCTTTGGTTTCTCTATTTCTAAAGCATCATCCCTCAGTTAATTTCTTTGATAAGTACATCTTCAGTTCTTAGGGTCTCCAAGAACGTGTTGTGGTGGGATTTCATGGAAAACGATATATGATTATATTATTTTCTTCAGAATAATATTTTATTTTGTCTTGTTCCAGAGCTCTGATAATCTATAATGGGTGACCCATCTACATATTTTGTTGGCCATATGATTTACATATGAATCGTGACTCTATTATGACTATGTTATGGGAAAAGGATTTCAGAACATCCTCTCCCCTTTCAAAACCCATAAATTTTACAGAATATTGGGAATATGGTCGGGTGATTTTTGTGCTCCGACAGTAGGAATGATTCTGTTTGTCGCCTGATTTCACCACAAATGCATGTTGAAGTTGACGTTTCAAGACAACCGGTGGAGTGGATTTAAGTATCTATTGAGGAAAAATTTATTTTTAAAAATAAGGTGGTCTTTGAATCCTCAGATGATTTTTTCTCATCTTGCATTCACCTGGGCCACTCTTCCCTCTCATTCAAATGGGGTCACGAGGTTCAGCACATGGTAATACATCCATTACCATGGTAGTCCCCTGTACCATAAGCCATGGGTTCTCTAGATGTGTAGGTAGATCCTTTTCAAATGGGGGAATGTCTGACAACTTCAAATCCAATGGTGGTGCAAGTCTTTGATAGGATGAGAAGGTATTTGGTGGATCATAATACAAATCTGTAGAGACTACTGAGGCTATGGTAAATTGATGCAATAGATCATATGAAACCAGATATCAATAGAGAAAATGTTACTTCTTATATAAATGATGCTTAGAAAGGTTGTTCCTATAATACAGTAGCATACATCAATGATTATAAGTATCATATAATAGAATCTCTAGAGGTTTCTAGAGATTTGGTTAATGTATTGGGAATATATAATCCAAGAAGGATCATGTCATCTATTAATGTTAGCAACTGTTTTGATTCTCTTGGAACTTTTTTCTTAGAAAATAATCAAGGATACCATGTGTGATTTTCCATGGAACAATTAGGGGTAGAGTTATGAAAAATTATCATATGATAGTGAAAGGGAATCCCTAATTATAGGTATTCATAGTCAAAGGAGGAGGAAGGGGAAGAAAGAAAATAGGTACCTGGGTAGTTTCATATGGATAAAGAGAAGGAATTCCAAGGGGCGAAAGTATTACTCATACCTAACTAAACCAATGGAAATATGGTCAGTCAAAAATACCAAGAACAAGGCTTTAGAGAGTGATACCTCTAATAATGGGTATGGGAAGGAGTTTTGTTTGACCCATTTGAGTAGAAGTGAAAGGGTCAAAGGTGGTCACTCTAAGGAACAAGATCCTAAGAAGTTGGGTGTCATGGTGGATGCTTGGTATAAAAAACCGAGAGGATCTGTGGATAGTGGGGATTCCATGATTTTTCCTCAGGGGTAGTCATGAATGTAGGATGATAATGTTGATTATCCTTTAGATACCAATGATGGATCACAAGGGGAAGTTAAGGTGTAGGTAGAGGAAAGTGGTATCTTCTACTGCACTCGGAGGATGTAACGTAAGAGGAGGCATTGCTTATTCTTGATTCTAAAGATGATGGAAATAGAATGTATGGGAGACCAATTCGTGTTGTCACAAACAAGGGGTAGGATGATTGGATTGAAAATAAATTTCTAATTATGATACAAGGATTCAACAAAAGGAATATAACTATCACACCCCGACCCAATGCTTTATTTTATTTTAATTATTTTGGGTCTCGTTTTTGAACTGCGTTTTGAACCGGTTTTAAATTAAAAGAAAATCTCATTTTTATACGAATGTGCGAGCATATGCGCCCCCTGCATAGTTCCTAATTTTTGTTAATGGATTTTTTGTTATCGAATGTGTTGTTTTTGAGACACGCAACCATGCGCGAGACCCCGTGTGTGAGACTGTGCGCGGTGTCTGCTCTCAGTTAATAATTTTATTATAATTATTTTAGTTAATATTTTAATTAGGCTTAGAATATTAAATTATTGACATATTTATAAAATTGTTAACATTATTATTATTATTATTATTATTATTATTATTATTTGTTAAAGTTTAATTTAATTCAATCTGTTTTATTTTATTTTCTTTTTTATTTCTTTTTTTCACTTTTCTTTTCCCTCCCTCTTTCTCCCTTTCCTCCCCACGTCACACAGCCCCTTCTTCCTCCTCTTTGGGTCGCGCAACCCCCTCCCCCCCATCGCGTCAGATCCCTCCTCCCTTAACCCTAACAGCCGGATCTCCCCTTTACCCGCGCACGTTGTCACTTCCCTCCTCCGACACACCGAGTCGCCGCCGACATCCCTCCTCCCTTCCGTCCACGCCTCGCACCAACCAGACCCCAGCCGCATCCCTCCCTTCTGACGCGATGGACCGCCGCCTTGCCATCGTCGGCCTCCTCCGGTGACTGCGACCCCGCACGCCGTCCCGCCACCTCACGCTCTTCGTCTGGGTAAAATTTCTTCAACATTAATTAGGGTTTGGTTTTTCCAGGTTAGGGTTTTGTGTTTCCTTGTTTCGATTTTGATTATAAATAGTTTTATGAATTTATTTTAGGGTTTATTTGAGTTTTTTTGAGTGTGATTGAGGTACGGTGGACTTTGCGCACCAAATTGGTGAAGCTGGCCTACACCGAGGTAGGTGGTTTCACATATAATTATTATTTGATGAATTAAATTTAATGTTTGATTAATTTATCATATTATTCATTTAATTTATGTGGTGTGAATTTAGTTTTCATTGAAGTTTGATATGTGTTTAATTGTTTGGTAGAATGTTTATATGTTATAAGTGTGTTCTTTCTAAAAACTAACATTTAATCTGCTGTTATTGATTTAATAAATGTTGCAGTTAGATTATTAATATGTGTAGGTGGTGCAAAGTGTATTTTGTATATGGAGTCGTGTGCGTTGGATTTCAAAAAAAAATTATTTTAGTGTAGTTTTGTGGTAAAACATTGAAACAAACCTTGAAAATGTTTAAGTAAGTGTTTCTTTAATTTATTTAAATTTTATATGTGGAGAAAAAAAGAGAAAAAAAATAGTTTTAGGACAATTTATTATACGGTTGATTTTAAATTGATATCTTAATATGGGATATGATGTGTTTTTTAGGAAACCCCATATTATATCACTAAATAGTGCTTTGTTAAATCATGCAATGGTTTGATTAAGTTATGTATGAGGTGAAAATCATGTTTTGGTATGGTTGGTGTGCGGTTGGTTTTTAACAATGGTTTTGAATTCATTTTGGTGAAAAGATTTGGAGTTTTATTGAAATAGTTTTATAAACTTTTTAAATGGTTTATTCAATAATAATAAAAAGGTGTGACCATGTTTTGAAAATGTTTTAATGTATGTTTGATGTTAAAGGGAGGAATTTGAGTATGTTTTGAGGGTAAATCCTTGTTGGGAAACTTGGAAATGTTTTATAGATGGTTTAAGTGTTGAAATATTTTTTATTAAATTATTTGTGTAGTGCGTTGGGCCTCACTACGATGGTTTGGGGATGCGGGTTCGAGGTATCCTACATGTACATGCACAGGGTAAGGAATATATATATATATATAAATTCCCTCTTTGTACATATTTCCTCATGGCGTAGGGAATATGTGCAATGAAGCTAGGGGTATAGATATATATATGTATAAATGCATGTGCGTGTATGCGTCAAACGTGGGTTCGAGTGGTCGTCGAAAAATAACGACATGTTTGAGGTAGGTCCTCTATGACTATGCCTTTAATTTTATATTCATAATTGCTTGCTTGTTTTAAAAAATATGTTTTAAATTTACGCTATATACACATGCTATGAAATCATGCTATAGCTTCTAGAAATGATTATGCATTTGTTTTGAAAATTGAAGTGTATTTCAAATGCTATCGGTCTTAAGTGACCTTTTCTTGAAAAATTGATTCCCTAAGTTGTTTTTAATTGGTAATGTGTATTTCCAAAGGTGTTTGGCCTTTTTGTCCGGTTAATTGTAAAAAGTATTCCCATTATGTAATAAAGCCCGTTTGGAACTTTAAGAATGTTTTATGAAAAAGAAAAACCTCTCTTGAGGCACACCCCCTTGGTTTTAGAAAATGACTTGTATGTTGAAAGTGTTATGATGTGCCTAACGTTGAAGTTGATGCATTGTGTGACGTGAAAGAGGGGGAATGCGCTTAAGGAAGGAGAACGGTGGTGAGAGGTTGAATGAGTTTTTGATAAAGAAAATGTTATGTTCATATATGTTTGCATGATAAAGAAAAAATAACCACCACTTGAAATAGAGCACAATGGGAAACCCGGATATCTAGGTGGGTGACCAGGACTAGTACGCTAGATGACACGGAAGGGGTTCGTCCCGGTTTGTCTAGCAGTATTGATGCAACAACACTAACTAAACAGATGAGTTTCTGAGGTTTGTGGTCTTCTAATCCATGTTTTCTGAGAGTCGTGGCCTTCTAAGCCACGTTTTCTGAGGGTCGTGGTCTTCTAAGCCACGTTTCACTGAGGTACGAGGTCTCTAGGTTCCCACTTGTTCTATATACCTATAGGGATTACCCATAGTGCTCATTTGTGACATGCTGCTTGTGATGTAACTTTCTTTTCAGTTGTTTCATATATGGTGTCTTGTTTGTAAAAATCACATTTTATTCCAAACTGGTTTCTTTTCATTTTAAAATGTTAATGCATGCTTGGAAACTATTTTTAAAATGTAGTAAGAGTGAAATGCTTTATTTGAAAATACAAACTCATTACTTGAATTTGAAAAGAAGGGAAACCATTATTTTATTATATCTTATTTTCAAACTGGCATAGTTGGACTTCTTAATAAAGGCGGAGGCATAGAACGTGGTTATATTTTGGATTTCCTACTGAGCATCTCGGTGCTCACGCCTATATTACTTTTTAGTTGCAGGTTTCAGTCTTGGATCGCTTTTGGGAGCGAGTTTGGTTGTCGTATTGTGTTGATCCATGGGGTCACCTGAGGTATGTCACGTTTCTTTGTTTATTCTTTTTTATGATGCCACGTTGTTCAGTTTATTTTCCTTTATTTATATGCTTGTTCAGTTTATGTTTATTTATCTTTGTCATGGTCCAAACTATTCCCAACTGGGTTGTTTTGATGCCCGGCACTAGTTTCCAGCCCGTGGGGATCGGGAACGCCCTTCGGGCCATTTCGCGGACTGGGTCGGGCGTTGGGTCAGATGAAGACCCAGCCTGGTTCGTGAAAAAATGGTATCAGAGCCAGGCCCTCGTTATTTGGGGTGTCAATTAGCTTGGTGATTAGGTGTGTCGGGACTGGAGAGGTAGGTGCGGGAAGGACGTCATGAACCCTTGCCCGTCCCGAGACTCGAATTTCCAGGGGTAGTTAGAGATTTGAATTTTCTTATTTGGATTGATATTTGTGGATGAGGAATGACCAAGGAAGTGAGACAGTGTTACGCGGCGGACTTGCATGGAGTAGCGACCCATGTACAGCCCAAGCGCACGGTTCAAGATGATTCCTGTGGTTGATGCTCGCTTGGAGCATGGCCTGCTAAGCCACGTTACCGGGTTGGTATAACCACTAGTCCCTTATTTTTGGATGTTTTAATGTGAGTTATGTTTAACCTTCATTTTGGTTGGTGTGAGTACATCTCAATAATGAAAATGGATTTTTTTGAAGGTGGTTTCAAATGGGAATGTGGTGTTAGAGTGGAAAAGTGTTTTTGAAATGGAAATTTTTTTATTTTAATGAATGTGTGGTTTCAAAATGGAAAATGGGAGGTGTTTTGGAAGTTGCTTTGGAATCTCAGTAACACTTTTTAGAATTTGAATTGGAAAATGTTTTGGAAATTGGAAATTTATCGCTTTGATGATAAGTTATTTTTTTCAAATTTTTTGGGAATTTGTGCTTTATTCTGAATGATCAGTTTTGAAAATGAGAAGTGTCTTGAATTGACCCTTGGTATTCATATGAGTGATCACACACATTAGGGTATGCATGTGGCAAGTGGAGAAATTGGTGATGTGAGTGGATGAGTTCTTGAGCTAGCACATGGATATGTATGTGTGTGACTTCATGGAATACCAATGGTGGATATTGAAGTTGTTTTGTTTGCTGAAAAAAAATGGTTTTCAAAAAAGGTTATTTTAAATGTTTTGAAAAGTGAGTGAGAAATTTTTTAGCATTCTATTTTCATGTTAATTATTATTTTTCATGGGTTCTTGATTTTTACATACTGAATTTTGGTTGGAATAGTGATTTGAATTTGAGCTTTCGTTCATGATTGGGGTGTGTAATTTTTATTTATGATGAGTTTTGATTCGAATTTGTGCTTCTATTTTTTGAGTATGCTGCCCAGAAAAGTCCCAGAAGTTTCTATTGAGCCTCTTCTAGTTGTTGGTTCTACCTAGACCCTTAGTGGGGCGGTGGAATTGAATTCTTTTCAGTCATTGTCTAGCTTCTGTGGCGATCGTGATCTATTGAAGGTAGCGAACTAGATTGGTGAAGTCGTTGGTGTTTTCAGGTTATTGGAAACTCCTAAAGCTAAGAGAGTCGGTGTTGGTTCAGGTCCGTTTGAAGGTGCAACTTGGGATTGGTGGAGGAGATAATCACAGCGTCGTTGCATGATGGTATGTCTTGGAAGGTGTTTAGGACCACTCTCATTTGATGGTTTATATTTGTGGAAGTGAAGGTGGTGGAAGCGACAAGGCTCGTGAGTGTCCAGCAATTCCAACGAATAGTGAAGGCCTACGTTGGGAATCTCAAGAAGTTGGTTCCCTTTTCTCCAAATATAATTTCGCAGAATCAGTTTACGTTTCTCTTGTGTGGGGTCTTCGTCTATTATTCAAGGACCGATTCCCTTTGGTGTTTGGGATGGTTCCCCATTCTGTGAGAGCGAGTCAGAGGAACCCATCTCAGACAAGTTTTCTTTTCAATTCCATCTTCTATTAGTCGGGACACTCTCTTGTTCTCTTCTTGTGTGGCTGGTTTGGGTACTTTAAGTCGCATCATCGTCATCCATTGAAGACTTCATGTCGGTGTGGCTGTTTGGGGAACTTATAGAGGTTCTGCTAGCGGTAACGTCAGAAAGAGTCTGAACTGACAGATGTTAGCTCCTGAATATGGGGCAGTAGATGCTTCAAGACATCAGAGATCCAGCCACAGGTCTTGGAGTGAAGCCTTTCACACAGTCAAGAATTGATGGGTGTGGGTCACATTGGTCTAACTTTTGTCTCCAGTGCTAAAATAGGGACGGTTTAAATTTCTCAGTTCAAGCTTCCTCGTCTTTGAAGGTTCTATTTTTCTGTAAGAGGCACAAAGGTCTCTTTTTCTCGTTGTAGTCTTTGTTCTTTGATCACCCCACTATGGTTGTAAGAAGTTGTGGTGATCTCATCTTTTTGTAATTCCGATAGTTTCGCCTCCTCAAATGTGACCTGTTTTGTTTTAGTACATGCTCGTTTTGGAGATGCTCATCTCTTGCGGAAATGATGAGTCATGATTAAGTTCGTTATTTGGTAGAATTATTCTGTGGGTTTTCTCATGTCGTAGTGGTTTCTGGTTTGGGTTGGAAGTTCTCATGTCAGTTTATACTAGTTGGTTTAAGTTATTCGGTTCTTAAATGGTGGGGAGACTCACCATGAATCTTGTCGTGCCTTTTTCAAGGTTTGGTCTGTGTGGCGGTTCCCTCTTGGATCAAGTTAGTAGTTCCAGAGTTAGTTCATGCTAAGATTCTCAATGTCGGTTGTGCTAGTTGGGTTCTTGTGGTGGGGAGAACCCTCATCTTTTCCTGATGGTTCTTCTCTTCTAAGTTTCCCTCAGAGTTGGTCGGGTGTGACTGATGGAGTGAAAAGTAATACCAAGTTCGTGATTTTTTTTTCCTCGTTCAATTTCAAACTCGAGTTTGATTCCTCGTTTGGCTGGGTGACTTTCTGGGGGAAGAAAGTTTTTATGGTGGGGAGAATTGTCACACCCCGACCCGATGCATTATTTTATTTTAATTATTTTGGGTCTCGTTTCTGAACTGTGTTTTGAACCGGTTTTAAATTAAAAGAAAATCTCATTTTTATACGAACGTGCGAGCGTATGCGCGCCCTCAACAGTTCCTAATTTTTGTTAAGGGGTTCTTTGTTATCAAATGTGTTGTTTTAGAGACACGCAACCATGCGCGCGACCCCGCGCGTGAGACCGTGCACGGTGTCCGCTCTCAGTTAATAATTTTATTATTATTATTTTAGTTAATATTTTAATTAGGCTTAGAATATTAAATTATTGGCATATTTATAAAATTTATAACATTATTATTATTATTATTATTATTATTATTATTATTATTATTATTATTATTTGTTAAAGTTTAATTTAATTCAATCTAATTTATTTTATTTTATTTTTCATTTATTTATTTTTTTCACCACTTTTCTCCCCCCCCCCTCTTTCTCCATTTCCTCCCCACGTCACGCAACCCCTTCTTCCTCCCATTTGGGTCGCGCAACCCCCTCCCCCCCCCATCGCGTCGGATCCCTCCTCCCTTAACCCTAACCGCCGGCTCTCCCCTCTACCCATGCACGTTGTCGCTGCCATCCTCCGACACACCGAGCCGCCACTGACGTCCCTCCTTCCTTCCGGCCTCACCTCGCACCAACCAGACCCAAGACGCCTCCCTCCCTTCTGACGCGATGGCCCACCGCCTTGCCATCATCGGCCTCCTCCGGTGACCGCGACCCCACACGCCGTCCCGCCACTTCACACTCTTCGTCTGGGTAAAATTTCTTCAACATTCATTAGGTTTTGGTTTTTCTGGGTTAGGGTTTTGTGTTTCCTTGTTTCGATTTTGATTATAAATAGTTTCATGATATTATTTTAGGGTGTATTTGAGTTGTTTTGAGTGTGCTTGAGGTGCGGTGGACTTTGCGCACCAAATTGGTGAAGCTGGCCTACACCGAGGTAGGTGGTTTCACATATAATTATTATTTGATGAATTAAATTTAAAATTTGATTAATTTATCATATTATTCAGTTAATTTATGTGGTGCGAATTTAGTTTTCATTGAAGTTTGATATGTGTTTAATTGTTTGGTAGCATGTTTATATGTTATAAGTGTGTTCTTGCTAAAAACTAAAATTTAATCTGCTGTTAGTGATTCAATAAATGTCGCAGTTATCTTATTAATATGTGCAGGCGGTGCAGAGTGTATTTTTTATATGGAGTTGTGTGCGTTGGATTTAAAACAAAATTATTTTAGTGTAGTTTTGTGGTAAAACTTTGAAATACACCTTGAAAATGTTTTAGTTAGTGTTTCTTTAATTTATTTAAATTTTTTATGTGGAGAAAAAATAGAAAAAAGTAGTTTTAAGACAATTTATTATACGATTGATTTTAAATTGATATCTTAATATGAGATATGATGTGTTTTTGAGGAAAACCCATATTATATCACTAAATAGTGCTTTATTAAATCACGCAATGGGTTTATTAAGTTATGTATGAGGTAAAAATCATGTTTTGGTATGGTTGGTGTGCGGTTGGTTTTTAACGATGGTTTTGAATGAATTTTAGTGAAAATATTTGGAGTGTTACTAAAATCGTTTTATAAACTTTGTAAATGGTTTATTCAATAATAATAAAAAAAGGTGTGACCATGTTTTGAAAATGTTTTAATGTGTGTTTGATGTTAAAGGGAAGAATTTGAGTATGTTTGGAGGGTAAAGCCTTGTTGGTAAACTTGGAAATGTTTTATAGATGGTTTAAGTGTTGAAATTGTTTTTATTAAATTATTTGTGTAGTGCGTTGGGCCTCGCTATGATGGTTTGGGGCCACGAGTTCAAGGTATCCTACATGTACATGCACAGGGTAAGGCATATATATATATATATGCCCTCTTTGTACATATTCCCTCATGGTGTGGGGAATATTTGCTATACAGTTATGGGTATAGATATAGATATGTATAAATTCATATGCGTGTATGCGTCAAACGTGGGTTCGAGTGGTCGTCGACAAATAACGACATGTTTGAAGTAGGTCCTCTATGCCTATGCCTTTAATTTTAGATTCATAATTTCATTCTTGTTTTAAAAAATATGTTTTATATTTACACTATATACACATGCTATGAAATCAGGCTACGGTTTCTAGAAATGATTATGCATTTTTTTAAAAAATTGAAGTGTATTTCAAATGATATCAGTCTTACGTGACCTTTTCTTGAAAAATTGATTCCCTAAGTGGTTTTTAATTGGAAATGTGTATTTCCAAAGGTGTTTGGCCTTTTGGCGAGTTAATTGTAAAAAGTATTCCCATTATGTAATAAATCCCTTTTGGAGGCTTAAGAATGTTTTATGGAAAAGAAAAACCTCTCTTGAGGAACACCCCCTTGGTTTTAGAAAATGATTTGTATGTTGAAAGTGTTATGATGTGCCTAACGATGAATTTGACGCATTGTGTGACGTGAAAGAGGGGGAATGCGCTTAAGGAAGGAGAACGGTGGTGAGAGGTTGAATGAGTTTTTGATAAAGAAAATGTTATGTTCATATATGTTTTCATGATAAAGAAAAACTCACCACCACTTGAAATAGAGAATAATGGGAAACCCAGGTATCTAGGTGGGTGACCAGGACTCGTACGCTAGATGACATGGCAGGGGTTTGTCCCGGTTTGTCTAGCAGGATTGACTCAACAAC
Organism: Viscum album; assembly: GCA_963277665.1. Classification (NCBI taxonomy): domain Eukaryota; kingdom Viridiplantae; phylum Streptophyta; class Magnoliopsida; order Santalales; family Viscaceae; genus Viscum; species Viscum album. Next base: position 913,916,267 of record OY728164.1, on the reverse strand, counting down.
ACTAACTAAACAGACGAATTTTTGTGGTTTGTGGTCTTCTAAGCCACTTTTTCTGAGGTTCGTGGCCTTATAAGCCACGTTTTCTGAGGGTCGTGGTCTTCTAAGCCACGTTTCACCAAGGTAAGAGGTCTCTAGGTTCCCACTTGTTCTAGCTACCTATAGGGATTAACCATAGTGCTCATTTGTGACATGCTACTTGTGATGTAACTTTCTTTTCAGTTGTTTCATATCTGGTGTCTTGTTTGTAAAAATCACATTTTATTCCAAACTGGTTTCTTTTTATTTTGAAATGTTAATGCATGCTTGGAACCTATTTTGAAAATGTAGAAATAGTGAAATGATTTATTTGAAAATGCAAACTCATTACTTGAATTTGAAAATAAGGGAAACCATTATTTTATTATATCTTATTTTCAAACTGGCATAGTTGGATTTCTTAATAAAGGAGGAGGCATAGAACGTGGTTATATTTTATCTTTCCTACTTAGCATCTCGGTGATCACACCTACTTTACTTTTCAGTTGTAGGTTTCAGTCTTGGATCGCTTTTGGGAGCGAGTTTGGTTGTCGTACCATGGTTATCCATGGGGTCACCTGAGGTATGTCACGTTTCGTTGTTTATTCCTTTTTCTTCTGCCACGTTGTTCAGTTTATTTTCCTTTATTTATCTGCTTGTTTAGTTTATGTTTATTTATCTTTTTCAGGGTCCAAACTGTTCCCAACTGGGTTGTTTTGATGCCCGGTATTAGTTTCTTGCCCGTGGGGATTGGGAACGCCCTTCGGGCAATGTCGCGGACCGGGTCGGGCATTGGGTCGGATGACGACCTGGCCTGGTTCGTGACAATAACAGTTAAAGAGTTCCTTCAATCATGGGAAAAATTGCTTATCATTTAGAATACATGATCAAAGATAAACCAAATAAAAAGGTAACTAATATTTCTTGGAAATTATAAAAGTAAATTGTTTCTAATAGTTTCAAGTTTGTTTCCAATAATTTTGTCGTCCACAATAGTGCCTGATGTTTTGTGGTTGGAACTTAGTGGTTTCACACATTTCCACAAAAGTGTTTATTTAATTAAAATATAATTTTCTTTCAGAACAAATAGGGAAGGCATGGTCATGAACCATAAAATTTTTAGTTGATAATCCTCTTTCAGATAATCCTTGTATTGACCACTAGCTTATGTGGAATTTGATATAAGTCATACTGACTATGTGAAGTGGGGTACAAAGGATTAGACCAAACCTATCAGACATTACCCATGTGTTATAAATATAAAATACACCAATCACATTAGGTAAGGGTTGACTATAAGATACCCAATTATAGATAGACTCTATAAATACAACATTTTCCACCTTGAGATATCCTATAATAGGTTTTCCAAACTAGAAGCATAAATGGTTTGGAAGAAACTTGTGTGGGAATGGGAAATTCTTGTCTAGGAAGACTAGTATGTGGGGTTGTCCTTGAAGGATATTTAGTTTTTCTATTTTATGAATTGATTCCTAAAGACCATAATGGAAACATTTAATTTTATTTAATACAACTTTTATAGGAACATAGTCATGGATTACACTACCATCTTGACTAATCTTATTTTATTTTCACATACATAGGTGTCTATTTATACATCAAGATTTATTAATTTTAAGGATGGACATAGTTACCCTACTCTATAATAGGTGAATATCATTTAATTAATTTCCATATCATATTTCATGAATTTTACTCTAATTATAGAGAATAAGTAGACTAATTGTATAGATTATTTTGGAATCATACTTCATCTTCTCGGGAAGATTTTGGTTCAATGGTTAAAATAAAGCACAGGTTTATCATGACATAGAAGGGATATTTTTTACATATAGTTTGGGTAGTATCATGTCACTTCCATTGAGAGGGTGGGACTCTATTAAAGGTAATTTCTATAGATAATAGGAAAATATTCACAATAATTATGATAGAAAAACTAAAGCATTCTAAAACTTTATGGTCATGGTGGCACCTATAGAGGAATTATGGTGTTGTAACATGTTTGGATAATAAGAATATGTCTTATTGGACTCAATGATTTGGTATTTTTTAGGTGACTAATAGTTGTCAATAAGTTGGGTATCATTTGACCATTAGGATCGTTAATGAGAGAATCATGCCTTGAGTTAGGGGGGACAACACCGAGAGAATGATTATCATTAATAGATTATAGCACATTCCTGAGGTTCTGAAAAAATTCATTCCATCAACTGGAACTCTACTGTATAGGGTTGATATCCAACTATATTTGAGGTATTATAATTATGGAATCAACCCTTTAGTTTTTTAAAAAAAATTCATTGCGGTCATTCATATTTACTCAGGGATTTGGTTTTTTCGGGCTAACTATATAGCATCTATATGGTATATAATTTGTTTATAATCCCTTATGGGTATGATCATAGGATATTCAAGGAGTTATATATTGTGCTATAGTGAAAATTGGATGTAGGATATTCTTGTAATTCATTATTTTAGACATGTTTTATATTATTTTGGTCCACATGATGCATTGACTAACTTGTTATCAAGAAAAAATAAACTAGTATATCCCATGGGTATCATTCACATATGAGGATTTTAACACTTATACCTACATAAGGATGTTAGATTTATAGTTGGGATATTCATGACATAGCCAAACAACATTGGTGAAATCATAGCACAATTTTTGATCTTTACATTGAGAGATATGGATATGTAAAATCTTTACTTTCCTCCCATTATTAATTATTTTTTCTATTTATTTATTGAGCATATCTATGGATTACCGCCCCAAGTAAGAAATTGATTTTATAATTTATCATTTTTTAGGGATGGATCCTATATCTATTCTACCATATATGAAGTCTTTTTAATATCATCAATAGTTGAAGATATAATATGTGGATTTTATGGTGAAGTGATTCACTCACACAAGAATATCCCCTTGGGTGATATTATTTTAATCACAAGAAGTTTAATAGATTTATTTGTTATTGAATGGATTAATAAACTATAATCAAGATGCCTATTATGAACTGATATCCTCTTAATTTTATTTATATAGAGACAAATACTTTTCATACAAACTTATTACATCCTAATATATAATGATTCAATACAAAACCTATTATTAACACTAGAACCATGTTGTTTCAGTGTAGCTGGTGACTTGATACTCAATATTCTTATTTGATGAATGGAATGCAACATATCCAATAATTATAATCTCATATAGTACACTTCTTACACATTCCCTAGAAAAAACATTTATTCTTAACAAGGGGAAGGGAAATGAAAGAATGTTTGGTCAACTATGCTCATTAATAGAAAGAAAGGGATATATTAATGATCACTAATGTATAATAGGGAAATAAGGGTTTTATATAGTGATATTGAAATTTGGAAACTATTCCTATTATAGCATTTATCATAATCTTCTGTCATGGAAAAATCATGGAAGTTAATAAGGAATTAATCATAAAAGAACCAAAAGACATAATCCATAACAGAATAACAATTTCATAAGATGTAATTTTTTTGAATACACATATTCATTGAAAATAATTTATATAGTAATTTTTTACTGAAAATAATATCATAGTGTATTGGTGTCACTACCCTTTATATATTATCCTTATACCATATTAACTCCAAGACTATCATTGTGGAAAGATACCTTTACTGAACTGGGTTTACAACTCATTACCATCCTTATTATCTCATTATATATCCATATATACACAAATATTTGGTGGCCTATATAATTATAGGACCACCAATAACATAATAAAAATCATAGATAAGTTTCCCAAAATATCAAAAAACATTCATCACATTATAACATGTGGAAATTAAATATGCATAAAAAATATTTCAATAATTCATCAAATTATAAACAGTGGAAAAAAAATAAGTTTAATTAATATCTTATTATCATAATAATAAATCAATAAAATAAATAATAGTAATTTTATCCTTATATCATGTCCCAAGTAAATAATAAGTGTCATAAAAATGTTTTATAATAAATGAAATATCCTTTTAAAAGTGTACATGGATTGTTTTCTGAAAAAAAATAATGATACCATTCTCAAATCACATATTTAAGATATATAAAATTCAAACACATTATGGAAAAAAATTTAAATGAATATAAATAAGCAAATTTTTAATGTAATCATAAAATCATTGAGTGGACATGATGGAGGAAAATTCCATTCTTGATGTGTATATTAAAACAAATATGATTTTCATATTTTTTGGTAAAAATTCAAAAGTTACACATTATGAAATGTACAAGAATATTCCATCTAATTTTTTTTTAAAAATAAAAATGGGTAAAAATTAATTTAAACTGTAATTTTAGAATATTAGAAACATTTTTTAAATTTTTTTTAGTAAACAAGGTCATTGAGGAAAATGGACTTTCAACCGAAGATAGAAATAATGTCAAATTTTCTTAAAAATATTATTTATGTATAATGCATCTAGAAAGATTTTAAAATGACACAAAAACATGTAATATCATGAAATAACATGTTTAAAATAAATTACATGGTATTATTGAGAGATCATTCACAAAATTATATCAATGTAAACATAATCATAAACAATCTCGGTAAACAATGAAACTGTAGCATAAGTCACTTACCTCAACTCAGGTTACATTGAAATCAATACGAACACCTAAGAAATAAATTTAAATTTATTATAAAAATATTAATTAAATATTTAAATTCATATAATATAAAATATGATCCACTTGTAACATTTCAATGCTGATTTATTAATAATTATTTAATAAAATCATCATTTCATCACGTAAACTATTTTGTTTCTTCATAAAAGATTTCGTTCTGTAGTTTTTGTCCTTGTACATTGATCAATATTTCACAATATATTGAATGTTAAAAAATTTAAAATTTTATTATATATTCACTATATATATATATATGTATATATATTCAACAGTATATGGTATATATAGGAAAATTAATTAAACCATTCAAGGAGACGGTAGGTCGCACGTATGGTTGAACACTATATCCATTTTTTGGTTGTTGGAACGCCATAAAGATAAATAATAATTAAAAATTATATTATCATATTAATATTATAAATCTATCATATATATTCATTAAATTTATACTTATTACTATTTATGGAAACTAAAAATGAAACGTAAATAACATTTATTTGTAGATACAGTTGTCCACACATACACAAAAGCGATGTTATCACAATAAAATATATTGGAAGGTAAGGAGGGAGATATGATATTATATTTCTTAAAGAATAATTATATAAAAATTATAAAATATAAGTATTATTTCCAAGTTTATAACCATCCAATTAGAATGGTAATGAAAAAAGAATTACACTACTACATGGAAACGGTAAGTCATATGTACTCACCCGCAATGTTTTCTCCTTTAATCGGAAAAAAAAGAGATGGAAATGGTTTTCACATATTAATAATATATAATTATCTATATTTTATTTTATTTATAATTTTATTATTGTCACATGTGATTTAGAGGGAGTAGAAGATGAAATTAATTGGAAAAATCAATAAATGTGATTACCTCTTCTTCAATAGGTTTTCTTTAGATATATTATTAAGGATTATTGTAATATACTTTTCTAGATAAAAGAAACTATAAATATTTTCTAGGTAATTTTATAAGAAAAAATGGAAATTTTTTTGTATATCTATTTTTCTCATGAAGGTTTTAAGAAAGACTACAACAGGTGTCCTTTAAATGTTGGTGCAGAGGCACTCTTGAAAATACATAAAGTATTAAAATAATAAAAACTTATTTTATATGATAAATATCTAAAAATTGAAATATTTATATGATAATATTAGTAGAATCCGTAATAATCTCATAAAATAATAATTTGATATGTTTTGATAATTATTCTTACCATTATCTCTTAGTTTTTTCCTTTGTAAACCCATTTCACAAATACTATGATATCAATGTTTTGTACTCTTTACAGGTCAAGAAAATTACTGTAAAAGTATATGTCACCCAAAAATGGAATTTTGATGATTTTATAAACCATATTACATTACTCAAACCAACGATAATAATTTTATGAATTTTAAAACATTTAATAAAATAACAATTATTATGAAATATCATTAATGTTATTTTTTGAAATAAATGAAATATTATAATATAATATATGTGTATATCTTGTTAAATAATTTATAAATGATAGGGATAATAATATAAGGATTGTATGATCTTAATATAATCATGTATTAAGTATTTTATAGGTTTAGATAACATTTTAATAATTATTTTTTAATTAAAATAATGTTTAACTAATTTTAACATTAACCATCATAATGGTTTTTTTAAAAATAAATGGGATATAATTTTACTTATAATGTGAAATTTTTATCAAAATTGATAAAGTACTAAGCTTTTGACCGTATATATTCCTACACATAATCTTTATATATTTATGATGATTTTTATAAAATTTATATCATATATGTAACATAAAGGACTATTAGTTTCATTTTAATACAAAATCAAAAATCTTTCCTTACAAAACAAAATTTTACAAATGTAAATAGAATATAAAACATTAAAAAATCTCTAATATTATAATCAAATCATTGAAAATCATTATACACTTTCAATTCCCCATAAAATGTTAAATTTAATATTCTTAATATCATTTACTCACTTTTTACTGCATAAAAATTCAATGTTTAAATTTTTATTAAGAATTTAATGTCATTATATCCACACAAAAATTAGAAATAAATTATCACTAAAAAAATTATTAATTTTTTAAATAGACACATAAATCTTAAATGTAACGCCCCGACCCTAATTACCTAGAGTCGGTGCATTATTACATAACATTGGCATGATCACGAGAAAGATCAAGTCTCGAAAGACCGATTAGTTTAGTAGCATTGGAATAACTAGATACATCCATAAATTTTTACGTTACATCATAAAAAAACATCTTGTCTTCATATCCCCTCATACTATCCCTGCAGGTCATTCATAAATTACTTCTTCATAATCCTGGTAAAAAAATAAAACATTGAAAGGGGTGAGCTCAGATGCTCAGTAAGGATAACATTATAGCAGAAGCTTTCATAAATAAGCATAAACACTTAAGGCAATTTATAACTAAAACAAAAGCCTTTTAAACTTGAACTTCAGCATAAAATGGCAAAGGTAAAATGAAATAATTCCATTTACTTACTCACATGGATATTCTACTAGTCGAATGATCACATGAAATATCAATATCCACTTTCATAATGATGGAATTCATAATGCCAGACTATTATAACCACATAGCCAAGGCCTCGTGCCAAGACTACAAATAAGATTTTGACAAGGCCTTGTGCCAAGACACTAGTTTGTCTCATGAGACCTACCGATGCATCGAGAAGCTATAGCGGGCTCCACTCGTCACTTATTAAGTCCAATGCATTCCTCATATGAATAGGTTTAAGCATAAAATAAACATTCGTATTAAAACTAGCATACGAAATGTAAATACTTTAACCACAAACCATGAATGGTATAAAAATAGAACATCCACAGTCAAACATAACTCATTTGATACAATATGGAAGATTGTATTGTATCACATTAACCTCAATCATGAATAATGAAGGATGTTGACATAGATGAAAATAATCATCAAAACTATTTGAGGGAAATATCCCCCTTTTCTTGAAATCATTTAAAAGTCACACTATTTGTCAAGAAGCCATTTAAAAATAGATTTTTGAATCAAAGTGTCCCATACCACTTTGAAACTTTTAAAAGGAGTTTTAATTTTAAAACCTTAATGTCCATATAAATAAATCCTTAAAACCATTTTTTAAAACATGGACATTAATGAGCAAGATTTAGAAGAATAAGTCTTTAAAACATTTTAAAATGGTATTTTGGTTAGAGATTCTAACCAAAAGAGAGACACTTGAGTACAAATAATTGAGGTAATCAAAACTTTGTAATATCATGAGAATAAAGGGATTCATGATATACTATGTCAAAGTACATTATATACACCACATAAAAGTGATTTGGTGTATATCAACAAGAAATCCCAATTGAATGTAAATTGAGATGAAATCTCTCATAAAGGTCGTATCCTTAGGTTAAGGATAAATCAATGACATAATTATGTGTGAAAATATAAATACACTATATATGATTGAATATTCAGTGTAAAACAATCAAAGGATATTCACACATATTCTTGTAGAAACAACACCAACGAATTGGATGTTTGACTCAACAAATGGTGAAAGAGTTAAAATTACTCTTATCAAATTCATATTAATGACTTGAGAATTATCAATAGAGTGATTCTGTGTATCAAAAGTATATCCACAGGAAGGGGAGTGGAAATTATGACATAATCAAATGAATAGTGATTCCACACATAATCTTGGAGTAATATAATCAATGAAATATGCGTAAAGCCGAATGAGTGGAAATTGAAATGTCAAATTCCCTTATCGATTTGGTAACTTACGAAACATACAACTATAAAAGAAGGATCATACCATGACTATGTAAGTACCCATAAATTAATGTATATTACACAATGAATACAATCATGGGCAGTACACATACACCACATGTAATAATTAAGTGGTGAACAATGGAATTCTCAAGAAATTAAGAGTGAGATAAGAAACTCCTTACCACGTTAATCAACTGAGTCGTATGGCCAAAAGTTAATAACCACCAAAATGATTTACAGAATAACATGAATATAAATAGAATCATGATAATATATATCAAATGTCCGTACACAATACACCACTTTCAATAACTTAGTGGCGAACAATGGAAATATCACGGAGTTGAAAGTGAGATAAGAAAATCCCTTACCTTGAACTTTCCCTTAGTCGATGGTATGTTAACCTCATGTATAATAATTAAAACATTTATTAAATTATACAATAATCATATACATCAATATGATATAATATATGATCTTTTAACATTGCTTTATTAATAACATCTTAGTATTATCGTCGTTTCGGGTGATAATCGATTCATTCTTCTTAAATGTTTGGTTACGTAAGACATGTTTTTAATGGATATATTATATCTTATTCATAATCAGAATGATATTAACATTATTTTTATCCCTAAAATGAGAATAATACTTGAATGGATACGATGGAGGATGGATCTCATCGTGTTCGTGGAGACGGTAGTCCGTACGTACGCACGAACGCTACTTCCATTTAATTTTTCATTTTAAAAGAATTGAATCCAAATGATACATAGGTATATTATTATTCCAGTATAATATAATATTTTATATATGTTACTTATGTTCATTAACACCATTCTTTATACGTTCCATGTGTGGTATGAACGAGTCATATCATTTTAAGGGGGCGGTAGTCCGCACTTCCTCAAATGAAATTATCGTACGTATATACAACATGAAACGAATAATGGTATGAAATAAAATGGAATTACAGAAGGTTATATATAAAATATGTATCATTAATATCACACTTAATTACAGTTCCATCATAATGGCCACCATGAGAGGCGGTAATATGTATTTGAACAATCATCGTTTCGTGAGGCGTTAGTTTTCCATTCACAGAAACATTATGTTCATCATCCATTAGATGGAGGTGTGTGTATGTGTAGTTCGAATCCTTCTTATAAAAACATCCTAGTATATTGAGGATACTTTTTTTGTTACAAAAGAAAGTAAATAAAAAGAGTTTGGGGGTTGGAGAAGCAAAATAAATGAAAATAATTTAAGAGAAATCGTTACCTTTAATTTAGGTAACTCACTTTGGTTGGAACCAAAGGACTTCTTGAAATGCTTTCTGCCTAAGGGAAAGCTTCAAGGAGGAGGAGAGGGATGTGGGGAGCTTATTTGGGCAGGGTTTGGACGAGCCAAGTGGCTTGAGAGGTGTGAGGAATGAGTAGAATTGGTCTCCTTTTATAAGGGAGAGGAGGGGCTCTTTAGGAAAGAGTGAAATTATTACTTTATAATATAATTATATTCGGTTTATAATGGTCCAAAAATCATTGAGGTCGAATATAAGATGACTCATATTCTAAATAACATCAACCAATAAGAATTGGACAGGTTTTAGATAATATTTTAATCATTATAATCTTATTTATTTAAATGATTTATTAATGAGGTAAACATTGCATCATTATTGTGTCATTAATAATTTAAATTATTTGATGTCTAAAAATTATAAATAAAATATCATTAAGTAGGAAATCGTTTTATATTTCTAATGAATATTTATAATCGAAAATCCAACATGTATAACCCTATGTAAAAATTTTTCTTCTAAAAGATGTAAGCTTATGCCATTTTTATTTTTATTTTAACTTTATTAATATAATGTGTCCCTACCACATACAAGTGGCTCCAAGGGGTCCCCAAATCGACCCAAGGATGCCCATGGTCGGGTATGTGTCCACCAATAAGGTTAGGACACGTTTTAGGGTAATTTTGTATTATTATAATATTATTTTTTAACCCTTATTTACCGGATTTACCCTTAACCATGGTAAATAAAATATTTACCACAGTAATTATTCAAAATGTCTAAAAATAAAAGTTACCTATTTACACAATTTGGAAATCCTGATTCCAAATATGGAATCCATTTTTCTAAATTCAAAACACAGAAGTGGCTGAAATTAATTTAAAATTAATTCCCGCTGTCAAAACAAAAAGCGTGTTTTTAAGAGGTAATAACTATCAAAAGATTGACACTTGTTTATGTTCGGTTTAATTGTAAAATTATGTCCAATGACCAAAATTATATTAAATGGTAAAAATATATTCTAAATATACTTTAAAACCACTCAAATTCACAATTTAACACTATTAATTATTTTGATTAAAAAAGTTGTTTTTAATTAAAATTTAGTAATTTTCACTATTCATCAAAATATGAAAGTTATCCGAAAAGTACCAAAATTTCACCTTAGGCTAAATTCGATATTCTGAATCCAAAAATGAAGTCCATTTTAAAATATAAAATATATATAATTTCAAAATTTAGGTATTACTATTCATAACGGCTAGTTTGATTGGTTGTGGCGTGTGTTAAAACTCAAGGTTGCGTACAACACACGCTACTATTTTATTCAAAAGCGTACCGTGGAAGCTTGGGATGTTTCATTTTAAATTTTTTGATGTCCCAATTTATTCAGATAGTTTAAAATATTTTATTTAAAAAGGTTTCACTATTAAAAGTTGATAAAAGTGCAATACTGAAAATGAATCTGTTCTTGCATTATGACTAAGAAACTCATAATAGGGATTCTAAAATTATAAGGATTATATAAAGTTCAAAATTTAGTTAATACTATTCATGACCTCTTTTAATGGCTTTTTTTTATACGTCATGGTGTGATTGAACTCGGTGTTGCGTGTAGTGCAAATTATTGAATTATTTTTAAGAAATAACACACTATGAAATCCTGGGGTGTTACACTAAAAAATTATCATAGTCATAACATATTTCCGATATTATAAGTTGGAGAGTGACATTTTTAATTTTATCTATTACTAATATGTTATAAATGTCAATATCAATGCTAAGTGACAAAAAGGTAATATGATGAATTTTTTTATGAAAATTTGTGAAATTGATATATCCTATGAAAAAAGTGAATGTTTTTGAATGAATTTTACACCTTATCAACTTATTTTTTGTTATTATAAATAGGATAAATATCTGGAGAGGGTGGTTGAATCCGGGTATGATAGATTAAAACAACAGCCCCTTTGGATCTTGTGTTGTTATTAAAAAACACTCTTCTCTCTCTTTCCTATAACAATATATGAACATAATTGTAATAATTCATGATGCAGAAAGATAATACTTGGTTCTCCCTCATTTGGTTATGCCCATGAAGTATACAAAAATGATGTGATGATGTACCAAATCTACTAAGGCTCAGTTCCAAATTACAATGTTTGGGATAGATCACTTCTACACCCAAGATCACTGCCTTTAAAATGTTAAGTTTATACTCACTGCTTTCCTAGAGGTCAATCCCTAAGTATCTTTCTCTATCTCACTTATATTGGAAATGATCACCTTCTTCCCCTTCCTTTGGTCACTTATCTAGAAGGGATTCACCTGCAGCTTGTGGACTTGTATTTCCCTTTAATTTCATGAATGAACGCATATTAAATTATATGTAGATGCTCTATTGAAGTCCTTAATTTATGTGTATTTTTAGTTTCTGTAAATTGATTTTTGGGAAATATTTTATTCACTCTATGAATAGTCTTTCATACTTTGCGAACTTCCTTGAATCCTCTACATATTGTGTTCCATCGTGTGGAATGAGTGCTTCATAGACAACATTTTAATCCATGGTGTTCCCCAGCTTCACTGATGGTCGATTCCTCGTGCATCACCTATGTTACGCGGACCATTTTTCTATATGTGTTATCTAACCTTATAAACCTCTTTCGTGAACTGTCTTCATGAAACTCTTATCCTTTCACAGAATCCACCCTCACAAACACTTTTCCTTTCATGTAATTCTCCATCATGAACTACTTCATACTTCACTAAATTATTACTGTAGCAATAATCTTTTATAAAAGAATTATCTCTCTTTAATGAACTGATTGTGAGAATTTATGTAGAAAAATAGATCCAAAAACCCCACTAATCTAATTTACCAGGAAATTTGATACGGTAGAACCATCATCTTGACCTATTCTATGTGGTCCACATATCACTTTAATCATTTTGGGTGGTAATTTTCTTTCATGAATGAAATCTCTTTTCAGTTTTAAAAATCACCACCTTTATTTTGAAAATGAAGACCCTCATATAAACATCTAGCCACCCATAAACTACGAGCCTCCTATGAAATGTTATTTTGTATGTGGTATTTCTAGTATACTTCATCATATGCATAATGTTGTTATACATAAATCCTTTCATTGCTGATTTTCCTTCGCCATTTTGCCTACCTGATTTGTGGTCTCTGAACTGTACTTCGTGGTATGTGAACCATGAACTCCTTTTTGTCAAACCATCCATTTCCATAAAACAAAATACCAATTTTGAGGCCCAAAATTTTGGAAAACACTTGTAAACTTCCCGATCATAAATATTGGATTCGTTAAGACCAAATATATTTTTTTCCATCATCTAAATTTTTTTAAAATACGGGCACACCTAAAAATACTAAAATGAATCCTTGGGAGATTTTTTTCCCAATAATATACTCATTTGGGTTTGTTAAAATCTCATCATATATTGATATGTAATTGAATATTCATCCATATTCTACCAACATATTCTATTAGTGATTCAGATAGCTATCAGAGATTTACTCGAAAAATATAGGCCCACATGGGACATGCTCAACATGAGAAACACGGGTATAATGAAATATTCGTCAATGAGTCACTTCATTCCCTAAAATTTTCCTCAAAGATTCAATTTATTCTAAATCCTCTAAAACCACTCATGTGATTTCATAATGATTAACAACTTACATGATATATATCCTTTGATCAGTCACTTTATTTGTATCAAAGAATCATTTCAACCTTATCATTTGGATTTGAATATTTATTTTTTTTTCCGGACCTCTATTCTATACATGTATCTGCTCTGTTCCTTGAATAATATTATTTATTAGTTTTATAATTAGAGTTAATAGTTTTTCCTAATCCATAACACCTCTTTATAGGCTGACAACTTCCTCTTCAAGTTCATTGATACACTTGATTTGATATTTTATAGTGTTAGTCAAGCTATCAATTTCTCTTTTATGTTCTTCAATCTTGAACATGTACTCTAATAAACTTTTCTGATCTGTGTTTTCATTGACGAATTCAATTTTTCAATTTATTTATTCATATCAGACTTATCTTCTTTTTCTACATTATCGAATGTTTGGCATCATGAACCATTATGTTAGATTTCTTCATTTTGTCTATCCAAACATTTATTTCCTCAAGAGTAGATTCAAATTCTCCATGAATATCATTTCTTCATATCACTTATCCTTATTCATTTTCACTTTCTTCAATTATTTTGTAACTTCTAAAAACTTCTACCATATCATTAGCTTCATTTTATTTCCAGTCTTCTAACTCTTCTGCCTCAGATTCTTCTGAACTTTCTACTTCTTTTGAAAGAAGAATCTAATTTTACAAAGAAATTTTTCTTATGATTTTTCATGCCTTTCACTTAGGATGAAGTCTTATTTGTGTAAATTTCAACTTTATCCTTTTCATATTATTTAAACTTTAAGGGAAACCATGTTTCAAGATGTCCAACCCATTCCTCATCAAAATCAAGAAACATTTTTTTTCATTTTGAATTTTATTTCTATTTAGAGATATGTGGAAAGAAATGACATAACCTCAACTATCTCTTCATCTTCCAAATCATATTAAATTGTTTTATTCTTCATGAATTTAAATGACACTTATTTTCAATTAACTTTATCTTCAGACTCATTATCATCATTTCTCATCTTTTATGCAAAAATAGTTCTACGGAATTTATCCAAAGTCAACTCCTTAGAATCACTGTCGTCAAATACATAAACAATCGGATTAAATAAATGTGGTAGTTTTCTCCACATTCACTTGATAATAATTATATATTCAATAATTTATTTGAGATTATGAATTTTTTCCACTACAATATTTACATGGTCAATGAAAGTATCAACAGACTCATTATGGTATATTTTGAGATCCTCATATTTGTTCCATAGATCCTAAATCTGTTCTTCTTAGACTTTTGATTCACCCTCATAAATATTAGTCAACTTTTATTATATAGTTTGTGATGAATTTCATGAAAAAAAATAGTCATAATATATATCCTTTGATCAGTAAAATTTAGAATCATCAGATTTAAAACTCCCCCTACATCACTACTCCCCATATAAGCTTCTCCCCTTGTATTAATTAAGAAATTTTCTCACCTTTCATATCCAAAATTGTTTCCCCTTTGTAAACGAACCCAAAGTTCACTACATTTTTGTCTAAAATAAGTTGAAGAAGAAAAAACATTATATTTAGGAATAACACACCATACCTTAGGGAGAGGGTATCCCACATCAATAATTTTTCACATTTGGGGATTCAACTTAACTCTTAGAGATAGTCAATGTCATTCAAATGATTCTTTGGGTATGGAATTCATCAGAATGTCCACAACATGTAGTTCTACAGGCATATACTCCAATGTTACTATCTTATGCTCATCCTTTTCCTTGATAAAATGATTGTTGATTTCAATTTTTTTCATTGAGTGATTAATGAGATATTTTCATAGATTTATATCACTTGAATTATTACAATGGATTATGATTAGTGACTTCACTTCAACATCCATATCATTAAGCTGTTTTTTTATCCACGATAACTACATGCACACTTGAGTAGCTATAATATACTCATCTTCTGTGATGCTCAATGAAACGAAACCTTATTTCCTTTTTATCTATGAAATATACAATCATAAAAAGATTTATAATGAAACACCTCATGTCGATTTTCTATCATCATTTAATTTATCCCAATATACAACTGTATAAACTAGTAAATCTTGCTGATATTTTCCATTTCACATCATACCAAAATCCATGGTATGTTTGATATACTAATGTTTTATTTTTACTGAAATCATGTGGGTCTACTTGGGAATATATTGATAGGATTGAAATTGAAATATGGTAAAATAAATATTTGGCCACATATTTTTTAAGTATAATAGACTTACAATGATCTATCTATATTCTATAAAATTAACAACTTTTCCTTCATCATATTTTTATAGTTTCACCTAGGTATCCATAGAATTTATCATCCACATGGATTTATCCATTACAAATATTCTCAAAATCTCCTTAGAATATTTAGATTGAGAAATTAATATGTCATTCTTTCCTTATGTAGCCTATAAACCAAGAAAAAGTGTTATTTCACCGACCATTGACATATTGAATTCACTATTCATGAATTTGGAAAACTATATTCATTTTCCTTTATCTGATCTACCAAATATTATTTCATCAACATACACCATCACCATCATCCTTTGATTATTTTCATTGTTGACTAATAAATTGTAATCAAATACACCATTATTAAAACAAAGATACTTAAAAAACAAATCATGTTTTTAATACCATGCCCATGGTTCTTGATTCAACCCATATAGCACATTATTTATAAGGTAGACACTATTATAATATTCATGAATGAGAAAAACATATGTCTTTTCAATATAAACATCTAATTCTAGAACACCATAATAAATGATAACTTTAAATCTATCTAGAAAACATTGATCCTTCTTTTCAATGCTATGGCCAAGAATAATATAATTTTCTCTATCCTTGCATTAGGTGAAAACGTTTCATCAACATTGATACCTCTATCTGGTATCACCCAATACATAAAAGTCATGATTTTTTTTGAATCACTAATATGTTTTCTTTCATCTTTTTTTGAATAACCACTTTATTTCTGATGAAATTATTATTTTTTCTCCTCAATACAATCTCCCATGTCTTATTATTCACTATTTTATCAAGCTCGTCATCATATCCTTAACCTAGTTTTTATCTCTAGGAACTTCCTCAAAAAAAATTAGGCTCTACCTATGATAAGAACAATCCTTTCACTAGATTCTTCATCCTTCCTTTTTCACCAAAACTTTCTGATCACAAATTATATTTTTTTTCTATAAATTCTAGCTCTTCTCTTTGAACATTGTGAAGATTATAATTTCTTCTCAAGCTTTTCATTATTTGAATCTTCCACTAAAACATCCTCTTGAATTGAAACATCCCTAATCTTATTATCTCATCAACGCTATCCTCATGAGTTTGATCACTAATTTTTTGATGTTTCTTCTCATTATCTACTATATTTACATAATTTCTATCTACTATCTTTCCATGATACTTATTGAACGATTTATATTCTTTTATTTTCCTTGAGTATATAAGGAATATCTCTTTATCTCCCTGAGATTCTAATTTCATGTGTTTCTCCTTATTTAGAATGAAAAAAAACATTTGAATAATCAAATTTAATTCAAATATGGCTTCTTTCCATAACATAGCTCATATGGAGTCTTTTCTAATTTTGAACATAATAATTCTCTATTTTTTAGATAAACTATTTTCATCGTTTCTTATTTACAAAACTTCTCTAGAATGTCTTTCTCCATGATAATTGTTTTGTATGTTTTTCTGTTAATTTTATTTATTAAAAAATACTCCATTTTCTGTAGATTTCTTACTTTAGAAAAATGGTTCCATATCCCATGTATCTCAAGATAATCCTCCACGTGGCTATTCTGGAACTTTATTACATTATATGTTCAGATATTCGGAATTCCATGACCTAGTATCTTTTCAAATTCCCTTCAAAAAGTTGATATGAAACATAAAAAAATCATCTTTGGGGTGATGATTGAAACCCATTCCATTCTGATAAAATCATCAATGATTAGAACATAATATCTCTTCTCATCAATGCATCTTTTTGAAATTGGTCTGCACACATTAATATGATCCACCTTAATAAATTTTTATAGATCATTTCTCTTTCACCTTATGTGTATTTTGAATTATCTTCACCTATTGAAAAGAATCGCACATATGAGGATTATCACATGATAACCTAAGGAGGTATCAAGAAGCATCATATTTCACTAGATCTTAGAAGGATTTTTGGTTCAAATGTCCAAGATATTTATGCCATAACATATTTTATTTTTCTATGGATAGAAAGTACATATCCTCTTCTCCATTTACAAGGTATATATTTTCCTAAAAAAATATTTCCCTTAAAATCCTGTTTTATCATTAAACAAACCACTATTATCTCTATTTCTCATAGAAATATATTAGCATAATGGAAATAACATATGAGACACATCCATTTTACAAGGTTCACCCTCACTATGATACATCTAAGGAGAATACATTGGTGATGTGTCGATGTACCAATTCTACTAAGGCACATTACCAAATCACGATGTTTGGTCTAGATTAATTTTATTTATTGGACCACTACCTTTACAATTATTAGGGCCATCTAACTTCTTTCCAAATGGAAAATCCCTGAGTCTCTTTCTTAGGTACACTATTGGTGGAAATGATCACTTTATTTCTATTCCATTGGTCACTACTCTAGAATGGATTCACCAATTGTTTGTATACTTTTAGGTCCCTTGATTTTCATGAATGAATGAATCCTAAATGGTATATAGATTCTTTGTTGAAGTCTTGATTTTATGTATACTATCAGTTTGTGGAAATTGCATTCACAAGATGTTTAATTCCCTCCTTTAATTTTCTGGCATCCTTTTTGAACTTCCTTGAATCCTTTTTGTATGGAATTGCACTGTGTGGCGCGAGTTCTTCGTGGACACCATTACCTTCCACAAACCAACCATTCTTCATAAATAGATGATGGATCATCGACCGCCTATGAATTGTAGCCTGATTATTATTTTCATGCTATCGAACTTGACAAACCCCTTCTATGAACTGTCATCTCAAAATCTCTTCTCCTTTCATAGAATCCGCACTCCTAAACTCTTTCTAGTTCATAGAATTAACCCTCATAAACTACATCAAACATCACTGAATTCTTCCTGGAGTGATAATAATTTCTAACAGAATCTAGTCTCTTTCATGAACTAATTATGAGTCTTTATATATGCAAATAGATCCTCTAAACATGCTAATCTAAATTTACCAAAACATCGATGTAGTATAGCATTCACAATGACCTATAATATATGGTTCATATAGTATTGTAATCCTGTATGGAGGCCATTATATCCTATGAAAATAATCATTTTTGGTTCCAAAAATCTCCGTCTTTAATCCATAAATGATGAGACTCCTGTGAACTTTAAGACTCTAACATATTGTGAGCCCCTCATGAATTATTATTCCTTACGCAGTCCATGTAGCATGATTCGGTGTCTGCATTGTGTTACTATAAAGAAATTCTACCTTATCTGTTTTTTCATTTTAGTTCTTCATACCTCCAATGGTAGTCCATGAACTATACATAATGTTTTGAAAATTGTGGACTCCTTTTTGGGAAACCTTTACTTCCCATAAAATAAACTTCTGATATTAAGGCCCAAAAATTTGACAAACATTGAGAAACTACACTACCTTAAATATCTACTTTGGAAACACCATCCATTGGTTACGTGGTTATCTAGAATATTCAAAAAAACAAAATCACCTAGATAAACTGAAATTGAACCTTTAGGGATGTTTTCTATATAGTTTTAATCTAATTTAACACAATATACCATTATAGTGGTAACAAGAATTTTCAGGGTTAATGTTCATGTTGGACTAAAATATAAATTAAATATTAACTAAATTTGGACCTCATTAATCCATATAGAGAATTAATTTTTCCATATTATATTTATATATGTGGCATAAATTAACTAATGATAGTAATAGAAAATGCAACAAACTATTTTTCATAATAATGAATTTAATGTGTAAATTGGTTTATACCCAATTCAATCATAAAATTAATTCCAATGTGGTTAATTGGATTAATCATAATAATAAAAAAAATCTAAAAGTCAATCTAAAACTAAATTAATCTTTTCAATTTATGAAAAAAAATATAGTTTGAATAAAAAAATTTATATGTCACTATTCAGTGGGAAACTAATCTTTTATAGAAAATAAAAAAAAATTAACTATATGATAATTTTTATATACTGATTTAAAAAATAAAATTCATTATACAAAATAAAATTTATAAATTTACTTGAATTAATAAAACACATTATTGATGAAATCATATTTTGAAGAAAAAACTAAATTTACTAAAAAAATATTGCTTATTTCCAAATAATTTATCCATTATTTTTCATTTAAAATTATCTTTATATATGTATCATAATTTTTATAACTATAATCATTACTACCAATTAATTAGGTATGTTATAATAGTGAAAATTTAACAATATTTTATGGTTCATTTAAGATAGTTTTTAAAAGTTTTATATTATATTGAATATAAGGTTATTTAAAAATCACTTTTTTTAACATTATATCTATAATTAATAAATTCATTCTTCTAAATTTTATATTCTTCCAATAAATTAAGGGTTTCATATATTAATATTTATTTATTGAGAACACTCAACCAAAAAATGGTTTAAAACAATTCTCTTGAAAATAGTCATTGGGAAATATAAAGGTCGTCTGTAATAACACATAAATGGGTTTCAAAATAAGAGAACATTTGTGTGATGTGAATATATAAAGTTGGAGGAAAAACTTATTTCCAAATAAAGACAAGGAGTCACATAGAACATTGACTACAAAATATTGATTTATCATGACAAAGTAAATATCCCTAGAATATAAATTAATGAGGTGTGCGAAAGTACATCGATTCATTTGAAATGAATGTAGTATGATAATTTTTGGGTTTCAGGATCCTTTTATTTTCATCGATGAATTATTTAACCACTTATAATATAAACATAGTGAAATATACTTAAATTAAATGTATAATTTCATCCTTTAATCAATTTACATTACAATCGAATTATTTTCTCCAAATAATGAGTATTCAATATGAATTGTTCATGCATGAGGCACTAAAATTAACTTTCTAATTATAAATAG
Source organism: Viscum album (assembly GCA_963277665.1). Classification (NCBI taxonomy): domain Eukaryota; kingdom Viridiplantae; phylum Streptophyta; class Magnoliopsida; order Santalales; family Viscaceae; genus Viscum; species Viscum album. The sequence continues at coordinate 913,895,547 of OY728164.1, read as the reverse complement.
GATATTAATATGTTCACCCTATCATGAAATATTGACCAATTTTGATTGGTCATCAAAAATTAAGATAATATTCAAAATGTATAAAAACTTATATTATTAAATAATAAATTTTACTCTAAACTTTATTTAATAACAAAAAAGGATCTACAAAGACGAAATAATAAATAATCCTTTATACTAAATAATCTAATTGAACTCAACATTAATAAATTTTTTATCATCAAAGGTGATATAATTGATTTCATCTATGATTTGTGAAAATTTAATTGCATTATTCCTAAATAATAATAAATGTTTAATCACATATTAAACCTAAAGGTTATATATTAATTAACCCATTGAATAATCTCCCCAAATAACATTAATATACATGATATATCATGATATAATTTTATAATGATGTGAAATTTATCAAAATATTAGGAATCAAGTTTATATAATAACCAGAAACATAATACTTATGTTGACCATAGATATATATGAGAATATCAATTTATCAATGAATCACTTTTCAAACATCAAGTATATATATATCTAGATATCCACTAGAACAAATTAAACAAATCATATTATCAAATATGAACCCAAATTTTTATTTCAATATCAATTGATTATTCTTAGTCAATCCAATTAAATGAGAAAATCACCAAAAAATTTATCGCATAAATCATAAAAATTTGTGTATATACCATTGAACATACGATCAAACATAATCATATAAACCCATGATGGTATCCCTAAGTCTTAAGTTAACCCGTCATGAAAATTATATGTTTCATCCAATAAACAAAATCCTTATTCCAAAACTAAAATAAAAGTCTATTTAATATATTCCACAAATTTAAAAAATAATAAAATTCATAAAAAATGTCCTAAATAAGATTATTATAAATTATCTATCCAATGTCGAGGTCTCCAATACGATCCCATTTACTTAATAAATATAAATAATCTCTTTAAATCAAATAATCTTTTCGACTTCAAAACTAAATCATTTTTCATGGTTTTCATTACCATTCCAAAAATCACATCCATAAAAAGACACTATTTAATAATCATTAAATGTTTCATAATAATTATATCCATGATATCATTGATATAAAACATATACCATATAACTAATTAATCTAAATACCTAAAACAATTCAATCCTTACACTTAAAACAGTGGTGTAACAAAAGTCCTTCATTACTCTTGGTGATAACCCTTGGAATAGGAAATTGGCTTATATAATTCCCATATTCCCCACATGTAAGGCATTGAATAAAAAATTGTACCTTAAGAAAAAAACATTTCAATCCATTTAATAATTTATTTTCCCTCACTAAATAATTTCTACATTCCCATGTATTCTACGCAAAAATCATCTTATCGTTCCTCTGAGTCTTTTCCCTATATGCTTCTACCATCATAGTTAACAAGATGGAAGTTGAATCTTCATAATTCCATGGTCAACATGAAGATCCATTTTTATATTTTTTGTGCGTTAGGAAACTCACCCATGATATGATTTTAATAGTATTACAAGATAATTAATTAAAAATAATCACAGGGTTTGAAATTATTGCTCATGTTTCATTGGTTTTATCATGAGGAAAATCATTACATTGTATTTTACATTCTACATTTACTCATAACCTTCTAGTTTAATCTATTTTTGAAATAAAAAATTTATATTTTGAGAAATAGTAGTAATATTGGTGAATACAATTATTATTCAAAGGACTTATAAATCAGATACCTTCATTTACATCTATGGAATCATTGTTTTAACATAGGAATTTCATGGACATATATATTAAAATCTATAATAATGTTTTATAATGAAAATGTGATTAAACCCAAACATATCTCTTAAGAGTGTGAAATATGTTGTGTTTTAAGGGAAAAATAATAGTTCACCAAAATTATTATTGAGATATACTTAACCAACTCTTTTTTCGGTTAGTACCCCATGATGCATATATTTCTCAAAATTCCTTCTTGTAGTATTATGGAAGGCATGTATTTATTTAAAAACTATATAATATAATCCTAAATAAAAAAATAAGAAGTTATCCTAAACATATAATTATTTATTGGTTCTTTACTAATGTTCTCTAATCCTAATCTCTAAATATTTATTAATCCCTTTTATAATATTAATTATAGTGGCCCACAAATTACATACATTGATATTACATCTTAAAAGATGGAGATTAATTATATAAAACTATGATCAACATGAAAACTATGTAGGTTTTGTGTCTTTGGATACAAGATAAAAAACTTACTTTATTCATTAAACATCATCAAATCCCTCAAAAATGATCATCCCATATAGGTAACTTCTTATACACACCCTAAATAAAATATCTCTTCATAACCAAGGGAAGGGAGGCATAAGAAATGGTGATATCATAATCTGAATATGGGTAAGAAAGAGATAAATCAATGATCCCTAATTAATAACATTAGCATTAGTGTATGAGAGAATGAAAATAAAATTTTGAAACCATACCCCTCATATCTAATGTAACAATATTGATTCCTTGAAAAGGCATAGTAGTAAATTTGTCCTAAATCATAAATGAATCAAAAATCATGATCCATGAGAGTATAACATTGTAATAATACATATTTGTTTGGAATACACATTTATGTAAAATCATTTCCTTGGTCAAGAGAATCACACAAGTCTATTATAATGGATTGGGATCACTCCGTATTCTATCTAATTCTTATTCAAGGTTCACTCTAAAGATAATCAATATGATCAAAGTCCCTTACTAAACATGGTTCAATCCCTATTTTAGTTCTTATAATCTAATGAGATATCCATTTTTAGAAAATTAATTAGAGGGATATATAAATATATTACCACCCATTAAATAATGAAAAACTAATATATTTTTACCATAGAATCATAATGAAATAATCATATCATAACCTGTGGAAACAAAATTAGACTCATAAACATTTTTATATCTCATCATATTATAACCTGTTAAAAATAAATGGGTTTCACAAAAATAATTTAATCATAATTACAAACCATCCATATAATAAATAAATAAGGTATCCTTGGATCATATACCCAGTAAATCATAAGTAATATCTGTGGATATTATCATAGATGGAAAATTCCTTTATAAGATTGTGTGGAACTTTTTGTGCGGAAATAACCTTTTCATTCTGAAATAAACTCTCTAATATATAATGTAACGTACCTTTCCCAGAATCCACTAAATTGGTGCTCCGAGAAGGGTGGTTACATGACCTTAAGAACACCTCCTCATACGCAAAAGGTTTTCAACTAGCATCGGGTGTCCAAATAGTCACTTGGGGAGACTATACCCCATTTTATTACAGTAAGTCACAATAGAAGACAAACAAATCATGGAATAATAACCAATAATACAAGAGCATTCATAAATAACCATTCCCAAAATACGGTACAACCATGTCCAATAGTAAATAGTTCATGCCATGCTACAAGTGAAAAAGTGAAAAAATCCCACAAAAAATACAGACTACAAAATCATTAAAATGGTCCTGACTCCAAATCTAGGTCCTCCTCTAGAAACACCCATACCAAACCAACTCCCAAGCAATATTCTTTTCCCTTGTCCTGACCTACAACCATGAAGTATGCATGAGTACCCAACGGATACCTGATCACAGTGTTAGTACAACTCAGTAGGCCACCACCAATTATGTCTACAAAATATCAGGTATAAATAATTGTGCATGAAAAAAGGGAAATGAATAATAAATGACAAGGAAATATTAAGATCCCTTAGCCAATTTAGGTCCATTACCAAAAATTAATACCATTTCCATATCTTACCATTTCCATATCTTACCATTTCCAACACATTTAACATGGGTTCATCAAACACAACCAGTTACACAGGTTAACGTACACAATTACATACATGAGGAAAACACACAGTTGTCCAATCTTTCTAGGACAACTTCCCCATGCAAACCATATCCCCACCTCAAAGCATCATTCTGGGTGGATTTCAACCATATCCTCACCACGAAGCATCAGTTCGGGTGGATTTTAATCATATCCTCATCTCGAAGCATCAGTCCTGGTGGATGCAACCAATAGGTAAATAGAGTGTCATCCCTATCCATACCTTGTGCATTAGGGGTAGAGTTTAGAGCCTCAGTCTAACTCATCCTATGGGCAAAAAACCTCAGTAAATACCCCAGACTACCAAGATATGTTCACATGCTATACATATATGTAACCATTATCCATTTACACAACATCCCAACCACTGCCTAAGTAAAACATAAACCATAACAAGAACATGTAGGTTAACACTATGCCTTAATCCATTAACACATTTACTACATTTCAAATCATTTATCCATTTAACCCAATTCCATTTTTCATGCTTATCTCACTAAGAATTCATTCATTATGCCTATCTCACTAGTCTTTTTTTATTATTCCTTACTCACTAGGCTTCATTACCATGTTCATAATCCATTCCATTTTGGTCTCTAATCATTTACACTTAATAACACATCCACAATATTTCCAAAAACAATTTGTATTCATTTATCCAAATTCCCATTTCCATGCCTTTACCCATTAGGTGTATTCAACCACCCCTTTGCCTTATCCAAATTCATCATTGACCACTCATTGACCCATTTATCCCATTTATCATTTCATAAACATTTACCCACTTATGCATTCCAAACACAATTATCATATCACATAACAAAATCCCTTCATTACCTTCAATAATTTCGGTGCACCACCTAATTCTCATTTATTAACCCATTCCACAATTCATCCCCAATTATCATTTCCCATTCTTATCTCACTATGTATAATCATGTATAAATATAACCCTATATCATTTACCTTTATCTCACTTAAACCATTTTTAATCCCACTAACACCCACTTTGGTCACCACCCAACCCATGTGTGTTACAATGACTCCCATTCACATCCTTTAATCTTAATATCAAATTAACCCTGGGCTCTATGTTCTCACACAATATCCCTATATTTACTTAGCTAAACTCTGAGTTCGGGAACGTGGGTACACCCCATGGGTTGCCCTAATATAGGTCACATCGTCCTCCATGCATCCCCTGGGAATCACAAGGGTTACCTTAGGTTTTTTAGACCTATTAAACCTCCCATCACTATAATGTCATGATGAACTCTTCACAAGAGGGTAAGAATCAAAACACTTCATGCAAAAATCTCTATAAAACTCAAGGGATATAACCTATAGACAACCTACCTTGAATCTGATGATTAACGCAATCTTAATAGTTGCCTTGGATCCAGATTCAATCACCCCTAGAAATACAAACCTATGTTCCACTGGAAAATAGAGGGGTTTAGAGCATCAGATGAAAATGGGAGAAACCACGATCCATAATCCGAAGAAGATAGGGGTGGGGAGGATTGGACTTACTCGGAGCTTCGATCCACAACCAATGGCGCATAAAATGGCCAAGAATCAAAGTAAAACATCATATTGGATGATTGGGGTAGAATGGTTCTTCACTAGGTTTTCAAGGGATGAAATAGAAGAAAATACCAAGTTGGGGTTTTAAATCCCGGGATGGAAATTTTTTAAATTTTCCAACTTTTCTAGGTCGCACGGTTTACCCACATGTTTTTTCAAACCATGTGCAAACCGTGTGGGAGATACTATCCAAAAACAACTATTCCATATGGTTTCCTTGGATACATCATGGTTTTCCCATAATCATGCTTAGACCGTATGAAGTCTACTATCTGGGGATGGTTGGACCGCACGGTTTCCCCTAATCGTGCGCAGACTGTACACCATGTATTGCATAGCCTGATTGCTCTTCTCTTCATGCCCTGAGCCCCTAGGGAATCCCCAATCCTCCACCTGATCTTAATAAACACTTGTCTTTCAAAAATAAGAGTCCAAACCAAAACTTAAACAAAAACATACCATAAAAAGATCTGGGATCTTACAACCTCCCCACCTTATAATGGTTTGTCTTCAAGCCTCTCTTCCTAGCATCAGTAACTTTCATATCAAGGGATCATACCCCAAGGTATACCTATCTAGTCCCACTTTCCAAGCTTCTAGTTGTACATCACAATTCCTACCAAACACAAATTGAGGGCACAAACGTTCCCCACAATCCTTCTTCACTGCAACCATAACACAAGCTGAAAAATCCTCAAGGATTCATCATCATCAACTATTCTCACCACGAGAACATCATGGGGAAAACATAGGTGACAACACCTAACTCATAACACATGAAAACATAACACACAAGATCCCATCGTCATGGGGGAACCAATCAGAACCTCATCAGCCTGATCCTCTGCACAACTCATGACCCAAATCACTTGGCGTCATTTTCTGTTCACCCAACTCTAATGGTGACCCAACTCAGTATCACCCAGAGAAAAACACACCACCCATTCAACCACATTTCCTTAATATCTCACTCCACAACTATAAATCCAAACACAACTCAATACTCTCAACTACTCTACCAGTTAAACTCTGCCAAAGCTCTCTACCAGGGCCAACTCACCTAAACAGTGACCACTCAAATCCTTCCAACCTGAAACTCCGATCATGTCATCAACCAAACATTTATCTAGTATGGTTCTCTCTATAATTTTTGGTTACTTAGAACCTCCTCCATCGATGAAGGACCACCAAAACTTATCCCAACCTTCCCATTTTCTAATACGTTCCAACTTATTGAACTAAGTATCCATAATATCATTACCCTTCCTTGGAATCCAGCCACAGCATCACAACCATTGGGAAGACATCCCTACACTATGCATTCAAGGACTAAGATTATCTAGACCTCACTCAGGTGCACTTCATTTTGAAAGGTTCTTTCTACTATAACATGAACCTGGAGGTAGGTCACTCTCACCTCACCCATCAAGTTTACCATCTCTGGTCAGACCACCTTCGAATAGATTTCCCTAGAACACCCACCTTCCACTAATGGTACGCTGCCCTTTTCTCACCTTCCCAAGGTGCTTACTGACTTGAAGAATACCATTAACATTCCACACACCCACTGAGGTTGTTTCCTAATTTTTAGTAGAATTCATTATCATGGAATTACCACCCTTAGTACCATCATCTTGTTCACCCTTATCATGACACCACATCACATAGAAAAGGTTCACCCCATTTCACAATGTTCCAAAACCATACAAGGGAAAATTGGCCTGAGTCTAACCCTAATATCCATTGGAGTTTTAAGACCCCAACTTATATTTCCACAATCTATTGTCATATCCAACCAAATCCTCTTATGAACCAACATAAGTCTCACAAACTTTACTTGGAACCACCCTAAGATCAAGTAAACACTTGTCTCATTTTTCATCACATTCAAGTCCCACATGCCTCTCCAAGGAACCTGACACACACCTCATTGGTTCCTCATTGCTACCCTAGATCCACCCTGTCATCTCAATGTTCTATTTCCAACATCCAAGGATGATTTATCATTCCCCACCTTAGTAGTGTCATTACCATTTCTCACCATGATGGATTCCAACCACCATATCTTAAATCCAATCACAAACTGAACCCCAAACTTAGATATGGCCATCCATCCTTTTTCCCAAAACAAGAGAACGAACGTCACCCAGTTCCCATTCTCGACTTTTATGAACAGAACCCTAAGGAATTTGTCAACATTAAGCCAATACCTAAGTCCTCATCCTATTCCATCGAGGGTTTACATATCTTCATCAAACTCCATACATACCACTTCGTTGTGTGTAAACTCCATGATGTCCCTCATCCAACCAAACACCTTTATGTCTCTTGGTGAGAGCCAGAGCTTCTCAACATACCTGGGATGATGTCAAGATGTTGGGAATGCTCTTCACAAGATAAGGTATTCTAAGTAGTCATCGAAGAACACCACCACCAACTTATATGTATATGATGTCAAGATATGGGACATCATGACCTTCTAGGAATCTTAGGCTTCCCTTCCAAACATGACACATCAACACTTAACCATCACCAGTCATGTGTGATTTCCAACCAGGTTCAACCGTCACTCCACAATCAAACCATTCATACAAACATGTCTAGACACATAACCACCCTTACCTCTGGTGTCACCATTGAGCGAAAGTATATAACCACACTTTAGCCACCCTTATCCGTTCTATTCAAAACAACTTTGAGACCTCCATCAAACCTAACTTAAAAGGGTGAGTCAGGAATTCAAGTGATACAACAATTCGAAACAAACCTTGTCACTTATTAAAAACACTATGGTTCCCTTATGAAAAAACCAGGCACAACTAGACCATCAACCTTCCCACTTATCCTTATGTCAAAAAACTTCACCAAGATTCACTCTATATCTCACTTTTAAAGTCCAAAACATCCACAGGTTTGACACACACCCAAAATCAATAAAAGATTTATCTGAACTCTCACATAGGTCACCTTTAAGGTTAAACAAAACCTACTCCCTTGACTGGAGTCACAACCAGGATAAGCCATTGGCCCTCTCTCCAGACCACACTTATCCAAACACGAATGAAGAAAAGAGTGTGAATGGAACTCTCACTCCCATTCCAACACACACTTTGCTTTGAATACCAAACAACCATCTTCTCTAGGTTCCACACCAAAGGTGTACACATTCATGAGCACTACAGCAAATCATCCTCCCAGAATTCGAGTCAAAACTCGCAAGGTCTCTACTCACAGGGTCACCAAGACCCAGGCACCATCCTAAGGGTCTGGCATGCACTCTGTATGGTCACAGACCACGAAATTTTCCTCATTCACATTACCAAATAATTCCTCGCAACCCAAAGGTAACATCCCTATCAAGGGTTCACTAAACACAGCACCTAGACCATATCATGACCGGCAAGGCCTCACAATTCACGCCCAAAATCTCCACTAGGGAACTCTCACTTCCCCAACCCATGCATACAAGGGTCAAACCAACAATTCCAAGGATACCCACCTTTGCACCCAAACATTCCCATTCCAAACTTTTCATTCACTCAACACTTCGAAAAATGACCGACAGAATTTAACCATGGATGGAAAGATCCCACACTATCAACCTTAAATAGACCATTCTTCATACATTACCCCAATGGTCATCATCACACTTAGAGAACCACCCCTACCATAACTACATTATTCATGGTCAACATGGGGTAACCAACTTACTTAAACATAGGTATTTCATTAACACATCCTCAAACCAATTCTTCTTTCAGAACATGATCCTTTCCTCTTAGGCACATTTCCCATTTCACAACATGTTAAAATAATCATGTTAACTTATTGACACATTTCATTGGGAAAAACTAATTAATGATTTTATTGTCATTATGTAACCCCTTTTCTTTTGGACACTGAAACAACCCTTACAATTATCACAACCCAAAACTTTAACTTGGTCACAACATTATTTATACACGATATTACTTAACTATTCATTTGCATTCTTTTTATTCACCCACTTTCATTAACATTATGAAGAATCATTTTCTTCATATTTACCAAGTAAAAATTCATTTCACTCTCTATGCCTCACACACCCATCTTGTGGGTGTTCCTATAAGGATTGATGCCACCTATATCCTTAGGTTCCTAAAATGATGCATGAATGTACATCCCAATGCCATTCCAACAATGAGAAAAATATCATAAATTAATCAAATCACAGAACATGTGCATCACCCAATGGTGAAATATCATTCAACTGTAACAACACACATCAAGAACAATAATTCCCACCTAGGGTGACCTAGGTTATCCCTCTACATGGTTTAGCTACTCCCAAGCATGAGCTCAGTACCAAGTCCTGACACATCATAACTCCCATATACCATCCCAAATAACAAGATTTAAAAGAAGGAGAAGAAATACCTCATCTGATATAACTTTGAAACTTCCCCAACCCGGAAGCCACTAAAACAGTTCTCTGAGATGGGTATTTATAGGACCTTAAGTGTGCCTCCCCATATGCCAATGGTTTATGACTAGCAGTAGGGGTCCAAATAGTAAATTGGATAGACTATACCCCATTTTTATCAATATTAGCCACAAAAAAAGATAAAAAAAAATTGGAATAATAACCAGTAATACAAGAGCATGAATAAACAACCATTCCCAAAATAGGGTACAACCATGTCCAATAGTAAATATGACAATCCATGGTACAAGTAAAAAAGTTAACAAATCACGTAAAGAAGACAACTGAAAAATCAGCAAAATGGTCCTGACTCCAAGTTTTGGTCCTCTTACACAAACACCCATTCCAAACCAACTCCCTAGCAAGATCTTTTTCCATTGTCCGGACTTGCTACCATGAAGTCTGCTCAGTTACCCAACGACAGCCCGAAATGGGTGTGAGTACAACTCAGTAGGCCACCACCAATGGTGTCTACAAAATATCCAGTATAAATAATTGTGCTTGAAAAAAGGGAAATGAATAATAAATGATATGGAAAGATTAAGATCCCTTAGCTAGTTTAGGTCCAATACCAACAATTATTACCATTTCAATATATTAACTTTTTCATATCTTACTATTTCCAACACATTTAACATGGGTTCATCAAACACAACATGTTACATGGATTAAAGTACACAATTACATACATGAGTAAAACACATAGTTGTCTTATATCCCTAGGACCAACTTACCCATTCCAACCATATCCTCACCTCGAAGCATTAGTTCGGGTGGATTTCAACCATATCCTCACCTCAAAGCATCAGTCTGGTTGGATGTCAACCATATCCTCACCTCAAAGAATCGTTCTGGGTGGATAAAACTGATAGGTAAACAGCGCATCAGTCCCATGACTACCCCATTCATTAGGGGTGGTGTTTAGAGCCCTACTCTAACTCGACCTGTGGGCGTAGATCCTCTATCAATACCCCACACTACCAAGCTATGTGCACATGCTATACATATATATAAACATTAACCATTTTCACAACATCACAGCCATTGACCAAGGCAAACATAAACCATAACAAGAACATGTGGGCTAACACCATGGCTTAAGCCATTAACACATTTACTACATTTCACATCATTTAGACATTTAACCCAATTCCATTTTATTATTCTTATCTCCCTAATCATTCCTTCATTATGTTGATCTCACTATGATTTGTTCATTATGCCTAACTCACTAGGCTTCATTACCATTTTCATAATTCATTGCATTATGGTCTCTAGTCATTTCCACTTAATAACACATTCACACAATTTCTAAATACAATTCATATCCATTTATCCAAATTCCCATTTCCATTCATTTACCTATTAGGTGTATTCAACCACCCCTTTGCCTTATCCAAATTCATCATTGACCATTCATTGACCCATTTAGCCTATTTATCATTTCACAAGCATTTACCCACTTATGCATTCCAAACAAAATTCTCATATCACATAACACAATTCCTTCATTACATTCAATCATTTCGGTTAATCACCTAATTCTCATGTGTTAACCCATTCCACAATTCATCCCCAATTATCATTCCAATGCTTATCTCACTAAGAATAATCATGTATAAAGCTAACCCCTTATCTTTTACCTTTATCTCACTTAACCCCTTTTTAAGCCCACTACACCCACATAGGTTAACGCATAACCCATGTGTGTTACTAGGACCCCCATTCACATCCTTCAAGATTAATATCATATTTACCCTTGTCTCTATGTTCTCACACAATGGCCCTATATTTACTTAGCTAAACTCTATGTATGGGAATGTGGGAACACCCCATGTATGTCCCTAACATAGGTCACATCATCCTCCATTTATCCAGTGGGAATCACGATGGTTCCATTAGGCTGTTTAGAATCTCTAAACATCACATCACCATAATAAGAAGATGAACTCTTCATAAGAGGCTAAGAATAAACAAATACATACACAAATCTCTATAAAACTCAATGGATATAACTTGTATACCACCTACTTCATATCCAATGATGAATGGACTCTTAATTGTGGCCTTGGACCAGAAAAAAGGGTTTATAGATTCGGATGAAGATGGGAGAAACCACATGCCCTAATCCGGAGAAGATAATGGTGGGGAGGATTAGACATACCCGGATATTTGATCTGCAACCAACAGTGCTCCAAACGGCCAAGAATCAAAGTAAAATCACCTATTGGAAGCTTGGGTGGGAATGGTTCGTCACAAGGGTTGCAAGGGATGAAATGGAGGAAAATCCCGATATGGGCATTTAAATCCTGGGATAGAAATTTTGTAAATTTTCAAGCTTTTTTGGGCCGCACTGTTTACCTGCATGATTTGTCAAACCATGAGAAAACTGTGTGGAAGAAACTATCCAAAAGCACCCATTTCGCATGGTTTGATGGGATCCTGCATGGTTTTCCCTAACCATTCTCAAACTATGCGAATGCTACTATCCAAGGATGGTTGGCCCGCACGGTTTACCCAAACGGTTTCCCCTAACTGTGTGCAGACCATTCTCTATACACTCATTGGCCTGATTGCTCTTCTCTTCATTCCCTAAGCCCCCTGGGCACCCCCGAGCCCCCACACAAACTTGGGAAACACTTATCTAGCCAAAATAATAGGCCAAACCAAAACATAAACAAAAACATTCCTTAAAAATATCCAGGATCTTACTTATAAAAATTTAAAAAAATTGTGGAAAACATTTTTATTGAATATAAAGATTGAATATTGTTAAATAATAATTAAATTATTGAGTGGTCATGATGACAAAAAAAAAATTTTCATATATTGTATGATAAAATAATGATCCCTTTCACATTTTTAGTAAAATATAAAAAACTAAATAATTCAGAGAATGTAAATAATATTCCATTAAAAAAATTAATTATTCATAAATCCATGAAAATTGATTTAAATAGTCATAGATTTTTATTAAAAAATATTTGGGAAGGAATTTTTATAAAATATGTACATGGAAGAAATATTATTTTTGATTTAAGAGATAAATAAATTCATATTACCTTAAAATATTCTTTTAGTATACTGAGTTCATAGAGATGATAAAATGGAAGTAAATAGTATGATATATTTAAATAACCATATTAGAAAAATCCTAATGGGGTTCTTGAGATATCAGTCATAAAATTTCATTATATAAAATATAATTAGAAACAATCCTTATAAATAATTATATTTTATCATAAATCCTTCACCTCAATTAATGTTGAATTTAAAGTTCTCTAACTTCTTATAAATTATGTTAAAATTTATTAGAATTAAATAATGTATTCATATATATAATTAAAATTTCATATATGATCCAATTATACCAATTCAATAGCCATTTATTAATAATTACTTATTAAATACATCATTTCAAGGTGATAACTATTTTGATTGTAAGGGAAGATTCAGTTATACAGATCTGGTCCCTATACTTTGAACATAGTTCAATCACCTTCGGAATGTTAACTGTGATAAAAAAATATCAGAAATACCCATTATATATATATATATATATATATTATTAATCCATAAAAAGTGGATTTAGTGAAATTAATTACATTATTCATGGATATATAAGGATGTATGTAAGCATTAATGATGTTTATATTTTTTAACAGATGGAGAGAAAGAAAGGTAAACAATAAGTTACCATTCCAGAATCATAAAAATATTCTATATATCATATAAATTCATATTATATAACATTTTTATTATCAATGTAATGAAAAAAACGAAAAATTAATCACATAACTTTTTAGATGTGATAGACCACTCATGTGCATGATGGATGTTATCATTTTTTAAAGGATTGGAAGATAAGAAGGAATATAAGATAATATAATTATATAAAATTAATTATAACATAAATATCATATATACTATTTTGATCCATATTTATAACCATCCAATTAAAATGGTGACGAAAAACAAATCACACCACTATGTGGAGAAGATAGTCATTAAAAATGCATGAGCAATGTTTTCCCTTTTCATATGTTTTAAAAGAGATGGAAAATGTTTATCCAATAATAATTACATCTCAGTAGATTATACTAGAGTTATTTTACCTCTCCATAGAGATTAATTAGTTACCTTATTTATATAAAAGTACAATTTTACACAAATAATTCATTAATAATAATTTCAAAATGATTTATTGTTAAAAATGAGGAAGATCTATAGAGAACAGAAAGAAATGAATTTGATTTATTTAGTAAATTAGATGATATTGATTTATTTTTTTAAGAATATATAGTGTAAAATATAGAAATTATGTTTTCTTTTTGGAGTCAAGTGAGAGTAAAGATAGTTTTCAAAATTTTTAGGTTTTGTGTATGTACTAGTGAAGTAATATTTAAATCATGTTAGTTATTTTTGTTCAACTTAGGTTAATGAAAATACCATTAGTCGCAATACACCTTATCTAATTTAATAACCCCCGATTTCATATGGCCAAATAATTTGGGAAAAATATAGAATTATGTGACCTAACACCATATTTATATATGATTATTTCATATTTTACAATGGTCATGCACAATAAAAAATATTTATTTACTATAGCAGAAAAAATTAATTCTCTACATTCACAAGGTTTGTGATATGCAAATAAAATAGATTTAAATGAATTAAAATCATATAAAAAACCTAATCATAAATGAATAAATTATATTTATTTTACTAGAACACATTCCCATTTTTGATTTCCACACATGGCACAAGGAATCTACCACCTCATTCTAATCGTGAGGATGAATGGAGACATGGTAAAATTAAAAAAATGGTGGTGGAAGTAGCGGGTCTCCGATATCGCACAAGAAGGCTATCTCATTGTCATCCTTTCATCTTGAATACATTTTTTTTTGCATGGAATCATATATATATATGATGGAATCCATTCATAATACTTTATATTTGGTATATTAAAATGTTTGATTACATCATATTCATAATGTAAATGAAAAATTTACGGTGTAAATAGAGTGGATATTATATCAACAATTATACACTTTTAAAAAAATTATATGGTGAATTGTTTTCAAGGGGTAGAAAGTATCTTATTCCCCCAAAACATTTACATCAACTAGTTATGTTTAAGATATGAGATCATTTATTTTTGAATTGTAACAATATGTGAATCCTCTATTGAATATATGAATGAGTGATATTAGTTCCTATGTATCTTTACTCCCATTCAATTCATGACATATATTCCATTAATGTCATAAAAAATTATTTGCCTATATTTTTAAATTATAATCCATCTTCAATAAAAATTTAATCATCAAGTCTTGCACCGTATCACTAAATTCCACAACACTAAGTCTCTCCAACATTCCATATTCATTGCTTTCTATTTTTTTCAAAGTAATTATTTCAACCTACCAAGAATAAACAAAAAATAATAATGATTTCAAATATTATAAATTATATCAATTAAATTAAATGGATTTTTGTATTTCAATACCAAATTTTGAATGCATGAAATATTTTTATCATTATTATTTTAGGATGGTTTTAATAGATTTAGTGTGTAAGTATAAGAACAATGAAACATGAATACGTAGATAAATATGATTTCAACATATTTCAAAGAAATCCTTTAAACATAGTATTATGTAGCTTATGATTTGTATTTTAGGAATAAAAGAACCTATATTGAGTATATAAGGAATTATATAAGATAAATTGAATGGTTTCATTGAGAAAATCTTCTAATGAAGTTGTATCAAAAGATAATAGGTGTTTCCTTTTATAACTGGGGGCACTGGAACTCTTGAAATTAGATAAAGTAAAAAAATTAATATGAATTTATTTTCATTGAATATTTGATAAAAATTGATATATTTCAAGGATAATATAATTATTAAACAATATCATCGCATCTAGTAAAATTTGGTCATGTTTTGGTTCCCCCTTATCTCATAGTTTTAACCACCCCACAAACCCTATTGACAATTACTGCAATATCAATGTATTTTACTCATTAGGTGTCATGAAAGTTACAATGAAAGGAAAATTGATCAATAAGTTGAATATGTTTGATATTATATATATAATGCAATTATAATGGATTATTATTATATTTTTTAAAAAAATCATTTAAGAAAATAATGATAATTTAATGATATCATTAATTCCATTTTTATAAATACATGAAATATTATAACATAAATTTCTTAAAAATGATACCAATAGGTTTCAAAAATAAATTTCATTGAAGATGAGAAATACATAGTCATATTATAATATTCCCACAAAATTTTGGTAGGTTTATATATCATTTTTCACCCTATCATTTAGTTAACCCCTTGGTTAACCAATTTTAACTTTATCAGAGGAAATGATATGTTTTATTATAAAAGAGATATGATTTTAAATATAAGGCTAAAATTGACCCATAAATGTAAAATCTGTTATATTTTTGACCTTTTAGAATTATAACATTCCTCATTATATATTTTTTACAATTTTTATAAAATTTGTGAAAAAATGATTTATCATAAAATACTATTATTTTCATTTAAAAATTATTCATGTAAATTGAATTTGAATATAAAATTACTATAGTAACATTTTAATATAAAAATATAAAACATATCTAATATGACATATGTATCATAAAAATTTTAATTAAAGTTTAACTCTCTCAGAAAATATTACTTTTAGAGTGTTTAAAATCATTTTCTTAATTTATTTATTACTTGAACGAGAGTTGTATTGGAATTGCATAAGTAATTAGGGTATTATTTCTTCACTAAAAACTAAAATTATTTTATCAAAATAAAAAAATTCATTAATATTTTGAAGTAACCATTTTTATATTAACATAAATTATTTTTATCCCTATAAAAATATTATCGATACTAAATGTATGAGAGTGACATTTTCTACTTTATCCATTACTTAAAAATTATAATGTATTCAATTAAAGTGAAATGGAAAAAAAACGAAACATTTTTATTTATGGGATGATTTAGATATAATATATTTATCCAGTGAATTAAATTCATGCTTCTAAATTAATTTTAAGACATATGGCATTTTATTAGTTGTAATTAACTCATTTTACCTTTAGCGTGGTAACACAAATTTAATATGGTAAATATTCATATTGAAAAAAATATATAAGGGACCAATTTAAATAATTTAGAACTAATTATAAAAAATTGGGTACAACCGCAAAAGCGGCACACACGCAAGGAAGAAAATTACATTAAATCACAAGCCCGAGGAATTGACCCCGCGACCTGCCCCTCACCCCCCAAAACCCTTACCACCCCACCACCAACGGTGGGGAAATTTAGAACTAATTATACATAATATAGACTCTTTATATTTGGATTTAATTTATATATGGGGTAGAAAAATATTTAAGAAAAAAATCACAATGAAAATATGTATTGTAGAAAATTACTTCTTAGTTATAAAAATGTTGTTATTAAAAATTAAATAATAAATTTTTTTCCAATGATATTAATTTTACAAAAAATTAAAATAATATATTGAATTTTTCATTAAAGACATATTTTAAATTAATTTATCTTTGTAAATTCTTGGTTCGATACAAAATGTTTCCATAAAAAATTGTATTTCTCACTACTCGAGGGAAAAATCAATCTTGTCATAAAAATATAAAAATTTACCATTGATAAATTTACAATGACTATTTTAAGAATTATATTTTTATTATAAAATATAATTTATAAATTTTTTATATATTCATTATAATGTTCTCTTGGAAAAATAAAAATAACCTATTTTGGAACAAAAAATATTTTGTTGAATAAAATGACATTGCTGAAAAATTGGCTATTTATTTTTTAAAAATTTATCAATAAATTTTTATTGATCAATACCTTCATATATATATAAAAATATTAGTACTTATATTCATTAATTAAAATTTATAAGGTATTTTATATTGGTCATAAGGTTGTAATATTTTCTAGTTCCTTTAATCTTGGTGATGCGCATTGAAGATGCTATCGAAGAAGGTGTTTTTTGAAATCATGGGGTGTTATAATTGATGAATTTTAATATAAACTAATAGTATCCATTAATTTTACTAATATTTATTAAAAATCATGATATCATTATTTTGGAGTAAGACCATTTGATATTCCATGTACTACTGTTAGGATTTGGATAAATAAAGAAGATTATGTTTTTATGCCATTCTGTTTGAAAAAAATTGAAATTGTTCATGGATTATATTTTAATGTCCCCAAATTAAAATATTTTATAGAAACTGGATCAATGTTCCACATGTCCACTTGAGTGCCACAACATGTTCCATAGTCTACCTACTATTATAAAAAGAATGAATTATGTGAAATAATAAATAATTAAAATTAAATGAAATAAATATCTATCAGTACTTGGGTTCTATAGTTACCCCTGATATCAAACATATTCTCTTTAACTTGTGATATATTGCTCTTAATTTGATACATTTCGTTGAGAAACACCATATTTAATGATTAACAGACTCTAAAATATCCCATTTAAGAAAACATGGGGGTATTAGTGGCCTACCAATAAATATTTAATTTATAACACTTAGGGGGAAGAGCATCCCACCAAGAAATATCACATTTATCACATTTGTTTGGAAGAGTGGTGTGATCAAAAAATATCATTTAAGAATAAATATGGGGATTAGTTTCCCACCATGAATTAAGTTACTTATAACACTCAAGAAGAATTCCAGACCACCTGATGTCATCTTATTTATAACACCACTTATTACATTAGCATAACATTAGAATTCCATGGATTAGAAAAAATATATTCAAACCAATTTCCTTATTTAATATTTTATTTCACTATGTAAATATGTATAAAAATAATTTAAGTGTCCCCATATGTTTTATCTAATCTCTCATATTTCATTAGTTCAATTCATGTGACACTTGGATGCTAAAATTTATATCATTATAGTTATTTTCATCCTTATGGTCTAAGAAAGTAAATTTAGATATTAAAAAATATAATCCATTTAATTATTATTTTGTTCAATAACACAATGGTTTAGCATGAATACACATAAAATTATCATATATAATGATATTAGAATTAGGAATAACTTAGGAAACACCCACATTATGCTTATAGAAATATATCATTTAAATATTAGTATATGAAAGCCCAAATATTTTATACACATTATTTCATGATTTCATAGACAAACGTATAGTTAATAAAACTCAAAATGGTAATTATTAGGAGTTTCATTGATTAATTAGATGTATATAAAAATAACATGAAATATTTCTGGAATAATATTACATAAAAATTCCAAAACATGCATGTAAATTCATTTGATCTTCTGAAACATCACTGGATAAACTATTGATATAAATTATAATGATGTGAAATATTTCCATATAATAGATTAATCATAAAATTAACATTTGGAAGTAATAAATGTCCAGAAAGATCTATATCATGTCATATAAAATGTGTGAGAATCATATACAGGAACATTGATGCATGATATAGGATGAAAACACCATGAAGATAAAAGAATGTTGAAACAACATACAATATAACAACATAATCTTATGTGAAGGTTAAAAACTGATTCATAATAACATAGTGTTATTAGGATAACCTAAAATGAACCATACATGATATCTTATGATAAATAAATATTTCCAAATGCATTGCAAGGCTATACAATTTTGGTCCCACCCATTACATTCATATCATTAACAAATATTAGTGTTCCATATATATCATACAACATAAGAATGATTTTCATATATTTTGATCCTATGAATGTGTAGTATGAGTTACATAAATAAAATTCCCCACTCAATAATTAATAGGTATATCTTGGTGAAAATAGTTTTTTGGAAATGGGGAGGGGTATTTACTATATATTTTTTTTCAAAAAAAACTGTAGGATTATTTTGGTCGATTAAAAATTTAATATAATGACTCATGGAAGGTTTTAATGTGATTTATTGTGTTCTATATTTATATATAAATAAAATTTATACTAAAATTGATGTGTAAAAACAGATTCCAATATGAATAATTAGAAATAAAATTGCATAATACCAAGAAAGTACTTGAATAATGTTGAGTATGAGGGAATTTAATTTATTTAGAGGGATCTTATAAAATTTTTTTAGGATTTTTTTAAGTGTGTAAAAATTCATTGGGATGTATTTAGAGTGTTAAAGTTAGTGGAACTTCAACAATAAATGGTTTTGAGTGGATATGAGTTGGTGGTTTTGTAGTGCCTAATAGTTAAAGTGAGAGTACTTTTTTATTCATTTCAAAACATTGGATTTGGAGTATATATTATTAAATAATTAAAACCAAAAACCATATAATAGTATTTATAAATAGATTATTCTAAATATTTTTCATTTACAATATTTTAAAAGTCCATGAACTGAAATATATTTAAATAAAACCATTGGGGATGTAAAAGTGAGTCTTATTCATAATTAATATATTTTAAAACAATAAAATTCATTATTAGTTTTAGAGTATTCATATAGGGTTTGTAAAAAATCATTAAAAAATTTATGTTATAGGTTAAATCTATTAATGGAAATTTTTATAATTTATAGGATTTATTTAATCATTTTTTGTCCTATTACCATGTCGTATTACAAAAAATATATTTATACTACATTAAATTTTACACAAAAATTTAAAAATAATATAAAATATTGAAAAATTCACCTCTGGATAATTTCAACATGTAAATATCAAATTTAATACTTATTATACCAAAATAAGTTTCTTAATATGAAAATTTATTGTTTTAATTAAATTTATTAATTTGTCGATAAGTACCCATTTTTATGACTGTAACAATTTTCTATCCCTTATAATGATTACACGGGACTTCATTAAATTATAGTATCATTTATATATACATAAAAAATATCTATTAATAATACTATTAAAAAAATAAAATTTCTATCAAAATTAATTAATATACTTGAAATGGTTTTATAATCTTATATTTTACAAGAACTTAATTTTCTTACTTCTTAAGAGAATCTAATTTTCATCAACCCATATACAATATTATAAATAAAGTAATAATATAATGGGATAAATTTTTTCTTTATTTTATTATAATTAAAACATATAATTTCAAAATAATAGGTTCTATAAATATAAAACCATATTCCACCAGTGTACGACTTATAAGTAAGGTGTCTAATAGTGGCACTCTGTTGGGGTAGTTTAGAAAAACTATTTTTCTACATGATCTAATATGCATTATATTTTCTAATAAATATTTTTTTCATGTTCCAACTGTTAAATTTTATCATGGGATTTTTCTTGTTATAATCATAGTGATTTCATATGTTATGAGATCTCCCATAGTTGGGATTTATAAGGTATTATCCTACTTGTTGATGTCATCACTTCCCCTATCTGTGTCAATTAAAGAATATCACATACCTCACTGTATATTTATATTAAGAATAAAAATACAATATATATATATATTATCAATGAATAATATTATTAGAGATATTTTAAATTTAACTGAGTATATTTTATAATATCCCAAAATAATAACAGTAGTGAATGTGTTTTCTTTTACAAAATTCCATAGTAATGAATTTATTACATAAAAAATGGAATTAAATTTATAAAAGATCATTTAATTACATTATTCCCCTTATATATATTTTAATATTTAATTTTCATTATATATTCTAAAACATATTAGGGTATTTCTATTTCATGACCCCTTCTAATTCCAATATTCCTTCCTCAAACTTGAGGTTCTACCATAACTTTTTTACATTTTGAGTTATCTAGTTTCATAGAACATTATATCATTGATCAATGATATTAACTAGAATATCCTTAGAGAAATGATCATTATCTAAGGCAATATTCTCAAGATTCTGTATATGTGAGGGTTTTGATATGTTCTCCGTCAACAGGGATATTTGGAACACATCATGAACATGATATAGGTCATGAGGGAGTGATATTAAATAAGAAACAATATGTATGCGATCAAGTATCTCAAATGGGTTGTCGTATCTTGTAATGTGATTTCTCTTCCTCCTAGACCTCATGTATTTCGTCCATAGTGATATATTAATGAAAAAAATTTCTATAACATCAATCTCTATGTCTCATCAATGATTTCTTGCATATCATTTATATAAACACTGTTATGATTTCTTATGATTATGAATGTTTTGAAAATTATTTATCATATATTTCATTTGATCTAGTATCATAATATTATTATTTTCATAATCATCCCATTATGTTGGAGTACAACACCTCTTCCTATAAAGGGTCTCATAAGTTTTAATTTTATTATCAAAATGGGAGTTATTATTATATGATAACTCTACTAAAGGAATGCTCTCATATCAATATCCATGGAAATTCATTGAATATAATCCCATCATATCATTTAGAGTTGTAATTATTATCTAATGATCTCCATCAATATAAGGGTGATAAGTAGAACTTAAACCACTATCTATATCCACCACTTAGTGATCACTTCTCAAAAACCATGAGGTAGACCATGGATCTAAATTAGATACAATGGACTGCACCACTACATAATGTATTACCACTTCCAATATATAAATATTAGATCCATATTCATGGGAAAATTATTCCATTGTAGTAATGAAATGTGAATTTTTTTTATGAACTACAACATATATGTCTTTATTTCATTTAGTTACCCTTGTGAGGCCTATGAAAAAATGTATGGTTATACTTTCCCATTTGAATAGTGGTATGGGTAAGGGATTTATCACAACATTAGTCTTCTATTATATCATTTAACTTATTGGCATACCATGAATAGAGACAGAAATTCTATAATATCTCTCTTTATATTATCCCAAAAAACTTTTTTCTTCTAATCTATTCATATGTTAATGATTCATCTATGAATAGAGAAGGATGATGTAACACCCCAACCCTAGTTACCCAAAGTTAGTGCATTATTACATAACATTGGCATGATCACAAAATATCAAGTCTCGAAAGACCGATTAGTTTAGTAGCCTTGGAAATAGTAGATACATTCATAAATGTCACATTACATCATAAAGTGACAAACTACAATAACATAGTCTCTATAGTAAACACCCATATCCCCTTTAGACTATCCCTACAGGTCAGTCATAAAATATCTCTTCACATCCTGGGAAAAATAAAACTTAGAAAGGGGTGAGCTCAGATGCTCAGTAAGGATAACAATATAGTATAAACTTTCATAAATAAACATAAACATTTAAGGCAATGTATAACTAAAACAAAAGCCTTTTAAACTTGATCATCAGCATAATATGGAAAAATTAAAATGAAATAATTCCATTTACTTATTCACATGGATATTCTATTAGTCGAATAATCACATGCAATATCAATAACCACTTTCATAATGATGGAATTCATAATGCCAGACTATCATAACCATGTAGCCAAGGCCTCGTGTCAAGACTACAAATAAGATTTTGTCAAGGCCTTGTGCCAAGACACTAGTTTGTCTCATGAGACCTACCGATGCATCGAGAATCTATAGCGGGCTCCACCCGTCACTTACTAAGTCTAATGCATTCCTTATATGAAAAGTTTTAAACATATCATAAACCATAACATAATCATATCACATAAAACATGCATAAAGGAAACATAACATTTACACATTTCAATCAGAAGATATCAATACAAAACATTGATATAATAAAACCATTTTCAATACCAAAATAAAAGAAAAGTAAATTTTGGTATTTTTTCATTTAAAAAAAGTTATGGCTTGTAGAGGAAGCTGAAACTCAAATAATGGTCACGGCGGCAGAGATGTCGTTGTCACCGCATACGTATGAAAAAAACATTCCATTTTGTCATTTAGTAAAACTATTCATATAAATAGATTACTTTTGAATAAATGTAAAAGTCAAAGGGTTTTATACACTGTATAAAAGAAAGTTGTGTATAAAACAAAATATGCCTCAATGAAAGCAGATTGAGACGAATTCCCTTACCTCATGTCCGACTTGACTCGATCGTTATTTAACCTCTTGAATAATAAACGAGAGTTAATTTCCACTTTCTTAAGAACCTTTTTCAAGTTCATTATTCCTTTAATATCACTTATTACCAAGTTATGAACATTATGTAATTATTTAAGTTAATAACGGTCGTTTTGTCGATCTTTGGTACTTGAGTCAAAAATAAACTTCTTATAATTACAAGTTGTTCATGTGGTAAAATATCCATTATATCCAGAATTATATTCATTATTTAGATATAATTTATGTCATATATATCCATTATATACATTCATTTATAATAATACATAACATTTAGAGCTAAGAAATGAAATGCACCGTTCGTGGAGACGGTAAGTCATACGTACGCATAAACGCTACTTTCATTTCTATTTCATATTTAATGGAATGAAATCATAATTATATAAAGTTATATTATAATTCCATTATAATATCATATATAATATCATTAACTCCACCTTTATACGTCCCACATACGGCATTAACGATTCAAATCACTTTGAGGGGGCGGTAGTCAGTGCTTCCAAAAATGAAATTATCGCCTTTACCCATAATGGAAATCATAAAGGTATGCCATAAATGAAAAATAAATAAGCATAAATAAAACATAAAACTAATATATATCATATATAAAAATAGTTTCATCATAATGGCCACCATGAGATGTGTTAAAAGAAGATTGAACAATCATCGTTTCGTGAGGCAGTAATTCGCCACCCACAGAAACAGTATGTTCTTTAACCATTAGACGAAGGTGTGTGTAAGTTTAAATCAAGTAATTCTCATAAAAACATCCTATTATATTGAATATACTGTTTTTGTTACAAAATAAAGTAATAAAAAGATTTTAAGGTGTTGGAGAAGCAAAATAAAACAAAAGAACATAAGAGAAGACATTACCTTAAAATCGGGTAACTCTTTTTTATTTGAGCCAAAGGCTTACATGGGAAGACTTAATCCCAAAGTGAGGCTTCTAGGAGTAAGATATGGAAGTTGAGAGAGTATTTGGGTAGATTTTGGCTGATCCAAATGGCTTGAAGGTGTGAATAAGGTGGTAGAGGTGGGGGCCTTTTATAAGAGGAGAGGAGGGGAACTCTTGGAAAGTCATGAAATGTTACATTATTACGAAGTTATTTTCAGATTTAAAAGGTCCCATAATTATATATTTCGAGGATATGGTGATAAGGGTTCGAAATATACTCACCTAATAGGTTTTTTACAAGTGTAAGTCTTAGATTTTACATTATCTTTTCATTTTATTTAAATCGTTAATTAATGAGGTAATCGTTGCATCATCATGGTGTCATAAAAAAATTAAATTATTTAATGTCTAAAAATTATATAAAAATAACAGTGATGTGGGAAATATTTTTATCTTTCCAATTGATATTTATAGTCTAAAATATAACTTGCATAACCCCTTGAAAAAATTGTTTTAGTAAAACAATGTATGTTTGTGACATTTTTATTTTTACTTTAAATAAAAGGTATTAATGTCATTAGCTTGCACAAGTGGCTCCATGGGGTCCCAAAAATCGACCCATGATTTTTCATGGTCTTATATGACTCATCCAATAAGATTAGGGCATGTGTCAATATATTTTTATATTCTTATAATATCATTTTTACCCTAAATTACCCAAATTACCTCTAATCGAGGATAATAAAACTCAAAAGTTACTATTCACAAAAAATTATTTTCATCCCATTGAACCAAATTTTACTTCCTAATTACAACCATATATGTTGTATTTTTGAAATCAAATTCATAGAAGTGGTAAAATTTCATTTAAATGAAAAATCAGTTTTTTTAACCACCACTTAATGGTTTCACTATTCATTAAAAATTGAAGTTTTTCAGAACAATACCAAAAATTCACCCTAAGATATAATTGATATTATGAATTCAAAATTGATGTATATTTTAAAAAATTCCAAACATATAAGTTTCATTAATTAATTTTATAATTAATTCCCGTTGTCAAAACAAATAGCGTGTTTTTAAGAAACAATATCAATCAAAAGATTGACAATTGTTTATGTCCAATTTCAAAGTGAAATTAATTATAATGACCACCATTGGATAAAATGATAAAATTATATTCTAATTATAATTTAAAACCACTCAATAGTATAATTTATCGCTATAAATTATTTAGATTAAAAAAGTTGTTTTTAAGTATTTTTCACTATTCATCAAAAATTGGATGTTCTCAGAAAAATACCAAAAATTTAACGTAGGATAATTTTGATATTTCGAGTCAAAAAATGAATCCAATTCTAAAATATAAAATTTGGATAATTTCAAAATGTTGGTATTACTATTCATAATGGCGACTTTGATTGGTTGCGGTGTGTTAGAACTCCGGGTTGCGTACAACACATGCTGCTCTATTATTCAAAGAGAAGCGTACCATGGAAGCTTGGGGTGTTACATTCTCCCCTCCTTCAATAAATTGTGTCCTCACAATTTGAAATTGTTCTTCAAAAATAAAAGGTTGAAAATAGAAAATACCTTTGTGGAAAACCCATATTGGAAATAGGGTTAATAAAATTTATCCTTAATAAGAGGGAAAGGGAAATGAGAAAGTCACCACCTAATTATGATCTCGATTAGGAGAACATTGGTGTAAATTAGAGAAAAATAATTGGAGGGAAAATGTAAATATTTTTAGGGAGTTATTGAGGTCATCAATTACAAACAGGTGTAAAATTGAGGGCCTCAAAGCCTTCAATCTATAGTGATTTAAAATATCATCAGTTCAACAAAATATAAGGTATTAGGATAACAAATTTTTTTTAATATCCCTTTCCTAAAGCTTAAGAATTAATTTATTCGTAGAATAAGAGAGAGTTATATATATATATACTTGACAAGTAGAGTTTCAACCTTCAACTAATTTCTGCCACAAACTCATCTTTCCCACAAAAAGATAATAGAACTCAAAAATATTATACTTATCCTAATCGTACTAGGTTCCAAATATTAACACATACCATTTAGATTAGAAAAACTATTTTTTAATAACCAGGGACTTCTTGTAGGATAGTGGTAGGTAATAATGGTTTGTCGCATTATGGTTGTGAGTTTGATTCCTTCAGCTTTGTCCGACGCAACGGGTTATCCCCCAACCTACAGGTTGTCCTTTTCCTAAAAATATAGTGTTATAATATTCCAAAAATAATCTTCAGAAATTTTTTAACCTTAAACAATACTATCCAAAGTTCAACTTAATCCATTCAACCCTTTATAGTTATCCAAAATACCTCTGTTCAGACTTTCTCTGAAAGGTCTCTAAATTCCAAGATCAATTGTAACATCAGATTCCCCAAACAAAGTAATGTTTCTCTTATTATCACATACTAAAAATATGATTACCTTCATCATATTAAAACCATAATGAAAAAAAAAGTACTGTAGTAAAATCCTTATATATATCACATTATTCTTATAACCAGAATATAATCCTTGAGTCCAAAAGCACCAATACATTAAATATTCCACTTCAACTGTAGTAACAACATATGATTGGCCTTGATCCCTTGGCCTTTTCTGAGGTAAGTTTCCCTGATGCTTAGGACATTCATTTGAATAATTCCCTATTTCCCTACAATTGTAGCATTCAACATTGATAGCCACTTTCTTTCCCTTGCAATCACGAGCCTGGTGACCTTTTTCTCCACATTTATAACAAAATCCCATTCCTTTTATGAAAGTATCGGGGTGATTCTTCCCACAATTATCGCATAATAGAAAATCCTTCTTTCCCTTTTTCCATTTATTTGTCTCTTGTTCCATCGTTCTCTTCTTATCTTGCTTTAATTTATTGTCATAAGATTTAGAGAATTCCTTTTCTGTCTTGATAGAACATTAGACTATATTTTCGTACGTTGAGAAATATTGTGATACTTAAGCTCGATGAAGAAATGGTTTTAACCCATCAAATAAATGATCTATCTTACTTCTTGGGTTACGTATATAATCTACAGCATGTCTCACTAACCTTGTAATGTAAGCCTCACACTTTGTGACATTCTCATCCTCCTTTTGTCTTAGACTCAGAAATTGTCTTTCCATATCTGCTCGATGGTCACGAGGAAATTATTTTTCTAAGAAAAGCTCTTTGAACTCTCTCTATTCTATACTTGATACTTCTTAATCTTCCTTTGTATTTTTAATCAATGGACACCATTGATCAGAATCTCCAGTGAGGCGGTAAACTACCATGATAACCTTTTCCTTTTCACTACTCCCCAAGGTATGGAATATTTTCTCTAAGGAATTTATCCATTGCTCAGCTACCAAGGGATTTGTACTCCCATTGAATGTTGGTGGTTGTTTCCTCATGAAGTGGTCTAACATTGATCTTCTTCATTGTGGATCATGGTGCTCCATATGAGTAAGGATATTATTCATAACTTGATTGAGTTGTCCCAGTATGGTGATTAGCTTATCAGCACCAGTCGCATCACCAACTCCACCATAATTATCTTGAGCAGGAGGTAAATCCCTACATGGAGTGCGTGCATTGATATAGTTTCCATTCCTTCCACTAGGCGCCTTTTATAATCAATGGCATAAACTAGATTAGTTTATTAATCTAAATACAAAATAAAAAACATGCAAAACACATAACAGAAATTGAACAGTTTATGGATATAATCCATAATAATAATTCTTTGAGGAAGTATATACTCATAAACCCTTCATAATGGTTTTTAAATAAATCTTGAATTATCCTAAGCATATCCCTTGGGAGTGCCGTAACCAAGAGTGCAGCAAGGCCCGTTTTCGTGCACTAGTTCCCGTTCGAGTCTATCTCAAAGCGGTGTTTTCGGGTTTTACCCCTAGGTACATCTGTGCCAGAGCCGCCTCTACCTGCACGTATCCAGACAGAGATGTATTTCTCATAAAATACACAAAATCTCTATAATAAAAAAAAATAGGATGTTCTTCTACACTAATCCACAAAGTCTATCTTAGGGCTATGTGCTCTAATCATAGTTTATCTAAATCTAGCTTCTAAGGTTAGTACTAAACTACCTCTGATTCCAACTGTAATGCCCCGACCCCAGTTACCAAGAGTCGGTGAATTATTATGTAACATTGGCATGATCATAATAGATCATGTCTCGAAATATCGATTAGTTTAGTATCCTTGGAAACACTAGATACATTCATAAATGTTACATTACATCATAAAGCGACAAACTACAATAACATAGTCTTCATAGTCCACACCCATATCTCTTTCAGAATATCCCTTCAGTTCATTCATAAAATATTTCTTCACATCTTGGAAAAAATAAAACATAGAAATGGGTGATCTCAGATGCTCAGTAAGGATAACAATATAGCGGAAACTTTCATAAATAAACATAAACATTTAAGGCAATGTATAACTAAAACAAAAGACTTTTAAACTTGATCTTCAGCATAATATAGAAAATGTAAAATGAAATAATTCCATTTACTTATTCAAGTGGATATTCTACTAGTCAAATAATCACATGCAATATCAATAACCACTTTCATAATGATGGAATGCATAATGTTATATTATAATAACCACGTAGCCAAGGCCTCGTGCCAAGACTACAAATAAGATTTTGTCAAGGCCTTGTTCCAAGACACTAGTTTGTCTCATGATACCTACCGATGCATCGAGGAGCTATATTGGGCTCCACCCATCACTTACTATGTCCAATTCATTCCTTATATGAAATGGTTTAAACATATCATAAACCATAACATAATCATATCACATAAAACATGCATAAAGGAAACATAACATTTCCACATTTCAATCAGAAGATATAAATACAACACATTGATATAATAAAACCATTTTCAATACCAAAATAAAAGAAAATTAAAACTTGGTATTTATTTTTCTTTTAAAAAATTTTATGGCTTGTAGAGGAAGCCGAAACTCAAATAATGGTCATGGTGGAGGAGATGTCGTTGTCGCCGCATACGTACGACAAAAAAACATTCCATTTTGTTGTTTAGTAAAACGTTTCATATAAAAATATTCATTTTTAATAAACTTAAAAGTCAAAGGGGTTTATACACCGTATAAAATAAAGTTGAGTATAAAACAAAATATGCCTCAATGAAAGGAGATTGAGACTAAGTCCCTTAACTCATGTACGAATTGACTCGATCATTCTTTAAACTCCTAAATAATAAACTAGAGTTAATTTATACTTTCATAAGAACCTTTTTAAAGTTCATTATTCCTTTTATATCACTTATTACCATGTTATGAACATTATGTAATTATTTAAGTTAATAACGGTTGTTTTGTCAATCTTGGGTACTTGAGTCAAAAATAAACTTCTTATAATTACAAGTTGTTCATGTGGTAAAATATCTATTATATCCAGAATTATATTCATGATTTAGATATCATATATATCATATATATCCAGTATATACATTCATTTATAATATTACATATCATTTAGGGGTAACAAATGAAATGCACCGTTCATGGAGACGGTAAGCCGTACATA
Organism: Viscum album; assembly: GCA_963277665.1. Classification (NCBI taxonomy): domain Eukaryota; kingdom Viridiplantae; phylum Streptophyta; class Magnoliopsida; order Santalales; family Viscaceae; genus Viscum; species Viscum album. The sequence continues at coordinate 913,864,985 of OY728164.1, read as the reverse complement.
CGCATGAACGCTACTTTCATTCCTATTTCGTATTTAATGGAATGAAATCATAATGATATAAAGGTATATTATAATTCCAGTATAATATCATATATAATATCATTAACTCTATCCTTTATACATCCCACATATGGCATTAACGATACAAATCACTTTTAGGGGGTGGTAGTCCGCACTTCCTAAAATGAAATTATCGTGTTTACCCATAATGGAAATCATAAAGGTATACCATAAATGAAAAATAAAAAATCATAAAGAAAACATAAAAATAATATATATCATATATAGAAATATTTTAATCATAATGGCTACCATGATAGGTGTTAAAAGAATATTGAACAATCATCGTTTCGTGAGGAAGTAATTCACCACCCACAGAAATAGTATGTTCTTTAACCATTAGACGAAGGTGTCTGTACATGTAAATCAAATAATTCTCATAATAAAATCCTAGTATATTGAATATACTGGTTTTGTTACAGAATATTGTAATAAAAAGAGTTTAAGGGGTTGGAGAAGCAAAATAAAACAAAATAACATAAGAGAAGACATTACCTTAAAATCGGGTAACTCTTTTTGATTTGAGCCAAATGCTTCATTGAGAAGACTTCTGCCCAAAGTGAGGCTTCTAGGAGTAAGAGATTGAAGTTTAGAGAGTTTTTGGGTAGAGTTTGGCCGAGACAAATGGCATGAAGGTGTGAATAATGTGGTAGAGGTTGGGGCCTTTTATAAGAGGAGAGGAGGGGCACTCTTGGAAAGTTATGAAATGTTACATTATTATAATATTCTTTTCGGATTTCAAAGGTCCCAAAATTATATATTTCTAGGATAAGGTGATAAGGGTTCAAAATATACTCATCCATTAGGTTTTTGACAAGTTTAAGTCTTAGATTTTACATTATCTTTTCATTTTATTTAAATCGTTAATTAATGAGGTAATCGCTGCATCATCATGGTGTCATAAAACATTTAATCTCTTTAATGTCTAAAAATTATATAAAAAATCCCATGATGTATAAAATAATTTTATCTTTCCAATGGATATTTATAGTCTCAAATATAGCTTTTATAACCCCTTGTAAAAAAAATTTAGTAAAAAAATGCATGTTTGTGACATTTTTATTTTTACTTTAAATAAAAGGTATTAATGTCATTATCTTGCACAAGTTGCTCCATGGGGTCCCAAAAATCGTCCCATGATTTTTCTTGTTCGTCCATGACTCATTCAATAAGATTATTACATGTGTCAATATATTTTTATATTCTTATAATATCATTTTTACCTTAAATTACCCTAATTACCTCGAATTGCGGTTAATAAAACTCAAAAGTTACTATTCACCAAAAATTATTTTCATCCCATTGAACCACATTTTAATTCCTAATTACAACCATGTATGTCGGATTTTTGAAATCAAATTCACAAAAGTGGTAAAATTTCATTTAAATGAAAAAATCAGTTTTTTTAACTATCACTTAGTGGTTTCACTATTCATCAAAAATTGAAGTTTTTCAGAATAATACCAAAAAAACACCCTAAGATATAATTGATATTCTGAATTCAAAAATGATTTCTATTTTACAAAATTCAAAACATATAAGTTTCATTAATTATTTTTATAATTAATTCCCGTTGTCAAAACAAATAGCATGTTTTTAAGAAACAATATCAGTCAAAAGATTGACAATTGTTTATATCCAATTTCAAAGTGAAATTAATTCTAATGACCACCATTGGATAAAATGGTAAAATTATATTCTAATTATACTTTAAAACACTCAATATTAAAATTTATACCTACAAATTATTTAGATTAAAAAAGTTGTTTTTATGTATTTTTCACTATTCATCGAAAATTGGATGTTCTCAGAAAAATACCAAAAATTCAACTTAGGATAATTTAGATATTTCGAGTCGAAAAATGAAGTCCATTATGAAATATAAAATTTATATAATTTCAAAAGGTCGATATTACTATTCATAATGGATACTTTGATTGGTCGCGGTTTGTTAGAACTCGGGGTTGCGTACAACACACGCTGCTCTATTATTCAAAGAGAAGTGTACCATGCAAGCTTGGGGTGTTACGGATGAGCTGTTGATATCATCCAAAATTTTCCTATTCAATTCTAGTTTTTATTGGACTTTTTTTCATGTTCAAAAAATTATGAATCTATGCTTATAAAATTGAAACACTGGTATAGTCTAAACCTTTTTATGGAGCTCTTGATCATTAATTTGGTCATCTATAATACTCTCAATAATAGATGGTTGGACAGTTATTAAAGAAAGGTAGTTTGAATATTCTTTAATTATTCCCAAGTACATCCTTTTCTCATCTAAGAATATTTAACACCTTTTAATCCTCGTCATGGATGGGGTTATATGATCCATTTTAAATAGTGCATCTTTCACATTATTTGAATTCAATGGATGGTAATAGATTGCATAATCATAATCATTTATAAGTTCTAACCACCTTTTAGTGAATATTGATTTTTTTGTGTAAATTTATTTTTTTATATTTTATTATGTTTGTATATGTCATAGTAATCTTCATATAAATAATTCCACCAAATATCTAATGGGAAGATAAATAAAAACAATTATAGATCATGGATTAGGTATTTGTACTCCTGAACCATTAATTTCTATAAGGCATAGGATATCACCATTTCATTTTTCATTTATACTCCACTAAATACCTTTTTGAAAAAATCATTGTAGATCACAGATCCTTCCCCACTGGTGGGTAATGTGAAAACATAGAAAATTATAAGAGATTTCATTAACTCTATAAAACTATCCATTAATTCATTATTCTAGACAAATTTCACTCCCTTACAAGTTCTATTAGTTTTTGGGATTCAAAATCATGATAATTTCCTAACAAGTCGGTTATATTATTCTGTTAATCCATTAAAACTATGAATCTCCATCACAAATGATAGAATATTACATACTTTAATGGACTTCATCATTGAAGGATCCAAAAATATATTTTTAATAGTGATAACAGGCTATAAAACCTTTACATTCTCCATCTAAAATTCACATTTACTTTATATCCTATAATTTTTTTCCCATTTTATGGTCTTCAAAAAAACAGTCATATTCTCCTCATGATCCTCTTTGATTGTGGAGAATATATGAATATCATCTATACAAACTACATCAAATTTTTCAAGGTAATACCATAAGATTTTATTAACTTAGTCTAGAATGATAGTTGAAGCATTATTGAGTCAAAATTGCATCACTATTAACTTTCTATATACTATTATTTTTATGAAATATTTCTCATTAGATAATCTTATTTCTTCAATATCTTGTGATACACACAACAATACCCTTAGAAGAACCACATAAAAATATTAAATTATTATGTTTCCATTATTGCATAGTTATTGGATTGGAAGATATTTATAGTAATATTTAAATGATGAAAAATATATGGTTCACACATTTATAAAATGAATAAATTAATTATCAATAAATTATAATATAATAAAAATTATTTAATAGTTAAAGTAACTTTTACTTTCTAAAAATTTGTTTATATACGCACAATGTATTTCCATTAGAAAATTTAATTAATCGTTATTATTGAATGATAATAAGGAAATTTATATATTACATACTTGATCAAATTTTTTAAAAATTCAACAAATATTTTTTTGGCATATGATAAGAATAAAATGTAGTTTGGTGTATAAAATGTATTTTTTTATAAAGAATATGATGTTTCATTTTCTACACATACATTATAATTAATTCCAACCATTTATAGGTAATTACATAGACAAAATTAATTAAATATTTATAATAATGAATTTTAAATTTGGTAAATATATCCCTTTTATTTTTAGTCAATATGATTAATAACCACTGTATAATTTATCACCTCAATAAATGGTAAATCAGATTAATAAAGTCTAAAAATAAATGAAAAGGACATAATGTTTATCCTAGATGTTTCTGGATGAAGGTAATTCTACCCTTAACACATAAGGTTAAAATTTGAGTTTTTTTAATGTACAACTATCAATAAAAATTAATTATATATTACTTCAATCAAATAGAGTTACAAAATTCCACTCTCTTGATTTTTAATACAACTTATGTGTCCAAATAGTGGGAAATGATTTTTCTGAACAAATATAAGTATTTCTTTTAGATTAATAAAAAAATAAAAATAAAAATTTATTAATGATTTTTTTACTTATATAATGAATTTAATAGATTATGATAATCCTATGACATATTTCATCATTTAATATAAAAAATAAAATATTTGATTTTTAAAATATCAAAAGTGATATAATTTTAATGAATTAATATAACCCAATAATTTTCATGATATATATGTAATATTAGGGATGTGTGAAAGCATTATGTTCTAATTTACTATTTCTCATGATTAATTTTTGGTTAAATTAAATGAATTGTGTAAAAAATGAAAATAATGATATTTTATCAAAATATTATTTTATTAAATTATTTATAAAATATAAGGCATAAAATTAAACTAAAACATCTTTAAATTATATTATAATATGTAATTTTAGAACTATATTATCTTATATTCAAATACATGTACATTTGGGGGAATATGACATGAGATTGAATTTATTATAATTTAATATATTTAGAAATTTTAAATGTATCCCTCGTCTTAAATGTTAAATGGAAACACCACAATCACATCTTCCTTTCACATTTATCAGTTTAATTCAACCATACCCTTCCCCTTTATCATCTTAAAATCTCTATTCACATATTTTAGGTGTTGGTATCCTAAAAATAACATCTTTATATTCCTTAAAGAATGATACAAAGGGGTTTTCCTAGAGAATAGTAATTATCTTACCTAACCTCTTTAAGTTTATTTCTTCTTATATGTATTATAAATATATATTATTTATCAAAAAAATGTAACTTATTTTTCATAAATATGTTGAAATATTATAATTATTTTAAAACCACCATAACCCACCCTATTTCCCATCTAATTGTGTGTAAATATATAACACATGCATACGTATGGATTACTGACTCCACGTAGTGATACAATTCATTTTTCATCAACATATTTTATAGATGGATATTATAATTGGTTTAATTATTATATATGATACTTATGTAAAATTTATAACTCTTTATTGATAATATCATATATACATTTTTACTTTCAAGACCATTGGGCAATGATAGCATGACTCGTGTGTGTATGTGTGGAATACCACCTCCAAGAAGTGATGTTCTATGTTTTTTCATTTATATTTTATGTTTTGGTAATTAAAATGAATTTATGAATATATATGATATTTTTAAAAATATAATTATCATATAATGGTGAATCAATTTTTACCTTAATTTTTTTCTATCCATCCAAAAATGAAAACATATTTCATGCGTACGTACAACCTACTATCTCCATGAACTATGTAATTCATTTTGCTATATTTAAAATTTACCTATGATCTTAAATATGTATATAATGAATATATTTTATATATATATCATGATTAATATTCCATAGGTTATTTATAAAAGATAAACTTATAAGGACTGAAACTAATGAACATGAATTTTTTTTGTTGAATGAAATAGTTAACACCTAGAAATAACAATTTCAATATGGAATTATTGAATGAAAGGTGTGGAAGAACTATATAAAGGTGTATTTTATGATTTTATAATTATCAATATGACAACGTTAAATGATTATAATAATTTTATAATTTTTATATGTGAGGTTAGAGTGATTTCTTTGTATAGAGAACTTGAGTAAATGGGTTTTTTTACAATATGATCAATTTTAAGTATTATTTATATTCAATAATGAATTGAGGAATATTAATCTTACATATACATGCTTTATAAGAAATTAATAATAAATGTTTTTACCATACTCCAATGATTTTTTAATGTACTTTTTACCAAAGTACGAATTTTAACAAAACGATTTGAAATGAATTTTCATGCCATTTTCCAAATAAAGTACATTGTTACATTTTGGGAAAAATATGGAATGAATGTTTTTTTACATTTATAGAATGAAATTATTTTAACAAAATTGTGAATATTATTTTATTAAAAGAATAATTTAAATATTTATAAGGTTCTATTCAAATAATAAAATCATTAATATCACCTATCTTTTTTAAAATGAGATTAAAAATAGGAATATTATTTTCCTAAAGAATTATTCAAAGTGATCTATCAAAAAAATCAATCTATAATTAATTACATTTATGTTAAAAACTTTACTATGGATATGATATATGGATACCATTCTTATTCATTATATGGATGGTTTTTTATGATGAATATTTTTTATGAAACTTTTCTCTTTTCCTTGGGTAACGCTTTGATGAAGTGCTTATAAAACCCATTTCATTTCATGTGTTCTAATCTATTGAATTTTTTTTGACATTTTAGAACACATATGTATTATTTAAAATATCTTATGTGAGGCGCCTATATTCTCTACATTTCATTGGGTAATGATTAATGCTTATGATCTCAAAGGGTACACATAATGTTATCCAAAACATAAATGTGGGTATATCGGTGGTTATCGCAAGACCGAATCCGGTACATTGGTTTTCATCCCAAACCTAAAAGGTTATGAATTTCTGAGTTAGTAGCATTTACATAAGGTTTTATATTCTTATGTTTATTCCACAATCTATCTCTTACGCGAATGTTATGATTTCATGGGTCATGTTCTTTGATTTTATTATGAATCATGTCTTATGAACTACCATAATTTAATCAATGAATCATGTTTATGAACTATGATATATAGGTTATTATTTTCAAATATTATGATCTTAACATTATTCTCGTGTTATTATTTTGTGATTATTGTTATCTCCCTTTTTTCCATATTATTCATTTGTGCTCACCCTGTACGTTGTTTTATTTCATAGGTTATGAAGAAAAGTTTTATATATGATTTGTCTATGAATGGTAAAAGATATAAAACAATTATCCCGATAATATTTATTTCATCTATGTACTGGTTTTTTATGTTTCCATGTTTTGAAAAGAACTCGAACTAAATTATTTTGGCATGAATTTTTAGTTTATTTAATTAATATTTATATATAATGTTTTAATATCTATATATGAATCATACAGGTCATAATAGTGGGTATCAAATAAAGGGTTAGTTAACATTCAGAATTTTGTATGAAAAAAAAAATTATTAAGAATCTTAATCATAAGTATATGTGTTGGATTATACACTATAGTTTTGGTAATGATCATTAATGACTTGAGGCTAAACATAAATCTTTATAGAATAACTTGTCGTTATTTAGACCTCCTATAAGTAAATTTTAATTATTATGTTGTTTTAAATAATTATTATTCTCTCTCACACTATTCTTTTGGGGTTCATTAAATGGATTTAACCCAAATGAATATTTAAAATTATTAATGTGATGGACAATGAAATGGTTTTCCATATGAGGAACCAAATGTTATGGGATTTGGAATGAAGTATATTGTTACAATGATCACACAACATTCACAATATATGAATCATGCTAAGATTCAAAATGAGAAAAGAAACACTTTTCAATTGGGTCCTTTATAAGGAAACGTCCACCATATTGTCATGGGTCTATTGATCCACTAATTATCGAGTAATGAATAAGTACCACTGAAATGATATTTATTTTCTTCAGATTTATTAAAAAATAATGTTATTATAGGTTTGTATAATTTGAAAGGTGATTAAAATTAGTGGTGGAATCATATTAAGAACACGAGATAACATATTCAAATTTACTTCATTGAGTGGGATGAGTTTAAGAGCTTATTTATCTAATTATTTTCCTCATTTTCTTCATAAAAAATGGAGAATTAATTACATGAGATGAAAATAAGGATGGTGAATATATTTGTAATTATGAGTAAACTTTTACCAATCATGCATGTAATTCTTCAGGTATTATTATACAACATAAATTTAAGGGAGTTAAATTATTCAGTGGATTAAAACCATGTCTTCAATGGGTATTATTCATAAGGGACTTCAATATCTATAAATAAATCATGTGATTTTCAATTAAAAAATAAATGAAGACTAGAGTTATCCATAAATATATTGTTTTTTATATGAAAATAATTATTTAGTTTAAAGGAAATTCAAAAAACCATGAATAGAATAATATTATACTTCATTTGTGGTCAAAGTTTGGAAGGAAATATTGTTGAAATTTTCATAAAGGGACTAAAAAATGTTTTTCACAAGGAAAGGAAGGCCATCGAGCTGGTGAATGCCAAAGAGATGGGAAGAAATAATAGAATGATGTTGATATAGGTAAATGTACCCAATATTCACCACAAAAAATCATGTACTACAAACACCAGTAGTATTGTCATTAGGATAATCATTTCCAAAATCCAAATAATAATGATGATCATCATCATCACTGACCTCTTAAACATATACAAAAATGGAAATCTCATGTGATCATTATTTCTAATGAGGATTGTGGTAATGAAATGTTGAAAGGTACACATATATCCAATATATAATTACTCATGCCTTATTTGATTTTGGATATACCCAATATTTTATTTTTAATGAATTTTTTAAGGGTATCATAGTATCACCTAAATTATTTCATATTAAATTTTTATTATATGTAAGAACCTAGTTTTTCACTCAGGTATGGATCCTTTAATTTTCATTCTAAATCTTTACTTTGGACCTAATATAGATGCATAATGAGTTTGTAAAGGTTATGAGGGTGTATGGGCTTGTTTGGAGCTCCAAACACCTCTTTTTAGAAAAGGAGACCAAGTTGCATGGTTTGTGAATGGTTTGCACGTGGTTTACCTAACCATGTGGTTTGGGATATTATGTAAAGTGGAATCTCGCATGGTTTGCGCACATTTATGCAGCCTAATCATGCAAACCCCCCTTTTTTCTAGGGCATGTCACATGGTTTGCGCATGGTTTGCACACGGCCATGTGACCTAACCATGTGAACAACCCTTTTTCCTAGATCCGGGTAGAACCATCTCACACGATTTGCACACTATTTTGAAAAACCATATAGAAATACCATGAACAGGCTAAAAGAATTTGTAAAATATCTAAAATTCCCTTAATGATCTATTAATCCTCCCCCTTCCTCCCTAATCTGATTTTATGTGGGATTGACCTAATTATCTCTCAATTTTTGTGTTTTTGAAGATCAAATCTTTGATTCTTGAGATCTCCTTTGTCCGACATCTAATTCGGCTTTTATTCATCACATTGGATGTGCAACAGTAAGCACTTAGTTTCTCTTTAGTCGTTCTTCTTCTCTTCCACCCTCAACCTATTTATCACCATGAGGGTGTTTTTTACCTTTTCTTAGATCTACTCTATTTTGAGGTAAATCAAGGGCTTATACCATAGGATAAGGGTCATAAAACCCTATGGTGGGTGGTCTATAACTCATCACTAATGTTTTTTGTTTTTATAATGTCTGTGTGGGGACCATCGATATCATTAGAAACTATTTCATAATTTAACATGTCAGGATTATACACATTTGAATTGTATTGTTATGCTCTTTCCAAATATGTGATTATTTGTTCGTGGTTTCACTGACAACTCAATCCTCCTCATGTCGAAGGTTATGCCATAATTGGGTTTTTAGTGTTTCGACATGTTTGAGCCACCGTTTGGGTATGCCTTTGCTTTACCTTACTAAAGGTGAGTCTTATTATCATAAATGACTTGTTATTACTAAGAATTGCATAATGGAATGTACCGTGTAAGCTCACCACTTGACCCACCTAAGGTAAGTGCTTATAAATTTTTATTAAATGTGAAATATGAAATGTGAAATGGAAAGAATACTAAGTATATAAATTTACCCCATCAAAAGAGATTGAATAAAGGTTACATGTTTGTATCCCCCCTTTCCATGTTGATGTAAGGTAGTGGAGTGAACCTAAATAATTGATTATGCCTTAAGGGATAACTAATACTTGATTAAATGGTTTCCATGCTACTTGGCCTATCCACACTAATGGAAGGCAAGGCTTGGACCAATGTTTTAAACTCTAATTGACCTATCCAAACTAATGGAAGGAAAGACTTGAACCAAATTAATTATTTCATGATTAAAATATCAAATAGGAATTGACTTACTTGTGCTCACCTTGGATTCTGAGAAAATAATACCTTGGGTCTTGGGAACCCCATTCTGATTCAAGTATATGGTTTTCTTAGGTTTATACCTACCTAGATTCTGGTTCTTGTCTATTCCTTGGATTCCTGGTATACTACTGTTGGGTCCCTTCCCTTAATATAGGATACCGTGGATACACTCTTTGGATCCAACATTTATTACTAGGTTCCATGGTTAAAGCCCAGCAGTCCCATGCCTTTTCTTATTTACATGTTACTTTGGTTGATCACCTTGGACTCAGTAGATGCTTTATTATGGAATTCCTTAGATTACGCTCCTTTTTTTACACTATTACCCCTTAGATAGACTCAGATAATACTGAGTTATCTTTCTGTGAGTTTACATTACCTGTGTTTTTTACCCTGGAACTCCCTCACTGGATATCATTGTTTGGTTACCTTGTTATGTCTTGGGACCTTCACTATGTATACTATGAGGCGATGTTGGTGTTGGATATGCCTCACATGAACTAATAAAATTAAATTGAAATTTATTAATTTACTAATTGGTTACATGTTCAGACACCAGCCGAGGGTGGAAGCAGGTACTTGGTTATTTAGTTATTTTGTTCTTCTTGCTTTACCTTACATATATGCTTTCACACTACTATATTCCATTACATGGGAAAAATTTTATAGACATCGTTGGTGGTGTCCCACTGATATTTATCTCACACCCTCTCCAAGTGTCGTTTGGTACCCGAACTAGATTACATGGTTGCAGGTATTGACAAAGGGAAGCATGAAGCTTCCAATACTTGATTGTGTGCTGCTAGGATTAAGCTTGATAGCAGATGACTGAGTTGTATCTCAGAATGAATTGAGTAGCCTTTATTTTCATATACTTTTTTCAACATGTTTTTCATATTTCTTTTAATTCATGTTCTCTAGTTTTCTATTGACATGACATTACATCATAACTATTCTAGTTGATATAGTTATTGTTATTAATGTTTATCTATTGTATCAGTTTGTTTCTTCTATTTATTCATATTTCTTCCATTTTTTACTATTAATTTATATCCCTTATATTGTACTAAACTCTTATAATGAGGGAATATTCATCCCAAGGACACGCCCTAGGCCTTCATTTCTAATTGGTAGCCTCGGACGTTTAGGAAGATGCACTTGAGTCCATGAGGCCCATCGAGCTCAGGGCACCTGTTACGTGGCATCTAGGACCCAGCCGCCACAATGTGGAATGAAAGGAGGTTTCTTTTATTTTTTAACTATTTGGAGACAATATATTAGATAATAGTAACTCTTGGGACTTTGTCATAAGTCATGCTTCGGCGTCGTGAACCCATGTTTAGGGTAAAATCCAAGTTACCCTTAATGAAATTGTTGATCTATTTTTTCCTATTATTGTTCATATTATTTCACCATTGGGCGACTCAAATGTTGTGTTGTGTTGTTGATTATTCTTAGTTTGAGAATTTATTTCATCCTTATCCCAATTATAAAAGGGAAAGGAGCATTGTAACATGCATCATTAAAGGCACCTAGAATTCACATGTCATCCATATTTCTTTTCCATATAAGTGTATTTCACTACAATGCATTGCTTGATATTCATGTGATTGTTGAGTGATGTTGTGATATTTACATTAAATTGTATTACTTTGGCTTTTATTGATTGATTTCCCATCTCAATTCATGATGTGTATGGGCCCTCATGGGTTGGGATGAGTAATTTACCGAGTCGAGCCATTTTGTTATAAGTAAATGGGTGTTGTTTTTGGTGATAAGTGTATGGGCACTCATTGATTGGAAATGAATATCCATTATAAAGTGAATCCTGAAATATAAAATGAATTGGTTGTACATCCTTATCCCACCTTGTAATGTTTGTGAAACATAAAGAAGTGAACCTAAGAATAAACTGTAAAATGACATAAAACATAAACTTGAGAACTTGTCGATTCCTTGTTGTCTGAGTAAGTAGTTTTGGTAGTATTTCATGGGTAGTGAGTTTTCTTATGTTCATATTCCATTATTGATGTTATCTCCTAACTTCTATTCCATTTCTAAGATGTGTGTTTGGCATTTTTATACCAATTACGTTGTGTTTTCCTCGTGTCGTTTGCTAAGAGGGTGGTGATGACCATGCTCCAGAAATTGTGGGCCTGGAGCCGCAAGTCTTACTTCCAGGGGTGACACTTGAGGAACTTCCTACTATACCTAATCCAGGATCTGATTCCCATGTCTGTGATAGTTTCTTATGTATGATGTAGTCCATGATTTTTTCTCTATGGGTGGCACCTACGATGGATGATTTGACCAGTGAGTTCTAACGGTAGCATCCTCCTACCTTTTCATGGGATGGCGGATCTCAGACTACTGATTCATGGTTAGAGGAAATATTGTATATCATTGAACATCTATAAACGCCTCTAGAGTTGAGATCCAATATCTCTACATACATGCTTCAGGATTCATCCAAGCATTGTTGGGATGTCGTTACCCAGGCTGGTCGTCATCAGGGCATGTTATGGGTTGTCTTCTAGACTACCTTCTATGACCAGTTCTTTCCTCATTCCTAGAGAGCTGATAGAGCTAGATATTTGATTCATATCGAGTAGGGTTCTATGTCATTTATGGAATATTCCGCACATTTCACTGATTTACAGCACTTTTCACCTCTTCTATCCAGGGATGAGCTTTCACGTGCTAAACGTTTTGAGGATGGGATCCAGTACGCCTTCTGAACACAGGTGAATGTCTTTTGTCATCCTACCTTCACTAAAATATTTGATTAGAACCTTATCACTAGGTGTAACATGTGGGAAAGAGTGAGTGTCAGTTTTAAATGATTAGTGTCGCATCAGGCTAGTAGTTCTTCAGGTGGCAGATAACGTTCCCTTGAGGTTTATCATCAGAGTAGTGGTAGCCAGAGTATCCAATTTGATAGCATTGTAGTGTGTCATCAGTGTGAAAATATTGGACATAAGAATCCCCTGTGTGATAGAGACTCTATGAAGTGTCGATCTTATGGCCATATGGGTCATCATCAGTGCTTTTGTAGGACATTTCCACCAAATTTGAATGGAAAAGGGTCAGCTCCAGCTCCACCTTTAGGAGCTCGTTCTTTTGTGTTACGTCAGGAAGGAAGTTGTAGTAGAACCAGTAGGTTTGTCCAAGGAGGAGGTCTTGGTCATGGTAGTATGATCACTGATCACCAGCAGTGCTCGCAGAGCAGACATGATCGTGGTAGTCCATCTGTTGCACAGGGTCATGGATAGGGCCAGTTGCATTCCTTACAGTTGATACTCGAGGATCAGGTTGTGTGACCATCTATAGTACTAGGTACTATTATAGTAGCCTCTATTGTGGTTTCTATATTTTTTGATACTGGTGATTCAAAATATTTTATTTATGTATCTATCTTGGAAAGTCTCAAACTAGAGATACAGTATCACTATGGTGTAATTTCCCTCGATACACTGTTGGGAATACAGACGGAGGGAATACTCTAGTGTAGGGATTTTCCCCTTAAGGTCAGTAGTTACCCTTTCTTTTGGAATCTCTTTATTCTTGAGATGATGGGATTTGATGTCATTCTCAGGACAGACTGTTTAGTCTACTATCATGCCTTTGTAGACTGTTATCACCGCAAGGTTTTTTTTACATCACTATAAGGAAACAGTCATCTTTCCAAAGGTGGGTGGGATGTCTATGATGGGAGAGTAGGATCGAAAAATCATGGGATAGGTGGAGGGACCTCCCAGATTGAAAATATTTTCTTGTAGGATTAGGTTTTTCTTCAAATTGGATTCACTCCAGTAGTTGATCGTTTCAGGGAAGTCTTTCCTGATAACTTTTCTATATTACCTCCTGAGAGATAGGTAGAGTTTGCAATTGATCTTGTTCCGGGAGTAGATCTAGTGTCCATTCTTCCATACAAGATGGCACCTACTGAGCTACAGGAGATCAATAGGCAGATAGAGGACCTAGAGGCCAAAGGTTTTATATGTCCTAGTATATCATCTTGGGGTTCACCCATGATTTTTTCTAAGAAGGTGGATGGAACTTTATGTCTATGTGTGTATTATAGAAGGATGAACCAGCTTATGGTCAAGAACTGGTATCCACTACCTCGAATAGATGATATATTTGACCATATCTAAGGTGAAAATGTGTTCTCCAAGATCAACATGAGATCATGTTATCATTAGGTGTGAGTCATACCATTAAACATACCTCATACAACTTTCTATAGTAGGTATGGTCTGTATGAGTATCTTGTTATGCCATTCGGTCTTAAGAACGTGCCTTCCATTTTCATGGATTCTATTAATAGGGTTTTCCATCCCTACTTGGATTCTTTTTTATGGTCTTTTTGGATGAAATCTTGGTGTATTTACGCACTCATAACAACCATGAAAAACATCTTGAGATCATTCTGAGTACACTGATAAAGCATCATCTTTATTCCAATCTTTCTAAATGTGACTTCTAGATTTAAAAAGTCCACTTCTTGGGTCATATAATATCAGAATTTGGAGTATATGTTTCCCTTGAAAAGGGTAGTGTTGTAGTTTCTTAGGAGCATCCCAAGAATGTGTTTGATATCGGGAGTATCTTAGGGCTCGCAAGATGTTATATTCATTTCATACATGACTTTTTTCATCTTGTTGCACCTATTATTGGTCTTACTAAAAAGGGTGTCAAGTTCACATGGTTAGAAGCATGTGAGAGGTACTTTCATGAGCTGAAAGGGAGGCTTTCCACAACACCTATTCTGATTCTTCTAGAACCTAGGAATGGTAATATTGTCTTCTACGATGCATCAGGCGTTGGCCTAGAAGTAGTGTTGATGCATGAAGACAAAGTCATTATGTATGGATCTCGGTATTTAAGGCCTCACAAGAGAAATTACCTGACGCATGAACTCGAGCTAGAATCAATTGTCCATGCCTTACATATCTGGAGACATTATCCCTTGGGTGAGCGCTTATTGGTGTATACAAATCACAAGATCCTCAGGTATATATTTTCTCAGCATTAATTGAAACTTTGACTATGAAGATGGGTCGAATATCTACAGTCCTTTGATTTTTATCTTGCCTATACACCTGGAAAAGGCAATGTGGTTGCAGATGCATTGAGTCAGAAAACTCAAACACAGACCGTACAGGAAGCCAGTGATGAATGGAAGTTAGTGGACCTATTTTATGAACTTCATCTGGAGATTTAAGTAGTTCATGAGAAGTATTACCTCTCAACCATAATAGTGACCTCTTCTCTCCTTGAGAAGGTGAAGAGTAGGTAGTTTTTTAGATCCTGCAGGTTTGGTTCTCTCTGAGAGTATATCAGAAGATAACCCACCTTTGGATTGGTATGTGGATAGAGATGACGTCATGCATCTACGTGGACGTATTTGGGTTCCTAAAAATGTGAGAGAGTAGTTGATGAATGAGTCCCATGCTTCCCAGTGGGTAGTTCATCCAGACATCTCGAAAATGTATCAAGATATGTGATTCCAATATTGGTGTCCTGGAATGAAATGTTAGATTGCAGGCTTCATCACTAGGTGTTCCACCTGTCAACAGGTGAAGTAAGAACACCCAAGACCTGCAAGCTTGTTACAGCCACTTCCAATCACGAAATGGAAATGGGAATATGTTTATATGGATTTTTTAGTTGGTTTACCTAGGTAGCCAAAGGGTACTGATGATATCTGGGTAGTCATTGACCGACTAACAAAATTGTCCCACTTCATTCTTATTTGGAAAAATTTCTTAGTTGATGAGCTGGGAAGACTATATGTCTGAGAAATCATATGAATACATGGGGTTCCACGTACTATCGTTTCAAATAGGGATGTTCTTTTCAATTCACGGTTCTAGCAGGGTTTGTAGAAATCTATGGGAACTCAGTTGCTTCTAATAACATCTTTTCACCCTCAGACCGATGGACAATCGGAACTGATAATACAGGTTCTAGAGGATATGCTCTGAGCATGCGTCCCAGATTTCAGCAGTTCTTAAGAGAAGCATATCCCTCTCATCAAGTTTTCCTATAATAATATTTTCCAGGTGACAATTCATTTGGATCTTTTTAAGGCCTTATATTATAGGTCATTTCGTTCACCTTTGTTTTGGCTAGAGGCAGGTGAGAAAGCCCTACAAGGTCCTCTTCTCATTCAGGAGACATTAGAATAGGTCCAGCTGATCAGAAATAATATGACTACTACTCATTATAAATATAAATCTTATGTCAACCGTCATCAATGACTTCTTGATTTCAAGGTTGGTTATTGTGTTTTTCTTCAGGTATCACCCAATCTTGGGCATAGATGGTTACGGAATTAGGGTAAGTTTTCACCTCATTACATAGGGTCGTTCGAGATTCTAGAGAGATTTGGGATGGTAGCCTGTCAGTTTCTACTACCTCATAGGTACCATTCCATGTACGACATCTTTCATGTCTCATAGATTCACCAATATCATGTTAACCCGTCGCATACCTTTTATCCCAAAGAAGTTGAGATAGATGTTGATGCTACCTTTGAGGAGTATTCAGTACACGTCATTGACTGATGCACGATGGTTCTTCAAGGAAAGTCTTCCCCTCTCGTATGGGTGTTATGGCAGCATGGCTGAGTACAGGATGAGACTTGGGAGATGGAAGTTGATGTACATGCTTTGTGGCCAGAGTTGTTCCTAGACAATGTTTCTTTACCCTAGGAAGGATAACTCAGGGTGAAGTTCTTTTAAGGGGGGAAGACTGTAAGAAACTAATTTTTAAATTAGGTATAGATCCAATAAATTTTAGTCTAAATATTTAATTTGGACCTAATATATATTCCTAATGAGTTAGAAAGGGTTATGATGGTTTTTGGGGCTTGTTTGGATATCGGAACACATATTTTTAGAAAAATAGGCCAAGTTCCATGGTTTGCGCATGGTTTGTGCATGGTTTTCCTAACCATGTAGTTTGTGTTATTTTGGACAATGGCATCTCACATGGTTTGTGAACGGCCATGCATCCTAACAATGTGAACCCCCTTTCTTCCAGGGCAAGTCACGTGGTTTGCGCACGGCCATTCTACCTAACCGTGCGAACCACCCTTTTTCCCAGATTCAGGCAGAACCATCTTGCATGGTTTGTGCATGGTTTGACAAACCGTCCAGAAAAATTGTGTGCCGGCTAAAAACATGTGTAAAATGTCTAAAATTCCTTTAATGGTCTATTAATCCTCCCCCTTCCTCCCAAATATGAGCTTATATATTATTTAACTAATTCTCTCTCAATTTTGGGATTTTTGAAGATCAAATCTTATAGTCAAGAGATCTCCTTCATCCAGTATCTGATTGAGCTTTTGTTCATCATGTTGGATGCGCAATAGTAAGTACTGGAGTTATCATTAGTCATTATTCTTCTCTTATGCTCTCAACCTAGTTATCTACATGTGATCATTTTTCACCTTTTCTTAGATCTACTCTGATCTGAGGAAAATCAAGGTTCGATACCAGAGGATGAGAGTCATAGAACCCTATTGTGGGTTTTCTAAAACTCATATCTAAAGTTTTTTGTTTTTGGAATGTTCGTGTGGGGACCATCATTTTTGTTGGAAACCATTTCATAAATTAACATGTCATGATTATACTCGTTAGAATTGTATGGTTATGAACTTTCCAAATATATGCTGAGTTTTTCATATTTTCACCCACAACTCAATCTACCTCGTGTTGAAGGCTATGCAATAATTGGGTTTTTAGTGTTTCGGCACGTTTAATCCACCGTTCGGGTGTGCCTTTTCTTGACCTTTCTAAAGGTGAGTCTTCTTATCATAAATGATTTGTTATTACTAATAATTGCATAATGTCATGTACCATGTATGCTCACCACTTGACCCGCCTAAGGTAAGTGCTTAAAAATGTTTATTAAATGTGAAATATGAAATGTGAAATGGAGAGTATACTAAGTATATAACTTGGCCTCATCAAAAGAGATTGAATGAAGGTTACATGTTCGTGGAAGCCCTTTTCGTGTTGATGGAAGGTAGCGGAGTGAACCTCAGTAATTCATTGTGCCTTAATGGCTTACTAATACTTGATTAAATGGTTTAAATGCAACATATCCTATCCACACTAATGAAAGATAAGGATTTGACCAATGGTTTCAACTCTAATTGAATTATCCACACTAGTGGAAGGAAAGACTTGAACCAAATGAATTATTACATGATTAAAATATCAAATAGAAATAGTTTCACTCGTACTTGCCTTGGATTCTAAGAGGATAATACCTTCGGTCTTGGGAACCTCATTCTGATCCAAGGATACAGTTTTCTTGGGTGTATACCCACTAAGATTTCGGTTCTTGTCTATTCCTTGGATGCCCGGTATACTAAAGTTGGGTCCCTTTCTTTATTTTAGGATAACTCAGATACACTCCTTGGATCAATCATTGACTAGTAGATTCCATGGTTAAATCCCATCATGCCCATGTCTTTTTTTATCTCCATTTTACCTTGGTCGATCACCTTAGACTCGATATATTCCTTATTGTGGAGTGCCTTGTATTATGCTCCTTGGATTACAATCTTACCCTTTAGCTAGACTCAGATACTACTGAGTTAGCTTTCCGTGAGTTTTTGTTACCTTTGTTTTTACCCTGGAACTCCCTCACTTGATATCATTATTTGGTTGTCTTGTTACGTCTTGGTACCTTCACTACTCATACTATCACAAGGTGATGTCAGTGTTGGATATGCCTCACGTGACCTATTAACATTAAATGGAAATTTATTAATTAATGAACTATTTACATGTTCTGAAACCAGCCTAGGGATGAAGAAAGTACATGGTTATTTAGTTATTTTGTACTTCTTTATTTACTTTAGATATAATCTTGCACAGTGATATATTCTATTACATGGGCCGGATGTTATAGACACCATTCTTTGTGTCCCACTAATATTTATCTCACACCATCACGAGACGTCGTTTGGTACCCAGAGTAGATTTCATGGTTTCAGGTTTTGATAAATTAAATCATTTAGCTTCCAATACTTGATTGTGTGCGGATTGGATGAAGCTTGATAGCAGATGGCCAAGATGGATCTCAGGATGCTTGGAGTTGTCTTTTTTTTCCTTTACTTTGTAGAACATGTTTTTCCTATTTCTTTGTACCCATGTTCTCCAGTTTTCTAGATACATGAAATTACATCATCATTGTTCCAGTTGATACAGTTATTGTCATTCTTGTTTATCTATTGCATCAGTTTTCTTCTTCTATTTATTCATATTGCTTCTGCTGTTTACTATTCATTTATATCCCTTTCGATGTGCTACACTATACTAATGAGGTCATAGTCTTCCCACGGACACACCCTAGGCCCCCACTACTAGTTGGAAGCCTCTAGAATTTGGTAATATGATCTTGAGGCCATGTTTCCTATTGGGCTCGGGGCACCCGATAAGTGGCATCCGGGACCGGGTCATCACAGTAAATACCCCTAATGTTATGATGATTTCATCCCAATTTTATGATTTTTATCTTATTGATTATTGTGGGAATGTGATTCCATATAATATTATCATTCTTCCTATAGTTGAGTTTGATGTTGTCTTTAGGGGTAGATTTGATTTCATTATATAAATCCCACATCAATATCTAAGTAAGGTATGTTACATTTGATACTCTAATTCAACATATGATCCCCTATCAGTGTGACGAAAATTTAAATAAACTTTTGAGGGAAATTAAATCCATTATATAGGCCACAATTCCTATTCAAAATGGGAATTTATATCAAATGTTTGGGGAGAAACACAACACCAAATATATTTCTATTTTGTAGATGTTTGTTAATATCTTTTTAGATTTGTTTTCTGGTCTTCCCATAAATCTTGAAGTAGATTTATCAATATAAATCATACCTGATGCTACACATATTTCAAACACTCCATATAGAATAACCTCAATTTATTTTCAATAAGTAAACAGTTACCTATAATTGAATCATGATTAGGGATTCATTTGTCCATTTGTGTCACTTTGGTGTACACAATTGTTTTTAAGAAGAAAGATGGATCAATGAGGATCTGCATTGATTATTTATAACTTAAGAAGTTCACTTCCTATAGCATGTATCCTCCATACCATATTAATTAATTTTTTCAATTATTATAACCTAAATACATTTCCATGATTGATCTTGATTTTTTATATAATCAATTGAGGGGAAACAAAGAGGATATTATCAAGGACTCATTCTAAACAATGTATAGAAATTATGATTTTATAGTGATGCCAATTGGTCTAACTAATTCCATTATCATCTTTATTTAATTATAAAAAAATGTCCATAGGGATTACCTTGATCAATTTCTTATAGGTTCTATAAAAGATATTCTTGTATATTAAAAAATTATGGAATATCATGATGATCATTTGAAAATGTTTCTATAGGCCCTAAAAAAGGAGAATATTTCTAAAAAAATTACATGTATTCATTATGGCTTCAAAATTTTGAATTATGTGTTATATAATCTCAAGCATGGGTATATCAGTAAACTCTTCAAAGATAGATATTATTGAACATTATCTCATACCAACCATTGTGACTGAGATAAATAGTTTTCTTTGCTTGGAAAGATACAATTAGTGCTTCATAGAGAATTTTCCATTAATATAATATCTACTCAACAAGTTAACTTAGAAAGGATCCAAGTTATTTTGGATAGATTAATGTAGGAATTTTTTTAGAACTGAAGAGAATACTAGTTTGTGAATATATGATCACTCTGCCTTGTAGTGGAGAAGGGTTTTCAAGACATATTGATGCATAAAATAGGGTACTATTATGTGTCCTCATGGAGAAATATATGGTTCTATATTATTCCTCACAACAACTGAAGTTCCATTAAAAAACTTACTCAACACATGATTTAGACTTAAATGCGGTAATTTTTTAGAATAAATATATTGGGTAATTATCTATTTAGAGAAATGTTTAATATATATATGGATTAGAAAAAAAATAATTATATTTTAACTCAAAAAGATCTGAACATTGTCTAAATAATATCATTAGATATAATTAAATATTAGGACTACTCAATACATTACCACCCTCAAAAAGTGAAAAATGTGTCTAATTATATTTCTTAAAAGGATATTGTTATATTATCTTTGATGAGGTTAAAAAAGGAGCTAATATTTATGAATTTCCATAGGATTGAGGTAAAAATATTAATTTAAGGGGAAAATTTTTATCTAGATCAAATGATTTTTCATCTATATATCTATATGAAGACTAAAGATACACAAAATGAAGATGTACAAAAATAAAAAAAAGTTAATAAATATTACTAATCTCAACCATGATTGTGATGGAATGATAAGGGTAAGGAACCATGTATTTGTGCCTTATATACTCATTTTGAAGAAGGATTTTATGGATAAACCTCATAATACAATATTATCTACTCATATTTGATGTATAAATATGTATAAAGACAATAAATAGTATTTTCGATGGATGGAAGTAAGCGATATATAAGAGTCTGTTTCTCAGTGTGTTGATTTCTACCATGTTATGGGTGTGAGATAGATTTATAAGGTTATTTTAAAACAATTTCCAATAAAATAATGGAATTTGGAAAAATCACCATGGATTTTTTCATTGTACTATAATAAATAAAAAGTTAAAAATGTGTTTTGGGTTGTAGTTGATCACCTAATTAACATAGAAAACATAATCTATATCATATAATATTTCACTATAGATCAACATTACCTGATATAAATTATGTAAGTGCAATGGTTTCATTGATTACCACATTCTATTGCATATGATTGGGATATAGGTTTTACCTTGATGTTTTGGATTAGTATCTAGTAGGATCTAGATATAGAGTTATGTTTCAAATCTAATTATAATCCACAATAATATGATCAATTTTAGAAGATCAATAAAACACTAGATGACATGATGATACCTATATCTATGGATCTCAATGGCTGTTGGGATCAACACCTTCACTTTGTGTAATTTTTAACTATAATGTATATCACTATAGCATTCACATGGCTCTATTTGAATCCCTATATGGTAAGTAGTGTAGAAGTCCAAAGTACTAGAATGAAGATTGATAATGAATAATATTGGGACCTAATATTTCTGAGGAATGGAATATAACAATAGATCGATTCAATATTACATAAAAGATGATTAGATTAGATAAAAATGTCATTCATAGAATCATTAAAAAGTTCTAGTATTTGAATTAGGTAAAATGGTTATATTTAAAATATCTACTCGAAAGATGGTGATAGGATTTAGAGAAAAGTTAAAGTAAATCCCTATGAATATTGTCCATTTTGAAATTTTTTATCATATTTGGATGGTACCATATCAATTGGTGCTTCTACCAAATCACTCTAAAGTTCATTACATATTCCATGTAACTCCCTATAGGTATTACATAAATGATTCATCAAACGAACTAAACTCTATGGTCATATTACTAAATTAATATCTTTATTATGATGAAAACTAGTATATATACATATATATATTATTTATAGTTTAACATGGAAATGACTACAACCATAGTGAAAGTTATCTAGAGAAATAAAAAAATGAAGAAGCTATATGGGAACACAAGGATTTAATGAAATAATGATATCCTCACTTGTTTATATCAAAGTGACGAATTTCAATGTAAAAAATCATTTTTAGGGGGTATAATGTAAAAATATTAGGTTTTTTGGAAATATTTCTCTTTAAATTTTTTTTTGATAACTTGTGTTATATACAAAGTAGAGTGTAGAAGAACAACGTATCATTATTAAAATATTATATGTCTATATATCCTTTTCAATACATTGTTATGTATGAATATTAATAACTAAATTATTAAAAATATATGTTCTACACATTTATAAATTTATTTCCTTATTTATCAACAGATTATAATCTAAAGAAAAAATAATTTTAAAATAAACATGATGTTTTTTCCTAAGAAATTTTTTTATGTGAAAAAATATTTTTCATTAATAAATAAAACTAATATTAATTAGTGAATTGTTTTAATTAAATGTGTATATATTATTTACTTGATCAAATTTTAAAAAACTCAATTAATATTTTTTCTCTTGGATAAGAAGAAATCCATTTTTTTTCTTAAAAATGTTTTTTTCTTTGTAAAAATTAGTGTTATTGCCTTTTATAAACATATATAAAATTTAATTTCATCCATATATAGGTACTAAATTAGGTAATTTTAATTACTTATTTATATTCATTAGTTTATAATTTTGAAAAAGTGAACCTTTTATTTTTTTGTTAATATGAATAATAACTATGATAATATTTATAGCCTTTGAAAAAGTAAATTGGGTTAATCTGGATTCAAGAAAAGTGATAAGGTCATAATTTCTCATCATAACTCATAATTGATAAATTTATTTCTATTATTAACATATTATATTTTAACATTAGTTTTTTAATAGACACTTTTCTAGGAAAATAACTTATAAATTTTTTTAAATCAATTATTGTTACAAAATGTCATTCTTTTGGTTTTTAATAAATATTTTTTGTCTATATAGAAAAAAAATGTAAAATATGAACCTATATAGTTGTTCATACTAAGAATAATAAAATTATATTCATGATTGAAATTTATTTTTAATTTTAGTAATAATATTATGACCATAATTGTTTTTGAAACACCGATGCAATATTTCTTCATTAAATAAAATTAATATAATAAATGAATTTAAAATTATTAAATGTGAAATAACATGAATTAATTAGTTTCACAAAAAAAAATTAAATATCTATATAAAATATTAGATATTTATGAGGTTTTATTTAAATTTACACTTTTTCTAGTTGTATTCATTTTTTAATTAAATGAATAATGTCAAAATTGACATTAAAGGTATCTTATAAAATTACTATTATATTAAATTAAAAAAATTAAAATATTTATATAACATACTATGGTAATTATATGGTCTAAAATATAATTAAATTTAATTTTTCTATCAATTTTAACTATATATGTAAAAAAGACAACCCATTAATATTGAAAAAGTTATTATTGTAGTTAAAAATCAATTTGGCTATATAAGGGTTAATCAATATGATAAGGTTCCAAATCACACTAAAAATTCTCTAAATTATATTGGTTTATGGTATTACAACCCTATATTATCTTTTATAAAAATACTTGTTCATTTGGATTTATATGTGTAACGAATGAATTTATTATAATTTGATATTTTTTGCAATTCCAAAGGTTCCCCTCACCTCAACAATAAAAGGGAACCTCCTACCTCACTTCTCCACACCAAATTGATCACTATATAGTGAAAAAAAATCATTTATTAATCGTTAACCATGTTCTTGAGGCTTGGGTATCCTCAAAAGACCAACCTTAGGTTCCTTAAATAATGGAATAATGGAGGTCTCCCAAGGAAGAGGTAATTTTCATACCCAAAGATATTCAATTTCTTTAATATTCTACCTCTTCTAAAAATATTTTACTTATCATAAAATGGTATCATAATTATCATAAACATACTAAACTTTTATCATTATTATGAAACAACATTAATATACCCTATTTCCCATCAATTGGGAATTGAATATATTGCTCAAGCGTACATACAAATTACCATCTCCAGATTGCGATACAATTCATTTTTCATAACCATATTTTATTGATTGAAGTTATGATGGGTTAATTTTTATATATGATTCTTATTTAATAATTATAACTCAATAATTATCATATAATTTCAAGATTCTCATCTTACAAACTGTTGGGAAATGATACATCGCTCTGGCGTATGTTTATACTACCACCTCTACAAAGCGTTGTGATTCATTTTATCATTCATAATTTAACTGGATGGTAATATTGATGGGTTTTATGAATATAAATGATATATATGAAATAATAATTATCATATAAAATTTTAATTTATTTTTATATCTATATAATTTTTAGCTGACTCAAAATATGTTTGTAATGAATATATATGACATTTATATCATGACTAATATTTCTTTGGAGATGGAACCATGATAAATTTATTGAACAATAGAACTAAAATACTCATGATAAAATTAATATTTAACACCCATAAATTCTGATTTTAATAAGAAATTATCAATAAAAAGGGGATCTAAAATGTTATAAATTGATTGTATATGATATTATAATAATGAAAAATACTCTCATATATAATCGTAAATAAATTACATTTATTATAGAGGAGGATAATTTCTTTCTAAGAATGGCCAACTCGTGGAAAGGGTTTTATTTCATGATATCAACATTATTCAGAATTTATTATGTTTAAGCCCTCACTGGGGGATATTTTATTCCACATTCATGTTTTCTAAAAACAATATAATTTCTCTTTAACATAATCTTATAATAGAATAATATCATTTTTAACCATGATTATGTTTTTACAAAATGTTTTGAAAGTAATCTTCTTATTTTATTTTTATAAATGATTTACTATCTAACATTTCTAATAAATATAGTGTATGAATGTTTTTTAAATTTATATAGATGGAACATATTTTCCTACTATTATGAAAAAATATTACAATAAACATTCCTTTATAATTTTACATGTCTCATTTAGAATAAAATATTTTAATTTTATAATTGAACATATTTTTTATTTAAAAAAACGATTTCAAAATGGAAGTTTATTTTCCTCAAGATATATTCAACATGAACATTCAAAATAATTTTCATAATAAGATAAATTCATTTGATGTTATATATTCATTTTATGGGATATGATCCAATTATATCATTCATATTTATTACATGGATGTTTTATATTTATTATTAAAATATTTCTATGAACCAAATTTCATATTCTTAGGTTATTCTATGATGAAATGCTTATAGTACCCATTTCCTTTCATTAGTAATAATATGATGAATGTTTTATGATCTTTTGGAACTCATATGTATGATTTTAATTGTTTGATGGGTGTGAAGTATATCTATTTCCAATAAATTGGGTAATTTTTAATGTTCTATGAGATTAAAGGGTCTTGAGAAGTTATCCCAAGACCCAAAGTGGATTCATGATAGGTAATCCAAATCCCAAAGAAGGTACACGATTTTTTACCCCCTGAGAAACAAGTTATGAATGTAGTGGTTGGTATCCTTGACATAAGTTTTTATATGCTTATGTTTATTGGACAATATATGTCATAGGCAATTTTTATTATTTCCTAGTTCATGTATATTTATTTCTTTTTTATTCAGGTCTTATAAAATATCAAGATGTATTTCATGAATAATTTTTATAATCTATGATATATATGGTATGTTTTCCACATATTAATATCATACATGTTATTTTTATGTTATTATTGTTATCTCCTTTGTTTACCATTAAAAATAAAGTGAGCTAACCTATTATTATGTTTTTCTAACAAGTTATTGAAGAATGGATTTACATATTATAAATCTATGAAGGTAAGTAGATATGAAGAAAATAGTGGGAGTATGTGGTTCACCAATGAACAAATTATTTATATGTCAATGTTTCTAAAGGAACTAGTCGTAAATGATTCTAGCATGGATATTTATGTTTTGTGTTGAATATTTATCCATTAATATTTAATATCCATGAATGAAAATTAATTGTCTCGTTATATTTCATAGTGATAATAACTTCAATAATATTTATTATTTGTGATATTATTCTTCTTCATATCTATATGATAATATATATCATGGAAGTCTACCATTGAGAAGTACCAGGGTCTATATAGGTGATCTAACCATTAAAAGATCAAAAATTGAGGATACTTTTTATTTATCATAGCATAATTAAGCTCAAGATAATTAATGTAGGGGTGAATTAATCTTTCATTATTCATTATGATGTGGATCGACATAGCCCATGGAGAAGAACATGGGTGTATACACCCTGTATCCATATTTCCTTGTGGTATCTTTTTTATCTCTTCATGTTTACCATTGGATACTCTATACGATGTCTTTTATTTTGGAAAATATCTGGGAATATGTTTGAATGATAACTCAACCTCATGAACTAAACGATGATAGTGAACTCTTTCAGGAAAAACATAATCATATTATATTACTATAGTAATGTCATAAAGGATGATATTTTCCTTATTATCAAACATATATTATAAATAATATTTCTCATAATGAAATAAAAGAAATTTTTTGATTTGATGATTCCAAGAAATATGCATCATCCTCCTTGAACTTGTATGTAATATAAGGATGATTCATGATATGGATAGAGATTTCCTTATCAAAAAAATTTAGGTCAACTCTATAAAAGTAAAGACACACCTTACCCCAAATTACATCAAATTCTACTTAAAGTAATATAATATGGTTCACAGGGATGTTCATCCTGAAACTATAGACATTGGTGTGGTTTTATACATTGGATATAATAATTGTAAGATTTTATATTTTCATTAATAGCACCGATTCAATATTATGATGTGATGTTTTAATAGTTCTTCAAAACATGTATGATATGAATGAATGTTTAGAATGATAATCGGATAGTATGTTCACTATTCTGGAATGGATAACTTTTATACTAGTCACCATATAATCATTAGGACCCACATGAACTGTTGTGATGTTATAAGGATTTATTTTTTCTTTAATCATGTGAATTTTTTGTCATTAGTTATCCTAGTAAACCCTTAACATAGTTCAACGGTTTACATTGTATCCTTTTTCCTTGTAATTGAAACTTTAGACAATAGTATGAGGTTTAAATGGATTATTCCTTTCTTCCATCAAATTGCTGGAATTCTCCAATCATCATTTTATAGCAAGGCACCCTTCCATATCAGAGATAATAAATTACTTTTTCCATGTCAAGAAATTTACAGGATAATTATCCCCTCACTTTGTATATGTGGCATGTTGTTCCTTTTTTCCACTGTGATATTTATCCATTTCTCCCATATAATTAAACTATATTCTAATCTACCTATCTCTAGACCCATGAGGCCAATTATATTCAATGATATATATATATACACAGAGGTAACATTGGAAACTTTCAACTTAGATTTCAAAGTTTCAGATCATAGAATATTTTCATAGACATGAAATTATCCCACATAAAAAGTGGTTAACATTGCATTAAATATTAATAAAAAAGATAGAGGAATATCCTGCCTGCCTTTTGATTTTCACCCCATACTCGTGGATGGATTATTCATTATTACTCTTGATGATAAGGAAATACCTCTCCATTTTAAGTTATAGATTCCATGGAAAATATTTATAAATAAAATCATTTTTGATTCTATACACTCTGTCACTTCAATATCCTCATTGAGATTCAATTTTTTATAAATATCCACCATTGATCAGTTCCACTCTCCATATGATAACCATCCATCACAACCATCTCTTTCTCAGTGAATTGAATGATTGAAGGGATAATTTCAATGGATTTGATCCATTGTTCATTAAATAACATATCAGAGGATTCCCTAATAGACTAAGGCCTTTTATCCTAAAGGAGTCAGTTATAAATTTATCATTCATAGGGGGTGTGGGTTCTACCACTGCTTAATGATTCTATTAACCAAATATTATAATTATGTAAGTATTGACATAATTTCCCTAAATCCATCCACCATCAAGTTGATTATCTCATTTGGTATATTATTATGTTTCCCATAACATTGGTTGTTTAAACAGATATATATATATATATATATATATATATTCATTTACTAAAATATAGGGAAAATTGAGGATGAAAATTTTCAAACTAATAATCATATAAAATGGGAACTATGTATAGTAGAGGGAAAACTCATAATTAACCATCATTACTTATCTTATGAATTTCTACTATTCATTCTATGTTATCCAGGGTATACCACCTAATATAATATTTTATTGTAATTTTTAATCCCTACAATATGGTACATAATGAACACGTGGATTTTAGAGTGCATATCCATTAGGAGTGTTAGACCAGGTTTGCTGAAAGTCCACTTTTTTATGCACCATGTGATGATCAAGTTAATATAAAAAAAATAACCTTTTATATTATATCCAATATGTACAGATCTACCAGAGCCACATCCACTATTATTATCCCAACAAGAATTTTTATGGAAACCAATAACTCTAAACATTACCATTTACTAGGTTATTTCATATCTATAAGGAATTCGATCAATATTTCTATTCTTTATTAAGAAAAATAACAATTTCGTGATATTATACCCACAATGGAAACCTATATCTTTTATAATCATTATTTCATGGTTTATTGCATGAATATATAAATTATAAAGTCCCAAAATACCATGAGGACTATTTTATTTTTCTAATTATAATTATAACACAAAAACATGAAACATGGGTATAACAACATTATTTAAAAATTCCAAAACATTCTCATAAATTCTTTTGATATTTCAAATCATCCCTAGATACCCTATAGATGTTGATATGAAAACGTTGAGTTTTAATGCCTAGTAGGGAAATAATAAATGCATTACATGATGAAATTAATATATGTTAGACAAGTGGAATTAAACGGTTATATAAAATGTTCATGATTCATAAACATCAACTTAGACACCTGATATAAGATTATAACTTCAAGTAAACACAACAATCTTGAAACAAAGTAATTTGGAAACACCTAGAAAGTGATGTATTAAACATAATTCAAGAACAACTGATGAGACATCATAACATAGAGTACATATGATAGCCTACCGTGTACCATACATTGTGTCTCACGAGATAAAAATAATAACCAATGTTTTGGATGGTTTTATAATTTTGTTCCCACCATCACATTCATATCATATAAGTAATTTAGTGTGCTGCATATATCAATCAATATAATAATTCCATTCAACACTTTAAATCCCATGAGTTAAGAGTGAAGGTAACATAAATTTATGTTCCCATTCTATCATAAATATGTAAATATGTGTGAATATCCTTGAGTGGATTTGAGAATGGGTATTCACTAATCAAATGTGTTTCTTGAAAAATAAAATGATAACTTCACAAGAATAATGATGTTATTTTATGATTCATGAACGGGTTTAATGAGAGTGAAAATTCATCTCTCATTATATGGTAATAATAAGGATAGTAAAAAAATATGTGAAAACACATTCCTACATGATCAACTATAAATCAAATGGAATAATGCAAAGAATGTGGTTGAATATAGGGGAGAATGAGAGAATCGCCTAGCCTATGGGTGTAATTTTAACATCATGAGAATAACTTATTAAGAGTTTTAGAAAATATTGTGGTGATTTAAAGACTGATATGGATATATAATTAAATATCAATGTGTTTTGAGTGAAGATGAGTTCGAGGTTTGGTTTTCATTTATACCAAAAAAGAGAGGAATTCATAATTAATATCTAAACATAGGATTTGAAATCTATATAAAAAAATAATCAAAACTACATACCATCAAGTTGTTTTTCCAGTGGAATAATTAAAAATAGGATTTATTTTCAATATTTTATATATCTCTGAACCAAGAATATTAAAATTATTCACATGGTGATGTAAAAGTTATTAATGATCATAAAGAATTAATTATGACCCATAAAATACAATATACTTATTCGAGGATTAATTTAAGGTTAATAATATTAATCAAATAACTTGTAAAAAAGATTATATTAATGGTAAATAAATTTTTGGTCTTGTATTACCTTAATAAAATTTAACATATAAATTTTGGGCTATTATGATGTCATAATACATACAATATATTTATACATTATTGAATAGTTACTAACAAATTTGATTATCTTGGATAATTAAGATAATTTAACTATTATAAAATATGATATGTTTATTTCAAAAATAATATTTACTTTTACAATTTTTTTCCTAAATATTATTCTTACCTCTAAATAAAAATATTCATTTTTGATATAAAATGGTTTTTTTATAATAAAACTTTTGTGACCATTATAATGACTAAATTAGACTTTATTAAATTATATTATCCTTTTAAAATTAATATAAATTATATAATAATATTATTATATGAAATTAAAATTTATTTATAAATTCTTGAGTTTATGAAAAATTGTGATAAAACTATATATTTTCCAGAAATACAATTTTTTATTATTTAAGTAAAAAAATGTTTCATAAAATCATATATAACTTATATATATATAGTAATAAAAAAGGGATAAAAAAAATATTTTTTTATAAATAAAAATTAAAAAATTTATTACTATTTTCTAAACACATAACCCCACATTACAATTGTGTACACAATAAAGGTAATGTGGGAAATATTGCACATTCTTAGGGTGGTTCGGTGAAAATGGTTTTGGATGTGATCTTCATGGGTATGAACATTTCTCTAAAACATTTTCAATTGTGTTTAAATTATTGTATTTCTTGTTGGGAATGGTTTAGTGTAAAGCCCAGTGATTCCACCTCACTCAGAATCTTTGATAATTGCGATTCACAAGTTATGATCCTACTAGTCAAGGCCATTTTTAATTCCATCAAGGTCAATTATAATTTATCACCACCATGAATATATTAGTATCTTAATGATCACTTTTCAATAACAATATCAATAATTATGAAGATGATAAATGGTTATAATATCTGACCATATATATATATATTATAATGATAAAAAATAACAAAATTAGTGCATGTGTTCTCTTTAAAAAAATTAATTAATAAAAAATTAATTCATTATAAAAGCACATTTCATTCATAAAATTTAGGGTCATTACATTGTAATTGATTCAAGTTTACATGTAAAAAAATTAATGAATCTAACAAAAACCCTCAAGATTTGACCTCAAATAAGTGAAACTCAAAGATATTTAAGGAAAAAAGTACATTTCATTAGGAAGAGAAGATTTTAGGAGAGAAAGGGGAGGGAAGAGGTGTATTAGAATGATAAATAAAAAAACCTGTATTAATTACTTTTTTATATTTAAATGCATTTTTTGGTTTATGTTTTTTATAAAACTGCCAAGGTCATAGGTTATGAAATGAACATATAGGTCAATGTGTGATGACCCCTATAGATCTTCCCTCATAATGTGGGCCTTCTGGCTATGGTGTAGAGAACCTCTCTAATGCATAATCAATGAAATATCACTTTTTATGTCTTCACAACATAGCATTCCTCTTTAATGTGTGGTGTTAATCATAGGTTAAGAACTATAACATTATATCCCACCATAATACTATTCTTTATTTGAATATTTGGGTTGGATCCAACATTTTTTGTGTGAGAAATGGTTTTCCCCTTTCATATCAACCTAAAATAATTAATTTATCCTCTAATATTACTTTTCAAAAAATACTACTCACTCGAAATTAAACAACTATTGGGATAATGATGTATCTACCATAGAGACACTTACATAACACCCTTGGCCAAATTATATAAGTACATAACTCTTACACATCATGAAATTAACCTTTATATACACTCATTATTAACCAAATACATTATATGTAAATTTCTTACATAAATAGTTTTTTGAAGGAGTAATACCCCTATGTATCCAATAACCCTCATGTATTAATGTACTATAGAAAATAAACTTACATATCATGGAGTTTAATTTTACATATCAGGTTGCATACATTTATTTATCATAAATTTTAAAACACTTAACACATTTCCAAATTAAACTATGGAATTAATTACAACTCATTAGATATAATTTTATGGTTAATAGGGTGACCCAAAGTTGCTTTTACATATCAATTATTTTCACCTTTATGTATCAATATTTCAGTTGGGGATATTTTTACATATCAATAAGTTACTCTCACATATCAGGGGATAAATTTTATGTATAACCTATTAATATTTAAGAAATAATACATACCATAGGGCTTCACACACCTAGACAAAATTTCAAGATGTATAGAGGCAACTCTTACACAATGTAAGAGTAATTCATCACCAGGAGGCTATTACCGAGGGGGATTAAATGTATCATGAATCATAGGTTTAAGAGACTTCAAATTTTATAGAAAAAATATAGCTCAAAAAATATTTACATATTTATCTAAGAACACTTTTAAATGATTTTTCAATTTTTTGGACCACTTCCAATCCCACCCACTACTAAAATATAGAAACAACATAGACCCAGCTCATACACCTCCTAAAATTCAATTCAATGCCTATTCTGACACCTCTAAGACCACTTCCATGTAATAATATAGATCTTGAACCCAACTTTTTACCAAAACCACCATTCTCAATAACCCCACAATTCTTAAAAATAAACATCGATTTTTTTTGGTTTTTTTTTAAATGTAAAAAAGTTTTATACCTTATTAATGTCATGAGTATTAAATTTTCCAACCAAATAATTGTTTGTCCTCGAATAGCTTTACCAGATATCACAAATACTTATTGGAAGATAAAATTTTCCACTTATAATATATTTGATAACTCATATGTCACATCTCCTCTTTGATATGATTATGGTACAATCTCACTCATTCCACAGGAAAATTTATTACATGTAGAGTCTTTCCAATCAGTTCTCAATCTGAATGAGACTCTCTTTAGATGATGTATTCACTTTCATTTTTGAAATCACAAATATTTATCACATGGTACATGTTTTTAAAATATCAAAAACACTACAATTTATGAAATATGTGACAAATATAAAAAAAATCAGAACTATCTTTAATAATAAAGTCCCCAAATTCAAATTTATCCTCAACCTTTCTAAACAAATTGTGATAAAAAAAGATGGTATCATCTAAAGAAAAGGATTATTTTTCATTAATCATTTCATAAATTAAATGATTATTATAAATATATAATTAAATTATAATTATAATGGGTTTTTCCTCATCTATAACAAAAACATTGATATGGGGTCTTTCAAATATTTTTTTTCATAAACTCACCAAGGTGATTACATTTGGGAGATTCTAGATATATCATGATAGTTCCCAATTTATGTGTCTTATATGGATTTCCTACCAATGATTTTTAATATATAAATATCACAATTTTGGACAAAGTTTTAACTTTAGTGGCCTTACAATCAACCTCCCATATGATTTCAACAGCTATAGACAATGTTAAAGATATATTTTCATTCATAAAAATATGAGGAGGGTCATTCTGGGTAACTGGTCATTGTATATTCATAAGTGGATGGACATGTATTATCATTCATGAGGCTGTAAATTGCATCATAAAATCCTTGATATATCATATATACTCTCATGTAAAGAACCCTCAAATTAAAAACATTGTTAAATTTGAACTTATCAATATCATATTAACCCAAATCCATGATTATGTGTATCAGGGTTTGATACCAAAATATTATGGTTAATCATATTAGAA
Organism: Viscum album; assembly: GCA_963277665.1. NCBI lineage: Eukaryota > Viridiplantae > Streptophyta > Magnoliopsida > Santalales > Viscaceae > Viscum > Viscum album. The sequence goes on along the minus strand of OY728164.1, from coordinate 913,830,387 downwards.
ACCCCCTAATTTGAATTTCTAGGATAACTCAGAGATTAAAAACTTCCTCGCAATAATTCTTTGTTGGGATCTTGAAGAATTAATGACAAATTAATACATACCATTAAATTATTAATAGAAAAATTTAAATAAGAGAAGACATGATATAATATAGTTTTTTACCGATTTGGTCATTCTATATGTCAATATTACCACCCAATGAAATATTTTATTTAAATTAAGAAAATTAACCATACGATAAAATGAGATAATGAATATACAATAAAATAACGAAGAACATAACAAAGTAGGGAAGATCCAAAAATAGTAAAAAAAATAAGGTTATATTAGCAGTATTTACCCATAAAATACCACACAGTTGATTTCTATGCAGTCACACAAGAATCTTCAAAAAAATGGTCAAATAGTGAACCGCCCAAGTAGAAATAACATGTGTCCACAAAAAACACTAGGGAGGAATTTTATTTTCTTTGGTGAGGCCTCCAATATGGATGGTGATGAACAATGCCTCAACATCAGATGATATATTCTGTCTTTAAATTTCTCTATAATAATATAGATCTCTCCCTCAAAAACACATTCTATTAGTCCATCTCTAATTGATCCTAGGATTACAATGAAATAAATCTATATTTAATGGGATCAGTTGAAACAACTTCATCAATCTTATATGAATTAATGGATGAGAATAAAGAACCCAAACTACCCAAACAAACAATTCAATAGAAAAAAAAGTAAAATCATAGTGGTAAAAAAATTCAAGTACAATGGCAGTGTAGGTAGATAGACTAGTCACATGAAATCTCATAGGGTTAGAAGATAAAATGAACACAAGTAGATATTTAACATGGGCTCTACATGATTGGATTATTGATCGTGTTTCTTGATTATCAACATTGTGGTATGAAGATCATCCATTTCCATGAATAGGGATTAAAAAGTTACCAAGATATATGATCTTGGTTAGTTGATTAATCATGTAAATCTTGATCAAAAAAACATCCATCATCTATGTAAATGCAGAAATACAATTTTAGAACAAAAAATTAGAAGAAATAATAGGCATATAACAAATAATAATAATTTACACATACGAAATCCAAAAAAGTATACTAACTAAATATTAATTTCATTTGAAATTAAATCATTCATGATAAATAAATAATCACTCTACCATGGATGTAGGGAGAGATAGTATCATCCTATGGATTTGTGGGGATATAAATGGTGACCTAAGAGAGGTAATTGGAAAAGTATATTCTCAATTTCTTTAAGGAATTTAATTAATTCATATAGAACCATGAACAATCAACCTGCAGCCCTATGATTTTCAATTAATTATTTATGTATTTTAATTATAGGAATCCAAAAATTATTGTTTTTTCCATTTAGGGGCATATAATTTTTTATTATGGTTTAATAACTTCCATTCAACAATATAATAAAAAATAATTAATAAAAAAATGTGTGAAAACCACTATTAAAAAGATATAAAATCAAACAAAAACATTTATGTAAATTGTGTATTATTTCAAAATTTTAAATGATATATATTTTCTATAATTATGATGTAAATAATAATAAAAATTGATAATGAACACTCATATACATAAAGAAATAAAATTTATTTTTCCCATATATCATTATATATTATCAATATCATTACATATTATTTATTATTTCATTCAAAAAAATCTGATGAAAATATAGGTAAATAAATAGTAATTAAATTTTGTGTCTTTTATATGTCATCTCATTAAAACAATTATGAGGAAAACTAGTAAAAATTTACTCTGGAAGGACAAATTTACTAGGTTTCAACAATTTCTCTCATCAAATAATGACAAATATTGAACTCATTATATCATAATTCTATAAATCAATTTTTAGAAATTAATTATATATAATAAATTTATGAATATATTTATTCATTTATCATATGAAATTATTTTTTTGATATTATTATCATCATCATTTTAAAATTCATGATCAGTAATAATGAATTTAGTTATATGTGTTTTGTTCTATTACCTTTGACATAACCATTTTTTGGTTGTGTGGTAAATGTATCTTTCATGACTTGATTCTCCATCCCAATATTCATGGACCAATAAATAATCTTTTCTAGGGTCCCATAATAATACTAATTTGTGGATGGAGGAGTATAACATTCATTCTTATATTCCACCCAACATTCTTAGTAGAAATTGATATGGAATTTCGGTTTTCTCAATATAATTTTCTCCTAAAACCAAATACCAAAAAACTAGGTGTCCACTATAATGATAATCAACAAAATCTGACCATCATACCCCAAAAATTTTCAATTCATTATGAAAATTACCTTAAAACTATTATAAATATAGATATAAAAATGGGTTACTATTCTTGGATAAACATGATCTATCATAGAGATTATATTCATTGTAAACCCATTTTTGGGCCACCCACAACACTCATGGAATATATCATAGATCTGATATTACTTTTTCAGGATCCAATTTCTCTATGAAAAACCTTTTAAACCCAAAACATAATCCCCTCTCTGGTTCCATTATAAAATGGGTTTTTGATAGGATGATTATCTTAATAAAGCTTATATGTCTGCCAAAGTGTCTTATTAAAATCAATCTAATATTTTGGTTTTCACCTAAAATATTTTATTTCAATATAAAAATTTTTAAGGAAATGTGTTTTTATAGATTTGTGAAAATGTATGAAAATTTATGAAAATGTTATTTTTTAGATTTTTATTGAGGATTATAAATTCTGATCATATTTTAAATTTTCAGCAATATAAAAACTCTACAATATCTAGCACTACCATTTGATGATAAAAAAACAAATCACTGATAGTGGAAAAACACTTATCTATACTGAAAAAACAATTAAAAATATCACCTTTATCGGAAATAAAAAAATCTTATTATGAGGCATCATATTTTGGTGAATTATTTTGAACTAAAAAAGGTCACCCTCTATCTTCCCTTTTTTTGAAATGGTAATGGTGTTTCATTTTTTATTTTTGTTTTAGTGTTGATAGAGGGTACCTTATATAGAATATTTTATATATTCATATTTAAAAAAATATTAAATATTATTTATATAATGATAAACACATGTTTTTATTAATATATTTATACATATTTTTAATAACATATAAACTTATTTGTATAAAATCTATATATATCTATTTTATATCCAACATTGCTTATCAAAATCCATGAAATAGGGAGATATTTTTTAAGGTAGTTGTTATTAAGTGTAATAAATTGTCCAATGATTTCGTGACATTGGTCAAAATTATCAATATTTTAAATAATGATTTTTCCTAGAAGAAATGTGAAAATTTTGTTAAGTGTGGTATTACAAAAAACCACTACATAAATTCTTGTGTGTTATGTCAAATTAGAAAGGTTCATCAATCTATTTTGGATGGATATGTGGGTAGGGGTGATGAAGCTAGTTGAAAATGAAAATCCTTGGATGAGTTGATAAAATATGGGAACATTAATAGGTAAATTAATGGAATTTGTATATTCTATGATTTGGGGAAGGATTAGTCTCTTATGATTAGATGAGACTAAATGTGTGGGAGGAAAGTAAAAATAATTTGGTATATCTATATTTTAACATTGGTACTTAGGTAATACAATGAAAAAAATGGTGTAGGTATTATGGTGGAAAAGACATTAAGAGATAAAGTGGATAAAGTCATAGGATTTGGGGATAGAAGCATAATTGTTTAAATAGTTGAAATAAACCTGAAAATTATAATTTTTATATTTTATGTACCTCATGTATCTCTATAAGTATATCTAAACAATAAATGTTAGATTAATATAGATTCTTTAATTTAGATTTTCTGCAAAAAGGGATGTTGTTTATAAGTATCGACCATGATAATAATGTAGAGAATAATTTAGGAAATCACCAAAATTTCCATGGTGGTTTTGGTTTGGATATTTTTAATTATTAAGGATAAATTATTTATTCTTTTTTAATATATTTGACTTTAAGGTATAATGTAAACTCATTAGAAAATAAGTAGAACATCATATTACTTAATAAAGATGATCCCAAAGATAAAAATTTGATTATTTCATTGTTAAAATGTATTATATAATATTTATTAAACATTTAAAGGTTATATCCAGTTAAATTCTAACCTACCATCATCATTTTTTTAATTGTGACCTTTATTTATTCAATTTCATTATAAAAATGAAATAAATTATGAATATAATAATGACATTGAGGTGCCTTAATTATGAACTTATAGTGTAATTTAATAATGATATTTTGAAATAATTTGGTTGATATTTTTAGATAAATATTGAATATATGTAGGATTATGTGGATAAAAGTGTTTAAAATTTAGCACCATCTAATATAAGAGTGTCAATATGGTCTTTTCCAAATGAAAAATAATAATGGTGTTAGAAATATAATGTACAACCAAAATTTACAAAAAAAAAATTGAGAGTGTTTTAAAGACTCACGCATTTTTAGTATTTAAAATACATGGCCTCGGTATCATGTTACTCATAAAGAGGATAAAAAATTAATTATGGTATAAAAACTCATGTTTTTGAGGTTTTTTACCATTCATTACGAAAAGACAACATTGAAATAAAATTGTGCTATTTAGAAAGAGGTATAGGGTGAAAATATAGATATTTCTCTTACTTTTGTTGCATTATATATGAAGAAGGTTTTACTTGTTTTAAGGATGACTAAAAGAATAAAATATTGGGATTCTAGTTTAATAATCTCTTTGGTTAAAATTGGATTTGTGGATTAGACATAGATAATATTAGAATTAGTATTTAACAACACAATTATTGCTATTTTTGAGCATTCATCCTTCTGAGGTTTATGACACATAATTATGGATGGAAATTTTTAAATTAATTAGGGAAGATAACATCTACATTTATGTTTTTAAATATTCAAGGTCTTAGGTACTAATTGGATCATTAGGTTATTTAATCATATTATGAAATTTTAGAAAATGTTAAATTAATGGAGGATGTTTTTTAAAGTTATTATATATAAATATAATGGATAAAAATTAAAATGTGAAGCTTATATAGGAATAATGGTTATTATTTATACCATAAAACTTTTTTGTAGAGTGTCTGAACAGAGGACAAGAAGGGAAGGTATTAAAATCAATTTGGATTTCTACCATGAAAGTCACCCATTAATGTAATTTATATGATTAGTGGTCAGATGTTTTATTATAATATAAAACCTCAAGATTTTCATATTTTATTCATAATCATAGAAAAGGTATATAACAATGTTCTTATAGAGTTTTTATAGAAATCAATATAAAGAAAAGTGGTAGTGGTTATGTATATCTCACTCATCCAAGACATGAATAAAGGGTGTTTTACATGAGTTAAAAATTCATTAGATTACATTATATAATTCACTATCTCAATAAAATTTTATAATGTTTTTCCATTAAACCCATACATTTTATATATGGTCTTAGATGAATGTATAAATTATATTTGAGATGAAATGCCTAATTGCAGGATTTTGCAGATGATATAAATCTTCTAACAAATCATAAAATAATAATATATTAATAATTGATATCTTTCCTCTCAATAAGATTTATTATTTTAAAAAATAAAATAAAATAGATTAATATTTAATTTTATAATAAATTTTAATATCATGTGTTGATATAAACCAATACATATTGGAAAAATAACCAAAAACACATATTAGAAATTTCCACAACATTATTTCATCATTTAGTAACATTATATTCATTAAAAAACAACACAAAATACCACACCAAATATTATAATGATAATTATAATGGATAATAAATATTATTCAACATAACAATTTTTGAATATTTGATTGCATAGAATCATTGCACCCATAAATATCAATATAATATAGGAACATGGAGCTAGTGATTAAATATTCATGTTTTAAATGATATTGAACCTTGTTTCAAATTTAAGTGAATGATGAAGAGTTTAAATGAAAGTGTATTTATAGAGAAATATGATCATTATCCATTGTGTATGAAAACTAATGATATTTATTAACATTATGGCCATTTTTCAATAAAATAGTTGGTTGTTATAGTTGTTGGTTATGTCGATGCATTTGAATAAGTATCAATATTATTTAATAAGAAAATTTGTATTATTTTCAAAGACTACAAACATATTATATTAAAATATTATTTATATAGTTATTTTATATAAAAAATTCATTTCAGGATCCAATATTATAAAATTATTTTAAAATTATAATATATTTTAGTGAAGCCTAATGTAATTTTTATAATGGTCAAAATATTGATTTTTCGATTATATTATTAATCTTCAATAAAATAATGACTTATTTTAAATTTATAATTCTCATACAAAGATAATTATTTTTGATGAAATGAATTTAATTTTTTTACTAATCATGTACACATTATCTTAAGGTAATTTTTTTCAATTTTATGAGAAAGATTAATTTTTGGAAATTTTAAAAATTACAGATTTTATGAGAAATGTGATTTTATTACATCATTACTATGTCACCCATATTATAAATTCAAGGAAACATTGTTATCAATAAAAATATAATTTAATATGTTTAAAAAATAATTTATAAATATCAATTCTAATTATGAAATTTATATTTTTTAAACCAAAAATGGACTATTGAAATAAAATTCATTTGTTGGATTATGAACATTTTTTAGGTTTTATGGAAGTTGTAGTTAATTTTTGTATGGACCTGAACTTCCAGAACACTATACAACCCTTAATTAGTATATGATTTTTTTTAATTTATTTATCTCACAAGTGGTTGGCTTATAGAGTAAAATAATCAAAATTTAATCATATAAAACGCACCCCTCATCAAGTATAAGTACCACCAATTATCCATTCCTCTCTTCTAAAAAATCATTGAACATGGTTTTATACTCATTTTACATCTCAATGAGTCCCTTTGAGGTTTTATAAAGGTTTTGATATTCCATACTCATGATTTCAAAATCAAATCTTCAAGTTAATAGATCTCCTTCTCTTCTTTTTCAATAAACAACTTTGTATTTATCATTTATAATTTCAATCATCTATAATGTAAATAGAATATAAACTTTAAATTAAAATAAAATTATTGTAATTATAATTGTATATAATTTATTCCCACTTCTTATAGCCTTTACATAAGTCGTTACTATGCCTAAATTTAGTAGGGTATCCTGTCATTCTCCACTTTATTCAAGAACCACCTTTATTTTTTGAATTTTATTTTATATTTGGTCTTGATAGGTTATGATTTAACATATAAATCCTATATACCATATGGTATAAAATATATGAGATATCCCATTTATTATCATTATTCCTACCCATGATTTATTATGTACCCATGTTATACTGCAAAAAGTTTCCTATGTTTTTCAAAGAAATTTTTTTATTCAAGTACTCTTCATTTATTATGACTTCAAATTTTAAAATTTTCATGATGGACTATGTTCATAAATATCAATATCACTATCCTTTTTAATTAAAAGTTATCATAAAACCCTTTATCTCTCCTTGTACTATAGTATGAATCTATATGTACTATCGTTATGCTGCCAAAATGTCATTGTGATTATCCATACCAAAAAAATTTGAAGTATATACCATACACATTTTATCTCATGGGTATTCATATAGTAGTATCTATAAAAATTTTATTATTAAATTCCATTTATATAACCCACATTCATTAATAATGGGGTTAAATATGAAAAAAAATGTTACTATGTTGAATGTTCTATGTAGCACACTTATGTCTGTACAAGACATGAAAGTTATAGGTGAACCTAGAATTATATTAGTCTTCAATGAATTTTGTAATGTTTTAGTCTTATAAGACATCAGTTATGGTATTAGGGAGTGAAATTAAACTATTATGGTACATTCTACACCATGTTATGATATTTGGGTAGTTAGAATTGACCTACATTTATGAGGTCTTGTTTAATGTTATTACCGTATTCCCATTTGATGTTATGTTCTCTTGATATATCATCCCTTATTTTTCATGTTTATGATTATCACCACATTTATGTCCCATTAAAATTCCTAATGTCTATATTTTTATACTTACATCTTTTTATGATTATTTTATTTCCTTACTGGCCTTTCTATCTCAACCATTTCTTATATATGTGACCATGTTATGCTGGGAAGTTTTAAAGAAGAAGTTGAATATTAAAAGCATGTTAAAGATGTTTTTTTCAATAATGACATTTTATCCATGTGATAATTTTTTATTATATGTTCATAATTACAAAATATTCTAGGATTCTATATCTTATGGGTGGTATTGAGTTTTCTTATATATAATAAATCATGAAACAGTGTGTAATAAAGACAAGGGTTATCATAGTTCATATAAAATGAAAGTGTAATAATTTTTTTATAATTATATGAAAAAATTAGAGACATATAAGGATAATACTAAAAATTAAGACATCTCTAATTTATTTAATGTATAGATTAAATGGTTTTAATGAAAATATATCACTCTTTAGATAATAAATATTGATGTTTCTCTATAATAGATGTACCTAGGTGTAAAAACCATGAAAACATCATATTAATCAAGACTATATGTGGAACTGGTTCATGAAAATGGGCCTTGCAACAGAAATTTTTTGACACCCCCATGGTATATTAATTAGAAAATCATAAGATCATTATGAACCATATTAAGGGGAAAAAATTCCTTTAACAGTTTATGTTAGGAAATATATCATTGGTAACATAGATTGAACCTTATAAATTCATAAGTTAATAAAGATATTCCTATTTGATTTTTTTTCCTGTAATGTTAATGGTTTCCCATTTATATGTTCAATAATTTAAATATATTAATTTTATATTTCCATTTATTCTAATCATACATGAAAATAGGAGAAACTAGACCAACAACCAAGGTGATGGAAAATATGATGACTACTAATGTCACGACTTGACCCTACCAGTCTCGAGAAACAACTACCCCAGGCCCGCCTCCATAGGCCAGGGGCTGGTGAAAAGTGTCGAAGGTGTAATGATATCGGGGAGGCCTTATCCTAAGTACCTGTACGCACACACACAGCCCACTCGATGTAGAAGTGCAGAGTAAAAAATAAAACCAAACGAAAAACAACTATAACCCTACCACAGTCATGCATCAACTTCTAAATAGAAAAAGTATAGTGCTGAAAAGTAAAGACAAGTAAATTGAATAGTAAAGGGTGAAACACGCGCCCGACTAGAAAGGTGACACAACTCGGAAACATGTAAATTAAAGTAAATAGTTGGTGAGTCTCACACCCGAAAATCCTACTACGTATACTGAACGTAGCCTAAGCTTTTGTGTCCTCTATGCTCCTCCGTAGTCTCGATCGACCTGTCCATTGTCTGCAAGGGCACACCAATTGTAGGAAAATCCCAAGCAGGTTTGAGTATAAAGATACTCAGTAGGATGCCCCGAAAGCTCGAGGGAGAAAAAAAGGAGATACTAAAACGGTGAGCAGTAGACAGATCAAGAACAGTGTAAGAGTACAAAAGAGAGAGTATAGCTCAACCCGATAAGATAAAGGAAACAGTCTTGTCCAACAAAGAGGAGATAGACACGGAAAGCACATGGCATACCCCGCGCGTCTTCACCCCTCCTAGAAGGAGATTAACTGAACCCAAGGAGTGGGAACAAGAGTAGGGTGTATATATATGTGCTCAACAAGAAATCTGAATGAGTGTGTAAGGGGATCTCTATCTCCAAGCTCATCCCAAGAAAAGTTTCCAACAGTTCAAAGGATATCCATCATTAATGCCCAACAGTCCTGCACGCCACAACTGCCTCATCGATGAACCGTACAACCAAGGTTCCCACCCCGGTAGTCACGGAGAAAAGTCGTTGACTAGCCTCATAGAAAGGGCTGAGTCTGAAAGAAGTTGTCGGGTAACCCACTACCTAGCCCCGCTGGAGGTTAAACCATAAGAGGTCATTAGGTAACCCACTGCCCAGCCCCTCTGGAGGGTAAACCACAAGAGGTCATTGGGTAACCCACTTCTTAGCCCCGCTGGAGGGTAAACCCCAAGGTTAACGGATAACCCACAGCCCATCCTTGCTGGAAGGTAAACCCAAATGTGAACAGGTTACCCACTTCCCAGCCTCTCTGGAGGGTGAAACCTAAGAGGTAAATGGGTAACCCACTGCCTAGCCCCGTTAGTGGGTAAACCTGAAAGTCAATGGTTAACCCACTACCCAACCCAGCTGGAGTGTAAACCCTAAGGTGAATGGGTAACCCACTACCCAGTCCAGCTGGAGGGTAAACCCTAAGGTCAATGGGTAACTCACTGCCCAGCCCCGCTAGAGGGTAACCCTAAACTCCGGTGGGTAACCCACTGCCCAGCCCTACTAGAGGGTAAACCAGAAACTGGTCTGATAACTCTGCATTGTCTGTGCTATCACTGGGTGTCACTAGCACCGCTACCGTGTGTAGGTTCGGAGTGCGTCAAAGGAACCTCTGAACAATGCCCTTTCATGTTTCTACATTTAATGAGATCTTGAAAGAGGCTCCGCACTCCCAAAAATATTATACTGTTTTAATCCTCATGAAAAAACATGAGAGATAGACTGCTTACTCACTAGAAACGGACTCCCGACAAAAAAGTTATTCAACACCACATTATGCCCACACATCGTCTCATGGGGCCCACCACTCAGTCCCAAAAGAGGTTAGGTGAACAGTGCCATCATGATGCTCTCGGAAAAACACGCCAAAAAGACTATTCATACGCCCTAAAAGGACGTCTGATGAGAAAGTCACAGAACGCTGCTCACAGCTTAAAAGATAGCCCGTGGGGCCCATGCCTCAACCTTGAAACACGTCACGTAGATCGTACCATTGTGTTCCTTACAGATAACCACTAGGCGTAGGATGTTCATTTTCCCTGTACAGACTTATGAAGCATAAGTCATAAAAACGCAGCATTCATCCGGAAGCCGCTTCGTGGGGCCCATGCCTCGGGCCCGAATTTAGGCGGGCAGATTGCACTGTTGCAATCTCCTCAGAAGAACACTCAGAAATGAGTACTCAAACACCCCAAATGGATGACAGGTGAAAAAGTGGTGTTTCACCGTAAAACATGTGAACTTGGCCCTATAGGGCCCACACCTTGTCTCCAACCTAAACACTTCTAAAATCATCTCAAAAAGTCCGCACGAGGACTGGGGTTATGATGCCGCTGAAGGCGCGTCAATCGGACATCCCAAACAGGAGTTAGGTCTGACGCAAGATTAATTAATTAATTAGGTAATTAATTAATTATTCGCATTAATCATGTCATGCCACCGAGCAGCAAAACCAAACCGCAAAGGTTCTGAACTAACTTTAGAAGGAACGTCTCAACTCCAGAGCCACAGCGCCTCTCACGGCGTGTCAAATGGATGTCTGGCTTGTGAACCACGTCTGTCGCAAATTTAATAATAATTTTATATTATTAAGTTAAAGCCTTTCGGGTTACGCATCTTTGGGCTCAGAACCCAAAATCCCAGAAACCCACTTCAAATAATCCGCCTCGTTGACACGTACCTGCAGCCGTAGATGGCGCATCAAATATACATGCCATTTATAATTTACAGCCCCGCGAACGCAAGGGGCCCAACAGGGCCGGTTCACCCCGGCCGGCCCGGTCCGAACCGCCGGACCGCTGCCCAACTGTGGGTCCAGCCCGACTCACTTCTCCAGTAACACCAGACCCCCACGGGTCCGGTTCTTCAATAAAACCGTCCATTTGGCCGGTCTTCGTCACCCATTAGGACCCGCACTTGTCGGTCCTTGTCTGCGGCACACCCCCGAGGTCAGCGACTTGAGGTTCCTCCTGAGTGTGACAGCCCAAGGGTGATTCCCTCTCTCCACCATCATGCAGAGCACATCGTCGCGGCACCTACTGCTCGTCGAACCACTTGGCTCCCCCTCTCTGCCGCTCCGCTGCGGCCGCCTCATCCACCGAACGCACAGCCGCACGCTCACCCACCGAACGCCGCGGCCTCCCGGGCCTGCTCGGCTCCTCCGTCAAACTTCTCCGACCGCACCATGTCTGTGCCGCCTAGTCCTCCGTGCTCCGCACTGGAGACACCCGATTCCGGCACCTCCGAATACCTAGTCGCACCGTCTCGACTCCCCCCGGAGCTACCCCGGCTGCCGCACATCAGCCAAACGTCGTTTACCTCGATGCGCCACCCCGACCTCCGGCCACCGCCCTTGTTATAGTCGGGGATTCCAATGGATTCCGCCACCACACTAGTTTCCCAATTCCAAATTTGAAGTAGGATTCGGAATCCTCGGGGTGAGGCCTTCATAGCACCTACCCCCAATCATTGATTCGACAAGATTTTTCGCGTCCAAAAATTGGGACGAAAAACGGCCAAGAACAAGAAATTAAGAACGGGGCTCGGGCGTTGGCTATGTTCGTTCGGCCATCACCCCAATTCCAAAATTATAGAATTTAAACGAAGAAATTGTAAAATTTTAAATAAATTTATGAAGGTGAAAAAATTAATCAGAAATCCTACCTCAAATCGCAGTGCGTCGTTGGCGGCGCGTCCACGACGCTCTTGCTTCGATCCGCCAAGGTTCTGGCGTAGGTTGCTCCTTGATCCGACAAAGAACGACGAAGAACAATGAAGAACGATAGAGAGAGATAGAGAGAGAGAGAGAGAAGGGAAAATTTATGGCTTTCCCTTAAATCCACCCCTTAAGTGAATTTATACTCTCTGACACACTGTAGTCGCGCGCAGATTCTGAAACCTCTGTGCCCGCTTATTTTATATCACACCTAGGAAAAACAACCCATTTCAAACTCAACGGAAGTCTCGAATTTCCATTCCGAGGATTCTTTCTAAATTTATTCAAAAACAATTTCACTGATTAAAATCACTAAGTCAATATTTTAAAATGATGATTTTTCCCATGGGTGACATCTCTCACAGCAGGCCCGTGCCCGCAACTTTTACAGCTCACTAGGGTAAACGGCACACTCCAAACGCAACCGTGCCCTCAGATTTCTAATCTGAGCTACCATTTAGGAGAAAACACAACCCCCCCCAAGTGAATATTATAAAAACAAATAATATTTTTATGAAATTTATTCCGGCCACACCGGGCCTCAGAATCGCACATCTTCTCACCTTCTAGCTCTGGAAATATATGTAGAAATATTCCAAACTCTTATAGGGAAAAAACCAGGTCTCTACATCATTCCCTCTTTCAATATTTTCATCCCCGAAAAGAAAAACTAGGAAAAACAACTCAGTATACAGAGCTCACACCCAGCTCTCCCACTTCCAAGAAAACTTGCACAACACCGTACTGGAACAACACACAAACCAATGGGATGGATCGTACTCATAATATCTACTACTTATGATGAAATTCATAGGAACACACACGCACCTCATCATTTGTGGCATGTGGATGACGTTGTGCACCCACTCCTACTATTGGGAGGGTAGGGCAAGATGGTAGGAAACCTCACCATCTCTTGCACGATTCCCAAATAGCCCAAAGAAAGTCAGTGTACTTCCCCGTCTGAACCACTACTTTCCACGTTGCGAATGAAATCATGATTTGTTCCTGGAACATGGTCTCGTGATTCCCTCCTTCAGAATACCCATCTGTTTAAACACACAAGGATATCTGGTCACACAAGTTTCCACAGTCGGTGCAACACAACTGAGACTCTCTTACACGCTCAAAAGTGGATGAGTCAACCCCATCAACTGCAGAATATCTGTACCCTACTGATTCACCAAGGTCAGCTGTAGGGAATCTGACTACTATGAAACTTCCCGCACCTGATGATTCTGGGACTTTTTGCTAAGGGAACCTACTACAACACTTCCATTTTCCCGGAACATAGAGTACCTTGAAGTCATAGTCCTATAGAAATTTCAACAAGCACCGTCGTCTCGGGATCATGTCTCTCTGGGTGAGGGTGCACCTGAGACACTGGTGGTCTGAGAAAACCAAAAAGCGCTCTCCCAGAAGATATAATCTCAATATTCTCAGCACAAGTACCACCACCACCGGCACCTCATAGTGAAGCGCATAGTTCTGTTTATGGGTTTTCCATAACCTGGACCTGTACTTGATAACGGTATCAAGATTGATGTTGAGAATGCAAGGTACCAACGAACAAGGTAGGTGAAAAAACTCATCCAACTGCCATAGGATAGACACGGAAAGAACGTAGAATACCTCACGTGTCTTTTCCCCTCTTGGAAGGAGAGTAATCCCAAAACAGGCAGTCTGACAAACCCACTAGTGACACCTCAAGCAAAGGGGGGTCAAGCAAAAAATCCCCATTGGAAAATCCATAACCTGCTCTAACACTCCACCGCACAACCTTGCCATGAATGCACATGTCAGAGGGACTCATCCAACATACCTCAATGATATCCACTTTGGGTGGTACTAACTCTCCCTCATAGTTTTGATCACATTACAAAAACATGTCTCATTGGGGGAATAACCCCTCTTTCCCATGCATTCAGAGCTACGTCGGACAACACCAAAACAGGGTTACACTGACACCCTATGTCACCCTCAGTAACCCCTCTAACAAGGAGTTAGATGAAAATATTACCTCATGCAGTTTCTAACAAGTTCTATTGAGAAAACTAGAAAAAGACAAATAGCATACCTCTTATCATATCATGTGTTGCAGGATTGTCGACATCCATAGTACCCAGCTGCCCGCGGCCCCATCCGTCAGCTCCTTGAGCCTGACATGGGCCACCTAGTGGTGGTAGAAATACCTTGAAACATCGTCTGCCAACCATATTTCTTCCTGCACTTCTTCCAATGCCACCTCCCTGGGGACCACCCTGTCCTCACCTGGGTATTATTAGATCACGACACTACCTCTATCATGGAGGTATATCCACCAACTATATGGAAAACTCAACACATTTGGTCAAGTAGTCCCACGCCATGTGACCTCGCACACCACAAACATATCACTAGTCCTCCCTGGACTGTCTCAGTGCTCTACGTTGTCCCCGACCATGTGCCTGAGTCTCATCAAGGGGAGACCTCTGGCATCGAGGCCCTGCCAATTGACGTCCCTCTAACAGAAATTTCTCTATCACCAGTGCCTTCTCCAGCACCCAGATATGGGTGAGGATTCACAAGGGAACTATGCTGGCATGAATCTCCTCTATAGAGACCTTTCTCAAACTTTTGTTCTCAGAAGTTTTCGTTATGGACCATGTCCAAAGAGTACCGAGTAAGGTATGCCAACCTAGTCGCGTACTCAACCACTGCCATCACTCCCCACTAAAGCTCCAGCAACTCCTGAAATCGTATATATCATAAGTAGGAGGGGTAGTACGCCTCACGATATAGCTGCTAGAAGTCATCCCATGAGAGTACCGACTCATCATGCATCTGAGCAACCCTGGCTCTACTAACGTCAAAATACTTTGTGGAAAAAGATTGGTTGTCAAATCCACCATCTAACCTGTCAGTGTCTGAACAAGCCTGAAGAGGCAGACCACCAACTCTAGCCAACCCTTCACTGTTTGAGGGTATGGCTCACCATGGAACCTTAGAGGTCTCTGATGTTGGAACTCACGTAGTGCGCCCTGCCTGTGCTCGTCATCGGCCTTCGCTGTCAGTACTATATGCTACTCCACAGATAGAGGTTCTACTGCATGTCCTCCCAGAGAAAGGGTAATCGTATGATGGATCTTGAACTAAGGCCTTGTCACTCACGGAGTTTTCGTCACGAACCAGAGCTAGTATCCTATCTGGCTATCATCATGGAGACATCCTGAATCAGATCAAGGAGTGTCGCGGTCAAATGATCATATATATATCAACAACGATAGGGAGATGACTCAAGAAGGACAGTCAAAGACTCAATCCTATATGATGCACGAACCAAATTCCCTACAACAAGTGTCTCAGTGTGCCGAGTTGACAAGTTGGTTATTAGGGTCCTGGTGAATGGATACATCATTCGTCGCACCATCACTAGACTCCCTGTCCTGAGAGATGCTCTCCAGACACGTTGACACTATTTCCCAAAAACTCAACCAATTTCTTTTTAGGGACGTCCGAACAACGCCCCAAGGAATGAACCACCTCTGATACCACTTTTTCATGACCCAACCCTACTGGTCTCGAGCTGCAACTACACGAGGCCCGCCTCCATAGGCCAAGGGCTGGCGACAAGCGCCAAAGGCGTAACGATCTCGGGGAGGCCTTCGCCTAAGTACCTGTACGCACACACATAGCCCACTCGAAGCAGAAGTACATAGTAATAAAGAAAATAAAAGTAAAAAACAACTATAACCCAACCACAGTCATGAATCAACTTCTAAATAGAACAAGTATAGAGCTGAAAAGTATTGACAAGTAAGCTGAACAGTAAAGGGTGAAACACGCATCCAACTAGAAAGGTGACACAACCCAGCAATAGGTAAACGAAAGTAAAAAAACTTGTGAATATCACACTCGGAAATCATACTACATCCACTGAATGCAACCCAAGATTCTATGTCCTCTACACTCCTTCGTAGTCTCGATCGACCTGTCTATCATCTGCAAGGTCACACTAAGTGCGGCCAAATCCCAAGCAGGGGTGAGTGCAAAGATACTTAGTAGGATGCCCCGAAATATCAAGGGATCAAAAAGGAGATAATAAAACGATGATCAGTAGATAGATCAAGAACTGTGTAAGATTACAAAAGAGAGAGTGAAGTTCAACCCAACAAGAGAAGGGAATCATGCTTGTCCAACCAAGAGGAGCTAGACACGTAAATCACGTGGCATACCCCGTGCATATTTGCCCCTTCTAGAAGGAGAGTAACTGAACCCAAGGAGTGGGAATAAGAGTAGGGTGTATATATATATATAATCAACAAGAAACCCGAACGAGTGTGTAAGGGGATCTCTATATCCATGCTCAGCCCAAGAAAAGTCTCCAACAGTTCAAAGGATATCCATGACTGATACCCTACAATCCCCCATGCCACACCTGCCTCATCGTTGAACCGTACAACCAAGGGTCCCACTCCGATAGTCAAGGAAAAAAGTCACTAATTAGCCTCATAGGAAGGGCTGAGTCTAAAAGAAGTCATCGGGTAACCCACTACCCAACCCTGCTAGAGGGTAAACCACAAGAGTTCATCGGGTAACCCACTACCCAGCCCCGCTAGAGGGTAATCCCCAAGGTTAACAGGTAACCCCCTGCCCAGCCCCGCTGGAGGGTAAACCCTAAGGAAAACGGGTAACCCACTACCCAGCATCGCTGGAGGGTGAACCCAAAGAGGTCAACGGGTAACCCACTTCCCAACCCCACTAGAGGGTAAATCCTAGAGTCAACAGGTAACCCACTGCCCAGCCCAGCTGGAGGGTAAACCCTAAGGTGAATGGGTAACCCACTACCCAGCCGAGATGGAGGGTAAACCCTAAGTTCAATAGGTAACCCACTGCCTAGCCCCATTGAAGGGTAACCCTAAACACCGGTGGGTAACCCACTACCCAGCCCCGCTGGAGGGTAAACCAAGAACAGGTCCAATAACTCTGTACTGTTTGTGCCGTCACTGAGTGTCACTAGCACTGTTACCATGTGTAGGTTCAAAGTGCATAAAAGGAACCTCTGACCAAAGTCCTTTCATGTTTCTACATTTAATTAGATCTTTAAAGAGGCTTTGCATTCCCAAACATATTACACCATTGTAATCCTTGCAGAAAAAAACTTAAGATAGACTGCCTACTCACTGGAAACGGACTCCCAATGAAAAATTTATTCAACACCACTTTATGCCCACACGGCGTCTCGTGGGGCCCACCTATCGGTCCCAAAAGAGGTTGGGAGAACTTCTCCATCGCGATTCTCTTGGAAAAACACTCCAAAAAGACTATTCATACTCCCCAAATGGACGTCTGATGATAAAGTCGCAGAACGCTACTCACAGCTTCAAAGATAGCCTGTGGGGCCCACGCCTCAACCCTTAAACACGTCATGTAGATCGTACCATTGCGTTCCTTGCAGATAACCACGAGTCGTAGGCTATTAATTTTACTTGTACGAACTTATGAAGCATAAGTTGTAAAAACGCAGCATATGTCTGGAAGCCTCTTCGTGTGGCCCATCTCTCGGGATCGAATTTAGGCGGCTAGATTACGCCATCACAATCCCCTGGGAAGAACACTCAGAAATGAGTATTCAAACACCCCAAACTGATGATAGGTGAAAAATTGGTGTTTCACTGTAAAACGTGTGAACCCGAACCTATGGGGTCCGCACCTGGTCTCCAACCTAAATGCTTCGGAAATCATCTCAAAAAGTCTGCACGAGGACTTGGGTCATGCTGCCGCTGATGGTGTATCAATCAGAAATCCTAAACAGAAGTTAGGTCCGACGCAAGATTAATTAATTAATTATTTGCACTAAGCGTGTCATGCCACCAAGCAACGAAACCAAACCACAAAGGTTCTGAACCAAATTTTGAAAGACTGTATCAACTCCAGGGCCACAGTGCCTCTGACGGCGCGTCAAACGGACGTCCGGCTAGCGAACCACGTCTGTCGCAACGTTAATAATAATTTGATATTATTAATTTAAAGAGTTCCAGGTTACCATTTTTTGGGCACAGAACCCAAAATCCCCAAAACCCACTTCAAATAGTCTGCCACACTGACACGAACCCGTAGCCGCAGAAGGCGCATCAAACAGACACTCTCTTTAGAAGTTACGTCCCCTCGAACACAAGGGGCCCAACCGGACCGGTTCACCCCTACCGGCCCGGTCCGAACCGTCGGCCGGAGGCCCAGCCGCGGGTCTGGCCCGAATCGCCACTCCAGCAACACCGGACCCCCTCGGGTCTGGTTCTTTAAGAAGACCGTCCATTTAGTCGGTCTTCATCGCCCGGCAGGACCCGCACTTTGTGGGTCCTTGTCCGCGGCGCACCCCTGAGGTCAGCACATTGGGGTTCCTCCCAAGCGCGACAGACCGAGGGTGACGCCCTCTCGCCACTGTCCTGCTGAGTGCACCATCGTGGCACCTGCTACCTGTGGTGCCGCCTAGCTCCCCCACTTTGCCGCTCCACTGTGGCCGCCTCATCAGCCGAATGCACCACCGCACGCCGGCCAGCCGAACGCCGCGGCTGCCCTGGCCTGCTCGGCTCCTCCACCTGACTCTTCCGACTGCACCTCGTCCACACCGCCAGGTCCTTCTTGCTCCACACTGGCGACACCCAACGGTTGCACCTCTGAAGCTCTGGTTGAGCCGCCTCGGATCCTCCCGAAGCTACCCTGGCCACCACACACCGTCTGAACGCCGTTTACCCCGCTGTGCCACCCTGACCTCCAGCCACCACCCTTTCTAGAGCCAAGGCTTCCAACGGCTGCCTCCACCGCTCCAGTGGCCCAATTATAAATCTGAAGGAGGATTCGGAATCCTCAGGGCGAGGCCTTCACAGCGCCATCCTCGATCGTCGATCTGATAAGATTTGGCGCATCTGAAAATTGGGACGAAGAACGCCCAAGAACGAGAATTTAAAAACAGGGCTTGGGCATTGGCCATGTTCGTTCATCCATCGCCACAATTCCAAAATTATAGAATGTAAATGAAGAAATTGGAAAAATCTCAATAAATTGACGAAGGTGCGAAAATTATTCTGAAATCCTACATCAAATCGGTTGTGCGTCGTTGGCGGTGCATCCACGTCCCTCCTGCTTCGATCCTCCAAGGTTCTAGTGGTGGTTGCTCCTTGATCCGAAGAAGAACAGCGAAGAATTATGAAGAACAAGAGAGGGAGAGAGAGAGAGAGAGAGAGAGATAGAGAAGGGAAAATTTATGGCTTTCACTTAAATCCACCCCTTAAGTGAATTTATACTCTCTGACACACTGCCAGCGGGCGCGGATTCGGAAACCTCTGTGCCCACTTATTTTATATCACGCCTAGGAAAAAAAACCCATTTCAAACTCAACGGAAGTCTCAGATTTCCATTCCAAGGATTCGTTCGAAAGTTATTCTAAAAGAACTTCAGTGATAAAAATCACTAAGTCGTTATTTTAAAATGACGATTTTTCCCCTGGGTGACATCTGTCACAGCCGGCCCACGCCCGTAACTTTTACACCCCACCTATGGTAAACAGCACGCTCCGGACGCAATCGTGCCCTCAGATTTCTAATCTGAGCTACTGGTTAGGAGAAATCACAACCTCACCACGTACATAGTATAAAAACACTTGATATTTTAATAAAATTTATTCTGGGCACACTGGGCCTCGGAATCGCACGCTGTCTCACCTCCTAACTCTGGAAATATATGTAGAAATATTCCAAAGTCTTACAAGGTGAAAACCGGGTCTCTACAACTAAAATTAGATTCCTAATATGATGGGAGCTAAAGTAAGTCATATTATGATTATGAAAACAATGTAATTGAAAATCCTAATTAACATCTATCACATATTTAATTTCCAATTACTTCAACGATAAGGGGGACAACATCACAAATTGATCGTTGAGAAAATTCCCAATTTTATTTATGCCCAAAATGTGGAAAAAAGAACCAATTGAAATTACATAGGGGAACTTGGAGTTGTTTTATGTGTGTTAAAATTACACATAAATTGTCTAGTTTCTGTTTAAAAATGAATAAAAATATTTATGGGAATAATTTTCAATAAAATGTACCATATAAAGTTCAATGTTGTAAATTTTGAAATGTTGGGAATTATCCAATCCATTGCTTTATTCAAAGGTCTAAAAAGCAGGATGATCACTAATAATCTCCATGAAATAGGAAAAAAGGGATTTCGAATGCTGATATGGATCATAACAACTACTGAAAATATAACCACTAGTTATGAGTTGTTTATTTCATGTTATATTTCATTTCGTAACAAATTATAATATCTTATATGTTTTCTATGAACATCGATCTACCACCCAAAATTATTTGGTATGATCAATAAAAAATATATGATTTTGTATCATGAGTTTACTTTTGATGGAATGATATATATGAATCGTTATAATAATACCTTTAGTGTAATTGGATTAAATTCTTTATTTGTAATGGATTTCAATATATATATCCATCCTAAATTGTATTGAGAATGGAATTACCCTCCCTGTAGATTATTTTACTCCAATTCTTACATGTTAAAGGGGTAGGAGTCTTATTTTGTACCATCATCACAAGAATAAATATTATTTCCCTACGAGGAGGTGTATCTTCTCCAAATTATTGATACTAAAGAGAAGTTAATCCTTTATGGAATTACCATTGTTAGATAATTCAATGATTTGTTTCTCCAAGAATTGTTTGTTCATCCTCCTAGATTAGAGGTTAATTTATCAATAAAAATTATACCATGACCAACTAATATTCTTGGTGAATGTTATCAATATAAATGAGACATATTTGGAACCTTCTATGATATATTCAATTAAAGTATGGTTGTGAATAACATCTATGATTGATATCCAGAGTTTCCTTAGACTAGTTAGTCATTATCAACAATTTTTGAAAAAATTATCATGATTGAAAAACTAGATAATCAATATAAAATAAAAAGGATTCATGTTTTCATGTAATGTAATGTTCAAAAACACTTTTACCACTCTTAATTAGTCTTGGAATGTGGTTTTAAATGATTAATGTCACAAGTGAATTTATTATATAGTAAAATAATATTTATATAATCCATTCAAACCCACCCCACCTCAACAATAAATACCACCCATTAGATTTAAATATCCACTCCAAAATCATAATCGCTAAACTTCTGTCCATTTTATGTCCAAAATATTCCCTAAATAGTTCCCTCAAGGTGATATGGTTCCACACTCTAATTTTTTGAAGAAAATACTAATGGGAAGGGATCTCTTTCTCTTCTTTTCCATTCAAGACTCTTCACGGTATTTCAAATTTTTAATATCAATTGGAAATGTTTAAAAGATTCCATAAATGTCCCTTTATTTTCCAATTAATATTAATATAATAAGATATCATGTATCCCATCTCATTATTACATTTTCTTAACCTTTTACTATCTCAAAGTGTATTAAGGGGTCCTCTCCTCTCTTGTTTATTCATGAACCTCCTTTGTGTTGAGACTTTTTTATTCATTTATTCATTTTGGGGATCATTATCCCATATCCCTCTTAAATTCGGTATTATTTAAATTTTATGGTATAACCCTTTAAATCTAATTAATACCTCCCATGATTCATCACATACCCCCTTATGTTACAGATATTACCCAATGCTTTTTCCCTGATAATTTTTTTTTCAACGACCCCTCTTTTCTTGTGCCTTTTGATTTGCAAATGTTCATGGTGTATTATGTTCATAAATATATATCATATTATCCCATTTAATTGCATGTATTTATAAACCCATTTATCTCTCATTATACCATTTTATTAATCTTTATGAACTTTCATTATGTTTCCTAATTGTCACTATGATTTTCCCTGACAATCATTTGTTAAGTATATACCCAGATAGATTATTACTCAAGGGAATTCACCTAGTTGTACCTATACTTCATTTATTTTGTAATTCCACGTATGTAACCCAAATTCCTTAACATTGTAATTAAATATGATAAAAATTATCCGATTTTGAATTTTTTATCTGGATTTGTTTTTGCATATACATGATATGAATAAAATGATTAAACCCATAATTATATAGTTCTCCAATGCATTTGGTATTTTTTTTTCCTTATGATATGTCATGTATTGGATTATGGAGTGAACCTAATCCATTATAGAATGTATTCTGCAATTTTATGATTTCGTTGTAGTCATCCTTGACTTCTGTTTATGGTTTCAAGTTTGAAGTTGTTTCCATATTCCCATGTTTTCATTATGTTCTATTGTTATGTCATGCCTTATTTTTATTGTTTATTATTCTCATACCTTTTATTACCCATTTAAATTAAAAAATTCTAACATGTTTTAATTTCTTCATGTAATGATTTTTTATTCCCTTTATAGGTTTTATAGATCATTCCATTCTTATGTATATCCCCAGGTTATCCAGTGCAGTTTTTAATAAGAGGTTGAATAATATAATCATTTAAAGGATGGTTTTTCTTTAACAATGTTGTTTAGTCCATGTAAAATTTTTATATTATATGTACCTAGTTCTCAAAAACACTAGGATTATCAATCATCTGGGTTGTACAAAGTGTGGTTTTATGAAATAAATAATTATTCAATGTTTAATAATGGTTAGGTTTTTTATATATATCATTATAGGGTGAAAAGATCCAATCAAGTTAATGTTAGATATTTATAGAGTGTCTTTAGAATATAATATTCTCCATTTTCTAGGGATAAAATAGAATATATATGGAGTTTCATTATACCAAATAATCTTCTGATAATGTCATGGATGTGAGATTATGAGGCCGTGTTATTTCCAAAGATAACCATTTATTATATTGTGTATCATTTTTACAATGTGGTGGATATATTAATGTAGATGTATCTCATTGTATTCAAATTGTATGGATTAAATGGTTAAAGTCTCCTAGAGTATATTACGATCATAAAATTCTTTTGAAATTGATGTTTGAATCTTATAACACTTTATTAGGATGTTTATTCAATATGATGGTGTGTGTCAGACTCTAAGGTGATATCTTGAACAAAATATTAGTTAAAATAAATAAAATGGTAATATAGACTTGTTCACAAACTTAGATGAATAATAATATAAATTTATATATTTGAAAAAAAAATTGGCATGGATCTGATTGATGAGAAGATTTTTGAGATTCAGGGAATCTCATCCCAAAGGACCGAATAGTTTAGTAGTGTTGGTAAAATATATACATAATTTAAATCCACATTACATATTAAAACATAAAATATACAAAATAATCCCATTTATTCTTCAATTACTCCCCCATTGTGTAATCTTTCATATCGTTCATAAAATAATTCATAGAATCCTGGTGGAAAATGAAACCTATGAAATATGTGAGCTAAAATTCTTGATAAGGGTACCAATACACCAGAAGATATGAGTAAATATGTCATAAAAATATAAATGTAAATGACTAATGAAAAATACATTAAAATAATAACATGAGCTAGGAAATATAACCACATATATTCTAATATTTGAATAAAAACATGGAAAAAAATAAATAATATCATAATGATGGAATTAATAATTATAGACTTCAAATACACATTGTCGAGGCCAAGACCAATACATTTGAAAAAAAAGGGTAAGGCCTCAGCCAAATCCATATATTTTTTGTCTCATTATATGTACTAATGCATCTGGTGGATGTAGCGGGACCCTTCCATCACCTAAAAAGTCCAATTATTTCTTCATATGAATGGGGTTAAACATAAACAATATATTAATTCCAATTGAAAAACATTCATATGAAATTTGAATACATTAACCATAAAAATTAATGGCATAAAAATACCACATCCACTGTCAAACTGATCATAAACCATTCAATAAAATACCATAAATGATATCATATGAGGTCAACATCAATTAATAAAAATAATCATTAATGTATGATGGAATAGATGAAAATTGTGTAACAAAATCATAGAAAAGTTTTTGAGTATAAAATATTATTAAACACAAATGTAAGATAGTTTCGTATAAAAACACCTTATTTAAAAAGTTACCATTTTAGATAAAAAAGTATCCCTAATATAAGGGAATATGGTTTTATATTTTAGAATATTTTTAAGCTTTTAAATAAAGCAAGGAGATAAATAATATTCACAGTGGTGGGAAAATCATTTTCATTGTGTGTGTTAAAAACATAGAACACTTCTTTTGTCTTTTGTTAAAATCTTCTATATAAAAAATGCAAAAGGATTTAATTTGGAAAAAAAATTAAAAATAGACATAATATATCAATTATAATCCTTTTTATATCCATTTAAATAAATATTTAAAATAATATTTTGAATATTTACATGGAGAAAAAGATTTTATAATTAAATCTTTCAACATTCAAGGTGTCCCATACAACATTGAAAATCTGAATCATAATCCCCATGAAAGAATAAAATTTAAAAAAAATTAAATTACATGATAATTATAAAATTAATTATTTAATTATTCAAAGGGGATTTATATAAAACTCATAAAAGAGGGTTGGTTTATAACATTCAAATATGCCTCAATGAGAGAAGATTGAGATGATGCGCTTACCTTGTGCTTCACTTACTTAAACATTATTTATCCGAATTTATAATGGATTTAAGAATTTTATTAAATTATATAATAACCTTATTAATATTTATTGTATCATATATGATATTATGATATTAGTATATTATTATATCACCTAGTTTTTGATAATATCTCATTATTACCCTTGTTTCGGGTTTTAACTAGTTCATTTTTCTATGCATGTTTTTATCGTGTAAGTCAAGATTTGTATGCATAGAATATATTAATTCCATTACAAAATGATAATAATTTTTTTATGATATTTATTCATTACATACATTTTATATTCATTATTTAATAATTAACATTGAAAATGAATCAAATCACATTGTGAAGACAATAGGTCGTACATGCGCACTAGTGACGATATCAGTACCTTAATTGTGAAATGCTAAGGAAGTGGATAATATATTAATTTTTTCCATTATAAATATAAAATCATAATTATTATATATATCAATAATTTCCATCATTATACCAATCCAATTAAAGTCATGATGAAAAATAGTTTACACCATAGTGTGGAAAGGGTATGTTGTATGTACACACACACGCGCGCGTTGTTTTCATTTTTCACCGGACTGATAAATGGTGGAATACGATTTTCCAATAATCCCAATAACATATTAGAATATATATTATACTTAATTTATTTATTTTACTTATAAAAAATACATTAATAGGTTGTATAAGATGAAATGAACTTTGATTAGTTGGTAAAAAATGATTACCTCTTTTTTGGAAGACGTCCTTTTGATGTCATTTTAATTTATCTAGGTTTGATCTTTTTGGAATACCAGGATATCCATAAATTATATAAGGATTTTTTTAGGATTAATGGGTATGGTTTGGTATATTTATTATGATCAATGTGGTGTGATTAAGTGAGGGATTATGTTTAATTGTATAATTGAGGTGACAAGCTCTTTTGGAAACACCCAAAGTATTAAATTAATATAAATTAATTTTAAATTAAAAATGGCTAAAAGGAGAGTCATTTATATTATAATACGATGATGGGTCAAAATACTCTCAACCAATAGTTTTTAGATAATATTAGGTCACATTATTACACATATTATTATGCATTAATCCTTATTTATTTACATTAACACTTATGGTGACAACATATGTTTTTACTCCTTAAGGGTTAATAAATTTACTATAATATGGAAAGATAAAAAAAATTTACCATTTATTAAACATTAAACAATATCCCAATAATTTTTAAAAATATTATATTTTAATTAATTTTATTCCATTTAATAAATTTTTCTTTATTTCAAAACATCATTAATTTCAATTTTGATACTATTCCTTACATTGACTTTTAAAAAATAATATCATTGCACTATATAACATCAAAAATACATTTAATACATCTTAAATATGTATAGTTAATATATAAAATTCATGAATGGAATAATTTATCTCAAATAGTATTTCTTTTAATATGTTTAACATAATTTATTTGATATTTCTATTAATTAATGAATTACTTCATCCTCATTATGAAAACCATTAAGGTAATAATTTTTTTCTTAAATATTAAAAAATAATTATAATGATTAATATAATATATTATTTACTCCAAAATCCTATTTAAAGTTAAACATATCCGATATATAACTACATATTAAAAATATTTCCCTTGTTAAAAACAAAAGTAGCACAAAGCTGACTTTTCTTTGAATAAAATATTATAAAGTACATATTCTCATCCAATTTCCTGAAACAAGTCAAATAAAAAATAATTTAATATTTAGGGATGAAAAATACTCATCCAATAAAATTCTGATATGTGTAATGATTATTTTCTTATATTTATAATATTATGTTTATCCTTAATAAATTGATTTACCCAAAACTATTGTAATAATAATTACAAATGATATTATTCATCGTTTCCAAAAATAATAGGATCATATTTACTAAATTTAGGAATTTTGATTCAAAATATGGAATCCTTTTTTAAAAATTCAAAACATATAAGTATTTAAAATTAAATTAAAATTAATCTTGTTGATAGAACTAAAAAAATATGTTTTAAATGTAAAAATGTTTAAAAGATTGAAATAGTTTTATATACAAATTCAATGTAAAATTGATTTCAATGAACTATATTGGATTAAATCATAATATATTTATATAAAGATACATTAAAATCTATTAATAAAATATTTTTACACTATAAATTATTTAGATGAAAAAGTTGTTTTCAATTACAATTCAGTATTTTTCACCATTCATCAAAATAGGAAACAAATAAAAAAAATAAAAAAAAATCAACCAAATAAATTTTTATATTCCTCTTTAAAAGAATAATAATATATTATTAGATAGAGTTTATAAATGTTTCAAAAAAATATATTTAAACTTACTGCACCATCAAAAGGTAGGAAAACTTTATTTTTTAAATAAATACATATTTTATACGTAAAATTCGAATTGTTATTATATCATGTGAAGAAAACACATAAGATGGTTGTTAAAAAGTATATTTCACATTCTATATGTAAATTAAATTAATATAATAAAAAATATTATTTTATTATTTATTTTTATAAAACATACTATGAACATTTAAATAGTTTTTTAGAAAAAACATTTCCTTTTATTTTAAAAATTTATTTATTTTCATTTATAACTAATTTGTTAACAAAGAATTAATTATATATAAATGATTAAACCATATGTTCATAATCCATTTAATCGTGTTCATAAACTTAATTATATTGTCTATGAGATAAATTCCATGTTAAATAATTATAATACCTAATTAATTTATGCTTCATATAGAATATCCTGTATGCTATCGAACATAGTGCTTCCTTTTAAAAATTTAAGTTGTTACAGTCTCCCATCCTTTAATAAATTGTATCCTCATAAAGTGAAATTTAACTTCAAAAATCATTATTTGATACATTATCATTCTATTTTTGGAAACCCACGTCATAGATATGATTATTAATAAATCCCCTAAATATGTCGGAAATGGAAATGAGAAAGCAACCACAAAATTAGGCTTTCCGATAGGATAACATTATTCATATGTGCGAACCTGGACATAGAAGAGAAATATAACTATCATGTTATAATGGAAGTTTTAGAGATCATGGCCTTTTTAAATTAATCCATCAAAAAAACATATATTTATAATCCTTTAAAATATCATTGATTTCTCAAGAAGAATATTAAACGGATAATGTATTTGTTACAAAATTATTTTTACTATATATGAGGGATAAAACCTTACTAGATTTTATTCCATGTCATATGTATAATATCATCCTTTAGTTTTTATTAAATATATTTCCACATCATTTCTTAATCCATGATTTGGATATTCAAGATGAATTTTATACCTAAACCACCTTTATCAAAAGATCCATAAGTCGTTCCTTCAACCATTAAATATTATCAGTACCAAAAGGGTTTTCAAAAGTTATCCAATATGAAAAATCATAATTTAACCATAATAAATAATATCTAGATATCAACATAATCCATTCTGTATGTTGTTAATCTTAAAACTCACCCAAAATAGGTCTTTCTAAAATTAAAAGATAGAAGATTTATAATATAGGTCACTAAATTTCCAAAATCAACTTAATATTATATTCTAAAAATAATAATTTCACTCTTAATCACATATACTAAATAAATGAATATTGTGATCACCATAATAACATAATGAAAATGTTCATTCCTTCGAATCCTTATTAAAGAAGTACTACAGTAAAATCCATATATATGTCATAGTTTTTATAACCAGGGAACCATTGATTAAATAATTGTTGAATCCAAATACAAAAGAACATTAATTATTCAAATCCATTCATAGACCATTAACTACACTTCATCTTCTTATTCCTTAATACCTCCATCACATAATTTTTATTTTATATTATATTCATCATCATTAGTATAACCTTTCTAATTCAAACCATTAAATGAAACACAATGCACTATTTTAGAAATACTAATCATATTTATATGATCATGATGAATAATTTGTAGGATATCTAAATCCTGATATTTTCTTAATATATTCATCCTTAGGTTTATCCTAGGTAATATGTGGTATTACCAAATCTATAGTATGGTATCATATACTTGGAATTCTTCTCAAATACAATCATAGAGTTATATACCCAAATTTATTATCTCCTTAATATATTTCCCAAGGTTTTTAAACAAATTTCCTTAATAACAACTATAAAGACCCCTACCCCAGTTTCCCATATACAGTGGTTACTTTATTACATTAGTTTAAGACACAAAGAATCACATCCCAAATGAACTATCACATACATGACATATTTTAAAGTTATTTTTCATTTAATTTCCATTCATGCTTTATTTTGGGTGTTTCCAAAGATTTTATGGAGGAATGGGTGAGTTTTCATGAATTGGGCCAAACCGTGAGCCCAATTCCAGATTTAAAAATAATTTTTTTTTCTTTTATAACTCATTAATTTTTCAACATTTTTCATCCATTCCAATTCCTATTTATCCTACCCTAACCTATTAACACCACCATGTCAATTTGGAGCCTTTATAAATACATAACCAAGGTGTATTTGGGTTTTTATTTAAGAGATTGGGCATGCCCGAAAGCCCAATTCCAGTTTTAAAAATCAAATTTTTTTAATTAATAAATTATTCAATTTAAAGGTTTTTTCAGTGATTCCAAGTTTCACCCAAGCCCACGGAACCTAGGCGAGCGCCCAGCCTCTTTCCCCCTCTTTGGAGCACTTCTTCAATGCGAATTAGTGCATAAAATTATAGGGTTCATCAAATCATTCCGAATTTAAGAGGTAACTTAATTACTTATTTACTCTCTTAATTATTGTTATTTTCTTCCATTATAGTTCCTAATTAACATCCTAATCCTTATTAGAAACTTCCTTGAAGTGTTTACTGTTTTAAATTTTAGCTACTAGTGTATTTGGGGAGATTCTTAAAGATACCTTAAATAAGTGAGTCTTTTTCACTCCTTCAATTTTCTTAGGGTTTCATTCAGTGTTCTTAGGGTTTCTTCACTTATACTTGAGGTTCCTAATGTAAAGAAACTAGGGTTTCAAACATAGGGTTTAACTTTTGGTTTTCTTGGTCAATTCTTGGGGTTTTAGGTTTGATCATGGTCTCTCTTGGTGCGGCGGTGGTGCGATTTGATTTTCGCATGGAGATTCATGGGTTTTCATTAAATTGGTAGGTGATTCCATGTTTATAAAATTTATGTGAATTATCTTGCTGTTTTTTTGATATTTTCATGTTTATTTCATTTTATTATGGCTTCCAAAATTAGTTTTAGTGGCGTTTGTATTGAAAATGAGTTTGAAGTGCCATTGTTAGGTGAAATTGGGGGTTATTCCTAGAAATCTTTTAAGGGTTTAATTGGGGATGCGCTATAAATAGTTAGTTGATTATATTGAACTATAATGGAGATTAAAATCATGTTTTAAATGTTTATACCCATTTTTGTTGCTGTGAAAATGGGTTTTAATGGTGTTTGTGGAAAATGTGATTTTTAAGGGTCATGTTTTTTGTGAAAATAGAGGTTTTACAAAGTTACCATTTCTTGGTTCACTTGGGGCTTCCAAAAAAATGATTTTTTGGTTTAATTGAAATATATTGGGTTGAATTTTATATTTTTGTAATTTAAAATTGTTCACATAGTGTGAAAAGTGTGATTTTTAAAGAGTTTTGGGTGCAAAACAATGCGGGGTTTTGAGAAGAAGTTTTATTGAAAATCCATGTGTTTTGTTGTGTGTTTTAAGTGGTATAAAATGTGTGTAGCTACTGTACTAATTTTATGTGACCATTATTTGTGTTTTATATTAAAATATATTTATGTATCATTCTGAAATTATTTTAGCACAAAGGGGGAATCCTGGGTACCTAGGTGGGGCGAATGTGTACTAGTACGGCTAGTGGACCGAATGGGTTTTGTCCCTGTTTAACCAAGAATTTGGATAATAAAAACTCTAAATAAACTATTTGGATGATTATTTGGGACCAATAGGTTATGGGTATGTTCCATACTAGTGTATCGTGCCCGAGAACATATTTTATTATGGTTACATTACACCGAGGTATGAGGTACATGGGGCCCGAGACTATATAGTGTCTAGGGGTGTTCCCAATTTTTTTTATCATTGTATTTGTGGTATTTGCCATTTTATTGGGGTGTTTTTAGAAGTAATTTTAAGTATATAACATTTCTATTCAAATGTGTGAATTTTCTAAAAAGTTTATCTTGAAAACTATTTGAAATTGAAAGTTCCATTTCTTGGAATTTATCACTATTTTCTTTGCGTATTAAAACTGATTACTTTTTCACATTTTATTGCATGATATTTTAAATAATTGTGTGGTATCTTATTGGGATTAGGATAAAACTCTACTTACACCCCTTGGTTGTAATCATACTTGGTTATGTTTGACTCAGTTAAAGGAAAGGATTTGGGTGGTGGCGGTTCGGGGTGTTAGTTCCCATCCTGGGTGCGGAGTTGTGAAGACAGCTTATGGGTGATGACACCTTGTCATGTGGAGTCCTTGGGGATATCTTGATATAGTATTTATTTGTATTTAGACCACTTTTATTGTCTTTAAACCAATCTATTTATTTCTGGTTTTTTCTTAAGACTTGTTTTGCTTGAAAATTTCATATTTATATTATGGATTGTTTTTAATGTTTTAAGCTTTCATACTCACGTAAATCATTCCCAAACCAAAATTAATTATACTTAGACACTTATGATAGCCTATGGGGATAATTAATTCCCTTCAGGCCTTGTCACAGGCCAGGTTTGGTGCCGGTATTGGTGGAAACCAGATTCGGTTCGTGAAAAAAATTGTATCAAAGGAGATTAATGTTTTGGGGTTATATTGTTATTTTGGGATGAGTCGGGATAGACAGGTGCTAAGACTATCAGGGCTCGGGGTTTTGGTTTTGAGTAGGGTGTCTGTCCCACACCTCTCATGGCAGACCTTGAGTCACCAGTGGATGTTGGAATTTACAGATTTATTTCACTTCCAGGTGAGATGTGTGGGCTGCAGACCACACGTGGACATCAGGCGGAGGTGGAGTAGTTGTTTTCTTTTATTACTGGAATGTGTTTCAATTATTAATATTTTATGTATTTGATTAAAATTTTCATAATTGTTGTATTTATTATTGTTTTGTGACTGTTGTATTTTGTAGCAACATGCCTCCCCGTAAAGCTCCCACGCACCCACGGGAGGATGTTGGAGAGAGTTCTCCCACACTGATTGATCAAAGTCCAGTTGAGGATATGGTTTAGGCTATAAAATATCTAGGGCAGGGACTGACTCCTGATCCTATTATTGGTAGGGAAAAAGAGACAGGTCCTAGAAAATATAAAGCTCAAGAGTTTCTGGAAAACAAGCCTCTTACCTTCTGAGGCATCTCAAAACCCCAGGAAGCAGAGGAATGGTTTTAGAAGATCGAGTGTATGTTTGAGTTTCTGGAAACATCCAAGGATCTCAGGGTGCAGTGTGTCTTCTTTCTGTTTGAGGGTCCCAGCCATAAGTGGTGGGAGTTAGTGCTTCAGACTGGGAAGAATGAGCAGATGTGTTGGGGAGATTTCAAGGTCGTCTTCAATGAACAGTACTTCCCTGAGGTGTTGTATTATGATAGGTCCAGAGAGTTCATAGAACTTGTTCATTGTAATATATCTGTGATGGATTATTCCAATTGTTTCATTGAGTTGGTTTGGTATGCTCCAAAAATCGTCTCCAATGAGTAGGCGAAGTCCTAGAGGTTTGAGAATGGATTGCGACCAGAGATATACTCCTAGGTGTTCTTGTTTAAGCTGAGGACCTATACTGAGTTCATTGATGGGGCATGCATGGTGGAGATTGATAGGAAGGGAATGGATAGTTTTCCTAGTTCAGTATCAGTATTGGGAAGTGGAAGCTCTTCATAGAAGAAAAGGATGCAGGAGGAACATGTGAAGAAAGAATGTGGCAGTTCAGGCCACTCTTCCAGGCAGTTTTTGTCTACTGCATCTGATGTGAGATCGGTCATGTGCCACTAATGTGGGAAGTCGGGGGCACATCCGACCAGAATTTCCACTTAATCTGAAGCCTTGTTACCAATGTAGAGGAATGGTTCATTTACATTACTTTTTCGGTGTGGAACGTCCACTTTCAAGTGGGGCAGGGTTAGTGGATTCAAGAGGAGTGTCAGTGCAGTCTGAGCCATCAATGACTGGGGGATATCGATTTAGTAGCTGTGGTGGTAGGGATATGTCATATTCTAGGTAGATCTAGTTCAGGGCACATCCACAGACTAGTGGTCATCCTCAGGCAGAGACCGGATATCTCCATGCGGTGGATCAGGCACCAGCAGGATCATTAGTGGGACCGTTGACAGTTCAAGGTACCTTTCTAATCGTATCTTATATATTTGATGCTCTTTTTTATACCAGGGCCTTTGTTTCATTTATTTCTGTCTATTTTGATGACATTCTGAATTTTCCAACTGAGTTTATGTCTTTCGCAATGGAGTGGGTGACACCACTGGGAATGAAGGAGTAGGGCCTTAGGTGCCCCTCGTGTGCGCTTTCCTTGTTAGGGGTTGAGATAGAGTGGGACATACTGGTTCTAGATATGGAACTGTTTGACATAATACTTGGAATTTATTATCTATTACACTTCTAGGCACACATTGATTGCTATAGGATGCGAGTGAGTTTCACATCACCTGATGGGAGTCATCAGGTTTTTTGGGGAGAATGGGATCCTGAGTCGGGTCGTGCATGACCTCCACTCCCAGAGTTGGGAAGTCTTACCTTCCAATTATCATCACTCATGCTAGAGGATGAAGGTATTTCCCCTGGAGGTTCACTACCTCATGTAGTGAATGAGTTTTCGGAGGTATTCCCGGATTATTTCTGAGGTTTTCCTATGGAGCGGGGTGTAGAGTTTTTTATTGATCTGGCACCGGGAACACAGCCGATATCACTTCCCTCTTATATCATGGCCCCCACCAAGTTGATGGAATTAAATATATATCAGGATGAATAGATTCCAAAGGATTCATTCGCCCGAGCATATATCCTTGGTCCGCTCCAATGTTGTTTGCGAAAAAGGTTGATGGATCCCCCCAGTTGTGCATTGACTAATGAAAGCTGAATAAGGTAAAAATTAAGAACAAATACCCTTTGCCCAGAATAAATGATTTGTTCGATCAGATGAAGTGGGGAAATTGGTTCTCAAAAATAGACTTCTGTTCGGTCCATCACCATCTTAGGTTGAAGGATTCAGATATCCCTAAGACAGCCTTCTGAAGCAGGTACGACCACTTTGAGTATTTGGTCATTCCCTTCAGATTGACCAATTCCCCAGTGGTCTTTATGGCACTCATGAATAGGGTGTTCCATCAGTATCATGATTCCTTCATTGTGGTGTTCATGGATTAAATTCTAGTATGCTCTGGCTTTGATGGGGAACACGAACATCACTTGAGGATCGTCTTGGGAACTTTACGGGATCACTGCCTCTATGCAAAGTTGTCAAAGTGCACTTTCTGAATCAGGGAAGTGAGATTTCTGGGGCAAGTGATCTCTGAGTAGGGGGATTCTGTCACGACCCGCCTTCACCAAAAGAAGGTAAGGGTCAGCAGATTTCCAGGCCCTTCCTTCTTTAAGTTGAAGGAGAGATAATGACCCCCGAAACCCGCCTTCAATAGGTCCCGGAGTGGCGACTAGCACCAAGGGTATAGAAATTTCTCACAAATGGAAGGCATTACCCTTTTTATTTTATAGGATCAAGAGATAAGGAGTAGAAAACCCAACAACACCAAGGTAGAAAGAAAAGTAAATCCAAAAGTAAACCATTCCCACATGCATGTTTCAAAAGTAAAAGCCACAAATTGCAAAAGGTGACTACAAGGTAAGTACCAAAGGGAAAAGAAAAACAACAATTGTAACTGCTCCAAAGGTCCGAGCTAGTAAGGTCCCGCGTGATCCCCAAAGTCCTCCTGGAAACCTGAAAGCAGTTTTATATACGTAGGGTGAGAATACAAGTACACTCAGTAGGGAAAACTAAAGACTCTCATGCACAAGTGGGGGAACGTACTAAAGTCCCATGATAAAAAGAGTAAACCAAACACCTATTAAGGTAAACTATCCACCCCAGGCCTCACCAAGGCACACTCCCCAAATAACGAAAGTCAAGTAATATATATATAATCAGAGAACATCGATGTTTGGGTACCCCGCCCCACTTTCCCACTGGTTATTGAGACGTCCTACGCATCGGACCAATCCCGCCATTCTCACCGCAGTCTCACTGCCACACCCTCCCCCACACACCTGGGCCACAACCACATGCAGTCCCACTGCCGAAATCCTGCCCGCACACACCTAGGCCTCAACCGCACGTAGTCCCACTACTGAATCCCTCCAGCACACACCTGGGCCACAACTGTCACATGTAACCATGCCTGCAAACACCTAGGCCAGAACAACCACCACCACGTCCGAAGACACCTGGGCTAAAGGATCCACTGCCACACCCGAAGACACCTGGGCCTCATCCCGAAGACACTTGGGAAACCACCTGCTGCACAAACATGGTCAACCACCACACTACCCTTCCCGAAGGTTCTTGGGCTAATAATGGACCTCAGGCCATCACAGCCTACCCGAAGGTACTTGGGCTATTCGGGAAAGGGAGCAGAAAAGGAGCTAATAACCAGCCACTAAGAATAGTGTTGGGAAAAAAACCCTCCCCCATGAAATGGGGGTGTTCGGCACTAAGTGCTCAACTTGGGTGGGGCACGAATAAGAAACACAAAACTACAACTATAGATATAGGTAACAAGAACTCACCCAAGTCTAGGTTTTTCTAACCGGCCTATGGAACATAACACCACTATATCTGAGCCACAAGTCATTACTCTCACCAAAAAGACCCATTGTCCCATTCTTGTTTCATGTTCAGTACTAATGTTTAAGTTTAAGCACTACTGGGCAACTAGTAAGCATAGGCACAAGTCCAGAAAAGTAAACAATCAAACAGAAACCATAACGCCCACACCCGGTTCTCAACAACAGAGGATCCCACCCCAATTTGTGATATAAGAAAGTATCAACCGGTCCTTAAAACTCACAACCACCGAGTGTATAAAGAACAGGGGATCCCATCCCCTCTCACATCTCTAGCCATCGGCCTGAAAGGAAACAACCAACTACCACCACCAACACAAGCATGGCCTTTCCGGTATTTTCAGATTTAAACGACTTAACACACTCCACGATTCAAATTATGTGTGCTCTAACCGGGAGTCATCACAGAAGGGTTGATCCTGGTGGTTTCAATTATTTCAGCCGAATATATGTGATTAACCAATTCAATTTTCACAGTAGGAGATTACAACCACAAACATGCTATTTAAAACATCAGCAGGGGTTCATTAGTGCACAAGCAACGACCACCAACGGCCTCGATTTTCAGAAGGCATAAGCCAGCACAACTCAACATGATAGTCATAGAAGAAACATCATCAAAAGATAAGACAACATCAACGATCACAGTCCCCCTCTCTTTATTTATAGAATTCATCTTTATCTTTAATTAGGTCTGGTTTATCCAATTCTACAGAATCAAAAGCACGCCCACCCCGCATGATACACAAAAGAGAGAGGCAAAGGAGAAATTCCCTACTTGTTTGATCGACGATCGATGCTTAGGTCGGGCGCGGAAATTTATGGATAATGATGCGCCTAATGCACCAGAAGCTATTTGTGAAAAGCCACGATCGAGGAAAAGAGAAACCACAGCTAACCCTTGGTTTATAAGAGCCGGTGACGGTTGGGGTGAAAACGCAAAACCGCCTAAGGTGAGGGGTTCGTGGGTTTACCATGCGGCTCCACTCGTCACAAAAAGGGGGTCGGGTAGTTTAAGCCCACTCATGAATTGAATAAGTGTTTAATTAAAACTCTTATGCACGTTACAGGTCTTTAAAACACACTTAAACAAGTTAGAATAGGGTTTAAAACCCTATTTGCACAAAGGAGCGCTACTAGAAACAACTTGACAAGGCCGGGTGACGTCAATCGGTCTCACCGATCGGTCTCGCCGATCCGTCTCGCCGATCGGTCTCTCCGATCGTTCTCACCGATTGGACTCTCCGATCGGTCTCGCCGATTGGTCTCGCCGATCGGTCTCAATGATCGGTCTCACCGATCGGTCTCTCGGATCGTTCTCACCAATCGGTCTCACCGATCGGTCTCACCGATCGGTCTCTCCGATCGGTCTCACCGATCGGTCTCTCCGATCGGTCTCACCGATCGGTCTCTCCGATCGGTATCACCGATCGGTCTCTCCGATCGGTCTCACCGATCGGTCTCTCCGATCGGTCTCTCTGATCGGTCTTACCGAGACGCCACTCCTTTAGGACCTGGATTTTGGAAAAGGGAAGAAATAAGAGAGTCTGGGTCATCACATCAGATACCTCTCAAACTGTTCTCGTCCTTGAGAATATAAACAAATCAGAAGGGAAGGGCGGGTCCGAACAACCACCCCGAAAGATACCTCTCAAGAGTGAACCTCATCGTTAACTAAATACACTTCCTGTCATGAACCAAGCAACATACCATGCCAAACTTCTCGGGCATGTGGGTTGTGGAGTCTCCTCCCCCATGTCAAGATATTATCTGCTTTGGGCGGCACTGACTCGCCCGCACGGGTTTAATCGCATCTATCTTAATGCGTCTTGATTAGGGGTCGGGTTCTCTCCTTCCCCATAGCTGGGGCTTTTTACACACAGAGGAAAGAAAACCAGTACATTTCATATCCAAAAGACAAAACGTTCCACCACAATAGGTACAACAAGGAACAAAACTCAAAACAACTCCGAGTACTGGGTACGCATTTGTGCTTCCCTCTCCCACGTACTCTCCTCAAGCCTACCATGTCTCCACAACACACGAACCAAGGAGATGGTTCACCCGTGAAGCATCTTTTCTTTGTGATCCTTGATCACCACTAGTCTCTCCACAAAGGTCATGTCTTCCTTGACGTCCAACTCTCCCCAATCAAGGACGTGTGAATCGTCGTGCATATACCGTGTAACGCCCCGACCCCAGCTACCCAGAGTCGGTGCATTACTTCGTAACATTGGCATGATCACAAAATATCAAGTCTCAAAAGACCGATTAGTTTAGTAGCCTTGGAAACACTAGATACATTCATAAGTCTTTCATTACATCAAAAAGTAAACAAACTACAATAACATGGTCTTCATAGTCCACACTCATATCCTCACTGACTATTCTTGAAAGTCAGTCATAATACACTTCTTCACATCCTGGAAAATATTAAAACATTGAAAGGGGTGAGCTCAGATGCTCAGTAAGGATAACAATATTGCTGAAGCTTTTATAAGAAAACATAAGCATTTAAGGCAATGTATAACTAAAACAAAAGCCTTATTGAACTTGAACTTCAGCATAATATGGAAAAAGTAAAATAAAATAATGCCATTACTTACTCACATGGATATTCTACTAGACGAATAATCACATGAAATATCAATAACCACTTTCATAATGAGGGAATGTATAATGCCAGACATTCTGAAACATTTTGTCAAGGCCTCGGCCAAGACGTCTAAAATGATTAAGGCCTCGGCCAAAACCATAAATCAAATTGGGAAAGGGCCTCGGCCAATTCCACGTCTATTTGTCTCATGAGACCTACCGATGCATCGAGGAGCTATAGTGGGCTCCACCCGTCACATATTAAGTCCAATACATTCCTCATATGAATACGTTTAAACATAACATAAATATTCGTATTAAAACTAGCATACGAAATGTCAACAATTTCTCCATAAACTATGGATGGTATAAAATAACACATCCACAGTCAAATATTTCACAAAATGTTCAATGGAAGTTTTGTATCATAAATCAATTTCAATTAAACTTAAAACCCATCAAAGGATGTTGACATGGATGAAATCAAAGCTATTTGAGAGAAATATCTATCCTTTTTGAAATAATTTAAAAGTCCCATAATTATAAAATAAAACATTTACTTTGAAAATATTCTTATAATCTTGTTAGGGAAGCTTCTACGAAGTTATAATGGCGGAAAATAGCCGCACCCGCCGTATAAGTAAAAAAACATTCTTACCTTAAATTTGTCAAAAAGGTCAAAAAGTACATTGTTTGGAAAACGACGGTAAGATTCCTTTCAAAAACGTATAAGGGTATAAATGACTTTAACCCATTTTCCTTTTAATAATAAAAATGTTTTGAAAGACATTTTTAAGAAACATGGATGTGGATGATAACGAGGTCCCAGTAGATAATTATGTATAAACAACCTTGGATAATGAAGAGGTTGTGAAGTAAACCCTTACCTTGTACTTTTCCTTGGTTGGGGTAGGTTAACCTCCTATATAATGGTGAAATAATTGTTATTAAATTATACAAGAATCATATACATTCATATGATATCATATATGATCTTTTAACATTGCTTTGTTAACAATATCTTAGATTTATCGTTGTTTCGGGTGTTAACTTACTCGTTTTCTTTTATATGTTTTGTTACGTAAGTCGTGTTTTTCATGGATAGGTTGTATCTTATTCATATCCAGAATGATATCATGTCCTTAAACATTATTTTTAAATCAT
Organism: Viscum album; assembly: GCA_963277665.1. Classification (NCBI taxonomy): domain Eukaryota; kingdom Viridiplantae; phylum Streptophyta; class Magnoliopsida; order Santalales; family Viscaceae; genus Viscum; species Viscum album. The sequence goes on along the minus strand of OY728164.1, from coordinate 913,790,427 downwards.
AAAATGATAATTATACTTGAATGGATACGACGGAGAATGAATCTCATCCCGTTCGTGGAGACAGTAGTCCGTACGTACGCACGAGCGACAATATCATTATTTTGATATTAAAATAATATATAATTGGATATTATATCATATATACAGAATCATTATCAGGTTATATTTATTATTTACATGAATTACATATCATTATTATAACCATCTAAATAATAATATATTGAATAACAATTACACCACGACGTGGAGACGGTAAGCCGTACGTACGCACGTATGGTGACATGTCATTCAAATGATGGGTAGAATACTGAATATGGTTGTTACATATTTATAATAACATCACAGTATATAGAAGATACTGGAGTTATAATTTTAGAATTGAAATAATAAACAAAGAGGGAGTGGAAGAAGAAAGAAACTTGAAAGAGGGTGATGAAAATGTTACCTCTTCTTCGGGTTCTTCATTTTGATTTGATCAAAAGGACTCCTTAGGATGGATTTCTGACTAAAGTAAAGCTTCTAGGATGAAGGGAGAGAAGTTGGCAGAGTATTTGGGAAGAGGTTGGCCGAACCAAAAGGCTTGGAAGTGTGAATAAGGTGGTATAGGTGGGGGCCTTTTATAAGAGGAGAGGAGGGGATCTTTTGGAAATATTGAAATGTTACATTATTATACAATGATTTTTCGGATTCTAAGGGTCCCACACTTATATAATTCGTGGCTAAGGTGATAAGGGTTCGAAATCTCCTCATCCAATAGGCTTTGGACAAGTGTAATCCTTCGATTTTGCATTATCTTCTCATTTTATTTAAATCGTTAAATAATGAGGTCATCGCTGCATCATAATGATGTCATAAATAATTTAATTTATTTAATGTCTAAAAATTATAAAAAAAATACTATGATGCAGGAAATATTTTTATCTTTCTAATTAATATTTATAGTCAAAATTTGGATCTGTGTAACCCCACTTAAAAACTGTTTTAGTAAAACAACTCATGTTTGTGTCAATTTAATTTTAACATTAAGTAAATATATATTAATGTCATTTTCCAACTAAAGTGGCTCCATGGGGTCCCCAAGTTGACCCATGGGTTGTCTTGGTCGTCCATGACTCATCCAATAGGAGTAGGACAAGTGTCATGCTCATCTCATATTATTAAAACATTATTTGTACCTTAAACTACACTAATTACCTCTAATCGCGATTAAGAACTTAAAAGTTACTATTCACCAAAAATTTAGTTTAATCTCATTGAACCACATTTTACTTATTAATGACAACCATGTATGTCAGATTTTTCAAAATCAAATCAAAGAAGTGGTAATATTTCATTTAAATGAAAAATCAGTTATTTAACTACCACTTAGTGGTTTCACTATTCATCAAAAATTGAAGTTTTTCAGAACAAAGCCAAAATTTCACCCTAAGCTATAATTGATATTCAGAATTCAAAAATGATGACTATTTTACAAAATTAAAAACATATAAGTTGCATTAATTAATTTTATAATTAATTACCGCTGTTACAAAAAATGGCGTGTTTCTAAGAAACAATTTATATCAAAAGATTAGCAATTGTTTATGTCCGATTTCAATGTTAAATTAATTCTAATGACCACCATTGGATAAAATGGTAAAAATATATTCTAATTATACTTTAAAACCAATAAATAGTATAATTTTAAACTATAAATTATTTTGATTTAAAAAGTTGTTTTTAAGTATTTTTCACTATTCATAAAAATTAGAAGTTCTCAGAAAAATACCAAAAATTCAACATAGGCTAATTTCGATATTCCGAATCCAAAAATGAAGTCCATTTTGATAAATAAAATTTATAAAATTTCAAAATTTAGGTATTACTATTCACAACGGCTAGTTTAATTAGTTGTGGTGTGTGTTAGAGCTCGAGGTTGCGTACAACACACGCTATTGCATTATTCGAAGGGAAACGTACAGTGGAAGCTTGGGGTGTTACATTCTCCCCTCCTTCAAATAATTGCGTCCTCGCAATTTCTAGGGTATTACTGCATAAAAAGACTCGGGTGGTTTTTCAACATAAATTCCTCAGGTTCCCACGTTGCCTCTTCCATTTTATGATTTCTCCACAAAACCTTCACCAGACGAGTCGTCCGGTTTCTCAGCACCTGCTCCCTCACATCAAGAATCCTGACAGGCTCTTCACAATAGGAAAGATCGGGTTCCAGTTCTAATTCCTCATAGGTGAGTACATGCATTGGGTTAGGCATGTATTTCCTCAACAGAGATACGTGGAACACATCGTGAACTTTGGAGAGACTTGGCGGCATTGCCAATCGGTAAGCTACAGCCCCAATTCGTTCTAGAATTTCGAAAGGTCCGATGTACTTGGGACTCAATTTACCTTTCTTACCAAAACGTATGACTCCCTTCCATGGAGATACCTTCAGGAAAACATGATCACCGACTTGAAATTCCAAATCCTTCCTTCGATTATCGGCATAGCTCTTCTGCCTACTTTGAGCTGCTTTATGTGATTTTGGATTACTTTCACCTTTTCCACTGTTTCCTCCACCAGTTCTGGGCCTACAAGTTTTCTTTCACCAACGTCATCCCAACAGGTTGGTGTACGACATCTCTTTCCGTATAACGCTTCATATGGTGCCATCTGAATACTCGAATGGAAGTTATTGTTATAGGAAAATTCTACCAGTGGTAAATATTGATCCCACATACCCTGAAAGTCAAGAGAGCATGATCTCAACATGTCTTCTAAGGTTTGAATAGTCCATTCTGATTGTCCATCTGTTTGAGGTTGATAGGCAGTGCTCAAACGAAGTTCAGTATCCAAGGCCTTTTGAAGACTTTTCCAGAATCTTGAAGTAAAATGAGGATCACGATCAGAAACAATCGATAGGGGTACTCCATGAAGTCTTACAACTTAATTAATATATAGTCTTGCTAGACGTTCAAGTGGTAGATCCTCCCGTATAGCCAGAAAATGTGCTGACTTAGTAAGTCGATCAACAATGACCCATATTGAATCATTCCTTCTAGGAGTCTTTGGTAGTCCCATGACAAAGTCCATCGTAATATTATCCCATTTCCACTCAGGTATGGGAAGAGGTTGCAATACTCCACCAGGATGTTGCCTTCCAGCTTTCACTTGTTGACAAACCATACACCTCGACACAAAATCAGCAATCTCCCTCTTCATATTGTCCCACCAAAAATGTTCCTTCAAATCTCTATACATTTTGGTGCTCCCAGGGTGTATAGAGAAATTGTAACTATGAGAATCATCCAGCAATTCCCTTTTTAGATCAAGTATATCGGGAACACAAAGTCTCTTCCCGAATTTCAAAATTCCATCCTTATACACAAAGTCCTTCAATCTTCCATCATTCACATCTTTAATCTTCTTCTGGAATTCTTCATCATTGGTCTGAGAACTCTTAATCCTTTCTAGTAATGATGGTTTGGCAACCATTTGAAAAAGCATTGATGTTTCACCTTCCCTATTTATTCCCATGTCCATCTTCACTAGATCCATGAAAATTGGATCCCTTTCAATTCTCATCACATTCAAAACTCCATGGTCTTTTCTACTCAAAGCATCTGCCACCTTGTTTGCCTTCCCCAGGTGTTAATGTATCGTGCAATCATAATCCTTGAGTAGTTCAAGCCATCTCCTTTGCCTCATGTTGAGTTCTTTTTGTGTGAAAATATACTTCAAACTCTTGTGATCAGTATAAATCTCACATTTTTCACCATAGAGGTAATGTCTCCATATCTTTAAAGCAAAGATCACAGCTGCTAACTCAAGATCATGAGTAGGATAGTTTTGATCATGAATTTTTAGATGTCGTGATGCATAGGCAATGACCTTATGATTCTGCATAAGGACACAACCGAGTCCTTTCTTCGATGCATCACTATAAATAACAAACCCATCATTCCCCGATAGAAGAGTCAATACAGGGGCATTGACTAATCTTCTCTTTAGTTCTTCATAACATTATTCACACTCTTTTGTCCAGACAAATTTAATCCCTTTACGTGTGATCTTTGTCAATGGGTTAGCCAATCTGGAAAAATTCTGGACGAAACGTCGATAATAACCTGCTAAACCAATAAAACTGCGTACCTCAGTTATACTTGTCGGTGCTGGCCATTATTGGATTGCCTTGGTTTTAGAAGGATCAACGAAAATTCCATCCTTAGAGACAATATGTCCAAGAAAAGAAATCTGATGAAGCCAGAATTCACACTTGCTAAATTTCCCATATAATTCATGTCTTCTAAGAGTCTTCAGGATAATGCGTAAGTAATTTTCATGATCTTCGTGGCTTTTGGAGTATACCAAGATATCATCAATAAATACCACTACAAAGTCATCAAGATATTCCATGAAAACTCTATTCATTAGATCCATGAAAACATAGGGTGCATTAGTCAATCCAAAAGGCATTATTGTAAACTCGTAATACCCGTACCTTGTTCGAAATGCTGTCTTTGGAACGTCTTCCTTCTTCACACACAACTGATGGTATCCAGACCGAAGGTCAATCTTTGAAAAGTATTGAGCTCCATGCAGTTGGTCAAACAAATCATCAATGCGAGGTAGGGGATACTTATTCTTTATTTTTATAGCATTGATCTCCCAATAATCAACGCACAACCTCATAGATCCATCTTTCTTCTTAACAAAAAGAACAGGGGATCCCCAAGGAGAAACACTAGGGAGAATAAATCCCTTATTACTCAATTCCTCTAGTTGTTTCTTTAGTTCAACTAATTCCACAGTGGCCATTCTATAAGGGGTCTTCGATATGGGCCTTGATCCAGGAATTAAATCAATGGAAAACTCAACTTCTCGTTCTGGAGGATGTCCAGGTAAATCTTCCGGAAACGCATCAACATATTCTCTCACAATAGGTACATCCTCTATTTGAATATTCCTTTCCTCATTCTCAGTAATTTCCTTCTCTTCCTCCCTAATAATTGAATTTAGTTGAGCTACTGGGGGTGGATCTAGATAAGAATTATGTGGCGACGATTCTGCTCTAAAGATAAGGTGTTCCTTATCATCATCATCAAGAATTGTAACCTCTTTCCTCTTACAATAAATTTTTGCATCATGGTCCGAAAGCCAATCCATACCAAGGATTATATCAAATTCAATCATGGGTATGACGATGAGATCAGCAGGTAAAGAACATTTAGGTGCTCTAATGGGAACTAATCGACAAAACTTTGTTGCAACAATACTTCCCTTAGGGGTTTTGACCGACAACTCCCTTGTTAAATCAAATTGGAAATATCTAATTTTCTTAGAAAACTGGGAAGATATGAAACAATGCGATGATCCAGAATCAAATAATGCATTTGCTAAACTTGAGGAAACCATTAAATTACCTGCCACCATGTCTTTCGGAGCTTCCACCTCAGCAGTAGTGATAGCATAAGCCTGGCCTTGATCCCTTGGCCTCTTCTGAGGTAAGTTCCCCTGACGCTTAGGACATTCATTTGCATAATGTCCCTTCTCTCTACAATTATAACATTCCACGTTGACAGCCGCTTTCTTTCCCTTGCATTCATGAGCTTGGTGGCCTTTTTCACCACACTTGTAACATACTCCTTTTCCTTTTAGAAAGGCACCAGGGTGCTTCCTACCACAATTATCACAGGGTGGAAATTCATTTCTACCCTTCTTCCTTATTTCCTTATTTCCTTTCCCAGAGTTTTCAGCGGATCTCTTCTTATCTTGCTTTGATTTAAAGTCATAAGACTTAGAGAATTCCTTTTCCGTCTTGATAGCGCACGAGACAATACCTTCGTATGAAGAGAAGGTTTGTGATACTAAAGCTCGAAAGAGAAATGGTTTCAACCCATCAAAGAAACGATCAGTCTTACTTCTTGGGTTACGTATGTAATCTGTAGCATACCTTGCTAACCTTGTAAAGTTAGCCTCATACTTTGAGACATTCTCATCCTCCTTCTGCCTCAGACTCAGAAATTGCCTTTCCATATCCGCTCGATGGTCCCGAGGAAAGTATTTTTCTAAGAATATCTCTTTGAACTCCTGCCATTCCATGTTTTTTAATTCATCATCTTCCTTTGTGTTTTGAATTAGTGACCACCATTGATCGGCATCTCCAGTGAGGCGGTAAACTGCCATGACAACATTCTCCCTTTCATTACACCCCAAGGCATGGAATATTTTCTCTAAGGAATTTATCCATTGCTCAGCTACTATAGTATGTGTACTCCCATTGAAGGTTGGTGGTTGTTGCCTCATGAAACGGTCTAGCATTGATCCTCCACGTTGCAGATCAGGGTGCTCCATACGAGTAAGGTTGTTATTCATAACCTGCGTGAGTTGTCCCAGTACGGTGAGAAGCTGATCAGCACCAGTTGTATCACTAGCTCCACCATAATTATCCTGAGCAGGAGGGAAATCCCTACACGGAGTGCGTTCATTGATACGGTTTCCATTCCTTCCACTAGGCACCATTTCTAAATAATGGCATAAACTAGATTAGTTCATGAATCAAAATACATAATTCCATACTTGTAAAACACTTAACATAAATTAAACTAATTACGGATATAATCCATAATTATAAAAATGTTTTCTTAGAGGAAGTATATACTCGTAACCCTTCATAGTGGTTTGTAAAGAAAATGGGAATTATCCAAAGCATATCCCCCGGGAGTGTCGTAACCAAGAGTGCAGCAAGGCCCGTTGTCGTGCACCAGTTCCCATTCGAGTCTAGCTCAAAGCGGTGTTTTCGGGTTTTACCCCTAGGTACATCTGTGCTAGAGCCGCCTCTACCTGCTTGTATCCAGATAGGGATGTATTGCTCGGAAAACTCACAACATCTCTACAATACCAAAATTCTAGGAAGTTCTTCTATACTAATCCTCAAAGTCTATCTTCGGGATATGTGCTCTAATCAGAGTTTATCTAAATCTAGCTTCCAAGGTTAGTACTAAACTGCCTCTGATACCAACTGTAACGCCCCGACCCCAGCTACCCAGAGTCGGTGCATTACTTCGTAACATTGGCATGATCACAAAAGATCAAGTCTCGAAAGACCGATTAGTTTAGTATCCTTGGAAACACTAGATACATTCATAAGTCTTTCATTACATCAAAAAGTAAACAAACTACAATAACATGGTCTTCATAGTCCACACTCATATCCTCACTGACTATTCTTGCAAGTCAGTCATAATACACTTCTTCACATCCTGGAAAATATTAAAACATTGAAAGGGGTGAGATCAGATGCTCAGTAAGGATAACAATATTGCAGAAGCTTTTATAAGAAAACATAAGCATTTAAGGCAATGTATAACTAAAATAAAAGCCTTATTGAACTTGAACTTCAGCATAATATGGAAAAAGTAAAATAAAATAATGTCATTACTTACTCACATGGATACTCTACTAGACGAATAATCACATGAAATATCAATAACCACTTTCATAATGAGGGAATGTATAATGCCAGACATTCTGAAACATTTTGTCAAGGCCTCGGCCAAGACGTCTAAAATGATTAAGGCCTCGGCCAAAACCATAAATCAAATTGGGAAAGGGTCTCGGCCAATTCCATGTCTAGTTGTCTCATGAGACCTACCGATGCATCGAGGAGCTATAGCGGGCTCCACCCGTCACATATTAAGTCCAATACATTCCTCATATGAATAGGTTTAAACATAACATAAATATTCATATTAAAACTAGCATACAAAATGTCAACAATTTCTCCATAAAATATGGTTGGTATAAAATAACACATCCACAGTCAAATATTTCACAAAATGTTCAATGGAAGTTTTGTATCATAAATCAATTTCAATTAAACTTAAAACCCATCAAAGGATGTTGACATGGATGAAATCAAAGTTATTTGAGAGAAATATCTCTCCTTTTTTAAATCATTTAAAAGTCCCATAATTATAAAATAATACATTTACTTTGAAAATATTCTTATAAGCTTTTTAGGGAAGCTTCGATGAAGTTATAATGGCGGAAAATAGCCGCACCCGCCGTATAAGTAAAAAAACATTCTTACCTTAAATTTGTCAAAAAGGTCAAAAAGTATATTGTTTGGAAAATGACGGTAAGATTCCTTTCAAAAACGTATAAGGGTATAAATGACTTTAACCCATTTTCCATTTAATAGTAAAAATGTTTTGAAAGACATTTTTAAGAAACATGGATGTGGATGATAACGAGGTCCCAGTAGATAATTATGTATAAACAACCTTGGATAATGAAGAGGTTGTGAAGTAAACCCTTACCTTGTACTTTTCCTTGGTTGGGGTAGGTTAACCTCCTGTATAATGGTGAAATAATTTTTATTAAATTATACAAGAATCATATACATTCATATGATATCATATATGATCTTTTAACATTGCTTTGTTAACAATATCTTAGATTTATCGTTGTTTCGGGTGTTAACTTACTCGTTTTATTTTATATGTTTTGTTACGTAAGTCGTGTTTTTCATGGATAGGTTGTATCTTATTCATGTCCAGAATGATATCATGTCCTTAAACATTATTTTTAAATCATCAAATGATAATTATACTTGAATGGATACGACGGAGAATGAATCTCATCACGTTCGTGGAGACGGAAGTCCGTACGTACGCACGAGCGACAATATCATTATTTTGATATTAAAATAATATATAATTGGATAGTATATCATATATACAGAATAATTATCATGTTATATTTATTATTTACATGAATTACATATCATTATTATAACCATCTAAATAATAATATATTGAATAACAATTACACCACGACGTGGAGACGGTAAGCCATACGTACGCACGTATGGTGACATGTCATTCAAATGATGGGTAGAATACTGAATATGGTTGTTACATATTTATAATAACATCACAGTATATATAAGATACTGGAGTTATAATTTTAGAATTGAAATAATAAACAAAGAGGGAGTGGAAGAAGAAAGAAACTTGAAAGAGGGTGATGAAAATGTTACCTCTTCTTCGGGTTCTTCCTTTTGATTTGATCAAAATGACTCCTTAGGATGGATTTCTGACTAAAGTAAAGCTTCTAGGATGAAGGGAGAGAAGTTGGGAGAGTATTTGGGAAGATTTTAGCCGAACCAAAAGGCCTGGAAGTGTGAATAAGGTGGTAGAGGTGGGGGCCTTTTATAAGAGGAGAGGAGGGGCTCTTTTGGAAAGATTGAAATGTTACATTATTATACAATGATTTTTCGGATTCTAAAGGTCCCACACTTATATAATTCGTGGCTAAGGTGATAAGGGTTTGAAATATCCTCATCCAATAGGCTTTGGACAAGTGTAAGCCTTGGATGTTTCATTATCTTCTCATTTTATTTAAATCGTTAAATAATGAGGTCATCGCTGCATCATAATGATGTCATAAATAATTTAATTTATTTAATGTCTAAAAATTATAAAAAAAATACTATGATGTAGGAAATATTTTTAGATTTCTAATGAATATTTATAGTCAAAATTTGGATCTGTTTAACCCCACTTAAAAACTGTTTTAGTAAAACAACTCATGTTTGTGTCAATTTAATTTTAACATTAAGTAAATATATATTAATGTCATTTTCCAACTAAAGTGGCTCCATGGGGTCCCCAAGTTGACCCATGGGTTGTCTTGGTCGGCCATGACTCATCCAATAGGAGTAGGACAAGTGTCATGCTCATCTCATATTATTAAAACATTATTTGTACCTTAAACTACACTAATTACCTCTAATCGCGATTAAGAACTTAAAAGTTACTATTCACCAAAAATTTATTTTAATCTCATTGAACCAAATTTTACTTATTAATGACAACCATGTATGTCGGATTTTTGAAAATCAAATCACAGAAGTGGTAATATTTCATTTAAATGAAAAATCAGTTATTTAACTACCACTTAGTGGTTTCACTATTCATCAAAAATTGAAGTTTTTCAGAACAAAGCCAAAATTTCACCCTAAGCTATAATTGATATTCCGAATTCAAAAATGATGTCTATTTTACAAAATTACAAACATATAAGTTGCATTAATTAATTTTATAATTAATTCCCGTTGTTACAAAAAATGGTGTGTTTCTAAGAAACAATTTATATCAAAAGATTGGCAATTGTTTATGTCCGATTTCAATGTTAAATTAATTCTAATGAACACCATTGGATAAAACGGTAAAAATATATTCTAATTATACTTTAAACCCACTAAATAGTATAATTTTTCACTATAAATTATTTTTATTTAAAAAGTTGTTTTTAAGTATTTTTCACTATTCATAAAAATTAGAAGTTCTCAGAAAAATACCAAAAATTCAACATAGGCTAATTTCGATATTCCGAATCCAAAAATGAAGTCCATTTTGATAAATAAAATTTATAAAATTTCAAAAATTAGGTATTACTATTCACAACGGCTAGTTTAATTAGTTGTGGTGTGTGTTAGAGCTCGAGGTTGCGTACAACACACGCTATTGCATTATTCGAAGGGAAACGTACAGTGGAAGCTTGGGGTGTTACATACCGACAGAGCTGGGACACATGGAAGACATCATGTATCCTTAGTAGCGGCAGTGGCCACACTAGCTGGTAAGACACTTTGTCGACCCGCCGCAACACTTGGAAGGGTCCGATGAATCTGGGAGAAAGCTTACTCCCCTTACCGAACCTCCGCTGCCCACGCCAAGGGGAGACCTTTAAGAACACGTGGTCCCCAACCTCAAACTCCAAGGGTCTCCTCCTGGTATAATGATACGAATTCTGTCGATCCTGGGCCACCTTCATCCTTCCACATATGAGTTGAACCTTCTCTGCCATATCCTACACCACCTCCGGACCAAGGATGTCTGCCTCTCCTACTTCATTCCAACACACAGGCGAACGGCATGTCCTCCCGTACAAAGCTTCAAATGGGGCCATGCCAATGCTATAGTGGTAGCTATTATTGTAGGAAAACTATACCAGAGGCAATTGTTGCACCCATGATCCTCCTGAGTCCAGAACACATGCTCGCAGCATATCCTCCAAGGTCTAGATGGTGCGCTCTGTTTGTCCATCTGTCTGGGGATGGAAAGCAGTGCTAAGGCGTAACTGGGTGTCAAACGCATGCTGTAATCATCTCCAGACTCGCGAGGTAAATCGTGCATCCCTATCCGAGACTATAGACCTCGGAACCCCATGCAACCGCACCACCTCATCCACTTACTTCCGTGCCAAGGAATCCACAGCACTAGACTCCCTGATCGCCAAAAAGTGAGCCGATTTCGTCAACCTGTCCACTACCACCCAGATGGCGTCATACCCTCCTTGGGCCTTGGGTAGTCCCGGGACAAAATACATCGATATGTCATCACACTTGCACTCGGGGACATCTAGAGGCCGTAGTAGGCCGCCTGGAACTCAGTGTTCATCCTTCACTTGCTGACACACTAAGCACTTAGCCACAAACTCTGCCACCGCTTGCTTAACTCCGGGCCACCAAAACTGCCTCTTCAAACCCTGGAACATCTTGGAAACTCTTGGGTGTACTGCCAGGGGTGAGTTGTGGAACTCACTGAGAACCTTGTCGTGCATCGCCTCCGGAACAAACAACTTTTTCTGGAAAAGAATCTGGTTCTGACCATCCTCTGTCCATCCTTCCGGAGCATTGCCCTGGTCAACTTGGTCACGCATCACTTCACACTCTAGGTCTCCCCACTGAGACTCCTCCACTTTCTGAAACAGGGATGACTGCACTGTCATCTGATATAGGAAGCCTCTGCCGCTATCCATCTTCGCATCCAGGTGTAAGGCAGCCAACTCCTCCATTTCCTTCTAGGTATCCGCCGACTCTCAGACAGCATCCTTCTGCATCCTCATGCTCAAGGCATCGGCCACCACATTTCCCTTTCCCTCAGTATAAGAGATTTCGAAGTCGTAATCCTGGAGTAACTCCACCCATCTCCACTTTCGCAAGTTTAAGTCCCGCTGGGAGAAGATATACCTCAAGCTTTTGTGGTCCGTGAAGACCACAAAGCGTTCCCCGATGAGGTAGTTCTGCCATAACTTTAGCACAAAAACGACCGCTGAAATCTCCAGGTCGTGGGTGGCATAATTATGCTTATGGGAACGCAGCTACCTAGATCCATAAGAGATCACCCCTTGTCGCTGCATTAACACGCACCCCAGTCCCTATCCTAAAGCATCACAGAACACTTCATAAGCTGCCCCTTCTTCTGGTAATCTCAGCACTGGGAAACTGACCAACTTCTCCTTCAGATAGCTGAAGGCTGACTGGCACTACTCACTCCATACGAAAGCCTGGTCCTTCTTGGTCAGAGCTGTCAAAGGGGCTGCTACTCGGGAGAAGTTGGGTACGAATCTCTGGTAGTAACCCGCCAGCCCGAGGAAACTTCGGACTTCTGCCACATTCTTGGGTGCTTCCCAAGAAACAACTTCCTCCACCTTTGATGGGTCGACCGCTACCCCCTGCTCAGACACTACGTGCCCGAGGAAGTGCACATCTCATGTCCAGAACTTGCATTTTGACAACTTCCCATAGAGCTGGTGCTGTCGGAGGACCTCCAAAACTGTCCTCAAGTGCTCTTCATGGTCCTCCTCTGATCTAGAGTAGACCAGGATTTCGTTGATGAACACAACCACGAACCGATCCAGGTACTCCCGGAAGATGGAGTTCATAAGCCCCATGAACACAGCCGGGGCGTTCGTAACACCGAAGGGCATGACTACGAACTCGAAGTGTCCATACCTGCACCTGAACGCTGTCTTCGGGATGTCACTCTCTTTCACCCTCAGCTGGTGGTACCCAGACCGTAGGTCGATCTTCGAGAACCATCCTGCCCCTTTCAGTTGTTCAAAAAGATCATCTATCCTTGGGAGAGGGTAGCGATTCTTGATCTTCACCTGATTCAACCTTCTGTAGTCTATGAACAACCTAAGACCACCATCTGCCTTCTTTGAAAATAGGACCGGAGCACCCCATGGTGACGCACTCGGACGAACATAACCCCTCTTCATCAGATCGTCAATCTGTATCCGCAACTCCTGTAGCTCTGAAGGTGCCATCCGGTAAGGAGACATCAAGATTGGACGAGCGCCGGGCTGCAGGTCTATCCCGAACTCGATATCACGTCGAGGGGGTAGAGTCATAACCTCCTCAGGAAAGATGTCCATAAACTCACGGATGATCTCTGGCACTTCCACCATTTTAGCATCTACTGATTCTACTGTCATCTCGGTCAACAAGGAGAGGAGAGGTTCCTCTCTCCTGTTTCCCTTCGGACTGCTCCACTCTCCGGTGAAGGTAACACGCTGGTTGTCCAAGTCAGAGAACACCACCCTTCTCTGGAAACAGTCGATGACGGCACACACAGAAAATAGAGAGTTGATGCCTAGGATGACATCGTATGGCTGAATCTATAGCAGAAGAAGATCCCTAACCGACTGATGTGGCCCTATCATCAGTCTATATCCCCGACAAACAAACAACAAGCTGGTCTGACCTCCGACTGGTGTGCTCAACACCAGGGGCACTGGAAGTCTCTCTACATCTAAACCCAGGGCACGAGCTAGGCTGGGTGCAACAAAGAAGTGCGAAGCTTCGGTATCAAACAAGGAATAAGCAAGAGTGCTAAACAGACTGATCGTACCTCGAACAACTTCTGGCCCTACTGGAACTGCTGCCTCTGTGGCGTGTAACTGTCCACGCCCAGCTCCCCTGCCCCTCGGCAGTCATCCACCTCCCCTACCACACCCTGGTAGAGGTCCCTGTGAAGTGCCCTGAGGTCGGCCTGCTCCTACGTCTGCCCTCGGAGGAGCGGGAGCTCGCTGTCCCTGCTGCTGCTGCTGGAAAGGTCTGGCTAGAAGCTGCTGCTGGGGCGGGTGCTGGGGCTGACTGCCACTACTGTACTGCACCTGGTCCGGGCACTAACTCCATATATGCCCAGGGCTCCCACAGATGAAGCATCGCGATCCCGAGCCCGTAGGAAAAGGGCAAGGACATGGGGATCGAAACTGAAACTGCTGCGGCCTACTCCCTGCGGGTCGGAACCTAGGGGGTCCTGACGCTGGAGGTCTGGTGCTGACGGCCTTCCCCTTCGATGGTCCCAGCTGGATCCCCTCTCGCGACACTTCTCCTAGAGCATGCATCATCTCCACCACTTCGGCCTTCTTCTGGACCTCCAAGTACGTCGGCAGGGTAAAGGGGGTAATAGCATACTAGAGGGAGGGTCGGAGTGCCTCCTCTAGACGTCTTTCCCGAGACTCCTCGTTGGGAAAGAGGTCCGGAGAAAAACGTAGGAGGTCCTTGAACTTGATCCCTAACTTCCTCACGGACATACTCCCCTGCTGTAGGGAGAGTAGTTCCTACCTCTTTTCTGCCTTCATCGTCGAGGAGAGGAATTCCGCCCGGAACTCCCTCTCGAAGTCCACCAAATCCACCTCAAACTCCCTCCTCTCCACCAGGTAAAGCGTCCACCACTGACGCGCCGCTCCCCACATCTGGATGACGGCCAGAGGAACCCAGTACTCGGTCGGGGCCCGAATCAGGCCGAAGGCTATAACTAGCTCCTCTAGCCAGCCTTCTGTCTTCATATCGGAGGTGTTTCCCTCATACTTCTCGAGGGCCTGTCACTGGAAGGCTCGAAGAGCCTTCTGCCACTGGTCATCCTCTTCCTCTCGATCAGCTCTCTGTTGATCGGCCAAATTATTCTTCGGGGCCTCGATCACCTGTACCACACGTGGTCTCCTTCCAGGTGTCATAGCTACAAGGTAAACAAGGAATGCCTAAGCCCAAGTAGTGCAGAATATCGTTCTTAAAACTTCTTAAAATTTAATTTATTCTTAATTCCCAAGATATCCTAGAAACACAAGAACACAAGTCATTATGATGCATGTACCTTTCCTAGGGTCTCTACCCTGCAATCAGTGTGGCCTCACTTGGTCGTTCGGTAGGTCCAGAGTCCTTGCATCGGATCACGGGGGGGCTAAAATCATGTGTCCTAGCCGGTCTTCCCTGGCCTAATTCACTCTCCAAGGTCACCCAACACCGTTGCCATACCATCCCATGAAATCCTCACTATTCCTAACTACATACTCCATCCTATATCTCAACCACTGCCTCTGATTCCATTCTGTCACAACCCACCTTCACCAAAAGGAGTGAAGGGTCAGCAGATTGTCAGGCCCTTCCTTCTTTAAGTTGAAGGAGAGATAATGACCCCCGAAACCTGCCTTCAATAGTTCCCGGAGTGGTGACTAGCACCAAGGGTATAGAAATTTCTCACAAATGGAAGGCAATACCCTTTTTATTTTATAGGATCGAGAGATAAGGAGAATAAAACCCAACAACACCAAGGTAGAAAGAAAAGTAAATCCAAAAGTAAACCATTCCCACATGCATGTTTCAAAAGTAAAAGCCACAAAGTGCAAAAGGTGACTACAAGGTAAGTACCAAAGGGAAAAGAAAAACAACAACTGCAATTGCTCCAAATGTCCGAGCTAGTAAGGTCCCGCGTGATCCCCAAAGTCCTCCTGGAAACCTGAAAGCGGTTTTATATACATAGGGTGAGCATACAAGTACACTCAGTAGGGAAAACTAAAGACTCTCGTGCACAAGTGGGGGAACGTACTAAAGTCCTGTGAGAAAAAGAGTAAATCAAACACCTATCAAGGTAAACTATCCACCCCAGGCCTCACCAAGGCACACTCCCCAAATAACACAAGTCAAGTAATATATATATAATCAGAGCACATCGATGTTTGGGTACCCCCCACCACTTTCCCACTGGTTATTGAGACATCCTATGCATCGGACCAATCCCGCCATTCTCACCA
Organism: Viscum album; assembly: GCA_963277665.1. Lineage (NCBI taxonomy): Eukaryota > Viridiplantae > Streptophyta > Magnoliopsida > Santalales > Viscaceae > Viscum > Viscum album. The sequence continues at coordinate 913,774,560 of OY728164.1, read as the reverse complement.
CAGTCCCACTACCACACCTGCCCGCACACACCTGGCCCACAACCACACGCAGTCCCACTGCTGAAATCCCGCCCGCACACACCTGGGCCTCAACCGCACGCAGTCCCACTGCTGAATCCCACCTGCACACACCTGGGCCACAACTATCACATGTAACCATGCCTGCAAACACCTAGGCCAGAACAACCACCACCACTCCCGAAGACACCTGGGCTAAAGGATCCACTACCACGCCCGAAGACACCTGGGCCTCATCCCGAAGACTCTTGGGAAACCACCAGGCACACACACCTAGCTAACCACCACACTACCCCGCCCGAAGGTTCTTGGGCTAATAATGGACCTCAGGCCATCACAGCCTGCCCGAAGGTACTTGGGCTATCCAGGAAAGGGAGCATAAAAGGATCTAATAACCAGCCACTAAGAATATTGTAGGGAAAAACACCCTCCCCCATGAAATGGGGGTGTTCGGCACTAAGTTCTCAACTTGGGTGGGGCGCGAATAAGAAACACAAAACTACAAGTATAGATATAGGTAACAAGAAGTCACCCAAGTCTAGGTTTTTCTAACCGGCCTACGGAACATAACACCACTATATCCGAGCCACAAGTCATTACTCTCGCCAACAAGACCCATTGTCCCACTCTTGTTTCATGTTCAGTACTAATGTTTAAGTTTAAGCACTACTGGGCAACTAGTAAGCATAGGCACAAGTCCAGAAAAGTAAACAATCAAACAACAACCATAACGCCCACACCCGGTTCTCAACAACAGAGGATCCCACCCCAATTTGTGATATAAAAAAGTATCCACCAGGCCTTAAAACTCACAACCACCGAGTGTATAAAGAACAGGGGATCCCATCCCCTCTCACATCTCAAGCCATCTGCCTGAAAGGAAACAACCAACTACCACCACCAACACAAGCATGGCCTTGCCGGTATTTTCAGATTTAAACGACTTAACACAGTCCACGATTCAAATTCTGTGTGATCTAACCGGGAGTCATCACAGAAGGGTTGATCCTGGTGATTTCAATTATTTCAGCCGAATATACGTGATTAACCAATTCACTTTTCACAGAAGGAGCTTACAACCACAAACAGGCCATTTAAAACATCACCAGGGGTTCATTAGTGCACAAGCAACGACCACCAATGGCCTCAATTTTCAGAAGGCATAATCCAGCACAACTCAACAAGATGGCCATAGAAGAAACATCATCAAAAGATAAGACAACATCAACGATCACAGCCCCCCACTCTTTCTTTATAGAATTCATTCGTTATATTTAATTAGGTCTGGTTTATCCAATTATACAGAATTAAAAGCACGCCCACCCCGCATGATACACAAAAGAGAGAGGCAAAGGAGAAATTCCCTACTTGTTTGATCGACGATCGATGCTTAGGCCGGGCGCAGAACTTTACGGATAACGATGCGCCCGACGTACCAGAAGCTGTTTGTGAAAAGCCACGATCGAGGAAAAGAGAAACCACGGCTAACCCTTGGTTTATAAGAGCCGGGGATGGTTGGGGTGAAAACACGAAACTACATAAGGTGCGGGGGTTGTGGGTTGACCACGCGGCTCCACTCGTCACAAAAAGGGGGTCGGGTAGTTTAAGCCCACTCATGAATTGAATAAGTATTTAATTAAAACTCTTATGCACATTATGGGTCTTTAAAACACGCTTAAAAAAGTTAGAATAGGGTTTAAAACCCTATTTGCGCAAAGGAGCGCTACTGGAAACAACTTGACAAGGCCGGGTGACGCCGATCGGTCTCCCCGATCGGTCTCGCCGATCGGTCTCATGGAGACGCCACTCCTTTAGGACCCGGATTTTGGCAAAGGGAAGAACCAAGAGAGTCTGGGTCATCACAGATTCATTGGACCTTGAGAAGATTAGTGAAGTTATGTCATGGGAGGAGCCAAAGAATGTGTTCAAGATTAGGATCTTCCTTGGCCTGGCTAGTTATTACATGAAATTCGTTTGGTATTTCACTCATCTTGATTCACAGATGACCACACTCACCCAGAAAGGGGTGAATTTTGTATAGGTCCCAGAATTCCAGGAATCATTCGAGGAGATGAAGAGGTGGTTGACTACCACCCTCGTGCTGATTTTTCCAGAGGTTGTAAAGGGGTATGTGGTCTATTGTGATGCTTTAGGTATGGGTCTTGGGTGCGTGCTTATGCATTATGATCACATGGTGTCATATGGTTCTCTCCAACTCTGACCACACAAAAAGAACTACCCAACCCCTGAATTGGAATTGGAAGTGGTGATTCATTCTTTGAAGACTTTTCATCACTACCTTTTTTGGTATAAGTTTTTGGTCTACTCTGATCACAAAATTTTGGCTTATATCTTCTCACAGAATGACCTCAACTTGGGGCAGCGTCGTTGGATCGAGTACTTGCAGGGGTTTGACTTTGACATTGTCTATACCCCAAGAAAGGGTAATGTGGGGGATGATGCTTTGAGAAGAAGAGTTTCTGTTCAGGCTTTAAGGAAGTCCAGTGATGAGTGGACTTTGATGGGGCTATTTTCTCATATGCATGTAGAGACTAGGGAACATAGTGGAGGGGAATTCTTGGAGAGCGTCCAGTTGAATCCTTCTCTGTTGGAGTCAATTCAGTGGGAACATCCTAGTGATGAGCTTTATCAGTGGTCGAAGTAGTTTATTCATGGTGGGGAGACATCCTATGATTGGTCGTCGTCTCTCGGGGGTATCTTGTGCTTTAAGAGCCGTTTAGTACTGTCATTATCTCTACAGAAGTTGGTGATATAGAAAAACCACCAGTATTATTGGGCTGTCCATACAGGTGCCACCAAGATGTATTATGATGTTCGTCGGTAGTTCTAGTAGTTTGGTATGATATGAGACATATCATACTTTGTGTTTAGAAGCTACACATGCTAGAAGCTGAAAGAAGAGAATCAAAGGACCCCCGGTTTGATCCATCCATTACACATTACTACTTGGAAATGGGATGATGTTTCCATGGAATTTATTGTTTGCTTACCTTGTACACCTCAGGTTAATAATTCTCTTTGGCTGGTGATTGATTGTTTGAACAAATTAACCAACTTCATTCTGATCATAGATACAGCTAATGTGGATGTGTTGGTCCATTTGTATCTTCAGAAGGTGGTGAGACTGCATGGAATACCATCAGCAGTTTTCTCAGATCGAGACCCCCGTTTCACTTCTCGATTCTAGTAAGGACTTCATAAGGCCTTGGGGTCTCATATTAAGATGAGCATGGCATACCATCCTCAGAAAGATGGTTAGACAGAGCGGGCGAATCAGAATTTAGAGGACATGCTCCGTGCATGTGTCCTGGACTTTGGAGGTTCTGGGGATATCCATTTGGGTTTGGTTGAGTTTTCTTATAATAATATTTACCAATACTCAATTTTAATGTCTCCTTTTGAGGCACTCTATGGTCGGCCTTGTTGGTCCCCCCTATGTAGGACTGAGGTAGGTAAGACCTCACTACTAGGGCCAAGTCGAATGCAAGAGACATCTGAGAAGGTCAAGTTAATCACGAAGTGTTTATTGACAACTCATATTCTCCATAAATCATATTCTAACCATAGTTGTTGAGACCTATAGTTTTCTATGGGTGACAATGTTTTCTTGAAAATGGTCCCTCATATGGGCCATCGTCGATTGGGGAAGAAAGAGAAGTTGACGTTGTGATATATCGGCCTTTTTGAGATCATCGAGCATATTGGAAAGGTGGCATATAGGTTTTCCTTACCTTCTTAGTTGATGTCCATCCATGATGTCTTCCATGTCTCCCAATTGAAGAAATTCTACCCAGATTCGTCCCATGTGCTGAGTTGGGAAGAACTGGAGATAGATCCTGACTGGTCAGTTTTTGAGAAGCCAGTGCAAATAGTGGACTCCCAAGAGAATGTTCTTTGAGGGAATTATATTCCTCTGGTCCGGGGTCATTTGAATCATGGTAATGATACACATGAGACATGGGAGTGGAATTCATGGGTTGAGGAAGAGTATTCGTTCCTGTTTTCAGATCAGGCTTCAGGTTGACTTTCCAGGATGGAATGTTTTCATAGTGGGGATAATTTTCATGTACATGATATATTTTAAAGGTAATTTTCATTTAATTTTCATTCATTCTTTGTTTTGGGGGCTTCCCAATATTTTATAGAGTAATGGGTGAGTCTTCATGAATTGGTCCAAACCGTGAGCCCAATTCCAGATCTAAAAATAAATTTTTTTTCTTTTGTAACTCATTCATTTTTTAAACATTTTTCATCCATTAAAATTTCTAATTGGCCTCCCCTGGCCTATTAACACCACCATGTCAATTTAGTGCCTTTATAAATTCATAACCAAGGTGTATTTGGGTATTTATTTAAGTGATTGGGCCTGCCCAGAATCCCAATTTTAGTTTTAAAAATAAAATTTTTTTAATTAATAAATTATTCAATTTTAAGGATTGTTTGGTGATTTCAATTTTCACCCAACCCCACTAAACCCATCCATGTTCCCAGCCTATTTCCCCTCTCTTTGGAGCACTTGTTCATCAAGAATTAGTGCATAACATTATTAGGTTTCTCAAATTGGAAAGAATTGAAAAGGTAAATTTATTCCTTCTTAAAACTCTCAATTCTTACTTTTTTCTCCATTATACATCCTGCATAACCTCATCATCATTCATCGAAACTATCTTAAATTTTTTACTATTTTAAATTTCATCTACTCGTGTACTTGGGGCGATTCTTCAAGATCCCTCAATTAAGTTAGTCTCTTTCACTCTTCTTTAAATTTTCTTAGGTTTTCAGTCATTTTTATAGGGGTTTCTTCCCTTGTCCTTGAGTTTCATAATGTCCTTATACTAGGGTTTCTATCCTAGGGTTTAACAATAGGTTTTCTTGGTCATTTATTGTGGTTTTAAGTTTGATCTAGGTCTCTCTTGGTGCGGCGGTGGTGCGATTTGAATTTCACATGGAGATTCAAGGGTTTTCATTAAATTGGTAGCTAATTCCATGTTTATGCAATTTATGTGAATTATCATGTTGTATTTTTGATATTTTCATGTCTATTGCATTTTAGTATGGATTCCAAAATTAGTTTTAGTGGCGTTTGCATTGAAAATGAGTTTGAAGTTCCATTTTTAGGTGAAATTGGGGGTTATTCCTAGAAATATTTTAAGGGTTCAATTGGGGATTCCCTATAAATACTTAGTTTATTATATTTAACTATAATAGGTCTTAAAATAATGTTTTTAATGTTTATCCCCTTTGGTTGTTTCTGAAAAAATGGGTTTTAATGGTGTTTGTGGAACATGTGATTTTTAATTGTCATGTTTGTGTGAAAATGGAGGTTTTACAAATTTATCATTTTTTAGTTCACTTGGGGATTCCCAAAAAAATGATTTGTTGGATTTATTTAAATATATTGGGCTGTATTTTCTATTTTGGTACCTAGGTGGGGCATATATTTACTATTACTGCTAGTGGACCGTATGGGTTTTTCCCTGTTTCACCAGGAATTTGGGTAACGAAAACTCTAACTAAACAATGTCAGTGATGATTGGGTACCACTTAGTTATGGGTATGTTCCCTAATAGTGGCTTGTGCAAGAGAATGGATTTTACTATGGTTACTTTACACCGAGGTATGAGGTACATGGGGCCCGAGACTATTTAGTGCCTAAGGGTGTTTCCGATTTTTTTTCTCATTGTATTTGTGGTATTTTCCATTGTCTTAGGGTGTTTTTTGAAGTAATTTAAAGTAGCTAACATGTCTATTTAAATGTTTAAATGTTTAAAAAAATTATCTTAAAAATTATTTTTAATTGAAAGTTGTATTTCTTGGAATTTATCACTACTTTTCTTTACGTATTAAAACTGCTTTCTTTTTCACATTGTATTGCATGATCTTTGGAATCATTTGGTGGTATCATATTGGGCTTAGAATCACACCCTACTTACACCCCTTGGGTGTAAATTAAAACTGTTTTCTTTTTCACATTGTATTGCATGATCTTTGGAATCATTTGGTCGTATCATATTGGGCTTAGACTCACACCATACTTCCACCCCTTGGGTGTAAGTAGACTTGGTTGTGTTTGACTCACGTAAAGGAATGGATTTGGGTGGTGGCGGTTTGGGGTGTTAGTTCCCATCCTTGGTGTGGAGTTGTAGGGATGGATTGTGGATGATGACCCCTTGTAATGTGGAGTCCTTGGGGATGTCTTGCTACTGTATTTATTTGTATTTGGACCACTTTTATTGTCTTTACACCAATGTATTCAGTTCTGGTTTTTTGATTAAGACTTTTTTGGATTGAAAATTTCAGATTTATATTATGGTTATTTAAAAATGTTTTTTGCTTTCATACTTGGGTAAATCATTCCCAAACCTAAATTAATGATACCTGGGAATTTTTTCCAGCTCGTGGGGATAGGGAATGCCCTTCTGGCCTTGTCACGAGCTGGGTTTGGTGCCGGTATTAGTGGCGACCATATTTGGTTTGTGACATGACCTAATTCTTTTGTATTGAAATCTACATTAGATTTAAACACATCAAATACACAAATAATTCCATTGAGTCTTACATTTTTTCCACATTGTGTAACCATAAATATCATTCATAATATAATTCTTTGATTCTTGGGAAAAATTAAACATATGAAATGGGTGATCTCAAATGCTCAGTAAGGGCAAGCATACAATAGTTGTAATGCATAAATATGGAATAAATAAAATGGAAAGAAAAATAAATGAAACACATAACATTTAAATAATCACATTAAATAGGTAACTTAATCATGCTTATTCTACCATTTGAATAATCACATGGAAATCAGTAACTATTCTAAAAATTGGAGAATTAAAAATATTGGACATCTGAAACACATCATCGAGGCCTCATTCTAGACATCTAAAAATAAATGGAAATGACCTCATCCAAATCCATATCTGGTTTATCTCATAAAACCTATCAATGAATCGAGGCGATATAGATGGGCCCTCTCATCACATACTTATTCCAATTAATTCCTCATATGAATAGGGTGAACCATGAACAACATAAATATTCATATTGGAAAACTAGCATATGAAATGTGAATACTATAACCATAAACTATGAATGGTTTCAAAATAGCACATCCATAGTGAAACTGATCATAAAACATTCAATAAAATATCGTATATGATATTATAAAATAGAATCCTCAATTAATAAAATTATTCAAAAAAGGTGTTTAAATAGTTGAAAATACTATAATAAAATCATTCATTTTTTTAATAAAAACTCTTGTTAAACACATATGAAAAATAGTTTCGTATAAAAATTCCCTTTTATCTTAAAAATAACCATTTTCAATACCAAATATCAAAAAAACAAGGGAATAGGTTTTTTAATTTATGAAAACATATAAGTTTTCATTGTAATCTAGAAATCAAATAATATTTTCGATGGAGATAATTTAATTGTCATCGTTCAAGTTAAAATATAAAACATTCCTTTTTGTCATTTGAATAACATTTCTTATAAAACACATAAAAAATATTCCTTTTGAAAAACATTTAATTATATTAAAAATAGACATAAAATATTATTTTATAATACATTATTTCCATATAAATAAATATGTAAAATAATATTGAAAATATTTACAAGGATAAAAAAATTTGATAATTAAAATTTTAAACATCCAATATTTCCAATACCACTTCAAACATTTTAATCATAAGGCCCATGATATAATAAAATTTTTCTTAATGTTAAATAAAAGTATAATTAATAAATTAATTAAATGATAATTAAATTGGTCTATATATACACCTCATAAAAGAAGGTGGTTGTTTAACATCAAATTATGGCTCAGTGAAACCAGATTGAGATGAAGTCACTTAAATTACTCTTCCTTTAGTTAAGTGTGATTTAACATTTTGTGTAATGGGTTTAAACATGTTATTAAATTATATCAAAAAAAATTAATATTTATAATATCATATATTATCTTATAATGTTATTTTAACAGCTATTTGTTGATAATATTTCGTTATTACCCTTGTTTCAGATGTTAACATCATCATTTTCCTATGATTATTTTGTCGTGTAAGTCTTATTTCAAATGAGTATGATATATTCATTCATCTATAGAATAATATTAAGTTAATTACTATAATATTTATTCATTATATATATTTTTATAATAATTATTTAATAGTTAACTTGGAAAATGAATTACATGACATCGTGAAAATGGTAGGTTGTATGTATGCACAGGTGACAATAAAATTTGATTAATTGTGAACGTGTAAAGAATTGGATAGTATGTTAATTTTTCCTAGAAAAAAATATCATGAAATAATTTTCATATATAACCATTTAAATATTAATTATATACATCCAAGTAAATTAGTGGTGAAAAACAGATTACAGTAGCGCGTGGATACAGTAAGCGGTACGTGCACACACACAATGTTATTATTTTTTGTAGGATGGATAAAAGGTAAAATATGGTTGTCATATAAACATGATAATATCTCCTAATATATATGATACTATAGATATTACATTATCATGGAAAAAAACATTAAATGGAAGTATAAGAATAAATGAGCATGGTTGATTTTGAAAAAGTGATTAACTCCTCTTCGGCAGACATTCGTAAGAGCTCTTCTTATGAGATATAGGGTTTTTTTTAATAATAAGGCCTCCAGAACATGTATAAAGATACTAGGATGATAAATTTTTAGTTTTTTTGAGTTATAAGGATCAATGTGGTGTTAATATTTGATGGTTGAGGTGCCCTTTTCTAATTTGGGTGAGGGGCTCTTTTACAAACTCTCAAAATATTAAATTAATATAAATGTTTTTTCTATTAAAAAATGAACAAAAGTGAGATATTTCAATGATATTGTGAGTATGGATCTAAATCCTCTCATAAAATAATTTTTATAAAATTTTATGTCACATTCTTACACATATCTTTTGGATATAATCCTTATTTAATTATTTTATCACTTACTGGGACGACATGTGATTTTACACCTTAAGGGATAATATAGTAACTATAAAATGAAAAAATAAACATAAATAGATCATTATTGACCTTTTAATCCTTATCTATATAAGTTTTATTAGTTTTATATTTGTATGAACTTCATTCCATTTAATAAAATATTTTTTATTTTAAAATATCATTAATGTAAATTTTGAAACTTTTCATTACATGGACTTTCAAAAAATATCAATACAGAATATAACATCAAAAAAACCTTCAAAACATTCATAATATTTCTAGTTAATATATAAATTTTTTTTAAGGCATTAATTATATAAGATTTTATTTATTTTATTATTTTTAAAATCATTTATTCGATACATCCATTAACTAAAAAAACTACAGCATCATCATTGTGAAAGCTTTTAAGTTAATTATTTTTTATTAAGAATAAAATAAATCATGTTGAAGATAAATATTATATATTTAAAATTAATATTTATAGTCAAAAATATCTCATATATAACCAGATATTAAGAATATTACTCATATTAAAAAAAATTATAACAATGTTGACATTTCTTTGAATAAAATATTAAAAATGTCACATTCTCATATAGTTGGCCATAAATGATTGCTAAAATGATACCTTAATTATTAGGGATAAAAAATAATCATCCTATAAAATTGGGACTAGTATTAGTTTCATTTTTTAATATTTACAACATTATTTTTATCCATAATTACCCGATTTACTCTTAGCAATGGTAATAAAATTTACCCATGTTATTATTCATATTATCCTAAAAATAAAATGATACTATATAATAAATTATGGTATTATGATTCCTAATATGGATTTATTTTTTCTAAATTGAAATTATATAATTAGGTAAAATTAATTTAAAATTAATATCATTGATGGAATGAGAAAAAAAGTAAAGTAAAGATGTTCAAATAAATGAATTTTTTTATCCAAATTCAATGTGAAATTGATTCCAATTACCTACATTGGAATAACTGAAAAACATTGATCTAATTATGTTTTAAAATGAAATAATAATTAATTAAAAACTATAAATTATGATAAACCATGCTTCAATTAAAATTCAATATTTTTTCCTATTCATCATAACCTGTAACTTATCATAAAAATACCAAAATTTACACCAATTTAAATTTAGACATTTTAATTTAAAAGAATATTTTTTTAAAAATATATATAATTAATTTTTCAAAAAATATATTTAAAACAAGTATTCCAATAAATTATAGAAAAAATCCTTTTTTACAAAAATAATTCTTTTATGAAAAAATATTAGATATTTTCTTATATCATATTTATAAAACACTTAAAATGAATGTTAAACATTAGATTGAATATTATATATATATATATATATATATTTCAACAATATAATAAAATAAGGATTATTTTATTATTTATTTTTATAAAAACACACTTGTGCACATTTAAATATTTTTTTCTTAAAAACATTTCCATTTACTTTAAAAGGGGGTTTATTTTAATTTATAGCTAATGGGTCACCAAAGAATTAATTATATATAAATTTGTGAACCATATTTTAATAATTTAGTGAATCATGTTCACACCTATCATTATAATAGATATGACATAACTACAATATTAAATAATAATATTTATTTGTTCATATAAGATTGATGTTTCATACCATGTACACTATTGAACACTGTGTTAACTTTTAATAAACTTGGGTTGTTACAACATACATATATGTATTCATTAATACATATAGATATATATTTAGATAATAATAACTTTTTAAAACATTTATTTTTGAAAATATACATTAATACATATAAAAAATATAAATATCTAATCATTTAAATATTTATGAAAAAGTATACATACATACATACATACATACATACATATATATATATATATTAATATATCATTTTATAATTAGTAAATTCATTTTAGAATGTGGTAATGTCTTTCCAAAAAATGTGTACATCAAGGGATTTGGGAAGGGGTTGAATCTCAATTGGCTTGAAATAATAGGTAATTTCATGGAATATGTTGGGGGTGGAGGGGCTTGAGGTGAGATACAGCTAGCTAAAGCGTGGTGGGGGTATTAATTGGACCAATTTTTTATTTCACAATTTGAAATTATTTAAAAATATATTTATAACTTTTATCCATGTTAGAAATTATTGATGATAATATCACATTTCTTTTTATTAGCACATGGAATATTAATTATTTTTTGACATTGATAAAATACATTTCAAATGATGATAAAATACAATTTTTCAGTCATTATATGGGAGTTCTAAATCAATGGATGAACACATATAATGGGTTCCCTGGTGTTTGTGGATGGAATTCCTTGGTAGACAATTAATCACATTGTGGAGAATAAGAGCCACAACATTGAGTATGGATGGGGTCTGAAGGTGGTGGGGAGATAGGGGTGTTGTAGTGAAATTTTTTGGAATATGGGGAGGTCGTGACTCAACGGTGGGAATATTTTTCATAGGGAAACAATGGGGTGTATGTGTCATGATTCTATTATTAGTCTACATCAAGAGGGTGGTTCTGAGGTATTGAAACATCTATCATAGGAGGGAGAGTTATTCCATAACCCAAGGGACATTCCACAATATATCCTAGAAAGGGTGGTCACACTAGGTCATAGAGGTGTCACACCATGGATGTGGACCCTAGGAATCAACCCATATATATTTGTAGAACAGGTTGTATCATTTCTAAGAGTGTAATGTCGATTCATGTTCTGCAAAGGTAGGGTATTCATTGTAAAATGACTATCACACCCAAGGAGGTTTCTAAGGAAATATTGTTTTAATAAGGTTATTATTGAAAAAGTATGGTGTCTTATATAGAACTCTATTAAGCTCCCTCGATTTAATTTGAGAAAAGGAATGGTTGATCCCTCTTTGTCGCTTCTATTACTCCCCCTTTGGAGACTCTTGGATCCATGTATTAATAGAGAGCTTTATAAAGATTATTTTAGGTATGATTTCTCTATTTCCCATTCTTATTATCCTCTATTGTTTTCTATACTTTGGGTTCAACATGTTATGTATTTTTTAGAGATGATTCTAATGGAGAATGTTTTGATCTACTAGATTGATTGTAATTTTGTATTCTGATCATGGTGGAGGTCCTAAGAGGAGGTATTCATGCCATAATTATTTTTTTCCTTATTTAATATTTCTAAGTTATTATATATGTGTTTTTAATTGAAATTGGGGTGAATTGGACACAAATTCATGTAAATGATGGATTCCATGTAGCCGAGGTCTGGGTGATTATCAAAAGTGGATAGTTACCTAATTATAATCTTTTTAGAATAGTTATATTTTATATTTTTTGGAATTAATTATTCCATTATGGGGCATTTGTAATTCTAATTTTATTAATTCAATAGTGTTAATGAATGGGATAGGTTCCAATGGACTTGAAGGAGGTCAGTACATGTTTGATATTGATTTAATGATTACCGATTCAGTATGGGATCTTTAAATTATTTTTCTTGTTATTATTAGTAAATTGATATTTTTTTTATCATTATTATTATTCTATTGTCATGCTACATGAAGTGTGTGATTTTTTCACCATAAATTATGATGGGACCATATTAGTCTCTTAATCAATTAGGAATATATATCATGCTAAAAATTTCATTAGAGGAGCATTGTTCTAATGAGTTCCAATGGACTTTTTATGTTTAGGATGGTGGCATGAGTAGAATTTTCAAAGTATATAATATTTTTTTAACATGTTATTTAAAAAAAGTGATTTTATTGAATATGTATTAATTTTGAAGATGGTTTTAAAATGAAATTTAAATATAAAATGGTTGATTCCCATCAATGAATTTGAATTTTCACTTCAAAATGAGTATGGGTATTTTATTTTTAGTTTTCACGGTAAATTTTCCAGGGGCCTAATGTAAGAAATGAAAACATATGAAATAATTTCCAAATGGCTCGTTAAAAGGGATTCAATTATTTTTAAAGGAAATATGTGGGATCATTGGTTTATAGTTTTTTTGGTCTTGTTAACCACATATGAGAGATTCACTTTTTTCTAAATCTTATTTTTTTTACTCTGATTCTTATTTACACTTTTAGGGTATGATAATCTTGTTACATGCTGATTCATGGTTACAAGAATTAGCCAAACAGATTTAGTTTTGGAGTCAAAGGGTATTAGTTGGATCAGATAAATGGTATTGCAACCTTAGAGTTATGAATATAGAAATTGTATTTAGAATAATGGAATAATGAATCATTCCATTAGGTGTGGTACAGCTATCCCCCTAGAAATTTTTTCCTAATATGAGATGATGGGATTGGAAAAGACTTCACAAAACTAGTTCTATAGCCTATGAGCTGAGTAACATGTCCCAACACATGTGGAGGATATTGGTGAATGAAACAACCATAATGGCGGAAATAAATATTTGTTAATGGGGTATCTAAAATCCACCAATTTGAGTCATTATTCTTACAATGCTCTATTGTGTCACTATAGCTATTGTGATACTTATAGAGTATATGTGATACATGTTATTATATATTTATTGGGATGTGTGACCAACCATGAGTGAGATGGTGTGGTGGGGAATTTGATAATGGAAATGATATGTGGAAAACATTTAGTGACATGGTGTGATTTAGGACTTGGTATCAGTTACGATTTGGTACTTGATGGGCACCTGGAAGGTTCAATGGTTCTGAATGAAAGTGGTTAAGCATGTGCCAATAATCATTCTATGAAATTCTTTAGAAAAATATCCAAAAAATGAATATATATATTCCCTAAAATCTATATAAATCCTGTAAAAAACAATACATCTTGTAATAAATTTTTATAAATAATAATTACATGATTTTTCATTTCTTTCAATATTTTTTAATTGGTTGTACATTCTTATCTTTTCATTATTGGATTATAGGACCCATGTGTAAACTCCCTCGAGAAATGATCCACACATGCTCCATGTGTTGAAAGTGATCATAAAATACATCATTATGTCTCATTTATAATCAATTACATATTTATTTATTATTATTATTAAATATGCATGATGAGTATATTCAAATTTATATATGTGGTACAGATTGTGTAATGCTACATCACCCACATGTTTTCATCTATTTAGAACAAAATAGATGGTTTATTCATACTTTTCATTTATTAATTAATGATTTTAATGAATTGTAGACCCAATGGGTAGTAACATATGATGAATGATGGTGCATCAGGCTTCACCTATATAATGTTAATGGGTTCTATTCATTCTATCAATTTGAGTAGATTGCATTCATCTAGTGTTTCGGTGATCATTAGTTTTTTGCAATGTTGATAAAATTATCATCTTACAACTATATTGTTTTTCTCTCTAGATATGTTTCAAGAACCCCTTTTGGATTTTTTTTAATCCTTATGAAATTTTTAGGGATGTAATATTTTTTTATACCTTAGAGGTAAGAATCATTTCTTTGATGTTTCAGTGATCTTTTCCTAGAGTTCTTCACTAAAAAAGATGTTGGATTCTATTGATATACATGGGTTCTTAGAATTTTATAATACTATATTTTTGTTAATTTAAATATATGTTTGGATTCATGAAGATAGATAATACTAATTTGGGTTTTTTACCACTTCTAAATAAAATATTATGACAAATATAAACCCATCAATTGTATCAGAGTAACTTTCTTCAAGATTTACAAATGTTTGAATCACTAGTTTTGAATAATATTCTGTGATTAAAAATATGAAATACATATCCCAAAAAATATATATATATTTAGTTTTAAAACATCTACACAGCCTTGAATCTATGTAACATTAATTGAAGACTACCTTTACACTGAGGTTCTTTGTCAAGGTAGCCTCTACATTATCTTCACGTTGATATGAAAGCATAAGAGTTATCATATAATAACTAATACATGAAAGGATCTTATAATGGTAGTTTTAGATGTAACATTATGTGATGGTTTCAAAGAAAGGTAGTTCAAGCCATAACCTTACATGAAGTTAGTCTCATAGATTTAATATTTGGCATACCATAACAATAGGTTTTTCAAAGAAGGGTAATATGAGTTTCACCTTTCTATGTAGAATAAATGTACAAGTAAAATAATTGTACCCTTATGATAGAGCCACTATGTAAGGTTTTAGTAAATCTACTCATATGTTTACTATCTATGTATGGTGGTGGAAGGTTACCTATACACATAATATGGATTTAATGTATGGGTAAGAATAATTATTTTAAATTTTTTTATGATTTTAAAGATTTATGTATTTTTTGGGGTTATAAAATTTTTATAAATCATGTTAAACATTATTTTGGTAATATTTAATTTATAAGGAATTAATTAATTAATTAATTAACTGTAATATATATATAATTAATTAACTAAATAATTTTGAAAAGTTTTATTCTCACTTATTAAATGTTTTTATTTAGAATAATTTTTTAATTTATATGTCATTCAGTATGATTAAAATGATTAAAAAGGATTATTTAGAAATCATATTGTGTAATTTATGAAATGTTTATAAATTTATAAATATATGAAATTTACATTATAAAAAATGTTTAAATTGTAGATATTTAATTTTAAAATTTTATAATACATTAAATATCATATAAATTCCATTTGATATATTATATGATAGTGTTCAAAATAAAATTTATAAAAAAATGATTGCAATATTGATAATTTATAAAAAATTATATCTTTTTACAATTTATTAATTATTCATGATTTTTTATCTAATACTTTGAAAATTAAGTAAAAGGTTTATCTATTTGTTAAATTACTTTTAAGATGACTGTTTATAAATTTTTTATAGCATGCGACCATTGTTTATTCTTTACCATAACTATTAAATTGCTTCTAAAGTTAGATCCATCTATTATATGTTATGTACAACTTGATAAAATTTAGCCTTAATCTATATAGATATTAGTATATAAATAGATTTATGAGATTAAGAATATTTTTTGAATATATTTTGTTCATATTAGTTTTTAGAGATATCATGAATTGGATTATCTAATTAGTAACGTCTCCTCGTGGAGAGGTAATTGGGTTCAGACCACCCACTATCCTAGAGTCATATTCTTTATTCTAGAAAGGGTAAAGGGGTGGGATAACAATAACTCTAGGATTAACCATGTGCATATTGTAAATCACATATTACACTTTTCATTTACATGATACACTATTGTATCTTTTTCATATGATTCATTCAGATATGTATGAATAAATTTGACTACATTTTTTGGTGAATAACAGAAACTTGTGGGTTTTGTATAATGATAAACATCAATAATGGGTAAATACATTGTTTTAATGGTCAGAATAGGGATTAAAAAATAAAATCGATAGAATCATAAATAAATAAAATTAAGAATACCTAAGAAGATATATATATATATCTATATCACATAAGACATAATAGTTATAGATTTACTATGCAGAAGATTTATTTTAAATTGTTGAGAATTTAAAAATGAAAACCCCCCTCAAATACTAAGTGAGGAATTCCATCAAAATTGGAACTTGTCGTGTCCTCGATCATACAACTAGGTATTTTTTATTAACAAGGTTCCCCAATATTAAATTTTATATGGAGAGAAAGTAAAAACTTACTCTAGATATTCATGTCAGGTAGTTTTTTAATTAACTAAGTGCCATAAAAAGAGTATCTGATAACATGTTTTTGTAATATTATTTTTCTTACACTAGTAGTAAAATACAAACATCTATCATATAAGAGGAATGGAGTAGATTATATTCATATTAGTAATTTTTGAATAAGAATTATTTTCTCAACTATCCAAGAATCAAAAACAATTGTGATTGGGATGATTCCCTATCTTAATAACTTTGTTTTGAAATTAATGCTAAATAAGGCTCATTTCATGGTGAAATATGTATTTTTGATCACTAAATGGACATGATTCAAGGGGTCATCATTTTATGTGAGATCACTTTTATTAAATTACCTTAAGGAAAATAAATAATACATGATACTAAACTATGGATTTTTCCTTGTTCATGATTATAGAATTTATTATAGATATCATGTTGATATCATTAATAGAAATGTTCTATATATAACATCCTTTTATAGTTTTTAGGTAATCCATGACCACCCTTTTTTTTCTTTCATTGGTTGGGTTTCATCTCATTTTTCTTTATGAGAAATTTTCAAAATATTTTGATCTTTTAAGGTAGTGAAAAGTTGGCACATGGTTTTCCCAAACTATGTTACTAGGCAACAGAAACTATACAAACCCAACAAGTTGTGGTTTCCACGGTTGGAACACAATTTGAAAAACTGTACCCCCATATAGTAGAAATTGTGAACCCTGTTAGATGTGTGCATGGTTAGGTTTCATAGTTTGAAAACCCATGAAACCCTTCCTAGCTAAATGTGCATATGATGATTTTTTATTCCAAAAAATTATTAAAATTTCTCTAAACGCCCATTTTACGTACCGATCAACCCAACTCTACGTGAATCAATTTCATAGGTCATGGGAACTCTCAAGGATCCATTTTGGCTCCTTAAAACCCCTTCTAAGGTGATTTAATGCTTGGAAAACATCATTTTATTCCTCTATGATAAGAGTTATTATCTGGTTCCTTCTCTACCACTAAATATATATATTTTTTCTATGATTGATTATATAATCTTATTCATTTCGGATTTGAAATCCTTTTAGTTGGATCTTGAATCTAGGTTTGATTCTTTTATCTTTATTGTTGATGTTATTCATTGAGAAATCTTCTTGTGGTTGTTGGTTTACATGATCTATGTAATTAAAGTTAGGTGGTTCCATTGAGTATTTCCATGTAATAAACACTTGAATTTATTGATTTAAATTAAACTTGTTTTAATGGAATTATGAAAATACAATTTGATGTGAATTGGGATTTGAATTTATTTGGAATGAATTTTTAATAAAACCGCAATGGAAATGGAAATGGAATTTTTGATCTGATTTGGAATTTGATGGAAATATTGGAATTGATTTTGTAAAAAATTTCTTACATTTATTTCATAAAATACCAGGATTGGTTTTTATTATAAATTTTTTTTTTGTGGACATTACTTTTGAGTTGAAATTTTAATTTTTTCTTTCTTATTCTTATAAAGGTGTAAAATTGTATTTTTCCCCAACAATATGATTTCAGATTTTTTTTTATGACCACTCTGTTGGTCCTAGAATAGGGTCTTTACCATGGGATAGGATTTTGGTAGAAATTTTATCCATTAATATTTTAGTAGAATAATTCATATTTAATATTATTAAATTAAATATTAATTTATTCATGCATTTTTGTTCAGTGATAACTATCAAACGGAGAATCATATTGAGATTATTTTGACACCATTGAATCTTGAATGGGGATTTTATCCTAGGAGAGGCCTAAACTCGATTCGATCGTCAGTTCCAGCATGTTCCCCTTTTTCTTTTCTTTTCTTTTCTAATCTTTTATTTTTTTATTTTTTCTTTACTTTTCTTTTATTTAATTTTTTTCTTTTTATTTTTTTCTTTTCCTTTCTCTTCTTCCATCCTACTTCTCACACACACCTCATAAATGGATCCTACTAAGTTGTTTGATCGAGGGATAAATGGGAGAGGGATAAATAGAGAGAGAAAGGTAATGGAATATAGATACACCTGTGAAGACCTCGGCATGCTGGATTGACGTTCGGTGACCGTGGACTATCAAATTGACCCAAGCTTCAACAGTTTCCATCCAAAGGTAGGTCGTTTTTAATATTTTACACAAAACCCATTTAGATTCATTGTTTTCTAAATTTAAGCTCCTATTACTGCATTCCTATGGACTCTTGAGGCCCGATCTATTGTTTTGGGGATGAAAACTTTCATTTTGGATGATCTGAGGGTTTACTGTTTGAGAAACCAAGTTACAAGGCGTGTAGTCTAGGATGACATGTCATGTATTCTTCCCATTTGGGGAAGATGATGTTTTAAGGGGTAAACACCATGTATGGGGTATACACACATTGTTGATAAGTACCTAGGCATGTATACCCATGTATGGGTACATGAACAACCCCCATATGTGTAACACACCATGTAGACGTACATGTCTTGTCCAAGTAAATTGCCATGTTGGTTGAGGGACACAGGCATGTACCCTGTGTCTACAAAATTCCATGAACCTGTTAAATATGTCATGTACCTGGGGCCTTTACACACCCCATATGGTAGAGATACATGCCTAGGTGGTGCTATATACCCATGGGAACATGCCATGTACTTATACCTTATAACCCTTTGAGTTTTTTAATGTTTTCTTTCACCAATATCATAATTATACCTTAGAGTAGTCTATTTTTAGTAGTTTTACATGTTGATCATGATGGTGAAACCATTGGAGAGTTATAGTTACTCTTAAGTGGTGTTTGGGGTCTTCTATATAAATAGAGTGGTTCGTCCACTAGTTATCAAACTATTTCATCTCTGGAGGGAGGGTTTTGAATGTGAGTGATCGATTGGGTTTCCTGAACAACCTAGTAGAGACCTCTATTCTGAGATGAGATATGGTTTATTTGACTTGAATTTTTTCTTTTGAGGACATTCCCCTTGGGAGATGTTCCCTTATGTCCTGTGATTTTGTGATACCAGAGGCTTCTAAGGATCCCCTAAGGGATGTCGTTTCATATATCCTGATATAGGTATTCCCTTATAGGATCCCTATACATGTGTATCATTATGTGGATTCATTGTATAATTCTTTCATTGTTATGATTCTAGGATTCTGTGTAGGATTCCTATAATGCCTTTATATCTAAGGATCTCATGTAGGATTACTTTGCTCGTGTTTACCTAGATGATCCTGAGTAGGATTTGTCTCAATGTTTTACTTGAGGGAGCCAGTGAGTTCCCGTTGATTGACTGACCCTAATCTGTTACATCAGTTTTGGGTAGATATAGTGTTAGTTTTTTACCTAGAACCTATTCTTAGCTTGTAATCCCATGGGGTTGTGGGTGTATTGTTGGTTTGGGAGTTTGGGCCTCCCTCACTCATTGTTTCTGCTTGACTTGGTTTTTGTTGATGCAGCAATGGATACTGGAGGTGCATCCTAGTTGGTGAATGTTAATCCTAGCAAGAGGCATTTTTATTTCTTTTTGGATTCCCAGATGTTCTCCATGGGATCCATATTGTTTATTGGGATAATAAGACATGGTTTCATTGGTGTTAGCTTTTGAGCCATGTTATTTCTGATATTTTTTGTATACCTAAAGGTATTACTTGGGATTTGGTTGTTGAGGATATTTATATATATTTTATATATATATATATATATATATTGTGATATATATTTTTGATGGGGTGTCTAGAGGTGATTCATGGCATCTGGTTGTTGAGCCTTATGTGTTGTTTCACCCAGAGTGATACTTTGATTCCTACTATAGGAATGCCTTGGAAAAACACAGTAGGATGTTGATTTATATCCCTGAGTGGGATGATTTTTAATCTTTTAGTGACAACTAGATCCAATTGATGGATTCTAGGGACAAACTCAATGGATGGATATGTTACCCTGAGTGACACTTGAATCCCATTGAGGGATGCCTTGAATGGGCTCTGTGGTTGGTGTTTCCACCTCGAGTGATACTCGAATCTAGTTGAAGGATGTCTTGGACAAACTCAATGGAGGTTTCATTAATCCGTGATTGACTCATGGATTCTATAGAGGGATGCCATGAATTGTAACATCACATATAAATAAGGAATATAAAATTTTCATATTTATTAATATTAGTGAAATAAATATTAATTTTACATTAAAGGGGATTCTATGTTCAATGGAATAACCAAAATGAAACAATGGATTTCTCTGAAATCTTATATAGCACACAATACTGAGTCATATTGAAAAAATAATAACAATATAATATTATTGTTTTAAATGGTAGTTAACGCCTAACCATTGTATTGGAAAGAATAAATATAAATAAATAAAATATGATTATACATGTTTTTTAAATGACTTTACATTTATCCAATAAATTTTAGAGGCTTAAAATAATAATGAATCCAATTTTAAGCATCAAATACACTAATATTCTTTAAAAGGTTGATTTACCGCCTTTTGATGGAAAACCCTTTTTAAATCTAGTTTTTGTCATTTTTATAAGTTCTATTTGAAAAAATAATATTCTTCTTTAGAAAAGGTTCATCAAAATTGACATTGGATGAAATTTTGGAATTTTCTAATAAAGTTCATTTTTAATGAATAGTAAAAAATACTGCTTTTTAAGTCAAAAATGCCTTTTCATCTAATTTATTTATATATTTATATTATATTTTTAATTGGTTTTAAAGTGTAATTGGATTATATTTTTTTCATTTAATATAATTTTGGTAATTATAATTAATTTCACTTTGAAATTGGACATAAACACATGTCAATCTTTTGGTAGTTATTATATCTTAAAAACACGCTTTTTGGTTTTGAAAATGGAAATTAATTTCAAATTAATTCATACAACTTCTATGTTTTAAATTTTTAAAAATAAATTCCTAATTTAGAATTTGGAGATCCAAATTTTTTAAATAGGTAACTTTTATTTTTGGACATTATGAATAGTAACTTTAGTAAATATTTTATTTACCATGGTTAAAGGGTAAATCTGTTAAACAAGGATACAAAATAATATTATAATAATATAAAATTACCCGAACACATATCCTAAACCTGTTGGATAAAATATTTCCGACCATGGGCATCCTTGGGTCGATTTTAGGACCCCATGGAGCCACTTGTGTGTGAAAATGACATTTAATTACTTTTAATTTAAATTTAAGGAAAAAATATAACATAAACATATATCTTTTACTAAAACAATTTTTATATGGGATTATATAAGCGATCTCTTCGACTATAAATATTCATTATAAATATAAAAAAATTCCTAAATCATGGTATTGTATATATAATTTTTAAAGATTAAATAAAATAATTTAATTATGACAGAATAATGATGTAGTGATTGCTTCATTAATAAAGGATTCAAATAAATGATATTATAAATGATAAAATAAATGTAATTTGGTTATTTTTATTTCTTCCAAAAAAATTCTGGATTATATTTACATTTTATATTTGTATTAATGAATTTTTTTCTAATCAGTAAAGTTTTTATAGATTTTTAAAAATTCATCATATGAATAGTTTCAAAATTGACATAATTCATGTTTTAAAATATAAAATATTTTATTAAATATTATGAAATAAAAAAAAAGATTCATCCAAATAGTTATCATAAGTATCAAATGTTATTAATGACTCTTTATTTGGATATTTTTCATGTTTGGGTAACAATTTTGATTCTCAAAGTGTTAAATGCTTGATAAAATGGTAAGAGTAAAAAAGGATTAAATAAAAAAGATAAAGATTAAAAAATATACAAAACCTATCCAAATATTCTTAGATGATTTTATTTCGACTTATATTCATATTATATTCTAATTTAATGAGTTTTGGATCTTTATAAACCTAAAATAATTTTATAATAAAATAATACATTCAAACATTCCTAAAGAGCTCCTCCTCCCTCTTATAAAGGGCCATCACCTCTAACCCATTACACACACCTCTCTAGCCCATTGGCTCACCCAAAATCTTCTCCAAAAATCTACGAAAAATCCCCCTCTTCCTCCTAGAATCATTCCCCTAGGCATAATGAAGTTCAACAAAGACTTTTGGCTCAAATCAAAGAGAGTTACATGTTTAAAGAGGTAGTGTCTTCTATAAAATTCATTTCCATTATTCTACATCTTCACTTCCTTTTCTATTATTTTTCTTTGATTACATAAAAATAATTGTATCCTCGATATACTGGGATTTTGTTGTGATAATAATTCAATCTATACTTACACACACCTCCTTGTAATGGTTATAGAACATACTGTTTCTGTGGACGGTGAACTACTGCCTCATGAAATGATGATTATTGAATTATATCCTATCGCCTCTCATGGTGCCCATTATGATGGAACTGTATTTATATGTGATATATATTATATTTATATTGTCTCTTTGGTTCTTTATTTTTCATTTATATCATGCCTTTATGGTTTCCATAAAGGGTAAATACGATAATTTCATTTGAGGAAGTGTTGACTACCACTCCCTCAAAGTGATATGACTTGTTCATGATGGAACATATAAAGGATGGTGTTAATGAAATTATGTAACATATATAAAATA
Organism: Viscum album; assembly: GCA_963277665.1. Lineage (NCBI taxonomy): Eukaryota > Viridiplantae > Streptophyta > Magnoliopsida > Santalales > Viscaceae > Viscum > Viscum album. Next base: position 913,751,260 of record OY728164.1, on the reverse strand, counting down.
TTATATTATAATATCATTATAATATACCTATGTATCATTTAGTTTTCATTCTTTTAAATATGGAAAGGAAATGAAAGTGATGTTCATGTGTACGTACGGATTACCGTCTCCATGAATGGTGATTTTCATTTCATATATCCAAATGTTATAGAATATTCTAAATACATATATACTGGATATATATTATATGTAAATCATGAATAAAAATCTATATATAATTCACTTTTGACCACATGGATAATTTTTAATTATAACAAGTTCATTTTTTACTTAAGTTTCGAACATCGACAAAATGTCTGATATGAACTCAAATAATTAACTAATTGTTATAGCAAGGTAATAAGTGATATAAAAGGAATAATAAAATTGAAAAATGTTCTGAAGAAAGTATAAATTAACTTAAGTTTATTATTCAGGATGAATAAGGAACATACGAGACAATTCGGACTCAAGGTAAGGGAAATTCTTAACCCAATTTTCATTATTTGGGTTAAACATATACTTTTGATTATGTCATGCTACGATTATGTGAGATATAACTTTGGATATCCTATATTTTATTTTTAATTTATTTATGTGTACTTATAGTGAATACACATAATAGATCTATTTTATTTACAAAATGATCTTTGTAAGGGACTTCCTCTCAATCTTCATTCATTGAGGCATACTTTGATTTATACACAACTTTCCTTTATATGGTGTATAAACCCCTTTGACTTTTAATTTCATTTCAAAGGGAATATTTTCTCTATGATACGTTTTACTAAATGAAAAAAATAATGTTTCTTTATAACTTACGTGGTGACAATGAACTTTCCACCGTAGTGAGCATTATTTGATATTTTTCTTCGTTAACAAACCATAATGTTTTTAGAAGAAAAATAAATATCATATACCCTTATTATTTATTTTTGTATTGAAAATAGTTTTGATAATAGATTGATTTTTTCAATATGTTTAACTGATATCTTGTTATTTCAATGTGTAAATTTTATCTTTCCTTTATGTGTTATGATTATGTTATGGTTCTTGGGCATTTTTTACATATATGGGTGGTTCTGTGATAAACCTAGGGTGGGTGAGCTCGAGATAGCTCTCTAATTCATTGGGTAATGTGACAAATGTAAACATTAATGATTATCCTAATAGATTTAGGGAATATACTGTTATGGGTATTCCAAACATAACTCCCTTTGTAGTTGTGAAAGATACAATGTAAGTATGATATGGATGCCACAAGTTAACATTATGATTTATGATTTCTATGTGTTATTCATAAATCTTATGATTTCATGAGGTATGTTAAAGAGCTTATGTTTTGTATGTATTTATGGGATAATGATTTCTTTCTTTATTTTATAACCCTTACTGATCTTTTTATGCTCATCCCAGGTTTTTGAAATTTTTTTCACAGGGTATAAGGAAGGGTAAGAGAAAAGAATAATTAAATAATATTTATATCAAGAAAAGAATTATTGTTTTCTTTTAAGAGTTTTTATTTTATGAAAAAAATGGATACTAAGTATAAGTTTCTACTTAGTAATATTTGAGATGTAATGTAATAGTTATGGCCTAATTCTCTAAAACTCTAAACCTGAAAATATCCTCAATGTTAATTCTTGATTTAACTCAAGATTATGTAATTTTTTAAGTATGGGGCCTTATAGTTGGTATCAAAGTTTGGTTTAGACAACTTTAGAAGTTAGGATATTGTTAAATTAATGTCCATAAATTAATTTATGGTAAGATTGAAATGATATAGCATTTACATATTACCATGTTGTTTCACCTAAGATATTCATGTGTTTAGAATGGTTTTCTATAGAGGAAATAAGTGAAATATGATGGGACAACATCAAGAGGAAAACAACCTTCCAAATTATCATCTGGATATGGTCGGAATCCGATTGAATAGTTTCTTGCAGTGATGGGTCAATTGACTCAAGTGATAAATGGTGGTGGTATACATGCATGAGATCTGTTATATCAATCCCAAAGTAACATGTCTATAGTGGAACATTTCATGAGGCAAAATCCCCCATCATTTAGAGTATTGCCGGACCCTATGCTAGCTGAAGGGTGGATTAAAGATCTAGAAAATATTTTTGATGTCATGGGGTGTTAAGAACATCAAAAGGATAGTCTTTTTGTTTATTTTTTTGAAGGTGAAGCTGATCAATGGTGGTTTAGGGTTAAAAATATCAGGTAATATGAGGAGATTAATGATCTTAATTGGGATGAATTCAAAGGTATGTTTCTTAAGAAATATTTTCCTAAGGTGGTTTGACTTAGGATGGAAAAACAATTCCTAGAATTGAGGAAATATGATGACTTAGTAGCTGCTTATGAAGAAAAATTCACTTGACTAGAAAGGTATGCTCCTAATTTCATATGGGGTCATGATTGTAAAATCAATCATTTTTACTTAGGATTAATGCCAAAGTATCGAAGGGATTTATCTTCTCATCGGTTAAAAAGTTATGAAAAACTTGTTCGATATGTGGAGATGTGGAAATGGAGTTTTCCAATGATAAGGTGTTCTTTGAAAAATAACAGAATAAAAGTTCTAGGTGGAAGACGAAAGGGAAGAAATATTCAAAATAATCTGATGGTAAGAAACTTAAGTTTACAATTTGTGAAAATTGTGGTAAAAATCACACTGGGGAATGCCTTTTGAATTTTGTTATGTGCTTATGATGTGGTAAAATGGGAGACAAGGATTGTAATTACACTGAAAAATATCAGGTTAATGGTATGATAAAATCTGATTTCCAGTCAGTAAAATGTTTTAAGTGCAGTGAATTGGATCATTATTCAAATGAGTGTCCAACGAATAACTCAACTGAAGGAAAGAAGGTGGACTCCAATAAAAAAGGGGTGGTGAAATCCTTTGAAACTACTTCAGTAGATGTTGGGCCATTGAATGAAGTAATATCATATACACTATTTTTTTATTCATATTGTGCTCTTGTGTTGTTTGATTCAGGGTCTACACATTCATACATTTCTGAGAAATTTTCAAGTAAATTGGGAATTCCATCTCAAGATATTAATCCTGAACTTATGGTAAAAACACCAGGAGGAAATGTTGAGATAAAAATAAATTATAAGAGCCTTCTTTTCCTTATGTGTGGAAATAATCTACCTACAAACCTTATTGTTCGACCTCTAATAGAGTTTGATGTTATTTTGAGTATAGATTGGCTTTCTTTTTATCATGTTAAGATTGACTGTAGAGATAAAGAGGTTTATTTTCAGAAAGAATTTCAATTTGTGTATAATAATGAACCCTTACTTTTGATAACATATCATGAAGATGAGAAACTAGTAAAAGATAGAAATTAATGTTACCTTCCTCATATTGTTGAAAACAAAGGAAGTGTTCAGATTAATGGTGTACCAGTGATAAATGAGTATCTTGATGTTTTTCCTGATGAGTTTCCTAGTATAATACTTGATCAGAAGTTGAATTTACTATTGAACTAGTTATTGATGCTAATACAATCTCAAAACCCCCTTATTGAATGGCTCAAATTGAACTTTTAGAGTTAAAGAAGAAATTGCATGAGTTGTTAGATAAGGGTCTCATTCGACCTAGCACATCACAATGGAGTGATCCTATCTTGTTTATAAAAATGAAAGATGGTTCAATGAGACTTTTCATTGATTATAAATCCTTGAATAACATCATTGTTAAGAACAAGTACCCTTTACCTCATATCGATGATTTCTTTGATTTTCTCTAGGGAGATCAGTATTTTTCGAAGATTGACTTGATGTCGGGGTACCATCAGTAGAAAGTAAAGGAAGCATACATTCCTAAGACCACATTTTGTACTATATATGGCCATTATGAATTTGTATTTATGCCTTTTTGGTTAACCAATGCACCTATAGTATTCATGGATCTTATGAATAGAATTTTCTGTGAATTCTTGGATAAGTTTGTGGTTGTGTTTATTGATGATATTTTGATTTATTCTAAATGTAAAGAGGAGCATGAAAGTCATTTGAGGGTTGTAATTCAAACTCTAAAAGAAAATAAATTTAATGTGAAATTCATAAAGTGTGATTTTTGGTTACAAAAAAATTTATTCCTTGGTCACAATTGTTCAAAAAAAGGCATAACAATTGATCCTTCTAAAAAAAAGTTTTTAAATAATGGAAAAGACCCAAAAATATAACCAATATCTGTAGTTTTCTTAGTTTGGTAGGCTATTACTGAAGGTTTTTTGAAAGTTTTTCACGGTTATCAATCCCACTAACTAAGTTAACTCAAAAGGATTTTAATTTTATCTGGACAAAAGAATGTGATGATAGTTTTCAGTAATTGAAAAAAATATTTGTGAATGCTCTAGTTTTGGAATTACCTTCCAAAAATGGTATGTTTTTTATCTACAGTGATGTTTTGTTGGAAGTAATTGGTTGTGTCCTAATGAATAATTATTAGGTAATTTCTTATGCTTCATGTTAGTTAAAACCTCATGGGTTAAATTACCCTACACATTATTTGGAATTAGCTACTATTATTTTTGCATTAAAAATTTGGAGGCATCATTTGTATGGCGTAAAGTGTGAAATATATATTGATCACAAAATTTTGAAGTATATGTTCACTCAGAAGGAATTAAACATGAGATAGAGGATATGGTTAGAATTAATAAATGATTAGGATTACATGATCCATTATTATCCATGAAAGGAAAATAAAGTGGCTGATGCTTTGAGCTAAAAGAGTAATGTTATATTTACCATGTTATGTTTGGAACAAGATCCTTTGATTGATAATTTGAAGAACATTGGCATAGAAGTTGTTGGTGCAGGAAATTCCTCTATTTTGTTTAGGTGGTAGTGAAATCATCTCTAGCAGACATATAAATAAAGTGTAGAAAGAAGACAATGAGTTTCAAAAAAAGGAAGATTTGGTTCAAAAGGGTATATTACCTAAATTTCACATTGATAAAGACTTTGTTTTGAGGTTTGTAATGAGATTATGTGTGCCTTGTGATTCAAATTTGAATAAATAGTTATTATTTAAAGCTAATAGTTCTATGTTTTCAGTTCATCCTGACAGTACTAAGATGTACAGAGATATTTGGGAGTATTACTGGTGGGATGGAATGAAAAGAGATATTGCTAACTTTATAGGGAAGTGTTTGACTTGTTAACAGGTTAAATCAGAGCGACAGTTAATAAAAGGTATTCTTTAGCCTTTTCCAATTCCAAAGTGGAAATGGAAAAATATATCCATGGACTTCGTTGTGAGATTACTGAAGACATCTTGAGGTAACAATGAAATTTGGGTTATTGTTAATTTATGGACTAAATTTTCACATTTTCTTCCTATTCAAGATTCTTTTTCTCTAAATGAACTTTCTCAATTGTATATTAAAGATATAGTTATGTTACATAGTGTTCCTCTATCCATTGTATCTGATCATCATCACAGGTTTACTTCTAACTTTTGGAAAGGCCTATAGAAGTCATTGGGTACTGAATTAAATTTGAGTACATCTTTTCATCCATAATCATATGGGTAGTCAGAATGAACAATTCAGACCTTTTAAGATATTCTACGTGCTTGTTCAATAGATTACCAGGGAATTTGGGACCAACATCTTTATTTGGTTGAATTTTCTTATAATAACAGTTTTCATTCTAGTATACAGATGGAACCATTTGAGGCATTATATAGAAAGCGGTATCGAACACCAACTTTTTGGGATGAAGTAGGTGAAAGGAAGTTAATTGGACCAGAATTGGTTTAAGAGATGGCAAAAGAAATTCAGTTGATTCAGAAGCACATGAGAACAGCTCATAGTAGATAGAAAAGTTATGCAGATAACCGGATAAAGGGTATTTCTTTTGAGGTAGGTGATTATGTTTTCTAAAATATTCTCCATGGAAAAGTGTGATGTGTTTTGTTAAGAAGGGAAAGTTGAGTCCGAGGTTCATTGGACCCTATGAAATTCTAGAGAAAGTTGGATCAGTTGCCAACAGAGTGAATTTACCACCATTTTATCCCAAGTACACAATGTTTTACATGTTTTAATGTTGAAAAAGTATATGCCAGATCCATCTCATGTTTTGAGTCCAGAGGTAGTTTAGTTGGTATAGAATATTTTCTTATGAAGAACAACCAGTCCAAATTCTTGACCGAAGAGAGAAAGTGTTGCGGAATAAGTTAATTCAGGAGGTTAAGGTTTTGTGGAAAAACCATATGGTTGAAGAGGCAGCATGGGAATATGATAATTCTATGAGGGATAAATACCCCCACTTATTTGATAAGTGAATAAAAGTTTGAGGATGAAATTTCCAAAAGAGTTGAAGGATGTAACATCCTAGGTAAATAAAGAATATGATATTTTCATATTTATTAATATTTTTGAATTAAATATAAATTTTACTTTAAAGGGTATGCTATGTTCGATGGCATACCCAACACAGAACAATGGGTTTATCTGAAGTCTTATGTTGCAAACAATTCTGAGTCATATTGAAGAAATAATAATAATATAATATTATTATTTTAAATGGTAGTTAATGCCTAACCATTATACTAGAGAAAATGAATAGAACTAACTAAAATATTATTATCCATGTTTGTTAAATGCCTTTAAATTTATCCAATAAATTTTAGAGGATTAAAATAATAATTAATCCAATTTTAAGCATGAAATATTCTAATATTCTTTAAAAGGTCGATTTACCATCTTTTGATAGTGAACCATTTTTAAATCAGTTTTTGTCACTTTTATATGTTCTATTTGACAAAATAATATTCTTCTTTAGAATCAAGACATCAAAATTTACATTGGATGAATTTTTTTATTTTTCGGATAAAGTTAATTTTTTAATAAATAGTGAAATACATCATTTTAAGTAAAAACTATCTTTTTATCTGATTTATTTATATGGTTAGATTATCTTTTTAATTGATTTTAAAGTGGAATTGGATTATATTTTTATAATTTAATCTAATTTTGGTAATTTTAAGTAATTTACCTTTTAAATTGGTCATAAACATATTTTAATATTTTGGTAGTTATTATTTCTTAAAAACACGCTTTTTTGTTTTGACAATGGGAATTAATTTTAAATTAATTTATGAAACTTCTATGTTTTGAATTTGAAAAAATGGATTCCATATTTAGAATCATGACTTTAAAATTGTTTAAATAGGTAACCTTTATTTTTGGACATTATGAGTACTAACTTCAGTAAATATTTTATTTACCATTGTTAAAGGGTAAATCTGGTAAATAAGGGTAAATAAATAATATTATAATAATATAAATTTATCCTAACACATGTCCTAATCATGTTGTATGAAATATTTCCAACCATGGAATTCCTTGGGTCTATTTTAGAATCACATGGAGAGACTTGTTTGTGAAAATTCCATTTAATTACATTTAATTTAAAGTTAAGGAAAATATAACATAAACATATATATTTTACTAAAAAAATTATATGAGGTTATATGAGTAATATCTTCGACTATATATACTCATTAGAAATATAAAAATATTTACTAAGTCATGGTATTTTAACTATAATTTTTAAATATTAAATAAATAAATTTAATTATGACACGATGATGATGCAGTGATTGCTTCATTAATAAAGGATTCAAATAATTGATATTATAAATGTTAAAATAAATGCAATTTGGTTATTTTTTTGTATTACAAGAATTTTATGGAGATAGTTACATGTTATATTTTTATTAATTAAGTTTTTTATAATCAATAAATTTTTTATGGATTTTAAAAAGTCATGATATGAATAGTGTCAAAATTGATATAATTCATATTTTAAAATATAAAATATTTTATATAATGTTATAAAATTTAAAAAAAACTATGATTCTTCCAAATAGTTATCAATGGTCTCAAATTTTATTAATGACCCTTTATTTGGATATTTTTCATGTTTTGGTAACTATTTTGATTCTCAAAGTGTCAAATGCTTGATAAAACGGTAAGAGTAAAAACGGTTAAATAAAAAAGATAAAGATTAAAAAATATTCAAAACCTATCTAATTATTATTGTATGATTTTATTTAGACTTATATTTATATTATATTATAATTTAATTAGTTTTTAACCTTTTTCAAACCAAATATAATTTTATAATAAAATAATATTTTCAAAACTTTCCGAAAGAGCCCCTCCTCCCTCTTATAAAAGGCCACCACCTCTAGCCCATTACACACACATATCAAGCCTCTTGACTCATCCAAAAATCTTCTCCAAGAAGATCCCAACATCTCCATATTCCTCCTAGAAGCTTTCTCCAAGGAAGAAGTCAATTCTATAAATCCTTTTGGCTCAAATCAAAGAGAGTTACATGTTTTAAGAGGTAGTGTCTTCTCTAAAATTCTTTTCCATTATTCTACATATTAAATCCCTATTATATTATTTTTATTTGATTAAATAACAACACCAGTATCCCCAATATAATAGTATTTTTTTATGATAAGTATTCAAACTACACTTACACACACCTTCATCTAATTGTTATAAAACATATTGTTTTTGTGGACGGTGAACTACTGCCTCATGAAACGATGACTGTTCACTTATCTCCTACCACATATCATGGTGGTAATTATGATGGAACTGTATTTATATGTGATATATATTATGTTTATATTGTTTCTATAAATCTTTATTTTTCATTTATAGTATACCTTTATGGTTTCCATAAGGGGTAAATACAATAATTTCATTTGAGGAAGTGTGGACTACCACCCCCTCAAAGTGATATGTATTATTCATGCCATAGATGGAACGTATAAAGGATTGTGTTGATGAACTTATGTAAAATATATAAAATATTATATTATACTGGAATTATATTATACCGATGTGTCATTTAGTTTTCATTATTTTATATATGAAAAAAGAAATGAAAGTAGCATTCATGAGTACGTACGACTTACCGTCTCTTTGAACGGTGCTTTTTATTTATTATATCCAAATGTTATGGAATATTATAAATACATATATATTGAATATATATGATATTTAAATCATGAATAAAATTATATAGATAATGGACTTTTGAACACATGGACTATCTGTAATTATAACAAGTTCATTTTGACTCAAGTTCCAAACATCGACAAAATGTCCGATATGAACTCAAATAATTAACTAATTATTATAACAAGGTAATAAGTGATATAAAATGAAGAATAAACAAGAAAAAGTTTCTGAATAAAGTATAAATTAACTTAATTTTATTATTCCAGAATAAAAAAGAACATACGAGACAAGTCGGACTCGATGTAAGGAAACTTCTTAACCCAATATTCATTCTTTGGGTTAAACGTCTACTTATTGATTATGTCATGATATGATTATACAAGATTTAACTTTTTATATCCTATTTTGTATTTATACTTTCTTTATGTGTACTTATATTGAATACACATAATCGGTCTATTTTATTTACAGAATGATCTTTGTAAGGGACTTATTCTCAATCTCCATTCATTGAGGCATACTTTGATTTATACATGACATTTCATTATACGGTGTATAATCACATTTGACTTTTAATTTCATTTCAAAGTTAATATTTTCTATACAAATATTTTTACTTAATGATAAAAAGAATGTGTCTTTTTAACATACATGGTGACAATGACCTTTCTGTCACCATGAGCATTATTTGATATTTAGCTTCCTTAACAATCTGTAATGTTTTTAAAAGGAAAATAAATACCATATACCCTTTTATGTATTTTGGTACTGAGAATGGTTTTGATAAAGGATTTATTATTTCAATATCTTGAACTTATATCTTTTTATGTAAATCTGTAAATGTTATCCTTCCTTTATGTGTTATGATTTTGTTATGGTTCTTGGGAATTATTTACGTATATGGGTGGTTCCGTGATAAACCTAGGGTAGGTGTGCCCAAGATATCTCTTTAATGCATTGGGTAATGTTATGGAGGTAAACATTAATGTTTCTCCTAAGAGATTTAGGGAATATACTGTGATGGGTATTCCAAACGTAACTCCCTATGTAGTTGTGAAATCTACAATGTAAATATGATATGGATGCCAAAAGTTACTGTTATGATTTATGATTTATGATTTATGATTTCTATGTGTTATTCATAAATCTTATGATTTCATTAGGTATGTTAAAGAGCTTGTGTTTTGAATATATTGATGGACTAATTTTTTCTTTCTTTATTTTATAACCCTTACTGAGATTTTTAGGCTCATACCAAGTTTTTGAAATGTTTTTCATAGGTTATAAGGAAGGGTAAGAGAAATAAAGAATTCAAGAAGATTTATATCAAGAAAATAATTCTTGTTTTCTTTTAAGAGTTTTTATTTTATGAAAAAAAAATGGATACTGAGTAGAAGTGTCTACTTTGTAATATTTGATATGTAATGTAATAGTTATGGCCTAATTCTATAAAACTCTAAACCTGAATAGATCCTCAATGTTATTTCTTTATTTAACTCAATATTAAGTAATGTTTTAAGGATGTGGACTTATATGAAGGTCTCAGTGGATTGATGACTTGTATACCTTGAGTGACACCTAGGTCTTGTTGATGAATTCCAGGGATGGACTCAATGGTGGTTTGTGTATAATCCTTGAGGAATAGTTGGATCTAATTGAAGGATTCCTTGTACGGTCTCACTAGTTAATTATAGTTATACCTTGAGTGATACTTGGATATAGTTGAGGGATTCCTTAGACTGTAACATCCCAGTTCCAAGTGCCGCCCAAAGTTGCCTTGTGCCCAATTGGTCACATGGCCTCAAAAACTTTTCCCCAAACTCCAGAGGCTACCAAAAAGTAGTGAGGGACTTCGGTATGATAGTGGGGAAACTATTCCCTCATTGGAAGAGTAAAATAGTGGAAATAAATAGATAATTATAGCGGAAGCAGCAATAAAAACATTTAATAGTAAATAGTGGAAGACTACAAGTAGGTAAACAACTAAAGCACATATATAAATGATGCATGTCAACTATGTCTAGGAAAGTATCCAAACAAGTAACAATGATGGAATACAGTACTAAACCAATGTAAAAATGAAAATAAGTAAATAACTCTAGCAGCATCATAAGCCTCAACTTGGTCTCATGCTCTCCAGCTCTACAGAAATCAAGTACCAGAAGTAGAAGGGTGATTTACCTTACCTATAACTGCTATAATATAATCTATTTTCTCCCAAAATCATGACCCAAATAGGGTGTGAGACGAATCCCAGTAGGCAACCACCCAAATATCTATGCTTAACAGTTAGTGAATATATATGGCGGGAAATATGCTAAATTATGTAATAAATAGTAAAGTCCTCAAAAGTATACAATACTACAGTTTCAACTACATTCATTAACATTTATAAAATTAATCAACCAAAAAAACACAAGCAATCCTTTTGGAAGTTCTCACAGTCTAACCCCTATAGTCTTGTTTGACAAAGATTCTATGAGGAAGCACTCACCATCAATTCCCCCTGTGGTCTCGTAATGATAAACTACAGTCACTCTAGGGAAGCACTAAATATCCAATTCCCCCTATGGTCTTGAAATGTGGAACTACAGACACTCTGATGGAGGACTCACGTCCATCCCCCACTATGGTCTCACAATGTTAACAGTATAACAGACACTTTTGGAAATCCCTCAGCATCCATTTCCCCTATGTTCTAACTACACCAGGTTCCCACAGCCTCGTGTAAGTCAATCATACACAAAATATATCCATAATATAAAGTAAATAATAATATACTACTTGGATAAACATCTAGAAATCATGGATTAAGAAAGGCAGATAATATCACTCCATCCTAACAGCATTAGGCACGGAAAAAAGAGCATCCTACCAGGAAAAACTAGGCCCAACGGCCAATATCAGTTCAAACATGGGAATGCACATACATAGTAAGGTAAATAAACCCTATTTTCACACAATATCCCTAACTCAAGCAATAAAGGAATAGCAGGCATTAAAGGGTTAAATTATCTAAACACACAATACCCTAAACTGGGGTATTGGTCACTTTTTTCATATATAACTCAAACTATGAAAAGCCACAAACCACCTACCTCAATGTTGTACGACCATTATAGTTGAACCCCAACCTTTGGATCGACTTAAAACATCGTAGATCTACAAAAATGTCAAAACAATCAACTTAGAATATCTCACGAAATAGGTGAAAGCAAGAGATGGGGCTCTAGAAGAAGGAAGAACTCACCATGGTGATTCCGTCACAATTGATAATTGTTGATTCATAGAATAGATAGTTTATTGGGGGATCAGATAAGAATCACGATCTTTGGTCGCTTCTGGACGAGAAGACATTAGTAGAATATCTTTCTATGAACGAAACGTAACCTTGGTCCGATATAACAATTAAAAATAAAAATACATAGCATGTTCCCAAAGGATACATGGTGTGTATAGGCTTTAACTAGATCCTACCTTAATCAGCCTTGCCACATCATCACACAGTATTGTACGCAGTAGTGACATTCCAGAAACAGCCTGGACTCGGTGCCAGATTACATAGTGTGTACATGGAGGTACACGGCGTGTACTCCTAAAATTTTCCTTCTTTGATTTTTCCTAAAAAACCACTTAAAACAATATCCATACCTAAAAGAAGATCTGGGTTCTTACAAAATTCCCCCCTTAAAGAAATTTTTCCCTGAATATCCCTAAGAAGGTGACAAAGGAGAATCCTTGAATAGCTCCAACCACTGCAATCGTATATCGGTCTCCCTCTCCAACGTCTCATCTTGTACTCGCTCGTGCTTCCATAGCACCCATACCAAAGGAACAGACCGGCCATAGAGAACCTTCGCGCTTTGATCAACAATCTGGATAGGATGCTCTTCAAACGATGCATTCACCTCCAACTCAACCTCCTCGGGTTGAAAAACATGATACGAGTTTGAAAAGTAACATCATAGCTCAGAAATGTGGAAGACATCATGCATAGCTTGGTACCTCTGAGGTAACTGTAAATGATAAGAAACCGGCCCGACTCTCTCAAAAACCAAAAACAGCATGATGTATCTCGTAAAAAGCATACCATGTCTCCTAATTCTCTTGTGTCCCAACCTCAGTGTGACATGTAGAAAAACCTGATCTCTGACATTGAACTCTAGAGGTTGTCTTCGTCTATTAACATAAGTCTTCTGTTGTGACTGTACAGAAGTCATCCTCTTCCGAATTAACTAAATCTACACTGTGGTATCCTTGACAAGATGAGGTCCTAGCATAGCTACCTCTCCTTCCTCTAACCGACATAGGGGTTATTGGCATGGCCTACTATACAAAGTCTCATAAGGTGTCATCTGAATAGTTACTTGAAAACTATTATTGTAGGAAAACTCCACTAGATGTATGTGATTCTCCCAAGAACCTCCAAAACCTAGGATGCATGCTCAAAGCATATCCTCCAGCACTTGTATCATACGTTCAGAATGGACATCTATCTGGGGATGGTAAAATGTACTCAGAAGTACCTAAGTACCCAAATCCCTTTGTCGTCCCAGCTAGACCAGATATGTAAAATAGTTATCCATATCCAAAAAATATAGTTTAGAACCCCATGTAAACGTACAATCTCTCAGATGTACAACCTTCCCTTCTCATCAACACTAAAGGTCTCCTTGATTGGAAAAAAGTGTGAAACCTTCGTGATTATGTCAATGAAAACCCAAAATGCATCTTTCCCTCAAGGCGATCTTTGTAAGCCCATCACGAAGTCCATTGCAATATCATTCCACTTCCACTCAGGGATGGGTAATTGTTTCAAAAGCCCTGTTAGTCGCTGATTTTCTGCCTTCACCTGATGACATGTAGAACACTGAATCACAAAACTAGAAACATATCTCTTCATGCCTGGCCACCAATATTGATGGTGTATATCTTTATACATCTTGGAGACACTAGGATGAACTGGCCAAACTGAATAATGAAAATCCAGCATCAAATCCTCGCGCATGTCTTCTGAAACCCATACACACCCATGAAAATGAAAGATCACATCCTCATATATGGTCCACCCAGGAATAGGGTCCTCTACCAACACACTCTCCCATAGAAATAGGCCTTCAGTATCTGATAGCTGCCTCATTCGCACCCGCTCAAGCAGAGTAGAGGTAAATAGCTACAGAAGAAAGGAATGTTTTCCCTGTCTTTCATGCACCTCCAAATGCATCTCAAAGAATAGAGCCATAAGCTTCCACTCATTGTTGGCCTCCTAAACTACTTGTATCTAAGTCCTCCTGCTCAATGCATCAATCACTGCGTTGCCTTTTCTAGGAATATAGGAAATCTCAAAGTCAAAAGACTGAAGGTACTCATACCACCTTTGTTGTCTCAAATTTAGATCATGCTGAGTGAATATGTACTTGAGACTTTTGTAATCAATGAAAACCACAAAATTATCTCCCAACAGATAATTTCTCCAACAGCACAAGGCATGAACAACTTCATCCAACTCAAGATCATGTTTCGGGTAATTCCTCTCATGTGGCCTCAACTACCGAGCCCTGTATGAAATAACGACTTCCCCTTTCATAAGCACTACTCCTAGCCCAATACCTAATGAATCACAGTAAATAGTATAGCTCTTTCCTAGTTCTGTAAAAACTAGTATCGGTGCTGAATTCAACCACCCTTTCAGCTCCTGAAATTCTAACTCACAAGAATCTGACCACATGTACTTCGCACCCTTCTTAGTCAGGCCTGTCAGTGATGCTTTTGAGCATGAAAAGTCCTATAAGAAATGTCTGTAGTACCCATCCATCCCTAGAAAACTTTGTACCACAATGAATTTCTTCAACTGCTCCCATAAAACTGTAGCCCTATCTTTCTCTAGGTCTACTGATACTCATGTATCTGAGATAACATGACCCAAGAAGTGAATTTAGTCCATCCAAAAGTGGAATTTTGGAGAGAATATCATATAAATGATTCTATCTTAGTGTACTCAAAATGATCTCAATAGGGGTTGCATAGTCATGTCAGGTGTGATATTACACCAAGATATCTTCTATGAAGACTACCACGAAAGAATCCAAGTATGGATGGAACACATGGTTCATGAGTGCCTTGAAAACTACAGGCATTTTCATGAGACCGAACAGCATAACCACAAACTCTTATAGACTGTACCTACTCCGAAAGGCTGTAATAGGCATATTTGATGGTCTAACGTGCAACTAATGATAACCGGATCTCAAGTCAATATTTTGGAACACCCTGGCTCCTTGAAGCTGATCAAAGAGATCATCAATCCTCAGCAAGGTATATTGGTTCTTGACCATAAACTGGTTCAGCTTCTAATAAGCCACCCAAAATATGATCGTACCATCATCTTTCTTCTCAAATAGGATGGGAGAACCCCAAGGAGAAGTAATGGGTCAGATGAAACCCTTTTCTTGTAACTCCTCTAACTGCTTCTTGAGCTCCTGTAACTCTAGTTTAGTCATCCTATTAGAAGTAATGGACACCAATGTCGCTCCTAGAACAAGCCCATTAGAAAAATCTACCTATAGATCTGAAGTCAAACTTGAAAATTCCTCTGGAAAGACATCCCTGAAATGATCCACCACTGGAGGAAATTCCATATGTGAAGTCCCCTAGTCATCCAGATATAGACTAGAAATTTGGTTTGTAACTCCTCCCAACCCATGATGCTCGGGTCCTACTCTGCTTTCCTAGACATCCCATTCACCCTTGTGTAGAAACAATACACCCTCTAGTGATGTGAAACTCTCCCTATAGAGATAGAAATCAACCAAAACTTGGAAGGTAACCAACCAGTCCATTCCAAGAATGACATCATAGCTTATCATCTTCAGGACATAGAGGTCCCATAAGAAGTGACAGTGATCAACCTCAAGAGGGAACTTCTTTCACTGATATACACTAGCCGTTCTTGTCCCCAACGGAGTGTCCAACGTCAAGAAATTATCATAATTAAATATATAGAGACCAAGTATCTCTACAATAGAAACAGATATAAAACTATGGGAATCCCCTATATCGAAAAGTGTAGAAGATATAATTGAGGAAAGTAGAATCATACCTCAAACTATTGAGGTTTCTAGATCCTACTCCTATTGGGTCTACTCTATCACAAAATTATGACATGTATCATGGCCCTACGACCATTCCTGGCCACCCTGAGTGGATCCACCCTTTTGTCACTGAAATTCTAGCAACTGGATACCACGACAATGACTTCCACCTTGGCATGAACAGTCGAACGAACTCCAGTTCCCAAACTAATGATAAACTGTTGGTCTCTCTCTTGAATGTGGAGTCATAGTAGAACTCCAATCACCAACTACTAGTGAGAAAATCTAACAGAAACATTGAAGATGACCCATCTTGCTATAATATTAGCACTCAACTAGGTCTCTCAGGCAATGTGGCCTCATATGCCTGCTCTTCCCAAACTAGTAGCACACCACCTAGCTACCAGAGGAAGTATTCCTCTTACTCGGATCTCTATGAGTATACTCCCTTAGGTGCTTCCTAGTATCATTTAGAGGGGTACTAACTCTGGATGAAAAACCGCCTTGGATCACAGCTCCCCAATCCATCATATTATACTCTGTGATCTGTGTTAGGTTGACTATAGAAGTAATAGAAGTCAACCTGAATATTTTCACCTCAGATCGGATGTCATGCATGAGTCCATCCTCAAACTTCCTTATTAGGAATAACTCATCACCTTCTATAATGGGTGTAAAGCAGTACAACTTTGTGAAGAAAGAAGAATAATCCATGACTGAGAGAGTACCATGCTCTAATCTCATGAACTTTTAGGCTCGGTCGTCTCTCAAAGTCTCTGAGTAGAAGTAGTCATAGAAGGTATGCTAGAACTCATCCCATTCCATAACCTAATGGTGTCCCGCATGTGAAATCACATCCCTCCATATCTGGGTGGAATCTAGGAGAATATACATAGAGAGATTCACCATCCCCTTTGGAGTCATCTCCAGATGCTCTAATATCAACATCGTGGATTCTAACTATGACTCTACAGTCTGAGGTCTTCCATCCCCTGAGAAGTTGGGAGGATACTGCTGTTGAAAACCCATGTCAACTCTTCCATAGATGTGGAAGGATGTGGTACTCCCTTGAAGGTCTTCATAAACCTCATGAAGCCTTCATGGAACTATGCATCATCACCTACCTTCAGAATGATAGTTGGTGCCCAAATAGGCATGATGGGAGAATCTGTTGGTAGTCCCTGATCTACCATGTCAGGTGTTTGTTCGCTGCCCCGAATCTGGAATACAACTGAAGGACGTTGTGGAGGCATGACTCTAAAAGTTCAAACGCACACCTTTGATCAATATTATCAAGGACTGAAACATATAATATAATGAAAGTAACATGATAAAGAAATCATTCAAGTTCTTCAAATTATAGATACATAATGTGTATAACCCCTATATGGCGTGTTCCCTTAAGCCTTTACATGGGTGTGTTCTCCTACCAACACTGGTCGTGTGACACCCCATACACATGGTGTGTTCTCCTTGGACATGGTGTGTACTTGAATAATTTTCCACTGCCCAAGTTTCTATACATGGCTAAACCACACGGTTCTCCTAGATCATAACTACATGGTGTGAATGTGCTAGACACGAAATGTACTTGAAGGATTTCAATAGCCCATGTTGTTGGTCACACTGTCGGTTACACGATCGACTTCACACAGCGTTTTCAAGATATAAATGATGTGTACTACCTAAGTTTCAACCTCCTATGTCATTAGTCACATGTTCACAGACACGGTTGACTCTGCACGGCATGATTGTGCCAGACACGGTGTGTACTAGATAATCTTAATCCACCCATGTCATTAGTCACAAGGCCGGATACATGGTCTCTGAAACATGATGTGTACATCAGGTACATGGTGTGTTACACCAAATATTTCTCAACCCCGTGTTTCTGATCACACAGCCAGTCACACAGTTAAAGAATACATGGATTGTACTCAAAGTACATAGCTTGTACTTAATAAAAAAATCTTTCTTGAACAGAAGGATACATGGCATGTATTCATCAATACACACCGTGTATTCTAGGTTTTTCTATATCGTAAGCCTCAGAAACTACTCTAAAACCCATAAAAACGGAAGAGAACATTAAAGTTCCAAATTTCAATATGTGAGGGCCCATACTTCCTGTGAATCAATGATTGTAAAGACTTGTAAATTTCAAGGAAATTTTTTTCTTAATTTTATTTGGAATTTTACAAGAACGTAGTTTCTAACGGCACCTGATTCCGAGGCCCGGTGTGCCCGGAATCATTTTTCGATGTTTGGCTCGGGTACATTCTGTGAACGAACGAGCGGGTTTTTTTCTAACTTTTGAACCGATGCTCAGAATCAAATTCTGAGGGCACCTATGGAATCGCAGTGCCGGTATTTTCTTAGAAACGCCTCTTCCGGAGTTGCGTTTGCTCGGGTGTAGTCTTTAATTTTTGGGCTTTAAGTTAAGAAATAAAATAACGTGGTACGACAAACTTTATTTTATTTCACTTAAAGCCGCTTAAATCCACTTAAAGTTGCTTAAGGTGAGTTAAAGCGGATAAGGTACAATTCAAAATATCCTACCCTCTTGGTAGGATATTTGTGAGGTGGGTCCCGCACGAGCCCCACCGTTTCTTTCCGCTATGTAACGCACCCATGAAAACCCTTTTTAATGAAAGTCAATTGGGGCGTTTTCTTAAACAATTAAATGCCCCTATTAATTGGGCGGTTAATTCATTGAAATTAATTCTATGAATTAATTTGTTCATTTCTTAACCTGTTTTCAAACCGTTGGCATATTAATAAAATAATACCAACACACCTTTCTTCTGGGGTGCGATTTGTTGAGAGGATTTGGAGATTATGTGCCTTCATCCTCCTTCGTGAAGAACGCAAAGAACGCGAAGAACGTGAAGAACGCCGGCCTCCGACGAAGGGGGATGAAGAACGCCCGACCCCTGGAGATCGACGCGACGCTGACACTTCTTCTGCAACATTCTTTCCCCGCGACAAATCTTCGATCAACTGCTTGAGGTAGGAGATTTAGAATCTTTAATTCCTTTGTGGATTTTATCCTTAACATGGATTTAATTCATGAAATTAAATCCGTGTGTTTTCTTTAAACCTCAAAGATCGATGACGCGGCGCCCTTTCGCGATGACGCGATGCCCTTCCGCGACGACGCGACGCCCTTCCGCGACGTGATGATCCTCTTCTTCCGCGACATTCAATTCCGCGAAGAACTCTCATCCGACGACAACTACAAGGTAGGGGTCATTTTGAGAATGATTTCTTTACCTATGTTTGTTTTCCTCCAAGGCAAGAACGTGGATCAACCAATTAACAAGTTGGTCCGTGGATTATTATTGCGGGACGTGGTTTATCAATTTCTGGGATTTATGGTCTTGTTTCAAACCGCTAACGCGGTGGGTGCGGACCAACGAACAAGTCCGAACCCACCGCCCTTTGTTTCTTGGGGTGCGGAATGGCGAACGACGACAAAACGTGCCACAGAGACAATTTTTTGATTCTGCAGTGAAGAACGGGACCCGGGAGGAGCTACGGCGTAGACGGAAATGGAATCGGACCACCGGAGCAACTCCGGTGGCCGGCGGAATCCACCAGCGGTGCTTGTCGCCGGCGCGGCGGTTCCGGCGGCCGGAGGCGGCGGCGCCCCGGCGCGCCGCCGGATGGATCCGCCACAGTGGCGGCGGCCGACCAGACCCGCGACCGTGCGGATCCGGAAAGACACGGGACGCGGCTCTGCCGCGTCCGCTGACCAAGCGTGGCCCCACGCAGGGCCGCAACTCCTCTTCCCGCGGGGGCAGCACGCCCCGCGGCTTCCCTTGCTCGGCCGCTTGGCCGAGCCGAGGTGAGCCGACCCGCCGGTCGGGTCGTGCCCAGGCCGGGCCGGGCCGCCCTGTCCAGGCCGGGTCGCACCCAACAGGTTCCGACCCGGACCCGGTTCGGGCCGACTCAGGGGGCGGGTCGGTCCGGGCCCAGACCCCCCCCCCCCCCCCCCCCGTTTCCGGACCTTTTCGGTCTTTTTCTCATAACTTGAGCTAAGGGCCTTCGAACGACGTTCCGTCAGCGGAGATGCGATCCTTGGATCGAGACGGTCGTTTGGGTATATCACACTCAAGGTTTCGAAATACTTTGGGTTCGTCCGGGTTGGTTTGTACGCGAAACCAACCGGGCCCTTGGAGCGGAAACGATCATATCTTGAGCTTCGGACGTCTGATTGATGTGCCGTCGACTTTGTTGAATTCCTCTAAGTGAGACGGATCTTTTGGCTTACTCCGTCTGAGGTTTGGACGCAGGTGGAGTACGGTCTGTTTGGTTTTTCCTTAAAAACCAACCGGTCCCCTGGGACGAAAAAGCCAATAACTCTCAGACCGGGCGTCTGATTGACGCACCGTCTACGACGTTGAGTTCCTGTTGACGATACGGAACTTTTGGATACATGAACTATGGACTATGTGTCAGTTGATGTATCATCCTCTCGGCTCGTGGAGCGGACCCTCCCGAATGAGCTTGCTGTGTGCGGGAACCCTAGAGATGGCTGCGACTGCTACTGTGACGATGACGACTGTACAGAGATCCTCAGTGGATTCGACGGCGACGACTACAGTACTCAGCGATCCTTTGTGGGTCAGTGCTACCGATCCTGTGTGAGTCTGATCCTGTGTGGGTCAGCGCTCAGCGGTCCTGTGTGGGCCAGTGCCTACAGATCTTGTGTGGGTCCGATCCTGTGTGGGTCTTTGCGGGGGTCAGTTACCTATCGATCCTGTGTGGGTCAGATCCTTTTTGGGTCATTACGGGGGTTAGTTACCTATAGATCCTGTGTGGGTCAGATCCTTTGTGGGTCATTGCAGGGGTTAGTACCTGTCGATCCTTTGTGGGTCCGACGGCTTAGATGAATCAGTGGCAATATCTGGTCATCTTTATCATCATATGAAGAAGTATACCTGTGTGAGCTGAAATCATGTTTTTCTTTCCTTTGTGGATTGTGTTGTGCTATCCTGTGTGGACTTATGTTTTTCTTCCTGTGTGGACTGGGTTGTACTTGAGCTCAGATGTTGGAGCCAAGCGAGAATTGATGACTTAGGTATATGTATGGGAATATACCTAAGTAGTGTCGGATGTTACTTCGTGATTGTATCTTTCCTTTGTGGATTATCCTTTGTGGATTATGGGAGACCTTCGGGGGTCTTGGGGTCCCTACTGAGTAGCTTATACTCACCCTTGCACGGGCTATGCCCGCACTACGTTGTGTTGGTTGCAGACGACGGACAGCGCTGATCGTGGTGGAGGATTACAGAGCAGGATGGTACCTGGAGGTGGACCACTGGGCGGGACGTACTCGGAGCGGTCGGCTGGACCCGATGAGAAGTGGAGGATTTCTATACCCACCCTTCAGGTGGGACTTCCAGTGGATAGCTCGACGTTGCGGATTTACTTTTCAGTTGTTTTTTTCCCTTTCGAGTTGTACTTTACTTTCAGTTTGGGTTTGTATTCTGGCCCACTTACTTTCCGCGCTTACTGTTGTACCAGTTTTTACTTAGTATTTACTTCTTCTTGCTTACTCTGTGGTGTTTATGGTTTACTTTACAAAGGAAATGCCTTCCCTTTTTCTGGGATTTACGCCTTGGTGCTAGTCGCCAGCCCCTAGCCTATGGAAGGCGGGCTTGGGGTAGTCACGGCACGGGCCCCGAGGACGGGTCGTGACAAATTGGTATCATAGGAGTTCGGTTTTACCACAGACTATGATCTTTCATCTATGTGAAGCAATAGTGTTAAGTGTGTTGAGTGTGGTTATCAGTCCAGGGAGCCCAGTGTTGGTGCAACGGCCGACGTATCCGTACACTAGGACCCTGACTTCTGATTTCCGACTTAATGCACGAAAACATTGATTTCATGTGTGTTTCAAGTTTTCCTTGTGATTACTTTATATCATCTCACCAGGTATATTGTTCTGACTGTGGCACACCTGTTTCCTTTTCAGGGTGGCCCCATGATGGCAGGCAGCTAGAGTTCTGAGAGTTGTACGTGACGACAGCCCGCCGAGTGACGAGGCCTCGGTACAGGGCCCTTTGACAGCTGAGGCACCGGCGGTACCTCTACCCACCGAGCTACCGATGCTTCCAGCCCCAGCCGCTGATGATGCACGTCGCCTTAGTGAACTGCATGAGTTCCAGCACCAGCGACCACCCAGGTTCCATGGGGAGACAGACCCCCAGGCAGCTGAGGACTGGCTGGAGGTAGTGGTATGAGTTTTCAGGCTAGTGAGGACACCAGCAGATCTCATGGTGATCCTCGCAGTGAGCCTACTACACGCGGCAGTGGGCCGATGGTGGAGCTTGATGCTCCAGGTGCACGATGAGGCACCTCTTCTCTGGATGGACTTTGAGAGACTCTTCCGCTCATAGTTCGTCCTAGCCACCCTTTGTGTGGTGCGCATCCAGGAGCTTCTTCAGCTGCGGCAGGGCAGCTTGACGGTCACCCAGTACTCGGTGAGATTTACCGATCTCTCGTGCTACTCGACCGACATGGTACGAGACCCATTCTTCTGGGACCGGACCTTTGAGTAGGGATTGAGACATGAGATCAGGGCATCATTGATCTCCCTCAGCATTCCGACTCAGCCAGGAGTACTGGAGCGAGCCCTTTTGATCGAGAGCTTTCTTGCTGAGACTTCTCCAGCGGCGAGACCTACCGCGGGGTGGCACATAGCAGTGTCTTCCATAGCAGGCAGTCGACAGATGACTCAGGGGTCCAGGCAGACCTGACCCTCATGCAGATGACCTCAGGACACTGGCTCAGCAGTGCGGGGCACACAGCGTTGAGCCAGTCTTTCGAGAAGCAGGCAGTGCTACACATGTGGCGGACAGGGCCACATGGCTCGTCACTGCCTGACCCACCGAGCCAAGGAGCAGCAGACAGTTGAGGGGCCACCCAGGCAGAGGCAGAGGGTCGACTGTGGCAGTCCGCAGGGAGGAATCGAACAAGGCAGAGGAGCTGGCCGAGCAGCAGGTGGTGGGAGACGCTTTGAGGCTCTACCACCACCACCACCAGGAGGTCCACCCCGACCATAGGGAGCTGGCGGGAAGAGATAGGCACAGCTCCAGGCAGCGGAGGCCTACGACCACGGTGCTCCCCAGATGATTCGAGGTACGATCTGTGTCTATTCTACCCTTGCTGCAGTTCTTATAGACACAGGAGCGATTCACTCTTTCATAGCTGCTGCCCTTGTTCGGAGCTCGGAGATTCCGACAGAGCCGTTGGCTCGATCCTTACGGCTAGAGACTCCTACGGGAGCAGACTCGACGATTACGCACTGGTGTCGGTAGTGTGAGATTACTCCAGGAGGCGAGAGCTTCGGATGGGATCTTCTTATAGCAGCGTCGAGGCCTTACGACGTCATCTTGGGCATGCATTGGTTATCTACAGTCCATGCATAGATTTACTGTATTAGGCGCAAGGTTCGATGTGTACGCACCGACGGGAGCAGGTTCACCTTCACCGGCGAGAAGGGATCCTTCGCAGCACAGGATGGACTTCCGTAGAGGAGAGGACAGCCCATCACTCATCAGTTGTCTAGCCTCATCCTAGGAGCAGTTGACGTGCGGAGTCCTAGTTTTCCTGCAGTGGTGGATCAGTACGCGGACATCTTTCCCGACGACATTCCAGGGATACCTCCTCGCAGAGAGGTAGACTTTCATATTGACCTATACCCTAGGGAAGCCCCGATATCAACTCCAGTATATCGGATGGCCCCCGCTGAGCTTCGAGAGCTACGTGTACAGTTGAAGGACTTGCAGGGAAAGGGTTTCATCTGACCCAGTGTTTCACCCTGGGCTTCCCTGATATTGTTTGCCAAGAAGGCGGACGGGAGCTTGCGACTTTGTGTCGACTATCGTCGCCTGAACCAGGTGACAGTGAGGAACAAGTATCCGCTACCTAGGATTGATGACCTCTTCGATCGGCTCAAGGGAGCACGGTGGTTCTCGAAGATAGAACTCAGGTCAGGCTATCATCAGCTCAGAGTTCGAGACAAGGATGTGCAGAAGACGGCCTTCAGGTGTCGGTATGGACACTATGAGTTCTTGGTTATGACATTCGGCGTAACCAATTCTCTATTAGTTTTCATGGACCTCATGAACAGGATCTTTCAGCCATACCTCAATCAATTTTTCGTAGTCTTCATCGACGACATTTTGATTTACTCGACGACTGAGGAGGAGCACGCCTACCACTTACGGGTTGTACTAGACACACTCTGAGAGCACCAGCTTTATGGAAAGCTCTCGAAGTGTCAGTTCTGGATACGTGAGGTCCACTTCTTGGGACACGTCATCTCTGAGGTGGGAGTTGCGGTGGATCCCACAAAGATCGAGGCAGTGCTAGCTTGGGATCCACCCAGGAGCGTGATGGAGGTGCGGAGTTTCTTGGGACTAGTTGGATACTATCGGATATTTGTGACAGACTTCTCCAGAGTTATAGCACTAATCTCAGATTTGATGAAGAAGGGGAAACCCTTTGTGTGGTCAAACAGATGTCAGCAGAGCTTCTAGGAGCTGAGACAGAGATTGAACAGAACACCTATCTTGAGGTTGCCTGAGGAGGGAGTAGGGTATGTAGTCTGTTGCGATGCATCAGGTACTGGACTCGGATGTGTCCTGATACAAGAGCGGGCAGTGATCGCCTATGGATTACGTTAGTTGAGGCCGCATGAGAAGAACTACGCTACCCATGACCTGGAGTTAGCAGCGGTGGTCTTCGCTCTAAATACATGGCGACACTATCTGATGGGCAAGCACTATACAGTCTCTTCTGACCACCAGAGTCTCAGGTACATATTCTCGCAGAAGGACATGAACCTGAGACAGCGGCGATGGCTCGAGTTCCTCCAGGACTATGACTTTGAGATAGTCTATACTCCTGGGAAGGGGAACGTGGTAGTCGATGCTCTCAGCAGGAGGACAGGTATTCAGCTACTTGAGGAGGAGACAGAGCAGCTAGCCTCATTTCATATATCCTTTGTGGATAGTGATGGAGCAGCTTTCCTTCAGTCTCTCACAGTCACCCCTCCACTACTGCAGCGGGTCAGAGAGGCACAACGTGGGGACGCTGACTGTGAGACGCGGCGTGCACAGATATCCTCAGGACAGGAACCTGATGGTTTCTCCTTTGGAGCAGAGCACGACATCCTTTTCAAAGGACATACCTTGGTACCAGTCGCTTTACAAGAGGAGGTGATGAGAGAGTTTCACACTTCTCCTTTGGTGGTTCATCCTGGAGTGGAGAAGATGTACCAGGATCTCAGACGACAGCACTGGTGGCCGGGCATGAAGAAAGCTGTGGCAGAGTTCGTTTCACGATGCCTCACCTTCTAGCAAGTGAAGGCAGAGCATCAGGTACCAGCAGGCTTGGTACATCCCTTGGAGGTCCCGGAGTGGAAGTGGGATGGGATATCTATAGACTTCGTGACTGGACTTCCACGCACTTTCAGAGGTCACGACTCCATCTGGGTGATTGTCGACCGACTCACCAAGTCGGCTCACTTCTTACCCATCAGAGAGTAGGGCTCAGTGGAGAGCTTGGGGCGTCTCTAAATTCAGGAGATTGTATGGCTTCACGGTGTGCCATCATCTATCGTCTCTAATCGAGATGCTTGCTTTACTTCCCAGCTTTGGAAGGGGTTGCAGGAGGCGTTCGGGACGCAGCTACGTCTGAGCACCGCCTTTCACCCTTAGACGGATGGTCAGATGGAGAAGACCATTCAGACCCTTGATGACATGCTCCGCGCATGTGTCCTCGACTTTGGTCGTAGCTAGGAGGACCACCTACCCTTGGTGGAGTTTGCATACAACAACAGTTACCACTCTTCCATCGGGATGGCACTATACGAGGCGTTGTACGGAAGACCTTGCAGATCTCCTTTGTGCTGGACAGACCCTGGGGAGTCAGCACTTGTGGGACCAGAGATGGTCTGGCCCATGATAGAGAAGGTCTAGGTCATCTAGGAGTGGATGAGGATAGCTCAGAGCCGGCAGAAGTCTTATACTGACAGAAGGCGGAGGCTACTAGAGTTCGAGGATGGCGACCACGTCTTATTGCGTGTCTCACCTCGACGTGGATTACGGAGATTTGGACGAGGTGGCAAGTTGTCTCCATGCTTCATCGGACCTTTCCAGGTCCTCAGCAGGATCGGCGAGGTGGCTTATCGCCTGGATCTACCACCTCAGTTGCACCGGGTGCACGACGTCTTCCACGTATCTCAGCTGAGGAGATACGTGCACGAACCGACGCATAACATTGACTATGGGGAGATGGACGTTGATGATGGGGTGACTTTTGCGGAGGTCCCGGTGGAGATCGAGGATCGACAGGAGCGGGTCCTACGTGGACAATCGATTCCTCTTGTGCACATCAGATGGCAGCACGGGAACCTCCAGGAGAGCACTTGGGAGCGGGAGGCTCAGATGCGTGCTCAGTACCCACATTTGTTTCCCTAGCTTATGTTGTATCTTTACGGGGATGAAAATCCCTGAGGTTGGAGTGATTTAAAGACCCATAAATTTCAAGGAAATTTTTTTCTTAATTTTTTTGGGAATTTTACAAGAATGCAGTTTCTGACGGCACCTGATTCCGAGGCCCGGTATTCCCTGAATCATTTTTCGAATTTTGGCTCGGGTACATTCAGTGAACGAACGAGTGGGTTTTTTCTAACTTTTGAACCGATGCTCGGAATCGAATTCTGAGGGAACCGATGGAATCACAGCACCGGTATTTTCTTAGAAACGCCTCTTCCGGAGTTGCGTTTGCTCGGGTGTGGTTTTTAATTTTTAGGCTTTAAGTTAAGAAATAAAATAACGTGGTATGACAAACTTTATTTTATTTCACTTAAAGCCACTTAAATCCACTTAAAGCTGCTTAAGCTGAGTTAAAGAGGATAGGGTACAATTCAAAATATCCTACCATCTTGGTAGGATATTTGTGAGGTGGGGCCCGCACGAGCCCCACCGTTTCTTTCCGCTAAGTAACGCACCCGCAAAAACCCTTTTTAATGAAATTCAACTGGGGCGTTTTCTTAAATAATTAAACGCTCCTATTAATTGGGCGGTTAATTCGTTGAAATTAATTCTATGAATTAATTTGATCCTTTCTTAACCTGTTTTCAAACCGTTGGCATATTAATAAAATAAGACCAACACACCTTTCTTCTGGGGTGCGATTTTTTGAGAGGATTTGGAGATTCTGTGCCTTCATCCTCCTTCGCGAAGAACGCGAAGAACGCGAAGAACACGAAGAATGCCGGCCTCCAACGAAGGGCGACGAAGAACGCCCGACCCCCGGAGATCGATGCGACGCCGACGCTTATTCCGCGACATTCTTTCCCTGCGACAAATCTTCGATCAACTGCTTGAGGTAGGAGATTTAGAATCTTTAATTCCTTTGTGGATTTTATCCTTAACATGGATTTAATTCATGAAATTGAATCTGTGTGTTTTCTTTAAACCTCGGAGAACGATGACGCGACACCCTTCCGCGACGACGCGACGCCCTTCCACGACGACGTGACGCCCTTCCGCGATGCGACAATCCTCTTCTTCCGCGACGGTCAATTCCGCGAAGAACTCTCGTCTGACGACAGCTACGAGGTAGGGTTCATTTTGAGAATGATTTCTTTACCTATGTTTTTTTCCTCCAAGGAAAGAACGCGGATCAACCAATTAACAAGTTGGTCCGTAGATTATTATTGTGGGACGTGGTTCATCAATTTCTGGGATTTATGGTCTTGTTTAAAACCGCTAACGCGGTGGGTGTGGACCAACGAACAAGTTCGAACCCACCGCCCTTTGTTTCTTGGTGTAAGGAACGGAGGACGACAACAAAACGTGCCACAGAGACGATTTGTTGATTCCGTAGTGAGGAAAGGGACCCGGGAGGAGCTACGGTGCAGACAGAAATGGAATCGGACCACCGGAACAAATTTGGTGGCCCGCGAAATCCACCGGCGGCGCGGGTCGCCGGCGCGGCGGTGCCGGCGGCCAGAGGCGGCGGTGCCCCGGAGCGCCACCGAATGGAGCCACCACGGCTGAAGCTGCGGCGGTGGCGGCTGACCAGACCCACGACCGCGTGGGTCCGGCGAGACACGGGACGTGACTCTGCCGCGTCCGCTGACCAAGCATGGCCCCACACGGGGCCGCGGCTCCTCTTACTGCGGGGGCAGCACGCCCCGCGGCTTCCCTTGCTCGCCCGCTCGGCCGAGCCGAGCCGAGCCGACCCGCTGGCCGGGTCGCGCCCAGGCCGGGCCGGGCCGCCCTGGCTGGGCCGGGTCGCGCCCAACTGGGTCCGACCAGGACCCGGGTCAGGTCGATCCGGTTCGGGCCGACTCAGGGGGGGTCGGGCCGGGTTGGTCCGGGCCCAGACCCACCGTTTCCGGACCTTTTCGGTCTTTTTTTCATAACATGAGCTACGTGCCTCCGAACGATGTGCCGTCAGCGGAAATGTGATCCTTGGATCGAGACGGTCATTTCGGTATATCACACTCAAGGTTTCGGAATACTTTGGGTTCGGCCGGGTTGGTTCGTACACGAAACCAACCGGGCCCTTGGAGCAGAAACGCTCATATCTTGAGCTTCGAACGTCCGATTGACGTGTCGTCGGCTTTGTTGAATTCCTATAAGTGAGACGGATCTTTTGTCTTACTCTGCCTGAGGTTTGGACGTAGGTGGAGTACGGTCGGGTTGGTTTTTCCTTAAAAACCAACCGGGCCCCTGGGATGAAAACGCCAATAACTCTTAGACCGGGAGTCCGATTGACGCGTCGTCTGCGACGTTGAGTTCCTGTTGACGATACGGAACTTTTGGATACATCAAATCTGTACTATGTGTCAGTTGATTTGTCAGCCTCTCGGCTCGTGGAGCGGACCCTCCCGAATGAGCTTGCTGTGTGCGGGAACCCTAGAGTTGGCTACGACTGCTATTGTGACGACGACGACGACTGTACAGAGATCCTCAGTGGATTCGACGGGGACGACTACAACACTCAGCGATCATTTGTGGGTCAGTGCTACCGATCCTGTGTGGGTCTGATCCTGTGTGGGTCAGCTCTCAGCGGTCCTGTGTGGGCCAGCACCTACAGATCCTATGTGGGTCTGATCCTGTGTGGGTCTTTGTGGGGGTTAGTTACCTATCGATCCTGTATGGGTCAGATCCTTTGTGGGTCATTGCGAGGGTTAGTTACCTATCGATCATGTGTGGGTAAAATCCTTTGTGGGTTATTGCGGGGGTTAGTACATATCGATCCTTTGTGGGTCCGACGGTTTAGATGAATCAGTGGCAATATCTAGTCATCTTTATCGTCATATGAAGAAGTATACCTGTGTGAGCTGAAATCCTGTTTTACTTTCCTTTGTGGATTGTGTTGTGATATCCTGTGTGGACTTACATTTTTCTTCTTGTGTGGACTGGGTTGTAATTGAGCTTGGATGTTGGAGCCAAGCAAGAATTGATGACTTAGGTATATGTATGGGCATATACCTAAGCAGTGTCGGATGTTACTTTGTGATTGTATCTTTCCTTTGTGGATTATCCTTTGTGGATTCTGGGAGACCTTCGGGGGTCTCGGGGTCCCTACTGAGTAGCTTATACTCACCCCTGCACAGGCTATGCCCACACTACGTTGTGTTGGTTGTAGACGACGGACAGCGCTCATCGTGGTGGAGGCTTGCGGAGTAGGACGGTACCTGGAGGTGGACCACTGGGCGGGACTTACTCGGAGCGGTCGGCTGGACCCGAGGAGCAGTGGAGGCTTTCTGTACCCACCCTTCAGGTGGGACTTCCAGTGGACGGCTTGACGTTGTGGCTTTAATTTTCAGTTGATGTTTTCCCTTTCGAATTGTACTTTACTTTCAGTTTGGGTTTGTATTCTGGCCCACTTACTTTCTGCACTTACTATTGTACCAGTTTTTACTTAGTATTTACTTCTGTCTTCTTACTCTGTGGTGTTTGTGGTTTACTTTACAAAAGCAATGCCTTCCCTTTTTCTGGGATTTACGCCTTGGTGCTAGTCGCCAACCCCTGGCCTATGGAAGGCGGGCTTGGGGTAGTCACGGCACGGGCCCCGAGGACGGGTCGTGACAATGCTTGGCATTATATTCATGTCACATCATAGTATAACGGTGCAATCCAACACATGATCCACCAAATTTCAATCCATGAGGGCCCATAACACCTCACTGACCAAAGTTTGGCATTCATTCAAAAAAAATTATATTACCAATACCCAATCAAATTGTAGGTATTCTACCAAGGCATTTATCACAAAAACATACATATCTAGCACAACATCTATCACAAAAACATGAAATCAATAATGAAAACTAAATGTCATGGAAAGAATGCATGACATGTGATCTATAGTAAGTTACTATATGATGAATGATATGGAATACCCTCATCTCGTTGGGTTGAAATAGAAATAAAACCGCAATAATATCAACAATAACAACACAAAACATGAGAATCGGCCAACAGTGAAATCCAATCAACTTTAATAATTGAAAAACCAGAAAAATTGAAATAATTTAGGTAAATTAGATTTTACCTTTACACAGGTTAGCTACTCCTAGCCATATCTTATTATCAACTACATATTACTTATCATCCCTAGATATAGGCTCCAAATAATAATTCAAGAAGAAAAAACCTCCCTCTAATACCACTTTGGAATGTCCCGGTTCTGAGTGCTGCCCAAAGGTACCCCATACCCCGTTGGTCACATTGCCTCAAGTGCATTTCCACAAATGCCAGAGGCTTTCAACTAGAAGTGAGGGCCTTAACTGTGATAGTGGATAATCTTATCCCTCATTGGCAGAGTAACACAGTAGAAATAAACAAATAATAGTAGTGGAAGTAGTAATAATAACATGAAATAGTAAACAGTGGAAGACTGCAAGTTGGTAAACAACTGAAGCACATATATAAATAATTCAGGTCACATATGTCTAGGAAAGAAACCAAACATGTCACAATGCTGGAATATATTACTAAACCAAAGTACAAAGGAAAACATGTAAATAACTCCAATAGCATCGCATGCCTCAGCTTGGTCTCGTGATCTTTAGCTCCACAGTAATCAAGTACCAGAAGTATAATGGATCTTTCCCTTATCTATAATTGCAACAATATAATTTTTTTGGGCCCAAAAGAATGACCCTAACAGGGTGTGAGATGAATCCCAGTAGGAAACCACCCAAATATCTATGCCTAACTGTCAGTGAATTTATATGGAAGGCAATATGATAAATGAAGTAATAAACAAGAAAGTACTTAAAAGTAAACAATCCTA
This sequence comes from Viscum album, assembly GCA_963277665.1. NCBI lineage: Eukaryota > Viridiplantae > Streptophyta > Magnoliopsida > Santalales > Viscaceae > Viscum > Viscum album. Next base: position 913,719,840 of record OY728164.1, on the reverse strand, counting down.
TAGTTTCAACTACATTAATTTACATTTATAAAATTAATCAACCAAGAAAACACAAGAAACCCTCTGGGATGTTCTCATAGTCTGACCCCTCTGGTTAATCTTAACAAAGACTCTCTAAGGAAGCACTCATCATCAATTCCCCTTGTGGTATTTTGATGGTAAACTACAGACACTCTAAGGAATAACCCAATGTCCAATTCCCCCTGTGGTCTCGCAATGTGGAACTATAGAAACTCTAAGGGAGAACTCATGTCCATCCCCCCCCCCTACAGTCTCGCAACATGAAAAGTATAAAAAGCACTCTGGGAAATCCCTCAACATCCATTTCCCATATGGTGTAACTACACCAGGTTCCCATGAACCTGTGTAAGTCAATCGTGCACAAACGATATCTAAATGCCTAAGTATATCACAATATACTACTTTTATAAACAGCTAAAAATCATGGTGAAAGCAAGTTAGATAATATCACTTCATCCTTACAGCACTAGGCATGGAAAACAAATCATCCAAACATGAAAAAAGTAGTCTCAATGTCCAATATCAGTTCAGACACGGGAAAACACATCCATAGTAAGGTAAATAAACCCTATTCTCAATCAAGATCCCTAACTCAAGAAATCAAGGCATAGTAGGCATTAAAGGGTTAAATTCTCTAAACACACAATACCCTAAATTAGAGTATTGGGAACTTTTATCACATATAGATCAAAGAAAAACTATGGAAAGGCACAAACCACCTACCTCAATGTTGTATGATCACTATAGTTGAACCCCATCCTTTGAATCGACATAAAATGTTTTAGATCTACAAAAATGTTAAAAACTCTCAACCAAGGAAATCTCAAAAAAGAGGTGAAATCAAGAGATGAGGCTCTAGAAGAAGGATGAACTCATCGTGGATATTCCAATGCAATCGACTGTGGTTGATTCGGAGAACAGATGGTCGATTGGGGGCTCAGAGAAGAATCGCAATCTTCGGTCACTCCTGGATGGGACATCATTAGTAGAAGATCTTTCTATGAACGAGATGCAACCCCAGTCTAATATAATAGTTAAAAATAAAAATACACAGTGTGTTCCCTAAGGATACTCAACGTGTATAGTCCTTAACGAAATCCCACCTTAATCGGCCCTACCATGTCATCACATAGTCATGTACGTGGCTATGACACGGCTATACATGGCCTGGACTTAGTGCCATAGTACATGGCGTGTTCATAGAGGTACATGGTGTGTACTCCTAAAATTTTATTTCATCCCTTTTTCCTCAAAAACAACTTTAAAACAAGATCCATACCTGAAATAATATCTGGTTTTTTACATGGATGGACTCATAGGCTTGATTTTTTATGATCATAATGAAGATGCTCTTTTAGATCAGTTATGAGATGTGAATGAGTCCTTTTTGATGGGATTAATTGTTAGTATACAAAATATATGTTTCAGTTATTATAGAGAGTTTTATATTCCATTTTCGAATCTTGGTGTACTCATGTTAGATATGATCATGTGTTATCTTGATTTTTATTGAGTTTTCTAAGAGAGATTTGGATCTACTGCAAGCTCCTTTATCATTATAAATGTCTTCCCAGGTTTAGAATATGAACATGTTGAGGTTGCACTCAGGGAATGGTGTAAGGTAATCTATATGGTGGGGAGTGCATCAATGGTTTTTTTAGGGTGGTTAACCTCATTTGGAGTTTAACTTGAGCATTTTCCATGATCCTTTGTGCTTAGAGTTTTGTTTTGAGACAATGATAAGGGTATTCCTATGGTGGTGAGTACTAGTTTGGTCATAGTTAAATGTCTCCCTCATATGATACAGCTGTTGGTGCTATGTAGATAGTCCTTGGACAGTCCAAATAGATTGCATGTGCAGATTATCAAGTTGAGGGCATGGACAGTTGTATTTTCACCAGGATTCTTGGGGATGAGAAGGTTTATGGTGTGGATTTTTTAAGAACCCATGTCATTCTGGACTATAGTTTTGAGCATAAATTTAAATTTTTTCTTTCATGTGCTTTTAAATGGTTAGAATTGTATTTTTCCTCTAGTATATTCTCTTGGATAATTTTTTAACCACTCTGTTTGTCCTATAATAGGGATTTTTCCCTAGGATATGAGTTTGGTAGAAATATGTGTAGTTCAAATTTTAGAAGAATAATTAATATTTAATATTATTAAATTAAATATTAAATTATTCATGTAGGTTTGTTTGTCCATAACATTCAAATGGAGATTTGGATTGATATTTCTCTACCGTTGAGTCTGGAATGGGGAGTTTAGCCTAGGATATACCTAAACTCGAGTCAGGGACTTAGGACGGCCTGGGCCCCTTTTTTGTTTACTTTTCTTTTCTTCTTTTTCATTATTTTCTTTTTTTCCTTTCTCTTATTTCCTTGTCCAACTAATGCACACCTCTTATGAAGCTCCTATAATTCTATTCTACCAATGGAGAAAAGGGATATGGAGAAAAGAGTGTGTGATAGAGAAGGTAATAGAGGTATAGACGTGAATCCCTCAATGTACTGGATCGACGTGTGGAAACAGTGGACCATCAAATCTACCCAAGATTAGGCGGTTTCCACCCCAAGGTATAATGATTTTAATATTTTCCAAAAAAACCCTTTAGATTCATTGTTTTCTAAATCTAATCCCATGTTATTTCTTTCTTGTGGCCTCTTGAGGCCTGATGTCTTGTTTCGAGGGAGAAATGGGGGTTTTGGACAATATGGGGGTTTCCTGTTCAGGGAAACCAAGTTATACAATATGTACTCTGGGGTGACATGCCATGTGTTCTACCCATTCGGGGAAGATGAATTTTTAATGGGTGCATGTCTTTTATGGGTTATACATGTCATTTACTTGTACTCGGCAATGTAATCGAGTAACCGGGTATGTCTACTAATGTAGGGGTGCATGTCCATGTGGAGTACATGACTAGTTCCCGTATTGGTGACACGTTGTGTAAAAATACATGGCTTGTCTAGGTAAACACACAATCCAGGTTAGGGAAATAGGCATGTACCACATGTCGGGTACACACCATGTACCTATTGAACATGTCGGGTACCTAGGGATTTTTCACGCCTAGGCTGACAGAGGTACATGCCCAGGTTGGGCTGCAGGAGTGAACGCTATGTACCCAAGGGTAAACACTGTGTATTGATCCCTTGTGTCCCTCTAAGGTTTTTTATGTTTTATTTCCCCAATGTGGGAATTGGACATGAGAGTATTCCATTCTAAGTAGTTTTTCTCACTGATCATGATGGTAAAACCTAAGGAGCATTCTGAAGACTCTAAAAAGGTTTGTTGGGGATTCTATCTAAATAGAGATGTTCTTCCTCCAGTTATCAAACTAAGTCATCTTCTGAGGGAGAGTTTTTAATTTGAGTGACTAGTTGGGTGTTTCTCCCAACCAAGTAGAGACATTTTATCTGATATGATCTATAAGATATCTCCCTTGACATTTTCCTTTTGAGGACGTTCACCTTGTGAGACATTCCCTTATGTCCTATGAGTCCGTGAGACCAGATGCTTCAAATGATCCCCTGAGGAATTCTTTTTCTTATATGCTAATCTAGGGAGCCCCTTATTGTATTCTTGTACTTATGTATCATTTCAAGGAACCCTTGTAGGATTCTTTCATTATTATCATTTGAGGATCCTATGTAGGATTACTCCTTTGAATTTATAGTTAGGGATCCTGTGTAGAATTCCTTCACTCATGTTTACTTAGAGGATCCCAAGAAGGATTCCTCTTAGTGTTATACTTAAGGGACCCATTGGGTGCCATTTTTTGACAGAACCTGAGCTGTTACGTTTAGTTTGGGTAGAGATGGTTTTTGGGTGTCACCTAGAACTCGTACCGAACTGGTAAGCCAATGGGGTTGTGGCTAGAGTGTTGGTTGGTTGTTCATGCCACCCTCACTCGTTTTTTCTGCTTGAAATGGTTTTTACTGGTGAAATGGTGGATACTAGATGTGCTTCCTATTTGGTGTCTATTGAGCCTAACCTGAGGCATATTTCTTTCTTTTGGGATGCCTATATGTTCTCCCCGAGATCTATATTTCTTATTAGGAAACTCAAACATTCATTCCAGGGATAGGGATTCTGAGCCATGCTATTTCTAATATTTGTTTCATACCTAGAATTATTACCTATAATTTGGTTATTGATCCATTTTATATATATATTGTGATATATATATATATATATATCTTTGGGATGTCTATAGGTGATTCCTGGCATCTGGTTTTTGATCTTTACATGATTTTTCTCCCTGATTGATACATAGATTCCTCTATAGGAATGCCTTAGATGGACTCAGTAGGATGTTGATTTATATACCTGAGTGGGATGATATTTAAACCTTGAGTGACACCAATATCCAATTTAGGGATTCTAGGGAAGGACTCAATGGTTGGATATGTTACCCTGAGTGACACTTGAATCCAATTGAGGGTTTCCTTGAACATTCTCAGTGGTTTGGTGTTTCCACCTCAAAAGATACTCTAATCTGGTTGATAGATGTCTTGGATGGACTCAGTGGTGGTTTAATTAATCCCTAATTGACTCATGGATCTTATTGAGGGATTATATGATGAAATTAGGGTATTGATGACTTTTATACCTTGAGTAAAACCTAGATTCAGTTGAGGGATTCCAATGATGGACACAATGGTGGTTTGTGCTTAATCCTTGAGTGATACTTGGATCTAGATAATGGATTCCTTGGATGGGCTCACAGGTTTATTATAGTTATACCATGAGTGATTGAAACATACCTATTTAAGGGTGTGGAAAATTCATATTTTTATGTTTTCCTAGTGCAGCATAAAGGCTGGCCAGGGTCGTCTCACTTGAGGAGCTTTCTCTATTCATTCACCTACTTAATCTAATTCACCTAAGAAGTAATTATTTCATATTTTATGTTTTATGAAATAAATTTAATTTAATTTAATAAATTAAATGAAAATTAATAGGAAACTAACATTCAATTATAAATTACCATGTAATGCTAAACTGAATAAAATTATGGAAGAAAGGAAGTTCTCCCGAGAGAACTTTTTGGGAGCACCTTCATTGATCAGCTTCAAATATTCTTAATGAACACACTCCGTCATATTTGGGCGCACCTTAGTCTACCCCAGTAATAAATAAAAATTCTACTTAGCGATCACCAATCACACCCTCCATCCTCCTCCTCAATCGAGGTAAAATGGTTGTATATTAAGAAGTTAAACTTTAGACAACCACAGTGAGGATTACACCCACTATAAATTATCCTTAGAATTAACTCAAAGAATATTAAAAACATGGCCTTGGGATTAAGAACCGGATTAATCCCTCGGTATATTCCTCATATGAGTTACTCATGATCATGAGTATTATAGTTCATGGTGGTAAGATGAAAATAAGAGAAGAGGGTGGATGGGTGGACATAAAAATAAAAACAATGTATGAATTTATTAGAAATATAAATTATAATTGAAAACTAAAACAAAAATAAAGAAAATAAATAAATAAATAATAAATGGGGAGGATTTTCATCTAGCCTCCCTCAGTGTATATCTCCTCCTTGGTGCCTATAAGGAATAGAATGGTTAATGGGAAGCTTTGAGAGGTGGGAGCTCCTATCCTTTTATAGGTAGATTATATTCTCTTCGAAATTTCTAGGAATCTTCCTCCAAATGTATAACGTCCAATGTCACCCTTAATGACATCCAAACTCCATAACATTAATTTTGGAGTGACACTATGTGTAATAGTTCTATTATAGGTTGAATAACCAAAATTGGAGGTGTGTAGATCGATATTGACTTCTCTTATGATGGTGGGGTCCATATTGTCCGCCTGGAAAATCCTTCAATTTCATTGAATTTTCAAGGCCTCAAGATGCTTGAATCTACCCCTGGTCTAGAAGAAAAAGTTGGAGGAAATAAAATAAAGATTCTAAAAATAATATTCACTCAATTTGGACTTATATTTTTCAATAAATGATTAAAATACCCTTGATGTAAAAATCTGTCCAAAATCCAGAATTATGCACTTTTCACCATTTTTCTCAAAACACATCATAAATTCAAAATTGATTCATAAATTCTAAAATTGATAATTTGGGATATTTAAAACAATTAAAAATCATTCAAAAAAAATTTAAAATATTACCTCTTTCAATTCCTACACACTTAAACTATGGTTTTCCTCAAGCATAAAATCTCAACATAGAATTTAGAGTACACCAATGTTAACAATATTCAAATTCCAAAGTAATAAAATTAAAAAAATCAATGTAAAATAAAAAAATAAAAAATAAAAATAAAATATCAATTTAATTTCCCATTTTTATAAGAAATTATTAATTCATGTATTTTAATTTTCCCCTTTGAAAAAAATGGAACTTCTTCTTTCTTTCATTTAAGATTCTCAATTCATTATTATTAATCACGCCACATCATGATTTACCTCACTTTTGAATTTTTCCTCTCATCTCTCATGATACAATTAAAGTAGAGTTATGCTCATATCATGAGAACATGCACCTTATCCATAATCTTGTAAAAGAACTACTTTCCCCACTTTGTAAAGACAAAGGGCACATAAAATCATGGGGACTTTTCAATAAAGGTTCAAATGACTCTGAGGCATAAGTTTGGTAAGATTTCTTGTTTTGAAAATTAAGGCTCAAGGAGGAGGTTTATCTCTTATGTAAAATGCATGATATTAAAAATTGTAATGAAATTCTCCCCTTCAATGTACCAACACCAATTACCCCCAAAACTCAATGGAAGGTCATGATCAATGTAAAGAATAATGAATGATTAATTCACCCACTTGATTTTTTTTTTAATTTATATTTTTTTTCTTTTTTTTAAGTTTTAATTAGATCTAACCTCACATCCATCACCTAACCATGTAAGATTAGAATATCGACGGTCTAGAAAATGGTGATTTTTTGTTCTCCAAAATCACAACCCATTTTTCTCATTTTTTTGTTCTTTTTTGTCATTTTTTCATTTTTTTTAATTCAAGAGGGGAAAACAATGATGTAAAATTAATTACTCCAAAACCTTTTAAAGTTCCCATAATAACACCACGGCACATCTTAATTACAATGTAAATCATCCCTTCCACCATGAATCCCTTTACACCCACACTTCACCTTTAAAATATCATGAAAATACCAAGAGTACGGTAGGAATGCATAAAAATGGCTTGAAAAAATGGATCATCCCTCTAAAGGTATTTCATTATCTCTATGTGATAAAATAAGGATTGATGTAAAGGTGGTCTTTAAGGATAAGGGTGTTTTCAAAGGTGCCTCAATCATTTTAAATGTGCCTTTGTACAGTCATAGATTTGACACGTTCAAATAAAAGTTATGGCAGGTGACATGTCCCAAGATCACTCAAGAAATATGCTCAAGATAAATAATAAATAGTCGGTCTATAAATCCACTCAGGAATGAGATATATTACATTAGACAATCACTCATGGCATGACTAATAATAATAAATAGATTCACATGAACATTATAAATACAAAGCATGAAATATAGTTGGGAAATTTCATTTCCATGAATCAATCAATTCCTTCAAATCATGATCCATCATTTTGATATCCATGTTTCACTATAAACATTAAATCTTCCATTTTACTCATTAAATCTCATTAACATTGAAATCTAAAACATGGAATCACTAGAATCCTAAGAAACTCATGTCTTCTAGATTATTCAATTAATGAATTAATTCAGGTGTGGGCATGAAATTTAAATCTCAAAATATATTTTGGACCAAAAAAATGAAAGGATTTTAAATGATAATCATAAAAAAGTGAACTCCCTTTTAAATTAACTATGTGGTCCTCTTCCTTTAATGCTTGGGTCTTCCTTCTAATTTCATTATCCTATAAAAGAAAAATCAATCAATTAATCACAAGGATCATTTTATTTAAGCTCAAAATGATAAGAGGGAGGGGGATTCATGCTATACTAATTTTTAATACTGAATTTAAAATTTAAATTACTATTATTGAAAATGAAATTACAAAAATTAAAGTAAAGGATAAATCTTGGTATGTCCCCCCAAGTGGGCCCTGGCATCTTTTACTACCTCTAGAGGGCAGTACTAGCTTTTATCCATAATCTGTTGGTGGATGAAGCTTCTTTGATTTGAACCACCACATGTGGATCTTCCTAGATTATAGTTATTTGTTCTTATTGAGGAGGAATCCATGGATATAGTATACCATATCTCCCCCCTTTCCAATGTGGTACAGATTTCATGGAGGGGTAGGATGAAGTAGGGAACATCTTCTTCTTTTTTTGTTACTTGTACAGCCATATTTTCTTCTAATGTTGGATTCATTGAGGCTTCAACCTCTTGTCTAATTTCAATAGGCTCAAAAACTTGGATCTCTTCATGATAGGTATCCTCTAGTATATATTAAATGTCTTTAGGGAGCTCCAGGAGTTCCTCAATAGGTGCACTTTTTTTCACATCATCCTCTAAGGCATAGTAAGAGTTTTCTGAAACTAAAAATTCAATATAATTAAGATAGATACTCAAATTAATTTCAACAAAATTAAAATAATTTGAGTTTAATAATGTATTATCACCCTAAGTTGGTTTGTAATTAATATAATCTTCAATTTAAAGTGCCTCTTGGAGTCAATATTCACTAGATGGAGGTAGGTAGTTAGGCTCCTCCACCTCGATTTTGGCTTCAACTTCATGGATATCTTCAGTGAAATTTGGGAAGACCAGTGGAACTTCCTTCTTGGCCTTGAAGATTTTTAAGTCAACTTGGAGTTTATCGACCATGTATATCAAATCTTCTATTGAGATCCATGTTTCTATGCCTCTTTCCATTTTCTTGACCATTATCATCATCGCATTAGATCTTCTTTGGAGGGAATCCTCAGTGTAGTCTATTTCTTGTTCTTGCACCTGTGAGTAATTGTCAGTCCATATAGAATAATAATCATTTAAATTCATCATGAAAAGATTCTTTTTTAGTTTTTTTAAATGGAATCTAACCAAGATGTGAAAATAGAAAAGTTAAATGAACTAATGATTATCTCCCCAGAAACAGCACAAGTTTTGATTCATGCCTATAGTAGGGTGTGGAAAAGGTTTATTTTTATGTTTTCGTAGTGCAACATATAGGCTGACTAGGTTCATCTCACTTGAAGATATTTATCAGTTCGTTCACCTACTTAATATAATTCACCTAAGAAGTAATTATTTTTGTTGTTTTATGTTTTATGAAATAAATTGAATATAATAAAATAAATGAAATGAAAAATAATAGGAAACTAACATTAAATTCTAAATTACCATGAAATGCTAAACATAATGGAATTATGGAAGAAAGGAAGTTCTCCCAAGAGAACTTTTTGGGAGAACCTTCATTGACAAGCTCCAAATATTCATAGTGAAAACAATTCATCGTATGTGTTCACACCTTAGTCTACCCTAGTTATGAATGAAAATTATACTCAGTGATCACCAAGAACACCCTCCATCCACCTCCTCAATCAAGGAAAAATGGTTTTAGATTAAGAAGTTAAACTTTATAAAATCATAGTGAGGATTACACCCACTGTAAATTATCCTTAGAATTAACTCAAAGAATATTAAAAACGTGTCCTTGGGTTTAAGAACCTGATTACTCCATCTGGATATTCCTCTGATTAGTTTCTCATTATCATGAGTATTATAGTTCACGATGGTAAGATGAGAAGAAGAAAATAGGTTGGATGGGTGGACACAATAATAAAAATAATTCATGAATTTATTATAAATCTAAATTACAATTGAAAACTAAAAAAAATAATGGAAATAAATAAATTAAAAATAAATTGGAAAGATTTTCAGCTGGTCTCACTCAATGGAGATCTCCTCCTTGATGCCTTGAAGGATTGGAATGGAGAATGGGATGCTTTGAGAGATGGGAGCTCTTCTCCTTTTCTAGGTAGATTCTATCATCTGAATTTTGTTGTGTTTTTGGCCCCATTAATGTATTATTAAGGCATTAAATCCTTCATAAAAGTTTTTCAAAAATATCTTTTGTGTTCACCCTCAAAATTTCAGCTTTAGTGGTTGCTCAAAGAGGGAGATATAGATTTTTTATTGACAATGACATTTTCTCTCTAAAATTTCCATGAAGCTTCCTCCAAATGTATAACGTCCAATGTCACCCTTAAGGACATCCAAACTCTATAAAATTAATTTTAGAGGTGAATATATGTTCCTTAGTTATATTATAGGTGGAATAACCATAATTGGAGGTTGGTAGACTGATATTGACTTCTGTTATGATGGTGGGGTCCATGTTGTCCACTCGGAAAATCCTTCAACATTATTGAATTTTTAAGGACTCTAGATGATCGAATCTGCCTCAAGTCTAGAAGAAAAAGTTGGAGGAAATAAAATAATTATTCTAAAAAAATATTCACTCAATTTTGATTTATATTTTTCAATAAATGACTAAAATACCCTTGATGTAAAAATCTTTCCAAAATCCAAAATTAGGCGTTTTTCACCATTTTGTTCAAAACACATCATAAATCCAAAATTTATTCATAAAAGATAAAATTGATAATTTAGGATGATTAAAAAAATTTAAATTCTTTCAAAAAAATGTGGAAAATATTTCCTCTATCAGTTATACATATATCCAATTGAGGGATGCCTTAGACAGGCTCATAGGCTGGATGTTTTATGATCATAATGATGATGCTCTTCTAGATTGGTTGTGAGACTTGAATGAGTCCTTATTGATGGGATTGACTGTTGGTATATGGAATATGTGTTTCAATGATTGGAGGAGAGTACATGTGAACCCAAGTGTTGGACTAATATCCTCCGATGGTAATGTACCTTTCTTAGATAATTTTTTGTCATTAGATGAAGCATGTATATGTATATTTTGATTATGGACCTAAAGATCTATTTAACAATACCCAACTTGAGTGGCATGACTTACAACTCAATTCCTTTGCACAGGATGTTTAGTTGATTGGGATTTTGGACCCTTGGTTCGACTGTTATTATGGTTTCATGTTATTGATTCAAATAACAATGAATATTCATATCTATGAATATATATAGGTGTGGTACTATACATGTGTATGTATATAGTTATGAACATCGATGGTTGAACTTTCCCAGTTCATACGGAATACAGACCCTAGGTTAGGTTGTAGTTGCATTTTGGGTTTACTTCCTTTTGTAGTGGCTTAGTGAGGCTGAGCACTCTGCTTTTGCATAAAATTTTAGCAGTACAGTTACAGGTTTCTTGTTGTGGAGGCCTACAGAGATTCTTTCTCACCCCTTCATGTGAACCTCGATGTACATGTAGACATTATGTCTACTTTTCAGGTTGAGCACGAGTTTCATGGTGAATAATGATGAGGCCTAGTGTTTCATGATTGAGCGAAGCTGCTCGAGTGGTTCTACTAATCAGGATAGTGTAGTTCTATAGTGATTGGAGAACTGGTATGTGTGTTTTCATAGAGTTAGTAGAAAATCCTTGTACTTTTACTTTTAGTTTCTCTTGTACTTTTATTTGTATGGTCAGACTAGTGTGTGACCAGTGTTGTATTGTATTGCATAGTTGTTCGAGCTTTTACAGCATTTCATTTATTATTACAGCATGTTATATTTCAGTTGTTAACTACTTTGACACTCTGTTTACTTGAATATGTGTTGGATACTTATATATTTAATTGATATTGCTACTCTTATATAAGTTAATAGTCTCCCTACTATCACACCCTATGACCTCACTACTAGTCAGTTGGCTCTAGTGTACGGGGAGGCATGCTTGAGGCCTTGTAACCCACCAACTCAGAACACTGGTTAGTGGAATTAGGGTCGGGATGTTACAAAGTGGTATCAAAGGGAGGATTTAATTTCATGGTATTTACTATTTGGGATATGGTAGGTAGGAGTATTAATAATGTGTCAAAACATGTGATGGATATTGGATTGGTGCATTGAGAACACTTATTCTGGTATGAGGTCATAGTTACCAGGATATGGGATTGTTTTTCGGATCTACGATATTCTAGTTGTATATTATTTTCACCTTGAGAGACTCACATGCTGTGTGGGTGTTATGATTTTTTTTGCATCTATGGCTCTTGGCCATTGGAAAGAGAATAGAGAAGGATTTTGACTCTTGGCCAATAAAGTAAAGAGACATCTCATACATCATTTTTGGAATGAAATTTTTACATCATATATGCCTACTAGTGTGTGATTTTATTGACTATTAAGGCCTTATGGGCCTTCATTAATATATATTTCACTTTGATAGAAGGTTATTTGGATCTATATTGAGGCATTATGTTGTGAGGCTGATGACTTAGTTCTTATGAACAGGAGGTGTAGTGACCTAGTAGGTCAATATATCATGTAATTGCCTTTTTCTATGACCCTTTTTGAGTTATATATCTCAGGTTTATGTTAATCTAGTCAGGTCTTTGAGTACAATTTCAATAGATACCATGACTCTTCTTGCGAATTGGATCACCATGGGGAATTTCCATTTGCAGATACCATTATAACTCATGTATTATGAACTGAAAATATTTGATTCCATTATGAATCTTGTATTTTGAATAGAAATTATTTATTCCATGACTTGTTTGTATGATCTATAATATGTAGAGTATAGTTTTAAAATGTTATTCTCATGTTCCCATACCCTTATGCTCATAATATATTGATATATCACTTGTTTACCCTTACTGAGAATCTAATCTTATCCATTCATATATCTCATTTTCCAAGGTTATAAACAAATTTATAATGTCGTATTTTTATAAGAAGGGGGGTTTTTATTAAGGACATAGTAAGAGATTATGTAGCTCAATTATGGACCAATTATTTTTGTTTCCAAGCTTATAATGTCACTATACCATTACGATCTTCTTACATATGTTTATGTGGTGTAATGAATACTCATCTGAAAATATGTAATTTATTTATATGATAAATTTTTGTCTTTATATTTGGTATAATATGATAGGTTTAGTTATCCATAGTAAAATAGGACATGAGAAAATTAGTGAGAACTATACCTATATGTCTAGGTTTTTTTCTAGAAATAACTATAAGGATGATTCAAATAATAAGAAAATATCTTGAAATTTTGGATATGAATTGATCCAATTGTTTCTAAGAAATTTCATCCTATTCTGGATGCTAAAAGTTGATGTGTCTCTGGAATAGATGTACCTAGGGTTAATGACTCTAGAAAGGGTTTTTTGATCTGGACTTGATCATCACCAGGTTCATGAAAACATTCCTTATTGTACACCTAGTCTGACAATATTTGGGGATATTCTATGGAAATTCTCTAAATCATTATAAATCATCATAATGGATTTAAATAATGACAATTCATAACCTAGAATAAGACCAATTATTCCTATGTTGAAAATAATGGGTCATTATTTAGTCATATTATAAGTTATTTCTCATTTTTAAGTGGTTCCCCAGTATGATTATTGTTTTTCAGACAATGTTTTTTGTTTTTAGTTATTTGATAGAACCTAAAGGAACCATGTGAATTCTATTTGTGGTAGAAAATGAAATGATTTTCATCTTGATTAGCCAAATGTGGTCGATATGGAATGAAAAATCTTATTTCTACTCTCACAAAATATTATTAAGCTATGAATCATGTTGATCTTCAAAATGGGTAAAGGAAGGAATAAATTTCAATTGATTCCTTAATAAAGTAACATCCACCTTCATTCAATGCTTATGCTAAGCAACAGTTTTTTGAAATATGGATCGGTAAAATTGAAAATATGTTTTACATTATTTAGTGTTCATAACATGAAAAAATAATTTTAATTTTCTATGTGTTGGATAGAAAATAGGATCAACAAGGGACTATCATCATAAATAAAATAGAACATGATGAAATTTACATCATAGTATGGTATGTGTTTATGAACTTATTTTTTTAAAATTAATTACCTTATATCCTTTGTAAAAAATAGATAAGTAGTTTCTAGAGCTAAACTAAAATAATGACCAATTTTCTAGTGCCTATGAGGAAACAATTACAATACTTAAGAGTTGTGGTTCTAGAACTATCATCCAACCTAATGTATGGTTAATATATTATTATTTTCCTAAAACCAAGTCTTCAAAGGTACTTATAATTAAGGGACTTCAATAGCTATGATGAAATCATTAAATTTTCTGTCATGGTTGAAATAGTTATTATAATTAACCATCAATATCATTATTTTAACAAGTAATGGAAGATGTAGTCCAAAGGAAACTCTTAAAACCATGGAGAGAAGATGATGATATTTTCATCAAGATTGAAGTGTAGAAAAAAGATAGAGAAAATTGTCTTAAGTTACTAGAAAATAATATATGTGTGGGAAGGAAATTCATCGAGAAATTTATTGATAATGTGATTATAAGCTGTTATATAATGATTTGAATAGAGATAAATCTACACATAATGAACCAAAAATTCTATATTTAATCAAATTCAAGGATTATGGGAACTATACTAACCAGTGACCAGATCTGAAGGTTTGTGATAATGATCAATGTTAGAAGACTCATAAGCCTATGAATGAGGGAAAACCTCATGAAAACAATATTTTGTAAGAGGAATGAGATATTTAAATATTAAATGGTACATATACCTTTCACTCTAGAATAACCAATATTTTATTTGAATCATGATATAACTATTTTTTCATAACTGGATAATTTTATAAGGGTACCATCATTCTACCAAAATGATTATATGAATAATTAATAATGGAAAACCCCAATTGAACAACAATCCCATCTCAAGTATATTATTCCTATATGATTGATGCTTATGTGAATGTGAATCTAGTAATATTTTCATTCTTCTTCTGGTTGTAATTGATTTTATATTAGGAATATATTTAATTTCTCAAAAAAATAAACATCAAATGTCAAGGAAGGGAAGTTAGATTTGATATTCTGAAAAAATATATCATTTTCTATCAATGTGATAATATGTATGAAAATTTGATAGAGATCAAATCGAATGAGTGTGTATTTATTCCCATTCAGAAGGTGTGTTTATCTTATATGGTTGTAGATAAACTTTAAATAAACAGTATTCCTACTATGTGGGAATCTATTGATGCCTTTTGTGAATAGTTTATTAGTCTTAAAAAATGTCAAGAGGATTTTTCAATGTAAATTATACATAGATCAACACCAATATCAAGTACTATCTATAGAATATCCCCAAATGAGTTTTAGGGATTAAATAATATACTCCATGAAAACATTAACAATTCATTCATTCATCAAGGTGTGTTACCATGGGTTAAACCTATTCTTTTTATTGATAATAATGATTTACTGATGTGACTATGTATTGATTATGATGAGTGGTAAAAGATTATAATAAATAAAAAGTATCACCGACCCTATATTAATAATCTAATTGATAAATTGTTATGAGTACAAAAAATTTCATAAATTGAAATTTATTTTGGATATCATCAACTAAGGATCATAAAAGGTGATATATTGATGAAAAAAATTCATACATAGTATGGACACTATGAATATGTGGTTATTAAATTTGGTCTTATTAATTCCCCTTATATCTTTATGAATTTATTAAATACAATATTTAGAGATTACCTTGATCAATTTTTCGAGTCTATAAATATTATATAATTATATATTCCAAAGGAAATTATGGTCATGAATATCACTTAAAATTATATTAAATAACCTAAAGAAGGATCAAATATATGAAAATTTTGTAAATTGAGAATTTTTTAGAAAAAAGAATTATTTTTGGTGATATAATCTCATGAGAGGGTATATTTGTATATCAATCAAAGATATCCACTAGTGATTTTTTTCACAAACAAACTATAATGAAAGAGATCCATAGTTTTCTTTAAAAATATATTATCAATGGTTTGATTATATTTTCCCATAACAATTTAATCCACTAAACAAGTTAACTCAGAACTGATCCATGTTCTTCTAGACATTTGAATATAATGAAAATTTCAATGAAACAAATGATATGATTAGTCAACATAATTTTAATTACATTACCCTATAGTGGAGAAGGGTTTTTAGTATATATTTATGTATAAAAGAATGGATTTTTTGGTTTTCTTATGTATAATGACATAATTATATCTTATTCCTCATGAAAATTTATTGATGATAAGAATAATAACCAACTTAGGCATTTGGAGTTAGATGTTGTAATTTTGATATTAAAGTTATGGAGGATTTATCATTGCATAGACAAGTGTGATATATATATATTGATCCAAAATGATTAATTTATATATTCACATTGATATAGTTGGATATACTCCAAAGATAATGGTTAGATCTAATTAAATATTATGAATTCTATAAACATTACCACACTAGGAATATAAACAAGGTGGCCCATGGTTTGAGTTGAAAGGATTGTTCTATATTATCATTGAAATGGATATAAAAGATCCAAAATTTCTTAATTTTAATTTTATGTATATGGAAATATTTAATAAAGGGGAGAAATACGTTCATTCTTGATTTAATTTTCAACCATATATCCAAGTGAATATTAAAGATACACAAAAAGAAAATGTATATGAAACTTCCTAGAATCTAAAATTCAATATCTGGTTTTAAATACATAATCTTAAAAAACGTGAGCTAGTTTTTTCATTAAAAAAATAAACCATTAAAAAAATTATTGGATCACATACATAACCATGGAGATTTTAGGTTCATAATTTTAGAGAAATATGAAAAACACTTACATATCTTATAAAAACAATCAACTGGCCCTAAAAATCTATATTATCTCCAAAAATTTCTTTATTTTTAGCAAGTTTATTTGATATATCCTACTTAAAAACATTATTTGTAAATTGAGTAAATGGAAACCTAAGAAAGAGTGAGCTCATATTCTCAATAAGGTTAAATATAGTAGTGATCAAAGATTACATAAGAATAATATGATCAAAAAGGTATAATAACATAAAAATAAGAATTGAAAATTATACCCTACATATAAAAAAACATAATCTTGAGTCATGGAATAAATATTTTCAGTTCATAATACATATATAATATGGGGACATTGTTCATGAGAAAATAGTATTAGAATAAAACATGGAATTTTGGAAGACAAGTAATCATAAAAAATCATTTCCTTTGTAGTCAAGTCTCTTTTCAAATACTATCATAGTGGAATGGGTTCACTCCCCAAATCTTTGTAGTAGTCAATGTTCAGTCCCATGACTATCATGGTGAACAAACTCCCTTAATGAACCAAGTTAACTTCTCATTCCCATTATATCTATCTCAAGAGATATAAATCCTAACCTAATTAATTGGAGGTTCATGCCCTTCACATAATAAAAACATCACATATGTGTTCCACAAGATCGTGTTCCATTAACCACATCAGAATTCATGAAATTAAAGGGTTTTCATAAACATATAATCATAAAATATCTGATTGAAAAGAAACAAGATTCATAAACGTTATTCCATAAAAATATAAACAATTCAGAGAAATAATAAAAATGGTTTCCTTGGACTATATCTACTTTAAGTTATGTGTAACACTAATAAATCTCATCTTAGATAGAAAATTTTTTTGAAATATATTTTTTCAAACATTTCATGAGGATAATATCTTTTCTATATTGAAAAAATATTTTTAAATCCTAAAATATTTATAAAAAAATATACATTTAAAATAACATTGAAAAATTATAGAGAATATTTTAAAACCATTTTAATCATCATAGAAATATTTTTCCTATAAATTTCATAAAAGATCATTTCAAATGATTTTAAATATTTTTTTAAATATTTTGAATGAACACTGATTTATGATAGATGAGAGAAAAACATAAAATGAAACTTGTAACATCATAAAACTAAATAGATTCATGATAAAACATGTAAATGGGCTATATAAACACCATGTAAAATAATTTAGGTGCATAACATAACATCTTTCTCAAAGAAGGAAAATTGAGACAAAATTCCCTTACTGATTTGGTATCTTTTTAACCATAACCCCCATAAATTAAGGATTAATTATATGGATTTTGAAATAACCATAAATATAATTTTTATAATCATATAATACATTCATGTTATGTATATACAATTCAAAAATGAAATGAGTGGTGAATATGGCATAAGTCTCGTAGATATAAAAGTGAGACTAGAAATCCCACTACAATTATCATGTCATTGGAGTGAGAATTAATCAAATGAATAGATTGTGTTTATTATATATAAAAACACATAACATATATGTTAATAAAATAGATGATAATATAAATCCATTCCTCACATAATCATAGAATGACATCGTTAATGAAATGATAGTTTAACCCAATGAATTGAAATTGAGTTAAGAATTCCATTACCTCAAGTGTTTTCATTCATTATTAACATTAAAATTACTTTTATAATAATTATGAATTTATTATAAATTTATTATAAAATATTAATTAAATCCTACCATGTATGGTTTATTTATAAAATATTATCATCCATTTATTAATAATTTGTTATTAAAATATCTATTTTTCATAATAACTACCTTATTTTCCAAGCATGTTTCGGTTTGGAAGTCTCAATCCTTAAATATTGATAATTGTCACATAATTTTAATAATTTTCATCCATATTTAAAAATCATATATATTCAGTGAAAAATGAATCACATCGTTTCGTGGAGATGGTAGTCCATACGAACACCTATGTGACGTTATCATTTCACAAAATATAATATGATTGTAAGGTAGACATAATTTTATCCTTAAAGAAGTATAATTATGTCATATATATCACATATAATAACTAATCTCTTCATAATCCTCAGCCATAAAATATGGTGATGAAAAATGAATTGTATCCCTACATGGAGATGATAAGTCATACATACGCATGAGCAATAATCTCACATAATATTTGATGGGAATTGTGTTCTATAATATTTTTTTAATAATAATTACATATATAAATAGTTAATATACTATATGTATTTCTTTATGATATTACCTAATATTTATAGGGGTAAGGAATACTAGAAAATGAAAATTATTGAGTAGAGCAGTTTCCTCTTCTTCAAAAAATTGTCTTTGGCTCTCCTCTAAATTACTATAGGGTTGGTCTTTTGAAAATTACAAAACCTATAGAAGGTGTCTAGGGAATTTTATAAGAGAATTTTGGTAGGGTATGGGTGACATAGAAGGATCAATTTGATGTGAAGAAGTGTGGGAGGAGGTAAACTTATTTTTAAGGTTAGAGGAACCTTTGGAATTTATCAAAATATTAATTTATAATAAATTAATTCTCATTAAAAATACTTCAAAAAATTTATTTATTCAAATCTAAGATAATATAGGGTTGTAATATCATCCAACAATGTATTTTATACATTTTTGAGTGATATTTTAAACATTTTCATTATGATTAGTTATTAGATAATCTATTTAAATTTTAACTACAGTAAAAAAATAATTTTAAAATGTTATAATTTTTTAAATATATGTTTTAAATTTTCCATAAATTATAAATTAATTAAACTTTAGAAATTTACATAATAAAATTTTTTGAAATATTTTTTTCTTTTTTAAATATTTTAATAAAATATTATATTGATAAATTATCATTAAAATCAATTATGATATTATTCATTTACTTTTACCACAAATAAATCTAGAAAAAGGAAAAATTGGAATATAATGGGTTAAAAACTCTCTTATAGTTCATAAATATATATAAAATGTATTTCACACATTAAATAATTCATATTATACCAAAATTAAAACTTTAAAAGTAATTTAACTTATATTTTTGTTAATTAAATAAATACTCAACTAGCATTTTACAAGAATTTAAGGTAATTATATATTTCTAAAAATTAAAAATAAATTTCTATAATAAATCTAAATGCATTAAAATCAAAATAAATATTTTGGTTCATTAATGTATTCATTTTTTCCCTATATGGACACATATAAGATATTAAATACAATGATAGTCATGTTTTGTAACTATCCTTATTTTAAAGAAAATATAGGTCATATTTAGGGAAATGTGTCCATTAAACAAAAAAAATTATAGACTGAGGTGGTAATGTTATAATCATATTCATTTAATAACTTTTTTTTGAAAAGGTTAGGCCAGGGTTATATCATTGTCTTTTATTTTTTTTTTAATCTCTTTAACTCTTACCATTAAATCATGGATTTTTACTCTTTGAGGGTTCATATTGTTACTCTAAAATTCCAAACAAACATGAAATGGTTCATTTATGGATTTTTCAACCTTATCCAAATAAATTATCCCAAAATAATATTTTTAGTACTTTTTTATCATTTAATAAAATACTATTTACTATTACATATTCTTAATGTCAATTCTAAAGACTATTCATTATATTGAATTTAATAATATCATGATATATCTTAAAATTTGAAAAAAAATATTTAATTATGTCTATAACATCTCATAAGACTCTTAAATATTCTTGAATAAAATTTATAGGCACAATTTATATTTATTTTCATATTTATATTATCATTTATTTGATATTTCTATTAATAAAATAATTACTACATGAGTGTTGTATGAGCATTTCCATTTATTTTTTTCTATAAAAACAAAAAATTAATTAAAATGGTGTTTTTAAATCTTTTATTTTTTAAATTACTATTTATAGTAGAAGGTATATCCTAGATGTCCATATATTAAAAATTTTATAGTCATTAAAAATGTGACTAAGTCATCTTTGACTTTTTTTAAAATAAAATATTATAAATATAATCATCGCATTAAAATTTCATCAAATGGTTATAATTTCGTCCCTTTGAAGATTATGGTCAATTCTAACTCATAAAATAAACATGTAGTAAGTGTTGTGGTTATTTTCTAGTTCATATCATTTTATTTTTACCCATAATT
Source organism: Viscum album (assembly GCA_963277665.1). Lineage (NCBI taxonomy): Eukaryota > Viridiplantae > Streptophyta > Magnoliopsida > Santalales > Viscaceae > Viscum > Viscum album. The sequence continues at coordinate 913,698,845 of OY728164.1, read as the reverse complement.
ACCAAATCTACCCTTTACTATGGAAACAAAAATTTCGGTGGTTACTATTTATATTGACAAAAAATAATAGGTACCAATTTAATGAATTTAGACCTTATGAATTAAAATATGTAATTAATTCTTAAAAATTATAAACAAAAATTTTATTTATTTAATTTCATGTTGAATTTGAGAAACACAACCAAAAACAGTTTTTCATAAAAATTGTCCTTTTAAAATATAAAATGTTTTTATACTAAATTAAATTATAAAATCAATTTAAAACATCATAATAGAGATATTAAAAATAAATTTTATGTGATTAAATTTTAAAAATATTTCCAAAATATAATTTTACCTTGTAAGGACATGAAAATTATAAAAAAAAAGCCTCATTTTTCAGTATTCATTGAAAAAATAAAACATTTTAGAAAATTATCAAAATTTCAACATAACAAATTTTTTATATTATAATTTCAATAATTAATTTCATTTTATCAATTAAATATGATTTCGAGTGGACTTATCTCATAGAACTCTATCTATATGATTCATAAATCTAAAATAAAATCATATATTCATCCAAAATATAATTCATTATTTATTCCTCAAATAAATTCTAGTAGTCTTATGTTTACTTTAATTATATATGGTTCCCAAAATAGTGATCTTTTTCTGAAGTAACATTAATCACTTTACACGAAATCAATTTTTAAAAGCATGGTTATCTATGTGATAAAAATCATGTTCCAAAAATGAACATAAAAATTTTCCATCCTATTGTAAAACTAAAAATAAAATAGAATACTAACTGAGACTTTAAATAGCCTATCGGTGGGTGATTCACCCTTGCCACACTTTTTCTTGGGGTTCAATCCTGATGACCTTGCTGGATTTTATAGGTTTCAACCCATCATGCATGTTTTCCTTTTTATAATAATATGTTCATATAATTTTTATAAAATTATAAAAATGTGATAAAATTCTCAATAATAACTATAACATATTAAACGTTAAAGGAATTTTTTAACCTAAAAGTTTTCTCCTACCATCTATTTTTCATCTAAAAATGAAATAACCCAAAATCGCCTTAAAAAAAGATAAATGCATCTAAGAATGTCATTATTCACCTTAAATTTCATATCTTAAAACCTATAATGGGATTTCTAAGACATTAAACTTATGGTGTTATATTCCCATGATGGTTTCTAAAACTCTTAAGATAACTTCTCTTTAAAAAAAAGTCTCCAAAGTTATAAAATCCAATACATATTTTAACAGCATATAATTTGTACTTTCAGATACAGTGCTAATGAAATAAACCTTTCAAATGTGACCCAAATTTTATTGCACCAAAACATACATCATTAATAAAATATTTGATGAGTTACATAACTAAGGACCACATAGGTTTAGAGTTATATATAATTAGGACAAACTCATACATATCTAATAAAAATACCTAGTTTTCCAAACAAAAATATATATTTTTACATAAAATTTCATCATTTATATCACCCTAATTATATATATCCTGCATAAAATCTTTATTAATAACATGATGAAATAGAAACATAAAAAAGGGTGATCTCAACTCATATGTTCAGTAAGGGTAACTATAAGAGATATTAATTATTATATAAGTATAACATAATCAGAATAGTATAATTTTATAAACATAACAATTGAAAATTATACGCAACATATCAAAAATAATCATCTTGTGTCATGGAATAAATCTTGGATATTCATAAGACATAAATCATATAGGAACATAAGCCATAAGAAAATAACTCTAGCATAGAACATGGAATGGTGTAAAAAATAATCTTAGAAAATAATTTCCATATATGTCAAGGATATTTTCCAAGACTATAATAGTTGAATGAGTTTACTCCCCCCTAATAATTTCATAGTGAACAATGTACCTTAATGAATCAAGTTAACTCCCCATTCTAGTATTTTTTATATCATTAGATATAAATCAGAATGATATTCATTGGTGGGAGATATAAGTCCCACCAATGGCATAATGAAACTCATACATATGTATTTCAAAAGATAATATATCATTATTCTCATCATAATTATTGAATAGAAATGGGTTTCATAAACGTATCATCATAGAATATTTCATTGAAAAAATAACGGGACTCATAAATAGTATTCTATAAATACATAATCTATTTAATGAAATAATATGATTGGTATCCATGTATTATGTAACACCCCAAGATTTCATAGTGTGTTATTTCTTCAAAATAATTCAATAACTTGCACTACACGCAACACCGAGTTCAATTGCACCATGACTTACCAAAAAAAAAGCCATTAAAAGAGGTCATGAATAGCATTAACTATATTTTTAACTTTATATAATCCTTATAATTTTAGAATCCATATTATGAGTTTCATAGTCATAATGCAAGAACAGATTCATTTTCAGTATTGCACTTTTATCAACTTTTGATAGTGAAACCTTTTTAAATACAATATTTTAAACTTTTTGACTAAATGGAGACATCAAAAAATTTAAAATGAAACATCCCAAGCTTCCACGGTACGCTTTCCTTTGAATAAAACAGTAGCGTGTGTTGTACGCAACGTCGAGTTTTAACACACACCACAACCGATCAAACTAGTCGTTATGAATAGTAATACCTAAATTTTGAAATTATATATATTTTATATTTGAAAATGGACTTCATTTTTGGATTTGGAATATCGAATTTAGCCTAAGGTGAAATTTTGGTACATTTCGGATAACTTTCATATTTTGATGAATAGTGAAAATTACTAAATTTTAATTAAAAACAACTTTTTTAATCAAAATAAATAATATTGATAAATTATGAATTTGAGTGGTTTTAAAATATATTTAGAATATATTTTTACCATTTAATATAATGTTGGTCATTGGACATAATTTTACAATTAAACCGAACATAAACAAGTGTCAATCTTTTGATAGTTATTATCTCTTAAAAACACGCTTTTTGTTTTGACAGCGGGAATTAATTTTAAATTAATTTCTGCCACTTCTGTGTTTTGAATTTAGGAAAATGGATTACATATTTGGAATCAGGATGTTCAAATTGTGTAAATAGGTAACTTTTATTTTTAGACATTTTGAATAATTACTGCGGAAAATATTTTATTTACCATGGTTAAGGGTAAATCCGGTAAATAAGGGTTAAAAAATAATATTATAATAATACTAAATTACCCTAAAACGTGTCTTAACCCTATTGGTTGATACATGGTCGACCATGGGCATCTTTGGGTCTATTTTGGGACCCCATGGATCCACTTGTAAGTGATAATGACACTTTATTTTAATTAAGTTAAAATGAATACAAAAATGACACAAGCATATATCTTTTAGAAAAACAATTTTTTACATAGGGATATATATGTTGGATTTTAGATTATAAATATTCATTAGAAATCTAAAAAGATTTCCTACATAATGATATTTTATTTATAATTTTTAGACATCAAATAATTTAAATTATTAATGACACAATAATGATGCAATGTTTACCTCATTAATAAATCATTTAAATAAATAAGATTATAATGATTAAAATATTATCTAAAACCTGTCCAATTCTTATTGGTTGATGTTATTTAGAATATTAGTCATCTTATCTTCGACCTCAATGATTTTTGGACCATTATAAACCGAATATAATTATATTATAAAGTAATACTTTCACTCTTTCCTAAAGAGCCCCTCTTCTCCCTTATAAAAGGAGACCACTTCTACTCATTCCTCACACCTCTCAAGCCACTTGGCTCGTCCAAACTCTGCCCAACTAAGCTCCCCACATCCCTCTCCTCCTCCTTGAAGCTTCCCCTTAGGCAGAAATCATTTCAAGAAGTCCTTTGGTTCCAACCAAAGTGAGTTACCTAAATTAAAGGTAACGATTTCTCTTAAATTATTTTCTTTTATTTTGCTTCTCCAACCCCCAAACTCTTTTTATTTCCTTTCTTTTTTAACAACACCAGTATCCTCAATATACTAGGATGTTGTTATAAGAATTATTAAAACTAAACATACACACAACTCCATCTAATGGATGATGAACATAATGTTTCTGTGGATGGCAAACTAACGCCTCACGAAACGATGATTGTTCAAATACATCTTACCGCCTCTCATGGTGGCCATTATGATGGAACTATAATTAAATATGATATTAATGATATATATTTTATATATAAGCTTCTGTAATTCCATTTTATTTCATACCATTATTCGTTTCATGTTGTATATACATACGATAATTTCATTTGAGGAAGTGCGGACTACCGCCCCCTTAAAATGATATGACTCGTTCATACCACACATGGAACGTATAAAGGATGGTGTTAATGAACTTAAGTAACATATATAAAATATTATATTATACTGGAATAGTAATATACCTATGTATCATTTGGATTCAATTCTTTTAAAATAAAAATTAAATGGAAGTAGCGTTCGTGCGTACGTACGGACTACCGTCTCCACGAACGCGGTGAGATCCATCCTCCATCGTATCCATTCAAGTCTTATTCTCATTTTAGGGTTAAAAATAATGTTAATATCATTCTGATTATGAATAAGATTTAATCTATCCATTACAAACATGTCTTACGTAACCAAACATTTAAGAAGAACGAATCGATTATCACCTGAAACGACGATAATACTAAGATATTATTAATAAAGCAATGTTAAAAGATCATATATGATATCATATTAATGTATATGATTCTTGTATAATTTAATAACAATTATTTCACCATTATACAGGAGGTTAACCGACCCCAACAAAGGAAATGTACAAGGTAAGGGTTATTTCACAATCTCTTCATTATCCGAGGTTGTTTATACGTAATAATCTACTGGGATATCTTTATCATCCACATCCATGTTTCTTAAAAATGTATTTCAAAACATTTTTACTATTTACAAGAATATGGGTTAAAGTCATTTATACCCTTGTTTGACTTTTTATAAGAGGTTTATAAAGGAATCTTTCCGTCGTTTTCAAAACAAGGTCCTTTTTAACCTTTTCGACAGAATTGAGGTAAGAATGTTTTTTTTAACTTATACGGCGGGTGCGGTTATTTTACGCCGTTATAAAATCTTCAAAGCTTTCCTTACAAGATTATAAGAATATTTTCAAAGAAAATGTTTTATTTTATATGGATCTTAAATGATTTCAAAATAAAAGGAGATATTTCTTTAAAAAAAATTTGATTTCATCTACGTCAACATCCTTTGATGGATTTTAAGATTATTTGAAGTTGATTTATTATGATAAAAAACTTCTATATTGTATTGAAGGTTTTGTGATATGTTTGACTATGGATGTGCTATTTTTATACCATTCATAGTTTATGGTGAAATTATTGACATTTCGTATGCTAGTTTTAATACGAATGTTTATGTTATGTTTAAACCTTTTCATATGGGAATGCATTGGACTTAGTAAGTGACGGGTGGAGCCCGCTATAGCTCCTCGATGCATCGGTAGGTCTCATGAGACAAACTAGTGTCTTGGCACAAGGCCTTGACAAAATCTTATTTGTAGTCTTGGCATGAGGCCTTGGCTATGTGGTTATTATAGTCTGGCATTATGCATTCCAACATTATGAAAGTGGTTATTGATTTTTGCATGTGATTATTCGATTAGTAGAATATCCATGTGAATAAGTAAATGGCTTTATTTCATTTTACTTTTGTCATACTATGTTGAAGTTAAAGTTTAAAAGGCTTTTGTTTTATTAATGCATTGCCTTAAATGTTTATTCTTATTTATGAAAGTTTCCGCTATATTGTTATCCTTACTGGGCATTTGAGCTCACCCCTTTTCTATGTTTTATTTTTCCCAGGATGTGAAGAAGTAAGTTATGAATGACCTGCAGGGATTTTATGAGGGGTTAATAGTGTGGATTATGGAGACATTATGTTGTTGTAGTAGTTTTTCATTTTATGATGTAATGTAAGACTTATGAATATATCTAGTGTTTCCAAGGCTACTAAACCAATCGATCTTTCGAGATTTGATCTTTCTTGTGATCATTCCAATGTTATGTAATAATGCACCGACTCTGGGTAACTAGGGTCGGGGCGTTACTGTTGGTATCAGAGGAAGTTTAGTACAAACCTTGGAAACTAGATTTAGATAAACTCTGATTAGAGCACGTAGACCTAAGATGAACTTTGAGGATTAGTATAGAAGAACCTCCTAGAATTTTGGTATTGTGGAGATTTTGTGAGTTTTCCGAGAAATACATCCATGTCTGGATACGAGCAGGTAGAGGCGGCTCTGGCACAGATGTACCTAGGGGTAAAACCCGAAAACACCGCTTTGAGCTAGACTCGAACGGGAACTGGTGCACGACAACGGGCCTTGCTGCACTCTTGGTTACGACACTCCCGGGGGATATGCTTAGGATAATTCTCATTTTCTTTACAAACCATTATGAAGGGTTTATGAGTATATACTTCCTCAAAGAAAACATTTTTATGATTATGGATTATATCCATAAATAGTTCAATTTATGTTAAGTGTTTTATAAGTATGGGATTATGTATTTTGACTCATAAACTAATCTAGTTTATGCCATTGTTTAGAAATGGCGCCCAGTTGAAGGAATGATAACTCCAGAAATGCACATGATTCAAAGAGAAGGAAGGATCATATCTCTCATGGTCTTAAGCTAGAATTTATAAGAGAAATAGTCTCCCATGTATTATCATCATATGAAGAAATAATATCATGTGTTGATAAGATAAGTAAAGAGTTTACTGAGTCCTATGGATTTGAAGGGAAGCAAGAGAAGAAAAGGATGGAAGAGAGAAAGATGGATAAAGGGAAGAGGGAAAAGAAGAATTTTCCCATATGTGGTAACTGTGGAAAGAAACACCCTGGAACTTGCCTGAAAGGAATGGGAGTTTGTTATAAGTGTGGAGGAAAAGGGCACAAAGTATGTGACTGCAAGGGTAAGAAAATGGTTTTAAATGTACAATGCTTCATTTGCAAGGAGTTTGGACACTACGCGAACCTATGTCCCAGTCATCAGACTATGCCGCAAATGATGTTATTGGATAATAACCAAGTTATGATACTACCACAGATGAAGAGGAATGATTAGAGTTCTTATGTTGATTATGTCAATTGAGTGTTGTATCAACAATGTACTTGTTATAATAATTATGGAGTATATAAGGATTGTACTGCAGTACTATTTCATTAAGGACTTGAGATTGTGTGGAACAAAGAAAAGTGACTCAATAGCTGGATAAATTTTTGGAAAATATATGGTTGAGAGAATGATAAATCATAATATAGTTCTGATACTGAGGTAGTGATTTTGGAATAATATGTGATTGTTTTGGATAAATTATATTGGATATTCTTGACTACCTTGGAACTAATTAATGATTTGTATATTCCATCATTGTTGGGGTTTAAAACAATTTTGGATTAATGAAGTATATCCAACATTCTATATGGAATAGGGGAGCATGAATGTAATCAATAAGGAATATGGTAATTCAAGATGTTTTAGTTTATTATAAGAATACAAGATGAAGGTATTCATATTGCGGGGTAAAAAGGATCTATATTATGTTTACCTTCCTTATAAATGTTGGACTGTGAGTTTGGACAGAAGTATTTTGGATAGTTCTAGTTTGGATTATTTTGGATTACCATAAAAGGAAAACCCGGAGGTTGGGCGGTAACCCGTCGCGTCCGGCAAGGCTGCGAGACTTGAACCCGCAACTGAAGGGCGACAAGGGTGTATCACCTACCACTGGCCCATGAGATGTCCTGTATTAAATAATGTTGTTTTTTTTAAGATCTGGTAGATGAATTATAAATTCATTTATTTTGGAACCCTGTACGAATAGTATAAATAAATAAAAAATTACATTCTATTATCTTTTAGAGTGAAAGATGAGTTGGTGGTAGAAACTTATTAATGGATAAAACTCTGATTATAAAGTAAGTATATCTCCTTATGATCTTAGACAATCTCATAAATAAATTCCTCAACATTAATAAAAGGAACTTAGAACAAAAATGTTTCCCTAGATGGTACCTTAAATCATCACTAATTTATGGCTTTGGGATTGTTGGCCTTTTCATAGCCATGTTCTCTACCACTCTCCATCAGATAATTGATGGTTAGATTTCTCCTCCATATCCATATTTTCCTACATGGAACCCTAGTATGTGTTATTTTCGGTAATCTTCATACTTTCCACTCTTTATTTTAAATAGAGGCCTCATTAATTCATTTTTCGATGTGGGATTTCAACTAAGATATTTTGAAACGTCAAAAATGTGTTATCCCAATACCCTATATTTTGTTGAACCGATGGTACTTCAAATCATCATAGATTGATGAGTTTAAGGACCTCAATTTTATACTTTTTTGTGATTGATGACCTCAATCACTACCTATAAATATTTACGTTTTTCCTCCAATTATATGTCTCTAATTGCCACCAATGTTCTCCTAATCAAGATCATAATTTGGTGGTGACCCTTTCATTTCTCTTTTCCTCATATTAAGACTAAATTTTAGTAACCCAATTTCCGATGTGGGTTTTCCCACAAATATATTTTCTATTTTCAACCTTTTATTTTCGAAGAACAATTTCAAATTGCGAGGACGCAATTTATTGAAGGAGGGGAGAATGTAACACCCCAAGATTTCATAGTGTGTTATTTCTTCAAAATAATTCAATAACTTGCACTACACGCAACACCGAGTTCAATTGCACCATGACTTACCCAAAAAAAGCCATTAAAAGAGGTCATGAATAGCATTAACTACATTTTTAACTTTATATAATCCTTATAATTTTAGAATCCAAATTATGAGTTTCTTAGTCATAATGCAAGAACAGATTCATTTTCAGTATTGCACTTTTATCAACTTTTGATAGTGAAACCTTTTTAAATACAATATTTTAAACTTTTTGACTAAATGGAGACATCAAAAAATTTAAAATGAAACATCCCAAGCTTCCACGGTACGCTTTCCTTTGAATAAAACAGTAGCGTGTGTTGTACGCAACGTCGAGTTTTAACACACACCACAACCGATCAAACTAGCCGTTATGAATAGTAATACCTAAATTTTGAAATTATATATATTTTATATTTGAAAATGGACTTCATTTTTGGATTCGGAATATCGAATTTAGCCTAAGGTGAAATTTTGGTACATTTCGGATAACTTTCATATTTTGATGAATAGTGAAAATTACTAAATTTTAATTAAAAACAACTTTTTTAATCAAAATAATTAATATTGATAAATTATGAATTTGAGTGGTTTTAAAGTATATTTATAATATATTTTTACCATTTAATATAATGGTGGTCATTGGACATAATTTTACAATTAAACCGAACATAAACAAGTGTCAATCTTTTGATAGTTATTATCTCTTAAAAACACGCTTTTTGTTTTGACAGCGGGAATTAATTTTAAATTAATTTCTACCACTTCTGTGTTTTGAATTTAGGAAAATGGATTCCATATTTGGAATCAGGATGTTCAAATTGTGTAAATAGGTAACTTTTATTTTTAGACATTTTGAATAATTACTGCGGTAAATATTTTATTTACCATGGTTAAGGGTAAATCCGGTAAATAAGGGTTAAAAAATAATATTATAATAATACTAAATTACCCTAAAACGTGTCTTAACCCTATTGGTTGATACATGGTCTACCATTGGCATCTTTGGGTCTATTTTGTGACCCCATGGATCCACTTGTAAGTGATAATGACACTTTATTTTAATTAAGTTAAAATGAATACAAAAATGACACAAGCATATATCTTTTAGAAAAACAATTTTTACATAGGGTTATATATATTTGATTTTAGATTATAAATATTCATTAGAAAGCTAAAAAGATTTCCTACATAATTATATTTTATTTATAATTTTTAGACATCAAATAATTTAAATTATTAATGACACAATAATGATGAAATGTTTACCTCATTAATAAATCATTTAAATAAATAAGATTATAATGATTAAAATATTATCTAAAACCTGTCCAATTCTTATTGGTTGATGTTATTTAGAATATTAGTCATCTTATCTTCGACCTCAATGATTTTTGGACCATTATAAACCGAATATAATTATATTATAAAGTAATACTTTCACTCTTTCCTAAAGAGCCCCTCTTCTCCCTTATAAAAGGAGACCACTTCTACTCATTCCTCACACCTCTCAAGCCACTTGGCTCGTCCAAACTCTGCCCAACTAAGCTCCCCACATCCCTCTCCTCCTCCTTGAAGCTTCCCCTTAGGCAGAAATCATTTCAAGAAGTCCTTTGGTTCCAACAAAAGTGAGTTACCTAAATTAAAGGTAACAATTTCTCTTAAATTATTTTCCTTTATTTTGCTTCTCCAACCCCCAAACTCTTTTTATTTCCTTTCTTTTGTAACAACACCAGTATCTTCAATATACTAGGATTTTGTTATAAGAAGGATTCAAACTACACATACACACAACTCCATCTAATGGATGATGAACATAATGTTTCTGTGGATGGCAAACTAACGCCTCACGAAACGATGATTGTTCAAATACATCTTACCGCCTCTCATGGTGGCCATTATGATGGCACTGTAATTAAATATGATATTAATGATATATATTTTATATATAAGCTTCTGTAATTCCATTTTATTTCATACCATTATTCGTTTCATGTTGTATATACATACGATAATTTCATTTGAGGAAGTGCGGACTACCGCCCCCTTAAAATGATATGACTCGTTCATACCACACATGGAACGTATAAAGGATGGTGTTAATGAACTTAAGTAACATATATAAAATATTATATTATACTGGAATAGTAATATACCTATTTATCATTTGGATTCAATTCTTTTAAAATAAAAATTAAATGGAAGTAGCGTTCGTGCGTACGTACGGACTACCGTCTCCACGAACGCGGTGAGATCCATCCTCCATCGTATCCATTCAAGTCTTATTATCATTTTAGGGTTAAAAATAATGTTAATATCATTCTGATTATGAATAAGATTTAATCTATCCATTACAAAGATGTCTTACGTAACCAAACATTTAAGAAGAACGAATCGATTATCACCTGAAACGACGATAATACTAAGATATTATTAATAAAGCAATGTTAAAAGATCATATATGATATCATATTAATGTATATGATTCTTGTATAATTTAATAACAATTATTTCACCATTATACAGGAGGTTAACCGACCCCAACAAAGGAAAAGTACAAGGTAAGGGTTATTTCACAATCTCTTCATTATCCGAGGTTGTTTATACGTAATAATCTACTGGGATATCTTTATCATCCACATCCATGTTTCTTAAAAATGTATTTCAAAACATTTTTACTATTTACAAGAATATGGGTTAAAGTCATTTATAACCTTGTTTGACTTTTTATAAGAGGTTTATAAAGGAATCTTTCTGTCGTTTTCAAAACAAGGTCCTTTTTAACCTTTTCGACAGAATTGAGGTAAGAATGTTTTTTTTAACTTATACGGCGGGTGCGGTTATTTTACGCCGTTATAAAATCTTCAAAGCTTTCCTTACAAGCTTATAAGAATATTTTCAAAGAAAATGTTTTATTATATATGGATCTTAAATGATTTCAAAATAAAAGGAGATATTTCTTTAAAAAAAATTTGATTTCATATACGTCAACATCCTTTGATGGATTTTAAGATTATTTGAAGTTGATTTATTATGATACAAAACTTCTATATTGTATTGAAGGTTTTGTGATATGTTTGACTATGGATGTGCTATTTTTATACCATTCATAGTTTATGGTGAAATTATTGACATTTCGTATGCTAGTTTTAATACGAATGTTTATGTTATGTTTAAACCTTTTCATATGGGAATGCATTGGACTTAGTAAGTGACGGGTGGAGCCCGCTATATCTCCTCGATGCATCGGTAGGTCTCATGAGACAAACTAGTGTCTTGGCACAAGTCCTTGACAAAATCTTATTTGTAGTCTTGGCACGAGGCCTTGGCTATGTGGTTATGATAGTCTGGCATTATGCATTCCAACATTATGAAAGTGGTTATTGATTTTTGCATGTGATTATTCGATTAGTAGAATATCCATGTGAATAAGTAAATGGCTTTATTTCATTTTACTTTTGCCATACTATGTTGAAGTTAAAGTTTAAAAGGCTTTTGTTTTAGTAATGCATTGCCTTAAATGTTTATTCTTATTTATGAAAGTTTCCGCTATATTGTTATCCTTACTGGGCATTTGAGCTCACCCCTTTTCTATGTTTTATTTTTCCCAGGATGTGAAGAAGTAAGTTATGAATGACCTGCAAGGATTTTATGAGGGGTTAATAGTGTGGATTATGGAGACATTATGTTGTTGTAGTAGTTTTTCATTTTATGATGTAATGTAAGACTTATGAATATATCTAGTGTTTCCAAGGATACTAAACCAATCGATCTTTCGAGATTTGATCTTTCTTGTGATCATTCCAATGTTATGTAATAATGCACCGACTCTGGGTAACTAGGGTCGGGGCGTTACAGTTGGTATCAGAGGAAGTTTAGTACAAACCTTGGAAACTAGATTTAGATAAACTCTGATTAGAGCACGTAGACCTAAGATGAACTTTGAGGATTAGTATAGAAGAACCTCCTAGAATTTTGGTATTGTGGAGATTTTGTGAGTTTTCCGAGCAATACATCCCTGTCTGGATACGAGCAGGTAGAGGCGGCTCTGGCACAGATGTACCTAGGGGTAAAACCCGAAAACACCGCTTTGAGCTAGACTCGAACGGGAACTGGTGCACGACAACGGGCCTTGCTGCACTCTTGGTTACGACACTCCCGGGGGATATGCTTAGGATAATTATCATTTTCTTTACAAACCATTATGAAGGGTTTATGAGTATATACTTCCTCAAAGAAAACATTTTTATGATTATGGATTATATCCATAAATAGTTCAATTTATGTTAAGTGTTTTATAAGTATGGGATTATGTATTTTGACTCATAAACTAATCTAGTTTATGCCATTGTTTAGAAATGGCGCCCAGTAGAAGGAATGATAACTCCAGAAATGCACATGATTCAAAGAGAAGGAAGGATCATATCTCTCATGGTCTTAAGATAGAATTTATAAGAGAAATAGTCTCCCATGTATTATCATCATATGAAGAAATAATATCATGTGTTGATAAGATAAGTAAAGAGTTTACTGAGTCCTATGGCTTTGAAGGGAAGCAAGAGAAGAAAAGGATGGAAGAGAGAAAGATGGATAAAGGGAAGAGGGAAAAGAAGAATTTTCCCATATGTGGTAACTGTGGAAAGAAACACCCTGGAACTTGCCTGAAAGGAATGGGAGTTTGTTATAAGTGTGGAGGAAAAGGGCACAAAGTACGTGACTGCAAGGGTAAGAAAATGGTTTTAAATGTACAATGCTTCATTTGCAAGGAGTTTGGACACTACGCGAACCTATGTCCCAGTCATCAGACTATGCCGCAAATGATGTTATTGGATAATAACCAAGTTATGATACTACCACAGATGAAGAGGAATGATTAGAGTTCTTATGTTGATTATGTCAATTGAGTGTTGTATCAACAATGTACTTGTTATAATAATTATGGAGTATATAAGGATTGTGCTGCAGTACTATTTCATTAAGGACTTGAGATTGTGTGGAACAAAGAAAAGTGACTCAATAGCAGGATAAATATTTGGAAAATATATGGTTGAGAGAATGATAAATCATAATATAGTTCTGATACTGAGGTATTGATTTTGGAATAATATGTGATTGTTTTGGATAAATTATATTAGATATTCTTGACTACCTTGGAACTAATTAATGATTTGTATATTCCATCATTGTTGGGGTTTAAAACATTTTTGGATTAATGAATTATATCCAACATTCTATATGGAATAGGGGAGCATGAATGTAATCAATAAGGAATATGGTAATTCAAGATGTTTCAGTTTATTAAAAGAATACAAGATGAAGGTATTCATATTGCGGGGTAAAAAGGATCTATATTATGTTTACCTTCCTTATAAATGTTGGACTGTGAGTTTGGACAGAAGTATTTTGGATAGTTCTAGTTTGGATTATTTTGGATTACCATAAAAGGAAAACCCGGAGGTTGGGCGGTAACCCGTCGCGTCCGGCAAGGCTGCGAGACTTGAACCCCCAATTGAAGGGAGACAAGGGTGTATCACCTACCACTGGCCCATGAGATGTCCTGTATTAAATAATGTTGTTTTTTTAAAGATCTGGTAGATGAATTATAAATTCATTTATTTTGGAACCATGTACGAATAGTATAAATAAATAAAAAATTACATTCTATTATCTTTTAGAGTGAAAGATGAGTTGGTGGTAGAAACTTATTAATGGATAAAACTCTGATTATAAAGTAAGTATATCTCCTTATGATCTTAGCCAATCTCATAAATAAATTCCTCAACATTAATAAAAGGAACTTAGAACAAAAATGTTTCCCTAGATGGTACCTTAAATCATCACTAATTTATGGCTTTGGGATTGTTGGCCTTTTCATAGCCATGTTCTCTACCACTCTCCATCAGATAATTGATGGTTAGATTTCTCCTCCATATCCATATTTTCCTACATGGAACCCTAGTATGTGTTATTTTCGGTAATCTTCATACTTTCCACTCTTTATTTTAAATAGAGGCCTCATTAATTCATTTTTCGATGTGGGATTTCAACTAAGATATTTTGAAACGTCAAAAATGTGTTATCCCAATACCCTATATTTTGTTGAACCGATGGTACTTCAAATCATCATAGATTGATGAGTTTAAGGACCTCAATTTTATACTTTTTTGTGATTGATGACCTCAATCACTACCTATAAATATTTACGTTTTTCCTCCAATTATATGTCTCTAATTGCCACCAATGTTCTCCTAATCAAGATCATAATTTGGTGGTGACCCTTTCATTTCTCTTTTCCTCATATTAAGACTAAATTTTAGTAACCCAATTTCCGATGTGGGTTTTCCCACAAATATATTTTCTATTTTCAACCTTTTATTTTCGAAGAACAATTTCAAATTGCGAGGACGCAATTTATTGAAGGAGGGGAGAATGTAACACCCCAAGATTTCATAGTGTGTTATTTCTTCAAAATAATTCAATAACTTGCACTACACGCAACACCGAGTTCAATTGCACCATGACTTACCAAAAAAAAGCCATTAAAAGAGGTCATGAATAGCATTAACTACATTTTTAACTTTATATAATCCTTATAATTTTAGAATCCATATTATGAGTTTCTTAGTCATAATGCAAGAACAGATTCATTTTCAGTATTGCACTTTTATCAACTTTTGATAGTGAAACCTTTTTAAATACAATATTTTAAACTTTTTGACTAAATGGAGACATCAAAAAATTTAAAATGAAACATCCCAAGCTTCCACGGTACGCTTTCCTTTGAATAAAACAGTAGCGTGTGTTGTACGCAACGTCGAGTTTTAACACACACCACAACCGATCAAACTAGCCGTTATGAATAGTAATACCTAAATTTTGAAATTATATATATTTTATATTTGAAAATGGACTTCATTTTTGGATTCGGAATATCGAATTTAGCCTAAGGTGAAATTTTGGTACATTTCGGATAACTTTCATATTTTGATGAATAGTGAAAATTACTAAATTTTAATTAAAAACAACTTTTTTAATCAAAATAATTAATATTGATAAATTATGAATTTGAGTGGTTTTAAAGTATATTTAG
The DNA here is from genome assembly GCA_963277665.1 of Viscum album. Lineage (NCBI taxonomy): Eukaryota > Viridiplantae > Streptophyta > Magnoliopsida > Santalales > Viscaceae > Viscum > Viscum album. Next base: position 913,683,019 of record OY728164.1, on the reverse strand, counting down.
AATATATTTTTACCATTTAATATAATGCTGGTCATTGGACATAATTTTACAATTAAACCGAACATAAACAAGTGTCAATCTTTTGATAGTTATTATCTCTTAAAAACACGCTTTTTGTTTTGACAGCGGGAATTAATTTTAAATTAATTTCTGCCACTTCTGTGTTTTGAATTTAGGAAAATGGATTCCATATTTGGAATCAGGATTTTCAAATTGTTTAAATAGGTAACTTTTATTTTTAGACATTTTGAATAATTACTGCGGTAAATATTTTATTTACCATGGTTAAGGGTAAATCCGGTAAATAAGGGTTAAAAATTATATTATAATAATACTAAATTACCCTAAAACGTGCCTTAACCCTATTGGTTGATACATGGTCAACCATGGGCATCTTTGGGTCTATTTGGGGACCCCATGGATCCACTTGTAAGTGATAATGACACTTTATTTTAATTAAGTTAAAATGAATACAAAAATGACACAAGCATATATCTTTTAGAAAAACAATTTTTACATAGGGTTATATATGTTGGATTTTAGATTATAAATATTCATTAGAAAGATAAAACGATTTCCTACATAATGATATTTTATTTATAATTTTTAGACATCAAATAATTTAAATTATTAACGACACAATAATGATGCAATGTTTACCTCATTAATAAATCATTTAAATAAATAAGATTATAATGATTAAAATATTATCTAAAACCTGTCCAATTCTTATTGGTTGATGTTATTTAGAATATTATTCATCGTATCTTCGACCTCAATGATTTTTGGACCATTATAAACCGAATATAATTATATTATAAAGTAATACTTTCACTCTTTCCTAAAGAGACCCTCTTCTCCCTTATAAAAGGAGACCACTTCTACTCATTCCTCACACCTCTCAAGCCACTTGGCTCGTCCAAACTCTACCCAACTAAGCTCCCCACATCCCTCTCCTCCTCCTTGAAGCTTCCCCTTATGCATAAATCATTTCAAGAAGTCCTTTGGTTCCAACCAAAGTGAGTTACCTAAATTAAAGGTAACGATTTCTCTTAAATTATTTTCCTTTATTTTGCTTCTCCAACCCCCAAAATCTTTTTATTTCCTTTCTTTTGTAACAACACCAGTATCCTCAATATAATAGGATTTTGTTATAAGAAGGATTCAAACTACACATACACACAACTCCATCTAATGGATGATGAACATAATGTTTCTGTGGATGGCAAACTAACGCCTCACGAAACGATGATTGTTCAAATACATCTTACCGCCTCTCATGGTGGCCATTATGATGGCACTGTAATTAAATATGATATTAATGATATATATTTTATATATAAGCTTCTGTAATTCCATTTTATTTCATACCATTATTCGTTTCATGTTGTATATACATACGATAATTTCATTTGAGGAAGTGCGGACTACCGCCCCCTTAAAATGATATGACTCGTTCATACCACACATAGAACGTATAAAGGATGGTGTTAATGAACTTAAGTAACATATATAAAATATTATATTATACTGGAATAGTAATATACCTATGTATCATTTGGATTCAATTCTTTTAAAATAAAAATTAAATGGAAGTAGCGTTCGTGCGTACGTACGGACTACCGTCTCCACGAACGCGGTGAGATCCATCCTCCATCGTATCCATTCAAGTATTATTCTCATTTTAGGGTTAAAAATAATTTTAATATCATTCTGATTATGAATAAGATTTAATCTATCCATTACAAACATGTCTTACGTAACCAAACATTTAAGAAGAACGAATCGATTATCACCTGAAACGACGATAATACTAAGATATTATTAATAAAGCAATGTTAAAAGATCATATATGATATCATATTAATGTATATGATTCTTGTATAATTTAATAACAATTATTTCACCATTATACAGGAGGTTAACCGACCCCAACAAAGGAAAAGTACAAGGTAAGGGTTATTTCACAATCTCTTCATTATCCGAGGTTGTTTATACGTAATAATCTACTAGGATATCTTTATCATCCACATCCATGTTTCTTAAAAATGTATTTCAAAACATTTTTACTATTTACAAGAATATGGGTTAAAGTCATTTATACCCTTGTTTGACTTTTTATAAGAGGTTTATAAAGGAATCTTTCCGTCATTTTCAAAACAAGGTCCTTTTTAACCTTTTCGACAGAATTGAGGTAAGAATGTTTTTTTAACTTATACGGCGGGTGCGGTTATTTTACGCCGTTATAAAATCTTCAAAGCTTTCCTTACAAGCTTATAAGAATATTTTCAAAGAAAATGTTTTATTTTATATGGATCTTAAATGATTTCAAAATAAAAGGAGATATTTCTTTAAAAAAAATTGATTTCATCTACGTCAACATCCTTTGATGGATTTTAAGATTATTTGAAGTTGATTTATTATGATACAAAACTTCTATATTGTATTGAAGGTTTTGTGATATGTTTGACTATGGATGTGATATTTTTATACCATTCATAGTTTATGGTGAAATTATTGACATTTCGTATGCTAGTTTTAATACGAATGTTTATGTTATGTTTAAACCTTTTCATATGGGAATGCATTGGACTTAGTAAGTGACGGGTGGAGCCCGCTATAGCTCCTCGATGCATCGGTAGGTCTCATGAGACAAACTAGTGTCTTGGCACAAGGCCTTGACAAAATCTTATTTGTAGTTTTGGCACGAGGCCTTGGCTATGTGGTTATGATAGTCTGGCATTATGCATTCCAACATTATGAAAGTGGTTATTGATTTTTGCATGTGATTATTCGATTAGTAGAATATCCATGTGAATAAGTAAATGGCTTTATTTCATTTTACTTTTTCCATACTATGTTGAAGTTAAAGTTTAAAAGGCTTTTGTTTTAGTAATGCATTGCCTTAAATGTTTATTCTTATTTATGAAAGTTTCCGCTATATTGTTATCCTTACTGGGCATTTGAGCTCACCCCTTTTCTATGTTTTATTTTTTCCAGGATGTGAAGAAGTAAGTTATGAATGACCTGTAGGGATTTTATGAGGGGTTAATAGTGTGGATTATGGAGACATTATGTTGTTGTAGTAGTTTTTCATTTTATGATGTAATGTAAGACTTATGAATATATCTAGTGTTTCCAAGGCTACTAAACCAATCGATCTTTCGAGATTTGATCTTTCTTGTGATCATGCCAATGTTATGTAATAATGCACCGACTCTGGGTAACTAGGGTCGGGGCGTTACATATTATATACCCAATAATTCATGAGTAACACCCATGGATGAATTTATAGATGGAAGGAAATTTTGAAAGATCTTTTCTAATACATTTCTTAAAGAAAATATCCTTTCCACCTTGAAAAATTATTTTGAAATCATAAAATATTTATCAATAATTTTTCATTAAAAATGTTTTTTAAAAAATATAAAAAAATATTTAAAAATAATTTTAAAAAAAATCATAATCATTTTCATAGAAAATACATAAATGATCATTTAAAACACTTTCAATTTTTTTATAAAAATTATATTAAAAGAACAAAGATTTTCGATTGAAGAGAGAAATACAATAAATAACAAATATAATATCATGAAAATTAAAATATTCATAATAAAATATTTTAAAGGGTAGTATAAACAATCATAAAATAATTTTTGTACATTACATAAGATTTTTCTCTAATAAGGAAAATTGTGATGAAATTCCCTCAACAATTTGGTTACTATTGAACTATAAGCCCCATAAAAGAGAGATTTGTCAAGTGGATATGTAAAAAACCATTATTTAAAGATGATAATCATATAATAAATTCCCGGTTATTATATAATCCATATAAAATAAATGAGTGGTGAATATGGAATAGTCTTGTAAATATAAAAGTGAGACTACAAATCCCCTTACAATTATTATATCATTAGAGTGAGAAATAATCAAACCAATCGATTATGTGTATTATCTATAAATACACATAAAAAATTTAAAATAAATCATAATATAATCATAATTATTTATGAAAAAAAATCATATAATTAAATAATCATTGATATGGTGGTTTAACCCATTGAATGGAAATTGAGTTAAGAATTCCCTTACCTCAAGTATTTTTGTTCTTTATTCACATTAAAAACTCATGTATAATAAATCTTAATTAATTATACATATATTAAATAATATTATTTCAATCGTAAAATTTTTAATTTATTTATAAAATCTTATTAGTAATTTATAAATATTTTTTTATTAAAATCACTGTTCTTAGTGATAACTACTTCATTTTCCAAGAATGTTTTGATTTGGTAGTCTTAGTACTTATACATTGATCATGGTAAATAATATCTATAATGTTAGTCAGGGTTTAAAATTATATATATTAATTGTATAAATATTTATAATCATTCATAAAATTTAGATATAGAAAATGTATTACAATATTCATGGAGATGGTATGTCGTAGGTATGCATGAATGATTTTTCAATTTTTCACTTGATGGAATGAAAGAAAAGTAAATAATAATACACAATAAAAGAATAAATATTATTTTATATATATCATATATTTTCTTAAAAATAATCCTTATTACCATCCATGTGAAATATATTTTAAAACGAATCACATGGCATCGTGGAGATGGCAGTCCATACGTACGCACAAGCGATGTTATAATTTCTAAATGATTAGATGTTAATAAGGTAGACATAATATTATCATTATAAAAGTATAATTATTTCATATATATAATATATAATCATTAATCCCATCATAATTCCCATCTATAAAATATGGTGATGAAAAATGAATTATATCGATACGTGGATCTGGTAAGTCCTATGTATGTAAGAGAAATACTTTCACTTCTTGTTTTTTGTAAAATGGGGAATATATTGGTGTTTTAATAATCATAATAACATTTAAAAATATTTTTTATAATTAATATATTATTTTTATGACAAAAATCACTGATTTATAGGGGTAATAATGATTATAAAAATAAAGTGAACGATTAGAGTGATTGCCACTTCTTCGGAACCACTCTTTTGGATCCCCTATGAATTGCTATAGGGCTGGTCTTTTGAGAATAATAGAACTTGTACAAGGTTTCTAGGGATTTTTATAAAATAATTTTGTATTTTATGGTTGAGCTAGTAGCCTCAAAATGATGTGAAGAATTGAGGGAGTAGGATCCATTTTATAATTAAAGTGAGGGGCACCTTTGCAATTTATCAAACTAATAATTAATAATAAATTAAATCTCAATCCAAATACCTAAAAAAGGATATGAATGCGAATATGATATAACATAGGTTTCTAATATCATAAACTAATATATTTTTGACATTTTTTGGTGTTATGGTAAACATTATCATTATGATTAACCCTTAGTTAACTTATTTTTAATTTTAACTACAATAAAAAGTCATTTTAATGTTAAAATATTATTATTTTTACTTATATAGTTTTAATTTTCCATAAATGATACATTAATGAAATTTTATACCTTATCAAAATCACTTTTTATTTTTTATAATCTTTTATAATTTTTAAATAAATTAATTATATAATATTTGGATAAATTATGATTAATTTAAATTATGATACTATTAATTTTCATTAACCACATATAATTCTATAAAAATAAGAAATTAAAATATAATATTTTAAAAACTATCTAATATGTCATATATATCTAAAAAATTCATTTTACAAATTAAATCATTCAAATAATTACAAAATTAATACATTCAATGAAATTAATCTCATTTTTTCTATTAATTAAGTAAATATTGTATTAAAAGTTCATCAATATTTAAGGTACTTATATAATTTATAAAAATTAAAAATAAATTTATATTATTAAAATAATTAATAAAATATAAAAAAAAAATCATTCGTATCTTTATTTTGACCCTATGTGATCACATATAAGTTATTAAAAACAATGAGAGTTTCATTTTGTAACTATATTTGATTTAAATAATATATAAGTCATTTTAATGTAAAAGTTTCCATCAAACCAAAAATATTAAATCCTATGTTGGTAATGATAGAATCATATTTATTAATTACTTTTTTTGGACATGTTTAGGTCTTGATTCTACCCTTATCTTTTTTTACATTTATTTAATCCCCTTAACTCTTAATATAACTACATGGATTTTTACTCTTTGTGGGTTCATATATTTACTATGAAATAAGATAAGACCAATAAATGGATCATTGATGAAATTTTAAACATTATCACAATTAGTTTTTGTAACATAATCTATTATGGAATTTTATATCATTTAATAAAATATTAATCAATATTAAATATTACTAATTTCAATTTCAAGGACTATTTATTACATTGAGTTTAATAATAACAACATAACACATAAAATTAGAACCAACTATTTTATTAAATATATAATATTTCAATTTCATCTAAAAAATTTGTGGATGACATTAATTATATCTAATCAAACTTACTTTAATATTGTAATAACATATATTTGATATTAGAATTAATAATATAATTACTACCTCAGCATTGTGTGAGCATTTGAGGTAATTATTTCTTACCTAAAAAATAAAATAAAATTAACTTGATCTATATAATTATTTTACATTTAAAATTAATATTTATATTTAATGATATATTCTAGATAACCCTATATTAAAAATGATATAGTAATTAAAAATATTAGTATGATATCTTTCACGTTTCTTTAAATAAAATATTATAAAAGTTATAATCTAGTCCAAATAGATCCAAATGGTTATAATTTCAACCCATAGATGAATATGGTAGACACTAACTAATAAAATAAAATTGGGGAAAATTTTAGGTTAATTGTCTAGTCAATATCAGTTTATTTTTACCCTTAACTATCCAATTTACCATTTTCTATGGCAACACAAATTAATAAGTATAGTATTCATATTGATCAAAAATAGAAGGTACATATTTACTAAATTTGTATGGTCTGATATAAAATATTTAATTAATTTTTAAAAATTATATAAAAATAAGTTTAATAATTTAATATAAAATTAAACTTAAAAAGTGCAACCAAAAACAATTTTTCCGAAAAAAAATTGTTTTAAAATATAAAATGTGTTTGTACTAAATTAAATTATAGAATCCATTTAATAAACCATAATTGGAATATTATATATCAATTTTAAGTAAATAAATTTTAAAAATAATTCAAAAATATTATTTTACCTTTTCAATACTTGAAAAATATAATAAAAAGTGGTATTTTTCAATATTCATTGAAAAATCAAACTTTTCATAAAATTATTAAAATTTCAACATAGGACAAATTTTATATTTTTACTTAAAAAATTAATTTAATTTTATAAATTAAATTTTATAATATGTATAGAAATTAATTAATTTTTCATTATTTGTATATAAATACATATAAAAAACTTTTTATAGAAAATATGGTTTTGATGAATAAAATGAATTTACTAAAAATCATATACTTATTTTCAATAAATTATTTTCATAATTATCAATGAGTATTGACATTATATATTTCATAAATCCATTAGTACTATTCATTCCCTCAAATTTAGCGGCTAGGTTATAATGGTCACATAATAATATTTCATTGTTCATTTAACCTTGGTGTTGCCTATTTAGTACATTATTGAACAAATTCGTTCCTTCCTGAATCTATGGATATTACTATATAGTTTAAAAATATGGTTAGAATTGTTCCAAATATTATCTTTTACCATGATGGAATTACAAGGTTTATGAAACATGTATTTTTTCTTTCCATACCATATTTGAAAAAGCAGTTGTTAGAGGAAGCTCATATTTCTTTAGTCTCTATTCATCATAAAAGTACAAAGATGTGTACATATTTGAAAGTTTATTTTTGGTGGGATGGAATTAAGAGATATATCATATATTTTGCATCTCAGTTCTCATAATTAGATCATTATATGGCTGAGATAATAAATTATAAGGGTATATTACATCTAATGCCCATATATATATTGAAATGGGAAAACATAGCAAAGGATGTTGTCATTAGAATCCCAAAAACTACTAATGTGAATAATGCATCACAGGTTGTAGTTGATCAGATTATAAAGTAACAAAATTCATCTCTATCAGAGATTTTTTCTCTCTAAATTAGCTTTCTAGGATATTCATTATGGAATTTTTAATTATTCTAGGAGTACTATATAAAATTTTGTTTGATTGGGACTATAGATTACTTCAAATTTCTGGAGATGTCATCTATAATATCTTGATACATATATGAGTTTTATCACATCATATCATCATCAAATAGATGGACTGTTTAAGAAAAAAATCAAATCCTAGAGGATATTTTTAGATCATATTATCTTTATTTTAATGGTGGTTGGGATCAACACCTTCCAATAGTATAGTTTTCATAAAAAATAGAATTCACTCAAGAATTCAGATGGCTTCTTATGATAATCACTATGGAATGAAGTTTAGATATATATATATATATATATATATATATATATCAAGAATAATATGGGGGAATTAAGTCTATTGGGACATGGAATTTCTAATGGAATGATAGAGATGGTTAAGCCATTCAAAAAAAATTGAAGGGTGGAAAAAATTTGATAGAGATGTTATGTTGATAATCATCAATGTCATCATAAATTTTTAGTTGATGAAAACGTTTTTATATAAATATAACTATGTATGATGTTAATGAGATTTTGGAATAATGGAAAAATAAACTTAGTTTTATTGGCCTCTTTGAAATTATTTATTATATCTGGATAGTAGTATATCAGTTGTTCCTTCTACTAAACCTCTCTCATGTTCATGATGTGTACCAAGTATCTCTTCTAAGAAATTACATACCTAATTCTCCACATATACATACCATAAGAGAAATATCATTGGAGAAAAATCCTTCTTATGAAGAATAACTAATGGGGATTATGAATCATATAGATAGAGATCTATGAGAGAAGACCACTCACTAAGTTAATGTTTAGTCAATAAATCACCAGTTTTCGGATGATATGTGCTAACTAAAGCATGTGATGCGACAAAAGTATCTTTTATTTGTATCAGGGTGAATCAATATAGGAAAAGAATTAAATTTATTGGGGTTTACTATAACACCCCAATATTTTAGGAAATATATATTTTCAAATAAATTACATTTATTTGATCGCTTGTGTTTCAGAAAAACACTGAATTTTAAGGATTCACAACAAAAAATTAATATTATTATTTTAAAAGGACAATTATTATCTATTCATTAATCATTATTTAAGGGATAAAAATAACCAAATTTTAAATATTATTTTTTATGGTTTAATACAAATAAAACATATCGATAAAAAAAATTAATTTTCAATAAAGCCTTTATATGTTTCAAAAATACTATTTTCACAAAAAAAATATTTCCTTCAACGATAATTAATAAAATTAGTTATGATACATTTATAAAATTCATTTGATAAAATAAAAATTTTTCTTTAATTCATCTTGTCAAAATAATATTAGGATAAATTATTGGGATTTTTCTGAAAATATTCAATTTTTTATCAATATTGAAAAATATTGGTTTTTATTGAAAACTACCTTTTTCATTTAAATAATTTAAAAGGATAATTTTTGTTTTAAATTGGATTTTAATGTAATATATTTTAAATTATATATAAATTAAGCATTTTTGGGTTATTTAAACCATTTTGATATTGAATTTTATTATAATTTTTTTCAGACTTTTGAACATTTTCTCTTTAGATAACAACTTTATCATCACATCAGCGAGTTTAATTTTAAATAATAAAATTTCACTTCAATTAATGGAATTTGGAAAAATTAATTCAATATTTTTAATAATCACAACTCATAATATCTAAAATGGTTAATTAAATATTTGACCATAATGAATAGTAAAAATAGTACATATTATTTTTCTTAGTTAAGGTAAAAATAGGTTTATTATGGGTTAACCTAAAAAGATATGGGTTATAAATGTCTCAAAACTTCTCCAACACCCATTTTATCACCATATATCAATATTATCATTTCAATGTCTTGGTAATGGTCTATTTTTTATCCTCTTTTATCAAGAAATCACGGGTACACATTTTACTTTGAATAATTTACAAGTGTTTCACTCACCTTACATAACAAAGCCCACACCTTCCCCTATCCTATTCACTATTTCAAAAACATTTGGTGTAACATCCTGATATTTTAAAAGGAAACATTATGCTAGCGATGCAAAGCGGGCCTGCAGCCCGCGGGCTTTGCGGGTATGGGGCGGATGTGGGGCGGGGCGGGCCTAAAATTTTTGCTTGTTTAGAGTGCGGGCCAATGCGGGTAAGGCCCGCGTGGGTGCGGGCCAATGCGGGTTGAGCCCGCGTGGGTGAGGGATTTCCCGCGGGCCTGATTTAAAAAAAATATATATTATTTTTACAATATATGTTTCTTTAAAATTATATTTTTTTTGATAAAAAAATCATGGTTAAACGGTGACATATGATTTCTCACCGTAATAGTCATATTAATTCACCATTTATTCAATGTGAATTTTAAATAGGCTTATATTTATTGTTATAATATGATATTATATTATTTATATAGTAATTATTAACCATATTCACATGGTTTTTCAACCCATCTCTCAAAAAATGGAACTCATCGCCCATGCGCATGGTTTCAATTCTATTAGAGTTATTATAATCATAATATTTTTTAGGTCGATTTAATTTTGTTGTTATTTAATTTTATTTTTTTATTAAGAGAATAGGATAAAACCTCATGAAAACACTATTAATAGCTTCCTCTGAAATTGATCGTTATCTGTAGAGACTTCATTCATTCACAGGTTTAGTTGTTCACATCACCACACAACCAACATTATCATTCATCACCCATCACCGACCACTCACTTACTTTCTATCACAACAGTTCGTCACCACATCTCCCTCACTGCATGCCACCATTAACCCACAAAAAATGTTACATCACATCCGTTAAAACTCTAGTTATTATTAATTCACACTTCTCCCAACAAATATAAAAAAAAGTATTTAAATGATTATAAATTGTATTTTTTTTTGTAAATGTGGGTAAGCCCACAGGCAACCCGTAGGCAACCCGTGGGTTTATGCGGGGCGGGGCGGGCTTGAAATTTTTTGTTCACATTATATGTGGGATTTTGCGGACAAACCCGCACGGGCTCAAACCCATGCAGGCTTGGCCCGCCTCACCCCAGGCCGCCCCTTTCGTATTACTACATTATGCTCAATATCATATAAGATACACAACATCAATCATAAAAAAATGAATAAACATTATTATTTAAATATGGTACGTTTCACCTATCTATTGAATGGTGGAATAAATAAGATTATATAAATTATGAAAATATTGTTTAGAAATGTTTCTATGATTATTTAATTGGTTACTAATTAATTATAAATTAAAATAAAAACCAATTTAATATGAAATAAATGTTTTTATAAAAAAACTATTTTTATGCATCAATGATAGTTAAACATAATAAATTAGATTAATAACAATTATTGAAATATATTAATGAATTTTATATGTTTTAAATCCAATAAAAAAATATTTCATATACTAATTTTTATATGCTTATAATGAAAAATAAATTCAATTATAAGCATAAAAACGATATTTTTCTAAAAGGAAATTTCGTCATTTATTAATAGTGAAACTATATTAAAACTAATTATTGAAAATTTTATAAATTATATTAAAAAAATAAAATTATTTTTAAACTTTGGATGTCAAAATTATATTAGGATAATTTTTGTTATTTTTTTTAATAAGTTTCATATTTTCATGAATAGTGAAAAATACAGCATTTTATTTGAAAAGTTATTTTTCATCTAAATAATTTATATAGTGAAATTATATTTTAAATTTTTTTTAAAGAATAATTATTTCAAAGTGGCATCAATAAAAAAACATTTTTCTTAGTAATAAATTTCATAATGAAATATTATATAAAAACATTTCAATCTTTTGAACTTTTCACTTTAAACCCACGCTTTTTCAGTGTCCTTGTGGGATTGATTTTATAACATTTTATAAAAATTATACAAACACAATTTTATAAAATTGATTCCATATTTTCAATTGGAAGGTAAAAATTTGGTTTTACTGTCAATTAAATTTTGATGTATAAAAAAATTAACATTATCAAAAAATTGTTTTTACCATGGTATAGGAAAAATATTGGAAAGGGTTAATGATAAAATGTAAAGGCTTACAATACCTAAAAAAACATTTAATGGGTGGATGAGGATTTTCATGAACCTAAATATAAATTCAAACATTAATTAATTTTAAAATTCTTTGAAATTAATTCCATGTCAATGTGATTGGATTTAATTATAAAATAATCCTTATTTAATCACTTAAACTCATCCCTCCTCAAGTATCAATACTACACCTTAAAACCAAATTTCCCATCACATTCTTCGATGCTTTAAAAATATCTAAAAAATCCTATACTATCTAATCTATCAACATAATTGTGCTTCTAGTATCACCAAAATACCATATCCAAGGTCCTCAAGGGGTCCCTCAAGTATGATATATTCAAGAGTAAATTTTCTCAAAGCACCTCTCTAATTTTTCATTTCATCTTCTATTTTCTCCACACCCCCATCAAAAATAAAGTAACGATAACTTAAGGATAATGTATATATTGAAGTTTTATTTTTATAATGGAATATATAATATCCATTTCATTTCTCATTCCCACTTATTCAATAAAATGAAACCATTTTCCAAATAATGGTGGCTATCCATCTCTATGATTAATGATTTCATTCGTTTTCTGTTACCACCATAATGGATTTTTCATTAAATATAATTCTAGTTAAAATATATATTATTGGGTATATTATAACCTATTTAATGTTTTTAACTAATATATATTCATAATATTAAATTAAATTAATTAGTTCGAGGTGTTTCAAAAAAATACCAAAAAATAAACTAAAAGTTTATCAATGTTTTATCTAATGAATCAACCACATGCAAGAGATAAAAATGGTAAATGGGACCATTTTTACTTTTGGAAGATAATTAATTATATTTCATTCCACTTATATAGTTGTAATTCTACTTTACATGAACATCCTAAATATTACATAAGCAAACCGACCATGAAACTATGAAACAAAAACTCTCGAAACTATGACAATAATAAAATATTATTAATTAATGGGTAGTAAGATGTTTTAAAAAGATCATATAATGTATTATAAATTGGAACATAGGTATCAAATAAATTAATAATATTAGTTAAAAAAATTATTCATGAGTATTTAACACATTTTAATTAAGTCGGACATGAGGTAATAAATTTCTTAACCAAATTTCAATTATCTAGGTTAAACATCTACTTCTTGATAAGGTCGTGTTAATATTGTGTCAAAAATTACATTTTATTATATTATATTATATATCTATTTATTTTATTTGGATTTATAGTATATACACATAATATATCCATTTAATTAATGCTCACTTTAGTGATATAATCTTCGTAAGGGACTCATTAACTAAAACATCATTTTAATGTTTTAATGATTATTTGACCAAAATCAATCTCTTTCATACCCATGATTTCAAAATGTTTTTATGAATGTATTTATATGTACATGAATTTATTTAAATTATAATTTTATAATTTATCTCAATTTTTTATAAAAGGGTATTTTTTAGGTTTTATGTAAGGGAATTTATTTTTAAAAATGCTCTTTTAATGTTTATAATATAAAAAAATCAAAATGAATTATTTTAAAATTATATGACATGAATATATCTCCCCACTGTCATGAGGCCTTAATTTTTGAAGCTTATATTACAAGTTTTTAATTTTATTTTCAAAAAATATATTTTCATTTATGATTGCATGGGATTGTAAAAATGAAAATTTATTTCAAAATCGAAAAGTTATTTTCTTAGAGAATGCTTGTTTTATGATTTTTTTACATGTTATGCATATTTTATAGTTATTTGGAATTATTTATGATGAATTATGGTTCTATGATAACGTTAGGGAATTTGATCTCATAATATATCTCAAATTAATTGGGTAAAGGGATGAAATTAACCAATTAGGATTCTCCTAAGATATTATATTAATAATAATATGGTGATTATTACAATTGTAACTATGATGATTGCAACTGTGTAGCCTATAGATATACAATATTTGTAAGAGTGGTATTGAAAATGATGTTGCAAGTTACCTAATTATCTTTTATGCTTTTGATTTTGAGTTTTCATGAAAAAATTTTAATTTTCAAAATGTAGGATAATGGTATATTTTAAATGATTATTCCTTTTTCTGGGTAAAAATGTATGTTTTTAAGAGAATGTTTTATAGGTTTTCACTAGACTGACAGTTTAATTTATTTTATATCTATTTCTATGAATATTATGCTCAAATCATGTTTAGAAAAAATTAATATATTTAAGGGATCATATAGATGGTGATGAGATCAAGGGGTAATTGTAAAGATGAATCATGAAATGAAACCAAGTTTTATTTTAAAAGGGATTACTTTGGGGGAATTATTAATACTGAGTATGAGAATCCACTAGTAATGTATGGGTTTTCATTGTAATATTTTTTCCTAACTACCTAAAACTCTTAACCTAAAATAATTTTGGGGAAATAAAGTATTTTATAGTTTTAAAATAACTAGAATATTTATTTTTTACGGATGGGTACTTATAACTAGTATCAGACGAATCTTTAGATAAATTAAGAAACAATTATGGCTTCTTAAGAGTTATGAATATCATCTAGGGTTTACAATTTCTTAGGATTATTAGATGTTAAAAGTCATAGAAAAAACTTTATTGGTTTCAAGATATGGATTTAGAGAATATTAATGATAGTTTTTCAGCGATTTGATTTGGAATGGTAATCAATTTAGGTATAATAGATTTGATTGTTAAATTATTATAGAGATTATATAGTTATTGTAATTAGAATGACTAATTTAATTTTAAATTTTAATAATTAATTTCATGTTTTATTTGTGGTCTTTTATATATACTAAGGACCATTTATCAAGATGGAAGTAAAGAGATATTTCAAAACATTTGTATAAATTTCAGATGATTTTATTATCACTATTATTGGAAAATATTATTTAAATGATTTTGAATAATTTCAAAGTATTAAAATATACTTTGAGAAACTATTTTACTTATCTAACCCCTTTTATTTTCTCAAAAAAATATTATTGGTCGTGGTATCTTTTTCATTTTATTTTAAAGTCACAACATTACTATATCTCTAAAAAAGTGAATTCCCACAAAGAAAAAAACCATTAACTCTATAAATGTTTCCCATCATGTCATAAAAAATGTAATATTACATAAATCCTAATGTATGGGTTTAATGTATTAATCATATTTTTATGTTCATAGTATCCAATAGTATTCGGTTGATATTGAAGAATAATAAGGTTATAAATCACATCTTAGATTGTAAGAATGATGTATTAAGGAATAAGATGAAGAAGAATTATTAATTTTTTGAGAAGGAAGTTTAATGAATGATGTTTTTATGTATTAATTTTTAAAATTTATGATATAGTGGTATTCTAAAAATAGTATGGGAATTATGGAAAAACTATGGATTTTTTATTAGTTTTTATTTTAATAAAATCAAAAACATATGTTAGGTGGAATTAATACCGTATAAATGTTGTAAAATGGTTATAATTTTTAAGGTACATAGAAACATTAATTTTATGATATTAAAAATGTTTTTAAGTAACAATGAATTCACATTTGTTGGAAATAATTTTAAAGGCATTGAAAATATTTTTGGTTTATATGATATCAAAATTTGACATAATTATGGGTTCTTACTTTTTGAGATGAAAAATGAATGTTATGATATAACCTTTGAGGTTAAATTATAATAAGGTTATATTTTAGTATTTTTATGAAATTTTGATAATTTTATAAGGATTTTATTAATATTTTTTTATAAAATATAAAACCTGCATTATGGGTGACAACCCATCATGTCTGACAAGGTCGTGGGGATCGAACCCACAACCCAAGGGCTACATGGGTGAATCTCTCACCAACAGCCTATGTGATTTCATATTAAGTATAAAAATTTTTTCCTTATTTAATATGTAATAAAAAAAATTATATTCATTTTGGGAACAAATGTTTTATCTAATTGATAACAATGGAATTATAAATGATTTTTAAATTAAGTAATTAATGTTATTTTAGATAATTTTCACTATTTGGGGAACCTTATATGTTTAATGTAAATATAGTGCAAGGTAATTTTATTCAAGAAATAAAGTATGAATTATAATTTGAAAAAATATATTATTTATTGTGATTTAGGTAATTTATTAAAATGACTAGTATATATCGAAGATTATGTGATTAGGGAAAATACATTTTGTTATGAGATATTAAGAGAGGTTGATATTATTTGAAGATAAATACTAAATTTATCATAGAATACTATGTCATCAAATCATTTCAATTTTTGGGTTCCAATATTTGTGTGGACTATTTTTATTAATTTTAAGGATAGTTATTTGTTGAATGATCTATTCTGATATTTGGGTATTAATGTTTAATTTTATATTTTGAAGTAGTTTTTCTTCATATAATGTTTAATTATTATTAGAATGATATATATTTTAATATTGATTTTGTTTTTTATTATTTCATAAATAAAATAGTAATTGATAATAACACATTTATGGATTTTCTGATTTGTAAGAGTTGATTCAGATGGTTTCGGTATGAAAGTTTATATTGAATACTCACTTATTGGAGAAAACATTAGATTGCATTGGAAGTTTATTAATGGATGAAATTTAAATTTTCAAGTAAGCATGTTTCCTAATATTATTAGTTCATGTAGAAAAAAAATCAATTATTAGAAATTTATTTTAAAATAAAAAAATTATTCGTTCAGATTTTTTACCAAGAAATTAATGGTAGTTTAACCCCTCAGGGATTAATGGTTTTGTGGGTGTTAACATTCTATTGAACATGTTTTGTATTACTCAACATCAAAACTTGATATTATGTTTTCTCTTCCATGTACATTTTTTCCTACATGGAAACCTAGTATGTTTTATCTCTGGTGTCCATTGTACTTTCCTTTATCTCTTTTCAAATTGATGTTTTGTTGACCTTTGTTCTGATGAGATATTTAAAAAAAAGGTATTTTGAAATGTGAAATCCATATCTATTCAATCTCAATTTAAAATTTCAAGGATGAAATATTTTAATGAGGGTGTCAAACTGTAATATCTCTATATTTTAAAAGGAAACACTATACTCCATATCATACAACATACACCACATCAAGCATAAAAATGACTTAAAATTATTATTTAAATATAATATTAATTACCTAGCCATTATAATAGAATAATAAATTATATTAACTAAATTAGATAATTTTATATTAAAAAATTTTAAAATATGAATTAATTGGTTACCAATTAATCATAAATTAAAAAAAGTGAATTTAATGTAAATGATTATATAAGAAATTATTTTTATACGCCATTAAAATTTTATCTTATTAAATTAAATTAATCAATATCAGTGAGTGGTATTAATTAAATATATATGTTTTATATCCAATAAAATGTTTTTAAATTAACCCAGTATGTTTTATGGGCTTAAGATAACAAAATAAAATCAATTTTAAGAAAAAAAATATTATATTTTATTTAAAAAATGATTTCTCGTCTAAAAAATTTATATAGTTAAATTATAGTTAATATTATTTTTAAAGAATAAATTGTTCAATTATAAATCATTAATACCAATTTTTTACATAGGAATCTATTTATCATTGAAATTCGATATAAATATATTTCAATATTTTGAAATTTTCATATTAAAAACCATCTTTTTCATTTTTTTTATGGGATTAATTTTAAATAATTTTTATTTAAAAATTATGGGTCTCTTATTATTTAATATGGATTACATATTTGGAATCATATGTTCCAAGTTATCTTTTATTTTCTATTTTATTTTTATGAATAAAAAAATATATTGTGGTAAATAATGATTTTCTATGGTATAGGTAAAATAATGAAGACGGTTAAAGTTAAAAGGTAAAGGTTTAAAATAAGTAAAAAGTAAAATATTTAATGTGTGTTTGAAGTATTATTATACCCTAAAAATATTTTAAAAATTAATTACCTTACAACTTTGTGGAAATTAAATCCACATCAATGTGGTTGTATTTAATTATAAAATAATTGTTATTTAATCACTTTAGACCACCACTCATCAAGTATGAATACCGTCCCTAACCACCTCATTTCCCATAAATAGATATGAAGATAAAAAATGTCTTAAAAACCCTATCTTGTCCACCCAACCGACATACATATTCTTATGGTCTACCCGAAATACTATATCCAAGGTCCTTAAGTTATCCCTCAAGGAGAAGTTATTCAAGAGTTGATTTTCTTAAATAACCTCTCTTATTTTATTTTATTCTTCTATTTTCTCCTTACCTCATTAAACCATAAATGAATGATATTTAAAAAATAATTTATATATTGGAATTTAATTTTTCTAATGGAATATCTCATATCCATCTCATTTCTCATCTTTTTTTTTTCAAAGAAAAGAAACCATTGTTCAAATTATTACGGTTAACCATCTCTGTGAATAATGATTTCATTTTTTCCATTATCAGCTTCATGGATAGTCATAATGGTAAAATTATTGTTAAATTAGACAATAATAGGTATATTATAACTTATTTCATGTTTTGGAACTAAAATATAGTCAAAATATTAAATAAATTGAAAATATTTCATGTTGTTAAGAAAACCCGCAAAAAATATACTAAGCATTTAGCATTGACATTTTATCTAATGAATCATCCTATTGAAAGAAATAAAAATTATTAATGGGACCCTTAATAATTATGTAAGAAAAAATATAGTATTTTATTCCACTTATATATTTTTAATACCATTTTACAAGAACAACCATAATATTACATAAGTATACTTTCTGTGAAACAAAGAGATGAAAACTCCCAAAACTATGATAATAATGAAATATGTTTAATGAACAGGTAGTAAGATGTTATTAAAAGGAAATATATGGTATTATAAATGTAAATATATTTTTATAATAAATTAATAACATTATTTAAACCATTATATAAGAGTTTTTACCTCGTTTTAATGAAGTTGAATGTGATGTAAGGGACTTCTTAAACAGAATTCAATTCTTTGGGTTAATCTTATACTACATGATTATTTCATGAAAATATTATGTGTGAAATGACTTTTGATTATCTTATATTGTATTTCCACATATTTTATGTGTATTTATATTACATATTCATAATATTTTCATTAGATTAATTATCACTTCATTGATATGATCTTCATACAGAACTCTTTAACTATAACATTATTTTAAATGTTTTAATGATTGATTATTCAAAATATTTCTCTTCCCTGTCCTTGTTTTAAAATTTGTTTTTTTGAATTTATTTATATTTAAATTAATTTTTTAAAATTATAATTATCAATTTTTTGTCAAATTTTTTCTACAAGGGTTATTTTTTAAGTTTTATGTAAGGGAATTTATATTTTAAAAACATATTTTAATGTTTATTTTTTTTAAAGTAAAAAGGAATTTGTTTTTAACTTATACAGAATTAATTTATTTTACCACATTCATGATTACTTAATTTATTTTAAACGTTCTTTGAACATTTTTAATGTTATGTTCAAACAAAATGTTTTTTTATGAGTGTGAAATTTGTTAAAATGAAAAGTTATTTCAAAATAGAAAATTTATTTTCCTCAAGAATGTTTCCTTTATGAAATATTTATAGGTTATTATTATGTTATGTTTCTTGGGAACAATTTATTATTATGGGTGGTTCCATGATAAACCATGGGTGGGGTATTTCTCTATAGCTCTCTGATGTATTGGGCAATGGGAAAGAGTTAACAGATTAGGTCTCTCCTAAAATATTATAGGAATAATATTGTGATGATTATTCCAAATATAACTGTGATGGTTAATCCATGTGTTGACTAAAGTGATACAATATTTTTATGAGTAATATGTAAAATGATGTCCCAATTTAAATACTTATCTTTCATATGATTTCTTATTAGTTTTCATGAAAATATTTTTCTATTGAAAAGCTAAGAAAATGGTCTCTTTTTGAAATAATGATTATTTTTTCAGGGTATAAAGGTGTTTTTTAAAGAAAATGTTTTAAGGTTTTCCACTAGATGAATATTTTCATTTATTTTATTTCTCTTGTTGAGTTTTTTTCTCAACCCATGTTTTATAATGTTTTCCATGGGATGGAATGGAGAATTCAGACAAGGATGAGATCAAGGGGACAATTGTGATGATCGATCATGAAAATAAACCATGTATAATCTTAAAGAGGTTCCCTTTAGTGAAAATATGTATACTGAGTATATGTTTACACATAAAATTTATGGTTTTACTATGTAAGAGTTTTTCCTAATTTTATAAAACACACAACATAAAATATATGTGGGAAAAGAAAGTGTTTTATTGTTTCAAAATAACAAGAATATGTATTATTAAAATATGTTTAATTACATTTGGTTTATCCAATAACTTCCCAAATATATTCCTTAATTACATACTCTCATATTATATGACATTTTCTGGTCAAAAATCCATCCTAGAAATGATTTTGGTTAAAACCTAAGGTGGTTACCCAAAAAAGAGGTAACATTTTTTAATGAGAGTTTTATTTTATTTCTTCATCCACCTCCTTTAATTATTATTATAACATAATGATATAAAAACCTAAATATAATACATATTTTTTTTATTTTTTTTTATGTTATGTTCGTGACCTAAAACCATCTCCACCTCCATCAAATGAGATCCTAAATCATCATTTGTTTGTACGGAGGGATATCGCCTCATGAACCTATGTTATTTGTTTTCCATCACCACCTCTCACATATAGATATAATTATAGATTAAATATATATATATATATAATATATATGATATTATAATAATAATATAGTTATTAAATCTCATATATTTTCTTTCTTTCAATTCATTTGCAATACGATAATGCCACTCAAGTGTATGGAAAAATTCGACCTCACGATGTGATGTGATCTGTTCATGCTTCATATGGAAGGGAATTAGGAAGGTATTAATTAAAATATGTGATATATGTGACATAAATATTATTCATTAATGGAAATATATTTTTTACTTTTATTTCTTTCAATCCATCAATAATATGGAAACAATGTTCATGCATACATACGTCTACCTTATCCGTGAATGGTGTATTTAATTTTCTATAATTAACTTTTATAGATTACTATAAAAAGATATATACTTACTATATATTATATTTATATCATTTATAACATTATTTAGATAATTAAACCATTATAAATGTAATAGGATTAAAAATTTTACATATTAAAACATACACACAAAATAAAGTAGTTATTTCCTCAAACGTGACCTTATCGTGGAATTTTTAATAAATGGGAAATGAATTGTTATAAATACATAATATATGGTATGATATATATATATATATATATAATTTTATTTAATTTATTCATAATAAAAATATATTATTTCATAGGATGTTGTAATGTATAGAAAAGAAGTCAAGACATAAGGTAAGAGATTTCTGTCTCAATTTTCTTTTGTAGAGACATAAGTTATGTTATGAACTAGTCTTCATTTATAAGATTTATATATATCCCATTAGAACTGTAGTATATTTAATTTATATATTATCATGATATTATAAGTTTAATTTAACTTTATTATTTCATGGGGTTTATGATTAAAAGTTTCCAAAGTTGTAAGTGGTTTATGTTATAATCTTGTCGAATTCTTAGGATTATGTTCCCAATGATTAAATACTATGATATATATCTTAATAAAATAATTTATTTTATTATAATATATTTATTTATGGTTAATAATTTTTTTCAATTCATTTTCCTTTGTTTATGTACAAAATAGTTTGAAATGAAGTTTTTAATAAAAATCGTCTTTATTCCTCTCTACGGCCAAAACAACATTTTTCTTTGAAAACCATGTTTTCTAAAAATGCTTTCTATTTTTTTAAAATTAACTAAATTATTTATTAATTTAATTTTTAATAATTTTTTTAAATATTTTTTTTATTGTATTCTTCTCATCATTTCCCAAACAAGTCCTGTTTTTTTCCAAAAATGTGAATGGAATATTTTTTCTAATTTTTAAAATATGAATGGAGATTTCCAAAGGTCATAACCATTATTTTATTTGAATATTAATTCTTAATTAATAATGGTTGTTTACAAAGAAAATTATTTCCATAATGATTTTGGAATTCGTAATATTTATGAACCTTATTTTCAAAGGTAGGATATTTATCTCAATAAACATTAAATGTAATATTTATTTCAAAATAATTTTCTATTTAAGATGAAATCCATTAAAGTTACATATGAATTAATATGTAAATAATCAAAGGATACCATTAATATTATTTATTTTAATGTTTTATGCTTATGATGACTTTATTTTTATGATATTTTTTATCTTCCATGGGTTATACCATGATAATACGATTATGAAACCCACATCTTCTTCCATGTTTACACTTTGATGATATGATGAAATGATTATAAAACCTATTTCTTTTCCAAATTTTATTTTATGATTAAATTTTTATGAAACCCATTGCATTTAATAGGTTTTGATGTGATGAATGTTTTATGATATTGTAGAACACATATGTATGATTTTAATTGCTTGATCAGTGGGACCGGTATCTAAATCTAATAAATTGGATAAAGATTGATATATTATGAGATAAAAAGGATTAGAATCAGTATTGAACCAAATTTTGTAAGGGATTCTATCCAATTTGATAGTATTGGGAGTGAACCTTGGATAGTACAATGTTATATGGAGTAAATCAAATCTACTATAATATTATTGGTAATGGGATTTTAACTAATAATGAAATTATTTTCTAAGATTATTTGTATTACGTAAAGATATGTTTTATGACAATTTTATAAAGTCATGGTTCATGTTATTTTATTACATTATTATTCATGTGTTATGAAGTGACATGATTTTTTTCCCAAATCATGTTTATGATCTATGATATATAGGGTATTATTCTCAAATGTTATTCCCGTGTACTCATACCCCTATGATCATGATATTTTGGTATATCCAAATGATTATACATACTGAGCATATAATGTTACACTTTGATATTTTTTATTTACCTAGGATATGATGATATGTATTATGTATTATATATATAATATGGGTTTTAGTTTTGAATAACATAATGGTGGATAAGAAACCTCTCTTATGGACCAGTTATTTTTTAGTATTTGTTTCCAATGTCACTATAACTTTATGATCCTCATGTGTATTTTTGTTTAATATACTGGATATATATCTAAAATTATTTAATGTATATTAATGATATTTCTCATTCATTGAAAATGAAATATCTAATTACCATTAATTCATGGGTTCTAAATTTATTTTACATGAAATGTCAAATGAAAATATCACTTAAATATATGACATTGACTTATCCCCAATCAATTATCATTATGCAGTATTAGAGTTTGTGATGAATGTTAATATTATCCTAAATATAATCTTATACTATTTATAAATCAATTTATATGATACTCAATGAGTAGATTCATGAGGTAGTAAGTAAGGAATTATTACTTTTACTAATACACCAAAGTATATCTCATGGAATGTCATATATTAATCGATATAGATATGGGTGTATACTATTTATAAATTCTTATTAAACGATGTTATAATGATACCGAGGATGATAACCTTAATAATATGATACAATACTTATTCATGTGAAAAGTGAACTTACATAATAAGGGGGTTGATGCGATATTTCTGATCATTCATCTATTAGAGAACAACCTATATGGAATTTGTATAATTGAATCACATGTAAAGATATATGGCCCATTATTTAAATTTATAAAGAAAATTAATTTCCATTCAAGGTTGAGTCGCCTATGATGTGATAAAAAAATATTGATGAGAGATATAGGATATTCAAATCTATAAGAGGAATGAAATTCGATGTATTCATCGAATTTTTCTGTCTTTTTTAGAGAATCAAGAACAAATGTGTTGGATATAGAAGATTTAAAAGTTCTATTTATTACAGTCGATTAATGTCATTGATAAAGAGCTTAAATTTTCTAATAAATTATTTATTTGATATATATATATAATGGTGCATAATTTTTTACAAAGATGCTAGTATGTCTGATGTAGACCACACTAGACCCCTTAGTAGATTGAGTGGCTATAATTATTTTCTAGGGGAAGGTAATTCCTTAATATATGAAATAAAGATTTCATATTTTTTTTCAATGACTCAATTTTCCCTGGAGTCACACAGTTATTCTCTTGTATAATAATAATTAGTTGGACAAATTCTATTTACAAAATTATGATATTTGTTGAAAAATTTCATCGTATGGATTCATAAACAGTTATGATGTTCCCCACTGAGTTTTCATGGATTTTTATTGAAATTGAGAGATTATTGAATGTAAACTTTAAATATATCCAATTGATTCATGAATAATAAATAATATGCATATTTCTCTCCCTCTCTTGTTAAACATTCTTAAGATGTATTTTATAACTTCTACATGAGATAAAACATGTTCCCCACCACTTCACCCATAAGAATTCATCTTTTTAGAATGAAATATTTGGATCAATTTTGATTTTTATTTATTCATTTAAGAATTTAATAAATGATACACCATATAGGACATAAATAAATTGAGGTATTACAGTGTCACAATTTAACTATATAAATATAATAGGTTCTCTTATATGTGTGTGGGTGGTCCAATTTCCTTCATCCAATGTTTTTTTAACCATATATTTCATGAAAAGATGATAATAATCCATTCTTCATAAAGTGTCATTTATCTCTCATGAGAATGAACTATGAACCATTTTAGAGTTTGGGTATCCTCAAAGAAGTCTCATGGATCAATTAAAAATTTCAATCCTTCAAAGGAATAAAGTATTTGTTTTCTACTTTAGTGATATTCAACAAGAATTCTCCATAAAATGTCATTATAGATGTTGTAGTTGTACATGGGATCTAGTTAACTTATGTTTCACTATTTATGTCAAAGTATTTACTTTTTTGGATTCAAGAAGATATATTAGACTCCTTTTGGGTTTTAATAAATATTTGAATGTCATATGATGATCAATTGAAACCCACCACCACTAACCTCAGGATATCACCTTATAGTTAACCAGTGCTAGTGTAGATGATTCTCACTACTTGCATTATTTAATATTGTTTTGAAAAATAACACTTTTTAGTCTTGAATAATTCTACCAGTTACCTTGGGGACCTAAGTTGGAGGAGTAGGAACATTGAAATTATATGTTGACATCATTATAAAAATGTTATTATTCTTCATTGATAGAAATGTGTTGTTTTTTTATGTTCACAACAATGTTCTAACCATATAAATAATATAATATGATTTATAGATACTGATTAATAATTGGTAATTGAACATAGTCCCAAAACAAATCTATTAAACCTTATCAAACTAAACATCAAATAGAAATATTAATAATATTATTATTTCCATTAAATAATCATAACTCTTAGAAAATTAAATATCATTTCATAAATAAATCATTGAATATTTAAATGATATTCAATATTTCATTTCCACCATAAACCTTAACATGGTTTATCAATCCTAATCAAAATATACCAATCCTTTAGTAATGACCAATTAAATAATAAATAAATATCACTACATTAACCATTTAATAAATAATTTCAATGAACAAAAAAACGTGACTAAATATTAATATTGAAACTTGAGAATAATTATCCATTTTAATAAAAAAACGCATATGAAATTAAACAGATCTAGTGGATACACATAGTGGGTGACCCACTCAGCTCATTTCTCAATGAAATTAGACTAAACATGCCTAATTCATAGTATTACCATTGAGTCACACATCAAGGAACCCATATAGAATGTACTTAGGTTCGTAAAAATTATAATAACATCAATGGAATGCTCAATGTATAATTCATTCCCTTTATCTTGAAATCTCATCAAGTAGGTTAAATTACTCATATCAAAAAACTATAATAATAATGTATAGTATTTCTTTTGAATTTCTATAAATGACTTCTATAATAAAAATATCATTGTAATGGAAATCAGTTACTTCTAATATCTTCAAAGACTCAAGGAATCAACATCCATTAACTCGGAAGGGGAAGAAGATTTATTCATTAATTCCATATCAACCTTGACATAACAAAAATTTCCTAATTACTAATGAACATATGATGTAATAATTATTATTAATAAATTAAAGTACATAACCCATTATATGAATTCCCAATAACATCATGTCTAAGGGATAATATACATTCTAACAGATAGAAATATCCAATGGCACATATAACATGTGGAGTTCATATGGGTGTGTTTATTCTCATAACCACCACTCTTGGATATTACAATAGGAAAAAATTATGATATGAAGTATCAATGTATTATGAGCCTCATACTACTAAAAACTATTATTTTCTATATCTCATAAAAAGATATAATTTTTTTATAGAATAAATTATTTAATCCCACCATCATATAACTTCAAGGATATCATCATAGTAGGGAACTACTGTGTAATATTGATTTAAAAAGTAATCTATGGAAATTATCACATACAAAGTTATACAAAATATCAATCATAATTTGATATGATATTTATTAATATTCATGACTAGAAATATAGATGTTATTAGATGTAAAAAAGTAGTGGGTTTTAGGGCACCAACTCCAAAATTCCCCAAATTGCACTAGTTCCTATTTATAATGATCCTCGGTCCACTAACCCTCAAATAATTTTCATGATTCTAATGATATAAGGAATTATTAAAGTGTTCTTTAACATTTTACTCCATGTAAATTACCATAAATTCAGTCTAAAACTCTTTAATAAAAAACCAATAATAGGTTGATCATTCAATGTATATGCTTCATTCATTGATGTGATCTTAGATCCTATAAAAGGGAAACAACTATAGTATTTCCCTACAATGGCCCGAAGGCATTCAAATATTTTTATTATTCTGATAAAGACACATTTTAAGGGAAGAAGGGGGGATCCCAAATGGACTCCATAGAATTAAGACAAATCACACCCGAATAAAAAAGAGTAAAACCAATCTGACAACGAGGATCTCCCCCTCCCTAGAATTTGAACAATGAAGATCTCCACCATTGTAGGGTTTTTCACCAAGCAAGTATACTATGTCAAAACACATGCCCGATCCAATGGATGATGACATACCCTATCAACAACCAAATCTATAAATCTATGAAAAGATGAACCACCAGCTCCGAATCCTCCTTTGGGGCCTGTTATAAGTGGTCAAGTCCTACTACACTAATTATCACCTTCGGGATCAAACCAAGAATAGTTATAATTCCTCAAACCATAAGCAGCATGATTAAGAAGTTCAAAATCATCACAAAGCACTTAATTAGGTAGCCACAACCAAGATAGTAACCAGACAAACCCCTTTGTTCTCCTCTAACTCCCATACACTAATGCAGTCATCAAAGCAGCTGGAAGATGATCCAAAGAATATGAGGTCAGGATATCATCACCTAGGAATGGATGTCCCAACACCACACCAAGGGCCTGTCACTGGTGAAGGGTTCCAAGATTCTCTGAGCTAGAAACGCTGCTATGGGAAAGGATCATCTCAGAACTGGACCACAAACACACCCTTACCAGAATCCAGCATAGCAGACCATAGGGGGAGAAAGCACAGAGAATAGTAGCACCCATCACCAGATCCACAAAATCAACAGCACGAAGAGCAGCAGAAAGACAGCCACCGTACATCACCCATTACCATATCCACAAATTTAACGCAGAAGAAAAATTAAAGAAACACTAAGCCACCCGCACATCAATGCTAGAAACAAAAATGAAAAAATCACAAAATAGACTGCTGGAAGGATTGCAGGATTGTCGGAAGCCAGAAATCCCCCTCCCCTCCATGATACTCTAGGGACAACACAATCTAGAACTTATCCTACCACAATTCCTTTGTGGTGACGCTAGACCAGGATATGGCATCGAGAAGCCTTCTCACACCTTCCATGAAACCTTCACTTGCCAGATCTGACGCTGACTCTGACAAGTCATCGACTGCCGAGACACACCACAACACCTCGACAGATCCGGTGATTCGGGAAGCCCTGCTCGTCAAATCATGCCTGCACTGAGACCAGAAGCTGAAGCTGAGCTGTGAGCCATAGGAGGAGCAGAGGAGAGGAGGGGATGAGGCCAGAGGCTGAACCCTAGCGTCGTGATATGGGAGACACAATTCCGCTCAGAGGCTCTTAGTTCCACTATTGTATTTTCATAATCCAATGATATAAGGTCATTGTTACTCTCTAATCCATTAATCATAAAACCCATGGTAGTGATAGAATAATTAAATTTAATCTTCATTATTATTATTATAAATAGTTATATTCATTTTAAAATTATCATGTAATTTTATACAAAAAGGAAATATATTTTATAAATTTATTTCATTCAAGGTTTAATTTAGAAAATTAATTTCAAAGATATAGAAATTAATTTCAAAATTTGAATTTATTTTTTGAAATCATAATATCAAAATTAACTTAGTTTGAAATTTTGGGATTTTATATAAAATATTGCATTTTTAGTGAATAGTTAAAAATAACAGTTTTTTGTAAAAATGTAATTACTTTTAATAAAAAATTTAATTTAGAAGACTCAATATTCATTGAATTTTATTTCAATTAAAATAAGTATTATTTAGTTATATTTATCAACACTAATTAATTTGTAATTTTCTTTATATAGTATTCTAGTGTATGATTAAGTTTTGGCATTAAAAATGCATTTTCTAAAATATATTTTAAATTTCATAATGATTCTACATTTTAAAAAATTTAAACAACACATAATTAAGAATAGATTAAATAGAGTATATAGAATATATATCTATAAATAATAATTTAAATTCATATAATGATTATTACAAGTCATAGAGTTATTATAGAATAGTCTTATCCTTAACATATTATTTTCATTAAAAATTGTCTTTCATCGCATCTATGGAATTAATATTAAATAAATTTTTACACATCTTATAATTAAAAATTGTCTTTCCTCACATCTATAGTATTTCTATATTTTGACCATATATCATATAAGTCTCTAGAATTTTCCATTATGGTGTCTTGTGAAATGTGTAAAATGTGGGTATACCTTTTTCTTGCAAAACATTATTAGTATGTATTATCCCCCACATATAAAAATACACCCTCTCTACTATGATAAACACATAATAAATGTCATCTTGATCAGAAAATTCCTACCCAAATCACATACTTAATTACCACACCACATCTTATTGGATTTTTTATCATAAATCAAATCTAGGATTACATTAGGTATAATCCTATAATGGTGGTCTGATGAAGATGTATTGTTCTTAAAACAGCATTTTTGTTTTCTTTCTTCTTCCACATCCTATAAATAATATTAAAAAATGATGATATAAAAACCATAGTTTCTAACATATACTGTGATGTTATTATTTTAATTTTTTAACCTAAATATATCTCTTATTCCATCAAATAAGAAACAAAATTGTCAATTTTGTTTATAGAGGATTGTCGCCCTGTGAACCAATGTAATTCATTTTTCATCATCACCTCTCACTAAAGTTTATAATGATGAAATTAATATTTATATATTATATTAATTAAATAACTGATATTATGATAATATAATATATCATTTTATTTTTACCTTTCCCTTTACTAAAAAATGATAACTTCCATCATGAATATGTGTGGACTACCTCCTCTATAAAGTGATGTGATTAATTTTTAATCACCACACAACATGGATGATATATATAAGTATATTTAATAAAATAATATGGTATTTATGGTATTATTATATTTTCATACAGTTCTAATATAACATATCTTCTTTACATTATGATTTTTGAAAATGGTAATGTTACTAATCTATATGCACAGCCTACCGTCTCAATGAAAGTAACATAGGTCATTTTTCTTACATGACTGGTTTTAAAATAATAATTGATTATAAAATTATAATTATTTTATTATTATTATTTTTTTTTATGATGAAATAGTTTCCTCTTTGACCATATACAACCTACAAAATACATTTTGGACATACGAGCTGAATATCTTGAAAATTTCTAACATGAACTTAAATAGTTATGTAATTGTATATAACATGAAAATAATTAATATGAATTTAATAATAAACACTAGAAATCATATTAAGAAATTAAATAACTAAGATATGTTTATTATTCATGATAATATAGAATTTGCATTCATGCTAGGCTTATGTAAAAAGATATATTAATTAAACACTTTTTAAAATGATTTATTGATTTATTTTATAAAAAATTTTCTTCAATGTCCATATTCATTAAATTATTGTTTGGTTATTTTTTATAAGGAAATAAATTATTTATAAAAGAAATTTTATGTCTCTTTTGATTTTATTTCAATTTTTTTCAAAATGTAATCTTTTTACAGAATGTTTTACTTTTTTCAAAAAAACAAATCTAATATTATATTTTATCTTATATGGTGACAAAAAAAATCCACCATCATAACCATTTTTTATAATATGGACCCATTTACAACCATTCATGTTTTATTCAAATAAAAAAAATTATTCCATTTTATATTCTATTTTTTTAATTATAATGGGTTTCCAAAAAAATGGTATACTAATATCTGGAAGAGTTTTCTATATTAGTTTAAAAGAGTTTTTAAAGAGTTTTATAATAAAAATATGAAATATTATAATGTTATATTAATGATACAGTCCATGGAAATTGTTTATTTGATGCCATGATCCACATTATAGCTCATGAGTGATCCCAATATAGCCTATATGATGGGTTAAACTAGATAGAACTCTAATGAATTGGGTATTGATTATGTTCTCTAGAGAATTATAATTAATGTTATCAGTATGATTATTATAATATCTAAGAGTTTTGATAAGGGTTCTGTAAGGGTTATATGAGATGATTCCCCAAGGAACTCACATAAATCATCTATGTTTTCTAATTAATTTTCATACAAATATTTTATTGTAAATAGTTAAAGTAAATGATGTTTTTTAAAAAAACTTATGATTCCCTTTCCATGTAAAAAGGATGTTTTCCATCAAAATGTTATTCATGGGTATAAATTTTATTCACTGGATGGAAATATTTCATCTTTTATGTGTCATACTATGATTTTTGTGATAATATAATATCTTTAAAATACTTTTATAGGGTTTAAGGAAGGGTAAAGGAAATGAAGAATTATTATTAAAATCCATGATAATTTATCATGAATGGAAAACATGTTTTATTTTTAATTCTTTACATTTAGAGAATAATGGATACTAAACTTATTAGTATAATTTGTAATATATTGGGTTCTTTTCAATGATTTATTAAATAATTCTCCAAAACATTAAACCTAAAATGATCCCCAAATCTAAGAGAATGAATTCTTGACTTAAAACTCAATATTATGTAATGTTTAAGGTTGGATCCTTATACTTGGTATAAAATTAATGGTTTAGATAATTTTTTATCTTAGGAAAATATTAATATCATAACTTTAAATTATTTTACTTTATGTATACATTAAAATTATATAGATTTTTATGATTACCATGTTACTTTAGTTAAACTATTTTTTTCAAAATTATTTTCCACAGAGGATGTTAGGATGTTATATTAGGAATTTTCTAAGAGGATAATATCATTGAAAATTGGTATCATGAGATGGTTAGAATTGGAAGCGATCAATTTTTTATTATGATGGTTCAGTTGACAAAAGATATAAATGGTGTTAGAATCAATTCTAGAGAGAATCCATGTATTCTATATAGAAACATGATTATAGTGGATAATTTTATGAGAGAATATCATCTAGAATTTAGTGGTTCCTCTGGTCTAGTGGCAGTGAAAGGATGGATCAATGAATTGGGAAAGATATTTAAATTTGGGGGATGTTCATAATTCAAGAAGGTAACTCTTTCTCTTTACCATTTTAAAGGTGAATAAAATAGATGGTGTTGTTATGTTAAGAATATAAGAGATAAATTTGATTATGATTATAGGGAATGGGATGAATTTATGAATCTTTTCCTGTATAAATACATCCATGTTTTTTTGAGGTAGAATAGAGAAATAATTATTGATATTGAGGAAATAATTTGATGATTTAGTAGCTTAATATAAGGAAAACTATACTAGTATTTCCTGGTACATAAAATTTTTTATTTGGGACATTTATTATAAAATATATATATTTTAACCTAGATTTAAAAAATAATAATTATCCTTGGTTACGAGAAAATTTAAAATCTATTAGAATTTTGTTTATTTTTTGGAGAATGTCTTGATGGGTTTACTAACACTTATTCTCATCAAGATGTAAACAGTAACAAAAGGAATGGATGGATGGAAATTTGGATTCATTCATTTGATAAATATGGATGTAATAAAAGAATGTTCCAATATTGTTATAAGCATAGTAAAATTCTCCATAGAGAATGTAATATAAAATCATATAAGTGTCATAAATGAGTAATTGTTTGACATATGGATCATGAATATAAGGAAAATGAACAGATTAAAAATGGGAATTCAACATTATGATGCTTCAGTTTCAATGAGTTGGGGCATAATGCTGATGTGTATTTGAAACTAGTTTTACAAGATGTAAATCATTATGACCAAAAACTGAACGGTGTAGCAAAGTCATTTTCTACTACTACGATTTATGTAACACCATCATATGAATTGGTGACACATATGGTACCTATTTATTCAAATTATTCCAATATAATTTTTAACTATGGATCTTCATATTCTTTAATTTCTATGAATTTTTCATGATCACAGGTAATATCACTACATGAGAAGAGGATCGATCAATTGGTGAAAACTGTTGGTGAAAATATTAAAGAAACCGAGATCTATAAGAATATTCTAATTTTTAATAGTGGGATGGTCTATCCAATATATATTTTTAAATTACCAATTATAGTGTTTGATATAATTTTGGGTATGGATTGGATTTCATTTTATCATTCTTTGATATATTGAATAGAAAAGACTATTTTGTTCAATATTTTCACAACTTTGTTAACCTACCAAGAAGATGGAAAATTTGTAAGATATAGAAATGAATGGTGCTTAGATTATATGTTCTAATAGAAATAAATTGGTCAATTTACTGATGTTACAAAAGGTAAAAAAAAGATTTTCATCCCGATGAATTACATATTGTTATTCTAGATTAGTAGGTTTAATTTAATGTTGACTTAGTGTCAAATGATAATATTATTTAAAAAACACCTCTTGTTGAATGAAACATATAAATCAATTATAAGTGAAAAAGAAATTATATGATTTTATAGATAAATGATTCATTCAACAAGAAACATTATAATGGGGTGCTCATTTTTATTAAAAATAATGATTGTTCAATGGGACTATTAACTAGTTATAGAGACTTGAATAACGTCATTATTAAGAACAAGTCTCCTTTTACACATAATGGTGAATTTTTTTATGAACTCTATGGAGAAAAATATTTTTAAAATATTGATCTTAGTTCATGGTACCATTAGAAAATTTTAAGTCCATAGACATTTTGATGATAGGGTTTCAGATTAGATATTAATATTATGAGTCTTAATTTATTCACATTGGGTTGTCCAACGAACCATCTGTATTGATAAAAATTATGAATAGACATTTCCATGAGTTCTTGGATACGTTTGTGGTTGTGTTTATAGATGATATTTTTGAATACTATAAATCTATGGATGAACATGAATGATAGCTAAGTAGTTTTTTAGGAATCCATAGAAAATGGAAACAATATAGATTATTTTGTAAGTGTGCATTCTTGTTGCATCAAATTTGTATTAAATGAATTTTTTTATAAATATAGAATAACTTTTGACCCTAGTAAAACAAAATATTTTGAATAATGAGAAGACCAAAAAATATCATAGGGATTCATATTTTTTTGGATTTTCTAGTTAATACTAATGGTTTTTTGAAAACATTTCTTGGTTATATTGATCACTGACTATGTTAACACTAATAGGTGCTCAATCCTTTTGGATAAAGGAATATGATGATTTATTCAAGGCACTAAAAATAAAATTGGTGAATGCTCTATTTTTTCATGACTTCTACAAATGGTGAATTTTGAATCAATAATAATGTTTAATTACGGGACTTAGTTATATCATAATTCCAAAAGATTTGGTAATATCTTATGCCTCACTTAAATTTAAAACACAATAGTTAAATCATTATACACATGATATGAAAATATATACTATGGTTTTTTCTGTAAAAATGTATAAAAATAATTTATATAGAGTAAATAGTGGAATATATCTTGATCACAAAAGATTAATGTTTATATTAACTCATATTTAATTGAAAATGAGTTAGATCGGATGGATAAAATTGATAAAGGATTAAGATTTCATGATTCATTAGAATCTTGGAAAAGAATACATAGTGGAAGATTATTTGATTCAGAAACAAAATGCATCATTAACCTTGTTACATTTGGAATAATATGATTTGGTAAAAGATTTATGATTTTTGGCCTATAAATTTTGCATGCAAAAAACTTTATTATTTTGGTTTAGGTTTTAATATAATCATCTCTATAAGAAAAGAATATGAATTCTTAGAATGATGATCATGTTTTACTATAAAAGGTATATTGGTTAAGAACATTAAGTTACCTAAATTTAATGTTGACAAAGAAGGTTTTTTTAGAATTGTAAAGAGATTATGTGTTCCTCATGATTATCATTTGAAGATATAATTGTTATGTGAAGAAAATAGTTACATGTTTTAAATTTATTCTTGTATGATTAAGGTGTAATGAAAACTTGGGGTGCATTACTAGTTAGATGGAATGAACCAATATATTATTTTACTTAACATGAAATGTTTTAGATGTCAATAGGTTATGGTATAATTACAATTAATAAAGGGGATGTATCAACTTGTTATTTTTCTAGAGTTGAAAATCAAAAATATATCCATGGATTTTTTTTGTGGGATTTCTAAGGATATGACAGGGTAAAAATGCGATTTGGGATATTATTGGTTTTTTATTAAATATACACATTTCTTTCCTATTCAACCTACTACGACTTTAGATCATATTTCATAAAATTATCTAATGTTGATAGTATTTTTATATGGAGATATACTCTCCTTGTATCATTCCTTAATCTCATGTTGACATCTATTATTTTAAAGTACTTTAGAAATTTTTGGTTATTGAAGTAAATTTTAGTATATCATTTCATCCTAAATATGATGGATAGTCTGAGTGGAAGATTCATACCATGTATGTTATGATTAAATCATGTTCAATGGATTAATAGGTAATTTATGGTAAAAATCATTCTTTGTTTGATTTTTCTTATAACAACAGTTTTAATTCCTGTAGAAAGATGGAACCATTTAAAGAATTATTTTGAATGAAGCTTTAAACGACTAGTTTTTGGGATGGAGTTGGTGAAATGATGTTGATAGGAATTAGTTGGCATATTAAATGTCTATTATGGTTCATTTTATTTAGTAACATATGATTTCGGCTAATAGAAGGCAAAAAAATTAATGTGGAAAACGATGGTGATATTTTTCTTTAAAGGTAAGTGAACATCTGTTTCTCATTGTATCATCACAGAAAAGTCATTTGTGTTTCTTTAATGTCATGTTATTTCCATGTATAATTTTACTATATGAAATCCTATTTAATTTTTGATTAGTTTCCTCCCATGTTTACTTCCATCCATCTTTATCCTAGGTACGAACTTATTTCATGTTTTTATGTTAAGGAAATATGAGTAGAATTCAACTCATTTTTTGAGGCTTAGTGTAGTTTATGTGGAAGAGAATTTTTATTATGTATAATAGCATGTTCAGATTCTTTACTATTGATATCATGTTTTTTTAATATAGTGATTCACCATCATATGATTTTATGGAAAACCCATAAGGTTAAAGAAGCACATTGGAATAATTAAATTCCATGAAGGGTAGATATCCCCACTTATTTAATAAATGATAAGATTTTGAGGATACAAGATAAAAAGGTGTAAATTTTTTAATAATATTGTTAATTATTGGATAAATCATTTTAATGTTTTTATTATTCTTGAATTAGATAGTTATATTCATTATAAAACTCTAAAGCAATTCTTAAATCAGAAATGAAATAGTTTAATTAAACTCTTTTCATAAAAGGTTGTATTTAAAATTATAATTTCGAAATTATAGATAATGATTTGGAGAAACTAAGGTTCATTTTTTAAATAATCATATCAAAATTATCCTAGGTTGAAATTATTGGAGTTTTCAAAAAAAAATTATTTTTTTAGTGAATTGTAAAAATTAACAATTTTATAAACCATTCATTTCTTTTCAATGAATTATGTGATTAAAATTTCACATTAAGAATTTAGTTTTACTTAATGTAACATATTTATTACATATTTATATTTAATAATATTAATTAAAAAATAGTGGTCTTTATATTGGATTTTAGTAACTGTTTGTTTTTTGTATTAAAAAACATATTCTTCAAAAAACTATTTTAATCTGGATAATGATTGTATACATTAATTAATTAAAAAACCTGTAATTTGGAATGATTTAAATTAAATTTATTCATTCTATAACATTATATATTAATTTAATTCCATATAATTATGATTTCTAGTCATAAATTTAATATAAAATCATCTTATACTTGAAAAATATATTTCATGAAAAACAGTTTTTTCATCGCGTCTGTGGGTTTAATTTTAAATTAAAAGTTTCCACATATATTAATTAAATTTGTTAAAATAAATTAAATATTAGTATTAACTATTATTTATTTAATATAATGATGGAAACAAAATTGTGGTCAAAATTAATTGTGAAAAAATAAAAAAAAATCAGTATTGATGTAAAAAATGTTTATTAGGGGTTAAACTAAACTGATAATGGTTAAAATGACCTAAAACTCATATAAATTGTATTTTATGGGAATATTTCAACTATATATATTCAAATTCTAGATAATGTCCCATTATGGATCTTTTTTCATGTGAAAACAATTGGTATAACTTTTTTATTTCATAAATTCCATGTGTGTCCCCTCCCCCACATAAAAATCCACTAATGCTCCACCCCATTTCAAACATTAATAGATATTTTATTTGGAAATGACCTACCAAAATCACATCATTTATTAACTACCTACACCATATATGGATTTTTTATCTTACAAAATAGGATGGTGTTAGGTGTAATCATAAAGAGGTGGTCTGAAGAAGATGAATTATTCCTAACATAGCATTTTTATTTTTATTCTTACCCCACCTCCATCAAATAATATTCAACCATTTTGATATAAAAAAATGTATCTCATGTACATATATGGTATTATGTTAATGTAATATACTAAATCAATCCATTTTCCCATCAAATCAGAAAAAAAAATCACCATTCGTGTGTACGTCGAACTACAGCCTCAAAACCGATGTAATTATTTTTCCCCATCACCTATCACTGAAAGTTATAATGTATAAATTAATGTTTATATATTATATTCATGAAATATTATTCATTATAAAAATATAATATTTCATTTTTTAAATTTCAATGTAATGTAAAAATGATAACGTTATTTGTGTGTACGTGTAGACTACCACCTCCACTGATATATCCAATTTTTTTCATCACCACATCACTTGGATGATATATATAAGTATATTTAAAAATAATAATTTGGTGTTTTTTATATGATAATAAATATGTAAACATAAAATCTCACTTACCATTTTTTCATAATGATTTTTTTAAAATGGAAACATTATTGATGCATATGTACAACCTACCATCTCCATGATCGTAACATAGTTCATTTTTCATAATCAAATTAAAAGATTAGTTTTAAAATTATAATTTATGGATATGAATTATAATTATTTCATCGTTGTTTTTTTATATATGTTTAAATAGTAACCTCATTGTCCATTTTCAACCAATAAAAGTCATTTTGATATATGAGTCGAACATCTTCAAAATTCCCGACGTGAAGTTAAATGATTAAATAATTTTATATAACTTTGTAATAATTAAAAAAAATGAATAATAAACAAGAAAAAGTTTCTTAAGAGAAAAAAAATAATTAACATAATTTTATTATACAGGAAGACAATGAACATATGTGACTTTTCAGAATCAAAGTAAGTGACGCTTTATATAAAAAATTCATT
This sequence comes from Viscum album, assembly GCA_963277665.1. Taxonomy (NCBI): domain Eukaryota; kingdom Viridiplantae; phylum Streptophyta; class Magnoliopsida; order Santalales; family Viscaceae; genus Viscum; species Viscum album. Next base: position 913,644,473 of record OY728164.1, on the reverse strand, counting down.
TTAAATATCAATTAGATTAATTTTATAAGTAATTATCTTCAATGAATATATTGTATAAATTATTTTATGGATGTTTGGTATAGACATAAAATATTTATAAAATTAAATTAATGAATAATTCAATGAAATTTCAAATATTAAAAAATGATTCTTTTTTCAAAATTGATGAATTTGTTTACAAATGCCGAAATTAAAGTTCTATTCAAGGTTTTACATTGACAATTACATTTCCCACCGACATAACCATTACATGAATATTTTTTTACCTTAAAAGCATTCATTTTTTAAACATATAAAAATCAACTAACCCTTTTACTGGGTATTTTGGTATTTAAATGTGGTATTTAAAAGAAAGGGGTACTTTGATATCTAAAGGAGTTTTCAAAATAGGTTTAAAAGAGTTTTTCAATGGTTTTATGATGAAAATTTAAAATTAAAAAAAACTATCCATGATATACTACTTGAAAATTTTTATATGATGTGTTGAGCCCATTATAGCTGAAAAATGTGATTGATATATATTAGATAATGGGTACACCCAGATAGCACTATGATGCATCTAGTAATTATTATATTCTCTAGATAATAATAGTGGATATTTGTTGTATGGTTATTCCAATTTTTAATGGTTCTACAAGGGTTAAATTTGATCATGTGACAAGTCACCTACATAAATTTTCTATGATTTCTAACAATTTTTCATAGAAATAATTTGTTTGCAAAAGGTATTATAAATGATCCTATTAAAAGAATTATGATTCCCTTTCTAAGAAAAAAGTTATTTTTTGAAGAAAATGTTTTTCATGGGTATTCATTTTTTTCACTGGATTAACTGGTTTCTTTTTTTATGTCACTTAATGAAATTGTTTTCTCATGACATGTTTTAAAATGTTTTTCATAATGTTTAATGGTGGATAATTAAATATAAGAATACTTGTTAAATCTCATGAATATTTTTCATGAAATGAACATGTGTTTTATTTTAAAATTTATATACTATGGAAAAATATATTCTGATTGTAAGTGTCAATTTTATAATATATGGGATTTTTATCTAGGATTTATAACCTAATTCCTTTAAACTATAAACCTAAAAAGATCAAAAAATGTTGGATGATGAATTTTTGATGTGATACTCAAGATTATGTGATGTTTAATGCTAGGTCCTTGTAATAATTTTCAAGATTATGTAATATATACATATTATATCCTTTAGCTACATTTAATTCTATGACATACATAGAATCTAATGAAGAATCAGGGACAACATGATTCTTTAATCTCTTAAAAATCACAACTCCTCAAATGAAATATAACACATATCATGATTGTAATTTTATATCATCTTGATCTATCTATAAACTATCAACTATATATCCCCTAATCTATAGTTCCTATTATCCACTATAAATTGGGAACATATCCTTAATATAAATTAGATAAAATATGATACTATGCACTATCATCCAATGGTGATATCTTGGTTCTTCTTGATATAATCCTTCTATGCTTGAGAAATAGGCATTATCAATACTGGTACATAATATAGAAAAGTTTATGGATCATATCACAGATAAATATAACACTTTTATGTCCAATGGATATCATTGTATAATAGATTATTTTGATGGGGAGAAGTTTACCATATAGAATAGGTATCAATCACCTATTGAATTATTTCATAATAAATTTATTCAATACATGTTCCATGTATGTAATCTGAATTAGTCTAGGAAACCTCCAAGATCTACCACTAATGATCTTAATCATATAAAAATAGGTTAAATCGTCAAATTCCTTCAGATAAAAAAAATATGTTTACCTAATTATTAACTTATTTTAAGAGTGGTATTACATTATAATTATGTAATATTTCATTGATATATACTTAAAGGAAAATTAATAGACTCCCAATAAATGATATACAGACAGATGGCTAACATTCAATCATTATTAAAATAATTTTCGTTATCACATAATTAATGAAAACATTCCCTGACCTAGATTCATGCTTCAGAGGAAAAATGGATCTCATTAACATTTATACCATAGGGGATTTTTTTAGAGTTAAATACCCCTAATTTTATGTTGAATAAACATATTTGATATGATTTCCATTAAGGAGTGTGATTTTGACATCTATCGACTAAATCACATAGTAATGGTAAGCTTCTACGAATTGTAGAATTCAGATGGATATCATTATTGAAGCTGGTGAAAATGATTTTTAGTATTCTATGACATGATATTCCATAAACATTTTATCCACTAATCACTCTTTATAGGTACTAATATTTCATTCTAGGTATAGTTTTCTACTAAATACCCATTCAAATCCATCTAGACTTACATCAAATTGAGGATATTCCAAAAAAATAGATGGGTTTGGTATATAGAATCAATCTCAATAATCATATCCTCTTTCCATATGGCATCTTATGACCCACTTCATTATTACATATAGGATACAATTTCAATAATATCTACTAATAATGAGTCACCATACTCAAAGACTAGAAAACCATATCCATTTGGTTTTCTAGTCACCCTTTTTATCCTATACTATATTGATCCCTTTATAACTTCTTCTTCCATTGTGTACTATGTTATCTATTCCTATGATAAATCTAGTGTATCATGGAGATAAACATCATAAAATTCAATCTTTCTCCCACTATCAATATTAGAGATTTTCTCCACCCAATTAAAATAAAATTTCTTTCTACTATTATCTTCATATATGATGGGTTTTATAGAAAATATCCCCTTGACATCTTATGATAACTTATAAATGTAAAATTATTTCTTTAGGGTTCCCCTTTGCTTCCTAAATAGGCCAAAACAAGTGTCTCACAAACCTAGAAATTAAATTCAGAAGAAAAAAAATTATCTCTCTCACATAACTCATATTATGTTATATTTTACAATATAGTTTTCATGTGGTTTAGTATGTGTGTTTTAGTGTGTAATGTATATCCCATGAAGGATAATGGAATATTATAACTACTCATCACTGATCTCATCATGACTGACAAGGTTTGGTTTCTCCATTCACTGACACTATTACAATGCGTTTTATGAGGAGGAATGGGTTGGGATTGTATCCCAAACACATAAATAAAATTGAATATCATTTTTATGAGTTTCCCTACCTCAATTATATCAAAGTTTCATTATATTCATACTAATATTATTCTTTACTTAAATCTTAGATTCCTTAAATTTTGTAAAGGATTTTCTTTTATCACAATTTATTCAATATATTGAATACAAATATATATATTTTAATACATGAAATAAACATTATTTTTATTAATATTTGGCATGAAATAAAAATTCCTTAAATCCATAATAAATCACGATGGAAATATAAGGTGGTATTCTCTTATAGACAATGTAGTAAATCATGATCTGTTGGTATATAAAATATCCACCTACCCTCTTGAAACCATCCAAAACCTATTTCACCCCTATATTTTCACAAATCGATTTTTTTTTTATTGAAAATCCACTTTCATGAAAAGTGGGAACCTACATAAAACCCACAATGTTTTCATTACAGATTCAAATTTCCAAAATTCCAAAGAGATTAACACCACACCAAGAACCAACATACCACACCCTAAAACAAAATTAAAATGAGATCCATTGTCACTGTCTCACTATGCGCATGTTGACACATCTCTTGTTACAACATTCAAATTTCAAAATTCCAATAGAGATACCATCATCACCTCCTCGAGCTGACTACCTCAGCATGAAATCCAACCATCCACATCAGCCACCCATCATCACTGCCTTGGTAGAAAACATTCAATTAACAAATTTCAACTTTCAAATAGAAACCCTTCATCACTGCCTTGGTAGCTAAGTCACCTTGCATCGCGCACCCTGACCCGCAACATACCTCGGTCACACCAGACAGTCATTGAGAGCACACATGTTAATTTCATCTTTCAATGCCCCCCTTTCCATATGAAAAACATTTAGTATCTTTTTCCCATGATCACCTTAAGAACATCCACTTATTAGAAGGATGTTTCTCAAAAGATCTATATATTGAAAGAGTCTTTGGTACATTATCCATGAGAATCATATTATTCCCTTTAATTATTCAAAAAAAAATAAGCATAATGTATGTATTTTATAAGAAAACTAGAATGAGGAGTTCCAGGAGGGGATTCTCAACATTTTTACTCTATACATAATAATAAAACAAGAGAATCTCTGACGTAGTGTGGTAGGTGTGAGGTCACATTGAAACTCATATGGAATCATAAATTCCCAGATGTCCATGATTTCCATATATCAAATGAGCTTGACCTTATGATGCCTAGATTTATCTATATTCCAAAGATTACATATGAATTGTTATTTGGATATCTCACACCACTCTTTCACAACTTTCTATTAATAGAATCATGAAGATGAAACAACATGGTGTATGAATCTATTTCCTCATTTAGATAATTGATATCACTATTAATTAATGATAACATCAAAACATGATATCTAGTACAACCTTCAGTTGTCTAACATAGAGAGATAAATCTATTACTAATTATCCCCTTTTGAATAATCCTTTGGAATAGACGAATATATCATTTATGACTTATGCTCTTTGAGTAATACAATGCATAAGTTCTTGTACAACAATTGGAAGTTACTTATGGTCAAGAGATTATATTTATCAAGTATAGATCATAGTGATAATGTTAGTGTTATGTTCCATGCCATTTTTCTATAACAAATAAAATATTATTTTTATTAGTTTCCATGATTACCAAAATATGCAAGATTTTAAGATATTATTTTCATTATTAGTCTCCCACTATATTTTGAAATGCTAATATCCCTCACTATTGGATTTATAATATCCTTTATGATGAAATTCTAGTGGAAAGGATATATATTTCCCTTTTCATAACCAATATGATGATCATGTTAATTATGGAATGCTATTATGGTAGGTATTTATTGAAGACTAATTTATCATATAGCTACTTGATATGATGTTGGAATCCATGATACTAAAACTATGGACTCTTATTTCAAAAATAATTGCATAAAGGTTACACCATGTCTAGAAAGGTCTACTCTTACTAATGTAAACTTGGTTAATTAAAACCAAAAACATAACATGAACCCCTGATAATTTTATATTTCCACATAAGGGATATATCAAACATTTAATTCTATAGTTTCATTCATATTAATTTTTATGATGGAAATATTTGAGATAATATTTTTTATGATGTATTTCTTTCCATACATGTTAATATGACTTATTTTATCAATTACATTCTTTTTATTATTATGTGGATTTTATGTACGTGCTTGACCATGTTTAGTAAATGATTTACTGAAAAATAATTTAATTTATTCCATCTCACATTCCTATCAAACAATTTATTTTATGTAATTATATCATGAATCCAATAAACAAAATTAATTAACTATTCAATTGATATATAAAAAAATAATGTTTCATGATCATGAGATTTATAATGGTCTATTTATCAAGTGGATAATAAAATAATCCTTGACCCTAGAAGAGAAACTCCATAAACCTATACTAGTTTGGGTAGAAGCATTACACATATACTCCAATCTATTTCCTCCCTTTTTTCATCTTCTATTTGATGTTGAACCACCTCCACATTCCTAATAGATACCTCATTTATATTTGTATACTCACATGTAGGTGATAGTAACCATTGGAATGGTTAATGTATTTTTATAAATACAATCATGGAAACATGGGGCCATAAATAACAAGTGGATGGGATGGTATTCATTACATTGCTTTAATATAAAAGTAATTATTTAAAAACCCATGAAATAAAAAATAAATTATAAGAAATATATAATATTCACAGGTCATTCATTCTCATTGTTATCCACACATGAAATGAAAACACATTTAATAATCTATATATCATTCAATTCAATTTTGTATTTATTATTGTAAATTAGAAGAAATAATTAATTTATTGTCATATTAATTAATCAATTAATTTACCTAAAATTTTCATTTATATAGTATTGGAAATTACTAGTAATTTTAATTTTTAGTATACTAAATAAATTAATTTAATTTTAAAATATATATTTAAGTGGTATACACTAAAAAAGGACATGTTGTGTACCATTTTAGACAGTTTATATTTTTTTCTAAAATCTAAAGGTCATGTATTGTAGGCACTAATAAAATGTGTACCCTTATATATTATATGCCATCAAGTATGATCCTTTTCATGTACTATGATCTTACATGGCATGAGAATACATGTAATTTAATGTTCATACATGGACTGGAGTTCCGTGTGTCAAGAAAAGTAGTCATATCAACATTATTGACACATAAAACACATTAAACTCAAGGAGTGGTGCACTTATAATTCCTATGAAGAACATAATGTGTATGGAACCATACATGTAGTGTAATATATAAATTAGCATATAAAATCGTTAGGCATTTAATATTCTATAAAACCCCATCACATGAAATGCATAACATCCTAGATAGTGTAATTAATAATTAATATATGACCACTCAGATAATTTTTAATGGTTCTAGGGTGAACATGGTATTTGGAACTCCGCCAAGGCTCGAATCAAACCAAAGGTGATCTCTAGATCCTCCAACATTACCTCTATCTCTATATCAGAAATACATCCCTCATACTTCCCCTTTCTCTTCTGTTGAAAGGCATGATTCCAACCCTCATCCTCTTATATCAGGATGATCCTCTATCGATCAATCGGTCATCCTGCTAATCCTCAACTTCCTAAGACACGTGTGGAAGATGTTTGGGAGATATAATTGAAAGGTGAACATGGATTTACAAATACTGGTAGTATTTTATTTAATTCATTTTTATTTAATTCATTTTAACATCCCAAAACAACAAAAATCCAAATAAGAAAACAAGTCATCATGATGCATGTACATTTCCTTGGTCTCTACCTTGGATGTGGTGACACGTCACTTGGACTTTTGGTGGGGTTTGAGTCTTTTATTTAGATTATAGGGAGCCTAAATTCACATGTCATTAGTGTTCTTCCTTGGAATATGTCATAGAAAAAGATCAACTTACATTGTTTCCTTACCAACACAATAAATCCTCACTAATCCTTACTCAAAATTATATTTAATTCATCAACCATTTCTTTGATACCACTCTGTCAAAACACCCTCCCTCAAATGGTAACCCTCTTGGGATGGTAATGAAGGAAGAGAGATAATGACCCCTCAAGTCATGTCTCCAGTGGGCCTCAAGTTGGAGAATAGCATCACAAGTATAAAAATCTAATCAAATGGAGGCATTGAAATCTATAATAATAGGATCATGAGATATGATAAATTAACCATAAGAAAATACATAAAATATTATAAAATGGAAAAAAAAATTATAATACAATGCATGTATAAGTAAAAAAATATTGATAAAAGTCTTGAAATAAATACCCAAAGAAAATTGTAACCTATAAAAGAAGTGACAACCCAATGGTATGAGCTAGTAATTTCATTCATGGTCCACAAAATCCTCCTAGACACCTGAAAATAGTTTTTATATAAATGGGGTGATAATAGATGCACACTCAATAGGAAACCCAAATTCATTCATGCACATGTGAAAGAATCACATTATTGTACCAGTTGGTATACAACAGATCTAACAACCCCTATGTAGATCAACTTACCATATCCATCCTCTACCTAGTACACTCATTAGATAACTCATCCAAATAGTAACATAATAAGAAATATATCGATGAAAAGCACCCCACACCACAGTACCTTTTATATTTCTTCTCTCACAACCCAACGTCATATATAATAGGATAGTCATCCCTTTTATACGACATCACATCAAATCCTTCCCATAAATACCTCAGTGATCACATCATGTCACATCATATCTTTCCCATAGATACCAGGTCTGTCACTTCTCATCAAAACCAGAATAGTAGGGTATCCTAAACATGGAGGACATAAACCTTGTTCCCTCCTACTACAATGAACAACTCCCACTATAAGACATCTTATCACATCTCATTACATAACATCACACCCAGAGAAACTTGGGTTATTAAATCACATCACATCTCGATAGTGCATTGTTGACTTCGGGCCATCACAAATGGTTCATGTCAATGTCTCCATGAAGAGAGTGTGGGGAAGGACTGGTATCCGTTCGTCCGTCCTCACCATTGGGTGATTGGAAAAAACACCCCCAAAACATTTGGTTGTTGGAAAAAGGTGTTCAATATGGGTAGGTCATGTATAGAACTCACAAGGAAATACAATTTATATATTTATATATATATATCAACACAAAATACGAAACTATGGGTTCATGGAAAAAACCTAACCAACTCCCAACAATACCAAACAACCTCACAACACAGCCACTGTCACTACCACTACTAAATTCAAAACACAACACAACAAGCCACAATCTACAAGCCAATTCCAAATTTCATTTAATTTCAGTAAAATATCTATATTTTCCATTAAAAACCGATTTCATTTTAAAATGTATTTAATTTTATTAATTCAAAACCATTTTTCTTGTTATTTCGTCTCAATATTTCTCATTTTACATCAACCCAATTTATCCACAAAACCCATTATAAATCGTTCATTCATTAATCATTCCACACAAAACATTTCCATTTATAATTAGCCAATTTATTCTATTAATATCTGAGAAAATAGAACAACGCATCCCAAAAAATAGCCACCCGCCTCATGCTAGTCATCCCCGCACTGCCACTATTTCACAACTACATCCACCTCCTCATCACATCCACCACAAACCATCTCCACGTCATGGTACATTATACACATACCAACCACATATCATCGCCCCACTAAAAACACACAACTTGACCACACATCACCACCCCGAATCATAGCCACACAACAACTCTAGATATAAAAAACACTTTTCACAACACAATAGACAACAGTTTTCATATTTAGCATGTTTATTTTCATCAGATTCCACTTCATTAATCATGTGCATTCTCACCCAAGCCATAAATCACTGGGGGAAACCATTTTATTAACAAAATATAAGTGTCTATCCAATTTATTTTTTTTATAAAAAATAACATACAATAATTTTTCCATATAATAAAAAAAATATTGTAAGAAAAACCCCCACGGACATAATTTTAAATAGGACCCTTATCATGTACAATGAAAATAGAAATAATAATTTAAAATCTATAAAAACATGTGATTCATACCACATCCCCTTTAATTTCCATTAAACTGGTTACTTATCATTATTAAGCCGAATATACTACTTCTCATTGATAAATAAAAGTACAACCCCTTTAGCATGATGAACTTGATGAGAAATGATGGGACCACGACAATAAACAATGAATTTTGATACACTGTTCTAGTTGCAATAGGAGGGAACAACCACCAAGAACCAAAAAAAAATAATAAAAAATTGATCACCCTAAAAAACCACCTCATAACATAGACTTTACAAAAAAAAGTTAAAACTCATAATTTCCATTTGTAGGAAATATCCAAAGAATAAAAAGGGGAGAAAATGGGTGAAAAGAAAGATACATACTCAATTAATTTACCATGGATTAGTCATTCAATTTCAAGGATGAAATCCACTAATTGGGGGATAATAGAGATCCTTCTAATACACTTGAATCACCAATTAAAATAGAGGATTATTGAGAAAGTGATTAGGTTCAAATGGCTTTTATAATTTATACAGAGTCTGTAAAACATAAGACCTTAGCTAGCCTCAAGGACTTTTCCATAGAATGGATAAAACCTGAAATAACACTATGAAAAGGGGAGTAACCAAGTAATATATTACCTTTAAAATTCAGATCTAAGATCCTCTACTATTTACACATTGTATATCCTATAAAATAGAAAGGGTCTATGTGCCTTCCCTGCTCCATGGTATAGTGTTTCATAAAAATACAGAACCTCTAAAAACCACCTCTTGGGCCTCCACACCACAGCTGAAAACCCTGGACCGTAGACACTCTAGGGAGAACTCCACTCCACTCCACAATCTTTCTCCATGACATAACTACCCCCAAATGGACAGTCTCCCAGGCAACCTCCTCTAGGGAACTTACTCCATGGCCAATCCTCCTATACCACAACCTCTATCCCTTATGGTACTTCTTGAAGAATCATTTTGTAGGATTCCCTATATCTAGACTAATAGATAACTCTCCTCCTATAACCCTCCAAAATCCTCGAGATCTACATCAGACGCCATAACCACAAGAAGTCCCACAATGTAACAGTTTAAAAGGTCTGGACCATTACACATTCAATCTTATCCTTTTATATCTTTTGGATAAGACTATTTTTTTGTATAAAAATAACTATGGTCAAGAGAATTGTAACATATTGTTTGAATCTTTCATGTAATTGTATCCCTTTTTATCTGTATTTGACTGGATCTTTTCTCAATTAGTTTGTTGAAAACATTGGTGATTTTTTAAGGATCCTGGGTTTTTTCAAAGATATAACAATGTTAGTCTAAACCCTAAAAATCTACCAAGGAATCTATATACCCTCTCGTTTGAGATCCATTTGTGGGTGAATGGATGGAAAAAGATTTAATAAACCATGTATCTAAACAAATGAAACTAATCTAGAAACCTACGATGATGTGTATTGCTGGCATATAGTTTTCCAATCCTTATGATCAAACCATGAAAACATTTTTAATAGAATAGTTAAAGTTAAACGGTTAGGCCCACTATTAGTATTGATAGCATGGCCTATCATCGGAAATTCTGTTATGGGAATTTGATGCTCTGAAATTCTTAATTAAAATTAAAAAAACCCTATTAATTAACTCTAAATGCCTCTTATTCAATCTTACTCTAACACTTTTGATTTTAGGATTTCCCGTAGGCATTTTGGCTCTCCCAACCACATCTCTTGGTGGATAAAAGATTTGATCTAAGAAGTTAACCTCTTATGGTAAGTTATTCTCATAGTATCCATGATTCTCTCCTATATACATGGTTAATTATTCATAGGGTCTATAATAGATGCCGGAATTCTTGAAACTATAATGGTTGATGTGGAATTATGGTTCTAGGATCACTTCTCACCTCATTTAGGATCCCTCAACCTTTACAGGGTTTTTTCCATCATAAGAGAAAAATCGTGCTATTTTGTGGTTTGATTTTAGATGTTGCATGTAGGTTTTTATATTCTCCTCCTTTATCTTGTGATTCATTGTTTGTTCAGAATTCATAGACATGTATTTCTTCTTCATAATATACTTTCTATGTATGTTGACCATGAAATATCTCAATAAGGATTCATTGATCCTCTTATCTATGAATTGAACATTGAATGGGTAGTATTGTTATGATCTTGATTCCTCTAACAATTTTATAAATTGATAAAATACATTTTGGTTTTGATCTATTTCCAATGCGATTTTTCATGGTTTTTTTCAAAAAATGTGGGATTAGGAACATTTTTTATTTCTAAAGTGAAATTGATTGTTTTCAATAATATTTTTTAATCATTTGGTGTTTCCAACATGGTTTCAAATATTTGAATTAATTAAATATCCCAGATCCCTTTGGTAATGAATTTCTCCTTAATTATAAAATGGTTGTTTTTATGTTATTTGAAAGGAGTGACTTGGGGATTTGGAAAAAAGAGTAGACCCATTTTTTCAAATGATTGTAAGGATTTTAAATTGTAAAATACTATTCGAATTCCATAGGGATAATTTGGAATGAAATTCTTGGTTTGATGACCCATTTTAAATTTTCAAGATGATTTTTAAAATTGGGTATGGTTACCCTGTTTAATATTTTTTTAGAAGAATTTTAGATTTTAAATCAACGAATTATGACATCCCAGTTGGGACTTTGTGATCAACCCCTCTTATGATATTCCCTTGTTTTTGTTTACATGACTCTATTACATTCCATTTATGGTTATCGAAAATGAATTATTTGCATTTAGGGGGTTTGGGTGGAGTGAGGTGTGAACTATGAATGAAATGGAAAGTTGATGGAATGATCCCTTTATGATATTCATAAGGACCCCCTTTGTGATCCTCATAACCTAATTATCTAACAAACCTATTTTGACTATTCAACTGAACATGGGTAGTTGGATGAGATGACCTGGATTAATTCTTTTCTAATGGACTCACTTCCCGACTAGTTGATCTATGGAGAACATGATAGGTTCAGTCTATAGATGTGCAGCGTGGAATGTTTTTTTTCTTAGACCCGGTATTATGGAGACCCATGAGACTTGACATAAACTTGACGATCATTCATAATTGTTTGATTAGCTTGCCAATACTATACTCAATATCATATCGTGCCCATACATGTTACATTATCACACATGATACTCAATACATGACAATTCTAATTGCCATTACATAGGACTGATGTTTCCATGTATCAACTCATGCGTACCTCCTATCATCTAGAGGATGCCCATATCACTTGAATTATCTGAATTTATATTATAAAAAAATTATAATATTTTAATGGAAATGGTTCATTTTTAAATGATGAAATGGCATGTTTCTAGATTTTTTTTCATTGATGATTCAGAAATTTTTAAATTTAAATTTTTGAAACTTGATCTTCTTGTAATCTGAAATCTATGGATGTAGTTTCATACTTTGAAATGTAAAGCCTCATTTTCTATTTTTTATACACATTTAGAAGGTTAGAATTACCTTATGAATTAAATTCATATGCTCTTTAGTGAAATCCTATCGGGCACTATTTCTCACACCCTACTTATACCAATTTCTATTTGCATCCACTATATTCTTATAGCATGAACTCATGTTCCCTTAAAATTATTTTCGGGAATAATATCTTGTTTGGATGAGGTTAGGCTATTGGGACATTGTGGGTGGTCGTGCACTACCAAAAGATGGGTTGTAGTACTTATGTTCAAATTTATGTTTTTTATCATCTCATTGCATAGGATATGATTATAGTTATTTATTTATTTGATGGTGTTCATACGGTGTAACTTTTCTTATTATTATCTTTTGTTTTGGGTTAATCCTTTCCAAAATGTTTTTTCTGGAGGCCCATTCACTTTTTGTAATCCTGTGGGGATTTAGATTACCTTTCGAATTAATGGAATATCACCTCAGATACTGGTTTAAATGGTACTCAAGGATGGTTCATTACAAAAAATGAAAAAAGTATCTTATTTGGAAATTTTATAAATTTTTCTAAAATTGTAGATTTTTATGTGAATATTACAAAATACTTTTTAACAAGTAATACCACATTTGTGACTATATCATGAATTAAGTAAGAATTAAACACTTATAAAACAATTTGATTGATAAGGATATTTTTAAGTAGAGAAATTATGCATTAAAAACACTGATGAATTGAAAAAGAAAATGTTGAACATTTTTAAACTTACATAATATTTTATCATAATAAAAACAACATTATTTATTTTTCTTTATATTAATATTTCCTAAGGTGGATATTTTTTTAATTTCATTTAAAGAGACATAAATATTGTTTGGTTAATAATAAAGTAATTATTGTAATTAAACCAAAAAACATTTAGGACTTTATCTTAAACTCGTTTTTATTCTTCAAAATGTATCTTTCTAAAAAAATTAATTTGGTTTGAATTCAATATTTTAGAATTAATTTTTATAAATTTTATAAATAGTCACTATTTAAATTGATATCATATTTTAAATTTGTACTTCCAAATTATGTAATATGGCCTATTTATTTTTTACCCAAAAAATATATATTTCTTAGGTACAAAATTAGATTCCATGGTAAAAGAAAAAATGTTGATAATGATAATCCAAAAGGTAAAAGACATAAAAAATGTTAAAAACATTTCCCCAAATTAATGGTTTCTAGTTCTATTGACCATAACACATCCTGCCCTCTATTATTTTCATTTGTGGATTGACATTCTTGGTTTAAAATGTTTTTGTTCTTATATTAACAAATTATATTTACAGAAATGTCATTCCTTTCACTTGTAAAATGCTTCTTACACTACCTAATACAATGTTCTCAAAGAATTAGAATTATTCTTTAATATCACCTCCTTTTACTTATTCTATACCACTTTTCCACTTATATAAGTGTCTCATTACAAGAAATTAACCTAATACCTCAATTACGAAGTCTCCCAAGAGAAATAGAAAACATTTTCCTCCATTTCAACAAAGATTTCGTAAGTCTTCCATTTCAAAGAATTTGTCCTATGAATTCTTTTTTGGAAGGATTTTAAAAAAATCATTAACCAGTTAACTTCTCGTGCTTCATTAATTACTTTATGTTTTACATTTATGTGAAATCAACCCACCACTTCTTCGAGATGTGAATATTTTTCCTCCATGTCCATATTCATTGGTTGATTTTATTGATGTCCTTATATATGGTTAAATAATTTATCATGTTCATTTTCTACTATCTTTACTTTCCTAAAAAAGTATAGAAATATTTTAACTTTTTCTAAACTGTTATTTAAAAAAAAGTGAAAAGAATCTCCCTTTAAAATTTTACATGAAAATTACATTTTACATGAAAATTAAACATTTTCAATTATGACCATTCTTCATCCAAAAATATCAATTATATATTTTATTATTGTCTTAAAAAATAATTTTTACTCATTATGTTTTATGAGTTATTTATTTTGAAAAATTTTATTCCCACTAATTGTTCATAGTAATTTTTCAAATGATTTCAATGAAGTTGTTTTAAAATACTAAAATTGTATTTCATCTTATAAATGTATTTTTGTCTTATAATACACATATTTTTTAAATTGAACACATAGTTTTAGGGATCTATAATTGAATCATTGATTAAAAGATACTGTGTTTAATACATCTTATCATAACCTTCTCAAAATGGTCTCTTTGATGAAATGTAACTACGTCTTTTTTATGATAATATTAATAAATGTTCTATAAAAATATTTTTATATTTTCATATTAATTTTTGTTTTTATATTTTAGGGGCCTATTTCATAAGAAGTTATGTTTCATAAACCATCCCATAATTCCCTTACTTGGTGACTGAAAATTACTTTTTATTATGAAAGCACTTTTTAAGGGAAAGTGAGGACCCAAATAGTAAAAAATACAAGCATCATGTGCCATGCAAGATAGCCGAGACATTAAAGTCTAGTTTCACCCTATTAAACACACTATCCTAAAAAAAAAATCCAATGGAGGTAGCTTACCTGAGTAGCCGAATCATCCTTGATGAGATCTTCGAACCAATAAGCCATCTTGTCCCACTTTTGATGTACGCGTCCATATTCATTTTCCCTGGATTTGATCCTTAACCAAAATAAGGTCTTCCTAGTTAATCCACTCAGTCTTCTTTTTATTAGTATCCACCAGTAGAAGTCACTTAGTCATCCTATCAGCATCATCTTATAAGGCATTAATTGGAAGCAAATATTCCAACATAACCTCCTCTGAGTGCATAATAAGGTCCCAGGATTGGCTATTAGTTGAACCTCTTTAAGTTCCTCCTGCTGCTGGATAGTGGACTCCTATAATGTGTTCAACCCAATCATTGGAACTCTCAGGGAATGTGTGTTCAACCACCACCGGAGCATCCTATGACATCTTTTTTCTCCCTTCATACCATCCGAATTATTTTCACTGACTATCAAATGTCTTCCACACTGGACCTTCACCCGATATTTCTCACTATTATGTTCCAATTTCATATCCTTGGCCCTGTTTTTCTTTGAAGATCTAGTCTCCATTTCTTTCAGTTGAAAAGAATAGTCCATTCGACCTTCAGATTTCTGTTTTTTCATAATAATGCAGCTTCCAGAGTCCTTGTTGCCTTTCCTCCGCTTATTCCTCCTCGGATTATGGGGCCCTCATTCATAACTATGCACCACAACATAATCTGAACATGGGTAGAAGATCTCATCGCTTTCCTCTACCACCAACAAGCCTTCCCCTTCATAAGAAACCTCACACGGTATCAGTTCTAGTTGACCCTGATGCAATCATTCAATTTCCTATCCTTCAAACTGGTTTCCCATCTTAATACATGGCATGACCTTCCTAGGGCCAATCCAATTGGTTTTAACCACGACATCCCATGTGGCCGGCATTCCATGAGTCGTATCATCCATAACACCCATTTCAATATATAAATGGATAGCCACATCCGGAGCAGAGCCAAGGCTAAGGCACACTGCCCCTTAACCCTATAACCCCTCAGTGATGCCGGTTCCACTTCCAGAACACACTGCCTCAGCAAATTAAGAGGTAACTACAGCGCCCATACCTACAAGCCCCCCCTGACTCAAGCTTGGTCTGAACATCGGAAACTACCAGTTCATGTTTCAATTGTCTAAAAAACTCCACGACATTTAGATCAGTTTTCCTCGGACAAAATTCTTTTTCAGCAGGAGCCACAGGGACTATGAAGCCTCCATGTTGAACTTCTTTTTGACCAGCAACATCCATAAGCTCCAGAACACTGCAATGAAGACATGACCTCTTCACTTTCAACTTCTGTAGATGGTTAACACACCTAAAAACTGCATTCAGGTGACCAGGACTCTTGTAGGAAGAGCAGAAATCATCCCACTTCTCAAAGCGAATAGGTTGCTTATATCAAAATTAATCTCCAATCGAATCCAAAAAAAATCAATTGGAAATCAGGAGACATCAACCTCGACACAAATTCTAGGGGAAATCAGATAACATACAGTACGAGTTCTTCTATCAGACCATAAATACCAACCCAACAGATTCCCAAGCATTCGAATTATTGAAGGGTTTGGAAAGGGGAGTAGAAGCTTAGGAAAACTCGGGGGTCACTGAAACAAGCTAATATCATATCCTCTTCATAAGAAAATCAAACCATTATATGTCGATTATCCAGTAGACCGACTGTTTCACGATCATGGAAACCCCACGCTTAAAAGACAAATCATTCAAAAAAGTCCACCGACGGACGATGGTGTTTAAATTGAGTGACCTGCATCAGACTAAGAAGAGTTGAGGCATCCATAAACACGGATTCCGAGAGAGGAAGCTGTAGATGACCTTAGAGTAAATCTACAAATTTAAGGAAAGAGAAATTTGGGGGAAAAGGTGAGAAATTAAGGGTTAGAAAAGGGGGAGGAAGAACATGGGTGGACCTCCATGGGGGATGACGAAGGTCCCTCACCCTTCAACAGGGGAGGGGTCAACGCAGAATTCACCATCCCCTAGGGTATGGCGTTGGCGGTCCATAGAGAGAAAGAGAACCCTCGTCTTATGTGTTGGCTATTCAAGCCAAGGAAAAACAGAGAATATAATAGGAAGAAAAAAGAGACAACAAACTCCACAAGAGCTTTCAAGCTTTATTGCAAAATTCTCACTATATTTCCAACGGACTACAAAGACCACTTTTATAGACTCATCCAAAAATAAATGAAAAGTCTCACCACACATTACTTTTAATGAAAGGAACAAAAAACAAATCAAATAATATTAAAGCCTTGCATGGAAAAATAAACGGACAAATAGAGTGTAAATGAGCCGCATGGGGAAGCGCCGCATCGGAAAACGGTGCACGGAGAAGAGTAGCAGTCTTCTTGGAAAAACCAACAGGTTTTGGGTTTGCTAATTCCAACACTCCCCTTCAAACCAAAACCGACTTCATTCCATGCATCATTCTAAGCCGTTTGAATACATCTGTTGGTAGTGCCTTTGTGAAAATATCTGTCACCTGTTTCAAAGTATGACAATATTCCAATTTTATTGTTTTCTGTTCCGCATGATCCTTGAGAAAATGAAAACGAGTATCAATGTGTTTGCTTCTCCCATGTTGCACCGGATTTTTGGCTAGTTCAATAGCCGACTTGTTATCCACATATATCACTGTGGATCCATCCTGTGGATGCTTCATCTCCTTCAACAAATTTCTCAACCATATTCCCTCACAAACAGTAGAAGATGCTGCCACATACTCTGCTTCACATGTGGATAAAGCAACCGCACTCTGGTTCCTTGAATTCCAGGTGAAAGCAGTAGATCCAAGAAAAAATACATACCCAGTGGTGCTTTTTCTTTCATCTTGGTCGCCTCTCCAATCATTGTCTGAGTAACCATATAGCTTTGCTTCTTCATTGTAGGGATAAAACAGACCAAAATCCAATGTTCCTTTGACATACCTGATGATTCGTTTTGCTGCTAGCCAATGTGACTCTTTAGGTGCCTCCATATACCTGCTTAGAAGTCCAACACTATAGACAATATCTGGCCTTGTGATTGTGAGGTACCTCAGGCTTCCAATCAGACTCTTGAACAAAGTCGAGTCAACGCTTCTTCCTTCTCCATCTTTTGTCAGTTTCAAGCTTGTTGCAACCGGTGTGTTTACAGCATTACAATCTGCCATTTTGAATTTTTTAAGCAACTCCTTAGCATACCTCTTCTGAGAAATATAGATGCCTCTATGTTGTTGTTTTACTTCTATGCCCATAAAGAAGGACATGAGACCCCCATCGGCCATCTAGAACTCCTTGAACATGGCCTCCTTGAAATCATTGAACATCGGTCGACAATTCCCTGTAAACAACAAATCATCAACATACAAGCATGCAATAAGTATATCCCCTCGATCATTCTTCTTGATGTAAACTGCATGCTCATATGGACATTGGGTGAAGCCGTTGTCTCGAAGATAACTGTTGATGCGTGCATTCTAAGCACGAGGAGCCTGCTTCAACCCGTAAAGAGCTTTCTTCAAACGATACACTTTATCTTCCTCCCCTTGCATAATAAAGCCTTCATGTTGGTCAACATATACCTCTTCTTCTAAGATTCCATTCAGGAGCACAGACTTCACATCCAGTTGGTAGATCATCCAACTGTGATGGACAACAAGTGAGATAATCATTCTCACAGTATCAAGGCGAGCAACTGGAGTGAAGACTTCATCATAGTCCACCCCATACTTCTGTTTATATCCCTTTTCTACGAGCCTTGCCTTGTAGCGGTCGATCTCGCCAATAGCCTTTCACTTGATCTTGTACACCCATTTCATGCCAATGGTTTTCTCGCATTTTGGGAGTGTTGTCAACTCCCATGTGCCATTTCCCTCTACGGCATGAATTTCTTCTTCCATAGCCACTCTCCAGCAATGTTCCCTTACAGGTTCTTGAAACGTCAGAGGCTCATGATCTACATACAAGCAAAAAAGATTTACCTCTTCAGTTTGCTCATAAATATCGTTCAACCTTTTCATCTTCATAGGAGCCATATGCGAGGATGAGCTGGCCAAATTTTGATTTGCTGGAGTGCTTTGAGGAGTGAGGAAATGTACTCCTGGACATCTTCCAACTAATGATGCACCCGAGGAAGGTGTTGTGGGTGTCTGCTCCTGATGATCATGTCTTTCTTCAGAATCTTCAGTTTGGACTGCAACATCCTTATTTGGTTCTTCATCATCCCATTTCCATGCTTCTTCCTCACTAAAGACCACATCTCTACTAACCACTAATTTATTGGTTAGTGGATTGTAAAGCTTGTAGGCTTTAGAGGCTTCACAATAGCTGATGAAAATGCATTTCTCGCCACGATCATCCAGCTTCCTTCTTCTTGCTTCTGGAACTTGAGCATAGGCGACACACCCGAAGATTCTTAGGTGCGCCACGCTCGGTTTGTAGCCGCTCCACGCCTCTTGTGGTGTAAAGTTCCTGACACTCTTCGTTGGACACCGATTGAGAAAGTAGGCAGTACATGCCACTACCTCTGCCCAAAAACTCTTTGGCAGCCCTTTCTCCTTCAGCATGGTCCTCGTCATGTCAAGGATAGTGCGGTTCTTCCTTTCTGCAATTCCATTCTGTTGTGGCGTATAGGCTGTAGTGTATTGTTGTTTTATGCCATATTCCCTGCAGAAGTCTTGGAATGCATTTGAGGTGTATTCTCCACCTCTATCAAATCTGAGTACTTTGATTTTGTGGCCACTTTCAGTTTCAAGACGAGCTTTGAAAGTTTTAAAGACAGTGAATGCATCTGATTTTTCTTTGATGCAATATACCCACAACTTTCTGCTGAAATCATCAATAAAGGTAATTAAATGCATATTACCTCCAAGTGATGATGTTTCCAGTGGTCCGCAGATATCAGTGTGAACCAACTGAAGTGGTTCTGTTGCTCTTCTGGACACTCCACTTGGGAAGGAGTTCCTTTGTTTCTTGCCGAGTGTACACGCCTCACACATGTGATTTGGAGATTCAATCGTCGGCAAGCCACACACCATTCTTGATGAGGATAGAAGTTTAAGGCCACTGAAATGGAGATTCCCAAAGCGCAGATGCCATCTCCATGAGTCATTCTTCATGAGCCCAAACAAACATTGCTCGGCCTTCGTGTTGATATGCAGCGGAAACATGCGATTCTTCTCCATTTGAACTTGAGCAATCAGTCTCCTATGAGCATCTCTTATTGACAATGAAGAATTCTCCAAGTGTATAACATACCCCTTCTCAAGGAGTTGGTCGAGACTTATGATATTATTTTTCATGTTTGGTACGTAATACACATTGGAAATGTAATTCGACTCACCATTCTTTAGATAGATTTTGATTTTACCTTTGCCAATCATGGGTACCTTGGATGAGTCGCCAAAACTCACGTCTCCTCAAACTTCTTCGGCGAGTTCCTCGAACAGCAGTTTGTTACCACTCATGTGGTTGCTTGCCCCCGTGTCCAAATACCATACATCGGGGCGTTCACATGCTTTTTCTTGTGCGAGGAGGAGTGTGGTACCTTCTTCTTCATGATGGGATGCTTCAGCATAGTTGGATCATTCATCATGATCCACCCTGTTCCAACAATCAGATGCAAAATGACCGAATTTCTTACAGTTGTAGCATTGGACGTTCTTTGTATTTCCACAACCACGCGTGAATCGGCCTCCACCATTTCCTCTTCAATGAAAGTTGGTAAAGTTCTGTTGCTTTTGTTGATGGCTTGGAGGATGTCCACGCCCTCTGCCTCTTGCATGATGACCGCCTCGTTTTTCTTGGTCATTCTTTTGATTTTGTATAGTCAACTTGGACTCTAAGGCATGCTCTATTATTGAACCTGTATTCTTCTGCATTCGCTGCTCATGTACTTGCAACAACCCCATCAGTTCTTCAATTGACAATTTTTCCAAATCTTTCAACTCTTCGATTGCCACTACCACATGCTCGAACTTGGTTGTGAGCGATCGAAGTGATTTCTCAACAACTCGAATATCCTCCACTTTTTCACCATTTCCTTTCAAATTGTTAACAATGAGAATTAAACGTGAAAAGTAATCAGAGATACTTTCACCGTCTTTCATGTGCGCCGCTTCAAACTCTGCTCTTAGTGTTTGACGACGAACCCGCATCACTCGATCAACACCATTGAAGATAGTGGCAAGTGTATCCCAAACTTGCTTGATCGATGTTTCTTCGGCAATCTTTTTGAATGTCGATTCATCCAACCCTTGATAGGGGAGGAACAACGCCTTGTTGTCTTTCTTCCTTTGATTTTTGATGGCCGTCTTTTCTTCATTCGTGAAGGCGGATTCTTCCTCCGTAGTGGGTATGATATACCCGTCGGTGATGATCTCCCATAATTCTTGCGACCCGAACAACGCTTTCATTTGAATGTACCACCTTTTGAAGTTGTCCTTAGACAGCTTTGGAACTTGCGGCTGGATTGCGGTCGCCATCTTCGAAAATTGGAGGATGCTTTGGTACTACCCTTTGATACCAATTTGTTGGCTATAAAAGCCAAGGAAAAATAGATAATATAATAGGAATAAAAAAGAGACAACAAACTCCACAAGTGCTTTCAAGCTTTATTGCAAAATTATCATTATATTTCCAATGGACTACAAAGACCACTTTTATAGACTCATCCAAAAATAAATGAAAAGTCTCACCACACATTACATTTAATGAAAGGAACAAAAAACAAAGCAAATAATATTAAAGGCTTGCATGGGAAAATAAATGGACAAATAGAGAGTGTAAATGAGCCGCATGGGGAAGCGCCGCATAGGAAAGCGGTGCACAGGGAAGAGTAGCAACCTGCTTGGAAAAACCAACAGGTCTTGGGTTTGATAATTCCAACATTATGAACATACCTTTATGATGGAGTAATTTTGGGTGAATGAATTTTTTCTATAAACTAATTAAATAATTGATGCCTATCAATGTGATAAAATTTAGAAATGTTATGAACCCATTTTTTTGCATGGGTTCATTATGATATTTGAATGAAATAAAAAGGTATTTCTTCTTATTTTTAAATCTAATTTATCAAATAATCATAAAAAATTCTTTTTAATCTATGCCAGAACCATTTTTTTATTTATTATGCTTCAATAGGGATATATTTCGATGACACCATCCATATTTATTCTCTAGATGGTATATAATAATTATTTATAGATTTTTTTCATGAAACCAATTACTTTTCCATGAGTTAATTAAAGTTGATTATGATTTATGAATGTATTCATGAAAATGTGGAACACATCTGTATGGTTTTCTCTATGTGATGGGTGGGTCAAATGTATCCCTAAAATGTATAGGGTAAGGATATAAATCTCATCAGATAATGGGAAATGAATTATGATTCTATATCCACTAATGGATACTGGTAGTGAATCCTGATCCACTAAGAGAAACTAGTAAAGATTTCTGATTCACAATGGGAAATATGTAGTGATACTCACTCCACTATGTTTGTAAGGTCTCATTATCTACACAAGACATGAGTTATTATTTCCTATGCATATGTGTGTTCCACATTTCACTTTGATATTCCGATGTTATACTTTATAGATCATGCTTATCATCTCAATTTTCTGCATTATTTTCCCACTGTATATCTTTTGTCATTTGTGGATATATTATTATCCATTATGACAATATAAATATAATATTTTCGCATTCTCAATTAATTATATATTTTCCTCAATCTATATTTTCTAACATATATATTATTTATCCTTATTATGACTCATCAATATGTTTTTCTCATACTGAGCCTCTGAGATCACTCATTCTTATACATCCATTCCCTTGGTAATGATGAATAGTATAACATGTGGGTAGCTAAGAAGGGGGTCCTCTATTGTACAATTAGGGAGAAATTTTCACATTTTGTAAAATAAGTGCTTTTTGTAGTTAATTTCCAAATACAATAAACATTTGGTTCTCAATATTGTATGATTTTCGAGATATGTAATTATTAATATATGGAAATGGAGTGAAATAAATCAAAGTTTATCATGGTTTATCTCATAGGGTATCAAAGACTGTGTGTACATAAAGTTTTTTAGCATCATACCTAGGAATGGAGGTCTGGGAAACCTTAGATAGTATTATAATGGGTTTAGTTATATTTGGGGATTTGGATGAGGGAACATTAGTGAAAAAACTAGGGTTAATTCAATGTATTGGATAACATCCTAATTTTTTTTATTAAATTAGAGATTTTTTGGTTTCTAAGAAATTAAATCCTTATTTAGATATAACCAAAAAGATGAATGCTCTAGTGCAAATTCACCTTAGGGTAACAGCCCTAAAAAAGGTTGGATGGTATTAACTCAGCCTTCACTCAATGCGCAAGTAGTGGGACTAACATCAAACATGGCCTAACACTCGTGAGGGATATTCAATGGTTAATTCAAATTCTCATTAAGAACCATTGTGATTGATTTGAATATTTTTTTATTAAATTTGATAATTTTATAAACAATAAATTTTCATAGAAAACCAAATAAAAAATTACATGGAAAACCAAAGTTATACCGAAGGAGTTATCAGTAGATCAAATTATATAATTGATGAATCAAAAGTATCAAATTTTGAAATTTTGGTTTAATAGGAGAATTCATATCAGGATATAATATTTATATTTATATGATCATTTACTCTAATCTTATTATCATGAAAATTAATCTATGAAAGGTATGTCTATAGACACTCCAAATCCTTATAGCATGTTAATGAGGAATATTTGGTACATAATTTTAAAAATATAAATATGTTACTTTTATGAAGTAATATAATAGTTTATTAGTCTAACCCATCATAATAAGGTAGATTCCACATTAGAAATTTTACATTATCTGACAAATATATTAAAAATACCCTTATAGATACTTATTGATAGGAGAAATTAAAATTAGGAGTATAAAATTTATTTAAGGGGATGGTGTTTAGAACTAAAATATATTCTTATATATAATCCATTAAATAAATAATATTTTGATAACATGGAATACACTCAACATAGA
This sequence comes from Viscum album, assembly GCA_963277665.1. Taxonomy (NCBI): domain Eukaryota; kingdom Viridiplantae; phylum Streptophyta; class Magnoliopsida; order Santalales; family Viscaceae; genus Viscum; species Viscum album. The sequence goes on along the minus strand of OY728164.1, from coordinate 913,620,149 downwards.
TAAAAAATAAGAGACTATGTATTTTAGTATAATACATGCTAAGCATAATACATTCAGAGAATACAATATCATTATGAAAATTAGAAGAAGAGTAAAACCTAAATTAAATAAAATGAAATTATTTAAAACCTTTTATATTTATTTTTTCTAATACTATTTAATGTATTTATTTTAATTTTTAAAATATATATAATTAATGGTATGTGATGAAAAATATCTCATGGTAAAAAAGGAAATAATTTTCAAATAATTTTTTCATAATGTGATCTATATTTTATCATTATAAATTATTTATCACATTGAAAATACAATTATAATGATAGAAAATATTTAAATTTATAAAATAGTTTAATAACAATAACATATTTTTTTAATTGAATACAAATAAAACTATGAACACTTAATGATTGTAAATCCATTTTTTCTGTAAAAAAATTAGGAGGATGAAATTTATTTAAGGGGTTGAGTTTATAACTACAATATATTCATATATATCATCCATTAAACAAATAATATGTTGATAACATGTCTTACACTTAACATAGAACAAAAATAATAGACAATATATTTTAGTATAATATATGCTAAAAATAATACATTCAGAGAATGTAATATCATTATGAAAATTAGAAGAAGAGTAAAACCTAAATTAAATAAAAAGAAATTATTTATACCATTTTATTTTTTATTTTTTCTTATAATATGTAATTTATTTATTGTAATGGTTAATATATATATAATTAATGGTATGTGATTAAAAACATCTCATTGTAAAAAAGGTGATAATTATCAGAAAATATTTTCTTAAAGTAATCTATATTTTATCATTATAAATTATTTATCACATTGAAAATATAATTCTAATGATAAAAAATATTTAAATTTATTAAATAATATATTAACAATAAAATATTTTTAAATTGAAGAAAAATAAAACTAAGAACACTTAATGTTTATAAACCCATTTTTTATAAAAGAATTATCATTATATTTTGTATTTTCATCTAAATTATAAATTTATAAATTTTATAATGATAATTTGATAAAATAAAATTCATTTCTTAATTCATCATTACAAAATAATCTTATTATTAATTATTTAGTTTCATTTAAAACCATTGTTTTTTAGGTGACTAGTAAAAAAATACAGTTTTTAGTAATACCACTAAATTTATGAATTTTACTAATGTAATTAAGAAATAAAAAATTATAGACCATTTTTCATTATAAAAATGTATTTATGGATTATTATTTAGCATTTAAAAAATATATATTGAATTTAGAAAAGTCATGCTTCACATTTTGAAACATGTGTAATATTTTATTCTAATACAAACTATTTTTCTACTTTTTTTTCATAAATCTTCCACAAATTGAAATCTTGTTTTAGCATGATTTAAAATACACATATATATTATTTGTTAAATAATAAGACATATAATTTCATAGAAATTAAAAGCATTAATAGTTTCTTCTAAATCTCATTTTTTTACTTAAAATTGTATTTCACTAATAACTTATTTATTGTGTTATAAATTTACTATTTTTTAGTTAAATTTTATAAATTTATGATGTTTTATATAATAAAACATAATTCTTATTTAGAATTAATTATTACAAATTATGAAATATGTACCATTTTCATTAATTTTTATAAAACGATTTAGAAAGATATAAAATTAGGTACTATGGTAAAATCCAAAATGGTAAAAGTGATAAATCAAAGAATAAAAGTCATAAAAAATTTAAGAATAATTTCACAAAATGTGTTTTTAAGGGATTTATTATCCTTAAATTACACTACATTCATTATTATCCCCATTGGATCCAAATTCTATTTGGAAAATTATTTCTTTTCTTTTGTTAAGCAATTATATTTAGAACAATGTCCTTACCTTGACATATAAAAGAAAATTTCCACAACACCAAAAAATCCATTCATAAAATTATAAATACTATTTAATATATTCCTATTTTTCTTCACCTAGTATCCTCTCCCACTTTCAAAAGTCTCTAGTCCCATGGTGTTTACTAATGTCTTCCATTTTCAAGAAGTTATCCAGGATAAATTTTAAGTTTCGAAAGTGATTATTATCCACTCCCAAATATTTTACTCTGTATATTTCTCCAAAAATCCCATTTTACACATTTAAATAAAATTAAATAAATATTTTTTTATAACTAAATTATCTATGTTTTGGAAATTAACCTTATCACCCTTTCCACATTCTTTATAATTTTTTTTGTCATTCGGGTTACGTGTGAAATACCATCTTCACGAATGACATGATCTAGTTTTTATCACCACAATACAAGTCTAGTTAAAACATTTTATTAATATATTAATATGATATTTTTATCTTTAGTAATCTTCAAATGAGATAAACCATTTCTTACCTTACCCAAATTCAATGAAAAATGAATTTTTCTCCTATGTGTACGTACGAACTACCACCTCCACAAAATGATGTATTCCATTTTTCATCACTATCTTATTAGATAGGTTATAAATACATAATTAATGAATAAAAAAATTTATCACATTATGAAGGTTCATGAATGGTTTATGTTAATATTTAATTCATTACTAACATGCCACCATCTGATTGATATAAATTTTTGAAACAAACTCATAAATTTTACCCTTACCCGTCATAACTAAACTATCACAAGTTTTAAATAGAAAATTATATATAAATATAAAACATATATTCTATTTAATTAAATAATATATGAATGGTTAACATATTATCAAAATAACATGTATCAATATCTCTATTACACACTCATATTAAACAAAATAAATTTTTAAAATTTTATAATGAGAATAACGTTTTAATAACTAATTTATCTGTAATGAATGATTATTAATGGTTATTATAAATATTAATAAATATAATTAATTTTATTAATTTTATTAAATAATTTATTAATTTTTTTATGTTTATTATGCATGTATTTAAATATTTTTTGACTAAGAAGGAATACGAGGTAAGGGTACGTGGTAGTAATGCCCACTTCTTGAGATGAATTTTATATTACACAAACAATTTTTATATTACATGTTTTAATTTTTAACTTATAAGATCTACTTATCAATATTATTGTCTATTTTATGGTATTTTATTGTCTATATCATGATCCTTCCATTATATTATTTTGATTCAATGGTTACCAATGCGATAAGGGGTTTCTCATCTCAATTATCATTCTTTGAGACTTATTTCATATCAAAAACTTGTTTTATATTATATTATTTATGTACATACCATAGATTTATTTTACCATAAATTTATGAAAATAAATTAATTACATGTCCAACTAAATTTAATTAATTCAGTGGATTTTGGTTGAGAAGATACCAAATCCACAATGATTTCTATGTTCATCTAATTTTCATATCATTACTTTTGAATAATAATTCATATGGGGAATTTTTATGATATTTCTCTCTAAATACCCAATAATTTTATTCTTCTCTAGTATTTTTTATTTTTTTACATTTTATTTTACTATAACACATCCCATGTTTCATGAAATAAATGATGTGTTTCTTTTAAGTGAAATTGACTGAACCTCTTATTTTTTAGGAATCTATTTCATCCATGTCCATATTCATTGGATGATTTTAAGAAATAAATTATCTAATATTCAATAATTAACTATGATATTTTTTTAATATTTTTACATTCCATAATAAAGTTATAAATATATATTTTAACATCTTCTTATGTGGAATTTTTTGACAAATGTGTGAAATGAATGTCATTTTAACAATTTCTATGTAAATTTCATTTTTTTCATTTATGTACATTATTCTTCATAAAGATCATTTTTAACGATGTTTATAGTTTCCAAAGATAATATTTAATTATACTGTTTCAAAATATAATTAGAATGAAAAATCTATTTTCCTCATATCTTTCAACGTTATTTATCTAATTTTTTAAATAATAATATTTTAAAATATAAAAAATGAATTTCATCTAATGCATATATATATTTTCTTCCAAACCACTTTTTTTGGATTGACCATTACATATATTTCGGGATCTACTATGTAAAATTTGATTTAGAGTTTTTTTTATAAATTTCTTTACATAAGATTTTTAGTGTGGTTTTTTTGAAAGTATCATATAACTACATATTTTAAAAATATTTTAGTAATTTTTTCCTAAATCCCTTTATATGATTTTCATTCCCATATTACTTAATATATCAAGGGGATATATTTCTTATAGGGTAATATTTCATTAATAACCCTGTATTTTATCTTATGAAAAACTCTATTTGGTGATTTCATTTTTTGTATACAATGATTAAATCAATGATGTCAATCTAGGTGATGAAATTTTTAAATGATACAATACAAATTTTTCTTCCATTAGTTTTTTTATATATGATTGAAATAAAAGGTTATTTCAATTTAATTTTCAATTTTATTTGTCTAGTATTATTAGAATTATTTTTATCTATGTTAATATCATTTGTTCATTCTTATGATCCATTGGGTGTATGTTTTGATGATTTCATTGAAAATCATTCTCTTGATAGCCTATGATGATGTTTTATATATTATTCATGAAACTCATCTATTTTTCATGTTTTAATTAATGTGCTGTTGCAATTCATAATGATTTAATGTTTTTATAGAACATGTAAGTACATTTTTTATTAGGTTTTAGTTGGTTCTGTCATATTTTACCAATATATTCGGAAAATATTTATATCTCATGCGATAATGGGAAATGAGTTATAATGCTCTGTTCATTAAGGGAAACAGGAAGTGAGTCCCGATCCACTAAGGGAAGTTGCCAGAGACCCCCGGTCATTAATGGTAAATATTTATCAATTCTGGTTCCACCATGTTTTGATGGTCTTGGTAGTTTTCCTTAATATGATTTATGGTTACATATTATTTTTATTGGGACACATTTCTATATAATATATCTTTGTTATGTTTTGTGGAACATGTTTTTTATATAAAGATTCTACATTCTTGTTCCATGTTATATGTTTCATAAATTTAAAAGATATTAATATCCCACATGTATATGGAATGATCTTATTGTATAATGACCATTTAATCAAATATATTTCCTGATTCCATTTTTCTCAAATGTTTATGATCTAACCCTTTATGAATCATTAAAAAAAATTCCATACTGAGAGTTTTAATTCACCCCTATTATTGTTTCATCCCCAAAGTTATTATGATTAGAAAACATATGATGAGTATATAAGGTGTATTTTATGGGGAAATGACCATATTTCTAAAAAATAGGTTCTTTATGTAGCTAGTCTCCAAAGACAGTAAAACGTCAGTGCTCTGGATTGTGAGATTACTATGATATGAAAATTTTAATTTTTAAGATGATATCAATTATATGAATGTTTTGATTGGATAATATAACTTATTGTACCAACACCCTCCCTCCAATGGTACCAATCTTGGGTCATCAATGAAGGTAGAGAGGTAATGACCATTAAGAACATTCTCTGGTAGTCCCCATTTTGGGGCTAGTACCAATAGGCCTAAAAATATATCAAATATAAGGAATTTACCTAAATTATTATGAGGATAATGTGAATAGTTAAATAAACCACAAATCAACTCTATCACATAATATAAATGTAAACCCCAATGGTATCATAATGAATGAAAAATGTTTGTAAATAGAAAAAAAAATTATCCATGTAAATACCAAGGACATGTCCTGTAGTAACAACTCAATTGAAACACTAATATCCAAGATGGTAATGTATGTATCAGTATACAAACATATCCTAGAAACATAAAAAAATAGTTTATATGTATAGGGTGATAATAACATGTTTACATAGTTGTATCATACCCACTGTATCTCATAAACATTTCAAAATATCATACTAATGTATCAGTGAATAAATAGTAGAATCAACACACAGAAAAATAGGTAAACTAAAAAAATCCCAACCTCACTAAATAGAAATAAAAAAATTACTCATCTAATATAGTAACCGATTATAATTAGAAGATAAAGTAGCGGTTCTTGAAAAAAAAATTCCCTACTATTTCACCGTTCTCATTCCCCAATGTCATACGTCATGTGCTTCAATCCCTTACATGTATATATCATCACATATTCATCCATATGTGATGGGGTTCAGGGTTAATACCTACCATTCCCAACCTCTCCTAGGGTATAGATTTATTTTCTCACTTTAACCATTATCCATATCATAATATCATCACAACATCACATCTCATATCTAGGGATGTAAAATATCATGAATTTGAAGCACATCCACCTCATACCCTCCTCCAACCATCAACGATGTTTAAACCTAAACCATCATTGTTGGTTGATATCCAACACCATACCATTATCACCGGTTGATCTCTAACAACAACCCATATCATTGTCACTAATGCTAAAGGAAGAGCAGGGACAAGGGGTAGTCAGCCATCTAATTCACCATCATCCTTGATTTTCGAGGAAACACCAAGAAGCCCTGACATTTGAGTATTGGAAAGGTTGTCCAAATTATTTGAGGTGATTATAGACATAAAATGAAAATACCATAAAGTTAAATATCGAAAACTTCCCATCATATGGTTTAACATAAACTAAAATTGAATACTCTACAAAACCACCAATAAACCACACAACATCAATCATAAGATTTACCACCACTAGGTTAATCATAGCACACATAACCACACAAGTCCCATATTTAATTATAGGTTTCAACACTTCTAAAATTATTTAGTTTCCACTAACACCCATTTACTAATCCATAACATTCAAATTAATAAAACCCATTCATTTATATTTCATTTCATTAAGTCTTATTACCACAAAATAATTTCATCCCATTATTATATAAAATTACAGCCCATAATTATTAATTTACTAACCCATGACATTACAGTTTCAGTATTATAAATCATTCCATGAATAAGGAGGATACTAAAAACACATAACACATAATGGATCACCCATCCCACAAAAAACATTTCCACAAAGTTACTTATTCCAAGACAAATCGCTACAACAACCGCATATATCAACCACCACACATCATCCCACATCACATATCATTCCCACCTACCATCACATCACTTCCCTAAATATTCCACATCAAAGAGCATCACAAAAATCACCACAAAATACTCTATGGGATTCATGTATCCTAAATAGATTGAAAACAATCACACCATCACAAATAACCACATTATATCTTTCCCAATAATACATTATTTTCTATAAAATGTAATTTCATTACATCACTTCATTACATAGAATGGGTATTCTAATAAATATTCCATATTTATATGGGAAAAAATTCATTATCCATATAAAATTTATTATCCTTTTATTTAGGGTGAGGTTAAATAATAAACACAACAAGGGTTTCACAATACTATCAACCACAACAAAATAAAGGCTCCCAACAACTATGATATTATGAAATGGAAAAAAACATGTATAATTACATCATTCATATCATCAAAAGTAGTTAAAATTTAATATTATGCTCCTTCCCATTCAATTTTAGTTTAATACAATTAATTATCATCTTATGATAACCCATATTATCATCTCAATTAAATACAAAGGCATGAAATCCTCAAATTTTTACATAAAGAGGGAGAGAACGAGGATCACTTTCCTAAAGGAATCCCTCTAAATCACCACACAAAATAAGGTTAAGTGGAAACAACTAAAATACCACAACAAAACAAGGAAACCTCAGATTAACAAGAATCAAAAAAAACATCTCAACAATATCATGGAAAACCCATTCCCAGGTCAAAAAAATACCACCATTTAGAATTCCATAGAGGAGGAATAGAATAAATAAAAGGAGAAAGATGATTTATACACCATGGATAAAAAAAGATCAACCTATATATTATTTGGATAAAAAATAGAGTAAGGGGATGCATGATCCTTCAAAATCATCTATGGTTCACCAATAACATGAGAGGAAAGAGAGTAAAATATGGTAAAACTAAGTGTTTGAAGAATTTATAAACATGATTTAACTCAAAACATTCACAGTGGGAACAAAAATTCAGTACATGAACATTTTTAATGTTTCTAATTTGAGTCAATGATTTCCTAAAACTAAACATATAATGTTTATCCACCGTATTCCATGGGGCCTCGTCCTCATATTCATTCATGCCATGAATAATTATTTCACAACATTTGTAAATTATGAACTGAATTTCCTTATAATAATTTTTATGTGATTTTATAGCCGCTAAAATACAAAAAATTATAAAGATATTGAACATAGCTCACATGATAAATAACCCCTATAACTGAATCTCAACTCGAAACTCTACTGAACCCTCCTCAAGCATCCTACATATACCTCTAACTACAAAACCATCCATGTAATAGAAAGTGAATAAATAGAAAATTACATTATATACCTATCAAATGATTCTCATCCTTGATAATAAAAACTATTAATATAAAGAAGAGGGATGGTTTTGAACAACTACCATACAAAATACCTCTCAGTGATCTCATTACACCCTGATCACTACCACCAGTCGAACACAACATGTGAAGCCAAGCCTTCCATAAAACACCCCCACAGAATCAAAACATATCTAACTATCCACATTACAAATCACTTAAACATAATAATTCAAACCACTATTTCAACATCTATATATCTCATTCCAAAAAATACCACTATTTTCCCAAATCATAGCCTTATGCACTCAAATCAAAGAATCCCACCCACTCAATCAATATGTTTTTTTAGATTTGGGTATCACTGAATCACATGAATGGTTTTAATACAAGTTTTAAAAATAATTTTTATCAATTAGGAAGTGTTTTTCCCTCTTTATATACTTCAATCAATAATAAATTCCACCAATAATGGGAAATATCACATCTCATAAGTCAAATAAAAACAAAATCATGGTCTCACTCAAAAGAACTCGAGGTACTAGGAACACATATACTTCTCACACTACTATGTAATCACATATAAGACCCCATAACTCCAAAAAAAAATAAACCATATGAAGTTTCATCCACATAACATTATCTCTCAAAAATCCTTGATATCTACTAGTAGCTCTATGAACATCACATAATCCTCCATATCCAACACTTCACATTCAATGATGTCAAAGTGACTATGAAGATAACAATGATATAGGGACATGTCGAGTGTTTCATGGAATCTATCCATACATTATAGAAGGTTCAATCAATACTCAACCTATTAAATATACTATAACACCAAAAAAATCTTAACGATCTATGGAGATATATTACTCCCTTTATCAATACATTGCTTCCCATATTGAGGTAAACCCCTGAGAAAACCTGGTATCCAACCTAAAACTCTAATTTCCTATACCTATGATCAACATTGGCCTTATTATAGTCTTTTAGCCTTGTCATCCACTCTTAAACCACCTAAATTTTCTCTGTCATGCTCTACACTAAATCGGGTCTATAAAAAGCTAACTCCCCTAACATTTTCTATCACAATAGAGGATTACATGATCATCCAAACAATGCCTCAAGTTTATCTTTTCCAATGGATGAGTGACAGTTATTATTGAAGGAAAAATAAACCAAGGTAAGGTTCCTTACCCAATATCAAACACAATCTATGATTCATGCTTATAAAATATCCTCTAGTGAATGGATGTTCCCTTTATTATTCCCATATATATAAGGATGTTAAGTAGTTCTAAAATGAAACTGGGTTTCAAAATCATATTTCAACCCTATCTAGACCCATGAGGTAAAATGGGGATACCAATAAAATTTGATGGTCATTAGTCCACCATGAAGAATAATCATGTCATCAATAGATCACCTCATGAAATCATCATGGAAAATAGATTCATGAATTTCTTGAAAATGAGACAAAATCGATATTTGGACTATAATAACCCAAATTTCATCACATAATCTTTGAAATCATATAAATTTAGTGATGGAATTCATCAAAATAACCTCATATTTCCAATAAATTGCATCCAAATACTACAAAAAATCCTCTTAGAACATAGTTCATTGATTTCAATATTCAAACACAAAGAATCATGCCATGAACTCTACCACTAACAACTTCATCCTAGACCACCAAATCATCCACCATAATTCATGGTACATATTATAAATACTTGGATATACCACTAAGGGTTAGAAGTGAAACTCACAAAGAACTCCCTCATTAATGGCCAAAAAAATAAAAAATTTCCCAGGAATAATATATGGTTTTGACCATCCTTTGACCATCCCTCTGAAGCATAGTTATTGAAAACATGGTATCACATCACCTCTATAAATTATTCTCCCCTTTGAGACTCCTCAACATGCTTCATTAAGTATAATTACACCATTATCCAATAAAAACAAAATATTCCACGAGCATTCTTGGTATAAATGTGCATTACTAAAAGTTTAAGCATCCCTCTCCAAACACCACCATATTGCCAAACCAAATCACCTCAATACTTATGAATCAATGAATCAGAAATTATATTCCCCATTACTTGAGTGTGATGGTGTAAATTGATAGCTATTGATAGAAGATTTATTCTATGTTCTAGTTGTTTAAGAAACCCACAAAGTGATCGTGATTGATTAAATGACATAAATACTTCACAAAAATAAAATGGTTTATAACTTAACATCATGGGTGGAATAGTTACACTTAATGGATTTAATTTTATAGGAACATAAGAGATTACGTCCCTCTACTACATGAAGATGCATCTTACAAAAATATTAGATGCATCACAAAACACCTCAAACATCACACCCTCCTCTGAAAATCGAATCACCAGACCACAGATCATCCTCTCCTTTAGGTACCCAAACACCACATAATACTAATTCCTCTAAATGAAATCTTGGTCCTTCTTGGTCAATAAATTAAATGGGATAATAATATAAGAGAAATCAATCACGAACCTCTAGTAATATACAGAAAGGACACATAAACTATGATATTATTCCATATTATTTGTTGTTGCCCATGAAACAACTTCCTCAACCTTTGACAGGTCCATGGACACACCCAAATGAGACAACATGTGCCCAAAAAAATGTAGCAATCATGTCTAGAAAATGAAGTTGTATGAAATTCAATAAATCTGATGGTGTTAAAAAACATATAAAAACATTAATTTGTTCAACATCACCCCCATTAACTTTGAGTAGATAAATATATCATCAATGAACATGACTACAAGATAGAATAAAAATCCATATAATATATAGTTCATTATCCCCCATGATCATAGTTGTTATATTCATGAAACCTAATGGAAAAACGAAGAACTCAAAGATTCCATAACTTCACTTGATGGAAGTATTTGGGATATACCCACCCTTCACCATCATTTTATAGAGTCCAAAAGAAAAATCATTCTTAAAAAAATATTTTCCATTAGATATTTAAATATATCGTTAATCATTTAATGGGGGTAATGATTCTTGATCATCACTTGATTAAACTTTTTTTAATCAATGAACAACCATAGGCTTCATTCAGTAAAGAGAAATAGAAATCAGTGAAATTCCTGGATAAATCTCTATCTCAAAAATTATTTCATGTTGATGGGGTATTATCATAGACTTATCCTAGAATACATTAAGAAAATACTCTAAAACCCTAGTAATTTCCTCTTACTAAGAATCCACTAAAAGTTCCACTTACTAAGATAAAAGAGGCTCCAAATACCATAAAAAAATATTACAACTTCACTCATTAATGAAGTCCACACGCTGTCCCTCCAAATATGAGAATGAAAATATCATATAAAATCTATCAATGACTGATTAAATAGAATATATCCAATTCATTCCAATGATAAAAACATATCATCTTATTTGTAACTAGATGAAATACCCCACTAATTAGTGATGACCCATCACTAGTCTTCATCCCTATCACACCTCAAATAAAGCAGTATGACCTCTAAATGGTGTGGATAACACCAAGTGAACTAGATGTCTCTCACCTAAAAATACCAAAGCATATAAAAAATTAATATAATTAAATGATTGTGAGGAGTTAAAATAAAATAAGTCAAAAAATATCTTAGATACTAAAGAGATAATACTTTGAACGACCTATATCCCATATTTGGAGGAAACCTCTATCCGATGAATCTACCAAGTACCTAATAATCTACCTCTCTACTAATGGCCTCTATAACTAATAATTAGTCGTGATCCATAATGATGGGAAATATCCTGAGTTTTCTCACATTTATCTCCATCTTCCCTTAATTGAGAAAAATTATGATTCTTTAGCTACCCAAAATCTAACAACAGTCCCTATAGTTGATAATGAATCAAAGGTAGAAGATGGAACCACTAAAAAGAGGCCTAAAATACCCTATGATACTATAATATATATCTCTTTGAAGCTAATCCTAACAGTGTAAACAAACCCCACATAGATAGAAATAATATGTAAATCCCATGGTAGATTTTCGGGTTAAACAATCCCGATAATGACTTGGAAAGGTCTGATGAGATTTGTTCCCCAATAATCCAAACCGCTTATGTCTTGAAATACATGATCCAACTCCTGTTTCCCTACTACTCATGATTCCCTACTTGAAACTCTCCCATGTGTATCCTTCTGAGAATGTATCTGCTCAATAACCTTTTACATCTTCTTCCAATCCAAATACCTAGGATGTGTAAATGGGGTGACTACATTCCTAATTGTTGGGAACATTTACTCTTCTAGAAACATGATTTGGAATCCTTATCTAGAAATATATTAGGGTAAGATATTTTAGGTTTTTTAACTTGATCTTAAGAACCCACACACTCCGTCCTCAATGTTAAATGGAGAGAAGCTTCTACCCCTTTTATACCTTCATCATCGATGATAATAATTAAAAATAGAAATACTGTATAAAAATATTACAATGATTCATCTTCCTAAATATGATCGCAATGTTATATCACTCAAAACAATTTCATTTCCCTCAGTATATTTCTGAATATTGATGAAAAAAACTATGTCTGAGATTGAATCAAAATAAAATTGATCTCAAGCTCTTCCAACCACTTCTCCATCACAATACATGAAATTATAGACTCATACATTCCAATGATCTTCTGTTGGAAATAAGGAAAGACCCTATTACATGGATCAACCTCCTCTATAAGGTAAATCCAATATATATTTTCTTGGATCAATCTGTTGAACCCCCACTCTCTGAGCTAGATACACATGACGAATAGGATCTATTCCTGAAGAAAATGTAGAAATCCTAATGCCGATAGCATTGAATTTTTTTAATGTTTAATATTATTAATTTTATTTTAATTCTCAAAAAACATAAAATCTTGAAATGAATATAATAAATTTTGATAAATGTACAATTCCTTGGTCTCCGCTCTGAAAATAGGACCACCTCACTTGGTCTTTTAGTAGAACCAGGGTTATTACATCAGATCATTAGGTGTATAAAATCACGTGTCCTATCTAGTTTGTATGAATTATTTAATATACCAAGATAACCTATCATATTTTTTCCTATAAAACTATGAAATCATCACATTTCTAAACTGTAGTCATATTCATATATCTCAATTGAAACTTTTGATAACAATATTTCACGAACCCTTCTTGTCAAAGGTACCACTCCTAGGATGGAAATGAAGGAATTGAGATAATGACATGCTGAGTTCAACCTCTAGTGGGCCCCAATATGGTGACTATCACTGATTGTATAAAAATATGAAATATATAAGGAATTTACCATATTAAAAATAATGATAAGAAGATATGATAATTTAGTCACAAATTATCTAAATCACATAATATAAGGGTTAACCCATTCAATACCATAATGCATGGACAATGATATAAAATACAAATAGATGTTTCCATGTAAATAATAAGGAAAATTCATATGATTTAGATGCAACAATAGATCTAATATACAATATAGTAATATTTAGACCATTCTTTTAAATCCTCTATGTAAATTGAAAATCATTTTAAATATACATATAGTAAGAATAACATGAATAATCAGTAAGATCATACCTAAGGTATCTCATGCACATGTGAAAATGTCATACTAACACACCAATGAATCAATATCAAAACCAACATGCAACTAAATAGGTCATCTAAATAATCCCAATATCACTGTTTCATGCTCACTAAATAATTCATCCAATATATTAACATAATATAAAATGATTATCATGAAATGGTACCCTATAATCACATCCCAACTATTTATCCACTCTTACACCCCAACATTAGTTATCTTTTTCTCTCATCCCTTACATGAATATCCTATAAATAATTTATCCTTCTATGATGTGGTTCGAGACATATCCCTAGATATCCCAAAAAAGAATAGGGTATAAAATCACGTTCCATCTTCAGTCAATATCCACATCACAATGTCATATATCAGATCCATGAAATATGTTTATCATGAACATGAAGGATATAAACCTCATTCCTTCCTCTAAACATGCATGATCCCCCACCACATATCACATCCTCTTCATCATTGGGTGATAAAAAACAACAATGTATCATCACTTGATGATCTCTGAAACCAATATATCATTTGTGGGTGATCTCCAACATGAAAAAATATCACCATCACTACTATTGAAGGAAGTGAGGGTAAGATGGGGTAACCATCCATCCTATTCAACACTATTCTATATATTGGGGAAAATACATTAAACCAAAATAATTGGGTGTTTTTACGGTTATCTAACTCTTATGAGATGTTAATAGAAATAATATGAAAATACATGAATACACAACCTATGGGTTATCATAAATTTCATAAGAATACTCCACAACACAAGAACTGTACCACATGATATCTATCACAACCACTTCAACCACAAATTGCATCACACCACACAACCACCACACATAAGCACATGATTCTCACCTTCAATTATTGGTTCAACCACATCCAGAATTAATGATTTAACAGTAACAACCATTTAAAAATAACTTTAATTCATATTTACACAAACCATTCATTTATCATTCATTTAATTTAGGTAAATTAAAAAAATCAATTCAATACCATTCATAATTATAAATTTTCCCATGATTATTCATACTCCAAAAAATATTGTTTTAGTTTCATCATTTGAATTCATTTCATGGATAACTTGAAAACTAACACAACCACGCCACATAACATCTCATTATTCCATTATCATCTATCATTACATTGAAAAATACACCAATAAATCTCACAATAACAACAAAACATCACCACAAATTCACATTTTCCCACATCACATCACATGCCAACCAACCCTTGCTTCACTTCTTAATATATTCTAAAACCAATATTGTCACCACTATCACCACAGAAACCCAATCATGTTTTTCATAACCACAAAAAAGTCAAATCAACCACACAATCAAATGTAATCATGCTCATTATTTAATATCATGACATATTAGATACTATGGAAAGGGTATTCATTATTTTACTTGGTTACATAAAATGTGTATTCTCCCAGAAAATATACATTCCATGGGAAACTATTTCATTTGAAATATATATGTTCATAACCTTTTATTCAAGATAATATCAACTAATTATTGCATCAAGAGTTTTATAAACATATCTACTACAACTTAATCATGGCCCCTAACAACAGTGATTTTCAGCAATGGAAATAATCATTTATGGAGAACCAAGAACAAATGTGTTGGATATAGAAGATTTAAAAGTTTTATTTATAACACTTGATTAATATCATCACTAAATAGATTAAATTTTCTTATAAATTATTTATTTTATATATATAGTGGTACATAATTTTTTACAAGGATGTTAGTATATCTTATGTAGACCACATTAAACCCCTTAGTAGATTGAGTGGCTCTAATTATTTTCTAGAGGCTCATAATTCCTTAATATATGAAATAAGGATTTCATATATTTTTTCAAGGATTATATGTTCCCTAGAGTCACACAGTTATTCTATTGTATAATAATAATTATTTGGACAAATTTTGTTTTCAAAATTAACATATTTGTGGGAAATTTTCATTGCATGGATTCATAAATAGTTATAATGTTCTTCACTAAGTCCTCAAGGATTTTTTTTGAAATTGAGATATTATTGAATGTGATCTTTAAATATAGTCAACTGATTCATGAATAATAAATAATATATATATATATATATATATTATTAAGAATTATTAAGATGTATTTTATAACTTCTACACAGGATACAACATGTTCCCCACTACTTCACCCATAAGGAATCATCATTTTAGAATGAAATATTCGAATTTATTATGATTTATATTTAT
This sequence comes from Viscum album, assembly GCA_963277665.1. Lineage (NCBI taxonomy): Eukaryota > Viridiplantae > Streptophyta > Magnoliopsida > Santalales > Viscaceae > Viscum > Viscum album. The sequence continues at coordinate 913,603,820 of OY728164.1, read as the reverse complement.
TAATTTATGAATTTAATAAATGATACAACTTTTGGGACATTAATAAATTGATGTATTGGAGTGTCAGGATTTAAATATATAAATATAATAGGTTCTCTTAATTGTGTATGGGTGGTTTAATTTCTTTCATCCAATGTTTTTGTAAACATCTGTTTCATGAAAATATGATCAAACTCCCTTCTTCATAATGTATCATTTATCTCTCATGATAATGAACTATGAACCATTTGAGATTTTGGGTATCCTAAAAAAAGAGTAATGGAACCATCAAAAACTGTAATCCATTGAAGGAAGGAAGCATCTATTTTCTACTTTAGTGATCTTTAACAAGTATTCTATTTAAAGGGTTATTATGGATGTTTCAGCTATACATGGGGTCCAATTAACTTATGTTTCATTATTTATGTCAAAATATTTAATTTTTTGAATTCAGGAAGATATATTAGACTCCTTTTATATTTTAATCCACATGCTAATGTCATATTATGATCAATTGAAACCCACCACCATAAACTTTAGGATATCACCTTAGAGTTAATGAGTGATAGTGTATATGATTCTCACTAATTTCATTATTTAATATTGTTTTTAAAAATAACTCCTTTAGTCTTGAATAATTCTACCAGTTCCCTTGGTGACCTGAGTAGGAGGATGATGAACATTGAAATTATATGTTGATGTTATTCTAGAAATGTTATTCTTCCGGACTGAGAGAAATCTATTATTTTGTTTCTATGCACAAAAATGTTCTGACCATAGAAATAATATAATAGGATTAATAGATATTGATTAATAATTGGTAATTTAACAAAGTCCCAAAACCAATCTCTTAAACAATATCAAACTGAACATCAAATATAAATATTAATAATATTATTATTTCTATGACATAATCATAACTCATGGAAAAGTTAATATCATTTCATAAATAATTAATTGTTTATTTTATTGATATTCAATATATCATTTCCACCAGAACCCTTAACATGGTTTATCAAACATAATCAAAATATACCAATCCTTCTGTAATAACTGATGAATTAATAAATAAATATCACAACATTAATCTATTAATAAATAATTTCAATGAACAAAAAAACATGATTAAATATTAATATTGAAACTTGAGAATAATTGTCCATTTTAATAAAAAAACTCATATGGAATGTTACTTAGGTAGTGGATACAAATTTTTGGTGACCCACTAGGCCCGTTTCTCCATTAAATTAGGAAGACCATAACTAATGAACAATATTATTATTGAGTAACACATCAAGGAACCCATATTGGATTATGTTATGTTCAAAAAAATGATAATAACCTCACTGTAATGCTTAGTGTATAATTAATTCCCTTTATCTTGATATCTCATCAAGTAGGTTGCATTACTCAATTTAAAAAAACTCTATTAACAATTTATAATATTACTTTTGAATTCCTATAAATGACTTGGATGATAAAAATATCATTGTAATGGAAATTAGTGAGTTCCATTCTCTTTAAAGGGTCAAGATATCAACATACATTAACTCGGAAGAAGAAAATAATTTCAAGATTTATTCATTAATTCCATTTCAACCTTGATATAACAAACATTTCATAATTACTAATGAACATATGATATAATAATGATCATTATCAAATCTAAGTACATAACCCATTAAATTAATTCCCAATAACATCATGTCTAAGAGATATATACATTCTTACAGATAGGAATATCTAATGACACATATAACATCTGGAATTCATATGGGTGTGTATACTCTCATATCCACCACTCTGGGATATTACAAGAAAACATTATAATATGAAGTCTCAATGTATTATGAGCCTCATACTACAAAAAACTAGTATTGTCTATATACCATAAAATGATATTATTTTCTTATATAATAAATTATTTAATACCACTATCATATAACTTCAAGGATATCCTCATAGTAGGGAACTACTATGTAATATTGATTTGAAAAGTAATCTATGGAAATTATTACATACAATGTTATAAAAAACATCAATCATAATTTGATATGATATTTTTTAAAATTCATGACTAGAAATATAGAGGTTATTAGATTTAAAAAGTAGTGGGTTTTAGGGAACCAACTCTAGTAGGCCCCAAAATGCACTATTACCTATTTCTAATGATCCTCAGTCTATTAACCCTCAGATAATTTTCATGATTCTAATGATATAAGTAATTATTGAAGTGGTATTCAACATTTTACTCCATGTAAATTACCCTTAATGTAGCCTAAAACTCTCTAACAAAAATCCCATTATAGGTACTTCATTCAATGTATAGGCTTCCTTCATTGATGTGATCGTATATCCTATAAAAGGTCCACCACTATAGTATTTTCATAATACAATGATATAAGGTCATTACTACTCTCCTATACATTAATAATAAAACCCCTAGTAATGATATAATAAACCAATTTCATCTTCGTTATTATTATTATATATAGTTATATTCATTTTAAAATTATCATGTAATTTTATACAAAAAGGAAATATAGTTTATAAATTCATTTCATTTAATGTTTAATTTAAGAAATTAATTTCAATGTTATAGAATTTAGTTTGAAAATTTGAATTTAATTTTTGAAATCATCATATCAAAATTAACATAGGATAAAATTTTGGTATTTTTCATAAAATATTGAATTTTCAACAAATAATTAAAAATAACGATTTTTTTGTAAAAATGGAATTTATTTTCAATAAAAAATGTACTTTAGAAGACTCATTATTCATTGAATTTTATTTCAATTAAACTAAGTATTTTTTATTTATATTTATCCTCACTAATTTAATTTTCATTATATAAGATTCTAGTGTATGGTTAATTTTGGGCATTAAAAATTCAGTTTCTAAAATATATTTTAATGTGCTTAATGATTCTACATTTTAAAAAATTAAAACAACCCCCAATTAGGAATGGATTAAATGGAATTTATAGAATATATTTCTATTAATAATAATTTAAATTCATATAATGATGATTACAAGTCATAGAGTTATTATAGAATAATTCTATCCTTGAAAAATTAATTTCATTAAAAACCGCCTTTTCATTGCGTCTGTGGGTTTAATATTAAATAAAAATTTCCACTTCTTAAAATTGAATTCGTTAAAGTAGATTTGATATTTTTAATAACCATTATTTATATTATATGATATTTTTAACATTAATTTTTTCAAAAATGAATTGTGAAAAGAGTAAAAATCTTTTACTGCGGTTAAGGTAAAAACAAGTTTACCAGAGGAATAAATAAAAATATATGCATTTAAATGTCCAAATACCTTATATAAATAATGTATTATTTCAATATTTTGACCTTATATCATATAATTCTCTATAATTTTCTATTATTGTGTCTTGTGGAATGTGTAAAATGTGGGTATAACTTTTTCTTAGAAAATATTCATAGTGTGTCTTATCCACCAAATATAAAATTCCACCATCTCTTCTATCATGAACACATAATAAATGACATATTAATCAGAAAATAACTACCCAAATCACATCCTTAATTACCACAACAAATCCTATTGTATTTTTTTATCATAAATCAAATCTAGGATTACATTAGTTATAATACTATAATGGTAGTATAAAGAAGAGGTATTTTCTTAAAAAAGAATTTTTGTTTTTTCTTATTATTCCACATCCTATAAATCATATTAAAAAATTATGACATAAAAACCATAGTTTATAACATATATTGAGATGTTATTATTTTATTTTTTAACCAAAATCTATCTCTTATTATATCAAATAAGAAAAAAAATCACCATTTGTGTTTACAGAGGACAACCACCTTATGATCTGATGTAATTCATTTTTCATAATCAAATATCACTATAGTTTAATATAATTCAATTAATATTTATATATTATATTAATTAAATAAATGAAATTATGATAGTATAATATATCATTTTTACTTTTACCTTTCCCTTCAATGAAAAATGATAACTTCCATCGTGCAAATGTGAGGACTACCTCCTCTACAAAGTGATGTGATCCATTTTTAATCACCACACAACATGGATGATATATATAAGTGTATTTAATGAAATAATAAATTTTTATGATATTATTATCTTTTCATAAAGATATAATAAAACATAAATTCTTTCCATACTTATTTTTTAAAATGGTAATGTTACTTATGTGTATGTACACCCTACCGTCTCCATGATAGTAACATAGGTCATTTTTCTTAAAGATATTACAAGACTGGTTAAATAAAATAATTAACTTCAAAAAATTATAATTATTTTTTTATTATTATATTGGTGATGATTAAATAGTGTCCTATTTGACCATATACAACCTACCAAATACATTTTGGGCATATAATATGAATATCATTAAAATGACCAACATGAACATAAATCATTATGTAATTGTATATAACATGAAAAGAAGTAATATAAATTTAATAATAAACATCATAAATGTTATTAATCATGTAAATTACTATTATATGTTTATTATTCTTGAAGATATATAATTTACGTTCAAGGTAGGCTTATGGTAACATAGATATTAATTATTTTTTAAAAAATGATTTATTGAATTATTTTATAAATATTTTTCTTCAATGTACATATTCATTAAATTATTGTTTGGTTATTTTTATATGAAAATAAATTATTTATAAAATAAATTTTATGTCTCTTTTGATTTTATTTCAATGGTTTTCATAATGTAATCTTTTTACAGAATGTTTTCCTTCATTGAAAAATACAAAACGAATGTTCTATTTTATCTTATATGGTGACAATTTTTTTTCCACCATCATAACCATTTTTTATAATGTGGACCCATTTACAATAATTCATGCTTTATTCAAATAAAAAAACTACATTCCCTTTTTTAGCTTGTTTTGTTATTTATAATGGGTTTTCAAAACAAAATGGTATACTGATATCTGGAAGAGTTTTTCATATTGGTTTAAAATAGTTTTTCAAGGGTTTTATGATGAAAAGATAAAATATTATAATGTTCTCTTAATGATAGGATCCATAGAAATTGTTTATTTGACAACCTGATCTACATTATAGCTCATGAGTGATCCCAATATAGCTAACATGATGGGGTAAACTAGAGAGAACTTTAATGGATTATGTTATCTATAGAGTTATAATTAAATTTAGAAATATGATTATTCTAATATCTAAGAGTCTTACAAGGGTTCTGTAAGGGTTATATGAGATGACTCCATAAGGAACCCACATAAATCATCTATGTTCACTAATTAACTTTCATACAAATCTTTTATTGTCAATAGTTAATGTAAATGATATTTTTAAAATAATTATCATTCCCTTTCCAGTTAAAAAAGAATTTTTCCATGAAAATGTTTTTAATTGGTATAAATTTTATTCGCTAGATGGAAATATTTCTTCTTTTATGTGTCTTATTATGATTTTGGTGATAATCAAATGTCTTTAAAATATTTTAATAGGGTTTAAAGATGGGTAAAGGAAATGAATAATTATTGTTAAAATCCATTATAATTTATATTTAATGTGAAAGATGTTTTATTTTTAATTATTTACATTTGGGAAATAATGGATACTAAACTTATGAGTATACTTTGTTATATATTGGGTTATTTTCAATGGGTTATTAAATAATTATCCAAAACATTAAACCTAAAATGATCCACAAATATAGGAGAATGAATTCTTGACTTAAAACTCAATATTATATAATGTTTAAGATTGGATCCTTATAATTGGTATCAAATGAATAGCTTAGATAAATTTTTATCTTAGGAAAATATTAATAGCATAACCTAAAATTATTTTAGTTTATGTATACATTAAAATTATATAGATTTTAATGATTACCATGTTACTTTAGATAAAATATTTTGTTTAAAATTATTTTCTATAGAGGATGTAAGGATGTTATAGTAGTAATTCTCTAAGAGGGTAATATCATAAAAAATTTGTATCCTGATATGGTTGGAATTGGAACTGAGCAGTTTATTACTATGATGGTTCAGTTGAAAAAAGATATAAATGATATTGAAATCAATTCTAGAGAACATACACATATTCCATAGAGGAACATGATGATAGTGGATAATTTTATGAGAGAATATCATCTAGAATTCAGTGGATCTTCTGGTCCAGTGGTAGCGAAAGGAGGTATCAATGAATTGGGAAAGATATTTAAAGTTGGGGGATGTTTATAATTCGAGAAGGTAACTCTTTATATTTACCATTTTGAAGGTGAATCAAATCAATGGTGTTGTTATGTTAAGAATATAAGAGATAAAGTTGATCATGATTCCAGGGAATGGAAAACATTTATGAATCTTTTCCTATAAAAATATATCCATATTGTTTTTTGGGGTAGAATAGAGAACCAACTATTGGGATTAAGAAAATAAGTTGATGAATCTGTATCTTAATATGAAGAAAACTGTACTGGACTTTTTAGGTATATAAAACATTTTATTTGGGACATTGATTGTAAAATGAATAGATTTTAACTTAGATTCAAAAAAATAATAATTATCCTTGGTCACAAGAGAATTTAAAATCTACGATAATGTTTTTTTATTTTTTTGGAGAATGTCTTGATGGGTTTACTAACACTTATGTTCATCGATATGATAAGAGTAACAAAAGGTATGGATGGAAGGAAATGTATATTCATCCATAAAATCAATATGGATGTAATAAAAGCATGTTCCTATCTTGTTATAAGTGTAGTAAAAATCACCATAGAGAATATAATATAAAATAACAGAAGTGTCATCAATGAGTAATTCTTTGACAAATGGATCATGAATATAAGGAAAATGAAAAAATGAAAAATGAGAATTCGACATTAAGATGCTTAAATTTCAATGAGTTGGGGAATTTTGCTAATGTGTGTTTGAAGCTAGTTTCACTTGATGTAAATCATTATAACCAAAAAATGAAAGGTGTAGCAAAGTCATTTTCTATTACTATGATTTATGTAACACCCTTGTATGAATTGTAGACACGTATGGTACCTATTTATTCAAATTATTCCAATAGAATTTTTAACTATGGATCTTCATATTATTTAATTTCTATGAATTTTTCATGATTAAAGGTAATATCACCAAGAAGAGGATCGATCAATTGTTGAAAATAGTGGGTGAAAATATTAAATCAACCATGATATATAAGAATATTCTAATTGTTAGTAGTGGGATGCTCTATCCTACAAATCATTTTAAATTACCAATTGTAGTGTTTGATATAATTTTTGGCATGGATTGGATTTCATTCTATCATGCTTTGATATATTGAAGAGAAAAGACTATTATGCTCAATATTTTCACACCTTTATTAACCTACCAAAAAGATGACAAATTTTCAAGATATAATAGTGAATGATTCTTACATTATATGTTCTAATAGAAATAAATTGGTCAAATTATTTGTGTCCAGTAGATAAACATACAAGGAATTTCATCCTGATTAATTACATAGTGTTATTATAGATTAGTAGGTTGGATTTAATGTTGACTTAGTGTCTAATGATAATCTTATTTAAAAACCCTCTTATTTAATGACACACATAAAAATTTACAAATGGAAAATAAATTGTATGATTTTATAGATAAATGATTCATTCAACATGACATATTACAATGGTTTTCTCATGATTTTTTTATTAAAAATAATTATGGTTCAATGAGACTCTTCACTAGTTATAGATACTTGAATAACATTATTGTTAAGAACAAGTCTCCTTTTCCTCATAATGATGAATTTTTTGATCAACTCTATGGAGCAAAATATTTTTAAAATATTGATCTCAGTTCATGGTGACATTAGATAACATTTATTTCCATCGATATTTTGATGATGGGGTTTCATATTAGATATTAATATTATGAGTCTACATTTATTCACACTAGGTTGTCCAATAAACTATCTGTATTGACAGACCTTCTGAATATGGAATAACTGTTAACCCTAGTAAATCAAAAGTTTTTTGAAGAATGAGAAGACCCAAAAATATCATAGGGATTCATCGTTTTTTTAGATTAGCTAGTTAATACAGATGGATTGTTGAATAAATTTCTCAGTTATATTGATCACTGACTATGTTAACACAAAAAGGTGATCAACTCTTCTGGATAAAGGAATATGATGATTTATTCAAGGAACTAAAAGTAAAATTTGTTAATGCTCTATTTTTTCAAGACTTCAACAAATGGTGAATTTTGAATCTATAATGATGCTTAATTAAGGGACTTAGTTATATCCTAATTCCAAATGATTAGGTAATATCTTATGCCTCACTTAAATTGAAAATACAAGAGTTAGATTATTATACACATGATATGAAAATATATATTATGGTTTTTTTATATAAAAATTTATAAGTATAATTTATATGGAGTAAATAGTGGAATATATCTTGATAAACGATTATGATTTCATGATTGGATTGATACATATACCCTGAGAGATGACTGCACTCAGCTCTCTAGAGAATGCGCCCCACGCGCCATCCCGTTTTCAAATTCCTCCGCCTGTTTCTCTTGCTTCTGGATGGCTTGCATCGGCATCGTCTCCTCCTATGGTCTTAGATCCCGGATCCTCCCGCGGTGCTCCCCGTCGCGGTCCCTCCTTTAAATATGTCCTCTGTGATGCGAATCGAGATCCCTCCCAGCTTTGCTTTTCGGCGTTGTCTCCTCCCACTTAGGTGGTTTCGAAAGATGGTCCACATCTCTTGATTGAGGTCTCGGCGGGGGCCTTTGCGGAGGCTGAAGTATGCCTCAAATGGACGCTGGTGGTACGTTTTGCTGGTGGGAAGGCTCCGCTCCCGGTCTTCCAACGCTTTGTCGGATCGTGGGGCCTGATCTATTCGGAGAAGATCTCGGAAATTCATCGTAATGCCTTTTGCATTTTCTTTAGCTCGGAGGCCGATTTTATCCAAGCCTGGTGTAGGTATCCCAGATCCCTTGGTAGATGGCGGTTCAATCTCGTTTGCTGTGTGGAAACAAAGTGCCCTGGCTGCGGTCTGGGTTGATCGTCCCCGTCGAGTCGCTCCGGAGTGCGTCCGATCTCCTTCTCCAGAGGGAAAGGCCATGGCCTCATGCTCTATGGTGGTTTCTGTCTCGGAGACACCTCCCCCGCTTCTGGTGTCCCCAGCTTCTCATTATCCTGTCTTAGCGAGCTTGGAGGGTGCTCTCGTCCCCCTTCATTTTTCCTAGCTTGACAGCCTCGGTCCCTCCCATTCCCCTTGGCTCCGGAAGCTTCAGCATTCCTTCATTGATGGATCCCTTCCTTCTTTTCTCTTCCCCCTCAAGCCCACTACTTTTATTTCCTCTCATTGACTGTTCCCAATTCCGGTCCCCAAGTCCCTCCTTCTAGCTCTTCTAGTTCATGAAGCCCCCATCCTTCCTTTGGCTCCCCCTGTTTCCCCTTTTTCTACCCCTTTTCCCCATCCTCCTGCTTCTCTCCCGTCTTCCCATTTCCCCATTCCTTCCTCTTGCATGGCTGTCTGTCTTATTTGTGGGGGCCACTCCCTATTTGGGAGTCTTCATTGTCGGCAGAACTTACCCAGGCTGCTGCAAGGTCTTTCATGGTGGGCAGCCGAAGCGGTGGGTAGCCAGCGGTAGCAGGAACTCATGGGTAGATGAGCTACCCCCACCAACCGGGAGAACCCCTGTTTTGTCCTTCCTCTATTTAAACGGGATGAAAATCCCATTGTTTGTAAGGGAAGAGAATGTGGTGTAACCTGTGATTGTATCCTCCGTGATTAAACGGAGAGAAGGGAATAGAGAAGCTGCAGTGTTTCTCCCGTGGATGTAGGCAGATCTGCCGAACCACGTTAAATCTTGTGTTCCTCCGTTCTTGCTCCTGTTTTGTGTGTTTGAGGTACCACGCACCTCCGCTGCGCCCCAACAAGTGGTATCAGAGGCGAGGGGGAGCGAACAGAGGTGAACCGGCGAGGCGACGTCAAATTTTCCGGTGGCCGGAAAATTGAAAGTGGTCGGAAAATTTTTTCGAGGCCAGATTCGGGAAGAGGGCGGGGAGACGATTCCAACGGCGCAAACGGCGAGAAAAACGGAGTTGAAACGAAGGAGATATGGCCGGTCAAAGTTCGGTCAAACCCGCGGGTGAACAGTAACCCCGTGCCGGAGAAGACGGTACTGTTCACGACGCCGGCAACATTCCGGCAATATTCCGGCAGGAATTCCGGCGTGCCACGTCAGCGACACGTCAGCGCCACGTCAGCGCCACGACAATGGGTGATCTGGACCGTTGAACGTGTTTTGACATTATCTCGGTCAATTGGTGTCCGATTTCGGCGATCCAGGAGTCGATTCTGACTATTTCGACCGTTCCGGACGCATCCGTACGGTTAGATTTTGAAAATTCACACTCTTTCAGGTGGTGATTAAAGGGTGTGACATCGATGGTGGTGATCGCGTTTTGCGACAACGACAATGGCGGGTGGCGGAGCACTACCAAAATTTGACATCGAGAAGTTCGATGGTCGAAACAATTTCGGTTTGTGGCAAAGCACAGTGAAACATCTTTTGGTGCAGCAGGGCCTGATCAGACCGTTGATCGGAGAAAAGCTCGAGACAACCAGTGCCAATGATTGGGAAGAGCTCGAGATGCGGGTCGTCAGCACGATTCGACTGTGTTTGGCGAATGAGGTAAAGTACTCGGTGTTGGACGAGACATCACCGAAGGAGATCTGGAAGAAGTTGGAGCAGTGGTATATGGCGAAGTCGCTCACCAACAAGTTGTTCCTGAAGAAGAAACTGTACGAGTTGCGCAAGGACGAGGGAGCGAATTTGTTGGATCATACCAATGAATTCAACAAGATCCTGACGCAGTTATTGGGGCTCGGTGTGAAGGTTGAAGAGGAAGACAAAGCACTTTTGCTTTTGTCATCACTACCAAGCTCATTTGATGGGCTTGTGACTGCATTGCTCATGGGGAAGGAGACATTGAAGCTGGACGATGTGATGACGTCGCTTCAAGATTCAGAAGCATTTCGAAGACCCACGACGCATTCAGGTGATCAAATCTTGGCGATGCGAGATGCTCAGCATGGGAGGAGTCGACATCGACAGTCAGGAGGTAAAGAATGGCGGCCAAAATCCAGGGGACGTGATCCGAGCCAAATCACGTGTTTCTGGTGCGAGAAGAAGGGTCACTATAAAAGTGATTGTGGAGAGCGCAAACGGTACGTTGCTGGGAAGAAGAAAGTTGAAGAGGAGGATGTGAACATCACAGGATTATCAGCAGATGATGAAATCTGCGTGACAACGGGAAGCTCATACTCAGATGAGCAAGTTGAACGGGAAGAAGTGCAGTGTCATTACTGCAAAAGATATGGGCACATGAAGCGGGAATGTCGTTTTCTGAGAAGGAAGAACGAGCGGGCTCAAAATCCAAAAGAAGACGGATGGGTTCTGGATTCGGGGAGCTCGACACACATATGTACGACGAGAGGTACATTTGATACTTTTCAGCAGGTGTGAGACTCGGTGAGACTTGGTGATGGGTCTACATGCGAGGTTCGAGGAGCCGGGACGGTGAAATTGAAGACACCCGATGGAGGAGTTCGTAAACTGGCCGACGTGAAATTCGTTCTGAGGATGAGACAGAACTTGATATCATTGAGTAGGCTCGATGCGATAGGGTTCAAGATTTCCATATCAGGTGGAGTGTTGGAAGTCTCACGTGGGGATGCAACGATGTTTACTGGGAAGGAGTCCCAAGGGTTGTATCATTTGATGGAGACCGCAGTCAGCTCGAGATCGAGTGAAGACGATGGAAGTGCCACGTCATCTGGCGTGAAGAAGCGTGTTCGATTTGCTGATGAAGTTTTCAATGCCTGCAAAGAGACTGCAGATGAAGCTTCTACCCTAAATTGGTCGTGAGGGGGAGATTTGTGGGGGCCACTCCCTATTTGGGAGTCTTCATTGTCGGCAAAACCTACCCAGGCGGCTGCAAGGTCTTTCATGGTGGGCAGCCGACGCGGTGGGTAGCCAGCGGTAGCAGGAACTCATGGGTAGATGAGCTACCCCCACCAACCGGGAGAACCCCTGTTTTGTCCTTCCTCTATTTAAACGGGATGAAAATCCCACTGTTTGTAAGGGAAGAGAATGTGGTGTAACCTGTGATTGTATCCTCCGTGATTAAACGGAGAGAAGGGAATAGAGAAGCTGCAGTGTTTCTCCCGTGGATGTAGGCAGATCTACCGAACCACGTTAAATCTTGTGTTCCTCCGTTCTTGCTCCTGTTTTGTGTGTTTGAGGTACCACGCACCTCCGCTGCGCCCCAACATTATTCCCCCTGCATCGTCATCCCTGTGTGGCTAGAACCTGAGGTCCACCCATTCATTGAAGGTGATCTCTTCCACACCCCGCCTTCTCCCATTAGTGTGGGAAGATGCATGAGATGCCAAACTCACAAATTGAAGGATATTTCTCCCTCTTTCTCCCCGATGGCCAAGAATCTCAGGGCCACTGCTGGGTCGCCCCTTGTTCAATGATTCCTTGAATTATCTGGAATGCTTGTGGCCTCGGAGCACGGGTAAAGACAAACTTCCTTGCCTCAGAAACTGGTAAGAACAAGGTTTGTCTCATTGTTGTTCGAGCGCATAAGCAGAATTCTTCTAGAATTGATGAGTTCTCTAGAAAACTAATAATGCATGAGTACATGCATGCAAATCCATCCAAGAATCACATATCAGTCTTCTTGTTGAGAAAGATGGAAAGCGATGAACGCGCAAACAACAAAAAACACGAACGCACAGCGAAGAAATCTTTCCCTCAAACAGCGGATGCATAACGACAAAAATAGGTGCAAAAAATAAAATTGACACCAGAAATTTTTACGTGAAAAACCCAAAAGGAAAAAACCACGGGACCTATTCCAGAAAGAGGGATCCACTAAAATTGATAAGTACACGGTAGAGACTCCCCAAAAATGACAGGGATCTCAAAAGTAATACTTAGAAAAATAGTGGATCAAATTCGGAGTATAGATGCAGCCTGAATGAAGCCTGAAATGAAGAATGCAACCTGCTAAAGAAACCCAAATAGATCTGACCGTGAAAACATAAGATTGATGTCCGAACAAAAGTGCAGATGAAAAACACCGGGATCAGATCAAAAACCACCGCAGATGAAAGCCGATCAAATCATAGTAGTTCCACCAGTTGCAGATATGAAAACCGCTCCTTGAAAATGCAACTGCACTGCCTCCAACCACTGCCGAGAGAGGAGCCGCACATCTCATATAAATAGAATATGATATCCCATGTATCTCCTAAAAGATATCTCATATCTGATTAAAGATATTAAATATATCTCATCAAAGATATAAAATATATCTTCTCAAAGATATCAGATATATATTGTCAAAGATATAAAATATCTTTTTTAAAGATATCGGATAAAAAAAAATTATTTATCAGGGCCAAATGAGGAGGCGCCCCAACACTTCTAGCATCAGAACATCTCGATCGACCTTATCCAAGAGGGTGACCAGTTTATTACCACCAAGATCTCTCATGATAGAAGAACCTTCTCAGCTACCTTCATCTACGGGAGTTGTGACAATCACCAACAAGAAGTCTTGTGGCATGAATTATCTTTATTCGACCCTAGAAGTTTCCCCTGGTTGCTAGGAGGGGATTTTAACGTGGTTTCAGCACTAGAGGAAAACATGGAAGGGTTTATTTCCCTAGAAATGCAAGTTTTTCTTTTGCTCATTTCATGGCAGACAATGGGCTCAGGGATCTTGGTTTCACTGGAGCCTACTTTACTTGGTGCAATAACCAACGCAGATTCCCTCAGTCTCCATTACTTCTGACCCCCTAGGTTTTCTGCTCTCATTGTGCACACTGTACTTTGTCTTCCTTCTTCATCTTAAATAAATAATGAATGATGATGATTTCATGATTCATTAGAATCTTCGAAAATAAAACATAGGGGAAGATTCTTTGAGTCAGAAACAAAATGCATCTTTAACCAAGTTACAATTGGAATAATATCATTTACTAAAAGATTTGAGAATGTTTTGCCTATAAATTTTTCATGTAGGAAACTTTATTATTTTGTTTTAGGTTTTAATACAATTATTTCTAATAGAAAAAAATATGAATTCTTATAATGATGATCATGTTTTACTAGAAAATGTATAATTGGTTAAGAACTCTAAGTTTCCTGAATTTAGTTTTGAAAAGGAGGGTTTTTTTAGAATTGGGAAGATATTATGTGTGCCCCATGTTTATCAGTTGAAGAGATAATTGTTAAGTGAAGCTCACAGTTCCATGTTTTACATTTATTCTTATTGTACTAAGGTGTAATGAAACCTTTGGGTGCATTACAAGTAAGATGGAATAAACAAATATATTTTTTTATTTACCATGAAATGATTTAGATGTCAACAGGTTAAGGTATATGACAATTAACAGAGGGAATGTATCAACCTATTCTTTTTATAGAGTGGAAAATAGAAAATATATCAATGGATTTTTTGGTGGTAATTCCAAGGATATGAAAAGGTAAAAATATGATTTGGGATATAATTTATTTTTTATTAAATATACACATTTCATTCACATTAAACCTACTATGCCTTTATACGAGATATCATAAATTTATCTAATGTTGATGGAAAAGTTATATGGAGTTCCACTCTCCTTGTACCAGACCTTAATCTTAGGTTCACGTTTATTTTTTTAAAGTACTTTATAAATTTTTGGTTATTGAAGTAAATTTTAGTATATAATTTCATCCTCAATATGATGGATAGTCTGAGTGGAAGATTCATACCATTGATGTTATGGTTAATTCATGTTCAATAGATTAGTAGGTAATTTTTGCTCAAAATCATTCTTTGGTTGAGTTTTATTTTAACAATAGTTTTAATTTCTATATACATACGGATCCATTTAAACAATTATTTGCAAAGAAATTTTAGATGATATATTTTTTTGGATGAAGTTAGTGAAAAAATTTCAATAGGACTTAGTTGGTATATGAAATTTTTATTATGGTTTAGTTTATTTAGTAACACAAGATTTCATCTCATAAATGGAAAAATATTATGTGAAAAAATAAAGGAAATATCTTTCCTTAAAGGTAAGTGAACATCAATTTCTCATTGTATCATCATGGAAAAGTGATATGTGTCGTTTAAATGTTAAGTTATTTCCATGTATAATTTTACTCTTTGAAAACCTATTTAATGTTGGATTAGTTTCCTAAGATGTGGCCTTCCCTCTGTATTTTTTCTCGATACTAACTTATTTCATGTTTCCATGTTAAGGAAATATGAGTAGAATTAAACTCATTTCTTGAAGCCTCATGTAGTTTATATGGAATAGAATATTTATTATGTATAATAGCAAGTTCAAATTCTTAACCACATATATTAGGTTTTTTATATGGGGATTCACCATCATAAGATTTTATGGAACCCCCATATGGGGAAAAAGCAACATTGAAATCTTGAAATTATATAAAGGATAGATATCACCACTTATTTAATAAGTAGTAAAATCCTAAATAATATTGTTAATTATTTGATAGATCATTTTAATATTTTTAGTATTCTAGAATTATATAGTTACATTCATTATAAAATTCTAAAGTAATTCATAAAACAAAAAGGAAACAATTTAATTAAACTCTTCTCATAAAAGTTTTTCTTTAAAATTATAATTTCTAAATTATAGAACATGATTTTGATAAACTAAGTTCCATTTTTGAAATAATAATATCAAAACTATCCTAGGCTGAAATTATTGTAGTTTTCTAAAAAAATATTGATTTTTAGTGAATATTGAAAAATAATAATTTTGTAAACCATTATTTTTTTTCATTGAATTATGTAATTAAAATTTTACATTACAAATTTAGTTTTACTTACTGTAACATAATTATTAAAATTTTATATTTAATAATATTAATTAAAAATTATTGGACTTTATACAAGATTTTAGTATCAATTTATTTTTTGTATTAAAAAATATATTCTTATGAAAACTATTTTAATGTGCATAATGATTGTCTACATTATTTAATTAAAAAAACTCTAATGAGGAATGATTTAAATTAAATGTATTTTATTTATACCATTATATATTAATTTAATTCCATATGATTATTGTAATGGCCTAGACCACTCCTGCCCATTAATTTGTGAAAATGCGGTGTTGGAGGTGTTCTGGGAGGTTAAGGTGACTTGAGGTGTGTTTGGGTGGACTTTTAAGGAAAACTAAAGGGTAGTAGCTTTTTCACGGGCTGCGTACAATTTTTCTAAACCATGCAGCCAGACCGTGCATAGGTAATCTTGGAGGCAGTGACTAACGCACAGTTAGCGCACGATTTGTCTAACCGTGCGACCTAACCGTGCAAAGAGTGTTTGATGAGGCAGTAGCTTCCGCACGGGAGGTGCACGGTTTGTCTAACCATGCAGCCGAACCGTGCGAGAGGGGTGGCCAAGGCAGTAGCTAACGCATGGTTAGCGCACAGTTTTTCAAACCGTGCAGACTAACCACACATGCACTTAAATTAGATCCTAAAATTGTGGATCTCAACCGTTTCACCTCTAAATTGCTCGTTTAAGCTTCTAAGCATCCATAACTTGGGATTACCCTTCCTCAAAGGTAGGAGAACCTCTCCCAAGAATTTTTTAGGCAATCCAAAGGCTTCTCTTGGCAAATTGAAGCCGGTTTCTGGAGGTATGTGATCATTCTTGTTTGGTTTCTTAGATCTACTTAGATCTACTCCTCCCTTCTCTCGTTTTCTTAGATCTACGCCTGTCATGGGTAGATCTAAGTGTGTGAATGTCAAATATGATGAGTTTCGGTTTTGATCTTTCTAGGGGGAGGGATCTAAGGCGGGGTTTTGGAGAACTGACCCGGGTTTCTTGAGCGTTCTTTGACCGTTGTGGTTTTCATCAAAAACCTTTGAGGTAAGGGATTCGTTGCTTCTCTTTCTTTTATGTGCAACTATATTGTAAGCATGTTTAATCCCTCTGGATGATAATGGAATTGACATAATAAATATTTTGAACCGGATAAAAAAATTGTATCGATCGTATGTTGTTGCCTCTTGTTTTTCTAGATGGTGTGATATCTATGCTTTCTTTTCTTAGCTGTTGTCCTTGATGAAAATTGGTAAAGAACATAAACCATGACTAATTAATATTTTTTTTGGCTAAAGATAAAGTGTCATGTGAACGAATATAGTTCTTGTTGTAATTTTATGTTAATCAAATTGGCATAGTAAGCATTTATAATCATTTGTGATAGCTTACTGGTTAGGTTCCCGATTTTGGAACCAACGGATTATAAATATGTTAATTCAAGATGGATTAAAGAATTTGATTGTTTGATAATTCCTTGAAGGGTTATAAGTTACCCTCTTGATTGTTAAAGGGACAAGATCCCAATTTATGTGATGTTTTCTTTCCTGTTGCTTGTGTTGTGATGTGATCCTGGATGGTTGTTGTGATATGTGGGGGCATAAAGGCCTTTTTTGTTGTGGCAACAGATGACGCCTAGAGTGGAAAGATGCATTGGTTTTTGCATGTGGGTGTCAGGGAGGACACCAGGGATGATGGAATGGGATGGATGTGATTATTGGATGCTTGCTTTTTCTTTTGGTTGATTTTCTACTTTACTTTTCTCCACTGCTCAAGGAAGTTGGTCTTGCTTACCCTTCTTCCGAAAGAGGCGAAGACATGTGGGGTATGCCATGTGATTTCCGTGTTTAGCTTCTAAAGGGAGAATGGGTCTATTCCATTGATTTAGGTGGCAAAGACTCGATGGGTAGTACATCCACTCACTGTGTTGAGACCCTTGTGTTAGTAGCATAGAGTGCTTTTCTAGAATGCCTGGGAATATGGGAAAGTGTTCTGTAATAAATGTTTCATTAAATGGTGTTAACCCATGGGGTTGGTGTTCACTGGAACAAAATGATGAGGTTATAATCTTTTGAAGGAACAATTTACTTTGGGTGTGATGCTAATGAAATTTAATGTGGATTTTTTCATGGTTAATTAACATTGAATGAATTAATTAACGTAAAGTGAAACTGATAAAAAGGGAATGAAGTAATCTAATAAAGTTCCTTAAATGGTTGTGTGCTTATAGGATACCTAGTCTTAGAAGTAGCAACCCGGAGTCTGAGAGACGTTAGCTGTAGTTGTGTCTAAGACTAGGTTATTCCCATAGTGTGGTTGTGAGTTATAGTATATTCTTTAATTTTTGTGTTTCTATATGCTACTCCACCCTTTCAGTAAGGGAAACTGACACCCCGGGGATTCTGAGCCCTAGGGGGGGGGGTGTTTTCCCCAACATTCTAGTGGGAGGACGAAGGGCTGACTACCCCTTTTGGCCCCACTCTCTTCTCTTGGTAGATACTTGTGCCATTAGGTAAAAAAGCTAGTTTTCCCCATATATGTGTGTAGAGGGATGTAATGGCTTGTGGTTATTCGCACACATATATTCTGGATATAGTATCCTATGGACTACTATAGGTGTAATGTGTATAGGCTGTGATGGATTGAGGATCCTTACTCGATGTATGGGCTGTAATGGCTTGAGGTATAATAACTGATATATAATACACGTTATGTGAGCTGTGGTGGCTCCCAGAAACTACCTGGTTACTTTTGGTTGTGAGAATGTTGTGGTGCTTTGCCCAGGTATCTGCGGGCAATCCTTTCTAGTGCATGAGGTGCATATTGTGGTGCTTCACCCAGGTGTCTGCGGGCAAGCCTTTTTGGAGAGAGATGCTTAGTACGTGCAACGTTGGGGAAAACCGGAAAACCAGTGGGGGAATTAGTAGCAGTATACCCTTGATATTCTTTATTATATGCTATATTCTTGTATGCGTTACTTGGTGAGAGTAGCCATGGTGAGGTTGGGAACTTAGTATACCTGTTTAGGAGACGAGTTAGTTTCACTTGTTTGTTTACTGTGCTTTAGCATGATCTCTTTACTTTTGCACGAGAGGCTTCGGGGCGGATCCTACTGAGTATATTGTTATACTCACCCTACATATATATAAACTGTTTTTCAGGTCACTTGGAGCAGGTTGGATATCAGGCTGGTTACTACAAGCTTGTGGTTGGAGGAGCTGTTCGGGCTTGTGGTTGCTGCTATTTTTACATTCTTTTGGGTACTCATAGTTTTTACCCTTTCAGTTGTAGTACTTTTTCATGACATTTCATATATGCACTTGGGTTTCTTTTATATTCCAGTTCTGAGTTAGAGTTGATTGGTGTCTATCTTATATATCTCTTCCGCATGTGTTCTCTTAGAGGGAAATGCCTCCCATTTGTGTGTTTACTATACCCTCGGTGTGAGTCGCCAACCCAGGGGCCTACTGGAGCCGAGACTTGGGGGTCATTATCTACCTTCTCACATTTCCGGTCCGGGAGGGGTACACTTTGTGGGGAGGGGGTCGTGACAGAGTGGTATCAGAGGTGTGGTTGAGGGATAGGATGGAGTTTGGAGTTAGGCACATGTGAGGTTGCATGGGTTAGTAGGGAAACGATGTAATTCGTGTTTATCAAGTGAGGTAAACACTGGAGACTGGCTGAGACATAGGCATTTAGGTCCCCCTATGATATGATGTACGGACCTTTAAGTTTACAATGGCTACTAAACAAGGTGATACTAGTTGCAGGGTAGAGACCTAGGAAAGGATCATGTATCATTCTTCTTTGTGCCCGTGTTTGAATGGGTAGACCTTGGGATAGGTTAACCTAAAATAAATAAATGAAAACAATTAATTAATTAATGTTGAGTCTTCCATATTCTAGGTTTAGGAGCTATAATGGTTTCTATTTTACAGGTATGGCTCCAGGTTGACGTCCTCATCAGGTTTGCGCAGAAAATGTCCAGTAGGCTATTCCAGCAGATCACCGCTGGGTAGAGGTTGACGATGAAGACACTTGGAGGAAGACACTCCGACAGTTTCAGCACCAGAGTCTGCAGAAGTATGAGGGTTCCATTTTAGATGCAGTCACGAAAGAATGGTTAGAGGAGGTCGAGATCAGATTCAGTTTGATTCATGCTCGGAAGGAGAACTGGGTGTCCTTAGCTGTGATGATGCTGCGTGGAGCGGCGAGGAAGTGGTGGTTCTTGTTACTCAGGGATCGTGAGGAATCAGTGATCTCATGGGAGGAGTTCCGAGACAAGTTTAGAGTCGAGTTCCTTTCTACGACTGTGAAGGTGTCCAGTCGCCAGGATCTTATTACCCTTCGATATGGGAGCTCTACTGTTCGAGAGTTTGGAATCCATTTCAAGAACCTTTTACAATATGCTTCGGACCTATTACCAGATGAGGAGGCCAGGGTGAGGAATTTCGAGGAGGCTTTGCGTCCAAAGATCCAGCGCCATGTCACCCCATTTATGCTGAAGACATATGTTGAGGTGCTGGTGAGGGAAAAGGTTGTCGAGAGTACTTTGGCCAGGACCGGATCATCATGAGAGGGGGATCGTTATGATCCCTCAAAAAGCAAAGCTATGGTCTGGGGTTTTCGGTTTTCAGGGAAGAAGAGTTTCCGTTCAGTCGGGGGTAGTTCCTAGCCCTTCACATCACGTTTCTCTAGAGGTAGCAACTCTCAGGCCAATGCCAAGGGATCAAGTGCTTGTTTTTCATGTGGTTGTTGTGGCCATCAGCAGCGGGAGTGCCTGAGCTTTCAGAGCAGTCATCGTGCACCGGGCTCTATGCTCTGGGTTCCTCTGTTGGGGCAGTTCTAGCTGAGGCAACAACAACCAGTTGCACCAGCTTTAGATCAACAGAGGGTAGATGTGGCAGGCAGAGGACAACCCCATGACGCTCCTTTTCCTCAGAGAGCAGAGCCCGGCCGTGGTGGTGGTCATCATTAGGTCCAGAGAGGCCTTAGAGGGGGTCGTGGTCAGCTTCATGCTCTAGCGTTGCCAGCACCAGATGATCCAGATGTCGTTCGAGGTACCCTTTTCTTGTTTTCTACCTTGGTGTATGCCTTGTTTGATTCAGGAGCGACACACTCCTTCATATCACCTACCCTTGTCCATGCTTTGGGACTTGAGGTAGAGAGACTTCCAGTGCCCTTGTCATTGACTATGCCAGTTGGAGGTCGAGTTGACTTGTTTAAAATATGTAGAGACTGTGAGCTAGTGTTGGGGAAACACCACTCTTGGGGAGATTTCCTATGTTTACGAATACAACCATATGATGTCATCCTTGGCATTAATTGGTTGTATTCAGTGCAGGCTATCGTGGATTGATTCAAGAAGAAGGTCATTTTATTTGGTGCAGATGGAGAGAAAGTGGTGTTTGTTGGTGAGTGAGATCCTCAGATGGGTCATAGGCACATTCTGTCCTTATCATCAATGATGGCCAAGATGATGCTGAGATATTCAGAGGTTCAGTAATTGGAATTTCCTCGGGTCGTAGAGGAGTAACCTGATATCTTTCCAGAAGAGGTTGTAACCTTACCCCCTTGACGAGAGATCGAGTTCGGGATTGAGCTACAGCTAGGAGAGTCTCCTATTTCTATGTCTCCATATAGAATGGTCCCTTATGAGTTACAAGAGCTACATATACAGCTTGATGGTCTGTTACAGTGCGGTTTTGTTCGGCCATGTGTGTCACCATGGGGTGCAACAGTTTTTTTCATGAAGAAGGTTGACGACAGTTTTCGGTTGTGCGTCGATTATCTCCGCTTAAACAAAGTGAAAATAAAGAATCGCTATCCTCTTCCACAGATTGATGACTTATTTGATCAACTAAAGGGTGAAAGTTGGTTCTCAAAGATCGACTTGTAGTCAGGATATCATCAGATGCATGTGAAGGATGAGGATATTCTGAAGACTACTTTCTGTTGTCGTCATGGGCACTATGAGTTCATTGTAATGCCGTTTGACGTGATGAATGCTCCAGTTGTGTTCATGGGATTGATGAATGATGTGTTTTGTGAATTCCTGGACAAGTACGTGGTAGTTTACATCGACGACATCCTTGTGTACTCCACATCTGAAGAGGAGCATGCAAAGCATCTACAAGCTATTTTGGGAGTTCTTCATCGACATCAGCTGTTTGGGAAGTTGTCAAAGTGTGAGTTTTGGACTCAAGAAGTCCGTTTCTTGGGGCATGTTGTGTCCCAATAGGGAGTTGTTGTGGATCCATCGAAGGTAGAATCAGTCGTGTCTTGGGTAGCCCCTAAGATAGTTTCAGAGGTGTGAAGTTTCCTTGGTCTCACAGGCTACTACAGGAGGTTCGTATCCAATTTCTCATGAGTTGCAACTCCTCTGACAGCTTTGACCAAGAAAGATCAGGAATTCATATGGACTGATCAGTGTCAGGTAGCTTTCGAGTATCTAAAGGAGACGTTAGTAAGTGATCCATTCCTTTGTCTTCCAGCTGAGGGAGTCCAGTTTGATGTTTTCTACGATTCTTCACATCTGGGGTTAGTCCATGTTCTCATGCAACAGAGGTCAGTTGTTTCTTATGGGTCTCAGCAGTTACGTCCCCATGAACGAAACTATTCCACTCATGATCTTGAGTTGGCAGCCGTGGTGTTTGCTCTGAAGTTGTGGAGACATTACCTCATTGGTGAGCGCTTTGTGGTTTTCACCGATCATAAGTGTTTGAGGTATGTTTTCTCCCAGCGTGACTTGAACTTATGAAAACATAGGTGGATGGAGTTCTTATAGGAATAAAACTTTGAAATATCATATACACCAGGAAAATGGAATGTTTTAGCTGATGCGCTGAGCCGAAAGTCACGTAGTGATGCTGTGCGTGAATCCGGTGATTCCTGGAGAGTAATGGAAGAACTGTCAGCATTACATATTGATATGGGAGAAGTTGGGGGTAGAGGCTATCTTTTTCAGATGACGGTATAGTCATCCCTGATGTAAAAGGTAGAAGAGTCCCAGTTGGGGGATCTAGAGGTGGAAGTCTGGAGAGACCGAGTTGTTTGTGGTGAGGCCCCTAATTTCTGGTTTGAGGATGAACAACACAGGGTGTTGTATCATAGAAGTATTTTTTCCCCTTGAAGATGCACGAGACGGTTCTCTGAGAGTTCCATAATTCGTCCTTAGTAGTATATCCTAGCATGAAAAAGATGTACCGATCCTTGAGGAGTCAGTTTTGGTGGCCTGGGATGAAGCGTGCGGTTGTGGAGTTTGTGTCTCGATGTTTAGTCTGCTAGAAGGTGAAGGCCGGACACCATGTTCCTGGTAGTCTTCTCCAGCCATTAGAGATTCCTCAGTGGAAGTGGGAGGACATCTCAGTGGACTTTGTTACTGGTCTACCTCGAGCTTCGGGAGGACATGATGCTATTTGGGTGGTAGTGGATCGTTTAACAAAATCGGCCCACTTTATAACAATCAAGGATTCAAGCTCAGTGGAAGTTTTTTCGAGGCAATATCTAGTGGAGGTGGTGAGAATTCATGGAGTCCCTAGGATGATAATTTCTGATTGAGATCCTCGTTTTACCTCCAGAGTGTGGAGAGGTCTCCAACATGCTTTCGGTTCTCAGTTATTCTTTAGCACTATTTTTCATCCTCAAATAGACGGTCAGACAGAGCGAACCATCCAGACTCTTGAAGACATGTTACGCTCTTGTGTTCTTGATTTTGGAGGTTCATGGATGAGGCACTTACCCTTGGTGGAGTTCTCTTACAATAATAGTTTTCACTCTACCATCGGTATGGCACCGTTTGAAGCCTTGTATGGCCGGCCTTTCCATTCTCTGTTGTGCTGGACTAGGGTCAGAGAGTCAGCAATTCTCAGATCGGAACTAGTATAGAATACAACAGAGATGGTTTAGGTGATTCATGAGAGGATGAAGACAGTGCAAGATCGTCAGAAATCATATGCTGATCAAATAAGGAGACCCTTAGAGTTTAATTTTGGGGATCATGTGTTTCTGAAGGTGACTCCCCATCGCGGGCAGGGGAGGTTTGGACATGGAAGTAAGATTTCTCCCCGGTTTGTTGGGCCTTTCGAGGTGTTAGCTCATGTTGGAGCTGTGGCGTATTGAGTAGAACTTCCACCACATATGAGTCAAATACATGATGTTTTCCATGTATCACACCTCCGTCATTATCTTCATGAAGACTCTCACATCATCGATTGGGGAGAGATCGATGTTGATGATGATGCAACCTTTGAGGAGCGACCTGTGGAGATCCAAGACCGCAAGGAGAAGGTGTTGCACAGGCATTCTATTCCTTTAGTTCGTGTCTTGTGGCGACACGGTGGCATGGAGGAGAGTACCTGGGAACATGAGTCATAGATACGTTCTCAGTATCCAGAGTTTTTTGATGTTTAACTCTTTTCATGTATCATTTTAGCTGATGTGGTTACGAAACTTTCATGTTCATGAGATGTCTCCCTTTGTTGCTTTTGTGGCTTGCTCTTTTTTTTGAGAGGTATCTCGACGGGTGGTTGTTCAGACCCTGTTTCGTTTTCACTTTAGGTGTGTTTTGGATTATCGAGGATGAGAATGTTTTGAAAGGTATCTGATGTAATGGACCGGACCTCTCTAGCCCATTACTTTGTGAAAATGCGGCGTTGGAGGTGTTTTAGGAGGTTAAGGTGACTTGAGGTGTGTTTGGGTGGACTTTTAAGGGAAACTAAAGGGCAATATATTTCTCATGGGCTATGCACGGTTTGTCTAAACCGTGCGGCCATACCATGAATAGGTAATCTTGGAGGCAGTGGCTAATGCATGATTATCTCACGGTTTGTCTAACTGTGTGACCTAACCGTGCGAGGAGTGTTTGAAGAGGCAGTATCTTCTGCACGGGAGGCGTAAGGTTTGTCTAACTGTGCAGCCGAACCATGCGAGAGGGGTGGCCAAGGCAGTAGCTAACACACGGTTAGCGCACGGTTTGTCAAACCGTGCGGAATAACCGTGCATGCACTTAAATTAGATCCTAAAATTGTGGATCTCAACTGTTTCGCCTCTAAATTGCTCGTTTAAGCTCCTAAGCGGCCATTACTCGGGATTACCCTTCCTCGAAGGTAGGAGAACCTCTCCCAATCATTTTTGAGGTGATCCAAAGACTTCTCTTGGCAAATCGAAGCCGGTTTCTGGAGGTATGTGATCGTTCTTGTTTGGTTTCTTAGATCTACTTAGATCTACTCCTCCTCTTCTCTTGATTTCTTAGATCTATGACCATTATGGGTAGATCTAAGTGTGTGGATGTCAAATATGATGATCTTTGGTTTTGATCTTGCTAGGGGGAGAGATCTAACGCGAGTATTTGGAGAATCGACCCAGGTTTCTTGAGCGTTCTTCGACCATTGTGGTTTTTGTCAAAAACCTTTGAGGTAGGGGATTCGTTACTTCTCTTTATTTTACATGAAACTGTATTGTTAGCATGTTTAATCCCAGTGGATGAAAATGGAATTGACATAATAAATATTTTGAACTGGATAAAGATATTGTATCGATCGTATGTTGTTGCCTCTTGTTTTTCTAGATGGTGTGATATCTATGCTTGCTTTGCTTAGCTATTGTCCTTGATAGAAATCGGTAAAGAACGTAAAACGAGACTAATTGATATTTTTTTGGCTAAAGATAAAGAGGCATGTGAATGAATCTAGTTCTTGTTGTAATTTTATGTTAATCAAATTGGCATAGTAAGCATGTATAATCATTTGTGATAACTTACTAGTTAGGTTCCCGATTTTGGAACAAACGGATTATAAATCTGTTAATTCAAGATGGATTAAAGAATTTGATAATTATTTGAAGGGTTTTGAGTTACCCTCTTGATTGTTAAAGGGCCAAGATCCCAATTGATGTGATGTTTTCTTTCCTGATGCTTGTGTTGTGATGTGATCCTGGATGGTTGTTGTGATATGTTGGGGCATAAAGGCCTTTTTGGTTGTGGCAGGAGATGATGCCTAGAGTGGAAAGATGCATTGGTTTATGCATGTGGGTGTCAGGGAGGACACCAGGGATAATGGAATGGGATGGATGTGATTGTTGGATGCTTGCTGTTTCTTTTGGTTGATTGTCTGCTTTACTTTTCCCCACTGATCAAGGCAGTTGGTCTTGCTTACCCTTCTTCCGAAAGAGGCGAAGACACGCGGGGTATGCCACACACTTTCTGTGTTTAGCTTCTCAAGGGAGAATGGGTCTATGCCCTTACTTTAGGCATCAAAGACTCAATGGGTAGTACATATACTCACCATGTTGAGACCCTTGTGTTAGTAGCATAGAGTGCTTTTCTAGAATGCCTGGGAATATGGGAATGTGTTCTGTAATAAATGTTTGATTAAATGGTTTTAACCCATGGGGTTGGTGTTTTCTGTAACATAATGATGAGGTTGTAATCTTTTGAAGGAACAATTGACTTTGGGTGTGATGCTAATGAAATTTAATGTGGATTTGTTCATGGTTAATTAACGTTTAATGAATTAATTAACGTAAAGTGAAACTGATAAAAAGGGAACGAAGTAATCTAAAAAAGTTCCTTAAATGGTTGTGTGATTATAGGATACCTAGTCTTAGAAATATCATCCTGGAGTCTGAGAGACGTTAGCTACAGTTGTGTCTAAGACTAGGTTATGCCCATAGTGTGGTTGTGAGTTATAGTATATTTTGTACTTTTTGTGTTTCTATACGCTACTCCACCCTATTAGTAAGGTAAACTGACACCCCGGGGATTCTGAGACCTGGGGGGGGGGGTGTTTTCCCCAACATTCCGGTGGGAGGACGAATGGCTGACTGCCCCCTTTGGCCCCGCTCTCTTCTCTTGGTAGATACCTGTTCCATTAGGTACAACGGTTAGTTTTCCCCATATATGTGTGTAGAGGGATTTAATGGCTTGTGGTTATTCACACACATATATTCTAGATATAGTATCCTATGGACTACTATAGGTGTAACATGTATAGGCTGTGATTGCTTGAGGATCCTTACTCGGTGTATGGGATGTAATGGCTTGAGGTATAATACCCGACGTATGATACGCGTTATGAGAGCTGTGGTGGATCCCAGAAACTACCTAGTTATTTTTGGTTGTGAGTATGGTGTGGTTCTTCTCCTAGGTGCCTGCGGGAAAGCCTTTGTGGTGCACTAGGTGCATATTGTGGTGCTTCGCCCAGGTGTCTGCGGGCAAGCCTTTTTGGAGAGAGATGCTTAGGACGTGCGACGTTGGGGAAAAGCGAAAAACCAGTGGGGAAGTAGTAGCGGGTTACCCTTGATATTATTTATTATATGCTATATTGTTGTATGCGTTACTTGGTGAGAGTATCCATGGTGAGATTGGGAACTTAGTATACATGTTTAGGTGAAGATTTAGTTTCACTTGTTTGTTCACTGTGCTTTAGCTTGCTCTCTTTACTTTTGAACGAGAGGCTTCGGGGAGGATACTACTGAGTATACTATTATACTCACCCTACGTATATATAAACAGTTTTTCAGGTCACTTGGAGCAGGTTGGAGATCAGGCTGGTTACAACTAGCTTGTGGTTAGAGGAGCTGTTCAGGCTTGTGGTTGCTGCTATTTTTACATTCTTTTGGGTACTCGTAGTTTTTCCCCTTTTAGTTGTAGTACTTTTGCATGAAATTTCATATATGCACTTGGTTTTATTTTATATTCCAGTTCTGAGTTGGTGTTTATTGGTGTCTATCTTATCTCTCTCTTCCGTATGTGTTCTCTTAGAGGGCAATGCCTCCCATTTGTGTATTTACTATACCCTCAGTTCTAGTCGACAACCTGGGGCCTACTGGAGGTAGGACTTAGGGGTCATTATATCCCTTCTCACATTGCCGGCCTGGGAGGGGTACACTTTGTGGGGAGGGGGTCATGAAAATTATGATTACAAGTTAGAGAGTTAATTTAAAATCATCTTATACTTGAAAATACATTTCATGAAAAATAGTTCTTTCATAGCATCTGTGGGTTTAAATTTAAATTAAAATATTATACATATATTAATTAAATTTGGTAAGATACATTACATATGTGTAGTAATTATTATTTATATTATATAATTATGGAAACAAATATTTTGGTAAAAATTAATTGTGAAAAAAATAAAAAAATATCGATGGAGATATAAAAAGGGTTTATCGGGGATTGAACAAAAATGATAATGGTTAAAATGAACTAAAACTCATATAAATTATATTTATGTTAATATTTATACTATACATCTTCTAATTCTTGAGATTGTCCCATTATGTATCCTTTTTCATGTGTAAACCATTGGTATAACTTTTTTATTTCATAAATTCCATTTGTGTCCCCTCCCCCACATAAAAGGCCACCAACGCTCCTCCCCTTTTCAAACATTCATAGAAATTTTATTTTGAAATTACCTACCCAAACCACATCCTTAATTCAATCACTACACCATATATGTATTTTTTATCATAATAACAATATAGGATGGTGTTAGGTATAATCATGAAGTGGTTGTCCGAAGAAGATTCATTGTTCCTAACATAAATTTTTTATTGTTTTCTTCCCCCACCTCCCACAAATATTATTCAACCCTATTAATATAGAAAATTTATCTCATGTACTTATATGGTATTATGTTAATGGAATAAACTAAATCAATCTATTTTACCATCAAATCAGAAACAAAATCACCATTTTTGTGTACGTCGGACTACTACCTCAAAACTGATGTAATTCTTTTTACCCATCACCTATAACAGATAGTTATAATGACTAAATTAATGTATATTCATGAACTATTTGTCATTATAAAAATATAATATATCATTTTTTACCTTTCAATTTAATTTAAAAATGATAACGTCGTTTGTACATACGTGTGGACTACCACCTCCACAGAGTGATCTGATTTTTTTCATCACCACATCACTTGGATGATATATATATGTGTATTTAGAAAAATAATTTGATATTTTTGATATGATAATAATTATGCAAACATAAAATATCACTTATCATTTTTCCATAATGATTTTTTAAAAATGGAAACATTACCGATGCATACGTACGACTTAACATCTCCATGATCATAACATAGTTCATTTTTCATAATAAAATTAAATTATTAGTTTTAAAATTATAATTTATGTATAATAATTATAATTAATTCATCATTATTTTTTTTATATAGGTTGAAATAGTGACCTCATTGGCCATTTTCAACCAATAAAATTCATTTTGATATATGAGTCAAATATCTTCAAAATGACCAACATGAAGTTAAGTGATTAAATAATTTGACATGACTTTGTAATAATTAGAATAAAAGGAATAATAAACAAGAAAAAGTTTTTTAAGAAAAAAAATAACATAATTTTATTCTTTAGGAATATAATGAACATATGTGACTCATCAGACTAAAATTAAGTGATGCTTCATATAAAACCACATTTTAAATATCTATTAGATTAATTTTCTAAATCATTATCATAAATGTATATATTCTATAAATTATTTTATGGTTTTTTTTGTAGACATAAAATATATATAAAATTAATTTTATGAATAATTCAATGACATTTTAAAGATTAAAAAAATGATTCTTTTTACAAAATTTATGAATTTGTTTACAAATTCTGAAATTAAAGTTCTATTCTAGGGATTACATTGATAACTAAATTTCCTACTGACATAACCATTACATGAATATTTTATTACCTTAAAAGCATTCCTTTTTTAAACATATAAAAAATAGCTTACCCATTTTCTTGGTATTTTGGTATTAAAATGTGGTATTTAAAAGAAAAGGGTACTTTGATATCTAAAGGAGTTTTCAATATAGGTTTAAAATAGTTTTCCAATTGTTTTATGATGAAAATTTAAAATAATAAAAAATTTATTCATGATATACTACTTGAAAATTTTTGTATGATGTATAACAACCCTGCACTTTATTTCACACTTAAAAATAATTTATTATATAAATTCTTCACTTGATAAAAGAGAGAGGATCGAGAGGTCTAGTGTATTTCGGAATTTGGAGCATTACATAACAACTTAGAACATAAGACACAACATCTTTATTGAAAAATTCTTTTACATGACCACAATATTCCTTCGTACTTAACATTCCATGGGATAAAATGAAGACATACATAAGAAAATGGTGAGATATAAAGCCCAGTAAGGGAGTAAAAAATGAATAATAAGAATAATATAGTACATTATAGGAAATAGGAATATCAATGGATCACAAGAGAAGCATGAACATAAAGGCATTATATAGCATGATTACCATAACATGGAAATGTGGCAACAACATTTAACATGATATTAGCAGGATCCAAGGCTCATTGCACATGGAGTATGAGTAAACCATCATTGCACTTGAATTAGCATGAGTAAAACCTCGTTTCACTTGATGTATCATGATACTAATCTTTACACAATTCATTGGAGCGCTATTAGGGAGCACCATTCATAATCATTTCATTTCATGCATAAGTGTGCCAGATAGATCATATAACATGGATTCATTAAACATAGTCATTATTCCACGATAAAGGAATGTAGAATTCATACATGAAACTCTATAATCAATAAGTAAATGTTCATAAAGGTGAATACCCTTGATAGAGAAATGGTCATGGTATTCACTACACAATGACTTTGGCTTGGAAAATCAGAGTGCAATTTTGGCAGCATAATGAGGTGACACAAGAGTTCAAAAAAATGGTTAATGAGAGAGAAAGAGTTATCTCATCATATTTACATGAAATGGAAAGTAAGGAGGTCATATAAATACATGTACCAATATATGTAATGTAATTTAAATTCATAATACAAAACAATTACTTGAATATAAATGATAAGAGAGAAATTCCTTATAGAATTTCAGTATGATAACTGATGTACATGGGAGGCATTAATGAGAGAGAAATGGGTCTCTCATCATTCCAATATAAGGAGGGAAATATAGTGGAGGTGTGAAATTATACCCCAACATTTGTAACTGAAAATAAAATGGTATAATGCACCATTAGAAATTTAAGCTATAGCCATGGATCTATATCCACTGTTTTATAGATCTGTGGCTATAGTATTTTTATAGACATAGTTTAATTAAAAAAATCATGGAAACTCTTTTTTTTCTCATAAGCGCTGGGATCCTCCTCCCCTGATACGCAACCCCTCCTCCCCCAACCTCTCCAAGCCCTCCTCCTCCCTCTATATCCTCCCAACCAAACGCCGCCACGACCTCCTCCCTCGAGCTCTCTGCGACCTCCTCCCCATCGAACTCCACCGCGACCTCCTCCCTCAAGATCTCCACAACCTCCTACCCACCGAACGCCAACATGAATCCCCTGATCCATGACCCCCTTACTCCCTCTACCTCTCTGTGACCTCCTCCTCCCTATACCTCTCCACGCCCTCCTCCCCGTCGAACGCCACTGCTATCGGTGGCACCTGATTGTTCACTCTGGGAACGAATCACCTTTTTTATTCCTCTAGATTTGGATTATTTAGTTTTATCTTCCTTTAAAAAATATTTTAGTTCTTAAAATTTTCGGTGAAATTATTAGAAATTTTTTGTGCATCAATTAGAAAATTCTTGAAGGGAAATATCTTATTTAGGCTCATTTGTATATAGAGTTCAACTTATCTAGGAAGTATTCATAGTTTATTTAGTTCTTTGTCAATGACGAGTTCAAAGTTAGGAAACCTATTATCTAAGAAACTCAAGTGGATTATTGTTTTTCATGTTTTATTCACGGCTGTTATTTACTAAATTATTAGAGGGAGTCTCAGTCTATAGGTAAGCCCAAGTCTTTGGTTATCACTCAAATTGAGGAGGGATGAATTTTTTCTTGTTATTTTGATAGTGATACACTAGATGTCATGATAAATTTGTAATATCCAAGGGAGGTTATCTAGAGCTGGTGAGGATCATCCAATTACAAAGACCATGTATCATGGTAAGATAGAATTCCCTGATTGTATTGGAGTAATTAATTTGAAATCTGATTAGGAATAGTATTATTAGGCTTCATCTAACACTTAGCTTGAGGAGGGATGAGTGTGTTATTTTTATTGTACTAGTGAGGCATTGGTGGTCGTAGTATGAATGGCGCATGCCAGGGTGGTCAGCCAAAGTCAGGAATCATCATAGGTGAAACCTAGAGCCTGTGAGGATAATTATACCACAGAGAGCATGATTCTATTAAAGGAATCATCCTATTATAGTTTTGGAGAAGGTAGAATATAATATTATTAGATGGAGTCCCAATTATCAGAAGTTTCTCATTATCATATGTAGACCTCATCTCAAAGGAGTTCACCTAATTTTATTCCTGAAACTGATTGGTTAAGTAATAATATGGATGAAAAGTCTTTAAAAATTTGGGGTTCTAGTAACAATACAAAGGGTAAACTCAAGTATATGAAAGGATTATCTAGAGAGAATAAAGATAATCCCCTGATGGATATCAATAATGATTTGTCTAAGTTGGAAGTGGAAGTAGTCTCCATGAATGTTGGGTGCAAGGAGTAGCTCAAGAAAAGAGATTTTAAGAAAATTAAGGGAGAATAGTAATAATATTTTGGAAATGTGGAATTCCAACCCTTTTTATGTGAATTTAACATGTAACATACTAGGTATCATTAAAAGTGTAAAAGTTTTATCTAACCCATTTAATTGATTTTTTGTTTTTGTAATTTGGGGATTTTTTGGGTTTGTTGGTTGTGTGGGTTCAAAATCTACCTGAAAAAGTATTTTTTTGAAAATATCAACAAAATGGATTTGAGATTATGTGTGTATAAGTATATATGTGTGTATATAAATAGAGTGGTTTAAATGAACTATTCACTTTTATCCCAAAGCGGCAGGAGGTTTGGTAACTGGAACCAAGGTATAAAAGCTTTGTACATGGAACACCTTTGAGTAAACTCGTTGAATAGTATAAGTTCCACACTATAAGAGAAACATGCAACTCTATCCCCAAGACGATTTTTGATCAAAATTATTGGTAGAAAGTCTAAGTACCCAAGAATTTTTCAAACACCCACATTCAAAAGAAAAAGTATAATATCCTTGGAATGTCGTTGATCTTAATGGATAAGAAATAGTAGATTAGTCACTAAGAACACTAATAGAAATTTAAGCTATATCCCCAGATCTATATTCATAGTTTTATAGATTCATGGATATAGTATGTTTATAGCCATGGTTTAATTAACAAACTATGGAAACTCTTTTTTTTCACATAAGTGTCGGGCTCCTCTTCCCCTGATACACGACCCCTCCTCCCTCAAACTCTTCGTTCCCTCCTCCTCCCTCGAGCTACTCCCTGCTGAACGCCACTGCGACCTCCTCCTTCGAGTTCTCCATGACCTCTTCCCCACCGAATGCCACCGCTCCTCCCCCAATCTGAGACCCTCTTCCTCCCTCTACCTCTCTGCGCCCTCCTCCTACATCGACCTATCCACAACCTCCTCCCCGCCGAACGCAGTTGCTCCTCCCCCGATCCACGTTCTTCTAAACCCTCAACCTCTCTCATGATGACGTGACTCATCTCCAACTTGGAAACCCTTCTTCCTTGCCATTGTCATGAGTTCCTCCTCCAATCGGTGCATCAGCTAAATCATGACCTTCCACGAGCGGGATCCACATGAGTCGACCCTTACACTTTCTACGAATATCGTTGCAGTTACTTCTTCACAAAATCTGCTCTCCCAATCAATTAATACCTATCTCCAGTGATCATTCAACTATTCTTATGAAATCCATGGTGATTTCAAGGTTCCCCCTACTACAAATGTGTCAGTGGTATGATCAGTATGGTTCTAGTTCATCAGTCCTTGTTAAGAGTCTTCCTTTCATCTTTATTTATTACCTTATATTGTTCTTCCCCTGATTTTGGTGTTTTTTCTAGGTATTTGAATATGTAATTTCTGAAGATAATTAATTAAATCACACTAATAGTGTGTATTTTGTGTGCAATAGATAAAAGAAACTTATAGAGGAATAATGCGTATTGATACACACTTTTTCAATGGCAGTATGTCACGAGACACATTTATTTATGGATTTTAGAAAAATTTTATGAAATAAATGTTTTATTGGGATTTATAAATTTGGGATTCTACTTATAGTATGTGATGGTGTATGAAATTATTTTTCTATACCACATTTTTCATGGTTTCTATTTCGTTATTCCATATGGTGAGTATTCTATTATTTTTTCCAAATATATGACTTTATTTTAAATATATGACATATATATTTCTAGGGAATTTGAAGAGATAATGGATCTTTGTCATAGAAACTGGTTGGTATGACCTTTTATTTATATTGTATGTATAATTAATATTATTGGTATTTATTCATTGATTATTTTAATCCTTTTTTATGAAATTTCTACAAGTTATTTTATATTCATGTTATTATTTCTATTCATTCGAAATAATTTTTTGACATTCTCTAACTCTATAATTGTGATGGTATATTGTTATACTAATAGTAACCAAAGGATACATAGCTTCCTAAATAGTATATTTAGTTCCACTTTAGTTGAACATTTATCAGTGGACCATCATATAGTTCACAAGGTTGCGTGAGCTGATGATTTGTTGTGCTATCTAAAAATAATTTTTTTAACTATAAAATGTAATTTTAAATGTGAAACATTTTTGAATTAAAATTTCATTACAGAAATCATCTTAAAATGAGTTTTTCGAAACAATTTTTTAAAATTGAATTTTTTGATTTTCCATAGGCTATTTTAAATATATTTGTTCATGGAACTCATGTGTACATAGTAGGCATGAGATGGCACATTAAATTGTTCATAAAAGTTTCTCTTAACTGATTTATTGATATAACATAACGTAAGTTTTTTTAGAAATTTATTGGTCTTATTAATCTCATGTAGTAGATGCATTATTTATAATGTAAATATTCTCATGTATTATCACTCTTTTGTTGACTTCCCCATGATTTTTTACTATTATTTGATTATATATGATCTACATGTCATGAATTTCTATTATAAGATGGGTTGGTTAGGTCAGGATGATATTCCCATTGGGTTTTGTAATGATCTCACAATCTTGGGGCCTTGGAAGGTTCCCATAAGGTTTTGAGATGGATTTTAGGACTCTTAGGTTTTCCTATGACAATGATATTATTTAGGGGATTCTAATAAGTATTTTTGAAATATAAGTCATAGTTTTGATTAGGTCATGGTATGGACATCAGATAGTGTGAGAAGCATTTTGATGATTGATTGGTGGTAAAGTGTTTCATAATCAACCTTGAGGTTAATGAGTTAATTGTTGTAGGTTAGACATGGGTTGTTTTGATTTATGGATTAACCCCAAATTGGGAAGATAGTCCCTATATGTAATAATATATACAAGGTATGAAACATTTGGAAAAGAGAAGAGTGAGTCTCCCCCATTTTAGTTTTTCATTTTCTAGAATGATATAAATAGTCTAATTATGAAGCCTTTGAGAAGGGTTTTGGTTTAGTGGTATACCATAGATATAGATTTGACTTTTATTAATACCCCATGTATCATAATTCCACCTTTATGAGAGTTGGTATTATGGATGACGTTGGGAATCATGATAAAGATCATCAATAGTGAATCCTATTTTTACTTTTAATCCTTCATGAAATGAATATAATATTCCATGTTAATTAATGTGAATCTACCTATAGTTCTTTTCCTTGTTGGAGAATAGACATATAATGATGAATTATTTAGATCAAGGATCAAAGGTTCATTCGACTAATAGACATGAGGTTATATTTTTATAGATTCTTTTAGTCCATTAATGATTAAATATAGTAAGAAAATATTAGTGGAATAAAATATTAAATGTGAGTATTTTTTTATGTTTAATATGATAGGTTGGTGTATAGCTATAGTGACTAAAAATCATATAATGAGAGCATTACCTTATGATGAAATTCTATATGTGGTAAAAAGTAGGATATTATCAATGGGTAGTATTGAAAATAGTTTGGGTGATGACTTGTGAGGTGAGATGGATTATAACATGAAATTAGGGTTTTATTATTTAATACGATAGATTTAATTTTTCACTAATCATGTTCCTACCACTTCAATTTTTAGGTTTAATTAATGATGATTCATCAGATCACTGGCACTTTGTTGAAGTCTCCTGGGACCCATTCATGTGTTTTGCAGCAACCAGAGTCAAAGGCGATTCACCGCGTATTCATAGGTAAGAATATATATAATAATTTCTCCCATTATATGTATATCCGCCCATGGAAGCACGGTTACATATAAGGGTCCAGATGTGCTTATGTATATATATGGAAAACAAATATGTGTGTTGGTGATAATGGGATTATGCTTGTAAGAATATATATATAAGGATCCTCTTGTTCATGTTCAAGGCCATGCATACACATACATAGGGGTTAGGGCGTCCTTATGAATATTCAAAGGTGAATATGCCTGGAGGATGGATGAAGCAGCTTAGAGTTGTTGCTGATAAAAGTGTCATGCGCCGAGAGTGTCTTGTCTCATTTGAGGTAGGGTCCCTCTCCTAGCCTCTTTAATTCAAGAATGTTTTAAATTTCATTTAGTTTCATTCTTAATTCTACTCGTTTATATGAAATTGCAATTCTTGAATAAGTGTTAGTTAAGATAATTGCTTTGTTTGACAAAAATTTCATGGTTTTGTAATAAAACCCCTCCAATGGAGGTGCGCTGTCCGCTAAAACTCACAATGGTATACCTTTATTGACATTATTTCATTGATGTTTTCCTTATACTTGATGTTTTTGTTAGTCGTAAAGCACACATCATACTTGATCTTTTTTATATCCCTGTAGGGGATTGCCCTCTTTTTATTAAAAAGATTGTTTGAACCAAAACACCCTTTAAGTGCAGTGAGACTTTTAAGATAGAATTGCCCAAGCATGCAAGTGCTGTAACGACCAAGTCACCACTAAGTGACCCCCTTTTATCTTATAAAGGGAATAGCCATGTTTTAATGAATTGAATGAGTTAAATGGAACCGAACATGGTAAACTTGGCATATGAGCGGTAATTCATCATGTAGTGAATTATGTAACAGTTATACCTCCTTTCTAAAGTTTAATTGGATGTCATGAAATAAATAGAGTGGATTATTCATGGTGACTTTCACTCCACCTTTAAAATTTCTTAAAGGAAAGTGGTAAATGTCCAATTATAACCAAACAAATCCTAAGTGTTTGACTTGCTTTATATAAGGGATTATCCAACTAGGTAGTTTCCCTCTTGACTATTGCACATTCTAAGTGTTTTCTTTCCACTTTAAATCCAATCACCTTGTTTTGATAATGTAAATAGAATTATTTTTATGGAATGGCCTATCATGGAAGAAAGCCTTTTTGTGAGTGTTTAAATTAATATGACCTTGTTAGAATAAAATGAAAAGTTATTCTTACTTGAATTAAAAGACATGTATTTGAGTGTTTTCTATGTTTTTTTTTCATTAAGTGGTTGAAGTGGAATGAAATGTGGAGGGTGGCATGTGGGTGTAGGGGGGATGTGCATGGGTGGTGCAAGGGGGGAGGGGGGAGTTGTAGGGGGGCTATGCAGGGGTGGTGCAAGGGGTGTGCATGGGGGATGTGCAGGGGGTGTGTGCAAGGGGACAGGGGGGGGGTGTAAGGGGTGTGCAAGGGGGGGTGCGGGGGAGGGGTGGAGGTGCGGGGGGGTGCAATGGGGCATGGGTGTTCAATGGGGATACAATATTAGAAACAATGGTTATATTTAGATTCTATATCAATGAAATATAAAGTTTCTAAAAAGGTAAGTAAATGTATCACCATCATAATGTTTATTGAAGCTAAGGAAACATTTCTATCACTTTTCAATGGAAATTTGTCTATAAATGAATAATAATTGAAAATGGGAGTTTTTAGGAGGTTGTTATTATAGAAGTGGTCTTTGCACTAGAATAATTATATTGGAACTCTATGGATGTCAAATATTTATAACTATATGTTAAAGATAATAGTATTCAAGAACTAGATAGTTTTCTTGTAAAGGATAATAAAGTGTATGGAGATCTAATTCCGAAGTTACAAAAGGGATTTGAAGAAATGTTAAAATCTCTTGAATATGTTATGTATTATCTAAATCTATAATGATGGGAGTAAGTGGTGAAATAGATAAATCAAGAAGTCACCCAAGTTGAATCATTACATGTTTTTAGGAAAATAAGAGTAGCTACCACACAAACTAATGATGATAATATTACTAACAAAAAGACATAGAATTGTGTCAAAATAACTTTAATTGATCTGCTAATTTTTTTCACTATAAGCTCATGGAGGAACATGATAGACTATCCTGATAAATCTGTTGGTACTCATGCATATTTATCTATTACCCATGGTTTAAAAAAAATTCTGTACAAATATGGGTGTGATTAAATAATGAGACTCCATACATATCATCCAATTTGGATATGATCATGAATAAAATACTTGGATCTCTAAATAAAGCTCAAGATCATATTTTGTTGTCCAAAAATAGAAAATAAGAAAAACTAGATATACTACATACAATAGAAAGATAAGATGATTTATTTGTCAATAATAGTGATACTAGACATTTGGATAGAAGTATAGTGAATGTTGGAATAATAACGTCATGACTAATGGAAGTGAAGAGGATGTTGAAATAGAGATGAAATGCCTACACTATGGAAGAATAGTCTAGACCATGGACCATTGAAAATCGGCCATTAACTTCATGACAGATGGAAGTGAGATAAAGTAACAAATGAAATCAATTCAGGAAAGGAATCATAGAATTCATTTAATTAAAGATATCCTAAAAGAAGAAGAGTAGTACTGACTTCTAAATAATGGTATTCTAAATAATACCAAAGATATCCTAGAAGAAATAATGGTGCAGGAGGGGGGGAGTGCTGGGGGTTGGGGGGTAGTGGTGTTGGGGGGGCAGTGGGGGTGGAGGTGGGGGCAGGGGATAGGGGGGGGGGGTGTTGAGGGCTGGGTGGAGGGGATGGGGGGGGGGGGTGTTGAGGGCTGGGTGGAGGGGATGGGGGGGGGGGAGGAGTTATGCAGGGGGGATGGTTTAGGGGGGATGGTGCTGGTGGGGTGGTGCAGGGGGAAGTGGGGGTGGGGGTGTAAGGGGGATGGGGAGGGGGGTGGGGGTGGGGGTGGGGGGGTGTGAGGGATGGGGGGAGGGGCTGGGGGGGGGGGGGGTACTGGGGGCTGGTGCGGGGGGGGGGGGGGGGGTGCTGGGGGATGGTGCAAGAGTGGGAAAACTATTTTAAAACCTAAACCATTAATTCCTAAATCATTAGAGTCTTTAAAATATTAAGAAGAAACTAAATAACCAACATTATAAACTGAAAAAATTAGAGTTGGATAATGAGTGAATTAGTTGGGGAATGTTGAAATTCAACCACAAGAACATGGGGAAATAGTTGATGGGTGTTAAAATCTGGATAAAAGTGATTTTATATGTTCAAAATATAGAAATTTAACATATTGGAAAGATTTTTATAAATATTATTATATTATTTATGGAAAAGTGTCAAGAAAATACAGGAGATTCAAGAGTTTAGATAAAGACATAACAACCCTCAAAGATAGACACATTTAACCCATCCAATGAATAATGAAATTGATATTTCTTATTGACACTGAAATAATAGGTGGAAGATGGCCTTGATGTGTCCATTAGATAAATAACCTCATTCTCACTTATAAATAGATTGATCTAAAACAAAATTATAATATATCATAATGGGTTTTATTAATTAATTGTTTTATATAGTGATGGTGTTTAGACTACTATGGTGTGGTTGAAGAGACATTCCCCCATCAAAATCCATGGATTTAAATGAATTTTTATTTTCATTTCTCTAGTGTGATTTTCATGAAATCAGATTGTTTCCATATGAGTAGTAGATTATTATCCATGCACCTTTAAATTTTATCATGCTTTTATCTATTAATTTGGTTTACAAATAATACTACCACAATTTTCATTCATTTCTAATATGATGCATGGGAGTGAGGGGTGATAAAGAAGTGATAAAGCAATCTCAATCACTATGGGTAGGTGAAAGTAGTGTATCAAAAATCATTTTTTTCACTACATAACCTAACACACAAAAGAGAGAGTGAATGGATTGAGATCTTGGGTCATTCCTGGGTATTATTTAGGGGGTGAATTTATTTTATAAGATATTATTATATAATTAATGAGATAATTATATAAGGGAACCCTTCATTATATTCATCATTTTTCACTTTTATTTTATTTATTCCATGTACTTGTGGTTCCACTCCTTCATTATTTCATTATTTTAAAATTAATAGTGTCATATTAGTGTAGGAGTGAGGATAATGAATGATTATATCCTTCCATTCACTTGTGGTTCCCTATCTCTTTTCACCATAAAATGTAGTATTTTTAATTTTATATTGTATTAAATTTCTAGATTGGAGTTGAAAATTAGTGGAAATCATG
Organism: Viscum album; assembly: GCA_963277665.1. NCBI lineage: Eukaryota > Viridiplantae > Streptophyta > Magnoliopsida > Santalales > Viscaceae > Viscum > Viscum album. Next base: position 913,563,349 of record OY728164.1, on the reverse strand, counting down.
TTTTGAGGTCTTAATCAGATCTACCTATTGAATTAGAAATGACTGGTGTTTTTCATGCTGCACTTTGATCATCCTTTTGGAATAATAATTTTGTTTAAGGGAATTCATATTAAAGACTATCTATTAATGCCTATTTTATAGAATGATTTAAATTTCTATTTCATATAATCATGCTCAGTTGAATATTCATTTGATTAACTTGGATAGAGGGATGGAAAATGCTTATTTACATGATTGTTAGGTTGGTCTGGGAGGAATATGAAGAATTTTCGTTGATGAAGTGAAACAATTCTAATTATGGAAGAGTTGAAAAAGTGGATGTTGCAACAGGATTTTCTGTATGGAGTTTTTCTGCGCTTTCTGGCTCATACGGTGAGTCCTTTTCCTCATTATATTGATTTTTATTATTAGTCATGTTTGTATCCACTTTCAATTATTTGATGGTGCATGATCATTGTACCTCATATTTTCATTATATCTTGAACCTTCGAATTTTTTCCTGGGGTATGGGTTAGAAAACCAACTCACTCATTTTTTCACTATTTTAGTTCATTCATTTTGAATTGAATATTTACCTATTAGAAATAGTGATCTTAAAATGGGTGTTGTGCAGCCTGTGGTCTACAGTTTTTATTGCTGGCTTCAAAAAAGAAATTTTGACTTCTGATTGTGTGCCGGTACAAGTTAAAATTTTTAATTGATATAATTACTATATATTCAACTTTTTAAATCTTATTGTATCTGCTGTAATATTTTCAAGCAGATGATTTATTGTAAGAACAATTTTTCCAGGATGGGGGAGGGAGGCTTTGTAGAGGGAGGGGTGTCCAAGAGGGGGGTGTCCATAGGGGGATGGGGTGTCTTGGAGGGGGGGGGGGTGTTTTGGGGAGTGTCTATGAGGGGGGGGGGGTCTAGGAGGGAGGGGTGTTCGATGGAGTATCCATAAGGGGGGGGGGGGTGTCCAGCAAGGTGTCTGGGGGGGGGTCCAGGGGAGTGCCTAGGAGGGAGGGGGTGTTCAGGAGGGGGGTGGGGGTGCAAGTGGCAGGGGAGGGGTGAAAGGTGTGTAGAGGGTGTGTTAGGGGAAGGTGGGGGTGAAGGGGGGGGGGTGTGCAGGGGCAGGGTGGGTGAAAGAGCTTCTTGATAAAAAAAATAAAAAAACATCATGAGTTTTTAAGAATAATATAAATGAAGTTGATTCGATGCTTGGGTTATTAATTATAGCTTAAATCATTGTGATTTGAGCTGAATGAGTGATGTTTTAAAAATAAAGAGCTTTATTAATGATCACTTTACTTAGTATTGGAAGTGGCTGGTAGGGGGGAGGGAAAACTAGAAACGGGGTGGTTTGTAGGAGAGTGGTCTGTAGGGCAGGGGGAGGGGGGTAGGGGGGAGGGTGGAGGGGGTAGGGGGAAAGGGGAATGGGGTAGGGGGAGGGGGGAGGTCTGCAGAGCAGGGGGGTATGGGGGTGGGTAGAGGGGGCAGTGGGAAGGGGGGAGTTGGGAGGTCTGTAGAGAAGGGGGCTGGGGGTGGTCTGCTGGGGGGTCTCCAGGGTTGGGGGCGATGGGGAGGGTGCATGTGGGATGCAAGGGGGGAGAGGGTGGTGGTTTGTAGGGAAGGGGGTTCAGGGGGGTATGGGTGAAAGGGGGGAAGTGGGGCAGTGGGGGAGGGAAAACTGGTAGGGGAGAGGGTGTAGGGGGTCTACAGGGGGGTCTGCAGGGCAGTGGGGAGGGTTCAGGTGCGGTGCAAGGGGGAAGGGGGTGGGACAAGGGGGGTTCAAGGGGGGGGTGGGGTGGGGTAGTGGGGAAGGGGGTTCAAGGGGGTGGGAAATGGGTTAGGGGTGTAGTTAATCTCTATAGTTTTCTTTAATCTTAGATAAGGTTGAATAACCATTACAATCCATATCTAACTCCCCCATTTATTCATGATTAGGTTTATTCAAATATGTCCTCATATTTACAACAGATTTATTTCACAAAATCATGGATTGATATCACTTGAAACAAATCAGATTTTGTATGATACCACTAGTTGTTATTGGTATGGCTTTAACACCTTTTTCTTCTAAAAATCCAGGCCGTTATGTCTACTTTTTTTCATTATAGGTTATAAAGAGAGATTTGGATCCTACAATCTGTCCTCCTTTTGGTGGGTTGATTCCAATACCACATTACATGAATTTACCTGTACATAGCTAGTGTAACGCCCCGGATACAGAAGCCACTCAATGGGTGCCCCGAACCTGGTTGGTCACATAACCTCAAGCGCATTTCCCCAAATGCCAGAAGCTGCTGACTAGCAGCGAGGGCCCTGGTCTGATAGTGGGGAAACTATGCCCTCATTTTTAAAAGTTTAGCACAACGGAAACTATATATAACATACAACAGCAGAAGCGGTAACAATATACAACTGAAATGGACAACTGAAGTAAAGAGAATTAGCAATCATATATATAAAGATGCAGCATGTCACTAACTCTATGAAAATAGCCAGAACATGATACACTGCAATACAATACAATAAAAATCAAAATATAAGGTACAACCAAACAAAAAAAAGTAGAGTAAACAGAATGCAGCAGCATCACAAGCCTAAGCTCGGTCCCATGCTCTCCTACTCCTCTACTACAATCATGTACCTGTATAGGGACCCTTTCCCCTGTCGACACCTATAGAAACGTAATCTGTTTGGGTCAAAGACATGACCCAAACAGGGTGTGAAAAATAAATCCCAGTAGGCACCCACCAAAGGCCTGTACCCAACTGTCAGTGAAAATGTGCTACAACAGTGTACAGTAGTAAATGCAATAAACTAATAAGTACTCAAAAGTAACTAACTCTACCAGTTATATTGCCATTTTAATATTCAAATAACCATGCCAATCCTGTGCTTTAACTTGGCAGGTGTAGCATATGAAGATCACCATGGTGAATATTCATGATAACACTATCCTTTGAAATACAATCATTACCCTTAGGTAATCAAAATCAAAACCCGCAGGTGTCTGCCCACATGCATAATGAATATTTCTTATAGGCATACGAGGTGTCTCCCACAGGCACAAAATCTACTGCCCACGAGCATCAGAAGAGTTTCCCATAGGCTAAAAGAACACTTCCCACAGGCTATACAAGTAACCGGGCGAAGCCCAACATATAAGAAAGAAATTATATACAATTTCTCTCAAGGAAATTTAAAGCATGCTAAAATTCACGGTATACCCACAGGTATCCTGGCCAAATAGCTAAAAAGAGGAACGCACCCCTGGGGTTGTCCTGGATCCAAGAAATGATCCCAAATAGCAATTTTAACTTATCAAAAGTTTATATAAGAAATTATAGATAACTTTCAGCAAGGTCTATAACCATACGACACCCCAAACATGGGTTCATAGCACAACGGTACACAAATTCAACTCAACAGTTGAAAATAAACACCAGAACACCTAACTCGATCCCCAATGATTGATATAAGAGAACGAAGCCTCCTGAAACACATGATAAAGGCATAGATCTGAGATAAACAAATACATTCTCAACCTCAAATAACTTCCCCTCAAGAAATAATTGGTAAAAACGACTCAAGGAGAAGGAAGCTCTTACCCGCGCGGTTCCAACAAGATCGACGGTAGAAGAATCCGATTCTCGATGTGCGGTCAGAGGCTCTCCCAATATCCAGCCACCTCTCTCAAGCTCCTCCGGCATTCTAAGATTCCTCTATTCAAAGAGGAGTCTACTTCCCATTTTAAGCGAAAAAAACAAACTACACGGCATGTACTCTCATGTACACGGTGTGTACTTTTCATTTTTTTAAACTGTTCCTCTGGAATATTCATTCCACCGTGACACTATTCATCCATCGACATGAGTACACGACGTGTATTCCTGAATACACACCATGTACCATCGCTCAGCTGGAAACCGCCTTCGCCGCCTTACTGTTCACCTGCCGACTGATTACACGACATGTAAATACCCAGTACATGGCATGTAGTTGGTTTTTACACCTTTCATCACCGACAGGCCTACACGCCCCGTGTACCCATCATACATGGCCAAAGTAAACGACGTATGGAAAAGTACACGTCGTGTATCCATAAAATTTGGGATTTTTCACCATTTTTCTTATTTTTTCAAAAACACTTAAGGAAAAAGGAAAAGAAGAAACCTGTACCTCAAAACTAAGAACTGGGTTCTTACAGCTAGATTCAATATGATATTTTAAATTATATTAGATATATCCAAATACACCACATTTCATCAAGACTCTATAAATAGATATTGCTTTCTTCTACATTTAGGTAAACTCAAAACAATGAATAACCACTTTTGTGATTCATATTTTACTTAAAATAACACGATGTCATGTTTTTAATGTAGGAACAACTTCCAAGAGAGCATATTGATCAAGAAAAGCACATCACTTATTACGATATCTTACAATATTAAATGTTCCTAATTTATTTTGTTATACAATAACTTTAATTTATTTCTAGATTTATGTTTCTGTTGGACTATAAGGTTGTTGATGTATCAACCAAGTCTTTTTGTGCTAGGAAAGGATAACAGTTTGGATCATTCATACATGAATGTATCAACTCTCTATCCCTGCACCATCCTTATCGATAATGAAAATATTATAATAACATATAGTAGCATACAAATGACAATTTACTAGACCATTACCTAAAACCAAACCTCCTCATAGCTTTGAAAATCTGTCTAGGAAGGAAGGGGGGTTTGTTTAGGGTGTGGGGGGGGGGGGTCTTTTGGGATGTCCAAGAGGGGGGGGGGGCTATCCAGAGGGGTGTCCAGGAGGGGGGGGGTGTCCAGGGGGTGTAAGGTGGGTCTGCAGGTGGGTGAGTGGGGGGGGGGGGTGAAAGTGGGGTCTGTAGGAAGGAGGGGGGGTCTGTCTAGGAAGGAGGGGGGGGGGGGTGGTCTGTAGGGGGGGCTGCCCAAGGGGGTGTCCAGAAGGGGGTGGGTTTGTCTAGGAAAGAGGGGGGTCTGTAGGGGGGGGATATCCAAGGGGGTGTTCAAGAGGGGGGGGGGGTGCAAGGTGGGTCTACAGGTGGGGGAGAGGGGTGCAAGGGGGGTCTACAGAGGGGAGGGGGTGTGTAGAGAGGGTGGGGCAGGGGGGGTCTGTCCAGGGAGGGGGGAGTGCAAAGGGAGTGGGGTAGGGGGTCTGTCCAGGGAGGGGTGTGGGGTCTATCTAGGTGTGATGGGAGGGGGGGGGGGTCTATCCAGGAGAGAGGGAAGGGGGTGCAAGGGGGTCTATGGGGGGGGGGGGGTTCCATAAATGAATTTAAATGTCTGCAAATAACATCAAACATGTGAACAAAATACATTCAAGGTAATATTTTTGACATATGACATAAATGAGATCAAACTTCAAGAAAGTATTACCTATGAAAATGTGGTATGAACCAAGTTGGATTTTTAAGCATTGAAAATCAACAAGCTGAACTTTTTGACATGTCTTCCTATAGTGTGTATCTTCAGTACTATATTATAATTTGTTTTGAAATTTGAAGTTTGAAATAATTAAATAACATTGAAACATCCACTACCTTTATTTTCACACTGAAACATATGTTATGAATGTATGTCGTTTTGAGTATTAATGTATTTTTGTTAAACTATAGATTAAATTTATTGACTTGTAAGTTTCTTTTCACTTTGATAAAATGAAGGGTTTTGATCCTGGATACTAGGTTATAGGGTTTTCCATAATTGGATTTTATAGAAATACAACATCATGGAACACAAAATCTATGGAATATTTTGGAGGAGTGGATCATTTTATTCTATCTCGGTTATTAGTTTCTTTACTTGTAATGGATATCACTTTGGATACATGTTTTTGAAAACTAGATTATGTACTCTGTTTAACCAGTCAATTATGTATTTTATTTGACAAGTGATTTTTTTTATATCATTGGAACACGTATTTTAGGGGTCTCCCTGTATTTTATAGGGTTGTCTTTCAGATGTTGTCCAGGAGGGGGGATGTCCAAGAGGGGGGGGGGGTTCAAGGGGGTTTGCAGCGGGGGTGTGGAGGGAGAGGGGTATGGGGTCTATCTAGGGAGGGGGGGGGGGTATGTCTAGGGGTGAAGGGGGCTTTGCCGGGGGGAGGGTGGTATGCAGTGGGGGAGGCACAGGGGGTCTATCTAGGGTGAAAGGGGGGTCTGTCAGGAGTGCAAGGGGGTATGCAGGGGGGAAGGGGGTGTGAAGGGGGGAGGAGAAGGGGGTGTGCCGGGGGGAGGGGCAGGGGGTGTGTCCAGGGTGCAAGGGGGGTCTGTTAGGGGTGCGGGGGGGGGGGGGGGGTTGTATAGGGTGAAAGGGGATCTGTAGGGGGTGTAAGGGGGGTCTGTCCAGGGTGCAAGGAGGGTCTATCCAGGGGTGCACGAGGGGTCTATCCAGGGGTGCAAGGGGGTCTGTAGGGGTGCAAGGGGTGTATTTACAGTGGTGCAAGGGGGGTTTCCAAGGTGAAGGGGGGTCCGTCCAGGGTGCAATCCAAGGTGCAAGGGGGGCTGTCCAGGGTGAAATCTTGGGTGCAAGGGGGGTCTATCCAGGGGTGCAAGGGGGTCTGTCTAGGGGAGTAAGGGGGTATGCATGGGTGAAAGGGGGTCTGTCCAGGGTGCAAGGGAGGTCTATACAGGGGTGCAAGGGGGGGGGGTGTCCAGGGTGTAAGGGGGGTCTGTCCAGGGGTGCAAGGGGGTCTATCCAGGGGTGCAAGGTGGGTCTACAGGGGTGCAAGGGGATCTGTCCAGGGGTGCAAGGGGTGTCTATCCTAGGGTGTATGGGGTCTTTCTCGAGTGTGTGTGTGTGTGTGGGGGGGGGGGTTGTCCAAGGTGCAAGGGGGTCTATAGGGGGAAGGGGTCTTTAGGGGGTATGGGAGTGTGCAGGGGGGAGGTGGGGTCTGTCCAAGGGGGTCTGTCTGGGGGGGGGGGGTTATGAAATGGGAAGGGCTATAACAATGGTTTCAAACTGTGGTTATATCCCTATATCCATGATTGAAACTGTGGCTAAAAGCCCTATAGCCATGGTTTGAGCCGTGGATAAAGACATATAGCCATGGTTCAATAAACCGTGGCTATAACCTATACCCAAGTTTTTTGGAATTATATCCACAATTCCAAACCATGGATATTGCCTAAATTTATAGTAGTGAAAATATAAGGAAACTTGGACATAAATAAGGAAGTGAGGATCCTTTACTTGGAAGTCTGACTCCAAAGGATTGAGAGAGGCTTGTGAGAGGCTTATTGGGAGCTTGGGGTGACTTGGGAGGGTTCTAGAGAGAGGAGGGAAGAGGTTGATTAACATATAAAGGATTTGAGTAAAGAGAAAGTGGGATATTGGGTGGGTTTATATAGTAAAATAGAGGGAATTCATTATTATTTAGGTTTTGGGAACCACACATTAAACTAATAAAAACCACAAACCATCCCATGGTTTTTCCCATGGTTTTTGACAAAGGGGAGTGGAAAAATTTATTTTACAAGGAAACTATCAAAAAATATTAAAATATTAGGCTTTTTTATGTGGAGGTGAGTCATACTCTCAAGAAAATCAATTTAAAAAGTTAAAATGTTTTATAAGTATTGGAGGGTCCACTAAGGCCCCATAAAATTAACCAAACAAATATAAAATCAAATTATTTTATTGGTATAACATATATTGGAAAAATATACCATTTATAGTATTTTATTACATCACTATTGGGTCATTATGATGTCATAAAACACATTATATATTAAAATAATATTTAATTTTAACCCAAAAATTAAACTGTCCCAGAAAATTATGAAAAATTCACCATTGGATAATTTCAACATCCTGATTCCAAAAATAATATTTATTTTATCTAAATAATTTTCTAAAAATATGAATTTATACTTTTAAAATAAAAATCAACATTTATAAAAAATTCATGGTTTTGACAAAAACTGTTTTCAAACCTTAAAAAAATTACAATTGTATTCCTAAAAATTATACAATCAGTTATATTTAATAAAAATTAATTTAGTAATGATATTTTATTAAAATTTTATTTAATTTAAAAATACATTAATTCATCGAAATAGATTTCTTAATTGAATATTTACTAAAAATATTATTTGGTATTTATAAAATATTTACAAAGTAACAATAATAAAATGAATGTATATTCTTTATTCTATACAAAAATAATGAACATAATCATAGTGATAGGGTATTGTTACATAACCCCTTATAACACCCACATAAGACCTATAGGTAAATTGTGTGATGGTGACAGACTCTTGGGGTGGCTTAGATAACATCACTTGGGTGGTAATCACTATTAACTTTCAATTCTATTGTAGGCGGTTCCGTTCAAGATTAATGTGTTGAATATCAGCTTGGGATTGGTCAAGAGAAAAGCCTATTTACACAACCTCCTTTCTGAGCTCTAACAAATGGGCTTTGTATGGAGAAATTATACTGGATGATGCCATCTCTTCCTTTTTCTGAGTAAATTGGATTTGTTAAAGCCCTATATTTATACTAATCATGTGATCACTATTCAACAACTATATTAGAAATAGTAACGATTCTTAACGGTATTTTAAAATCCAAAAAACATAAAACCAAAGAAGTGAATATTCTTTATATAACCATTTTACATAATAATACATTTAATTAGATCAAGAGGAATTTTCATTAATAAAAGTTTGGGTCATTACAATCTTTCCCCTTAAGAAATTTTTCCCTTGAAATTTCCTTTTCCCACACTAAAAAAGATGAGGTTAACTCTTCTTCATCACTTCCTCTGATTCCCATGTTGCTTCTTCTAACTTGTGGTTTGGCCACTACACCTTGACAAGGGGCATTGTCTTATTTTGTAGAAAATTTTCCCTATGATATAATATGTTCACCAACTTCTCTTCGTAGGAGAGGTCATTCTCCAATGGTACCACCTATGGATTGAGTACATGTGATGGGTAAGGTATGTACTTCCTCAAGAGTGATACATGGAGTACATCATGTACTTGAGATAGGTTCGGTGGGTGTGATAGTCGATAGGCCACTTCTCCAATGCAACGAAGGATCTAAAAAGGGCTAATATACCTTAGAATAAGCTTTCCCTTCTTCCCAAATCTCATAACTATCTTTCACAGTGACATGCGGAGGAATACCATGTCTCTGACATCAAACTCTAGGTCTCGTTGATGATTATTAGTAAAGCTCTTTTGTCGACTCTGAGCAGCTTTAACGTGCTGCTGGATGGTCTTAACCTTCTCCACCATTTCTTTGACCATTTCTGGACCTTGGAGTTTTCACTCCCCAACCTCATCCCAACTTTCTGGTGTTCTGTACCTATTCCCATAATGGGCTTCATAAGGAGTCATTTAGATGCTTTATTGGAAACCGTTATTGTAAGAGAACTCAAAAAGAGGAAGATGTTGATCCCATCCTCTTTTGAAGTCCATTGGGCATGCTCTCAACATGTCCTCAAGTGTTTGGATAGTCCACTCAGATTGGACATCAGTTTGGGGATGATAAGCCATACTAAAGTTTAACTCAGTATTCAGTACATGTTGAAGACTCTTCCAAAACTTAGAGGTGAATCTTGGATCTCAATCATATACAATAGATAATGGTACTCCATGCAGCCTTACCACTTATCTAATATATATCCATGCTAGTTGATCCAATGAGAAATCCTCTTGAATTGCAATGAAGTGTGCAATATTTGTAAGATGATCCACACCAACCCAGATATCATTGTTTCCTTTAGATTTCTTCAGAAGTTTGGTGACAAATTCCATGGTGATGTTCTTCCATTTCCATGCTGGCATGGGTAATGGTTGCATCTTCCCCTTAGACTTATGCCTCTTATCCTTCACTTGCTGACATACTAGGAACTTTGATGTATACTCAACGATCTCCTTCTTCATGTTATTCCACCAATAATGCTCTCAGAGATCTCAATACATTTTTGTGTTTCCTGGGTGAATGGAGAAATTCAAACTATGTGCATCATCCCAAAGTTCTTTCTTTAACTTCGGACTTGATGGAACACATAGCCTTTTCCCAAATCTCATAATTCATTCTTCATTAACATTGAACTCTGAGGATTTACCTTTTCTAATAGTTTCCACTTTATTCTGAATTTCCACATCATTATTTTGAGCATCCTTTAACATTTCCAAAAGAGACGGTTGGGAAATAATTTGTGAAAGGATTGATGATATTCCCTTCTTTATGAGTCACATGTCCATATTCATCAAATATAAGAAGATTGTATCCTTTTAAATTATCATAAATGATAGAATTGTTGGGTCATTTCTACTTAAATAATATGTCACCTTGTTCGCTTTCCCAGGGTGGAAATGGATTGAGCAGTCATAGTCTTTAATCATCTCTAACCATATTTGTTTGTGCATGTTCAACTCTTTCTATGTGAATATATACTTGAGGTTTTTGTGATCCATATATATTTCACACTTCTCCCCAAATAGGTAATGCCGCTAAAATTTTAAAGCGAATATTACTATAGCCAACTCCAAATCACGTGTTGGATAGTTTTTCTCATGAACTTTCAATTTCGATGAAGAATTGGCAATGAATTTGTCATTTTTCATCAACACACAACCCTTGCCCTTTTTTGAAGCATCACTGTATACCACAAAAAGTTCTCCACTTGTGGGTAGTGTGAGCACGAGTGTAGTGATAAGCCTCCTTTTCAACTCTAAGATATATTCACATTCATCACTCCAAGAAAACATGACTCCCTTCCGAGTTAGCTTAGAAAGAGGGTTTGAAAATAGTGATAAATTTCTCACAAATCAGCGATAATATCCAGCTAACCCCATGAAGATACGGATATTCGTCACTGATGTTGGCCTCGGCCATCCCTCAATTGCATCTATCTTGGAGGGATCAACATATATCCCATTTATTGTGATGATATGACTGAATAATGATTCTTCCTTCAACTAGAACTCACACTTTCCGTACTTTTCATAGATCTTATACTTTCGCAAGGTCTCTAGTACATTTCATAGATACTCTTCATACTCCTACTTGGTTTTGGATTATATTAGAATATCTTCTATAAATACTACCACAAATTTGTTGAGATAATCTCTAAAGACTCTATTAATCAAGTCCATGAAGATTTCTAGATCATTAGTGACTCTGAAAGGAATTAATGTGAATTCATGGTGCCTATATCTTGTACAAAAAGAAGTCTTGGGGATATCCTCCTTCTTCACCCTTACTTGGTAATATCTCGACCACAGATCCACCTTGGAGAAGTATTGTGCTCCACAAATCTGATAAAAAAAGTCATCAATTCGTGGAATAGGATACTTGTTCTTTATCATGATTTTGTTGAGCTCATGATAATCAATGCAAAGGCGTATTGACTCATCCTTCTTCTTGACAAAGAGGACTGGTGCACCCCATGGTGAAGCACTTGGGTGTATAAACCCTTTATCCAGATTCTCCTGTAGTTGTTTATTTATCTCCTCAAGCTTCACAACAACCATTCTATATGGAGTCTTGGATATTGGAAACACCCCAGGTATACGATCAATTGAGAATTTAACATCTCTTCTAGGAGGAAGACTAGGAAATTCTTTAGGAAACACTTAAGCAAATTCCCTCACAATAGGAATGTCTTCAAGGATGGTTTCTTCCTTAGACTCGATATTCTGAGAAAGATACGTGTGCTCATAGGTCAGTAATACCCACACTTGAGATGATGGTGCTAAAGAAGATTCATCCTCCTCCTTGCACTTGTACAAAATCATGGGTTGATTTTCTATATTGAGAATGATTTCCCTCTCATGACAATTTATGTTGGATCTATATAGGGAATGCCAATCCATGCCAATAATTGCATCAAATTTCACCAAAGGGAGTATGATGAGGTTTTATGGAAAGTTCAAACCACAAATTGTGATAGGAGATGAGTTATATTCATGGGATATAATGATTGCATCATTTTCCATTCTTACTGACATCTTTACTTCCATGATTTGTAGTGGTGTTGGGATAGTTCTACTAAACATTTTGTATATAAAAGAATGCATAGAACAAAAATCAAAAAGTATATTTGATATTATTGAATGAATAACTAGAGTACCTATCAACACTTCATTTTCAGGGTTCACTTCAGTGGTAGTGATGGAAAAATATCACCCTTGCTACCTTGGAGGTTGTTGGTTGCCTCTGAAAACCATTGGCTTAGGGAACTAGTTTGAAAAGTTCCCTAGTACTTTACTGTTGAAGCAATGAACAATGAATTGAGGGTCAAATGAAGCATTCCTCTCCTCTGTCGCAACAATAGGTTTTTCTTTTCAGCATTTAATGGCTATGTGCCCTTCTCTTTTACACCTGAATCATTTCCTCATCCCTTTTAGTCAATTTTCAGGCTTCTTCTTTCCGCACCATTGAAAAGTGGGGTGCTGGGTTTTCTTAGCACTGTTGGATTTATCTATCAGACTGCCATAATTTAATTCCACCTTATTCTTCTTATCCCCATGATACCCCTGAGATTCGCTGATCTCCATTTTGACTTTTAGGGCACATCAGACAATTTCCTCATAGCTCTCAAAGTAATGGATCGTTAGGGCTTTCCATAGTCTAGGTTTTATCCCACCAAAGAAGAAATCAACATTTCATTTGGGGGTAACAACAAAGCCAAAGGCATATCGTGCAAGTCTTGTGAAGTTTTCCTCATATGCTCAGATGGATTTTTTGTCTTTTTTCTTTCGGGTAAGGAAGTCCATTTCTATCTTAAGTCGGAGGGTGCGAGGAAAATATTTTTCGATTTTTTTTTCAAAAATCCTTCCATTCCAACGCCTCAATCTCCTCCCCATGCTTTGTATTTTTGATCAAGGTCCAACATTGATCAGATTCACCCACTATATGATAATAATACAGAATAACCTTCTCTTATTCAGAACATTGAAGGATGAATAATATCTTTCAAATGGAGTTAATCCATTGTTAGACAATTGAGGGATCAGATGATCCATTAAAAGAAGGATGCCTTTGTCTCATGAATCTCTCAATTTAAACTTGTTCTTTCTTGGGGGGGGGGGGTTAATGTTATAATTTACCCATGTTTCTATTCCAAACTTGCATTAACTGAGAGAGTATTGTGACAATGTTTGCGATTCCCACTCCCATCAGATTGGGAATCTCATTAGAACAGTCATCACATTGATCTTTGCGTCAGTTTTTAGCCCGATTCCTCCTATTACTGGAAATTGGATGGAATAAAAGGAATTTTAGGGGTAACACATAAAGGGTAATCCAAAGAAAAAAATGGATTACTTATAAATTACTTTTATTTCCTTAACTTATGAATTTATAGGCTCCAATATATGTTATCCACGATCTACTTCCCAACATATATTATTAAGGGATTTTTTAATTCCCTTAATAATGGTTCATACTAAGCTTATGAATTTACCAAATAATATCTCCCAGGAGTGTCGTAACCAAGAGTGCATCAAGGCCCATTGTTGTGCACCAGTTCCCATTCGAGTCTAGCTCAAAGTAGTGATTTCATGTTTTACCCCTAGATACATCTGTTTCAGAGCCAACTCTACCTACTCGTTACCAAAAAGGGATGTATTTGCTTTATAAAACACTTAATAAATACTCAAAAAAATTTAGGGATATTTTTATTATACTTAGTATTATCCCTAAGGCTTTCACTAGGGTTTTCTAATCCCAATCCAAAAAATAACTAAACATATCCTCTAATACCAACTATAATAACCCTGCTCTTTATTTCACACTTAAACATAATTTATTACATAAAATATTCACTTGAAACAAGATATAAGATCAATAGGTCAAGTTTATTTGGGGATTAGGAACATTACATAATAGCTTAGAATATTAAACACAACATCTTTATTGAAAACTTCTTTTACATGACCACAATATTCCTTCGTACTTAGCATTTCATGGGATAACCTGGGGACATGCATAAGAAAAGGGTGAGATATAAAGCCCAGTAAGTAAGTAAAAAAGGCATAAAATGAATAATATAGTATATTTGAGGCAATAATCATATCAATGTAGCAAAAGAGAAACATGAACTTAAAGACATTACATAACAAGATTATCATAACATAGAAATGTTGCAACAACATTTAACAGGATATTAGCATGAGCTAAGGCTCATTGCACATGGAGCATGATTAAACCCTCATTTAACTTTAATTAAAATGAGTAAACCCTAATTTTACTTGATGTATCATGATACTAATCTTTACCCAATGCATTAGAGCGCTATCAGGGTGCACCCTTCATAATCATTTTATTTCATGCATAAGTGTTCCACATGGATCATATAACATGGATTCATTAAATATCATCATTATTACAAGATAAAGGAATTTAGAATTAATAAATGAAACTCTATAATCAATAATTAAATTTTCATAAAGGTGAATACCCTTGATAGATAAATGAGCATGATATTCACTACACAATGACTTTGGGTTGGAAAATCGCGGTCCAATTTCAGCAGCATAACAGCGCGACACAAGAGTTTATAAAAATGTTTGATGAGATAGAAAGGGGTATCTAATAATATGTACATTAAATGGAAATTAAGGGGGGGGGGGGGGTAATATATTTACATTTACCAACATATTTAATGGAATTTAAATTCATAATACAAAAGAAATTATTGAATGTAAATGAGAAGAGAGAAATTCCTTACGGAATTTGGGCATGGTAACGAGTGTACATGGGGGAAATTAATGAGAGATTAATGGGTCTATAATAATTAAAAAAATAAGGAGGTAAGTATATGGGAGGTAAAAAATCATACCCCAACATTTTTAATTGAAAATAAAAGGGCATAAAAATATAAGGAAACTTGGACATAAATAAGGAAGTGAGGATCCCTTACTTGGAAGTGTGATACCAAAATCTTGGGAGAGGCTTGAGAAAGGATTATTGAGAACTTGGGGTGCCTTTGGAGGATTATATAGAGAGGATTTCTGAGGTTGGTCTATCTCCAAAGTCTTTGAGTGAAGAGGAAGTGGAAGCTTCGGTGGGATTATATAGGAAAAGAGAGGGAATTCTTTATTATTTAAGTTTTGGGCACAACACATTAAACTAATCAAAACCACAAACCATACCATGGTTTTTGCCCATGGTTTTTTCCAAATTAAAGAATAAAACATAATTTTAAAAGTCCAATTTCCGAACTTATTAAAATATTAGGCTTGTTTTTGTGGAGGTGAGTCATACTCTCAAGGAAATCAATTTAAAAAGTTAAAATGTTTTGTAAGTCATGGAGGGTCCACTAAGGCACAATAAAATTTAAAAATAATAATATAAAATTACATTATTTTAATGTTAAAACATATATTGGCCGAAAATACTATTTATAGTATTTTATTACATCACTATTGGGTCATTATGATGTCATAAAACACATTATATATTAAAATGGTATTTAATTTTTACCCAAAAACTCAATTGTCTCAGAAAATTATAATAAATTCATTATTGGATAATTCTGATGTCCTTATTCAAAAAATAATGTTCATTTTATCTAAATAATTTTCTAAACATATGGATTTTTACTTCTAAAATAAAAACCGACATTTATCGGTAATTCATGGGTTTGAAAAAAAAGAGTTTTCAAACCTTAATAAAAATTAAAATTGTATTCATAAAAATTATAAAATCATTTATATTTAATAAAAATTAATTTTTTAATAATATTTTATTAAAATATTATTTAATTTAAAAATCCATTAATTCATAAAAATAGATTTCTTAATTGAATATTAACTAAAAATACTATTTGGGATTTAAAAACTATTTACAAAGTAACAATAATAAAATGAATGTATATTATTTATTCCACACAAAAATAATGCACATAATAATTATTCTAGGGTCTTGTTACATATCCCATTATAAAACCAACATAATACATAAGTGTAATATGTGTGATGGTGATAGACTCTTGGTGTGGCTTGGATAACATCGCTCAGATGGTAATCTCTATTAACTTCCACCCCTAGGCGGTTCCATTCAAGCTTAACATATTGAAGATCGACTTGGTCTTGGTCAAGATAGAATCTTAGTGACACCACCTCCTTTACAAACTCCAATAAATGGGCTTGTTATAGAGAAATTATACTAGATAAGGCCATCACTTCCTTTGTCTAAATAAACTGGATTTGTTAAAGACCTATATTTATACTAATCACGTGATCACTATTCAAGAACTATTTTAGCAATGATAATAATTATTAATGGTATTTTAAAATAAAAAAACATAAAACCAAATAAGTTTATATGTTTTATATAAACATTTTACATAATAAGACATTCAATTAGATCAAGGGGAATTTTTATTAATAAAATTTTGGGTCATTACATGATGTGTTGATCCCATTATAGATAACAAGTGTGATTGATATAGATTAAATAATGGGTGCAATAGATAGCATTATGATTCATCAAGTAATGATTATATTGTATAGAGAATAATAGTGTATATTTTTTGTATGGTTATTCCTATTTGTAATGGTTCTGGAAGGGTTAAATTTGATCATGTGACAAGTCACCTATATAAATTTTCAATGATTTCAAACAATTTTTCATAGAAATAATTTGTTTGAAAAAGTTATTATAAATGATCATATTAAAATAATTATGATTCCCTTTCTGAGAAAAAAGTTATTTTTTAAAGAAAATGTTTTTCATGGGTATTCATTTTTTTCTCTGGACTAACAGATTTCTTTTTTTAGGTCACTTAATGATATTTTTGTTCTCATTACATGTTTTTAAAATGTTTTTTCATAAGGTTTAAGGGAGGATAATGTAATGGAAGAAGACTTGTTAAATATTGTGAATATTTTTCATGAAATAAAAATTTGTTTTATTTTAAAATATATATACTATGGAAATATATATTCTGATTTTAAGTGTCAATTTTATAATATATGGGATTTTTATCTATGAGTTATCACCTAATTTCTTAAAACTATAAACCTAGAAATATCCATAAATGTAAGATAATGAATTTTTGATGTGAAACTCAAGATTATGTGATGTTTACTGCCAGGTATATACAATAATTTTCTAGATGATGTAACATATACATATTATATCTTTTAGATGCATTTAATTCTATGATATACATGGACTCCAATGAAGAATCAGGGACAACATGATTCTTTAATCTCGTACATATCAAAACTCCTCAAATTAAATATAAGACTTATCATGATTTCAATTTTATATCATCTTGATCTATCAATAAACTATCATCTATATATCCCATAATCTATAGATCCTAATATCCACTATAAAATGGGAACATATCCTTAATATAAATTATATAAAATATGATAGTATACACTATCATCCAATGGTGGTATCTTTGTTTTTCTTTATATAATCCTTCCATGATTGAAAAATAGGCATTATCAGTCCTAGTACAACATATGAAAATATTTATGGATCATATCATAGATAAGTATTACACTTTTATGTCCTATAGATTTCTTTGTATAATAGTTTATTTTTTTGGGGAGAAGTTTACCATATAAGATAGGAACCAATCAACTCTTGGATTATTCCATAATAAATTGATTCAATACATGTTCCATTTATGTAACCTGAATTAGTCTAGGAAATCAACAAGATATACCACTAATGATCTAGATCCTAAGAAAATAGGCTAAATCATCAAAGTCATTCAGAGAAAAAAATATTTTTACCTAAGTATTAAATTATTTTAAGAGTGGTATCATATTTTTATTATGTAATATTTCATTGATATATATTTAATGGAAAATTAATACACTCTCACTAAATGATCTATAGATAGATGGCTAAGATTCACTCATTATTAAAATAATTTCTATTATCACATAATCAATGGAAACATTCCCTGACCTAGATTTATGCTTTAGAAAAAAAATGGATCTCAAAAACATATATACTATAGGGTAATTTTTGGAGTTACATTTCCCTCCTTCTATATTTAATAAACATGTTTGATATGATTTCCATTAAAGAGTGTGATTTTGAAATCTATCAATAAATCACATAGTAATGCTAAGAATCTATGGATTGTGAAATTATGATGGATATAATTAATGAATTTGGTGAAAATTAGTTTTATTATTCTACAACATGATGTTTCATAATCACTTTATCCACTAATCACACTTTATTGGTAGGAAAAATTCATTCCATGTCTATTTTTTCACTAAATACCCACTCAAATCCATATAGACATACATAAAATTGAGGATCTACCAAAAAATAGATGGTTTTGGTATATAGAATCAATCTTAATAATCATAGCCTCTTTCCATCTGGCATCTTATGAACCACTTAATTATTACCTATAGGATAAAATTTCAATAATAACTACTAGTAATGAGCCACTATACTCAATGACTAGAAAACCATATCAATTTGGTTTTCTAGACACCCTTTTTATCCTACACTATATTAACTACTCTATAACTTCTCCTTCCATTATGTACTATGCAATCTATTCATATGATAAATCTATGGTATCATGGACATAAACATCAAAAATGTCAATTTTTCTCCCACTATCAATATTGGAGATTTTCTACCCCCAATGAATAGGAATTTTCTTTCCACTATTATCTTACTATATGAGGGGTTTTATAGAAAATATCCCCTTTAAATATTATGATAACCTATAAATGTACAATTATTTATTTAGGGTTACCCTTTGTTTCATAAATATGCCTTAACAAGTCTCTCAGAAACCTATCAATTCAAGTTGGAAAACAAAAATTATCTCTCTCACATAACTCATATGATATTCTATTTTACAACATAGTTGTCTTGTGGTTTAGTATATGTGTTTTAGTGTATAATATATATCCAATAAAGGATAATGGAATTTTATAACTACTTATCAATGATCTTATCATGACTAGTAAGGTGTGGTTCCTCCATTCAATAACATTATTACACTGTATTGTATAAGGAGGAATGGGTTAGGATTATATCCCAAACACATAAATAAAATTGAATAGCATTTTTATGAGATTCCCAACCTCAATCATCTCAAAGTTTCATTAGATTCATACCAAGATAATTCGTTAATTCAATCATGTATTCCATAAATTTTCTGAAGGATTTTACCTTATTAGGATTTAGTAAATATATTGAATATAAATATATCCATTTTAATACATGACATGGATATTTTTTTTAATATTTGGCATGAAATAAAAATTCCTTGAATACATAATTTATACTGAGGTAAATGTAAATTGGTAGTATATTATAGCCAATGTAGTCAATCATGATCTATTGGTATATCAAAGATCCACTTACCCTCTTAAAACCTTCAAAAACCTATTTCACCCCTATATTTCCACAAATACATTTTTTTATTTTATTGAAAACCCACTTTCAGGAAAATTGGCATTCTAAATAAAAGCCACAAAGTTTTCATTACAGATTCAAATTTCCAAAATACCAAAGAGATTAAAACCACACTAGGAACCAATATACCACAACCTAAAACAAAATTCAAATGAGATCCACTATCACCGCCTCACTATGCCCATGTTGACACACCTCCTATTACAAATTTCAAATTTTAAAATTCCAAAATAGATACCATAATCACCTCCTCGAGCCTACCACCTCGTTATGTGAGTCCACCATCCACATCGACCACCCATCATCACTGCCTTGGTAGAAAACATTCAATTTTCAAATTTCAACTATTAAACAGAAACCCATCATCACTTCCTTGATAGATGAGTCTCCTTGCATCACCCACCCTGACCCAAAGTGTACCTCGGTCACACCAGACTACTGTTGAGAGCATACAAGTTAAGATCATCTTTCAATGGACCCCTTTTCCATACAAAAAACATTTAGTATCTCTTTCTTATGATCACCTTAAGAACATACACTTATTAGAAGAATGTTTATCAAAAGCTCTATATATTGAATGAGTATTTGGTACATTATCAATGAGCACCCTATTATTCCCTTTGAAGATTCAATATTTTCCATGAACAATGTCCATATTTTATAAGAAAACTAGAGTACGGATTTCTAGGAGGGGATTCTCAACATTTTTATACTATAAATAATAATAAAACAAGAGAATATCTGACGTAGTGTGGTACATGTGAGGTCACATTAAAACTTATATAGAATCACAAATCCCCAGATGTCCATGTTTTACATATATCAAATTATCTTTAACATATTATTCCTAGATTTATCTATATTTCCAAGATTACATTTGAATTTTTATTTGGATATCTCATACTACTCTTTCACAGTATTCTATTAATAGAATCATAGAGATTATACAACATGGTGTATGAATCTATTTCCTCAGTTGGTTTCATATTCTATTTGATCATGAAGCACCTCCGCATTCCCAAGAGATCCCTCATTTATATATGTATACTCACATGTAGGTAATGGTAACCATTGGAATGGTTAAGGTGTTTTTATAAATACAATCATGGAAACATAGGCCCATTTATAATAAGTGGATGTGTTGGTATGCATTCCATTGATTTAATATAAAAATAATTATTTAAAAACCCATGAAATAATAAATAAGTTATAAGAAATATTTCATATTCATGGGTCATTAATTTTCATTTTTATCCACACATGAAATGAAACCACATTTAATAAACTATATATCATTTATTTAAATTTAGTATTTATTAATGTAAATTAGAATAATTAATTAATTTATTGTTATATTAATTAATCGATTAATTTACCTAAATTTTTTATTTATATAGTATTGTGAATTACCATTAATTTTAATTTTCAGTATACTAAATAAATTAATTTAATTTTAAAATATATATGTAAGTGGTATACACTAAAAAAGGACATGTCGTGTACCCTTTTTGTAAGTTTATATTTTTTCTGAAATCAAAATGACATGTATTGTAGGCACTAAAAAATGTGTACCCTTATATATTACATGTCATCATGTATGATCCTTTTCATATAATATGAACTTACATGGCAGGATAATACATGGAATTTAATTTTCATACATGGAATGGAGTTCCGTGTGTTAAGAAAAGTAGTCAGATCAACATTATTGACACATTAAACACATTAAACTCAAGGAGTGGGGAACTTATAATTCCTATGAAGAACATAATGTGTATGAAACCTTACATGGAGTGTAATATATAAAATAACATATAAAATAGTTATGAATTGAATATTCTATAAAACACTATCACATGGAATTCAAAACATCCTTGATAGTGTAATTATTTATTAATATATGACCAATCTGATAATTTTTAATGGTTCTAGGGTGCACATGGGATTTAGTACTCTACTGGGGCTCGAATCAAACTAAATGTAATCTATAGATCCTCCAACATTACCTCTATCTCTATATCAGGAATACTTCCCTCATACTTACCCTATCTCTAATATTGAAAGGCATAATTCCAACCCCATCCTCCTATATCAAGTCGATCCTCCATCAATAAATTGTAAATCCTGCTAATCCTTGACTTCTTAAGACATATGTGGAAGATTTTTGGGATCTATAATTGAAAGGTGAACATGGATTTAAAAATCTTGGTAGTATTTAATTTAATTAATATTTAATTAATTCATTTTAACATCCCAAAACAACCAAAATCCAAATAAGAAAACAAGTCATCATGATGCATGTACCTTTCCTTGGTCTCTACCTTAGAAGTGGTGCCACCTCACTTGAACTCTTGGTGGGATTTGAGTATTTTATTCAGATTATGTGGGCCCTAAATTAACATTTCATTACCAGTCTTCTTCATAATATGTCACAGAAAAAGATCCACTAACATTTTTTCTTTACCAACATAAGAAATCCCCACTAAGCCTTACTCAAAAATATATTTAATCCATTAACCATGACTTTGATACCACTCTATCACAACAACCTCCATCAAATGGTAACTCTCTTAGGATGATAATGAAGTAAGAGAGATAATGACCCCTCAAGTAATTTCTCTTGTGGGCATCAGGTTGGAGAATAGCATCAGAGGTATAAAAATCTAAAAAATTGGAGGCATTACCATCAATAATAATAGGATCATGAGATATGACGAATCAACCACAAGAAAATCCGTAAAATATTATAAAATGGAAAACAAAAATATACTAATATGAATGTATAATAATTTTTTTGATAAAATTCTATAAATAAATACCCAAAGGAAATTATAATATATAGAAGAAGTAGCAACCCAATGGTACGAGCTAGTAAATTGATTCATGGTCCACAACATCCTCCTAGACACCCAAAAAATAGTTTTTATATAAATGGGGTGATAATAGATGTACACTCAGTAGGTAACTTAAATTCATTCATCTACACGTGATAAAATCATATTAATGTACCAGTTGGTATACAACAGATCTAACAACCCCTAAGTAGGTCAACTAAACATGTCCATCCTCTCCCTAGGATACTCATTAGATTAATCATCCAAATATAAACATAATAAGAAATATATCGATGAAACGAACCCCACACCACATTACCTTTTATATTGCTGGTCTTAGAACCCAATTTCATATATAAAAGGACATGCATACATTTCATATAACATCATATCAAATCCTTATAATAAATACCTCAGTAATCACATCATGTCACATCATATCCTTCCCATTGATACCGGATCCATCACATCTCATCAAAAATATATTAGTAGGGTATCATAAATATGGATGACATAAACCTTGTTCCCTATTACTACCATGAACAACTCCCACTATAAGATATCTCATCATCTCTCATTACATAACATCTCACCTAGAGAAACTTGGGTTATTAAATCACATCACATATTGAGACTGCATTTTTGACTTTTGGCCATCACAAATGGTTCATGTCAATGTCTCTAGGAAGAGAGTGTGGGGAAGTAATGGTATCCATCCATCCCTCCTCAGCATTGGGTGATTTGAAAAAAACCCCCTCAACTTTTGGTTATTAGAAAAGGTGCTGAAAATTGGTAGGTCATGTATAGAACTCATAAGGAAATAAAATGTATATATTTATATATATATATATATAAATACCAAACTATGGGTTCATGAAAAAAATCTAACTCATAGAAATACTAAACAACCTCACAACATAGACACATTCACTACCACTACTAAATTCAAAACACCATGCAACAAGCCACAATCCACAATCCAATTCCACATTTCATTTCAATTTAATAATATATATATTTTCCATTAAAAACCAATTTAATTTAAAATATATTTAATTTTATTAATTCATGACCATTTTTATTGTTATTTCATCTCAATATTTCTCATTTTACATCAACCCAATTTATCCACAAAACCTATTATAATTCATTCATTCATTAATCATTCAACACAAACCATTTCAATTTATAATTATACAATTTATTCTATTAATACTTGAGAAAATAGAACAACACATCCCAAAAAAATAACCACCCTCATCTTGCTAAACATCCTCACACTTCCACTATTTCACAACCACATCCACCACATCATCACATCCACCAATACCATGTACACATCATGGAAAATTCTACATATAATAACCACATCTCAACACCCCACCAAAAACACAAAACTTGACCACACATCACCATACCAAATCATAGCCACACAACAACTCCACATATCGAAACACTTTTCACAACATAATCGATAACAATTTTTAGATTTAGCATGTTTATTTTCATCAAATACCACTTCAATAATCATGTTCATTCTAACCGAAGACATAAATCTCTGGGGGGAAACCATTTTCTTAACAAAATATAAGTGGCTATCCGATTTCTATTTTTTTATAAAAAATAACATACAACAATTTTTCCATATAACAAAAAACCCAGTGTAAAAAAATCCCCACATACATAATTTTCAATTGAGACCTTATCATGTACAATGAAAAACACCCATAGTGTTAGTCGAGTGGTTC
The DNA here is from genome assembly GCA_963277665.1 of Viscum album. Lineage (NCBI taxonomy): Eukaryota > Viridiplantae > Streptophyta > Magnoliopsida > Santalales > Viscaceae > Viscum > Viscum album. The sequence goes on along the minus strand of OY728164.1, from coordinate 913,539,364 downwards.
AACAGTTGAGACATCTCGCTTTCTTGTTGAAATGGATTAGGCTTGAGTTCCACCAACCTCGGACATTGTGCATATTATGTGAAAGGTGATTCAAAGTTGTTGCTTAGATGGGGAACGTGCGGTGTACACTAGCTTGGAGGATCCCCCAATGGGACCAGGCGTGTTACTATTACATACATTTTTTCAAAAAGCCTATACCCAAGTGGTAGAGGCTCCTGATTGGAATCCAAAAGACCCAGGATCAAATCTGGGTAGGGGAGGAATTCCTGAGCACTCTAGCAGCACTATAGTAGGGTACTGTAATAATACTGTAGTAGTGACGGAACTCTAGTAGTGGTGACACTATAGTGGTGGTGAGTACTGTAGCAGGTACTATAGCGGCAGAGATACTGTTGCAGGTTTTGTAGCAGCCTGAGTACTGTAGCGGTTCTATTCACCGAAGGTCCATTTGGGCTAAAAAATGGGATTTCAGGCCTTGTATTCACATCAGTTTGTCTGGGGACTTCAGACTATGTAATGGGTCTTCCTCTACCCAGTTAGAAAGAGGTATTTTTTTAATAATAAAAATGAGGCTTTGACACCAACCTTTAAAAAAAGTACAATAAAAATTGAAATAATAATATAAAATCTATAAAAACATGTGATTCATACCACATCCCCTTTAATTTCCATTAAACTAGTTACATATCATTATTAATCCTAATATACTACTTCCCATTGGTAAATAAACATACAACCCCTTTAGCATGATGAATATGATGAGAAATGAAGGGTCTGTGACAATAAACTAACAATTTTGATACACTTTTCTAGTTGGATCAAGAATGAACAACCACCAAGCCCCCAAAAAATAATAAAAAATTGACCACACTAAAAAAAACCTCCTAACATAACCTTTACAAAAAAAGTTAAATCCCATAGATTCCATTTATAGAAAATATATAAAGAATAAAATGGGAAGAAAATAGGAGAAAAGGAAGAGATATATTTAATTAATTAACCACAAATTAGTCATCTAATTTCAAGGATGAAATACAATGATTTTAGGATAATAGAGGTTCTTGTAATACACTTGAACCACCCATTAAAAATGAGAAATATTGGGAAAGTGATTAGTTTCAAATGGATTTTATAATTTTTACAGAGTCTATAAAACATAATACCTTATCCAGCCTTAAGAATGTTGTTGCAGAATGGATGAAACTTGAAATACCACTATGAAAAGTGGAGCAAACATGTAATATATTTCCTTTAAAATTCAGATCTAAGATCCTATAATATTGACACATTGTATATACTCTAAAATTGGAAGGGTATACGTGTAGTCCCTGCTCCATGGTATAATGTTTCATAAAAATATAGAACCTCTAAAAACCACCTCTTGGGCCTCCAAACCATAGTTAAAAACCCTACACTGTAGACACTCTTGGGATAAATCAACTCCACTCCCTAATATTTCTCCATGTCATAAATACCACCAAATGCACAATATCCCAAACAATATTCTCTAGGGAACATACTACACTACCAATCCATCTATACCAAAACCTCTTACTCTTATGGTACATATCGAAGAATCATTTTGTTGGATTCCCTATATCTGAAATCATCGCTAATTCTCCTCCTATAACCCTCTAAAATCCTCGAGATCTACATCAGACACCATAACCACAATAATTCCCACAATTTAATTGTTTGGAAAGTCTGAACCATCACACATTCAATCTTAACCTTTTATATCTTTTGAATGGGAATATTTTTGGGTATAAAAATAACTATGGTCAGGAGATTTGTAACATAATATATGAACCTTTCATGTAATTGTTCCCTTTTTAATACTTATTTGATTGGTTATTTTCCCATGTAGTTTTTTGGAAAACATTGGTGATTTTTTAAGGATGCTGGGTTTTTTAAAATATAGAACAATTTTAGTATAAACCGAGAAAATCTACCAAGGGAACCATATACCCTCTTATTTGGGATCAATTAGTGGGTGAATGGTTAAAAAATGATTTTATAGACCATGTATTGAAACAAATGAAACAAAATTTGAAACCTAATATGATGTGAATTTTTGGCATATATTTTTCCAGTCCTTACGATCAAACCATGAAAACTTTTTCAATAGTATAGTTAAGGGTAAACGTTTATGCCCACTATTAGTCTTAACAACATAGCCTACCATAGAAAATTGTGTGATGGAAATTTGATGCTCTTATATTCTTAATTAAAATCCAAAAACCCTTTTACTTAACTCTAAATTCCTTCTATTCAATCCTACTATAACACTTTCAATTTTAGGTTTTCTTGTAGGAATTTTGGCTCCCCCAACCACATATCTTGGGGGATAAAAGATTTGATCTAAGTAGTTAACCTCTTATGGTATGTTATTCTCATATTATCTATGATTATCTCATATCTACATGTTTAATTAATCACAGGGTATATAAAAGATGTGGCAATTCATGAAACTATAATGATTGATGGGTAATTATGGTTCTAGGATCACTTCTCACCTCATTTAGGTTTACTCAACATTTACATGGTGTTTTCCATCATAGAAAAAAAATCTTGCTATTTTTCTGGTTTGATTCTAGATGTTACATGTATTTTTTTCTATTCTCCTCCTTTATCTTGTGATTCATTGTTTGTTTGGAATTCATTGAGATGTATTTCTTCTCCATAATATACTTTCTATGTATGTTTTCTTTGAAATATCTCAATAAGGATTCATTGATCCTCTTATCTATGAATTTAATATTGAATGGATAGTATTGTTATGATCTTGATTCCTCCATCAATTTTATATATTGATAAAATACATTTTGGTTTTGATTTATTTCAAATAATATTTTTCATGTTTTTTTTTCAAAAATGAAGGATTTGGACCAATTTTTATTTCTAAAGTGAAATTGATTATTTTTAATAAAATAGTTTAATCATTTATTATTTTTAACATGGTTTCAAATATTTGAATTACTTAAATATCCCTGATCCCCTTTGTAATGAATTTATCCTTGTTTATTAAATGGCTGTTCTTATGTTATTTGAAAGGAAGGACTTGTGGATTTGGAAAAAATAGTAGACCCATGTTTTCAAATGAATATATGGATTTAAAATTGTAATATACTATTTGAATTCCATAGGGATAATTTGAAATGAAATTCTTGGTTTGATTACCAATTTGGAATCTTCAAGATTATTTTTAAAATAAGTGGGTATTTTTACCCTTTTTAATATTTTTTTGTAGAAATTTTTTAATTTTAAATCAATGAATCATGAGGAACCAATTGGAATTATGTGATAAACCCATATTATGATTTTCCGTTGTTTTTATTTACATGAATCTATTAATTTCCATTTATGTTTATCTAAAAATGATTATTTACATTTAGGGAGTTTTGGGTGGAGTGAGGTGTGAACTATAAATTAAATGGAATGTTGATGGAATGATCCCTTGATGATATTCATAAGGAACCCCTTTGTGATAATCAAAACCTAATTATCTAACAAACCCATTTTGACTATTCAGGGGAACTTGGGTAGTAGGATGAGATGACCTAGATTAATTATTTTCTAATGGACACACTTCCTGACTAGTTGATCTATGGGGAACATGATAGGTTCATTTTACAAATGTGTAGTGTGGAAAGTTTTATTTCATGGACCTAGTATTATGGAGACCCTTGAGACTTGACATAAAATTAATGATCAGTAATATTTTTTGATTATATTTCCTATGCTATACTAACTATCATATCATTTCCATACATGTTACATTATCACACATGATACTCAATACATGAAAATTCTCATTATAATTACATTGGATTGATGTTTCCATATATCGACTCATGCGTACCTCCTATCATCTAGAGGATGCCCATATCACTTGATTTATCTGAATTTATATTATAAATTTTTTAATAACATTTTAATGGAAATAGTTCAATTTTAAATGATGAAATAGAATGTTTCTAGATTTTTTTTCATCAATTATTTGTAAATTCTTAAATTTAAAATTTTGAAACATGATCTTCTTGTAATATAAAATCTATGGATTTAGTTACATACTCTGAAATTTAAAGCCTTATTTTATATTTTTTTATTCACATTTAGTAATTTAGAATTACCTTATGAATTAAATTCATAAGCCATTTAGTGAAATCCTTTTGGGCACTATTTCTCGCACCCTACTTATACCAATTTATATTTGCATCCACTATGTTCTTATAGCATGAAATCATGTTCCCTTAAACTTATTTTGTGAAATAATATCTTGTTTGGATTATGGTAGGCTATTGGAACATTGTGGTTGGCCGTACACTACAAGAAGATGGGTTGTATTAGTTACGTTGGAATTTATAGTTTTATCATCTCCTTGCATAGAATATGGTTATAGTTATTTATTTATTTTATGGTGTTCCTACAGTGTAAAATTTCTTATTATTATCTTTTATTTTAGGTTAATCCATTCCCAAATGTTTTTTTTTCTGGAGGCCCATTCACTTTTAGTAATTCTGTGGGGATTGAGAAAACCTTTTGGGTTACTGGAATATCACCTCAAATACTAGTTTAAATGGTACTAAAGGATGGTTCATTACAAAAAATGAAAAAATTATCTTATTTTTAATTTTATAAATTTTTCTAAAATTGTTGATTTTTATGCAAATATTAAAAAAATACTTTTTAACATGTAATACCACATTTATGACTACATCATGAAGTATTTATGAATTAAACACTTACAAAACAATTTGATCAATAAAGATATTTTTAAGGATAGAAATTATTCATTAAAAACACTATGGGAAATTGAAAAAACAAATATTGAACATTTTTAAACCTAGGTAATATTTTATCATAATAAAAACAACATCATTTTTTATTTATATTAAGATTTCCCAAGGTGGATATTTTTTTAATTTCTTTTACTGAAAAATAAAAAAATTTGGTTAATAATAAACAAATTGTTATAATTAAAACAAAAACCTTTATAACTTTATATTAAATTCATTTTTATTCTTAAAAATGTATCTTTCTAAAAAATTAATTTGTTAAGAATTAAATATTTTAGAATTAATTTTTCAAAATTGTAGAAATAGTCACTATTTAAATTGATATCATATTTTAAATTTTTAGTTATAAATTATGTAATATGGTCAATTTATTTTTTAATAAAAAAAGTATATTTCTTAAGTAAAAAATTAGATTCCATGGTAATATAAAAAATGTTTGAAATGATAAATAAAAATCTAAAATACATAAAAAATGTTAAAAACATTTCCCTAAATTAATTGTTGTTAGATTTTTTAACCATAACATATCCTACCCTATTTTATGTAGATTTGTGGACTGGAATTCTTGGTTTAAAATATTTTTATTATTGTTTAAGAAATTATATTTACAGAAATGTCATTACCTTAACTTATAAAATGGTTCTTACAATACTTGATAAAATATTCTCAGACAATTAGAATTATTTTTTAATATATTCTCCTTTTACTTCTTCAAGTCCGCTTTTCCACTTTCAGAAGTGTCTCATTATAAGAATTGAACCTAATACCTACATTTCCAAGAATTATCATAAGATAAATAAAAAAATGTAAGGACCCTAAATTTCCATATTAATGTTTTTTAATTAAATTAGAATATTACGAGTCTGCAAAAATTGACGGCGCGTGATTCCGACGCCCGGAGTGCCCAGAATGAATTTATGAACTTTTTTGGGTACGTTCAATAAACGTACAAGCGGGTTTTTTTAAATTTTGAACTGATGCTCAGAATTGAAATCTGAGGGCACTGTTGAACTCGTAGTGCTGATATTCACTTAAGGAGACTTTCACCTCGACTGCAGTAGGTCGAGAGTGAAAGTTAGATTTTGGGATTTTTGTGGAAGAATAAAATAAAATAAAAATGTTTAACATTTTTATTTTTGTTGAAACTTTTTATGTGAGGTTATGGAGGTGGGGACCACCAAGTCTAAAACCTCCCAATTTAAATATAATGGTAGGGACCACCAAAAACCCATAACTCTTTCTTTAATGGGATAAGCCTCTTAAACTCCCTCTTTAATGAGGGAGGTGACCTTTGGTATCATCCCACTTTAATGGTGCCAACCACATCAATTAATTAATTAATCTAACTTAATTTGTGCCAACAATTTAAAATTGGATAGACATATTTTATTATGTTGGCACCTCTTTTCTTGGGAGGGGATTTATAGTTGGAGAAAGAGAAGGGGGAGAACTTGGGAGAAATCTCTTCAACGAATAACACACTTCATAATTGAAGAACGTGGATGACGTTTGAACCAACTTCGAAAGCGTGACCACGGAAGCGATGATCGTTGGCACTCTCTTCGCCTTCACTGTTTCCATCTCCAGATCTCCATCAACAATCTTCCAAGGTAGAGGTTGTTATTGAATTCATGAATTTTCTGGATTAAATTCCTAGTTCTTGGAAAGCATGGCAAGTGCGGATCAACCAAAATGAGTTGATCCACGATTCGTATGAAATTATAGAGTTTGACATTCTTGATTTATGATTTTGTTGAGACGCTTGCTACCGGCCTAACGCGAAGGGTGCGGGCCAAACAAACATGGCCCGACCCCTCCGCAGTTCTTCTTTATTGGTGGGTTCTTCCTAATGGTGACAGAGACCAGTGCCGGCGTTTGGTACCAGTGGAAGTTGAGAATGGCGGTCAGCACCGTCGCCGGCCGTGACGAAGGTGACGACGCAACGGCACCGCCCAGCGGCCTCGCGCTGCCCCGTGGCACCCGCGGCCTCCGCCACACGGTGGCTCCCACAGCCTCGGTCCGCCTAGCCGCACCTGCAGCCTCCGCCGCCCCGCGGCACCCGCGGCCTCGCACCGCCCTGCGGCACCCGCAGCCTCGCACCGCCCCGTGGCACCCGCGGCCTCGCACCACCCCGTGGCACCCGCATCACCCGTGGCCTCGCGCTGCCCTGCAGCTTCCGCGCCGCCTCGCGGCTCCCGCGGCACCGACATCCCTGCGATACCCGCGGCCTTGAGCCGCCCCATGGCCTCCGCCACCCAGCGGCCCCCACAGACACGGTCCGCCCCGCGGCCCCCGTGGCCTCCCCCGCCCCGCGGCACCCGCGGCCTTGCACCTCCCCGTGGCACCTGAGGCCTCCGCCGCCCTGCGGCACCCACGTCCTCTGCCACCCCACATCACCTGCAGCCTCGCGCCGCCCCAAGACTCCCACGGCCTCTGCCGCCCCACGACACCTGCATCCTCCCACCGCCCCGTGGCACCCGCGGCCTCGCGCCGCCCCACGACACACGCGGCCTAGCGCTGCCCCGCGCCACCCGTGGCCTCCGCCGCCCCGCGACACCCGCAGACTCGTGCCGCCCCGCGATGCCTGCGGCCTCGCGGTACCCGCCGCTCCGCGGCCCCCACGACCTCACGCTGCCCCATGGCACCCGCAGCCTCCGCCGTCCCTTGGTTCCTGCGGCCTCGCGCCGCCCCGCGGCACCCGCGGCCTCGCGCCGCCGCACGACACCCGCAGACTCCGCCACTCCTCAGTACACTCGACCTCGCGCCGCCCCACGGCACCCGAAGCCTACGCCGCCCCACAACACCCATGCACTCATGCCTCCCAGCGGAACCCGTGACCTCCTGCCACCCAGCAGTACTCGCGGTCTCCGCCGCCCCACTGCACGTGCGGTCTCGCGCGGCCTCGCAGCTCCCACAGCCACCCGCGGCTGCCCCGCCACCCCACGGGCCGCTGCCTAGGCTGGACCACCCACCGCGGGCCATGCCTCACCGCAGGCTGGGCTAGACCCAGTGGGTCAGGTCAGGTCAAACCAAACTGGGTTGGCCGAGGTCGGGAAGGGCCGGGTCGGACCGGACCCGGACCCACTTCAACCCTTTTATGCTCTTTTGGACATAACTTTGGCACCGAGCATCTGTTTGATGAACCGTAAGTGATGATAGAAACCTTGGAGTGAGACAGTACCTTTGAGTATACCTCACTGGGGGATTTGGATAATGTTTGATTATGGTTGAGTTGGATCGAGCACAAATCCAACCGGGCCCTCAGGAATTAAAGGCTAATAACTCATAGACTGAGCATCCGATTGATGCACCGTATATTGCCTTGAGACCCCTCTGATGTGGCGGTCCTTTATGATACTTCTTCATGGGACTTCACGGTATTTGGATTATCGACCAGTGGCTTGAGGAGCGAACCCTTCTAGAGATGATCAAGCTTAGCGCGGGAACCTAGTATTTGGCTGTGATGTGAAGAATAAAGAGCGATCCTATGTGGGTCAGCACCTAGTGATCCTGTGTGGGTCATCACCGAGCGATCCTATGTGGGTCAGCACCTAGTGATCCTATGTGGGTCAGCACCGAGCGATCCTGTCTGGGTCAACACCGAGCGATCCTGTGTGGGTCAGCAGCAGAGCCTCTTAGCAGAGTAAGATGATCCAGCAGTTACATCTAATCATCTATACTACTGTACTTATGTTATACATGGTCTGAGCTGAGTTCGTACCAGATAGGTACTTTCCTTTGTGGTAATACCTTGGTGGTATTCTTATGTGTGGAGTGCCTGTGTGGTACTTACCCTCATAGTATTCATTCCTTTGTGGAACAGTTGAGCTTTGGGCTTTGAGTTGGACTCTATGTTTTCTCATGATTGAGATGGGTTTACTTGATAACTTAGGTATATGTATAGGCATATACCTAAGTAGGGTTGTCATTTGATTCCATGCTGTGTGGTTTATCCTTGGTGGATTTTGTGAGACATTGAGGGTCTCGAGGTCCATACTGAGTATCATTATACTCACCCCTACATAGGTTATGCCCGCACTCTGTTGTGTTTGGTGCAGACGACAAACAACACTAACTGAGGACAAGAGTACCAGGACTGAAGGTAGCTCGGAGGTGGACCTTAGATGAGGCGAACCACATACACAACTATTCGTGAGCTGTACCTACCCTTCAGGTAGGATCCATGGTGGATGATCCAGGAGTTTCTTTCCACCTATCATCTGTCTTATACTTTCCATTTTTTCTTGTATTGTCCAGTTGGGCTTGTATTCTGGCCCCTTTTTAATTACTGTACTCACTCTATTTACTACTCAGTTTACTTGAGTTCGTATCTTGTTTTGTTCTTGATTGTGTGTGTTACAAGTTATAAGGCAATGCCTTCCCAGTTTTAGGGAATAAGCCTTTGGTGCTAGTTTTCTGCCTCTAGCCTATAGAAGGCGGGCTTGGGGTAATCCCGACATGAGTCCCGGGGGACGGGTCGTGAAAAATTGGTATCAGAGGAGTCGGTTCTACCTTAGAACATATGACTCTAATATTTATTTTTAATGGCAATAGTGTTAAGTGTAGTGAGTGTGGTTATCAGTTTAGGGAATCCAGTGTTAGTGCAGTGGACGACGTATCCATACACCAGGACCCTGACTTCTGATTTCTGACTCAGTGTACGAAAACACTGATTGCATGTGTGTTTTCAAGAGTTTTATTTGTGAACTCTTGAGTCATCTCACCAGGTATAACTTATTGACTATGGCGTACCTTTTTCTTTTCAGGATGCCTTCACATAGACAACTAGCTAGGATTCCGGATATAGTACGTAGTGATATCCCACCAAGTGATAAGGCCTCGATGCAGGGCCCTCTTCCAGTAGAGGCAACAACAGAGGCACCAGCGGTACCATTACCCATTGGTCCACTAATTCCACCAGCCCCAGCAGCAGAGGGTGCATGCCGATTGAGTGTGTTGCATGAGTTCTAGAACCAGAGGCCACCCAGGTTCAGGGGAGATATAGACCCACATGATGATGAGGATTGGATGGAGGCCATGGTGAGAGTCTTCTGACAGGTAGGGACACCAGCCAATCTCATGGTGATCCTTGCCTCTAGTCTTCTACAGGTAGCAATAGGGAGATGGTGGAGCATGATTCTCGAGGATCATGAAAAGGTGAAGCTTCTCTGGGAAGACTTTGAGAGCCTGTTTCGGGCAGAGTTTGTTCTAGTGACTCTTCACATAGTGCGCATATAGGAGATTCTTCATCTGCAGCAGGGAAGCATGACTATGGATCAGTACTCAGTGAGGTTCACTGACCTCTCACGCTACTCTAATAATATGGTGTGAGACCCATTCTTCAGGGCCCATACCTTCGAGTAGGGACTCATGCGGGAGATCAGGGCTTCGATGATCTAACTCAGCATCCCGACGTAGGCAGGGATGTTAGAGCAAGCCCTCTTAGTGGAGAGTTTTCTTGATGAGCAGTCACCAACAGTGAGACCCACTACCAGTCATCATGTAGCAGAGTCTTCTATAGCTGGTAGTAGAAAAATGATACAGAGGTCCAAGAGGACCAGACCTACAGGTGGATGATCACAGGATTCAAGGTCGGTTGTGTGAGGCACCCGAGGCAGAGCCAGTCATGCCAGAAGCAGGCAGTGTTACGCATGCGGCGGGCAGGGTCAAATGGCTCGTGACTGTCCGAACCGCCATACAAATGATCAACAGATGGTCGAGGGACCACCCAAGAAGATACAAAGGTTTGATCAAGGAAGTCTGCAGGGAGTAGGTGGGCGTGGTAGAGGAGCTGGCTGTGCAGCTGGCGGTGGGCGACGATTCGAGATGTTACCGACACCACCATCAGGAGGTCCACCCTGACCGCAGGGAGCATGTGGATAGGGGTGAGCTCAACTCCAGGAAACTGAGGCCTATGATCATGGAGCTCCATATATGATATGAGGTATGATATATGTCTACTCCACCTTAGCTACAGTACTTATAGACACAGGTGCCAGTCATTCTTTTATTTTTACTTCCCTCGTTCAGATCTTGGAGATTCCGAAGGAGTCATTGGCTCGATCCTTACGGCTAGAGACTCCTACGAGAGCATATTCGATGATTACGTACTGGTGATGGCAGTGAAATATTACTCTAGGAGGAAAGATCTTTAGCTGGGATCTCCTAGTATTAGCGTCGAGGCCTTACAATGTCATCTTGGGTATGGACTAGTTATGTACAGTCTATGCTCATATTGACTGTATTAGGCACAAAGTGTAGTGTGTCCGTATAGATGAGACCAGGTTTACCTTCACTGGTGAGAAAGGAGCCTTTTCAACACAAGATGGACTTACCCGGAAGAGAGTGTAGCCGATCACTCATCAGTTGGATAGCCTTACCCTTGGAATAGTATATATGGAGAGTCCGAGTTATCCTATAGTGGTGGACCAGTACATGAATGTCTTCCCTAATGATGTTCTGGGTCTACCTCCTCATAGAGAGGTAGAATTTTACATTTACATGTACCCTAGGATGACACTGATATCTACACCAGCGCATTGGATGGCTCCCACAGAGCTTCGTGAGCTGCATGTATAGTTGGAGGACTTACAGGGGAAAGGGTTCATTCGACCCAGTGTTTCTCCTTAGGAAGCCCCAATTTTGTTTTCCAAGAAGGTGGATGGGAGATTGAGACTTTGTGTTGACTATCGGCTTCTGAACCAGGTGACCGTGATGAACAAGTGCCCACTCCCGAGGATTGATGAACTCTTTGATAAGCTGAAGGGAGCATGGTGGTTCTCAAAGATAGACCTCAGATCAGGCTATCACTAGCTCAAAGTACAAGATGAGGATGTGCAGAAGACAAATTTCAGATATTGGTACGGCCATTATGAGTTTCTGTTTATGCCATTTGGCGTGACCAATGATCCACCAGTGTTTATGGGACTCATGAAAATGATCTTTCATCCATTCCTTGATCGTTTTTTAGTAGTCTTTATCGGCGACATTTTGGTCTACTCAGCTACTGAGGAGGAGCATGCCTATCATTTGTAGGTAGTACTGGATACACTTTGAGAGCACCAGCTTTATGGAAATCTCTTAAAGTGCCAGTTTTGGATCCGAGAGGTTCAATTTCTGGGACACGTTATCTCAAAGGATGGAGTTGTAGTGGATCCAGTGAAGATTGAGGTGGTACTTGCTTGTGATCCACCCAGGAGTGTGGTAGAGATACGAAGTTTTCTGGGTTTGGCTGGATACTACTAGAGGTTTGTGCCATATTTCTCCAGAGATGCAGCACCTTTATCAATGTTGATGAAGAAGGGGAAACCCTTCGTGTGGTAGGAGAGATGCCAGCGGAGTTTTCAGGAGCTGAGGAAGAGGATGACTAGTGCCCCCCATCTTGAGGCTTCTAAAGGAGGGCGTAGGGTACATAGTCTACTGCGATGCATCAGGGACTAGACTCAGATGTGTCCTAATGAAATAACGAGCAGTGATCACATATGGTTCTCGACAACTGAGATAGAATGAGAAGAACTATGCTACCCATGACCTGGAGTTAGTAGCAGTGGTCTTCACCATGAAGATGTGGTGACATTACTTGATGGGAGAACATTTTACAGTGTACTCTGACCACAAGAGTATTAGGTATATCTTCTCTCAGAATGACTTGAACCTGAGACAGTGACGTTGGATTGAGTTCCTCCCGGACTATGACTTCAAGATATTCTATACTCCTAGGAAGGGGAATGTTGTAGCAGATGCACTCAGTAGAATGTCAGGTATACAACTACTAGGTGAGGTGACGAAGCAGCTGGCTTCTTTGCAGATATCCTTTGTGGATCGGGATGGAGTAGCATTCCATCAGTCTATTACAGTCACTCCCCCACTTCTTCATTGAGTCAGGGAGGCGTAGTGTGGGGACGCTGACTATGAGGATCGATGTGCTTAGATATCCACAATACAGGCACCTGATAGATTTTCGGAAGGTGGGGAGCATGGAATCCTCTTTAGAGGACATAACATGGTGCCCGTGTCGCTTTAGGGGGAAGTGATGAGGGAGTTCCACAAGTCCCCTCTAGTGGTACATCCAGGAGTGGAGAAGATGTACTAGGATCTCCGACGACAGTACTGGTGGCTGAGAATAAAGAAAGAAGTTGCAGAGTTTGTGTCTTAGTGCCTCACTTTCCAACAAGTGAAGGCAGAGCATCAGGTACTAGCAGGCTTGGTACAAATTTTAGAGGTCCCAGAGTGGAAGTGGGATGAGATATCCACAGACTTCGTGACAGGACTTCCACGTATATTCTGGGGTCATGACTCAATTTGGGTGATCATTGACCGACTCACCAAGTCGGCCCTCTTTTTACCGATCAGAGAGCAGGGATCAGTAGAGAGCTTGAGACCCCTCTATGTGCAGAAGATTGTGCAGTTACATGGATTACCCTCCACTATTGTCTCCGATCGTGATGCACATTTTACTTCCCAGCTATGGAATGAGTTGCAGGAGGCTTTCGGGACACAACTTCATTTGAGCACTGCCTTCCATCCTCAGATGGATGGACAGATTGAGCGTACAATTCAGACCCTCAAGGAGATGCTACGTGCTTGCATCCTCGACTTCGGTCGTAGATGAGAGGATCAATTTCTATTTATGGAGTTTTTATACAACTAAAATTATCACTCCACCATTGGGATGACACCTTTTGAGGCATTGTACGGGCAACCTTGCAGATCACCTTTGTGCTAGATTGACCTAGGGGAGTCAGCACTAGTGGGACCAGAGATGGTACAAGCTACCACAGAGAAGGTGAAAATTATCCAGGAGTGGATGGATACTTTACAGAGTAGGTATAATTCATATGCCGACAAGGGATGGAGACCTCTGGAGTTCGAGGATGGTGACCACATCTTTCTACGGGTCTCACCTCGACGAGGTTTGCGGAGATTTGGCTGAGGTGGAAAGTTATCTCCGAGGTTCATTGGACCCTTCCAGGTCCTCAGTAGAGTTGGTGAGGTGGCTTACCGCTTAACTATTCCAACTCAGTTGCATCAGGTTCAAGACGTCTTTCACGTATCCCAGCTGAGGAGATACGTGCACGAACCTTCTCACATCATTGACCATAGAGAGATGGACATCAAAGATGGGGAGAATTTTACGGAGGTTCCAGTAGAGATTGAGGATCGATAGGAGCATGTCCTTTGTGTGTGGTCGATACCTCTGGTGCGCATTCATTGGTAGCACGAGAACCTCTAGAAGAGCACATGGGATCAAGAGGCTCATATTTGTGCTCAGTACCCCCACTTTTTCCCTTAGTTTGAGTTGTGGCTTACGGGGATGCAAAGTCCTAAGGTGGTGAGAATATAAAGACCTAGAATTTCTATGTAATTTTTTTAATTAAATGGGAATTTTATATGCCCGAAAAAATTGACGGCGCGTTATTCTGAGGCCTGGTGTGTCCGAAATGAATTTTTGAAACTTTTTTCAGGTACATTTAATAAACGTACGAGCAGGTTTTTGTAACTTTTGAATCGATGCTAGAAATTGAAATCTGAGGGTACCGTTGAACTTGAAGCATCGATATTCTCTTAAGGATACCTTCACCTCAACCATAGTAGGTTGAGGGTGAAAGTTAGATTTTGGTTTTTTCATGGAAGAATAAAATAAAATAATTTTTTTTAACATTTTTATTTTTGTTGAAACCTTTTATGTGAGGTTATGGAGGTGGGGACCACTGATCCCAAAACCTTCAAATTTGAATTTGAGGTTCGGGACCACCAGAACCCCCATAACTCCTTTAATGGGATAAGACTCTTGAAATCCCTCTTTAATGAGGGAGGTGACCTCCGGTATCCTCCCACTTTAATGGTTCCAACCACATCAATTAATTAATTAAGCTAACTTAATTTGGGACAACAATTTAAAATTGGACAAAAATATTTTATTATGTTGGAACCTATTTTCTTGGGAGGGGATTTTTGGTTGGAGAAAGATAAGGGGGAGAACTTGGGAGAAAGATCTCCAACGAAGAACACACTCTGGAATTGAAGAACATGGACGATGTTCGAACCGACTTCGGAAGCGTGACCGCGGAAGCAATGATCGTTGGAAATCTCTTTGACTTCACCATTTCCATCTCTTGATCTCTTTCAAAAATCCTCCAAGGTAGGGTTTTCTATTGAATTCATGAATTTTATTGATTAAATTCCTCATTCTTGGAAAGCATGGTGAATGTGGATCAACCAAAATGAGTTGATCCATGATTCATATGAAATTGTATAGTTTGACGTTCTTGATTTATGATTTTGTTGAGCCGCTTGCTACCACCCTAACATGGAGGGTGCGGGCCAGAAAAACATGGCCCAAAACCTCTGCTGTTCTTCTTAATTAGTGTGTTCTTCGCGATGGTGACGATGAACGATGCCAGCTTTTGGCACCGGTGGAACTCGAGAATGGCGGTTGACACCACCGCTGGACGCAACGAAGGCGACAGCGCAACGACATCGCCCCACAGCCTCGCGCCGCCTCGCGGGGGTTATGGTGGTGGGGACCACCTGATCCTAACCTCCCATGTGGGTTAAGGTGGTGGGGACCACCCAATACGTAAACCTCTTGAACTCCCCTCTTAAGTGTGAGAATCCTCTTGAGCTCCCCCATTTAATTGTGCCAACCCTCCCCTTATTTAATTAAGCCAACCAATCAAATAATTAATTAAGCTAATTTGAATTTATGCCAACAACTTAATAGATTGCATAATCTATTATTTTGACGATCTCTTCATTTTGGTGGGATTGGGTGGAAGGAGCCTTGGGAGAAAATATCTCCAACGAAGAGTGCCAACGAAGAATGCCGACTTCGATTTTGACTTCTTCCTTAGGACATTCGTTGATGAGGAACGTATTCAACGTCAACGAACCGATGATCGAGGGAACACCGACGTCACCAACGTTCGTATATCCCCAAGAACGTCCTATCCTTCCTCGCAACCTCCATTGACGAATCAAATGAGGTATGGGGTTATTATTGAATTCATTAATTCTCTCAATTAATTTACTTGTTCTTGGAAAGCATGGAGAACATGGATCAACCAAAACGAGTTGATCCACAATTCATATGAAATTGTTGTGTTTGTCGTTCTTGACTCCTGATTTTGTTGAGCCGCTTGCTACCGCTCTAACACGGAGGGTGTAGTCCAAAAGAACATGGCCTGACCCCTCCGCCGTTTTGCTTCTTTGGTGTGTTCTTTGAAATAGAAGAAGGTGGCGATCAGTGTCGGCGGTTGGCACCTATGGAACTCAAGAACCGCGATGAAGGCGAAGGCAATAATTCCACCCCGTGGCCACCACCGCCTCGTGGCCACCACCGCCCGAGGCTCCGCCGTTCGTGGCCGGTGCCGCCGCTTGTGGCCTCTGTACCCCACGACGCTCCACACCCCACGACGCTCCGTCGCCCGTAGCCTCCGCGCCCCATGACGCTCCGCCGCCCGTGGCTTGCCGCGCCGCCCTGCGGCCTCACCGCCTCACCCTCAGACTCGCCGAACCACCCAAATTGAATACACTTACATATGAACCCAATTGAAAACAAGAACATCTCACCTGTTACAATAATTCGACTGGAAATCTGAATTCAACCATCATCTCTAGTGTTTTCCTTTAGTCAAAGAATAAGAGTTTGCAAAAATATGTTCTTTAGAAGGTTTTCAAGAGATCCCAACTCTAGAAGAATTGTAGAATCAAATCAAAATTCATAAGATGCATTACAACCAACTGAGAATTTATAAACTGTACACTTTTAGATCACCCTATTATGTTTTTCTTTGTTACATTTTGGGAAGTGTGTGTGCATACTCTATTTTATCACTCTCACATTGTCTCTTACAATGAACTGAAAAATATTTGTTATCTTCACAAACACTTTTAATATTTGTTTCTCCCAATGATAAGAGGGGTAAAGGTACTTTGTGGCATGTTTATTGTTTCTTCCATGTTTAACTATAGAGGAGATCATATGTGACCTATACAGTTGTAAACTGTTGTAAAACCTAATCCATGTAGGGGATTATTTTTTTATTTTATGTAAACTACATGGTGGATGGTGATCACCATGTGGATAGGACTATGAATTTACTTGAGAATCAACCTCTTGTGTTCAATATTCCTGATGTGTTCTTTAATTTTGTTTTACATTATTTTAGCTTTAAAATAAAAAATTGTTTTAACTGTATATAAAATATATACTTTGATAGTTTATCTTAATTTGTATTCGTATAGTATTTTTTTCTTGTAAACTAATTTGAAAGAATATAATAATATTATATATTATTTATCTGAGAAATTTTCAATATTTAGAGGCATATTTATACAGATTAAGATCTACAGCACACTACTTATTTTGATAAACTAAGAAATATTTAAGGAATTGGGGGGATTTAAAAATAATCCATTTTAGACAGAAACTTTTATTTGGTACTCAATTCGCCCCCTATTAAGATACTCACTCTGGACAACATTTGATATCAAAGGATTATTTATTTTTTATTAACATTTTTCAAATAATTTTACATTTTATTTTAGTTGTACATTAAATATATCAAATTTCAACCTTTTGTAAATTTATTTCTTTAAAATGGATAATTAACAAGAATGTTATACTACAAACAGACCTCACTTTTTCAGTGGAACAAATTGAAGTCAATGGATGATTAAGATGAAAATGCATATAGAAAGAATATGTTTTGATTTTTGGACTAAAATATAAGATGAATATGTTATACCTTCTACTATTAGGAAAGATTCAGATGAAAAAAGAAAACTAGATTACAATAATAATTGTAAATCATTGAATTCCCATTAATATGATTTATATGACAAAGAATTTAATAGAATACATGCATGTAAAACATCATTTTTTATTTGGAAAACTATCTGTTTCCCATGAGGGAACTTAAAATGTTAAAGAGACGAGGGTAAATAATTATACTATAAAGTATGATAATTTTAAAATGAATCCTAATGAACCAATTTCTGATAATTATCTCATATTTAATGATATTTTCAATGTATTGACCTTTCTTGGAATAGTAGTATCTGAAAATGATCAAATTATGAGACTTCTAAGATGCTTACCAGATATATAGGGAGGCACATCAATTTCAATAAGAGAATCATGTGACATAAGTAAACATCTTATGAAAGAGTTGATTGGAAAACTTATGATGTATGAAGAGGAATTAAAAGTAAACTACGAAGAAGATGACGATCCTATAAGAAATTCAATATCTTTAAATACTAATTCCCCTAGACAAAAATTGGAAAAAAATAAAGATCAAGAAATAGATTCAAGTGATATTGAATCACATTCTCACAACATTGAGGATATGGCTCACCAAGCTAGAATATTTAATAAGTTCTATAGGAAGGGAATTTTTTTTAGAAAGTCAAACTATAATAAAAATTTTGAAAATAGAGGGAATTGTAAGAATGATTGGAAGAAGGATGATGATTTGAAGGAAGTTTTCTACTATGAATATAAAAGTAAAGTTCACATAAAATATGACTATCTGAAGCATATATATAAAAAAATATGAGGATAAGGAGAGGAGATACAATAAGGATATGAAATCCACCAGGAGGGATTCTTAAGATATCAATTGTGATTCTTATTCTTTACTTAAATATAGTCCAGACAAAGAAAACATATGTTTCATGACTGAAGTGAGTGAGGTATTTGTATTACCTACTATTACTAGTATTTTTCATATGCATGAGTCTGATAATTATAAAAATGAACATCATGATGATGATAATGTGTCAAATAAAGAATTATTCAAATACTGAAAATTTATAGAGTATAATTTTAATGAATTAAAAGATATGTATAAAATTACTAAAATCTAGTATACTCAAACTATAAATTTAAAATGAGAACTACTTATAGAGAATGATAAAAATACTCAACTTGTCAAAGAAAACACTAAACATAAACTGTAAAATGAGATTTTTAGAAAGATCTAGAAATATTTACAAAAGGTACAAAGACACTAGTAAAAATATTGGCAAAGAAATTTTCCCCAAAATATATTACTAGAATAGGATATGAACCTGGAAATAGAAGAATATATAAAAGTCCTTTTATTTCTAAATCCATAAATGAAAGTTCTACTGCAAATAACTGTTCAAAATTACCTAACATGCTTTTTTTTCTCAATGTTTTCAATCATTTATTGGAAACCCATTAGGAAAATTTTGGTTCCCAAAACCATTCTTAATGACATTTTTGGACCCAAATAGATTTTTTATCAAAATCATTTCTTTTTTAAAACTTGTTTTGTAGGAAAATGGCATTAATTACTCTAGTATATTTCTATTGTACTGGGATAGTGGATATTAATGATATATTATAGAATATTATTAATGATTAAATATCCTCATAAAGGTTTATGGTGGGAATATCACCTTTGGGGACAATGAAAAAGGAAAAATCATCAGGTTAGGCTAGATTAGTATAAGAACATAATTTTTAATTTCTATACTTTTATATATTAATGGTTTAATGTATAATATTATTATCATTTCTCAGTTGTGTGATGTTGGTTTTAATTTTAAGTTTGAGAATGATTATTTTGATGTTTAAGTTATTAAAAATTCAATAATTTTTATTTCTTTTCCAAATTACAATGTTTATGCTATAGTTTTGAATTCTTTGATTACACGAAATCTTTCTTTCTTATGTTTCTTTAACAAAGAGTAATGTATTTGGCATTGGATACTAAGAAATTGCAATATTCACTTACTTAAAAAGCTAACTTGGAAAGGTTTAGTTAGGGATCTACCTAGTCTTGAGTTCCCAACTGATAAATTCTATAAACCATGTCAAAAAGGGAAGCGACAAAACGTTTCTTTTAAATTAATGAAAGATGTGTTAACTTATCAAACCCTTGATTTGGTTCACATGGATTTGTTTGGACCTTCTATAGTTTCAATTCATAAAGGTAAACACTATGTTTACATTCTTGTAGATGATTTCTCTAGGTATAGTTGGGTATATTTTCTAGCTCACAAAAGTGAAGCTTGTTACTCATTTACCTAGTATTCTAAGTTTGTATAAAATATTAGTGGACTTAGGATTAAAACCATAAGGAGTGATCATAGCCATGTAACAACCCGTCCCCTAGGGCCCATGCCGTTACTACCTCAAGCCTGCCTTCCATAGGCCATGGGTTGGCGACTAGCACCAGAAATGTGTATCCCTATAACAGGAATTCATTGCCTTTAAACATATACAAACACACAATCCAAGAGCACAACAAGAAGAAACCATGAAGTAAAATACTATAGTAAAAAGTGTACGGAAAATAAAGGGGCCAAAATACAAGCCCAAATGGAAATTAAAAGTACAACTGAAAGAGAAAATAGCTCCTGGAACATCAACTGAGGATCCTACCTAAAGGGTAGGTACAACTCACGATCAGTAGTCACTACGTTATGTCACGTCAAATGGTCCACCTTTATGCACCATCCATCCTGGCTCCCTTAGCCTTGATCAACACTCTCCATCATCTGCACAAGACACCGCAAGGTGCGGGCATAGCCCATGTAGAGGAGAGTATAAAAATACTCAGTAGGGACCCCATGACCCCTGAAGTTCTCCCAGAGTTCCACAAAGGAAAAACCAAAAAGAAAGACCTCAATCACAAGCATGAAGTAGTCATCAACTCTACTTAGGTATATGCTCATACATACACCTATGTTATCAAAATATACTCGTCTCATACATGAGGAAACATAAGGCTCCAACTTTTAATCCTTTAGCACAACTGATCCACGAGGGAAGAATACTACAAAGGTACCAGCATGAAGGTAACACAGCAAAGGTAACAACATGAAAGTAAAAGTACCACAAATGTAACACTATGAAGGTAAAAGTAACACAAAGGTAAAGACTCATCTCACACCAGGTATATAACTCAAGTACAGAAGTACAAATGAGTATTCATAAATCTAGATCATCTTATTCTGTCGAGAGGATGTGTTAGTGACCCACACAAGATCGATAAATGCTGACCCACACAGGATCGCTAAGAACTGACCCACACATGATCGATATGTACTGACCCACATAGGATCGCTAAGAACTAACCCACAAAGGATCACTAGATGCTGACCCACATAGGATCGATGCTCTTTCTTCACGTTACAGCTAGCCACGAGATTCCTGCACTAAGCATGCTTGATTCTGGGAGGATATTATACTCAAGCCAACGATCATACTTTAAATAACAAGAGGTTACAATAAGAATTATCCAAAAATACTTCCATGTTGTAAGGGTTCCAAAGAGATAGATGACACGTCAATCGGATGCCGAGTGTGTGACTTATAAGCATTTCAGTACCGAGGGACCAGTTAGATTCAGGTTTGATCTAACCTAGCCATAGAACAAATTTATTTAAAACTAAAATGGAGTATACCAAAAGGACCGTCTTTCTCCAAGGGTCTCATTGCTATAGACGGTTCGTCAAACGGATGCTCGGTTCAAAAGTTATGGCTCTTTTAGTGAAATTGGGCCTGAAAGGGTCCGGGTCCGGTCCGATCTGGTCTGGGCCAACCCGAACCAGTTGGGTCAACCCGAACTGGTCCGGGTCAGACCCAGAGTGGCCTGAACAGACCTGGGCTGGCTCGATTGGGCCGGTCTGCAGACCGTCCCGGCCCGCTGGACTGGTGTTTCCCAGCCCACGGAGGGGCTAGACCCAGTAGATCGCGCAGCCCAACCTGTATAGGGGCATGGCCTGCTGGGCTCACGTGGCTTGGCTTGCGAAGGGAATGCCTTGCTGGGCTCGCATGGCTCGACCCACGGAGGGGAGCGACCTTCTGACTGGGCCCCACCCAAGTTGGCATTGGGGGGGGGGGTGTTTTCCCCCTAGTTTTCGAACGACACATCCATTCAGATTAAAAGTGGCGGTGCCACGTGGCAGTGCCACGTGGAAGTGTCATGTCGTTGCAGGACCCACAGGGGAGGGTCCCTTCTCCTCCACTGTGGCTTCGAGCTGCATCCATCTCCAGCGGCGCGCGATGGTGCGCCACTCTGCCTCCGCCTACGGCCAGCCGGTGCCGGCCGCCACTGTACTCCACAGCTATATGCCTTGACCCTCTCTCTGGCATCATGCCATTGCACGCCTCTCTACTGTACGCGGCTAGCCCAAGGCAGCTGCCATCTTCACCTACTGCGGCTACGATCGTGACCTTCTTCACCGGTAGTGCGGGACGGTGTGCCGCCATCTCCTCTGTGTCTGGCCGGTGCTGGCCACCACAATCACCTCCTCACTCGGTGCCATTTGTCGGCGGTCTTCCAATGGTCACTGGGTGAGCTTCGGTGGCCCGTTTCACCATCAGAAGGTGTCAACAGACTTCCCAGGATTCCCTCTTCATCGCTAAACCCACCGTTCCGGGTTTCTTCCTACCCGAATAAATTGCTCGTGAAGAACACGTCAAATTTCAATAAAAGGTGGAGGGTCAGAGCCTTGTTTGTTTGTCCTGCGCCCTCCTTATTAAATTGATAGTAAGAGGGTAGTATACTAATTCGACAAATCTTGAATCTAGACAAGAAATAAACCCTACCTCAAGATCATTAGAGAACGTCCATATTTGAGGAAGAGTCAGTATTCGTCAGTTTGTGATTTAGTGGTGCTCATCACCACTCTCTGGAATAGGTTCTATCCTCCAAGTGGTTGGTGTCATGGTACTTTTCCAGAGCTTCATCGCTTGGTGAAGCCATACCAGTACTCTACCTTGAGCTTCATATATATAGGAGAGGGGGAGGGTGAGTAACGCCATTTGGAATTTATGAGGTTCATTTAATAATGAACCTTCCTAATTCCAATGGTACGAGTACAAACATTAATGAGTCTAACTAATTAATGTATTGACATGTTATTGGTCCCACTACATCCGCTTTTCCATTGGAGGAAAAGAAAAGAGATAAATAAAATAACTTTGTTATTTTATTTTTCTTTTAAAAGTGAAAAAAATCTATCTTTTTCTCCCGACCTACTGCAGTCGAAATGAAACCTCCCTTAATTGAATCTAGGTGCTGTGGATTCAATGGTTCCCTCAGGTATTTAATCCGAGCACTGGTTCAAAAGTTAGAAAATTCCACTCGCACATTTACTGAACGTACCTTAAAAAAGTTCAGAAATTCATTCCAGGCACACCGGGCCTCAGAATCACGCACCGTCAATTTTCATAGACTCGTAATAATTATATATAATTAAAAAAATTTACATGGAAAATATGGGTCTTTACATTCTCCCCACCTTAGATATTTTTATCCCTGAAAACCACAACATAGACTAAGGAAACAAATGTGGGTACTGAGCAAGAATATGAGTCTCCCACTCCCATGTGCTCTCCTAGAGGTTCCTGTGTTTCTAGTGAACACGCACCAGAGGGATCGATCATCCATAAAGGTTACACTCCTGTAGATCCTCAATCTCCAATGGAACCTCCATAAATGTCACCCCATCATCGATGTCCAGCTCTCCCCAGTCGATGACGTGCGATGGATAGCGCACATACCTCCTCAGCTACAACACGTGGAAAACGTCATGCACCCGGTGCATCTGTGGGGGAAGAGCCAGGTGATATGCCACCTTTCCAACTCTACTGAGAACCTGAAAAGGTCTGATGAACCTCAGAGATAACTTATTGCCCTGACCCAATCTTCGAAAACCTCATCAAGGTGAGACTTGTCGCAAGGCATGGTCTCCCTCCTCGAACTACAAAGGTCTTCGTATCCTATCCTCATAAGAATTTTGTTTTCTCTGTGTAGTCTTCATCCTCTCCTGGATGATATTCACCTTCTTAGTGGTAGCCCGAACTAACTATGGTTCTATAAGTACTAACTACCATGGGTCTGTCTAGCATAGAGGTGACCTGCAAGGTCGACCGTAGAAGGACTCAAATGGTGCCATACCAATGGTGGAGTGATAGCTGTTGTTGTATGAGAACTCCACCAAGGGAAGGTGGTCCTCCCAACTATGGCCAAAATCAAGGACACAAGCATGAATCATGTCCATGAGTGTCTGTGTGGTCCACTCTGTCTGACCATCCATCTGAGGATGAAAGGTGGTGCTCAAACGTAGATGAGTCTCGAACGCCTCCTGCAGTCCCTTCCCCAACCGGGATGTAAAACGTGAATCATAGTCAGAGATGATCATCAATGGAACCCCATGAATTCATAAAATCTCTTGTACATAGAGGCTTCCCAAGCCCTCTACTGATCCCTTCTCTCAGATGGGTAGAAAGTGGGATGACTTGGTGAGTCGGGCAATGATCACCCAGATGGAATCCTGTCCCCTAGATGTACATGGAAGCCCTGTCACAAAGTCCATGGAGATACCATCCCACTTCCACTCCAGCACCTCTAGTGGTTGTGCTAGGCCTATTGGAACCTAATTCTCAAACTTCACTTGCTGACAAGTGAGGCATCGTGAAACAAACTATTCCACTGCTTTCTTCATCCCTGACCACCAGTGATGATGTCGGAGATCCTGGTACATCTTCGACACACCAGGATGTACCACCAGAGGAGGCATATGGAACTCCCTCAACACCTCCTCCCGTAGCACCACTGGTTCCATGGTGCATCCACTGAAGAGGATGATATGATCCCTAAATTAAAAAAAATCCATCAGGTGCCTGTTCTGAGGATATCTGAGCATGTCAAGCCTCGCAGTTAATGTCCCCAAGCTGTGCCTCCCAAACTTGCGGAAGAAGTGAGGGAGTGAAAATCATAGACTATAGGTAATATTTTCTACCTCTATCCACAAAGGATATCTGCAACATGGATAGCTACTCTGTCGCCTCACTCAGCAACTGTAGACCAGACCTCCTGCTGAGTTCATCTGCTACTATGTTCCCCTTCCTAGGAGTGTAGACTATCTCAATGTCATAGTCCTAGAGGAACTCTATCCAACATTGCTATCTCAGGTTTAGATCCTTCTACGAGAAGATATACCTGAGACTCTTGTGATCATAGTAGACTATAAAATGTTCGCCCATTAAGTAGTGTCTCCACATTTTCAAGGAGAAAACCATTGCTGCTAACTCCAGGTCATGGGTGGCATAGTTCTACTCATGTTGTCTCAGCTGTCATGAACCATAAGAGATCACTACTCACTCATGCATCAAGACACATACAAGACTAGTTCATAATGCGTTGCAGTAGACTACATACCCAACGCCTTCTTTTAGTAGCCTGAAGATGGAGGCACTCGTCAGTCTCTGCCTCAGCTCTAGAAACCTACGTTGACATCTCTCTGTCCATATGAAGGGTTGTCCCTTCATTTTTAATGATGAAAAGGGTGCCATAACTCTGGAAAAGTCGGGTATGAATCTCCAATAGTACCCATCCAATCCTAGGAAACTCCGCACCTCAGTCACACTCCGGGGTGGCTCACAAGAAAGCACTACCTCTATCTTTTCTAGATCTACTGAAACTCCAGCCTATGAGATAACGTGTCCCAGAAAGTGGACCTCCCGTATCCAAAAAAAGCACTTGGAGAGCTTACCATAAATCTAGTGCTCTTAGAGTGTATCCAGAACTATCTACAGATGATATTCATGCTCCTCCTCCGATGCCGAGTACACCAAGATGTTATCAATGAAGACTACCACGAAGCGATTGAGGTTTGGATGGAAGATCCTGTCCATGAGTCCCATGAACACTACTGGGGAATTGGTCAAACCAAATGGCATAACCAAGAACTCATAGTGTCTATACCTATATCTAAAGGTCATCTTCTTCACATCCTTATCTCATACCCTAAGCTGATGATAGTCTGATGTGAGGTCTATCTTCGAAAACCATCGAGCTCCCTTCAACTGATCTAAAAGATCATCAATCCTCAGAAGTAGATACTTGTTATTCACAGTCACCTTGTCTAGGCACCGATAGTTCACACATAGTCTCAAACTCCAATCTTTCATCTTGGTGAATAAAATTAGGGCTTCCCATAGATAAACATTGGGACTTATGAACCCCTTCCTATGCAAGTCCTCTAACTATACCCGTAACTCACAAAGCTCCATGGGAGCCATCCAATATTCTAGTGTAGATATCGGTGTTTTCCTGGGGTATAGGTTGATGTAAAAGTCCAACTTTTTGTGAGGAGGTAGTCCCAAAACATCATTAGGAAAGACATCAGCATACTGGTCGACCACTACAGGATAGCTCAGAATCTCAACATCAACTGCTCCGACGGTAAGGCTAGACAACTGAGGTGTGATCGGCTACACACTCTTATGGGTAATTCCATCTTGTGTTGGAAAGGTTCCCTTTTCTCCGGTGAAGGAAAACCTGGTCCAATCCTCACGGACACACTGCCCTTTGCACCTAATATAGTCAATCTGAGCATAGACTGTGGATAACCAATCCATACCCAAGATGATATTGTATGACATCAACATTGCTACTAGAATATCCCAGCCAAAGCTCTTGGATCCTAGAGTTATCTCACACTATCTGAATCAGTGTGTAATTGTTGAATCTTCTCCCGTAATAGTCTCTAACCGTAAGGATCGAGCCAATGGCTCCACCGTAATATCTGAGCTCTGAATGAGGGTTGTGGAAATAAAAGAGTGACGGGAACCTGTGTCTATAAGTATTGAAACTAGGGTAGATTAGACACAAATCATACCTCTAATCATCTTCAGAGCACCGTGGTTATAGACCTCAGCTACCTGGAGCTGAGCTCGTCCCTGTCCTCCTGCTCCCTGTGGTCAGGGTGAACCACTTGGAGGTGGTGGCAGTAGAACCTCGAATCGCTGCCCACCACTTGCTACACGACTAGATCCTCTGCCACATCTGTCGCCCTGCAGACCTATTCATTCAAGCCTTTGCGTCTGCCTCAACGATCCCTCGACCGTCTGCTGGTCGTCCGTATGGCGGGTCAAGCAGTCACGAGCCATGAGACCCTGGCTGCCGCATGAGTATAACTTCCCACTTCTCATCTGTCCTCCTATATCCCATGATCCTCTCACCACTGACCCTGTATCCTGAGGTCATCCACTAGAAGGTCTGGCCAGCTTGGGCCCCTGCATCATCCTTTTATTACCAGCTGCAGATGAATCTGCTACCAGACATTC
This sequence comes from Viscum album, assembly GCA_963277665.1. Lineage (NCBI taxonomy): Eukaryota > Viridiplantae > Streptophyta > Magnoliopsida > Santalales > Viscaceae > Viscum > Viscum album. The sequence goes on along the minus strand of OY728164.1, from coordinate 913,512,448 downwards.
AGTGTTGGCTCTCGCTGTCGGTGCCTGCTTGGCTAGGAATCTCTCCACCAAAGGTGCTCAATCTATTACCCCAACCTGCGTTGGAATGTGGAGCGATATCATTGATGCCCAGATCTCCCATTGGAGACCCTTCTCAAAGGTTAGGGCCCTAAAGAAAGGGTCTCGTACCATGTTGGTGGAGTAGTGGGAGTGTTCAGTGAACCTCACCAAGTACTGTTCCACGGTCATGCTTCCCTACTATAAGTGCAGTAGCTCTTGTATATGCATTGAGTGTAGGGTTGCCGGGATGAACTCTACCCTGAAAAGGCCCTCTATGTCCACCCAGGTGAGGTTCGCCTCATCGTGTAACTGGAGTGTCAGATTCCACCATCTCCCAACTGATCCCTAGAAGAGATTGGCAGCTAAGATCACCATCAGATCAACTGGTGTCCCAACTAAGCGAAAAACTCTGGCCATATCCTACAACCAGTCCTTAGCTTCGTGTGGAATCTCGCCTTAGAACCTCAGAGGCCTCTACTGCTGAAACTCAGGAAACACACTCAGTTGGCGTGCACCCTCTACTAGTGGGGCTAGTGGAAACAACTTCCCAATGGTTAGTGGTGTTACTAGTACACCACCCAAAGGTGCTAACACCGTAAGAGGGCCATACATAGAGACCTCATCACTTGGTGGGCTGTCATTGTGTACTCTCTTGGGAATCCTAGCTGGCAGTCTACGTGGTTGAATCTTGAAAGAAAACATGTGAACCACGGTTAATAAGTTATACCTGGTGATCTGACTTAAAGAAATTAAAAGAAAAAACTTTTCAAAACACATGTAATCAGTGTTTTCGTGCCCTGAGTCAGAAATCAGAATTTAGGGTCCTGGTGTATGGATACATCGGCTTCCCACCAATACTGGATTCCCCAAACTGAAAACCACACTCATAAAACTTAACACTATTGCCACATAGAAAATATTAGATTCCTAGTTCTTTGGTATAACTGAATCCTCTAATACCACTTTGTCACGACGCATCCCCCGAGGCCCGTGCCATGACTACCCCAAGCCCATCTTCCATAGGCCAGGAGCTGGCGACTAGCACAAGAAAGGCATATCCCTATAATGGGAAGGCATTTCCTTTAAACCTTTACAAACACATAATCCAAGAACACAACAAGAAGAAACCCCGAAGTAAACTTATGTAGTAAAATATGAACTAAAAGTAAAGGGGCCGGAATACAAGCCCAACTAGAAAGTACAATTACAACTGAAAGAGAAAATAGCTCCTGGAATGTCTACCTAGGATCCTACCTAAAGGGTAGGTATAACTCATGATCAGTAGTCACTGCATCACGTCACATAAAATAGTATACCATTATGCACCATCTAGCTTGGCTCCCACATCCTCGATCAACATTGTCTATCATTTTCACAAAACACAACAAGGTGCGGGCGTAGCCCATGCAGGGGTGGGTATAACAATACTCAGTAGGGACCTTGAGACCCCTGAAGGTCTCCCAGAGTTCCACAAAGGAAAAACCAAAAAGCAAGACCTCAATCACAAGAACAAAGCAATCATAAACTCTACTTAGGTATATGCCCATACATATACCTAAGTTATCAAAATATACTCATCTCATACATGAGAAAACATAAGGATCCAACTTTTAATCCTTTAGCACAATTGATCCCCAAGGGAATAATACCACAAAGGTAACACCATAAAGGTAACACCACAAAGGTATAAGTACCATAGAGGTAACACCATGAAGGTAAAAGTACCAAAAAGGTAACACCATGAAGGTAACACCACGAAGGTAACACCATGAAGGTAAAAGTACCAAAAAGGTTAAGACTCAGCTCACACTAGGTATATAACTCAAGTACAGAAGTATAGATGATTAGTCATAAATCCAGATCATCTTATTCCATCGAGAGGCTCTTCTAGTGACCCATATAGGATTGCTAAGTTCTAACCCACATAGGATTGATAGATACTAACCCATATAAAATCGATGCTATTTCTTCACGTTACATCCAACCACAAGATTCTTGCACTAAGTACACTTGATTCTGAGAGGATCCCATCCTAAAACCATCAATTGTTCCTCAACCTCCAAAAAGTTCCATGAAGAAGTTTACCAAAGGACCACCATGTCGTAAGGGTTCCAAATCGACAGACGACGCGCCAAATAGATTCCCGGTCTGTGACTTATAAGCGTTTTAGTACCAAGGGCCCGGTTGGATTCAGGTTCGATCCAACCAAACCACACTCTAAATTTCTCCAAAACCCAAGAGAAGTATAAAAAAAGGACCGTCTTGCTCCAAGGATCCCAGCGCCATAGATGGTTTTTCAAATGAATCCCTAGTTCAAAAGTTATGGATATTTTAGAGAAATTGGGCTTGGAAGGGTCCGGGTCCGGTCCGACCCGGTCCGGGATGACCCGACCCGGTCCAGGTCCAACCCTACCCTCCGGGCTGGCGTGGCCTGGTCCACAGAGGGGCGCGACCCATTAGCTCGCACAGCCCGACCTGTGGAGGGGCACGACTCGACATGCAAAGGGAACAACCCACTGGGCTCGCACGACCCAACCTGCAGAGGGGCGTGACCCACTGGGCTCGTACGACCTAGCCCGCGAAGGGTGCGACCCGACCCGCGAAGGGGCGTAGCCCGCTGATTGGGGCCTTCCTTAGCTAGTTCTATGGGGGGGTGGGTGGGTGGCATTTTCCCCTAGTTTTCGAACGAAACAACGATTCTGAATAAAAGCGGTGACGCCACATGGCGCCGCCAGGTTTTTGCGGGCCCCGCATGGTGGGTTCCTCCTCCTCAATCGCGGCTTTGAGCTATGAACATCTCCAGTGGTGCACAACGGTGTGATGCTCTACCTTCACCCACTGCTGGCCTATTCCGGCCACCGTTGTCCGCCACGACTATATGCTGCAGCCCTCTCTCCGGCGGCGCGTCTTTGCGCACTGCTCCGCCTTCCGCGGTCGGCCCGACTTGACCGTCATCTTCACCCACAATGGCTACGACCATGGAATTCTTCGCCGATGGCATGAGACAGTGCGCTGCCATATCCTCCATGACTAACCGGTACCAGCTGCTGCTATCACCTCCTCCTCCGACACCGGTTGCTGGTGGTCTTCCTCGGGTCACCAGGTGAGATCTAGTGGCCCGTTTCTCCATCCGAAGGTGCCAATAGACACCATAGGACGCCCTATTTTTCGCTAAACCCACCGTTATGGGATTCATCTAACCTGAATAAATTGCTTGTGAAGAACACATCAAAATTCAATAAAAGGAAGTGGGTACGATCCTTGTTTGTTTGGCCCGTGCCCTTCACGCTAGCTTGATAGAAAAATGGTAGTATACAGATTCAACAACTCTTGAATTTCGATAATAAATAAACCCTACCTCAAGATCTTTGGAGGATGTCAGAATTTGAGGAAGAGTCGGTATTCTTCAGTTCATGATTAAGTGATTCTCTTCACTACTCATTGGAACCAGTTCCGTCCTCTAAGTAGTTGGCGTCACAGTACTTTTCAAGATCTTCGTCGCTTGGTGAAGTTGTTCCAATACTCTACCCCGAGATCCATATAAATAAGATAGGGGGAGGGTGAGTAATTCCATTGGGAATTTATGATATTCAATTAATAATTAACCTTCCTAATTCCAATGGTGTGGTTACAAAAATTGAAGTGTCAAGCCAATTAATGTCTTGGCATGTCGTTGGTCCCACCACTACCGCTCGTCCATTGGCGGAAAAGAATAGAGAGAAATAAAATAGCTTTGTTACTCTATTATTATTTTAAAAGTCCAAAAAAATATATCTTTTTATCTCGACCAACTGTGATTGAAGTGAATCCTCCCTTAAGTGAATCCCAACATTGAGGATTCAATGGTGCTTTCATATTTTTAATCCAAGTACCGGTTAAAAATTTAGAAAATGCTGATTTCATGTTTACTGAACTTACCTTAAAAAAAGTTCAGAAATTTGTTTCGGGCACACCGGGCCTCAAGATCACACACCGTCAGTTTTCGTAGACTCGTAATAATTCCATAAAATTAAAAAAAATACATGGAAAATCTATTTCATTACAAGATGTGAGTTTGAGAATAAAGATTTTGTATCATTTTTCTCGCAACATGGATAAACTTATAGATTTTATTCTCCTCAAACCCCCAACAGAATAGAGTTACTGAAAATAGAAATAGAATATTACAATAGATAGCCTAGACTATGATAAATGATTTTGACATGCCAATCTATTTTTGGGTAGTTTCTGTCAATATATCCAGCTATATTATCAATATAATTTTGATAAAACCCATTCTTATAAATACACTATATAAGTAATGGAATAATCGGAAACCTAATGTTAATTACTTGATAGATTTTAGTTAAAAATACTTTATTATTAATACTAAGGATTATCTAGAAAAATTTTCTTCCAAAAATGATAATGAGATTTTTCTTTCTAATTAAAACTCAAGAAAATCCTATTGAGTTTTTAATAAGAAGACCAAAATAGTGGAAGATTCAGCCCATTTAAAATTCAATGCAACTAATCCACATGAGTGTAATACCTCCTTAGTAAACCTTGAGAAATATTTTTCTTCTATGAATTTAAATTCAAAACCATTAGATTCGGCTATAAAAAACCGGAAAATTCATCGAGTTGTAAAGAATTTCTAGATCATCTAGAACCTGACCTAAAAATATAGAAGTGATCAATCTACCATTCATTAGAGATAATAGAACCATTAAGTACCATTCTCAAGATGTTGTTCTAGGTGATCAAAAAACAGTAACACAAACTGGAGCTTCTGTTAGAAATTAGGTTGAAAATCAAGTCTTCATATCTTATCTTGAATCTAACAACATCAATGAAGCTGTTAATAATGAATTTTGGGTATTAACTATGAAATATTAATTAAATAAGTTTGAAAAAAATATGGGAAATTATTGGTAGGATGAAGGACACCTTGACAATTGGCACTAAAGGGTGTTTGGGAATAAAGTTTATGGGTCAACCACTATAGTTATAAACAAGATTAGACTCATTAGCAAAGGTTATATTAAGGAAAAATAATTGACTATGAGGAAACCTTTTCACCTATGGCTAGAAATGAATCAATAATAATCCTTCATGTTTATGCATCACAATTAGATTTCATGAATTATCCAATGGTTGTTCACATTTCATTTTTAAATGATTTTATAGTTAAGGATGTTTTTCTTAAACAACCCCCTAGTTTTCAAAATCCTCAATTTCCAAATCAAGATTTTAAATTAACCAAAGAATTATATTTTTTGAAACACTCTCCTAGAGCTTGGAATGAATGGATAATAAATATTCTGATTTTAAAAATATTTTCAAAAGGAATAGATTATCCTACTATTTTCATAAAATGAATTTCAAAAGATATATTATTACTAAAAATATTTGATGAAGATATTATTTTTGAATCTTCAAAAAATTATATTTCTACTAATTTTTCTAAAATTATGAAAAATGAATCTGAAATGAGTTTAATGGGTGAACTCAAATTATTTATTTGATTTCAAATTTTTCAAAACAAATAAAGAATTATTTTAAATCCAAGTATAAATAAAAAATATTTTCTAAAAAAGTTTTAGATTGGATAGAAATAAGAGTAGAAATACTCATATGAGTACCACATATAAATTGGATATTGATAAAGCTGGGAAACTAGTTGATTAATCCAGTTATAGTGGTATGATTGGTAGTCTTATCTACTTGAAAACCAACCGACTAGATATTATGTTAAGTGTGTATATGTGTTCTCATTTTTCAGAAAACACAATAGAGTCACATCTAGTTTTTATTAAAAGAATTTTCAAATACCTCCAGTATACTACCATTTTAGGATTGGTTTACCCAAGAGGACAATCATTTGATTTAGTAAGTTATTATGAAACTGATTTTGGAATATACAAGTAAAATACAAAAGCACCTCCAGAATATGTCAATTTTTGGGAAAGTCTCTAGTTTCTTGGTGTAGTAAAAAATAAAAAATGGATTACATTTTCTACTACTGAAGTTGAGTACATAGTTGTTGGAAGTTTTTATAAAAAATGTTTGTGGATGAAACACACTATACTAGACAATGGGAAATAATTATGAAATTTACCATAAACTATGATATCACAAGTGCTATTAACATTTCTAATAATTCTATTTCTCATTATAGAACAAATCATATTGATATAATATATCACTTTTTTAGAGACCATTTTCAAATAAGTGATATCACTATTGAGTTTATTGGCACAAAACATGAGATAGATGATATATTCACTAAGACGTTAAATTCTAAAAGAATAAATTATATCAAACATGAATTAGGAATGATTATTTTTGGTAAATCTAATTTTTTGGTGACATTACATTATGGTTGACATGACATCAGATTTTCATGTCATTGGTTTGTCATGTCATTGTATTGTAATTCTAACATCTTACAATGGTGTTGGATTTTCATGTCATTGAATTTTCATGTCTTTGATTTTTCGTGTCATTTCTTTTCATTCCTTTAAAAAAATTTGTTTCATGATATTTTGAATTGCTGGTTTGTTTCCTATTTTATGTTATTTCCTATAACTCAATATGTGTTTTTACTTGGATTTAAATTTTTATTTTAGGTATTAATTAAATTTTAGAATAAATAATATCTCAAATGATATTAAAATGGAATTATGTCTATTCTCAACATACCTTAATCCCCACATGATACTCTCTTATCTATCTCCCTCAATCCATGTGAAACCCTTTCATCTATTGTATTTCAAACCTTCTCTGTACCCTTGACTGATCTTGATGAATTGATCTGAATTCCATGAATGAAGTGTGCTTTTAAGTATTCACCTTCTATATAAATATCATCTAAGAATAAGAATAAATAAATGATTATATATTCTCTAGTTTAATCATTTAATACTTAGCTGGCCAACAGATTTTTTGTACTAGAAAATGAAGTTGAATCTAAGTGGATTTTTTCTAGTAAGTCTATGTTACTCAAACTTCTCCATAATCAAGGATGATTATAGTGGTTTTCCTCTATAAAATACATTTATACCCTATGTTATTCTATGATTTCTATTCACATGTAGAGTTTGTGTTTGATCAAAAGGGTGATTATTAGATCACAAGTCACATGAAAGAACATGTATTTGGTTTTTTATCAAGGAAATGGGATAAATGTTTATGTGTACATCATGATGGAATTTATGATCACTACCAAGGAATCATTCTAGAAGCTAGTACTTGTTTTTATATGAGGCAGATCTTTTTGTGGTGATAGGAGATGGCACAAGTAGAAGGCATGTTTCCTCAGAGCTGTATGGGGAATGTAGGATTCTCTTTATGTTTTTGTAGCACATGATATTCCCAATAAAGGGTGATTTCAAAAATATAAGCTAACAAGATGTTTATTTTCATCTATTATGACAGAAGGTCACAATTTCAATCTATATAGATATCTAATGGTTCATATGTTAGAGATGACCAAGCCATCCTTTAGATCCATCTTCCTGATATACCCCATGTTCATTTGTTCCATGTTAAAGGCCACAAACCTAGTAGCTAAGGATGTGGAGTCTATTACAAACTATGATGGTATATATCTCTCAAGTAAAATTTTTTCAAGTATGAAGATTATTTGGAACCCCTAGAATAGATATTGGGTTAGTGATTCTAAGAAGTTATATGTTGAGTATAATACAGTTGATCATCCAACTGGACCAAGGGATGAAGTTAATCCATTCTTGGAGTTTGATGAAGAAGTTGAATAATCATATGAGGATAAGGAAGATGTTGTAGCTGAAGAAGTGGACACGAAACCATCTATTGATGTTGGGCGTGAACCTAAACTATCTTCAAAATATTCTCCCATTAATTTTGGAGCTCCTTTCCCACCTAGGAAACTCCAATTTTTTTTGGTAAAAGTGATGAAGAAGAGACTGCGGTTTTCGAAGAAGAGTGTTATAAAAGTTCCAAATCCATTGAAGATGATGATGACAATAATGAGGAGGAAGAAAAGAAAGAAAAATATAGGAATGAAAATGGAGAAAATGTTAATGGAAATGAAAGGGATTTATATAATGGATGCAATGATGATAATGAATCTAACCGAAATGATACAAGTGGATGAATCAAAAGAAAAGAAATGAAGATGCCTCTAGAGATTCAGGATGAACTTGTAGAGTGGGAGAAATCCCCATCTGTTGAAATATTTTATGGATCTCTTTCTACTGGTGAGGTTGTGGCCATTTCTATTCCCACTTGTCAAATAGTTTCTAATTATGATATGGTGGAATAGTTGAGTGGGATTGCAGCTGTAAAACAACATATAGCTGAACAATTGAAAATGGAGAAGCCTTCTTTTGAGAAAGGAATTACTGATCATATTGATGTCTTGACTATTTATAAGCCTCTAGTTGATATCCATGAGGAAGTTAAATCTATGGTTAATGGCCAAATGTATAATTCTTTGTATTTTGTGGCACCTCTTGTTAATAAACAGATTGATGAAAATACAGCTAGTGTTTAAAAAACCTTGGCTGCACATAGATTAGATGGTCTGCAAAATATTGAAGTCTCAATAATTCTTGCTAGTGTTTCACCTCCTTATACTAAAAATATATCATTTTTCCTTCCATATCGATGGTTTTATCTAATGGAAGAATAGTGGAAAAAATACTCCACTATTGCAAGGAGTCCACTATTACAAGGAGTCCACAAAAGCATAGTGGACCTGAGGTTCGAATTGAAGGAGATCCTAAGGGATCCTTGATAACTTAAGTAGATTTTGATGGGATATTGGAGATGTTATCTTCTATTAGAACTCCTGCACCTGAACCTACTCCATAAATTTTTTATTCTGTTTGATAAAATCACTAAAGGTGACTTAGATGTTTTTTGTAAGAAGTTGACATCTTATTTTTTTATATACAATTAATGAAATGAACAACTCAAGAGAATTTCATTTGTGAGAAGGATTAAAGATACATTTTCTAGTTGTTTATTCAACATATCCAACCAAATATGATGCATCACATATGATATGTTGAGATTGAGAGTAAAAAAATGGATGTGGGTTGGAGTCTATGAAGGATATGATCAAGGACTTGAAGTCATCCTTTTCTTATCCTTTGTAAGGTATCCTTAAAATTATTGAGGATAAATATTCAAAATCTTCTATTACTTTTGATCTAGCCATGGATGTTGATTAGCTAAGAATATTTTTCAGATATGATCTGTAAGTTTCTTAAGGCAGTGGTTCTATAAGTGACACTAATTAGCCCCAAGATACCTTGAGCCAAATTCGGTATAACTCTGGCCATGTTTCAAGATGATTACTTGCTATTCCCATGACGTGAAAGCTAATAGGGAAACAATTAATAATTCAATTAAGTTTTATTTATCAAATATTGATACCAAGCATGAAATGGATGAAAATTTTATATTCTTGGGTCAAAATTTGAGAATGCCTCTTGTGACTTTGGCATTTAAATAGAAAGTAAGACATATCAAGGATATGAGTCTAATGAAGAACTGTTTTATGAAAGAGAAATATGATTTCATTAGTGCAATAGAGTGTGGTTTTAAAATCCTAATGGACTTCATCAATCTTATGAAGCCTTTTATTCATGTTCATGGCCATGAAGTTGTTTCCTAGGAAGCTGTTCATATTAATCCTTAGCTATCTCTCACGCCAGGAGATTCCCAAGATCCTCTATCACCATTTCCAGCTAGTTTCTATCCTTTTACAATGTCTCTTACTCAAGATTTGAGATAACTCTTTCTTGTTCTTATTTTGGAAGATCATTCTTGAACTGTATTTAGACTCACATCTAATGTTTCATTTATTTTACATTATGCTGATCATGTTGACTCATATTAGGAGCATGAGAAAAAAATGTCTAAAGGAAAGGAACCAATGGACCCCTAATAAAAATCTTAAACCTTTTTAATTTTTTGTTTGAAAATGTATTTTTTCTGGGACCTGTTGTGTTATAACATTTTAATAATTAGTTTTCATGCCTTTTATTAATATTATTATGTTACTTCTAATTTTTTTCTTCCTTTTACTATCTTTATTATGTTAATCCTTAACTTTTTGATATTCCCAAAAGGTGGATAATTCTTATGGCATATTATAAAACCTTAAATAATTTCTAATTTATTACAGTGTTATTTCTGTGGGATCTTTGATTTTATTTGTTGTTAATCATTATATATTTGTTACTTACCATTTATAATTTCAATTTTTTTATTTTATGTGATACCATCTACACATATTATGAACGATAAGTCTTGATTTATATTTTGAGTTTATCTATTGTTCTTATATTGGATATCATATTTAAATAATTTTAATACTTTTGATGCCATGAATTTTGATCATCAAAATGGGGGAGATTGTTTACCATCTAGTTATAATGCTCAAAATATCATGATTCTAATGATAATAATGAATTTAATGATTCCATTTAAGAAATATGTATTCTATGCTAGGTGAAAAACTTATCGGATTATGAGACACCACTAGGATGGTACTCTACTATAATGGTGTACCATTGGACTGAAAAATTGAAATTTTTTGAGAAACCGCCAGTCGAGACACCATCTATATGTCATTCCACCCTAATGCACATTTTCCTAAGTATGATATACCTCTATATGAGACACCGCCAATGTCTTATAGTGAACATGGGATTTTTGTTAAGTCTATGACATCGTCAGATCACACACCTCCATAAAAAATGACTCTAATTGAGACACCATAAAAGTAGTAGAAATTTGGCTAATTCTAAGACACCACCAGTATCAAGCCCCCCCGAACAACATACTGCCAGAGAGAGACACCGTCAAAACATGATTCACCGCTAGTCTAAGACACTGCCACTATTTTATAAACTTATCTTTTTTGAATCACATTATTATAATGGCTATAGTTACTGAAGCTAATTCCATTTAATATATTAATTATTTTATCTTAAATTAGCAACAAAAATAATTGAGGAGTGTGTTAGAATGTGTAGTAAAAAAAGAAGTTGATCGAGATATTCTCCTTATTCCTACTGATATAAGTGTAGCACACTCCCTCATGCAGTAGGATATGAAATCGTGGATGAAGTGAATTAATAGAAAGATGAGAGATAAAGATTTATGAATACACAAAGATATGAACCTGATTGAAAACAATAAGAGATCACCTATTACAATCATTCAACTTGGAATCCAAACTACACCTCACATCGAGTTCTTTCCTTTAGTCAAAGAATAAGAGTTTTTGACACTCTTTTCATCATAGGTTCTTTAAGAGATACTGACTCAAGATTCAATGAAGAATAAAATCAAGTCATAAGACATATTTAAATGGACTGATCATTTATAAAATCTAAACTTTTAGGTCCCTCTATTTTGTATTTAATTATTACATTTAGAGATGAACACTCTCTCTTGTACTGAACTGGAAGATACTTGATATCTTTTGAAACTCTTTTCATATTTGTTTTTCCCATTGATAATTGTGGTGGAGGTCCTTGTTTGGATTGTATATTTTCTCTCCCACATATAACTATAAAAGAGGTCATGTGTGACCTGGGTAGTTGTAAACTATTACAAAACCCGATCCAGGTTTTGAGTCATTGTGTTTATTTTATATAAAATTCATGGTGGTAGGTTATCACCATGTAAAGAGGACTAAGTATCTAATTAAGACTGATACTCTTATATTAAATAATTCTATTGTGTGATTTATTTATTTTTACATTATATCATCTTTGAAACTAAAAATTATTTTAACTGTAAAGAAAATATATAATTTTATAGTTTATCTTAATTTTTGTTCATATAATATTTTATTAAAGTAAACTGATTTCAAAGGATCTAATAATTTTGTATATTATTCATCCGAGAACTAATTAATCTTTAGATAAATCTTTAGAAAAACTATGGTCTATATCATAATACTTATTTTGATAAATTATTATATATTTAAATATTTTGGGGATTTCAAAATAATCCAATTTAGAAAGAAATTTTTATTGGGTACTCAATTCACCCCCTCTTGAGATAATCACTTAGAATAAGATGAATGATTTTAAAGTTATGAGGTTTATAATATGTTTTAAACAAATATTTTTTGTATTATGTGTTATAATTATTGTAAATTAAATTCTATCTTGGATAAATTATCCCCAAGAAGTGGTATATAGGGTCATAATTTCTATATTCCTAGAGTCATATTCCATGGCTTGGAAATGAAATGGGTTGACGATTTTTTCTTTGAGCTTACTCATGTGGATTTTTCAATATTATATGACCGTAATAATTTACATGAAGTGTTCATTTTCTATATATATATGATGAATTTGGATATATATATATATATATGAAAATATTTTTTTTGGGAGAGTATCACAAAATTGTGGGTTGTGTAAATAAATACACATTAATGTTGTGTGAAGCCACTAACTTAGTGGAATAAAAAGAGATTCCAAAACTAAATCATTAGAAGAATATTCCAAAAGGAATAAAATATGATAATAGAAAAATTAAATACGATATAATAATTATGGATTTAATATAAAAAATTATGATAAATTGGTGAGACCTTAAAATAAATCCTAGGAAATACTCAGTGCGGGGTTCCTTATGATGTTGGACTATTCCTAACCTCGGTCATTCAATTAAGTAGGTTCTGCCTTAGAAGAGTGAACCTAAATTATCTTGGTTATGAAAAAAAGTGATTGATATCATTGAACAATCCTTATGTAAGTTATATCCTTGAAGAGTGGCTCAAGAATGTCTTTTGTTATTCTGATAGGGAGTTCTATTTCAGTTACACTTTGTAGGGAAAAAATTTGAAAGGATACCAAAGGAATAGAGTTGATTGAATCCATATTATGGATCTGGATAAATATATATAATCTAAACTATTCAAGTGTGAAAACTATTTTAATTGGGATGATTAACTAATGAAATAATTATTTTATTACATTAATTTCCAAGAGGACTCATTGCTTAGTTAAATAAATATATGGTCTCTCAAAAAGGATATAATTTTTGGGGTCATAATTTATAGTGGGAGAACATTCAATTAAATTTGTTAATGAAAATACATAATTGATGATACTCACCCACTGATATGTATTTATTGTATATTAGGGTGTACATAATGATAATAATTCTAATATCAGTGATAGGTATAAACTAATTTTTTTTAAAGATTCGTATCTATGATTGAGAAGTGTTCTTAAGAAGAAACATTTAGAGTAAATGAATATAAATTTTATTAAGATAAATTACACCCAATCAGACTCAGGGTTTTTAGATACTGGGTGTGAATCATACATTTGTGCTTATAAACATATAATTAGATACATATAGGAATTGATAAGTGGTAAAGTAGATCATTGTATAGGTAATAGATCATGAGTTGTTTCATTAAAGTTCATAACCTATGATCTGATTTATCCATGTTTATTAATCATAGAAATGAAAGAATACTATTATAATTCATCCATAATGTAGAATTTTATTTATATATCATGTTTGTAAAAGATGGGATTTTCAATTATTATTTAGAATTGGAGTTGTTCTTTATATAAGAATGATATGATTTACAGTGTTGGGTGTAATAACCCAAATATTTTATATTGAAAATTTCCCTTATGAATTAATATATTTTTCATATAAGGTAATAAATATGATAATAATGAACACAAATTTATCACTAATTCAAAACATAATATGTTTATATGTATATTTCATAATTTTAGATAAATTTCAAAAAATCATTGTGTTTTTAGTACTCATATATACAACTATTTTTACCATATCTATAATTAGAATTTTATAAAATAAATTCTCTTTTTAGACTAGTCATTAAAAAAATTAAATATGATTTATTAATTTTATTTTTCTAAATTCTCCATCTTTCAGTGAAAAATTATATTTTTTGAAAATGTTAACTTTATTAGTTAATCAGTATATAAGAAATAAATATAATTTTATAAAACCTAAAAATCTATAAAATATGAATTTAATGTAATTTTTTTTTCATTTTAAATATAATTTTTAAAACTTTTAAAACCCAGGATTAACCTTATAAAAAATTAATATTTTAATTCTATGAAAAAAATGTTTTTGGTATTTTCAAATAATGAAACATTATTTTCACACATACCACTTTTTTTATGATTTTAAATTCACATAAGACTTATTTTATTTATTATAATATAAAATATGTCTTCAGAATCAAAAAAACCATAACATTATCTAACCATAAATTTAATTTAAAAATAAACATTTTCTAAGAAATGGTTTTTATGTATTATGTGAGGTTAAACTAAAATGAATATCCCTCACCCGGATAAATTTAATTTTTTAACATGATTTATTATTTTAAATAACCAAGTTAACATTAATATACATAATCAATTTAAATTATTTCCATTGAAATTAGTTACTAAGGGTGTAACACCCCAAGCTTCCACGGTACGTTTTCCTTCGAATAATGCAATGGCGTGCATTGTACGCAACTTCGAGATTCTAACACACCACAACCAATCAAACTAGCCGTTATGAATATCGATACATAATTTTTGAAATTTTATAAATTATATCTCTCAAAATGTAATTCATTTATGGATTCGGAATATCGAATTTATCCTAGGGTAAAATTTTGGAACTTTTCGAACAACACTTATATTTTGATGAATAGTGAAAATTACTAAATTTTAATTAAAAACAACTTTTTAAATAAAAATAATTTATAGTGATAAATTATATTATTGAGTTGTTTTAAACTATAATTAGAATAGATTTTTACCATTTTATCCAATGGTGTTCATTATAATTAATTTCACTTTGAAATTGGACCTAAACAATTGTCAATCTTTTGATATATATTGTTTCTTAAAAACACGCTATTTATTATGACAGTGAGAATTAATTATAAAATTAATTAATGCAACTCATATGTTTAGAATTTTTTAAAATATACATCATTTTTGAATTTGGAATATCAATTATAGCGTAGGGTGAAATTTTGGCATTGTTCTGAAAAACTTCAATTTTTGATGAATAGTGAAACTACTAAGTGGTAGTTAAAAAAACTGAATTTTTCATAAAACTGAATTTTACCGCTTTTGTGAATGGAATTTCGAAAATCCGAGAGACACGATTAATATCAAGAAGTAAAATGTGGTTCAATGAGATGAAAATAATTTTTGGTGAACAGTAACTTTTTACTTTTATTTACCACGGTTAAAAGTAAATAGGGTAATTACGGGTAAAAATGATATTAATATTACCCTAAAACATGTCCTAATTCTATTGGAAAAGTGTATCTCAACCAAAAAAAACCTTAGGAATAAAATATTATCATTTAGGTCCACTTGGATTAGATTAGGACATTTATTATTATTTAATTCAAAGAAGAGTTAAAAGAGTTAAAATCAACGTTTATTTACTAAAAAATTTTTAATATAGGGTTATACATAAGATAAATTCGATTGTAAATATTAATTATAAAGATAATAAGATTTAATACATAATGATATTTTATTTATAATTTTTAGAAATTAAATAATTTAATATATTTATGACACAATGATGATGTAGTAATTACCATAATAGTGAAAAATTACAATAATTGATATTATAAATACCCAAATAAATATAATTTAAGACTTTTAATGAATAAAACTAATTTTATAGGATAATATGACATATTAGGATTTATTTAATTGAATTTTTTCTAAGTAATCATTCTGTTATGAGTTTCACAAAAATCAACTATTGAATAGTGTCAAAATTGACATAAAAAAGTTTTTTTAAAAAAATATTATATTATTAATTGATATTAAATTCCTAAAAATATAAGGTTCGTCAAAGAGAATTATATCATGATAGGTATATCATTAATGGACAACTTGGGGGTCTCTTGGATGTATATAGTAAGTTTATTAACTATATAATATAAAAATATAAAGTGACATGGTAAATGTCAAACTAATTAACTAAGAGTTAAAACTAAAAGATAAGGTTAATATAGTAACCCAAACCTGTCTAAATTCTATTGTTTGAATGGTTTTTGACCTATACCCACCTTAAACTTTGAATAATCAACTTTGAAGCCATTAGAAACCGAATATAAATTTATTATAAATTAATATTTCTAGCTTTTCCAAAGGTGCCCCTCACCCCTCTTATAAAAGGGCACTCCTCCATCTCATTTCTTCACACCTTCAAAGCCTTTTGGTTCGGCCAAAACCTGACCTAATACTCTCTCAACTTCCCTCAATACAACCTAGAGGCCTTAGTTTGATCATAAAGCCAACCAAAAGATCCATTTTGATCAAATCAAAAGGAAGAACCCGAAGAAGAGGTAATGTTTTCACCACCCCTTTTAAGGTTCCTTTCTTCTTCCACTTATTCTTTCTTTGTTATTACCATTCTAAAATAATAACTCCAGTATCTTACATATACTGTGATGTTATTATAAATATGGTACAACCATATTCAGTATTCTATCGACCCTTTGAATAACATGTCACCATACATGTGTACGTACGGCTTACCGTCTCCACGTCGTGGTGTAATTGTTATTCAATATATTATTATTTGGGTGGGTATAATAATGATGTTTAACTCATTTAAATAATAAATATAACATGATAATGATTCTGTATATATGATATACCATCCAATTATATATTATTTTAATATCAAAATAATGATATTGTCGCTCGTGCGTACGTACGGACTACCGTCTCCACGAACGCGATGAGATTAATTCTCCATCATATCCATTCAAGTATAATTATCATTTGATGATTTAAAAATAATGTTTAAGAACTTTATATCATTATGGATATGAATAATATACAACCTATCCATGAAAAACATGGCTTACGTAACAAAACATATAAAAGAAAACGAGTAAGTTAACACCCGAAACGACGATAATTCTAAGATATTATTAACAAAGAAATGTTAAAAGATCATATATGATATCATATTAATGTATATGATTCATGAATAATTTAATAACAATTATTTCAACATTATACAGGATGTTAACCTACCCCCAACCAAGGAAAATTACAAGGTAAGGGGGTTCTTATCTCACTCTTAATTTCGTGAGAATTCCATTGTTCACCACTTATTTATTGCATGTGGTGTATGTGTACTACCCATAATTGTATTCATTGTGTATTATACTTTAATTTATGGGAATTTACATCATCATTGTATGATCCTTCTTTCATGGGTGTATGTTTCATAAGTTACCTAATCGATAAGGGAATTTGAAATTTCAATTTCCATTTATTCGGATTTACGCAAACTTCATTGATTATTTTACTCCGAGATTATGTGTGGAATAACTATTCAAATTGAGAATATGGTGACATGTTAATCTCTAAATGATTGTATGAATACTATTACTCACACAATGCTTTCTGGTTTTAGTCAATGGATGGATTCCAAGGAATTCATAGTGACTTTGAGAATGATGTACAAGGTGGGAACGGTGGTGGCAATGAGCAACAAAATGGAATGTTGATAGGCGTAAAAGATATCGTCTTTATGCCAAATCAATTTTCCAAAAATATGATCAACAATATATATATTAACCAATTATCGGACTCAACAAAGAAAAGAAAGGTGATGAATTATAAGAGCTCTAGTAGTGGAGACCATGGAGAAAGAAATACTCAATTTCCATCATGCAGGAAATGTGGAAGGAGACACCCAGGAAAGTGTCTTAATGGGACAAAGAAATGCTTTACGTGCGGGAAGGAAGGACATAAAGTGAAGAATTACCGAAGAAAAATGAAGAGTACTATGGAAGAAGATAAAAATGGTCCCAAGAATCCATTTATAGTCATTTGCCATAAATGTAGGGGACCTGGCCATTACCCGAGTGAATGTCCTATTCTATAGGATATTTTCTTGGTCAGAGAAGAAGCTACGTGGAAATAAATGGTTGGATAAATGTTTAAAAATTATTAGTGATCCTTGTTGAAGGGTTTACTTTGGAATAATTTTCTCTTGTATTTGTAACCCTAACGTTTTCCATGTGAGAATGATATTTATGGAAGAATTATATTTTCTCTTGTGGATATAGTTATAAATAACCATTTGGTTTTATATGATCATTGGGTTTGAGGCAATTACAAATTATTATAATTTGGGATGAAAATGCAAGGTATGAGATAACATTTGTGGTTAAATTATGTTATGGTTATTTTGAGGAATTTATCTCATTTTGGTAATGTTATAAAATATAGTTTTTGAAAAGGACAACACATAGACCGTGTGACAACCCGACGCGTCGGAAAAAGCTGTGGGAATCGAACCCACAACCAAAGTGTGATTGGGATTTATTTCCTACCACTGGACTACGTGAATTCCCTGGTCAATGTGACTATTATTTTTAGTTAAATGATTTTATTGATCAATAATAATTTGATTTGGGATCTTATGTCTTATCAAATGAATACCCTTATTATAGGAAAATGATTTGGTGATTAAGTGATAAATGTTATTTTGGAAGTTGTTCGCTTTGTTGAGAACACTATATGCCAAAGGAAAATAGAGTAGTATGGGATTTCATTTGAAAAGTAATGGTGGATTTTTATCTATGTTTTTATTGTGGATTTATAATGATTTGGGTTTTTTATGGAAATGATTAGGTTAATTACTTTTAAGTATGTGACTTTAAGAGTAATTAATGTCATTTGGAGATACAATTTAACGTGGAAGACTAAATTCTTAATAAGTTTTGGTTTTCAATATTAGTTTTGATTATATTAAAGGATTTTAAGGACAATTTATTATTTAATGGTATTTATTTAACTTTGGGGTATTGTTGGTTTAATTTTGGAAATTAAGATTAGTGTTTATTTATCTCAAGGAATATCCTTTTGGGGGATCATTAGATCTTGTACTAACCATTTTGGTTTTGATTAATCTCTAAATACAATGTAAATATATAGTTCATCCTGCATAGATTATGTGATTCTATAGAAGTTTATTCTAGCTCTTCCAGTGTGACCAAGTCTTCTTGAATACTCATCGTTTAAAAAAAATGAGTTAGTGGTGGAAATTTATTAAAGAATGAAACTCTACTTAAAATGTAATTATATATCTTTATATTCTTAGTCAATATCATAAATGAATTCCTCATCCTTATGTAATGTAACTTAAAATAAAAAAATGTTGTCCGTTTACTTTCCTACTAGGAGACTAATGGCCGTTTGTCCCAACACAAGTTTTTGGTTTTCTTATTGTTAGCTTTCTCCTGATCATGATTTCTATCCCTCTCCATCAGAACTTGACACTTAGTTTATCATCCATATCCATGTTTTCCTACATGGAATCCGAGTATGGGTTATCTTGGTTGACCTTTATACCTCTCTTTCTTTCTTTTAAAGTGATAGTTTTATTGACTCTTTTCTGATGTGGGACTTTCCATTATATTCCCAAGAACAATTTTAAAAATTATGAGGACACAATTTATTGAAGGAGGGGAGAATGTAACACCCCAAGCTTCCACGATACGTTTCCCTTCGAATAATGCAATGACGTGCATTGTATGCAACTTCGAGATTCTAACACACCACAACCAATCAAACTAGCCATTATGAATAGTAATACCTACTTTT
This sequence comes from Viscum album, assembly GCA_963277665.1. Classification (NCBI taxonomy): domain Eukaryota; kingdom Viridiplantae; phylum Streptophyta; class Magnoliopsida; order Santalales; family Viscaceae; genus Viscum; species Viscum album. Next base: position 913,492,757 of record OY728164.1, on the reverse strand, counting down.
TAAAATTTTATAAATTTTATCTCTCAAAATTGACTTCATTTTTGGATTCATAATATTGAATTTATCCTAGGGTGAAATTTTGGAACTTTTCGGATAACACTTATATTTTGATGAATAGTGAAAATTACTAAATTTTAATTAAAAACAACTTTTTAAATAAAAATCATTTATAGTGATAAATTATATTATTGAGTGGTTTTAAACTATAATTAGAATATATTTTTACCATTTTATACAATGGTGTTCATTAGAATTAATTTCACTTTGAAATTGGACCTAAACAATTGTCAATCTTTTGATATATATTGTTTCTTAAAAACACGCTATTTGTTGTGAAAACGGGAATTAATTATAAAATTAATTAATGAAAATTATATGATTAGAATTTTGTAAAATAGACATCATTTTTGAATTCGGAATATCAATTATAGCTTAGGGTGAAATTTTGGCATTGTTCTGAAATACTTCAATTTTTGATGAATAGTAAAACTACTAAGTGGTAGTTAAAAAAACTGAATTTTTCATAAAACTTAATTTTACCACTTATGTGAATGTAATTTCGAAAATCCAAGAGACACGGTTAATATCAATAAGTAAAATGTGGTTCAATGAGATGAAAATAATTTTTGGTGAATAGTAACTTTTTACTTTTATTTACCACGGTTAAAAGTAAATAGGGTAATTAAGGGTAAAAATGATATTAATATTACCCTAACACATGTACTAATTCTATTGGACAAGTTTATATCGACCAAAAACAATCTTAGGAATAAAATATTATCATTTAGGTCCACTTGGATTAGATTAGGACATTTACTATTATTTAATTCAAAGAAGAGTTAAAAGAGTTAAAATCAAAGTTTATTTACTAAAACATCATTAATATAGGGTTATACATAAGATAAATTCGATTGTAAATATTAATTAGAAAGATAATACGATTTACTACATAATTATATTTTATTTATAATTTTTAGACATTAAATAATTTAATATATTTATGACACAATGATGATGCAGTAATTACCATAATAGTGAAAAATTAAAATAATTGATATTATAAATACCCAAATAAATATAATTTAAGACTTTTAATGAATTAAACTAATTTAATAGGATAATATGACATATTAGGAATGATTTAATTGACTTTTTTCGAATCAATCATTCTGTAATGAGTTTCAAAAAAATCAACTATTGAATAGTGTCAAAATTGACATAAAAGAGTTTTTTAAAACAAATATTATATTATTAATTGATATTAAATTCCTAAAAATCTAAGGTTCGGCCAAGAGACTTATATCATGATATGTATATCATTAATGGACCACTTGTGGGTCTCTTGGATGTATATAGTAAGTTTACTAACTATATAATATAAAAATACAAAGTGACATGGTAAATGTCAAACTAATTAACTAAGAGTTAAAACTAAAAGATAAGGTTAATATAGTAACCCAAACCTATCTGAATTATATTGGTTGAATGGTTTTAGACCTATACCCACCTTAACCTTTTAATAATCAACTTTGGAGCCATTATAAACCGAATATGAATTTATTATAAATTAATATTTCTAGCTTTTCCAAAGGTGCCCCTCACCCCTCTTATAAAAGGGCACTCCTCCTTATCATTTCTTCACACCTTCAAAGCCTTTTGGTTCGGCCAACCCCTGCCCAAATACTCTCTCAACTTCCCTCAATACAACCTAGAGGCATTATTTTGATCATAAATCCAACCTAAGGAGCCCTTTTGATCAAATCAAAAGGAAGAACCCGAAGAAGAGGTAATGTTTTCACCACCCCTTTTCAAGTTCCTTTCTTGTTCCACTTATTCTTTCTTTGTTATTACCATTCTAAAATAATAACTCCAGTATCTTACATATACTATGATGTTATTATAAATATGGTACAACCATATTCAGTATTCTATCCACCCTTTGAATAACATGTCACCATACGTGCGTACGTATGGCTTACCGTCTCCACGTCGTGGTGTAATTGTTATTCAATATATTATTATTTGGGTGGGTATAATAATGATGTGTAAATCATTTAAATAATAAATATAACATGATAATGATTCTGTATATATGATATACCATCCAATTATATATTACTTTAATATCAAAAGAATGATATTGTCGCTCGTGCGTACGTACGGACTACCGTCTCCACAAACGCGATGAGATTAATTCTCCATCATATCCATTCAAGTATAATTATCATTTGATGATTTAAAAATAATTTTTAAGAACTTTATATCATTCTGGATATGAATAATATACAACCTATCCATGATAAACATGTCTTACGTAACAAAACATATAAAAGAAAACGAGTAAGTTAACACCCGAAACGACGATAATTCTAAGATATTATTAACAAAGCATTGTTAAAAGATCATATATGATATCATATTAATGTATATGATCCATGAATAATTTAATAACAATTATTTAAACATTATATAGGAGGTTAACCTACCCCCAAACAAGGAAAAGTACAAGGTAAGGGGTTTCTTATCTCACTCTTAATTTCGTGAGAATTCCATTGTTCACCACTTATTTATTGCATGTGGTGTATGTGTACTACCCATAATTGTATTCATTGCGTATTGTAATTTAATTAATGGGAATTTACATCATCATTGTATTATCCTTCTTTCATGGGTGTATGTTTCATAAGTTACCTAATCGATAAGGGAATTTGAAATTTCAATTTCCATTTATTCGGCTTTACGCAAACTTCATTGATTATTTTAATCTCAGATTATGTGTGGAATAACTATTCATTTGATTATGTCATAATTTCCACTCCACTTTTCTGTGGATATACTTTTGATACACATAATCACTCAATTGATATTTTCTCAAGTCATTGATATGAATTTGATAAGAGTAATTTTAACTCATTCTCCATTTGTTGAGTTAAACATCCAATTCATTGGTGTTGTTTTTATAAGATTATGTGTGAATATCCTTTGATTGATTTACACTGAATATCCAACCACATTTAGTGTATTTATATTTTTCACACATAACTATGTCGTTGATTTATCCTTAACCTAAGGATACGGCCTTTACGAGAGATTTCATCTCAATTTACATTCCATTGAGACTTCTTTGTTGTTATACACCAAATCACTTTTATGTAGTGTATATAATGTACTTTGACATAGTATATCATGAATTACTTTATTCTCATGATATTAAAATGTTTTGATTTCCTCAATTATTTGTATTCAAGTGTCTCTCTTTTGGTTAGAAACTCTAACTAAAATACCATTTTTAAATGTTTTAAAGACTTATTATTCTAAATCTTTCTCATTAATGTCCATGTTTTAAAAAATGGGTTTAAGGATTTATTTATATGGACATTAAAGTTTTAAAATTAAAACTCCTTTAAAAATTTCAAAGTGGTATGAGACACTTTGATTCAAAAATCTATTTTTAAATGGCTTCTTGACAAATAGTGTGACTTTTAAATGATTTCAAGAAAAAGGGGGATATTTCTCTCAAATAGTTTTGATGATTATTTTCATCTATGTAAACATCCATCATTATTCTTGATTGAGGTTATTGTGATACAGTACAATCTTCCATATTGTATCAAATGAGTTATGTTTGACTGTGGATGTGCTATTTTTATACCATTCATGGTTTGTGGTTAAAGTATTGACATTTCATATGCTAGTTTTAATACGAATGTTTATGTCATGTTTAAACTTGTTTATATGAGGAATGAATTGGACTTAATAAGTGACGGGTGGAGCCCGCTATAGCTCCTCTATGCATCGGTAGGTCTCATGAGACAAACTGGTGTCTTGGCACAAGGCCTTGGCAAAATCTTATTTGTAGTCTTGGCACGAGGCATTGGCTATGTGGTTATGATAGTCTGGCATTATGCATTCCATCATTATGAAAGTGGTTATTGATATTTCATGTGATCATTCGACTAGTAGAATATCAATGTGAGTAAGTAAATGGCATTATTTTATTTTATATTTGCCATTTTATGCTGAATTTCAAGTTTAAAAGGCTTTCATTTTAGTTATAAATTGCCTTAAGTGTTTATGTTTATCTATGAAAGCTTCTGCTATAATGTTATCCTTACTGAGCATCTGAGCTCACCCCTTTCAATGTTTTATTTTTCCCAGGATTATGAAGAAGTAATTTATGAATGACCTGTAGGGATAGTATGAGGGGATATGAAGACAAGATGTTGTTGTAGTTTTTTTACCTTATGATGTAATGTAAGACTTATGAATATATCCAGTGTTTCCAAGACTACTAAACTAATCGGTCTTTCGAGACTTGATCCTTTGTGATAATGCCAATGTTATGTAATAATGCACCGACTCTGGGTAATTGGGGTCAGAGTGTTACAAAGGGTGAAAGTGGAGTTATCGTAATAAGGGTGAAAAGGGTAAATGTGGTTTAACATACTGAATACGGATTAAACATTGAAAAGTACAATGTTTTATATTGGGGCAGGTTTTGACCCAACCTATCTCCCCAAAATATTATTTTCCATTATTGAAGGATTTTTCCATGAATAATGTAGTAAAATTATTGCAATGTAATGGGATTTTACAAAAATGACACTATGATTACATATAAAATGAGGTCAAATGTTACCCATTTCTATACCCATTTAATAGATTTTACTCAACCAAAAATCTACCGAAGTCTCTCCTAATGACCATACAAATTCTATTTTATCATTCATTGCAAAAAAAAATCCAAGCCTTGGATCCTTATGGAGTTATCGAAGGGAAGTATTTCATGGAAATAGTATAACTGTTAACCAAACATTTTTATGCCATTTTGTTCTTATACACTCATCAAGTACGATCTATCCATGAGGGTATGATAAAAAAATTAATATTATGATGTCTTATAATAAAATTGGAATATTATTAATTTTATAACATCCTCTAAATTTATTGAGAAAAATGAAAACGTTGTCGTTTGTGTGTGAAGATTACCACCTCCATGAACAACATGTTTTATTTTCCATGAATACCTAATATGGATAACATTAAAAATGAGTTAATTATATACAAATATGACTTTTTACACTATTAATATTATATATTTTTAATATCAGTCATTAAATATGTGTGATTGATAATAAATGGTTATAGTAACATCAACCGCCTTAAATAGACATATCGAGACACCTTTCTTAACTTTGATCTTTTAAGTGATAAAAATTGAAAATGTAAAAATATTTTTATAATTTAATAAAAAATGAAACAAAACTCCAAAATTTTAATGATAATGAATTAATTATACAACAACTTTATCCATGGTCAACAAACATAAATTGTTACAAATAAATTAACCAAAAAACACTGAGTAACCACTTTAAGAGGACACTAAATTAAAAAATAATAATAATAATAATTAGAAATTATAAAATTACATATATATGAATAATTTTATTAGTATTTTATTTAATTAACTTAATTTAATTATTATGTAAGTTAATCATGAGTTCTTAGTGCATTTAGGCACAAAGTCAAGGATCTTCTATAACACACTCTTAACATATTTCTTACAAGTTCTCTTTCCCTTTATTTATTTCTTGAAATATTAATATAATTAATTTATAATAATATTTTGAATATTTCCTATATATACATACCATGTTAAAATATTCATTTAATTTCTAGGGTTATACAAATTTTTTTTCTATTTCAAATTCTCACTTTAAAGAAAACCCAATTTTAGGGAATTTTTATATTTTTTTTGTCTTATGTCAAGAATTAAACCCCTTAAGAAAATTAACAATTAATTACATATAAAAAAATTATTATGTCAATTAGTACCATATTAGATCAATTATATTTTTATGTAATATAATCAACTATTTACATCTTTAAAAATATTATGTACTTATTTCATAAAACATCACTAATGTTGTTCCACTACTGAAATTTCGGGCTATTTGCGATGGTATCCCATCGAAAATAGCCTATTGCATAAAATGGATTTGCAACTAGTATCTTTTCTGACGAGAAGCAGTCCCATCGCAAATAGATCTCAAATTAAATACAATATATATACAAGAACCTATTGCGACGGGCCCATTGAAAAAGTTATTTGCGATGGGATAACGACCCATCGTAAATAGCTTTATGTTATAAACCTGTTCTGACGAGCCCGTCGCAAAAACGTTTTTGTGATGTTAAAGTAACCCGTCACAAAAAATTTTTAAAAAAAAATATATAATCTATTTGTAATGGGACACTGTCACAAAGGGTCCCATCACAAATACTTAATAAAATAAAAAATAATATAATTATGATTAATTAAAAAATAATATTAATATTATTAAAATAATAAAAAAATAAAAAATATTAAAATTCTCAGTATTTACAAATACTTAATAAAATAAAAAATAATAAAAATTATGATTAATGAAAAAATAATAATATTATTATCAAAATAAAAAAATTAAAATTCTTAATATTCGCAAAAAAATATAAAAAAATCATAAAATATTATTATTATTAGAATTAGTAAAATAAAAAAACATTAAAAAATGTAATTCTAATAATAAAAAAATAAATAAATTATGCAATATTCGCACCAATATAAAAGACAAAAACTGTAAATAGTTTGCATTACAACAAATTTTCAATTCAAATGTTTTTAACAAAACAAAAAAACCACTGGGGGGATAGTCTTCTGGAGGAGCTGGAGGAGCTAGAGGAGTTGGAGGAGATGGCGGAGGAAACTCCATCCCTAAACTACGATTCAGACATCACATGTACTCCATCTGCTTGTGTTGCTGCTGCTACCATCGACACAAGTCCTTATTGTGCTACTAATGCATCTCTTCCTGCTGCTTCTACAAACTCCCTATAAGCTCAGTTTGAGCTCGCAATTGCTCCTGATACTATAAGCCAGAAGATGATGCCTCTCCATGATCTCCTGTCAAGCTGGACGCCAAAATCGCAATAATACCATAATAAGTCCAAGGAGTCAAATGAGATCCGACACCAACTACTCGACCCTTCTCGAAGGCATACTGGGTGGCCTGCATCCATGCCGCCTCATCGAAATGGTGGGCACTAGACTGATCATCCGCCTCGGCCTGACTCTCAGCCTGTGTCTGAGAGGTCACAACCTCATACGACTCCTTTAGTTTCAATTCGAAATTAAAATTGTGAAAATATTATATGTTGTTAATTTTCTAACTAAAAAAGAAATAATACTGACCACAATCTGACGCTGGTGATCACCTATAATCTCTCTAGTGGTTGTATCACTGTACATCCTCTGATAAACGTCGTACTCCGTAATATCAGGATGCTCGACTACCTATATGAATATAAAATAAACTGTATATATTTAATGTTATATAAAATATTTAAAAAAGATACTTACCAGATGCTTTCTATGCGTACTGAATGTATGGCTACCAGCTCGATGTGTTACCTCCTGTCTCCCCCGGTTTTTCCAGCCCAATGAAGATATCCTCTAAAAAACATCACTCAACCAGTGTAAGCATAATCCATCCCAAAAGTGAGATGAAATGTACTATAGTATGTGGGCTCAACATGACTAATTAAATACTATCACTCTTGCTTTCTTAATGGTTGTCATTCTTAAATTGTGCAAAAACCGACGGAAATGCTCATGTATAGACACCTCCCATGCCTCGTGGATAGCACTATGCATGCTATCATCAATTGGATACCATAAAACCTAAAAATAATTTATAATATCAAGTTATTAATGAAAAAGATTTCTAATTTTTTTAATTTATTTACGTGCCATCCAATGACTGAACATTCCAAGAAACACATCAATGGGAATCTGTTCTCATGTGATCCATGACTAAGAAAAATAATTGTGTAAGATAACGCTCCCCTATCCAACAACTACATGTGCAAAACTATGAAAAAAGAACAAATAATCAAAAAATTAGTATATAAATAAATTAAAGAAAGTTAACTAAAATACACAGGTTACCATACCTCCACATGCATGGATTGAAACCAAGATGTAGACGTTGCTTGGGGATTGGGTCAGGAATCATCAGTTGTGCAAGACCACACCCCCTCCACATACCCCCTGAACTGCCAGTAGGCTGAGGGTCAGATGATCCCAAATCCTCCTCATCCAAAGGTAGCTCAGCCTCCTTCAACTCACAAAATAGATCAAGTTCCATATGAAACACAAAATTATTGTGGTTAGCAGATAGTTGAAAATAACTATTACATATAGATATATATTAGTTATGATTATAACCAGCATTTAACTGTATCAATGTTCACCTTAATCATCATTTTCTTATCTGAAGATGTCAATGTCTTCATATTCATCATCAGCATCATCAATATCCATATGAGTTTTAGTTTCATCATCTCTTTCCATTTCAAATTCATCTGTAACATCATTAACTTCATCGTTACCATCTACCCTTAATTGTGGGGTGTCATCATCAATATTCATGTCTCTTTATGAAAAAGATGGTTTTTGAGTAGTCTCTTGAAAAATTTCAATTCCCTGTACCTCATTGGAACCACATTCATTTTGAGTAAACTGATTTTCCCGAGATTTCATTTTTATTATTCTCCACCAATCACTCAGGTCTCTTGAAGTAGCATAGTACTTTGTGTAATATATTTGATGTGCCTGTTGAGCTAGTAAAAATGGGTCATTTACTACAAGAAGACTTTTACATTAAATATCGACGATTCCATGAATCATATGAACATTAAAGCCTCTCTCAGTATCCAACCACCAACATTTAAACATTGTTATGTAATTTTTCCCTAGATATCACAGTTTAATAATTTCATCCAGTATGACGTAAACGTTAACATCAGTTTCTCTATGATGTGATCCTCTCAAGAAAAATCAACTGTTCATTGTTTTTTATTCCCAATATGCACATGTATGAAATCAAAAACCATTCACCATATATGTATTATAATATTTGACCATTTTTGGATGGTGGGTTACTCAATATACACAATTGCTTATCAATTTTATCATCATGTTGAGACACCTAAAAATTTGTAAAAAAATTATCAATAAAATAAATAATAAACTGAATTGATATATTAAACCATCAATAATTTATGTTACCAATTTTTGAAACCATCGAGATTTTTTTTCCGCATTCTTCAAGAGAAGCTACTATAATTTTTGGAAGCTGTTTCTTGATATGATTATCATATAACCTACAAATAAAAGAAGTTTCTTTTACTATAACATAAATTATAGAATAAGTGATAGAAGCACTCACAGTACAAATGATGTCATTTCTTCATAGTTGAGTATAACATATATATGAGCTCTGTGATGTTCATCATCTAAAAGACATTGTTCATGAACTCCATCGAAGCCAATCCCTAGCTAATTAAAAACTAATAATTGGTTTTCCATTTCATCATCAACATTATCCTCATTCCATCCCATGTGGTTGTGCTTTGAGGGATATTCAGATTCAAAATAATGGGAGTAGAAAAAAGAAATTTCCTCTTGCAAATAAGCTTCAGCAATTGAGCCTTCAACTGATGCTTTGTTACATACCTTTTTCTTCAATTTCTACATGCATCTGGTACATCCATCAAAACTGTACTAGACCTCCACATTTAGCTCCATGTGGAAAATTTAATATTAGATGTTCCATTGAGTCAAAGAAAGCCGATGGGAATATTTTTTTTCAGTTTACATATAATGACACCAACATATTCTTCTAGTTTACTTAGTGCATCATAGTCTATTGTTTCCACACAAATGTCTCGAAAAAAATATGATATGTCTGTTATCAAATCCCAAATCATATAATTCAACTAACCTTTGAATCCAATCGACATAAGTCTTTCCATTATAACATGACAATCATGACATTTTAACCTAGTAATATGACCATTCTTAACACATCTTCCCAAATTGGAAGCATAGCCATCTGGAAGTCTCAAAATCGCATTCCACGAACAAAATAATAAGTGAATCTCTTTGGACAGTGTATAAGATGTTTTTGACTTCATTAAACTCTGTGATCTGACATTTTGAAATAGTTCAAGTTCCAGTCATCTATAAATTTGGGTAAGATCTAATTGTTCCTTTACATTATCTTTGGTCTTACATGGTATATCCAAAACTGTATGAAATAAATTATCAAAAATAGTTATTCTTAATATGCATGACATCCAACATGTGGAGGACCAAAAAATTAGACCAATATGGAAGATCCCAAAAAATGATCCATTTTATCCAATTATGTTCTTTCCCAAAGCCATGAATTTTCTGTTGGTTTACTATTGTCCCAAATGTGACGAGAGGTAATGAAAATAAAATAGATTTTAACTATTTACCTAAGATCATTATTGGAGGTTCATCTATTTCAATTGTGCCTTTTCTGAAATGAGATTTGTTCCTTCGAAAAGGATGATCAGTTGGAAGAAATCTACGATAACAGTCAAAATAGTAAGGTTTATTTCCATTGATGAGCATAAAAGCTTTGTTGTCTTTCATACAATAAGGACGTGTTTTCGGACTATATGTACTCCAGCCAGATAACATGCCATATGCTGGGAAGTCACTAATCATCCACATCAATACAACTTTAAATATGAAATTTTGTTTCGCAGCAACATCATATGTACTAACACCGTTAATCCATAATGAATTTTACTAATCAATCAATGGTTTCAAATAAACATCAATATTATTTTTCGGATGTCCTGGGATTAATAAGTTCAAAAAGATATAGGGCTCCTTCATCAACATCAATGGAGGTAAATTGAATGGAGTTATAAAGACAGGACAACATGAATACTAACTACCATAAGAACCAAACAGACAGAAACCGTTAGTAGAAAGTCCCAATCACATGTTTCAGGCTTCTAAAGTAAAAGACGGATGCATTCATTCAAAATGTTTCCATGAATCACCATCAGATGGATGATTTAAGCTTTTATCTGTTGAAATCTTGGTTTTGTTCCATGACATCATTGACGCTGTGTTCTAAGACATAAATAAATGCTGCAACCTAGGTGTAAGGGGGAAATATCTCAAATGTTTTACAGGAATTGATACATACTTCCCAGGTTGAGGTTATGTATACCTCGATTGTCCACATGTGGGACAACTATCCAACAACTAATTTTGACCAGAATATAAGATGCAATCATTTTTACATGCATGAATCTTCTGATAACTAATGCCCAGATTACGAACCAGCCTCTTGCTCTCATAGTAATTTGAAAGAAACACATTTCCTTCAAGTTATAATGTTTTAACCAAAGAAAATATCTGATCAAAATAGTTGTTTGACATTAAATTATCTGATTTAAAATCCATAAATTTTGCAATAGCTTCTAATTTTCTTATATTGAAACCCGGATATAATGCATCCTCAACAGACCTCAACAACTCATAAAATTCGGATGGTGCCAACTCAGGAGTTAAATCAATATCATCCCAAGTTTCAGTTTGTTGAACAGATGGACCTACAACATCATGTACTAAATTTTGAAACTGTGATGGATTTAGAATCAAGTTTTTAGCATCTTCTCTGGAACTGTGTTCACTGTGTTGATACGAAAAAACATAATCTAGTTGAAAACCAAACCTCAAGAGATATCCCCCAACCATGTCAACTGTGTCAAATGTTCACAGAGCACATTTTTTACATGGACACTTAATTGTGAATTCTGAAACAAATTGTGGTTTTGATGATGCAAATTATAAGAAAGCTTTAACTCCCTCAATATATATAGAATTTAAACTAGAACTGTTTGGATTTATGTGCTGATTTATCCAAGCGTGATCATCTAATAATGACTGTTGTCAACTTCCTTATTCCATATTTTTCTAAAAAATATAAAATATTACTATTTTGGAATAATTTGAAATTAGAAAAACACTATCCAAAAAAAAGAAGATAAATAATTACAACTAATTATTAATAATTACCATTAATTATGGGTGAAACAACTTCTAATGGATTGACGACTCATTTACTTGCAACTTTCTCACACTGAAATCACAATAAAGAATCTGCTCAAAGGTATGAATATTCATTCTTATGCATACGAGAATGTATAAGCATACCTCCGAGCAGATTCTTCATTGTGATTTTTAGTGTGGGAAAGATGCAAGTAAATGAGCCCTCAGACAAAAGAGCCCCCTTTTCATTGATGAATCTTCTTCTTGTAACTATCACCACCAGAAAACATTATGAAAAATGTGGTCCTATGAATAAATATTCAAAATCATGCAAACGATATTGGATATGAATACATAGAATCATACTTTTCATAATGTTCTTAGTCGATGAGAGTTGAAATGAGAAGAGTCATCGAGCAAAAAGAGTGTCGTCAATCCACTGGAAATTGTGCCAAGTTATTATAATTTATTACAATTGATTTTATTCCAAATTAGTCCTAATTATTCATAACTATTCATAATTATTCCTAATTATTCTTAATTATTGGTAATAATTCCTATTTATTGCTAATTATAGCTAATTATAGCTAATTATTTCTAATTATTGCAAATTAGTGCTAATTATTGCTATTTATTGTTAATTATTCTAATTTATTCCTATTTATTGCTAATTATTCCAAATTATTCCTATTTATTCTTATTTATTGCAAATTATTCCTAATTATTGTTAATTATTCCAAATTATTCCAAATTATTGCTAATTATTACTAATTATTCTTAATAATTCTGAATTATTTGAAATTATTACTATTTATTACTATTTATTCCCATTTCTTACTAATTATTACTAATTATTACTAATTATTTCTAATTATTACTAATTATTACTAATTATTACTAATTATTACTAATTATTACTAATTATTACTAATTATTACTAATTATTTAAAATTATTACTAATTATTACTAATTTTTACAAATTATTAATAATTATTACTAACTATTACTAATTATTACTAATTATTACTATTTATTACTATTTATTACTAATTATTACTAATTATTACTAATTATTACTAATTATTACTAATTATTACTAATTATTACTAATTATTACTAATTATTACTAATTAGTACTAATTATTACTATTTATTACTATTTATTACTAATTATTACTAATTATTACTAATTATTACTAATTATTAGTAATTATTACTATTTATTTGTAATTATTACTATTTATTACTAATGATTAGTAATTATTACTAATTATTAGTAATTATTACTAATGATTAGTAATTATTAGTAATTATTAGTAATTATAAGTAATTATTAGTAATTATTAGTAATTATTATTATTTTTTACTTTTTATTAGTATTTATTAGTATTTATTACTATTTATTAATATTTATTACTTTTTATTAGTATTTATTACTATTTATTACTAAGTTATTAGTATTTATTATTATTTATTACTAATTATTAGTATTTATTACTATTTATTACTATTTATTACTAATTATTTCTAATTATTACTAATTATTACTAATTATCACCAATTATTACTAATTATTGCTAATTATTACTAATTATCACCAATTATTACTAATTATTACTAATTATTACTAATTATTACTAATTATTACTAATTATTACTAATTATTACTAATTGTTACTATTTATTACTAATTATTACTATTTATTACTAATTATTACTAAATATTACAAATTATTCTTAATTATTACTAATTATTACTAATTATTACTAATTTTTACTAATTTTTACTAAATATTAATAATTATTGCTAATTATTACTAATTATTACTAATTATTACTAATTGTTGGTAATTATTACTAATTGTTACAAATTATTACTAATTATCACTAATTATTGGTAATTATTTGTATTTATTACTATTTATTACTATTTATTAGTAATTATTACTATTTATTACTAATTATTAGTATTTAGTACTATTTATTACTAATTATTACTAATTATTTCTAATTATTACTAATTATTTCTAATTATTACTAATTATTACTAATTATTTCTAGTCATTACTATTTACTACTATTTATTACTAATTATTACTAATTATTACTAATTATTACTAATTAGTACTAATTATTAGTAATTATTAGTAATTATTAATAATTATTAGTATTTATTACTAATTATCACTATTTACTACTATTTTTACTATTTTTTTACTAATTATTAGTATTTATTAGTATTTATTAGTATTTATTACTATTTATTACTAATTGTAACTAATTATTACTAATTATTACTAATTATTATTAATTATTATTATTTATTACTATTTATTACTATTTATTAGTATTTATTAGTATTTATTATTATTTATTACTAATTATTAGTTTTTATTACTAATTATTACTATTTATTAGTATTTATTACTATTTATTAGTATTTATTAGTATTTATTAGTATTTATTACCAATTATTAGTATTTTTTACTAATTATTACTAATTAATACTATTTATTACTATTTATTAGTATTTATTACTATTTTTTAGTATTTATTACTATTTATTAGTATTTATTAATAATTATTTCTATTTATTAGTATTTATTACTATTTATTAGTATTTATTACTATTTATTAGTATTTATTATTAATTATTAGTATTTATTACTAATTATTAGTATTATTACTAATTATTAGTAATTAATACAATTTATTACTAATTGTAAATATTTATTACTATTTTTTTTCTAATTATTACTTTTTATTTCTAATTATTACTAATTAGTGTTAATTACTATTAATTACTGAAAATACAGCTACTAATTACAAATTACTGCTAATTATTTATAAACATTACTAATTATCGTTAATAATTATTAATTATTACTAATTACTAAGAATTAGTACTAATAATTTAATTTTATTATTACGAATAAATATTGATGACAAAACAATTTAAATCCAACTTAATTACAACTAATCAACAATAATTAAAATTAATATAAAGAAATGAAATAAATACTAAATTAAATAAAACATAAATACCTTTAAACTTGATCTTTTATAATTGTAGGCGGCTTCACAACTTCTTCGTAAAAAAAAACTAACTCTCAAAAATTCTCACTCAAAAATTAGAGTTTAGAGAAGCGGAGGGAGAAGAAATTCAGGAGGGAAGAAAAAACAGATTGGGGGTATATATAGGTTAGATTAGTTGCGACGGGACTATTTGCGACGGGATTCCCCTCACAAATAGTACTTTTAGCGACGGAGCCCGTCACAAATACATTAGGCCGCATTAATTACGGTCGGCAGTTAAAAGATTATTTGCTACGAGCCCCATCGCAAAAGGTAACCTACCGACACACTATTTGCGATGGGACAACATCCCGTCGCAAATAGGTTTTTACCGCCGCCGGTTATTTGGAACGGGGGATCCCCTATCGTAACTAGTTCTTACCGTCTCCTGATATTTGCGACGGGCGGTGCCTACCCGGTGTAAATACCCTTTCATGCGGTTTGGCGCGCAAACCACACCAATCCGCGCGTAAGTTTTTACGACGGGGCGCCTATTCTCATCGCAAATAATTGGTTATTTGCGACAGGATGATTGTCCCGTGGCAAATAACCTCTTCGACGGACTATTTGCGATGAGATTTATTCTCATCGCATATAACTCGTCGCAAAAAACGATTTTTCCCATATTGTTCATTTTTCTGTTTTCATCTCATATATCCTTCTCATGAGTTTTATATATTGGAACTCCATGTTCAATACCTACGTCCCTTTGTCAAATAAGAAAGTTAAAAATGACATAATTCCATATTCTAATGGTAATCCTTTTAATTTAGACTTTCGTTATACCTCAAGTCAGAATTATGAAACCCACTTCCATCTTATTGGTTTTATCAAGCCTTATTCTTTATGTATGGTTTCATTTACTCATTTGGTACATGTATGTATTCATGTACATATAATGTTTTTAATTATGTTTTAGGTGGTCTCATAATTATATAGCCCTATAATGTGTTGGGAAATTATTTATATCTCGTGATACATTATGTATGGGATTAGGGAGTGATCCTAACCCATCATGAGACTTTCTTCACTATATGTTTGGAAATAGAGAGTGAACCCAACCCACCATGGGACTTTTCCCCCAATATTTATGGGAATTAGGAGTGAACTCCAACTACCATTTGAATTTTTCAAAATTATGACTATGTTCTACATAGTTACCCCTCACATATCATTCTGATGTCATGTATTAATTTGATTCCACATATTTTATGATTCCATGATCTTATAATTTCATTTCTTTATGTCATGTTTCCATGTTTTTTAGTAATCTATTAATGAAATGATATTATGAATATTGAATCACATGTTATAATTTACTTCAATGTTTATTTTTTTACTAGTATTTCTAGCTCTCCCTTTTCCTTATGTATTTTCCATAGGCTACCTTATTCAGTTTTAGAAGATCTATGAGACTTAGGAGAACTATGTTGAATTTTAAATAAAGGTGATTTTTAAAAAATATGATGATGTGTTTATGTGTCTAATATTCCAAAAAAACATGAAAATGATATATTTGGTTTGTAATTATTTGAAATATATGTTTAAATTTACCAAATAATGTGTGTTTAAGGCTTCAGTTTCTATAGAAAGTATCCAATCCAGAACTAGTTATTATTAGAGATTATAATGAATGGAAATTAGTGACAACCCTAGTGGATAAGACTTTGTATAGGATAACATTTTGAAAATGTGGAATTTTTTTGTATGTGTTTCCTTCATAAAAATTATATCCCAGTCAACATGTAAAGACCCCGACCCTAGTATCACAAATTTGGTGGACACGTTATTTCATTGGAGTAAGATACAAGGAAACTCATACCAATGTACCGAACAGTTTCTTTCATTGGGAAACTAGACACATAATTTATCTTAACATTAAAATTGTGAATATAAAAAAAAACATAGTGAACCTTTTGACAACACCATTATTCATCTATCTTGGCCATGAATATCAATCATAATAAACGTCTTGGGATCCTTGGAAAAAATAAAACATAAGAAAGGGGTGAGCTCAGTTTCTTTGTAAGGGTATTTATACAGCAAAAGCTATCCAATATAAGAAATAAAAATTATGGAATGTTAAGTAACTGATACACATTCCTTTTATCCAATAACATGAGAATAATATGGCTACAATAAATGATGGTAGAATAATTCCATATAAATAATCACAAGAGTTAGGAAACATAACTGTGGATATTCTACTAATTGAATAATCACATAGAAATCAATAAATAAAATCATAATGATTGAATGTAGAATGATGGATACCTAAAATATAATGTCTAGGATTCATATTAGTAAGCTAATACTATTAAGGATTCATTCCATTAACCAAATACCATCATGTCTTTGAGCTAATGATCTAATATATTGGTAATCCCTAAACTAGAACCATATTTAGTTCATCTCATGAAACCTATCAAGGCATTGAGGGGAATTCATTAACCGATTCCTAACCCATGTATTTAATTTACTAACAATTCTTTTTATATAATATAATTGATTTAATTAATAATTTTTTTTAATATCCATATTTAGTACATGATACAAATTTAACATAATTTTCCCAGCTAATCAAATAACTCTCAAAGAAAACACAGTTTGTAAAAATGGTATATGGTTTTGGAAATAATAAAATAAATAAATTATTTAGATCCAATTTATTTCAAAATAAAATAAGTGGAAATAAAAAATAATATAATAAAAATTCATTTCCCATAGAATCATAACATGACATAATAAATGATTTAGAAATTTCAGCCAATATTTGGAAATTGAGTTAAGAAATATCATACCACTTTGTAATCAGTCAAATCATATGGCCCATAAAAATAATCATTACCAAATTAAACATTAATTATCATTATTATGATCAGTTTCATGATATTATATATAAAATTTTACTATATATAAACCATACTTAAGAAATATGTGGTAAATAAAGAATATATCTCATAGAAGTAAAAGTGAGACGAGAAAACCTTATCTTAGGTCTGATTTCCTATGTACAATTCTATACCTACTTTATAGTGGTTTTAAGAATAATATTAACTTATTCTATAATTTTTTAAAATATTTTTAATATCATATATGATCATATTACTACCTTTTCATCAATATTCTCTAAATATTTTCATTTTTTCGTTTAATAACTACTTTGTTTTTTGAGTATGTTTTGTATTGTTATTTTCAAATTCTCTTACTTAGATCATGATATAATAATATATATTATAAAAACCATGATATAAATTTCATATAAATTCATTATATATTTATTTATAGTAATACATATTATTTATTGGTGGGAGATGGAATACACCGTTCATGGAGATAGTAGGTCATACGTATGCATGAACATTGTTTAATTTTTTTTATCATATTGTATAAAAGAAAAATAAATGATATATATGTATATTATTATTCTGGAATAATTATTATTTCCTATATCTCATATATGTTTATTAAACCCATCCTTCATATATTCTATGAAAACCATGAATGAATCACAACGCTTTGAAGAGCTGGTAGTCCACATGTCCATAGACGATGTTATCTGGTTCACAAAAATGGAAAGCCTGAAGGTGTGTGTTATATAATAATTTTAGAAGCATAATGAAATTATAAATATCATATATATCATATATAATCTATAAAACCATAATTTTATGGAACTTTAAAGGTGTCAACGGAAGAATGAACGACATCACTTCTTGATGTGGTAGTCCACCGTAGACATGAATGATGATTACATATCCCATTTTATGGGAGTGTATGATGTTTTAGGTCATACCATTGAAGTAAAAACATCTCATCATATTTAAAATACTAAGTTTATTATATAAAAATTATGTAAGAATAATTTATGTGGTGTATAAATAAACAAAATAAAAGTTCTAATTGAATAACATTACCTCTTCTATGGAAAAATCCTTTTGGTTTTCACTAAATAATTTCCTTGTTCTTCTCTATGACCAAATTTAGTATTCTATAACGGTTTTAGGGATGTTGGGAGTTAATTTAGGTAGGTTTTTTATGATCTATATTGCTCAATGTGTTGTAAATAAGGGAAAGAAAGAGTTCCCTTTTTTAATTGAGGCGAGGGGTACTTTTGGAAACACTCAAAATATTAAATTAATATAAGTTGGTTCTCAAATCCAAAATGAATCCAAAATGAGTTATTTAAGAAATATATGATTATGGTTATATATCCTCTCATAAAATATTTTTTTGACATGTTTGGTTGGAATTATTACAATTAGCGTTTTCTTCTAACCCGTGTTTTAGCTCTTTAACTCTTACCGCGACAACATGTATGTTTAGTATTTGAGGGTTAATATAGTTACTATAAAATACCAAAATACCCATAAATAGGTCATTGATGAAATTTTTAACCTTATCCTTAACATTTTGACTAATTTATGTTTTTTTATAAATTTTATATCATTTAATAAAATATTATTTCTTTTAAAATTGATTAATGTCAATTTTGATACTATTAATTGTATTGACTTTTAAAAAACTAATTAAAAAATATATCATTGAAAAAAATATTTTTGAATACATAAAAAATATTTCAAGTTAATCTAAAAAAAATATTTCAGATATTATTTATCTCAAATTATATTTATTTTAATTGTTTTAATATCATGTATTTGATATTTTGACTAATAAAGTAATTACTACATCATTGTTGTGCAAGAATTTAATATAATTATTTATTCCCTAAAATTTTAAATAAATTATCTTGATAAATATAAATACATTATATTTATCAATAAAATTTATTTTGAACATATCTTTCATATGAACATATATTAAAAATCTTATACTTCTTAAAAGCAATATTGTGACAAATTTGACTTTTCATAAAAAAATACTATATGGGGATTAAAGACATCCACATGACTCTAATAGGTCATAAATTAATCCAAATTATTATTTTGGTCTATAATCACTCATAAAATAAAAGTTCATCATGTTTTATTGTAATTATAAAATCCCTATCAAAATTATTGTACACTTAATTACCCGATTTACCATTAACCATGGTAACAAAAATTACTTAAGATATTATTCACACTTCCAAAAAATAAAGTGGACCTATTTAATAATTTTTTCCCACATTAATTCAAATATATAATACTTTTTTCAAATTTTATAACACAAAATTTGATAAAATTAATTTAAAATTAATCATTTAGATGGGGTGAAAAAGAGAATTTTTAAAGTGAAAATGATCTGAAAGGTTTTTATATCCAAATTAAATATAAAATAAATTCCAATAACAATAATTGGGATAATAGATGTAAAATTTAACAATTTTTACATTAAAAATAATTAAAGATGATATTTATCAATATAAATTATTTATATGAAAAGTAACTTTTCAATTAAAATGTAGTATTTTTCACTATTCACTGGAAAATTAATATTTTCAGAAAAATACCAAAAAATAACCCTAATATATTTTAGTCATTATTATTTTAAAAATTATGGTTTTTTTCAAATATAATTTACAAAATTATGAAAATTTAGTTTAAAAAAAGCGCGCCATCAAAAGGTGACAAACCCACCTTTTGAAAAATATAACGTCTTATGCACAAAAGTTGATTTATTATTATATCTTGTCTAGATAACAAATAATATGAATGCTAGAAATTATATTATAAATATATTATATTTTTCCATATTTTGTTTAATTATATTCGTTTCTTCCAATCTAACAGCTGGGTTATAATAATATTCCATTTTTTATTTAAGTTGACTGTTGCGTGCAATGTAAGATTTCGAAGAGAATAAATTTATAAAGACACATATAATATATTTTTGGGGTGTTATATTATCACCTAATTCAATCAATTATATCATTGAAATTTTTAATTTCACTTTGAAAATCAAATGTTTATAATTGAAAATTCCATTATGGAAAATGAACATCTAAAATAGTGTCAATAAAATATCCTCTTAATAGTAGGGAAAGATAAATGTGATTGAAACCACCAAATTATGATTTAAAATACAATAACATTAGTGGGAATTGAAAACATGGACTTGGAAGAGAAATATAACTATCATGTTTTGAATGAGAGAGATAGATAACATGGTCATTAGAATTTTAACCATCACAAAATAATAAATATGTGATCTATTAAAAGACTATTGAGTTTCTTGATTAAAATGTGAATCAATAATGTTTTTAATCATTTTTTTGGAGTTGATGGATTCTTTTACTCTCCACATAAGAACTTAAAAAAATAAACTTACATGATTCTAATCCATTACATAGGTATAATCTCATCTTTTAGTAACGATTAAATATATTTCCACTTTATTTCTTAAACCAATAGGTTAATATTCAAGATGAATTTTATGCTTGAGTAAACATTATCAAAAGATCCATAATTCATTCCTTTGGACTTTAAATATTTATCAATACCAAAATGGTTAGAATAAGTCATCCAATATGAAAAATCATACATTAACCACAAATAATAATATCCAATGTTAAAATTAATCCTTTCCATAACTAGTTACCTTAATGCTCATTGAAAATACTTCAATAGAAATTAAATATCCAAAACTTTAGATGGAAGGTCACTAAATTACTAAAATAAATTTAGCATTTGATTCCCAAAACAACATATTTTATCTCTTATTATCAAATTCCAAATAATTAATCGCCATAAAACCCATAATGAAAAATTTTATGATTAAAAATCCTTAAATAAGCTGTACTATAGTACAATAAATAAATATATCCTAATTATTATAACTTAAATATCATTAATAAATCACATTCACAAAATATTTCGTGAATCTCATAACACAAATACTTTAAGTATTCCACTTTGTCTATTTTAACAACATTATATTTATCTTGACCCCTTTGCTTCTTATGAGGTATATTTCCTTGACACTTGGGGAATTTTTTTTCATAGTGACCCAAATCCATTCAATGGAAGAATTGTACAATGTAAAACTATTTATTTTCTAGGAAATCCTGATTATTTTATCCTTTTTCCTCACATATAAAATGAATACCTTTTTGTTTTAATGATGCACCTTGATGTTTCATTCTAAAAGTATTACATGTTGGAAAATAATTCTTTACCTTAATCACATTATCTATCTCTTTCTACACCACTATCTTCTTCTCTCCCTTAAATAAATTAGTGTTATAGAATTATTTCTATATCTTGATAGAACAGGAGACCAAATCATTGTATGATAAGAATTTTTGGGATACCAGTTCACTTCGAAGGAATAACTTTAACCCATCTATTAAAAGATCAATATTATTCCTTAGGTTATGTATATAGTTTTTAGCATTACTTGATAATTATGTAAAGTTTAAATTATACTTAGAAACTATATAATCCTCCATTTATCTCAAACATAGTAATTTTCTGTCCATATCTTCTCACAATTTGTGAGGGGAATATTTTTTAAAGAAAAAACTTTTTAAAACCCATAAATTTCATGTTTTCTATTTCCTCATCCCCCTTTGTGTTTTTAATATATAACCACCATTGATCCACATATCCAAAGATATGATAAACTACCATGAAAACCTTGTCCCATTCATTAATTAACAAAGAATGAAATATCATTTATAAGGAACTTGTCCATTGCTTAGCTAGAATTGCATTGTTTACTCCCACTAAAAGATGGAGGATGTTGTCTCATGAAGTGGTCTAAAATTATTACACCATTTTTTGGATTGATATTATCCACATGGGTAAGGTTATTACTCAAAGTCTTAATCAGTTGTCAAAATATATTTATATTCTGTTCATCTCTAGTTGTAGCTATAGATCCACTATCATTATTTTTTAATGGGAGGTAAATCTATACCTAGATTATGTGCATTGATATAGTCTCTATCATGTCTTTTGGGTTCCATTTTATAAATAAATGCATAAAATATATTAGGTTATGAATAATAATTCATAAATTCTAACTAATGAAACACTTAACACAAGTTGAAAATTTATATATATCTAAAATAAAATACATATTCTTGATTACTTTCAGAATATTCTCAAATTTCGTTATATGGTTATGTTTTTGTAATCTATTTTTTCCATAATCCAGTTTGCAAGGTTTCAAATAAACTTTCTTTTATATCAACTATAAATAACCTTACCCCAGTATCCCATGTTACTTGGTTACTATATTAAATTGGCATAAGATACAAGGAATCATATAGCGATGGACCGAGTAGTTTAGTAGTTTTGGAAAACCAGATAAATACTTGAACATTACATTATATTTGAGAATATAAAATAAAACATAGGGAATGATTTGAAAAAAAATTACTCTCCTAGATTATCCATGAATACCAATCATAATAAACTTATTTGAATACTAGGAAAAAATAAAATACAATAAATTAGTGACCTCAGATGCTGAGTATGGGTATGTATACAAAGAAAGATATTATAAATAATAAATAACAATCAGGGAATGGTAAATAATAAAACACATTCAATTTAATCAATAAAATTAGAATAATATATCTAGAATAAAGTATTATTAAAAAATTTATATAAGTAATCACATGAGCTAGGAAACATAACCATGGATCTTCTAATAATCAAATAATCACATGGATATCACTAACTAATCTCATAATAATAGAATGCATAAAGGCAGTTACCTAAAAAGTACCTTTGAGGGTTCTTGCCAAGGATCTAATAAATTTAAGGATTAGTTACATAAACTTAATATCATCAAGGTTTCATTCCATGAATCTAATAATTTGGTAAGGACTCAACTATAACCATATCTAGTTTTTCTCATGAAACCTACCGATACATTGAGGGGATTGCGTTATCCAATTCCCAACTTGTGCCTTGAATTCCCAAAGAATTTATAATAAATGTTATAATTAATTTAATTCATAATAAAAATTCAAAATATCCACATTGAGTATAAGTTAAATATTTAACATAAGTTCCTCATCTAATCAAATAACATTCAAAGTAAACACCGTACCTAAAAATGGAATAAGGATTAGGTTATAATCAAGTGAATCAATTATCTGTATCCTATGTGATTCCACATAAAATAATTTGAAACAAAACATAATATAAAAAAAGTAATTTCATAAATAATATTAAAATGACATAACTAATAAATTAAAATTTTAAACCAATGATTGGAAGTTGAGTTAAGTAATCCCTCGCCACTTTGTAATAAATCGAATATTATGCCCCAAAAAAGTAATAATTATCAAATTAATATTTTATTAAAATGAATATGATGAGGATAATTATATAATATATTAAATGGTATTCTATTTTCACCACACATATGAAATTAGTGGTGAATAAGGCATGTATCTCAAAGAAGTAAAAGTGATATGAGAAACCATTACATGATGTCTGATTTCCACTATATGGGTCAGAAACTCTTTTATAGTGGTTTTATTATTTTTATTAACTTATTACAAAATATATTAATATTTATGATATCATATAGGATCATATTACTACCGAATCATTAATAGTCTCAAAATATTTTCATTTTCTTAGTTAATAACAACTTTGTTTTCCAAATAAGTTTTGAAATGTTATTTTTTTGTTTCTCTTATATAGATCATGATTTCATAATATCTGTAATGTAAAAAAAGATATAAATATCAAATATATTCAGTATATATTTATTTATATTAATCCATAATATTTAGTGATGGGAAATGGAATACATCTTTCATGGAGATGGTAGGGCATACGTACACATGAACATTGATTCCATTTTATCATATAGAAAGAAATAAATATAAATTATATATATTTATATTATTATTAAAGAATAATTTTTATTTCATATAGGTCACATATTTTTATAAAACCTATCATTAGTTCATTTCATGTGAAGCTTGAACGAATCACATCTCTCAGAGGAGGCGGTAGTCCACAGGTCCACAAACGATGTTATCGTGTTCCCATAAAATGGAAAACATTAAGGTATGGATTATATAATAATTTATTATTCCTAAATACATTATAAGTGTCATATAAATAATTTATAAACTATAAATCCATTGTTATTCCCATCCATTAAAGGTGGGAATGGAAGAATAAATAACATTAGTTCACAAGGCAGTAGTTCACCGTACACACGAAGAATGATTGGATATCCCATTTGATGGAAGTGTGTGATGTTTTAGGTAATAAACATTACATAATGACATGTCAATATATTAAAGTTACTAAGGATATTATTTAATAATAATATAATACTAATTGAATGGATGGAGAAATAAATAATTCAGAAGTTCTCATTGAAGAACCTTACATATTTATTTGGGAAACTCCTTTTGGTTTTCAACGAAATATTTCCTCTGTTTTATTTCTTCCCAATGTTAGGATTATAGAATGCAGTCAGAGATAGTGGGAGTTTATTTTTTTAGTGTTTGTATGAGCTTGATTTCTCAATGTTTTGTAAGTAAGTTAAGGAAAGAGCAACCATTTATAATTGAGGTGAAGGGAACTTTTGGAAACTCTCATATTATTAAATTAATATTAATTTATTTTCAATTAAAAACAACTCAAAATGATAAAATTTTAATATATGATGCGTTTGGGTCTAATTCCTATCATCCAATAATTTGTTGACATGTTTAGGTCACATTTGTACCCTTAAATTTTACTTTTTACCCTTTTTCAACCCTTTTAACTCAAACCATGACAACACGAATGTTTACTGCGTTAGGGTTAATATAGTTACTATAAAATCAATAAAGACACATAAATTTACCATTAATGAAATTTTCAAACTTAACCTAATCAATTATGAAATTGAAGATTTTTGGAAATTTTATATCATTTAATAAACTATTATTTATTTTTAAATTTCATTAATGTAAATTTTGAAAAAATTCTTTACCCTAACATTAAAGAAAATCATTAACAAAAGATATCTTAAAAACTATTTTAATACTTTCAAAATGTGTGAAAGTCATCTATAAATAAAATTTAGACATTATTTATCTACAATTATATCCATTTTAACATTTTTGATATCATTTATTTTATATTTACAATAATAATATTATTAATTCATTACTATTATGCTGGAATTTAAGCTAATTATTTCTTCCATAAAAATTAAAAATAAATTAATATAATTATTTTAATTATTTTTTACTTGAAAATAATATTTACTGATAAACATATCATCTAGATGACCTTATATGAAAACTTTAAACTTATTAAATACATTAGTGTCACAAGTTTGACATTTATTAAGATAAAATACAATAATGGGATTCAATTCATCATTGTGTCTCCAAAAGGTCATAAATTATTCCCAATTAATATTTTTGTTGACACTAACTCATGAAATGAAATTAGTAATTGTTTTAGTGTAATTTCTTTATCCTTTTCATAATTATTGTTTCCCTTAATTACTCGATTTACAATTAATCGTGGTAATAAAAATTTCCAAAGATACTATTCATATTAGAAAAAAGTAAAAGGGATATATTTTCTTATTTTAGACCACATAAATCCATCAATTAAATAATTATTTCAAAATAAAAAAATCCTATGTGGCTAAAATTAATTCAAAATTAGTCTTGTATATGGGGCAAGAATGTGGGTTTTTAAAGTGAAGATGTTCAAATGTTTGAAATGTTTTTATATCCAAATTAAATATGAGATAGATTAAAATTAACTTAATTATGTTAATATTTGTATAATTTATCTAATATTACTTTAAAACCATTTAAAAATATAATTTATAATTATAAATTATTTATATGAAATGCCACTTTTCAATTAAAATGTAGTATTTTTCACTATTCACTAGAAAATAAATCTTTTTAGAAAAATACCAAATATAAAACCTACTATGTTTTTTGAATTATGATTTAAAAAATTAGGATCATTTTGTAAAATAAAATTTATAATGTTTTCAAAATTAAGTTTTATGATAAGTGTGCCATCAAAAGGTGAGAAACGACTATTAGAATAATACATCCTTTTATGCATAAAAGTGGATTTATTTTTTTTATCATATATAGAAAACACATAAGATTAATGTTAAAATTTAAACTAAAAATATAACATATAAATTTAATATTGTTTTTAATATTACTTATTCCCTCAAATTTAACATCCTAGTTATAACAATATTTCATTGTTCATTTAAGATGGGTGTTGTGTGAAACGTAAGCTTTAGAAGAGGTTCACAACTCGAAATTAGACCAATAATAATTAATCTACAATTTTTTTGAGATCCTTCAGTATAGTTACATTAAAGAGACCCTATACCAACATATGTGGAAAAAAAACATTGGGATATGTACCCTAGAGAGACCATATACCAATGGTTTTAGCCAAAACAGTTCATATAGGTCCCTCCTACAGACCATATACCCTCAGTTTTTTTTCCAAAACCATTGGTACGAGTAACTTTTATAGACTTATACCCATGGTTTTAGACAATACCATTAGTATAAGTCCCTTTTAGAGACCTTAGAATAATTTTTTTCACAAAACCATTGGAATAAGTCCACCCTAAACCAATAGTTTTTCCATGATTGTTGGAATAGATTACAAAAAACCTGGAACTTATACCAATGGTTCCCATATACATTTATATATACCTACAATAATGGTTTTGGTAATTATTGGTATAGGTCCACATATTTTTTAAGGATTATTTTGTAAAATAAAATAAAATAAATAAAAAATTAATTTACTTGTAAATATACATACATATATTAATAAAATTATATTCATAGAATTCATTATAGCTTAGCGGTTAGGTTGTTGAAATATAAATGTGAGTTTTTGGTATAAAAACCAACATGTGTTTTATTTTTTACATTATCTTTTCTAATAGTTTTTCAAAATAGTTGGTATAGGTTTTTCATATGACCTATACCAATTCCATTATAGCCAACACCCCTCCAAAATATTTTTATAGCACCAATGGTTTTGAGACTACACCAATGGTTCTGAACCATTGTTATATGATTTTTTCAATTAGTGATTAAATTTAAAAATATACATAAAATAAATTCATGGTGTGTTACATTCTCCCATACTTCAATAAATTTCTTACTCTTAACATCAAATTATACTATGAAAATCAAAGCTTTTTACTTGAGAATTATTTTATGTAAAACCCACATCATAAATAGGGTTAATAAAAAAACCTTAATAAGAGGGAAAGGGAAATGTGAAGTTAACAAAAAAATTAGGATTTATAATGGGATTACATTAAAAGGAAGTGAAAACATGGACATGGAAGAGAAATATAACTATCAAGTATTTATGGAGAGTGATAGAGAACATGGTCATTAGAAAGTTAACCATCACAAAAAATGTAAATATTTGATCGGTTAAAAATAATTGATTTACAAGAAAGAAAATTAAATATATAATAATTTTTTTCCTTAAATGCTTTTCTCAGAGTTAAGTAATTCATTTATTACCTAGATATGAACTTTGGAAAATAAACGTACATTTTTCTTTCCTTTTAATAAGAGTAAGCTCATCATTTGGTTATACTTTGATCTTATTCCACTTAATTTTTTAAACTAAGAGATGGATATTCAAGAAGGATTTTATGCCTAAATCACCATTATCAAAAAATCAATAAGTTAATCCTTTAGCATTTAAATATTTATTAAAACATAAATGGATAGAATATGTTATCTAAAATGATAAATCATAATTTAATCCCAAACAATAATATACAATGTTTAATGTAATCCATTCCATAATTAGTTACCTTAAGACTCATTCTAGATATATCAATCCAAATTCAATGTAGCTACCCTCACCATTCATAAATTAAAATTACAATAATTTATTAGAATAAATAAGACATTACACAAATAGAATCCCAAAGACTTTGTTAGCATATTTTCTTTTGAAACATGGAATCATAAAAACTGGTACATAGGTGAGTGACTTTATCTCCCACTAGATTGTTAAATAATAGAACCAATATTATACACATAATACTTTATACATATCTTCATAACTTGGGGAAGGAAACATGAAATGGTGTGAGGTCAGATTCTATGTAAATGTAAACAAGGGATATATGTAAGCATAAACATGAGAATAAGGGTATGAGAATGTGATCATGACATAAGAATATCATACCCTAAATATCATAGATCATAAACGTAAATCATGGATTGAATATTATCTGTTCATAATACATTAATCATTATAGAATCAAGAGCAAGATCTATAAAATTAAAACATATGAATAAGACCTTTAATTATTTCATACAAATAATAATGTAATATTATTCCCAATAAGTCAAGACTCAAATTTAGAACTTATCGAGCACTACATTGGGACTACACCTACTAAGTGGAAAAAATAGCTATCCCTAGTCACAATCAATTCTCTTCAAGGGATTAGATTTCCCCATCTTCCCATAGTGAATCTAGTTTCCCTATCTTTCCATTGTGGACCTAGTTTCCCCATATTCCCATACTGAACTGGGTTTACCCATATTCTATAGTGGATCAATACCATCTAAATGAATATTATCATTATCTCATGTTATATAAATATTTATCTAATTAATTGGAGGGAGATATAGGTCCCACCCATCTCACAATGAAACCATACATACAAGTGCCAAAAAATAATAAACAATCAAATCATAACCTAGGAAATGAGATGTTTGTCGTAAACATGCAATCATATCATAACATGTGTAAAAATTTAGGTTTCATAATAATTTCATAAAATAATAACCCTCGAAAATAAGTGGACATCATAAGCATATAACCCATCAAATAAAAACAAGGTTCATAAAAATCATACAATCAAAACATAAACCATTTAGAGAAAGAATATTAATGCAACCATCTGATCCTTTCCCTATAAATTCATAAGTAATATCAATGGTTTTTAACATATATAGAAAATAATTTTGAAATAACTATTAAAAATATTTCTTGAGAAAAATATCCATTCTTCTTTGAAAAAATATTTTTAAAATGTAAAACCTTTTAAAAACAGTTTTATTTAAGAATAAACTAGAAAAAACATAAAGAAATATTTAAAATGATTTTAAACCCATTTTTTTTAAATTTTAAAATTGATGAAGAAAATTTGAAAATATTTTAAAAAACATTCCTTTGTAAAAACATTGAAAACATATAAGGATAACTTGTAAACATTTTCAAAACCATTTCTTTGAAAACACTTTTAAAACATATTAAATATTATTTGAAAACTATAAAATAATTTTATAATCTTTAATTCCTTGAAATTATCTTAAAATATCTCTTTTAAAATCAATTTTGAAAATATTTTAGGAAACATTGTTTTTGAAATTATTGGCATGTTTCTCAAAGAAGGAAAATTATGACAAAACTACTTTACCAATTTGGTAACTTTTGAAAATTATACCCCCTGAAATAGATATCATAATATGAATATGTAAATACTATTATATTTAAGTATAATAATTAGAGAATATATTCATCGGAAGTATGTACAACACATAAAATAAACAAGTGGTGAATAAGGCATAAATATCATATAAATACATCTGACACTAGAAATCCCCTTACCTTCTGTCTTGACTCTCATCGTAATCATAAAAAACACTTATATAATTAATATAAGTTTATTATAAATGTTTTAAAAAAACCATATTATTATATCTAATACCGTATATGGTTTTATTATGAATTTATATTACCCACTTATTAACAATTCCATGTAAAGGTTTTGATTCAAGTAATATCTGCTTCATTCTTCATACATTTATTGACTTATTTTCCTTGATCATCTTACTTAGATCATGATATAATTGTTTAAAGATTGTAAATAATTATATAAATATCTTTTATATTCATTATATATGTATTTATAATTATATATATATATATATATATGAAATGGAATACACTGTATATAGAGACGGTAGGATGTACATACGCCTGTATATCGTTTTCGTTTTATTGTCATATTTAAGGAAAGAAAGTAAATAAATTACATGTATATATATATTATCATTTTTAGCCTTACTAATTCATATATATCATGTAATTGTACTAAACCCATCCTTAATACATTCCATCTAAACTGTCAATGAATCACATTGATTTGAGGAGGTGGAAGTCCCCACGTCCACAAACGATGTTATTCTATTTTAAAAAATATAAATAATGAATGTATGTGTTATATAATAATTATATAAGTATAAATTCATCATAAATATCACATAAATCACCAAAAAATACAGTTTCCATCATAATTACTAACCAAAATAGGTGGTAAAACAAAAATGAACCACATCATTTCGTGAGGTGGTAGTTTGTTGTACACAAGAACTGTAAGTTATTTATCCATTAGATGAAAGTGTGTTTAAGTGTTGGTATGAACCATAAAATACAACATTATCATTATATTGAGGATATTTAGATTATTATATAATAATGTAATATGAATTATTGAGGTGGTGGAGAAAGAAAATAATTTAGAAGAGTTTGGGGAAGGATGTTACCTCTTCTTTGGGTAACTCCTTTCGGTTTGCAAAAAAATGGCTTCCTTGGAAAAATTTCATCATAATTTAATGCTTATAGTATTAATATAGGGATTTTGTGAGTATATTTAGGAATAGTTTTTTGGATTCCAAGGGCTAGATATGTTTGAATTAGTGAGAGTGTTTAATGTCTTTTTATAGTGGGGGAGGAGAGTCATTCTTATAAATTTTTGAAAAGGGAATTACAACAACGTTTTTCCTATGTCATGTATCACAAATAATGGTCCCAATATAATGAAAGGGATTATAAG
This sequence comes from Viscum album, assembly GCA_963277665.1. Taxonomy (NCBI): domain Eukaryota; kingdom Viridiplantae; phylum Streptophyta; class Magnoliopsida; order Santalales; family Viscaceae; genus Viscum; species Viscum album. The sequence continues at coordinate 913,460,964 of OY728164.1, read as the reverse complement.
GTCTGAATATTTCCATAAAATGGATTTTGGACTTGTTTCTTGGTCATTTTGGGCCTTATGATTAAGTTTTATTCCTTAATGGAGCTATTTTTTCTCTTATACATAGTAATTAATTTTAATACCTTTCACTAGTATTTTTGGTCAAAAAACATTTTTAACCAATAAGTAATTATAAATTTTTTTTATTTTCAATATGGAATCCATTTTTCCAAATTCTAATAATATAATTAGAAAAATGTATTTTATAATTAATCTCACAGATGTGTTGCAACTGTGAGTTTTTAAAAAAAATGGTTCAAAAGAATAAAATGTTTTTATATCAAATTTCAATGTAAAATTGGTTTTGATGACCTTAATTAGATTAAATGTGGTAAAATTTAAGCACTTTACCCTTAAAAACAAATTAAAATATAATTTAACAATATAAATAATTTAGAAAAAACATAGTTTTTAATTAAAATTCTATATTTTCCACTTTTCATCTAAAGATGATGTCATTTATAAAAATCTCAATAATTCCCCATAAGATAGTTTTGACATTTTGAATTCAAAAAATGATGTTAATTTTATCATTTAAAAGTTATAAAATTTTCTAAAATTAACTTTATTTTTGTTCACATATGTACATAAAAATAGTTCATTTGAGAAAATATTAATTTGAAACATATAAAGACATGACCAATATTACATGTTTTATTATTAATATATTTTATTTATATGAAAAAATTATAAATAAATTTTAAAAATAATTTATTATAATTCATATTACAATGATTAATTCTAGGTTATAACTATCTGATTTAAATAATTATAATAATAAAATTTTGTTTTATATAAATTCAGTGTTTCATGTAACGCAAGACACGTTAGTGTTGTGTGTAGTGAAAGATTATCTTACTATAAAATATAATGACAGTTTTATATAGTGTATCTTGAAATTAAAAACATAAAATAAATTTTATTTATTCAAAAAATAATGTTCACAAAAACTAATGGTGTTACATTCCACCATGTTAAAATTAATTTCTACCTCAAAATTTGTCACTCTAATACAAACAAATGAGGTTGTTTCTACCTCATCATATCCTCTAGTTCCCAAATAGCTTCCTCTAACTTGTGATTTATGAAAATAAAATTTACTACCTGTGTGGTCTTGTTTCATTGAATATTCTCTGTATGATCCATAATTTCAACTTCTTATTTCTTATATGAAAAATCATGATCTAGTAGTATGACCTATGAGATCAGTACATGTGAAGGGTCTGGAATGTACTTCCTTAGGAGGGATACATGGAACACATCATGGAATTTAGAAATACTTAGATGATATACCAAGTGATATACTATCGTTATTATAAAACCAAGAATCTCAAAGGGACTGATATACCTAGGTCTTAGTTTCCGTTTCTTCGCAAACCTCATAACCTTCTTCTAGGGATAGATTCTTAGAAACACCTTCTCACTAACTTCAAATTATAGATCAATCTGGTGGTTATCGACATAAATTTTTTGTAAACTTTGTGCTTCCTTGATATTCTTTTAAATAGTTCTATTATTCTCATCCAATTGTGTGTTGGTCGATATGGTGAACTGAAAATAAGAAATCTAGGCCCTCATAGCATCTTATCTCCTTTCCTCTCTGGTATCTAGCATTTTCTGGTGTGGAAACTTAGAGAAGGGAGATTACCTTCAGTCTCTTCAGCCTCCTTTGATGTTGTCTCCCCCCTCAATCTCTTCTCGACCCCCTCAGTGACCCTCCTCTTGTTATACAACCTTTCCCTTTCAGATTGAGTGGTGTGGTGCTCCCACAAATGGATTCTCTCTCCTCTTCCGACTCCCTTTGGTTTCCTAGAATAATCCCCTAGATTTGGTGTCCCTTAGCACTCGTCTGCTGTAGATCCCATCCCTGGGAAATAGTTTCTATTTCAGATCAACTCATATCCCTTATTCGGTGATGGCGTATGGTCTCTTTGGTGGGTCTTCTAGCCCCGAGTGGCATTGGATCTTCCCTGTGGCCTTGCGAAATCTGGATAATCGGCATAAATTTCTCTTTGGTGGGTCGTGGGTATCAGGGGAGCCACAAGAGTGGCTCTGGTGGTGGTGGGGTTGGAAGCGGGTTTGCCTGCATCCTTTTCTGAAGGTTATTGGGTTGTGGTTCTAGGATTGTGTGCTGGTCATGTTTCCTTTTCTATTTGTAATGTGATGGATTACTGATTTATAGTTTTATTTTTGGGTTATTATTTGTGATGGATCTTAGTGATGGTGATGATGGAGGTTCATTTGCGTTGCCTTGAATGTTTGATCTTTTAATTTTTTCATATGGGGGTGATGGTGGCCACTGATTTTTTCTTCTGACGATGTTCGGATGACCAGTGAAGGATTTATGGTGCATGGGTTCTTTCTTGAATGTCGTGTCGAGGATTTAATGGGTTTTTAGGAAGTTCATGTTATTCATGGTGGATGTTGGTTGTTTGTATGGTTTTTCCTAAAGGTGGGAAGTCAGTGTAGCCAGTCTTGATTTCATGGAACAGTCCCCAGAGAAGGATTCAGAGCTGGCGGTTCATCCTTGCCGAGCTTTACAGATTTTTTTTGAGAGGGTATGTCTTCAACCATCAGATTGGGCATGTACTTTGACACTGGACACATGTTTACCGAAATTCCTTGGAACAGTGGAATTAATCATCATGGTCGAATGCTGGGGAGGGGCAGCTCCATGTTTTCAGTCTGTCTTAACTCTTTCTATTATTCGGGTGTGATTTTTCTTAAGTCCATGGAGTATGTTGGGTTTCCCCCTCCCTACCTTAAAAGGTGACTTTATCGAAATAAAAATGTGAAGCCCTTCGGGCCATTAGATGGATGAATCAGGTCCCAATAACATTCTTTCTCAAACTTCATCCCATCACATTATATCTCTACATTTCATCCCATATAGGGATTCATAAAGAGCCATATAAATGATTGGAAGAAAATATTATTGTAATAAAATTCATCTAGAAGAATGTGTTGATCCCAACTACCTTTCGAATCAAACGAACAATATCTCAACATATACTCTAGGGTTTGAACTGTTCTTTCAGATGAACCGTCCATATGGGGATGATATAGAGTGATGAAACTCAAATCTGTATCAAGTTCTTACTGATGAATTCATCTGAACATTGAGGTTATACTCAGATCCCTATTAGATACAATAGAATGTGGTACTCCATTCAGATTTACCACTTCCTTAATGTATATTTGAGAATGCTAGTCTAGAATAAAATCTTCTCTAATATCGATGAAGTGTGTTGACTTAGTTAAGATATTGACTACCTCCCATATAGTATAAAACCCTTTAGAGGTTTTGGGGAGTCCAATGACAAAATTCATAGTGATGTTCTCCCATTTCTATTCTGGTATGGATAATGTATGTAACATCTCCTTAGAATTTTGTATTTTAGCCATAACTTTTTTTCATACCAAGAACTGAGATGAAAACTTAGTGATACCCCTGTCAATTCCATCCCATAAAAACTATTCTCTCAAGTCTCTAATGATGTTCTTAATTATATGATGAATAGAGAATGAAGAACTATGAGCTTCCAATAACATCTCCTTCTTCAAATCCAGTATGGATGTAACACATACACAATTCCTAAACATTATCATTCCATACAAATAATGGTTAAAATATGGAACATATATAACATTATTTTGTTTCTCAACATATTCCTTTTATGCCTCTTTGATATTCACATGAATTTATGGATCAATATTTAATTGAGGAAGATAATATTTTTCCCCTTCCTTCATGATTTCCATATCCATCCTTTAAAAATCTCTAAATATTGGTTCTTTTACAATCCTTATCATGGATAAGTTGGCATGATCCTTTCAAATAAAATAATTTGAAACCTTTTTCACTCTCTCAGGGTGGTAATGTATTGAGAAATCATAATCTTTAATAATCTATAACAATCTTATATAGTGCTTGTTCAACACCTTATATGTAAATATATATCTCAGACATTTATGATTGGTATATATATCACACCTTTCTCCATAAAGATAATGTATCTATATCTTGAGTGAAAAAAGTACCACTCCTATCACCAAATCATGATTTTGGAAATTATTCTCGTGAATCTCCAAATATCGTGATCCATAAGACATAACCATGTTATTATGTATAATAATGTATCCCAATCTATTCTTTGATGCATCACTATATATCACAAACACCTTTTCACTATAGGTTAATGTATTCACAAATTAATTGTCTAACCTTTTCATCAATTCCATGATTTTTTCTGACATTCATATATCCAGAGGAACATGGAACCCTTCCAAGTTAACTTTGTAAGAGGATGTGATACTCATGATAAATTATCTAAAACCCATATATTACATAATGCTAAACCACGATAACTATGGATCATAATCACTATAGTGGGTATAGTCTAATATTAAATAGCCTCCATCATTGATGTATCAACTTCTATACCATCCATTAATATTATGCGACCCATAAATGAAACATTTTTCTTCAAAAATTCATACTTTGTAAATTTTTTATACAACATATCATTCTTTAGTGTATTTAGTACTATTATCAATTTTTCTTCATGCACTTATTTTCACATTGAATGGATACGAATATCATATATAAATACTGCAACAAACTGATCAAGGTAATCTCTAAAGACTCTATTCATAAAATTCATTAAGATGGAATGAGAATTAATAAGACTGAAAGGTAACACTATATATTCTTAGTGTGCATACCTTGTACGGAATGTCATCATGGAAATATCCTATTTATTTAGATTAAATTAATGATATCCAGAACAATGGTCAACTTTGGAAAAGTATTGAGCTTTGCTCTATTGATCAAACAAGTCACCAATAGGAGGAATATTATCAATACAAGGAAGAGGATATGTATTCTTAACAGTGATCTTGTTCAAATCTTGATAATAAATATAGAGTTTCATTAATACATATTTAATTTTCAAAAAGAAGACAGGTAAACCCCAAGGTGACACACTTGGCTAAATTAATCCCTTTTCATGGTATTCTTGTAGTTTCTTCATCAATTCTTGAAACTAAATTGGGGAAACTCTATAGGGAGTCTTTGAAATTGTTGTGGAACTAGTTATGAGTTATATCAAGAAATTAACTTCACATTTTGTAATAATTCTAGGATATTATTCTAATAACACATACAAAAATTCATGAACAATAGGAATATCATAGATATCAAGTTTCTCCCCAACCATTTGAGACAAACACACCTTCTAAATAAGAATTAAGACCCATACACTAGATATAATCTTCCTAGAAAGTTCATACTTATCTTCACATTGATAGAAGATCATATGTTAGTTTGAAATACAAAATGAAACTTCCTTTACTCGAAAATTGATTTAGTATTTATGAATAGAAATAGAATCCATGAATAATATTACATCAAATTCAATGTGGGGAAGAATGATAAGATTTTAAGGAATTACATTCCCAAAAAAGTCAACCTGAGAAGAATCATGGACAATATATGAAATAATCATACCATTAGTGGTCTATATTACTAATTCCACATCATATTTTTTGGGTGGAATATTAATACCATTATAAAATTATTTAGATATGAAAGAGTTGGTATATCCAAAATCAAGTAAGACATTAGAAGTTCTAAAATGGATGGTAAGTATACCATTCACCATGTCATTATCACACACCTCATCAAAAATTGTGATTGCATGAGATTTCCCATTGCCCCATGTTTACGAGAATATTTAAAATTATCATTATTTACAACCCTAAGGCTTGGGCATTGGTTAGAATAATTACCATTCTCCATAAACCTGAAGAATTGAATTGTGGGAGGTGTATTCTATAAGGTTTTTACAATATTTGAATTATTGGAAAAATTATTCCCATCAGTGCAACAATAAATTGCCCGATGGAAGTCCATTCCATAGTTAAAACACATATTAGATCCCATAAGAGAATTCCATACATTCTTAACTCCACACATACAGAATAAAGTAAGGGTTATCTTCTTCTTTCCTTTGAACACTATCTTCTTTTTATTATTAAAACCAAGAGATAGATACGTAACTCCAACATCCATTTCAAATTTGACTATACAATGTACGAACTCTTTATATCTACTAATGTAAATTATGGCCAATAACCTTCTAATACTTAGATTTAATAGACAAATGAACTTAACAACATTACTATCAGTTTGGTGGATAATTTTAGAAGTGTACCTTACTTAACTTGTGAAATTAACCTCATAAGTTATGATGAATTCATAATCCTTTTAAATCAAATCAAGTAACTCATTTTCCATATTCATACAAGGAATATAAGGAAAGTACATATTGAATAATAAGTTCTTGAACCCATCCAAATTCATGGATTCAATTTCATCTTACTTCATCACATTCTTGATTATATTCCACCACTGGTCTTCCTCACCTTCTACATAATAAAAATATAGAATGAATTTCTCATGTTCCAAACACTAGAGAAGGAATAATATCTTTTCAAAAACACTGATCCAGTGTTCAGAAACAAGTGGATTATAATACCAACTGGAAGAAGGTGTATATTTTCTCATGAAGGATTCAATAAAATTTTGTTCCCTCCTTTGATCTTTTGGAATCTCTGTATGATAGATATCTTGAGAATGTTGGGTGAGTATATCCACGCAATTTTTCATTCCAGATCCCATAGAATTTGGATTCTCATGAGGAAAATAATTGCATTATCTATTAAAATTACCATTAACATGATTCCTTCATGTTCAATCCATTCACTAAAACCAACAATCATATGTTAAGAAATTGTTTTTGTAATTAGGAACCACATAATCATGAAAAACCACTTACATGTTGTCTAAATGAAACCATACTTAATCTATGACACCCTAGGTTTATCCTATGTTATAAATATACAAATTATTTTTATGTCCTTTATGATGGTTCATGAAGATTCTATGAATTCCTAAATAATATCCCCCAGGATTGTGAATCCAAGTGTGCAGTAAGACCTATTATCATGTGCCAGATTACACTCAAGTTAGGATCGATGCACCATGTAAGAGTTGTTACTCCTAGGTACATGTGTTCAAAAACCATATCCACTTTTCATATCCATACATGGATTAATTTAATGGAAACCACTCTCTCTATCCATTTCCAAAATTCTAGAACATTCTTCTATAATATTCCTTATTCACAGACTCATCCTTTGACATGTCCTTAGATACCTTACTAAGGTTTTCTCAGCCTAGGTTCCAAAAATTTAATGAAATTTTAATCTAAAACCATATATTTCAACCCTAAAATTTAATATATTAAAATTAATTCACTTTTTTGAAATAATTAATAAAATACATAAATAGACTCCTAAAGACTATAGTAGACAAGTGAATTTGGAAACATGGAAACATAAAAACTGGTATCTAAGTGAGACACCTTATCTCCCATTGTGTTCTTAATGACTGGTAACCCTTCTTATCCACATCATAAATAATACATATCTTCATATCCTAAGGACATATTCATAAAAATTGGTGAGCTTAAATTCATAGTAAGGGTAAACAAGGTAGATAGATTAGTATAACCATGAGAAGAAGTGTATTATAATTTGATCATGAAATTAGAAAATCATATACTACATATAAAAGATCATAGAAATAAATCATTTCATAAAGATTTCCAATTCATAAGACATGAATCATAATGGAATCAATATCATAATCCATGAAATCAAGAAATAAGAATAAGACATAGAATTGTGGCATACACATAAACATGTAATATCATTCCCTGTAAGTTAATATGAAATTATATAAATTATCAAGGAACTTAATGGGGACTAAACCTATTGCTACAGATATAGAACCATCCCTAGTCAAAATACTTTCCTTAAATGGGATCTATTTTCCCCTTCTTCTTATAGTGGATCGGGTTTCCCCATAATCCCATAATGGATCAGGTTTCCTTATAATATAATATTTGATCAGGTTTCCCCATAAAATATAATGGATCAAGACCATAGACATTAATCCCATCATTATCTCATGATATATATATATATCTTTACCCAGTGCATTGGTGGGAGATATAGGTCACACCCATCTCATAATGAAAACATACATACATGTGCCAAAAATAAAAAAAATAATAATATCATAACCCATGAAATGAAGTGGGTTTCATAAACATGTAATTATATCTTAACCTATTCTAAAATATAGATTTAATAGTAATTTTATCATATAATTACCCATGAAAAGAAGTGGGTTTCATAAGTATAAACCTCATGATATAGAAAAAATTTTCATAAAATAATTATAACAAAACATAAACCATTCAAAGAAAGAATACGAATGAAAAAATTGGATCATTTCTATATATTCATGAGTAACACTAATGGAAGTTATCTTACATGGAAAATAATTTTAAAATATCTGGTAAAACTCTATATCATAGAATATATCCTTTCTTATTTGAAAAATTATTTTTATGCCATTTTTTTGAAAACCATTATCTTTAAGAATAAAATTGAAATTAAATAAATATATATATTGAAATATTTTTGTAATCCATTTCATTTAAAACACTTTTAAAACATATAAATAAATATTGAAAATGTTTTGAAACCTATTTCATTGAAAATGATTTGAAAACATATAGTGAAATATTGAAAATGTCTTGAAAACCATTTCATTCAAAATAATTTGAAAACATATAAATGATTATTTGAAAAAAATAAAAAAAATTCAAATCATTTTTCCTTAAAAATAATCTTAAAATGAAACCTTTAAAACAATTTAAAACATTTTTTGATAAATGTTTTTTTTAAATTCATGGCTTGTGTCTCAAAGAAGGAAAATTGAGAAAAAACTACTTTACCAAATCGGTAACTTTGGATACATTAAGACAATGAAAGATAGATCATAAAATGGATATATAAACACCCATATAATTAAGGATAATAATCACATAATATATTCTTTGGTATTATATAAACCACACAAATGAAATGAGTGGTTAATAAGGCATAAATCTCATAGAAATAAAACCGTGGCTAGCATTCCAATTACATTATGTCTTGACTCTCGTCGTACTCATGAAAATCTCCAATGTAATAAATATAATTTTATTATACATATTTTATAGAACCATATAGTTATATATAATACCATATATGTTTTTATTATGAATTTATGTTACCTCTTATTAACAATTCCATGTTAAGGATTTTCTTCGGGTTATATCTTCTTTGTTCTTCATACTTGTTTTGACTTATTATTCTTGATCATATTACATAGATAATGATTTACTTATTTCTTGAATGAAAAAAAAGATATTAATATAATATATATTCATTATATATTTATTTATGATAATCTATAAAATATTTAAAGATAAATTGGAATACACCGTTCATGGAGACAATAGGTTGTATGTATGCACGATCATTGTTTACATTTTTTGTCGTATTGAAAGAAAGAAAGTAAATGAAATATATATTTTTATATATAATCACATGAATTTTGAAATATTATGTCATATATATAATATAATTTCAATAAACCCATCTTTAATAAAATTCATATAAAGTGTAAAGGAATAACACCGCTTTGAGGAGATGGTAGTCTACACATCAACAAACCAAGTTATCATATTTACACAAAATGGAAAGCATGAAGGTATGTATTATATAATAATTAAATAAGAATAAATAAATCATAAATATAAAATTCATCATAATTCCTAACCATGAAAGGCAGTAAAATAAAAACAAACAACATCGTTTCGCGAGGAAGTAGATCGTTGTACAGAAGATCGGTAAGTTCATTACCTATTAGATGGAAGTGTGAGTATGTGTTGGTAAATACCATATAATAACAACATATAAGTTTATTGAGTATACTGAGGTTATTATATAAACATGGAATATGAATAATTATGGTGGTGGAGAGTGAAAGTAAGACAAAAGACCTTGGTGAAGGATGCTACCTCTTCTTCGGGTAACTCCTTTTGGTTTGCACCAAAGGGATTCCTTGGAAGAATTTATACCCAAAGGGTGGGTTATATGATTAATATAGTTATATCAAGAGTATATTTAGGTGGTGTTTTACTGATCCAAAGGTATTTATAGGTTTAAATTATTTATAGGCGTGAGTTCCTTTTTATAGTGGTGGACGAGTTACATTCTTGTAAAATTTATAAAAGAGAATTCCAACAATGTTTTTCCTTTGTAAATTAGATTAAATAATATTTCAAATCCATGAAAATGGATTAGAAGGTATTAATATACCAAAAAAATGGATTTTGGAAATGTTTCTATGTCATTTTGGGCCTTAAGACTAAGGTTTTGTACTTTGTTGAGATAATTTTTCTCTTATTTTCTATAATTAGTTTTAATCAAATTCAATAATAATTTTGGAAAAAAATTAGTTAACCTCATTATAAATTTTAAATTATGCTAATTCTGAATATATAACCCATTTAAACAATTTCAAACAAAATAAGTGGAAAAAATTAATTTAAAATTAATCTCCCAGACATGTCGCGATAATAGATTATTTTAAGCAAAAAGGTTTAAAAGATTAGAATGTTTTTATAACACATTTCAATTTGAAATTGGTGAAAATGAACAAAATTGTATCAATTTATTTATAATTTAACTAAATAAACCTTAAAACAAAGTTAAAATATAAGTCAACTATATAAATAATTTTGATGAAAAAGCAGTTTTGAATTAAAATTCCTTATCTTTCATTATTCATCCAAAGATACTATTTTTAAGAAAATATTAATAATTTACCATCAACTAATTTTTACATTATGAATTAAAAAATGAATTTAATTTTATCAATTTGAATTTATAAAATTAATTTTTTATGGCTCACATAAGGAAATAAGAAGCAGTTTGTTTGAGAAAATTATATTTTCAAACACATAAAGACTTTACCAATATTACATGTTTTTATTATCAATATGATATATTTATATAAAACCATCATAAGTAATGATTAAAAAGTTATTATTATTATTCATAAATAATTTAATAATATTAAATAATTTTTATTATCAATATTACATGTTTTATTATCAATATGATATATTTATTAAATAATGTTTTTATTATCAATATGATATATTTATATAAACCATTTTATTAAAAGTTTTTACTAAATTTAAGTGCTATTCTATAAATATATCATTAAATAATTATAATAATAAAAGAATATTTCATGGAAAATTGGTGTTGTATGTAATGCAAGACAAGTAATTATTTCTTGTAATGTAAACTTATATTGGTGTAGTGTATAATTATAGTTTGACTTACTACAGCTTTATATTCTTTATATTAGAGATAGTTTGTTAATTTGAAAAAAAGTTAAAAAAACTAGGGGTGTTTCATGAAAAGTCCATAAATTTATAAGGAAGGTCCCTAAATTTTAAAAAATAAACTTAACATTATATGACACAAACAACATAATGTAGCTCTGATTGTCACATACCAAATATTGAAACACATTAAAAATCATAATAATAATTTTCAGAATTCCAAATCCATAAAGAATATGTACTACAATACAATAATTATATATCTCATGCTTCTTAACAAAATAATATCATTAATAAAATACATTTAGAACATAATTCTTAAATCCCAAAACAAAAATACTTTAATTATTCCACTTTTGTTGTTGTAATAACATTATCTTTACCATGATAATTTTTTTTCTTCTAATTTATATTTCCTTGAAGATTAATTAATTTATTTTCAGAGTGTCCCATATATTTACAATATAATAATTGAACATTGGAAAATTATTTATTTTCTTTTCAATAATGATCATGGTGGCATTTTACTCCACACATGAAAGATAAGAAATTTTATTTAAAGGAAGTACCTTAGTGTTTCCTTCCATGGGTATCACATGTTGGATAATACTTCTTTCACTTCTTCTCTTTACCCATATACTTATCCACAATTCTCTTATTCTATTAATTTACATTAAAAACATAAGACAAAGGGAGTTATTTTTCAATATTGATAGCATATGGGACTATATAATCATATGATGAGAATGCTTGGTAGACTATTTCCCTTCAGATGAATGAATATAACCCATCAAAGAAACGATCAATCTTACTCCATGGGTTATGTAGTAGTTTGTGGAATGAATTTATAATATTATAAATTTTACTTCATAAATTGCAACATTATAGTTGTCATTTATTCTCATACTCAAGAATTGCCTCTCTAAATCTTCTCAAAGTTCACAAGAGAAATATTTTTACATGAAAATTTCCTTAATATAATATATTCCATGTTTGTTATATCCTCATCCACCTTATCATTTATGAATCAATGACCACTAATGATCCACATCTATAGAGATATGATAAGAATACAAGAAAACCATATCCCATTCATCACTCCCCAAATTGAAAAATATATTTTCTAAAGAACTTATCTGTTACTCAGTTACAAATGAATTTTTATCCCCATTGAAATATTGAGGCTTTTGTCTCATGAATCAGTCTAAAATTTTTACACCGCATTGTAGATCAGGATGCTCCACACAAGTAAGGTTATAACTCATAACCACAGTGATTTTTCCCATTATTGTTATAAGTTGTTCATCTATAGTTTTTTCTCCATCTCCAATTTCATTCTCTTATCTAGGATGTAAGTCCCTTAATAGATTACCTGCAATGGTATGATTTTCATCCTGTCATCTGGGAGACATTTTCTAATAAACAACATACACTATATTATGGTATGAATAATAATTATTAAATTCAAACAAATAAAATAAATAACTTATATTTATAATTTATGTATAACTAAAATAAAAAACCTATTATTTTCTACTTTGGTAATATTCTCAAATTCTCTTATAAGGTTACATTTCCCTAATATATTTTTTCTTAAATCCAGCCACCAGGATTTTTACTAAAAACCATTTAATACCAATTTTAATCACCCTAAATATAGTATCCTAGAGTTTTTGGTTACTTTATTAGATTGACATAATATATAAGGAATCACATCTTGAAGAAGAATACAATATAGTAGTTTTGGAGAAAAAGACACATACTTAAATGATACAATACAATTGATATTAAAAAATAAAACATAGTGAATCCTTTTAGAAAAAAATATTATTTTATATTAACCCTTCATATAAATCTTAATAAACATAATTTAACCCTCAGGTAAAATAAAAACTATGATAGGGGTGAACTCTGATGCTCGGTAAGGGTATGTATATAGAAGAAGAAGCCATATATAATAAATAAAAATTACAGAATTGCAAATTAGTGAAACACATTTAATTTAAACAATAACATGATAATAATATGTCTTAAATATAATATAATTACAAAATTACATATAAACAATCACAAGGGATAGGAAATATAAACATGCATATTTTACTAATCAAATAATCACATGGAAATCAATAAATAGCCTCATAATGTTGGAATTCATAATGATTGATACCAAAAACATACCCTTGAGGCATCATACTAAGAATATAATACTATAAAAGAATCATTAAAAGTTATTAATACCATCAAGGATTCATTCCAAGAATCTAATAGATGGGAATGTCCCCATCTAGAACCAAATCTATTTTGTCTCATGAAACCTACTGATGCATCAAGGGAATAAATTTAACCAATCCACAACCAGTGTATTTATTGTAAAAATAATTCATCATATATATTATAATCTATTTTATTCATAATAAATTACAAATATTTTTATTGAGTAGAATATAAGTAGTAAACATCATTTCCCAAGCTAATCAAATAACCTTCAATGTAAACAATGTGTGTAAAAATAGTGTATGGTTTAGATAATAACCAAATGACTAAATTATTTATATAAAATGTAAATCCACATAAAACAAGTTGAAATAAAAAATAAGTTAATAAAAATTCATTTCACACATAATATTAACAAGATAGAATCAATTAATTAGAAGTTTAACCCAGTGATTGGAAAATGAGGGAAGAAATCCCTAACCACATTGTAATCAATCGAATGGTATGTCCTATTAAAGTAATAATTATCAATTGTATAATTTAGTACCATGAATATGATTATATTCACGATAATATACAAAAAATTTCAATATATATATACAGCACACATAATAAATAATTTTTGAATATGGTATATTTCCCACATAGTAAAAATGAGAGGAGAAAACCTTGCCTTAATACTAATTTCCCTGGTACATGACCAAAATTCTTGTATATTGGTTTTAAAAATATTATAAACTTATTTAATAATTTATTAATATTTATAGTATTATATAAGATCATGTTACTACCCATTCTTTAATAATCTCTCAACATTTTTGTTGTTTCAGGTAATAACTGCTTTGTTTTTCGAGTATGTATTGACATGTTATTTTCTGTTCCTCTTTCATAGATCATGACATAATGATCTATAGAATTTAAAGCATAAAAAATATCCTATATATTAATTATATTTTTATTTATATAAATACATTATATTTATTTATAGGAAATGGAATACCCCATTCATGGAGACGGTAGGCTGTATGTATGCATGAACGATGTTTCCATTTTGTTTTCATATTGAAAGAAAGAAATATAATTTATATATTTTTATATTATTATTCTAGAATAATTTTTTTATATCTTTCAAATATTATTATTAAACCCATACTTCATATAATCCATGTAAATCTTGAATAAATCACATTTATTTGAGGAGGGAGAAGCACACATGTCCACAAACGATGTTATTATAATCCCACAAGATGGAATACCTGAATATAAGAGATATATGATAATTTAAGTAGCATAAAAAATTATAAATATCTTATATATCATATATACACTTTAAAAACATTATTATTCCCATCTTTGAAAGGTGGTAATGGATGAATAAACAACATAAGTTCGTGAGGTGGTAGTCTATTATACACAACAATGATGATTGTGTATCCCATTTAATGGAAGTGTGTGATGTTGAAGGTCACACCATTAACATAATAACATATAAGTATATTTAATATAATTATTTTATTAAATAAGATATATATAAGAATAATTTAATATATATAGAAAGAAATAAAATAAAAGTTCTTGAAGAAGAAAATTACCTCTTATTGAGGTAACTTCTTTTGGTTTTCATTAATAGATATCCATGGATTGCATTATATGAAAATTGAGGTTTAGTGGATTAAATTATGTATGATTTTATTTGATTTGGGTAGGGTTTGGATTAAAAATGTGGGATAAAATGGTGTAAATAAAGGAAGAAAACAATACCCATTTATAAATGAGGTTAGGGACACTTTTGAAAACACTCAAAATATTAAATTAGAATAAATTAATTTTCAACTCCAAATGGATCCAAAATTATTTATTTCTTGAATAATATGATTATTTGTATAAATAAAATATATATAATTTTTATATATGTATAGGTGACATTTGTACCCTTGTCATTTGGTTTTGACACTTATTTTACAACTTTAACTCTTACAGTGACAACATTATTGTTTACACTTTGAGGGTTAATATAGATACAATAAATTTCCAAATGACCCATGAATGGATCATTGTTGATATTTTTAACCTTATAAAAGTAATATTTATTAATTAACTACTTTATAAATCTTATATAATATAATAAAATATTATATATTTCAAAATATTGTTACTATCAATTTTGAAACTATCCATTTCATTCACTTTTATAAAATATTAATAGAATATATATTATAAAAAACACTTTTAATAACTCCCAAATATATCATAGTCATATATAAAATTATTTTATGACATTAAATATCTCGAGTTTTATTTATTTTAATAGTATAATATTATTTATTTGATATTTTCATTAATAAAATACTTATTGTATAGATGTTGTGAATGAATTTAAGATAATAATTTCTTCACTAAAATTAAAATTAAATTAACATGATGAATATAAGTATTTTATCTTTCAAAATAATATTTACTTCCAAACATATATTCTTTATGACTATATATTAAAAATTATACACTTTCTAAAAACATTAGTGTTACATGTTTAACTTTTCTTAAAATAAAATAATATATGGGGATTAATGTCATACAAGTTGATCCCATAGGTCATATATTTTAAAAAATAACGATTTTGGTCAAAAATAACCCATCCAAATTTTTTTACAAGTGTTTGGGTAATTTTATAATCCTTATCATTATTATTTTTAACCATTATTACCCGGTTTATCATTAATTTTGAACAAAAATAACTAAAGTCACTATTCACATTAGGTTAAAAGTAAAATGGACCTGTTTATATAATTTTGACATCCTGAATCTAAATATGGAACCCATTTTTAAAAATTTAAAACACATTATTGGATATAATTAATTAAAAATTAATCCCATAAATGTAGTGATATAGCTGGTTTTTAAAGTGAAGATGTTCAAAAGATTGAAATGTTTATATATCCAAATATAATATAAAAAAGATTCAAAATACCCTAATTTGGACAATATATTTAAAATTTATATAATTTTACTTTAAAAACAATAAAAATAGTTTAAAATTATATATTATTTAGAAGAAAAGTTAGATTTCTATTAAACTGTAGTATTTTTTGCTATTTACTGGAAAATGAATCTTACGAAAATAATACCAAAAATTCAACCACAGTTATTTTTGAAAACCCTATACTAGAAATTAATTTTATTTTGTAAAATATAATTTATAAATGTATAAAAATGTATATTTAAAACATTTTTTTCCATCAAATGGTGATAAAACCGCCTCTGAAAAAATATAACTTTTTATGAGTAAAAGTTGACTTATTTTTATATAATATATAAAAAATGCATGATGCGTTTCTTAAAAATTATATTGAGTATGTAATATTTAAAATATCATTATATATTTTATATTATTCCCTCTCACTAATTTAACGACTATATTATAATAATATTTCATTGTTCATTTAAGCTAGGTGTTGCATGCCATGTAAGCATTCAAAAAGATTAAATTTAAAAAGAGAAATACAAAAAAATATTAGGGTGTTACATTTTACCATCAATCAATAAAGTTCATCCTTAAAATTTTAAATTCCTTTTTAAAATAAAAGGATTATACTTTGAAATTCCTTTGTGGAAAACTGACATCATAAATAAGGCTAATAAAACATCCCCATAATAAGAGGGAGTGGTAAATCTGGTGGTAACCACAAAATTAGGATTTTTAATAAGAAAATATTAGTGGGAAGAGAAAAAAAATTACATTATAGATAAATATAACTATCACATTCCAATGAAAATTGATTGATAACATGGTCATTAAAATGTAACCCATCAAAAAATCATAAATATCTAATTGCTTAAAATTCCATTGACTTTTTTAAAAAAAGTAACTGGATAATGTTTTTGTTCCAATATAATTTTTCTATAGACATGGGATTATTTTACTACATTTATAAGAACTTGATAAAATAAACAATATTTATTTATTTCCATATCACAATAATAATCTCATCATTTGGTTATGATTCGATCTGTTTTCACTTCATTTCATAAACTAAGATATGGATATTAATGATGAATTATATGCATAAATAACCTTTGACAATGATCTATAAGTAATTCCTCTAGCCTTTAAATATTTATCAAAAACAAAATTTTTATAACATGTTACCCAATATTATAATTTATACTTTATCCTCAAACAATAATATCTAAAGTTAAACTTAATTTATTCCATAAGTGGTTACCTAGATCTGTATTTAAAATAATTATATAAAATTAAATGTACAACAATTTATAAGTAAGTCCACAAAATTTAAAAACTAAACATAACATTAGATTCCCCAAAAAACATAATGTATCTTATATTGTCACATACCAAATATTTGATCTCCTCAAAAAATATAATGAAAAATTTCATTCTTTGACATCCTTAAAGAAGAAGTACTGTAGTGTAATCCTTATTTAACTCAAGATTATTATAACAGTAATATCATTAATAAAATTATTTTACAACATAATTATTGAATCAAAAAACACAAATACTTTAATTATTCAACTTCTATAATAGTAATAACAAAAACTTGACCTCGATCACTTTGCTTCTTCTGCGGTATATTTCTTTGATGCTTTGGTAATTTACTTGAATAGTTCCCCATGTACTTACATTGGTAGAATTTCACATTGGGTGATTTTTTATTTTCCTTTAAATCATGAGCATGGTGGCCTTTTTCCCTAATCAGGAAAAAACTCATTTTTCTTTTAAGCATTATCCTTGGTGTTTCCTTCCCCAAGTAACCCATCTTAGAAAATCATCCATTCCCTTCTTCCTTTAATATATCTTTTTCTCCACCATTCTTGTATCCTCTTTCTCTCCCTTAAATTCATATGACTAGCATAGTTATTTCTCTATATTGGAATCACATGAGACTATATCTTCTTATAATGAGAATGTTTTGTAGAATAATACCTTTTGAAGGAATAACCTTAACCAATGAAAGAAACTATCAATATTACTCCTTCGGTTACATATGTACTCTGTAGTATGCATCCCTAATCTTTTAATGTTTTATTCATATTTAGTTTAATTATCATCCTTATTTTATTTCAATCTCATGAATTTTCTCTTTATATCTTCTCATATTTTTCTAGGGAAATAATCTTCAAGAAAAGTTACTTAAAATTAATCAAGTCCATGCTTTGTATTCTCTTATACTCTTTATTATTTTTAATCAATGACAACCATTGCTACAAATATCCATAGATATGATAAACATCAATGAAAACCTTATCCCATTCATTACAACCCAACATGAGAAATATCTTTTCTAATTAACTTATCCATTTCTTAAATAAAAATGGACTTTTAGTTCCAATGAAAGATAAAGGTTGTTGTATTATAAAGAATTATAACATTGATACAACGCATTATGGATAGAGCTACTCCAAATGAATAAGGTTATTACCAATAACATGATTTTGTTGTCCAAGTATATGTACACGTTTTTTAGCTCCAATTACAGCTCAATATCCAATATAATTATATTTTCTAAAAGGTAACCCCTACATAGATTGCATGCATTGATATATTTTCCATACCATATTCTAAGCACTATTATATAAATAATGGCATACACTAGAATTGGGTATGAACAAATATTAATAAATTTGATCTAATAAAACACTTAACCTAAGGGGAAAATTTACATATAACTAAAATCAAAATTATATTCTTGGTTATATTAACAATATTCTCAAAGTATATTATAGGGTTATGTTTCCCTAATTTTTGTTTTCTAAATTTAATTCCCCATGGTTTATACTAAACTTCCTCTTAATCCTTTTGTAATGACACTGACCCAAGTAGCCCAGAGTCAGTGGATACTTTAGTACATTAACATAAAATACAAGAAATCACATCCTTAAAGATCGAACAAGTTAGTAGTTTTGGAATAATAGATACATAATTGAACCATAAATTACAATTTAGAATGTAATATAAAAAAATCATTTTATTACAACATTATAATTGTATCTTATCAATAAATATTAATAAAAAATTAACTTCTTCAAATCTTGGGGAAAAATAAAACATAAGAAAAGGGGTGAGCCCAAATGATCAAAAAGGGTATTCATACAACCTAAGTTATCATACATAATAAATTATAATTATTTTAAGGTAAATGAAAAAATCTATTCCATTTAATCAATAAATTTATCATATTATGGCTATAATTAAATATAATTAAATAATTCCACATAAACAATCACAAGAGCTAGGAAACATAACCATGGATATTTCACTAATTTAATAATCACACAAAAATAAGTAACTAATCTCATAATGATGGAATGCATAATGATGGATACATAAAACATACCATATATGCTTCATACCAAGAATATTATATTGTTGATTATTCATTCCAAGAGCCAAATAATATCAAGGATTCATGCCAAAAATGTAATATATGGGTAATGTATTGGCCTCAACCATATCTATTTTGTCTTATGAAATATATTAATTCATCAAGGGGAATTCAATAGGTGGTCTCCAACCCATGTCTTTCATGTCCAAAGAATTCCCCATATATCTAATAACCGATTTAAATCATAATTCTTTTCCAAATATCTATATTGAGTATAAGATATAGATCTAACATCATTACCCTATCAAATCAAATAACTTTTGATGTAACCACCATTTGTAAAACATGGTTTACATTTTAGGAAATAATCAAATGAATAAATTATGTGTACACACTATAAATCCACATTAAACAAGTGAAAAAAATAAGATAATCGAAATTAATTTCAACCATGATTTTAACATGATGTAATCAAGGAATTAGAAATTTAACCCAACGACTTGAAATTTAGATAAGAAATATCATACCACTTTGTAATCAATTGAATCATATGTTCCATAATGTAATAATTTTACAATTATTCATTGAGTGCCAATAATATGATGATATTTATGATATGATATATAAAAGGGTAGTATATGTACACCACACACAAGAAATAAGTGGTGAATAATACATATATCTAAAAATGTAAAAGTGAGATGGAAAACCCATACCTTAGGAATGATTTTCTATATACATGTCCAAACCTCCTGTATAGTGATTTTAAACATTATATTAAATTATTACATAATTTATTTATATTTATGATATAATATATGATCATATTACAACCCATTCATCAATAATATCTTAATATTTTCATTATTTTAGGAAATAATTACTTTGTCATTCGATTATGTTTTGACTTATTATTTATTCTTACTATTAATTTGATAATTATTTAATAATATTAGGAATATAAAAAAATTAAATAAATGTCATAAATATTCAGTATATATTTATTTATAGTACTTTATAATATTTAGTGATAAGAAATGAAATACAACATCCAGGGATACGGTAGACAACACGCAAGGATGAATGATGATTCCATTTTCTTGTCCTATAGAAGGAAATAAAAGTAAATGATATATATGTATATTTTTATTCTAAAATATTTTTTATGTCATTTATTTAACATATTTTTATTAAATACACCCTTAAAACATTCCATGTAAAGAGTGAATAAATTGCATCGCATTAAGGAGGCGGTAGGTCAGACGCCCTCTAATGATGTTATCATGTTCCCACAAAATAGAACACATAAAGTTATGTGTTACATAATAATTTAAAAAGAATAAATAAATTATAAATAATATATATATATATATAATATAAACTATAAATACATCATTATTCCAATCCTTGAAAGGTGGTATTGGAAGAACGAACGACATTGGTTCGCATGGAAGTAGTCCACCATACACACAAATGATGATTGCATATCCCATTTGATGGATGTTTGTGAATTTTTAGGTCCTAAACTTGAAATAAAAACATCTAATTATATTGGTTATATTGAGGATATTATATAAATAATATATAGTTATAATTTATTTGTTGGAGAATAAAATAAAACAAAAGTTTTGGTCGTAGAACGTTACCTTTTCGTCAGGTAGATCATATTGGGTTTCACAAAATGACATAATTTATTTTCATTCATCCCAAAAAAATTAATCTAGTATAATTGTAGGGATGTTTTTATATTAATTTTTAGGGTTTGGATGATATAGGTGGGCCAATGTGGTGTAAATAAGTGATGAATAGAGCTCCCTTTTATAATTGGGGTGTGGGAACTTTTAGAAACCCTCAAAATATTAAATTAATAAAAGTTAATTTTTATTTCCTAATGGATATAAATGAGTTATATAGAATATAAAATGATATTAAATCTCAATTCGCTCATAAAACAATATTTAAAAAAATTTAGGTCTCATTCTTACCCTTATCATTTTAACCATTATTTAACCCCTTTAACTATTATCGTGACAACATGGATGTCTAATGTTTGAGGGTTAATATAGTTACTAAAAGATTCCAAATGACACATAAATACATAAATTATGAAATTTTAACCCTTATAACAATAATTTGGCTAAATTTATGATTTTCCTAAATTTTATATCATTTAATAAAATATTATTTATTTTAAAATTTAATTATTCTCAATTTTGGAAATATTCAATACTTTAAATTTTATAAATATTATTACAACTATATATATTATAAAAAACTCTTTTAATAAATCACCAATATGTATATATAGTTTATTTTTAGGGGACACAAATTGTCTCCAATTATATTTATTTTTAATAGTTTTAATATCATTTATTTTATATTTCCAGTAATAAAATAATTACTACATAAATGTTGTGCACACATTTTAGCTAATTTTTTTCATTAAAAAATATAAATAAATTATCATTATGAAGATAAATATTTTCTATTCATAAATAATATTTATTTTCAAAAATAGATTCTATATTACCATATATTAAAAATTATATACTAATTAAAAACATTAGTGTGAAAGGTGTGTCTTTTCTTAAAATAAAATACTCTAAGGGGATTAACTTCATCAAAGTGGCTCCAAGAGATCATAAATTCGTCCCAAGGATAATTGTTTTTCATTAAACACTACTCCAATCAAGTTTTTACATTTTTATTTCATATTTTTAATCCTTATCATTAATATATTTACTATTAATTACCAGATTTACCATTAACTATGGTAACAAAAATTACTAAAGTTATTATTCACAATAGTCAAAACATAAAAGGGTCATATTAACAAAATATTAACCTACTGAATCCTTATACATAATACATTTATTAAAATTAAAAATCTGGATGTTGCTATAATAAATTTAAAATCAATCCCATAGATGGGGTGAGAAAGTAGGTTTTTAATGAGAAAAAGTTCAAAAGTTCAAAATGTCTTCATATTGAGGTTCAGCATGAAACAGATTACCATGACATTACATGGGTTGATAGATGTATAATTTATCTAATGGTACATTAAATACAATTAATAAAGTATTTTCACATTATAAATTATATAGATGATAGTTCAGTGTTGTTTTAAAATGAAGTATTTTTCACTATTCACTAAAAAAATCAATCTTTTAGAAAAATATAAAAAATTCACCGTAAGATATTTTTGACACTATGATTTTAGAAATAAAGTTTATTTTTCCATGTAGAATTTATTAAAGTGTAAAAATTTAGTTTTTAAACATGTGTACAATCAAAAGGTAACAAAACTTCCTCTAGAAAAATACAACTTTTTAAACAGAAAAGTTAATTTATTTTTATGTCATTTATCTAAAAATCATACGATGAATATTAAAAATTATATTTAATATATAATATATAAATTTCATAATATGTTTTACACTATTCACTCCCACCAATTTAATTGCTAGTTTTTAATAGTATTTCAATGTTCATTTAAGATGGTTATTGCATGAAACATAATCTTTTGGAGAGATTAAATCTAAAAAGAGACATAAAAAAAATAATGGGGTGTTACAGTATATATATGAAAGTATAGGTGAATGTTTCATAGATTAAACTTGGTGTAATCTCCCAAAAATGGGTTGGTTTATCATTGACTCGATCATCACTCTTATGCAAAATAAGTGCACCTAAGACTACAGACCTTGCTAGACATTCATGGGGGATATTATTTTGAAAAATTCATATGCTCTTTACAAACCAATATGAAATATCTTAATCTTTTTTGTAAAATATTTTGGTTGGGGAACTTATAATGAAATTCAGTGTGGATAACATATAATGAAATGAAAAAATTCATATTTTAGGTTCTCAACTGAGCTTATATCATGATCTTTATAGGTATCAAGGAGTCATTATAGAATTTCCCCAATTGAATAGGTTGAATTGAAAAATTACATATAATATATTCTGAACAAGTATTTAATTCTTCCATGTACTTCATGATGAGGTTCTCCAGTTATATTTGTCCAGAAGAAGGAATAATTTATGCATCTATGTATTGTTTATAATTAACTCATCAATTTCATGATAAATAACATATATAGCCTACCATGGTTTGATGAATTTTTCAAATTGTACCACCTTTTTTATGAGGCACTATCACTATGAGTTCATATTCATGCCACTTAGAGTCACTAATTCTCTAAAAATAATCACGGACTTAATTAATTAATTCATTAGAAATTATCACAACAAATTTCCGATTGTCTTTATAGATAATATTTTTATATACTCAAAATTAAAGGCGGGACATGAGGATTATTTGAGTACTATGTTAAAGACTTTGAGGATGGATACATTATATTTAAAATATAGTAAATATGTGTTCTAGATAGATAATGAATCATTATTGGTGCATATTATTATTGGTTCTGGGTGTAGTTGAAATCTTCAGTGGTGGGAGATATATTAAAATTTCCATTAGTATTTGAGTTTCCTGTAATCATTAGTGAGGATCATGCATGTCAAATTTGTAATTAATTTTTTAACATCAGAAGAAAGCATTTACCTTGTCTGAGGTATCTTTCATTATTGACTTTTTTAATCTTATGAAATGAACCTTTCATATTTCCTTCATTGTGCTATCAGGATCCAAAGATTTAATTCCTCTATCAGTGTTCCTTAAGTACTATTTTTCTCTTCAAGAAATGAAAAATGATCTCTAGGTGATAACATGAGGAATATAATGTCTTTGTTTTTTCATTAATGATATCTCTTTCTTCAGCCTTGAAAAAACCTCTCTATAGTTCCTTGTTCTTGAGAGGGATAGAGATTCATAGGTTGAAAGAGAATTTTTCTGTGCATAAAAATTATCTATTTTCAATTACATACACAATATCCATAATGTAATATTTATTGATGTAGGGTTTAGGTTATACTAGTTTTTTATTGAATGAATAACTTTAAATTCTATTTAAACATTTAATAAAACAAATTTCAACAAAATAATAACAATATTATTATTTTTCAAAATCCACCAACATACGCTAAGGATAAATATTATTTACCAGATTGTAAACAATTATTTGTCATCAGACATGCTCTTAGTCCATTCAAACTCATTGATATTTATTGAATAGTAGAATAAACATTTAATTCATAAATAAATATTTTAGTCAAAAACCAATAAATAAATATTTATTAAATATTCAATAAAATAAATAAATACATATTATCCACATATTAAAGAATACATATGTGTTTAATGAATGCGATAAAAAATTGAATAAAATTATTTAGAAGTCATGAGAAAAATATTTATTCCATTAAATAAATTCAAATAGAATTTAATTGAGATTAATAAAAATGCATAGTATATGACCCTATAGGGATCATTAAAAATTTCATTAGACGGTCTTTTATAATCTCCATAATTAACTTCTAGAAATGGGCCATGGAATTTAATAGAAAGGGCATAATGTCACAATATTGACAACCACATACGAATAATAACTATGTAATATAATCCCTTTGTCAGAATATATCCTCATGAAGGTTTCAAATATTTGTCTCCAACCTATAAGTTTCTTACGTCTTTCTCTTAATATTTTAAATAAACACATCAATACACCATTTCCATGGAATTTAGGGTGCTGATTCTATTCCAATAAAAGGGATGAGAAATCAGCTTCAATAATGGTGGATGGGACAAATCCTTCCCCGACTAATCCAGTAATGACAAGTCAATCATGATGCATCCAACATACCTTAATTCACTCCAATATATGGAGTTATGATTTTTTTAATTAAATATTAGTGTGAGATACATGACATGCATCAATAATCATCTTATAATCTGTGGACCATTACACATGCTCACAAATAGGAATATCTGATGACACTAAAACATACCAAATTCCTAATGTCATATCTATTCTAATAATATCCCATATTGTAGATTACCATGTGAAAAAATTAGGAGAAGAATCAACATCTGATTATAATTACTCTTACCAGACAGTCAATGTACAATATATCCCATCATAGTAAGTTATCCAACAACAAAACGTTATTTAAGAATATCGTTATAGAATTTCAAGTTCCTCATCATAGCAAGGAACATAATGACCTTATGAATGAGACACATAATATTGTAAATTTTTACACTAGTGTCATGAAAAACAATGAAAAATATGTAATAAGTATTTTAATTAATATTTAATATATTGAATATAAATGAAATCAATGTAAAAAATTTGGTCCTAGGAAACTAACTCCAATAAAATACCACATAGACTAGAGCCAACTACCTATTAATTTCATTACACTAGGCATCAAATGGTAATCATGTTTCTACTAAGTCAATTATTTTGGAATTGGGTATTCCATGTTTCCTTTATAGGAAATAAGACTCACTGCAACCTATCATCTCTAAGTAAAATCTCCCAAGAGATGTTACTTCCAAATTATGTGATTTTAAACTTATGTGATTTTAAACTTATGTGACCTTATCACTTTTTCTAGAGACACTATTAAAGTATTATAAAAATATAGTGTGATAGGATCTTTACTACTAGGTACCACATATATATCATGGACAAAGATACAAATCCATACTACTTCTTTAGATTCCTAATAATATGTAATATACTTAGACTCTACTATAAAATATGGTAACATAGATTTCTTTGAGATCTTCCTACTCATAGAAAATCTATTAAAATTTAATATTTATTCCATTTTTGAATTCATGTTGTCTTGAAACGTTTGTAAACTAGCATCTATATATCCTATGATGAATAGTTCCTAAACTACTCTATAAACCAAAAATATATCCTTAGTATGC
The DNA here is from genome assembly GCA_963277665.1 of Viscum album. Lineage (NCBI taxonomy): Eukaryota > Viridiplantae > Streptophyta > Magnoliopsida > Santalales > Viscaceae > Viscum > Viscum album. The sequence goes on along the minus strand of OY728164.1, from coordinate 913,434,199 downwards.
CTCATATACTTACTAAATTTCTTAACATATATATATTGGGGGTCTCATAGGTCTTTATGATATCTTCTTACCACAATTAATGAATAGGAGAAATCAAGACCAATACATAACATAGCCTTCATGATTGACATGATCGTTGATGCAAAATGAATCCTTTCCATCCAATTTATTTCCTCATATATATTAGGACACATTTTCTAAGAAATATGAATTCCATGCATCGCTGGAAACAATCCCCTATTTTATTTTTAAATATTTAATATCTTCAGTATCATTTCAATGTATTCACTTTGACTTAGGCTAACTAGTCACATGGATCTATCATGATGAATATTGATACCGAGAATATTTGCTACATCTCACAAGTCCTTCATAGAGAATCATTTATTCAACCATTACTTAAGATACCTTAAGACTGGAATTTAATTTATAATGAGTAATATTTGATCAATATTTGTAATTATGAAAACCAATTTACTCCCACTAAACTGTCAGCATCTATTGTTACCATTCTTTGGAGTAAAAAACCCTTTGAGTTGTGTAATTTAGGCATCATCTTGGAGGTTCCAGTTAAGGAATGATGTTTTGAAACGCATTTTCAAAATATCATAGTTATCATAAGGTGAAATTTCATGTAGAATTTGGATGTATTTCAGCATTGAAATAGGTGAAACTTTTTTTAGTCAATGATTTGACATTTTTTAAACCCTTTTATAACCATTCACAACATATTGGTATTGAATTTTCCTTCCATATCCAATTTCTTCTTGAATAACCATTTAAATCCAACAATATTTATATCCAATATAGGATATTGAAAAATCTAGACATGGGTTTCTACATGGATTCCATTTTCAGAATTCATGGATACTTGACACTTGGAATGTCACGAACCAGCCCAGGGCGACCCTGAACCGGTCCTCGAGCCGGTCCGCGGCAAGTCCCGAGGAGCGTTCCCGATCCCCCCGGGATGGCAACAAGTGCCGGGCATTGAAACTTTAATCGTTGGGAACGATTTCAGCCCAAACTAAAAACAGGATCGAAATAATGAATATAAAATAAACAAACTGACAAACACTAAAGACATAAACAACTACACCACGACATACCTCCACGTGACCTCGCGGGTCACCACCCAACTACAAACCAACGTCGCTCCATCACTGAGCGACTCAAGCCAGGAAAAACTGAACACAAGGAACCTGCAACTGAAAAAGGTAAAAGATAGGCGTGAGCACAAAAGTACTCAGTAGGTGAGCCCAATAACAAATCCCAAAGCACTGCCAGTAAATATAGAATCTACATAATCCAGGTTTGAACTATAATGTCTAAAAGTAATTTTTTTCATAATGTTTTACTTGAAAATCAAACACGAGACATTTCCCTTATTCTTTTTCGAAAGTTAGTTCCATTTTATTAGTTTTAAACTCATTCTGAAAAGCAAAGTGTTACATTTTCAAATCTAACCCCAAGCGAATAAAGCATTTTCATTTGAAAACCATTTTTCTCAAAGTCTAACAGTATAGGCTGTGAAATATGACTGAAAGAAAACAAGCAGGGAAAACAAGTGCAAGTAAAGGTAAACAGGCAAGGAAAACCAAGTGCAAGTAAAAATAAACCAGAAGTTATCAGCAATAACCATGGGCGATCCTGAACATCCCTAGAAAACCCCTGGACGTACTCGGGTTCAGACTACCTGCTGGCATGGTACTCCACAGTCAATAACCAACTGGCCGCCCTAACAGCCAACCAGTGGCACATCCCACCTGGCCTGTCCACAACTCCAGAGGGTACCAACCCGTCTAATCAGGGTTAGCAAGCAACCGTCACTCGATAATATACAAGACTCCCAGGAACCCATAATGGTTTTTGTAACACTGTGTAAGTGGGAGACCCACGCACGCGTGACTCATCTCACCGCACTTGCCAACCCCTTACACGGACATCGCTACACGACAACCCTCGAAGGGAAGTCCCCCTGTAGAAATTCCCTCACAAGTACGTATATATATATATATATATAAGTATAATCACTTCACATTTATTAAAGTGCCAACCGGGCCGCCATATCATTTACATTTTGACCATTTCATATTAAAGAATTTTTAAAGGGATATTACACACGCCATTTCATTGAAAACCAAAACACACTTAGAACTTTGTTTAAGAAACTCAAAACAGCATATCACCCTGGAACACAATTGTTTCACAAGTAGAGTTATTTTCTAATATCAAAACGCACCCCACTTTTATCAAGAGCCAAACGGGCCTTTAATCATTTTTTTAAGGAATACTATTTCTCAAATGAAATCCAAACTTTTGTTCACACAACAAAGGAAAACATTTTTCATCAACCAAGAACCACACATGAAGTTTCCAAAAACAATTTCAAAGGGTCACACGACGTTTTCTCTAATCAAGGTTCTCAAAAAACACCATTTTCCATAAACAATACATCTACTAATTTACACACGCCAAAAACATTTCAAAACCCAATTCAACATGTCTTTCATTATTCAGGAAGAATCATCTAGCAACACTACCATGGAAGCACACAATTAAATCCAAGAAAACGCTTTTAATGCAACGCTAGAATTAAAACAACTTTTATCATCAGCAGATCACCAAACTGTAGGTAACTACTTAATAATACTTTTGAATTTACTGAAACTTAATAAAAAGTCAAGGAATAAATAAATTCCAAATTTAAAGGCGAGAGTGCAAGGGGAGACCTACCTCAAGATCCAAGCGCGACGGTAAAACGACCTTGGAACCAAGGCGCGATGACACAACGTGTGTCCGAAGCCACGTGATAAAGTCCAACACTCTCGAAACTGGGGCGCGGAGATGGCAGAACCTCAGAAACAAGGCGCAACGATGGCACTTTCTCAGAAACGCCCTGCGCGGATCCTAAAATCTTAAACCTACCAAAAAAAAATATAAGTTGATGGAAAACCCCTAACAAAGCACAAGGGAAAGCCAGAGTAATAATAATGAGAAAATAATAATAATAATAATAGTATTATAATAATAATAATAGCATAACCATAATAATAACAATATCATAACAAAATAATAACTTAATAATATTAACTTGAAAATAATAAAAATAATAATAATCTTAATCTTAATAATATATTAATAATAATAATATAATAATAATAATAACATACTTTAATAACAAGAATGATATAAAAATAATAATTTAATAAGTATAATAATAATATAACAATAATAACAATAATGATATAATAAAAATAATAATAATAGAATAATATCAACATAATAATAATATAATAATAATATAATCACAATAATAATAATATAATGATAATAATAATAACTTAGCATAATTATAATATTATAATATGATAATAATAAAAATGATAAGATAATAGTAATAATAATAATAATAAAAAAATAATAATGTAGTAATAATAACACAACATCACAATAATAGTAATAATAATATTCATAATATATTATTAATATTAATAATAATAATATAAAAACATAATATAATAATATTAGTGAGGATAACATAATATAATAATAATAATAATAATAATAAAGATAATAATAGTAACATAATACAATAATAATAATAATAATATAAAAATACAACAATAATACTAGTAGAATAATATTAACATAATAATAATATAATAATAAAAATAATAATAATAATAACAATAATAATAATAATAACGATAAAAAGATATTAATAATAATAATAATAATAATAATAAGGATAATATGATAATAATTATAATAATGAAAATAATAATAATATGATAATAATTATAATAATAATAGTAATAATAATAATATAATATGATGATAATAATTATAATAATGACATAACAAAAACAATAACACAAATAATAAGAGAAAAACAAAAAGGGGGTCACCTGCAAGGCGGAGGAGTCTGGCGCGGCGAGGTCGCAGGGGGTGCGGTCCGGCGGCTAGGGGTGCCGGAAGTGGCGGGAACAGGGCCAGAACGGGAGGAGTAGGCGGCCGGAGTCGGGAAGGCCGGCGCAGGGGAGCCGGGACGGGGAGGTGGTCGCGGGGTACTGGGGTGAGTGGCAGGCGGGGTCGCCGGACGGCGACGGCTGGAGGCGGGCGCGCAGAGGAGGCCGGGACAGGGGGGTACCAGACGGCGGTGTGGCCGGGACGCCGGCGGGATGCGCCAGAGATGGAGGTGCTGTGGCGGTTCGGTTGGATTGGAGGTGTCGGTTGCAGGCCGCGGCAAGGTCGGGGGAGAGGAGGCCGGCGGAGGAGCTGCAGAGCGGGAGGCCGCGGTTGCCAGAGGCAGGAGGCAGGGCCGGGACGGGTGAAACGGGACGCCGGGAAAAGGGCGACGAGTTAAAGGAGGGAGGCGCGCAGTGGGGCTGCGGGAAGAGAGAATAGAGAAAGAAGGGAGAGAGAGAGGTAAGGCGGCGCGGGTGGGGGTAGGCTAGGGTTAAGGTGTAAAAAAAACTATATATATATATATACATAAACAATAATAATAATAATAATTGTAAAATTCATAATAATAATAATACATTAGTTAATTCTAATAATAATTATTTTGATCAAATAATAAAATAATTTAAAGATAATACATATATATACATTTATACATATAAAGATATATACATAAACATATATAGAACTATATGTATATATACATTTTTATACAAATATATATATATAAAACATACATAAACGTATATAAAATAAAATTAACTATCATATTAATAACACAACTTAAATAGCGTTAATAATAAAATATCAACATAAAAAAATTATAATATTTAAACATGCTGGGTGCACACACGGTCACCCGGGCTGAACGCACGGTCACCGCTAATGATGCAGTGACCGCGCACCAGCGCAAAACCGCCAACGCAAATAATCTTCGAAAAATTTAAACCGTGACCAAGAAAAGGGAACAATTACGGACATCCGCGGTCAGGGTGTGACAATTCTCCCCACCACAGACACTTTCTGCCCCCAGAAAGTCACCAGGCCAAAAGTCGGTCAATATTTAAGTCCATGCCCCAACGGAACTAAAGGAACCAGAGAGAACTGAGAATCTCAGGGATGACCTTACTCTGCACAGGTCACACCCGACCGATTCAAGAGAAAGTTGGGGTCCGAGATTGAGGGGAGAACACGAAGGGGTTCTCCCCACCACAAGATCTCAACTTGTGCAGAAGAATTTACCATCTAAATAGACAACCCTAGGAAAAGGGGGGGGGGGGTCGACGCGGGAACTCCCAACCGGTTTAAACCAACTCTTATGGCATGAGTGAAAAACAACACCTTCGCCAAAACATTGAACCCTCGACCAAAGTCAATGACCTTCAACACTAGGGGGAAAACCCATGGAAAACATTTAACCAACATCAAATTGGAGACATGATCCACCGAAGTCCACAAACATAACCACATCGACAACATAACTAAAACGAGGTCAATCCACACGAGGGTCAAACACACTTTTAAGAAGGACACACGATTTAGAAGATCACATCCACACAGACAAAAAGCTTGGACTATAATTGAACAAGTTCATCATTACTTCATAGAGAAACAACGTACTTACAACGACTTTGAAACTTTAGTAGCAGGAAAACAAGTCTAAAAGAGGTTTCTAATGGTTCCACCATCAATACGAAAAACAGAACCATGACCAAGGCTTCACAACCCTGGGAACTCCTGACTGTGCGCGAGCTTCACCCCAAGACCTATGGTTGGGGCTCTGATGGCTGAAGCATCTTCTGCCTCACAGTTAGGTACTGACATTCTCCCATCACAGTGTCCTCTTCAAGCGACGCTTCCTGCAAAACTTCTCCAGATGACCTAGACAACCGCATCGATGACACGTCTTCAGAGGGTTGCGACAAGACGGCTTTAAATGCCCGAAACGACCACACTGAAAGCATACCATCGAACGATCTGATGAACTGGAAGCTGGGACCAAAGGGGATAACTCGTTAGGAACAGGTATCTCTGGCATACTTTCCACAACCGAGGAGGAACTCTTACGAACTACTGTGGATGCTGAAGTACTAACCACCCGCACACCGGAAACCAACTCAGCCAAGAAAGCTTCCTCCACCAGCTTCTCGAAACAAAGGTCTTTATAAGGGAGGACTCGCTTCTTGATCTCTGGACGAAGACCCCCAGAGAAAAGAGAGACCTTAATGAGCTCATGCGACGCTACCTCTGGAAAAAATGGAATCAGTTCCTTGAAATGGTCAACATATGTCTTCACCGTCCGTTGACCTTGTTGAATATTCACAAGCTCTCCCTTTTTCTCCAGCTTCACTTCCTCAGGTACAAACCATTGGATGAAAACGACTCTGAAGACATCCCACGTCATTTCACCTTGCATTGATGATGGGGTAACCCTCTTCCATTGGTCCATAGCTGGACCCTCAAACAACTCCATAATTGCACGAACCTTAACATTATCGGGAGTTCCCAACATTCTAAAGACACGCTCCACTTCCTCGAGCCATTTCACTGCCTCTAACGGACCCTGATCACCACGGAGAATAGGCAAAGTCTGAGAAGGACCAAAAACTGGGCATGACCTATCAGAATCCTTAGGGACCTTTCTGGGCGGCATTTTCTGAGCGACATATAAAACAGAAGGCCAAAACCAACATCAAATCGAAGCAACATCAATAAAAGCGCCTTCATCAAAAACAGTCAGCACAAGGACCAATCAAATACAACACAACCCAAAATAAAATCTCCTCCTTAAAATTCCCTTTTCATTTTTGATTTCAAAACCACCCTTTCTCAAGATCACTTTCCAAAAACCAATCCACTTTCAAACCAAAACTTTCCAAAACTGTTTCCCATTTAAAACCAGTTTAGAAAACAAAGTCAAGCCTTTACTTTAAAATACACACCCAGGTAATCTCATGAACTGTTGCACATGTCTTTATCCACTTTCCATTCATACTCGCACCGACATACACTTTCCATGCATTCTCACACATGTGAAAACGTTCATAAAGAGGACCTGGGGTTTCATCCCAAATCATTCTTAACCAATTCCAAGCAAACAAAAGATTTCCAAATCAAGAGATTTCAGTTTCTAAAACCCATTTCATACATTTAAAGTCCTTTAAAAGAAACCAGTCCAATTTTCAAAAACCCTTTTTCATTTCCAACTACGCACTCACACAGACCAAAATGAAAACAACATCCAAATTTGCATCAATCACTGAAATGAGGGACTAGTAGTCACGCTCAACCTGACGACATGGTAGTGGGCCATGTCCCAAGTCAGCGTCGACCACTAGGAGGAATTCAAACCATGTACTCGGACTCCACATGGGTCACTACTCCATGTGAAATCACGATGTAACGTCGGCTTGCCTCCATTGTCATCTCTCAATCCAAGACAAACCAGAAAAGACAAGGACACAATTCCCGAACTACCCCTGGTAACTCAAGGATCAGTGCGAGCAAGAGTTCGCGACGCTCTTCCCGTACATACCCCTCGAGTTCCGACAGTCCTAATCTCCTTCTACCGGACAACCCAAACAACAAGAACCACCTCTGATACCATTTTGTCACGAACCAGCCCGGGGCGACCCTGAACCGGTCCCCGAGCCGGTCCGCGGCAAGTCCCGAGGAGCGTTCCCGATCCCCCTGGGATGGCAACAAGTGCCGGGCATTGAAACTTTAATCGTTGGGAACGATTTCAGCCCAAACTAAAAACAGGATCGAAATAATGAATATAAACTAAACAAACTGACAAACACTAAAGACATAAAAAACTACACCACGACATACCTCCACGTGACCTCGCGGGTCACCACCCAACTACAAACCAACGTCGCTCCATCACTGAGCGACTCAAGCTAGGAAAACCTGAACACAAGGAACCTGCAACTGAAAAAGGTAAAAGATAGGCGTGAGCACAAAAGTACTCAGTAGGTGAGCCCAACAACAAATCCCAAAGCACTGCCAGTAAATATAGAATCTACATAATCCAGGTTTGAACTATAATGTCTAAAAGTAATTTTTTTCATAATGTTTTACTTGAAAATCAAACACGAGACATTTCCCTTATTATTTTTCGAAATTTAGTTCCATTTCATTAGTTTTAAACTCATTCTAAAAAGAAAAGTGTTACATTTTCAAATCTAACCCCAAGCAAATAAAGCATTTTCATTTGAAAACCATTTTTCTCAAAGTCTAACAGTATAGGCTGTGAAATATGACTGAAAGAAAACAAGCAGGGAAAACAAGTGCAAGTAAAGGTAAACAGGCAAGGAAAACCAAGTGCAAGTAAAAATAAACCAGAAGTTATCAGCAATAACCATGGGCGATCCTGAACATCCCTAGAAAACCCCTGGACGTACTCGGGTTCAGACTACCTGCCGGCATGGTACTCCACAGTCAATAACCAACTGGCCGCCCTAATAGCCAACCAGTGGCACATCCCACTTGGCCTGTCCACAACTCCAGAGGGTACCAACCCGTCTAATCAGGGTTATCAAGCAACCATCACTCGATAATCTACAAGACGCCCAGGAACCCATAGTGGTTTTTGTAACACTGTGTAAGTGGGAGACCCGCGCACGCGTGACTCATCTCACCGCACTTGCCAACCCCTTACACGGACATCGTTACACGACAACCCTCGAAGGGAAGTCCCCCTGTAGAAATTCCCTCACAAGTACGTATATATATATATATATAAGTATAATCACTTCACATTTATTAAAGTGCCAACCGGGCCGCCATATCATTTACATTTTGACCATTTCATATTAAAGCATTTTTAAAGGGATATTACACACGCCATTTCATTGAAAACCAAAACACACTTAGAACTTTGTTTAAGAAACTCAAATCAGCATATCACCCTGGAACACAATTGTTTCACAAGTAGAGTTATTTTCTAATATCAAAACGCACCCCACTTTTATCAAGAGCCAAACGGGCCTTTAATCATTTTTTTTAAGGAATACTATTTCTCAAATGAAATCCAAACTTTTGTTCACACAACAAAGGAAAACATTTTTCATCAACCAAGAACCACACATGAAGTTTCCAAAAACAATTTCAAAGGGTCACACGACGTTTTCTCTAATCAAGGTTCTCAGAAAACACCATTTTCCATAAACAATACATCTACTAATTTACACACGCCAAAAACATTTCAAAACCCAATTCAACATGTCTTTCATTATTCAGGAAGAATCATCTAGCAACACTACCATGGAAGCACACAATTAAATCCAAGAAAACGATTTTAATGCAACGCTAGAATTAAAACAACTTTTATCATCAGCAGATCACCAAACTGTAGGTAACTACTTAATAATACTTTTGAATTTACTGAAACTTAATAAAAAGTCAAGGAATAAATAAATTCCAAATTTAAAGGCGAGAGTGCAAGGGGAGACCTACCTCAAGATCCAAGCGCGACGGTAAAACGACCTTGGAACCAAGGCGCGATGACACGGCGTGTGTCCGAAGCCATGTGATAAAGTCCAACACTCTCGAAACTGGGGCGCGGAGACGGCAGAACCTCAGAAACAAGGCGCAGCGATGGCACTTTCTCGGAAACGCCCTGCGCGGATCCTAAAATCTTAAACCTACCAAAAACAAATATAAGTTGATGGAAAACCCCTAACAAAGCACAAGGGAAAGCAAGAGTAATAATAATGAGAAAATAATAATAATAATAATAGTATTATAATAATAATAATAGCATAACCATAATAATAACAATATCATAACAAAATAATAACTTAATAATATTAACTTGAAAATAATAAAAATAATAATAATCTTAATCTTAATAATATATTAATAATAATAATATAATAATAATAATAACATACTTTAATAACAAGAATGATATAAAAATAATAATTTAATAAGTATAATAATAATATAACAATAATAACAATAATGATATAATAAAAATAATAATAATAGAATAATATCAACATAATAATAATATAATAATAATATAATCACAATAATAATAATATAATGATAATAATAATAACTTAGCATAATTATAATATTATAATATGATAATAATAAAAATGATAAGATAATAGTAATAATAATAATAATAATAAAATAATAATGTAGTAATAATAACACAACATCACAATAATAGTAATAATAATATTCATAATATATTATTAATATTAATAATAATAATATAAAAACATAATATAATAATATTAGTGAGGATAACATAATATAATAATAATAATAATAATAATAAAGATAATAATAGTAACATAATACAATAATAATAATAATAATATAAAAATACAACAATAATACTAGTAGAATAATATTAACATAATAATAATATAATAATAAAAATAATAATAATAATAACAATAATAATAATAATAACGATAAAATGATAATAATAATAATAATAATAATAATAATAATAAGGATAATATGATAATAATTATAATAATGAAAATAATAATAATATGATAATAATTATAATAATAATAGTAATAATAATAATATAATATGATGATAATAATTATAATAATGACATAACAAAAACAATAACACAAATAATAAGAGAAAAACAAAAAGGGGGTCACCTGCAAGGCGGAGGAGTCTGGCGCGGCGAGGTCGCAGGGGGTGCGGTCCGGCGGCTAGGGGCGCCGGAAGTGGCGGGAACAGGGCCAGGACGGGTGGAGTAGGCGGCCGGAGTCGGGAAGGCCGGCGCAGGGGAGCCGGGACGGGGAGGTGGTCGCGGGGTACTGGAATGAGTGGCAGGCGGGGTCGCCGGACGGCGACGGCTGGAGGCGGGCGCGCAGAGGAGGCCGGGACAGGGGGGTACCAGACGGCGGTGTGGCCGGGACGCCGGCGGGATGCGCCGGAGATGGAGGTGCTGCGGCGGTTCGGTTGGATTGGAGGTGTCGGTTGCAGGCCGCGGCAAGGTCGGGGGAGAGGAGGCCGGCGAAGGAGCTGCAGAGCGGGAGGCCGCGGTTGCCAGAGGCAAGAGGCAGGGCCGGGACGGGTGAAACGGGACGCCGGGAAAAGGGAGACGGGTTAAAGGAGGGAGGCGTGCAGTGGGGCTGCGAGAAGAGAGAATAGAGAAAGAAGGGAGAGAGAGAGGTAAGGCGGCGCGGGTGGGGGTAGGCTAGGGTTAAGGTGTAAAAAAAACTATATATATATATATACATAAACAATAATAATAATAATAATTGTAAAATTCATAATAATAATAATACATTAGTTAATTCTAATAATAATTATTTTGATCAAATAATAAAATAATTTAAAGATAATACATATATATACATTTATACATATAAAGATATATACATAAACATATATAGAACTATATGTATATATACATTTTTATACAAATATATATATATAAAACATACATAAACGTATATAAAATAAAATTAACTATCATATTAATAACACAACTTAAATAGCGTTAATAATAAAATATCAACATAAAAAAATTATAATATTTAAACATGCTGGGTGCACACACGGCCACCCGGGCTGAACGCACGGTCACCGCTAATGATGCAGTGACCGCGCACCAGCGCAAAACTGCCAACGCAAATAATCTTCGAAAAATTTAAATCGTGACCAAGAAAAGGGAACAATTACGGACATCCGCGGTCGGGGTGTGACATGGAACCATCTTTACAATATAATACTTTTTTTTACAGGTTATATGATAATTATTATCATCTAATAACGAGTCACCATCCTCAGTGACTAAAAAAATCAAAAAATTATATGTCTCTAACCTTCCTTTTTCTCCTACACAATTCTTGTGTCTTAGAAACACTTTCTTAGTTCATGGGGATTTGTGGAATCTATTTTTATGCCAACTCTTATGTACCTTGAGCCTCAACTTCATCAAAGAATATCTCTCTCCCACTATCTATTTTAGGGAAGTTCCCACTCTCAAAGATTATGGTATCTTGTGACACAATTACCTTTTGTTACGAGGGGTCAAATAAGTAATATCTTCTTTTTTATTTGGGGTATTATATAAAGGTGAACATTTTTCATTAGGGTGGAAGTTTGTTACAATTAGAGGCCTTAACAAATGATTCTATACCAAACATGTGTAAGTATGAAAACATGTGTTTCTTTCCATTTCATAAATGGTTTGGTAAACCATCTACCACTTTATTTGGAACTTGTTTTAGTATTGTTGAAACATTTTGTAATGTGTATCCCAAAAAGGATAAGGGATAACCCACTTTACTTTTAATCGAAATACCCAAGTCTAATAAGGCAAGGTTCTTTATTTTTTTTAAACTGTTCCATTGATACATATAAGGGTGTGTGATTTGGGATAGTATCCCAAACTCTGATATTTAATGAGTGTTTTCTTGATTAAGATTTTATCTAGGAAATTCTTAGTGGAGTTTCTTAATATTATTATTTAGTGGGCTCTGTACAATATTCTATTATTATTTAAATTTACCAAAATAATTCAAAATATAACTCCATAAGAAGAAATATACGTATATACTAAAATCATATGTATAGGATATGAAGTATAAGTACCCACCTTATGATTTAATAGGAAATAGTACACACACATTTTTATAAACTAAGTCAAGAGGCTCATTAGACCTTTCACATTTTCCACTAAATTGGGATTTTTTTCATTTTTACTTATAAATTTTTTGAATATAGACTAAGTGGTTCTTGTTTAAAAGAATATAAATATCCATCTCAAAATAATTTATTCAATTAGTTTTTATTTAGTTGATGTAGACAATGATTCTATAGTCAGTTATGGCACAAATCTTATGAAGAATTTTCATTATAGATTTCCCTTACTAGGTTTTCATAATCTAACTCATAAATAATGTTATTTAAATGTTCCTTACCATAACTAATTCAATATTTATAACAGATGAAAAATTTTATTCCAAATTTTAAATCAAATTCATTATTATCAAGTCTAGATACATATGTAATTTTTTTTTATAATGGATGAAACATAAAAAACCCTTCAAAACCAAGATCATTTTGGTAGGAAATTTGAGGGTGTATTCCTTGATAGCTAAAATAGCGAGTTTAGATTCATTGGATACTCATATATCTACCTCTCATCTTTTAATATTTTTTAATATAACTAGTTATTATCCTTTAATATACATTTTTCCTCCACAATGTATATCTCAAACAAAATATGTAGAAATAGATAAATTGAACTTGATAGAAAATTCACCTAGAGATTCCCTTTACTTCTTTGGATGGGTGTATTGTTTCTTCTAGTTGCAATTATTGCCACATGAAAAATAGATAATGTCATGTTCATTTAAATTCCCCTTTATCATCCTATTTTTGGAAGGTTTTGAGGAATTATTAGACATAGATATATTCGCTTTCCATTTCCATTTGTTCACAATAAGGATAAAAGGCTTTTCACACTTCGTATCCTTATCTAATTAGAAAATGGGAGTAAGAATATCTAGAAGATACTTCTTAATGTTTTTCATATTATATTCTATAACAATTATAGAATTTCTCTACGGGTTTATTCTTCAATGATATTGGTATCCTATTCTTTATGGATTTTAAACCCTAAAACCTCTAAAAACTCAATATAGCCGATGAGCTTGACTATGTGAGGCCCAACTATGGAATAATATCCAATATTACTATAAAATAGAACCTTTGAATTATTAAACTCTTCCAATCTAGATCTATCTTTCTAAATACCATGAAGGTTCTCAAGTATGGTACATTCATCCATGTTTTTGTGAGACATCATGAGTTCACTAGACATTGATGAAAGAATGAAACGTTTAATGTCGGCCGCATTACTCAAAATTTTTTCATAGAAAAGTAACTCTTCATCACTCAGTTTATAATCATAAAAATTAGGCATTGATTATTCTAGAATATAATATTTCTGATCATGGGGTACCATATCCCTAAGGAATCTAAACCACTCTTGGAAGTTACATCCAATTAAGAGATTCAATTTCTTTGATACTGATCATACTGGTAGTGTGGATTATGATCTATACAATTTATTCTTCAAATAAATGAGTAGATTGATATTAATTTTATTGATTAAAAATTATGTGAGAAATAATAAATTAATTTATGTAATTAAATGTTACACTATTTTATCATTTCTTAATATCCCTCACCATTAAACTCTGAACGTATTGATTTTTTTAACATTCTATGGAAAGGATCCATATACCTCTCCATATAACCCAAATGATGTGAAGGTATTTAAGAATGAAGGTCTTTTCAAACTGTGAGCTTTTAGCTCCTTGAACCATTTAGTGAACTCCCTTATTTAGAAATATGGACATGGAATTCCTCAACACATTCCACCAAGATACATCAAGTCATGTGAGGGATACATATCTTAATTTAATATGGTTAATTCATCTCATTTCCCTAATAATAAATTCAGGTTAAAATTAAATGCCCCAATGAGGGTTTCTTAAACACTTAGTTCTACGACATTCATTCCAAATCCAGTAATGAAAGGCCCAAATCTTACTAATATTTAATTGAGGTATTTTATGTTAATCTAAATAAATTTAATATTTTTTCCTTTATATGTCTGGTTACTATTAAGTGGATGTTAAATAATTAACTATCCATGTTTTATTAATTTTTTTTTCATAATACATTTATTTAATATATATATTTTCACATTAATTCATTTCATTATCTAATCACAGACTTACATCCATAAAATTAATAATTACATAGATAGATAAAAATAAATAAATAATCAACTCATTCATGATCTTTGTCTAATGGTTGATTTAATGAAATCACATTAAATAAACCTTTGAACTAAGGTAAATGACTCATTTTTTGGTTATGGAATAAGTTACAACATTTTACCTATCCATATATGAAACACCAGGTTTGGCCACAGTATGGTTTTTTCTTGAACTGTCTCCATATGCCTTGGGAAACTCTATTAATTACACAAATTAATAACTCACACTAAGGTGATGGTAACCAAGGATTGTTTAAAAGGGTATTATATAAAAATATTTGGACACACAGGTCCAACATAGTAATAGAGGGAGGGATGACTCACATAATATTATATTAAATTTAATAATAAATAATTGTAAACCCATACAATAAATTATATTAAATTAATTCCAATAAAAACATTGTTCTTGGTCAAGATTAGGAATGTTCATACATATACAAAATATGAAAAACTAACTGAATAAAATTAAATTCTTTATATATTATTTATTACTAAGATAAATTTTCTTCCATTAATTAATTAATTCTCTTTCCACTTAATGATCATAAAAAAATTATTTCAGATACATATTATTTATTACATTCATTTAAAATAAATGATAGAACCAAGAATGAAGTATTCATTACAATAAGATAATTTGGAATTTAGAAATCATTAAAACCATTATTAAATTTTCAAACACATAATGGTATCTCAATCAATAAAACAAGTGTTTACGTCTTTGATCATCATTTTAATGTAACCTTAAATTCTATTCTTTTGTGGGATACTACAAAACATGTACATATAAGTTACATACCATGTATCTTAGCTTCCATATATACATGATATATGATGGGGTTTAAAACATGTACCTCAACATGACTACAAGGCATATACAGACCAACTACATGTTATGTATCCATTTTTCATGTTCCCAAGATACTATATTGGGTCTTCAGTGTTTTCTTAGGTGAAAGACTAAATGAATTGTAGACTCCAACTATAAGACATGTTTCTCTAATGTATTTTTACCAAATAACTAGAAATTTATATAAGACCTAAGAATTGTTGAACTATATGTAGTTTACATCACCTATATGTGTTTTCTATATCTAGTGATCCATGTTTTCTATCTCACACAGTTTGAATGTGTTTAATGACCCAGGGGATTTCATGATTTACACCGTTGACCATTATAGACTACACAATGTGTACACAATTACACACTAGGTAATTTGACAACTTGTATGATATGGTAGACCGATCTACATTTTGTATATAATAAATTCACTACGTTTAGTAACCGTGTGGCGTTACATGTATCTCTCAAAACATCTATATGTAGTGAAATATGGTACATGTTGTGTTTTTACTAGTATATGTTGCGTAATCCTGTCTTACAAGCCCAAATTCTACAGTTCCTGATGAAATTATGGTCATCTTTCATTTGTTATTCGGCCTTTATGAAAATTAAAACACTAAAAAACAAGATAAATTTGTTAAATAATGTTAATTAAAATCAAAATAAAGAACCAATAACAAGAAATAAAAATATAACCACAAGTGTTCATATATGAAGAATCAAATAAATAATTATAAATTTTAATGTGAACTCTCTTATACCACTTGGTGGTTCTAGGGACAACATAAGCATATAGTTGGGGATGATATATTAAAATTTAATTTAAAATTATAGATTCCCAAAACCATGCATGATGATCTCATAATTAAAATTTATAATTAGTTTATTTATATTAGAAGAATAAATTTACCTTTTCTTAAGTTTCATTCTTCGATGAAAAATTTCCTCATCTAAAAAAGACATTTTTGGATGTCCATCATTGTGATTTGAGGATCTAATGATATAATCCCTCTTGCGGTGATCCACACATGCTCCATTGATCTCTGAGCAGTGACAAATAATCATCTATTATTGTCATGGGGAATTGAATTTCTTTCGTTGTTCATTTTTTATTTCTATTTCTATAGTGTTGAAGAGATACATCTAGAATTTCTTGTTCTTTAGGGGGGTTGTGATCGAGGAGCTAAATAGAATTAATTGTGTTTATAAATTTTATATTTTTTATTACCTACACAATAGCCTTAACAGGCGATTTATAAAGGTAGGGTTTATGTTAGAATATTTCATTATTGTATTCTAGACATTAAAAAATATTAAATATATTAATAAAAAA
Organism: Viscum album; assembly: GCA_963277665.1. Lineage (NCBI taxonomy): Eukaryota > Viridiplantae > Streptophyta > Magnoliopsida > Santalales > Viscaceae > Viscum > Viscum album. The sequence goes on along the minus strand of OY728164.1, from coordinate 913,417,264 downwards.
ACATTCCATATAATAATAATATTTTTATTATATTTCGTTGCGTGCCAACATTCACTAATAATAAATATTATTTACCATCTTGAAAATAATTATTTATCACTAGAATCCATTTTGTTTCTTTAAAATGCAATGGTATTTATTGAATGTAGGAGTAATTATTTTATTCAAATTCCAATGAATAAATATTTATTAGATATTAAATACAATAAATTAATTTAAATTATTCACATACTGGAGAATAAATATTTAATTAATTTATGTAATCAATAAAAAACATGAAAAATAGTATTTCTCGATCTGAAAAATAATAGTTATTCCATTAATTAAATTGAAGTAGAATTTAGTTGAGATCAAAGGAAGCACATAGTGTGTGACCTTGTACAATTCACTCTCACGAGAATTATGAAGGATTTCTTAAAGTCCCAGATTTCATTCTAACAATGTTTCAAGGATACCTAGAGGGAAAACACAATGTTGCAACATCAGAAACCACATATGAATTCTCATTGGGTTATATAATCCCTATGTCAGAACATATCATAATTTTGGTTGCACATACGTGTCACCAACCGATTTTCTTGATACATAATTATTTGAGTACATAATTTCAAAGCATTATTACACCACATCCATGGAATTTAGAGTGATGGTTATATCCCAATAAAATGGCCAAGATATCAGATTACATAAAATAGAATGGAAAAATCATTCCTTACCCAATCCATTTATGACATGAAAATCACAATGCACCCAACATACTATATATCCCACTTACATATGATGGTGAATTTTTTTATATATAATCTACATAAAAATTCACGACATGAATTAATAATAATCATAAAGTTTATGGACCATTACACACAATTTCAGATAGGAATATATGGTGATAACAAAACATGTGGAATTTCTACTAGCATGTGTGTCCTAACAATCTATCATCCTAGAGATTACTAAGTTTGAAATTCATGAGAACACACTTAATCTTATTTTCATTAGTCTCAATTGAAAATCTATTTACTATGTGTCCCATCATAGTATGTTACCTAAGAGTCAAACATTATTTAAGAATATCATCACTGGATTTCATGGTTCTCATCATATCAGGGAACAACTATGACTTTATCAATGAAACATAAACTCTAGGACATTATTACATCAGATTAATGAAAAAATAAACAACATTTAATAATAAGTTTTATTAATATTCAATACATAAATATACATGTAATCAATGTATAAAAAGTTGTTCCTTGGAAACCAATTCCAATAATTATCACAATAGAAGGTATTTTTGTATACCATTTGAAAACCAATGTAATAAAGGAATAGAAAATACCAATATTTATTATATAAATATTTTTTTCAAGGAAAATATATGTTCTATAGATGATTTTTTGCGAATAATCTCTAGATTCTAAACCCCACAAAAAAATCTATCTCTAAAGGGAATGAACAATTTCTATACGGGTAAATCTAAAAATAGATTCATAGAGCTATAAAATATGATAACTAATTATCCTATACTCACAATACCCACAACTAGGGATATTTTATTGATTTATTGGGATGCTTCAAAAAAGGGTATAGTCTATGTACTCATGCAGAATTATAATGTGATATCATATTCCTTAAGATATTTGATGGTGTTGGGAAAAAATATCTTATGCATGATATAGAGTTGTGGATATTATTTCATTGAAAATATGAATTAATTATATCTATAGAGGGAATTTATATATATATATATATATATAGACTAAAAGTTTAGAGAATATAAATTCACACAAAAGTATCTCAATATACTCTAACGAATATGTTTAGAGCTAATCAATGATTATTATTTCCCAATCCACTACCATCATAGGATGGGAAATAATATGGAAAATGCGCATAGTATAAATGGTCCTACAACCTTATTTATGATGATGGTTGGTAAGACTACAATCCACATATACATGAAATGGATCTACATGATATTAATGTAGAATATAACATTAATGTGATATTTTTTTATAAAAGTTTTATACATCCCTTTTTTAGAATTAAATGTGTTTTTAATGGAGAATAATTTTTTAGTGATAATAACTAAATTCATTCTAAAATGAGTAAAAATTTTCATTTTTTTAAAATATTATGAAATTCATTATTTTGGTGCCCTAAATTTTAAAAGATAATGGATTTTATTTTCCCAATATATTTTAATGATCAATAATTTTTATTGCAACCCATATTTGAGTTATATGACTATTTATTCATGTATTTTATGTATATTATTGGGTTATATTTTAGAAGGATCTGAGGGGTTTTGGAACTTTTTAGAGGTTCACAGTATTACCACGGTAAGTAGAAATCTTGCAACACTTATAGGAAATTGTGAAAGTGAAAACAATGAGCACTAGATAGGTGCACGATTAGTGTATAGTTTTGAAAAATTAAGTGGATGATCAAGTGAAACCACGCTCGTTGAAATAGTGTAGAAAATCATGGTTGGAACAAGGTTTGTCTGACTATGTGATCCATCCATGTGAGGCATGGTTTGTGATAGTATCTCATTCATGATTAGTAGATAGCTTTCTTAACTGTACCCCCTAACAATGCACTGTGAGATTTCAGATCCCAAATTTATTTATCTAATCCTATTTAAATACATAATCACTCTATTTTCCCCTAATACTCTCCTAACATGAATTTAATTTCCTCTAAAGGATATAGAGTAGATTCCCTTTGGTTTGGGAGTGATCTAGAGGTGAATCAAACAATGTTGAAGATCTAGATTCATCGGTAAGTTCTCATTCTTTATCATTATTCTTTGATCCAAGGTTATTCCCTCTCTTAGAATCAGGTATCTAGTCCATTGGGAATAGATATATTCTATGTCATTTCAGTATTGAAGAGATATGATTATTTTTATTTAATTAAAAAATATCTAAGGTCAGATATAGGATATTAATTTAAGTATTTTGAAGTTGTTGGGTCATTCTTCATTTTTTCCAAGGTTCACAGTGTAGTTGTATTTGATCTCAACTCCCTTTGTGGAATAAATTCATATTTATTTAATGGAATGATTTTTTTGACACACATGTTTGATTTTATGGAATATTATTCATTAATGTTTTCTTCAAAATTTTAGAAATTATTTGGTTTTATGGAAAGTGATTTTTGTTCCTGATTTTAAAATGACTCTTTTAAAATTATGCTTTTATTTTTTACGCATGGGAAAAGGTGTTGAGTTTTTTTAAAGGAATAATGGTTTTGGAATGGTTTTTTGGAATACATTTATATATGTGTTAATATTGCATAGTATGAGGCATAATTGAAATATTACCTGGTTCTCAATACCAAAAAGTGTAGTGGAACATGGGATTGGTTACCTTATGAAGACACGGTAGATCGGTGAGAGACCACTCATTAGTATAAAAATGTCACTTGGGATTGCACATATGGATGTGTGGATATATGGACGTTTTGAATTTATATTCCCAATGGGAATGAGAAATGTTTTAAAGTCTTGTTTTATTTATTTATGTAGAATTGTTTTTTGGGAATTTTATATAAACTAATGTAATTTTTTAAACTATTTAATATAAACTAGATAACATTTTTTATGATATTGGTGTGAGTTTGGATGTCTTTTTGGAAATATTAATGAGTTTAGGCGCACCCTCATATTGGGAACTATTGTGATATTGTATATAATATATATAGAGATACATGTAAAGGAAATGTATCTTAGTTATTTAGTTGTTAATTATGATACCTTGGGAATGTCTTTATGGGTTTGAGATTTGAGTTTTTTGGGAGTTTTAGAGCTGATGTATTTCTTGTATTTTAGTTTTTTTGGTCTTGGTTTCCTCTTGTACTTTGATATTGTCTTTTGGTTTGGTTTTTTATTTTCCTGTATTTATATGTTTATCTGGGTTTGGTTTTTTTATCATAAAAGGGAACCCCCCAATTTTTTATGAATCCCTAGGAATTTGTTTCCGTCCTTTATTTTATTGGGGTTGTCACCTAAGGCTAGTGACATCCACTACCTCTTTCCAAGACAATGTGTGTCGGGCGAGACGTAAAAAATTATATCATATTGTTCAATCCTTGAGTATCAATATTAGTTATTTAATATTTCATTGGGATTGTATTAAGGAGTAATAATGTCTAAATATAAAATTTAGAGTATAAAATTTCATAGATAATATGTTTGTGTTGAGCTTCATTATACCATGGTGTTTGGGTGCTTGTGTTTTTTGAGACACTTCTTGTATTTTTCACCTCATTTTCATGGATTTAGATAATGGGATGATTATTACATGAATTTATATTAATTAATTAAAATGATAAGTTCATAATTAATTTGTAGTAAAGATTAATTATTTTGTGAATAAGAGTTGATTATTGGAAATAGTTTAAAATGGTATGATTTTCAGAAAACATGGTGGAATTTTTAAAAATGGTTTGAAAGAAGAAATTTTTATTTTTGGGAAGCCTTATTGTGATATGTGTGATGTTTTATATTTTAAACTTATAATCCTTCAATTGGTATATAGTGATAATCATAGTTTTCTTTTGTTTATAGAAAATGGGATAGAGTAGGTTTCATAGGAACCAACTGGAAGAGGCTTTTGAGTATGTGATTTCTCCTAAGCCACATGTGAACCAAAAGTTGGTCTAAATTATTTTCCAGGATTTTCTGGCCATAGTTAGAGGGAACATAAGGGATAAACCAAGGAAAGTGGATCATTCAGATCTATTCCATAATTAGAACACGCCCATATTTCTAGTGAATTCTAAACCAAATAAAATCATAAGGCTAGTTGAATAGGATGAATCAAATCTATGATATCCTTGGGACACTATCAGAGATAAAAATGATATTAGAAATGTACATGTTGTATGATCTTTAATGAAAATGTTAGGAATTATCTGCTCAATAAAAATTTTAAAAATTCATTTCATGGGAGGATATTGATGAATTTTTCAAAAAATTCTTATATCCTTGCACATTTGAAATTTCTAAAACAATGGATTTCTTTAGTCTGAGGTAGGATAATCTATCAATAATAGAGTATGAGGATAAATTTATGAATTTAGTATTGCGCTTGAATTTTCTACATGTGTGTCCTTGAAGGAATTAATTTTTTAATTGGGGTTGTCACTATAGATATGATCAAAGACCCTTATTATTTTTATAATATATTATACATAGATGGTAAATAGAGAAATGATAAAGGAAAGAAAAATCATTGGGAACATAGTTAGAGGAAACATGTTTTCCTATGAAAACTAGTGGGAACTTCTGTACTCATAACAAGATGAGGGGGGGAACCTATTCCCAAGGAGGTGGTATACTTAAAAATTAGAATATGGGATTTTCCAATCATCCTCATCAATATAAAATTAAGTCAAGAAGTTTCTAAACTAGTTCTTTGGACCATATGAAGAATTATTTTATGGTACCGCCTAGAGCATGTCACAACTATAACAAGGGGATATCTTTAGTGCTATCATCACAATTCTATATGGTCATGTGCCAAAGACACATCTTAGGATTATCACGAATCGTATGATATGATGGGGTATGTGAATTAGAATAGCTCTCATCATTTAATCCAAGAACACCAATGTGATTTGAGGAATACCATGTCTCCTCAACCACTACAATCTCAACTAGGTAACAATGAGTAAAGTATAGTGAGTATGAAACTGTATAGATTTGAGAAAGTGATCACAAATGATCAATTGGGATGTTAGATGTTGAGACATATGGTTCTATTTAATACTACCCTTGTGAAATCATTGTTTGATAAAATCATGTCCCATTCATTTATTTTTTCTCACATCATTGACTGTCTGGGATTATAGGATGAGATGATTTCTTCAGTTTTCGAACTCAAAAAACCATTCAAACAATGAGATTGTTGATATTTTAAATGTGTAGAACATTCAATAAAAATCAAGGTGAGTGAGTTATAATGGTATTTATCCATGAAAAAGATAGATGTATAATAGATAATTCTCATAAAGTACTGGTTGATGAACTTTGAGGCCCATATAAATCTTTATGCATGGAAAGTGAGTTCCAAATCTTATGATAGTGGTAGAAATATCTATAATGTATATTGGGTATTTTATGAAAGAGAAATATGAACCTTATTATTGGTGTTTATAACTATCTATTACCAGTTCAGAGCAATTTCTTTGTCACCGGTATAAGAGATTGGGAATGAATATTTTATAATCATTTTGGACTAGTTCCTTGGTGGTTTTCCTAAAAATTTATTAGGGTTTCTATAAAAAATGGATGTAGGGTGTATAATTAATCTCCCACTGAGTATGAGTCTAATATCACATCCATATTATTGGTGTAAGTAATAGAAATTTTTGAATTTAATGATCCGTTGGAAGTTTTAGAAAGTAAATGGTCCACTTGATAGAGCATGTCTCTATGGAAGGAAAGAGTTCTCATTTTGAATAATTCTGATGGAAATGTTTGGATAAGTGTAAATAATTATAACATTAACTAAGATAAAATAATGAATTCTTATCCTCTTCCACACATTCCTGATCTATTGGTTCAATTGATGAGAGTCAAGTGGTTTTATAAGTTTGGATTGTGTTTGGGATATCACTAACTGCATGTTCAGAATGAGGATATTCTAGAGATAGCTTCCATAAGAAATTATAGACTTTAAGAGTTCATTGATATAGCTCTTAGTATTATGAATAATGTATCCATATTTATTTAATTGATGAATTTTATATTTTAAAGGTATCTTGATTCATTTTTGGGGTTTTTTTGATGATATAGTAGTGTATTCTAGGAAAAAGAAGGATGATGAGAAACACATGGATATATTGTTAGGTGTCTTGTGAGAGAATATTTTATATACCATGTTATCAAAATTCCATTTATAGATACAAGAGGTAAATTTCCTTATCCATTTCATTTCATAAAAAAGGTGTGTCATGTAATTTATAAAAAAATATATCTCTATTAATCCAAAAAGGATAGAAGTTGTTATCTCTTGGAAATATTCGAAGAATGTCTTTGAGATATGTATTTTCCCCAACCCGATGGGATTCTACATATGTTTTATTGTGATTTTTTATGTTCTGAATCACCTATTATATCTTTAAAAAATAATGACGTTCCTCTCCCATGGAATGAGGAATGTTAGAAATCATTTCAAGATGATAAGGATATAATTACATCAACACCTAGTCTCACATTAAAAGAGCCTGTATAGGGATATATAACCCATTAGATTCATTAGAATTGGGTTTGTGATGCATTATCATTTAGTAGGATTATGTTGTTTCTTATGGTTTACAATAATTATGATTGCAAGAGAACAACTACCCAAAACAGTATTTGGGATTGATTGTTATAGTCCAAGCTTTGAAGAATTAGTTTCATTATATTTTTTGGTGATAAATTCATGCTGTTTATAGATTATAAAAACTTGAAGCACACTTCATCACAAGGATATTTAATCCTAATTCATATAATATTGATAGAATACTTTAAAATGTTTTATATAAATTATATTTATACACCTGGTAAATGAAATTTGATAGTGGAAGCATTGAGAAAGAAATCATTTAATTAATTGTCTAAAGAATCTTCTGATCAGTGGAAGTTCATGTCAATTATTACAGAAATGAACGTGAATTGTATCCACTAGGGTGAGGTTGTAATTACCTTCCCTGTTTCATTTGTTCTTGATTTAGTTAAGAAAGTGAGAAAGTCTCAGACTTCTGATTATGAATATATTTTTATATGTTCAAAATAAAATGATGGGGAGACCATTAATGTTTGTAAGATATATGAGAATTTATGCCTGTGTTTTAGAGGTCAGATGAGGGTACCATTGGTTTTTCATAATCAACTCCATAATTTTTACCACTATTAAATGTGGTTTTCTCATAAATGTATTCAAAATATTTATAAAGCATTGAAATCCAATTTTTGGATGGTTAGAATGAAAATAGAAGTGGTTGAGTTTGTTTCGATTTTCCTCACCTATCAGTTTGTATTGGTAGAAAACAAATGACCATTAGAAATGTTGTATTATTTACATATTCTTATGTGAAAATGGGAGGAGATATACATGGATTTTCTGACATGTTTACCATGAATTTTTAGTAAACACAATTATATATGTGTCATTCTTGGTAACCTCACAAAGTTGTCTTATTTTATCACTATTTATGAATCCCATATGGTGGAGGAATTAAAAAAAATTATATCCATGAAGTTGTAAAGGGGAATGGAATTCCATTCTAGATTGTATTTGACTAAGACCCCAAGTTTATGTATTACTTGTGGAAGTCTTTATATCAATCCCTTAGGAACCAATTGACTCTAAGAACAACATATCATCCTTAAATAGATGGATAAGGTGAGAGAAGGATTCAAATTTTGGTAGAAATTATTATGGATTTGGTAATTGAATTTGGTGGCTCATGAGAGGAGCATATATATTTAGTGGAGTTATCTTACAAAAATAGTTATCAGGCCTCAATACATTTGGATCATTTGGAGTCTTTGTATGGGTTTCCTTGTAATTTTACACTTTATTGGGTGGAAACAGGGGGACTTCATTAGTTTGACCATTCCTTGTGAAAGTGACTACCATGAAGACTTAGTTTATTATAAAGAGGATGGTAATGGAACATGGTCTTCAAAAATCATATGTTAATCATCATCTATGACTGATGTTGTTTGTGGTTAGTGATTATGTGTTCTTTAGAATCTCTCAAAGGCTTATGCATCATCATTATGGTATATAGGGAAACTTATCTCCTCAATACATAGGCCCTTTTGTGATACTTCAAATAGTTGTATATGTGACATATCATTTAGATTTTTAAAAAGGTTTATTTCAGTTCATGGTGTGTTTCATGTATCTCATCTAAAGAATTATCCACATGACCTAGACTATGTGATTCAAATAGATAAATTCAACATAGATCCTAATCTTATGTTGGCTAATGTGATGGTATGGATTTTGGGTAGGCCAGATAAATACTTGTGCAGAAAACCCATCAGTATAGTGTTGGTTTTATGGTAACATGGTAGGATTTATGTAGAAATGCGGGAGTATGAAAATGTCATGTTGGATAAGTTGACGGAACTCTTCTAAAAATAACTATTTTTTAATTATTCAATTTCAAAAAGAAAAAGGGTATGGATAATGTTTCACCCCATTTTTTAGTTAGTTTTCCCTATAGTCAAGTATTTTATGTAAATATAATTATTTAGTAATGTTTTTGAGAATTTTTGAGGGGTTTTTGAACATGTTAGAGGATTTTATGGTGGTTCATGGTTTGATCACAATTAGTAGAAATCATGAAACACCTCTAAAAAAACATATATGGGAAAAGAATTAGCTCTGGGTAGGTACACTGTTGGTGTGTGATTTGACCAAACCATGTTGATTCATAGGATAAACTATGAACTTTGAGATAGTGGGGAAACACAAGGTTGGATAATTGTTTCTCTATACATGTGAGGTGTGGTTTGAGAGAGTATCCCAAGCACAGTTACTAGCTATTCACCCTAACTATGCACTGTGAGATTCAAAATACAAAAATTGTGTATGAATTTCTACTTACCTCCTTAATCACTTGTTTTCCACTATTATTCCCCTAAAACTAATTAGTATTCATCCAAAGACATGAAAGGAGACTACCTTTGGTCCATAAAAGATATGGAGGTGAATCAAAATGTGTTGGTGTTTTAGATTCATTTGTTTGTTTTCATTATTCACAATTTTTCTCATATTTAAGGTTCTTCCATCTTTTAGAATCATGGATCTAGTCCACTGGGGATAAATCCATGTTGTATAATGTCAATATTGATGACTACTTGAGGGAAACAAAATAAATGGTTCTATTTAGAATATCTAAGTTTGGGTTTTTATGTTATTGTGACTTTATTAATTTTCTCCAAATTTTATGAGGTAGGTGGCTTCCCTATCAAATACTCTTTATTAAAAAATGAATGATTAATTTAGAATTGATTGGACAACTTGAAATTGTTGTAAAACCCTTGTGTGAATTTATGGAATCTTTTTTACTAATTTTTTCTTGGAAACAATATAAATTAGTTTGTATTCTGTAAACTTATTTTGGTTCATGAATTTGAAATTATTATTTTTAAATTATTCTTTGGTTGTGATGCATGGAAAATGTTGAGTAAATGATTAAAAAAATGGATTTGTGGAAAATAGATTTTTATTTTTTATTTTCATAATTCTTGGTGCGTGTTCATGTTTCATTGTTTGAGGCCTATTTGAAATATGACTTGGTTCTTAATGTATAATGTTTAATGGAACATTGGATTTTTTACCTTTTGATGTATTTGTATTATTAGGGGAGACCGCTCATGTGTATAAAATTATCACCTTGGAATGCTTGAATAAATGTTTGGAATTATGTAATAAATATTCCAAATGGGAATGAGAAATGTTTTAAAGGATTGTTTTATTAATTTCCTTGGAAAAGAATTTTGGGTTTTCATGTAAACCATTGAAAATTGTCTTAAACCATTTTATATAAATGTTCTATCATGTTTTATTGTAGTGGCGTTAGTTGGGAAGTCTTTGGGAAAATAATAATTAGTATATAATAACCAACTTCTTGGGAACTATTGTGCGTTTTCATATTTTATATATTGAGATACATGTAATGGAATGATAGATCAATTATTTAGTGATTCATTGGATGCCTTGGGCATGGATTACTGTGTTGGAGCTTGGAGTAGGTTGGGAGTTATTGAATTGATGTATTTTTTGTCTTTGAGTTTTGTTGGTCTTCATTTCCTCTTATACTGTAATATTGTCTTTTTTTGTGATTTTTTATTGGCTTGTATTTATATACTCATGCATCATATAGAGTTTCTTTGTTAATGGTAATCATGGTCTCGAGGATTTAATATTAAAGCAAAAATCGTCTACAAATTATTTATGAATATCTTGGAATTTATTTCAATCCTTTGGTTCCTTTTGGATGTCACCAAAGGACAGTTACAACCACCACGTCTTCCCAATAGAATGGGTGAGAGGAGGGATGTCAAAATTTCTATGATATTAACTAATAATATATATTTTAATTAATTTTTGATGATTTTTTGATTATAGAAATACTTCTTTCATTATTCCATGATGAAATCACTAACATCTTATTACTGGAATACAAAAAAAAGAAGAAAATTTGAATATGGAATTGGAAATAACATTTTTATATTTAGAATTTACCAATATGTTTTTTCTCAATTTGAAGTGATTTTTAATTTTAGAATTAATTATTTCATTTTTTTTCAAATTTTGATTTCCAAATTTTTTTATTTAGAATGTTTTTTAATGGATAATTTTAAAGTCACACCTGTATCAAAGTGGTTATTTAGGAAATGATAATTTTTAATTATTTTAAATTCTATTTTTTTAGGACCCAAAAGGAAAATTTGGAAAATAGTCAGAGTGATGGTGATTATATCCATGTTACAACACACTTATAAATAATGAAAAACTTCTAGAATAAGATGGAGGAAATTATAAACTTTTAATGGAAAAAAGTATAAATTTATTCATGAAAAACCCTCGAAATTTTAAAACAGAAAATGGTTGCATATTGATGGAAATAATAATTAATAACAATATGAACAAAATATCTGAAAAAGGAAATATTGGCTGCCATGAGAAATAAAAATGAAGATTAAAATTAACATACTAAACAAAGAAACCCTTCATATATATCTCAATCGACCACAAATGAGTTTTTTTAAATTGGAGAAACCAATGCCTATAATTATGGAATAACATGATTAAAAAATGATAGTGATACATCGACTGTATTCCATAACCCAAATGACTATATTCATTAGTCTATAAATTTTTTATGAGGATTCATTTACCCTTCCAAAAACTTATGATCTCGAGAACAACGAAGTAGAACACCATAAAAACAAAAAATAAAAAATCAACCATAATATAGTAAAATATACAAGTGACTGAAGAAGTAGGAAAATATAATGTGATAATGAAAAAAATGATGAGTAACGAAATGAAATTGTGATGATGTGAACTGAGACTGAAAATTTGGTCAGTTGAAGAAGGATGATGCCAAATAAACATGGAATATAGGTATAATAATAATAATAATTTTCCAATAGATAACACCATTGATGGTAAGAATAAATTGATTGAAGATACTGAGCTTGATTACACCAATTTAAATTGAGGATGTTCTTCATGAAAAGGGAATCATCTGGTCTAGAAGGGGATTTTAAGATTGGTAGTTGATGGCATTGGTTTGGAATGAATGATAAATAAGTAAATTTGAGTGTGTTAGTTCCAAATAATATGAATTGAAAGGAACTATAAAGGATATATGGTAATATACAGAGTAAAATTAAATCCATCAATGAAGGAATACATGTACCAAATGGTGGTGAAGCATGAAATATGGGATTTTATGATCAAAACATTCCAAAGATGGGGGACGTTAAACTCCAAAAGTTTTCAATGATTTCATTCCCTGATTTTACATAAAATAAGAACATAGTTGGGATACAAATTTATTCCAAGCTTCTATGAATGAATAATACTCAATGAAATCCAAAAATGGAGAAACCGAACTGAGGATGGAATGGAATATATCTCTTCAAATTAGAGTGAATCTAGTCTTGATCCAGGATGGTTAGAGTTAGTGAGGTTATGATATAGGAGACCACTATACACTCTAAATAAAACCTCAAATTAATATTTGGGAATTTTTTTAGCGTATTTGGATTCTTTATGTGTGGGATTCAAATTGTGGTGATGAAGAAACATATGATCACAAATTTTGTTGTTACTTGTTTGGAATGTAATTCACTATAGGTTTAGGATTAAATGAAAAAGTGACGCCCTTTATTAATATGTGCTATATATTTCTAACTTTAGTGTGAAACCAATGTCGAGATACCACCAAATTGACGATGACCTTGAATCCTCTTGAGATAGCTCTGATATTGATGAATTATAGAAAAAATATTTATAAAGTCTTAAAGTCAAGATTTTTCACCAATCAGAAAATACTTTTCATCATGATTGGAAATATTTCATTCCAACAACATGAAAATCAAGCCTTAGTTTGACATTGAGAATTATGAATTCATGATTAAAAATTCAAGCCATACTGAGTAAGAAAGGTTTGGTTAGTTATAGTTTAATTTTTTTCTAGAACATGTAGATAATCAAAAAAATAATTTTTTTGATTGATGAAATAACCAATTACACCTAGTACCATGTACAATAATAGGCCCAAATAAACTATAAATAGCCCAATAATTTTATCAAAGGCATCAAATCCCATAGGGAGCAACTCTTACTTTCCCAAAATAAGAAAATCATCTTAATGTAAACTTTTCTTATTCTTTCAATGTGATTATAAATTTGGAGAATTCTGTAATACCCCATAATTCCATGTAAATGTTTTTAAAATTAAATGGGATTATTTCAAGACAAGACTATGAGACGACATATAATTCTGAGGCTTGGAGTGGCAGGAACATATTTTTTGAAATATTTTTTATGTTCATTAAATAAACACGCGATCGGGTTTTTCTAACTTTTAAACTAGTGCCCAGATAATAAATTTAAGGGAACCATTGAACTCAGAGAGTTGGGATTCACCTAGAAATGGACTAACATTGGCTGGTGTGGGCTAATTGTGGAAATTAGTTTTTGGATGTAAATAAAATAATTGAATAACGATTATTTTATTTTCAAATTATTATAACTCCTAAATGGTATCTCGAACAAGAAATTTGAGAGTACCATTGAGTTTGTGAGGGTGTTCTTCCCTTAGGTGGAGCCTAACCTCGACCGGTGTGGGTCGAGGGTGAATGTTAATTTTTGTAGTTTTTGGATGAAAAATAAAATATCTTAAATATTTATTTTATTAGGTTTTCGTCTTCATTACACAGGGACTAGGCAGCGCAGTGATGCAGTGATGAGGTGATGCTAAATGCCATTAATGAACATCACTAATGAATCAGCGTGGTGAATTTACAAAATGCACACGTATTCCTACTTTAATTAAATATGTAATTTAGGGTTGACGAACGACAAAGGGAACCTATCCAATGACGATTGCCGACGAATTAGATGACAATGATGAAAACTTTGGACAGTAGATTTGGGACCATAGATCAACAAAAGAATACGAAAAATCATCCTTGAGAAATATACTTTTCCAGGCTGGGGTTTGATGCTTTTTAGTGTGAATTTTTTCCAGGTTCTTTATTTTAAATGATGAACACGGGTATAATCATGAACAGGTTAACCCATGGATCGATCATTCATATGGGAGGGTTGATGATGCAGAACAAAAAGAGGATATCTAGTTTTGTGATTATTCCTACCTTTTTGGTTCTTTGTGATCCTGATAACAAGAACGTATCTGGCTCTATATGAACAAAGGCTCAGATCATTCTTTGGGAATTCTTATGTTTGAATCCTTCACCTCTCATCTTCTTGCATCATTCTCGTTCTTCGTCACACAATGAATTTTGGTGGTGATGGTATCCATGGTCCATATGGGACCACAGTGGTGCATCAGATCATCATCCTGTGGAAATATACCATAGGAGATAGAGGAATCAAGCGGGAAGGGTCGAATCCAGACATCCCGTAGCATCGTCAAGAGGCTATAACGCCCAGCCGAGACACCCGACCGCGGTAGTGGTACCCAGGCTGTTGTGGCGGCCAAGCCGCGGTGGTAGTAGGAGCCACATACACCAATGCTGGCATCAGGCGGGAGGCCGCGCACCCCGGTGGGGCACCTATGCAGTAGAGGCCACGACTAGTGGGTGCTGTGGCAGTGTAGCGGAGCGACGCCAGTCAGGCGCTATGTTAAGGAGAGCGGCCCACAGGGTGGGCCACGACATGTGATGGAATTTGGTCCAGTGGTGACCTCATGCAAAGGGAGGCGGTCGGCCACATTCATCCACGTTCTATGTGAATTGGATTCCAAAGTGGTGTCTGGTCTGGATATAAGTCGACCTATTGATGCAGACATGGATGGTGCAGTAAACGGGGCCACTAGGCGGGCCCAGGCTGGAGAATAGCCAGCCTGCCGATGTAGGCCATACCAGATAGGAAACTGGGATATTTTGTGACCTGGATAGAAATAAACCATTATGACTAAGTCGGACTAGGCTGGAAAATACAGACTGGGTCGAGGGATGACCCGACAGGCTGGACCCACAGTGGAATCGGGCCGGGTTTAGTAAGGCCCAATGGGACATGCCAGACCGGGCCAGCCCCGAACCAACTGGGTCAGGTCAGGTCAGCTAAACCGGGTTGGGTCATACAGGACCCTCGATAGATGTGATGTCTATGGTGTTGGGACCTTTGCGACGAGATGGTCCTTTGGGAATACTCTAAGTGAGATTTCGTAGCAGTCAAGATATGACCAATGGCTTGAGAAGTAGATTATTCTATAATAAAGTGCACGAAAGAGCATGAATCATACTAATGGATGTGAAATGAAGGATATGATGAGAGGACTTAAGTGGTTCTATAGACGAGCGAACCTCAGTGGTCTAGTAGAAGAGTGGGACCTAGTGGTCCAGCAGACGAGCTTACATCATTGGTCCAGCAGACGAGTAGACCTCAGTGGTCCAGTAGTAGAATAAACCTGAGTGGTCCAACAATCGAGCAGACCACAGTGGTCCATAAGCCGATCAGACTTAGTGGTCTAGTAGCCGAGAAGGCCTCAGTGGTCCAGTAAACAAGAAGACCTCAGTGGGCCAATAGGTGAGCATACCTTAGTGCCTCATTAGGGATGAGTCCCTCAGTAGTACAAGATGATTCATCTTTATGACTAATAAATATTACTTTCAATACCTTGAGTTATACCTGGTGTGAGATGTCTTCACTTTGTGTTCTTGTTGTGTGATCTAGCTATGTGGTATTTCTTTGTAGTCTTTCTTTTGTTGTTTGGGGTCCCTACTGAGTATTTTGTTACTCACCCCTACACGGGCTTCGCTCGTATGTGTCGTGTCTCGTGCATGTGATCAACACTTTGACAAAGGCCTTATTGGTATGAGACCAGGTGGTTCCCAGTGATATGGTAAGGAAAAAAATACTTCTATGGCTACATACAGCTACCCTCCACCTACCCTTCAAGTAAGTTTTGAGTAGACAGACATTGGCAGTTGTACTTTCTTTTTTAGTTTTGGGTTGTATTCTGACTCCTTTTTACTTTTTAGTCTATACTATACTTTCAATAGTTGTCTCAATGATAGTTGTGGTTTACTTAGTGTTTAACTTTTCACAGTTTGAGCTTTGTGTGTGTGTACAGGTTTAAAGTCAAATTCCTTCCCTTTTTGGGATATGCATATTTGGTGCTAGTCATCAAACCCTAGCCTATGGAAGGTGGGCTTAGGGTAGTCACAACTTGGGCCCTAGGGGATAGGTTGTGACAAAGTGGTATTAGAGGATTTCAGTTCTTCCAAAATAACTAAAAGTATATAAATCTTGATGGGGCAACAATGTAAGTGTTTTGGGTTCAGCTTTTAGGCCAAGGAGTCCAGTGTTGGTGTGGCTACTGATGTATCCATACACCAGGACCATTAATTCTTCTTCTTGACTCAGTATATGAAAATTCTAGTTGCATGCGTCATTGAGTGTTTTCTCATGATCTTTTTGAGTCAGAGTCAGATCACCATGTATAATCTATTAATCATTATTCACCATTATCTCTTTTAGGATGCCTCAACACAGAAATCAAGCCAGGATTCCAGTGCGTGACAATAATGATGGTCTATAGAGTGATGAGTCTTCGGTATAGGGACAGTTTCCCAATATGGAACCTTTGGGCAGTGTCCCAGTGATACCACCACCCGTTGGTCAGCAGTTACTACTTATGCTATTGGAAGAGGATATATGTAGGCTCAGTTCCTTACATGAGTTCCAAAGATAGATACATCCTAGGTTCACGGTAGAGATAGATCCTCAAGTTGCTGAGGATTGGCTAGAGGCGGTGATGTGAGTATTCTGACTTGTGATGATACCACTTGTCCAGATGAAATTTCTACCCACGATCATTCTACAGGTCTCAGTAGGGAGATGATGGATTTTGATGATCTATACTCATGAGAAGGAAACCTTCACCTGGTTTGACATCGAGAGAATTTTTAGGGAGGAGTTCTTCCCTGTGACTTTGCACTCTATGCACATATAAGAGTTTCTTCACTTATAGTAGGGTAGGCTGAAAGTGGGTGAGTACTCTTTGAGGTTTAGAGACCTCTCCGATTACACTAAATATATTGTTTGGGACCCTTTCTTTAGGGATCAGACCATTGAGTAGGGACTTGACACAATATTAGGGCATTGATGATTTTCCTCAGTATCCCTATGTTGGATGGGGTGCTGGAGTGAGATCTACTATTATAAAGCTTCCTCACTGAGTAGGAACCAATGATGGGAGCTACCACCAGGCGATGGGTGGGCGAGTCATTTGAGAGAGGTAGTTGATAGATGATACAGAGGCCCAAATGGGCCAAACCATTTACAGGATGACCCCCAGATTCAGGGTCGGCGGTACAAGGATCCTGGGGCAGTGGGAGTCATCAGGGGAGTAGAGTATGCTATGCATGCGACAGGCAGGGGCACATGGATCAGGATTTCCCAACTCACTATGCAGAATACTGACAGATAATCAAGGGACCACTGAGGCCGTGATAGAGATAGGAACAAGGAGGTCTTCTAGGTAGAAAACGTGGCAGAGGAGTAGGAAGAGTGGTAAGAGGTGAGCATAGTTACGAGGTACTACCACCACCACCCCTAGGTGGTCCACCAAAGGCTCTAGGAGTAGGTGTATATGGGTGGGCTTAGCTCCAGGCGATGGAGGCTTATGATCCCATGAATCCCAGGATTATTAGAGGTATTATCTATGTCTTTTCCACCCTAGATACAGTATTTATAGACACAGATGCTAATAAGTCCCGATGACCCTTGATCGAGACAAAAAGATTCCAATGGAACCATTGACTTGATCCCTACGTTTAGAGACTCCCACAAGAGGATATTCGACGATCACACACTAGTGATGAGAGTGTACCCTTACTCTTGGGGGTGAGATTTTTGGTTTGGATATCTTGGTGGAAGTGTCGAGGACTTACAACACCATTCTAGGTATGGAATGATTATCCATGGTTCATGATTAGATTGACTGTTTTATGCATAGAGTATGGTGAGTCCGTAGATCTAGGACTTGGATTTGATTTATTGGTGAAAAGGAAACCAAAGAAGCACAAGATGGACTCAGACAAAGGAGGGTACAACCAATCACTCATCAGTTGGCTAGCATGACCCTTAGTGCAGTGGATGAGACGAGTCCACAATTTCCTATAGTGGTGGATGAGTACGAGAATGTCTTTCTAGAGAATGTTCTAAGAATACCTCCTCATAGATAGGTAGAATTTTGTATTGATCTGTACCCTAGGAGGGAACCAATATCTATACTTTTATATTGTATGGCTCCCACAGAGCTCCGAGAGATGAGGGTATAGTTGGTGGACTTGCAGAGGAAGGGGTTCGTAAGGCCCAAGGTTTCACCATGGGAAGCCCCAATGTTATATTCCAAGTAGGTAGATAGAAGCTTGGGGTTATGTGTAGACTTACAGTGATTGAATTAGGTGACTGTGAAGAACAATTATCCTCTACTGAGGATTGATGAACTCTTCGATCAGCTGAAGGGAGTGAGATGGTTCACTTAGATAGACCTCAGGTTAGGATATCACCTTCTTCGTGTACGATATGAGTACATCTAGAAGACAAATTTCAAATGTCGCTATGGAAACTATGTTTACTTAGTAATCCCATTTGGAATTAAAAACACCCCAACAGTGTTCATGGGACTCATGAACAAGATATTCTAGTTGTACATAGTCTAGTTTGTAGTGGTCTTATTTGATGACATCTTAGTGTATTCAGCATCCGAGGTGGAGCACGTGATACACCTGAGGAAGGTTCTAGGAACACTCTGAGAGAACCATATTTACAAAATTCTCTCAAAGTTCAAGTTCTAGATACTAAAGGTGCACTTATTGGGACATGTCATCTCATAGGCTGGAGTTCCAGTGGATCCAGCAATGATCGAGGTGGTGTTTGCTGGGGAGACACCCAAGAGCGTTACTAAGGTGTAGAGTTTCCTTGGGTTGGCGAGGTACTATCAGTGGTTTGTAACCAACTACATTTGAGTGGAAGCACCCATGAAAGCATTGATAAATAAGGAAAACCCTTCATTTAGACAGAAGGATTCCAGTAGAGCTTTCAACAGCTAAGGAAAAGCATGAAGAGTGCTCCTATCTCGAGGCTTCCAGATGAGGGCACCAACTACGTGGTGTACTGTAACGCATCAGGAACAAGACTTGGTTGTGTCCTAATGCATGGGAAATTAGTGATTGCTTATGGTTCATGGAAATTGAGACTTCATGAGAAGAACTATGTGACTCATGACCTTTATTTGGTAGCGGTAGTCTTCACAATGAAGATGTGGCGACACTACCTTATGGGAGAATGATTCATCATCTACTCTAACCAAAAAACTCTAAAATATATCATTTCTCAGAAGGATGTGAATCTGAGATAGCGACATTGGCTATAACTCCTTCTGGACTATGACATCGATATAGTATATACTCCTGGGATGGAAAATGAGGTGGAAAATGTTCTCAGTAGGAGATCGAGTTCAGAACTACTGAATGAGGCCTCATAGTAGTTGGCTTTGATTTAGATATCCTTTGTTGATAGAGATGAGGTAGATTATCTTTAGTCAATGGTTGTTTCCCCTCCAATATTATAGTGAATCAAGGAGGTGAAACATGGATATATTGGTTGAAAGACCAAATGTTCCCTGATGTCCACTGGGCATGCCCCTGATGGATATTCAAAAGGTTGGGAGCATGTCATCCTTTTAAGAGGTTACACCATTGTACCCATGGAATTATGGGAGGAAGTGTTGAGGGAGTTCCATACACCCCCATTCGCTATATATACAAGTGTGAAAAAGATGTACCCAGATCTCCGACATCGGTACTGGTGGCTGGAGATGAAGAAGGCATTGGAAGAGTTTGTCTCGAGATGCCTCACTTGTCCATAAGTGAAGTTTGAGAAAAAGGTTCCAGAAGGTTTGACACAAACCCTCGAGGTACCAGACTGAAATTGGGATGGGATATCGATGGAATTTGGGACAAGATTACCTTCTATGTCCAAGGGGAACGATACCATCTGGGTGATCGTAGACCAACTCACCAGGTCGGCCCACTTCGTACCCATTCAAGAACAGGGTTCAGTAGAGATATTGGGGTGCCTCTACTTCAGAAGATAGTTCGACTCCCTGGAGTCCCATCTTTGATAGTCTCAGATCGTGATGCAAGCTTTACATCCTGGTTGTGGAAGGAATTACATGAGACGTTTGGGGCTCATCTGTGCTTGAGCACAACCTTTCACCTAGAGATGGATGGTCCGATGGAGCAGACCATATAGGCCTTAGAGGACATGCTTTGTGCTTGCATTCTTGATTTTGGCCTTATCTGGGAAGACCTCCTACCACTGGGGGAGTTTTATTACTACAAGAACTACCACTCCGCCATCGGTATGGCACCGTTCAAGGCACTGTACAGACGACCATGCAGAACACTGTTATGCTGGATAGACCAAGGGGAGTCAACACCAATGTGTTTAGATATAGTACATGCTACTACTAAGAAGTTGTAGGCCATACGAGAGTGGATGAAGACTACATAGAGCTGAAATAAGTCCAATGAAAATAGGTGAATAAGACCCTTGGAGTTTGAAGAGGAGGGCCACATATTCTTACAGGTCGCTCCTCGACGGGGGATACAAAGATTTGGCTAGGGCGGAAAGTTATCTTCGAGGTTCATCAGACCTTTCTTGATACTATGTAGAGTGGGTGAGGTGGCATACCACTTGGATCTAATGGTACAGTTAGAGAGGATTCATGACATCTTCAACATATTCTAGCTGAGGACATACATGCATGACCTTTCTCACATCATTGACTATGGTAAGCTGGAGATTGATGATGTTGAGAAATTTGAGGAGTACCCAGTGGAGATAGAGGATCGATAGGAGAGGAATCATTATGGATGGTTGATTACTCTGGTTTATGTTTGTTTGTAGCATAGGAATCTCCAAGAAAGAATGTGGGAGAGGGAGTCTGAGATTCATGCTTAGTACCCCCCATTTATTTGATTTTCCCTTGTTTTGGCTTAGGAGGATATAAATCCATAAATTGGTGAGTAATGTAATACCCTATAATTCAATGTAATTTTTTTAAATTAAATGGGATTATTTCAAGACCGGGATTTGAGACGACACATAATTCCAAGGCCTAAAGTGTTCGGAATGTATTTTTTTAACTATTTTTAATGTTCATTAAATAAAGTGCGAGTGGGTTTTTCTAACTTTTGAACCAGTGCCCATATCATAAATCTGAGTGAACTATTGAACTCAGAGCATTGAGATTCACCTAGAAAGGGACTAATATTTCCCGACATGGGCCAACTGTGGAATTTAGTTTTTGTCCATAAATAAAGTAATTGAATAACAATTATTTTATTTTCAAATTCTTATAACTCATAAAGGGTAAATCAGATCAGAAATTTGAGAGTACCGTTGAGCTCATGATTACGTGCTTGCCTTTGGTGGGGACTAACCTTGACCAACATAGGTTGTGGGTAAATGTTAATTTTTGGTCTTTTTTGTAAGAAAAATAAAATAACTTATAAAGTTATTTTATTAGATTTTCTTCTGCGTTATGCAGCGACAAGGCGATGCTAAATCCCATTAATGAACCTCATTAATGAATCAGTTTTGTGATTCTCCAATGTGCACACATCTTCCTTATTTAATTAAACAAGGTATTCAAGGTTGAAAAAAAACCCTATAATTCCTATGCCAAATGACAAAGGGAACCTCTCCACTGACAAATGCTAGTGAATCAGATGGCGATGATGACAACCTTGGAGAGAGGATCTAAGACCGGAGATCGATTGACGATGAAAAATGACCGTCCACAAGAAATATACTTTTCCAGGTAGGGGATTGATGCTTTTCTATGGGAATTTCATTTCCTTGTTCTTTCTTTTAAATTAAGAACACAATTTAACTCACGAAAAAGTTAACCTGTGGATCGATTATTCATACGGGAGGGTTAACAATGTGGGATAAAAGGGGATATATATTTTTGTGATTATTCCTCTTTTTTTGGTCCTTCATGATCCTGCTAACAAGAATGTATTCGGGTCTATATGAATAAAGACCAGATCATTTTTTGGGTGTTCTTATATGTAACTTCTTCCCCTCTTTTCTTCTTGTATTCTTCCCATTATTCGTGGCGCAATGAATTTTGGTGGTGATGGTATCTGAGGTCTAGAGGGGAACGCAGCGTCACATCAGTGTATCGTCCTACAGAAGGAGGCCATGGGAGTTGGAGACATCGGGCGGGAAGGGCCGTGGTAAGGTGGGATGCAGCGGCAGACCAGGTCATGGAACCCAGGCTGCTGTGGCAGCAGGAGCTACCGACACTAAGGCCGGTGGTAGACCGGAGGTTGCATGCCCTGATGACACACAAAGGCGGTGGAGGACGCAACAAGTGGGGTCATGTCGGTGTAGTGGGGCAACCCCAGTCAGGAGCCACATCATGGAGAGTGGACCACAACATGCGCTAGCATGCAGTCCAGCGGGGACCGTGTGCAGAGGGAGGCGGCTTGCCTCAGCCGACCACATGTTGCGAGAACCGAATTCTAGAGCGGTGTCAGGTCTGTACCCAAGCTAGCCTGCCAATGTGGGATGGTCCGGTGTAGTAAAATGTGCCGCCTGGTGGCCTGTAATAGAGAATAGATGGCCCACTGATGCGGGATGGTCCAGATAGGAAAATGGGACACTATGTGACCCGATTAGAAATAAACCAGTCTGAATAAGTTGGACCAGGCCGAAAAATTTGGATTGGGTCATAGGGTGACCCGGCGGCCTGCACCCGTGGCCGAACTAGAACAGTTCCCCCGAGTCCCAATTGGCCTGGCGGACCCAGACCTAACAGGTTCAGGTCAGGTCGACCAACCCGGATCAGTTCATGCGGGACCCCCGAGCCGAGTTGTTCAGGTCGGTCTGACCAAGTCGGACCAGTCCCGAACACAACCGGACCCTATTTACTAAAACACCAATACCTTTTAGATTGAGTGTCTGATTGAAGTGACGTCTGCGGCATTGGGAACCTTGCAACGAGACAGTCCTTTGGGAACAATCTAAGTGATATTTCATGGAAATCATGATATGAAATATGGATTGAGGAGTAGATATTCCCAGAATCAAGTGCACTAAAGAGAGATAATACTACAGATGGTTGTGAAATGAATGATATGACGAGTGGACCTCAATCTTCTAGTAGATCCGTAGACTTTAGTGGTCCATCAGACGAGAAAACCTTAATGGTCCAATAGAAAAAAAGTCCTCAGTTGTCCAACAGATGAGCGGACTACAATGGTCCATCAGAGGAGAAGACCACAGTGGTCCAGCAGATGAGCGGAGCCATGTGGTCCAGCATCCATGCAGACCTTAGGGGTCCATTAGCCTAGCAGACCTCTGTGGTCCATCAGACGAGCGGACCTCAATGGTCCAACTGATGAGCAGACCTCAGTGGTCTAGCAACAGAGCAGACCTCAGTGGTCCAACAGGTGAGTAGACCTCAATGATCTAGTAGCCAAGTAGACCTCAGTGGATCATCAGGGATGAGTCCCTCATCAATAGAAGATGATTCAGATTTACAATAGATAAGTCTTAACTTCTATACCTTGAGTTATACCTTGTGTGAGATTTCTTTTCTTTGTGGTCTTGCTGTATGGTCTTGCTGTGTGGTCTTTCTTTGTGGCCTTCCTTTGTGGTTGGGGGTCCCTACTGAGTATTGTGTTACTCACCCCTACACGGGCTTCGTCCACATGTGTTGTGTCTCATGAAATTGATCGATGCTTCGACAGTGACCAGGGTGGTCTGAAAGCAAGTGGTGCTTAGTGAGATGGGACAAATGAGATATACTTATATGGAAACAGAAAACTACCCTCCACCTACCCTTAAGGTAGGGTTTGAGCAGAAGGACCTTGGAAGCCGTACATTCCATTGGGGTTTTGGGCTTGTATTCTATCCCCTATTTACTTTTCAGTTTGTACTATAAATTAAGTAGTTTTCTCAGTGACAGTTGTGGTTTACTTAATGTTTACCTTCCATAGTTTGAGCTTTGTTCATGTGTATAGGATTAAAGAAAAATGCCTTCCCTTTTTTGGGATATGCCTATTTGGTGATAGTAGCCAGCCCCTGACCTATGGAAGGTGGGATTGAGGTATTCACAACATGGTCCCTAAGGGACAGGTCGTGAAAAATTCTATCCAAGTAAAGGTGATCATGTGTACTAAATTTAGTAAGAAATGATTCAATCACCCCATTTTGTAAATACCAAACATTGGTCTTTTTTTGAGAATCTAAAATTGATATCATGGTCAGTGATAATGTGTAATTATAAGGATGAACATATTTGGTTATGGAATCTGGGTGATCATCATCGAAATAGAATTATTTTTTATAGTGAAAGGGCCATGTGGAGGCTATAGGTAATTTTTGGGGATGTTATTATTTACTCTGAAATGAGATTTAGTTCTCATACTATTATTTATAGTGGAGTAGAATTTGGGACTAAAAAAGAGAATTAGACTGTGAGGCACTGATAATAGATTATTCAGAGAAAAACTAGAGGGGATTCTAAAGGGATACCATTAGAGGGGGAGGATGGAGACCACAAATTGTTCTTGGGTGGAGTTGGAGAACTCCCACTAAGAACTTATTTTCACTCCATATTTCTTTATTTTCCCCTATTTTTATTTTATCAATGAAGATTTTGAAAATCTAATCATGATCATGGGATAAAACCAAAATATGTGATTGGAATTATAATGGTTATTAATATAATTTTATTCAAAATCAATGTATTTTTGGAACCTACCATCTAATTCATTTTTTAAATTTATAAATAATGTTTAAATTCCCAAATCAATGAGAACTGTTCTGGATGCATATTTTTTACAAATTGGTAATCTCATAATCTATATGAGAAGATGATATCTCATCGAGGGTAGCACATTTGGATTAGATAAGAAGTTTATCCTAATGAAAAATGGGTGTTGTCATAGCATAGAATATTAGATACTGTAGTTGAGAGATTATAGGACCCACTCACCCACTCTTTGGTATTTTGAGATAATGGGTCATTATCTTATCACTATATCAAGAAATATTTATGCATGAATATAGACTAAAAAATAAACCAATATAATTCAAAAACTTCACTTTTGAATTATTCCATGTTTTCCCTAATTCTCTCCCTCTTTATTATGTTCTTTCTTATTAATTCCCCAATTTCTTGTTCTTTTCACACACTACCCTCATTTTATCCCATCCCATCACTACCTTTTTTTCTATTGACGTTTTCTTGAGAATTTTTTCTTATATTCTTTTTCACACACAAATTTCAAATTTATTCACTATATAATAAACACTATTCACTTCATTATTCATTTTTATCAAGGTTTCTTTAATGACTAATTATCGTCAAATAAAGTTAATGACATATATACCTGGTCAAATTTTGGTTTTATTTCAAGTGAGGGAATGTGAAACAAAGTGAAAAAAATAACTAAAAGGAATATCAACATAAAAATTTGTTGAATATTTTTATGCACAGAAGGTCTACTAAAAAAACATAGATCCTTTTATAAATTTTATAAAAAATCATATAGGTTCTCCAAAACTAAAAACAATACATGAAATAGATGATATTCAAGAATATAGATAGAACATGAATAACTAGGATGATGAAAATCTAAATCACCTCAGCATATAAATGACCTTATAGTGAGATTTAAACATATAGAATTTCACATGATGACTATTTCATGAAACACTTCCGACATTAAGAAGAAAAATTGGTATCACAATTATGATTTACATAGATATATTTTTTTCATGTTTCTATTAATAAATTTAATAGACAATCATGATTCTATTGACTTTATTAGGGGATTCTATTGTGTTCTAAAATAGACACAACTAATAGGGTTGAGGTAAGTATAATTAAAACATAGTGTTTTCCAATTATATTTGAAGGGATGGGATAAGAGTCATTTCTAACAAATTAATGGATAAAGTTTTAATACATGAGAAAAAATAAATGATTTTTTTCATGGAATTTTTCCCATGAGAATGATCACTAAAATAAGGTATAAAATTATTATAATTATTTATGATGAAGGTGATCTATTTCATGATTCGTGGGACAGATTTAGAGGAATATATATGCAATTTATGAATTACTAATTCAATCCACAAATTCTTAGGTTCATGTTTTAAAAAAATATCATCTCATACCACAAAAATTTAGTGGATTAATCTTATAGAGGGGAAATTAATGATAAAACCACTATGAAATTGTTAAATATTTTTAATGTGTTGTATCATCTTTCACAACAGTAATTATACTCAAAATGGTTTGAACCATGATCAAGCCCATGATCCCCAATTTTATTGAAAAAAATATAAATTACACAAAACAAGGATGAAGTGGTAAGAGGAAAAACATGGAAAAAGTCATTAAGAAAAAACGAAAAGAATTTTCCCATTATCTAATGTATTCCCTTCCTTGGGGATTCTGACATCTTCCACTCTAGAGTGATCTATGGATTTGGGTACACCATCTCTTCATCAATTAGTAATTCCTTTTGAGTAACCTCTTATTAAGTGTCTGTTTCACACATGAGCCTCAACCTAGTTGGTGAGGACTTGGAAAGTTCATCCAACAGACCCGAGTTCAAAACTGGGAGGAGACATAATTTCTAGGGGTACTGTAGCAGTATTTTTTGCAGGTACTCTAGCTGGCATTGTTTGGTACTGTAGCAGCTGAAACTAATCATTCGTTCGTGCTTTTGGGCCGCCAGTTTGGGCCTTGGGTATTTTAAGGCCTTCGGGCCACCCAAGGCCTTCGGGCAAGTAAGGATTTAAGGCCCCCTCAAGGACTTTGGGCCACCTCATGGCCTTAGTTCCACATCAAGGCCTTAAAACCACCTGAAATTGTGCTTAATGATCAAACAAACTCTACAAGGAGAAAATGCCAAATGTGGATTTAGATTAGGCACATTCACCAGAGTAGAAGCTAAGCAGTTTGTTAGAAAGAGAGGGTATATAATTGCCATTACGACTATCCTGTGCATGCATAGGAAGCCTAACCAAACAAGCCATATGAAGGTGGAAAGCTAACATCATGATAAAGATTCTAGGGATGAGAAGTTCTATGTAGTTATAGTATGTATATTTCCTAAGACCTACGGGCCATGTAATATCTAAGCCTACATACCTTATAAGGGTTCCACCTCATCCCTTGAAAGGGGGTTATCAAAAATCAATAAAAAAAGAAGGAATTCAGGCCATTCGGGATATTAATCATCTGTTTCATTTACATCAAGAAAAATATCTTTTCTTCCTCCATCTTTAACTTAAACATCCACAAGTGCTTCAGTCTCTCCATGGCCATATTTATAAATTTACAACATTGCATAGTTCCCCCTTGTACTCTCCTTCTAGAGGAAATTAATATACCTTTATAGTCTTGAGGCATATTACATTACTCCATAGATTTTCCACTTCATTTAGATAGGATTCCATGTTATCAAGAATCATTAAGATGTTCATGAATATTAAAAAAATCATTATGGATTTATTTCACCCATCCTGTTTGGGAGAGTATGGAGCAGCAACTTCCGCATAATTTACATGTTGTCAATAAATATCCAATAGATCCTGATTCCTCCTCTAGAGGAATCAATAACCCATATATCTCTATCTTAGACCGCATCGTAATTCACATTCTTTGTCTCAGTAGACATAAAATCCCCTTTAACCTGCACTACACCATAATTATTTTTTCTTTTTTAAAATAATTGTTACTCCATCAAGATAGAGGATTCACCATTATATTCCTTATTTAGTCTTGATTATTTGGAGACTCAATAATTTCAACCCACTTAGATAAAGAGGTCTCCCCATGCCTCCTGATTTCGGTAAGATGCAATAGCTCTCCCACTTCCTGTAGTCCATGAACTTTTCCACAACCACACCAATATAAGAGAGATATCCCCAACATAGAAGACCCCTACCCATATCCTCCTTCTCATAATTTTATTAGTATACATGATTAATAATATGAAGTTTAATTATATAGTTATCCTCATAGAGGCCAATCTTCTTAAAATTACCGTTAATCAAATTTCTATGCCACTGATCAAGAGAGTTTCCAATGCAATAACATTTCAATAAAATATAGATTTCTTTTAAAAATAAAAATAGAACTAAGTATATGTTCTCCAAAAATCAAAATGATAGTTTCTATAAGAGGAGCAGAAAAATGCACTTTAAAGAAGGCCCTTGATAAGTGGACATACCTCACATGCTCAGTTTCAACATCAATTTTAATAGGGAATTCAATTGATGATTCGATATCTCAAAGAATTTAATAATTTTAAATGAAGAATCTCAGTCCCCTAATCTAAACCCATAATTGCATGATCAAGTTTTTACCTTCATAGGGTCAGATATAGGGTCCCAATCTTGGAACTTATGATTTAACAACTTTAGAGAAACAAAATCACAGCCTCATTCTCTAGATTTAAAATTATTTATATGTATGAAAAAGTAAATGGAACACTTATTTATTAATTCCATGATTAATACTTTAAATCCCCAAGTGTTTTGAAGATTTATACATGAATCCTCAATCTTTTAGCGAGGATAACTAGGAACCATCACGATCCGCCCGATTATCTATATTTTAAATTCTGTAAGAAGCTCCTACAAGATTATACAGTTCACCTCAACGATAGAAATTGATCCATTTTTTAATATTTTATTATTCACCACACTCGACTCTCCCTTTGAATCATAGAAAATCCTACAATTGAGATTCTTACTAAAAATATATTTTTTCATTCAGTTCCTTATTGGAACACACCATCACATCTCTCACTAGAACCTCCTTAGGATGATTCAAAATACCTCGTTCATAACACCAGTGTTAACTGAAATCATTAAGGGACCAATGAACGTGTTCCTTGGGTCAAAATACATATAAAGATGAAACTATATTGAAGAAAAATTATTTAACAAGATCTACCTAAACAAGAGAACTCAAACTTGTGTCTTCATATATATCACAACACTTAATCTAAATAATAGTAAAAATTTTAGCAATTAAAGTAGTCATATCCAGTGAGATCTAAATTAGTCCACAGGGTTATATAATTAACATACATAAAAAACTATTAGGGATAAATTTAACAACTGTAGTAAGTTTGGGAATTCACAATCAAGATTTTCCATTTTTTAAATTATACCCCAGACTCTAAAAAATTAAAATATTTATGGGTATGTTCATATAACTAAAAAAGGGATAAACCATTATCAAACACATATAACCAGGTTATAGGAACCATCTGAACCATTTAGAGAGAGGTAAATGAGTTCATTTTCATATTTCTCCCCAAGATTCCATCAACAACCCCAGTTTTAATTCCAAACCCATCCAAGGGATGCAACATCATGTTCTCGTGATGGAGTAAGGGGTATATTAATATAGTCAAATTATAGGATTGATGAAATGAAAACCCAAAATGATTTTTATAATGTTAAATTTTAATCCAAGTTAAAAATAATAAAGTTATAAATAGAGATAAAATCTACAGATTCTCGAGGAAGATATGAGGATAAATTTTTGAGAACAAATGAATTGATTCTAAGGTGGAATATTATGGCTCTAATAATAAATAGTGGTCTTCAAAGCTACCTCAATGCTGAGAAAGATCCCAAATATTCAAATTATGGACATATGGATAAACTAGTAGCCAAAAATAATTAAAATAAATAGTTTAGAAATATGGATAAACCCACTATAAATCCATCGAATCCTATTTCATTAGTTGAAAAAATGAAAGGAAAAGAATTTAAAATCATATAAAAAAGGGAAAAAGATTATTGGTGATGAAACCGATAGAAGTCCTAATTTTTTTTTCAATTATACACCATATTTAGTTTCCCTAAAAGAATAAAAAAGTTGGATCACGAAGGAAAACGTATTAAATTTATAAAATATTATAATAAACAACAAATTACTATTCCTTTACAATATAATTAATCCAAATTACATGTTATCTAGTATCAATGAGAAAAATATATTCAAATAAATGAATATTTCAAAAAAAACTACTTACCATCTCATAAGGGAGTGCAATGCTATCCTACATTATATGATACCACTTAAGCTCTAACACCATGGATATATTGTTATCCCATTCACACTATGTGATAATAGTATTATTAATTATAGTGTGCAATTGTTTAATATATGCACCTGATTTCATTTTACTTGATAAAAAATTTGAGGTTATGAAAACCACAACCCCCAATGTTTTTTTTTCAATTATTCAGTCAGACCTTTAATCATTAAAGCAAGAGGGTTGATGATTTGTTGGTGTGACTAGGGAAACTATAATTTCCTACTAATTTTCTCATTCTGGATATTGAGTGTGACATGGATATTCTAATTATTAGGGGTATGAATTTATCAGCCATATTTGGTTCTCCCATTGATGTTTATAATGTATTACTAAATTTTAAATATAGATACCACTGAGAATAATTTTATGTTCTTAAAAATGACAAGGGATCTTCCTGAGGAGAGAATTAGTCAAGAGTTGATCTTCTTGAATGGGAGAATTAATTTAATTAGTATGATGAATTTAATAGGAAATATATGGGTAATGGAATCCTTTTAAATTCTAACATTGACACTTTTTATCTTGTTGAGAATGAAAAAGATGAGTTTTTTGAAACCATTCCATTTTGGGAAAGAAAACTTGACCCCATATTCATGATCCACTTGGATGAGCAATCTTAATTTACTGAGATTATATAATTTCTAGGAGAATTTGATGATACTTTCTTAGCTCCAACCACGTAGGTACTTTCTATAAATTCTAAGGGAGATATTTTGAAACAAGTTGACGACTTTGTAAGGGGATATATTTTAAAACATGGCATTCCTTTATAGAGTAGTGAATTTTTATGTTCTGATAATAACAAGGAAAATATTATCACTATTCTTGAAATATAGTATATTTTTAAATTTCAAAAACTCCTTAGTAAAAACTTTAAATTTACTTTACCACTTAATCCCAAGAGTCTATATTCTTATGAAAAACATCGCAATCTAGAACTCTATCCACTTCTGTCCCATTTTAAATCTTATTTTCTAGGTGAGTTATCTACACTCCATATTATCATCTTTTCTTGATTAGAGTAATGTCAAAAAGAATCCATATTCTCTATATTAAGTATTTCAGAATATATGTTAGACTGGTGAGGGTATAATTCATCCCTACTAAATACATAAAATCCCCTTGGAATTATAAAATTAACCAAGGGATACATATGACAAGGAACCAAAACATGGTAGATGTTCTTAGAGAGTAAGTGATTAGATTACTATATTTTGGGATTAGTTTTCCAATTTTGGATATTACCTGGGTGATCCTTGTCCAATTTTTTCCATCAAAAATTCAACTGAAATTTTTAATAAATGAAAAAAATCAACAAGTTCAATTTAGGATATCAAAAAAATTTCAATGAATTCACCGATTTAAAGAAAATGAATACTTCCACTAGGAATGACTATTTCCCAATTCCATTATTGGGAAAATTTTATAATTTTTTTTTGAGTGTGATGTATATTTTCTTCATAATGAATAATATGCTTACAACCAAATTCTAATAGCTCACAAGGATTATGAGCAGAGTACTCTAACTAGTCCATTTTTGGAATTTTCCTACCGATTAATTACCTTGGTCCTATGTGGTGTCCCGTCTACTTTTAAAAAATACATTTTTGATATTTTCTATTAATTTTTGACATGATAATTGTTACATTTATGGATTATTTTTCAAAATTTAGAACTATTTTTGAAAAAACCATGGATAATATAGAATGTTTTTTGGATAGATGTTAGGAAACGAATATTGTGCTAAACTAGTAAAAGTGCCAACTCAAGGTTATAGAGGTAACTTTTGGGTTATAATGTTTCCAATATAGGTATTATGGTTTACAATTATAAAATTAAGGTAATCTAGAAGATTCACCTTTATGAAAATATGATAGGAATTATAATCATTTTAGGAAATTCAAGACTCTACATGATATTAATTAAGTAATTTTCAAGAATCACAAGCCCTTTATTCTTGATTCAAATTAAAGATACCCCATTCCATATTGAAGATATTTTGTTAGAGTTATTTAACATTATTATAGAGAAACTCATAATGTCAACCATTTTCCCTATCCCTAACTGGAAGTTACTAATTGATTTTATTTGTGGTACTAATCATGTGGTTATAGGTTTTTTGGGAACATTTAGAAAATTTCGTTTCATGTTGTTTATTGTTATAACCTTATTTTTAATTATGAATAAATTAATTACACTAAAACTAAAATGGAGTTGAATTTTGAGATATTTACTCTCGATAAGTATAGAAAAAACAATATTTGTTCTAAGGTTATAACTTTCACTAATCAACATAATCTTAAATATCACATGGATAAAATTTAATTCGAACCAAGGCTCATAGGATAAACACTTTAGTTTATGGAGTTTAATTTGGATGTTTAAGTTAAAAAAGGATCTATGGATGTTGCTTTTGAATACCTATCCCATTTACACAATCCCTAACATGGAAAACTAAAATAAATTAACAATTTATTCCCCACTGAGAAACATTTTTATACTTTGGTGGAGAAAACTACTTGGTATGAATACTATTCCATTATTATTGGTGTATATGTTATTCCCAACAAACTTTCACTCAAAAAATATGAATTTTCTATATGATCTGAAAGTAAATTATTTAGAAGATCCTCTCAAATTTCAGATATGTTTTAACGGTATATTTATTATTTGTGTTCCTAAGGAGGAAATGATACCCTTACTTGAGAGCTTATATCCATAATTGTAGGCTGAAAAACATATACGAGAAAGGATTTATAAGAAGTTATTACTTATTGGCTTCTACTAGCTTATATTTTTCAAATATTATAAGAGTATTGTAATAGAATATTACAGTTTTCATGTACTGGTAAATTATGGAAGAATGATGAAGTTCCCACTTAATGGAATTATGATGGTAAAATATTTCATTGATATTGGATATGACTTTATGGGGCCACTTCTATCATCATATGGGAATCTGTATATATTTATTATTATGTATAATGTGCGTTACTAGTTTTAGGTAGTTTGTCTTCCAAAAAAACACATTTTTTTAGTGTTTTCATGTTTGTTAAGAATAATATATTTTAATTATATGGAGTTCCAAAAGTATTCACCAATGAAAAATATACTCAATTAAACAATTATAACTTCAATGATTTAATGGGATAATAAGGTTGTGAATACATAACAAGTACAACATACCTACCATAATATGCAGGATATGATTAAATCTCAAACAAAGATAATAAAATAATCCTTATAGGAGACATTTTCATGTTCTAGGAAATTCTATCCAGTGAAATTGGGTAAGTATTGTTTGGATTATAGAACATATTATAATAACCCCATAGATATGTTTTTGTAGAGATTCTTTTTTGGAATAACTATTCATTATCCTGTGGAGTTTCTTCACTAGTCTTTTGGGTTAGTTAAGGCCCAAATAAAAGATTTAAAGTCAACTTAAGAGAGGTGGATTCTCGATCTAAGTGAGATTCATGAAATTATGATGTAATCTTATCAGAAAAAAATTAACAAAAAAACAAATACAAAATACTTTTAAATATGTATTATCAATAATAAGGAATTTAGTTTTATACATGGTTTTTTTTTCAATTCAAGACTAAAAATTTTCCTTGGAAAAAATTTTACTAAGTGTTCTAGACTACTCAAAAATTTGAGAGTGCTTGACAATGGTGCTATTGAGCTAGTTGGGGAAAATAACATCCAATTTAAGGTAATTTTTTAAAGAATAAATAATTACTTTTAGGAAAAAACAAAGGGAATGTTATTCATCTCCTTTTTTGAATGTTGATCAATTATTGATGTTTATATAAATACTCTATACTTAGTTCTTCATGGGACTCAACCCATGTTTCAATGTGTTGTGTTATTATTTTTATTTTGTGTT
The DNA here is from genome assembly GCA_963277665.1 of Viscum album. Classification (NCBI taxonomy): domain Eukaryota; kingdom Viridiplantae; phylum Streptophyta; class Magnoliopsida; order Santalales; family Viscaceae; genus Viscum; species Viscum album. Next base: position 913,382,930 of record OY728164.1, on the reverse strand, counting down.
GAATAAATATAATACAACTAATTTTATTCTTACTTCTAATATTCTCCACCTTGGTTCTTCAAGAAGATAAAACTACCATAAAATCCATTAGTGAATAATTCGAAGTGAATTTTAATGGAAAATAGGGTCCTATTACAAGATATGTCCAGATAAAAATTCCCATAACATTATCCTATGTTTAATTTAATTATCAAATATATCTAGTTTCATTTTACTACATTATTTTTTACATATGTATGAACTAAAAATTTCGAAAATGAGGTACTTATTAAAATAAGGGACTCAGTGTTGGACTAAAATGAGATGATAGAGTATTCACATTCTGGGGAGTATACTTTTAAAATATGTAAATTTTAATTCTAAAAATTCATGAAATATATAATGGGGAATTTTCCTTGATGTTTTGATAATTTTGAATCAATTTTCATGAATTGTTGTCTATTTACTTGATTAATATTTTATTGAAAATAAATTTTAAACAGAATATAAAACATGCTTCCACACATAAAATAACATTATATTTAAAATGGTTCTTTTTTTAACAATATTCTTTTCCATGTTTATGTTTTATTATAATTTAGAGAACTTTTGAATTCCTAAAAATAATCAAAAGAATTAAATTTGAAAAAAAAATGAAAATAGTTTTCCATGTGTGAAAAATGGGTTGTTTTCTCACATAAATATAACCCATTAAATAAAATTTGAATTGCTAAATTGAAAATTTGGTTTGAATGAAAATACTTTCCTATATTAATAATAAAGATTGGGTATAATGTTTCTTTTTAAATATTGTATGGAAGGGTATTTCATCATTATTTAATACGAATTGAATATCTATAAATTATATATTACTAAAAGAAATTCAAAAAATTCACATTTTTTAGAATCATGTTATGATGTTTGAAAGGAAAATATTCTCCCTTCTTTTAAAAATATAAGTTTTCTATTACATCTCTTGGGTTGGAAAATAAAAATTCAATGTGTTCAACCTATGTAATAATTTCATATTCGGTTAAATGGTTTAAATGAGATTGAATATTTTAGAATTTCATGGGTGATGAATATGTTTCCCACTATTTTTATAGAAATACCATTAGAAAAATATAAAATAGAGTGTGATAGGTAAAATTTTGGTTGAATAGACATTATAACTCTTGGAAAATTGATATTTTTCCTTGAACCAAGTAACATAGCCTAAGTGAAATTGATCACCAATAGCATCCAAATCAATGGAGATTAATATTTTTAATTTTAATTTTGCATAAAAAAGTTAATTATAATCCCATATTAAACCTTTAAGAAAATTAAACTAGGTTTGTTGTATACATAAAAAAAGTCATAGAAAATTTCAAAGAGTGATTTTCATAGTGCTACACACATATTCGTGTTTAGGAAAAATTAACTAAAGTGCCTTTTTCAAAAAAAAAATTCATTATGTTGGGGGGAATATTGAACCAATATTAATAATGTGACTACTAAGAAATTAAAATTAGTTTCTGACGGTGAAAGTGGTGTTACCTCAGTAAGGGTATATTGTGCTAAAAGTTTCTTTACATAGTAAATAATAGTAAAAACATGTCGAAACATGTTTAAGTTTTAATGGTGGAGGGAGGCCTGACATTATCTCTTTCTCCACACCATTATTTATTTATTTTTCCTTAATCCCAGAATAATGGAGTGAAATTTTTGAAGAGTAATTTTACATTACAATAATACCACTCTCATTACATATAAAATGATCTCACTTCCACTCCATTTATTAACCCATTTAGATGCGATTACTTGTGAAAACAACACCTCTCATTTATAATAAATACCCTCTATATTATATTGAATATATATTCTCCCAAAAATACCATGCTATGGAACCTTACATAACTAAAAAATAAAGAACTTACATGGGAGTGGTAATACTCTCAACATGGATTTTCTATGTTCTTTTCTACTTCTACAACAATAAATTTCCCTCTATACCTTATTTTATGATAAAATCTATATTTTAATTATTCTTATGTGTTATTATTCTAATTTAATTCTAATATTATATCTTTATCCAAAATCATTGTGAAAAATGAAATTGGAGTCACGAGGTTTGCATGCTACCACCTCCATGAATAACAAGTTTTGTTTTCTGAAACCACATAAAATGGGTATATTTAATAATGTATTTTGAATATGAAACTGATATTTTTTACATCATTAATATTTTTTAATTATAATATTTTAAATTATATAGGTTATATCTACAAGATATCGTTATAGTATCTCTCACCATGTAAAATGGAATTTGCAAGGAAACATTCTTAATTTGTATTTATTTGGGGAAATGCTTGGAAACTATATATATATTGTTATAAAGTGATAATAAAATTCATAATCCTCTACAATTATATATATGTAATAATTTTATATTACAACACCTATTACCACAGTCAACAAACTGATATTATTAAAAACAAATTAACGGAATAACCCCGAGTAGCCGATGTAGGTGAAAAATATATTTAATATATAAAAGATAATAAATGAAACGTAGAATATTAAATAAAATAAGTTTATGGGCTATTCATTTGATGAATTAAATTTATTTATTCTGGATGTTAGAAAAAATTACGAAGTAAATTCAAACAAGATTTAAGGGTTCTTCTGTATCACCCTCTCTAAATATTAGTTAGACATTTTTTTTATTTTTCTCCCTTATATATAATCTTCCTCTCATGAAAATATTATTTTTTGTGTATAGGTCACTTAAATAAATTAATTGTTAAATATTAGTTTCATTTTTGTTGTTTTACATATTTTTAGTTCCCATAGAAATTCCCATTTCTAAATAAAGATAATTTGTGTGGGATTTTATATTTCTTATTGCATGTCAATAATTATCCACAAAAAATGTTTTAAAATATTAGTAGCCTATAAAAATAATTATTAATTTGTTGAGAAACCTATTATTTTAATTTTAGTTTTATGTAAAATAATAATATATTTCTTTCTTTAAATATATCCTTTACTTATTTTATAAAGAATCACCAAAACGGTTCACTTATTTTCTTTTTTATCCAAGATCCTTCTAATAAATTTTCTACATTGGAAGTCCAAGACCAATACATATGTCCATATTTTAATTATGAATGTTCGGAATGATTTAATTATTACTTATCTTTTTAAAGTCCATGATTAATCATTTAGTTAATCCTTGTATTATAATTATGAAACTGACTTCCTTCTCACGAGATTTATAATCCTTTTTCTTTATGTATAGTTTCTTTTACTCATAAGTCACATATATGTATTTATATATTATGATTTTCATAATGTTAATGGTGGGATCATTATTTTATATCCCCCCAATGAATTAGTCAAATATTTATATCTCATGAGATTTTAGTTATGGGAATATGGGGATAAAATAACCAACCATATAGATTTTTACACTATGTTTTTGGGAATAGGGAGTGAACCCAATCCACCATGGGACATTGTATAAAACGTTTATGGGAATGGAGACTTAACCAAATAAACCATAGGGATCATTCCACTTTATGATTATGGATTTGGGTGTGACCCTTGACTTTTTATTATTATATCATGTCTTCAGTAGTTTCCACATATTCCATGATTCCATGATCTTATGATTTAATAAACTTATGAAATGTTTCCATGCCTTTGATCATTTACTTTGTGATATCATTTTATTCTTATCGAATCTAATGTTATGATTTGTTCCTATGTTTATTCCCATATAAGGTTTTATTTCTCACCCATTTCATTTTTTATTTTCCTATTGGTATCCAATATAGTTTTATAAAAATCTATGTGAATTAGGATCACTATATAGAGTTTTAAATAAATGTTTTTTAATATTTAACCTCTATATCCTTTGCTTATTTTATTTGAAATCTATGTGAAAAACTATGAAATAAATTTTTTTCTATGTCTTGGGTCACCATATATGTAATATAATGAGTGTTTTATTTATTTTAGATATGTATAATATTTTTTATAATATTTAGAATTATAAGGTAAAGGCTGTATATAATCACTCAAACTATTGGAATTATTTCCTTACATATATAAATGAGGAATTTTTTGAAAGTATATATATATATATATTTCAAGAATTATTTTTTATGAATCATTAGATAATTATGAATAATTGTTATTATGAAATATGATAGTAACTATTTTCAACAAAAAGTGAAAGGGATTATGGACTATTGTATCCCATACATAGTGATGTACATCGACCAATGAACCCATAAGCGAGTTATTTTTTTATATAAATTAGTGTTTTTGTTGAATAATTTGTTTAGTGGGGTTATATTTTTTTTATAAAACATAAGTATGAATATTTTTAAAAGCTCAAACTATTTCTAAAAAAATACAAAATCTACTAGGTATGATTATTATGATTCTTTGTATAGATCATGGTGGTGAATACATAAGAAATGAACTCATAACTCATCTAATAGATTATGTAATTTTTTTAAACTCACTCCTCTTGGAACACCATAATGGAATGTTTTATTTGAATAATGTAATCATTCCTTGTTGGAATTTTTTTTCTAAATGATGATTTTATGTGAGATTCCTATTTCATTTTGGGAATATGATTTAGAGAGTACTTATATTCACATAAAATACATTACTTCTAAATTAGTCAAAAAGAATAAATAAATTATATGATTTTGTAAACACATTACTTTTCCATTTATGAGGAATATGGGTCGTACATAATTCACATGATGAGTGTCTTCAGAAAAAATATCCTAAAATCTTACACGTTCTTATTTGTTTATTATTCCTTTGAAACAAAAAGACATTATTTTAATAATTCTATTGAGAAAAGTGTTAATGTCTTGATTTTTTATATTCCATCAGAAGGAATTCATCCATAAAGTAGTTAGTGGAAGGAAATTTTAACAAAGGGATTTTCAAGGCTAAAAATAACGATTTCAGCCTAAAACAAATATTGATCCAGTTCAATAAAGAGTTGTAAATAAAGAATCAAGTCATGTTACATAACAACCTCAATGGTCATGTAGTATTTTTCAGGATCCTTAGATATATGGATTTCTTATAGAAAATTATGATTATTTTACAATTAGAGGTCATGAACCCATATCCTATCATGAAGACATTTAGAGTTATAATTTTGAGAAATGGTTAAAATCTATTGAATATGAGATAGAATACAAGTATACTAACCATGTTTGGAACTTGGTTAAGGAACTTTAATGGGAAATATGCATAGGTTATATGTATATTTTCTACAAGAAAATTGACATTGATGATTTAATTAATACCTTTAATGAATTCCTCATATCAAATATTTAAAAATATATTCATGGAATTGACTATGAATAGACCATTTCACTATTCATGATGATACAGTCCATTCAAATTATGTTTTCCATAATATATCATTGTGATTGTGAGAAAAAATGGTTATATCTCAAAAACATATTCCTCAATAGAAATCTGACTGAGGAAATTTATATGAATTAGTCCACAGATATTGAAGTTCCAAATGATCCTACTAATGATTTCATGTTTTAATGGTTCATTTATGTAATAAATAATTCTTCTTGGAGTTGGAATATCTAGTTTGATAATTTCATCATGGTTTTTGGTTTAATCAATTCTGTGGATGATTCTAGTTTATATAAAATGTTTTATGGGATTAAAATTGTGTTTTTAATATTATATATTGATTATATACTTATTACCGGAAATGACTTCTTGACAATTTACATTGGAAATATGTAGCTGGGTAAATGTTTCTCAATGAAATGCATATATTATGTTGTAATATAATCGACATGATGGTATATAATAACATATATAAGTGGTCACTTTGATTGATATAGAATATATATATTGTAAATGTGCTAAAACAATTATCACGGGGAACTCCCAGAATGGGTTTTCATTAGTGTTACATTACATGAGTATCTGTAATATTTTATATCCTTCTAAATAATTAGAAAATGGAGAAATAATTCACTATGTTTCTCCCATATAATCTATCATTTATGCCTTATTGTATGGTTCTCATGATGTTTCATATAGTTTGAACATAACATGAAGTAACCAACCCCATACAGGTAAGAGTAATCAGATTAATAAAAATATAATTCTTTTGTAATTGACTAATAATGTTTTCTTGGTATTTAGAGGAGAGGATGAGATCTTTGTAAAGGGTTATGTGTATGATAGTTTCTGATATGAAATGGAAGATATTATGTCTCAATATGGATTTATGTTTTTTTAGAATGTGGGATCGTCAGTTGGAAGAGTTCCATGAAAGAATCCATAGTGGAGTCAACAATATAGGATGAGTACATCACTGCATTAGATGATGAAAATTAATATTTATAGAACCTAAAAATGTAGGGTTTCCTTGAATCGAAGGATAATTGATCTATATTATGGAAAAATGGTGGTTTCACATAGGATAGTGAACCAAATTCTTACCAATGGTCAAAAAACATATTTCACAAGTACCATCTCATATAGAATATCAATTATAGGGGAAATGTAAATATAATTCAGGTGGATACTTATGATAATGTAGTAGATCCAATGATGAAACCATTACCATAACAATAACATGAAGGAAATATAGAATATTCAATTTTATAACTCATATTAGGTTGGTTGTAATTGTTATAAATGTGTCTAGTTATCATAATAAAAGAAATATACACACATCATTCATTAATATGTGCATTAATTTAATTAAAATGAATGGTCATGTGATAATATCCACTAAATGTTTGACATTGCGTTATGTCTATCAAATTAACATCAAGGAGTATTATTTTTTAGAAGATATGATAAGATTATATTGAATAAAAACTTATACTCATTGTAATGATATTTACTTGATATATGAAGAATTTATCCATGATATATTATGTTGAGACTTATTACATTGACTTATACACTAAATTATATCTCATGGAATTCCATATAGTCATTAATATTCTTAAGGTTGTATTCTTAATGTCAACCCTTCTTACCCAAGTATAGTGATATAACTAGAATAAAAACACTTCTACATAGATAACCTACTCATTCAAGTCATTCCACAAAAAAAATCACTGGGTGGTTCGGTATATTGTAAAAAATGTCATCGGTATGAGAAAAACTATGATCATAATTTTCCACTTATATGACAAGAAATTAAATCTAACCCTTGATTGAATTCAACTATCGATATCAATTTACATGTTGTTTTCTTCACATATTATGTGATAAACTACTTGGATAAGTATCCCTAAATATAAATTTACAATAAATGAATGACATGTGTTTTATTAATCAACATGGAAGTTGGTTTTAGAGAATCAATAGAATTTGAGAATCCTATACTATATTTACAAGTTCCATGACTAGTGGCAAATTGATATCATGAAAAAGTGGATTATGTAGGTATTGATACGATGGATATGATATATCTTGTGGTACACATGGTATCATATATATTTCATTTTTATTTCAAATACTTCTAAGAAATGTCAGATCACCTAACATATCTAAATAATCTCACATGCATTCACAAAGGGTTGTGATTTTTTTCATAATGTCCATATAAGAATATAATGCTAGCAAAATATTTTTGGATGTGCACTAAAATGTGAAAGAATAAGGTGAATGTACACAAGCATTCAATACAAGAAGTAAATATATGTATCATATGATATTGTATATATATATGATGTATATTTATTACATACATATGTGGTGTGGATATTTACATGCATGTGATGCATGAATATAATATATATATATATATATATATAATATAATAGGAATATTAAATTAAATATACATGATATATATATTTTACAATTTTATGTGATATAACACTCTCATAAAATGTTTCATTTATTTTTATAAACCAATGGTTGCTTATTTTAAGATTTTTTTAATAATTAAAGTGAGTTAAATGAATAATACCCAATAAATATTAATTCATGATATTAATTACATAACATAAGTTATGGGAATAACCATGATAAAGATAAGTGTTCAATTTTATTAGGTAGGTGGTGCTGGTCGGGTTCGTTTGATGTAATAAAGACCATAAGTTTCCTAGAATGTAACTGAAACTCTCTTCTTCACAAAATATTGTTCATCATTTTAGTGAAGGTTATAATTAAACTTTTAGATTTTAGGTATCCACTTAATAAAATATTCTATCTATTGTATAGTGTAATACCTCAAAGGTTGGTAGAATATTTTTTTAGTTAGTTATTATAATAAAAAACAATCCATTAAAGAATAATATTGAATCCATTATTATTCAGGAAATCCTAGTGCTATGATTTTCTGTAATTCAAAAAAATTATTTCTTTAAGATATATCCTCATGTGTTTATTGTATTTGTGGATAAAAATGATCATAATATTACCATATTAAACCCAACAACTTCTCCCACAACTTTTTGGGGGATAATTTTAATGTAGTTCAACATTGTGGTCTCGATTGGTGGATAAATCAAGGGAGGTCGAATCAACATTTACTTTAATTCCTCAAAAGAAAACCAATAATCTATTGAAAGGAAAATTCGTCACATTTAAAAATTAATCTATAATGTAGATTGGAAAGATTACTAAAATTTTTTATGAACCTCCTTCAAAATCATGCATTTCTTAGAAAAGTAATCATATTCATCACATAGATCGGATAAGGAAATTCATTTATCAAATCAATAAGAAATATATCCACCTTAATTAATTTTTTTTAAATAAAATTTCAATATAGTTTTCCTTTTTTACCATTAAATGTTCATTTAAAAATTTATGATAGGTTTTTTTGTATAGGTTTTCAAAAAACTATCAATGTTTTTAAAAAATGATAAAATGAGTTTAAAAAATAGTGAATTAATCCACAAATAATTCCAACAAGTATTCACTTATACCAGTGAAGATAAATACCATGAATCACAAAGATGTACCTAGTACATTTTTTAGTTTAAATGGAATACTTTAATAATAAAATCTTCAATTAGGTTATGTAAGTGTAGTTTAATCTCTATCATCTAGAGAAATTAGAGCCTAGAAGTAACCTAAAAATATATCAAAGAAAAAATACTGAGTTTTTCTAACTAATCATTAAAAAAAATTCAATAAAGTGAATGGGGAAATAATGATACCTAGTTACCTGATTATACTTCATATAATCTATATGAAATCACCAACTAGTGTAAATTCTCAAAGGAATCAATTAATTTTTTTAATTCTTGACAAAGGTCATTCGAGTATTCATATGAGAAATGTGTGTGGTACTAAATCATTGAGAATATAAAATGTGGTGGATTGTTTAAGGTTCCATTTCAACATAGATGTATTTAGAATTCTAGATATTAGCCTAATAAGTATAGAATTTTCATCATGTTTTAATTAGGGTATACATATTATAGAATTTATTCCTATGATATCTATATCACTCTATCCCAGTTACTGAAATATTTTCCTAAAACCTTATACCAATCTTTTTTCTTGGTATAGGGAAAATATTCTATAAATATATACTAAAAAAATTTTCTATTATATGTGGTGAAAAAATAATATCTTCATGTAGATATTGAAATTTAGAATTTTTGGATTTTTTATAGATGAAATTAGACACTAGTTTCTCACTCTGAATCTTGTGTTTCCAACACAATATATGACATATCAGTTTCATAAACATTAAACAATCAAGCACATCTATCATAGATTTTATGTGTTACCATTCATTCTAAAATGTAATGTTTTTTTCAAATTTCATATATTTTCTTATATATATATTTTATTCCTTCATATTTTTCACAATTATTAAATTCCTCTCAATATACATATGTTTTCACTAGGAAAAGTTGCATTATTTTGGGTCAGTGTGAAAATAGAATTCTCCTCATGAGGGAACTTTATGGTGTAAAATAATTTATTTGGACAGTGCCTTTTCACCACTCTATATTGAGAATCCATTAATATACATTGATTATGGTCTTTTTTGTATTTAAAGATGGATGACCAAAGATAATGGTTTATTTTACTATAATACTATTATCCTATATTTTTGGTAGATATAATTCAACTTTAGATATTTTTTTTACTTAGACCAACTCATATTCTATAAATCTTGTTGGAAAATCTGTGGAAGTGAGAGTGAGTTTAGTCACCACTCTTATGTGTTTTATAAAACTGAAGAATGAGTGAGGCATTAAATTAATTATGGATCCAAAATCAGATAAAGAGTATTTAAACATTTTATATTTTATTATTAAAGGGATTGAAAATATCCCAAGATCATGACACTTAGTATGTATTTATGGGGTGATCAATGAAGAGAAACTTTTTCCCAGGATTATACTTTCTTTCCATTAAAATATTCTCATTTTGGTACAAAGATTCTTAATTATAATGGAATATTTTTTAATTTTTTTAATATATTCTAGGAGGAGGATCTTGATCACTATATTCAAAAATATTTACAAGATATATATTTGACATTTCTTCTCTTGTATCTTCTCTTACAAGATAATTCTTGTTGGTAACAGAATTACGAGAGCATTCTTATTCCTTTACTATTTTTAGAAGGGTCTCACTAGAATCCTTTTATTATTTATTTAATTTTAACTCTCCAGAAATTTCCTTATTGATTTATTCATCTTCCACAATGTTTGGTTCATCAATGATGGGTTAGTTTTATCTAGTATCAAGTATGTTCATGGGATGATTCTTCTAGACACATCTAGTTTTCACCATGTTCACATATCCTTTTGAATTTTAGGATTGGATAAGGTTGTATATTTTTAGGTTTTTGGATAGTATCTATTCAAGGATCCCAATATAGTTATTTAATTGATTTAAATTATTCCATATGTCCTCAACCTATGAACCTTTTTAGTTCTCTATATGCATTTTTGAACTGGTAGAGTGTATCTCAAAAGCATTATCTTATAAAAAGGGGGAAATTATTTGTATGTAGGCTGAGTTAATTTATTTATGTATTGTTTTTTAAAGGATATAGGATGTTGGTATTAATACTACTAAGGAGGTATCCATTTATTTTTTTGATTCCCAAATCCATATTGGACCTTGGAAGAGTCCATCTATCCAAGATTTAACTCTATATATTGTGTCTGTAGATTAATTGCTACATAACAATCCATTTGTTATAATTCAAAAAATTATTTCGTAAAATGAGTAAGATATGAACATAAACCTCATATAATTTTTGGTGCTTATAGATCAATAGATTATTTTAAGTCCAATTTTCTAAAAATCGTGGTTACTTCCTCTAGTATTGACTCTAGTAAGGGGGTCAACAGTTCTCACATCATGTAATACTCAAGTACAACTACCTCTTATACTGAACTGCTGTGAATTTTATCTAGTATTTTCAGTGATTCCACAATCCTCCGTGATTGTCTTGTCAGTAAGTGATTCTTCAGATGATGCACCATATAGGTCCCAATCACTATTAAGAGGAATTAATTAGAAAAGACAATGATCAAAGGCTCTTCAATGGATTGAGGTGGAAACATTGAATGAATATTCATGAATCTATCACCTTATTCAAAGACAATATGTTATGATTATTTTTATGGGATTTATTTCTTTTTAGAAAAGTCTTATTTTAGAGTTAAAGATGAATATTTTTAGAAAAATTCATTACAGATCATTCGAATCAATTATTTGAGTGGGATACAATCTAATATCTAATATTTTACCACTCTACCTAATAAAAAATGGAAAAACACTTTAATTTACTTTTTCCTCAACAACTCAAAATGTATTAATAATTTAGAAGTCCTTAGTGAACTATTTAATTTTCATTGTTGGGTATTCACTTGGATGAACATGAAATCATAGAAGAAGTTCAATTAATCCAATTTTCTATTCAAACACATCTTTTTTCGAAGGAATATAAATTTTATTTTTTGTTTTAATGAAATGAGGTATATAGAGGTCCCTAAATATTTGGTTTGGGCTTCCAACCATAGTAGAATGTTCATAATGAACACCTTGGATATCACTATATTTTGATAGGGAGAATTATTAGAAATCAGGTTGTAAGTGTTTTTTTCTATGAATTGTTAGTAGAGTTATCCCTGTTGTAAATTCAAGAGAAACCCTGGTCTATAGATGATTTGGTCCAAAATATATAGTATTTTCTATAATTCCACCCTAGAAATAGTGTTATGTTTTTTAAATACCTATCATTGGGTAATATAAAAATACTTTTATAATGGTATGTTATGATAAAAATAGTATATTAGAACCATTTAAGTTCTCTCCGTAAAGGGGTGCATGGAATTAATTTTAATTTTTTTATAAAATGTTTTGTAATTTTTGTATTTATTTTGAATGTAAATTCAATTAACATAAAGAAATATTTTGAAACCCATATGTTGAAATGTTATTTTTATAGGTTTGGATCTCGGATTGTAATGGTATCATGGTATTTCAAAATAGATCCAATTATTTTCATAATAATTTATAAATGAACTGAGCCTCAATAAATTCATCAATCACCCAAATATTATAGTTATTTTGAAGAATCAATATAATGTGATCAATACTTTGTTTGTATCCCTTATTGTGTGTATGAGAAGTATCTAAGTGAAAAATATTACACTACTTCTCAATTACCTAGGAAAGTCCTTATTGGGTCATGGTGATATTATGAAACCAAATATCTTTATAATACAATAAAATCATGTTCCAATTATATCTAGACACCCACACCTAACTCTATATTATTCCATCATATATGTGTTCTACTATGTATTTTTAGAATATATATTTTCAATTGAGTTAGTATAAAATGAGAAAGTAAAAAAATTAAAACAAAATCACATTAAATGTTTTAAACATCCACTAAATATAGAAATCATTCAACAAAAGAGAGTTTTATTCAATAAGAACAAGACTCAAGAATCCCAATCAGTTTTCAACTCCTTTTGTGACCAATGATGGTTTTTACCCCACCATATGAGTGATAAAAACAATTATAGGGAAGGGAGTGTTATATATATAGTATACATATAATAATGAACCATATAAAATATTTGATAAAAACATCATGGGACTCTCATTCTTCCTTATTATCCAATTCTCTTCTATGGAGCCTCTTATACCCTTCAATAATTAGTTAGTAAAACCCTACATGATCTTTAATCATTTACAATTTGAATGTTTTATCTTTCCTCACTACCTTCTATTGAAATCACATTCTTCAAATATCTATATAATCCATATTTGTATGATTCCATTTTTTTAGATGAAATATCACTTATATAATTTTATTGATAATATAAACTATATGCACAACTATGATTAATTTTTATGAATGATGATGTGCTATCATAGGGACTCATATTATAGTTTATTGCACCCTCTAGAAAAATACATGTACACTGTAATACATTGTATGTCTCGTGATGTCTATCATAATGTTTTACATTACTCATGCAATGATCCAACCATTGATAAATATTTAGAAATTATTTCTATCAGAAAAAATCCATTTTTGATATTTTTTTATACTATATGTCTTATATATCTATAAATTCATTCTTACAAATTCAAAAATCATTAAGACAAATAAACAATTTCGTCAAATGTATTTAGAGAATATTTATTATGAAAATGATATCTATATTATGATGTTGATATATTTCTTATGAATATGATAATTCTGACTTATGTAATTCAAAACTACCTCTTATAGTGTTCATCTTTCAAATTTTAAATCCCCAATGTAGACTCATCCATCCATCCATAGTGAAATCTTTATACCATTGTCTCATTCCTCCTCCCTTAGAAATATTCTTCCCAATAAAAAAAGACTTATCCAAATTATCCTGAAAAGTTGTAACTAGGCTTCTTTGCCTAAAAAATTAATAATATTGGAAAATTTAATATCAATCAATTCATTTATTTTTAAAATTAATGTAAATATATTAAATTCATAATTTGTACATTTAACCAGGTAATTATAAATTCCAATGAAATCATTCATTAGTTCCAAAAAAAATTAAATATTGATGAATTAATTAATTTAAAATTATAATATGAAATACATGTCAATAAAATATAATGAATTTATTTCCCATGTTACGTATGTTGTGAATTTTTTATCCAAGGGAAATAAATTTTACATGATTTTTTGTTAATTATTTTATTCTTAGCTTTAGAATATCAAGCCTTGTTATTTATATTTTGTACACATTTTTTTATAATTCTTCCATGTGTTATTATTTTTTGATATTCTAGTTATTATGAAAAAATTTATTATTAAATATGATTAACCTAAATTATGTATAGAGATGAAATAACCTTATTATATTAATATATCAATATGTAAAGCTGATATTATAATAATGTAATAATTATATTTAAATGTTGGTATGTTTTTAAGGACAATATTATACTAAATTATGTGTGTGAGTGGAATGTAGGATGATGATGCTACTGAACATGTGAATTTAGAAATGGTATTGATGGGTTCGAATTCATAATGAAATATGAAATATTCCATAGAAGGTGATCTGTAATTACTTTGTGTTGAATAATATGTCTATATAAGGGTTATTTGGGTGTATATAATATCATTATTTTGATAAAAATTAATAGGGGGTTCCATAAGTTAGTACATTGTATGTGTTTAGGAGAGATTGGTTTGTATTTGGATAGCAAGGTCCATCCTTCCAACTTGGTATGTGATCTAGTATTGGTTATACCATTGGACATAATAGGGTGCGATGTTAGTCTATTTGGGTATAATCATTATCGGGTGACACATCCCTTCCCTATTGTGATGTATTCAATTTATGTTAATGAGAGAATAGAAAATTATTGGAAATTTTATAGTGGGTATAGGATTATAAAATCATCTATGTTTAAAGGATAAGTTATGTTAGAATAAACTAATGGAATTTTTGTAAGAATATTGTACGGTGGGATATGAGTCTCTCAGTACTACAGAAGGGAGGTTTAGAGGTATATGTAGAGAGGTATATATTCAAGGTAGTGAATAGGATCTATTTGAATAGAGAGTTGTGAAGATGTAGGGTTGTTGTTAAGATTTATTAAGGTTATTGAAAGAGTTAGGAAGAGTACATTGTAGTTTTTAAAATATATGGTTGTTCCTTATAATAATTTAAATTATATAGATGTTGAAAAATTTAATGTATAATAATAACCTTATGAAAAAATTAGATAAATTAAAAGGCATTTTGAGTTCTGGTTCAAGAATTAATATGCTAAATCAAGGTATAATTAAAAAAAATTGTGGCTGTTATTTATCTTTTGACTTGTTGAACAATAATCTTAAGTTATCACATGATTAAATATATTATCGTCTTTTTAATGAATGTTTATTTGGTTACAATATTGGTGTGATACAATGATGATTTCCATTAAAATATTACTTACTTTCTATGTGATGATAAAATATCACATTACTATGGTTTTTTTATAACTATATCATATGTGGATTTATATTTGACATGATATAATTTCTGGGACATATTTTATATTATATTTACATATGATGTAATGGATTGAGAATATAGGTGATGAAAAGATTTTAATATGGGGTGATGTAATGGTATGATGATTTTTATTCTATTCTTGACTATTTGGTCAGTTTGTGAGGGGTTCTTCTCATAGGTTATGCATAGTATAAGTTGGAATGGACTTTAAATCAATAGGTGAGAGCAGTGGTTATATTCATTAGGACCCTTTTTCTAAATAAAATAATGATATTTCTATATAGTTTTGTTTTCAATATTTTATTGAACTGTAATGATAATGTTAGGTGATCTTATTGAATATGATTTTTTTTGATTCTATGATATTTTATGTGCTCCATAAAATTTACATTCTTACCCATTATTCAAGAATAATATAAGGTCCCATACTTGAACATTACATAATCTTAAATTAAGTTAATAATTAACATTGAGGATATTTTTAGGTTTAGAGTTTTAGAGAACTAGGCCGTAACTATTACATTACATCTCAAATATTACAAATTAGACACTTCTACTCCGTATCCATTTTTTTCATAAAATAAAAACTCTTATATGAAAACAAGAATTATTTTCTTGATAAAAATATTCTTGAATTATTATTTTCTATTACCCTACCTTATATCCTATGAAAAATTTTTCAAAAACTTGGGATGAGCATAAAAAGCTCAGTTAGGGTTACAAAATAATGAAGGAAAACATTATCCCATCAATACATACAAAACATAAGCTCTTTATCATACCTCATTAAATCATAATATTTATGAATAGCACATAGAAATCATAAATCAAAAAGGTAACTTGTGGCATCCATATAATAATTACATTTTAGATTTCATAACTACATAGGGAGTTACGTTGGAATACCCATCAAAGTATATTCCCTAAATCTCTTAGGAGAAACATTAATGTTAACCTCTGTCACGTTACCCAATGCATTGGAAATCTATATTGGGATCACCCACCATAGGATTATCACAGAACCACCCCTATACGTAAACAATGCCTAAGAACCATAATATATTCATAACATGTAAAACTAACATAAAGGAAAGATACAATTTCCACATTGAAATCACAATATTTCATTTAAAATTATTAGCACAATCAATCCATTATCGAAACCATTTTCAATACCAAAATATGTAAAAGTGTATATGGTATTTATTTTACTTTTAAAAAAATTATGGCTTGTTCAGGAAGCCAAAAATTCAATAACAATCATGGCGGTGGAAAGGTTATTGTCAACACATATGTTAAAAAAAAACATCCCCTTTGTCGTTTAGTAAAAATTTAGGTAGAAAAAAGATTCCCTTTAAATGAAATGTAAATTCAAAGGGGTTTATACACCGTATAAAATAAATTTGTGTAAAAATGAAAATATGCCTCAATGAAAGGACATTTAAATGATGTCCCTTACAAATATTGTACCATTAGATTAAAGATAAATCAATAACATAATAATGTGTGAAAAATTTAAATACACCCAAAATAATTGTATATTAAGTGTAAAACAATCATAGGTCATTCACAAATATTCATGTAATGACATAATCAAGAAATATAAGTTTAACACAGAGAATGGAAAATGGGTTAAGATTTTCCCTTACAAAAAAATCGGCAACCTGATGGCGTCACTTAAAAATTCAAAAAATGAGTTGATGAGAGAGAAAAAGGGTCTCTCATCAAATGGACATAAAATTTATATCAATAATGATTTTTAAGAAAATATCCTAAAATTTGAAAATTGAAATTTAAAAACATAATATAAAATATGATTTTTACTAAAAGAGGAGCATGAAAGGCTCCCTTACCGATTTTGTAACTTTTGAAACATACACCCCATGAAAGAAGGATCATACAGTGAAGATGTAAATACACATAAATTAAAGTATAAAACACAAAGAATACAATCACGGGTAGTACATACACCCCAAAAAAGGAAATATTGTAAAATATTGCATCAATCTCATGGGAATAAAAAGTGAGATGAAAATACCTTACCTCAAGTCCGACTTGTCATGTTTGTTCCTTGTTCTTCCTTTAAATCAGGTAACTCCCTTTTGTTTGAACCAAAAGGATTTCTTGAATTAACTTCTACCTAGGGGAAGTCTTCTAGGAGGAAGAAAATGATGTTGGGAGATTCTTGGATTAGTTTTTGGATGAGCAAAGTGGTATGAGAAGTTTGAGTAATGGGTTAGAGGTGGTGGCCTTTTATAAGAGAGAGGAGGGGATCTTTAGGAAAGTTTAAAAGTAGTATTTTTTTATAAAATTATTTTCAGTTTAAAAAATCCCAAAACAAATTTAATTCTATGAAATGGTACATATAAGTCTAAATAAAATCATCCAATAATAATTGGATAGGTTTTGGATATTTTTTAATCCTTATCTTTTTTGTTTAACCTTTTGTTAACTTATTTAACTTTTACCATATCCTCCTATATATTCATAATATATGGTTAATATATTTACTATAAAATTATAAGAAACCCAAAATGGATAATTTATGAAAATTTTAACATTATTTAAGTAATTTGGATGAATCTAATATTTTTAGGATTATTTTATCATTTAATAAAATATTTATTGTTTTCAAAACTCATTTATGTCAATTTATAAACTATTCATATCAAGACTTTTAAAAAATCTATAACAACTTGATTATTTAGAAAAAACATCATTAATTAAAAAATAAAAAGTTATTATTATCTCTAAAATTCGTGGATGTCATAAAATGTTTCAAAAATAAATTTATTTTAATAATTATAATATCATTTATTTGAATTATTTATTAACAAAGAAATTACTCCATCCCCACTATGTCATAATTAAATTTATTTATTTAATGTATAAAAATTATAAATAAAGTATCATGATGTAGTAAATATTTTTATCTTTCAAATGAAAATTTTTAGTCAAAGTGATCACTTATATAACCCCATATACAATTGTTTTACTAAAAGATATATTTTTATGTTACTTTTGTCTTTACTTTAAATTAATTATTATAAAGTGTTATTATCACTTCCAAGTGGCCCCATGGGGTCCCAAAATCAACCCATTGATGACCTTGGTCAGAAATATCTTATCCAATAGGGGTAGAACAAGTTTAAGGGTAATTTAATATTATTATAATACTATTTTCACCCTTATTTACCAGATTTACCTTTTAACCATGGTAAATAAAATATTTACTGAAGTAAATATTCATAATGTCTAAAAATAAAAGTTACCTATTTAGAAAATTTTCACCTCATTATTACAAACATACAATACATTTTTACACATTCAAAACATAGAAGTTTTAGAAATTAATTTAAAAATAATTTCTATTGTCAAAATAAAAAAGCGTGTTTTTTTAGAAATAATAACTATCAAAAGATTGACACTTGTTTATGTTCAATTTCAAAGTGAAATTACTTCCAATGACCAAAATTGGATTAAATGGTAAAAATATAATCCAATTACACTTTAAAACCAATAAAAAGAACAATATAACTATATAAATAAATTAGACTAAAAGGCAGTTTTTGAATTAAAATGTAGTATTTTTCACTATTCATAAAAAATGAACTTAATCAGAAAAATTCCAAAAATTCACCCAAAGTAAATTTTTATGTCCCACTTATAAAGAAGAAGGTTTATTTTGTCAAATGGAATATATAAAAGTAACAAAAAATATATTTAAAATGGGCTCTCCATCAAAAGGCAGTAAAATGACCTTTTAAAAATATTGGAGTATTTATGCTTAAAATTAGATTCATTCACATTTTAAGACTCTTATTTTTATTAGATAAATGTAAAAAAAATTAAAAAACATGTGTAATCATATTGTAGTTAGTTCTGTTCATTCCCACCAATATAATGACTATGCGTTAACTACCCTTTAAAATAATAATATAATAATATTATTTTTCAGTATAACTCAACATTGAGTGCAACGCATGATTTCAAAGAAACCCATTATTTCATATCGGATACGCCATAAAATATAACATCCAATTTAAATTAAAATTAATATTTAATTCACAAATATTTATAAATATGAAATTGTAATATTATTTATTTACCTAGGATATTACATCCTTCCCCCTTTTGGGAATTACGTCCTCACAATTTTAAAATTGGGCATAGAAACTTCATTAAATGTCCCACATCTGAAAAAGTGTGAATAAAACTATCACTTTAAATTAAAGAAAGAGAAGTACCAAGGTCACCCAAGATAACAGAAACTAAAATTCCATGAAAACATGAATATGGGAGATAAACTAAGCGCCATGATCTGATGGAGAGTGATAGAAAACATGACTTGGATAAAGTTAACAATAAGAAAACCAAAAAATTGTGATAGGTTAAACGGTCTTTGATACCCAGTAGAAAAAGTAAATGGACAACGTTTTTATTAAAGCTCCCTTTAGTAAAGTTGAGGAATTTATTTACAAGATTGACTAAGAAAAAAAGGAAATATACTTACTTTTTGAGTAGAGTTTCATCCTTTAATAATTTTCAACCAGAAACTCATATTTTCTCCAAATGATGAGTATTCTATATGACTTGGTCGCACCTGAAGTGCTAGAATAAACTTCTAGAGAATCACATAATCCAAAAAATATGAACTATATATTTCCCCTATCTTTATACATTAGAAAAAACAAAAATGGTTAGTACAAGATCAGATAATCCCAAAAAGGATAATATTTTATAAAAATAAATATACTCTTAATATCCAAAATTGAACAAAAAACACCCAAAGTTCAACAAATACCATTCAATAAAAAATTTTCCTTTTAAATCCTTCAATACAATCCAAACTAAGACTGAAACCCAAAACTCAGAAAAATTTAATAACACTGTCTTCCACATAAATCTTAAAATTTATCTCTAAATAACACCAGTTACTCTAAAAGTCTCATATTGAAATGTAATTAAACTAATCACATATTCTCTACAATAGGTTAATCATTTCTATTAATAACCCAAATCTCGATATGTCCATGATAAAAAAAAATATTCTTCTAAAATAAAATTTCAACCATTACTCCACTACTGAAATCCCATAGCATTTTATTTTCCATAGGCATATAGTGTTCCCAAAAGAGAGAAAATCTTCAAAAATAATCTTTATCACTTAATCAACAAATCATTTTCCTATACTAAGGATATCCATTTTATAAAACATAAGTTCCCAAAATCAACTTATTATTGATACATAAAATAATTTAACCAAAAATAATTAGTCATACTAACTAGGGACTTCACGTACTCCGGTGGTAGGCGATAAATCCCAATCTCACTTTGGTTGTGGGTTCGATTCCCACAGTATTTTCTGACATGATGAGTTGTCACACTATCTGCGTGTTATACTTTTTCAAAAAAATTATATAATTTTATAACATTCCAAAAAATGAGATAAATTCCTAAAAAATAACCACAACATATTTTAACCACAAATGTTATCTCATACCACACATTTTTGTCCCAAAGAGTAATAACCTGTAATTGCCTCAAATTAAAGGATCTTATAAAGCCAAATGGTTCTTTATAAGTATATACACAAAAAAAAATATTTCTTCCTTTAATAACATTTTCACATATCAAACTTTTGGTTTACACATACTATAAATAGTCTTCTAAAATAATCTTATCATTAATACATTTAAACATATCATCATCCATAGATCCAACATAACTCTTCAATTCAAAAAATGTATACATCTTAATCATTGAACATTCTTCATGATCCTTTATCCATTTTTTCCATCTTATTCTTTTATACTTCTTTACTACAAACAAAATCATGCATAATGTCCTAATATTTTAGTAATATCAAAACATGAGCTATGAAATAATCAATAACTTTAATTGTTCATTTTCAGTTTCCTCATATTCAATTAGAATTCCATTCGGAATTAGTAAATATACATTTATACGATCATGTTGATCCCATTCCCAAACCTTCTTCAGAGGACATATATTGGTGTAATGACCATGAACACCACATTTAAAAAATTCAATTGATACTTTGGAAAGAACTTCTTTCCCTTTCCTGGAGTCAACTGGATGATTCCTTTTTCCATTGCATGTTCTTTCTTTATGACCTCATTACCATATCTATAGCATCTTCGTGTCCCTTTGAATCATTTTCTTAGGTGTTTATTTCCACATTCTTGACACATAGATTTTTGAATATACTTACCTTTATGGTTATTACCTGAACACCCCTTCATATCCGTTTCACGCATATACAATTCCTTATAAAAATCACCAGGGTTCAAGAGGTCAATCATGACTCTAGATAGTTGGTTGAGAATTACCATAATAGTTTTCATTACAGATCTCATTTCCTTCAATTTCTTATTCAAAAAACAATCACGATTTTCTTCACATCCATTGTTACTTTGGTTCCTGTTATATCTAGATGTTTACTAAAAAAAAGGTCAGTGTGAGTATATCAATAAAATCATCATATAATATATTATGAGGATGGTAAACACTAAGATATACGTATTCATGTTTTCTTAAACCCATTCAATTTATCTAAAATAACTATGACTCTTTCTAATATTCTAACCATTATGGTTATGTCACTTATTCTTAAATAACACCCTAACCTCTAAAGTTATCTAAACTGACCTCTAATACAACCTTTAAGGCCCCAAAATTGAGAATTACATAATCTTGAATTATGTTAAAAACTAAAATTGAGGATTATTTCAGGTTGAGAGTTTTATAAAATTAGTCCATAATTATTACATTACATCTCAAATATTACAAAGTAGACACTTCTTCTTAGTATCCATTTTTTACGTAAAATAAAAACTCTTATAAGAAAACAAGAATTGTTTTTATAATATAAATCATCTTGAATTGAATTCGTCCTTTCTTTTACCCTACCTTATATCTTGTGAAAAAATTTCAAAAACTTGGGATGACCATAAAAAGCTCAGTAAGGGTTATCAAATAAATAAGGAAAGCATTATCCCATCAATACATACAAAACATAATCTCTTTAACATACCTCATGAAATAATAATATTTATGAATAACACATAAAAATAATAATTCATAAAGGTAACTAGTGGCATCCATGTAATAATTACATTTTAGCATTCACAACTACATAGGGAGTTACGTTGGAATGTATGTCATAGTATATTCCCTAAATCTCTTAGGAGAAACATTAACGTTTACCTCTGTGATGTAACCCAATGCATTGGAGAGCTATCTCGGGCTCACCTACCCTAGGTTTATCATGGCACCACCCATATATGTAAAAAATTACCAAGAACCATAACATATTCATAACACATAAAATAAACATAAAAGAAAGATAATATTTCCACGTTACAATCATAATATATCATTTAAATATACTGGCACAATCTATCCATTATCAAAACAATTTTCAATACCAAAATACATAAAAAATTATATAGTATTTATTTTCCTTTTAAAAACATTACAACTTTTTAAGGAAGCCAAAAATACAACAACACTCGCGGTGGCAGAAAGGTTGTTGTCACGACATATGTTAAAAAGAAACATCCCATTTGTCTTTTAGTAAAACGCTACCTAGAAATAAGACTACATTTGAATTAAATGAACATTCAAAGGGGTTTATACACCATATAAAATAATTTCATGTATAAATCAAAATATATCTCAATGAAAGGAGATTAAAACGATGTCCCTTACAAATATTGTACCATTAGATTAAGGATAAATCAATAACATAATAATGTGTGAAAAATATAAATACACCAAATATAAATGGATATTAATTGTAAAATAATCATAGGTCATTCACACATATTCATAGAATTACATAATCAAGAAATAAAAGTTTAACCAAAAGAATGGAAATTAGGTTAAGAATTTTCATTCCAAAAAATTTGGCAACCTAACGGTGTCACATAAAAATTCTGAAAATGAGTTGATGAGAGAGAAAAAGGTTCTCTCATCACATGGACATAAAATTTACAGCAATAAGGATTTTTAAAAACATATCCCAAAATTTGAAAATGGAAATTTAAATACATAACCTAAAAGAATAATTTTACAAAAATAGGAGGGTGAAAGGTTCCCGTACCGATTTAGTAACTTATGAAACATACACCCCATAAAATAAGGATAAAACAATAAAGATGTAAATACCCATAAATTGAAGTATATTACACAAAGAATACAATAATGGGTAGTATATACACCATAAAAAGGAAATAGTGGAAAAATATATCATGAATCTCATGGGAATAAAAAGTGAGAAGAAAAACTCTTACCTAAAGTCCGACTTCTCTTGTATGTTCCTTGTTCTTCCTTTAAATCAGGTAAATTTCTTTGGTTTGAACCAAAAGGATTTTTTGAATTAATTAATTCCTAGAGGAAGGATTATAGAAGGAATAGAAGGATGTTTTGAGATTCTTTGAGTAGTGTTTGGATGAGCCAAGGGGCTTGAGATATTTGAGTAATGGGTTAGAGGTGGTGGCCTTTTATAAGAGGGAGGAGGGGCTCTTTAAGAATGTTTGAAAGTATAATTTTATTATAAAATTATTTTCGGTTTCAAAAAGTCCAAAACACATTTAATTCTATGATAACGCACATATAAGTCAAAATAAAATCATCCAATAAGAATTGGAATGGTTTTGGATATTTTTTAATCCTTATCTTTTTTTAACCCTTTGTTAACTTATTTTACATTTTCTACATCCTCTTATATATTAATAATATATGGTAAATATATTTACTATAAAATTACATGAGACCAAAAATGGATACTTTATGACATTTTTAACATTATTTAGGTCATTTGCATGAATTGTAGATTTTTAGGATTATTTTATCATTTAATAAAATATTTATTGTTTTAAAAACTAATTTATGTCAATTTATAAACTATTAATACCAAGACTTTTAAAAAATATATAAAATCTTTATTATTTAGAAAAAAATTCATTTATTCAAAAATAATAATTTATTATTATCCCTAAAATTCTTGGATATCATAAAATGTTTTAAAATAAATTTATTTTAATAATTATTATATCATTTATTTGAATCCTTTATTAATGAAGCAATTAATGCATCACCGTTGTGCCATAATTAAATTTTTTATTCAATGTTTAAAAATAATAAATAAAATATAATTATTTATTAAATCTTTTTATCTTTCTAATTAAAATTTTTAGTCATAGTGATCACTTATATAACCTGATATACAACTGTTTTACTAAAAGATATATGTTTATTAAAGTTTTTTCTTTACTTTAAATTAATTAATATAAAGTGTCATTATCACTCTAAAGTGGCTCCATGGGGTCCCAAAATAGACACAAGGATGCCCTTGGTTGAAAATATCTCATTCAATAGGGTTAGGACAAGTTTATGGGTAATTTAATATTATTATAATATTATTTTCTACCATTATTTACCAGATTTACCCTTTAACCATGGTAAATATAATATTTACTGAAGTAAATATTCATAATGTATAAAAATAAAAGTTACATATTTACACAATTTGGATCTCCCGATTTCAAATATGCAATCTATTTTTCCAAATTCAAAACACAGAAGTTTCAGAAATTAATTTGAAATTAATTCATGTTGTCAAAACAAAAAAGCGTGATTTTAAGAAATAATAACTATCAAAAGATTGATACTTTTTTATGTTCAATTTCAAAGTGAAATTACTTCCAATGACAACAATTGGATTAAATGGAAAAAATATAATCCAATTACACTTTAAAACCAATAAAAATAACAATATAACTATATAAATAAATTATATTAAAAGTTAATTTTTAATTAAAATGCTGTATCTGTCACTATTCATAAAAAAGAACTTTATCAGAAAAATACCAAAAATTTACCCAAAGTAAATTTTTTACATCCCACTTTTAAAGAAGAAGTTTATTTTGTCAAATGGAATATATAAAATTATCATAAAATATAATTAAAAGGGGTTCACCATCAAAAGGAAAAAAATGACCTTTTAAAAATATTAGAGTATTTAGGCTTAAAATTAGATTCATTCACATTTTAAGCCTCTAATTTTTATTGGATACATATAATTTTTTTTAACAAACGTGGGTAATAATATTGTAGTTAGTTCTATTCATTCCTGTCAATAGAATGGATATGTGTTAACTACCATTTAAAATAATAATATAATATTATTATTTTTTAGTATAACTCAACATTGTGCGCAATGTAAGATTTCAAAGAAACCTGTTGTTGCGTATCAGGTACGCCATCAAACATAACATACCCTTTAAAGTAAAATTAATATTTAATTCAAAAATATTAATAAATATGAAAATTTAATATTATTTATTTATCTAGGATGTTACATCCTCCCCCCCTTTTGGGAATTACATCCACACAATTTTAAAATTGGGCTCGAAAACTTCATTAAATGTCCCACATTGGAAAAAGAGTCAGTAAAACTATCACATTAAAATAAAGAAAAATAAGTACCAAGGTCACCTGAGATAACACAAACTAGGATTCCATGAAAACATGGATATGTAGGAGAAACTAATTGTCATGATATGATGGAGGGTGATAGAAAACATGACTAGGAGAAAGTTAACAACATGAAAACTACAAACTTATAATAGGTTAAATGGTATTTGATAACCAGTATGAAAAGTAAAGATATATTTTTTTTAAATTTCCCTTTCATAAATTTGGATAATTTATTAATGAGATTAACTAATAACATAATGAAATATACTTAATTTTTGAGTAGAGTTTAATCCTTTAATAAGTTTCTAACAATAAATCATATTTTCTACAAACAATGAATACTCAATATGACTTTGTCACACCTGAAGAGATAGAATCAACTTCTAGAGAATAAAATAATCCATAAAAGATGAACTATATATTTCCCCTATCTTTAGACATTAGAAAAAAAATTGTTAGTACAACATTAGATAATCCCCCAAAGGATAATCTTTTATAAAAAAAATATTACTCTTAATCTCCAAAATTGAACAAATAATACCCAAAGTTCAACAAGGACCATTCAATAAACAATTATCCTTTTAAATCCTTCAATATAATCTAAACTAATATTGAAACCCAAAACTCAGAAGAATTTAATCACATAGACTTTCACATAAATCTTAAAATTTATCTCCAAATAACACAGTCACTCTTAAAGTCTCATATTGAAAAGTAATTAAACTAATCACATATTCTCTATGATAGGTTAATCATTTCCATAAATAACACAAATATCCATATGTCCATAATAAAAAAATTTATTCTTTTAAAATAAAATTTCAACCATTACTCCACAAATAAAATACTATAACATTCTACTTTACTTAGGCATATAGTGTTCACAAAACAAAGAACATCTTCTAAAATAAAATTTATCAATTAATCACCAAATCATTTTCTTATACTAAGGATATTCATTTTATAAAACATAAGTTCTGAAAATAAGCATATTCTTGATCCATAAAATCATTTAACCAAAAAGAATTAGTCATACTAATGAGGGACTTCACATAGTCTAGTGGTAGGCGATAAATCTCAATCGCACTTTGGTTGTGGGTTAGATTCCCATAGCTTAGTCTGATGTAACGGGTTGTCACACGATCTGCATGTTGTATTTTTTCAAAAAAAATTATATAATTTTATAACCTTCCAAAAAATGAGATAAATTTCTAAAAAATAATGATAACATATTTTAACCACAAATTTTATCTCATACCTCTCATTTTTGTCAAAAAAGTAATAACCTATAATTGCCTCAAATTCAAGGATCATATAAACCCAAATAGTTATTTATAACTACATCCACAAAAGAGAATATATTTTTTCCTTGAATAACATTTTCACATATCAAACATTACATTTACACTTTCTAGAAATAGTCTTCCAAAATAATCCTATCATTAATACATTTAAACTTATCATCATACCTAGATCCCACATAACTCTTCAATTCCAAAAATATAGAAATCATAATCATCAAACATTCTTCATGACCCTTTATCCATGTTTTTCCATATTATTATTTTATACTTATTTCCTATAAACAAAATAATGCATAATGTTCTAGGATTTCTGTAATGTCAAAACATGAGCTAAGAAATAATCCATACCATTAATTGGTCATTTTTAGTTTTCTCATATTTAATTATAATGGAATTAGGAATTGGTAAACATACATTTCTATGATCATGTTTATTCCATTACCAAACCTTCTTCATAAGACATATATTGGTGTAATGACCATGAACACCACATTTAAAACATTCAATTGATCCTTCGGAAAGAACTTCTTTCCCTTTCCTGGATTCAACTTGATGCTTCCTTTTTCTATGGAATGTTCTTGATTTATAACCTCATTACCACATATATAGCATCTTCTTGTCCCTTCAAATCATTTTATTAGGTGTTTCTTTCCACATCCTTGGCACATAGGTTTTTGAATATACTTACCTTTATGGTTATTACCTGAACTCCCATTCAGATTCATTTCACGCATATATGATGACTTATAAAAATCAATAAGTTTTAGGTGGTCAATCATGAGTATAGATATTTGGTTGAGAATAACCACAAGAGTTTTCATTACAGCTCTCATTTCCTTCAGTTGCTTATTCAAAAAACCATCACAGTTTTCTTCACATCCATTGTTACTTTGGTGCCTTCTAGATCTTGCTGTTTACTAAAACAAAAAATCTCAGTGTGAGTATATCAGTAAAATCATCATATAATATCTTATGGGGAGGAAATTACAAGTTATTTAAGTTATTATTCATAACTTGATCCAAATGAGCAAGTACTGTAATGAAGTTTTGAGTAACCACTCCCATTGTATTGGGAATATCATTAGATAAATCTTCCCATTCCCTATAACATTGATTTTTGGAAAGTTTTATTCTATTTTCCACCATTAATTAAGGAAAATAACACTCACATAGTGGGATTTAATACTTTTCTATTGATCATAAAAAGGAAACTTTGAACATAAAAATGATAAACTTTTAAAGGAGTAGTATATACAAACATGTGATTCCCAAGGTTTGTATCTAGGTTATCCTTGATCTATTTCATAACATGTATTCTTATGGGATATTTTTTTATTCCCGTAATAATTGTTTATAGTAATCTCACGAATTTACCACATCATATCCCCCGAGAGTGACAAACCAAGAGTGCAGCAAGCCCTGTTTTCATGCACCAGTTCTCATTCGAGTCTAGCTCAAGGTAGCTTTTTCGTGTTTTAGGCCTATATACATCAGTTCTAGAGCGACCTCTACCTATTTGTATCCGGAAAATGATTTATTTTCTTGATAAACTACTTACTCTATACTTACCAAAATTTAGGGGTGTTTTCTTATACATAGTCTCATCCTTAAGGTTTTTTTTACTAAAGTCCTCTATTCCCAATCTTCAAAAATAACTAGATTATCCTTCGATACAAACTATAGAGACCCTATAAATTTACCCAGAACATTACATGATTTTAATCATAATAAAACATCATATCACAATCCAAGGATCATAATGTCTAGTGTCTTGGAATACTAGGTACATAAAACTTAAAACATAAGAGTAAAAAACACTTTTTTATTTAATATTCATAAAGAGATCCTAACTTCCATTGTTCTCATACATTTTCATAGTGTAAATTGGGGATAACATGAACAAAGGTTTGACTTGAAATCCAAGTAAGGAAAAATCATAGTAATAAAGATTTAGCACATGGGTTAGAAGGCATGGAATAATGATGTAAAAATTCACAGGGCATGTGAAATCATAACATATAAACATGGGTTCATATAAAAATAGATTCATAATAATGTGGAAGAAATATAAAACATTAATTTAGAATGAGTTAAGGCTCGTTGAACAGAGATGATCACAAGTCAAGATTAACCACCAATACCATTGCACATGGTATCCCGAGTCAAGGCTAACTGCTAAGAACATTACACATAACCTCTCATGAGACTCAAATTTACCCAATGAATTGGAGAACTATCTGAGTGCACCCATCTTAACATGTTCATGAATATGTTTTACACATTAAAAATCACACATAATCTATCATACATAAACTTAAGGGTACCCATAGAAAGAAATGGGTACCATAATCATGTCATAAAGCATACTGAATGGGCATATTAAACAAATGTCCATGAAAGAAAGGAATTAAAAAATAAATGAACATTCATAATGTAAAATAATCATATGTCTTGGTAACTGATGCCAAACATAATTGAAAACATGAAATAAGATTATTTAAGGAATTTTACCATTAAAACATTTTAGTGTGGTTTTTATGGAAAATACTAACGAGAATTTAAAATATAGAAGAGAAAAATATTTTATATAAAAGAAGAAGTGATCAAATTAGGTTTTCATAATATAAAAATTGGTTTTATAAAAATTAAGGTGGATTAAAACATATGGTAGAGTGCACTTGAAATTGGGTACGAATTCGGGAAGTTCCCTTAAAACGGGTTTGCTTATCGGGAAGTATTGAGGAGAGAATCACTTAAAAGAATGTATATCTATGAAAGAGAATGATTAATGGATCTTGATACATGATATAGGAAATATAAATAGAAATTATAATATGTATATAACCAAAATATAAGATTTAATTTCGGTAAAAAGAGAGTTAGAATAACCCGAAAGAATAATGCATGTTCAGGTAGAATCCCTTACGGAATTTCGGCATGGTACCTAGTATACATAGGAGAGATTAATGAAAAAGAAAGGGTTTCTATTATTTTATAAATAATTAGGGAAGTATGGGGGAGGTTCAAAATCATACCCCATAATTAGAAGCTACACATGAAATGACATAACATAGAGTAGATTCTTGAATAAATGTGATAAAGATAGTATCCCTTAACTTAAGTCTGATGGTGCTCTTCGCTTGATCCTAATGGCCTGAATAATAAAATTATGTCCATTAATTAATAATTATAAAACCTCCACTATATGTTATTGATTTATTATAACCTTATTAAGTTCATAGATGTCCTTTTTAAAGAATTAAGATTTTCAATTTCATTGTTTGGGATTATTTGCTTCTTTGGTTTTAATGATCGGTTCACATATATTCATGTTTGGATAAACATGTATGATGAGAATGGTTTTCCAGAATTTACGTTATATGAATCTAGTTAACATTCAGTAAATTACATGGTTATAAAATTCATTTGGTTATTTTGAGTGAAGGGGAATCATTATATAAACCAATAATGATAAGTGCTTGGATCCCCCTGAATGTTCCGAAGGCCTTTTTTATTGATTTTGATAACCCCCCTTTCAAGGGATGAAGGGGAACCCATACAAGTCCCGTAGGCTAAGAGATTACATGACCGTAGGTCTTAGGAAATATATAGACTATACATGGAACTGATCCTCCTCAGCTTCTTCATTGTGATATCAGCTCTCCACCTTTGCATGGATTGTTCGGCTAGGCTACCCATTCCCAAAAAAGCTGATCTTGATGGAAATTCCATACCATTTTATTTTGAAAAATCCTCTTAGATTATGCTGTGGTGAATGCGCCTGCTCTGAATTCTCTTTTGGAGTATGCTCATTGTAGAGTCTGCCTGATTATTTAAGCACAATTTCAGGTGGCTCGAAGGCCTTGAGGTGGACTGAAATTCTTACTGGACCGAAGGCCTTGGGTGGAACGAAGGACTTAAAGGAACCGAGGTCCAAACCGGTGGCCTGAAAGCCCAAATGGATGAATAGTTCTGGCTGCTACAGTATCGAACAATACCTGCTACAGTACCTGCTACAGTGCCTACTACAGTGCCTGCTATAGTACTACTACATTACTGCTACAGTACTGCTATGGTGCTGCTACAGTACTGCTACAATACCTCGGAAATTATTTATCCACATGGTTTTGAACTAAGGTCTCTTGGATTCACTTGCTGAGATCTCACCAACTAGGCTGAGGCTCTTGTGCATAATCACTTGGATTAATTTGGTGATTTTTCTCATAATTAACTTATTCTATAGTATTATTTTAAATCATGTGGGGAACAAAGATTATATAACACAACATAACATAAAATACATATTTAATAGTCTGTTTAAACTAAAAAAATGGTTTCATGACCAAAATTGAATATGGTAATAGAAATTGAAAACCCATCATCCTTGAATGTAATAAATTAACACATCTCAGTTGGTGTTTTTGTTTCTTTCATATAAAAAAGGGAAAAAGAGATATGATAATGAATTATAAAATTATCATGAAAACATTCTAGTACATGTATGGTACTTTATTTTTTATCCAATTTGGATGAGGATATTTTAGGAAAAAAATAGAACAAAGGAACAAGAAAATAAAATGAAAGAAAAGAAAAGAAGAATTTACCTCTTGATTTAATCTTCCTTGAGAGCCTCTTAAAGGGATAAGATTTGGTATTTTGAGGAGACCAAGGGATTTTGGAGATGGGGGAGGATATTGGGGAGATATTTGGGTATAATTTATAGAAGGAACAAGTCTTGAGATGATTGAATAGAAGAGGGGAGTGTGAGTGGTTTTTATAGTGGAGGGGAGGAGGGTTTTTTTAATATTTTAATCATTACTTTATTATTTTTCCATAATACAAGAAATAATAATAATTCATGTGACAAAAATAGTAATATTTGTATTTTAGTTCTAACTCAAGGTGCTTACATTAGCCATGACTCAATAAATAATGTATTTAACATATAATGTATATATACAGTAAATTACCATATTTCACAATCCATAAAAAATTAAAGTATTTTAGAAAAATCTTAAAAATTCACCATAACCATTTTTAGATGTGTAGAATATATAAATGAACTCAATTTTTCAAAAATAATTTTCTAAATAAGATTAATTTAATTTGTAATAAAATAATAATTTACTTGAAAAAAATTAAGATTTTAAAACTATAACTGAATTTATGATGCTCTCAAAAATTACATAAGGTCTTATAAAATTATCATAATACCAGAAGACATAAAATTATTATTTTATGAACCCCTTTTAAGAAAATACATTGTATTTTAAATTAATTAATTAATTTTAATTAATTATTTATGACATACAAAAAAACCAATACTTTTACTATGGTCATATTATCACTTATAAGATGCATAAATTTTATACATTCATGGGTGAGGTTAATATTCTTTTGAATTGTTTAGTATTCATAAGGGTCACATTACTATTCATAAGTGTAGGTCACTATTCATAAGGGTAGGATACTATTCACCAAAAATTATGTTTGTTCCATCAGACCCCAAAATAACACTGAATGCAACCATGTTTGTCAGCTTTTCGAAATTCAAATCACAGAAGTGCCAATATTATGTCTAAAGGTTAAATAATACATAATGGTTCAATGTGTTATAATTTAATGTGATTATATGACCTAATTATAATAAGGGGATTTCTATCGATAAAAAATTGGGTTGTTACATATAACCCATAAAATAATGACATATCAGAAAATTTAGGATACTTAGTTTGTTGTATAATAATGGAATAAAAATAATTGAGGTGGTGGATAATGAAACAAATGAAATTTTTTTGTTGAAAGATGCTACCTCTTCTTTGGGAAATTCATTTTGGTTTGTACCAAAGGAGTCATTCTGACCAAATTGAGGCATATAATATGAGAGGAGGGAATTAAGGAGTTTATTTTTGTAGGGTTTTGATGATCCAAATGGCTTTAGATGTGTGAATAATTCAAGGGGTGAGTTCCCTTTTTATAATGGATGAGGAGTGGTGTTCCTGTAAATATAAAAAGTTAATTAATATTGAGAGGTCTCCCTTAAATCTTGTGAATAGAATAATGGTACATTTTCGATCTAAGTAAGGATATGGTAGAAATATTTCTATAAAATGCCCTTTTCACTATTCATGGCTATTTGGCCACTTATGATAATGTTAAACAATTATTCAAACTTCTTTTTTACCTTAATTATTATAATAAATTTTTATTACATTCACAAATTTTTTTAGTAAAAAATAAATTAGTAATTATTAGAAAATATAATTTATTCAAAATGAGAATATGGAATCAATTTTTATAAATTAAAAAATAGATAATCAATATAAGTTAATTTAAAAAAAATCTCATAGACGGAACGAAACAACGAGTTTTTAAAGTGATGATTCTCCCAAAATTCAATTATTTTTATATCCAGTGTCAATGTGAAATTGATTCCAATGAAATAAATATTATTAATAGATTTATAATTGATATAAATATACGTTAATATTAATTTAAAAGAAAATATAACTTTTATAATTAATTAGATGAAAAAATAGTTTTCAATTAAAATTAAACATTTTTCACTATTCATCACAAAATGGAACTTCTCTGAAAAATACCAAAAATTAACCCAAGTAAATTTTGATATTTATATTTATATTTATTATATTAAATGAAATAAAAATTAATTTTTTTTAAAAATATATTTAAAATTGGTTCTCCAGTAAAGAAGGTAAAATTTATCTTTAGAAAATTACAAATTTTTATTCATAAAATTTGATTTATTCTTATCTTATTCCTATAAAATCTATTGTATGGGTGTAAAAAATTTGATTGAATATATATTAAATAATTTTTATTGAAAAATTCAGAAAAGGGGGTTTTTTAATTTATTGATATAAAATGTGATTGCACATAAAAAAAATGTCTTCATATGAATGATATTTCTTTATTTCAAATAGATTTTATTTTCACTGATAACAAAATGATTAATTTTATATACCATATTTTTAATATTTAGTTAGCAATATTAGTAACTTCTATTCCAATGGATAGGGGATAACTATAATAATATTTTAACAACAATGTTCATTGTATATTTTGGTTCGATAAGACTCATCCTTACATGTGACTCAAGAAATCGATGGAACTAGGAATTGTGTTTATCACAATCCAAACATAGTGTGGTGTGTACCAAAAGATAATATATGTGTTTCATGTAGTGGATGATTAACTTGGTGTTGTGTTAAATGTAAACCAAACTTATTTCTTTCGTTTAACACATTGTATATTCAGTTGTGTGTGAAATAAAAAATGTCAATAAGATTAAACTAATTTGGAAAAACATATTTCACAAATTCTTAGGGTGTTACAACTTAGAGTGGTGAAACATGTTTTTGGATGCTACCTTTCCTCTATTATATAGGAATATGAGTTGAACATGAACCTATGCTGGGTAGTGAAAAAAAGCGGCGCATAATTTATATACACCAATGCACACACACATGTGAGAATCCTAGAGTTGTTGAATTATTATGTTATTTTTATTATGATATTTGAGATGGGAATTTGGGAATATCTCTATGAGATATTACTATTAGGGTTAGGGTCTTTTGAACTAGGTAGAATAGAGTAGTGGAATTTTGATGCAACTCTTAATATTAGAAATTTAGTGTTATGATTTTTTTGGATGGATGCATCCTTTTTTATTAATATGAGTTGTGACATTTTAGGGTAACCTTAAAGAGGGTTCAATCAAAATAAAATGGGTACATTCAAGGATATAAAGTTTGATTTTATTCTTTGTGTAAATGTATGTTTCATGTGAGGAAGCAATAATCATTAGTTAGAGGTAAATATAATGTTTAGGTATTATGGGTGTGGAAACAAGTGTATTTCCTACATTCTGATAGATATAAAATGTAAAAGATTCATGGTTGGTTTGTAAATAATGATAGCAATTCTAGAATTGGTGAGATAAAAGTGCATATGATGTTTGGTAGGAAAGTGGATTATGAGTCTACAAATAATAAATAATGTATGTGACTTTTTATGGAATCAACCATATCATATGGCATTATAACACATGGGTGCATAACTACTTATGGTATTCTTTGTTTTGGTAACCATACCTATTCACATTGTTAATAAAATTTTCATATTGTGAATTTTCTTTCCATGGGTCTAGAGTGTGAATTTTTTATTAATATAGATGGATATACAATTGGTGCGACCTAAGATTAGACATTTTTTTCAGTGTGGTGGTTGATTAGATGTGATTGGATATGGATGACATGTGGGAAATTTTGATGAGTTATTTTAGGGAAATTTCCTTGAAAATTGAATTTAGTTGTGTAAGTCATATACTCCTAGAGTGAGGTCTGGATGATGAAATAAAAATAACATTATTCTTATTTTGTTGATTCCTAATGTGAAGGTTAGTTCATTTAGGAATTCAAATATTCAGTTTCTTAACACTAAAATAGGGTTTAAGTGTAGAACCATGAAATTTAAAAATATATTTCTCTTTAAATAAATTTTATTTCTCTAATAGCTTTCTTTATATGCAACAATTAGTTTTAACAAAACTATAATATATATATATATATATATATATATAATTATTCAAATGGAATCATGGTACCTAATAGTTAAAATTTGTGTTATGAATAAGAATAAAAAATAAATAAAAAATATGTATAAATGGTTTCATATATTTTAATTGTATTGGTCAATTATTAAATGATTTTTAGTAAAGTCATTTAATGCTTTATAAATGCATTCTGAGTAGAAATGATTTTATTTCAATTTGTGCATTTAAATTTCACGTAATTTCTTCTAATTTATGAAATATTGATTTCGATAAAAGTACCCATATTTTATAAATCAGGAAATAAAAATTTACTTTGGGAGAAATTTTTGGGTTTTTTTAATTAATTTATTTTTCAGTGAATAATGAAAAATACCGACTTCTAAAATACTCTCTTTTATTGTCATTGCATAATGTAATTTAGAAGTAACATTATATTTTGGATTTTTTATTATTTTTACATATGATAGATTTTATTTATATTAAAATAAATGATTTCATTTTAATCAGGAATATTCATGATTTATTTATAAGTTAGTTTTTATACAAAAATTTTTTTTCCCTAAAAATAGTTTTGTTTATTTAATTGTAGTAAATTTGGTTCAGAAAACTCATATATATTTAGTATTTAAATATTGATACCATATTTATAATTAGGTTATTTAATTTTTTGAAATATATCACTATTATATTTGGTTATTATAAATAGTGAAAATGGTAATTGTTATCACCTTGTTAAGGGTAAAAATGGAAAAACTAGCTTAAATGATTGTCGTGGGACCTTAAAACCACCTAGAAACATTCCATAATTAAATTAGATGGGTTTATTTCGTCCATACTCTTCTATGTCTCAAGAATATGGAGAAATGATTCCATTTTCATTTGCAAGTGAAATAAATATTATTTATGTTTGGTATAAAAACAAAAAGTTACTATCATTATTTAAATAAATATTATTATTTTATCACATGGGTTAGAATAAAAAATTAATTATAAATTATGGCCAAATTTCATATGAACATATTATATTTATGATATTAATATATTTTTAATTCTTATAAAGTATATAATTCCCTATAATACTTACACAATGTTGATGCAATGCTTGTACAAGCTGGTAAAAAATCAAAATAAATAAGTTTAAAGTATTATTTTTATTGTATTTTAGATTTTTTTGAGTCACGAATGATTTTTATGAGATCTAGATAAAGTTTAATTATATTTTTAAAAAAATAAGATTCAAATTACATTATTTTCTTAGAGCGTTAAAATTCATATTTTGTTGAATTGTGAAAAAACTACAGTTTTTTAAAAGACACGGTATATTATTTGAAAATATAATAGAAAAAATATAATATATAAATTCATGAAAAATATGTAATGTCTTAGGTATTATAATATTCTACAAATAAAATAAAAAATTAATTCAAAACAAATAAATTATAATATATTTCATGGTTATGAAAATCATTTTCATTGTAGACGCAGTGCTTGTGCAATATAGAGAAAGTCAAATTTAATGATCAATTGGTAATACGTGATAATGAAAAATAATTTTTATTAAATGGTTAATAAATATTAGGTATAAATTATTAATTTTATTTATATTTTTGAAATTTGGATTTAACTAATAATAATCATATCCAAATTCTTAAGCAATGCAACTGAAAGCCACAAAAAGTCTAAATAACATATTAAATATGTTATGATGTGACGAATGGGAATATATATTCCATATGAATGAAAATAAATTTAAACATTAGTTATAATAAATTTATTTTATTTTAGTAAATTTCATTTATTTAAATTGTTGTAATTATCTAAAACACTTATGTCGTAATGGGCTAATATTTATGCAAAAAATAAAAAATTTTAATAAATAAATTCAAAAAATTACAAAAAAGATAATATTTATATGGGTTTTAGAATTTCTATTTTTTTAAATATATTTAGGTGGGATAGATTATGATATAATGGATTATATTTTAGATTCTTAGTTATCATGATGTTTGTGAAGTGAACTATTGTGAATAGTGACAAAAAAGACCTTAAATAGTATTTAATAATTAAAAATTATCTTTATAACATTATAAAATTATAAACATTCTATAACTACTCATATATATATATAATGTTTGAGCATAAAATTCATGATCTTTATGTATGAGACTATTCAAATTTTGAATAATCCTTTTGACCTATAAAATTGAAAAATAGTGAAATACCCCTTGATTTTCTGTATATTAAAATGTACTCACTACAACATTTATCATATAAATCAAATTCAGTTTTTATTTTAAACCGCTCTCATAATCACTTTATAAAAATTAATTCTCATGTCCCCCATCTATTTTGGTGACCATAAACCTCTCCTACAAAAGCCATAAGATCAATATAAGAGAGGATACACAAAGGGAAAGGTAAAGGTATCTTAACTCAATTTCTTTAATTAGGCCAAACATCATTAATTATATTATTAAAATATTATCTATAAAATAAAAATTTGATTTCTTGTATTGTATTTATAATTTTTTTAATTTATGTTTATTAAACACTGTATAACAATTGATTAATTCTCAATTTAATGAAATGATCTTTTAAAGGGTTATCCATCTCAAATTTACTTTATTTGGGATATATGTTTATGTTATTCCGTTATATTTAGTTATTTAGTGTGATTACTTACCCTTTTACATGTTATATCATGAATTTTTTACTTCTCATGATATTTATTTTTTTCATTTGATGTTATTATTTAATTTGAATTATGATTCAAAATTTATTAATGTAGAAAGGGTTATATGATACCACCCCCATTTTAATAGAGATGATCTATTATTGAATATCATTTTATAAAACTACGTGAACTGTTGGGAAAAAACCTTCCTTGTTTATCTTCTCCTCTATAGGTTTATTAAATTTTCATGTTTAGGTACGATTTTCCTCTCTTTGGAACTCAAAATGATTCAAAAAGTGTTTTTGAAGAAATGTCAACATTATTTCTATTATTTTGGATCAAAAACTATATTCTTACATATGATTTTTTTTTGAAATTTTTTCAATAATGTTCTTATATATTTGATAATTTTTTTAAAGTAATTTTTAACTTGATTAAAATGTAAAAAATTGTTTAAAAAGATTCATTTTTTTTTCTAAATAAAGTATACGTTTGAAGTAATTTTAAATAAGGTGTATTTTAATGAAAGAGTGAATGAAATATTTTTTCTATAAAGTATGTAATGAATAAAATTTTATTCCATCGGGACCATGAAATTATTTTGAGTTTAGTTTATAAAATTTAATGGTTCATTTCATGAAATATTATCCCCTATTATTTTTGAAATATTTATATTATAAATACGTGATTTTAAAATGATCCAAGTATTTTCATCAAAAAATATTCAAGTAATTATATTATAATATTTTTATCCATGTCAACATATTTTGATAAATAATATTCTTTTATGAGGTTATAAATTAATGACAACATCCACCATACTTATTTGTATGGATTATGGTTAGTTTGACCGGGAAATGCATTTTAATTTTGAAGGCTACTTCCTCTAAAACATCACGTAAATTTTTATTAAGGAATATTTGTTGAGTTGATTTATTTATCCATATGATTAATGAATTGAAATTATTATGTTATGTATAATTCCCAGAAAAATAAATTTCTTTGATGAATTGGTTGGTGTCATGAGAAAATGAAGGTTGGGTATTTAGCTAAATCCACGCCCATTTATACAGGACATCTTAGCATGATTCCATGATGGTATGTTTATGATTTATTTTCAGGAGGCCTCAACAGTAAGTCCTAGATGTCTATAATTATGAATTCTATCACTATAAAATTATTTATCAATGTCTAGGTGGTTATTAATGTATTTATGAAATCCATGGATAATTTTTGAACTCATGTGATTATTTTATATAACATTATTTGTCCATCCTTATTCAGGCCATATTATTTTTAATACTTATGATAATTATTAAATTTCATGAGTATTAAGGTAGTTACCATTCCCTAATTAATACACCTTATTTACTCAAGTTATAATCTATTATATATAACCCTTATATAGAATTTTAGCTAACCCTTTTTATGTTTCTTCTCCTTAATATTCCAAGAAGTGTATTATGATTGTTATATAGTGATATTCTACATCTAATAAGTATGTTTTCCATGAAAATAATTTTTTGTACTTGATTTTATCAAATTTAATGTAATATTCAACTATATATAATTTTTACCTTGATTAATAATCCATTTGGTCCTTGTGATGTGGACACCAATATCTAAGGAAAATGTAATAATGTAACCATTGAATCTAGGATACTGGGTCTTGGGCCTTTATATTTGGTATCAAAGAATTATTAGCAAAAACCAGGGTAACTAGATTTAGTAAAAAATAAATTAGGAAACAAAACCCTATAAAATAATTTGACGATATGTCTAACTGAATTTAAAATGTCAGAAATGTTTTCTTAAGTTATATATTATATACATTGTAGTGAAATACATCCATGTACAGATACTACAAGTGAACATGGTAGGAGAATAGATTTATCTTGGGTTAATAACACTAAAATGTGTTGGGTGAATACACACACACATATATATATACACACATTCTATAATTATGTTTTGTGGAGAGTGGAACAATACTACGCACCCAGTTTGGCACTTCTAAAGGATATTTTAGGTTAAATTTTATATTTTATATAAACCATTATGATGAATGAGAGGAAAAAACTAATTGCATCCTAGGATATGGCACAGTGGTATGGGACAAACCAATTATTTCACATGTTGATAAGTATATGGTTAACCATATTTTTAATGGAATTAATACCCCATTTATTGTTTTATGTGATGGATATTTACAAGATTAAGGATATTTTTAGAGGAATTTATGGGAATAAAACAATTTTTTTTATATTTTTTAGTGTGAATCAATTAGAGTAATGATATTTTTATTGTTTTTGGACATATTTTTAATATTCTTGATAACCATTATAGTTAATAAAATCATTGATGTTAATTTGATAATAGTCAATTAAGATTATCTGATTTTAAAAAAGGTGTATAGAGAAAATTTGAGGTAAAAAAATTGATTTTATGATTAAAGTTATTTTTAGGATGTTCAATATATTATTTTTAAAGTTATTTTTTTATATTAATAATGTTTAAATAAATGTAAAACTCTAAATATGAGTGATAACCTATCACATTCAGTAAGGAATTGAGGCTTGAACCTACTACTAAGGGGGGGGGGGTGTAGTGCCCACCACTGGCCCACTCGATGCATAGGTTAATATGAATTCTTTTATATAAATTATTTAAGGGATTAAGATTTATTTGATTTTTGGATCTATATTTTACTGTATTAAAATATAAGATGAATCAATTAGTTAATATATCAGTTTTAAATTTTATTCAGGATTATTCAATAAATTTATTTTTAAAATGTACGTAGGTTTATTTTGTGACTAATTAACATAATAATAATTTATTTAAATACATGTTTCTTTAAAATATTAATTTAATATCTATTTTTCCAATTATAATGTTATATAATTTCTAATTTCGATAGAGTTTCACCTGTGTGAAATGTAATTTTGAAAATATAATTTAATATTTTTATGAACATATCTTAGATACTACCCATGTTGATCATGAAATGTACATGTTGGTTTATAGAAAAAATATTTTTTTAATAAAAAACTTATTTTATAAATTTATAAAAGTTTATTAAGTTACAATAGAGTTATATATTTAAAATACAAGTATGTAAAGTGACTTACTTGAAAACAATATAATATATGAAATGTTTAGTTAGTGAAAATTAAATGACACATTACATTATAATTTTTTGGTTTTTCCATAATAAAAATTTATTAGAGAAAATACATAATTATATATATTATGATGATAATAATAATAATAATAAAATAATAATAATGTGGATGATGATGATGAATGGGTGTATATTTATTTTAGTAGACATTTTTTAAGAATTGGTATAATTATAAATATGTATATCTATATACAATAATGATAATAAGTTAACACATATATAATAATAAATTGTTATAATAATAAAAATTTGTTATAAAAATCTTTATTATAATGTGATGGGTGAAAAAGGGGGGAATCCCATTTTGGGATTTGGGTCTAGAAAAAAGGAAACCTCCCTCCCATCTACATCTTCATCCTCTTGAAACCATAGGTCGACCTGCTACTATCAGAAGTATCCCTTACCCAAGACAACTCATTTCCACTGAATATTCTCACATGTTGTCTTTCACACAGAGTGACCCCCCTTGTAGATCTCATGACACAAGGCTGATGTGGATTGTTGGACTACCGGTTGACTCGGTTGGCTTTTAGTGATTATAAAATGGGATACCTAGATCAACTCATAGAAGGGTCCTCACTCATTTTATGACCAAGACGTAAGCAAAATCATATTTTTTTGGAATTAGTGTTTATTTTAAGAGGAATTGAGGGTTTTGTGTCTAGTATGAGTATTTTTTGGTTCACATGATATATATATGTAATCAAATGAGGAATAACATGGAGGGTATGATTGTTTTTCTAGGTATTATGATGCTCTACCATTAGGTTCTCTGTCCTCCCCTATCCTCTCCCATTCTCTACATTTTCCCCTTCACTGAGGGAGTGGTTTTGAGAAATGATACTGCAGGTGGGGAACAACGGTTTAAAGGAAAGGGGATGCTATTTTTTTTATAAAATTGTTCTTTTAATTTCAATTTTTTTCATGTTTATGAGTATAATTTAAACCACCCTTATATGGATTTTATTTTCCTCTTTCAAGTCAGTTTTGAAATCAATTGTTAAATAATGGAATTTTATTTTTATAAAGTTATTCTTGTGTTTTTTAATTGTGACAATTTATCAACAGCATTTCACCCTCTATTTTTACTATTCATTTTGTCTATTGTGAAGCCTTCATAGTAAATGATTTTATATACAATACCTGTATTTTATGCCAATTGAATTTAGTCGCTTTGTGGAATTT
Source organism: Viscum album (assembly GCA_963277665.1). Taxonomy (NCBI): domain Eukaryota; kingdom Viridiplantae; phylum Streptophyta; class Magnoliopsida; order Santalales; family Viscaceae; genus Viscum; species Viscum album. The sequence goes on along the minus strand of OY728164.1, from coordinate 913,340,006 downwards.
ATTACTAGATTGTTCAAATAATGTTTTATCATAGTAATATAAACTATGAATTTTTCATGAATTCATCTCTTTCTAACCTTTTCTATGCTGTCTATTTATTTCAAATCTAGTTACAATAAATGAAGTGTTTATTTTGTGAAAAATCTTCCCAAATAGTTCCAAAAATTTATGAATTGTTAGTTATTTTATATCAATTAGATTTTAGTCAATTAGTCATATATATGGGTTTTCAAATAATTTATATATAATGAAAATCAAAGTTTTTATTTAATTTAATTTAATTTAATTTTTAATCAGTTTTTTATTAAGTGGAATTTTGCTATAGCTCAGTTCAATTTTTTTAAACTGTATATGAATTTGACATCTTTATATCACCAGTGTGTTTATAATTGTATTTTAACTGTCATAGATATGGGAATATGACCCTTCCATATTATATCTTAAATTATCATTCTATGTATTAAATATATTATTTTGTTTTTTGAGATTTATTTTTCTTAAAATTATTTTGAATAATTAATGAACTTCAGTTGGACTCTAAAAAATGTAAGCGATGTTATTGGATTTTCAAAAGTATTATTTTGTTTATAATGTTTTAACAACATGTATATATATATGTTTATATATATAATCACATATTTCTATGGATCTCTCTTTAATAAAATTTATTTAATGTTACTTGGATTTTAATCAGGCCCCTATAAGTGAAAACAATGTTATAGAACATTCCAATTAATATTTTTCTTACAAAATGAGTAGATTTATAAAAGCAAATATATATGTATATATATATATATATATATATTATTTCATATGGAATAGTTTTATTCAAGACATTTATATATGTATATATATTACTTCTGATGCTTATATATGAAGGTATGTGTATATTCCATTTTGTGTAAAAATGTTATTATTAATTGATATATAGGCATGAGTATTAAATTATATTTATTTTTAATAAATTAATATATATGTCTATTTTATGAGAAAAAACTACATACTTGTGTATGAATTTATAATTTTTTATTTAAATGAGAAACTACTTTCTTCAGGATACATGTATAATCAAGAATATTCATTTTATGAAATGATTTTCCAAACTAAAGGTTTAAAAGAAATACCATGATATGTCATGTGTATTGAGGGATTACTCATTCTAATTCATGTTCAATGAGAGTTTAATCATTTTAATTCATGGTCAATGAGGTTTTAATCAAGCTAAATCATATTCAATGAGGGCATACTAATGCTAAATCATGTGCAATGAGGGTTTACTCATGCTAAATCATGTGCGATGAGGGTTTACTCACGCTAATTCATGTGCAATGAGGATTTACTCATGATAATCCATGTGCAATGAGCCTCGACTAATGATTACAACATGTTCTATGTATCAGGATTGAACTGAGAATCTATTTTATGGTTCAAGTTTCCTTTTATAAATAATTATGAATATTTAGAATATTTTCAAGTGAAATTACTATTACTTTATGAATGATCAATGTGGATTTTCCAAATATTGTACATATAAATTGATTTTTTTACTGAAATGTTTATTCTTGGAAAGTATACATGTTTTTCTAAGCTTGCATTATCTAAATTTATAATATGTTTTACTTTTTATTTTGAATCAAAAAACTTCGTTGGATTTATTTTTTTGAAAACCCCTTACTGATCTTTTGGTCGCTCACCCTATTTTTTCAAAATCTCTTACATAGGGCTTATGGATGTGTAGAAGTGAGATAGTGGTTATATTCCACTATGGTGTCTAACCCTTGTATAGAAAAGTTTGATAATTTTTTATAGGTTTTATAATGAGGATTCTCCAATGTATCTGGAATCTCTAAAACTATATACCTTTGCGATATTAGGATGTGTTAAATAAATTAATGAATTATTTATAATGAAAAAGAGGTTATATTTTCTAGGTCGTCATAGTTGGTATCATAGATGATGTATAAATAACTTTAGAGGTTAGGATACAGAGAAACACTTTGAACCTCTAGAGACCTTCCTTTAATTTCCTAGGGTTTTACTTTAAGGGAAGGTCTTGCGCTCCTAGTTTTCCGAATTTTGAATAGTGAAATTCAGAATTTCAATAAGGGTGGTGATAAAATTGCGAGGACATAATTATTTTACAAGGGGTAGAGTGTAACAACCCATGTTTTACTAAATATAATATTTTCACTTTTAAATTAATTATTGGAGTAAAATTTTAATTAATTTATTTTGTTTTAGGATAAATATTAGTTTTAAAAATAAGAAAAATAATATATATATATATGTATATCTATAGTTCATAAGAAAATATCCTTTTTGTGTGCATAAATATAAGTAATATCTGGTAAATTTTTTTACTGAATTAAAATATAAGATAAATCAATTATTTAATTTATCAGTTTTACATTTTATTTAGGATTATTCAACAAAAATTATATTTAAAATGTACGCATGTGTATTTTTTTATTAATTAACATAATAATAATTTATTTAAATAATTTTTTTAATTTTAATTTATGATCAATTTTTCTAATTATAATGTTATATAATATCAAATTGTAATGGAGTTTCTCCTATGTGAAATGTAATTTTGAAAATATAATTTTACATTTTTTTGAACATATTTTAGGTACTAGCCATGTCACTCATGAAATGTACATGTCAATTTATGGAAAACATATTTTTGTAACAAAAATTTTTTATTTTATAAATTTTAATAAGTGTCTAAACTTATAATAGAGGTATATATTTAAAATAAATGTATGTTAAGTGAATTACTTGAAAATAAGATAATATATGAAATGTTTTGTTTGTAAAAATTAAATGACATATTACAATATAAATTTTGGGTTTTTCCATAATAAAAATTTATTAAATAAAATACATAATTATATATAATAATATGAAAATAATAATAACAATAATATTAACAATAATAATTTTGATGATGATGAAAAGTGTGTGTATATTTATTTTAGTTGAAAATTGTTAAGAATTGGTATAATTATAAATATGTATATATATATACAATAATGATAATAAGTTAACACATATATAATAATCAATTGATATAATAATGAAAATATGTTATAATAATCATTATCATAACGTGATGGCTTAAAAGGGGGGAATCCCATTTTGGGATTTGGGTCCAGCTGAAAGGAAGCCTCCCTCCCATCTTCATCTTTAACCTCACTAAACTATAGTTCAACCAAAAATTATCAGATTTGTCCCGCACTCACGACAACTCATTTCAAATGAATATCCTCACATGTCCTCTTTCACATAGAGTGACCCCCTTTTAAGATCTTGTGACATGGGGATGATGAGGATCTTGGGACTACCGTTCGACTCAGTTGGCTTTCAGTGATTATGAAATGGGATACGTAGATCGACTCCTAGGTGGGTCCTTACTCAATTTCCTACTAAGAGGTAGGAAAAATCATCTTTGTTTGTATTGGGGTTTATTTTAAGAGGAATTGGTGGTTTTGTATCAGTTATGAGTTTTTTGAGGTTCACATGATATATATATATATATATATGTAATCAAATGAGAAATAATAGGGATGGTAGGTGTGTTTTTATTAGTGTAATGACGCTCTTCCCTTAGGTTCTATATTCTCCCCTGTCTTTCCCCCTTCTCTACATTTTACCCTTCTGCGAGGGAGTGGTTTTGAGAAATGATAATGCAAGTGTGCAACAATGCTTTAAAGGTAAAGGGATGTTATTGTTTTTATAAAATTGTTCTTTTAATTTTAAATTCTTTTCAAGTTTATGAGTAGAATTTAAACCACCCTTCCATAGATTTCATTTTCCTATTTCAAGGCATTGTTGAAATATCTTGTAAAATAAGGGAATTTTATTTTTAAAAATTTATTCTTGTTTTTTAGAATTGTTCCAATTTATCAGTAGTACTTAACACCAATTTTTTATAATTCATTTTCTCTATTGTGAAGCCTGAATAATAAAGGATTTTATATGTAGTACATATATTTTATTCTAATTTCCTTTTTTCACATTGCTGTATTTATTAATTGATTGTTCAAATAATTTTTATGACATTAATATAAACTATGCATTTTTTATGCATTCATCTCTTTTTAACCTTTTCTATGTATTTGATTTATTTCAAATCTAATTATGATAAACAAATTGTTTATTTTGTGAAAAATATGCTCAAATAGTATGAACAATTTATAAATTTTTAGTTATTTTATATCAATTTTATTTTAGACAGTTAGTAATATTTATGGTTATTCAAATAGTTTACATAAAAATAAAATCAAAGTGTTTATTTTATTTTCATTCAGTTTTTTATTAAGAGGAATTTTGTTATAGCTATGTTTAATTTTTTTAAATTATATGTGAATTTGACATATTTATATCATTGGTGTGTTTATAATGTTATTTTGATTGTCATAAAATTGGAATATGACCCTTCCCTATTCTATCTTAATGTTTCATGCTATGTATTAAATATATTATTTTGGTTCGTGAGATGTATTTTTCTTAAAATTATTTTGAATAATTAAAGAAATTTAGTTGGAATCTTAAAAATTTGAGCGATGTTATTAGATTTTCAAAAGAATTATTTTGTTAATAATGTTTTAACTGCATGTATATATATATACATATGTATATAATCACATATTTCCATGGATATCTCTTTAATAAAATTGATTTAACGTTACATGGATTTTAATCAGGCCCCTATAAGTGAAAATGATTTTATAGAACATTCCAATTAATTTTTTTATTACAAAACAAGTGGATGTATAAAAACAAATATATATATATATATATCATTTCATATAGAACTGTTTTATTTAAGACATGTATATATATATTGCTTTTGATGTTTATATATGAAGGAATGTTTATATGCCATTTTGTATAAAAATGTTATTATTAATCAATATATATGCATGAGTATGAAATTTTATTTATGTTAATAAATTAATATATATGTATATTTAATGAGACACTACTACATACATGTATATGAAAGTATAATTATGTATTCAAATGAGAAACTACTTTCTTCATGATACCTGTATAATTAAGAATGTCCATTTTATGAATTGATTTTCAAAACTAAAGGGATAAAATAAATACCATGATACTTCATGTGCAATGAGGGTTTACTCATGGTAATTCAAGTGAAATAAGAGTTCAATCTTGAAAAATCATGTTCAATGATGGTTTACTAATGCTAAATCATGTGCAATGAGGGTTTATTCATGCTAAATCATGTGCAATGAGGGTTTACTCATGCTAATTCATGTGTAATGAGGATTTACTAATGCCAATCCATGTGAAATGAGCCAAGACTCATGCTTACGACATGTTCCATTTATCTGGAGTAAACCTAGAATCCATATTTTGGTTCTAGTTTCCTTTGAGAAATAATTATGAATGTTTAGATGATTTTCAAGTGAAATTACTATTACTTCTTGAATAATCAAGGATAATTTTACAAATATTGTATATATAAATTGGAATCATTTTCACTAAATTTTTTATTCTTTGAAAGTATACATGTTTTTCATAATCATTAATTAAAAAATTTCATAATATATTTTACTTTTCATTTTGAATTGAAAAACACTTTTGGTTTTATTTTTCTAAAACCCTTTACTGAGCTTTTTTTCGCTCCCCATATATTTTCAAAATATCTTTCCAAAGGGCATAAGGATGCATAAAAGTGTGATAGTGGTCAAGTTCTGGTAATGTGTATAACCATTTTAAATAAAATTTTGATTCTTTTTTTATAGGTTGTGTAATGAAGATTATCCAATGTATCTATAATCTCTAAAACTCTATACCTTTGTGATCTGGGGTTGTGTTAAATGAATAAATGATTATTTATATTGAAAAAGAGACTATTTTTTCTGGGTCATCACAAATAGTTTGTGGATCATAAATCTTGGTACACGGAATAGAGAAACACCTAGTAGAAATGGTTCGGGGGATGGTATGCAATTCGTGATGAAGGCATGAGGTATGCAGAAGGTTTGTGGTATACATGATGGCTTGTCGTTTAGGGAAACTAGGTGATGATTTGAGAATCCACAAAGGGCATCATTCATGAAAACATAACAATGATTTGGGCTGACGTGAAGGAGGAGGTGTAGTACAGAGACCATATATGTAAAATGGTCTATGGTACAATTGCGGTTCATAGAAGAAGAACAATATGCGATTGAGGAAGTACCACATTAAAGATTTGGTAAATCTCCAATTATCTGATTTATCAGATCTAATTTCCTATATATGGAGTGATAATACCATCATTAAGAGTGAGATAATTCCATTAGATAAAATCATAACTTTTGGAATTTGGCATAGTCCTAAAGAACATCACAAGGGAGAATTCTATGAAGGGAGATGTAGTTCATGTAGAAGAAATTCTAGAAAAGGATTTTTTTCCTAAGCATTGTTTTCCACAAAGGAATAAGGGCCTGTGGAAGGAAGGCAATCCATGGAGGAAGAAATCACCTACTTATGTAGAGGTAGTACACAAAAGCGATATCTATGGTTGTTTTGCAGAGTTCTTATGTAAAGGTGGTAAATGGTAGTGAAAGAAGAGGCTGTCCATGGGAGAAGAAGTCTGTGAATGAGAAGTGGTACGTGGAATTGGAGGCAGCTCACAGAGGAGGCGATCCACATAGCATACTCGCTACATAGTATGCGGTGGAAGAAATGTGGTTTTTGGTTTACTCAAGGGAGGTTTCGAAAGCTCTAAAATAGTTTGCGAAAGCAATTTCCTCTAACTTAACTATATTCGAAATAGTGGAATTAATATATGGGTGAAAAAGGAACTTCAACAGACCATATACCTATAGTTTAGGATGCTTGTTTTCCTAAAAATTAAGGGACCTAAAGGTAAATAAATTGTGAGTGGATCCCTTCCAAGAGATGTGAGAAAATAAAGAAGAAAACTATGATCCTTCCCATTGGCAGTGACCTAGAGGAAGATACATAAGGAGTGGACCTTGGGAATGTAGTGAGCAGACACAAAACATTGTAATGTAATTGAGATTGGGCATAGAAAATCTAGTGTGAACCATTTAATTTGTAGTGATATTTACTAGATTTGGTACATTTTCACATTGTCTTTGTATGCTCCTTGGATGTATCCCAATGAGGGTGAATCAAGTAAAAATAGTTATATCATGTGTGTGATTTTGTTTTTGTTCATATATTAATATGGGAGAAATAGAGATGTGTGTTTTAATTAATGGTGAAACATGATCTAAAGGGGTTGTACTTTTAATCTATCATACCTTGATTCACCCCCACTCTTAGTGTATTTTTCCTTGTGGACCTAAAAATAACCTTTAAGTATACCATAAAGAAATATTTCATAAGAATGTTATTATGTTTATTGAGGTGTAATATAAAGTGTACGAGATAAACTTTATGTTATAACATTATTTAATTTTGACATTATTGAGGTAATTTAGGATATAGGGTTAGTTATTTATGGAATAATCCATGATAAACTTTTTGTTTTCGTATTGATTTTTAGAGATTAATGTATTATTTATTTATATAAATGTTTACTTATACTTGTGTGTTATCTTAAAATATTTTAACATTGTTGGTTTTATTAAATATTTGTGGAATGATTCATTATTATTCTGTGGATTATATGATATGTTAATAGTTTTTTTTAGTTATTCAAATATTAATAATTCACCTTCAAAACTCATTGTTTGGATAAAAACATGAGATTATAGTATAAATTGATTAAAGATGATATTTTAATTTCCAAGTATGTATATTTCCTTATATTATTATTCTAGATTATAATATAATTCAAAAATGTTAGAAAAAGGACTTGGAAACAAAAAATTATCATATTACCTTTATTTATAATGAATCAAAGTTCTTTCTCAAACCTCATTGAGTTTTGGTTTTTGATCATTACTTTGACATGATCATTCACTTTCTTATGATCACTTTTCCCTATAACTCTCCATTAATATTTGGACATTAATTTTTCCTTCCTTTTATATATTTTTAATTCACACTAACATTATCCTATTTGGAAACCTAGTTATGTGTTATTCCAAATGACCTTATTATTTATAATTCCCCCTTTTAAATATAATGTTTTGTTATCCCTTGGTATACTATGTGTTTTTAATAATGGTATTTTGAAATATCAAACATTTGATGAACAAGATAAACTTTTTTGTTAATAATTTTTTTAATAGGGGGTATAATTTCACATATGATGATTTTAGAATATATTTTTCATTCAATAAATTTGATATATTTTAAAGAATTTACTATATAAAACACTGAATTTTAGCATACATGAAAATAAATATTATTATTTAAATTTAGTTTTTTATAACCTAGCTATTAAAATTTATAGTATGATTATGAATAAAAAAATTATAAAAGTATTTATAAAGATTTTATATAATTTAAATACTTTGATAACTAAATAAATAATTTTAGTAAATCCCATTTTTATTTATTAATGCATTTTATTCAGTAATTATTTCTTTTTCATTTTGTAAATGAAAATTATAATTAATTTCTAACACTTTCATAAATTTATATATATATAATTAATAGTAATGATATAAAACATAAAATCAAATGTAAATTATGTTTAAATTTTCATAGTTTTATAAAATAATTTTTTTTTCAATGATAATTTTTTTATTATACTCATTAATTTCCTTTTAATAAAATAATATAAAATTACTATATAACTTTAATTTTGTATTAAAGTGAAATATGTTCCATTTTATTTAACATAATTCTATTTACTTCATTTGATGTAGAAATATTCTTCATTTTTAAATATGTTAAATTTTAGGCTTAAATTTTTTTATTAAAAACTATTTTTCTTTGTGTTTTTTGAATTTATATTAAAATTGATTAAAAATTATTTTTGAGGTTGAATACTGAAAAATTGATACAATATTTAGAATGAGTATTTTCAAATTTCATAAATAGGGACCTATTATTTTTTTTGTCATTATGAACAGTGACCATGCTAAAATTTATCATCTCACCAAGGGTAAAATAGGTAAAAAAATATTAAACCTAATGGGTAATACATTAAAATCACTTAAATAATTATCAAATATTATTTTTAGTGGATTTCGTCCATCCTCCTCTATGTCTCCAAAATATGGAAACATGAAGTCATTTTTTTATAATTACATAAATATTATTTAGGTATATTATAAAAATAAAATGTCATTTTCTTTGTTTTAATAAACATTAATATTTTTTCATAAGGATGAAAATAAGTTATGATTGGTTAAAAATAGTTAGAATTTGTCTAAACATATAAAATATGTGGGAGTAATTATTTTTTCATTTTTTGAAATAATATGATTACCTAGAATGCTTACACATCACTGATGAAGTGCTTGTACAAGCGGGTAAAAAAATCATTATAAATAGATTTGAAAGTATTATATTAAATTTATTTTGGATAAGTTAGTGTATTTAATGAATTTTTTGGGATCTAAATGTTTTTTAATTAATGTATTAAATTTTTTTATTTTGATTCCATTTTTTCATAGAGTGTTTAATGTAAAATGTTCATGAGTATGAAAAAATATAGGTTTTTATGAGTGGCATTATATTTTAGTATATTAAGATAACATATATATATATATAATGTCATGAAAGTTATTGAACCACTAATTTATTAAAATATAATATAAATATATTACATTAGTAATTCAAAACTTATAAATTATAAATTTTTATGATATATATGAATGTCATTTTTAGTGCCAATGCAGTACCTTCAATGAATTATAAAATTTATATTTGATGTCCTATCGATAATAATTGAGATGAAAATTTTATTTTCAAAACTTTTTCTGTAAATATTGTTTGTAATTGATAGTTTTGAATAATATTTTCCATATTTTGAGTTATATAATTTGTTTCTTATCCAAATTCTTTTGTGGTATTTTTGCATTGTGTGAAAAGTAAAAATATCATATTAAATATGTTTTTGGGATATAAATTAGAAAAGGTATTCCTTATGAATGAATATATATGAAAAAATTATTTTTAATAATTTTTATGTTAGAACTTTTTTTCATCTTTAATATTATTATAATTATCTAGATAAATTAGCAATGATACCATGTAGTATATAAAATAGAAAAAAAATTAAATAAATAATTTTAAATATTTTAAAATTTAAAATATGTAACTATATTTGAGTATCCTACAAATTTTATGGATATTTATAAAGTATAATTGATGATCTAAGATTAAATATTATAAATTAGTAGTTTTCATGATGTTTTTAAATGAAGTATTGTGAACTGTGATGAAGAATACTATAAATTGAATTTAATGTTTAAAAAATATTCTTTAATCGTTAGATAACTATAAAATTTATATCATTACCCATGTAGATATAAAATCTTTGAACATTCCATTATTCTTCATTATGTGTTCCCCTTTTCATTTATATAATTACCTTTTATGACCCATACTAATTGAATTTTTTTTAAAAACCCTTTATTTTTACTCTAAATAAAGGGTCTACCATAAACATTTTCCACCCAACTCAATTTATTTTTTTAGTTTAAAAAAGATACCAAAATAATAATCTAAAAATTCATTCCAATATCCCCCATCTATTAGAATGATTTTAATCTTATCCTTTAATGGCTATAATATCAATCGAAGAGAGGCAACACAAAGTGAATAGTAATGTATTCTTAACTCAATTTCATTCATAAGGTTATATTTCTACTTCATTAATAATATTATGCCCTGATTATGTGTAAAATTAACTTTTATAGATTTATGTTGTATTTATAATTTTTGGTGGATTTAAATTTGTTAAGAATATTCCCCATATTGATTAATTCTCAGTTTAATGATATAATCTTTGTATTGATTGTTTGTATAAAATGTTATTTAATTCGGGAATACGTTTATGTTTGTAACCTTTATTCTTTTATGGGTTTTATATTATTCCATTTTGTGAGGATATATCATGAATCTATTTTGGTCTATCATATTTCAATTATAATAATTTTTAATTATTTAATGGGGCTTATGATTCAAAATTTAAAATGTCATAAGCTGTCTATTTTACACATCCATTACAATTGGGATTATTAATTATTGATTTTTTATTGAGGATATTACTTTATCCATATTGGATAAACCCATTTAATTTATTTTTTACTCTAGATATTTCATGAATTATGATCTATAGGTTTCATTTTTTTCTCTTTAGAACTCAAAATGGTTGATAAAATTTTTTCATGAAAGGATGATTTTTTTCACTTTTTTTTTCAAAAAAAACATTTTCTTCCATATCCATATTTTATAAATTCATTTCATGATTTTGTTTCAATATTATTAAAAAAATGAAGTAATTTTTATCATATTTTTTTGTTATAAAATAGTTTTAAAATAATATTCTTGTATTTTTATGGACACTATAATTTTTACAAAAATGTTTACAAAATAATTGTATTAACAATTATTGAAGGAATGAAATTTCCCTCTATCACGACTGATAAATTTTTTTATGTCTAAATTAAAAATGTATGTGGTTCCTTTCAAAAGAAATTAGTCCCTTACTATTTTTTTAATTTTTTATATTTTGAATAAGTGATCCAAAAATGAATATGGTATTTTTATAATTTTTTTTTCAAATGATATTTTTAATGTATTTTTATCTATTTAAAAAATACATCAATGCATCAGTCCCTTATATGAGGTTACACACTAATGATATCACCCACCATATTTATCTACATGGATGATGATTAGTTATAATGCAGATTCTATTGACATTTCTTATGATAGTTATTTCAATATAGGAAACTATTTTTTATTATGGAATATTTATTAAGTTTTATTATTTATTTATATTATGAATGAATTGAACTTATTATGTTACATGTGGGACCCAAAATTATATTTCCCTTCTATGTAACGATAGGTCACTTGAGGGAATTTAGGTTGGGTATTTGAAAAACACCTTTCCAATTTATATAATATGTCTCTGTATGAGTCCATGATGGTAAAATTAAGATGTATTGGAATGAGTCCTAGTTAGTATGATTTAGATTTCTAGGATTATGAATTTCAATGTTATGAAATTATTTATGGATTTCCAAGTGATTATTCAAGTAGTTATGATCTCCATTGTTAAGTATCAACCTTAGTTTATTATTTATATGAAATTATTTTATCACAATTTATTACTACGATAATATTATTTATGCACAAGTTATAGAATAAATTGAATATTTTTTTAAATTTAAATTCCCATATTTACTATTCCTTATTTACTAAAGAGAGATTTCACTTTATGTAACCCATCATGTGAATTTGAGATCACCATTATGTTTTTACAATCCTTGATTTTCAAAGAAGTGTATTATGATATATATGAAAGGATATTCAAGAGGGAATAATAATTTTTTCAAAGAAAAGACATTGTTTTATTTATTATTTCAAATTTAATGTGGGATTCAATTATGTATCTAGTTTAATAATACCTCTAAACTATTTAGTCCTTTGGTATGTGATCACATGCATCTTATTCCAATGTAATAATCTAACCATTGGATCTGGGCTACTAGGGTCGATGTCTTTATATTAGGACCCTAAGATATACTAGTATGGTGTTATGGGGTCTAGGAAACATTATTTTCATGAATATGTAGGAATAGGACATGGGTTGTTAATGGGATCGATGAATGATAACACCCGGATGATAACATGATATTCAATAATAATTTAGAGGTATAGAATACCATTCTCAGTCAAGGAATATAAGGGGGGTTTTTGACCCATAACTATTTGATGTGTCTTGGATAGATTAGGGGTTACTCTATGGTATGTATGAGTTTGGTTTAGTTTGTAAATATTAGTGAACCATAATATGATTTGTGTGTGAGATGATATGTATTCGATATAAGGAATGAATGACTAAAGAATCATGAGAGGATGGATATATAGAGATAGTCATCTCACATAAGAGAGGAGTTTTGAAATTTAGTGAAAAGTAGGACATGTTTTGACATTAATTATGGGTTTTGGGATACACTAGTTGGTCAATTAGGTTATTTAATGGAGAAAGATTCTTGAGATCATTATAACTACAATGAGTTGGGTACTAATGTGATTTTGAGTAGTTGGAGGGAATGGGTAGGGCCAGGAGTGGGATGGAATGTCATATTCTTGATATGATGAGTAAGATTATAGACCTTTAGTTCGATCCATTTGGACACGATGTACAGTGATCAAAAATCAGTAGTATTGTAAAATAACTACATGAGGCATCATAGTATCATTGAAACCTATAGTGGGACTTGGTAGTGACTTTTTCAATAATTATAATAAAGGATCAAGAATTTCAACATTTCTTTAGCAGTGAATATCATGGAAGATCATGCCCTTGAGTCAATGATGAGATCGAAAAGTTAATTCTTGGGAGCACACCATGAATTTTTAAAGTTTACATCACTTATTTTGAGTAGTTTTTTAAAAATATTGAGGGTGATAAGTTAATGTAGAAAACATAGAGGCAATTTTTGTTTTTATAGGTTCATTGATATAAGTGGTCAGGTTATATGTAGTAATTACAAGATAACTAATTGTGGGTGTTTTTAGATAAAAATCGGGACGAGTTGGTACATTTGGAATCTTATAGATACTATATGTGTGATGATGGTAGGGTGGTATGGTTGGGTGTGTGTTTTTGGAAATAGACTATTTGGGTGATTAAGAATATGGATCACCTCTACTCATGAAGAAGTATGATGGTTAATGATATAGAATGGATTATCGTTTTAGATATGGTCTTAGGGGTGATAGGGGTGACTGTTGGTTTTCTAAAAACTAGTGAGGTCAACCGATGGTATATTATGCGTATGGGTTTAGAGTTTATTAATTTTTTTGGGAGAAGGGAATCATCAAGGGGTTTGTTCTAATAATCAGTTCCATTATGTGGGGTCCAATAGGTTTTCAAATATGATTAATGAAGTTGGGTACCAACAAATTGGTTCATGTGTGACAACTTTTAATGATTTGTAATGATTAAAAATTATTCCATCAAGGATGGATTAGTATTATGTGGATCTAAGGTGGAAGTTTCCCTTAGTTTTGGGTTGCAGAGCTAGTTTTAGGGAAGTGATATCCTAACCAAAACCGGCGAGAGACCGAGAATTTAGCCTATGTTTCTAGTATTAGTGCTAATATGATTCCAAATGGATGAAATGGGATAAATCTAGAGAGTGTTTCAAGAGGATATAGATACATATGTGAATCTAATGACTTCTAATCTTCCTCGAACATATGGGTAATCTAAGAATACTTCCCATATATTAGTTTAAATTTTGTTAGAATATATCCTATATTTTATTGTTCAACAGAAGAAACATTGGGAACATGATTCAAATAAAACATTTTGTGGATTTATATTATATTTCATGTCTATAATTTTTATATAGTATGTATTTTTTAGATTTATTGATTATCATGTCATATTTCATACATTAGACGTCAAAGTGCATCTGGGTGACCAGGAAGTGGTAATCAATCACCCAAATTAGAAAGAAATTTTATATTGACTGGTGAAACAACATATTAAATTTGAGGATGAAAATTGAATATTATTATTTGGGTAACCAAACATACAGAATCACAAAATTCATAGGTAGGAGAAGTTTTCACCTAGGTACAAGGGTATTTTTGGGATTGTCAAAAGGATTTTTAAATAATGAATTGTTTAGATCATCCTCATTATTTTGGACCTATGTATACTGTATTTTATATGTTTCAGATTTTGTGAAATTAACCTAGTATTTCCCATGTGATAAATATTGATGATGATAATCATGAAATCGATGTTTTTTTTTGAATATCATTTTATGAACATTGAAAATCAGAGTGAAAAGACTCTATCTATACCATGGGATCATCATGTATGAGTACAATTATAGAAAATGTGCATCAAGAATAAGATATGAGAGGCATGTTCTAACATGTAGGATCTATGATAAGAGTTATTCCCCAATGGTCCATAGATACATTCATGAATGTGAATCTAGGACATGAAATTATTTTTTGGGGGGATGTTACACCCTAGAACTTATTAGGGTATAGACCTATTATAAATTTTACTATAAACCAAACAAATTTGAATTTTTAGTTTAAGATTATTTATTTTAATTTTTAATAATTTATTAATGTTTATATATATATTAATTTTAGTTTTGGTTGAAAATTATGTCAACTATATATATAAAGACCTAGAAGGGGTGTCAATGGTTTTTATAATAGACCAGGAATTAAACCTCAAGAGTTGGTCAAGTTGGGGAAGTTTTGTGAAAAAAAATTATATAGTAAGTATGATTTGAAGGAAGACTACAAATTCTAGAATTTATTATAAGTTCTTTTAGGTTAATTTTTGAATATTTTTTGTGATAGTATAGTTTTCTGGAATAAAATTAAACTATCAAACATAAGATTCATTATACATGGGAGTCTTATATATAAAAATCATCTTTTCAGAAATTAATCTTACATATGAGTACCCAATAGATAAGATTAACCCCTTATGTTTCAAATAAAATCGAAAAAGTGTGTGAATCCCTAAGATATGTAAGGTCCATGAAATGGTAATGGGGGATACATAAAATTATTCCCCTAAAACATAGTACTGACTCTTTGATATGTAGATGTAACTCTTACTAGAATATAGATAAGTAAATGTGAAATAAAATGGTATTTATATATAACATTGGTTCCCCTTGTAGAACATGAATTTATATCTGAAAATATATATTGTTCACTAGAGTTTAGTTACAAATTTGGTTACGTATTGGGTAGCCCAATGATAGGTAAATGTAATAAAACTAATTTGTAAAAATAAATTATATGATATGTATGTGTATTTTCTACAAAAAAAGTAATACCTAAAGATTATTTTTTATATAGGGGTTTTACTACAATAGAAAATTATTTATTTATATTGGGGAACTATGTTTCATAAGAATCATCTAGATATTACATAAATGTGACTTCCCTAAAGTGTAAAGGTTCTTGATATAGATTGCTTTAGTCATGGATATACATAAGATTCTATAGGGGTTATACAAAAGGGTATCATTGTGGTTTTTCTTTTGAGTGATGTGTTTTTCAAAAACATCAAGGATAATTAATAAAAAAAATTACATAGATATAATGGTGGGAAAGAATTCTTCACACCACAACCATGGGAGTTTTATCATAGATCATGGTGAGACAGATTGGTGTAGGGAGGTATCCTACTGCTAGGTTATACCTGAGAGGCACTTCATACCATAAAGAAGAAAAACATGTATTAAAGACATGAATGTGATATTTTGTTGATTATTCCCACGAGAGATGAATCGTACAAAAAAAGAAGCTATACTCTATGGGGGAAGTCCTTGAAGGGTTATCACACATTGACTTATATAGTCAGGTCAAGACCCATGAGGTATGTAATTTTTAATGAAAATAATTAAATAAATGCTATAAATGATAAAAATGTAATTAATTGGGGTCACTTTTTTAGATTTTTTCATGCATCGCTTCCCTTATATTTCTATATTAATGTCTTATCTTCCATTAGAGATATTCATTGTTAAATAATGGTTTTGAGTGTCATGTATTTTAGATGATAGATATAGAATATTTTATAGATTCCTAAATTTCTTCTATGTGAACCCGAATTAGCTACGAATATTCAAACGATAGTTTCCTACCAGAATAATATTGGTGGTCACAATGTTATGTCTAATTATAATCTCATTAACTATGCATGTATAATGTGTGTTAATGATGAACTAATGTGTTCTTGAACTAAAATATAAATAAATGACTTATGTTTATGTTTCACAGTTAAATCAACTTATTCAGGACCTAAAAAGGTTGTCAAAAACTATAATGAACTAACTTTTTTTCCACCAATCCCATAATAACATGAACTAATAAAATATGATATGTTGAATGTGTCTTAAGGGGTTCTATAAATGACTTTGTGATCCCTTGTTGAAATGAACTGGAATTTTATGTATGTAAATTGGTAAGAATATGTTTCTTGTTAAACTAGGGAAGTTATATTGTATGGTAAATAAATAAATATTAATAAAAATAAAATCATTATGGATGAGATACATATCCCCTTAATTATTATAAATGTGTTATTTTTGGGTGGGCCACTCCTCCCTTAGGTGTTCTCAGATGACATATTTTTGAGAGGTACACACATCTTCCCCTAGTGTGTTAAATGAGATATTTCTAGGTGTCTGATTCATCATACCAAGTGTGATAAGTTATATTTTTCTAGGTTTTCCACTCCTACCCCCATGTGTTCTTAAATGAGATATTTCCAGGTGGGTCTCTCCTTCCCTCATGTGTTTATATATATATAACACAATATATTCAAAGGCATCTAAGAGTGGAAAAATCATGTATGATAAACTACATGATTCATAATAAAAACCTTATGTCTACATTGATGTATTTATTTATATAATAAATATTTATTATGGAACATATTGAGAACTATTTAGACATACTTTTTTTGTGGTCACTATTGGTGGTGGACTACTGAGTTTTACTCACACCCTACTTGGACCACTATCAGTACATGATATGATTTTATGGTTTTAAGAATACATAATTGAAATGTTCTTATGTTTATTGAATGATATATATACGTGGTTTGGGTCATGGGAGGTGTCACCAGGATATAAATCAGGACCATTTTTTAGAATACCTAAAATTTTGTTTATTATTTATTTATTTTTGGATTTTGATTTCTATGAAATTCCCAAATGAGATATTGTTTTCGTAATTTGTGATTATAATCCATGTAAAACCTTTCTATTGATATATCAAGGGTTGATACAATAATTTCTTAGTGTTTGGATATGATATTGGTTTGATGTGGAGTATTGATTTTAAATTATATTCATTTCTTCCACTATTATTATGGTAATTTGATCGATGGAAAATAGTCTCCCCAAATTATTCATAGACCTTTGGTGCTAGTTGAAAACCTATTGAATATATTGAGACACATCTATGGTCATATGGATCACTGATATAGTTAATTAAAATTTACTGCGTTTTGGATACTATAATCTGATCTCTGAATATTGTTATTGAAATTGTCAACCAAAATTAAATAACATCAAAATCATATAGGTGGAACCTAATCCTATAATTAGAACACATCATATCATAAGGTGTCACTCCCAACTGATTATATCTAGAATATAAATAAATCTAACAGAAACACCTATATTCTATTAGAAGATAAAATATTTCATCGATAAATTCAAGAATATACGGGTTCATAACTTTCACCTAGATCGACATCCAGTAATCACTACACAAGCATAATGATCTATTCAATTTATTCATGAAAACAATATGAGCACTGAAATGGGATGTTCTTGGGTAAATTAATATCTTCATGACTAAATAATAAAGTCAATATTTAATCTCCAATATCTCTTCATAATCTATTCTATAAGTTGAAATAGTAATGGGATTCATTCATGGAGAAAATTTTATCATAAACTCAATCTACCACTTAGGTGGAAATCAAAATAAATGCGTCAGAATGAAATATTGTAATAAATAAATGAAGGGAAGAAAAAGAGTCTTTAACAACCCATTATCTCTAACCGAAATGTCTGTAAAATGGGATATGATCACTTCTAGTTGATGATGAATAAGGCGTAATTGGAATTCATGTAAATTTCACTCTCCAATATAGGTATATTAGTCACCCTCTAAATATATGAAGGATACTTGTTAGTGATAATAGTTGATGTGTCTTTGATAAAATTCTATCCAATCCATCTAAAGAATCACATCTTAATAGAACATATCTAATCGAATGAATTCTCAGTGGTTCATGTATCAACTAATCCCTATAACACACTTTGAATATCTCTGAATACCCTATGATAACACCCTAAACATTGTATCAAAAAACGAAAAACCATTAATATAATATATAGTAATCCCCAAATCACTAAATACCAGAGTAGATATGAATGATAGAAATGAACTTGTATTGAAAAAATAGAAGCTACAGATAATTTCATAATAATTATACCACTACTATAAATGGATCCTTCCCTATATGTTAGGGTTCTTCTCAAATCACATGATTATCTCATGTATAAATATACCAATTTATGGTGAGAAACAAAAGGCACACACAATTATATCATAAACAAAAAACTAATGATATAAAAGTCTCATAAATCAAGGCTTGATTCTAGCCTAACATTACAACTATTCAGTCTGGTACAATCTCTCAAAAGTGGGGTTTAGATAATAGTCATAACATATCAACCAAAAAACCAATAATCATAGTTTATCCATGTGGAGTTCCACCTAGAATTTTTTTAATAAAAAACTATATAAGTTTTTTAACAAATTAAATGACTCAAAATAATAATGAAACTACAATATTAGTTATAATAGTACATAATAATGTCATTTGAGACATATTTTCCAATAATAATAGATAAAAACATACTCTCTCACTACCTCACTTTAAGAGTTGAATATCATAAATCAAAAATCTATATTAAATTGTATCATATAATTAAAATTAATCCATCAATTGATTTAAAAACCCATTATAATAGTCTCATTATTAGTAACCTGAACATCCCTCATATGTGGGGTATATTATCCATAGAACAAGGTGTATGACAATACCAATTTACATTATACCTCATATTTATAAAATTTTCATGACCCCTATAGTTTTTCTATCCATTGGATGGATG
Organism: Viscum album; assembly: GCA_963277665.1. Classification (NCBI taxonomy): domain Eukaryota; kingdom Viridiplantae; phylum Streptophyta; class Magnoliopsida; order Santalales; family Viscaceae; genus Viscum; species Viscum album. The sequence goes on along the minus strand of OY728164.1, from coordinate 913,320,189 downwards.
AAAAAGTCTGTGACATACCCAAGGTGTGTTCGTGATTACCTCAGGCTTTCCAACAATGCTAGGGCATCAAAATATGATCAATGGTACTGATTTCATATTTGATAAAACCAAAAAATCAATATTAAAACATTCAAATCAGAGTATGAATCAATATAATGGAAGAAAACCTGTGATTAGAAATTTAGAATGTAGTATCACATACATAAAAAGATGGTACATAAACAAGATTCATAACATAAATAAATAAACATCAACTACTCTAACCAAGAAAGATAAAAAAGAAAGTTCATATACAACCCAAATGGGAAAATAGAAATAAAACTAATACCCATGATCCCAATGTGACCGATAGTCACACTCCACACCAAAAGTCATCATATTTTGTAAACCACATCCCTACACTAAGGATACCAACTCCAAGGAATATAAGAAAAAAATCTAGGTCACCTAAGATAAAAACCATTGGAATTGTATAAATTGAGTTGTGAATTCAGAAGGTGAGAGAAACTAAGAATATTAGCTAAGAACTAGTGATTCTTTTAAATTCATACAAAAAAATATTAGTTTTATTCCATTTGGAATATAAAAGTGGAAAGACATTTTTTATGCACAAGTATGAAAAATACAATTCAGATTCACACATTTTAAAAAAATAAAATTATTTTTCATAAATAAATAAATCTCTTGAAAATCACATTTCAAAGGACACAACCCCTCTTTATAAATAATATTTCTCTTCATGAAAATTACAATGTGTGAAATCAAATACTTCTTAAAAATACCTTCTAAACACTAAAATATGGGATTTTTTAGAAACAAATTACCGAACAAATATATAATTTTTCCTCTTTCAAAACAACAACCAAATACTCATTTTGAAATATTTTTTTATATTCAAGTCCACTTTAAAAATAATATTAAAATTGAAATTTTAATATTAATGAAACCACTAAAAAATAGTAATCAAGAATCATAGCTTGATTAAAAAATATGTCGAAGGCATAGAAACTGAATAGTGATATCAGTCCAATCAATGGAAGGAAATATAGACAATGAATAAACAGTTTTATATACTAAATCATCCTACAAATTATATTATAATCATGGTAAACATCCTAGGACTCATTTTAAATTTTCTAAACATGAGACACAATCCATGGGATGACACATATGAATTTATCTCTTCCCTTATATTCTTATTTAACAAACCATAAATAAGGCACTTTGTTGCACAATGATATAGTGGACCACAATATATATCCTATAGCTCCCTCATGCTAGATGGACCAAATAAATTCCATTATATTTCTTATTCAAAAATTCTATAATAAATTACACAATCACACTTGGTCTAGTGGTCCACCATCCCTAATTATAATATACTCCCAACAATTACTTTCACTTATCCAACCCTCAACATTGTCAATTGGAACTCTGATGGAATATGTAAAATTGAGGTGAGAAAACAAATGCATCGATATATCAATGAAATAAATCAAACATCATCTCAAAAACCCATGAAATCAACAGCCTCGTCATATTTATTTCATAACATATGAATATACAAGAAGCACCTCATGGCACAAATTGCATCATGTAATAAAAAATATCCCCCTAAGAGTTATTATTTAATAAAGAGATCCAGGGGAATCACAGTCATAAAAACTATTTTTAAATAAATCAAAGTGATTGATTATCAATTATTAAATGACATATAATTACATGTAACCTCTCAATGGTTTGAAGTCCCACACTAAACCAATCTTTATAATCAATATCTTTAAATCGTTCTAAAAGGGATCTTCCAAAATAAATCAATCAAAACCTTCCAAATTAAAATTCCCCAATGAGAATAAAATACCATTCCAAAATTCATGTAATGTACCAAATGGGGTCATGGAATTTTAAGGCACCCTACCATTTTTAAAATACTTTTTTCAACAGTTTCAAAGTAAATCTCTTTTTAAATATCATCATGAATTACCTTAAAAAATACTTCAGTGGTTAAAAACCAAAATTCACATTTCAATTAATGATATGAATGGGTTCAAAACTCTATAAAAACTATATTTTAGTTAAATATAATCCTCAAAAAATTTCATAACATTTTTAATTTTAATAAGATACTAAAATTCCAAGTAAAATACTTATTCGAAGTTTATAACCACCTTGAAAACCATTGTAAAACAAAAAAACTACCATACAAGGATTTTATATCATCAATATGTAATTTGAAACTTTTAAACACTGATTTTTTTTCTATTTATAGAAAACCACAAAAATAGATTCCTTAGTACAATGGTACTAAAGTCAAAAGTCATCTCCTATAATGAAGAATTCTCTATTTAGAATCAGTGGAATTAAATAATTCCCAAGAAAATAAAAAACGCATGAATCAAAAAATTGTAACAAAAAATCATTCTTTATAACCCATAAATTTCACCTGAGAAGGGAACAATCCCTTGAAAAGTGAGGTGGTGGAGAAATAAGAGGAATTAAGGGTTTGCCCAAATGGAATCCATATTAAATGAAGATATAGTAGCTCAAAAGTATAATGGATAATAGGTTAGAAACTACAAGGGTGTACACATAACTTGGATGAATGAGAGAAGAATAAAGGATTTTAAAATTGATGGGGCACATTTGGTATTTTATTTTTATGCGAATCTAGGAAACTCTGAGTGTTAAAAGACACCGTTTGGCAATTTGTGTTCCAATTGTGTAGTTGCAACTAGCTCTGAAAAATTCCTTCACATGGTTTCACCTTGTAAACTATAATGATTCATCTACCCATTATCTAAATATTCCAAATGGTAATTTCTAAATAAATATCTATATCACATGTTTTTCACATATATTGATTAAACATGCACAAACTATGGACGAGGAAAACTCAAAGAAAATATGAGTAACATGTTTACGATTCAGATTTATCCCAAACATACTCTACCCATGTAATTCAAACTATAAATGATGAAACCAACTGAAAACTAACACATATAAGGTTATCCTCCCGATTTCCAATAAATTCCACCCCAAACTATGCATAAAACCCAAATTTCTATAAAAATAAAATTCCAAATACAAAAAATTCATAAATTTTTATTTACAAAAAAAATTGATTAATTTAATGAGTGATATTTTTATGTATGTAAATACATATATTTGGAAATATACTAAAAATGAAAAATGAGGCCATAATATAGCTTTATAGCATCCCTATTCAGTTCAAATGTGTTATAACCAAACTACATGCTACAAAAATAAAATAAACCTCCATATAATGTAGAAGTTTTCAACTAGTAGTGAGGGTTAATATAAATAGGTGGAGAGAATATACCATTATATATAAATAATCATAAAAAGTGGATGCAATATCATAATCCAGCCATCATAGATCTACATTCAAAAGGAAAATCATAGAAAAATTATAATAAAAAGATGATACTAATATCAGTATATATCAAAGTAAGTAGTTATACATGTCATACATGTTATAAGAACATAAATAGGATCTCTTATGGGTAGATCATATAAAAAATATTACAAATGTGATAAAAATCAAAGGATACATCTCTAAAATTGGTCCAAAGTCATCGATGGGTATTATCTCTTAACTCTAAAAAATATTCACCCTCTCATCCATCTAAAGATGAATGTCCTTTTCCATTAACCAAATCACAAAACGAAATGTATTCTCAAGTACCATGGAACCCATGATTGATGTTTACAACTTAGTATATCACTCCAAATGGAGTAAAGAACTAGTACACTAAATACACATGCATGATAGATTTGAAATACTAGTAAGTAAAGAATTATTAATAAACAGAATGTCACCATGTAAAGTTATCTCTCTAAAACAAGTGTGGATATACCTAGTATGACCACAGATATTAATATATTATACACACATTTTATTAACAGACATGTTGAGTATGATTGATATAATGTTCCTCTTATAACTGTCTTTGTGAATAATAAAATACTATAAAATATGTTAAGTGAGTGATGTTTCACTATCACAAACAATCTAGGAGAAGGATCCATCTATATCCAAAATAAATTGTGAATGTGTCGTCCCGTAGTGAACATGGAATCACCCAGAATTTGAAGATGATACACCACCACTATCTATTCTCATGGGGATGATATACTACTATACCATTGCTCAGGTGGAAAAGGAACTAAAAAATTATCTCATATAGGGGGATTATGTACCATCAAAATAACTCAGGGGTTAGATGACATACCATTATCTTGAATCCCCATAAGGAATAGACTCCACTGAGATGATTTACATTAGTAGAAGATGAACCAAAAATAAAATCTGCTATATGGATGATGTAACACTGATATCTAATCACAATTGGTTGGTACACAATCAATATTGAATCTTATACAAATTGTAAACCACTATAATGATATATTAATGAATTATGTACCAGAGAGATAGTTCTTGTATATAGATGATACTATACTAATATTATATATAAAGTTGATGATATGGAACTCACTCACCATTCCATGTTGGATGAGGTTCCCTAATTTAAAAGGACACATGGTAAATGAAGAATCGTTGGCCAAATTTTGGTGGATTAGATACTAGCAACATACTATAGTTGGAGAATACACCACCATATTTGAATTATATTTAGCTGGGTTATGACATATATCCCATATCCCTTAATATGAATAATTCATCATCTAATTTCAGTATAACATGTACATAATATAATTAAACAATCTTATCCCATGTATAACATGTACATAATTTATAATCATTTATCATATAGATATTTATATTCCAAATCCATCAACACATGTACAAGTCCTATTATTAAGCAATATCATCCCATGTATAACATGTACATAAGCCAATTATCATTGTAGAGTACACTAGGGTAGCATAATAGCCTCTTAGTGTTGTTTTATAGTAATAAGCACCCATAAAAGGGCCACAATTTTGGGTTTCATAATATAATTAATGATATAATTTGTTATAGACAACTAATAGTATCAATAAACACTTCATACAGGATACTCATCCACTTTTGGGTTCCACTAGTACCATAAAGAATAAAGGAAATCAATTAAATTTAGTTTTAGGGAAGAAAAACCAATTTTCATTTCACATATTTCATATATTGAAAGATAATGGATTAAAAACCATTAATAATGAAAGCTACCACCTAAAAAGAACTAGTAGGGTCTCTCTCCTTGAATTTCCTTGGCTAATTCATCCTCAAACAACAAAAATTATAAAAATACTATAAAATACACATAAATCAGGTCTTGAGTGAAGATTTATGTGGAAAGAACACAAAATCCCATGATTATATTCAATATAAAAGGTAACATGTGACACCATTGGGTCACCAATATGTCTCTATATTGTTTATTTATTTATTATATTTATTTTTAGAGGTATATAGGGTTTTAAGAAGGAATTTTTGAAATAATTGGGTTGCAGTTTAGGGTTTACAGTTAGAAAACTATTAATGCTAACCCTATACCCAATATATGTATTGGAAGAGTGAAATTTTTAGTCAGTTTTATATGGTTATTTAATGGTTCTTCAAACAATTTGGGTTCATAGGAAAACTATTTGGCTCAAGATAATGCGTAACACTAATTTCACTATTATCACATCTTTAGGAGAATTCATGTGGCTAAACTATGCATATGGATCTTATAAGTGGTATTTTTTCTCGTATAACCAATGAAATAGGGATATGGTTTCCCAAACGGTTATTCCAAGTAATGTGGTCTACCTTATACACTTAAAAATTTAAAATTAAAATTTTATCCTTGATGAATTTAACTCGAATCTCATACGATCTTACTCTATTAGCTCAATCCAGAAATCCTAACCATGGAAATCACTTATTTTTTAGATTCCTTAGTGATTTATATGACTTTATCTGAAGTTATATAAGGTTAATTCATTAATTCTTATTGATTTACCCACCTTTATATATCTAGTTATTTATTCATCTATTTTCATGCTATAGTTGTCTCTTGATCAACCATGGTGGATTTTTCATGGATAGGGATTGTGTATATGATTAATTTCATGGAGTTTTATGTTTGGGAGGATCTGATTTATCCTTATCTAATAATTTTAAATTAATTTTATGAGATTACATGGAATTAAATGTGGGTCTCTCCATAGAATTGATCATTCATTTCACATACATTTAGTTCTTGAAATTACTTATCTTTACATGTAGTATTATGTTAAAATGGGCGATTGATGAATAATTTATACTTTTCATTCTTTTTTATTAAATTATTTTTATAAAATTGAGATTTTACAATATTTTTAAATTATGGATAATTTTAAACATGGTTTGTGCACATGATGTGTTTGATAAAATTATTCAAAGACATGTTTAGTCTCAAAATTGGTTTCCCAATAAGGATTTGAAAGGTAATTTTATTTTGAATGATGTATATTTGAATTATAATCCTTGGAGTTTTGTAAATTATATTTTTCTATGTTATTATTTGTAGTTTTGGAGAATCTTGGGATATTTATATGGGTTATCCTATATTATGAGAATTTTTAATGGGTTTCACATATGATACATTGAGTGTATGTTTGGGTCACCTGGATGGGTGTCACAATAGTTTAACTAACTACACCTTCATATTACCCTAGTTTTGATCATTGAACTACCTAGGTGATTGTATCCTGGTATTACCTAGAGAGCTAGTTATATGGATTCTTTTTTCAGGTTCACATATGCTGACTAGTGTTCCATGAATGAGTCTTAGTTATTGATTGACCTATGTATTAATGAATATGTCACATATTTTATTATTTGGGATTTGTGTCATCATATGATATCCTATACTCAATTAGATATTTTGATGTTTTTTATTCCATGTTTCATAGTAATTCCATTTTTGTTCATATTCATGTAATCTTTGGAATTTGGATACTTTTTTATAAAACCAATGGTTTCAAAATAATTTGTAAAATGGTCACTACTACTATTTAAAATAAAAGTTTTATCCAAAATTAAATGTTTTCAAATAATAATAAGTTGTTTTCATTGTGAATGATATAATATAGATTCACTATGGTATACTTTAGGGATTTTCATGACATACATCACACACATTTGGTTGTATATGGGCTTGGTTATGCATAAAATAAGTTAAGGGATAGATTTCATATCATATGTTCGTACTTATTAATTCTGTCATTATCCTTCATGATATTATGGTTGGTGGTGATCGCATGTTTCGAGGAGTTGTCTCATAGGAAATTTTTAGAATCCACTTATATTTGTTTACTTTTGGGGCTGCTTCTACATCCATTACAGTATCCTTGGAATTATTATTTGTTAAATATCATTTATAGTTTTTGTTTGACTAGTCATGTTGCCATTAGATTATAATGTGATATGAATTTATTCTTTATTTTGTTATTCATTCTTTTGTATACTTTGTTTTATTTTTGGTTATTATAAGAATGTATTATTTATATTCATGAACATCTAATATTTTTATGGGTGATTCGAAATTTCTAGGTGAAATCTTTGTTTTAGTTATTTTCATTTTGAGGGAGAAATTATTTCTACAGATTAAATATTTTTACCTTTGTTCTTTCCACTCTCTCGAGGTGATCGAAAACACTCTATTGGATTTGGGGTGAGTCAGGTCGAGTAATGTATCTAGTCATCATGGGCCATTTCATTACAATAATTCTAACAGATCCCTCTTATTATTCGAGGAGTAAAGCTAGTGTGGGGATAAGACCATTAATGATTAGTAGAAAAGTGTAGTAAAGTTCCTAGATATATCATCTCTTTTAGATCCCTATGTTATCAGAGGTGGTTTTGATTTTTTTTCTTCAATTAGACCTATGTTTTCAGGTATTTAGATGTGATTTATTATAATTATGTGTCATATGGGATTATTTTGAGTTTTTTTTGGAAATTTAAATTTTCTTGGTGTAGTGGGGAATAAAAACATAAGCCCATGGTTTACTATTAATATCTATAAAACATTACGATATCTATATGACCTAGTTTGGACACCTTAACAATGTCAATCACAAGGTTAGTGTATGATTTTTCAAACCATGAGGAAAAACTATTTGTATAGCAGAGATTTGAAAATTTATGAATTATTCCATCATTTAGTATTATGAAATGCTTATCTTACTGATTCTACTTATTTATGACCATTTGAGTTAACATTTATGATTCATACATGATTATTTGGAGTTTATATATATATTGAATGAGTTTATTGACTGACTTTTTATAGACCGTTCCACCTAGAAAGGCTCATGTAAAATAGAGAGAGGGAGGAAAGGTGAATAAATGGGACAATCACACTTAAATTGACCCTACATTATTCAAGTATGCTATCAAGACTATCCAATATATAAATCAATAGGGTAGGACAGATCAATCCCAAGTGGTGGATCTTACTCAGGAATTACCTATAATGAACCTATATGTTTTTCATGACAACTAAAGACCTAAATAAAAAACATAATGAATGGATAATATTGAGTGAATCATAAGTTTAATTATGTATCTTAATACCTATAAGTTCATATTTTTCATATATTTTTTGGATGTGCCATGCTATATATGGTGGGAATCTATTATGTAGGAGAAGTTGTATGAGGAATTCCATTGTTCTAAGTTTAAAATATTTTTAAAATAGTTTTTTCCATGATTCTATAATGGGGGAGATCATATTGAGTTCATAAAATTGGAATAAGGGAATATTTCAATGGTGGGAGTGTTCATTATTATTTTGAATCTATTACAGTCAATAATCTAGGGTGTAATATTGATTTTTACTTCATGTATGGGAATTTAATCCACTAAAATAATGATTATCAAGAATCTCTTATGACTTCTCACTGGTGTGGGTTCCTGGGCTATCTATATCTCTTATATATGTGACAACCTAAGAGTAGTATGGTTTTTACTTCATTTACCAAAGTACATAATGTGAAATAAGAATAATTGAAGGGATAAATTTCTTGTTCTCAAGTTAAAGGAGATTGCAATACTTATAATAAGTCATAGAGTGGGTCTAAAATGAGGTTTATATATATATATTTGATCATGTACAAGAAGATTCTAAATTCATGTCAATGATAATTAGAGGTATATTTTTTTTAATTATCTTATTGAATTATATTTTTCTAAAACTATTTTATCTCATTCCTTTATCACATTATATTTTATATATTCTTTTCCATTTCAACCTATGTTTATGTTGTAAATTCTAGAAATTTCTACTATTTTTAGAAAGAAAAAGGAGAAAGATTTCAAAGGCCCTTGATTTTCAAGTGTTTATTATTGATGTAGAAATCATGTGATATTTTTATGTTCTTGATTTAGAAATAATTGATCTTATCCATAGTATGGAAAAGATATTGTGATCTAAGGATCAGATTGATTTCAATCAATAGAGGTTTTTGTTTCTTCATCATGATGGAAAAAATTGAATCTTCCGTGGTTAGTGGGATAAATGATCAGGTAGGGTAAGTCATAATCTTCCATTTAATATATCAATTTCATGTAAAATATCCAATTTATATTTTAATATTTTTTATTATAGTTTGGAAGGTTATTTTTCCATGTAGTTAATTGATATACCATGTATTTCCCATATAATTTCATTGGGTTATAGTCTATATAATAAGTATAGTTCTATATTGATCTATTGACTTGAACAATTCCAATTTTTTATAATCTTATTGAATTGATCCTACCAAGATAACAGAATTGAATGGTCAGTGGAATGATAATGATAATAGAGGTATTATTCATTTGAGTGTGCCACTATTGGTATCACTTGTTTTTTTTGTAATCCTAGAAAACAGTTTCATAAACATTGCATTGATTTCTAAAATCAAAACCAAGTGATCACTATGAATAATTAATTTTTTCCTCAAATATATGATTTTCTTGGAAAACTCAACGTATTGGAGAGGTTTTTAAAGATAATACTGAGATCGATATACCCTCAATTGTGAGTTAAGTAAGAATATATTAATATGAACTCTTTTAGGAAAAGGTATACACATTATTAGTATCTTTTAATTCTATTTTTCCATTTTAATTCACTGGATTTTTCATGGATTTTATGAAATGAATCATTCATATATATCTAAACAAATTTTATGTGGTGTTTTTAGATGATATCATGGTTTATTATAAGATGAAATCGGACTAAGAGAAATATCTAGATTTTGTTTTCAGAACGATAAAATATCCTAGATTCAAGGCCATGTTTTCTAAATACTTATTCTGAATAAAGTAATTTATTTTTTTGGACCATATGGTATCTATGAAATTATTTTTCTTGGATCCTAATAATACTTAGTAAATTATATATGTTCACATTTGAGGAAATGTTTTTGAGACTGAATGATTTTTGGTCGTAGTTAGATATTATATGTTGTTTTCTTTTGATTTTGTATATTTTGGAATCACTCTTTATGGATTTGAATTTGAAAGGAGTTTTATTTTTTTGGGAATATAAATTCTAGACATCCTTCAGGGAGTTTAAATATATATTAAAATAAAATTCTTATCTAATTCTCTTAGATCTTGGTAACTATTTTGGATTTTATTTTATTTATCTGATTATGGTGTTGGCGTGTGTATTGATGCAATAAGACTCTATAGTGCCATATGGGTCTCCCCAGTTACCCCCTCATGAGAGGGAATACCCCACCCATAAAATATAGCTAGAAATGGTGATATATTCCATCAAAACATGGATCCCTAATTTTTTTTTGGAATTTATTACTTTTTATTTTTATAATAAAATTCTCAAGTACATCTTCTAAAATGGGGATATAAACCCTCAACAATGAACATGGGTGGATCACTATAAGGTGTTGGATTCTCATGATATATATACCCATGGTAATAGGAATGCCATTGTTTTTTCAATGAGTATGTTTTTTATACCTCTAGTGGTAAATGAATTAGAGTATTAGTGTAATTTGATGGGTTTATCCTCTTTGTTTCCTTTGGATATTATATTGAAGGAGGAACTGGTGTTTATGGTGAGTTTTCAAGTTATAAATTTCATTGATGATAATAATCGACATAACCATTAGTAGATCCATATTTTTAGTGTATTATGATAATTGTATATAGTCTAGTGTCCCTAGGTGATTAGTTTCAATATCACGAATGTGTCATTTACTTTATAAATAGAATGGTTATTCTTTCATCCACAATGTATGATGTTCTAACATAAGGAAGAAAAAAAGTTGGTTGTGAGCCTCATAGATACGAAGTTGTTTTATTATTTCAAATTATTGTATTGAAATATTATAATGAAGGGTAAATAAATGATTTTTTTCTTTGTGTTATACATGTTAGGAGATTAAAGTAGAACACTATAGTGAAACACGTTTATTGAAACCTATTCCCAATATGTTATGGAAGTGGAATGAAACTTTTATGGATTTTTTTATTGGTTCAAATCAGTCTCCTTGTGTAGAAAATTATGTATTAGGGATTATTCATCTATTTATGAAGTCATCCAATTTTCTCACAATCAAGGATTCAATTAATGATAATGATCTTGGACACCATTATATGTAATATGATTTTAAGCTTCATTGAAGTTACCAGGGCATAGAGTAGAACAATATGGTCTCGTGAGTTAATGTTTTTATCACAAAATTTATTAACTGAATCATGTTCAGTGATACACAACCCAATATAAAAGTATTTAATCTCATATTAAGGAATTAAGCATGAAAAATAAATCATGTCGTTACCTCATTCAATGTGAAGGTCTGTCTAAAAACTGCTCATCACCAGTTACTATTATATAAAAATAACCAACATTAAATCCGTATATATCATCAAAACATTCTTTAAAAATTTATCCACACTTTTATAATCTATATTTTGGTGCTAGCACAAAGATCTGACATAACCTTCGATGTCCAAACAATCTATACAACGTCAATCCTTCGATCCATTAAGAAGAACATAGATCAATAATTTGGATCAACTTATTCTCTCTATAAGATTTGAGAGAGATGAGGAAGATTTTATAACATTCAAGAAATTATTAGTTCATTATATTAGAGCCTCCTATAACTTATATAGTGAGGTACAAAATACCTGAAAATGGATCTTGGCCCAAAAACATTTATTACCCACTAAAAAGTCATAATTGAAATTTTCTACCCAATTAGAAATTTCATAAACAAAATTTATATTTTTATCACATTCTAATAACTTATTAAATACATTAAAGTATAAAAATGACCCTGTAAATTGACTCAATATTATTTAAAATAATAAAAGAACCTAAAAAATAAAAAATAAAATTTGTTCCTTAAATCTTTTCGTATGAATTCACATTAATATGAGTAAATACAATAATAAATAAATTCAACTCCATTTATTCTATAATTTAATAATAATGAATTTATTTATTACATGGAGATAATTAAAGCTGAACAATCTCATAGACCATTTTTTGGGGCCCACTAAGTCATATACACCTATTGATTTAGAATGGTCCATAGTTTTTTAATATGCTATGTATGTGATGCTATAGTCCCTTATATCTATATATGTGAGTACCACTAATAAACAAATATATTATATTGAAAACCCATAATGTCCCCTAAGGAGATATGGAATATTCATAGTATTGATATCCTCTGATTAACACACAGTGTGAAATATAATATCATTACCTCATGATATCTAATAAAGTAGTATGCACACTTCATGTACTCATACTTTACTGATTTATTGTTCATTTAACTAACTTTAAGGGATGACATTATTCTAAAAATTCCTTATATTTTGCAATGGTACTACCATAATGATTAAATAGGCCATATATATCACTAACTTTTAGAAGCGACAAATAAAATCTTGATCATTCAATCAATTTAATGCCACTAATAGTCCACCAAGAATGATCTTACTCACCCTGAAAGAAATTCCTTTTTTTATTATATAATAGTACATAATAAATTGGTCTAAAATGATAATAATTTCATATTAAGAGACTAATACATGCACTCCTAAATAGAAACAACCAATGAATACCAAAAACAATTGCAATTTTACTATTAGTTGGTCAATCCTCATGATATAATTTACTCAATATCAATATGTGTGAACCTCAAGGGAAGAATACCTAATGCCTATTAACCCCCAACACCTGACACACATAATTTATGTCTTGTATTCATGATTTTTATGGACAATAGGACATATTTTTAAATTTTCTATAATTGTCTCTTTAGTATCACCTTATCAAACATGAACTACTATATCCTTTTTATTGAACAACATAATATATAGAAAATCACCAGGTAAATAGTGTATAGAGAAATATCAGCACTATAATGGCAAGTGTACATAATTAATAACTCATTGTATACACAATATGGTAATAAAAAATATTTTTCCTATTGGGTATAGGGGATCCACCTTCATATCCAAATTGAACTAGAGACAACATGATAACTATCCTTATAAGCTCTCATATAGTATGATAATTATTCTAATAAATTATATATTTATTCATTCTGATATCTACATCTTCATTGTGTGGATAATTTTCTATGTACGGCCTCACGTCCTTGAGTAAAATTCTTCAAGAGATGATATCTTCAAGTATATTCCTATTTTCATATATTTAAAAATTACACATTGGTTAGTAAATTTAATTTATGATTATCATAATTATAATTATTATAACACCATATATATTATACATGAGTCAAAGAACTAGTTAATTTCATGGAATATTTTACACTACTTGTTTAGTTGTATCAGAAGCCATAAAGAACTCAGTATTTATATATATGGATTCAAATGATTGCAATGGTTTCCTATTATAATTAACTTATACTGAATATTATTTTAGATCATATTTTTCAAAAGTATGTATATTTTTTGTCTCTTTTAAAATATTGCTCAATCCTATCCAATAACTAGGAACATATCCATCATACTCACTCAAGTATCTTTGTATATTTTGGAATGAATCCCATTACGTTCTCTATGATATTACTGATATTCACCCACAATAATGTATATGTTGTAAATTTCACATCCAGTATATATCATAAAATATGTTCTAGATTAATTGTTAGTGATTATGTAATTTTACTCACCACATTATTCTTCTCCTTATATATGCCTTAATGTAGAGATTTATTCCATGTGACATTGGTAAAAGTTCTCTCTCAAAATTTCTCAACTTTTATTTTTCAATACCTTGATAGTATATATTTTTTAACTTATTATTAAAAACACATTAGATCTAAATATATAGATCTCTTTATCTATAACACATATTTCTAAATTAGGTCAATTTTTGGGGAGTTAATTTCATTATGGACATAACTGACTGTAAGAATAAATAACTATTTCCCATATTTTATTAACATTATATATGTGGAAAAATTCTTTGATCGCACACACCATTTGTATATACATGGTTAAAATTCATTCAAAATGAATATTATAGGATATTTTTGACTCCTTAAATCCAAAAAAATATTTTATCAACATACACCAATTATTATAATTCTATTGTGACAAAAAATATTTCTGGTTGTATTGTATATTAATGTTCCACAAAATGGTGCCTTGAAAAACAATGAGAAATATATTGATCATAATAAATATCTATGACAATTATAATTGAAATAAAATTAAATTGATAGTTTGTGTAATGTTTTTTTTCATAAAATATGCCTTGATGAAAATTTTTAAACCCTTAGACCATTAATCCTACCACATTGGTCCAAATGTGAGAATCCATGTTTTGTTTCTCATGAGAACCATTGTTATATCCCGATTCGAAACATTATAGATATTAATCATCTATAATTTGATACATACAATACATTATTTTATATAAATAAAATGTATCAATCTTATATTTTTTCCATTTATAGATTATTATTAGTATTCATTTCTCTCAATAAAGAATGGATTTACCACTACAATGAATGATAAATCACCACAATGTTTTTATCCTTCCTATATAGTATATTTTTTGGAAAACTAATTTCTAATGGGGCCTTTTAAAACATCTTACTATACCAAAAACTTATAGATCTTCATCATTTACAAAATCCAAATCAATATTTCTCCCACTTCATCAAAAAGATATAGAAACCATTTTATAAAAATGTAGTTTATCATATAACAAAAACTATTGTATCTCAAAGATTTTTTATTATCCATACAAAACATTACGAAAATTAATTTATATAAAAATGTGTTATTATTTATTAATATTTGTTTACATACTAACCCTTAAAAAACTATTTTCATCTAAACACAATTTATTATGATATAATGGATATATATTATAATATAAATCATATGATATCCATTTTTCATCAACCTTGGAATATGGTTATTGGATAACACTAGTATTTTGGAATCATGTCTCAAAAAATAATGGAAAAATCTTCAATTCATATAATTTTCAATGTTTATCCTCTTTTAACATACATTATGAAACTCATGTGTATAAAAAATAAATTCTGAATTACTCCACACTATATTCTAAGGATAAATGTTTTCATGTAATACTTATCATTGATCCTTCTTCAAAAAATCATATATTTTATTTGTATAAATAAATGTGGGTTTTAGAATAAATCCACATTAAATCTTAGGATTTATGAATTCTTGGTCAATATGTTCTTTAGAACATAGGATTCTTGAAACTGATATATTCTAAAAATTAATATTTTGAACATCAATTTTACATTCATTAACACTCTCAAATTAATCTAATGATATATATATATATATATTTACTTTATTTTAACTCTGGAATAGTTCATTCTCTCTAACTGAATTAATTACACATGATTTTTGGTTTACCTTCATTTCTAATGGGTTCTTTCTCAAAAAATATGTATGTAAATTTGTTTATAATACATAAGTTAATTAAAATCAAAGACTCAAAAACCATACTAGTGATATCATTGGAATCTACATAGTTTCACTAGAAGAATAATATACTTCAAAAACTATGTATAAATGGGTTTTACATTTTATACTCATCAGTTAATGTGAATGATCCATGAATTATTGATCTATTAGTTGACTATGAGACACTACAAACAACAATCATTCCAAAAATAGAATAAGATATCCTTCCATCCAATGGATATTTGAGATAATTTTTTTCCAATACATAAAAAAATATCTTCTAGAATCATTTATCTTATTAATTATATGTTGTTTACATCACATTCTTGAAATAGGAATCACCCTTTCTAAACAACTTATAGGATTATCCTTAATTCTTGTAAGGTTTATATAATTACCATGTTTCTATATTTAGAAAAAAATTGACACACATTTAGTATATAATACACAAAAAATAGTAAAAAAAGGAACATACAATTATTATTATACTATATTTTTAATCCATTTAATTATTATACATCAGTTAATTTCATTTTAACTTCAAAAAACATGTCTTATGACACGTGAAGAAAATATCCTCCTATATGATGATATTCATGTTTTTAATGATGTTTTGATGGATCATTTTACGTCACACTTTCCATTGGATTTTTATCCTTTTCTACATAATAACTAATGATTAAAGAATCTTTAAGTCCTTATCTATCTGGAGATTATGACACAAATACTTAGTAACCTTTCTCTATTTACTATTACCATTACAAAGCTAAACAAAACTATATTACTTCAGTTATAAATAAATAAGAATCTTATGTATTGTAAGATCATGACCCATTTTTCAATTTACATGTATTCAGTGAAATCGTAACCTACTTCATATCTTTCTTTAATTTATACTCAAAACCCTATCTGAGATGAGACAACAAGATATAACCATCCGTTTCCTCATGTTATAATTTTATGTCTTGGAAATTTATGATTGAATTATGATATATAAATAGAATGTGTCATTAATGAGTCTCTTATTAGCATAATTTTATCCTTTTTTTCATGGGGTGGACCAATATGTAGTGGGTACATTAGAACATATTTATTCATATCACATCGTGGTACTTGGCGCAAGCACCTGTGCTATGATTGAATATTCATACTGGTTAGGATAAGTTCATTTTCTTTAATTAATTATAGTGAAATTTTAGTATGAATATATATTATTTTAGAAATTTAAATATTTGTATATTAGTAAATTATCTTGACTACAAAATAAAATTATCTATTAATTAAATCATTAAATATATCCTATTATTTTATAAAACCATAGTCTATATTAATAATAGGTGCATAATATATAGTCTCTTTAGTATTGTAGTGGAAAATATTATTTAAAACATTACTCATAGAAAATGTTTTGGACACTCCATTACTCAAAGAGTTTTAAGGTTTATGTTTTAATGTACAACTGCATTAACTCGCAACTACTTGTATTATTGAGTGAAGTATAAGCTTCTAGAATTTTTAAACATGATTTAATCACCTATTTTATTTTAAAGAAACAAAAATATAGAAATGGATATATAATTATAACTTTGATTAGTTATGTCAACCGAATTATCATATAAGAACTCCCTATTAGTATGAGGAAAACTTAACTGGGGCTGATAATCACCTCATAAAAGAGGTTTTGTTCAAATTATATTGATAAAACGAATTACAAATTTATATTTTTCTCATATTTTTTATTATTATTTAATTAATAGAATCATTTTATATTTGATATTACTATCTCCAGTAGTCACAAAAAAAAATACTTACAATGAATTAAATATAAATCATTCATCAGGTATGAATCTATGAATTTTAGTTTATCATTTTATGTGATCCTGTAAACTTGAAAATTCATAAAACAATAATAAATTATGAATATAATATATAAACAAAGTAATTGATCATGATTTTTTTATATTATTAGATCTATTGGTTATATTTGGATTAACCATCACCATAGAAATTGAATTCTAGAGTTCTATCTGGCATGTATCAGAGCTCACCCAACTATCTAATGTATATATCTATTATTTGGAATATTGTCTCATCTTAACATGGTACACATCGTATAGTTTACTTGAAATTATAGATAAAAACTCAATATTGGAAAACATAAATTTATAATTATGTTATTGGTTTATAAGTCCCTAGAAAATATAAATAGGGGAAATATAATTTTCATATCATCAAAAAATTAATTAATTATTACATACATCACACACACACATTTCAATATTTAAAATAAATTTTAGACACTCAATTGATGATCAATGATCTATATCATTATGAAGGTATTAAAAATGATATATAAAACTAGTTTCTCAATAAAGTGTTCTCAATCATATTTAAAATGATTATATATATATAATTCTTTCATCCTTAATTGCATCATCCTCATGAAAAATTTTAATGTACTCCCTAAAATTTTCATAATTTTTTAAAAATTGGTTTTCAAGAGTTCCTTCCAATGGGAAGCCTGGAAACACCTTATATGGGGTTTTAAGAGGATTTTAGGTGCAGAGAAGGACATGTAGGTTTGGCAGGCCCTGAACTAGCTTAGCCTAGATAATAACGACTTGGCCGATTTTCTGGGTAGGCTTACAATAGTAACACGTATATTCTAAAAATGGGAATGAATGGGGAATATGATTTTCAAGGAATACTTCGCACCCCCCTTTATAATAAAAGAAAACAATTCAACATAATTACCCACCTATGTGGGTTAAATAATTAGAAAGCTCCCCTAAAATATTGGTTATAATGGTAAATTCAGAATTCAACTTTGAAACTCAATTATTATTTTAATTTCATAGTTAACATGAATTATCCCCACCCAAACTCACCATTTTTCCATAATTATTTTATAGCTACATTAGATATTCCACTAAGGTATTTTATAGGCCTCACAAGCTTTATATTTGGATTTTGGAAAAATTGAATTAGGCTTTTTAAAGAAATAAAAAAATTTGTGGAAACTAATTTCTTGTTAAGGTTCTCTCTGGACACTAGAATCTATCCAGAAATATGGAAATAACTCTAGAATAACCGAACACTACTACTAATATAAAATTAAAAACACACACACACTAACTCACACAAACACACACATATATGTTAATCATTGTTATACCTATGATAAAATGGTTTTTATTCTATTTCAAATACCAATTGGTCATAACAATGTCATTCGAGATCAGATGAAATCATTATTCAGTGTGATCTATATTTGATGATTCCCTAAACATGATTTTATTGAAAATTTTATTTCATTCACTTGGATTAAAACATCACACAATCCCTTTTATGCTAATTGAACGAACCAAGGCACTCAATGGAAGATGATTGGAAAGAAATTTAAAATATTTATCATTGGATCGATATAACTATGTTATCTATGATGATTTATTCCTTATAAGAATTTAGAAGATCTCATGATAATGAATTTATAATGAAAAATACATCTAACCATTATGTCATTTGATACTATGTAGTATTTGAAAACCACTCATCACTAGTGATGGTTTAATTAAAAGAGAAAATTTTGGATACCTCTCAATATTCTATACATTTTTCAAACATTTATCAGAACCTTGATCATTGGTATATGGATGTAATCATATAGATTCATTCATGAATTCGATGTACTAATGATCACCACATTGTTGATACTCTAATACATGATGAGTAACATGGATCAGTCACTTCGATCGAATTCATCCCTCACTAGGATAAGGTATAGATGATAGTGAGGGTCTCAAATTCATGCAATGACAATTTCATCAAATGAGATCCTCCACAAACTTATATTGAGATGTATAAAATATTCCTAAATGGATCACTGGCCCCATAAGAGTTTTTCTTCCCACCCAATAGAATCCTTGTGGTTGTGTCAGTAGGAATTTCACAACCAAAAAAAAAACTCAATAAGGCTCCAGTTGAAATTTTTATTAGGAATAAACTATTTCGAATATTCTACTTTCAATGGCATATTTGCAAGAAACATGATCCCATGCCACCTTTTACCACTCCAAAACACAAGTAATGAAAAAATAAATTATTTCTAACATAAAATAGGTCATATTCATAAAACTCAATGGATGTGGTTTCATGACCCCCCAACTAGTACACCTTTTATTCCGGTGGAGAAGAGAAGATGTTTCCCACTGACTCACTCCACCAGTAGGCCTTGAGTTTTTGGCTGGTGTCAAGGGTGGAAATAATAAAATGGGTTATAACATGATATTATAGATATCTATTTTTTCTATATGATTTTTATTACATGTAAAACATTCATATTTATATAAAAAAAGTTTATGATTTTTTTAATTTTTGGTTTTGAAAATAGTTTTTTATTGTTGATTTGACATCATATTAATTTTTTCTAATGTTATTTTTTGTTATTTGATCTGAGGTGGGGGTATAGTATAAGAAAATCATTACCAAACTCCACCTATTAATATATTTTCTATAGTTTATAGGGTTGGACCACTAGGGTCATGTGGTACATTGATCAATGCTTGGTATGGATCTTGTCTTATCTATTACTAACCCTTGTATGATAGAAGTCCATGTTATCATGAATGGTACTATTGTTCCTAGTTTTGAAATTATATATTGTTTAAAATAATAAATGTTATGAATTTGAATTTTGGTTTAAGATTTATGATATGTTAGTCTTAACCCAGCATCAAAAAAATGTTGTTTGTTCATTCATCATATTAGTCACATAGTATTCACAAGTCATTCATAAGATATAATGTGGTTTGTTTCTTCGATTATGATATCGAGGTCATCTAATTAATGTTCTTGAAGTGAATTATCATTTTTTCCATTATAACATTATAATTACATCTATCGCATTTATCCATTAAATATTTTTATTATTGTTTTTAGTAATGAATTGCCTCATTTACTAATGGGCTCAGTTAAATAAAATGTTATTTGAAACATATAAAGGATTTTCCTGTATGATTTTTTTGGTAATTTCATTACGAATTCATAGTTATAATGATATTATTTAAAATAATATTGAAATGGAGTGATGCTGATTTAATGTTTATGTTTTTAACCATGGGATAGGGTATGCGGGTCTAGAGAGAGAGAGTTCCCATGTAGTGAAAATTATGATATTAGTTTTATATAGGATGGTTTGATTCAATTCCAAAATATCTCCTATTGAAATCTATGTTATCATAAACTGTAATATATTATGATTTCACATGACATTTTTGAGTTTATACATGACCTGTTAGTTGGTAGGTTAGGATATATTAGTTCCCCTATGTGATACCCTTATATCATAAGGAGTTTTAATTGTTGTGGGGCATGTAATCTTCCACTTACTTACAATTTTTATATGGTAATAGGATTTAAATATAACCCTAGACTAGGTGGATTCTATAAATATGAGATTCCTAATACACACACAAACACATGTGACAATACTATAGTGTGTGTATAAGTATGTGACTTTCCATGTAAAATAAAATATGAGAATATGTATGTAGATCTATGATGAATATACTATAGGTGTCATGTGTTTTGAAACAATTTAGAAAGGCTAGTGACATTGAGATGAAACTCATGATATTTGGATGTTGGTGTAAGGATTTTTTGGGTGGATGGTTCTTTTTTTGTTGAAATTAGTTATCACATGTGAGGGTAACCTAATAGAGAGGGTTATCCTATTTCTATGAGTGATTTCAAGGATGAAAATATTGGGTTGATGCTTGGTGTAAGAGGATGGTGCATGAGAGGTGATAATGAGAATTTTATAAAGGTATTTGGATTCTGTAGGTATTATGAGTTTCAAAAACCTGGTTAGTGATTTCTTTTTTAGAGTTCTAACATTCACATGAGACATGTTTATCTTGTTAATTAGGCCACCATTCAGTGAATTTTTTAGGTGAATGTGAATGATATGCGTGTTTGGATAGTGGATTAGTCATGTGATCATAATAATGATAGTATACAACTAAATATGGACTAATTCAAATGTTATGATACAATAATTAATTTTTGTATTCTTTCCTATGATATCCTTTTTATTGGTAATCAGGGATGTTGAGAAATGTTGAGAAATTTATTACATAGAGATATTGTATTATCTTTTTTCAAGAGAATGATATTTTTATAACCAAAATTTTAGGTGGATTTATGCAATCGATTCTCATCCAAATTTAGGTGATCTTGGTTTTTGATTAGATGTTATTTTCCATGAATGAAATGTGAAACATATTAATGAGTTTATGATAGTGGAAGAAAGGTTTTTTTATTATAGTAATTACATTTGGTAACTTATATCTTCATGGTTTGTGATGATTGATGGGTTTTCAAACTGTGCAGTTTTTTGGGAAATAGAATGATAGAGTGATCAAGACCAAGAAAAATCACTTAATACAACCCATATTGTTATTACAACATCATTTTCGATTTATAACATAAATATTAATTTAATACATCCCTTTAAGAACATGAAGGATACTATCTTTGGGTAATTGGATACAGTTAATAATAAATTTAAACATAGAAACAAAGACATAAACTAAAACTCTATAACACGACCATTAATTTAATTGATCTTCAAAAACTACATGGGAAACTTGGGGAAATACAAAAGAAAGTGGGTAGAATTACCATTATGATAATGATCAAAGAATAACATTATTAATGTAATACATTTGATTCAATAGACATACAAAAAAGTCATAAAATGGGTGACAATCATAAACATGACCATCACATCATGATATTTGATGATAACATGAAGGCAATATTGGAATGTGGGAATAACATAAATCATGACATCATTAGCATATGTCAAGTTTCAAAAACATCATAACATTATGTTATTAAGATAACCACCCTTTAAAAATGTATTAAATCTCATAAGATATAAAAATTACCCAATGCATTGGGGGGATATATAACTATGGGCCCACCTGTGAGTTTCATATCATGTGCGTGAAAAAGTGTTCCGCATAGATCATAAAACACAAGTCATACTTTCATCAATTTTGACCCTGTGATTAAGGACTATGTTTTATATACATGGAATACCCAAATCCAAAAAGTATAGGTATATATAGTTTAATAATATTGAGTAGAAATGGGGAAGAATATTCCCTATACAAATGTTTCTCATGGAAAATTGTAGGAAAATTGTCAAGATAAAAATAGAATTACATAAAGGATTTTGGTAGGGGTTAATGAGAGTGAAAGGGGATTCTCATCACATTTTAATCATATGGAAATCATGGGAGTTATGTAAAAAAATATCCCAACTTTACAAATTTAAAATTAAATGTTATAATATAAATAAGGTTCTTGAATAAAGAGAATATAGAGAGGATATATTTCCTTTAGATGACACTTCTATAATATTTAGTGGTGATTATTAATAGATTGGGGTAACCTTAAGAGGTATCTAGATAAGAAAGGGTAGTGTTAATTCATGTTAAAAGGGTTTTTAGTGAATATGAGTGGGTGGTTTTGAGGGTTTCTATTAAAAAGAGAGGGGGATTCATTATTAATTTTTAAACTATAATTTTGGGCCCTATATTATTAATTAACCAAATATTTAACCATCCCCATGATTTTCCCATGGTTTCATTCAAAGTGGATTGTATTCAATTATTTTATAAATCTATTAACCAAACTAATTAAAATTATAACCCTGATGATGTTTGTAGTGATTTGTGATTATAAATAATTCTTTTTAATTCCTTAAAATATAATATTTGTTTTGGAGGATTATATTTGTTTTTATAAAATTAATAATATAACGTAAAATATAAATTATTTTAAAGGGGAAACTTAATTTATTCCATATAAACGCTCTATAATATATATTAAATCAATTTTGGGATATTATGATGTCATAATACATACAATATATTTACATTGTATTTAATTTTGACCTAAAAATTCAACTAGCTCAAAAAATTATGAAAAAATATTATTATTTTTTTAAATGTTATGATCTAAAAAATATTATTTATTTAACCAATATTATTGTTTATATATTATAATTTATATATTTAAATTCAAAATTAAAATTTATTGAGAAATACAAGTTTTTCTACGATAATAGTTTTTGGATACTTATAAATATTATTCTTCACTTCATAAAATTTTATTATAATATATATTTAATAAATATTATTTAATAATACTAATTTATTAAAATATAATATATTTATAAAATATTTATTTCATTAAAATAGAGCATCTTTGTTAGAGGGACATATTTCATAAAAGCAATTTTGGTTTTATCATAGCCAAATCTAATTTTTATCAAATATATTATGTAGTCATTATAAAGTAACAAAATGTTAATATATTCAATATTTTATGAAAAATAATAATATAAAAAAATCATATTGTTTTGGTCAAGTTACATAGCACTATATTACACCAGCGAATGTCGTAAGGGCAAGGTGTGTGGTGGGTATATTTTCATGGTGTGGTTCGATGAACAAAGTTTGGATCATGATCTTGATGAGCTTGAACTTCTCACATAAATGGGTTCACATGTGATTTTGTTATTGAATTCCATATTTTTATTGATCTTGAGAAAATCCTAGTGATTCCATAACCATTAGATTATCTAATCGATGGGATGAAATATGTATGGTCTTACCGGTTGAGGTCATTTGTTTTTTCTATCTAAAATGGATTTATCTTATCCCTATATATTAATTAATTGTAATGGTCACTATACCATGACAATATAATCAATGGTTATGATTCCTAATAATATTTTAATTCTGATAGGATATGACCTATAGTGGTCTATAATAACCAAATTGGTGCATGTCATTTCTATAAATACATCAAATAATAATTTTTTTATTCATTCAAAAAGGTAATTTAATTTATAAAAGTCCAATTCAATACATAGTACTAATGGATAAATGTTATGGTTGCCTCTACAGTAGGTATTCATATTTTAGATATATTATTAGGGGTGAGATAAATGTTTTTTGTTTTCAAAAATAGGCCATTTATATCAATTGATGGTATATTATATATCTCGGTTTAGAATTCATAATTTTTTTCTAGAGTGGGGAATCATCATTGAGTTTGTGTAAATGATCAGTTCCATGATTGGGGGGATGCCAGGTTTTCATATATGGTTCATACAATGTATTACATACATCATTATGTTTTCTTGATTGAGTGTGATGGTTAAAAAATAGTCAAAATTATTCATTTACAGAATGATCATCATTATAAAGAGATAGTGTGGGAAGAACCAAGAGTGTTGAGTAGTAGAACATGTTTAGGGAAGTGTTGGAAAGACCATAACCAACAAATGATATACAATTTGAACAATGCGTTGGGGATTATTGACAGATATAGTTCTTGAATAATGTAAGAGGATAATTCTAGAGAGTGTTTTAAGAATCTCTTGATGCACAAGCACATGAAATCACTTCTTTTCATCATTAAATGTATCAGTAGTCGATGTGTATTGTCAAGATAATAGAGGACACATTGTGGATATTACTCAATGATTTTTGTGGGTATTTGGAGAAACATTTGGCACTTAATTCAGATATAACCTTCTAAAAAATTATATGTTAGTCTGTTTCAATCATTATTATAATGGGTATATTTTGGAGATTTATTTGTTATCAAGATAGGTATCATACTGAAGACTTTAGGTAAAAACTAGCTGATATAGAAGTAGTCAGGAATCACATAGAGAAAGTAGAGGTCATATATTGATTGGGGATTCATTCCTATGGAATTAGAGGTTTGAAATCAAGTATTATTATGGGTGTCACCTGGATTGTGACACACCCATTTTCATATATTGGGTAAGTTCACACCCAGTTACATGTGTTTACTTTAGATTTTAAGGAGGATTAGTATAATATAATATTTTTGGGTCTTACTCATTATTTTCAAGCTATGCATGGATTATTTAATATTTTTCAACTATGGTGATAATATCCCAACAATACTCATTTGATTAATATTGATAATTTCATTCTTGGATTCAATTAATTGTATAATGGGAATATTTTACACATTTAGATTCAGAGTGAAAATACATCATTTCAAAGATATTTCCACTTGTATGAGTGCAACGATTGCACATTTTTATCATGTTAAATAAATGGGATATATAGTCCTATATGTAATAGTAGTGACTAGAATATATTTTCGATGAGGATTAGTGACAGTCCTAAATTTAGTTCGACAAAGAGAATCATTATAGTGGTGATGATTTTGTACCCCATTACTTATTATAGTATAAACCCAGTTTAGATTTTAATAAAAAAATATTTTAATTTTTCATTTAAAGAGTTATATTTTAGTTTATTAGTATCTTTAAAATGGTTGGGTATTATAAGAAGGTATTTTGGGTTAAAATTAAGGCCGCTTATCTATAATAGGACCTGGATGTGGTTTCAAGGGTGATAGAATTGTCCAAAAATTGAATCTTAACAATTAGTTAGGAATAATCTATTTCAATGAAATATTTCAATTGTATGTAGGATTTGAAGGGGAAATATAGGTGATAAAAATTATTATAAGTGATTTTGGATAAATTGTAGAATATTTTTTGAGTTGTGGAAGTTTTTTTTGAATGTTAAAAAGCACTCATATATAAGAGTCATCTTACATGGGAGTTCGATATGGAAAATTCATCCTATGAGAAATTACTCTCACGTATGAGTTTCCCATCTAAAAGGGTATCCATCTATGTGTCTAGAAAATTTGACAAATATTGTGTATCCATGAGATATCTATTTGTTACCAAATAGTAAATGGGAAACCATAAAATTTAACCTTCAACATGTAAGTCTAACTCTTTGATA
The DNA here is from genome assembly GCA_963277665.1 of Viscum album. Classification (NCBI taxonomy): domain Eukaryota; kingdom Viridiplantae; phylum Streptophyta; class Magnoliopsida; order Santalales; family Viscaceae; genus Viscum; species Viscum album. The sequence continues at coordinate 913,293,371 of OY728164.1, read as the reverse complement.
TGTATGTGTATCTTTGAGAGGCATTTTGATATGTAAAATTAAAATCGATTGATATGTAAAACCAACTTTGGACTAATGTATAATAAATAAAGTTATATCTGATAGTATATAATAGTTACCAGAGTTTAGTCGAGCAATTAGTTATGTATTTCATAACTCTATGATACATAATGTTGAGTGACCAGATATGTAAAAGTAAATTTCCAGATATATTAGTGTATTTTCTTTAATAATGTAACACATAAGTTTCATTTGATACATTAGGTACTTCATCATCTAGAAAAATATTTATATATCGAGGTGATCAGTGATTCATAAGATTCATTTATATAATACTTGAAAATGAACTCCAAAATGTGTAATAGTTTTAGACCTAGAAAATTAAAGCTACAGTGATACATACGATTATCTACATGTGATACTTACTTTTCATACAGTTGGATAAATATTTAGTGCTAGGTTTTTATAAAAAAAATTTGTATAGGATTAGATAATTGATTTTCTATGAGGGATTTCCCTAAAAGTTCATCACACTTATACCTATATAGTCATATCATGATCTGTGATGTAGGTTGTTTTTGAAATAGAATAAATAATTAGATGATTTAATGGTTATAAAAGCAATTAATTAGATTTTACTTATTTTCTACTATCACACACCTCATCCATCATCTCTCTCTATTAAACCATTATCTTCCCAATGATATCATCAAAATTCATCAATTGTTTCATGTGTCATCTATTTCAAGTAATATCTGTATAGTTTTTTCAGATTCCCTAATTTTTCCCTCTCATCTTGAATCATCATAAAATATTCAATGGATAGTTTCTTATAAACATAAGGTGATGAAAACTATATTTTCCCATAGTTTAATCAAATTATTTAGACATGTTTGATTTGTGGTCCTAATGAACTAATTATTTCGTGACCTAAATTATGAATAAAATGATTACATTTTTATTTCATATGTTAATCAACATGTTTAGTCTATGAATAGGATGATGATAAAAATAAAGATATAAAACATGGAAACCAAATGTTTCAGGAGTTAAACAAATGAAATATGAAAAGTTGATGCAATCCCATGGGGCACCTTAAATGAAGTTGTGACCTATTTTCAGAAATAAATAAAAGGATTTTAATGGAAATTATTATTAATTGGCCTGTTATTAAATATAGGAATGTATATGCTATGGAAAATTCATAAATTCTTCTATAAATGAGATGATTCTAGGTGGAATTATCTTCCCTTTTATTATTATAAATAGTATATTTTTTGGTGGGACACTCATGAACCCAAGGTATCTTAATAGAGACATTTCCATGTGGGATTCTCTCCACCCCACGCCAAAGTGATAAATGATATATTTCTATGTAGTCTTGTATTTATATCGTGTGTGATAAATGAGATATTTCTAGTCAGGTATCTCCTCCCCCAAATGTTGTAAAATGATGTATTTATGTGTGTGTCACTTCTTCCCCAATGTGTCTATTAATGTAAAATAACATATTCAAAGGAATTTGGTACAGGACAATGAATGTATTATCAATCTCAAGTGTCACCATATAGCCTAAGGATTGATGGTGATTTATTATATTATATTTCGCTTATTTACTTTGGTGCATCATGTGCACTATTTAGAGTTTTTTTGAGAACCATTTTTGATTTCTGTCAAAGTTGTACTACCACCCTTCTCATATCACCATTAGTACCTAAGTAGATATCATGGTTTCAAGTCATGATAATTTAAATTTCCTTATGGTTGATTAATGATCTACGTAGTTGGGATAGAACATGGATGGTGGGACCAGTCAAGGACTCAAGACCAGTTTTTAGAATACTTATAATTCTATTATTTTTTCATTATTTTGTGATTTTGATGTATACAAATTTCCCCCATTGTATCATAATTTTTTTGGGTGGATTATATTCCAAGTACACAATTCATATTATTATAGAGTGTATTGATTCATATATTTATTGTTGTTTGGATATGATATTGTATTATTATGGATTATTTATTGATATTATTTTCATTTATTCCAATATTATTTATAGTTATTTGATTGAGGTGGTATAGTGTACCCATATCTTTACTAGGCCCTTGTTCCTAGTCAGCAATCTCCAGCATATAGTAAGAAATGTATCGAGTCATGTGGCACGTTGAACTAGTTATTTTAATTTCATATTGGTTGGGATATTACAATTTGGTCCATGAACACTGTCAGCATGTTTTTCAACCTAAATGTCATCATGACCAACCCATATAGATTGTACCTACTCTTAAAAGTATTATAAATAATATAATAAGGTATCATTCAAAAAATGATGATACCCTGACTATAAATAAATCTTATTGAACCACATAGATCCTATCAATATATTATATTTGTCATAAATAAAATAAAGAGGGTATTATTCCTTAAATATTACCATGTTCAAACTCATTTAATCCATACAAAAAATTCATTGACCCATTCACCATCTCAGTGAACAACATAGAAGCACCCCGTGGGGATATGCCTGGGTGAATGAATTTCTTCACTGCTAAATAATCAAGTTACTACTTTATCTCCAGAGGATATTCATGATCCATCCTATAAGGATGAATAGATGTGGCCTTCAACCCTAGAATAAGTTTTTTCATAAACTCTGTCATGTCTTTGGTGGAAATCATAGGATATCATCATGAAAGCAATATTGTATCTAATCGATGATAAGGGAAAGAACATTTATCTTATATCCTAATCTCACAAAAAAATGGTAGAAAACTGGGCTATGATCACCCCCAAATATAGATGGACCAGTCCTGAAAGGACTTATTTTAAATATTACTTGCTAACATTGATATAATATTCACCCTATAGAGATGTGAAATATACATCATCAGTGAAAATAGTTGATGTGTGTATGATAATAAGGTACACGATACATCTCAAAGGTCATAAAAAAAATTAATAATAACCAACAGGAAGATTTTATTAAGAATAATATAACCATTTATTACTGTAGTTTACTCTTGATATATTTGGATAGCCTCTTGTCACAACCCAAACTATGTATCAACTGACAACACCCCATAAATATATTATATAGTAAGAAACAAATTACTAACTACCTGGGTAAATTTGAATGAATTTAATACATATATATTGACTGAATTTTAATATAGTGTCAATTCTATATGAATCACATGTTAATTATAGATGGGTCTCTTCCCTATATGATTAGATTCTACTCGATGGGATAATGTGGGTTTGAACCTTATCCCAATGCCCCATTCACCTTATGATCACCACATTGATGGAACTATGACCCCCCGAATATGGGTATGATGACCTTCCCTATGAACCATATGGTTGAAGTGTCCACCACATTCAAACTACTAATAAACCCCTTTACCTTCCCCCAAACCCCTATTCTAACCAAATACATTATTGTTAACCAAATATGGAGTGACACCAAAATACTCCCGTAGGTTTCCCCATAACCCAAAAAGAGTGGATATTTTTAGGTTTTCTATCATATTAATGATGAATATATCCTTATTAGACACATTGATAATGCTAATACGTGGCTCAGCATCTCATAGGAAGCGAAAACCATTTCCTTATCTTTCATTCATATCATCACCTTATAAGGACTCCCCAAACCATAGTTTCCTACTACCCAATGAATAAATTGTTTTCTCCATAAGATGAAGTATGTTACACAAAAATTCTAAACCTTCAGTCAAAATCTAACCAGTAATTAGTGTTTGATTCAAGAAATTTATGAATGATGTTAACCAAATTATATTCACCTATAGAAAAATAGTTTTCGTCTATACATCTTAAAAATATATAACCATGACATTCTTGTCACCCAATAGTGTAGGTGAAAGCTAGATAAGATCAGTAAATCATGTGGAATAAACAATTTATAAAAATACACCTATAATAGATTAAAAAATCCCTATCTATGATATCTCTTATTGATTTTGATAAGAATATCATAAAAAAGAAAATTCAAAAATCCCTCCAGGACATCCCATGCATTGGTCTTCCTAGAAATTAATATCCCACCAACATTACACTAGTCCCCAAAACATAAATACTTACAACTCCACCTACCTATTAGGGTGTGTCTCAAGGTGTATTGTTTTTCTTTGTAGACATTCTTCATAATATTGTAGCATATGGTCTACCCAATGATGCACTGTGTAGTCTATGTTGTATCCAGAACTCACAGTTCATGTCAAACAAAGTGGAACCAAACCTTGTCATCCCATGTCACATAAACTATAATATTTAAATAAAACTCCCCTTTTGTGGGTGGTTAATAGGATGAAAAAGTGAAATATGATGCTTGAATAATCATTCAGTAGAGAATTTGAATCCATTTTGATTCAGGGATTGAAAAAAGCTCTTCATAGTAGCATATTTATATAAATATCAAGCACATAACTCAAATAAAAATTCAATCATAGGTTTAAATATCACAATTTAGGGTAGGAAACTAGAAAAACAATACAAAACACCCAAAACACACATAATATGATAAAATAATTTCATAAATAAAGGCTATAGTCTATCCTAACCTTCTCACTCTCTGTTATGTTATAATTACACAATGGGGGAGGTTTCATAACAGTCATACCATATCATTTTAATAATTGGTACTCATGATTCAGTGTAGTGGAGTGCCACAAATAATTTATTTAAAGTAACTCAATATAAGTTTCTTTTGACACTTTATATGATCCAACCATACATAGTATCATAAATTTCACTCATATAAAATTTTAAGAATATCATGTGATCCCTATGTGAAAGGAATTAAAGAGAAACATATGTTATCTTTCTACCTCGGGCCATGAGTAAAAATATATTATATCATAAATCAATATCAAAATGTGTCATAGTTATTAATGTAATCAAACTATTACATTGAAACACAGGATTAATAGTCTCATCCATCATAACATGACTTCACCTCATATGTGGGTTAGATTATCTATGAAAAAAGGACTATACAAAGCCCCAATGACATCCCATATCTTATCTACAATATTATCATGACCCAACCAACTTTATCAATCCATTAGGGACCCCAACAAGTCTGGGAAATACCCAAGAAACATTACCGATTACCCTAGGCTTTAAACTCGTTTTAGGGTCTCAGAATATGATCAATGTGAATTAATTAACCCATTATAAAACTAAATTAACAATGATAAAACTTTAACACTAGTGGAAGAAGAAAGATAAAGGAAGAAAATTAGATATTGAAAAAATAAGGAATCATTGCATACATATGCAAGTGAAGTATAAATGGGGAACATAACGTAAATGAATATACATAAACTCCTCTAACTATAAAAGCTAAAACCTCCAGTACATATTCAAACTGAAAGGGAAAATATCAATTAAAATATTACCTAAAATCTCCATATGACTCATGGTAACACTCCATATCCCAAGTCAACATCTATTACAACATGTATACCAACACAAGGGAGACCAAATCCAAGGCACCTAAGAACAAAACCATGATATCTTCATATACTGAGTAGTGTATAAAGGGTGTGAGAGAAACTAACACCAATGGGTAAGAAACATAGTGTTTGTATATTTCATAAAAGGGAAAATTCAATGTATGGTAGTTTGATAATACAATTGAAAACATGTTTCCAATTATCATGTATCGAAAATCAATATCATACACACACATTTCACAAAAATGCATTTTTTAACCTAAATTAAAGCAAGGATTCAAAACCAATTTTCCCAAACCCTTCCCACCCCTATAAAACTCACCCTCTTCTTATAATAGAATTAGGGTTAAATCAAAGCCTTTTTATAGTCTCCATTAAAAAACTAATCAGTACTGGAAATAATGGCATTTGCGACGGGGCATTTGCGTCGGGATCCCGTCGCTAATGGGCTTTTGCAACGGGGGTCCGTCACAAATAGCCCGTTGTGGAAAACGGCGTCGCAACAACAATTATTTGCGACGGGCCCTTCGCTAAAAGTATTAGTTGCGATGGCGATCCTTCCCATCACATATATTAGTCCGTATATTTATAAAAACTTTTTAAAATAGTAATTGCGACGGGCCCGTCGTAATTACTATTTTAAAAAAATTTAAAAAAATATTAATAAATTATTTTAATTAATATAATAATAATACTATTTGTTACAGGCATAGTATCCCATCGCAAATACTATAAAAAAATAAAAAAATAAATTATTAATAAATTATTTTAATTAATATAATAATAATCCAACTATAACTCAAAAAAATATATTAATAAATGATTTTAATTAATATAATAATAGAATTATAATTCACAAATAAAAATAATAAATTATTAATAAATTATTTTTATTAATATAATAATAATAGAATTATAATTCAAAAATAAAAAAATAAAAAATATTAATAAATGATTTTAATTAATATAATAATATTAGAATTATAATTCATAAATAAAAAAATATTAATAAGTTATTTTAATTAATATAAAAATAATAGAATTATTTTACATTCAAATATTAAAATAATTCAAATATTACGAAAAATATAATTAAATTATAATATTATAAAATTTAAATATATATATAAAGTTTAATGTTATAAAATATAAATAATATTATTATTTATATTAATATTGTTATTTCAAAATATAATATTATTAATATTTTATAATGAGATAGAAACTATGAATAGAAAAAAATTCATATTTTGATTTAACAAACATTATAAAATAAAAACAAACTCTAATCTGAAGGAGGGGGGGATCTGCAGATGCTGGTAGAGGAAACTCCATCCCTAAAGCATGAGTGAGTCAGCGTATGTACTCCATCTGCTCCTGCTGCTGCTGTTGCCACCGACTCATCTGCTCCTCGTACAGCTGCTACTGGCATCGACACTCCTCCTCATGCTGCTGCTGCTACTGACGCATCTGCTTCTGCTCCCGTCGGAGACTCTCTATCAGTGCAGTCTGAGATCGCAACTGATCCTCATACTGTGTAGCAGAAGAAGATGCACGAGCTCCTCTCGAGCTGGACGCCGACATCGCAGCACTGCCATAATAATCTCCGGGAGTCAGTCGAGAGCTGATACCAACTACCCAGCCCTTCTCGAAGGTATACTGGGTGGCCTACATCCATGTCGCCTCATCAAAATGACGGCCAGTGATCTGATCTGATGACTCGACCTGACTTTCAGGACGGGTCTGTGACACTGCGGCGTCATATGACTCATGTAGTTGCAATTTAAAATTAAAATTGTGAATATATTATATGCAGTTAATTTTTAAACTTGAAAACAAATAATACTGACCATGATGTGACGCTGACGATCACCTATGAGCTCCCCAGTAGCAGGATCACTATACATCCTCTGATATACGTCGTACTCCATAATATCGGGGTGCTCGACAGCCTATAAGAATAAAAAATAAACTGTTAATATTTATAGTTATATAAAATATTTATAAATAATGTACGTACCAGATGCTGTCTATGAGTACTGAAAGTACAACTCCCAGCTCGATGAGTCACCTCATGTCTCCCCCGATTCTGCCTCCCCACCGATGATCTCCTCTGAAAGGCATCACTCAAACAGTGCGCACATAATCCATCCCATACGTGGGATGAAATGTACTCTGGTCAGTGTGCTCTACATGACTCGTCAAAATCTGACACTCCTGCTTTATTTGTGACATCTTTTCTTAAATTGTTCAAAAACTGATGAAAGCGATCACGCATGGCCACCTCCCATGCCTCGTGGATGGCGTCACGCATGGTATCCTCGATAGGATACCATAAACCCTACAAATAAATCAAAATATCAAGTAAGAAATGAAATAATTTTCAAAATAAAAATTATTTATTTACGTATGTACCAACCAATGGCCGAACATGGCCTGCTGCACATCAATGGAAATCTGCTCCCATGTGGTCCAAGACTGAGAGAAATAGTTGCACAAAATAGCGCTTCCCTGTCCGACTACTATATGTGGAAAATTGTAAAAACAATAAACATTTATTATGTGAATAGATTAATGAAATCATAGTCAAATCCACAGGTTATCACATAGGTTATCACACCTCCATGTGCGTGGATCAAACCCAAGATGTGGACGTCGCTCGGGGACAAGGTCAGGAATCATCAATCGTGCAAGACCCTGCCCCCTCCGCTTACTCCCTAAAGCACCTGCAGGCTGAGGGTCATCTGCCAGTAACTCATCCGCATCAAAAGGCAGGTTAGCATCCGCCAACTCACGAAATGCGTCGTCGTCCATATGAAACAGAAAATGTTAATGTTGTTAGAAAATAATTAATAATTACTATTATATATACATATATATTAGTTATGATTGTATATAACTACCATGTAATTCTATCAGTGTTCATCTTCATCATCATCTTCATATATGTCAATGTCATCTTCATATTCCTCGTCAACATCATCGATATCCATTCGAGTTCTAATTGCTTCATCTCTTACCATTTCAAATTCATATGTGACATCATTAACATCATCTTCATCACCGACTCTTAAATGTGGGGTGTCGTCATCGATACTCATGTCTCTTTGTAAAAAATATTGATTTTGAGTACTCTCTTGAAAAACTTCAATTCTTTGCACATCAGTGAAAGCACATTCACTTTGACTAAACTGATTTTCTCAAATTTTAATTTTTATTAAACTCCACCAATCAGTCAAGTCTCTTGATTTAGCATAGTACTTTGCGTAATAAACATGATGTGCCTGTTGAGCCAATAAGAATGGTTCATTTACTACGAGAACACTTTTACATTTAATATCGATGATTCCATGAGTCGGATGAACACACACGCCTCTCTCTGTATCCAACCACTGACATTTGAACATGGTTATGTAATTTTGTCCAAGATAACAGAGTTCAATGATTTGATCAAGTATGCCATAAAAGTCAAATTCATTTTCTTGATGATGAGATCCTCTCAAGCTAAATCCACTTTTCATTATTTTTTTTGATTCCCCATATGCATGTGTGTGAAATCGAAATCCATTCACCACATATACATTATAAGTTTTAACAAGTTTGGAAGGTGGGTTACTCAATATACACATCTTTTTGTCAATTTTATCAGCATGTAGAGACACCTGAAAATTTGTGAAATAATTATCAATATAGTAAACTATACATTGAATGAGTTGCTAAAAGATAAAGAATTTATGTTACCAGTTTTTTAAACCACTGAGAGAAATTTTTCTGTCGGCGTTCTTCGAGAGCAGCTGTAGTAATTTGTGGAATTTGTTTCTTGATATGATTATCATACAACCTATAAAAAACATAGTTATTTACTGTAACATAAATGATAGAATAAGTGATATAAACACTTACAGTACAACTGATTTCATATCTTCATATTTGAGCAGAACATACGTATGAGCTCTATGATGTTCATCATCCGAAAGCCAGCGTTCATAAACTCCACCAAAACCAAGCTCTGGCTGGTTGAAAACAAATAATTGATTTTCGATTTCATCAATATTCCTCTCATTTCGTCCCATTCGGTTGTGTTTTGAAGGATACTCAGATTCAAAATAATGGGAGCAGAAAAAAGATATTTCCTCTTGCAAATAAGCTTCTGCAATAGATCCTTCAACAAATTCTTTGTTACGTACTTTTCTTTTCAATTTTTCATGCATCTTTCAAATGGGTACATCCATCGAAACTGTACTAGACCTCCAAATTTGGCTTCATATGGCAAATGTAACATCAAATGTTCCATTGAGTCGAAGAAAGACAACAGAAATATTTTTTCCAGTTTACATATAATTACAACAACATCTTCTTCAAGTTTTCATAGAGCATCATAATCTGCTGTAGCTGCAAAAATGTCCCAAAAAAATGAGACATGTCTGTTATGGAATCCCAAATCACAGAATTCAACAGACCTCTTAATACAATGGGTAGAAGTCTTTCCATTATAACATGAAAATCATGACTTTTTAATCCAGTAATATGACCATTCTTTACACATCTACCCAAATTGGAAGCACAGCCATCTGGAAGTCTCAAATATGCAATCCACTGTCAAAATAATAAATGGTTTTCTTTAGACAGTGTATAAGCTGCTTTTGGTTTCAGTAACCTTTCTGTTCTGACATTCTCAAACAGTTCCAGTTCTGGACACCTGCTAATTTGGGCAAGATCTAAACGTGCATTTACATTGTCTTTGCTCTTTCCTGGCGTATCCAAAACTGTATGAAACAAATTATCAAAATAGTTCTTCTCAATATGAATGACATCCAACATGTGGTGGACCAACAAATCAGACCAATATGGCAAATCCCAAAATATTATATGTTTAATCCAATTGTGTTCTTTCCCAAAACCATAAATTTTCTGTTGGTTTATTGTGGGACCAAATGTGATTGGAGGTAATGAAAATACAACTGATTTTATCTCCGAACCTGATAGCATTTTTGGAGGTCCATCCCTTTCAACCGTTCCTTTTCTGAAATGAGATCTGTTTCTACGAAAAGGATGATCAGTTGGAAGAAATCTGCGATGATAGTCAAAATAACAAGGTTTATTTCCATGAATGAGCATAAATGCTTTGTTCTCTCCCATACAGTAAGGAAATGATTTCTGACCATGTGTACTCCAGCCAGATAACATCCCATAAGCCGGGAAGTCACTAATTTTCCACATCAATGCTACTCTCAGTATGAAATTCTGTTTCGTAGTAACATCATATGTACTGACACCAGTACTCCACAATAAACTTAATTCATCAATAAATGGTTTCAAATAAATATCAATATTCTTCTTCAGATGTCCTGGAATTAGTAAATTCAAAAAGATATATGGATCCTTCATCAACATCCATGGAGGTAAATTGTACGGAGTTAAAAAAATAGGCCAACATGAATACTGACTACCATAAGATCCGAACGGACAGAAACCATCAGTGGAAAGGCTCAATCGAACATTTATAGCTTCTAAAGAAAAGGATGGATTCACTATATCAAAATGTTTCCATGAATCACCATCGGCTGGATGATTCAATCTTTTATCGATTGAAATATTCTCTTTATGCCATGACATCATTGTCGCTGTATTCTTAGACATGAATAAACGCTGAAGTCTGGATGTAAGCAGAAAATATCTCAACTGTTTTACAGGAATAAAACCAGACTTCCCATGTTTCCTTTATTTATATCTCAATTTCCCACATGTGGGACAACTATCCAACGACTCATTTTCACCAGAATATAAAATGCATTCATTTGAACATGCATGAATCTTCTGACAAGTAAGTCCCATATTTCGAACCAGCCTCTTACTCTCATAGTAATTTGTAGGAAAAACATTTCCTTTGGGTAATAGTGTTTTAAGAAAAGAAAATATCTGGTCAAAATAGGTGTTTGACATTCCGTTATCTGATTTGATAGCCATAAATTTTGCAACTGCTTCTAATTTGCTCATCTTGCAGCCAGGATATAATGCATCCTCAGAAGACCTCAACAACTCATAAAATTCAGACGGTGCCAACTCAGGATTTGAAGCTATATCAGCCGGAGTTTCTGTATGTTGAACAGATGAACCTGCAACATCATGTACTAAATCTTGAAACCGGGATGTATCCGGAATCAAGTTGGTATCACCTACTCTGGAACTGTGTTCACCGTGTTGATACCAAAAAACATAATCTGGTTGAAAACCAAAACGCAAGAGATGTCCCCCCACTTTGTCAAACGTGTCAAACATTCTCAATGCACATTTTCTACAAGGGAATTTTATTTTTCCTTCTGAAACAAATTCTGGATTTGATGCCGCAAATGATAAAAAAGTCTCTACACCCTTTATATATACTGGATTTAAACCAGAACCGTTTGGATTTCTACATTGATTTATCCATATGCGGTCATCTAATAATGACTATTGATGACCTCATTGTTCCATATTTTTCTATAAAATATAAAAGCCTTACTGGTTTTGAATAATTTGTTAGAAAAAACACTCAAGAAAAGATAATTATAGAGTTTACATCAGACACGACTGACGCAAACTTTTTATTGAGATAAACCTAAAAATTGACCCTTTAAGAACTGAATATGTTGAGAATAAAGCAAAACCTGTTACAAATATTGATAATTTTAATATTATATAATTTTTTTATTCTTTTAATAATACTAATATTATTTTTTCATGAATATTAATTATATAATAATAACATTATTACATTATTAGTATATTTTATTATTAATATTAAAATAATATAATTTTCTATATTATATACAATTCTCCTTTCATCTGTGTGTTTAACATTCTGTCTCCACATGTAATATTTGCATTCACTTTTACCTCTCCATTGGTGAGTAGGTTGATAATTTTGAAAAAGAATGCAAATATTACATGTGGAGACCGAAAACACACAGATGAAAGGAGAATTTTATATAATATAGAAAATTATATTATTTTAATATTCATAATAATATATACTAATAATGTAAAAATGTTATTATTCCTAATTATTGGTAATTATTCCTAATTATTGGTAATTATTCCAAATTATTGGTAAATATTGGTAATTATTGGTAAATACTGGTAAATATTGGTAAATATTAGTTAATATTGGTAAATATTGGTAATTATTGGTAATTATTGGTAATTATTACTAATTATTGGTAATTATTAGTAATTATTGCTAATTATTCCTAGTTATTGGTAATTATTCCTAATTATTGGTAATTCTTCCTAATTATTCCTAATTATTAGTAAGTATTCTTTATTATTGGTAAATATTCCTAATTATTGGTAAATATTGACAAGTATTGAGAATTATTGGTAAATATTGACACTATTGGCAATTATTGGTAATTATTACTAATTATTACTAATTATTACTAATTATTCCTAATTATTGGTAATTATTCCTAATTATTACGAATTATTACTAATTATTGGTAATTATTACTAATTATTGGTAATTATTACTAGTTATTACTAATTATTGGTAATTATTGGTAATTATTGGTAATTATTACTAACTATTGGTAATTATTGAAATTATTACTAATTATTGGTAATTATTACTAATTATTACTAATTATTACTAATTATTAATAATTATTGGTAATTATTGGTAATTATTAGTAATTATTACTAGTTATTGGTAATTATTGTTAATTATTACTAATTTTTGGTAATTATTACTAATTATTACTAATTATTACTAATTATTACTAATTATTATTAATTATTTGTAATTATTGGTAATTATTAGTAATTATTACTAAGTATTGGTAATTATTACTAATTACTGGTAATTATTACTAATTATTACTAATTATTACTAATTATTACAAATTATTACTAATTATTACTAATTATTAATAATTATTGGTAATTACTGGTAATTATTAGTAATTATTACTAATTATAGGTAATTATTACTAATTATTGGTAATTGTTTCTAATTACTGGTAATTATTGGTAATTATTGGTAATTATTACCAATTATTAGTAATTCTTTGTAATTATTGGTAATTATTACTAAGTAGTGGTAATTATTGGTAATTATTTCTAATTAACGGTAATTATTGGTAATTATTTCTAATTATTACTAATTATTGGTAATTATTACTAATTATTGGTAATTATTACTATTTATTAGTTATTATTGGTAATTATTGGTAATTATTACTAATTATTACTAATTATTACTAATTATTCCTAATTATTATGAATTATTCCTAATTATTGGTAATTATTCCTAATTATTACGAATTATTACTAATTATTGGTAATTATTACTAATTATTGGTAATTATTACTAATTATTGGTAATTATTGGTAATTATTGGTAATTATTGGTAATTATTACTAATTATTACTAATTATTACTAATTATTACTAATTATTACTAATTATTACGAATTATTCTTAATTATTGTTAATTATTCCTAATTATTACAAATTATTACTAATTATTGGTAATTATTGGTAATTATTGGGAATTATTACTAATTATTGGTAATTATTTCTAATTATTACTAATTATTGTTAATTATTACTAATTATTACTAATTATTGGTAATTAGTGATAATTATTACTAATTATTACTAATTATTGGTAATTATTGGTAATTATTACTAATTATTGGTAATTATTGGTAATTATTACTAATTATTGGTAATTATTGGTAATTATTGGTAATTATTACAAATTATTACGAATTATTACTAATTATTACTAATTATTACTAATTATTACTAATTATTACTAATTATTACTAATTATTACTAATTATGGGTAATTATTACGAATTATTGGTAATTATTACTAATTATTGATAATTATTACTAATTATTACAAATTTTTGGTAATTATTGGTAATTATTGGTAATTATTACTAATTATTACTAATTATTGGTAATTATTACTAATTATTACTAATTATTGGCAATTATTATTAATTATTACTAATTATTGGTAATTATTGGTAATTATTTCCAATTATTACTAATTATTAGTAATTAGTGATAATTATTACTAATTATTACTAATTATTGGTAGTTATTGGTAATTATTATTAATTATGGGTAATAATCGGTAATTATTACTAATTATCGGTAATTATTGGTAATTATTACTAATTATTGGTAATTATTACTAATTATTGATAATTATTGCTAATTATTGGTAATTATTACCAATTATTACTAAGTATTGGTAATTATTGGTAATTATTACTAATTATTCCTAATTATTGGTAATTATTACTAATTATTACTAATTATTACTAATTACTGGTAATTATTACTAATTATTGGAAATTATTACTAATTATTGGTAATTATTGGTAATTATTGGTAACTATTACAAATTATTGGTAATCAGTACAAATTATTACTAATTATTGGTAATTATTGGTAATTATTGGTAATTATTTGTAGTTATTCCTAGTTATTGGTAATTATTACTAATTATTAGTAATTATTCTTAATTATTGGTAATTATTCCTAATTATTGGTAAATATTCCTAATTATTGGTAATTATTCCTAATTATTGGTAAATATTGAAAATTATTTGCAATTCTTGGTAAATATTGGTAATTATTGGAAAAAATATTGACAAATATTGACAAATATTGGCAATTATTGAATATTGGGAATTACTAGTAATTATTACTAATTATTAGTAATTATTACTAATTATTGGTAATTATTATAAATTATTACTAATTATGTTAATTATTTCTAAGTATTATTAATTAATTCAAATTAATTTTAATTTTTCATAATTACTACTAATTAATTGTAATTACAACTAACTATTTTAAATTAATTAGTGTTTAATTGTCTCTAATTACTGTTAATTATTAATACTTATTCATAATTATTTCTAATTAGAAATCAGAAAAACAAAATTCTAAAAATTTAAACTAAATAAATATAATAAATAAAATAAATATTAAATTAAAATTCAGATAAAAACCTTAAACTTGATGTCAATGTCGAGCCGCTGTAATTAAAGAACACCACCAACTGAATCCTCGAAGTCGGAAAAAATTTATTACAACTGAAAGTCGTAAAAGATTCAGATTGGAAAAATTGGAACGGTTGAGAGTTGAGAGTGGGAAAATTGTAATGGTTGGCAGTATTTATAGGTTAGATTAATTGCGACGGGCTTTTTTTGCGACAGAAAACCCGTCGCAATTAACGATATTTGCGACGGGACCCGTCGCAAATAACCCTGACCACATTTAATTATTGGCGGCATTAAAACGGTTATTTGAGACGGGGCCCGTCACAAGTAACCCCTGCCGCCGGGGTACTTGCGACGGGGATAGAACCCCGTCACAAATAACCCTGACCGCATTTAATTATGGGCGGCATTAAAAACGGTTATTTGCGACAGGACCCGTCGCAAATAACCCCTGCCGCCTGGGTATTTGCGACGGGACTGCAGCCCCTTTGCAAATAGTCTTTAACCGCCGCCAGTTATTTGTGACGGGGATAGAACCCCGTCGCAAATAGCCTTCGCGTGGTTCGGCGTGCATTTCGCGCCAAACTATTTGCGTCAGGTAAAAAAACCCGTCGCAAATAACAGATTATTTGCGACGGGAATAGTTGCCCGTCGCTATTAACCATTTTTCCCGTAGTGAATAGAAGAACATTTTTAAGAAAATATTTTATAAACTAACAAATCATTTTTAGACACTCAAATCTATTCCAAAATACCCAATTCAAAATGAAAACACATTTCATATAAATTTTTTTTGAAAAATAATTTCCATGAATAAATTTAAATATTAATAAAACCAATACTAAAACAAGACTAAGAAATAATGGAACCTATAATAAAAACATTCCAATGCCACAAAAAATGAATAATGATACCAAAGTCCAATCAAAAGTAAGAGATATGAAAAATTCATAAACACTAAAATACTATAAATCATTATATAAAGGACTTAAACATATTGGCAATCTTAATAAGACTATTTTAATATGGTCTATACTGGCGACATGACCCAAAGGCCACCACTTCAAAAAAATTTCACTTCATAGGTAGTCCCATCAAACATCTAAATATAAACCTCTTGGGTGAAAATGATATAATGGTCCATATTATATATCCACTAGATACCGTAGTCTATAGGACAAAAAAAATTCCACTTACTCACTTGTTCTAATGGGACGAAATAAATTCCACAAGATCAGTTAGTCGAATGGGCTGCCATAAATTTCCAAAATATTCTAGAAACTAAGGATTTCACTTATCTAGACCTCTTCTAAGACTATTATGACTCCCATGAAATTTGTCAAATAGAGGTGAGAAATCACATGCATCAATCTATCAAAAAAATAAATTTTACCTCACCTCCCACATGCTCATAATTAATGATTCCCTTACATTTCATTAAAAACACATTAAATTTATAACATATCCCTTAGGACAAAAATCACATCATGAAATAAGTAATATACCCCCATGGATTCATAATATAACAATGGGATCAAGTGGGCCGCAAAATCAACCACACTATATCAAAATCACCCAATCTTCCAAATGATCATTTTTCAAAATATTTAGAATTCCATGTCTCTTCAACTTTTTGAAGTCCCACTCCAAAAAATTCTTAAAATCATTATCTTTAAATACATTTAAAAATAATATTACAAAATAACTCTATCACACATAGAAATTAGACACTATTTTTTTTGGTCCCTCATCTTTTGGAAAAATTTAGGATTGAGTCCGGATTTGAAATCTTTGAAACTCAGAAATTTTGATGGGTTTTGGGCTAAGGAATGGGCACTGCATGACAAGTGGTAAATGTGTGGCCAACTTAGGTAACTGTGTGGTTTCCAAGATTTTTTTTAAAAATAAATATATTTTAATGAATGTAAAATAATGAAAATTAAAAAAAACATAATAATAATAATTTCATTATGGTAGATAATAATATTAAAATTATTAAAAATGTTATTAATATATTTATTATTAAATTTTTATTAAAATTATTATTATATAAAATGAAATGAATAAAATTATGATTATGATTATTATTATTTTTAGAGTTAATAATAATAATAATAATAATAATATTATTATTATTATAATTTTCCCTGTTTTTTGTAGAACCCTAATTCTACCCTATCCCTCATCCCCCTTCCACTACGAGTAGAGTGATAGTTCTGCCCATTCCCTGTGAGCAGCGCCGACCACCCCTCCCTTCGGGCTCCCTTTCTGGCAGCAACCCCATTCTCTACCCTCCTCTATCACACTGCCTTATGCATCACACCACCCCCATGTATCAGACCACCACCTCTATCCATGCCCCGACCGAACCTCCTCCTTGTGATACCCCATAATGCTTTTCTTCCCCTTCTCTGACCGTGCCTCCCTCACCGACCGCACCACATCCGGCCACACCAATCTCGCCGGTAGCACCTCCTCCGACCGACTAACTTCCCGGCGTATGACCCCCATCTGGTTAGAGTCATTAATTTTATTTAGGGTTTCTTCTTCATGGCCAAACCCTTGGATGGGGTACTATTTGGGCATTTTTCTTGTTGTCTAGGGCTTCTGGATCATCCATGGGACCCCAATTTTCCTCCTTCAAGAGTTTAATCATTATCGTATGCTTTTAAGGTAAGAAATTCCATTTTTCACTTTCCAACATAAACCATGGATGCTTTCACATTTTTGATTAATTTTTTAATATTATTTGATCTTATTTAATGGACATAGTAAAATTGTTGTTGTGTTTTCATGTCGGTAGAAATTTTTAAAAATGAATTTTCAAGTGATCCTTTGAATATGCCCCTGTATTGTGCACCCGTTGCGTATGATTATGTGCCAAGTTTTGCTGTGATAATTTTTAAACATTGTTCAAACCTTGGTAATTTATATAGATAGTTTATTGAAGTGTTTTAATGTTGGTATAAATTGTTAAAAATAGGTTTTTGAGGTGATTCTTGATTATTGTTTAAGTTTGTGTGCTTTGGAAGTGTTTTGTGGATCGTTATGTTTCCCTTGAAAATGTAATTGGGTGTTTTGTGAAGTGTCTGGATTCTATTTTTTTTGATTTTGATATTATTTTTGGGTATTGAGTTAGTGATGTGTGTATGAAATGGTGTTTTATTAAGCCATGACGTCTTCTTATGGTTTTTTATTTTTGTTGGGAAAACATGTAATGCCCCATTAAAATTGATTTTTTGGTAAAATGTCTTGGATTCTTCCTTTAATGGATTCTTTGTCTCAATGGATTGAATATGATTTTAATATGTTATGTTTGAAATTATGGATTGTTTGGGATTTTGTAAAATATGGTTGGTTTTGGAATGATAGGGAATCCCATTTGGCATCTTTGACTAACATGTGAATTTCTATCTTGGTTTTGGAACTGGTTTTGAGGATGTAAGGGCTCATTCGGAAACTATATAGTGAAAGTGGAAATTTACCTTGTTTCTAAACAACTATTGAAGTGTCATTGAAAAAAATGAATTTTTTAAGTGTGAATTCAAAGATCCGTTTGACAATTTTCATGCTTCTAATGAAATGGATGAATGTTCGTCATGGTTTATAAATGATTTGAAAATGTTTGGAAAATGAATATGTGTTTGTAAACTTAAAGTCCCATTTGGAATTATAAGTGTAAGATTGATATTGATGGTTTCTTGTAAATAGTTTGTAAATGTTTTTGTTAAAGGCATTTGGTTATGTGAAACTAATATCCCATCAAGCAACATTTAGGTTTCCAAGAAAATTATTTTAATGTATAAATAAAGTGATGGAATAATTGAAACCTTTGATGATTTTATGTATATACATATATACATATATAGGGAACATCTATAGGAGGGATATCACTTAATGGGTTATTGTATAGAGTGTCCATGTTTAGGGAAGGCAAGTGTAGTGACGACAGGTAAGGAGAGTCACGTGTGTGATGGACTCCTACTTACATAGATTATGTAGGTTTAGAATGGGTTCCTAGGTTTCCTTTAGGGGATCGAGTGATGGTTACTGATCAACCCCGATTAGATGTGTTGGTACCCCCTAGATCACAGATTGGCTAGGTGCGATATTTCCACTGAATTGGATAGTTGAGGGAGGCCAGTTGGTTATAGACTTAGAACTTTTACCATATGCTAACAGGTGGTTCCAAACCGAGTACACCTAGGGGTCTTTAAGGGATGTTTAGGATAACCCATGGCTATATTTTATTTCTGCATACATGTGTGTGTTTTTTGTGAAAACAGTTTTTTTCTTGATACTCTATTAGTTTATTTGTTCTTCAACACATCCCTCTGTTACACTGAATAGGTATTTGGTTTATTTTCTTGGTACCAAAAGAACAACATGTTTTGGAAAATGAAAGGGGGAATGTGTTTGTTTCATAATGGGAAGGAAATTCTTATTTATCTAAAATATGAAAACCCTATTTTTATAAATATATTTTCAAACTAGAATTAATGGAATGTTTCAATACAGAAAACACATGGATTATGTTATGATTTTCTATTGATCATTTTGGTGATCACCCCTACAATATTATTTCAATTCCAGCTTCTGATAGCATTGTATCACTCTCAGATAGAACTTGATTCTGAGTTGGGTGGTGTTCTGGGAGGTCACATGGGAGTATGTGTAATTTAATTTCTTTTTTAGCTAGTTTCCATTTTAATTTTTAGTGTTTATTTATTTTATTCTATTTCATTTATGGTTCAAATCATTCCCACTTGTTTATTTTTGATTCCCAACACTAGTTTCCAGCCCATGGGGATTTGGAACACCTTTCAGGTCATGATGCAGACTGGTTCAGGTGACTGATTATGGTTGACCTGAGTTGGTTCGTGACAAAATGGTATCATAAGAAACCCTTCTTTATTTGTCATGTCTATTAGATGGAGATTAAGACTTTTGGGACTGGGGAGGTAGGTACGAGAAGGGCATCATGAACCCTTGTGTTGGGTATGTATTGTCTCAACAATAATCTATAAATATTATTGTCTTTGATGCTCACAAATACCCTTTTTTTCTTTACTAATGATCTTGTTTTTAGTTTATTTAAGGAATCTTATATTATTTATATTTATTATTTTTGAATAATATTCAAATATTTATTTATGAGAAATATTCGTTAAAGTGTTTGGAATGCTCTTAAGTGTTTTCTGGAAACACTGTTCACGGTTTGTCGTTTTCTAGAATCACTATTCATTCCCTATGCTAAAGAACATAACGTAAGGATCATACCCTAGATTTTTATTAAAGATTAAGATAAAGGATCAGCATGTATGGTTTATCCACCCTATGTTAGAAGAAACTTATGGATAAAGAACATTACGTTTGGATAGAACCTTAAATTTTTTATAGAGAAAAAGTATAGTTAAAGAACCCTACGTTAGTATGGAATCCTACTTTTTAGAAGAAAATGTATGAATAATCAACCTTAATTTTTTTAGAAACCTTAAATTTTCAACCTTATGTTCAATTAATGAACACTACTTAGTTGAACCCTACATTTGGTATTTTTTCGTTTTGTGAAGGAACCTTACGTTTGGCTTTTCAACGCCAATAATTTAATTTTATGACATTATCCGAGTTTTTGTAATAGTTTTTGCAGAATATTTGGGTGATTTAAATATTTATTTCTACTAAATTAAATATCATATAAAATGATTTAAAGATCCATTTATAGTGTCAATTTTATCTCTTATTATTAAGGTAAGTTACAACAACTCTGAGCTGTTTTTTTGAATTTGAATTCTCTCAATTTATCAGGCATCTTTTACAGATCAGAGATCTTGCTATGAGTTATATTGTTATATATATCTTTCTACATTTGATGTTTCAAATTACCATCTAGAGATCTCTTGTCTATGTTGATAGTTTTTATTCTTCATGTTTTCTTTTGAAAATTAATTTGCATGTACTACAAAGATCAAATATCTCAAAAATGAGGACTACATTTTAGAAATATACATATTCAATCTTGGAAGAACGATGCTCTATTTTTGTTGATGTTCATAAAATAAAAGATCTATTGGGAAACCAGATATCTTCAGAAATGTTTCAAAGATTATTGTTCTTCTAAAGATTAAGATCCATCTTCTGTCAGTTGCATGCTGCTGCAACTGTAATGTTTAAACTATTTTATCAAATCTATCTCTATTGACTCTTTTGAGTATCGGCTTCTCTGATTCAGTCGTGGTGGTGTTTCAGCTTCTCGTGATGAGCTATGAATATTTTAGTTCCCTATAAAATAACCAGAAGGCTCTGTTTTTAGACTTGTTTGTAAGGGTGACAACTGTCAACACTCAGTTATGGATCGGTCTTATGAGAAGAGGTCCTGACTAGTGAAATTCACCAAGCCTGCAGAGAGGGTGATTGGTGGAGTGGACTAGGGGATCTTCATGCCCTGAACCACTATAAATTATTGTTCTCTGTTTTCGATTTTTCCACTGAACATACTCTCACATAGAAACATCGCTAGCCCTATCTACTGTTGATGTGAATCGATAAAATTTTGAAATTATGAAAAGGAAACAATTTACCCCCCATCTCATGTATTTTCATAGAATTATCGACCTAACATTTGGTAACAAAGGTTGGGATCAATATATTTTCTTTGGTTCTAACAAACCAGAGTTAATGATTCAGATGAAGATTAATGTAAAATCTCAAAGAAGGAATGTCAATGTTTTACGCTCTATATTTCAATGGTGAAAACTATGGATTCTGGAAATCACATATAATAATCTATTTGAAAAATCATGGATTTAAAGTATACTCAAAGATCATTAATCCTTAAGAAATTTCTTAAAAACATGAACCCTGGACTGTTGATATAGAGGCTGACTTTGACATGAATTATAAATCTATTATTTCTATCATCTGTGGTCTTGGACCAGACGAATTCAACCATGTCTCGAAATTCCCTACAACTTATGAAATATGGAAAACAATTTCAGTTGCATATGAAGGTACATAAAATTTAAGATAGATGAGGTATGCAACAATGAAATTGAAATTCGATACATTTATAATTTTTGATTAAGAAACTACTACTCAAATGAATGGAAGGCTCATAGAAATTATAAACA
Source organism: Viscum album (assembly GCA_963277665.1). Taxonomy (NCBI): domain Eukaryota; kingdom Viridiplantae; phylum Streptophyta; class Magnoliopsida; order Santalales; family Viscaceae; genus Viscum; species Viscum album. The sequence goes on along the minus strand of OY728164.1, from coordinate 913,270,759 downwards.
ACATTACAGCGTTAGGTGAACCTATTAAACAAGCTGATCAAGCAGTGAAAGTACTAAGAGTACTACCTAATTAGTGGAATAAAATTTCAGCTACAATTTTTCAATCAACACCTATCAATAATTTGAAAATGAGACAATTGATTGGAAATATAATGATGTATGAAGCTGGAATGCAAGATGTAGTTGAAGATCAAAAATTCTTAGTGAAAAAGGATAACACTGATTTTAAGGAAACATCTCAAAATTAGAATAGAAAAATAAAACAAGAAGTCAAAGAAGAAAGAAATTCATCCTCATCTAATTCTGAAATCGAGCTGGCTCAATTATCCAGAAAGTTTATCAAGTTTTATAGGAAGAAGAGAGGATTGATAAAACCCTTAAAAAAGGACAAGAAAGAGTCAAGGGAAGCTAGATTCTATGAATGTGAAAAGATGGGTCATATAAGACCTGACTATCTTCAATTAAAAAGTGAAAAATGAAATATAGAAAAGAAGTTTCAAAAAAATAATGATTATGAAAACAAAGAAAAAAGAGCTATGAAAGCTACATGGAGTATTTATGAAGACTTCATAAGCTCATAAATCTCTGATTAAGAGAAGGAAGAATCAAATCTAAAAGTTAATATGTACTTTATGGAAGAAAAGGAGAAGGTACAACCCTACTACTCATAGGATTCAGATTATAGTTACTCAATTGATAAAAAGGCTCCCTACTATACAATTATAGAAGAAAGATATGAATACCTATTTAAGAAACATAAATACTTCAAGAATATTAAAAACTCTATTTTAGGAGAAAGAAATACTTTACTTAAAAAACATCAATAGTTATTGGAGAAATTTAGCTCATCTACTACAAACCGTACTAATCATGAAAATATGTTTAAAAATAAAAAGATGAAGTAGAAACTTATAAATGCAATGATTTCTTCTTTAAAAAGGGAGAAAATATTATAAATTAAATTCTTGTAAAAAAATTCATTAGAAATAAAATATTTGGTATATATAGTAAAGGTGAAAAATCCCAACTATACAATAATTATTTTGTTCCAAATAAAGAATCTTCTATTTTTCATTTTTGTGGAATAGAAGAAAATATAAAAAACTGTAATTTGAGAAATCATCAAATAAATGGGATTAAAATAGATTTTATTTCAAAATATTTATCGGAAGCAAACAGCATTAATCATGGTAAAATAAAGGAGATTTGGATTCTTAAATCTTTGTTAGCTTACACTACTGGACCCAAAAAGATATGGGTACCAAATTTTTTTTTGTTTAAACTCTCTTTGTAGGTAATAGGTCACAAAAAAGGAAAATATATATGGTATATGAACAATTGATTCTCTAGACACATGAGTGAAAATCCATCAAACTTCAATACATTGACATAGATTGATGGAGGTCTAGTCACCTTTTGTGACAATGCCAACAAATAGATAATTGGACTTGGAAAAATTGGAGATCCTAATTATATCTCAATTAATAAGGTACTATATGTACATGGATTAAATATTAACCTGATAAGTTTCTATAAAATCTGTGATGATGGATACTATGTTTATTTTTCTAAAAATTCATGTTATGTATTTAAATATAATTTCTTAAATATAGATCACCCAAAACTGATAATGTCTACAACGTGGACTAAAATTTGCTGTGTAAACCGAAAGTGAGTTGTTTAACTGGTAAGATAAATTAATCATAGATATAGCACAAAATACTTGCTCATTTAAATATTTATGCTTTACATAAAATATCTAAGAAACAATTTGTTTCAAATTTACCTAGTCTCAAGTTTGATAGTGGTAGATTCTGTGATTCTTTCCAGATTAGCAAGCAACACAAATATTCTTTCAAATCTATTAACAAAATTGCTACATAAAAGCCATTAGAACATATCCACATAGATATGTTTGGACCATCTAGAGTTGAAAGTTTGGCAGGAAAATTATATGTATATGTTTTAGTTGATGATTATTCTAGATTCACTTAGGTCTGTTTTCTAAAACAAAAAAAAATGAAGATTTTAATATTTTTTAAAGTTATTGAAAAAGTGTTCAAAATAAAAAATGTTTTAGAATAATTTCATTAATAAGTGATCATGGTGGAGAATTTGGGAATGAATAATTCAATTTATTTTTCTGAAACATGGGTAATAAACACACCTTCTCTGCACCAAGAAAACCTCAACAAAATCGAATTGTTGGAAGAAGAAATAGAACTATTCACAAAATGGCTAGGACTATGCTAAATGAATACAGTCTTTCTAACTATCTATGGGAAGAAGTTTTAAACATAGCCTATTATATAATAAATTGAGTTTTAATTCAGAATTTTTTCAAAACGACACCTTCTAAACTTTTTAAAAATAGAAAGCCTAAGGTAAAGTACTTTAATGTTTTTGGATGCAAGGTGTATATCCTAAACACCAAGGACAGTCTTGGTATGTTTGATCCAAAAGCTGATGAAGTAATATTCTTAGGACATTATGCAACTTCTAAAGCTTATATAGTGTTTAATAAAAAGTACAGGATTGTTGAAGAGTAATTTCATGTTAAGTTTGATGAAAATGACTAGTTTAATAAAGATAAAGATCAAACTAATGAATCTGCTGACTCTTTTAACAACATGAGACTCGAAAACCTGAAAATGATTTTGAAAATAAAATTTAGTCTAGTTCAGAAGAACATAATACTACTAAACCAAAAAGTGTTCGGACTAGATAGTCTAAAACCCTAAAGAATCATCCTTTAGAAACATTTATAGGATATCTAGAAATGGGAATAAAAACAAGAAAAAATATAGGAAACTTAGTTGAATTCTCATCTTTTTTATCACCACTTGAACCTAAATCATTTGTAGAAGCCTTAGAAGATGAAAGTTGTGTATTAGCAATGAAAGAAAAATCGAACCAGTTTAAAAGAAATAATGTTTGGGAATTAGTTGAAAGACTATCAAATTATATAGTTATTGGAAAAAAATGGGTATTTAGAAAAAACAACATGATCAAGGTACTATAATAAGAAATAAAACTAGATTAGTAGATAAAGGATATAATTAATAAGAAAGTATAGATTATGATGAAACCTTTTCCTCTGTAGATAGATTTGAACCTATTAGAATTATTTTATCTTATGAATCTCATATGAATTTTAAATTATATCAGATTAATGTCAAATATGACTTTTTAAATGATTATTTAATGGGGGATGTTTATTTTGAGAAGCCTCCTGGTTTTTGAAATTCTCAAAAACCAATTTTTTTAAAACATTCTGAAGCTCTCTATGGACTTAAACAATCACCCAAATCATGGTATGAAAGATTATGTTTTTTTTCTTTTGAAAAATGGGTTTACTATTGGTTTGGAAGATCCAACTATTTTAAAGAAAACAATTTTTTCTAATTTATTATTATTTTAAATCTATATTGATGATGTTATTTTTTGATTGACAACTAAAAAGCATTGTAATGATTTTTCAGAAATCATGAAAAATGAATTTAAGTTGAGCATGATCGGAGAATTAAATTTCTTTTTAGGAATTCAAATTTATCAAAAGATCTATTAAAATGTATTAAAACAAAGAAAATATATTACTAATTTATTGAAAAAATTTGGTCTTGGGAATAACAAGTAATATTCAACTCCCAGGTGTATTAATATTAAACATGATTTGGATAAAGATGAAAAACCAGTGGACAACAAGTTGTATAGAGGTATGATTGGCAGTTTATTATATCTTACTTCTAGAAGACCGGATATTATGGTTTCAGTATGTTTATGTGCTAGATTTTAAAAAAATCCTAAATAATTGCATATTATTGTAGTCCAAATGATTTTTAGATATTTAAAAGGAACAGTTTTTCAATATATTATTTACCTAAAAACATATAATTTTAATTTATTATCATATTCAGATGAATATTTTGTAGGTTTTAGATTATATAGTAAAATCCCCCCAAGAAACTGTCACTTCTTAGGAAAATCGTTAGTGTCGTGGTAAAGTTATAAGCAATACTTAGTTTTCTTATCAAAAACTGAAGCAGAATATGTATCTATAGGCAGTTTCTGTACACAAGTGTTGTGGATGAAAAATACATTGATGGATTGTGGACTTAATTTTAATATTACACGTATTTTATGGGATAATACAAGTGCTATAAATATTACAAAAGTCCAATAAGTCACTCTATAACTAATCATATTAATATTAGACATCATTTTCTAAGAGACAAAATTCTTAAAAAAATATATATTTAGAATTTATTAACACTAAATATCAATTAGCTGATATTTTCACTAAACCACTTCCAACTGTAAGTTTTGATTTTATTAAGGTGGAGTTAGGTTTATTTAATTATTAAATAAGTTATTTTATTTTATTTTTATTTTTATTAATATTAATTTAATATATTTTATCATATTTACATCGTACTAAATTTTAGTTATTTTAATTTATTTACACCGCATAATCATTAATTTTTTTGTTATAATTACTCTATGACTCGGAAAACGAGGATATGCGTCACCTATTAGAAACCCTTCGTCTTCCAAACCCTTAGTTTAACAAAATCCTTTTTGTCTAAACAGAATCCTTTTTTTCCTTCCAAACCCTAGAAGTTGAAAACCTTATTCTTTCAGATTTTTTTAAATGATAAAAACCAAGATATTCGAAGAATGAGACTCAAGAGTTCTGAAGCGACAACATGTTACATGCAGAAAAATAATTCAAGTAAAAGTTATTGATCCTGAATTGTTATATCAGAAGAACCTACTCCTGAAATGGGAATTGGAATATGAAGGGATGGATACTACATTCAATGACATAAATTCAGGATTTCTTTCCAAGGTAGAACTGAAATTTTTTTATAATATTGTACAGTTTATTTTTGGTGATTCAGATGATATTATTCTTGAAAGTATTGAAGATAACGATTTATCGATTTCTTCAACTGTAGTTTCAAAAATCTTATACTACCCACATGAAGGAGTTTTTGTACTTCGATCATCGATCTATTGGTGAAAATAATCATTCTTACAAAGACATTATGTATTTTTTTTAACACAACCCATATTAGGAAAACATTTGATAAGGATCTCGAAGTAGATTATAAAATCTTGGTTAAGTTCATTCAGATCGGTATTATGCCAAAGATGGAAGACATGGAGAAAATTTTGTACCGTGATATCTACATCATATTTTTATTTCTAAGTGATATTAAGATGAATTTTCCACGATATCTGTTTAGATATTTTAATTATTTCTATCAACAAGATTCTTGGAAGAATTTCTATCCATATGGAAGCATAATCTCTATAATTTTGGTTAAAAAGAATATGATTAGATTAGTTGATTCGTAGCTGAAGTGTCAACATAGTAATGTTTTAAATGCTGGAACTCTACAGAAATTAGGATTTCTCTAAAGTACAGTTAAAGAAAATATTTTACCAGTTGGTACTGAAGAAGAATAGATCTTAGGATCTTTTTCTCAAGGGGAGAAAAGAGCTATTTTAAAGGAGGGTGTAGACGAATTGAGAACAAATGAAATTTCTCAACTAGCACAGAAGAGGCATAGATTTAATACCAAAGTAGAGGATGTTGAAGAAGATTAAAATCAAGAGGGACTTGTTGTGAATCCAAGAAACATATATGTTGAACAAGTTGAAGAGAAAGTGTTGGCTTCTAGAGAAGCAACCAACTCAGTTCATTTATATGGACATGTTTTAAAGAAGAAATACCAGTAGATAGTCAAGCTAGAGAGCATCCTATTTTACCTCTGATCAGTGATCAAGTACAAGTGAATATTCAAGAAAAAGTGAATATTCAAGAAGAAACTGTTTAGAAAGAATATGATCAAGAAGAACAAATTTTTCAAAAATTAGTAGATAAAGTTACAGATGTGGTTGTGAATCAGAATGTCGAACAATTGGGTTATGTTTTTGGATATTAGACTGAAATAATTGAAAATCAGACATTTTCAACTAAAAAATTAGTGGAGAGATTAGTGGAAAATCATTTTCTTAATATTGTTGATCAGACATTAAATGCAGATGAAGGGACATCTAATTATTTATCTTATCAAGTTGAAGAAATTGTGATTATATTCAACAAGTCTAAGGAAGATAATGACACTCTATGGTAGGATCTTGAAATTGAAATGAAAAATATTCAAGAACTTAATGAGAATAATTTTTCTAGAATGGATTTTGATTCCTTAAAGAGAAACATGCTAAATGAGATTGGGAAGATCAGATCTGAAGCTGTTTTGAAGACAGATTTTGAAGAATTGAAGTGGAACTTGGGAAGTCAGTTTGAATCAGAGAAAAGTTCAGTGAATCAGACCAGTACATCAACTTCTACCCCTACAAGATTTGATTAGAATATTTTAGGCCATTACAAATGTTATGAAATACATGAATTCTTGACTTCAGAACCTCTAATTCAGTATTGATCCTCTATTAGTTTTATTGTACAATAATTTTTTTTTATTGAGTAGTTAACTCAAGGAAAACCCAGTATCACATTGCTGCTTAATCAGTTTACAAATAATCTAGAACAATTTATGAAGAAAGGGGAAAGCTTACATGACTTTTTGAAATTTAATATTGGGGAGTATTTTCATGTTAATCATCATTCCGGAATTCTGATAATGCATTTGGGTGATATTTTGATGAATAAATGTTGGTTGCAGATGGATGAACTGAAGGATTTGTTTGAAGCTACTCAATATCCTTAGAACCTTAACCGAGCCAACTCCTACCAAATTATTTTATACCCAAAACAATATTCTATCCTCATTTTGATAGTTCCTATTCTGTTTATAAGTCACATTCTTGTTGTATTTGTCCATTTTTGTAATTAATTTAATTTTATTCCTTTCTATTTTTATTTACTTTATTTTTATATTCGTTTATATTTTTCTCCAATAGCCGAACATGTTGTCTACATTATCTATATCAGTTTAATATAAAACTCACTTATTAATCTATTAAACCTTAAATTTGTTTTAATCTATTTACTTAATTTCTTTTTTATATCACAAAAAGAAGGAGAAATTTGGAAAAATAAAATAGTTCAAAATTTCTTTTTAAATTTTGGAATATTTGGGGTGAAATTTATATAAACCCTAAAATTTCGTTTTATCAAAAAAATTCTGTCAAATTGAATTTATTACATTGCATGTTTACAGAATTCTAAATTATTTTACTACATTTATAGTTTTAATTTATTGTTTTTGTGATCTCCAATACTGGGGAGATTTTTGGGCATGTATTATATCAACAATACTCTATAATTATTATTGATTTTGTTGATCACAAATACCCTTGTTTATTTTATTAATGATCTTATTTTAAGTTTATTTTCGAAAGATTATATTATTTATATTTCTTATTTTGTAAAAATATTTAAATATTTATTTATGAGAAATATTAGTTAAAGTGTTCAGAACTCTCTTAAGCATATACTGAAAACACCATTCATGGTTTGTTGTATTCTGGAATCATTGTTCATTCCATACCCTGAAGAATGTAACATAGGGATCATACCCTATGTTTTTATTAAATATTATGATAAAGTATTATAATGTATTGTTTATCAAACCTATGTTGAAAGAAAGATATGGATAAATGACATTACGTTTGGATAGAACCATATATTTTTCAAAGAGAAAAAGTATGGTTAAAGAACCCTATGTAAGTATGGAACCGTACATTTTGAAAGAAAATGTATGGATCATCAACCTTTTTTTTGTGAACAAACTTATGTTTTCAACCTTACATTCAAATAATGAATGATACATAGTTGAACCCTACGTTTATTATTTTTTATTTTGTGAAGGAACCTTACATTTGACTTTTCAACACTGAAGATTTGAATTTATAACTTTATTGGAGTTTTTTGTAATATTCTTTGCAGAATATCAAGGAGATTTAAATCTTGATTTTGACTAATTCAAATCTTGTATTAAATGATATAAAGAGAATTTTACAAAAAATTGTTTCTCTCTTATTCTTAAGGGAAGTTATGATGACGCATAACTGTATTTTTGAATTTAAATTATCTCGATTTATCAGGCGTCTTTTGCGGATCTAAAATCTTGCAATGAGATATATTGTTATATATATCTTTAAACGTCAGATGTTTCAATTTACCATCTATATATCTCTTTCTTATCCTGATAGTTTATATTCTTCAAGTTTTCTAATGAAAAATAATTTACAAGTGCTACAGTGATCAAACATCTTATAAATGAGGACCACATTTTGGAGATATACATGTTCAATCCTAGAAGCACGATGCTCTATTTTTGTTACTGTTCAAAAAATCGAGGATATCTAGTGCAATGAGATCTCTTCATAAATATTTGAAGTATTATTATTCTTATGAAGATGAATATCCATCTTCTATCACTTGAGTGATGCTGAAACTATAGAGCTTAAACTATTTTATCAAATCAATCTCTATTGATTATATTGAGTATCAACTACTTGATTTTAGTTGTGGTAGAGTATCAAATTATCATTCTAAGCTGTTGATATTTCGGTTCCCTATAAAAGATCCAAAAGGCTCTATTTTTTTTCTTGTTTGTAACAACGATAATTTCTAAAACTTAGTTGTGGATCAGTCTTATGAGAAAAGGACCTGACTAGTGAAATTCACCAAGCCCGTAGAGAGGGTGATTGGTGGAGTGGACTAGGGGATCATCGTGCCCCAAACCACTATAAATTTTTGTGCTGTATTTTCTATTTTTCTGCCAAACATATCTCATATAGAAACATCTCCAACTCTATATACTATTGATGTGAATCGACACAATTGTGATATTTTTAGAAGGAAAAAAATTAACCCCCTCTCATGTCTTCATCATTGAATTTCCGACCTAACACCTTTCTTGTACAGATCATCAAGTTACCAGGAGTAGTTTATGAATTGATTCTTTTAACATTATTTTAGATTGAGGGACGACAAAAGAAGAAAGCTGGTGTTTCGTTATTATTTCACATGGAGTAGTGATTCATGTGGAGTCTGATTACATAGTTTAAGCTCCTTATAGATGTTGATGCTTAATTGGGGCATGGACCAGTACGATGTAATTGGGTTACACATGACTATTATTCCCTCGATCTGATAGTTTGATGATTTTTGAGTGTTTTCTAGGTTTCAGTTGGTGTAAGGGTGTTGTAAAAATTAAAATGGTTTTGAAATGATTTTTTTCCTTTAAATAGATTTAAAATGGTAAAGTGGGTTTTTAAATTGAATTTTTTTTATATTTAATGTTTGGTTCTTATTTGGACTTGCCTAGAGGATATATTAGGTGCTCCTTATGAGATATTTTCATGTGCATTGGAATGTGTGGGAAGTTCATGCTGGAAAACATTGATGGAAATGGAGGAACACACATATGATGGTTCACGAGATTCCATGGGTGTTTATTTAAAACTGATGGCCTGAACTTGTTTCTCCAAAAGTGTTTTTGGAATGGTGAAACTAATTTTGGAAATTGAATTTGGTTTAAAAAGTGGGTTTGGTATTTTTAAAATGGCCTTGGGATAAGATAGTTTTGGAATTTAAATAAAAAATGGGGATTTTAAAATGGGAATCTTGGGATACTATTTTATGTGTTTCTCTTAACAGCCTATATTTTAGCATGATATACTATTTCTGATTGTATTTCAGATTGATGTTGGTTCTGATTTTATTTTTCACATTTTGTTCAAAAAATTTTACTAGAAAAGGTCTTAAAAGATTATGATGATACATTCCAAGTTTCTAGTCCTTCTCAGACATTTCTTGTTCTTCACGGTGATTGAGGTCCATTAGAGGAAGTTATGTGGTTTGAAGAGCTATAGTGTTTTTTCAAGATGTTTGGAACCCTTCAGGATGTTAGAGTTCGAGTAGCCCTCGGGTTGTTTAAAGGGCCATATTTGGGTGAATGGGAGTTTTTTTCCTACCATCATTACGAGTTGGGATGATGTGGGATGTGTTAAAGTCTTTCTTCATCTGATTTTTTTATACCTGAAAAGTAAAAGACAAAGAAAAGGGAAGAGATAATTTGTGTTTAGCAATGCCAATGGGTGGTGAAAGCATATGTTTACCATTTCAAGGAACTGGTTTTATTTTCTCCAGAGTTAGCATCACATGACATGATGAAGGCTTATCTATTTATTGGGGGCCTTCACCCAGAGGTCAAGAAGTGGGTCCTCGCTTCTAAGTACCATTATTTTGAGAGGCTAAGAGATGATTCTTTTCTAGCTGGGTTAGTCTCTAGAGCATAGGTGGTTGAAAATCTGGCATCTCTTGCTGCTCATGAAGGTTCCCCATCTGATGAGTGTGGTGGACCAGAGGAACCTAATTTGATTGATCTTCCATCAATGGTTATGGATTCTGGTTCTTCGAATCAATCTTGTGTATTTTAGAAGTGTGGCCAATTCGGGAACTCAATATCTTCTTATTGCATCCCTTTGAAGATGTGTCTTTGTCGTGACTGTTTGGGTCATCTGGAGAAGTTTCTTAGAAAGAATATCTTGAAGTAGATGTTCTGATTGGAGGAAGCTAGTGTATGATAGTTAGACAGTAGATGCTTCAACCATCAAATCCCCAGCCACAAGTCTTGGGGTGAAGCTCGCATGCAGTCAAGATTTGACGAGTGTGTGTGAAACCTTGAACCAATTTTCGTTTTTCATGTTGGGATGACAATTTTTAATGTTTTACTTCTCATTTTTTATTGTGGTGGAAAAAAATTCAATTTTCATTGTAAAAATGTGATGAACTTGTTTAGTTTTAATCCAAACAGTCCTATTGGTTGAATATAGTTTTCGGAATTGTGTGCTTTTTAAATATTGTTTGGCTCTTGTATGGGTTGATCTCGGTTTAGCTGTCTTCATTTGGAGATGTATGTTACCTTGGAATAACTGATGGTTGTTTTTTTAGGTTCACAATCACTTTATGTTCTTGTCGTGATTTTCCCATCCTTATTGGGGATTTGTTTGGTCAATGTAGAGAAAGGGTAACGTTGGTCCTCTCTTCATAGTGTCCCAGTTTTCCGGGTTCCCCTGAGGTGTATTTTTTTATGTCTTAGTAGTGATGTTTAGGTTTTAATTACCATGATAGTTGAGTCCTTATGGGGGGGGGGAGGAACCTCTCATGTTCTCCCAATATTTTTTGTTTTGGTTTCTTCATAATCGGTCTTGTGTGACCTGTAGAGTGAAAGGTCACCCCACGGATCTCCATTTCTCATAGTTATGACTGGGTGTGCATCAGAGTTAGGTTGTCATTAGGAATGGTGACTTTTTTTGGGAGTATGAGGTGTCTATGGTGGGGAGAATTTTCATACCCTGACGTTGGACACCCTTTTATTTTATTCTTTTCTCTATCTCCCATATTTTCGATGAAGTTGAATTTGGGTCCCAGTTTGAAATTTTTGAAACACATAAAATTGGATGGGTTTTGGGTCGATGCACGGGCACCACATGACTAGTAGTAACTATGCGATCAGCTCAGGTGATCGTGCAGTAGACCATATTTAAAAAAAATAAATAACTTTTTTTTGAAAAAACACAATATTAATAATAATAATGTCATTATGGTAGATAATAATAATATTATTATTAAAAATGTTACTAACATCTTTATTATTAAATTTTTATTAATATTATTATTATTTGACATGAAATAAATAAACATATTTTTATCATTATTATTAATTTTAGTATTATTATTATTATTTTTATAACTTTTATTTTTAGTTTTTTGTAGACCCTAATTCTATAATAGCGCCCCCTTACCCTACCGCGTTGTGCAAACCAATAGAACCCCCTTCTCTATGTGCTCCACCAACCACCCCTCTTTTCAGCCTCCCTTCCCAGTAGAGACCCCCTTCTCCACCCTCCTTCATAGCGACACCTTATGTCTCACACCGCCTTCCGCCTCGTACTGCCCCCTTGTGTTGGAATTCCACCACCTAACATGCCATAGCCCTACCAACTCTTTATGCCACCCAATCACACTGGTCTTCTCATCCTCTGGTCACGCCTCCCTCAATGGTCACGCCACCTCCGGCCACGTCACCCTCATCAACAACGCCTCCTCTAGCCAACTTTTTTATCGGTGTACGACCCCCCATATAGTTAGCATCAAAAAATTTATTTAGGGGTTTATTATTCATGGAGAAACCCTTGGTTGGGGAATGATTTGTGCATTTTTCTTGTTTTCTAGGGCTTGTGGATCATCCACAGGACCCCGATTTTTCTCCTTCGAGAGTTTCATCATCTTCAAACACCTTTAAGGTAGGCAATTCAATTTATTTCATTTCCACTAAAAATCATGGATTCTTTCACATTTTTAATAAATTTTAAAAATATGATTCTCACCTTTTTAAGGCACATTGTTAAATTATTGAAGTGTTTTCATGCCAATAGAAATTGTAAAAATTGAATTTTTATGCGATCCTTTGAATATGCCCATGTATTTCACACCCGTTGTGTATGATTAAGTTCCATGTTTTTCTTTGATAATTTTTAAACATGGTTCACACCTTGGTAATATATGTAGTTTTTTTATAGTGTCTTTGTGTTGGTTGGATTTTTTAAAATAGGTTTTGGGTGTGAATCTTGATTATTTTTTAAGTATGTGTTCTTTAGAAGTGTTTGTTGGATTGTTTTCTGTCCCTTGAAAATGTAGATGGGTGTTTTGTATAGTGTTCGAATTATTTTTTGGGTTTTGAATTATTTTTTGGTGTTAGGTTGGTGATGTGTGTATTAAATGGTGTTTTATTGAGCCATGATGTCTTCCTATGGTTTCTTGTTTTAGTTGGGAAAACATGTAAGGCCCCTTTCAAATTGGTTTTTGAAAAAATGTCATGGATTCTTCCTCTAAACACTTATATGTCTCAGTGTCTTGAATATGGGTTTAAAATTTTATGTTTGAAATTAAGTTCTGTTTGGTATTTTGTAAAGGATGTTTGGTTTTCGAATGATAGGGAAGCCCGTTTGGCATCATTAACTAACTTGTGAATTTATATCTTGGTTTTGGAATTGGTTTTGTTGATTCAAGGGCCCATTTGGAAAATGTTAAGTGAATGTGGAATTTTACATTGTTTATAAACAACTATTGAAGTGTATTTGATAAAAAAATCATTTTTTAAGTGAGAATTAAAAGATATGTTTAACAATTTTCATGGTTCTAATGAAATTTTCAAATGTTCCTAATTGTTTATAAGTGAATTGTAAATGTTTAGAAAATGTATTTTCATGTGTAAACTTAAGGAACCATTTTGGAATTTCAAGTGGAAGATTGGTATATATGTTTTCTTGGAAGCAGTTTGTAAATGTTCTTTATAAAGGCATTGGTTATGTAAAACTAAAAGCCTGCCAGGAAACTATCATGTTTTCAAATAGATGATTTAAATATATAAATAAAGTGATTTCCTAGTTGTCAAATATGATTATTTGATGTATATACATATATAAAAATACAGGGCACCTCTATTGGAGGGATATCCCTTTATGGGTTATCATATAAGGTGTCTGTGTTTGGGGTAGAGAATTGTAGTGACGGTAGGTAAGGTGAGATATGTGTGTGATAGACTCTTACATACACAACATGTGTTGGTTTACAATGGGTTCCTAACCTTATTTTAGGGGATCAAGTGACAGTTGCTGACCAACCATAATTAGACGGGTTGGTACCCCCTAAATCAATGATAGACCTGGTGGGAGGTTTCCATTTAATTGGCTAATTGAAAGAGGATAGTTGGTTATAGACATAGGGGATTCACTATGTGATGGCAGGTGGTTTCAAATAAAGTACATTGAAGGGTCTTCTCGGGATGTTTAGGATCACCCATTGTTGATTTCTATTTATTCATTCATGTGTCTATTTTCTGTGCACTTAGTTTTTTCCCAATACTCTATTAGATTATATGTTTTTTAGAATAGCCCTTTGTTATTAGGAATTTGTATTTTTTTTATATTTATGGTACCAAATGAAGAACCTATTTTTGAAAACTGAAGGAGCTGTGTGTTAGTTTTATAATGGTAATGCAATGATTATTATTTTAAAATTTGAAAACCCTATTTTTATAATTGTATTTTCAAACTTGCATTAACATAATTTTTCAGGAAAAGAAACACATCGATTCTATGATGATTTCCTACTGATCATTTCGGTGCTCACCCTTACTATATCATTTTAGTTTAAGGTTATTCTAGTGTTGGATTTCTCTCAGAGCGAACTTTTTTCTGAGTTGGGTGATGATCTAGGAGTTTACATGGAGGTATGTGTAGTTTAATTTCTTTCCACTGCTAGTTTTACTTTTTTATTGTTAGTATTTATTTATTTTATAGTCTCTCATTTATGGTCAAAATAATTCCCACTTGTTTATTATTGATTCTTGGCACTATTTTCCAGCCTGTGGTCCCTGGGAATTTCCTTCGAGCCATGCCGCGTATCGGCTCGGGTGACCGGTTCATGGTCGACCTAGGTTGGTTCATGAAAAAATCACTCCAAACTGTTTTGATGAACCATTTTAATAATCAAATCACTATTCATTAAAAATACCCAATAGACTTATAATACCCTTCCAAAATTCAAATCACATCCTAAGTAGGTTAGGATATTTTAAAAAAAACTTTATTTAGTATTCATCATTCAATAATCTAAAAATAATTTAAATTTTAAATATATTCTAGAATTACCTTGAAAACCCATTCGGTTGTTCAAAATGAAACATCCCATTTTATGTAATGACCAAAAATGGTTTGAAAAACCCTAAAATTTACAATATAATTAAAATAAATACTAAAAAATTATTTAGAAAACCTCTAGAAATTTCATGTAAATAACTTATGTGTAGTATTTAAAGAAGCATAAAAAATTATTACATAACCAACTGATCCATCACACATGGATTTAATTTAACCAAAATGGAATTATGAACTAAAAAACACTCAACAACATGTTAATTAATTAAAAACCACAAAATAACTTCATCAGATCAATGGTAATCAAACCAGGATTCATCGCATATGATGAATAATTCCACAACAAGTATTACAAAACCTCAAGATAACCCAAAAAATATAACCCTCATGAAACAATCCCTTGTCAAAAAAAAATTAATCTAGGATTCCCCTAGGGATAATGGGGAAGAGATAAACCCGTTGGAAAAGAGGGTAATGATAAATTAGTGGAATAAAGAGATTACCTTGAAAGAATCTACAAGAAATGAGGATTGAGATGATTTATAATAGAAATGAAATGTTAGATAAACCTCATAGGGTTTATGCCTATTACATTTATATGAGAGGGAATGAAATGAATTTCATTATAGATCATAAAATCAATGGAGATCTTTTGTAGTTTCAAATTAATGTGAATCTAGGTAACTCACATTGTATGAATTCTTGTTTTGGGAAAACATGAACCAACAATGTAGTCAACACTCCTATGAAAAGGGCCATCACTTGGTTTCTCCCATGAAAATCACAATTTTTATAAACTAATTCAATAACTATGGAAAACCAATCTATGTAAACCTAGACCAATCACATTCTTGTCAAACAGTTTCCATAACTGTTCAGAAAATATGTAATAGAGAACTCATGGAAAAGATGAGCCACATGTTTATAATTAAGAGTCACCCCAACAACGCAAAACATGTATAGGTCACACTATTAATGTTAAAAAATAATTGGAAACAACCCCACATAAGGGAATCCCATGAGTTATTATAAATTATACACCCCAAACTACGTGTAGAAGAAACATTTGTAGAAAAACAAAATATCAAATCCAAAACATTCTAAAATATAAATTTAACTAAAAATGAATATTATTATAAATATTAGAGTGAAATTTGATGTTACAAAATATTAAATAGTATAAAAGAGAAAAAAAAGGTCTTAATATTAGTTTAAATCCTTCTCATTCTTATTCTAATGTTTCATGAACGAATTGGGTGATACACACCTAAAGTGCACCTCAACATATTCTAGAGGTTATCGACCGACAATGATGGTCAATATAAAGAGGTGGAGAGGATATACACTTCAGTATTGATAGTCATGAAAACATGGTGGAACCAATTTAATAATCCATTATTTATAGTTACATAGTACTATTTGAAAAAAATGAATTTCAATATTCAATAAACATGTTTTCTTAAATCGAAGGAAACAATCAGTCTAGGGGATCATGATGGTGGAAGGGGATGATTGTGCACAAATTTGAGTATTTGTACACAACTCAAAATTTTGAAATTCATGTCACATACATGATAAATGTGAAATTAACCACATCATGTTTCAATGATGATGAAAATCCACTAAAAATTTACAAGGCCACATGAAACATTGTGAAACTATATCAAACCCCAATTTTCTCATGAAACTAACATTCATGATAAATGAGTTGTTAAATTAAGGCCTTATGCGATCATCATAAATTGAAAAGGCATGAGATTAATGAAACCCATAGTTTGAGAAGCCAACTAAATTTTGTGCAACATGGTAAAAGATTCACAACCAAGCCCATACATTCCCCATGATTCTGTAAATAATACACCACCTCGACCCCAATTTTGTGGATGGGCCTTTAAGAATTGAAGTTCAAATATATCATTTGTTGTAACTTGTAATTTCTATACACTTTAATCTCAAAAATATCATGGATTCATATAGGGTTAAAACCATCATGGTATCCCATACATAGGTATCAATACACTTCTACTTATGTAAGATATTCCCCCCCACAACATCCCTTGATGTCCATGATGGTCCCCGCATGATGAAATTCATTCATGCAACCCCAATCATTGTGAAACCCCAAACATTTACTACAAATATGTACATATTATATTTTCCCCAAACTTATGAAATATCCCATGTATCACACAACATCCATGGGGTGTTCAACTCCAATGTTACATGAAACAACCATTAAATCCCTGAACCAATGTCTCCTACCACAAAACATAGTTTTGTGAATGTTGAGTGGACATGTTCTATATTCCCATCTAATTCAGGGTTACCCATTCACCAATCATCTATGTGACCAGTATCAACCTGAAATATTCACACACCCTTTAATCTTATTATTGTCTAAATAGAATTGTGGTCTTTTCCCTCCTTAGCATACAGACACAAACATCAAGAGACCATCCTGTTTTCTTGAATTGGGATGTTTATATTCTAATTTCTATTTTGATTCACCTTAACCATGGAAAAATAATTACAGAAACTAGTGGAATCAATATAGGAAGAAACTTCACTTTCCCTTTGAGGGAAAGTGGGATCCACATATCCTCCTTTCCCCTTTCCCTATTTGGGGGGATGCTCAACCATGGGTTTTTTGGAATGAAGTTAGAGATTTAAGAAATTAAATTAAATAGAACCCCGGTAATAGTCATTAAATGTTAAACTACATGAAAAAAATCCTAATCAAATTAAATTAAATAATACAAAAAAAAATCCTAGTATCTTCATGATAAACAACATAATTATGTCTGAGTAACACAACATTTAACTATAGTATTACCCTATATGACCAACATAGGATTGATCTTTTCATAAAGATGAGATGACCCCCCAAATCCCAGGAATCATCCTCATATTATAAACAACCATCCATTATAGCATCTAATTTCATTATGAAAAAATACTTACATCAGAAAATTATACTGCATGGACAAATCATACTCATGGCCATCAACTGTACACTCAAACTTATGTGTTTTTATCCCTATTTCCTAATAGGGTATGTAGTGTACCTCCCTATAGATCAGTAAAAACACCATAATATATCCTTTAATCCTTCCCATGGTATGTGATAATCCCGGTGAGTTCCAATTCACATGATAACACACAAACCACACAAAAAAGTGGTCCGAACTTGACTTCAATTTCCAATTCACATGATAACACACAAACCACACAAAAAAGTGGTCCCCACTTGACTTCAAGGTCACCATTAGGAACTAACCAATACTTGTGCTTGTACATTATGAGAATACATGGGGAATGTACCCATTAGACTATAACATCTGGCAATGTCCACAAAAGACTAATAATGCGACCATGTCCCCACAAGACTCTAAACCTATTACCACATCTCTACATGATATTAAACCTATGATCCCTATTAATCAATCAGAATATATACCTCATTTGATGAGCATGACATGCCTAATAGAATGTGGCTTGGTGTAATTATTCTCCTTCCATATGTATTCCCATATAAGACATGGGATTCCATGGGTTCTACACTTAATTCACCTTATATATGATATTTTTTATATGTCAATGTGGATTAATTTTAATAGTTACCAAAACAATTGATGTGCACAAATATGACAACATTTACAATTTTACCTTCACCTCTAACTGCAGGTTTGTACCCTATCACAAAAGAAAGAAAATTAATTAAATAGTGTACACATCAATATGGATATAGGAATAGGATTCAATAACATGACTCTAATCTATGTGGGAGACTCTGATGAGGTAGAAAACTCCAAGGATGAATACATGGATAGAGGATATGAGATTCCATCATCTCATTTTGATCATGGAGAAAAAATCATCAACATTGGAGGAATACATCACCTAACATTAGAACAAAAGAATTTGGGGAAACCACACTAGATGATGACCCATACAGTACAAGGATGAGGACTACACATAAAGAGGTAACAGAAGTGCATCACCTCATGTGAACCCTAGTGGTAGCACTGAAGACAAATGGCGAACCTAAAATGAATGATCATATCATCCAAATATGAATAGATGAGTAATATTGGGAATGAATAGTTTTAGACAACAACATATCTAAAAATTTCAGGCATCTTGCTCCACTAAATAAAATGGTGGACTCTTTATGAAACTATTATCCAATAACTGGGGAATGTAGAGAATATTTAGTATCCTTAATCTGACACAACACTAATGTAGTTAATTTTTCTACCTTATAGAGGTATAATAATGATGGGAATGTATTCAATTACCTTCAGATGATATGTGGTAATGGTTGAAACTACATAACCTAAAGGGTAAAATATCCAATAATTCCTGCTAAATGACCCCCAACATAGTTAGGGGTAGGAGAGCAGATTGTGTGACAGTGCTAAAAAACCATTCTATTTCCATAATGACCCCTATTCCTATAATTATTGATATCCATCTCTCTATATACCCACCATATCTCATCTAGTGGAGGTTCATCGACACCTAGATTCATTGTAATGAAGGGGAACCCATCATCCCAACTAGGGATATGTCCTAGAAGAATCTAGATTTTGTGACACTATGATGATGTAATCACTATTAGGGGAAATTTAGGGGATAATAACCATTAAATGATGGAATATCATTTATGGACCCTATCCCTATATAAATATGAAATTTTTCTCTCATATTCTAATTATTTAAGGGACATTTGGGTCATTCATATCATGATAGTTACCCATGAGTAACTCAAGAGGGATCTAACATGGAAACAATAAAAATGTTGAATGGCCCTATCAGATGATGAGAAGGTTGTTCCAATCCCTATTTTCCAAGAAATCCTCTAGAATAAATTTCTCTGATGTTGAGTGCATGTAACCAACCCTTCCAAAAAAGGGGAATCTCAAATAACTTTAGTGTCCCATTTCATCATCATCAAACCACCTCCATTTATCGCAACCACTGTATGGGAGAACATCTACAAATAATTTGGATTGAGAACCCAGTTAACTACTAGAAAAGATTGGGTGGCTCTCCAAATCCTTGGAGCAATAAAAAATCATTATGTAACACCATATAATGAAGACTTTCAGCACATATATCATCTAGTAAACACCGACATCCATTATAAGGATCCTCCCCATGTAGAAAATTTTCATTACACTGATGTTAAATCTTATAGAGAGGGGGAAAACCATAGTTGAAGCCCTCCCCACAATCCATTAATTAATCACATTTATGAATTCCTAATGAAACTTAGTGGATTGATATTGGGGAAATCGCATCAATTTATATAAAATAACTTGTATAATGTAACATTTAAATTGATTCCATGGAATCTAAGGTGATGGATGACTTGACGGAATCACCTCAACCATCACCATAGAAATTGGGAAAGAAGCCCTTCAGTCGACCTCTTCCATATGTGAGGATAAATTTTTCAAGGTGCCCATATCACTATGTAAATATTATAATATAGATGATGTATTGGATTCATTTTGTTGATTCTCTATGAAACTATACCTTCCTCTATCCATATTCTTTCTCTCTACCTACACCATGGAAGTCAGGGTAGAATCAGAGGCTAGATCAACACCCTCAGACATTGGTGAACATTAGAATGAGTCATAATGGCATGATGATATTCTTGATTAGTTAGAGGCCATGGAATCCTCTATGGACATGGTTATGATGTTGGACTCACCATTCGAAGACACTTCAATGTTTTAGTGATAGTTGGCCCCTATAACGCCGCCTCTTCTAGAAAATCAACAATAGATGATATCAGTATCACTACCACCCCACATATCTAAACCATCAAAAATGGAGAATGGTGTGATAAAGAGTAGTACAACCATATGAATAATGAATTGGAGGGAAAATTGTGGGAAATATTGTCCACTAACTTGCTATCATTATGATTCTAGCCAACCACCACACTGTTCTTCACAATCACAAAGTACTATATTAAGGAATGTGTGAACTTCCTCATCCTGAATGTCATAGAAATGATTAAATACCTATGAGATCACCATAAAGAATATCTACAGATCCCCAAGAATATTGAGGCCTTCTATCAATAGTTTGGGAAGGATGATATTGCAACAGTTCCAGTGGTTCAACGCCTCAATTCTTTTGGGTAATGCAATAGTTTCTAAGGAAGAAACAAAAGAAGCCTCACCATGGTTTATCTATTTAAGAAAGAGACATCTCCATATTTTGTGAAAATATGTTAGGGTAAATATACTTCCCTCTATTTAAATATCATCCCACTGTGATGACAAGACCATTTGAAAAACTTGTCCACTAATGGTGATTTATTCTCTACAACCACTACTATTATGATTAAAATCATAATCAATCCTCTGGATGATCAAATAAAACATATTGATTAATCATGGAATAATGGAGTGAATATATATTGAGTAGAAACACAATTTTTATAATAACTTATAATAGGAACCCATAATCACTAGTATAAACAAAGGATAGGCCTTAAAAGACTCCTCACTATGGCATTTCTTCTTAATAATTGACATATTTTCAGAGGAAAAGAAATTACTGAAATGTTATTCTCACATGATACCATGATAGAAACCATGTCAAATGCATGGATAGCCAATTTACCATAAAATATTGATGTTAATAAGAGGTTCACATCCATAATCCTCCCTAACAAGCATCTTATACGGTAAAATGTTTGAGAAGACCCCATCCCTCCCATAACTAAACAACATGTCCTTCTTAGATAGAAACCTAAAGTCATGTTAGGTAGTATAATAAACCCAATAAAGTAAATGGATGGTGTCTCTAGAATATGACCATGATAGGTTCCACTTACCCAGTATGTCTACCATAACATCTCACATTGGGTCTTTGTCCACTTAAACACACAAGATAAAAAGTTTTATAAAGCATCAGTTTCAACAAACTACTACTAAGATGATGTTATAGGTGCTATAACCTCCCAACTTGATGATTTAGAGACATTTGATTCTTCCTTTACACATTAAGGTAAGCTGTATCTAGTGTGGGTCACCCATGTTTTTCCACCTCCATAATTTGTTAATTGGAGTTACACCTCTTTCAATGGGACATGAGATCTACTATGGAATATTTCCCATTATACCACATGATTTGAACCACTAATGGGATATCTAAATTAGTGAGAAATATCCAAGAAAGAACGTTTAATCCTAAACATTTTGGTACCCTCTTTGAAGTAGTACAATCAACCTTCCCATAGATCTATTTCCAGTTGGGATGATCTCTATATTTAGTTCTACTAGTAGTTCATTTTCCACTTTCTGAATACTAGAATCGTTGACCTCTCAAAATGTAAGAATAGAGAAGGTGAGCGAATTTCTAGCATCATTTTCTAATCAAAGGAGATAATTTATTCCCTTGATGTATATTTTCCCCCAAAATGATAGAGTTTATCTCATCCATACACTAATATCCTTAAGATACCTTATGGACTTTGGGAATTATCTAAAAGGGATCAGTGTTATGAAGGATCCTTACAAGAGTCCATTTAGAAGTGGTATCCATTACCTATTATACCACCGATTATGAATATTTTAAAGGTAGGAGTAATAACCATTATAAAGACATAGGCCCCATAGCTTGTCCAACTTTAGGAACGTCTATAGGAAAATCCCCGCCAAGCATAGTCTCTCTATGTTATTAACTCCCCCCCTATTATGGATATGAAACCAGAGTTCCATTCACAAGATAGATGAATAAGGACTACTCATTCTTGTATGTGCATGACCTAGTGTAAACCATTTGTGCCGTGTAAATTAACATCATGAAGCTTTATGAATCTAGGAGGCCAAAAGTTGTTGGAATCACTAATCATGACAACTAATTATCGTACAATTGGTTCCTTAGAAACAAAATTAAATGATGATCAATTTGTTATTATTGTATCAAGGAACAAGTGAATTGTGTCTTAGTAGAGATGGTTTATTTCTTAGAATTGGAGGAATATGTATATTTCTACCCTAATAATGATGAGGAAGACTCTGATGAAAGGTAATAGGTTCCTGATCGAGGTACATAGAAGTATAATGAATTTATTGATTATAAGATGGTTTCTCACTCCCATGACATTATTTTTTCCACTTGAGTGGGCCAGAAACTAATGTGGTTTCCACGTATTCTATTGCAATTCCTTTAACATCACAACCTTCAATGTATTGGAAAAATACGCATCGAAAATGAGAGGGAAATAAAAGTCCCCCACTTGTTCCAAAACCATCATGCACTCTTGGAGATATTATACCCCCCACCAAATTGGGAGAATCCCCCCTAGAGTTTGTCCTATCTTGGAAGACTCTAATAGAGAGGAATAATAATATTTATCTGTCAATGTTATCTGGATCATGGATCATTAGGTAATACCCATCTATGAGGAACTCCAAATGGCCCACTCTAAAACCTATGTCTTATGACATCAAAGGAATGGGAATCACAATATTTAAAAGAAAATATGTCTAAACTAAAACTCTATAATAGATTATTTAGGGAATTGAGTCCTCACAACAGTCCTTATGCTAGGACCATAAATCAGAGTCCTCATAAGTTGAACATACAAGTATTCCCCCAAAACTGACCATATTAATTTATTACACATCTTTACCATAGACACATGGAAATCTACCAAGGTCAGTTATGTACCAATATTAGTCATATGGTGCTCAACCCATGATATCTAATCAATATCTGAACAAATTGAGAACCATCTAGTAACCAAATTAATTTCAAATAGCTCCTACTATGCACCCTTTTGAAGAGAAACCCTTAGTATGATAGAATACACCTGTTTCTCAGAAGCATGTTTTATTTAAGAACCTCTCCAGTATACCAGTGAGACTCTCGATCCTTGATTCAATTCTTCTATAAAAGGAGTTTCATGACACCCCTATAGAAGACCTAAATATACCTCTATATATAAATAATTAGGAATCTTCCATTGAATATTCTAATGTAGAGAAAGAAAAGATTTATGAATTCCAAGACAACATTTTTCTTCAATAAAGAGAATGAGGGTGTCACTATCTAGAGGAAAATACATCCATTATATATCACATTCTAGTTCAATGGAATGAAGATCTATCATTTCTTATTGGACACTAGCTATAGGATCTATCTCATCCCATCCCTGATGCTCCACACACAGGGGATCAAAAAAGTCAATCTAAAACACTGATGTATGAAAATTCAGTCACGTATAATGATCAAACATAAGCCACATGAAAAGATTAGGTAAGAGACACAATCCATGGACCTAGAATAAAGCATTAAGATTATGGTTATCATGTGGGATACTACCTATAACACCATTTTGGTAGGTCCCTCACTTCCCCTCTACATAGTGGTCCACTCTTCATATTATTTGTGCCTAAAATACTCCCTTTATAGTCTAGTAGGGGTACTCTAGGGTGACAATGATACCTCTAATTCTTATGAATCCTATTACCTCTCTAATGGGGACTAAAAAAGGGAGATAAAATAGCTCTATAATGACAAGATCATGTTTATGAACAACCCCAATGATATGACATCCACCTCAGAAGATCCCTAGGAGTATTTGAGAGTTAACTTCATCCTTAAAACCCACCAGTTGGATCCCACTACCCCGATTCATGGGAGATATTTCACATCCCCCAATAAAAATATTTTCTCACAAATTACCTCATATTGAAACATGGCATTGGATCAGTTGATTTAAGAAATCCCTATCACTATTGAGTTTTGAGAGATTTGTCTCATGGTCATCGACCTACAATAACACATTTCCTAGTGTAGAGTAGGGCTGACATGATAGAGGTCGACCTGCCACTATTATTTGGACATCAATTGTGAATATCATCATAAAAAAACATTTAATTAGTTTTTTTTATCTTTTTTCACCATGTTCTCTATAGAACAAGAGTTTCCCATTGAGCGTTCCACATGGATGAAGTGGGTAAATTTTTTATTCCATTGTATCCATCTCTAGTGTTTTCATCTCCTTCAAATGATCCTCATGTTTCAGAAAACGAATAAGATTTGGTAGATTCCCATCCTAGCTTTTAAGAGGGGTTCAACACCACTGTCTATGAGTTTACCTAGTTAAATTTTGGCAAGGATAAATATATGAGGCCAATGCTAATTCACATAGTCATGTACACAGAGGAACAACACTGATATGTGGATTTATTAGTGAAACACTAGTAAATGTTTACATGGATCTATAAGAAATATTTTGGGATCCCCCCCCATTTATTTTTAGCCCTATCGGCCTCCTAGTATTCAAACATGGGTTGAAAAATACACCTATAATGATGCACCATTCCGGGTTCCATGGTTGAGGCCAAATATGAATAGATCATCCATGATATCATAATTATGTACAATCAGTACCTCAAGTCATTGGAATAATTTTTTTCAATCATGAAGAAGAAAGGACATATCAGAGACTGCATTGACATTCATGAACTTTACCACCACTTCCTAAATGATGAATTTCCCCTTCTAGTGATAGAGATTCTATTCCACAATACCACTAGTGTCCTATAACTTTCCTTCAATGATGGGTAATATGAGTATTATTAAATTGGTAGATATCATGAGGATGAATAATCTAGTGCTATCTGGATTCCCCAGTGGTCCGTTTTTTACCGAGTGATGTCATTTAGTTTTAAGAATATTGTGGATACATAGCTGGATAATATACACCACATATTCAAGAAACTCGATGGGAAATTGGTGGAATGAAATTTAGATGATTTAGTGGTCAAATACATTCAATTCTAGTACTATCTCAAGGACCATTATAATTTTTTTTACTTCATATTCTCCCATCACTAGAAGATAAATCCTCTGAAATGTGCATTTAAAGTCATATATAAAAAGTATCTTTTATTTTTTTAGGTATATAGGGATCAATATCCATATAGATAAGTCAATTATATCAGCCATATTCACCGTCCAAGCAACCTTTAGGAGTTATGAGGAATCTAGAGACACTTTTCTAAAATTTGATGATCAATTGAAAATCTTATGGGTAATTGTAATACATTTCAAGGATCTTGAATAATGGAATCATGTTAAATTGGGACTAAGATAGCCAGTGATCATTACAGTGCATTATGAAGTAACTAATTAATACTACAGTCCTGATGTCACCTATACCAAGAAAGCCTTTGGTCCTCTGCACAAATTCCATAAAATTATCCCTTTGTGACATTCTCTCTTTGATGAACAATGAGGGCTAAAACAACACCATGTACAACCTTAATCGCATGTTTCCTAACAAGTAGACCAGACATTATACCATTGAGAAGAGTTTCATGTCCCCGGTCTTAGTTGTTTATATTTTATATAACAACTTGTATTGGTATGAGATATAGCTGGTATCTTGTGTCGATCAGCTAAAATACATCATCCATACCTAACCATGCTGAATGGGAAATTGTTTTGTAGGGTAAAAATTATGAAAAAGTTTGTTATCAAGTTTACACCTACAAACCTATCAAGGTACAAGAACTATAAGGATTCTTGGTCTTTCATCCAACCCCAAGATAACTTCTAATGGATTTCAACTTCCCAATTATGGCCATGGTTTATCTACATAAGACTCTGTCATGATAGAAAATGCACTTTGATTGTGCCTCATGAAACCAAAATAAAAAAATTATAAAAAATCTAAAACATAAAAGGGTGGGACATGGTATTGTCTTCATCTCTCAGACACAAGAAATATTTCCATGCCCATTCCTCATGATAGAAGGATGGAATAACTATGAGGCTGAGTATTAGGCTCTTATCATCGGCCTTGAGATGGCTATTTAAATTGAATACTTCCAACTTCAAGTGAAGGTATTCCCTAAGATATCATCAAAATGATCAATGATGACTATCTTCAGGAAGAAAGAACACACCACATTGTTGGAGTGGACTCTTGACCTAGTGGCCCCATTTCCTTACTAGTCGAATGTGATATACATTCCCTGATCACCAAATAACTGATCTAATTCCTTTGAAATCATAGATACATCCATAAAAAATCCTATAAAATATGGAATAGTTTTTATGTGGAAATTAAATGAGTCATTTAACCTATTAAATCTGATGAAGATTATTAATGCTGAACCAGCGAGCCACCAGAATATCTATTGTAGGTCTCTCAAAGTCTCAATTAGTCAAAGAATCACCTGATTAGATGACTCATTTCATCGTATATCTTCAATATGGGTCTCTCTTTGAAGATTAGGCCATGAAAGAGATAATATTTTAGTGTGCAATTAAATTTACCAACTGGGATGTCCCCAGCTATGAGAAGACCCACTACATGCATGATTTGGACGGAATTATCATCCATCCCATCCTAGGTAAAGAGGATACTCATTTCATGAGATAAATCATGATGGTTCATGTGGGGCCCATAAAACAAGGATAATTATTTCCAATTAGACTTGGATATTAGAGTATTTTTGGTCCACCATGGTGAATGACTACATTTAGTTCATCGTGAATTTTTTTTTCATTCTAGATCCCTGAAAACATTAGGCAACATAATCAATTTCATCTCTAAAAAAACAAATACTCTTAACAATTTTCTATATTGGGACTCAATGTTGTGGGCCCCTACCCACTGAAAAACTCTTGACAATATACATTTATTCTAACTTCCACATACCTCTTCACAAATTTATAAATATCCATACCCCTCAAAGAAGTCAAGATCCAGTCTGATATTGTGTTTCTAAAGTCCTACATCATCCATCAATTCAAGATCCCACAATTCATTCTGACATAAAATTAAAAAACTGATATTCCAAGATGAAGAATTTCTTTGACCTATAAAACATCATATCCTATGTATCCTCCAACAATAAGATGTTAAAAAAATGGGATTATCATGTCATTGAAAAACCTTTTATAATATCCTACAGAAGATTGTGTCCTAGAATAAGAATTTTTGTCCTAATAAGCACTATAATACCCTCTTGGAATATTGAATGATAAATAAAATTTACCACATGTAAAACCCCTAATCCATGGTGTACAGTAAAAAATATGTATTTATCAAATAGATTGAATTTATATAAATCTATACGATCATTTATGATCATAAGATTCCATAAATGAGAGCTAAATTCCATATGGATAGTTTTTGTGTCCCTTGAAGATAGTAGGCACCATGTATAGGCACCATAACTAGGTGGAGTGGTCACTCAACATGATCGTTTTCCTATTCTCCATCATACAGGGTGATATGTATTAAATTTATGAATTCTGATGATATAAAGGAATAGAATCCCAAAGCTAGAACCCAAATGTTAAAGACTATGAATTTTTCATATGTTTTACTCCAATTATGCATACTCTCTGATCAATATGGACAGAAATTATATCACACCTACCACCAATACTATGTTCCTCCAATAGTATATAGTATTAATATTTATATAATGATCCATTATTTTCATACAAGGATATTACGTCAGTTTTAATTGAATAATCATTACATTACTTAAACACATGCTCGTGGACCATGATAGTTTCGTGCCTTTGGAAACATGGAACACAAACTCCCAGTCTAGTGAGAGATCATCAATGTTTTCCAAAAAGATAATCTCATTTTGTGTCCATACCTAAAAACTTTATTTATAACATAGGAAAATGAAACAAATTAAAAGTAAGACCTAAGGTTCTTAGTAAGGGTAAACGATATAGATATCAATAATCACATAATCTTATGGAAAAAATACATAAAGATTTTTTTCTAAAAAAATATTATCCTTTAAATCAGTGATCATGATATCATGTCATGGAATAAATCATATAAGTTAGTAAAGAATCCAAGAACATTTTCCATTAAAGAATCACATGGAATTGTGAAATACACTTAAGAAAATAAAAATCATTTCCATATTATTCAAGGATCATTTCCAAGACCATCATAGAGGAAAACGACCTTTACTAAACCGGTTCACTCCCCATTCCAAACCTCTATTACATAACTAATATCACTCATCATTTCAATCCTGCCCATATCTGGACATATAAATAATTACCCTATTCATTGGAGGAGATATTGATCCCACTATTCACACATTAAAAACCATAAATATGTTTTCCATGATAACATAAATCATTCATCATATTATAGACCATGGAATGAAATGAGTTTCCTAGACATCATTAAATCATAACATAACCCATGGAAAAGAAATGTGTTTTATAAATATCATTGAATCATAAAAAACCAATGAAAATAATAATAGGGATAGTATCTGTAACGCCCCGACCCTAGATACCCAGATTCGGTGCATTATTACATAACATTGGCATGATCACAAAGGATCAAGTCTTGAAAGACCGATTAGTTTAGTAGTCTTGGAAACACTAGATATATTCATAAGTCTTACATTACATCATAAGGTAAAAAAAACTACAACAACATCTTTTCTTCACATCCCCTCATACTATCCCTACAGGTCATTCGTAAATTACTTCTTCGTAATCCTGGGAAAAATAAAACATTGAAAGGGGTGAGCTCAGATGCTCAGTAAGGATAACATTATAGCAGAAGCTTTTATAGATAAGCATAAACCCTTAAGGCAGTTTATAACTAAAACAAAAGCCTTTTAAACTTGAACTTCAGCATAAAATGGCAAAGATAAAATAAAATAATTCCATTTACTTACTCACATGGATATTCTACTAATCGAATAATCACATGAAATATCAATAACCACTTTCATAATGTGGAATGCATAATTCCAGACTATCATAACCACATATCCAAGGCCTCGTGCCAAGACTACAAATAAGATTTTGCCAAGGCCTTGTGCCAAGAAACTAGTTTGTCACATGAGACCTACCGATGCATCGAAGAGCTATAGTGGGCTCCACCCGTCACTTATTAAGTCCAATGCATTCCTCATATGAACAGGTTTAAACATAACATAAACATTCATACTAAAACTAGCATACGAAATGTCAATACTTTAACTACAAACCATGAATGGTATAAAAATAGCACATCCACAGTCAAACATAACTCATTCGATAGAATATGGAAGATTGTATTGTATCACATTAACCTCAATCAAGAATAATGAAGGATGTTGACATAGATTAAAATAATCATCAAAACTATTTGAGAGAAATATCCCCCTTTTTCTTGAAATCATTTAAAAGTCACACTATTTGTCAAGAATCCATTTAAAAATAGATTTTTGAATCATAGTGTCCCATACCACTTTGAAACTTTTTAAAAGGAGTTTTAATTTTAAAACTTTAATGTCCATATAAATAAATCCTTAAAACAATTTTTCAAAACATGGACATTAATGATAAAGACTTAGAAGAATAATTCTTTAAAACATTTAAAAATGGTATTTTAGTTAGAGTTTCTAACAAAAAGAGAGAAACATGAATACAAATAATTGATGAAATAAAAACATTTTAATATCATGAGAATAATGGAATTCATGATATACTTTGTAAAAGTACATTATATACACCACATAAAAGTGATTTGGTGTATAACAACAAAGAAGTCTCAATGGAATGTAAATTGAGATGAAATCTCTCATAAAGGTCGTATCCTTAGATTAAGGATAAATCAACGACATATTTATGTGTGAAAAATATAAATACACTAAATATGATTGGATATTCAGTGTAAAATAATCAAGGATATTCACACATAATCTTGTAAAAACAACACCAATGAATTGGATGTTTAACTCAACAAATGGATAATGAGTTAAAATTACTCTTATCAAATTCATATCGATGACTTGAGAAATTATCAATGGAGTGATTATGTGTATCAAATGTATATCCATAGAAAAGGGGAGTGGAAATTATGACATAATCAAATGAATAGTTATTCCACACATAATCTCGGAGTAAAATAATCAATGAAGTTTGCGTAAAGCCGAATAAAAGGAAATTGAAATTTCGAATTCCCTTATCGATTAGGTAACATACGAAACATACACCCATGAAAAAAGGATCATAAAATTATGATGTAAATACACATAAATTAAAGTATATTACACAATGAATACAATCATGGGCAGTACACATACACCACATGCAATAATTAAGTGGTGAACAATGGAATTCTCACGGAATTAAAAGTGAGATAAGAAAACCCTTACTTTGTACTTTTTCCTTGGTCGATGGTAGGTTAGCCTCCTGTACAATGGTGAAATAATTGTTATTGAATTATACAAGAATCATTTACTTTAATATGATATCATATATGTTCTTTTAACATTTATTTGTTAATAATATCTTAGTATTATCGTCATTTTGGGTGTTATCTTACTCATTTTTCTTTATATGTTTTGTTAGGTAAGCCATGTTTGTCATGGATAGGTTGTATCATATTCATCTCCAGAATGATATCAAGTCCTTAAAAATTATTTTTAAATCATAAAATGATAATTATACTTTAATGGATACGATAGAGAATGAATCTCATCGCGTTCGTGGAGACGGTAGTCCGTACGTACGCACGAGCGACAATATCATTCTTTTGATATTAAAATAATATATAATTGGATGGTATATCATATATAAAGAATAATTATCATGTTATATTTAATATTTAAATGAGTTACACATCATTATTATACCTACCCAAATAATAATATATTGAATAACAATTACACCACGACGTGGAGACGGTAAGCTGTACGTACGCACGTATGGTGACATGTTATTCAAAGGGTGGATAAAATACTGAATATGGTTGTACCATATTTATAATAACATCACAGTATATATATGATACTGGAGTTATTATTTTAGAATGGTAATAACAAAGAAAGAAGAAGTGGAAGAAGAAATGAACTTGAAAAGGGGTGGTGAAAACATTACCTCTTCTTCGGGTTCTTCCTTTTGATTTGATCAAAAGGGCTCCTTAAGATGACTTTCTGATCAAACTAAGGCCTCTAGGTTGTAGTGAGGGAAGTTGAGAGAGTATTTGGGCTGGTTTTTTCTGAACCAAAAGGCTTTGAAGGTGTGAATAAATGAGAAGGAGGAGTGCCCTTTTATAAGAGGGGTGAGGGGCACCTTTGGAAAAGCTAAAAATATTAATTTATAATAAATTCATATTCGGTTTCTAATAGCTCTAAAGTTTATTATTCAAAGGTTAAGGTGTGGATGGGTCTAACACCACGCGAACAATAGAATTTAGACAGGTTTGGGTACTTATATTAACCTTATCTTTAAGTATTAACTCTAAGTTAATTAGTTTCAATTTTACAATGTCTCTTTGTATTTTTATATTATATGGTTAATAAACTTACTATATACATTCAAGTGACCCCCAAGTGTTCCATTAATGATACACCTATCATGTTATAAGTCTCTTGTCTAAACCTTAGATTTTTAGGAATTTAGTATCAATTAATAATATAATATTTGTTTTAAAAACTCTTTTATGTCAATTTTGACACTATTCAATAGTTGATTTTTGTAAAACTCATAACAGAATGATTACTTCTAGAAAATTTGATTAAATCATTCCTAACATGTCATATTAACTTATAAAATTATTTTAATTCATAAAAAGTCTCAAATTATATTTATTTGTGTATTTATAATATCAATTATTTTAATTTTTCACTATTATGGTAATTACTGCATCATCATTGTGTCATAAATAAATTAAATTATTTAAAGTCTAAAAATTATAAATAAAATATCATTATGTAGGAAATCTTTTTATATTTCTAATGAATATTTATAGTCGAAAATCCAACATATATTACCCTATGTAAAAATTGTTTTTCTAAAAGATATATGATTATGTCATTTTTGTACTTATTTTAACTTAATTAAAATTATGTGTCCCTATCACCTACAAGTGGCTCCATGGGGTCCCAAATAGACCCAAAGATGCCTATGGTCGAACATGTATCAACGAATAAGGCTAGGACACGTTTTAGGGTAATTTAGTATTATTATAATATTATTTTTTTAACCCTTATTTACCAGATTTACCCTTAACCATGGTAAATAAAATTTTTACCGAAGTAATTATTCAAAATGTCTAAAAATAAAATTTACCTATTTAAAATATTTTAACATAATGATTCCAAATATGGAATCCATTTTTCCAAATTCAAAACACAGAAGTGGCAGAAATTAATTTAAAATTAATTCCCGTTGTTAAAACAAAAAGCGTGTTTTTAAGAGATAATAACTATCAAATGATTGACACTTTTTTATGTCCGGTTTAATTGTAAAATTAGGTCCAATGACCAAAATTGTATTAAATGGTAAAAATATATTCTAAATATACTTTAAAACCACTCGAATTCATAATTTATCACTATTAATTATTTTGATTAAAAAAGTTGTTTTTAATTAAAATTTAGTAATTTTCACTATTCATCAAAATATAAGTGTTATCTGAAAAGTTACAAAATTTCACCCTAGGATAAATTAGATATTCCGAATCCAAAACTGAAGTCCATTTTGAGAGATAGAATTTATAAAATTTCAAAAAGTAGGTATTACTATTCATAACGGCTAGTTTGATTGGTTGTGGTGTGTTAGAATCTCGAAGTTGTGTACAATGCACGCCATTGCATTATTCGAAGGGAAACGTAACATGGAAGATTGTGGTGTTACATTCTCCCCTCCTTCAATAAATTGTGTCCTCAAAATTTTTAAAATTGTGCTTGGGAATATAATGGAAAGTCCCACATCGGAAAAAGAGTCAATAAAACTATCACTTTAAAAGAAAGAAAGAGAGGTATAAAGGTCAACCAAGATAACCCATACTCGGATTCCATGTAGGAAAACATGGATATGGATGATAAACTATGTGTCAAGTTCTGATGGAGAGGGATAGAAATCATGATCAGGAGAAAGTTAATAATAAGAAAACCAAAAACTTGTGTTGGGACAAACGATCATTAGTCTCCTAGTAGGAAAAGTAAACGGACAACATTTTTTGTTTTAAGTTACATTACATAAGGATGAGGAATTCATTTATGATATTGACTAAGAATATAAAGATATATACTTACTTTTTAAGTAGAGTTTCAATTTTTTAATAAATTTCCACCACTAACTCATTTTTTTTAAATGATGAGTATTCAAGAAGACTTGGTCACACTAGAAGAGCTAGAATAAACTTCTATAGAATCACATGATACATGCAGGATGAACTATATATTTACATTGTCTTTAGAGATTAATCAAAACCAAAATGGTTAGTACAAGATCTAATAATCCCCAAAAATGATATTCCTTGAGAGAAATAAACACTAATCTTAATTTCCAAAATTAAACCAACAATACCCCAAAGTTAAATAAATACCATTCAATAATCAATTGTCCTTAAAATCCTTCAATATAATCAAAACTAATATTTAAAACCAAAACTTATTAAGAATGTAGTCTTCCACATTAAATTGAATCTCCAAATGACATTAATTACTCTTAAAGTCACATACTTAAAAGTAATTAACCTAATAATTTCCATAAATAACCCAAATCATTATAAATCCACAATAAAAACATAGATAAAAATCCACCATTATTCCCCAAATGAAATCCCATACTATTCTATTTTCCTTGGGCATATTGTGTTAAAAACCAAGCGAACAACTTCCAAAATAACATTCATCACTTAATCATCAAATCATTTTCCTATAAAAAGGGTATTCACTTGATAAGACATAAGATCCCAAATCAAATTATTATTGATCAATAAAATCATTCAACTAAAAATAATAGTCACACTAACCAGGGACTTCACGTAGTCCAGTGGTAGGCGATAAATCCCAATAGCACTTTGGTTGTGGGTTCGATTCCCACAGCTTTATCCGACGCGACGGGTTGTCACACGGTCTACGTGTGGTCCTTTTTCAAAAACTATATTTTATAACATTACCAAAATGAGATAAATTCCTCAAAATAACCATAACATAATTTAACCACAAATGTTATCTCATAACTTTCATTTTCATCGCAAATTATAATAATTGGTAATTGCCTCAAACCCAATGATCATATAAAACCAAATGGTTATTTATAACTATATCCACAAGAGAAAAGATAATTCTTCCATAAATATCATTCTCACATGGAAAACATTAGGGTTAAAAATACATGAGAAAATTATTCCAAAGTAAACACTTCAACAAGGATCACTAATAATTTTTAAACATTTATCCAACCATTTATTTCCACATAGCTTCTTCTCTAACCAAGAAAATATCCTATAGAATAGGACATTCACTTGGGTAATGGCCAGGTCCCCTATATTTACGACAAATGACTGTAAATGGATTTTTGGGACCATTTTTATCTTCTTCCACAGTACTCTTCATTTTTCTTTGGCAATTCTTCACTTTCTGTCCTTCCTTCCCACACATAAAGCATTTCTTTGTACCATTGAGACACTTTCCTGGGTGTCTCTTTCCACATTTCCTGCATGATGAAAATTGAGGATTTCATTCTACATGGTCTCCACTACTGGAGCTCTTATCATTCATCACCTTTCTCTTCTTTGTTGAGTCCGGTAATTGGTTAATATATATATTGTTGATCATATTTTTGGAAAATTGATTTGGCATAAAGCTGATATCTTTTACGCCTATCAACATTCCATTTTGTTGCTCATTTCCACCACCGTTCACACCATGTACATCATTCTCAAAGTCACTATGACTTCCTTGGAATCCATCCATTGACTAAAACCAGAAAGCATTGTGTGAGTAATAGTAGTCATACAATCATTTAGAGATTAACATGTCACCATATTCTCAATTTGAAACACATTAGGATTAAACAAGGTCATTTACTCTAATCTTATATATATAATACTTTAAATCGGTTTGTAAATAAAATGTAAATTATCCTAAGAATATCCCCCGGGAGTGTTGTAACCAAGAGTGCAGCAAGGCCCGTTGTCGTGCACCAGTTCCCGTTCGAGTCTAGCTCAAAGTAGTGTTTTCGGGTTTTACGCCTAGGAACATCTGTGCCAGAGCCACCTCTACCTACTCGTATCTAGACAGGGATGTATTGCTCGGAAAACTCACAAAATCTCTACAATACCAAAATTCTAGAAAGTTCTTCTATACTAATCCTCAATGTTCCTCTTAGGTCTACGTGCTCTAATCAGAGTTTATCTAAATCTAGCTTCCAAGGTTTGTACTAAACATCCTCTGATACCAACTGTAACGCCCCGACCCTAGATACCCAGAGTCGGTGCATTATTACATAACATTGGCATGATCACAAAGGATAAAGTCTCGAAAGACCGATTATTTTAGTAGTCTTGGAAACACTAGATATATTCATAAGTCTTACATTACATCATAAGGTAAAAAAACTACAACAACATCTTGTCTTCACATCCCCTCCTACTATCCCTACAGGTCATTCATAAATTACTTCTTCGTAATCCTGGGAAAAATAAAACATTGAAAGGGGTGAGCTCAGATGCTCAGTAAGGATAACATTATAGCAGAAGCTTTTATAGATAAGCATAAACACTTAAGGCAGTTTATAACTAAAACGAAAGCCTTTTAAACTTGAACTTCAGCATAAAATGGAAAAGATAAAATAAAATAATTCCATTTACTTACTCACATGTATATTTTACTAATCGAATAATCACATGAAATATCAATAACCACTTTCATAATGTGGAATGAATAATCAAAGACTATCATAACCACATAGCCAAGGCCTCGTTCCAAGACTACAAATAAGATTTTGCCAAGGCCTTGTGCCAAAACACTAGTTTGTCTCATGAGACCTACTGATGCATCGAGGAGCTATAGCGGGCTCCACCAATCACCTATTAAGTTCAATGCATTCCTTATATGAACAGGTTTAAACATAACATAAATATTCGTATTAAAACTAGCATACGAAATGTCAATACTTAAACTACAAACAATGAATGGTATAAAAATAGCACATCCACAGTCAAACATAACTCATTCGATACAATATGGAAGATTGTATTGTATCACATTAACCTAAATCAAGAATAATGAAGGATGTTGACATAGATGAAAATAATCATCAAAACTATTTGAGAGAAATATCCCCCTTTTTCATGAAATCATTTAAAAGTCACACTATTTTTCAAGAAGCCATTTAAAAATAGATTTTTGAATCAAAGTGTCCCATACCACTTTGAATCTTTTTAAAAGGAGTTTTAATTTTAAAACTTTAATGTCCATATAAATAAATCCTTAAAACCATTTTTTAAAACCTGGACATTAATGAGAAAGATTTAGAAGAATAAGACTTTAAAACATTTAAAAATGGTATTTTAGTTAGAGTTTCTAACCAAAAGAGAGACACTTGAATACAAATAATTGAGGAAATCAAAACATTTTAATATCATGAGAATAAAAGAATTCATGATATACTATGTGAAAGTACATTATATACACCACATAAAAGTGATTTGGTGTATAACAACAAAGAAGTCTCAATGGAATGTAAATTGAGATGAAATCTCTCATAAAGGCCGTATCCTTAGATTAAGGATAAATCAATGACATAGTTATGTGTGACAAATATAAATACACTAAATATGATTGGATATTCAGTGTAAAACAATCAAAGGATATTCACACATAATCTTGTAAAAACAACACCAATGAATTGGATGTTTAACTCAACAAATGGATAATGAGTTAAAATTACTCTTATCAAATTCATATCGATGACTTGAGAAATTATCAATGGAGTGATTTTGTGTATCAAAAGTATATTCACAGAAAAGGGGAGTGGAAATTATTACATAAGAAAATGAATAGTTATTCCACACATAATCTCAGAGTAAAATAATCAATGAAGTTTGCGTAAAGCCGAATAAATGGAAATTGAAATTTCGAATTCCCTTATCGATTAGGTGACATACGAAACATAAACCCATGAAATAAGGATCATAAAATGATGATGTAAATACCCATAAATTAAATTATATTACACAATGAATACAATCATGGTCAGTACACATACACCACATGCAATAATTAAGTGGTGAACAATGGAATTCTCACGGAATTAAAAGTGAGATAAGAAACCCCTTGCTTTGTACTTTTTCCTTGGTCGATGGTAGCTTAACCTCCTGTATAATGGTGAAAAAATTGTTATTGAATTATACAAGAATCATTTACAGTAATATGATATCATATATGATCTTTTAACATTGATTTGTTAATAATATCTTAGTATTATCGTCATTTTGGTGTTATCTTACTCATTTTCCTTTATATGTTTTGTTACGTAAGCCATGTTTTTCATGGATAGGTTGTATCATATTCATATCCAGAATGATATAAAGTCCTTAAAAATTATTTTTAAATCATAAAATGATAATTATACTTGAATGGATATGATAGATAATGAATCTCATCACGTTCGTGGAGACGGTAGTCCGTACATACGCACGAGCGACAATATCATTCTTTTGATATTAAAATAATATATAATTGGATGGTATATCATATATAAAGAATTATTATCATGTTATATTTATTATTTAAATGAGTTACACATCATTATTATACCTACCCAAATAATAATATATTGAATAACAATTACACCACGACGTGGAGACGGTAAGCCGTACGTACGCACGTATGGTGACATGTAATTCAAAGGGTGGATAGAATACTGAATATGGTTGTACCATATTTATAATAACATCACAGTATATATATAATACTGGATTTATTATTTTAGAATGGTAATAACGAAGAAATAAGAAGTGGAAGAAGAAAGGAACTTGAAAAGGGGTGGTGAAACCATTACCTCTTCTTCGGGTTCTTCCTTTTTATTTGATCAAAAGGGCTCCTTAGGTTGGATTTCTGATCAAAATAAGGCCTCTAGGATGTAGTGAGGAAAGTTTAGAGAGTATTTGGGCAGGGGTTGGCCGAACAAAAAGGCTT
The DNA here is from genome assembly GCA_963277665.1 of Viscum album. NCBI lineage: Eukaryota > Viridiplantae > Streptophyta > Magnoliopsida > Santalales > Viscaceae > Viscum > Viscum album. The sequence continues at coordinate 913,232,087 of OY728164.1, read as the reverse complement.
TGAATGTGTGAATAAATGAGAAGGAGGAGTGCCCTTTTATAAGAGGGGTGAGGGGCACCTTTGGAAAAGCTAAAACTATTAATTTATAATAAATTCATATTCGGTTTCTAATGGCTCCAAAGTTGATTATTCAAAGGTAAAAGTGGGTATGGGTCGAAAACCACTCAACCAATAGAATTTAGACAGGTTTGGGTACTTATATTAACCTTATCTTTAAGTATTAACTCTAAGTTAATTAGTTTCACTTTTACAATGTCTCTTTGTATTTTTATATTATATGGTTAATAAACTTACTATATACATCCAAGAGACCCCCAAGTGGCCCATTAATTATACACCTATCATGATATAAGTCTCTTGTCCGAACCTTATATTTTTAGGAATTTAATATCAATTAATAATATGATATTTGTTTTAAAAACCCTTTTATGTCAATTTTGACACTATTCAATAGTTGATTTTTGTAAAACTCATAACAGAATGATTACTTCGAACAAATTTAATTAAATCATTCCTAACATGTCATATTAACTTATAAAATTATTTTAATTCATAAAAAGTCTCAAATTATAATTATTTGTGTATTTATAATATCAATTATTTTAATTTTTCACTGTTATGGTAATTACTGCATCATCATTGTGTCATAAATAAATTAAATTATTTAAAGTCTAAAAATTATAAATAAAATATTATTATGTATTAAATCTGTTTAGATTTCTAATTAATATTTATAGTCTAAAATCCAACATATATAACCCTATGTCAAAATTGTTTTTCTAAAAGATATATGCTTATGTCATTTTTGTACTTATTTTAACTTAATTAAAATTAAGTGTCCCTATCACCTACAAGTGGCTCCATGGGGTCCCAAAATCGACCCAAATATGCCTATGGTCGAACATGTATCAACCAATAAGTCTAGGACACGTTTTAGGGTAATTTAGTATTATTATAATATTATTTTTTTAACCCTTATTTACCAGATTTACCCTTAACCATGGTAAATCAATTTTTTACCGAATTAATTATTCAAAATGTCTAAAAATAAAAGTTACCTATTTACACAATTTGAACATCCTGATTCTAAATATGGAATCAATTTTTCCAAATTCAAAACACAGAAGTTTCAGAAATTAATTTAAAATTAATTCCCGTTGTTAAAACAAAAAGCGTGTTTTTAAGAGATAATAACTATCAAAAGATTGACACTTGTTTATGTCCGGTTTAATTGTAAAATTATGTCCAATGACCAACATTGTATTAAATGGTAAAAATATATTCTAAATATAATTTAAAAGCACTCAAATTCATAATTTATCACTATTAATTATTTTGATTAAAAAATTTGTTTTTAATTAAAATTTAGTAATTTTCACTATTCATCAAAATATAAGTGTTATCCGAAAAGTTCCAAAATTTCACCCTAGGATAAATTCGATATTCCGAATCCAAAAATGAAGTCCATTTTGAGAGATAGAATTTATAAAATTTCAAAAATTAGGTATTACTATTCATAACGGCTAGTTTGATTGGTTGTGGTGTGTTAGAATCTCGAAGTTGTGTACAATGCACACCATTGCATTATTCGAAGGGAAATGTACCATGGAAGCTTGGGGTGTTACAGTATCCTTGAAAAATTATCCCTTGTACTCTGTCATGTAAAATTATGTAGTTTTCAATTCTTATCGTGCATTTATACAAAATTTTAATGATATTCACATACCAAAAATTATATATTGAAAATATCATATCACGTACATAACATGTCTCTGTTGATGTATCCATTTCTAAAATATAAATATTTCTACTCACGACAATAATCTCCTCAAATGTCAGATACATGTCTTCTTAGAGATATGTATTCCATGTGACATTGGTAACAATTCTCTCCAAAACTATTCCAACTACTATTTTTATTACTTTTCATTATATATATTTCTTCTTATTCCAAGAAATAAACTATATCTACTTCAGTATATCTCATTTCCTATAACAAGATTTATACATTAAGACAATATTTAGAGAGTTACTTTCATTTTTCTATTAACTAACTATTATAATAATTATTTTTTCCATTTTTATTAACATATTATATTTGGAAAAAATTGGCACTCCCAATAACCTTATGAAGAAATAAAGAAACAATTCATTCACAAATAATATTCTAATATCTTACTGCTTGATTAAATCCAAAAATGTATTTTAGTCACATGCACTACATATTTACATTCTATGGTGTCACAAAATCTTTCTAGTTGTATCATATAGAAAATTTCCATGAAAGGTGTTCTTGAAATATAATTTAAAATATAATGGTCATATAAAGAAGCTATTATAATGATAATAAAATGTATTAATCATGATAATAAGTGAAAATATTTCATCATAAACTATGTCTAGATAGAAATGTTTAATTCATTAAAAAATTAGTCATGCAACATTAGTCATAAAATGGATATCCATGTATTTTTTATATTTAATACCAAATTTATATCATGATTTGAAACATTCTATATACTAAGAACCTATACTTTGATACATGGAATCTATTATTTAATTTTAATTAAATATATCAATCGTAGATTTTTTTCAAATTACTTTTTACTTGTTGGATACTTTACTCTCAATGAATTAAGTGTCACCCACTTCGGTGAATATAAACCCAATACTGTGGTATTATCCTTCTTACATAGTATGTTTCTCTAGAACATTCCTTTTCCGGATGCTCTTTTGAAACTTTTTCCAAGGCCAACCACTTCTGTATCTTTAACAATGACGAAATCCAAGTAAATATTTCTCTGATCATATAAAATAGAAATGTTATTCAATTTATATAAATATATTCTATCACATGACTATAAAATTTATATCTAAGTGGATTCTTTATTATCCTTACAAAACATTATGATAATTACTTAAAATTCACATTTTCTATCTCTGGTCACATGTGTTTTTATTAACTTATCCTTAATAAAAATTTTACAGGAAAACACGAGATATTTTTATATAATAGATTTAAATTACCCAGTATCTCATATGATATCCATCGTTCATCATATTTGGAATATGGTTTTGGTATAACACAACTTTTTGTGAAGCATATCTGTATAATTAATGGAATAATCAATAATTCATATGAGTCTCAACATTGATTCTCCTTATACTTATATCAGGACTCTGATGTGTATAAGGTAATGTCAATTTGATAAATAATCCTTGCTATATTTTAGGGGTAAAATGTTTCATGTGATACTCAGTATTGATCCTTCTTCAAAACATAATATCTTTGATGTGTAAATGTAAATGTGATTTTAGGAATAAATACACTCTATGTTTTATGATCGATGAATTCATGGTCAAAATATTCTTTGGAAGATAAGACCAAAGAAAAAAACATATTCTATCTCTGAATATTTTGTGATTAAATTTTATTTTCCATTGAACATTTAATATAATCTTTTTATGTATATGGATTTACCTCATGCTTAACCCTAGAAAAGCTCATGATCATTAGCAGAAGTAATTCTATAAGATTTTTTTGGTCACCTCTCTTTCAAAAAGATTATTTTTCCATAACTAGATTAGTAAATGTGTTTATGTTACCTCAAGTGTATAACTATGAAGATACTAAAAACCAAATAGCTTATATACTTTAAAAATAATTTGTTTAACTCGATAATGAATTACCTTGAAACAACTCTGTATAGAATAATCATAAATTTTATATGTATAGGTTATTGAAAATGATTCAGTTATTGATGAACTATTTGTTAGGTAAGAGAATCCCCAAGAAAAATTGATTCCAAAACTATAGTATTGTCTCACTTTTTCCAATGAACATGTGAGATAATTTTTTTTTCAATACATAAAAAATGCTCTACTAGAATAAGTAATCTTGGAAAATAGAAGTTGTGGTATTCTCAACATTGACTTAATAATGACGCTTTCACACATTCCTAGGGAGTTCAAGTTAATTAATTTAACTTTTATATAATTATTGGTTCCTATATTTAGATGAAAATAACTAGAACACATTCAGTGATAATGGGAATTTCTTAGAAAAGAAAGATCATTTTTCTTCCCATATTGTATCTTACTACATGAAGCCCTTTAATGCTCCCAATTCATGCATAGATTTAAGGTAATACATCATTGCCATGATATTAAACCATGAGGATAATTAAAATAACTTTAGTGTTCCAAATTATATTGGGACTAATGATTTTGTTTCTATAATAAATATTAGGTTCTCTCTAGGGCTGGATGGTTTTAAAAAGTTATTCCTCCAAACATATTAGGATATCATTACTTGGGATGTTTGTAGAGATGTTAAGAACTTATTTAAAGGTTGAAAGATTATATAATGAATCAAATACCAATTTAATTACCTAATTACTAATGCAGAAAATTAAAATGGGACTAAACTTTTCAAAATGTGGCCCTGATCAAATGTTTTTACAAAATTATTAGGGGAATTCTTGTAAATAGGATTTCCAGAATTACCAAGAGAATTGTTTCTTCAAATCAATTTAGTTTTATTAAGGCACAAAAATTCATGATCTACTTATCTCAACCTATGAATGTGTTAATATATTATGAAATACACAATATGAGGAAATATTTCCATCAATATTGATGATAAAGAATCTTTTGATGCTCTTAAATAGGGATTTGTTTTTTAAGTTTTAACCAAATATTTTTTTGATGAGGTTTTTGTAAATTGAGTAAAATTCCTTCTCTGATAAAACCAAAAAATAAGTTTTTATTAATAGATATCAATAGGGATATTTCACTTGATAATGTTTTTTCAAACAATTTGATCATATTTCAGAAATATTATTCTTAATTGCTATGGAATATTTAAGAAAACATCTTCTCAATATGGGGACTACTAAAGAATTGATTCCTATGAGGGCTGGTAGAGGTCTCTTCTCTCTCACTCAATTTGTACAATGATGAAATTATATTCTTCACCCAATTTGATAAAATAACATTAATATTATTAATAATTATTCTTTTTATTATGATTTTTTAGCATATATGATTAATTGGATGAAATCTTACGTGTAATTTGGTAAAAAAATTATTATTTCTAGAAAAGTGAATGTCATTAATGAGAAGTGTGTCAGAGAAGTTGTGTTCCATTTTTACAGTCTTGGAGTCCCTATGTTTTTGTTAAAAACTCATATAGAACATTTCTAACACATTTTGAGTCAGATCATAAATATTCTTTCATCATGAAATGGTGAAGCCCTCTCAATGTCATGAAGAATCAGCCATGTAAAATATTTATTGTTTAAAATTTTGTTTATTCCATTATGATTTATAAATTTTTAGTTTCCCCAGTATTACATACTCTAAAAGGAATTTTTTGTGTTGTTGTAAAATTCTTAAAAGGAAACATGACATTGTTCCATTGAAACGATGTTATCTTCCTGTTGACTATGGTGGGTTTGGTATTAATAATATCAACAATTTCAATCAAGATTTACAAGATAATTTAATGTGGAGGCTCATTAGTGAGAAATATAAAGAAATTTATATTCAAAAGGATATATTTTTAAGGAAAATATCAATTAAATAATTACAAACTACATGAAATCCCTTATATGTCCTTCTCTTAGAGACTCATTCCCTATTATTTTTATTAATTATCATTGGCTAGCCAGCACCATGTCTCCTCCCAATTTCTAGTCAAATAACGTGAAATGGACACCTCAACCTAAAAACCTTATCACTCAAGATATATAATTTTATACATATGATTTAATTAAAGACTAAATATATAGTTCTTTGTATATCATTCTAGAAGATGACAATGAACTTGTTTTGAACAATCATTTAATTAATGGAGATAAAATTCTTGTTTGGGAGCCTACTATCAAGGGATAATTATCTTTGAAATATTTCACCAAGATATAAACTCTTTTATTTACAATGAAAACTAAGAAAGAAAACCGGTCTGGGGACTCAACCTCATGGACACCTCCCAAAACCCTAAACACCCTACAACTATAGCCACCTATGTGGGGATATTTTTATTAGGAGATAACACATTGGTATATCTACAATGGGGATAAATACTTAAAATGTTTATGGATTATTAAATATATAATGACTCATTATGAGAGAGTAATTCATTATAAGTTTCATAATGATGATTTTCTATAGCTTGTGTTTATTAATATGAACTCAATATGTGTCTTTTGTAATCAACATATGGATTTTGTTATTGACTTATTTCTCAGTTGTGTTATGGAGGATTACTTTTGGATATTAGTGTGATCTCTATTTGAGTTCACATTTCCCTACAATGATAAAATTAAAGATCATATTATTACTTTTATGTGGTAGACTAGCTCAAAAAAACACTCTAATCTGCTCATTATAGCATTAATTTATAGTTTACACATGATCTGAAATATCTGAAATAAAAAGATACATGGAGACACAACATTTTTTCAATAATATAAAATTTTCTGAAACATTTATTCTATAAAGATTGAAAATGATATTTAGTTTTGTTTTTCTGATAAATATATAAATGATCTTACAATTCTTAATCAATTTGACATTTCGGGTAATTACCCCTCCCTATGGAACCTTTGAAGTCATATGGATTTATCCTTTTCGTAGCTAGATAAAATGCGACACTAAAGGAACATCAAAAGGAACTAATGGACCCTCTTTCTATAGTTCTATTTTAATAAATCGTACTATCAATACCATGGGATGTCTCTTTGGTCTATGTGGATTCAGCAAATCTATTGACACTGAGATTCGAATAATTACCAATGTAGTGGAGGTGGTGAAACAAAATGAATGGACCTACATGTGGCTTGAAAGTGATTCCCCCACTATGGTGTATGTGATTAGATGTGGTACTACTCACATATCATGGAAGATGGCTGTCAGGTGGATTGGTTGTATGGACTCCCTTTTTCCATTAATTATATAATAACTCATGTTTTCTTTGAATCTAACTACATACCATATGGGCCTGCAAACAAAGGGGTTTAATCCACTATGTTTAATTTCCCAATGGAGTCCTTGAAGATCACCTTTCCTTCTAGAAACATGGAATTTGTATAGAATCTAATTTTAACGTTTATAACATTGTTTAATATTCAATAAAGGAGAATTTGTATCTCAATAAATTTATAATTTTCACCTTAAAAATTCATTTCATTTTATCTTCCCTAAACTTAACTGATTACATGTGATGAAAATAGTCTCATGAATGATGATCTAACTCTTTTCATTGAAGGATGTTGTGAGGGTACCTTTTGAATCACACTTTACATTGGTATCTTAACCTTTTCATTCAATTTTTATTCTATAAAAACCAAATATAATTTTCCTCTAAGATATTATCTTCTAGAAAAACATTATCCAAAATGAAGTGATGCGTTTTCTCTATTTATTATTTTTTAATACAAAATGAATCTGGAATAATTCAGTGATAAGGATATAAGAATTGTATTTACTGAAATATCATGTTGTTACATTTAATTTACATTTATTTAGTATTATCAACACCTCATAATATATCTTGTTTCACTTTCTCCTTATATACATCTTAGAGATGATACGACATGATATAACTATATAGTTTCTATGGTTTTAATTGAAAATATTGGACATTGAAGACTAAATTATGATATAGAAATAAAAATCATCATTCATGAATCTCCTATATGCATCATTTTCACCATATCTTATTAAGTTATCTCAACAGATAGCGGGGACCTCATCACTTAGAATTTACTTCCTTATTGTAGTATATTGTGCATGAACATGTGCTACACTTTGAAATTGAAGTAGTATTGGGCATGTTCATTGTCTATAAATAATCCCAATAAACCTATGGAATTACTGGATATTATTCTAAAGAATAAAATTTTATTACATTATTACTTCATCTTGATTAATGATTACACATTTATAATTAATTAAATCATTATATATCTCCAACTATTTTATCATCCACTAGTATCCCTCACAACTATGGTTAGAATACCCATTTTCATGGGTATTCTAGTAGAATAAATCCTTGAAACCTATCCTGATATTCCAATATATGGCTATATGACTACTCAATGAGTTTCACAGTTGGTGTTTTACTAGACATATACATTGACTTGGTGATCTATGAACTATTGAGTTAAGTGTAAAATTATATGAACCATAACTTCTATTTACACAACACTTTACATAAAAATTTAAAAATTATTTTATGGATACTTCATGGCTATTATGTCTTGTTAATCCAAATCATATCACTGATAATAACTCTTCATCAGTGAGCGGAATCCCCACCTAGGGATGAAGATCACCTCATCCACCCAGTGTATTCAAAAATCAAATGGTGGAAGGCATTAAAACATAATATTTTTGAGTTTTTTTATTATTTATTTATGAATTATGTAATATTGTTTTTTAAATTATTTTACTTAGTGATTTCACTTACAACATGAAAATAAATTAAATATAAAAAATTACTAACATCTAAATCAATGCATTTTTATTATTATTTTATGTGATCACATAAACCTAAAAATTAACAAAATAGTAATAAATGAGTCATAAATTAAATAATAAATGAAACTAATCATGATAATTTACAATTGGTTATTCCAATTGATGTTGGTGGATAAACCATGACCCTAGAGAAAAAATACCTATGTGCTGTATAACTTGTATCACAACATGCACCAATGTGCCGAGTAATAATGTCTTGTCTGGAATATTACCTCATCATGGAATGGTCAGTGCCTAATAGAATCCGTTGAATTAAAAATAATATAATAAATAATTCCCAATGTTCCTACATAATAATATATACGTAGCTATAAACTATCATACTTATAAACCATTAAAACAAACTATACAAACCATCAAAAAATTAAATTATTTATTACATACATCACACAAACTGCAATAATAAAATTAAATAAATTAAATTGTTAACATCTATTGGAAGGTTTATCCTCAAGATCAATAATTAAGTATTAATATTTTGATATAAATTTAATTTTTTAATAAATTATACTCATGGGAATTCTAAAAGAAATAAATTAATTTTTTTATTTTAATTAAATTTTTTTTCTCACAATCCTTGAAATAATTTTAAGCTATTCTAAAAAAATTTCAAAAAAATTTAAAAAAAAATTAAAAAATAAGGCCCCTTATGTGGCCCAAAAAACAAATAAATGGAGTTCAGAGAAAATTTGGAGGCTAGAACAGTTGGAAATGCACCAACCCAACCTATTATAAGTGTGAATCACCTGGCTGGGAAAATAGTTTATTCAGCAATGATATGAAACATGGGATGCATGTGGGAAGGGATGCAGGAAGGTGGGTGTGGTAGAAAAATCATCCCCATTTATAAAAATAATTTCATATAGCTACCCATATGTCATCATTTTAATCAAAAAGCTCCCCCAAATGATTGGTAGGACAGAGAAATTTATGTTTTTATTAGCCACCCATTTATTCTTTTTTTTCATTAGTCTCTTGACTAGACCTCCCCCCCAAAAAAACATAAACATTCTTTTCCAGAAGTTTTTATTTTTTTCATTGGCTAAAATTGAGTCACCTCTCCCTACCTATTGGATATTTTAATGTTTCCAAAAACCTAGAAAAAGGGTGGTTTTTTAATTTCTAATTTTTTTTAAAAAATTAATGGTCATTAGGGATATTTTTCTGCCAACAAAATCTGACCAAAAACATGGTCAAAAAACTAGAATACCCAGATATCGCTACCTCTGTAAAAATTAAAACACAAAGATGCACATATATATGATATTCATTTTTAAACAAGATAAAAAAATGGTTTGGATCTGATTCAAAACATTGAATGATAATAATGCAGTCTTCTAAGATCCAATCAAATCCTTCTTTAGAGCCTCTGATGATATTATAAACACGAATTTAGTTAAAATTTATTTTTCCCCTCTTCTAAAACCATAATTCAATACCTATAATACATATTAATGATACATGGGTGTGTATAATAAGAATTTGGGTTGGGTATTACAACATTTTTTCACTAAATTTATGTAACTACATCTTCCCAGGTTATTCACAGACTAGAAAAAATGTTTAGGATCTCACATGAAGAAATTAAGTATGAAAAATAAATCAGATTGGTACCCCATTTGATATGAAGGTACTTTCAATGAACTCTCATCACCAGTGAATATTTCTTTGATTGAAAAATTTTTAGATCCATAATGATCATGTTCATGTGATTCAAAAATCATTTGAAAATGATCTGTGATATTCATGTGTAAATACAAATATTTGATGATACCTTCAACATCAATACTATCACTACAACTACAAACCTTTAATTCATGAAGATGCACCAAGATCGATCACTTGGATTAGTAGATTATCTCTCTAGTATTTGTGAGATATGATAGATAGGATATAATATTTAGGGAATTAACAGTTCACCAAATGAGAGCCTACACTCCCTTATATACTATTGTATAAAAAACCAAAAAAATGGCTCCTTAACCAACAAATATTTTTTATCCATTAAATAATACATAAATAATAAGTTATGAAAAATTAGTTTTACCATTAACATAATTAATATTTTAATAACATACTTTTCTTATAATAAATATATTATGTTATAAAAATGCACCACTAACTCAGCTAAAAATTAAAGAAAATATTAAAGGAACATAGTATATTAAAATAATAGTTTCATTAAATATTTTTACACGTAATCACTTAAATACTATTAAATAGAGTAAATAAATAAATTCAAATCCAATTATTCTATACTTTAATAGAAATAAATTCATTTATTACTGTACGATTGTTAAAACTCAAGCATCTCCAATATATCATAGTTGGACAAATTTTTCTATACTCTTAATCACTTATAAAATTACATACTTTTTGAATTGGATATGTGAGTGTCCCTCTAACCCCTCATCCCTATAGTAGTGAGTACCCCTCACATACAAGGAGGAGAATATTACAACAAATAAAGGTCTCTCAAGAGATGAGGAATAGTCATAGAAACAAAATCCTCCTATGAAAACTTGTAATGTAATATAATCTCTTTCTCTCTTGATTTCTCATAAAGTAGGATGAACACTTCATGTCACCATCTATTTTAATTTCATTCTTGGTTGAATTAATTGTATGGAAATTCCATCTTCTAACATTTAAATTGGATTAGAGAAGGAACCACTATCCTGATTAGTTGGTCCTGAGATATCACTTTCTTTTTTATGATTCTAATTTTATCTTGATCATTTAATCAATTCCATTCACTAATGGAACGCCCAATTCAAGAAATATTGACAAGAAATAAATTACATTATATAATTATTGGATCAATGTACATAATAAAATTGTAAACATTAATGATAATATCTTTTAGAATGATCAAAACATGCTCTTATAAATAGGTACAACCAATGACACCCAAAACATGTCATGTACTTATTAGAAGGCATGTCCTAATCATCACATATTCTAATGATCACCAAAATATTAATTCACATGAATAAATATGAGAGGATATGATTCCATAGAACCTATTAGTCACACGTAATCTATATCTTATCAGCATGAAGTTTCTAGCACCTAAGAAAACAGTTTATAAATATTTTCGTGGTATAATCATGTTCAAATTATAGCTTTGGAACTGCAATAATATTTTGATACAACAAATAATCTATGGATATTAACATCTAAATAGTGGATGAAAAAATATTAACAATATTATGGTAATTTTACATCATGCTTAACTCATTGTATGTAGGATTTAGTAATTGAAATGTACAATTCAAGTTAGTTCTAGAGAACCCAATATTACAATATTAATTGCGTTTCATTAGTTATCATTTATGGTGAATACCCATGAATTACATCCAATTTTTATGGAAGATCATTTTCTTCCCCTTTTTTCAGTTGATGTTGAGTGGTTGTTACCTACTAGGATCATGCTTCAATTAGGAGAAGAGTACTAAGATTCAGTTATGTTTGTAAAGATTTTCTAGGGATTAGGGTCTCAAAAAATCCCACATAAACCATAATTAATTTTTTAGAATTTTCTATCAATGATTGAGTGTTTCTCAGTGTTTCTCTTCAAATGTGGAATTATCTATTGGAAAATAAGGGAACGTTCATGTCACAGTATGTTAGGATATTTTGGATCATAGAAAATATCAGGAAGCTATAAAACTGGATGGAATTACAATCTTAGATTAAATATATTTAGGACTTATTTAATGTATCCAAGAGGAACCAACATTATTCATACGCATTCCATTTGTTTGAGAGGGAATTATTAGATATGGAACTCAACAGGATAATTTTTTAGAAGCCTGGTTGTATCATGGATTATCATGATAAAGTGTTGTATGAGAAATTGATTTAGTTAATGTATTTGTTATATAATCATAACCGAGATATAATTGAGAATTAATATTATGGGATATTGAAAAAAGGGTAATGGACTCACCTTCCTACATGAAAATTGTGATATGGACTTTCTGGGGGGTAGAAAGTGGGATAGGGGGATAATTATTTCCCCCATGTCATTGATATTATTATATTTTGAATATCTTTTAATTTATCTATTTTTGATAGTTTTTGGATTTTGGGGATGAAATTCTATAAAAATTAGTGTGTATTGTAAGGGTTTATAGTGAGTTCTAACCAAGCATCCAAACCATGCATATGGGGAGGGGATTTTTTAGGAAAATTTTCATAGTTACTCTGAGGTTATTCATACCATAAATATTCATATGGATTTTTTTAGCATAGATTGATTAGAAAATATTCCCATTCATGGTAGGTTTATGGTTAGGAGAAACTATATGGATAAAAAAATTTATATGAATCTTAAAAATATATTTTCCTCATGTTTAACCAACACGATTGGCACATAGTTTCTCAAATCATGTGGCTAATTTTTGTAGCCTCACAGGTTTGCCCTAAAACGTGAATAACAAAAATACCCCTATCAATTTTTACCCTAATATCAGTTTATCACCCTTTAATTCACATCATCCCAAAAAAACCAACAATGGAGACTCTTCTCTCTTCATCTGGGTGATTTCATTTACTTCTAGTTAATTTTATTCAAGGTAATTTATAATTTATTTTATTTGTATCCCCTTTTATCAATCTAGTTCCTTATTCCTCTATTTTAACCTTGTTTTATTTACCTAATGGTTCGTAATGGATGTTTTCATGGTTTTTATGGTATGAGAGTGAAATTTCATTCATTTTTAAGTTAATGAGGATCCCTTTTCCCTTTCCGTTTTTATATAAAATGAAAGCACTGATCTTATTCTAGATATGAGGTTGGTTTATCTTTATAATGGATTATTCCATTACAATACCTTTATTTTTGGGAATTATTTTCATTTAATTTTTATAATATGTTATAAATGGTTTATTAAAGGTGGATTATTTATTAATATAATTCTTCTTCACTTTATTTCGGTAACACCCCAGGTAAATAAAGAATATGACATTTTTATATTTATCCATATTTTTGAATAAAATATTAATATTACTTTAAAGGGTATGCTATGCTCGATGGCGTACCCAATACGCAACAACGAGTTTCTTGGGAATCTTATGTTGCACTCTAATAATAAAATAATATTATTTTAAATGGTAGTTAATGCCTATCCATTGTAATGGCGGGAATGAACAGAACTAACTACAAAATGATTATATATGTTTGTCAAATATTTTTACACTTTACAATAAATGATAGAGGATTAAAAATGCGAATGAATCCAATTTTAAGCGTAGACAGTCTAATATTCTTTAAAAGGTCGATTAACCACCTTTTGATGGAGAACCTCTCTTAAATCCACTTTTTGAAAGTTTTATGTGTTATATTTGACAAAATAAAATTCTTCTTTATAATCGGGACATCAAAATTTAATTTGTGTAAATTTTTTGGTATTTTTCCGAAAAAGTTCAATTTTTAATGAATAGCGAAAAATGTTGTATTTTAATTCAAAACCTCTTTTTAATATAATTTATTTATATGATTATATTATCTTTTTAATTGGTTTTAAAGTGTAAATATAATATATTTTTACCATTTAATCCAATGGTGGCCATTTTAATTAATATCACTTTAAGATTGGACATAAACGAGTGTCAATCTTTTGAAAAATATTGTTTCATAAAAACACGCTATTTGTTTTAACAACGGGATTTAATTATAAAATTAATTAATGAAACTTCTATTTTATGAATTTGGTAAAATAGAAATCATTTTTGAATTTGGAATGTCAAATATAGCTTAGGGTGAATTTTTGGTATTTTTCTGAAAAACTTAAATTTTTGATGAGTAGTGAAACCACAAAGTGGTGGTAACAAAATTTGATTTTTCATTTAAATGAGACTTTACCACTTCTGTGATTTGAATTTAAAAAATCCAATTTAAATGATTTTAAGTGTTAAGTAAAATGTGGTTCAATGGGATGAAAATAATTTTTGATGAAAAGTAACTTTTAAGTTTTATTAATCGCGATTAAAGGTAATTAGTGTGATTTAAGGTAAAAATGATATTATAATAAAATGAAAATATATGGACACTTGTACTAACCCTATTTGATGAGTTATGGCCGACCAAGACAATCCATGGGTCTATTTTTGGTACCCTATGGATCCACTTGGGTTTGACAATGACATTTATGCCTTTTATTTAAAGTTAAAATAAAAATGTCACAAACATGATTTGTTTTACTAAAAAAATTTTTACATGGGGTTATACAAGTCATATTTTTGTATATAAATATTCATTATAAAGATAAAAATATTTCCTAAATCATGATATTTTTTTTATAATTTTTAGACATTAAATATATTAAATTCTTTATGACATCATGATGATGGAGCGATGACCTCATTATTTAACGATTTAAATAAAATGGAAAGATAATGCAAAATCTATGACCTAAACATGTCCAAAACCTATTGGATGGGTATATTTAGAACCCTTATCACCTTATACTCTAAAAAAATCTATGTGGGACCTTTAAAATCCCAAACTCATTTTAAAATAAAGTAACCTTTTATACCTTTCCAAGAGTGCCCCTCCTCTCCTCTTATAAAGGCCCCCACCTCTACCTCTTTACCCACACTTCCAAAGCCTTTGGATCAGCCAAAACCAACCCATTTTGTATATCCACATCCCTCTTTAACTCCTTGAATCCTAAATTTGGGCAGAAGTTTTCCCAAGGAAGCCTTTGAGCTCAAACCAAAGAGAGTTACCCAATTTTAAGGTAACGTCTTCACTTGTGCTCTTTTGTTTTATTTTGCTTCTCCAACCCCCTAAAATATTTTTATTCATTTATTTTGTAACAACTCCAATATATTAAATATACTAGGATGTTGTTATAATAAGTATTAGAGCTACACTTACACACACCTTCATCTAATGGTTAAAGAACATACTATTTCTGTGGATGGCGAATTTCTGCCTCATGAAACGACGATTGTTCAAAACTCATATAACACCTTAAAAGGTGGCCATTAATATGTAAATATGTTTATATATGATATATAATATTTTTATATTTTACTTAAGCTTCTGTATTTTTCATTTGTGGCATACCTTTATGGCTTCCATTATGGGTATACGCGATATCTTCATTTTAGGAAGTGCGGACTACCGCCCCCTCAAAGTGATTTGATTCGTTAATGCCATATGTGGGATGTATAAAGTATAGATTTAAAGTTATTATATATGATGTTATACTAGAATTATGATATAACTTTATATCATTATTTTTTTCTTTCCATTAAAGTATGAGATAGAAATGAAAGTAGCGTTCATGCGTACGTACGGCTTACCGTCTCCATGAACTGTGTATTTCATTTCTTATCCTCAAATGTAATGTACTATTATAAGTACATATAATGGATATATATGATTTATGATACATATAGAGTATGAATATAATTCTGGAATTAAAAATATACACATCTCTCATTTAGTTTTAATTCCATTAATATGACATAGAAATGAAAGTAGCGTTCATGCGTACGTACGGCTTACCGTCTCCATGAACGGTGCATTTCATTTCTTACCTCTAAATGATTATGTAACAATATAAATACATGTATATGATGGATATATATGATATATATGATATCCAAATCAGGAATTTCATTCTGGATATAAAGAACCTTTGACCACACGAACAACATGTAATTGTAAGAAGTCCACTTTTGACTTAAGAACAAAATATCGACAAAACAAACATTGTTAACTTAAATGATTACATAATGTTTATAACATGTCAATAATTGATATAAAAGGAATAATTAACTTGAAAAATTTTCTTAATCAAGTAAAAATTAACTCAAGTTTTTTATTCAGGATGTTAAAGAACGATCGATTCAAGTCGGACCCGAGGTAAGGGATCATACTCCTCTCTTTCTTTTTATGTACACTCTTTTATGTCATTCTTTTTAAAGCTCATATTTCTTGTGATTGGGATGTTATTTTATATTAATCTTACTGTAATTTTTATGTTCATATGATGAGAGACCCTATTCTCTCTCATCAATCCATTTTGGATGTTTTGAGTGGCACCATTAGGCTGCCGAATTTTCGTAAGAGATCTAACCTCTCTCTTTCTTTTTAAGTACTCTCCTTTATGTCACTTCTTTTAAGCTGCTATTTGTCATATTGGGGGATATTATTTTATATTCCTCTTTCTATAAACTTTATTTTAATATGATGTGATACCCTATTTGATCTCATCAATCCATTTTTGTAAGTTTTATGTGGCGCCGTTAGGCTGCCGAGTTTTCATAAGGGATTTTTCATCTCACTTTTATTCCTGTGGGATTCATGCTACATTTGCCACAATTTACTTTGAGTGGTTTATGTACTGCCCATTATTTTAATAATTGTGTAATATACTTTCATTTATGAGTATTTACATCAATGTTGTATTGTCTTTCTTTCACGGGGTGTATGTTTCGAAAGTTACCCAAGTCGGTAAGGGAACCTTTCACCCTCCTCTTTTTAAAAGACTTCTTTTGTTATGTCTTTTAATTCACATACTATAATGTTGGGATATGTTCTTATATATCCTTATTTATTTAAATTTTATTTCCATGTGATGAGATACCCTTTTTATCTCTCATCAACTCATTTTCTGAGTTTTATAGTAAAGCCATTAGGCTGTCAAATTTTTGTAAGGGAACTTCTTAACCCAAATTTGATTCTTTGGGATAAACTTATACTCCTTGAATATGTCGTTAAATGATTATGTGTGAATAACCTCTGATTGTTTTACACTTAATATCCACTTATATTTGGTGTATTCGTTTGTCACACATAATTATGTAATTGATTTGTCCTTAAACCAAGGATACCGTCTTTGTAAGGGACTTCGTCTCAATCTCCTTTTATTGAGGCATATTTCATTTTATACACAACTTTCTTTTATATGGTGTATAAACCCCTTTGACTTTTACTTTTATACAAAAGGAATCTTTTTCTACGAAGCGTTTTACTAAATGACAAAAAGGAATGTTTCTTTTAACGTACGCGGTGACAACGACCTCTTCCGCCACCGCGAGTATTATTTGATCTTTGTCTTCCTCAACAAGCTGTAATGTTTTTAAAATAAAATAAATACCATATAATATTTTATGTATTTTGGTATTGGAAATGGTTTGGATAAATGATTCTATTATGTCAATATATTTAAATGATATATTGTGATTGAAATGTGGAAATGTTATCATTCCATTATATTGGTTTTATGTGTTATAATTTTATAATGGTACTTGGACATATTACGGGTGGTTACGTGATAAACCATATGACGGGTGGTGCCATGAATACCAGGATGGGTGGTTACATTATAACCTCCAATGCATTGGGTATGGAAGTCGGCCGTATGGCTATTCCATTAAGTATGTATGGAAGTTGGCCGAATGGCTATTCTATTAAGTGATATGTGTGGAAGTAGACCTTATGGTTATTCCACTTAAGTATGTTTATGTCCCAAGTTACCTTTATATGTTATGTGATCTTTATATGGGTTTTATGGTAATCTTTTGGTTACAGAAGGGTAAGTAATGAACTTTTATTCAGTGAAGAGTTTTTACTACTTTGAAAAGGTGAAAAGTATTACTTTGATAAAGTATACATGGTTTACTTGTTGTTTTAAAAAACTAACAGTTTTCATTCTTTGTGTATTCCTCACTGAGCTTTTTATGCTCATCCAAAGTTTTTGAAATGTTTTTCACAGGACTTAATGTGGAATTGGGTCAAGGATGGGATCAAGGGAAAGTCGTGATACCTAAAACATGGAACTGGACATGTTTCTTTTTTAAGAGTTTTTATTTTATGGAAACTTAGTAGAAGTTTATACTTTGTAATCTTTTGAGATGTAATAGTTATGTCATAATTCTCTAAAACTCTAAACCTGAAAAGATCCTCAATGTGAATTATTCATTTAATTCAATATTAAGTAAGGTTTAAGGACGTGGCCTTATAGTTGGTATCAGAGGTCGGTTTAGACAACTTTAGGGATTAGGAGTTTTTGTTAGACACATGATTTGTCCCTATATCTATTATTTCAGTTAAATTCTTGTTTTATAAGTTTTTTCAGGACAAGTAAAGTAGGTTACAAATGGAAGGAGAAGGATCTAAAATGACATTCCAATCTCTTCCTGATGACATGCTTGCAATAATTATTGAAAAGTCATGTTTGGATGATTTTGAAACATTTTCTAGCATACAAATCACTTGCAAGCAGTTGTTTGAGATATCAAACACCTCCACTATACCTCGTTATCATCATGGATCATGGGTTGTTTTTAGACAAATACTATTTTCACAATATTCTCATATTTTCAAGAAAGGTAAATATTATCAAGGTATTTTCAAATATTTTACCTTATCACAAGAATTTGAAGCATATTATGATTTTAAAGATGGTGCTGAGGAAGAAGACCCTTGAGAAACCTATTTATATTTGATTTTAAAATATAGTCTCTCAGCACATACTTATGGCATTTTAAAAGGAACAATAATAGAAAGTTTCAACTCAAATTCTGTCCGACTATTTTATAGAAATCATGTTTTATCAGATGTTTTGGAATTATATGTCATACATGATTATTTTCCAAAACTATTTTTCTGTGAACACCCATATGACCCATGTTGTACAAGGTGTATTTGGATGGAGGAAGTAAATTATTTTTAAGGATCTCTAAATCATTGTTGTAATGCATGGGACTTCTACCTATGTGAGCAAGATGACGATGAAACCGAGTGGACTCCATGATCAAGGTATGATGTTATTCATTTTGGGAATCGTATTATTTTATCTTATGGTGGTGAAATAAGACTTCAAGAATTAAGATGTTGAGACCGTAATGATTTTGGATGAAAATTAGAGGTATAAGGAAACTATTAAGGTTAAAACATGTTAGGGTTATTTTTGGAGTTTTATAAAAAGGACAACACACAGACCGTGTGACAACCCGTCGCGTCGGACAAAGCTGCAGGAATCGAACCCACAACCAAAGTGAGACTGGTATTTATCGCCTACCACTGGACTACGTGAAGTACCTGGTTAGTTTGAATGATTCTTTTTAGTTAGATAATTTTATTAAGAGTAAGTTGATTTTGGGTTATCTATGGAAATTTATTAACATATCATGGAGGATATGTGATTAGGTTAATTACTTTTCAATACAAGACATTAAGAGCAACTGATGTTGTTTGGAGATAAATGTTATGATTTAACTTGGAAGACTATGTGACTAATTCCTTTAAATATTCGGGTTTCAATCTTAGTTTGGTTTACTTTGAATAATTTTATAGACAAATTGTTTATCGAATGGTCCTCGTTGAACTTTGGGTTTTGTTGGACAAATTTTGGAGATTAAGAATATATTTTCTTTTTACAAAGGGTTATCCTTTTCTAGATTATATGATCTTGTACTAACCTTTTTAGTTTTGGTTTTGGATAAAGTTTAAAGACATGGGAAATATATAGTTATCTTTTGTGGATTAGGTGGTTCCTTATAAGTTGATTATAGTACTCTTAATGTGAACAAGTCTTCCTAAATACCCATCTTTTAGAGAAAATATGAGTTTGATTAAGGAATCTAGTAAAAGTTGGAAGTCTACGTGACAAGTAAGTATGTTTCATTATGATTTAATTAAGCTCAAAAATAAATTCCTCAATGAAAAGTAACTTAAAACAAAAATGTTGTCTGTTAACTTTTCCTATTGGGGAATTGAATACCGTTTAACCCATCACAAGTTTGTGATTCTCTTATGGTTAACTTTCTCCTAGACATGTTTACTATCACTCTCCATCAGAACATGACCCTTTGTTTTTTCCTCCATGTCCATATTTTCATACTTGGAATCCTAGTATGGGTTAACTCGGGTGACCTCTGTACTTATCTTTCTTTATTTTAAAGTGATTGTTTTACCGACTCCTGTTCCGATGTGGGACATTCAATGATATTTCAAAGCCCAATTTTAAAATTGCGAGGACGCAATTCCCAAAAGGGGGGAAGGATGTAACAACCCAGGTAAATAAAGAATATGACATTTTTATATTTATCCATATTTGTGAATAAAATATTAATATTAATTTAAAGGGGATTCTATGCTCGATGGCGTACCCAATACGCAACAACGAGTTTCTTGGGAATCTTACGTTGCACTCTAATAATAAAATAATATTATTTTAAATGGTAGTTAATTCCTAGCCATTGTAATGGAGGGAATGAACAGAACTAACTAAAAAATGATTATATATGTTTGTCAAATATTTTTACTCTTTACAATAAATGATAGAGGATTAAAAATGCGAATGAATCCAATTTTAAGCATAGACAGTCTAATATTCTTTAAAAGGTCGATTAACCGCCTTTTGATGGCGAAACTCTTTTAAATCCACTTTTTGACAATTTTATGTGTTATATTTGACAAAATAAAATTCTTCTTTATAATCGGGACATCAAAATTAACTTGGTGTAAATTTTTGGTATTTTTCCAAAAAAGTTCAATTTTTAATGAATAGTGAAAAATGTTGTATTTTAATTCAAAACCCCTTTTTAATCTAATTTATTTATATGATTAGATTATCTTTTTAATTGGTTTTAAAGTGTAAATAGAATATATTTTTAATATTTAATCCAATGGTGGTCATTGTAATTAATATCACTTTAAGATTGGACATAAACGAGTGTCAATCTTTTGAAAGATATTGTTTCATAAAAACACGCTATTTGTTTTAACAGCGGGATTTAATTATAAAATTAATTAATGAAACTTCTATGTTATGAATTTGGTAAAATAGACATCATTTTTGAATTTGGAATATCAAATATAGCTTAGGGTTAATTTTTGGTATTTTTCTGAAAAATTTCAATTTTTGATGAATCGTGAAACCACAAAGTGGTGGTTACAAAATTTGATTTTTCTTTTAAATGGGACTTTACCACTTCTGTGATTTGAATTTAAAAAATCCAATTTAAATGATTTTAATTGTTAAGTAAAATGTGGTTCAATGGGATGAAAATAATTTTTGATGAAAAGTAACTTTTAATTTTTATTAATCACGATTAAAGGTAATTAGTGTGATTTAAGGTAAAAATGATATTATAATACAATGAAAATATATTGACACTTGTCCTAACCCTATTGGATGAGTTATGGCCGACCAAGACAACCCATGGGTTGATTTTTGGTACCCCATGGAGCCACTTGGGTTTGATAATGACATTTATGCCTTTTATTTAAAGTTAAAATAAAAATGTCACAAACATGATTTCTTTTACTAAAACAATTTTTACATGGGGTTATACAAGTCATATTTTTATATATAAATATTTATTAGAAAGATAAAAATATTTCCTACATCATTATATTTTTTTATAATTTTTAGACATTAAATATATTAAATTCTTTATGACATCATGATGACACGACGATGACCTCATTATTTAATGATTTAAATAAAATGGAAAGATAATGAAAAATCTATGACCTAAACATGTCCAAAACCTATTGGATGGGTATATTTCGAACCCTTATCACCTTATCCTTGAAAAACATCAATGTGGGACCTTTAAAATCCGAAACTCATTTTAAAATAAAGTAACCTTTTATACCTTTCCAAGAGTGCCCCTCCTCTCCTCTTATAAAAGGCCCCCACCTCTACCTCTTTACCCACACTTCCAAAGACTTTGGCTTGGAAAAACCCAGACCATTTTATATATCCACATCCCTCTCTAACTCCTTGAAGCCTAACTTTGGGCAGAAATCTTCCCAAGGAAGCCTTTGAGCTCAAACCAAAGGGAGTTACCCAATTTTAAGGTAACCTCTTCACTTGTGCTCTTTTGTTTTATTTTGCTTCTCCAACCCCCTAAACTCTTTTTATTCATTTCTTTTGTAACAAATCCAGTATCTTAAATATACTAAGATGTTGTTATAATATGTATTCGAGCTACACTTACACACACCTTCATCTAATGGTTAAAGAACATACTGTTTCTGTGGATGGTGAATTTCTGCCTCATGAAACGATGATTGTTCAACACTCATATAACACCTTCAAAGGTGGCCATTAAGATCTCACTATGTTTATATATGATATATAATATTTTTATGTTTTAATTAAGCTTTTGTATTTTTCATTTGTGGCATACCTTTATGGCTTCCATTATGGGTATACGCGATATCTTCATTTTAGGAAGTGCAGACTACCGCCCCCTCAAAGTGATTTGATTCGTTAATGCCATATGTGGGATGTATAAAGGATGGATTTAAAGTTATTATATATGATGTTATACTGGAATTATAATATACCTTTATATCATTATTTTTTTCTTTCCATTAATGTATGAGATAGAAATGAAATTAACGTTCATGCGTACGTACGACTTACCGTCTCCAAGAATGGTGCATTTCATTTCTTATCCTCAAATGTAATGTACTATTATAAGTACATATAATGGATATATATGATGTATGATACATATAGAGTATGAATATAATTCTGGAATTAAAAATATACACATCTCTCATTTAGTTTTAATTCCATTAATATGACATAGAAATGAAAGTAGCGTTCATGCGTACGTACGGCTTACCGTCTCCATGAACGGTGCATTTCATTTCTTACCTCGAAATGATTATGTAATATTAAAAATACATGTATATGGTGGATATATATGATATATATGATATTCAAATCAGGAATGTCATTCTGGATATAAAGAACCTTTGACCACACGAACAACATGTAATTGTAAGAAGTCCACTTTTGACTTAAGAATCAAATATCGACAAAACAAACATTATTAACTTAAATGATTACATAATGTTTATAACATGTAAATAATTGATATAAAAGGAATAATGAACTTGAAAAATGTTCTTAATCATGTAGAAATTAACTCAAGTTTATTATTCAGGATGTTAAAGAACGATCGAGTCAAGTCAGACCCGAGGTAAGGGATCCTACTCCTCTCTTTCTTTTTAAGGACACTCTTTTATGTCATTATTTTTAAAGCTCATATTTCTTGTGATTGGGATTTTATTTTATATTAATATTACTGTAATTTTGATGTTCATATGATGAGAGACCCTATTCTCACTCATCAATCCATTTTGGAAGTTTTGAGTGGCGCCGTTAGGCTGCCGAATTTTCGTAAGAGATCTAACCTCTCTCTTTCTTTTAAAGTACTCTCCTTTATGTCACTTCTTTTAAGCTCATATTTGTTATGTTGGGGGATGTTATTTTATATTCATCTTTCTATAAACTTTATGTTAATATTATGAGATACCCTATTTGATCTCATCAATCCATTTTTGTAAGTTTTATGTGGCGCCGTTAGGCTGCCGAGTTTTTGTAAGGGATTTTTCATCTCACTTTTATTCCCGTGGGATTCATGCTACATTTGCCACAATTTACTTTGATTGGTTTATTTACATCCCATTATTTTACTAATTGTGTAATATACTTTCATTTATGAGTATTTACATCAATGCTGTATTGTCTTTCTTTCACGGGGTGTATGTTTCAAAAGTTACCCAAGTCGGTAAGGGAACCTTTCAACCTCCTCTTTTTAAAAGACTTCTTTTGTTATTTCTTTTAATTCACATACTATTATGTTGGGATATGTTCTTCTATATCCTTATTGATTTAAATTTTATTTCCATGTGATGAGATACCCTTTTTATCTCTCATCAACTCATTTTCTGAGTTTTGTAGTAACGCCATTAGGCTGTCAAATTTTTGCAAGGGAACTTCTTAACCCAAATTTGATTCTTTGGGATAAACTTATACTCCTTGAATATGTCGTTCTATGAATATGTGTGAATAACCTATTATTGTTTTACACTTAATATCTTCATATATTTTGTGTATTCATTTGTCACGTATAATTATGTAATTGATTTATCCTTAAACCAAGGATACCGTCTTTGTAAGGGACTTCATCTCAATCTCCTTTCATTGATGCATATTTCATTTTATACACAACTTTCTTTTATACGGTGTATAAAACCCTTTGACTTTTACATTTATACAAAAGGAATCTTTTTATACGAAGCATTTTACTAAACGAAAAAAAGGAATGTTTCTTTTAACGTACGCGGTGACAACGACCTTTTACGCCGCCACAAGTATTATTTGATATTTGGCTTCCTCAACAATCCGTAATGTTTTTAAAATAAAATAAATACCATATACTCTTTTATGTATTTTGGTATTGGAAATGGTTTTGATAAATGATTCTATTATTTCAATATATTTAAATGATATATTGTGATTGAAATGTGGAAATGTTATCATTCCTTTACATTGGTTTTATGTGTTATAATTTTATAATGGTACTTGGACATATTACGGGTGGTTACATGATAAACCATATGACGGGTGGTGCCGTGAATACCAGGATGGGTGGTTACGTTATAACCTCCAATGCATTGGGTATGGAAGTCGGCCGTATGGCTATTCCATTAAGTATGTATGGAAGTTGGCTGAATGGATATTTCATTAAGTGATATGTGTGGAAGTAGACCATATGGTTATTCCACTTAAGTATGTTTATGTCCCAAGTTACCTTTATATGTAATGTGATCTTTATATGGGTTTTATGGTAATCTTTTGGTTACATAAGGGTAAGTAATGATATTTTATTCAGTGAAGAGTTTTTACTACTTTGAAAAGGTGAAAAGTATTACTTTGATAGAGTATACATGGTTTACTTGTTGTTTTGAAAAACTAACAGTTTTCATTCTTTGTGTATCCCTTACTGAGATTTTTATGCTCATCCCATGTTTTTGAAATGTTTTTCACAGGACTTAACGTGGAATAGGGTCAAGGATGGGATCAAGGGAAAGTCGTGCTACCTAAAACATGGAACTGGACATGTTTCTTTTTTAGAGTTTTTATTTTATGGAAACTTAGTAGAAGTTTCTACTTTGTAATCTTTTGAGATGTAATAGTTATGTCCTAATTCTCTAAAACTCTAAACCTGAAAAGATCCTCAATGTGAATTATTCATTTAATTCAATATTAATTAAGGTTTATGGCCGGGGCCTTATAATTTCAACTAAAGTGATGTTTTACTATATCTTCAAATTGTGGGTTCTTTGAATCCTATTTATTTAACACGAGTTGTTTTAGAAAATATTTAAAAAGGGATCTAGGTTTGAAATGTGTTTCAAAAATATTATTTGAGTTATAATTTCAATGGGAATGATATATCTTCTATTATTAATCCTTGGATTTATATACAGTGTTACCGGTTATTTCATTATATATAGTTGTTTTACTTCCTGATATGTTTTTATTTAATTCAATATGTAATGAGTATTTTTAATTACTTACCCATGGGAAACCATGCGTCTGTGTGTTTTTGCACTATATAGGTGCTACACTATTTTTGAATTATTTCATGGGAAAGTTCCCCCAGTTGAGATTATTACACATACATTGGGACTATAGCCTAGTGATACCTAGAGATACAATAATATGGATTATTTTGACAAGTTAAAATAAATAATCTAGTGTTATATAAGTGAGCTCTAGATATATATTGACCTAGATTTTAGATCCCAAGTTGTATATGTTTTTATTATGTAGAGGTTTTTACATTTTATATCTCATGAATTCATTATATATTTTGGCATTGATTATGAAATTATTCTTCATTATTACATATATTGTTTTGTTCATCTTATTTTTTGGAACATGGATATTATTTTATACAACCAAAACATTTGAATGAATTTTAATAATTGATACTACTTCTTATTTTATGAAAAAATGGCTATTACTAAAATAAAATGGTTTCAAACAATAATTAATGGCCTAAATTTTCAATGCTATTATATAGATTCATGTTGTTGTAAAATTGATATTTTCCCCACACATTATATAATTTTTGGCTGTATATAGAGTGTTATTCATGACATTGGTAAAGAGAAAGAATCTATGTCATTTTTTGAACTTCTTGATACCTTTATTACCTTTCTTGATGTGATAGTTGGTGATCCTGGTAAGTTATTGTGTCAAGTCAACCCATCCTATTTTCTTAACTAGCCATACTTATGGTGACCCAACATGATTATTGGATCAAATATACAAGGAAATATGAGAGATATCTATATTTATGTATGTAATAATGACTAAGGAATAGAGGGAGAGGGGTGTTCACAACTACAAGAGATAATGGGAGAAGATAACCAAATTTTTTAATGTTATAAATTTATTCTATTAATTAAATTAATCTTTTAAAACCCTAACCAAGACCACTAAAACTCCACTAAGAGCCCAATGGAACATTTATGTCACCAACATAGTTTCTTTTCCCAGCCAACAGACTCATGGTGGTTGTGGGAGTAGTAACTTCAACACTCACTGATGCACCAATAGAA
The DNA here is from genome assembly GCA_963277665.1 of Viscum album. NCBI lineage: Eukaryota > Viridiplantae > Streptophyta > Magnoliopsida > Santalales > Viscaceae > Viscum > Viscum album. The sequence goes on along the minus strand of OY728164.1, from coordinate 913,205,137 downwards.
TTACATTGAACATTCTATGGGGAATTGAAAATTTTAAATTTTCCTTTTTCACCAGCTGAATTTCCCGAAACATGAGACTATGAAACCTCCAACCCTTCCAACCCTGATGTAATACTAAAATAAATGAGTTTGAAAATTAAATAGATTAGATTTATAACTTTAAAAGGATGAGGCTTCATGAACCCTATAGAGGGACAAGAATTTTTAAACATATTATATCATAATTCATAACATAAATATTCATTAGTATAGAACAAGGATCAAAATATCATAGTGTCATATAAATACTAGGTTCATAATATATAAAATTAAACTAGAACATGGAATACTTATTATATTCTCTTTAATGATATCGTATAATCAATTTGAAATATTAAAAATGGGTAAATAAAATGGGGATTACATGAGTGAACAGGGTGAGATAAAAATCCTATTAAGGGAATAAACCTATTAAGAATGAATAAAAAGTGAGTGAAAGGTATAAAATGACATCATAAAATGGAAAGTACATGAGTAATAAAATGGAAGGGTAACATAAAGAAAAACATAACATAAGATCATTGAAACATATGAAATGTGTAATAAATTTAAAACATGGCATAAAAATAATTCAATTATAACCATTGAAACAATATCACATGGGTAAAAAGTCCCATAATGGATTAGGTTCACTCCTAAATCCCATACATGATGTATCATGAGACTAAAACATTACCCATTTCATTGGAGAGATATATAAGTCCAAAATCACCCTTCACAGTCATAAAATTTAAATGAATATGTGAACCAGATATGTAAATCAATAATAATATATAAACATAATAATTAATTCTTGAAATAAAATGGGCTGAATAATAATTCCTTATATTATAATCAAAAGAAATATCTTAATAAAGGCATTTGAGAAATGATTATAAAGAATGCATCACCCCATCATAGGGTAGATGTTTGATATTAGAATATATACATTAGATATATGTACAAAATTTTGAACCATACTATAACATTAATCAATGATATAAAGTGAGTTAGAGAGAGAGTGTCCATAAATTTTAAAACAGAGTTCTTTAGAGAGATCCCTTACCATGAGCTTGATGTGTCAAGTGTGTTCCTTCTGTTTTGGATTAATAAAATTATTTAATTATTTAATTACATATGATTCTTTATAAATATTATATTTCGTTTTATTTTATTCATTACCATGTCACATTCAGTTATTTAACCATTTAGGTATATATCATATGTTATGATGATATTTAGCTCATATGTCCAAAACCACATTGGTAAGATAAAAAAGGTAAAAAATAATATTATTTTATCAAAAAAAAAATTATAATCATGAAATTATAATCATTTATTTACATCAAATAATATTATAAAACTAATAATGTTATATTTTTATGAAAAACGATCTATGTTATATTAATGGAGATGGTTGGCCATATATACACATGAGTAACATTTCCATTTTTCAATGATAATTATAGAAAGAAGGTAGTTATTATTTTATGATTATAGAATTTTAATTATTTCATAAATATTATATTATTTATTTAAACACACAAATATATACTTTATGTGTGATTCAATAATAAAAATGAATCACATCGCTTCGTGAGGAGGGAGTTCGTTGTACACATGAACGATGTCATAATTTTCAATGGATGGTATAGTAAGAAATTATGTGATATAAAACTTTTAAAAAAAGTTAATATATAATTATTATCATATATAGGCATTAATTTGATCATTTTAAGCATCCATAAGAGGTGATGATGAAATCAAAATTACAACGATTCATGAGGAAATAGTCTGTTGTACACATTATTGACTATTTTGTTTCCCACATGATAGAATAGAAGATGGATTTATGATTCTAAATTAACATAATAACATCCTAGATTGTGTAATATACTATTTTTACCATTTAGAAATGATTTAGTTAAATTTAATGGTGGTTTATGAATAAATAAAATAATTATTTTCTATTATAAATGATACCTCTTCTTTAGACCACCTCTTTAAGATTATACTTAAAGCCTCACTATATTGAATATGGGATAAAAAATACCTCTAATATGTGGTAAGGGAATTAATGAGGTTATTTTGGAAGTAATATTCTAAACCAAATGGTTTTATTATTGTTGATAGTATCATAGGGTTATTTATCATTTATAGGGGAGGAGGAGTCATATTCTTGTAATTACCTAAAACTATTCAATAATGGGAGTCCACTCTCAAGGTTATCACCAAAAAAATGGATAAATAATGAATTTTATTTGGGATACGTCTAATAAAAAACATCCAGTATTAAAAAAATAATTTAAAAAATAATAATTTTCATTTACATCTTTAGATTAACCCCCCCAAAAAACCGGTTTTAACATTAACCGTCGTAACAGATTTTTACTCTTTTTAGTATTTCTTTGGAATAAATATTAACATGATGTTATTATATGATATTAATTATTATGATTCTATATATTTACCCAATATTATAAAATTTAAATAAAATATCTTCTATAATTTATTTAAAATTAAACCAGCAAACGTGTAGAAAAAATGGTTTTTCAAGAAATGTATTTCTCAAGTATAAAAGATATTACATTAACAATATGAATAGTAATTATAATTAAATAAATTTTAATTAATATTTATATATTTATTATATATAAATTTGATTCATATAATTTATCATTTTTATTTATTTAAATTAGTTATAATGGTGAAACATTATGGTCATTAAAAGAGTTTTAAGAAAAATGTGTTTCAGAAAAAAATAAACTTACCATAGTTTCAGGTATAGAGATGATTTAAATATAATTTATTGGACTAAATATAAATAAATGATACTTATATTACTTTTAAATCAAAATAAAATAATAATGTTACTTTTAAGTTTCATAATTTATTAAATATAATTGATAGTTTTTAAAAAAATTGGTATTTTTCACTATTCACTAAAAAAAATATTTTTTGAAAAAAAATAGAAATTTTACACTAAATTAATATGTTTTTTATAATATCAAAAGTTATGTTCTTTTTAAAAAAAAATTCTAAATGCTCAAAAACGTTTTTAAAATAAAAAAAATTGATGAAAAAAATATTCTTTTGCGGAAGAAATGTCATTATTAAAAAATTGAATGATTATTTTCTTAGAATTAATAAATTGAGTATAAAATATATATATAAGTCATAAAGTTGTTAATAATATTCATAATATATAATTTAATGGCTATTTTCTAATGTCCATATCAAAATAATCATTTCTCATTTGGGTTCAGTGTTTCATTTCACCTATTCAATCGAACAAAGTATTCCATTTTAAAAACTTGAGGTGTTATATTCATAACCAAATAAGGAATTAAACCCTAAAAATTCATTATTTCATACTATGGGAGAAGAAATTGTGGGTACGTTTTCTACATACCGTTTTTATTTCCGATGTTTCTTTTTCAAACATGCGGTTTCGCCATAGCACTTTGACCAAATGAGTTATTCTATTTTGTAAAAAAACTATCTATATGGTCTAAGATATTCATATGATCCTCCTCAAATGAACTTTCATTATATAATGGTACCACCTATAAATTCAATGCATGTGAGGGTTATGGTATATATATACTCAATTGGTATACATGGAACACATCATGAAGTTGATATAGGTAAGGTTGAAATTATAATTGATAGTCCATTGATATAATGTGATAAATGATATCAATGGGTATCATATGTCTAGGAAAATTCTTTACCTTATTCTCAAACTTTATGAATTTATTCCATTGTGATATACAAATAAACATCTTTTTCTCTGAAATTAATCTCTAGATCTTATCAATTATTACCTACATAGCATTTTGTTGAACTTTCCCATATATCATACGATGTTGAATGGTTTGAACCATCTCTATAATCTCTTGTATATGATCAAGTCCCACCAGATTTCATTCTTTAATATCATTTGAGAATATTAGAGTCCCATACTACATCCAATTCAAAGGCTCATATGGTTCCATGTTAATGATATAATAGAAGATTATGTTATAAGGTAACTCTATAATTGGAAGGTGATGTTCCCAACATCATTGTATGTCCATTGAAAAATATCTCAAAATACCCACTTACATTTAGATGGTTCTCTCAAACTGACCATCCATTTAATTTTGATAAGAAGTACTTAAGTTCAGATCTACATCCAATTATTACTGAACAATTCTCTTGAAAATTTATTAAACCTCATATCTCTATCAGATGTAATGGTGTGTGTAACTAGAATCAATCATAAAAATCCCCTAATGTATATATTATTTATTTTATTAAGATATAAATCTTCCTCAGTAGCTATGAAATGGGATAACTTTTAAGGATATCCACTACCACACAAATGGTGTTATTATTGTTATGTGTCTTGGGGAGTCCTATAATATAATCCATGGTTATATTTTCCCATTTCTACACTACTAGGGGTAATATTTTTATCATATACTTATGATTCTATCATTAAAACATGAATTTTTAGAATACCATGCATTGAGATATAAATTACACAATCTCCCTCTTCATTTTATAACACTATAATATTTTTTTCAAATATCTATACAACTTAGTGATTCCCAGAGAAATGTAAAAGTATGATATATTTTCATCATCACGAATATCCCTCTTCAAGTATGGTTTGGATGGAACACATATCCAAGTTTGAAACCTTATGTCTTTATCTTCATCAATGTTGAATTCTGTCTTATTTGATACATTTGTATGTAGCACCTCGTCACCTTTCTCGGCCTCCTTAATCCTCTCAATAATTGATGATTGTGAAGTTATTGAAGAAACTTAGGATAAGGATCCTTTAATTATTCCCATATCAATCCTCTCCAATTCTATCAATATTTTATCCTTCCTAGTTATCATCATTGATTAAATTGTTGCATCTTTTCTATATATACTATAACCCCATTTTTTCTTACCCAGTTTAGTAATGGATTAAATGGTTATAGACCATGATCATATATACCCATCTTCAATGGTCAATGTTATGCTCGTTTTGTGTAAATATATATTTTAGTCTCTTTGGATCCATTTATATTTCATGCTTCTCCCAAATAAGATAATTTCATTGGATCTTAAACAAAAAAAATCACAACACCCAACTCCAAATCATGTGTTGGATAGTTTTTCCATGAAAATTATTGTTCTTTAAGGTGTGTAATATCAATTTCTCATTCTACATTATTACATGGCCCAAACCCTTCTTTGAATAGTAGTAGTATAGAACAAAAATATTCCTAATTAAAGGGAAGCATGAGTACTGGGGCTATGATAATCCTCTATTTCAACTCTATGAATCTCTATTCACATTCAGTATTATATAAAATTATACTCCCATCTAAGTAGTATCAGTTATCAGGTTTGAAAATCATGATATGTTCCTTTTAAATCGATAGTAATATGCTAATTTTCCATGGAAACTATGATTATCCATTATAGATGGTAGTCTAGGACACTTCTTCATCACCTTTTTCTTATAAGGGTCCATATATATCCATTTACTCATGATAATTTTCCAAATTAATGATACATCCATAATCCAAAACTAATTTTTTTTACATTACATATAGATTATCCTTTCTCACGAAATTTAGAATAGTATTCAATTATTCATCATTCTCATATATGGTTTTAAACTAAATTTGAATGTCATCTATAATGTCAATAACAAATTTTTTGAGGTAATACATAAAGTATCAATTCACTTTGTCCATACAGATTTATAGAAAATTAGTGATACCAAAAGGTTTCACTATGATCTTATAGATTACATACCTTGTTAAAAATATGTTTTAGGAATATATTCCTTCTCATTATTTATTTGGAGTTATCCAGGCCAAAAGGTACACCATGGAGTAGTACTGATCCCCATTTAGTTGCTCAAACATGTCATTTATCCATATAAATGGATGCTTTTCTGTATAAATATTTTTTGGAGTTCATGATAATCAATGAAGATGTGTATTTAACCAACCTTTTTCTAGAATAAGTTGACCTATACACCCCATGGTAAATAACTCTAATGTATAAGAACATTTCTAGATTTTGTTTTAAATCATTTTTATACTCCTCTAACTCAAGAGTTGAACTTCTGTATGGTGTCTCTGATATGGGTAGATATCCAAGTATATTTTTTATTGATAACTCAACCTCTCTGTCAATATAAAGACAAGAGTATTCTTTGGGGAATATGTTGATATAATCCCTCATAATTGGAATGTATCCATGAATTATTCTCTCATTTTTCTCATCCATTTGGGCTAGATATGTCTTCTCATTAGGAAAAAATATCCATACATCAAATGATAATAACAATGAAGATTAATCCTCCCCATTTCACTTGTACAGAATTGGAGGGTGATTCAAGATATATTGGGTGATTTCATTATATTATAATATTATGTTGTCTCTATGTATGGAAAGAAAAAACCATGGCTAAAATTGCATCAAATTCCACTAATGGAAGATTCACAAGGTTTTATGGGATTTTCATCCAACAAATATGGATACAGGATGAGTTATATTCATGATAAGTTGAAATTGAGTCATTCTCCATCGTTATTTATAACTCAACATCCATATGTTGAGATTTTTAGTGAATATTTCTACAAAGAATTCATGATATGAATGATCGTGCAGATCCAGAATCAAAAACTATGTTCAGTATTCTTGAATGAATAACTAGTGTACCAAAACCCACTTCATTATTGATTTCCACCTCCAAATTTGTGATGGAATAATATCATCCTTTCTCTCTAGGCCATGATTTTTTTTTTTCATCAGTTATCATAAAAAAAACCTCAAAATTAGTTCATTGGTTCTCCGAGTGTCCTTGTTCCTTACATTTGAAGCCTAACGACAATGGTCTGAGAGTATTTTGGAGTATTCATTTCATACATCATATTTTTGGGTTTCTACCATCAATAATCCCTATTTAGGTTTCCTTCCTTCCTAAACATTAAGAACATCCGAGTCCCCTTCTATAAATTAAAAGTATGCTTCTTCCCACATGTTTGACATGTTTGATGTCGGTCTTTCTTCCCACTATTATATTTTACCACCATACCACCAAAATTAGGCTTTATTTTCCATTTCATTACTCATGAGAATCTTTATATTCACAAATATCCATTTTGATTTTAAGGGAACATCTGTAAATTTCATCATAGATGTTGAGTTCTTGAATTTACAATGTTTTTAATAAATAAATTTAGTCTACCAAAGAAGAGGTCAACATTACTTCTGAGAGAGATTATAATAGTGAAGTATTATCACATAAGCCCTGTGAAGTTCACTTTTTACCCCTGATCATCTCATTATACTTTTTATTATGGATAGAGAAATCCCTACCCATTTTAAGTCAGAGAGTGCATGGATCATATTTTTTTAAAAGTGTTTTTTATAATTCTTTCTACTCCATCATTTTAATCTCTTCCTTATGATTTTTATTTTTGATCAACACCTACCATTGATCAAATTATCCATCTATATGATAAACATCAAGTATAACATTTTCATGATCACATCATCGAAGGATAAAGATTTTATTTTTAATGGATTTGATCTATTTTTCCTTGATTAAAGGATCATCAGATTCAATAAATTTTGGAGGCTTTTCTCACATACAGGTCAAAATTTCAACATACCCTTTCTTGGGGGGATTCTAAAATCACATTGTATTCATGTTTAGGTTTAAAATAATAGATACGTTAGAAAGTATTATCACGAAGTACCTAAAACATAATCCCATAAAGTGGGGAATCTCATTTGGGAATTCATGACATTACCCCTTATGATGGCTCTTGACTTGATTTATCTTATTTCTAACAGTTTACTAAATAACGGGAAATTAGGGATGATTATTTTGAAACCATTAACCAAATACATGATAAATCCTAAACATTAAAGGGAAAACTCAAAAAACACTCACATTCCCTAATATATGAATTTATAGGAGTCAATATTTGTTATCCATGGAAGAATTTTTTGTTAGGATTTCTAACCTACCAATTTTTTTATGTACCTCATAATCTTTCGTAATGATTTTTTGAATTTCCAAAACATTTCTCATTATAGTGTGAAACTCAGTGTGTAGAAAGACCCATTATTGTTCACTAGGGGATGATTGAGTCATAATAAATACACAATTTTGGAGTTTTTACCACCACATAATATTGATTCAGATCCACATACCCTTGTAATAAATATAATGTGATGAAATTTCATGTAAACCAGTCACTCTATCGTTCACAAAAATTCAAGAATGTTTTCTTATACATAGAATTATCCATAGACATACTAATAAACTTTTCCCTAAGGTTCTCAATAAGTTTCTAATATTCTAATTTAAAAAGGATAAATAATTTTTTTTAATGATACAAACTATAGTGACCGGTTATGTTTACACATATTATCCCATGATATTTTATATCTATATCTATTAATAGAAAACAATGAACGAAAAGGTATTGTTTCCTTAGAATACATGGCTTGTAAAACATTAAAGCAAAAAATGGAATAATTATTTTATTTCACATATTGAGATCCTAGAATACATTTGAGATCCTAAAACTACATAGGATAACCATGGGAATTCATGAGTAAAAGGGGTGAGCTGAAAATAATAGTAAGCGAATAAACATGATAGGTAATAATAACATGGGAGTTAAAGGTATAAGGTGATATCGAAAAATATTAGGAACTTGATTAATAAAATAGAGGAAAAAATATAGGTAATGGTATCATAAGATCATATAATCCTAATAAATGTGTTGGTAACATAAAAGATGACAAAAAAAGGACTAAAGGGTTATCACTAAGACAATATCACAAGGTAGAAAGGGTCCCATATTAGATTTGGTTCACTCTGTAATTCCATAAATAATGTCATAGGAGACCAAAAATATTACCCAATGGATTTGAAAGACATATAATTTTGGTCCTACCAGACACACTCATATCATGTACATGCATAGATGATCCATATAATTAAATCAATCATAATTCATAAACATATGAATTACCAATGGAGATTAAATGGGTTGCATAATCATGCCTTAAATTATATTCAAAATAAATTTCTTAATCAAGGCATTTGATAATGTACATAGGGAATGTATTATCTAGTAAAAGGAGGGGAGAGTGAAATTGAAAAATAAATAATATATATGTATATATAATTTAGATTCATTACATATAATTTAATATATATATATATGTTTGAGTAATAGAAATAGTGGTCATAACCCATTTAGAGAGATCCTTTACATCGAGCCTGATTCATCAAGTTCATTATTTATCATATAGAATAATAAAATTATGATAATTATTTACATTCCTTAGAACCTTTTCCATGTTTATTATCCATTTTATTTTATTTTTTACCTTTCCATATTCAATTACATAATCATTTTGGGTTCGTGCCATACATTTTGATGATATTTTCCACATACATCTAAAACATCTTTGATAAGTTGACTACAGTCAAATAAATATTTTTTCATCATCTAAATAATAATTATAATGAAATAAATATCATTTTTATTCATTAATTAATATTTTAAAACCAACAATGTTATATGGTTATGAAAAACGAACTAAGTTACAATCATGGAGATGGTAGGTCATATGTAGGCATGAGTAATGTTTTTATTTTCCCAATTATTCTTATAGAATAAATTTAAATTTTATTTAATAATTATATCACAATAATTTAATCATAAATATAATATTAATTCATTAAATATCCTTACACATTCCATTAATTTGAGTTGTTAATAAAAATGAATCACATCGCTTAGCGAGGTGGTAATCTATCGTACACATGAATGGTGATATCATTTGACAATTGATGGTATGGTTTGAAATTATATGATATTTTAATTTTCAATAATTTTTTTATGTAAACATTATAATATAGAAAAAATAATATTCATCATTATGAACATATTTCAAAGGTGATGGTGGAAAAATAATTACATCGGTTTGCGAGGAAGAAGTATGTGGTACACATGATTGACAGTTTCATTTTCCATTTAATGAAAGAGGAAATATATTTAGGTTATGAAATTAACATAATAACATCATAATAAATGAGATATACTGATTTTATCCCACCAACATGAGAAATTATTCTTTCAATTATGGTGAAGAAGAAATAAAACAAAAATCTCAATTAAGAATGATACCATTTCTTCCAAATATTTATTTAGGATTATACATAAATCCTCCCTAGATTAGTTTTATGAAAAAAAGGCCTATAAGATGTGATAAGGGGAGTAAATAGGGTATTTTTGTAGTTATTTACTTATGCATAGGGATTTTAAATTGTGGTGTGTAGGGGAGTGGGTTTCTCTATTATATGGGAGGAGGAGCGGCATTATTATAAATACCCAAAACTATTCAATAATGGGAAGCCACACTAAAGGGAAGCGTCTTAGAAATTGATAATTAATAGATTTAGGGGTGATATATCCAAAACACACATCCACTATTCAAAAAATTATATTTTAAACGTTTTATTCTGTTAACCACTTTAGTTTAACCACCTTGTAAACTAGTTTTAACATTAACCACTATGGAAAGTTTTTTTATACATTATGATCAAAAATTAAAATCAACTTATTATATATTATTAATTTCATTTAAAAATATTGGATCCATTTTATAAAATTCAATTCATATAATTTTTATAATTTTATTTGAAATTAAACCCATAAAAGTGTCAATAAAATGGGTTGTCAAGATGTACACTTTTCATACAAAAAATGTTATTACATTAAATTTATCAAGATTAATAATAATTAAACGAATTTAAATTAATATATATATATATATATAATATCTAGGTTATGAATAAATTATTCCTCATTATGTGATATTTAATTTAGTTAAAATTGAAAATTCATTAGGTTCTTTAAAATAGTTTTTAGAAAAATGTTTTTTAAGCCTAAAAATAAACTTATATTAAAATAAATTATTAATATTATTTAAAAGAAATTAATTGGATTCAAAATTGATAAATAATTTTTATCTTAAATTTAAATCATTTAAAAATAATAATTGGTCTTTTAAATTATTAAATTTATTTAGAAGTAGTTATAGTTTTAGCAAAAATTTTTATTTTCCATTATTCACATAAAAATCAATATTTCTAAAAAAACATAAAATTTAATCCTATGTTAATATCAATATGATTACATAAAAAAATATGTTCATTTTTCAAAATAAAATTTCTAAATATTCCAAATAATAGAATAAAATAAAATAAATTTTGAAGAAAATGTATTTTTTAAGAATAAATGACTTTATTAGAAAGTGATTGCTTCTTTCCTAAGAATGTACAAATTTTGCACAAAAATTATTCCAAACTCATAGAGTGGTCAGTCCAAATAATACCCTCTAATTTAATAGCAAAGTTATAAAGAAAATTCTTATAAAATCATTGTTCTCTCGTTTTAGTGGTTTGTGTCACAAAAACCATCTAATATAGTTTTTACTTTTAAAAAAATTAGGTGTTCCAACCCCGACCCCCCCCCCCCCCACAACACCTAACAAACTGGTAAAAAAAAGAGTGACCCCCCCGATTCTAGCCTCCAATACCACCTGGATGGCAGCTATTGTTGAGGGTGAAAAACACTCAAATGAGATTCATTACCCTCATCATAAGAGAGGATAGAGAATGATTATAAGATATCAATAAATAAATATACCGTATAATATAAAAATCTATATAGTTCCACATTTTTATGTCATGAAATAAAAATAAATATTACAAGGAAAATAACCAAATTTAGACTTCCGTAAGGATCCCATAGTATCACTGATCTTGCAGTAAGTAATGCCCAAATTTTCCCCCATAACCCTCACAAAAACTGAAAAAATTGTTTATGTATATGTAGTTTAGTATAAAATATATAAGTAGTAGAATTATAACCACATTATCCAATGAGAATGAAAAAAATAAAATACTAAGGAAGTTGAGAACAAAAAACAAAACTAATAAGCACCTGGATAGGATATCTATTCATTCCGACATGACCATGGTCCAATAACCAAATAATTAATGAAAATAGTAAGAAATTATTAGGAAAATGAAAATAAAGCCTCCCCACATCCACTTCCCCACTAATTTTCACCTATTATTCCATAATGTCAATTTTATTGTGTTATAATTCCATCTATGTCATATGATCACCACATATCATGAAATATTTGATAAGGGTCAAGTCACAAGCAGACCAAACCCATCCTCCAGCAAGGCCCATAATCTTGTGTTTTCACCAATATCATAACGAAAATATCTTATAAAACATACATATCATTGGAAATTCCATCATCATTATAAAAAAAAATGGTAGCTGGGAATCCTGAAAGAGAAGTAAAAAAACCTCATTCTCTCAAACCACCATTCATGAAACCCATAACATATCACATCCTCATATCATGAATCACCACTAATTATGTCATAGTAAATTTTCAATCTCCTCCATTTATTGCACCATTTTTCAATATTACTTTTGAAGGAAGAGCATTGAAGAGGGGTTAAAATGATGTTTGTTCTTCACCATCATGATATTGGGGAAAAAACCCCACAAATATTTGGATATTAGTATATTATACTCAATCTGGGTGGGGTGTATATAAAAATTATTGGAAAACACATTAATATATATATATATCAGAAAACAATTCTGACCCAAAGGATTCAGGTCATTACATCATTTCCTTTTCCTTAAAATCATCACTATACTAACACTACAACATGCCACTATATACTAGATGAAACCCATCAAAAAAACAACCCACATCACACATTTTCATTTCATTAAATCCCCTGTTCATCCCCCTTTTTAGATTAACATCCAATTTTCATTAATTAGACCATTTATCTTCGTTTATTTGAAATCCACTTCAACAAATACCATTATATAAATTTGATCCATTATATTCATGATTAATCAACTCATAACATCATTTACGCCACCAAAATTAAAGAACAATGTTATGGAATTCAACCATGAATCTTTTTTATTCCACTACTACCAAGCCTCTACAATAAGGCATCACACAACAACCATATATCTACAAAAATACTTCCTCTTCCTGCAACAGATCCCATATTCCAACAAGTCACCCCTAAAATTTTACAGAACCCCAAAACTCCTCACAACCACAAATCCAATAACAATAATACTGATATCACACCACAATATATTTACATACAATACTTTTTATAATAACTTTTTTAAGGGGGTATTTAATATGTAATTATCTTCTTGTGGATGGGTATTTTCACAGTGTTCCAAATTTACATGACTATCCAATTCATATCCAAATATATGTATTAATCCATTTATGAGTGCTGGCTTAAAATAACTAATAAATTAAATGTTATAAATACAAAAAAGTGGTTATTAAATTCACAACAACCAAAAAATGATCATCATAAAATGATATCTGTTTTAAGAGGAAACAAATCAAAAAAAAGGAAACATAAAAAAAGATACGATTAATCCTCTTCCCTATTAATTAAATTAAATTTCATTTATTGTCTACCTTATTTATTTATACCAACCACCCACTAGATGAAACTTTTTTTAATTGAACATATTAAAAAATAATAATGTACAAGGATCCCCTATATAGAAAATTAATCCCAAAACACACTACCCCAAATATATGCGAAAATAGGTTGATATCACCTCATGCATTCAAAGATTAAAAATATCGATAAATAATAATAAACATTCATAGAATATAGGAACATTAATAATAAATTAGTTACCACATCCAACATGACACACTCCTATAGAAATCAGAGAGGTAACCATGTTTTTAAACAATACTAGAGAAACTATATTTTTAATAACAAGGTTATAGTTCATCTAGAGTCTGTGTAACTAAGATAAAACTAGAACTAAAAAAACCTCATACTTTTATGATTCCAAATAGAGATGATATAATAACTATCAAGATTAATGTGGTTTGTTTTGATTTTTATTTTTCATTCCATTCTCTTTCATTTAATACATGTGCAACGACCCATTTTAAACCATAGGGTTCAGGGAATTTAAAAATAGATTTAATCCCCATTAAATGGGTTATAAATAATATATTAAATATTTAAATCCAATATTATGTTTTAATATATTTTTTCACATCATTCTTGATAATAGGTATTTTAAAATACTAGAAAATATAGAAAAATGTTGAATAGAATTTGAGAATGTATCAACCATGATTAAAAACCCATCCACCAGTCAAAAGAATCTATTTAATGTGAGAGAATGTATTCAACTGTGATAGAAAAAAATTGATCAATGAAATAAACCAATTGACTGTATGAAGAATCCAATCAACAACATGAAAAAACTAGATAAGAGAAAGAAGAAACCAACTGACCATAAAAATGAACCAATTGGATACATAAACAAACCAACGAACCGAAAAAAAAACTTACTACAAGAAGGGACTAATTACACACTTAAAAAATCTAATCATAAAAATAAACAAATAGAGTGCATGAATAACCCAAGAGACCGCACAAACAAACCACCCTAACACAAGATAAAACTAAGAGATCTCACGACCAACCCAAGAGACCATATGAACAAACCAACTTACTACAAGATTGAGACATCTAATTATAAAAAGGAACATGTGAGCACACATTAATTAAATTGAACATGTGATTAATCATAGAAAATTAAAATGTGGATAAAATCATAAAAGACCCTAATTACCATTCCATCCCTTGTGAATTCTAAAAATTATTTTTGGGGCTGAGAACATTACATAAAATACTGCTTAAATAATTCTCTTCCTCGAGATTTAAAAAAAATCATATGGAAATGGTAAAATGGATAGGGTCCAAAAATCACATATGTGATACTTCTCAATGAACATTCTATTATAAGAACCCATAAACATATTAGAGGAAGAAAAACCATAGTCTGGTGATTACATCAATAAAGGGACAGAGTTAAGCTCATACAAGGAATAATTTTAAACATATCATCTCAAATATTTGGAAGAAATACATTTATCACAATAACTATTTGTATTGAGCATTAATATATGACTAATTCTCCAAAATACATTCCTCCATTCTACCATGACTTGACAACACAAAAACCAAGGGGAGAACTCTCCCATGATGTACCTTCTCTATAATATCATGGATCTCATTTGGAGACTCAAAAAATGTTACATTATCCCCAATGCATAACTCTCTCTAATCAATGACATGATAGTTAACAGGTAGGTAAAAGTGACTCTAGGAAACATGGATGACATTGTGAATACAATCATGTTTTGGAAGGAGAATCAACTGATAAGTTACTTCAAGAACACAAGTTAACACCTCAAAAGTCCCAATAGACCAGGGAGAAATATTTTGACCTCATACAAACATCTTCTTCCAATTATGAGTGGAAACATTCATGAATAGATAGCATATAACCTCATACTATAGGGTACTCCACCTGTGATCTATATATGTTCTCTAGTGATCATATGTTGCCTTCATATATACTTGAACTACATGGATCATCTTTATTGTGCATTCTGCGACCTTAGGACCAAGAACTACTAACTCAATAACCTCAATCCAATAATACAGAGAATGAAAGAGTCTTCCATAAAAAGCCTCAAATGGAGATATACTAAAAAATGATTGATATATGTTCTTATAAAAAAACTAAACCAATTGTATAAGGTTCACCCACGGTCCACCATATTCTAATCTAGAAGCTCATAATATCCCCTATAGCATATGGATGATCATCTGCATATATCCATATTTCTATGGGAGTAAAGTAGTGCTATGGAATATTTGATAGGTAAAATCATGTTTTAGTCCTCTCTAGACTCATGTGATAAAATGAGCTTATTATTCAGATACAATGGTCTTTGGTTCCCCTTTCGGTCTAATTTTTTTTGTAAAATAGTGTTCCCTATACCCAATTTTAATAGTACATTTAGATTACCATTTCACGTATATAGATACCGATTCATGATATATATTTATCTTTATAGTTTTTATATTTATGCATCCACTATTTATATAGTAATTTCCTTAGATTACTTATCACATCAAAAGGTTTGACCAGTTCAAAAAGATATAATGAGAACCCATATATACTACATCAGCAACATTAAACTTATTTCATACTTTCCAGATGCATTATTTTTATTGGACATAGATGATGTTTCGTCATTAGGTGGTGGGGTATCATAAAAAATGATAATTATTCTAATAATGTCCATTTTTGTAATCTCAAGTTGATGAGATCATGGTGAGATACCTTATAATAGTTTCACCAGATGTTTCAAGTGTCATTTTTAGTTCCTATCTATGAACATATGTGATTTTCTTGAGACTTGAGATTATTATTAGTGTATACTTTTTGAATATGTACATTAATGGATGATTAAAACCATATAATCTATGTCATAGAGTGGTATCTTATCTCGGGTGGGTCATTGGAGGTTTTCCATTGATTGAATAATCAAGACTGAAAATTTCTATTTTTATAGGAAGTAATATATCAGACTCAATTAGTCAAATTGGTATTACCTTCACAAAATCCATGGCCATGGTAGAATAATTTTTATCCATCCAATAAGGTCAAAAAATAATAATTGAATAAGAAATTGTGACATGAAGTGTGCATCATAGTTTATGATATATTATAAGAAAATGAGATAATATTACAAAATTTGTGTTAATAAAAGGTTTTCAATTTATGACTAAACCTTATCTCCATATGGGAATAAATTGGTTTGTAGAATCTTTTCATGGTTGGTGACTAGTAGTAACTTGTATTGAGGTATGGGCCAAGAGGTTCGTAGATTTAGCATATTGAAATGCATGCAATATTCCTATTATGAGGAGTATATAACTTGGCGGTCCCCACCATGGGTTATAAAATATTTATGAGAATATATGAATACCAAGAAATAAATTTTTTTAATATTATTCAGGTATAGAATAATTAGTGTTGAATTTATTTAGTTAAAGAATCTTTCAATTTTTATGTGAGTACATGGGAAAATATTTTACGAATGAATATTATTTTCATATTCATGGTTTGTTTAATATTTGTCGGAATAATTAGTTCAGCTAATGATATGATTTTATTATATAATATATTTATTATATTACTAGTATGTGATAAAAATATAAATTACGTTTATAACTTAGTAAAGAATCAACAAGATCTCAATAATGGATTATTAATTAGTTAAAACCTACTCAATAGATGACGATCTATTTTAGGATATTTCATACATTTCTATATAATTTAGAGGAGTTTTTAATTTATGGGACTATTCACTATGTAAATTTGAGATACTATCTATCATATATATGCTTCATACTGAGAGATACATCTATTCCAACACTTCAATCAAACATATTTTCAATGGATCAAAGAATTGGAATATTAATGATCATCAAGACTTTGAAGGAATCATCAAATATAAATAATAGCACCTAGAAGCCAAAGATTTTCATTCTTATAGACATTCAACTGTTTGTGGGTGACCTAGAGGGTTCTGACCTCATTTCCTTTGAGTAATGGTCATTATCATTGGGTCGCTATTGAATTCACCTTCAAATCAAACTAGTTAATTTGTTCGACTAATTTTTTTTAATTAAATTCATTTACATGTGGTCCTCATCCATTTTACCATGGATCACAAAGCCCAAGATGATGTTATTATATCAATCTTGTGATGAAATTTTATAAATTTTTACACCATTTTATTCATCTATGTGACTTGATACCAAATATTTTTATCAATCTTTCCTCATCAAGGTTTATGCCTAAAAAATGTTAAATAATCATTAATTTCATGTAGAGGGCTTTGGGTTATTTTCATTATAGTGAACTATGCTTCAATATAATAAATGATAACCATGTTATAGCCACATGATGTTATGAATATGATCAAAAATGATTTTTTGTTTTTTTATAAAATTAATAATATATATATATATTTATTTATTTATTTATGTGTGTTTGTGTTTAATTTTTTAAGTTGTGGTTCACTGGATTTCAGCTGGATTCTGGTGGGTAGAGCAATGTCGTCCTATGAGGAATTTATTCTATAAAAATATAAAAAATTCAATGATATTAATATAGATTGTAACATTTTCAATACAACCCAAATTTAGAAAATGGGAAGCAAACATGTGGTTCACCCATTAGATAATAAAAAAAATCAAATTACACTTCTTATGGATTATCCGAGCGGTACTATTCAAATTAATAGTAACCCAAGGGGGTTAGATTACTCTATGGGTTAAAAATGTTTATATATATATATATATATTAATCCATGTTAAAAGTAACCTGGTTAATATTCAAATTAATAATACCCACATGTTTTTATTCGCATGAATAGTACCCACATGTCTTTGTTCACACACAAAGTTAAAATTCCTATTTCCCCTCCTCATGTATTATTAATACCTAAGAATGTGAAGAGTTCTATGAATAATTAAAATAATATATTTTTGAATTTAATAAATTAAAAAATTGTTACTAACCGACAATGTAGTTTTTGAATTTAAATTAGTTATTGTTATTTTAATTCAAAAGCTATTCCCTAATGTTAAATTATCTACATATTTAATTTTATTATACAATTTTATTTCATTATGATTTATCTTGAGATTCAAATGACCAATGTATGTGTGGTAATTGATTTATTTAATTTATTATGTTAATGTTTGTGATTTTTATAATATTTATTCGGTAAAACAGGGCCATCGAATCGCACCTCTCAAAAATTGATTGCAAAAGGGCCGATATGTTCTTTTGAATTATTCTACTTGTTTTTTGTTCATTCTAGAGTGTGTATGTATAATAAAGTGAAAAAATGTGGCATATAACACATTGGTATTTTTTAGCGATCTAGATGAGATATTGATACATTAGACTTGGGTGTGGGCTGCGATACAAGCTAAACATGACTTGGGTATCCATTCCTAGGGTAACAGTTAAAGAATTTATTCTCAATGGTTCAACCAATATACAATGATCTATATATTTCACATTATATTTTAATTTATCCATTTATTATTATTTTTTTGTGAATTTAAATTTTTATGTGATCTAATAAAATAGTAAAATGAAATGCATTGTTTAAAAAAATTAATATTCGATGAATTTTCTCTATTTGTTGAGAATTAATGTGGTTTGTGTGATCACATGGTGTATACAGATCTAATTGAAAATAACTTCATTCATTAAGAAAATTTATAAACCTTCAAATAAATATTTTGTCATAATGCCTTCCGTTATTGGAATTTGAGCAAGACTGGGTGTATGAGGAGCTTGCCCGCCCTAGTTGAGGGTGTCTCCCACTACGATGGAGTTATTATGAATGAAATTTGTCAGCATAAATAAATTTGGAGTCAAATAAGTAGGCAGAGATATATTTTTTCAACATTTTAGGCAATTAGTTGTGTAACTCATGTTTTCAATTTCTAGAAGACAGACTTCAAAAAACAGTTCAGTGATATGTGATTTATTGCAGTTTTCTAGTAAAACTCCTACCTTGGAACTCTATGAGTAGTGGTGCTACTATAGAATAGATTATGTATAGATATTTCAATGATACTTTTTAATATATTACAAATTAAATTGGGTTTTTTGGATCTAATAGTGACCTCTACTATGGTTCAATAATGTAGTGGGATACATCTAATGATTTAATTAGTCAATAATTTCTATACAGTTATCCAAATATAATTCTTATCTATAATGATTTTATTTCATATAAGAATGGTTAGAATACAAAATGTTGACTCTAATAAATTATGGATAACTAACTTTTCAAATTAGTATAATTTTTTGTAGTATTATATGTCCATTAACATGGTACTATGATATATGAAATTATAGGTGTTGGATTTCCCACTACTAGTTTATCCATATGAAGAATGGAGGGTGAGATATATACTTATAGGATTCTCATAGATATCTCATTTTAGGAATTCATCTTATTGATATCATAAATGTAAAAATATTTTTTGAAGAAACATCAGGTCATGGGCAGTATCACATATTTTTTCATATCCGAGAATCCTATAAGAAGATAATAAAGTTACATGTGAATGAGATTATGATTAAACCAAATATGTGTAAATTGAATGATGGATCATAATATTTTAATAAACCATATTTTTATATCTTTATTACCCACTTACTCTAGTTTCATTAAATATTACAAAAAAATTAAATGGATAAAATGATTCATTAACATTTTGGTAAGGTTTACCCAAATTATAAGAACATAAGGAAATATGAATCATTTGTTCTTGCGATGAACATGTAAAAATACATGGAAAAAAGGAAAACAACTACTGTACTTCTAAATCCTCCATTATGAAATTGATTAATGAAAAAAGGTAGGGCATTTTACAGGATTATATTTACTTCTAATTTCATGATATATGTCTATGGACGATGAAATTAAAGTAATTAATATAGAAGAAAGTAGTGGCATTTCCATAGTGAAAAATCATCATTTTATGTGGTGTTTCTGTTATACTTTTTGGGTATTAAATATAATATTACTATCAAATTTTTTATTTAAATATAGTAACTAAGTAAGTAATAAAATATTTCAAAAAGTAAGGCGGATTCACTAAGAAGATTCGAAAGGATGATCCATATGTCACTGGTGAGAAGAACAAAACATCTAATACCTATTTTTAATTGTTATAGTTTAAAATTTGTTAAATAATACCAAAAAGCTATCCAATGTTTCAATTTGACCGATGGATATAGTATTCCATTTTATAATGAATATTTTTTTTGTCCAATACTAAACTAATAGTTTTTTAATTCTTTAATATTTATTAATAATTTATGAGTATAATATTTAAGACGAATTTATACCATATTTTGGAAAGATAATTATTTTTCTAGTAAAACAAAGTAGTTTTGAAGGATATATAAAATAAGGTTTTAGAATCGTTGGAGCTAAATTAAATAGGTATTACCAATATATTTAATTATTAATATATAGAAAAAGAACCCATTAAAAATAAATATAGGGCACACTACATTGAGAATTAGTTTAGATAAAAAGGATTATCTATTACACGGTTATGTTTGTAGAAAATATACAACATAAAATTACATTAAGTGTTCAATTGAATTTAAAATTTAGATAGGGAATATTCATAATTAGAATTTATGATTTTCTTAGGGAATTCATGTATAAGAATAACATGAATAAGCATTCATAGTTCATAAAAATATAGAGTGGACATATTTTTAAACTCACATTATCTTGTACACATTAGAGTTATTATTTTAGTATGCAGGATTGATGATGAGTCTTAAGTGAAAAAATTGATTTA
Organism: Viscum album; assembly: GCA_963277665.1. Classification (NCBI taxonomy): domain Eukaryota; kingdom Viridiplantae; phylum Streptophyta; class Magnoliopsida; order Santalales; family Viscaceae; genus Viscum; species Viscum album. The sequence continues at coordinate 913,183,707 of OY728164.1, read as the reverse complement.
TAAAATATACCAGGGAATAATTAGTAAATTTAACACTATTTTTAGACATTAGTGTCACAATGTCACTAAAGAGGATCAATGATGAGTATTAAATGAAAAAATGATATATATAAAAAATTGATTAATTCTTAAATTTGAACTTCATTATACACATTAGATTCATTATGTAAGAGAAAGGGACATAAATGTTGGGTCTCATACACATAATGGAAACATCCAATATTTTAAATTCATGAATATAAAATAGCCACTCCATACCATAACCTAAAGCAAACTATAATAAATAATTTATATCATATGAGTATTAGTATGATATAAATTCATTATGTTATGAGAACATGCGTTTTGATACAAAGAGTTTGTTATGAATATGGACAAACAATTATGATTGAAAAAATAATGTTCGTCTCTATTAGTATCCTAATGTTCATAAAGAAAAAAATATAAAAACCTGTGATAGAAATTTTTTTCATAAAGTGATCAATTGTATTTCTATAATAGGGTTCCGATCTCTTTTTGAGATAGTTGAAGCAAGATTGAAATGGATTAAATCAAGGATGAAGATACAAAACTAGTTGGAATAGGAACTAATTCCGAAAGATATTGTGGGAAAATAATATTCTTGGGAAACATTATATGTAGGGAGGATAAAACTACAGCGGTGGTTTTACATTCACCATAGTAGGTGATACATTATTAATTTAGAATAATGGATCGTTCTCGTACGTAGTAAATAGAAAAAATCTAATATTTCGATGTTTAATTAAAATTAAATAATGGATATTATTTATTAGAGTATGGGTGCTTAATATTTTTAATGATTCAAATATTGATTCATCATTGGTCTTCAAGAGAAACAATACTTGGATGGTCATTTTTGAAAATAATGATTCATGATTAATAGTCGATAGGTTTAAACATTTTTTCTAGACCAGTCTATCATTAAACCGTTACACCAATTATCGTAGTCAATATACTTTAATTACACTTGTCCTAGATACTTTAAATGATCATTATATTTCTAATTTTATATCAAAGAAAAAATTCATAGAATGTGTATATATGATACAACCATAATGATTTGGTGACACTATATAATTCTAAAAACTAAGTTAATGTTACAAAAATCCAATATTTGAATGAGGTAGAAATAAGATCATATATTATTTATTTGAAAATAATTTTTTCCAAGTTTCTATAAGTGGTTAGGGGGAGTTCCATACTTTTCCAAGAATAATTTGTTGATAAAATATAGAAAATAGTTTTTTAGACATAAATTTGGTTAAGAAAATATTGAAAGTAAATCCCTAAATATTGACTTTTGTTAGCCACCAATTTTCTATTAAATGAGATCTACTATGGTATATCATATTGTTTTCTTAGACTAAGTCAAATTACATATTCTAACATGGTTTTAGAAAATACATGTTTGAAAAATTCGAGATATAATTTTTACCACTGTGACATTGCATAAACATTTCCAAGAAGACATGGATAAGACATATAAGGTTATTATATAGGAGAGTATAATTAGATAAGTTCAATAAATGGATCTATCACATATTTTGTACTATGTAATAGATATTATATTCCAATTTTATAATTTATAGATGGAAAATTTATGTAATATCATGGAGAAATATATAGGTAGAAGCAAGAACTATCCAAATGTATATATATATGTACAAGGGATATGTAATTGGTACTCATAGTAGAGGGGAAAATAGCTATAAGGGGACCCAAACTTCTCTCAATTTGGATAAAGAAGATTTATAATTGTAGTCAGGATAAGGTATTTATAAATAAGATCTTATTCAATCCAGTAGTGGCTATATCTATAAATATCAAGTGTGTTGTTGATTTTGATACAGATAAAGAAGCCCTGTATAATATGAAATGATTTTTTCCGATTAATGGAATCACCCCTAGGGATTAAGGAATTAGCATTATATAAATAATTATATGACTCTTATAATGGTACTAGCCAATACGTAAATATTATATATAGGGAAAAATAATATACTTAGGATGTCATCGTCTAAGGATTCATAATTATGTATTTGATTTCATTGATAGAAAATTAGTCACGCATTAGAGATGTGTTATTCATAATGACTAAACCCATATCCTAATAGAAGCATTATATTATCATGTGAGTTCTAACAAGGATAGAAAAAACGATTCTCTAGTTCAAGTTGTAGTGTTAAGAAATTATTTTCCATAGAACCAACATGATTATCACTTTTAATTTCCATATCATGTATATAGAGAGTTATGCATGATGTACTCTTACCATAATATGGTTGATTTGTTTTCATCGCTTTTTATGTCATAATATCCTTCAACTAATTGTCATATCAAAATGATATAGTAGTTCTCAGTCTATATTGAGAACCCAATGATACTTTTACAATAATCTTAAACATATATCCTATGGTCCAAATACATCATGTTGATAGGATATAGATTATTTTCAAAAACTGGGAGTTGGATGTACATAACTTTGAGACATCCTCTAATTAAGTTTTCACTTGGTGATATTGAGTTGATGATATCATGAAATCTAACCCATAAATATGAATATAAAATATTTCTATTATCATTGGTTGTTCCTATCTATGGCCCCATGCAATAGTCTCCTGACATGAGATTATTAACAGTTCATAATATTTGATTATTTAAATTGATGAATTATTAAATTCATAGACTATATGTGATTGTGAGGTAGCTTCTATTGGGTTCACCATTCATTTTAAGACATTGATTGATTAATGAAGATAAAATTTGAATCCTTCAATAGTAAGTGATATCTCAATCCTAGATGATCAGGATGGTAGAACTTTTACTAAATCCATCGACATATTAGAAGAACATAAGTTCAAACTTTATGGTCAACGAACAATAAAGGAATAAATTATGACTACATGATGTTTGTTTCATGCTTTATGCAATTTTACTAGGAAAAGATATTATATCACAAGATGTTTGTTTTTGAGAGGTTATCACTTTTCTGAAAATAACTTATCAACATGGAGGGCTTGATGGGTTACTAGACCCCACTTTAGGTATGTGAGTAGTACTCACTTCTATTGAGGTAAGGTCCAAGAGGATCACAAACGTATCATATTACAATGTTTGGCTAAACCTTATGAATATAAGTATTGGAAATTATGGGCCCCACCACATGGTATTGGAGAATTCCAAAAATATACAATCCCTAAAAAAATAAAAAATTCATTATTATTCTAGTATATAATAATTAGATATGAATTTATTCATTTAATGTATTCAAATGTTTTCAAGTTGGTATATGGAAAATTATTTAACGAACGAATATTATTTTAATATTAAAGGTTCATTTAATATTTACAGAAAAAAAGTTGAGTAAATGAATAAACTTTTAACAAATAATATGATTATTATAATACAATTAATTTATAAAAATAAAAATAATTTATATGGCTCAGTAAATCTGTCATCTGATATTGTTTATGGGTTATTTAGTAGATAAAACATATTTCAGGATTGAGGGTCTATTTTTGAGTATATAATACCTTTACATTAAAGTAACATGAAACTCACATTCATTCATCTATTTATATCATGATTTTAGAGAATCTCACTCATATATCTCACTTTTTATAGAGGGAATTATTTGATCCAATCATTTGATCCAACTTATTCTTCATGTATCAAAGGACCTGTGTAGCTGTGATTTTTATGACATTAAAGGCATCATCTGATCAATGTGCTGGCACCTAGATACCGAAAATTATGATTTAAATAGAGTTTTATAAATTTTTAGAATGATATAGAGGGATTAAACATCAATTACTTATGTCAATGGTCCCCAAAAATGTGTGATTATCAAGCATGAATTAAAATTGAAACGGGTAGTTGTTTGAATAAGTTTGTTTGATTAGATTATTTCACATGAGATCCTAGTCTCTTTTATCATGGATCATATTTCAAGAGATACAATTGAAACTCTGATAGGGGGATGAAAAAGTTTTACGTCCTAGTCCATCAACTTCCACTTCACACTCTGGTAGAAACAACAACCTTATCCACATACCACCTTGTTAGTGCATCCACAAAAATCGACTCCCTATGTACTAGAAAATTGGATGAGTTCTTCAATTGGACCATGACTACACAAATTAAACCACAATATCCTTGTTCTAAGGAAACCATGTGATGAAATTGATAGAAGTATAATATCACTTCCAATTGAATAAATATAAGGGTTGGAACAAACAAATAGGAACATGGGGATTCCCTTTCACTTCTTGATAGACCAGATGTCGTTCCACAAACATTTCCACGGGCCACTTCTTCTGTGGCCACAAAGCCACCTCATCAAGCCATGGTAAATCTTGGATACACATGGGTGTACTAAATTTGTCAATATGTGAAAATCATGTTAAATACCTCATACATAACCAATATAATGAACACACTTCCCTAAAAGAACATGTAATTTTGGACCTCCTCTGTCCACCTCTCAAGAGCATCACCTTAACTAACACAGTCTATCATCAATTCAACCTCTGAGTCTCCCCACTATGACTCCTACAACTATAACATAAAGGATCATTACACTATCATATGATATAGTAAACCTCTACCATATACATCATTTTCATTGAGAATCATTATTATAATCTCTCCTAACCCTTTCAAGGAATCATCACACTCTCAAAAAATATCACCCCTTGACTCTCAACACAATGAATTAGTAAAAAGTGTATAATTTTCTGTTGTGTAAGAGATATTCAAATTATAATATGGGTAAAAATCCTTCCACATCAATTGATGGGAGTTAAAATACCACTTTGGGAAGACATACCTAAGACTCTCATGGTATATGTATGGCATCCCACCTTTTTATTACATATCTTTTCATAACATTCTACAAACAGAGGATCTTTAAAGTATAGTGTCTTAGAAATCAGGATAATAATACATGAAAACAACATAAATAATTATTCTAAACAACTCTTAAGGCTTAATAAAAGGTTAATACTATATAAAATTACTACATCTCATATCCCGAAGACATACATCATAGAAAAGGGTGAGCAGAAGGCTTAGTAAGGAAAACAAGTGAAACAGTTGACATGTGATCTTGAGAAATATTAATAAGAACAAGATAAAAGTCATAAAGGCATTAAGAAAGTAATAATAAGAAAATCATAATAAAAATAACATGAATCATAACTTGAATATGTGGCTAAAACATTTCATTTATACATGCATGAACATATCTCCAAGGTTTATCCCCAATGTGTCATAAAAATTACCACGGTTATTCACCAAGGTATTGTGAAACTTGTCTTCTCTAGAGATTAATTCTTTACCCAATGAATTAGAGTTCTATAAAGTCACACCCTTAATATGTATTTACTTTCATGTGATCCACAAATATCATAATCAAACATTTCATAAATAACCCATATAGAATAAAAGAAATGCGTTTCATTTCAAAATCGTGACGTTTTAAAAGTTCTAAAAAATAAGATCATTATATCGTTTATAACCCATGGAAAGGGAGTGAGGGTTATGTGTATGTACATTAAAGAATAAAATATATCCTTTATATGAACACCCATTGAAAATAAATAGGTCTGGGTATTCAAATAAATAAACAAGATTATTTCTTGAGAGAAAGAGATAGAAATTTTGAGACGAAATTTTTGCAGCATAACAGCTATATAACATGGTTTTAGAAAATAATAAAAAGTGAGGGTACAAGGGTAAACCACTCATAAATAACTCATATTAAAATATTCATACAAAATAACATGGAGATAAGAACATGGTATGGATATTTGAATGACATACCACAAGAAAAGAAAACTTGAAAGGAAAGAGAAGATGCGATTCCTTTTACAAAAAATGCAGCAGCCTAACAACGTCACATAAAAATTCAGAAAACAAATTGATGAGAGTGGAAAGGGTATATAAAAAATTAGACATGAAATTTAAATAAATGAGAAAATATAAGAACATACCCTCAACAAAAATATATGGAATCTAGAAGACACAACATAAAGGAAGTCATGGCTTAATAGAGGAGGGTGAAAGGATCTCCTACCTTAAAGAGTAACTTCAAAATCTTGAAATTAGGGACCTTGGGAGGCTTGAGAGAACCTTGGGAGTACTCCTTGGGAGTTAAGGATACCATAACTTCGTTGAGGATGATTTTGGAATGAAATGAATGAGGGAAATGTCTTGGTATTTATAGGAAAAATGAGTGAATAAATTATTAATTTCTAAGGGACATCTCATCGGTGGTATTGGAAAAACCATGGGCATTCCCAGGGTATTTTCCCATGGTATTGGCCAATTGGGACACCTTAGAGAATTTATCACTATTCATAAGTCTACCAGAAATCTTACGTCATTATTACATCATAAATGATGTCATTAAGCACACGAAACTCAAAACTGCATTTTTACTATTCACCAATAATTCAACTCTTTCTGAAAAATCCCAAAAATACACCCTAACCTAATATCGATGCTCTGAATTCAAAAATGAATTCCATTTTATGAAAATAATTTTCTAAATATTTTTAATTTAATATTCAAATAAAACTACTATTCATCTGAAAAAACTAATACTTAACCAATAATTTCAAAAACAGTTATTTACCTATTTTATTGAATCACATTACTTAATCAAGGTGCCTAAATTATATTAATACTTTCTTAAGTCAGGTTACTTAATCCATTTTTTCACATTACTAATCATAAGTGTAAAATCACTATTCATAATTTACTATTCACCAAAAATTAAGTTGATCTTATTAGACTCAAAATTTCATACTGAACACAACTCTAGAATACATTTTTTTGAAAATCATTAATTTTTTTAATTATTTAATGATTACATAAATATTTTAAAATATCCTTTTTCCAAAATTCATCAATAATGTAAATCCTATATTAATCTGGACATTTTAGATTTACCAACTTCACCAAGAAGAAATAACAATTTTATTTATATCAAAAGGTTACACAAAGCAGCTAAGGTCTCATTACATATCCCCTTATAACACATGAATAAGACCTAAGTGTAAGGTGTGCTAAGGTGATATAATCCTGGAGTCAGCTTTGCCAGCATTGCCTGAGTGGTGATTTCTATTAGATTGAACTTCTCTCGAAGGTGATTCCGTTCTGGCTTCACATGATGAAGTTCATCTTGGGTTTGGTCCAGAGAAAATCCCATTGGTGCTACCTACATTCCATGTTCCATAAAATGGGTTTCGATCGGCCCGAGACTACTTTATTAGGCCATCAAATCTTCTTTTTGTATTAATATCACTTGTATTTATAGACAATAATCGCAACATTTAGTTTCCAATGGTCATATTGACCAATGGTCATATAACCGTTGAAACACAATGGTATAATTTTAATTATACTCATTTCATTAAATAAATGAAATAGTTTTGTTGAGTATAAAATAAAATAACACACAAAAAAATGGAACAAAAATTATTAAAAAGTTCGTGTCATTACATTCTTCCCCCCTTAATAAATTTTGTCCCCGAAATTTTATAGTGTATCCTCTGATGGGAAAAGGTATGGGTACTTCTGTCTCATAGAATCCCCCAGTTCCCACGTGGCTTCCTCACATTTTTGGTTCCTCCAAAACTCCTTAACAAGGTGGGTAGTCTTGTTGTGTAGAACCCGGTCTCTACGATCCAAGATCTCCACCGGCTTCTCCTTATAAGAGAGGTCATGTTCCAGTTGTACCACCTCTTGATTTAGTACATGTGAAGGGTTAGGTATGTACTTATTCAAGAGGGATACATGGAAGACATCATGAACTTGGGCTAGATTTGATGGAAGTGCAAGCTGATAGGCCCCTACTCCCACACGATCAAGAATTTCATAGGGGCCAATGTACTTAGGGCTGAGCTTCCCTTTCTTCCCAAACCTCATGACTCTCTTCCAAGGTGAAATTTGTAGAAAGAACTTTTCACCAACATCAAACCCCAAGTCCCTTAAACGATTGTTGACATAGATTTTTTTCGACTTTGAGCAGCCTTTATGTGTTGTTGAATGGAATGGACTTTTTCTGTCACCTCTTGCCCAAGATCAGGCCCAAGAAGCTTTCTCTCACCAACTTCATCCCAATAACTAAGAGTTTTACATCACTTCCCATAGAGAGCTTCATAGGGTACCATTGGAATCCTTGAGTGGAAGCTATTGTTCTAAGACAACTCAGATAATGGGAGATGTTGATCCCATCAACCTTTAAAATCCATTGAGAAAGTTCTCAGCTTGTCCTCGAGTGTTTGAAAAGTCCTTTCTGATTGGTCATCAGTTTAAGGGTGATAGGCCATACTGAAATTTGATTCAGTGCTCAGAGAATGTTGAAGACTTCTCCAGAATTTCTATGTGAACCTTAGATCACGATCAGACATGATGGAAAGTGGAAGTCCATTCAAACTTACCACTTACTTCACATAAATCCTGGGAAGTTGATCAAGATAGAAATCTTCCGAAATGGAGATAAAATGGGTAGCCTTGGTGAGACGGTCCACAATAACCCATATCACATTGTTTCCTTTGTAAGTTCTCAGAAGACCACTAACAAAGTCCATAGTGATATTGTCCCACTTCCATGCTGGTATGGGTAGAGGTTGCAATACCCCTTTAGGAAGTTGTTGCTCTGCCTTCACTTGCTGACATACTGGGAACCTTTAAGTGTAGTCAGCAATCTCCCTTTTCATATTATTCCACCAAAAATGGTCACGAACGTCCCTATACATTTTTGTTCTTCCAGGATGTATAGAGAAAGTTGAACTATGGGCTTCATCCATCAGCTCCTTCTTTATTTCTTGAATAGATGGAACACATAGTCTTGTATGAAATTTTAGCACACCTTCTTGATCAGTATTGAACTCAAGAAATTTCTCGTCCTTTAGAGTCTCCAACTTCTTCTTTAACGAAGGAAATTCTTTCTAAGTTTTCTTGATCATCTTTAGTAATGATGGTTGAGAAATAATTTGGGTTAGCGTTGATGATGTACCTTCTTTTATAATTCCCATGTCCAGTTTTACTAGGTCATTGATCAAAGGATCTCTTTGAATTCTCATAATGGACAAAACAACTGGGTCTTTCTTACTTAATGCATCAGAAACTTTGTTTGCTATTCCGGGATGACAATGAGTTAAAAAATAATAGTCTTTAATGAGTTCCAACAATCTCTTTTGTCTCGTGTTCAATTCCTTTTGTGTGAAAATATACTTCAAACTTTGATGGTCTATGTATATATCAAATTTCTCCCCATAAAGATAGTGCCTCTATATATTTAGAGAAAAAACGACCGCCGCCAGCTCTAGATCATGTGTAGGATAGTTCTGCTCATGAGTCTTCAAATGTCGATATACATATGCAATGAATTTTTCATTTTGCTTGAGGACGCACCCAATCCCTTTAAAATATGCATCACTAAAAATAAAGAATCCTTCTCCACTTGAGGGCAGAGTTAACACAGGTGCAGTAGACAATCTCTTCTTCAGCTCTTGGAAACTTTCCTAACACTCCTTTGTCCAGATGAACTTGACTCCTTTTCGAGTTAACTTGGTTAATGGGTTAGAAAGTCGTGAAAAGTTCTTCACAATCCTCCTATAATATCCAGCTAATTCAAGAAAACTGCAAATCTCAGTTATTGTTGTTGGTTGAGGCCACTCCTCTACAACTTTTGTCTTTGCAGGGTCAAGTATGATTCCTTTATTGGTTACAATGTTCCCCAAGAAAGAAACTTGTTGTAACCAGAATTCACATTTACTGAACTTTCCAAAAAGTATCTCCTTCTGTATAGTTTGAAAAATAACCCTTAGATGATCCTCATAATCTTCACAACTTTTGGAATATATCATAATATCATCATTAAAAACAACCACAAAGTTATCAAGGTAGTCCTTAAAGACTCTATTCACCAAATCCAAAAAAATAGGAGGTGCATTAGTAAGTCCGAAGGGCATAACAACAAACTCATAATGCCCATATCTTGATTGGAAGACGTTTTTTGGAATATCTTCTTTCTTCACCCTCAATTGATGATAACCAGATCGAAGATCAATCTTAGAGAAGAATTGAGCCCCACGAAGTTAGTCAAATAACTCATCAATTCTGGGAGGAGGGTCTTTGTTCTTTACTATGATTCCATTTAGTTCTCTATAATCAATGCAAAGCTGCATCGATCCATCCTTCTTCGTCACAAATAGAATAGGTGCTTCCCAAGGAGACACACTCGGACGAATAAACCCCTTAGTATAATGTCAAATTCCATCATGGTAATGACTACTAGATTTGTGATAATATTGTGTTCACTAAAGTAAATACTAGAGTTTCTAAACACTGAAGATGCATGGACCGTCCCACCAAGAGTCTTGACTAATAACTCTACTTTTAGAAAAATGGGGGTTGATTCTAAATTCTTTGCAAACGTGGAGGAAGTAAAGGAATGAGTAGAACCATAATCAAACAAAGTACTTTCTAGATTTGAGAGGACAACAAGATTACCTACTACCACATCATTCAGAGCTTCAACTTCAGCTGTTGTGATAGAAAAAGCACAGCGTTGATCCCTTTGCCTTTGCTGAGGCTGATAGTGGTTCCCTTCCACTGCCCTCAGATTCGGACAGTGATTGGCAAAGTGCCCATGTTGTCCACACTTGAAGAACTGGACATCAGGTAGGTCATGTGCTAACTTCCCCTTGTCGTTAGTGTTTGGAAGCTGAGGTTTCACCTCAGTATGATAATTCCTTAAAATGTGGCCATCTCTACCACACATGTAACACTTACAACTCTCGAGCAGGAAGTTCCCCAAATGCTTCTTCCCACATTTATTACACGTGGGAAGTTGTTCTTTTTTTCCTCCTATTCATTGATCTAAGCTCCTCCCTAAGCTTGGATCCTACGATCCCTTCTTGTCGTTTGATTTATGAGACCACTGCATCTCACCAAACTCTAGCTCAACTTTCATTGCACTCCACACAATCTTCTCATAGCTATCATAGTCTCGGTTGGCTAGATTCTTCAATAGATGAGGTCTTATCCCACCAAAGAATCTATCAAACTTACCATTTGGATCCATGACAAAGATAGAATTATATTGTGAAAGCCTTGTAAAGTTCATCTCGTAGCTTCCCACAAATTCATTCTCCCTCTACTTCAGCTCAAGAAACTCCTTCTCAATTCTTGTTCTCATGGAACAAGGGAAATAATTACTGAAAAATATCCCTATGAAATATTCCCACTCTATAGCTTCAACTTATACTCTTTGCCTGTAATGACCCAATCTTTTTGAGTAGTATATTAACTTACTCTTATTGATTTAATAAGATGTTAATGGTTAATGCAGAAAGAGGAGTCGATGGCTTCATCCAGTAGACTCAACCCTTACGAAGCCCACTTATCAGAGCTTGGGAAGGAGGTAGCATCTGTGGGCTTCGCTTTGGACCAAGCCCAAGCCGAGCTCCAGCGTGTCAAGCTTGAACGAAAACGCTTGCAGGAGAAGTTCAAGTTAGTGGAGATTTCTACTAGGGCAATGTTATCTGAGCCTCCCTCAGATTCTCTCACCATATCACACCTTACACTTAGGTCTTATGCCAGTGTTATAAGGGGCTATGTGATGAGACCCTAGTTTCCTTGTGTAATCCTCTCGGGTGAATAAATTGAGATTTCTTCCTTTAGTGATGTTTGTGAAATTTCAAATGCCTAGATAATTTTAGAATGTATTTTATTGATGAATTTTGAAAAAGGGATATTTTGAAATATTTATGTAAAACCTAAATAACTAATGATGTGTAATGATTTTCAAAAAATGGTCTTCTACAAAAGTGTTCATTAAGGAATTTGGAGTCTAATAAGATCAACTTAATTTTTGATGAATAGTAAATTATGAATAGTGATTTTACGCTTAGGATTAGTAATGTGACCAAATGGATTAGTAATTTTCACTTAAAGAAAGTTTTAATATAATTTAGACACCTTGGTTAAGTAATGTAATTCAATAAAATGGGTAAATAACGGTTTCATAAATTATTAATCAAGTATTAGTTTTTTTCGGATGAATAGTGTTTTTTTAATTAAAAATTTAATTAAAAATAATTAGAAAATTATTTTTATAAAAATGACTTTATTTTTGAACTCAGAGCATCGATATTATGTTAAGGTAATTTTTGGGGATTTTTCTGAAAAAAATGAATTTTCGATGAATAGTGTTTTTATTTAAAAATTAAATTAAAAATATTTAGAAAAATATTTTTATAAAATGGATTTCATTTTTGAAATCAGAGCATTGATATTTGGTTAAGGTGAAATTTTGGGATTATTCTGAGAAAGTTGAATTTTCAGTGAATAGTAAAAATACCTTTTTAGGGTTTCGGTATGTTTAATGACATCATAATGCTGTCATGATGATTTCATGAGATATTTTGAGGGTTGGCCGGCCAAGGGTGATGAATTATTGTTTTGGGGGCCCCATGTGGCCTAACTCCATGATAAATGCCAAGGGAGAGCCCATGGGTTTGAGAAAAGCACATGTGAGGTGTCCTTTGGCCATTAATGCTTTGTCCCCTCACTTTCCCTATAAATACCCATCCTTTCCTCCCTTGGTTTTCACTCCCAACTCTTCCCCAACGAAGTTCTGGTCTTCTTACCTTCCAAAGAGTCCTCCCAAGGTGCCCCCAAGCCCTCAAGGTCCAATCCTTTGAGTTTCAAGAGTCACGTTTTAAGGTAAGGGATCCGACCCCTCTCTTTCTTTTCGTGTAATCTCTTTTATGTCATTCCTTTTATGCTCCATGTGATTATGTGAGAGGATGTTATTTTATATTCCTCTTACTGACCTTTAATGTTTATATGATGAGAGATCCCCTCTTACTCTCATCATTTCGTTTTATGAAAGCTTAAGTGACGCCGTTAGGCTGCCGAATGTTTAAGTGATTCTTTCACCCTTCTCATTTTTTTTCAAGTTCGATTTTCATGTCAAATCTTTCAAGTTCCTTTTTATTATGATGGGGTATGATCTCTATATCTATCATACTGGTCTCTTATGATCATATGATGAGAGACCCTATTTTATTTGTCCAATTCATTTTTGTTGAAGTTTAAGTGACGCCGTTAGGCTGCCGAATTTTCATAAGAGAAATCAAATTTTTGTCTTCCTTCCATGTTTTTCGTTTCAATTGGTATGTCCTTGAAATTGCATCACCATGTCCATATATCCTTCTTATTCTGTCCCTTTACCTTTTCATGGGTCAATTATGATTGTTCAACCCATGTTCCCTCTCTTTTCAAAGTTTCTAAAACCTTGTAACATAGCCGTTATGCTGCAAAATTTTCGTCTCAAAATGCCTCTCTTTTCTCAAAATTATTTTATGTTATAAAGTGAATACTCAAAGCTCCTATTTCTAAAGGGGTATTCACATATATATAAAAATGATCTATTTTAAATTCTGGGATTTACATACATGATACCCGCTTTCCCTTTCCGTGGGTTTAAAGTAACGTAAAGATCATGTCTTTAAAGCAGTTTTTGAAACGTTATGATTATGAAATGAAACCCATTTGTTTTATGCTATATGGGTTATTTATGAAATGTTTGATGATGATATATGTGGCTCACATGAAAATAAAGACAAATTTAAGGGTGCGCCCTGATAGCGCTCCAATGCATTGGGTAAAGACTTAATCTCTAGAGATGACCATTTTAACGACGCCTTGGTGAATAACCTTGGTAATTTTTAACGACACCTTGGGGATGGACCTTGGTGAAACGAAACGATTGTCAATATTAAATGTTTTAGCCACATCTTCAAATTATGAAAAATGATTATTTTTATTATGATGTACCTCATGATTTCTTTCTCATACCTTAAAGTTCTTTTCATGTCCTTATTGAAGTATCTCAAGTTCACTTGTAAAATGTTTCTCTTGTTTCCCTTACTGGGCCTTCTGCTCACCCTTTCTTTTGATGCATGTCCCCAGGTTATGAGATGCATAATGAACATAGGATGAACTAAAGGAGAAGCCTTTCAAGTGTTTAAGAAGAATGTTTTTATGTTTTTTTTATGTATTATGATCCTTGTTTCCAAGACACTAAACCTTAACGATCCTCAGTTCCGTGTAATGAAATGAAAGTTTATGTTATAAAATGGCGGGATGCTATAGTTGGTATCAAAGGATGGTTTAGTTATTTGTGGAAATTAGGATATAAAAACTTTAGGAAGAACCCTATAGAAAAGTTTAAATATAGGAAAACTTCCTGGTATTTTGGTAAGTATTGAGTAAGTGGTTTATCAAACAAATACATCCCTGTCTGGATACGAGTAGGTAGAGGCGGCTCTGGCACAGATGTACATAGGGGTAAAACCCGAAAACACCGCTTTGAGCTAGACTCGAACGGGAACTGGTGCACGATAATGGGCCTTGCTGCACTCTTGGTTACGACACTCCCGGGGGATATGTTTGGTTAATCACAAGCTTTCTATGAATCATTATGAAGGAATTATAGAAAAGTGTAATTGTCTAAGCATTAAGTCTTAGTTAAAAGATTCATAAATGAAATAAGTTTCTTACTAAGGTTTTATTATTTTAGAAAATGGCGGGCAATAGGAGGAACTGTGCCGATGGTGACCGCAATGCACCATGTGCTGACGGCCCTCCGATGGAAGCCGGAATGGAAACATTCATGCGAATGATGAACCAACTGACTCAAGTTATGAGTAATAACTTGAATCAAGCTGAGAGGCCGACCACACCACGAAGGGAACAACACTCTGTTGAGTCCTTCATGCGTCAACGACCGCCAACATTCAGTGGATCTACTGACCCATTGGTTGCGGAACAATGGATAAGCTCCATTGAAAAGATCTTCTCTGTACTGCACTGTTCGGAACAAGAAAAAGTCACCCTTGCTGTTTACCGCCTAGAGGGAGAAGCTGATCAGTGGTGGTCACTGATCAAAAACACGAAGCCACGAGGAGAGATGGAAGCTATGGAGTGGGAAGAATTTCGGGGGATTTTCTTTAACAAGTATTTCCCTCGTTCCATGAGAACGAGAATGGAGAAAGAGTTTCTCGAGCTGAAGCAGAAGGAGAACGAATCTGTCGGAAGCTACGAGATGAACTTCACAAGGCTTTCCCGTTATACCTCAAGCTTTGTCATGGACCCTAATGGGAAGGTTGATAGATTCTTTGGCGGACTACGACCTCATCTGCGGAAGAATCTAGCCAACAGGGACTATGATAGCTATGAAGAAATAGTTCGAAGTGCTATGAAAGTCGAGCTGGAGTTTGGTGAGACACAGTGGTCTCATAAGCCAAATGAAAAGAAGAGATCGTTGGATCCCAGTTTAGGGAAGTCTTTTGATCAGGGAAGAGGTGGAAAGCAAATGCAACTTACCACATGCACTAAATGTGGGAAGAATCATCTGGGGAACTGCTTGAACGGAAGTGGCAAGTGCTACAAGTGTGGAAGAGGAGGCCATATTTCTCGGAATTGTCATAGTGAGGTGAAGCCTCAGCTTCCCAACACTAACGACAGAGGAAAGATGGTTCTAGCCCTACCCGAAGTCACATGCTTCAAGTGTGGACAGCTTGGGCACTTTGCTAACCAATGTCCCAATCCGAGGGCGGTGGAGGGGAATCACCACCAACCTCAGCAGAGGCCAAGAGAACAAGGTCGTGCTTTCGCTATCACAACAACTGAAGTTGAAGTTCCGAACGATGTTGTAGCAGGTACTCTTGTTGTCCTCTCAAAACTAGCAAGTGCTTTATTTGATTCTGGTTCTACGCATTCCTTTATTTCTTCCAAGTTTGCAAAGAATATAGAATCAATCCCCGAATTGCTTGAGGTAGAGTTGTCAGTCAAGACTCCAAGTGGGATTATTCATGCATCAAAAGTGTTTAGAGACTCTAGTGTTTACTTTGGTGAGCACAATCTTATCGCAAATCTAGTAGTCATTCCCATGATGGAATTCGACGTTATACTAGGGATGGACTGGCTCTCAAAGTATAATGCTAAGATCAAATGCAGAAGTAAGGAAATCTCAGTAGTATTGAATGAACGACCTACAGTTATCTTCCGTGGAGAGATATCCCGAACTGATCCCTATCTAGAAGCACCTCCTATAGCTTTCTTTATGGAGTTAATCGGTGATGAGGAAGAAGGGAAAGGGAGCATACAAATTGAAGATGTTCCGATTGTTCAGGAATACATGGATGTATTTCCTGAGGAGTTACCTGGACCTCCCCCAGAAAGAGAGGTAGAGTTCTCCATTGAACTCGTACCTGGGTCTCAACCGATATCAAAGACTCCGTATAGAATGGAAAATGTGGAGCTAGAAGAGTTAAAGAAACAACTCCAAGACTTGTTGGAGAAGGGGTTTATCCGACCGAGTGTGTCTCCTTGGGGAGCACCAGTTCTCTTTGTGAAGAAGAAGGATGGATCAATGCGGCTATGCATTGATTATAGAGAACTGAACGGGATCACAGTGAAGAACAGATACCCTCTACCAAGAATTGATGATTTATTTGACCAACTTCGTGGGGATCAATTCTTCTCTAAGATTGACCTTTGATCTGGTTATCATCAACTGAGGGTGAAGAAGGAAGATATTCCAAAGACTGCCTTCCGATCAAGATATGGGCATTATGAGTTTACTGTTATGCCCTTCGGCTTGACTAATGATCCTGCTATTTTCATGGATTTGATGAATAGAGTCTTTAAGGACTACCTTGATAACTTTGTGGTAGTTTTTATTGATGATATTTTGATATATTCAAAAAGTCGTGAGGAGCATGAAGATCATCTGATGGTTGTTTTGAAAACTTTACGGAAGGAGAGGCTCTTTGGGAAGTTCAGCAAGTGTGAGTTTTGGTTACAACAAGTGGCTTTCTTGGGGCACATCGTAACCAATGAAGGAATCTCGGTTGACCTTGCAAAGACAATGGTTGTGGAGGAGTGGCCTCAACCCACAACAGTAACTGAGATTCGTAGTTTCCTTGGCTTAGCGGGATATTATAGGAGGTTTGTGAAAAACTTTTCACGGCTTTCTAATCCACTAACTAAGTTGACTCGAAAAGGGGTTAAGTTCATCTGGACAAAGGAATGCGAGGAAAGTTTCCAAGAGCTGAAGAAGAGATTGGTTACTGCACTGGTGATAACACTACCCTCTATCGGAGAAGGATTCGTTATTTTTAGCGATGCATCTCTGAAATGGCTTGGGTGCGTCTTCATGCAAAATGACAAAGTAATTGCTTATGCATCTCGACAGTTGAAGATTCATGAGCAGAATTATCCTACGCATGATCTAGAGCTGGCGGCAGTTGTTTTTGCTCTAAAGATATGGAGGCACTATCTTTATGGGGAGAAATGTGATATATACACTGACCACCAAAGTCTAAAGTATATTTTCACTCAGAAAGAATTGAACATGAGACAAAGGAGATGGTTGGAGCTTATTAAAGACTATGATTGTTCAATTCATTATCACCCTGGAAGAGAAAACAAAGTCGCGGATGCGTTAAGCGGGAAAGATCCTGTTGTTCTGGCAACAATGAGGATCCTGGGAGATCCCTTGATTAAAGATCTAGTAAAACTGGACATGGGAATTATAAGGAAAGGGACATCATCAACCCTATCCCAAATGATTTCTCAACCTTCATTACTAGAGAAGATCAAGAAGGCTCAAAAAGAAGATCCTTTGCTGCAGGATAAGTTCGAGGCTGTAAAGGATGGGAAGTTCCCTGATTTCAATATTGATCAAGAAGGTGTATTGAAATTTCGTACAAGACTATGTGTTCCATCTATTCCGGAGATAAAGAAAGAACTGATGGATGAAGCTCATAGCTCTACTTTCTCTATACATCCGGGAAGCACTAAGATGTATAGAGACCTTCGTGATCATTATTGGTGGGATAACATGAAGAGGGAGATTGCCGATTACACTACAAGGTGCCTGGTGTGTCAGAAAGTAAAGGCAGAAAGACAACTTCCTAAGGGGGTATTACAACTGCTACCCATACCAGTATGGAAGTGGGATAATATCACCATGGACTTTGTAACTGGTCTCCCAAAAACATCCAAAGGAAACAATGCGATATGGGTTATTGTTGACCGTCTCACCAAGAAAGCCCATTTTATCTCTATTCGGGAAGATTTATCTCTAGATCAGCTTGCCAAGATATACGTGAAGGAAGTGGTAAGGCTGCATGGGGTACCACTATCCATCGTATCTGATCGTGACCCAAGATTCACATCAAAATTCTGGAGAAGTCTTCAGCATGCTCTGAATACTGAATTGAATTTTAGTACGGCCTATCATCCTCAAACTGATGGCCAATCTGAAAGGACTATTCAGACACTCGAAGACATTTTCATATTATGCTCAATGGAATTTAAAGGTGGATGGGATCAACACCTCCCATTAGTGGAGTTCTCCTATAACAACAGCTTCCATTCGAGTATTCAGATGGCACCCTATGAAGCTCTATATGGAAAGCGGTGTAGAACTCCTACTTGTTGGGATGAAACTGGTGAGAGGAAGCTTCTTGGGCCTGATCTCGTGCAAGAGATGACAGAACAGGTTCTTTCCATCCAACAACACATAAGGGCTGCTCAGAGTCGGCAGAAGAGCTATGCTGACAATCGTCGAAGAGACTTGGAGTTTGGGGTGGGTGACAAAGTCTTCCTTCGAATCTCTCCATGGAAGAGAGTCATGCGGTTTGGGAAGAAAGGGAAGCTCAGCCCTAGGTACATTGGCCCCTATGAAATCCTTGATCGCATAGGAGCAGTGGCCTATCGTCTAGCACTTCCACCGAACCTAGCTCAAGTTCATGATGTCTTCCATGTATCTCTCTTGAGGAAGTACATACCTGACCCTTCGCATGTACTGAACCCAGAGGTGGTACAACTTGAACATGACCTCTCTTATGAAGAGCAGCCAGTGGAGATCTTAGACCGTAGAGACAAGGTCCTACGAAACAAGACTACCCACCTTGTGAAAGTGTTGTGGAGGAATCATAAATATGAAGAGGCGACTTGGGAGCCTGAGGAAACAATGAAGCAAAAGTACCCTCACCTTTTCGACTAGGCCTCAAGTGTAAATTTCGGGGACGGAATTTCTTAAGGGGGGAAGAATGTAACGACCCAATCTTTTTGAGTAGTATATTAACTTACTCTTATTGATTTAATAAGATGTTAATGGTTAATGCAGAAAGAGGAGTCGATGGCTTCATCCAGTAGACTCAACCCTTACGAAGACCACTTATCAGAGCTTGGGAAGGAGGTAGCATCTGTGGGCTTCGCTTTGGACCAAGCCCAAGCCGAGCTCCAGCGTGTCAAGCTTGAACGAAAACGCTTGCAGGAGAAGTTCAAGTTAGTGGAGATTGCTACTAGGGCAATGTTATCTGAGCCTCCCTCAGATTCTCTCACCATATCACACCTTACACTTAGGTCTTATGCCAGTGTTATAAGGGGCTATGTGATGATACCCTAGTTTACTTGTGTAATCCTCTCGGGTGAATAAATTGAGATTTATTCCTTTAGTGATGATTGTGAAATTTCAAATGCCTAGATAATTTTAGAATGTATTTTATTGATGAATTTTGAAAAAGGGATATTTTGAAATATTTATGTAAACCCTAAATAACTAATGATGTGTAATGATTTTCAAAAAATGGTCTTCTACAAAAGTGTTCATTAAGGAATTTGGAGTCTAATAAGATCAACATAATTTTTGATGAATAGTAAATTATGAATAGTGATTTTACGCTTAGGATTAGTAATGTGACCAAATGGATTAGTAATTTTCACTTAAAGAAAGTTTTAATATAATTTAGACACCTTGGTTAAGTAATGTGATTCAATAAAATGGGTAAATAACGGTTTCATAAATTATTAATCAAGTATTAGTTTTTTTCGGATGAATAGTGTTTTTTTAATTAAAAATTTAATTAAAAATAATTAGAAAATTATTTTTATAAAAATGACTTTATTTTTGAACTCAGAGCATCGATATTATGTTAAGGTAATTTTTGGGGATTTTTCGGAAAAAAATGAATTTTCGATGAATAGTGTTTTTATTTAAAAATTAAATTAAAAATATTTAGAAAAATATTTTTATAAAATGGATTTCATTTTTGAAATCAGAGCATTGATATTTGGTTAAGGTGAAATTTTGGGATTATTCTAAGAAAGTTGAATTTTCAGTGAATAGTAAAAATACCGTTTTAGGGTTTCAATATGTTTAATGACATCATAATGATGTCATGATGATGTCATGAGATATTTTGAGGGTTGGCCGGCCAAGGGTGATGAATTATTGTTTTGGGGGCCCCATGTGGCCTAACTCCATGATAAATGCCAAGGGAGAGCCCATGGGTTTGAGAAAAGCACATGTGAGGTGTCCTTTGGCCATTAATGCTTTGTCCCCTCACTTTCCCTATAAATACCCACCCTTTAATCCCTTGGTTTTCACTCCCAACTCTTCCCCAACGAAGTTATGGTCTTCTTACCTTCCAAAGATTCCTCCCAAGGTGCCCCCAAGCCCTCAAGGTCCAATCCTTTGAGTTTCAAGAGTCACGTTTTAAGGTAAGGGATCCGACCCCTCTCTTTCTTTTCGTGTAATCTCTTTTATGTCATTCCTTTTATGCTCCATGTGATTATGTGAGAGGATGTTATTTTATATTCCTCTTACTGCCCTTTCATGTTTATATGATGAGAGATCCCCTCTTACTCTCATCATTTCGTTTTATGAAAGCTTAAGTGATGCCGTTAGGCTGCCGAATGTTTAAGTGATTCTTTCACCCTTCTCATTTTTTTTTCAAGTTCGATTTTCATGTCAAATCTTTCAAATTCCTTTTTATTATGTTGGGGTATGATCTCTATATCTATCATACTGATCTCTTATGATCATATGATGAGAGACCCTATTTTATTTGTCCAATTCATTTTTGTTGAAGTTTAAGTGACGCCGTTAGGCTGCCGAATTTTCATAAGAGAAATCAAATTTTTGTCTTCCTTCCATGTTTTTCGTTTCAATTGGTATGTCCTTGAAATTGCATCACCATGTCCATATATCCTTCTTATTCTGTCCCTTTACCTTTTCATGGGTCAATTATGATTGTTCAACCCATGTTCCCTCTCTTTTCAATGTTTCTAAAACCTTGTAACATAGCCGTTATGCTGCAGAATTTTCGTCTCAAAATGCCTCTCTTTTCTCAAAATTATTTTATGTTATAAAGTGAATACTCAAAGCTCCTATTTCTAAAGGGGTATTCACATATATATAAAAATGATCTATTTTAAATTCTGGGATTTACATACATGATACCCGCTTTCCCTTTCCGTGGGTTTAAAGTAACGTAAAGATCATGTCTTTAAAGCAGTTTTTGAAACGTTATGATTATGAAATGAAACCCATTTGTTTTATGCTATATGGGTTATTTATGAAATTTTTGATGATGATATATATGGCTCACATGAAAATAAAGACAAATTTAAGGGTGCGCCCTAATAGCGATCCAATGCATTAGGTAAAGACTTAATCTCTAGAGATGACCATTTTAACGACGCCTTGGTGAATAACCTTGGTAATTTTTAACGACACCTTGGGGATGGACCTTGGTGAAATGAAACGATTGTCAATATTAAATGTTGTATCCACATCTTCAAATTATGAAAAATGATTATTTTTATTATGATTTACCTCATGATTTCTTTCTCATGCCTTAATGTTCTTTTCATGTCCTTATTGAAGTATCTCAAGTTCACTTGTAAAATGTTTCTCTTGTTTCCCTTACTGGGCCTTCTGCTCACCCTTTCTTTTGATGTATGTCCCCAGGTTATGAGATGCATAATGAACATAGGATGAACTAAAGGAGAAGCCTTTCAAGTGTTTAAGAAGAATGTTTTTATGTTTTTTTTATGTATTATGATCCTTGTTTCCAAGACACTAAACCTTAACGATCCTCAGTTCCGTGTAATGAAATGAAAGTTTATGTTATAAAATGGCGGGATGCTATATTTCCTCGTGTTTTTGATTAGTTCCCACCACTGATCAGCTTCTCCCTCTAAGTGATAGATAGTCAGGGTGACCTTCTCTAGCTCTGAACAATGTAGCACATAAAAGATCTTCTCTATAGAGCTGATCCATTGTTCAACAATAAATGGGTCAGTCGATCCACTGAAGGTTGGTAGTTGTTGACACATAAAGGACTAAACAAGAATGTTGTTCCCTTTGCGGTGAGATCGGTCTCTCAGCTTGATTCATGTTATTTCCCATAACTTGAGTCAGTTGGTTCATCATTCGCATGAATGTTTCCAATCCAAATTCCATCAGAGGGTCGTCAGCACACGGTCCATTGCAGTCACCATTTTCACGGTTCCTCCTATTTCACGCCA
This sequence comes from Viscum album, assembly GCA_963277665.1. Lineage (NCBI taxonomy): Eukaryota > Viridiplantae > Streptophyta > Magnoliopsida > Santalales > Viscaceae > Viscum > Viscum album. Next base: position 913,161,276 of record OY728164.1, on the reverse strand, counting down.
TTTTCTAAAATAATAAAACCTTAGTGAGAAACTTATTTCATTTTTGAATATTTTAACTATAAAGGATTTTATGTCTTGAAACTTAATTCTTAAACAATTAAATTTCTATATAATTCTTTCATAAGATTCATAAAAAGCTTACGATTAACCAAACATATCCCCCAGGAGTGTTGTAACCAAGAGTGCATTAAGGCCCATTGTTGTACACCCATTACTGTTTGAGTCTAGCTCAAAGCAGTGTTCTCGGTTTTTACCCTTATGTACATCTATGCTAGAGCCGCCTCTACCTGCTCGTATCCAGACAGAGATGTATTTGTTTGATAAACCACTAACTCTATACTCACCAAAATACAAGGATGTTTTACTATATTTAAACATTTCAATAAGGTTTTTCCTAAATTTTTCATAGCATAATTTCCATAAATAACTAAACTATCCTTTGATACCAACTATGGCATCCCGCCTTTTTATTACATAACTTTTCATTACATTTTACAAACAGAGGATCTTTAAAGTCTAGTGTCTTGGAAATCAGGATCATAATACATGAAAACAACATAAAACATTCTTCTAATCCACTCATAAGGCTTCATAATAAGTTCATATTATGTTAAATTACTGCTTCTCATATCCTGGAGACATACATCATAGAAAAGGGTGAGCAAAAGGCTAAGTAAAGAAAACAAGTGAAACGGTTGACATGTGATCTTGAGAAATATTAATAAGAACATGATAAAAGTTATAAAGGCACGAGAAAAAAATAATAGGAATATCATAATAAATAGAACATGCATAATAACTTGAATATGTGGATAAAACATTTTATTTAGACATTCATGAACATATCACTAAGGTTTATCCCCGAGGTGTTATAAAATTATGAAGGATATTCACCAAGGTATCGTGAAACTTGTCATCTCTAGAGATTAATTCTTTACCCAATGCATTAGAGCACTATTAGGGTGCACCGTTAATATGTCTTTACATTCATGTGATCCACATAGATCATAATCAAACATTTCATAAATAACCCATAGAGAATAAAACAAATGGGTTTAATTTCAAAAATCGCGACGTTTTAAAAGTTCTAAAAAAATAAGATCATTATATCATTTATAACCCATGGAAAGGGAGTGAGGGTTATATGTATGTACATTACATAATAAAATATATCATTTTTATATATTTATGAATACCCATAGAAACGAAATAGGTCTGGGTATTCACATAAATAAACAAGATGATTTCTTGAGAGAAAGAGATAGAAATTTTGAGACGAAATTTCTACAGCATAACGGCTATATAACATCGTTTTATAAAATAATAAAAAGAGAGGGTACAGGGGTAACCCACTCATAAATAACTCATAATACAATATAAATACATAATAACATAGAGATAATAACATGGTATGGATATTTTAATGACATACCAGAAGAAAAGGAAACTTGAAAGGAAAGAGAAGATGCAATTCCTTTTACGAAAAATTCGACAGCCTAATGACGTCACATAAAAATTTAGAAAACGAATTGATGAGAGAAGAAAGGGTATCTCCACAATTATACATGAAATGGAAAGAAATGAGAACATATAAGAACATACCCTTGAAAAAAATAAATGGAAAATAGAAGACACAACATAAAGCAAGTCATGGCTTAAAAGAAGACAGTGAAAGGATCCCTTACCTTAATGAGTAACTTCAAAAGTTTGAAAGTCGGGACCTTGGGAGGATTGAGAGAACCTTGGGAGTACTCCTTGAGAGGTAAGAAGACCAGACCTTCGAATAGGATGATTTTGGAATGAAATGAATGAGGTAAATGACTTCGTATTTATAGGAAAAGTGAGTGAATAAATTATTAATTTACAAGGGACACCTTATCAGTGGTATTGGAACAACCATGGGATTTCCCTTGGTATTTTCCGATGGTATTGGGAACTTGGGACACCTCATAGAATATATCACTATTCATAAGTATACCAGAAGTCTTGCATCATTATTACATCATAAATGAAGTCATTAAACACCAGAAACTCAAAACTGCATTTTTACTCTTCACTGACAATTCAACTATTTTGGTAATATCCCAAAAATTCATCCTAACCTAATATCGATGCTCTGAATTCAAAAATGAAGTCCATTTTTTGAAAATAATTTTTTAATTATTTTTTATTTAATATATAAATAATAAACTCTATCCACCCGAAAAAACTAATACTTAACCAATAATTTCTGAAACAGTTATTTACCTATTTTATTGAATCACATTACTCAATCAAGGTGCCTAAATTAGATTAATAATTTATTAAGTGATGTTACTTAATCCATTTGGTCACATTACTAATCATAAGCGTAAAATCACTATTCATAATTTACTATTCACCAAAAATTATGTTGATCTTATTAGGCTCTAAATTTCATTCTGAACATAACTGTAGAAGTCCATTTTTTGAAAATAATTACATATTTTTAATTATTTAAGTTTTACATAAATATTTTAAAATATCCTTTTTCCAAAATTAATCAATAATATACATCCTATATTTATCCGGACATTTTAGATTTACCAACTTCACCAAGAAGAAATTACAATTTTATTTATATCAAAGGGTTAAAAAATGCAGCTAAGGTCTCATTACATAGCCCCTTAAAACACCAGAATAGGACCTAAGTGTAAGGTGTGCTAAGGTGATAGAATCCTGGGGGAGGCTCGACCAAAATTTCCCGAGTGGTGATTTCTATTAGCTTGAACTTCTCCCGAAGGTGATTATGTTCTAGCTTCACAAGATGAAGTTCGACTTGGGTTTGGTCTAGTGAGAAGCCCGGTGGTGCTGCCATGTTTCCAAGTTCCTGCAGATGGGCTTCGATCAGCCTGAGACTACTGGATGAGGCCATCAAATCTTTTTTCAGTATTAACATCACTTGTATTTATAGAAAATAATTACAACATTTAGTTTCCAATGGTCAAATTGACCAATGGTCATATAACTGTCAAAACACAATGGTATCATTTTAATTATACACATGTCATTAAATCAATGAAATAGTTTTGTTGAGTATAAAATTAAATAACACACAAAAAAAGGAAACAAAAATTATTAAAAAGTTTGGGTCATTACACTATGAATATCATAGAGTGCTCACCAAAGATTAAATGTCACCCAAATTTTAAGGAAAACACTACTTCATATAACTTCAAGTCATGAGTGCCATAGCTATTCTCATTGAGTAATAAATACATTGAATCAAATGATAAAATTTTACTACTTTCATCATGAAATACTGTAGGCCTAGATTTGAAGAATCAAAAAAATTCCTTAAACATTTACCCATCCTCTTGAAAATAATGAACTTGGTAAACAATCAACTTCTTGTTCAGGTAGTTGAATTCTACCTGTCACTGATCTATCTAGATGAATACCTATTTATTCCTTGTCGAATCTTTAAAAAGTGTCATATTTGGTGAGAAATTAGATAGAAACATCCAATAACAGCTTTCATGACCATGGGAATTATGAACCTATTTCATATCCTTGGTCACTTCTCAATAAAAAACTTCCTCGGTCATTGATTGGTCCACTTCCAAAACCTTCATAAAAGAATTCAATTCCATGAGAATTCACATACCATTCCCAAAAAAATACAGTTATACATCTTTCCATCAATTTTATTTTTTTAAGAATATGTTATATAACACTAATATAACTGGCATGATCCTCCACTGACGATAAGTATATAAGGATTTTTCGAATGAAAATGAACATTAATTTCTCGAATAAGTCATGGAATTTAGGCTTTATGAACCCCAATAACAAAAATAGTGAATTATTAACATTTTATGGATTGAACTAAACCTGTAAGTGCCCATATCTTCATTGGAAGGAAATAATAAAAAAATCTCCCCCTTTGCCCACATTTTTTGATACCTAAACCATAAATAAATCATTAAAAACCAATTGGTACCCTTATACTGGTTGAAAAAATCATTTATTTTTGGAAGGGGGTAATAGTTCTTGATTTTCACCAAATTCAAAATTTGATATTCTACAAATATACTGAGTAGTATATCCACTTTCATGAAGAATAATATTATATCACCCAAAGTAGATACATTGTGTTAAATGAATCCATTCAACTGAAAATTATTTAGGGGTTGATAGGTGGTTATTAAATCTATCTCTGCTCTGATAAACCATTGAGAACTGTGCTAGAATTTTGATCAGAAATTTAGTTCTTAATATGATACAATTGATAGTAGTTCTTCATAAATCCTTATGATTTCATTGAAATAGAGTCTTGTAAGGTGCTCAAAGGGTGGGTCTTATCTTGTTTCTAAGAAATGATTAGACATATTAGGATAGTCAATGATTACCTATATAACATCGTTCATCCTTGGAGTCTTTGGTAGTTTAGTGGATAATACCATTGTATCTTTATCTCAATTAAACATAGGTATATTAATTGGTTGTTTGACTCCCTTAGTTTTTTGTCTTTTCCCCTTTACCTAATGTCATATAAAACATCTCGAAACATAGTCTGTAGTTTCCCACATCATACCATCCAACTATAATGTTCTCTTAAATCCATATACATCATTATGTTCTATAGTGTATAGTGATATTTTAGCTATTTGATATATCTATCTATTTTATAATAAAATATGGTATAAATGGACACATTATATCCTTATAAACCCCAAAACTCCATGTATATAAATATATAATGTTTTTTCAATTATCAATTAGTTACTACATTAATATTACTTTTCAAGTTCATATCATCCTGATAAAAATTCTCTTTCATTTATTGTCATCACAGTTTATTAGATTCTTAGAAAAGGAAGGTTGGATCCCCTTGAATTGAAATCACAATTTTCTAGATATCCATATATGGGACCCTTTTTAATCCTATAGGCAAGATCTCCATGTTCTCTTCTACAAAATGAATAACCAAACTTCTTTAACTTCTCTACGAGGTTGTGTAATAATAAATCATAATCTTTTAGTAGTTCTAACATTTTTATTTTCCTCATATTGAGATCATTCTAAGTGATGATATACTTAACACTATTTTTATGTTTATATATCTCACTCCATTAACTATCAATGACATTTATCATTATTTTCAAAGAAATAATTATGAATTATAGATTATTTTCATGAGTTTGATAGTTCTATTAATGGATTTTTAATTACATCGATTCATAGTCAGTCACACTATCATTATTCATAAAGAAATAGTGAATTCCTTTCTATGATGGATCACTAAAAATTAGAAACCTTTCTTATATGATGTAATATTCTAAACTAATTAATTAATCAGACTTATCCTCAAATCATGAAAATATTCCTCAAATTCCCATGACATGGTTAATTTAACCCTTTTATTAGCAATCTTGCCCAACATGTTGGCCAACTGAGTGAAATATTAAAAAGGCAATGGAAGTAACATGTTAATACTATGAAACCAAGGATCTTTATTATATTTTTTGGTGTATAAAACTCTTTAACTACCTTTTTATTTTAAGGGGTGATAGATATTACTACCTTGGACACAATATGTCCATGAAATGAATCATCATTGATTCAAAATTAGAACATACTATAATTCCCATATAATTTCTTTTTTTTATTATCGTTAGAATTTATTGTATATGAATCTAATGGTCTTCATAAATATTAGATTATATCAACATATAATAAATGAATAAAACCAAAAAATTATCCAGATAATCCTTAACTCTATTCATTGTATCTATAAATATAGAATGTTCATTAGCCAATCCAAAATGAATTACCATATACTCATAACGTCCAAATGATTTTTGAAAAGTTGTAATTATTTTATCGTCATTATTCATCCTTAAATAATGATAACCATAGATAAGATCAGTATTTGAAAAGTATGTGACAACTTAAAGTTGATAAAATGAGTCATAAATGTGTGTGGGATGGAATACTTATTAATTATAATAATGGAATTGATCTCACAATTTAAATTACAAAACATATCATATATAAACATTACATCTTAATATATGAATATTAATTAAAAAATATAATGATATATGCTAGAATTGTTAAGGTCTACTTATTTTGGAAACTTGAACATGTGGAAAACTCATCCATAAGTGAGCTACGCCATCTCCCACTATGTTCTTCACAACTATAACACATCTTTTTAAAATAATACATAATCAAATTCATAATAACCTTGGGAATGAAACACAAGAAAGAGTGATATCATGTGCTCAATAAGGGTAAAAAAGGTAGATATCAATATATCATGAGCATATGGTTAGTAGAAAATTATAACAATATTTAAAAATGATACCCTGTATATAATATATAATAAAATTGAGTCATGGAATAAATCATCGATGTTCTTGATACATAAATCATAATGGAATCAAAGTACATGAACCTTAATAATGTACCAATTGAATAAGGTATAGATATTTTTCATACACATAATCATAGAAATTCATTTCCATAATAATTCAAGGATAATATCCAAGAGTATCATTATAATATGGCTTCTCTCCCAAAACCATTACAGTATTCAAGGATCAATCCAAAGAATATAATAGTGGATAGAGTCTCATACTAATCTAGGTTCACTTAACTCTGTAGTCGTATTTATCCTATGAGGTATCAGTGTTTAGCCAATTCATTTGAGAGAGAGATATATACCACCTATCACATAATGAAAATCCAACATATGTTTTCTAAAATAAAATAAAATAATAATCATATAAAAACATTAAAATAATTTTATTTTAAAAACATTTCATAATATTATAACCTATGTAAAAGAAATATTTTTTATAATCATTTCACCATTCCCTCGTAGCATGACTTGTGGTAAAAGAACTAGGTTTAATAGTAATTTTTCCATTTTATAACCCCTTGAATAGAAAAGGGTTTCATTAAAATATTTTCATCATAATCAAAATCTAATTAAGAGAAAGAATAATAATGGTATCCTTGGTTCATATCCAAATAAAGTAATAACTTACATCAAAAGAAAATAAATTATTTTCAAAAATCCCTCATAACATTTCTTGAGGAAAATAGCCTTTCCACTTTGATAAAAAAATTTAAAACATAAAAAAAATTCAAGTCATTTTCATTGAATATAAAATTGATAACAAATAATTTAATCTTCAAATAAAAAAATGGTCATTATGGTGGTAAACTTAATTCTTTATGTATATTTTAAAATAAATATTATTTTCACATTTTCATAAAAATACCAACGATCCTTGTTTTGAATACAATATGAAGATTACTTTTTAATAAATTTTGAAAAATTCAAAAAAGGGTATAAATTTTTCTAATAAATCCTTGGTGGAATTTAATAAAAAATTTAAAACTTTTTTATATGACACAAATATCGAATAAAATGGGATTTTGACTGAAAAGATAAATAAAGAGAATTATCTAAAAATCAATATTTTGAACTCTAGAGTTATAAGGGGAGTAAAATAAACAGAAAACATGTATTCTCATGACATAACCAGAGGATAATAATATTCATGAGTTTATTGATATTTGGATCATTATATTTCATATTGGTTTCATAATCCTGAATTTCCTTGATAATCAATGAGATTTTATCATAAAACCTTTACCATTTTAGTAGCATTGACTCATAATCCAGATGAATTAATTACATTCAATGAAACATTATATATAATGGAAAGAAATAAAATCGATGTATTATGTATAAATGGATCTTTATATGAACCTCATAAAATAATATAAGTGCATAATATAACATACGTCTCAAAGAAAGAAAATTGAGAAAAAAAATTCTTATTATAAGTTTCGACAAACATTGTTTAAATTAAAGCCTCAAATTTCATAAATATAAGTTTTTTATAAATATAAAAAAATAAAAATTAATATATATATCATACCATATATGATTTATTTATCACCTTTTATTACCCGATTATTAATAAGTCCATTTTAAAGTCTCTTTTTGGGTAATAACTACATTGTTTTACATGTGTGTTTTGATTTTTTATTTTTGGTACCCTTAATTTTATCATGTTTAAAAAATATAAAAAATTATAAAAATGATATAAATATCATGTATATATAATTTTATATGTATCTATTACAATCCATAAAAATTAATGATAGAAAATTAAATACATTATTCATGGAGATGGTAGGTCTTACGTACGAATGAACGTTGTTTCCATTTTCGTGACCGATTGAAAGAAATAAAGGTAAATAATATATTAAAATTATAGAATCATTTTTATTTCATTTATATCAAATATTTTAATTAAACCTATCTTTATTACATTCCATGTAATGTGTGAATGAATAAAATTTCTTCCTGAGGAGGTAGTTCCCCATAGACACGAGTGACATTATCATATTCCCCCAGAAAAAAATTAAGAAGCTATATAATATTTAATAATTAAATTGGTAAAAAGGTCCTAAATATCATATATAAAAATTTTATACATCATTATATCAAGACATTAGATGATATTATGGATAATGAATAATATCGGTTCGCAAGCTGGTAGTCCACCGTACACACGATCGACGGGTTCATTTCCCATTTGATGGAGGTAGAGATGGATAGAGGTTAAAAAATTAGCATAATAAAATCTAATTTTATTTTATATACTAGTGTTATTATATCAGCATAGTTGAATGAATTTTAATGTATTTTTATGAATATGTAAAGAATAGATAGTGAAAAAAATACCTCTTCTTTGGAACCCCTATTTAGGTTTATGCAAAGCCTTTCTACATTGTCTTTCTGATCTCACCAAGAAATATAGAATTTGGGGATGTATTTTAGGAAGAGTTTATTTATATTATTGCATGAACCAAATTGATTTATATGTTTTAATAGGAGAGGATAATGGGTGGGATTTTATAATTGTGGGAGGGGACACACTTGGAATTATAGAAAAGAATAAAGTGTACCAAAATTTTGTACATCCCATAAGGTTTTAAAATAGATAATTCATAAACCTTATAGTTTATAAGGCCTAAAAAATACATAAAATTATATTTTTTCATGTTTTAGGTTATTTTACCCCTTAACACTTTACTTTAACCCTCAGTAAACTTGATTGATCCCTAACCATTTTAATTAATTTATACTACTTTTACAATTCAAATTTACAAAAAAATATACAAGGTATTATTATATAATATAAATTATTATTATTAAAAATATATTTTCTATATATTCCATTCACAAATGTGTAAAAATATATTTTAAAATAAACTAGCATATGTAATAAGAAAGTGGTTTTCCAAAGATAAAATATTCAGAATGAAAAAACATTTTTTAACTTAAATTCAATATTAAAATGAATAAAATGACATAAATTGGATTAATAGAGTTGTTATTAAACAAGTTTTAATTTTAAACCCATTATAAAACCAAAATTATAATTATTAAATATTTAAATGAAAAGGGAGTTTTCAATAAAAAACAACATTTTTCAGTATTCATCGAAGAATTAATTTTATAGAAAAACGCAAAAAAATAACCCTAAGGTAATTTTGGCCTGATGGCTTCAAAAATAAAGTTTATTTCCTAAAAAAATTTCAAGGTGAGTCAAAAATTAAATTTTTTATTCTACAAAATATTCAATAAATCATTGTTTTGAGAAAAGGTATTTTAAAACATAAAAATACTTTTTATGAAAATTAATTACTTTTTTATCAATATGCTTTATTTTTGTTAAACCATTATATAAAAAATTAAAAATCCATTTATCTCTATTAATATCTATGTGTTTAACATCTAGGATATAAAATTCAATTTTAAATAATAATATTAATAACATATCGAGGTTTGTTAAAACACAATGTCACATATAACGCAAGATAGACTCAGTGTTGCGAGTAATGAAAGCTGTCAAAGAAACATAATATATTCAAAACAAATTAAGGTTATGTTTTTAAATTATTCCCCCATTAAAATTAATTTCTCCCATAAAAATTCATGACACTTCTGGAAAAAAGTGAGGTTACATTTTCCCCATCTTTTCCTTAGGTTTCATAATTACTTCTTTAAACTATTGGTTTCATCACATGAAATTGACCAAGGGTGTGGCCTTATTTCTCAGTACATTATATTTGTGATCTAAAATCTCTATTTTATTTTACCTAGGATAAATATAATTATCCAATGGTATTAATTCTAATTTCATTGCATTTTAAGGATCAAGTATATATTTACATAGTGTATATACAAGAAACACATCCGGAACATGAGAGAGGTTTACTAGAAGCGACAAATTATTGGATGTCATCCTAATATGAATAATAATTTCCAAGTTATTTATATATCTAATCCCTTTCCCATTCTATCCAAATCTCATTACCTTCTTCAATGGAAGAATTATTAGAAACACATTGTCACCAGCAAAAAAATCTAGATCACACTGTCAATTTTCATCAAAACTTTTCTACTAACTATGGGATAACTTGATGTATTTCTAAATGGATGTAACCTTATATGCCATTTATTTAAATTTATAAGGCCCTAATATCTTTCTTTATACAAATTAATTCAATTTTTTGTGAGTTATACACTTATTTCCATAGAGGTATTCAAAAGGAGAAATTTGGATTTTCGAGTGAAATATAATTTTATAAGAAAAAAATAAGAGGATGGTGTTGATACAATTTTTCTTAAATCCATAGAATAAGATCTAAAAACATCCTCTATGATTTTAATTATTCCATTAGACTGACATCTTTCTGTGGATAATATGAAACACTGAAACCTATCATTTTTTCCAGATCTTTTTGAAGACTTCTCTATAAATTTGATATAAATATCATATCCTTGTCAGACATAATAAAACATGGTTCCCCAAGAAAACTCACAAATTCATTAATATATATTATTGAAAACTAATCAAGGGATAATTCCTAACTGATAGATATGAATTGTGATGAATTTTTGAGGGGATAAACTACCACTCATATAGCATTATTCCCTTTAGACATTTTTGGGACACTAACAAAAATATCAATTCTGATAATTTATCATTTCCATCTTGGTATAGGTAATGAATATAACATTTCACATGAATATTTCCAATCATCCTTAACCTCATTACATACCAATAATCAAGATAAAAACCCTCTTACATCTCTCTCCATGCCATCCCACTAGATATATTATTTCAAATATATATGCATATTTTAACATCCAGGGTGAATAAAGAATTAAGAACTGTGTGATTCCTCTAACAACACCTTCCTTATTTATTTCATGAATTAAAAAACTAAAAGGGTCTAGAATCTTATCATTTGGTAATGTTCATGTTCAAACATATGATAATTTTTATTCTTTGTTTGTAGATCTATAGCATCTCTAGGTTCCTATTTAATCATCACATTGATACATGGTTGAAAATTCTATTGAGAAAGATAAATTTTCTCCCCATACATCAGTATTTTTAGATCGATCCTTTGAAAATCCATAATTATTGGATCTTTTGGGACCCTTATCATGGATAAGATAGAATGATCCTCTCAATTGAAAGAAATAACCACTATATTTTTTTAAGGGGGTAATGTATTGACCGATCATAGTATTTAATCAGATCTAGAAATCTTTTATGGGGAATGTTAAACTCTTCCTATGTGACTATATATTTCAAAAAAATTGATCAGTATATAAAACACTTTTTTCCAGGAGGATAATTCCTCCATATATTTAATGAAATAATTACCGTAGATAACCCCAAATCATTAGTTGGGTGATGTTTCTCATGAATCATTAATGTTCATGAGGAATATGATATAACCATGTCATTATTTTGGATTTTGAATCCAAATCACTTATTTCATGTATTGATATAAATTAAAAACCATTCTCAATTGCAGGGTTATGTAAGCATAGGTGAACTGACTAATATTATCTTTAGTTCCTTGATTTTTTTTGCATTCATTTGTCCTGAAGAACACGGCTCTCATTCAAGGTAGATTAGGGAGAGGATTATATAGACTTGAGTAATTTTCCAAAAACCATCGATAATATCCATAATAACCTAGAAAACTTGGATCTCATTTACCATGGTTAGACTATTGAACCATTCAATATCCTTCATATTTTATTGATCTACAGACATAGCCTCTCTTGAGATTATATGAATAATAAATGAAACATTTTTCAACCAAAATTCAATATTTATCAATTTTTCATATTTTTTATCCTTCCTTATGGACATTTGTACAATTATAAAGTGATATTCATTCTCTTCCTTTATAGTTTAATATATAAGAATATCATCTATAAATATTACCAAAAATTGATCAGGGTATTCTCTAAAAAATATATTCAATAAGTCCATGATGATAACAGGGGAGTTAGTGAGATCAAAGGGAATCACTATATATTCACCGTGTAGATACCACGTATCTAATTCTATATTAGGTATATCCTCTTTCTTAACTGTGTATTGATGATATCCGTACTGAAGTAGAATCAAGGAAACTTATTGAGCTCCATGTAGTTGAACAAATAGGTCCTCATTATGGGGTTGATGATACTATTTCTTGTTCACGATATTGTTAAGATCTCGATAATAAATGAAGAGTCTCATTGATCCATCATTATTTTTTAGAAAAACTATAATTACACCTAAAGGTAACACACATGGCTGAATGAATCCCTTATCAAAGTACTACTAGAGTTTATTTTTTAATTCTAGTAACTCAATTAGGGCCATTCTGTGGGGATAATTTTAAATAGGCGTGGCACAAGGTATGGGTTATATTGATAAATCAACTTCATCTTTTATTGGAAAGATATGAAACTATTCTATAATGACATCATAATACTCTCACATAATAGAAATTTCATCAATATTGAGTATCTTTCCAAATATATGAGGTAGAATTCCCTCTGGAATTGGAATCAAAAACCATAAAATGGATGTGATTTCCATCAAGAGTTCATATTTATCACCGCAAAAATAGAATATGGTTTGTTTTTTTGGAATATCAAACATGAATTCACTTTGATTGATCTTAATTTGGAATTTATATAGAGAAATAAAATGCCTTACATAGTAAAAATCAAATTCAAAATAGGAATAATGATATATGATTTTCAGGATGCACATTCCCATATAATTCATTCAGATATGAGTCATATACTTCAGAAGCGGTCATCATACTATTTAGGCATTTTAATTATAATTATACATTAAATCACTAGTGTGGAATATCTGTACCATAAAAAATTATATTTAATAGAATTGTTAGACCCATAGATAACTTAGAAATTAGCTATTCTAGAGTGGATGTTAATTTTACCTTTCATCAAATAATTTTCTCACCCATAATCAGAAAAAGTTATATCCCCCTTTGTCCCTAAGCTTCATAGGTTACTGGTATTGATCATCATCATTACCTTCAGATTCATAAAGTTTTTATCATAATTCCTAAATTCCATTCATTGGAAATGATGATGGGTGGGTGGTACATTTTATGTTACATTCTCTCTATTCACATCAAAGCATATTCCCATCAATTCAAAAATAAATTTTTCAATGGCCTTCTTTCCAACAATTAAAAACACTTACCAATCTATTTAATTCATTTAACTCCATGTTTTCCACTTCACATTGATTATGAAGGAAATATAAACTATTTTTATCATTGGTCTTTAGTGCTTTATCAGAATTCCATCGTTCTTTTCTAACAAAAACCATGTGATTGATGGGTAAAACCAATCTCCATTTAATCCTTGATAATATAAAGGACGATTTTCTCAAATACACTTTGGTCCCTTATTTCCTATACCTTTAATAAACATGGTTCTAAGAAACTGAATAATTTTTTAACCTTACATTTAGGTTAGACGATAATACTAGAAGCAAACCTCGCTAATCTTGTATAATTCACCTCATATGTACCAATGGATTCATTGTATACCTACTATAACTAATGGAATTACTTCTCAATTTTTGTGTAAAAAATATAATGATTGTATTTATTTAAAAATAACATATTTAACTCATCCCTTTCTATGGATTCAATTTCAACTTGTTGAGTCATATTCTTAATAATATTTTGTCATTGTTCTTTTTCCCTTTCCAAGTGATTGACTTCCAAATTGACCTTTTCAAGCTAAAAACACTACAGATTTGAAAATAACTTCGTGATGGAACTAATCCATTATCTAGAAACTATTGGATTCTTTAAAATTAGAAAATAAGTTGGGTGTTTCCTCCTGAAGGACTCAATAAACTTTTTTTCACTCATTTCCTTGATTTGAAGTTCATCATGATTCATAGCTTGAGAAACTTGTATAATCATATAAATGAGATTTTATATTCCAAATCCTATATCGATTGATTTATCATGGGGAAAATCATTGCAGTATCCCTCTCACTCTACATTAAAATTGTTCCTTTTGATTTTATCTGATGACTATTAAAAAAAATAATAGTGAAAGTAAAAATAACAACAGTTGGGAACCACATAATCATGAAAAAATAGATATTGGATGTCTACAAAATGAAAAAAATTCAAAATATATAAAAAATTAGGATGAACATTCATTATTAATTAAAATTATTCAAAACCACCATGATGTTTTGTAATGTTTTATTAAATTTTCAATGAATACAAACTAGAAATTTCAAATCTGGTGTACAGAAATGCCTATTTTCCATCACCAGGTAATGATCGAGACTAGCGCAATGGTCCATTTTTATAGTTATTATACCTTGGAACACAATTAAGAGCCACATCAAATTGTATTATATATACATGGATGTAATTTATTTGAAACCACTTGGTATATCCTCTACAAATATTCTAGGCCATTTTTCTAATACCATCACTAATCCTTAGACATATCCTTACCCATATCTTTATGGATATAAAGAATATTTTCTCATATTTCCTTCTAAAGGCTAACTACACCTTTCTTTAAAACCAACTGTAAAGACATAGACATCTCATACAAAAAAATCTTAATTGATTTATATTCCCTATATAACATAAATATTCAAACCAACACCTTTTAGGTCTAATGCCTTTTTCAACTCGAACACATGAACAACAAGTCCAAAAGTGAGATAAATCAAATCCCACTAGTTTCCTCATAAATACTACCCTTATTATAAATATAATACCTAATAACATTAATCATGACCTAGTGAATGGAATTATAAGAAATAGTGAGCTTAGATGCTCAGTAAGGATAAACAAGGGATATATCAACAGTTTAGAATAATATGGGTAAAATAACATGAGAATAATGTCTGAAAACCATATAATAAATATAATAAATATAATAAATCAAAAAACTCAAGGAATGAAATAAATTTTTGAAGTTCAAAAGACATGAATCATAATGGAATCAAATTACATGAACACTAAGGACATAATGTTGTTAGAATTCAAAGATTTATGGCATACTAATAACCATAGAAAATAATTTCATTTTTAGTTTAGGGATCATTTCCAAGACTATCATAGTGGAATGGGTTCACTCCCCAAACCATCACTGTAGTCATAGTTCACTCTCAATAGTATCAAAATTTACTATGTTCCTTATTGTATTGGTTCACTTCCCATTCAGTACATTTTACTCTCATGAGATATCAATCATTACCCAATGTGTTGAATATAGGGATATAGAATCTATATGTCACACAATGAAAATAAAAAATATGCGGGACATAAGATAATTAAAAATTCAACATTATAGAACCCATAAAAAATAAATGTGTTTCTAAAAATATCATTATAACATAAAATTTTGAAAAGAAACTGGTTTCAAAATAATTTCCACATTTCATCATTACATGGATCATGTGAAAATAAACATGATTCATTAGAATTTAATCTTTGTATAACCAAAGTTAGATAAAAAGGTTTCATAAACATATTTTCCTCATTAATATAAAAAATCAAATAATGAATAAGAACAATATACTTGGATGATGTCTCTATTAATGAGAATTTATCATTAAAGGACGTTATCAAAGATAGAAAATGATTTTGAATGAACATATAGTCCATTTCTTGATGAAAATAGACATTAAAATTTAAAATAAATTTTTAAAAAATAAAATATTTTCAAAACCCTTTTCTTCAAAAATAACCTTTAAACTTATAATGTAAGATTTTAATAAAATAATCACCATGGAGATGGTAAATTTTATTCATGCCTTTCATAATAAAACTATGATTCCATCACATTCTTAGTAAAATCAAAATCGTCCTTGTTCAGAAAAATAAATGAAGATTAATTTTTAAAAACTTTTTAAATGTTTGAACATGTTTATATATTTCGTTAAAGAATATTTTGAGGAATTTCAAAACATTTTTAAAAAACATAGATATGGATGAAAATGGGTTTTCGACATAAGAGAGAATTGAAGATGATTTGTCATAAAAAAATAACTCTTGTGTACATAATGAGATAAAAATTAAGGGAAAAACGTGTTTTCATGAAATAATCGTATGAGAATAATAATAATGGTTTTCCTGAGAGTTGTATCAAATGATTTTATCATCAGAAGCATAAACATTGCTAACACTAAAAAAATGTGAATATATTATAAAACTCTTACCATTTTGGTACTATTGAAACATAATAAACATAAAATATCATAATAAGAAATAAATTCATGATAATAAGAGTATATGGGGCTATATATACACCTCATAAAATAAGATTGGTTTATAACATAACATAAGTCTCAAAGATGGAAAATTGAAAAAAACTGCCTTACTATAAGTCTTGATTTCTATTATACATGTTCAAACCTTCTATATAAAAAATATAATTTTTTAATAAATATGTTTAGAATAATAAATATATATATCATAACATATATTAATTACTTATGACATTTTATTACCTATTTATTAACAATTCTATTTTAAAAACACGTATCATACAACAACTACTTTGTTTTTCATATATTTTTTGATTTACTAATTTTGGTCTTATTAAATTAATCTTGGTTCCATCGTCTAAAAAATTAAAATTTGAAAAAAAATATAATATATATTCACTATATATGTATTTATTGTAATATATGTAATGATAGAGACAAAAATAAAATACACCATTTATAGAAATTATAGGACATAGGTAGACATGAATGTTCTTCATATTTTCTCACCAGATTAAAAGAAATAAAAGATAAATAGTATATAAAAATTACATAATAATTTTATGTCAAATATATAACATATTTTCATTACTCCCATCCTTATTAAATTCTATGTAAAGATAGAATGAATCAAATCGCTTCATAAGGAGGTAGACCACCGTACATAAGAGCGATGTTACTGTATTCCTAAAAAATGTAACGTACAAAGTTTTATGTGATATAGTAATTTTAAAAGTATAATAATATCATAAATTTCATATATAAACATTTAATCCATCATTATATACATCCATGATAAGATTTTATGGAAAACTACGAGCATCAATTTGCGAGGCCGTAGTCTTTCATTCACACAATCGATAGTTTCATTTCAAATTTTATGGAGGTGGAGATGGATATTGGGTATCAAATTAACATAATAACATCTTAGTATATGTTAAATAATTTTGGTAGTACATAATAATAACATTAAAAAATTTATGGAGATAGAATAATATCAATAACAAAAACATAGAGCTAAAAACAATGCATCTTCTATGGAAAACATTATTAGTATTAACCTTATTAATTCCTACATTGGATTCATGATCTCACCAAGGCCTATAAGATGTGGGTATAGATTTAAGGAAGATATATGGGTAGGTATTGGCTGATTTTTTTTTAATTTTTAAAAGGATAAAATAATAGGTGGTCCTTTATAAGTTAAGGAGAGGACATAGTTGGTTCTTTGAAAAGAAAACATTTATGTAATGATAGTAACATTTCAAATGATAATTTTTTCCCGAAAATGTGTGTTATATTAAAATAAAAAAATATCTCTATAATAATTATATTAGTATTAATTTAAATTTCATCATCAAGTTTGGACCGTTATTTTACCATTGGTTAATATGATCGTTGGAAACTATTAATAATAATTTTAATGTCATAATTAGTGTTATAAATAGAAATGACAGTGGTTAAATAATGATGACAGGAAAAATGATGGCATCAAATAGTAGAGTAATTCCTTATGAGGCCCATTTATTAGATATTTTTATGGAGGTATCATCACTGGTATTCACTCTTGACTAATACCAAGATGATCTTGAACATGTTTTGTTTGAACAAAATTGCATACGGGATAAGTTCAAGTTAATGGAAATTTCCACACATGCGACGTTATCCGAGTCGCCCCAATAATATATCACCATCGCACACCTTACCCTTTGGTCATATGTGGGTTTCATAAAGGGTAATTTTTTGAATCCATGGTTAATTAAATTGTAATTAAATTTTAAAAATAAAATTGTTGTTCACTCAATTCTGTTTTAAGAATATTTTTTCATAATAAAATTGAGTTGGAATTTGATAAATTTATTTTTTGGACAGAAATATTACTTTTCAATAAATATATAAATTTTATAATAAACTAATATATTTTGAGGATTACATTTTTAAATGAAATTTTATGGTTAAAACACTATTATTTATATATATATGATAAAATAATTTTATTTTTTCATGTTTCAAAAATATCACTATGCATTTTCACGACACATTTTCTATCCACTATTATTTTAAATAAATATGTATTTTTATATTTAAAAGATAAAATTAACATATTCATATTATTATTATTATGTCAAAATAAATATCATTTTTGAAATCATCGTGTTGAAATTAGGTTAGGGTGAATTTATGAGAATTTTCTAAAATACATTATTTTTGTGAATAGTAAAAATACAGTTTTATTTTTTGAGTATTTTTAATGAAATAAAAATGATATTGTAAGTAATATAAAATTATACTATCATATTTTGGATTAAAATATCATAATTTATGCATCATGTTTCCAATTCAATGGGAAAATACTATGGTAAAACCTATGGTTTTTCATTTACCACTATATAGGTGTCCATGGAAATTAATAAACAAATCCTCCAATTTTTCTATAAATACCCAACAATTTTTCCATTTAATTTTACATAAAATTATTCCTCTTGGAATATATGATATATTTACCACCCATGTATTCATACTAATGTTTTCTCAAGCCCCCAAGGTCTTTATCTTCATGTTTTAGGGACACTCTTTAAGTTATGGGAAATCAATACTTCTCTTTTCCTTTCAAATTTTCTTTTTTATGTGGTATGTCTTTGAAATTTACTTTCTATGTTCTACATGTAATTTTATTATATCCATTTATTAAATTAATAATGTTTTATTATTGGTATACCAATGTCCCCTTAACTTTTAATGTTTTCTATACCCATGTTTCATTCCCGTTATGATGTCATATTTTCTTCTCAAAATTTTTCTCTTTTTTCTCAAGAAATTTTCTTCTATTATTTTGTGAATACGCAAAACTATTTATTTTATAAGGGTATTTACCTAGATGTAAAAATTATCTAATTTATTTTTTTATTAACAGAAATAAATCCCACCTTCCTTTTCCATGGGTTAATAATGACATAAAGATCATGTCTTTAAGCACTTTTTTAAAACATCATGATTTTGATATGAAAACGCATTGTTTTATTCTCAAAAGGATATTTATGAAATTATTTATTATGATATAAGTGGATCAAATAAATTAATACATGTTAATGGTGTTCTTTGATATCAATCAAATGCATTGGGTAAATAATTTAATATCTAGAGATGACATGTTTTATGATACCTTAGTGAATAAACTTTATAATTTTTATAACACTTTGCTGATAAAACATGGTGATATGCTTATGAATGATTCAATTAAATTTTTTAACCACATTTTCATGTTATGATTCATGTTATTTATATAGTTACATGCCTTTTTTTTCTTTTCCAATTTCTTTATGACACTCTTCATGTTCTTATCGATAATTGTAATGATCACTTGAAAACTTTTTCCGTTTATTTCCTTTACTAGGCCTTATACTCACCATTTCATTTGATGTATGCCCCCTTGATATGATATATATTAATTTACTAATTTTAACTATGATGACATTTTAATGTGGATTAGATTAATTTTTTATGTTTTCATGTATTATATATAATATTTCTAAGATAATAAATTTTATAAGATCCTATATTCTTACAATGTAATTAAAAAAGATAAGTAATAAAAAGGAGGGATGAATAGTTTGTATCAAAGGATAGTTTAGTAATTTGTGGAAATTAGGATTTAATATTTTAGTAAGAACATTATATAAATGTTAAAATATATGGAAACACCTTGGTATTTTAGTAAATTTTTAAGTATGCGGTTTCCAAGAAAAGATATCCATGTCTAGATACGAACAAGTGGATGTGGTTTGGGAAAAGCTGTAGTGAGGGGTACTAACTCAAACAAGGTGTGTTGGGCTTGAATTAGTATAACCTAGTACATGAAAATGGTCTTTACTACACACCTAGTTTGACACTCTTGGGGGATATGTCTGGTTAATCAAAAGGTTTTAATGAACCATTGTTAAGGATTTATAGAAAATATAATTGCTGTTAAAGAATAACATATTTAATTGTGATATTTATGGAATTACTTTATAATTAATAATTACTAAATGAAACATGTTTCTCACTTAGGTTTTATTTTTTTATAAAATAGTAGGAAAAAAGATAAATCACTTAAATAGTGTGTGCAACAGGACAGGTGTTAACAACTTTTAGATTGATGTCAGAATGTAATACTTCCTGAAAATGATAAATCAAATGACTCGAGTTCTGAGATATAACTTGAATCAAGATAACATGCCAGATTCACTAAAATGTTAACAACAATCTATTGAGTCCTTTAGTAATCAATGACCACCTAATTTCATTTTATCTACCAACCAATTAATTTCTGAAGAACAGATAATCTCTATAGAAAATATCTTTTCTGTACTATATTGTTTTGAATAAGATAATTTCACCATGAATATGTACCACTTAGAGGGACAAGTTGATCTGTGGTAGAAAATGGTTAAAAATATAAATCCAATAGGGTAAATTGATTTAATGGAGTTGGTAAAGATCATAAGAACCTTTAAAAAACATTTCCCCAGATTAATGTTAAAAAATGGAGAAGGAATTCCTAGAGCTGAAGTACAAGGAAAATGAATATATGGGAATCTTTGATATAAACATAACATGAATTTCATATTAAACCTCCATATTTTTAGTGGATCCTAACTGTAAGGTTGATAGATTATTTGGTAGACTAAGACCTCATATATAGAATAATCTGGCCAACTCATACTATGATGCATATGAGGATATCAAGAGGAGTGCTATGAAAGTTGAACTACAGTTCAGAAATACATAGTGTTCCCATATATCGAATGAAAAGAAGATATATTTGAAGCCAAATATGGGGAGGATCTTTGATATAGTAAGAGAAGGAAATAAATTACAACTTCCCACTTGAAAAAATATGGTAAGAAGCATTCGGGGAAGTGCTTTCCTAGAAGTGATAAATGTTACACGTATAGAAGAGATGTTCTTATTTATAGAAATTGTCATATTAAGGTGAATCCTTAAATTATAAAATCTAAATATCAATGGATGATTGTGCATACCTTGCCTTAAGTCTAATGTTTTGAGTGTTGACAGCTTCAGACCTTTTGTAATCACTATCCAAATCATAATTTAATAGAGGTGAATCACCATCAATGTCAACATTATCCAAGGGAGAATGGTTGGGATTTTTCTATCACGAAAACTGATGTTGATGATCTAAATGATGTGGTAGCACGTACTCTTGTTTTTCTCCCAAAGATATCAAGTATATTGAATGAATTTGGTTCAATACATTCCTTTATTTCCTCTATGTTTTTGAATAATATTGAATCAATACCTAAATCTATAGAAGTTGAACTATCATTTAAGACTCATGAGTAATTATTGAAGAAAAAATAGTTTATAAAACATTAGTAGTTGCTTTGGTGAGAATAATCTCATCACAGATCTATTAGCCATTCCCATGATGGAATTCTACATTACACTTGGGATGGACTATCTCTCAATTTATAATTAAAAACTCAACTAAAAAATCAAGTATATATCAATAGTATTGAATGGAAACCATGTAGTTGTTTTCAAAGGAGAGATATGTCATTCTAATATTTATTTAGAAGCACCTCCCATATAATTCTTTTTGAAACTGATCAGTGATGATGAATAATGAAGTGAAAGTTTATGAATAGAGAATTTCCCCATCATTCAGGAATGCATTGATGTATTTACTAGAGAGTTAAATAGACCTCCACATGATAGAGAGAGGTAGAATTCCCCATTTTTCTCATTCTTGATTCCAAGATTATTTTAATGAACCCATATAGAATTGAAAATTTTGATCAAGAGGAATTAAAGAAACAACTCCATGATCTTTTGGAAAACAGTTTTATTCGACCTAGTGTATCTCCTTGGGGAGAACATGTTCTCCTTATGAAGAATAAGGATTGATCAATGTAGTAATGAATTTATTATAGAGAACGTAGAAAGTTCACTATGAAAAATAGGTTCCCCCTCCCAAGAATTGAAGATTTATGGGGTTTAATTATTCTCCAAGATTGATCATAGATATGCTTATCAAGAATTGAAGGTGAGGAAAGAATATATTCCAAATACAACCTTCTAATCAAGATATGATCATTATGAGTTTGTTTTTAAGCCCTTTGGCTTGACTAATTCTCTATCTATATTTATGTATTTGATGAATACAGTCTTTAAGGAATACCTTGATAATTTTGAGATAGTGTTTATTTATGACATGCTGATATATTCCAAAATTATCAAGGAGTATGGGGATTATATAATTTATATATTACATGATCTAGGGAAGAAGAGACTATTTGTAATGTTCATAAAATGTGAATTTTGGTTTCAATATGTTTCCTTATTAGAGAAAATTATAACTAATTATGGAATATCATTTGATCCAACCAATACAAAGGTTGTGAACGAGTGTCCTAATCCTACAACAATAACTATGATTCATTGTTTTCTTGGTTTAGTGGGATATTATATGAGGTTTGTGAAAACAAATTCATGACATTCTAATCCACTATCCAAGTAAACTAAAAAATCAGTCAAGTTCATCTTGAAAAAAGGAGTGTGAATAATGTTTCCATGAACTAAAGACGATTTTAGTTACTACAACCATTTTAACATTGTCCTCTATCATAGAAGGATTTATTATTTTTAGTGATTCATCTAAGAATGGGAGTTAGTGCATCCTCATGAAAAATAATAAGGGTGATTTCTTATGAATCTTTTCTGTTGAATCCTCATGAGAAAAACTCTCATACACATGATTTGGAGTTAGTTGTATTTTTTTGGTGATATAGATGCATTATCATTATGGGGTGAAATGTGATATATAAACCTACCACCAAAGTTTGCAGTATATTTTTATAAAAAAAGAGTTTAAAATGATATAATGGAGTTCTTTGTAACTTATTAAATACTATGATCATTCAATTCATTATCACCTTGGAGGAGAAAGAAAATAATGATGCATTAAGCAAGAAAGACCCTATTGTTCTAACAATGATGAGTACTCAGGAAGATCATTTGATCAAAGAACTAGTACAACATTACATGGAAATCGTAAGGGAAGAGACATCATAAGATCTATCCCAAATAATTCCTCAATCATAATTACTATATATGATCAAGAAATCCCAAACAGATGATCTGTTGTTGCAAAATAATATAAAGTCTATAAAGGATGGAATTTTTTTCTAATTTCAATTTTGATCTAGAAGGTGTACTGATGTTTTGTACTAGACTATGTGTTCCATATATTATGGAAATAAAGGAGCTAATGGATGAAGCTCTTAACTCTATATTATTTATCCATCCTATAAAAACTGAAATGTATAGGGACCTTCATTATCACTTTTGGTTAGATAAAATGAAATGGGATATTGTTGACTACAGAACAAGTTTCTAGGTGTGTTGACCAGTAAAGGAAGAAAAAAACATTCCAAATGGGTATTACATCCCCTACCCTAGCATGGAAGTGGTACAATATCACTAAGTACTTTTTCACTAGTCTCCAAAAAAACATTCAATAGAAACAATGATACATGGGTTATAGTGGACCATCTCATGAAGACTTTACCTTATATCTCTAGTTGGAAATATTTCCCTCTTGAACATTTTTCCAAGATATGTGTGAATGAAGTGGTAAGTTTGCATGGAGTTTCACTGTACATTGTATCTCATCGTAATCCAAGGCTCACATAAAAATTCTAGAGAAGTCTTTAACATGATCTATACACTAAATTGAATTTTAGTATGGAATATCAAACTAAAATTAATGTCAAATCTGAAATAACTATTTAAATGCTCAAGGATATGATGAGAAAATTCTCAATGGAATTTAAAGGTGGATGGGATCAATATATTCGATTATTTTAGTTCTTATACAACAATATCTTCTATTAGAGTATTCCAATGGAATCCCATGAAGATCTATATGGGAAGCGATGTAGAACTCATACTTCATGGGATGAAGATGGTGAGAGAAAGATTATTAGGCCTGATCTTGTAAAATAGATGACAGAGCTGTCATCCAATAACACATAATTTATTTTTAGAGTCAGCAGAAGAGATAGGCTAAAAAAAGTCTAAGGGACATATAGTTTGATGATGGAGACAAATACTTCCTTAAAATTTCACCTAGGAAAAGAGTCATGTTGTTTAGGAAGAAAGATAATCTCATCCCTAGGTACATTGGACCCTTTAAAATCATTGACCGCATTGAAGAAGTGGCCTATCAAATTGTACTTCCTCAAAATATAGCTCACGTTCATGATGTATTGCACATATCTCTCCTGAGGAAGTACATACCTAACCGATCACATTTACTAAATCTTGAGGTGGTACAACTAAGACATGACCTCTGCTATGAGGAGTAGAA
Organism: Viscum album; assembly: GCA_963277665.1. NCBI lineage: Eukaryota > Viridiplantae > Streptophyta > Magnoliopsida > Santalales > Viscaceae > Viscum > Viscum album. The sequence goes on along the minus strand of OY728164.1, from coordinate 913,136,259 downwards.
GGTAGTGATCTTGGAATTTAGAGACATGGTTAAACACAACAATACTACCCACCTTGTTAAAGTCTTGTGCATGAACCACAAATATGGAGAATCCATTTGGGAACTAGAGGAAAAAATTAAAAAGAAGTAACCACACATTTTCTCAACTGAGGTAACGAGTTGAAATTTCAGAGATGAAATTTCTTAAAGTGGGAAGAATATAATAACCTGAGCATTTTGAATGATATTTGATTCCAGAAAATGTTTATAATGTTATACTCAACATTATAAAATCTCATTAAAACTTATGTGAGTATAAATTGAAATGTGACCATTGGGTTTAAACTTTTATATTTCCATTGGTAAATATGACCATTTAAAACTCTTAATAATAATTGTAACATTATGATTAGTGTTATAAATATAAATTATAATTGTAAATTCATGTTGAAAGGGGAAATAATGGCCTCAACCACAAGATTTATGCAATAAAAATCCAATTTTTCAGAGCATGGGAGAGAGTTATTAATATTAAGCCTTGATATTGACCAAGCCCAAGCCAATCATCAATATGTTAATCTTGAATGAAATTTCCTATGGGAGAATTTTATATTGGTGGAATTTACCACCCAAGCGATTTTATCTGAGCCACCCCAAAAATCTATCACCGTAACAAACCTTATCCTTAAGTCATGTTTCATTTTTATAAGAGGTTATGTTTTGAGGAACTAGTTACAAAAAGATTAATTATATTGTATAAATAAAATTATTCTTCTATTAATTCCATATTAAGAATTGTTTTTCTTATTAAAATTGAGTTACAATTTAATAAATTGATTTTTCAGATAGAAATTGTACTTTTCCAAAAGATATTAATATCATAATAAAATAATATATTATGAATAATAATTATTTTAATGAAATAGTATGGTTAACACACTCCTATTTAAATATAAATTATAAAATAATTTTATTTTATCAAGTGTGAGAAATTTCACTATTCATTTTTACTATGCATTTTCTATCTGCTACTATTTTTAATAAATAAAATTTTTTATTTTTAAAAGGTAAAATTATCATATTTAGATAATTATTACGATCAAACAAATATCATTTTTGAAATAAACACATTGAAATTAGGTTAGAGAGAATGTATGTGAATTTTCTAAAACACATTATTTTTAATGTATAGGAAAAGTAGAGTTATTATTTCAGTATGTTTAATTACATCATAAGGATGTAATAAGTAATATAAAACTATTGTTTCAATTTTTGAATTAATATATCATAATAGGTGTCTTAAGTGTCCAATAACCTAAAAATCCCATTGTTTTTAATTTAACACTACTTGGGTGTCCAAAGAAATTAAAAAATAAATCCTCCTATTTTTCTATAAATAACCACCCATTTATCCATTTAATTTCACTTAAAATTTATCCTAAATTATTATATGATATTTATACCTCTAAATGAGTCCTCCCAAGTTGTCCTCAAGCCCCCAAGGTCCCAATCCTCATGTTTTATTCACAATCTTCAAGGTTAGAGAAATTGAAACTTCTCTTTCCCTTTCAAATTTCCCTTTTATGTGGTATTTCATTCAAATTTTCATACTATGTTCTTTTTTATATTTTAGTCTACCCATTTAATGTATTAATATTAATTTATAAATTTTATTCCCTTTACCCTTCTACTTTTAGTATTTTCTAAAACCATGTTTCATAGCCATTTTACTGCCAGATTTTCTTCTCAAAATTTCTCTCTTTTTCTTAAGAAAATTTATTATTTTCAATCCAAAATACCTAAAACTCTTTATTTTATAGGGTTATTAACATATATTTCCAAATTAAAAATTTTATTTTATGATTAAAATATATGAAACTTTCATTCCTTTTTTGGGTTAATACTGGTATAAGGATATTGTCTTTAATAACTTATTTAAAATGACATGATTTAAATATGAAACCAATTTATTTTATTCCAAATAAATTATTTAGGAAATTTTTTATTATGATATATGTGGCTAAAATTAATTAACCCAAGTTAATTATGTCCCTTGATAGTGATCTAATGAATTGGGTAAAAAATTTAATCTCTATAAAAGATAGGTTTTATGATATCTTGGGGGATAACCTTGGTAATTTTTGTGACAAGTTAGGGATAAACCATGGTGTGTTTATGAATGACTCAATTAAATGTTGTAGAAACATTTCCATGTTATGATTAATGTTCCTTTTACAATTATATGTATCAGTTTCCTTTTATCATTCCTTTATGATATTTTTCATGTTCTTATTGGTAATTATCATGATCACTGATAAACTCTTCCCCTTACATTCCCTTACTGGGACTTATGCTCATCCTTTCCTTTGGTCTATATCCCCATGTTATGAGATGCATTAAATTTACATAGTATGAACATATAATGAATCCATTTATGTTTATTAAAATATTTATTTCATATTTTCATATATAATGTACCATATTTCTAATAAATTAAACTATATAAGATCCTTTGTTTTAATAATGTAACTAAAAGTTATATAATAAAAATTCAGGATGCCATAGTGCACCATTGTTTTTCATAATTTAAAAGGCTATAAAATAGTTAATTATTGAAAATTGTAGGCCAAAATATCAAAATACTGGAATCAAATGGAATTTAGAAAATTTTATAGGCCATTTCACCCATTATCATTTTAGTTTAACCCTCGGTAAACTCGTTTTAACATTAACTGAGGGAATTAATTTTTATTATTTTTACTTTAAATTTTGAAAAACATTAAGCTAAAATTATTATATAATATAAATAAATATTATTCCAAATATGGAATACATTTTTCTAAATTCTATTCACATAATCATAAAAATTTAATTTATAATTAAACCCGTGTACCAAAGGAGAATGTTGTTTTCTGATGAAAAAATGCCCAAAAGATTAAAAAGTTTTTATACCAAAATTCAATATGAAAATGATTAAACCAACATATATATAGTTAATAGATATATAATTACACTATATGTACTTTAAAACCAATTTTAAAACAAAAATAAATGTTATAGATTAACTAAATTAAGAATGAAATTTTCTATAGAAACTAGTATTTTTCACTGTTCATCAAAAAATTATTCTTTTAAGAAAAATCCAAAAAAATACAATATGCTAATTTTTACATGTATAATTAAAAAATGAATTTTATTTTATCAAATTTATTTTATAATGGAGTCAGAAACTAATTTTATTATTGTTCACCAAAGGAAATGAACAAGTTGTTTAATAAAATACTATTTTCAAAAAATATAAAAACATTTTTAAAATTATGTACTCTTTCATTAATATTATATGTTTCTAAAAAACCAAAATAAATAATATTTAAAATGTATTTATTACTATTTATATCACTATATTTATAGGCTAGGATATAATGGTCGTGTTTAATGAATAATATTTATAATATATAACGATTTTTCAAAAATCCTCACAGTTCCATTAATCTCTTTCCTAAATAATATACGGTCTCCCCATACTGAAACTCTTGGTTTTATATCCAATGACCATAATCTTGACATACATTAACATTACATAACTTATACAGAATACATAAGCAATCAAACAAATAGACACATGTATACTATACTATTCTAATGCCTTTGGAAACATGGAATCATAGTCACTGGTATATAAATAAGCTACATTATCTCCCACTGGTTTCTTCTCCACTTCACCCTTCTCAGACACATAAAATATAAAACATATCTTCATAACCTGGGGAAGGAAACATAAAAAGGGGAGATTTCAAATTCTAAATAAGGATAAACAAGTGAGACATGTAATAATAATCATGAGCATAAGTGTAACACCCCAAGATTCCACAATATTCTTCTTTTAAAATTATTCAATAGCTTTTGTTGCACGCAACGCGAAGTTTGAGCACACCATGACCAATCAAAATTGTCATTTGAAAAGCGGTTATGAATTTTATCAATCACATTAAAAATTTTATAAATTTTATTTTAAAAAATATAATTTATTTTTGAATTATGAAAATAAAAATTATATTATGGTTAATTTTTCTTATTTTTTGAAATGTTTCAATTTTTGATGAATAGTAAAAAATTATGCTTTGTTATTAAAACCCTAAATTTTCATTTAAATAAATTTTTTACATTAAATTTATTTTAAAGTCACAATATATAAGAAATAATTTTTTTACCCAATTTTGGTCATTGTAAACATTTTTAAAATAGAATTAGATATATATAATTTATTGAGATTTTAACGTCACTTTTACCCAAATTCTAACCACATCTATGGGTTAGGGTTAAATGTAATTTTACATCTTCTATTAATTGAATTTCCGAAAACAGACATACATGGTTTTAATTAGTATGAATAATGTGGTATATTAGGATCAAAATAAATTTTGGTGAATTTTATCTTTTGTATTTTATTTACCACATTTAAGGGTAAATTGGGTAATTATTGGTAAAAATAAAATTATAATAATATAAAATTATTCTAACACTTTTCATAATTTCATCGGATAAGTGTATTTTGAAAAATATTTTCCTCCTGTAAAAAATATGATCCATTTTATTCCACTTCTATTAGATTAGAAAATTAATTATATTTTATTTAAAGAAGAGTTAAAAATGTCATATTAAAATTTTAATAACTATATCATTTCTAATGTGAGGTTATATAAGTGATATGGTCAAATATAAATAGTATATATAAATCTAAATTTTTTATCAAAATAATTGTAATTTATTTATATTTTTAAGAAATAATTAAATTAAATGGTCACAAAATGAAGATGTTGTAATTAATTTATTAAAGGAAGAATCAATTAAATGATATTAATAACATTTAATTAAATATAATTTGAAATATTTGAAGTCATCCAAGAATTTTCTGGATTACATTGACATGTTATAGATGTGTTAATTTATTTTTTTCTAAGTAATCAAGTTTTTATGACTTCAACAAAAATCATGCATTAATAGTGTCAAAATTGACATAAATTAGATTTTAAAATTAATATATTTTATTAAATGACATAAATGTCATAAAAAATCTAAGGATCATCCAACTAAGATGAATAGTGTTAAATATCTCATAAATTATCCAATTGGGGATCGTTAGTAATTTTATAGTAACTATAGTAACCCTATAGTGTAAAAAAGACAAGTAGACACGACAAGAGTAAAACTATTTAACTAATAGTTAAATCCAAAAGATAAGCTTAATTGTATGACCTAAACCTATCAAAAAATCATTTTTGAGAGAATATATACCTATCCTAATCTTAGAATCTAAATAACTCACTTTTGTGCTATTAGAAATATAAAATCCATTTATATTAAATTAATAGATTTAGAGTTTCCAAAAGTGCACCTCCCCGCTCTTATAAACATGCACCTATCCTTCTATTTTATTCACACCTATAAAGCCATTTGGATCTGCCAACCCCTACCCAATTCTCATCAAAAATTCCATAACCTCATCTTACAGTCCATACTTTGGGATGAATGAAAATCTAGGGATTCCTGTTGTGAAAATCAAATGGCGACACTCGAAGAGGAGGTAATTGTTTTTCCAATTCGATTCAATTTTTTTATTCATATACTTATTCTTCCAATAATGCTTATGTAATAAAGTAAAAAATATGGTATCATCTACATTATGATATGTTATTATGATTATGTTACAACCATATTCTAATTTTTATACATCCTACAAAAAACAATATCCCCATGTATGCATACATTTGACTTACCATCTCCACGTCATGTTGTAATTTTTTCTTCAAAACTATTTTAATTGGATTGGTTTGAAGATGAGTATAAAGGATATAAAAAATTAATATGACATGATAATTAATCTTTATAAATAATATACCATCCAATTCCATACCATTTAACCATTATTGGAATGATAGCGCCACTTATGAGTACGTAGGACCTACCATCTCCACGATCTGATGTGATTCATCCTCGATGACAAACTTTTAAAAATAATTATGAAAATTTATAAAATGAATGAATAAAATATTTATGAACATAATTTCATTTTTTATATGAATAAATTCTATCTTATTCGTATGAAAAATTACTTACATGACAAAAAAAAGCATAGGAAAACAAGGAACGTAACATGAGAATCAATGGTAATACTGAAATATTATTAACAAAATGCTATAAGAGGATTATACATGATATCATCAATATTAATATGGTCTTTGTGTAATTTAATAACATACTATAACCATTATATAAGAGGATAACACACCCTCGATTAAAGTAAATTACAAAGAAAGGGTTAATCTATCAATCTCATTATCATGTGAGGTTTTTTATACGTAAGTATCTACTGGGACACATTTGTCATCCAAGTCCATGTTTCTTAAAAATTTATTTCTAAATATTATCAAAAAAAATTTAAATTCATTTTTAACCATTTTATAATTTTGATAAAACCTGTTGAATGGAATATTTCTTTCATTTTCCAAATAAGGTAGTTTATGACCTATTCAATATATTAAAGAAAGAATGTTTTTTAACTTATACGACACGATCGGCTATTTTCCTCCAATATGATGGCTTAACATTTTGAAGCTTCCCGTACAAGCAGACAATGTTATTTTCAAAAGTAATGTTTTATTTTCTAATTGTGTGGCTTTTAGTTGACTTCAATGTAAAAATTTATATTTCTATAATAGAGGATTAATGATTTTGCTAGATTATTTTCATATATATCAAAATATTTTTCAAGATATTATGATTAATTGAGATTGATTTATTATGATACAATATTTTATATTGTATTAAAAGTTTTATAATATGTAGGAATATGGATGTTTTATTTTTATACCATTCATGGATTATGGTTAAATTATCGATATTTCATATGATAGTTTTAATATGAATGTTTATGTTATGTTTCACTCTATTTATATGGGGAAATCATTAGACTTAGTAAGTAACAGTAGGGTCCTACTATAGACCCTCAGTGAATTAGTAGGTCTTATGTGAAAAAGTAGCTTAGGTTTTTACCCATTTATGTACAGTCTTGGCATGATTCCTTGAAGCTATGGTTTTGATGTCTGACATTCTCTATTACCCCATTAAAAGATTAGTTATTAATATTATAATTGATTATTTGATGAGTAGAATATCCATGTGAATGTTTAAATGAAATTATTTTATTTATTCTTGACATATTATACTAAATATTTTGTTTAAAAGGCTTGCGATTTAGTTTATAAATTGCCTTAAATGTTTATGATTATTTATGATAGCTTACGCTATGTTGTTTATCCTTAATGAGCATCTGAGACCACGCCTTTATTATGTCTCAATTTCCCCAGGATGTGAAGAAGTATATTATGATTGACCTATATGGAAAGTCTAAGGAATATGAGTGTTTTAAAATGATATACTATGTTTTTTTATTTGAGGATGTAAGTTTAAACTTATGTTTGTATCAAGTTTTTATAAGGATAGAAAACTATTTTTCCCTTCAGTATTTGAATTCTTGTGATCGTGCCAATGTAATAAAATAATGAACAGACTCTAGGCAATGAGTTTTAGGATATTAAAGTTTGTATCACATATAGTTTAGTACAATCCTTGGATATAAGATTTATAAAAACTTAGGGAACATTAGCCTAAGATAGAATTTCAAAATATGTATAAAATAAAACACTAAAATTTTGGAAAATAGATATAATATTGGTTTTCCAAGAAATATATCAATGTATAAATACTACATGTGGATATTCTTCTGGAACAGATGTACCTAGAAGTAACAACTCCGAAAAGGTGTTCTGAGTCTAACTCGAGGTAACCAGGTACACGACAACTGGCCTTAATACGCACCTAGTTTGATACTCCCAGGGGATATGGTTAGGATAATTTACATTTTATATACAATCCATTATGAAGGATTTTTTAGTAAATATGACCCCCAAAAAAACAATTTTATGAATATGGATTATATGTGCATAAATTGATCAATTTATATTATGCATTTTACTAGTTTTTAATTATTTATTCTGATTCATAACCTATTCTAGTGAATGTTGTTTTTTAGAAATGGAACCTAGTGAAAGAAATGGAAATCATATCAACACATGTAATCCATATAGGGATGTACCTCTTATAAAAGATAATTATGTTGGAGAAGGAGTTAGAAATAGTTCTGAACAACTTATAATTATACTAGGATAATTGACTCTAGTTATGAATAATAACATTACTAGTATGGAGCACCTAGATCCACAACATGGAGGATCAATGTTAGACAACTTCATGACACAACAGCCTCCAACATTCAATGGGACTAAAAATCCATTTTTAGATGAGTAATTTATAAGTTTCATAGAGAAACTATTTCTTTCTTTGGGAGTAATGAAAGAGAAAAATTTGTTATGGAATTTTATCATCTCTATGGAGATTCATATCAATGGTGGTCATTAATTCATAACTTGAAAGAATATAGAGAATTATAAAATGTGTAATAGATGGATTCTTAAATAACTTTTTATATAAAAATACATTCCTTGAGAATAATAAGATGATATGGAGTTAAAAATTCTTTGTTAGATGAAAAAGATGGATGTGAATGTTGAAAATTATGAGTCTAGCTTCACAAGGTTATCAAGGAATGATGCAGACAACATATGTAACCAAAGAAGTAATATTGATTGATTCTTTTATGGGTTAAGACCATTAATACAATTGGCACTGGTCTCACAATATTTCTCATCGTACGAAGATATAGTCTCATATTCTATTAAGAAGGACAATTAATTCTCTAAGTTATATGACCTAAAAGGAAATCAAGGGAATAAGAGGTCTTGTAAAAACTATTGAAAAGGAAATAAGAGGAATAATGAAAATGTTGACATTCCACCCTATGGTAATTATGGAAAGGAATACCCCGATACTTGCCTAAAGGGAATGAGAGTTTATTAAAAATGTAGATAAAAACACCACCAAAAGATTGATTTCAAGTGGAATAAATAATCAACCAATTTTCAATGATACAATTGTAATGAGATGAGAAGTTATGAAAATTATTTCCCTAAGCATCAAAGAAACATTCCCCAGAAAAGTTCAAGGGAGCAAGGCCAAACATTTTTTATCACAACTGCTGAGGTTAAAGTTCCTAATGATATAGTGGTAGGTACTTTAATTTTATCCTCAAATTTATATAAATATTTATTTTATTATGAATCATAACATTCATTTCTATCTTCCTAGTTTTCTTTAAAAATTGTATACTTCCAATTCACATTAACAAAGGAGTTTCCAGTCGAAACCCCTATGTGAACTCTCATTGCAATAAAGATGAATTAGAAAATTTCTATTATAGCATTTAAACATTCTTTATCTGCTTCATTTATCATCATAAATATGTTAAACATAGATATAATACTTGGTATGGATTTAATATCAAAATATTATATGAAAATTTAATGCAAGAAGAATGAAATTTTGATTTGTGAAGAAGACGTTGAATCTATTTTCATTGGAGTAGAAACTTCATCACATGATTCTTATCAAAACCCTCCACCAATAGCTTTACCTAATTAAATTCTTAGGGAGGAAGTATAAATAACATCTAGTGATTAATACATAAATATTAATATTGAGGATAAACCAATTGTAAATGAATATATTGATGTTTTTCCTAAATATTTACCAAGACACCCCCCAAAGTGTGAAGTTGAGTCATGTGTTGATTTGATCCATAATGAATGACCAATATCAAAGACTACATATATAATGGCTATGGTGGAATTAGTAGTGCTAAAGAAACAACTAGAGTATTTGAGTAATAAGGGATTTATTTGACCCATTTTTTCTCCATGGGAAGCCCCAATACTTTTTGGTAAGAAGAAAAATGGATCAATAAGGTTGTGCATTGACTCTAGAAAATTCAATTCGATTATAATAATGAAAATGTATCCTATACATTGTATTAATGATATTTATTATCAACTTAATGGAGATAAATATTTATCAATGATTTTTCTTTGTTTTTGAATTCATAAATTTTGAGTAATGAAGGATAATATTTCAAAGACAACATTCCAAACCAGGTATAGACATTACGAGTTTAAAGTAATTCCATTTGGGTTGAGTAATTGCCCCTCAATTTTCATTGATCTAATGAACATAGTGTTCAAGGAGTATCTTGTTGATTTTTTTGCAGTATTTATTGATAATATGTTGTTATAATCCAAAGGCTATGAAGACCATGAGAACAACTTACAGATTGTTCTGAAGACTCTTAGAAGAAATGAGCTATATTAGAAGTTTATCAAGTTTGAATTCTTACTTTACAAAATTTCATTTCTCGGACATAATGTCTTAAATTATGGAATCTATATTTATCCTTAAAAGAAAATGGAAATCAAATAATAACCAGCACCAATGTGCATAACTGAGGAACCCCGTTTTACTGGTTTAGCGGGTTCCAATTAGTGTTTTGTCCAGAATTTATCTAGATTGGATAACCCATTAACCAATATCAGAGGTAAAGGGATTAAATTTTCTTGGAAAAATATTATGAAGAATTTTTTTAAGAATTTAATATAATATTATTAAATGATCATAACTTTAATTTATCATCTGGTAATAATGGTTTAGTGATTTATAATGATGCATCAAGGAAAGTACTTGGTTGTTTCCTTATGTAGAATGATATATTTATTTTATATGCTCATGGAAACTAAAAACTAATGAACAAAACTACCCAAATCATGATCTTGAGTTAGTAATAGTAATCATTTCTTTGAAGATATGGAGACACTATCTCTACAATGAAATATGTGAGATATATACTAATCATAAGAGTTTGAAATATATTTTCATACAGAAATAACTCAACAAGGGATAGAGGAGATTTACTGAGCTACTCAAGGATTACGATTTCACAATAAACAACCAACCATGGAAGTAAAATAAGGTGGTGGATTCTTTGAGCATAAAAGGACAAGGATTTATAAAAAAAATAAGAGTTCAAAAGAATCTTATATTCATGGATCTAATAAAGATGGATATGGGAATTATCAAGGAAGGTGAAACATCACTACTTTTTTAAATGGTTTCAAAACCATATTTACTATAAAGGATAAAAAGTTCTCAATCTGATGATGTGGATATTTAAAATAAAATTAAATATGTGATTGATCGGAGATTGATCAAATTCATTTATAAAGATGAAATTTGAAAATTTTGGAAGAGGCATTGTGTTCATGCTATACCTGAGATAAAAAGAAAATTATTGGATGATTCTGATAGCTACAATTTCTCTATACACATGGGTATCACTATGACGTATATAGATTTGAAGGAACATATTTTGTGGGACAACATGAATATAGAGATTTATGATTATGTGTCTAAATGATTGGTTTGTTAATAAGTGAATCCAAAAAGAAAACACCCCATAAGATTCATGAAAACTCTTCCAATACCTGTGTGGAAATGGGATGGTATTACGATGAAATTTTCCATGGGGCTCCCAAATAATCCTAGAAGGAATGATGTGATGTGGGAAATTTTTGATCATCTTACCCAATCATCATATTTGTTTTCTATAATAGAAGTATTTCCACTTGAACATTTAGAAAGACTATATATCAATGAAGTTGTAATACATCATAATTAACCCCATCGATTGTTTCTAATAATGTTCCCCATTTTACATCACAATTAGGGAAAAGTATTCAAAAGGAACTAGATACTGATCAGTTTTTGAGAACTACCTACCACCCTCAAACAGATCGATAATCAGAAGAGACTATTAAAACATTTGAAGACATGCTGATATCTTTCTCACATGACATTCAATGTATCTGGGATCATTATTTACCTCTAGATGAATTTTCTTATAACAATAGATTCCATTTATGAATTCTGATGGCACCATATAAAGCATTATATGGAAAGAGATTTCATACATTGACTTATTAGAATTATATTGGTGAAATAATGCTCATAGGCCCAGAACCTATTGAGTAAATGATGATAATGGTAATGAATATTAAAACCCCTATCAAAAAATCTTAAAGTTAGAAAATGATCTATAACGATAATGGAAGGATGGATTTGGAATTTCAACAGGTATATCATGTTTTCTTGAAGGTATATCCCTAGAAGGGTGTTATATGATTCGGTAAAGAAGGTTAAATAAAGTCTCAAGTAAATCATACATTTTGAAATTCTAGAACAAATTATAGTTGTAGCTTACCATTTATAAATACCACGAAGTCTCTCCAATGCTCATGATATCTTCCACAAATCACTATTAACGAAATACATGCAAGACCAACTGAATTTACTCATCTATGAAGAAATAGAATAGTAAATCGATCTATCTTATTGTGAAGTGCCTATAAAGATTCTGCACACTAGATAACAAGTGTTTAAAATTGGACGACTCATCTGGTAAATGTTCTTTAGATAAACTACAAATGGAAGTGGTGATGTGGGAACAAGAAGAAATAATGATGAAGAACCACCTGAATCATTTTATGAAGTGATATTCTAGAAATTTCAAGGATGATGATTTTTGAATGACGGAATAATTTAACACCCCAAGCATCCATGATATGCTTCTTTTTAAATAATTCAATAGTTTTATTGCCCTCCACACTGAGTTTGCATGCAACATGACCTATCGAAATAGTAGTTTTAAAATCATCTATGAAGATTATTAACCACATTACAAAATTAATAAATTTTGTTTTTCAAAATAGTCTTCATTTATGAGTTCAGAATATCAAAACTAGGTTATAGTGATTTTATGGTATTTTTCAAAAACTATTCATTTTTTCATTAACTGTAAAAAATACTACATTGTTGTTAAAAATCGACTTTCTAATTTAAATAAATAATTTAAAATATTTTTTTTAAATAAAAATAGATTAATAATAAATTTATTAACCCAATATAATTCATTGTAGTCATTTTTATAATAGAATTAGATATAAAAATTTGTTGAAATTTTGAACGTCACTTATACCCGCCTTCTAACCACTTCTGCAGATTAGCATTAAACACAATTTTACAACTTATATGAATTGAATTTTGAAAATTGATATAAATGGATGTAATTAGTATCAAATTTTTTTTCAAATAGAATCAAAATAAATTTTGGTGAATATTATTTTTTGGATTTTATTTACGTCAGTTAAAGATAAATTGGGTAATTGAAGGTAAAAATAATATAATAATAATATTAAATTACCTTAAACTTGTCTTAATTTCATTGTATAAGTTTTTTCCACCAAAATAATCCTTATTTTTAATATTTTATCCATTTTATGCCACTCGTGTAAGATTAGGTACTTATTAAATTTTATTTAACGAAGAGTTAAAAATTTCATATTAAAATTTAAATAACTATATGTTTTTAATATGAGGTTATATAAGTGATATGAGTAACTATAAATATTATTTAGAAAAGAAATTTTTTTATCAAAATAATTTTAATTTATTTACAAATTTCAGAAATAAATAATTAAATTAAATGGTGACACAATGATGATGCAGTAATCGATTTATTAAAGGATGAATCAATTAAATGATATTAATAATGTTATATTTAATATAATTTGAAATATTTTATTTCATAAATGAATTTTTTATATTACATTGACATGTTACAGATGATTTAATGTAGATTTTTTAAATGAATCATGTTGTTATGACTTTTAAAAAAATAATGTATTAAATAGTTCCAAAATTAACCTAAATGAGATTTTTAAATAAATACTATTATATTAAATTATATACAAGTCACAAAAATAAAAGGTTGATAAAACCCAAATATATAGTGTTCAATATTTTAAAAATGATCTAATTGGTGTTCTTTTGGAATTTTATTTTAACTATAGTAACCCTATTATGTGAAAAGAAAATCTGAAACGGTAAGATTTAACCTTTTTATCTAAGAGTTAAATCCAAAGGATAAGGTTACTTTTGTCTGGTAAACATATCTAAAAATCGTTGGTTGATATTATTTATACCTATACTAATATTATATTTTAAATAACTCACTTTGGATCTATTATAAATTTAAAATTCATTTATGTTAAATTAATACGTTTAGAGTTTTCAAAAGTGACCCTCCCCTCTCTTATAAAAGGGCACCTCTACTTCTCTTTTATTAACACCTATAAATCCCTTTTTCTAGAGAAAAACCTTACTAGTTCTCCTAAAAACATCCCTCAATTCATCCTAGAGGCTATAAATTGGGTATAAAGACAACCTAAGGAGTCCTTTTGTGAAAATAAAAAATACATGCTTGAAGAAGAGGAAATTATTTTACGAATTCAATTCCATTTTTGTTCTTCTTATACTTACTATTCCTATGTTTTTTCCATAATAAAGTAATAAATCCAGTGTAATATACATTATGTGATGTTATTATGATTATTTTACAACCATATTACTTATTTTATCCATCATACAAATAACAATATCATCATGTGTGCGTATATACGGCTTACTATCTCCACATTGTGGTGTAATTTTTTATTCAATAATACTTTCATTGGATGAGTACAATGATGTGTATAATAGATATAAATAATTAATATTATATGATAATGATTCATTATGAATAATATAACATAATACTCCATACCATTGTACCATTAAAGGATTGATACCATCGCTTGTGCGGACGTACGACCTACCGTCTCCGCGATGCGATGAGATTCGTCCTCCACTACAAATAATTAAGAATAATTATGAAAATTTATATAATTAATTAATATAATATTTATGAACCTAATATATTTTCATATATGAATAAGATATATCTTATTCATAAGAAACATGAATTACATGAAAAAATAAATATTGGAAAACAAGGCAGTTAACACCCGAAACAATGGTAATACTGAAATATTATTAAAAAGAAATATAAGAGGACCATATATGATATAATAAATACGAAAGTGGTCTATATATAATTTAATATCTTACTTTAACCATTACACATGATGTTAGATCACCCTCAGATAAAGAAAAGTACAAGGTAAGTGTTAATTTCTCAGTCTCGTTATTATCTGATATTATTTATATGTAAGTATCTATTGAGAAACATTTATCATACATGTCCATGTTTCCTAAGAATGTATTTAAAAATACTATCAAAAAAATTAAATTCATTTTTACGCATGTTTTTATTTTTATAAAACATTTTTAAAAGGAAGATTTTTTTATTTTACAAATGAGGTACATTATGACATTTTTGAAAAATTATGGAAATAATGTTTTGTAAATTATATGGCGTGAGTGGATATTTTCCACCATTGTAACATATTACCATTTTGATGAATCTCTTATAAAATTACAAGTTTACTTTCAAATTAAATGTTTTCTTTTATAATTGTGCATCTTTTATATGATTTTGATGTAAAAAGGGATATTTCTCTCAAGGAGTTCTGATGACTTTATAATATTATTTTCATCTATGTCAACATACATTGTTGGATTTTATGCTAAATTGAGATTGGTTTATTACGGTACAATCTTCCATATTGTATTGAATGTTTTGTGATATATTTGACTATAGATGTTCTATTTTTATACCATTCATGGTTTATGGTTAAAGTATCAACATTTCGTATGGTAGTTTTAATACAAATGTTTATGTTATATTTCAAACTTTTCATTTTTAAAACGAATTGAACTATATAAGTGACGATTGGGACTTTCTATAGCCCCTCAATGCATCAGTAAGTCTCAAAAGACAAACTAGTTTGGATTTTTACTTTTTTATTTATGGTCTTGGCTCGGGGCCTTGATGATATGGATATGATATCTAGAATTACGCATTCCCTCATTATGAGATAAGTTATTTATATTACATGGGACTATTAAACTATTAGAATATTCATGTGAATGTTTAAATGGAATTATTTGATTTATTCTTATTATATTATGCTGAATATTATGTTTAAAATGCATTTGTTTCAGTTTTAATCCTTTCCTTAAAATGTTTTTCTTATTTATGATAGCTCCCTATATACTTCTTATCATTATTGTTAATATTAGCTCACCCCTTTCTTATGATTCATTTGTTCCCAAGATGCGAAGAAGTATATTATTACTGGCCTATAGGGATATTCTAAGGGATATGAGTGTTTTTTAAAGGATATACTATGTTTTTTTTATTTCAAGATGTAATGTAAAACTTATGTTTGTATCTAATTTTTGAAAGGCTACTAAAATGACCGGTCCTTAAGGATTTCATTACTTGTGATAATGAAAATATAATAAAAATTATTCATTGACTCTAAGAAACTAGGGTTGGACTGTTACAGTTGGTATCAAATGAAGTTTTGTAGATTACTTCGATTGTAGATTTGTAAAAAAAATTGATTAGAGAACATTACCCTAAGATAGTATTTGAGTATAAGTATAGAATAACATCCTAGAATTTTGGTAAAATATAGATTTTTTGTGTTTTCCAGGAAATACATCCATGTATGGATAATACAAGTGGGTGTAGTTTTTCCATAGATATAGTTGAGAGTAACAACTCTAACAAGGTTTTTTGGACATTACTCTAGGTAACTAGGTACACAACAACAGTTCTTAATGCACACATAGTTTGATACTCTCTAGGGATATGCTTAGGATAATGCAAATTTTCTGTAAAAATGATTATAAAAATTTTATGAGTAAATATGTCCCCAAGGAATCCATTTTTATGATTATGTATTTGATATGCATAAATTTTAAAAATTATGTTATGTATTTTTCTAATTTGGAATTATTAATTATGATTCATAACCTAATTTAGTGAATGTCATTGTTTATAAATGGCTCCTGGTGGAAGAAATAGAAATCATATCAATGCATGTAATACATGTATGTATTTCACTATTATTTAAGATAATGATGTTGGATATGGAGCTTCAATCTTTGTGAAAAAATTATAACTATACAGGGATAGTAGACTCAGGTTATGAGCAATAACTGTACTTGTATGGAGCTCCATAATCTACGATGTAGAGGATAAATGTTAGAAAAAATCATGAAAAAACCCTCCATCATTCAAGAGGAATAACAATACATTTTTAGCGAAAAATTTGATAAGTTCCTTAGAGAAAATATTTTTTCCTTTGGGGAGTAACGAAAGGGAAAAAGATTCCATGGTAGTTTATAATATCTTGGGATATGGAGGCAACTGGTGGTCATTAATTCAAAACACTAAGGAAGATGTTGATGTAGAAAATATAGAATGAAGGGAGTTTAAAGAAAAATTATTAGAAAAATACTTTCCTTGAGAATAGTAAACTAATATGGAGAGGCAATTTCATATAATGAAGAAAAAAGAGGATGAAAATGTTACAATGTTTGAAACTAACTTCACAAGGATATAAAGGCATGTTTCAAACTACATATATAACCCAATAAGTAATATTTTTGTATTATTTTATGGGTTAAAACCATTCCTCCAATGGGAAGTGGTCTCAAAATCTTTCTCATCGTACAAAGATATAGTCTCATGTTCTATCAGGATGGAATATATATATATATATTATGAATGTAATGTAAATCAAGAGAATAATAGGGTCACTGAATAGTCTAAGAATGAAAATAAGGGGAAGAAGGGAAAATTTGACTTTCCACCCTATGGTAATTGTGGGAAGAAACACCCTCATACTTGCCTAAATGGGATAGGAGTCTATTACAAGTGTGCAGAAAATGACACCATGCTCGTGATTGCAATGGGAATAAAGAAGAAACCAATGATCAATTCTAAAATTTTAAATTAATGGGACATTATGCAATGATTTTCCTATGTGTAAAGTAAACATTCCCCAGAAACTTCCAAGGGACAAAGGCTAAGATTTTACATTCACAAGTAGTGAGGTTGAAGTTACTATGGATATGGTAGTAGGTACTTTAATTATCTCCTCAAATTTTGATAATGATTTATTTGATTATTTATCATCATATTCATATATATCTTCCTAGTTTTCTTTAAAAATTAGATATTTCCAATTCACATTAACAAAGGAGTTATCTATCAAACTAGTAAGGTAAGTCACATTGCAACAAATATGGGTTAGAAAGTTACCATTATGGAATATAAAGGTTCTTTATCTATTGACTTTATCATCATACATATCATCTAGTTTCACATAATCCTCGATATATATTGGCTATTAAAATATGATGTGAAAATTTATTTTATGAAGAAGGATGTTACAATTTATGAGGAAGATGTAGAATCTATTATATTTAGAGAAAAAGCTTCATCACCTTATTCTTATTAAAACCAATCCCCTGTAGCTTTACAAAATGAGAATTTTGGGGGGTATGGGGAAATAACATCTAATGATGAAGAAAAAAATATTCAAATTGATGGTGTACCTATTATAAATGAATACATTGATGTTATTCCTACAATTTTAGTTGGACACCCCCAGAGCGTGAAGTTGAGTTTTGTATTGATTTAATTGTAGATGAAAGACCAATATTAAAGAATCCCTATAGAATAGATACAATGTAATTAGTAGAGTTTAAGAAACAACTAGAGGAATTTAGTAATAAGTGATATATTCACCCCTATTGAGTCTCTATCAGTAGCCCTAGTTCTTTTTGTTACGAAGAAAGATAGATCAATGAGGTTGTGAATTTACTAAAGAGAAATCAATGCTATTACAATAAAAACACATTTATTATCTACCACGAAATGATGATGTATTTGATCACCTTTCTAGAGCTCAATATTTTTCGAATATTGACCTTTGTTCTGATATCATCAATTGTTTTTAAATAAGGAATATATTCTAAATAAAAAATTCCTTACCAAGTATGGATATTATGATTTTACAGTAATGCCATTCAAATTGACTAATTCACCCTTAGTTTTCATGTATCTAATGAACATTGTGTTCAAGGAATATTTTCATGATCTTTTTGTAGTGTTTATTGATGATATCTTGGTATACTCCAAAAGATATGAAGAAAATGAGAACCACTTAATGATTTTTCTGAAGACTCTTAAAAGAAATGAGTTGTGTGGGATGTTTAGAAAGTGTGAATTCATTCATTAGGGAACTTCTTTTCATGGATATATTATGTTGAAGGATTTAATATTTGTAGATCCTATAAATAGAAAGGCAATAAAAAAATTTCAAGCACCAATGAGAATAACCAAGGTACGCAGATTTATTGATTTATTAGGTCCCTATTGTCATTTCATCTACAATTTTACCTAATTGGAGAACCTATTAACCAAGCTCACATGTAAAGGGATTATTTTTTTGGAGAAAATAGTGCAATTTTATTTGATGAATTGAAGAGAATATTAGTCAATTCTCTTATCTTGACATTACCATATAGGAATGAAGATTTTGTGATTGATAGTGAAGCATCATTGAATAGAAAAGTTTGTGTCCTTATGCATAATGATATATTTATTAATTATATAGTAGGGAAATTTAAAATTCATAAAAAAACTACCAAACTCAAGATCCTGAGTTAGTAGTAGTAATATTTTCTCTAAAGATGTGAAAATATTATCTCTATGGTGAATGATGTGAGATATATACTGATCACAAGAGATTGAAATATATTTTCTCACAAAAAGAAATCAACATGAGACAAAAGAGATGGATTTATCTACTCAAGTATTATGATTCCATAATACACTACCACATAGGGAACACAAGTTAAGTGGCAGATGCTTTGAGTAGAAGGGATCATGGAGTTCTAAATGAAATGAGAGTTTAAAATAATCATATGTCCATGGATCTAGTATAGATGGATATGGGAATTATCCTAGAATGTGAAAAATCACTACTTTTTCAAATGGTTTCCAAACCATCTTTATTGGAAAGGATAAAAATTTCTCAGTATAATTTAAAGAGTTTTCAAAAGAAACATAAAGATATTATTGATGGGAGATTTATTGACTTCATTTATAAAGATAAAATTTTGAAATTTTGGAAGAGGCTTTGTGTTCTAGCTATAAGTGAGCTAAAAATGGAATTATTGGATAATTCTCATAGCCCCAATTTCTATATACACCTTGGGAGAAATTAGATGTATAGAGATTTGAAGAAAAGTTTTTGTGAGACAACATGAAGAGGGAGATTACTGATTATGTGTAATTTTTTTTAGTTTGTTAATAGGTGAAGGCTAGAAGACAACATCTTAGAGGATTCATGTAACCACTTCTTATACCTATATGGAAATGGGATGATATTACAATGGAATTTTTCATGGGGATACCAAAGACTCCTAGAAGGGATGAAGTGATGTGGGTTTTTATTGATCATCTTACAAAATCAGAACATTTTCTTTATATAAGAGAATATTTACCACCTAAATGTTTAGAAAGACTATATATTAATAAATTTTAAAGACTTAATGGTGTACCCCTATTTATTGTTTCTGATCAGGATCCCTGTTTTACATCACAGTTCTAGATAAGTCTTCAGAAGGTCCTAGATACTAAGCTCCATTTGAGATATGTCTACCACCCTCAAACAGATGGAAAATCCGAACAAACTATTAAAATATTTGAAGACATGTTGATATCTTTCTCATTTTAATTTCAATGTATGTAGGATCAATATTTACCTCTTGTATAATTTTGCAATAACAATAGCTTCTATTTTAGTGTTCAGATGGAACCATATTAAGCATTATATGGAAAGAGATGTCATACATCGACTTGATGGGATGATGTCGAAGAATGAAAACTCATAGGCGTAGAATTTTTGAGGAAATGAAAAAAGGTAAATACTATTAAAAGACTTAACAAAATAGCTCAAAGAAGGAAAAAGAGTTATGCTGATAATCGAAGGAAGGATTTGGATATCTAAGTGGGCGATCTTGTTTTCTTGGAGGTATCTCCCTGGAAGGGTGTTATACGATTTGGTAAGAAGGGTAAATTAAATCCATGTTACATCAGGCATTTTTAAATTCTATAATGAATTGAATCTATAGAATACCAATTGGAATTTCCTCCAAGCCTCTCTAAAGTTCATGATGTGTTCACATATCACTATTAAATAAAATGCATGCCAAACCCAATGCATGTACTTTATTATGAATAAATAGAACTGAAACATGATCTTTCTTAAATTGATGTTCCTATAAAGATTCATTACACAAGAGAACAAGTGTTTTGAAATTGGATGACTCATCTGGTAAATGTTCTTTTGAAAAATAATAAAATAGAAGAGGCGACGGGGAAACTAGAAAAACTTAACTTGAAGAACAACCCAAATCATTTTATAAAGTGATATTCTAGAAATTTTGAGGATGGAATTATTTAAAGGATTGAATAATGTAACACTCTGGGCTTCCACAAAATGATTCTTTTTAAATAATTCAATAGCTTGCACTACACGCTACACTAAGTTTGAGTACACCATGACCTATCAAAATAGTTGTTTGAAAATCAGTTATGAATAGTATTAACTACATTATGAAATTAATAAATTATATTATTCAAAATAGAATTCATTTTTGAATTCGTAATATCAAAATTATCATATGGTGAACATTTGGCACTTTTTTGAAAAGTCTCAATTTTTGATGAATAGTGAAAAATACTACATTGTTGTGAAAAACTGACTTTTTCATTTTCATAATTATGTAAAATTAAATTGACTTTAAAGTAAAAATAGATCAATAATAATTTTATTATCCTAATGTAATTCATTGGAATTATTTTTATAATAGAATTATATATAAAATGTTATTGTACTTTTGAATGTCACTTTTCCCTCCTTATAACCACATAAGTGAATTGTCATTAAATTTAATTTTACAGCTTCTATGAATTGAATTTTGAAATATAGACACAAATGGTAGTAATGAGTTTGAAATTTTTGGTATAAAAGGATCAAAATAATTTTTCGTGAATAGTAACTTTTGGATATTTATTTACCATAGTTAAAGATAAATAGGGCAATTAAAAAGAAAAATAATAAAATAATAATATAAAATTACCATAACAATTGACTTAATTTCATTTGAAATGTTTTTGAGAAAAATAAATATCAGGTAAAAAATATGACCTTTTTATGCACTTTTGTTAGATTAGGACATTTATTATATTTTATTTAAAGAGGTGTTAAAATTTTCATATTAAAATTTTAATAAATTTATTATTTTTAATATGAGTTCATATAAGAGATATAGTCCACTATAAATAGTACAGAGAAATATAATTTTTTATCTACATAATTGTAAATTATTTATAATTTTACGAAATAAATAATTAAATTAAATAGTGACACAATGATGATGTAGTACTTGATTTATTAAAGGAATAATCAGTTAAATGATATTAATAATATTAAACTAAATATAATTTGAAATATATGATGACATCCACTAATGTTTTGGATTATATAGGCATGTTATGGATGACTTAATGTATTTTTTTAAGGAATTAATTTTCTATGACTTCAACAAAAATCATGTATTAAATAGTGTAAAAATTGACATAAATGAAATTTTAAAATATATAATATATAATTAAATGAAATTAATGTAATAAAAATATATGTTTAGGCCAAATGACTTTCATAGTGTTAAATATTTTATAAATGATCTAACTGGTGTTTTTTGAACATATTATAGTAACAATAGTAACCCTATAGTGTAAAAAATTTAATTAGACACTTTAAGAGCTACGCTATTTAACTAAGAGTTAAATTCAAAAGATAAGGTTAATTATTTGACATAAACTTGTCTAAATTTTTTGTTGAGAGTATTTAGACCCATACTCTTATTAAACTCTAAATAACTCACTTTGGAGATGTTAGAAATTGATAATCCATTAATATTAAATTAATAGTTTTGGAGTTTCCAGAAGTGCCCCTCTCCTCCCTTAAAAAGGGCACTTATCCTTCTCTTTTATTCACACCTCTAAATCATTTTCAGTCAGCCAAACCTGGAACAATTATACTCATAAATTCTCTAACATCATCCTAGAGTCCATCCTTTGGGTATAAATAAAACATAAAGAGTTATTTTATGCACCTCAAAAGGAGATGCTTGAAGAAGAGGTAATTATTTTTCCAATTCAATTAAATTTATGTTATTATTCTACTTAAAATTCCTATATTTTTTCCATTATAAAGTAATAAATATAGTTTCATATAAATTCTGAGATGTCATTACGATTATGTGACAACTATATTCTTCCTTTTATCCATCCTACTAATAACAATATCACCATGTGTGCGTACGTATGACATATTGTCTCCACCCATGGTGTAATTTTTTATTCGACACTACCTTGATTAGATTGGTATAATTCTGACTATAATGGATATAAATAATGAATATGATATTATAATTATTATTTATAAATAATATACCATCCAATTACATACTATTTAACCATTAAGGTAAAGATACTGTCGCTCATGCGTACGTACGGTCTACCGTAGCCATGACGTGATGAGATTATCAACCACTACTACCACCTATGAATGATTATGAAAATCTATATAAATAATTAATATAATATTTATAAAATTAATATAATTTTTATATAACTATGATATATATTGTTCATAATAAACAAGACTTACACGAAAAACAAGCATATGAAAACAAAGCAGGTAAGACCTGAAACAATAGTAATACTTAAATAATATTAACAAAATGATATAAAGGGATAATATATGAAATCATAAATATTTATATTATCTTTGTGTAATTTAATTACATACATTAACCATTATATATGAGGTTAACCATCCATCAACTAATGAAAATTAAAAGGTAAGGGTTAATTTCTCGATATCATTATTATTCGATGTTGTTTATGCATAAGTATCTTTTGGGACACATTTATCATCCATATCCATGTTTCTTGAAACCTATTTCAAAATATTATAAAAAATTGATTAAAATTCATTTATACACATGTTTAACTTTTTATAATTTTTTTAAAGGTATCTTGATATCATTTTCAAAATGATGTACTTTATAACCTTTTCACCAAATTAAGGAAAGAATGTTTTTTAACTTATACTATGTGAGTGGATATTTTCTATCATTATGAAGCCTTAAAATTTGGAATATTCCTTTAAAATATTACAAGATTATTTTGAGAAGAATATTTCTACTTTATAATTGTGCATCTTTTACATGATTTCAACGGAAAAATGTGATATTTCTCTCAAAGAGTTTTAATCATTTTGTTTGATTATTTTCATCTATGTCATAATACTTTGTTGTATTTTATGATTATTTTAGATTGATTTATTTTGATATAATCTTCCATATTGCATTGAATATTTTATGATATGTTTGACTATGGGTGTTTTATTATTATACCATTCCAGGTTTATTGTTAAAGTATCAACATTTTTTATAAAAGTTTTAATAGGAATATTTATATTATGTTTCACCCTTTTCATATGAAGAATGAATTGGAAAATTAAGTGATGGGTGGGGCCCAATATAGCCCCTCGATTCAATGGTAGGTCTCATAAGAAAAACTAGTTTGGGTTCTAACCTGTTTATGTGTGGTCTTGGAATGAGGCCTTGATGGTGTGGTTTTCACAAATGAAATTATGTATTACCTCATTATGAGATTAGTTATTAATATTACATGTGATTGTTTGACTAGTTAAATATCCATGTGAGTGTTTAAATGGAGTAATTTTATTTATTCATGCGATAATATTATGAATACTATGTTTAAAAGGCTTGTGTTTCAGTTTTATAAATTTTCATAAAATTTTATACTTATTTATGATATCTTCTGCTATATTGGTTATCCTCATTGAGCGTCTGAGATCACCCATTTCTTAAGTTTAATATTTCCCCAAGATTTGAAAAAGTATATTATGAATAACCTTTAGTGATATTCCAAGGGAGATGATTGTTTTAAAATGATATACTATGTTTCTTTTCGTTTCATGATTTAATGTCAAACTTATGATTATATCCAGTTTTTCTGACACTGCTAAATCAATCACTCCTTTTGGATCTAATTTCTATTGATCATGAAAATGGAATAAAATAATGCACCGAATCTGGGTAACTAGAGTTTTGGTGTTACATTAAGGGTATGGGAACAAGAACATGAAAATATATTATCATACCCTACATATGAAAGATCATATACATGAATTTTGGCATAAATCATGGCACTTTATAAGATATTAATAATAAGGAAATAAAGAACATAATCCACGAAAGAATAACATAGTAATGAAACATGGAATTGTGGCTAACACATAAACATATAATAATATCCTTAGTATCCAAGGTATTTCTTCCAAGACCATATTAGTCATATGGGTTCACTCCCCATACCATCTTGGTAGTCATAGTTCACTCCAATGGTCATACTAGTAGCATGAGTTCACTCCTCATAACATATTGGTAGTCATGGTTCACTCCCATGTCCATATTAGTTGTGAAGGTTCATTACCAGGTTCATCATAGTCTATCTCAGGAGATATACATTTTTACCCAATGCATTGGAGTGAGATATAGGTCCAACCCATCTAATTATGGATTCATACATATATGTGCCACTATATAATAAATAATCATATCATAAACCCAAAAATTAAATGGGTATTATAATCATGTAATCATATCATAACCTATGTATAGATAAAGGTTTCATAATATTTTAATCCAAAACTCAACTCATGAAAAGAAGCAGGTTTCAAAAGCATATAACCTATGAATGATAAATGGGTTTCACAAACATCATTCCATAAAAACATAATCCATTTAGATAAATAATTTGAATGAAAACATTGAATAATTTCCCTATAAAGGTATTTATAACAAGAATGGATATTGTGTTAAATTGGAAATAATTTTGAAAGAACTTTTAAAAACATTTTGTGATGAAAAATACATTCTTCTTTGAAAAAAACTATTTTTTCAACATAAAACATTTTGAAATCCATTTTATTTGAAAATACATTTGAAAAATTATAATGGAATATTTTAAAACAATAAAACATTTTTAAAATCATTTTTCCATGAAAATGATCTTCATGTATAATTTTGAAACATTTTTTAAAACATTTTTTAAAAACTTTTATGAAAACTTTTTTTTGATTATAATAGATTTCTAACCGAAGAGAGTGATAGTTACATTTTACATTAAAAAATTATCTTCAGTAAAAAAGAGTTAAAAAATTGAACTAACAGATGAGGATATATTTAATATACAAAGTATAATTAAATTCATCAGTTTTATTGTGAAATGGATCATAATATTTCATAAAAAGAAGCAAAGACATAAAAAATCTTGAAAAGTGATAAATTGTTTCAATAAAATATTCTAATTTTGTGACATGGGATCATACTCTACATGTATGAAAATGAAATTAAATTAAGCCTAAAATATCATGAAAAAAATAATATTCATGAAATTACATATAAAATGGACGTATATACACTTCTAACAAAACGTTTCGGTGTATAACAAAACATGAGTCTCAAAGAAGGGAAATTGAGACAATACTATTTTAAAAATTTTGTAACATTGGAAACTTAAACCCCATGAAAAATAGTTCATTAATTTTATATGTTAATAACCATAAAATTATGTAAAATATAATTATAATACAATCTTGTTCATTACATACACCACACAAAGGGAAAGAGCAGCGAACATAGATTGTATCTCACGAAAATAAAAAAGTGATAAGAAATCCTCTTTAATTATGTCTTAACTCTCGTCATACTCGCTCAACCCACTGGTATAATAAATATAAATTTATTATTAATATTTAAAAAATCCATGTAATTATATCTAATATCATATTTGTTTTTATTATGGCCTCATATTACGGTCTTGTTAACGATCCTCTGTAAATGTTTCACTTCGGGAAATATTCACTTTGTTCTTTGCATGTGTCTTAATTTTTTATATAGTTGGTCCTTACACTTATATAATGATTCCATATTTTCAACCATGAAATAAATATAATTAATATTCTTTATATTTATATTATAATAAGCTATATAATATATAAGTACGAAATTGAATACATTGTTCATGGAGACGGTAAGTCGTACAAACGCATTAGCATTGTTTCTGTTTTTATAGTCATATTGAAGGAGTGTATGTAAATGAAATATATATATATATATATATATATATATATATATATTCTAGTATAATTATTATATGATATATACATATAAGTTCACTAAACCCATCCTTAATACATTCCATTTGGTGTGTGAATGAATCACATGGCTTTGAGGGGGTGGTGGTCCACACTTCCTCAAACGAGATTATCTTATTAACACCAAATAGAAAGTAAAAAATTGTTGTGTTTTGAAAATGAAAAAATAAGCTTAAAGAAATAATAAATATCATATATAACATATATAAATAGTGTGTTCAACATAATGTCCACCATGATAGGTGGTAAAGAAAAAATGAATAATCATTGTTTCATGAGGAAGTAGTTCACCGTACATGGAAATAGTATATTCGGTACACATTAGAAGGAGGTTTGTGTAAATGTAGGACAAACCGTCATAATAATAAAATTATATTATATTTAAGATACTGTTTTTTCCATACTAGAATGGAATGATGTTAGTGGAGGGGTGTAGAAGGAAAATAAAATAAAGGGGTTTGAGGGAAGACGTTACCTCTTAATCAGGTAACTCATTTTGGTTTGTATCAAAGGTCTTCCTTGGGTTTCCTTATTCCAAAAGGGAAGGTTTATATAAGTAATAGTTAAATTTTGGGAATTGTATTGGGTAGTGATTAGCTGAACATAAGAGGTTTTAAATGTGTGAAGTAGTGGGATAGGTGTTGGAATTTTATAGGGTCGGGGAAGTACTCGCTTGGAATTTTTAGAAACAAGTTAGGTGTAAACATGTTATTACCTAAAAAACGTCAAAAAAACCAAAACAAAATCAATAATATATGGTTTATGGATGATATATGGACATAAAATTGGATTTGGACAATTTTCTAGGTGATTTGGGACCTTAATTCTACGTTTTTGCCCTTAATTATGCTTAATTTGGCCTTATTCGATGGGAATAATTTTAATCACATTTACTACTCATTTTGGTCAAAAATTGACTTGGTATCATTAAACAATAAATATTATAATGAATAAAATTATTTATGTCAATTTTTCTAAATTTAAATAATATAATCAGAAAAATTAAGATTAAAGCTAATCCCACAGACGGGAAGAAATAACAGGGTGTTAAAGCGGAAAAATATTCAAAATATTGTTAAGATTTTATATTCAATTTCAAAGTGAAACTGATTCTAGTGAATTAAATTAATTTATAGATGTAATATTTTTTTACTCTAACCTTAATAAAATTTATACTATCATTTATCAGTAATATTTAACTAAACAAAAAGATAGTTTTTAACTAAAAAGAAATATTTTCCAAGATTCATAAAAAAATGATGTTTCTCATAAAAATACCAAAAATTCACCCTATGCTAATTTTGAAATTATAAATTCAAAAATTAAATTTATTTTAACAAATTAAATTTCTATATATGTCTAAAATTAATTTTATTATTAGAAGCTCTTCATTTGAGAAAATAGTTTTTTAATACATAAAAGGACTTTACCAAATATCATATCTTTCATTATCAATATGTTTTATTTATATAAAAACAATTATAAGAATCTATTATGATTCATATTACTATGTTTAATGGCTAGTTTATAATTATGTTGTTTACAAAATTATATCATTAAAATGATGTTTTGTCAAAATTCTGCATTGTATGTGACGTATGCTATGTCAGTGTTGAGTTTATCATACGCCAAGTTGGTGTGGCATGTAATATATTACAATTTGGTTTTTCATGTAACATATTCCTATTTGGTGTTGTGTAAAAGGAATGTTTCAATTAATTCATTACAAGACACAAATTAATATTTTATTTATTTGAAAAAAAGGTCCTTTAAAACTCAGGGTGTTACATTCTACCCCCCCCCAATGAATTTTTCCCCCAAAATTCATTACTGGGTAAAAAAAGATGATAACTCTACATCATTATATCCTAATTTTCCCACATTGCTTCCTCTAACTAGTGATTTCTCCGCAAAACATTGACCATATGAGTGGTCTTGTTTCACAGAACTTTCTATGATTGGTTTAGAATTTTCATTGCTTGTTCTTCATAAGACAAATACACCTCTAGTGGTATGACCTCTGAGTTTAGTACATGTGAAGGGTTAGGTATTTAATTCCTCAGGAGAGATATCTGGAACACATCATGGACTTGAGAGAGATTTGGAGGAAGTTCAAAGAAAAATGCTACCATCATGATATGATCAATAATCTCAAAGGGATTGATATACATAAGGCTTAGTTTCACTTTATTCTTGTATGTAATAACATTATTCCATGGTGATATTAGTAGAAACACATTTCCACTAATATCAAATTATAAATCACGCCAATGGTTATCATCATAATTTTTCTTCCAACATTGACCTACCTTGATGTACGACTGAATGGTTCTAACCTTCTTGAAAACTTCTTCAGCAATCTTTGGTCCCAATAGATTTATTTCTCGAAATTCATCCCAACACATTGGAGTGATGTATTTCTTCCCAAAACGGTTTTGGTGAGGTGACATCTGAATTCTTGATTAAAATATATTATTGTAATAAAACTCTACAAGAGGAAGGTGTTGATACAAACCACCTTTGAAATATAAAAATGAATATCTCAACATATCCTCTAGGGTTTCAATTTTTCTTTTAGACCGACCATCTGTTTGAGGATGATAAGAAGTTTTGAAACTCAATTATTTATCAAGTTCCTACTGAGGACTTTTCCAAAATGTTTATGTAAAACTAAGATCCCAATATAATACAATAGAATGTGGTAGTCTAGGTAACCATAACACTTCCTTGATGTATATCTTGGAAAGATGATCCTGATTGAAGTGTTCTATAATTGTGGTTAAGTGTGTTGTCTTATTAAGGCAATAGACTCCCACCCATATTTCATTAAAACCAATATATTTTTTGGCCATTCTAACAACAAAATCCATAGTGATATTGTCTCATTTTTATTCTGGTATGGAAAATGGATGTAACAACCTCTTTGACTATTTTATTTCATCCTTAACTTGTTTGAACACCAAGCATTGAGATAAAAACTCTATGATATCTCTCTTATTTCAATCCCACAAAAAGTATTCCTTCAAGTCCCTATACATATTTATACTTCTTGGATGAATACAGAATGAAGAACTATTAACTTCTTATAGAATCTCCTTCGTCAAATCTAGAATATAAGGAACGCATACATAGTTCATTAACCTTATCCTTCCATCACGATCAATGTTAAACTCGATAACATTTCTGGATTTCTTTTAGACCCATACATCTTCCTTATATTAATCCTTAATCTTTTCTTGGATAAAGGTTTGAACATTTATTTGAGAAAGATACAATTTTTATTATTCCTTTCGGATTTCTATCTATATTCCTTGAAAATCAATAAATATTTGATATTTTGGTATATTCATCACGGATAATCTTGCATGATCCTTTCAACTAAAAGCATCGGCCACATTGTTCACTTTCCCTAGGTGGTAATGTGTTGAGTAGTCATAATCCTTTATCAACTCCAACCATCTTCTCTGGTGCATGTTCAACTCCTTCTATGCGAATATATATTTTATAATTTTATGACCAATATAAATATCACACTTTTCCCCATAAAGATCATAACTCCATATCATTAATGCAAAAAATACCATTTCTAACTCCAAATCATGAGTTGGGTAATTCTACTCATGAATATTCAACTATCATGAGGCATAGGCTATAACCCTATTATTATTCATATGGAAACATCCCAATCCTATCTTGGATGCATCATTGTATATTAAAAACCCTTCTCAATTGGAGGGAAATGTAAGCCATGTGCACAAAACAAGCTTCTCTTAAATACCTTAAAATTTTCCTCCCATTCATATGTCTAGAGGAACATGACACACTTATGAGTTAACTTGGTCAAAGGGTTATATAGTCATGAGAAACTATCAGTAATACTTCAATAATATCCAAATAAACTAATAAAGCTATAGTTCTCAGTCCCTGTGGTTGGTCTATCCTGACATTAAATATCCCTCATCATTTATGGATCAACTGTTGTACCATCTCTTTAGATTATAAGCCTAAAAATGAAACCTTTTACAACCAAAATTTACTCTTTGTAAATTTTCTATATATATTATACTTCCTTATCATCTTTAGTACAATTATCTTGTGATCTTCATGCCCTTCCTTTCTCTTTGAATAGATAATATTATCACCTATAAATACAACCACAAACATATTGAGATAATATCTAAAGACTCTATATGTTAAATATATGAATATAGTAGGGTTATTAATAAGCCCAAAAGGTATCCCTATATATTCATATTGTCCATACCATGTACTAAATGTCATCTTGGGTATATCCATTTTATTGACCCTCAATTGATGTTATCTATAAAGATGTTCAATCTAGGAAGTGTATTGATCTCCACACAGTTGATGAAACAAGTCATCAATACAAGAATATGATACTTGTTCTTGATTTTGATCATATAAAACTCCTGATAATCAATGTATAGTCGCATTGATACCTCTTTCATTTTAACAAAAATAATATGTGCACTTCAAGGTGACAAAATAGGCCAAATAAATCCCTTGTCAAGGCTTTCTTGGACTTGATTCTTCGATTCCAACAACCCAATTAGATCCATTCTATACGGAGTATTTGAAATTAGTGTAGAATCGGGTATAAGTTCTATTGAGAACTCAACTTCTGATTTGTTTTGAAAGTTTTGGAAACTCTATAAGAAAGATATCCCCAAAATCATGAATAATAGGTATTTAATCGATGCCGATTTTATCCCCAACCATTTTAAATAAAAAAACATGTTGAATGAGAATTAAGACCCTTAAACTAGATGTAATATCCATAGGAAGTTCATACTTATCCTCACATGGATGGATAATCATAGGTAGGTTTACGATATCAAACATAACTTCCCTTCCCCAATAGTTGATCTAGGACTAATGCATATAAATTTGATCCATGCCTAAGATGACCTCCAATTTGTCCAATGGATGAATGAATTAATTTTCAAGAAACACATTCCCACAAAATTCAACCGAGGATGAATCATAGAGTTTGGATTAATTCATTGTACTGTTAGGGTTTTTCACTAATAATTCAACATGTAATTGTTTCAGTGGAATCTTAACACCCTTATTAAATTCAATATATTTGAATGATTGGGTAGATCTAGAATCAAATATGAGTTTCTGAATTTTAGAGTGGATGGTAAGTATAAATTTCATCATTCCATTATCAAACCCATCATAAGAAATAAAAATATCATGAAATTTCCCCTTTTCCCATTTCGTAAGAGGCTATTTACGTTGACCATCATCTCTATCCCTTGGGTTTGGGCAGTGGATAACAAAATTACCATTCTACTTACACTTGTAGCACTGAATCGTTGGGGGATAATTTTGTGATACTTTTTCATATTCACAACATTATCTTAATTCTTCTAATCACTTTAGCAATAAAATTCTCAATTTTCTTCCCTTCAACACTTAAAACATTTATTAGATCCCTTAAGGCAATTTCCTCCATACTTCTTCCCACAATTCGTTAATAGGTAATAATGTATTAACACCAAATGGAAATTGAAAAAGCAATGTTTTTTATAAAGGAATTTAGAATCTTAAAAATTTAATATATATCATAAATAATATATATAAATAGAGTACCCATCAAAATTTCCACCATGATATGTGGTAATGAAAAAATGAACAATCATTGTTTCGTGTAGTAGTAGTTCTCCGTACACAAAAACAATGTGTTAGTTATCCATTAAATATAGGCATGTGTATGTGTAGGGTGAACCCATATCATTACTACATCCTAGTATATTTAGAATATTTTTTTCATAAATTAATGGAATAAATAGAGTGGCGGGGGAGGAGAAGGAAAACAAAACAAAGGATCTTGAGAGAAAATGTCGCCTCTTAATTGGGTAACTCCTTTTGGTTTGTACCATAAGGATTCAATCGGTTTCCTTCTACCCCAAATAAGGATTATATAAGGAAGAGATGAATTTTGGGTAGCGGATTGGGTAGGTATTGGCCGAACTTAAGAGGTTTGAGAGGTTTTAAGAAGTGGGGTAGTTGGTGGATTTTTATAGGGAAGGAAAAGGACTCACTATGAATTTTTAGAAACAAGTTATGTGTACACATGTTCTTTGTTAAAAAAGTCATAAAAAAACCAAAAACCTTCAGAATTAAAGGTTTATTGAATAAATATGGACATCCAATGTGTGTTGGAAAAGTGTCTAGAACATTCAGGTCGTTAATTTTAAGGTTTAGTCCCTAATTATGTTTAATTTGTCTTTAATCTATGTGATTAATTTTAATCACTTTTACTAATCATTTTGGTCAAAAATTAACTTATTCTTATTATACATGATATATTATACTGAATGAAATGGTGTACTCCAATTTTTCCAAAATCAAATCACATAAGAGGAAAAATTAAGATTAATGTTAATCCCGCAGTCTGGATGAAATAATGGGTTTTAAAACTATAAAAATGATCAAAAGATTTTTAATATTTTATATTTAATTTCAAAGAGATATTAAATCTAGGTAATTAAAATTTATTAATATATGTATTATTTAAATACTTTTACCTTAAATAATTATAATATCATTTAAAATTGATAATTAATTACACAAAAAGTTATTTTTTAACTAAAAAATAGTATTTTCACTATTCACATAAAAAATGAGGTTTCTCAATAAAAAACCGACATTCACCCTAGGATAGTTTCTAAATTCAAAATTTGAAAATGATTTTTATTTTAACAAATTTAATTTATAATTTTATGTAAAATTTATTTTATTTTTAAAAGTGGATCACGTGAGAAAACGGTATTGTAATACATAAAAATAATTTACCAAAAATCATATCTCTCATATCATTATGTTTTATTTACATAAAAAAATTATTAACAATGTTTGAAAAGTATTTATTACTATTCATATTAATATGTTTAACATCTTTGTTGAAATTACCAATTTATATAATTATATCATTAAAAATATCTTTCATAGAAACTCAAAGTTTTGTTGTGATCTATGTTAATTCAGTGTTGCAAGTATCATACGCTAAGTCATTGTTTCTTATAACATATACCAATGTGTTATTTTTTGTAACATACACTAATTTGGTGTCATCTGAAAGGAATGTTTGAATTAATTCATTTTAATACAAAAATGAATATTTAATTTATTCAAAAAAAGGTCTATAAAAACTCAGGGTGTTATAGTATAAATACCTTATCAATTAACTATTGTAGCTATTTATTCAACTCCAACAAATCCACTAGTTCCATTATGTATGTTTTTTAGATATTGGTTATGTTTCAAGAATGAGTGTAATATATAACTGAACATCACAATATTTTATATGACTAGGTAAATCTTAAGGAAAATCATTAATGAATATTTGAACCACAGGCACATACTCTATTCTTATGATATCTTTCACATACATTAATTTCACTTGATCTCCCTCTATATCAAAAATTTCATAAAGAATAGATATTGTTGAGGATCTACAAACTAGTGAGATTTTGATGTTTCTGCTTTAATGATATGAAATTCCACTTTAATCCCAAAAATTGCAATCTTCTTCCCCTTGAAATAAGTTTTTGCATAATATATTGAAGTCTAAATCCAGACCGTGATCATATCAAGGTCAACAATCTATATAATGACTTGGTTTTTCAATATGGTATGACAATGCATCATAATTAAAACTGAATGATATATCATATGTTTCCATAAGACGCTCCCTCAGTGTCATGATTTTTAACTACATTACTAAGATTATAGAAAAATATCTAATGAATTTTTTAATCATGGAAGATATAAAATTATGTGATGAAAAATAATCAAATAAAACATGATCTATATTTAAGAAAATTTTCAAATTACCTACCACTAAATATTTAGGAACTTCAACTATAGATGTGGTAGTATCATAAGCATGTCCTTTGACCCATATCCTTCTCTGAGGGTAATTTACATAATGATTAAGGAATTGGTTTTAATGATATATCAAATCCTAACAGGTATAACCTAGAACATAAAAATATTATTCTTTTCCATTAAATTCATGGGCTTGGTGGGTTTCTTCTTTACGTTGGTAACAAACTCTGGTTCCTTTCATGCAATCCTAACTTTGTCTCTTCCCATTTTTTTTACATTTTGTAAATATTAGTCATCATTCCATTCCTTTATCCATATTTTTCTTCAAATGATTCTCAATTGACTTCTTCTTCAATTTATTTCCATTTAATGCATATATAATAGAGAACTCATTTTCTATAATAATGTTACTTTATTCTATATCCTCATATAATGAAATAGACAAAGAGCACAATTTTCATCAAAATCATTGTTTTATCCCTTCAAATAAACAATCAATCGTTATTTTTTTGTATATACACATAGTCCACAATATTTCAAGATAACCATGTAATGTTTCCATAAATTAATTAATATTTCCTCCTTCGTTTGTCTATTATTGGGGAACTAGCTTTCCATGACAACCCATTTTTCATGTGGAAACTATTTTCTTAAAAAATACCCAATTGAAAGTTCCCCATTCCATGCACTTGATCTCATATTTCACTTTATTGTTTTGATTTTGAAACCACTATTATTATGTATTTCCCATCAGATGATAGACTAACATGATTGATTTTTCCATTTCACTACATCCTAAAAAGGGAGAGATTAAATCTAAGAAGTGACCCATAATTGTTTCACTATGTTATGGATCATTAGTTAAATTTATTTTGGTGATATTGTTTGTCTTAAATTCGGTAAACTTCTTTAATATAGTTATGAAATTATTAGCCTCAATTATAGATTCATTAAATTTTTCTAAGAGAATATCCCAGAATTAATTATTGGTTTCGATATGGTTAATATTCTTCAAGTTAGTCTCTATCAATCTACAATAGAATGCACATATTTATCTCAAGATATTTAATTATAAAATAATGTTTCTACAATTTTTTCTAGGGTTTTCTCTCTCTATCATGTGTTTTTTATAGTACTCATGGAATTACATATGGTTCATATATATAATCCATAAAACTTAAAATAAAATTTATTGGATACCAACTGTAAAATTTGTGATTCCAGAAATGAATATATAGTAGTTATATTAAATTATTGGTACACTTTATAAGAATTTATGAAGGATATAAATATTTAGTATTCATGGAAGAACAGATACATACCTACATTACACTTGAAAACAAAACATACTACATAAACCTATGGTGGGAACCTTATTATCCATCCTATCATATCCATGAAATTTAAAAATAGTCCTCCCCTTGGATTCTTAGGGTAAGGGAAACAAAAAAGTGTGATCTAAGATGCTTAGAAAGGGATAACATATTGCAGCATCATACATATAACAAACATGAGATAAGTTCCATTGGAAGAAAAAATAGACAACATGGACCTTAAGCATCTAAAACTAACAGTATAAAATATCCATTACATTAAATAAAAATATGGATAAAAGTAATCATTAATATCATACTGATGGAATTCATGAATTTTAATATAAAAACATATAATTCAAGCCTTATTCCAAGAAAAATTCCATTTATTGGATGAGGTATACACCAAAACCTAGCATGTTTTTCCACCTGACACATGTCGATGTATACATCAAGGATAAATATAATTATAGGCCCCACCCATCACCCAATTAAGTCTAACAAATTCCATATAAGAGTAATCACGAACATTCATATAATTCCCTAAGGAACCTATTAATTAACAGAACTTGTATATCGAGATTTTGATAAATACAGACATTAAATAAATTCCCATTCAAAATAATATTATGTATGCCTACGAGAATATATATTAGTCAACATAGAATCCATGGGATATCATCAATGTTATAGGAATCAACCTTATCGAATTCATATAGGGATGATGGTACATTTAATGAGTTAGGTTATCCAAGGAAGATAATAATTGGGTTCAATAGTGTTCATTTGTACGAGACCATGGTAACAGTTAGAAAAATCATTCATCATGGTTCATTAAGAGTGTGTGAATACTATAAATTATATCTAATAACAGTGTCTCAAAAATTGTGTATTCTTAGGACCAATTATCTATAATAATAGTTATTAATGATTTAATGATCTACTAACTCTTGGTTTGATTACCCCTAGGTTAATCTATCCCACAACTACCACCACATTCCTATATTCAGAAAATGATTTATTTTCTTTGAAATTTCACAAATTAAAACTTTACAAAAAATATAAGATGGTTTTCCCACAACTAAATGGTAACTTTGGAATAAAAATAACATCATATAAGGATAATAATGTATGCTTTGAAACCCCATAAATTTCATTAGTAACATTTTAAAAATTATATAATTGAAATACATGCTCCACAAAAAATAAAATAATTGTGGATTATGACCCGAGTCCCAACGAATGAAAATTGAGACGGGAAACCCCAAATTATGGAGCAGGTAGAAATTAAATCATAAAATATTGAAATATATGGATTAAATAAATCTTAAAAAAACATGAATAAATGTATCTCAGTATTATAATTTCAAATAGGCAGTACAAAAACCACATTATTTAAATTAGGTGAATGATATAAACACATGTCTCAAAGAGGAAATTTTGAGACGAACAACCCTTACAAATTGTTCTAAAATCAATTAATGTACTTTATCATATTTTATAATTAGTATATATATCTTAATAACATATTTCTTAACCTTACTCACATCAATTTTGCATCTACAAACTTTAGAAATAGTGATTTTCTACCGAAATTCTTCATATTTTCAACAATAGTGATTATATTTTTGATCATTTGTACAAGTTTCATAATAATGGTGTTCATATTAATTGTTATTCAAAATTAAAATGTTAAAAGGTTAGAAACTTGTAGGTTAATGATGATTTTAGTCTATCTCAAATTCTATTCATGAGTGTGTTTGACCATGATATTGAAGATAAAGTCAATATTAAGAATTATTTAGTGATATCTAATGAATATAAGGTGTTTCCTTAATTGATGAATGAAATATTTTAATAATATATCAAGAAATAAATAATTATTTATAAAATTATATAATATCATTTCATTAGATATTTTTCCATATTCATCCATGAAATAAATTCATAGTAGCATTCGAGTAGGTGGTTAAATATACGCAAACATGAACATACCTACATTTTAATAATTATTATGAGGTGGTTCTATTATAATATCAATTTACCAGAAGTATAGTGATATTATTTAGATTTTAATACTGTTATATAATATAATTTTGAATCAATTATATGAATAACTAAGGGATATTATAATATTATGTAATTTGAAAAAAATATCATCTTCTTAACACACTTATTTAGCATCATGGAAGTGGAACTCATCATAATACATGAATAATGGTTTCTTTCTTAATAGGCAAGGTAAATGAATATATAATTATAATATACATAATATTTTAGAATTATATTATTTAAATGATAATGATAAAATTATACTATTATGTATAGAATAAATTTCAATTTAAATAATGAAGAAGGAAACTATGTATTTGATAATACTCACATCGAGGACTTGCATTTTCCTTTGAAATCTTATTGAATATGGAGGGAATATGAAAGCTATGAGTGATGAGGGATTTATGTTAGTGCCATAGTGTTATATCATGATTAAAATGGTAGAGTTTAAGGGATAAATTAGAATTATAGGATAGTCTTGATATGGTCAAGTTGTTTCCCTTTTAAGACTGACTAGAAGTGTTTCTTAAGAGAAACCCTTACATTTTCAATAATGTAGGGTTACTAGTCAAGTATAAAAAAAATGTAAAAAAAATCAATAAACATGATTTGTTTTAGAATTATATCAACTATTCAATTAAAGGCATGTTTTTTAAAAAAATATACTTTACACCAGGTTAAACTAAATTTTACACCTTTTACATTTACCATGATAATTAATTTTTTATTTGAAAATAATTTTAATGAAAAATATTAAGATTCTATATTTCACTGAATTTGATAGATATATTTTCAAATATAAATATCATTTTATCAAATAATACATATAATGGGTTGAAATGTAAATTTTAAAATAAATACACTTCATCACATAAAAACACTTTTCAGAGAAACAAATTCTGTAAATGTTAAATATATTTATAAGGTATAATTATGTAGGATAATATATTGAATGAGATGAACTATTTTATTACAAAAACATTAATGGTTATGAGTATTTATAATCTTTTTATAACTAAATCCCCCTTTAAAATAATTGATTCAATGAAAAGGTGAAAATTGTTTTTATTAATGTAACTTTTAAATTAGTTCTTAAATCATTATAAATATGATTTTTAAATTAATAGAATATCTTAAAATGAAAAAAAATATTAATAAAATTCTTATTTTATTACATAACTAGTTTTTTAAACTTCTAGGTCATTCTAATATAATAATTAAGTCATAAAAATTACAACTTTCATGAAAACCATATTTTCAATTAAAACCCAACCAATATAGAAAAATATAAAATATTCATTCTTTGATAATTTATATATGATGATTTTAAAACTAAAGTTAGTTTGGTAAATTTATTAATACTAAATTAATTTATTAAGAAATACGTAAATAAAGTCTCATTAAAGGGCATATTATGTGCTAGTTCAAGATATGATGTTTCCTTTCTAAATTGGAGTCTCATGTTTTATTTTGGCCAAGACCATCATTTTAGTATATGGAAGTTTATGAATGTGTACATCCCTACCTCTATTCATTCAAACAATCATTGTTCCATCACTCTCAATAAACTAAATCCATTTCTACCCTCTATGGATTCAATCACATCAATGCATACCAAACTGAACACTTTGATACAAAAACTAAACCTCATTAGTAAATTCATGAGACCATGAATCATAAAAAAAATCAGTATACATGGAAACAAAAAACTAGGAAGTATATTAAAATAAATCATGCTTTCAAAAATAGGGCATTACCCAGATAAGGTCAAGTAGGTTAAAAAAGAATCATCCAAAGCCATCTCAACATTCCTATAAAATTAGTCAAATCCCATCTAATTAAAAATCAAAAAATAATCATATATTTTAAATATTAAAACTAGTACCCATGTAAATTTCCCCTTAAGTCACATTATAAAAATCCCCATATCCATTTTTATGTACAATTTCATAACTATCTTTCAAGATCACCATTTTTACCTTGAAATCCCATTTTGAAAATAATTCCCGTACAACTTTCACTTATATAAACCCATTCTAAAATTACATTATAATAAATGATAACCCATTTACATTGAAAATAAAAATCAAACAACCAACCCATCAATAAATAGGGCCACTACCAATCATTCAACCCTGAAACTGCAAAAATTTATTTTTATAAAGTAATGTGGTCCTTCTTTACAATTAGTCAAATGTTATCCCTTCTATATTTATGGGTAAAAATCAAACCAATATTACATCATACTGACTAGAATAAAAATAATTCTCTTAGATGAATAAAAAATACCAAAATGAAATAGTGATTTATAATATAATGTTCACCTACCTCAGAATATGTGGTTCAACTAAATATCAATCTCTTACAAACCTTCTTCAAGACAACAAAAACATATCTCATCCATAAACACCATCAAATTGAAAATAAAATTTAAAACAAAAAGGCCATGATGGAATAATCAATTCAAGAATTATCAAGTAACACAAGGAAACAGAAAGCATTATAAATGTATTGATGTAACTCCTAACAGGCCCTTGAACCATAGTCACCAAAATTGATTGTCAATCAAACCCAATATCAAAAATAAAACCTAAGTAATATCATAGGGAAACATAATACAACAAATGATATTATTGGTAACATGAATACCTTCTCCACGAAATCCAACTATTAACCGCACATTAAAACCCCATTTGGAATAATGATTCAACTAGCCTTTGGTGGGATCTATTTATATAAACTATCTCAAATGTCCTAAATAAAAGGGTGCCCAATGTGGGGTAATGGGGGATCCAAATAATTCTGTCCCTCTTTTCATGACTAAAACTAAGGTAGACATAGGGGGAACCAATTAGATCCCCTAAAATTACCAATATCTCTTTTTTAAAAATATGCTGAAGACCATAGTCATGATACGACCCTCATGGTCATAACATGCTAAAACCTCACTTAGCTATATGATAGTGTATCCGTCTAGGATACAACTCACAAATTCACAAAAAGTAATATGGGATGATCCTTAAGGTATACCTTTATATTTATTCCCTTCTAGGACATTTCTCTACCTCCCCTACTAGGGCCACATTGTAACATGATCCCTATGAAATGATAAAACCATCCAATCAAAAGGTATTGTAGAAAATCAATTATTGTGTCCCCTAAAATTTCACCATGAAGCATCAACCCCTTAGGGGTCCAATGATGTATCCTCCCACCACTGTGCCATGTACACAGAAACATCAAGCTGCCACACCAAAAAAACTCTTCCATGTTGGAACCTCTTATATTTAATTGACTTTATTACCACAACACCCAATTTCTATATTTTGATGAATATCCTTCCATATAATTTCTTCTATCAATACAGGAGAACATTATGTAGGTGTTGTATCAGGAATATAAAACAACCAAAACATTTCCAGGATAATTTAAAACATGATCGAAACTCAAGATCCCTAATAAAAATCAAAATTTTAAATTTTCCCTGATTTTTAGAAAAATTTAATGACAGGGGTTTTTAAAAAAATCCCACCATAAAACCTATTTTCTTTAAGAGGAACCATGGAACATCTCATAGAATTTAGTCAATAAATGAAGTCCCAAATCATCTCTATGTTCCTGAATCTAAACTGAATAGAATGAACTTCCACTACTTAATTACATATAAGTAAACACTATATTTCCTCAAAATACATGGTTCATTCCTTTAAGCACAACAATATTCTCCAAAATCACGATCTCGATACATTTTCAACCTCATTATTTATAATTACATGTAACAACACTAGTAAGACCTTCCATGTAAAAAATTACATGAAAACTATTTTCCTTATCCTCTACCATTCCCTAACATAACCAGATTATGATGTGTTAAATATAGATTCATAGTGAAACCATCCAACACCAACATCAAAATCCCACCCAACACTTGGTGTAATTTCATGGTTTGTTTCTTAATAATAAAAATATACCATAATTCTCTCTCGATGAGCACCAATGTAACTTAGATTTTTATCAGTCTTATGTCATAATCAATTCCATTTTGAGTCTGATTCTGACACTCAGACTCCATCCAATGCCAAATCTAAATCCCTAAATTAGGTATTCTCCTAAAACCTGATAAATTTAAATATATATTCTCATTATCATCCTAGTTTAATATTGGCCATCCACCAAATGATAATCGATCCCTACTAATACACAATGTTTTTTCCCAAATAACCAAACATGGTTTTGTGGTACAACTATGAACACCCAAACACATTATACACTAATTGTTTAATTTCCCACTCATTATGCTTCCAAGATCTCTATCTATTACCACTATCACATCTATGACATCGTTTCCCTCTGAACCAACCACACATTATATCATATCCCAAAAATGATCTTGTGACCACCTTTATCATAACCATTACCAAAAATTTTTTTTTACAATGAACCCATCTATTAAAAAACCCTAAAGATTCAACAAGTGATCCATCTATGGGATTATGATGATCCTCTTCATAATAATATATTCAATAAATCATGTTTCTATCTAATAATTGTTCCATCCATCAAAATAACCTACCAAAAATGAACCTCAAGTAATCACACCCATGAAACCAACATAAAAATCACATCAGGGTGCTCAATACCAATATTTGTAATCATACATCAATCCTACAACATGAATCCCTTTTAAAAAACCAATAGAATTCTAGACACAGAAACCATGGTCAACCACAGAAAATCCTGTTGACTTATTTTACATTGGCACCACATTATTTTCCCAACATAATATCAGACCATATAACCCTACATCCTCACATGGGGTTTCCATATATAAATTTCACACAAGTTGGGAACAAAATTCAATCATTCATCTATCTATCATTGCCAAAAAAAATCCAAGTAAATTATTTTTTATTAGTACAATTATCTTTGAAAAACAATCTTAAATCACCTATACACACAAAAAAGTAACATGAGATTTTAAAACACCCCTTTATATAAATGGGGTTTCAACTAAAACCAAATATATCAAAATCCATATCATATTAGGTCCTTCATTTTCACAAATATTGATTTAGTTTTTAAGAATCACTTTCAAACCGAAATTCAAAACATATTTCCCCCATTTTCCATTAAAAAAAGTGAACTCCCAAATCATATAAAAATCATAGGCATGAGTATCATGACTTATTCATTTCAATATCATGACTCGTGGACAAACCACTAGCACCTAGCCAATCCCTATTACTCATCCCAATTTTCAACCATCTCACATTTGGTTTCTCCGTCCAACATCTCATTAACACAACTGTGCTAAGCCCCATAAATATACATAAAATAAAAAATTTGGATTCAACTAATGTTATTCTTGTTAGTAGTTCCCTTATTATACCTATCATGTCCTAAAAAATTAATTTAACCTATAACTGACACATCCATTTCCCACAACACAATGTGATACAATCTTGTAACACCCTTACTCAGATCACTAAAAAGACACAAAGAAGGGGGGCCTCATGATCTCTGGCACACCTAAACATATATTTTATGATTCTAATTAAAATTGATTCCCTGAAATAGTCATGGGGTCACTATGAGTGAAATTTAATGCAATGGGATCATGCCCAAATTTTCTTAAAATTTTGTAAGATCGCTTCATATGATGGATATTTTAAAAATACCTATAGATACCAATCACATCCACAAGTGTCCCCTTGATATATAATATAATTCATTAAAAATAACTATATTTTTTAATATTCATAATATAGTAACAATTGAAAAAGTATGTAATGACACATTGAACAATACCTAGTATATAAAAAATTGACTGTGAATATAAATTCCATCCACTCCAACTCATATAATCATCCTTCCCAGTCCTCATCATCCATAGCCTTGTAGGACCAAAATACATTTCTAGATCCAAATGAGAACTATTAATTGTTGAAGAATTTAATTTTTACTCACA
This sequence comes from Viscum album, assembly GCA_963277665.1. NCBI lineage: Eukaryota > Viridiplantae > Streptophyta > Magnoliopsida > Santalales > Viscaceae > Viscum > Viscum album. Next base: position 913,091,899 of record OY728164.1, on the reverse strand, counting down.
TATATCAAAACTCATACCATGTACATGGGTAAGGGGAATGTTTAATGGCCAGGTATGAATTCCCATCACCTCAACATACTATGAACTATTATGATCATGTAGACATTTGTAAAATATTAAGTATAATGTATGTAAAGATCTTGATATGATCCCACCATGTAATATTACAAAAAATACACATTCAAGCATTCATTTCATGTAATTATGTTCTAAAACGGCCACTAAAAAAATTGACCCTACCTACATTGTCTAACAGTTGTCCTAGTTCTATTAATGTTTCATCTATAAGAATCTTACCGTGGGAAAGGAATCACTTATCAAATCTTAAGAACATCATATTCCAAAAATTCCCAGTACAACCACTCTAATGAGAGGTCACCCATAAAGTACCAAACCAAACCAATCTAAGGATACAGTTCCCATCAAACACCCAACACAACCCATCTCAAGGGAGTGTGTCCATCAATTTCCCACCCCAACCCATCTTAAAGGAGGATCTGTCCGAATTTTTTCTCTAGAATGAACTACTATCAAATTTTTCTTTGAAACATATATGTGGTCTTTAATATTAATAAACATCTTATCACATCTTGTCTTATTTTCTATGTAAAATTTTAGGTGATAATTTTCTTAATGTATTGTTCACATTGAAAATACATATAAGTTCCCTAATAGGATTGATCCTTGAAGTGATGTGAAATTATTATTTAGGACATGTTCTATGACTTGGTGATATCATCTTATGGGACATAGAAAATATAGGATTATAGGGGGAGGATACTCATAATACATCACCTCTCGTCAATTTATCCCTCATTAATATCAATGAGAGGTGGTTATGAGAATATAATTAGCTACAGTAATTTGATTTGTTATAAGAGCCATTGGATAGTCCTATATGTGAGAATTTTTATCGGTCCTTAAACATTATATTATTAAAAATAAATATTATAATTATTGTACTTATATATATTAATTAAAATCATGATTCCATATATTTATTAGGAAGTAAGATAGATTGGTTTTGTCAGGATTGACTTGTACTTAATGAACAATTAAATAAAGTATTATCCACTTTCAAGTTAATGAATTCTAAAATCTCATCCCTTTAATGGGATCATATCTTCTAAATTATGTCCATTGAAATGGATGTCTTATAAAAAAGTTCATTTTTAGAAATTAAATATGTTGATCAAATACTCAATACAACATACTTGATGAGATATTTAAAAAAATGGATTATATTACATAGTGATAATTAAGATAGTGTTATTGTAATTGTTTCAACCATATTCACTTCTATAAGGATAAATTGAAATGTTTTTAGATTCTAATGTTGTACTTTTTACATGTTAGGAATTATAAAATGGAGAAACAATCCTTGAAGGTCATATAATAAGTATATCTAAAACATTCTGGAAATTATATATTAGTTCAATCTTATAATAGATTATTATTCCTTTATTCTGATATAAATAGTTATTCATTTTTAATTGATCACATGAATCATTTATTTAAAAAATAATGTTGTGACATATATTTATAATGTAAATAGTGATCATTAAATGTTCAATTAATGTAGATGTGGATTAATGGACAGAGTTAAGGGTCTTAGTGAAAATGATATAAATATATTTAATAAATGATATTTGTTGATTTGTGTGTAATATGTACATCACTTGATTATTATTATTATTATTATTATTATTATTATTATCTTTATTATTATTACCATTATCTTTATCAATATTATTATATTAAAAAAGCATTTCTATAATGATTTGGATATTTTTTAAGGGTATGTGTGCAATTGAAAAATTCTTAGCTTATTAGATAAACACATTTATACCATTTTTGGGTATAGATTATTTTTGTGTACCATGGTCACTCTAGATAATTCTATCAATATTGGGGAAGAAAATCTCAAAAAAACTATGAATATATGGGTGTAATTATTCCTCTCATCCCTCTCAATTCCCTATGAGAACCAAAAGAGTCCTTCAATCTTTGAAGGAGTTCTTGTTACGATCAATGGTGAATAATTCATGCATTAATAACCCTATGTACTAACACCCAATTATGATACAAAAAAATTACGATGTTCATGGGGAATGTGTGGATTACCTATAGAGATATTATACACTTGGATACTATAATGAAATTAAGAAACGTCAAGAATGGTCAAAATATTCGATAAGGAAAAAAGGAATTTAAGTCAAAAGTATTTCATGTTAATATTAACTAATTCCTCTGTAAAATTATCTCATTCATGGGGAATAACATCTCTATAACAGTATCAATATATGAGAGAAATGATCATCATCCTCACTCTCTGGTCCCCGATATAACCAAAAGAATCCTTCAAGCCTCAATGGAATTCTTTTTTCGATCAACGATGAATGTGGTCAGAATCATCTATACAAGAACCTGATGATACTATAATGATGTTCTATGGTTCTTGAAGCATGTGTATATCACCACTAGTGGGATTCTACACATCAATCCTATAATTCATTGATAAAATTACAGGAATTAACAAGAAGTTAAACAATGAATAAAGAATTGAAATCTAATGTAATTATTTTTTTAAAAAAAATTAATTTTAAATTAAATGTAAATAATCCTCACTCTATGGAGATCACATGGTAAGGATTATCGTGTCCTTAATATTTATCTAAATTAAGCGATAAATTTTTTATTAGAAAGTCTCTATAATTATTCCACTACACTCTCCAAAACATTTTAGTGGTATTAGAATAATTATATATTCATTTAGTATGTTTTATGAATCATTGATTGAATTAAGAATTTTTCCAATTATTAATTTATAGATTATTGTTTATTTAAAATTAATTTCAAGATATATTATTCATTAACCATTATGTTACCAATATTATTTTATGAGTAAAAAAATAAAATCTAATGATTCCCTTCATAGGTGATACATATTTTTTCTAGAAAACACGGCCAATACTGTATAGAATAGAAACATACATATCATATATCTAGATTCACTACACAAGTAAAAAACACACAACACAGGTTGTATCATGTTGGGTAAGAGTGAAAGTATTCATTATACACCAGATGTTGAATAAAAAATGGGAAACACTTCTATGGACTATAAAACTTACAGATGGGGTATACACCATGTAGTCCTACACAGTTTTCCCCATGACATTCATGAAATTTTTGTTTTCAATGTATGAAAAATTTATTTTTTACACACTTTGTTGTGGAATAAAACATTGTAACATATAAATATCTAACAAAATTAAATTTATTTTTAATATTTTTCATGTCTTCTGAAAATACGAGTTCAAATTACATATTGATTCCATATTCATGTTCTACAGGTGGAAAAAGAACAATATAAAATACATGTAGCTGGATTGTAAATGCAATGTAACGTGTACCCATTCATTTAGAGTATACTTTGAGACATTCTATAAACCATGTCATGAAATTATGTTTAATTAAAATTAATTAAGGAATTTTAAAAAAAACATGGTGTGTGGGTAGTATAAATGTTATGTGAACGGTTTTTATAGAATATTAAATGTGAAATAAATTTAAACCTTAATATATGTATTACAATCAATATATGGTCATCATACATGTCTTTAACATCATGGTGATTTAAAATAAGTTCACATCATGTCGTTCAATGTTTGTCGTGCATCATTTGTGTCATGATAAATAATTTTCATGACACGTGGAAATACACATTGTGTAAGTACATGGTATTCTATGTATTCTCATTCCTTATAAGTGTATAGTACAAGACAAGGACCATACATAATGATTTTCATTAAATAATTGTTCCCATTATTTATCTAATTTAATACATTCTATATAGATTTGAGAAATAATTTAAACTAACTAAATGGGTATACATCAGGTCCCATGTCAGTACACACTGTGCACATTATTAATATTAAATTAAATTAAATATTTTTATTTATATAAAATCTAAATTTGTGGGAATAAATTGGAATTTATGGTTATACATTTACAAAAAATGAATTAATTAATAATTGAAAATTTATTTTCTTATTTACTTTATTGTATCTAAATAAATAATAAATAAAATTTAATGTTACGATGTTTTTAAAATGTATAGTCATTTCATGTGTGGATGATCATGATATTGACCTACCTATATACTAATAGTATTTATTTTAATATAATTATTATAGCTTTTGTAATAGATATTATAAAATATAAGTTAAGGCTTTCATGTCATCCGCACCTCTTGTATGTATGGGTATACATATCCACTATTTCTTTTGTGTAATTTATTTAATAATTCCAATGGTTCCAATCACCATTATGTGATTATTCAAATATAAGGGAAGGATTTCATAGGATAATAGAGGTGGTCCAAGATTGATTCCAATGTTAAATGAACCCAACTGATACATAAGAGTATAGGTGGGATGATTCAACTCAAAAAAAAAATTGGTTCATGGATTTTATCCCCAATAGTAAAGGGTTAGACTATTGTCTACCTAAAAACTAACCATTATAAATCCCATGATCAAGCCACATTAATTTATTTTATTTTATTAAATTGTACGGTAAAATATTTATAATTATTAAATTCATTACATGGTCACATATAATAAATAAATTAATAAATATATTAGATTGTATGAAAAATGGATTATGTGATAAAAAATCAAACATGGTTAATCACTTATGATAGATCCATATAATATTAACAAGAATGAAAAGGGTAAAATCGATAATATTTACACAAAAAGATAAAAAATAAATTATTTGAAATGTTAAGTAAGATATTTCCTTCCATTTTTTGATTAATTATGAAACCATGGAATAATGTACTTGATTTAGCTCTTATTATGACACTTAATTTAATCAGGGATTTCATATAAATGATTTTATTTAACATAAAAATGTTTATATTAAGAGGATTATTCCTTTCTAGACCTAGTGTAATATTGATTAATGCTTTGTTTAAATTTGAATATTAGATTTTAGAATTGGGGAGTCCACTCAACGGATCAAGGAGGGATGAGTTAATGAAGTTGGAAGACCCACCTACCAAAATACCATTAAATAATTAAATAGACCCATATCCTGGTTTTGAGAAAGAAAATGTGGATCATTTTCACTAGAATGTCCACATCACATCACATTCTAAATCTAATCATATGGGTCATTATGATTTGATATAATAGTGGAATATTAATAAAGATAATAATATTATTCCACCTCAAATATTATGGGAATTAAATAAAGTAATAAATTTTTCTTTTATTTGTTATACAATATTGGAAATTTATGTGACATCAATATTATCAATATGATACATAATTGAGAAAGATAATATCTTTACCAATAAAAAATTCTAGGAGTGGTACAAGAACATAATCCTTATACTGAGATAATAGAGGGTGTTTGGTATACTGATGTCCCTTATTCACATGGAGCCTTCCCGAGATCCTAATGAGGAATATCTATCCCTCTCCCTCCATCTTCATGAGAACTAAAGATATTGAACCAGATTTCATGTGTTTGATATTGTCATCCATGACCAACCAGCACCAGAAGTAACATGTGAAAATGGATTAATACATCATGTTATCTCATCTCCCTACTCTCTATCAGAAGTAGGTTTATCTATGGAGATACGAGATCTTAGTGTAACTTTTCACATTTACGGTTGGAATCGTCCAGTCTATTGGAATTAATTTACTCATGGTGATTGAACATATTAATAACTTGGAAATATTGGGATTTAATATTCTAAATGAGTTTCAAACTAAACACTTTCTTACCTCACTATGTTATAGATTCTATAGTTTTATTTTTAATTATAATATAGGTAATGTTTAGAATCTACACATGAAACTTTCACACAGATTTTTCAAGAAGATGGGGACATTAGGAATGAAAAACATGAAGTCTTTTTGGTGAATAAGAGGAAGAAGAAGGTTAATGGACCCAATACTCATTCAAATTTTATGGATTATATGAATTTTCCTACCTATAATAGGATAATCCCAATGCGGTACTGGAAATAAGATGAAAACTTATTCATGTGGAAATAAAGGCTATGGGTAAAAGCACTTCACTAATGTCAAAATCATGGGAAATATTATGATGCATTTATTATCACGTTTAACATATCTATTTAATCTAATTGGGTATTATATATAGCTTTTAGGGCATAAATATGTACCCAAATATCATAAAAATGGATTTTGGTATGTTAAAAGAGGGTAAGTTGATATTTGAGCTACCAATAGAGAAAGACTATATTTTTTACTTATAAGATATTTCAAACTTATATTGATGAACAGATTTATTATTGTCTTGATGAATAGTTTTTGGGACCCCAGTATTACCAAAAATATATTATATCTATCTATTTTAGAGACAGATTGATTTTTATTGGAGTTTTTTAATAAAAGGTGATACTTTTATGATGATCGAATTTGTTATGGTGTGGCACACCATAATAATGGGATTTATGATCATGGATATAATAATTATTTGTTGAAAATTTAAAAAAAATCAGGTTCACATTAATCATATAACATCCCATTGTGGTATCACCAATATGCTCATATAAACAAGAAGCAGTTGACAAGACTCGATCAAGATGGGTATCTATATTTTTTTAACCAAATCCACTTTACAATTTTCATGATTTATTGGATTCTAAAATGAAAAACCATCATATTAGTGGATCGGGGTAAAAGGAACATATATCTTCTTTAATTTGTATTCACCAATGTATTTTGACCTTTTCTCATATATTTCAAAGGTTGATACTCTTACAAAAATACCATTATCAATGACTTCAGTATATATTTTAAAGTATACTTGATATGATATGTTTCCAAATCAATTGATGAATATCTGGAATCCATGAATGTGATACATAATAATCGTGGTAAGAAGATAAATAAACATTGATTACATCAAGGTAAAAAATATGTTAAAAAAGTGTTCATCGACTGTCTATGGGAGTTTGGGATAATATCTCAAATCATTCCTCCTTATACACCACAGTGGAATGGTGTTAGTGAAAGGGATGAACTCGCTATAATGGACTTGATGTGGTTGATGATTAGTCCTGTAGATATTCTATTATCCTTTTGAGGATACACATACTAATCTAGGTATCATAAAATACGAAAAAAATAACATATAATTATATATATGATAGTTAATATGTGTTTTCAAACATCCATGTATAGGGTTGTAAGGCCTTTGTTATTGCCTTTTTAGATAAGAAAAAATCACATCAAGGAAAATATATATCACTTTGTTGTATCTTGGAGAAAGAACGGGATGTTATTTATAAAACTCCATAAAGAGGATGGTGTTAGTGGAAATATAGGCCATATTCATTAGGGGAGTACATTTCCAAATGGGATAGTTGGGGAAATATTAACTGTGATAATGTTTATGCACATGATACACCTGATTTATAGTAGGAATTAATTCAATAGTACCCCATGGAATATGATGTTCTATAAGCAGCAGTATAGTAGAGTGTCACACTAGAGGTCTTAGAATAAAAAGGATATGGTTTTTTGGTCATCGAGTATGGTGACTCCTTATTAGCAGTTAATTATTAACCAGTGTCCTGTAAAGAATAATTATGTAGCTCATAAGTTTGATAAAGATATAATCCATGAATTTATGATATATTTTATATACCAAAACCATTTTTGCGTTTTGGTAGATCCTCTTGTTGATTTTTTTCTTATTGGATGTAGATGCAAATTCAAGGGTAATATGTACAAGGATGGTAATGATAATACCAATGAATCATTATGGTTTTTAATAGTTTTAAGTATTTTCATGGAATAAACTATGATGAAACAATTTCAGCCATTTTATGATGAGATACATTATAATTATACTTCATATAATAGCTTACCATTACAATGTGATTTGGTAAATGGATATCAAAATAACGTTCTATAATGGTAACCATAAAAAAATTTATATATGAAAAAATTATAATTGTTTATACCTATGAATATTATCAACAAGGAATGTAATTGGTATAGATCCATTTATGGGTTGACATAAAAATCCTTTTCATGGATCATTAAGGATAAGGAAGTGATAATAGAATATGGTTTCATAATGACTAAACATGTTTTCTCTGTCCAAGAATGGTTTAGTGGGAGTGCAATAATTTTCCTAGAAGTATAGGTTGGTGACATAATATTTATTATAAATTAGATAAAAATAATACAATTTGTTAACACATGTATGAATTTATTCTTCTCTATGTTGGGACTACTTTGTGTTTGAATATTGTATTTGTTGTCAATAGTTATCAATGCTGTTCAAAATGAAGAAGGAGATGAAGAAGGACTCTAAAGTTAATTGAGATCAGATGAAGTGAGGAGCTCTAGAGAACTATTATTCAATCATATCATTGGATTTCCTAGTTGAGAAATCCTCTATGAAGTAAATTCAGACGATTGTGGAACTGATCATCTATTCAAAGAACTTATGTCAAAATTGACACATCGTTTACTACAAATAAGAATGGTAAAGTATCATCTATATGAGGATGATTGAAGAAGAATGAGGATTTTAAGAAGGCCATTCAAAGCTTCACTATTTCATGAGAGCCATATAATAGATTACTTGAAGAAAATAATCATATGATTTTCATGAAGTAGAGAATTATTATTGAAGAAGAAGAGAGCGTAGATGGGCTTGGAATTCTAAGATGGTCATACATTACACATTGACTTCAAATCAGACGATGCATTGCTGATTTTTATTTAAAAAATATCACAAGATAGGAGAACTTATGATGAAATCCATATGAAGGAAAGGGTTAGTAATGGTTCTTCCAGTCATATACAATTTTTATTGGAAGAAATGATGCTGGTGGAAGTCATGAATGTTATAGCACTTTCCATGGAAACTCTGATGATACTAAAGCGAATCTATCAAAGGATATATGTCACAATATTGGAGTTCATGATAAAACCTGAAGAATGTTTATTGAATGAAGTAAATAGAATCATGACAACGGGATGGATGATCAGAAGGTGGCACAAAATAATGTTTTAAGGTGGCAATTTTTTCTAGTGTTTTCAAAAAAAAAATAGGCCTGAAAATTGGGAGATGTAGAATTGTGTTTTTGGAAAAGGATATTGCATGAAGGTGTGAATATTTCATGGAATTTTTTGTGCAACGAATGATTCCAGGTTAGAGCATCAAAAATTGGAAAAGTCCTGGAGTGTACGGAAAATTGGGCAAATTGCATAAAAAATGAGGTTGCGTGAAATAATGGTTTTACGTGCAATATGGAACGTAGTTAAGAATTTTGCGCGCAAGTGGTGTTTTGAGATCCGAAGGAAGAAAAGTGGAAAAGGAAGGATGCATGTGAAAAACTCATGACAGTTCACAAAATATGAAGTTTCGTGAAAGAGTTTCTATACTCAAAAGAGGGGTTTACATGTAGAGTAGTGTTTTTCACATAGGGTAAAAATTCCCAAAAATATGAGGTTAGCCCCCTCTCATTTTTCAAGGCTCAAATCTTAGATAAATCATGATATCTGATTCACGGAAAATTGAATCATAAGATTAGTTCTCAAAAAGAATAAGTGATGCATGAAAACATAAGTGTTGCACGAAAAATGGATGTTCTGCGCAAAAAAAAATATTTTCGTAAAAAGTTTTTTCACACCAAAAGGTTTTTTTAAACCCAAAGTTTGAATTTTACATGAAAGACACCCAAAAGGTTGCACGTAAAATTTTAGGTCCCACAATCCTTCAACAAGTGCAATGCACTCATGAAGTGTCTCGCAAAGAAAGATAATTGCACCCTTTGTGTGAAGAAGACACCACAAACAAGTGATTCGTTTTCTCAAACCCTTGCTGTGTTTCGTGAAGGAGATCATGTGAGTACACAACCAGTAAATACTCATCCTTGTACTGCTTCATGAAGACAGATCCATGTATCATCCCTAGTTTTTTGAAGAATAATCACACATCCATTGGGTGAATAAGAAGACCCGTGGAGCTCTCTGCATGCATGAAGGTGAACACTCTCTAGTTGCACGATTTATATACACTGTTTTTAGGGGAATTTTTTCTTGTGTCATGAGGAGATATATGTGAAACTAAACACACATCCGCATAAAGTATGAAGAAAGTATACCGATACACTCATGTCTTGGTATTGAGAATTGAAGAAAGAGATTAAGACACTATAGTACTATTCCTTATTATTCTGTGTCAAAGAGAAAGAAGAGAAGAAGAAGAAGAGTTTAGTGTTGTTGGTTTTCCACTGAAAGATAATTTGTGAAGAAGAGAAAGTTTTAGTGCACCTGTTTTTTAATTGGAGAAGCAAAATAATAAGAGTGTGTAGATTACAGTTTTGCTCTAGAGAAAGAATAGGTTGGTTACTTTCATGCTGATAATTAATTAACGGTTAGAAGAATATGGTTGTGGAAGAACAAATTTTCACTATAACATCCAACAGGTCTTAATAAGTGGAAGATTCTTTTGATGTGGAAAACTGTTTTAACAGATAGAATACTTTCTTCAGAGGCAGTATAAAGAACCAGCTAGAGGCTGAAAGAGACTGTCTACATTGGCTGTATAAAGAACCCACATGTTTAAGGTAATATCCTACTTGTTTCAAGTTAGAAAAGAATTATATCCATTCCCCCTCCAAGTATAGGGAGCCACACAGACTAGTGTATTTTTTTCCTAGTTGATCCACTATAACATGAAATCACATTATAGTGGAAAATACATGAACTACTCATTCCCATGCATGGAAAGGACGTAGATGCTCTTATTGAGTGGTGAACCTTGTAAAAATATCGTGTGAATATTTTTTATTCTTTCTATTATTGCTTGCAGTAGTGAAAAGATAATAAGAGAATCAAGATCCTAATAGGTCAAGAGGTATTTGGATAGAAATATGGAATTGGTTTCAAAAGTCCCCAATAATGATTCACCCCCCCTCTCAGTATTAGGTATAACCCAAACTTGTCCTCTCAATTGGTATCACAGGAAAAGTTCACCTCTATTGGATTATCTATAAAGAAGTAATTATCTTTTGAATATTTGTATTTATTTCCAAAATTATCAATGAAGTGAACTTTTAGTGATGATTCAGTTATATCTAAATAGATGGATATATCTACCAAGACCATAATGAACAAGAAAAATAAGGAGAAGAGAATTTTGAAGAAGAAGTACCTCCTATCTATATAAGAGGAAGCATGTGGTTATCCATATCTAAGTGACATTGAAGACCCACCATACTTGGAAAGTAATGATAAGGTGGCTCAAGTCCCCACCAATAATATGGAAAACCTTTTTATCTCAACTAATCAAGAGGTATGTGTCAGTACATTTGAAAATTATTCTCATGATGAAAATTCTTGCACAAGTGGTGATGATCAATCTACAACATCTCAAGAAATATCAGTTGATAGATTAAGAATGATTATACCTAGTATTCCTGAAGAAAGTACATTCCTGGTTTGTGGAGTATTTCAATGCATGTAAGAAAATATCACTCAGATTGAAGAAGAAACTGATGTTTTGGGGAAAGGGTTACAAGATTTTTTTTTCTGAATGTTTACAAATCTCCAGAAATGTTAGTTCCTTTGAAGAAACAGATAGGGGATTTGATGTAAGTTCTCCAAAGTGTCTCAAGGATGTTGAAGAAAAGGAGGGATTCAGCAAGACCCTAGAAAAGAATATCCATGCACATAAAGATGATATAAAAAAGGGAAATGAAATCAAATAGGTATATTTTGAAGAAAACTCCAAGAAGATCAATAAACATGAATCTTTGTTACAAAATAATGTAAATATGCATGAAGATGAATTTGAAATATTAAAGAAGGATAGTGAAGAGAAGATGAAAATGATTTAAGAACAAGATGTGATCCCCAATATGAGATGTCTAAAATTGTAAGCTGAGTTCACCATTCTTGAAAAGACACATATTGAGTCTCCACAAAATAAGGAAACAGTTTTATCTAGTACTGAATGCTCATTAGAGGATTCTACAGTAAATACCCGGAACATCCATGTAAATTTGTTTTTTAAATAAATGAGAATTTTACTACTCCGCAAAAATTGATGGCGTGTGATTCCGAGGCTTGGAGTGCCTGAAATGAATTTCTGAACCTTTTTTTGAGTATATTCATTAAATGTGCGATCAGGTTTTTCTAACATTTGAACTGGTGATTGAAATTGAAATCCTAGGGCACCGTTGAACTCGCAGCGCCGATTTTCGCTTAAGAATACTTTCACCTTGATGTTAGTTAGTCGTGGGTGAAAGTTAGTTTTTGGGTTTTTCATATAAGAGTAAAATAAAAATAAAAGTGTATGACATTTATATTTTTATTTGCAAAACCCATGTGAGTGTTGGTAGGTGGGGTCCTCCAGAACTAAACATCCATGTGGTAGGTGAGGTGTGGGGACCACCAGATCTTAACCTCTCAAGGGAGGTTATGGAGGTGGGAACCACCCGAACCATAACCTCCCATGAGAGGTTATGGAGGAAGGGACCTCCCAAGATTAGACCCCCCTATAATTTAAGAAATTCTCAAACCCCCTCATTATTGTGGAGGAGCCTCTGGACTTCCTCTACATTAACTTGTGCCAACACACAACTTTATTATGCCAACATAAATTAATTGGCTTGACCCTTTTTAAATATTAAGTAATAGCGTCGTTGAAATTTAGGAATGTTCTTAATAAATGAACCGTCATAAGTTCCATGATCATTGCATACCTCTCCCCCTCTCTTATATATATGGAGCTTGGGGGGAGGATTTCGGATGGCTTCACCAAGTGACGAAGTGCTGGTAAAGTTCTGCGAAACCCAACACTTGGAGGATTAATCTCTCCAACGAATAATGCTCCACTGATGAAGAATTCCAACCTCCTTCAACCTTATTCCTTATGACTTCTTCCCACGTGGGACGTCTACATCTTTGACTAGGAAGAACCGACACGGGAGCCCGGAATTGGAGGTGTGTGCTCGATGAGACGAATGTCGACAACTTCACCTCTTTCCTTCTTGTTCCAACAATATCAAGAGAACAAAGGTAGGGGGTTTATTTTTTGTGATAATACTTTCCTTGTTTTCTTTTTTGGTTAGGGAAAGAATCATTGTGGAGGTTGCAAAGTTTGAAGTTCATCATTCTTCTTTCTTTTTGAGACAAATGTTACATCCCAAAACATGGAGGGTACGGGCCAAACCAACATGGCCCGACCCCTCCGTCATTTTTCTTTGGTGTACTCTTCGAAATGGAGGAAGACAAAGAAGACGAAGTAGGTGATGGAGGAAACAGTGTCGCCACCCGCGGCCACCATGACCCACGCCACCCCCACGGTGCTCCGGCCCCGCCGGCCATGCCACCCAGCTTTTGTGCATCCTCACTGCGTCGCACCACCCTGGGCCAAACCAGCCCCACAACCCAGCTCGTGCCCCCGCCGGCTGCGTCTCCCCGACTGCGCCTCCCACTGGTCGTGCCGCCCACTGGTCGTCCCACCAACCGAACGAACCGGCCGCACCGCCACCGGCCCTCCGAGCCGCCCCGACTTGCACCGCCCACCGGCCTCCTAAGTAGCCCGTGCCCCTTGCGGCGCCCCGGTCGAACCGACTCGTGCCCCTCGCGGCGCCCCGGTCGAACCGACTCGTGCCCCCTGCGGTGCCCCAGCCGAACTATAATGTGCACCCTACGGCGCCCCAGCCAAACTGGCCCGCGCCCCCTACAGCGCCCCGACCGAACCGGCCCCGCGCCCCTCCCAACGCCCCGAACGAACTGGCCTTGTTCCCCCGCGGGGCCCCTGCGGTCGAGCTGCTCCATGGCCCCTCGTAGCCCCCGCGGTCTGCCGAACCACCCAGTGGGCTGACCCAGACCCAGCGGGTTGGGACGAGTTGACCTAAACTGGGTCAACCCATGCCTGGTCGGTCCGGGTCAGGTCGATTGGGTCAGACCAAACCTCAGCCCACTACAACCCATTTATGCTTCTTCGGTCATATCTTTGGAAATAAATGTCCATTTGGAGAACTTTCAGTGGAACTGGAAATCATGGAGTGAGACAGTCCCTTTGAGTATTCTCTACTGAAGTTTTGGTTTGAGATGGAAAATGGTCAGGTTGGATCGAGCATGAATCCAACCTGGCCCCCAAGACTAAATAGCTAATAACTCATAGACCGGTCGTCTGATTGACACGTCGTCTCCTACGTTGAGACCCTTATGACTTGGAGGAAATTTGAGATACATCTTTGTGAGAATTCGTGACAGTTTGAGTATTGACCAGTAGCTTGTGGAGTGGATCCTCTCAAAGAAGAGCGAGTGTAGTGCGGAGACCTAGTAGCGAGATGAGACTTGATGACTACTGACCGTTTTGACTCGGAGTGACTCTAGTAGCTTAGTGGGGAGCGCCTTGGAGTTGCTGCAGACCCACAGTGGGAAGCGCCTTTGTGTCGCGGTAGACCCATGATACTCAACAGGAGGAGTACCTCTGTAGGCTACGAGGGGGAGCGTGCTTTGTGATGCGACATACCCATGGTGGGGAGCATGCTTAGTGACACGCCAGATCAACAGTACTTGACAAGAGGAGTACCTCAGCAATCCAAGGTTATCGGGGCATTCTTGGTGTTGCGGCAGGCCCACTGTACTCGATAGAGGAGGAGTTTCCTAGCAGCTGAGGTTTCGACAATGTTACAGGGGATGTTACTTGATATTAACCCTAGAATAAAATCCTGGTTGAGTTGAGTCAGTTTTTTTTTGTGTTTTACTCATTATTGAGATGGATCACTTGATAACATAGGTATATGTATGGGCATATATCTAAGTAGGTTTTTAAGTTGATTTATTACATTGTAGTTTATCCTTGGTAGAATTTTTTGTGAGACCCTGAGGGTCTCGAGGTCCCTACTAAGTATCGTTATACTCACCCCTACACGGGCTATACTCGTACCTTGTTGTGTTTCATGCAGATGACAGATAACGCTGACTATGGATGAGAGTACCAAGACTAGACAGTATCTAGAGGTGGACCATATGGCGAGTCAGTAAACGGAGGATACGGTCGGATGTGGAGTGCTGAGGAGGTGATATGTACCTACCCTTCAGTTAGGAACCCCAGAGGATGATCCATTAGCTGTCTTCCCTTATCTTTCAGTTGTATTGGATCATTGTTGTACTTGTACTTTCTAGTTGGGCCTGTATTCTAGCCCCTTTTACTTTCAATACTCTTTTGTTATACAGTTTACTTGGTGTTTCGTCCAGCTGTGTGCTTTCTTTTGTGTGTGTTTACAGGTTATAATGGCAATGCCTTCTCAGTTTCAGGGAATTACACCTTTGATACTAGTCACCAGGCCCTATCCTATAGAAGGCGGGCTTGGGGTAGTCATGGCATGGGTATCGGGGGACAGGTCGTGACAAATTAGTATCAGAGGAGTCAGTTCTACCGTAGATCATAGGACTCTGATCTTTTCTGTGAAGAAATAGTGTTAAGTGTAGTGAGTGTGGTTTTCAGTTGAGGGAGTCCAGTGTTGGTGTGGTGGCCGACGTATCCATACACTAGGACCCGGACTTCTGATTTTCGACTCAGTGCATGAAAACACTGATTGTGTGTGTGTTTTCAAAAGTTCTTTTTATGTCAGATCACCAGGTCATCTCACCAGGTATACCCTTTTAACCATAGCACACCTATTTATTTTCAGAATGCCTCCACGTAGATAGTCAACTAGAGTTCTGATAGTTGTATGCACTGATAGCCCACTGAACGATGAGGCTTCGGTGTAGGGCCCTCTTCCGATAGAGGCACTAGCGGAGGAACCAGAGGTACCATTACCTATTGGGCCACCGATTCCACTAGCCCCTGCAGCAGATGGTGCATGATGCTTGAGTGCGTTTCATGAGTTCTAGCGCCAGAGGCCACCCAGGTTCAGGGGAGAGACGGACCCGCAGACGGCTGAGGATTGGATGGAGGCTGGGGTGAGAGTTTTCCGACTGGTAGGGACACCAGCTGATCTCATGGATATTCTTGCTGCCAGCCTTCTACAGGTAGCAGCGGGCAAATGGTGGAGCTTGATGCTCCATGTTCACGATGAGATGATGCTACTATAGGCAGACTTCGAGAGCCTGTTTCGGGAAGAGTTTTTTCCAGCGACTCTTCGGACAGGGGGAATTTAGGAGCTACTTCATCTGTAGCAGGGCAGCGTGACTGTATCTCAGTTCTCAGTGAGGTTCACAGACCTCTCACACTAGTCCTATAATATGGTGTGGGACCCATTCTTCAGGGCCTGAACCTTTGATCAGGGACTCAGGCAGGAGATCAGGGCTTTAGTGATCTCACTTAGCATCCCAACATAGGCAGGGGTGTTAGAGAGAACCCTCCTAATGGAGAGTTTCCTTGCTGATCAGTCTCTAGTAGTGAGATCTACCACCATTCGACACCTAGTGGAGTCTTCTCCAGTTGCCAGAAGGCAGATGTCATAGAGGTCCAAGATGACCACACATACAGGTGGATGACCGCATCACTTAGGATTGGTTGTGCGGAGCACCTGAACCAGAGATAGAAATGCTAGGAGCGGGCAGTGTTTCTCATGCTGCGGGTAGCATCACATGGCTTGTGACTGTCCATCCTGCTGTTTGGATGATCCGTAGACGGTCGAAGGACCACCCAGGTAGAGATAGAGGTTTGAACAAGGAGGTTTGTAGGGAGCAGACGGGTGTGGTAGAGGAGCTGGTCGTGAAGCTGGCAGTGGGCGATGATTCGAGATATTACTGCCACCACCTCCAGGAGGTCTACCCCAGCCACATGGTGCAGGTGGACAGGGGAGAGATCAGCTCTAGGCAGTTTAGTCTTATGATCATGGCGCTCTGGAGATGATTCGAGGTACGATCTGTGTCTACTCCACCTTAGCTGCAGTACTTATAGGCACAAGTTCTAGTTATTCTTTCATTTCCACTACCCTCGTTCGGAGCTCGGAAATTCCTACGGAGTTGTTGACTCGATCCTTACTGCTAGAGACTCCTACGGAAGCAGATTTGATTATTACGCACTAGTGCCGGTAGTGTGAGCTTACTCTAAGAGGCAAGAGCTTTGGCTGGGATCTCCTAGTAGCGACATCGAGCCCTTACGACGTCATCTTGGGTATGTACTGGTTATCTATAGTACACACTTAAATTGACTGTATTATGATCAAAGTGCGGTGTGTCCACATGGATGAGACCAGGTTTACCTTCACCGGTGAGAAGGGAGACTTTGCAGAATAGGATGGACTTGCTCGGAGGAGAGTGATGTCGATCACTCATCAGTTGTCTAGCATTACCCTCGGAGCTGTTGATGTGGAGAGTCTGAGTTATCTTATAGTGGTGGACCAATACATGGATGTTTTCCCTGATGATGTATTAGTTCTACCTCCTCGCAGAGAAGTGGACTTTTACATTGATTTGTACCCCGAGATGACATTGATATCTACACCAGTGTATCGGATTGATTTTTTAGAGCTTCGTGATCTGTAGGTACAGTTATTGGACTTTCAGGGGAAGGGATTCTTCTGACCCGATGTTTCTCCCTAGGCATCTCCGATTCCATTCTCCAAGAAGGCGGATGGGAGCTTGAGGATTTGTGTTGAATATCTGTGCCGAAACCAGGTGACCGTGAAGAACAAGTACCCACTTTTGAGGATTGAAGACCTCTTTGATCAGCTGAAGGGAGCACGGTGGACCCCGAAGATAGACCTCAGATTAGGCTATCACCAGCTCAGAGTGTGAGATGAGGATGTACAGAAGACAACCTTCAAATGTTGGAATGTCCATTACGAGTTCTTGTTTATTCCATTCGGTGTAACCAATGCTTCAGTAGTGTTCATGGGACTCATGAACAGGGTATTTCAGTCGTACCGTGATCGCTTCGTAGTAGTCTTAATCGACAACATTCTTATCTACTTGACTACTGAGGAGGAGCATGCCTACCACTTGCACGTAGTACTGGACACACTCCGAGGGCACCAGCTTTATGGTAAGATCTCGAAGTGCCAGTTCTAGCTCTTAGAGGTTCACTTTCTGGGACATGTCATATTGGAGGCTGGAGTTGTAGTGGATTCAGTGAAGATTGAGGCGGTACTTGCTTAGGAGCCACACAAGAGTGTGATGGAGTTATGGAGTTTCCTAGGTTTGGATGGATATTACCAAAGGTTTGTGCCACACTTCTCCAGAGTTGCAGCACCACTATCAGCCTCGATGAAGAAGGGGAAACCCTTAATTTGGTTGGAGAAATGTCATCAGAGCTTTTAGGAGCTGAGGTAGAGGCTGACTAGTGCCCCCATCTTGAGGCTTCTAGAGGAAGGTGTAGGGTATGTAGTCTACTGCGTCACATCAGGGACCGGACTCGGATGTGTCCTGATATAGGAGAAATCAGGGATCGCATATGGTTCTCGATATCTAATACAACACGAGTAGAACTATGCTACCCATGACCTGGAGTTAGCAGCAGTGGTCGTCTCCTTGAATATGTGGCGACACTATCTGATGGGCGAGCACTTTACAGTGTACTATGATCACAAGAGTCTTAAGTACATCTTCTTCCAAAAGGACCTAAACCCGAGACAACGACATTGGATTGAGTTCCTCTAGGACTACGACTTCGAGGTAGTGTATACTTCGGGGAAGAGGAACGTTGTTGCAGATGCACTTACCAGAAGGTTTGGTATACAGCTAATAGGCAAGGAGATGGAGTAGCTGGCCAATTTACATATATCTTTTATGGATAGGGATTGACCAACCTTCCTTCAATATCTAACAGTCACTCCCCCACTTCTTCTGTGAGTCATGGAGGCACAACATAGGGACACTGACTACAAGGCTCGACATGCTTAGACATCCACAGGAGAGGCACCTGATGGACTTTCTAAAGGTGGGGATAACAACATCCTCTTCAGAGAATATACCATGGCACCGATGTCACTTTAGAAAGAAGTGTTGAAGGAGTTCCACACATCCCCTCTAGTGGTACATCCAGGAGTGGCGAAGATGTACTAGGAACTATGATGACAGCATTGGTGGTCGGGAATGAAGAAAGTAGTTGCAAAATTTGTTTCTCGATGCCTCGCTTTTCAGCAGGTGAAGGCAGAGAATCAGGTACCAGTAGGCTTGGTTCAACCTTTAGAGGTCCTAGAGTGGAAGTGGTATGGGATATCTGTGGACTTTGTGATAGGACTTCCACGTACATCCAGGGGACATGACTCGATTTGGGTGATCATCGACCGACTCACAAAGTCGGCCCACATCAAACCAATCATAGAGAAGGGTTCAGTAGAGAGCTTGAGACGCCTCTATGTGCATGAGATTGTGCGGCTACATGGAGTACCCATAACGATTGTCTC
Source organism: Viscum album (assembly GCA_963277665.1). Classification (NCBI taxonomy): domain Eukaryota; kingdom Viridiplantae; phylum Streptophyta; class Magnoliopsida; order Santalales; family Viscaceae; genus Viscum; species Viscum album. Next base: position 913,072,503 of record OY728164.1, on the reverse strand, counting down.
CGATCAAGATTCACATTTTACTTCCCAGCTATGGAAGGGGTTTTAGGAGGCTTTTGGGACGTAGCATCATTTGAGAACCGCCTTCCATCTCAGACAGATGGTGAGACTGAGAGGACCATTCAGACCCTCAAGGTCATGTTGCGTTCCCGTGTCCTCGACTTTGGTCGCAGCTGGGAGGATCACTTACCTTTGGTGGAGTTTTCATACGACAATAGCTATCACTCCAACATCGGGATGACACCTTTTGAGGTGTTGTACGGGCGCCCATGCAAATCACCTTTGTGATGGACTGACCCGGGGGAGTCAGCACTAGTGCGACAAGAGATGGTATGGGCTACCATAGAGAAGGTTTAGCTCATCCAGGAGTGGATGAAGACTGTATCAAGCAGCCATAAGCCGTATGCTCACAGGAGGCAGAGATGTATGGAGTTAGAGGATAACAACCATGCATTTCTACGGGTCTCACCTCGACAAGGTATACAAAGATTTGGCTAAGGTGTAAAGTTATCTCTGAGATTCATCGGACCTTTTCAGGTCCTCAGCAGAGTTGGCGAGGTATCATACTGCTTATCTCTTCCACCTCAGTTATGCCGGGTGCATGATGTCTTCCACGTATCCCAGGTGAGGAGATACGTGCACGACCCTTCTCACATCATCGACCATGGTGAGCTGGACATCGATGATGGGGCGACTTTTATAGAGGTTCTAGTAGAGATTGAGGATCGACAAGAGAGGGTCTTTAGTGGATGGTCGAAACCTATGGTGCACATTCGTTGGAAGTATGGGAACCTCCATGAGAGCACATGGGAGAGGGAGGCTCAGATGCATGCTCAGTACCCCCACTTGTTAACCTAGTTTGAGTTATGGATTATGGGGACGTAGATCCCTAAGCTGGAGAGAATATAAAGACCCAGAATTTCCATGTAATTTGTTTTCAAATAAATGGGTATTTTACAAGTCCTCAAAAATTGACGGCACATGATTCCAAGGCCCAGAGTGCCCAAAATGAATTTCTAAACTTTTTTTGGGTACGTTCAATAAACGTGCGAGTGGGTTTTTCTAAATTTTTAACCAGTGCTCGGAATTGAAATCTGAGGGCACCGTTGAACTCACAGTGCCGATTTTAACTTATGAAGACTTTCACCTCGATGGTAGTTGGTCGAGGGTGAAAGCTAGTTTTTGGGTTTTTCCTGTAAGAATAAAATTAAAATAAAAGTGTATGACATTTTTATTTTTATTTGAAACACCCATGTGGGTGTTGGGAGGTGGGTCACCAGAACTAAACCTTCATATGCTAGTTGAGGTATGGGGACCACCATACCTTAATCTCTCATGAGAGGTTATAGTGGTGGGAACCACCAGAACCATAACCACCCTTGAGAGATTATGGTGGTGGGGACCACCCGGGATTAAACCTCCCTTTAATTGTAAGAAACTGTCAAACCCCCTCATTAATGGGAAGGAGCCTCTTGACTTCCTCCACATTAATTTGGGCCAATGCACCACTTTATTATGCCAACAAAAATTAATTGGATTGACACTTTTTAAATATTAAGTAACAGCGTCATTGGAATTTAAGAAGGTTCCTAATAAATGAACCGTTATAAATTCCATGATCGATGCATATATTCCCCCCTGTATTATATATTTGGAGCTTGGGATGGGGATTTGGGATAACTTCACCAAGTGACGAAGTGCTGGTAAAGTGCTATGATGCCCAACAGTTGAAGGATTATGCTCTCCAATGAAGAATGCTTCACCGATGAAGAACATAAAACTCCTTTGACCTTCTTCCTCGGGACTTCTTCCAATGTGGGGAATCCAAATAATTGACTATGAAGAATCGATGAAAGAGCTCAGAATTGGAGGTGTGTGGTGGATGATACGAACATCAAAAACTTCACCTCCTCCTTCTTGAGACAATGACATAAAGCGTACAAAGGTAGGGGTTTATTTTTCGCGATAATACGTTCCTTGTTTTCTTCTACGGTTTGGGAAAGAATTGTTGCGGAGGTTGTAAAGTTTTAAGTTCATCGTTCTTCTTTCTAGTTGAACTAAATGTTACCTCCCAAAACATGGAGGGTGCAGGCCAACCCAACATGGAATGACCCCTCCGGTATTCTTCTTTGTCGTACTCTTCAAAACCGAGGAATATGATGAAGAAGATGAAGTCGACGGAGGAAACAACATTGCCACCCGCAACCACCATGACCAGCGCCGGCCCCGGGGTGCCCCGACATCCCCGGTCATGCTGCTCAGCGGCCCCACATCCTCGCTGCGTCGTGCCACCCTGGGCCGAACCGGCCCTGCGCCCCGGCTCCTGCCACCCACCAACTGAGCCGCCCCAGCTCCCTCCACCCTCCGACTAAGCCTCCCTGGCTCCTGCCACCCGCCGGTTAAGCCTCCTCGGCTACACCCCTCGCCGGCCGAACCGGCCGCACCGCCGCCGACCCTCCTCGTCGCCCCAGCTCGCGCCACCCACCAGCCTCACGACCCGCCCACGCCCCTCATGCTGCCACGGCCTAACCAACCCGCACCCCCTACAGCTCTCCGGTTGAACAGGTCGTGCGTCCCATGTGGCGCCCCATCCTAACCAACCCCACGCCCCTCGCAGTGCCCTGACCGAACCGGCCTTGTGCCCCCGCGGCACCCACACGACTGAGCTGCTCCGCGGCCCCTCGCGGACCTCGCGGCCTTCCAGACCTCCAAACGGGCCGTACCTGACCTAGAGGGTCAAGCCGGGTCAACCAGAACTAGTTCTACCCATGCCAGGTCGGGTCGGGTCAGTCAGACTGGACCTGGGCCCACTACAACCCATTTACGCTCCTTCAACGTTATCTTTGGTACCATACGTCCATTTGGCGAACCATCAGCGGTTCTGGAAATCTTGGAGCGAGATGGTCCCTTTTAGTATACCCCACTAGAGTTTTGGTTTGAGATGGGAATCAGTCAGGTTGGAACGAGCACGAATCCAACTAGGACCCCGGGACTAAATGGCTAATAACTCACAGACCGGGTGTCTGATTGACGCACTATCTATTGCGTTGAGACCCCAATGACGTGGCATACCTTTGATATACTTTATTGTGAGACTTTGTGATAGTTGTATTATCGACCAATAGATTGTGGAGCGGATCCTCTCGGAGACGAGTGAGCATAGTGCAGAGACATAGTAGCTGGATGAGACCTAACGACTGCTGACCATTTTGACTAGGAGTGACTCTAATAGCCCAGTGGGGAGCACCTTAGTGTCATAGGATACCCATAGTGGGGATAGCATTGGTGATGTGGCTGACCCATGGTACTCGATAGAAGGAGTACCTCAGCAGGCTACGAGGGGGAGCATGCTTGGTGACGCGGCAGACCCACGGTGGGGAGCGCGCTTGGTGATGTGGTAGATCTATGGTACTTGACAAGAGGAGTACCTCAGGAGTCCAAGGTTAGTGGGAAGTGTGCTTGGTGTTGTGGCAGGCCCACTGTACTCGATAGAAGAGGAGTTCTCCAGTATTCGAGGCGTTGTCAATGTGACTGGAGATGTTACTTGATACTACTCATAGAATAAAATCATGGTTGAGGTCAGTCAGTTTTTCTGTGTTTTCCTCATGATTGAGATGGATAACTTGATAACTTAGGTATATGTACGGGCATATACCTAAGTAGGGTTATCTGTTGATTTCATACTTTTTGGTTCATCCTCGGTGGATTTTTTTGTGATACATTGAGGGTCTTGATGTCCCTACTGAGTATCGTTACACTCACCCCTGCACGGGCTATGCACACACCTTGTTGTATTAGATGCAGATGACAGACCGCGCTAACTGAGGCTGAGAGTACCAGGACTGGATGGTACCTGGAGGTGGACTATATGGAAAGTTAGTACATGGAGTAGATGGTCGTACGTTGAGTGATGAGGAGGTGATCTGTACCTACCCTTCAGGTAGGAACCCCAGAGGATGATCGAGTAGCTGTCTTCCCTTATCTTTCGGTTGTATTGTATCACTTTTGTACTTGTAGTTTGTAGTTGGGATTTTATTGTGACCCCTTTTACTTTTAGAAAACTTTTATTATACAGTTTAATTGGTGTTACATTCAGCTTTGTTCTTTCTTGTGTGGGTGTTTATAGGTAATAAAGTCAATGGCTTCCCAGTTTTAGGGAATTATGCCTCTAGTGCTAGTCACCAGCCCTTGGCCTATGGATGGAGGGCTTGGGGTAGTCACGAAACAGGCCCCAGGGGATGGTTCGTGACATATACCATCAAAATAACTCCAACATGTGATAAGAATATTAGTAATTCACTCATTGATCCATCACAATCAGTTGAGAAGAAGGTACCATTCTAACCAATTTGTACTCATGTTTCTAAAATCATTTCTACCAAAAGTGCAGTTTGGAAGAAAAATTCTAAACAAGTATGGATGGAGAAGATGAGAAGAATCCTACCACCATGGCTATGGTGGATATGGGAAAGAGTGTGTAAGATAGCTCCCCACCTAAAGCACAATAATTCAATAAGCCGATTAAGCAACCTTATATAGAAGATGGGAAGAAGTCAAGGTTTGTTGGTCAATGCTGGTGGAGTAATAAATTTTAGCAGTGTGTACTGTGTTTTTGGTACAACCACTTAAATGTAAAAGCACATAGAAATCCCATCTCAAGGGGGAGAAATCCAGAGAAGAAGAAGAAACATATATAGATCCAGAAGCATCTGTTTACAGAAAATGGATTTGGAATGTTAGATAACATCTGTGATGTTGTAATAGGAGTGGTCACATGAATGATGCATGTTCATTTCAACATGTACCCAAATCTGATAAGAAAATAAGACCATAGAAGGTGGGTAAGAATGAAGAATATTCCTTTGGAAGAAATCATATGAGTTATGCAAAAACAAATTATCCCAAGAAGATCTGAAGAAGAAAATATAAAAAGTCCTTAAATTCTAGATCCAAGAAGTTTAAGGGTAGTACATCCAAAAGAACTACTATGAAGTATGACACTCAGAATATGCCTTTTAGAAGATCCAATCTTGAAACCTCAACCACTAATGATATATTGGTGGTTTTCCCAGAAGATTTGGAAAGAATGAGAAAGATAGAATATGCACATGCTAAAAATGGTGCTAAAAACAAAAAGAATATTCTACATGTATACTAAGAATTTATGTGTGTGAGGTGCAACAAGGCTAGTCACGCTATTAAAAGATTCTTTGAATTTACCCCAGCCCAAAAATAATTCTTCAAGATGATGAATATTGCACCAGGAGATTCTAGTACTTTGAATGTCCTTGAAGAGAGAGGACTCACACATAAAGAAATAGAAGATGTACTGAGATCCACAAAATCACAGCCAACATTGAAGATTAGTTGTGAAAGTGTTAATAATGGAGAATTTGGGTTGAGAAAATCATCTCCACCTTGTTGTTTACATTGATGGAGAAAAAAGAATCCACCTTATTCCCTAATATATTTGTGTATTGTATTTTTTCTTATCATATAGGGAATTGAAGGTGAAGCAGGATCTCAGGGGGAGAACCTAGGATTCAGTGGGGAGAAGTGTTCTCATGATGGGGAGACACATGAAGAAGATTCCATAGTCATTATCTCAATCATTATAAAAATCAGATGGTATAAAATTAAATTACTCCGAAGATTTTTTGAAGATACTGTCATTGTAAAAGGTATGTTGTTTCTAAATCCCTCATCCTTGGTTACTCAAAATAAAAAACATTCAACAAAAGTGGAGTAACAAATTTAATCAGTTACATAAGATGAGTAAAAGTTCTCTAAGGCCACATATCCTTCCAATTTCACTTGAATGTTTTTGATCCATTTGTTGAAGTAAGTGCAGGAGTTTCAGGTTGATATTTTATATCACACTTATTATCCTAAGCCTAGAATGAAAGTGGAAATCACTTGAAGACAAGTGTATGAGTTCTCATCTCATGAGGTATCATGATTCTTTGTATAATGGATAGATCTATTGTCTAAATCAAATCATCTTGTTTTCTACACTGATCACTACACAAGTAGACATAGAGTGAAATGGTTGATGGCGCACTACTTAAGTATGGAAGGATACCCTCTCTACCATGAACTTTGTATTTCTTATCAATAATGGGGAGAGAAAGTGAAATGAATGTTTGAAACGTAAGGGGGAGTGAAAGAAGTTAAAGTGAGATAAAGATTCTCATTCTGACATTGACACATTCACTTGAGGAGAACATTAATGTATTGACAAAAAATACAAAGGGGGGATTTTTGGGACCACTTTGTGTATGAATATTATATTTTTTTTCAACAGTTGTCAATTCTGGTCAAAATGAAGAAGGATATGAAGAAGGACTCCAAAGATAATTGAGATTGGTTGAAGTGAGGATTCCTGGATAATTGTTATGCAATCATAGAATTTGATTTAAAGCATGGAAAATTCTCTATGAAGTGAATTAAGGTGATTGTTGAACTGATCCCAAGTTCAACGAACTTATGTCAAACATTGTTTACAAAAAACAAGAATGGTGAAGTATCTTCCATATGAGGATTATTGAAGAAGAATGAGGATTTGAAGAAGGCCATGCAATGCTTCACGATTGCATGAGAACCCTGTAAGAACTTACATGAAAAAAAGAATCATATTATTTTTATGAAGTATAGAATGATTATTGAATAAGAAGAGTGTGTGGATAGGCTTGGAATTCTAAGATAGTCATGCATTACACATTGACTTCAAATCAGACGATGCTTTGATGATTTTTATTTCACAAATATCATAAGATAGGAGAACATATGATGCAACCCTTATGAAGGAACGGGGGACTAAAGGTGATACCAATCATATACAGTTTTGATTGGAAAGAAAGATGTTGGTGGAAGATAGGAAAGTTATAGTACTTTCCATGGAAACTCTGACGATGTTAATACTGATCAATCAAAGGATATATATCAAGATAGTGGCATTTGTGAAGAAATCTAAAGAATAGTTGTGGGTTGTAGTTAATATAATCATAAAAAAGGAATGGATTATTTGAAGGTGGCACAAAATAATGTTTTAAGGTGGCACTATTTTCTAGTGTTTGCCAAATATTTTAGGCCTAAAAATCGGGTGATGCAGAATTGTGTTTTTGGGAAATGATATTCTGTGAATGTGTGAATATTTCATGGAATTTTTTTGTTCAAGGAATGATTCAAGGTCCGAAAATAAAAAATTGGAAAAGGCATGGTGTGTGGAAAAATGGAGAAAAGTGCGCAAAAAATGAGGCGGCGCAAAATATCAGTTTTGTGCACAATATAGAACACAGTTTAGTATTTTGTGTGCAAGTGGTGTTTTGAGATCAGAATGAAGAAAATTCTCAATGGCATGAAGCACAAAAATAACTCAAGATAGTGAGCTAAATATTGTGTTGCATGAAAGAGTTTTTATGTGCATAAAGAGGGTTTTACGCGTGGAGTAGTTTTTTTTCACAGGGTCAAAAATGACTATAAATACGAGGTGAACCCCTCTCATTTGTCAAGGCTCAACTCTTAGATAAATATCAAGATCTATTGCATGAAAAAATTGAACCATAGAGTAGTGCACGAAAATAAGAAGTGTTGTGTGTAAAAGGAAGTGTTGTGTGAATAAGGGATGTTCTAGTGAAAAATAAGAGTTTCACGAAAAGGATTTTTCAGGCAAAAAGGATTTTTCTACATAAGGTTTGAATTCTACGTGCAAGGCACCAAAAAGGTTGCAAGAAAAATTTGAGGTCCCATAGGCCTTAAACAAGTGCTATGAACTCTTGAAGTTTCTCACAAAGAAGGATAATTTCCCCCTCGGTGCGAAGAAGAAACCACAAACAAGTGACTAGTTTTCTCAAACCCTCGCTGTGTTTCGTGAAGGAGATCCTGCTATTACACAACTGGTGAATACTCACCCTTGTAGTGCTTTAAAAAGACATATCCACAAATCATCCCTAGATCTATGAAGAATAATCACACATCCTCTGCATGAAGAAGAAGACCCATGGATCTCTCTTCTTTCACAAATGTGAACAAACTCTGGTTTCACGATTCATATAAAATATTTGAGGGGGTTTTGTTGCTTGTGTAATGAGGATATAGATGTGAAACTCAACTCACATCTGTATAAAGTAAGAAGGAATTATACAAATACACTCATGTGTTGGTATTGATAATTGAAGAAAGAGATTAAGACACTACAATACTATTTCTTATTATTCTTTGTGAAAGAGAAAGAAGAGAAGAAGAAGAACAGTTTAGTGCATTTTTTCACTAAAATAGAAAGTGTGAATAAGAGAAGGTTTTAGTGCATCAGGTTTTGCATTTAAGAATCAAAAGAAGAAGAGTTTGAGGCCTACAGGTTTTCTACAGAGAAATAAGAGGTTGGTTACTTGTATGCTACTATGTAACCAACATGGAGAAGAAGAAGGATGTGGAATAACAAAGTATCACTATAGAATACAACGGGTCTCAATAGGTGGAAGATTCTTTTGGTGTTGAAAACCCTTTTAACAGAGATAAGACTATCTTCAAAGGCAGTATAAAGAACCAGCTAGAGGGTACAAGAGACAGTCTACACTAGCAATATAAAGATCCAAAAATTGTAAGGTCATATCCTACTTATTTCAAGCAGGAAGAGGATTATCTCTCTTACCCTCCAAGATTAGGGATCCACACACACAAGAGGATTATTTTTTAGGTGCTCCTCTGTAACAACATATCACATTATAGTGGAGAATCCATACACTGGTCATTCCCATGGATGGTAAATATGTAGCTACTCTTATTGAGTGACGAACCTTGTAAAAATATCATGTGAATATTTTTATTTCTTTCTATTATTGCATGATACCGGAAGAAAAGAATAATAGAATCAAGATCCTAACAAGTCAAGAGGTATAGGGATTGAAATATGGAATTGGTTTCAAAATTCTCTAACATTGATTCACCCCCCTCTCAGTGTTAGGTATATCCCAAACTGGTCCTCTCTTACTCTATGAAGTATATAGGTGGAGTGGCCTATAATCTTAGGATCATGGTCACTTGTGGTATATCTAATAGTTTTCCTAGACTTTTTCATGGTACATAAATTGATTGGATACAAAATAGATTTAGTAAAGAACAATCAAATATGTGATTGGTACTAGTATCACATTGTATACATAACTCTAATAAGATAATCCCTATGACACAGGAGGATAGAAATAGAATGGAATGTTTTTATTATATATCCATAATAGGATCCATAACAAATTTTATGTTGTGTACCAGGATTGATATTTTTTTATCTAATCATGGTAGCAAGATATTAAGAAGTTTAAGAGACCTCCATTGGATGATATTCAAGATTATCCAAAAGTATCTAAACCATTCCAAGGATATGATCTTTTATTATAGAGGAGATAATGAAAAACTCATTTGGGGATATAAAATCACTAGTTCAAAACTGATCAATGAGATCTAAAAATTAAATCTGGATATTTATTCTTTGTCAATTGAAAGGAAATTATCTAGAAGGGTGAAAGGAACCCATTTATTGCTGATTCTATAGTGGAGTATGATTATTTCATGTTTTGATGTACCTAAATATATAGTATGGATATGAAACTTCATCTAGTGTCTTTATGTGGTTCTTATTGGAAAGGACCTCATCACATTTTATTATGAAAATAAAACAATAATGGACCTTTCAATAGAACTAGGCTCACATCAAGGAATAAATCATATACCTTAGAAGAATAAATTAATGAGTTTTCTCATATGGGTGAGGTCATACTATATATATTATACATGGTGGTTAACCAGTATGACCCCTTGATTAAAGACTTATCTCTGTAGAGTAATGAACATTATATGAGAGATAGTGGATAGAATATCATAAGAAATTGGTTCTAGTGTATATTGGGTTATATCAAATTTCATTCCTTGGATCCAACTATTTCATACATTTGATTACCTATATATTCATCTCATTTAATTTTTATAAATAAATTATCACATCATGATTTTTATTTTATGTAACAGAGTATGTGATAATTTCCATAAAGTACTTTACATATCCTAATGACTCAGAAGTTCCCTATTATAATAAAATCCTTGAAGTGGCATTAAAAAAATAGTAAATATGTGTCCTATGGGAAAATGATAATATATGATGCGAAAAAAATAATATAGGTTATCTGTATAGTGAGTCAAGACTTTATAAATAATATTAGATGACATTTAAGAATTAATATATGTTAATAAAAAACTAGGATAGAAAATGACTAGTATTGTAACGCCCCGACCCCATTTACCCAGAGTCGGTGCATTATTACATAACATTGGCATGATCACAAAGGATCAAGTCTCGAAATACCGATTAGTTTAGTAGTCTTGGAAACACTAGATATATTCATAAGTCTTACATTACATCATAAGGTAAAAAAACTACAACAACATCTTGTCTTCATATCCCCTCATACTATCCCTGCAAGTCATTCATAAATTACTTCTTCATAATCCTGGGAAAAATAAAACATTGAAACGGGTGAGCTCAAATGCTCAGTAAGGATAACATTATAGCAGAAGCTTTCATAGATAAGCATAAACACTTAAGGCAGTTTATAACTAAAACGAAAGCCTTTTAAACTTTAACTTCAGCATAAAATGGAAAAGATAAAATAAAATAATGCCATTTACTTACTCACATGGATATTCTACTAGTGTAATGATCACATGCAATATCAATAACCACTTTCATAATGATGGAATTCATAATGCCAGACTATCATAACCACATAGACAAGGCCTCGTGCCAAGACTACAAATAAGATTTTGCCAAGGCCTTATGCCAAGACACTAGTTTGTCTCATTAGACCTACCGATGCATCGAGGAGCTATAGCGGGCTCTACCCGTCACTTATTAAGTCCAATGCATTCCTCATATGAATAGGTTTAAATATAACATAAACATTCGTATTAAAACTATCATACGAAATTTCAATACTTTAACCACAAACCATGAATGGTATAAAAATAGAACATCCACAGTCAAACATAACTCATTTGATACAATATGGAAGATTGTATTGTATCACATTAACCTCAATCAAGAATAATGAAGGATGTTGACATAGATGAAAATAATCATCAAAACTATTTGAGAGAAATATCCCCCTTTTTCTTGAAATCATTTAAAAGTCACACTATTTGTCAAGAATCCATTTAAAAATAGATTTTTGAATCAAAGTGTCCTATACCACTTTGAAACGTTTAAAATGAGTTTTAATTGTATAATTTTAATTTCCATATAAATAAATCCTTAAAACCATTTTTCAAAACATGGACATTAATGAGAAATATTTAGAAGAATAAGTCTTTAAAACATTTAAAAATGGTATTTTAGTTAGAGTTTCTAACCAAAAGAGAGACAATTGAATACAGATAATTAAGGAAATCAAAACATTTTAATATCATGAGAATAAAATAATTCAGGATATACTATGTCAAAGTACATTATATACACCACATAAAAGCGATTTGGTGTATAACAACAAAGAAGTCTCAATGGAATGTAAAGTGAGATGAAACCTCTTGTAAAGGCCGAATCCTTAGGTTAAGGATAAATCAAAGACATATTTATGTGTGAAAAATATAAATACACTAAATATGGTTGGATATTTAGTGTAAATAAATCAAAGGATATTCACACATAATCTTATAAAAACAACACCAATGAATTGGATGTTTAACTCAACAAATGGAGAATGAGTTAAAATTACTCTTATCAAATTCATATCGATGACTTGAGAAATTATCAATTGAGTGATTATGTGTATCAAAATTATATCCACAGAAAATTGGAGTGGAAATTATGACATAAGAAAATGAATAGTTATTCCACAGATAATTTCGGAGTAAAATAATCAATGAAGTTTGCGTAAAGTCGAATAAATGGAAATTGAAATTTCAAATTCCCTTATCGATTAGGTAACTTATGAAACATACACCCATGAAAGAAGGATCATACAATGATGATGTAAATTCCCATAAATTAAAGTATAATACCCAATTAATTCAATTATGGGTAGTACACATACACCACATGCAATAAATAAGTGGTGTATAATGGAATTCTCACGAAATTAAGAGTGAGATAAGAAACCACTTACCTTGTACTTTTCCTTGGTTGGGGGTAGGTTAACCTCGTGTATAATGTTGAAATAATTGTTATTAAATTAGTCATTAATAATATACATTAATATTATATCATATATGATCTTTTAACATGGATTTGTTAATAATATCTTAGAATTATCGTCGTTTCGGGTGTTAACTTACTCGTTTTCTTTTATATGTTTTGTTACGTAAGCCATGTTTGTCATGGATAGGTTGTATCTTATTCATATCCAGAATTATATAAAGTTCTTAAACATTATTTTTAAATCATCAAATGATAATTATACTTGAATGGATATGATGGAGAATGAATCTCATCGCGTTCGTGGAGACGGTAGTCCGTACGTACGCACGAGCGACAATATCATTCTTTTGATATTAAAATAATATATAATTGGATGGTATATCATATTTACAGAATCATTATCATGTTATATTTATTATTTATATGAGTTACACATCATTATTATACCCACCCAAATAATAATATATTGAATAACAATTACACCACGACGTGGAGACGGTAAGCCGTACGTACGCACGTATGGTGACATGTTATTAAAAGGGTGGACAGAATACTGAATATGGTTGTATCATATTTATAATAACATAACAGTATATTTAAGATACTAGAGTTATTATTTTATAATGGTAATAAAAAAGAAAGAAGAAGTGGAAGAATAAAGGAACTTAAAAAGGGGTGGTGAAAACATTACCTCTTCTTCGGGTTCTTCCTTTTGATTTGATCAAAAGTGCTCCTTAGGTTGGATTTCTGATCAAACTAAGGCCTCTATGTTGTAGTTAGGGAAGTTGAGAGAGTATTTGGTCAGGGTTTGGCCGAACTAAAAGGCTTTGAAGGTGTGAATAAATGAGAAGGAGGAGTGCCCTTTTATAAGAGGGGTGAGGGGTACCTTTGGAAAAGCTAGAAATATTAATTACTAATAAATTCATATTCGGTTTATAATGGCTCCAAAGTTTATTATTCAAAGGATAAGGGGGGGATAGGTCGAAAACCATTCAACCAATAGAATTTAGACAGGTTTGGGTTACTATATTAACCTTATCTTTTAGTTTTAACTCTTAGTTAATTAGTTTGACATTTACCATGTCACTTTGTATTTTTATATTATATAGTTAATAAACTTACTATATACATCCAAGAGACCCCCAAGTGGTCCATTAATGATATACCTATCATGATATATGTCTCTTGGCCGAAGCTTATATTTTTAGGAATTTAATATCAATTAATAATATAATATTCTTTAAAAAAAACTCTTTTATGTCAATTTTGACACTATTCAATAGTTGATTTTTGTGAAACTCATAACAGAATGATTACTTCGAAAAAAGTCAATTAAATCAATCCTAATATGTCATATTATCCTATAAAATTAGTTTAATTCATTAAAAGTCTTAAATTATATTTATTTGGGTATTTATAATATCAATTATTTTAATTTTTCACTATTATGGTAATTACTGCATCATCATTGTGTCATAAATATACTAACTTATTTAATGTCTAAAAATTAAATATAAAATATTATTATTTAGGAAATTCTATTATCTTTCTAATGAATGTTTAAAATATAATTTATCTTATGTATAACCCTATATTAAAAATGTTTTTGTAAATAAACGTTGATTTTAACTCTTTTAACTCTTCTTTGAATTAAATAATAATAAATGTCCTAATCTAATCCAAGTGGACCTAAATGATAATATTTTATTCCTAAGGTTGTTTTCGGTCTAGATACACTTTTCTAATAGAATTAGGACATGTTTTAGGGTAATATTAATATCATTTTTGCCCTTAATTACCTTATTTACTTTTAACCGTGGTAAATAAAAGTAAAAAGTTACTATTCACCAAAAATTATTTTCATCTCATTGAACCACATTTTACTTCTTGATATTAACCACGTCTCTCGGATTTTTGAAATTCCATTCACAGAAGCAGTAAAATTAATTTTTATGAAAAATTCAGTTTTTTTAACTACCACTTAGTAGTTTCACTATTCATCAAAAATTGAAGTTTTTCAGAAAAATGCCAAAATTTCACCCTAAGCTATAATTAATATTCCAAATTCAAAAATGATGTCTATTTTACAAAATTCTAAACATATAAATTGCATTAATTAATTTTATAATTAATTCCCGTTGTCACAACAAATAGAGTGTTTTTAAGAAACAATATATATCAAAAGATTGACAATTGTTTAGGTCCAATTTCAAAGTGAAATTAATTCTAATGAACATCATTAGATAAAATGGTAAAAATATATTCTAATTATACTTTAAAACCACTAAATAATATAATCTATCACTATAAATTATTTTTATTTAAAAAGTTATTTTTAATTAAAATTTAGTAATTTTCACTATTCATCAAAATATAAGTGTTATCCGAAAAGTTCCAAAATTTCACCCAAGGATAAATTCGATATTCCGAATCCAAAAATGAAGTCCATTTTGAGAGATAGAATTTATAAAATTTCAAAAAGTAGGTATTACTATTCATAACATCTAGTTTGATTGGTTGTGGTGTGTTAGAATCTCGGAGTTGTGTACAATGCACGACATTGCATTATTCGAAGGGAAACGTACCATGGAAGCTTGGGGTGTTACATTCTCCCCTCCTTGAATAAATTGTGTCCTCGCAATTTTTAAAATTTTGCTTGGGAATATAATTTAAAGTCCCACATTGGAAAAGAGTCAATAAAACTATCACTTTAAAAGAAAGAAAGAGAGGTATAAAGGTCAACCAAGAAAACTCATACTCGGATTCCATGTAGGAAAACATGGATATGGATGATAAACTTAGTGTCATGTTCTGATGGAGAGGGATATAAATCATGATCAGAAGAAAGTTAACGATAAGAAAACCACAAACTTGTGTTGGGACAAATGGTCATTAGTCTCCTAGTAGAAAAGTAAACGGACAACATTTTTTTTGTTTTAAGTTACATAACATAAGGATGAAGAATTAATTTATGATATTGACTAAGAATATAAAGATATATACTTACATTTTAAGTAGAGTTTCATTCTTTAATAAATTTCCACCACTAACTCATTTTTTTTAAACGATGAGTATTCAAGAAGACTTGGTCACACTAGAAGAGATAGAATAAACATCTATAGAATCACATGATCCATGCAGGATGAACAATATATTTACATTGTCTTTAGAGATTAATCAAAACCAAAATGGTTACTACAAGATCTAATTATCCCCCAAAAGGATATTCCTTAAGAGAAATGAACACTAATATTAATTTCCAAAATTAAACCAACAATACCCCAAAGTTAAATAAATACCATTCAATAATCAATTGTCCTTAAAATCCTTTAATATAATCAAAACTAATATTGAAAACCAAAACATATTAAGAATTTAGTCTTCCACGTTAAATTGTATCTCCAAATGACATTAATTACTCTTAAATTCACATACTTAAAAGTAATTAACCTAATCATTTCCATAAATAACCCAAATCATTATAAATCCACAATAAAAACATAGATAAAAATCCACCATTACTCCTCAAATGAAATCCCATACTACTCTATTTTCCTTTGGCATATAGTGTTCTCAACAAAGCGAAAAACATCCAAAATAACATTTATCACTTAATCACCAAATCATTTTCCAATAATAAGGGTATTCATTTGTTAAGACATAAGATCCCAAATCAAATTATTATTGATCAATAAAATCATTTAACTAAAAATAATAGTCACACTAACCAGGGACTTCACGTAGTCCAGTGGTAGGCGATAAATCCCAATCGCACTTTGGTTGTGGGGTTGATTCCCACATCTTTGTCCGACGCGATGGGTTGTCACATGGTCTACGTGTTGTCCTTTTTCAAAAACTCTATTTTATAACATTACCAAAATGAGATAAATTCCTCAAAATAACCATAACATAATTTAACCACAAATGTTATCTCATACCTTTCATTTTCATCCCAAATTATAATAATTTGTAATTGCCTCAAACCCAATGATCATATAAAACCAAATGGTTATTTATAACTATATCCACAAGAGAAAAGAAAATTCTTCCATAAATATCATTCTCACATGGAAAACGTTATGGTTACAAATACAAGAGAAAATTATTCCAAAGTAAACCCTTCAACAAGGATCACTAATAATTTTTAAACATTTATCGAACCATTTATTTCCACATAGCTTCTTCTCTGACCAAGAAAATAACCTATAGAATAGGACATTCACTCGGGTAATGGCCAGGTCCCCTACATTTACGACAAATGACAGTAAATGGATTCTTGGGAACATTTTTATCTTCTTCCATAGTACTCTTCATTTTTCTTCGACAATTCTTCACTTTATGTCCTTCCTTCCCGCACGTAAAGCATTTCTTTCTCCCATTGAGACACTTTCCTGGGTGTCTCCTTCCACATTTCCTCCATGATGGAAATTAAGGATTTCTTTCTCCATGGTCTCCACTATTGGAGCTCTTATCGTTCATCACCTTTCTCTTCTTTGTTGAGTCCGGTAATTGGTTAATATATATATTGTTGATCATATTTTTGGAAAATTTATTTGGCATAAAGACGATATATTTTACGCCTATCAACATTCCATTTTGTTTCTCATTGCCACCACCGTTCCCACCTTGTACATCATTCTCAAAGTCACTATGACTTCCTTGGAATCCATACATTGACTAAAACCAGAAATCATTGTGTGAGTAATAGTAGTCATACAATCATTTAGAGATTAACATGTCACTATATTCTCAATTTGAAACACATTAGGATTAACCAAGGTCATTTACTCTCATCTTATATATATAATACTTTAAATTAGTTTTTTAAAAAATGTAAACTATCCTCCGCATATCCCCCGGCAGTGTCGTAACCAAGAGTGCAGCAAGGCCCGTTGTCGTGCACCAATTTCAGTTCGAGTCTAGATCAAAGCGGTGTTTTCGGGTTTTACCCCTAGGTACATCTGTGCTAGAGCCGCCTCTACCTGCTCGTATCCAGACAGGGATGTATTGCTTGGAAAACTCAAAAAATCTCTACAATAACAAAATTCTAGGAAGTTCTTCTATACTAATCCTCAAAGTTTATCTTAGTTCTGCGTGCTCTAATCAGAGTTTATCTAAATCTAGCTTCCAAGGTTTGTACTAAACTTCCTCTGATACCAACTGTAACGCCCCGACCCCAGTTACCCAGAGTCAGTGCATTATTACATAACATTGGCATGATCACAAAGGATCAAGTCTCGAAATACCGATTAGTTTAGTAGTCTTGGAAACACTAGATATATTCATAAGTCTTACATTACATCAGAAGGTAAAAAAACTACAACAACATCTTGTCTTCATATCCCCTCATACTATCCCTGCAGGTCATTCATAAATTATGTCTTCATAATCCTTAGAAAAATAAAACATTTAATGGGGTGAGCTCAGATGCTCAGTAAGGATAACCTTATAGCAGAAGCTTTCATAGATAAGCATAAACACTTAAGGCAGTTTATAACTAAAACGAAAGCCTTTTAAACCTGAACTTCAGCATAAAATGGAAAAGATAAAATAAAATAATGCCATTTACTTACTCACATGGATATTCTAATAGTCAAATGATCACATGCAATATCAATAACCACTTTCATAATGATGTCATGCATAATGCCAGACTATCATAACCACATAGCCAAGGCCTCGTGCCAAGACTACAAATAAGATTTTTCCAAGGCATTGTGCCAAGACTCTAGATTGTCTCATGAGACCTACTGATGCATCGAGGAGCTATAGTAGGATCCACCCATCACTTATTAAGTCCAATGCATTCCACATCTGAATAGTTTTAACATAACATAAACATTCGTATTAAAACTAGCGTACGAAATGTCAATACATTAACCACAAACCATGAATGGTATAAAAAAGCACATCCACAGTAAAACATAACTCATTTGATACAATATGGAAGATTGTATTGTATCACATTAACCTCAATCAAGAATAATGAAGGATGTTGACATAGATGAAAATAATCATCAAAACTATTTGAGAAAAATATCCCCCTTTTTCTTGAAATCATTTAAAGGTCACACTATTTGTCAAGAAGCCATTTAAAAATTGATTTTTGAATAAAAGTGTCCCATACCACTTTGATACTTTTAAAATTAGTTTTAATTTTAAAACATTAATGTCCATATAAATAAATCCTTAAAACCATTTTTTAAAACATGGACATTAAGAAGAAAGATTTAGAAGAATAAGTCTTTAAAACATTTAAAAATGGTATTTTAGTTAGAGTTTCTAACCAAAAGAGAGACACTTGAATACAAATAATTGAGGAAATCAAAACATTTTAATATCATGAGAATAAATGAATTCATGATATACTATGTCAAAGTACATTATATACACCACATAAAAGTGATTTGGTGTATAACATCAAAGAAGTCTCAATGGAATGTAAATTGTGATGAAATCTCTCGTAAAGGCCGTACCCTTAGGTTAAGGATAAATCAACGACATAGGTATGTGTGAAAAATATAAATACACTAAATATGGTTGGATATTCCGTGTAAATAAATCAAAGGATATTCACACATAATCTTATAAAAACAACACCAATGAAGTGGATGTTTAACTCAACAAATGGAGAACGAGTTAAAATTACTTTTATCAAATTCATATCGATAATTTGAGAAATTATCAATTGAGTTATTATGTGTATCAAAAGTATATCCACAGAAAAGGGGAGTGGAAATTATGACATAAGAAAATGAATAGTTATTCCACACATAATCTCGGAGTAAAATAATCAATGAAGTTTGCGTAAAGTCGAATAAATGGAAATTGAAATTTCAAATTCCCTTATCGATTAGGTAACTTATGAAACATACACCCATGAAAAAAGGATCATACAATGATGATGTAAATTCCAATAAATTAAAGTATAATACACAATGAATACAAATATGTGTAGTACACATACACCACATGCAATAAATAAGTGGTGTACAATGGAATTGTCACGAAATTAAGAGTGAGATAAGAAACCCCTTACCTTGTACTTTTCCTTGGTTAGGGGTAGGTTAACCTCCTGTATAATGTTGAAATAATTGTTATTAAATTATTCATGAATCATATACATTAATATGATATCATATATGATCTTTTAACATAGCTTTGTCAATAATATCTTAGAATTATCGTTGTTTCGGGTGTTAACTTACTTGTTTTCTTTTATATGTTTTGTTACGTAAGCCATTTTTGTCATGGAGAGGTTGTATATTATTCATATCCAGAATAATATAAAGTTATTAATCATTATTTTTGAATCATAAAATGATAATTATACTTGAATGGATATGATGGAGAATGAATCTCATCGCGTTCGTGGAGACGGTAGTCCGTACGTACGCACAAGCGACAATATCATTCTTTTGATATTAAAATAATATATAATTGGATGGTATATCATATATAAAGAATCATTATCATGTTATATTTATTATTTAAATGAGTTACACATCATTATTATACCCACCCAAATAATAATATATTGAATAACAATTACACTACGACGTGGAGACGGTAAGCCGTACGTACGCACATATGGTGACATGTTATTCAAAGGGTGGATAGAATACTGAATATGGTTGTACCATATTTATAATAACATCACAGTATATGTAAGATACAAGAGTTATTATTTTAGAATGGTAATAACAAAGAAATAAGAAGTGGAAGATGAAAGGAACTTGAAAAGGGGTGGTGAAAACATTACCTCTTCTTCGGGTTCTTCCTTTTGATTTGATCAAAATGGCTCCTTAGGTTATCTTTATGATCAAACTAATGGCTATATGTTGTAGTGAGGTAAGTTGAGAGAGTATTTGGCCAGGGGTTGGCCGAACCAAAAGGCTTTGAAGGTGTGAAGAAATGAGAAGGAGGAGTGCCCTTTTATAAGAGGGGTGAGGGGCACCTTTGGAAAAACTAGAAATATTAATTTATAATAAATTCATATTCGATTTCTAATGGCTCAAAAGTTGATTATTCAAAGTTTAAGGTGGGGATAGGTTGCAAACCAGTCAACCAATAGACTTTAGACAGGTTTGGGTTACTATATTAACCTTATCTTTTAGTTTTAACTCTTAGTTAATTAGTTTGACATTTACCATGTCACTTTGTATTTTTATATTATATAGTTAATAAACATACTATATACATCCAAGAGACCCCAAAGTGGTCCTTTAATGATACAGCTATCATGATATATGTCTCTTGGACGATTTTTAGATTTTTAGGAATTTAATATCAATTAATAATATAATATTTGTTTTAAAAAACTCTTTTATGTCAATTTTGACACTATTCAATAGTTGATTTTTTTGAAACTCATAACAGAATTATTACTTCGAAAAAAGTCAATTAAATCAATCCTAATATGTCATATTATCCTAGAAAATTAGTGTAATTCATTAAAAGTCTTAAATTATATTTATTTGGGTATTTATAATATCAATTATTTTAATTTTTCACTATTATGGTAATTACTGCATCATCATTGTATCATAAATATATTGAATTATTTAATGTCTAAAAATTATAAATAAAATATCATTATTTAGGAAATCGTATTATATTTCTAATCAATATTTACAATAGAATTTATCTTATGTATAACCCTACATTAAAAATGTTTTAGTAAATAAACTTTGATTTTAACTCTTTTAACTCTTCTATGAATTAAATAATAATAAATGTCCTAATCTAATCCAAGTGGACCTAAATGATAATATTTTATTCATAAGGTTGTTTTTGGTCGAGATACACTTGTCTAATAGAATTAGGACATGTGTTAGGGTAATATTAATATCATTTTTACCCTTAATTACCTTATTTACTTTTAACCGTTGTAAATAAAAGTAAAAAGTTACTATTCACCAAAAATTAGTTTCATCTCATTGAACCACATTTTACTTCTTCATATTAACTATTTCTCTCGGATTTTTGAAATTCCATTCACAGAAGCGGTAAAATTATGTTTTATGAAAAAGTCAGTTTTTTTAACTACCACTTAGTAGTTTCACTATTCATAAAAAATTGAAGTTTTTCAGAACATTGCCAAAATTTCACCCTAAGCTATAATTGATATTCCGAATTCAAAAATGATGTCTATTTTAAAAAATTATAAAAATATAAGTTGGATTAATTAATTTTATAATTAATTCCCGCTGTCACAACAAATAGCGTGTTTTTAAGAAACAATATATATCAAAAGATTGACAATTGTTTAGGTCGAATTTCAAAGTGAAATTAATTCAAATGAACATCATTGGATAAAATGGTAAAAATATATTCTAATTATACTTTAAAACCACTCAATAATATAATCTATCACTATAAATTCTTTTGATTTAAAAAGTTGTTTTTAATTAAAATTTAGTAATTTTCACTATTCATCAAAATATAAGTGTTATCCGAAAAGTTCCAAAATTTCACCCTAGGATAAATTCGATATTCCGAATCCAAAAATGAAGTCCATTTTGAGAGATAGAATTTATAAAATTTCAAAAAGTAGGTATTACTATTCATAACGGCTAGTTTGATTGGTTGTGGTGTGTTAGAATCTCGAAGTTGCGTACAATGCACGTCATTGCATTATTCGAAGGGAAACATACCATGGAAGCTTGGGGTGTTACATTCTACCCTAGTTCAATAAATTTCATCCTCGCAATTTTTAAAATTGTGCTTGGGAATATAATTTAAAGTCCCACATCGGAAAAGAGTCAATAAAACTATCACTTTAAAAGAAAGAAAGAGAGGTATAAAGGTCAACCAAGATAACCCATACTCGGATTCCATGTAGGAAAACATGGAAATAGATGATAAACTAAGTGTCATGTTCTGATGGAGAGGGATAGAAATCATGATCAGGAGAAAGTTAACGATAAGAAAAGCACAAACTTGTGTTGGGACAAACGACCATTAGTCTCCTAGTAGGAAAGTAAACAGACAACATTTTTTTTGTTTTAAGTTACATTACATAAGGATGGGGAATTAATTTATGATATTGACTAAGAATATAAAGATATATACTTACATTTTAAGTAGAGTTTCATTCTTTAATAAATTTCCACCACTAACACATTTTTTTAAACGATGAGTATTCAAGAAGA
Source organism: Viscum album (assembly GCA_963277665.1). Taxonomy (NCBI): domain Eukaryota; kingdom Viridiplantae; phylum Streptophyta; class Magnoliopsida; order Santalales; family Viscaceae; genus Viscum; species Viscum album. Next base: position 913,050,171 of record OY728164.1, on the reverse strand, counting down.
CTTGGTCACACTGGAAGAGGTAGAATAAACTTCTATAGAATCACATGATCCATGCAGGATGAACTATATATTTACATTGTCTTTAGAGATTAATCAAAACCAAAATGGTTAGTACAATATCTAATGATCCCCCAAAAGGATATTCTTTGAGAGAAATAAACACTAATCTTAATTTCCAAAATTAAACCAACAATACCCCAAAGTTAAAAAAATACCATTCAATAATAAACTGTCCTTAAAATCCTTTAATATAATCATAACTAATATTGAAAACCAAAACTTATTAAGAATGTAGTCTTCCACGTTAAATTGTATATCCAAATGACATTAATTACTCTTAAAGTCACATAATTAAAAGTAATTAACCTAATAATTTCAATAAATAACCCAAATCATTATAAATCCACAATAAAAACATAGATAAAAATCCACCATTACTCCTCAAATTAAATCCCATACTACTCTATTTTCCTTTGGCATATAGTGTTCTCAAAAAAGCGAACAACTTTCAAAATAACATTTATCACTTAATCACCAAATCATTTTCCTATACTAAGGGTATTCATTTGATAAGACATAAGATCCCAAATCAAATTATTATTTATCAATAAAATCATTTAACTAAAATTAATAGTCACACTAACCAGGGACTTCATGTAGTCCAGTGGTAGGTGATAAATCTCAATCGCACTTTGGTTGTGGGTTCGATTCCCACATCTTTGTCCGACGCGATGGGTTGTCACACGGTCTACGTGTTGTCCTTTTTCAAAAACTATATTTTATAACATTACCAAAATGAGATAAATTCCTCAAAATAACCATAACATAATTTAACCACAAATGTTATCTCATACCTTGCATTTTCATCCCAAATTATAATAATTTGTAATTGCCTCAAACCCAATGATCATATAAAACCAAATGGTAATTTATAACTATATCCACAAGAGAAAAGATAATTCTTCCATAAATATCATTCTCACATGGAAAACGTTAGGGTTACAAAAACAAGAGAAAATTATTCCAAAGCAAACCCTTCAATAAGGATCACTAATAATTTTTAAACATTTATCCAACCATTTATTTCCACATAGCTTCTTCTCTAACCAAGAAAATATCTTATAGAATAGGACATTCACTCGGGTAATGGCTAGGTCCCCTACATTTACGGAAAATGACTGTAAATGGATTCTTGGGACCATTTTTATCTTCTTCTATAGTACTCTTCATTTTTCTTCGACAATTCTTCACTTTATGTCCTTCCTTCCCGCATGTAAAGAATTTATTTGTCCTATTGAGACACTTTCCTTGGTGTCTCCTTCCACATTTCCTGCATGACGGAAATTGAGGATTTCTTTCTCCATGGTCTCCACTATTGGAGCTCTTATCATTCATCAACTTTCTCTTCTTTGTTGAGTCCGGTAATTGGTTAATATATATATTTTTGATCATATTTTTGGAAAATTGATTTGGCATAAAGACGATATCTTTTACGCCTATCAACATTCCATTTTGTTGCTCATTTCCACCACCGTTCCCACCTTGTACATCATTCTCAAAGTCACTATGAATTCCTTGGAATCCAGCCATTGACTAAAACCAGAAAGCATTGTGTGAGTAATAGTAGTCATACAATCATTTAGAGATTAACATGTCACCATATTCTCAATTTGAAACACATTAGGATTAACTAAGGTCATTTACTCTCATCTTATATGTATAATACTTTAAATCGGTTTGTAAAGAAAATGTAAACTATCCTAAGCATATCCCCTGGGAGTGTCGTAACCAAGAGTGCAACAAGGCCCGTTGTCGTGCACCAGTTCCCGTTCAAGTCTAGATCAAAGCGGTGTTTTCGGGTTTTACCCCTAGGTACATCTGTGCCAGATCCGCCTCTACCTGATCGTATCCAGACAGGGATGTATTTCTTGGAAAACTCACAAAATCTCTACAATACCAAAATTCTAGGAAGTTCTCCTATACTAATCCTCAAAATTCATCGTAGGTCTACGTGCTCTAATTAGAGTTTGTCTAAATCTAGCTTCCAAGGTCTGTACTAAACTTCCTCTGATACCAACTGTAATTCCCCGACCCCAGTTACCCAGAGTCGGTGCATTATTACATAACATTGTCATGATCACAAAGTATCAAGTCTCGAAATACCGATTAGTTTAGTAGTCTTGGAAACACTAGATATATTCATAAGTCTTACATTAAATTATACGGTAAAAAAACTACAACAACATCTTGTCTTCATATCCCCTCATACTATCCCTACAGGTCATTCATAAATTACGTCTTCATAATCCTGGGAAAAATAAAACATTGAATGGGGTGAGCTCAGATGCTCAGTAAGGATAACATTATAGCAGAAGCTTTCATAGATAAGCATAAACACTTAAGGCAGTTTATAACTAAAACGAAAGCCTTTTAAACTTTAACTTCATCATAAAATGGAAAAGATAAAATAAAATAATGCCATTTACTTACTCACATGGATATTCTAATAGTCTAATGATCACATGCAATATCAATAACCACTTTCATAATGTTGGCATGTATAATGCCAGACTATCATAACCACTTAGCCAAGGCCTCGTGCCAAGACTAGAAATAAGATTTTTCCAAGGCCTTGTGCCAAGACTCTAGTTTGTCTTATGAGACCTACCGATGCCTCGAGGAGCTATATCGGGCTCCACCCATCACTTATTAAGTCCAATGCATTCCTCATGTGAATAGGTTTAAACATAACATAAACATTCGTATTAAAACTAGCATACGAAATGTCAATACTTTAACCACAAACCATGAATGGTATAAAAATAGCACATCCCCAGTCAAACATAACTTATTTGATACAATATGGAAGATTGTATTGCATCACATTAACCTCAATCAAGAATAATGAAGGATGTTGACATAGATGAAAATAATCATCAAAACTATTTGAGAGAAATATCCACCTTTTTCTTGAAATCATTTAAAAGTCACACTATTTGTCAAGAAGCCATTTAAAAATAGATTTTTGAATCAAAGTGTCCCATACCACTATGAAACTTTTAAAAGGAGTTTTAATTTTAAAAATTTAATGTCCATATAAATAAATCCTTAAAACCATTTTTTAAAACATTTACATTATTGAGAAAGATTTAGAAGAATAAGTCTTTAAAACATTTAAAAATGGTATTTTAGTTAGAGTTTCTAACCAAAAGAGAGACACTTGAATAAAAATAATTGAGGAAATCAAAACATTTTAATATCATGAGAAGAAAGGAATTCATGATATAATATGACAAAGTACATTATATACACCACATAAATGTGATTTGGTGTATAACAACAAATAAGTCTCAATGGAATGTAAATTGAGATGAAATTTCTCGTAAAGGCCGTATCCTTAGGTTAAGGATAAATCAACGATATAGTTATGTGTGAAAAATATAAATACACTAAATATGGTTGGATATTCAGTGTAAATAAATAAAATGATATTCACACATAATCTTATAAAAACAACACCAATGAATTGGATGTTTAACTCAACAAATGGAGAATGAGTTAAAATTACTCTTATCAAATTCATATCGATGACTTGAGAAATTATCAATTGAGTGATTATGTGTATAAAAATTATATCCACATAAAAGGGGAGTGGAAATTATGACATAAGCAAATGAATAGTTATTCCACACATAATCTCGGAGTAAAATAATCAATGAAGTTTGCGTAAAGCCGAATAAATGGAAATTGAAATTTCAAATTCCCTTATTGATTGGGTAACTTATGAAACAAACACCCATGAAAGAAGGATCATACAATGATGATGTAAATTCCCATAAATTAAAGTATAATACACAATGAATACAATTATGGGTAGTACACATACACCACATGCAATAAATAATGGGTGAACAATGGAATTCACACGAAATTAAGAGTGAGATAAGAAACCCCTTACCTTGTACTTTTCCTTGGTCGGGGGTAGGTTAAACTCTTGTATAATGTTGAAATAATTGTTATTAAATTATTCATTAATCATATACATTAATATGATATAATATATGATCTTTTAACATTTCTTTGTTAATAATATCTTTAAATTATCGTCGTTTTGGGTGTTAACTTGTTTTCTTTTATATGTTCTATTACGTAAGCCATGTTAGTCATGGATAGGTTGTATCTTATTCATATCCATAATTATATAAAGTTCTTAAAAATTATTTTTAAATCATCAAATGATAATTATACTTGAATGGATATGATGGAGAATGAATCTCATCGCGTTCATGGAGACAGTAGTCCGTACGTATGTACGAGCGACAATATCATTCTTTTGATATTAAAATAATATATAATTGGATGGTATATTATATATAAAGAGTCATTATCATGTTATATTTATTATTTAAATGAGTTACACATCATTATTATACCCACCCAAATAATAATATATTGAATAACAATTACACCACGACGTGGAGACGGTAAGCCGTACGTACGCACGTATGGTGACATGTTATTCAAAGGGTGGATAGAATACTGAATATGGTTGTACCATATTTATAATAACATTACAGTATATGTAAGATACTGGAGTTATTATTTTAGAATGGTAATAACAAATAAAGAATAAGTGGAAGAAGAAAGGAACTTGAAAAGGGGTGGAGAAAACATTACCTCTTCTTCGGGTTCTTCTTTTTTATTTGATCAAAAGGGCTCCTTAGGTTGGCTTTTTGATCAAACTAAGGCCTCTAGGTTGTAGTGAGGTAAGTTGATAGAGTATTTGGGCAGGGTTTGGACAAGCCAAAAGGCTTTGAATGTGTGAAGAAATGAGAAGGAGGAGTGCCCATTTATAAGAGGGGTGAGGGGCACCTTTGGAAAAGTTAGAAATATTAATTTCTAATAAATTCATATTCGGTTTCTAATGGCTCAAAAGTTTATTATTCAAAAGTTAAGGTGGGGATAGGTCGAAAACCATTCAACCAATAGAATTTAGACAGGTTTGGATTACTATATTAACCTTATCTTTTAGTTTTAACTCTTAGTTAATTAGTTTGACATTTTCCATGTCACTTTGTATTTTTATATTATATAGTTAATAAACTTACTATATATATCCAAGAGACCCACAAGTGGTTCATTAATGATATATCTATCATGATATAATACTCTTGGACGAACCTTATATTTTTAGGAATTTAATATCAATTAATAATATAATATTCGTTTTAAAAAACTCTTTTATGTCAATTTTAACACTATTCAATAGTTGATTTTTGTGAAACTCATAACAGAATGATTAATTCTAAAAAATTAAATTAAATCAATACTAATATGTCATATTATCCTAGAAAATTAGTTTAATTCATTAAAAGTCTTAAATTATATTTATTTGGGTATTTATAATATCAATTATTTTAATTTTTCACTATTATGGTAATTACTGCATCATCATTGTGTCATATATATATTAAATCATTTAATGTCTAAAAATTATAAATAAAATATCATTATGTAGGAAATAGTATTATATTTCTAATGAATATTTAAAATATAATTTATCTTATGTATAACCCTATATTAAAAATGGTTTAGTAAATAAACTTTGATTTTAACTCTTTTAACTCTTCTTTAAATTAAATAAAAATAAATGTCCTAATCTAATCCAAGTGGACATAAATGATAATATTTTATTCCTAAGGTTGTTTTTGGTTGATATACATTTGTCCAATAGAATTAGGACATGTGTTAGGGTAATATTAATATCATTTTTACCCTTAATTACCCTATTTACTTTTAACCGTGGTAATAAAAGTAAAAAGTTACTATTCACCAAAAATTATTTTCATCTCATTGACCCACATTTTACTTCTTGATATTAACCGTGTCTCTCGGATTTTCGAAATTCCATTCACAGAAGCGGTAAAATTAAGTTTTATGAAAAAGTCAGTTTTTTTAACTACCACTTAGTAGTTTCACTATTCATCAAAAATTGAAGTTTTTCAGAACAATGCCAAAATTTCACCCTAAGCTACAATTGATATTCCGAATTCAAAAATGATGTCTATTTTACAAAATTATAAACATATAAGTTGCATTAATTAATTTTATAATTAATTCCCGCTGTCACAACAAATAGCGTGTTTTTAAGAAACAATATATATCAAAAGATTGACAATTGTTTAGGTCCAATTTCAAAGTGAAATTAATTCTAATGAACATCATTGGATAAAATGTTAAAAATATATTCTAATTATACCTTAAAACCAATCAATAATATCATCTATCACTATAAATTATTTTGATTTAAAAAGTTGTTTTTAATTAAAATTTAGTAATTTTCACTATTCATCAAAATATATGTGTTATCCGAAAAGTTCCAAAATTTCGCCCTTAGATAAATTCAATATTTTGAATCCTAAAATGAAGTCCATTTTGAGAGATAGAATTTATAAAATTTCAAAAAGTAGGTATTACTATTCATAACGGCTAGTTTGATTGGTTGTGGTGTTTTAGAATCTCGAAGTTGCGTACAATGCACGCCATTGCATTATTCGAAGGGAAACGTACTGTGGAAGCTTGGGGTGTCACATTCTCCCCTACTTCAATAAATTGCGTCCTCGCAATTTTTAAAATTGTGCTTGGGAATATAATTTAAACTCCCACATCGGAAAAGAGTCAATAAAACTATCACTTTAAAAGAAAGAAAGAGAGGTATAAAGGTCAACCAAGATAACCCATACTCGGATTACATGTAGGAAAACATGGATATGGATGATAAACTAACTGTCATGTTCTGATGGAGAGGAATAGAAATCATGATCAGGAGAAAGTTAACGATAAGAAAACCACAAACTTGTGTTGGGAAAAACGGCCATTAGTCTCCTAGTAGGAATGTAAACAGACAACATTTTTTTGTCTTAAGTTACATTACATAAGGATGGGGAATTCATTTATGATATTGACTAAGAATATAAAGATATATACTTACATTTTAAGTAGAGTTTCATTCTTTAATAAATTTCCACCACTAACTCATTTATTTTAAACGATGAGTATTCAAGAAGACTTGGTCACACTGGAAGAGATAGAATAAACTTCTATAGAATCACATGATCCATGCAGGATGAACTATATATTTACATTGTCTTTAGAGATTAATCAAAACCAAAATGGTTAGTACAAGATCTAATGATCCCCCAAAAGGGTATTCCTTGAGAGAAATAAACACTAATCTTAATTTCCAAAATTAAACCAACAATACCCCAAAGTTAAATAAATACCATTCAATAATCAATTTTCCTTAAAATCCTTTAATATAATCAAAACTAATATTTAAAACCAAAACTTATTAAGAATTTAGTCTTCCATGTTAAATTGTATCTCCAAATGACATTAATTACTCTTAAAGTCACATACTTAAAAGTAATTAACCTAATCATTTCCATAAATAACCCAAATCATTATAAATCCACAATAAAAACATAGATAAAAATTCACCATTACTCCTCAAATGAAATCCCATACTACTCTATTTTCCTTTGGCATATAGTGTTCTCAACAAAGCGAACAACTTCCAAGATAACATTTATCACTTAATCACGAAATCATTTTCCTATACTAAGGGTATTCATTTGATAAGACATAAGATCCCAAATCAAATTATTATTGATCAATAAAATAATTTAACTAAAAATAATAGTCACACTAATGAGGGACTTCACCTAGTCTAGTGGTAGGCGATAAATCCCAATCGCACATTGGTTGTGGGTTCGATTCCTACATCTTTGTCCGACGCGACGGGTTGTCACACGGTCTACGTGTTGTCCTTTTTCAAAAACTATATTTTATAACATTACCAAAATGAGATAAATTCCTCAAAATAACCATAACATAATTTAACCACAAATGTTATCTCATAGCTTGAATTTTCATCCCAAATTATAATAATTTGTAATTTCCTAAAACCCAATGATCATATAAAACCAAATGTTTATTTATAACTATATCTGCAAGAGAAAAGATAATTCTTCCATAAATATCTTTCTCACATGGAAAACTTTAGGGTTACAAAAACAAGATAAAATTATTCCAAAGTAAACCCTTCAACAATGATCTCTAATAATTTTTAAACATTTATCCAACCATTCATTTCCACATAGCTTCTTCTCTAACCAAGAAAATATCCTATAGAATAGGACATTCACTCGGGTAATGGCCAGGGACCCTACATTTAAGGCAAATGACTGTAAATGGATTCTTAGGACCATTTTTATCTTCTTCTATAGTACTCTTCATTTTTCTTCGACAATTATTCACTTTATGTCCTTCCTTCCCGCACGTAAAGAATTTTTTTGTCCCATTGAGACACTTTCCTGGGTGTCTCTTTCCACATTTCCTGCATGATGGAAATTGAGGATTTCTTTCTCCATGGTCTCCACTATTGGAGCTCTTATCATTCATCACCTTTCTCTTCTTTGTTGTGTCCGGTAATTGGTTAATATATATATTGTTGATCATATTTTTGGAAAATTGATTTGGCATAAAGACGATATCTTTTACGCCTATCAACATTCCATTTTTTTGCTCATTGCCACCACCGTTCCCACCTTGTACATCATTCTCAATGTCACTATGACTTCCTTAGAATCCAGCCATTGACTAAAACCAGAAAGCATTGTGTGAGTAATAGTAGTCATACAATCATTTAGAAATTAACATGTCACCATATTCTCAATTTGAAACACATTAGGATTAACCAAGGTCATTTACTATCATCTTATATATATAATACTTTAAATCAGTTTGTAAAGAAAATGTAAACTATCCTAAGCATATCCCCCGGGAGTGTCGTAACCAAGAGTGCAGCAAGGCCCGTTGTCATGCACCAGTTCCCATTCAAGTCTAGATCAAAGTGGTGTTTTTGGGTTTTACCCCTTGGTACATCTGTCCCAGAGCCACCTCTACCTGCTCGTATCTAGACAGGGATGTATTGCTTGGAAGACTCACAAAATCTCTACAATACCGAAATTCTAGGAAGTTCTTCTATACTAATCCTCAAATTTCATCTTAGGTCTACGTGCTCTAATCAGATTTTATCTAAATCTGGATTCCATGGTTTGTACTAAAATTCCTCTGATACCAACTATAACGCCCCGACCCTAGTTACCCAGAGTCAGTGCATTATTACATAACATTGGCATGATCACAAAGGATCAAGTCTCGAAATACCGATTAGTTTAGTAGTCTTGGAAATAGTAGATATATTAATAAGTCTTACATTACATCATAAGGTAAAAAAACTACAACAACAGCTTATCTTCATATCCCCTCATACTATCCATGCAGGTCATTCATAAATTACGTCTTCATAATCCTGGGAAAAATAAAACATTGAAAGGGGTGAGCTCGGATGCTCAGTAAGGATAACATTATAGCAGAAGCTTTCATAGATGAGCATAAACACTTAAGGCAGTTTATAACTAAAACGAAAGTTTTTTAAACTTGAACTTCAGCATAAAATGGCAAAGATAAAATAAAATAATGTCATTTACTTACTCACATGGATATTCTAATAGTCGAATGATCACATGCAATATCAATAACCACATTCATAATGATGGCATGCATAATGCCAGACTATCATAACCACATAGCCAAGGCCTCGTGCCAAGACTAAAAATAATATTTTTCCAAGGCCTTGTGCCAAGACTCTAGTTTGTCTCATGAGACCTATCGATGCATCGAGGAGCTATAGTGGGCTCCACCCGTCACTTATTAAGTCCAATTCATTCCTCATGTGAACAAGTTTTAACATAACATAAACATTCGTATTAAAACTAGCATACGAAATGTCAATACATTAACCACAAACCATTAATGGTATAAAAATAGCACATCCACAGTCAAACATAACTCATTTGATACAATATGGAAGATTTTATTGTATCACATTAACCTCAATCAAGAATAATGAAGGATGTTGATATAAATGAAAATAATCATCAAAACTATTTGAGATAAATATCCCCCATTTTCTTGAAATCATTTAAAAGTCACACTATTTGTCAAGAAGCCATTTAAAAATAGATTTTTGAATCAAAGTGTCCCATACCACTTTGAAACTTTTAAAATGAGTTTTAATTTTAAAACTTTAATGTCCATATAAATAAATCCTTAAAACCATTTTTTAAAACATGGACATTAATGAGAAAGATTTAGTAGAATATGTCTTTAAAACATTTAAAAATGGTATTTTAGTTAGAGTTTCTAACAAAAAGAGAGACACTTGAATACAAATAATTGAGGAAATCAAAACATTTTAATATCATGGGAATAAAGGAATTCATGATATACTATGTCAAAGTACATTATATACACCACATAAAAGTGATTTGTTGTATAACAACAAAGAAGTCTCAATGGAATATAAATTGAGATGAAATCTCTCGTAAAGGCTGTATCCTTAGGTTAAGGATAAATCAACGACATAGTTATGTGTGACAAATATAAATACACTAAATATGGTTGGACATTCAGTGTAAATCAATCAAAGGATATTCACACATAATCTTATAAAAACAACACCAATGAATTGGATGTTTAACTGAACAAATGGAGAATGAATTAAAATTACTCTTATCAAATTCATATAAATGACTTGAGAAATTGTCAATTGAGTGATTATGTGTATCAAAAGTATATCCACATAAACGGGGAGTGGAAATTATGACATAAGAAAATGAATAGTTATTCCACACATAATCTCGGAGTAAAATAATCAATGAAGTTTTCATAAAGCCGAATAAATGGAAATTGAAATTTCAAATTCCCTTATCGATTTGGTAACTTATGGAACAAACACCCATGAAAGAAGGATGATAAAATGATGATGTAAATTCTCATAAATTAAATTATAATACACAATGAATACAATTATGGGTAGTACACATACACCACATGCAATAAATAAGTGGTGAACAATGGAACTCTCACGAAATTAAGAGTGAGATAAGAAACCCCTTACCTTGTACTTTTCCTTGGTTGGGGGTAGGTTAACCTCCTGTATAATGTTGAAATAATTTTTATTAAATTATTCATTAATCATATACATTAATATGATACCATATATGATCTTTTAACATTGCTTTGTTAATAATATCTTTGAATTATCATCGTTTCGGGTGTTAACTTACTCGTTTTCTTTTATATGTTTTTTTATGTAAGCCATGTTTTTCATGGATAGGTTGTATATTATTCATATCCAGAATTATATAAAGTTCTTAAACATTATTTTTAAATCATAAAATGATAATTATACTTGAATGGATATGATGGATAATGAATCTCATCGCGTTCGTGGAGACAGTAGTCTGTACGTACGTACGAGCGACAATATCATTCTTTTGATATTAAAATAATATATAATTGGATGGTATATCATATATACAGAATCATTATCATGTTATATTTATTATTTAAATGAGTTACACATCATTATTATACCCACCCAAATAATAATATATTGAATAACAATTACACCACGACGTGGAGACGGTAAGCCGTACGTACGCACGTATGGTCACATGTTATTCAAAGGTTGGATAGAATACTGAATATGGTTGTACCATATTTATAATAACATCATAGTATATGTAAGATACCGGAGTTATTATTTTAGAATGGTAATAACAAAGAAAGAATAAGTTTAAGAAGAAAGGAACATGAAAAGGGGTGGTGAAAACATTACCTCTTCTTTGGGTTCTTCCTTTTGATTTGATCAAAAGGGCTCCTTAGGTTGGCTTTCTGATCAAACTAATGCCTCTAGGTTGTAGTGAGGGAAGTTGATAGAGTATTTTGGCAGGGTTTGGTCAAACCAAAAGGCTTTTAAGGTGTGAAAAAATGAGAAGGAGGAGTACCCTTTTATAAGAGGGGTGAGGGGCACCTTTGGAAAAGCTAGAAATATTAATTTCTAATAAATTCATATTCGGTTTCTACTGGCTCCAAATTTTATTATTCAAAGGTTAAGGTGGGGATAGGTCTAAAACCATTAAACCAATAGAATTTATACAGGTTTGGGTTACTATATTAACCTTATCTTTTAGTTTTAACTCTTAGTTAATTAGTTAGACATTTACCATGTCACTTTGTATTTTTATATTATATAGTTAATAAACTTACTATATACATACAAGAGACCCACAAGTGGTTCATTAATGATATACCTATCATGATATAAGACTCTTGGCCGAACCTTAGATTTCTAGGAATTTAATATCAATTAATAATATAATATTTGTTTTAAAAAACTCTTTTATGTCAATTTTGACACTATTCAATAGTTGATTTTTGTGAAACTCATAACATAATGATTACTTCTAAAAAATTAAATTAAATCAATCCTAATATGTCATATTATCCTAGAAAATTAGTTTAATTCATTAAATGTCTTAAATTATATTTATTTGGGTATTTATAATATTAATTATTTTAATTTTTCACTATTATGGTAATTACTGCATCATCATTGTGTCATATATATATTACATTATTTAATGTCTAAAAATTATAAATAAAATATCATTATGTAGGAAATCGTATTATCTTTCTAATGAATATTTACAATCGAATTTTTCTTATGTATAACCCTATATTAAAAATGTTTTAGTAAATAAACTTTGATTTTAACTCTTTTAACTCTTCTTTGAATTAAATAATAATAAATGTCCTAATCTAATCCAAGTGGACCTAAATGATAATATTTTATTCCTAAGGTTGTTTTTGGTCAAGATACACTTGTCCAATAGAATTAGGACATGTGTTAGGATAATATTAATATCATTTTTACCCTTAATTACCCTATTTACTTTTAACCATGGTAAATAAAAGTAAAAAGTTACTATTCACCAAAAATTATTTTCATTTCATTGAACCACATTTTACTTCTTGATATTAACCGTGTCTCTCGGATTTTTGAAATTCCATTCACAGAAGCGGTAAAATTAAGTTTTATGAAAAATTTAGTTTTTTTAACTACCACTTAGTAGTTTCACTATTCATCAAAAATTGACGTTTTTCAGAACAATGCCAAAATTTCACCCTAAGATATAATTGATATTCCGAATTCAAAAATTATGTCTATTTTACAAAATTCTAAACATATAAGTTGCATTAATTAATTTTATAATTAATTCCCGCTTTCACAACAAATAGCGTGTTTTTAAAAAACAATATATATCAAAAGATTGACAATTGTTTAGGTCCAATTTCAAAGTGAAATTGATTCTAATGAACACCATTGGATAAAATGATAAAAATATATTCTAATTATACTTTAAAACCACTCAATAATATAATTTATCACTATAAATTATTTTGATTTAAAAAGTTGTTTTTAATTAAAATTTATTAATTTTCACTATTCATCAAAATATAACTGTTATCCAAAAAGTTCCAAAATTTCACCCTAGGATAAATTTGATATTCAGAATCCAAAAATGAAGTCCATTTTGAGAGATAGAATTTATAAAATTTCAAAAAGTAGGTATTAATATTCATAACGGCTAGTTTGATTGGTTGTGGTGTGTTAGAATCTCGAAGTTGCGTACAATGCACGCCATTGAATTATTCGAAGGGAAACATACCGTGGAAGCTTGGGGTGTTACAAGTATCATAGGAAGACTATGTTCATATAACAAAAAATGAAATATTAAAAATGGAATCCAGATTTTATTATCAATAGTGAGCTTCTAAATTCATTTAAGATCCAAATTATTCTTGGGATAACCAAAAGAATACATTGAAGAAATGCGTGATCTACAAATCCCACTAAGAGAATAAACATAACAAGGAGGCATAACGTGTGAGTCAAAGGTATAACAATATATACTAAAAGAGAAGGTAAATTTGTAATCAAATATAATAATGATATAAAAGACTTGGAATAATAAGATCATATTAGTATATGGATATTTAAAACAATATAAAACGTGATAAAAACATAAATTGAGGCTAACCACCAAGAAAAAATCACATGTTGGATAGAGTCCCATAATGGATTAGGTTCACTCCCTAATCCAATACATGAGGTATCTTGAGACTAAGACATTACCCAATGAATTATAGGGATGTTTAATTTCATTCCCACCTATTATATTCATATCATGTATATTCATATGAATACTATAAATGGAAATCAATTGGAAGGAATAAATTTTATAAATACCCATGGAATGAAATGGGTTGTATACTCTTTTATTATAACATAATCGGAAGATATTTCTTAAAGAATGAATTTGATAAATTTTCATAAGGTATGTATTACCCCATAATTAGAAGTGATAATGCGCTATGTATATGTGTTATAGAATGCATATAGATTTTTGAATCATTCTATATCATTAAATATACAGAGGTTGGGAGATAATGTTAGTTAGATAAAGAATGGTGATAACCCAAAAGAAAGTGGGGATTAGAGAGATTTGTTACCTCAAGCTTTATTTTTCACATGCATCCTTTATCATTATAAAAAATTAAAATATTTTAATTATTTAATTCCTTAAGAACCTTGTTCAATTTTATCATTCCGTTTATTTTATTTTCTATCCTTTTTTATTCAATTACCTATTCATTTATTTTTGGGTCATACGTTTTTACAATGTTCGACTCATATGTCTAAAATCACTATAAATTATTAAGGTGAAAGATACTTTTAATTCACCTAATCCTGAATAATAATCATGAAATAATTAAAAAATTTATATATAAATTATACTTTTAAAATAATTCATTAAGGACTTTAAAGAAAAAAAACTAGTTTATAATCATGGAGACCGTAATCCATTCATATGCATGAGTAACATGTCCATTTTAATTAATATAGATAGAATAAATTAATTTTTCATTTTAACCTTCTATATTGATAATTATATCATAAATACAAAATTACTTCTTTAAATATACATATATATACCATCCATTGGAAGTGATAATTAAAAATGAGTCACAATGCTTTGTGAGCCAGTAGTTCTCCGAACAAACGAACAATGTTTCCATTTTAAATAGATGGAAAGGTTAGACGGTATACGATATAATAATTTACATGAATATTTATATGTATTTAGTATAATATATAAATATTAAATCCATCATTTTGAATATCTGTAAGAAAAGATTATGGAAAAAAATTGCATCAGTTTGTGAGATAGGATATTAGTTTCCCATTTTATGTAAGTTGATATAGAATATATTTATTCAATTATTATAATATAATGCTATTATATGTGATACACATATGTTATTATATGTGAAATATTTTTGATTTATTTTAAGGAGGTGTATAAATAATTAAAAATATGACTTTTGTTTAAGAACATTACCTCTTCGTCGGACAACCTCTTATAGATTATACAAAATGACACAATAGATTTACCTTATGATTTGAAAAAGAATTTTAATATTAGGGGAGGAAAGTAATGAATTTATATGAGTATGTAACTTCTAATCCAATGGGTTTTGTATGTGTGTAAAGGATATGTTATTGGGTGCGGTTTAATATGGGAGGAGGAATTTCATTCTTGTAAATACCCAAAACTATTCAATAATGCAAAGTCACTATCAGTACAAGTGACACATAAATTGAAAAATTAAGGATTTTTAGATATACAGTTATGACCCAAACTTCTAATATTCAAAATAAACACGTTTTAAACACGTTATCCCCATTACCTCTATGGATACTCTCTTTTACCCTTTTAATTTTTACCACAATTTCAAATTTTTATTGTTTCTATTATTTTATTTGACCAAAAATTATGTTTCCCATGTTATATAAAATAAATTAATCTTATTAAAAATATTTAAACCATTTATTCAAATTTAATTCCTAAAAAATGAAGAATTTTATTTTAAATAAACATGTAGATGTGTCAAAAAAATAGGTTTTCAAGAAATTCATTTTTGATGCATAAGATGCTCTTATAATTACTTTATAAAAATAAATAATATTTAAATTAATTTATAATTATGTTTATATTTATATAATAAATAAATTCAATTTAAATAATCGTTAATTAATGGTCCTTTTAATTAGTTAAAATGTTTAAGAATTATACAATTTAAAAAAATTTGGAAATTTTTTTTGCAAAGCCTATAAAAAAATCAATAATAAAATAAAATATAAATTTTATTTAAATGTAATTACGATATTTTAAACTATTCCCTAAAAATAAATATTTTCCAAAAAAAATCACAGAATTTAACTTAATGTTAATATAAATATTATGATATATGAAATACATTAAATTTTGAAAAAAAAAATCTAAAAGTCCGAACAAATAATTATAATATTTTCTCACAAAAAAATATAAGTAATTTTTGAAAGAGACTTATTATTCTATAAAAAAATCATTATTAAAGATGACTGCTTATTTATTAAGAATTTATACATAAAATTATTTTGAGTAGGACCTTTATATATTTCATGAATAATTTAATACCATTAATACAGTCTAATTTAGCAACTATATTATATCAGTCACATTTAAATAGTAATATTTTATCAATATATCAGGGTTCGTTTAAACACAATGATACATGTAATGAAAGCTATCATAGTTATAAAATTTATTTAAAGACAAATATATTCGAAATTATTGTTGTGATAGATTATACCCTCTTAGATAAATTGTTTCTCTACAATTTGATATTTTTATTAGAAATCAAGGGTATTATATTTGAAAATTCCTTTGTGGAAAATAAGCATCATAATAGTACTATAGCAGTGGTGGGAGACACTGCATTAGTGTTTGATACTACAGTGAGTACTATAGTGATTATGGTACTATAGTAGGTCATGTAGCATATGGGGTACTATAGAATTTCTATTCATATAATGGGCCTTGGCAATAAATTTTGGGCCTACGAGCCATGTAATCAGATTCATGCATACTGGGTCATCAATCCATATATATATATACATATATATAAGGTAATAAAACTACCTGTTGGGTGGGTTATCCTTTAGGGGTCCTATAACCTGACTTTTGGGCCTGAGTGTGTGTGTTGTGTGTGTGTGTTTACTATATTTACCCCCAAGAACCTAATATAAAATAAAATTTCAATGATCAATCGAATGTTATCTACCACAATACCATAAATATGTGATCAATTGAAAGACTGTTGATTCGTCAGATATAATGGTAACAGGTAAATATTTTGGTTTCAAAATCCCTTTCCTATAGATAGGTGATTATTTTTATGTCAATAAATAGGCCACCATAACATATACTAAATTGATATTTTTTTTATTTCGTAAACACAATTTCATTCATTTGCGGTTCTTAGATAAATTTCCATTTCACTGCTTACTCTATGGAATGCATATCCAATAATTTTTTATTTTTATGTCACTAAAATCAGCTTTTAAAGGATCATAAGACCCATAAGAATGTAACAATATATTCTTAATATCATTATTAAAACAAAAATGGTTATAATATAGCATGATAATACGCAAAATGAATATGAATATATAAATCTATAAAATTAAACAATAAAAACAAAGGTTTAACATAGATCAGTCGATAAATAAATAACCCTATATCCCAAATAACCTCAATACCATCAACAATAAATAAGGGTTTATCCTTAAATGTTATATCAAGCCATTCAAATTAAATATACAAAAACAAAATATAACTGTTCAAAAATAATCCATTATTTAAAACCTAAATGTTATATATATCTCAACTTAATTAATATTTTCCCTAAATATCATTAATCACTTAAAAATTCTAAAAAATAAATAATATTTAATAATTTAATATATTTCTCAAAATTAACATAATATTAATCCATCAAAACATTTATCCAAAAAACAATTCTTTGTAACCATAAAATCACATAGGCTAGTGGTCAGTGCTATATCCTTATCACCCTTAGGAAATGGGTTCAATCCCCATGTCCTTACCAGATGTGATGGGTTGTCCCTCGATATGTAGGTTGTCAATTTTCTAAACCCACATTTTAATAATTTCTATAACAATACAAAAACGATGATGATGATTCTCAAATGAAATTAATCATCCAATTAGTTTTTAACAACTAAATTGTTCTTTTCAAAATATTTTTTTCATCAAAATAAAATTATGTTAGAAGACTATAATTACCTCAAAATAAAGAACAAATCAATTATTTTCATTTACATTTTATTTTCCATAAAATATCACCCCAAATCAAATAATATTTTTGTTTCATTAGTTCCATTCAATATTTTCTTACAAATCCATAAAGAAAAACTACAATAGAACAATCTATATAAGTTTCATGATTCACAAAACCGTAATAACTGTAATAAAAATACATAAACAAACATTGATCTCAAATTCCAATAGTTAAACACTACAGTCATCCCACATCAATGATTGTCCTAACATATTACCTTATGAATTAATCCTTTGATTGGGGAATTGACATGGGTAATGATTAATTTTCCAAAATCAATGATATTTAACTTTTCATGGTGCCTTAGGTTGAACTTTATTTCCCTGGATTTGGTTAACTAGACTCTTCATTTTCATTTTGCAATTTTCTCCTTTCCTAATTCCTCTCCCATGCATATAAAATATTCCAGTTCGATAACGACATTTTACATCGTGAATCTTCCAATATATATATATATATATATATATATATAAAATTTAATCATCTTCTCATTGTTATCATTAACAATTGAATTTCCATGAGACGTCATCCTTCTCTAATTTGATGTGTTTGGAAATTCAAATATGTTATAGTTGTTAATGTTAATTTGAGATAACTCATTTTTCATGATCAAAATATGTATAAATAACATTCCCATTAAGTTCTACAATAAGTTAAGGAAATCAATACATTTCACAGAACATTGGTTATTAGTATTCATTGATTTATTTCCCATAATTAACTAGAAATAATAATATAAAATAGATGAAATTAGTTATCATACCAAATAGAAAACTCATAATCCTAGTATGAATAAATTATAAATGATAAGAATATCCTAAATTATGATTTTATAGGTTTTAATCTAGTTTTTTCTTGGTAAAACTACTTTTTAGGTTTTTTTCATATAAATTTGTTTAATTACTTTTTAATGGTTCATATTTAGTGTGTGAATTTCAAAACATATCCTATGGGTGTTTCAAACTTAATGTGAAATATGACCCATTATCCTTCACTAGGGGACAAATGAGTCCATCTCAATATTTCGTTTTCTAGTTTATTACCTTAAAGTTCAATTTTCTTAGAGTCACATCAACTTATAGTGTCTCATTAGTGATACATTTTCATATAAATCACTCAATGTATCTATATAGAATATTCCATGATATTTTTATATACATAGAATTATCCTTATAATTATCCCAATTTTTCTCTCTAATGTTTTCTCATACTAGTTTCAAAGGATAACTATACATTTTCTATGATACCAACTATTGAAACCCAAAAAATTTACACTTATTTTTACATAATTTGAACGAATAAATATATGTTAACAAAAAATAAGGATAAAAAATTACTATTGTCTTTAGAATACTAGGTTCAAATTACATCGAATGAAACTTAACACATGGAATATTTATTTTATTCTCTTCAATGAGAACCTAAATCCATTATATCTCCTAAAACTGCATGGGATTTCATTTGGGAAACCTAAAATAAGGTGTTGATATTAGAATCCAATTAATTTAATAATCATGATTAGTTCGAATAACAAATGAGTTAAAGGTATAACAATATATTATAAAATAGATGGTACGTGAGTAATAAAAAATGGAAGCATGATTTGAAGGACATGTTATAATAAGTTCATAGTTTTATAGGAAACATGGAAGCAATATGAAACATCAAAGGAAAATAATTCAAGACTAACCACTGAGAAAACACCATATGGTTGAAAGATCCCTATAATACATTAATTTCACATCCTAATCACTTAGATGACGTCTCATAAGACTAATCCTTTAATCAGTGCATTAGAGGGATATATAATTTCTGGACCAACCATCACAATCATATATGGTAAATGAATATATTTTTTCCATTAACAAATAAATTATAACGGAAAATAATAATAATTACCCATGGGATGAAATGGGTTGCATAATCTTTCTCATAACATAGTTAAAAGAGATATCTTAAAAAAATAAATTTGAGAGATGGTCCTAAGAAATGCGTTACACTAATAGTGGAAAATATAATGATCTAGTTATATATTTACGTGATATATATACCTATTTTAAAATCATTCCATATCATTGAAGATGGATATAAAGTGAGTTAGAGAAATAATGGTCATAACCCAATGGAAAGGGTAGTTTAGAGAGATTCCTTACCTAAAGATTGATTCATCATGTTTGTTCTTTATATGACAGAATAATGAACTAATGATAATTATTTAATTTATTAAAAACCTATTTAATTTTTATTTTTCATTTTATTTTATGTATTATAATTTTATATTCAATTACCAATTTATTTTGGTTCGAGTCTAATGTTTTTATAATGTTCTGATCACATGTTCAAAATCACATTAGAAATGTTACTAAGGTAAGAGATATTATTAATTAATTGTCTAAAAAATAATAATCATGAAATTATTATCATTTTTATAAACCAGTTATATTTTGAAATATAATCAGCAATTATGGTTATAAAAACGAACTATTTTACAATCATGGAGACATTGAGTTGTATATATGCATGAGTACTGTTTCCATTTTCAATAATCATAATGGAGAGATGGTAAGTGTTATTTTATTTTTATAGAAGGATAATTATATAAAAAATATCCTATTATTTCATTAATACACATTCATATACCTTCTATATGAATCAGTAATTAAACATAAATCACATCAGTTTATGAGGAGGTAGTCTGTTGTACACACAAACAACATTATAATTCTCAAGGGATGGTAAAGTAAAAAAGTATATGATTTAATAAATTTAATTAATGATTGATATGTCATGAATATCATATATAAACATTAAATCTCTCATTATGAACAACCATGAGAGGTGATGATGGAAAACTAATTACATTGGTTCGTGTGGTGGTAGTCTGTTATACCCACAAGTGATGGTTTCGTTTCACATTTGATGGTAGTGGAGATGTGTTTTTGTTATTAAAATTACATAATAACATGATAGTATAATTAATATAAATATGATGTTATATGATCAAGATTTTTTAATTTTTGAAGGAGTTGGAAGAATAAATAAAAATTGATTCTTGGTTATGAATGTTACCTCTTCTTCATAGCACCTCTTTAGGATTATACCAAAAGCCTTATAAAATTTGATATCTGATCAATAAAAGATTATAGAATAATTTCATGGAATTATGGAAGGGACATGATTAGATATTGGCTGAACCAGTGGGTTTTTAATGTGTGGGTAGGATATGGGTTCCCTTTTATAAGGGGGGGGGGGATTGTGATTCTTATAAATACCAAAAACTATTCAATAACAGGAGGTCTAACACAAGAAAAATTCCTCAAAAATTTAAAAATAAATTATTTAAGGATAGAAAATTTTGTTCCATAACTATAACATTCAAAATGAACATGTTTTAAACATGTTATCCTATCTACCTCGAAGGTTACTCACATTAACCCTTTACTTTATGCACCACATTAACTATTTTTTTACTGTTAATAATTTTAATTATGGAAAATAATTAAGTTGAACATATTATATAATAAGATTATTCTGATCCCAAATATTATATCCATTTTATAAAATGTACTTAACATAATTGAAAGAATTTGATTTAAAATTAAACTTGCAGATGTGTCAAAAAAAATTCAGGAAATGTATTTTTCAATAATAAGATTATATTATAATTCAAGGTTTCGGGTGAAGAGGAAGTGTGGTTGGGACGACACTCAAATTTGATTTTTACCACAACCAATGATTATTAGGGGATCAGTACAATAATTAATTCCAGTCTCTATGGAATAAAATCAATTATTTTGATAAAGAATGAAGAGGCCTGAATCCTTTAGTGAGGATCTTGCACATTAAGTTTATAATTAGTGAAATTAATTTCATAAAAAAAATAATTCTTGGATCTTTGGTATTTTTTTCATTGATGTTTTGATTGTTCGTAATTACCCTTCCAGATTATCTTATTGTGCTTACAAGGATCCAAACTATATGCCCTCTAGAGGTGATCCACAGGTGCTCTGATGGCCTCTCATTGACACTGCTCATTCTCCTGGTGCTAGCACGGCGAAGCGAGTATCTTGCGTCGGTTTTTCATGATCACTTGATCTTCAGTTTTGAAGAACATATTATTTTCTTGAGAGGGGAGAGAAGATGATTTGAGAGATAAATTGTTTATCTCAACAATTCTCAATTCACCAGGCATGTGGTGTGGTATGCGGCACAATAGGTGTACTTGTCTATTTATATACATGGAATTTC
Source organism: Viscum album (assembly GCA_963277665.1). Taxonomy (NCBI): domain Eukaryota; kingdom Viridiplantae; phylum Streptophyta; class Magnoliopsida; order Santalales; family Viscaceae; genus Viscum; species Viscum album. Next base: position 913,027,701 of record OY728164.1, on the reverse strand, counting down.
AGTTACAATATTCAATAGAATTGAAACAATTAAATACATTCATGAACTTAGAGAAAACACACACTTTTAAAAATAATATCGCATAACTATTTATTGTTTTCCAAATTGAAGAAAAAGGAACTATAAATAAAATTTCACGTCACAAAATAATAGCAGCGTTATTTTAATTTGTGCCAACTAGTTATATAATTATTTATCATCTTGCAAATTATTATTTTACTATCGGACTATCCTTGGTCCTCTCGAACTCCAACTCCATTTATTTAATATGTTAATAAATAAATAAATAAATAGTTTATTATCTTAAATAAATATTTTATTTACAAACTAGTAAATAAATATTTATAAAATGTTCAATAAAATAAATAAATAAATTTTAACCATAATCCGGTGAATAAATATTTATTTAATTTATTAAATCATTTTAAATTGAATAAAATTATTCCAAGGTCTTGAGAATAATATTTATTAATTAAATTCAAATAGAATTTAACCAGGATCACCAAAAAAAATTGTGTGTGACCCTCTAGGATTATTTCTCGTTGGCATTAGGGGGCTTGCCTAAAGTCTAAGAGTACACTCTAGAAACGGGTTAAGGAACCCAAGAGAAAGAACTTAAAGTCGCAACAATGACATAGAAATACAAACACTCATTGTGTTATATAATCCCTTTGTCGCGATATCTCATCAAGCATGTTTCATGATAGTGTCATCAACTTTTTTGCTTGATACGTCTTTCTTTGACTACCTGAAATAAACTCATCGTTACACCATGAAAATGGAATTTCCCACGACAATTCTATTTCAATCAAAGGGTCAAAATATCAACTTCCATAAATGGAAGGGAAAAATCTTTCCTCAACATATCCATTAATAACATGTCACACATGACGCGCCCTACTTCCCGCCAACTATCTGAGTAACAGTTTTCGTCGGTAAATCAAAGTGCAAAAGTTGTGACACGTATTAATGATAATATTAAATCCTATGGATAATTACACATGATCGCAAATAGAAATATCTGATGACACCAAAACATGAAGAATTCATACTAGTGTGTTTGTTCTCATAATATCATATCTTGGAGGTTACCAAGTGCGATCTTCATGAGAGGAAGTCTCATCTGATTATAAGTACTCGCACCTAACGGTCTGCATGCTATATGTCTGACCATAGTATGTCATCCAACCGTAGAACTATATTTGAAAATATTTTTATATAATTTCAAGGTTCTCATCACAGAAGGGAACTACCATGACCTTATCAATGAAACAAATACTCTAGGACATTATTACATCATAGTCATCCAGATCAATGAACAATATGTAATAATACATTAAATATCCATGTAATCAATGTAAAACCAGTTGGTTCTAGGACAAAAACTCTTACAAAATCCCATTTGGATTAGAACCAACTGCCTACGACTTTCAGTTCGATAGACCTCACATAGTGATCATGTTTCTACAGAGTCAAGGCTTTATTCAAGGGGTCTGCGACATTGTCTTTCGTGGAAATAATGCTCCCTTCAACTTCACCTATCTTAGAAAAATCTCTCAAGAGATGATACATCCAAAGTATGTACTTTGTCCGCTGATGTGACCATGGAACTTTTACGAGAGCCACCACTGTAGTATTATCACAGTATAGTGTGATGGGATCTTTACTGATAGGTATCGCATCTACCTCTTGGACAAAGATTCACATCCAAACCACTTCATTAGCTTTCTCAGAAGCTACGACATACTCAAAATCTACTATAGAATCTGTGACCACACTCTTCTTTGAGATCTTTCTACTCACTGCACCTCCATTCAATGTGAAGATATATCCCATTTTTGACTTCATGTCATCTTGATAAGTCTAGAAACTAGAATCTACATATCCTCTAATGAATAGTTCTTTATCTCCTCTATAATCCTGTAACATATCCTTAGTATGCCTCAGATACTTTTGAAAAGTCTTGACTGCCATCCAATAGTGGTCACCTGGGTCAACTTGATATCTTCCTACCGCACTAAATGCATTGGCGACATCCATCCTAGTATATATCATGTCATACATGACTAACCCAATCGATGATGGGTATGGAGTCCTTTCCATTATCTTTCTTTCCTCATGTGTCTGAGGACACATTTTCTTCGAAAGATTAATATCATGTGACACTGGAAACAATACCCTCTTGGATTGGTCCATACTGAATCTCTTCAGTATCATATCAACGTATGTAATTTGACTTAGGCCTAGAAATATATTAGATCTCTTAAGATGGATCTTGATCCCAAGAATATATGTTGCCTCGCTCAAGTCCATCATGGAGAATAATTGATTCAACTAAGCCTTAATAGACTGTATAACTAGTATCTCGTTTCCAATAAATAATATGTCATCAACATATACTATTAGGAAACACTACTGGAAAAATGATTTTTCCCAACGATTTTATACCAACGGTTTGTAAAAACCGTTGGTATAGGTACCCATTCCCAACGGTTTGGCCAAACCATTGGGAAAGCCCATTTTTTGGCCACCTTTCCCAACGGTTTGCTCAAACCACTGGGAAAGGTTGAATTCTGGACCCCCTTTCCCAATGGTTTGGGAAAACCGTTGGGATAGGCTAACCTTTCCCAAGGGTTTGCCCAAACTGTTGGGAAAGGTTGAATTATGGACCCCCTTTCCCAATGGTTTGGGCAAACCATTGGGAAAGGTTAGACTATCCCAACTGTTTGCACAAACCATTTGGAAAGGGGGTCTAGAATTCAACCTACAACCAAAATTTCAAAAAAAAAAAGCAAGACCTTTCCCAACGGTTTTGAAAACCGTTGGGAAAGGTCCTTTGATTTTTTTTGGAATCTACCTACGGAGAACATTATATAAATCAAAATTTAAAATAATTAGAACAATACATATATATATTTATGAAATTATTTTAACAAAAGTCATGTTAGCTAAGTGGTTAAGTCATTCAGTTATAAACTATAGGTCCTGGGATCAAATCCCATCGGATGTTTCTTTTTTGAAATACATATACCAATGGTTATGAGAACCGTTGGTATAGATTTTCTAATTAATTATACCAACGGTTTTCAAAACCATTGGTATAGACCCTATACCAACGGTTTTCCCCAAACAGTTGGTATAGACCTATTTTCATGGCTTACTTTCCAACGGTCCTCCAAACCGTTGGTATAGGGTATTTTCCAGTAATGAAAATGACTGCATTCCCACTAAACCATTTGTAGACACAATGATCATATTCTTTCTTGATAAAACCAAATCCTATTAATTCTTTATCAAAATGAATGTTCCATGACCTGGATTCTTTCTTTAATCCATAAATGGATTTCTGCAACTATCATACTGTATTGGCATCATTTGGATTCACAAACCCTTCTTGTTGTGTCATGTAGACATCTTTCTGAAGGTTTCTGTTAAGGAATGATATTTTGACATCCATTTTTCAAATATCATAGTCATGGAATGCCACAATGGAAAAGTATAATTCTACTGGATATTATTATTTCAACTTGTGAAAAGGTTTCATCGTAGTCAATTCCTTTACATTGTTTAAAACCTTTTGCAACCAGACGTTCTTTATAGGTACAAAATTTTCCTTCCATGTCCAGTTTCATCTTGAATAACCATTTTCAACCTATAGGGTTTACATCAACTGAAGGATCTACCAAAATCCAAACATAGTTTTAGTACATGGAATGCATTTCAGAATTCGTGGAATCTTTCCACTTGGCAATGTCTGTGCCACTTACTATTTCCTTGTAGATTAGAGGATCATTATTATAAAATATTAATGAGTCACCATTCTCATTAACTAGAAAACCTTACAATTCTGGTTCTCTAAACTCTCTTGTATATCTATGCAGTACTTGTGTCTCTAGAACAGATTCTACATCCATGGGGATTTGGGGAATCTATTCATGTACCAACTCTTGTGTACATTGAGCCTCGACTTCATCGATGTCTATCTGGCCCCCACTATCTCTTTTAGAGATTTTCTCCCTATCAAAGAATATGAAATTTCATTCCACTATAACCTTTTTTTATGAGGTTCTGTATAGGTAATATCCCCTTGTTTCCATAGGATATCCTAGAAAGGTACACTTTGTGCCTTGGGGTGCGAGATTGTTACCTGAAGAGGCCTAACAAATGCTTCGCTACCCCACACATGTAAATTCGATAACATGGATTTTCTTACACTCCATAACTCATATGGAATACCATTTCTCAATTTAGTTGGTACTTGGTTTATTATGTGTTTTGATGTTTGTAACACATATCCCCAAAAGGATAATGTAAGACTTGCATGAATCATCATTGATCTCACCGTGTCCAAAAACGCGAGGTTCCTCCTTTGGCTTACACCATTCCATTGAGGTGTGTAGGGAAGAGTGAGTTAGGATAGGATAACAAACTATTTTAAGTAATCAATGATGTACTGATTAAGATATTCCCCACCTTGATCTTAGCAGAGTTTCTTAATCTTCTTACCAAGATGGTTCTCAACATCATTATTGTATTCCTTGATCTTATAAAATGAATCCAACTTATACCTCATTAGGTAGATATATCCATATCTACTAAAATAACTAGAAAATGTTATGAAGTATGAGTACCCACCCATTGATTCAACTGGAAATGCTCCACACGCGTTGGTATATACCAATTCAAGAAGCTCTTTTTCCCTTTCACCTTTCCCACCAAATGGGGCTTGGGTCATTTTTCCTTGTAAACATTCATGATATATGAGAAGTGTTTTAGTTCAAAATAATCTAAATATCCATCTTGATGTAACTTTGTCAAGCGTTTTCTATTTACATGACCTAGCTGGTGATGCCAAAGTTGGGTGTGGTATGAGTCATGTGAAGTATCCTTGTCATCAATTTACATTACTTGGTTTGTGTAATCCAACACATAAAAACCATTGTATAAATGTTCCCTGCCAAAAAAATATTATCCTTATAAAAAAAGAAACGTTCATTTCCAAATATGAACACAAATCCCTATATACTTAGTTTGGATATATAAATTATGTTTTTGGTTATAAAATATATATAAAAACAACATTTTAACACCAAGATCATCCCAGTTTGCAATGTGAGTTCGTAGTCCTCGACTGCTACAACAGCAAGTCTGGCTTCGTTGGATGCTCGTAGATCTACCTCCCCTATATCAATCTTACTGAATCTACTTGGTTCCTATATTTGGATATATAAGTGAGCACCAAAAGATGTATCTAATACCCAATTTGTAGAAATAGAAAGATTTCATTTGATAGAAAATTCACCTGAAGCTTCCCCTTGCTTCTAAGGATGGGTGTAGTTCTTCTTCCAGTAGCCCTTCTTTCCACAGGAAAAACAAAAAGCCTCATGTTCCCTTGCCTCCCCTATGATCTCCCTTTTCTTAGAAGGCTATGATGAATCTTTGGGCTTAAAGCTCTTGGCCTTCCCTTTCCTCTTATTCACTATAAGGACATAAGGTTTTCTGCACTTCATATCTTTGTCCACTTGGAGAATGTGGATAAGAATATAATATAGAGACTAATAAATGTTGTTCACATTGAAATTGACAACAATGTTAGAGAATTTATGAGGGAGTGATGTGAGAATGAGATCGGTGCCTAGTTATTTGGGGAGTTTAAATCCTAGAACCTCCAAGCGCTCAATGTAGAAAATGAGCTTGACTATATGAGGCCCAGCTGGGGTACCTTCTCCAAGATTACTCTGAAAGAGTGACCTAGAGTTCTAAAACATTTCATGTCTTTCTCTCTCCTAGTAAAGACCACAGAGGTACTCAATTATGCTATAAGCATCCACGTTTCCAAGAGACTTCATGATATCACTAGACATTTTTGATAACATCAAACATAGAACTTCGACCATTTCATTCATATGTTTCTCAAAGACAAAGAGATCCTCATTAATCACCTCTTTGGAAGGAGGATCAGGTAATGTTATTCCAGTTTGTAATACTTTCATTCATGGAATAAGATAACCCAATGGCGTCAAAACCATTCCTGGAAGTTACTACAGGTGAGGATGTTGTCTTTATCTATAATTGATTGCATAGATAGTGTGGTTGAAGAGTTTCTCATTTTTAATCTACAATTAAAAGAGCGGATCATTAGTACTTTCTTGATTAACTTTTATGAGAAACAATTAATTTTATAAAGTCTCTCAATATTTTATCAAGTCCTAATGGACCTCACCATTGAACTCAGAATTTCTAGTTTCTATGAAAATCTAGTAGAAAGATCCATATTCCCCTTCGCATAACCCCAACAAGGATTGGTCAAGCTGTTAAAAGGTATTTAGGTAGGTAGGTATTTTCCAACTGTGGGCTTGCAACTCCTTGATCTATTGAGTGGACTCCCGAATCATGATATCATGACTTTGGATTTCCTGAACTCTTGCATCCAATGTTACACCAAGTCTAGAAAGGGTTACCCCTCTTGATGTAATATAGTTAAGTCAACCCAAAACCTTTCATAAGGGATTTTTGTATAAAACCAACTGTCCCAACATGGGTTGTTCAACCACATAGTTTTATTTAGTTTTTCCCTTAATCAAGTAATAGAAGGCTTGTTCTAACTTAATATTTTATTTGAGGGACTTTTATCTCTTATGCATGAATTTCTTATTATTATTATCATAAGCTTGTTAATATTTCGTGGAACTTACATGAGTGATTAATCATGTCTTGATAATGTTTACTCATAAGTATAGTTTTTTAGTTCCATCTTGAATTCTTGTTTAATTCATTAACTATGTGATCGTTACAACTCATCCATAATGATAAAACATGCAACTGATAGAAATAAAATAATGTAAATGGCATTATCAGGAGATTTTATAGTTGTTAGTTTATCTAGATGTTGATAAACTAACCCTAACCTAGAGGAGAAACACCTTGCACCTTTGGGGTTCGTTTTTAGAGCTTCCACCTGTCCAACTTTGTATCTCCTTGGATTGGTTTCATCTCATCTCTAGCATGAACTGACTCCACTAGCTTGGGAGTTCCATCCATTACATATGCATTATTTTAACTCACATGTTGGTGATGGGTAAAAAGGGGTTTTAAAAAAATGAAACATTGGGCCCACATGCCCTACATATTAATGAGTATAACTCTTGCAAGGAAACAAATTTAATTAAAATAAATAAATTAAAAGAAATCATCTACATACAAAGGTCTTGGTCTAGCTCTTGATCATCCATAAATGCAACAATATTTACACATAAATAAAACTAGAATTTAATTCATTAATCATTATTGTTTAAGATAAATCATGCTCTAATAAATTAATTATCATCTTTAATTAATCAATTCATTTATCTTAAAACCTTTTTTTGAATTTCCTTGAGATTCACATCAATAATAAATTTAAACAAATAAATTCACTTAAAATTATCTTTGTACGTAACTTGTACCTTTGAGGCAACCTGATCAATTCCTATTCATAACTACCCAATTAGTAGAAATGAACATTAAGAAGATGTTAAATTAAACACACATATATAAAACACATATAATGTGTTGTGAATCTGCTTTACGCCGTCAAGATGGTACACATCTCAATGGTTTGTATAATATAATAATAAATTTTAATAAATATGCATAATTTGGATGAGTACATGATGTGTAGTTCCAACTACACGGTGTGTACTATTGTTAACCATCCATCCAATGTACACGCCTGGGGAAATAATGTTTGAGTGTACTTCGGTAATCTTTTGAGTACATGGAATGTCCAGTAGGCCACACTCCATGTAGTTCCTCATTACACGGTATCTTACAAGGAAAGCTGTGTACGGGGTACATGGTCTAACCCTACCTCGAAGGCACTACACATCATGTCCAGTGGGTCACTCGGCGTGTAATCCAGAAACTGTGTGCCACCTATTCCTCGTCAACACATGGAGTCTTTAATACTAAGACACACTCTAATGACATGACTAGGTTTGGAAGAATAGACCTGATGCATTGAACCATGGATACACGGCGTGTACTGCAACATACACATTATGTGTTCTTATGTTATACGTCCAGGAAATTTTGGCACCTCCGTATGAGATCCTCGTTTTTATTTTAATAAAAATTAAAAGAAAATATTGTTTCTCTAAGGTGAAAGGGAAACGAAAGAGGAGGAACATATCTCGAGATTCATATTTTCAAAACAATTAAATTGAATTGAAAAAACTAAATTATTAAATGTATAAGTCATCATCGAAATATTTAAATAATTATAAACAATGATGTTACCCCTTTGATACCACTTCAAGGTTCCGGACGCAGCGGAAGTGTGGTTGGGATGGCACCCAACATTGCTTTTAACCATGATCAATGATTATTCCGGGATCAAAAGGACAATGAATGCCATTCCCCACAGAATATAATCAAATATTTAGGTAAAGAAAGAATATGCCCGAAACCTTTAGAGAGGACATTTCACATAATTTTTATAATTAATTTATTTAATTTTATAAAGAAAATAATACCTGGATCTTCGGTATTTTCTTCATTGATGATGTTGATCATTCGAAATTACGCTTCCAGATTATGTTGTTTCCCTTGTAAGGATCCAAACTAAAATCCATCTAGCAATGATTCACACGTGCTCTGATGGCCTCCGATTGACACTGCTTGTTCTCCAGGTGCTAGCACGGTGAAGCGAGTGTCTTGAGCTGGTCGTTCTTGATTTCTTGTTCTTCGGTCTTGAGGAACGTCTCCCATTCTTGAGAGGGGAGAAAAGAGGATTTGAGAGAGAAGTTGGTTGGATCAACAATTCTCAATTCACTATACGTGTGGTGTGGTGTGTGGCACAATAGGCATACTTTTCTATTTATATATATGAAATTTTTGTTATAATATTTAATTTCATAGAAACAATTAAATACATTCATGAACATAGGAAAACCCATGATTTTAATAACAATACTGCGTTGTTATTTGTGGTGATCCAACTTGCACAAAACATAATTATAAATAAAATTATGCGTCACAAAATAATAACATCGTTATTTTTATTTCTGCCAACTAGTTAAATAATTATCTATCATCTTGAAAATAATTATTTTACTATTAGGTTGGACTTGGTCCGCTCAAAATCCACTTCCATTTATTTAACTCCTGAATAAATAAATAAATAAGTTACTCTCATAAATAAATAATATATTTACAAACTAGTAAATAAATATTTATTAGATATTCCATAAAATAAATAAATAAATATATTTTATCAACAATCCGGTGAATAAATATTTATTTAATTTATATAATCATTTCAACTTGGAAAAAACTATTCCACGGTCTTGAGAATAATATTTATTAATTAAATTCAAATAAAATTTAACCCAGACCACCAAAGACACATAGTGTGTGACCCTCTAGGATTATTTCTCATTGTCATTTGGTGATCTTGCATAAAGTCCAAGAGTACTGTCTAAAAATGGGTCAAGGAACCTAAGAGAAAGAACTTAAAGTCACAAAAACAAAATCCACATACGAACGCTCAATGTGTAATATAATCCCTTTGTCACAATATCTCATCTAGAAGGTTTCATGATAGTGTCATCAACTTTTATGCTTGATACATTGTTCACTAACTACCTGAAATAAACTCGTCGTTACACCATGAACATGGAATTTTGAGCGAAGGTTCTATTTCAATCAAAGGGTCGAGATGTCAACTTCTATAAATGGAAGGGGCAAATCCTTCCTCAACTTATCCATTAATAACATGCCACTTGTGACACACAAAACATACCCTACTTCCCTCCAACTATCTGTGTGCTGGTTTTCATCAGTAAATCAAAGTTCTTAAGTCGTGACACATATTAATGATAATATTAAAGTCCATGGATCATTACACATGGTCATAGATAGAAATATCTGATGAAACCAAAACATGCGGAATTTCTACTTGTGGGTCTGTTCTCATAATCTCATATTTTAAAGATTACCAAGTGTGAACTTCATGAGAGGAAGTATCATCATCTTATATGCAGTCACACATGATGGTCGACATGTTATGTGTCCCATCATAGTATGTCATCCAACCATAGAACTATATTTAAGAATATTGTAATAGCATTTCATGGCTATCATCATAGTGGAGAACTGCCACGACCTTATCAATGCAACAAATACTCTAGGATATTTTTACATCATAGTCATTCAGAACAATGGACAATATGTAATAATACATTAAATATCCATGTAATCAATTTAAAACCAGTTGGTTCTAGGTGACCAACTCTTACAATAATAACTATATAACAAGTAATGATTATTAAATAAATTTTAATTAATATTTTTTGATATATATTCTATATATTTAATTTAAATAATTTATAATTTTGGGTTATTTTAATTAGTTAAAATTGAAAAAAAAATACACTTTACAAAAGCTTTCAGAAAATTTTTTTTAGTACCTAAGAATTAACGTATAATAATATCCACTATGAAGATGATTTAAATGAAATTAATTAAATCAAATAAAACTACATAATAAAAATATTAAATTTAAATCATATTTAATGAATATTTTTACTTTTATATTAAATAAATTTTTAAAAATAAATCACTGTTTTACTAAAATCTGTATTTTAACAATTCACTGCAAAATCTGTATTTTTTAAAAAAATGAAAAATTTCCCCAGAAAAATAGTTAGTATCAATATTCTGATTTTAGAAATGGTTTTTATTTTATTAAATAAAAGTTCTAAAATATCCAAATTTTAATTATAATGTTTTCTCAAAATAAAAAATAAAAAACATTTTTGAAGAAAATGTAATTTTGTTATAATAAAATACCATTATTTCGAGTTAAAGCATATTATTTAAGAATATGAAAAAATTATTCTGATTTGATACATTATATTTATTTCATAAATTAGTTAATAATATTCATTATCTCCATTTGTATGGCTAGGTTATATCAGTCATGTTTAAATAATAATATTTTGATATTATATCGTAGTTCCTTTAAACTCAATGTTATGTGTAACGCAAGCATTAATGAAATAAAATTTATTAAAAGATAAATATATTATAAATTCTCAGGGTGTTAAAACTAGTGGAAAGAGCTTCATAAGAAATTGATAATTATTATTATGATATTCTCCCATGGAAATCTCCAAGAGACGAGCTTATGGGAATAGACCCACCCATAGGAATTCAACAGATTATATATGTCATTGGATATTTATATATAGAGCATGTGTATCTATCCATAGAGATGAAATTATTAATAAATTAATATTATGAGTAATAATATTAAATGAATTAATAAAACCTTGTGAACCATATTTTCATTATATAATAGGATCCATTGGATGCATCATGATTGATTTTAAATTAATGAATATTTCAAGAGTGTATCTTTCCCTTACAAGTTAATGGAAGTAGAAATATTTTAAATTTAATGAGAATAAAACTTTCTAATTATGTCCATGTTAATAGAAGCTTTATTAGTGAGTTCAATTATTGAAATTAAAATAATTATATACTGATCATATAGGTTAATTACACAAGTAATGGAACATTTTTATGAGATATCAAGACAAAGATATTATCTTTCATAGTGATAATTCATAGATATTTATTATCATTATTGCTACATTTGACCTTTCTCTATGGGTACCTTGACCTATTAAAATATTATAGACAAGTACTTATAGAATTCTATTCCTAATTTCACCAAGAAAGAATCCTAGTGGGTCACACACTATGTATATATAGATCCTTAGTGAAATTATATTTTAGTTTAATAATAAAATAGAGTATTATTTACAAGATTAGAGATAAAAATTTATTCAGGTTTATGTGATCACATACATTATTTATGGAATTAATAATGTAGTTATATATATTTGTTACATATATATTCATTATTCATATTTTGGTAAATAATGATGATGATTGATGGGTTATGATAAGGGTTATAAAGGAAATGATATATTAAATATCATTTAAAAAATAATAAATTATTCAATAAATGGTATTTATTTATCCCTGAGTTATGTGCATCTTAATAACATAATAATAATATTATAATTATAGTTTTTTGAAGTTGGTATTTCTATGTATTAGAAAATTGGTTAAGGACCAATGTGAAATTATCAATTCTTTATCTAGCTATATAAACATGGTAATATCATTTATATAGTTAAAGGATTTTTTTTAAAAAAGACCACTCTATATAATTCCCTCAACATAAATGAATAACATCTATTAAACCCTATAAATTTCCATGTGAAGAGATCCTATACCTCCATCTAAAGTCATTGAGAGCACTAGAGTAATCCTTCATTCCTCAAATGAGTTCTTGTTGTGGTCAATAGTGAACAATTCAATTGGTGAGAATCATCCTCACTAACATAATATGATTCTATTGTGGTGTTCTGAGGTTTCTATTGATGGGTTTAAATTGATCATCATATGATATTTATTAGTGGATGAAAACCCCAAAATTGTATCATATATCTTCAATAATCAAAAAATGTAAATATATTATAAAAATAGACCATCATGGAGTACTAGGAACCAATGTAATAGAGTAGGAATCATCCTCTCATTTGATGAATAATTCTTTGTAATGATCACTAAAGCAACCAAAAAATGCATCCTGCATCTGAGGGATTATTCAAGTCTTGGGCTCCATGAATGTTCTGTAATTGTTCCTAAAATCTCAAAGGGGTAGTAGAATCTTCTTTGGAGAGATAAAAGGGACTTAAATAAGAAGATGGTTTTATAATATTTTCAATAAACTAATGATTACTAAAACCATGGATGAATGTGATCAGGTCACACATACACAATAAAGAGAACCTATACTCTTTATATGGATGAATACTACCTCTCTAGTTCATATCATTTGCTACTACACACTAGGTGTACCATTAATTTAATGATTTAACAAATAAATGAAAAGAATAAATAAACTAACTCTGTAGTTTCAAATTGATGAAACCTTGTTGGGGAAGTGGTAGTTCACGCATTTTATCACATGTAGAAGTTAGACTATGCATCCCAATTGTATTTAATATAATATTATATATATATATATACTATATTTATCACATATGTATCCTATATAATTATTTTATCTTCACATTCAATAATATCTAACTTTCAATTAGCATCCATAAATACTTAGTTCCAGACTAGAATTGTTTTTGAATCTATCCAAACTCTTTTAGATATTACTTGATAAAATGCCTTCAATTTTAAAAACCTCTTTTTTATAATATATTATAATTATATAGAGGAATAAGTTGCCATTTTTTCCTTATAATTGTTTAAAAATATGAAATCCCTATTTAATATATGTAAGTAAAGAGCAGAATTTACCAAATCATATTTTTCACTCTAGCTACTTAAGTTTTTAGTGCAAACTCAACCAAATATAGTTATATATATATCTGTGTGAACAGATACGCCAAAATATGAATCATATACATATTATTTATAATTATATAATCCATTTATGCATGACTTCAGGTTATAACTAGATATGGAACACATCATTCTAGTATAAAAACCCAATATTTTACTATTCTCTAAAAAAGACTGGCCAGGTCAATGAATACATCACATGTCATTCATCTTATAGACGAGAATATATCATATATATCTAATATGTAGTCAAACATCTTATATGTAACTAAAATACCAATTTTAATGAGTTTCCTCCATCTAATTCAATCAAGCACAACATTTCCTTACTTATGATACAGATGGAGATCTACTATCTTGGTTTTCCTTCAACCAATGAAATTGTCAGCAAGATACCCAACCAACCCCATAGTAGATAAGTTCACTTTTGATGTGTGTAAATAGGGTATCAATGTATAATGGTTCAAATTCTATGTATCTCACTAACTATAGGGATGGAGGATTAATAATAATAATAGACCCCTATGAATAGAAATGATTGTACGACATTCCACGAGATATACATTGGTTGGTCAGTCTGTATAATAAGTATCTACATATTTCCTCATGATTATACTCTAAATATCTCATATAAAAAACATTGAGAAGAGTACAATATTCTATTCATTTTAGTCTTAAAATATCATCATATCCCATAATAATCCATGATTATTATCAATTAGAGACAACTCAAAGCCACACTTTTATTGGATATTATCATTGGATAATTAATTTAAAATACATAATAGCACATAAGAATTATTTATAATTGGATATTTACTTTATTATAATAACATGGTACATTTTATAACCATTACAATTAATCTCTCATGTGTATTATACCTTGATATTGACCATCATGTTGTTTTGGTGGTAATGGTTTTGCCAATGGATCTTCTACATTCTCTTATATAACTACTCAAATGATATTTATATTTACTCTCCCAATGATATTCCATATGATATGGTATTTTCAATGGATTTGTTTGGTCCTTTAGTGAGAGAAAGGCTCCTTATCCAAACAAAAAACTCCTTTTTAAAACATAGATCAATTTCTCCATCAATTCTATGAATGAATCGAAGTTAAATAATAAACATGTTAATCCAAGAAAAATGATTTATAGCATAAGATATATAAATTTATTCTTTAACATTTATCATGTTTCCTATGGTGGATTTCATGGAACTCTTCCAACAAGTAGCTCCCCCATTTTGGAAAAATCTGCATCCATATTGATATTTCAAATCATATTTGTTGGATTTTAAAATAGAATTTGTTTAACCTTATAAAAAATGTTTATCCACCCATTTAGAGACCATGAAAATATCCATAATACTTATTAAGTACATATGAATATTCATTATAGAAATCTAGTGACTCCTACTATGATTAGATTTATACCAACTATTTCTGCTCAATGTACAAGAGACATCTGGTAGAGTACATAACATGGAAGGAATGATATATCCTATAGAAGATGCATATGAATCTTATCCATACATTCTTACTGTTTAGAAGGATCCAAAATACTCATTAGAATCATTTCATGAAGAAAAGTTTAGTACCCATTTGGATTTCACTATACTAAATCATATTATAACATTTCCAATATATTTATTTTAGATTAGTTTAAGAAACCTCTTAGATCTAAATCTATATATCATTATACCTAGTATTTAGGTTTCCTCACCCATGTCATTCACTGAGAAACAATTATGTAGCCACACCATCATAGAATAATGTTCCATGATTTTATTTATGATAATTTCTATTTCATATATATATAATATAAATAAACTATTATACCACCACTAAACATTGACTCTTGTAAAAGGTATAACTTACTAGTATCTTTTAGCACATCAAAACCATTGGTTCAATCCATTTACACATCCTTGAATAAATTCCCATTATGTAATGTGTTGTTGAAATCCATATTATATAACTCATACACACAATGAGATAATATATAATGAGAAATAAAAAGAGATTTTATTATTGAAAAAGGTGAAAATGATTTGTCTTAATTAATACCATGTATTTTTTTGGAACTATTTTCTATAGGTTATTATTTATAGGTGGGAAACCAACCATACGTGTTAATTTTCTTTCCAAAAACGCACTTCCAACCTATGGTCATACCATGTTAGGTGCATCAGAGTATGATGGATTAAAATAGTTGACCCTTTGATCTTGTTCTATCGTTAAGAGAAAAAATCATATCTCTTATTCTCAAAGTAACATATCTGTAGAGAAAAATGAAATAAAACTATAATTTTAATTTTTCTCCCTAAATAGGATAATATAATGAGAATATTTAGGATATGTGATGATGTAACAAAATCCAATATTACACAATGTAGTTTCATGGTTCGAAATAAATTCACCACACTTGTAGATTATAACAAATCACATAGTGATGTATCATTGATCTCTCTATTGAAGGGAACACAATGCTCCTCTAAAAGATCCTATAGATGGTCTATACATGTTTTTATTTAGTTCATTCAGATATATTTTTAACCTGAATCTATGTTTTCATCTAATATATGAAATTAACCCATCCATGTACTTGACCATCGGAAATATTGTTCACCTAAAACTCTAACATCATAGACCTCTATCACTAAAAAATACATATTATGGAAAAAATAACTATGAAATCTTTCCTCTTATACTAAAACTTCTTGAACTCCCATCACCATCATGTACTCATAAGAAATGGAATGTATTATAAATTCCTTGGATACTATTCACCAAAAGATCTTATTTATGGGATAAACCTCAGTTAACTTTCATAAAAAACATTCACTTAATGGATAATCAATCAGAGATAGATGAATTATTCTAGTGATGATTCTATCAATTGGAATTCAATCTTCTTTAATGAAGTGGTTAGTGGTATTTTTTGAGGGAATTCCCTCTGATAAATACTCTAATCATGATGAATGTTATTCACATCACATAAACGTGGTTTCATTATCATTTCTCCTCAAACTTAGAAAACGACATCACAACGCATAGAACAACATCATAGTCTCGAAACTCTACTTCATAGTGACCAGAAAATATCCATCAAACAACTATATACTCAATTCCATCTTATGACATTGTACATTATTCCACCTTATGATCATGTACTCTCTTCAAGGATCTTTAATCCCACCTTCCTCTCCTCATACGTGACCTCCTGATTCACATTCTCTTATTCACCAAAAAATATCCAATTAAAAAAACAAAATTGAATCACCAAATTTTATACATATAAATTCAGAAAACATTGAGAAACAAAACCACCTGAAATGAACTAATTACATGTACCTCTACACACTTTAATAACTACATTTTTGAAAATATTTTCAACAAAAATACAACCCAAACAAAACAAAATAGCATCAAGAAGTATTTTTTCACAAAAATATCTTCTTTTATGGTTTTTTTTAAAAAAACCTAAAAATAATAATGGAAACATACATTGAAAAATATGCATTCTCTTTTTCCTTAAAAAACCCCTTTCTCTATATGACTCAAGTTATCAATCAAAAAAAATCCCAGTATGCAATATAATCCTACATGAGTCATGATTGACATGTAAAATAAGAGTATCACAAAATTTTCATCAACGAATCATTTCATTCTAGAAATCACTTCATGAAAATAAATTGACCCTAATTAATATTGAAAAACTATAAAAAGGTTTTATGGAAATCAATAAAAAATGTCTCATAGTGTAGAGATCAATATAATACAACTTCTTTAACCACACATTGTAGACTACATTCATAAAAAACAAAGCTATGTTTAATTATATGTTTGTAATGATCAAATAAATTCAAAATCATCATAATAAACAAAACTCACCACATTTATTTGGTCCCCTAGATTCATTATTGACCATATATTACTCTTTCCAACACATTTACTACATCATCAAATTGATTTTTCCTACTTTTACAACAAATCCAATGGTCAATCCCTTGATGTCTACAATAAGTAAATGAAAAAAGATTATAACATGGTGAAGAATACAAATATACCTCAATTATTGGGGGTCCTACATCCACCTTGATCAAGTGTGAGAAGTAAAATTGACTCTAAGAGACATTCGGTGTTGTTAAAACACTTATTTTATTAAGGTCTTTATGAGGATGTCTAAAATGTGTGGTTCTATTGTAACAAACTCTAAATTACACTACCCATGTTCACCTTCACCATGATATAATGATTCATTTTATGAGTTTTATTTTTACATTATTAGTGGATTAATTTTTTATAATATTTATAACACATGAATTATCACAATTCATTCGGATATGTGATTTTACTTCAACTCATAGGACTTAATGTTGTATCTTCATCCAAAAAAACTATGTTAAATATTTTGGGTATGAAATATATTCTTTATATTCTATTTTATAGAGAACTAAATTTTTTTATTAATCAACCAAGAAATATAGATTCCACTACGGTATAATAAACCTCATAATGTTTCTTTTCTATTATCCATTGAACCAGACCAACCTATATCATTACAATCCAAAAATTATTGTTTAGATTTTTTATCTAACATGTCACTACCCCATCCCCCTGAAGGTGTCCCTGCTATGGAATAAATGAGATAATTGGGATAATGATTCATGGATCATTCCTACATTAGGATACGGGTTGGAGGCAAGAAACGAGGGTATATCATACACACGAATATAAAGAAATTCCCTCTATGATTCAGAAAGGAGTTATAATATTGGAACATGTATTATCTACTGCAAATAAAATTATAATTATAAAACCGATAACATGATTGAAATGTTATGAAACCAAATAAATTAAATATAAACAATAAGAACCAAAAAATAATATTCTTCAGAAATAACATTGAATTCCAAACTAATCCTAAAAAAATCCATAAGCTTGTAATGTCTAGCTTGATCAATAATCATCTCCTACAGTCCATTTTTTTTATATATAAGGTTAGTATAACATATATACTGATTTGGGTACTTTTTAAAGCCTATAATGTAAGGATAGAGTAAATACAAATATCTATTAAACATTAATATAAACTAACTCTACCCCAATAAAATGTATACTATGTTATCATCCTTACCATGGTTCTATCACAATGTTTCACATAAAAGATATAATATAATATCTAATATAATTTCAAATCAATTTACTATGATACAACTTCCCAACTAGTTTTCCACTTTTTTCTAGCATCACATATCATGTGAAATTTCTCTAAAAATGTATGTTTGCATGAAGACACCAATGCTACCATATAATATCATGCACCTCATGCATTACAAAATGTCATCATCATGTACCTTGAACTCTGTGAATCATATCATCTCATCAACCCATTATGTATCTCTATATATTAACATTTTTGTTTCCAAGATCTACCATATCTCGTACATTGAGTACTAGACCACAAACCCTCGCATACTATACATTACATACCTATAATAACCTATATATTTCTGTAAACATGTTTGTGTGAAATAAAAACTTACCATTATAGGAATATACACACATGTATGGGAAAGGTAACCACCTGTTATAGTATCATATAATACTACAAGGAAAAAGAGAGTGGGGTAATATGGGATAGTTAACAATCCATTCCTCACCAACTAGTGTGTTGTAGAAAATAACCTTCTAGAGACTACAGGGTGTTATTCTCCCTAATGAAACGGGTTGGGTGAATAAGAATTAACATAAAATATAATATATATTTCTCACAATGGACCTATGTACATTAACCTAGTCTTAGTATCAAGTACAACAATCATTTCTTGGCCACTTGGAAACCACTTCTAAGGACTAGGTATCATATAAGCACAAAAGAATTAAAAAAACTATTTATTTATTTTTTAATTCTAATAAAAATTTCACATCATGGTAATTATTTAAATTAATGATTAAAATTTCTTTATCAATAATCTATCTTTATAACCAAATTATTCCCATTACCTCCAGTCATAACCAACTAATCCCATGATTTCTCAAAATTATAATCTTTTCAATATTACATCAAAACCAAACCCCTGGGTTAAAAAAATAATATTCATTATAATTCCATGATTCCATATACTTTATAAATGATCCTAATATGCAATATATAGATTAAAAAATAATGAAAACACCACTACTTCTTATAGTGGGAAATTGAATATAGGAAAATAAGAAACTCGTCTATCCATACTTAAATATTTGACAAGAAAGAGTCCTAAAACTTAAATAAAAATGGGAGATATAATATTACTCCCATTACATAACTCCTAGTTCCATCACTGACACAAGAATTAATATCATCATTCATATCATCATTCATATCACCAAGAAAATTTCCAAGAATATAACCACTCAACATTCCATCTCAAAAGTTAGTTCCTTCCACATACCTGAGAATCCCCATCAATGTCTCCCCAAAAAATATGAGATCCCAATATCAGATCACATCATGTCTGAAGCCTCAAATCCATATATATAACTCAAGGTATCTTGGAATAAATGATATATTCAACAGTGGATCGTGGCTATAAAAATTAAGGCACTCGACCATAATGAGAAAACATACTCACTAGGAACCAAACATTATCTTTATCAGAAAAATAATTCTTTAACATCGTAAATAAAACAATCAATTTAAAACATAATAAAACCAAATAAAACCTAAGTAATTAGTTATAAATCTCTATGAGCTATTTTTTCCATTCTATCAATTATCACATCTGATTTCATTAAACTATAAGGAACAATAATTCCATTTAAACATACCTCTAGAATTATATTAAATTCCATTAAATTATAAGAATGGTGTCATTATACATGAAGCATTATTATTTATTTATTAATCATGAATTACAATCTTCATTTATATTTATCCAATAATAATATATACCATTAAATTCAATTTCAATTTTCAACCATCAACAACATTATTTTATTTAACCAATTTTTTCATAGAAACATGCTAAAACATAGCATAAATAAACACACAACTCCAATGCATAAAAATATATATATAACTATCTAGAAAATCATGATGGAAACCAATATCATCATAGAAATACATAAAATCACTAAAAATAAAATATATCTTGTTTCCTTATTTTTTATTTAATATTGATTATTTTTAGTCCAACCATTACCTAAAGAGAGTAATTATGTAAACATTTTGATTTATCATAAAATAATTGGGGAAGATAAGAATTCCCTACCACATGTATTTCAACATTATTGAATGAGAAAATAATAAAAACACATATATCTAATCACCTTTCCCATTAAGAAAAAATTTCCAATAACTTTGTTCCATAACCACACCAAAAAAATCTAAAGAACTCTATTTCAATAATTGTGATCAACCAAAAAACATGTAAATATTGAGTAGAAGAGAAGTGACACCAAAGAGAGAATAACAATGAGATAAAGAGGTAAAACAAACATTGGATCACCACATATCATAGACATGAATATTGGGATCTAATACTATCAAAATGGATTTAAAACACTTTGAGTTAGCTCATTCGATCACCTAGAGGTGGTAGAGAATCAAAGAGTTTTGGAAAAAATGAGGATATTGTTTCTTTTATAGTCACACTAACAGATGGAAACTCAAGGTTTGACTGGGAAATTCATGTTATGAAAGGTATGATATTTTAGACATGTGAAAAAATTAGTTTCCTTGATCCAATTAACATATATTAATTGTTGTCATGAACATCAATTTATTTTTTGTGTTTTCAAAGAAAGATTAATTGAATCTAAACATCATGCATTCACAATATGGATAAATGGTTTGAATCCTAACTTACACCCTACAAACTAGCCATTATCAAGATGTTAATTCTTATTTATTCCAAAATCCACTCACTCACATCATGAACTAGTATTCATATTGTAAACTCCTTCTAATTCTATATTATTAATCCCAAACTCTACCGAACCTACTACAAGATTATCCCAAGCCCCTTGGACCCTAGAAACATGTAATGGGATGTTCAAGAATTATATAGGACCTTATATCATATATCCCTAAAGAGTTTATAGTCCTCAAGAATTTAAAACCAAACCTATAAAGATTTAATGAAAATGGGTCATCCAAACAACCACCCCATGACATACCTATTAAGAATCTCTCTATAATTTGAGAACAACCACCTCAATTAAGGGAATAAGGCACAAAAATCACCAAAAATATAATCAAACTCCCAAAACTATACTATTTATAAAACCAATCCAACTTGAGAAAAGAAACAATCAATGAATCGAAGAAGAAAAAACCATCTCATAATATAGATAATGGTCAAAAATTAAATGAAATAATTTTCTATAGGATAATAACTAAACATTAAAAAATCAGCATGTTGGGCATGTATCTATATTGTTTTGATTATACTTCTGATGATCCTATAATTATTTCATTAAATCATAAATAACATATAATTTTTCTTTTATTCTTTTTAAAACTTCAGTCAGGATAATTTTTAATACTACAACCCCGGTCTAAAAAAATAGGGAATGGAATGGTTGTCCATACAATGCTTAAAATTCCTTCATACAAATGGTAGAGTGAAAATATAAATATAAGTAAACATTAAAAAATTATGGTTCCCCTTACATGAACCATAAAAATATTTGGCACAATTGTGAAATATGTCTTTAGGTCTCTGGATAGATCACTCTATCTGACCATCCATCTTCAGATGAAAATAATTTATAAGGAACAAATAAGAGAAAAACACACACTAGAAACAAATCCAGTCTCTAGAGTAAAAAAATTATCATTATCAAATACGATAATCCTTATGAGTCCATTGATCCTCACCACCTTCTCCAAAAACTTCCTCAACCAAAGTCCCATTAAGATCAACCACTTCATTACTAAGAACGGATCTGATTTCCTAAAATCATGCACTTCAAACCATATAGAATCATAGGCTCCTAATATTGATGTAAAATTATAATTAAGTCCATCAACATGTTATGCCACTTCCTCTAAGTAATAGTTAATGGTTGTAAAAATCCACCTTGAACATGATATTTATCTTTCTACTAGTAAAATAATAAACATCTGGAGAAAACTCTACAACTAAACATTTTAACCCCAAACTGCTAAAATAACCTCATTGAAAACTATACATCGTTCTCACACAGGTATGTACCATAATGGTTGATATATAAAACTCATAGAGAACCACCTCATGCATCACTAGAGGAACAAAAAATCTTCCCATATGAAAACATACGATGCTTATCATTCTCTTCCCAACCATTAGGAGCATCACTACAAACTACTTGATCTATCTCGAAATCCACCTTAGAAGCCCCATACTAGGACTCCTTCACCTACACAACTATAGATGAATAAACTATCATATGGAAGAGAAATCCTTTTCCACCATCCAATCCCATATCAAGATGAAATATGAAGAGATCTTCCATCACTAAAAAGGGATATCTTTTCATTCAAAACATCACTATGTGCCATCATTTTAAACAGAGAAGATATAACATTTCCCTTTTATAATGTATTCATATTACCAAATTCATAGTTAATTATAAATTTAATCCAATGTATGGGTTGCATGTTCAAGTCATTCTTTGAGAATATATTATTTAAGATCTTGTGATAACGGAAAACCAAAAGGCACTCATCGACTATGTAATAACACCAAAACATCACAGAAAACACAAATACTACCAACTCAAGGTCCTGGGTGGAATAGTTAAATTCATGATTATTTTAATTCAATGACCAAAAAGAAACAAATGATCTTTATTTAATCAATACACTAACCCTGATAAAACACTAAGAATCGAGGAAAACCTTAAACTGAACTCCCTCCACTGGAAAGTTATGAATTGGAGCATTAACTAACTTCTCTGCTATATACTCAAAATCTTCATAACACTAGTTATTACACAATAACACCTGATAATTTATAGTCAAGTATATAATAGGAATAACAATCAGAAAAAAATTAGATACAAACCACCTATAATAACTTATAATACTTAATAAATGACATAGGGGTTGACCAAGAAACAACTGGTTAGATCCATGATGGGTTAATGAATAATCCACTCTAGGACATGAAATTACCCATGGAATGAACCTCATGATCCTAGGAAAAAAAATTGATTGCTTCTAGATTAGGTGGTGGTGATGAAGAACACCGAAAATTGAATGCAGATGCTCTGTGTTCTCCTCCTCATATGCAAAGTATAAAAGGACGTCACTTATGAAAATGACTATAAACATATCCAGGAACTCTTGAAATAATGCATTCATTATCCTGATGAGGAGAGATGATGTTTTTATTTCCAAATGATATATCATCAAACTCATATTTCCAAAAACAATATCAAAACGTGATCTTCAGTATATCGTCATCCTTCACCTGTATCTGTTGATATCTTGATTGTGGATTGATCATCTAGAAAAACCAACACCATTCATATGATTAGATAAATCATCTAACCCTAGAAGAGGATAAGGATTCATCACTATCACCTAATTCAATTGATTATAATCTATGGATAGTTGAATACTTCCTTCATCCTTATTCATTAAAAAATCGGAGCAAGAAAAGGTGAAACTCTCAACCAAGCAAGACCTCTCTTGAAAAGATCATTGATGGGTACCGTCAACTCTGATAACATTGAAGGAACTATGCTATATGAATATTTCAAGATCTGAGAGTCTCATGAATTCATCTCTATCTCAAAATATATCTCCTTCGAATAGGGTAACTCATGAACTCCTTAGGAAAGACATCAGGGTACACTTCCAAAACTACAGGAAATCCTATTAGATGAAAATCCAAAGAACCTAGAATAAACTATAACATCAATGAAGTTAAGGATTTATCCCATCTCTAATATATTAAAGGTTAAAAAATACTAATGGACATGGAAGACTCTCTGACATCATAGTTTAAAAACATCTTGCTTCATAAATCTATTCATGGTAGCCTACAATGAAAACAAGCATTACTTGTCAAGGATTTTGTCATATGGATGTATTTGTAAACATAGGAAGTCTCCCCAAGACTGGTTCTACCAAAAAACTATCTAACAATCTATAAATACATCATATATTCATGGTAAACCTCCTTCTAGCATAGTATATTCAAAGTGTACTAGAAGCCTCTCCTCATCATGTCCAAAAACATGGACTAGGGAAGATTGTATGAAGGAGTGAATAGCTTTAGAATAAAAATAAGCATGAAGCCATAAAAAAAATATGAAAATTTTACCATAAACTATGTCTGACTCACTTGTAAATAGAAAATATAGTGGATATTACTGACCAAGACCTACTCCATGACCTTTATGACCATGATGTGGGTCATCTCCATTATTGTGATTCCCACTATGTGGGTGATGAGAATCATAGAATTATCGAATTTCAATCCCATGTCCTCTATGATGATACAAACTTGGAGAACCCAACTTTCGGAACCTCACCAAATATTTCCATAATGGATGAACCTAAACTGGTATGCATGTTTCACTCTACATGATTAGAAAGGTTGAAATATCTCATCATTGATGACCTCTTCCTCCACTAGAATAGTATGTTCCATATCTCTTAGTAGAGGTTGAGATTTGACACCCATATATAAGTTAAATGAGGATGATTGAGAGATACCAAAACCATCTTTTTAATGTTCTATAAAGGAAACTAAGATCCCCAGACCATAGATATTATCTTTGAGGAATCATGGTAATTCCCTTCTACTAGAGATCCCTTCATGTCTAGAATCTTCTCAATGACCACTACTCTCACAATCAATGTGATATATGTTAGCATAATAAATTGGGTAACCTAGAACTGGATCTCTAGATGAAAGGCCTCCTAAAAGTTCTTCTCAATCTCCCACTAATATGGAAACTAGTTATAAGCATATTGGATAAGGGTCCCAAAACGTACCCCAAAAGTCTGTGTGTTGGAACTCCCTTGATGAAGGGTAAAAGACTATTGTCAAATGGAAGCCTTATTGGAAGAAGAAAGAAACTCATATAAAAAATAATCTCAAAACTCATCCTATCATACTGTAAAAACCTATTAGTGACATATGAATTTGGACAATCACTACCACACTACTGTATGAAACATCCTAAACACAATCAAATCCCAATGATTCTTTTATGCATGAGTAAAACTGAATCCTATCACCATCTTGTCTAATAAATCCCCAATCACTGATTCCAAAATGGTGTCATCATACTTATGTAGACACAAGAATTAATACTCTCATAGTTACCTCCTATATGTTTTATCATCAATGACCTCAACCTTGTAGTGATCTGCTTAAAAATATTACTAAATATCCTTGGTTAAAAGATGATATAGACATCCACCCCAATCCATACCAACAAAAAAATAAACTCTTATGAACTCTTAATCCTATAATATCCTATATTTAAGATTATTTATTTATTTATTTATGGTTCAACCAAATCCCAAGGTCTACCCATATCAAACACATGTACAATAAAGAATGATTTAAGATCCTTTCCTAAGACTCTTCCCTATTTCCAGTATCTCATCAATTAGTATCCTTAGTAAATAAAAATGTGTGTTCATAATATCATGGAGGGGGTGGAGGCCTAAATTCCCTTGTCCTAGAGAGTCAGACATTTTTACATCATATAAAAAACTCAATTGACATCATTTCCCTACCAACCCATGCAGTATTCAAATGTTTCTACCTTCAGAACCAATATTATCTCATAGCCATACATTTATAAACACTCTATTACAAACCCTCCCCTCCCAAAGAAACCCCTCATAGGCTGACAATGAGATAAGGGGGATGATGATTCTCAATTAACACATCCAATAGGCCATGGGTTTGAATACATCACTGAGTGTATAAAATACACATAAATGGGAGGTAATACCCATTATGATTGAGAAATGATTAATGTGATAGGAACACCCAACAACCCATTCTCATAAAAAAGTAATCATATACCTCAATACATGCATGAAAATTAATCCAAATGAGCAACTCAAAAGGAAACTAAATGTATGTAAACAAAAATTCATCTATTGTGACCTCATAGCCTGAACAACTCTTGAACGAGTCAATGAGCTAGTAATATCTTTCCCATTCACCAAACAACCTCTCGAGTCATAAAAATATTATATATATATATATAGTGATCATAACATGTATACTTAGTAGGATACTCCAAGTATTATTTCTTGAAATTATAATAAAAGAATAATAAATATAAATGAACAAAAACATAACAAAATTCATCAATTAAATAGCTACACTAAGATACTAGCCTAACCATAGATATCTCACCAAGTATCACATAAAATCAAAAATATAATATCTAGAATGATATCAAATAGAGGTACCTCACTACTAATTACCCTCTAGTTTTCCACTCGTTCCCATGGTCAAACATCATGATCTATCTCTCTCTCTCTAAATTTAAGCCTCCCTGAAGACACCTCGGATACTGTATCATATCATGAACCATGTGCATCACAACATTTCATCATCATGTACCATTAACCCCATGGATAACTTTATCTCATCATACCATTCCACATATATATATATAGTAACTAAGTAGTTTCTAGGAGTCACCAAAACCCTTATTCCATGTATTTCACCATATTCCATTACAACCCTTACATGAAATACTTATATTAATCCATATATATGAATCCAATATATAAATGTGTATGAAATAATAATAATTCATTATATCCCTATGGAAACCATTATTGGAAAGCTAACCACGTTAAATACTAGAATATAATACTACAAGAAGATGTGGAAGGGGAATGTGGGGGTAGCCATCCATCAGTTACTCACTAACCTGGATTTTGGGGGAAACACCCACCCAGAGTCTATTAGGTGTTAGCCACCCAATAAACAAGGGTGTGGTGGTGTAGGAAATCACATAAAAAATAATATATTTATAGGTTGAACCAACACCGTGGGCATTCAAAAGCTTCTTAGATTCAACTACTGTGTTCATAACTCAGACACCCAGTGGAAAATCCAAAAGACTAGGTATCCCATAATCCCAAAATAATTCAAGAAGGATTGAATGTATTTATTTAATTACATTAAAAATTTAAAATCACATTTTTATTTCAATTAACCTTTAATATTTTCTTATCATTACATTAATTTGAGCACCAATGGATTCCAATTCCCTCCAACCATATCCAACCAATCCAAGGGCTTATAATGATTTTCGTGTTTTTATCATTTCATCATGAACCAACCCTATGGGTTAAAATAATTTATTATTCATTATCATTCCATGATTATAGGAACTATGAATCTTTCCCAATGATACCATATATGGATGCATAATCCCTGCACAACCAAATGCTTTAAGTACTAGAAGAAGGAATGAAGTAAAATAAGAAACTCAGTCATCTAGCATTAATGTGGATTCATTAACAAGGAAATAACCTAGTTTTTTTTTACAATAATGGGTTTTCAGTTATTTTCCCTATTCTATAAGACATGATTCCATCCCTAACACCATTATGAATATCAACAGACATATTACCAATAAAATATCCAAGATTTCCACTAGGAATCCCTCTATCTCAAGCATTTACCACTTCCATAAACATTGGGATCCCTACCCATGTCTTGAAAACCCCATATTTTATCCCAGGATAAAGTCACATATCATCACAAGGATCACATCGAATTAAGTCAGACAAGGTAGTAAGTAAATAATGATATAGTCAAAATGTAATCTAAACCCTAAAAAACAAAGAATTTGGCCTTAACAACTAAACTGATTCACTCGGTCCAAATCATTTATATTTAACAAATAACTGGTTTTTTATCATCTTTAATTAACAAATTAATTTATCACATTTTACAATAACATGAAACCATAGTCATGAAATATAATTTTTTATATGATATTTTAATATTCTTTCAATAATAAATTCTTGTTTCATTAAAATACATGGAATATAGATAACATTTAATCATACCTCTAGAATTAAGTTTATATCCATCAAATTATAATAATTTATTTATTTAAAATTCCCATTTTTTATTCATATATCAGATATTACAAAATTATTGACAGTTTATCAAACAAGCATAAAAAACATTACATTATTTATCAATTTTCAAGAATTAGCATCCTTACATTATTTGAAAAAAATTTCATTAAAAATTTTTAATAAAAATCATAGGCATAAACATAAAAATATGTAGAAAATAAAGAGGTATACCATCATCAAGGTGTAAACACAGTTTACTGAAGGCCACTAATGTAATATCTTTTCATTATTTTCAATTTGACTTACGTTAAGGTTAATTCCTCTATTATCACAATAGATAAATAATGTTAAATTTATGATTTAAACTAAAATAATAGGGAAAGATGTGAATATCCTACATCATGGATTTAAATTTTTTGAAATAAGAACAATACAAAACTTGGATCTTTGATCCCGTCTAACAAAAGGTAAATGCATCCATCCAAAGACTTCGCACCAAAATTTCACCAACAACATAAAGATAAATCCATAGAAAAACAGAGATCTTCCACCACAATATGGAAGATAGATGATAAGATAAATCATATTTTACAGATAATAACCCTAATATATAGAATGAAAACTCACATTTAAGCACCATATATAATATAGGTTAAGCTGAGGATCAGACCCTACTGAAAATGATTCAAAACACCTTGAGAGAGATCTTGTGGTCACCTAGAGATTGGAGAGAATCTAAGGATTCTAGGAAGAACCAAGGGTGTTATTTAATTTATAATCACACTAATATATATATATTTAGGGATTTAATGGGTCATTCATGTTGTAAATGTATTGAATTTTAAGACTCGCTAAAAAAACACATTCCCTTGATCCAATAATCCTAGAACAATTCAAATCATGAACTTCAGGTTCATGTCATTATTTTTTTGAGACATATACAGTGAATCCATATCCCATCCATTCAGTTTATGAACCCGTGGTTCCTATTCTGAATCACACATTATAAACCACTTCTTCTAGGGTTGTTAACTCCAATTTAGGTCAGAAACATCTCACTCACATCATGAACTACAATTCACATCGTGAACCAATATGACATCCTGATTCCAACTCCCAAACTCTATTTAACCTACTCAAAGACATTCTTAAGAACCTCAGACCTTGAAAACCTGCAACCTAATAAGGAAAATTATTTGGGCCCCTATAGTATTATAACAGAAATATACCAGGCCTTTGATATACCATAATATTATTTTCATAGAAACATGTTAATTTCCTTGTGATTAATCTAATATAATGTTTCATGAAATGCATAAAAAATATCTATTCATGACTCTATTATATAAAAAAACTCAGAATGATATACCTATATTCTTTGATATAAATTTTTTCCATCGTTATCCTTCAGAAATTTCATTTGGGTAACAAATAGAGATTTTATATCCTTAGATTCCACATTTCCAAATTTTCTTAGAACCTCCTTCAAATATTTCAATTTATAAATAAATGTTCCATTAGTTCCATTTGCGAATTGTAAACCTAGGAAAAAATTTATATTTCCAAACATTAACTTCTCATACATTCACTTTATGTATTATGTAAAAAAATTCACAATAGTTTTTATGAACCACTAAAAATTATATCATATACATACAAAAAACCCATATTCATTGTTAACATAATGATTGTAATAAATATGTCCACGCTATAAACATGGCTTCATGAAATAATACTAAATTCATTAATACCATGATCACAGTTCCTTCTTCAGTCCATAAAATGTTGTCTTGAGATAAAAAAAATTCTCATCTTCATGAATGAGAAAACCATCATGTTTTTCAATATACAATTCTTCTCCTAGAACCCCATTCAAAAATTATATATTAAAATACATCTATAAAACATTGAACTTTTTCACTATTATTTCAAATAATAGAAAAATTATCTTGAACCTTGTAATAATTCCAATATTTCATCAATATCAATTACCAATATATAGGATTATTTTTTTCATACAAGTCATAATTTGTTTTGAATCATCATGTTATATTTATCAATATTATTATCTAAGACCCAATTTTTCCTTATAATAATAATTTCTATCAAGATCAAAAAATTTATCCCATAACTAATAATTCTTTTTTTGGTTTATCTCTTATTTCATTTCAAAAACCTAATCCCCATATTTACTAGCTTGTTCAAAATATTTCACCTTAACAAATCATAGGAAGGATGTTTTCTGTAAAGAATTCATTAACCTCATTTTTATTGGAATTTTATATTCATGTATGATGTTTTAAAAATAAATTTTAGTTTGAATATTCATCTTTTGGGAAGATATATGTCTGAATTCATCGTTCTCATCATCAATATAATTCTTTGAATCAATATTTTCCACTTGTTCTCCCCTAAATGCATACCTCCTCATCAAATTTAATTGTAAATTTTTAACTATGTTTTTTAACATTATTCTCATTTTCCACCTCAAAAATATCATCACCCTCAAAAACCATTCTTATTTTCTTATTTAATCATTTATACGATTTTATTTCCTCTAAGAATCTAAGAAATAACCCTTCATATCTATATAATTTAATAATCATGTGTTTATTATTATTGAGAATTAAATATTTACTTTAAAAGACTCAATATTATTTCAATGCTAAGAAATATATATTAATAAAATCATATGGAGAATTTTATTTTTTAAAATAGAATATTTATTTTTTAGAGATATAAACTTGTTCCATGATATCTTCCTTCTAAAACAACTCATATTGGTCTTTTTTCCATGAGAACCGATCTATCCTTATTATTTATGATCTGATTTCTCCTATAAACCACCCCATTTTAGTGCATGAGTTATCAATAATAAAACATTATGACTTATCATGTGATTTCAATATACTTCTCTACAATAAGTTTGTTAACTTTATGACATTGTTTGATAAATTTTTTCATATTTTCTATCCAATCATTTTAAAACCATACCTATGATATTGTGTTATGAAATGCAACACCTCAAACTTGTGAGATATGAAAAAAATACGCACCAAAATATTTTAATAATAAATAAAAATAATATATTATCTCTTTAGATAAATATATATTTGTGAGATAGGTCCAAAAAAACCAATATAAACAATTTCAAGCACTATTTTTGACATTTGTTACTTTTTCTTGTAATTATTTTATATAATATTCCCTTGATGAAAATAATCACAATTTTGTATAAAACTATGTGATAGATTAGTCAAATCTATTTTTGTATATAAATCTTCCCAATAATTCATTTATTAAAGGATCAAATGGTTATTTTGATTATTCTATAACCCTTTTTCTTATTCCTTGTATAGAAACCACATATCTTCTTCTCCACTCAAAAGGTATGGTTTGTTCTTTTCTTCATTCAATTCAAAAAAAATCATATATATCTAGAATTTTGATATATATTTTCTTGGTAAAATTTAATATATTCTCCAAGTTGCATAGTCGAATGAAACATAGAATGTTTTGACTAAGACACTTAATAACAAATACATCTACAGTTATCAAATCTTTTACCTAAATTTTTCTTTCCTGGAATGAATAATCATTTGGCCCTTATCATTCACAAACCAAAAGAACCTTATTTTTCATTCATGATGTTTGTAATAGGATCTATATTTTCCATCATATGAAATTTGTATCAACTTTCAAGGATCCAAACACCAATAAAATTTGATGGTTTAAGGGAAAATTATACAACCACATCAAGTTCAGCAATTTTATTCTCGAACCTTATTTTTTTATTTACACATAATGTGGATATACATTCTTGATTTTATTAAGATTTTTATGGAACAATGTCATCAGGAAATGATAAATGTTTATTTTTCATTTTCAAGGCATTTATGAATCCTTGTGATACTAAATATAGCCACATTATGTCTTTATTGGTGTATTGCCGCATAAATTTTGATAAAAAATATATTTCCAGATGTCTAGTTTTTTTACACCGGAATTACCAATAATAAAAAGTAAACCAAGAATATTGAACAATATTTTACAATATTTGTTTAAATTTTTTCTTTCGATTCATTTTCTCTATGTTTCAAACATTTTGTGGATATCCATTCATTCAAAAAAACCCATGATATGAGTTGTGTACCTATGTGTTCTTGCTATAATACAAATTTTCTCTTGTTTTTTATAAACATTATGATTCTAATTTGTACCCAAATCAACTATCAAATCATTGTGGGTTCTTAGGGTCTATAATTAACCGTCACTTCTTTTTTACTTAAGACTATTCCTCATACTAGATCCTTTATTCTAATGACCCCTTTTCATTCATGGAAAATTGTTTACTATTTTTATGGGCATCCATCAACACATTATATTTTTTAATTTACTATGTGACATTCATTTCCCTATTTCATTCTAAAAGTCAAGAGTCTCTCATTGTCTTCTACTTTTCATGGTAGTCTGATAACTTCTTCCTCAAGAACTTTGATATGGTTGACTCAATACTTCACAGTGCTAGTCAATCCATTGATAATCATAGTATGTTATTCAATATTGAACTTTTACTCAATAAATATATATTAGGCTTCTAGATTTTTAGGATGTATTTTCTTCATTTACAACTATAACTAAAACATCACTTATTCTTATTTTTTTTATTTTTAGTTTTTCATCATGAAACAAACAATTGGATTTCTTTAATTTGTCTCTCCAAACATCGATCTCTTCTAGAGAAACCTCTTCTTATTATTTCATATTGAGGTCTCTCTATTCTACACACATAGTCACATGAAAATAAAGGAATAAATTTTATATAAATTTCATTTCATAGTAAATAATATAGGTCATATTATAGTAACATGGAATGTATAAAGGAATTTTATTTTAAAAATTAAAGCAATAAATACAAACATAAATCAAAATATAAAAATGATTTTGAAATGATAATTATATGAAATAAATTAAGTGATAAATTATAAAATTATTTCTTATATTAAATAATTTAATATCGATTTTAAATATGCGTTTAAACACAAAATAAAGTGGATGGATCAAATTTATTTAATTCATGTTAACTGAGATCAAAATGATGAAATGTGTAAATGTAAATAGAATACTGACATGATTGATAAACTATTTGGAAATAACACAAAAGGTGTACTTAAATCTTCGCCCATAAATTATAGAGATATGTCTTTTTAGGTACTTACTTTAGTTTCAATAGAAAATCAAGAACTAACATCCCTTGGTTTAAATAAAATACTAATAACCTATTTCCCTAGGTTTTAATAGAATATGAAGAACCAACATGCCTTTTTTTTAATAAAAACTCAAGATCCTTTTGTCACACTTTGTATATATGTGAAACTTTAGAAGATGATTCAAGAATAGAGAAATTTTCTAAAAGAAAATACTTTCAAAATATATTTTTTTTATCTTCCAATAAATATTGATACTATTTTTTGGGAGAGAGTGAGACAACTGTGATAGCATTTGAAATGGAAAAAAGAAGAATGGAACTTTAGGAGGATGTCATGGAGAAATCTATAGAATCATTATGAGTCCAATTTATGAATTTTTACAAAAATTAATTTATTAAGATCCATGTGCCAAAAATATTTAATTAAGAAATAAACCATAGGTTAGAAGCTTTAAGAAAAAAAATTGGGGTAAGTAATCCATTTAAAACTACAATTACTCCATTTTAACATCATTAAATACAGGATTAGAAGGCCTGTCACAATTCTACCAGAAACTTAGTAGCCTTAACCTAATACCCATTTCCCAACATGGTAGTTTCTTATATAAAAATTATTAGATTGAAGATCTAGTGGACATTTGAAGGATAATGTCACTACTATCCATACCACTTGTAGTCATGTAGAACTGCACCATGTAGCTAGTGTTTCTCGCTACAGACTTATTCATGAAGTTGAACTAATAGTTCCTTTAAATTATTTAAAATTTTATTACAGCCTGATTCCATAAGAATTAAATTTAATCAAAAATATTTCATTATCATAAAAAATACAAATTCACCTACGAATTTAGATTAATAACTCTATAATAACCATCAATACCACGACTTAATTTATTTTTGATTACTATTAAATCAAAAAAAATACAAATAGTAGGGACATAAGTCAGTGTTTTTTATTATTAAATTAAAATTACTGAGAGAGAGTTACAAAAATATCCCACTTTAACTATCACAAACACTTAACATAAAAATATTAATTACGAGTAAATCAAGATTAAAATATATATCAATTTCGTAAAATATATTAGAGATTAAGATATTTAATAAGCTTGATAATATATATTACATTAATAAGAGGTCAAAAGTATATTAAACATTCCAAATATTTAATGAATAAATTCAACTAATATTATGAGATAAAAAATTTCTCCTCAAATAACAAAGAACCATATCCATATTTGAAACAAATAATCTTCTTACCCTTTTACCCAAAATACACTACCCCTTTAAAATTAAAAACACCATGAACTTATCCCCCTTTTATGTTATCAAAAAGGAATCAAGGATGGAAAAAGATAAGATAAGAAGATAATTTCATGAGATATACATTTAAAAATATGCTTTTAATATAACTATCTTCAAGTTTTCACATCCTTAGAGTAAGAAAAATCTTTGATAAAATGTTTCTATAACTGAGGAGTGGATAAAATATCATCAAAGAAACTCCCCCTTTATTAAAAAATAGAGTCTATAACATTGATTCACATAAAATAATAAAAGTAAAAAAGAAATAATTTCATGAAAGAGAAATATATATAATTTTAAAAGAATAAAATATTTTCTAAAATAATTTTTTAATGAAGAAAATTTTAAGGAAAATAAATTTCATAAAAAACATTAATTTGGTGGGAAATTTAAATATAGTTAATGAATTAAAAGAGAAAATGGGAAATACCAAAAATAAAACATCAAAACTTTTATGAATGTAAAAATTTTTGAGAATGAAAGGGGTGGATCTTTAAAAATTAGTACAAGAGGGAAAAGAAACTAAAAATATCAAAAAAAAATTTCCCATGTCAATCATCCGCAACTTCTTCAAAAAGGTAAATAGAAAAGCTCCCCCTAAATGATATCATTAAAATATTACCCCTAGAAATAAAAATTTAGATCAATAATTTCAAGGGATGATTCACAATTTCTTTTAAGAATCCAATAAATTATATATCAACAAATATTAGCGGTGTAGCCTACCAAAAACATCAAAATAATGTGAATTTTGGTACCTTTGAGGGTCTTACAGTGTTAGATAATAAATATTTAAAAGATGAAAACAATTTGGGTCTAATAATATTTTCTAAAAAGGTTTTACCCACCAAATTTACATTAGAATGAGAATTTATTATATAAAATTGAGAATAATGATGAATGGATTTAGGTCATACATGTTTAAAACTTTTTCCATTTTATTCATAAAATCAAGTGACTTATTTTACAAAAACAATCACTACTTATTTTTTGAAATTGTATTCCCAAAATATGTATATTTCGAAGTTCATTCATTATATAAAAACCAAAACCATTATTTCTTTTTTAACACATTCATATATATGGATGAATTTTTGATTTTCACCTTTGTTTAATTTTGAAAGAGATATTTTTAGATCCGTTATTACATATTTGAAAAAATAAACATTTGGTTGATTTTTTAATTTGAGAACCAAATAACCTCTTTGATTTAAAAGAAGACTCCTTTTATTAGAAACATTATTTTTATCATTAAGAACTAGTTTAAATTTCTATGATAGATTCTCATATTTTGAAATATGTATTTGAAAAAAAAATCAATTTTCATTTTATTGATAAGAAGATAAATAGTAATGTAATGGATAGGAGGAAGAAGAGGAACAAGGAAGAGATTGATAACTTAACTCTTCACCAACCTCGACATATTCCGTGAGGAATTTAGTAGGTAATTCACTCTATTAATATATTTAAGGAGAACACACTATATCATTCCAACTTAAAACCTTTATAAAAATATTATATTTATTATTATTTTAATGTATTTTTCTCAAGGGGTAATCCAAGTTGATGTAATACCTCTTTTGAAAAGTTATTCAATTCACTTCCATAACATAAATTTTATTTTTATTTTTATCTTGTTGGAAGAATATTAACTTTTTGATATTTTAGTTAAATATTTGAGTCTAGAATTCAATTTAACTTTCATCATTGGATTCAAATTCAAATGAATCATCTTATATTTCATTAAAAATTATTTTCATCTTGGTTTTCATGGATTAAATTTCTCTTTTTACATCTTGTCTCTTCATAGTGATTTCATATTTCATTAAGGATCCAATGTGTTTTTTGAGAATCAAATTTTCTATTTTCATATATTTATGTATCATGGTAAATTATGGTGTTAAATATATTGGTGGAACCAGAAATATTTTTCTAAAAAAATTCTATTCAAATATTATCACAAGAATCTTTTGACTTGTTATAAATATTAGTAAATGGATTAAAAATTATGTAATATACTCACTAGGATACATAAATAAACATTAAAATTATTCTCTAAACATTTCTAATCTTGTTGACATTATTAGTTCCATCATGAGTAACTTTTAAGAGTTTCTCTATTTAGTGAGTTTTTTTACAAGTATATATTCAATTAATGTCATCTTGTTCTAAACTACAATTTAAGACATCAATATATTTACCATCTAATTAAAATGAATTAATATCTATATCTAACCATTTATCTTCAAGTTTAGATGTAGGGATATTAAGATTAATAATCATTTCCCAATCTGGATGACAAATTTTTATAAAGAAAACAGACATTCAAGGTTTCTAATAAGAATAATTTGAACCATCAAATAAAGGGTCGTGATTATAAGAAGAAGATGAAATTTCAAAATCATAAATTAAGATATATAAATATTTCAATAATAAAAATATAATTTCTTAAACACATGTATTTTTTAAATAAATACTAATATATATTTTGTTACTAATTTTTTTCAGAGTAAAGTAAAATAGAATGAGTTAAGGTATACATCCTTTTAAAAAATAAACCTATAAATGAAAACATAAAATTTAAAATAAAAAAAATAAAAAATATAAAGTGATGAAATAGATTAAGAGATGAATATTAAATTTAAATCATTTATTAAATATGTTAATATAAATGTTAAATGATCTTTTAGGAATAGTAGAAATTGGATGAACCAAATTTATACCTTATTTTAATCGAGATTAGTGTTATTAAATTTTAAAATATTTAAAGAAGAAAAACACCATTGATAAGGAGTTCATAAATAGAGAACAAGGTTCCCCTATATCTCCACCCATTAATAAAATTGATTTGTCTTATAATGACCTTCCCTTGGTTTTAATGGATACCAAAGAACCAAAATCCCTTGTTTTTATTGGAATAAAAAGAAGTAACATCCAATAGTTTTAATATAATACCAAAAACAATCATCTCATGGTTTAAACAGAACCCAAATTGCTGCATCTATAACATGGAGGTTCTGAGAACATTTAAAATATGTGGTTAGAATAGAGACATTTTATTATCACAAATGCTTTAAAAATATGATCTTTTATCTCTCTATAAAGATGGATAAAATTTGATAGTGAGAGGGAGGAAAATGTGAGAACCATTGTGTTGGATGAAAGAGGAAAAGATTTTTTAGATAAGGTCATGGATAAAGCGATATATTCATCATCAAATAAATTAAGGATTTTTTACACAAGGATGTTGTTAAGATTAAAAAATTTAATTCCACTATTTATATAATATAAAAATTATTTTAACCTTGTGGAATTCATTAGTGGTAATTAATCCATTTAATAACTCAATTAATTAATTTTGAACCGAATTGAATACTACCTTGGAATTCCTATCCAAATGCTAAAAATACTAGGTATCCTCCACCAAGTAATGGTTGGCCTAACTGGTGGGTATTATTACAAGAATTCCCCCACTACCAAGCCAGTGATCCTCCATTGTTGTTTTGGTCGACTCTTAGAGGATGAGGTGACTAATTTCCATACCACCGGCTATCAGGTAAAACTACCTTGGGTAAATGGAGTTTCCTTCTTCAACCTACATAAAAAAAATCACTTATGCATCCTTTAGTGTAATTCAATGTTATCCAAACATTATTACTTGTACAATAAACAATGTCGAAGATAAATCCAATCCTTCAACTCGATCAACCATATTCCTTTGAATTTTCTTTATAAACTACATTATAATCATTAATAGAAATATATAATGTTATTTTGATTATTCTGAAGAAATAATAATAAAATTAGACACACAAGTTAGTGTTTGTGACTATAAAAACACCATGAGATTGAGAGAGATATAACACGGATATCCTCCCTCGAGAATTATAGAGCATAAACACCATGAATATATACCTAAGTCAAGCCCAGTATAATGTTTAGGAAGCAAATTCCTAAATGATTCATAATAGTGTTCTAGAAATAAGAAACAAATATAAACAATTATTTTAAACATGGGTGAATTTTGACTCTCCTAGAGGAGTCCAACAAATCCAAAGACACTTAAACAACAAGTAGATTAGAGTAGGGGATCCAAAACATTCCTTAAGGAATCTATAAAGGGATACTAATTTATATGGGGTTAGGGTGAGTAGGGGAGAATAGAAATGGTGTATATAAGGTAAAAAAACCCTTCCCTTTCATTTATAAAACTATCTAGGAGTCCACTTGTGGTAAATGGCCCTCATCGGTGGGTCAGGGCTTGTCCACCGATCGGCCGGTGGACCTAAAACCCATGATAGGAACCTAGTTCACCTACCATCTAGATAGTGGAACCACACTAGCTTTTTGATAGACCATGTAACTAAATTTTGGTAATATACATATACCCTCTTCCAGCACTCAACCCCTAAACATTCTCGTATGCCTCATTTAGAAAAAACTACCAAGACCACATGTTTTAGAAAAAAACACATAACCTATAACATTCCTCATAATTAATATGGAATTTAAAACATCCCCTATAATGAATTAAAATCATAAAGAAGTTTATATAGGAGTATATCCTGAACTACCCAGCCTTCCAATACAAATATCTCACTCCCCCACTATTAAACATTCCTGAAGACATATTTTCAATCACACACCAATATGTGAGGTGCTACATTTCCTCGTTTCAATTTCCTCATTTTGTTCCACAACACCCTTTTCTCTCTCTTCAAAATAACCACATACCCCATTAATCCTCATTTTTCAATAATGATTTGCACATCAGGTCCTTCCCAGATCCTCAAGAAATGGTAAAAACTACACATTCTTCCTCAAATCTTAAATACCTAAAGTGAAACTTTGTTATATTTTTACACATGCTTCACCTTTAGAATAAATCTATGAAACACATTTTCATACAATGAGGAAAATTATGAAACAAGGGTTACCCCTGGACCATATCACAAACTAGAAGATACCCCACGAAACATTCCATGTCCCCACTCGCTCCCAATAGAAGCATGTATCATGGCCCAAGACTCACTTCACTAGTTAGTGCCATTTTTTTTTCTCGGCCTCATTTGACATATACCCTCACATAGGTATCTCTCATATACTAATAAAACATGACCACTTATATGCCTACACTGATATACCCTACCTTTCCACATGGTTTATGTTCACCTATACATCACTCCCCACATGCACTAAGAAACCACACTACCACAGATCCATAAGGAATTAATCATTTCAGTATCCATCGAATGATATAATCCACAAGATTTTCCAACACTTGTTTGAATAGGTTCAATTTTCTTGAATCGCAATGATTTAAACTCATGGAAATAACATAAAATTTCTAAACCAACAGGTTGAGTTAACAACCCGACAATGACTTTCCCAAAATCTACCAACCCCTAGACTCACAGATCATCCCTACCAGCATCACCAAACCTCAAACCGAGGTGCATATTATAAAACCCAATGAAACACACTAGTATTTGTTTTGTACTTTACATCACACAATATGATGTTCATCTCTACCTTTTTCAATAGTGATACCACACATTCCCTATTCAACTCTGATAAAGACCCCCTGAAGTTGAAACCTAAACCTATGGATAGATTCTCGGGTCTTGCAATGCCTGTAGTTTAACAACCCATACTTATTTTTACTAGTCCTATATCATCAAAATAGTTATAACTCCATATGTTTTGTCTCAAAAAACCCAACATGGTTCTTCTACCCAACGATATACACCTTGCCTGAACATAATATATTTCCTCCAAAATCCATGGTTAGATCATCAAACCATATCAACCTTGTCCAAAAAATCATTCATGATGTAGTATCAACCTCACCATATCAATTTTAATGGAACTTCACTAGTTGATCCTTCTCTGAATGACTTCTTTTGAAGACTCTAGACCCCGCCCACTAATCCACTATCACATACAAACCAATATTCCTTAACATTTAGAGAATCATGAAAATTATAAACTCCCACGCTGATGTCCTAACATGATTATAAGATTAACTCCACTATCAAATCATCGACCAAACGATTTAACATTAACGATCTAACTTAAATAATTGACACATCTTCGATATGGTTCACCCTTAGATCACACTACAACACTCACCTTTGAGAACATGCTATGGACATACCTAGAGATCCAAAACCTGACCACTCCAAGGGTAGTTCACTGAGGAACTACCCATTGTAGGCGCTTCCAACAGAACCTAATTCTCTAGATGTAACTTCCCACTATCATTTCACACCAATAATGAAGTAATCACATAATTCCCTTCCATAAATGACCCTTCTAAAAATTAATGGTTTCCCAATCCTTGTAAAAAAAACCTTAATGTAATTTAATGGTGTTCTTTTAGTCACATCACATATTATCACATTTCAAGACCACCAAATCTCACATAGAATTTTCTAGTCTAATGAAAACATCAGTCTCCTCTCACTCTAAGGTCTAACTTTGGTTTCTAAGTAAAAACCATAAGGAATAATTTCTATAAAACCCATATTAACCTCTATAAGAAATAAAAAATGAGATCATTTTTTATTGAAATCATACCTCATACCATGAACAACTGCAGTCAATAGTTCTTCCACAACTTTCCGATCTAATTTCCCAAACATCTCTTTCAAGGTGCTCCCAATGCTTCAAAAAACAAAAAAAATCCAAATTGTTGTCCCCACACTAATATATCAACAAATAAAATGTTCTACAAAGCTATATCATACTTTACCACCCACCTTGTACCAAAACATCTTCTTACTTCCCAATCAAGGAAGGGATAAAACTCCTCTCAAAAACCCCTCAATGCCAGTGAAACCTAACCACCCCCCTAACTGGTACAAAATAAATATCTAGAAATATTAACTATTATTATATACTTACCCTATAATAGATATTATGAATATATCTAAATTTCAATGGTCCAGGTAAACACCACACATCAACCCATCTATCTTATGGTTCTTTATCCAAACAACAGACCACTAGTCGAACCACGATATAGTTTTTTTCTAGCCCATGTCTATTAAATCCAACCATTACCATAACCCATTTATATTAATTATATGGAGGTCCCTACCCAAATCACATAGTTACATCAAAAGGTAACCACCCATTATGATGTATCGTAACAACCAAGGATCCTAGAAAAATCATAAAACCACTTCTATGCTCATCTCCTTAGGGAGGATATTCAGTAAATCACAAATTTTGAACACTGACACTTAAGCCAATAACAATATCTAAAACATGGCCCTCGTGACATAACCCACATCAAACCGGTTAATTAATGGGTATCCATGATGTTCCCACACCCATACCAGAAAAATATAAAATTAAAAAACATGACCAAAAAATTCCCACATCATTGACCCAAACCATTCACTGCCTTCTGATGTTCTATTTCGAACATCATTTTAAACCAAAAAATTCCTTGAATCACATTCAAACCAATTTTAAAAATAATTTAAATAACTATTATTCCAATTTAATTTCCTATTTTTAAAATAATTTGAATGTTCAATACTAACATGCCAGGGGAAGAACACCCAAAATAAAAATTCACACTTCCCTATTTAAGCCTCATGTCCACGTTTCTAATACCGGCACATTATTCACAGTCACATGCATATAAAAAATAAAATATAATTAAGTTGAATTAATTATATTTCACTAAAAATGTATTTTGGAAAATTAAGCTTATATGTTTTCTATAATTTAATTAATTTAATCCATTAATAATAAAAGTAACCTGAGTGCATGACATGTGAACCTCTATATTTATCCATAATGCATGAACTCACCCACTCTTCCCAATCTATAAAATAGGAAATCCCATAAATCATAAAACCAAATTCATGTGCATCACATGATGTGGAATCAATCAACATTAAAAGTGAAAACCCAAAAAAATACCATGCCTAAAAATGTGGGACTCCCTCATACATGGGTTAGCTCCTCCTAGGAACTAGCTCTACACGATGTCTTGAAATTTTCCTATATACTATATACAA
The DNA here is from genome assembly GCA_963277665.1 of Viscum album. NCBI lineage: Eukaryota > Viridiplantae > Streptophyta > Magnoliopsida > Santalales > Viscaceae > Viscum > Viscum album. The sequence continues at coordinate 912,984,673 of OY728164.1, read as the reverse complement.
TGTCATAAATAGAAAGAAAATATAAAAAATTCTTTCATATAATTTTTTATGCCTCATTATAGATCACCCAGTTCAGGATGACGGGAGGCCACATAGGCCTCATGTGTGACTCTTCAAATGCAAGAGGCTTGCAAATAATATTGAGCGACTAAGTGTTATGTGGGGAGAATATTCCCACAAAATATATAACATTCATCTACACCTACAAAATTGAAACCAGTAAACATCAAAGTAAACTGTTAATGTAATATCAATAGCATCCCATGCTTTAATAATAAGGTATACAATACCCATTAAAAAAGTTAATAGAGATCCCCACATGTTAAGGATGTATATATAATAAAAAATGGAAAAATAATTAAGGGAGGAATATCCACAACTAATATTGGAGTCTATAGAGACATCATTTATGCCAACCTACTCCTCTTGTACAACCACTATAATTATGGACCAGTCCATCATCAAAAATCTCTAACCAAAGATTATACACATAAATTGATATTTATGCGCAGGGTTCACTACTACAAAAACAGCCAATATCATCACTCAAAATGGGAATTAATAGTGCTAAAAAAGTGATGTAAAGCTCAGTGCTAATATAGGGGGTTCCCTTTTATCAGCACTTCGAAAAGTGCTGATAAATGGCCCTTTTATCTATGCCAAAAAATGAAATGATAAAAGTAAAAAAAATAATTAAATAATGCAGGGAGAGATTTTAACTGCTCTTGACCCCCTATCAGTGCTAGGAGTTCTCCCGCATGCTTCCCTTCCTGCGCATCCTCACACGCACTCAGCCCTTTGCGCTTCCACCCAAACTCAAACCTGCAACCTCCCCCTTTCACGACTACACCTTTACCACTAAGCTGTTTCGATTTTTACTTTATTTAATGATATATCTATTTATATATATATATAGTTACATTTATTCGTATATTGATATAGATTCATATTAATATAAATATATTTATTCATATATTAGTATATATATATTTATTCGTATATAAATATATATATTTATATTTACTTATTTATATATATATTTTTAGTTATAATTTTTTATCCGTATATTTATTTGTATATTAATATATACTTATAAGATTAATTTTAAATACATTTGTGAAATATGCTTTTATGTGTGTTTATAATTAAATAAATAAATACATACATACATATATACAACACACACACAGAGACACATATATATTTACAAATAAATACACATATATGTGTATTTGAAAAGCCATAGAATGTTAAAACGATCATAACTTATAATCTAGACACCAGTTTCAAATCCACAACCAGTCAAATCGAAGAAAATGAAACAATCTTCGATATGATATGTGGTGTAGGGCTAACGAACATCTGGATAAGATGTTATACCTGTTTGAATGTTAACAAATTTGGGTATTCGGACTAAAAACTCAGTTTGTAGGCCTTCTAGGACCTTTTTGGCCTCTAAAAATGTAACATAGGCTTCGCATGGGTCACTGGAGCATAGAGCTCATCGCAGGCTTCGATTTGATATGCTATAAAGCTCAAATTGACACCCGGATCAAAATTTATAGCCGTTTGAAGTTTGAGTTACATTTTCAACTTATTTTAGATCTTTTATTAATTGTTTTTATTTTTTGTGTCTTCAAATTGTTACTAAAAGATTTTTAATTGATAATAATTATAATATTATTAATTAATAATATTTTTTTAAAAGTTTTCAATTCATTTTCATTAAATTTCTTATATATTAAATTTAATAGTCTATTTATACGTATCTTAAACATACTTAAAAAATATATATTATATTTATATCAATATAAATATACTTATATAACAATATTATATTTTCCATGATTTTTTTAAACATAAAATTTATCACCGGTAGGAAAAAGTGCTGATAAATCCCCCTTTATAAGCCCTACTAAAAAAACACTGATAAAGGGGTCCCCTTTATCCGAGGTTTTTTTAGTGTCGATAAAGGGGTAGCACTTCCCTTGCCCGATTTTGTAGTAGTGTTTTCAGTATAAACCAAAAAAATCTACCCATAAATAATTATACTAAATAAACCGGGTTATATAAAAGTTTGTGGAATGGAAGAAAAATAAATACATAAATAAAAATCAAACCGAAAGTGCCATTATATGTTAAATATTTTACTATTAACACTGAACCTACCTGAATAAAACTTAATGTTTTATTTATAAAACAACATTTATGGAAAAAGAGAGAAATAATTCATGTTCATAACTGTATATCAACAGACACCATTATAAATAACATATTTATTGAAACCAAGGTTCAGTCTATTAGAAACCCTCTTTATGTAAATTCTTTATTGAAAATCAGTGGACTCCATTTCTAGATCATCCATGATGGGGTCTTTAAAGATGTAGGCCATCATTTATGATGTTTTTATAAAATTGTCCACACATATCTTCCTTGCATTGAAGCCAAGTCTTAAAATATGATTTTTTTAATGATTCATATACAGTACCTAATCCAGTTTATTTATAGTGGGAATTTCTATAATTACCAAAGGAATATACATCTCGTAGCCCATTCTTGTCCCATTAGTCACAACCTCATAAATTATCCCAAAACATCATGTGTATTTGGGAGTACAATCAAGTCACCACATTCCATCTAAACATACACAACGGAAGCCAATAAGTTCATATCATCCCATCCTCATGGACTCTAGGGAGGGAACATTCATGATAATCCAACCCCATAGGTTCTGGGTAGCTTAATCAACAAAATGACCCATCCCTGTAGACTCTAGGGAGGCCAGTCATACATCAAGATCAAGAACGATTATTAACATGTAGAAAAGAACTCACATAACCAAAACTAGACCCAACATATCTATCATAATGGACATCCTCACTATTAGACCAAAACATATATCTCATGGTCATCCTATAATCACACATCAAGATAATCTAGATCATTGATGGTCAAACCATACCATATGATGAACTCAAATGTGATATCATGTAAAAACACAAAGAATTAAAGTGAAAACCCCATCCAAGCACCAATGTTGAATACCCAAGTCATTAAATCCCTTTATGAACCCAAATAGTACTTTATAATCTTTTTTATTAATGAATACAACACTACCATGGTCATAAATATATGTCTCTCATTCAACGATTCTATGAATCACCCAAAAGGTGAATCGCTACCCAAACACCTATGCCACTTTCACTAGCTATGATGGGCTCAATCAAACCTACACAGATCATTTTGATTAAATATTCAAAGAATTCAGTCCAACCCAGCTTCCCATCAAAATTCTTACATTCTCCATTTTCATGTCATAAACATTTCACTTTCACTCTATGGAATTTATCACACCATTAAAGACCACACCCACTCTAACATCTAACAAGAGAAGAGGTATATCATTGTTACACACATTCTTATTCATATAAAGTCATAAAACAATATATAAATTTTATATCATGGAATGGATTTTCTACCTCATGTATTATTGAGGCTAAAAACAAATAATCGCCACTTGAATCAATCCTGACATACTTTTTCTAATAAATCAACCCTAAATTCATTATATTGGGGTTATGGAATGAAAAAACAAAGAGAAATAATGGTTTTAAATCAGGGTAAGGTTATAATAACCAAGATTATTCTAACGAATCCATTGGAACTTGAAATCAAAGGGGTATATTAGAAAAATTAAGATAAAATATTTAAATAGGAAACTCTAAATAAGTTCAGGTTCATATAGGGTCAAGGGAGAGAAGAAGAGGAGAAAAAGCGGGCTCCAAGGGGAAAATTACCATTTAACCTTCATTTGAAAAAATATACATGTTTCCCCATGTTATCCAATGATGGTATACCTATTGTTCAGTGGATTTAAAACCATTTAGAGCCTTCGGTAAGCCCACTGGTAGTTTGTGGCACCATATAAGAAAGTTATTATCCCCTTAAACTACATTTGAACAGGATTATTGGGATCTCTTTTTATACTCAACACCCAAAACTCTTATAATTCAAAAATAAACCAAAACCACTTAAATACACATATCCAGGATGAAACTTTAACATGAAACACACCAAGAAATTCATGGGGCATGATGATGTAAATCATCATTAGCTCAATATTTTCATACTACACCTATTAGAACATCCTTCCACAAACATGAAATTTAATTTTACCCTTTCAAACTAATCCTAATTCCTAAATAAATGATTCACTCTAATATAATTCGTTATTTTTTTAATGAATTTATTAGGGGTATTTATATAGATAAATCCCAATAAAAAATACAGCCCCAAAATTATCTTTAATCCATTCACTTAATTTCCTATGCTTGTTTGTTTTTCCAAATACCGATAACTCAACCTCATGGTGTATGTACCATCATTATAGTACACCAACTCTCCTTTATCATGACCATAAAAGCATCATCAAATGACTATTTAATCCATTCTTATGTATGACCACATACTCTATTCTACATTATGGGTCTTCCATACCATCAAGGCTTCATATTACCTAACATTCCATATAATCATCTAGGTGGTATGTGGGATCTACCTTATTATTTCATAAAAATAGTGGAGGTAAGTCATGATTCTTGACTATGGGTGATTAAGTGTAGTTTCACACTTTTTTCTTCTAGTTCACTATTTTTTTAATCATATGGAAACTACCAATAGCTCTTATATCATTAATGAGCTACGTTATATCTTTCATATGGTATATAGTCATTGGAACATCATTCTAATAATGTTTAAAAACTCACATTTTATAAGATAATGGGATGTTAGGCTCATCTCAGATTGGGGGGGGGGATTCTTTCCTTCTCTATGAAACTATTATTGATATAAAATATGTTCATGATTCCTTTAAAATCCCTAATATGGAACAATTTATCCTTATTCCAATGACTTGATAAAATCCTTGTCTTGATGAGGGAAACATCATATATCACAAGTTATCCATTATTTTATTATCTATTTAGGATTATCTAGTTTATATACACATTAGGGAACTCGGGAGTTTACCATCATCCTAGGAGGTAGATAGTGTTTTGGAATTGGAATTGAAACTTCAAGAGGTGTCTTATTTATCATGTAAAAAGTATGAATCAAAACCATCATAGTTTATTATCATGTGTTTCTATTTAATTAGAAGTATGAAAACATATTTTTAAATAAGTTCTTGTATATATAATCCTTCCATGGCCTTCTTCATCAGAAATATAGCCATTTTATGTAAGTGGATTTATAATTGGACTTACATCTAGATGGAGGCCCATACATGAGGGATTTTCATCTTACTAATGGTATAATAATCGTCAATCTCTAACCCCACCTGACTCATTCTCTTTTTGAGAAACAAGGGATAGTAGAATATTAAACACATTGAATAGAGGGAAATTTTTATGTGGCTTAAACACTGAGGTCACCGTGATATTTCATTACAAGAACAATGGATAATATAGAATGTATTCCATGTTTTAAGAAGGTGTCCCACATATCCTATGAAAAAATAGGAACCCAAGTCCTCACAATTCAGTCAGGACTATATCGTTTAGTTTAATGTCATTCATAAAAGTCATATATGGGGGAATTAAAGTATTTTATATAGATATAAAGCCATAGGAATGTGTCTTATGTTTACTATTTATAACAGAATTTAGTTTTTTAATAGTTTTATTCGTTCTTAATCTATTATTATGTGAGAAATGATAAGCAATAATAGTTAGGATTATTTCCACAGATATTTTGAATATTGTAATACTATAGGGACTTACAAAAAGGTCATGTGTCATGTATGAACCCACCTCTCAACCACAAAAAGATGAGGAAGGATGAGAGAATCATTAGAGTATTTAGGTATTCTGAGATAGGGTAATTAGAATATGGAGGGACATACTCCATGATGGATTCCCAAGAAAGATATTCATTCTATATACTCTCATGGATGAAGAGATATGATGACCATGGAAGGTCAATTTAATATGTTTATATTAAATAGAAGGCCTTTTTACAAAATGGGGATGCATGAGTGTATAAACCTAGTCCATTATGGACACCCCTTATAAAAAGGTTGTTCTTGGTAAAATAATCATGGCCATGGGGTTCATATGGTTTTAGGTTACAAGTCTAAGAGTGTATTTCTGTCAAGGATGACATGTGTGAGGATATTTGACAGACTAGGATGACATTTCTAAGGGTTATACATGGCTAGGATAACATATTAAATGTTTTCTTCTTGAAAAGGATGACATGTCTGAAGGTGTCTACCTGATAAGAATGACATGTTTAACGCTCATTTTTGTGATCTTCCTGATATGTATAAGGGCCTTTACATGATCAGGTATACATTTCCAATGATGTATTCTAAAAGCGGTCGTCATGTAAAAATGGGGATTCATATAATTAGACTAACATTTCTAGGGGCCTTTGTATGATAAGGCCTACATGTCCAATGGGATTTAAGATAATTGGATGGTCATTGAGGAGTCATGCAATTGTGTCATCTTAAGGGAGCTACAATATGGGGTCTCTTGAACACATCTGGGTTCATGATAATGATAAATGGTGCGCTTTCAGGGGTTAATGTTTCATGTACTAGAGAAATCAAATAAATTATTCATGAGAAATGGTTCATGTATGATGATACACAAGTAGTTATCATTAAACTTGTGAGGAATCATGATATTGTATATGGGATCTCATGGGACACAAAAGAAAGAAATTTTAGTCCATGGATACCTGTATAGGACACATGAAGGATTCAAACTTGTAGAGGATCGACAGATGAGAGAGAACATTCTACAGTTTTCTTGGTAGGGGTATCTCATATTATCAGGTTCACATGCATGTGAAGGCCACATGTCAAGGGGAGTTCTCATGAAATAGGTGAATTTATGTGGATGTATGCATTGAATTGTTTAATGGAGGAATTTGAAGACTAAGTTTTTTCTTGTTGGGTCATCTTGTAGGTGTAGAAATACTTGTTAACATGAACAGTTTTCATGAGAAATGGTATGTGATTACATATCTTGTTGATATTGCATGATAATGAGGCTCATGTGAAAACCAAATGCATCCATTTCATAAAATAGGGATCTCGTGATATTTATATTGTCATGTGGTCATGTTATGTTAATGGAGTCACATGATAGAGTCTCTTTATAGGTTCCTATAATGGTTTCTCATGATGGGTTATAATTAAGGGGTCTCAGAATTACCTATAAAATTCCAATGAAGGATGTATTCACGAATCTTCTTTGAATTTAGTTATCTTTTGTTAACCATTAGTCTTCCAATCCTCTCATGTATCAATCGTTTTTTAAATAGTATGGTGGGATATTTTATATTCAATAAAATCCAATATTTATTCTACTTTTCATGGTGAATGGTCCATATGTACCATCTTGATGTGGGGGGGGGGAGATTTATCATCAAGGAAATAAAAATATTATTACTCATTATGATAACACAATGGTGATGTGGATATATGATCTTGTGATCACTTCATGCGATGGATTCAATTGGCATTACTAGGTTAATCTATCCAATATGTGATTTAGTGGTAGACAGTCATCATAAAAACACAAGACAAGGGATGTTTCTTCACATGGTAACTTTTCATGATCATGCTATCACTTTTCATGATAATGTTATATGTCAGCCAAAAATCACTTAAAACAATAGGGGCATTCATGTAATAAATTCTATAAATAATGGAAGGTTATCATGAAGGGATCTATGATTTTTCATGTTAAGATATGGGGATGTCATCATAGTTTGAATTGATCATTATAACTTGACCATGTGATACATAGTACTTGTTTTGATGGATTCATGTGGATCATTTAGTCATCTTGGTTGATCATCCCACAATATTATCAAAACCATTGGATGATCACAGGGAGTCTTGAGATCATATTTATAAATCCCTTTATGGGATAAAGGTTTAAGATGATGACTCTTTTGAAAATGTCATGGCTTCATAAGATGGTGAACTATCACATAATCCAAATAATATCATGTGACCAAAGTTATTATTGAATTGGATGATCCTGTGATGTATTTTGTTTTTTAAAATATTGCATTCATGCAATATAGAGATTGAATGAATGTGAGACGGAATATTGAGCATGTTTAGCTGTAACATCCCATGAAAATAAAGAATACGACTTTTTCATATTTATTAATTAAATATTAATTTTTCTTTAAATGGGATTTTATTTTTGATTTTTCACCAGACACGCAAAAATGGGCTTCTTCAAAATCTCATGTTGCACACAAGGCTGAGTCATATAGAAAAATAATTGTATAATATTATTTTAAATGGTAGTTAACGCCTAGCCATTGTATTGGTAGGAATAAACAGAACTAACTACAATATTATTATACATGTTTGTTAAATGTTTTTACATTTATCCAATAAAATTTAGAGGCTTAAAAAAAGAATGAATCCAATTTTAAGTATAAATAGTCTAATATTTTTAAAAGGTCGTTTTATCGCCTTTTGATAGTGAGCCCCTTTTTAAATCTAGTTTTTGTTAATTATATATGTTCCATTTGAAAAAATAAACTTCTTCACTATAATAGGGATATCAAAATTGACATTGGGTAAATTTTTGATATTTTTTTAATTAATTTCATTTTTATGAATATTGAAAAATACAAAATTTTAATTCAATATTGCTTTTTAATCTAATTTATTTTTATAGTTAGATTATTTTTTTAATGGTTTTAATGTGTAATTGAATTATATGTTTACCATTTAATCCAATGTTGGTCATTTTAAGTAATTTCACTTTGAAATTTAATATACACAAGTTTCAATATTTTGGTAGTTATTATTTCTAAAAAACGCTTTTTTATTTTGACAATAGGAATTAATTTTAAATTAAATTCTGAAACATCATTGTTTTGAATTTGGAAAAATATATTCCATATTTATAATTGTAATATCCAAATTTTGTAAAAAGGTAACTTTTATTTTTAGATATTGTGAATATTTACTTCAGTAAATATATTTTTTACCATGGATAAAGGGTAAATCTGGTAAATAGGGGTGAAAAATAATATTATTATAATATTAAAATACCCTTACACTTATCCTAACTATATTGGATGAGATATATCAGACCAAGGGAATTCGTGGGTCGATTTTGGGACCCCATTGAGACACTTGGGAGTGACAATGACACTTTATATTAATTAATTTAAAGTAAAGACAAATGTTACATAAACATATATCTTTTAGTAAAAAACATTATATGGGGTTATATTAGTGATATCTTTGACTATAAATATTAATTTGGAATATTAAACTATTTCCTAGATAATTTTATTTTATTTATAATTTTTATATAATAAATAAAAAATTAATTATGACATAATGGTGATGCAGTAATTGTTCATTAATAAATGATTCAAATAAATGCTATTATAAATTTTAAAATAAATTTATTTTGAAACTTTTTATGACATTGACTAATTTTAGGAATACTAATTACTTTTTATATTTTAATTAATGAAGGTTTTTCAAAATATTCAATTTTTATAGATTTTTTGAAAGTCTTGATATGAATAATTTATAAATTGACATAAATGAGTTTTTAAAACATTTAATATTTTATTAAATGATAAAATAATACTAAAAATATAATATTCTACGAAATTACATAAATAATTTCATAAAGTATCCATATTGGGTATCATTTCATTTTATATTAAATATATTAACCATATAGTCTGAATATATAAGAGGACATAGTAAAAGATAGATAAAGTAATAAAGGGTTAAACAAAAAAGATAAGGATTAAAAAAATATACAACCCCAATCCAATTATTATTGTATGATTATATTTAGACTCAGATGTACCTTATATTCAAATTAAATAAGTTTTGGATCTTTGGAAACCAAAAATCATTTTATATTAAAATAATACTTTCAAACTTTCCTAAAGAGCCCCTCCTCCCTCTTATAAAAAGCCACCACCTCTAACACATTACACACACCTCTAAATCCCCTTGGCTTACCCAAAATCTGATCCAAGAATCTCCCAACATCCATATATGCCTTCTATAAGCCTTACCCTAGGCATAAGGAAATTCAAAAAATCATTTTGTTTTAAACCAAAGGGAGTTACCTGATTTAAAGATAACGTCTTCTCTCAAGTTCTATTATTTTAATTTCCTTCTCCAACCCCATAAACTCATTTTTTTCCATTATTTTTTGACAAAACCAGAATCCTCAATATAATATGATTTAATTATGATATGTATTAGAACTAAACATCCACACCCCTCCATCTAATGGATATGAACATACTGTTTTTGTGGATGGTGAACTACTGTCTCACGCAACGATGATTTTTCAATTATCTCCTACCACCTCCCATGGTGTCCATTATGATGAAAATTTATTTATATGTGATCAATAATACATTTATATTATCTCTATTCTTCTATATTTTTCATTTATAACATTACTTTATGGTTTCTATAATAGGTAAATATGAAAATTTCATTTGAGGAAGTGCTGACTACTTCCCCCTAAAAGTGATATGACTTGTTCATTCCATATATGGAACGTATAAAGGATAGATTTATTGAAATTAAATATGATATTATATTGGAATTATAATATACCTACGTATAATTATGTTTTCATTATATTAAATATGAATTAGAAATGAAAGTATTGTTCATGTGTACGTACGACTTATCATCTCCATGAATGGTGCTTTTCATTTCTTATCTCCAAATGTTATATACAATTATAAATACATATATATACTGGATATATATGATTTATGATATATAAATCATTAATATCATACTGAAGATAATTTAATTTTGATCACATAGACAACTTGTAATTATAAGAAGTTCATTTTTGAATGAAGTACCAATAATTGATAAAATGACTGCTATTAACATAAATGATTTTGTAATGTTTATAACATGGTAATAAGTGATATAAAATTAATAATAAACTTTAAAATTTTCTTAATAGAGAAGTAATTAACTTTAGTTTATTATTCAGGATATTAAAAAACAAACGAGTCAAGTCAGGCATGAGGTAAGGGAACTTATTAAACCAATTTCCATTCTTTGGGTTAAACTTCTACTTCTTCATTATATGGTGCTATGAATATGTATAAATGACATATGATTGTTTTAAACTTAATATACACTTACATTGGCTGTATTTATGTTTTTCCGACATAATGATTTCATTAATTTATCCTTAATCTAATGTTATGATCTTGGTAAGGGGATTCACCTCAATCACCTTTATTTGAGGCATACGATGATTTATACATGAATTTATTTTGTATGGTTTATAAACCCCTTTGACTTTTCATTTCATTAAAATGGAATATTGTTATATGTAGTGGTTTACAAAATAAAAAATGGAATGTTTTTTTAATGTATGCAGTGAAAATGATCTTTCCACCAGAGCGAGAATTGTTTAATATTTGGCTTCCATAACAAGTTGTAATGTTTTTAAAAGAAAAATAAATACCATATACTCTTTTTATGTATTTTGGTATTCAAAATGGTTTTGGTAGTGGATTTATTATGTTAATATGTTGAAATTATTGCAATGTGGAAATGTTATCTTTCCATTATGCTTATGTTATGTGTTATGATTGTGTTATGGTTCTTGGGAATTATTTTTATAAAAAGGTGGTTCCATGATAAAACTATGGTAGGTGAGCCCGAGATAGATCTCCAATGAATTGGGAAACATGATAGAGGTAAACATTAATGTTTCTCATAAGACATTTAGGGAATATACTGTGATGGGTATTCCAAAGGTAACTCCGTAGGTAGTTGTGAAAGATACAATGTAAATATGTTATAGATTCCACAAGTTTCCTTTATGATTTATGATTTACATGTGTTATTAATAAATCTTATAATTTTGGGTGGTATGTTAAAGAATGAAGGTATTATTTCATTAATTTGTATGTATTTATAGACTATTGTATTCTTTCCTTATTTTATAACCCTTTCTGAGATTTTTATGCTCATCCCATATTTTGGAATTGTTTTTCACAGGGTAAAAGAATGGAATAATTCTAGAACATTTATATCAAGAAAAGAACTATTGTTTTATTTAAGAAATTTATTTTTGAAAACATTAGATAGATTATAATTGTCTACTTTGTTATTTTTTAGATGTAATGTAATAGTTACAGCATAATTTTCTAAAACTCAAAACCTAAAAATATCCTCAATTAGAATTATCAACTTATTCCAGGATTATTTAATGTTTAAGGATGGGACCTTATAGTTGGTATTAAATGTTAGTTTAGATAACTTTAGAGGTTAGGGTGTTATTTAAGCATAAGTGACCTAACCATAATAGTTAGAATATTAGAAAGAGTTATTGTGATTTTTGATAAATTGAATGGGGTTAAGATATCATGAATAAGTATATTGTAGTGTTTACCAACTTCATAAGATATTATATGATGATATTATTGATATACTAGCACTGGCCTTTTTCATTTTAGTAAATGGAGGGATCTAGCAGGAACAAAAGTTACCATGGATGTGAAGAAAAATGTGGTGGTTTTTTGAATTGATAACTGAAGTAAATGGAAGCTGTAATGAAAACTCTTATGGTTATTATCAACCAACTATCTGGAGTCATGATTGACCACCTAAACCTTGGTGATTTTTATAAGGCATCATATATGTGAGAAATTAATCCCAATGGGATTTTAGGTAATAACCATAAAGGTAAGTATATTCAAAAACATATGTGTCAATGATGTGGAAAAAACACCTAGGAAATTTCTTCAAAGGGATGGGGAGATGCTATAGATTTGGTAATGAAGGTCATAAAGTAATTACATGCCATGGAAAAAGGAATTGTCCAGTTGACTCCAAGAAAGGGAAAGACATTCTTTCTGAAATATCAATTGAATGTTTTAAATGTAGTGTGTATGGTCATTATAAAAATAGATATCCTACGAAGAAGGATTGGGAATGTGATCAGAAGAATCATGAATATATATTTTTACCAAATCCTAATGCCATTCCAATTGAATATGAAGAGACTGAAAATGACCAGTGAAAGGTATGGATTACTTCATAGCTCATGTTTTGACATTACTGAAATATTAAAAAATTATGCATGATTTTTTTGTAGGAAAGAATTATAAAATAATAAGATGTAAAAACATGGATAAAGGATTGGGAAGAGTGTTCGATGATTAAGATGTCTACATTTTATGAATTGAAGATTTATGTTGGATCTATGGATGATGATATGTTTAAATGTATTAATGAAAGGATTACATTGGAATACTATTTTTAATTTGTGTAAATGTAAAGTTTGATATGTGAAAATTTTATTCAAGGAATAAATATCTTTTTTTGTGGATATAGTTATAAAGAACCATTTAGGTTTATATGATCCTTGAATTTGAGGCAATTACAGGTTATTGCTTTTTGGGAAGAAAATGTGTGGTCTGAGATAATATTTTTGGATAAATTATGTTATGGTTATTTTTTAGGAATTTATCTTGTTTTTTGGAATGTTATAAAATTATATAATTTCTTTTGAAAAAGGATAACACGCAGACCATGTGACTACTTATCACGTCGGATAAAGCTATTGGAATAAAACCCATAACCAAAGTGAGATTGGGATTTATCACCAACCACTGGACTATGTGAAGTCTCTGGTTAGTATGGAGAATTATTTTTGGTTAAATGATTTTATGGATCAAGAAAAAGTTGATTTTTGGAACTTATTTTTTATCAAATTGATATCCTTAGTATAGGAAAATGATTTGGTGATTAAGTGATAAGGGTTATTTTGGAAGATGTTCTCACTTTTTGGAACACTATATGCCTATGGAGAATATAATGCTATGGGATTTCATTTGTTGAGTAATGATTGAATTGTTTTTGAAGAATATAAGTTTTTATTGTGGACATATGGTGATTTAAGTTATTTATGGAAATGATTAACCTGTCATAGAGAATATGTGATTAGGTTAATTAATTCTTAGTAAGAGACTTTAAGATTAACTAATGTTATTTGGAGATAAATGTTAATATTTTTTTGGAAGACTATGTTATTAAATTCTTCTGAGTTTTGGGTTTCAATATTAGTTTGGATTATATTGAATGATTTAAAGGACAATTGTTTATTTAATGGTCTTTGTTGAACTTTGGGTTTTGTTTGTTCAATTTGAAGATTAAGATTAGTATTTATTTTTATAAAATATTAACCTTTTAAAGGTTATCTGATCTTGTACTAACCATTTTTTTCGGTTAGTGTCTAAATATATGGTAAATATATAGTTCATCTTTTCTGGACTATGTGATTCTCTATAATTTTATTCTAGCACTTCAAGTGTGACCTAGTCATCTTGAAATAGTAATAGAAAATGGAATTATACCCTCAGTGGATATTGGTATTGTATGGGAAACAATACCCATAGTTTTACCAAAACCATGGGTATAGGTGCCCCTATACTTATGGTTTTTCGAAAACAGTGGGTATAGGTAAAGAATGGGAACATATACCCACCGTTTTCCCAAATCTGTGGGTGTAGGATCCTCTATACCCATGGTTTTGAAAAAATTGTGGGTATAGGGTAGTTTTTTTGAGACCTATACCCATGGTTTAACCAAAACCATGGGTATAGGGTTATTTTTTTGAAGACCTATCCCCACAGTTTTATAAAACCATGGGTATAGATTTCCTGCATTATGGTGCCAAAAAAAATTCGCGGGGCAAAAAAAATATTTTTCACGGGAACACCTATTCCCACCGTTTTCTACCTATACCCAATGTTTATATAAGGCTATATACTAAATATATATCTAAATAAAAATAATACAAATGTCCTGACGTTTAGGTGCATGAGGATTAAATGAGTGGTCCAGGGATTGAATCCCACAACCGCGTTTTTTGGTAAAATCTATACACACAATTTTCAAACTGTGGGTATAGGTCAATGAAACAGTGGAATGGTGAGTGAAACAGTGGACTAGACCAATACCTATGGTTTCATAAAATTTGGGTATAGCTCAGGGGATATCACAATGCCTCGGGTTCCCACAGATCATGAAACCATGGGTATTGGCTATACCCATGGTTTTATGGGCTATACCCACGGTTTCAAACTGAGGGTATAGGGAAATTTTGCAGTAGTGAATACTCATCGTTTAAAGAAAATATTAGTTTTTGGTAGAAACTTATTAAAGGATGAAAATATACTTGAAATGTAAGTATACTTCCTTATGTTCTTATTCAATCTCATAAATAAATTCTCTAACTATACTAAAGGAAACTTAAAACTAAAAAGGCATTTTCCCTTTACTTTTCATACTGGAGAATCAAAGACCGTATAACCTATCAAAAGTTTGGGGTTTTCTTATTGTTAACTTTCTCCTAGTCATGTTTTCTATCACTCTCCATTAGAACTTGACACTTAGTTTCTCTTCCAAATACATGTTTTCTTACATGGAATCCAAGTATGTGTTATCTCAGGTGACCTTTTTACTTCTCTTTCATTCTTTTAAAGTGATGGTTTTATTGACTCTTATTTCGATGTGGGACTTTTAATGATGTTTTCTAGCCTAATTTTAAAATTGCAAGGATAGAATTCCCAAAAGAGGGGAAGGATGTAACATCCCAGCAAAATAAAGAATATAAAATTTTCATATTTATTAATTAAATATTAATTTTACTTTAAAGGGGATGTTATATTCGATGGTGTACCACACACACCACAATAGGTTTCTCTGAAATTTCATGTTGCACACAGGGCTGAGTCATACAGAAAAATAATAATATACTATTATTTTAAAGGGTAGTTAATGCCTAACCATTATATTAGTGGGAATGAAGTGAAATAACTACAATATTATTATACATGTTTTTTAAATGTATTTATATTTATTGAATAAAATTTAAAGGCTTAAAATGATAATGAATCCAATTTTAAATATAAATACTCTAATATTTTTAAAAGGTCGATTTACCACCTTTTGTTGGAGAACCCCTTTTAAATATAGTTTTCGATACATTTAAATGTTTCATTTTTCAAAATAAAAATCTTCTTTATAGTCATAACATCATAATTTACTTTGAGTAATTTTTTTGTATTTTCGGATAAAGTTGATTTGTTTATGAATTGTGAAAAACACTACATTTTAATTCAAAATTACCTTCTAATATAATTTATTTATATAGTTATATCATTATTTTTATTTGTTTTGAAGTGTAATTGGATTATATTTTTTCCGTTTAATCCAATTTTGGTCATTTCATGTAATTTCACTTTGAAATTGAACATAAACAAGTGTCAATCTTCTGATAGTTATTATTTTCAAAACACGCTTTTTTGTTTTAAAAAAGGGAAATAATTTTAAATTTTTTTTTCAACTTCTCTATTTAGAAATTGAAAAAATTTATTACATATTTTGAGTCATAAGGTCTAAATTGTGTAAATAGTTAACTATTATTTTTAGACATTATGAATATTTACTTCAGTAAATATTTTATTTATCATGGTTAAAAGGTAAATCTTGTAAATAAGGGTAAAAAATAATATTTTAACAACCTTAAATTACCATTAAACTTGTAATAACCCTATTTTATGAGATATTTCCAACCAAGGGCATCCTTGGGTAGATTTTTGGAACCCATAGAGCCACTTGGGAGTGATAACGACACTTTATATTAATTAATTTAAAGTAAAGACAAAAGTAACATAACCATATATCTTTTGGAAAAAAAATATATATGTGGGGTTATATAAGTTATCTATTCGACTATAAATATTAATTTTAAAGATAAAATGATTTCTTACATCATGGAATTTTATTTATATCTTTTATACATTAAATAAATAAATATAATTATGACACAATGGTGAAGGAGTAATTGATTCAATAATAAAATATTCAAATAAATGATATTACAAATATTAAAATAAATTTATTTTGAAACTTTTTATTCTGTCCACAATTTTTAGGGATAATAATGACTTGTTATATTTGAATTAATGAAGGTTTTTTGAATCAATAAAGTTGGCATAGATTTTTTTAATAGTCTTGATATGAATAATTTATATATTGGAATAAATGAGTTTTTAAAAAAATTAATATTTTATTAAATGATAAAATAATAATAAAAATGTAAGATTTGTAAAAATGACTTAAATAATGTCATAAATGATCCATTTTGGGTTGCCTATAATTTTATAGAAAATATAGTAACCATATAGTGTGAATATATAAGAGAACATGGTAAACGTTAAATAAGTTAACAAAGGGTTAAACAAAAAAGATATGGATTCAAAAAATATTCAAAACCTGTACAATTATTTTTGGATGATTTAATTTTGACTTATATGTACCTTATCTTCTAATCAAATAATTTGTTGACCTTTTGAAACCAAAAATCATTTTATAATAAAATAATAATCCCAAACTTTCCTAAAGAGCCCCTCCGCCTCTTATAAAAGGCCACCACCTCTAACCCATTACTAACACCTCTCAACCCCCTTGTATCATCTAAAAATTGCTCCAAGAAGCTCAAAAAATCTCAGTATTACTCCTATAATCCTTCCCCTAGGAAATAAGAAATTAAATAAATACATTTGGTTTAAACCAAAGAGAGTTACCCGATTTATAAGTAACATCTTCTCTGAAGTTATTTTCTTTTATTTTTCTTCTCCAACCCCCTAAACTCTCTTTAATACATTATTTTATAACAAAAACAGTATCATAAATATAATAGGGTGTTTCTATGAGAATTATTCGAAGTAAACTTCAAGAAACTTCATCTAATCGATACGAACATACTGTTTTTGTGGATGGAAAACTACTGCCTCACAAAATGATGATTGTAGAATTATATATTACCGCCTCTCATGGTGGCCATTATGATAGAAGTGTATTTATATGTGATATATAATATATTTATATTTCCTATATTCTTATGTATTCTTCATTTATATCATTCCTTTATGGTTTCCATAATGAGAAAATACGATAATTACATTTGAGGAAGTGCAAACTGTCGCCCCCTCAAAGTGATATGACTCGTTTATGCCATATATGGAATGTATAAATGATAAAGTCAATGAAATTATATATGATATTATAATAGAATTATAATATACCTTTTTATAATTAATTTTTAAATCCATTAAATACGGAATAGAAATGAAAGTAGCGTTCATGCATACATACGGCTTACGGTCTCCATGAACGGTGCATTTCATTTCTTATCTCCAAATGTTATGTACTATTTTAAATACATATATATAATATATATATATATATATATGATATATTTGATATCTAAATAATTAATATCATTCCATATATAATGTACGTTTGACCACATAGACAAATTATAATTATAAGAAGATCGTCTCTGACTCAAATACCAAATATCGACAAAAAGGATCATTATTAACTTAAATGATTTTTTGTTGTTTATAAAATTGTAATAAGTGATATAAAAGGAATAATAAACTTTAAAATGGTTCTTAAAAAAAGTTGAAATTAGATTTATTTTATTATTCATGATATTAAAGAATGAATTATTCATGTCGTACATGAGGTAAGGGAACTTTTTAACCCAATTTTCATTCTTTTGGTTAAACTTATACTTATTGATTATGTAGTGATATGAATATGTGTGAATGTACTATAGTTGTTTTACACTTAATATCTACTGATATTGGGTTTATTTTTGTTTTTCACACACAATTATGTCATTAATTTATCCTTAATGTAATGATATTATCTTTGTAAGGGATTTCGCCTTAATAACCTTTCTTTGATGTATACATTGATTTATAGATGAATTAATTTTGTATGGTTTATAAACCCCTTTGAAGTTTCCTTTAATTCAATGGGAATTTTTTTCTAAATAATGTTTTACTAAAGCAAAATGTTAATGTTTCATTTTAATGTTGGCAGTGAAAACAACCTTTTTACCACCATGAGAATTATTTGATATTTAGCTTCCTAAACAAGTCGTAATGGTTTTAGAAGAAAAATAAATACCATATACTCTTTTTACATATTTTTGGTATTTAAAATGGTTTCAATAATGGATTTATTTTGTCAATATATTGAAATGATTGCAATGTGTAAATTTTACCTTTTCTTTAGGCTTATGTTATGTGTTATGATTATGTTGTGGTTCAGGGGCATTGTTTACATATACAGGTAGATTCATAATAAAACAGGGTGGGTGAACCCGAGATAGCTCTCTAATGCATTGGGTAACGTGACAGAGATAAACGTTAATGATTCTTATAAGATATTTAGGTAATATACTGTGATGAGTATTCCCAACATAACTCCCTGCATTGTAGTGAAAGTAACAACGTAATTATGTTATAGATTCCACAAGTTACCTTCATGATTTATGATTTCTATGTGTTATTCATAAATCATAGGATTTTGTGTGGTATTTGAATGATTGAAGAGTATTATTTCATTGATTTGTGTATATTGATGGACTAATCTTTTCTTTCCTTGTTTTATAAACCTTACTAAGATTTTCATACTCATTCTAATTTTTTGAAATGTTTTTCACAGGGTATAAGGAAGGTTAAGAGAAAGGGAGAATTCTAGAAGATTTATATCAATAAAAGAACTCATGTTTTATTTAAGGAGTTTTATTTTTGTGAGAAAATTGGATAGAGTAGAAGTGTTTACTTTGTCATTTTTTAGATGTAATGTAATAGTTACGACCTAATTTTCTAAATCTCTAAACCTCAAAAGATCCTCAATGTGAATTATTAACTTATTTCAAGATTATGTAACATTTAAGGTCAGGGCCTTATACTATGAGGCATATTATGATGGCATTAGTTTGAACAGACACTGGTGCTGAGTAAACTATAGGTGTGGCTTATAGTATCGAACTAGAGGCGTCGAGTAGTATGGTGGATGAGAAGATATTGAAGTTCATTGCCTCCTGAATTAGAAATAACGTATTTATTTTATTAGATTTTTGATCTTATCCATTTCTCTTTATAGCAGGGGAACAGTTCACATGCCACGATATCCTTCCCACAATAGTTATATACTTGGATGGGCCAATAATAATAAGTATACCTACTTCATCAGTTGCTTGAGTTCAAAGCTGGTTTCTACAGCCACTACACTATACACATCTCCTCACCAACCATGCCACAATCTTAGACATCCACATAAGTACCTTTTGTGTGTTATATGTGCAACCAACAGGAACTATTCTCACCCATTATCACGTTTTTCATGGGAATGGTTGAGGTATCTCCAACAGTTCCTTGTTTGAGAAGGCTGGCTAGCTAGCTAGGGCTTGAAAACTTATTATCCAAGTAATACCTAAATTAATTTAAATAAAAATCTTATAAAATGAGTGAAATAAGTTAAAAACTATGTACCCTTATAAAATGAATACCAACCTCTTATTCTTAGGAATGACTCTTCCAATTACATCATACAAAATGTTATAATTTTTTATCATGGTATTTTAAATTCTAAAATAACTTATTGAAAAGGGAATGGAATGCATTTTTGGTTGTCAAAACTCCCTCACCCTATAATTGGATTCATTATGAATGAAATGAGTTTAATTTTGGGTAAACCATATATAACTTTTATACATACTTGAATGTAACACCCTAAGAATTTACAAATAAATTTATTATAGAATGCATTAAACACTATGTCTATATGAAACAAACACGTTGATATTTATAGGAAATTGTAATGACCTAGTCAATAGACATAGATGTTTCACTTCTGTGATTTTAATTTTGAAAAACTAACATACATGTTTGTGATCAGTAAGATATTTAGAGTCTCATAGGATCAACATACATTATTATTGAATAGTAACTTACCCTTATGATTTTTAAAATACCCTTATGAATATTAATGTACCCTTATGAATAATAAACTCACCCATGTTGGTATAAATAAAATTTAGGCACCATATAAATGAGAGCGAATATTTTAGAAATTAATAATTAAGTGTTGATATTTTTGTGAGAAATAAATATTTAATTAAAATATTAAATTAATAAATTTACATAAAATAGAATTAATTTTGATAAAAAATTTTCTAAAATAAAATTTTATTTTCCCTAGGATTTTAGGACAATTTTATGAGACTTCAGTTATTTTTTAAAACTATTATAAAATCAATTTAAAATTTAAAATCTTTATTTTTTATGTAAATAGATATATTTTTTAAATTAAATTTCACATATTTTGAAAATTATTATGATAAAATGGAGATAATTTTTTAATTATACACATTGAAAAATTCTTGTTGACAATTTTTTATTTTTCCAAAATACTTGAATTTTTTTGTGAATAGTAAAATACGGTAATTTAAGGCCTAAATACATTATAAGATAAATACACTATTCCTTGCATCATGGATGAAGTAAAAACCCATTATTTAGAACTGACATTCACTTATTACGATTTTGGGTCATAATAATTAAACACTATTACTAATATTGAGAAAAAAAATAAAATAAGGAATTAGATATTCCAAAATCACTCCTATCATCCACTATAAAATCCACCCATCACTCCCTCTTACCCTCAATCCCCTAATCCTTGAAACTTCTCAATTTTCTTACCAAATACTCTTCTTTAGTACCTACCCATGTCCAGGATCCCTTTTTCTTTCCAAAATACCAGAACCCCTTCCCTTCATGAGGTTCTCATAGTTGATATTTCAAGAGGTAAATCCTCTTCCCTTTTCTTTTAATTTCATTTCTATTTATTTACTTTTCTTATAATCTCACTCACCTTCCCTATCCAAATGATAACTATAACTATAGTATCATATATTTACTATAAATATATCATGTTAATGGAACAGAAATCATTAATCTCCTTATATTCTCTCTTTTATTTAAAAAATGAAATCATCACCCGGGAGGTGCTGATTTACAAACGTCATGGACGACGAACCTTGATTTATCAATTTCTCCATTTTTTATAGTCATGAACCCATTATTATGAGAGAATAAATAAATAATATATTTATTATAACCTATTTAATGTTATTTAACCAGTAGATATACAAAATACTAATACATACAACAAAACTAGTTTGCAATACACAAAATATAGCCAAAATAGTCTAAATGATTGTCATTAATGTTTCACCTAATAACTCATCCTCATACCATATAACTGAATGAATTATAAAACCATTTATTCTTATGAATATTCATTAGTAACATATAAAACCAATTCTAGATAATTATATCCATTCCACATGAACTCCATTAATTATAAACAATATAACCGATTATGAAAATCAAGGAAACGAACACTTTGGAACAATGGAATTCAGTCATATAAATTATAAATAAGTCCATAAATGAACATAATAAAAATATAATGAATAAAATAATTTTATATAATGTTATTGATTAAAAAATTAATTAATGGGTTTAATTTGATTATCCAGGAAGTTAAGGTCAAATACAGAACGTGTTCTAACAAAAGGTAAGGATTTATACCTGAACATCCATTTTCATTTAGGTTAGTCTTATTCTCTGCTTACCTTAATGAAATTATTATTTATTATTATGTGCTCCTCATAATTTTTTTGAATTTTTTATATATGTGTACCAACCATAATCCTTCTTTATTTTATAGGGAGTTACATTTTTTTAAAGGATCTTTCAAAAATTCTTCCCGAAATACAAGCCTGATTCAAGGGAATTTTTCAAACTCTTACCTATATTCAAGGTCACTAAATTATTTTTATGAAATTACACATTTTATTATGAAAAAACCTTAATTAACTTATCTTTATATACAAATACTTTTCCAAAATAACTCTTCTTATCAAAGTAAAAGAGTATTTATCTTAAGAATTACTGGATGGTTTTATACGACTATTTTAATCTATTTTGACACTATTATTGATTATTATGCTCAATTGGTATTAATATATCATGATATCATCTACCATATTTTATATTTATGATTAGTTTTACTGTTGATGTGCTATCTTGATATCATTCACCATATAACTATGAATAATTACTGTTTGTGCCCAATGATTGGGGAAAGTTATATACATT
This sequence comes from Viscum album, assembly GCA_963277665.1. Taxonomy (NCBI): domain Eukaryota; kingdom Viridiplantae; phylum Streptophyta; class Magnoliopsida; order Santalales; family Viscaceae; genus Viscum; species Viscum album. The sequence continues at coordinate 912,961,567 of OY728164.1, read as the reverse complement.
TCATATGTTAGTTTCGATATCAATATATAGGTTTATTATATTTATTCACATTCATATGATGAATTAATTGGAATTATTATGTGATGATTGAGGCCCTCTATATCCCCTATATGCATCGGTAGGTCTAATGAGGAAAACTAGTTTGGGTATTTACGCATTTATATATGGTCTTGGCACGAGGCTTTGACAGAATGATTATGATGTCCAGCAATATGGATTTACTAATTATGAAACAAGAGATTTATATTCCATGTAATTATTCAACTAGTATAATACCCATGGTGTTTTTTATGGAATTATTTAATCAGCTTGTATCCTGGCTATATTATTCTTTTGTTTATTTTTAAGGGTATGCATTTTTAGTTGTTCATCATGCCTAGTGTTTATGTTTATAAATTATTCTGTTATATTATTTACCTTTACTATGCTTCTAAGATCACCCCTTTCACTTGTTTTAATTTACCTAGGTTCTAAATAATTATATTATGATTGACATTCAAAAATAATCTAGGAGATTCTATGTGATTCAAAAGAATTTGATTTGTTGTTTATCCTTTCAAGTTGTAATGTTGAAATTATGTATGTATCATGTTTTCTAAAGATACTAAACTATTAGTTACTTCAGGACACAACTTCCTTGTTTAAATGAAAATGTAATAAAATAAGGTACCATCTATGGGGAACTGGGGTCAGGTTCATAAAGTCGGTATTAGAGGCAGTTTAGTAGAAAAAAAGAAAATAGGAGCTAGGAAATATAGATTCAAGAACAAACCCCTAAGATAGACTTTGAGGATAAACATACAAGAACATCCTATAATTTTAATAAGTAATAGATCATGTGGATATTCCTAGAAAATACATCCATGTCTTGATACTACAAATTTACATGGTTCTAGCACAGATTTAACTAATAGTAACAACTATAACAAGGTGTTTTGAGCTTGAACCAGGTTAACTTAGTACACGACAATGGGTCTTACTACGCACCTAGTTTTATACTCTAAAAGGATATTATTAGGATAAATAAAAAATTATTTTAATCTATTATTAAAGATTTAAAAGTCTATTTTTCCTCAAAGAAACCATGTTTATGATTATGGGATTAGTTATGTATAGTATTTCAATTTATGTTAAGTATTCTGCTAGTTTAGATTATGAAATATGATTCATAACCTAATCTATTTTATTACATCATTTAGAAATGGTTCCCATTGGAAGTAATGGAAGCCACATGAATTGGTGTATCCCATGTAGAAATTTCCACCCTATGCATGATAATGATCTTATTTCTGGAGATCTGAATGGGGATGAAGAACATATAACTATACTAGGATAGCTGACTCAGGTTATGAACAATAACCTTACCCATATAGATGACCCTGAACCAAAACATGGAGGAGAAATGTTAGACCTCTTTATAAGACAACATCCTCCATCATTTAATGGGGCTACAAACCCATTCATAGCAGAGTAGTGGATAAGTTCCATAGAGAATATATTTCTCTCTTTGAGAAGTAACAAAAGGGGGAATGTTTTAATTTATTTTTATCATTTTATCGTGTGATGCTGATCAATTATGGCCACTAATTAAAAACACAATGTATGAGTGTGCGATTGAAAACATGGAATTCATGTATTTTAAAGAAATATTCTTTGAAAAATATTTTCCTCATGAACAATGAAGGGATATGGAAAGGCATTTTCTGAATCTAAGGGGAAAAGAGAATGAGAATGTTTCAAAGTACAAAGCTAACATCACATGGTTAGTAAGAAATGTCACAACTTACGTATGAAATCCAAGGTTCAATATTAATCAATTCGTTTGTGGTTTAAAACCATTCATCTAAAGGGCACTAGTCTCTCAATGTTTCTCAACATATTATGATATAGTCTCATGTGCTATCAAGGCAGAAAAAGAATTCTCTATGTCCTACAACATTAAGGGAATGAAAGAGTTTAATAGGGTTACTAAAAACTCCGGAAAATGATATAATGAAAAGGTGAAGAGGGGAATAATTGATTTTCAATCCTGTGATAATTGTGGGAGGAAACACTCTGATACTTACCTGAATGGTATGAGGGTTTATTATATGTGTGGAGGAAAAATCCACCAATCCTGTGATTGTAAGGGAAATAAAGAAGCCACCAATTTTCAATTATAAAGTTTCAATGATATGGTACGTTATGAAAATTATTTTCTTAAGCGTCAGGTAAACATTCCCTAGAAAAGGCCAAGGGAGCAAGGACAAGCTTATACAATCACAACTGCTTATGGGAAAGTTCCTAATGATGTGGTGGTAGGTACTTTAATCATTTCCTCCTACTTAGCCAATGCATTATTTAATTCTAGATCATCATATTCTTTTATATCTTCCTAGTTTTCCATGAAAACTATATATTTTCAATATTATATAATAAAGGATTTTTCAGTAAAAACTAGTAAGGGAATTATCATTAAAGAAATGATGTGTTGATCAATCCCTCTTATGACACATAAATGAACTTCACCTTCTAACCTTATCATCATACCCATGATTTACATTGATATAATCTTTATTATGGATTGGATTTCAAATTGTGATGGAAAAATCTATTACATGAAGAAGGATGTTCCAATTATTTATAATGATATAGAATCCCTTGTCTTTATAACTAAAACATCATCATCTGATTCTTATCTAGAACCATCCACAATTTCACTACTTATTTAAATTCTTGGTGAGGATGAGAATGAAATATAAATGGGTGAAGAAATAAATCATTTAATTGATGATGTACCTATTGTGAAATAATATATTAATTTTTTTAGAGGATTTATCTGGACATCCTCCAGAGCAGGATGTTGAGTTCTTTGTTAATTTTATTCCTAGTTCAAGGTCTCTATCAAAGAATACATATATATATTGGCTAGTATGGAGTTAGTTGTACTTAGGAAACAACTATAGTAATTTAGTGATAAAGGATTTATTCACCCTAGTGTTCCTTTATGGGGAGCCCCTATTCTTTTCATCAAGAGGGAGGATGAATCTATGAGTTTGTGCATTGACAATAGGGAGATCAATGATATTACGATAAATAATAATAATCATCTTCCGTGAATTGATGATTTATTGGATCCAATTAATGGAGCCAAATATTTTTAAAATATTGGCCTTCAATCTGGATATCATCAGTTGCGTGTGAGGAAGGAAGATATTCCAAAAATAGAATTTAAAACTAGGTGTGGGAATTATGAGGTTACAGTAATTCATTTTTGATTGACTAATGAACCCTCTATTTTCATGGATATAAATAATATATTTTTCAAGGAATATATTGATGACTGTGTTTTGGTGTTTATTGATGATATCTATGTATAATCCAAAATCTATAAAGATCATGAGAATCACTTAAGAATTATTTTTGAAGACTCTTAGAAGAAATAAATTATCTGGGAAGGTTATAAAGTGTGTATTTTGGCTTCAATTAGTTTTCTTTATTATCTATATTGTCTCTATGGATGGAATCTTAGTTGATCCTATAAAGAGAAAGGCGGTTTAGGAATGGAATACTCCAAAAACCATAACTATGGTATGCAGTTTTATTGGTTTAGCAGGTCATCATTGGGGTTTCATTCTGAACTTCACCCATTTATCCAACCCGTTGACAAATATTACTCATAATGGGATTAAGTTCATATGGAAAAAATAATGTGAAAAATGTTTTGAAAAAATGAAGAGGAGATTAGTGAATTATCCAATCCTGAATCTACCATCAGGTAATGACAGATTTTTGATCTATAGTGATGCATCAATGAAAGGAATTTGATGTGTCCTTATACAAAATGATAGAGTTATTTCTTATGCATCAAGGAAATTAAGAATTCAAGAATAGAACTATCCAACTCATGATCTCCAGTTATCTGTTGTAATATTTCCTCATAAGATATGGATACATTATCCTTATGGTGTAAGATGTAAGATATATACTAATCAAAAGATATTAAAATACATATTCTCACAAAAATAACTCAACATGATGCAAAGGAGATGGCTCGAGCTACTCAAGGGTTATGATTTTTCCATACACTACCACCCAGTAAAGAAAAATACGGTAGTTGATGCATTAATTATGAAGGATCATAGAGTCATAAAAAATGATAATTGACAAGGCTCCTATGTACATAGATATAGAAAGTATGGTCATTAAAGAAATTCCAACATCATTACTTTTTCAATTGTTTCCCAACCATGTTTATTATAAAGGATTAAAATTTCTAAGCCTGGTGATGGGAATCGTCAAATGAAAATTAATGTTGTGATGGTTGGGAAGTTGGAAGAATTAATATATGAATATGGAATTATGAAGTTTGGGAAGAGGTTTTGTATTCCCATTATACCGGAGCTAAAAAGTTAGTTATTGGATGATTCCCATAGTTTGAATTTATCTATACATCCTGGTAGCACTAAGATGTATAGTAATTTGATGTAACATCTATGGTGGGATAACATGAAGAGGAAAATTGATGATTATGTATCAAGATGTTTAGTCTGTCAATAGAAGAGGGATGAAAGACAACATCCTAGAGATTAAATACAACCTCTACCTATTCCTATATGGTAATTAGATGAAATCACCATGGATGTTTTCATTGTATTATCCAAAACTCCAAGATATAATGATGCAATATGGGTAATTGTTGATCGACTTATGAAATCTGCACATTTCCTCTCTATACGGGAGGATTTTCTATAAGAGCGCCATGAATGACTCTATGTCAATAAATTTATAAGACTTCATGTATCACCTCATTAAATAGTTTATGATCTTGATCCTTGATTGACATCAAAATTTTGTAAAATTAATTATAAAGATTTGGACACTGACCATAGATTGAGTACTGCTTATCACCCCTAAACTAATGAGAAGTCAAAAAGTACTATCAAAACTTTAGAATACATGATAAGATCATGATCGTTCAACTTTCAAGGTATGTGGGATTAGTATTTACTTTTGGTGGACTTTTCCTAAAATAATAGTTTCCATTTCGGTATTCAAATTCCACCATATAAAGCATTTTACAGAAATAGATGTCGTACACCAACATGTTGGGATGATGTTTTTGAAAGTAATCTTGTTGTCCTTGAGCTTGTGGATGAAACAATAGAAAAGTTAAAGACTATTCAAACCCATATAAAAGCATCTCAAATTAAGAAAAAGTGTTGTGCTGGTAATCAAAGGAATTATATGAAATTTAAAGAGGTAGATCACATTTTCTTGAAATTATATCCACAGAAGGGTGTTATATCATTTGGAAGTAAATGGAAACTAAGCCTTCCGTACATAGACCATTTTGAAATTTTAGAGAGAATTGGATCTATGGATTATAATTTGAAAAACCCTCCTAGAATTTCTAAGTAACACAATGTGTTCCACAAATCTTTATTTAGAAAGTACATGCCAGACCCCATGCATTTTCTCACTTCTAAAGTTACAGAATTTGAATATAAATTATCTTACTAAGAAGAGCCTATCAAAATTATGGACACTAAATAATAGGCGTGGAGGAATCTGATGACTTAGCTAGTAAAGGTACTTTGGAAAAATCATAAAATTGAATAGGCAAAGGGGAGCCTGAGAGGAATTTGTTGAAGAATTGCCGAAATCTTTTTATGAGGTAACATTCTAGCAATTTTTAGGATGAAATTTTTGTAATAAGGGAGGAATGTAACACCCCAAGGATTTATAAATAAATTTATTGTAGAATAAATTCAATGCTGATTCTATGAGAAACAAACACTTTGATATTTATAGGATATAATTATAACCTAGCTGATATAGACAATTTCACCGCTTCTGTGATTGAATTTCCAAAACCTTACATGCATGGTTGCGATCAATAATATATTTAGAGTTTGATAGGATCAAATTACCTTTTGGTGAATAGTAACTTACCCTTATGAATAGTAACAAAACCTTATGAATATTAATGTACCATTATGAATAATAACCTCAACCATGAAGGTATAAATAATATTTATGAGCCATATAAGTGGGAGTGAATATTTTAGAAATTAATAATTAGGTGTTGATATTTTCTTGAGTAATAAATATTTAATTAAAATTTTAAATTAAAAAATATATTTAAAAATTAATTTTCATTATATATATTCCTAAATAAATATTTTTTTGTCCTATGATTTTATGATAATTTTATGTGTCCTCAGTTAATTTTTTAAAGTATTATAAAATCAATTTAAAATTTAAAATATGTATTTTTCAATTAAATAATATTTTTATTTAAAAATTAAATTTAACATATTTAGAAAATTATTTTGATAAAATTGGGACTATTTTTGAATTCATTATTTTGAAAAATTGTTATGCTGATTTTTTGTGATTTTTTTGAAATACTCAATTTTTTGGTGAATAGTAAAATAAAGTAATTTACAGTATAAATATATTATAAGATAAATACACTATTCCTTGCATCATTTATGATTTAAGAAACCATTAGTTCAAACTCACATGCAATTATTTCTATTTTGGTTCACAATAATCAAACACTATTACTTGTCTTGTGAAAAATAGTAAACTAAGGAATAAGATATTCAAAAATCACTCCTCTCCTCCACTATAAAAGACACCCATAACTCCATCTTCTCCTCACTCCTCTAAGACTTTCAGCTACTTAGAGTTATGCTCAAATACTCTTCTTTATTCCCTCCCAACTTCTAGGAGCCCTTAGTCTTTCCAAAAGACCAAAATTCCTTCCCTTAAGAAGTTTCTCAAGAGGATATTTCAACATGTAAATCCTCATCCTTTTTCTTTTAATTTCATCTCTATTTATTTTCTTTTATTAGTCTCTCACTCATCTCCTCTGTCAAAATTATTTTGGTAAATCTAGTATCATCTATATTCTGTAACTATATCTTTTTAATGGAACATCCTTCCAAAATCTCTTTACTCTATCTCTTTTATTTAAAAAATGAAATCATCATCCTGGAGGTTCTGATTTACAACCTTCATGGACAACGAACATATGTTCCTCAATTTCGCCTTCAATTCTGGTTATGAAACCATTTTTATGATAGTAAAAAACTATAATAAATTTACTATAACCTATTTAATTTTTTATAACTTGTATATATACATAATATTAATACATACAATAAAACTAGTTCGCAATATTCAAAATACTGCCAAAATAATTTAAATAATTATCATTAAAGTTTCACCTAATAACGCATCCTCATAACACATAACCAATTTAATTATATGACCTTTTAAGCTTCTTAATGTTCATTAGTATCATATAAAAACCAATTATGGATAATTTTATCCATTCCACATGAACTCCATTAATTATAAACAAGCGAACTGATTATGAAAATCAAGGATATGAATGCTTCGGAATGATTGAATTCAATCATATAACTTTTCACTAAGGCCATGAATAATAAAACTATAATTAATAAAATAAATATATATAAGGTTGTGAATTAATTAATTAATTCAATTAATTGGATTATCCAGGAAGTTAAGGTTATGTGTCGTGCATATTTAGACATAAAGCAAGGGTTTTCTACCCAAAAATACATTTTCAATCGGGTTACATTTACACTCTACATACCTCAAGGAAATTTTTATTTATTATTATGTAAAACTCATAATTTTTGTGTGTATTTTCTATATATTTTTACCAAACATAATACTTCTTTATTTTATAGGGAGTTGGATCTTTTAAAAGGATCATTCAAAAAATTCTTCCCAAAATACAAGCCCGATTCAAGGGAATTTATCAAACTCTTACCTATATTCAAGGGAACTCTATAATATATTTTTATAAAAAAATATTTTTTTGAAATAACTTATTTTATATTAAAAAAAATACATTTATTAACTTGTGTTTTTATACTATGATTTTTTCAAAAAAAACTCTTCTTTTCAAAGTAAAATATTTTTTATCTTAAGAATTACTCTATGGTTTTATATGAGTATTTTCATCTATTTCAACACTATTGTTGATTATTATGATCAATTGGGATTAATATCTTATGATATTATATACCATATTTTATTGAATTATTTATGATTTATGTTGAATTTTGATGTGTTGTCTTGATAGCATTCACCATATTACTCTGAATGGTTATTGTTTATGTTTAATGACTGAGGAAAGTTATTTATATCTCATATGTTTCTTTAAATATGAATGTATAGTTATTTATGTTTATGAAAATTAATATGAGGAATGAATTGGAATTATTATGTGATGTTTGTGGCCTGATATATCCCCTCGATGCATCAGTAGGTCTCATGAGACAAAACTATTTTTCGTTTTTACTCATTTATGCACGGTCTTTGCTCGAGGTCATTTCTAGAATGATTATGATATCCTGAATTATGAATTCCCTCAATATGAAACTAGAGATTTATAGTCCATGTGATTATTAAACTAGTAGAATATCCATGTTTATGTTTTATGGAATTATTAAATCAGTTTCTACTACTTCTATATTATTCTAAAGTTAATTTTATGGGCATGCATTTTTATTTGTTCATCATGTCTATTTTTTATGTTTATACGTTCTTCCTCTGTATTATTTACCATTATTGAGAATATGAGCTCCCCCACCCCTTTCCCATGTTTTATTTTCCCTATTTTTTGATGAATTATATTTTGAATGACTTGCAAGGATAATCTATTAGATTGTGTGTGATTCAAAACATGTTGATATGTTGTTTTTTTCTTTCAAGTTGTAATGTTGAACTTATGTAAGTATCTTGTTTTCAAAATCTACTAAAATATTCATTCCTTTAGGATATGAATTCCTTTTTATATGAAAATGTAATCAAATGAGTAATTAGATCTGTGGAAGTGGGGTCAGGTCCTTACATTGGAAATATGAAGTGATTTAATAATAAACACTATGAGAGGATTAATTAAGAAGAGCATGTTGATTGTTTTCTTTTTAGCACCACTAAGAGGATAATAATGACCAAAGGTTTTTGGGTGGTAGAAACTAGTAACCTCTTAATTTAAAATATAGACACACTTCTTAAAGAATTGGTTTTACTAGATTAATAATATTATCATGGGGAACAAATATCATAAATTATAGAATATGTGGAAATTAAAGGATAGAAAGTGGATTGGGATTTAAAGGAATTTCTGATTGGGTCCAAGATAAGAAACATGGATGTCACTGTATATCCCATTTGAGGGATATTCAAAACAAATATAGTTCTGAGATGGAAGACTCTTATACATATTTTTATCATGCATATGGGACATATAATCATGGATAAAAAAACTTTAACATGAATTATCTTATGTGGATGTAGCTCATATGTAGAAGAGGTGATTTCGTCTCTATATAATAGAATTATGAGTAAGGATCTATGTTTTAGTAGGTATGTTTCATGGATCTTGATATCATGAAATATTTAAGGCCACAAAGAGTAGGACACTATATATATTTTATGGTATTGAACGATCGATCATGTGTCATGTAATTTAATTTTATGATCGGACCAAGTACCCTCAGATGGGACTTGAGGATTAAAAATGTGCTCGGATTTCTCCCTATCCTAGATGACCATGTGGGTGTAGTTTTATTTTTTATAAGGAAATAAGGTGGGTATTAGAGGCTTTATATCTCTATTTTTAACCCAAAATTTTTTCCTATAACAATGAGGGAGAGAATTATTAGGCATCGACTATGTTTTTTCCTAGACTAACCATTATGGGATTTTATCCTGACATGTTTTTTGACTTTTCTATTTCATATATGTTCAATGTTCCTGGATCACATAGTTTGAGTTTCCATAAAAATGATTTTCAACTTTATCCTAAGGTTCCATTTATAATTTCTCGTCCTAGAGAGCATCGAGTCTCTTTTAAAAGGATGTTTTAGGTATTGAAAGTTCAAAATATGAGGTTCTATAGTTTAGGGTCATATACCATAGACCTTATTTTTACATTTTTGTGGTTTATATAACTCTGAACATATTTTTCTATTGTTTAGGGTCTTATATCATCAACCTTAATTTTTTTGAGGGTTACTATCTTATATATTTGTATGCCCATTTTTATAATTTATGGTATTATAGATCAACACTTTTTTATAGTTTAGGGTTGTTTAACTTGGACATTATCTTACATTCAGATGTATAAGACATGGATTGCATTATAAAGTATTGATATTGGTGAAGGGTTTGAACACCCTACACCCCTACTAGAATAAGGAAGGATGGATATTCACAAAGGTTTTAGAAACCCTCCTTCCAAAGTTGAATGTGTTGGGTATCTACTAACATACCATAAAGTATTTTGAATCCTCCTAGATAGTTGGGTTATGGAAAGTGTAAATCATTTTTAATGAGTTTTAATTACGGAAAATGAAATGGTGTTGACATGCATGGGATGATTGTAAAACACCTTCATATGTTGAGTTTTGTTTTCATGTTTATATAATTCACGAGGATTAGAGGTCCCTTATTAAAAGGAGATGATATCTCTAGTTGATGGTTCCAAGGCCCATATAAATATAAAACTCTTTAAAAATTGATAAAATGGTTATTTTATACTTTCCATGGGGTGTGGAACGTTTATAAATATTCAAGCACTTGGATATTGAAATAGGATATGCAAAAAAGACTATACAAGGGGGGTTCAAGAATCCATGGTAGTTTGGTTTATAGTCATGAAGATTGGACCCATATATCATGTGATTTAGGATCATGCAATGAGAACCACCAAATATTCCAAAAATGGGGTACCACATTCCTTCATTGAGAATTGGTATAATACAAGTTAATGTAATGTGTAGGATATTGAATCCACTGGAATATTTTGGTTATAGGACATGGAAATCATGGTATAGAAATGAAAATGGGGAGTGTTGACTAGTAGATATAGTTAAACCATTAGTAATAGAGGAAACTAGTTTTGGGAACAGTCATTGAAAAACTTCATAGATTAAGGGGGCCTCTAATCCAAAAGAAAAACATCCCCTATGAACATGTTCGTTAGAAATATGTTATTAACCAGAAGTTCCTAGTGGAGTCCCTTTGGAGTAGTAAGTCTGTGTTGCAAATGCACCACATAGAAGAACCAAAAGAATTGACTCAAGGATATAGGGTTCACATTGAATTATATTAACTCACCGAATTGGTGGCTAACAACTCATATGTCAAAGACATGAAGGTAATTTATGTAAAATTTAATATTCAATAAAAGATATTGTAAACTTAATCTGGTGTCTCTATATATTAAACATGTTATCATGGTGAGGGGATATAATAAATCATTACTCTAAATTTTTAGTGGACCTTAGGGGTCTAGTGATAATGATGTGGATTTTTTGGGGGTCAAAATATAGAACCCATGATAATTGTACCTTTTTTATTTATACTCTTTCGATTTTATAATGTCATGATAAGGAGAGAATAGAGAGAGAACATCTAAATTTTTCTTATATTTCTATTTTCAAAATTTTAGGAAGACAATTTTTGTGTCTCATTCACTAGTAGTATAATGTATTCAAATTTGGTACATGTGGTTATAAAGTCTATGGTTTTGTATATTTGACCATGGTTTGTATAGTTTATTGTCATGATACATGGACCTAGTATCATGGTATTGTTATAAAATAGCATAATTAGGATTCCCAAGGTCAAGATTAATTCATCACCCTTTTTAATGATGAATGAGGGTTATTTAAATCATAGATAAATGATATCAATTCATTAGTGATAGTATGATACATTCATGCTGAGGATGGTCATGAATCATGCATTGGTGATGAGTTCCACTGCAATACGTTCAAGGGTCATAAGGATCTAAAGTCCCTTCATGAAAATCAAAGATACCTTAATTGATGGGTATAAGGTCCTTATGTAGATCAAACTCATAAATGATCAATAATAGTGATCTTTTCTCCTTTTGAAGGGTCATGGAAGGATTAAAGAATAATGAGATGATAAAAAAATTGAAGTGTGAATTTATGTTATGAGGTAATTTGAAAGATTATTGAATAACCAAAACATTTGGTTAAATGGAGTTAGGATATTTTGGTTATTTTATAGGGGTGATGGATAATGGTATGCATAGTTTAACTTCATCTAGTGGGGACATTCCTTCCATGAAATTAAACATCATGAAATTGTTATTGTGAATTTTAACATCATGCAACCAGTTTTCTGTCCATTAAATTTAACATAATGTGGAAAGGATATTGAAACTGAAGTGGAATTATACAACATATCATTGAAGAAACCCTAAATTGAACAAGTCCATTTAGATGTGGGTGATTTTTTTCCTGAAAAGGTAAACATGTAGATACTAGGGTCCATTTTCCATTAATCTAATAAATGAACATGCAACACATACATAGGATTTGTCAGTATGTATGACCGAACCACCCTTAAATAGTTTAATTCCTTTCATGTTAGACCAAGGATTAAGGGGAATATGTTATTTCTATGGCTGATCATCACTAGTTTTCATTATGAATCTCATCAAGGAAAGAATCATTCCGTATATATCTTTTTTAAATACACCCATATACATAGATATATATTTGATGAAAATGGGGAGTGTATTTTTTTCAGTTGTACCCTAGACTTAAGGATCTATCCATCACTGTGTATCCTCTAACAATAGGAATAAATCTACATGTACTTCTCATATGACTCCCCACATTGATCAAACTCAAATGTGGAAGGTTAATTTTTTTAATCCAAAAACAATTAGGCCTCTTATGCATGACTCCATCTCACATGTTGGAAGATAGAATTATGAAATTTCTTAGTGTATAATCACTAGGGGAGTGAAGTGTTTCTCCATAGGTTCAAACACTAAGGTAGGAGGGTGAATTACCTTTTCATTGAAATTATGGTTTGGGGTTAGTGACCAGTGTTTTGAGCATCACTATATATATAATAGGGATATCAATCAATCCAAATATAGTTTTATATATGTTAAAGGTACCCTTACATTGATTTGACTCGTATACTTTGGAGAGAGAATGTTCACCTAGAAATAGATGTCTACCATTATCACTTGTGTATATGATATCTGAAAAGTGGTGATACCATCAAGGGTGAAGGGATATCATATTGTTAGATTACTTCACTAGAAGTAATTATAACATTCCTAAATCCAGAAAAGGTTTTCATCTTTCAATATGGATCAAGAAATGAAAGCAGTTGTGATAGTGGAAAACATGTCATTGGGCCCATGACCTTAAACCCTAAATGTCGCAACGTATCTTGGTAGTATATGAATCTTTCTATGCATATCTCTTATATGATAAGGTTCCCTATATAGATCAGTCTCATGTGTAAGGAAGGGGGAATTATCATTTTTAATATTATGGCTAAGACTAGGTTTATAGAACATGGGATTCACTATGTATCCTATGAAAATAGGTATTAATCCGTATGAAGTTCTATAAATGAATACCTATATATAACTAGCCCAAATGTATAGAGAAGCATATCTAATATTCCATTAGTGAGCCTTGACATCACATACAGCTAAAGGGTCTTCTATATAGATCAATCTCATACATAGGTAGAGGGAACTTCTATAGTCTTCCCTAGTATGAGGATGAATGATTCATCCCAATCACAGTCTTCTGGATATGGGACTATATATTCTTTCAGGGATCTAGATCTCATATTAGTAAATGGGTCCCATGATATGGCCTTCACTAAGGCATATTAGGTCTTGCAGGATAGATGATGGATTATGTAGTTTAATTTCACGCAACATAGATTTCTGACGGATGATGAATTATCATCATTAATATGTGACAAAATATTATTTTTTGTAGGATTCAGTTTCTTGATGAATTTGGGTCTTCATTGGAGATACAAATCCTTATATGAAATTTTTTAAGAATATAGAGTTATAGTATTTCATTGATAATTGGTACAATCCACATATGTTTAATATTGAGAGCATCTAAATCCACTATAATAGTTGGGTTATGGGAAGTGTAATTCATATCCCAATAATATTTGATTCCATGGTAGGTGAAAAATAGTGGATACAGGAAAACAATTAATAACTATGGAATCCCATGTTAGATGTAGTCAAAATAATAGTTATGGGATTTAAGGGCCCTTGTAACTTGGACATGAAAATCCCCTATGCATAAGTACATATGTGTTGTGTTATTCACTAACAAATCCTAGTAGATTTTATTTTTATCTTCCAATCCCTTTTACCAAAATTCTATTGGGGATAACCAAGAATATTTTGGTTCAAGGTCAATTGGGGTCCTTGAGAAGTGTATCATCTCCTGGAATTGATTGGTGTTAATTCATATATGGAAGATATGATGTTGGTTCATGTGTAAAATGTTATTCAAGAAGTTATTGAGCAACATAAATGCTAAACCAATATGTATTTAACACATTTTCATGGTAAAGGGATAAAAAATATGATTCTCAAGTTCACAATCCTCAAAGGGTGATCTTTTCTTCTTGGATACCTCGTGAAACTCAGTTAAATGTCATTTAAAATATTCTATTTCATGCAGCTTAATGTAAGGTTACTCTAACATCGTGTCCTATTTTTTGAATATGACATGCTTATAACATGATTACTAGAGTGGCATACTATTTTACCAAATCTCACATGATTCATTTTTTCTATGATAAAAAAGAGACAACTAGGAAGTCTATTAAGTCATGTGATAGTTTAAGAAAGGGAATATGTGGGTACATTAACATTTTGATATGAAAAGGGATACCAATATATTTTTTCATTAAGTTACATATTTTAAAGTGATGATGATCTATGGTTGGTCCTAAGAAAGATGATCTGAGAATTTCTATATATCCTATAGAAACATGAATCAACTCACATGTAGTTCTTCTTAAATCTCCCTGGATAGGTCTAACCCATATGCATATAGGGGGACTCTTTTCCTATATTGCGGATGGTCTCATAAAATCAGATCCAATATTCACAACATATCCTGTATAAATAGGAATCATGCGACACATAGTTCTCATGAAGATCCATTATGCATATCTTATTATCAAATATGGATATGGGAGCATTATTTTCTCTATATATTTGTCTCATTCGCAATAAATAATCATTGAAGAGGTATCCTAGATTTATTGAGAAGGATAAATGATGTGGGTAAGTCTTCATTATTAGGATAGTCGAGGCACTACATTTGCATTGGGAGGGGTAATTTGTAGAAACAAAGAATAAGCTCGTCGACAAATACCCTAGAAATTTTTTACCATAGATATAGTTCGTGAAAAAGAAAAGGAAGTAGGTCCCATAAGGAGAACACATTTCATGGAGTTTATCATCGAGTGACAATGAGATTTTCCTTGCACTCAATTCCATGTTTTAATGCTGTGAGAATATTGTGCAGTTAAATGTCTTCCATCCAGAATTTTTTTCTCATGGTAGAAGTTATGCAATGTATTTTTTAAGAAATCTTATTTTGGTGGTGGAATTATGTGTTCCTAATCCATTATTTCCAATGAGTATGATCCATTTGAATAGAAATTATGTATGATTTAAGTCCTTTCTCACATGGGTTCTAACTTTGGGAATCCTCCCAAATATTGTTGGGGTTCTAAAGGGCCACACTAATTCTTTTTGGAGGAATGAGTGAAAGTGAACATTTTTATTAAAGGTTCATGAAATTCAATTCTGTTGGACTTTGATATTGTGAAACATAAAGAACATTTTCTCATCATGACATTTTATCTCATATTTTTACTTCTATGGTTATTATTCATCTAATATTTATCCCCTAAAATCTTTTCAGAGTGATGGAAACTAGATTTTGATGGGTAACACTAACATTATTCCTAAAACCAGTGAATATTGGGATTCATTGATGGTAGTCTGGCTGGTGGTATGGCAGGCCCATGATGAATGCAGGATATTATCTTGTAAATAAAGTTTGTCTTTGTAAACTATTTTCAAAAGTATATTACACATATTCTTATTTAAGGAAACTACCTATACATTTTCCACAACATGATAGCTAGAAGAATGATTGTACTTGATGTTATATTCCTGATACAGACACTTCAGCTCAGAAAAAAAGATGTTTTTTTCATTGTTCATCGGTATCATGTGAGGGACATGGTTGGGTGTGATTATAATTCATGGATAGAAATTAAATGGAAGATGTATTCATCCCTATGTATCCCATAGTATAGGAATCAAGATGCATGTAGTTCTTATATGTTGTCCCTTATAAAGATATTGACTCCCAGATATGGATAGGGGAACTACATTTTTTTCACTAATATAGATCATGTATTGTTAACTTCTATTGAAGTGATGTAATTAATTGGGAATGAAGGAAAACTATTGGGAATAATGTTTCAATTCTAGGATCAAGTGGGACAACATTGTACTCAAGTGGTATTATAGTAGTAAACTCAATGTGTGCTAGAAAATCCATACAACCAGATACTTTTAAACATATATAACTTATATGTAAGGGAAATCCCTACGTTGTAAACACATGTCATGATGTTTGGAGTCTCAAAACTATGACATGATATTCTATATATTTATCAATTTTTCATCCTTGACTTATCCCATTCATTTTAATGTCTAGTGACTGGGATGTTATCATGTAGTTTAATGTCATGCAACTTAGACTTGTTGGGTACATTCCTTGATATGATCATACCACATATGTCACTTCTATAAGTCACCTAATGACTATAGTGAGGTATTTTTTATGGTTCATAAGGAACTATATATAGTTAACCCCATTGTTTTGAGAACCTATATATAAAATAGTTTCTAGAAAAGGACAGGTTCTCCCTATCTGAGTGAGATATCACTGAAAAAAGTGATCCATTTCCAATGAAAATGGTAGTATCCCCATAGTCCATCTCTATCCTACCGTGATGAGGACTATTAGGGTATTTGTTTCTTTTTACTTCAATTTGAAGAGTATTCATACCCCATTGGCACAATAGATTGTCATTTTATGGCCTCAAGGACACTATAATTGAGTATAGCATGGTTATCAGCCTCATCCTATATCATGGATGCAATATGATAATCTTAAATTAAAGGATGAGTAGAATTATGAGACTATCATTTGTTGGTCACTAGATTATATCAATTATTATTTTGTTATTGTGGGGATATGATCCCTCTACTAAGAAACTAGTTGATTATGATGGTGATTTGTTTATTGTTGGTAGAAATGTGATCCTTCTTTTGGTTGGTTACTGAATTTTTCAATCAACCCTACTTAATGAGTGGGTATGAATCCATATCAAATATGAATTCCCAGAATGAATATGCTAACAAACCTCCATAATGGTAGAAGGAGTATGGGACTCCTCATATATATCCCCTTATGGATGTCGGTGTAGTCTTTCATTAGAGAAAATAAGAATATGAACATAGGCCTATACTGTTAAAATAGATTTATGGATTTTACAGAAAATGATGTGGGTCTTCCCTGTGGTGATTTAAAAATTATGTTAATGAATCCTAGTTGAAACAAGAATATGATTCCATCTCAGTTCCTCCCCATTTATCAAAATATGATGACAATCCTCCTAGATAAGAGAAAAAATATTTTTATGCTCTGAAGTAACTACCTTTTAATGGTGACCATGTAGATATGGTACATTCCCAATTGGGGTAGGAATATTTTCCTATCGTAGTATCATTTTTGTAATTTTCTGGTGACAATCCTCTATCACTATAAAAAATTATTGGTATATCATAAGGATATGTGCTATGATATAGGACTTCATAGTATTTGTGTCCAGCATATAATGGTAGACATTTTTTACTGAAGTGAGGATATATTCCTACTCATATCCTCATTATCCCGTCATAATATGATGATGGGAACTATAAATAGGGTGGTGGATATGTATCTACCCCAATTCTACATTCTATATCTGATAGAAAACATGGTTTGAGTGATTAGGGATATATTCACACTCATTAGATTTAGCAGAAATATTCTAGTGGACTTTTTCAGTGGGGGAAGGGATATAAGCCCACTCCCTTTGGTCTATATCTTACTATGCATAATGTGTTCTCTTTGGTGTCTGGGTATGAGCATCTAGGTTAGATACCTTTTAAGTAGTTCCCTCAACAGGAAACTTGGGAATCAATGGATTTTTAATATTCCTAGGTTTGAGATTGTACAATATTGGTCATACATCCTATAAATAACATTATCCAACTGATGATAAAGACATCTTCCATGTATTAAGATATCGCATAGCTTACCATCATGTCTCCATGACATTTTATGTGCAGTTTAAAATCATACAGTAAGGATATTGAATACCAACAGTTTAAGGTAATATGCCAAGGGACTGGGATATTGTGATGTTTAATGTCTTGCGGCTAGGACTCCCTCCATATAGTTTAAACTTCATTCAATAAGGATTCCCCCTATGTATTTTAATGTCATATTTTAATTATTCCCCCCGATGAATTTTAACTTCATGTTGTTAGGACATCCCCCATGTTATTTAACTTCATGTGATAAGAACCTAGTGTAGCATAAAATATTAGGAATGAGGCTTTTATGAGGGATCTAAAACGAAACGTATGCATGTTTCATGAGTTTTAGGATCCTCTTACTCTATCAATACATCATCTTTCTTATTCTATATAAAATTATAATAGCAAAAGGATCCTAAATTGTATTATCTAAGAACTAGTGGTAAGGATAATAGTTGAGGTGGTAATTCATATAATTTTCCATGGGTCTCTTCATTCTTGGCTGAAAAAGATAGTCATGTTCTACTTAACATGAAAATTATATAATTGTACAATTATTATTTCATTAATATATCATATTTCATCTAATAGTTTGAAATAGTCTTCTGTCAATGGGAGATAAGTGGATCATATTCTACCATTCAACATGTGCGTTTTTCTCTAAGTGCTCATATGACTGGAGTGAGGATTTTGGTGTGAGTTCTTCCAATTTTACCACATAAATATACATATAAATTCAGTATTTAATGTTAAATAAACTATATGTTTTATACTAGAGGTGTTGATGGTAAGGGAAGTGATTTTCATAGCCTCTAAACTCTGACTCATTAATCTTCCACATTATTTGGAGCTCTATAAATAATTCACCATGAAATTATCATTTTACCTAGAGACTATTTTTTTGAAAGTAAAATAACTTTCCTATATATCATGAAGAAATGGATGGGCACACTTCTATTCTCTATGTGGTTTCATTTCATTTATCAAATGGATACATGGATGAGTTTGGAGCTTGGGATGTAGATCACTAATCTTTGTTAATTCAGTGGAATGTGATGAGGAATTGGGATCTCATGATAATGAAGATACATAATTTAGATTAGAGTAACATTACACTCATGGATACCACATGGATACTATTAAGGTCAAAATTTATCTGGTTTCTAGCCTATGAGGGGGTGTAAAATATGGAAACAGCCCCAGCCCTTTGTGTTTCGATTCTTAAAAATATGAAAATTCCTTACACCCTATTGGTTGAGGTTTCATGGAATAATGTATGTGTTTCACTCGGTGATGGGTGAATAATATAAAAATACCACAAACCCTATGGGTTGAGGCACTACACTTCATGTAGGACCTCTATTAGAGTGGTATTATACATCATCATGGCGAAAAGTTTGCACAACAATTCCCAAAATTACTACCCGATGATCATAATACTCTCACTAGTACTGAGAAATCTGTTATTCTATATAAATTACTTTTTAATCCTTAAGGTGGTGAATGGATGAATCCATGATTAAACCCTTTCCTTTTCCAAAGATTGGTTGGGTGGATGATAATGGATTCACATCGTGGACCCCAAAGGGGCTTATGATCCCTCGATATTTCATTTTGATTCTTCAATAAGGTCGATAATGCCTTATATAGATGAGAGAATAATTCCACTATGAATTTCCTCTCCAATTCCTAGTCCATATGATAATTCAATAGGTTGGGTAATAAAACATTTAAAAAGGGTACAATCATCTTCATCTACAGTGCACTTATTTGAATCTGGTGGAAGGTCTTTGAATCTGGTTGATATCATGTTGTGGGAGAAATAAATGGTATGGTGATCCTCATTAGTGGAGTGTCTCATTTGATGGGTAAGTGAATGATGTAATGTTTGGTGGAATATAACACATGGTATAGTTTGGTAGTATAAGGTCTATCGTACTATTTTATGAGATGTCTCTTTTATTGGAGATTACTTCATTTTTAAAAATGATAAAAAAATCTCCCTACACCTTATGTTGGGGTTCTCCCTATGATTCCACAGTCATTAAGTGTATGTTTAATGCAATCTAAGGCTCCTCTCATGTACTCTTTTGTTAGACAATACTCATATTGGATATGTTACCATAGGTAAAAATAATAAAAATTCACCCATCCATATGGTTTGGGTTTCTCCCTGGGATTCCACGGTCACTAAAGCTAGGTGTAATGTAGTCTATGTCTCATTTCATGTAAGGATATATGATTTATTATGGGATAGAATTAGGATATATCTATTCACCTCAAATAAACTAAAATTATAATGGATATTGTTCTACATTAAATTTTCATTGTTTGGAAACCCTAGTTGGGATCACCTATTGGATTCCCTAGTTTATATAGTTAGGGTAGGAACAAAATTCTCTATAACTCCATGTGGAATTAAGATCATATATCGATAAAAATGACTATATTGGATGAGATCCCTCTTTTTTATCTCTTGAGTAGTTGATTTTATTTGGTGATTTTCCTAATCTACCTTTCTAAAATAGGGATGGTGTTTATTGTTGTTCTCTAGGGATATGTTCCCAAATTGACTAAATGTGGCAACATGGTCTATATTTGTCTTTGCGATATTTCATGGGAAAATATAGAATTTGGTTCTTCAACTTTTACAGAACTACATGAGCTGCATCCATAGTCATGATGGAGCTTTTGAGATGGTATTCCTAGACGAGGTCATTCACCAACTAATGCAAAGTTGTTTGGATGGAGACAATGTACTTAATAACCTTGGGGATAATGTTTCGATGGTCATTAATTCATATGATCAATTTGTATGCTGGTTGTTCTAAGAGGATTAAATTATTTTTTGGTTATTAAATTATTATCCATTGATCATGGAATCTATTTTCACATTTTTAAATTCCATTTTGATTTTGGGGAATCTCAAAAGTCATGAGGATGGAAAAATACACTTTATTAGAGTAGTATCATATATATGAGTTCATGGTCGATTACTAAGTTTCATAGTTAGTGGATAGAAAATGGTCAACTAGTTTTCCAATAAAGGATTTTAATAAATTAAATAATCAAATTTTGTTCACCATTATTGTTTCACATGGAACAGGTGTAACAAAATTTACCAACAAGAAATAAATCATCTATATTTTTAAAAAATTAAATGTTTGGAATAGATAATGGATTCATGTAGAGTAAAAAAAACATTTCCTCAAAAAACGTGGAGGTAAAACCTGATTCATTATTATGGGTAATTAAATTTGGTTTCACAGGCATTCATATTTGGTTTACTATTTTTTATCTAACATAAACTCCCAATGGCTCTCATATCTATAAAAAACTATAGGCATGATTTCCAATGATAGAGAATCATAGTTGGTTCTTTCCAACGATTCTTAGGAAGTCATATTGGTAGAGAGGATGGGAGTTTGGGATTATCACACCTTTTTAGGGGGTATTTTTTCCTAATTTTGGACTCTCTTATATATTTTGGATATGTTATTGGATCCTTACCAAGACCGGATATGGAACTAGTTTTTCATGTGATAAATAATTGATTGAAACCACGTGTTGATGATAATAACTACATATATCATTGGTTCTCCATTACTATCTTATCTATTTATATTTATCTATTTTATAGCTTTATTCATGAATTCTAGATTTTCTCATCATACAGGGAGTCTATTGGTGTTTTGGAATTGAGATTGAAAATTTGTGAGTCATCCTACATATCTTTTGAAAATCATTAATCAAACCCCATGTAATTCATTATCATGATTTTTTTAGAAATACAAATTATGAGGATAGATGCTTTGAGTGTTAATTATTAATGTAAGGATTTGTAGAGGTTATTTTTTAGGAATATGGGTGGAATGTACATCATGATGATGGAACAATCATTTTTAAATTCTAAGACCATGTGTTCCATGATTGGTGTGAGAAACATGAAATAGCAAAATATAAAAGGATTTTCATGAGAAGAAATTTATATGGGCTAACACACTGAGGACCCCAGATATTTTCATAAAATCCATATAGGTATTATTATATGGAACCAAAAAATTCAAAGGAATCGTAAGAATCATATGAAAAAACTGGAATCAATGTCCTCATAGTATAGTTATGACCATATAATGCAGTTTAACATCATGAGGAAAGTACATATATGAGGTGATTTAATAATTAGATATAGAGATCAAGCCTTATGAAGGATTACTATAAATCTTGTTCATAAAAAGAATTAGAATACTCATAGTTCAGTTCATTCCTAACCAAATGACGGGGAGTAACAATAATAAATACTCTTGAGGATTATTTCCTCACAGCTTGGAAATACAGGAATAACTTAGGGACTAACACCAAGGTGAGGACCCATGTATAAACCCACCTCTAACTTAGTGATAGATGTGGAAGGATGACAGACTCATAGGAGAATTTGGGTTCTTTGAGCTAGAGTATTTTTAATATGAAGGGACTAAAATAAAGGTGGATCCCCAAGTCATATATTCATTCTCTATCCTCTAAAAAATTAAATGAGGTGAATGCCATGGAAGTTATATCCAATTTTTTTATATGGCCTGATGAACATTTATTCAAAATTGGGGTTTTATGAGTGTATAAACCTAGTCCATTAAAGAAACTGCATACATTAAAGTTTTACATGTCCAAAGGGTTATTGTTGAGGGGTTCACATGATTCAAGGGTATATTTCCCAGGGTGTCTTCCTGATATGGAGTACATATCTAAGGTTGTATACCTAAAATGGATTACATGTCTAGTGATGTATTCCTAACAATGCTAACATTTCCAATTTTTCCTTTCTGAAAATTCTAAAATTTAAACGGGTGAATTACTAACATGTTTGGTATGTCTAAGGGGCCTTAATATGATCTAACCAACATATCAAAGGGCCTTCACACGATTAGGCTGACATATCCATGGATATCTACCTAGAAGTATGAAATTTCAAAATGGGCCTTCATAAGATCAAGTCGACATGTATAGAGGCCCTCGTGTGATCCTGAAAATATGTCCAAGATAACTTATTTGGCATCTCAAGACTTATGATTTGTCATGTGATCATGTGATCTTAAGGGAGTCATGCGACAGGCTCTCAAGAACATGTCCAAGATCACACTGATGAAAATGGTGCACATCCAAGGGTTTGAGTTACATTTCCAAGGGTAATCATGTTAAGGACACATACACTGTGGTTTTTTTTACAATAATTACATTTTTGCTTCATGATACCATTCTGGAGTCATGTGATTTCATAAGGGGACTTGTGAGCCAGATAAAAAGAGGTTTATGTCCAAGGGTTCATGCCCAATATACATAAAGTCTTAACATGTGTGGAGTGTACATAGATGAGGGAATACATACTATAATTTTCATGGAAATGGGAGTTGATTTCCATGGTTTCACATGCATGTCAAGGTTGTTTATTAAATGGTGTTCATATGATAAGGGTGTATGTTTGTGGAAATTTTCATTGCATAGATGGATGGAGGATTTGAAAGACTGAGGATTATCATATTGGGTATGACATGTATGTGTAGCGATACTGTCTCACATGAACTATTAGAAAGACCAAGGGTCCTCGAGGGCATCATTTGTAAGTATCATATTACAATTAGGTGCATATCCAAGCTGCATGCATGAATTACATTATAGAGAGATCACATATATTCATATCATTATGTGATCATGTGATATTATGGGATTTAAGTGATAGAGTCCCACTACATGTTCTATGTATAGTTTCCATTGATGGATTCTCATGATGGGGTATTATGATTACCTAGATAATTCCCCCAAAGTTATTCCACATTCTTCATCCTTCCCTTTCCATCACTCTACCACTCCCTTTTATAGCTTGTCCTCTCAATTATTCTTCAATATTCTCCCATCATCTCATGTATTCATATTTTTTCAATATTTTTGTAGTGTTATATATGAATGGTAATCAAATATTTCCACCACTTTTTATTGTGAATGCAACACATAAACCATCTTGCAGTTTTTGGTGACTTGTCTTCAAGGCACTGAAACTCATGATGATCATCTTGCTCACAAAATTTTGAGATGGATATGTTATAGTGTAATCATTTAAAAAAATGGATTTGGTTAGATTCAATTGGTCCATCTATCCTTAATGTCTTATAGTGGTTTAAAATCAATGGAAAATTTATCAATGGTTTTCATGGTCTTCGTAGGTAAACATTTCATGATCATGTGATCGATTTAGGGGATCATGTGACAAGTTAGTGAGAAAATCACTTGATAGCCACTAATTAATTCATTCTAAAAAGTCTATTTATTTTGAATGGATCTTGTTAAGGGAGATACATTATTTTTCATGTGGTTTAATAGGGATTTCATCAAGGTTTATCATAATCACCATCACTTATCGTATGATATGTCGTACTTATTACAATGGATTAACATGGATTTCATGATCAGATCAATTGATAATCACTTGGAAATATCAAATCCTTTGAATTATATCAAGTTGTATTTAGATTTCATGTTGAAAGACTTATTAAGGCCTATGGTTTAATATGAAAACTCTTTTGAACATGTTATGGATTAATGAGATGGAACACGGTCGTGTAACACAAATACCATCACGTGATCAATCCATCCAGGTAGTAGCTAATCTATTGATGGGCTTAGTACTTTGAAATAAAACATTAATTCAATATGAAGATTTCATGCCTCAATTTGGGATGATTGAGTGTGTATGGAAGGTATAAAATATGGTTCACTTTTGATCAGATGGTGTAGTTGAGTTGACATTGGGAGTGGAATGCATAATTGAACCAATGGCGTTGAGGAGTACAATAGAAAAGTGGAAGTTTAAGATGACCATTATCTTAGTTAGAAGAAGTATATTTATTTTATTATATGGATAAGTTTACATGAAGTTATTTATAGTGGGTATAGTTAATGTCCTATAGTAACCATCCCACGTCATTTTTATGTTTGGATGATCCATGATTCTTTAACTTTATCTATTCTATTTGTTTCTCGATCAAAGGCATGTTTTGGCACCTGAAACACTTCACACATCCATCACCATCCACACCATAGAATTTTTTGGCCCACCTAGACACCTTCTATGTGTTATAAATTCACAAAAGTCTATATGAGTTTCTATATTAATATAGTATGGTTTTCTGGTTATGTAGGCACTCAGATATGGTTGAGGCAACTCCCACAATGTCATAGTGGATATGGATGGCTAGATCTATATGGATGAAAATTTTTAATCCATAGAATACTTATAATACATATAATAAAAATATGTATACCATGAAAAAAGGGAATGAAGTATGGTTCCTTATAAAAATTTCATCCCAATCCATTTTTCTAATAAATACCACTCCCATGACCTTGATTCAAAATATTTCATTGTTTTCCATATTCTTCAAACATCTCAAGTCATCGATGGAAAATTTTATTTCACACATTTATGGGATGAAATTTTTAAAAGAAAAAAATAATATTTTACAAAAAAAATAAAATTTTAACCCTATATTTTTTAGGCAAAAAATTTTCAAAATTAATGAGAGATGACACCACCTTCAATGTGATTATTCGAAGAATCTCCACACACTTTAAAAATAAATTTTTCAACTTTCACTCTCAAGGGAAAAAATACCAAAAAACATCATGGAGGTGGATTTTTTCCGAACACCATTTCTAATAGGAATACTTTATATGTGGAAACTCTACCATCAATGTAAATATTCTTATATAAAACCCAAATTCCCTATATGGGTAGTTACCTTTTAGGAGAATCATTAATATTCTAAATTTTTTTAGTGTACATGGTGTCTATCTAAGATTACAAAACATTTAAATACTTCTCAAAATTATAAATCTTAATGGACACTTGGTAATATGTATATTAATATCCAATGATAATTGAATCATCATAATTATACATTAAAAATCTATATCTTTCGGGTTATAGATGAATCCTACATAACATTACAGGGTCTTATGTAACTTGAGTAGGTTAATCATTTATATGTAATTGTGAAACCAACTCAAATTCCATCTCAATAACAATTGTTTTATTCTAAAACTTACATATGTTAAAATTTCCTCCCAACAACTCCTTTATCAATAAATTTATTCTCATATAATATAGGAAATCATGTCATAAAAACTTTTCAATTGTCTTTAACAGATCTGAGTTCTCCCTAAACATAACACTGGATCCAACCCATGGAAGGGTCTAAAAGAAATTCTCAATTCCCTCATCCTAGCGACAAGTTACTTGGCATCAAGAACTATCATTGAGAATAGTTTCATCCAAATGTATAATGCACTGAGAAACAACCATGGAATATATATAAACGGTCCAACAATCCTTAAAAGAGTCTGATATGGGAATATAAAATAATTACAAGTTAAAATGGTGCTAAACCCAATTACGTAATCATTAAACAACCAATAACCATGTGAAATTTGTCACTAATTAATTCCCCCCACTTTTCTATCATGGATAAATACCACCTCTTAAAGGTTACATTCATTTAACTAAATCATATAAAATGATATCTACACACAAATGATGGTATGTAAATGTTGTGATAAAACTATCCTAGTAAGATCACAACTGAGTGATAAATAAGAAGACTTTATAAATAAATCCTTTATTCTCATTTAAAAGAAGAAAAATACATGGAATATAGTTTTCATGGTCTATATAAAAACATGTAAATTAAACACCTTAAAATATTTTAAAATGAATTTAAGAATAAATACATTTTAATGAAATTTTTATAAAACAACTTTCCTATTAATTAATTAAAAATGTTTCAGTCGTTTGAAATCATTTAAAAAAGTATCTATATCCAAATAAGGAATAAAAAATTATTTCAAAATGTGAATAAATAAATAAAGAGAGTCCCAAAACACAATATATCTTGTCTAGGAAGGATTCTAATGCCATAGGGAATGTTCATTAATAGTGCACACTAAAATTTCCAATCCTAAAAAACTCCATGTGATGAAGGAGAATCCCAAAACCTGAACCCCTTGATGGAATCATGAAATTTATAGTTTAGTCATATTTTTTATTATGTATCATTTCTAATAAAAACATTACATTACTAGCATGATTATCACAATTTCAACCCCCTCATATATACCCCAGGTTCACATGTGCCCTGCCTTTACAGAGGAAAATAAAAGTGATCAATTTTCATCACCTACCCTTGGAGGCATTTCAATTTCACATACATTGATTTGAGATCATTTCTATTCAAAATACTAAATTCATTGATAATACCTTTTTACCGAAATATCATATTCATTCAAATAAATTTCAATAAAAATACAACATTTTTTGAAATCACATTCCATTAAAATAAAACTGGCTACAAAATAACTTTGCATAAAAATAAAAAATGCTTTAAAACAAAATTCATATAAAAGAACCAAGTAAGAATTAAATTTTATACTAATAAAAAAACATGAACTTTAAATGAACTATAAACCATTTCTTGAATAATTAAAAAAATTATAATTTATGGGCATGCATATTTCATAAGACAAAACATCATTATGAAGTAACCACCTCAAACACTTCCTTGTTTACCATGGTAAATTAAGGATCATTACGATGAGATATGACATGGAAATCACTCAACGTCTACAAATAAATTCATGAAAATTTAAATTCATTTCTACAAAAAAACAATTCAAGACAATAAGATTAAGAACCCCAAAGAATCCCACCCTTTGATACAAATTTATCATGACCTGACTCTTATTATCCCTAAACTGGACACAAGAGTCATCTAATAGAGAGGAATGAAGTGTATTATTGATCCCAAAAGGCTGGTGATATTACCCTTGGAATTAAGATCTATCATTGAAAATTGTTTCCCCCATAATGTCAATTCCAAGGGAAATATAAACTGTTTATATAAAAGAGGGTCAACAAGCCATAACATATTTAGAAAGTGGAACATAAAATATATATAAGCAAAAACATGTGTCAAACTAAAAAATAAACATGAGTACTCAAATGGAAGAAAACCCATCACATTATGAGTTTTTTTACCACTTAACTCCAACACCCTATTGTCATGGATTTGTTCCACCCCCATCAGGTGTGTTACCCTTACCCACTTTAGAGAAAACAAGATCTACAGACACCCAAAGGTATGTGAATGGTTTGAGAAAACATACCTAGTATGATCCGAACCAAGTGTTATGTAATTAGTATTTATAATATAAAAAATTAATGCTCATTTAATAGTTAAAAGGGAATGGAACACAATTTTCAATGTTTATATATTAATGTAAAAATTCGCACCTTTAAAATAGTCTACAGTGACTTTATAAATAAACCCATTTTCAATGCACAGTTAATGAAACCATTTTACATTAAAATATTTTAAAAACTAAATCATTATAGAACATTAAAATACTTCATATATCCAAATAATGAACGAAAATTCATTTCAAAAATAGTATTGTGAGGAACCAATCGGAGTCAACTAGACAAGACACCCAAGTTATCCTATTATTGTTTTGATGGGCAACAAGATAACTAAAACATCTCTCTTAAAAACCAGTACAATACCTAAAACTAGAGTAAAATAAGGAAGTAAAATATATATTAAATATCCATATAGTCCAATCAAAACAAGATGAACAGGTGAGTAGGAATAAAATCATACCAACAAGTCTCTATGGGTCTGATTATCACATACAAACTATCATGAACCGAAGGTAGTGACAACAAGAGACGCCATCATGTGACAAGATTCCATTCCATTTACAAAAATCCTATAAAACATTTTCTACATCTTCCCAAAGGAAGAAGTAGTGTGTGATCACAAAGCCTAGTAGGATACAACCATAGAGACTATACAATGTCTAATATTAAGAATGTATAAGTTTTAGTTTTTAAAAAACATATTTTTAAAAATGATTTTCAAAAATCCAAACCCATTGTTAAATCATTTTAATTTGGTTTTCATAAAATAATTTCATATTCATAATCCCTTTAATATGTGATGTTTAAGTGAATAAATATAAAATCATATCAATGAACTATAATATAAGATATTAAACACACATCCATGAGATAATCCATCATGTGAATCCATGTGACACTACCTCAAGTGAAAACATGTGATCTAAAATCCATGAAAAAATCATCATGAGATAAATAACCATAAATTCCATATTTCAATGTATCAGGAACTATCTTATAGGACTACATACTTTAACTAAAAGATCCCAAACTGGTCATAATTTCGTACCAACCAATATCGAGTCATGCCACAATCCATCGTTATCAAAAAGTAAGCCTAAATGGATCTACACACACTGTGGTCATCTATGTCCCATTCCTAGAACACCCAAGGTTTCCAATGTTTTTGGTTTCTTAAAATCCTTTTAAAATTTATGATAAAAAAATTTAAAACATTTTAAAATCCAACCCAATCTTATTTGGTGTTTGAAAACACATTTTTGAATCCATACCACCATTCAAGATTTCAATCAAACACTTGGTGTGAAAAAATATGTTTATAAAGAAAAACACCATAAAACATGCATCTTTCCCTTATGGGTGGGGGAATGGTTTGTATGCATGGTTATTTTAACCATGATCCAACCATGACACCCCCTCTATCTAAAGGGTTCATGTTTAAGATTGGGGGCTACATAGTTTGAAAAAATTATGATTAAACTATATGACACCCTTGGAAAAAAATTGATACCATGCATTGTTCACTATGACTATAAAATAGTCTCACTAACTATGCTCAAACCATTAAATACATCACTAGATCCTCATAGAGTCATGTCACTTTGTTATAACATGATTACAATAATTGTTCCCCTTGATAGTGTGACTTTCTAGTTTTCCCAAAATTCCCTCATTTTTACTATTTGGTCCTCCAAATATTCTTATACCCCAAAAGATAAAACACAAGTATTGACTAAGGAGTACTTGATACCTCGAGGGAATCTAAATTCTCCAATCCATTAGTTCTTTATTTCCATTAAAAATCCTTAAGATTATGGAACCAGAAAATGAGAAGGCCAATACTATCCCATTTTTATTCTCTCTCCCATGTCTTGTGGCTATCTCATATTCCCTTCCATAGCACCCAGACTAAGGGAATCATTTAACCTTGAAAACCCATATCTTAGTGATCCAAAATCATAACAGGTTTCTCAACAACAGTAGTATCAGTCTCAAGACTAGCATCATCCCATTTAATCACATGGAAAGGATCTATTTGATTCCTCTTCGTCTAGGAAACATTAAACATGTTATGGAGAAATGTGAAATCATGTTTTATTCCCAATTGATATGAAATATTTTTGAGTCTCTACATTATTTCAAAGGGGCCAAGAAACATCAGGGTCAATTTACCCTAATTACCCAACTGGTGATGTTCCATGTATGGTGAAACTCTCAATAAAATACAATCACCAACATAAAACTCTTGCGGAAGATAAAAATGGTTTGCATAATATTTTTGATAGCTCTTTGTTGTGGTTAACATCTTTAGGATCAACTGCACCTTTCTCATTGTCTCTTGAATAAGAATCAGTCCGATCAAGGACCTTACTTCTGGATCTTCCTAGAAAAAGTATATCTAAATGGACACCCATATAAATTTTTTATGGTACACATATTTATCAACACCTAATAACTATTTTTATTGTAAAATTAGAAGAGTCAAATTCCTTTCCCAATACCAACAAAAAACAATCAAACATGCTCTAAGCATGTCCTCAAGAACCTAAATAGCTCTCTGAGTATATTCATCCATATTTTGATGATAATTTGTACTAAATTTAAATCAGTAACCCATTAAGACATTTAAATATTTCGAAAACCTATATTTTAACCACAAGTCCCTACCAGAAAAAACTATATAGGGAACCACATAAATTCTTACAATCTCTTGGGGGTACAAGTCCCCAAGCTATTCCACTTTAATCAATTCCTTAATAGGAATGAAATGTACTGATTTTTTAATTCTATCAATGATCACAAAAATAGAATATATCCCACTTGGATTTAATAGAAAACCAGATATGAGTAAAATGGAAATATCATCCCCCTTACATACCTAAATTGGTAAAGGTTGTAAGAAACAAGTAGGTTTCTAGTGTTCTTACTTAATCTTCTATCAAGTGGGACATCATGAAACAAAATATGCATTCAACCACTTCATACATGGACAACAATACCAAAGTTTCGTGTAATGATACATTTTGTTATCCCTAGTGTGTAAAGACCACTAAGGTCGGTTTCCACTGTCCATCAACTCATACCTCAGAAAAACCAGAACTACCAACCTTCTACGGTATCAAAACAATCCACTGGGAGACCGAGACCACTCACTTGTGGTATCCTCACCATAAATTTTTTTACCTATGCATTGGATCTCAGTTTAAATCACCTTCTCGAGTTTTACTCACCCATCAAAATATGAGTAATATTTCATCAAATCCGAGAACACTTCTCCACCAACCTCTTACAATCCCAATATCATCTTAGTAAAAAGACATATTAGATACCACTCCTCAAAAAATTCCTTCATGGATTGTGTCATTAATTTTCTACTTTATATATCAATATACAGATTACATTTCATAGGTGTGTATGAAATGTAAAAATAAAAAGTATTACGATACTTCACCATGAATCTCTATTGAAAGTTCATAACCCTATGAGTAAAAATATATTTCAAACTATTATAAATAGAAAACATTGTAAAATTATCCCTGAAAATATAGTGATACTAATTTTTGATTGAATTCGTAACTAATTCCAACTCAAGATCATGGGTATAGTTGTTCATCAGATGTGGGCATAACTGGTGAGAGTCATTGTCAACCACAAGTCTACCATATATCAAGACACATCCAAAACCCACACTAGAAGCATCACAGATAACATAATAACCTTAATACAGTCCTAGAATAATCAAAACTCGTTTTTAATTAAACCTCCCCTTCATCTCCTTGAAATATCTTATAAATTTTTCATTCCATTCAAAATTTATACCCTTGTGGGTTAAATCTATCGTCAAAGATGCGCTCTTAGAGAAATCATGAATAAATAGTTTATAATAACCAGCCATACCCAACAGCCTCTAGATCTAAAACACATTTTTGGGCTTCTACCATGAGATAATATATCATGTTTTCTTAGGATCTACTAATATATCCCTCTCATATATCATATTTATTAGAAATTTCACTTCCCTTATTCAAAACTCTCATTTGGGAAGCTTACCATATAGACAATTTCAATTCAAAGTTTGAGGATTGATATCCAAATGGTCTATATACACATC
The DNA here is from genome assembly GCA_963277665.1 of Viscum album. NCBI lineage: Eukaryota > Viridiplantae > Streptophyta > Magnoliopsida > Santalales > Viscaceae > Viscum > Viscum album. Next base: position 912,928,963 of record OY728164.1, on the reverse strand, counting down.
CTCAAACTTGGAGTACACCAATATATCATCCATGAAAATGACAAAAAAATTATCTATGAAGAAATGAATGGTTCAATTATCAAATCCATAAATAATGTTAGAGCATTAGTGATTCTGAATGGAAAAACCAGAAACTCGAAATAACGATACAATCTACTAAATGTTTTCTTATGTTTATCCTCTTATAGAACACTCAATAGGTGGTACCCTGACCAAAGGTCAATATTTAAAAACCAACATTCCCCAACAAGATGGTATAAGAGTTCATCAATCATAGGAAAAGGTTATTTATTCTTAACAGTCACTCGATTCAAAATTTTCTAATCAGAGAATTTTGATGAGACTCTTATATACCTTCTTATAAAAGAGGATAGTAAAATCCTATGGTGACACATTATAATGAATAAATAATTTATCATATTCACCATCAATATAGAATTTATGTTCCACTAACTAATCAGGTTTTATTCAATAAGATGGCGGGGAAATTGGAATCATAAAAAGGAGAAGGTCAATAGAAAAATCAACCACTCTCAATAGTGGTAACCATGAAAAATAATCTTGAAAGATCTCAAGTAATATAAACACCACTATAAGAAGAATTATTCCCAAAAAAAGGGTCAATTAAATCAAGAAACATCTCTAAAAATCGGTATAATATTACACCATTATAAGGATCAACATGCCCCAACCTTCTCAATCTAGAGTTTCACTTTCCCTAAAATACATGAGTGACCCAGTCAAAAGATAAAAATTAATCCTAATGATGATAACAATATATATTGGAATTAATACCAAAAATCCAATATTTTTAATTTATTAGATCAGATATGTCGATATTGGGAACTAAAATTTCACATTTCACCTCATAGTTGGATATCATCACCTGACATGAAAGGGACGTGAAACCTTGTTTGAACCTCTTTCCCAAAGGTGTGGAAAGATCCAAAAAATATGGAATAGGTTTCAAATATAAACCAAACAGGTAAACTAGCTTTCAAGATATAAGATAATGATTATCAATTATATCAAACAAATATATCACCATATAATATGAGATAAACACCATACCTCTAACAGTAGTTGTCCCTACTTCATATTCATCTAGCACATACTCTAGCACTTCAATACATCAAGTCTTAGCCATATGAATATCCCACTTGGATTAGAGATTTGACCCATCACCCATAGAACCATCGATATGATCCTATAATCCCTTGGTGAGAGTTTATCCAGCCTTACTACCCTAGGATAAACATTCACAAAAATGATTTAGATAGAATCATAATCTGTAGTGATGATTGTTCATAGGATCATCCATATAGTTATTATTGGTATGACCATGAATACTACACTAATAGAAAACTAACTATTTCTTTCTTGAATAATCCCTTAAAACAGTTCCAAAAGAAAAAGCAATAACCATTTCAATTCCTTTTCTGGCGAGAAGACACACCCAGGCTAACAAATGCACCAACTGAAATTCAATCTAAAACTGTATTTCTAGTTATTTTTACCTTATAAAAAGTTTCTTTGTTTAATAAATCCATGATGGTAAAAAGGAACCTAAGAATCAATATTGACTGAATATTCAGCCTCATTCCTAACTCAAACCTACATGTATTTACGTACTCATTTATGACTAGATCTTATTCAATATACACAAACTCGGAAAAAAAATGTGGAATAATCTAGAATAGTATGTTCCCCTTGATATGTGGTCAGAAACGCTGAGGTATCCACCACACATAACATCTTGGGGTAAACCTATTGACTTAATATTTTCTATAATGTAGTCCAGGTAATTTTCATGTGTATTTTAGAATGTATGATAGATCGCCACCATCTCTTTACAAGTCCCTTGAGTATGTTTGTTGAAAAACTCACCTTAGATTCCTAATGAGTATTCATTAATTTAGTGATCCTCTTGATCCACATAATTTAATCCTCAAATTATTCGGTTAATTTATCACTATAGAATAGGAGAGGATGTTACTTAGTGAACATTGGTCTATGATCCACCACACATCTAGGGTTTCTAACACCCACATGTTCCATAGTTTGAATTACATGGATTATTACTTCAACGAAAGAAGGTTCTATTGGAGGAATCTCCTATGGATCCGAACTCAAAAATTCATCTATTGAATTTTTAAGAGCTATCTATAGAGGAATCATATTTAAATTACAAGATAATGACCAGTCATCCCTGAAGCATGTTCACATATCTTAGGACCAACATTAATAATTCATGTATATACTTTAAAACATAAAGAACTTAATGCAATCATGAATTATATAAATGAGGAAAAAATATTTTATAAGTAAAATTTACATTTAAATAAACTCCCTATATAGTTTGTTCAAATGACCTCAAACTCCAAGTCTCGAACGTGTTAAAAAATTTCTTACAACCCATGGTAACTTGTGTTCAGACCTAAAAGTGAGTTGGCTAGGAACCCACTTTCACTTACTACCCGAATTCAAAAGGTCCAACATCCTATCTACACAAGATATAGATCCACACAAGAGATGTGTTAACACACTTCAAGCTAATAATCCCTATGAAACTATTATATAATGAACCATCACGATTAAACTAGATAGGTCACCTAAGTTGGACCATCTTGGTGCTGAGGTGATGATAGATAACCAAAACAAGTCTAATATAATCCAAAATAATAAATACAACTAGAGTACAATGTCAGTGAAATTTATACATCTAATATATATATATATAATATATGAAAATCCATATAAACTAGAATTTATGGATAAAAAAAGACCAATAAGTCTCCATGTGACCAATACACACCTCTAAACTTCCCAAACAAAAGGAAGTAACAACAAGAGAAGCCATAATGATACAAGATTCCATTCACTCTACCTGAATTATAAAAAAATTATGACTTCCCAAAGTAAAAAAATAGAGTTTCATCACAAAACCCTCTAGGATTCCACCACAAATTTTATAAAAGTTCTATTATTAATAATTCAATAGTTATAGATTTAATAACATAAATGGTTTTAAAAAGTATTTTAACAAATCCAAACCCATTTATAAATAATTTTTCATTCATTTCCATAAAATGCTTTTATATTAAAAATTCAATGAATATAAAAGTTATAAGTGAATAATAAAATCATATTCATAAACCATAAGGTATGAATGTAAACACACATAAATGAAATAATTAATCAAACAAATCCATGTGATACAAACTCATGTAAAAACATGTGAACAAGAATCTAAGAAAAAATAAATCATGTGATAAATAAGAATAAATTAAAAGGTATAATTTATTGATCCATAGACTATGGGAATACATACTAGACATAAAATATCCTAGAATAGGAATAAGTTGGTAAGAACCCATATAGATTATTTACATATTCCATTGATATCACAATGTTACCCCTAGTGGTTCCACGCACACTATGGTCACCTATATGAAATTCATGACACTCCCACAGATCCCAATGTACCAATTTGACAAAATACAATTCAAAACCATTACCATAATTTATAAAACATTTTAAACCCCAATACATTCTGATTCAGTTTTTGATAACCAATTTTTGAATCAGAACTACCGTTCAAGAATTTAATTAAACACTTTGTGTGATAAAATCTACTTTTAAAGAATACCCCATTTAAAAGTACTCATCTTTCAAGTAAATAACTTGAAAACAAAAATAACTTAAATTAAATGAGTAACCCAAATAATTTTGTTAAGAAATATAATAAATTCATATAATTAACCCATGTATTGAAACATATACCACAAAATAAAGGTAGAATAATTCGACCTCAAAAACAAAGATCGAGTAAGAAAAGATTAGGTAATCATAATCCTTGATACATAAAAAACAACATCAGTCCACAATAAAACCCATTAGATCCATCATCACACCCTAATTGGATTCCATCAAGATGAGAGGAGAGTAGATCTAGCATAGATATACAAAGAAGATGAAAACTGAATCAAAATCACAGCATACCTCGATTAGATCCATAAAGAACGAAGGGATTAAACCTATAATTCATGGTTAAATAACTACAAAGTAATATTAAAAGTATAGAATGGTTAAAATGATATTATTACATGATTACATGTTAAAATAACAAAGGGTAAAGGGTAAAATCCAACATTTTTTGAGTTTAGAGGGCAGTCTCATGGTTTCCTAGAGGAGGCCAAATGGTTAAAATAATCATGCACCTTAGAAGTGTTCCCCTACACCTTATTCTAGGTGGGGGAATGGTTTTTCATCATGTGTATTTTAATAATTCACTAACACCTCAACCCCTATATTCAAAGGGTTCATTATTTTCACTTGGGGCTACATGGTTTGGGAAAACTATTTTCACACCATGTGACACCCCTGGACAACCACCAGACACCTCATACTATTCATTGGGCATGTCTCATGGCTTGAAAAACTATGATCAAACCATGAAAAATATACTTGGAAACTCATAGAGTCATGCCAAAAATTTATCAAAAGGTTAAAATAACATTACTCTATAATCATGCACCATTCCAATTTTCACCGGATTCCCTTATTTTCAGCCATTGATCCCCCAAATATTTTCAAACACTATAAGAGGAAAATCAACACTATATTACAGCATAATTATAACTAGAGGGAATCACAAGCAACAACATGGAAATAGATTCCTATGATACAATAGGTCCAGGATATATAATACACCCACACATTCTTGAAAGGTCATGAATAGTGTTCCCAACAACTTTGTAGATCGAAAAATGAAAAGGGTGGGAAGACCGCCACAATAAGTAAATCTCCATGATGGTTCTATGAGATCCATAATTTAGTTATAGTTATATTTATATATACATGTTATGAAAATAATACCATCCCAAATATGTTTTTAAAAATTATAACCACATTCTACGTACCCAAGGATTGAATGTGCTCTACCTATAATAAGGCCAATCAATTCAATACAGTCAACATTAATTTCCTACACTTGTAGGCCTTTTATTTCCATATTCCATTCTTTAAAACCATTTCTCATCAAAATACCACATTCTTGTAAATAATTTTTAATCAAAAGATTATATGATTTTAAATCACTTTTTATTACAATATAAAATTCTATGAAATAATATTATATTAAAATTTAACATTCCTTGAAATCCATTTCCATCCATGTAAAACATGATTTGATTTCAATTTCCATCAACAAAACCAGTGGATAATTCCATTTTATAAAAATATCCAAACATGAAAATTTCAGGAAATATAATACATTACATTTGTAAGGACCCAGCCTTAAAACATTACTTAATATTGAATTTAATGAATAATTCACATTGAGGATCTTTTCAGGTTAAGAGTTTTAAATAATTAGATTATAACTATTAAATATCAAATATTACAAAGTAGACACATCGACTCAGCTTCCATTTTCTTCCCCAAAAAAATAAACTCCTGAACAAAAGAGTCATGTCTAGTTTTTTGTTTTAGACAGCATAAAATTTCCTTGATCCCATACCTGACCCTATTCCACTTTATGTCCTGTGAAAAACATTTCAAAAAAACTTGGGATTAGAATAAAAAGCTCAATAAGGGATACAAAGAGGGAAAATTGTTAGTTTTCAAACACATCAAGTAAACCAGGAATACATTATCATAGGTAATACTTTTCACCTTTATGAAGTAGTAAATACTCTTCACTAAATAAAAGATCATTACTTATCCTTTTGTAAAAAAGATTACCATAAAACCCGTATAAAGAACACATAACATATAAAGGTAACTTGGGACATTAACATACTTAAATGGAATAACCATACGGTCGACTTCCACACATATCACTTAATGGAATAGCCATACGGCCGACTTCGATACCCAATGCATTGGAGGTTATAACGTAACCAGCAGTCCGGGTATTCATAGCACCACCCGTTATATGGTTTATCACGTAACCACCCGTCAAATGTCCAAGTACCATTATAAAATCATAAGACATAAAACAAATATATTGGAAAGAAAACATTTCCACATTTCGATCACAATATATCACTTAAATATATTGAAAAAACAAATCCATTAAAAAACCATTTTTAATAAAAAACTACATAAAAGAGTATATGGTATTTATTTCATTTTAAAAACATTACGGCTTGTTGAGGAAACCAAAGATCAAATAATACTCGTGGTGGCGGAAAAGGTTGTTGTCACCGCATACGTTAAAAGAAACATTCCTTTTTTCAGTTTAGTAAAACGCTTCGAAGAAAAAGATTCCTTTTGAATAAAATTTAAAAGTAAAAGGGGTTTATACACCATATAAAAGAAAGTTGTGTATAGAACGAAATATGCCTCAATGAAAGGAGATTGAGACGAAGTCCCTTACAAAGACGGTATCCTTAGATTAAGGATAAAGCAATTACATAATTTATGTGTGACAAATATAAATACACCAAATATAAGTGGATATTAAGTGTAAAACAATCAGAGTCATTCACACATATTCATAGCATGACATGTTCAAGGAGTAAAAGTTTAGCCCAAAGGATTGAAATTGAGTTAAGAGGTTCCTTTGCAAAAATCTGACAGCCTAACGGCGTCACATTAAAATTCATAAAATTAGTTGATGAGAGAGAAAATGGTATCTCATCACTTGGACAAAAAATTTACATCAATAAGGATATAGAAAAACATATCCCCTCATAAAAATATTTAATTAAAATACCTAACAAAAATAATTCTTTTAAAAAGAGGAGGGTGAAAGGTTCCCTTACCGATTTGGGTAACTTTTATAACATACACCCAATGAAAGAAGGACCATAAAAAATTGATGTAAATACCCAAAAATGAAATTATATTACACAAAGACTATAATAATGGGAAGTAAATACACCAGTCAAAGTAAATGGTGGAAAATGTATCATAAATCTCATAGGAATAAAAGTGAGATGAAAAATTCATTAAGAAAACTTGACAACCTAACGACGCCACTTAAAACATCAAAAAAATTGATTTACGAGATCAAATAGGGTCTCTAATAATATTAACATAAAAATTACAGTATGAGTCATATAAAATAACATCCCCAAACATAAGAAAGAGGAGCTTAAAGTAAGTGACATAAAAGAGAGTACTTAAAAAGAAAGAGAGAGGTAGGATCCCTTATCTGATGTCTGACTTTCCTTGTTCGTTTCTTTATATTCATGAATAATAAACATTGGTCAATTTATAATTGCTTAAGGACCTACTATAAATATTATTATTCAGTTAACATCACATATTATAATGTTGTAATAATTTGTTAATAATGTGAGTTCATATGAGACGTTTTGGTCGATGTTTGGTACATGAGTCAAAATTGAACTTGTTGGAAAAGAATTTTCCACGAAGTTATAGGTACATCATCTATAGAATATTATTAATAATTTAAATATCATATATATCCATTATATATTCATTTTATACTATTCTATAATATTTGGAGATAAAAAATTAAATGCACCATTCATGGAGACGGGAGGTCGTACGTACGCATGAAAGCTACATTCATTTCTTTGTCATAATAATGGAATTAAAACTAAATGAGAGATATATATATTATGATTCAAGAATTAAATCCATAATTTAAATGTAATATATGACATATATATCCATTATATATATGTACTTATAATATTACATAACATTTGGGGATAAGAAATGAAATGTACCATTCATAGAGACGGTAAGTCATACGTACGCTTGAATGCTACTTTGATTTATTTTTTTTGTATTCAATGGAATGAAATAATAATGATATAAAGGTATATTATAATTACAGTAGGATATCATATGTAATACCATTAATTACATCCTTTATAAGTCCCACATATGGCATTAATGAATCAAATCACTTTGCTGGGGTCGTAGTCCGCACTTCCTAAAATGAAGATATCACGTTTACCCGTAATGAAAACCATAAATGTATGCCATAAATGAAAAATAAATAAGCTTAAATAATGCATAAAAATATTATATATCATATATAATTATAGTGACATCTTAATGGCCACCTTTGAAGGTGTTAAAAGAATATTGAACAATCATCATTTCGTGATGCAGTAATTCGCCATCCATAGAAACAATATGTTATTTAACCATTAGATGGAGGTGTGTGGAAGTGTAGCTCGATTCATTCTTATAAAAACATCCTAGTACATTGAATATACTTTTGTTTTTACAAAAAAAAGTGTTTAGGGGGTTGGAGAAGCAAAATAAAACAAAATAACACAAGTGAAGACATTACCTTAAAACCGGGTAACTCTTTTTGATTTGAGGCCAAAGGCTTCATTGGAAAGGATTATTCCCAAAGTGAGGCTTCTATTAGTAATATATGGATGTGGAGAGACAAAATGAGCATATTTTGGACGATATAATGGCTTGAGATGTGTTGGTAAGGAGGTAGAGGTGGGGGCCTCTTATAAGAGGAAAGAGGGGCACTCTTGGAATGTCATAAAATATTACTTTATTATAAAATTATTTTTCTAATTTTAAGGGTCCCAAATGGATATATTTAGAGGATAAGGTGATAAGGTTTTTAAATCCACCCATACAATAGGTTTGTGAAAAGTTTAAGACTTATATTTTACCATATATTCTCATTTTATTTAAATCGTTCATTTATGAGGTAATCACTGCACCATCATGGTGTCATAAATAAATTAATTTATATAATATCTAAAAATTATAAAAAAATTATCATGATGTAGGAAATATTTTTATCTTTCTAATTAATATTTATAGTAAAAAATATGACTTGTATAACCCCAAGTAAAAATTGTTTTAGTAAAACAATACATGTTTGTGACATTTTAATTTTAACTTTAAATAAAAAGTTATTAATATCATTTTCCTACCAAAGTGGCTCCATGGGGTCCCCAAGTTGACTCATGGATTCTCTTGGTCATACATGACTCATCCAATAATGTTAGGACATTTTTCAAGGTCATTTCATACTATTATAACATTATCTTTACCTTAAATTACACTAATTACCTTTAATCGCGATTAATAAAACTTAAAGTTACTATTCACCAAAAAAAATATTTTAATCCCATTGAACCACATCTCAAATCCTAATGAAAACCATGTATGTCTGATTTTTAGAAATTCAAATCATATAAGTGGTAACGTTTCATTTAAACAAAAAATCAGTTTTTTAACTACCACGTAGTGGTTTCACTATTCATCAAAAATTGAAGTTTTTCAGAAAAATACCAAAAATTCACCCTAAGCTATATCTGATATTTAGAATTCAAAAATGATTCCTATTTTACAAAATTCAAAAAATATAAGTTTCCATAATTAATTTAATAATTAATTCCCATTGTCAAAACAAATAGCGTGTTTTTAAGAAACAATATCAATTAAAAGATTGACACTAGTTTAAGTCCAATTTCAAAGTAAAATTAATTCCAATGACCACAATTGGATTATATGGTAAAAATATATTCCAATTTAATTTTAAAACCAATTAAAAAGATGATCTAATAATATAAATAAATTATATTAAAAGAAGTTTTGAATTAAAATACAACATTTTTCACGTATTCATTAAAAATGTAATTTATCAAAAAAAATAACAAAAACCTGCACAAAGTATATTTTGATATCCCGATTCTAAAGAAGAATTTTATTTGGTCCAATATAACATATAATATTGTCAACAAGTGGATTTAAAATGGGTTCGCCATCAAAAGGCGGTTAATCGACCTTTTAAATAATATTAAAATATTTACGTATAAAATTGGATTCATTCGCATTTTAAGCCTCTAACATTTACTGGATAAAAGTAAAAAAATTTGACAAAAATATATAATCATTTTGTAGTTAGTTCTTTTCATTCCCACTATTCCAATTGCTAGAAGTTATCTATCATTTAAAATAATATTATTATATTATTAGAGTGCAACGTAAGATTTCAAAAAAACTCATTGTTGTGTATTGGGTATGTCATCGAGCATAGCATTCCCTTTAAATTAATATTAACATTTTATTCACAAATTTGGATAAATATGAAAAGTTAATATTCTTTATTTACCAGGGATGTTACACCCTTCCCCCCTTTTGGGAATTGCGTCCTCGCAATTTTTAAATTTGGGCTTGGAAACTTCATTGAATGTCCCACATCGGATCAAGAGTCAGTAAAACTATAACTTTAAAAAAAAGAGAAGTAAAAAGGCCACCCCTGTTAACACATACTAGGATTCCATGTAGGAAAACATGGACATGGATGAGAAAACAAAGGGTCATGTTCTGATGGAGAGTGATAGAAAACATGTTTAGGAGAAAGTTAACCACCAGAAAATCACAAACTTGTGATGGGTTAAACGGTATTTTATTCCCGAGTAGGAAAAATTAGAAGACAACATTTTTGTTTTAAGTTACATTTCATGATGGAATTTATTTATGATCTTAACTAAAACATAAGGAAACATACTTACTTTTCATGTTGACTTTCAACTTTTACTACATTTCTTACACAAACTGATAGTTTCTCCAAAAGACGAGTTTTTAGGATGACTTGTACACACTATGAGCGCTATAATCAACTTCTTGAGAATAAACTAATCCACAAAAGATAACTATATATTTTCCATTCCTTTAGACCTTAACCAAAACCAAAACCAAAAAGTTTAGTACAAGATCAGATAATCCCAAAACGGATAATTTTTTACCAAAAGAAAAACTACTCATAATCTCCAATATTTGTCAAACAGTACACAAAGTTCAACAAAGACCGTTCAATAAACATGTATCCACAAAATTCTTCAAAGTAATAAAAACTAAGATTGAAACCCAAATCTCTATAGGATTTAATCACATCGCCTTCCAAGATAAATCTTAACATTTATCTCCAAATAACATCAGCTTCTCTTAAAGTCTCGTTTTGAAAAGTAATTATCCTAATCACATATCCTCCATGATAGGTTAATCATTTCCATAGATAACCCAAAATAAACTTACTCTTGATTCATAAAATCATCTAACTAAAAAGAATAAGTCAAACTAACTAGGGACTTCACGTAGTCTAGTGGTAGGCGATAAATACCAGTCGCACTTTGGTTGTGGGTTCGATTCCCACAGCTTTGTCTGACACAACAGGTTGTCACACGGTCTATGTGTTGTCCTTTTTCCAAACCATATAATTCTAAAAACATTCCCCAAAAAGAGATAAAATCATCAAAAATAACCATAACATAATTTGACCTCAATTTTATCTCATGCCTTTCATTTTACATCATAACATATAGTAACCCATAATTACCTCAAAAGTAAGGATCATATAAACCCAAATGGTTATTTATAACTATTTCCACAAAAGAACAGATAGCTATTCCTTGAATAAAATTTTCATATATCAAACATCAGGGTTACACATACTATAAAAAGTCTTCTAATGTAACCCCATCATCAAAAGAGACTTAATACTTTTAAGAATTTCACCATAACTCTTGAAGCCCTTATATGTTGACATCTTACTCATTCAACATTCTTCATGATCCATTAACCATTCCTTTACAACTTATTCTGAAATACTTCTTTCCTAAAAAACAAATCATGAATCATATCCTAGAATTCCAAAATAGGAAAACAAATGTTAAGAAATAATCCATACCTTTGATTGGTCATTGTCAGTTTCTTCAACCTCAATAAGAATGGAATTAGGTATTGGTAAATGAATATTTGTAGGATCTTGGTGATCCAATTCCCGAAACTTCTTCATAGGACATGTGTTTGCATAATGACCATGCACACCACATTTAAAACATTCAATTGATCCCTCAGAATGAACTTATTTCCCTCTCCTTGAGTCAACTGGATGCTTCCTTTTTCCATGGTAGGTTCTTTCTTTATGACCTTCATTGCCACATCTATAGCATATTTCTGTCCCTTTGAAACATTTTCCAAGGTGTTTCTTTCCACATCTTTTACACATAGGTTTTTGAACACACTTACCTTTATGATTATTACATGTAGTTCCGTAGGGATTTGTTTCTCGCATATATGATGCCTTATAAAAATCACCAAGGTTTAGGTGGTCAATCATTACTCCAGATAGTTGGTTGAGGATAAAAACAAGAGTTCTCATTGCAGCTCCCATATCATTCAGTTGCTCGCTCAAAAAATTGTCACAATTTCCATCACATCCAATGTTACTTTGGTGCCTGCTAGATCCAGCCATTTACTAAAACCAAATAGGTCAATGTGAGAATATCAGTAAAATCATCATATAATAATGAGGAAGTTAAACACTAATATATACTTATCCATGTTTTCTCAAACTAATTATAACTTTCAAAAAAACAATGACTCCATCTAATATACTACCCATTGTGGGTATACACAACTTGTCACTTATTTTTAAGCAACACTCTAACCTCTAAATTTATCTAAACCGACCTTTGATACCAACTGTAAGGACACAGCCTTAAAACATTACTTAATATTGAATTAAATGAATAATTAAAATTGAGGATATTTTCAGGTTTAGAATTTTAGATAATTAGATCATAACTATTACATCTCAAAGATTACAAAGTAGACACATCTACTCAGCTTCCATTTTTTTCCACAAAAAAATAAACTCCTGAACAAAAGAGTCATGTATAGTTACTTGTTTTAGACAGCATGACATTTCCTTGATCCCATCCTTTACCCTATTCCACTTAATGTCCTGTGAAAAACATTTCAAAAAAACTTGGGATGAGCATAAAAAGATCAGTAAAGGATACGAAGATGGAAAATTGTTATTTTTCAAACACATCAAGTAAACCATGAATACTTTATCATAGGTAATACTTTTCACCTTTATGAAGTAGTAAATACTATTCACTTAATAAAAGATCATTACTTACCCTTTTGTAACCAAAAGATTACCATAAAACTCATATAAAGAACACATAACATATGAAGGTAACTTGGGACATAAACATACTTAAATGGAATAACCAAACGGTCGACTTCCACCCATATCACTTAATGGAATAGCCATACGACCGACTTCCATACCCAATGCATTGGAGGTTATAACGTAACCACCCATCCTGGTATTCAGGGTACCACCCGTCATATGGTTTATCACGTAACCACCCGTCAAATGTCCAAGTACCATTATAAAATCATAAGACATAAAACAAATATAATGGAAAGAAAACATTTCCACATTTTGATCACAATATATCACTTAAATATATTGACAAAACAAATCCATTATAAAAACCATTTTTAATACCAAAATACATAAAAGATTATATGGTATTTATTTCATTTTAAAAACATTACGGCTTGTTGAGGAAGCCAAAGACCAAATAATACTCACGGTGGCACAAAAGGTCGTTGTCACCGCGTACGTTAAAAGAAACATTCCTTTTTTCGGTTTAGTTAAACGATTCATAGAAAAAGATTACTTTTGAATAATATTTAAAATTCAAAGGGGTTTATACACCTTATAAAAGAAAGTTTTGTATAAAACGAAATATGCCTCAATGAAAGAAGATTGAGACGAAGTCCCTTACAAAGACGGTATCCTTAGATTAAGGATAAATCAATTACATAACTTCTGTGTGACAAATATAAATAAACCCAATATAAGTGTATATTAAGTGTAAAACAATCAGATTCATTCACACATATTCATATAATGACATGTTCAAGGAGTATAAGTTTAACTCAAAGGATTGAAATTGAGTTAAGAAGTTCCTTTGCAAAAATTTGACAGCCTAACGGTGTCACATTAAAATTCATAAAATTAGTTGATGAGAGAGAAAATGGTATCTCATCACTTGGAAATAAAATTTAAATCAATAAGGATATAGAAGAATATATCCCCTCATAAAAATATTTAATTAAAATACCTAACAAAAAGAAGTCTTTTAAAAAGAGGAGGGTGAAAGGTTCCCTTACCGATTTGTGTAATTTTTGAAACCTACACCCAATGAAAGAAGGACTATAAAAAATTAATGAAAATACCCAAAAATGAAATTATATTACAAAAATACTATAATAATGGGCATTAAATACACCAATAAAATGAAATTGTGGAAAATGTAGCATAAATCTCACGGAAATAAAAGTGAGATGAAAATTTCCTTACGAAAACTCGGCAGCCTAACGATGCCACTTAAAACTTCAAAAACATGGATTTACGTGATCAAATAGGGACTCTCATAATATGAACATAAAAATTACATTATGAGGAATATAAAAGAACATCCCCTAACATAAGAAAGATGATCTTAAAGTAAGTGACATAAAAGAGAGTACTTAAAAAGAAAGAGAGAGGTAGGATCCCTTACCTCAAGTCTGACTTGCCTTGTTCGCTTCTTTATATTCCTGAATAATAAACTTTGGTCAATTTATAATTGCTTAAGGACCTCATTTAAAGATTATTATTCAGTTTATATCACATATTATAATGTTTTAATAATTGGTTAATAATGTGAGTTCATATCGGACGTTTTTGTCCATGTTCGGTACATGAGTCAAAATTGAACTTGTTGGAAAAGAATTTTCCATGAAGTTATAGGTACATCATCTCCATAATATTATTAATTATTTAAATATCATATATATCCAGTATATATTCATTTTATACTCTTCCATAACATTTGGATATAAAAAATGAAATGCATCGTTCATGGAGACGGTAGGTCGTACGTACGCATGAACGCTACTTTCATTTCTTTGTCATATTAATGGAATTAAAACTAAATGAGATATATATATATTATAATTCCAGAATGATATACATATTTTAGATGTAATATATGACATATATATCCATTATATATATGTACTTATAATAGTACATAACATTTGGAGATAAGAAATGAAATGTACCATTCATGGAGACGGTAAGCCGTACGTACGCATGAACGCTACTTTCATTTATTTTTTTTGGATTCAATGGAATGAAATAATATTGATATAAAGGTATATTATAAATCCATTAGGATATCATACTTAATACCATTAATTCCGTCCTTTATACGTCCCACATATGGCATTAAAGAATCAAATCACTTTGAGGGGGCGGTAGTCCGCACTTCCTAAAATGAAGATATCACATTTACCCATATTGGAAACCATAAAGGTATGCCATAAATAAAATATACAGAATCTTGAGGAAAACATAAACATATTTTATATCATATATAATTATAGTGACATCTTAATGGCCACCTTTGAAACTGTTAAAAGAATATTGAACAATCATCGTTTCGTGAGACAGTAATTCGCCATCCACAGAAACAATATGTTATTTAACCATTATACAGAGGTGTGTGGAAGTGTATCTATAATCCTTCTTATAAAAACATCCTAGTACATTTAATATACTGTTTTTGTTACAAAAAAATGAGTTTAGGGGGTTGGATAAGTAAAATAAAATAAAAGAACACAAGTGAATACATTACATTAAAATCGGGTAACTCTTTTTTATTTGAAGCCAAAGGCTTCCTTGGAAAGGATTATGCTCATAGTGGGGATTCTAGGACTAAGAGAAGGATGTGGAGAGATGAAATGAGCAGATTTTGGCCGATCCAATGGCTTGAGAGGTGTTGGTAAGGAGGTAGAGGTGGGGGCCTTTTATAAGAGGAAAGAGGGGCACTCTTGGAATGTCATAAAATATTACTTTATTATAAAATGATTTTTCGGATTTTAAAGGTCCAAAATAGACATATGTCTAGGATAAGGTGATAAGGTTTATAAATACACCCATTAAATAGTTTTGTGACAATTTTAAGACTTATATTTTACCCTATCTTCTCATTTTATTTAAATCGTTCATTTATGAGGTAATCACTGCATCATCACGGTGTCATAAATAAATTAATTTATTTAATGTCTAAAAATTATAAAAAAACTATCATGATGTAGGAAATATTTTTAGATTTCTAATGAATATTTATAGTCAAAAATATTACTTTTATAACCCAATGTTAAAATTGTTTTAGTAAAACAATACATGTTTGTGACATTTTAATTTTAACGTTAAATATAAAGTTATTAATGTCATTTTCCTGCCAAAGTGGCTCCATGGGGTCCCCAAGTTGACCCATGGATTTTCTTGGTCGTCCATGACTCATAAAATAAGGATAGGACATATTTCAAGGTCATTTCATATTATTATAACATTATCTTTACCTTAAATTACACTAATTACCTTTAATTGTGATTAATAAAACATAAAAGTTACTATTCACCAAAAAAAAATTTAATCCCTTTGAACCACATTTTACATCATAATGACAAACATGTATGTTGGATTTTTGAATTTAAAATCACAGAAGTGGTAAAGTTTCATTTAAACGAAAAATCAGTTTTTTAACTACCACTTAACTGTTTCACTATTCATCAAAAATTGATGTTTTTCAGAAAAATACCAAAAATTCACCCTAAGCTATATTTGATATTCCAAATTAAAAAATTATGAATATTTTAAAAAAATAAAAAAATATAAGTTTAATTAATTAATTTAATAATTAATTCCCGCTGTCAAAACAAATAGTGTGTTTTTAAGAAACAATATCTATTAAACGATTGACACTATTTTAAGTCCAATTTCAAAGTGAAATTAATTCCAATGACCACCATTGGATTAAATGGTAAAAATATATTCTAATTTAATTTTAAAACCAATTCAAAATATTATCTAATAATATAAATAACTTATATTAAAAGAAGTTTTGAATTAAAATACAACATTTTTCACTTATTCATTAAAAATGGACTTTATCAAAAAAAATAACAAAAACCTACACTAAGTAAATTTTGATATCCCGATTCTAAAGAAGAATTTTATTGGGTCCAATATAACATATAAAATTTTCAACAAGTGGATTTAAAATGGGTTCTCCATCAAAAGGCGGTTAATCGACCTTTTAAATAATATTAGAATATTTACGCATAAAATTGGATTCATTCGTATTTTAAGCCTATAACATTTATTGGATAAAAGTTAAAATATTTAACAAACAATTATAATAATTTTTTAGTTATTTCTGTTCATTCCCGATTTTCCAACGGCTAGACGTTATCTATCATTTAAAATAATATTATTATATTATTAGAGTGCAACGTAAGATTTCAAAAAAAACTCGTTGTTGCGCATTGGGTAAGCCATCGAGCATAGAGTTCCCTTTAAATTAATATTAACATTTTATTCACAAATATGGATAAATATGAAAAAGTAATATTCTTTATTTACCAGGGATGTTACAACATTAATAATTAAAAAATCAATTTATAAAGATTGAGAATGAATAGTTCATAAGATTGAGACTCATTATGAATCCACCCACCTAAACACTTGGTATTGCATATAGAAAATTAGGATCCTCAAGAAAAACAATAGAAGGTTCTAATGAAGAAATAAAAAAACCCTTAACCAAACATCAAAAATTGAAAAAATTGTATTAAATTAACCCTCATCTGATACTACCTTTGGGGAGAATGAATCTAGAATGATATGGGGAAATGATCAAGGGATTATGAAAAAATATCACATAATAAAATAACTCTTGATGATCTAGGAATAAACTCCTCCAAAACAACACCATGATTGAAAAAACTAGACAATCATGCAAGGAATAGGCTCCAAGGATTGAGACTGGTCGAATACATGATAAACAATGGATTAAATCAACTTGAACCACATGAGAGAAATTAATTTTATAGCATGCCAGAATGGTTCACAATGTGAAATATAGATCCATGTTGTGTATCACTTATATGTGTCCAGCTGAAGAAAAGAACAAAATCATATAAATAAAAAAAAATTATCCACCTCAATAGGATAAAAAAGTGAAATGATTTTAACATTGTGAATCATATGGCCTATCAAACAAAACTATTTCCTAGATTTATTTATGGCATGGACATATGGTTCATGTCCTAAACCAACTAAGATGTAAGTTAGTTGGATAGCCCTAAATATGCGTGGTGGGAAACTCAGTTCATTTTTTGATCTTATTGAGGAAGATAATTTTATGATTTTAATAATTTAGTTGTTTTATTCAGCCCAAAATATAGAAGGGGTTGACAATGTGAATTCATATTTCATGTTGTGAACCCGATGGCCCAAATATATAATTTTTTTCTCAATATATGGTTTAACTTGATTTAATCACTTGTTTCTCCAATATTCAACTTGTCTAGATCCTTGTAGAATCTCCATTATGTTCTTGGAATTTTACCTTCATATATTCTCTACTTTATATTATCTTCATCCGAGAAATTAATAGGTTCTCACAATATGTGATTTTCATCATAAGATATTGAACTTTTCAACATATTCTTAATGATTATTTCTTACTAATGTTAATAGTATCTTAACCTTCATTCAATATAAATGTTTTGATTTGTGAATTGGGTTTTAGGTCTCTATTTATTCCTTAGTGACATCTCTAACTTTGGTATAAGGATCTTAATCAGTTGTTAGAGATACCATGTATTTTTAGTGGATAGTTTTTTAACAATCCTTTTTCTTATGATCTATTCATGAATTCTCTTACTAAGTGGGCATTTTTAAATAAGTAAAATCATTTTTTATACATCATAAAATGTTTATATTTTTATATTTTTAGAAAATAGAATTATCACTTGTTTTAATTGAAGGAATGTGATTTCATATCATTTTTTTATTGGTGGAAAGTGATTCTAAGTCATGTTATATTTTATTAGAATGTTATTTAAAATCATTATATATTATGAGGGAATGTGATTTCAAATAATATATTTTTTTGATGAAAAATGATTTCAAAACATGTTGTATTTTGATGAGAAATGTTTTGAAAGTATATAATTTGAAATTTAATAGCTTCCAATGCTAGGTGATAAATGTTCATTGATTTGAATGTATTAGCCACAGTATAGGTAGATGAAATGTGACCCTGGGGTATATGGGAGGGGTTATAATTAAGAAAATAATACTTGGAATTGTATGATTTTATTATCAATGATATATGACTAAAACTCAAAATAAACTATATATTTCATGACATAATCATGGGGTTCACTTATCATAGTGTTCTTCTATGCGTTTTTGTTTGTTGTATTTGGAACCTCAGGTGCACGCTAGTCATGGTTTTTCATTATGGTGTGAATATCCTAGCTATCCCATAACTATTATATCCCAAAATACTATTTTAATGTTTCTTCTCATTATTAAATTATTGTTTTAATATGATTTGGATATATAATCTATTTGAAATTTATTATAATTATTTAAGAAAATTAATTCATTAAAAGGTAAATGCATTCAATAATTATGCTTTATAAATTGGTTTAGTTGGAAAGGCACTATAAACTATTTTATAGGGGTGAGTTTTCATGTTTTGATCTAAATAGTGGTAATTTAATTTAATTCTTTTCTCTTCATTAAATGTGAATAAGTGGAATATATTATAAAGGATTATTATAAAACCCAAAGTTGGGATACCATGAGTATTGTTTTCACCCACCTTTCACATACCATTGGGTGTGTGTGCATCTTGTTTTATCTAATGAAGGTAAGTATAAGGAACCTAATGGAGATAGTAGGTATCCATGATAATGTGGTTTGGTAGTATGGTGGTGGTTTTTCTACCATTTGAGTAATTTGGTTTATCTATTTTGGTTTGGAAGATGTTTTTCCTTGTGATTTTTTATCTTTATCTATATAACTTTGTCATGTATTATTAACTCTCTTTTATATATTCCATTCTTATTTCTATTGAAAATACCTTTATGGGAAAAAAATGATAGTTATCGATTCTCAGGAGCTTGTCACTCGCTCATGGCGGTCGATAATGCCCTTCAGGACTTGAAATGGGATTACCACTCTATGGATATATTGGGGTAGGAATTATAATGTATTGGGGTTTATCTAAAGAAACTTATGATTATATTTATTATATAGAACCTGATCACTTCCATTGCACACCTTAGAACATTCTATTTTCCCATCAGGACCACATCACGCTTCTTACGAAGCCCTCATCTATAAATTCTCACTCAATGTTGAACACACATAATTTTCAATATCTAGTGCATAACCATACTTTACACAGAGTATTCTTCACACATCACAATCAACATACAACAATATGTATTAAGAAAAATCCATAAGTTATAAATATCTACATTATCCGAATATAATGTTGCAAGAATTATTCCTTATAGGGGTATCCCTTGGATACTACCTTACCACACCTCTAAGTGACCCACACAATTTATTGTATACGCCGAGAATCTTCACAAGTGAAGGGAATTTATAATCAAATAATAAGCTAGATAAATAGTCACTCATCCCTTGGATGAGCCAAATATATGACCTTAGGAACACTTTACCCAAGAATAAATCCATACCTCTACTCATGGAAACAACCAAGGTTCCATAATTTTCAATCCATTTAATCCATTAATATGCTCCATGGGTCTAATCACATCTAAACAAACTAACCTGTTGCATTTCATACAAAAATATAACCTCATTGGTCAATTTATGTGACCTTGAAAAATCATGTAACAGGATCATTATACCATGAAATCATAAAAAAGAAGCACAATTAAGAAAACAACCAATAGAAAACAAGGCATCAACCACATTAGATAAATTGTACCAAAAAAACTCATCTAATGACCTCATTGATTTTCTTAAAAACAAATCAAGTACCTTTTCATAAACCATTTGGAATAAGGCATTATATTTTGTCTTTACTCAAACAAGGATCTTGGAAAATTTCCCATAAATATATCTTTATAAAATACCTCATACTCGTTTTGAAGTTCCATTTCAAAATCCCGAATTTTAATTTTTACATCTACCTTGAAATTTCATTTTAAAACCATTTCCTTAATAAATATGTCTTTCATAAAAAACAATTTTTAATTTAGTTTTAAAAAAAGTAAATCATGATTACTTTTGAAATTAAAATCATGCCACCAACCCAATCATAATGAGATCCACTGGAACTCATTGGATTGTGGTTCCACCAACAAAATGTTTAGAATTTTATATAGCCCTTTTGGACCATTAGTCCAATGATATACCATCATAAATTATTTGGATAAAAAAAACTTCATAAAACATGCAAAAAGAATAAAAATAATGCTCGCACATGAATATAAAATCATCAAATAAATAGTTTCTTTAAATTAAATTCTAACAATGCCACTAATAATCTAAAAATTAACTCCAATTTTTTACTATTCTAATCAGAGACCAAAATCACCTATATCATCCATAAACAACATTGAATTGATAAAATTGACATTTAAAGTGAAAAATACATAATGAAATAATAAATTCCAAACTCAGCGGACAATATAACAATTATGAATCCTTGATCAATGGGGAATGACCCTCTCACAACAACCACCCATATGTAGACACACAAAAATCCCCAATTTAATTACCTAAACATATGTAAAATTAAACCCAACTTACCTAAAATATATAAATATATTCATATGTAAGTATACATCTAGAAAAATAATGGTTGACGGCATGAATACCTCCTCCTCTAGCCTCATCCATCATATGCACAAAAAATCCCCATCAAGAAAGATGATTCAAACATGCTTCAGTTGAATCATCTACATAAATTCCAAATATGGATGACAAAAATTAGATTAATTAATAGAGGAGAACAAGAATGAAATATACATGATGAAAATTTCAAAATGACATGGATCAAAGGATGCTAATGTTTAAGGAATTGGAGAGCCAAAGAAAGAATTCTGGTACATTTTGTTGAAAAAAATGAGGGAGCCCATGTGAGTACCAACTAGAATACCATGAAAATTTACCAAAATACCCCTTTTTAGAAGTATTCCCTAGTTTCAGGTCAGGGTGTGACACTAATTTCTACATTGTGACATTCTCTATCTAGACCATATTGTGACATGTCCCTTCTAGATGCGACATAGCCATCTCACTAACGGAAGAGGGGTCAATCCCCCCCAAACTACCCTAATGACATGGACCTATAGTTATGTCATGATTTATCCAAACCATGGGGGCCAATTGTATAACCACAAATATCAATTTCATTCCCTCCCTAACTTTTATTATTCATGTTGTGGCATCTTGGCCACACTAAGACCTCTTGACCTTGACCATTATTCATATTGTGGCACCAAATTGCTACATCATGATGCCCTTCCTACCTTGTATTTTAATCCACCAACACCTGGTAAATCGCTCATTGTGTTCATCTACTGACCTACCAATCCCAAAAAATCGATAACTTTACTTCAAAATGGGCCTTTATCAGAATTGTAAATGTCATTTATCAACACTAAAATAAGAATTATTGTTTTAAAATTAATAGAAGTCGTGTTCTTTTATCAACACTAATATCAAGAAGTAATACAGTTTTAAAAATTATTATTAAATTATGTATCTTTGATAAAATAAAAATAGAGCCAATAAACACACATTACAACATGTTATCCAGCTGAAACAAACCTAGATGCCCCACCACATTCTCAAAATTTAATGTTATTTCATTCCACGTTTGGTTCAGTCCCTTTCTGACTCCCTTACACAACACTGCCTTAGAAAAATCAATACCACTCTACTATATGAATTTATCTATTATAAAATGATATATTCTCACACACACACACATATATATATATATATGTGTGTGTGTGTGTGTGTACATATGTAAGTTCCTTAATAGATATTTACATTATTTTACATTTATATTTATTTAGATATATTTATATAAATATACATAAATACATATTTTATATACTGACATATCTATATTGTTATATATATATGCATGATTTTATTAATGTATGTATGTATGTATGTATATTTTGAGGTGTATATAAATATATAT
The DNA here is from genome assembly GCA_963277665.1 of Viscum album. Taxonomy (NCBI): domain Eukaryota; kingdom Viridiplantae; phylum Streptophyta; class Magnoliopsida; order Santalales; family Viscaceae; genus Viscum; species Viscum album. Next base: position 912,906,092 of record OY728164.1, on the reverse strand, counting down.
ATTAAGAAAAATGAATCTCTGTGTGTATGTTTCTATATCTATAAATATATTTGTTTGTGTGTGCATTTGTGTTTACCACTATATATGTAAAGATAAATAAAAATGCACATATAATTTTAAATATATATGTATACTATAAATATATTTTTATATTATAAATAATATTATATGAATATATATAAATTTAATTAATAATAATGATATGTTATAAAAAATGTCTTTTTGTTTGTTTGTTTAAAAATTTATATATATACATTTATTTATTTGTCTCTATATGATTATATTTATATATACACACACACACGTGTGTGTGTGTGTTAATTAATTTATGTGTTTATTTATTTGTGTGTGTCTATATATATAAACATGGACACAAATATAATTACAAATATATTTTTATATTATAAATATATATGTTATAAATTATATAATATGAATATAAATAGGTAAATTTAAATATGAATATAAATATAAATATAAATATCTATTAATACTGTAAATATATGTGTATGTAATAATTTATATAATATAAATATAAATATGTTGCACATGCGAGTATAACATCATCAATAATAACAAATAAGCCTTAAACCCACCAAAATAGGGTTGAATACATTTATCAAACATCAAAAATTATCTCTATTGAAGACCATATTTTAATTGAATCCATTTAGAATAGGATCATCATGACTAATTTTTTCAAGGGTCATTTTAGGTCTACCTCTACTTGTTTTAATATGATAATTTAAAATTGTTATTACCCAATTAGCAGGTTGTTCCTCAGGTATTCTTCTTAAATATCCAAACCAACTAAAACTATTCTTATACATTTTCTCATCAATTAGATCCAGTCTATTGTTTTTCTAAATATATTAATTTATAATATTTTCTATCTAATTATGTCCACATTTCCATCTTAACATTTAAATTTATACTTCCCTAATTTTTTGTTCATGTTTTCCCATTAGAGTCCCACACTCACTACAATATAGAACAATTAATTTAGTGAGTGTCTAAAAAATTTACCCTTTAATTTTAAAAGAATTTTATGATCAGAAATAATATAATAAGCCTTTAATGATTTTATCCGTAGAATTTGAATCTTCTGAGATACATCATCAATAATATGTCCATTACATTTTATAAATGATCATAAATATCATAAATGATTAACTTTTTAATTAACATGTTCTCTCAATCTCACATCAATAACATTATATAAAACTTATTTTATAAAATTAATCTTTATATATTATGCCTTATCCCTACCAAAACAACAACCTTGCAATTATAATATCTCTCTCTAAATATTTATCTTTAAATTGGTCTCTTTGTATTTTTTTAATAACAACTATAACATCAGAAAAAACATACAATTAGGCGTATCATCATGAATATAATTTTTAATTTCATCTATGACCAAATAAAAAAGTTATCATCTCAAATAAAAAATTGATTAAATATTATAGGGATAGGGATGTCTGAATTATCTCATAGTGTAGTTCTAATGGAAGTCAAACACCCTTTGAAAAAGTCTTAGATGAGTTTAATAAAAATCAAATGTTCCCCCATTCATTAATAGGGTTTCTATAAAAAGAATCCCTGACCATTATCATATAACATTTCTAAATCAGTGAAAAACATATTCCAATATTGGGATTTTAGAACATAGTACTCTATCAAACTTATAATCAAATAAATTCCTTCAATTTTTGAACATCCATGCCTAAAACCAAATTGACTACCAAATAGTTTTACAATAAAAAATATCTCTAGTAACTCTCTCTAAAAGTCTCGTGATATGACATATGAGCAAATTCAACTATAATTCTCACACTAAAAAATTTATTCGTTATTTTTATACACAAGTACTATAGAACTCTTCCACTAATCATAGGGTATTTTCTTAGATTTCATAATATCATAAAATAAACTATCGATCCAATTAATTCCATACTTTTATGAATATTTACACACTATAATGTGAATGTTTTCTAACCCAATAGCCTTACAACATTACAATATTCATAAAGCATATTTAACCTAAAAATTAGAAATATTTCGATAATAGCTATAATTATGTTTCACGCTATTAGTACTAGGATTATCAAATTCTAATCCACAAATCCTTTCTTAATTAAATAGATTATTAAATTAGAATCCCCATATTGTTTAAATATCCTCATCCCTCAAAACATTAAATCCATTTTAATATTTAATACACTGAACTTCATATAAGTATCTACATTTTTTCTCTTTACCTCTTAATTATCAATATATTTTTCATTCACTATTATTAGTAATTAATGAATGGTAAAATTCCTCCCAAACATGAGATTTAGCCTCCATAATCACATTCTTAGACACTATATAAGAAATATGATATTGATCCCATGTGTATTCATTGTAATATTTGTGTAAATATTTAAAAAACAATCATTTAAATTTATATTTTAGTTTGAAAATCTCATTCCACCACCAAAATTATTTTAATTTGAATAAAAAACACTTTTTATTCTCCTAGAATATATGTAGCTAAATTAAGAACACTTTTATATAATTTATTCCACATGTATTCAATGTTTTCTTAAAATTCCCAATCTACTTAATTCATTGTTTTGTTCATTAATTCCATTATTAGTCTATCCTTTAAGCAACAATATATGATTCTAAGATTCCTTAACTATTTCAAATTTATTGTTTAAGTAATAAAATTCATATATAAAACAAACAAATACTTATGGGTGGTTATAAATTAACTAGTTATAACCTTAAAATAGATAATAAATCTTATATCCATCATATTTACTAATAAATAATAAATTTGGGATTCAACTTTACTTCTTTTATTAGTAATAATGTGGTCCTATCATTACCTACAGATCCTATTTACTATCCCAAAATAACAAATATAAGAAATGTATAGGATATTTAATCATTCATCACCTACTACAACCCAAAAAAACCCACCACAGAAATTTTTCCGATCACTTGAATCCATTCTTCATTCCCATTGAGGTCACCACCTATAAAAATATTCTCGTGTTGCTGACAACACTAAATCATTGTTTCTAAATTAACTAAAAAAGTAACCTTTTGATGAATATATAGACCTAAATGAGTTGTAAAAAAACTAATAAAGATGAATTTATTGTTTCTACTCCTATCATAATGACTATGATTTTATCACCTAATATTTCAATGCCAACCAGATTATATCTTAATGTCCTATTCACATCAATACCAATACCATTTTTATTCATAGTCATACATGAGTACCAAAGTTTGAAACAAAAGATATATAATATTGTTACTGGTACTCCCACCCATTTTCTCTCTAGTAAACATAATACAGTAGTCCCACATCAAGTCAAATTATCTACTAATTCTATATATATATATATATACCTTTTAAATTCCAATATTCCAACTAGTTATCAAAAGATTCTAATTTCATCCTAGCTTCCATACTCCTTATGTTAGGTCCACAAGGGTGAATACCCTGAGAGGGGGGGTGAATCAGGGTATGACTAATTAAAAATTAACGCCTGTTCTGATCTTGTTTCACTGTTAAGCAAAACACTCTTCTCTCTCTTTCCTGTTGCACAAAGTAAACAGAAAGTAAAGCATGCATAGGACACAGCAATTTTACTTGGTTCACCGCAAAGGGCTACGTCCAAGGAGCATACGCCGACAAGTTTCCATTCGTACCAATTCCACTAATATTCACTAGCTATGGATTACAAGGTTCGGGCTAGATCACTTTTATGCCCAGGCTCACTGCCTTTACAAATTTAGGGTCAGATCACTGCTTTCCCAAGGGTCACTCTCTGTCTCTCTCTCTCCAGATCACTGCCGGTGGAGAGGATCACCTTCTTCCTCTTCCTAAGCTCACTGCTCTTGGAAGGAATCCACTCACAATTTATAGACCTGTAGGTCTCTTCATTTGCATGAATGAATGCATATTTCTCTGTGTGTAGATGCTCTGTTGAAGTACAACTTTCACCCGAAGATTAATATCTCTTTGCACCGAAGGTATCGGGAAAACTTCCAGCTTCCACGCAGTCCGAAAAACACTGCTGGAATAAACCTTACTTGGCGCGCAAGTCTACCTCGATGCGCAAGTATCGGCGCGCAAGTCACAACGGGCACGCAAGTCCTCCTCTGACACTTGCGCGACACAAGCTTCCTCAACTCCAAACTTGTGCGAATCACTTCCTTTTACGCCCAAATCAATATTGGCACGCAACTCAACACTGGCGCACAAGTTCTAACACCGGCGCACAACTTCTACTACTGGCGCGCAACTCCACATGCACGACCCACACTCACCACTTGCGCGACCACCACACCTGCGCGACGGGAGCTCTGATTTCTCAAAGAGTTGAACTCCGGTAAGAATGAGGGGGGGTTGTCCAGTATTTATAGGCAATCTGACCACCCTGCGCGACGGCGTTCAAGTCACCTACGCGACCCAGTTTCGGCGCGCAAGTCCCCTGTCATTTTAGACACTTGCGCGACCAACTCCCAAACTTGCGCGATCCTTTTCCTTAGCCATATTTTGATCTTCTGAACATGAAAATCATATGGCGCGCAAGTTCCCTAAACTCCAAGTCCACGGCGCGCAAGTCCCTTTTCCAAAAACACTTTTCTTCATTTTCTGATTTTCAGGCCCAAAAATTTGGCAAACACTGGAAAACGGCGCCACCTTGTATCTGTTCTTTTATATCACCTCCAGATCATCCATTCCTTTTATCGACATTCTTCAATCAAACATGGATCGTTGACCTCAGCTCTTGAACTCGACATTCCACCATGAAATCCTCTTTGTCAACAAATTTGTATGTCATTGTTTTTCTTTGTCAACAATCACTACTCAGATGTCCACTTTGTCAACAAACTCAATCACCTCAAAAATGATTCAATGATACCTTGAGGGATTTTTTCCCAACACCTTACTTTGGTCCTAAAAGGTAAAAATTTCCTTTCCTTTTTATTACTAAACTTTGGATTCAATGTAGTATCTCTCACTCATTTGAAACCACACTCAATCAATGAAGTGCATTACTTCTAGGAAATATCCTAATATTAGCATATTGATACATTTGATCCATGTAATTAAATTATTCGATAAAGTTTTACATTGGATGTCAATTACCTAACACAACCCTCCTCCATTATTTGGGCATGGGACTGGCAATGTTGGATATAAAACCAACATGAGAATAGTTTTTGTAAATTAGGGTATCAATGAGAAAATGTACGTATATGTTATATTTATATAAATATATATATTTATATAAATTCATTTTTATTTAAATGATATTTATATATATGTATATATATAATATTTTATATAAGGTGCCCTTTCTCATTGCTAAAAAGAGATGAAATGTGTTAACCTATTCAATTATAAATAAAATTATAATAAAGGATTCCCTTTTATTATCAATTTTTTTCATGAATAAAGGTGTCCTTTTTTAGTTTTTTTATTCAACACTGATAAAATTTCCCCCTTTTTTAGTGTTTTTCTAATGGGTGATAAATGGTGATGTAGAATATTATAGATTCTACAGTGTAGATAATTTGAAACATGATCAGAACATACAATCCACAATCAAAATCAAAAAATTTTAAATTTTATTTATTTTCATCAACACATAACAGCCTAGGTCTTTATAGCATTTTATGAGAATATTAAAATAGTTGGTAGAAAAAACAAATCCCCCATAAATTTATGTATTGAATATTGGATGTCATATAAGCTTAAATGATATTCTCATCCTAAAACCATTTGGTTTTATGATAGAAAATAGAAGAGATTATGTGTTGGGATATAATGTTATGGGATGGAGGAATTGGATATTATAAGTGGTATTAGAGATAGGTTTTAACACAAATGTGATTTGGGTGGTCCCGTACTAGTTGGAAAATTACAACGATGTCTTAGTTGGAGCATGTGTATTAATCAAGGTGCCTTACCTAAAAATTCTTTCAGATAATAGTGTTTAGTTGACCTGTCCTTGTGAAGATAAAATTAAAAATGAAAGATGTTTGGATTTAATGGAGTATTTTTAAAGGGGATACCTAGTTGTGTGGTATTTGGTTTAATGGAAATAATTTTTGGGTACAAACAAAAATCCCACATTATTTTCTGTAATGAATTTCGATTGACATATAAACATTAATTGGATACTCCTTCTATCAGTAATTTGTTTTAGGATGAGACCCCATAAGGGGATTTGTGTTGGGTCTAGAAGGACTAGGATATAGGAATTGAATCCTAAAAATAACATGTATATCATAATTATGTATTAGATATATCAAAGTAACAGAAAAAATTTACATATCAACAAATGAATTCTAAATAATAATTAATTTAAAAAGGATAGTGAGATTGATATCCAGAAAATCAAGTCATGTGTTAATCATATTAATTTATTCAAAAAAAATTAATCAAATATGACTTCTGTGGAATTGATTTATAGAATTTTGATATAAAGAGTTCAATATATATCATGATTTTATGAGAGAAATGGTTTGAATTTTTTACTTATTTTCCTTTCGTTGTATTTTTCTCTTATAGTTTTTTATAAAAACTTTTAAATTAGATAAGTTAAAAGAGACATGATATTCAGTTTTTTTGTTTAAATTATCATTAAAAATATGTTTTTTATGTAAAAATTAAAGTGAATTTCATGATATTAACAATATATAAAGAATGGCTTAATAAATAATTTATATTTATTTACATTTATAATTGTTCAACGTCGTATTTTTTATGATCTACATTAAGATTCATTAAGTTTTATGTCTCAATTCAAATTTTTAAATAATACACTGTTTGAATATGTGTTACTATTTTATTTTTACATAAATTTAATTATATTTTACATAAAAAATTATTAATTATTTTCTAACTATACTTTGAATAGAAAGTTATTAAACCAGATTTGAAAATGTTATTCGCTTAAGAGGGTGAAAGCAATAATGTTGGGATTCATGTTTTGAATAAACAGAAAGCCTTAATTACATGTTGTATGATGAAAAGGTGACTGGTCATGGTTATGTACACATTGATTCAATTTCTTCTTGTTCTCCATAGCTTGTTGTAGTCACATATTATGAGTCCCCATTTTTTGTAGTCTACTGGTAAATCTGGTAGATGTAAGATTATTCTTTACTATTGTTTGGTTTTACCTATTATGAAATTTTCTTATTGGTTTTATTTAATGTTTCTTATTTTAGTTTATTCTACTATTTATTTGATTAACTTAAATAAAATTGATTTTAGGGTGGTATTATCTTTGTGGAGTAAGGCCAAATATGTATCGAATAATATTATCTCATGTGTTCAATTTTTTATATTTTTTCTACTATAGTTGTTTTTATATTTTCAAATTATTATTTTTTGTCTTTTTGATATCTCAAAATCATTATTCTCTAGAGGTTTTGAATCTTTTTATGATCAAGTTAATTCAAATAAGTTTTTATTTCATTGAATACCTCTAATAGTTATGTATCAGTGTATCACAAACAATATTGGTGATTCTAGTAAAATAATATTGATAGTTTAGACTATAACAAAGATTTTAATTAATTGTGTCTTTAGAAGAAAATATTTTTTTCTAAAAAGGTCTATTAGATGGGGTTATATCCCCATAAAACCTCTTTATGATGGTACGTTGATGGACATACAATCACCACCAACTTGTAAGTACCTTTTGATATTTTATTAAAATAACATAAATCTTTAACATTTTCCTTGGTTGATTATATAACAGCCCACACTTTTCATACATGAAAAATGAATCTCAATAGATGAATATTGATTTCACATTAGAAAAACATATTTGAAACTGTAAAGGTTTAGTGTCTTTAGAGACATAGACATATAAAAAATGGTTCATAAGTGGAAAATATCATCTCCCGCTATGATATTCATAACTATAACACTTTATATCAATATTATATACATTACCTTTCATCATAACCATGGGAAATAAAACATAATAAAGTGCGAGTTTATATTCCTTGTAAGGTAAAATAAGGATGAAATCAATTATCACATAAGAATAAAATGTTTATAATGGTATGATGACATGAGCTAAAAATTTGAAAACCATACACTATATTTCAAAGATGATAATATTGAGACATAGAATAAATGTAGGATATTCATAAGACATGAATTATAAAGGAATCAAAGGAAATAATCCACGAGAACATAACATTTGAATAAGATGAATATTTTTTTTCAAAAATATAAGAATACAAAATAATTTCCTCAGTAGTAAATGCTCATTTCCATGTATATCATTGATTATTGGTATCACACCCCAAACCACAGTATTAGTAAAGGTTTATTCCCAAGACTATCATTGTGTACATAGTCAATTACTGAACTAGATTCACTCCCCATTCCATTCTTATTTATCTTAGGATATATAAAACTTTACACAATTCATTGGATGGAAAAATAGGTCCCAACCATAAAATAAGGAAAATTGAAAATTTTTATTCTATAGTAATATAAAACATTTATCATATCAGAACCCATTATAAGAAATTATTTTCATTAATAATTCATCATAGCATAACCCATGTACAAGAAACAAGTTTCATAAACATTTCATCATTTCTTTATAGCATAACCAACGTAAAATTAATGGTTTCTTTAAACATATTCTCATTATAATCATAAAACATTAAGATAAATAATAAGGATTTTATAATTGGAACATATCCATGGTAAAGCATCATTAATATAAAATAATTTCATCATAAAGGGGGAATTATTTTGAAAGATCACTAGGAACATTTCATGTGGAAAATATCCTTTCCATTTTTAAATAACTTCTTTAAATACAAAAAATTTCCCAAATATTAATAAAAACATATTATTTTATAATAACACTAGAAAAATTTAAGGTATTATTTAAATCATTAAGCAGTTTTGATGGAAAAATATATTTTTTATACAGAACATTAAAAAAATTATTCCTCACTCATTTTTATCAAAATGTAAAATGTTCCTTATTCAGATAAAACATGATGATTCCTCTAAATCCATTAGATAAAAATGTAAAATGGGAAACAAATTTGGTAACCATGAGTTGGAGAATAATAAAATCATTATTTTAAACATTTTTAGAAAATATGGACAATGAAGAAAATGGATTTTCGACCAAAAAAAAATAATGTCAATCATTCTTAAAAAAAAATTTCGTCTTTTGAATACATAAAGGATAGATTATGAAATAAAAATACATATGTTTTATAAATACCATAGTATGATAAATTTTAATGAGTATTTTGAGAGATATATCATAATATTTTATCATTAAAAACTTAGTCATAAACAAACCTGATTAAAATGGAGATTGAAACATAAAAATTATAATACTTAGGTATCTTTTTAATTAAAATATTCATAAAATATAGACCTATATATGGTATTGTAGATATCATAATATCATTATAATAATTTTAAAATACATTCATGGGTATTATATAATCCAAAAAAAAGAAACGACTTATTAATATGGCATGTGTCCCACCGAAATAAAAGTGAGACAATAATCCCTTACAACTATGGTAACTTTTGAATCATAAATAACTTGGAATAATGACAAAAAAATGAATCATTAAATTTAATTAAAATAATATTATTTCTGATATATCTTGTCTGAGTGGATGTATATTCACTACATGAAGTAAATGAATGGTGAATATATAAAATGTCTACTATAAATAAAAGAGAGATTATAAATCCCTTACCCAAATTATTGACTTCCTTCATACATATTCAAGACTCTAGTATAATTAATATTAGTTCATTATAAATATATTATGTAACCATAATAATATATTTTATATAATATATGATTTAATTATGATCTTTTATTTCCTATATATTAACAATTTCTTATTATAATCATGTTTCTAGTAATAACTACTTCATTTTTTTTCATGTATGTTTTGGTTCGGTATTTTTGGTACTATTACTTTAATCATGGTAAAATAATATTTATAATTCAATCAAAAATTTATATATCATATATATTAATTATATAATTATTTTTAGTAATTAATAAATGTGAGAGATAGAAAATTATTTACATTATTCATGGAGAAGGTAGGTCGTACATGCAAATGAACTTTGTTTCCATTTTCTAAATAGATGGAACGAAAGAAAGTTAAACAATATATAACCTTACCATAATCAATTTTTTGTAATATATATCATATATATTCACTAAATCAATCCTTATTACCAGCTATATAAATGTAAAATGAAAAACATATGACATTGCCTATTGGAGGTGGTAGTCCACACATATGCACGAGCGACCTTATTGTTTTCCAACAGATTATATGGTGAGAAGTTAGATGGAATATTGTGATTACAAAATTATAATTATGTAACAAATATTGTATAAATATGGTAAATCCATAATTATTTCCATATGTGAGAGGTGATGATTGAAAATATATTGCATCGGATTGTGAGACGTTAGTCCACCATACACATGATCAATGATTTTATTACCCTATTAATGGAAGAGTGGATAGATGTAGGTTATTCGAATAACATAGTAATTTCATATTATATGGGATATAATTATGTGATTATATATTTATAGTTGAATAATATTTGATGTATTTATAAATGAATAAAATAAAGATGTTTGGTTAAGAACAATACCTCTTATTCGAATGACACCACTTATTAGTGATCGACTTGTTTCTTCTCTGTATTTATTGTGGCTTCAATACATCTGATATTCACATTTAATTGTCCATTTTTAGTAAATTACTCATAATTTTACTCTCACTTTATATTTTATAATTTTATTTATAATATTGACCCCCTAGTGTTAGTTTTTCTTGGCCCCTAGTCGGTTCAGATTCAAATCCAAAGCAGCGCTTCTGAATCCGACCGGCCTGGGCTGTAACATCCCGACCCCAAAATCCCATAGCCAGTACATTATTTTATTACATTTTCTTTATTACAAGGGAAAAAAATTTTATTACTTATCATTGTATAAGTCTTTGGAATCAATATTACAAAAATGATACCCATAATACAATGGGAAATAGAAAATATAAACATGATACAAAATAAAATGAAATAAACTACATCCTTGAATGATTACTCAAAGATTTATTCATTATAACCTGAGGAAAAGAAACATAATAAGGGTGATATCAAACTATAATTAAGGTTATGTAATGTAGAAGCAATAATGATTCAATGAGATTGTATTGACATGGAATGTTAAATAACTGATAACACATGTGATTTAAATAACTAGATAAGGCAATATCAGTATGCCAAGGATAGAAACTGAAATAGATTCCATTAATCCATAAACTGAGAAAGAAATTCATCCATATATATTATGATACAAAATATAAAGGATAATTAATGATAATAACTAAATTATTAATAAATGGAATTCTTATTTGTTGGACACCATGTTTCCTAGGTATATGGAACCATTACTATCAAGACCATTCACAAGAAAAATTAAAACATACTAGTTACAAATCAATTTGGTTTTTACAACTTTAACTCTACTATAAATACCTTTTATAATATATTTTATATCATGTTGTTTACAAATGTGAAGGTTTTTTATAACCTAATTTCATCTCATGAGACTACTGATGCATCGAGGGCATTTTATTAACCGGTCCTCAACTTGTAGGTCTTACCATAAACTATCCCCAACCCATGTCTTACCTATCAAAATAATTCATCTTATAAAATAAATAATATGCCTTGAAAAATATTTTTATTGAATAAAAGATACATATTTATCAAAATTTAACTAGTGTAGGATATGTAATGAAAGTATATACCAATAAAATACAATTAAAACATTCTTGAGAAAAATATTCTTTAAACTTCCAAAAGCATCCCATAACACTTTAAAAAATAAATAAACATGATCCCCTTAGAGAATTGAAATTAAATGAAACTTATAATTTCATAAGAAAAAATATATTCATGATATAACATTTCAATGTAATTATATACACCATATTAAATAAACTAAGTTTATAAGTTTAATTAAGACTTCGTGGAATGTAAATTGAGACGAAAATCCTTTACCTTGAATCTGACTTGTCCCATGTGTCTTTTTATTCTTGAATAATAAATTTTGGTTAATTATTTAATATATTAAGACACTTTTTCAAGATTATTATTAATTATACACAACTTATTACATTGTTGTATAAAACTACTTAAACAATTAACATTACGTCGGGTGGTTTGACTAAATTCGGTTTATGTGTCAAAAACAATGATGGTATGTCAACTATTGTCATAGGGGTTATAATATAAAAATCACTAGAATTATAATCATGAAATATTTATCATATTTATAAATAAATTATAATTTTACAAACACTCATGAATGTTGGTTATGAAAAATGAAATAATGTATCAATCGTGGAGTTGTTAGTTCATACGTACGCATGGGTAACATTCTCATTTTCAATGATCATTAAAGAAAGAACGTAATAAACACTATATCATTTTATAATGATAATTATGTCATGAATAAAATTTTATTTTAAAATATATACTTATATATATATATAATTTTGTGATGTAAAAGTAATCCCAATGCATTGGGGAGGTCGTAGTCCACACGTCTACAATTGATGTTATCAATTTTTATATATGAAAAGTGTAATAAAAAAAATTATATATTATATCCTCATAAAGGTAATTATTCCATGAATATAATATATATATTTCTTATTTTTTATATTTTTAATAAAAACCATCTTTTATACATTCTATATATTTCATGAATAAATCACATCATTGTGAGGAGGTTGTAGCCCAAACTTCCCCAAACATTGTTATCGTATTTACAAAAAATGGAAAGTATAAGGTTATGTGTTTTAAAATCATTAAAGAATAATGAATACATAATAAATATCATATATAACATATATAAACACATTTTCCACCAAAATGGTCACCATGATAGGCGGTAAAGGAAAAATGAATAATCATCTTTTCATGAGGTGGTAGTTTGATGTATACATAAACAATATGTATGTTACCTGTTATATGGAAGTGTGTGTAAGTTAAGGTAAAAATCATAACATAAAAACATACCATTATATTTCAAATAATATTTTATTCATATAATCACAGAATAAGAACATTTTATCGAGTTTAAAATGAAAATAAAACTGAAGATCTTAAGGTAAGATGTTACATCTTAATTGGTCTACTCCTTTTGGTTTGTACCAAAAGAGTTCTATATATTTATTTCTACAAAAAAGTAGCATTCAAATAGTAATGGAGTGATATTGGTAAGTAAATTTAGTAGATCGTTTTTGAACCAAAGTGGTTTGAGATATGTGAGGAAGGGGTTGAGAGTTTTCCTTTTACAGTGGAGGGGGAGTGGCAGTCTTTTAAATACCCAAAGGTATTAATTAATGAGAGGACTAAAATAAAGTGATATTTATTATAATATATATATCTAATAAATTATTAATATAATATCTAATTTATAAAATAAAAATCCCATGTTTTTTGGAAACTAATTTTAACACAAGTGCATGTGAAGTGCTAAAACACTACTTAAACTTGGCCGTGTTAACAATGTTTTTACAGTATATGGGTCAATATTTTAATTATTAAAGATAAATTGGTCCATTAATAGAAAATATTTAAAATTTATTAACACTTAAAAATAACTTCTCTGAATACAGGATTTTCATTTATTTTATATCATTCAATAAAATATCATTTACTGAAAAATAACAATAATGTCAATTTTGACATTATTTATATAATTTAAATTTTAAAATATCGAAACAATATTTGAATTAAAATATATTAATTTAAAATATGTGTAACATTATATATTAATCTAATAAATAAATAAATATAAAAATATAATCGATCTACTTCACTTTTAATATTTATTCTATCATTTACTTTAATTAATTTTTAACTAAATAATCCTTACTTTGGTGTTTCTTAATCATTTTAAGTTACTAAATAAACTTTAATAATTAATGATAAATTATTATGATAACATTAACCCATATATATTTACAAATTATTTTTATAATCGAAAATATGATGTTTTTTACATATCTCAATGTTTTATAAATGTTAAAGGTAAGGAAAGTCCCCTCTTTGTTGCTTTCCTTACTTAACCTTTTATATAGGGATCTTCCATTTAATAAAATCCAAAATATAAATAATATTAGAACCAAGGTATAGTCCCTTGTTAAGTTTAATTTTTCCTTAATCACCGTAATTAATTTTATTCACTTTTATTAAACATTTTGGTAAAAAATTAAGTTAATATTATTATAACAAAAATATTATACTAATTAAAATTTTAAATGTATGTTTTTTAAAATTCTATCCACATAAGTGGGAAAATTAAATTTAACGCTAATCACACATACGTGGCGGTAATGGAGGGTTTTAATGTTTTTTTTAAAGGTTGGGGCCGAAGCCTCATTTACTATTAAAGAAAAGAAAATTCCTCTTTAAACCGGGTAGAGGGAGACCCATTATATATCCTGAAGGCCCAGTGGGTATTTAGCCCATTACATGGCCCGTAGGCCCAAATTTGTTTCCCAAGGCCCATTATGTGAATAGTAATGCAACAGTACATGCCTACTACAGTTCCACACTATACCCGCCGCTGCACAATACCCTACCACCGCTATAGTGATCTCCCACTACTACAATGAACGATGCTGCTACAGTGTCATCACTGCTACAGTGTCTGTACCACATGGGTTTTGAACCCCAATTTTTCATGTACGATTACGGGGTTCTTACCACTAAGCCAAACCCCAACTACATTGAAAAATGTGTTGTTGGGTAATGAGGTATTAGGGTGGCCTCCCCACATGCGTGTCGCACGTCCCCAGCGTGTCCCAAGGTGGCCAAACCTTTGGCATAGGCTAGTTCCCAATAGGGTAGAGGGTCCCATGAGAGGTTTGTTAGCATATAGTGCATGTTGCCTTACGAGGACTCAAACCCAGAACCTCAGCGTCAGGAATCCACTGCCTTTAACCAACCCACCTGTGCCCCTCGGGCGAGGGTTTTAAAGTAAAAAATTTCAAAAGTACAATAAGTATTCATACCCAATTTGAAAATAAAAATGAGTTCAATTTGTTCCATTGGATTAATATATTTATAATTTATCTATTTTGACTCTAAGAATCAATTTAAAATATAATTTATCCTTAATAATTATTTAAATTAAAATGTAGTTTTTAACAAAAATACAGTATTTTTCTCTATTCATCAAAAAATTAAAATTCTCATAAAAATAAAAAACACCCTAATTTAATTTTGAAATTATGAATTCAAAAATGAAATTTTAATTTACAAATAATGTTCATAAAAGAGTCAAAAATTAGTTTTAAAAAAATTCCTTATTAGAAGGATGTAAAAATCGATCTTACATGTAGCACAATCTAATTTAGTGTTGTGTGTACCAAAAGGGTAACATTGTGTATAAATAATGAAAATAAAAATATTATATTTTTTCTAAAATACAAACCCTCTAAAGTATTGGGGTGTCATATTCTCCCGGCCTTAATTAAACTAAATCGTCACAATTTGAACTTGATATTAGTAATCAAGGGATTGATATTTGAAAATAAACTATTTTTTTAAAACCCAAATTGTGAATATGGTTAATAACACATATTATTAACAGGATAGAAAGAAAAGTACAATGGTCACATAATGAGGTTTCCAAGTAGGATAACATAGGTGGAAAATGGAAACATGGATATGAAATAAAAATCTAATAATCAAGTTCTAATGGAGAGTGTGAGAGAACATTATAAAGAAAAAGATAACAATCACAAGACCATAAATTTGTGATGATATCAGGGGCCATTTGATTAATTGTAAACAAGGGTAATAGGATAACATTTTTGGGTTTCAAGATCATTTCCACTAAAGTTAGGTAATTCTTTCGCTCTCTAAGAATATAAGTAAATATACATAATTAGTATGTTTCTATATGAAAAATCTTTACCTTTGGTCATGCGTTGAACTATTTATACTTGATCTCCTAGAACAAGATTCAGTGTATGATGATATAGTATATCAATCTCTAAAACCACATCCAAATTTCAACTTAAATCATTTCATAAATAGTTAACTCTTCTAAAAATATTATGATTTAAAACTTTAGAAAGAAGGTCACTGAATCTCCAAAATGAACTTATCATTATCCATTAATCAATATGAATTATCTCTTCAATAATAACATACTAAATATGTGAATTCATTAATAATGTATCATATTTAAATATGTTAATAACTCTAATCACCATAAAACCTTATTGGGATGATTCATTATTCCTTGTCCCCTATCTAAGACATGTGTAATTGGATATATTTCTTAAATCCAAAAGTGTTGTAAACTCTATCAGTGATAGTATTGAAAACGTGTCGAAAATTCATTAATCAGTTCAAAGGTAGTCATCAAAATTTTCCAATCAATCACTTATTCATTATTATCTCAGAATCAGGAACATATTCATTGTTTTCTTTCCATCAATCAAGTGTTTTCTGAAAATTTTAACTTTCTACTGATTAAATTTTCTTGGTAAAACTCATAATTTTATCTAAAATACTTAACAAAAAAATTACTTCAATTCCATCCTCATATAATCTATAATCACTACATCTCTGATAAAATATTCAAATGAATTAAATATTGAATAGGAATATTAATCGTTCTTCTTCATATTCAATAGTAGAATAACTTGATCATTATCAAATAGTGTTATTTGGAATATATTCGTTTGAAGCTTGAGATATTGATTTTCATAGTATCCCATATCCTTGCAGTTATAACAATGAATAGTATCCATATATTTTTTACATTCATTATCATGGTGACCATTATCTCCATGCTTATAAAAAACTCACATTCCCTTCATTCATTTTCCAGGGTGATTCTTTCTACACTTATCAAATCTAGAAAAATCCTTATTTCCTTTCATTCCTTTATCTATATTTTTTACATCTATGATCTTCTTCTCTTTATTTCCTTCAATTCAAGGGACATGGAGAATAATTTACTTATCTTGTTATCACATGATACTAATTCATCATGTGGTTAGAATATTTGGGAGACTGTTTCCCTTCAAATTTTTTTCTTATGACTATGAAAGATATAATCCTTCTTACTCTTTATATCACGTGCATTAGAGGATTACACATTCCTTATTCTAGGAACCATTCATAGAAAATAGCATATACTAGATTAACTCATTAAATTATAATGTATAATTCCAAATTTGGTGTAGTAAATAACATTAATTTATGCATCATAAGTCATATTATCAAAAACTCTGGTTACTTCAGGGAAATATTTCATTTCAAATCCACAATAACAGTTTGAAAATAAAATTTTAATTATCTTAATCTTTTCCCCTTAAAGTTTTAAACCAGGTGTGTAGTAAGGCACATTGCCATCTATCAGATCACACCGAGTTAGGCAAGAAACACATTGTCGAAGTTGTTACTCATATTTTTATCTTTTACAGAACCATGCCCACTTGTAATATCCATATAGGGATGTACAACTTGGAATACCCACATAATCTATACCTTCAAAAAATTCTAATATGTTCTTCTATACATATCCTCAATTTCAATCTTATGGTTGTTCTACCTAATCTATTTTTTTCTAAATCTAATTTCCAAGGTTATTGATAAACATACTTTTATACCAACTATAACACCCTGATAAAAGAAGCTTTAAAATGGTGCATTATATTATTATATTGGTATTATTATAATGCATCAAATCCTGAATGATAGATCAGTTTAGTAGTCTTGAAAAACCATATTATATAAATGATACCCATAATGCATTGGGAAATAAAAAATATAAACATGATACATAATAAAATTAAATAAACTACATCCTTGAACACTTATTAAATGATTAATTCTTCATAACCCAGGGAAAGGAAACGTAATAAGGGTTAAATCTAGTACTCAATAATGGAATGTAAAAAAGAATAAATAATAAATCAATGAGAATATATTAACATGAAATGTTAAATAAATGATAACACGTTCTATTTAAATAACTAGATAAGGAAATGTCAATATGAAAATGTAAGAAATTGAAACGCATTCCATTAATCACTAAACTAAAAAAGAAACACTTTCATATATTTTTAGATGAAAAATATCATTGATAAATAAAGATAATAAATAAATTCTCAAAAATGTAAATTCCTACTTATTAGATTCCATGTTTCCTAGGTACATGGAAACATTGCTATCAAGGCCTTTCACAAGATGGTTTAAACATACTTGTTACAAACCGATTGGGTTTTACGACCATAAAATATACTATCAATACATTTCATAAGAAATTTAATATCATATTGGTTACAAACGTAAAGGTTTTTTTCATCCTAATTTCATCCCATGAGACTACCAATGCATCTAGGGGGTTTTATTAACTTGTCCCCAAACCGTATGGCTTACCTTAAATGGTCCATAACCGAAGTCTTACCGGTCCAAATCATTCCAAATGTCAAAAAAATTATACTTTTTATCAAATATAAGTATTGAAAAAAGGATAAATATTTATCAAAATTTCATCATTAGATGATAGTAAATAGATGTAGATACCATTTAAATGCTATTAAAACATTCTTGTGTAAAATAATATTTAAACATCCCAACATGTCCTATTACACTTTGAAACATTTAGAACCATAATACCATTAGAAAAATAACATCAGATGAAACTTATAATGTCATGAGAATATGGTTATTTTGAATATTACATGTTAAAGACTCTATATACACCATATAAAATAAACTAGGTGAATAACAATAATTAAGTCTCCATGGAATGTAAATTGAGATGAAAATACCGTATCTTGAATATAATTTGTCACATGTGTATTTTTATTACTGAATAATAAATTAATGTTAATTATTTAATTTATTAAGAACATTTCTAAATATTATTATTACATTTACATAACTTTTTATAATGGTGTATACAACTACTTAAACAATTAAGTTTAAGTTAGGGGTTTTGGCCAAATTCGGTTCATGTATCAAAAACGACTATGGTATTTCAACTATGATAAAAGGTTTTATCATATAAACATATATAGAATCATAATAATGAAATAATTATCACATATATACATCAATTATAATTTTAAAACCCATCATGAAATTTGTATATAAAAAATGAAACAACGATACAACCATGGAGACGGTAGGTCGTACGTAAGAATGAGTAACATTCCAATTTTTCAAAGATCATTATAGAAAGAGGGTAAGAAACACTATATAATTCCATAATTATAATTATACAATGTGTAAAATTTTATTTAATCATATATGCTTATATATATAATTCCTCTGATGTAAAAGGAATCGCATCGTGTCGAGGAGGTGGTAATCCACATGTACACGATTGACATTATCAATTTTTACATGTGAAAAGGGTAATAAAGAAAATTATATATTATATATCTAGAAAGATAATAAGGTCAGGAATATCATATAGATTTTTTTTATTTAACATAATTTTAATTAAAACCACCCTTGTTGTATTCCATGTATAGCATGACTAAATCACGTCTCTTTGAGGGGGTTGTATTCCACACTTCCACAAATGATGTTAACTTATTTACAAAAAATGAAAAGTATAAGAGAATGTGTTATATAAAAATTAAATAAGAACTAATAAATAAGAAATTTCATATATAACATATATAAACATATTTTCTATCATAATGGACACCATGAGAGGCGATACGAGGAAAATAAACAATCATCGTTTCATGAGGTTCTAGTTAGCTATATAGGTAATCATTATGTTCCCTGCCCATTATATGTAAGTGTGTGTGATTTTTGGTTGAACTATTAAGATAATTATATCCAAGTTTATTTATGATACTTGGTTTTCTTTATATTAATGGAATATGAATATTTTCGGGAATGTAGAATGAAAATAAAACTAAAGATATTGAGGAAAGGCATTACCTCTTAATCAAGTAACTCCTTTTGGTTTGTACCAAAAGGCTTCCCGGTATTTATTTCATCCAAAAGGGAGGCTTAAAAGACTAATTGAAGGATTTTGGGAAGTGAATTTAGTATACATTTCCCAAATATAAATGGTTTTATAGGTGTGACGAAGGGGTAGAATGATTTCCTTTTTATAGTAGAGTTGGATTGGAACTCGAGAAAAACCCAAAAGGTATTCATTAATGGGAGGTGTACCTTACATAATGTGTCTACACGATGGAAAAAATAACGAATTAAATGGGAATAATGGTTTATAAAAAACTCCACAACACAAAAATATGTTCATTTTAATAATTTGTTTCCTTAACTTCTAAGATTCCCTAATTTTATCATTTTGGTTTTTATTAAATTATCTAGTTTTATAACATAATTAATTTAACCATTAAGAATAAATTAAAGTGATATTTATTATAAAATTAACATCCAATAAATTCTTAACATGATATCTAATTTATAAAAAATTTGACATTTTTGTGAAACTAATTTTAAAAAAAGATAATGTGACGTGCTAAAACACTACTTAAACCAGAATCATGTTAACAATGTTTTTATATTATATGGGTCAATATGTTAATTATAAAAAATCAATTATTCCATTAATAGATTATATTTAATATTTATTAACACTTAATAATCACTTGATATAATATACTATTCATATTAATTTTAAACCATTTACTAAATTGTCATTTATTGTAGAATAAAAATAATGTCAATATGGACTTTATTTATTTAATTTAATTTTAAAATATCAAAAAAATATTGGAATTAAAATATATTAATTTTAAATTTATTTAGCATCATATATTTATCTAATAAATAATTAATGGCAATAATTAAATCAATATATTAAACTTTTAATAATATATACTATCATTTATTTTATTTTATTATTATCTAAATAATCACTACATTGGTTTTTCTTAGGAATTTTAAGTCACTAAATCATATTTAAAATTTAACGATAAATTATTATGATAAAATTAGCCCATTTATATTTTAAAAGGATACGTATAACATAAAATATGTTTTTACCTATCTTGTTATTTTATAAATGTTAAAGGTAAAGAAAGTTCCTGTTTTGTCTCTATCCTTACATAACCTTTTTTATTGGGAAATTCCATTTCATAATATCATAATAATTCATAAAATCATATCCAAGTTGGTATTTGGTATAAATATTGTCATCGAATGGTTTTTGGAAAAATTTCCAAGTCATTTTTCCCTTAATATTAATTTTTATTCCCTTGTTAATATTAATTTTACCTTAGACACCGTAATTAATTAAAATCATTTTCACTAATATTTTTTTTCAAAAAAAATTAATATAATTAGAAAAAAAAATATTATACTTGTTACAAACTTTTATTTCATTTTTTTAAAATTCAAATCACAGAAGTGGGAAAATTATATTTAACTCTAATCCTACAGATGTGGTGAAAAGTGGGGTTTTAAAGTAAAAATGTTAAAAATTTAATTAACTATTTATATCCAATTTGAACATAAAAATCACTCATATTTATTCCATTGGATTAATATAAGTATAATTAAACCATTTTGACTCTAAAACACAATTTAAAATATAATTTATCATTGATAATTATTTAAACAAAAATTCAGGTTTTAACTAAAATGTAGTGTTTTTCACTATTCAACAAAAAATAACATCTTAGAAAATTACCAAAAATTCACCCTAAGCTAGGTTTTCTATTTCAAATTAAAAATGATATCTAATTTGACAAATAATTTTTATAAAAGTTTCAAAATTTATTTTTGAACATTTGCGCTATTGAAATGCGGTAAAACTCGATCTTGGGTGTAGCACAACTCAATTCAGTGTTGTGTGTAGCATAAACATAACATTATGTATAAATAAAGCTAACAAAAAAAATTAAAATTATTCTAAAAGTAAAATTTTGTTAATTCATAAGGTGTTTCCTTAATTAAATTTTATACTCTCAATTTAAACTTGATCTCATTAAAATGGTTTTGATATTTGAAAACAAAATATTGCTAAAGAACCAAATCATGAATAGGGATAATAACACATATTCTCTATAAGATAGAAAGTAAAGTAAAGTGGTCACATAAATAGGTTTCCTAGGTGTATACCCTAGCTTGAAAATAGAAACATTAATAAAGAAGAAACATCTAACAATAATGTTCTAATGGAGAGTTCTAGAAAACATGGTTATGAGAAAGTTAATAATCAGAATACCATTAATCAATGATGATATAAGGGGCCATTTTATTCATTAAAAATGAAGTTACTGGGAAATTTATTTTTTTTTAAGATATCTTTTACTGGATTTGAGGAATTTTTTCAGTACCTAAGAATATATATATAAATATAAATTGAACTATTTCTACTTGATCTATTATAACAGGATTCATCATCTAGTAATGTAATATATCAATCTCTAAAGCCACATCCAAATATCAACAAAAAATATTTCCTAAATGGTTAACATTTCCAAAATATTATTATCTAACACTTTAGAATGAAGTTCACTGAATTTCCAAAATGAACTCATCATTATCCATCAATCAATATGATGTAGATCTTTAATAATCACATACCGAATATGAGAAAACCTTCATAATGTATCCTACAAAAATATATTAACAAATAAAATCTCCATAAAATTTATTGGAAACATGCATTATTCCTTATCCCTTATGTAAGAAACAAGTAACTGGATATATTCCATAAATCCAAAATTGATGTAAACTCCATTAGTGATAGCATATACCACATGTTTACAAGTCATTAATCTGTTCCAAGATAGTCAAAACTTTTTCTATATCAATAATTTCTTCATCATTGTCTCAACATCAGGAACATATAAAGGGTTTTCTTTCCCTCAATTATGTGTCTTACAAAAAGTTTAACTTTCTACTGAATAACTATTCTTTGAACCAATCAGCATGTGATCTGAAATCCTTAACAAAAAGTAATATACTACAATCCTCATATATTCCATAATCATCAAATCTCTGATAATATATTCAGAATAAATAATTACTGAATAGGTATATTAATAATTTCTTTTCATCTATGGTATTATCATGACTTGATCATTATCCAATATCATTATTTGGGGTATATTCCTTTGATGCTTGAGTAATTTATTTTCATAGTGTCATATATCCTTTAAGTTGCAACACTTAATATTATCCATTTTATTTTTCCCCTTTCATTATTTATCATGGTAACCCTTATCTCCCCACTTATAAAAAACTCTCATTACATTAAAGCACTTACCAAGTTAATTCTTTCCACACTTATCAGATCTGGTAAAATCCTTCTTTCCATTCTTCCCATTATACATATTTTTCTCTTCCATGCTCTTCTTCTATTGATTCTATTCAATTCGCTAAGACTTGGAGAATTTTTTAATTATATAATTATCACATGATATTAATTCAACATATTATGAGAATTTGTGAGATACTATTTCCCTTTGAATTGATGGCTTAATACCAAAAAAGATATGATCCTTATCACTCTTTAGATCATATGAATTGGTAGAGTTCACATTTATTATTCTAGTGGCATTTCTAAACAATTTTATATAGTATATTAACTCATAAAATCATAATTTATAATTCCAAATATGGTATATAACATAACATAAATATATTCATCATAAATAATAGAATCATAAACTTTGGTTACTTTGGGGAAATCTTTACTTTTAAATCTTTCATAATGGTTTCCATTGAAAATGTTAATTATCCTAAGTGTATCACCTATGAGTATCAAACCAAGTGCATTATAAGTTACATTTTCATGTAATAGGTGACCCTGATTTTGGAACAGCACACCTTCTTGGATTTGTTACTCCTAGGTATATATGTTCCAGAACCACATCCACTTATATTATCCAAACAGATATTCATTTCTAGGAATACCCACATGACTACTACCTTCAAAAAATTCTAGGATGTTATTCTATACTTACCCCCAATTTATATCTTAGGGTTGTGTTCCCTAATCTATGTTTTCTAAATCTAGGTTCCATGGTTTCTGCGAAACTTACTTTGATACCAACTGTAATGCCCTGCCCCTAGAAGTTCTGATCCAGTGTGTTGTTTTGTTAAATTGGCATGATTACAAGGAATCCAATCCTAATGGAATTAACAATTTTTCATTCTTGAAAATCCATATTACATAAATGATACCCATAATAAATTTTTAAAATAGAAAAAAAAACAAGATATATCATAAAATTAAATAAACCACATCCTTGAATTCTTATTTAATGATTTGTTATTTATAACATGGTGAAAAGAAACATAGTAAGGGTGATCTAAAATGCTCAGTAAGTTTATATAAAGAGGAAGAAATAATTAATCAATGATAATATATTAAAATGGAAAGTTAAATAACTTATAACACATTCTATTCAAACAAATTGATAATTCAATATCAATATGGAGAGGTAAGAAAGTGAAGCACAATAGAGTGATCACAAATCTAAGAAATAAATGAATTCATATATATTTTGATGAAAAATATCATGGATTAATAATTATTTTAATTAAGTTCTCAATAATGTGATTTTTTATTTATTAGACTCCATGTTTCCTAGGTACAAGGAAACATTACTGTCAAGACCATTCACAAGACGGTTTAAAATATACTGGTTAAAAACTGTTTTGGTTTGACTAACCTTAACTTTACTATTAAGACATTTCACATGACATGTTATATCATACTAGATACAAATGTGATGGGTTTTTTCAACCTAATTTTGTCCCATGAGACTATTGCTGCATCAAGGGGATTTCGTTAACCAGTCCCTAACCTGTAGGTCATACCATAAATGGTCCCCAACACTTACGTTACCCGTCCAAATCCTTCCTAATTTCAAATAAAAAATACTCCTTATCAAATATAAGTATTTAATAAAGGATATGTATTTATAAAAAATTCACGAGTAGAGGATAGGTAATTAAAGTAAATACCATTAAAACATTCTCGAGGAAAATAATAATTAAACATCTCATATTGTCCCATAACACCTTGAAACATTTAGAACCATTATCCCCATAGAGGAATAAAATAAAATGAAACAAATGATTTTATAAAAATAATTTTATTCAACTTATGGCATTTTAATGTTATTATATACATTATATAAAATAAACATGGTGTATAAAAACAATTATGACTCAATGGAATGTAAACTGAGATGAAAATATATTACCTTGAATCGGACTTTTCACTTTTGTTGTTTTATTACTGAATATTAAATTTAGGTTAATTATTTAATTTATTTAGTAAATTTTTCAATATTATTATTACTTTTACATAACTTATTATAATTTTTTATACAACTACTTAAACTATTAAATTTATGTTGTGTCTTTTGACGAAATTCGGTTTATGGGTAAAAAACAACTATGGTGTGTCCTTTATGGTCAAAGGGGTTATCATATAATGATATCAAAACCCATAATCATGAAATAATTATTAAATTTATACATTAATTATAATTTTCAAACTAATCATGAAAGTTGTTTATGGAAAATGGAAGAACATTACAATCATGTAGACGGTAGGTCGTATGTACGCATGAGAAATGTTTTAATTTTTCAATGATAATTATGGAAAGAAGGTAAGAAACAATATATCCTTACCAAATTAGAATTATATCATGAATAAAATTTTATTTAATCATATATAATATATATATAATTCTCTTTATGTTAAAGAAACCACATCTTGTCGAGGAGACGGTAGTCCACACATCCACGATTGACATTATCAATTTTTATGTGATAAAAAGGTAATAAATAAAATTATATATTATATATCCATATTGGTAAGTATTTAATTAATATAATATTGATGTTGAGTATTCTAAATATGTTTAATTAAATCCATCCTTCGTGTATTATATATATATATATTGAATGAATAAATTAACTTTGTGGAGGCGGCAGTCCACACTTCCACAGATAATCTTATCATATTTACAAAAAATGAAAGTATAATGGTATGTGTTGTAAAAGAATTAAATAAGAATTAATACATAACAAATATCAAATATAATGTATATAAAGATATTTTCCATCATAATGTCTACCGTGAGAGGCGATAAAGGAAAAAACAAATAATCAATGTTTCGGGAGGCGGTAGTTCGTCATACTCATAAATAGTAGGTTCCTTTTGTATATTAAGGAATAAATAATAACATAAAAATATAATAATATATTTAGGATACGTTTTGTTATATAATCATGGAATAATAATATTTGAGGGAGTGTCGAATGGAAATAAAATTAAAGAGCTTCAAGAAAGATGTTATCTCTTAATTGGGTAACCCATTTTGATTTATACCAAAAGGCTTCTTGTGGATTGATTTCTTCAAAATTGTAGGATTAAAATAAAAATTGATATATGTTCTTATTTTAATTGAGTAGATCATGGTCGATCCTAATTTTTTGAGATGTGTGGGGAAGGGGAAGTGTGTTTTCCTTTTTATTGTGGAGGGTAGTGGAACTCCAATAAATACCAAAATGTATTAATTAATGGGAGGTTTACCATACCTAATATGTCTCAAAAATGAAAAAGTTAATTTGTTAAAGGGGAATAATGGTTGATATGAACCTACACCACAAAAACATATCTCCATTTTGATAATTTGGTTTTGTAACTTCTAATATTCCCAAATTTTATCACTCGGGTTTTTATTAAAGAAACTAGTTTTCAAACCTAATTAATTTAACCATCAAGAATAAAATAAAGTGAGATTTATTATAAAATATAATTCCAATAAATTATTTATATTATAACTAATTTATAAAATAAAATTATCATGTGTCTAGGAAATTAATTTTAAAACAACACCATGTGACGTAATAAAACACTAATTAAACTCGAGTCGTATTAACAATGTTTATAAAATATATGGGTTAGTATAATAATAATAAATGAAAAATTGGTCTATTAATATACCATATTTAATATTTCTAAAAACATAAAAATAAAATGGCATAATATAGTATTATTATTAATTTTAAATCATTTAATAAAATATCATTTATTCTAAAAAAGAAATTATGTTAATTTTGATATTATTTATTTAATTTAAATATTAAAATATCAAAACAATATTTCAATTAAAATATATTAATTTAAAATCTTTTTAAGATTATATATTAATATAAAAAATTAATTAAATACAATAATTCAATCAATCTAATTCACTTTTAATATTATAATATTTAAGTTAATTATTAACTAAATAATCATTACCTTGGTGTTTCCTTTGAATTTTAAGTAAATAAATCATATTTAAAAATTATTGAAAAAATATTATGATAAAATTAAACCATTTATATTTCAAAATTATATATATAACCTTAAATATGATGTTTTCTACCTATCATAATGTTTTATAAATATTAAAGGTAAGGAAAGTTCCCCTTTTTCTCTTTCATTACTCAACCTATTATATACAGTACTTACATTTAATAATATCCAATTAAATATATAAAATTAGATTTTGGTGATCATTTTATCCAAATATTAGAATCCAATGGTTTTTGGACAATTTTCTATGTCATTTTGGCCCTTATGATTAAGGTTTAGTCCCTTTTTAGGAATAATTTTACTTTAATCGTTGTAATTAATATTAATCACTTTCTCTAAAAAAGATTGTAAAAAATATAGTTGATCTTATTAGACCAAAAATATTATACTTATTACAACCTTTTATGTCCATTTTTCTAAATTCAAATCACATAAGTGGAAAAACTAATTTTAACTCTAATCATACGAATATGGTGAGAAATCAGGGTTTTAAAGTAAAAATCTTCAAAAGTTAAGTAAGTCTTTATATCCAATTTCAATACAAAAATAATTCAATGTATTCCATTGGATTAATATATGTATAATTTATTCATTTTGACTCTAATAACCAATTTATAATATAATTTATCATTAATTATTTTTTAAATGAAAATGATGTTTTAAACTAAAATGCAATGGTTTCACTATTCATCAAACAATGAATCTTCATTAAAAAATACAAAAAAGTAACCCTAAGATATTTTGGAAATTCTTAATTGAAAAATGATTTTTATTTTGAAAAATAAATTCTATACAAGTGTAAAAATTTAATTTTAAAATAGGTGCACCTTTAAAATGTGGTAAAACATAGTCTTGTGTGTAGCGTAATCTAATATAGTGTAGTCTGTATCATAAGCTTAAAATTGTGTATAATTCATGATAACAACAATATTTTATTTATTATAAAATTAAAATATTTTAATGTCTTGGGTTGTTACATGGGGCCCCTCCTGGGTGGTGAATCTGGTTTCTGTGCCTGAGTCTTCCATCCCTAAGTGGGCTTGACTCAATCTGTTTCATGGATACGATCAGCTTGTCGGTTTCACTCTTCAAAGTAGATTAAGTGTAATTTAATTTTGAGGGGTGTAGATGGTCATGTATCTAGTTTTCTCTTTGTATGATGTGTAGGTGATGTTGTGGACGGATGTTTTGGGTTCATTTTTCTTTGGATAGTGGCAGGTCTATGCTTCCAGCAGCATTGTGGAAAGTCTTTTGTGTGATTTTTGTTTTCTACGGTGCTAATGAAATTATGGTTTTAAATAAGTATATTAATTATGAAAACACTTAATTGGAGATATGTTTTGAACTATAGTGATGGCTTCAGTGTCTTTTTTTGGTGGATTCATTTTCAGTGGCTTTTGATTTTGTTCCTTTTTCTGGCTGATGATGTTCAAATAAGCAAGAATCCATTTGGTTCACGGTATTTTTTTTTTTTTTTGTAATGTCTTTTCTCTTAGGGTTTGGTTATTGAAACCACAAGAGATTCGGAGAGTATATGGTCTTGTCAGTGATAATAGGATGCTTGGTCAGTGTGTAGATCGAGGTTAGGTAGTATATGTGGTAGAAAGCATTGTTCTAATCCTTAGAGATCTATAATTTGAAATCTTATGTTTTTTCATTTAAATTTGGTTTTTTTAATATATTATTTTGTACTAGTTCCCAATTAACATATTAATGTGGGTTTTTAGATAATATCAAAAAAAATAGATTGGATGAGGAGATAAAAAATTAATATATTCAGAAAATTTATTAAAAATAACTTTAAGATAATTAAGAAATATTGATGTCAAAATTTATATTAATTGTTTACAATATATTTTATAAAAATTAAAAAAAATATTTTTAAAATAATGGATATGAACATGATGAAACCTTTATTTAGAAAAATACATTTTTTAAACATAAAACTAGATTTATTCTAATCCCCTTCATATAAAGAAGTTTTATATGACATTAATTTATTCATTTTTAAACCATATACAATTCATTATTTATTTAATAATACTTAAACCTTCTAATTTAATATCTATTTTATAATGGTGGGGTTTATATTATAATATTAATATTATATCATTGTTCTCTAAAACTTGGAGTTGTGTGTGACACAAGCTATCAAAAAAACATTTATTTGAAAAACAGATTCATAAAAACTATGGGTGTTTCAGATAAATCTCAACATGATGTTTCTTTTGAAAACATAACAACTTGAATTTAGGCTAAAATAAAAAATGTATAAATGGATATATTATCAGTAGGTTATCTATAGAAGAAAATAATAAACACTATACATATGTTCCCTAGAACTCCCATGAAGTCACACCATAATTATTTTAATATAGACTTTTAGAATTATCCAATATTTTTTTAATATTGTAGATGAGGAACAATATATTATAATTTAATTTCCATAAAATGATAACATGATAATTTATAAGATTATTCGATATAATACAAAGTCTCTATGACTTTACATGAAATAAAATATGTCTTTCATTCTCATGTGTTGCTTCACAAATATATGGATAAATCTAAATATGAGATATTGAGAGATATAAGTATTTTTTAAGGAATAATAAAGTCAATAATGAGATGGTTGGAAAGAATCATATACAGTATTAGGATTCTTGTAGAGAATTTATGCCAAGAGAGGTTGCCTACTATCATTTAAGAAAATCGAGAAATTTTAAGCCCAAACGTCCCAATTTAAAATACAATGAACCTCATAATAATCGTTCTATATTTTAAAATAAATTCTATGAGAGTGTTTAATTTCTAAATCTATCCAACAATATAATACATGTTGAGTTGGTTTTAGAAATAGGGTGTTCATTCCATATGTGTCCTAATAGGATTTTATTTTGTTAACTGAAGGAGCTGAAGGATAGGTTAATTTTGAAAAAAAATAGATATCACTCAATGGTTATAGGTTTAATGATGATAAATCTCATATAACATTATATTATTGTCTTATTTTTTATAAGGGTTCAATATTTGAATAAGAATCACATTTAATTATGGGTTTTTGATCAGTGGTGTTTTACCTTAAAATCATAATATGATTAACTAAAATTATCTAATTGGAGATTTTATAGTTCTTAAGGGATCATTAGTTAATGGTTTATATTTTGGATAGAAATACACATGTCAATACATTTTGAAAAACCAGTTCCACAAATAGATACCACATTATGCTTTAGCACAGATGTCTAAGAACTTTTGGTGTTTAAAGATTAGATGAATTGATAAAGAAACTCATACTCTTCAAATTTTAACTAAATAACTTACACTTTGGGTAATTTATCATAGTAATTTCTATGATAGTTAGATTTTTCATGTCTTGGTACAAATCTACACAACCACATGAGTGTGTTCACACTAATTTGTGGGGGCCTTCTTGGACTACCACTCATTATAATGGCTCCTATTTTATCCCTTTATTAGATTACTTTTCTAGAAAAGATTGGATATATATTTTATTAAATAAATAAGAAGTTATTGAGTTATTCAAACCCTATAATGAATCTTTGGAAAACAAAAATGGGAAGAAATTTAGGGCATTGAGGACATATAATGTGTTTGAATACATGACCGATGAGATTACTAAATTTTTTCAACATGAAGGAATTATGAGACCCTAAATTCTGATTCTTACTCCTCAGAAGAATGTTTTAGAAGAATGTATGAACTAAAAAAATATTGAGAATGTTTATTTAGTTCTATATACCTTAGGACTAGCCAAGTAATTTTGGGATGAGTCTTTGACTACAACATTTTACTTAAAAAATAGTTGTCCCTAATCTCCTAAGGTTTTTAGCCAATAGGAAAGCTTTAGGTAATCCTTCCCCCATCCAATGGGAATCTAATAGTGTTTGGTTGTACTATTTACGCTCATTTCACAAATTATTTTCTTAGTCTTGGGGTTGTCAAGTGTGTATTTAAAGGGTATCCTGAGGTGTTTAAGGGATACAACCTTTGGGTAAACAAACCTGATATTTAGAAATGTATTAATATCTAAGAGGTGGTCTTTTATGAGACCATTCCTCAAATAACCAAGCCTAACATTAATTAAAGTGGTGACTCTTACCAGAATACATATATTTAGGTTGATCCCCATGTAATTTTTGGGTCTACTATTAAGGATTGATCTTTTCTTCATTATCTTGATCCATAATCAAGATTTGTGTTTGGTGATGCATCAAATTTTGAATCTCCAAGTGATATTAGTAATTATCATCTCACTGGAAAAATATAAAGGATATTGATTATACCCCCATCTAAATATACTCATTTAAATGTTATATATTCCCCCATATGGGTTTCTCAGAATCGTAGTAATGAGGATCCTCAAACCTAAAAGCAGGTTGTTATTGACTGAATCTATGATCACTAAATTACTATAATAAAATCTAAGATAGAATCCCTCAAAACGAACTATACCTTTTCTATAAGAAGTAAATTATATACTACCAAGGATATTGGTTTTAAATAGATCTATAAAACAATTTAAGATAATACTGTAGGGAATGAAATAATATATAAGTCAAAAAATATAGAAAAATGTTTCATTCAAAGAGAGAGAATTGATTATTCTGTAGGCAAAAATCCTTGTAGTTAAGTATTATTCTATTAGAATTTTTTTATATCTTACCTTATATCTCGAACTATATGTATAATAGTTAAATGATATTATTTCATTCTTTCATTTTGATTTAATTGAAATTTTATACATGAAGCATCATATTGGTTTTGAACATGAATTTAAAACTAAACAAGTCTATGAATTTAAATAAATCCCTTTATGGATTAAAATAATACTCTATGAAATTTTACAATAGGTTTTATTTATTCATGTTTCAAAATGGTATTAAAATTAGTGATTATTATAAATGTTCTTATATTAAATTTGTTAAAACTATATTATTTACATGATTCTATATGTTGATAACAAGTAAATCGTGTTTAATGATATGAAATTAATCACCAAAGTAAAAAAATGAATTTGAACTCCCCCATTAAAATGAAATATTATGGTTTTGTGAAGTAGATTTTAGGCATAAAAATTTTGGGTAAATAAATCATTTGTTGTTATATCCATCTAAAATTTGATTTATCCCAAAAGTTCATAATAGATACATGTTTAATTCTTTAAAACTTGTATGTATTCATTTTTCTTAGTAGTTTAAATTTCCATTATCTTAGTCTCCAAACAATAAATATGATATTAAATATTTGATTATTATCCTATATACTAATTTCTGGAAACTATTATATATGATATTGTTTTTACTAAATTTTTTTTGTTTTTTCTCTCCTTTTACATTAATAAAGTTCACATATAGTCTCTGTCATCCACATTATCTTATCCTAAAATGGATTTTAAGGTACATATTATCTTTGTAGATCCTTTTATTTTATTTTTTATGCTATGAATGTCTATACCTAATAATTATTGACTGGTTATGTGGACTCTAATTGTATGGGTAATATTGAAACATGGAAATCATTTACTAATTCTTTTTTACAACTTGTAAAGAACTTATCATTTGGAAATGAAATATGAAATAGTTTATTTCTCTTTAAACCACTTAATTAGAGTATATTTCATTTAATTATATAATTAAAGTTTTTATTTACTGTAAGGTTTTGATTTATTGAAATGAAACATGAAATGGTTGTTCATTTATCTTAGTTTCCTTTGAAAATAGTAGAGATTTTTTTTATTTAGAATTCCTGATTTATTTTGAAATGAAACTAATTTCTTATTAGTCCACTATTTTAATTTATAGGGTGATAATGCTTCTTATTTATTAATTTCCCTTTTTTACCCTTATATTTTACTAATCTTGGTTTTTTTCCCTTATGTGCTTATAGATGCCATGGCCGATCTCACTTTGCACTATCGACTGTGAAACCCTGATCAGATAATACTATCTCTCTTCTTTCCTGGTTTGATCTCATGGATGATCTTCATACCACACGGTCTATATTCATACAATCTGGATCTCATGGTGGATCAAGTCTCATTGTTTGTTAACCTTCCAACTGTATGGTTTTTGTTGTTCAGTATATCTATTAACCATGACTTAATGGTGGGAATTATTTTCATTCATAGCTATATTTATTTTTCTATAACTAGTTTTTAATCCATTGGTTTAAGTACTTAGCTGTAAATCATAGGTAATATAGTATATTTTTACTAGAATTTTCTTTCTTACATACATAAGAATCTTTATAGTTTGGTGTTTTAGATAATTAGGTCATAAATCTTATATGTAAATAAAATTTATGATAAAGGGGACACTTGTATTCTTTAACCATTTTTTCCACCATATAAAATTTTTAAAAATAAACTCATTTTATTTTCAAGAAAATACTTAATACTTTTCATCTTGACTTCGTATTTTTTCTTAACAAACTATAAACCATGTGAAATAACATTTTAATACACAGGATCAGAAAAAAAATATCAATAAGGGACATCAAAATGAGAAAACTGTTATTCTAGTTAAAAACATGAAAACCCATAAAATATTTACTTTCGTCACAATATTTATTATTCAAATAAAAAAATCATCTCAATGTGAAAAAAATACACTTTTTTCTCCGAGAGAACACTTTAAAACCCGTAGCAAACAAATAATAAAACTCTTTTGGAAATATATAGAATTATATTCAAAAAATGTGTTTGAAATGACTAGAGACTAATTAAATTCATAAGGGAAACCTCATCGATTTACTACCTCCTTCTTGCCTATAAATAAACGTAATATTTCCCAATGTATTGGAGAGATATTTGGGCATACCCATCATATAAGATATATTAGGCTCACCCATCATATAAGATATATTATGCTCACCCATCCTTTTAGATTTATTAGTCTTACCCATAATATAAGTTTTATTGGTCTCACCCACCATAAACTATATTTATTATTTACCAAATCAAAAATAAAATATTTTTATTCTTTTATATTTATCAAAAAAGTCTTTAAAAGTCTTTAGAACTCATATGAAAAACATTTTTTATATATTGAAATTCCATTTCCATTTTTGAAACCAATTTCATAAATGAAGAAAACATAAAAAAAATTATTTTTAATAAAGAAATTATGGATTTTATTTAAATTAACACATGAATTATATAATGGTTACAGTAGTGGGAAAATTCATTAACACCATATATGTTTATATAGAACATTAATTTTTCCTTTTCATTAATGAAAGTAAAAAAATCAATAAAGAGGTTCATATTCAAAAGCTTTGGTATAAAGTAAAATATGACATAATATTCCACATAAAATTAATTTATTTTAATATAAATACATTAATAATATATATTTTTTTTAAAAATATGTACATGTGAGAAAAATATTTATAAGGGAAACGTTAAAATATGGTTTTTAAAAGAAAGTCTCTTACCTCGAATCTAAATCATCTCATATGTTATTTTTCTTTCTAAATAAAAAATTATTTTAACTATTTAATTTCATAAAAATATTTTTATAGTTCATTATTCCATTATTTTATTTAATACCATGATATATAAACCAACTTAGTTAATTTATTCCAAGTTGTATGTTTTGACGATATTCGACTCATATGTCAAAAATGATTTCAATAGGTTGACTATGGTAAATGAAATCACAATTCCACTATGTATTGAATAATAATAATGAATTAATTTTTATTTTAATATATCAATTATAAATTTAAAACCAACTATTAAATATGGTTATGAAAAAATATATGTTTAAATAATTAAGACAGTAAGTTGCGCGTAGAATGATAAAAAATTTCATTTTTCAACAATGAAGAGGGAAAAATGAAAGTGTTATTTTATCTTTAAAAATTTATAATTATATAATTAATATCATATTATTTATTTAAATACACTTATATATATCATCCATGTGTTGTGGTGATGAGAAACTAATCACATCGCTTCGTGTATGTGGTTGCCCATACAAACGCATGACCGATGTTATCATTTTTTAGTAAATGTTAAGGTAAGGAAATGGAAGAGATGGTACTTCTATAGAATTATAAATATTTCATTAATATAATATATATATATACCTTAAATTCATCATTATAAACAATCTTGATAGTTGATGATGGAAAACTAGTCACATTTTTTCATGAGGAGGTCACTCATCCTACATAAAAATGGCATTGGTGTTTCCCATTTAATAGAAGAGGGGGATGTAAATATATTATAATATTAAAATAATAAAATCTCATTATATGGTAGACACTTATTTTATTATATCTTAATGGTTGGATAATATGTTAATGTGGAAGAAGAAATATAACTAAAACATTCAGTTAAAAGTTGTACCTCCCCTTCGAAAAATATCCTTTTTGTTAATCATTAATCCATATATGTTTGGTTATATAACTAAAATAATAAATATTGAATGATTTTAGGGATTTGAGAAACTATCTTGGTAGGGATTAGTGGAACAAATAGGCTTTTTAAGAGATAATAAAAGAGAATATGTGGTTCCTTTTAAAATACAGGGGAGGGGCACTCTTGGAATTTCATATAATATAAAATTAATTTTAAATTTTAAATGAATCCAAATTTATATTAATATAATATAATATGATTGTGAGTCTAAATAATATCATCCAATAAAATTTGGACCACTTTATATTTTTTTTACCCTTATCTTTTAATTTTAACTCGTGTTAACCCTTTTTTATGATTACCACGATAATAATGTTTTTACCCATTATGTGTCATGATAGTTACTATAAAAGAATTAAAGGCCCATAAATACACTTTGGATGAAATTTTAAAAAATATCTGATTCAATTTTTCAAGGATAAAATTTTTAGGAATTTTAAATCATTTAATAAAATATTATTTACTATAAAATATCCTTAATGTCAATTTTGGAACTTCTCATTTACTATGACTTTTAAAACATCAAGTTAAGTAAGTAATTCTAATATAATCAACTCACACTTCCCTAACATGTTATATTTATCTATAAAATTCAGGTAATTCCATAATACATTCATATTATACACTTCAAATATTTTTTTAAAAATTTCTTCTATTTCTCTGTTAATTGAAAAAGTATTTTGTAGGTGTTGAGTAAGAACATAAGTTATTTATGTCATCACTAAATATTATTAATAAATAACCACGATAAAAATCATTTATCTCTCAAATAACCAATTATAACCTAACATACATTCTATTTATCCATTTGATAAAAAAAATATTAAAGATAATAAAACAAAGACACAACCGGAAAAAAGGGTTATTGCCACAGTTCAAAACTGTGGCAATAGGACCCAAAATTGTGGCTAAAGACTACGGCCATGGTTTTGGCCAATCATGGTAGCTATCATTGTGGTAGTAGGTCCTAGTCTATTTCCCCAGTTTTAATCGTGGAAATAGCTACCTATTGCCACGGTTTTGAAAACATTGTCAATAGGCCACCATATTTGAAACGGTGGCACTTGACCTATAACCACAGTTTAAACCGTGGCTATAGGTAGATTTTCCCACAGCTTTAACCATGGAAATAGCCTTGGAAACCATGGAAATAGCCAAAATTATAAATTTCCCCAGCGGGTTTTGATCCATGCACCTCCGCTATGCAGTTCAAGGCACTTAACACTACACCGCACAAAAATTTGGGTATATATATTATGATATATAAATTAATAAAAATTATGGGAATAGACTCAAAATTGTGGCGATAGGGCTTCCCGTCAAATTTTTAGAGGGAATTTTTTTCCTGCGAAGCATGGGAACCCTATAGCCATGGATTTGGAGAACCGTGGCCATAGGTCAATGAAAAAATTGGCCTATGGCCATGGTTATGAAAACTGTGGCCATAGGACACAAAACCGTTGCTATAACCATGGGTTGTTGCCACGGTTCGGAAAACTGTGGTTATAGGCCACGAAAAATAGTCCTATAACCACGGTTTTAAAAACTGTAGCTATAGATCCATGCAAGTAGCTCCATTGTCTAGTTGTGAGAGAATAATATTTTTAAATTTTATTTACATAAAATATTATCAACGTCAAAATCAGGAAAATAGTACGATGAATATTTGTTAACTTATAAATCTTTGATTTTTTTAAAATGAATTTTTTTAAATGAATTTTTTTAAGGAATATGATGAGTCTGTGAAATATTTCAGGGCCTTGGGTAGGCTTTGTTTTGATATAATAAAAATATATAATATATAATATCATAGTGACATTGTTTTTTGAAAATAATAGAATAACTCTAGAAAATAGTCTTCAATCAGAAATATGAAACCACCATTAAATCTAGAATATGGATTTTACCCAAGGAATGACATAATATTAATGCACACGAGGTTTCTGGATTGAGTTTCATAGTGGGTGTAAAAAACCTTATATATTTTTTTAATTTATTTCTTTGTTATTAAAGCCTAAACCTAGACACATATCTTTATAAACATTCTTATGGAAAATAACATGGGATAGACACATATCCATAGGGTTTAAAAGAGAAACCATTAATGGGGATTTCTCGAATGGGAAACAACAAATCATGGATTGGAAATCAGTGTGCCAAGGGTCTACGTGGATCACATTACCGACAGTGACATAAAGGATTTCTTCCTCAGTGGTTGATAAAAACCTAATGTAGGGTAGTTATTTCACTATTTTAATACCCATTTTTTATCCTATAAAAACAGATATCAACTCCACTAACTGATCGATTCATGGGGCGATCGTGTTTTGTGGGTATTGATTTCTATTCATATTGTTTATAATTTATGGTATCTTATTATTTCTTCTTGGTTCTTTGTTTCCCATTCTAATGGAAATAAATTAAATCTAGTCAGAACAATGGATTAGTTCCATTAATTTTTTTTCATTTTTTTATTTGTTCCCCTATTCTTCCTAGGTTCATCATCGGTATTTTTTTTATAATTTTATTCGGCAGATAACTTGTGGAGTCTCATTGTGTGGTTGTTATTTAAAACAACAGATCATTGCCATGTGTTCGGGTTTATGATCATCTAAGTGATCAAGGTGATAGGAATACGATGTATGATTAGATGTGGAATGTGATTAGATTAGTGTTCACCATTTTTTATTGTCAATGTAGGGAAGGTTCAGTGTTAGAAGGATTGTTTTCAAAGAAAAGGAAGTGTTTAGAAACTAGCCACCGAAGAAAATTGGAGTTTGTTCAACTCAAATCTATCTTATAGTGAGTGTTTTGTGGAATATTTAGTAGTGGTTTTTGAATGATCATAGTACATGTTAAGAACCAATAGGTACTAGAAAAATCCTGTCTACACAGTTTTTATTCCAAAGAACACACATTTTGTGGGAAATTGGCTATAACGGTTAGGGTTTAGGTGGAAATTAATATCCCACACTCTAGGGGGCCTACCACATACCATGTGGTCCACTAATGGAAGCTCATAATTCTCCCTAGGGGTACACATGAAATAAAATAGACCAAAACATGGGCATGGATAGAGTGAATGGGAATAACAATATGATTGAGAATGGCCAACTACTCGGACATGAATAGATTATGTAATAACGACCTGAGTATATAGGAACGGGATATTGTACATCGGCTAGACTATAAGGAACTTCTATTGGAAGGAAAATATCCATATTTCATGTATCTAAAATAAAAAATATTTAATTTAGCTCTATGAATTATTTATCGTACAAGAATATATGTCCAGTTTGATACATAGAGGGAAATATCATGTTCTACCAAAACATGTTGTGTAATTTCTCCTAGGTAGGTTAATGTTCTCCATTTCTTTATTTTGGACCATTATCTTTTGGTTATAATCCATTGGTTTGTCCCTATGAGGTTACAGTGATTTATTTCATCCTAATATTATAATTATATTCCCTTCTTTGGGATTAGTCTCTGTTAGAGTTTGAGAATATATCTTTGTGACTCAAGGTGTGATCCTCTAACATTTATACTTCTTCCCTAGGTTTGGTTTAAGAAATTTTCATGAAAATCCTACACTCTCATATGATCACTTTCCTACCATGTTATTCTAGGTAGGTTTTTGTATACCCCCAAGGTCAATGGTGATATCTTCTATCTATGTATGGAGAGAATCTGAGTTCCAATGAGTTATTTTGTAGGTTTTTCCCTGAAGAGGATGAATTATCATATGATTTACATTAGTGTGATAAATCTCATGTAGTGATTTCTCCCAAACATGAACCACCTAAATTCCTTGGATAGAATCTTATGGTTGGTGATATGGTTCTGATCTTACCATGTGACTTGTGTCTATCATGAGTATATCTGGGTTATGACTGTTAGGTATCTTATTTTTATGGATGTGAGTTTTTCATGATGATCTAACTTATTTATTCTGTATGTTTTATGATTTTGGGGTGTCCTACTTGTTGGTTTTATACTCCCCCACTCTAATTATTTTCACACACATGTTGTGTCTCGTGCATATGACGGACCTTTCAAAAAAGTCAGATGTGGACCAAGAGTGGGTGGATCCGAGATGAGCTATAAAGATCATGTTTTATACCAAGTGATGTATTTGAAAACATTCCCCTCATTACTAGAAGTTACGAAAGATTTTTTATTTTTGGTGTTCTTGTATTTTTTCCTAAATGATTTCTAGTACACTTATCATACTCTGATTGTGGGATATAGATGTATGCATGCATTTGGGAGTCATTGTTTTATTATCATTTTGTATGGTGTTGGTGGATTAAAGATGTGTTAATGTGTATAGGTACCTTAGGATAAAGAATTCTATATTTTTTATATTCTTAATCGTTACTAGTCGACATCCCCAATACAATTGCAAGTGATCTTGGGGGTCACTTTCATATTTCTAACTGCTAGACAGGAACTATTGTTTTGGGTCATGATAGAATGGTGTCATAGGTAGATTCATCTTAGTACCTATGTTTGGATATTTTCAAGAAATGAGAATAGTTTTTCAATTATTGAAATATTTTTAAATTTCAATTTCATTCTCTCTCGAGATAGGGACTATAGTGCTGGTTTTTCGACTAAGATATCCACTCAATAGTACATTAAAAAACTTCTTGTGGACTTGGTGAATGTTGGAATAAGATAAAGGGAAATGTTGTTTATTTTTATATATAATAATGGGTTGTGGTCTCCATGTTCGACTTTAGTCATCTCCCTATATATAATATTTAACTGTGGAACATATTGATTATTTTAGGATGACTCTTCGATGATAATCGGAAAAGATTACATAGCAAGATCACGATGAAGATCCACCTGGTGATGAGGGTTTGGTACAAGGTCATGTATACGAGGTGGTAACACTAGGTGGTTTTCCAAACATTCCACCACACATTGATAATTATGTTTCACAAATAGCACTGACTGAGACTGTGGACTAGATGATTGCATTCTATGTGTTTCAGAGGTAGTGGCCCCTTAGTTTTATGGGAAATCATTACTCCCCAGTTACCTACGAAATAGATTGACATATTTTTTAGAGTGTCTATCCTTGTGTGGAAACCTCTAGATCATATATCAATATACGTTGTGAATCTTCTTCATGTCTCTACAAGGATATGGTGGAGTCTGTGAATCATACACATGAGGAGACAACTCTCTATTGGATAAAGTTTGACTGTCGCTTCAAGGATGATTTCTTATAACAACCTATAATTTCTATATGTAAATATTACATATTATTGGATGAATATTCATTACATGAATTTATGATCCACACTATAATTGTATATATGTAGTCATAGTTTATGCTTAGATATATAAACAAATTTTTCATCAATGAACTATATAATCCTTCACTTATTTCTTCATAACTACCACCCTTCTTAAAAATACCATACTTAAATACTAGAGAGGTAGTCCATCCCAAGTATAATGTCAAATTATAAAATGGGAATGAATAATATATTTGGGAAAAATTATTCTAATTAAAATAAATACTAGAGTTTATAAACACTAATGATGCTTGGATAATCCTACCATGATTCTTAAGAGATAACTCTACTTTTAGAAATTTAGGGGTTAATTCTAAATTATTTGCAAACATGGAAGAAATACAATAATACATTGAACCAGAATCAAACAATTTATTTTCTAGCTTATAGAGAACAATAAGAGTACCCAAAATGACTTCATTTAGAGCTTCAACATCAGCTGTTATGATAGAAAAATCACAACCTTGCTCCCTCATCCTTTTTTGAGGCTGATGGTGATTCCCCTCCACTTCCCTCGGGATAGTTCACTAGAGAAAATAGTGTTTCTAACTCAGATAAATGTCATCAATTTTTTAAAACTGATGAAAAACTATGTGTAGGAGAGTTTTGGTGTTGTTTGTAATAATAACGGATGCCAAAAAAGGTTTTATACAAGGGTTTTTGTGTCGATTTTACTAAAGACCAATGCCAAAAACTACAGAAGAATTTATTTTTCGCATTAGTTTTGTAAAAACCCAACATCAAAATTTAAAATATATATATATATTGTATCGGTTTCTACAAAAAATGACAAAAAAATAAAAATAAAATATTTTTGGTGTTGATTATTCTAAAAACCGACACTGAAAACATTTTTTCAAGCATTTCAATGTCATTTTTGTAAAACAAAATCCAAAAGTCTTTAAAAATAGCCAGTTATTGAGAAACCCTTCAATTTTCTTTTTTTCAGATCTATGAAACCCTCCACTCATGAAGAATCTATCCCAAATCACAACAATTTGAAGGACACATGGTGATCTCGAAATACATTATTGTTATATTTTCTTTTATTTTCATGATCTACAGTCTCCATTATTTATCTTCTTCGATTACTTTTCCATTTTTGCATTATTTTCTTCTCCAAATCCTATTTATGACAAAACTGTGGTTTGATTTTAGTTTTTTTTCATCTCTAATTTTCATTTTTACAATCAATTTTCTTTAGATCCTGCAGGCATAGTTTATTCATACAATATATTCAATAGACGAAGTTATGATTTTGGATCGAGGATAATTTAGACACCGAATTTTGTAAGTTATTTTTTTATTTAGTGGAATGTGTGATTATGAGTTTTAATTGATCATTATAAGGTTTTAGATGCTCATTTTAAGTAGTAAACCTCATAAAAATATATTGTTCCTAATGTATTTCTTTCATGATATTTTTTTGGTTTGTGCATAACAATCTTTTCATTCAATTTAACATGTGTTAAAAAATTGATTGTAAAATGTAGAAGTAAGTGAACTTCTTAATTCACCCCCTAAAAAATATCACTATTTTTGTCAAACCATATCACATATATAATTCCATACGACATACAAAAACTAATTAAATTGACTATATAATTCTATGTGATATATTCATATCACTTTTATGACATGATAATTTGTTTTATGAAACCCATGTTTAGGTATGTTACAACATGAAATATGATTAAACACTTCTTTCAATAAATTTCTAAATTAGTTCTCCTTCAGTCATGAAATATTTTATCCTGTGATATCTCTATATAGTCAGGAAAAATCTAATATTGTTTAGTGGAATATTATTTATCACCCTATTTTAAATATTTTTTATTTATATATAATTTTTTTAAAATCTAATAATCCTACGAATCTTTATTTAAGTGGGTTTGATTATATTGATGGGTTTTGTAGATATAAAATTTTTCTAAATAGAAAATGTTTCCAAAGATAATTCAAAAGAATATATGGTAAAATATATTATAAATAGAAATATAGAATATCCTTTATTGTTGATACATAATTTCATAGTGAG
This sequence comes from Viscum album, assembly GCA_963277665.1. Taxonomy (NCBI): domain Eukaryota; kingdom Viridiplantae; phylum Streptophyta; class Magnoliopsida; order Santalales; family Viscaceae; genus Viscum; species Viscum album. Next base: position 912,862,868 of record OY728164.1, on the reverse strand, counting down.
TTTTACATGGTTACTTTAAGAATATTCAAGGATTTCTATGTCCACTAGAAATCCACCACTTATAGAATAAAAATTAATAATTATAATAACTCTCTATATATACGAAGAGTTTTATAACCACTTTTAAATAATACAATCAGAGATTAATAGAGATTAATTTATCGATTATAACACTAGAATGATTGTTTTTATGAGTGTTGGATCTCTTTATATAGAACATTGTTTAATTAATAAGGTTAAAATATTTATTGAATTTTATAAACTCATGGTTGATTCCCAACATAATTAATTACTATATTATAATATATACAAAAATAATACAAAACATCATAAATTAATTTAATTCTACACAAATTAATGAAACAGGTCATAAATTTTTATACTAGTGACTTGATCTAAATTTTTTAAATATATTATGTGGTATATTCAGATTTGATGTATATGTGATTTATATGTCTACATTTTTATTATAATATAATTCTACTACAATGACTGCCGATTTAATACCAAATTGGTATGAATGAGTATATAACATCATATGTGGATATACATCTTATTGTTATAGTATAACATATATCATCCTAATCAGTCATTATGTGAGAGTATAAATTATATTTTTCAATCTATTGGAGGTGTAATGCTGATATTTGAGAATTCCATATCTATTATGACCAGTTAGTTTCACATGTAACATACCCCAATATTAGTAACAACTATGTAAAAAAAAAATAATTAATGAAATCTTCAATATTTTTGACACAAGAAACACAGAACTAATGTAACAATATGTAAAATAAATTAATAGATTTTATATGATTGAAAATAATAAAATTTTCTTATCAATATAACACATGTATAAAATTTGAAAATAAAAATTTTTAATATTTGTAATTTTGTTTTGTATCTGATTTTATCTATCTGATTATCAATAGTTTTTATTAAATGTGTTTTTGTTTACAGTTTATCAGTTTATATATATATATATATTTAAATGATTATATGTTTTAATATATTCACCAATTATACTATGACATAAGGTATTTAATGGATCATAATTGGATAAATTTATATAGAACCACTGATGAATAGGAAAAAAGAGGTGATGAATTAATTTAATTTGCTAAACAAAATTTTCAAAATATTGATTTGATTTTCTTTCTATGTGTGAAGGGTTTGAATATGAGAAATTGAAACTCCAGATAAATCATGGATCATTTAATTTGTTATGCTTTAGCCTTAATTATACACATTGGATCTATCATAGAGAAAGAAATATAAATTCAACAAATAATAGTGATGACAATATTCATAATTTGATAGAGGATCATATTGAAGATTTAAGACATGATTTAGGTGGTCAAACCATTGATGAAACAGAAAGTGTTGAACTATTTTATGGAGATTCTAAGCAACCATTATTCCCATGTTGTAGTAAATATATAGTGTTACCAGTTGTCTTTATATTGGTTAACGTGAATGCAAGTAATGGTTGGAGTGATAAAATTTTTTCTAACTTACTTTCACTTTTAAAAGAGCTAGTTCTATATGGAAATGAGCTAGCAGATTCCAATAATGAGGTGCTGAAAATATTATGCCCAATGGGATTGGGGTATAAAAAGATACATGTTTCCACCAATGATTTTTTTTTGTCTTGGAAAGAATATGAATTTTTATCAAATTATCCTACATGTGGAACATCACACTATAAGAAGGATGGAAAAGACAATTCAGATTCATTCTATAGTACTGACATATAACCTCATACTAAATAAAATAATTTCTTCCAATAATCCCTTCAGATAATTTAAATAAATTATGTCTGATTAATTTTCAGGTATAGAAATAAAAGCTCCTACTAAAGCAATTTGGAACATTCCAATAATTCCTCATTGGAAACTATTAGACTCCTCATGTATTAATCATGTTTTAATGATACTAAATCCTATTCAATCTAGTTAACTCTTGTAAATTATATCAAATCATGTGTACTAATATTTAAAGTATTTTCATGCTTTAAGAAGAGACATTCAAGATTTTAATTTCTCTACATTCAGTTCACTTACTTTATACTATCTTCGATCTACTCTCATAATACCTTCTTTCACAAATGCTTTAAGTCTAATCCATTCTATTATCATCATTGATCAAGTATGAACACAGTTACTTTGAAATGTTTGAGACACCATGAGTCTACCACTGGTTATGTCTTTCTGGATCCATGAAGCAAGACACCGTGAAGAATCAGACACCGTAAAGTAAGACACCGTGAAGAATAAGACACCTTTAAGTAAGACACGGTGAAGAATTAGATGCCCTGAAGCAGACATCATTACCACGAGACATCGTGAAGTAGACATCGTGACTGCGAGACACCGTGCCTTTCAGACACCGTGACCGTGAGACACCATGACCATGAGGCACTGTGAACAATCCAGACACCGTGTTAAGGAGACACCGTTTCAATGACTTACTGTGACACTGTTTCTTAAACTATTTTGTGGTTTTTCAATTTAATCTCTAACGGTCATATTTGAAGATTTTAATGCACTGACATAATTAATGTTTCTTTGTAAACATATCATCTTACAGTACGAGGTATGAGGTACGGTATCCATGCAACTTGTAGGCTCCAACACATCCATTCCAAGATAAAAGTGAAGTGTGGCCAAGAATCAATGATCATGATATACAAAACGAAAAAAAATTGTGAGCATGATAACGAAGAAAACTGAGAGAATTTCAAAAGGAATGATTGTCACAAGCATGCAACCCGACTCTGTAGAAGAACATTTGAAGTACACTGGAATCCAAAGAACATATTTGCATTGTTGAACCTCATGATGAACACAAGCTGAATCACGACACTCTATTTTACTAACGAGGACTCGAGATATGCATCTGCTTCATCTCAAGAATTCAAGAGCAACAAATACTAACACTCAGAGAACTTCTAAATCCATATCCATATTTCTGCTCTGTTGTGTATCTGTTTATTACCTTTCGATCAGAGTGTGTACCTGTAGAACAACAAACTATGTCTCCTGAATTTAACTAAAGGATATAATATATCCTTACTCAAACCTCTATTTACTCTTGGATACCCACGAAAACTATGGAAGAGGTCCCTGTGTGGCCTGGTTGTTTTGTACCCACGAAAAATGTGGAAGAGTTACTTGTGTGACCTGGACAGCCTGTGTACTATTGTTAACCCTGATCTAGGGTGTGGATCAAAGTTTATTTATATAAACTTCTTGGTGGAAGGTGATCACCAAGTGGAGTGGATTAGGTCTCAGCTTGAGACTGAACCACTTGTTTCATATCTGTTGTGCTGCTTAACTTAGTTTTCTCGGTTTTATTTCTTTATTGTATAATTTAGAAATCACTAATTTCACTTTGATAGTTAGTCTTGGAAAGAAGTTATAACTGTATTGTCTTAGTATAATAACTTCAAAAGTAATATTAATAACACAAATTAATATTACTGATAATTAATCAATCTTCTAAGAAGTTACTTAAACAGTCAAACTCTAATAAAAGTATAACCTTGATTAACCGGGCTATATTTAATCTTTGGGGAAACCATTTTAGAAATACTCTTTATATAAATTTTTATAGTTACTTAATTCTCCCCTCCCCTCTTGAGTAATCTACTCCGACCAAAACTTGGTATCAAAGGTTGTTTATTAGGACTCTGTGTAATCATATTCAACTGTGATTGTAGTTTAACCTTAAATATCTGTTAATTTCTGTTAATTCTAAATTTATAGCTCTATTAAAGTAATACTTTGTTATGGATAATAGATTAGAAGGTGTTACAACCAACAGACCACCATTCATTAATGGAACCAATTATGCTCAATGGAAAATTAAATGAAAATACATTTAGATAGTATGAGTTTTGAAATATGTTCATCCATTATAGATGAATAAAAAGTTCCTACTATTGATATAATCACAAGGGATGAACCTACCAAAACTTCCTATAATAATAACTAAAAATATATGAATGTTTTATACTGCTCTTTAGGTGATGAGGAATTCAATAGAGTTTCTGCTTGTAAAACTGCCCATGAAATTTGGGATACCCTATCTGTCTCACATGAAGGAATATCTAGTGTAAAATAAATGAGACTTAATACTTATACTATCAAATATGATAATTTTAATATGAAACCTGATGATCCAATTTCTGAAATGTGTATTAGGTTCAATGATATTGTCAACATAATTATTTCTCTTGAAAGAGAAGTCACTTCCAAGGAACAGATCATGAGAATCCTTAGATTTCTACCTGACAGATGGAGGGGAACCTCTGTCGCTATTAGAGAATTGTGTGACATCAGAAATATACCTGTAAAAGAACTCATTGGGAAACTAATGATGTATGAAGAAGAGTTGAAATTCAACAAGGAAGAGGAGGATGAACCAAAGAGTAAATCTGTTGCATTCAAGACCACTACCTCTAAGCACAAAGACAAAGGGAAACTGGAAGCTTTGGTAGAAAACTCCTCCAATGAACAATCATCACCTAACAGTAATGAGGCTATGGCTCAACTATCCAGAAGATTCAAATGATTTTACAAAAATAAGAACTTTTTCAGAAAGCCTAACTTCAAGGTAAAATATAACAAAAAATGAAACTTGAAGAAGGACTTGAAAATACGTGACAAAACTGATGAAATTGTCTATTTTGAATATAAGTGCAAAACAAATATAAAGGATGACTGTCCAAAGCTCATGTACAAAAAGAAATATGAGGATAATGATAGGATGTATAAAAAGGAAATAAAAGTAACCAGGAGTGCTTCTGAGGATAGCTCAAGCGACTCAGAGACATCACATGATGAATAAGCTAACAAATCCAATATTTATTTTATGACAAACACATCTGAGGTAACACTAGACTCTTTTGTACATAATTTATATTATTATGGAGATGAAAGTGACTCTGAATATATTACTAGTGATGAAATGTTAGAATACTATAACATGCTTGATGAAACATACAATGAACTAAAAGCCCAATATAAATCATTAAAGAAACAACATGATCTTACCGTAACGGTTAAATCAGAACTCACAACTGAAAAAGAGAAAAATTCTCAACTGCTAAAAAAAACAACGAATTAAAAATGTCTAATGAGGAATTAAAGAGTGACCTAGAAAAATTTACTAATGGGAAAAATACCCTTACCAAAATATTAGGAAAAACATTTCCCCTAAATACAACACTGGTATTGGTTATCAACCTGGTAAAAGAAACCTTGGTTGAACAAATTTTGTTTCAAAAAATAGGACATAAAGTTTTACTCCCAGTTTTGGACTCAGATCAACTAATTCAATCCATGATACATATTCTATTATTTCATGTTTTTGTAGACCAAATACAGTTTATTTTTCAAACACTTTACACAATTCTTATAGGAAACCTATGAGGAAAATATGGGTTCATAAAGCACTTGTTACTAATATTACTGGACCCAAATAATCATGGGTACCAAAATCTGTTTTTGCTTAATTTGTTTGAAGGAAAGCTGCTTAAGGAGCTCCTGCAAAAGTCTATGGTACTTGAACAGTGGATGTTCATGGCACATGATAGAAGACTACTTATGCTTCAAGAACCTGATAAAAGTAGATGCAGGACATGTAACATTTGGTGACAATGCCAAGGGAAAAATTATTGGCCTCATCCAAATTGGTAACTCTAACTCTGTTTTAATTTCCAAAGTACATTTTGTTGATGTTTTAAAATATAATCTTCTTAGTATCTTACAATTATGTAAAGATGGATTTCATGTTAGATTTGAAAATGATTCTGGTAATGTCTTTAATTTTACAGATGAATTATAATTTTCTGCATTAATAAATGAAAATGTTTATTCTATTAATTTAGATTCTTTAGCTTTTCAAAATGCTTCATGCTTAAGTGTATTTCATAAAGAATCTTGGCTCTGGCATACGAGACTAGGACACTGTAATGTTCACTCCCTTAGAAAACTAACTAGAAAAATCATAGTTAAAGACTTACTCAAACTTGAGTTCCTAAATGAAAAGGTGTGTAATCAATGTCAAAAGGGAAAACAACACAAAATTTCCTTGAAACCAAAGAAATAAGTGTCAACTTCTCAAACTCTAGAAATAGTTCACATTGATTTGTTTGGACCATCTAGAGTTTCTAGTTTAAATGAGAAACACTATGTTTATGTTCTTATAGATTACTTTTCTCGATATACTTAGACCTTCTTTATGGCTCAAAAAAGTGAAGCCTGCTATTATTTTACCAAATATGCCAACTCTATAGAAAATCTTAGTGGACATAGAATTAAATCATTAAGAAGTGATCATGGCTGTGAGTTTGAAAATCAATAGTTGGAATCCTTTTTATCACAAAATGGTTATAGTCATAATTTCTATGCCCCTAGAACACCTCAGCAGAATGGAGTTGTAGAGAGAAGAAACAGAACCCTACAAGAAATTTCCAGAACAATTCTTAGTGAATATGACCTACCTATTTATTTTTGGACTGAAGCTATCAATACAGTGTGATACATAATCAATAGAGTGTTGATTACATCTATTCTTAAGAAGACCCCTTATGAATTATGGAACAAGAGAAACCCAAGGTTAGCTACTTCAAAGTTTTTGGTTACAAATTCTATATTCTTAATAACAAATACAATCTTAAAAAATTTGAATCCAAAAGTGATGAAGGTATCTTTTTAGGATATTCCATTTCTAGTAAGGCCTATAGAGTGTTTAATAAAAGAACTAAATGTGAAGAAGAATATTTTCATGTCAAATTTGATGAAACAAATCCACATGAGCCTAAAACCATCCTAGAGAATCTGGAGGATGATGTATCAAATCTGAACATCAATTCAAAATCCTCAAATTATTCTGTGAAAGAATCTGTGAAAACTTCAAACTCTAGAAATTTCATAGAATCAAGTCACAATGAACCTGAATCTATTGATGAACCTAATACCACTAGTCACTCTTTTTCTAGAACTGTTAGAACCCTTAAGAATCATACATGAGATGATGTTGTAGGAGACTTAAACAAAGTAACTCAAACTAGATCTTCTCTTAGAAATCTGGTTGAACATCATGTCTTCTTGTCACAACTCAAACCTAAAAACATTAATGATACTATCAATGATGAATTTTGGGTGATGTCTATGCAAGAAGAACTTAATCAGTTTGAAAGGAATGATGTTTGGAAACTTGTTGAATGACCCATGGACACATTCACTATAGGAACTGAATGGGTGTTTAGAAATAAGGTAGATGAATCTGGAAACATAGTTAGAAATAAGGATGGATTAGTTGCACAAAGCTATAGTCAAGAAGAAGGAATGGACTATTAGGATACCTTTGCACCAGTAGCCAGACTTGAAGCCATCAGAATCCTACTTGCCTATGCTGCACATCTGAATTTCAAACTATATCAAATGGATGTTAAGAGTGCATTATTAAATGGGTATATAGATGAGGATTTTTTTGAACAAGCCCCTAGATTTATAAACCCTCATTTTCCAAATCATATTTTTAAACTATCAAAAGCTTTATATAGTTTAAAGCAAGCTCTAAGAGCTTGGAATGATATATTGAGTAGTTTTCTTATTTCCAAAGGTTTTACAAAAGGAATAGTGGATCCTACCCTTTTTACAAAATGAATTTTTAATGATTTTTTAGTTGTTGAAATCTAGGTAGATGACATTATTTTTGGATCTTTGAAGAATTATTTATGTGTTGATTTTTTAAAAATGATGCAAAAAATAATTTTAAATGAGTTTAATGGGTGAACTATAATTCTTTCTTGGATTTCAAATCTTTCAAAATTATGATGTAATTGTTTTAACTCAAAATAAATATACTAGAGATCTTCTAAAACGTTTCGGACTGGATAGTACTAAAAGTAGTGACACTCCCATGAGTACCACTTGTAAGTTGGATCTTGATGAAGATGGAAATTTTTTTGATCAAACCAATTATAAAGGAATGATTGGAAGTTTACTCTACTTAACTACTAGTCATTTAGACATTTTTTTTAGTGTGTGTATGTGTGATCGATTTAAAGAAAATCCTAAGGAATCTCATTTAAATGATGTAAATAGAATTTTCAAATACTTCAAGCATACACCCAATATAGGACCGTTTTATCCTAAAGGAAAATCATTTGAATTAGTTAGTTATTATGATGTTGAATTGGGTGGTTGTAAGTTAGATAGAAAAAGAACCTCTGGAACATGTCACCTTGTAGGAAATTCACTAGTATCATGGTGTAGTAAGAAACAAAATTTTTTTGCATTATCCTCTGTAGAAGCTGAATATATAGCTACTAGAAGTTGTTGTGCACAAATTTGGTGGATAAAACACATATTACTAGATTATGGATATCATTTTAGGCATGTAATTATAAATTGTGACAACACAAGTGCTATTAACATCTCAAAAAATCATGTTTCACATTCTAGGACAAACCACATTGATGTAAGACAGCACTTTTTGAGAGATCATTATCAAAAAGGTGATATCACTTTGGAATTCATTGGTACTAATTATCAACTTGCTGATATGTTCACCGAACCATTAAATTCTGAGAAAATAGACTACATCATACATGAACTAGGAATGATAAACCTCAAATTGATATCTTACTATTTTAGGTCTTACTGTTAGATATCTTACTATTTTAGGTCTTACTGTTAGATATCATACTGTTTTAGGTCTTACTGTTTGATATCTTACTGTTTTATACTTTACTATTTCATGATTATAGTTTTTCAGCTAGTGTTTCATATTACTATCTCACTATAATGTTCATGTTTACTGTCTCACCATAATGCTCAGTTACTGTCTCACAGTTTACTATCTCACCGTGAAGTTCATTCACTGTCTCACCATAATGTGTGTTTACTGTCTCACCGTAATGACCAGACATGGTCTCACCGTAAAAATTATTTATTTTTTTATAAAAACCCATATTGTGGTAATTATCCTTTTCAACTTTTTATTTTCCTTAATTTTTATTTTTGCAACGTTTGGTATTCCTAAATGATAAAATAAAGAAACTATCACTCGATTATTCACTCAGGGTTTCTTCTACTTACTCATTTTGAATCCTTGTTCATCCATGCAACCCTTCTCTCTCTCAAACCTTCATTGAATTCCAAGAATAAAACATCCTTCATCATCGACATCTGAGAAGCGCAACTCAAAGAAGAAGAAGATTGAACCGAAGCTAACACCCGAAGGACCTTTAAATCTGAATCTAGTAAACCGCTTTGTTGTACCTAAGAAAGATATTTTTCCGAAGTGGATTCTATCTAGTAAGTCTCTGGTATTGAAAGTGTTAGAATATCAAGGCTGGTTAGAGTGGTTATCAAAAGAAGATAGACCCATCTACCCTAAGTTAGTGGCTTATTTTTATCAGTATGTACAGTTCTCTTTTGATTTTGGCGGTAGTTATGTGGTAAGAAGCTGGGTCAATGGCCAGAGATGCTCATTCTCTTTGAGGTTATGGGATTCATGCCTTAGGATAACTCATGAAGGAATCTATGAGGATTATCAGAGATGACCTCCACCTTCAACCTAATTATTTAATTTGGAAGATGCTCTGAAAGCCTTGACTGGAAATGGCACCCAGAGGAGAGCCATTGCTGCTGAACTAGATAGAGAATCAAGGCTTCTGTTTAAGTTTATACAAAAAAATTTTTGTCCCAAAAAATTTGATTTCTCTATTTTGAAATATCAAGATGTGTTTCTGATCCACCTTATGAAGAATGGGCATAAGATCAACCTGTGCAATTATATCATAAATCATATGTGTGAGCTGATTAAAGTCATATCCAAGTCAACTTCCCTGTTTTACTCTCGGTTAATCTTATCCATGCTTCTTTCCAAAGGTTTGGTTGGACCTAATGAGGAATTTATAAAGGACTGTGAGTACTTCCTTTCAAAATTAATCATCAAGAGGATGAAAATAAACTAGAATCCTTGGGAAAAGTAATGGCACAAATACAATGGTAGAATTTATGAGAAATTTAATCCAGTGGAACATCCCTCAAGACCAAAAAAATATTTCTGATCCTGGTTTAGAACCAGATGAGATTTTTGAGTATCCTGGAGAAGATGAATAAGAGTCTAAAGAGCCACCTAGGGAAGCTATCGTTTTTGAGAAAGACAGGAATATTGTTCCTCATGAAGTTCTTGAAGAAGAAGTCCTTACTCCTAGAGAAGTTGTTAATCAAGAAACTCAACCCGAGGCTGAAATAGAATTAGTTTCCAAAGAATCTGAAAAGCATTCCATGGAAGAACCTATAGTGGAGAAGCTACCAGTTATGCAAGATTCCAATATTGAGGAACTCCCAGTGGAAAAATTTGTTCCTGAAATCATCCCTTCGGTGGAATAACGAATGGAGCGAGCTTTTCAGCTGGCCAGACAGAGAATGAGTGAGGAACTTAGAGCTGAGTTTGTGGAATGAGACCGAGATCCTAAGCTTCTCAGTCCTAAGAAGGAGGCACCTGTTAAGGGGGATAAAACCCTAAATCTCAAGTCTATTGAAGATTCACATCCAACTGAGTCAATTCCTATAGACACTCAATATAAATTCCCCAGTTTCTATGATGTGGATGACTCTCAGTAGATTTCAGCAACCGGACTTGATCTTTCTTCTATATTCCAGTTGAAATTAGTCTCCAATATCACACCTAATAAGTAACCTAAGCCTTAACAAGTCCCTATTTCTACACATTTATCGGAACAACCATCTTTTGTGAGTATGGATGATCTGAAGGAATTTGGTGCTACCCTCTTATCTGGAGTTGATAAACTCATGAATATCCAACCTCTTCCTATGAAAAATTAAAGTTAGAGAGATGAATCACTATTATTGTAGAATTTTATTTGGAAAATACAACATAAAATTCTTCATGAGATTTAGTAAGTAAGAGTTGAAAATAATCTACTCAGTAATGAAGTGAAGACCTTAAGAAGTATGGTTGAAGATATGCAGAGAGAGTAGCATTTGAGATCTGAGCTTGTTGCTCCTCCTGTAGAACCTACTTTTACTCAAATCCCATAGGTTGTTATGTCTCATATTCAACCTTATCTATATTCCTTAGATAAAAAGGTCACTGAAAGGAACAAACAAATTAGGAAGAAATGAGAGATCTTGTTTTCAAACTTAATAAAATCACTGATGAGTATACCGGGTGTCTTCAAAAGGTGCTAAATCAAATCAAATCTCTAACCACAGCTATAAATGCCTATAAAGCATCTAGTAAATACTCTAAACCCCCCTTAGACAATGATCTGATTAGAACTGTAGTCAAAGAAGAGATTCAAAATGTACTCAGTGGTTTCAATATGGCTTCTCTCTCTGAAGTTTTCAAGAACAGTGATAGTGTTCTTGACCTAGTTCAAATCCACTCAAAAATTACTTATAATGATTAGCAAGAGATTTCCAAAAAGTGTATTTCTACTTTAACAAAATCTTCTCCAAGACCGATATGAAAAATCATTTCAAGTATCTTATAGAAAATCTTTGGATTCCTTCTTTGACTCAAGCTTTCAAGACCCAAGTCCAAAAGCTCAAAGAGTTTACTCGATTGTTGGACAAGTTTATGGAGAACAAGGATGATTTTGAGAATGCCATGTAGTATGGTGGAGAGATCATTATAGATTTAATCAAACTTCTGAGGCCCTATATTCATGTCCAGAGTACATCCATTTTTACTCCAACGGTTGCACCTATAAGACCTGGGCTGCCTACCTTCACTTCTACCCTAGCATCCACTACTATGTCTGTGGGCTAAGCACTGAGTCAGATCAGGTCTGTGATTCTCGATCAACAACTACCTAGATCTTCTACTGCTCCAGCTTTGGCTCTATTAGTCTTTTAAGGCCTTCCTTTACCCTCTTTATCAACCACCTCACTCCCTTCTTCTACCTTGACCTCTGCCCCTATGGATTCCTCTTCTTCCACTGCTGCTAAAGGAAAAGAGAAGGCCATCCCCTAAAGAAGAACAGTGATTACTCCGTTTTTATAGGAATGATATTTCTTTTTTTTACTCTTCTCCATTTGTACTGAACCATATTTTCTATTAATGGAATGTGCACTTTTGGCTTCTCTTATTCCATCTTTTTTATAATCCCAAAAGGGGATGAAATTTATATATGTTGGCCATTTATCTCTATAGTTGAATCCAATATACACTTTAACTTTACATGATTTGTGATCATCAAAACGGGGGAGATTTTAAATTTCTATATGTTAGGAATTTATCTCTATAGTTGAATCCAATACACACATTAAATTTACATGATTTGTGACATTAAAAAAGGGGGAGATTGTTGGACTCCTCATGTATTAATCATGTTTTAATGATCCCAAATCCTATTCAACCTAGTTAACTCCTGTAAATTATATCAAATTAGGTGTATCAATGTTTAAATTATTATCATGATTTAAGAAGATCCATTGATGATTTTAATTTCTCTACATTCAGTTTACTTACTTTATACTATCTTTGATCTACTCTCATAATACCTTCTTTGAACAATGCATAAGTCTAATCCATTATATCATCATCATTGCTTATGTCTAAACACAGTTACTTTGAAAAGTCTGAGACACCATGACTCTGCCACTAGTTATATCTTTCTGGCACCGTAAAGCAAGACACTATGAAGAATCAGACACCATGAAGCAAGACACCATAAATAATCAAACACTATGAAGCAAGACACTGTGAAGAATCATTCACCATGAAGAAGACATTGTGACCATGAGACACCATGAAGAAGACACCAATACTACGAGACACTGTGACATTCAGACACCATGACCATGATACACCATGACCATGAGACACCGTGACCATGAGACACCGTGACATTCAGAAACTATGACCAATCCAGACACCGTGTGAAAGAGAATCCATTTCCATGACTTACTCTGACACCATTTCTTAAACTATTTTTTTGTTTTTTAATTTAATCTCTAACAGTCATATTTGAAGATTTTAATGCACTGACATAATTAATGTTTCTTTTTAGACATATCATCTGACAGTATGAGGCCCGAGGTGCGGTATCCATGAAACATGTCGGCTCCAACACATGCATTCCAAGATAAAATCTAAGTGTGGCCAAGAATCAATGAGTGTGATATACAAAACGAAAAACAAGGTTGTGAGCACGATAAGAAACGACACTGAGAGAATTTAAAAATGAAGGATTGTCACATGCATGAAACATGACTCTATTGAAGAACATATGAAGTACACTGGAATCCAGAGATCTTATTCGCATTGTTGAACCTCATGAAGAACACAATCTGAATCGTGACACTCTGTTTTACTAACATGGACTCGAGATCTACATCTCCTTCATCTCGAGAAATCCAGATCAATAAAGACTGACACTCAGAGCACTTCTAAACCCATCTCCATATGTCTTCTCTATTGTGTATTTGTTTATTACCTTTCAAGTAGAGTGTGTACCTATAGAACAACACACTCTGTCTCCTTCATTTAACTGAAGGATCTAATATATCCTTACTCAACCCTCTATTTACTTTTTGATACCCACAAAAACTATGGAAGATGTCCCTATGGGGCCTGGTTATTTTGTACCCACGAAAACTGTGGAAGAGGTCCTTGTGTGACCTGGACAGTCTGTGTACTGTTATTAACCCCGATCCAAGGTGTGGATCAAAGTTTATTTATATAAATATCTTGGTGGAAGTTGATTACCAAGTGGAGTGGATTAGGTCTCGGGTTGAGACTGAACTACTTGTTTCATATCCGTTGTGCTACTTAATTTAGTTTTCTCTATTTTATTGCTTTACTGTATAATTCAGAAATCACTAATTTCACATTGATAGTTAGTCTTGGAAAGAATTTATAACTATCTTGTCTTAGTAGAATAACTTCAAAAGTAATATTAATAACACAGATTAAGATTACTGAGAATTAATAAATCTTCTAAGAAGTTACTTAAACATTCAAACTCTTATAACAGTATAACCTTGATTAACTAGGTTGTATTTAATCTTTAGGGAAACCCTTTTAGAAATACTTTTTACAAAAAAATTTATTGTTACTCAATTCTCCCCTCCCCTCTTGAGTAATCTACTCTGACCAATAGAAACATCTATTTTAAATTTTAATTGATGCAAAAAGGTTAAGATGGAATTCAGATGAACGTATCTCTAATGGTAAACTATTTCATCATGTTGACTCAACGCAGTGGAAGGCATTTGATGATCAATTTCCTGATTTTGGAAGTGAAGTTATAAATCTCAAAATGGGGTTTTTTACATATGGAATGAATACATATCAAATCTTATGTAGACAACGCAGTTTGTGACCTATTTTATTGGAAGTTTACAACTTATCCCAACAGATATGTATGAATAAGAAATATGTTATGATGATCTTCATAATTTTTAGAACAAAACATCTAGGAAATGATGATGATGTGTATCTTTCACCATTGATTGATGATTTAAAACATCTATGGAAGTAGGTGTAAGTGTTTTTTATGCATACAAGAAAGAGTATTTTCTTTTGCGTGTTATGATAATGTTAAGTATAAATGACTTTCTTGCATATGGAAACTTATTTGGATACCGTGTTAAGGGACATAAATCCTATCCAATTTGTGAAGAAGAGACTTTATATTATCAATTACAGAATTGATGAATGATAGTGTACATGGGACATTGAAGATTTTTGTGAACTAATAATCCTTATTGTAGATTGAAAAAGGCATTTAATAGTTTATAGGAATACAATCTTCATCTACAACCATCTTCAGTTGAATAATTTTAAAACGGAGTGAAAAATATTGATTCGGCATTTGGAAAGAAAAGTAGTTCTGGTCTTCATAAAAATATATAAATGAAATAGTCTATTTTTCTAAACTACCTTATTAGAAGTTGTTTGAGATAAAATATAACATTGATGTTATGCATGATGATAAAAATATATGTGACAGTTTGATTCGAACATTATTAGATATAAATGGAAAAATATATGGATTTAATTCTAGATTGGACTTGATAGCCATGGAAATGTGTTTAGAGTTAGCTCCCACTATGAAAGGACACATACCATATTTACCTCTGGCTTTTCACACATTAATCAAGAGTGAGAAATTGAATTTTAATAAGTGTTTGTATGGTATAAAAGTACCCAGTGTATATTCTTAAAAAGTGAAGAATTTCGTTTCAGTGAATGATTTCAAATTAATAGGTTTGAAAGATCATGACTTTCATTTATTGATGCAACAACTGCTACTAGTCGTACTGTGTGGTACATTGTCATCAGCTATCAAAAAGGCTATCATATGGTTATGTAATTTCTTTCAAATCCATTTTTATCAAAGTTATTGATCCAAGTTTTTTATATGAGTTAGAGAATGACGCTTCACTTATACTTTTTCAACTAGAAATGTATTTTCCAACTATATTTTTTGAGATAATGGTTAACCTGGTGATTCATCTGATGCATGAGATAATAATATGTGGGCCTGTTTATTTATGTTGGATGTATCATTTTGAATGGTATAGGAAAAATTTAATGGGATATGTTAAAATTACTTATCGACTGAAGGCCTCTATTATTACGAAATATGTATCATAAGAGGTGATTGAGTTCTGTACTAAATATTTGTATAAACTGGAGCATATTGGTCTCCCTATATCTCGATATTTGAAAGTTGATAGTGAAGGTATATGGATTCGAGGCTTAAAGGTAAAGTTAATTCGACATGATTAAGTGATGTAGGCAGATTTATATATTCTGAACAACACATATGATTTTTAATCAAGTATATCATCACATATTTCTGAATTAAAGAGATGATATCCAAAAAGAAATGAAAGGTTGTTGATGACTGGGCATAAAAAGACATTTTTTTATCATTTAAAGAGTAAGTGAGAACAGATATATCTACATCAGAAATGTTAAAATAGTTGTAATGGGTACAATCTCATAATGTGATGACATTTATTATTTTTGATATTAATGGGTACACATTTTCAACAAAAAAAGTTGGATGACAAGAGTACCGTTCAAAATAGCGGTGTGATTATTATTGCTGAAGCAGTGTATTTTTCAAGTGAAAAAGATAAAAACCAAATTTCGACTTCATGAACATATTTTTGAGTTCTTGGGGATATATGGGAAATTGAATACCCAAAATTTCAAGTCATTGTGTTTAAGTGTAATTGGGTTGATAGAAATAGTGGTATAAAACAAGATGATTGTGGATTTACACCAGTTGATTTGAAAAGATTTAATTACAATGAGAAACCATTTATCATGGCGACACATGAAAAGTAGATATTTTATGTCATTGATCCATTAAATGATTAGTGGTACATAATTTTCCCAAGAAAAAGATACCAATTGGGTGATGAGAATGATGTTGATGATGTTATTGATTAACATGAGTCTTATTCATCTATTACGCAATTTACGGATGATTACAATGACTATAAGGCAGATATAATTCATGCAGTACATAATTATCATGATGAAGTAATATGGGAAAACACTAAATTAGTCTCCTAATTCTTATGTTAATTATTTATATTTTGTTTATTTTTTGAAACATACAAATGTGTGCCTCTTTTTATAATTATTTTTTCATTCTTGTTTCTAAATATTTAGTTTTCAAATAATATATATGTTTACAAAATTTCATTACATTTTCTTGTGTCAATATCAGATATAGAGAGAGAGGAGTATTTATTGAGGTATATCTATTTATTCATATTATTAAATATTTAGTAATATACTCATTTAATGAAATATAACTTTTAATTTATAATTGTTTTTAAAGGAATACTGGTGTTTCCTCAGTTGAGGAGACTTATCCTATTACTATAGGGAAATAAAGTTCTCAAGTTGGTAAATTTGGTATTACCCATTTACCAAAACTTTCACTCATGTGTGGAGATGAAATATTTCACATTCATTTTGATGATAATAATAATGAAACTGGCCCAAATTTATTTCATTTTATCAGTTATATATCAATGTAGAGCCATCTTTGGATTAGTATATTATTTTCTTATTGGAAGTCCATGTATATGATTTTGAAATAGTAGCTTTGGGAGGTTGTGATGATAAAATATCTCTATTTATTTATTTTATCTCATTTTTTGAATATTAAATATTTTAAATGATATATTTCATTTATTCAATTATAGATGACATTCAATTTTGAGGAAACAAAATAAATTAAGAAAAGACATCTCTCTTTAGCAGGGTTTCGATGGAGTGATTTTAACACAAAACTAATGAAAATTTATATTTTTGGAAAAAAAGTTTAAAAACCCTTGCCTTAAGTATCTGTATATAGATGAAAATACATAGAAGAAATTTGTCGGCACCTGTCATGAAGAAAAATTTCAAGTATGATATTTATTTTATATTTTAAAATTTATTATATATTAATCTAATTAATAATTAGTTTATTTTTATATAATAGGCCTCCAGGAGATCTCATCAAGTGATCAAGTTGAAAAATGTATACCCTCATACTTTATCACATGGAGGGTATCCATATTTGTAGTAGAAAATGATTGAAGAAAAATTTAAAGCATTAAGATCTTAATCTAGTAGTGGTTTAGAAGAGGACCAGTTTGGTCCTCCATATCCTCACACTCGCCATGAAAAAATGGAAATCAGTAAGAAGAAGGAAAATATGAAAATTATCTTATAAAGGATTCTCATAAAATAGCTGATAAAATTTTATGAAAATATTATTTATTTATCTTGGTTTTTTCTATTTTATAAATTAAATACACAAATATAACTTTTTCAATTTTCATTTCAGGATGAAATTCAGGAGAAATAGACATGTGGGTATTTTATTTATATGGGTAGGATAGACATCCTAGCCACTTCTTTAGGAAAGGCAGAACACCCTAGCCATGTTAGATAATATTATATAGGTGTTAGTTTTCAGAATGTTTTTGGTTAGAGTAAGCAATCAAAAGACCTAGAAATAAAATCCTTAAAAGCACAAATGAGAGAGATAAAATAGTCTATGGTGGTCAAATTCAATCATCAGTGTAGTAGTCTTTGTTAGAACACTTGGTAAGATAGTGTAAATCTTCACAACCTTTTTATCCTACCCATCCTGGTTACTTTGATCTGCCACCTCCATCCTAGACGGACTACCCTGCACAGCCTGCCCAGCAAGCTTACTTTGATCCTCCACCTCCATCCCAATCGGACTGCCCTACATTTCCTTCTTATTTTGATTTTCCACCTCCATCCAAAATGGGCTACCCTTCCCAACCTGCTTAATCTTATCCTCCACCACCTCGCTTTGTATACTGTGAGTTCTTTGCTGGAGATCCTCATATACATACTGTTGTGTTAGGACTCGTATATTTTTTATTAGATTCTATACATCACCAGACTATGAAGATGGGACAGGTTAGAGTATCAGTACTTGATATTATTAATCCTAATTCTCTACTACCATTTCCCACTACATAGATTACCAGAGTTAGGGATTGTGTGGGTCATTTTTTAGTTTGGCCAACTATTCTTCTTCATTATATTTCATATGAGGTATGAATTTTTTTTAATATTAATTACATGTGATTGAAAATTCCTTATTATTTTTTCTAAAATTTAACTTATATAGTATTATCTTAAAGCAAAATAAATTTCAGAATTGAAACAACGCGTTTCGAAACAATCAACTATAGATACTTTTGATATTTCTTATGGGATAAAAAGATTATCTCAAGATTATTCTTCCTTGAATAATATCTATGATTTTTGAATGACATTTGGTATATGTATAATAGATTATCCATTGAGATTACTCAAATAATATATCATGAATTTAGTTGATTTTAAAGATCTTAGCCTGAATGTGTTGTAGTTGTTTTCCATATAATTAAGTAAATTGATGTTTGAATTTTTATTTTTTTTAATAAAAAGATGGTACAAATTGACTCACTATATTTCTTTTTTAAATTAGGTATCTACACATTATTATTTTACAAAATAATAGCACAACCTTTTACAGTTTTATAGATCTAGATTACATTTCTATGGATGTTCCACATGTGAATAATCCTAGTAGATCTGCATATATATGTGACAGATTATCACATATGGAGATTGCATGTTGGTTTTCTCTATTAATTGATAAGTAAGAAGATAAACATAATTTTTAACTAATGATCATTATAATGACAATAATTGTTTTTTTTTATGAGGGATTAGATGTTAGGTTTATTTTTTTCTAATTGAGTGCACCTTATATTGGTTTTTCTCTTTATTAGGGAGTGTTCGTAATAATATTTTCACCTTATTATACAAGTATATTTTCTTGGTTTTTCATAATAACATTATATTTAATTCTCATTGTTTATACATATATTATTAGTTCATATATATTTAAATGCATTCATTGGAAAAAATTAACAATGAACACATGTCGATAAAGAAACCAAATGCAATCAATTTTGTGAATGTAAAGGAAATTATTTTTTATATTAGATATTGTTCTAATTTTTGGATTTATATACATATATATATATAGTTTTTTATTATCAAGTTAATGTTTTATAATCACGGTGTCATCATCAACAAGGATATGTTCAATGTGGGTATTATGTTCTATGATTCATGTACGAGATAATCACAACGAAGGTTACTACTGAATTTCATAAGGTTCGTTATATTAATTTTGTTATATTCTCTGTCATAGTATTCTATTTTTAATCTAATATCATTCAATTTTATTATAGACATTCAATGATACAGATTCTTATACCCAAATTGAGCTTACCCATCTTTAATCTTTTTTTTGAACTATTTGTTGAGTCTGATTACGATTTGAGGTATGTATATTCTAATGTTTAGGAATAATATATTACATTTTCCTAATAACATCTGATCAAAAAACAAATTTTTTATTATAATAGGTGTTTTAACATAATGATATCAAATGAATGATTCAACAATAAAAAATAATGAGCATGTTGTCAATTTCATGTGTGTATATTTTAAATCTAATTTATAATAAAATGTGTAGAAATTTTTTTGGTTAAATAGATTAAAAGATGTAGGTTTTGTAGTTTTTTAGTTAATGAGTACTTTTGTTTGATTTATGTATACTATTTTTTTGTTAAAGGGGTTAGGAATATTTTGGAAGTGTAATATTTTGACTTTTCTAAAAAAATAATCTTTCGGCATAGGTTTTCATAAAAACCAACACCGAAACATTATAAAATTATATGGATTTTGGCATTGATTTTTATGAAAATCGATCCCAAACATCTACCACATGTTGGTTTTATAATCGTTTTTCATGAAAATTGATGCCGAAAATAGACTTTCATGTGCCTTTAGGTGTTGGTTTTAATAAAAACTGATGTCGAAGCTCAATTTTTTGCGTCGATTTTACTCAGAACGGATACTTAAAATCACATTTCGGCTAGATTTCGGTGTTGGTTTTTAAAGAGCAATGCCAAAATTTTATTTTTTACGTCACCATTAAATATTTCGGTTAAAAATCAATTTCAAAAATTAAACAAAAACCTATATTAATTCTAGTTTTTTCACTAGTGTTGATTAGAAAATTTCCCAAGCTATCTACACTTGAAGAATTGGACTTCAAGTAGGTGTTGTACTATCTTCCCTTTGTCGTTAGTGTTGTGATGTTTAGGCTTCGCCTCACTAGGAAAGTTCCACATGATATGGCCATCTCTTCCACACTTCTAGCACTTCCTGCTCCTGAGTAGGTAGTTCCCCGAATGCTTCTTCCCACACTTATTATATGTGGGAAGTTTCACTTGCTTTCCTCTTCTTACCTGATAAAAGATCCTCCCTAAGCTAGGTTCTATTGATCACTTCTTTCCATGGGATTTAAGATTCCAATCCATCTCACCAAACTCTAGTTCAACTTTCATAGCACTCTACCCGATCTCCTTATAGTTATCATAGTCTCAGTTGGCTAGATTCTTCTGAAGTTGAGTTCTTAGTCCACCAAATTATCTATCAACCTTCCCAATAAGATCCATGAAAAATCATGAGGTGTAACGGTAAAGTATTGTGAGTTTAATCTTATAGCTTCCAACAGATTCATTCTCATTTGGCTTCAGCTTCAAAAACTCCTCCATTTTTGTTCCCATATAATGAGGGAAATACTTATTTAAGAATATCCCTCTTGAATCTTCCCACTCCAAAGCATCAACCTCAACTCTTGTCCTCATGTTTTTAATTAGAACCCACCACTGATCAGATTCTCCCTCTAAGCAGTAAACAGCCAGGGTGATCTTCTCTTATTCTAAACAACGAGGTACTATAAAAAACCTTTTCAATCGATCTGATCCACTATTCATCAATCAATGGGTTGGTAGATCCACTGAAGGTTGGTGGTGATTGATGAATAAACGAATCAACTTAAAGTTTTTCCCTTCATAGTGTAACTGGACTCTCATCTAGATTCGATTTACTTCCCATAACCTAAGTTAGTTGGTTTGTCTTTCTCATGAATTTTTTCATTTTAGCTTCCATCACAGGGCTGTCAGCGCATGGTCCATTACAGTCACCATTTGCATGGTTCCTCCTATTACCTTCCATTTTCTAAAAGAATGAAACCTTAGTGAGAAAATTATTTCATTTATGAATCTTTTATATGTAAAGTATTTTTATGCCTTATTAAAGGATCTTTATGTATTAAAACTTCATGCTTAAACATATCATTCTTTTTCAATAATTACATTTATCTATAAATCCTTCATAATGATTCATAAGAGCTTTTTATTAAACAAACATATATCTGAGGAGTTTCAAACTAAGAGTGTGTCAAGGCCCATTTTCATGAACCAATTCTCATTAGAGCCTAGTTTAATGTAGTTTTTTTGTTTTAACTCTAGATACATATGTGTCAGAGCCACATCCACTTGTTTTTATCCAGATAGGGATTTATTTGACCAAAAACCCCTAACTTAATATTTCACAAAAACATGAGGAAGTTTCCCTATATATAAACTTTTTATAGAGTTATTTTTGAGTTTTTCTGATCTTAATTCCCAAAAAAATAACTAAACTATCCTTTGGTACCAACTATGGAATCCCACCTTTTTATTACATAACTTTTCATTATATTTTACAAACAGAGGATCTTTAAAGTCTTGTGCCTTGGAAAAAAGGTACATAATACATAAAATCATATAGTAATATTTTAATATTGTTGAATGTATTATTGAAGTGTTCATCCTAAGTAAAAATGCCACATCTCATAACCTAGGTACATACATCAAAGTAAAGGATGAGCATAAGGCCAAATAATGGAAACAAGGAAAACAGTTTACAAGTGAACTTGATAGAATAAAATAAGAACATGAGAAAATATTATAAAGGCGTGATAAAGATACATATCATAGTAATATCTTGAATCATAACATTAAAATGTGGATAAAACATACAATTTAGTGATTCATAAGCATATCACAAAGGTCCATCTCTAAGGTTTCATAAAAAATTACCGAGGTTATTCACTAAGGTATCATATAACTTGTTATCTCTAGAGATTAATTTGTCTACCTAGTAAATTAGAGAATTATCAAGGTAAACCCTTAATATGTATTTATTTTAATGTTATCCACATATATAATAATAAAAAATTTCATAAATAACCCAAATAGAATAAAATAAGTGGGTTTCATATCAAAATCATGACGTTTTGAAAAGGTTCTTTAAAAAACTGATCATTATGTCATTTATAACCCATGGAAAGGGAATGTGGGTTTTATGTATGTCCATTCTACAATAAAATATATAATTTTATTTCTTGATGAATACATCTAGAAATGAAATCGGTATGAGTATTCACATAAAGAAAATAATATAATTTCTTGAGAAAAAATAGAAGGATTTTGAGATGAAGATTCTACAGTATAACAGCAATGCAACATGGTTTTAGAAAACATTAAATAGAGAGGGTAAAGGGGTCACACATTCATAAAATACTCATAAAATAGTATAGAGATAGAATAAAATGGAAATAAGAACATGGTATGGAAACTTGAAAGACATATCACATAGAAGAGAAATTGAATGTAAAAAAAGAGATGTTGAGAATTATCTTACCTTGAAAAGTAACTTCTAAAACTCTAAGATCCATACCTTGAGGGATTGAAGACACTTTGGGAGGACTCCTTGGGAGGTAAAAATATCATATCACTGAGAGTAATAAATTTTTAGTAAAAAAATGATGTAATGGATTGTTATTTATAGTAAAAGAGAGGAAGTGTTTTATTAATTTTCAAGAAAATCTCATCGATGGTATTTGAAAAACCATGGGGTTTCCCAGGGTTTTTTCCAATGGTTTTTCCACTAGGGAAAGATCATATAATATCTTAATCCAAATGAGTTGACTAAAATTTTAAATTACATATTACCTCATTATAATGTCATAAAACACGCTGAAACTCATAATTTTTATTTTTACTATTCAATGAAAAACAAAAACATTTTAAAAAAGTATCATAAATTCTCCTAAACCTAATATCGATGTTATGAATTCAAAAATTAACTCCATTTTATGAAAATAATATTCGAAATATGATAAATTTAATTTTTAATGTTAAATCACTATTTACCTAAAAAAATATTAAAACTTAAGTAATAATTTATAAAATAGTTATTTACTTATAATATTATATCACATTACCATTCAAGATTCTTAAATTATATTTATAATTATTTAAGTGAGGTTACTATTCCATTGTTCATATTACTAGTCATAATGGTAATATTTATATTCATAATTTACTATTCACCAAAAATTAAGTTGATCTTATCAGACTCTAAATTTCTTACTGATCACTACAGTATATATCTGTTTATTGAAAATAATTTCGCATTAATAATTATTTAAAGTATAAAAAATATTATAAAATACTCTTTTTTTAATATTCATCAATAATATGAGACATATTTGAAAAAAAAACTAAAAATGCACCCTATATTTATTTTGACATTTGAAATTCAAAAAAGATGGTTATTTTACCATAATAAGAAATAAGAATTTTATTTAAACAAAAGGATTACACAAAGTAACTAAGGCCTCACTACGCAGCCTCTTTTAACACATGTATATGACCTAAGATTAAGGTTTAAAATGTTGATAGAATATTGGGGTGGCTCGGAAAAAATTTCTTGAGTGGTGATTTCTATCAACATGAATTTCTCCCGTAGGTGATTACGTTCAAGATTAACATGTTGAATCTTGTCTTGGACTAGGTTTAGATTATAGACCAATGATGTTACCTCCTTCCCAAGCTCCAGAAGATGGGCTTCGTATGGACCGAGTCTACTGGATGAGGTCCTCGACTCTTCTTTCAACTTTAATTATCCATTATTATTTCTATTTTAATCAACAATTATAACGTTAAAAATTATCATTGTTTCCAGCGGTCATATGTACCAATGGTTATATAATGGTGAAAACCTGATGGTCACATTTCCTTTATACAAATATATTTTTTATTGATTATTACATAGTTAGACAATCATTTTTAGGAAACAAAATATTATTCAAAGGTTTGGGATGTTACAAGTTTAAGTTATGGAAAGGCTTAAAATGTGTAATCCAAATACTCTTTTCCCCTACAAATTAAGTTGAGTGGTACCCATTGGTTGTTTCATCTCACTTCCCATCGGAACTGGCTTGCATTGAAGTTCAATTAGACTTTAAAATGAGATGGTATGAGTCTCACATCTACCAATTTTTGGAAGGTAGGTTCATTTAGGGTCTAGCGGGCCCAACATGATGTGTAAGATAATCCCATTTTCATTCCCTGGGATATAAAGGAGGGAGATGATCTGACGAGATTCCATGGTGATTTTATTTCATTTCTAGATCTAGTTCATATTTTCTAATCTTCATGTATTAATATTTTTTGTTAAGTAATTATCTATAGATTCTAGGGGTCAACCCAGTTTAGTCATCTTGGGATCAGATTATTCAAAATCTCTTAGAAAAATAAAAATATATATGGATGACCAAAAATCTAGATTTTTTTTTTCATATGATCATGTTATGGTCAATACTTCAAATACTAATCCCTCTATGGTTATTTTTAAATTATAGTTCCATGTTAAAGATACCTCAGAATAAGGTATTTTATGAGATTTTGAGTTTTTTTAAGAATCTCTTTTTTAATGGGATTTATAGAGAGTCCAATATTTTTATCTCATATGATTATAGTGAAGGGGGTTAAATTGTTTTTTGGAAGAAACAAATGGTAATATTTTAGAAAGGTTCAACTAATATAAGTGTTCTCTGATCTCTAACCATTCTTTACATGTAAAATCAAATTATGGGAGTATATATAAAATTATAATTTGGCTATTAGACACATGGGTATTTGATTATTATTGTATGAAATCTTTATTTAAATGATATTTTCACATTTTTATTTCTCTTATGTTGATTTAATATAAGAAACTAGGGAAATTTATTTTTAAATTTGAATCCTGGATTCCATTACCTTTTTGAATGATATCCAACTTTAAATCCTATTAATGTTAATGATTTAATCACCCAAAAATGGATTCTAATATGGAGTTTTATTTAGTTCATTTTGAATCCCAAATATAATTAACGATTTATTCAGACATTGGATATTTGATTAAGAATACTAGTGAAACTAAAAGGTAAATATTTGGTTACTTTTCTAGGATACTAATAGATGTCAATATTTTTTCACCTTTAATCAAAACTATTATTCTTCCATCCACTGATAACCATTTTGATCTACCTTTGGATTTTGAAAAATTTACTAACATTTATAGGTGTTGAAATAAAATAGGATATATTCTTGATAATTTTAGTAGATGTCTGGACTATAATTATTGTGGGCTAAAACGAAATTTTATTGACAAATAAAGAAAGAATGTAAAATTACATGGTGCCTTATCCACGGACAATGGTAGTTATAAGTTAACATTTATATATTTAATACCACTTATAAAGGATCTGGGAAAAGGAAAATACATATATAAACATGGAAGGGTATCTTTGAAGGAGACTCTTAATTTTTATTTTCATTTGAAATATCATGAAGGAGGTGAACTAAAAGTTAATAGACCAAGTAAATCCTATATGGGAGGGTACCTAGATCATCCATACTAGTCTAAGATAATATTTTTGGAACGAAAATGATTAATGAACTCCCAATGAGGATTAGTAAAAAAATGAACCTAAAATGTACTATCACACTTTTTAGGATAATATATTTCTGAATAATGTTTATATATGGGGTAAAAATGAATTTGGTGAATTATCTTATTCAATTGAATGGTAAGGATGAGAAAAACAATGTAAATTCTGATAGAATGTCTACTGATGGGACAAATCAAACTGTATTTGGGTTTTGGGATCAAAAGCCATCTCTATTCCCAAGAAAAACTAAAAGAATGTCTCTCTATAGATTTTTATGTTGTATATGGATCTCATATCACTAAACTTGACACAATCATAAAGGATCAAGCTAATATTTTGTAAAATTCATAGAGAAATTGCCACAATATTCTCCATGCTACTCTGAATTACATAACGGTGTATATAATTTATTTTTTCATCTCATTGTGTACACACTTGAGTGACCTAGTAATAATTTTTCTAGTAATCAATCAGTGTTCATAGATCATGACTCGTCCATAATCTCAACAATATAGTGAAATTTTTCTTTATCGGTTGGAACCTCTTATGAAGCAGTGGATGGTCCTCATAAAGAGGATCAATCATATAGTTACAAGGTAAGTTGGATTAATTAGAAATATGAAAATAGGAATTATGTTGGTTCTTATGATCCAATGGAGAATAACTCAAATAATTTTGGATACCCAAATTTTGGTATTAATGATTGTGAGATCAATCAGAACCCCACTATTTTTTGGAGTGTTGTTGGTTGGATTTTCATTATGGTTAAGGCATCAATGAGATGATTTTATTTTTCCCAAATGGAGCATTCCATTGTCCAATAAAAGATTGATGTTTTTTTGGTAAATAATAATGTTTTTTCTCATTTCAAGGGTAACCATGTATATCCAAATGATAAAATGTTTCTACATGAAATGGGGATTTCAGATGATGTTTTGAAGCAGGTGTCATTGTCTATAGAGACAGGTAATAATAATTTACATGTAACATCTTAGGAAATTATAGAATACTAATTTTTCATGTTTATTAATATTTATGAATTATATATTAATTTTAATTGAAAGGGGATGTAGTGTATGATAGTATACCTGACACACAATAATGGGTTTCTCTGAAGTCTTACTTTTCACGTAAGACTAAGTTATACCAAAAAATAATATATTGGAAATATTATTATTTTAAGTGGTAGTTATAATCTAGTCGTTGTATCAATAAAAATGAATAATACTAACTAAATTATTTGTACACATGTTTATTAAATTTTTTTACTTTCTTCCAACAAATTGTATAGACTTAAAAAAAGAATAAATCCAATTTTAAGCCTAAAAAGCTATAATATTTTTAAAAGGTAGTTTTAACAGCTATTTATGGACCACCTTTTTTACATATTGTTTTTTTCACTTTTATAAATTCCTTTTGAAAAAATAAACTTATTCTTTATAAGTGGAGTATGAAAATTTAATTTTGTTGATTTTTTTTGTATTTTTATGAAAAGGTTCATTATTTGATCAATACTGAAAAATACTACATTGTAGATAAAAACTGATTTTTTATTTAAATAACTGTTATAATTTAGACTTATTTTTAAAGTTACAAAAGATCATTAATACATGTATTAATCCAATGTTGGTCATTAGATTAATTTTTATATTGAAATTTTAAACGTCTCTTTTACCCGCCTTCTCGCCACATCTACAGGATTAGTGTCAAACATAATTTAGCCACTTTTATTAATTGAATTTTAAAAAATGGAGATACATTGTTGTAATAAGTATGAAAATTATGGTCAAATCGTATCAACTTATTTTTTTGCATAGTGAATTTTGTATTTTATTTACTATGTTTAATAGTAAATCGGGCAATTAATGGTAAAAAAATATTATAAAATTATAAAATTATAAAAACACTTGTCTCAGTTTCCTTAGATGAGTGTGATTCAACAAAAATAAATCTTAGACAAAATTATAAACTTTTTAATACTCTTGGGAATATGATTTTCATTATATTTTATATAGAGATAAGTTAAAATTTTCATATTCATATTTTTAATAATTATATCATTTTTAATTTAGAGTTATATAGAATATAAATTTAACTATAAGTAGTAATTTTAAATCTAAAATTTCTATCTAAATCATTATAATTTATTTATAATTTTTAGTTATTAAATAATTAAATTTAATTGTTACTCAATGATGATGTAGAAAAAGATTTATTAGAGAAAGAATTAAATAAATAATATTAATAGTAATAAAATAAATATAATTTGAAATATTTGATGCCATAAAAAATTATTGATTAATTTGACATTTTAGGGATTATTTAGCGTTTTTTATTAGAATTAATCATGTTTTTATTATATTTTTAAATATTCAATTATTGAATAGTGTCAAAATTGACATTTATGAGATTTGAAAATAAACAATGTTTTATTAATCGATATAAAAATCATAAAAATTTATCTGTCTTCCAAATAATTAAGGTAAGTCTAAAAATTTAATTAATGACTCATTTTTTGTCATTTTTAATTTTATATTAATTATATTTACTCACATAGTTTAAATTACATAATATCACGGTAAGAATTAATAAGGATTAAAACAAAAAAAGGATTAAAAACAGTTAAAACCTACATAATTTTTAATTTTATGAATTTATTTTGACCCAAAATTATCCTATATTGTAATTAATTTATTTTGGAGCCATTTCGAAGATAATGTTAATATATATTAATTTATTACTTTGATTAATTCCAAGAGTGGCCCTCCCTTCTCCTATAAAAGGGAACCCATTCATTTCTTTTCCTTATACTTCAATACCATTTAGTATGGACAATATCTTCCCAAAAACCTTACTAAAATACCTATCCACATTATAGAGGCCTTAATTTAGGTAGAACACCCTCATTATAGGTGTAAAGGTGTTAACAAAAAGGTAATCGTCTGAATGAAAGGTAATGTTATTATTTATGTGTTTCAATTTTATTTATTCTTATACTTCCTTAAAATCTTCTACAAACAAGATGAGATAATAAATCTGTTATCATAAATATTCTAATATGTTTCATGTTAATATCATTACCTAAATCCATCTCTGATTATATTAAATTGTAAAATAATTAATCGTCTGTGTGTATGTGTAAACTATCACCTCCACGAACTGATATAATTCAATTTCATTATCATCTATAAAGAGTGGTTATAATGATGAAATTTAGGTTTATATATTATATTCATGACATATTTATCATTTTTAAAGAATAATATATTATTTATTTTCTTACCTTCCATGCAAATAAAAATAATAACGTCGTTCATTTGAACTTGTGAACTATCACCTTCACGAAGCGATGTGATTCATTTTTCTTCACCAAATAACATGTATGATATATATAAGTATATATAAATAATTAATGGGATGGTGATTAAATTATAATCATTCTGGAAGCATAAAATTACAATTAACTTCTTTCTATAATCAACATTAAAAAATGGAAACGTTACTCATGGATACGTACGGCCTACCGTCTCATTGATTATAACATTTTTCATTTTTTATATCCATTCCTAGTTAGATTGATTTAAAAGTATAATTTATGTGTAAAATTGATTATTATTTCATGAATATTATTTGGGAGATTATGGAATCAGTACCACTTTGACAATTTACATCATACCAGAGTCATCTTGAACTCAAGTACCGAATATTGAAAAAATAATTGATGTGAGTTTAAATAATCAAGTAATTGTTATATCACTATAATAAGTGATATAACGGGAATAATGAACTGTAAAATGTTCTCAATAAAGTATAAATTAACCTAATTTTATTATTTATAAAGACAAATATGGTATAAAATGAGTCATACTCAAGGTAAGGGACTTTGTCTCAATCTCTTTTCATTGAGGCATATTTTGATATTATACACCACCTTCTTTTATAGGGTGTATAATAAAACCCTTTTAATTTTAATTTCATTCAAAGGTTTTTAAAAGGAATATTCTTATATGTATAATTTAACTTTATTAAATGGAAAAAATTAATGTTTTTTAATGTATACAGTGATAATGACTTTTCTGCCGCAGTGACTATTATTTGATATATGGCTTGCTCTACAATCCGTAATGTTTTAAAAAAATACCATATTCCCTTTTCATGTATTTTGGTATTGAAAGTGTTTTTTAAAATTGAATTATTATTTCAATATCATGAAATGATTTCTTATGATTTCCAAGTGGAAATTTTATTTTTCATTTTTCATTGTTTTATGTGTTATGATTATGTTATGGTTCATGGGAATTGTTCATGAGTACAGGTAGTTCCATGATAAACTGAGGGTGGGTGATCCCATAATAGAACTCCAATTTACTGGGTAATTATATGGATTTAACTAGTTTGGATTCTTCTAAGAGATTTAGTTAATATACTTCCATGGGTATTCCAATTGTAACCATGAAGGTTACTCTCTATGTAGCTATGAAAGCTACAATGTAAGAACGGTAAAGATTCCACAAGTTACCAAATGATTTATGTTTACTATGTGTTTTAAAATAATCTTATGATTTCATGAGTTAGGATAAATTGATTATGTTTTAGGGGTGAAAACAATGATTTTTTGAAAATGTTTTCATGAGTTTAAAATATTCATGGACTGATGGTTTCATTCTTTATTTTATATCCCTTATTGAGATTTTTGTGTTCATCACATGTTTTTGAAATGTTTTTCATGGGGTATAATTATGGTTAAGATAAAGTAAAAATTCAAGATGAATGTTATTAATATTTTTATCAAGAAAAATAATTCATCTTTTATTTTAAAAAAATTTAAATTATGAAAAAATGGATAGCGAGTAGACTTCTCTACATTGTAAAATTTGATTTGTTATGTAATAGTTATGGCATAATTATCTAAAACACTAAACCTAAAAAAATCCTAAATGTGAAAGAATGTAATTTCTTGACTAAAACTAAAGATTATGTAATGTTTAAGGTTGGGTCTTTATAGTTGGTGTCAAAGGTTGGTTTAGATAACTTTAGGGGTTATGATGCTGTTAATATAATATACATAGAAGATTTTTAATTTATGGTAAAACTAAAATGGGATCACATTTTAAGATTATCGTGTTTCTTCTTTTAAGATATGTATGTTCAAAATGTTTTTTCATAGAGGAAATGGAGAAGCTGTGTGGGGAAGGTATCTAGAGGAAAAACCATTTCCAAATCCGCAACTAGAGATGGTCAAAACTGGAATTGAACAGTTTTTTATTATTCTGGATTAGTTGAAACAGGATATCAATTGCAGTGGCATCCAAGAATGAGATCAACCAAATTAATCAGAGGGTAATATGTTAGTAGTGGTTCATTTCATGGGGAAACATCCCCCATCATTTAGAGGATCATATAACCATGTGCTAGCTTAAGGGTGGATTAAAGCCCTTGAAAATATTTTTTATATCATGGGGTGTTCAGACAATCAAAAGGTTAGTCATTATTTTTATCCTTTTGAATGTGAATTTTAATAGTGGTTTTTTATGGTTAGGAATATCATGGATAGTGAGAGTATTAGTTCTCTTAATTTGGATGAGTTCAAAAATGTTTTTTTTAGAAATTTTTTCCTAAGGTGGTTTGACATTGTATGGAAAAAAAATCTTAGAATTCAGTAAAGATTAGGATTCAATGGCAACATATGATGAAAAACTAACTCCACTAGCAAGGTATGATAAAATTTCATTTGAAATATTGATATTAAAATAAATCATTTTTACATAGTATTAAACCCAATATATCAAAGAGAATTGGATTCTTGTGAATTCAAAATTTAAAAAAAAACTTGTTCAATATGTGGAGAGGGTGGAAATATAGTTTCCTAATCACCATATATTCTTAGAAAACCGGATGAAAAAGTGTTCTAGAAGGTAGGTTAAGGGGGGAGATTCATCAAAAAAATTGATGGTAATAAAATTAATTTTACAGTTCATGAGAATTGTGGTAAAAACATACTGGGGGATGCCTTTTTAATTCTATTAAGTGCATCTGATGTAGTAAAATATGGAATAAGGATTGTAAATACACTGAAAATGATCAGGGTAGTGGTAATACAAAATATAATATACAATAAATAAAATGTTTTAAATGAAATGAGATAGATTATAATGAAAACAGGTGTCTGATGAAGAACTTGAATTATGGGGAGTAGTTATACTATAAGCAGAAAGGGGTGATTAAATCTTTTTTATCTACTTCAGAAGACATT
Source organism: Viscum album (assembly GCA_963277665.1). Lineage (NCBI taxonomy): Eukaryota > Viridiplantae > Streptophyta > Magnoliopsida > Santalales > Viscaceae > Viscum > Viscum album. The sequence goes on along the minus strand of OY728164.1, from coordinate 912,830,391 downwards.
GGGACATGAAATAATGTGGTGTCAGGTACATTATTTGTTTTTTCATATTATTACGATGTGTTTTTTTATTCGGGTACAATATATTCATTCATTTCTGAGAAATTTTCTTATAAATTACAAATTCCACCTCAGGAAATGAAGACAAAACATAAGGGAAAACACGTTGGGAAGTGTTAAGAAAAAATAAATTATAAGAATATTATTTTCGTTGTTTTTGGAAATAATCAACCTACAAACCATGTTTAATTTCATCTAGTAGAGTTATATTTTATTTTGGGTATAGATTGGATTTCTATTTACCATGCTAATATTGAATGTATGGCTAAAGAAGCATTTTTTCAGAAAAAGTTTTAGTTTGTAAAGAATAATGAACCCTTACCATTAATAACATATCATGAAGTTGAGAAACAATTAAAAGATGGAAATGAATTTTATCTTTCATATATTTTTGAAAACAAATGAACTATTCATATTAATCATATTTCAATGGAAAATGATTATCTTGATGTTTTTCTGATGAGTTTTCTAGTATTATACATGATTGGGAAGTTGAATTTATTGTTGACTTAGTTTCAAAAGTAATTCCAATTTCAAAACCCCCTTATCCAATGGCTCAAATTTAAATTTTAGAGTTGAATAAGAAGTAGTAAGAGTTATTAGATTAAGGTTTCATTTTACCTAGAACGTCATTATGGGGTTCTCCAATCTTGTTTGTTTAAAAGAAATATGGTTCAATAGGACTTTGCGTTGATTATATATCCCTAAAAAACATCACTATTAATAAAAAAATATCATTTACCTCATTATAATGATTTGTTTGATCAAATCTAGGGAAAAAAATATTTTTCAAAGATTGGATTGAGGTTGGGGTACAATCATTTGAAATTAAAGTATGTAGAGATTCAAAATAATCTCTTTTATACTAGATAAGGCCATTGTGAATTTTCAGTCATGCTGTTTAATTAAATAATACACCTATTGTATTCATGTATCTTATGAATAGAAGATTTTATGAGTTCTTTGATATGTTTTTGGTTGTGTTTATTGATGAAATTTTGATATATTCTAAAATTAAATAAGATCATTAAATTCATTTAAGGGTTTTTTTCAGACCTTAAAAGAAAATAAAGTATGTGGGAAATTCATAAAGTGTTATTTTTGGTTTTAAAAAATTTATTTCCTTGGTCACGTTGTTTCAAAATATAGAATAACTATAGATCCTAATAAAATGAAAGTTGTTGAGGAATGGCCAATACCCCCAAATATAATAGATATTCATAATTTTATTGGTTTAGTAGTCTATTATCGTCGGTTTCATGGTTATCTATCCCACTGACTAAGTTAACTTGAAAATGTGTTAAGTTCATCTGAAAAAACAATGAAATTATTTTTTTAGGAATTAATATGAATATTGGTGAATGCTCTAGTTCTATCCATGCCTTCCAGAAATGGGTAATTTTTTATCTATATAGATGCTTCTTTGAAATTAATTGGTTGTTTCCTAATGCAGAATGATCATGTAGTTTCTTCTACTTCACGTCAGTTGGAACCTCAAGCGTTAAATAACTATACACATGATTTGGAATTATCTAATGTTTTTTTATTTAAAAAGTTGGAGGAATTATGTATATAAAAAAATGTGAAATATATACTGATCATAAAAGTTTGAATTATATATTTACTTCGAAAGGATTGAACATGATGCATAGAATATGGTTGGAAGTAATTAAGGATTATGATTTCACGATTAATTACCATCCTAGAAAAGAAAATATAGTGGATGATTCTTTATGTCAAAAAATTAGAGCTATATTAACCAATTTATATTTATAATGTGACCCTTGGGTTAAGGATTTGAGGAATTTTGGCTTGGAAGTTTTTTGTGCAAGAAATTCCTTTGTTTTGTTTTAGTTTTCAGTGCAATCATCTCTATCCGATAGAATTAATAAAGCATAGAAGGAAGACCATGAGTTATAGAAAAAGGTAGAATTGGTTCAAAAGGGTAATTTTCCTAACCTTATCATTGATAAATATTGTGTTTTGATATTTTTAAATATATTATGTTTTCCTTCTTATTCATAGTTTAAGAAATAGTTATTATGTAAAGCTCATATTTCCCCATTTTCAGTTCATCCTAGAAGCAATAAGATGTATAGAAAACTTAGAGGGTATTACTAGTGGGAAGGAATGAAAAGAGATATCGCTGACATTACCCTGACATGTTTGACTTGTCAATAGGTTAATGATAGAGTTACTATTACCGAAATGTATGGTTCATCCTTTACCAGTGCTAGAGTGGAAATGGGAAAATATATTCATGGATTTCAAAGTTGGAATACCAAAGACTTCTCGAGCTAATAATGCAATTTCTGTTATTTTTGATCGACTTACTAAATCTTATCATTTTCTTCCAATTCAAGATACATTGTCTCTAGATCAACTTTCTCTATTATATCTTAATGAGATAGTTAGGTTACATGGATTTCCTCTCTCTATTGTATTTGATCGTGATCCAAGGTTCACTTATAACTTTTGGAAAGTCCTTCAGAATTCGTTGGGTGATAAATTAAATTTTAGTATAGCTTTTAATCCTTACCCAGATGGGCAGTCAGAATGGAAAATTACGACCTTGGAGGATACACTACATTTTTGTTCAATATAACACTAGGGAAGTTGGGATCAACATCTTTCTTTGGTGGAGTTTTCTTATTATAACAGTTTTTAATCCAATGTAAATATGAAACCATTCGAGGAAATATATGGAATGTTTTTTCAGACACTGACTTTTTAGGATAATGTTGGGGAAAGGAAGTTTATGGGACCATAGTTGATAGAGGAGACAACAAAGAAAGTTCAGTTGATTCAGATAAACACAAGGACATCTCAAAGAAGGAAGAAAAGTTATTCAGATAACTTGAGGAATGATCTATCTTTTAAGGTAGGTGATCATATTTTTATTATTGTTTCTCCTTGGAAAAGTGTGATGTGTTTTGGTAATAAGGGGAAGTTGAGTCCATTGTTCATTAGACCCTATAAAATACTAGAAAAGTTTAATTATTTTGCTACTGAGTGGCGATACCTTCAATTTTATCCCAAGTGCGTAATTTTTTTTCATATTTCAATTTTAATAAAGTATATTCTGGATCCAACTCAGGTTTTGAGTCTATAAGTAGTTCAGCTAGAATAGAATATTTCTTATGAGGAATATCTATTTCATGTTATTGACCATAGATAGAAAGTGTTGAGGAATAAGGTGATTTAACAGGTAAAGGTTTTATTGAAAAACCATATGGTTTAAGGGGAAACATGGGAATCTAAAAATGTTATGAAGGAAAATTACCCCCCACTTATTTGATAAGTGAGTAAAATTTTGAGGAATAAATTTCCAAAATGGGGGAAGGAGGTAATATCCTAAGAAATTATAGAATAATACTTTTTCCTATTTATTAATATTATTGAATTAGATATTAATTTTACCTTAAAGAGGACACTATATTCAATAGCACACCTAACACACAATAATGGGTCTCTGTAAAATCTTATCATGAATATAAGACTAAGCTATACTGAAAAATATTATGTTGTTAATATTATTATTTTTAGTGGTAGTTATTGTCACGACCCAGCCTAATGAGGCTCGAGCCGCGACTCCCCAAGCCCGCCTCCAATAGGCCAGGGGCTGGCGACTAGCGCTGAGTAGGCTATCACACACATGGGAGGCATTATCCTAAGGTACCTATACACACACACCCACATACACCTCCATTAAACAGAGCAAAGATATATATAAAAACTGAAGAAGAAAAATTCATACATCTAACGCACTACTAGAGTGCAACAGAAGTACCAAAATGGTAAAATAGTTCCCACCAAAGGAAAATCACAAAAGCATCCAACCTACTCGGAAGAAGGGTTACGCTACTAAAATCGCCACCGGAAAGCTCCTAGGAACAGCTCCGGTAAGACTCCATAGTCATACCTACTCACTCAGCTCCGCCTACTCTGGGTCCTCCTGGGACTCCGTCGAAAGGCATGTGGTCTTCACAAGACACAAACATGTGTGGGAAAAGCCCGTGCAGGGGTGAGTATAAAAATACTCAGTAGGCACCCCAAAAACCCCAAAATAAAAGGGAAAACTGAAAGGCAACAGTCAGCTCATCCCAGCCAGAGGGAACCCAAACGAGAGAGGAACTCCATCTTGAGACCATCCTCGGCTAAACTTAACTAGTCAGCACAGCTGATGTGTATGCCCATACATACATCATGAACATCCATATATACTCAACTCACACACCAAGCCACATGAGGTGCCGACCTCATCACCAGCAATAGTTCACAACCTGGAGAGCACACTCTATGACCACTATCATTCCAGATAACACTCTTCAAAGAGATACACTCCATCGAGTCCCACACAAACATCTCAGACGCTCACCCGAGAGATCACACTCGTCGGATATCGTCACTGAGGAAACCTTGCTGAAACAACATAAACACCAAAATCCACAGATAGGGGATCTCTCCTAGGGTCTGCTAGGGGATACCAGAACTCACACTGGTATACGAAGATCTCATAGATAGGGGATCACTCCCAGGGTCCGCTGGGGGATACCATAACCTGATCTAGCATTCGTAGATCTCACAGATTGGGGATCACTCCCAAGATCTGGTGGGGGATACCACAACCCGATCAGGCATTCGTAGATCTCACAGATAGGGTATCACCCTTAGGATCATCTGAGGGATACCACAACATGATCCAGCACTCAACAAAAACACATCACTCAGATAGAGGATCGTCACCCATGTCACGAAGGTCATGAAAATACCAAAACCCTATCTGGTATATCTCACATTGTAGGGGATCGAACTGAAGATGCCGCAACCCTACAGACACCACGCGCTGAGTAGGGGATCGTATAACCAATGATACTGCAACCCTACTATAATCCTCATGCTGAGTAGGGAAATGTATACCTGATGATGCCGCAACCCTACAAAGCTAGGCCCACTACGTAGGGGATCCTATTCTCGATGATGCCACAAGCCCTACGGGGTTAACCTGCTAGATATGGGATTTCCGCCTATGGATAAGAAGTCATAGTGATACCAAGAACCTAATCTAGGGAAACAATGCTAGAGCATCCTGCTTCGGGTCCACCAGAGGGATGCCACAACTCTAACAGATTAAACATTCTATTGATAGGATCACAAAACTATACTAAGGTTGTGATTCCACGCGAACCCTTGAAGGAACGAAACAAGGGAGTACACTCAATCACTGCTGTTCCAAATGTTGCTAACCCGAGCGACCCGCCACAATTCCACACCGTGCACCTCCAAGGCCGATACCGAGGCCACCATGGCGATCCACATGAAAAACACGCCGGATAGGCTGTTTACTCGCCCAAAATGGACATCTGGTGAAAAATATACTATTCACCGCCACAGGTCCTCATGGGTCCCATGTCTCGGTCCTAGAACACATCAAACGGATCGCACCATTACGATCCTCTTGGAAAAACACAAAGGATCGACTATTCATCTGCCAAAATTGGACTCCTAGGGAGAAAGTTGCATTTCTCCGTAAATTCCCAAATAGGGCCTCGTGGGGACCGCACCCCAATCACGGTCCAAAAACCCAAAATCTATATCAAAACGTCCACTTTTCCATCTAGATGGCAATGTAACTAATAGCACGTCAAACAGATGCTCCAGGAAAAAAGTTGTGGTCGGTCGAAGTTGAATAATAATTAAAATTTAATTATTATTCAATGTTTCGTGACCTCGAATCACAGACCCAACCGGGAAAATTCCTGAACCTCTCCCAAAAGTTTTGTATCAATCCTAGAGTCGTTCTTCCACAAATGGCATGCAAAATGGACACCTGGTTTGCAATCTGCGGGGGATTAAAGACCCCCGGACGAAAACCGGGTCGGACGGGCCCCACCTGGTTAGTCAGGCTGGCTTGAACCGGCCCGTAGCGGCCCAAACTAGCATGCCCCACTGTGATAAGGTGGCCCTCCACCACGCTAGTTGGCGTGCCACCACACCTCAGGCGGCCGCCTCCACCTCGCCGTGTCGGCCCGCTGTGGTCGGACGCCCCTCGTCGGCACCGTCGAGACTTCCGTGGACCGCTGGGACCACCCCGGTGGTCCGTTTTTTATCCAGAGGTGTCTGCGCGACCCTAGGGACCCCTTCTACACTAAAAAAAGTTCAAAATGAAGAAAAACGCTTCAAAAACAGGATTGGGTGTTAAAACTCAAATCACCTACCTCGCGGGCAAAACGCCGAAGCTTCGGGTCCATAACGACGTCCGCGACGCGTTGGAGCTCGATCTTCTGTCGATCTGCGTAAAAAATGGCACCTGGAGGCACCTTCCTTGGATCTTTTGGTGAAGGGAGAGGGGTTGTTTCCTTCTTCACATCAACGGGTTGGGGGGGTGTCGCACATCGTCTTCGCGCCTAGCTCTGGAATTATTCATAGGAATATTCTAAGGTCTGACATGGCCAAAACCTGAGTCGCTACATCCTCCCCACCTTAGAAATTTTCGTCCATGGAAATCCAAAAGCACAAGGAAACAACTGGAATCTCAATTGGGTCTCTCACGCTAGTGAGTTCTCAAATAAACACCCCTTCCCAAACACATAAGTTAGAGGGACTCATCCACCACACATCAACACTATCCGCTTTGGGCGGAACTAACTCGCCCGCACGGTTTTGATCGTGTCACAAAAATGCATCTCGGTGTGGGTAGGATCCCTCTTACTCACGCATTCAAAGAACACCAAACAACACCCACACAAGGTCTTACCAACATCTTGAACAATACTTGAGCAAGCAATGGAAAGGGAAGAGTACCACTAAACAGTTTCTATAAAACTACTACAGAAAGTAAAAAAGACACATGGCGTACCTCTATCCACCCGCAGAGGCTCTGGGTCAACAACCTCTAGGGAATGCAGCTGTCCTCACCTTCTCCCTCCAGCTCCCTGAGCTCGGCATGGACTGCCTGGGGGTGGTGGTGGTGGCACCTGATACCGCCTACCACCTCCCGCTGCTACACCCGCTCAGTCGCCTAGTCTGCCGCCCTACGGACCGCCATAATCGAGACGTTGCCTCTGCCAAGGTGGTCTATCTACCGGATCCCTCTTAGCAGCACGACGGGTCATAAAATCTCTAGAAATATGTCCTCGGCCGTCACAAGTGTAACACCGCCTCTCCTACGGCTGACCAAAACTTCCATGCGAGCCCTATGAGCCCTCAACCTCAGATCCTCCATCCTGGGGTGACCTCCTGAAACGTTGGCCACATCCCGACCCTTGCGCCTGCTTCCAGCTACCAGTTATCGACGTCCCAGCTGCCACAAGCCCATCACTGATGGGCTGAATCTGCACAGCCAGAAAGCTCTCCACCATCAAGGCTCACTCCAACACTCCAGCATAGGTGGGCAGACACAAGGAAACCACACCTTCCCAGATGTCTCTGCATAGGCCCCGCTCGAAGGTCCAATCCCTAAAGAATGGGTCTCGAACCATATCCATGGAGTAGTGAGATAGGTTTGTAAACCTCGATGAGTACTCTGACATGGTCATTCCCTCCTTTCGAAGCTGTAGAAGCTCCTGGATCTGCACTAACCTCAGCGTCACCTGTTAGAACTCTTCCCTGAACAGCTGCTCAAACTCTGCTCATGTGAGTGTCTCCTCATCGTGGGACTGTGTCACTAAACTCCACCATCGCATGGTCGAACCCTAATGAAGGCTCACCGCTATGACCACCATCTAATCTGTGGGTGTCCTCACTAGGTAGGAAACTCATGTGACTGCTTCGAGCCAGTCATCAGCTGCCTAAGGGTCTAGATCACCCCAGAACCTCAGAGGTTGCAGCCTCTGGAACTCGTGCATCACACTCAGCTTGCGCGCAACCTCATCCTATACTACCGGCACAACTAGCTTCTCAATAGGTGGTGGCTCAACTGGTGGACTCCCTGAAGGTCTAGCATCAGAACCTGCGCCCTGGACCACAGCCTCTACACGGGGCGGATCGTCACCATAATCCAGCTGTGGAACCCTCGCTGGCTTTCGTCATGGAGGCATCCTGAAATACAATCAAGATGATCCATAGTTAAGGAGTATATCTGGAGAGATGACTCAAGAAGAACAAGGGAAAACCCCAAAACCTAGTCTTATATGATGCATGTATCGTTAGGTCCCTGCAACTAGTGTCCAAACGTTCAGAGTCGAAAGGCAGGTTATCATAGTACTAGTGAATGGATATGTCGGCCGCTGCACCAACACTGGATTCCTTGGCTTCAAAGCCGAACTCAAAACCTCTTAACACTGCCACTATGCAACCCAAACCAAACTCATATCTAGAACAGCTACGCTCTGAGATCCCAAAGGTAGAACCTGCTCTGATACAACTCCATCATGACCCAGCCCAACAAGGCTCGAGCCGCGACTCACCAAGCCCACCTCCAATAGGCCAGGGGCTGGCGACCAGTGCCGAGTAGTCTATCACACACATGAAAGGAATTAGCCTAAGGTACCTGTACACACGCACCCACATACACCTCCATGAAATAGTGCAAAGATATATATAAAAACTGAAAAGAAAAGCATGCATACATCTAACCTACAACCAGAGTGCAACAAAAGTACCAAAAGGGAAAAATAGGGCCCACTAAAGGAAAACCACAAAAGTTTCCAACCTTCTCGAAAGAATGGTTATGCTGATAAAAGAACCACCAGAAAGCTCCTCGACACGGCTCCAGTAAGACTCAACGGTCAGACCTTCTCACTCAGCTCCGCCTACTCTGGGTCCTCCTAGGACACCGTCGAAAGACACGTGGTATGCACAAGACACAAACATGTGCGGGAAAATCCCGTACAAGGGTGAGTATAAAAATACTCAGTAGGAACCCCAAAAACCCCCAAAAAAGGGAGAAACTGAAAGGAAAAAGTCAGCTCATCCCCGCCAGAGAGAACCCAAATGAGAGAGGAACTCTATCTCGAGACCATCCTCGACTAAACACAACTAGTCAGAACATCTTAGGTGTATGCCCATACATACACCATGAACATCTGGATATACTCAGATCACGCACCAAGCCACATGAGGTACCGACCTTATCACCAGAAATGGTTCACAACCAAGAGAACATACTCCATGATCACTATCTTCCTAGATGGCACTCGTCCGAGAGATACACTCCATTGGGTCCCACACAATCATCTCGGACACTCACCCGAGAGATCACGCTTGTCGAATATCATCACTAAGGAAACCTCGCTGAAACAACATAAACACAAAACTCCTCCGATAGGGGATCACTCCTATGGTCTACTAGGGGATACCAAAACCCACAATGGTATACAAAGATCTCACAGATATGGGATCACTCCTAGGGTCCACTGGGGGATACCACAACCCGATCTTGCATTCGTAGATCTCACAGATAGGGGATCACTCCCAGGATCTGCTGGGAGATACCACAACCCAATCTGGCATTGGTAGATCTCACAGATATAGGATCACTCCCAGGATCTACTGGGGGATACCATAACCCGATATGGTGCTTGACAGAAACACGTCACTCAGATAGAGAATCATCACCCATGTCAGGATGGTCACAACGATACCAGAACCCAACCTGGTATATCTCACGCTGTAGGGGATCGAACTGATGATGCCGCAACCCTACAGACACCACGCGCTGAGTAGGGGATCGTATAACAAACGATACCACAACCCTAATATAATCCTCATGCTGAGTAGGGGATCGTATACCTGATGATGCCACAACCCTACTGAGCACGGCCCACTACGTAGGGGATCATATTCCCGATGATGCCACAAATCCTATGGGGTTAACCTGTAAGATAGGGGATCGCTGCCTATGGATAAGCGGTCACAACGATACCAAGAACCCAATCTAGGGAAACGATGCTAGAGGATCCCGCTCTGGGCCCACCAGAGAGATGCCACAACTCTAATAGATGAATCATTCCATCAAGAGGATCACAAACCTATACTAGGCTTGTGATATCACGCGAACCCTCGTAGGAATGAACCAAGGGAGTACCCTCAGCCACTGCTGGTCTAAACGTCGCTAACCCGAGAATCCCACCACAATGCCACACCGCGCACCTCCAAGGCTGATATCAAGGCCACCATCGTGATCCACGTGGAAAAACCTGCAGGATAGGCTGTTTACTCGTCCAAAACAGACATCTGGTGAAAAAGATACTATTCACTGCCACAGGTCCTCGTGGGGCCCACGTATTGATCTCAGAACACATTGAACGGATCGCAACATTGCGATCCTCTTGGAAGAACAAAAAGGATTGACTATTTATCTGCTAAAATCAGACTCCTGGTGAGAAAGGTGTGTTTCTCCGTAAATGCCCAAACTGGGCCCCATGGGGAATGCACCCCAATCTCATTCCCAACACCTGAAATATATTTCAAAATGTCTTATTTACCATCTGGATCTCAATGCCACTGACGGCATGTTAAACAGACGCTCCAGGAAAAATTTACAGTTGGTCGAATTTGAATAATAATTAAAATTTTACTATTATTCAATGTTTCGTGACAATGGATCACGGACCCAACCCAGAAGATTCCCTAACCTATCCCAAAATGTTCTTCCCAATCCTAGAGTCGTTATTCCGTAGACGGCGTGTGGAATGGACACCTATTTTACAATCTGCGGGGGTTTAAATAACCCCCGGACGAAAACTGGGATGGACCGGCCCAAACTGGCCGGTCCGGCCAGCCTGAACCAGCCTGCAGCAACCCAAACCTGGCCCGCCCCAGCCAGCGGCCCACTGCCGTGCTATGTCCCACATCGCTGCAGGACCGCGGCCCTCTGCCATGCCGGGCGGTGCACCGCCGCACCTCAGGCGGCCACCGCCACCTCGCCGCATTGACCCGCCGTGGTCGGCCGCCCCTCACCGGCACCGGCGACGTCGCGCCGGTGAGACTTATGCGGACTGCCGAGACCACCCCGGTGGTCTGTTTTTCGATCTGGAGTTGTCTGTATGGCCCTTGGGACCCCTTCTACAGTGCTACAAATTAAAAATAAAGAAAAACTTAGCAGAAACGGGATCGGGGGTTAAAACTCAAATCACCTACCTCGCGGGCAAAACGCTGAAGATTCGGGTGTAGAACGACAGCGGCGACATGTTGGATCTCAATCTTTCGTCGATCTGCATCAAAAACAGCACCTGGAGACACCTTCCTTGGATCGTTCGGTGAAGGGAGAGGGGGTTTCACCTCCTGCGCATCAACGGGTTGGGGGTAAAACATGTCGTCTTCGAGCCTAACTCTGGATTTATTCATAGGAATAATCCAAAGTCTGACAGGGCCAAAACACGAGTCGCTACAGTTATCACCTAGTTTTTGTATTAGTGGGAATGAATACAACTTACTATATTATGTTTACCCATGTTTATTAAATGTTTTAATTTCTTCTAATAAATTATATAGGCTTAAAATAATAATAAATCCAATTTTAAGCATCAAAAAACTTTAATATTTTTAAAAGACAGTTCTACCACCTACTGTTGGATAACCTTTTTTAAATATAGTTTTTGTAACTTTTATATATTTTATTTAAAAAAATAAACTTCTTCTTGAGAATTGGTGTATCAATATTTACTTTATTTAAATTTTAGGCATTTTTCTGAAAAGTTTCATTATTTGGAGAATTGTGAAAAATACAACATTATAGTTAAGAACTGATTTTTTGTTTAAATAATAACTATACATTAAACTAATTTTTAAATTTAAAATTGATAAACAATACATGTATTAATCCAATGTAGTTTATTAGAGTAATTTTCATCGTGGAATAAGATATAAAAACTTATTAAAATTTTGAACGTCTCTTTTACCCGCCTTCTCGCTACATCTACAGGATTAGTTTTAAACCAGATTTATCCACTTCTATGAATTGAATTTTTAAAAACTGTAATACATTGTTAAAATCAGTATGAAAATTTTTTTCTAATAGGATCAACTTAATTATTGGTGAATAGTAACTTCAGTATTTTATTTATCACGGTTAAGGGTAAATCAAGTAATTAAAGTTAAAAATAATATTATAATATTATAATATTACCCTAACACTTATATTAACATCCTTGTATGAGTGGTTATAAACCTAAATCAATATTATGATGAAATCATAACCTTTTTAATCCACTTAGTTAAGAATATTATATTTATTATATTTTATTTAAAGATAATTTAATATTTTCATACTCATATTTTTTATAATTAAATCATTTGTAATATAGGGTTATATAGAAGGTAAATTATACAATAAAAATTAATTTTAAATCTAAAATTTTTATCTACATCATGATAATTTTGTTATAATTTTTATACATTAAATAATTAAATTTAATTATGACAGAGTGATGTTTTAATAATAGATTTTTTTAAAGAAGAATAAAATAAATGATATTAATAATATTAAAATAAATATAAATCGAAATATTTTATGTCATCCATGAATTCTATGGGTGGATCTAATATATTACAGATGATTTAAATCTGTTTCTTAGAAGTAATCAAGTTAGTATGATATTTTTATATGTCAATTAATTAATAGTGTCAAAATTGACATTTCTAATTTTTTAAAATAAATAATATTTTATTAATTTCTATTAAATTAATAAAAATATATCCATATTCCAAACTATTTTTCTAAGTCTAAAACTGTCATTAATTACTCATTTTTTCATTTGGATTTTTATAGTAATTATATTTACTCTCAAAGTGTAAATTAGATAATGTCGCAGTAAGAATTAATAAGGATTAAAACAAAAAGATAAGGATTAAAAATAATCAAAAAATTTCCAATTTTTAATTGGATGAATTTATTTTAACCAAAATCATCATATCTTTGAAACAATTGATTTTGGATCCATTTTTTATATAAAATTAATTCATATTAATTTATTACTTTAAATAATTCCAAGAGTGTGCCTCCCCTATCCTATAAAAGGGCACCCATTTATTTATATTCCTTACACATCAAAAACCATTTAGTTTAGAAAATAACTTCTGAAACCCATCACTGGTACACCTCCCCATATTCTGTAGGCCTTCTTTTAGTCAGAACACCCTCCATTGAAGTGTTAAGGTCTTAAGAAAAAGTGAATGTCCGAAAGAAAGTAAACATTTTTATTTAAGTGTTACTATTATATTACTTCTTACACTTTCTTAAAATATTAACCAACCATGATGAGATAATAACTCCAGTATCCTAAATATACTGAGATACTTTTATGTTAATATAATCAGAAAAATTCATCTCTCATTCCATTAAATTGGAAAATAATTAATCGTTTCTGTGTGTGTGTGAACAATCACCTCCACGAACCGATATAATTTGTTTTCCATTACCATGTCTCAAGACTTGTTATAATGATGAAATTAATTTTTATATATGATATTAATGATGTATTTATCATTTTTAAATAATATTATATCATTTTTTTCTTACCTTCCATGTACATAAAAATAATAACATCATTCATGTGTATGTGTGAACTATCACCTCCACAAAGAGATATGATTCATTTTTCTTCACCAAATAAAATGTATGATATATATAAGTATATTTAAATGATTAATAAGATTTTAATTATATTATTATAATTATTGAAATATAAAATTACAATTACCTTTTTTCCATAGTGATCGTTGAAAATGGAAATGTTATTCATGCATACATACGGCCTACCATCTCCATGATTATAACATTGTTAATTTTTCATAACCATACATAAATTTTTTGATTTAAAAGTATAATCGATGTATAAAGTTGATTATTATTTCATTAATTTTATTATTTATATGATTTAATCATGACCTCTTTGACAATTGACATCATACCAAATCAATCTTGAACACAAGTACCGAATATTGAAAAAATGTCCGACGTGAATTTAAATAATTTAGTAATTTTTATAACATTGTAATTACTGATATAAAGGAAATAATATAATTGAAAATGTTTCTAAAGAAAGAATAAATTAAACTATGTTTATTATTTAGTAAGATAAAGAACATATGATATGAGTCAAACTTTAGGTAAGGGACTTCGTCTCAATCTCCTTTCAATGAGGCATATTTTGATGATATACACCTCGTTATTTTATAAGGTGTATAATAAACCCCTATGACTTTTAATTTCAATAAAATGTTTTCAAAATTAATCCTTTCATATGAATAATATAAGTTTATTAGATGAAAAAAGGAATGTTTTTTTAATGTATATGGCGACAATGACTTTTCCACCATCGTGACCTTTATTTGATATTTGGATTCTTCTATATGCGGTCATGTTTTTAAAAGGAAAATAAATATCATATTCCCTTTTTAGGTATTTTTGTATTAAAAATGGTTTTGATAATGGATCGATTATTTCAATATCTTGAAATTATATCTTGTGATTTCAATGTGGAAATGTTATTTTTCATTTATTATTGTTTTATATGTTACGATTATGTTATGGTTCTTGGTTATTATTTATGTGTATGGGTGGTTCTATGATAAATCGAGGGTGGCTAAGCCCATGATAGCTCTCTAATGAATTGGGTAATTAGATGAAGTTAACCAGTTGTTTTTATTCTAATATATTTTGGGAATATTCCATGATGCGTATTCCAAATATAACCATGAAGGTTACTCCCTATGTAGTCGTGAAAGATACAATGTAAGAATGGTATGGATTCTACAAGTTACCTTTATGATTTATGTTTACTATGAGTTTTATAAGATTTTTATAAATTCATGAGGTAAAATAAAGAGATTATGTTTTAGGGGTGAAAATTAAAATTTTGTGAAAATGTTTTGAAGAGTTTAAAATATTTATGGACTATCGGTTTCATTCCATATTTTTCATCCCTTACTGAGATTTTTGTTGACATACTATGTTTTTGAAATGTTTTCTATAGGGTAAAAAGATGGGTAGGATAAATGAATAAGTTAATTTTAATGTTATGAATATGTTTATAAAGAAAAAGAATTTATGTTTTATATTAAAATGTTTTAGATTATGAAAAAATGGATAGTGAGTATACTTGTCTGATTTGTAATATTTGAGTTATTATGTAATAATTGTGGCCTAATTCTATAAAAAACTAAACCTTAAAATATCTTCAATGTGAAAGAATATGATTTCTAGACTAAAACACTGGATTATGTAATATTTATGGTTGGGGCCTTATATTACATATGGGAATTAAGGGTGGTGCTTCTGATCAAATATTTTATCAGGATAAAAAACAAAATAATAAGGATCTTTCTCTTATAGGAATCAATGATTATTCTCCATATATTGAAGTAGTATGAAAGGGCTTGATTGAGGATAATTCTATATATATTAGAGGCTCAGTTCTGCCTTGGTTTGTTACTGGTGATTATGATCCTAGGAAAACGATTTTTGAAAAATTACTTGAATTATCCCATTTACATCATGATTATGATGATAATTCATGGAAAAAACAAACCATGGGGCAGAGTTTTTTTCCCATGAGTTTGTGGTAATCCTGAGAATATTATGGAAGATGAATCATGTTTTCTTAACATTGGATTTAAAGGAATAATATCTTGAAATAATCATGATGGACTATTTACTATAGTTCTCTAGGGTATTTGGAGGTTGTTTAAATGTATATTGTTTCATATTCATTATGTTGATTATATCATCTATTCATTGTATTTATTATTATTTGTTTAGTTATTTGTTGGGTGTATTTTTGAAATTTGTTATAGCCCCACATCTTCTTTGTACCATTTCTTTTTTCAATAAAGATGCAATGGGTTCCATATATCAATCAGTTTTAATATATAGTTACATATATAAATATATTTATAATTACAGTTATATATATAATATATCTATACTATATTTTTTATATTATATTTAGTATTTATAGGTATATATATAATATTAGATAACATTTTCTATATTATTTTAATAAAGTTATATGATTAAATTATATTCTAATATTTGTTATAATTATTTTTATTTAAGAATATAAGTATATAATAATATATATTTTTCATAGAATTATAAATATAGATATGTAAATCTATATATATAATTAAAGTTTTACATAAAATTAAATTATTTTTAATATTATATTTTTTATATTTATTATATTTATTATATTTATATATTGATATTATGCTTATAATAATTGTTAAATCATAAATATATTCATATTTATTTTTTATTATGAATGTAATTATATATTAATAAAGTAGTTGGGTGGTTCCAAAGTAGGAAAGCACCCTTTCATCCTACACTAGAGTCATGAGTTAAAATTTTAGTAGGGGATAATTTCTGAAGATATAATAGTAGTATTGTAACAGTATCATAGAATGTGATATAGTGGTGCTATAATGGAAGGTCTATTTGCTCGAATTGGGATTTCAAGCCACGTAATTGTTCCTACAGGACATAGGGCCTTCAATGCATCAACAAAAATAAGGCCACTTGGAAATTGAGCCAAAAATAGGCCTCTGAACCATAGGGACTCCAGATCAGAAAAGGGATTTAAGACATAGGGTGTTCAAGCTATGGAGCTGATCAGATATGCTTTAATAGAGAAACAATTGACTAATGAATCACGATAATAGTTCTCACTATGAAAAGAAAACCATAACCAGGATTGAAGGAGGGTATTGATTACATTATAGTATCCCATGTATCAGTACATAGGGAACTTCAATCCAATGGTAACATCATGCGGGGAACTAGGTGATGGAGTGAAGATTTCATATATTAGGGAAGTTCCATTATAGTTGGGCCAAATAAGGTTGTAAGGTCGTTATATATCTAAGCCTCTGGGCTATATAATTCATGAATTTCTGCTTCTACACCTTTGGTCCATGTATCATTCTCTCATAACCCATTTTAAAATAGAGCTTATCAGGAAATAAAAAATATGGAATCGGGGCAATTATATATTAATATCCATTATTTTTTAGAATTATATATATATACATATATTTATATAAATGAATAACTAAAATTATAATTATAGTTATATATAATTAAATTATATTTCTAATAATATATTTTATATATATAGGTATAAATGTAATTATTTTAATTTTTTATACTATATTTATTATAAATATATTATATTTATAATATTTTTTATAATATAAATATAGTTCTACTTATTTTTTATTAAGCATATAATTATATATTAATACACATATTTTAGAATAATGAATAAGGCCTTAGAGTCTCAGGGAATTTGGGCCGTCATCAGTGGGTAGTGGGAAACATATTGTGACCAAAACCTTTTACACGTATCATTTCATTATTTTGAACTAAAATATCCAATTAACTGAACCCAAATATTGAGAGTACTTGTATCTTTAGAAAACTAGTTTCATAATTTATCAAAATGAAACTAAAATAAAGAATATTTTTTTATTCTTCATAATGATCTCTTATATCCCTTTGATATCCTAAAACATCATAGGATACACTACAAAATATTTCACTTTTTCATACAGGGGAATATCTGTTGGTAAAATGGAATTTTCTTTTGGTAAAACGTTTTACAAACATATATGTCCTTGTCAATAAATTATCATTAAAATCTATGTTGCTAAATGTTTTTTCGACCGATAAAAATAGTTCTATTGCAATTATAATAATACTAATAGATAATATATATTTTGGTTAAAGTGTTTACCAACAGATCTAGGGACAATTTTTTTTGTTTGTAATAATATTACCACTATATATTATTTGTTTATAAATTGCATTTGAATAAAAATTATAAAAAAAATTATTAGTAAAATTTCATATTATATTTATTAATTTATTATATATAACACCACTTTTTTAATTATTAAATCGAAGAAGATTTTAACACATATTCAAACCTATAAAAAAATAAATTAATAATGAAATTCACTACAAAATGAATCAATACAAAAACACTATCCCCCTAATAGGATCCCAACCCACCCACCCACCCACCCCCCAAATCTAGATTCCCCCCAAATAGGTTCCTCCCAATAGGGTCCATCCCCATGCTTATGAAAAAATCCATGCATATAAAGAGGTCCCCTTTATTCTAGGTCTCTTTTCTTACTTGTGTACTTGTGGGTGGAAGTAGACATCTGGGAGATGATTATCTATGTCATGGTTCACCGAGCAAGCCCAATTATTTCTATATCAGGTCCCTTTTTCACATACTTTTTCTTACAGATAAAATTAGAGTTCTACAAAATGTTTCCACTTTCATGGTTCATTACTCATGTAATCAAGTCCCCTTTAATACATTTTTTAATGAAAGCATATCTTCCCTTATCTCAAACTGGAAACAAAAGAAGATTATAAATCATTAAATAGTCAAACATGAATTCATTTCAATGATAATTAATAACGAAATTTAAAATAGGTTTTATAAAATTACTATAAGGTAAATTATGAGTCACTGGAATCTTAACCAGATCACAATAGTGATGATTAATCTAATCCAATTTAATGGTATAGGTGCATCTAAAAGTTTTTTTTACTATATGATAATGAATGATACATTGGAGCAAGAAACTACTACTTATATTTTTTTTAATGAGATGCCCTTGGGAGGTTCCAAATATTTTTGGATGTGACTAGTCTATTCCATCTAGGTTCCTTTACATGTGTGGAAGTGGTTCACCATAAAACACCTGCAATGTGGCCAACTCTAAAAATGAATTCCAGAGAGTTGCAGACAGCCATAATCTCTTATAGCGGTAGCATTCGGTCGATATCTGACATCAAGTCCACCAGGAAACACATGTAACAAAAAAATCCCAATCACTCAACCACTCTAAATTATGTAGTGTAGATTAACATGTATTAAAATAAATTCCCAACATTTCGTAATCAAGACACTTACCCCCATAAAATCATGTTTGAGTTATGAAAAATTATTATGAAATAAAAACTCAAAAATTTTATATAAATCCTTACCATTCATTCCATTATTTGTAGAATTCATGTCATTAAACAGTTTATAAGTAACATAAGAGTAAAATCACGTGATTTTTTGAGAAATAAAGTATACAATAAAGTCAATTAAGTATAATAGAACAAGATGTTACATAAAAATGGGATTTTATTTTAGAACAATACAAAACTAAGCACTACATTCTTATACTTACCATTCATTCCATTATCTATAGCATTCCTGTCATTAAACAATTTATAAGTAACATAATAGTACAATCCCATGATATCTTTGGAAATAAATCATACAATAAGGTTAATTAGGTATAAGTGAACTAGATGTTATATAAAAATGGGATTTTATTTTAGAACAATCCAAAACTGAACAATACTTTCCTATGATTTAAGACAATACAATTTGTAATTTTGATTGAAAATGAAGTTATCTATTTAAATGGCCTATATCATAACAACACTAATATTTTTATGAATTATATTTTGTGTGAAAAATCATAAAATTCTTCCAAGCTAGTGGAAACACTTCAAAAAAATATTAACTAGGACATAATCCAATGATAGAATTGCTTCTCCATTATGATCTATATGTGGGAATACCCAAACATTGAAGAGGTGGATGAGAGAATATTTTAAGCCTCCCTACAGCACCTTTTGAGAAGTCTATTTTAGTAAGGATTATAAAAGGGTGAGTTCCCTTTAATTTGTTCCCACACCCACCCCATGGGAGTTATATCCTTCACTGCAATAGGCAGTCTTCCTTCTATATATGATTGACAAGGAGAAAACCAAACATCTAATTCATTATAAATAAAAATAATACAATAAAAATAATAATATTATCTAACCATTTATGTTTTGTGGAGAATTATACATATAATGAAATTAAATAAATGGTCAATTAAGTGTCAATATCATAGCCACTAAGATGCTAATAGGATTTGAAACGGCCTGAATAAAATATTCCACATCTCCTCTAGTATCCCCCTTCAAATGTTATGATCCTGGTTAAGAATTTCAATTTGCTTCCATAGCTTATTTATAATCAATAAAAAATATATTATTTTCTATTGAAATTAAAATCAACTCACCAACTTCAAAATGTCATGTTTCCTATAATTAATTCAATGCCTCTTTTGAAGTATAAATCTTCCTAGAATCAATGTGATTCATGGAGATGAGCATGAACCTTCTACATTGCTCAATTGGTCCAACATCATTGTATGACTTCAAAATAAAAAATGATACAATTTAGAATATTTAAACAAGAACTTTTGTTTACAAATTCAAGAGAATTTTATCATCATCATAATAGAGTTTTATAATTTAGTAAAATTAAATCATCATCATCATAATGTTCTAGCAGCCGAATTGATTCACTATATGATGTAAATGAGAAAAATGGTATGGTGTACCTAGGAAAAATTATTTACATTCAATATTCATGAAATTGGTATCATATAAATTGACTCATGGTATATTGTGTAACCATGAATCTAGATTTTGAAACCACACTTCAGAACTGTCTGAGTGCTTCTCACATGGGTGATATCAATGAATTCCCTTTTCACATGAATTGATACTAGCTTAGAGAACCAATCAGTTATAATACATAATATTTACATCACCTGAGATGAATAAATGTATATAGGTTCAATTCCATTGTCAATCTAAAAATGTTATTAAGATTTAAAAAACACAGAACTCATGCTCTTGTAAATTCCTAATTTAAATAAGAATTTAACAATAGAATTTGAAAAAAGATTCTATTAAATAAAATCACCAAATAATTTTTTTTACCAGCATCCAAATATGAACAAATAAAAAAGGAAGAATAAAGGCTTACTGTTGAATGAACAATATTTGGAAACCTATAACTCTTCTCTCACCTCAATTGTCTTCTATAATTTTACTAATTTCATCCAATTCATTTCTACAAAACTTGAAAACTAGTAAAATACCATGCATAACCTATAACAATCTAAATTAAAATGAATCATAGAGAAATTTATCACAAAAATAGAAAAATTTTGAAGAATCAACCTCCTATAAATCTATGCAATCACAACATGTCCATTACATCAACAAGATTTAGATGACACCTAAAAATATAAATCCACTGCCATGAAATGTGTATGATAATAAGGGTCCATTTTACAACACATCATGAACACTATTCAAAAAATAATAATAATTAATTCTCTATGCTTCCACTTATTTGTGTTGAGTTCTTCTAAATTTAAATTTTTAAATTAACCATAACAATTTTGAAGAAGGGAAAACATGTCAATGAGTTAACAATATGTATTTGGTTTATGCATGCCATAATATTATGTATGAAATCTATTCTAATTTCAAATACAATATCCAAAATTTATACATTAATATGCGATCAGAAATTATGATTCATAACATTCATTGACAACTAAAAAACATATAAAAGTTACAATGAATCTACCTTTGAAATAACATGGGAAATAATTAATTTTAAATACTAAAATAAACTTTGGTATTAACATGAAACACAACTAATACTTACACAAACAAATATATCATGGTGGTGTTCAATATATAAATGAAATTCAATATAGATATCAACTGTTATACATATTTCAACTAATTAAATCTATAAACATGAGATATTATGTGAAACTTCATTCATAATTTGAAGCAGACATTGAATAGGAATGTGTGAACTTGGTCTAGTTGAATCCATCAAGGTTAGTGAGAATCATCCATAGGATATATTCCTAGAGAAGTTAAAGAATAGGAACAATTCATAAGTGAATAGAAGGTGATAGTTCGGTGGGAGGTAGGTTGATGTGAGCATGGATGATGGGAGTGTTGGTTACATGATGGTACAGGACCTGGATGCTAACACATCCCAGCAGGAGAAGTTTAGTGCCGAGTAAGAATCAACAAACATGACTAAAAGGTCGCTAAAATGAATAGATTATGCACTACCCTAAAATATATTATGCACTACCAATGCCTAAAACAGCTTTAACAAATGTGGATAAAATGAACAGATTGTGTATTACCATAAAATGCCTTCAACAAACACAGAAAAAACAAACCTTAATTGAGGCTCAAAACCCATAACCATCATGAATCAACAAATAAAATACCCAAAATTGGGTTAGGGTTTGGATGGGTCACACGCTCCATAATGGATAAAAGGAAAATATAAATGAAAAAAAGAGAGTGGAGGAGAAGGAACGCTAACCTGGGGAGACCATGAGAAAAATTGGATGGAGAGATAGAGCATGGTCGGAGGAAGGAGTTGTGACATCAGGTTGGATGGGGCATGCAACACGAATAGAAAGGGGATGGGGTGGGCAGATATGAGGGAGAAAAAGTAAAAATAAAATGAAATAAAAAAATAAAAAAAAAACAAAACATTTTTTACAATCTTCACACACCATTTAGTAGTAGAAAAATAAATTAATCGTGTTAGGGCTTGACATTAAGAATTCTAACGGTGATGCGATCAATATGGTTGGGGAATTTTAATTTAAGTTTCATATTATTGGTATAATTTTAAAAAAATCATGATATATAATAAATTTTTTTATAATTTATATATAAATAAAAAAGTTTTAAATTTATATACATTCTAAATAAAAATTATATTTTATTTATATACATTCTAAATAAAAATTATATTTTATACATGTAATGAAATTATATATATGTAACTTTATTTTTTTTAGTTTTTTCTAGTTTACAATCAATATTATTCGAGTTATCAAAAATTATAATTATTTGTCATCAGTTTTATATCTGATATATATATTATATATCACAAACATATAATTTGACAATGAAAACATATTATTATATGATTTTATTAAAATAATTATAATTTAAAACATTAACTAAAAATAATATACATATATCAAAATGTTAGTGTTGATATGTTAAGGAAATATATTTAACTATTGGATAAAGAATTTTTTGTATTAAATTATCAATAGAAATAGATATAATTGTTGGTAAAAACAAGTGTTGGTACATCAAATCAATACCAATAGAAAGTATTATCTGTTTAAATTGATCATTTTCACCAACAGATATATTATCTGTCAAAAAATATTTTTTGGTATAAGCCATTTTTGTAGTGATAACTTAGGGAATACAAAAACAAAAGGGGGATGCTAAAATTATTATAAAGGGAAAAACTTTATAATAATTCTTATCATATGAATCAAAAGTCGTGTCATGATATCATAAAAAATACTCCTAAATAATAATAAGCATGTATATTATAAAGAACATGAACTTATAAGATCATAGTGATAGAGGAATGTGGAAACCATATCGAAAAGTAAATACATATAAGTTAATGTTAACTTCATATACAACACTATGTGGTGGGTAAAGTCTCTTCATGGATTAGATTTACTCTCGAATCCCATATATATCATAAAATAAGAGATAAACATTACCCAATGCATTAGATAACTATCTAAGTGCACCCATAACAACATGTACATGGTTTTTTGTTCCCAAAATGGAAATCAAACATTAGTAATAAACATAAGTATTACCCATGGAATGAAATGGGTTACATAATATTTCCTCATATTACAATCAATGTATATTTCATAAAGATTCCAAATATAAAAAATAATTAAATATCTCTAGTATTCATAATTGAATAAATAATCATAGTTCTCAAATTTTGTTTTCATTTACAAAACATAGAGTTAAATAGTAGAGAATTGGGTATAGAACTGAACTTTCAAAATAGTATTATAAGGGATTAGTTAAAGATATTTTAAGAATGAATGAACATGGTGTTTTCAAAAAAACAAGAGAAAACCCAACATGGTTATAACTACTATATTAATTAATTAATTAATTAATTAATTAATTGAAATAAATACTTTTAAATTGAAGTACACTATATAATTAAGGGATATAAAAGTTCCCCTTAATTGGATATGATTTTAAAGAAGTAATATAAGAAATAATTATATGGAATGTATAACCCCATCAATGTAAGGGATAATAAGATAGGTATATATGTAAGAGACGTGTATATAGGATTTATATGAATTTAATAAAACCCAAGTGAGAGTGAATGTGAGTTAGAAAAAAATAGGTCATTGCCTAATGAAAATTTGGTGGTTTGAATAGATACCTTATCTTATGTTCCAGAATCATTCTCCACTTGTACATAACATCATGAATAATCAAATTAAATTTATAATTTAATTAAAAAAAAATTCCATATATATTTGATTAAATATAATTATATTATGTTCATTTATAACTTTTTCAATGAGATAAATGGTTTACTTTAATTTTTCTGTGGGTGTTAGTTTCATGGTTCTATGGTTGGATAACTCATGGATAATTATATAAATCATTTTAAAAGGGGACTATAAATCCATAAGTGAAACAAAATGATAATTATATACTTTGAAAAATTTTAATGGTCCAAAATAACATTATTAATTCCAATTTAGGGGTGGTTTATTCAGTGAAAATGTTAATGTTACATGATTAGTACATTCATGGGGTTTTTCGGACCACCATGAACTATTTTAGTTTTATTTATTATTATGCCCATCATTCCTGAAGATTAAGTAAGTTATGTTTCAATTATTATCATTATATTCAAATTTAATAATATTTATCTAACTAATCATGAAGGTGGTGGAGAAAAACAAGGTATGTTGTTCATGGAGGCGGTGAACCATTCATATTGTGGACAATGTTTTTCATTTTAGAAACAAATGAGGGGAGGGTAAAAAGAAGATATTTGTTTAAGATAATAAAATTAAAAAATATTTACAATAATTTAGTCATTATTTCATGTTGTATGAGGGTGGTGAAGGGACTATAAAAGAAGAAAATAATTTAAAAGAGAATTTTTTATAATATTATCTATTTAAGTTTGTCTCTTGAAATACTCCTTAAGGAACATTAGGATTGGACTTTTCAAAATAAAAATGCTCTTAAGGACTTAGTGAGAGAGGTGAGGAAAGTTTTTTGAAAAAATTTTGGAATGATCCATGGCTTAAAATGTGTGAGGAAAAGGGAAGAAAAGCACTGATATTTATTAGGGGGATAGGAGTGTTTTTAAATATTATATTCATTAGTTTATTAATTTGGATCAAGAATTCCAATATTGATTAATATTTTGACCATTAATAATAAATAATGAATGTGAGGTTGACACAATTGTCACTTAAATTATACATGAGTCATTTCATCATGTATTTTTCTAATTTTTCTAATTATAGTATTTTATCATATTTTAC
This sequence comes from Viscum album, assembly GCA_963277665.1. Classification (NCBI taxonomy): domain Eukaryota; kingdom Viridiplantae; phylum Streptophyta; class Magnoliopsida; order Santalales; family Viscaceae; genus Viscum; species Viscum album. The sequence goes on along the minus strand of OY728164.1, from coordinate 912,805,119 downwards.
TATTAACAAAAAATCCAACTATTTTTTAAAAATAATAAAAATTTACCCTAATCCTTTCTCAGCATGTAGAATCAAAAAAATAAATCTTTTTTTAAAAAAATTTATAAATAAAATAATTTTTATGTCATGAACCATTCTTTGGGGCCCGTGTCGTGACTACCCCAAACCTTCCTCCAATTGGCCAAGGGATGGCCACTAGCACTAAGTGGGAATATCCCAAAAATGGGAAGAATTTTCCTAAGTACCTGCACACATGCACCCATCTCCAAGCCCAAAATGATGAAAATGAAAACAATAAGTAAACAACCATGTGTAGCACTTAGATACCAACAACAAAGTACAAAAATACAAAACTGAAAAGTAAATGGGTCTAGAATATAAGCCCAACCAAAAGTAAATGTAAAAGCTCCTGAATCTCATCCATAAAAACCCTACCTGAAGGGAAGGTACATAAACAGCTGTTTGAAGTCACTAAAGCACACCTCGTCTGTCAGGACTCTCTCTAAGAACTACCTGGCCCTATTCCACAAATAACTCCATCAAACCATTGATCATCTACACAATACACAACACATGCAGGCATAGCCCGTGTATGGGTGAGTAAAACAATACTCAGTAGGGACCCCAAAACCATAAAGGTACACCACTAAGAAATCTAGGAAGTATACCATAAATGAAACACACGAATTACACCCCAAAGGAAATACATGAAGTACACCATGAAGAAAACACATGATGTGTAGTCAATATGATCATCTCACATAGGTCTAAGTCTAAATCATGATGAGAAGGATCTCTAGTTATAGTCCACATATCGTCCAGTCTCTATTATACTGGAACGAATGGTGGAGTATGGAGCATCAATGGCACATGGAGTGTCAATGTCACATGGACTATCAATTGCGCATGGTTATTTGGTGGTGCATGGAGCATCAATGGAGCCCCAAGTGTTAGTGGAACAAGGAGCGTCAGTGGAGTACAGAGCATTGATCGAACCCAGAGCAGTGATGGAGTTCGGGTTGTTGATGGAACACAGAACGTCGATGGTGTAAGGAGTGTCAATGGAATAGGGATCATCATTGGTGTATTGAGAATTAATGGTTCATGGATCATCGATGGGTCAAGTAGTCCCCCAATTCATATTGTTACCACAATCACATATTCACATCCAGTCTTAGGATTCTCCTCATAGAGTGCTCATTACGAGAGCACATACACCTCGAGCCACTAGGTCTTCAACCAACTTTCACAAAAACTCACTTAGAGTATCTCAAAATGATTTTCTCCTCTTAAGGGTCTCAACGACGCAAGAGTCTTGTCAAATGAACACACTATTTGAAAGTTATGGACAATTTAGAAAAAAAATTCCTGGTCTGGTCTGGTTCTAACCCGACCCGGTCTAGGGGGCCCAACCAGACCCAGTCCGGCCAACCCAACCCAGTTTGGCTAACCCAACCTGACCTGACCCAATCTGAGCTGACTTGACCTACTTCGGTTGACCCGACCTGACCTGGTCAGTCTGGGCTACCCCGAAACAGCCCGCTGGGCCATGTGGTTCAACCCACAGGGCCGCTAAAGCGGCCCGGTTCTCCAGCCCATCCCTCCTTATACAGGTTGGTTCCTTCCGCACATGGCTTGGTCATGTACTCACAGTCAATGTGGATATCGTGTTCAATGTTGAATACACAACATTCTAGCCCCCCTTCCTCGCAGCTTCCACCACTGCGGGTTCCACAATGACCCCTATCACATGTCGTACCCTATCATCATGTCTCAATCATCGCTTGTGCCATCCTCATCACCGCAGGATCCCACTGACAATGCCTCTGAGCCTCATCCCAAGACAGTGACCGTTGTGACCTCCTACTGTGTCTCTTATCCACTACCCACGGCATGTGCCTCTGTAGGCTCCTCCTCTGGCACGATCCTCATTGACCATGACTATACACCCTACCAGAACCCAGCCTCCCACTGAGCCACATGCTTCTCTATTCATTGGATGACCTGTTGGTATCCCTCCATTCATCATGCCATCCTCAATAAGCCTATGCCTACCTCTTTCACTATCACCTCACATACGCAATGTCATCATGGATCACAAACTTTGATCTTGGATCGTTGCGCCATGGATCATGGGTGTAATGATCTATCATTCAAGTAGGTTTTCAAAGGGAGAATAATGCACGAAGGGTGAAATAGATTTAGGTGGGAGAAATTAAGCACATAAACACCCAAAGAATGGATCTTGTCCTTGTTCATTCATCCTTGATCCATTCATGTTAGAAGGATCACAAAGAAACCTATAGATGAATAATAACCAAGATCAATTCCCTTTAATCCCGCAAGAATTATTTTTCTTTCAAGTACAATTGAACCATTAATCAACCTGTTTGTGGGTTGGCCTATGTTTGTCATTTGATTCTAAGAAGTGGAAAAGAATTCGAGAATATATTGACACCCAAACTCGATTTGGATTGCTCACTAACAATGAACAAAGGTCTGTGTTGTCATCGATCCTCGATTCTCCAGCGTTTGTCATTGGGAGATATCTTCCTTCCCCTTACCTCAGGGGAATTCCAGGGTTCTAGAGATAACCTTGAATTCCTCTAACATGGATTATTAAAAATTAAAATTGTTGTTGTGTCAACACGTAACATTTAATAAAATATTTTAATTAGATATTTTAATGATGTCTACATCCAAAATCTAACATTCTCCATTGAAAAACATCGGTAAAGCTTAGGCCATGTCTAAGGAAACACCCCTTACAAACATAATGGTGGTTTTAGATTTCCAATCTGAGTTACCATTTATGTGTTATTAAGATTACAAAAAAAAATAATTTTTATTTAATTATTTTATTTACGGTTACACCCTTGGTGACTTTTTCTTCAGATGACCCACACCGAGCAATGTTAAGTCATTCCTAGGGTAAATTCATTTCTTTGAGCTCAATGGTACCCTCTAATTTCTTATCTAGGAACTCTTTTAAGAGGTATTTCACTTTTTTAGAAAATTCATGCATGCTTGCTATTAAAAACTTAATATATTTCAAACACCTATTCTGGGCACCCCAGGCCTTGGAATCACATGTCGTCTTATCACCTGGTCTTATAATTTTCCCAAATACTTTCTAAAAATAAATTTGGGAAAATATGAGTCATTAAATTCTCCCCACCATAGGGATTTACATCCTCGAAAGCCAAAACAAGGGCTACTCAACAAACAGATAAGGACATTATGCATGAATCTGAGCCTTCTTCTCCCAAGTGCTCTTCTGGAGATTCACATGCTTCCATTGAACATGCACAAGAGGAATCGACTTCCAATAAAGGATCTACTCCAGTCGATCCTTGATCTCCATCAGGTGCTCCGCAAAAGTCGTCCCATTATCAATTTCCAGCTCACCCAAGTTGATGACGTGGGATGGATCATGTACATACCTCCTCAACTGTGAAATGTGGAAGACATCATCCACCCAATGCAACTGTAGGGGTAGATTTAGGTGGTATGCTACCTCCCCAACTCTGTTGATAATCTGAAAGGGGATGATGTATCTTGGAGATAACTTATCACCCCATCCAAATCTCTATAATCCTCATTAAGTTGAGACCTGAAGAAACATATAGTCTACCTCCTCAAAAACCATAGGCCTCCACCTCTTGTCAGCATATGAATTTTTCCTACTCTATGTAGTCCTCATCTACTCTTGTATGATCTTCACTTTATTGGTGGTATCCCGTACCAACTCTGGACCCATGAGAACTGACTCTCCTAGGTCTGTCAAGTATAATGGTGACCTGTATGGTTTCTCGTACAAGTCCTCAAACGGTTCCATACCAATGGTGCAGTGGTAAATATTGTTATATGAAAAATCCACCTGAGTTAGTTGGTCCTTCCAACTGTGAATAAAGTCTAGGATGCAAGCACATAGCATGACTTCTAGAACCTGGATGTTCTTCTTCGTCTGGCCATTCATCTGTGGATGAAATGTAGTTCTCAAGCATAACTGAGTCCCAAATGCATCTTGCAATCCCTTCCACAATCAGGATATGAAATGAGCATCCTGATATGAGACTATTGTTTATAGAACTACCTGAAACTAAACTATCTCTTAAATTTAGAGGCATCCAAAGCTCTTTACTGAACTTTTCTCATAGATCAGTATCAAGTGGGCTGACTTGGTGAATCGTCAATGATCACCTAGATGGTATAATGTTCCATGGAGGTGTGTTGTAATCCCATCACTAATTCCATCGATATCTCATCTCACTCCCACTCTGGCACCTCAAGTGGTTGGTTCAATCCCGCTACAACCTGGTGCTCAGTCTCCACTTACTAGCTAGTGAGACATCTAAAAAAGAACTCTCCCACTACCTTCTTCATCCCTGGCCACTAGAACTGATGTCATAGGTCTTGATACAAATTTTCCACTCCTAGATGTACTTCCAAAGGGGAATTATGGAATTCCCTTAATACCTCCTCCCGCAACATCATACGTAGTACTATGTGTCCTTTGAATAGAATGATGTGTTCTCCACATTTTGAATATCCATCATGGTCATGCTCGATAAACATCTAAACACATAAAGTATTGCAGTCGTTATCCCTGATTTGTGCCTCCCTAACTCGCTATAAGAGTGTAGGGGTAACTACCATTAACTGGAGATAAGATGCTCCATCTCTATTCACAATGTATATCAATAACGAGGCCAACTAATTTTATGTCTCCTATAGAAACTGCAAGTTGGATCTTCTATTGAGAGTTTTCGTCACTATGTTCACCATCCTAAGAGTAATAATAATTTCAAATCCATAGTATTGGAGAAAATCTAGACATCATCTATCTCTCAAGTTTAGATCCTTCTGAGAGAAAATATACTTGATACTCTTATAGTTAGAGTAGATGGTAAACCAATTTCCCATTATGTAGTTTCACCATATCTTTAATGTGAAGACTACCGCTACTAGCTCAAGATCATGGCTTGCGTAGTTCTTATCATGATTCCTCAACTAGAGCGAACCATAGGAAATCATTTCATTCCCATGAATCAAGACACAACTAAGCCTGGTCCCTGATGTTTCATAGAACACCACATACTCAACACCCTCATTTGGTAATCTCAAGATTGGGGCCCTCATAAATCTTTGCCTAATATCCTGAAAGAACTGGTATAAATTCTTTATCCACATGAAAGGATTACCCTTCCATGTCAAGGCCATAAATGGTGCTGCTATACTGGAAACGTCAGGTACAAACCTCCAATAATACACATCCAAACCCAAAAAAACTCCCCACCTCAGTAACACTCTTGGGTGGCTCTCGAACAATCACCACTTCAATCTTCATCAGATCTACTATAACTCTAGCTTATGAAATGTTATTTTCTATAATTTGGACCTCCCAATCCAAAACTGACACTTTGAGAGCTTACCATAAATATGGTGCTCTCAAATTGTGTCCAGTACCATCCTTAAGTGTATTACATTCTCCTCCTAGAACACCGAGTACACTAGGATGTCATTAATTAAAACCATGATGAACTGGTCCATGTAAGGCTGGAAGGTCTTCTTCATGAGTCCCTTGAACACTTTTGAGAAATTTTTCATGCAAAATGGAATCACTAAGAACTCATAGTGATTGTACCAACATCTAAAGGTGTTTTCAGTACAAACTTGTCTCATACATGAAGCTGGTGATAGCCAGACCTGAGATCTATCTTCAAGAACCACTTTGCTCCCATCAACTAGAGAATATGTCTTAAATACTTATAATTGGATTCTTATTCTTCACAATTACCTAATTCAGGTGCTGGAAGTCCACACATAACCACAAGATTTCATCTATCTTCTTAGCAAAGAATATTATTACCACCTAGGGTGAAACACTGGGTATTATGAAGACATTCCTCTGCAAGTCCTCTTGATGTACCCTTAACTCATGAAGCTCCATGGGAGCCATATAATATGCAGGTATAAATATTGGTGTCATCCTAGGGTACATATCAATGTATAAATCCACCTTCCTATGAGGAGGTAATCATGGAACATCTTTCAGAAAGGCATCCTCATAATCATCCACCACTATAAGAAACTAAGGACTCGTATCATCCACTACACTTAGGGTCATGGTATCCATCTCGTGTGTGATCGGCTGCACCCTCTTATGTACGAGTCCATCCTATTATTCTTGGGTTTCATTTTCACCGATAAAGGAAAACCTGGTGACATCTCAACAGACACACCGCACTATGTGCTTAAAATAGTCAATATGGGCATGGATTGTGGATAACTAGTCTATACCAAGATGATGTCGTAAGGCCTCGACACTGCCACCAAGAGATCAAAACTGAAACTCTCTCCCCCATGATTAAGGGTACACCACCGACACTAGTGTGTGATCATTTAATCTCCCCTTGTAAAAGTATCTAAGCATAAAGATCAAGTTAATTGTTTGACTTGAATATATGTCTCTCGATCAAGGGTCAAGGTGAGAAAACAGTGACTAGAAACTTTGTATATCAAAACTATTTATAGAGTGTAAAAGAAAAAGATTGTACCTTTAATCATCTCTAGAACAACGGGGTCATAAGTCTCCATCACATTTGGTTGGCCTCATCCATGTCTACCAGCTCCCTAAGCCCAGGGTGGACCACCTGGGGGTGGTGGGGGTAGTACCTCGAACCTCTGTCGACATCCTACTGCCCATCTAAATTATATTCCACATATTACACTTGGTGGACTACCATATTCTTTCCTTCTCCTATACCTCAGTGTTCCCTCATCTATCTACCGATAATACTTACGGCGAGTCAGTAAATCTCGAGCCAGATGTCTCTAACCGCCACATGAGTAAAAAAACCTTTCCTTCAGCTAACTCGCTCTTCCCTGGGATCATTACACTGCTGAACCTATGTCATGGGGTCGTCCACTATACTTTTTGATCCACTTGTATCCCCACGTCAATTTTCGTCTACCTTCTGTCGAATATTTAGCTACCTAATGCCCGAAGGTAGCTCCTACTACCGGTGTCTGCTCCGCCAGAAATCTATCTACTAGTAGAGCTCACTCCAGTACCCCAAATATGTAAAAATGATAAGGGATATCATAGATTCCCTAATCTCAGGGTGTATCCCATGATCGAAGGTCTAGGCCTTGAAGAATGGGACTCGCACTACATCCAGGGAGTAACGAGAAATATCCATAAATATCATCGAGTACTATGCTCCTATTTGGAAGCCTATTGTAGATGCAATGGCTTTTGTATACGCACAAAGTGTAACTTCACTAGGAAGAAATCCTCCCTAAAGAGACACTCAAAGTCTATTTAATTGAGGGTCATCTCTTCATGTTTCTGGATCACTAAGCTCCACCATCTCCCAATTGAGCCATGTAGTAGACTCGCGACTAGGACTTTCATCTAGTTAAGAGGCATCCTCACTAGGAAGAAGACATGCGTAACTACCTCCATCCAATCCTCAACTACATGGGGGTCTGGAACACCTTAGAACCTAGGAGGTCTCTACCCCTAGAACTCATAAAACACACTCAGCCAATGTGAATCCTCTACTGATAACATTGGAAGTAATTGTTTCTCTCTAGTTGGTGGTATCAGTGGTACACCACCTAGGTGTGCTATCTCCATTATTGGTCCATGTACCAATGCCTCATCACTATGTGAATCATCCTCGTGATCACACATCAGAATCCTAACTAGCTATCTGTGTAGAGGCATCTTGTAATAGATCAAGACATACAACAGTCGATAGAGTATACCTGGTGAGCGGACACTGACTCAAGAAGGAAATGAAAACACACACAATACTATATGATGCATGTACCATTTATTTTTTCCCTACAACTAGTATTTTCATGTACCGAGTCAAAAATCATAATTCAGAGTCATATTGTATGGATACGTCGTCCACCACACCAACACTAGAGTCATTGGTCTGAAATATGAACTCAAAACACTTAACCATGTTTCCCCAAACCAATATCATGGACTCTTGGTTATTTAAGTAGAACTGACCTACTCTGATACCACTCAATCATGACCCGTCTCCCAGGGCCTTGTGATGACTACACCAATCCCTCCTTCAATAGGTCATGGGTTTGAGACTAGCACCGAGTGGGCATATCCAACAAATGGGAGTCATTTTCCGAAGTATCTATACACACATACCTATCTCTAATCCCAAAATTCACAAACCGAAAACACTAAATAAAACAGCATACGTACCACTAAGATACTAAACAAAGAGTATGAAATTACCAAACTGAAAAGTAAATGGGGCCATAATACAAGCCCAACCAAAAGGAAAAGTACAAGCTCCTAAATCTCGTCCACAGAAAACCCTACTTGAAGGGTAGGTATATAAACAGCTATCTGAAGTCACTGAAGCACACCACGTATGTCGGTCCTCTCTCTAGGAACCACCTACCCCTGGTCCACTAAGGAATCTATCAAAATATTGATCACCTGCACAAGACATGACACATGTAGTCATAGATCATGTAGGGGTGAGTAAAAAAATACTCACTAGGGGCCCAAAAACAAAAATGCACACCACTAAGAAATACATGAATAATACCACAAAGGAAACACATGAAGTACACCACAAAGGAAACACAAAAAGTACACCACAAAGTAAAAAACATGAATTACAGTCAATATGGTCATCTCACATAAGTATAAGTCTAATGCACAAAGAGAAAGAGTTCCAATTGTATTCCACAGATCACCTAGTCTCTATGACACTAGAAGTGACAGCGGCACACAGAGCATCAATGGCACACAGAGTGTTAATAGTGCATAGAGCATCGATGGTTCATGGAGCATCATCGGCATATGGATCATCAATGGGGAAAGTAGTTCCAGTGGTAGATGGAGTATCAGTGGCACATAGAGCATTAGTGGTGCACGGAGCATCGATAGCGCCCAGAACGGTGATGGCATCTGGGACAGTGATGGAGCACAGAGCATCGATGGAGCACAGAGCATGAATGGTACATTGAATATAGATGGAACATTGAGTGTTGATTGCACACTAAGTGTCTATGTGTCAAGCAGTCCCCCAAGTCACAAAGTCAACAAGATCACATAGTCATAGCCAGTCATATGATCTCACTAGTAGTGTGATAGTTCCAGTAGAACCTACTCCATGATCCATTAGTTAATCAACCAATATCCACAAAAACTCACTTAGAGTATCTCAAAAGGAACTTCTCATCACAAGAGTCCCAATTTCGCAAGCATATCATCAAATGGACTCGCGGTTTGAATGATATGGAAAATTTAGTAAAAAATGGTTTGGTTTTGTCTAGGGCTAACCCGACCTGGTCCGGCCGACCTGACCCGACCCGAATCAGTTGGTCTGGGCTGATCCGAACTAGCTTGGCCTGATAGTACTAGCCCATTGGGATGCTGGGCTGCGCGGTTCAACCCACTGGGCCACTAGAGTGGCCCGGTTCTCCAAACCATCCCACCGCATGTGGGCCATATCCTTTAGCACACGGCTCAGTCATTCACTCCTGGTCAATACGGTCACCACGTTCAATGTTGTTGGCACCGCATCCGATCCCCCTTCCCTATGGCTTCCACTGTTGTAGGTTCCACATGGACCCCAACTGCGTGCCATCCCCCATGTCACCCTATCCTGGTCACTGCTCATGTCCTCCCCACAGCCACGAGATCCTGCAGAGGTGGCCTTCGAGCCATGTCTTACTACAACCACCATTGTGGCCACCTACCGTGGATCTTTTCTTCCACCCTTGTAATGCGCCGCCATGGGATCTTCCTTTGGCACGCTCCCACTGGACCAAAGTTGTGTGCCCCACCAGATCCCAGCCTCCCACTAGGACATGCGCTGCCCTCACCATCGGCTGCCCTACCGGTGGCCCGTCATTCACCATGCCCTCCACCATATGCCACTGCCTGCCTATTGTTCTCTTGTCGCACCTCCACAATTCCATTTCAGATCATGACCTTTGGTCTTAGATCAATGTTCCATGGATCTTAAAGACCCTAGAACACCCTAAGAGGGGATTAAATCAGGGTGTCAACTCTTTCTCTTCTTTACTGGATCTTCTTCCCACATTGGTGGGAACCCTTTTCTTAAAACCTGTATGATTGATTTGTGAAGTAATTACAACATTCACATATAGAAGGATAGAAAAACACTTTTTTCTAGGTTCCCCACTAATGGATACATCCAAGTAGAATATGCATATACGTTGTAGGTCATACTAAATTCCACTAACCTTCACTGGTTGTGGATTACAAAGGTTCGAGCATAGTCACTCTATCCTAGGCACACTTCCATTACAAAGGTTCAGGGATATCTCACTACTTCCCTCCGATCACTTCCATAGACTCCCCCGGACTCACTACCTTGGTAGAGGTCTCACTCAGTTTATCTACATGAATGTATCTTTAAAAAATTGGCAACAAAAGTCTTGGTCTCTATTCAGCACAAGACACTACTTTCATCAAAGTCCAGAATTGATGTAATTTTATATTCATTTTTATCCTTTAGTGCAACTACTGGATTCACTAAAATTTATTCTTCTTTTTTCTAGAATCACATACTCCCTTTTTGATGTTTCTGCTTTTGAAAACTATTTCGAATTCTATATATTTTCTCTAATCGGCAAATCGCGATTGCTCCATGTACTACACCAGCTCCACGTACCACACCTTCTCCACATATCATGCCTACTCTACACCTACTCCGCGCATCGTGCCTACTCTGCGCATCATGCCTGCTCCATGCACCTCCTCCTCACACCACCTCTATGTGTTGCCTCCGCGTACCACCTCTTTATACTGCCCCTATGTACCGCCTTCACGTACCACCTATGCGTACAACCCCTACGTACTGCCTCTACGTACTGCCTCTGCATACTGCCTCTACGTACCGCCTTCGAGTTCTATTTCTTCCTTCCATGGACTTATTTTTCAAATTTTACAAATTATTCCATCCCCACATACCCATTTTTCATACGCAAAATATCTTCCACAGACTACTCCTTTTAATTTTGTGAACTATTTTGTCTTTCACATACTACTTCATCCTACACAGAATCTCTCTTGTGTACCACTTTTGGACTTTTCCTAGTTCTTCCACATCGATGATATTTTCTTATAAAATTATATCTCTCTTAATGATGGGATTAGCACTCCCTATGTAGAAAAATAACTCCGAAAATTTAACTAATTCATTTTACCCAAATTTTCAATATGGGACAAACATCATTTCATACTAAACTCGATTCATGTATTGTAAGCCTCCACCATGTACCGCTCCTATTTTTCATACCACAGTAATCTTGCGAACCTTTAGCCATGTACCGTTAACCTTCCACATACTATAAGCCTACAGGACCGCGTACTGCATCTCTTCCGCCAAAAATGAGTCATTCTGCATACCGCAACTCTTTCCGCCGTGAACCATTTTCGGTACCACAATCTTTTTGGAAACTATTCCATGTACCTTTCCCACTACAAGGTACGTGGCTGCGAACCGTTCCCAGACATGGTACGCGGTCCATGCTTCGAGGTACGTAGTTTTCTTCTTTTTCCAATTTCCTTCTTTGTTCTGCATCTCATTCACTCATATGCACAAATCCTTCCATTTCCAAAAAAAAATCTCAATTTTAAGGTCCAACAATTTTTCAAACATTGGGAAATTGAACCACTTTAATAATATGAATCATTAAGAATTCCCATGATAATTTACTATCATCTTTCTTCTTCAATAACCATCTTCTTTCCACATGAACCATATCGATCATGATATATATTCTTGGATCGATCACCTTTAGCATCATCAGATTTTTCCAGGGAAAGTACTTAAACTTCTCTATCTTCCAGTAACATCAGTCTTTCAATTCAACAATAAATATGACTGGCAACATCTTCTCAACTTTGTATGATCATTCTTAAATATTCAAATCTCCACATAATTCCTCATGCAGTGATGCATGTCTCTCCAGGTAGGCTCTTTCATGGTCTCTTTGAACTGTGAGATTTTGCATTATCTATTTATAACTTGAATCCATTCAACACGCTCTAAGATGGTTTCATTGTTGTATACAATGTTTCACCTTTGATACATGTATTTTGAACTTAAGATCAGTTCACCAATCATCTGAATTTCCACTCTCAATAACATTGGAGTTATTATTCATATCCTTATTCATTTTGATCTTCATTGAAAACTATTGAAAACAAATACAACATTATACACAAATTGGTCCCAAAAATCTTTCCCTTTGTATTTTGTATTCAATACTATAAATTCCTCCTCAAATGAATGTATCAATATCAAAATGGGAATCTTATCTATCCTCATTTTTCTATTTCTTTATCTTCACCTTATAAACTTTCATTTCACTTTATCTCCCCTTTATTGACATGAAATACAATGTTCATTGGAAATGGGTATCAATCATTTCTTAGGAAATGTTTCATCAATCATTTCACTCTAATTCTACTCGAGCAATGCTTGGTGTAGAAAACCATAGGATTTTATTTAGACAACAATATTTTCCATTGATTCCTAATCATGATGCCACATGAGATGAGAACTCGTGTACTTTGTTTTCAAGGGTTTTCCACTTTCATTCTCGGATGAAGATATGGAATGTGATAGAAAATAATCAACTTGAAACTCATGTACTCACTTAAAAAAACATATCAAAAACATTCAAGTGCAGTTGGCAGGATTTTTAGCCTTGGGGCACTTACATTCTTCTTATATCACTGATTAATTAAATTACTCTCCCTTTGTAAAAAGATCTTCATTCTGAGTAACCAAGGATAAGAGAATGAAAAATGACATACCTTTTCCAATGACATGTTCTTCAAAAAATTTCCAGAGTAATTGAATTTAATACCAACTGAAGTTGATACTGATTGAAATAATGATTATGGAAGTTTCTTCATTTGTCTCCCCCTCAAGGAAAACACTCCTCATCATCTTCATCAAGGGTGATCCTTCATCACTTTAATCTTTAAATATTAATTGAATAATAATCCAATTATAGAAACTTCTTCAGCTTAGCTATCAAGAGTTGATAGTATTCGCTACTTCTAAAATTCTCTACTAAAGAGCATGCTTCACCTTCAATTCCCTATATTATCAGTAGAAATACAATACACAAATGGTTAAGGGAATAAGTTGGTTACGCCTTGCTTCTTCAATGTGAGAATGAAGGATGAGATGGTTTTCTCAACCAAGATTATCCATTTTCTATAGTCGTCATGCTCACACATCTGAACATATTTTCTAATCTGTGATGATGTGTCCGAGATCACTTCACATTCAATTCTGCTTTGTATAGAGAATTGTTATTTTTAATAAACAACATGAATTATAGATTCTTTCTCATGTTAAGGACTTCTTCTTGCTCTTTTTTTAAGGTTAGACAACCTTTTGCAATGTGACCAGATTTCATACATCTCTCACACATAACTTATTTAACATATGAGTTTTTATTGGTTTGAAATATCTCATGCACTTTATCTTCATCACGTGAAATTTTTTCTTTTACTTTACCATAATCCTTGTCATGTTCATTTTCTAGTTTCCTTATTCTTTCCAACACTTTTGTCTAGATGACTAACATGCGATTTGGAACTGTTGTAGTAGGTATGGCTCTCCCACACGAGATCATCTGAGTCTCATCTCTATTAGTTTCTCTTTTTGATGAATTTCCATTCAGTTTCATGGATCTAAATATCAGGGGATTCTTAGCTTACATACTTGATATCTTATTGGGGAAATTTGTGTTCACAATATTCTTATAATTTCGTGCCTAGGTTTCTTTTTCATTATTAGTAAGCTTTTGTGGTCTTCTCTTCTTATCATCTTTTGATGCACTTTGAGATGAGAACATACTGACCTTGTGACCACTTATATTACATATATCACAGATTTTTTCAAGAATTTAATTTTTTTTAGCAATATATATATGCTTCTGAATCTATGGATGTGGCTTCTTCCTCTCTTATTTCCTCCCCCTTTTTATGGCCTTCCTCTGGGATTTTTCATTTTGAGGATTGTACCAATAATCTAATGCAAAATTTCCAAACCTGTTGCAGTACCAACATTGGCCCATAAATCTTTACTTATAGATATCTTATAGATAAGGTTTTCGGGTCTTCTTCTTCATTTTTTGTTCTCTCTATGGAGAACCATATTCCAAATTTTTTTTATCCCTATCCACCCTAGCCATGGTAGTAGGTAACTCCTCACCTTTCCTCATCCATACTTGTTTCGAATTTCACTTTTAGCATGAATTTCTTGGGAAAACATATTTAGAAACATGTGTACATGATGGTTTGGATGGTACCTTATTCCTCTCAGATGCTTGTGGTATATCCTTAAAGGATTTCCTGGTCTTTTTATCACCTATTGGAGGTCCTTTAATTTTATGTTTCTCCGGTGATGATTGAGTAGAAACATACAATGTTTCATGAGAGAGATCATCAACTGAAGTCATGATCTTCTTGTCACTTGTTGAAGGTCATTTAGATTTAGAATCCTCCAGTGGACACTGAGTACCAGTAGCAACTGTTTCCTTTTTTTAAAGACTCAATATGTGTCTTCTCAAGATTAGTCAACTGAGCATCCAATTTTAGACTTTCCATATTGAGGATGATCTTCTGATCTTCAATCATGATCATATTCTATTCACAAGTCATCTTCAATATTTCAACCACATCTTCATAAACCCTAACTTTTTTTTAAATGATATTAGAGTTCCTTGATCTTCTTAGAAGTTTCTTTCAAATATAAACCTTTTTCTTCATTACTCTTCTTCAGATCATCTTCAAGTGCATGGATCCTTTCTTCCAGATTCTTATTGATTCCTTCTTTCTTTTCAAAGGCTTCAATCTTTTTGGAGAGCTTATAACATTCTGAAATCTTTCATACTAATCCCATTTCCATATTTTTAGCTTCTCTTCCCAATCAGGTGATCCCAACCTACACACATTCAAATATTCTAAAAACATCAATAACTCTTTCTTCAGGAATATCCTGAAAATAGGTTTTTATTTTCTCTTGATCACTTGCAAGCTCATGTGAGGTAAAAATTTGATTAACATCGCCACTTGTGCTGGAATCCATATGTTTCATGGAAACCTGAGCCACATTCTCTTTACATTCCAAGCCTAATATTTATTCATTATTGGAAAGTAATGGAGAACTAGAAACAACATATTATTTAGAAATGAGGGGATTCTTCAACTATTTTTTCTCTTTCTTTTTCTTGTTTGTCATGGTCTTGCTGGATATAGACTTCTACTCAAGAATAACTGAATATTCATCAACACTTCACTTCATTATTGACTTAGGAAATAAAAACTCAAATCCTCTTCTGAATAGAATTACTATAGAAAAGCCAACATATGTGAACCTTTTCCCTTTAATACCAATTGAAGGATCCTAGAACATCCTGAGAGGGGGTGAATAATGATGTCAACTTTTTCCCTTATTTACTAGATCTTGTTCCCAAGTTGCTAGGCCCCATTTTTTAAAACTGTATGAAAAATATGGGAAGTAATTAAAACATTCACATGTAGAAGGATAGCACATCACTTTTTACATGGTTCACCACTAAGGGTTACTTCCAAGGAGCATACACCGAAAGGTTTTAGGTCATCCCAAATTCCACTAATCTTCACTGGCTATGGATTATAATGGTTTGGACATAATCACTCTGTCTTAGGAACACTGCCTTTACAAAGGTTTAGGGATAGTGTACTGCTTCCCTCGGATCACTTCTGTAGACTCCCCCTAGCTCACTACATTGGTAGAGGTCTCACTCAGTTTTTTTACTTGAAGGTATATTCAACAAATTGACATGAAATTCTTGGTCTCTATTCAGCATGATACACTTCTTGCATAATAGTCCCAAATTAATGCTCTTTTATATTTAGTTTTCTTAATTAGTGTACTTACTAGATTCACTAAAACTTCTTCCTTTTTTGAAAGAATCAAATACTCCCTTTATAATGTTTGTGCTTCTACAAATTGTCCCCAATTCTACAGACTGTCTCTGATCTGCATATCACGTCTGCTCTGCCTACTTTACCAACTCCACATACCATTCATGCTCTACATACCAAGCCTTATCCACATATCGTGCCTATTTCGTGCCTACTCAATGCGCCATTCCTACTCCGTGCATTGTTCCTGTTCCGCACACCATCTCCACACACTGCATCCACGTATTGCCTCTGCGTACCGCCTATGTGTACCAACTTTTCATAATACCTTCGCATACTTCCTATGCATACCACCTCTGAATACTGCCTCTGTATACCTCCTTCATGTACTGCCTTCGTTTACCACCTTCTCATACCACCTTAGTGTACCTTTTCTTCCTTCCCCATAATTATTCTTCAAATTCTGTGAATTATTTCATCTCCCACATACCCCTTTCCTGTACACAAAATATATCCTACAGAATACTCCTTCTAATTTCACAAACCATTTTTTCTTTTTCATTCAACTTCATCCTATGCAAAATCTCTCATGCGTACCAATTTTACACTTAGCCAAGTTCTTCCACAGTGATGATATTTTCTTATCAAATTCACTCTCTCTTAATGATGGTATTAGCACTTATTATATAGGAAAATAACTATGTAAATTGTACTAATCTGTTTTACCTAAATATTTAATGTGGGAAAAACTTCATTTCATACTGAACTCCATCTGCGTACTGTAAGACTCCACCGCATACTACTTCTATTTCATGAACTGCAACTATCCTGCGAACCTTCAGTCACGTACTGTATGCATGTCAGTCCATGTACTACATCTCTTTCTCCAACGATGAGTCATCCCGCATACCGCAACTCCTTCCACCGAAAACCATTTTTGGAACCACGACTCATTCTGGAAACCATTTTGTGTAACATTACAACTACATGGTACATGGCCGAAAACCATTCCAAGACATGGTATGTGTTCCATGCTCTGAGGTACACTATTTTCTTCCTTTTTCGATTTCCTTATCCATTCTTCATCTCATTTACTCCTACCCATAAGTCCTTTAATTTCCAAAATAACCTAATTTTCAGGTCCAATAGTTTTTCAAACACTAGGAAATGGCATCATCTTAAATATATGCTTTGGAAAGAACACCCATGCTAATTCACTGTTATCTTTCTTCTTCAATAATCATATTCTTTCATCACAAACCTTACCTATCATGATATATATTCTTGGATCAATCACCTTTAACATTGTCAGATTTTTTCATAGAAAGTAATAAAACTTCTCTATCTTCCAACAACATCAGTCTTTCCAGTCAACACTAAATATGACTGGAATCAACTTCTCAGCTTTGCATTATCATTCTTAAATTTTCAAATTACACATGATTCCTCATGGAATCATGCATTTCTCTTCAGTTATTCTCTATCAAGGTTTCATTGAATAATGAGATGTTTCATAATCACTTTATAACTTGAATCCCTTTAACACTCTCTAAGATGGTTTCATTGTTGTATACAATATATCACCTTTAATATGAGTATTTTAAAATTAATATTAGTTCAAAAATCATCTAAATTTCCAATATCAATAACTATAGAGTTCTTCTTCATCTTCATCTTCATTTTGATCTTCATTGGCAACTGATGATAACAAATACAACCTTGTGCCCAATGTGCTCCCAACAAGATCGTGGGTGCAACAATCCATTGTTCGTGTAGGGTTTCAAAGGGAAAAGAACACTTGAAGAACGTGATATATTTAGGGGGAGAGATTAAGCACATGAACATCCAAATAATGGATCTTAGACATTTCCATTCATCCTGGATCTATTCATTTTAGTGGGATCATGAAGAAACCAATGGTAGAATAATCACCAAGATCTATTCCCTTTAATCCTTCGGGAATTATCCCTCCCACAAGAAATATCAAACAATGGATCAACCTATTTTTGGTTCAGTCTATGTTCATCATTTGATTCTATGAAAGGGAAATGATATCACAAAGAGATTGAAACCCAACCTCGATTTGGATTTCTTTCTGATGAAGAATAGAAGTCGGTGTCATTGTCAATCCTCGACTCAACGATGTTCATCATCGGGAGATAGCTTCATTCTTCTTGCCTCAGGGGGATTCAAGGTTTATGGGGATAACCATGAATTCTTATGATGTGGATTATTAAAAAGTAAATCCACTGCTACGTCAACATGTAACATTCAATAAAAATATTTTTATTTGATATTTTATTGACGGCTACATCCAAAATCCTACTTTCACCCTCGACCCGTGCCAGTTGATGTTAGGCCCTGTCTAAGGAAAACACCCCTTAAGAACTTAATAGTGGCCTCAGATTTTCTATCTGAGTTACCATTTATGATTTATTTGGATTTCAAATTATATTAATTTTTATTTAATTATTTTATTTACAGTTACGCCTCGAGTGACTTTTTCTACAGTTGACCAGCACTGACCAATGATAGGTTGCTCCTAGGGTAAATACACTCCTCTGAGCTCAAAAATCCCCTCTAATTTCTTATCCAGGAACTCATTTAATATTTATTTAATATTTTTAGAAAATTCATGCGTGCGTTCTTTTAAAAACTTAGAATTTTTTAAAAAAAACATTCGGGCACCCCAGGCCTCAGAATCGCACACCGTCTCAGCACCTGGTCTCAGAATTTTCACAAATAATTTCTAAAAGTAAAATTCAGAAAATCTAAGTCATTAAATTTTATTTTTAAATAATATACTTATTTATATTCGAAAATATTAATTTTAATTTTTTGATCATTTTTATGACCCATTGAAAAATTACAAACCGACCCATAATGATTTATTTCCATTATATAGAAATTATATATAAATTTATAAAAAAATTAAAAATAAAGATTATAATAAATCGTTTTTGTTTTTATAAAAATTCCAATAAAATGAGTAAGTTTTACAAAACAAAAATATTTATTACAACATTATTAAAACATTAATTTACTTGTATCATTATATAAATATTTCATATTTTCATTTTATAAGATAAATAAATATTATTTATACTTAAATAGGTGAGGGTAATATTCTAATGATGATGTTACTATTCTTAATTGTGAGATAACTAATCTAATTGTCATATTTTTAAGATTCATATAGATTCTCTACATTCTATAAATACCACATATTTCATTCACTCTTCATTCGCTAATGTTTTAAATTGAGGTTTTATATATTTTAATTTTCAGGATTATTATTTTATTATTAATACTTTTTCCATGTCTATAGTGTTTATATTGAGTGTGATTATTCTAGTGGATTGATAATATCCATATTTTCAAATTTTTGTTGTCTTATTTTCTATTTTTATCCCATTGTATTATTGTCGATTCTTACGGCTATATTTATTCTCTAAAAGTAATAATGAAATTCATTTTATTTTATTTTTGGTTTTTGATTATATGTTTTGTGTTCTTTATATAATATTTCATTGTTAAATATGACATATTTATATAATAAAGGAAATACCATTGATAAAATTTCTGGTTCACTGCATTCTTCCCCATATAAGCATTTCATCTTGAAAATTTTATTTTTTAAACTATGATGAATCCAAGTGAGGGTGATTTTGATTCATCGCTTCCTCTAGTTCCGAGGTCTACTTCTCTTACATATAGTTCTTCTAATGTAGTTTGACTATGTGGGTTGTCTTGTGGTGTAGAACATTGCTTCTATAGTATAAAATCATCATTTAATGCTCCTTATAAGAGAGATCATTTTCCTGTTATACCATCATAGAATTCAGTACATGTGAGGGATCATTTAGGTAATTTATCAATAGAGATATGTGAAAGATTTTATGTACTTGAGATAGCTTGATGGGAGTGCTAACTAATATTCCATGGCTAAGATGGGATCACAATATCAATGGGTCTGGATACCTAGAACATATCTTTCTATTTTTCCCAAATATCATGACCCTCATCCATGGATATATGGGGAAGAACATGTTATCTTCAACATAAAACTCTAGGTGTCATTGAAAATTTTCATCTTAGATCTTCTGATCACTTTGAGAATATATGATGTGTTGTTGAATGGTTTTGACCTTTTCAACCATTTCTTTAACCTTTTAAAATAACAATAGTATGTGTTCACCAACTTCATCCAAGCATGTAAGTGTTCTACATCTATTTCCATAAGGGGCGTCATATGGATACTATTTGATGATTAAGTGAAATATAGATTCTTATGAGAACTCAATTAGAGGATTATAGTGATCCCATCCTCTTTTGATGTTCATCGAGCATACTCTCAACATTTTCCCAAGTTTTTGGAAAATCCACTCAGATTGGATGTCAACGTAGTTATGCTAATTCATACTAATGTTCATCTTATTATTTAGGGAATATTTAAGTATTTTCCAAAACATGGTAAAAAACATTAGATATCGATTATATATAATAAATTATAGTGTTCCATTCATCCTCACCACTTCTTTAATGTCTATCATCATAGGTTCTTTAAGTGAGAAGTCCCATCGAATAGAAATGAAATGAGCATTATCTATAAGAAGATACCTCCCAATCAATATATAATTATTTACATTGTCTGTATTTGGAAGACTTATAACACAATCCATAGTGATGTTCTCTAATTTCCATGTCTTTATGGATAATGGTCGCATTATCCCCATGGAATTTTTCATTTTTATATTCACTTACTGACATATCATTCACTATTATGAAAATTCTATGATCCCTTTCATCATATTTTCTAACCAATATTGGCCTCATAGATCTCGATACATATTCATTCTCCCTGAGTGGATGGATAAATACGATCTACGTGTTATAGTTGGTGCCCTAGAACCAACTTTTAAGTTCTTTCTGATAAACATATATTCATTGGATGGATATCAATAAACTCTTTATCACATCATGATTGTTCTTCTGAATAACATTGCAATGTGATAATGTTCAAAGAGTTGATGTCTCACAAAAAATTCATAGCAGTTCCCCGCTATGATGAGAACCCAGAAGTGCTATTACATTATTCTTAGATATATGTTATATAGCTGGATGATATCATTTTAGATACATAAATGATATAGTCTATCAGGGATGGAGACTCATAGGACTTTGAGAAACATTCTCATGGTGTACGCCCTTGGTGATATCTAGTTGGATATTATTAGAATGAGACCCAGTAGTAGGAATTCCACATTTATATGTGTCTTTGGATGTTCCTATCTTTAGACGTGTGAATTGGTCCTTATACTTTAATATTATTATTAATGGGTATTGTGACTCATGGTCTTATATTTTTTGGAAAATCGTGATGAAATATGTTCGAAGTGAGGTAGGATATGTTGGGTGTGTCACGAGTAATACTACATTAATGAATAATGAGAGAAATGATTTTTCCTTTCTGTTCCATAGATAAAGTTGATATATCAGATCCTTTGATGGAAATGATATAGCCTAAATAAATTTATGGTCATGGTGTTCTATAGGCAAATTCAATTTTTGGGAAGTCAGAGAATGATAAATTGAGCACATGGGTTGATGGAACTTGCATGAAACCCACTTGATAGGAGATATCGAGACAAAGGGATTACATTACATGGTAAGCATTCATATAACATTTTTTTTAAAGAGGTGGTTCCTCAGTCAAAGACCAAGGTACAATTTATTACATAAAAGAAAAGGAGTTACAAAAGTCTGAAAGACGGAATCTTATTACAATCCTTATTGAAGAAAGATAGTGAATCATCAGGAAAAACATCCAACCAGGTAATGACCTGATTGACCCCATTGTTGGCAAGACTATCAGCAACCATGTTCGCTTCATGGAACACAAGTGTGGAAATGTAGTTGAGATTCCTGAGAGAAGCAAGACATTTTATCCATCGAGAGGTAAGCGGCCAAGCAAGGTGCACCACTCCCTTCCAGATAGCTTGGACAACAGTGGTTGAATCACATTCAATCCACCGGTTGTTTCAACCCTTCTTCCTGGCAAATTCCACCGCATGAATGACTCCCAACATTTACGCTTCCAAAGCTGAGGTCATGCCACATCCACCGAAGAAGCAGCCAAGGCATCTGCCAAGAAAGTCTCTGAAAATGGCACCACAGCCTACCGGTCCCAAGTTACCTCTAGAAGTGCCGTCAACATTCACTTTGATCAAAAGTGTTTGACGGTTAACGCCTGTATAGGTGCGGTCTTACACCACCCACGCACCACACCTCCCTAGATAGGTCCAAGGTGGACAACCCTTGGGCTTGGGCCAGTTCCCGCGGAGTCGAGGGGACGAGAGGATCACTGGAAAATGGTGCACGTTGCCTTTGAGAGGACTCGAACCTGGAACCTCGACGACGGGACACCACTGCCTTGAACCAACTCACCCAGCCCCCGTGGGCATTCATATAACATGACATATCATTTCATAATTAAATTCTTTCTCTATGGGTGCATTGGCATGTTTCTATATGCTAACCTTGGATTTTAGAATGCTTCGTCTAATTACACTAATAAAAAGGCCTAGAGGGTCACACACTAAGTGTATTCAGTATCTCAGTTAAATAATATATTATTTATTATTTAACAAGTTTGATAAATATTTTTTCTTATTGTGGTTTAATAATTATTCATGGATTCCTAATCTCATTTATTTCGATGCTAGTTATTCGAGATAATATAATTTCGGCAAAATAATTAATAAATATTAATTTTATATATATTTAATATAATATTTCTATATTTTTTGGAGAATAATGTAGTGATATTTATTTAATAAATAAATTGTCATTATTCAAGGTTTAATAAATACGGTGGAGGATTGGAGGACCGAGTTAAGGGTCCGGTGAGAAATAATAATATTGAATATTATTTTATTAAATAATATTTAATTATAAATCACAAGTTAAGCGCATGTCAGGAAATAATAGTGTTGTTGTTATTATTTTACATGGTAGTTTTACTAGGAATAATAAAATAATTGATGTACTTGTGAAAATTATTTATTATTACCCAAGTTAATTAAATGACCAGTTATATTATTCTCTTATTATCCAAGCACTATCCAAGAGATGAATAATTATTATTATGTAAAACGAAGTGGAGAAATGCTCTCAATTCTAGAGAGTTCTTCCCTCTCCAAGAACGATCTCAAGAATGAGAGAGATCCTCCTCCACCGGGTCAAGGAGAACGCTTTGGAAGAGGTTCTAAAGTTTATTGAAGGAGAACATCGCAAGCACAAGGATCTTCCATGATAGCACCTGGAGACTCCTTTTTTAATGTCCAGAGATATGTGGAACACAAGTGGATCACTGCTAGAGGATATCTACCCTTGATATATACAATGCAATGATGGTACATCTACAGATCTGTGGCCAAACGCACCAACAAAGAAAGAATCACCTTGGAGGTAATTCTTATTTAATTAAATTAATTATAAGAGAAATATATTGATCCTCTCTCTTGGTTCTGGTGGCAATTCTTCTTTGTATAAATCATTTATTCAATTCTATTTATAATGGTGTTCATCTTCGTATTGATCCTGGATTGATCATTGATTATGGAAAAAATTAAATTTGGGAATCGTCCCTCCCATGCTTCCACTGCGCCTGGAACCAACACTATGTGTATCATTCAATAGGTCCTTCAATATCTCATTATTTCATGTTATACATATTCAGGACCCAAATTTTAAAATTCCTTCATCATTAATTTTTGAACTCTATGGATTTACTGTTTCTTATATCTTCCACCATATTTTTTTTCACATCATCCCTTTGATCATTATTTATCTTCTTAGAAAGGGATGGTTAATAAATCATTTGATAAAGGAATGATAACATTTATTGTATTATGATTACCATGTTCATCCTTTGAATGTCTATTATGATAAAATCTCTAAAAATTATCATCATTGATACAATCATATATTATCTTTTTCTTATAGAATATACTACATTATTCACCATCCCCATATAGTGGTGGATTTATCAGTCATAATCCATAATCTCTTATAACTATGTTTGGGTGTTTATATTATGATCCTTATATGTGAATATATACTTGAGGATCATATGATCTGTATATGTTCCACACATCTCCCAAAATAGATAATGCCACCAAATCATTAATGTGAAGATCACTACCGCTTTCTCCAGTTCATGTGTTTCATAATTCTTCTCTGGAACGTTTAAATACTTGAATCATAGGTTATCACCTTATCATTTTTAATATTTAAAAATCCCAATCCCTTATTTGACGCATCATTGTATACCATGAAAAGGTCCCCTCTTTTGGGTAGTATGGGTATCGGTGCACTAATAATCCTATTTTTTATTTCCCTAAAGCTCCCTTCAGATATTTTATTCTAGAAAAACATTACTCCCAAATGATTTAACTTGGTTATCAATCCTAATAATTAAGAAAAGTTTCACACAAATATTCAACAATATCCTTCTAGTCCAAGGAATATACTAATTTTCATTATAAATACTGTTATAGGACACCCTTTAATTTCCTTTTTAATAAAAAAGCCTATAGATATCCCATTTCTAGTGATATAATACCCTAAAAATTAAAATTATTCTATTCAAAACTCACATTTTTTATAATTTACATATAGCTTCTCCTTTTACAATGTCTTTATAATGGTACTAAAATACTCTTCATACTGCTCCAAACTCTTGGATTATACTGGAATATAATCTAAGAATACCACTAAAAAATTTTCAAGGTGACATTTAAATACTCAGTTAATAATGTCTATGAAGGTTTCTAAAACATTATAGATTTTCAGAAGAATCATTATAAACACATGGTGTCCATACCTTGCTCGAAATTTATTCTTGGGTATATATGACATCATTAACATTAATTATTGATATCCCAATTGGAGGTCCATCTTAAGTAATTACTATGTATTTTATAGGTGATCAAAAATTTCTTATATTTATGGAAGTGGATACTTTTTATTTTTCATGATTTTTTATGTTCATGATAATCAATGTAGAGGAAATATTAACCATCCTTATTTTTGATAAAGTTGACCACTGTAGCCCATAGTGAAACACTCTGGTGTATAAAACCCTTTTTCCAAATTCTCTTATAACATATTTTTCAATTATTCTAACCCAATTATATACAATATATAAGTATTTTTTTATATTACAAGATATCCAGGTATATTTTCAATTAATAACTCAATATATTGATCTATAGGGACACTAGGAAACTCTTCATCATGTACATCTGTATAGTCCCTTACAATGGGAATGTCTACAAGAATGATTCTCTATTTTTTCAATAATTTGTTCTAGATATTATTTCACAAAATTCAATAATATCTGATCTTTAGAAGAATATTCCAATATAGATTCATCCCCCTCCTTACACTTATACACAATTGGAGGATGACTCGAGTTGTGAAGACTGAACTCCCTCCCCCACAGTTGATTTTGTATTTATATAAGGATAGCCAATCCATTCCAAATATAGCATAAAATTCCACTACATAAAGTATGAAAATATTATTTTGGGGATTTAGGCCATAAACATTGGCTGGGGAGGATTAATACACTTGAGATGCAATAATTGATTCATTTTTTGTTCTCTAAAATAACTTAACTCTAATGTTTTGAGTTAGGGTTTTAATAGTTCTACTTGGATTTCAATATATAAAATTATGTAAAGAATATGAATCAAATAGTATGTTCTCTATTCATGAATGAATAGTCATTGTACCTTTCACAACATTTTTTTTTGAGATCCACCTCATTACTAGAGATATCATATTACCTTCCTTTCTCTCTAGTCCATTGAGGTTATTATCATTTATTGTCTATAAAAACCCTTATCTTAGGGAATTGGCCTTTATAATTCCAACATTCCTTGTAATTAAGACACTTTAATAAAGACTGAGAGTTGTTTTGAACCATCTATTCATTAATCACATTAGTGGGATTCTTCATCTCCCTTCATCATTGATTAGCCTTATTCCTTTCTTTTCCACATTGGAAGCATCTATTTTTTCCCTTGATATGGTTCCTTGAATTATTTATTCCTCATTTGAACACATGGGTAGTTGGTTTTTATTTACACTATCGCTTGTATTTTTTTATCATCCTTAATTAAAATCCATTTTTGACATCTTATCTATAGCCCAATTAGGCTATTGAGAGTCACCAATCTCTATCTCAACTTTAAGGGAATAGTGGACAATCTCTTCATAACTATAAAATTCTTGAATAAAAAATGACCTTCATAAAATTTTCTTAATCTACTAGAGAATAGATCCACTATAATTTTAATTATGATGAAAAAGCTGATGGAATACCTTGAAAATCATATTATGTTTTCCTCATACTCCGTAATGGACTCATCTCTCTTTTTATTTAGTCCAAGAAACGCCCTATCCATTTTATGAAGGGGAGTTTAGGGGGAAAAGTTATTGAAATGTAATTTATTCAATCCTTACCATTCTATGGAATCTATTTCCACTTTTGGTTTTCTATTAACGATCAGTGTCTACCACATGTAAGTTTCTCCCGCCAAGTGATAAATTGGAAGTATTAATTTCTATTGTTTTGAGAAATTGATGAGAGATAACATCTTCTCAATGGAGTTAATTCAATTTTATACAAAGAAGGGATCATAATATCAACTAAATATAGAATTAATTTTCCATTTAAAGGACTCAAAAACATCTTTATCTTACATTAGAGAAGCTAATAATTTCACAAGATTAAATTTATTATTCATTACATGTGTTAGTTAACCCATGACTACTCTAAAGTTCTTATATCCATCTTCTATTGGGTTAGGAATATCAATAGGGTAATCATCACACTACCTATCACATTTTTTGTTGACAGGTTTCCTTTAATTTTATTCCATTAACTAAAAAAAGGAAAAAAGTATGAAAACAAAAAAACAAAAAAAACATATAAAAATGAAAAAATTTAACATAGAATGAATAAATTATAAATTAAATGTAAATTATAACATTTGTGTCTCTAGGATTTAATCTACGTTATCCATGTTAACTTTAATCATAGGTTTTCTAAACTAACAATCTATTAAAGTCCTTTATAATGGTTTCTGAAGTGCATGGGAATTGTCTAAAGAATATCCAATGGGAGTGTCAATTTAGGATTATAACAAGGCCTCGTTGTCATATACCTGGTAATGATCAAGTTAATACTTGATGAAACCTTTTTAGGTTTATTACCAATTTGTACAACAATTATGTAGCCACATCCACTTGTAGTATCTAGAATGGAATGTAATTTATTAAAAACCAATCTCTTTATATTTCACTAAAATTTCAGGATATTTTTATTTACATAGAATTATCAATAATGTTTTAAAAAACATATTATACTCATAATCTAAAAAATAACTATACCTTTATATGATACAAACTATAGATACCCATTCCCTTCATGCATATCATTACATGACTTTTAATATAAAGATATATTAAACATGACCCAGATATCAAGAGGCCAATTTTATTTGGAAGACTCACTTCATAATTCATAAACATGAAACTAAAATAAATATTCATTATTTAATTCTCCATAATAATCTCAAATACACCCTTGATATCTCAAGTCTGTATATGATAACCTAGGTAATACATAAAAAAGGATGAGATAAAAAACCTAGCAAGGGAATAAACAAGATAGTTATGCACAAAATTTGAGTCAAAAGGCATATCATTATATCGTAAGAGATTATGATCGTTAATAATAATATGGGATAATTACATAAAAAATGGATTCATAAGATCATTAAATCATAGGAATGTGGAAACAATACAGAACATGTCATAAGCATAAGTCAAGTCTAACTTCTAAGACGACATCACATAGAAGATATAGTCCCATCACTGATTAGATTGACTATGTAGTACCATATATATTTCCCCATGAGACATAAACATTACCAAATTACTTGTACCACTATCTCTTTGAATACATCATAACATTTACATTCTTATATTTTTCACAAATTGAAACTAAACATAAGGCATAAACGTAAGATTTTATTTTGGAAAGAAACAGGTTTCATGATCTTGCTTCATATTACAATAAAATTATATTTCATAAAGATTCCAAATAGAGGAAGGAATTAAATATATTAGACATTAATATATGAATAAATAGTAATAGGTTTAAAATTTGGTTTTAATTTCATAAATTTCAAGATAAAGTTTAGATAATTTGTTATAGAAATGAACTTTCAAAACTTTACTTTAAAGTATAAGATAAATACTTTTGAAGAAATAATAAACAATGTTTTTCCCTGAAAATAAGTGGTAAAATATAATTTTTACAGACAATAAATTCCTTTATTTAATGAAATAATGGCTATAAATAAATACTATAGATATATATAAACAAATAATTAAGGGATAGAAAGGTTCCCCTTAATCGGGTTTAATCTAAAAGAAGTCCTTTGAGAAATGAACTTCAAAAAGGTATAAACTCATAAAAGTAGGGGTGAATAAGATAGGTATATATGTAATAGAAATATATACTTAATTTATAATAATTATATAATACCATATAGAGTTTGGTAGTGATTTAGAGAGAAACATGTAATAACATATTGAAAATAGGGTGGTTTAAAGAGATCTCTTACCATATATTTAAAAATAATTCTCTACTTGTACATAACATCTGGAAGAATAATATTAAATTCATAAATTTCACAATTTATAACATTTTTAATATATTTTTTTATTTACTATTATTATACTATGTTCATTTGTAACCATTTTAATGATATATAAGGATTAATTTTGTTGTTCTAGATGTGTTTGTTTCATAGTTCCCTGGTCAGATCACTTCTGGATAATAATTGAGGTTCTAATAAAATGGGAATAGAAATTTAGAAATACAATTAAATGGTATTAATTTAATTCAAAAAATTTAAATTGTCTAAAATAAACATATTTTTCTGACATATTAATGATAAATTTACTAAGAATATTTAAGTTACATGGTTAGTTCATTTAGGCAGTTTTATTAACCATCACGAACTAGTTTCATTTCATTTAATATTGAAGAAATGTATTCATTTAAAAAACTAAATTAAGTTATGATACACTTAATTTAATCATTTTTTACCATAATAATATTTCAATAACCATCTGTGTATGTCGTGTTGAAAAAACAATATGTTGTTCAAAGACGCGGTAAACCAACCATATTGCGAACAATATTTTTGGTTTAGAAACAAATAATGGGAGGGTGGAATATGGATATTAAATTATCAAAATAAAATTATAGTATATTTATCATAGTGGGATAATTAATTCATGTTATATGAGGGATTTAAGGAGAGCGTAGAAGTTGAAAACAATTTAAAAGATAAAGTTTGAAAATATTACCTCTTGAATGTCGTCTCTAGAAATACTCCTTAAGGAACATTGGGATTTACCTTTTAGGATTTAAAAATAATATAGGGACATGGGGAGAGAGGTTAGGAGAAATTTTAGTATATAATTGTATTTTATTATGGCTTAGAAGTTTTAAGGAGAATGGGTGGTGAGGGTGGTATTTATAAGGGGAGGGGAGAGTTTTTTAATATTATATTCACTATTTTTTTTATTTTGGATCAAGTTTACCAATAATTATTAATCATGTTAACATATAATGTAAATGATTCCTTTTCAACTATTTCAATGGTCTCTAACATCATCTATGACTCATTTATACATGTTTCTTTCTTATTTTTCAAATTACCATATTTTGTCATATTTTACTATTCACCAAAAATTCAATTGTATTACAAAAATACAAAAAAATCACCCTAACTTTTTTTATCTTTAGATATCAAAAATTAAATCCAATTTACAAAAAACATAAATATTAGAAATTATATTTTTATATAAAATACTTAATTATTTTCAAAAATACAAATTTTAATATTATAATCATTTTTTTGAACCTTTAAAAAATTAATTATGGGATAATAAAATTGTATTATAATTATAAAAAACATAAAATTAATTTATAAACTTATTTAATGATAATAAAAATTATTTTAAAAAATTATATTTTTAAAAAAATGCAATGAAAACATTTTGGTTTTAAAAAAATTCAAACAATTATTTTTTTATTTTTAAAACATTTATCTACATGAATCATTATTTAAATATTTTATATTTCCATTTAATATGACAACTAAATATTATTTTAGACGTAAATAGGTGTGGATAGTTTTCAAAAGTCATGTTATTATTCCTAATAGTCATATTACAATTCCAATAGTCGGATTAATATTCCAGCGGTCAAAATTTTAAAGGTCATATGGGTTCCCTTCTTTCTATAAATACCAAAAAAATTATTCTCTCTTCATTCACATCTATTTTCTCCCAAAGTAATATATATTAATTTTCAAGATGAATATTTTATTACTAATATTTTTTCAATTCTGTAGTTTTGTTTGTTAGTGCGGTTATTCTGGTTGATCAAGCAGATCAAGGCTTTAATATTTTAGTTATTTTATCTTCTATTTTCTCCCCATTATAATATTTTAAATTAAAATTTCTATATTTATTCTCAAAATATAATGTTAAAATTCATATAATGATTTTTTTTTCAATATTTATTACATGTTATTTATATAATACTACATTACTAAATATCAAACATTTAGATTATTAGGTTAATTCAATTGATAAAAATTTAAGGTTGTTACATAACATGATTGGAATATATAAATAGTTCAACATAGAAAGAAGGTGGTTCATCTTGGTGACATATATGAACTCCAATGTGGGCAGCCTCAAATGACGTTTGGGTGCACCAGTGCCAATAAAATATCCATTCATCCCCATAAATTACTGATATGGGACAGATGGGTGTCATGTTGTATGATTCTCAGTGTAATGGGACTAGATGCATGGCGTGACACAATATTCAGGTGATGTAGTGGGGTTCCATGCTCTCATAATTAGGTATAAAAATCAAGACAGAGGTGGGTGTGTTGACACACATCATTTTTTCCTCTTCTATTAAGGTTCTCTAATGTGGGATATAGTGGTTCCCTTCCATGTTCCTTTAGAGGTCAGTATGATTCAATGATTCTTAGTGGGGCACAATGTAGTTTTCAGACTAGTAACATGGTGTGATGACAAATGAAATTGGTGGTGATGTGTAAGACTAATTATATATCATGGAGCATGTTGCTCAATTAGTGAAAATAATGTATTCATTATATGGTTTGTTGAGACTTTAGGCCACCCATGTTCTAAATCCTCTCTCCCATTAGACTTTCAGGCCATATATTGTAATAAAAATGGTTCATTGGGTCATTGTAATTCCTTGTAGGGAGGGACGAGGCTTGAACCACTATGATGCCTGAGTGTGTGTGTTGGTTGATTGTTTGTAATTTCCTTTATCTATAATAATATAATTATATTATATTCATAATATTTAATTTATTATATTTATATAATTACGGTTATTTAAAATATTTTTTATATTATAATTATAGAAATTTTTTATTATGAATATAATTATATATTAATATAAATTATCTTTTAGAATTATATATATAGTTATATACAGTTATATATATAATTATATTTGTTATTATAGCTATATATATAATTATATTATATATGTTATATTATATTTGTCGTATATATATATATTGTATTATATTTATTATATTTTATTTATTATAGTTCAATAATTATATTATATTTATAATATTTATTGTATTATAAATATAGCTATATTTATTTTTTATTACAAATATAATTATATATTAATATACATTAGTTTTTATAATTATATATATAATTATATAGATAATTATGATTTTTATAATTATAGTTATATATATAATTATATTATTTTCTTATTTATAGTTATAAAAAATAATATTATTATTTTTTATATAATTTTATTATATTTTTTATATTGTATTATATTTATTATAGTTGAAAAATTATAATATATATAATTATAATTATTATAAAAATAATATAATAATTGTATTTATTTTTATAAACAAACAATAAATGTTATTATATTTATAATATAATAAATATTATAATTATATAATTTTAATAAATATAATGTAACAAATAATATATATATATATGTGTGTGTGTGTGTATGTACCACTTGGGGGTGGGGGTTATGTTATTTAATTTGAGTTTTTTAAAAAAATTAATGGGTTTAGTATTTTTTTTATTTGCAAAAATTGATCCAAAAATAATAATATAGTCTCATGATATTCAGACCCATTTCTTTAAAAAAAAATATCCAAACCCTGTAACAGTATTTAAAAAAACATTTAAAAATAAAAAACTTGGGTATTTAGTGATGTCAGCGGGGTAGGTTCTCAGGGAAATAAACTTTTCTTAACTCAAACCAGAATGAAAAATTGAAACCCATACCCATTAATTACCCCTTTAATTTTAAATAATATTAAAATATTCCAAATATTACTTCCACATAAAGTGATGGTATCAAAAACTGGGAAGCATTGGATATGCATGTCTAACTCTTCTTTTTTAAAATTGATTATTAATATGTGAGGTATGTGAAGAATAAAGTTGTGACCATCATAAGTGAATCAAAGATTAATTAACAAGATAAATCTAGAATCAAACACATGATCATATAATTTATAATTATTCTAAATAGTTAAATAATTACCCTATGTTGAATTATTTCTTCATTTATGAATCTAATGTCTCTAGATCATACCTTCATTTCTTCCCATGAATTATGTGTAGATTTACTCAAGTGGAGAACCACACATGCACTATAAACCACTAAGTGGCATCATAGGAATCATCAACTGCTAGAGCGGAAGGTTCTAATGCTTATTCAATTTTTCTATGATCACCAAGAGAATCGCGTCTTATTAGGACTCTCTTTGATCTCTATAAAATCAATAGGGGCGGTGGAGGAGTACCTTTCTTAATTCATGAGAGAGTTCTTGGGTATGAACTCTCTAGGGATTGAGAGGATTCTTGGGATGTTGTTATAAACAACCAACACAAATGGATATCATTAAGGTTAGAAATAATATAATTAGGTTTAAATAATTCTAGGGTTATAAAATAAAAATTGTACATGTGATAGTATTATTTTCCTAATCATCATGGTGCCCCATGTCTATAATAATAATATTATTATTTATTGATATGTTCAAAACCATAAAACTAATCAAGTATTGAGTCTTTATTGATTTCTATTAAATTAAATAAAATAATATATATTATATATTATTTCCCATCATAACTTTAAAAAAAATTATAGTCCTCTATAATATTTATCTAGCCTTGAATAAGTATTTTTTATTTAAGAAATATATATCACTACATTATTCACCAATAAATAAATAAATGTTGTATTCACTAAATAGCAATTAAATATTTATTAAATATTCAACTCACAAATATTATCTCTGATAAATAGTGGTGTAATATATGTGATCAATCCCAAATGAATAATTATTAAACAACATATGAGAATAACATTTTAAAAAAATTAAAAAATATATAATATTTTATATTTAACTGAGTTTCTAGATACACATAGTGTGTGACCCTCTAGGATTCTTTCTCGGTGGTATTAGGTGGATCTACCAAAATTCCAATGTCTTTATATAACAACATGATAGGTCCCCCATAGATAAGGGTATTAATTCCATAATGATATAAAACCTCATCGTAATTCTTACCATGTAATATAATCTATGTATTATGATATCTCTAACCGGGTAGGTCGTAAGCTGGTTCCATCCACGTATGTTCTCAATTCCTCTTTATTTTACATTCTATAAATGAACCTTCTCTATAACACCTTAACATATATTTATTTAGGATATCTAATTACCATCAAAGGTAATGATATATCAACTTTATTTAAATAACTTATTTATAAGACCCTTTGTCGCATTATTCGTTAATGTAATATCACTCATGAGGCAACCAATATATCCTACTTCTCCATGAACATATGTCATCACAATTTTCATCAATACATAAAATTAAATGACTATTAACAGTAATTAAAAATATTCTTAATGCTAAAGTATCAATAGACACATTTGTAGATACAAACATCTAATGATAAAAAAAATATAGATTTCCTATAACCATGACATGTTCTCATAGCCTACTACACTTGATATTTCTAAGGGTGTACATGATGAGAAAATTCCTCAAAAATCCTTTGAGTCTCCACTAATGATATCCTATATACCATTTCCTCTTCTAATTAATATATTATGGTTATAAAACATTTATATTTTAATAATATTGTCATGGAACCTCTTGAGTCTCATCATAGCAGGGAAATATTATTACCTTTATGTGTGATAGTTAATCTAAGGACATTATCAAATAGAAAATCAAGTAGAATATCTATCATTATATGATAATATGTTTATTAATATTTGAAAAAATGGATATAGGTCTTCATAATGTACATATAATTTAGATATAGGACACCAACACCAACTGACTCCTAATTGAATTAGAGACAATTTCTAACAATCTTAAATTCCATGTCTCTCACATGATATTGATGCTTCAAATAATACAAGGATTTTTCAAAGGATACATTATATTTTCCTCCAAAGAAAATATTTTCACCTCAAATTCAGATCACTAAAAAAATCCCTCAAGAGGTGATACTTCCAAAGTATATTCTTTTTCTGTTGGTGTGTCCTTATATCCTTTTGAGATAGCCACCATTTTAGTTTTGTCATAATATAAAATAATAAAAAAAAATATTTTATTTGTAAATAAATAATAAATATCAATAAATATTTTCTATTTTCAAAAGAAACCAAAATTAAAGGATGATTGGTGCACGCCTGTCGCGGGGCGTGGACAAAAACAATTATATTTTTCCTAGTGTAGCACAGTGGATGACCAGGGTTGTCTCTCTTGAGGAGCATTCTCAATTTAGTTCACTTACATTGTCTAATTCATATATTCTATCTCTTTTGTGGTTTTAAAAATGAATTTTGTGACAATATTTTTGTTTTTTTTCATTATTTAAAATAATGACATGTAAAATGATATTTTAAACTATCATGAAAATCTCAACAGAATGAGTTAATAAGAAAGAACTTGGTTCTAGGGGTTGGTTTGATGTTAAATAATTATTCTCCTTTATATGTTTTATTTCAGTTTGATAATATAGACATGAAATATCATGTTTGAACTCATATTAATTATTTAGAAATTTTGGAATATCATTTAATGTCTTAGCACTCTCAATTCCACCTCCTCATTTAATCCATGTTGATGACACACCTTTATATAGGTTGTGTCATCTTCAGGACCCAGTTCAATATAAGATATTTCATCCATTTATTATATCAACTCCAAAATAGTAAGAACTAAAAAATGGAGAGAGGGTAAAATTATTAAATAAAACAATAGAGATAGTTTTAGTTGATTATCATCGGAGGCAATCACAACATCGGGGACATTCGCATTACCTGTGCATGCTACTCAATTATATCTACAAACATAAAATTAAACATTAAATAAAATTCACGGTCACCTTCACCTCCCCCTGGGCTAAGTCTCAGGGTCAGCCTCTCATTTTTTAGAGTAATATATTACTTGGGGGAGTGGGTGGAATAAGAGATAGAGAGAGAGAAGGAAATGAGGGAAAGTGGATGGAGAAACACAAATGCATGGATTAATAAAACTAAAATTTGAATTACAATTGAAAAATATGACAAAAATAAAATGAAAAAAATATAATAAATTAGGGGGAAATATTAGTAGTAGTGGATCCCATATCTTGGGGGTATCCCTCCTTGGTTATGAGCTCCGAGATGATGATTTGGGAATGATGCGAGGGCCTCCTTTTATAGACAGAATTCTTCCTCTAAAACGTTTCGAGCATTGGACCCAATAATTGTCTAATTAACGTGTGGACCCCTTCATGAAAGTTATTCATAAATGTGTTTTCCATTCACCCTACAAATTTAAGCTCAATTTGAAACATTATATATGAGTTATTATATTTTCATTGGTAGCTTCCTTTTCTGGTTGAAGGTTCCAGGAAGCTTCCTCTAAAAGTATAACATTTAATGGAAACCTTAATGACTTCAAAACTCCCTAAAATTCATTTTATAGGCTCTATTATGAGTCCTAGTTATATTCCATGTGGAATAACCTTCATTTGATGTGTTTAAGCCGATATGAGATTCTGTTACGGTGGTGGGGTTCACGCTATCCATCCCGAAAAATCTTCAACTTCATTTATTTTTTAAGGCCTTTATATGGTCGAATCAGCCCCTGGTCCAGAATAAAAAGTTTTAGGAAATTAAATAATTATTATAAAAACAATAATCACTCAATTTTTAATTATATGTTTTAATAAATGACCAAAATAACCTTGATGTAAAAATCTGTCAAAATCCAGAATTATGCACTTTTCACAATTTAGACCATTTTCATTCTACAATTCAAAATTCCCATTATTTTAAAAAAATACTTAAATACATGGGTTTTATAATTGAAAAAATTAAAAAATACTCATTATTTGATAAAAACATGCACATAAATTTTCTCTTTCAATGATGCTCTTTTACCTATGTGTGTTTCAAGTGGAACCGACATCAAGATACCTAAGTAATTCTTGTACTTGGATAAAGATACAGCCTTATTCAAACTATCAACTTGATTTTCATCTTTTTGTATCTTAATGAAAAACATTATTCTACTTTATTTAACCTCTTTAATTAAATTAATAATAATATATATGTGTTTAGACCTACAATCAAAAACAAATTGTTTATATGGATAAAATGAAGATTGAGAATCAAGATGTAAATTAATAACTAAATTACTTGTATTAAGATCTAAAGTCACAACCTTAAGACAAATTGCTTCTTTGAGATCGTGTTTCAATGATATTTAATCAAACATATTTTTTTAGATGGCCACTAATGATTTTATATCTATCTTTCATGATATAGGTCCTCTACATGCATTGAAATCAGAACTATATTTTGATTTCTATAGTATCAATATTTAAAGCATAGTCAAGATCCACATAACTAGTTTCTAATTTAGAAGAATTTACATTATTAATATAGAGAAATGAATGTGATGAAGTATAATAGATTTACCTTAATAACCATTTAATATCATTCAAATGTGTCTTTCTTAATTTTTCTATTAAGCTACACATAGCATGGATATAAAATGAAACATCTGGTCTTGTAAAAATCATAACATACATAATACTTCCCTTTATATTAGTATATTGGATTCCAATCATATATTCAATATCAAAACATGTGGTATGTGGCTAAAAGAAATATATAATTTAAAATACTAACCAAAATGAAGACTACCATGTTTTAAAGGAGAAAAAATTTATCTCTTAATCCTTTGTGGATATAACAATATTTAGATAAGTACATAATCATATTCTTCCTTTGTAAAATAATTTTCATTCCTATAATTTTCTTTTAATATTCTAGATATTTTATATCATATGTCTAATTCATTTTCATTTTAACATTGGTGAATAATTCTATACTACTCTACATGAGTAAAACATCATGAATAAAAAGTACTAAATAAAACTTTTAGTTTTTAATAGACTTAAAATATACACATGCATCAAACTAACTCCTACTAAAACCATCTTGTTATATAAATGATTCATATTTCATGTACCGTTTTCTTGAATATTTTTTTAATCCAAATAATAATTTATTAATAAAAAATCATGGTTAGCTTTAAATTCATTCTCAAGACATTTAGGAGGCTTAATGTATAGTTTTTCATTTAAATCGCCAGGCAAGAAATATGTTTTAACAACTATATGTTTATTATGAAAGTATAAATGGGAAGAAAAAGAATGAAGAATTCCTATTGAAAAATGATTAACTACATGGGAAAAAAATATAATAATAAATTAATTCTATATTAAGGATGTCATTGGGTACAATCTGATATTTATAATTACATTTATTCCCTATAATATTTCCTTATTTTTTCAAATAGATCCATTTACATCCAATAACCATGGTAGTAAGAGGTTTATTGACTATGTAATGAGTTTGATTCTTTCTTTTGGATGTGATATTATATTCCATGGCTGAAATTCAATTCATATAGTTATTATCATTGAAATCTTGATTGTATTTTTTGGGATCCTCTACACTAAGATCTCGGGGCACATTTTAGGAAAAGGAAACCATATCAGTATTTTTATACCAAGAAATTGGTATAATGAGTATTTTCTACCTGCCTATAGGGTGCTAATAACCTCTAAGTCCAGTAGGATTTCCATCATCTAGAGAATCATTAGAATCAAACTAGGATTATTACTCAGGATGAGAAAGGGGTTCCCTATAGTTGAATATATTATTCTCAACCTAAGACTCACTAACACTAGGAGGATCAACCTCAATATCCCTCTTTTGAGAAGGTTCATCACAAACATTAGTGGGAGGTTGGACTATTGAGGGGAAATAATCTGGAAAAAGAACATTTTGGCTATGAAAAAACATATGAAATATAGGTTCATATATACAAATATTATACCCTATCATCCCCTCAAGATACCATTAGAAAATTCACATAATGGAACTAGGATCAATACTATCATTATTATCCTGATAATAGGTAGTAAATCCAAACACATAAATTCTATAGGATGGGGGTTCACTCATATATTTCTCTATAGGAACCTTAAATCCATTAGAAGATGAGTGACACATATTTATCAATTAGACTACTATAGTAACATCCCCTACCCAAAAGGACTTAGGAAATCTAAAGGATTCATGTATTCTATGAACCTACTCAATAATGGTTTGGTTCATATACATAGCTAGAAAATTATACTAAGGAGTATGCGTCACATTTTAGTTTCATATAATTCTTTCATATTCACAAAATATAGTGAATTCATAAGATAGATATTCAAATCCATTTTCAGTCCTTGAGGACTTTAATTTCTTCCTAGATTGATTTTTTAAATAGACATTACTTGTTTTAAACCCTTCAAACAAAATATATTTATTCTAAAATATATATAACAAAAAATTTCTAAAAATTAATCTATAAATGTGAAAAAAGTAGGATCCTAAACCATGGGATATATTCCTAAATTATCCCCAAATTTTGGAGTGAACATACTCAAGTGGACCACCAACATTAAAGATGGATTTATGAAAATTGACCTTTTTGGACTTACCCAGGAAATAGTCCTCGCAAAAATGGTATATTACTTAGTGTAAAATGAGTGAGTGTCCCATTCATGCTCAATTCATATATCCCTTTATAACCCACATGTCCCAACCACATATTCCAAAGAATAGTGTTGCCACTATTAGTGACATGGGTATTTCCCAACTATTTTATATATGTTCTTCCATCTATAATATTCAACCCATTCATTAAGGATCCTTTCATAACCATGTGAGATCCCTTAGCGATAATTAAATTGAAATAATAGTATTTAATGGAGTAACCTCTCTAATCCAATACACCTACTAAGATGAGATTCCTTTATAAATCTAAACCCCATCTAACAACAAAAAAGGTGACAGGATATTAGTTTAAGATCTATAACATAATAGAATCCCTAACCCAAAAATTACATATCTTTTTATTTCAAAAAACTCCCTCTCATTTAGATCCCTCAATGAAACTATAAAAGTAAGTCATATTATGTCACATATGGAATGATCATCATGATTCTAAAACCCATTCACCATGAAGAGTGTTTATGGAGACATGTAACACCTCATCACTTTAATAAATTTTGTATGAAAAAATTCAAATATAACTAGACTTTTAACGAGGTATACTAGATGTTAAATCATTTTATTTGGGGATAACATGCCCTGGTTTCCCAAAACAAAATAGCAGGTAGCCTCTTTTAGATTGGATTGATAATGATAATCCCAAGATTGGCTATAGTTATTGCCACTATTCTTGATTTTACCTTTATTTTTCCCTTATAACTATGATTGATCCCTTACATTTAGAACCTTTTCTTTAGTTTTAACTAAATATTTTCTATAATACTCATGAAAAAAAATATAAGGCCAAATTTTATATAAGGTTATGTGATATCTTCCATGCATAAAAGCATCATTAAAATGTTTATAAGAACTGTCTAAAGAAATTAAAAGTATAATGGAT
This sequence comes from Viscum album, assembly GCA_963277665.1. Classification (NCBI taxonomy): domain Eukaryota; kingdom Viridiplantae; phylum Streptophyta; class Magnoliopsida; order Santalales; family Viscaceae; genus Viscum; species Viscum album. The sequence goes on along the minus strand of OY728164.1, from coordinate 912,764,930 downwards.
TTGGTCCTCATACTCAACAATAACATTTATATTTACTAAATCTAAAAAAATTAATAAAATCATCATGTTGTTCCTAAAAAGTAGTTTTAGGATGCATCTTGAGATTTTATAATTTGTACTTCCTATGAAAATGTCCAATTAAATATGTTTTTAGGAAAAATCATGTTTAGACAAAATACAATCAATGAATGTTACAAAAGTGAGCCCCCATAAGATATTATTAGATAAATACAATAGTATAGATTGTTCCAACTAGTAATTAAATAAGGATCAACAAATAAAAAAAATATTATAGTGGATTACAAAAAATGAAAGAAGAAATAAAAAAAATAACAAAGATTGAAATATAATTAATGTGGTTTTGTAGAATTCGTTCCTATTACATGGTAAAAAAACAATCTTATTGGTTGTTGTTATTATTAACAATCAAAAACATTATATAAAAACAATAAATTGAACCATAAAAAATAATAGGATAAGAAAAATGCAATAAATAAATGTGAAGGAATAGTGAAGATAAAATTCTCACTTACACGATTGGATTTACCAACCAATCATAAACCAAACAAACCTTATTATATCTTTTGTGACATTAATGAAGTAGAGAAAGGTATGTCGTCATGAATCTAGAGTAAAATATCAATAATAAAATAGTGTTAGGGAATCTGCATTCTTTAGTAAAAATGGAGATAGTAAGTGTGTTAGTTTATAATGCCTTAGGCTCTAGAATGAATTCCAATTGATGAATATATATATATAATTGTAGATACATATCAAAAAAAATATCATGAATTTATCTCTCCAATAATCTAGTGATGGTTACAAAGAAATACCAATGGTGATCTCATGTCGTTTCAACAACCCAATAGTATTCAAAAAATAATGGCTAGTATTCACAAAAAAAATAATTTATCGGTAAAGGTATTAAAAATAGGTTGTGTAAAGGTTTGTCCTGCATAAGGTTTGGTAAGCCTCTTATGTCATCTCTCCTTTTTATTACATAACTTTATATTTCATTTTACAAATAGAGGATCTATTAAGGTTTAGTGTCATGGAATAAAGGGTACATATTACATGAAATCTTAAAACATTATTATCTTCCACTTGAAAGTATTCTTCAAGTGTCATCCTAAGTAAATTTGTTGAATATCATAACCTGGGGACATATATCAAAGGAAAGGGTGAATATAAGGCCCGATAATAGAAAAAAAAAGTTAAATAGTTTACATGTGATCTTGAGAAACATTGATAAGATCTAGAGGAATGTAATTATAGAAAGGAAAATAAAACAAGAGAATATAATAAATAGAAAAACATGATTAATAACATGTAAATTTGGATAAAACACTTAATTCATTCAATCATAAGTATATCACAATGTTTTATCAGAAAGGTGTCATAAAAATTACTAAGGTTATTCACCAAGGTATCGTAAAACTCATCATCTCTAGATATTAAATTCATTACCCAATGCGTTGGAGTGATATTAGGGGGAACCCTTCATATTTATTAATTAATGTGATCCACATAGATCAAAATAAAACACCACATAAATATCCCATGGAGAATAAAATAGATGTGTTTCATATCAAAATCATGTTGTTTTAAAAGGTTCTTAAAAACATTATCATTATTTCATTTATAACCCACAGAAACAGAATGAGGGTTTTATGTATGTAAAATGCAGAACAAAATAAATCATTTTTACATATTGGTAAATAACATAGAAAAAAGGAGGTTTGGGTATTCACATAAAGAAAATAAAATAATTTCATGAGATAAATAGAGAAGTTTTTAGAAGAAAATCCGATATTATAATGGGTATGAAACGTGGTTTTAGAAAACATTAAAAAGTTATGGGACAAAGGTAACCCATTAAAAAAAAAATCTAAATACATTAAAGTGATATAATAAAATGGACATAAGAACATGGTATTGAAATTTGAAATACATACCACATAAAAAGATAAATTGAAAGGCAAAGAGAAGTTTAGATTTCTCTTACCTTGAAGAGTGACTCTTATAACTATACGATTGGGACCTTGGGTGCTTGAGGAAACCTTGGGATGACTCCATGGAAGGTAAAACTATCATATATTCTTGGAGGATTAATTTGGAAGGAAATTAAATGAGTAAATGGGTGTTTATTTATAAAAAACGTGACGGAGTTTTTTATTAATTTCCTTGGACACTTCAGTAGTGGTATTTGCCAAACCATGGGCCTTCCCATTGTATTTACCCATGGTATTGTCCACCTAGGACACCTATTACATTATTCTAATACATAAGATTCAACCATAATTTTATTTTACTCATTACATCATTATTATGTCGTTAGACATACTAAAAAACTAGAACTATATTTTTATTATTCATGAAAAAATATAATATTTTATAAAATTATCATAAATTCACTATAACATAATATAGACATTATGATTTCAAAAATTACATTTTTTTATCATAAAAATTCTATAAATATTAGAAATATAACTTTTAACTATGAAAATACTCATTTATTAAAAATAATAGCGGATAGAAAATACATAGTAAAATGCATAGTAAAATTTTTGAAACCTGAAAAAAAAACTTTTATCATTTTTAACTAAATAAGATTATTTTGATAATAAAATTTCACTACAATAAAAATTAATAAATCCTAGTTTAATATAATAATTTAAATATATCTGAGAAGTGAAATTTTTTACCATGAAAAATCAATTTATCAAATTCAATCTCGATTTTTATGCAAAACTATTCCTTAAATGGAAATGATGAAATAAAAAATTTATTTAAAAAATGGATTAAATTTTAATTAACTATGGCCTTGAAACATAACCCCTTATAACACCCATATATGACCTAATGGTAAGGTGTGTGATAGTGATGGACTCTTGGGTCAGACTAGATAATATCACCCGAATGAAAATCTCTACTAACTTTAACTTTTCCCGTAGACAATTTTATTCAAGCTTAAAGTATTGAATATTCAGATTGGGCTTGGTCAAAAGAAAATCCCAATGACGTTACCTCATTCCCATGCTCAGAAAAATGGGCTTCATATGACACGATTCTACTTTATGAGGTCATTCACTCTTCTTTCTTCATTAATTAACCATTATCATTTCTATTTATAAACAACAATCATGATGTTAAGAGTGTAGTTTCTAATGGTCATATTGGCCAATGGTCATATAATGGTCAAAATCCAATGGTCAAATTAAAATATAATTACTTTATTATTAATGAGATATAGTTTTATTATGTACAAAATAATATAACACACATTTTCCGGAAACAAATATTATTCAAAAAGTTTAGGTCATTACATTCTTCCCCCTTAAGAAATTTCCTCCCTGAAATTCCATCTCATTCCCTCAATTGAGAAAATGTGAGGTAATTTTTTTCTCATTGTCTCCTCTAGTTCTGACATATATTCTCAATATTTTTGGTTTCTCCACAACACTTTAATGAGGGGGTAGTCTTGTTTCATAGAACCTTGTCTCTATGGTTCAAGATCTCCACCAGCTTCTCCTCATAAGAGAGGTCATGTTATAGTTGTACCACCTCTGGATTAAGTACATGTTAATGGTTAGGTATGTACTTCCACAATATAGATACATGGAAAATATCATTAACTTCAGAAATATTTAGAGGAAGTGCAAGCTGATAGGACACTTCTCTTATGCGATCAAGAATTTCATAGGGGACAATGTACCTAAGGCTATCTTCCCTTTCTTCCCAAACCTCATGACTCTCTTCCAAGATGAAATTCAAAGGAAGACTTTGTCAATAATATCAAACTCCAATTCCCTTAGACAGTTGTCAGAATAACTCTTCTGCCAAATTGAGTAGCCTTTATGTGTTGTTGGATTCCTTGAACCTTTTCTGTCATCTCTTTCACAAGATCAGACCCAAGAATATTTCTATCACCAGCTTCATCCCAACAAATATGAGTACTACATCACTTCCCATATAGATATTTATAGGGTTCCATTTGAATAATCAAATGGAAGCTATTATTTTATAAAAATTCAACTGATGGGAGATGTTGATCCTAGCCACCTTTAAATTCCATTAAGCTTGTTCTTAGCATCTCCTCGAGTGTATGAATAGTCCTTTCAGATTGTCCATTAGTTTGAGGGTGATAGGTCATACAGAAATTCAATTAAGTATTCAGATCATGTTGAAGACTTGTCTTATAACACCCCATGAATTTAAAAATATTTTTAATATTGAATGCATGAAACACTGAGTATCTACAAAGCACAACCTTATTATAACCTAGCAAGTAAATATAATTTTGTTACTTCTATAATTTGAATTTTGAATAACTGACATACACGGTTGTGTTCAGTAAGATATTTAGAGTCTGATAAGACAAAAATAATTTTTGCAGAATAATAACATACCCTTATGAATAGTAACATATCTTTATGAATAGTAAATTGGACAAAAAAATAGAAACATCACCCATGAATGTATAAATGCAATCTAGACATCATAAAAGTGAAAAAACAATCATAGTATAAGTATTGGTATTTTTTCATCTCAAAAATATTTTAATTACATTTTTATGATTAATTTAATATTTTAAAATGTAAATGTATTTTCATAAAATTTATTCATAAATTGTTACGTTATTTTCTAATGGTTATAATATAATTTTATGGGACCTTGATTAATTTCACAATATTTTAGAAAATGAGTCGTAGTTTTAAAGTTGTTTTACGGAATAAATTATGATTTTATTTAAAAATTAAATTAAAAATAATTAGAAAATTATTTTCAAAAAATGGATTTCATTTTTTAATTCTATACATCGAAAAATGGATAGGGTGAATTTTTTGGATTTTTCTAAAATACTTGAATTTTTCATGAATAGTAAAATTACAGTTTTGAGTTATCGGTGTGTTTAATGACATCATAATGATATAATAATAAATATAAATTGTTGGTCTACTTATGTATAGTAAATTATTATGTTTGGTGTACCAAGTGGCTAATACCATTGGAAAATACCATGGGAAAGCCCATGGTTTTGCAAAAAAACTAATGAGGTGTCCCTTTAAATTAATAAAAAAACTCAATCTCATTTACTATAAATACCCACTCATTACTCTGTTTTATTTCATTCCAAACTCATAATTCTATAATATATAGTATTATTACCTCCCTATTATTCCTCCTAAGGTTTCCTAAATCTTCCAAGGTCCCAACCTTCATGTCTTAGGTGTTACTCTACAAGGTAAGAGAATTCTTAACTTTTCTTTTCCATCAAAGTTCTCTTTTATGTGGTATGTATTTCAAGTTTTCATACCATGTTCTTATTTACATATTTTTATGTCCCTATAATATTTTATGAGTCTTTTATGAATGTTTTACCCCTTTCCCCTCTCTTTTTAATGTTTTCTAAAACCATGTTTCATAGTCGTTATGGTGTAGAATTTTCATCTCAAAATCTCTCTCTTTTTCAAGCACTCTTATTATGTTATTATCTATTAATTTAAATTGGTTTGTGTTGGTATATGTAATTAAATATCCCCATTAATATCTATATTATTTAATAATTATTATATATCATTCTTCTCTAATCAAATTATTTTATGAAATTTTAAGCGACGTCGTTAGGGTGTCGAATTTTCATAAGGGATTTCTCAACTTTTCTTTTATTTCGAGTTCCCCTCTTTTATTTTTCTTTCCTCATCATCCCTAATAAAAATGCTATGATAACTGAATTACCTTACATGAACTGTAATTTTTTTATTCTAATGGAATATATCATCATCATCTCTCTTTTCCCCTCCTCTTATACAAAAAATGAAAATAATATCCGAGATGTGTTAATTTATCACATTCAAGGACGACAGGTTTTCAATTTCTCTTAATATATTCAAGACTGGTCATGAAACCTTTTTAATGGTTGAAAAATATCATAATATATTTATTTTATCTTATTCAATGTTCTATAATCCTTACACCCTCATAATATAAAATAATAATTCAAAACAAGTTCATTATGCATAAAACCGCTAAGTTAATCCAAGTGTTTATCATTATATTTTATCAAAAAAATAATCCTCATTGTATATAACCAAATTCATTATAAGATCATTTATATCCATTTAATGTCACTAATAATATATATTAACAATTCTGGACTTGTGAACACATTTCAAACGAACTTCCATTAATGAATAGAAGTAAATTGATCATGAAAACCAAGGAAGAAAATGCTTCCAAAACAATAAAATTGAACATCTTAAACCCATAAAAAATAAAATGAATGAACCTAATAAGGTTATAATAAATAAATTAAGTAAATAGTATGTTTTTTAAATATTAATTATTGGATTTAATTTGGTTATCCAGGATACTAATATCAAGTGAAGAACATCATTGGACTTAAGGAAAGGTTTTCTTCATCTCACTTCCATTTCATTGATATTTTCTGTATCCACTACTAATACTTGTGTATGGTGTATATATACTTCACATTTATTTAAAAAATAATTAATATCTTAATTTTCATGGTATTCAATTTATCATTTTAATGTTACTAATTTTGGGGCATACAAATCGATTGATTACAAAGTGATAACGGTTTTCCACCCGGACCTCCATTTTCATTCGGGTAACTTTTATTATCTAATCACCTCAAAAAAATACTTATTTATTCTTATGTAATTTAAATATATTTTGTTTTAATTTTATATTTCTGTTTACCAAATATAATATTCCATTATTTTAGGGGGATTTACATGTTTTAAAATGATCATATAAAAAGTTTATCCTGATAAACAAACCTGATTCAAGGGATATTTTCAAATTCTTACATGTTTTTAAGTGTACACCAGAATCTGTTTTAAGCCACCATTATTTTTATAAAAACACTCATTTTATCATAAAAACTGATCATGGATAATTTTTGTATTTAATAGAACAAACTTTCTTTTTTTCTTTAAAATCCTCTTTAATAATTTCCTTAAAATGCTCTAAAATGATTTATTTCTAATGAATATTAAGAACTCTTTTTACATGATTTCACTTCAGTGGTACATAATTTATGCCTAAAATATTATTTCAATTTCCTAGTAATTTATTTTATTCTAGATTCATTATTAAAATCTGATTCCATGGAAAATATAAATTATTTTCAAAAATAACTCTTCCTTCGAAAGTAAAAAAGATTTTTCTTATCTCACATTAACTTTTATGAGATATATGCCTTGTTCACCGCTTATTTCTTTTTTTTTGGTGAATGTAATTCCCTTAGTTATATCATATCAAAAGTATCCTTATTCTCATGGTATTCTAGGGAATTATTATTTGATGGTTTCAAGGTGGTATGGGACACTTTGAAATGTTTAAGGATTATTTCCCTCAAGGATTTTTCAATGGTTTAATTTAAAATTATCTTCATATATGTCAAAAATAACATTGTTGAATCATTTAATTCATTGATATTTATCTCCTATGATATCATCTACCATGTTTTATTGAATTATTTATGATTAGTTTGACTCTGTATGTGATATCTTGAAACCATTCTTCATATTACTCTGAATGGTTAGTGTTTATAATTAATGATTTGGGAAAGTTAATTACATTTCATATGTTATTTTCAATATGAATGTGTATTTTTTTATGTTTATCCCTATTCATAAGAGGAATTCATTGGACTTAGTAAGTTTCGGGTGGGTCTTACTATATACCCTCAGTGTATCAGTAGGTCCCATGAGACAAACTATGTTCTTGGCACGAGGCCTTGTCAAAATAGAATTTTATGGTCTTGACATGAGGCCTTGATGGTATGGTTATGATGTCCTGTATTATACATTCTATATTTATGAAACTATTAGTTGAAAGTTCATGAGGTTATTTGACTAGTAGAATTCCTATGTTTATACTTTAATATGGCATTATTTATTCAGCTCGTATTCCTTCCATGATGTGTTCAAGTTCATTTTTTTAAAGGAATGTATTTTTAGTTATTCACCATGCCTAATGGTTATTTTTATGAAACTTCCACTATATTTCTTACCCTTAATGAGCATTTGATCTCACCCCTTTCATTTGTTTACCTTCAACAGGTTATGAAGAGGAGACTATTTATTGAGTTCTCATGAATGCAGTTTATTAGTTTTTGTTATGTAATGTATTTTGTTACCATTCCCAATGTAATATGAGTGACATGTATGTATCTAGTTTCTTCAAGACTACAAAACTGATCATTACTTCTGGATTTGATCACTTGTAATCATATCAATGTATTAAAATAATGCACTGGCTCATAACTTATGGGGTCAGGGTGTTATATCTCTAGAATTTTTATTTGAACCTGGGATCATGATCTGAAATGATATAAAGTGGTAATTCATGCAAACTTTCTAGTTAATTAATGTAAATACTTTCATGTTGGTAATGAGATAAATCTTCCCAAATATAGATAAAATGGGCGGTCTTGGTGAGACGGTCCACTATAACCCATATTTCATTGTTTTCATTGGATGCTTTTGGGAGACTAGTAACAAATCGCATAGTGATATTGTCCAACTTTCATGATGGTATGGGTAGTAGTTTTTATAACCCTTTAGGAATTAGTCTCTCTTCCTTTACTGGTTGACACATAAGGAACCATTTAGTTTAGTTAGAAATCTCACTTTTCATGTTATCCCACCAATAATGATCAAGAAGGTCCCTATACAATTTTATGCTTCTCAGATGTATAGAGAAATTATAGTTATGATATTCATCCATCAACTTGTTCTTTATTTACGGAATAGATAAAACACATATCCTTGTACTAAATTTCATTACACCTTCTTGATCAATACTAAACTTAGGAAACTTCCCTTTCTTTATATCCTCTAACTTCTTCAGTAATAAAGGATCATATCTTTGAGATTTTCTGATCTTATCTAATAATGATGGTTGAGAAATAATTTTGGATAGGGTTGATGATTTCCCTTCCCTTATGATTCCCATGTCCAGTTTTTCTAGGTATTTGATAAAAATTATTTATTCTAATCCTCATCATTCCCAGAACAACATGGTATTTCCAACATAATGCATAAGTGGATTTGTTTTCTCTTCCGAGATGACAATGAATTGAATAATCATAGTCTCTAAAAAGTTCCAATCATATCCTATATCTCATTTTGAATTTATTTTACGTGAAAATATACTTTAAACTTTGATGGTATGTGTATATATCGCATTTCTCCCCATAAAGATAGTGCCTACATATCTTCAGAGTAAAAACAACCACAGCTAGCTCTAGGTCATGGATAGGATAGTTTTGTTCATGAGGCTTCAACTATCAAGATGCATAAGCAATCACCTTGTAATCTTTTATGTGGACACACCCAATCCTTTTAATATATGAATCGATAAAAATAACAGATCCTTCTTCAACAGAGGGTAGAGTTTACATGGGTGCAGTAACCAATATCTTCTTTAGCTCTACGAAAACAATTTCTCACTCATTTTTCCAGATGAACATGACCCCTTTTCATGTTAACTTTGTTAGTGGATTAAAAAGTCATGAAAACTATTTCACAAACCTCCTATAATATCCTACTGATATAAGAAAACTATGAATATTTTTTATTGTTGTAGGCTGGGGCCCCTCCTCCACAACCCTTGACTTGTTAGGGTCAACTGAGATTCCTTTATTGGTTACAATGTGCCCCAAGAAAGAAACTTATTGTAATGAAAATTCACCATTTTTGAACTATCCAAATAACCTATCATTCCTCATAATTTTCAATATAACCATTAGATGATCCTCATGTCCCTCACAACTTTTAGAATATATTAGAATATCTTGAATAAAAACTACTAAAAAGTTATCAAGGTAGTCCTTAAAGACTCTATTCATACAATTTATAAAAAATAGGAAGAGAATTAATAAATCCAAAGGGCATAAAAACAAACTCATAATTCCCATATATTTATAAGAATGTGTTCTTTGTAATATCTTCTTTCTTCACCCTCAATTGATAATAAGAAGATCTAAGATCAATCTTAGGGAAGAATTGATCCCTACGAATCTAGTCAAATAAATCATCAAATCTTGGAAGATGTAACATTTTATTCATTGTGATCACATTAAGTTCAATATAATTAACGCATAAATGAATTGATCCATACTAATTCTTCACAAAGAGAAAAGGTTCTCCCTAAGGAGACACAATTTTCTAGATAAACCCCTTCCCCAAAATATCTTGGAGTTGTTTCTTTAATTCCTCTAGCTCTACATTTTCAATTATATATGTTGTATTTTATATCTACATGGATTTAATAATAAGTTCAATGGGTAAATATACCTTTATTTATGGGGAAGTCATAGGTAACTCCTTAGTAGATACATCAATTTATTCCTAAATGATGGGAACATTATCTATTCATACACTTTCATTTTCCTCTTAATCTTCACTGATCACCTCCATAAGGAAGGCTACGGGTGGTACTTCTAGAAAAATCATAGGTTGATATATCTCTCATTTTAAAACAAATTCAGGTTTTACATTCGATTCTACTGATATTTCCTTGTTTCTGTAGTTGATCTTTGTGTTATACTTTGAGAGCCATTCCATCACTAGTATACTGCCGAATTCCAGCATGGGAATGACTACTAGATTTTCGATGATATTATAATCACCAAAGTAAATACTAGAGTTTCTATACACTTTTGATTCTTATAATAACCTTTTTAGATGTGTGTAGGATGAGATGAGCTTTTGTTACGGTGCTAGGGTTCACACTGTCTGCCCAGAAAAATCTTTAACTTTAGTGATTTTTTAAGGCCTCTATATGGTTGAATCATCCCCTGGTCTAGAATACAAATTTGGAGGAAATTAAATAAGGATTATAAAAAAAAATCGCTCAATTTGGAATTATATATTTTAATAAATAACCAAAATTCCCATGATGTAAAAATCTGTCAAAAATCCAGAATTATGCACTTTTCACAATTTAGACTATTTTCATTCTATAATTCAAAATACCCATTATTTTAATAATATATTTAAATGCATGGGTCCTCTAAAATCACATCCTTAATACATATTTCTTATTTGAGAGCTTCTTTTAGTGATATTTACTCAACATTTGTTTTTTATAGGGCCACCACCGATTTCATATCGCTCTTTCCTGATATTGGTCCTCTACATGTAGTGAAATCAGAACCATATTTTTATTTCTATAGTATCAATAATTACAGCATAGTCAATATCCACATAACTAGTTTCTAATTTATAATAATTAGCATTATTAACAAAGAGAAATGAATGTAAAGAAGTGGAAGATATGTACCTTAATAACCTTTTAATATCATTCCAATGTGGCTTTTCCGATTTTTCTATAAACCTACTCATAGCATGGATGGAAAAGGAAACATCTGGTCTTGTACAAATCATAACATACATAATACTTCCCTTTATATTAGCATATTAGATTCCAATCATATATTCAATATCAAAACATGTGGTATGTGGATGAAAAAAATATAATATAAAACACTAACCAAAAGGAAGACTACCATGTTTTAAAGGATCATAAAATTGTCTCTTAATAATTTTGAGGATATAAAAATATTTAGATTAGTAAAGAATCATCTTCTCCCAATCCCAAATATTTTTGATGCCTATAATTTTTTTTCATAGTCTATATATTTTATATCATAAGTATAATTCATTTTCATTTTAACATGGGTGAATAATTCTATATTACTACACATGAGTAAAATGGCATCAATAAAAAGTAGTAAATAAAACTTTTAGTTTTTAATAGACTTAAAATATACAAATGCATCAAAATAACTCCTGCAGAAACCATTTTTTTATATAAATGATTCAAATTTCATGTACCATTATCTTGAATCTTTTTTTAATCAAAATAATAATTTATTAATAAAACAAATGTGTTTAGCCTTAAATAAATTCTCAAGACTTTTAGGAGGCTTAATGTATAGTTTTTCATTTAAATCAGAATATAAGAAATATGTTTTAACATCTATATGTTTATTATGAAATTATAAATGGGAAGAAAAATAATAAATAATTCAAATTGAAAAATGATTAACTACATGGGAAAAATTGTATTATAATAAATTAATTCTCTTTTAAGGAATTCTTTGGATACAATCCTATATTTATAATTTCATTTATTACCTATAGTATTTCCTTATTTTATCTTATTGATCCATTTACATCCAATAACCATAGTTGTTGGAGGTTTATTGAGTATGTACTAGGTTTGATTCTTTCTTTTGGATTTGATATCATATTCTATGTATGAAATAAAATACATTGAGTTATTATTATTGAAAGATTGTTTGTATTTTTTGGGATCCTCTATGCTAAGATCTCATGCCACATTTTAGGAAAAGGAAACCATATCAGTATTTTTGTACCAAGAAATCGGTATAACGACTCTTCTGTACCTATCTATAGGGTTCCGATAACCTCTATGTCCACTAGGATCTCCATAAACTATAGAATCATTAGAATCATACTTAGATTATTACTCATAATGAGAAAGGGGTGCCCTATAATTAAATATATGACTCTCAATCTAAGACTCACTAACACTGGGAGGATCATCCTCAATATCCCTCTTTTGAGAAGGGTTATCACTAACATTATTGAGAGTTTGTACTATTAGAGGAAAATAATCTTGAAAACCCACATCTTGGATAAGAATAAACAAATGGAAAATAGGTTAATATATCCAAATTTTATACCCTATCATCCCCTCAAGATACCATTAGAAAATTCACTTAACCAAACTAGGATCAAGCTTATCATTATTATCATGATAATAGGTAGTGAATCCAAACACATAAATTTCCATAGGATGTGGGTTCATTCCACTATTTCTCTATAGGAACCTTAAATCCATTGGGAAATTAGTTACACCTATTTATCAATTAGACTACCATAGTAATATACCCTTCCCAAAATGACTTGGAAAAGCCCAAGAATTCATATATGCTATGAACCTTCTCAAGAATGTTATGGTTCATATACACAGCTAGACAATTATTCTGAGGAATATGTGTCACATTTTTGTTCCATATAATTTATTCATATTCACAAAATATAGTGAATTAAGTAGATAGATATTCAAGGAAATTATCTATCCTTGGGTCCTTGAATTTCTTCCTAGATTAATTTTTTAAAGAGAAATTCCTTTTTTTAAAACCCTCAAAGAAAATATATTTATTCTAAAATATATATAACAAAACATTTAATAAAAAATAATCTATAAATGTGAAAAAGTAAAATCCTCTCCCATTGGATTTATTCCTAGATTATCCCCACAAATTTGAGTGAACACACTCAAGTGGGCCACCAAATTTAAAGATGGATTTATGAAAACTATCCATTTTGGACTTACCCAAGAAAGAGTCCCCTCAAAATGGTGTATTACCTAGTGTAAAATGAGTGATTATCGCATTCTTTCTCAATTCATATATCCCTTTATAACCCACATGTCCCAACCACATATGCCAAAGCATAGTGTTTTCACTATCAGTGACATGGGTATTTCTTAACTATTTTGTATACATTCTTCCATCTATAATATACAACCCATTCATTAAGGAGCCTTTCATAAGCATATGAGATTCCTTAGAGATTCTTAAATTGAAATAATGGGATTTAAAGAAGTAACGTCTCTAATACAATACACCTACTGGGATGAGATTACTTTATAAATCTAAACCTCATCTAACATCAAATTTGGTGACTAGAGAATGGTCTAAGATCTATAAAAAATAGAATCCATACCCCTAAAATTACATGTATTTTTATTTCAAAAAACTACCTCTAATTTATATCCCTCAATCAAACTAGAAAATGAAATCATATTATGTCATATATTGAATAAGCATCATGATTCTAAAACACATTCAGCGTGAACAGTGTTTCTGGAGACATGTAACACCTCATCACTTTAATAGATTTGTTAGGAAAAGAGTGAAATATCACAAGACTCTTAAGGAGGTATACTAGACTTTAAATCATGTTATTTGGGGCTAACATTGTCTAGTTTCCCAAAAATATTGCAGATACCCTGTTTCAGATTGGATTAATAATGAGAATCCCAAGATTCAATATGGTTCTTGCCACCATTCTTGATTTTACCATTATTTTTTCCTTAAAACTATGACTGATCCCTCAAATTTAGAACCTTGTCTTTAGTTTTAACTATATCTTTTCTACAATAATCATGAGAAAGAAAATAAGTACATACATTATATAAGGTTAAGTGATATTTTTCATGCATCAAATCATCAATAAAATGTATACATGAATTGTCTAAAGAAATTAAAAGTATAATGGATTACTCCTCATCCTCAACACTAACATTTATATTTAATAAATCTAAAAAAATTTAATAAAATCATAGTTGTGTTCCTAAAAAGTAGTTTTAGGATGCATATTGAAAGTTTATAATTTTTACTTCATATGGAAATGGACAATTAATGATATTTTAAGGAAAAATATCTGGTTTAGACCAAATACAATCAATTAATGTTACATAAGTGAGCCCCCATAAGATATTATTAGATAAATTTAATAGTATAGAGTGTTCCAACCAGTAATTACATAAGGATCAACAAATAAAAAAATAATGATAGTGGATTACAAAAAATAAAAGAAGAAATAAAGAAAAGAACAAAGAATAAAATATGTTTAATGTGGTTCTGTAGAATTTTGTCCTATTACATGGTAAAAACACAACCTTATTGGTTGTAATTATTATTAACACTCACAAACATTATATAAAAACAATATATTGAACCCTAAAAAATAATGGGATAAGAAAAATGCAATAAAGAAATGTGAAGGAATAGTGAAGATAAAATTATCACTTGCACGATTGGATTTACCAACCAATCATAAGCCAAAAAACATTTGTATATATTTTGTAACACTAATGAAGAAGATTAAGGTACGCCTTAATGAATCTATAATATAATTTCAATAAGAAAATAGTGTTAGGGAATCTTTATTCTTCAGCAGAAATTGTGATAGTGAGTCTGTTAGGTTATGATGCCTTAGGCTCTAGAATGAATTCCAATGGTTGAATATCTATCTCTCCCTCTCTCAAAAAAAATTAGAGACCTCTAAAAAAACATATCATTCATTTATCTCTCCAATATTCTGGTGATGGTTCAAAAAATACCCTTGATGATCTCATCTGGTTGCAACAACCCAATAGCATTAAAAAAATAATGGATGATATTCTCAAAAAAATAATTCATGGGTAAAGGTATTAAAAATAGGGTTTTAAAGGTATTTACTGAATAAGGTTTGGTAAGCCACTTATAGAATCCCTCCTTTTTATTATATAACTTTAAATTTCATTTTACAAACAGTGGATCTTTTATGGTTTAGTGTCATGGAATAAAGGGTATATAATACATGAAAACTTAAAACATTATTATATTCCACTTAAAAGGATTATTTAAGGTTAGTACTAAGTAAATTTGTTGAATCTCATAAAATATGGACATATATCAAAGGAAATGGTGATCATAAGTCCTGGTAAGGGAAAAACAAGTGAAAGAGTTTACAGGTGATCTTGAGAAACATTGATAAGAACTAGAGGAATGTCATTATGGAAATGAAAACAAAATGAGAGGAAAATAATAAATAAAAAAAGATGATTCATAACATGTAAATGGGGATAAAACACTTAATTGATTCATTCATAAGTTTATCACCAAGGTTTATCACCAAGGTGTCATAAAATTTACCAGGGTTACTCACCAAGGTATCATAAAACTCGTCATTTCTAGATATTAAATTCATTACCCAATGCATTAGATTTATATCAGGGGGAACCCTTCATATTTATTAATTAATTTTAGCCACATATATCATAATAAAACATCTCATAAATAACCCATGGAGAATAAAATAGACCTGTTTCATATCAAACTCATGGTGTTTTAAAAAGTGCTTAAAAACATGATCATTATATCATTTATAACCAACAAAAACGGAATGAGGGTTTTATGTATGTAAAATCTAGAATAAAATAAATCATTTTTAAATATTGGTAAATACCTCTAGAAAAGAAAGTGGTTTGGGAATTTACATAAAGAAAATAAAAGAATTTCTTGAGAAAAATAGAGAAGTTTTAAGAAGAAAATATGATAGTATAATGGGTATGAAACAGAGTTTTAGAAAACATTAAAAAGATATGGGACAAGGGTCACCCATTAAAAAATAATATAAATACATTAAATTGATATAATAAAATTTCATTAAGAACATTATATTGAAATTTTAAATACATACCACATAAAAAGTGACTTGAATGAAAAAGAGAAGTTGAGACTTCCCTTACCTTGAAGAGAGACTCCTAAAACTTTAATATCAAGACCTTGAGGGCATGAGGACACCTTGGGGGGGATCCTTGGGAGGTAAAAATATCTTAGATTATTGGTGGATAAATTTGGAATGAAATTAAATGAATAAATGGGTGGGTATTTATAGAAAAATTGAGGGAGTTTTTTATTAATTTCCTTGGACAACTCAATAGTGGTATTTGAAAAACCATGAGATTTCCATGGAATTTACCCATGGTATTGGACAATTGGGACACATATTAAATTATTATAATACATAAGATTCAACCATAATTTTATATTACTCATTACATCATTATGATGTCGTTAAACACACCGAAAAAATAAAACTATATTTTTACTATTCATGAAAAAATAAAGTATTTTATAAAATTCTCATAAATTTGCTATAACCTAATATCAACGTTATGATTTCAAAAATTAGATTTTTTTTATCATAAAAATTCTCTAAATATGGTAAATTTAACTTTTAACTATGTAAATACTCATTTATTAAAAATAATAGTGGATAGAAAATACATAGTAAAATGCATAGTAAAATTTTTGAAACTTGAAAAAACAAATCTTTTATCATTTTTGATTAAATAAGAGTGTTTTGATAATAAAATTTCATTATAATAAACATTAAAAAATCCTTAGTTTAATAAAATAATTTATATCTCTCTAAAAAGGGAATGTTTTTACCATAAAAACCATGTTATCAAATTCCATCTCAATCATTAAGAAAAACAATTCTTTAAATGGAAATGATGAAATAACAAAATTATTTAAACAAAGGTATTAAATTTTAAGTAACTAGAGCCTTGAAACATAACCCCTTATAAAACTCTCGTGTGACCTAAGGTTATGGTGTGCGATAGTGATAGACTCTTGGGGCAGCTCGGATAACATCGCTGGAATGAAAATCTCTACTAACTTGAACTTATCCCGTAGGAGATTTCGTTCAAGCTTAGAGTGTTGAATCTTCATATTGGGATTGGTCTAGAGAAAGTCCTAGTGATGTTACATCATTCCCATTCTCGAAAAAATGGTCTTCTTATGACACAATTCTACTTTATGAGGTCATCGAATCTTCTTTCTGCATTAATTAACATGTATCATTTCTATTTATAAACAACAATCATGACGTAAGAGTGTAGTTACCAATGGTCATATTGACCAATTCTCATATTTTGGTCAAAACCAAATGGTCACATTAAAATATAATTACTTAATTATTAATGATATATAGTTTTGTTGTGTGAAAAATAATATAACACAAATTTTCCAGAAACAAAAATTATTTAAAAAGTTCAGTTCATTACTTTCATCCCCCTCAATAAATTTCCTCCCTAAAATTCCATCTCATTCCCTAGGTTGAGAGAATGATAGGTAATTTTTTCCTCACTATCTCCTCTGGTTCCCACATTTCTTCTTCATATTTTTGGTTCCTCCAAAACACTTTAATGAGGGGGTTGTCTGGTTTCATAGAACCTTGTCTCTACAGTTCAAGATCTCCACCAGCTTCTCCTCATAGGAGAGGTAATGTTACATTTGTACCACCTCCAGATTTAGTACATGTGAAAGGTAATTTGTGTACTACCTCTAGATAGATTTAACACCTCAAGATTCCATGGTACGCTTCTCTTTGAATAATACAATAGTGTGTGTTGTACGCAACTATGAGGTTGAACACACCACAAAAAGAAAACTAGTGGTTATGAAGAGTAATACCCACTTTTTAAAATTTTATAAATTTTATCTTTCAAAATGGACTTCATTTTTGGATTCAGAATATCGAAATTATCCTATGGTGAATTTTTAGTATTTTTCTTAAAACATTCAATTTTTGATGAATAATGAAAAACACTGAGTTATAGTTTAAAAACCGAATTTTTATTTAAATAATTATTTATTTTATTTAAATTTATTTTATTAAAATTTATTTTAGATCAAAATAGATACATAATACCTATATTTGTTCAATGTAATTCATTGGAATTCATTTATAATAATTTTAAATATATAACAAATTTATAGAACTTTTCACCGCCCTTTACCTTCCTCCTAGGAGCATTTTCAAATTTACATAAAACATAATTTTACCGCTTCTGTGAGTTGAATTTCAAAAATCCAAGAGACTTGGTTGATATCAGTAAGTAAAATATGGTTCAATAAGATGAAAATATTTTTTGGTGAATAGTAACTTTTTTACTTTTATTTACCACGGTTAAAAGTAAATTGGGTAATTAAGGGTAAAAATGATATTATTATTACCCTAACACATGTCCTAATTCTATTGTATAAGTTTAATTAGACCAAAAACAACCTTAGTAATAAAATATTATCCTTTAGGTCCACTTGGATTAGATTAGGACATATATTATTATTTTATTTAAAGAAGAGTTAAAATAGTTAAAATCAAAGTTTAATAACTAAAAAAATTTTAATATAGGTTTATACATAAGATACATTCGACTATAAATATTCAATAGAAATATAAAAATATTTCCTACATAATGGTTTTTTATTTAAATTTTTCAGACATTAAATAATTTAATTTATTTTTGACACAATGATGATGCAGTAATTACCTTGTTAATGGAATATTAAAATAATTGATATTATAAATATCCAAATAAATGTAATTTGAGACTTTTTATAAATTCCAATAATTTCCTAGGTTAATATGACATGTTAGGGTTGGTTGGATGAATTTTCATCGAAGTAATAATGTTGTTATGATTTAAAAAAAACAAATACCAAATAGTGTCAAAATTGACATAAAATAGTTTCTAAAAAAATATTATATTATTAATTGATATACTGGTCCTAAAAATCTACGGATTAGAAAAAAGACCTATATAATAATATATATGATATTAATGAACCAACTAAGGTTCTATTGGCTGTTTATAGTAAGTTTATTAACAATATAGTATAAGAATACAAGTTGACACGGTAAATGTTAAATTATTTAACTTAGAGTTAAATCTAAATGATAAGGTTAAAATGGTAACATAAACTTGTCTAAAACCTATTGGTTGAGATTATTTCAACCCATCCCCACCCTAGACTCTAAATAAGTCACTTTTAATCCATTATAAACTGAATATGAATTTATTATAAAATAATATTTTATGTTTTTTCTAAGGTGCCCTTCACCCCTCTTATAAAAGGGAACTCCCCCTTCTCTCCAATTCACACCTTCAAAGACATTTGGCTCAGTCAAAACCTGCCCAATTACCCTCTCAACTATCCTACCTTCATCATATATGACTTCCTTTCCTCAGAAATCCAACATAGGGAGCCCTTTTGATCAAATCAAGAGGAAGAACCCGAAGAAGTGGTAATGATTTCACCACCCTCTTTCTAGTTCTCTTATTCTTCCACTTACTCTTTCTTTGTTGTTTAAATTATAAAATAATAACTCTTGTATATTCTATATACTATGGTGTTATTATAAATATGGCACAACTATATTCATTATCCTATCCATCTTATGAATGATAATGTCACCATGTTTGCGTACGTACGGCTTACCGTCTCCACGTCGTGGTGTAATTTGTTATTCAACACTATATTATTTGGATGGATATAATGATGATTAATATGCATATAAATAATGAAAATAACCTTATAATGTCTCTATAAAATTAATATACCATCCAATTCCACACCTTTAAGGAAATGATATTGCCACTCGTGCGTACGTACGGATTACCGTCTCCACGACGCGATGAGATTCATTTCCACATTCACCATTCATCGACGACTATAAAAATATATATTACTAATAAGTATGTAATATATTAAATAATAATTCTAATAGAGATATATATATTTATATATATATATACATACATATATCTTATTCACTTAGTTCCGTTCAATAAAATATGAAAACGGAAACAGCATTTATGCATACGTACGGACTACCGTCTCCATAAACGGTGTTTTTAATTTCACATATATGTCTATTATACATATTTATATTCTAAATATATATGATATATAAATAATTTTTTATATTCTAGAAGTATTTAAATCTTGATCTAAGTGATACAATCAAGAGTAACAAGTTAAAACACGTACGAGAAAGAAAGCAATTATTACCCAAAATGTTAATTTAACATTGAAATTATTATTAAATGGGTAGTATAAAGTCATTAATGAGTCATGTATGCTATCATAAATATTAATAAGGTTCTGGTATACTTTAATAACATACTACCATCTTCAAACAAGAGCTTAAATGTACCCTCAACTAAAGGAAAGTGCAAGGTAAGGGGTTTTCATCTCACTCCTTATTCCCGTGAGATTCATGCCATTTTTCCACTATTACATTTTGTGTGGTATATGTGCTGCCCATAATTGTATTATTTGTGTAATACACTCTAATTTATGTGTATTTACATATTCATTGTATTATACTTCTTTCATGGGGTGTATTTTTCATAAGTTACCAAATTAGTAAGGGTTAATTCTACAATCTCTTCATTATCCAAGGTTGTTTATACATAATTATCTACTAGGACCACTTTATCATCCACATCATTGATTCTTAAAAATGTTTTTCAAAAAAAATTACTATTTACTTGAAAATGGGTTAAATTAATTTATACCCTTATATGTTTTGAAAGGAATCTTTCCGTTGTTTTCTAAACAAGGTACTTTTCAACCTTTTCGACTAATATAAGGTAAGAATGTTTTTTACTTATACGGAAGGTGCAAATATTTTCCGCTATTATGACATCATAAAAGCTTCCCTTACAATCTTATAAGAATACTTTAAAAATAAATTTTTTATTTATAATTATGTGACTCTTAAATGATTTCAAAATATAAAGAGATATTTCTCTAAAAAAGGTTTTGATTTCATCTATGTCAACATCGTTTTATAGATTTTAAGTTTATTTGAAGTTGATTTATTATGATACAAAACATCCATATTGTATTGAAGGTTTTGTGATATGTTTAACTATGGATTTTCTATTCATATACCATTCATGGTTTTTGTTTAAAGTATTGACATTTCATATGCTAGTTTTAATAAGAATGTTTATGTTATATTTCAAATTTTTCTTATGATGAATGTATTGGAATTGTAAGTTCCGGTTTTGGGACCGGTAAAAGTAATCCCTTCGGGTTGGGTTCCGGTTACAGAAGACCCTCCGAGATGGAGTCTGGTAACAGAGACTCTCTGGGTTGGAGTCTGGTTACAGCAGACCCTTCAGGATGGAGTCTGGTTACAGAGGCTCCCTGGGATGGAGTCCGGTTATAGAGGTTGTCCGGGTTGGAGTCCGGTTACAGAGGCTCTCCAGGATGGAGTCCAGTTACAGTGGCTCTTCTGGTAGGATTCCGATTATAGAGGCTCTCCGAGATGGATTCCAGTTATAGAGGCTCTTCGGGTTTGGGTCCGGTTAGAGTTATCCCATAGGTCATGGCACGAGGCCTTGACACAGAAATTAATGTCTGGTACTATACATTTCATCATTATTAAAAGAATATTGATGGTTTATGTGGTTATTTGACTAGTAGAATACCCATGATTATGTTTTATTATGGCATTATTTACTCAGCTCATATTCCTACCATAAAAGTATTCATGTTTATTATTGGTAAAGTCATGTGGTTTCAATTATTCACCATGCTTAATATTTATGTTATCTTCTGTTGTATTTCATACCCTTACTGAGCGTTTTAGCTCACCCCTTTATTTGTTTTATTTTTCCCAGGATTCCTATAAGTGTATTGTGATTGATATTCAGGGTTAAGCTAAGGGAATAATGACATTCATAAAGGATTTATTTATGTTGTGTTGTATGTTATAAAGTGTAATGTGACATTCATGTATGTAATCTATTTTCCAAGACTGCTAATCCAATCGGTCCTTCGGGACTTGATTACTTGTAATCATGCCAATGTATTAAAATAATGCACCAACTCTGGGCTTCTAGGGTCAGGGTGTTACAGTTGGTATTAGAGGATGTTTAGAAATAACCTTGGAACTAGATTTAGATAAACTCTAATTAAATCACATTACCCTATGATAGACTTTGAGGATTAGTATAGAAGAACATCATAGAATTTTGGTATTGTAGAGATTTTATGAGTTTTCCAAGCAATACATCCCTGTCTGGATACGAGCAGGTAGAGGCGGCTCTGGCACAGATTTGCCTAGGGGTAAAACCCGAAAACACCGGCATGAGCTAGACTCGAACGGAAACCGGTGCACAACAATGGGCCTTGCTGCACTCTTGGTTATGACACTCTCAGGGGATATGCTTAGGATAATTCTCATAATTATGAAGGATTTATGAGTATATACCTCATCAAAGAAAATATTTTTATGAATTATATCCATAAACTATTCAATTTACGTTAGGTATTTTACATGTTTAGAATTATTCATTGCAATTCAAAAACTGACCTAGTGTATGCCATTGTATAGAAATGGCGCCCAGTATAAGGAATGTGAACTCTAGTAATACGTATGATCCAAAGAGTAAGAAGGATCATATCTTTCACAGTATTAAGCCAACATTTAGAACAGAAATAGTCTACCATGTATTCTTAACATATGAATAAATAGTATCATGTGTTAATAAGATAAGTAAATAATTGTCAGAGTCCTATGTCTTTGAAGGGAAGCAAGAGAAGAAAATGATGGAAGAGAGAAATATGGATAAAGGAAAGAGGGAAAAGATGGATTTTCCCATATGTGATAACTTTGGAAAGAATCACCTTTGTAAATTCTTGAAGGAAATGAGAGTTTGTTATAAGTGCAGAGAAAAAGGACACCAAGTACAGGATTTCAAGTTTAAGAAAAAAGTTTCAAATGTACAATACTTCATCCGCAAGGACTTGGGACACTACACGAATAAATGTCCAAATCATCAGAGTATACCCCAAATGCTGCTATTGGATAAGAATCAAGTTATGATACTACCAAAGATGAAGAGGAATGATTTAGAGTTCTTATGTTGTTATTAAAGTATTATGTCATTTGGGTGTTGTATCAATTAGGTACTGGTTATATGAATTATGGAAATAAATAAGGATTGTACTGCAGTACTATTTCATTGGGAATTTGAGATTATATGGTCCTAATACTAACATAGTAATTTTGGAATAAGACGTGGTTGATTTGGATAAATTATATTGGATATTATTGACTATCTTAGAACTTATTAATGGTTTGTTTATTTCATGATTGTTGGAATATTCAAAAATTTTGGATATAAGGAATATATCCAGTATTATATAAAGGATAAGGGAGCATGAATGTAATCAATAAAGGTTTTATGGTAATTCAGGGTGTTACCATGTTTTAAAAGAATACATGATTAAAGTGTTCACGTGTTATTACGTGGCAAAAAGGATATTCATTGTGTTTACCTTCCTTACAAATTTTGGACTGTGAGTTTGGACCGAAGTATTTTGGATAATTCTAGTTTGAGATTATTTTTGGATTGTCCCAAAAAAGGACAACCCGGAGGTCAGGCGGTAACCCGTCATGTCCGGCAAGGCCATAACACTTGAACCCACAACCGAAGGGCTACAAGGGTGTATCACCTACCACTGGCCTGCGTGATGTCCTGGATTGAATAATGTAGTTTTTTTAAAAGGACTAGTAGATGAATTATAAATTCATTTTTTTTTGAACCCTATACGATTAGGATAAATAGAATATTTGGGAGTGAAAGATGAGTTTGTGGTAGTAATTAGTTAAAGGATGTTACTCTACTTGTCAATTATATATATATATATATTCTCTCTTATTAAAACTAAATTTTATTAACCCTATTTCCAATGTGGGTTTTCCACAAAGTTGTTTTCTATGTTCAACCTTTTTTTAAGAATAATTTAAAATTGCGAGTACGCAATTTATAGAAGTAGGGTAGAATTTAACACCCAAAGCATCCATGGTGCGCTTCTCTTTGAATAATACAATAGCGTGTGTTGTACGTAACTTCATGTTCTAACACACCACAAAAAAAACTCTATGTTATGAATAGTAATACCCACTTTTTGAAATTTTATAAATTTTATCTTTCAAAATGGACTTCATTTTTGGATTCAGAATATCGAAATTAGCCTAGGGTAAATTTTTTGTATTTTTTAAAAACATTCAATTTTTTATGAATAGTGAAAAACACTTAGTTATAGTTTTAAAACCGAATTTTTATTTAAATAATTATTTATTTTATTTAAATTTATTTTAGGTCAAAATAGATACATAATACCTATATAATTTCAATGTAATTCATTGGAGTCAATTTATAATAATTTTAGATTTATAAAAATTTTATAGAACTTTTCACCGTCCTTTACCCACCTCCTAGGAGCATTTACAAATTTACATAAAACTTAATTTTACCACTTATGTGAGTTGAATTTCAAAAATCCGAGAGACACGGTTGATATCAGTAAGTAAAATGTGGTTCAATAAGATGAAAATAATTTTTGGTGAATAGTAACATTTTTACTTTTTTTACCACGTTTAAAAGTAAATAGGGTAATTAAAGGTAGAAATGATATTATTATTACCCTAACACATGACCTAATTCTATTGTATAAGTATAATTCGACCAAAAAATACGTTAAGAAGAAAATATGATCCTTTAGGTCCACTTGGATTAGATTATGACATTTATTATTTTTTTATTTAAAGAAGAGTTAAATTAGTTAAAATCAAAGTTCAATAACTAAAACATTTTTAATATAGGGTTATACATAATATAAATTCGACTATAAATATTAAATAGAAATATAAAAGGATTTCCTACATAATGGTATTTTATTTATATTTTTTAGACATTAAATAATTTAATTTATTTATGGCACAATGATGATGCAGTAATTACCTAATTAATGGAATATTAAAATAATTGATATTATAAATATCCAAATAAATGCAATTTGAGAATTCTTATGAATTAAACTAATTTCATAGGTTAATATTACATTTTAGGGTTGGTTAGATGAATTTTTTTAGAAGTAATAATGCTGTTATAATTTTAACAAAAAACAAATACCAAATAGTGTCAAAATTGACATAAAATAGTTTTTAAAACAAGTATTATATTATTAATTGATATAATGTTCCTAAAAATATAATGTTCGTAAAAAAGACTTATATAATAATATATATGACATTAATGAAACAATTGGGGTTCTATTGGTAGTTTATAGTAATTTTATTAACCATATAGTGTAAGAATACAAGAAGACACAGTAAAAGTTAAATTATTTAACTTAGAGTTAAATCTAAATGATAAGGTTAAAATGGTAACCTAAACTTGTCTAAAACCTATTGGTTGAGATTATTTCGACCCATCCCCACCCTATCCTATAAATAAGTCACTTTTGAGCCATTATAAACCTAATATAAATTTATTATAAAATAATATTTTAAGTTTTTTCTAAGGTGCCCCTTACCCCTCTTTTAAAAGGGCACTCCCCCTTCTCTATAATTCACACATTCAAAGCCATTTGGATCTGCCAAACCCTGCCCAAATACCCTCTCAACTATCCTACCTTAATTCTAGAGGACTTCCTTTAGTCATAAATTCAACCTATGGAGCCCTTTTGATCAAATCAAAAGGAAGAACCCAAAGAAGAGGTAATGATTTCACAACCCTCTTTCAAGTTCTCTTATTCTTCCACTTACTCTTTTTTTGTTATTTCAATTATAAAATAATAACTCCATTATATTCTATATGATTTTATGTTATTATAAATATTTCACAACTATATTCATTATCCTATCCATCTTATGAATGATAATGTCACCATGTGTGCGTACGTACGGCTTACCGTCTCCACGTCGTGGTGTAATTTGTTATTCAACACTATGTTATTTGGATGGATATAATGATGAGAAATATGTGTATAAATAATTAAAATAACATGATAATGTCTCCTTTAAATTACTATACCATCCAATTCCACACCTTTAAGGAAATTATATTGTCGCTCATGCGTACGTACGGATTACCGTCTCCACGACGCGATGAGATTCATTTCCACATTCACTAATAATCGATGATTATAAAAATATATATTAATAATAAGTATGTAATATATGACATAATAATACTACAATAGATATATATATATATATACTTACATATATCTTATTCACTTAGTTCTATTCAATACGATATGAAAACGGAAACAGCGTTTATGCGTACGTACGGACTACCATCTCCATAAACAGTGTTTTTTATTCCATATATATGTCTATTATAAATATTTCTATTATAAATATATATGATATAAAAATCATGTTTTATATTCTGGAAGTATTTAAATCTTTATCTAAGTGATACAATCAATAGTAACAAGTTAAAACACGTACGATAAAGAAAGCAATTATTAGCGAAAATGTTAATTTAACATGAAAATTATTATTAAATGAGTATTATAAAGTCATTAAGGAATAATGTATGATATAATAAATATTAATATGGTTCTGTTATACTTTAATAACATACTAATATCTTCATACATGAGGTTAAACATACCCTCGACTAAAGTAAAGTGCAAGGTAAGGGGTTTTCATCTCACTCCTTATTCTCGTGAGATTCATGCCATTTTGCCACTATTACCTTTTGTGTGGTGTATGTACTGCCCATAATTATATTATTTGTGTAATACACTTTAATTTATGTTTATTTACATATTAATTGTATGATACGTTTTTCATGGGGTGTATGTTTCGTAAGTTACCAAATTGGTAAGGGTTAATTCTACAATCTCTTCATTATTTGAGGTTGTTTATACATAATTATCTACTGGGACCTCTTTATCATCCACATCCATGTTTATTAAAAATTTATTTCCAAACATTTTTACTAATTACTAGATAATGCGTTAAATTCATTTATACCCTTATATGTTTTGAAATGAATATTTCCGTCGTTTTCCCAACAAGGTACTTTTTGACCTCTTGGACAAATTTAAGGTAAGAATGTTTTTTTTACTTATACGGAGGGTGTGGCTATTTTCTGCTGGTATAACATCATCAAATATTCCCTTAAAAGCTTATAAGAATATTTTTAAAATAAATTTTTTCTTTATAATTATGTGACTCTTAAATGATTTCAAAATAGAAAGAGATATTTCTCTAAAAAAGGTTTTGATTTCATCTATGTAAACATCCTTTGATGGATTTTAAGTTTATTTGAAGTTGATTTATTATGATATAAAACTTCCATATTGTATTAAAGGTTTTGTGATATGTTTGACTATGGATGTGATATTCGTATACCATTCATGGTTTATGGTTAATGTAATGACATTTCGTATACTAGTTTTAATACGAATGTTTATGGGATGGGGACCGATAAAAGTATGCCCTCTGGGTTGGGGTACAATTACAACAGACCCTCCGGGATGGAGTCTGGTTATAGAGGATCTCTGGGTTGGAGTTTGGTTATAGAAGACCCTCTGGGATGGAGTCCAGTTATAGAGGCTCTCCCAGATGGAGTCCGGTTACAAAGGCTCTATGGGTTGGAGTCAGGTTATAGAGGCTCTCCCAGATGGAGTCCGGTTACAGAGGCTCTCCAAGTTTGGGTCCGATTACAATTATCCCATAGGTCCTGGCATGAGGCCTTGACACAGAAATTAAAGTCTGGTATTATACATTCCTTCATTATTAAAATAATATTGATGGTTCATGTGGTCATTTGACTAGTAGAATACTCATGATTATGTTTTATTATGGTATTATTTACTTAGATCATATTCATGCCATAAAATTATTCATGTTTATTATTGGTAAAGGCATGTAGTTTAAATTATTCACCATGCTTAATATTTATGTTATCTTATGTTGTATTGCTTACCCTTACTGAGCGTTTGAGCTCACCCCTTTCTTTGTGTTATTTTTCCCAAGATTCCAAGAAGTGTCTTGGGATTGATATACAGGGTTAAGCTAAGGGAATAATGGCCTTCATAAAGGATTTATTTATGTTTTTTTTGTATGTTATAAAGTGTAATGTAACATTCATGTATGTAACCTATTTTCCAAGAATGCTAAACTGATCGGTACTTTGGGACTTGATTCCTTGTAATCATGCCAATGTATTAAAATAATGCCCCGACTCTGGGCTTCTAGGGTCGGGGTGTTACAATAGATACATAGGAAATATCATGTACTTCGTAAATATTTGGAGGAAGTTCAAGGTGATAGGAAACTTCTCCTATGTGATCAAGGATTTCATAGGGGACAAAGTACCTAAGGCTAGCTTCCCTTTCTTCCCAAAACTCATGACTCTCTTCCAAGGAGAAATTCAAAGGAAGACTATTTCACCAATATCAAACTCCAAGTCCCTTCGATGGTTATTAGAATAACTTTTCTGCCAACATTGAGTAGATTTTATGTGTTTTTGGATGGAATGAACCTTTTATGTCATCTCTTGTGCAAGATCAGACCCAAGAATTTTTCTCTCACTAGCTTCATCCCAACAAGTATGAGTTATACATCGCTTACCATAAAGATCTTTATAGGGTCCCATTTGAATGATCAAATGGAAGCTGTTTTTTATGATAATTCAACTAATTGGATATGTTTATCCCATCCACCTTTAAATTATATTGAGTATGTTCTCATCATTTCCTCAAGTTTCTGAATAGTTCTTTCATATTGTCCATTAGTTTGAGGGTGATAGGTCATACTGAAATTCAATTATGTATTCAAATCATGTTCAATACTTCTCTATAATTTTTATTTAAACCTTGGATCATGATCTGAAATGATATAATGTGGTACACCATCAAGCCTTTCTACTTCATGTAAATCCTATCAAGTTGTTAAAGAGAGAAATCATCCCAAATAGATATAAAATGGGCGATCTTGGTGTGACGGTCCATTATAACCCATATTTCATTGTTTCATTTGGATGTTTTTGGGAGACTAGTGACAAATCCTAGAGTGATATTGTCCAACATTCATGATGGTATGGGTAGTGGTTGTTATACCCATTTAGGAAGTTGTATCTCTTCCTTCACTGGTTGACCCATTAGTCACCTTGTAGTTTAGTCAGAAGTCTCACTTTTCATGTTATCCCACCAATAATGATCAAGAAGTTCCCTATTAATTTTTGTGCTTCAAGGATGTATAGAGAAATTACAGTTATGGGATTCATCCATCATCTCGTTCTTTATTTACATAATAACTGGAACATATATCCTTGTACTAAATTTTGGTACACATTCTTGATCAATACTGAACTTAGGAAACTTACTGTTCTTTACAGCCTCTAACTTCTTCTGTAATAGAGGATATTCTCTTTTATATTTCCTGATCATATCTAATAATAATGGTTGAGAAATAATTTGGGATAGGGTTGATGAGATCCTTCCCTTACGATTCTCATGTCTTGTTTTACTAGGTATTTGATAAAAAGGATTTATTTCAATCCTCATCATTCCCCGAACAAGAGGGTCTTTCCTACTTAATGCATAAGTGGCTTTGTTTTCTCTTTTGAGATGACAATGAATTGAATAATCATAGTCTATAAAAAGTTCCAAACATCCCTTATATCTCATGTTGAATTCATTTTATGTGGAAATATACTTTAAATTTTGATGGTATGTGTATATATCACATTCCCCCCTATAAATATAGTGCCTCCATATCTTCAGAGTAAAAACATCTGCAGGTATCTCCTGGTCATACATAGGGTAGCATTGTTCATGAGGCTTCAACTATCAAGATGCATAAGCAATCACCTTGTCATTTTTTATGAGGATGCACCCAATCCATTTAATATATGCATCGATAAAAAATGACAAATCATT
Organism: Viscum album; assembly: GCA_963277665.1. NCBI lineage: Eukaryota > Viridiplantae > Streptophyta > Magnoliopsida > Santalales > Viscaceae > Viscum > Viscum album. Next base: position 912,734,749 of record OY728164.1, on the reverse strand, counting down.
CTCCAATAGAGGGTATAGTTTACATGGGTGCAGTAACCAATATCTTCTTTAGCTCTAGGAAAAAAATTCACTCTCATTTGTCCAGATGAACTTGACCCCTTTTTTAGTTAACATGGTTAGTGGATTATAAATTCATGAAAAGTTTTTCACAAACCTCCAATAATATCTTTCTAATACAAGTAAACTATGAATCTTGGTTATTATTGTAGGATGATTCCACTCCTCCACAACCCTTGTCTTGGTAGGGTCAACTAAGATTCTTTCATTGGTTACAATGTGCCCCCAGAAAGAAACTTATTGTAACCAAAATTCACAATTTTTCAACGTTCCAAATAACCTCTCATTCCTCATAGTTTTCAATATAACCATTAGATGATCCTTATTCTCCTAACAACTTTTAGAATATTTTAGAATATCTTCAATAAAACTACTAAAAATTTATCAAATTAGTTCTTAAAGACTCTATTCATAAAATATATAAAAATAGAAGGAGAATTATTCAACACAAAGGCCATAAAAACAAGCTCATAATTCCCATATCTTTATCAGAAGGTGGCCTTTGGAATATCTTATTTCTTCACCCTCGATTGATGATAAGCAGATCGAAGATCAATTATAGAGAAGAATTGAGCCCAATGAATCTAGTCAAATAAATCATCAATTCTTAGAAGATTTTACATTTTCTTCATTGTGATCTCATTAAGTTCTCTATAATCAATGCATAAATGTATTGATCCATACTTATTCTTCACAAATAGAATAGGTTCTCTCTAAGGATACACGCTTATCCAGATAAACCCCTTCTCCAAAATATCTTGGATTTTTTTCTTTAATTCCTCTAGCTCTACATTTTCCATTCTATTCATGGTATTTTTTATCTTCCTTTATCCAAGAATAATTTCAATGGGTAAATATACCTTTATTTATGGGGGAGGCATAGGTAACTCCTCGAGAAATACATCAATGTATTCCTAAATGATGGGAACATTATCTATTCGTACACTTTAATTTTCTTTTTCATCTTCTCTGGTCATATCTATAAATAAGGCTATAGTTTGTACTTCTAGAAAAAGCAGAGGTCAAGATATATCTCCTTTTAAAACAAATGTAGGTTTTCCATTCAAAACTACTGATATTTCCTTGCTTATTTAGTTGATCTTTATATTATACATTGAGATCTATTTCATCCCTAGTATAATGTCTAATTCCAGCATGGGAATGACTACTGGATTTGCGATGATATTATACTCCCAAAAGTAAATATTGTAGTTTCTATACACTATTGATTCTTCAATAATCCCTCCAGGGGTCTTGAAAGATATTTATACTTCTAGTAGTTCATATATTGATTATATATTCTTTTCAAACCAAGAGTAAATAAAGTAATTCATAGAACTAAAATCAACCAAAGTACTTTCTATCTTTGGGAGAACAACCAGAGTATCTTCCACCACATCATTTAGAGCTTTAACTTTATTCATCTTGATAGAAAAATAATAACCTTGCTCTCTTGGCCTATACTGAGGTTGTTGGTGATTCTCTTACACTACCATTGGATTTGGATAGTGACTGGAAAAGTGCCCAAGTTTTCCACACTTAGTGATTTGGACTTTAGGAAGGGCCTACACCATATTCCCTTTTCCATTAGTGTTGAGAATTTGAGGATTCACCTCACTATGATAGTTTCAAGTAATATGGCCTTCTCTTCCACATTTGTAACACTTCCCACTTCTAAATAGGTAGTTCCTTAAATGCTTCATCCCACATTTATTTCATGTGGAAATTTTCACTTTCTTTTCTCCTCTTCCTTGGTCAAGGCACCTCCCCAATTTTGGCTCTAGATAACACTTCTTTTAGTTTGATTTGCAAGACCACTATGTCTCAGCGAACACCAGTTTAACTTTCATAGAACTCTTCATGATCTCTTCATGGTTTTCATAGTATAGTTTTGAAATATTGTTTCATATATGTGTTCTTAGTCTACCAAAAAATCTATCAGCCTTCCCATTAGGATCCATGAAAAATTAAGATTTGTAATGGAAATGATTTTTTATTTTCATCTCATAGCTTCCCATAGGTAAATTTTCCTTTTGTTTTATCTCTAAGAATTCATTTTCCATTTTTCATTGAATGGGGAAAATATTTTTAAAAAAAGTTTCCCCTGAACTCATTCCACTATATAGCTTCAATCACCCCTCTTGGATTCATATCTTTGATCAGTTCCCACCACTGATCAGATTTTCTATCTAAGCGGTAAACATCTGGGGTGAATTTATCTTATTTTGAACAAAAAATTATGGAAAATATATTATTTTTATATATAGATAATACATTGTTCAACAATCAAGGGGTCACTAGATCAATAGAAAATGGTGGTCATTGATTCATAAAGGACTCAACAGAAATTTGTTCCCTTACGGGCGAATCTGGTGTCTCATATTGATTCAAATTATTACCCATAACTCAATTTAGTCGATTCATCATTCTCGTGAAGGTTTCCATTCCATATTCCATCAGAACTTCATTAGCTTCTCGTCCATTGTGCTCACTATTTACATGATTTCTCTTATTTCCCACCATTTTCTAAAGGAAGAAAAACATAGTGAGAAATTTGTTTCATTTAATAATCTTATAATTCCAAGGGAACTTTTATATCATACAACATAAATTTTAAACATTTTATTCATTAAAAACGACTAAATTTTCTATAAATTCTTCATAATGGTTCATAAAAATCTTTTGATTAACCAAATATGTCCCCCGGGAGTTCCAAACTTGGAGTGCAGCGAGGATCAGTGTCATATACCAGGTTATGTCGAGTCAAGACTGACGCACCTGGATAGATTTTTACCCCTATATACATATGTACTAGAGCCACATCCACTTAATTATATCCAGATAGGTATTTATTTGTTCATAAACAACTTACTTAATATTTCACCAAAATACCATGATGTTTTCCTATATTTAAACTTTTCACTAGGGTTCTTCCTAAAGTTTTCAAATCATAATTTCCCTAATTATGGATTAAAAAAAGAAAAAATGAGGCATATCATAAATAAAATTACCTGATTCATAACTTTTAAATGTGTCTACTAGATTTAATTAAGTCATTCATAATCATATCACTGCAGTTTATCACTGAGGTTCCATAAAAATTGCCAAGGTTATTCATCAAGGTATCATAAAACATGTCATCTCTAGAGAATAAATTATTTTCCCAATGCATTGGAGTGCTATCAGGTTAAACCCTTCATATATATTAATTAATGTGAGCAAAATTTATCATAATAAAACAACTCATAAATCACGCATGGAGAATAAAAGAGATGGGTTTTATATCAAAATCATGGCGTTTTAAAAGGTGCTTAAAATCATGATCATTATGTTGTATATAACACATAGAAAGGGAATGATGGTTTTATGCATATAAAATCCAGAATAAAATAAATAATTTAAACATCCTATTGAATCCCATAGAAAATAATAAGTTTTTGGTATTCACATAATGAAAATAAAATAATTTCGTGGCAAAAAATAGAGAAGTTTTGAGAAGAAAATATGGCAGCATAATGGGTATGAAACATGGTTTTAGAAAACATTAAAAAGATAGGGGAAAAGTTTATCCCATTCATAAAATAATATAAATACAGTAAAGAGATATAATAAAATGAATATAAGAACATGGTATGGAAATTTGAAAGATATACCATATAAAAAAGTGAACTTGAAAGGAAAAAAGAAGTTTAGATTTCCCTTACTTTGAAGAGTGACTCCTAAAACGTGAAGATCAGATCCTTGGGGGATTGATTAAACCTTGGTAGGACTCCTTGGGAGGTAGAATATCATAGATTCTTACAATATGAATTTTAAATGAAAGTAAATTAAGAAATGGTTGAGTATTTATAGAAAATGTGAGGGAGTTTTTTATTAATTTCCTTGGACACCTCATAAGTGGTATTTTCAAAATCATGGTCTTTCCCATGTTATTTTCCCATGGTATTGGACACTTCGGACACCTATTACATTATTTTAATCAATAGGTTTCTACCAATATTTTATATTACTCATTAAATCATTATGATGCCGTTAAACATACAGAAAAACTGAAACTGTATTTTTACTATTCATGAAAAAATAATGTATTTTATAAATTTCTCATAAATTCACCACAACCTAATATAGAAATTATGATTTCAAAAATGAAATTTTTTTCATAAAAAATTTCTAAATATGAGAAATTAAACTTTTAACTATAAAAATACTCATTTTTTAAAATAATAGCGGATAGAAAATGCATAGTAAAATGCATTGTAATATTTTTAATACATGAAAAAAATAAAATTATTTTATCATTTGTAATTAAATAATAGTGTTTTGATAATACTATTTAATAATAATTAACATTAATAAAACCTTAGTTTAATATAATAATTTATATCTCTTTTAAAAGTACTATTTTTTACCTGAAAAATCAATTTATCAAATTCCATCTCAATTTTTGAGCAAAACAATTCTTAAAATAGAAATGATGAAATAAAAATTTTATTTAAGAAAAGGGATTAAATTTTATGTAACGAGTTACTTCACACATAACCCCTCATAACACCTGTATAAGACCTAAGGGTAAGGTGTGCAATGGTGATATACTCTTGGGGTGGCTCGGATAACATCGCCTGAGTGGTAATATTCACTCACTTGAACTTATTCTATAGTTGATTTCATTAAAGCTTAATGTTTTGAATATTGGCTTAGGATTGGTCAAGAGGAAATCCCAGTGGCACTAACTCCTTCCTAAGCTCCAACAAATGGACTTTATATGGTGTAATTCTACTAGATGATGCCACCGGCTATTCTTTCTATATTAATTAACCATTTTCATTTCTATTTATAAATTATAATAATAATATTAAGAGTGTAGTTTCTATGAGTCATATTGACCAATAGTCATATTTACAAACAGTCATATTGACCAACAGTCATATTGAAAAACGTTCATATTGAACATTGATCATAATTGACCAACATTTATATAACGGTTGAAACTGAAAAGTCACATTAAAATATACTTCATTATTAATGAGATAAAGTTTTATTGTGTATAAAATAATATAACACACATTTTCCAAAAACAAATATTATTCAAAAAAATAGTTAATTACACCACTTCATTAGTGTCACTGACTAGCTACATAAAGGTCACTACAATGTATAAAGTTCAGGCACACACTATATAATGGTATCACACTTCTTATGTAAATGGTAAATCATAGCTCATGTAAGGGTAAGAACCAAAATACCCAAGCCACGTAAGGGTACACCTAATATTGAAAAAGTTTCAACCGTGGCTATGTAAGGTTATACCTATATCTACTTAAGGGTATCCATCCAAAAAAACTACATAAGGGTCAACAAGCACTCGCATATGGGTAAAGGTTGTAATACAATGTCTATTGTTTAAGTTTTTTTAAAATTTTATCACATATATTTTAATGTAAAAATAGTATAAATGGGTTTCTAATACCCAATTAATTAAACTTGATCCCTACCTAAAATCGAAATGGGTATCAAATTCTCTACTTTAATCCTATTAAAACTCAATTAATGACTTCTAAAATATGATTTTATCAGGTATGATATGACTGTGTGCCACCCATTTTCCATGGGAATTTGAATAAAGGTGTTTCTCAAAATTTACACTAATAGAGTTAAATGGTTTGTCAATATAGCTACAACACCAAAAACCCAAAAAAAATAATGGATCTAAGGATTTGAGTGATCACTACGTGTGTTGTTTGGAGGGATACTCTTGTTCTCTTTCACTGTTTGTTTTTTTGTAGGGGGGAGATGAGTTGAGGAAGGATGGGGTTAAAGTTTATCAAGGAAAAGATTTTTTGGGACGAAATTTAAAATTTAAAATAATTATACATTAAAAGACAACATGTTGGATATTGTGGTTAGAATACAAGGGAATGAAAAGAAGATCACTTGTGGAAAATAGAAGTGTGTATCATGGGACTATAGGAGAACATGGATGAATTTGAGAAAATATTGAGTATATTTATAGGTAATTTCAATAATCACACATATTTATATGATGAGAAACCCACACACATGGGAAATGATAAAAAAGTTATATGTTGGACATGTATAACATGAAAAAAATATGATAGGGAGAGAAATCCCAAGATGTAGTGGCTTGATGAGTACTAGGGTTGTATGGAAGCAGTAAGGAGAGATATATTTTGAGAGATAACTATAAAGTTCATACCATATTTTAGATATCTCATATAAAGAGATGATGAAGATGATAGTGTGTGATGATGGTGAGAGGATTGTCAACTATGGTGTGAAAAGAGATCCGTAGTGGAGAGACATGAATTGAAATTCCTCTTGGTTATGAATATAGATCTATTTGACCAAGTATGTTGATCAAGAATACAAAAAAAATTTACATTCATGGGGATATAAAAATTCATATGGGTGATGAGGGATAATATTCTTCGGGTATGAATGATGTTGAAAAAAATCCTTCAAGTGAACAAATTTATTTTGGTGAATTATTTCTTGTGTGTATAACTAATTTCATTGTGATTATAGACTCTATACCAAAAATTTTATTATAGGTGTACTTTTTTGACCAATTATGATCTTGATAGACTAATAAATATTGGATTTAAATAGAGATGATTCCAATTTTAGTGAAGTTAATGGAGGTGGATCCATCCATCATGGTTACTATGACAATGGAGTGTCTATATTAAGGTGGATATTATTGGTATTAATTTGAAAATTTAAAGTAAGGCTATATGAAATTAAATCACATGGGACGTTATTGTGATAACATGTGAGAATGAAAATTTGTTCATGTGAATAAAATGCTATTGTGCATCATGGGGCTAGGAGAGAAGGTGGATGAATGTAAGAAAATCGAGAGAGGAATCACAGGGAATCACAATTAAAACACATAGGGATGCGAGGAGAAACAAATGAATAAGGGAAATTCTAGAAAAGTGAGATTCCAGACCTGTATAATCTGGTGAATGTAATAAAATAATATTGGGAGAGAGCTTCCAATATGTAGTGACTAGATGGATGATGTGGAAGACGGTGAGTAGTGGGGAGATATAACTGATGAGAGATCACTTGAAAGTATATAATTTTTTTTGATATATTATGTGAATAAATGAAAATGATTATGGTGTGGGTTGTAATTTCATGGGTTTTTCGAGTAGGTCAAATTCCTTACCCGTTTTGAATTTTCAGATTTTGGTGGTCAGACTAACTCTTTCTTTAATCATTGGAACTTAGTTCTAAGAGTTTTACTTAACCCAAGACCTTTTTTTTATGCGTTAAGATTATTGGATAGTAACTTGGGGTCCCAAGTGGGATTTGGGTGATTCATAGGCCTAACACATATCATTTCAGGTCCATAGACTAAGGCACATGGCTTGGGAAAATTGTGTGGCCTTTCAGAAGAAATCATGCGACCCTCTAGGTGCTCTGTGTATGGTTTTCCAAACCATGCATAAGGGTGTTAATGGAAGTGTGAAACCTCTATAGTTTTTAACAGAGGTTATTTTCACAATTATCTCACATTTTGGTATGTTCTGTAGGACAACCATGCGAGGTGGTCCTTTGGATAGTGGGTGTCACACTGTTGGCACACGATTAGCCAATCCACACAAGCTAGCCCTATGCCTCTTTTAAATAGGATAAATGACCAAAATACTCCTTCCATGTTTAATATTTTTTCTTCCCATTTATTCTTCATTCACCCTAAAAAATAAATGGTTCCTTCTCTATTTCTCTCCCACTAGGTTTTGATCCAATATCCTCGTCCGGACTCTGTTCTTCAAGATGTTGATCTCTTTGGAACCGCATCAGTAAGGTCTTGAGTTCCCTTTCTTCTCATTTACTTTTCTATCTCAATACGAAGTTCTAGATACATGTGATATGTTTTACCATATTTTCTGGGGGTTTTTTCAAAAATGATGATTTCTTACAAATCATCTAGGGTTAGAGGCAATGATCGGACAAGCAAGTGTCTTCTAACATAGGGTATGTGGTGCTTATCTATCTTCATGATTTTTTTGGTTGTTTCAGGGGTGAGTTATTGAGATCATTATTGATTATTATAATAGAAATCCTAATTAATTAAATATGATCCCTTTAATTCAATGAGAGACCATATGGGATGCCTCTCAGCATGCCCAAGCCATTTCTTCCATAACCAAGTTGGGTATGGGGCTTGACACTACTTTGGCGATTATTTCAGGTGTGTTTGTTGATTAAATTGCATAGATTAAATTAAATATATTTATTATAATGGTTCTAAGGGTACATAAAGGGATTTTACCAAGGATTGAGGTGGTGGTGAGTACCTAGCTTGAGGTGACATGGTTTTTTAGGATGGGATTGGCCTAAGGCATATTGGGTGATGATTGATCACCGGGATGGGAGACTTGGTTATCGGTCTGAGGCGGTGAGGCCATTAGGTTATTAGAATGAATCATGTGATATTGGATAGAATTGGCCATAAATTTGAGTGACAGAGTCTCAGTGGAACAATTTTCTGGGTTTATGTGGATTATATACTATTTCGGCAATTTCTTCTCATCGTGATTGGCAGACATGCTGTTAGAGTCGTGTGTAAAAATATAGGACTCAGATGATGAGGTGGTGTTGAACAATCATGTGGGAAGAGTCCCATGTCAGTTGAAGATTAGGATGTTGTTTAACACTAGTTAGGTTGGGGGTGTTTATCATAGAAATCCACAAGGATGGTGAGGATCCATCATTTTATGGTGTTGAGACCGTCTGTTAGGGGCTGAGGCTCGTCGTATGTTGATTCCATGGGCTTGGGTTATGTGGGAGGATGGACATCATTGTTCCTCAGGATGTTAGCTAGTGGGCTGATAGTGTTTTTATTTTACAGGACAGACATCATTGTACCTCAGGACATTGGGCTTGAAGCCAACAGTATATTTAAAGAAGGTTTTTAAGGGACCAGTTATTTATTACTTGGGCATGACTTTCTAGATGTCAGTACTTGATTGAGGGCACAAGGTGTTGGCTAGTATTTTGGAAGTGGAACCTAAGGGTTAACATAGAATGATATTTCATCAGGGGATTCCTTGGGATTTATGGTAAGGATCATATACTCTATAGTTATACCGATGATGGCCATAGTAGGTAATTTTTTACTTGTAGTTTTTGAGAAAAAGGGAATCAGGTTATATATAAATTATGTTCAAGGATTATTTTATGTATTTTTATATTCACCTATTTTATCACATATGTAAGTTAGGAACACATTTTTGGTGACTTGATAATATTATTATCACACACTACAAGGGACCTTCAAGACACATATAGACCTTATGCTCTTACGATCAGGTAAGAAACTGGTCTCAGGTGCTGGACATTATGAATTTTTTTAGAACTTTTAAATGGGATGGATGGAAAGGGACCTTCAGTTATTACATCTGTAGGATTTTAAATTACATATTTCCATATGTAAAAACATGATATTATATATATATGCTAATATGGTTTTCCAAGGGTGGCCCCTTTTTAATTACTGTCATGTATGAGGTAGCTTGTATGCATGTGTTTCAAAATGGTATCTTGTAATGTTCCATTATGAAAATTGTTTGTTTTGAGTTGTTTATTTTCACTATTTCTATTATCTTCTTATGCTTACACTATGGTGAGTTACTATTCTAGTGTCTTATTGTCTTTAAATTATTCTTCTTATTACATATATTATGACATTATTATATCATCTCCAAAGGTTATAATCTCCCCACTATCACCAATTTACACCATCGCCGCTAGTCAGCAGCCTTTAGCATATGGGGAGGTACACTAAAGGTCCAGTGGAATTCATTTTGAAGCACTATTAATATAGTGAATCTGATCGGGGAACTATAGGGATGATAGTGAGAGAGTTTTCAATGATGCCATGTAAATATATCCATGATGTAGATCCATGTATCGAATGTATTCTTGGTTGAGGAGATCAAGTGTTGTGTCTTAGTTGTAGTGATTGGAGGTATAATAAATTGGTATATTCATGGGTGAGAGAAATTTTCCTTCAGTTATTGAGAGATTAAATCCTTCAGTTATCAAAACTATTCGATATAAATTTCTTTTGGTGAATTATTTCTAGTTTTTTTGACTGCTTCCTCTACAGTAATAAGATCTTTTCCCAATAAGATTAATAAGAAGGTCACTTACACCAAGTTTCAAAATATCATCCTCAAGAAAGCCTAAAAGTTTTATATACTATGTAATGTTGAGGTATCCCTCATCATGTTCTCCAAATAAGGGAGGATCTTTATGTTCTGTATCACATCTGTTTATGCACACAATAAGGCTATGAATTCACTTTTCTTACATTTCTGACTTACTAAAATGAAAATAGGATGTGTTATAAAAATAATGAAAACAAAAAGTGTGGGTTAGGGACTAGGATCTATATTTTTTCTTCTTCTTCTTATTTTGAATTTATTTATCAATGAATTGGTTTCTTTATTTTCAATTAATGATTAGATTTTTTAACAAATTATTTTAGTGGTCTTTTCTACTTTTTGTTCAACCATGTGATCAGAAATAGTGACTACATGCTTCTTAAATGATTTTCTATTCAAATCATTTTATCTTATCCTTTCAAATCCAAAATTTATATCATCTCCATTATTTTGTTTCTAGTTATTTAACTTTGAGGAACAATAGTATATATCCACTAAATAGTTTAAAATCCTATAATTGTATATGTACATGTGATTTCATATATACCATCATTGATCTATTACAAGAATATACACCTGTAGTTCCCAATCCGAACATAATCCTTCACCTTCACCAAAAAAATAAATAACATCCTAAAAAATCATATGATTTGTTGATGAACTTATTTTTAAATTGGGTTTCTTTTGTTTAAATAAAATGAAATGGTGTAAGGTTATGTGTATTTAAAAAATGGATTGAAGGAGGGGTAAATGGTGTTTATGCCTTCACCAATTCCATGGCTTTGTTAATGGGGTTTATGCCTGTATTTAGGCACTAAAGAAAGCATGAACCTCATTCTCACTTCCTTTAAAATTCTTAAAAAGGAAGCGTGAATAGGGTTTATACCTCCCGCTCAAAAAATCTCATAAATGGAGGGCCTCACCCCCCCCCCCCCCTCAATTTCATTTATTCTAATACTATATTTTGAAGTGAAACTCTGTTAGATGTCCTTATCAACATATATTTCTAGATTTTGAGAAGTTAAATTTTCTACTTAAAAGTTTTCATTGTCTAATTGCTTTATTTATTTATTTTGTATTATTTATTTACTTAAAATGTATGGTTGTATGAATGTTTGAATTAATTTTTTTAAATGATTTAATTTCCATAGGAATTACTATTCTTTATATGATTTAATTTATATTGAATGATTTATAACATTTTAATATGTGGTTTACATAATTTAAATTTTATGTATAAAATAAATTTTATATTTAGGGAGATATTAGGGTTAAATATATTTATTTATTTATTTATTTATTTATATATTTAATTTAAATTGTGAATGATTATATTTGAATATTTTTATATGTATATATTAGATTATATAGTATATTTATAGTAAAATATTATTAAAATATAATATTTTATGCAAATAGGTAAATAAAGCGAATCAACCTAAATATTTTATAAATATTATATTATTAATAATTTTTTATAAAAAATATTATTAACTTTAGTCAGATGAATTTATGTGGGTGTGGGTGTGTGTTTGTGTGTGTGTGTGTTATATTATTTATCATATTTAAATTTATTTAAATATAAAATTTATTATTTTATACATATATATACTATTATTTTTTGTAATAAAACATAGAAAATTAAAAGTGAATAATACTTATTAAATTATTTTAATTATAAATAGTTATAATTAAAATCAATAATGTATAAAATAAAATTATTTAAATTTTGGAAAGTATAATTACTTCAAAAAATGTATATATACTAACTAAATTTTATTATATTGAAAGTAACATTTATTTAAAATATATTATTGGTTATTAAAGTTTAAATTATATAACATTTTTTAATAAAATTTAACAAAAATTATTATTATTAATATTTTTTGTAGTTATGTATAAAATAATAATATTTTTATTTAGAAGTCTATATTTTTTAAAAAATATACTAATAAATACAATTGAATATATTTAAATGTATATATTTAGTAGATTAGAAATTTAAAAGATGTACAATATATTATCAAATGTATAGATAAATAAAATAATTTGAAATAATTTTTTTATAAAATTATATTACATTCAAATATGTATATCCCAAATTAATTGAAAAAATATATATTGGTACTCTGATAATAGATTTTATATTATTTGAATATAATATCAAAAAATCATATTATGCATATTTAAAGGATATTATTAAATATAAAAATGAATATATATATATATATATATATGTGTGTGTGGATATTTAAAATAGGTACCATAAATAGGTATCTGAAAAAATAATGTCAAGATTATTGTTTGATGATTGATCTTGAGGTGACCAACCATTGTATGATTAAACTTTCATGTCATGTTTTTTTATTTGATTACATAATTTCTAGTAATTTCATTTTCTTTTCCTCATTGATGTATTTTGATTCATTCATCTCTCAATGTATGTAAGGACCTTTATGTATGTGTAAAAATGTTATATATCCCAAACCCTTATACCCCCTTACATTAACATGAGATACATTTTAATAAAACAGTGTTCAATAAGTGTTGTTGTTGTTTGATGGTTGATTTTTACACCATAACTGAAAAAAGATAGGTGGTTTCTAAAATCTTAGAGATTATAAGCTCTAGGAATTCCCCCATAGGTTTTGGTTAGTTTTTCAAATAATGATAATGCAATACATAGAAAATTTCTCAATATCAGGTTAAAATTATTTAATCATAACCAATTAAAAAATGTAAAATATTATATGATGGGGTATAAAATGTTTTATTAAAAACACAGTTATAACATAGCCTTAGGATCTATTCTCCATGAGCCATTCGATCTTATTTAAAAATATAGAACATTATTTTTTACCTCCTACACCTCACTGTTCATCTTTCATTATCTTCTTCACCATCCTTTGTTCTCCTTTTCACCAAATTTCATCATAGTATCTCATTCAACTTTTAGTTTTCTAATAAAGTTCAATGACTCTTCTAGTGGTGTATATAATAGTATATCCACTATTAAATGGTTGATAATTTTATCCATTGGTTATTCTAGGTCTCATCTCATCATCTTCTCATATCAACTTTCTCATTTTTCTATAGAAAACACTTCATCTTCATCTTCTTCCTCGATTTGTTCTTCTAGTTTAATTTCTTCTATTTTATGGTTTCTTAATTGATTCACCATTGGATACCAATGGTGAGTTATGAGTCACCTTTCTAACCTAATGGTGGGTCAGTGACCAATCGCCATACCTCAATGGTAGATCTTTTGACCCACCATTAGACATCAAGGGTGGGTGTTTTTGCCCACCGTTGGACATAAAAGGTTGATCTTTTTACCCAACCTTGGACATAAATGGTGTTTCATTTTACTCATCATTTTTAATCACTAGTTAATTATTTTTAACCTGCGATTTTTGTCTTCTTCCTTATTGTACCATGTTTAGGCAGTAGATCCATCAAATTATTCCATATTATTTCATTTACAGTAGTTGTTTTATTTATGGTTGTAATTTTTTATTATTCTTTATCGTATAAATATATTATTTGTTAATTCACTTTGAATGTTTTTATTTTTTATTCTTTGAGATACAAATAATTTGAATTAGATCATTTAAGATTCAATGAGAGTTATTTACACTACAATCAACTACTATAGTTATTTCTTTATAATTTAAGATGTTTTTATTTTCCTAGTAGATGTTTTTATTTATTTATGAAGATGATTTCATATTTTAATTTTATAATATTTATTCTTGTCTATTTTCATTTAGTTTTTCATCTTTTGGAATAAGGTTGATTAACCTCCAATAGGAATTCTTCATCCCTTAGATCGTATTCAGTACAGTTTATTCTATTTTATTTCTTTATTCCATTTTCAGAATATTATTTAATATTTTGTATCATCTAATTCTTCATAAATATTTTTTTTCTCAATTACTATTCTTTATTCTGGTAGAAGCTTTCTTCTTTCTCCAACTCCCTTCTTCATTTGGTTTTTTATAAGTTTATACATGTTGTTTAATGTTTTTTTGTATATTATTAATTGGTTTATATATCTATTGATTTTTCCTAATGATTGGAAATTTTATTAATGAGCCACCATTGTATTTTCTCAATGGTAGGTCATGATTCATTGCTGGACATTTTCAACGGTGAGTTAAGAATCACCATTGGACACCCAATGGTGTAAAAACATTTATTGCCTCTCTTGAATCCTTTGGTTTCTAAGATTCATGGAATAAATTTTTTATTGGTTAATTATTTTTATTTTTTCTTTAAAAATGGAATGGTAGGTCATGATATTTCTTTACACCATTGAACATTTTCAGAGGTGGGTCATGAGTTATCATTCTCTATTCCAAAAGTATGTCAATAACCCGCCTTTATTTAAAAAAATTACCTTATTTTCAATTGATTTTATTAAAATAATTCATTTGTTATATTTTTTAATATTTTATATTGAAATATAATTGAAACAATATGAAAAATATAATTGTAACATTATTTTCATGAACACTAAACATGACAAAGAAAATTAATATCATTCTTTGTTTTTAAAAAAATTATGTTGTCTTTATATTATGGAAGATTATATCATTAGTTCAATTGTTTATAATTATTAATTGTTTATAAATGATTTATTCAATATATTAATGGTTTTTCATTAATATTTAATGAAGAAATATAAAGATTGATTGTAATATTATATTATTTATTGAGGTTTTAACAGAAAAAGTTAACTGTCATAAGATTCTATTATTATGAACTAACAAGTGTCTTGTAGATATTGGACATGGGTATACTCTCAAAATCCATTTTTTAATGATTTGAGAGAATTATTCAAGGAATAAAAACTCATACCTATGTAGATAATTCATAGAGACAACTTGTGCTATATCCTTCACATTCGGATACTCTCAAAATCATTCATGAACTTATACAACTTTTTTATTCTAACTATGATCACCAAATGACTCCATCTCTGAAATATTTTCCATCCATGGGATCAATGAGCATCCATCTTAAACTTATTTTCCATTTTGATAATATTTTGTTTTCCCTGTATCTATTTTGTTTATGTAATATTTATTTCTTCTATTTTTATTTCTTGTATATTGTTTATGCTTTTCCCATAAATATTTGGTCTTTAACTTTATCTAGTTCTTCTACCACCTAAAAGGAAGTTTGGTTTGAGATTCATGATCAAAAGTCAGGACACATACTAGGTTGAGTCTCCTGTGAAAATATTGGTGTGTTCCTCTGGGTTGTTTAAAAGGAAATGTCGGTAATAAGTTTCTCACGCATTTAAAAGTGAGGTTTTTAGTGGGTACTAGTCTCCTTGAGGAGTAGAGAATATTGAAAAGTTTAATAGGATCTTGGTGATCTCAACCACTATAAATCTCTATGTTCTTTTATTTTTATTTCTACTCCAACTCAACTCATGAACACTTCAATCACTACTATTTAATATTTTATAATCTCTGATTGTTTTTTCTATTAATTTTTAAAATGAATATCCCCATCCCCCTATAGTCATATTTTCTATCAATAATGATCCAAAAATTATAATCATAGATTGGTAAATAGCTCAGTTGTTCTGATATCCAATAATTGGTATCATAGCCAAGTCCCTCATATGTTAGTTTTTGTATGTTTTAATCTAATATCAAACTGTAAATATAAAAACATTATTTATGATAGGTTAGTTATTCTGATGCTTATTATTTTGAATATTATTCAAAACCATATCCTAGACTTAATAGTATGAGGAACAAAAGAATTTTTTTTAGATGGAAGTTATCAATTCCAGTGATTTCTAGATTCCACCAAAACAATTATTCTTTAATGGGAGTTACTATAGATACTATAAATATTGAATGGAAAACTACTTAAAACTACATTGTTTGGATCATTGTAATATCATAGAAAAGACATATGTGCTACCTAAATTTGATTCAGAGACACTTTTAGGTAATGACATGATAAAATATTTTTTTAATTACAGAGTTAAAAATATTTTTTACTATGATATAAGTAGAAGATTATATAGTAATGTTTCTGCTTGTAAGATATCCTATGACATATGATGGATATAGAAATTGACTCATTATTAAACTGAAAATCTAAAGATGAAAAATCTAGGAATTCTCTGAGAAGAATATCAGAAAATCAAGATAAGAGATGAAGAATCTATAAGCCAGATGTTCCATCAGTTCACAAGTATTACCAATGTAATGAGGGATCTTGTAGAGGTCTTAGAAAACACTAATCAAGTGAAAATAGTACTGAGGGATCTTCCAAAATTATTTCATTCTAGTGAAGTGGCCATTTATAAGAGTAATAATTTTAAATAAAATACTTTATATGAACTAATAGGTTCTTTTCTATAGTATGAGTTAGAACTAAAGAATATTGTTGATGATGAGCACACAAGGAGAAAAGTTATTGCATTTAAATCTAATTTAATTGATACTTCTAATGCCTCTAATTCTGAGTTCCAGGAAAGTGAAAATGGGATGGTTAACTTTAGAAATAAACTTTTCAAATTTATGAAAATAAATGTTGGGGAGAGACAGTTTGGAAGGAAGAATGAGAAGGATTACAATAAAGGTAATTCAAGTTAGAATAATTTTTTTTCATAGAAGAAATATTGTGTGTCTATGAATAAAGGTCACATCAGGCCTGAATTCTCCAAACTCAAGCACTCAAAGAATTAAAAAAGACAAAATGAGGAAATAAAAAACAAGCTTTGTTTGTAGGATGGGACTACTCAGACTGCTCGGACTCAAGTAGTGACTCTATAAGTGAAAAGTAAATAGGTAACCTTGATAAAGGGTATTACATGTGAGGTAAATGATTCTATTTTTAATCAGTTAATAAACCCACCAAATATTGATAATAATGAAATATCTCAAAATGAAAATGATATTGATTCCAATTCTAATTATGATTCTGAATCTAATAATTCTTAGGTTACACAGTCTATTAAAGAAAATAAAGAATTTAAGAATTATAGTTTCAAAATGATTGAAATATATAAATAATTTAAATGTAAAAATAAGAAGTTAGTAAATGATCATGAAAAAATAAAAAGGGAATGTTAAAATGTGAATATCATTTATTTCCAAAATGAGGAATATAAAAGGAATTGTGATTATAAGATTTTGAAACAAAAAAATGAAAATGAAAAACCTAAATACTTTTTGGATATAAATGATAAATATTAGGATAGTATATTTAATTTAATTTTGTATTATCTAACTAATCTAGAAAATAAATGTAAGAAATTGAAATAAGAAAATAAAAAATTATGGAACATAGATTCTAGGTCCAATGAAAAATTATTTACATATTTAGAAACTTTTAAAAAGAAGAATATGGTTTTAATGTGATTGGGGTCCAAGTCTAGTGGTTAAGGCTACCCATAATCATACAAAAAGCAGGGTTTAATCCCTAGAAGCCTCAATATTTGGGTATTTATGGGAATTTTGGTGATGTGTGGTGTGGGGGTTCTAGCGGCTAGGTGCTTTAGGTGAGGGGTGTCTCCAATGGCTCGATGGGACTCTAAGGAGGCATGATTCAGTGACCACTAGTGCAGAAATGGTGTGAGGTGTGTAGCTGTGGGATTTAGTGATGGTCGGGGCAATGGTGTCCCCAGTGCATGGAAAGGCGAGCGGTGGCTTGATAGGGTAAAGAAGAGGGGTTCTATTACTAGTGAGATAGTGTCAGATAGTGATGGTTGGTGATAATTCAGTGATGGGACTTCTTAAATAGAGATAGTAGTGTTCAATGGATGATGCCGATGCAGGGGTGGTTTGATAGAAATATGAAATATTTGAAGAAAATTTATGGTTATATATTCATATGTGGTCCCATATGAAGTAAGATCAAGAGAAACCACCACAAAAAATGTAATAAAAATTAGATGAATGAGAGGGCATGAATTTGTCATCATTACTTATACCCATGAATTCCTACATGGTGATTTCTTACTGAGCTCGTTATAGGTTGGATCTTTGGGAAAAAATTAAAGAATCACCTAGGTGGGATTTTTTTGGGTGTCTATTCTTAGGGCATGTAATGTCTATGTATTAGGGATTTATACATCTAGGTCTATAGATCTTGTAAAAAGGTAACCCCTAAATCATTAAAAGGGGTTATCCAAAATTAATAAAAAAAAGTTCTTCAGGAATTCAAAAGAATATGGTTCTGAAAACTAAAGTTTTTAATCTTAAAGAGTAATTTTATACTTTTTTAAATGGTAAACAATAATATTATAAAATTGTGTCATTAATGAGACTAAACACCAATAAAAATTGTTTTGGATATAACTCTATTAATCTAATATTAAATAAGACTAATTTTTTTAGAATTTCAAAAGGAAGTACTTTAGTTGTTAATTTATTTAAATGTATAATGTAAGGGAATTATACCAATGAATGGACAATGTAATTCACTTAATCTTTTTTTCATTCTAGAACTACTTTATCTCACAATTTATATTCAGAATCACCATTAAAAAAATGTTTCAAATATGTTTGGGTGGTCAAAAGACCGTCTGATTAGTTCCTAGTAGCATGGGTACCATATGGATTCAATTAAAATCCTATTGTACCTAAGATGGACACCATGCCTACATAAATATTATTTTTATTAATAAGAATTGATTCTATCTACTGTAATGTAATTTAATATGTTGGAATACAATATATCTAATATCTTTTTAATGATCTTTTTTTTCTGATTCAAGGCATGCGCATTAATTTTAGTCTAATTTTTATTTTGTATGTAAAATTATTAAAGTTTGCATAGTTAAAGATTAAATTATGAATATTTTGATTATATGATTTATTTCACATAACGAGTTTTAACAATATTGATTTTTCTATCTTTAATGATTCAGGTATTTAGGGGAGTTTATCCCTTGTTTGTTAATTGAAATAATATATTATAATGTAAGTTCAAAATAAATATTTAATAAATTAGTTTGTGCATACTTAAATTCCTTAGTCTGTTTGAAATAATTTGTTCAAAACTGATCTAGGGAATTCTTTTATACTCTTCCAAATAAATTATGTGTTTTATAATAATTATGAATTATTTATACAATAAATTTATTTAAAAATTGATTTAATTTTGATAATAAGATTTAATTTTTTTATATGTTTTTAATCTTATACTTTTATGATTAAACTAAAAGTGTGTTTATTTCTTTTTTTTAATTATTAATGAAAAGGAACTATTCATTTATTTTGGAAGAATATTTTGATATTTGTCTCTTCATTGAAATAATTTTTGTTTGTTCATTGAATATATATTTTTTTCACATTAACATGTAAGAAAGTTGACTTTTTTATTTTATATAAATGTTCATTTTAGATAAATTCTCATCACTTTGATTATATGTTTATTAGTTCATATTATTTAAAATTGTAACTTTTAAAAAATTTACCCAGTTTTAATTCATTATTTATTTTGTTTACTATAACATATTGTTTTACTCTTATAAAAACAAATTTACTCTGTTAATTTTACAGTTGTTTTTTATTAAAAAGGGATTCTTCTTTATATAATAAATTTATAATATTCTTTTTGATAAATTCAAAAATGGGGTAGATTTTTTTGTGAATTTAATAAAAGAAACTTTTATTTACAAAAAGGGGCAGTTTGTCAATATTTTAATTTCTTTAATTACTTTAACAGTTTAATTTTTTTTGATAAATTACTCTCAATCACCATTTATTAAATAATCTTATTATATTGTATGTGTTTTAATTAACACTATAAAATTTTTCAGTGTCTTAATTAATCGCCACTTTTTTAATTACATGTATTTAATTAGCTTAGAAGATTTTCAACTGTTTTAAATACTCAAGTGATTTTAAAAGTTAATTACTTTTTAATTACATATTAGTATAATGTTATTATTTTTTGTTTAATTATTATATAGTGTTTATTATTGTTTTTTTAGTTTAAATTTGTAAAAGAAAAAAATATTGGTCATCCTTGTGTGCAACTTAGGCTAGCTCTCAACCACATAGAGGACCCATTGAGTGAAACCCATGGGAAATCCCGCTAAAGGAATCATAAAAAGAGGCTAGAGTTATGGGTGTTCATATCGCACACACCATGCATGTAGGATCATATATAAGGCCTATAGTGCACACCTGCGGGTGCATTGATTTTTCTAGGTTTTCAACAGGGTCATAGCCCCCACATGTATTATTGTATTAAACTGAAGTGAGGATCAACATGTTCTAGATGATATATCACTTGGTCACCCCTTTTTCAATTTAATATTGGATTAAATATGATTTTTTACTATTCACTTGAGTTTAAAATATCAGATATAATGTGGCCATAGGGTATATTCTTCATGATCCGTTTAATCTATTTTAAAAATCCCACACATTATTTTAGATTTCCCACGCCTCACTGTTCAATTTTTATGATCTTTTTTTCATCCTTTTTTCTCTAGTTTATGAAATTTCTTCACATTATCTCATTAAATTTTTGGTTTTATTTTCAATTTCGATGACTCTTCTGGTGGTTTCTATGCTATCAATGCTTCAATTAAACGGTGGGTAATTTTATCCACTGGTTGTTCTTGGTCTCAGATCACCTTTTTCTCATGTCTTCTTTCATGTTTTTCTATAGTAATAATTTCATCTTCATATTCTTTTTTGTTTTTTTATTCCAATTCGAATTCTCCTCTTTGATGGATTATCAATTGAGTAACTATTTGATTCCAATGGTGAGTCACAATTTAGTGTTGGAACCCAACAGTAGTACAGTAACCTACCATCAGACTTTAATGGTGTGTCTTTTTACAAACTGTTGGACATCAATTGTGGGTATTTTTACCCACTATTAGAAATCAACTATGGGTATTTTTACCCACTATTAGACTTCAATGATGGTTAATTTTACACACCATTAGTCATCAATGGTGGGTTATTATTTACCCACCCTTTTTTTCTTTCTTCTTGTTATACCATTTTTTGGTTGTTTCTCCATAGAGTTATTCTATATTATTTTGGATTTAGTAGTTTTTTTATTTCTAGTTGTTGTTTTTTTATTATTTTTTATCCAAATAATATCTTATATGTAAATTCAATTTTTTTGGTTTTTTTATCTTATTTGATATATATATACTTTGTAGTAGATCATCCATGGTCCAACAGAAGTTATTTCCTCTTCTATCAAGTGATGTGGTTATTTTTTTATGTTTTAATGTGTTTTTTTAAGAAGTATATTTTTTATTTTTGTTTGAAGATAATATCATATATTAATTATAGTAGATTTATACCTTTCTATTTTCATTCTATATTTTATATTCTAGTAGAAGGTTGATTATGCTCCCACAATAGATTTTTATCCTTGCAATCGGATGTAGTGGAGTTTCTTCAGTTTTGTTTTTTTTTCTTCTTTCATTAGAATATTATTTTATATATTGTATAATCCTTTTCTTCATCAATATATTTTTAATCAATATTTATTCCTTATGCTGGATTGATCTTAATTCTTGATCCATATCCCTTTTTTACTTATTTTTTAGTAAATTTCTACTTTTTATTTGATGTGTTTTAATATTTTATTGATTGATTTATTAATCTATTTATTTTTCATGATTATTGGAAATTTTTTCAATGATACACAATTGGATTCTAACAATGGTAGGTAATGAGTCACCACTGGACATTTCCATTGGTGAATCATGAGTCACCGTTGGACACCCAATGGTTATAAACCCTCTTGAAACCTTTGGTTTCTAAAATGCATAGAATAAAAAGTTTTGATTAATTATTTTTATTTTTTATTTAAAAATGGAATGTTATGTTATTCTCTACTTTTAAACCATTTAAAATTTTTATCAGTGGGTTATGAGTCACTATTCTTTATTACAATTTTTGGTCAATGACCCACCATTAGTTAATAAAAATTTAAACAAAAATTATTACTTATTTTCAAATGATATTATTAAAATAATTCTTTTGTAATATGTTTTATTATTTTATGTTAAAATAGAATTGAAACAATGGGTAAAAAATAATTGTAACATTATTTTCATGAACACTCACACATGCAGAATAAAATTCATATGATTCTCTATTTTTGCAAACATTATACTTTATTTATATTCAAGAAGAATATATCTTTATTTCAATTATTTATCAATTGTAATTGTTTATAAATGATTTAATCAATATATTAACTATTTTATATTAATATTTAATGAATAAATATAATCCCCTATTGTAATTCAATATTATTCAAAGAGGCTTAACGGTCATAATATTCTATTATTATGCACTAACAAGTGTCATGAAGATATTGGACACAGATACACTTCTAGAGGATCTTTGTTTTAATGATCTCATTGATTGATTAATGGAATAAAAAACACATACCAGTGAATATAATTTATATAGACAACTTGTGATAAATCTTCAAGAATCTGCTACTCTAAAAATCATTCACAAACTTCTGCAACTTCTATATTCTTTTTTTGATCACCAAAGCACTCCATCTTCATAATTTTTCCTTCCAAGTGATCAATGATCATCATGCTTAAACTTCTTCCACATATTGATCATCTTTTATTTTCAATGTATCTATTTCATTCATGTAATATATATTTCTTCAATTTTATTTCTTGTGTCTAGTTTATGTTATTCCCATAAAAATGTATTATTTCTCTTTCTTTGGTTATTTTACCACCCAAAAGGAATTTTGGGTTGTGAAACCTGAACAAATGTCCGGATACAAACTAGTTTGTGTCTCTAGTAAAAAGAATGGTTTGTACCTCTATGTTATTTAAAATTAAATTTCTATAATAATGTTATCACACCATTAATAGTGAGATTATCTGTGGGTACCGGTCTCCAAGAGGAGTAGAGGATAATGATGAGTGGACTAGGATCTTAGTGATCTGAACTACTGTAAATCCTTCAAATATTTTATTTGTATTTCCACTGCAACTCAACCCATGAACAGTGAACTCACTATTGTTTAATATTTTATAATCTACTATATTTTCAATTAATTTTTTAATTTACTATTCACCTCCCCCCCCCCCCTCTTTTCATGTTTTCCATCAATAACTATCCAAAAATCGGTATCAATGATTCCTAAATAGCTATATGGCTCTGATGTCTAACAATTGGTATCAGATCAAAGTCTCTGATAGGTAATGATATCAAACCTTAATTATCAAAACCTTATTTTGGATAGGCTATCAACTTTTCTTCTTATTATTTTGAACTCTAGGTTAACCCAAGTCCTAGACATAAGGTTATAAAGAAAAAAATATATGTTTTCTTATAAGATGGTAGGTATCAATGCCAATAATGGATGGATTCCATATAATCCACTATTCTTTGATGGGGGTGACTATGGCTACTGGAAAGATAGAATGGAATCCTAATTAAAATAACTTATTTTGGATCACTAGAATATCATAGAAAATCTATATGTTCTAACTAAAAATGATCTAAAGACACAGGTAGGTATCAAATGGATAAAATATGTTTTAAATTATAATGTTAAAAATATTTTGTATTGTACTATAAGTAGAAGTGTCTACAGACATTTTTTATCTTGTAAGACAGCCCATGAAAATTGTAGGATACTACAAGTGACAAATTATGGCATTGAAAAGATGAGGAGAAAAGGCTAGGAATTATTCAAGAGGAATACCAACACTTCAATATGGAGATGAAGAATTTGTAAATGTGATGTTCCATCAATTCATAAGTATTACCAATGGAATTATTTCACTTAGAGAGACCTTGGACAACACTGCTCAAGTCTGAAGAGTACTAAAGGATATTATAAAAATATGTAGTGATAATAAAGTTTCCATCGACGAAAGTAATAATTTTAAGGAATATAGTTAAGATGAACTAATAGGCTCTATGTTTTAGTATGAGTTAAAACTAAAGAATATTATTTATGAGGAGTCCACACGAAGAAAAGTAATTGCATTTAAATATAATTTAATTGATAATTATAAGGCCTTTGATTCTGAGTTCCATTAAAGTAAAAATTAGGTGGCTCAATTTAGCAAGAATCTTTTCAAATTTATTAAAAGAAATAGGGTAAAGAGACATTTTGGAAGGAAAAATGAAAAGTATTACAAGAAATTTAAATAAAGTAAGAATAAAGATGTTTCAGATCTAATATGTTAATTGTGTAGGAATAGAGCTCAAATCAAACCAAATTACCCAAAACTCAATAACTAAAATAAGTAAAATGAAAATTGGAGGAAATAAAAACAAGTTTTATAAGGAGTATGGGATAGCTCAGATAGATCGGACTCAAGCAGTGACTCTAGAAGTGAAAAGTAAATAGGTAACCTTGCACTAATGGGTATTAAATGAGAGGAAAATTATTATCTTTTTACGTGGTTAATAACTCCTTCTAATGTTGATCATAATTTAAAATATAAAAATGAAAATTATACTAATTCTAATCATGATTATAATTTTGATAATTATATAGTTAAATATTTACTTAAACATAATGAAGAATTGAAGAATGAAATTTTAAAAATGTTTGAAAAATATAAAGAATTTATTTGTAAAAAATTAGAAGTTAGTCGATGATAATGAAAAAATGAAAAGATAATGTGAAAATTTGAATATCATTATTTCCCAGAATGATGTATATAAAATGATTTGTGATTATGATATTTTGAAACTAAAAAAATAAAATGAAAGACATAAAGAATTTTTGGATATAAATGATAAATATCAGGATATAATATTTAATTTATTTTTGGATGGACTAACTAAGATAGAAAATAAATGTAATAAATTAAAATAAAAAAATAAAAAATTAAGGAACACAACTTCTGTATTAGATAAAAAAGTATTAATAGATTTAGAAATAGTTCAAAAGGAGATTATGGTTTTGAAAAATTAATTTTTTAATCTAAAAGAGAAATTATCTGATTTTGTAAAAAGTAAACAATAATATGATAAAATGATGTCTCTAATGAAACTAAACACTGATAAAAATGGTTTTGGATATAATAGTATTACTCAATGTATAAATAAGACTAAAATTATTAAAAGTTTATAAGAAAGTATTTCTATTGTAACATGATTTAAATATAGAATCAATGGAATTATTCCAAGGAATTATTAATGAGATTCACTCAATATTTTGGTTATACTAGAACTTTTTTATCTAAACTTTTTTATTCAGATTCACCAAGAAACAAATGTTTGAAATCTTTTTGTGTATTCAAAATACCTTCTGATTAATTCATGATATCATGCTTTCCAAAAGGATGTTATTCAAATCATATTGTACCTAAGCTGGTCACCATCCCTAGATAAATATTATTTATGTTAACCAGTATTCATTCAATCTACTTTAATATAATTTCATATATTGGAATACAAGATATCGAATATCTTTTTAATAATTATATTATTTTTTATTTGATTCATAGTTATTAATTTATATCTATTTATTCTTTATCAAGTAACATTTTTTTTATAAAGTTAAAAATTATGTTCTAACTATGAAAATTATATGATTCATTTTCTATAAATATTTTTAATAGTATTTATTTCTCTATATTTAATGTTTCATTAATTTAGTAGGAGTTATCCATTGTTTTTTAATTGAAATAATTTATTTCAATGTGTAACGACCCGTGTTTTGAGACAAGGTAAGATTTTAATAGAATTTAAATTTTTACATTTTATGGATGGGATGCTCTTTAAACCATGATTCATAATGTAATTCCGATATTTTTAATTCTTCAATGTGTTGTTTTTGGACTTGGTTAAAATCCCAAGGTGTTCCCGAGGTGACTCATTAAGTTTTGGGAGTATCAGACCAGAAAATAATAGGTTTGGGTAGTTTAAATAGAGTGCATGGTTTTTTGAAACCATGTATCCCCCAAAAGTAAATTGTGCGACCTGAACTAGAGGTGAAACTGTTATCACATGTGTTTCACATAGTTTATACAAACCATGAACCTAGAACATATAGTTAGTTCCACTTAGGAAATTCTTATTCATTATCCATAACATGTTTGGAACACAGTTAGAGTAAGTTGTATGGAAAAACTATGTGAGGTAGAGTTCCTAAGTAGTAGGAGCCACATGGTTGATGCATGGTCTGAAAAACCATCCAACCAAACTATGTAACATGGTTTTGACGGTAAAATGACATTTTTCCCTTAATTGGTTTTAAAATATTTTTTATTTCTTCTTCCTCTAGCTATGTGAATCTCTCCTCCTATCCCATGTGCATCATGGATTCCTCACCCTCCCTATTCTTGGGATCATGATAACTCATGATTTTGAACTCTGAACCAAACATCATCAGTCTCTATGGATCTGAATCGATAAGCTCTCAATTCCTTTTGAGTGTTTCTATATTTAATATTCTCTAGACCAAGTTATCATGGTGAAAGATCATTTTCCCTCTTTTCTCAGAAAAAGTTTGTTTTTTCATTTTCCTCCAAAATGGAAGGAATGAAACCTCGATATTGGATGATTTAATCATCATAGGCACAAGGTAGGTGGTATGAAACTTTTTTACATATTTTTCAAGGAATTTTAAATAATTTTGGTGTGTCATGCACCTTCCTTTTTGTGTGTGTCCCTATAATTTTTTATTGATTATAAATTCATCTACGCACCATGTATTTCACTTGATGAGTGTTATTTGGTCAATAAAGAAAGGTAACATTTATGAAGGACACCCCATGGGTGTACCACCTTTAATGGGACCTTTGTAATTTATTCAATTTTTCTACAAGAAAACTCCTATGGCTTCATCTTGACTTATTAATGTGGTTTCCCCTTTTAACCAATTTTCTAATTGATAAAAGAACCTCCTAAGATCTATGTTAAAAAATTGGGTTTGTTTTTTCATTTTTTGGTAGTTTTTAAAAAATTCCTCTTAAATATGAATTGAGTTATGACTCTTGTTTTGATACTTAATTGTGATAATTGAATTGTCTGATAAACAATTTCATGTTTTATAATTATACCCCTTTGATGGGGTGAGTGGTATTAAAAATTAAAAAAGTGATGTTTAGTGAATTTATTTTAAGGAATTTATGGTTTTCCATTTCTTTTATTAAGGTTAGACACATGGAATTTGTTTTACATGGAAAGGTTTTTTTATTCCACAATAGAGTTTCCCTCTTTAGATATAAATGTTTATCTAGACCAAGACACCTCCAAAGTGCTTATCCTAACTTATGAATGGAATTTCCATATAGGTAATTTCCCTATTTTACCAAGTTACCTTCTAAGTTCCTCATTGGACCTTGATAAAGGAATTTACACATTTCGTTTAACCAAATGGAAAGTATTAATGTGAATATATTTCTCATGATGTATTTCTCTACTTGAATGTAATAAATGGTTTAAATTAAAATGGAATTGAATTGGGTGGTATGACCATACCTCTTGTTATAGTTAAATAAGCATGGATTATGTAAATTATTATATTTTGGATTCTCTAAGATGTAATTGGGATTAATAAATGTAATGAATAAGAGGTACTAGATCATGTATATTTATTATAAATTTGATTATGCCTTAATATAGGTTGTGTAATAATGGAAAGTGTTATGTTGAGCATGACAATATCACACTCCATTATATCGAGTATTAAGAATGATGTCTCACACCAGTGATACTATATGGATGGAAAGCATCACATGCCACATCCCCTGTTGAGTGTTGGCATGTTGGAACACTCAATACATCGAGTGTTGACATGATGGAACACTCACCATATTGAGTGATAATCATGACGTCTCACACTCATTATGAGATATATGGAATGTACCCTATTTTTGGAGCTTATAGCCTCATTCATACTGGTTATGGATTCTTGAGTTATGCCCTATTCTATCCAGAACCTAGTATTCTAGGTATACGGCCACTTATGTATGCACGTACGTGGTCCATATATGTGGATGCACTATAAAACAATAATATGTATATATTATTACTATATACATATGGTTACTTTTTAGACACTCTTTCAATCCATTATCCAAAGTAGGTAGAGCCTCCTTGTGTCCTTATGGAACCTATGTGAGCTACTATTTATTTATTTTAGTTCTATTTATTATTATTTATATCCATACACAGCATTTGTTATATTCCCTGACTAGATTTAGTTTTATACATTGGGTGTGGTATCCTAATGGGATTTTTAATTCACATTCTTCTCATACCGCCATTACACTGGGGTACCTGAGTAGATCTTAGGTTCATAAGACCATGGATGATTTCTTGTGTTTTTATGCTTGCACCTGGGAGTTAGGATCATAGAACTATGTTGGAGCTCAGGATGCCTGTTGTGTTCTCCCTTATAGATTTTACTTCTTTTATTATATCATGTACTATAATGTATCTTATATCCTATTGTATGTCTAATTTTTTAGATTATATATCATCATTTGAACATGAATGAATTGTTCTATATTGATTTCGGCCATCTTTTTTATATTGTTTGTATTATTCTTCTACTTCTTTGTCTTTAATTTATTACTGCTTCTGCTATTGTTTCTTTATTTAATATACCCTTATGATACTCTGATATGATAGTATCTTCTCCCCACTATCACCTCCCCATACCCTCATTGCTAGTCATAAACCTCTATAATATGGGGAGACGTTCATAAGGCCATGTGACCCACCGGTTCGGCTGTCGTTTTAGTGGTGAGTTGGGATGTGATGTTATAAATTGGTATCCTGGCCTTTCTTTTTTTTCTTTGTCTTACTATTTTGGGATGGTAGATAGGAAACTAGGAATGTTTTGGCACTTGGTAAATAGTCATGTTTAGGATTAATCACCCCACCCATGGGGGAAAATCCAATTGGCTAGGGATGGGATAATTGTTCATGTTGTTTGAAATTATAGTTGATTATGATTTCAACTTGAGTGATTTATGTAATTTATACTAATTATTGATTTATGGATTTATGGTATTTTTTACATGGCCTTTTATGAAAAGAATAAAGCATTACGTGCATCATTATAGGCACATAGAAACTCACATTCCTTATATATGACATTCTGTATAGATTCAATTATAGATTACTAGCTGATTTGATTATGCTCCTTGAGTGATATGTTGTGCTTTTGTTTCCTTAAGCGTGTCTTCTTATATAACATGTTTAGGTGGTTATATTCCATGTATCATATTTATCTTGAATTTTTTTTTGTGTTTACAGTTTGTGATAACATGCCTAGTTTGTTTTTTAATATATGATTGGATGCATGGGATGAATGTATTGGTTTCTATTAAACAGGAACCATTTTTTAGTTGTAAGGTGTATGGGAACCTCATAATTGAGAAATGGTAACCCATGTATTTGAACCATATTTTGAGATTTCTATATATGTCTTTAGGCTATTGTTAAATTGTAAATTTTTCTAAAGTTCAAACTTTAAAATTGAATTAGTTTGATTAAATGGGAGGTATTATATGGTCTATAAAGTGTATGAGCTCTGTATAAATTAGAGATGGAAACCCATAAAATCAAATAGTTATATATGGCCATGATATATTTTGAAATGGTTGAAATGTAAAAGTTGGTTAATTTAAATCTAAACTGAATTGGATACCTTATTAAGTCTTGTACATATATAACTCAGACATAATGAATTATATGATTGACCTTATAAATTCATAAATAGAACCATGTAGCTCATTTAATGCATGTATCTTATGATTTAACCCTCTATGGGTCTTTTGGAATCATTGATAATTAATCAACTGTTATTGGGTTGCATTCTTATGAACCCAGGTTAGCTTAGTGGGACCCTTATAGGTCACCTTACCAGTTACAAAGTGATTTTGTTTTGTCATTAGTACTTGATGTTTTTTTTAAATCATTTCAATGTTTAAATATTGAATTTGAATTAATGTAATGACTTAAAATGGAACCTTATGTGGTATCCTTATATTAAACCATCATGTTACAGTAGTTTAAGTTTTTCTTTAAGTAGCCTTGGAATGGAAATGTGAGTATTTTCCATAGACCTTTATCCATTATCAATGGCTTAAATGATAGGTGTAGGGCCTAGTGAAATATATTTTTTGTGACCTGGTGATAGGTCTGACTCTTATGTTTTGGTATGGGTATATCCTGAGGTATGTAGCACCCATAGAGCTTAAATTTATTTCTAAATATCATGAGTTTTCTGGCGTATGGTTCCATTCGGGTGTCATTGTCCCTAGTAGGACTCTTAGTTTCAAAAGGACACCCTTATTTAGATTGGTGGTTTTTTTATACTTGACCCTTCTTATGGGTATGTGAATCAAGTAAATATTGGTTTCAGTAGGTTAGACATGTCGAGGGAATGGTCGGTTGTTTATTCACCCTTGTGTCCCTATTTCGTTTTCCTTGGGAGACTTGTTAGGTTGTCAGTCTATTTTATAGTCATATTTGATAGGTTTACTTTGAGCTATATTTATATACATTTCATTAGATACTTGAATTCATGGGGCTGAAAGTCCTATGGATAACATCCTGAATGTGTTGTTGGATCATGTAAACTCAAGGTAGTATAAATTGATATACATGGTACTATTGAGTTTATAAATGATGTAATAAACTTGTTTAGTTAGGTTTAATCATCGAGATTTGATATTTTTAGTATGTTCTCATGTGATCTTAAAAGTATATTGACTTGGGCATTATAAGAATCAAGTTTTTCCCAATGCTCGAATGACTTTTCAAGAGGATCGGGTGTTTTGACACACCGGTCAGTTTGGTTCTGAATATCATGCCAAATTATCTAACATTGTGAGTGTGACTCAAAGGAGTGTCACACAGGTGTTATGTTGAATCTGATATAATGTGATTATGAGAGTCTGGTCTATATATTCTTTTTAAATACTAGAACACTCCTAAGGTGGGAATCATCATATATATTCTAGTGTTTATGTGTCAGTTATTTCTTGGAAGCATGGAGTTGAAGTGGTAGGTTGTGTATTCAACCTTAAGAAACACTGTTGGACTTGGGTGGTCTTTGGTGGTAAAGTTTGAACAATCACATAATGTCTTGGGTGGTAGAGGAATCGTGGTTTGATTAGTGATAATGAGTCTATAAGTAAAGTTGATCTTCCTTCATGGAGTCGACTAGTAGTGTTTCAACTAACTTTCTTTTAATCTTCTTTGTATACTCTTAGTGTCATTTCCTAAAAGATATGATTATGACCCCTATCATGAAATATCCCTTGAATCACTAAGGGAGTGTCGGTTGGAAACTGAGATAAAACTTTCAAATGTACTTTTGTTTCAATAAACATGCTTTACCAGAGTTTCATGTTCGATGTGTGGTTTTTTATCGGTCCATGGTCAGTCATGGGTGATACCTGTATTCTCATGTAGGAATTCCTAGGATGGACTCTTGGACTATAGTCATTTTCTTATGACTTGACCAGCAGGCGGATGATACTCTAAGATCAGTAAATGATCGAATGTGTACTTCTTGTCCTTGTACCGGTTTCCCTTATGTAATCATCTAGTATGGAATACCTTGGGTCAATTCATTATACTCTAGTTTAAATGAATCTTATGTTATCCATGTAAGATCTGAACTTTTGTTGGAGATGTCTCAGGCTTGATTTTAGTTAACCTTCTGACATTGTTTGCGTACATTTTGTTTGGATTTTGACTTGAAGATTTTTTGGGTGAAATTTGTGAAAATTGGAAGGGATAAGGGTAGTGAACGATTGGTGCATAGTTTCCCCTAAACTAGTGACCCATCCTAGAAAATCATGAAACCCCAGACATAGGGTAATTTCATGGTTGGCGGATAGTTTGTAAAACTGTACACCCTTATAGGAATAATCTTGCACCCCAATAATAGTGGTGCACATTTCAGTCACACGGTTAAGGAAAATGGTGTTCCCCTTCCCATCTAACCATGAACGACAATTTAAATCACCTGAAAATTAGTTTTGGTTAGGTCTAAAAGGGGCCTAGATACCCTGAGAGGGGGTGAATCAGGGTATGGATATTCTTTCCAAAATTTGTTCATGCCCCACTGGATATTGAACGCTTTATTACAAGGGTCACTTTTTCACTTTAGTGTTAATTTTGATCTTATTATTTCCTTCTTTATCTAATGATGATGCTTTGAATGTAATATAGGAGAGCAAACACACAAACACGCAGATTTTTACTTGGATCATCCTCACTGGGCTACATCCAAGGAGCATAAAATGACAATGTGGTGATGTACCAAATACACTAAATCTCACTGCCAATTACATGGTTCATTCTAGATCACTTATATTCCTAGTATCACTACCTTTACAAGATTTAGGTTTTTCTCACTAAATTCCCAAGAATCATTCCCTATGTCCCTTTCTCTGGTTCACTGCCAATTGAAAGGATCGCCAACTTCCTCTTCCTTTGCTCACTGCTCTTTAAAGGAATTCAAACACAATTTATAGACTTTTAGGTCCCTTAATTATATTTAATGAATACATCCTCAGTTATAGATAGATGCTCTGTTGAATTTTCACTTTCATAAACTGATGGATACCAATTTACCACATATTTACTGGGAAATTCCTTCTAAACAAATTTCATGATGCTCACTGCCTTTGCGAAGCTCCACTTTCGCAAAGCTCACATGGAATTCACAAAGTTCATTCCTTTAGTGAAGCTCACTTAGCCTTCATGAAGCACACCACTTTCGCGAAGCTCAACTAGCCTTCTCAAACCTCCTCTCTTTTTTTAAATCTTACTTGTCCTTCAAAATTTTCATTACCTTCAAGATGCTCAGAACATTCATTTGTATTATAAACTTCGCTAACTAATTCAGATACCACCTTCATGAAACACCATTGTGAATCCAGATACTTAAGATCTTTATTAAGTCTCACTACTATTCTTAAAGGAGTTGAGGAATATTTATAGGCGGTTCCCACAAATTCCAGAACCTTCATACCACATCAACACCATTTAGTGGAGCTCCCTTATTTCCTTCATGATGCTCCCCTTTTCCCAAACCTCCATAGAAGTTTTTTATTTGTAGTGTTAATAGTAATCGCAAATACTTACTTCAAAACCTCATGTTGTTGTGATGCTCCACTCATGATGTTTTTCACCTTCTCTGTTCGTAATGCTTTCCATACTTGCAAATCTCGCCGTCAGTGTCTTCACGCCTTCATGAAAAACACTTTGTGAAGCCCATATTCTAGAAACTCATGACTTTTCCATATTTTCATTACCCCTTCAAGGAAATACATTTTTCATGATTCTATCCAAACTCAAAATTTTAGACCACAAAAATTTGGAAAACATTGGGAAATAGTGTCACCTTGTGTACGTAACTTTCTATACCGCTTCCATGACATCCATTCCTCTATCATGGATCTTTGTTAACATTTTGTTTCAATAATATCTATAGAATCCACAACTTACCATGGAAACTCTCTTTTTCAATATAAACAATCAACACAAAAATGCTACAATTTTACCTTGAGGGATTTTTTCCCAACAATCTCCCCCTTTGGGATTGTTGAAAACTCTTCACATTCCGATACATAATTGATGCCTCTTCCATATTTTACCAACATTAATTTCTTGTGATTCAAATAGTGATACAGGTTTACTCAATATATACTATAAGACCACATGATCCATGCTCATCATGAGAAAAAAAAGTGTAATATGAAAAGTTCATCGATGAATCACTTCATTCCAGAAACCATTCATATTATTTCATCACGAACTTCATCATGATATGTAACCATTGATTGATTAGATTTAGAATCAATAGATATAGTACTCCAACTCCTATCTCTCTTATTCCCCTCTCTTGTTGCTCCACCTATCAGCTTCTCCCCATGTCTTAACTAAGAAACTTTTACCCTTTTGACATCCACAATTTCTTTCCTTTTTTCAATGAACCTGAAGCTCACTTTGTTGTCTCTAACAGGGTAAAGAACACAGGTCATCAAATTGGGGAAAAACACACCACACCATAGGGATAGGGGGTCCCACATCCACACTTTCTCAAGTGTGTGGAGTCTACTAAACTCCAAGATCTAGTCGATGTCATTCAAATTCTTCTTTGGGTAAGTCCTTTGTCAAAATTTCTACAACCTGTTGTTCTATAGGTACATAATCCAACTTCAAAATCTCTTTCTCCACCATCTCCTTGATAAAATGATACTTTATTTCAATGTTATTTGTCCTTGAGTGATGGACTAAATTTTTTATAAGATGTATATCACTTGAATTATCATAATGGATTCTGATCGGAGACATCACTTCAACTCCCATATCATCAAGATGATTCTTCATCCACAATAACTATGTACATGGTTGAGTAGCCACAAAATATTTAGCTTCCAAGCTGCTCAATGAAATGCAATCTTGTTTCATGCTAAGACAATAAATACACAATCTACCAAGATGGAAATCAACTCATAACATTGATTTTCTATCATCTAGTGATCCAGAATAATCTTTATCTGTATATCCCAATAACTCTAACTGAGTTTTGTCATTATACATCAAAATGAAATCCATGATGCCCTTGATATACCTAAGTATTATTTTTACTGTAAGAATGTGTCTTTATTTGGGATTACTTTGATACCATACTTCTTGGTATATTAAAAAAACAATATCAGGTCTTATAATGTTCATGTACAGTAGACTACAAATTATTTTCCTAAATTCTATGACATTAACTGAATTGCCTTAATCATACCATGATAGTTTCCTCTAGGTAGCCACTTCAGTCGTAATCTCCTTGGAATTTTCCATTCTAAATATTCTTAAAACACCCTTATAATATTTAGATTGAGAAATTAATATTTTATTCTTTCCATGTGTGACCAGTACCATGATCCATTGATTACATTCATTGTTTAAATATAGATTGTAATCAACTCCACCATGCTATAAAACAAGTTTCTTCAAAAAATGATCTAGTTTTGAATACCATACTCTTGGTTCTTGCTTCAACCCATATAATTCCTTCTTCAACTGACAAACTCCATTCTCATATTCATGTATGATAAAACCACCTGGTTTTTCAATATACACTCCCTCTTTAATAACTCCATTCAAAAACACTGACTTGATTTCCATCCAGAAAACTTTGAACCACCTTTTCATTGATATGGCTAGGAATAATCTGATTGTATCTTTCCTTACAATAGGTGAAAATTTCTCATCATCATCGATACCATATATTTGGTAGTACCCTTTTTATACTAGTAATTCTTTATTTCAAATCATTGTTCCATATTCATTCATAGTACTATGAAAGACCCATTTATTCCCAAGATCATTCTTATCATTTGATATCAAAACAATCAAACATTTTTTATTATTCTCAATTTGGTCTAGATCTTTATTCATTGGCTGAACCCAGTTTTCTTCTCCAGCTATATCGGAAAAAATTATCCTCTCATGAATCAACATTTTCCTCTTCAAATCCCCCTATGTTTCTTACCTCCTTATAATAATAATCAAAAAACTATTCACTATGTTTTTGAAGATTTTGATCATTCTCTACTATAGTGACATCATTACTTTCAACTAAATTCACAGAATCTTATTGAACCATTTCCAATATTCTCTCGTAGATTCTTGGTATCCTAAAAATAGTCAACCAATACCATATTTTTAAAACAAAATAGGTAATCATGAAATACATGTGTCTTGATGCTTCTCCCCAAGTTAATCTTCATGATATCAGACAACATAAACTTTCATCCTTATATCCAATTGAGATATTACTTCTAATTAGGAGATAGAATTCTCCACCTATGATATGCAACTCTTCCAATTGTTAGTCCCACTATTTATACCCACAAACATTCTACTTCCTCAACATCATTTATTCTCATGTTTCATTTTGTAATGAGCCATAAACAAAACCTCTAAGCCTACTAAGTAAGAACTCGGTGTACGAAACAAGAGAAAAAGTTAATAACACAATCACTACCCATTGCACTCAATTACTTTCATACCATTCAAGAATAGTTAAACCATTAAATAAGTTTATGTAATTATTCTAGTTTAATTCTTTATATCTTGTGACTAATTAAAAGTAGTTGAAATTATGGAGCACATCACATCATCATTTTTTATATTTTGATGCCACTTCCCCTTGGATAATATTTCCCCTTGAACCTGAAACACATAAACATCAGTTGATAGCATTTATACACAAAGGGGGGGATAAACTCTAGAATCCTCAAAAATAGGATTGTGGTCAATCCTGATTGATCAACCCTTTGATACTTTCTGGTAAAGAATTGTACTATTTTTGTGTTTGTTCCAACTACCTAGCCAACTTCAATTGTTCTGGCCATATGACTAAGCATTCTTTACCCACATGTTGTGTATTTTTCTGATTTGTAGATTTTATATGATTGTCCTTTTTTACAATTTGGTTTTTAAACCCACTAGTACACATTTCCTTCTTTGATGTTCCACCAAAATTACATTTTTCATGATTTTTTATCTAGGTAGGAATATCTCCATTGGTCGTATTCTCTTTCTTCTTTCTCTATTGGATAGATCTTTCCTCTGCCTTAACTTCTCTCCTTATGGAATTACATGTGAATTTTTCAAGACCTTATTTATTTATTTTTCTTTTATCATTTAACCGAGTATCCACACTCTTTTATGCTAGTTTTGGGTCCTCCACAAAACATAAATTATTCCTACTCACAACTGGATTTCCTCCACCCTTTTTCTTTATGGTTTGTTCAAATTATTTCCAAGAGAGAGATTGTGAGTGTAAAGGAGGTGATTAACACTCATTTCATTGAGCACATTGTGTTTCCCCTGAGGCTATAAACCTATTTTTAAACTTACCACTTTATCTTCTAGTGTAGGATTTCCCTTTATATACCACTTCAGTTGGGGATCTCTTTTTGAGTTCCTTTTCCTTTCCTATTTTCCTCATAAAACAATATATTTCCAAATTCTCATGATTATAACATAGAAAACATCTCCTGTTAAAAACATACCTTATGTCAATATTTCTCGGTTGAGATGTTGATACCGCTTGAGTTTTTCTTCTAACATTGATATCCTTGGATTCCTGACACATACTCATGGAGTGTCCCATTCTTCCACACTAGAATAATTTCATGGATACTTTCTTCTCATAATTTCTTATATCATATTTATCATGATGCTTATTCTTATTCTCATATTTATAAATATTTATATCTTGACAGTATGAAATATTTTCCAACACCTCAAAACAAAATAATTAGGTATGACCATGAATTCCATAGAAATAGAACAAGCTATCATTATTTCTTGTAAAATCCTTTTTAGGTCTTTCTCTAGTACCAACAAGATTTTTCTTATCTCTATAACTTATCACATATCTATTCATATCATGCATGGGAGGGGTACATCATTTTCAATACCATATTTTACCAAACTGTATGGCCTTTGAGATGAGAAAATATTTTCTTATTTCTCTTCAAAAATAGAATGTTTTCTTTTTTATTTCAGTATCACCAGCCAAAGGATAATCAAATAGTAAGTGCAAAGAATCCTTCATTTTTGGCTTTCCTTTGGCATTGGATTTCTCTACCTCTATCTTCACTGATTCTATCTATTATATAAATTTTTGAATCTTTATATCCCTTGATTCAAGTTGAGCATTAAGTTCCCTCTTGAGATTCTTCACTCTACTCATCTCATCTTCCAATTCAGATGTGATATTATCCACCATGTCACATTTCTCCTTTATATTAATTTTTTCTTGAGCAGCAAAATCAGAATATCATGTATTCTCTTGTTGTAGAATTTTATTCTTCTAACCTAGTTCATACAGTTTTGCAAAAATATCATCATTTTTTGCATTCAGATTCTGAGTTTCATCTAAATTCTAATTCTCTCCATTTTCCTTAGCTTTTGGTTTTTCTATCTTTGTATACATATTTTTCATTTCCTCAACTTGGGAATCATTCTTATTCCTCAAATCAGAATCCATGTCAATAATCCTTTGATTTAATCCTTTTATCTTTTTTACCTCAATTTCTAGTACCTGGATCTAGATATATTTAGATTTAATTTCTTCATCTAGTTTCTGATCCAATTCATTTGTTTCATAGACAATTTAAACTTTTTTCCTTCTTGGAATTTCTTATCCATCAGTAGTTTAAACATCACAAGGAATTTTAAGTTCTTCATTCATTCCAATAGCATCACTGAGTGAGTATATATCATCACTATCTGATTCATACAAATCTTTCCTCAGTACACTATTGGTTTCCTTAAACTAAAACACATTTTTTATGTAAACACTTCCACGCTAAGGAATATCACTTGACTTATTATTCTTATTTGACATTTTTCCATTTCCCATGGCACACAAATATAATATCATACTGAATCTTTAACTTCAATAATTGATTGAACCAAGTTAGAGAAAAAAATTAATAAAATAAACCTATCCTTTGATACCGATTTTGAGTCCATAAAGAGCCTAGATACCTTGAGAGGGGGGTGAATTAAGGTATGGATATTCTTTCCAAAAAAATTTCCTTCCCCACTGGATCTTGACCTCTTTATTACAAGGGTCACTTTGTTTGAACGTAAATGTTAAGTTTTATCTTATTCTTTCCTTCTTGATCTGATGATGATGCTTTTAATGTAATGAAGGAAAGCAAGAATGCAGACACACATATTTTTACTTGGTTCACCCTCATTAGGCTACGTCCAATGACCATGTAAAAGTGATGTGTCGATATACCAAATCCACTAAATATCACTTCTAATTACATGGTTCATGCTATATCACTTCTATGCTTAGGCTCACAACCTTTACAAGATTTAGATTTTTCTCACAGCATTCTCAAGGGTTATTCCCTTTGTATCTTTCTCTGGATCAATAAAAGGTGGAAAGGATCACCGACTTCCTCTTCCCTTGCATTATTCTCTTGGAAGGTATTCAAAAATATTTTTTAGACTTGTACGTACCTTCATTATCTATAATAAATACATCCTTGGTTATACATAGATGCTCTGTTTAAGTTCCACTTTCATCAACTGATGAATGCCACTTTACCACATATTTACTTAGAAATTAATTCAGAACAACTTTTGTGATGATCACTACCTTCATGAAGCTCCACTTTCATGAAGCTCACGTGGTCTTTATGAAGCTCATGCATTTCAGGAATCTCACATAGCCTTCACTAAGAACACCTCTTTCATGAAACTCAACAATCGTTCATGAACCTCCTCTATTTTTGCGAAGCATACTTAGCCTTTGTGAATTCCATTAATTTTGTGATGGTCATAACATCCGGTTGTCTTATATCCTTAAAGAACTTCTTCACAAACCACCTTCATGAATCAATAGCCTTAAGATCTTTGTTATGTCTTGTTTTTGTTTTGAAGGTGCTAGAGGCCTATTTATAGGCATTGTCCACCGCTTCCAGAACCTTCTAGCCATGTCTTCACCATTTCATGGAACTCCATAATTTCCTTCACAATTCTCCCTTCTTCTCGAATCTCCATACAAGTTTCTCATTCTTGATGTTCTTCATAATTTCAAAGCCTTCTGTCACAACTTATCACCGCTGTGATGCTCCACTCGTGATGCTTTTCACCTGTGTCAGTCGCGATGGTCGTCGTACTCACGGAGCTCACTGTCAAAATATTTTTGCCTTACTGAAAAACACCTCATGAAGCTCATATTTGTGAAACTCATTCCTATTCCATATTTTAATTATCCCTTTAATGAAACTCACATTTTTAGATGCTATCCAAACTCCAAATTTTAGACCCCAAAAATTTGGCAAAAACTGAGAAATGACGTCACCTTATGTGCGAAACTTTATGTACCACTTCCACAATATTCAATCCTCTATCTTAGATATATTTCAACATGTTGTCAAAAATATATCTAGAATCCACAACATACCATGGAAACCCTCTTTTTCAATAGACACAATCAACCCAAATATGTTGCAATCTTACCTTGAGGGATTTTTGACCAACTATTTTAAAATTACCTGAACCCTCAAAACTTTCATAAATCAAACCCCATTCAACTGCTAACATTATTCTAAAATTTAAAATACTCATATATGAATTTAAATCCCTCTTGAACTCTTTTATTTTTGATTCAAAGATCAGATCGAAGATCTGCACCCTCCTGGTAAGAGGATCCCATCCTACTTGGTTTCTCGTTCCTCTTACTTTCTTATCCCATTCTAGAAAGTTTTTGTTCTACACATTTTGATTAGATATAGATATAGTTTTGAGGATATATATCTAGGATTTTATATCTTGATCTTTATTTAATAGATCTTTATTTTTTCAATCTTGATTTGGGTTTTAGATCTAGCTCTCATTCTACATCAGTACTCCACAAAAATTGGGGGTTTATGTTGGGTGATTTCTCATCAACGAATAGTGGTAGGTGGTCTATTACTCAAATACCATATATTAATTATGATTATGCGATTGTATAATTTATATTTTATTTTTAGCATTTAGAATTTTAAAATTGAATTAATTAATGTGGTCAATTAATGAATAGAGGAATTGGGGGTTTGGTTGACTAATGGAATTGTGGAATTGAAATAATTAATTGATGAATTAATTATCAAAGTATTGAATTGGGGAATTGGGGATAATTAATTGTTGACTTAATTATCAAATTATTGAATTTTGAATTGAGGATAATTATTTGTTGAATTAATTATTGGATTTTGAGATTTTGAAATGGTTAATTAATTAATTAATTAATTAATAGAATTTATATGGTTAATTAAATGTTAAATTAGTTAATTTAAGATTTGTTATTAATTAATTGGTTAATTAATTAATTGTACGGATATGGTTAATTAATTATCAATTTAATTAAAGAAATTTGATGTGATTAATTAATTTTTGAATTAATTAATGGATTTGGATTAATTAATTTGTGATTTAATTAATGGAATATTATGGTGTTTAATTATGATAAGATGATTAAGGTTGATTAATCTTGGTTGATGTGATAATGTGAAAACATTTGATATTGAGATACATGTGATAATTTCATATGTTGTGATATGTGTGAATGATTGATAAATGGGGTGTGGGTCAAGGACTGATGCTCCAAATACAAACGGGGTGCTAGACATGGCGTTCTACCCCAAAATTATGCATGCTAAATTATATGGGATAGGGACTGATGATCCAAATACCCATGAGGTGTGAGACAGGGGTTGATATTCCAAATACTCACGGGGTTCTAGACATAGTGTTCTAACCCCAAAACATTAGCATTGGATTATGGTTCCAAATGGTCATAATAATGAAATTGAAATGACATGTATAATTTAATCCCATATATTATAATGAAATTATAATTGAATATGTGACTTGGTTCAGACACGGTGCATTTCGAAGTTGGTATTGAGGTATAGGTGTCCTCGGGAACTGGATGGTTTATGTCATTATATAAATAATAATTGATAATGTAAAAAAAATACTTACGCATTATATTTAATAATTTATACAACTTCATACATTTTTGTCGACTGGATATTGTTTTTAGATGCCATTTGTGGTGTCCTATTGAGTTTTACTCACACCCTACTTGGGATTCCTGATTAGTACCCAAATAGATTTCATGTTTGTAGGAAAGGATAAGGGAAAAGGCCCTATGTTAGATTTATGAGTCCGGATGAATCATGGTTAAAGGAAACAGATGTGGTTTGGTGCCCTCTTGGGAATCATCAATGTATTTACTTTTGGGTTTTTATTTTGATACTTGGCGCATACTTTATAGTGGAATATCTATTGTTATATTATTATTCTGTATTTTTAGTTTTGGTCATCTAGTGATGTTGATACTATTTTTATTATGGTATTATGTTATTTATTTCCTATTTATTATTTTATGCTGATGTATTACTATAATAAAAGATGGTATAGTATCCCCATGATGGATATTAGACCCTCAATGCTAGTCGAAAACCTCTGGCATGTGGGGAGGTGCACTTGAGGTCATGTGGAATTTTGGATCGGGGCACCAGCTTGTGGAAACTGGACAGAGATGTTAAGAAGTGGTATCAGAGCCCAGTTTTATTTTCATTTATTTTATATTAGTATTTGGGAAAGCTAGATAGGTGAAAAGGAAGAGTTGGGATTTGGTCATGAGCTCGGGCATGGGAGTTGAAAACCCGTGTATGGGGAAAACCCCAAGTACCCAGGGTGGGAAGATTGTTATTGGTATTTTTTATTACAATTGAATTTTATTTCAGCTTGGTTAGTGCACAAGATGTGTAATTTGATAATGGTTGTTGACATTTTCTGATATTTAGATCATTCCTCGATATATCATGAGAGTTGAGTTTACATGAATCATTCTAGGAACTCGGGATTATTTTATGACATGCATCATTTTAGGCATGGACTTGAAAATGGGTTTGGGTAAGTTGTTCAATATGAACAATTTTTCATTGCTTGAAAATTGAACTAAAAATGTGTCTAATGTGAAATTGAGAATCATAAAATGATGCAATATTTGAATAAATGGGTGTTTAATGGAATGTGAACAATGATAATGTTTTTACCCTTATCAACTATTACCTAGGTGTGGGATGGTTAAGGGTAGTGATAGCACCTCAGTTTTGACCATGTGGCGAGGTATGGGGAAATGACTTGTTTTGACATATTTTTTTCCCTTCAAATGTGTTAATTTTGTGAAATGTTTCCTAAGGTGAGTGTTTGGTGTTTTAGAGATATGCCTCTATGATGAAGCTTTATGAGAGGATAACCGAAGGACCTAGCTAGGGATGATCCTCCAGTAGTGGAACCTAAGGCAACGATAGTGTTGGGTGAGGAAGCTGGAGATAAATTTTGATAGAACTTTTCCCAGTTTATATAGATTATATAAAGAGAACTAGTAAGGGTTGTGAGAAGCATGTTTGATTTGACGAGGGAACTCCAATTTACTACTAAAAATCATTCCTTTAACAGCATTAGTAAAATGGATTTATCCGCACTGTAGAAGCACTGAAAATGTAAGAAATGTTAAAGGATTGTCTTTGATATCACTCACAAAAAGTGTTGTTAAAGTCTCCCTTTAATTGTGCTGATAAAGTCTCAACTGATAAAGGGTATAAAAAAATTTCATGCCCCCTATTTATCAGCACTCCCCCCCCCCCATCAGTACATCTTCTACACCTTTATCAACTCTTTAGATAATCATGTCCTTGAGTTCATGCCCCTGCCGCCAATGAGTTTCGAACATGAGACCTTCAGCTTATACACCTGTGGCTTTTCCACTCCCCTATAATTTTTTTCTTTACATTTTATGATATATATATATTTATATTTATATTTATATTTTTTTATCCATATATTTATTTATATGTTTATATATATTTATATATTTATATATATATTTTAAATACATATTTATGTATATATTTTTTTAAATGGATATAATTTTTTATTTAGAAAAGGTTTATATATTGAGAAATATATTTTATATATAAATATGTTTAGTTATTTATTTATAAAATTCAATTTTCCTGTGTGAATATAATATATATATATATATATATTGTTATATATTTGATTATAAATACAGTACATTATAAAAATGATAAAATTTAAAAGAAATAATATCAATATGAATGTAATCCCTAGGAATAAATTAATTCCCCACTGGAAAGTGGGAAAAAGACCACCTTATCAAGGCTTAAAATCCATTGAATGTTAAAAAAATTGGGATACATAAGCTAAAAACATAGTTTTGGAGGACTTCAAGGCCTTTTTTGGACTCAAAAGAGGTGATATGGGGATCTCATGGGTCACTGAGGCATAGATATGGTTGAAATAATTCATTTGATATGTGGTATACACCAAAAGGACACCCATAGCATAAGTTATGGCGGTTTTAAAAACCACAAAATGTGAAAAATCATGGTATGATGATTATAAACTCAGTTTTGTCCTCAATAAAGGTGATTAGGGTTTCCTGTGGGTTAATAGGATGTAGATACCATCACAATATTTTATTTTATATGTGGTATAGGCCGAATGGACACCCGGATCAGAAGTTATAGCCATTTCAATTTTAAGAAATTGGGGTACCCTAACTAAACACTCGGTTTTATAGGCCTTCTAGGATTTTTGGGGGGATAAAAAATGGGAAAAAGTTTATAAGGCTCATTCTAGACCTCTTCATAGTAGAGCTCATCATAGGATTCTATTTGATATGTGAGGGATCCCAAAAAGATACTCAGATCAAAATTTATGGTCGTTTGTTTTTTGAGTTCAATTTATAACTTTTTTGAAATTGTAATATATTGTATCCCTTTAATTATCACACAATTTAAATATTATGTTGTTTTAGATTATTTCATAAGCTTTTATTTTACTAGTTTTTGAGCTCAAACAAAAATCTTTAATCAAAAGTTATGGATTTTTTAGGGT
Source organism: Viscum album (assembly GCA_963277665.1). NCBI lineage: Eukaryota > Viridiplantae > Streptophyta > Magnoliopsida > Santalales > Viscaceae > Viscum > Viscum album. The sequence continues at coordinate 912,690,045 of OY728164.1, read as the reverse complement.
TTTAGGGTTTTTTAATATTTTTATGGGTTTTAAGGGTTTCCAGAGTTATTGTCAGTTTTTCAAGTTTTTTGGGTCTATAGGGATTTTATAGAGTTATAATCCATTTTCGCAAAATATATTATATATTAGTGCAAGTGAAAAACTACTTATATAGGTGGTTCTTTATCAGTGCTTCTAAAAATGATCTAATAAAGGCCTAGCCTTTATCAGTGCTATTTAACTAGCGTTGATAAAGGTCACCCTTTATTAGTGTTTTTTAGAAATGATGATAAATTACCTTTTTATAAGCTATTTTTTAATAGCACTGATAAAGGGGGGCCTTTATCAATGATTTTTTATAATCATTGATAAAGGGACCCCTTAAATATAACTTTTTAGAACTGTTAAAGACCCCCATTAATAGTTTTTTTTCATCACCCTCTGAATTTCATCAGAGAGGGAGGACCTGAGGCAGATGAGTTCTAGATGGATTCTATCCAAACTATACTTGAATACTTGGAGACTCATGTTGATAAGAGAGTCAAGTTGTATTCTTACATGTTGTGTGGTTAAGTGAAGCGATGGTGGGAAATATAGACTATAAATGGATAACTAAAGACTATAGAGTGGGAATACTTTCAAGATAAGTTCTTGGAGCACTTTTATCCTCATACACTCTGATGAGAGAGAGAATCTAAGTTCATGAGATTGATTTAGGGGAGCATGTTTGTGATAGACTATGCATGACTCTTTATAGATTTGTGTTTCTTTTTTCCAATGTTGGTAGGAGATGAGACTATTGCAGAAAAGTGGTTTCAAGATGGGATTAAATGTGAGAATAAGTCCCATATTAATATATTTAGGATGAAGAAGTTTACAGAAGTAGTGAATTAGGCTCTCATATCAGAGTGGAACCTGAAGAAAGCTTTCAATGGTGGATAGGTGGTTTCTGATAGATGATCAGGAGGTTTGGATTCTGAGAGAAGGAAGCATCATAATGACTACTTTATTTGGATTGGTGGGAATCAAAGTGGCTATTAAAAGGGATAAATTACTCAAGATCTTACCTGAGTAATTTTCCACCAGTGTGGTAGGATGGGACACTTTAGTAAACATTTCTCCCAACCACCAATGAAGTTATGAGCCTGTGATAAGATGGGTCATCTATAGAGATTCTATAGGAAACCTCAACATATATGTATTAATGGAAGAGTTAGAAAAAAATCATGATATAGAGAGGGGGTCTTCTACACCATATCAATCTGATGGTTATAGTTCTATTGGTTGTGGAAGTGGAGGAGGTGTACATGATGCTTCTGAGAAAGAGAACCTGTATCCGAAGGGTGGTGTAGCACAGGGGAGTTAGAATGCATCCTAGGGGAGAGGGGAAAGACAGTTATATGTAGTATATCCTACACTTGTGGATAGAGAGGTTGGACCATCAACAGTGAGAGGTACTATTCTTGTAGCTTCAATATTATCTAGTGCCTTATTTGATACCAGTGCCTCTGATTCCTTTATATCTATGAAACTTATTAATATTTTGAGCCTAGTAGTGGATTTTGTGAGGGGGTATTGATGATAGATACATTGTTGGTAGTATAGTCTAGAGACATCCTTTTGTGAAAGGGGTATTCTATCGACATTGGAGTGTATCATTTTCTTTGGGATCTCTACATACTTGACATGCTAGGATTTGACTTCATTTTGGGTATGGAATGGCTAGTCGCATATCGATCCCACATAGATAGATACCATAGGATATTGAATTTTATGTCTCCTAATGGTGAAAACTATATTCATCTTGGAGAGTATGATATCCAGGTAGGCCGACCAAGGCCAATTACTCATAAAATGGGAGAGATCACTATCCAAGTTTCTAGTCAATTTCGGGATGGTGTATGTATAAAGAAGGATGTATTTACACCCATAGTGGATAGGTTTTAGGATGTGTTTCTAGAAGACTTCTTAGGGATAACACCTAAGAAATATGTGGAATTTACAATTGATATCATGCATAGTTATGAACCGATTTCTATTCTACTATATAGAATGGAACCTATAAAGATTCAAGAGCTAAAGACTCAGTTGGGGGAGTTAGAGGATAATCGATTTATCCATCTAAGTACGTTTCCTTGTGGTTCAGCAGTGTTGTTCACAAAGAACATTGGGGGGACTCTATGCTTGTGTGTTTATTACCGAAAGTTGAACTGGATGACTGCAAAGAATTAGTATCATCTTTTTTATATCTATGATCTTTTTGACTAGCTGATAGAATCTTGTGTGTTTTCAAAAATCACCTTTATATTAGGGTATCATTATGTGAGATTTTGGACTTCTGGTATACTGAGAACTACTTTAAGAAGTAGGTATGTCCTATATGAGTTCTTCATAATGTTTTTTGGATTGATGAATGCGCCTATAGTGTTTCTGGACTTGATGAATATAATCTTCCCTCTATACATGGATCAATTTGTGGTAGTGTGTGTGGATGGTATCTTGGTGTACTACAAGACTTATAACAATCATTCCCAACATATTGACATCATCATGAGTAAACTAAGATATAATCGGCTATACACCAAGCTATATAAGTTTTAGTTTTGGATTCATCAGGTAAACTTCTTGGGTCGCATCATATTAGAGTAAACTGTGTCATTGGACTCAATAAAAGTGCAGGCAGTGGTATATTGGGAGCATCCCAAGAACATTTTTAATATTTTTATTTTTATAGGTTTGGTTGGATATTATCTAATATTCATCCAAGACTTTTTCCAATTGGAAATTCTGCTTACAAGCATCAAAAAATAGGGATAAAATTTTAATGGTAAGAAACATGTGAGAATGTCTTCCATTAGCTGAAGAAGCACTTTAAATCAACACGAATCTTAATACTACTCGAGCCAGGTGAGGAGTATACAATTTATTGTGACACTTATAGGATCGGGATCCAATCTGTGTCGATACAGGGAGATCGAGTTGTAGAATATGGGTCTTTGTAATTGAGTCTAGATGAATGGAACAACCCTACACATGACCTCGAGTTAGAATTAGTGGTTTATGATTTGAATTATTGATATAATTATCTATTGGGTGAGAAGTATACAGTGTATACCAATCACAAGATCTTAAAGAATATCTTTTCTCAATTATACTTTAATAATCTATTCTAGTGATGTGTTGAGTATATGTAGTCGTTTGATTTTGATCTAGAATATACATGAATAATGGTAAACATTCTGGTTGACACTTTGAGTAGGAAAACTCATACTCAAGTGGTTTAGGAGTCTAGTGATGAGTGGAAGATGATGATCTTGCTGTTTGAAATGCATGTGGTGGTTCAGGAGTGTCAGGAGATGAAGACTCTTGTATCAGTTTTAGTGGAATCTATACATTTGAGCTAAATTAGGGATAGGAATTATGAGGATCCCAAGTGTTTTACATTTAGGGAAATCTTTTAAGGAGGGGATTCACCTTCATATTAGAGCATAGATGAGGAGGAGATCATTTATTTCAAGAATCTGATTGTTGTGACTATGAACATGCAAGAGGATTTTATTCATGCATTTGTTACCTCTAAGTGGGTGGTACATATAGGTGTGACCAAAATGCATCATGACCTTCGATGATAGTTTTGGTCGCCATGCATGAAAAATTAGATAGCAGGGTTTGTGACATGATGCTAAACTTGTCAGCAGGTGAAGGTAGAGCATCAACAACTTGGAGGTTTGTTATAGCCATTTCCCATTATAGAGTGGAAGTGGGATGACATGAATGTAGACTTTGTGGTAGGTATCTTAATCATGCTTGAGAAGAATGACTCTATTTGGGTTACTATTGATCAATTGAAAAAATTAGTGCATTTCTTGCCATTACGGGAGACTTTCTTAGTGGATTAGCTAGGAGATTTATATGTTCAGAAAATATTCCATCCTCATGGGGTTCCCTAGAACATTTTTTCAGACCATGGTTCATGTTATACTTCGTGATTTTGGAAGGTCTTATAGAATGTTCTCAGTACACGAGTTTTTTTATTATGGAACTCCACCCACAGAACGATGGGAAGTTGGAGCGTACTATACAAGTGTATGAGAATATGTTACAAGCATGTGTTCTTGAATTTGGTGAATCTTTTGAGAAGTACCTAGATATTGTGTAGTTTTCCTATAACAATAATTATTAAGAAATTATACAAATGGCATCACGTGAGGGTTTTTATGGTAGGCCATTCAATTCAACCCTATTCTGGATGGAGGTGGGTGAGTTAGAGTTATTGGGACTGATTATCATATAGGAGATGTCGGAACAAGTTCAATTGATTCAAAAACATATGTCTACAGCTTAAAGTACAAATAATTCATATGATAATTGATTTTGAGGACCCATAGAGTTTATAGAGGGTGATTGTGTATTCCTTCAGGTGTTTCCAAGGTTGCATCACCGTAGGATCCGGAGATAGGTAAAGTTGTTTCACAGGTTTGTTGGATTATTTGATGTTGTGGCATGAATCTGGTTAGTGGAATACCGATTAGTTCTTCTATAGAGATAAAGTGTTATGTATGATGTTTTCCATGTATCAAAACAATGGTTGTATCACCACAACCCTTCTCATGTGATCTGTGTGGATGATGTTGATCTTGAGATCGATGTGTCCTTTAGGGATCATCTGATACATGTGTTGGATAGCAGTGAGAAAGTGTTGTGGGGAAAGACTATGTCGATAGTTCTTGCATTGTGGAAACACAGGCATGTGCAGGAGGAGACATGAGAAATAGAATCTAATATTTGGGCTCAGTGGACCAATCTTTTTGACTCATAATCTTAAAGATTCATGGGAGTGCATCTCGAGGATGATATATTATAAGGTAAGGATATTATATGATCCTGGACTTTTCTAGAGATATCCCGGGCTTGATTTTAGGTACTCTTTTGACCTTTATTGAGTAATTTTTGTTTTAATTGTATTTTTAATAGTTTTTGGGTGAAATTTGTAAAAATTAAAAGGGATAAGGGAAGTAAAAGGTTTTGCACAATTTTCCTTAACCATTCGCCCCTGCCCTGCAAATTGTGAAACACTGGATAGTGGGTAATTTCAAGGTTTTCAAATAGTTTTTGAAACCATGAACCCTCTTAGGAGTAACTGTGCACCCATATAATATAGGTTCATGGTTTAGAAGCAAGTTTAGGAAAACGCTTCACCCCATCCTAGATAACTATGCACAACATTTTAAATCACCCGAAAAATTTGTTTTAAAATTACTCGAACCACTGAAACTCATGTAAATTAAGCCCCATTTGACCCCAAATATGCATCCACAATTTCAGAGCCTCTTTGATGAATTCTCATCCATCCTAACCTCCGTTCATAGTGATTTTAATTACTTATTAAAGATATGCACCCCTCCTAGTAAGAGGATCTCATCCCGCTTGGTTTCCAGTTATTCTTCATTTCTTATACCATTGTAGAAAGGGTGTGTTCTTCCTATTTTGATTAGATATAGATATTTTTTTGGATCTAAATCTAGGATTGTAGATCTAGATTTAATTGATCATTATTTTTTTATCCTTATTTAGGTTTTAGATTTAGCTCTCATTCTATATTGTTACTCTACTGAAATTGGGGATTACCATTGGGTGATCACTCATAAATGAATTAGGGTGGTGCTCAATTATTTAAATCCCAAAGTCTTAATATCAATTACTTGTATGTGATTATAGAATTTCAAGGGTTTTTTTAGAAATTTTAATTCAAAAATTGAATTGATTAATGTGGTCAATTAATGAATTGAGGAACTAGGGGTTTGATTGAATAATGGAATTGAGGAATTGGGATAATTAATTTATGGATTAATTATCAAAGTATTAAATTGTAGAATTGGGGATAATTAATTATTGAGTTAATTATTTAATTCTTGAATTTTAAATTGAGGATAATTAATTGGTGAATTAATTTTTGTATGTTGAGATTTTTAAAGGATTAATTAATTGTTAAATCAATTAATGGACTTTATATAGTTAATTAATTGTTGAATTAGTTAACAGAATAGATGTGTTTATTTTATTTGTTAATTAATTAATTATTGAATTAATTAAAGTAAATATATGTGATTAATTAATTGTTTAATTAATTAATGGACTTGGATTAATTAATTTATGAATTAATTAATGGAAGATTGTAGTGGTTATTTTTTATAATATTATTAATCTTGATTAATCTTGGTTGAAGTGAAAATGTGAAAATATGTGATATTGAGATACATATGATAATGTGATATGTTGTGATATGTTTAAATGATTAAAAATGGGGGTGGGATAAGGACCGATTCTTCAAATACCCATGAGGTGTGAGTTAGGTATCGATGCTCCAAATACTCATGGGGTGCTTGATATGGCATTCTACCCCCAAAACCTTGGCATTGGATTATGGTTCCATGTGGATATAATAATTAAATTGAAATTACATGGATAATTTAATCCCATGTAATATAATGAAATGAGAATTGAATATATGACATGGTTTAAACTCGGCACGGGCCGAAGAAGTCATTGAGGTATGGGTGTCCTCAGGAATTTGGCAGTTCATGTGGTCAAATAAAGAATAATTGATAATGTGAAAACTTATTAATTATGCATTATAATTATTTATTTATACAACTTCATGCACAATTATTATCTGGATATATTATTTAGACATCGTTGGTGGTGTCCTACTGAGTTTTATTCACACCCTACTTGGGATGCCTGATCAGTACCCAAATAGATTTCATGTATGCAGGATATGATAAGGTAAAATTCCCTATGTTATATGGATAATTTGGTATGGAGAATGGTAGAGGGAACTAGACATGGTTTGGGACCCTCTTGGGATTTATCTTTATATTTACTTTGAGGTTTGCATTTTTGAAACATGGAACGTAGTTTAGAATGGCATATATATTGTTTAGTTTTGATTCTTTATTTCCAATTTTGGTCATCCTGTGATATTGGTGCTATTTTTTATTGTTATATGTTATTAATTTATGGTTTCTTATCTTTTATTGGTGTATTACTTTGATAAAAGAGGGTATAGTCTCCCCATGATAGATATTTGGCCCTCACTGCTAGTTATAGCCTCTGGCTTAGGGGGGGGTGCACTTGAAATTATGTGGTGGCCTGGCTCAAACCACCAGTGGGTGGAACCTGAGCCAAGATGTTACAATCTTGGACTTTTTGTTAGGATTGGAGGTGATGTTTAAATGGTGACAAATCCAGTGTACAGGATCTAGGTTACACCATTGTTTGTGATGAGGAATGAAAAATTAAATGGCCAGGTGAAGGATTGTTTTAGGAATGTCACTAGAATCTAAGTGTGCATCTTGGTGAACATGATTTTTATAATCAATGGATTCTATGGAAGAAGTTGTTGTGGTTCTATTTGTAAACTCATCAGCCATCAAATAATTGCATTTTCAAGATAAGTTGTTTGGAGTGTCCCAAATTGTTATCCCTTTTGTCTGATGAGTACGTTCGGTGAAGGATCTATCTATGGCATGTATTCGAGTAGAGATGAGTGTACTATGTGTTGGAAGGGGATTTCCATAAAAATCCATATTTACTTGGATAAATGATTTTGGTGGGGAATCAAATGTTCAATCGTTTCGAATCATGATATGAGCATCTCTAGAATTCCTAGAGGCATTTTTTGTAAGGTCATTCCAATTGTGAAGTTACCATGGTTCTGAATTAAAACCTTATTAATGTTAAAACCAGTTTTGGGGAGCACCACTGACCATATATTGAAAGAGATGATGATGTGATCGTGTCTCCAGGAAAATGGGATTGGGTAAGCCCTATATTAATGCTTCTATGGGAAAACGAGTGTTGGCTTGAGTTTTTACAGCTTAAGTTCTAGGCTCTTAAGTAATACCTTAGGGGATGTTTTTATTATTACCCAAGGCTTATTAGGGATGAGAAGTTCTAAGGATGGGAGGTTGTAATGAACCATGTTTTGAACAAAGGAAAATTTTCAAGGGAATTTGAATTTTGAAAATTGGTGGATGGTCTATTCTTTAAACAAAGCTTTAAAACATAATAATGAGAGTCAGAATACTTCAATGTGTGGTTTTGGACTTGGTTAAAGAAACGATGGGAAACTCTAGTGTCTTGTTGATTTTCTGGAGTTTCCACCTTGAAAATCACAGGTTTGGGTGCCATGAACTTGGTGTACAGTTTTTCTAAAACTGTGTGGCCCCAGCAGTAAATTGTACATCCTGAAATATAGGTGCAATAGGTGTCGCATGAGCTGCACATAGATTACCCAAAAAATGTTCCAAGCCCACATGGTTAGTGCCACTTAGTCAGTACCTATATAATATTCATCACATAGTTGGAGCATAGTTAAATTAAACCATGCATTACAACCATGTGAGGTAGAGTTCCTAAATAGTTAGAGCCACAAAGTTCATGCACAGTATGGAAAATCATTCATCCAAATTGTATGAACCAGTTTTGAGAGTGAAATGAAATTTTTCCCTTAATGATTTTTAAGATCTTTATTTATTTTCACTATTCTTCCATCCACATGAAGCTCTCCTCCTCTCCCATGTGAACCTTGGGTCCCTCATCCTACCTGATATAGGGATCATAATAACTCATGGATCCAAACTCCAAATCAAACTCCATTGGTCTCTATGGTTCCACATTGGTAATCTCTAAATTCCTTTTGATCCTTTCTCAATTTTATCTTCTCTCAACCAAGTTATCATGTTGCAAGCTCATTTTCCCTATTTTTAGGGAAAATTTATTTTTTTCATTTTCCTCCAAACCGAAATGAATCAAACCTCAATATTAAATGAGTGAAGGATCATAGGCATCAGGTAGGGGTTATATGGGTTTTTCCCAAAATTTTCATGGAATTTAAAATAATGTTGTTGTGCTACGCAGCGACCTTTGTTATCTATCACCCTAGACTTTTTTTCTTCTATCTAAATTGGTTTAATTGTTCCTTTGTAATTAAATTAATTCTTTTAGGGATTCCTTATAAGAATTCACCTTGGATTATGAATGTGATTGACCCATATAACCAATTGTCCAATTGATAATGGAACTTCCTAAGCTCCATGTTTAAACCTTGTTTTTTTCATGTTTGGTAGTTTTTCTAAAATTACTCTTTAAAGTCAAATGAGTTATGACTGTTGTTTTGATAATTAATTATGCGATGTAAATTATTTGATAAATAATGTAATTTTTTATTATAAAAGACCTCAGATGAGGTATAAGGACCTGATATTATTACATTACATAGTCTTGAATTTAGTCAAGAAATAAATTCCTTTTTACATTGAGGATCTTTTAAAGTTTATATCTTTATATAATTGGGACAATACATTCATAATATTACACATTATTATATAGTGGATACCATAAAAACAGTACTCATTCCTTCCAAAATTTAAAACTTTCCAAATAAAACATGATTTCTTTGATAGATCTTCAAACATTTAACTTGGATTCCTTAACTTTATTACACATCCTTATAACCTGTGAAAATCATTTAAAAACGTGGGATGAGAACAAAAATCCTAGTAAGGGATATAAAAAAACACATTAGTCCAAGAGTACTTCTAACATATAAAATCACTTTCAAAAGATATACTTGTCACCCATATATACTTACTTTGTAAAACATGATATTTCCACAAGATTCCCAAAAACATAAGAACATAAATATAAACATAAATATATATTGGTGTATTAATTACATAATATTGTAACCCTCATGGATACCTTATAATTTGTAACCCTCACAGCTACCTTACAATTTTTTTAATCATGACAGTTACACGTGGAGTAACCGTACGGTCGACATCCAAATTACACATACCCAATGAATTTGAGGTAGATATAGGTACAAACCTTCATCATAAACAATGACCAATAATTATAAAATAATCATACAACATTAATAATAGAATAAAAACATTTCTTTGGAACTTTGTAAAACAGAATTTTAAAAGAGTATTTTAAAAGGAAAGTCCATTACAAATATCATATAATTGAAGTGAAATTTAATAGAGCGGATGGAATATGTATATACACTATAATTAGACATAATTAAACATAATATAAGAAAAATACATCACATAATCAATCTTAATACCAAATAAATAACAAAATAGAAGGTTAACCCAAAGAATGGAAATCGGGTTAAGAATTCCCTTACCTCAGTCTTGTCTTACTTAAAACTTGTTTAAACTTCCTGTATAATAGTAAAAAGAGTGTTTTTAGTATTTTAAAGAAACATTTTAATGTTTATAAAATCTTATATGATCATTTCATAACATCATTTCACCCTTTAATTATAAGTATTTTTCTCCTTGCACTATTTTTTGGGTGAGTTCTTTACATGATTTCCATGATTGGTTCATGATGGATGTTCTTGTCGATTGGAAGTGAAAATCTTTAATTGGAATAGAGTATTATTTAAATATTTCCAGTATCATAAATTATACCATTTATCATTTTTAATTCTTACATGAGGATGATTCATAAGATAAAACATTAATGATGTTCGTTTAGATAATTTTAGTGGTTCTTTGATAATAACAACCTCATTTTATTTTTTAAATTAAAACCATGTGTATAAAATAATTACAAAACCATGGATGAGAAATAATACATATATTATAACCTGGTTCAACCATAAAAATGGTTTCATGACCAGAATTTAAGTATTTAAATAAAAATTAAATCACACCGTCCACGATGTCGGTAATTCGACACATCATGGACAATGTTTTTAATTCTTTGAATAAGTTGGAGAGGAGGAAAAGAATGATGATGAATTTTCCATGAACATGAGAACATCCAGAATTTAAAATATTCTGGAGCTTTAATGTCTCTTTTTTAAGAGGAGGTGAGGAAATAAGAAGAAAATAAATGAATCTTGAAATAATAGATTACTTGAGAAATTCCTCACAAAAATTCGCAGCCTAACGACGTCTCATTAAATTTCATAAAAATAGTTTGACGAGATAAAGGGTATATCTCATAAATATTACATAATATAGATAGTAATGGGGGATATTAAATGAAATATCCCAACATAATCCAAAGGGAAAGGAAGATAATAGCATAAAATGAAAGAAAAGAAAGAAAATAAAAAGAGGATGTTTACCTCTTGATCTCTTCTCCTTGAGATCCTTCTTAAGGGATTTGGTTTTGGACTTTTGGTGAGACCAGAAGCTATAGGACTTGGGGAAGAGACTTGGGAGGATTATTGCGTAGAAATTAGGCATGGATCAAGGCTTGAGAGGTGTGGGAATAAGAGGGGAGTGAGGGTGGTATTTATAGTGGAGGAGAGGGGGTATTTTTCATTATTTTAATCATTATTATAATTGTTTTTCAGATATTATGAATAGTCTTATTTCACGTGACCTAAAATAGTAATAATGGCAGTTTAGTTTGAACCAAGTGTCCTTAAATCATTTATGATGTCATAAATAGTGTATTTTACTGCTACTTTGATTATATGGTATTTTATCGTATTTCACTATTCATCGAAACTTCAAGAATTTCAGAAAAATCTAAAAAATTTAACCTAACAATTTTTGATATGTAGAATTAAAAAATGAAGTCCATTTTTTGAAAATAATTTTCTAAATAATATTAATTTAATTTTTAAATAAAATCATACTTAATTCAAAAATTAATAATTCTAATTTTATAACAACTTCTATATCACGATGAAAAATTAACCAAGATGTTGTTATATTAAAGACTTAAGAAAATAAAATAATACTAAAATTTACTATTCATTAGGGTCATATTACTATTCATAAGGTTATGTTACTATTCAAAAAAACAAGTTGGTTTCATCAGACTCCAAATAACTTACTGAACACAATTGTAGGTGACAGTTTCTTGAAATTCAAAACATAGAAGTGGAAAAATTATGTTTAAAGGATAGTTATAAATATCTACTTAAAAAAAAGTTCCATGAATTTCTATTTATTTTTAGAAAAACTTGGGGTGTTACATGAGGTGTGTTGTATTCAAAATTAAAAAGTGGTATTTAGTGAATTTCTTTTAGATGGGCTATATGGAATTGATGGTTTTCGTATGATTTTATTAAGTTTAGACGTATAGAATATTTTCTACATGGACTATTTTTGTTATTACATAATTTATCTTCCATTCATATATATAAATTTTTATCTAAACCAAGGAATCTCTTAAGTTCTTCACCTAAATTTTGAATGGAATTTCCATATGGGTAATTTCTTTATTTTACCAAGGTAGATTTTAAGTGCCTCATTAATCCTTGATAATAGAATTACCATGTTTTGTTTAATCAAATGAAATTTATTAATTTTAATAGATTTATCATGATGTTTTTCTCTCTTTGAATGTATTAAATGGTTTAAATTTAAATTAAATTGAATTGGGTGGTATTAGCTTTCCTATTTTGATAATTAAATAAGCACAACTTATGTGAATTTTTATAGTTTTAATGCCCTAGGATATAATTGGTCTTAATAAATGTAAATAATGATAGGTACTAACTCATGGATATTTTTTATAAATATGATTACGCCTTGATAGAGGATATGTAATGATTTTAAGGGTTATGATGAATATGATGGTATCATGATCCCTTATATCGGGTGTTGAGAATGACGTCTCGCACCAAAGAAACTATATGGATTGCAGGAATGACAGTCTATGTCACTTATTCATTGTCGGTATGACAGCACACTCACAAATTTGAGTGCTGACATGATGGAACACTCACTATCTCGAGTGACAAGCATGATGTCTACAACTAATTATGAGATATATAAAATGTACCCTATTTCTGGAGATTAAAAGCTCATTAAAACTAGTTATGGATGCCTGATTTATGCCCTGATCTATCCAGCACCTAGTATTCTAGGTATATGGACACTTATGTCAACACGTAATTGATCCATATGGGTGGATGCACTATAAAAATATACTATTTATTTATTATTACTATATATAGATGATTATTGTTCATACATTATTTCTAACCATGATCCGAAGTAGGTAGAGCTACCAAGTGTCCTTTAGAAACCTGAGTGGGTTGTTTTTTATTTACTTCAGTTCTTTTTAATATTCTTTATATCTATACACTACTTTAGTTACATTCACAAACTGGATTTAGTTGTAAACATTATGGGTGGTAACCTACTGGTATTTTTATCTCACATATTGTCTGGGCCTCCCTTATATTGGGGTACCCGAGTAGATATCATATTCACATGATTATGGATGATTTCTTGTGCTCTTATGCTTGTACCTAGGAGTTAGGTTGACAGGATTGAGTTGGAGCTCATAATGATCATGGAGTTATCCCTCAGGAATTTTACTTATTTTCCTTATTCATGTACTATATTGTATCTTATTACCTTCTTTATGTCTACTATTTTAGATTATTTATCATCATATAGACATGCATACATTGTTGTATATAGGCATTGTCCATATTTTGTATAAAGCTTATATTATTCTTCCATTTCTCTATCTTTCATTTATTACTACTTCTTTTATTGTTTATTTATTTAATATATTAATGTACTCCTCTGATATGAGGTTATATTCTTCCCATTATCACCTCTTGAGTCCCTTGCTGCTAGTTGGCATCCTCTGGTGTATGGGGAGGCGTTCTTGTGGCCATGTGACCCACCGGTCTGACCACCATTTTAGTGGTGAGTTGAGCCAAGGCGTTATATTGTGTAATTTTTAAGTAAATTTTTAATCAATTAGATTATGAAAATTTAAATTCCTTAATTTTTTTGAAATAATTTGTTCAATAACTAATCTAAGGAAGTATTTTACACTCTTATAAATATATTATGTGTTTTATAATAATTCAAAATTGATTTAAATATTCAATTTATTCTAAATTTATTAAAATTTTGATAATAAAATTTAATTTTTTAACCTTTTTAAATTTAATACTTTCATGATTAAACTCAGTAGGATTTTGTTTCATTATTAAAACTCTTAAATAAAAGAAACTATTCACTTATTTTTGATACATATTGTGTTATTTTTTGGTTCATTGAAACCAATTTTATATGTTAATTGAATATAAAAATATTGTTTCTGATCTTAACATGAAATAAAATTGACTTTTCTATTTTATATAAATGTTCTATTTTGATAAATTATTTTTACTCTAATTAAATTGTTAATATTTCATATTGTTTAAAATTTTATTGTTAAAAAATTTACTCATTTTTAATTCTTTCATTATTGTGCTTATTGTAACTTAATGTTTTACTCTTATGAAAAAGTTTTACTCTGTTAATTTTACATTTGTTGTTTTTTGATTAAAAATTGAGTCATGTGTATATAATAAATTTCTAATATACTTTTTTGATAAATTTCAAAAAGGGGGAGATGTTTCTTGAAAATTTAATAAATGTTTTTAAAATTTACCAACAGGTAGAGTTTGTTAGTATTTTAATTTTATAAAAAATATATTAGTATTTTTTTTTGATAAACTACTCTCAATCAAGATTTATAAAATTTTATTATTATCATATATGTGTTTTAATTAATACTATTAAATTATTAAGGGGTTTAATTAATTGTATCTTTTTAAATTACTTATTTTTAATAAGTTTATAAAATTTTAAAGTGTTCTAAATTCTCAAGAGATTTTAAATGTTAATTCCTTTTTAATTGATTTTTCTGTAATTTTAATGTTTTTTTTAATGACTATTAAATTTTTTATTATTATTATTATTTTAAGGTTAACTTTGTAAAAGAAAAATATATATTATCTATCCTTGTGAAAAACTTAGTCAAGCTCTCAACCACATAGGGGGCCCATTAGGTCAACCCCATGTGAAATCCCGCTAGAGGAATCCCATGAGGAGACTAGAGTAGTGGGTGTACATAGTGCACACACCATGGATACAATCCCAAGTATAAGTATCATAGTGCATTCCCTCATGCGCATTGATTGGGCTAGGTTTCCCACTAAATTATAGCCACCATGTTTGTGTTTGTGTTTTAATATGAATTGAGGATCAATACTTTCTGGCTGATATAATGCTCAGCTGCCACTTGTTCAATTCAATGTGGGACACTATATAAGTATTATTGTTCACCCAAGTTTAAAATCTCATATATATATATATATAATGGGGCTATAGGATGTGTTCTCTATGATCCGTTTGATCTGTTTTAAAATTCCCACATGTTATTTTTGATCTCCCATTCCTCACTATTCAATTTACATCATCTTATTAATTTCCATTTGTTATCCAATTAAACAAAGTTCATCACAATATCTCATTTAGGTTTTAGTTTTATATTCATGTTTGGGGAATCTTCTGGTGGTTTCCACAATAGTATCACCACTATTCAATGGTGGATAATTTTATCCATTAGTTGTTTTGGTCTCAGTACTTCTTCTTCTCATATCTTGTTTCATGTTTTTCTACAGTAAGATTTTTATCTACATATTCTTCCTTGGTCTATTCTTTTGGTTTAATTTATCCTCTTTGATGGTTGCTCTACTGATTCACCTTTGGATACTAAATATGATTCATGAGACACCATTGGAACCCATTAGTATGTCAGCAAACTACCACCACAATTCAACAGTGGGTCTTTTTACCAACTGCTAGACATCAACGGCGTGACTTTTTACTCACTGCTAGACATCAACAATTGTTATTTTTATCCACTATTACACATTAATGGTGGTTCATTTCACCCACCACTGGTCATCAATGGTGGGTTATTTTTTACCCACTGCTTGTGTCTTCCTTGTTGTACCATGTTTAGGTAGTAGCTTCATCGATCTGTTCCGTATTATTTTAGTTTCAATAGTTGTTTTATTTATAGTTTTTATTTTATTTTTACCTTTTATCATAAGAATATATTATATGTTAATTCACTTTGTTCAATTGTGTTTTTTCTTCTTTGATATACAGATATTTTTTAATAGATCGCTCATTCTCCAACAAGATTTATTTCCTCTTCAATCAATTGCTGTAGTAATTTATTTATGTTTAATGTTTTTATTTTTTTTAGTAGTTGAATTTTTTTCTTTTTGTATGAAGATGATTTCATATTTTACTTGAAATTGATTTATTCCTTTTTCTTTTCATTTTTTCATCCTCTGGAATAATGTTTAATATGATCCAATAGGATCTCTTCATACATTCAATCAGATGAAGTATAGTTTATTCTATTTTGTTTTGTTTTTATTCTTTTATTATAAGATTATTTTATATGTTTTATCATCCTATTCATCTGAAATTTTTTTTTTATCAATTGTAATTCTTTTTTTAGGGAGAAGCTTTCTTGTTGCTCTAAATCCCATCTTAATTTTTTTTACAGTAAGTTTATACTTACTCTTTGAAGGGTTTTTTATTTTATTAATTTATTTAATCCTCTATAATATTTTCATGAAGGATGGAAATTTTTTCAATGTTCCACCAATGGATGCACCCAACTGCAGGTCATGAGTCATTGTTGGACATTACCAATAGTGATTCATGAGTCACCATTGGACACCCAATGATAGCAACATTTTTATTACCTATCTTGAAGCCTTTGGTTTCTAAAATGCATGGAATAAAAAAATTGATTAATTCATTTTATTTTTTATTGAAAACTGGAATTATAGGTCATGATCTTTTTTTCCACCATTGGAAATTTTCAGCGGAGGGTCATGGATAACCGTTCTCTGTTCCAACAGTAGATCAATGACCCACCGTTAATTTAAAAAAAATTAAAATTTTTATTTCTTATTTTCAATTTATTTTATTAAAATAATTCTTTTTTATATGTTTTATTATTTTGTTTTAAAAAATAATTGAAAAAATGTGTAAAAAATAATTGTAACATTATTTTCATGAATACTCACACATGCAGAGTAAAATTCATATGATGCTCTGATTTTACAAACATTCTATTGTCTTTATATTCCAGAAGATTGTATATTTATTTCAATTATTTATAATTTTTAATTTTTTAAAAATGTTTTATTTGATATATTAATTGTTTGAGATTATTTTTTAAGTGATAAATATAAAGTTTGGTTATAATTCTATATTATTTTTTGAGGATTTAATAGACAAAGGTAATGGTCATAATATTATATTGTTATGCAATAACATGTTTTGTGCAAGTATTGGACATGGATATGCTTCTAGAGGATATTTTTTTAATGATCCAAGTGATTAATTCAACGAATAAAAGCACATAACTATTTAGATCCTTCATACAATCAACTTGTGATACATATTTGACATTTTTCTACTCTCAAAATCATTCATGAACTTCTTCAACTTCTTCATTCTAGTTGTGATCACTAAAGGACTATATCTTTGAAAAATTTTATTTCCATTTTATCAATGATCATCTAGCATAAAATTCTTCAACATTATGATCATCTTCTATTTTCCATGTATCTATTTTAATCGTGTAATATTTATTTCATTTGTTCTAATTTATTATGTATGGTTTATGATTTTTCCATAAAAATAAATTCTTTCACTTTCTATGGCTATTATATCACCCAAAAGGAAGTTTGGGTTGTGACTCCTGATCAAAAGTTAGGATAAATACTAGGTTGAGTCTCTTATAAAATTATTGGGTTGTGCCATTGAGTTGTTTAAAATTCATTGTATGTAATAATATCCTCACACCATTAAAAGTTAGGTTCTTAGTGAGTATCAATCTCCATGAGGAGTGGAGGAGATTGAGGAGTGGACTAGGATAATGGTGACCTGAACCATTGTAAATCCCTATGTTTTTTATTTTTATTTCCACTACAAATCTAATCAAGAACACTATACTAACTACTATTCAATATATTATAATCTCTGATTATTTTTTCCATTAATTTTTAAAATAACTATTCATCCCCCCTCTAGTCATATTTTCCATCAATAACAATCTGACAATCAGTATCTGTGATTGGTAAATAGATTTGTGGTTCAGATATTCAACAATTAGTATTAAATCCAAGTCTCTACTAAGTTAATTTCTATATGTTTTAATTTTATATCAAACATTAAATATCAAAACCTTATTTCTAATAGTTTAGCTTTCTATTTCTTGTTATTTTGATCTTTATACTGACCTATATCCTAGACTTAACTGTCCAAGTAATAAAAGAAAATTTTTCCTTTAAGATAGCATGCATCAATTCCAATGATGTCTAGATTCCATAGAAACACCCATTAATTTATGGTAGATACTAATGATAATTGAAATATAGAATGGAATCTGATTTAAAACAACTTAGTGTAGATCATTGGAATATCATGGAAAAGCCATATGTTCTACCTAAAGATGATCTAGAGAAATGGGTAGGTAACAATATGGTAAAATAAGTTTTTAATTATAAAGATAATAATATTTTGTAATGTGTTATATATAGAACTGCTTATATCCATTTTTTTTTATAATATAGCCCGTGAAATATATAGAATACTACTAGTGACTCATTATAGAACTAAAAAACTGAAGATAAAAAAGATTGTAATTATTCAAGTAGAATACTAGGTCATCAATATGGGAGATAAAGAATCTGTAAACTAGATGTTCCATTGGTTCATAAGTATTATTAATGGAATGAGTGATCTTGGAGATATCTTGGATAACACTGCTCAAGTGTAAAGAGCACTGAGGGATCTTCAAAAAAGATTTCATTCCAAGAAAGCGGCCATCAATGAGAGTTATAATTTTAAAAAATATACTTTAGATGAACTAATAGTCTTTTTATGATGTATGAGTTAGAAATAAAGAATAATTTGGATGAGGAGTATATATAAATAAAATTTATTTCATTTAAATATAATGTAATTGATACTTCTAATTCCTATGTTCCTAATTTCAAGTAAAGTTACAATGAGATGGCTCATTTTAGCAAGAAACTTTTCAAATTTATAAAAATCAATGGTGAAAAGAGATAGTTTGCAAGGAATAATGAAAAGAATTAAAATATAGGTAATTCAGGTAATAATAATGATGCTTCATATCTAACATGTTATGATTTTAGGAATAAATGTCACATCTGACCCAATTTCCCTAAACTCAGTCACTCAATGAAGTAAAAAAGACAAAATGAGCTGAGAAAAACAATCTTTTTTTAGAGAATGGGATTTCCCAAACAGTTCTAACTCAAGAAGTGACTCTGGAAGTGAAAATTAAATAGGTAACCTTGTACTAATGGGTTAATCAATTTCTTAAAGAGAATGAAGAATATGATAATGGTAGCTTCAAAAAATTTTAAAAATATAAATAATTTCTAGATTTAAAAAATTTATTAAAGATAATGAATAATAGAATAATGGTAGTTTCAAAAATTTTGAAAAATATAAATAATTTAAATGTAAAAATAAGAAGTTAGTAAAATATAATGAAAAATAGAAAAGGGAATATGAAAAATGTGAATATTGTTATTTCCCAAAATGAAGAATACAAAAGTAATTGTGATTATGACATTTTGATATTGAAGATGTAAATGAAAAACTTAAAGACTTTCTGGGTATAAATGATAAAGATCAGAAAATAAGATTTAATTTAATTTTGGATGATCTAACTAAGCTATAAAAATAAAGTAAGAAATAAAAAAATTAAGGAACATAGCTTCTTGATCTAATGAAAATTTCTTTACAGATTTAAAAACTATTCAATAGGGTAATTTGGTTTGAAAACTAAAGTTGTTAATATTAAGTAATTATTATCTACTTTCTTAAATAGTAAAGTAAAATATGATAGAATTTTGTCCTTAATAAAACTAACAACCAACAGAAATAGTTTTGGATATAATAGTATTACTCTAAATTTAAATAAGACTAATTTTGTAAAAGGTTCAAAAATAATTATTTCCACTATAACATGCTTTAGATGTATAATGCTATGGTATTATGCTAATGAATTCTCATTGATATTCACTCAATAATTTCTTTATCTATCAATTTGTTTTTAGATTCACCTAGAAAAAAAATTGATATCTATTTGGGTGTTCAAAAAACCTTCTGAGGAATTCATGAAAACATGGGTACCAAAAAGCATGGTATTCAAATCCTATTGGACCTAAGCAGGTCAACATGCCTAGATAAATATTATTTTTTTTAAATAGTATGCATACTAACTACTTTAATAAAATTTTATATGTTGGCATACAAGATATCTAATATCTTTTTAATAATCATTTTATTTCTAATTAAAGGAATGTGAATTATATTCTATATTTTTTTCTTTATCAAGTTAAATTATTGTAGTTTATATAGTTAAAAATTCATTTTTAAATATGCTAATTATAAGATTAATTATATTTAAATATTTTTAAAATTATTGATTTATCTATCTTTATATTTTCATAAATTTAGGGGGATTTATCCCTTGTTTATTAATTGAAATAATATATCACAATGTAAGTTTTAAATAACTTTTTAATAAATTAACATATGAAAACTAAAATTCCTTAATATTTTTGAAATAATTATTTCAAAAAATAATCTAAGGAAATCATTTAAACACCTCTAAATATACTATGTGTTTCATAATGATTCTAAATTTATTTATATAATCAATTTATTCTCAAGTTTAATAAATTTTGATAATAAAATTCAATCTGTTCATCTATTTTTAATATAATACTTTTATGCTTAAAATCATGGGGAGTCTATTTAAATTTTAAAACTCTTAAAGAAAAAAAAATTCATTTATTTTGGAAGAATATTTTATTATATGTCTCTTCATTAAAATCAATTTTATTTATTCATAGAGTATATCAATATTGTGTTTGATGTTAACATGATAGAAACTTAACTTTTCTATTTTATATAAATTTTATATTATGATAAATTATGTTCACTTTGATTAAATGGTTATTAATTTATATTGTTTAAAATTTTAGTTGTTATAATTTTTACTTTATTTTAATTATTTATTTATTGTATTTACTAAAACTTAATGTTTTAATCTTATTAAAAATTAAACTATGTTAGTTTTATAGGTTTTGTTTTTATTAAAAAATGAGTCTTCAATATATAATATATTTATAATATAATTTTTGATAAATTTCAAAATAGTATAGATTTTTTATAAAAAATTAATAAATGTTTTGTTTTTTAATTTAAAAAATGAGGGAGTTTTTTAGTATTTGAATATATTTTAAATACTTTAATAGATTTATTTTTGTTTTTATAAATTACTATTAATAAATATTTATTAAAATCTCTTATTATCATGTATGTGTTTTAATCAACACTATTAAATTATTAAGTGTATTAATTAATTATCACTTTGTTAATTGCATTTTTTTCATAAGTTTATAAAAAAAATTAGTGTTTTAAATTATCAATTTATTTTAAAAGTTAATTAATTTTTAATTACTTGTTTTTATTAGGTTATTATTTTTTTATGATTCTTATATGTTTTTTATTATTAGTATTTTTAGTTTAACTTTGTAAAAAAATATTGTTCATCCTTGTGAGAATCTTAGGCTATCTCTCAACCACATTGGGTCAACCCTATGGGAAATACCATAAGTAGGATAGAGTAATGGTTGTACATAGTGCAAACACACCATGCATGTGAAACTGTGTATAATTCTCGTAGTGCATGCATATAGGTGCATTGATTTAGATCAGTCTCCCATTGGATTATGGCCCCCGTGTGTGTTCTTGTGTTTTAATATGAACCAAGGATCGGCATGTTCTAGTTGATATACAACTCATCCATCCTCTGTTCAATTCGATGTGGGGTGCAGTATAAGCATTACTATTCAGATGATTTTAAAATATCGTATATAACATGGCCAAAGTATTTTTTTTCCCATGATCCATTTGATCTGTTTAAAAAATCCCTCACATTATTTTTGATCTCCCACACTTCACTACTCAATTTCCATAATATTCTTCATCATCATTTATTCTTTAGTTCACCAGAGTTCTTCACAATATCTTTTCCAAGTTTTGGTTTTATTTTCATGTTTGATGACTCTTTCGGTGGTGTTTCCAATAGCAGTTTAATTGTTCAATGGGGGATAATTTTATCCACCAATTGTTCTTGGTCTCATATCATCTTTTTCTCATATCTCCTTTAACATTTTTCTACAGTAATATTTTCATATTTATCTTATTAATTGGTTATTTCTTTTGGTTTGATTTATAATCTTTGATGTTTTCTCGACTAAGTTACCATCGGATACCAATGGTGAGTCACGAGCCACCAATGGAACCCTACAGTGGGTTAGTGACCTACCGCCAGACATCAATGGTGGGTCTTTTTACCAACCATTGGGCATCAAAGGTGTGTCTTTTTACCCACCATTTGACTTCAACTATTGATCATTTTACCCAGAATTGGTCATCAATGATTGGTCCTTTTTTACCCACTCTTTGTGTCTTCCTTCTTTTTGTATCGTGTTTAGGCAGTAGCTCCCTCGACCTTTTCCTTCTTCTTTTGATTATAGTAGTTGTTTTATTTTTGGTCGTTATTTTTTCTTATTTTTTACTAGAATAATATCTTATATGTTACTCTACATTTTTTACCTGTCATTTTTATTATTTTCTATATAAATACTTTTTAGTATATCATTCAAGCTCTAATACGAGCTATTTTCTCATCGATCAGGTGTTGTAGTTATTTTTTTATGTTTTAAGTTTTTATTTTTTTAGAAGTAGATTTTTTTCTATAGGAAGATGATTTAATATTTTACTTGTATTGGATTCATTCCTTTCTATTTTGTATTTTGTTTTTCATATTTTGGGATAAGTTTGATTATGATTCAACAGGATCTCTTCATCCTTTCAATTAGACACAGTAGAGTTCCTTCTGTTTAATTTTGTTTTTATACTTTTATGAAAATATTATTTTATATTTTGTATCATCTTGTAGTTTAGTAGTATATTTTTTATCATTTATTATTCCTTGTTTAGTAAGAATCTTTCTTTTTTCACCAAATCCCTTCTTAATTTATTTTTTATTAAGTTTATACTTGTTATTTGAACTGTTTTAATATTTTATTAATTGAGTTATTCAACTGTTTATTTTTCATTCTAACAGGAATTGTTTTCAACGAACCGCCATTTGATGCTCTAAATGGTAGTTCATGAGTCACCACTATACATTTACATTGGTGAGTCATGAGTCACCGTTGGAAACCCAACTGTAGCAAAAAATTTATGAACACTCACGCATGAAGAATAAAATTCATATAATGCTCCATTTTTAAAAACATTCTATTGTCTTTATATTCCATAATATTTATCATTATTTTAGTTGTTTATAATTTTTAATTTTTCATAAATGATTTACTCAATGTATTAATTGTTTTATATTAAATTTAATAAATAAATATAATGCCCGATTATAATTCTATATTATTTAGTGAGGCCTTAACAAACAAATGTAATGGTCATAATATTCTATTCTTATGCACTAACAAGAGTCCTATAGATATTGGACATCAATACTCTCTCATAGGATCTTTTTTAAATGATATGGTAGATTTCTTCAAGTAATAGAAACACATACCTATGCATATCATTCATACAGAAAACTTGTGAAAAATCTTCGACATTATTCTACTCTCAAAATCATTCACAAACTTCTATGAATTATTTATTCTTTTTATGGTCACCTAAGGACTCTATATTCAAAAAAAATTCCTTCCAAGTGATCAATAATCATCCATATTAAACTTCTTCTACATTCGGATCATCTACTATTTTTCCAAAATCTATTTTATTCTTGTAATATTTACTTCTGATTTTCATATTTCTTATCTCTGGTTTATGATTTTCCCATAAAAATAAGTTCTTTCATGTTCTCTAGTTATTATACCATCCAAAAGAAAGTTAATTTTGTGACTCTTGATCAAATGTTATGATACATACTGGGTTGAGTCTCCAGTTAAAAAGACTAGGTTTTTCCTATGGGTTTTTTAAAAGGCAGTGTATGTAATAAGGTTATAACACCTTTAAAAGTGAGGTTATCATTGGGTACCAATATCCTCATGCTGTAGAGTAGATTTAGGAGTGCAATAGGATCTTGGTAATCTAAACCACTGTAAATCCGTGTGTTCTTTTATTTTTATTTCCACTATATATCAACTCAAGAACACTGCACTCACTACTATTTGATATTTTATAATATATGATTTTTCCATTAATTATTAAAACAAATATTCACCCCCCCCCCACACACACACACACCCTCTAGTCATATTTTCTATCTATAATGATCCAAAAATGGTAGGTAAATTTATATCCATCAGGTTTTTGTATATAGTTTTACAACTGCAAGAGTTGAATCTCCATGAATGTGTTCCATTGGATGATATTTGTTGGAATGTTCATAATCACTTAAAACTAAGTTCTAATCAAGTAGATGCATTAATTACATATCGACATCTTTTATATGTTGAAATTCAATGACACATTGAGTATCCTCTGATCGATTATGAGTATTGGATGGAGGCTCATCATTGTTCATTCAATAGTGTCATAATGGTTTAATGGAGTTTTATGTGGATATATATGTTCTTGATGAGGTGTAACATAAAACTATATAAACATGTTATGGGGAATATATTGAAGATGTTCCATCACAAAATTCTCATTCATTTTCTTCTCATATGACTCCATTTACAAAAATTAATTATGAATAATATTTCCAAAATATGGAAATAACATTATGGTACATCCCCATTAACTCTCTTGATTAAATAAATGAAACTATATCTAATGAAGAAATATCAGATGATGAAAATGGAGATAATATAGGTGAGTATGATTTGGGGAATGAACCATCTTAGGTTCCTTTGATTGATATGGAACAACCAGTTAGTGGTAATCATCCTACATTATTAACACCCTTAGTCACAGGAATGTGTCATGAAAAATATTTTTATTGGGATTTCATTACACCAACTACTGAATTTCTTGGAATTATCGGTAACATATATGCATTGATTAATAACACCATATATTTTTCATTGTATTTTCAAAGTCAATGAGCATTAAATTATGTTCTAAAGAAATACCATATAGAGATACATTTTTTATTTCTTTCTGATGATTCCTAGAAATAAAAATACCTCATTTTATTTGAGAAATAAAAGTCAGACTAAAAATTTTGAATTCATATAATATATGACGAATTTTTTTCATTTTGGAAGATAAATATGTTGGAAGACCCTCTTAATTTTATACATTTAATATTTTCACTAGATCACTCTTCACATAATATATAATTTATATCAAATATTATTTTAGATATGATACGAACGTGTCGGGATGTTCCAATATCCCTTGTCTAGGAATTAACACAACAATTGTTCAAACAAAAATATATATTATGGTAAAATAAGGATAGCAAAAAAATGGTAATTGGGAATGTTTATGGTGATTAAGATGAATCTTATACAGTATCTCCACAAATAATGGGTTTTTTCTCTTAAAAATAAAATTATTTATTATCTAGAAACCATTGATTATGTCTCTCTAGATCATCAAGTTGATCTACCAAAGGTTGAGTTTTATAGGCTGTTTTTGGTATTCATGCCATATATCGCTGCTTTTACTTATTTAAAACAATTCAATAAAGTAGATAGAACATTTCATTGGTGAAATTATACATGATTTTTACTTATAGATTCCACACAGGATGGTAATCATGATCCTATACCACTTTCATTTTCCATTATTTAAAAGTAGAATTTTGAATTGTGGTGTTGATTTTCAACCTGTATATTCATTCACATAACAAAAATACAAGGAGAGTGTCTAATATATGATTGACGTTGAGTGATTATAGATGCCATTAACAGTGATTTAATTTCAATCTAGGAAATGAACACATAACATCAATATTACATTACACATATTTCTGATAATGTATATAATAATTTTATAGATAAGGCAATAAATAAGGAGATCATAAAGTTTTTTATGTTTTCTCAAAAATATATTTTTTGAAAAAAGTAATAATATCCTTTTAAATTAATTTTTATCCTCTGGTTTAATCATAAAATCCCTAATATGTCGACTTTGATAAGTGAATTTAAGAAATTTGAAGGTATAATCAAGATGTATATGATTATATGACGTGGATTTAAAAGGAGACATGGTTATTAGCATATGATAGCAGTAAAATATATGACCATATGACCACTAATATTGTAGATTACATTAATGGAGTCTTCAATAGTCTTCATAAGCTACAAATCATTGGTTTATTATAGGATACATTTTATAAAAGTTTTAATTACTTTAAAGAATTTCCCCATTATGCCTATTAGAGGATACAACATGGAATGAGTTTTTGTCAGAATTCCCAAGGAGGCATTTATAAGATACTATTGGATACATCATCATTTTACGTTTCAACCATTGACTAGGTAGGGATCTACGATGAGGTAATAGTCTACCATGACTCTCTCATAGAAAATAGTGGTCGAATGCTTATGTTCATACTGGAATGGAGGTAATATGATTCGGTTATTTCCTGGTA
This sequence comes from Viscum album, assembly GCA_963277665.1. Taxonomy (NCBI): domain Eukaryota; kingdom Viridiplantae; phylum Streptophyta; class Magnoliopsida; order Santalales; family Viscaceae; genus Viscum; species Viscum album. Next base: position 912,663,564 of record OY728164.1, on the reverse strand, counting down.
TTAATATTTCCTTGTGATCATGTTGTTACAACTTTTTCATTATTGAACATATCATTAGAACCCATTTTTACCTAGTGTTGCATATGAGCCCTTTGGTTGATTATTATAGTGAAACTTATATTCATTTTTGGTTATTTTCATACTATTATCTTTCCTACTAGTCAATCGAATGTGGTCCTTAATATTATAAGGTTTCATATTCAGGAATTTTCATTTATTGATTCTTTTATTTCAATATTTTTTTGAATTTATACATTTTTTTTATTAATAAAAAACAATTTTGTGATATTTAATACATTTACTTTGCCTACTCATCAGCTGACTATGGTGCCTGATATTATTTGGTTTCACCCTTAAGGATGACCAAAGCCTACTAGTATCATAATTTAGATGGACTAGCCTTGTGAATTTTGTGTGGGACTATAAAAAAATTTCAAAAATAAGGGTATAGTCATAAAAAATATCCCAAAATGGTAGGAAGGGTATCCACTTTATAGAATCATTAATATAGTTTATGTATTTTATCATCACTGTGTAATTCTTTTTCAAATTTTGCATTTTTCATTTATGGATTTTTTATTTATATATTTTTCCATTTATTTCTTGTTTTATTTCAAGATAGTTTCATTTCTAGTTTTAATAAGAAATAATTTTATGATATTTCTTTTATTAAGAAATTAAAAACACCATCAAAATGAATTACAAGATAATAAAAACCTAAAATAATTGTCTTTAAATTAGTCCATGAAATCACATGATCAGTTGAACTTATCAAGAAGTATCTTGTACTATGCCAGATTATTATCATGATTTATATAAACAACATTATTTAGAAAAAATATTAATCATGATTGGAGATTATTAAAATAATAAATTACCAACATTAGTTACACCTAATTATTTACCTCATTTTCATCATAATGCTTAAATAGAAGTGTTAATTATCTGCCTTATTTTTCTTCTTGTATTTTAATAAAATATTTTTTAAATTGTTATTTAAAAATCTAAAAAAATTAATGATGATATAAAATATAGAGATAGAGGGCCCTATGTTTATCAGATTCCATGATAGACATGTTTCATGACTAGTCATAGAGGGATTTATGTTTCATGTATGAGTTTACAAAGGTCTTATCATTTTCATCATGTTGCACCACCTCCTTCTATAATCCCTCATCTTCATCATGCTAGGTTATATGGTCTAAAGATGTGTGACTTTAATTTTTTAGATCATCTGCTCATTATTTTACAAGTAAAGAGATGGAGGCTAGCGACACATACATTTCATTTTCCAAGGGCGTAAAAATTGTTAGTCCTAAATATGTGACTGTTATGTTAGTCCTTCCCATTGAGACTATGGATATGAAAGTCTAAGTTAGTGTGGATTGGTTTGATATAGTTCATAGACTTGTAACATCCCTTGATCCATCAATCTCGCATGTGGACAAAACAGGTTGGTTATGGGTCCTCAAGTGGTCCTCCACATATTCCAGAGGCGGCCAAATAACAATGGGGTTGTGATATGTATAGTGTAGAGACTATACCCCTTGGTATAATATAAGATATAGTGAAAATAAACCATTATAATAAATATCATGGTAATGGAAAATAAAAGAAAAAGAATATAATACCACTGGGAAATAAAGGAGAGACCAATAAACCAATAATAATAAATAATGTAATGAAAATATTATATGTATATAAATGTAAAATTGAAAATAATACAATAAGAGAATCAGTTTACCTCAAAAAATCAAAATACCCTGGTCATGAATTCCATGTCAAACCCATCTCCAAACTTCATCCCATTTCACAATAAACTATCATCAATAATGTCATTTTTCCTTGTCCAAACCTATATTCATGTAATCTTCTAGGATGTTAAATGGTGGAATGAATATGGTGTGAGTATAACTCAGTAGGTCGACACCACCATGTCTAAAAAAACTAGTATAATAACAACTGTATGAAATAAAGTGATAAACAGGAATATAAATTGATCAATTAGTATAACACATAAATAAATATTCTTAAACACCATACTGGAATGTCTTTGAGCATGTGGAAAAACCATGCCAACTAAATCCATATACCATTGAATAATCAAACAACTTGGTATAGTTGTCAGATAATCATTTCAGCCTCTGGTAATAGCCCCATATATAAGTGTTTCAATATGTAACACTAGGGATTTCACCCTATAAAATCATTTCAGCATGTATCACTAGGCATAGACAACTATATAAGTATTCTAGCCTTTAGGAAAATCCCTATAAATAAGAATTTCAGCATGTATCATGGGGCATGGCCCACTATATAAGAATTTCATCATGTATCACTTTTCATAGCTCACTATATAAACATTTTAACTTGTATCACTAGGAATATCCTACTATATAAGAATTCCAGCCTCTGAGAAAATCCCTATATATAATAATTTTACATGTATCACTACAAATATCCCACTATATAATCATTTCAGCATGCGTCGCTAGGAATATATTAATATATAATCATTTCATCATGTATCACTAGGCATATCCCACTATATAAGCATTTCAACCTCTAGGAAAATCCATTTATATAATAATTTTAACATCAAATAAACAAGTCATAATAGTAAAGATATCACAATATCATATCATAATCCCAAATGGTTAATTATGAAAATTACAAAAATACACATTCATTTATATCTCAAAAGATCAAAAGTCATATGAATGAGAAATAATCCATTGCTAGGGATTTTATGTCAAGAAATCACCTAAGGTCTCATGTCATTCTAAACACACTTTAAACCATTATCCACGTTCCTATTATTCAATGATCTTCTCACCCAATGGGTATCCATAAGCTTGGTCGCATAAACAAATGAATCCAAAGGAATCTAAGAAATATTCCAATCCTTGATTTACCATAAATAAATAATAGTTTAATTAGAGAACCTGTCACATTGGAATAGTTGAAATATTTCATATACTTCACAATTAAATAGACCATAGGGTTATATTTGGACTCCCTGCATTTAATTTTCAATCAACACAATGCATACAATAGTCAACACTAACAAGGAAGAAGACACAGAAGATCGAAAGAATAACCAAGATCAACCCAGGTCTAAAAACCAACCTAAGGTCAAAATATTTACATTTCAATGATAATGAACGATGGAATAGAAGAAGGAATCCTAAGAAAATCAACTCACTAGGGATTGGATGTGTAATCAAGATGTCTTGAATGGAACATGAGACTATAAAAATAACATGGAAAATTTCATTAGGTCGAGAGGAGAAGGTGGAATGTGATATAATGGAAACTATCCTACACACTACCTGCTTTAAAACATTAGGTCTGAGGGATATGTCTTGTGTAATACATTCACATCGTGTATTTCCTCATTGTTAAGTTATGTTAAAAAAACCATCACCTTGGGTTAAAATTTATATGGATCGAAATTCGTGAGACATGAATTAGGTTCATGATGTGTAACCACTTCACGTAATGAACTAGTTAATGACATGTGTCTAGAAAAAGTTACTCATCAGTCAATATGTACACTACGTGTTATTTTCTAATGATAAATTTTAATCCCAACTTTTGTAAATGTGACTAAAGCACCTTTTAATCCTTCCAAACTCATGTAAAACCATCGTATGCCTGTTTAAAATGTTTATACATAGACTCCATTAATTCAAGCAAACATATATCCCTAAATTTTAGTTTATATTCTCTTAAAAAGGATTTGTGTCTTTGAATAAGACTTGACCACCCAGGCTCAATGAAAAACTCAAATAGATTTGTACCTAGAAAAATTAGGGGTCTTATAACCTCCCTACCATATACATCATGTCCCCAAGATGCTCCAAGAACCATTGTTGGGTTTCGGTGAACTAGTATGTCCACTATACTAATATATTAGACTCTCTCTCCCAGGTCTCCTCCTTAAAATGCTCAAGCTACCACTCCACTCAAACCAGAGGTATAGTCTTACACCAGAGATACTTCTCACTATGGTCAAAAATCTATATTAAATGCTCATCAAAGGATACATCAGCACAAAGACCAATGTAGTCTACATCTACCACATGATAAGTGATAGGATAATATCTCTAACTATGATACACATGAGACATGTCATGCATGGAACTGTAGCACTATAGAAGGGTTAATTGGTATACCACTAGAATGAAAATTTCCACTATATCAAATGGACTGAAAAACATGGGCCCTATATTTCCCTATTTATTATTCTGGCATTGACCCGGCCTAGGTGAAACTCAAAGGAAAACATGATGACTAAACTTGAACTCCATAGATCGCCTCTAGTGGTCATCGTATGATTTATTCCTAATTTTCATGGTCACCAAACACCTCTTGGTCAGCTGAACCTGCTCAGAAGTCTCAAGCATGAGATTATGACCAACAAGAACTAAGTCACCTACCTATAACTAGAAAAGAGATGAAAGGCATGGAATTCTATACAAAGACTCAAAAAGTTCCATCTGGATCTATGATTAGAAGCTATTATTCTATGTAAACTCCATGATATCATATTATTCTCCCATGAACCATCAAAATCCAAAACACAGGATCATAACATATCCTTTGGAACCTAAATATTCTTCTCAGATTGACCATTAGTCTAAGTATGAAAGGTTGTGATCAAAAGAACTTGTGGTAATAGAGCCTTATGAAGACCCTTCCAGAAGTGCAATGTGAAATGAAGATCTCTATCAAAAATGATACTCTCTAGAACATCAAACAACCAAACTATCTCATGCATGTAGAGACTACCCAAATCATCAATGGTGAAGGTTTCCCTAATAGGGAAGAAATAGGATACCTTCATCATTAGATCCAAAATAACTGATATTTCATCATTCTTACAGGTTGTCTTTGGTAATCCTATCACAAAATCCATAGTTAAATCCTCATATTTCCACTCATGAATGGGCAGAGGATATAACAGCTCAGCTAGCCTTTGATGCTCGGCATTCACATACTGGATGATAAAACATATCACTACAAATACCTCTATTTATTTCTTCATTCTTGAACACCAGTAATATCTATAGATATCATGATAAATATTTTTAAAAGTATGATGTAATTCCCATCAAGAAACATGAAACTCTCTCATTAACTCCTCACACAAACCCGTAGGAACTCATACTTGGACATGGAAAAGAATAGAATTTTTTCTTCCAAGAGACCATCCTGATGGTTTCAACCAACCATCTAAGCTATCTCTCAGAGCTAATCCCTATAGATTAAATACCTTCTCTATCTTGATCCGGTCCAAAATAACATGTATAATAGATGTAAAAGTCATAGATACTCATCCTTGAGACTCTTTAACATCTAGATTCTTGTCTTTTAATAGTTTTATCATCCACTACTCATATAAAGACTCCTGAACTACCTATATCTTCATCTTCTTTCTCAAATAATTAGCAAGGATGTTGCCTTTTTCTCAGTGTAAAAGGAAACTCGAAGTCAAAAGGTTGAAAATACTCAAACCACCTCCTCTGTCGAAAGTTTAGGTATCACAAATAAAAGATATAATTAAGTCTCTTATGGTCTATTTTACCAACAATCTCTCACTCATAAGATAATGTCTACAGAATCTCAGTGAATTTACTACCATAGCTTACTCTAGATCATGAGTAGGATAATTCCTCTCATGTGATCTCAGCTATCTAAAACCATAGGCAACTCATCGATCCTCATACATTAAAACTGCTCTGAGTCTATCTATGGATGTATCACAGTGCACAGTATAGGCTGACCTAGAATAGTTAAAATGAGGATAGGTGATGAGGTCAGCCTACTATTTAGCTTTTAAAAATATCACTCCTAAGTATCTGAACAAAAAAATCACTCCCTTCTTGGTCATCCCTAACTTTGGTGCTTCCAGATAGGATAATTCTGGGATAAAGCATCGATAATAACCAACTAAACCTAGAAAACTCCAAACCTTGATGACATTCTAGGACTACTCCCAAGATACCATTGATAGAACATATTTGGGTCCACTAACACTCATGTCTCTGAGATGACATAGCCTAAGGAGTTCACTTTTTCAATACAAATATTATATTTTGTAAGCTTAGAATAAAACCAATGATCTCTTAATTTAATCAAGATGATGTCAAGATGATTGGCATGATCACCTACTGAATGGGAGTACACCAAATTTCATTGACCAGTCTAGAAAAGTTGAATGATCTAATTTTTCAAGTACATGAATATTGATGATGCATTGGTCAAACCAAACAACATCACTACGAATTAATACAAGCCATAACTTATCCTAAAAGAATTATAAGGTATGTCTGATTATATGAACCTCAAATAATGATATCCAGTTCTCAAATAAATCTTCAAAAACATCTTGGAACCTCTTAGCTAATAGAATATATCATCAATACGTAAAAGTGGATATCGGTTCTTGGTTTTCATCTGGTTCAATCTCTATTAATCCACACACCAATTCAAGGTACCATCAGAATTATTGGAGAAAAAATTGGACAACCCCATGGAAATGTACTAGTCAATATGAAACATTTAGCTTCCAAAACTTTCAACTAAAAATTAAACTCTCAAAGCTATATTGGTGCCATTATATAAGGAGAGATAGAAATTGTCTCTTTTACCAGCACCAATTCAATCATGAACTCAATATTTTTCTTCGAAATTAAGTCATAGAGATCTTTAGGAAAGTCATCCTAAAAATAGTCTACCATTAGAGAAAAGAAATCCTACTTGATTTCACTATCATCCAAATAAAGGCTTAATATTTGAGCCTTTAGACAATCCAATTTGCACTAAATTGGTTCTGCAAAACCATCCTAAATATCTCACTCTCCCTGGTGAGAATAACTACCTCCTTATAGAGATAGAAAGGTAAATATCCTTCGATAATAGTCAATATGAGTCTAGTGTAGGACTAACCAATCTATACCAAGAATAAAATTTAAAATTGTCATTTCCATCACAAAATGTTCCTATATAAAATGGTAACTATCGATCTCTAGAGAACACTCCTTGCAACATTTGATATTCTCTGACCACACTCCCAATGGTGTGTTGATGGTTAAAAAATCATCCCATATGTCCACAACTAAAACCAAACCGTTTACAAAGAGTAAAAATAAGAAAAAAATATGTGATTCTCATGTATCAAATAAAATGAAAGCAATGGTAGATGTTATAAGAATCGTATATTTGAAAGTAGAAGGTCATGAATCCAAAAAATCCAGAGTAGTTCTCATATTGTGCAGCTAACCAGACCTCTGCCCAAGGCTCCATCCTAACTCCCCTAAGATATTCCATAAACCTAGTACTATCACTCCAGCACTGGGGTACCACATCTCTTACCTCTACCTGAATGTCTTGTGGGACTCCAACTACATGTCTGGTTGGGAGTAGATGAGTCCTTCCCAGACTCTGGTACCTATCCCAATCCCTTACAACTACTCTTTTGTGAGAAGTTCTAACAAAACATCAGAAGATGTCCCATCATGCCACAAGCATGGATCTCAAAAGTGAGATTGGGTCACTTAGGCCTCTATTAGACCCTATTTCTACACTGATAGTAATACAATGAAACATGTTCCTGAGAGAGCTTACCACTACACAGAATAATCTTCCAATTGATTCCTTATAGGAAACTATTATAGCAGTGCTTCTTTCTATAAGAAGAATATTGCTCAGTTTTCCTTGATAAAACATCTTGGCCGCTACTCGGGGACTTTCTCAAATTCACTTCTATGATGAGTTTCTAATTCGTCACATATAAAAAGATAATCCAACACAAAATGTTTATACATGGCCTAATCCCATAGAAAAATTAATCCAAAAATGGCTCTCCCTATAGATCTTATCAGAAACTAAATATAGCACAAATATCTACAAGTCGCTGAAATTTTTAGTATAGTCTATCACTGGCATACACTATTGTGTTATATATATTAACTCGCAAGACTTATAATCCCTAAATTTATTTAGATAGAATTTTGATCAATAACTTTTCCTTGAAATAATTTCAGGATAACTCTACCTTATACCTAGATTGCTCTATAATATACCACCAACGCTTGGTAAGTGACCGCATTGTCGAGCGCGTCAAATTAGTTGTTTAATTTTGACTAGAATTTCTGCAGTATAGCAGTAACCCTAAGTCGTCTCTCGACGGAGCCTTAGACTGTTAATTTAAAAAGAGGGTTTGATTATAGAAGTAGAAGGTTAATTAGGTTTTGTAATACTTGGGGGTTTTATAATTAATGATGAAAATAGGAAATGAAAGCAATAAAACAAAGTAGAAATGAACAAGATTGATTTAATGTGATCAACCCGGGAAAGTCTCGTGATGCTCATCCTTCATCGCTTCAAGGGATGGGGTTATGATATTTTAATCCCTGTTTTGTAACACCTATAACCAGTATGTTACTGAGTTTATACTAGGATACCACCTAGGGTTCAGTCGAAAACACATAATGATTCACCGGACACCGCCGATGATTGGGTGATTTGTGTTCGACATCATAACTGAAACACACCAAGGAAACACATGAAGAATTCGATGTGTTGTCCAAGTTTGTATGTTATTTAATTTTTATACCATGACATAAATGTGCATGACCTTGATAGTGATTATGTGAGTTCAATTGACCAATATGAACCACACAAACACCGTAATTGAAAGGGGGAAAATAAAGTGGTGAACGGTGTGTGAAACATCACATGAATGGGTACCCCCAAACATGATCATATGAGTTGAGCATGACATACTAGTACATAACTTAATAAAATAAGAATATAGGATGAGGAAAAACAACATACAACCTGGAATTAAAAAGATCATTCAAATTAATACAACTTTGAAGCTCAGGATTACATCACATTCCTCCCCGAGTGATCACAAGGGGTTTAGAAACCCATGGGAGGGGAAGAAGAAGAAGATGTTGAAATAGAACCTCCCATAGCCTCCAGAACTTCTAGGGATGTTGACAAGACTCCTTGGAGACTCCAAAATGTCAGAACCTTTCCTCTTTTCCGAACTTACAAATGGGGAGCCCAAGGTTTCATTTTATAGGAAAATTGGAAGGTGGTTTTAGGCACACAGATTTCATCAATCCACTTGTACCACAAGTTTCGGCCTTCATACAGTCTTATCTCGCTTTGGAAAAAATAGAAAAGTTGTATCCCTACATCTTTAACATCTCCACCTAAAGTTTGGAACCCTTTGGACAACTACAGCTCAAGATATTTATAAAATACAGAACACCGCATTTGACCTGGTCCATATTTGGTGTCTTGGATAGATCAGTTCGGATGGGCCCCATAGAAGCCGAATCAGGATTGGGTTCCTTAATATGAAATGTAGCCTATTAAGCTTTGGACATTCCCACAAAATTTCAGCCCATTTAGATGCACTTATTTTGTGTACTATGCAAAACAGTGGAAAAATGTCCATGGATCCATGAAATTTTGGCCCATTTTTCTTCCACTTCATCAAGGGCCCTCCAAATCACCTCCACCTACATTGAAATAATAATAAAAAAGTAACATTTCCCATTCTAATATTGATTAAAATTAATTTATTGATTCAAACATAAAGTTAAATTCATTATTATATTTGTAATATTCATTAAAAAACTAGTTTAAAACTGCGGTGTAAGGGTGGAATAAAACAGTGAATCGTGGTACGATCACACCCCCACACCTAAACATTTGCACTCCTGGGAAAAGTCACATATCCATATACAATGATGCATATATATATATATTTCCAACATCCTGAAGATTTATCATTTGAGGAAATTTTATTTAAAGTAAAGTGATCAATGTACGAACCACACCAAGGAGTTCTTCCTAGTGAAAATAGAAAAAGATGTCTCATAAATCATATCATAGAGAAATTCAAAAAGATTCACGATACACAATTTAGAAAGGAATCCATAAGTAAACCATGACACTAACTCTCCTTGTTTGTGTGTGAAAACCATTCCATGCTATTCTTTCCACTTGCTATCTAATAAATATATGTTATTTTAACATTTTTCAGCTTAAATGATTTTTTTCACCGAACCTGTCCTACATCCTTTGCAATCATATTTCAAGACCCACTCATTTAAGCATTCCTAGAAGTCAAACCATAATCTCTCGACCTAGATATCCCCATATGTTGCACATTTCATCACTCCCCTCATTTATTATATTTTTTTTGAAGTTTCAATTGGAACAAATCTCACACTCATCTCTCAACCCTTGTTTGATCTCCTCACGACACTAATTGAAATAGTTATAACAAGATCAAAGGTTGAGGAGGAGTGGTTTTTGACCTGCCCAAGACACAAAATTTTTTTTGAGGGCGTACAACATTCGGACATTAGGTACACACGCATAGGTCAATTTGGTATAGTAATGAAACAGATCGGATAAGGAACGAACGTATGGAAATATCATTTAAAGCTGAAAAATATTAACCCAACATATATTTACCTTATATTAAGTAATAAATAATCACACTTTGTGGTTTGGTGCAAAAATTTGTGGAGATATTAGTGACATGGTTTTACAAAAAAACTACTCACACAAAGGGCATCAATCATCTCAAAGGTTTCACATAGATACGACCATTTATATCATTGACAGAAAACCAATTCACTAAAAATCACTCCTTGATGGTAAACTCATACACAAATTCTTTTTAGCCTTCGTTGTGGTATTTTAACTTTCCCCACTTTATGGTCGCCAATTCATGGAACTTTGAAATTATCGATTGGGAAAAATGAAAATACCATAAAGAAGGCCAAAAAGAGAAAACAATGAAAATTCCTAACTAAACCAGGAATGTATCCACCCCCCCACACCTAGAGTATGCAGTGTCCTCACTGAAATAATTGAGAGTGTGAGAAGGAAAGATAAAACCTGGTGTGTTTTATTGGTATGATGCGTCAAGAAGGTGGATTTCCTCTACCGGATTCTTCGGAAAATCCTCATAGAAGTGTTTAAGTCACTGCCCATTGATGGTAAGACTTCGTCCACTCTACTCATGCAAAACTTGTATTGCACCAAAAGGGTAAACATTAGTAACAATATAAGGACCGAGCCATCGGGAACGAAGCTTACCTGGGTAGACCTTAAGCCTGGAATTGTACATTAGGACCTTCTCACCAATATGTAACTTCCGCTGGTGAATCATGCTATCATGAATAGACTTTGTCTTATCTTTATAGATTCGGGAGTTTTCATATGAATCACGTCGAATTTCTTCCAACTCTTGAATCTGCAGCTTTCTTTGCTCACCTGCATCTGAAAGGTTCATATTAAATTGTTTAACAGCCCAATATGCATGATGTTCTACCTCTACTGGGAGGTGAAAAGCCTTTCCAAACACAATTCTGTATGGTGACATTCCGATTGGGGTTTTAAAAGCTGTACGGTACGCCCAAAGTGCATCATCCAAGCGCAAACTCCAATCTTTCCTATTGGGTTGTACTGTTTTCTCCAAGATTCGCTTAACTACTCGATTTGAAATTTCTACTTTTCCGTTAGTTTGGGGATGATATGCAGTGGAGACTTTATGAACAACCCCATACTTACGAAGCAAGTTTTTCATGTTATGATTGCAAAAATGTGAACCCTGATCACTAATGATGAATCTTGGTAGACCAAACCTACTGAAAATCTGGGACCTCACAAAATCAACAACCACTCGAGAGTCATCGGTCCTGGTGGCCTTTGCTTCCACCCATTTATATAAATAGTCAACAGCCAATAAGATGTACACAAATCCAAATGAATTTAGAAAAGGCCCCATGAAGTCAATACCCCATGCATCGAAGATCTCACAAAATAACATGGGTTCTTGGGGCATTTCATTCCTCTTGGAGATATTCCCTGTGAATTGACAATGACTACATGACTTGAAAAATCTATGGGCATACCTATACAATGCTAGCCAATAAAGTCTGGAGTCAAGGACCTTTCGAGCTGTACGTTGAGAGCCAAAGTGGCCCCCACAGGCCAAAGTGTGGCAGAAGGTCAAAACAGAGGTGAACTCATGGTCAGGGACACACCGACGAACTACTTGGTTACTATAAATTCTCCACAAGTATGGGTCATCCAAAATGTACCAATGAGAATCATGCTTAAATCTCTAGGATTGTGAAGTGCTAAAATCAGGGGGGACCCTATATGTTTCTATAAAATTCACAATGTCTGCATACCAGGGGGTAAGGTCCACAACATCACAAAGGTTCTCATGAGGGAAGAATTCACCAATGGGTAGGGGTGAGTCTACATGATGGTCCAGTGGTGGGGAAATCCTACTAATGTGGTCAGCGACCACATTCTCCACTCCTCTCTTATCTCTAATCTAAAGTTCAAACTCTTGGAGGAGGAGCATCCATCGAATGAGGCGGAGTTTGGCTTCAGGTTTCTTTAGGAGGAAACGAAGGGCATCATGATCAGTAAACACAATCACTTTTGACCCAAGAAGATATGAATGGAACTTTTCCAAGGCAAACAAAATCGAAAGGAGTTCTTTTTCTGTGGTTGTGTAGTTTACCTGGTCAGGGTCAAGGGTACGTGAGGCATACGCAATGACATGAGGAGCCTTTTCAATCCTTTGTGATAAAACTGCCCCAACTGCAAAGTTAGAGGCATCACACATAAGCTCGAAGGGGAGATCCCACCTTGGTGGTTGGTTTATGGGAGGTGATGTGAGACTCTTTTTTAGTGAATTGAAAGCATCCTCACAATTTTTATCAAAAACAAATTCAGAATACTTTTGTAATAACCGAGATAAGGGAAGTGCAATATTATTAAATTCTTTAATGAATCAGCGGTAAAAACCAGCATGACCCAAGAAAAATCGCACCTCATGAACACATTTTGGATATGGAAGGGATGAAATTAATTCAATTTTAGATTTATCAACCTGAATTCCATTATTTGAAATGATATGCCCAAGAACTATCCCCCGCTCAACCATGAAATGACATTTTTCATAATTTAAAACAATATCTTTTTCAATGCAGCGGCAGAGGAAAGAACCTAGGTTTTCCAAACAATCATCAAAAGAAGAACTATAAACTGTGAAATCATGCATAAATACTTCCATACAACTCTCAAGGTACTCAAAAAAAATACTCAACATACATCGCTGAAAAGTACCAGGAGCATACATAGACCGAATGGCATACTTCTGTAAGAAAATGTGCCAAATGGACAGGTAAATATTGTCTTTTCTTGATCCTCAGGGGCTATATGGATTTGGAAATAACCCGAATAGCCATAAAGGAAACAATAATGGTACTTACCAGCCAATCGTTCTAACATTTGGTCAATGAAAGGTAATGGAAAGTGGTCCTTCCGCATGGCTTGATTCAGTCGACAGTAGTCAATACAGACTCGCCAACTGTTTTTCACCCGTGTTGGAACCAACTCATTCCTTTCATTTGACACAACTGTTATTCCTGTTTTTTTAGGAAAAATTTGCACTGGGATAACCCATTTACTATCAGATATAGGATAAATGATCCCCGTAGTAAGTAATTTACTGAATTCCAATTTTACCACTTCAAGGAGAGTGGGATTCAATCGGCGTTGAGATTGTCTTACAGGCCTAGCCTCATCATCCAAAAGTATATGGTGCATACAAATAGATGGAATAATCCCAGGAATATTAGCCAATGTCCATCCTATTTCCTTTTTACACTCTCTCAGTAGTTTGAGCAGTTTCGATTCCTGTTGTGGAGAGAGGTTCTTGGCAATAATGACGGGTAGTTGGTTAATACCCACAAGATATGCATATTTTAAATTAGAAGGAAGTTGTTTAAGTTCCAACACCGGTTGTTTTTGGATTGAGGGAGTGGATTTAGGGGGAGTGAGGTCCATTAAACTATCTATCTTCTCATGTTTATTCTCTAAAGATAGAGAATCTATAGAAATGAGATTTGCAGAATCATCGACGGTCATTGGTACCTCAGAATTAACACACTCATCAATTAAAGCACAAAATTTATACCTTTCAGAACCCACACAACACTCAAAACATGAATCAAAACTCAAAGCATTCAAGGGTGAAGAAAACAAAAATGAATCATAGTTTGGGTTGAGGAGAGAATTGTGTGTGTGTGCATCGTTTGAGAACACTTCCATCGAATAGATAGGAAGAGTGGAGTGCTCTTCAACGGGGTGTTTCATAGCCTCAAGGATGTTAAAAATTACCTTTTCTCCACCAAATTCCATGGACAATGTACCATTGTGAACATTTATGATCGTATTTGCTGTTTTGAGGAATGGCCTCCCAAGAATGAGAGGAGCGTGTCCTTGGGTTCGGGTATCTTCCATCTCAAGAATGTAAAAATCAGCGGGGAAGATGATATTCTTCACTCTGACAAGGACATCCTCAATCACTCCTTTTGGATGCGTTGTATTCTAGTTGGCAAGTTTCACGACAATGCATGTTGGTTGAATCTCTCCAACCTTTAGATAAGTATACACGGAGTGAGGCATTACATTAATGGAAGCACCTAAATCTAGCATAGCATTAGAAAAGAAGGTCCCCCCTATGGTACACGGTATCGTGAATGTTCCCGGATCCTTGAATTTGGTTGGAATTGCTGGTTGAATCAAGGCCGAGACATTCCTACCCAAGTTGACTCTCTCATTACCCTTCAGCCTTCGTCTATGGGTGTAAAGTTCTTTAAGAAATTTGGCATAACGGGGAATTTGATTGACTGCATCCAATAATGGGATATTAACTTGAACTTTTTTAAATGTATCCATTATTTCATTTTCAATATCATTATCAAAGTTTTTCTTAGATTTAGAGATTCTTTGAGGGAAAGTAAGAGGAATTGATTGTTCATGGGAATCCTTAATGATAATTTTATTGTCATTTTTATTTTGTTTTTCTTCATTGGAATCTTTCATGGGTGGTGAAAGAGTGTTTTAAAGAGGGGGACATACCTTTTGAGTAGAATCAACAGAAGGAGAAGCTTATTTACCAATAAGAAGTGTAATTGCACATACATTATCTTTGTCCTTCGGATTGGCAATGGGTTAGGAACGTAGTTGTCCAGACCCTTGCATCTTGAGCTCACCGATGGTGTTTTCCAATTGTCCCACTTGAGTTCGTAAATCTTGAATTACTGATTGTGTGGTCTGTTGGAACTGGAGGTTCTGGGTTTCCATTTGTTTCACCATGTCCTCAAGGCTTGGTTCAGATTTGGGAGGAGGAGGATGATTGTTTTGAGAAGTTGAAGGATAAGAAGGTTGCATGCCTTGGCCTTGTTGATACCAATTCTGCTTGGGGTAGATTGAGTTTCCTCCTTGTCGGTATTGGGGTTGTGCTTGCCACCCTAAATTTGGATTTGGCCCGAATTGTTCTTGCTTGAAGGGAGGTTCTTGTTGGGATGGACGCCCTGGGAATACAGCTGCACAAGACTCAGATGAATCTTGATGTTATGGGCACTAGTCAGAGAAATGAGTGTTATCAGAACAAATACCACAATGTAATGGAATATAAGTAGAGTGCGAGTTACCTTGTGCTTGAGATAGTTGCCTTATAAGGGTATGAATCTCATCAAGTTTATTATCTACCTTTTGTTCTAGGGCTTAATGACTTACCTCATGAACTCCTCGGGTTGGTGCAATTGCTCATGTACCAAATTGTGGTGCATTTTGAGCCATGTTTTCTATTAAGTCACGAGCGGAAAAAGGAGTTTTATCAACTAGGGAACCACCAGCTACAGCATCAATCATTCCACGATCCATGGGGATAAGTACCTCATAGAAGTATTGGATTAGTAGTTGTTCACTAATCTGGTGGTGGGGGCAGCTTGAGCAAAGTCTTTTGAATCTCTCCCAATATTCATGAAGGGTCTCTCCTTGTGATTGCCTAATTCCACAGATTTCTTTCCTAATTGATGCAGTTCGGGAGGTAGGGAAGAAATTCTCTAGAAAGAGTCTTTTAAGGTCATTCCATCCCCCAATTGTGGTAGGAAAATAGTATATCCAATCTTTGGCTACACCATCAAGGGAGAAAGTGAAGGCCCTAAACTTAATGAGGTCCTAAAACACATTTTGGGGTATCATGGTGGAGCACACTATGTGAAACTCCTTTAGATGTTTGTGAGGGTCCTCTCCAGGAAGACCATGGAATTTTGGAAGGAGGTGGATGAGACCTGATCTCAGCTCAAAGTTGGTCACTTCCTCAGGATATTGGATGTACGCAGGTTGGTACTCCACATCCGGGGTGGTCATTTCTTTTAATGTTCTGTTATTTGCAGCCATGATCTCTGGGGTTTGATTTGGTTCAGTTTTTGATTGGTTTTGGAACACTTGAGGTTTCAAAAGGGGTTCCTCAATGTTACTTTATTGACCTTCTCTAAATGCCTTGATTTGTGTGTGAAGTGACTTCTCAATTTTAGGGTCAAATTCAAGTAGTGTCTCTTTACCAGATCTTGTCATGCAACAATGATGTCTAGTTTGATTGATTGATTTTTTTGTTGTGTTTTTTTTTTTGATTTGAGATGGATAAAAAAACTTAAGAAGGGTGAAAGAAGAATATAATTTTATACTATAGAATTAGAGAGGGAGATGGAGAATAAGAGAGAGAGAGAGAGAGAACACACCAAAAACAACAAAAAATAAAGACAAAACCCAGAACAAAAACAATCAAATGAGGGTGGGGTATTTAGAGGAGTACTAATTAAGAAGTAAAATAACCTAATAAAATTAAATAAAGAAAAAAATGATCTTTTATACCTGGAAACGGCACCAAAATTTGACCACGTTGTCAAGCACGTCAAATTAGTTGTTTAATTTTGACTAGAATTTTTGCAGTATAGCAGCAACCCTAGGTCGTCTCTCGACGGAGCCTTAGACCATTAATTTAAAACGAGGGTTTTATTATATAATTATAAGGTGAATTAGGTTTTTTAATACTTGGGGGTTTTATGATTAATGATTAAAATAGGAAATGAAAGCGATAAAACAAAGTAGAAATGAACAAGATTGATTAAACGTGATCAACCTGGGGAAGTCTCGTGATGCTCATCCTTCATCGCTTCAATGGATGGGGTTATGATCTTTTAATCCCTGGTTTGTAACACCTATAACCAGTATGTTAATGATTTTATACTAGGATACCTCCTAGGGTTCAGTCGAAAACACATAACGATTCACCGGACACCGCCGATGATTGGGTGATTTGTGTTCAACATCATAACTGAAACTCACCAAGGCAACACATGAAGAATTCGATGTGCTGTCCAGGTTTGTATGTTATTTCATTGTGATACCATGACATAAATTTTCATGACCTTTATAGTTATTATGTGTGTTCAATTTACCAATATGAACCACACAAACATCGTAATTGAAAGGGGGAAAAGAAAGTAGTGAACGGTGTGTGAAACATCACATGAATGGGTACCCCCAAACATGATCATATGAGTTGAGCATGACATACAAGTACATAACTCAATAAAATAAGAATATAGTATGATTAAAAACAACATAAAACCTGGAATTAAAAAGATCATTCAAATTAATACAACTTTGAAGCTCGGGATTACATCACATTCCTCCCCGAGTGATAACAAGGGGTTTAGAAACCCATGGGAGGGGAAGAAGAAGAAGATGTTGAAGTAGCACCTACCATAGCCTCCATAACTTCTAGGGATGTTGAGAAGAATCCTTGGAGACTCCAAAATGGTAGCACATTGCCTCTTGGACGAACTTACAAATGGGGAGCCCAAGGTGTCATTTTATAGGAAAATTGGAAGGTGGTTTTAGGCACATAGATTTCATCAATACACTTGTACCACTCGTTTCGGCCTTCATAAAGTCTTATCTCGCTTTGGAGAAAATATAAAAGTTTTATACCTACCTATTGACTATCTCCACCGAAATTTTGGCACCCTTTGGACAACTACGGCTCAAGATATGGATAAAATATAGAACACTGCATTTGACTTGGTCCATATTCGGTGTCTTGGACAGATCAGTTCAGATGGGCCCCATAGAAGCCGAATCAGGATTGGGTTCCTTAATATGAAATGTATCCTATTTAGTTCTGGACAGGCCCAAAAAATTTCAGCCCATTTGAATGCACGGATTTTGTTTACTGTGCAAAACAGTGGACAGATGTCCATGGATCCATGCAATTTTGGCCCATTTTTCTTCCACTTCATCAAGGGCCCTCCAAATCACCTCCACCTACATTGAAATAATAAAAACAAGTAACATTTCCCATTCTAATATTTATTAACATTAATTTGTTGATTCAAACATAAAGTGAAATTCATTATTATATTTGGAATATTCATTACAAAACTAGTTTAAAATTGCGGTGTAAGGGTGGAATAAAACAGTGAATCGTGGTACGATCAGTAGGTGCATGGATCATATATGTAGAAAGCTTCACCCTCCTAACTACGGGTGTCTCAAGATTTTTAAAGATTATCTGGACTGAATAAATCTAGAAATTGGATTCTTGTGGGCCTCCCTCGACTATGAATGTAGGTGGATGTTGTAGTTGAAACTTTATCATCATCTCAGACATCGAAGGCACACTGTAAATAGTCTCCCTTTCCATGCATCACATGACCCTAGGAAAGTTGTCACAAAGATGAACATTCATCGGATCTTCATAATATATTGGATGATTCGGATTAGATATGTTAAGATAATGTTGATTTTAACTTTCTTGACTCTCATATCAAAGATGATGAGGTATAATTTTCTCTACAATACAAACACACCCCTTAGAACACTGGCTATAACAACAAGGTCAACCTAAACATGTAAAAACAATAGAGAACCATTGCTCATAGTCTCTCTAAACATGTATTATAAGTGATTTAGTGTGACATATCAGTTCATTAATTTCATTTTTCAGATATAACTGGTATCTCATACCACATTTCATATAGGAAAGTATATAACACATGAAATAAATATTACCCTATCATGAACAATGCATGTTAATATATATACCTATGTGCCTATCATTATGCATGCATACTCATATCGTGCCATAATGGGCCACAGGTGGAAATCCCAAAAAACAAATTCATCACAAAACAATAATATCACACAAAATATGAGTCACCCAAGGTGAAATAACATCAACTGTAACAATTGAACAAAATAAAGAGAAATCCCATCCCTTTGCACTTAGATTTTTTCCCATACATGGGTTAGATACCCCCATCCACAAGCTCATTACTAAGTCATGAGACATCCTAGTCTCCTTTCCTCATTTCAAAAATAGTTAAGTAATATAAAAGAAAAACTTTCTCCTTTAATACGACTTTGTAAAGTACCATGATCCATCACTCTCTCATGTGGACAAAACGGGTTGGTTACAGGACCTCAAGTGAACCTCGCTATATGCCATAGGTTTCTGACTAGTAATAGGGGTGTGAAATGTATAGTGGGGAGACTATACCCCCTGGTATAATGTAAGATATATCTGAAATAATCTATGATAATAAATAACATAATAACATAAAAACCAAAGAAACAGAATATAATACAACTAAGAAATAAAGTAGAGACCAATCAACCAATAATAAGAAATCATATAAAAAAAATATGAGATGTATTTAAATGTAAACTTTAAAATAATACAATAAAGAATCAGTTGACACAAAAAGAACTCAAAATACATATGTCTTGAACCCCATGTCGGACCCATCTCCAAACTCTATCCCATATAGAAAGAAACTATTAGCAACAAGGTTCATTTCCCTTTTCCAAACCTACATCCATTCAATCTGCCTGGGTAGAAAATGGTGTCCTGAATCGGGTGTGAGTATAACTTAGTAGGTAGACACCAATGTGCCTAAAAAATCATTTTGATAAAAATTGAATTCAATAAAGTTATAAAAATTTATATTAATTAATCAATTAATATAATACATAAATAAAATTTCTTTTGCACCGGGTCAGAATATCTCTGATCATGTGGTAAAAACAATCCAACAATGTCCATATACAAAGGCATAATCAAAAAACTAGGTAGATCCCTCTGTATAATCATTTAAACCTCCAAGTTTAGCCTTATATATAACCATTTTAGCATGTAGCACTGGTCTAGTCCCACTATATAAGTATTTTAACATGTATCACTGGGCATAGCCCTCTATATAAGCAATTCAGCCTTCAGGAAAATCCATTTATATAAGGGTTTCAGCATGTATCACCTGGTATATCCCTCTATATAAGTATTTCAGCATGGGTCATTGGGAATAACTCGCTATATAAGCATTTCAGTATGTATCATTGGGAATATCTTACTATATAATCATTTAATCCTCTATGAAAATCCCAATATATAATCATTTCAGCATGTATCACTGGGAATAGCCTGCTATATAATCATTTTATCAAGTTTATTTGGGAATATCCCACTATATAAGAATTCCATCTTGCATCACTGAGCATAGACAGCTATATAAGCATTTTATCCTCTGAGAAAATCCCTATATATAAGATTTCTAGTATCAATTGAAAAAATCATAATAATAAGAACATAAAAATTTTACATCATAATCCCTAATGAATAATTTGGAAAATTACAATTTTTCTTTCAAATAAACTTTCATTTACATATCAAATGATCAACAGTTATATCAATGAGAAATAATCCCTTACCTAGTATTTCTATATCAATCAATCACCTATGGTCTCATTTCACATTAAACACACTTTAAACTATTTTCTAGGTTCTTATTATTCAAAGGTCTGCTCACCCAACGGGTAGCCATAAGGCAGGTCACTTCAACAAAAAAATATAAAGGATTCTAACCAATATTAAAATTCATGATTTACCATAAATTAATGAATAATTTTATTATAGTGACCTTCACATCTATATAGTCTCATTATTTCATATAATTCACAATTAAATAGACCATAGGGTTAGGTTTAGACTCTCTACCTTTAACTGGAGACCAAAACAACACTTCTAATGGCAGACGCAAAAAAGGAAAAAGGAATAGAAGATCAAAAGAATAACCTAGATCAAACTAGGTCAAGATCAAAACCTAAAACAAACCTTCAGCCAAAATATATACACCACAATGATAAGGAACGATGGGAGAGTAGAGGGAAACCTAAGAAAAGAAACTCACCAGGGATTGGATGTGTAATAAGTACATCCAAAATGAAAGATAAGAGTCCAGAATCACCTAAAAATGTACTAGGTTCAAGAGGAAAATGGTGAATGTGATATAATGAAAATTATCATACACACTTCCAACTTAAAATCAATGGGTCTAAAGAATACATGGTGTGTAATCTATTCACATCTTGTATTTTCTTGTTTTTAAGATATGCAGAAAAACCCATCAACTCAGGTTAATATTTATCTTGAACCATATTTACATGACATGAACTAATTTAACAATGAGTAACCACTTCATTTTATGAACCATTTTATGAAATGTGTGAGATGGAAGTTACATTTCGTGTTACATGTACACGTTGTGTAATTGTCCAATGAATTGTTTTCATCCCAACTACTCTAAAAGTGCCTGAATCACCTCTAAATCCTTCCAAACTCTTGGAATACCCTTTTAAGATCATTTAAATTGTTTATACCTAGAATCCATTAATTAAAATAAAAACACATCTCTAAAATTTAGGTCATTTCCCCAATAAAGGCTCTTCGTCTCTGAACATGACTCATCCCCCAAGGCTCAATGAAAAACTCAAAGAGAGATGTACCTAGAAAAAGATGGAATCTTACAAACTACAAGGCATTGAGTTCTAGGATTATAGTAGGACCATCATTGAGACCCAACTAAAAATTTCATGGATAGGTGAGAAATTCAACCATCTAGTTGATGATGTTGAAGAGATCACTATGCAAAGATTTAATGTGCATATATTCTAAGTCATATTGGTGGCATGATCATAGTCGATAATTCCACTACATTTTTCCACATAAAGTATTTACCATTAATAAGGGACTTGGATTGGGAAGGGAGGTATAGTTGGGGGTCTTAATGTATTTCTTATATATAAAAAGTGTTATATAGTGCATGTCTCATAAATAAGATGCATATTACCAAATGTTTTATTCTTATCCAAATGAGGATATGGGTGTGCATCCCTTTCTTGGAACCACACTCCCATGATCCATTACTTATCAATATTTTATGGGAGTCCCCACATGGATGATGGTATTTTTTTCCTTATTTATAATGTGAAAATCAAATTTATATAATTTTATTATGAAATATAATTGTAAAAATGTTTTCTATAGGTTGATAAAGGAACATTGATATTCAGATACCTCCAGACATGATGTCCACTCTTAAAAACTTATGTGGTACAGTCTTCGACTGAATAAAATATGTGATTACTAATTATAAAGTTAAATTATTATTTTTTACTTTATATGACTTAATTTATTAATTTATTATTAATTTTTTTGATATTCCATGTTTCATGGAATCAATATATTGAGATTATCATCCAGAGTCCCCCACCTTACTATATGGTGATTCGTGCTTCCATATCATGTGTCATACCTATGATTCATTTTCATATTTTCTAGTGAAATAATGTTGATAGATTAATAAGGTTTTTCATATTCTATCATCCCATTACCACACCACCCAGTCAGTTTCGTTCACCTCATTCCCTGAAGATGTCAGGGAAGCGAGACTTTGACTGGAGGTGATATCATGCACACAATATTGATATGTGGGATAGAGAACATGTGTCCTAATTATGGAGGGTAGGAATAGTACACATTCATCTATCAGATCAACCTAATTATGGGCCCTTATAATGAATTTCTACATTGATATAGATTACGGAACATGGAAGGGGTATCATTAGGTGGTAATTATTCTTCCTTCCACTATTGAACAATTTATTTATTAACTTTTTTTAACTACATATTTTTTTATGGGATGATCCTATAGAAAAAATCACTCGCATATATGGTCCCACAAAGGGAGGTGCATTTGACTAAGGTTATTTTCATAGAGTAGTGACAAATTTTCTTCATCCCATGGATGATATTTGTCATATGATTTTATTTTATTTTCTGTGAAATGTTGAGTGTGATGAGACTAATATAGATGTGTTGGGGTAATGATCCAATAATGGATGTAGTTGTATCATGTGATGAGGTTGTTCATAATTATCATCTATATTCCCCTCCTATTATTATCGCATACAAGCCGCAACCAGAAAAAGAGGTGTAGGAACAGGCACAGACCTAACGACAACCAAATCCAAAGTTATTTTTCCAAAGTGCATTGACATGAGACATTCTATTTGTGTCTTAGCTTCTCTTGTAATTATAGTGGCTTACTAGTTTATCTTTTAGTTTATATTTTCCCTTAATCCATAGATATCAACTATACAGAAGCCATCTTCTTCACATGTTGGGGAGAGTTCCAATCAGTAGACACTATCCTGGCAGTATAGATAGTGTTCAGGAAAGGATACTATAGATCCTATGTCTGTCACACAAGATGATGTGGATTTATGTGTTGGAGGTCTTACACAGGAGGTGTGTATCCCAAATCATAAACATTTATATACATAGTGTGGACACATTATCTATACACCTGGTTATAGAATAGAGGAGCTCCTTAGACACTGATATATATTAGTCTAATACATGTTATATGTTGTTTTAATCATTACATGAAAACTATTTAAAAACCTGCTGATATATTATATTTTTCTACATAAAAAAATATATAATTAAAAATTAATACAAATATTTATGAAAAATTAAGAAACATTAAAAATAATATTTAATTTAGTAATAATAATAATTACTATTTTTATTTATATTAATACTTATTATTATCATTATCCATATTACGGATAATAAATATTCATATTAAATTTATAATAAAATTTTAATAATACTATTATTTTGAATTATATAATTTTTATTAAAATTAGTAATATATATTATATTATTAATTATACAACAAATTAATTAATAAAACATATCAAAATACATTGAAAATATATAATTACTATATAGTAAATATATTTCTCAATACAAATTGTTTTATTTATATAATTAACCAATAAATATTAGTTACTACACAATTAATTATATTAATAACATAATAATATTTTATTAGTTAATAACTTATAATATAATTGATAATTAATAAACATATTACCTATTAATATATTACTAATAATAATATCAACCAAAAGTTCATAAAAATTTATAAATATTATTCATTATAATATTAATTATATTAATAACATAATAATAATTTTTCATTCAATACTAAATAAACCAATTTATACTTAATAAATATATTACTTAATAATAAATTACTAATAATTATATGAACAAAAAAATTAGAAATATTTATAAATAATAATTTATAAATATTAGTTATTATACTAATACATTTTTAATAAAAAATTAATATATTAAAATTTAATAATAAAAAATAAATTTTTTATTGATAAATATCTTACTTATTACTAAATTAATAATAATTAAATCAACAATATTTTCACCAAATTTTCTAAATATATTATTCATTATAATTAATTAGTAGTGGCTCTATATTAAATTTTATATAAATTATTACATTTTATTTCAATATTTATATTATTATTAATATTTAAATATATTATTTATTAATTATTTAAATTAAATATTAACTACTATTGCAAAAAAAATATGGGGAAGAATGAATTGCATTGATGCCACCTGTATAAAATTTATACAAGAGGTGTGAATGGGTTTCATGACTCCTTACTCATGGGCATGAAGAGTGAACCCCTTTCATGCTTCTTTCGCAACACTAAAATTTTGAATGGGGTTCGCACATCACTCGAACATTTTTTAATTTCCCAAAACTCTAACACATTTTCTTTTATTTTAATGAAATAAAACCTATTATAAAATATGTCGTTGGTGATCTACGATACCAAAATCACCCACATCATATTCTTTGGTCGAAGGAGGTTCTTGTCGTACGAATATTCACACAATAATATAATGAAATAACTTTCCTTCCATATATGACTAAATAAAAAATAAAACAATATGCTTTGTCTAAATAATTCAAACAAAATGTCTGGGATAGGGGTTAAGATCTACCTTCGATCTTCTTATTATTATTTATTTTTTGGACTTGTTATGTATTTTTTGTATGATTTGTTTTGAATTAATTATTAAATTGTTTGATGAGATATTTTAGTGGTGTTTTTTTCTTTTCTCAGTCATGAGTTTCAAAATGGTGACTCCATGGGTCTAACATGATTTTTTTTCAGGTTATTTTTTTCCTCCAAAAGGAAAATATCATATCATCCCCATGTTTTTTATTCTGTTTCTTCACCTTGGATAAAAATTGTAGATATCCAAAAAATATTATTCATATCCTGTAACTATACATCTAAGTTTGATTCCATGGATACTGTCATAGATCTGCAACTAGAATCTAAAATTATAGTGCCTAATAAAAATATGATCCTTTAATATACAATAGAAATTTAAAAAAAATCAAGTATGGGATTCATTATGGTCTAAAAAATTTATATAAAATTTATATGAATAATTAGAAGTGATTTAAATCCCTCACTAAATGTATCCATGAAAGAAAAAGTTAAACTATGTAAAATGGAAATGAAGAATCATTATTAATTGTGTACCTTACACTGAAGATGCAACTGCTATGTCTTCATCTTCATCTTATGTGGTTGATAATGACCATATAAGCAGTATCCAAATGATGTCCTACCTTAGGATGTATCCATGGGATAAACTTAATCGCTTATTGTATGTGCAAGAGTCTTCCTTCTTCATGGAATGCAAGTTCCTCAAATGCAAAGAAGAATGAATAAGATAATTGTGTATCAGGGAACATTGATTGGGTATAAAGGAACTTTTTCTATACCATTACCATTGCATGGTTTTGGTCTATATATAGGCTCTAAGACACTAGAGGAATTAATTAATACATTTATAACATGTGAATTAAGGCCTCTTTCAATACATTCATCATATGAATAAATACATGCCTTGATAAATTCATGCATCTAATGAATAAACATACGAATTAGTAAATTTAGGCATCTAATATATTTGATCCCCTTTTCTTTTTATCATATAAAATTTATAACAAAATGATAACCAACGTGATGATGATTTAGTTTCATTCCCATGTGTCTTATATAGGTTGTAGTATCTAAAATTACATTAAATGGAATTTATATCCCCAAAGGTCTCTGTTAATTCCATACAGGGATGTCAAAATACAAATTTATAGACATAGACTTTACTAACTGAATATAAATGGTAGTGAATTGGAAATAAAGATTGATCCATAGATAACAGGAATTAATGAATTATATTATTTTAAAGATTTATAAAATAGTTGGTTTGAATAATTTAGAAGAAAAGGAATAAGAAAATAAACAATTTTGGTTTGTTTTAGAAAGGAGGGAGGGAGAAGTGAAATCGAATAAGGTTTTGACTGTCAATTGTAAAAGAATGTCGAGGATATTTAGTTTTATAGTTAATGTGAAGTTGGATTTAGTAATAGGTTTGATTAATTCATGTTTCTATTAGATTTGAGTCAAGGTATACCAAAATATCATGGTATCTCCACCTCAATGTGGAAAGCCCCTTTTTCCCATGATCAGGTAATTTAGGGAATTGTGGAATCGAGTTTTCCTTAATACCATCTAAAAAACCTGATTTACCTAAATGAGAAAATGGTTATTCCTAAATCATGTTAACTAATTGTACAATTAAAAGTTTATTTTCATATTAGATTCAATGGTCTTGAAATGAAAAAATAAATAGATTGTAATTTATTGATGAATTGCAGCAACCCAAAGCGTGAATAAAATAGAGAAAAATAATCCAACACACCTTCCCCCTTTCTCTGCATCACCTTAATACATGGTGGGAGATACCATATCATCCTATTGATAAGGGAGTAATGTGAAAAGATAAAGAAGAAATAAAATATAAAGAAAAGTAGAGAAAATTTCTATTGAATACCCTACAATGTGCAACTTCTCACTCCTTGATTTGTTCTCTAGTTTTTCTGGAAGAAATGTAGAAATGATCTATTTATAAGCCTCCTTGGGGATCATTTTTTATTTAAGTAATTATTAATATTTCTTATTAAGTATTATTGTGTATTTCCTTAAATTCAACGGATGCTCAGATCAAAAATTCATTCTTCCATAAAAATCCCATCAAAACCTAAAATTTATGGGTCTTCCCACCATCTTTCATGGTATAACTTATAGTGTCACACCATGAAATGTACAGGAAACCCTTGACATTTGTTTTACTCACTTAATTTCATGTACTGATTCATTATTCATAAACATTTCATATCTTAATCTTCTTTCATGATGTGAATTTCCATATCCAGTGCCAGGACCTTCATTTCTGACCAATTCTTCAATTTCTAAAAGTGAAAGTGTCCCATTGGAATCCAATATTAGGGAAGTACATATTTAAGTGGAATTATTTATCTATATAGTTCACCTTTATTTATTCTCTAAATAATGGCATCCTTCCTAATATGAAAAACATTTTAATGTTATAGTCAGGATTTAATAAATAAGTTTCCAAAATCTATGTATTTAGACATTAAAATTTTTTCCATCAAATGTACATATCAAATCCCCCCACACATGAATTTAGGAATGTCCCTAAGAATGAAAGCACAACATACTATAAAAAATTCTCACCATACCATGGTTTAAATTCAATGTCAATAAAATCAAGTGATAAAATGAGAAAATTAAATATTATAGCATTAAATAGGTAAATTTAACAATGCCACACTTTTTAAAGAAACAAATAAAACAATAATTTTATATTTCTTATTTTGAGGAAATCAAGCTTACAAATTCATCCATTTTCATTTTTCAATTTATTTTTAATATGAATTCCATTTTCAATTTACCATACTTTTAATTTTTCTTCTCATTATCAAGGAATAATTTTAAATAGATATCATCACATACCTAAAAAAATGTCACACACAAAAATATTTTAAGGCCTCTAGAATATATGGATTGTAAATATAGAGATCATATTTAATCATGAGGTATTAATCCTTAGTTTCATATTAATTTGAGTTTTATGGATGGAAATTAAATGATGTAAAAAAAAGTAAATCTCAAAAAGGATGTTTGACCCTAAAGAATAATGCATGATATAAAAAGTTAATCTCAATGTAAATCTCTCTTTATAGATTTCATCTCTCTCTTACCCCAAAAAATCTCAAAGTGGGCTCCTGAAAAAACTAATCACAAGGAATGGATCATCCCCTCTTACTACTATTTTTATTATTATTATTTTTTTTAGTGTTTTATTGAGGAAAAATATCGCATCCACAACCTAACAATATATAACTAAAAGATCGTCGGTCTTGTAGTAGTGATTTATTATCCTCCAATGACACAACCCATTTTATTATTTTTTTTAAAGAGTGGTGAATAATAAAATCCAATAAAAAATCATGGACTCTCTAAAAATATCATGAAAACCCTAAAAATATCCTCACTGGTGTATCTCCCCATCCTCTATAGACAGTATCTCCCCCATTCTTATTCTTTTAAATATCATACAATTCACTATGAGTGGGGTATAAATGGATAAAATATGCTTGTATCTTGTCTCATTTCCAATTAAGGTTGTTCATGGATTATTAGGGCTTAAAAATGATTAATTTAAGGTGGGTCTAAGGAGAAAGGGTTAATCAAAAGATGTCTCAATAATATTAAAATTGATTTTGTTCAATCATATCATTGATAAGATGCCAAGAATATTCTAGAAGAGGGCATTCCCAAGTCTTACAAGATATATTCTATAGAAATAATGGGAAATATTGGGCTTAGATAATCTCTCAGTAATGAGATGAATAGTTGGGGAACTCGCTTATTGAAATGCATACAAATAATTAAATCAATTAATGAAAGTATCATAAATTTAAATCATTTCCATATCTCAAAAAAATCAATTAGAGGAATTAACATGATCCCCTAAATCACGATTTTACAAATCTAAAACCAAATTCTAATCCTTTATAATACTAGTCCCCATCTTTATTATTAAAAATATCTAAACAAGAAATTTAAAACATGGAATTAAATTATCTTAATCTATTTATGTATCTTAGTTTAGTTTATTAAAGAAAAAAATCATGGTAGGAATGATATTTCTAGTTCACAATATAAAATAATTAAATCTGGGGTATATAATTGAAAACTTTATATTCTAAAATCTTACTCCCCTTTGAATGATTTTTCAAACAAGGTTCTGTAGGTTATTTATACAGTGAATTCATGACCTGAGTAGCTTTCACGACATGTATTTTTATGAATTCATGATGTGAGTTGGTCCTTCTTCTTTTTTTCATGATCTTGGTTGGAGTCATGATGGTCATGAAAAAATACATATATGAAATTGTAGGACATTATCAATGAAATTTGAATGATTTTTGGGAGTGTGAATGTGCCTAAAAATAAATAAAGATAAATCTTAAATACTCATCCAGAAAGAACTTTTTACCATAGTTTTCTCAACCATAACCCCTTCATTTTGGGTGATTGATTATAGGAAAGATTTTAACTATTTATTATCTAAAAAATGTAAAAAAATGATTCATACATATAGGCAGTCCTCTTTCCTTCATCTGGAACTAGCTTTACTCTTCCTCTAGTAAGTACCTTCTCGACCTCCATGGGAGCAATCCAGTAACTATTTACCATTCTTGAAAAATAAAATTACAGCTCACTCATAGACCAAGCTTGTTCTCCTTCATTATAATCTTCTTGGATGGTAGTTCATTTATTATCCATTTATTTTTCTAGAAACTTCTTTCCTTTCATCATTTATTTTTTACCTTCTTCTTTACATTTTATAGTAACTAAATTATCTCTTATTCCATGTATATAATTGTACATAACTTTAAATAAACTATACTCTTTTAACTATTTCTCTATATTTTTGTAGATTCCTCAGTGCTTGGTTTAATTTAAACTTCAGTTATAATCCACCAACTCTTAAAATCAGCTCCACATTTTGAATGTCGACCAATTACCTCCTCGTATCTTGGAATATTATCCTCATGATTATTGGGATCTTCTATTCATCTAAGTTTTTTACATGAAAATATATTGGAATTTATAACTTGTCTACCTCAATAATGACATCTTCATGTAGTCCTTGGGTCCATCTCACTATTGTATCATCTAGTTGGATCTTAACTTGATTCGGGTGAATCACTCTCAATACTAAATATTTGGATGTTAAATGTGAAATTATGATTACACCTACACCTAGACACATTAAACAATACAAAATCATTTAGATACAATATTTATTATAATAGAAAAACTACCTGGGACTCTTTATTTTTTGATAGGATTCTTGATACCACCATTGAACATTTCACCATTAGTTTAATGGTAACTAATCCTTTCAACATTAATTTTTTTATTAAGAACTCCTTCATGAATATTTAATATATTATAATTTTTGTGATTACACCAGAAAATGGTATATGGATATGTAGTTTCTTGAATATCTTAATTAAATTTTTTTATTTTATTATCAATTTTTACCCACCTTACTCGATTAGGAAATGGTATTGATAGTCGACATGGTGGTGGTTCATCTTCAGCTATCAGTTTCTCTTTACACTTTTCCATAACTTCATTTTTTATATTCTCATGCCTTACATTATTTAGTATCATCATGTGTTATTTATCCACTTTAAAGAATTATAGCTTTCAAATCTATTTGGGGTGATGATCTAGGAATCCTATAAGTAATCCTTTATTCCTCCCATCAAGTTTCTTAGTAATATAACCAACTTGAATCTCCATGTTTCTTATTACAACTCATTAATTTTTTGAATTTTCTATTAATTATCGGATAGCAGTACATTGATCCATGGAGTATAAAGTAAACTCATTCAATTTATCTCTAGAAGTTGTCATAAAAAAAATTTAGGGTCTCCTCTAGTGAATATACTTTACTTTTTAGTGATGGCCCTTGGTGTTGAGGTTGCAAACCCTATACCCTTAGTTGAAACCCTTAGCCTTGATTCTGATTTTTCTGTTGCGGTTTTCATACCTCAATACCAACACATATTTCTTTCAAATATAATATAAATAATTTACATATTCATAGTAAATACCTTGGGGGTGTTTATTGTCCATATTCACATCTATTTTATGTGACATCACATTCATTTTTGTCGAAGCCCATCAATTTTTCACAATATGTGCTCCTTGTACATGAACTTACTTTGGTTTCCATTGAAAATTTTTTCTATAAATTTCATCCTACATCTCATAACTCTCTTGTACTGAATTTCAGATAAGTGATCCTCCTATAGTAGTTTCAATTATTTAATGGTTTCCCTATGATATAAATTTGTAAAACATTTTAATTTGGAGACACATATTGATAATTTGATGAGTAAAATTTCATATAAAAATACTAATTCTATCATACGAACTATTTAATGATTATTTAGTAAATTATTCCAAAATATGGATACTTACTCTTAGATCAAATGAATTTGAAGGCAGTAAAATCCTTATTAATAACATTCTTACCAGAAATTCCTAAGTTGTGATTTAATGTGAGTGAAGACTTTGGATCCAATATTGTGATTTTTTTCATCTATGAAAATCTAAAGATACATAGTCTCATAAAATCATTTAAAACACTAGTAAATTGGAATGTGTCACATAGTTCTAGGAAACTTTGAATATGTGAATTGGGGTCTCTATGGGGTAGTTAGGATAATTGAATGGAATGAATGATCATATGTATGACAGTCAGCTTGATCTTGAAGTGTTTCATAGTGATAAGAGGTACAAGAATACTTGGTTGAAACCCCATATTTTAAGTATATTCCATATTTGAAAAGTGATTATGCTAGATGATTTCTTCCATGGTGTAATTGGTGTACTCCTTTTCCTTGTTCCTGTCTAGCTCCCTGATATTGATCTTTTTTATCCATAATGACCTATTTTTGTTACAAAATTTTCTTCTTCTTTCTCAGTGTCCATTAAATATCAATATTTAAGGAAGGTGATTCTTATATATTTTTCCCCTCATTGAGTACTCGTGTATAGAATTCATTCCTGTAACAATATAACAATAAGACTTAGTGAAAAATATGCAAAAAATAGAAGAAAAAATTGGGTAATTCCAAAAAAATCCTAAAAAAACTAAACACCACTCCCTGATAATTAAACAATTTTTGGTAGTCCTGAAGGAAATTGTTAATTCCTTGTAGGGAAGTCATATTGGAAATTTATTGAATCAAACTACATTAATTAATTATAAATTTTGGTAAAGTGGAAATCAATGTCAGTCCATGGAGAATGGGAAGAAATAATATATAATATTTTAATAAATTCTAAAATAGTTGGTTTGACAAATTTAGAAGAAGTGGGAGAAGAAGATAAAATTATTTTGGTTTTTTTGAATAAAGAGGGAGGTAGAAGTGAAAGAGAATCAGGTTTTGATTTTCAATTGAAAAAGTGAACTGAGGATTTGTAGTTTTAGGGTTTAGGTGTAATTATATTTTAAAACAGTTTTGACTAATTCATATTGTTTTTGAAGTCAATAAGATGTATACCTAATGATCATTGTATCACATACTCAATGTATCAATCCCCTCTTTCCCATGGTTTGGTGATTTAAGGAATTTACAAATCAAGTTTGTATCAATGCCATTTTTAAACCTAATTTCCCTAAATGAAACAATTTTCATGCCTGATTTAGGGTAACCAATTGTAAAATTAAAAGGTACATTTCATATTTGATTCAATGGTAAGTAAAAAAGGTATTGGAATTTATTTATGAATTGTGTAAACCAATAGAATGAATAAAATATTGAAAAATAATCCAACGCACCTTCCCTATTTTTCTATATCACCCTATCAAATAGAGGGAATTACCCCCTCATACTAATGATGATGGTGTAAGAGGTAATGATAAATAGTTAATAAAACATAATGAAAATTTGAGAGAAAGACTGGTGAGGACCATGTATAGCACAACTTCCTACCCTAAGATTTGGTATCTAGTTCCTCTGGTAGTAGTGAAATAACCACATATTTATAACCATCCACAGGGCTCATGTTGGATTTAATTCATCATTAATATGGTCTATTAATGAGTCTTAGGACTATCATTGAATTAAATGGTTTCTTGGATCATAAATACATCCTTCCATCAAAGATACCACAAAAACATTGAATTTCTTGGTCTTTCAACCATCTTTCATGGCGTGACTTATAGTGTCATATCTTGAAATGTATAGTACACCCTCCAAACATGTTTTCTTCATTTAAAATCCTTTAATGGTTTGATCCTCATAAAATTTTCACATCTTGAACTTATTTCTTGATGTAAATTGCCAATTTTTTGTGCCAAAACATCTGTTTCAGCTTGGTTCTTCATTTTAGACCTCTAAAATTTCCCCATGGGAATCCAACATCATGGGGGATATTATTAAGTGTAATTCTTGATCTATCTAGTTCCTTTTTCTTTTTTTCCATTATTAATGGTATACTACCAAATATTAACAAATATTTAAATGTACAAGTAGGATTTGATAACTAAATTACTATAGACTACGTATTTATATATAAAAAATATTTTCAATAAATGTACTTATCAATAATATTGACTTTAGAAAATATTATTTTTAATATCCCACTTAAAATAATTCATAAAACATTGTGTCATTTAACATTATATTTTATCGTATATAATAACTTGTGAAATAATATCCAAAACTCATTATATATATCTTCTAAAACACTTTTACAATGATATCATTAACTTCACCTTGTATCACATTATATGTAATACCCATGAACATTCTATCCAAAACAACTTTTTTATTAACACTAAAACACTTTTAGAGTATCTCTTTACGTCAAACACAATCCCCATTCAATCAACCATGTGTGACCCCATGGGCCTTGGTAATGTTGAAAAAAAAATCACTGGATCTATAAATGTATGCAAAGTGATTCCTCTAAAAAATATTCAATGTTACTCAAGCAACAAAATGATCTAGCATGATCTCCATCAAACACATGTATCTCTATACCTAGGTTCATCAGTCATATCACATGACCATATGCATTCTCATATTTTTCCTTTATACAAGGAATTAAGATTCCATGAGACAAAAACTATGTCAATCCCATATAGCATAATCCAATGTTCTTGATTCTCAAATTATATAATGACATCCTCAACAAATACATTACATTTAATTCACCTTTATGGATGAACACATCACATGACCCTCATCTAAATAAATAATCCCATAAAATATAATATCTAGGTGTGACGACATAGTCTATAGTTTATATTAATTGAGGGGTTATATTCCATACAATTTATATGAGAGGATAAATATCATATTATTTAATTTCAACCAATAAATTGATCAACAATATACCCAACCACACATGTATTAGCTAAGTTCATAATTTTTCACATGTATATAGGGTATCTATGTATAGAGGTTCTCATGCTAGGTATATCACCAACCTTAGGTTGTAGGCATTGAAATATAATCCATGAACCCCTAGTATACTAAAGAAATCATGTATGTCACTCCATATTGTATACTTCATGGGTCATCTAGCACATATAATCCATTTTTGTTCCTCGTGAATATATTCTAAATCTCCCTATGAAAATCCTACTCATGTTAACCATGATATTCCTTCATAACCTATAATAATACATGAAGAACATCATTAAGGGATAACTCAAAGTTGTACATTTAGAGGTCAATTATCATTTCACTTCATGATATGTATATTAAAATATATAATTTATAAAATGTATATCTATATATAAACATATACAGCCAAAAAATAAATGATAAAGAAAATATTGTCTTCTATATGATTCCGTTTATATCCTTAGACATTATGAGAATACATTAAAAATCCATATAGAAGAATGTATATATCATATCACATATAATATATTTACAAATCATCCTCAAGATATCTACACTTTTAGAGTTTTTTTTACTCATTACAATATATTTAATCCGTACCTCATCTCTATGTGTCCATTTAATAATATCATCCCACAAAACTATTTCAGTGAGAAACATCAATGAAGAAATCATGTTTGAATAGTGGTGAGATTTAGGATTAATATTCCTAACATTCAACTCCTTGAACATATTTTAAACTCTTTATTAGTAATACAAGTGTGTGTTATTTTTTTGTGTAAGGTGTTGCAGTAGTTGGGGTGAGTGTGTGTTGTTTTGAGGTAAATATTATAATTTATATGTGGAAGTGGTGTTTTGAATTTATATTACTAATTAGTTTTGGTAATAAATAGGTTCTTGGATTTTTAGTAGGTGGTGAGAAATATTTTTCCCTTTAGTATCATCATATAAGATATTGTATGATCTATTTATTGGGAGGTCTTTGAAATCTCCACTGGAAGTGGTATTTCAATGGAGATACCTCTGTTATACTTTAATATTCTTTTTATACTCCTCCTGATATCTTTCAATATAACTCCTATGGTTAATAAAAATATAGTGATACTAATGTTTCCTCTTCCTTTTTCCCCTCTCAAAAAATTATCCTTGAAATTGGTGACTCCATTGGGGAATCTCTGGTGGAGAGAGTGGTCATAGGTTTGATTGATTTAAAAGGCACAGTTGTTGTCAAATTTTAACGTTTTTAGAGACCAAATGTTAGGGAGTGAATGACTGCTATGGAAGAGTTGTGTGGAAATTGATATGAATCAAGGAAACTAGAGAAACATCATAGGGGCTTGTTCATTTAATTTTATTGAAGAAAAGATTTTGAGTTGTCTGGATGTTTTTTTTTCAGTGGGTTGATGGTGGATTTCACATGATCTATGAGGATGAAAAGTTTTGGAGAATTATGGTCAAGAATACAGAAATCCCTTTGGTGTGAAGGAAGAATATCAAAGAGGATTGAGCATCATGTTAGAGTTATTTACATTGTAGGTGAGGTGAACATTGTCAGAATCTATCAATGGAAGGAATACACATGTGTCGAACCAGAGGATAATATGAGTTGTTGAATATAGAGGTGCTCGTAGCTAAAAAAATATTGAAGCTGGGAAAAATTTTGTTTACTATAAAACTTAGAGAGAGAGAATCAATCACCATCTCTAGAAAAAATACTTTAAGAGTAATGTTTACACAAGGAGGTTAAGGAAATACTAACAAATAGGTATAACCACTCTCCTAAACTGGTTGTTGAATATTCATGTTTGGATTGGTTATTGACAGTTCATTGTTAGATATATGTTTTATTAGATTAGGAGGAAAGGGAAGTCATTGAGAATAAAGTTGTAACGATTTTGAGAAGGAATGTTGTAGGAAGATAAAACATTTTACAAATATTTGTATAAGAGATAGAATATTATTGATAGGTGAAATGAGAGCTAGAGAAATTTCTAGATCAGATGGAGGCCTCCGTTGGATTACCATGATGGTAGGAAAATATAGATCAAATGTTGCAAATCATGAAGATAAAAATAAAAGATAATTAGAAGATAGAGAAACTATTTGATTGTGGTTTAGAATATATAATATAGAAGATATATGTTGCTCAATTTTTAGGCTATAGTGGGATAGGGAAAATGGTGTCTTGTGGTAGCCTTGATAGAAGTATAATTCTAGATTATCATGTAATAGCTGACAAACTATAGACTTTCTCAAAAGAAAATGATTTTGTGAAAGAGATCAAGTAACTTTCTATTTTAGGATTATAAATTATGGATTTGGTATTATTTAATACTAGTGATGTCAAGGAAATTATTATGGACTCTAGTTGATAAATTTTGAGTAATCTAAAAATATTCATTTTTTTATACTTGTTTTCACTATGTGGGTAGTACTGAGAGTGATTCCTACAACATATGAATTAAAATCTCAGAAAATGAGTCTTGTATTGAATATATGATGATAAAGGATTTTATTGCAGGTAATATTTCAAAAGGAGGTGAATACATTGGTACTTTGGTTTTAGAAGTGTTTATTGTTGGAATTAACAATGTAATAAGTGTTACTGTTGAGGATATTTTGCGTGAGATGGATCGAAAATTGTTACAGAATACTAGTGGATGCATTGGTTGGTTGAACAAGACCAGTGGTGAATTGACATTGTTGAGTTTTTTATTGGATGTAGTGTCCCTAAATGATGATATAATTGAATTAATTTTGAATAAGTCCTTATTTTATTATGAGTTTCATACCACAAATAAGGATTTTTTATATTCATTTGTTATCTCTAATATGGAATTCTTCTGAAATACGAAGAAACAAACTAGTGTCTCTTAGGTACTATAAATATTTTCATGTTAGCATGATATGTTCAGAGACTTTTGTTTCTTTTTCTTAGATCAGTGGGGTAGATGTTTAGGTTGAGGGCATCAAGATTGAGAATATGAAAGGAGAAAACAATGTAAAAGTCAATGGTATCCATATTCAAGATGTCCCAGGGGCTACCTCTGGTAGGTTATATATATCATAAAATCTATTAGATTTGTGTGCTAGTCCTTTTATTCCATTGATAATATAATGGGGGGAATTATTATACATTTTCATGAAATTATTCTCCTTGGATATATTATTATGGAGAAAGGAAAATATTAAAATCCAGTTCTTATTTCAACAACCCTTTTTTAGAAAAGAATAAATATTAATATAATGTAGATAATTAAATGACCCTCATGAGATTAATAGATGAGTAATGGGGTGTGTATGGTAACTTCAACTACTTTGGAACTCATGGAATCTTGATGAGCTGAATGAATTCCTTATTAAGTGGTGAAAATAAGTGAACTAATATGAAATTTATAGAGGATTTGTTTGAAATTAATTTGAATCCCAATGGTTATAGAATCATTCCTCAAAGAGAATATTTTTCTAATAAATCTCCTCATTCAATCATGATATCTTATCTCTATTAAAATCATTACATGATGATTTATATTTCTACCCCTAACAAGTTTTATAAAATATGTATAGTAGAAATAAGGCCTACTGAATCCAAGTGGTTTAGGAATTACCTTCAATGGCCTGGAAAGCCTCATTTTTTTCTTCAGTCATCCAACAAAATTTTACTGATGTTATCCCTAATGTTCTTGAGGCATTTTGTGTGGGCACCGAGCATCCTTGTGATATTAATCACAATACCTATTATGGGATGAATAAATTATGGAATGGTTGAGTACCTAGTTGACCATATGAATTCAAGAGAAGCCATATCAATGTAGATATCCAATATAGGAGGGTTGTGGTATTTTTTAAAGGTGCTTATAAATATTTCCAAGGGAGGGTCGAGAATTAGAATGCTTCTATATACTTTTATTATCTTTATATGATACATTTTTGAAGTTGTGAATAAATTTAGTTGTGAAGGATTTGATTATAGTGAGGATAAATTGGATGCCCTTGATGTGTTTTTTAATTTGGTTTATATCTTGTTTTGGAACCTTGAAATCCAAGAATAATGATGTTTGGCAGAAATAGATTCTCATAAACTAGTACAGTAGTGGATCTATCAATTTTAGAATGATCGCAATGATGATGATGAATCTAGAGACAAATATTCATCATGATTTTTCCATCATGAGGGATAGGTGTTTTTCAATGAGTGATTAATGTTTTGAATATGAACCTATGTTTTTTCTATGTAAGGGTCTTCAGTAGTTGGGGTGACTTTCTGTTATTGTAAGAACAATATTGTACTTTGTAAGGTGGTGTGGTTTTTTTTGTTATAGTAGTGGGTAGGTGGGATAATAAATATGGAAACTAAGTGTTGTGAGGGTTTATGAAATATTATATTACTTTTGGTCTTATATTGGAATATTCTTTAGGATCTGTTCATTAGGGGTACTTGTAAATATCCACCCAAAGTGGTCTTTCAAGGGATATACCTCTCTTCTACCTTAGTCTTCTTCTCCTCATCCCCCTCATACCTTCCACTATAACTCTTGTGGTTATTGACTATATAGTGATACCTATTTTTTCTATTAGTTTTTTCTATCTCAAAAAAATCCTAACACTCCTTAACTTCATAACATCAAATTTTGTGATGTCTACATTTTTCATCTACTTAGAACACATTCTAATATCACCATCATCATCCTTAGAACTATTTCCATCAAACTTTTTCTTTGAAATATTTTCATAGTTAATGTAACTATTTAAATTACTAATTTTCCATTAAATGGTAACTAAATGTAAAAAATTTCCTCTCCCTTTACTATTATACACTAAAAAACGTTTTGGATATCAAGTGCAATTTGGTTTGAATTTTGATTGTCAAAATTATTTAGATAATAGTGACACTCACTTGTTATAGTAACTAAATGTGACTATTTTGATTTTTTTACCATCACACATCCTAAACACTTTTAGGATATTTAGTGGTAATCACTTTAAGATTTAACATGTGTGATCCTTTAAGAAATAATGATATTCACTTTCTCATAGAAACTAAATGTAACTTTTTTACTGATATATATCAAAAACTACTTATAGGATATTAAGTAAAAATTCATTATAATTATAGACTAGTAAAATTAATTTTTTATTAACTCTAAAATTCTATAGTTTCAAACATACTCTCACAAGCCACTTTGATATATTCTTCTAATAATATATTGGTAATATTCATCACAAAGTTCTTTGTGTTATGAAATAACACTTCATTCATTTTAGTAGGAATATTTAACAAATGAATTATTATTCCATATAATATATTTTATTCTATGTGTTCTAAAAAATTATTTTTGAAAAAAGAACTTTATAAAATTATACCACTAATGGGTGGAGGGAGCACAAATATCTAGATAAACACTTTATCCTGGATTAAAAAAATATATACCTTTCTCATAATCTCAATAATGTTATATAATTTGATGAATCATAACCCATTTTTATATAATTAATCACCTAATTTTTTATAAAAACTCTTTGATAATGAAAAAATTATCTGATTATTTAAGAAAAATAAAAAATAAACAAATCCTTTATTAAGATCCATTTTAGCTTCATAAACTAATTGATATAATAAATTTTGTTTCGAATTTTAAATGAAATCAAAATGATCTATAAATTATTAATTTAGGATTGAACTCGTAGATATTATCAACACTTGGTGTCATATACCCTTTAAAACTGAAGAATTTATTTCTATAAAACCAATAATTAATAGTGACAATTTTTTGAGTTTCAAATCCCTTTTAGGTGTCCTCAACAATTCCATTACTTGGAATCATTACTTTTCTTGAAAATGCCCTAAATTTTCGAATAAAATTAATTGGTTTCTTAAGTATAAATTTTTTTATTATCTAACTTTTTATTATTATGATATGACCTTTTACCTATTTTTACAGTTTTTAATGTACTAGAATAGAGACATCATTTTCCTAGTTAAACAATTATCAACACTTTAAGAATAACTTGGACATCATATACTCAATTAATCTATTACCCATAGTTTGAAAATATTGGGTAAAATTTTATTGAAATAATTAACATTTATTAAAAAATCCATAGATAAAAATGAAATGATTTTAATATCCAAAATAAGGCATAAAATAAAACATTATTCTCACAATGTCATTGGAAAATCCAAGAATTTTTTAATATATGATTGGAGACAAAAATTTCTTTTGTACTATTTAATTTTATTCCATTAAAACCCAAAGTGAATCATTATATGATTCCTAAGAATCCATATTCTATTATTGATTTTTTAAACACTTGGTTATGTGGGAATTAATTCTTTAATCCCATATAGTCTAACATTACATAAGAATTGTTCTTAAGATACTACCAGTTTTATGAGATAGTAACGTTAAGGATTTTATTTAAAGGACTAATCTCAAAGGTTAGTTTAATGATGATTATGATGAAATTATTTACAATAGAATATTTTATTATATGAGTATCAATTCATATTATCATTTAATGATGTTTTTTATTAAAGGTGAACCCTCTAAAATGATGTCCCATTTTAAATTCATTTCCATTAATGGATTGAGATCCTTATTTATGTATATAATGAGTATTCTATAATGTTCCATTCACCACCTAGATATTTAATTTGGGAATTATCCCAATTATATAAATTATGATTCCTAGATAGTTGAGTTGATAACTCTTTAGCTGAATCCATCATATGGATATACTCAACATTATTCCTCTGGTATCCAAATAGTTAGGGCTTCCAAGCTAGTGTAACACAAAAAAATACTAAAATTAACTAAGAGAGGAAAATCAAGTGATACTCATGATGATATCAACCTACCCAAAAAGATAATCCAAAGTTAATTATTGCTTTGGAAGGAGTCTATCATTTATTATTTGAATGGTATTTAATATCACTATCTTGTCTTATGTTATTGCCTTTATTCATGAATTCTTATTGTAATTAATATTTGAATATTATTCTTCCCATTAAATCAATATGTTCAAACCATATTTATGTTTAAACCTTTACACAACACACTATTTGTATAAATCTCCCAAAAATAGAATTCTAGTATATTTATACATATATGAATGCATCATATACAAAAGGCACAAAAACATTTCATGTAAAGGAATAATATTATATAAGATTGACAATATACATATGAATATTCCTGGAGTGAAAGATATCTAACCCCATTCACCTTTCTATACAAGTCATAAGCCTCTAGGATGATATATAGACTGACGCCAACTCCATAGAAAACTTTACATAAGAGAAAATTCAATTCATGATATCTCTAACACTAAATATATAAAAACTATGTTCAAAAACTATTCTTAATCTCATAAAATTAATTACTTATTGAGGTCAAGGTAAATGAAAAATAAATTAATTATCATAACTGGTATATAATTCAGATCTCTAACTTAAAGAAGAATATTAACATTTAAACTAAAACTACACCATTCATGATATAAAAAAATTAAAACTATGAGTAATATAGATAATAATCATTAAATAAATGAATATTTAAAATATTTAAACATGATATAACTTTTTATGAATAATTAATAAATTAAAATATATCTATAAAAACTTTTATAAAATTACCTTTACATTTTAGAAACTAAAAAACTATTAATATAACCACATTATATTTACCTTCAATGTGAACCCTTTCATATTCCTTGTTGTATGAAATTTCATTTTAAATGTGTGATATTATCATGAATTATGAACAATTTATAACTATATTTCCATTATGTCTATATTTTACAAAATCTAAATGTAATATACTTAACATTATTTAACCATAGTCAAATTCATTCATCAACTCCATTTTTTATATGCTTTAAATAATATATAAAATAATTCCCCTTTTAATTTGATCAATCCTAATTAAATATTATAGACAATTGAAAATTAAAAATATAAAAACTTTTATTTTTTATTATTTATGTAACTTATAAACACTTTAAAAATTACCCATTATGATTTCTAAATAATCATTTTATTTCTAAATCATAATGCATGTTGTATAATTTGGTAAAATTTATTTAATATTAACACCTTATATTGGAATATATTTCTTAATAAATGCTTCAAACACATTTATTTAATTAATTATACACACTTTATTACTAATAAATTTATAAAAAAAATTATAAATCATTTTATATCCCATTATATAAGGCCATACTATTACCATTTAGGTATAAAAATCTCATTTTATGATGACTAAGATTTATCACTTATAAGAATTTTATAAACAATAAGAGTTAAATGTAAAAAAAATTATAATGTTATAATTTATCATATAATGATTTTATATTTATGTTATTATATATT
Organism: Viscum album; assembly: GCA_963277665.1. Taxonomy (NCBI): domain Eukaryota; kingdom Viridiplantae; phylum Streptophyta; class Magnoliopsida; order Santalales; family Viscaceae; genus Viscum; species Viscum album. The sequence goes on along the minus strand of OY728164.1, from coordinate 912,620,670 downwards.
TCATATGATCTTTGTAGAATATATTCATAATATTTAATCCTATAAAACAATTTTTTAAATTTAAAAATATTCCAAAATATCATTTCTAATTATTAATAAAAAATTTATAAATAAGTAAACTCAACTTGTGTTAACCATTACATAGTGATATATTTTTTTACTTTTGTCAGAGAATACTACAGCATAGATTCACTTCTTTGTGGTGAGGATCTACATGGTCCTCTAATATTCATATTTCTTATATTCATGCATGATCTCAAAAATATAATCTTATGGATTTCTCTAATATGACTTTATGCAATTCATAATGGTCTAATAACATTTATTAGAATAATTGTAAGGGATTTAAATCATATTCTCATGATCTCAATACAAGAATAAGTGAAACCACATAAAATAAAAATGAAGAACCATTATAATTTGTGTACCTTACACCAAATAAGCCTCTGATACATCTTGATCTTCATCTGATATGGTTGAAATAGATTGCATATATGGAATAAAAATAATGTTTCACCTCTAGATGTATGCATGGGATAAACAAAATCACACATCATGTGTGTGGGAATCACTATTCTTGATGCCAGGATAGTGCCTCATATGCAAAGAAGAATGTATAAGAGAGCTTAAAGTATTAGGTAGTATCATCCAAGAACTAAGGGACATTTCCCTTACCAATTGCATTGTATGGATATAGTCTTTATATAGTACTGAATAAGTTACACCCATTAATTCATGAATTTATAACATGTGAATTAACGCCTTGATTAATACATGAATCTAATGAATAAATACAAGATTTTTTAAATTCATGCATATAATGAATAAATAAATCCCTTTTTAAATTCATTTTTCTATTTCCATTGATCCCCCATACATTTTTTATTATATAAATTGTATACTTAGATGATAGACTATATAGATATGATTTGGTGTCAAATCCATGCATCTTATAAAGGTTGTGACTTCCAAAATTTCATTAAATTAAATATTATCTTTAGGTAATATTCCATTCAAATCCAACCCCATACATTTTTTGTAACACCATGAGAATTTATGATATATTCATTTTATAAAATAAATTTAATTTTTATCATTAGCTTGTGTTACATGGAATACCAAGTTTAAAAGAACAACGATCAAATACAAAAATATTATGTGGACAATATAACCTATAAATTAAAAATAGAGGGTGCGGATAGGAAAAACTAAATTATGAAAAAAATTCAATATAAATGTATAAAATTAATTAATTTGTTATCAGTTTATTTGAAATAAAAAATAAAATTAATTTGAAGGTAAAAGAAATGTTTTTCTAAAAAATAGTTTTATGAGAACAATGTGTTTTTATCATAATAAATTAAATTAATCACTATTGTTTAATGTTATTAATGAAATTTATATATTATATATTCAATAAAATATTTTAACATTCATCTAATTTTTTTAGGTATGAGATAAAAATAAATTCAATTTTATTCTTAAAAAAATTCTAAACAATGATTTTCATCTTGTTTTGTGAACTTATTATAAAATTGATTTATTTCAATTATTGGTATTAAATTTTGTTAAATAAATTCAATATTTGGAATTAGGAGATTTGAGTTTTCTAAATATTCTCATTTTATTTTTCGGCATTATGTATAGTAACCTTGGTAAAATTTATCCCCTCGGTAAAGGGTATATTGGGTTAATTTAGGTTAAATATGTGTGTTTTGGTCATCATTTTTTAAGAATAATTATTAATGGAAGAGGTTAATTCGACCCTTATAACCTTAGGCTTGAAATTTAATTGTTTAAGGGACACTTTTCCATGAAAATGACCTAGATAATATTTATAGAAAAGAAAAATACAAATTGTCACTCTCTTACTTTTAAATATCTCTTATGTGTTCACGCATGGACAAAAGCAAGTGGTGAATGAATATTGATTATTATTTTGGGAATAATAAAAATAATAATGATGGTACTTTATTTCTAAATTTTAGATAGTATATATTTTGTAAGAACCTAGTTCTTATTCTTGAGGTACGAGTTCCTTCTTTTCCTTTTTCCTTAAGTGTTTTTGAGAAAAAAAGGAAAATGGGAAAAAATCCCAAATTTTTTGGGTACACGCCGTGTAATTTTCCACACACCATGTACTTTGACTGTGTGGGATGAGTACACAGGGAGAGTAGGCATGTTGGTGATGAAGGGTGTAAAAATTGACTACACGCTGTGTATTTGGTACTTACACACCGTGTAATCAGTCGGCAGGTGAACAGTAAGGCGGTGGAAGCAGCCGCCAGCTGAGCGATAGTACACACCGTGTATTCATAAATAAAAACTGTGTACTCATGTTGACTAATGAACAGTGTGGCGGTGAAAAGTAGCCACCAGAGGAACAGTTAAAAATGAAAAGTACACGCTGTTTACTTGAGAGTACATGCCGTGTAGTTTGTTTTTTTCGCTTAAAATGGGAAGTAGCCTCCTCTATTGATATAGGAAGATTACGACATTGGAAGAACATGGGAGAGATGGCCAGCACTTGTAGGAGCTCCTGATCGTCGACCGAAACTCGGTTTCCTTCACTGACGGTCTATATTGAACCGCGCGGGTGAGTTCTTCGCTCTTCCTTAACCTTTTATTCCAATTCTTTTCTGAGGAAAAGTTATTTTTTTTTTAACAGGTAATCTTCTAACCCAGATCTACATCATTCTCGGGTGTTTTAGGAGGCACCGTTCACGTATATTGATCAGTGGAGATCAAGGTAGGTGGTCTGGTGTTTAATTCCAACTATTGAGTGTTTTTGTGTACCATGGTGCTACGCATCCATGTTTGGGGTGTCATATGGCTGAGGCCTTGGATATTTAGATATCTATAACTACATAGATAATCTAATGATAAATTTAAAATGTTTATTGGGATCATTGCTTGGATCCAGGGCCACCCCGTGGGTGTGTTTCCCTTGTTTATCCATTTGGCCAGGATACCTGTGGGTATTTCGTGATTTTTAGCATGCTTTAAATTTCCTTGAGAGGAATTGTATATAAATTGATTGCTTATGTGTTGGGCTCGGCCCAGTTACTTTCTTAGCCTGAGGTAAGTGTTTTGTTTAGCCTGTGGGAAACTTTTCTCATGCATGTGGGCAGTAGATTTTGTGCATGTGGGCGACACCTCGTACACCTGTGGGCAATATTCGTTATGAATGTGGGAAGTCACCTTTGGATTTCAGTTCATATTACCTGAGGGTAAGGATTTTCATGTTTGCGGACAACGTTTAATTTGTATAATCATTGTGGTGATATGTTATGTTGTACCTGCCAATCTAAAGCACAAGATTGGAATTAATAAATGATTAATAAAGTGGAAATGTAACTGGTAGAGATAGTTACTTTTGAGTACTGCCTAGTTTAATTCATTTTATTATTGCACGCTGTTGTTGCACATTTTCACTGATAGTTGGGTAGGAGCCTTTGGTGGTTGCCTACTGGGATTTATTTCTCACACCCTATTTGGGTCATGTCTTGGGTCCAAACAGATTACATTATTGTAGGTGTGGATAAGGGAAAGATTCCCTATACAAGTACTTGATTGATGCAGAGGAGTGGGAGAGCATGGGACCGAGATTAGGCTCGCGATGCAGCTAAGTTCCTGCTGCACAGTTTTGTTTTCTTTTGTTGTACTTGTATTTTTCATTGTATTATTCTAGATTGTAGTTTATCCTATTTTGGATGCTTTTCTAGACTTAGAGATATAATTCATCATCAAATATATATGACTATTGTTATCTTTTACTTCTGTACTGTTATCCATTTCAGTTGGGTATTGTTTACTTCTTCCACTTTTGTATGATTTTATTTTGTTCCGCTGCATTACACTTTGAAAAATGAGGGCATAGTTTCCCCACTATCAGACCTAGGCCCTCACTGCTAGTCGGTAGCCCCTGGCATTTGGGGAAATGCACTTGAGGTCATGTGACCAACCGGCTTTGGGGCAACTGTTGAGTGGCACCCGGATCCGGGATGTTACAAAGTGGTATCCGAGGAGTTCTTTTCTTTGACTTACTATTTGTAGCATATAGTTAGGCATAGGACGGAATAGTTACTTGGTAATATGTTGTGCACAGGATTAGCTAACTTGTGTACAGGGAAAATCCAATTTACCTCGTGTTGCAATTTTACTAATTTTTCACTTTACAGTTAATATGATTTTTACTATTGGGTGACGCACTTGTAGTGTGTTGTTTATATTTTATACTTGGTTTTATTTAGTTGCAACCTAATGAGATAATGGTATTCCATCTCATGCATCATTTAGGAACATGTCAGAATCACATGTCATGCATAGTTTCCATGCCATGTAGGTGCATTAGAAATTTTATGTTGTTGTGATAGATGTTGTGCTAGTAAAAACATGTTTTTGTGATAGATGCCTTGATAAAATACATGCTATTTGATAGGGTATTGTTATGTGAGGTATTGTAGAATGAACGCCAATATTTGGTTCTTGAGGAGTATGGGCCCTCATTGACCATAATTTGGTGGATCATTGACCTTCTTACCTTGTTTATAACATGTATAAGATGACAAGATTTGATTCGCAGGGAGTATGGGCCCTCACAGATCGGAATTTGGCACTTGGGTGTTGGTTGTAGTGTTTTTTATGGGCTCCAGAGTAGTTTCTAAGGATTACTGTCTGAAAAAACCTAGAATACACACCGTGTAGTTTTGACTACATGCCATGTACTCTTCTGTTCGGGAAGAAATGAAAAAAAAAATTACATTTCGTGAACCGTATGTTCACGCCATGTAGTTTCTACCTCTGTCATAGGCCGTGTAGGCAGAAACATGGAATAGTAAAACTTGAAGGCACACACCATGTAGTTATTATACACACTGTGTTGTTTTGGCCCTATGTCTGCCATGTAACTAACAACACGGGTGGAGAAATATGAGATTATACATGTCGTGTCAATGACGAACATGCCGTGTAGTTTGACCTGGGGAACCGATTGTGTAAATAACAAACACAGGTTAGTGTTACCTCTTCTTAAACATGTTGTGTACCTGAGGGACATGTCGTGTAGTCTTGACCGGTGAGAGACCGTGTAGACTTGGCCATGTGGCTGGGGAAATGGGGTGGTTTACACGTCGTGTGCGGGTGTAACACGCCATGTAGTGTCAGCAGAGTAGCCAGTCGTGTCACTAACAACATGGGCAGTTGGAAATTAATCCGCACACGTCGTGTCTAACTGCAACATGTCGTGTAGTCTGAGCTGTGTACCTGGTCGTGTAATGGACAACACAGGTTGGTGAAGCTCGTCTAGTACACACTGTGTAGATGTTGTACACGCCATGTAGTCTTGTTTAAAGGATAGTCGTATGGCTAATCCATGTAGGAGTACTCAGGAGGGAGAAGAAAATTCAAGTACATGTCGTGTGTGTGGAAAACACATCGTGTGTTTGGGTTGTTACACGACCATTTTTGGAAAAAGTACACACCCATATGAAATACTTAAGGTAACATGTCGTGTAGTTATTATACATGTCGTGTAGTCTTGTTTTGTAAAACATGAATGTTTTCTTTATCATGTTCCCTTCTTACACTCATTGTTTTCAGTCCTTAAAGATCTTAATCTATGGTGTGTGTTTAACCTTGTAGATTCATGCCGCTGAGACGACCACACTTTGTTCGCCAGGAGAGCGGGAATGAATATACTCCAGAGATGGTTGGCCATGGGCTAGCGGTGGATCCTCTAGCAGAGACAGATGTGGAGCCAGCTGTTATACCAGACATAGGTGCTGATGCGCAGTTCCGTGAAGGCTTTATACGGTTTATGCAGACCATCTAGGGAGCTCCGCCGGCTGCCACATCTATGGTAGAGCTGACACGTATATTCCAACAGCAAAATCTGCCTACGTCTTCAGGGGATGGTGGACCACAGGCTGTGGAGTCTTGGCTGGGTTCTATGCAGACTATCTTCAAGCATTTGGAGATGCCTCCAGGGTGGAGGGTCAAGATCGCTACATACATGTTGTGTGATTCTGCCAAGAGGTGGTGGGATGTTACCACCCAGACTGAGCATCATAGAGACATGGCGTGGGATGATTTTTAGGTAGTCTTCTATGAATTCTTATTTCCAGAGATGCGGAGGGCAGATCTATCTTGAGAGTTTATGAATCCACAGTAGGGCACTATGTCAGTGATGGATTATTCTACCCGCTTCACCGAGCTACAATGCTTTTCACCTGCTCTGGTGGGTGATGAGATGTTGAGGGCTCAACGCTTTGATTATGGTATTCGATATGACATATGCACAATGGTGAATGTTTTCAGGTTACCCACAGTGCATGCTATTGTGAACGAGGCACTGATTACCGAGTAGAACCTGCAGAAAGCTAGTGGTGCAGGCTAGGGCGGTTCAGCACCAGTTTCTGGTACTATTTCTACTGGTAAGAGGAAGAGGCGGATGGATTTCTCTCACGGTGGCAGTACTAGCTAGAATAACTCTTTAGGTGTCCAGGTCATGTGCTACTAGTGTGGTAAATAGGGGCACAAGAGACCTCAATGTCTATGTGGCCCAGTGGAGTGCTGAGCTTGTGGCAGGATGGGTCATCTCTAGCGTTTTTACATGGATTTTCCACCAGTGGCTATTGAGAGGGGTTCTGTGTAGACTCCACGTGTAGGGATAGGGCCAGAAGATTCTTACCAATCAGGGAATTGGGATACATCGGGACGTTCAGGCCGAGGTGGTGGTCGTGGCCATGGTATCCAGACACCGGGATTTCAGAGACAGTAGGGCGGGTCAGCTCAGGGTAGCTAGGTTGTGTCGTAGGGCCACGGAACTGGGCAGGCATATACAGTGCAACAGACCCAACAGGAGTAGGATCCTGGACCTTCTACTATCATAGGTACTATTCTAGTAGCTTCTTGTTTTATCTTTTGTATTTTTTGATACGGGTGCTACACATAGCTTTATATTTGTGCCCGTTGTAGAGATCCTTGGGCTCTGTGTTTCTTCTTCTTCTGATATTATGGCTCTAGACACTCCTTTGGGGACTAGAACAGCTGGTGTACATCAGTGCAGGGAGTGCCCCCTAGAGTTTGGTGGGTGTCACTTTATATGGGACCTCTATGTCTTAGAGATGACGAGCTATGATGTAATTCTCAGGATGGAATGGTTGGTACCCTTTCAATTCATTGTATATTGCTATCGTCGTAGGGTGAGTTTCACATCACCAGAGGGCAGAGAGTTTCAATACAAGGGCTAGTGGGATGTCTAGGTGAGCCAAGCTAGACCCGAGCATCGTGGGAGAGGTGGAGTGATAGCCCAGATTGCTAACTTATATCTGGATGACCAAGGAATGTGTTAGAAGGATTTACCTCCATTGGTTGATCGTTTCAAAGATGTCTTCTCGGACGACTTTTCAGGTCCTCCTCTGGAGCGAGAGGTGGATTTTTCTATTGAGCCAGTTCCAGGAGCAGCACTGGTGTCCATTCCTCCTTATAGGATGGCTACACCATAGTTGCAGGATCTCAAAAGGTAGTTGGAGGAGTTGCAAGAAAAGGGTTTTATCTGACTCAGTATTTCTTATTGGGGTTCACCTGTCCTGTTTGCTAAGAAGGCGGATGGTACCCTCAGACTTTGTGTGGATTATCGGAAGCTGAACCAGTTGACGGTCAAGAACCAATATCCCTTTCCAAGAATTGATGATCTTTTTGATCAACTTTGGGGATCACGAGTGTTCTCAAATATTGACTTGATATCTGGATATCATCAATTATGTGTTAGACCATTATACATAACTCTTATAGATTTTTGGAGCAGATATGGTCTCTACAAGTACTTGGTTATGCCGTTCGGACTCAAGAATGCGCCAGTAGTTTTCATGGCTCTGATGAATCAGGTGTTCCACCCTTATCTGGATTCTTTTGTGGTGGTCATCATGGACGATATCTTAGTGTACTCTCCCACTTAACATTAACATGCAACCCATCTTGAGATCATTCTGAGTACACTGAGAGAGCATTATCTATATGTTAATATCTCAAAGTGTCACTTTTGGATGGACCAAATACACTTCCTGGGTCATATTATCTCAGAGGCAGGAGTTGCAGTGGACCCAGAGAAAGTGAGAGCAGTAGTTTCCTGGGATCAGCCTAAGAACGTGTTTGAGATACGGAGTTTCTTGGGGCTGGATGGTTACTACATGCACTTTATAAAGTACTTATCCCGCTTAGTAGCTTCGTTGACAGGTTTGACTAAGAAGGGTGTGAAGTTCGTTTGGTCAGAATCTTGAAAGAAAGCCTTTCAGAAGCTGAAGGGAAGGTTGACATCAGCACCAGTCCTGATACTTTTGGAGCAAGGGAAGAGCTATATAGTTTACTATGATGCATCAGGTATTGGGATGGGAGTAGTGTTGATGCAGGGTGATTGAGTAGTTTCATACAGGTCTCGGTAGTTGAGGCCACATGAGAGGAATTACCCAACGCATGATCTCGAGTTGGCTGCAGTTGTTCATGTGTTACGTTGCTGGAGACATTATCTCTTGGCAGAACACTTTTTGGTGTTTACGGACCACAAAAGTCTTAAATACATATTTACTCAGTGTGACTTGAATTTGAGATAGTGAAGGTGGGTTGAATACCTTCAGTCCTTCGACTTTGAGCTTGCCTATACACCTGGTAACGGTAATGCAGTTGCTGATGCAATGAGTAGGAGGACTCAGATACAGGCAGTGCAGGAGGTCGGTGGTGAGTGGCAGCTCATGGATTTGTTCTCTAAGATGTATTTAGAGTTGCACGATAGTCAGGGTAAAACCTATATTTCTTCCTTAGCTGTAACTTCTACCCTCCTAGATAGAGTGAGGATGATACAGCTATCGGATTCGGAAGGCCTAGTTCAATGGGAGTCGGTGGCAAGTGAGGACCCTCCTCCTGGTTGGACAATAGGCGGTGATGAGGTACTGTGTATACATGGATGAGTATGGGTTCCATGGGATATACGTGAGGATTTGATGCGAGAGTTTCATGCTTCATCTTGGGCAGTGCATCCTGGAGTTACCAAAATGTACCGTGACTTGAGACGTCAGTATTGGTGGACGGATATGAAACGAGAAGTAGCTGGTTTTGTTGCGATATGTTTCACCTTTGAGAAGGTGAAGGCAGAGCATCAGAAACCAGATGGATTGTTACAATAGTTACCCATTATGGAGTGGAAATGGGATGATGTCACGATGGACTTTGTGACCAAGTTGTCGAGGTCACCTCGAGGCAGTGATTCCATGTGGGTTGTTATGGAAAGACTTATGAAGGTAGCTCACTTTTTGCTGATCAAGGAGACCTTTGGTGTTGATTAGCTCACACTACTACAAATATGTCTTTTATCAGCACTAAAAATGGCCTCTAACAGTGCTAGAAAAGCGTTGTTAAATCCGACGAAGATAAAGGATGGTCGCCTTTATCAGCGCTCCAAAAAGCGCTGATAAATACCCCTTTTATCAGTGCTAAAAAAATGCTGATAAAAGGGGTCTTTTATCAATGCTAAAAGAAAGCACTGATAAAAGGGTACTTTATCAGTGCTTTGTTTTAGCGCTCATAAAAGACCCCTATATGAGCGCTTCCTTTATCAGAGCTGATAAAAGGTAAAAAAATTAAAAAAATTAAAAAAATTAAAAAAATATTGCCAACTGATGGGGGATTTTATAGCGCTTGAACCCCTCCCCCCCATTACAGTGCTTTTTAGCACCCCACGCACCCCCTCCACCCTTTAACAACGGTTTCTCCAATATTTCCCCATGCGCGTGCGCCCCTACGTCTACCAGGATTTGAACTTGAGACCTCCCCCCTGCGCGCCTAAGCCCTTACCACTCCCCTATTTTGATTTGCTTTCCAATTCATGATATCTCTATATATATATATATTTATATATTTAGTTATATTAATTCGTATTTTAATATATATTTATATTAATATATATAGTTATATTAATATATATATAGTTATATTAATATATATCTCTATTTATATATATATATATAGTTATATTTATTCGTATAGTAATATATATTTATATTAACATATATATATAGTTATATTAATATATATATTGTCATATTAATATATATATATAGTTATATTAATATATATCTCTATTTATATATATATATATATATATTTAGTTATATTTATTCGGATAGTAATATATTTTTTTATTAATATATATATATATAGTTATATGAATATATATATATATAGTTATATGAATATATATATATATATAGTTATATTAATATATATATTTATAGTGATATTAATATATATATTTATAGTAATATTAATATATATATATATATATGTAGTTATATTAATATATATATAGTTGGATTAATATATATATATATATATATATATAGTTAGATTAATATATAGGTATATAAATATTCATATATTTATATTTTAAATAAAATGGATATTAGTGATTATTTAGATAAATCTAATATATTTTATATGTAATTTTATTTTATTATTTATATTTATAATTAAATTTTTATGTGTGAATATATAAAAAATATGTATATATTGTTATATATTTGATTATAAATTGCAGTTCATTATAAAAAACGATGAAATTTCAAAAACATAATATCAATATGAATGTAATACCTTGGAATAAATTTAGTCCCCACCAAAAAAATCCAATAATACCCCCTTAAACGAGGCTGAAAATCCACAAAATGTCAAAAAATCGGGGCACCGTGACTAAAAACTCAGTTTTGGAGGCCTTCTAGGCCTCTTTTGGCCTCGAAAAAACCTTTACCAGGGTTTCCTCGATCATGCTGAGATAGATCTCGTCGCAGGCTTCGATTTGATATGTGGTAGAGCTCAAACGGACACCCTGATCAAAAGTTGTGGTCGTTTGAAGTTCGAGTTGCGTTTTCAACATATTTTGGATATTTTTTTAAATTTTTTTATTTTTTTAATCTTAAAATTGTTATTAAATGACTATTACTCCATATTAATTATAAAATTATTAATTAAAAATATTTTTTAAATTATTTTATAATCCATTTTCACTAAATATATTATATATTAAGTTTATTATGTGTAAATGTATATTTATACTTATCTAAAATATATTTAAAAATTATATATTATATTTATATCAATATAACTATATTTAAATATTTATATATTAATATATTAATTTTAATTAAATTTTTTTTGAAGTCGACCCTTTATCAGCGCTAAAAAAACGTTGATAAAGGGGTGCTTTTATCAGCGCTTTTTTTATCGTTGATAAAGGCACCCCCCCCCCCCCCTTTATCAGCGCTTTTTCATTAGCGCTGATAAAGGTTGGCACTGGGAAAAAATGCTTTTGTGGTAGTGTCAGGAAGTTGTATATCTGAGAGGTAGTATGCCTTCAAGAGTTCCCTTGTTCTATCATTTCAGATAGGGGAACCCACTTTACGTCTCGTTTCTGGAAGAGTTTTTAGAGGTCACTGGGTACACAGGTGCTTCTGAGCACAACTTACCACCCTTAAACCGATGGTCAGTCAGAGCATACGATACAGGTGCTTGAGGACATGCTGTGTGCATGCGTTCTGGACTTTGGGGGATCTTGGGAAAAGCATATACCCCTGGTCGAGTTTTCCTACAATAACAGTTTTTTGGAAACTATTGAGATGGCACCTTACGAGCCTTTATATGGTAGGCCATGCCGATCACCTTTGTGCGGGTTGGAGGTAGGTGAGGCATCTTTACTGGGACCACGTCTCGTGCTGGAGACTTCAGAGTAGGTCCGGTTGATTCAGAAGCAGATGGCTAATGCAAAATCTTGTCATAAATATTATGTTGATCGTCGTAGATGAACCTTGGAGTTCGTGGTTGGGGATGAAGTGTTCTTATGTGTTTCACCGAGGTTGGGTCACAGAAGGATCAGGAGACAGGGTAAACTTTCACCGAGGTATGTGGGGCTGTTTGAGATTCTGGAGACAGTCGGGTCGATTGTCTATCGGTTGCAGTTACCACAGAGGTATTGGGCCATGCACGACATCTTCCATGTATCTCAGCTACGTCGTTATCACTCAGACCCATCTCACGTCTTTCAGCCTGAGGAGGTTGAACTTCAGGCCGATGCGTCCTTTGAGGAGCATCTGATTCGTATTGTTGATAGAAGCATGAAGGTTCTCTGAGGCTAGTCACTTCCTCTCATACAGGTGTTATGGCATCATGGCCGAGTGTAGGACGAAACTTGGGAGCGGGAGACCAACGTATGTGCTCAGTGGCCAGAGTTGTTCTGAGCTTTATCTTTTCCACCCTTGGAAGGGAAATTCGGGGATGAATTTCTTTAAGGGGGGAAGTTTTTAAGAACCCGGTTCTTATTCTTGTGGTACGGGTTTCTTCTTTTCCTTTTTCCATAATTGTTTTTGAGAAAATAAGGAAAATGGGGGAAAATCCCAAATTTTGTGGGTGCACGCTGTGTACTTTTCCACACGCCATGTAGTTTGGCCGTGTGGGATGAGTACACAGGGCGTGTAGGCTTGTCGGCGATGAAGGGTGTAAAAAATGACTACACGTTGTATACTTGGTACTTACACGTAGTGTAATCAGTCGGCAGGTGAACAGTAAGGTAATTGAAGTAGCCACCAGTTGAGTGATAGTACACGCCGTGTATTCATAAATACACATCGTGTACTCATGTCGACAGATGAACAGTGTGGAGGTGCAAAGTAGTCTCCAGAGGAACAGTTAAAAAAATGAAAAGTATACACTATGTAATTGAGAGTACACGCTGTGTAGTTTTTTTTTCACTTAAAACGGACATTAGACTCCTCTATTAACAGAGGAATCTTATGATGTTGGAAGAACATGAGAGAGACGGTCAGAGCTTAGAGGAGCTCTCAATCATCGAATGGAACTCAGTTTCCTTCGCTGATGGTCTCAATTGAACCACGCGGGTGAGTTATTCACTCTTCCTTAACCTTTCTTTATAATTATTTTCCTAGGTAAATTTATTTATGTTTGAATGGGGAATATTCTAACCCAGATCTATGCCGTTCTCGGGTATTTCGGGAGGCGCCGTTCACGTATATTGATCAGTGGAGATCAAGGTATGTGGTCTGGTGTTTAATTCCAACTGTTGAGTGTTTTTGTGTACCATTGTGCAACGCGCCCATGTTTGGGGTGTCATATGGCTGATTCCTTGGCTGTTTAGATATCTAGAACTGCATAGATAATCTAATGATAAATGTAAAATGTTGATTGGGATCATTTCTTAGATCCAGGGCCACCCCGTGGGTGCGTTTCCCTTGTTTAGATGTTTGTCTAGGATACCTGTGGGTATTCTGTGATTTTTACCATGCTTTAAATTTCCATGAGAGGAATTTTATATAAATTATTTTTTTATGTGTTGGGATCAGTCTGATTACTTGCTTATCCTGAGGGTAGTGTTTTGTTTATCCTGCGGGAAACTTTTCTCATGCCTGTGGGCAATAGATTATGTGTCTGTGGGTGACACCTCGTACGCTTGTGGGAAATATTCGTTGTGCCTGTGGGCAATCACCTATGGTTTTCGGTTTGGATTACCTGAGGGTAAGTATTTTCATGTCTGTGGACAACGTTTACTTTGTATAATCACTATAGTGATATGTTATGTTGTACCTGCCAAGCTAAAACACAAGCTTGGAATTAATAAATGATTAATAAAGTGTCAATGTAACTGGTAGAGATAGTTTCTTTTGAGTAATTCCTAGTTTACTGCATTTAATTATTGCACACTTCTATTTCACATTTTCACTCACAGTTGGGCATGGGCCTTTGGTGGATGCCTACTGGGATTTATTTCTCACACCATGTTTGGGTCATGTCTTGGTCCCAAATAGATTACATTGTTGCAGGTGTGGATAAGGGCAAGATTCACTATACATGTACTTGATTGTTGAAGAGGAGTGGGAGAGCATGGGACCAAGCTTAGGCTCACGATGCGGCTGAGTTCCTGCTACATTGTTTTGTTTTGTTTTGCTGTACTTGTATTTTGCATTGTATGATTCTAGATTGCAGTGTATCCTGTTTTGGATGGTTTTCTAGACTTAGAGACATAATGCATCATCAAATATATATGACTGTTGTTATCTTTTACTTATGTATTGTTATCCATTTCAGTTGGGTATTGTTTACTGCTTCCTCTTTTATATTCTTGTATTTTGTTTCGCTGTGTTACACTTTGACAAATGAGGGCATAGTTTCCCCACTATCAGACCTAGGCCCTCACTGCTAGTCGGCAACCTCTGGTGTTTGGGGAAATGCGCTTGAGGTCATGTGACCAACCGGGTTCGGGGCAACTGTTGAGTGGCACCTGGATCCGAGACATTACATATTTACCTTAAATTCTTTCGCAACTCTGACATATTGTTTATTCAATTAATGGAAAAGTAAAAAAAGTGATTTTAAAAATAGTAGAAGTAATAAAATTTGGGTTATTTATTGTTATACAAGAATATTTTTGATAAATATAAAATATTAGTCATACTTTAATGATTTATATTTTAATTAAAATATTTTCATGATGAATTTGTAGAAAAAATAAATGAATAGTGGAAAAAATGACAATAATGATATTTTCTGAAAATTATATTTTGTTAAATTATTTTAAAAAAATTAAAATAATGAAAGAGGACAAAGGAGGTAATATGTGTTCCAAAATTTCATCTATTTTCCATTTATGAACCAATTTCACCTTCTAAGTAAAATTACAACTCCTTAAGAGTGAAAAGGATGTTAACACAACTATGGTTAAAATAGGTTAACTAAGGGGTTAAAACCAAATAAGTAGTCTAAATTACTAATTTAACCTTTCAAAATTTTATAATTTTATGGTTATTAAACCATATCATACCTTATATTTTAATCTATGACTATTTTTAATCATTTTTATCTGTAATTAATTGGTTATTTTTTAATATTTTTAATAACTCCATGTGTGTTGTTTCCCTCCCTTATAGAAGGACACCCCTTCCTTTTGTTATTTACACCACTTTGAGAAACTAAGATTGATCAATAATTATAATGACCCTTATAAAAATAATTATCCATGTTTTTTAATGTTTTTTCTCCCCAAATTACCAACCCTATGTTCCTTAAGAAAGGATCTAAATGTGGTATCCTGAAGAATAAGTAATCGCCCTACCCATCCTCTTTCAATTTATTTATTCTTATAATTTATATAAATATATTTTATTTATCATAAAATAATATATTATGTATAATAAATATACTGAAATGTTTTTATGATTAGGAAACCACAATTATCCACCATCTTTTCCATTAAATGAAAAGTAAAAGTATCACTCATGCGTGTGTATGGATTACTATCTCTACATAGCGATACAGTTCATTTTTAATGACCTTATTTTTATAGATGGGTATTATTATGGTTTTAATTTTTATATATTATATTTAAAAATTAATTATTCTTCTTTAATTATAAAATAATATATATCTTCTTACCTTTAAATCATTTGGTAAATGATAGAATCGCTAATGCGTGTGTGTGGACTACCACCTCCATGAAGCGATGTGATCTATTTTTTGTTTTTGTTTTATATAGATGTTAATAAAGGTGTATTTATTAAATATATATAATTTATAATTTATAATAATTTTTCTATAAATATTAATTATTATTTACCTTTTTTTCAGATCTGTTGAAAAGTGAAAACTGTGTTCATGCGTACGTACGATCTATCGTCTTCATGAACAGTGTAAATAATTTTTCTATTATGTATTTTATGGATTACAATAAATAAATATATAATGAATTCATATTATTTTTATATCATGTTTACAATTCTTGAAATTATAGAACCATGATTAAAGTAAAAGTACTGAAACTAACAAATAAAAACATATATGAAAAACAAAGCAGTTATTACCCATAATAGTGATTTTGAAAATTAATTATTATTAAACAGGTGATAAAAGATTACAATTAAATCATTTATAGTATGATATATATGATAATGTTTATCTAATATATTTATAATAAATTTATATTTATTTTACACAAATTTTGGACACATACAAAGCACGTCAAACCTGAGGTAAAGGGTTTCTTTCACAATCTCAGCACTATTCATTGTTGTTTATGTTTAAGTCCCCATTAAGGGAATTATTTTATATTTCTTGATTAAACCTATTATATTTTATTATAATATGTTTATTTCAATAAATAACAATTTTTACTTTCATTTTCATCTCTTTATGTACTCAGGATACTGAAAAAATGTTTTTAAATAAAACTGACCTTTTTATTCTACTAAGTAGGGAATCATTTTCATCCATGTCCATATTTTACATAAAATGTATAAAATGATATTTTAACATTATAAAATTATTTATAAAATAAATTATTACCCAATTTTTAATTTTTACAAAAAAAATTAAAATGAATCTTCTGGTCATTTTCCAAATGAGGTACTTTTTTGCCTTTTTAAAAAAATAGAATGGTTTTCAACTTATACCACATGAACAGAATTCCCCACTATCATAGAGACTCTATACATTGATGATTACTTTATAATTTTATAAAAATTCAAATAAAATATTTTCATTAATATTTGGGAAATTTTAATATTTTAAATGAGATTTTTCAAATTAAAAAATGGTATTTTCCTCAAGAAATTGTTTAGTGATTTTTTGAAATTATCATTATTTATTCAAACATCCTTTGTTGAATATTATGCTTTACTATAGTTATACTCATATAATATCATCCATATTATTTCTTTGTTGGGTTTAAGATTATCTTTACTATGGGAAGTATTTATATTCTTTATTCTAGTTCATCAATATTGACAGTAATTGATTTTTAAGGAATGTTGATTAAGTTATTTTGTTTATTCATATAATGAATGCATCAAAATTATTATATGATTATTGGAGCCCAGAGTTACATATATCCTAAATTCATTAGTATGTCTAATGAGATAAAAGATATTAGGTATTTGATTAAGTAATTACCCATTAATATATATTTATTAGCGTGATGCCTAGATGGTATTTTTATATGTATTGACACAAGGCCTAGATGGTACATTTTAGATGTCCAGAATTATGCATTTCATCATTATGAAATATTTTATTGATGTACATGAGTTTATTTGAATAGTTTTTATATCCATAGATATATTTGAAACTCATGTGATTATTTGTATGGAATTATTTGATCACCATTTATTCTTACCATATGTTTCATTCCTTATTTAGATTTCACTATATGAACTCACATAAAAATCATTTGATCAAACCCATTTCATATATTTACATTCCCTAGGATTCTAGGAAATGTTTTGTGATTTATATTCCTAGATATATTATAGAGAATAATGATGGTCTTAAAGAAAATACTATATTATATGTTATGTTTTCAAATGTAATGTAGGATTCAATTATTTTTCTATTTTACCAAGAATACTAAACTATTTGGTCCTTTGGTATGAGATTTCTTGTATTTATTACTAATGAAATAATGTAACCACTGGCACTGGGAAACTAGTTTTGGGGTCTTTTTAGTTTGTATAAAAATTATTTTAGTAGAAACCTTGAGAACTATATTTTGGAAAATATTAATTAGGGAACATAATCCTATTACAGACCTTGAGAATATTTTAAAAGAAACCAAGATTGTAATTTATATATTAGTTAAACATAAATTATAAATTTATTTTAATTATTTTACTACTTTTGAAATTATACATTAAGATCCATAATGTTATGATCTAATCTAGTGTTTTCCATTATTTATAAATGGAACCTAGTAGAAGGAATAGAAATCATATAAACACACATAATATATATAAGGATTTCCCTCCTAGGAAAGATAATGATCCTTGTGTTAGAGATGCAACTGGAGCTAAAAAAATTATAACAATATTGGGTTATATGAATTAGGTTATGAAAAATTAACTTTCACTTATATAGAATCCTAATGATCCACAACAAGGTGTAATAATGTTAAACCACTTCATGTTTCATCAACCTCCATCATTCAATGGGAATACAAATCCATTTGTATCTGATAAATGGATAAGTTCATTATAGAATTTATTTCTCACATTGGGATGTAATGAAAGAGAGAAGTTTTTAATGGAAGTTTATCAACTCTTAGAGGATGTAGATCAGTGGTGGTCATGTGTTAAAAACACTAAGGACAGGTAGGAAATAGAGATCATGGAATGGAATGATTTTAAAGAACTTTTCATAGAAAGGTATTTTCCTCACGAACATAGAGTGGATATGGAGAGCCAATTATTGATTCTAAGAAAAAAGGATGAGGAAAATGTTTTTATGTGTGAATATAACTTTATAAGGTTATCAATGAATTCTATAGACTATGTAAATAATCGAAATAAAAAGATTAACCATTTATTTGTTGGGTTAAAATGAATACTTCAAAGTGCACTAGTCTCTCAAACATTATCATTGTATGAGGATAAAGTATAATTTTTTATCAAAATAGAGAAGGTATTATCTATGCATTTTGGATTCAATGAAAAGAAATAATATAAGAGGAATATAGATAAATAAATGGATAAGGGGAATAAGAGGAAGAAAAATGTTACAACATGTGATGCTTGTTGAAGGAGACCCATTTGTATATGCCTAAAATGAAAATAATTTTTCATAAAGTGTGGATAAAAAAGACATTATTCTAATGAATTCAATTTTAATATAGAATCCAATAAAGTAAAGTTATTTACCTATATGTGATGAGGCACTACTCCAACCAATTCCAAAACATCAAGGGAACATACCAAAAAAGAAGCCAAGGGGAGAAGGTAAAGCTTATTCAATTAATAAATCTAATGTGTAAGTTCCTAGAAACTTATTGAAAGGTAAACTTATCATCCACTACATGATTTCAAATGTTTTTTTTATTTTTGTTCTTCCCACTTTTTATATCTGAATAATTTTCTTAGGGTGTCATATCATCACATGAAAAATTAGATATTGAGTTTGTGGTGAGGAATCATAATGGTTAGATGATAATATCATAAGTATATAACTCCTCTCAAAAATAATTTTGTAGGGTATATCTTCCTATAAATGTTTTTATTCTTTCACTAGTTAAATTTTACCTTTTTTTGGAATCTATTATCTCTCTCAGTGTAGATACCTTGTCAGTTGTTGAGGATATGAAGTTGCATTTGATATTCTGAAACAACCTTCAATTATC
Source organism: Viscum album (assembly GCA_963277665.1). NCBI lineage: Eukaryota > Viridiplantae > Streptophyta > Magnoliopsida > Santalales > Viscaceae > Viscum > Viscum album. Next base: position 912,601,454 of record OY728164.1, on the reverse strand, counting down.
TATCAATGTGAGGATGAACCTGAACACCTGATAGATATTACTTCCATCATATGTCTTTTTATACATATTATTTATGGATATTTAGCTCATGTTTTCGGGTAGAAACTCAACATTAAAAATGTAACTATTTTTCAAGAATATGTTGATGTGTTTCCTAAGGACATGTCTAGTCTTCACTTGAATCATGAAGTTGAGTTTTCAAAAGAACTCATACCTGGTTCTATTCCTATTTAAAATAATCCATAGAGAATAGAAATAAATGACTTATAATAATTGAATAAGAAACTCAGGGAGAATTTATATAAGGAATTAATTTTTAAAAGTGTTTCACCATAGGGTGCACTTGTCCTTTTTGTTAAGAATAAATTTGGGTAAATGCACCTTCACATTGATTATCAGAAACATAAAAAAAATAAGTATTAAGAATAAGTATTTTATGATTCATATTGATGATATGCTTGATTATTTATGAGGATCTCTATATTTTTTCATGTTTTATCTTCATTCTAGATTTCATCTGCTAAAGATCAAGAAGGAAGATATCCACAAGTTGGACTTTCGTATGAGTTATAGTTCTTATTAATTCTTAGTAATTCCATTTGGACTTTACAATAAACCTTATATATTCATTTATTTAAGGAATATAGTCTTTAGGTATTACCATGATCATTTTATGGTAGTATTTATTGAATACATTTTAATATATTCAATGAGAAATAAATAGCATAAAGAAAATTTGAGAATTGTATTGAATACCTTAAGGAACTAAAATTTGTATGCTAAATTTACCAAGTGTGGATTTCGGCTTTAGAATTTTTCATTATTAGGATATATAATCTCAAGTGATTATATATTATGTTGATCATGTGTTGATCCATAAATTTTGTTAATTTATTTTATATTTTAATGCTCACAAGAAACCACATCTATATTTCTAATGAATTTACTTTAAGCAAATTTCAGGATAATAATCATTGGAATAATTATTTTATTCTATAATTATTTTTAAAACTTAATCTCATGGAAGGATATTTTATTTCTTAGAGAATATGTATTTTTGGACATGTTTATAAGATTTTTGGAATCATTTTTCATTCCCTACATTTTAATTATAATGTCTGGTTTGTGTAGACTATGCTTGGAATGAATATGTGGACTAGGATCCCAACTTTTAGAAGAAACCCTACATTTTAAGAACAAATGTATGGTTCATAATCCACAATTTTTTTATTCAATCATACACTATCAACCATAATTTGTAATTTTATCACTATACAGAGAAGCCATATGTTTGACTTGGTCAAATATAGAGTTTTGAATTATCTATTATTTCTGAATTTTTTTGGAACATTATCACCAGAATTAAATATCTATTTAATTCTATTTAATGACCAATTCAAAAGATCATGTTCAACAGATTAAATTCTTCATATATCTAAGGTAAGTTATGACTTTCATTTAATGTTCTAAATTCAAATATTTGTGATTTATATTGTGATATTCTTAGAGTTGTTTGTCCTAAAGTAATTTAAAAATCATGTTAAATACTGAGATTTTATTCATCTAAAGATATAGATTCCATTCTTATAAAGATATAGAGTGAATTAAAAAATAATAATATGATTTCTTCTCTAGATATAAACATTGGAGGAATGCATGTTTTGATTCTTATATATTTGATCAACTTGACTATTACTGTTATTGAATTTCTTTGTTAATGTTTTTCTACAATTCCAAAAATAACTTATAAGATCATCACTTTGAAGACTTAAATTTTGTCATATACCTGGTGTTTTCTATACTATTTTTTAATGAAAGGTTTTTTAATGTTGAATATTATTTTGTTTCTTTATTTTATTGAATGTCATTTCATTTTTTTTAGTTGTTGCTGCAATTGTGAGATAAACAAGTATTCAACCTATTCATCTGAATAAATGTATTATTTTATTGTCAACTTATCATGATCATTCATGGTAAAGTGTCATATTCTCATACTAATCTATGGATATTTTGGTTCTCTTTAAAATAACTAAAAGGCCCTATAAAGGCCTTTTTATAGGGTATCAACTACCTGCACATAGTTTTAGAGGTATCTGGATAACAGAACCTTCAAGTGAAAATTAATAAGCTCATGGAGTATAACAATGGTGGAGTGGACTAGGAGATATTTTTTCCATAAACCACTATATATAGCTATGTTCTTTTCTTTATTTATTTCCCACTACTTTCTCTTATTTAATAGAGAAGGAAAGAATCCCTATAATCTTAAGAGGAAAGTATTGTTTATATCATGTATTTTAAAGGAACACAATTTAACCCCCTCTTTTTTCTTCTTATTTTACATTGTGACCAAATAATTGGTATTAGAGGTTGGGCTCTATTTATTTATTTATTTATCTAAAAATACTTTCCTTTTCTACCTTAAAAAATAATTATCTTCAAAAGAAAATCTTCATTGCATATTTTTTTTGGAAATCCTTAGAGATTCTACTAAATCAACATGATACCAACAATTTCTATAAAAGGTAAGAATCAAGTGGTTATATTTCTTTTGACCATAAAAATTTTGAGTTAATGATCTAGATGAATATAATTCTCAAAGGATGATCTTAAAGAAGGTATTTTGATAATTTTTGTACCTTATTTTAATGGGGATAATTATGGATGTTATAAAGCACACATGTTTATTTATTTAAAAAATATCAAAATAACATTTTATTTAAAGGTAGACGATACTTTTGAAATAACTGAAGAAGATCTAGAAAATTTTAATTATTATCAAGAGAAACAATATGATCTTAATTCATGAGCATTGAATATTATTGTCTGTGGATTAGGAACTGATGAATTTAATAGATTTTATCTATGTTCTACCATATATGATATGTGGAAGACTGTTTTTATTTCCTATAAATGAATTGGCAATGTTATAAAACTATGTTAAAACACTAAAAAATTGAAATTTTATACATTTATGATGAATTAATATTATAGAATCACTCAGATGAGTGTAATATATAAAGATGTTTTCAATGATATTGTTGCCTTGGGAGATCCAATTAAACAACCAGGTAAAGTTTTAAAGGTTATCAAAGTTTTTCCCTCTAAGTGGAATGGAATATATACTAATATTAGTCAATAAATTCCATTTATATAATTGAAAATGAAAGAACTTATTATCACCTTCATGAGGTATGGATTTGATCTTCAAGCTGAAGTAGAAAATAAAATTTCTATCAAAAAGGAAAATGCTACACTTAAAACTACTATGGAAAAATTGTGTGATTCAAGTTATCCATATTCAAGGAAAGAGTTATCAGATATTGATAAAAAAAATTGTAAAAATATACAACAAGAGAAATAAAAACGAATAAATATGATAGATTCTAAGAATGAAATGAGAAAATGCACAAAAATTATAATTGTCATGTGATTAGAACTCTAAGGAAAGATAATTATAAAAGATAAGGTAAGAAATGAATGAATACTAACTAGATTTCTACTTCTAATTCAAGTATTTAATATAATATAAAATAGAAATATGATCATGAAAATTATTATGGTAAATCTATGTCTTATGGATCATGCTGATGTGGTACACACTTCTTACTCTCAAAATTCTGATTTAAGAAGTTTTTTTATGATGATATTAATAAATATTATTTAATTATTCAATAAAATTTTCAATCTTTATAAAATTATCATAGAAAACATATAAAATATTATGATACTATATCAACTGATAAATAATTTTTACCAAAATAGATTTTATATTTAATATCTAATTATTCCAAATATTATTGTATTTTGTATGAAAATGAAATTAATGGACTATTAGTAGAAGTTAATACTTTAAAAAGAGATTCTACAATTATTATTAAAGGTGAAAAATATTTGAATCAAATTATTGGTAAAAATAAAAGTCATAAAGGAAACCATGGTATTGGTATTAATAAAGAAAAACACAAATTATATATAAATTATTTTGTTCCTAGTTCAAAAAAAGAGTATATCAACTGTTAAATTTTTTCACTATAGAATATGTAAATATTATGATGATGTATTCTATTTTATAAAATATAAATTTTATTGTGTCAACCATCTTCATTATTATAAATAGTTATCAAGCTGTAATTATGGATTCTTTACTCAAAACAAACGGATTTAGTTTCCTAAGTCTTTAATTGCTATCACTGTCAGGCCAAAAATTATATGGGTAATGAATGAAAATTTTATTTGATATCTTTTGGGTATGAACCACTATAATTCATTGTTATATTATTATATGGATTCTTGAAAATTTTGAAAATTTATTATAATTCTATTTATTATTATTTTAAATGGAAACTTCATTAAAGTAGGAATTATTAATCTGGGAATTATTTTATTTATATTTTAACAATATATTTAAATTCCTTACTTATTTTATATATGGAGAAAAATAATTTTAAATGTTATACATTTTTTCAATACATTTAATTATCCCTATATTTAAACTATTAATATTTTTTCACTCTATTATTTTATTTTATGGATCAATCGATTGAAATAATTTTATTACATCATGAATACCCCTTAAAAATTATTTAATTACATATTAAGATATGTAAAAATATTGATAAAGTATTCTAACATGTGTAAACTTTTTATCTTTTAATTATTTGTATAAAAATTATCTTATATTTATTCTTAAGACTAGTTTTCTGATATTAGTTACAATTTAGAGGGAGCATGTATTAATTTCTTGTATTAATTTAAAATCATGTGAATAAAGATAGGTTTATTTAATGAAAATTTGTGTTCTTAATTTAATATTTCATTCATTAAAAATTGATTTGTAAATTAATTTTATAAAAAAATGTTCTTAAATTAAAAAAAATTATTCTTTAAAAATAGTTTTCTTTTGTCAAAATGTCTTTTCAATTGAAAAAATTTAAATGATTCCTCTTTCTTTTGGATTAAGAATCTGAAACATCACTTGAAAACTTTCAAAATGAAACCTTTCCTCTTTCTTTTTTGAACCCTAAATTCTTCTTGAACCCTCTAAAAAACATTTTTATCATTATTTTAAATTTAAAACTCAAATACTTTTAAATAATCCCTTCATAGTGGGATGAAGAGACCTAGGACTTCAAGCTTAGAGAAATATTATTCCCAAAATATAAAGCTATGTAATTCTTTTTCTGATATTATAAAAGATCTATTTATAAAATATTTACTTTCATTTTTTATAGATTCCTTAGAAAACTCTTCACGAAAATATACATAATTCCTTGGATACTAAGAACTAGATGTTTAATCATATCAAATAGTTAATGATGTAATTCTCTCTGTAGAGTTAAAGTCCAACTTTAATCTTTTTTTTGAAGAAGTAGAGAAGCTACATGAAGATCTAAAAAGGTATAAAAAATTTTATGAAGAGATATAAAACTCTTATGTTTCAAAATTATATTTTTATAATCTTATAAGGAAGTATTAAAGTTTTTAAGAAATCTCAAATTATAAATAAAATTTTGATGCATTTAAAGTGGAGGTGATAAGTCAAATGGAGAAAATCAAATGTGAAGTTGTTATTAAGTCATATAATAATGAGATAAAGGTTTTTTTAGTTAAATAATTCTCATCTTCATCGAGGAATAAACTATATACAGATGTTCAAATGAGAATAGAACTATTGTCAAGAGTTTTAGAAACTGTGAGTAAAAGAGTCAAAATTTTAGAGAGTGAAGATGAACCGTTTAACCCTTCCAAAATTCTAGATTCTTTTCCACCACCATATCATATCCAAATTTAAGGAAAATATTTTTTATAAATTTTTTAAATATTCCAATTTCTCTCAGTTTAATTATTATTTTTGTATATATTTTTTCCAGGTCAAATCTGCATTGAACTATTTCTTAACTTCTTTTTCATGACACAAAAATGGGGGATATTTATGGAGAAGTTTATGGTGAGACATGTAAAAATGGGAAAATTTTAAAGAGTAAATTTGAGAAATGCGTGGAAATAAATTTTTAAAAATTTTAATATATATATATATAAGAGGAATTTCTTTGTAAAAATATTTTTTTATGTGGGAACAATTTCTTTGAATTTTTTTTAATCTCATATTTGTAAATTTTCATTTCTTATTCTTGTTTATGTTAATATTGATGTTGATATTGGTTATATGGGTTTTGTGATCATAAAAATGGGGGAGATTGTTGATCATGTGTTGATCCAAAAAATTTGTTATTTTATTTTTTATTTTGATTCACCCAAACACCCACATCTATGTTACTAATGAAGTTAAATTAAGTGAATTTTAGGATAATAATTAATGTAATAATTATTTTACTCTAGAATTATTTTCAGACCTCATACTCGTGGAAGGATATTTTATTTCTCAGAGAATAGGTATTCTGGATGTGTTTATAAGAATTTTGGAAACATTATTCATACCTTATGTTTTAAGCTGAATATATGGTTTGTGAACCCTATGTTTGGAATGATTGTATAGATCAAGAACCCTGCATTTGGAAGCAACCCCACATTTTAGGAACAAATGTATGGTTCATCATCCCAAATTTTATAATAAACCATACATTTTCAAATATGCAATTTTGAATTTTGGATTAATTTTGCATTATCTACAATGGTCTTACCAGAATTAAGTTTTCATTTAATCCTATTTAAATAATGATTCAAAGGATCATGTTTAACATATTAAAATTTTATAATTTCTAAGGGAATTCATGACTTTCTTTGAACATTTTTAATTCAAATATTCATGATTTACATATGATATTTTTAGTGATATTTGACCAGAAATAATTTTACCACCATATTTAATGTTGAGATTTTCTAATTATAGATATACATCTATGCTTCTTCTCAATATAAATATTTGAGTTGGAAAAAAATAATGTTTCTTTACATCTGGAGCTACACTTTGGAGAAATACATGTTTTGATTTTTATTTATTTGATCAACTTGATTGTTTTTTATGTTGTATTTCTTTGTTAGTATTTTGCTACAGTTCAAAAAATCACTTATCAGAGCTAAATTTTAGATACATAAAAGTGTGATCATATTCTGGGTGTTTTCTATACAACTATTTACTGAACCTGTTTGATGTTGAAGAATATTATGCTATTGTGTTTTATTGAAGATCATTTCATTTTTTATTTGTTGCTGCAAGTGTGAGATGAACCATTATTCAACCTATTCATCCTAATATATTTATTATTGAACTGTCGACTTCTCATAACCAGTCATAGTGAAGAGTCATCTTATCAAACTAATAAGTGGATATTTTGACTCCCTATAAAATTAATATAAGGACTGGTAAAATCCTTGTTGTAAGGTGTCACCTCCCTTCAATCTGTTTTATAGGTCTCTGGAAAAGAAGTCTTAATAGTGAAATTTACAAATATCATGGATTATAGAATTGGTGGAGTGGATTAGGGAATATTTATTCCCTAGAACACTATACATCGTTGTGTTCATTTCTTCATTTATTTTTCACTGCTTACTTATATTTAAGAGAGAATGAATGAATCACATTAATCTCAATAAGAAATTATTATTCATATCAAGTTTTTTAATGGAACAAAATTCACCCCCCCCCCCACTTGTGTATTTATCTTTATCATTCCAAATAAAAATATCATTGGATCCTTTAAAGATATAATTTATAGAGAAATGACCAATACTTACCATAGTAACCAAGATCCATAGGATTTTTGGGTTTACTAGATACTACTGACGCTTTTTGAGATATTTATCATGAATGTCTAATCCACTCACCAATAATACTTAGAAGGGGGTTATGTTCTTTTTGATATATGATTTTTAAGTGAGCTTCAATGAACTAAAGATACATTTGGTAAGTGTACCTTTTCTTACACTACCATGGAGTAGAGATGGATTTTTTATAAATAGTGATGAATCAAATAAGGGATTGGGATTATTCCTCTTGAAAAATGATATAGTGATTGTTTATGCCTCAATAAAATTAATGCTTCCTAAGAAAAAATACCGAACTCATGATTTGGAGTTGGAACCAAAACAATTTTTCATTGAAAATATGGATTCATTATCTCTATAGTGAAGTGTGTGATATATACACCGATTATAAATTATTTAAGTATCTATATACATAGAAAGAGTTGATTATAAACCAGATAATATGGTTATAGATAATAAATAATTATGATTTCTCAATACATTACCACCCTAGGGAGGAAAATAAGGCAGATTATGCTATAAGTCTGAAATACCATCAAAGTTTTTCCTTACTAAGAATTGAAATAGATCCAATATTTACAGATTTTGAGAATATGGATCTTGAAATCATGAGTAAAGGGGAAATATTTTATCTTTCTCAGATAAATTTTCAACCATCCATCCATGAGAGGATTAATAAGGAACATAAGGAATATGTGGAGTTATATAAGAAAGTGAGAAATGTTCCTAATTTAAAACATGACCATGTTAGAATGATAATGTTTAGGAACCGATTATGTATCCCATCAATACCATAATTGATAAATGAGTTGTGAGATGATTCATATAATTCACTATTATCTATTCATTCTAGAATTAAAAAGATATAATGAGATATAAAAGAGTATTTTTAGTGAAGGAAGATATTTTGGATTATTTTTCTTGGTTCTTTTTCTGCATATAAGTTAAGGTTAAGAGGATAAATTCTAAGGGGATGTTACATCCATTACCCAAATGACAATGTAAATGGGAAAACATCACCATGGATTTTTTCGTTGAACTCCCCAAAACATAAAAAATTCATAATATTATTTCAATTGTAATCAATCAACTTACAAATTCATCACACTTCATGGTATCAAAGAATATTTATTTCCTGATCATATTTACTAAATATAAATTAATTATGTGGTAAAGTTTCATGGAGTACCATTTCCAATTGTATCTTATCAGGATCTGAGGTTTACCTTAGTGTTTAGGAAAAGTATTTAGTGACATATTGATACAGAATTGATTTTCAGTGCTGAATATCATCCTAAAATACATGGTCAGCCTGATAGGACCATTAAAACTCTAAAATAAATGTTTAGACCTTATTTTATGGATTTAAAAGGATTTTGGGATCAACACCATCCCCAGGATGATGTTTTTGACAGAAATTGATTTCACTCAAGAATTAAGATAGATCATTGTGAAGGGAATCTATGGAAGTATATGTAGAAATCCAATTGGATGGGTTAAAGTTGGCGAATAAAAAATATTGTGATATGAGATAGATTATTAAATGGATGAAAAAGTTAGATCAATTCAATTTGACATCAAGGTATCTCAATGTTGAAAAAAACATATACTGACAATCATCACTGTGATCTCAAATTTGATGTTGGTGAAAAAACATTTCTACAAATTTATCCTTATATTATGTTCATGAATTTCATTAAAAATGGAAAGTTAATCCCTTGGTATATTGTACCATTTTATTCTTGATCGAGTAGGGATGGTGGCATATCTCTTGGCACTTCTAAAGATTCTCTCTCAAGTTCTTGTTATGTACCATGTATCTCTCATGAGAAAGTATATAATTGATCATTAACATATACTAAAATTAGGGGATGTACTATTGGATCATAATATTTACTATGCGGAATGGAAGGTATAAATATTGGATCATAGAGATAAAGTGCTATGGAACAAGATGACTCACCTAGTTAAACTGGAGGAGTTAGAAATTCTATAAAGAAACTTGGTAACCCAATGATGTAATGAAACAAATATACACAAATTTTTAAAATAAGAGTGATGAAATTTTGAGTGAGAAATTATTTTTAGGCATGGTAGAATATAACACCTTTAGTATTTATGATATATTTCTTTATATAGATAAATTTTATTTTCTTTATAGATTGTGTTACACACAATTCCTACTTTAAATGAACCATGACATACTACTAAAATATTATGTGATCATTATAACATAGCTAATAAAATTGGTGGGTATGAATAGGACTAACTAAATTATGGAAAAAAAGTTAACATGTATAAAATGAATTCATTGGTTATTGATTTATTATAAATGACAATAAAAATCAAATAAAATTTAAAAAAATGTTTTCCTGAAATAAACTATATTTATAAAATTAATGTTTTTATATCTAAATAAATTAAATTAATCACTATTATTAGATTATTTTAATGAAATGTATGTTTTATATATTCATTTAAATTTTTTATCATTCATCTAATTTTTTTGTTATGCATGAGATTGGAAGAAATCCATTTTTATGCTTAAAAATGTATTTTTCTAAAAATTATTTTTCATCACTTTTTGTAAAATTAATAAAAATTTAATTTCTACCACTTATAGATATTGAACATGATAAAATAGATTCCAAATTTTGAATCTTCATGTTAAATTTTTTTAAATCATTCCCTTTTGTTTTTAGGCATTATGGATAGTAATCATAGTAATATTTATCACCTCAGAAAAAGATAAATTTGGTTAATTTAGATTAAGGCTAAGTATTAAGGTCATCATTCTAATGAACCAAGCTTGACGTACATGGAAACTACATTTCTTTTTCAGAATACATAATACATTACACAAATAGATTTCCAAAGACCATATTAGTTTAGTGTCTTTGGAAACTCGGAACACATTCTTCTAGCTTGGTGAAAGATCTTCAACATCTCCCAAAAAGATCTTCCCCATTAGTTTCTCATACCTAAAACCTTTCTTTATATCCTAAGGAAAGGAAAACATAAAAAGGGTGAGCTAAAATTATCAGTAAGGGTAAACATGAATAACATTAAACAAAACATAAATATAAGAATGTAAAATATGAACATAAATTTTGAATATCAAAATCATGAGTCATGGAATAAATATTGGTAGTTCGTAAGGAATAAATCATAAATGAACATGAAACATGATAAAATAACATTGACATAAAACATATAATTGTGGAAAAAAATAATCACACGATATTATTTCCACAGTAGCCAAGATATTTCTGCCAAGACCATTATAGTGGATAGATTCCATTACTGAACCGGTTCTACTTATCATTCCATCCATGTATTACTGAACCGAAATTACTTGTCTTTCTAGCCATGTATTATTGAACTAGATTTACTTTACATTTCATTAATTTCTATATCATGAGATATAAATCTTTACTCAATGCATTGTAGGGATATATAGGTCCCAACCGTTTCATAAGTAAATCATTCTTACATGTTCCATAAAAACATAAATCATTCATCATATCATAACCCAAGAAATAAAATGGGTTTCTTAAACATCATTCCATCATAATCCATATAAAATAAATGGATTTTATAAAAACAAATTCATAATAAACAAAATAAAATCAAAGTAATAATAGGGATATAAATATAACCCTATGTCATCTTAGATGGAAAATAATTTTTATAAAACACTTGAACTTAATTCTTGTGGAAAATATTGTTTCTTTTTCAAAAATGTTTTCTTTTCTCAAAACTCCATGAAATTTTAAAAGAAAATAATTTAATTGAAAATAAACTTGAAATCATGTACAGTAATATTCATTTAAATAAGGTGTCATGAAATCGTAAAAAACCATTCATATTGTATAAGTTAAAAAAACATTCCCCTTGTACTTATGCTGGAAAAGTCAAAAAGTGCCTCAAATTGAATAACAAAAAAAGATTCATTTCATAAAAATTCAACAAAGGGTAAAATTAACATTAAATATTTTTAGAAGAATATAAATAATATTACATAATGTGTAAACATGAATGTGGATGATAAATATACCCTAGTAAATACTTACGTATAAAAAATCTCAGATAAAAATGAGATTGCAAAATTATCCCTTAACTTTGATCTGATTTCTTCCATATGTGTCTAAAACTAATGTATAGTGGGTTTGAACATATTATTAACTTGTAAAATAACCATAATAATATTTATGATATCATATATGATTCACTTATGACTTTATATTACCCTTTCATTTATCAATTCCATGTTAAAGAAACATTTTGGGTAATAATCGTTTTATTTATTGTATGTGTTTTGACTTGTTATTCTTGATATTATTATTTATATCATGATTTAATTACTTAAAAAATTTGAAAAATGATTTATATATCATAAATATTCATTATATAAATATATATAATAGGTAGATAAATGGAATGGAATACACTATTCATGGAGACGGTAGGTCGTACGTACGCATGAACGATGTTTCTGTTTCCTTATGGAATTGAATTGAAGCAAGTAAATGACATATATATATATATACATAAATAAATTAGAATAATTATGTCATATATTTCATTCTTAGTTATTATACATAATTTTTAATCATTCTTGAATGGTTAACGTGGATAATGAATCTCATCACATCGTGGAGACGGTAGGTCGTACGTACGCATGAGCGACGATATCATTCACTTAATGGTTAAATAGTATGTAATTGGATGGTATATTAATTATATATAATACTTATCATGTTATATTAATTATTTAAATCCATTATACTCATCATTATACCCATCCAAATTAAGTATTGTTGAATAAAAAATTACACCATGGCGTGGAGATGGTAAGTCGTACATACGCACGCATGGTGATATTGTTACTTATAGGATGGATAAAAGGACGTATAAGGTTGTACCATAATTATAATAAAATCTTATAATGTATAAGATACTTTATTTATTACTTTATTATGGAAAAAACATAATAAGAGGAAGTATAATTAAAAAATAATTTTGAAATAGGTTATAAAACAATTACCTCTTTTTTGAGTACCTCCATTTGATTTGCACAAAAGGTATCCTTAGGATGGATTTCTGACCAAATTTTTACCTCTAGAATAAATTGAGTTAAGTTTAAAGAGGAAATGGGCAGGTTTTGGTTGAGAAAAATGGATTTAGAGGTGTGATTAAAATAGAAGGAGATGTTCCCTTTCATATGAGAGGTGAGGGGCACTTTAGGAAAGTCTTTAAATATTAATTTATCATAAATTTATTTTCGGTTTATAATAGTCCAAAACTAATTTATTTATAATATATGATTATTATGGGTATAAATCCACTCAACCAATAGGTTTTAGACAAGTTTAGGTCACAAAAGTAACCTTATCGTTTAGCTTTAACCCTTGGTTAAAAACATCAACTCTTACCATGTCTTCTTGAATTTTCATAATATATGGTTACTATAGTTACTATAAAATGCCAAGATAACCAAAAGTGGATCATTAATGAAATTTTTAACATTATATAAGTCATTTTTCTGAATATTAGATTTTTAGGACTATAATATCATTTAATAAAATAGTATTTTTTTAAAACTCATATGTGTCAATTTTGACACTATTTAGTAATTTTTTTTTAAGTGATAACAACTTGATTCCTTTGAACCAAAGGAATTAACTCATCATTCACATTTCAATTTCATCCAAAAATTTCGTATATTGCATCAAAATCTTCAAATTACATTTATTTTAATATTTATAATATCATTTATTTTAATATTTTATTAATAAGGTAATCACTACATCATCATTGTGTCATAAATAAATAAATTTATTTAACGTATAAAAATTATTAATAAAATAACATGGTCTAGTAAATATTTTTATATATCTAATGACTATTTATATTCTAATATTTCATTTATATAAACCAAAATATGATTTTTTTTAGTAAAAAGATACATGTTTATGTTATATTTCCCTTTACTTTAAATTAATTATTATAACATATCACTTTCACACCCAAGTGGATCCATGGGGTCCTAAAATCAACCTAAGGATGCTCATGATTGGCCATATATCATCAAATAATATTATTTCATGTTTTATGGTAGTTTTATATATTTATAATATTTTTTTTACCCTTATTTACCTGATTTACCCATATGGTAAATAAAAATAATTACTGAAGTTACTATTTATAATGTCTAAAAATAAAAGGTTTCTATTTAAAAAATTTGGACCTTATGATTATATATATGCAATACATTTTTCTAAATTCAAAACATATAATTATTAGAAATTAATTTAAAATTAATTCCCATTGTCAAAACCGAAAAGTGGGTTTTTAAGAAGTAAAAACTATCAAAAGATTGACATGTGTTTGTGTCCAATTTAAATGTAAAATTAGTTTCAATGACCAAAATTGTATTAAATTATAAAAAAAATACAATTATACTTTAAAACCAATTAAAAATATAATCTAACTATATAAATAAATTAGATGAAAATGCGGTTTTTGAATTAAAATGCAGTATTTTTCACTATTCATTAAAATATGAATTTTATCAGAAAAATACCAAAAAATAAACTAAAGTAAATTTTTATTTACTTATTCCAAATAAGAAGTTTATAATGTCAAATATAACTTATAAAATTTTCAAATACTATATTTAAAAAGGGTTCGCCATCAAAAGGAGGCAAAACTGCATTTCTTGAAAAATACTTCTTTTATCCAAAAAATTGAATTTGTTCTTATATCATGTCTAGAAGATACATAAGATGAATTTTAATGTTATATAAAATTAAAAATATGGTTAATACTATTCATAATTTTGGGTTTATATCCCATTAAATAATATTATTTTAATAATATATCATTGTTTAGTGAAACTCGGTATTGCGTACAACGCAAGATATCGAGGAAGGTCTCTCTTGCATGTAATCCAAGCCAAGTCAATATTTCATGTAGTGAAAGATTCATTTGGTGTTGCGTATAACACAATCCAAACATAGTTCTTTTATACATTGAACAAAATCTATACTCGGAGTTCCATATATCATACACCAACTCAGTGTTTCTTGTAACATATGAAAAGTCAGTTTAGTGTGAAAGTAATGTTTGACTTAGTGCTTTGCAAGATATAAATGAAAACTTTAATTTATTTGAAAAAATTGGTCCATAAAAACTTGTTTTGTTACATTATTCCCCCATTAAAATTAATTTCTCCCTTGAAATTTTTTGAGGTTATAAAAGGATTACTACATGAAAGTTTCTTTCATGGAAAACCACATCGTAAAAAGGAATACTAAAACTTAATTTTAAAAAGTAAAGTTGGAAACATAACAGTTACCCAAAGTAACTCATCACTAGGTTTCCACATAGGATAACATAGGTGGGAAGTGAAAACATGGATTTGTAAGAGAAATCTAACTATTAAAATCTGAAGGATAGTGATAGAGAACAAGGATGGAGAAATTTAATAACCAGAAAACCATAAATCTAATATGATTTAAGGGACCATCTGATTCATTAGATAAGAAGGTACTAGGATAACATTTTGGGTTTCAAGATTCGTTTCCTAGAGTTGATGAATTTTTCATGAGAATAAATACTTACTTGATTTCAGCTTTATCTCACCATTGGTTGTTCCTTGAACAATTTCCACTTCATCTCTTATTTAATAAAATAAAGTTGAATTTTTCATTCTTGAAGTGTTATGGGATCATGCGATAGAATGATAGGTCATTCCTTCTGTCTCAAAAAAAATGTTAGCACTGATAATTAAATATGCATAAGTCCACCTATAGTGAGATAATACATTAATCTAACAAACTTTAACTGGAATATAACTTATATTATCCATAAATTGATAAAATTACAATCCCTCCAAAAACTAAAAATATAAAACTTTAAAAAGAATTGAACTAAATCAACTTAATATTTATATCCCATATCTCATAAGTTAGTTCTTAGTTGTCACATTCCAAACATGTGAATACCTTAATCATTTATTCTCTTGAAACATGATAATAATATGAATTACCATTGGAACTTAGTGAAAAATGTATTCTATCAAAATTAAATCTTTCCACACGCCAAAAATACCAGAAATTATATATACTCTAACCATGATACCACTTTGTCCTTATATCAGTCATGATGTCATTAATACTATAAAACATCGCATTACCTTCTTATCCCTTCATTATGCGCATATCATGTGCTTTACAAAAATATTTCAATGACTTTTCATGGTTACCGGTACCATATACTTATGGAAAACCACAATAGAACAACACATAGATATTCCAATATTTCATAATACTATAAAAGAGATTCCGCAGCAATATTTTGTAATCCCATTACATAAACACTTAATCATTCCACCATGTCATTGTCATACTCAACATCTCCAATAGTGATAGAATTTTCTTTTTCTTTTTCTTTGGCCTTAAGAGTTTTTTGGAATTGATAATAATCCATAACCCTTAGATTAAGTCATTAGTTAGCATAATGTCCCATTTCCTAGAACTTCTAACCTTGATTTGTGGGAGGTGCACTCTTTGGAGAATTCTGTTTATTCCCATTACTTCAGAAGTAAAATGCTGGATGACCTTCTTTCTCGTGCTTAAAAATTTTATTAGTCCCCTTAAGACAATTTCCTCTATGTATTCTTCCACACGTTAAGCATAAATCAAATATAATATTCTTTTCTCTGTAATTTTTATAGTTTCCTTTGAATTATATCCTTCTTTTCTTATCATAACCATGAGACAGATGAGAAAATTAAATATACCTTTTTTTAGAAGAATACAAGGAATGTAAATACTTAAAAATAAGTTCTTGAACTCATCCCAATCCATATAGTTGATTTTATCTTGTTTCCTCGCATTCTTGATAAAGTTCCACCATAGATTTGCTTTACCTTCCAAGAAATAAGTGCCCAACTTAACATTTTCACATTATAAAAAATGGAGAATGCAAAATATCTTTTAAATGGTAAAAATGCATTTCTCAACAACTAGTGGATTGGTAATTCCATTAAAATAAGGTGGATGTTGCCTTAATAAAGATTCAAGACAATGTTGTTCCCACCTTTGGTCATTTGGAAGACTAGCAGGATTTGCAGTCATATAAAAAAGATTCTTTATTCCAGATCCCATAACGTTTGGTTGTTTAGGAGGAAAATCATTGCATTTCCCATCACATCCATCATTAATGTGGTTCTTTTGGGTTCCATCCATTTTCTAAAACCAAAAAAAGAATAGTTTGAGAGGAAAAAATCATACTAGGAAAACAACATAATCAAGGGGGTACTTTCAATCTCTAACATCTTAGGTTTAATCCTAGGTTATTCATGATCATTACCATAATTCTAGGACTATAACCTATAGTTAAACTTACCCTTAGGTACATCCCTATACATTCCTTATAAATATCTCTAGGGATCTCACTAGAGTTTTTGCATCCTAGTTTCTAAAGGTTAATTAAACCTTTGCTTTGATACCAACTCTAATGACCCAAGCTTGACATACACAGACACTACATTTATTTTTCAAAACACATAATATATTACACAAATATACTCCAAAACATCATATTATTTTAGTGTATTTGGAAACTCATAAAAAATTATTCTAGCTTGGTGAAATAACTTTAACATCTCCCACAAAGATCTTCCCTATTAGTTTTTCCTACATAAAAGCTTTCTTTATATCTTAGGGAAAAGAAAACATAAAAAGGGTGATCTCAAATGCTCTATAAGGGTAAACATGAATAACGTCAAACATAACATAAATATAAGAATGTAAAAACATGAACATAAATTTTTAATATCAAAATTGTGAGTCGTGAAATAAATCTTGGAAGTTCGTAAGGCATAAATCATAAATTAACATAAACCATGATAAAATAACATTGACATAAAACATGGAATTTTTGAAAAAAAATAATCACATAATATGATTTCTATAGTATCCAAGGCATTGCTATCAAGACCATCGTAGTGGAAAAAGTCCATTACTGAATCGGGATTACTTATCATTCCAACCATGTATTACTAAACTTGATTTACTTGTCGTTCTAGCCCTGTATTACTGAACCAGATTTACTTGTCATTCTAGTCATGTATATCTCATGGGATATAAATCTTTAGCAAATGCATTGGAGGGATACATAGGTCCCACCAATCTCATAATGAAATTGTTCTTTCATGTTCCACAAAAACATAAATCATTCATTATAGCATAAACTTTCAAATAAAATGGGTTTCTTAAACATCATTCAATCATAATCCATATAAAATAAATGGATTTTGTAAAAAAAATCCATCATAAACACAATCAAATAAAATTAATAAAAGGTATATAAATATAACCCTATGTTATCTTATTTGGAAAATAATTTTGATAAAATTCTTGAACTTAATTCTTGTGGAAAATGTCTTTTCTTTTTCAAAAATGTTTTCTTTTCTCCAAATTCCATGAAATTTTAAAAGAAAAGAATTTAGTTGAAAATAAACTTGAAATCATGTAGAGTAATCTTCATGGAAATAATGTGTCATGAAACCATAAAAATCCATTCATATCTTATAAGTTAAAAAAACATTCTCTTCATACTTTTGTCAGAAAAGTCAAAAAGTACCTTAAATCAAATAACGACAGAAGATTCCTTTCATAATGTTTAATAAAAATTCACCAAAGGGTAAAATTAACTTTAAAAAATTTATAAGAATAGAAATAATATTACATAACTAGGAAACATGAATGTGGTTGATAAATATACCCAATAAATACTTATGTATAAATAATCTTGCATAAAAATGAGATTACAAAATTATCCCTTAACTTAGATCCGATTTCTTTCGTATATGTCTGAAACTTCTGTATAGTGGGTTTAAACATATTATTAACTTGTAACAGAACCATAACAATAATCTTGATATTATATATGATTTACTTGTGACTTTATATTACCCGTTCATTTATCAATCCCATGTTAAAGCAACATTTTGGGTAATAATTGTTTTATTTATCGTACATGTTTTGACTTGTTATTCTTGATCTTATTACTTATATAATTATTTACTTATATCCAGAATGTAAAAAATGATTTATATATCATAAATATTCAGTATATAAATATATATAATATATAGATAAATTAAATGTAATACACCCTTCATGGATATGGTAGGTCGTACGTACGCATGAACGTTGTTTCTGTTTCCTTATGGAATTGAATGAAAGCAAGTAAATGAAATATATATATATATATATATATAAATCTAGTAGAATTATTATTTAATGTTTTTCATAATTATTTATTATATATACTTTATAATCTTTCTTGAATGGTTAACGTGGATAATGAATCTCATTGCGTTGTGGAGACATTAGGCCGTATGTACGCACGAGTGACGATATCATTCACTTAAAGGTTAAATGGTATAGAATTGGATGGTATATTAATTACAAAGAATAATTATCATGTTATATTAATTATTTAAATCCATTATATTCATCATTATACTGATCCAAATTATTTATTATTGAATAACAAATTACACCATGACGTGGAGATAGTAAGTCGGACGTACGCATGCATAGTGATATTGTTATTCATAGGATGGATAAAAGGAGGTATAAGGTTATCCTATAATTATCATAACATCTTAAAATGTATAATATACTTTATTTATTACATTATTATTTAAATAACCAAATAATATGAAGTATAATAAGAAAATAATTTTGAAACAGGTGATAAAACAATTACCTCTTTTCGAGTATCTCCTTTTGATTTTCACAAAAGGTATCCTTAGGATGGATTTCTGCCCAAAGTGTGGCCTCTATGATGAATTTAAATAATTTTTAAGAGTAAATGGGTGGGTTTTGGCCAATAAAAATATATTTATAGGTGTTATTAAAAGAGAATGAGATGTTCCCTTTTATAGTAGAGGTGAGGGGCACATTAGGAAAGTCATTAAATATTAATTTATCATAAAATTATTTTTGGTTTTTAATGGTCCTAAAATAACTTATTTATAATATAAGATGATTATGAGACAAAATATTATAAAAAAATAGTTTTTAGATAAGTTTAGGTCACACAATTAACCTTACCTTTTAGCTTTAACCCTTAGTTAAAAACATTTACTCTTACCGTGTCTTCTTGTATTTTCATAATATATGGTCACTATAGTTACTATAAAATTACAATAGAACCAAAAGTGGATAATTAATGACATTTTTAACATTATATAAGTAATTTGGACAAATATTATATTTTTAGGACTATTATGTCATTTAATAAAATAATATTTGTTTTAAAAACTCATTTGTGTCAATTTTGACTCTATTTAGTAATTGATTTTCTAAAAAAGTAATAACAACTTGATTCCTTCGAAAAAAATGCATTTACTCATCCTTAAAATGTCAATGTAATCCAAAAATATATTTGATGGAATAAAAATGTTCAAATTAGATTTATTTTAATATTTATAATAACATTTATTCAAATATTTCATTAATATGGTAATCACTACATCATAATTGTGTCATAAACAAATTAATTTATCTAATGTATAAAAATAAAAATAAAATAACATGGTTTAGGAAAAAAATTATATTTATAATTAATATTTATATTCTAATATATCATTTATATAAACCAAAATAAAATTGCTTTAGTAAAAAGATACATGTCTATGTTATATTTCTATTTACTTTAAATTATTATTATAACATCTCATATTCACCCCCAAGTGGCTTCATGGGGTCCTAAAATCGACCTACGAGCTCATGGTCAGCCATATATCATAAAATAGGATTATTAAATGTGTTTGGGTAGTTTTATATTGTTATAATATTATTTGTTTACCCTTATTTACCTGATTTACCCTTTAAGCATGGTAAATAAAAATAATTACTGAAGTTACTATTCATAATTTCCAAAAATAAAAGGTTTCTATTTAAAAAATTTAAACCTTATGATTCCTTATATGGAATCTATTTTTCTAAATTCAAAACTTATAATTGGAAGAAATTAATTTAAAATTAATTCTCATTGTCAAAACCAAAAAGTGGGTTTTTAAGAAGTAAAAACTATCAAAAGATTAACATGTGTTTATATCCAATTTAAATGTGAAATTACATAAAATGACCAAAATTGTATTAAATGATAAAAACATAATCCAATTACACTTTAAAACCAATTAAAAATACAATATAACTATATAAATAAATTAGATGAAAAGGCGGTTTTGAATTAAAATGTAGTATTTTTCATTATTCATTAAAATATGAATTTTATCAGAAAAATACCAAAAATTAAACCAAAGTGAATTTTGATTTCCCTATTCTAAAGAATAAGTTTATTATTTCAAATATAAATTATAAAATTTTCAAATACTATATTTAAAAAGGGTTTTCCATCAAAAGGCAAAAAACTGCATTTTTTTAAAAAAACTTCTTTTATCCAAAAAAATGAGTTTGTTCTTATATCATGTCTAAAAAATACATAAGATGAAATTTAATGTTATATAAAATTCAAAATGTGGTTAATACTATTCATAATGTCTAGTTTATATCCCATTAAATAATATCATTTTAATAATATATCATTGTTTAGTGCAACTCGGTATTGCATACAACACAAGCTATTGAGGAAGGTCGCTCTTGTGTATAACGTAAGACAAGTTAGTGTTGCGTGTAGTGAAATCTTCCTTTGGTGTTGTGTATCACTTAATCGAAACATATTTTTTTATATTTGAAAAAAATCTATATTTAGTGTTACATATATTGTATGCCAAATCAGTGTTGCGTGTAATATACAACAAGTCAGTTTAGTGTGAAAAGAATGTTTGACTTAGTGCTTTGCATGATATAAATTAAAAGTTTAATTTATTCGAAAAAAATGGTCCATAAAAACTTGGGGTGTTACAATCATGTTTTCATCCAAATTATTATTTTATTAATTTAATTATAGAATTATCACCTTAGGCTCAAAATTTAATTTTTTAAGGGATACGTTTCCATGAAAATCACTTATATATTATTTAAAGAAAAGAAAAATAATAAATCTCACTGTCTTTCTTTTAAATATATATTATGTGATCACATAGGGATAAAATAATGTGGTGAATGAATATATATTTTTATTTTTGGAATAATAATATTATTTTTCTGATGTAAATTTATTTCTAATTTTTAGGTACTATGAAATTATCCTATTTTTTTGCGCAATGTCGATGCAATATTTATTCAATTAATTGAAAAATAAAGTAAATGATTTTATAAATTTTAAAAGTAATACAATTTTGTTGATTTATTATGATACATAAATTCATTTATATAAATATAACATATTATGGATATTTAAAAGGTTTTTATTTGAATTAAAACTTTTAATTGATGTATTTGAATTCAAATTAATTGAATAGTTCTAAAAATAAAAATAATTGTATTTTATAGAAATAATATTTTATTGAATTATTTAAAAATAATTAAAATATTTAAAGTGGTCATTTATGATAATATACAACCTAAAATATCATCCTTTTCCTTATATGATTCAATTTTCACATTATACGTAATATTATAACTTCTTAACAATGAAAATGATGTTATAGTGGTTATGATTAAAATAGGTTAACTAAGGGGTTAAAACAAAAGATAAGGATTAAAATACCACATAAAGCTATCCAGGTTTTATTTTTTATGATATTTAAACATTATCCTAACATATATTCAATATATGTCCATTTAAAATGAATTTTACTAAGAATGACTTACATATATTTTATTCATTTTAATAATTCCAAGTGTGTTCTTTCCCTCCCTTATAAAAGAAAACCCCTTCCTTCTCTTCTTTACACTATATTGAGAAATATAAATCAACCAAGACCTTTCAAATTCTATTCTAAACATAATTATCCATGTTCTTTAGGTTCTGTACTCCCAAAAATTCCAACCCTAGGTCCCACGAGAAAGGATCTAAAGGAGGTCTCCCGAATAAAATGTAATCGTCTTACCCAACCTCTTTCTATTTATTTCTTCTTATACCTCCTATAAATCTGTAGTATTTATCATAAAATAATAAATTTATTATCATAAATATACTTAAGTGTTAATATTATTAATAAACCACAATTAACCACCCTTTATTCCATCAAATGTAAAGTGAAAGTATCGATCGTGAGTCATATGACTAATCGTCTCCACGTAGTGATACAATTGATTTTTCATCAATATATTTTATAGATGTTTATTATGAAGGTTTTAATGTTTATATGTGATTTTAAATACATAATTATACTTCTGAAATTTTAATATCATATCTACCATCTAACCTTTCATTTTTTTTGTAGAACGATAATGTTTCTCGTACGTACGTGCGGACTACCAACTACACAAAGTGATGTGATCTGTTTTTCATTTCCATTTTATATAGATGGTAATAAGGATATATTTAAAGAATATATATTATTTATAGGTTATAATAGTGATTCTAGAGAGTTTAATTGCTATATACCTTTATTACATTACATCCATTGAAATGTAAAAATGGTATTCATGTGTATGTACGGCCTACCGTCTCCATGAATGGTTTAATTAATTTTACTATATCTATATTTTATGGATTAATATAAATAAATACATAACTAATATATATGATATTTATATTATGGTTAACATTATGAATATTATGTAACCATTATAATGGTAAAAATATATAAACTACCAAGAAAAAACATATAAGAAAATCGAAGCAATTATTACCCAGAAAAGTGATTTTAATAAAGAATTGTTAATAGACGGGTGATAGAAGATTATAATTAAATAATATATGGGATTATATATTTGATTATGTGTCTATAATATATGTAAAATAAATCTATATTTATTATACAATGGTTTCCTTCATATTCAATGGAGGTTGAACCTGTGGTAAGGGTTTATTTCACAATCTCATCATTATTTGGGATTATTTATATTTAATTTTCTATTGGGGGAATTATCTGATATATCTAGAATAAAAACAATATATATTATTCTCCACTAGATATTTCTTTAAATTAAAATTTTCCCCTTCATTTTATACTACTTAAGTACTCAAGATACCATAATAATATTTTTAAGGAAAACCGACTTTGTTTTTCTACTCACCTGGGAATATTTATCTTATGTGTCCATATTTTCATAAAAATGTACAAAATTATTTTTTAAGCATTATATATTTTTTTATTAAATAATTTTTTTCCCATTTTTTAATTTAAAAAAATTAAAATAAATCTTCTTTTTATTTTCGAAACAAGGTACTTTTTGACCTTTTTACAAAAGTGTTAAAAGAATGTTTTTCTAACTTATATGGCATGAACAGAATTTGATGTTGTCATGAACACTCTTTTATTTGATTATTACTTTATATCTTTACTTGGATATTTTAAATAAAATATTTTCCTTTTTTTGATAAATTTTTATATTTTAAGTGAATGTTTTCAAAGTGAAATAGGGTATTTGCCTCAAAAAAATTTCTAATCAGATTTTGAAATTATTTTCATCTATGTCAACATTATTTGTTGAATTATATTGTTTACTAAGGATATAATCTTATGATATCATTTAAGATATTTATTTGGATGGTTTATGATCAGATTCACTGGGGGAAATATAGATATTTTGTATGCTAGTTCTTTAATAGGGACAGTTGTTGATTTTTAAGGCATTGATTAAGTTATGTTGTTTATTAAAATAATGAATGAATGGGAATTTTTAATAGAAAGTTGGGTTTCAGAATTATATAGCCCCACGATGTATCTGTAAGTCTTATGAGACAATGTATAATGATTATTTAGTTGAGGGAACACCCTTTTATGTTGATTTATTTGAATGAGGCCTTGAATGTATTTTTAGATCTCATGGAACAAGGCCTCAATGGTATGTTTTAGATGTCTGGAATTATGAATTCCATCATTATCACTACGGGAAAATGGTTAATAGTGACGGGATATTTGCGACGGGAATAATTCCCGTCGCAAATACCTTTCGCAAAGGAGTATTTGCGACGGGCAACTATTCCCGTCGCAAATAATCTGTTATTTGCGACAGGTAAAAAAACTTGTCGCAAATAGTTTGGCGCGAAATGCGCGCCAAACCGCGCGAAGTTTATTTGCGACGGGGATAGAACCTCGTCGTAAATAATCGGCGGCGGTTAAAGACTATTGGCAACGGGACTGCAGTCCCGTCGCCAATACCCCGACGGCAGGAATTATTTGCGACGGGACCCGTCGCAAATAACTGTTTTAATGCCGTCCATAATTAAATGCGGTCAGAGTTATTTGCGACGAGGTTCTATCCCCGTCGCAACTAACCGGCGGTGGTTAAAGACTATTTGCGACGGGGCCCATCGCAAATAACCGTTTTAATGCCGCCAATAATTAAATGCGGTCAGGGTTATTTGCGACGGGGCCTGTCGCAAAAAGCGTTATTTGCGACGGCAAACCCGTCGCAATTACGCCAACCTATAAATACTGTCAACCATTACAATTTCCTCACTTCACTCTCAACTCTCAACCGTTCCCATTTTTTCACTCTGAATTTTTTACGACTTTCAGTTGTAAATTTTTTTTTCCGACTTCGAGGATTCAGTTGGTGGTGTTCTACAATTACAACGGCTCAACATTGACATCAAGTTTAAGGTTTTTATCTGAACTTTAATTTCATATTTATTTTATTTATTATATTTATTTAGTTTAAATTTTTAGAATTTTTTTTTTGATTTCTAATTAGAAATAATTATGAATAAGTATTAATAATTAATAGTAATTATAGACAATTAAACACTAATTAATTTAAAATAGTTAGCTGTAATTACAATTAATTAGCAGTAATTATGAAAAATTAAAATTAATTTGAATTAATTAATAATTATTAGAAATAATTAACATTAATTAGTAATAATTTATAATAATTACCAATAATTAGTAATAATTACTAATAATTAGTAACAATTAATAATAATTCCCAATATTCAATAATTGCTAATATTTGTCAATATTTTTTCCAATTATTACCAATATTTACCAATAATTGCAAATAATTGTCAATATTTACCAATAATTAGGAATAATTACCAATAATTAGGAATAATTACCAATAATTAGGAATAATTACCAATAATTAGGAATAATTACCAATAATTAGGAATAATTACCAATAATTAGGAATAATTACCAATAATTAGTAATAATTACCAATAATTAGTAATGATTCGTAATGATTACCAATAATTAGGAATCATTACCAATAATTACCAATAATTAGTAATAATTACCAATAATTACCAATAATTACTAATAATTAGTAATAATTTCCAATAATTAGTAATAATTAGTAATAATTTCCAATAATTAGTAATAAATAGTAATAATTAGGAATAATTACCAATAATTAGTAATAATTAGTAATAATTGGTAATAATTATCACTAATTACCAATAATTAGTATTAATTACCAATAATTATTAATAATTAGAAATAATTACCAATAATTACCAATAATTAGTAATAATTAGTAATAATTACCAATAATTAGTAATAATTAGTAACAATTACCAATAATTCGTAATAATTAGTAATAATTACCAATAATTACCAATAATTACCAATAATTAGTAATAATTAGTAATAATTATCAATAATTAGTAATAATTACCAATAATTAGTAATAATTACCAATAATTAGTAATAATTAGTAATAATTACCAATAATTACCAATAATTACTAATAATTAGTAATAATTGCCAATAATTACCAATAATTACTAATAATTAGTAATAATTGCCAATAATTAGTAATAATTACCAATAATTAGTAATAATTACCAATAATTAGTAATAATTAGAAATAATTACCAATAATTAGTAATAATTATTATTACCAATAATTAGTAATAATTAGTAATAATTAGTAATAATTACCAATAATTAGTAATAATTACCAATAATTAGTAATAATTACCAATAATTAGTATAATTACCAATAATTAGTAATAATTAGTAATAATTACCAATAATTACCAATAATTACTAATAATTAGTAATAATTGCCAATAATTAGTAATAATTGCCAATAATTAGTAATGATTACCAATAATTAGTAATAATTAGAAATAATTACCAATAATTACCATTAATTAGAAATAATTACCAATAATTACCATTAATTAGAAATAATTACCAATAATTACTAATAATTGGTAATAATTACCAATAATTGCCAATAATTACAAGTAATTAGTAATAATTATCAATAATTAGTAATAATTACTAATAATTACCAGTAATTACCAATAATTATTAATAATTAGTAATAATTAGTAATAATTCGTCATAATTAGTAATAATTATCAATAATTACAAATAATTACAAATAATTAGTAATAATTAGTAAAAATAAGTAAAAATAAGTAATAACTAGTAAAAATTAGTAATAATTAGTAATAATTAGTAATAATTAGTAATAATTAGTAATAATTAGTAATAATTAGTAATAATTAGTAATAATTAGTAATAACTAGTAATAATTAGTAATAACTAGTAATAATTACTAATAACTAGTAATAATTACTAATAACTAGTAATAATTACCAATAACTAGTAATAATTATCAATAACTACCAATAATTACCAATAACTACCAATAATTACCAATAACTACCAATAATTACCAATAACTATTAATAATTACCAATAATTATTAATAGCTAGTAATAATTACCAATAACTAGTAATAATTGCCAATAACTACCAATAATTACCAATAATTACCAATAATTACCAATAATTACCAATAATTACCAATAATTACCAATAATTACCAATAATTACCAATAATTACCAATAATTACCAATAATTACCAATAATTACCAATAATTACCAATAATTAGTAATAATTACCAATAATTACCAATAATTAGGAATAATTACCAATAATTAGGAATAATTACCAATAATTAGGAATAATTACCAATAATTACCAATAATTAGGAATAATTACCAATAATTAGGAATAATTAACAATAATTAGAAATAATTAACAATAATTAGGAATAATTACCAATAATTAGGAATAATTACCAATAATTACTAATAATTAGGAATAATTACCAATAATTAGGAATAATTTTCAATAATTAGGAATAATTACCAATAATTAGGAATAATTACCAATAATTAGGAATAATTACCAATAATTAGGAATAATAACATTATTACATTATTAGTATATTTTATTATTAATATTAAAATAATATAATTTTCTATATTATATACAATTCTCCTTTCATCTGTGTGTTTTATGTCTCCACATGTAATATTTGCATTCTTTTTCAAAATTATCAACCTACTCACCAATGGAGAGGTGAAAGTGAATGCAAATATTACATGTGGAGACAGAATGTTAAACACACAGATGAAAGGAGAATTGTATATAATATAGAAAATTATATTATTTTAATATTAATAATAAAATATACTAATAATGTAATAATGTTATTATTATATAATTAATATTTATGAAAAAATAATATTAGTATTATTAAAATAATAAAAAAATTATATAATATTAAAATTACCAATATTTGTAACAGGTTTTTCTTTATTCTCAACATATTCAATTCTTAAAGGGTTAATTTTTAGGTCTATCTCAATAAAAAGTTTGCGTCAGTCGTGTATGATGTAAACTCTATAATTATCCTTGCTTGAGTGTTTTTTCTAACAAATTATTCAAAACCAGTAATGCTTTTATTTTTTATAGAAGAATATGGAACAACGAGGTCGTCAACAATCATTATTAGATGACCGCATATGGATAAATCAATGTAGAAATCCAAACGGTTCTGGTTTAAATTCAGTATATGTAGAGGGTGTGGAGACTTTTTTATCATTTGCGGCATCAAATCCAGAATTTGTTTCAGAAGGAAAAATAAAATGCCCTTATAGAAAATGTGCATTGAGAACGTTTGACACGTTTGACAAAGTGGGGGACATCTCTTGCGTTTTGGTTTTCAACCAGATTATGTTTTTTGGTATCAACACGGTGAACGCAGTTCCAGATCAGGTGATACCAACTTGATTCTGGATCCATCCCTATTTCAAGATTTAGTACATGATATTGCAGGTTCATCTGTTCAACATACAGAAACTCCGGCTGATATAGCTTCAAATCCTGAGTTGGCACCGTCTGGATTTTATGAGTTGTTGAGGTCTGCTGAGGATGCATTATATCCTGGCTGCAAGATGAGAAAATTAGAAGTAGTTGCAAAATTTATGGCTATCAAATCAGATAACAGAATGTCAAACACCTATTTTGACCAGATATTTTCTTTACTTAAAACACTTTTACCCGAAGGAAATGTTTTGCCTGCAAATTACTATGAGAGTAAGAGGCTGGTTCGAAATTTGAGACTTACTTTTCAGAAGATTCATGCATGTTCAAATGACTGCATTTTATATTCTGGGGAAAATGAGTCGTTGGATAGTTGTCCCACATGTGGGCAACTGAGATATAAAGAAGGGCAACATGGGAAGTCTGGTTTGATTCCTGTAAAATAGTTGAGATATTTTTCGCTTACATCCAGACTTCAGCGTTTATTCGTGTCTAAGAATACAGTGACAATGATGTCATGACATAAAGTGAATATTTCAACCGATAAAAGCTTGAATCATCCAGCCGATGGTGATTCATGGAAACATTTTGATAGAGTGCATCAATCCTTTTCTTTAGAAGCTAGAAATGTTCGACTGGGCCTTTCCACTGATGGTTTCTATCCGTTCGGATCTTATGGTAGTCAATATTCATGTTGGCATGTTTTTTTAACTCCGTACAATTTACCTCCATGGATGTTGATGAAGGAGCCATATATCTTTTTGACTTTACTAATTCCAGTACATCTGAAGAAGAATATTGATGTTTATTTGAAACCATTGATTGATGAATTAAGTTTATTGTGGAGTACTGGTGTCAGTACATATGATGTTGCTACGAAAAAGAATTTCATACTGAGAGCAGCATTGATGTGGACAATTAGTGACTTCCCAGCTTATGGGATGTTATTTGGATGGAGTACACATGGTCAGAAATCATGTCCTTACTGTATGGGAGAGAACAAAGCATTTATGCTCTTCACGGAAAGAAACCTTGTTATTTTGACTGTCATCACAGATTTCTTTCAGCTGATCATCCTTTTCGCAGAAACAGATCTCATTTCAGAAAAGGAACAGTTGAAAGGGATGGACCTACAAAAATTCTATCAGGTTTGGAGTTAAAATCAGTTGTATTTTCATTACCTCCCATCACTTTTGGTCCCACAATAAACCAACAGAAAATTTCTGGTTTTGGAAAAGAACACAATTGGATTAAACATAGCATATTTTGGGATTTTCCATATTGGTCTGATTTGTTGGTCCGTCACATGTTAGATGTCATGCATATTGAGAAGAACCATTTTGATAATTTGTTTCATACAGTTTTGGATACGCCAGGAAAGAGCAAAGACAATGTAAATGCACGTTTAGATCTTGCCCAAATTTGCAGGCATCCAGAACTAGAACTGTTTGAGAATGTCAGAACAGAAAGGTTACTGAAACCAAAAGCAGCTTATACACTGTCTAAAGAAAACTGTTTATTATTTTGTTAGTGGATTGCAGATTTGAGACTTCCAGATGGTTGTGCTTCCAATTTGGGTAGATGTGTAAAGAATGGTCATATTACTGGATTAAAAAGTCATGATTGTCATGTTATAATGGAAATACTTCTACCCATTGGATTAAGAGGTCTGTTGAATTCTGTGATTTGGGATTCCATAACAGACATGTCTTATTTTTTTCGGGAAATTTGTGTGGCTACAGCAGATTATGATACTCTATGCAAACTTGAAGAAGATGTTGTTGTAATTATATGTAAACTGGAAAAAATATTTCCGCCGTCTTTCTTCGACTCAATGGAACATTTGATGTTACATTTTCCATATGAATCCAAATGTGGAGGTCCAGTACAGTTTCGATGGATGTACCCATTTGAAAGATGCATGCAAAAATTGAAAATAAAAGTACGTAACAAAGCATTTGTTGAAGGATCTATTGCAGAAGCTTATTTGCAAGAGGAAATATTTTTTTTCTGCTCCAATTATTTTGAATCTGAGTATCCTTCAAAACACAACCGAATGGGATGGAATGAGAGGAATAATGATGAAATCGATAATCAATTATCAGTTTTCAACCAGCCAGAGCTTGGTTTTGGTGGAGTTTATGAACGCTGGCTTTCGGATGATGAACATCACAGAGCTCATATGTATGTTCTGCTCAACTGTGAAGAGATGACATCAGTTGTACTGTAAGTGTTTATATCACTTATTCTATCATTTATGTTACAGCAAATAAATTTGTTTTTTATAGGTTGTATGATAATCATATCAAGAAACAAATTCCACAAATTACAGTAGTTACTCTCGAAGAACGCCGACAGAAAAATTTCTCTCAGTGGTTTCAAAAACTGGTAACATAAATTCTTTATCTTTTAGAAACTCATTCAATGTATAGTTTACTATATTGATAATTATTTCACAAATTTTCAGGTGTCTCGACATGCTGATAAAATTGACAAACGGTTGTGTATATTAAGTAACTCACCTTCCAAACTTGTTAAAACTTATAATGCATATGTGGTGAATGGATTTCGATTTCACACACATGCATATGGGGAATCGAAAAAAACAATGAACAGTGGAGTTAGCTTGAGAGGATCTCATCATCGAGAAAATGAAGTTGACTTTTATGGCATACTTGATGAAATCATTGAACTCTGTTATCTTGGACAACATTACATAACCATGTTCAAATGTCGGTGGTTGGATACAGAGAGAGGCGTGCGTGTTCATCCGACTCATGGAATCATTGATATTAAATGTAAAAGTGTTCTCACAGTAAATGAACCCTTATTATTGGCTCAACAGGCACATCAAGTTTATTACGCAAAGTACTGTTCTACATCAAGAGACTTGACTGATTGGTGGAGTATAATAAAAATCAAAATTCGAGACAATCAGTTTAGTCAAAGTGAATGTGCTTTCACTGATGTGCAAAAAATTGAAGTTTTTCAAGAGAGTACTCAAAATCAATATTTTTTACAAAGAGACATGAGTATCGATGACGACACCCCACATTTAAGAGTCGGTGATGACGATGATGTTAATGATGTCACATATGAATTTGAAATGGTAAGAGATAAAGCAACTAGAACTCGAATGGATATCGATGATGTTGAGGAGGAATATGAAGATGACATTGACATATATGAAGATGATGATGAAGATGAACACTGATAGAATTCCATGGTAGTTATATACAATCATAACTAATATATATGTATATATAATAGTAATTATCAGTTATTTTCTAACAACATTAACATTTTCTGTTTCAGATAGACGACGACACATTTCATGAGTTGGCAGATGCTGACCTGCCTTTCGATGCGGATGAGTTGCTGGAAGATGACCCTTAGCCTGCAGGCGCTCCAGGGAGTATGCGGAGGGGGCGCGGTCTTGCACGATTGATGATTCCTAACCCCTTCCCCGAGCGACGTCCACGTCTTGGGTTTGATCCACGCACATGGAGGTGTAATAACCTGTGTGATAACCTGTGGATTTGACTAAGATTTCATTAATCTATTCACATAATAAATGTTTATTATTTTTACAGTTTTCCGCATATAGAAGTCGGACAGGGCAGCGCTATTTTGCACAACTATTTCTCTCAGCCTTGGACCACATGGGAGCAGATTCCCATTGATGTGCAGCAGGCCATGTTCGGCCATTGGTTGGTATGTACGTAAATAAATAATTTTTATTTTGAAAATTATTTCATTTCTAACTTGATATTTGGATTTATTTGTAGGGTTTATGGTATCCGATCGAGGATACCATGCGTGACGCCATCCACGAGGCATGGGAGGTGGCCATGCGTGATCTCTTTCGTCAGTTTTTGCACAATTTAAGAAAATCTGCCACGAAGAAAGCAGGAGTGTCAGTTTTTGACGAGTTATGTAGAGCACATTGACCAGAGTACATTTCATCCCATGTATGGGATGGATTATGTGTGCACTGGTTGAGTGATGCCTTTCAGAGGAGATCATCGGTGGGGAGGCAGAATCGGGGGAGACAGGAGGTGACTCATCGAGCTGGGAGTCGTACTTTCAGTACTCATAGACATCATCTGGTACGTACATTATTTAAAAATATTTTATATAACTATAAATATTAACAATTTATTTTTTATTCTTATAGGCTGTTGAGCACCCCGATATTACAAAGTACGACGTATATCGGAGGATGTATAGTGATCCTGCTACTAGGGAGCTCAGAGGTGATCATCAGCGTCACATCGTGGTCAGTATTATTTGTTTTCAAGTTTAAAAATTAACTACATATAATATATTCACAATTTTAATTTTAAATTGCAACTACATGAGTCATATGAGGCCGCAGCGTCACAGACCCGGCCTGAGAGTCAGGCCGAGTCATCAGATCAGACCACTGGTCGTCAGTTTGATGAGGAGTCATGGATGCAGGCCACCCAGTATGCCTTCGAGAAGGGCCGGATAGTTGGTATCAGCTCTCGACTGACTCCCAGAAATTATTATGGCAGTGCTGCGATGTCGGCGTCCAACTCGAGAGGAGCTCGTGCATCATCTTCTGCTACACAGTATGAGGATCAGTTGCGATCTCAGACTGCACTGATAGAGAGTCTCCGACAGGAGTATGAGCAGATGCGTCAGCAGCAGCAGCAGCATGAGGAGGAGCATCGACGCCAGCAGCAGTTGTACGATGAGCAAATGAGTCGGTGGCAGCAGCAGCATCAGGAGCAGATGGAGTACATGCACCGACTCACTCATGCTTTAGGGATGGAGTTTCCTCCACCAGCATCTACAAATCCCCCCACTCCCCCCCTCCCCCCCTCCTTCAGATTAGAGTTTGTTTTTATGTAATAAAGTTTGTTAAATCAAAATATGATTTTTTTTCTATTTGTAGTTTCTGTTTCATTATAAAATATTAATAATATTATATTTTGAAATAACAATATTAATATGAATAATAATATTATTTATATTTTATAATATTAAATTTTATATATATATTAAAATTTTATAATATTATAATTTAATTATATTTTTTTGTAATATTAGAATTATTTTAATATTTGAATGTAAAATAATTTTATTATTTTTATATTAATTAAAATAACTTATTAATATTTTTTTATTTATGAATTATAATTCTAATATTATTATATTAATTAAAATCATTTATTAATATTATATTATTTTTTATTTTTGAATTATAATTATATTATTATTATATTAATTAAAATAATTTATTAATAATTTATTATTTTTATTTGTGAATTATAATTATATTATTATATTAATTAAAATCATTTATTAATATTTTATTATTTTTTATTTTTGAATTATAATTCTATTATTATTATATTAATTAAAATAATTTATTAATAATTTATTATTTTTATTTGTGAATTATAATTCTATTATTATATTAATTAAAATCATTTATTAATATTTTTTTATTTTTGAATTATAATTGGATTATTATTATATTAATTAAAATAATTTATTCATATTTTTTTTTATTTTTTATAGTATTTGCGACGGGATACTATGCCCGTCGCAAATAGTATTATTATTATATTCATTAAAATAATTTATTAATTTTTTTTAATTTTTTTTAAAAAAAATACTAATTGCGACGGGCCCGTCGCAGTTGGTATTTGCGACGGGCCCGTCGCAATTAGTATTTGCGACGGACCCGTCGCAAATACGATTTTAAAAAGTTTTCACAAATATACGGACTAATATTTGCGACGGGAAGGATCACTGTCGCAAATAATACCTTTCGCGACGGGTCTGTCGCAAATAATTGTTGTTGCGACGCCGTTTTCTGCGACGGGCTATTTGCGACGGGCCCCCGTCGCAAAAGCCTATTAGCGACGGGATCCCGACGCAAATGCCCCGTCGCAAATGCCATTATTTCCAGTAGTGTATGAAATTATTTTTTGATGGCCATGGGTTTATTTGAATAGTTTTTTATCCATGGATAAGTTTCAAACTCATGTGATTACTTATATGGAATTATTTTATCATTATTTATTCATGACATGTTATTCATGACTTTATTAGAATGTACTATATGAATTCCTTTATTGAGCATTTGAGCTCCCCTATTTCTTATGTTTACTTTCCCTAGGATGTCATGAAATATATTATGATTGATATGAAGGTATATAGTGGAGGTAATAAATTTGATCTCAAAGAAAATACTATTTTGTATTTCATGTTTTCAAATATAATGTGGGATTCAAGAATGTATCAAGTTTACTAAGACTAAAATATTATTTGATTGTTTTGGGTGCGATTTATTGTATTTAATATCAATGTAATAAATTAACCACCATCTCTAAGATACTAGGGTCAAGGTCTATACAACCGGTTGGCCAAATTTTTAACATGATCTGATGGACATATAAATCATAATCAACTTCAGTATAGATCATTCATTGATAAAAATTTATTTCCAAGAAACCAGTCGACCACTAAGAATTAATAAAACAGTGTTTATCCCTTTATGGTATTATTTATGTAATGTCTTATTTAACACTTTTTATCCTTAAATTATAATAGGACGTTCCAATTATATCATCTAAAAACTCCACCATATTTTATTTTTTAATACTACTTCAATGTACACACTAATATGGATTTTGACCTGAAAATCATGTTCTTAGACCATTTACACAAAGATGATATATTTTAATGGTAATTTATTATTATTTTCCCTCTTATTTTTTTCAAATTTCAGTATCCACAAGGGAGGAGCTGGTATGTATATATTTTTCTCCCTTATCCCTAAGAGAATGTAATTAATGAGTGCACTCATTCAGTAAACACCTTTGAGAAAGTCTTGTAAAAACATAACTTTACAAACTGAAATAAGAAAAAAAATCAGTTTTCCATTCAAAAATATGAATATATTTCCAAAAATATTTGAGATAAGTGAACCCTGATTCCAACATTTTATGTATGGTATTCATATACACATAATGATAAAACCCTATATTTATTTCTTAAGATCTTATCCTTCTTTTTTAGTGAAAGGTACTCATTACTACATATAAAAACACACCTTGATTCCATTATCAATCAAGATGTATATACAACTTTTATTTTTCCATCCATAAAATGTGTTGACATATTTTTTCCTCTATGTATTCTCCTTGATGAACCTATTTCATCTCTTGGTATGCAAATATCTTTTGAAATTCTTCCAAAATAGATCTTTTGAATAGGTTTTTACATTTTATGCATGGTATTTGTCTACACCTAATGATAAAACCCTATATTTATTTCTTTAGATATTATACTTCTTTTTTAGTGAAAGGTACTCATTACTACATATAAAAACAAACCTTGATTTCATTGTTAATCAAGATGTACATACTACTTTTAGTTTTCTATATGTATAAGGTGTTGATATCTTTTTGCCTCTATCCATTCTCCTTCACGAACCTATTCCATCTCTTGGTAGGCAAATAACTTTTGAAATTCTTTCAATATATATCTTTTGAAGAGGTTTTACATTATTAAAGAAGAAAAAAATTGAGAGGGTTTCCTATATTTTAAAAAAATGGGTCTAAAGAGGCATCAACCTCGTTCACGATTCTCTATTTAGTGGAGAAGTATAAATGGGTTTCATGCTTCTTTATGCTCTAGTAAGGATGTAGGAACCCTATTCATGATTCTATGGGGTGCTTCAGGAAGTGTGAACCATGTTCATTCTTCCTTTGTAATGTTTACAATACAGGCATGAATGGGGATCATGCCTCCCACCAAAAACACTTGTAAATAGAGGGCCTCCCCCCCTCCATTTCATTTGTTCCACCTTGTATTTTTATACAAATCTCTACTGAATTTCTTTCTCAACATATATTTATAGATTTTGAGAAGGTAAATTTTCTATTTAGAAATTGTTATTGTCTATTTTATTTATTTATTTATTTTATCTTATTTATTTGTTTAATATGTATGGTTTTATAAACGTATGAATTATTCTTCTTTGTATGATTTCATTTATTTTTGGATTATTGTCCATTGTATAATTTAATTTAAAATGAATTGTTTAGTAAATTTAAATATGGTGTTTGAATTATTTAAATTTTATGTATAAAATATAATTTATATTTATGAAATATTATAGTTTAAAAAATGTATATATTTTTAATTTAAATTATGAATAATTTTATTTGAATATATATTTATATATATATTATTTACTATATCAAATATAATATAAATTTAAAATATAATATTTGATACATAGAAGTAAATAAAGTGAATCAACCTAAATATTTTATAAAATTATATTATAAATATTTATTTATAAAAAATACTAGTTATATAATGTATCATATTTAAATTTATTTAAATAAACAATATATTATACGATATATATACAAATAATACTATTTTTTAATGGTACTAAATTTTTTTCAATTAATAAAAAAAATTATATTTATTATAAATAATTATTATTCCAAGTAAATATGTATTAAATATAATTATTTAAATTTGAAAAAAAAATACATTAAAAATAGTATATATAATTAAGTAATTTTATTATATTGAAATTGATGTATGACTAAATTACTTCAATTTTTATTTATGTTTAAATTATATTACTTTTTTTAATTAAGTTTTAAAAATTGACTATAAATAATTTTTGAGAATTTATGTATAAATTAGTAATATTTTTATTTGGGAAACTGTAGTTTTTAAAAAATATATATACAATTATATTTTAAAATATTAATAAATACAGTTGAATATATTTAAAGGTATATATATAGTAGACTGAAAATTAAATAAATGTACAATATATTATTTTATGGATAGATAAATAAAGGTATACTAATGAATCATTTTAAAAATATATATATTAAAAATAATCATTACATAAAAACATGTATATCGTAAATTAATTGAAAAATTCATATCATTTCTGAGATAATAAATATTATATTTTTGAAATATAATATTTTAAAATTAATATTAGGAATATTTAAAAGACATCATTAAATATGAAAAATTCACATATATATATTGATATTTAAAACAGGTAATATAAATATATTGATATATATATGTGTGTGTTTATATATATTTATTATTTATTAGATTTAGTTATAGGTAAAGATATAATATATAGAACATAATAAGTATCCCAAAAAAAATCAAGAGTTTTTTGTGATAACTGATCTTGATATGAATAATCAATGTATAATTGAAAATGATTGTCATCTTTTTTTGTATGTGGTTATAAAAGTTTTAATAATTTCTTTTTATTTTCCATGTTGATGACTTGTATTTCATCCCTCTTTCTAAGTATGCAATGACCTACATGTTCATGTAAATTTTTTATATATCTCAAACCCCTAGAACCCCTCACTTGCA
The DNA here is from genome assembly GCA_963277665.1 of Viscum album. NCBI lineage: Eukaryota > Viridiplantae > Streptophyta > Magnoliopsida > Santalales > Viscaceae > Viscum > Viscum album. The sequence continues at coordinate 912,563,132 of OY728164.1, read as the reverse complement.
TGTGAGTTAGCCTGAAATCTCGAATGCCATATATATTTTTATTATTTTTGGATAATCCCCTTTTTAATGGTTAATGGGGAACCTTACGTGGCTTATTGGCCATAGACGCATATATGGCCACATACATGCACCTTGAAGGCCCTAGATATTGACAGCACAAGAGAGACCCACCCAACATATATATATATATATATATGTATATTATCAAACTCCTACACTTTTCAAGGCTGCATAGCAAGCAATTCCATGTACATTGCACAGTACCTGGACCCGATGATAGATGCCATACCCTCTCTTTTATCCAAGTATGGTAGCCCTACCAAGTTGTGAGAGGTTACTCCGAACCCCATCTGGATCTATATCGATGGAGGGAATATTTTTTTTCATTTTCTTGTTGAGATTCCTCTCACCTTGTCACACTTGTGGTCGTTATCTTACCGATGTCGTTGCACCCAGACCGTCACTTAAACCTGTTATTGTCATCATCCCATTGCCTACCATCGAGCCTCCTCTTGCATTGATGCATCAGCGATCACCATTTCACCAATGTTTTCATGCCTTGATCATCTCCACAAGAACCCATCACCAAACACGCCAAAGCCCACCACTTCACACTGACTAGACACATGCAGTCCTGTCATCGCCATCGAAGTCCATCGTTATTGTTGGTTGTTTCCGATTGAGACCGCCCGCCTGAAGCGGTCAGTCTGTTTTAACCCATCCACACCACACCTGAAACACTATTTGAAGCTGTATTTTTACACCATAGTTTAAATGAGATTGATGGTTGATGAAATATAAGATAATTGAGGATCCAAGAGTTCTTCCTTATGTTTTGTTTGGTTTATATAATATTGATAAACCAAACAATAGAAAAAGTATCAAGATCAAGTAAAACTTTTTTAATCATTAATAAATAAAAAATGTTAAACATTTGATGATGTAGTGTATATATGTATAATTTTTTATTAAATTTTAAATCTAGGTAATCGTGTCATCTTCAATATACATCAATATTGAGGTTATTTATATTGATCGGGGTTTTAGCTATAGTTTTCCACCTACAAAAGTGTAAAATCTTCATGAAAGTATTAATATAAATAGATGTATATATATATATATAATTTATTATATATAGTAATTGGTAAGTCAAAATATATAGAACATAATATGTATCCCAAAAAAACATGTTATAGGTATTTTATAATGACTGGTCTTGAGATGAGCGACCAATGTGTGATTGAAATTGAATGTCATATTCTTTTGTTTCTGATTATTTAATTTCTAATAATTGGTTGTTTATTATATGATTTTCTAATGTATGATTCAAATTTCATGTCATTTTTCATTTTTTGTTATATAATTTATAATATTTTCATTTTCTTTTCCTCATTGATGACATGTTTTTCATCCCTCTCTCTAAGTATGTAAGGACCTCCATGTTCTTGTAAAAGAGGTATATATCCCAATCCCATATAACCCCTAACTTATATGTTAGTAACATTTTAATAAAAGGGAATTTGATAGGGGCATTGAATTTTGATGTTGTATTTTTACACCATGATTGAAAAGAAATTGATGGTTGTTGAAATTTGAGATAATATAATCTCCAAGAGTTCCCCTGGGTTTTGGTTGGTTTATCAAATAATGATAATCCAATCCATAGAAAATGACTCAAGATCAAGTCATATTTATATAATTATAACCAATTAAAATATGTTAAACATTTTATGATGTAGTATAAAACGTTTTTTCAAAAAAAATATAGGTAATCATGTATATGTCGATATCTTGGAATAGTGAGGTAACTTATATTGATCCGGGATTTAACTATAGTTTTCCACTTGTAAGAGTGGAGAATATTTGTGAATGTGTGACATTAGATGATGTTCATAGGAAGATTCATAGTCACATAATATCGAGAGCAATCATTATAGATCAGGAAATAATATAGTAATGGTTTATTGAAATTATATGTGGTTATTTTTTATATTTATGGGCTGAAATCTACTACTACAAAACTATGTTATGGGCAATATTTTGAAGGTAGAACTTCACAAAATTATCATTCACTATCATCTCATATGACTCTGATAACAGAAAAAAAAATATGTATAAGATGATCAGAATATGGAAAGAACTGTATCAGAAATCCCCATAGATACTCCTAATTTAATTAATGAGAATTTATCTAATGATGAAGTATCTAGTGATAGAATAGGAGATGGTGTAGTTAAGTATTATGTGGGGAATGAACCTTCTAAGGATCCTTTTATAGATAGGAAATATCTTTTTAGTGGGAATCATCCTATATTATTGACTTCCTAAGTTGAAGGAATGTCGTGTGTACAAAATTTTGATTGATACATCATTAGACTAACTAATGAATTCCCTCGCATTATATGTAACACATCTGTATCAACTAATAACACAATATATGTTGTAAAGGAGTTTGAAATTAAAATTGAATTGTGAAATGTTCTAAATAAATACCACATATGGAGACATTTTTAATTTATGGTTTATGATTCCAAGAAGGAAAAATAACTCATTCGGTGTGAAAAAATTGGGCTAGAGTGTAAATTTAGAATGTGGGAAATATATGATAAATTCATTCATGTTGGAAGATAACTAAGTTGTAAGGCCAACATACTTTTTTACATCCAATCTTTTCAAAGGATCACTCTTAACTTGATTCATAGTGTATAAAAATAATTATTGTAGATATGACATGAACATTTCAAGATGTTCTTGTGTCCCTTTTCTAGGAGCAAATACAACAGTTTTATAAATGCAGCATATCCTATAAAAAATCTTGGAATGAAAAACTAAATGAAATTGTGAAATTCTATAGTGATTGTGATGAGTCACATGTAATGTTTCTAGAGAAAATTGGATTTGTTGTCTCTCAACAATCAGGTTATTTATCATCTAGAAATTGTTGAGTATGTCTCCCTAGATCACTGAGTTTATTAGAAAATGGTGAAGCTTCATTGGATAATTTGGTCATTTAGGCCATGTATCGCTACATTTTCTTATTTTAAACAATCTATTCATGTTTATTTATCATTTATTTACAAAAATTAAATAGGTGTTTTATATATTACTACCATACAGGATGGTAATCATGCTCCTCTACCACTTGAATTTTCTATTATTGAAAAAGATAATTTTGAATCATCGAGTTGGTTTTTGGCCTGTATATGAATTCATATTATACAAATCTAGGGAGTGTGTCTCAAATATGATTTCCATCAAGCGATTATAGAGGTTATTAAGAGTGATGAAATTTAATATATAGAAATGAATTCCCATTATCGATATTTCATTATACATATTTCCACTAATGTGTATATGTACTTAGAGATGAGGTAAGAAATAATGCAATCATAAAGTTGGGTATGTTTTATTAAACTTATATTTTTTGGGGGGGATTTTTAATATCCTTTTAACTAAATTATTTTCTTTTGGTTTCATCATACGAACCCCAACAATGAACGTTCAATCGATGACTTGAAGAAATTATATGGGATAATCAAGATGTATATGATCATATAATGTGTATTTTGAAGGAAAAATAGTCAATATCATATGATAGTGGCAAGAGATATGACCATATGACCACACATATTATGGAGTAAATAAATGGGGTCTTAAATGGTGTTCATAAACTATCAATCATAGGCTTAATATTGGAAAAAATTTATAGATGTTTGATGTACTATATTGAATAGTCTGAGATGTCCTATTAGAGGATACAACATAGAATGTGTTTTGGTTAGAATTTCCAAAGAGGTATTGGTAAGTTATTCTAGGAAGGACCATCATTTCGTGTTTGAAAATTTGTGTTGGGTAAGGAGATGCTTTTATGTAATATAGTTCCATAACCCACTCACAGTAAATGGTAATCGAGTGTTGGTGGTTATACTCGAAAAAAAGTGCTATGATTTTAGTTCTTTCCAGGAATTGAGATATCCCAATGTATATGACGTTGCACCTTATGTATTGGTGAACGTATCATGGGAACCCTATGTTGACAAGGTGTATCATGTGAGCACTCTAGTTAACAATTACAGTGCACCTTGGTTGCATGTTGGTGATTTTCATACTATTACCTTTTCTGCTGATCAGAAGACTATGGTCATAGATATTATGAGTTTTCGTATTCTTTCTTTTTAATTTATAGATTATTTCATTTATGTATTTTTTTCATTTATGGATTGTTACATTTCAAGCTTGAATCAGTTGGAATTTTGTGATATTTCACACTTTTAACTTTCTTACTCATCATCTGATAGTGGTTCCCGGTATTACCTGGTTCCACCCTCTAGGATTAACAATTTCTAATCATATAATAAATGAGATAGACTTTCCTCGAGAATGGGATGTTGGACTCTGATACAGCATTTCTCACACAAAAGGTAATACTCACAAAAGATGTCCCCACTGTATTGAAAGGGATCCACTTCACAGCATCATTGATTGATTCTATGTATTTTATCATGACTACGCACATTTTTTCATATTTATAATTTTTCATTTATTGACCTTTTTATTTTTATCTTGTTTCACTTATTGCATGTTTCATCTTCGTATTCTTTCATTTTTTTGTTTCACATGGTCAATTGAATATATCATTCATTCACTTGTACTTTGTGAGATTTTAATCATGATTGATATAAAAAAATTATTTAGAAATAAATTAAACATGATTATAGATCATTAAAATAATAAATTGATTGAATAAGCCAACAACACCAGTTACATCTATTTTTTACATCATTTCTCATCATAATGTATAATTATGAACACTAATTTTCTGCCTAATTTTTCTTCTTATAGTTTCCTAAAAAAATATTTTACAAATGGTATTAAATTTACTATAAATAGTAACATTGATATCAAATATAGAGATAGAGGGCCCTCCATTGCTCACATTTCAAGACATACATGTTTCACGGCTAATCATAGAGGGATTTCAAGAACCTTCTTTGAGCATACATAGGTCTCGCCATTCCAATAATTTTTTATCCACATCATTTCATCGTCCCTTATCTTCATCATTATAGGTTCTATGGAGTAGCCATGGGTTACTTTACATTTTTTGATCATCATATCATTCCTTCAATAGTAGAGAGATGAAAGCCAATGACAAAAACATTTCATTTTCTAGAGGGAGAGATGTCTATTACTCTTGAGGTTGTATCCATTATGTTGGATGTCTCCATCGATGGTGCAGATGTGGTAGGATGAGTTGGTGTTGATTGGTTTTATCTAGTTCACAAACTACTAGGCATTGAGGTCTGATGCGATGGTAGGTCTGTCGTCGGGAGTCGATTTCGCATGCCATGGATAGACGACCACATATCCCATATATCCGATGATTCTGATGATATCACCGTGTTTATATTGTCACATACATACATTCTGATACTTTTTCATGGCACGGTCTTCATCAAACATTCGACTACATTTTTCCACCTGATGTATTTACCATTAATGGAGGATTTGGACCAAATCAGGAGGTATAACTGTCACGACCCTCTCCCCACAAAGTGTACCCCTCCTGGGCCGGCAATGTGAAAAGGGAGATAATGACCCCCGAGTCCCACCTCCAGTAGGCCCCGGGTTGGCGACTAGCACCGAGGGTATAATAACATACAAATGGGAGGCATTACCCTCTAAGAGAACACATGCAGAAGAGAGAGATAGAATAGACTCTAATCAACTCCAACTTAGAACTGAGATATAAAAGGAAACCAAGTACATATATGAAATTTCATGCAAAAGTACTACAACTGAAATGGAAAACTAAAAGTACCCAAAAGAAAGAAAAACGGCAGCGACCACGAGCCCGAACAGCTCCTCCTCCAACCACAAGCTAGTAGTAACCCGCTTGATCTCCAACCTGCTCCAAGTGACCTGAAAAACAGTTTATAGATACATAGGGTGAGTATAACAGTATACTCAGTAGGATCCTCCCCAAGCCTCTCGTGCAAAAGTAAATAAAGTATGCTAAAGCCCAGTGAACAACAAGTGAAACTAAATTTTCACCTAAACAGGTATACTATGTTCCCAACCTCACCATGGCTACTATCACCAAGTAACGCATACAAGAATATAGCATATAGTATAGAATATCAAGGGTACCCCGCTACTACTTCCCCACTGGTTTGCCGCTTTGCCCCAATGACATACGTCATGTGCATCTCTCTCCAAAGGCTTGCCCGCAGACACCTGGGCTAAGCTCCACAATCTGCACCTCGTGCACCACATAGGCTTGCCCGCAGACACCTGGGTGAAGCACCATGCCGTCCTCACAACCAAAGGTAACTAGGTAGTTTCTGGGAGCCACCACAGCTCGCATAACGTGTATCATACGTCGGGTATAATACCTCAAGCCATTACAGCCCATACTCTGAGTAAGGATCCTCAAGCCATCATAGCCTATACACGTTACACCTATAGTAGTCCATAGGATACTATATCCAGAATATATGTGTGTGAATAACCACAATCCATTACAGCCCTCTACACACATATATGGGGTAACTAACCGCTGTGCCTCATGGCACAAGTATCTACCAAGAGAAGAGAGCGGGGCCAAAGGGGGTAGTCAGCCATTCGACCTCCCATCAGAATGTTGGGGAAAACACCCCCCCCCCCCCCAGGGCTCAAAATCCTTGGGGTGTCAGTTGCCCTTACCGACAGGGTGGACTAGAATATAGAAACACAAAAAGTACAGAATATATAATTAACTCACATACACACTATGGGCGTTACCTAGTCTTAGATACAACTGCAGCTAACGTCTCTCAGACTCCAGGCTGCTACTTCTAAGATTAGGTATCCTATAAGCACACAAACATTTGAAGAGATTTATTAGATTACTCCGTTATCATTTTATCAGTTCCACTGTACATTAATTAATTCTTTAAACATTAATTAAGAATGAACAATTCCACATTAAACTGAATTGGCATCACATTCAAAAATAACTTCTCCTTTTTAAGATTCACATCACCTTTAAATTCCAGCATCTCCATCCCCGTGGATTTTCACCATTTAATCAAACATTCATTACAGAATTACTTTTCCACATTCCCAGGCATTCTAGAAAAGCATCATATGCTTCTAAACACAAAGGAGGCTCAACACGGTGAGTAGATATGCTACCCGTCGAGTCTTTGTCTCCTATAGAAAGAGCATATACCCATTCTCCCTTGGGAGGCTAAACACAGAAAGCACGTGGCATACCCCACGCGTCTTCGCCTCCTTTGGAAGAAGGGTAGCAAGACCATCTTCCTTGAGCAGTGGGGAAAAGCAAAGCAGATTAACATTCAAGAAAACCGCAAGCAACCAGCAACCACATCCATCCCATTCCATCACCCCTAGTGTCCTCCCCGACACCCACATGCATAAACTGAGGCATCTTGCCACTCTAGGTGTCATCTGCTGCCATAACCACAAGGCCTCCATGCCTCCACATATCACAACAGCCATCCAGGCTCACATCACAGCACAAGAAGCAGGAAAACAAACATCACATCATGGGCTCTTGACCCTTTAACAAACAAGAGGGTAACTCAGAACCCTTTTAGAAATTCCCACATAATCTATTCTCTAATCCATATTGAATTAACATATTTTTTATTCGTAGGTTCCAATTACGGGATACCTAATTAGTAAGCTATCACAATTAAATAACCATGCTTACTTCCCTAATTTAATTATCCTCAAATTAGAACGACTACAACAACGGCAATAACCAGATTAATTTACATGCCTCTTTATCTTTATCCAATTAATTAACAATTAATTCCGGCTTTACGTTCGTTATCAATTTCTATCATGAACGAACAACAAATCAAAGAAAACATAGATATCACTATATCTAGGAAAACATGAGGCAAACCGTTATCACGGTATAAAGCAACAACATGTGATCAACCAATTCTCTTAATCCGGTTCAAGTATTTAATTAGGTCAATTTCATTGTGATCCAAAGGGATAAATCATGCTAATTCTATGATTGCACATATACAACTAGAGAAGCCATGAATCCCCTACCTCGAAGAGTTCTTGACGTCCTTTATCCACACAACGGGTCACAATCCTCATCTCACGACAACTGCATCCACCGGAGGATGCCACGGTACGACAGTACCAACCAAACCCAAGAAAAACCCATTAGAATCTTGGAGAAAACATGGTATAATTATGGAAAAGAGGATAGGAGAAGATGAACCCCAAAAGAACGACGATACAACGTACCTTATATCGAAGATTGATCGACACGGCTCAGTTGCATCCAAAACAGAGCAGAACCAATCCTAGGAGTAAAGATTGATTGTGCAACTCCTACGGAAAGGATTGAAAGGTTCTAGTGCCTCTTAGTTGAGAACAAAGGAAAGAACAAGGGAGAATGATATCTCGTCCCTTTTTGAAGATTAAATGGGGCGACGGTCTAAGATCCGGTTAATTCTCCATTAAAAACAGATCGCATTAACCCATACGGTTTGACCAAGTAAAACATTCCAAGCCTTAGGAATAATTAATATAGGATTTATGGCATTTTAAACGGCCTTAAGAGCCCTTAAAATAAGGCTTTAAATGTATTTTACATCAAAGGAAACATCAAAAGGGGCAAAACAGTAGGAATCTGGAAACACTGTTCACCCACTGTTACTGTACATGAAACCGATCTGTGAAACCGATATGTGAAACCGTTCTGTGAAACTGATCTATCAGACAGATCTGTGAAACTGATCTGTGAAACTGATCTGTGAAACCGATCTGTCAGATCGATCTGTGAAACCGATCTGTCACACCGATCTGTGAAACCGATCGGTCAGACCGATCTGTGAAACCGATCTGTCACACCGATCTGTGAAACTGATCTGTCAGACCGATCTGTGAAACCGATCTATCACACCGATCTGTGAAACTGATCTGTCAGACCGATCTGTGAAACCGATCTGTCACACCGATCTGTGAAACCGATCTGTCAGACCGATCTGTGAAACCGATCTGTCACACCGATCTATGAAACTGATCTGTCAGACCGATCTGTGAAACCGATTTGTTAGACCGATCTGCCAGACCGATCGGTGAGACCGATCTGTTACTGTTCATAAAACTGGAAACACTGTTCACAGAACTGGAAAAATTGGAAAAGTGTTGGGGATAAGTCCCCTTGACCTCCCGGAACACCTCCAACACCAAAATTCACAAAGTAATGGACTGAAGAGGTCCGGGCCATTACATTAGATACCTCTCAAAACATTCTCGTCCTCGAGAATTAAAAACCAACCCAGAAGAAAAGAGGGGTCCGAACAACCACCCCATAAGATACCTCTCAGGGGAAAACCACCATGAGTTGTTCGAAATCTGGAACAAAACTACGACATCCGAGAGTATGGAAACAAACAATCCATATCCAAACAATTCAAACATAACATCACATCAAAGGTACATAAATAAAACATGAAAGTTCCAACCACAAAGAAAACATCATTACATGAAAGGAGTTAAACATTAAACAACTCTGGGTACTGATCACGTATATGTGACTCATGCTCCCAGGTACTCTCCTCCATGCCACCGTGTCGCCACAAGACACGAACTAAGGGTATAGAACGCCCACGCAACACCTTCTCCTTGTGGTCTTGGATCTCCACAGGTCGCTCCTCGAAGGTTGCATCATCGTCAACATCGATCTCTCCCCAATCGATAACATGAGATTCATCATGAAGATAACGACGGAGCTGCGATACATGGAAAACATCATGTATCCGACTCATCTGAGGGGGAAGTGCTACTCGATATGACACAGCTCCAACATGAGCTAACACCTCGAAAGGCCCAACAAACCGGGGAGAAATTTTACTTCCATGACCAAACCTTCGCTGCCCACGACGGGGAGTCACCTTAAAAAACACATGATCCCCAACATTAAACTCTAACGGTCTCCTTCTTTGATCAGCATATGAATTATGACGATCCTGTGTTGTCTTCATCCTCTCACAAATCACCTGTACCATCTCTGTTGTATTCTGCACTAGTTCTGGTCCGAGAATTGCTGACTCTCCGACCCCAGTCCAGCACAACGGAGAATGGCATGGCCGGCCATACAAGGCTTCAAACGGCGCCATGCCGATGGTAGAGTGAAAACTATTATTGTAAGTGAACTCTACCAAGGTTAAGTGCTTTGTCCATGAACCTCCAAAATCAAGAACACAAGAACGCAACATGTCTTCAAGAGTCTGGATTGTTCGTTCTGTCTGACCAACCATTTGAGGATGAAAAGTAGTGCTAAGGCATAATTGAGAACCAAAAGCATGCTGGAGACCTCTCCACACCCTAGAGGTAAAACGAGGATCTCGATCATAAATGATCTTCTTAGGAAATCCGTGAAGCCTCACCACCTCCTCTAGATACTGCCTCGACATAACCTCCACTGAGCTCGACTCCTTGATTGCTATGAAGTGGGCCGATTTAGTTAAACGATCCACTACCACCCATATAGCATCATGTCCTCCCAGAGCTCGAGGTAAACCTGTAACAAAGTCCATTGAGATGTCCTCCCACTTCCACTGAGGAATCTCTATGTGTTGGAGAAGACCACCAGGAACACGGTGTTCGGCCTTCACCTTCTGGCAGACTAAACATCGAGACACACATTCTGCAATTGTACGCTTCAGCCCAGGCCACCAAAACTGACTCCTCAAGGATCGGTACATCTTCGTCACACCAGGATGTACCGCCAAGGGTGAACTATGGAACTCTCAGAGAACTGTCTCACGCATCGCCAAGGGAACAAAAATCCTACCATGATACAACACTCGGTGTTGTTCATCATCCGACCAACCATCAGGGGCCTCCCCACAAACAACTCTGTCTCTCCAAACTTCCACCTCTAGATCACCCAACTGAGACTCTTCCACCTTCTGCATCAGAGATTACTGCACCGTCATCTGTAAAAGACAACCTCTACCTCCAACCTCTTCCATATCAAGATGTAATGCTGAAAGTTCCTCCATTACTCTCCAAGAATCACCAGATTCACGAACAACATCATTACGTGACTTTCGGCTCAGCGCATCAGCAACAACATTTCCCTTCCCAGGTGTATACGATATTTCGAAGTCGTATTCCTGCAAGAACTCCATCCACCGACGCTGCCGCAAGTTCAATTCCCGCTGAGAGAAAACATACCTCAAACTCTTATGATCGGTGAAAACCACAAATCGCTCGCCAATGAGGTAATGTCTCCACAACTTCAGCGCAAACACCACGGCTGCCAACTCAAGATCACGAGTGGCATAGTTTCGTTCATGGGGACGCAATTGTCGGGACCCATAAGAAACAACTGACCTTTGTTGCATTAGTACACAGCCTAGCCCCAAATGTGACGCATCGCAGAATATGTCAAACTGGACTCCCTCAGCTGGAAGACAAAGAACAGGATCACTTACCAACTTCTCCTTTAGATATTCGAAAGCTGCCTGACACTGATCAATCCATATGAATGGTTGATCCTTCTTGGTCAAAGATGTTAGAGGAGTCGCAACTCGGGAGAAATTTGCTACGAACCTCCTTTAATAGCCTGCGAGACCAAGGAAACTTCGCACCTCTGACACTGTCTTGGGGGCTGCCCAAGACACTACTGCTTCTATCTTCGATGGATCCACAACTAATCCCTGTTGGGACACAACATTCCCTAAGAAACGAACTTCTCGAGCCCAGAACTCACACTTGGACAACTTCAAAAACAACTGATGTTGGCGAAGAACTCCCAAAACGGCTCGTAGATGCTCTGCATGCTCTTCTTCAGATGTGGAGTACACAAGGATGTCATCGATGAAAACCACAAAAAACTTGTCCAAGAATTCACGGAACACAGCATTCATCAACCCCATGAAAACAGCTAGAGCATTTGTCACGCCGAATGGCATTACAACAAACTCATAATGCCCATGACGACAACGGAAAGTAGTCTTCGGGATATCCTCATCCTTTACACGCATCTGATGATATCCTGACCGCAAGTCGATCTTTGAGAACCAACTTGAACCCTTCAGTTGATCGAATAGGTCATCAATCCGTGGAAGAGGATAGCGGTTCTTTATTGTAACTTTGTTTAATCGACGATAATCGACGCACAACCGCAAACTGCCATCAGCCTTTTTCACAAAAAAAAACTGGTGCACCCCACGGTGACACACTTGGCCGAACAAAACCACACTACAACATACCATCGAGCTGTATACGTAGCTCTCGTAACTCAGAAGGGTCCATTCTATACGGAGACATAGAGATAGGAGACGCTCCCGGCTGTAGCTCGATCCCAAACTCGATCTCTCGTCGAGGGGGTAAGGATACAACCTCTTCTGGAAAGACGTCAGGGTACTCCTCTACGACCCTAGGAAACGCCAACTTTTGAACCTCTGAAGAACTCAGCATCATCCAAGCCATAATGGATGATAAGGATGAAACTCGTCTATGACTCATCTGAGGATCTCTCTCACCAACAAACACTACTTTCTCTCCATCTGCATCAAAGAAAACGACCTTCTTCCTGTAGCAATCCACAATAGCCTGCACCGAATACAACCAATCCATGCCGAGGATGACATCATATGGTTGTATTCGTAAACATAGGAAATCTCCCCAAGAGCGGTGTTGCCCCAACACTAGCTCACAGTCTCTACATACTTCAAACAAGCTAGCTCGACCTCCAACTGGCGTAGTCAACGCCAAGGACACTGGAAGCCTCTCTACCTCAAGTCCCAAAGCATGGACAAGGGTAGGGGATATAAAGGAGTGTGTCGCTCCTGAATCAAACAAGGCATACACCAAGGTAGAAAACAAGCAAAGGGTACCTCGGACGACGTCTAGCTCGCCTGGAGCTGGCAACGCTAGAGCATGAAGCTGACCACGACCACCTCCACGGCCTCTCTGACCCTGATGACGACCACAACCACGGCCGCGCTCTGCTCTCTGAGGACGGGGAGCGTCATGGGGTTGTCCTCTGCCTGCTCCATCTACCCTCTGGTGATCTAAAGCTGGTGCAACCTGCTGCTGCTGCCTCGGCTGGAACTACCTCAACGGAGGAACCTGGAGTGGAGCGCCTGGTGCATGATGACTGCTCTGAAAAGTCGGGCACTCCCGCTGCTGATGACCACGACAACCACAAGAAAAACAAGCGCCTGATCCCTTGGCATAGGCCTGAGAGTTGCTGCCTCCAGAGAAACGAGATGGGAAGGGCTGGGACCTACCCCCAGGTGAACAGAAACTCTTCTATCCTGAAAACCGGGAACCCCGGACCATAGCTCTGCTTCATGAGGAATCATGACGATTCCCCTCTCGTGACGATCCGGTCCTGGTCAAAGTCCTATCAACAACCTCTGCCCTCGCCAGCACCTCAAGATATGTCTTCAGCATAAATGGGGTGACCTGGCACTACTGGAAAAACGGCCTATACCCACGGTTCAAAACCGTGGGTATAGCCCCCAAAACCGTGGGTATAGCCTATACCCACGGTTTTGGGAACCGTGGGCTAGAACGCCGTCGGTATAGGTCCCCAGCCTATACCCACGGTTTTGGAAAACCGTGGGTATAGGTGTCCTGCCACTGTGTCACCGAAACATAGAGAATTTCCACGGTGTCAACGGCTTTTACCCACGGTTTCAAAACTGTGGGTATAGGTCCTAAAATAATGCAGGCGCCGAGTTTCGATCCCGCAACCTCTTCGCGGAAAACTCCGTGTCTAACCACTACCCTAACTTCACATATATATATATATATATATATATAGTTAAATATAGTTATAAAAACCGTGGGAATAGAGGGAAGAACCGTGGGTATAGGGTTCCCGCCAAAAAAAAATTCCTTCCCGCGGGAAAATTTTTTTTCCCGCGCACACAAAATTGACCTATACCCACGGTTTTTCAAAACCGTGGGTATATATAATTTATCCCAGACCTATCCTCACGGTTTTCCCCAAAACCGTGGGGATAGACCCCCCTATACCCACGGTTTTGGAAAACCGTGGGTATAGGTGAATTTTCATGACCTATACCCACGGTTTTCCAAAACTGTGGGGATAGGGCCCCCTATACCCACGGTTTTCCAAAACTGTGGGGATAGGGCCCCCTATACCCACGGTTTTGGCAAACCGTAGGTATAGGTCATGAAAATTCACCTATACCCACGGTTTTCCAAAACCGTGGGTATAGGGGGGGTCTATCCCCACGGTTTTGGTGAAAACCGTGGGGATAGGTACATTTTCCAGTAGTGTGGCGCTGGATCTCTGACGAAAGCCTCCTCGAAATGCCTCGCCCTAGCCTCATCATCTGGTAACAGGTCTAAAGCATATCGTAGAAGGTTCCTGAAATGGATTCCAAACTCTCGAACACTGGAGCTCCCCTGTTGAAGGGTGAGAAGCTCCTGGCGACTGGATGCCTTCGCAGTCGAAGAAAGAAACTCGACTCTAAACCTGTCTCGAAACTCCTCCCATGAGATCGCTGACTCCTCACGATCCCCGAGGAACAAGAACCACCACTATCTCGCTACTCCACGCAACATCGTCACAACCAAGGACACCCAGTGTTCCTTCCGAGCACGAATCGAACTGAAGCATATCTCGACCTCCTCCAACCAGTCTTCTGTGATTGAATCTGAAACGGAGCCCTCGTACTTCTGTAGACTCTGGCACTGAAACTCTCGGAGTGTCTTCCTCCAAGTTTCATCATCGTCAACCTCTACCCGGCGGCGATCTACCGGAACAGCCTGCTGGGCACCTTCTACGCAAACCTGACGAGGACGTCAACCTGGAGCCATACCTGTAAAATAACAACCGTTAGAGCTCCTAAGCCTGGAATATGGAAGACTCAACATTAATTAATTAATTATTTTGTTTTATTAATTTTAGGTTACCTATCCCAAGGTCTACCCATTCAAACACAGGCGCAAATAATAATGATGCATGATCCTTTCCTAGGTCTCTACCCTGCAACCAGTATCACTTTGTTTAGTAGCCATCGTAAACTTAAAGGTCCATGCAACAGATCATAGGGGGCCCTAAATGCCTATGTCTCTGCCGGTCTCCAGTGTTTACCCCACTTTCTAAACATGAATGACACTGTTGCCCTACCATCCCACGCATCCTCACCTGTGCCTAACTCCAAACTCCATCCTATCCCTCAACCAGACCTTTGATACCACTCTGTCACGACCCCCTCCCCACAAAGTGTACCCCTCCTGGGCCGGCAATGTGAAAAGGGAGATAATGACCCCCGAGTCCCGCCTCCAGTAGGCCCCGGGTTGGCGACTAGCACCGAGGGTATAATAACATACAAATGGGAGGCATTGCCCTCTAAGAGAACACATGCAGAAGAGAGAGATAGAATAGACTCCAATCAACTCCAACTTAGAACTGAGATATAAAAGGAAACCAAGTACATATATGAAATGTCATGAAAAAGTACTACAACTGAAAGGGAAACTAAAAGTACCCAAAAGAAAGAAAAACAGCAGCAACCACGAGCCTGAACAGCTCCTGCTCCAACCACAAGCTAGTAGTAACCTGCTTGATCTCCAACCTGCTCCAAGTGACCTGAAAAACAGTTTATAGATACATAGGGTGAGTATAATAGTATACTCAGTAGGATCCTCCCCAAGCCTCTCGTGCAAAAGTAAAGAAAGCATGCTAAAGCCCAGTGAACAATAAGTGAAACTAACTCGTCACCTAAACAGGTATACTATGTTCCCAACCTCACCATGGATACTCTCACCAAGTAACGCATACAAGAATATATCATATAGTATAGAATATCAAGGGTACCCTCCTACTACTTCCCCACTGGTTTTCCGCTTTGCCCCAACGACATACGTCCTGTACATATCTCTCCAAAGGCTTGCCCACAGACACCTGGGCTAATCTCCACAATCTGCACCTCGTGCACCACATAGGCTTGCCCGCAGACACCTGGGCAAAGCACCACGCCGTCCTCACAACCAAAGGTAACCAGGTAGTTTCCGGGAGCCACCACAGCTCGCATAACGTGTATCATACGTCGGGTATAATACCTCAAGCCATTATAGCCCATACTCCGAGTAAGGATCCTCAAGCCATCATAGCCTATACACGTTACACCTATAGTAGTCCATAGGATACTATATCCAGAATATATGTGTGTGAATAACCACAAGCCATTACATCCCTCTACACACATATATGGGGTAACTAACCGCTGTGCCTCATGGCACAAGTATCTACCAAGAAAAGAGAGTGGGGCCAAAGGGGGTAGTCAGCCATTCGACCTCCCATCAGAATGTTGGGGAAAACACCCCCCCCCCTAGGGCTCAAAATCCCCGGGGTGTCAGTTGCCCTTACCGACAGGGTGGAGTAGCGTATAGAAACACAAAAAGTACAGAATATATAAGTAACTCACATCCACACTATGGGCGTTACCTAGTCTTAGATACAACTGCAGCTAACGTCTCTCAGACTCTAGGCTGCTACTTCTAAGACTAGGTATCCTATAAGCACACAAACATTTGAAGAGATTTATTAGATTACTCCATTCTCATTTTATCAGTTCCACTATACATTAATTAATTCTTTAAACATTAATTAATAATGAACAATTCCACATTAAACTGAATTGGCATCACATTCAAAAACAACTTCTCCTTTTTAAGATTCACATCACCTTTAAATTCCAGTATCTCCATCCCCGTGGATTTTCACCATTTAATCAAACATTAATTATAGAATTACTTTTCCACATTCCCAGGCATTCTAGAAAAGCATCCTATGCTTCTAAAAACAAAGGAGGCTCAACACGGTGAGTAGATATGCTACCCGTCGAGTCTTTGCCGCCTATAAAAAGAGCATATACCCATTCTCCCTCGGGAGGCTAAACACGGAAAGCACGTGGCATACCCCGCGCGTCTTCGCCTCCTTCGGAAGAAGGGTAGCAAGACCAGCTGCCTTGAGCAGTGGGGAAAAGAAAAGCAGATTAACATTCAAGAAAACCGCAAGCAACCAGCAACCACATCCATCCCATTCCATCACCCCTGGTGTCCTCCCCGACACCCACATGCATAAAATGATGCATCTTGCCACTCTAGGCGTCATCTTCTTCCATAACCACAAGGCCTCCATGCCTCCACATATCACAACAGCCATCTAGACTCACATCACAGCACAAGCAGCAGGAAAACAAACATCACATCATGGGCTCTTGACCCTTTAACAAACAAGAGGGTAACTCAGAACCCTTTTAGAAATTCCCACATAATCTATTCTCTAATCCATATTGAATTAACATATTTGTTATTCATAGGTTCCAATTACGAGATACCTAATCCGTAAGCTATCACAATTAAATAACCATGCTTACTTCCCTAATTTAATTATCCTCAAATTAGAACGACTATAACAACGGCAATAACCAGATTAATTTACATGCCTCTTTATCTTTAGCCAATTAATTAACAATTAATTCTAGATTTACGTTCGTTATCAATTTCTATCATGAATGAACAACAAATCAAAGAAAACATAGATATCACTATATCTAGGAAAACATGAAGCAAACTGTTATCACGGTATAAAGCAACAACATGTGATCAACCAATTCTCTTAATCCGGTTCAAGTATTTAATTAGGTCAATTTCATTGTGATCCAAAGGGATAAATCATGCTAATTCTACGATTGCACATATACAACTAGAGAAGCCATGAATACCCTAACTCGAAGAGTTCTTGACGTCCTTTATCCACACAACGGGTCACAATCCTCCTCTCATGACAACTGCATCCACCGGAGGATGCCACGGTACGACAGTACCAACCAAACCCAAGAAAAACCCATTAAAATCTTGGAGAAAACATGGTATAATTATGGAAAAGAGGATAGGAGAAGATGAACCCCAAAAGAACGACAATACAACATACCTTATATCGAAGATTGATCGACACGGCTCAGTTGCATCCAAAACAAAGCAGAACCAATCCTATGAATAAAGATTGATTTTGCAACTCCTACGGAAAGGATTCAAAGGTTTTAGTGCCTCTTAGTTGAGAACAAAGGAAAGAACAAGGGAGAATGATATCTCGTCCCTTTTTGAAGATTAAATGGGGCGACGGTCTAAGATCTGGTTAATTCTCCATTAAAAACGGATCGCATTAACCCACGTGGTTTGACCAAGTAAAACATTCCAAGCCTTAGGAATAATTAATATAGGATTTATGGCATTTTAAACGGCCTTAAGAGCCCTTAAAATAAGGATTTAAATGTATTTTACGTCAAAGGAAACGTCAAAAGGGGAAAACTGTAGGAATCTGGAAACACTGTTCACCCACTGTTACTATACATGAAACCAATCTGTGAAACCGATCTGTGAAACTGATCTGTGAAACTGATCTGTCAGACCGATCTGTGAAACCGATCTGTGAAACTAATCTGTGAAACCGATCTGTCAGACCGATCTGTGAAACCGATCTGTCACACCAATCTGTGAAACCGATCGGTCAGACCGATCTGTGAAACCGATCTGTCACACCGATCTGTGAAACTGATCTGTAAGACCGATCTGTGAAACCGATCTGTCACACCGATCTGTGAAACTGATCTTTCATACCGATCTGTGAAACCGATCTGTCACACCAATCTGTGAAACCGATCTATCAGACCGATCCGTGAAACCAATCTGTCACACCGATCTGTGAAACCGATCTGTCAGACCGATCTGTGAAACCGATCTGTCAGACTGATCTGTCAAACCGATCGGTGAGACCGATCTGTTACTGTTCATAAAACTGGAAACACTGTTCATAGAACTGGAAAAATTGGCAAAGTGTTGGGGATAAGTCCCCTTGACCTCCCGGAACACCTCCAATACCAAAATTCACAAAGTAATGGACCGGAGAGGTCCGGGCCATTACATTAGATACCTCTCAAAACATTCTCGTCCTCGAGAATTAAAAACCAACCCAGAAGAAAAGAGGGGTCCGAACAACCACCCCATAAGATACCTCTCAGGGGAAAAACATCATGAGTTGTTCGAAATATGGAACAAAACTACGACATCCGAGAGTATGGAAACAAACAATCCATATCCAAACAATTCAAACATAACATCACATCAAAGGTACATAAATAAAACATGAAAGGTCCAACCACAAAGAAAACATCATTACATGAAAGGAGTTAAACATTAAACAACTCTGGGTACTGAGCACGTATCTGTGACTCACGCTCCGAGGTACTCTCCTCCATGCCACCGTGTCGCCACAAGACACGAACTAAGGGGATAGAATGCCCACGCAACACCTTCTCCTTGTGGTCTTGGATCTCCATAGGTCGCTCCTCGAAGGTTGCATCATCGTCAACATCGATCTCTCCCCAATAGATAACATGAGATTCATCATGAAGATAACGACGGAGCTGCGATACATGGAAAACATCATGTATCCGACTCATCTGAGGGGGAAGTGCTACTCGATATGCCACAGCTCCAACACGAGCTAACACCTCGAAAGGCCCAACAAACCGGGGAGAAATTTTACTTCCACGACTAAACCTTCGCTGCCCACGATGGGGAGTCACCTTCAAAAACACATGATCCCCAACATTAAACTCTAACGGTATCCTTCTTTGATCAGCATATGATTTCTGACGATCCTGTGCTGTCTTCATCCTCTCACGAATCACCTGTACCATCTCTGTTGTATTCTGCACTAGTTCTGGTCCGAGAATTGCTGACTCTCCGACCCCAGTCCAGCACAATGGAGAACGGCATGGCCGGCCATACAAGGCTTCAAATGGCGCCATGCCGATGGTAGAGTTAAAACTATTATTGTAAGCGAACTCTACCAAGGGTAAGTGCTTTGTCCATGAACCTCCAAAATCAAGAACACAAGAGCGCAACATGTCTTCAAGAGTCTGGATTGTTCGTTCTGTCTGACCATCCATTTGAGGATGAAAAGCAGTGCTAAGGCATAATTGAGAACCAAAAGCATGCTGGAGACCTCTCCACACCCTAGAGGTAAAACGAGGATCTCGATCAGAAATGATCGTCTTAGGAACTCCGTGAAGCCTCACCACCTCCTCCAGATACTGCCTCGACATAACCTCCACTGAACTCGACTCCTTGATTGCTATGAAGTGGGCCGATTTAGTTAAACGATCCACTACCACCCATATAGCATCATGTCCTCCCGGAGCTCGAGGTAAACCTGTAACAAAGTCCATTGAGATGTCCTCCCACTTCCACTAAGGAATCTCTATGTGTTGGAGAAGACCACCAGGAACACGGTGTTCGGCCTTCACCTTCTGGAAGACTAAACATCGAGACACACATTCTGCAACTGTACGCTTTAGCCCAGGCCACCAAAACTGACTCCTCAAGGATCGGTACATCTTCGTTACACCAGGATGTACCGCCAAGGGTGAACTATGGAACTCTTGGAGAACCGTCTCGCGCATCGCCAAGGGAACAAAAAGCCTGTCATGATACAACACTTGGTGTTGTTCATCCTCCGACCAACCATCAGGGGCCTCCCCACAAACAACTCTGTCTCTCCAAACCTCCACCTCTAGATCACCCAACTGAGACTCTTCCACCTTCTGCATCAGAGATGACTGCACCGTCATCTGGAAAAACAACCTCTACCTCCAACCTCTTCTATATCAAGATGTAATGCTGACAGTTCTTCCATTACTCTCCAAGAATCACCAGATTCACGCACAACATCATTACGTGACTTTCGGCTCAGCGCATCAGCAATAACATTTCCCTTCCCAGGTGTATACGATATTTAGAAGTCGTATTCCTGCAAGAACTCCATCCACCGACGCTGCCTCAAGTTCAAGTCCCGCTGAGAGAAAACATACCTCAAACTCTTATGATCGGTGAAAACCACAAAGCGCTCGTCAATGAGGTAATGTCTCCACAACTTCAGCGCAAACACCATAGCTGCCAACTCAAGATCATGGGTGTCATAGTTGCGTTCATGGGGACACAATTGTCGGGACCCATAAGAAACAACTGACCTTTGTTGCATAAGTACACAGCCTAGCCCCAGATGTGACGCATCGCAGAAGACGTCAAACTGGACTCTCTCAGCTGGAAGACAAAGAACAGGAGCACTTACCAACTTCTCCTTTAGATATTAGAAAGCTTCCTGACACTTATCAGTCCATATGAATGCTTGATCCTTCTTGGTCAAAGCTGTCAGAGGAGTCGCAACTCGGGAGAAATTTGCTACGAACCTCCTGTAATAGCCTGCGAGACCAAGGAAACTTCGCACCTCTGACACTGTCTTGGGGGCTGCCCAAGACACTACTGCTTCTATCTTCGATGGATCCACAGCTACTCCCTGTTGGGACACAACATGCCCTAAGAAACGAACTTCTCGAGCCCAGAAATCACACTTGGACAACTTCCCAAACAACTGATGTTGGCGAAGAACTCCTAAAACGGCTCGTAGATGCTCTTCATGCTCTTCTTCAGATGTAGAGTACACAAGGATGTCATCGATGAAAACCACAAAAAACTTGTCCAGGAATTCACGGAACACAGCATTCATCAACCCCATGAAAACAGCTAGAGCATTCGTCACGCCGAATGGCATTACAACAAACTCATAATGCCCATGATGACAACAGAAAGTAGTCTTCGGGATATCCTCATCCTTTACACGCATCTGATGATATCCTGACCACAAGTCGATCTTTGAGGACCAACTTGCTGTTGGCTCGGAGAAAAACGGGGAAGGATGGCAAGAGGGGGGGTGAATTGCCTTTTAAAAAAGATTAACAAATTAAAATCAAAGTAAAGAATGCAGCGGAAATAAAGAAGGAAATCACACAAGAAATTGATATCGGAGTTCGGCCAAAACCCGGCCTACGTCTCCGCTCCCAACTCAACCGTTGAGAGATTCCTACCGCTTGCTTTTCAATGGTTTTAGCAAGAAACCCACTAGGCTTTGAGGTAGCACTAGGACCTATTACAGCTTGCTTTTGATGGTTGAGCAAGAACCCACTTGCTTTTAATGGTTTAGCAAGAACCCACTATCCTTCTTACAGGTGAAGGATAGCTCACCTATGTCTCAAGCTATTTAAAGGAAAGCTTGACAACCTTTTCACACCTTAATGGTGATGTGAAACCCAAAATAAAAAGGGGATGAGAAAAGGGTTTGGGGTTTGTAGGCACAAACCCAAATTTAAGCTCAAAATAAATAAAACAATAAAAACCGTAATTGGGAGAAGCCTTGGGCGCCTTTGATTGATTGGAGATCTTGAAGGCCGCTTCCAAGCTTCTTTGAAGGAGCTCCTTGGATGTGGAAGTTGTTGGAGCAAGGTGGGTTCCTTTGAGGAAGTCCGCTGGAGGTACGCCAAAGATGGAAAATGTGTACGGTGGCTTGGTAAATGATCTGGGTGGTGTTCGGGGCTTCCTTGGCCTTTATTTATAGGCATGGAACCCATTGGGGGCCTTCGGAGCTGTTGGAGAAGTCCTCGGAGCCGTTGGAGGCCAAAAGGGAGTTGACTGGTCAAAGCCAACAGCTAGTTTGACTGGGCTACCGGCTGGCCGGTACAGCTCCACCGGCTGGCCGGTGCCTTGAAAGTTTGAGAGAGCTTCTGCCCAGGAGCCATCGGCTGGCCGGTGAGAAGGCCACCGGCTGGCCGATGGTGAGACAGTAGGTCTCACTATTGAACCAGGATGCCACCGGCTGGCCGGTGACAGAGCCACCGGCTGACCGGTGGAACCTGGCAGTGGGCAATGCCTCTGCCAGGTCCACCGGCTGGCCGGTGGACTGAGTTTCAGTCCACTTGATGTTCTTTCTTGGGCCAATCCTTTGGCAATGAATTGCCTATCAACAAAAACACTTAAAACACAATTAGATAAACATGAAAGTGATTGTGATCATGAAAATTAAACAACGAGGGGATACGAGAGGTACAACAATCTCCCCCTATTTTGATGATCACAATCACCAAAACAATTAATGTAAAATACTGAAATTGAAAGGAAATGCTAAGCATGATGAAAAGGATTCTCCCCCAATCAATCAAGAAATTTCTCCCCCTTTGTGATTATCAAAATAGAATGGGGCATAAAACTTGATTGAGGGAAATAGGGTTGAAAAACAAGATAGGGATTTTAAATCAATTGAAATTTTTGAAATTTGAATTGAAAGTTTTGAATCAAAAATTGAAATGAGAAATTGACTAACAGTTTGAATTGAAAGTTTTGAAAAGAGAATTGAAATGAAAAATTTGAATTGAATATTTTGAAATGAAAAATTTTGATACCAAGTGTTGAAATTGAAAGTTGGAATCGAAAATTTTGAAATTGAAATCAAAAGGGCTTAATTTGAAATTGAAAGTTTGAATTGAAACAAAAAGCTTAAACAAACCTAACTCCCCCTAAATAAAAACAAAAAGTCATCGGGGAGAGGGATTTTGAAAAGAGACAATTTTAGGCCCGGAGAGACTCGCTAAGTGGGATTTTTCAATCCACACTTGCCTTGTAGCGGGTCTTCTCCTATAGAATTCATCCGAATAAAAAATCGATTTGGGCCTACCATACCGGGCGTTTTTGCAATTACATTCATATATCATGTGCCCGGGTTTTTTGCAATAGTTACAAAATTTAAAACTAGAGCTCCCCCTTACAAAAATAGTGGGTGCATGGGAGGAGGAAGCTATATTGGTGTAGCCAAGTCCATTGGTGGTTCTAGATACTCGTTGAGAACCTAAGAGTTTGGACAAATTTTGTTCACCTTGGGTGAACTTGGCTAAAGATTCCCTTAGGTCTTTTATGGTTGATTCCAAAGAATCAACATTGGGGAAATTTTGGATTTTTAGGGAGAGTTCCTCCTTCTCTTTGAGAAGTTGTTCTTTTTCGGAGGAAAGTTTTTTGAAATTCTTTTTCAAAGAAACAAATTTTGAAGAGAGTTCATGAAAACCATTTTCAAGTTGGTCTCTAGCGTGTGAGAGTTCTTCATAAGATAGATGATTAAATGAATTAGAAGAACTAGAGGAGGAAGAGGAGGAAGAGGAGGAAGATACCTCATGTTTTGCCATTAGGCATTTTTTACCTTGGTCACTCGAGGAGAAGGAGGAGAATGAAGAGGTGGAGCTATCACTCCATGTTGCCTTTAAAGCCTTCTTCTTTTTCTTCTTGGCCCTTTTCTTGTGAGGTGGGCAAACGGGCTTGATCTTTTCATCGGGTTCTTGCTTTTGATCGGATTCTTGCTTTGGAGCCTCTCTAGTACCTTCATAGGTTAGTTCTAAAAATTTCCAAAGATCGTAAGAAGTAGTGCAAGAAGAAATACTATTAAATACATTTTGTTCTAGCCCACAATGTAGAGCATTCATGGCTTTGCCATCAAGCTCGAAATTTGCAATGTCGGCGGGGGTCCATTTAGACTCATCGGGAGAAGAGAGCGTAAAACCATGCATAACAATTCTAAAAATAGGATAGCCAATACTTTTTAAAAAAGTGGTCATGTGGGTTTTCCAAAAAGAATAATCGGTTCCATCAAAGAATGGAGCACGATCCAAAGAAAAGCCTTCGGGAGATTGAGAGGAAGAAGCGGTAGAAGCCATCAAAAAATAGGATCTTTAATTTGAAACCGGTTAGGGAATTATTCAAATACTCCCTCTGATACCAATTGTTGGCTCGGAGAAAAACGGGGAAGGATGGCAAGAGGGGGGGTGAATTGCCTTTTAAAAAAGATTAACAAATTAAAATCAAAGTAAAGAATGCAGCGGAAATAAAGAAGGCAATCACACAAGAAATTGATATCAGAGTTCGGCCAAAACCCGGCCTACGTCTCCGCTCCCAACTCAACCGTTGAGAGATTCCTACCGCTTTCTTTTCAATGGTTTTAGCAAGAAACCCACTAGGCTTTGAGGTAGCACTAGGACCTATTACAGCTTGCTTTTGATGGTTTAGCAAGAACCCACTATCCTTCTTACAGGTGAAGGATAGCTCACCTATGTCTCAAGCTATTTAAAGGAAAGCTTGACAACCTTTTCACACCTTAATGGTGATGTGAAACTCAAAAGAAAAAGGGGATGAGAAAAGGGTTTGGGGTTTGTAGGCACAAACCCAAATTTAAGCTCAAAATAAATAAAACAATAAAAACCGTAATTGGGAGAAGCCTTGGGCGCCTTTGATTGATTGGAGATCTTGAAGGCCACTTCCAAGCTTCTTTGAAGGAGCTCCTTGGATGTGGAAGTTGTTGGAGCAAGGTGGGTTCCTTTGAGGAAGTCCGTCGGAGGTACGCCAAAGATGGAAAATGTGTACGGTGGCTTTGTAAATGATCCGGGTGGTGTCCGGGGCTTCCTTGGCCTTTATTTATAGGCATGGAACCCATTGGGGGCCTTCGGAGCCGTTGGAGAAGTCCTCGGAGCCGTTGGAGGCCAAAAGGGAGTTGACTGGTCAAAGCCAACGGCTAGTTTGACTGGGCTACCGGCTGGCCGGTACAGCTCCACCGGCTGGCCGGTGCCTTGAAAGTTTGAGAGAGCTTCTGCCCAGGAGCCACCGGCTGGCCGGTGAGAAGGCCACCGGCTGGCCGGTGGTGAGACAGTAGGTCTCACTATTGAACCAGGATGCCACCGGCTGGCCGGTGACAGAGCCACCGGCTGACCGGTGGAACCTGGCAGTGGGCAATGCCTCTGCCAGGTCCACCGGCTAGCCGGTGCTATCACACCGGTTGGCCGGTGGACTGAGTTTCAGTCCACTTGATGTTCTTTCTTGGGCCAATCCTTTGGCAATCAATTGCCTATCAACAAAAACACTTAAAACACAATTAGATAAACATGAAAGTGATTGTAATCATGAAAATTAAACCACGAGGGGATACGAGAGGTACAACACTTGCACCCTTCAGTTGATCGAATAGGTCATCAATCCGTGGAAGAGGATAGCGGTTCTTTATTGTAACTTTGTTTAATCGACGATAATCGACGCACAACCGCAAACTGCCGTCAGCCTTTTTCACAAACAAAACTGGTGCACCCCACGGTGACACACTTGGCTGAACAAAACCACACTGCAATAGACCATCGAGCTGTATACGTAGCTCTCGTAACTCAGTAGGGGCCATTCTATACGGAGACATAGATATAGGAGACTCTCCCGGCTGTAGCTCGATCCCAAACTTGATCTCTCGTCGAGGGGGTAAGGATACAACCTCTTCTGGAAAGACGTCAGGGTACTCCTCTACGACCCTAGGAAATTCCAACTGTTGAACCTCTGAAGAACTCAGCATCATCCTAGCCATCATGGATGATAAGGATGAAACTCGTCTATGGCTCATCCGAGGATCTCTCTCACCAACAAACACTACTTTCTCTCCATCTGCATCAAAGAAAACGACCTTCTTCCTGTAGCAATACACAATAGCCTGCACCGAATACAACCAATCCATGACGAGGATGACATCATATGGTTGTATTCGTAAACATAGGAAATCTCCCCAAGAGCGGTGCTGCCCCAACACTAGCTCATAGTCTCTACATACTTCAAACAAGCTAGCTCGACCTCCAACTGGCGTAGTCAACGCCAAGGTCACTGGAAGCCTCTCTACCTCAAGTCCCAAAGCGTGGACAAGGGTAGGGGATATAAAGGAGTGTGTCTCTCCTGAATCAAACAAGGCATACACCAAGGTAGAAAACAAGCAAAGGGTACCTTGGACGACGTCTGGCTCGCCTAGAGCTGGCAACGCTAGAGCATGAAGCTGACCACGACCACCTCCACGGCCTCTCTGACCCTGATGATGACCACCACCACGGCTGCGCTCTGCTCTCTGAGGATGGGGAGCGTCATGGGGCTATCCTCTGCCTGCTCCATCTACCCTCTGGTGATCTAAAGCTGGTGTAACCTGCTGCTGCTGCCTCGGCTGGAACTGCCTCAACGGAGGAACCTGGAGTGGAGCGCCTGGTGCACGATGACTGCTCTAAAAATTCGGGCACTCCCGCTGCTGATGACCATGACCACCACAAGAAAAACAAGCGCTTGATCCCTTGGCATAGGCCTGAGAGTTGCTGCCTCCGGAGAAACGAGATGGGAAGGGATGGGACCTACCCCCAGGTGAACGGAAACTCTTCTATCCTGAAAACCGGGAACCCCGGACCACAGCTCTGCTTCGTGAGGAATCATGAAGATTCTCCTCTCGTGATGATCTGGTCCTGGTCAAAGTCCTCTCAACAACCTCTTCCCTCGCCATCACCTCAAGATATGTCTTCAGCATAAATGGGGTGACCTGGCGCTGGATCTCTGGACGCAAAGCCTCCTCAAAATGCCTCGCCCTGGCCTCACCATCTGGTAACAGGTTTGAAGTATATCGTAGAAGGTTCCTGAAACGGATTCCAAACTCTCGAACACTGGAGCTCCCCTATCGAAGGGTGAGAAGCTCCTGGCGACTAGACGCCTTCGCAGCCGAAGAAAGAAACTTGACTCTAAACCTGTATCGAAACTCCTCCCATGAGATCACTGACTCCTCATGATCCCCGAGGAACAAGAACCACCACTGTCTCGCTGCTCCACACAACATCGTCACAACCAAGGACACCCAGTGTTCCTTCCGAGCACGAATCGAACTGAAGCCTATCTCGACCTCCTCCAACCAGTCTTCTGTGACTGCATCTGAAACGGAGCCCTCATACTTCTGTAGACTCTGGCGCTGAAACTCTCGGAGTGTCTTCCTCCAAGTGTCATCGTCGTCAACCTCTACCCGGCGGCGATCTGCTGGAACAGCCTGCTGGGCACCTTCGGCACAAACCTGACGAGGACGTCGACCTGGAGCCATACCTATAAAATAACAACCGTTAGAGCTCCTAAGCCTGGAATATGGAAGACTCAACATTAATTAATTAATTATTTTGTTTTATTAATTTTAGGTTAGCTATCCCAAGGTCTACCCATTCAAACACAGGCGCAAAGAATAATGATGCATGATCCTTTCCTAGGTCTCTACCCTGCAACCAGTATCACTTTGTTTAGTAGCCATCGTAAACTTAAAGGTCCGTGCAACAGATCATAGGGGGCCCTAAATGCCTATGTCTTTGCCGGTCTCCAGTGTTTACCCCACTTTCTAAACATGAATGACACTGTTGCCCTACCATCCCATGCATCCTCACCTGTGCCTAACTCCAAACTCCATCCTATCCCTCAACCAGACCTTTGATACCACTCTGTCACGACCCCCTCCCCACAAAGTATACCCCTCCTGGGCCGGCAATGTGAAAAGGGAGATAATGACCCCCGAGTCCCGCCTCCAGTAGGCCCCGGGTTGGCGACTAACACCGAGGGTATAATAACATACAAATGGGAGGCATTACCCTCTAAGAGAACACATGCAGAAGAGAGAGATAGAATAGACTCCAATCAACTCCAACTTAGAACTGAGATATAAAAGGAAACCAAGTACATATATGAAATGTCATGCAAAAGTACTACAAATGAAAGGGAAAACTAAAAGTACACAAAAGAAAGAAAAACAGCAACGACCATGAGCCCGAACAACTCATGCTCCAACCACAAGTTAGTAGTAACCCGCTTGATCTCCAACCTGCTCCAAGTGACCTGAAAACAGTTTATAGATACATAGGGTGAGTATAACAGTATACTCAGTAGGATCCTCCCCAAGCCTCTCGTGCAAAAGTAAAGAAAGCATGCTAAAGCCCAGTGAACAACAAGTGAAACTAACTCGTCACCTAAACACGTATACTATGTTCCCAACCTCACCATGGCTACTCTCACCAAGTAATGCATACAAGAATATAGCATATAGTATATAATATCAAGGGTACCCCGCTACTACTTCCCCACTGGTTTGCCGCTTTTCCCCAACGACATACGTCTTGTGCATCTCTCTCCAAAGGCTTGCCTACAGACACCTGGGCTAAGCTCCACAATCTGCACCTCGTGCACCACATAGGCTTGCCCGCAGACACCTGGGCAAAGCACCACGCCGTCCTCACAACCAAAGGTAACCAGGTAGTTTCCGGGAGCCACCACAGCTCGCATAATGTGTATCATACGTCGGGTATAATACCTCAAGCCATTACAGCCCATACTCCGAGTAAGGATCCTCAAGCCATCATAGCCTATACACGTTACACCTATAGTAGTCCATAGGATACTATATCCAGAATATATGTGTGTGAATAACCACAAGCCATTACAGCCCTCTACACACATATATGGGGTAACTAACCGTTGTGCCTCATGGCACAAGTATCTACCAAGAGAAGAGAGCGGGGCCAAAGGGGGTAGTCATCCATTCGACCTCCCATCAGAATGTTGGGGAAAACACACCCCCCCCCAGGGCTCAAAATCCCCGGGGTGTCAGTTGCCCTTACCGACAGGGTGGAGTAGCGTATAGAAACACAAAAAGTACAGAATATATAAGTAACTCACATCCACACTATGGGCATTACCTAGTCTTAGATACAACTACAGCTAACGTCTCTCAGACTCCAGGCTGCTACTTCTAAGACTAGGTATCCTATAAGCACACAAACATTTGAAGAGATTTATTAGATTACCCCATTCTCATTTTATCAGTTCCACTGTACATTAATTAATTATTTAAAAATTAATTAAGAATGAACAATTCCACATTAAACTGAATTGGCATCACATTCAAAAACAACTACTCCTTTTTAAGATTCACATCACCTTTAAATTCCAGCATCTCCATCCCCGTGGATTTTCACCATTTAATCAAACATTCATTACAGAATTACTTTTCCACATTCCCAGGCATTCTAGAAAATCATCCTATGCTTCTAAACACAAATGAGGCTCAACACGGTGAGTAGATATGCTACCTGTCGAGTCTTTGCCTCCTATAGAAAGAGCATATACCCATTCTCCCTTGGGAGGCTAAACACGGAAAGCACGTGGCATACCCCGCGCGTCTTCACCTCCTTCGGAAGAAGGGTAGCAAGACCAGCTGCCTTGAGCAGTGGAGAAAAGAAAATCAGATTAACATTCAAGAAAACCGCAAGCAACCAGCAACCACATCCATCCCATTCCATCACCCCTGGTGTCCTCCCTGACACCCACATGCATAAACTGATGCATCTTGCCACTCTAGGCGTCATCTGCTGCCATAACCACAAGGCCTCCATGCCTCCACATATCACAATAACCATCCAGGCTCACATCACAACACAAGAAGCAGGAAAAAAAACATCACATCATGGGCTCTTGACCCTTTAACAAACAAGAGGGTAACTCAGAACCCTTTTAGAAATTACCACATAATCTATTCTCTAATCCATATTGAATTAACATATTTGTTATTTGTAGGTTCCAATTATGGGATACCTAATCAGTAAGCTATCACAATTAAATAACCATGCTGACTTCCCTAATTTAATTATCCTCAAATTAGAACGACTACAACAACAGCAATAACCAGATTAATTTACATGCCTCTTTATCTTTAGCCAATTAATTAACAATTAATTCCGGCTTTACGTTCGTTATCAATTTCTATCATGAACAAACAACAAATCAAAGAAAACATAGATATCACTATATCTAGGAAAACATGAGGCAAACCGTTATCACGGTATAAAGCAACAACATGCGATCAACCAATTCTCTTAATCCGGTTCAAGTATTTAATTAGGTCAATTTCATTGTGATCCAAAGGGATAAATCATGCTAATTCTACGATTGCACATATACAATTAGAGAAGCCATGAATCCCCTACCTCGAAGAGTTCTTGACGTCCTTTATCCACACAACGGGTCACAATCCTCCTCTCACGACAATTGCATCCACCAGAGGATGCCACGGTACGACAGTACCAACCAAACCCAAGAAAAACCCATTAGAATCATGGAGAAAACATGGTATAATTATGGAAAAGATGATAGGAGAAGATGAACCCCAAAAGAACGATGATACAACATACCTTATATCGAAGATTGATCGACACGGCTCAGTTGCATCCAAAACAGAGCAGAACCAATCCTAGGAGTAAAGATTGATTGTGCAACTCCTACGGAAAGGATTGAAAGGTTCTAGTGCCTCTTAGTTGAGAACAAAGGAAAGAACAAGGGAGAATGATATCTCGTCCCTTTTTGAAGATTAAATGGGGCGATGGTCTAAGATCCGGTTAATTATCCATTAAAAACGGATCGCATTAACCCACGCGGTTTGACCAAGTAAAACATTCCAAGCCTTAGGAATAATTAATATAGGATTTATGGAATTTTAAACGGCCTTAAGAGCCCTTAAAATAAGGCTTTAAATGTATTTTACGTCAAAGGAAACGTCAAAAGGGGAAAAACTGTAGGAATCTGGAAACACTGTTCACCCACTGTTACTGTACATGAAACCGATCTGTGAAACCGATCTGTGAAACCGATCTGTGAAATTGATCTGTCAGATTGATCTGTGAAACCGATCTGTGAAACCGATCTGTGAAATTGATCTGTGAAACCGATCTGTGAAACCGATCTGTGAAACCGATCTGTCAGACCGATCTGTGAAACCGATCTGTCACACCGATCTGTGAAACCGATCGGTCAGACCGATCTGTGAAACTGATCTGTGAAACCGATCTGTCAGACCGATCTGTGAAACCGATCTGTCACACCGATCTGTGAAACCGATCGGTCAGACCGATCTGTGAAACCGATCTGTCACACCGATCTGTGAAACTGATCTGTCAGACCGATCTGTGAAACCGATCTGTCACACCGATCTGTGAAACTGATCTGTCAGACCGATCTGTGAAACCGATCTGTCACACCGATCTGTGAAACCGATCTGTCAGACCGATCTATGAAACCGATCTGTCACACCGATCTGTGAAACCATTCTGTCAGACCGATCTGTGAAACCGATCTGTCAGACCGATCTGTTAGACCGATCGGTGAGACCGATCTGTTACTATTCATAAAACTGGAAACACTGTTCACAGAACTGGAAAAATTGGCAAAGTGTTGGGGATAATTCCCCTTGACCTCCCGGAACACCTCCAACACCAAAATTCACAAAGTAATGGACCGGAGAGGTCTGGGCCATTACAATAACTATGGGACTTCTTGTCTTTATTATACAATTAGAGTGTTATGAAATGAATGTAACATCAATAATATATAGATTATAGGACGAATTATACTTATCCAGGTGTGGATATGGGAGTTCATCACATGCTTATCACCACATGCCCACATGCCATTGCCTGCCGATATTTTACAGGTGTCCCCGCATGGACGTTGGTATGTTTTTCTTTCCTTAATATACGAAAATAAAATATATATAACTTTCTATTATGATATATAAGTATTAAAATTTTATCTATATGTGGATTAAGGCACATCGATATTCAGATTCTGACAGAATTGATGTCCACGCTTATAAACTTTTGTTGGATAGTCTTCGATTGGATAACATGTGTGGTTATTAATTATATAGTTAATTTATTATTCAGTACTATATATGTTATCATTTATTAATTTCCTATTAATTTTTTTTTATATTTATGGTTTCATGGATTCTATATGTTGATCCTATAATCAAGAGTCTCCCACCTCACTGAATGGTGACTCTTGCTTCTAGCTCATATGTTGGACCTATGATTCATTTTCAAATTGTTGAGTAGCATCAAGCCGATAGAGTTATGAGCTAGTTCGACTTCTATCAGCCTATTACCACACTTCCTAGACAGTTCCCATCACTTTATTCCCTAAAGATGTCTAGGAAGAAAGAATACAACTATGTGCAATATCATGAACACTATAATGAGATGTGGGATATATGACATCAGTCTCGATTATGAGGGGTGGGAATAGTATGTACAAATCTATTAGATTAGCTTAATTATGGGCCCTAGTATCAAATATCCCTAATGAAATATCTTACATGATATTGAACGAGCTATTATGAGTTTTTAATAATTATTCCTTCCACTTTTGAATAGTTTTTTTTATTAACTTTAGTTAAATGCTTAATTTGTTTCTATAGGATGCTTGTATTGCCCAACTCATTCATATATCTGATCCAACTGTGGGAGGCACATTTGACCAGAATTATTTATATAGAAGTGACAGAGCTTCTTAATTTGATTGACAAGATTTATCATGGGTTTTTCTTTGATGTTCCAGATGATGCGGATGGTGCTTAGCCTGATATAGATGGCTCGAGGGTGATGAGCCTAAT
Organism: Viscum album; assembly: GCA_963277665.1. Taxonomy (NCBI): domain Eukaryota; kingdom Viridiplantae; phylum Streptophyta; class Magnoliopsida; order Santalales; family Viscaceae; genus Viscum; species Viscum album. Next base: position 912,529,915 of record OY728164.1, on the reverse strand, counting down.
ATGTATGTAGATGTGGCACAAGAGGAGGATGTTTATCATGATCAACCAGATGATCCTCCACATGAAATTGCATGTGATCCACAACCACAACCAAAACTATAGCTAGAGGTATAAGAACATGGACAAACATAGCCACAGTCATAGCCACAACCATAGGTTATTCATCCAGAGGTCCCCAGCGCATCACAGTTTGTTAGTGTGTCATATTTTTCGGTAGTGATAGAGGATAACTGGTCTATGTTGTGGTCTTTATTTACCTCTAATATGTAGATATTTTCTACACTTCAACCATTTTATTCACATGTGTAACGTCTCGGCCCAACATACCACTAAACCAGTAGCCAGACCGATCGCCCCATGGCCTCAAGTGTGCCTCCCTATACACCAGTGACTATCGACTATCAACGAGGGTCTAATGGTGGTATGGTGGGGAGACTATACCATCCAGAGTAGAGTAGCTCATTGGTATATCAGAAAGTAAATAAAATGCATAAGCGGAAGCAGTATAATAAAAGAAATACAACAGAGTAGCGGGAGACAAATTCAATGACTCAATAAAATTAAATAGCCAACACCAATACATATAATGATGTATACATGTCTGGGTGATACTACAACAAGAAGTACAATACAAATTAAAGAAAAAATACCAAGGGATATTCCATGAACATCCTGAGTACTAACTCAGTCTTGTGAGCCTTATCTCCCAAGTAAAATGCACAACATAAGCAAATAGTGCAAGGACTTGAAAACATGAATATATGATTGGGCACCCCAGTGTAATGGCGGCCCGAGTAGGGTGTGAGATATAATCTCAGTAGGCCACCACCAATGGTGTCTGGATCAATCCAGTTCACGCGCTATAAAATGAACAATGATCCAAATTAAATAAATAGAAGATGATAAATAAATAATTAATTAATTAAAACTTCAGTTCGGGTACCTAAATGGATACTCGACCGATTCTACTTGCTTTGGCCTAAGCCGAATGTATGAATTGATAGAACATGTAAAGGAAATATGGTATATAAATGGAATCATATATATGAAGCAACAAAAGTGGGTCGACCCCAAGCTTGTGCTTCATCTTGGTATTCACACCCATAGGACGTCATTTAATCATTTCTAGATCACCTTGTGATCATATAAACGATAATAATAAATAAAGCACCACAAGTAATCCATACAAGGTATCTTTCAAATCCAATAATGGTGACCTGATCCCGTCCATGGAGATCCATAATGGAATCCCCTGGGTCGCTACAAATTCACTCATAATAACCAATACCAATGAGTTCATCTGAGGTGACCTGTATAGGAATACCTTGTATCACTCAAGGTATGGTAACTCTGAATTCGTACCAAGTATCTCACATAGGGGACTGGGTTTCTCTAGAGGCATGGCATGGCCATCTTGTCAATGAGTTTTCCCACGATTGCTCCCCTAGGGAACCAGTGTCACTCAAGAGTATAGAAATCCGCCTGAAGAGCTTGTCCAAGGAAAATCCAAAGGATCGTTCCTGGTGTGGCAATTCATACCAAGCCAAGAACAGTGAGTCCATCCACGATATCCTTAAGTCAGAACCTGTGTTGTCTCCCAGTTTGTAAGCAGTCAAGCAAAGCAACCAAAATCACAGGTCGATATGTAATCAAGTAAACAGGTTATCCCAAAAATTTAATCCAAGCCAAAAATATGGAATAAGGTAATAAACAGAAATCATTAAGTACAACACAAGCACTAGGCTATAAGGCATACACATACGGCCCTTTCCAATTGAAGACAACACATCTCATTGAGGGGTTTTATTAGAAAAAATGACATTTTTATTCAACAATATATTTCATTCAATTTAAATAACTCAATTTCATCACAAGGCATAAGATATATAGTACGTGGAACAAAGAAAGATTGGATAGAAAGACATAAGGAAGGCATTATCATAATGCATAGCCAAAAGGTCACGAGTATAGTGCATAAGCATTCAATAACAGGCATAAGATATAAACATAAAACCTAAGGCAATGCAATAGTATCATTTAACTAAATTAATCATATTTATTTCATTTAAAAAGATCAACAATGGCATAAAGCAAGGATCATAACCAAAGGGGGATAACTCATGGTCAACATTATATTTTAATTCAATTCATTAATATAAGGCATTTATTAAAGATGCAACTCCCCCTCAAGGGTGTTCAAACAAGTCAAGAATCAAGGGCATTGGGTCTCAAATGAGGAACCAAGCCCAACGAAGTGGTAAGAGCCAAGGCGATCACCCAAAGTGGTGATTCTCCGCACCCTAGGGTCATATCGCACACAGTGGCATACTCAATTTAATTTATTTGACAAAAGGTAGGCATACCCAGAAGATTCTGGCGTGCGGAACCACAGTGCACCATATGAAAAGCAACAAAACTTGCAAGAAAGAACTATACCACCAACCTCATACCAAGGACGACTTACACGTCTGATATAAAGCTTTGATTTGGTTTGGTTTGAGAGAAATCAAAGAAATGAACATTCATCCTGTAAATAGGGAAAATGATCTCACACCAAAATAGTGCAACAGATCGGGGGAAAACTGAAATAGGAAGTAAGAGGAATATAGAGCTCACCGAGAGGAATCCATAGGGAATGAAGGTGCTCAATTCCGACAACGAATGGAGGAGATCTTTCCATGCCTAGGTTAGGCATCAGAGGAGCCCCACACATGAGGGAGGAGGAGACGCTCGTTGGAGAAAAGGAGGAAGGAGGGAAGAAAGGGATTATAATAAAAGGGGTTATTAAGTGTAGAATGGTAAATTCACCATTAAAATAGAGTCACACAGTTGGCTAAACCGTGCGCCAACCATGCGGCTCCTGCTGCTCAAGAGCCACATCGTCCCATGGTTTGAATAATTATGCGCCAACTGTGCGATGAAAAGTTCACGCACACTACTTAAATGGTACTAAGTGTGCGGGATGAGCGCACGGTTTGCGAAACCCTGCACAACCCATGGGGTTCACTACTGCTCACTTGCAGTAGGCACACAGTTTGTAGTGGTGGCCCGCATAGTTTCAAACAAACTGTGCGCCCTTTCCAGTTCACCTAAACATTGAGTTTTCGGGCCCTGACACCCTTGAAACTCAACAAGACTCCTGGGGGATCCCTCAGGCTTTTAACCAAGTCTAAAAACAACACATTGAAGTGTTCCCACTCTTGGAATTCTATTCTGAAGCTTGGTTTACAAAACGGATCATCCACCAATCGACAAAATTCATATTCCTTAGAAATTTCATCCAGTCCAAAAACACGGAACGCTAAAACATGTTTGGGAAAGTTCTGATCACTAGCCATTATCTTTAGAGCTAAGATAGAGTATGAGCGAGGTGACTCTATATCTACTGTCTATCACATAGGATGATGTAGAGGTAGGTGTTGGAGATGCTGCACAGGTGGTGCGTATGCTATAACATAAACATAAGCAGACACGACGTGACCGCTTTATCTATGCTTCTAGTTGTGGTATGGAGAAGCACCCGTGACACAGATGTGGATTATACTAATACATATTAAATATTTTTAAAATCATTTCTTATACAATATTTAAAAACCTACTAGTATATTATAATTTGTTAAATAAAACAAAGAATTCATATAATTGGAAATTCATTCAAATATTTCTGAACGATTTTAGAAATATTAATATTAATAATTACATTGATAATAATAATAATAACTATTTGTTAATTATATTAACAATTTTTAGTATTATTGTCCATATTATGTATAATAAATAATTATATTAAATTCATTATCAAATATTAATAGTATTATTATTTTGAATTCTATAATTATTATTAATATTAATAATAAATATAATTTTATTTATTATATAAGTATTTAATTAATAATACTCCATAATATATTAAAAATAATTTAATTATGAACTCGTAAATACATTATTCACGACAAATTATTTTATTTAAGTTATTAAACAATAATTATTACTTATAACTCTACTAATTATATTAATAACATAAAAATATATTATTAATTAATAATAAAAAATACAATCGATAATTAAAAAACATCTCACCTATTTATAAATTACTAATAATTATATCAACAAAAAAATTCACAGTGATTTATACATAAAAATTTAGAAATATTAGTTATACATTTAACTAATTAATAAAATAATAATATAAAATTAATTCATAATAAATAATGCAATTGATAATTAATAACTGAGAATCCGTTCCAAATAGATATAAAAATTATATCTCAAAGAAAAGCAACCGAGTTCGCGTCACCGTCCTCCGCGCCGGTTGCCGAGTTCGCGTCACCGTCCTCCGTCCGCCTGTTCGTCAAGACCGTCACCGGTCGAAGTCTCGCCCCCCGCTGGCTGCCGAGTTCGCGTCACCGTCCAGACGACCCTGCGTCGTTCTCTGTCCGCCAGTTCGCCAGGACAGCCGTCGAACGCCTGAGCCGGTCATCCCCCGTCACCTTCTCGGGAGAACGCGCCTCCTTCTCGCAGTCGCCTCCCGAGATCGCAACCAGCCCCTGTCACCTTTCCTCACCCGTCGAGACTCCATATCCACCTTTCCTCTATTCCATTATCAATCAAGAGGGACGCACCCCTTTTAGTTTTGCGTCCGCAGAAGGTGACCACATTGTTTTGCTTCAATCCATTCCCCTTCACCAAGCTCTCTGTTTGCTCTCTGTTTCCATACTAGAATGGTATGGGAATAGCACCAAATGCTATGCGTTTGCAAAGGATTGGAGGGTAAAGGAGAATGGATTGAATCATAAAGATGTCATCACCTTCTACAGATACAAAACTAAAAACAGTACGTCTCTCTTGATTCATCATGGAAGAGAATGAAATCGGCGCTGTCCTTGTCCTCCTATACCGGAGGCAAAATGCGCGGCCAAATCCTTTGGTGGTGTCGCCCTTAAATCTTGAAGAGGAGCCTTCGGGTAGGTTACTATTGGTGATCCCCACACATAGTTTTCGCTTCTTGATTGCCTTTGCCGCGGCCTTAATCAGTATCGTTTCTCCCCCACCACACTTATCGCTTCTTCATTGGCCTGTGCCGCGGGCTGTTTAAATCCAACGATTTTGACGGAGTTCCCGAAAACGAGGATCATGCCGAGATTTTGCTTCCCCGTTTAGGGTACGTTATTTTAATGAAATTACAGCTGAATTCACTAAGCAGCGGACTTCCATTAAATGAGATTTCTGTCATATAATACCAACGTTGACTCTATATTTTAAATTTTATCTAAATTTAAGTAATGATAACTAATAATTCCTTTCATTTAATAACGATGAATTGAAAATATATTAATATTAAATGTATTGAAAAATGTTCTCTCTTCAATGCCATATAAAAGTTCAAATAAAAATACAAAAAAAGACATTTGTTGCAAAATAACTAATGAAATAAAATCATATAAATTTGTTGACAGAATAAAATATTAACATTTTTATATAAAATGAAAACAACAATTTTGTGTTTAATTTTTTATGAAAATTCAAATAAAATTAATATATATATATATAAGAAAACCACATGTTATATGTTTTGTTTTTATGACATAAAACATTATACATAAAAAATAATTAAAAATACAAAAACAATTAAGAACTATCAACATATGTTAAAGAACACATGTTTCCAATAATGCGTATAAATACTTAAAGATGAGGTAATAAAGAACACAATCATCAACAGGAGGGTCCACTGACATACCTCCTTGATCAACTACATCAACAGGAGGGTCCACTGCCACTTCCTCTACAGAATCTTCAACTACTGCCAATGCAATTCCAGCTTCAATCGAATCAGCAACCTCTTCATCTACACTTTCTACCATTTCTGTATGTCCTATCAGAGGACCGAGACTTAGACATTCTTCTTCACTTTCACAAGCAGCTGTCTCAAAGTCACCATGACTAGATTTAGTGTCATCTTCCTCCTCTGAGATCTCTCTAATGTCTCTTAAGACATTTTGATCTCCTTCTTCCTCACTAGTTTCTTCATCATCATTGTCCCTTAGGACAGTCTCTCTTCTAGGTAGTCTTTTTGGTGGGCTAGGCTCACCAAAAGATACAAATATTGGCATGAGGAAGGACAGAATCACTCCTGTCATCTATAGGAGAATCCTCTCTGACTTGCATAACAGCAACCTCTTCTTCTTCATCTGAGTATGCAGGTTCCACTTCATTAGGCTTCAGACCAGGGTCTCTCTTATCCTTAGGCCTAGTAGGATGAGTAACTGGGTTGAATTCCTCATATAGTTTAGCCTCATCATTTACCCATCTTCTTTGCTAAGGGTTCCAGCTGATCTTCATAAACTTGCAAATCATCTTGGTGATGCAGAAATTGTCCCTTACAACAACTATTTCCTCCTTATTTCCAACAACTCCTTTCACTTTCAACATTAAGGACATCGATCTGGCATGAAACAAAGCATTGGACTTGGAACTGGGCTTTGTTATATCCTCTAATTGAATCATTAGAAATCTACACAAATTTATCTTCTGTCCATGCTGCAATAGATACAAAAGAAACACATCTTGATATTTCAACGTAGCAAAGTCCCCTCTCCTGGGACTCCAAACATGCTGAAGAAACTTAAACAGCAACCTGTTTTCTTCTTCCATTTCAGCAGCAATCACTTTCATATGGATCCCATTCCCTGTCAGTTCAGCCAAAGCTTCTTCATAACAAAAGAACTCACTAGTGGGAGGTACCACTCCTGAGTAGTAATCAAAAATCCCTTCATGTGGCACTCTTAAACAGTCATCCCATTCAACAGAGGAAAAGCTCACACTTACCCCATTTACCTTTGAAGACATTCTATTCTCATCCTCAGACTGCTCAAACTTTAGAGACTCATAGAACTCCTTCACTAGCTTCGGGTAATAGGGTCCATTATTATTAGCAAAGCATTCGACCCAGTCCCGAGCTTTAAGTGCCTTCAACACTAAAGACCTGATCAACATCAGCCATTCCGAGCTTAGTTCCTTCTCAACCACGATTTCCCTCTTCGAAAAATGTGGGTTGATTAGCTTTTCCACTACCTGGATTCCATTACTTGACCTAGCTTGAGGTCTCTTAGGATTTGGCACATCTCACTCATCACTGACCAACGGTCTCTTCAGTCTTGTCATTTTAATCTGGAGCGGTTCGAGGGTTTCAGCAGAAGGTGGAGTTCTAAGATTAGGGAGCAAGAGGTTCGGGAGAGAGTAAAAGTGGATCGAAATGTAGTTTGTACTTTAATTTTATCATTTAGGGATCGAAAAACAAATCAAGTAAAAGAAATAAGTAATACTAAAAACGTTTCAGATTCTGGCAGAAAAACGCGAAGTCTTGGAAAAGTAGACTATCGGTAAGGTGACAATGGTGAGGTTCCTAATGGCGAGGTCTAACAGTGAGGTTCCTAACGGGGAGGTCCAACGGTGTGGTTCCTAACTGTGAGATCCAATGGTGAGGTTCATAATGGCAAGGTCCAACAGTGAGGTTCTTAACGGTGAGGTCCAACGATAAGGTTCCTAACGGTGAGGTCCGACGGTGAGGTTCCTAATGGTGAGGTCCAATGGTGAGGTTCCTAACTTAACAGTTTATCATACCTAACTCATGTTTAATGTAATTTAACCCCTTATAATTCAAAGGCTTTGTGAATATATCAGCCAATTGATGTTCAGTGCCAATGAATTCAAGAGTGATATCACCTCTTTGATAATGGTCTCTCAAGAAGTGATGTCTCACAACAATGTGCTTTTTCCTAGCATGAGATACTATATTTTTAGAGATGTTAATAGCACTTGTATTATCACAGTTTATAGAGACATGTTTGAATTGATATCCATAGTCTAGTAAAGTGTGTTTCATCCATAGAATTTGAGCACAACAACTATCAGCAGCTATATATTCAGCTTCGGTGGTAGATAATGCAACAGAATTCTGTTTCTTACTACACCATGATACTAGTGACTTTCCCAAAATGTGACATGTTCCAGTGGTACTCTTTCTATCTAACTTACAACCAGAAAAGTCAGCATCCGAATAACTTGTTAAATCAAATTATTTTCCTCTTAGATAAAATAATCATAAGTTTGTAGTATACATGAGATATTTAAAAACCCTTTTAACATCATTTAAATGAGACTCTTTGGGATTGTCTTGAAAGCGAGCACACATGCATACACTGAACATAATATCAGTTCTGCTAGCAGTAAGATAGAGCAGACTCCCAATCATACCTCTGTAATTTGTTTGATCCACTGGTTTACCAGTTTCATCAGCATCCAACTTACAGGTGGTACTCATAGGTGTATCAATACCTTTATTGTCATCCAAGTCAAAAATTTTCAAAATATCCTTTGTATATTTACTCTAATTTAAAATAATACCATTTTTATTTTGAAAAATTTGAAATCCAAGAAAAAATTTAAGTCCCCCCATTAAACTCATTTCAAATTCATCTTGCATCATTTTTGAGAAATCATTACATAAATAATTTTTAGAGGATCAAAAAATAATGTCATCTACATAAATATATACTATTAAAAAATCTTTAAAAAATCTTTTTAAAAAGAGTAGGATCCTCTATTCCTCTAGTAAAACCTTTTGAAATAAGAAAAGAACTAAGTCTATCATACCAAGCTCTTGGAGCTTATCTTAGACCATATAGAGCTTTAGAAAGTTTAAATACATGATTTGAAAAATGGGGATTTGTAAAACCAGGAGGTTGTTCAACAAATACATCCTCAACTATGTACCCATTTAGAAATTCACTTTTGAAATCCATTTGATAAAGTTTGAAATTCAGATGAGCTTCATAAGCAAGTAGTATCCTAATGACTTCTAGTCTAGCTATAGGTGAAAAGGTTTCCTCATAGTCTATTCCTTCTTCTTGACTATATCTTTGTGCAACTAGTCTATCCTTGTTTCTAACTATGTTTTCAGATACATCAACCTTATTTCTAAACACCTATTTAGTGCTTATGGTCAAAGTATCTTTAGGTCTTTCTACTAATTCCCAGACCTTGTTTCTTTTAAACTGATTTAATTCTTCTTACATAACTATCACCCAAAATTCATCATTGATTTCATAATTGATATTTTTAGGTTCATGTTGTGAAAGAAATGTTTGATGTTCAACCTGGTTTCTCAGAGAAGCTCTAGTTTGTGTTCCTCTGTTTAGATTACCTACTACAACATCTAAAGAACGATTCTTGAGATTTCTAATACCTCTAGGAAGAGTTGAACTAGACTCCTCATGGTTGTCTATAGTTTCAAATTCACCAAGCTCAAATTCTAGAAAATTTCTAGAATTGATGAGCACATTTTTCTTTTAATAGCTGAGCACATTTTTCTTTCTCAACATCCAGATCAAACTTATAATTAGCATTTACAGTATGTTGTCATTTTAATAATTTATATTTATCCTTGAGTTCATTAAAGGTGTCCTCCATCATTGCACAATATTCAAATAGTTCATCCTTAGTCATATTCTCATCATTATTTGATTCACTTTCATTCCCAGAATAATAAGAATTATGTATAGGAGAATTGGGTGTTACCTTAGAATTTTCTATCATGAAACACATGTTTGCATGTTTGTTCTTCTCAATATCAGAAGAGTTAGATCCACTAGAGATATCTTCTGAAGCACTCCAAGTAGCTTTCATACCCTTTTATCCCTTGACCTTGTCTTCATATTTCCTTTTAAAATTCATCTTTGGGCAATCAACCTTCACATGGCCTTTTTGTTTACACTCATAACGGACTATTTCATTTGCGTTTTCATTCCATTTTCTATTCTTTTTTCCACTATCCTTTACTATCATACCTTCCTTTATAGTTTGATTTTCTAAATAACTTCTTCTTACAGTATAATTTCTTGAATCTCTTAGCAAGATGAGCCATCTCATCATCACTGTCAGAGTCTAATTCTTCACTGGTGGAAGTGCCTACAGGAGTATGAACTTTTTCTTTATCTTTTCTCTTTGAGGTAGTAGTCTTGAATGCTACAAATTTATTTCTTGGTTCTTCATATACTTCTTGTTTTACCTTAACCTCTTCTTCGTACATCATATTTTTTCCAATTAGTTCCTTCACTGGTAGCTTGCCTATGTCACAGGATTCTCAGATAGAAACAAAAGTTCCTCTCCATCTGTCAAGTAGGCATCGAAGAAACCTCATAATCTGATCCTTGTTGTCTACTGGTTTCCCAAGTAGACTCATGGTGTTTACTATTTCATTGAACCTGAGATAAATTTCAGATATAAGTTCATCAAGCTTCATTTTAAAATTATCATATATAATAATATAATTATTTAATCTCATTTCTTTAACATTGGTTGTTCCCTCATGAGAAATAGCCAAAGTATCCCAAATTTCATATGTAGTTTTACAGGCAGATATTTTATTGAATTCTTCATCACCTAGAGAAAAGTACAATGCATTTATTTCCTTATAGTCATTGTTATATGTAACTTTAGTCAACTGAGACCATGTGTCCCTACCAGTAAGAGGCAAAGCATGTTGTTCTTCAATTGTGTCCCAAATTTTAGGACCCATGATTTCTAGATACATTTTCATTTTTAATTTCCATTGAGTATAGTTATTACCATTAAAGAAAGGTGGTTTATTAGTAGCAGCACCCTCAACTCTGTTATCCATTGTTAATTATAATTTTAAAGAACTGAAAATTTAGATATGACAGAAATTTTAAGATCTTTAAGATACAACTAAAATCACAGTTGAAAATAATTTAACAACTTGCACAATAGTTCAGATAGTAGAAATAAAAATATCCTCTGATACCAAATGTTGGTCGGAGTGGAATCTCAAGAGGGGGTAAATTGAGTTCCTACTTAAAATTTCTGTTAAAAACTTTATGCTTAAGAATCCCCAATTTTGAAATGGCCCAGTTAATAAAGGTAGTAGAGATATAAATGTTTAGTTGGTCAACAAGTTTCTAAAAGGGTGATTAGACCTCAGTTGAATCAGTGTAAAACACTTCTTCAACTTTTGAAACAATTTTACTGAATTAAACATACACACACACTAACCAGAACTAACTATCAAAGTCAATGCTAAACAGTTTTCTATTTTTGAAATTATAAGCAGCAAAAAATAGACAAAACATAGTATTAAAAAATATAGTACACAGTGCAGTTAAATAAGAGGTTTAGTCTCAAGCCGATACTTAATCCTCTCCACTTAGTGATCACCTGCCACCAAGCAGTTTATATAAATGATAAACTTGATACACAACCTGTATCGGTCTTTACAAAAATTTTTCACAAACTGTCCAGGGTTCACACCCTCTACCACATTTCTTCATGGGAAAAACAAAAAATATAGACCACACAGGGTCTCTTCCATAGTTGTACGTGGGAAAAAAAGTGTAAGTGAAGTTTGATGTGAGGATTTTCAGTATCCTCTAGTTTAAGAACAGAAGATAGTGTGTGTAACAGAAAAACCCACACACTTCTCAGAAATATAAAATAAAAAAAACACAGTAGGTCTAAGATTATAAGATTGAGTTTAGAAAGATCTATGTGTTTTCAGTTCAGCTATTGACTCCTTAGTGTGAAGAATTTGCGGTTAGAGTCTTTATTTGGAAGTTGTTCTCAAAATAGAGTGTTGCAACTCCAGGATCTAGCTTTCAGGAATTGAGTGTTCTGCTTCTTGTGTTGATCAAGAGTTGATGAAGCACAGAAGACAACATTTAATTTGTTCTCCCGAAATGATCTTCTTGAGACTCTTGGGTTCACAGCGTAAGTGCTCGAATGATTCTTCCTTATTCTCTTTGATCTAGCGAGTAAGTTCTTTCTCATGCATTCCTCTATTGTTTCATGCTTCTTCAGTGTATAGTCTCTTCCTCGGTCTTCTCTTTTATATTTGAGATTTGACAATAGGAATAAGTAAACCACGTGTGGTTCTCCTCGTACCTTATACTATCCTCATATATGGTCTCTTGATATGTCTACAATCAGCATTAATTAATGTCATAAGAATTAAATTTACCAAATATGACCGTTAGAATAATCTTAAGAATTTGACAAAGTATGGAAGGGTAAGCATCAGTAGACTGGTAACGGTAGCCTTCACAATGGTATGATTCAACAGTAGGTGTGCATCGGTAGCCTTTAACGATAGCCTTCAGCGGTAGCCTTTATCGGTAGCCTTCAGCGGTAGCCTTCATTGGTAGCCTTCAGCGGTAACCTTCTCAACAGTAACCTTCAGAGGTAACCTTCATCGATGACCTTCATCGGTGACCTTTCTATTGGTGACCTTTCTATCAGTGACCTTTCCATCAATGACCTTTCTATCAGTGTCCTTTCTATCGGTGACCTTTCTATCAGTGACCTTTCTATTGGTGACCTTTACTTGGATAAATTTTTTCACTATAAGCGTACACAATAGAATAGTGAGATTAAATATACATAGGTATCAATGGATAGAGACTATAAATATTAATGAAACATGATTATTCTATAGTAGAAACATGATTATCAGATAAATGAAACATGATTTGGGATTATCAAAATAGGTGAGTCCAACATTATCTTTTTTATTGATTAGAAGACTATAGTCCCAGATATTATGAGGTTTCATATTCCATATTTTTCATTTATGGATTCTTTCATTTATGGATTATTTCATTTATGGATTTTTTTCATTTATGGATTGTTACATTTCAAGTTTGAATCAGTTAGAATTTTGTGATATTTCACACTTTTACCTTTCTTACTCATCATCTAACAGTGGTTCCTAATATTGCCTAGTTTCACCCTTGAGGATGACCAATGTCTAATCATATCATAAATGAGATAGAATTTCCTCAAGAATGGGAAGTTGGTCTATGATGCAAAATTTGTCACACATAAGTAAATACTCATAAAAGATGTCCCCAACTGTCTTGAAAGGGCTCCACTTCACAACATCTTTGATCAATTTTAGGTATTTTATCATGACTACACACATTTTTTTATATTTATAATTTTTTATTTATTGATAATTTTTATTTTTAGCTTGTTTCACTTCTTGCATGTTTCATCTTTGTATTCTTTCACTTTTTGTTTCGCATATTTAGTTGAATATATCATTCATTCACTTATACTTTGTGGGATTTTCATCATGATTTATATACATAAAATTATTTAGAAATAAATTAAACATGATTAGAGATCATTAAAATAATAAATTGATAGAATAATCCAACAACACCCGTTATATATATTTTTTACCTCATTTTTCATTATAATGTATGGTTATGAACGCTAATTTTCTACCTAATTTTTCTTCTTGTATATTCTTAAAAAATATTTTACAAATTGTATTAAATTTACTATAAAAAGTAACATTGATATCAAATATAGAGATGCAGGGCCCTCCATTGCTTGCATTTCAAGACATACATGATCCACATAAAATCATAGAGGGATTTTAAGAACCTTTTTTGAGAATACAGAGGTCTCACCATTTCAGTCACGTTGCACCACATCATTTAATTATCTCTTATCTTCGTCATGCTAGGTTCTATGGTGTAGCCATGTGTTACTTTACATTTTCTGATCATCAGATCATTCCTTCCATAGTATAGAGATGGAGGCCAAAGATAAAAACATTTCATTTTATAGAAGGAGATATGGCTATTACCTTTGAGGTTGTATCTATTATGTTGGATGTCTTCATCGATGGTGTGGATTTGGTAGGGTGAGTTGGTGTTTATTAGTTTTATCTAGTTCACAAACTACTAGGAATTATGGTCTAATATGATGGTGGGTCCATCCTCAGGAGTCAATTTCGCATGCCATGGATAGACGACCACATCTCCCATATAGCTGACGATGCTGATGATATCACTATGATGATATTTTCACATGCATACATTCTGATAATTTTTCATGGCACAATCTTCATCAATCGTTTGACGGCATTTTTCCACTTGATGTATTTATCATTAATAGAGGATTTGGACTAAACTGGGAGGTATAAATGGGGGACTTCTTATCTTTATAATACATTTATTATGTTATGCAGTGCATGTCACATCAATAAGATATAGATTATAGGATTCATTATTCTTATCTAGATGTGGATATGGAAGTACATCACATTCTTAATCGTACATTCCCACATGCCATTGTCTGCCGATATTTTACGGGTGTCCCCACATAGAAGATGGTATGTTTTTATATCCTTCATATATGAAAATCAAATATATAAATTTCTATTATGATATGTAAGTATTAAAATTTTATCTACAGGAGGATTAAGGCACATCGATATTCAGATTCTGCCAGAATTGATGTCCATGCTTATAGACTTTTGATGGATAGTATTCGATTGGATAACATGCGTTATTATTAATTATATAGTTAAATCATTATTCAGTACTATATAAGTTATCATTTATTAATTTCCTTTTTTTATATTTTTGGTTTCATGGATGTTATATATTGAGCCTATAATCTAGAGTCTCCCACCTCATTGAATTTTGATGCTTGCTTCTAGATCATGTGTTAGAGCTATGATTCATTTTCAAATTGTTGAGTAGCATCAAGTCGATAGAGTTATGAGCTAGTTCGACTTCTATCAGCCTATTATCGAACATAACACACAGTTTCCATCACATTATTACCTCAAGATGTCTAGGAATCAAGAATACGAATGCAGGTGATATCATGGATGATATAATGAGACGTGGGATAGATGGCATGAGTCTTGATTATGAGGGATGAGAACAGTACGCACACATATCTTAGATTAGCTCTATTATGCTCCCTAGTATCACATATCCCTAATGACATATATTACATGACATGGAGCGGGCTATCATGAGTTGGTAATAATTATTCCTTCTACTATTGAATAGTTTTTTATTAACTTTAGTTAACTGCTTAATTTGTTTCTATAGGATGCTTGTATTGCCCAGCTCATTCACATCTCTGATCCAGCCAAGGGAGGCACATTTGACCAGAATTATTTATATAGAAGTGACATAGCTGCTTAATCTAGTGGACTAGATTTATCATGGGATTTTTTTGATGTTCCAGATGATGCTGAGGGTGCTTATATTGATATATATATGGGATGAGGATGATGAGCCTATTATGTATGTAGATGTGGCACAAGAAGAGGATGTTCATCATGATCATCCATATGAACCTCCACTTCAAATTTCATGCGATACAAAACCACAACCACAAATATATCCATAGGTATAGGCACATGGATAGACATAGCCACAGTCATAACCAAACCATAAATTATTCATCCAGAGGTCCCCAACACATCACTGTTTGTTAGTGTGTTAGATTTTTTGGCAGTGATAGAGTCTAACTGGTCTGTGTTGTAGTATTTATTTACCTTTGATCCATAGATATATTCTACACTACAACTATCATCTTCACATGTGTAACATCCTGAACCAACTGACCACTAAACCGGTAGCTAGACCGACCGCCACATGGCCTCAAGCGTGCCTCCCCGTACACCAGAGGCTATCGACTATCAGCGAGGGTCTAATGGTGGTATGGTGGGGAGACTATACCATCATGATCAGAGTATCTTATCAGTATATCAGAAAGTAAATAACCGGCATGAGCAGAAGAAGTATAATAAAACAAAGACAACAGAGTAGCGGAAGACAAATTCAATGACTAAATAAAAGTAAATGGCCATCGCTAATACATGTAATGATGCATGCATGTACCGGTGATACTAAAACAAGAAGTACACTAAACATTAAAGAAAAGGTCCCAAGGACTATTCCATGAGCATCCTGAGTACTAGCTCAGTCTTGTGTACCTTATCTCCCAAGTAAACTGTACATCATAAGCAAATAGTGCAAGGACCTGCAAACATGAAGATCTGATCGGGAACCCCAGTGCAATGGCGGCCCGTGCATGGTGTGAGATATATTCCCAGTAGACCACCACCAATGGTGTATAGATCAATACAGTTCATGTTCCCTAAAATGAAAAGTGTGCCAAAATAAATAAATAAAAGATGATAAATAAACAATTAATTAAATAACACTTTAGTTCGGGTACCTAAATGGATACATGACTGATTCTACTTGCTTTGGACTAAGTTGGATGTATGAATTGATAGAACTTGTAGAGGAAATATGGTATATACATGGAATCATATATATGAAGCAACAGAAGTGGGTCAACTCCAATCTTGTTCTTTAGTTTGGTGTTCAGACCCATAATACATCATTCAATCATTTTTATATCACCTTGTAATCATAGCAACGATAATAATAAATAAAGAACTGAAAGCAATCCATACAAGGTATCTTTTAAATCCAATAATGGTGACCTAAGCCTATCCACGGAGATCCATAATGAAATCCCCTGGGTCGCTACAAGTGCTCTCATAATAATCAATACCAATGAGTCTGTCCGAGGTGACCCGTAAAGGAATCCCTTGTATCACTCAAGGTATGGTAACTCTGAATTCGTACCAAGTATCTCACATCGGGGATTGAGTTTCTTTGGAGGCATGACATATCCATCTTTCCAATGAGTCTATCCATGGTTTCCCCCCTAGGGAACCGATGTTACTAAGAGTATAGAAATCTGCCTTGCGATCCCATCTAAGGAAAATCCAAAGGATCATTCCTGGTGTGTCACATCATACTAAGATGAGCACGATGAGTACATCCATGGAATCATTAAGTCAGAACCTGTGTTCTCTCCTAGTTTACAAGCATTCAAGAAAAGAAACGAAAATCATAGGTCAATATGTAATGAAGTAAACATGTTAGCACAAACATTTAATCCAAGCCAAAAATATTTCATAAGGTAATAAGAAAAAATTATTAAGTACAACACAAGCACTAGTCTACAAGAAATACACATATGACCCTTTCTAATTGAAGGAATCACACCTCATCAAGAGGTTTTATTAGAAAACATGACATTGTTATTCAACAATATATTTCATTCATTTTAAATAACTCAATTTAATCACAAGGTATAAGAAATATAGTATGCAAAACAAATAAAGAGTGAAAGACAAGATATAAGTAAGGAATTATCATAATGCCTAACCAAAAAGGGCACCGACATAGTGCATAAGCATTCAATAACTAGCATAAGATATAAACATAAAACCTAAGGCAATGCAATAATATCATTTAACTTACTTAATTATATTTATTTCATTTTAAAATCTCAACAATGGAATAAAGCAAGGATCATAACCAAGGTGGCTTAACTCATGGTCAACATTCCATTTCAATTCAATTCATTAATACTAGGAATTTATTAAAGATGAAACACCCCCTCAAGGGTGTTGAAACAAGTCATGAATCAAAGGAATTGGGTCTCAAATGAGGAACCAAGCCCAACAAAGTGGAAAGAGCCAAGGCGATCACCCACAGTGTTGATTCTCCGCACCCTAGGGTCATATCACACACGATGGCATACTTAATTTAATTTATTTGACAAAAGGTAGGCATAGCGAGATCATTCTGGCGTGCAGAACCACCGTGCACCATATGAAAAGAAACAAAACTTGAGATAAAGAACTATACCTCCTACCTCATACCAAGGATGACCCACATGTCTAATATCAAGCATTGATTTGGTCCAATTTGAGAGAAATCTAAGAAACAAACATTCATATTGTAAATAGGGAAAATGAGATCACACCAAAATTGCGCAATAGATCAGGGAAGAAACTGAAATAGGTAGTAAGAGGAATATAGAGCTCATTGAGAGGAATCCATAGGGAATAAAGGCGTTCAATTCTGACAGTGAATGGAGTAGAATTTTTTATGCCTAGGTTAGGCGTTGGAGGAGCCCCACGCATGAGGGAGGAGGAGACACCCACGGGAGAAAAGGAGGAAGGAGGAAGAAAGATATTATAATAAAAGGTTTTATTAAGGGTAGAATGGTAAATTCATCATTAAAACTGGGTCGCACGGTTTGGCCGCACGGTTGGCCAAACTGTGTTCCAACCATGCGTCACCTGCTGCTCAAGAGCCACATCGCCACACGGTTTGAAAAATTGTGTGACAATTGTGCGATGAAAAGTGCATGCACACTGCCTAAATGACACTAAGTGTGTGGGATGGGTGCACGATTTGGGAAACCATGCATAGCCCATGGGGTTCATTACTTCTCACATGCAGTAGGCACACAATTTGCACTGGTGGGCCGCATAGTTTCATACAAACCGTGCACCCTTTCCAGTCCACCTAAACATTGAGTTTTCAAGCCTCGACACCATTGAAACTCAACAAGACTCCTGGGGGACCCCTCTAGCTTTTAACCAAGTCTAAAAACAACACTTTGAAGAGTTCTATCTCTCAAAATTCTACTCTAAAGCTCAATTTACAAAACTGACCATCCACCAAATGAAAAAAATTCAAATTCCTCAGAAATTTCATCCGGTCCAAAATCATGGGATGCTACAACATGTTTGGGATAGTTCTAATCACTAGCAATTATCTTTGGAGCTAGGATTAGGGTATGGTCAGGGAGAATATATATCTACTACCTGTCACATAGGATGATGTGGAGGTGGGTGTTGGAGATGCTACATATGAGGTGTGTATGCTAGAGCATAGACATCGCCAGACACGACATGGATGCATTATCTATACTTCTAGTTGTGGCATAGAGGAGCACCTGAGGCACAAATGTGGATTAGATGAACACATATTAAATGTCTTTAAAGTCATTTCTTATACAATATTTAAAAACCTACTAGTGTATTGTATTTTGATACATAAAACAAAGAATTGATATAATTGGAAATTCATTCAAATATTTCCGAACGATTAACAAATATTAATATTAATAATTACATTGATAAAAATAATAACAATTATTTGTTAATTATATTAACAATTATTATTATTATTTTCTATATTATGTTTAATAAATAATCATATTAAATTCATTATTAAATATATATTATTATTATTTTAAATTCTATAATAATTTTTAATATTAATATTAAATATTATTTTATTTATTATATAAGTATTTAATTAATAATACATAATAATATATTAAAAAATATATAATTACAAACTAGTAAATATATTTTTCTCTACAAATTCTTTTATTTAAATTATTAAACAATAATTATTAGTTATAATTCTATTAATTATATTAATAACATAAAAATATATTATTAATTAATAATAAAAAATACAATCGATAATTAAAAAATATATCAGCTATTAATAAATTACTAAATAATTATCTGAACAAAAAATTTACAATGATTTATAAATAAGAACTTTGAAATATTAGTTGTTATAATGTCAACTAATTAATAAAATAATAAGATAAAATTTATTAATAATAAATAATACAATTGATAATTAATAAATATATTACTTATTAATAAACTGCTTATATTTATATCTATAAAAATTTCAAAAATATTTATAAATAATAATATATAACTCTTATAATTAAGAAACATGAATATAAATAACTACATTTGTAATAATAATAATTAATACTTGTTAATTTTATTAATACTTATTATTATTATTATTCATATTATGCATCATAAATAATCATATTAAATTTATTATTAAATACCAACAGTATTATTATTTTGAATTTTATAATTATAATTACAATTCATAAAAAATATTATACTATTTATTATGTTAATAATTAATTAATAACACATCATAATATATTAAAAATTTTACAATTATTAACTAGTAAATATATATTTCAATACTAATTATTTTAATTATATTATTAAATAATAAATATTAGTTATATTACTATTAAATAAATTAATAACACAATAATATATTATTAATTAATAATAATTAATAAAATTGATGTTTTCCATTGATAATCATCCGGTGACAAAATGTCACCCCTCTGGTATCAAAACTCGAACAAGTAGCATCACTGGAGCACCTCAAATAAGATGTTGCAAAACCCGATTTTTCACCCACAGTAGCTCGCATCCAAAAACTGTCACCGAAGTATCTAACCATTGTCACTGCCTTTCCAAATACATATAAAAATTATATCTCGCCTGTCGCAACTCCATATCCACCTTTCCTCTATTCCATTATGAATCAAGAGGGATGCACTACTTTTAGTTTTGCATCTCTAGAAGGTGACCACATCCTTTTCCTTCAATCCATTCCCCTTCATGAACCCGTGTCATCCCTTAAAAAAAACATAGCTTTGGCTAATCCCTAATCTGTTCCCCACACTAGAATGCCATTAGAAGAGCACCAAATGTTATGGGTTTACAAAGGGATGGAAGAAGTTCGTAAAGGAGAATGGATTGAAGCATGAAGATGTCATCACGTTCTACATATACAAAAGTAAATTCAGTATATCCTCTTACTAGGAAAGTTTAGGTACCGAGCGGATGCATGACCCTAAAAATTTATTAAAAAAAAATAAACTGAATAAAAATCTTGCGGCACATGAAATTCCACCAATACATGAATTTAGAAAAATCACCACCAAAAGCATAAAATACATGAATACTGACATCATATACCCCAAAAATCATATACCCCAAAAATGAAATGGGTCTATTAAATTAGATTCGCAGAACCTACACCTTCTTATTCATCACATAATTCCAGCCATGTGATCCGGACAAAGTCCCATATAAAGACCCCACATGCCTGTGGCCGCCACCCCATCCTGAGGTCGTTGCCCAAGTCGTCGTATTCCAAGCCCGTCAATGTCTGGGCAGCCTGTATCAACCACAACTGCTCCCCCAAAGTCATCGAGAAAGAACAACTGTGCTGGTCCCTCACTATCCCAATGTCATCGCACATCTTAAGGCCATATGCTCCCTTTATCAAAACGCATCCCAAGATTTTCATCGCATCATCGTCGGAATCCCTAAGACTTCATCGTCAAAAATCATCCTTGCTGATGGGCGGGAACCCTGCAACTGAATCACCGCCATCATGACATCCATCGTAGCATCCATCAGACGCATCATGAGCACATCCTGACCTCCATCATCGCTATAAACGGCCACGTAGGGACCAAACATGGGGTGAAGTAGAGAGCAGTCACCCCACCGCCATAAAGGATCATCGCTTCTAGTAAACCCTTCCAACGTCTGCTTCTTGAACCGAGATTCACGCCACGCACCACCACTTATGTATGTCGTCGGCAACATCCCGTGTGCAGTGCAGTGCCAGTTCATCCCCACAAAGACAACCTGAATCCCGTCATTATAATTAAATATATAATTATAATGATAATAAATATAAAATTATAATAAATATATAATTATAATTATTGAATAATTATAATTATAATAAATATATTATTATGATAAATATATATATTGTCAAACCCGTTTTTTTCATGTATTGGTTTTGATCTGATTCTTTGGAAATCCTGATCATTTTCTTGAGTTTTGGGTTAGATGAATGATGAGTTTTGAACTACCATATATGTCTAATCATCCTACCATGGGTTCCCCATAGCTTGTTTGGTAGTTTTTGGAGAAAATGGTGGTTACTTGAATATTTGGGCCAACCGTGAGCCAATTTTCAGATTTAAAAACAAAATTTGTTTCTTTTATAACTCCTTAATTTTTAAACATTTTTCACTCATTATACTTCCCACATGGGATCCCCTGACCTATTAAAATAACCATATCCGTTTGGACCCCATTAGGAATTCATAATCATGGTGGATTTGGGTTATTTATTCAGGTATTGGACCAGCCCATGAACCCATTTCCAGTTTTAAAAAATAATTTGTTTCTTTTATATCACATTTATTTTTAATGTTTTAGGTGATTAAACCTCTAAATAGAGCCCAAGAACTCTAGTCTCACCCCCATTTTGCATTTTCCCTCTTTGTATATCATCTTAGTCGGAGATTTGGTTGAAATTTCTCAAGGAATCTCAAATCATCCAAATTTGGTAAGGTAATTTGTTTCTTTCATGAATCATTCATTTTTTTTTCTATTTTCACCCCAAATATTCTTTCCCTAGTTTTTCCAGACCTGAGGATACTCTCCAATAAGTTCAAAGCCATTTCCTTTCCTCTAAGGGTGTATATATATGGGAAGATGAAGAGTTCTCTAGTTTCCAAAGTGAGATTCCTTATCCTTTCTCCTCCCTCTTCCTTCTCCTTCCACTTTATTTTAGTTTACTCTTCTCCCTTGGTAAATAAATACCTAGGGTTATGTTATACCATTATTTTTGATGTGTTTTTGGTTCGTTTATGGCTGTTCTTCATAGATCTAGTGTGTTAGAAACCGCGGTGGGTGATATCGGGTGTGCGGTTCCTTTCCACCATGGTTTTGAGGTACAATATCCCTTGAAAATGACTTTTATAATTTAAGTTTCATAATTTTATCATTGTTCTCGAATGATATATATGTTTTTTTTTTTCATCATTTGGATAATTTTCTTGGTGTGAGAAATGGTTTTTTAAGCCTTGTTTTGTGAAAGAATAGCGTTGTTTTATTATAAACGTATACACCACTTGCTTAATTAAATGTTTCATTAGCTTACACACCTGTTTTATGGTATTTTGAAGATGTTTTAGTATCTTTAATAAATTTATGTCATGAAAATGGCATTTTATCCCTTTTCAAGGGCTTAAAATACGTTTTTTGTTTAAAAGTGCATTCCATGTGTTCGGTAAATTTCCGGGTTGGCTTTTATGTGCTTTGTGCGATTTAAAATGATTTGTTTAGATTTATAAATACATTTTCATCATGAAAAATGGTATTTTGGGGTCCTTTTATGGTTGTAAAAAGTATTTTTGATTTTATAAATAGATGGATTATTGGTGGTAAACATATTTTGGTCGGAGTTGTCAGAAAATGGCCCGTTTGACATCCTTATAAAAATGGACATGATTTGGATGTGTTACCTGAATGTTTTAAGGAATTTATGAAAGAGGTTTTCTACTGTAAATTGTGTTTATAAACCACTTTATTAAAAGTAAAATTTTTACCTTTGGAAAATGTTAGTTTTGATAAATGCTTAAAGGCCCATTTGGTATTTCTCTTGTAAAAATGGTTTCCATGTGCGTTTCATGTTGTATCATTTGGGGCCATGTTATGGTCCATGAAATTGATTTATTAAATGGTTTTGGGGATGAAAAATCTAGTTTGATATGGTATTGGTTAGTTTTTTTCCTTAAAAGATCATTTTTGAATGAATTTTATGAGCAAGGCCTCGTTATACTTATTGAAATTGTTTTATGAAAATTTATGTGGTTTATTGATCTGTGAAAGAAATGTGAGACATGTGTGTGGGATGTTTGATGTGTGTATGATTTGTAAATGTAATATTTATGAGAAAATAGTTTTTTATATATGTGTAACTTTTTTGAGCAAAAAAGGTGAAAACCCATGGATCTAGGTGGGCGGACGCGTATTAGTATGCTAGTGATCCAGAGGGGTTTTTTCCATGTTTCACGTAGCAATTTTGACGATGAAAACACTAACTAAACTATGATGATGATGATGTTTGGGACCAATAGGTTATAGATAATTCTTCTACTAGTGGATCTTGTGCATGAGAACGAATATTTATTATGGTTACTTTTACATCGAGATACGAGGTACCTGGGGCCCACAACGAACTAGTGCCTATGGGTGTTCCCATGACTTGTGCTCATTGGATATTTTATACTCACTGTAAGAATAATTTGTGTTTAGTTGGTAAATTCAGAAGTGTGTATGTTTTATTTAAAAGTTTACATCCTTTAAAGCAACCCTCTTAAAAACTATTTTCATTTAGAAGTTGCACCTCTTTGAAAAATTGTTACTAGCATTCTTGTTTATAAAACATGCAAGTTTTTGTTTGGTAATTTTTATAGCATGTAACCTCATTAGGAAAAAATATTTTTATATATTGTATCTATAACTTGAAATTGATGTTTATTTTATTTTAAAGTATGTTCATTGGGAATAGAATATCTGGCTAACCTACTGAGTTTTAATACTCACGCCTATAGTTTTCTTTTGTTTTTCGCCCTTGTGTAGGTTTTATCTTGAGTTCAGTTACTTTGGGAGATGGGTATTAGTTGTGTTGGAGAGTGACCAGTGGGGTCCCATGGTGTTAGTTTGGTCATCAGGTTTAATCGATTGGTTGTATTTTTTAGTTTTACTTTTTGTTTCCTATATAAATAATGTTAAGTTCAATTTTATATAAATGTATGCTGGGCTATCTGTTTCTTTCCACTACTTATTTCCTGATCATATTTGGGAAAAATAACTCCCTTGAGTACTCTATTGATGCCCGAAACTAGTTTCCAGCCCGTGGGGATCGGGAATGCCCTTCGGGCCATGCCACGGATCGGTTTGGGTGCCCAGTTTGGGGTCGACCCAGGTTGGTTTGTGAAAAAATGGTATCAGAGGAGGTTGTCTCCTAGTGGACCTTTATTTTTAGAGATCCCTTTATTATTTGGGGATTTCAAGGTAGATGAAGTTGGATTTTCAGGACTTGAGGGGTAGGTTCAGGAAGAGCATCGCGAACTCTGGCTTATTCCAACCCTCAGGTGTCAATGGGATGTCCATTTTTATTAGTGTCTTTGGTTCTTATTGATTGTTTGGTGTTGGGATACGATAAGGGGAGTTGGACTAATTATCTCCGTAAGCTCGCAGGGCCTGGCAAGATATGTGTATTCTAGGGAATGGCCTTAAGAAGGATCTTTGTGTTGGTGGTGTGTTTTACATATGAATGTCAACCATATGTTCAAGTCACCCACCAACACTAGTTCCCTTTTGTGAGTCTATTATACTTTTTGTGAGTTTAGATTTTTTTTTTAAAATCCTTGTGTGAGAATTGTGAAAATGGGTTTTAAAGGAATGGTTTCTTTTTGAAAAGTGGAAAATGGGTTTTCAAAATTTAATATGATAAAGGTTTTGTATTGTTGGGTTTTTTGAAACAAATCTTGGGGATAAAGATGAAATGATTTAACGGGATTGAATTTCCTTAATCTAAACTTACAGTTTCTTGAAATGAAATGTTTGGAAAGATTGTACTATTTTAAAGTAATTCTGAACTTTGTTTTAAATGGTGTGTTTTGGAATGTTTACAAGTGTTTGAATATGATTAATAGGTTTTGGAAATTTAGTTTTTAGCGGCTGGTGTTTTTCTAGAAAGGGGTTTTGGACTTTGTGGTTGTTGGATTATGAAAAGAGACCTTGTTGAATTTTTGAAAATGGGAAAAGACTATTTGGAATAGAATAGTTGTTTTTTGAAGTTCTATTAAATGAAATGGATTTGGTTTTTAATAAATTAAATCTTTATGAAGTGTGGTTTGTTTTTTGAAATCTGAAAATGTTTTTTAATTTGGTGGTTAATATGCCTTTGGAAGGTACATGATTCTTTTTGGAGTGATGATTATTTTATTTTATCCTTGGTGTCTTAATGGTTTCTCAAATCCATGGTTTTATGGATATATGGATGAATGGATGGTATGACATGGTTACAAAAATGTGCATATGAGTGAGACTTGATGAAATACCATTTGTGAATGCGAAAATCCACCAAATTGATTTTTTTTTCAAAAGTGTTTTAAGCTAAAAAATTATAGTGTTTGTTATAAACTGATGGTTATGTGGCTGGTTTTTCCTATATCTTAGATTTTTTGTTTATTCAGTATGATTTCTTGTGATATAGGAGTCATACTCTTGTTGTGTCATGATATGGGATATCACTGGTGGCTCAATTTTGGAGTAATGTTTAGTGAGTTTCTAAAGATGTGTTGGATATTGTAAAGTGTCCATGGATGGTTATCCATTGGCAATATTTCCAGGTCATCAACCTAAGGATTCATTCCAAATGTTAAATCCACCTCTTCAAATTATACCTCATCCCATATTTTTGGAATAGAGAGATTTTCGGGCTCGATTTAAAGTGACTTTCCATTATGGTGTCCCTATCGATTGGGGTAGTTGTTCTCGGTGAGGTTTATGTGTTTATCCATGTACCTTTTCTATTATTCTCCTCATTCCAAGTGAGAGAAAATAATGTTGTATATATCCAAGTTCTTGTTTGGGTAAAAGTGTATTGTTTGAGGAAGAGAGTTTCATGGTGTACCTTGATCAATTATTTTAGTCTCTAAGTGTTATGTGTCACTGTGTGTAACTAATGGGAGGAGTTAAATTTATGGATTATCAAATCTTGACTACGAGTCAAGATATTCTTCATCCATCAGAGCTCTAGCCATAGGTCTCATAGTGAAGCTGGTGCACAGTCAATAGTCCTAGGATTGTGGGCAGTATTGCTAATCTCATGAATCTAACATTATAGTGAGGTAGTTCCTTTATTTCTTTTGTGGTTTTAGTGGCCCAATGATTGGGTCCCCTTTCCTCGCCACCCCAAGTGGTGGGGGTTTTGATCCATGTCGAAAGCGTTGGCCCAGTTCTTATCCCCTCCGTTCGAGAGTGGGTGGTTTAAATGTCCATGTTGTAACCCTCTTAACTAGGGTTTATAGGTTTTTGTGAGAGAGTTTTGGTGGGAATATGCATGTGAGGCCCAATTCTAGTTCATGTTTAATTCTTTTTTGTTCATTTCTAGTTGGTCTCTAATGGTGGGGAGACCCACTTTGTTCTAGAAGATATTTCCTTTAAGAATTTTTCAGATGGTGGTTGTGATTTAATGGTGGGGAGACCGTTCCAGCCTTCCCACAAAGTCATTATCTTTTGTGAGTACACTTTGGTTTGGGTGATTTTTGGGTTCACTGGGAGAAGGCCCAATAATCTGGTTCTTGGCTTGGTTGTGGAGGTGGTAGCTTGATCTTTCTGTTGATTCTCAGGAAGTGTTTGTGAGTTGGTGTTTTGTTTGAGCAAGAGGCTTAAGTTCCATTAATGTTTGATGATATGTACTTAATTTGAGAGTATGGACCATGTTGATAAGAAATCCTTAGGTGTTTATCTTTCAGTTGGAAAGTGTTATGGCTTTTCGGGGGCAAAAAGCTTTAATGGCGGGGAGAATTGTCACACCTGATTTTTTTTTTCATGTCTTGGTTTTGATCAGGTTATTTGGAAATTATGATCCTTTTCTTGGGATTTGGGTGATATTATTGATTATTTTGAACTACCATATATGTATAATCACCCTATGATGGGTTACCCATATCTTGTTTGGTAGTTTTTGGAGAAAATGGTGGTTACTTCAAGATCTGGGCCAACCATGATCTCGTTTCATGATTTAAAAAAAGAATTTGTTTCTTTTATAACTACTTCATTTTTCAAAATTTTCACTCATTATACTTCCCACTTGTCCACCCATGACTTATTCAAGCCATCATATCATTTTTACCCCCTTATGAATTCATAATCATAGTGGATTTGGGTTATTTATTCAGGTATTGGGCCAACCCATGAGCCCATTTCCAGTTAAAAAAATAATTTGTTTCTTTTATATAATATTAATTTTTTAATTTTTTTCAGTGATTAAACATCTCACTCAGGCCTGAGAACCCTAGTCACACCCCCATGCTCTATTTTCCCTCTTTTGAGCTATTCTTAGTCGTGGATTAGGGTGAAATTTCTCAAGGCTTCTCAAATCATCCAGATTTGGTAAGGTAATTTGTTTCTTTAAAAAACATTTCATTTTTTTCTCTTTTAACCCCAAATATTCTTTCCCTAGTTCTTCTAGACCTAAGTATACTCTCTAATAATTTACAATCCATTCTCTTTCCTATAAGGGTGTATATATAAGGGAAGATGAAGAGTTATCTTGTTTAGAAGGTGAGATTCCCTCTCCTTTCTCCTCCAAATTCCTTCTCCTTCCACTTTATTTTGATTTAATATTCTCCCATAGTCATGAAAAACCTAGGGTTATGTTATCACAAGATTTTTTATGCAGTTTTGATTCGTTTAGGGCTGGTCTTCATAGATCTAGTATGTTGGGAACTGCGATGGGTGATACCAGGTGTGCGATTCCTTTCCGCTATGGTTTTGAGGTAGGATATCCCTTGAACATGCCTTTATCATTTAAGTTTCATCATTTTATTACTTCTCACACATTATATATATGTTTATTATTGTTTTTCAACATTTGGATAATTTTCTTGGGGTGCAAAACAGCTGTTTAAGCCTTGTTTTGTGAAAAGTAGTGTTGTTTTGTTATAAACATGTACACCGCCTGCTTGCTTAAATGTTATATTAGATTACACACCTGGTTTATAGTATTTTTAATATGGTTCAATATCTTGAATAAATTTATGGCATAAAAATGGTATTTTATCTTTTTTTAAGTTCTTAAAATAAGTTGTTTTTTTAAAAGTGCATGCCATGAGTTCGGTAAATTGTACGGTTGGATTTTATGTGCTTAGTGTGATTGAAAATGATTTTTTTGGATTTATAAATACATTTTTAGCATGAAAAATAGTATTTTTGGGTCCTTTTATGCATTTCCAAAGTAGTTTTTGTTTTATAAACAAATGGGTTTTTGGTGGTAAACATGTTTTTTCCTGAGTTGTCGGAAAATGGCCCGTTTGGCATCCTTATAAAAATGTCCGTGATTTGGATATGTAACCTAAATGTTTTAAGGGATCTATAAAAGTGGGTTTCTACTTTAAATGGTGTGTATACACCTCTTTATTAAAAGTTAATTTTTTACCTTTGGAAAATTTTAGTTTTGAGAAATTCTTAAAGGCTCATTTGACATTTCTCTTGTAAAAATGGTTTCCATGTGAATTTCATGTTGTATCATTTGGGGCCATTTTATGGTCCATTAAATTGATTTATTAAATGGTGTTTGGGATGGAAAATCTGTTTTGATATGGTATTGGTGGGTTTTGGTCCTTAAAAGATCATTTTTGAATGGATTTTATGTGCAAGGCCTTGTTATACATCTTGAAATTGTTTTATGAAAATTTAGGTGGTTTATTGATCTGTGAAAGAAATGTGAGACATGTGTGTGGGATGTTTGATGTGTGTATGATTTTTAAATGGAATATTTATGATAAAATTTTATTTTATATATGTGTAACTTGTTTGAGCACAAAAAGGGAAAACCCAGGTATCTGGGTGGGCGGAAGTGTACTAGTATGCTAGTGATCTGGATGGGTTTTGTCCCTGTTTCACGTAGAAAGTTTGATGATGATAACACTAAATAAACTATGATGATGATGATGTTGGGGACCACTAGGTTATGGATGATTCTCCTACTAGTGGATTGTGTGAATGAGAATGGATATTTTTTATGGTTACTTTTACATCGAGATACGAGGTACCTGGGGCCCACAACGAACTAGTGCCTAGGGGTGTTCCCGTAACTTGTGCTCATTGGATATTTTTTACTCATTGTCAGCATATAGTGTGTTTAGTTGGTAAATTCAGAAGTTTGTGTGTTTTATTTAAAATTTTATATTCTTTAAATCATCCCTCTTGAAATCTATTTTCATTTGAAGTTGTACCTCTTTGAAAAACAATTACTAGCATTCTTTTTTATAAAAATTTATAGTTTTTTTTTCTGGTAAATTTTATAGCATGGAACCTCAGTTGGAAAACATATTTTTATATTTTGTATATCAAACTTGAAATTTATGTTTCTTTTATTTTAAAGTATGTGAATTTGGAATAGAATATCTGACTAACCTACTGTGTTTTAATACTCACGCCTATAGTTTTCTTCTGTTTTTAGCCCTTGTGTAGGTTTTAGCTTGAGTTCGGTCATTTTGGGAGACAAGTATTCATTGTGTTGAAGAGTGACTAGTGGGGTCACATGGTGTTAGTTTGGTCATTAGGTTTGGTCGATTGGTTGTATTGTTTAGTTGTACTTTCGTTTTCTTGTATAAATAATGTTCAGTTCAATTTTATATAAATGTATGTTGGGTTGTCCATTTCTTTCCGCTGCTTAGTTCTTGATTATATTTGGGAAAATCATTCCCTTGAGTATTATGTTGATTATAGACACTAGCTTCCAGCCCATGGGGAGTGGTAATGCCCTTCAGGCCATGCCAAAGATCAGTTCGGGTGCCCTGTTCAGGGTCGACCCGGGCTAGTTCGTGACATATATTAGGTGTTTAGGGTAAAATTACATTAAACACACACACACACCACACACATAGGCTAGAATGATAGTCCATATCCCCCCCTAAGGGATAGACCACCCATCATGCCTTATTTATTCAGTATATGACTTGAAGGCCCAGAGGGCATGAAGCCCATTACATGAACCAAAGACCCAAAAACTGGCCCGAATACCCAATGCGGCCTCATGCCTCCATCACGTCTGCATCACCATCACCCTGCGTCATGCCTGCATCATTGCCTGCCTATGAAAATTTACTACCACCCGGATTTGAACCCAGGTCTCATGTAGGATTACGGGGAGCCTTTACCACTCAGGGAAGCCCTCAACTATTAATTATAATAAATATATAATTATGAATATAATAATTATATAATTAGGAAGAATGGTACAGACCATGGGTTATCAACCCATGATCTCAAAATTTATTAAGGAAAAATAGAAACAACAGAAAAGATAGAGAAAGCAGTAAACAACCAGTGAAACATACATTTCTACAAAGTCCAATGCATTCATAAACCAAGAGACCATCATGAATGGGAGTGACATCCACCACCTCTGCCACACAGATGTCGTCCTCTCCTCCATGTCTTCAGCTGTTGCTATGTCCCATCATCCACCTGAGAGACAATATTTAACAGTCCCTTAGAATATGGAGATTTCAACTCTCTAACTAGACCAAAGATCTCTAGTAGGGCATTCAAGGGAGATCCCCCTACATTAAAAATCTCAGAGCCACGAGAGCTCCCAAATTAGGCACAGAAGACCTCCCTATAGCTGGATCTATTATGAATGTCAAGGAGAGTAAGGAAATTTCCCCCAAATTTTGGCATGTCATCTATAGGATTAGTCGCCCCATGTCCATGAGAGACTATAACTACAACCTGAAAATTCTCCAGGGGATTTACCATATCAGCAGCACCTTCAGTCCTGTTCACCTTGATTGGGAGGCGGGAGTCAACCTGTTTCCCTTTCCTGTTTTTAGAAGAGTGTCACTCCTCCCAAAAATAAAAGTCATCTTGCATTTGGGAATCATGTTCTAAGTCAGACTCATCACATTGATCTTAAATGGTGGCTTGAATCCCTACTACAAGAAATCATGAAAGGAAGAAGTAGCATTTTTCTTACCCAGTTCACAACCCTCTTTATGCACGAAACCATATGGAGAGTAATCCCTCCCCATTGTAGAGTCTTTTAGTGCATCAATTTCAGAATTTTGATGTACCCCTTCTTGCACGCTTCCTTGACCAGAAGGTTGATCAAGAGGCTTTGGTCTATCCTCCTTGGAGACAACCTCCTGGGTTGCCTTACCAGCAAATTTTTTTCCTTGAGGGAGCCATGATAATTTTTTCCAGGAGTAGAAGGCCCCGCTTTCATCTGGATTTTTATCACATTCCAACATTCAAAGACATCATGTCCCACCAACCTATAATAGTTAAAAAAGGAAAGTATTGACTCATATTCAAATTTTACCTCAATTTTTTCATCATTGGCCACTAAAGTGACATAATCAGGTAAATAATTCTTCCTGTCCACATCAACCAAAACTCTAGCATAATAACCAAATCTTCCATGCAATGTATTCTCATCCATCCTCATAGGGGCACCAATGAAGGAGACTACGTCATTAAAAATTAAAGGATGCCAAAAGACCCAAATTAAACCATGAATTCTAACACAAATCTGAGCATTAGAATGCTTTTGTAGGTAGGGATTAAAATTTAAATCCCAAGCAGACAAATGAAAGCTTCTCGGATTAAAATAGAAAAAACCATTGCTCCATGCCCTCGATCTGTCATTAGAAGATAAAAAAATAAGGTGGAAGTAACATCTTCTAATAGGGATTATCCTCCAGTCTGAAAAACCCTAGATTAAGGAGAGTCTAAGATTCAGCTTCTCAGTATTCATCGACTTATCACCCTTAGAGAGAATTAACCACCCAATAAGGGAGAATCTATAGGTCTCAAGCCCTTCCCTAAGGGCCATAGGATGGGAAATGATAATAAAATTTCCATTATCAGATCTAGAAATTTGGGAAATCAAGAAAATCCAAGAAATAAACACTTTTAATCAAAGATTTCAGAGAAGAACCTTTGGAATCCCGGACCAGACCATCAAGATTCATGGGCACGTCAGGAAACACTGATGAAACTCCCTGACCAAAACCCTTCATTATATTTTCACCATAATTAGGCAAGGAATCTGCATCAGTCTTCAAGGAGTCCAGTGCATTTGCGACCAGGTCCAATGGATGTGAAACCGACAAGATCGGCGCAACCGTTGATGTTGGAACACCAAGATCGAAAATGGGGTCTGTAAGTTTCAAGATGAAAGGACCTGCAATGCAAGAAATAATAAATATTCAATTATAAATATAAGAAATATATAATTATTAATAATATATATTATAGGTGATTAGGGATAAATATATAACTATAATAATTATATAAATATATATTAATTATAATTATAATAATTATATAGTTATATATTTATTATAATTATAATAATTTGTTATTATATTTATAATTATAAATATAATTATTATAATTATATATCTATTACCAAAGCAAGTCCAGCCAGAAGCGAAAGTTCCTGATAATTTATTAAGATGAAAGAAAAGATAACAAGTACAAAAGAGAAGAATGAGGGAAAATAAGGGCAAGCCCCCAAACATTAGAAAAACAACACATCAAACATCGCCATAATCATGATCCGAGCCTTGATCATAGTCTTCAGCATCAACAAATTCCCAATCTGACTGCGCGGTCTGCTGGCTGAAAAGTGTAGTGTACTTCTCCTTAAGCACGATGTATTTATTATATATTTATTATAATTGTATATTTATTATAATTACATATTTATTATATTTATAATTATATAATTATTATATTTCTAATTATATAATTATTATAGTTATATAATTATAATAAATATAGAATTATAATAATTATATTATTATAATTATAATAAATATACAATTATAATAAATATATAATTACAATAATTAAATAATTATAATTATAATAAATATATAATTATAAATATAATAATTATATAATTATAATAAATATACAATTATAAATATAATAAATATTTAATTATAATAATTATATAATTATATATTTATTATAATTATAATAATTATAAATATAATAAATATATAAATATATAATTATACAATTATATATTTATTATTATAATTATATAATTATATATTTTTAATAATTATAATAATTATATAATTATAATAATTATATAATTATAATAATTATAGTTATATAATTATAATAAATATAGAATTATAATAATTATATTATTATAATTATAATAAATATACAATTATAATAATATATAATTATAATAATTAAATAATTATAATTATAATAAATATGTAATTATAAATATAATAATTACATAATTATAATAAATATAAAATTATAAAATTATTATAATTATATAATAATTATATTTATAATTATATATTTATTATATTTATAATTATATATTTATTATAGTTATATATATTTTTATAATTATATATCATTAGATTTATAATTATATATTTATTTTAATTATATATTTATAATATTTATAATTATATAAGTACTGTAATTATATATTTATTATAATTATATATTTATTATATTTATAATTATATATTTATTATTATTATATATTTATTATATTTATAATAATATTTTTTTTATAAATATATAAGTATTATATTTATAATTATATATATATATATATTATAATTGCATACTTATTATAATTATATATTTATTATAATTATAATTATATAATTATTATAGTTATATATTTATTGTAATTGTATATTTATTATAATTATATAATTATTATATTTATAATTTTTATATTTATTATAATTATATAATTGTTATAATTATATATTTATTGTATTTATAATTATATAATTATTATAATTATGATTGTATATTTATTATAATTATATAATTATTACATTTATAATTATATATTGATTATAATTATATATTTATAATATTTATATTTATATATTTATTATAAATATAAAATTATTATAATTATATGGTTATTTTGTTTATAATTATATAATTATTGTAATTATATATTTCTTATAATTATATAATTGTTATAAATGTAATAATTACATAATAAAAAATTTATAATATTTATTTTTTTATTTATATTATTATAATTATAATTATAATTTTATAAATATATATATGATATATATATGAGGGGGTTAGGGAGGGGTGGTGTGGTGATTTAAAAAAAAACTTGAGCTCCAAATGAATTGGCGTTGTAGGGTGTTTGTCAAAGCACTAATTCATTTGGCACTAAACAAACCCATTTCCCTATATAAAAAAACCTAAATCCCTTAAATTAAACAAAAACAAAATCACCCCTTTAACAATTTTTTCCATAGAAAACTCAATTAAGGGGATGAAACAATCTCAAGGTAAACTACTAGTCCCTCTTCCAAAATGATGTGGGGAAGCTAAACAGGTTCATGATTCCCAAGAAATACATGATGGGGAACTTGCCTCTGGTGTTGGGGGACATCGACGTAACCGATTTGGTTGTCTTTTATGGGATGATGAAGCCGTGAACGCTTTGGTATGGCTATCAGAAGAGTAAAAATGATATGCATTTACAAAGGGATGGAAGAAGTTAGTAAAGGATAATGAATTAAAGCATAAATATGTCATCACCTTCTATAAATAGAAAAGTAAAAGCAGTACACCCCTCTTTATTTTCATGGAATGGAATCAAATTAGTGTTGTTCTCACCATAGGTAAAGTGTGCGGTCATATCCTTGGTTACTATTGTTACTCCCCACCCATGATTTTCAATTCTTGATTTCCCTTTTCCACGAACTATTTGAATCCATATCTTCTTCTCTTATAATAGTTAATCTGCATCGTTTCTCCCCCACCACAATTACTGCTTCATGATTGGCCTGTGCCTCGGGCTGTTTAAATCTAATGATTTTGACAGATTTCCTAAAAACGAGGACCGTGCTGAGGTTTTACTGCCTCATTTTGGGTATGTTATTTAATGAAACTACAACTAAATTCATGAAATAGCTGATATCATCCCTTCCAAACCATTTGATTTTATGCTTTATTTTTCTCATTCCATTTTCCTTCCATTAAATGAGTTTTCTGATTTTTTCCATTTTTTGACATCTTCAAAATATTAGATTATATTTTAGAGAGATATAATACGAACATTTATTCTATGCATTCAATTTTATCAAAATTTAAGTAATGATAACTAATAATTTCTTTTATTTAAATGCAATGAATTGAAAATATATTAATATTAAATGTACTAAAAAATGTTATCTCTTCAATTTCATATAAAAGTATAAATAAAAAATACAAAAAAGACATTTGTTGCAAAATAAATAATGAAATAAAATCATTTAAATTTTTTGATAGAATAAATATTAATATTTTTATATAAAATGAAAACAACAATTTTGTGTTTAAATTTTTATGTAAATTAAAATAAAATTATATTAAAGATTATATTTAAAAAAAATATATATAAAAATATGGAAACCATATGTTATATGTTTTGTTTTTATGACATAAAACTTTATAAATAAAAAATAAATAAAAATACAAAATAATTAAGAACTATCAACATATGTTAATATTATTGACTGTATTAGTGATGAATTAAACCATAGGGAGACTAGTTAGCGATGTTTAATAAAACTTCTTCCCATTTTGCTATCATCAATCAATTAGATGCAATTTGAATTTTTTGATAAACGTTTTAGATGAGTTTTAATTTTTTATATTTAGCGATAGTTTTTATTCAATTAGTGGAGATTTTTATCATATTTTTTTCATATTTAGTCACGGTTTAGTAGAACCACCACTAAAAAATAATTTAATAGAAAAAATCATCGTTAATATGTATAGTGTAGCAGTTCCTTTTAGAAGGAACTTATAGAAACCATTGCTAAACAGTTTTTAAAATAAAAAATATAAATATATAACTATTTAAAAAATAAATTACTCAACATAAAATATAATTAAATATTAATTAATTAAAAGAATAAATATATAATAAACTCAGTC
Source organism: Viscum album (assembly GCA_963277665.1). NCBI lineage: Eukaryota > Viridiplantae > Streptophyta > Magnoliopsida > Santalales > Viscaceae > Viscum > Viscum album. The sequence goes on along the minus strand of OY728164.1, from coordinate 912,493,803 downwards.
ATATATCCATCGATCATATATCTAAAACCATCAGTCATATGAAGCTCGAATCCACTTTAGTGGGGCATGCCCATCCTCCCTCTTTTAGTGTTCATCCAAAGGTCATTGTAGTGGCATATCTCTAAAAATATCAGGCACACAAATCAATTCACAAGTGATATAATTATCATACATTAGGGTAAGAAATAAAATGCACATGTCGTTCCACCCTAAACATGCACCCTATAATGCAAGGGCCTCACAAGTCAAAGGCTCGATTCTAGATTAAAACAACACATCTCTACAACCCAGACTGTCAAGATACAACCCCCCTGCAAAAGTGATCAAATTTCCTAAAGTAGACTTCCTCGAATCAAGCTATATCATAAGTACAATGAAGATAACTAAATATATACTTCACTGCCCTCCAATACTCTCTACCTAGATTAGATAAAAAATTACTGACCACAACAACTACATGAGCTATATCAGGTCTAGTACATACTATCTCATACATCAAACAACCAATGACATATGAATAAGGTATGTGTTGCATCTCCTCTCTCTCTTCATCAATAGAAGGTGACTTACTAGCAATGAGCTTAAAATGTAAATCAAGAGGATTACTAATAACTTTAGCTCTATCCATAGAAAATTTCTGAAGAACCTTCTCAATATATCTCTCCTAGGATAACCACAATTTCATGGCCATCCTGTCACAGAAGATTGACATGACAATAATTTGTCTTGATGGCCCCAAGTCTTTCATTTCAAAAGACTGACACATATCCTTATTCAATCTATCAATTCTAGAAGCATCATGGCCAATAATGAGCATATCATCAATATAAAGAAACAATATAATAAAATCATCATCACTAAATATATGAACAAAAACACAATAATATGAAGATATCTTTATAAAACCCTGATGAAAAATGACATATTCAAACTTCTTATACCACTTCCTCAAAGCCTTCTTCAAACCTTAAAAACTCTTATTTAACCCACAAACATGATTCTGTTTACCCGTTTCAAGAAAACCCTCTGACCGCTCCATATAAATCTCATCCTCTAAATATCCACTGAGGAAATCTACCTTCACATCCATCTGCTCAATCTATAGATCCAAACTATTAGCCAAACCAAGAACAAATTGAATGGAAGAATTTTGAAAACATGTTCGAAAATATCATCAAAATCAATAAATTTTTTCTGATGGAATCCTTTAATAACTAACCTTACCTTATATCATGGAATAGAACTGGATAATTCATTTTCTTTCTGATAAATCCACCAATTTTTGCAAGGTATCTTACCTATAGGTAATTTAACTAGCTCAAAATTATGGTTGTCATGCAATGATCTCATCTCATCACCCATTACCACAACCCATATATCTTTCCGATCACTTTCCATCGCCTCATAAAAAGATTTTGGTTCTCCTCCTTTGTATAGGATTACATACTCATCAGGTGAATACTAAGTAGAAATAGTATGGTGTCGAGATAACCTTTAGAGTGGAACTATGGGTTCATTAGTAACCCCTGGAACTAGATCATTAGAAACAAAAGGTGCATTGAAAATATCAACTCCAACCTGTTCACCTTTAACATCATTCTGCACATCAACATGATCATCAGAGTCCACAATATGAGATAAATGTGAATCAGAACCTGGATCAAGACTGACAAAACCATCAGAAGTTGGAGAAGTATATTTTTCTCCCTTATCAATATTTGTAATAGGCTGATCCTCCTTAAACACTACATCACAAATTCTATTCTTCAAAGGATGGTCACAGAACCTCAATACCCAAAATCATCATGTCCATAGACAATAAAAATACACGAATGTGTCTTACCATACATCATGGATCTCTCATCTCTAGGCACAAAAACAAAAGCCTTGCAACCAAAAACACACAAGTGATCATACCTGAACTCTTTGCCATACCAAAACTAAAGGATCCGGATGCAGCGGAAGTGTGGTGGTTGAGAGGGACCAACTTTTCTTTTTCTATAATCGATGAACAATCTAGCATCAATACAATGATGAATTCTAGTATCCATGGATTAAAATCAAAGATTTAGATAAATATAAGAAAAGCATCGGATATGAAAAATAGGACCTTGAAAATCATGTTTATAATTAATTTATTAATTTCTGAATAAATTAAATACTTGGGTCTTTGGTACTTTTTTGGTTGATAATCATTGATCATCTGGAATGAACCTTCTAGATTGCCTTTGTTTCCCTCATGAGGATTCAAAGTAGAATCCCTCTAACGGTGATCCACATGTGCTCCAATGGTCTCCGAACAATGCTATGCGTTCTCCAGGTGCTATCACGACAAAGCGAATGTCTTGCATCGATCGTTCTTGATCACTTGTTCTTCGGACTTGAAGAAATTATCTCATTCTTGAGATAAATAGATGAGAGGAATCGAGAGAAAAAATATTTGGCTTAATAATTCTCAATTTACCAGGGGTTTGTCACAATAGACGTACCTGCCTATTAATCAACATGGGGTTTCCGTTAAAATATTTAATTGCGAAACAAAAAATAAGTACAATTATAACTATAAGAGAAAACTCATTCCACATAATAACAATAACAACACCATTATTTGTGGTGCGCCAACTTGTGCAAAACAGAACTGTTGATGCCAAAATCTGGAGAAGGGGCACATCGGGTGGATAAAAGAGCACCAAATGAATCTGGGATGAAAAAAAGGAAATCCCAAGGCTTGGGGGACGAGCGTGCACAAGATTTATAAAGCACTTGCAAAAGGACTTCTAGTGCGCAAACCATTGCGTGTCAGCCTTCCGTTCTGTGCCCAAAATGCCACCACCCACGACCGGCCGCTGCAGCCCCATTTCCATGCCCAAGGTGTCGTCGAACAGGGGTTTGTGCACCCGACCCCGTTTCTGCAAACAAGGCGACGTCGAACATCCGTTTGCACACCTGACCCTGTTTCTATGCCCAAGGCAATGTCCCGCAGGGGTTTGCATGCCCGACCCTGTTTCCATGAACAAGGCGACATGACTGGGGGTTTGTACACCCGACCGTCCCTTCTGCGCCCAAACTGCCACTCTCCACGACCGGCCGCTCTGGTCCCATTTCCGCTCCTAAGGTATCGTCGAATAGAGGTTTGCGTGCCTGACCTCGTTTCCATGTACAAGACAACGTTGAAAGTCATTTTTCATGCCCGACCACATTTCTGAACCCAAGGCAACTTCAAATGGAGTTTGCGCACCATGCTCTTGCACGCCACTCTGAGGACTCTGGCTATAAAAATAACCATATACCCACTCTTCAGGGATGGTTACCGAAGACGAAGTGACACTCTACTGCGCGAAAACCCCGTCTTCCCTGACCACGTGAAAAAACCATGGCCTTCAGTTATTGGTTCTTGCGTGATAGGTTCCCTGGGGGAGCCTTCGGACGGGCCCTCCGATCCTTTTAAATTTCATTTTCCCCTAAGTTGTTTGCAGGCAAGGGGTCCCATCTTGTGCACAATTCCCTGATCCGTCAGGTGCTCTTGTGCACATTCCGTCCAAATTGCTTGCAAACCATCCATCTTGCACGTAACCCTTCCGTCTTGCATGCCACCGGTCCCACTTACATGAAACCCTTTTGTCTTGCACGCCACCAGTCCCACTTGTGCACAACACATCAATATTGCACGTAACCCATCCGTATTGCGTGCCGCCCGTACCTCTTGTGAAAAACCTCTTTGTCTTGCGTGCAAACCTTCCCTCTTGTGTGCAGACTTCCTATTTTTCCTCGGCCCATTCTTTGACACGCGCTCCATGTGATGCCCTCACCTTTAGGCACCGTATTCTAGCCTATCTTATGCGCGACACACCTGCATCACGCGCTTGTTTCCCATGTGGCCCCTCAGGTCTGCACGGAGCAATTTCAATGTCCCTTGGACGATATTTCCCATTGCGTTGCTTTTCCTCATGCTCCTTCACATATGCACGCTAATGACTATTGCTTCTTCACATGGCCATGCTAACGTGGACCCCCCAATGGTTCACTCCATAACACCCCCACCACAGTGTTGCCTATTCCTTATCTTCACCAAGGTGTAGAGGGTGCTGGTTATGCAAGTTCTAGGGGTGCGGAGTAAACCCACCAGCGTCCGAGATGCAGGACTTTAAACTTCCAAGTTCCATCGTCCTCAGCACATGACATTAAACTGTGACCTTTCCATGTTCCGTGCACGTGGGGTGCCCCATCTTGGACATTATCTATGCCCACTGGTCTCCATGAGAGTGAGATAATTACTCACATGGAATGATATCCTCTTTATTAGAGCGGCGTCTATCCGCAGGGAAAGAGAAACAACCCTGGTGTAAACCCCTAGTTTTCCTTGTAGGAGGAAACACCCCTACTGCTCCTCTCTTTCTGGGTGCCAAATCCCTTTCCTGTCAGGATTTGTCACCACCCGAGTCTCCATCCTGGAGTAAGTCCCAATCTTCATCTCCTTGGGCTTCTAGCCACATGTAATCCCCATGTTTCCTCTTTGAGATGCTAACTACATATAAGCCCCACTCCATTTCCCATGGATGCACCTTTCGCAATGTGATCATCAGGTCTTTGCTGTCTGTTGTTTCTCACACCGAGCATGACTCACATGGGATTAGAGAAATCTTCAACCATAAAATCCTCTAGGGGAATCCAAGAGTCTAAGCCCCACACCCAACCTGAAAAACGTGGTCTTTGAACCTTGCCAAGGGAAGGTACGTAGGAAGCCTCCCGGAGGTTCAATCCCACCATCCACTGGTCGTCCCAACCATCTTCATGTCGGTTCACCAAACACCCCCATGATCTACGAGGTGTTTGATCTTTACTAAGGCAGGTTACGTAGGAAGCCTCCCTAAGATTCAAGCCCACCATCCATTGGTCTCGACTATCCTCACGTCGGTTCACCAACCCCTTCTGAACTACGTGGTATTTGATCCTTGCTGAGGTAGGGTATGTAGGAAGCCTCCATGAGGTTCAAGCCCACCACTCGGTTATTCCGACCCCCTTCACGTCGGTTCCCAAACCACATGAACTATGAGGTATTTGATCCTTACCAAGGTAGGGTACATAGGAAACCTCTATGAGGTTCAAGCCCACCATCTATCTGGGCCCCAGGTCCTTCTTAATGTAGGTTCACCCCATCCTACATGACGTTAAACTGTGAACCTAAATTAGTGTTAAGCCGTTATCTCCCCCGATCAATGGTAAGACATTGTTTCCCCTAGTCAGCGGTAAGATGTTTCACCCACATGAACTATGAGGTATTTGATCCTTTCCAAGGAAAGGTATGTAGGGCACCTCCCTGAGGCTCGATCCCAACAACCATTAGACCCCATGTCCTCCTCTACGTTGGTTCACCGACCCCCATCCCATAGGAACTACACGGGTTTGATCCTTGTCTCTTAGATAAGGTATGTAGGAAACCTCCCTGAGGTTCAGCCCCATCCAACGGTAAGCCGTTGCGACGCCATTTAGCGGTAAGCCACCGTCAACTACATTCAGTGGTAAGCCGTTGTGACCCCATTCTGTGGTAAGCCGTTACGACCTTGTCCAGCAGTAAGCCGTTGACATCCCCATCCAGCGGTAAGCCGTTGGAATCCCCAATCAGTGGTAATACATCATCAGACGAACTATAAGGACTTTGATTCCCTACCACGGGGATATATAGGAATCCTCTTTGAGGCTCAAGCCCAAATTCATCATCATCCTCATGGAGATTCCATCTCATTCTCCATCCACTTCATTCAACACTCCATCATCCATCCTGATTATTACTCGGGCCGCCACATCCCAGTGGTACCATGCCATCTCATTCCCCATTCCCCTTAACACCAATCATGAAGCTAACCACACATTGGCCCCAACATCTGTGTTCCATCTAGAGGTTGAACCCATCTAATACACTCTAATTAGTGTTCTGGTCAGTCCGATCCATCTCCACTAGTTGTTAAACTCATGGCATACCCTGTATTAAACATGGGAATTTGAGGAAAACCTCAGATACATTCCCATGGCATATGACCCCCACGCGTCCGACATGGTATGCCTCGGGCTTCTGTTCCCTTGAGAAGCTCTATAATAAGAGGAAGAAACCCAGGCGTGCTAGTGTTCTAGCGTCCAAACATGATAGTGATGTCCAACGTGACTACTCCCTTGAACGAAGGTTGCTACCCTGACTGGACCCTTTGTAATGTCTTGACAGAAGCAGTGTAATTAATTAGTGTCCATGAAGATATGTCACTAGGAAGAGTTTCATGAACAATGTCTTAAATCTATAAGGGAGACCCAGACTAGGTGATGAGTTATGAGGAGGAATCCATGGAAGGAATAACCGACATCCCATAATCCCATTTCGATCAAGGAGCAAACATTCCTGAATAAGGAATAGATGTCTCCCACCTTTGGAAAGTGGGAATGTGGGGAAACAGCTGCGCGTCCTCACAGACGGATGTGCGCGCCCCGACGAAAGCGTCAGAAAAAAAATAGTGAACCCGACGTGAAAGTATTCTCCTCAATATAGAGATTAGTAGCGTTCGAGGCATCAATGGATTAGCATGTCACCTAATCCATTTATCCGGCATCGGGTCCCGCCCAGCAAATAGCGGGCCTAGAATGAAACTCACCAGATGTGGGGCAGTAGAACATTGGACGTCCCGGTCTGCGACATTATTTGTGTGGATCCATCTTACCAGCCATGGAAGACAGGATGGCACTGGGGCACTGGTTGTCAATTTCCTTTTTCTTTCAGCACTGATGATTTAATGTCCATGTTTTCTGAAACCAAGTTGCTGCACCCGGAACTCGGTCACCGCCTGCCCACCGACGGAGGGGCTAGGGCAGTGCCAACATGGCAGTCCCGCGCAGCTCCACCTCTTTCGTAACAACCTCTACATCCATGACCATGGGGCACCCACACCCCATCTCTCCATCCGAGGTCATCCAATGAAGGGTGATCAATAACCTAATACAGTGGTACGAGGAGGATGGTTTTATCCTGACTCGGGATATGGCCCACCTAGATTTAGAGGCGTCTGTGCCTCATCGTCAATGCCACCCCTGAGGGCCGCACAAGGAGCCACTTCTCCCCACTCCAACATAACCCTTTTGGGAGCCTGTCCCCGGAATGCTTTGATACCTCCCTGCCCTACGCCGATGAGGTAGGGGATGTCTGGGCCAGCCCGGTTAGAGTCCCATTTCAAGGGCTCCCAGCGAGGGCTCCCACCCGGACGCGTCAACACCGCCGCCAAATATTACTAGACGAGGAGCAGGTAATCCATGAACCTGTACCACCAGCTCCAGTCCATCTAACCTAATGCCAGCGTTAGGCGCAAGCCGAAGAGGACGCTCGCCATGGGGCGTAAATGTCAGCAGCTACTGTGGCCCGAGCCACCACTGATGCGTAGCCCCAACTCCCTATGTATACTGAAGAGGAAAATTCATATGCCTGACCTAGATCGAGGCCCCAACCACCCCATGGGCAGGCTGGGTCGACTCTCTTGGTCGCCGATATAGGCAGTGGCCACCGCAGACTAACCTGTGGCAATAACACCTGGTACGGAGGTCCTCCCCGTATCACTACCATAGAGAACGTGGATCTCCCCCACTTCCAATATCAGCATAGAGGAATGCCCCATTCCACCTTCAGTACAAATGAGGGTCCTCCCCGCGATAGTGTTGCTCGGCATGGAAGTCTCTCTCATGCCCACTACACCGGATATGGAGTCATTCCTCCTGCCACAGACCATTGGTATGGGGACGTTTCACATCCGGTCACTCTTTAATGTGGGGAACCTCCCCATGTCCACATAGTAGTGGGTGAAGGTCCTCCTCGCCTTAGAAATCAGATGAGTGAGGGATGGCTTCGCCTCACCAGCGCTCAGCACAAAGGTCCTAACTGTGTTCATATCAACCAGTACGAGGCCCCTCCTCATACTGATGTCATTAGAGGGAAGCCGCATGGGGGTCCAACCCATGATCTTATGGGATCTGGAAGAGGTCCTACCCACTCTAGAACTTACCACAAAGGTCCTCCCCATATCCCTTTTGATATCTGCCCTGATGCTCCTCACACCCTGGATTTTTTGGGTGGAAGTCCTCCCCGCCCCATCACCAGTGTAGCCAAAGGAACTCCTAGTGTCAGAAATCTGCCATGTCCAGAAGAGCCATACAGGGGTAGGAAGATGGGTCATCACTGCCATAAGAAGGATTCAGGGAAGGTTCGGACAGAGATCAAAACAGCCCAATTCTCAGACTCTAAAGCAGAATACGACTCAGCGTAGGAACCCTCCTCTCACTCATCCAAGTCAAGGGTTGTGGTAGGAACGAGGTACATCAGCCTAGAACTATCGGAATGTGAGGTCCATAAGATTCCTGCCTACCTCTACAGGTATATCCATGAGGATAAAAATTTGGCAACCCTGTAGGTTATGGTCGTGTAATCACCACCATTATCACCAGAAGCACTCTCTACCTCGACTAGAGATCACGAAGAGCTGTTCTGGGGACCAATGGCGGGCGAGCATCAGCGCGGCCTATCTCTAGTATCCCTAGCCCCTGTTCTAGGAACTATATCCGTTATCCCATCTTATCGCGACGTAGTATCCAGGTCGCTACACTCTTTGGAGGACAACCCAAGATTCGGTGACCAGTCAACCCGTTCACCATATTCCCCACCGGCCAGCCTGTCATCCTAGTAGTCTTTCTCAGTACCACTCCTAGTTTCTCAGCCACCTTAGGTTGAAGAGTGGGTTAATAAAAGGCCATAACCTGAATCTGAGCCAGGGAGATTATGGAATATCCTCGCAGTGGACCACTTCCCCAAGATGTTCTGGCCTGTGGTAGCACCAAATTTCTGCGCGTTAGAATCCCTTACCCAAGAGGAAGTTGAGGGTTTCCTCCAAACCCTCTGAGTGATGCACTTCCACCTTTGTCATTAGCGAGTGTTTTATCTTAGGAGCCAAGCACATTTTTAAGACATTGGTGAGCAATGCCGTCTAGTTGATTTGGCCGCACTCCCTGTGGCCCAGTGCCCCGAGTCACCAAGCCATCGTAAGGCCCTCCAACAACAATGCGTTTAGAGTTTCAAGGTACTCCGCAATATTTTCAAGGAGGCTTCCCCCCATGTTAAAATCCGTGGCTTGGGGTAGTATGCTAACATCCTCTTCAGTTCTATCTGATGACAACCTGACTCGCTAGGCGATATTGAGGACATGCCCCCAGGAAGGGTAACGGTAAACATGGTCGACCTAGTGGATGAGAAGAAGGAGCTGGAGCTTCTTGATAGGGACTTACCCCCCGAGGGCGTCCTTACAATATTGGATTAATTGGGAAGAGTTACTCACCAGCAGAGGAATCTATTAGGTATCCCTGCACCCACTGAGGCATTATTCCTTAGCCGAAATCACAGTAAGTGTAAGGAGCACCTCAGAGCTGCCAAATGCTCAAACCTGTCCACCTCAGTGCAGAAGATGGAGGAGGACCCTGAGAAGGCTGCATTGTGCCAACAACTTTCCAAAAAAAAGAAGTTGGTCAATGGCCTCCTCACTGAACGTGAGCGATGACCAGACTACGACAATCTCAGGCTAGGGCAGTAGGGGCATGAACTACTTCCCCTTGGCGAGCTGCCTCCAGGTGACCCTGACCATCCTACCCCCACAGATATAGTTGAGGCCAGAACTTATGACAAGAGGGTGTGATATGTCACTCCAAACCCTCTAGAACGACGCAGAAATCCAAGGAACCCAGCTCGAGTTCCCCCAGATGCCTCGCAAGTCTCCCCACCAGCCGTGCCATGAGCTGCTGAGCCACCATACTATGTTGAGGAACTCGTCAACATGCTTGTGGTTAGGGATCCCCATCAATATAGGGACCCCTTCTCATATGATCAAATGGAATCACTCATTGCCCACCTTGAGGCATTGGAAACATGACAAGTGGCACTCCCACCTGATGTCAAGCCATATACATCATGGGTGGATGATATGCCAACACCTCCGAGTTTCAGGAATCCCACCTTTTCCCCCTTCAATGGGATAGGGGACCCGCCACAGCATCTGACCCACTTCACCTTAAGGTGTGGGCCCATGTTAGGGACTCCAGCGCAGTATGAGGCCGCCAAGATCCGATGTTTTGTGCAAAAATTGGAGGGGCCTACATTTTTCTGGTACAACCAGCTCCCCATCGGATCAGTGACCAGCTAAGAGGACCTCCATAGGCAATTCCTCTATTAGTTCAGCTCCACCACAAGGAAAATGAGCATCACAGACCTCTTCAAGTGAAAACAGAGGCCTGATGAGCATGTCACATACTTTATCACCCAGTGGAAAGGGCTTACATACTCCCTTGACATGCCACTAACTCAGGAGAAATTACTAATTATGTGTGTGGGAAATGTTAAGATGAAACTGGTTCCCTCTCTGATCACCCAAAACTACCCTGGAGGATTCCAAGACTTCTCTGATAAGGCCCAGTTCCTAAAAGAAGCCCTGCAATAGGCTAGCCAGGCACGTTCGTTGCCCCCTGTAATTACCACATGGAGGGCTTCCAGAGTCGAGCCCGTCATGGTGGCCCAAATAAAGGCCCACAAGAAGCTGGAACTATTACCATTGGAGCCACCTCCATAACCTCAAAGAGGCCTGCCACCACAGGCGCAACCTCCAACCCAGCAACGACCGCCTCAAAATCGGCAGGTGCCCCCACGTAATGCATCACCACTTCTTAGGCGGGACAATCAGGCCCCACCTCCTTGACAGACTCCTCCATCCCCTCATTAGGGATAGGCTCTAAGGGCCCCCTTTCCAGATAGAAGAAACCATACTTACTCATTCAATGAGAATCAGGTTTCTGGCTATTTCCAGAGTGCCTTGGAACATGGGATTGTGCATTTCCTGAGTACAGAAGGCCAGAAGAGGCAAATATCATTGATCTCACCAACTACTGAACCTATCACCGGATCCTGGGACACACTCTCAAGCAGTGCTATGTGTTTAAAGACTGGATCCAAGACCAGACCGATAACAACATAGTCAGGTTGGCCCCAACCCTGACGCAAGTGGCATGCGTCGTCGTAAGGACAGACAACAATAACAACAACGAGGGTGAGTGGTAGCAGGTTTCTAACCACAGGTCCCATAAGTATGATGACTGGATGGATTGAAAAATGGTCATATATGCCCATGGTATCATTCGTGCACGCCTAAATTGGCCAGAGCCTTCAGAAGCTGTGGCCACCACTTCTGCATCGTCATCTTAGCCAGCCTCTTCCTAGAAGAGAAAACACAGGCGGTGCAAGGGAAAACAACGCTCCCCACTAATGCCATAATCATCCCGTAATCTCGATGACTTCATGCCCCCAGAGATGGGGATACCACCCAGGATCTGCCTAGTAGTGGATAAATCTTCGAGTGAGAGTCAAGGGTATGCTTTGGTTAATACCGTAGAGTTGGTAAACCCCTATATGACTCCTGACGATGGGGAGCGCTATGCAGATCTCCCCAACGTCCCCAGCTGACGCCAACGTCATTGGAGACACGACCATATGGGTCGTCGAGGAACATTAGTTGGCACTTCTAGCCAGGCCATGCACACCATTGAGACCAGACAACAGACTCAACACAGAGCTCAGAACGCCCAGCCTCCTCATCCGGTGTCATTAGGCCCGCCTTTACCGCCATTTGTGCTACTGGATTAGGCAGAGCCCCCTAGACCATGTCGTGACCAGCCACGCCCTACTACAGGCCGATCTCATTCATCCAGCCATCATCTGGTAGCCACTTTGTAGGCTCCGACTAGTGAGCAGTGGGATATTCCCAGCACCAGTCAGCCGTCGGCCCAGCCGGCAGGGGTCACTGTACCGCCTATCATAAAGAAACCTCCTGCAAGAAGAAGTTCACACCTGGCATAGAAGTATGATGTTTCAAGAACCTTTCTAGCATCCCAGCAAGTCTTTACATCCTAGAGGCCCTTCTCCTATTAGCAGATATGCATGAGGCTCTCACTGAGGCTTTAAGAAGTCCCCTCCTATTTGAGATGGAGGTAGCAGCTGCAGAGTCCTTTCATGCAGAAGAAATAGAGAATATTGAATGCCAGGACATTATCTCATTCTCTAGAGAAGATGAAGGTTCTCCCATACAGGGTAACATTTTCCCACTATACATCAATGACCAATTGAATGGCTTGGAGGTTCGCTGCTGTCTTGTTGACACTAGATCTAGGATTAAACTTATCCCGACACAGACACTACGGAAGCCGGGGTTATCCAAAGATGACTTGACTCCCTATGACCTGAAAATCCAGGGATACGATAGGACAGAGCAGACCCCAGTCAACAAGATTCATTTGAATACCCAGTTCAGTGGCCTAATTACCAGTACCGAGTTTATGGTTATCTCCAAAGACACCACGTAAAATACATTGATGGGAAGACCATGGCTCCACCTGCATGCGACGGTTCCCTCATCATACCACCAATGCCTCAAATACTCCCTCAATGGTTGAGTGGGCGTGTTCCAAGGTGACACATCTCCTTTTGCCTCTTGTGAATCCCACTACCTAGATGCTGACTATTTCAAGAGCAAGGACAAGCAGATTCAGGCTAATGAGGTTGAACCCATTGTGGTTGAAACCGACCCCTAGGAAGGTCTGAATGATGCCTACGTCTTCCCGATCCATCAGTTAGAGGCCATGACCCCTGATATGGGGAAATGTTTTGTTGTCACTCGTACAAGGGGGAATCATATTCTCAGTTCCATGCGATGTCGGGAGATCACTTCGTATTATTATATGAATCAAGCCTCAGTGATCCCTGAGCCCCCTACTCCCATAAGGTATTGAGATGTCTGCCCCATGGCAATGAAGATACGTCATACTTGCCTATTTCATTAGGCTGGAATCAACCGGATCAAGCCAACACACCACTATTGCTTTGATATCATCAAGCATGTCCCCTTGGGACGAAGACCAGATGGGATTAGGTCGACAACCTTCATTGCTATGGTTTCAGTAGTACTGGAATCTCCCGATGTGGTGACCCCTGCTGCTCAGGCTAGTACCAGCCTCCCATCAGAATCTGCCGAACTAGAGAAGCTCCTCCCACTGGGGATCCCTTTGCAAGTGGAGAAGAGGATTTGGAGGATGCTTCTATCGCCTTTGAAGAGGGAGTCTCTACTACAGTCGATGAACTGGTACAGGTGAACCTCAGTAGCGAGGTAGACCTGAGACCCACATTGATCAGTGCTGCCATGTCTCTTGAGGAGCAACAACCATACGTAGACTTCCTGAAACAACATTGTGATGTATTTTCCTAGAGCTATGATGAGATTCTAGGACTACATCCTTAGGTATCCATACACCTCCTCAGTCTCCCGACAAATCATCATGGGTTCAAACAGCCTCCTAGAAAGATGCACCCTTCTCATGGTGCCATGGTAGAGGCGTAAGTTGATAAGCTCATCAGATCCAATTTCGTTATGGAGGTCCAGTACCCAAAATGGCTAGCCAACATTGTGCTAGTCAGGAAGAAGAACAGACAGATCAGAGTCTGCATCGACCTCTGGGACCTTAACCATCACTGTTTGAAGGATGATTTTCCCCTTCCTATGACAGAATTGTTGATCGATGCTACGGATGGGTTCCAAGCCCTCTCGTTCATGGATGGTTACTCCGAATACAACTAGATCTGAATGTCCCCTGAGGATGAGGATTCTACAACCTTTAGGGCACCACAAGGTATGTTTTGTTACCAGGTCATACCCTTCAGCATAAAGAATGCAGGTGACACCTATCAGCGAGCCATGCATCGCATATTCAAGTCAATCCCCGGGACATTGGTGGAATGCTATGTGGACGATCTGGTGGTCAAATATTTCCAGTGCTAGGACCATCTCAAGGACCTTGAGAAAGTGTTCAGATTCCTTTATTCCCACCACCTGAAGATGAACCCATTGAAATGTGCCTTTGGGGTCACCTCTGGGAAGTTCCTTGGCTTTGTTGTCAGGTACCGGGGCATCGAGATTGACCCATAGAAGATCAAGTCCATCATCCAGATGCCTCCCCCAAGCAATATTTGGGATCTTCGAGGTTTTCAAGGCCACTTATCCTACATACGCCGATTCATTGTGAATATGCCCGACAAGTGTAATCCCTTTTCTCGGCTCATGAAGAAAGGCACTGCTTACAAATGGGACGAAGAGTACCATACCGCGTTCGAGGAAATCAAGAAGTATCTACTCCAGCCTCCGGTCTTGATGCCACCCATCTCTGAAAAACCATTGGTCCTTTATGTGTCTTCCCTAGAACAATATCTTGGCGCCCTTTTCACCCAGAAGAACAATTAGGGGATAGAAAAATCCTCTACTACCTTAGTCATATTCTCATCGATACGGAGACCAGATACCCCCCATAGAAAAGAGATTCCTTAAATTGGTATTCTTAGTATAGAAATTGTGACATTACTTGCAGCACCATGAGGTACAGCTGGTGTCTCGGGTAAACCCACCGAAGTACATTCTAAACCGCCCCATGTTGACAGGCCTTCTATCTCGGTGGGTAGTGATTCTTCAACAGTTCGATATTAGGTTTTCCCTCATAAAGCTATTAAGGGGAAAGCATTGGCAGAATTCCTTGCTGCCCATTCGGCTCCTGTTGACCAGTCATTGGATCTCAACTTTCCTGATGAGAAAATTCTCTCTGCTGATCATGCTATCCCATGTTGGTAGATGAATTTCGATGGTGCTTCTCGGAATCTTACCGATAGGAGGCTCAATGATCCCATGATCAACAGGTTAGTCTTGGGTATCTTCTTTATTACCCCAACACAAGCCATTATTCCGTACTCATTCCTGTTGTCAGAAGGCTACACCAACAATGAGGCAGAGTATCAGGCTCTTATCACTGGCCTCGAGCTGGACCTCGAGATTGATGTGCCCCATTTGTATATGAAAGGGGATTTCGAACTAGTCATCAAGCAGATCAATGATGACTACATCGTCAGAAAGCTAGAGCTTATATCATTGTTAGAGTGCACTCTCCATCTAATGGCCCAGTTACCATCTCGGCCAGAAGTTACTCATGTACCTTGATCTTAGAATGGTCGAGCTGACGCCCTGGCCGTCTTGGCGGCATCACTTGAAGAACCCGAGAAGGATGATCTGATTATCCACATGGCACATCTGAGAGTCATTGATCCCGTCACCCTAGGTGATGATGAAGACCTGTAGGTGAGACATATTACCGCTGGAGCCTCCACGTTAGGACCCCCAGGTCCCTTATATGTAGTGGTTGAAGTGACTCCTAACTAGAGAGCCCCCTTTGCCGTGTATCTCTAAAATGGTTACTTCCTGGATGATTGGTCCAAGCGCAAGTGAATCCGATGCCGCGCGCTGCAGTTTACCCTCCAGGGTGGTTTCGGTTTTGAGAAGATCCTCTACAAGCACGGGTTCGATGGTGTTCTCCTCCGTTGCATACAAGGATTTGAGATTTATTAGGTCATGCAGGAGGTTCATGCTAGTTCCTATGGGGCTCATTAGACCAGGTCGAAGCTATCTCACTAGATCTAGAGACTAGGGTACTTTTGGCCCTCCATGATCCATGATTGCATCGAGTTTTCCAAGAGATGTCATGCATGCCATGTTCATGCCAAATTTGTGTATTGGACACCAGAGCCTCTCCACACTACCAAGTACTCTTGGCCCTTAGTAGTCTGGGGACTTGATGTCGTGGGACCATATCCACCGGCAACAGCTCGCCAGTGAAGGTTCATCCTGACCGCTACATATTTCTTTTCCAAGTGGGTAGAGGAAGTTCTTCTCAAGAAGGTCAAGGAACATTATATCGTTGACTTCATGAGCACTGATATCATCTACCGATTTGGATTCCCTCACGCCGTGCTCACCGATAATGAAACCAACTTCCGAGAAGCCGAGGTGAAGAAATTGTACACCAAGTACAACATCCATTCTAACCATACCTCTCGCTACCACGCGCAAGAAAATGGGAAGATCAAGGCATTCAACACATCTCTAATATTTTGAAAAAAAATGGTTGGTCAGAATAAGAAGAGTTGGCCAGACAAGCTCCCCAACACCCTATGGGATTATTAGATGACGACTCGTAATTATACACAGGTGACCTAATATTCTCTGGTGTATGGAACATAAGTTGTCCTGCCTATTGAGATTTAGTTGCCTTCATTACTCACAATGGTCTAAAACCAACAGGCACCAGATAAGGTAGCTAAAATTCATCTGGATGAATTGGAAGCACTTGACAAGAATAGGCTTCGTGCCCTGCACAACCTGGAAAGACACCAGAACAAGATGTCCAGAGCCTTCAATAAGAAGGTCCACCTTTTCTCTTTTTTGCAAGGTGATCTGGTATTGGGCCTCATGAAACCAATGATACCTGGTAGGAAACCACCCAAGTTGGAGCCCAAATGGGAAGGTCCTTTCGTTGTTCACAAGGTTTACCCCAATGGTGCATACTCACTAGTGACCATGGATGGTGAGTGTATAACTCCTCCCACCAATGCCAAGTTTCTAAAGAAATACTTTGCCTAAGACAGCTGGTCCTGCATGACCATAAACTACCTGGTCCTACATGACTTTAAACTGTAAAACATCCCGCATGACATTAAATTGTATGGAATCCTACAAGACGTTAAACTACACCCTTAGAAATACATGTGTCTTGATTCCCATCTGCATGGGATATGTAGGAATGCTCGGACATTTTGTCTATTGGCCTAGCCCCAAACTCCAAAATCACCCCTCAGGTCAAGACATGTGGTGTGGTGCAGATTATTTCCTCATTTACGTCAGTGTATTTCACCATGCCACACATATCCCATTGAAATATCCCTTCCTTCATTTATCATTCGTTCTGTGAGCACATGCCCTGCCATGCTCGGCACGACCCATCATTTGGGTTTTCATCACCCACTATATCCAAAACGACTCCCGACTGGTATGGATTCTCGGCCTAAGGGATCGCCTACCATTACAGGCCAACATTCTCAAGGATTTCAAACAAAAAATTGATAAAATTCCCGTATTGTGAATATGGTCAACGATCAATGATCAATTGTTTTCCCCGAATTCTGGTCACACAAGGGTGGATACGGTGTTGCAAACCTGGTCAACAGTTTTCCTCTATCATCATTTTTGATTTGTGGTCTTCCATAAGCATGATGATTTTCCCTCTATGTCCCACACATATGACATTAAACTAGGAATATACGGTCTGAGCTCTCTGACCCTAAACTAAGATCAACTTTATCCTCACTACAAGACATTAAATTGCAAACTAGCCAGGAATTTCCGTCCAAGGCCCAGCCTCAGGCCCCTCGGCCTTTTCGGGCCACTGGACCAAGTTCTCACTTAGGGTTGTACGGTGTGGTGTGAGATTATGTCCTCATTCACATTAGGTTGCAAGATTTGCCATACACATCCCTGGATGAGATACCTTACCCCTACCTTTTTCCTCACTACAAGATGTTAAACTGCAAACTAGCCAGGACTTTCCGTCCGAGACCCAGCCTCCGGCCCCTAGGCCTTTTTGGTCCCCCAGACCAAGTCTTCACTGAAGATTATACGGTGGGATATGGGATTATGTACTTATTTACATTGGGTTACTCACTGTGCCATACACCTCCCTTGTTTGGGGTATCTTAAACATTTGCGTCCTTACTGCATGATGGTAAACTGCACCTTACCCTCTTCCAGAATTATGTGTGGCTTGATTCCCATCCTTATGGAATACATAAGAACGCCCAAACATTTCTTCCATTGGCCCAACCCCATATCTTAGAAATCTCCCATTCACCTTGGACCCTTGGCCTGCACTTTCCCAGGGAGAGGGGTATATGGTATGTGATTATGCCCTCATTCGCGTCAGGTTTGTAACAACCATGCCATGTGCCTATTTCTCTTGAGAGTTCTCTATCCCCTTATTCTATACTCATATATTCAAATTGGACACTCTCAATTTGATCCCCTCAAACCTCTTCAGTGATTCACCAATGTTCCCAAGAGTACTCTGGTTCAGCATCTGGCATGTCGGATTTTTCTTGGACATGATTTCACCCATTTTTCAGGCTTCGTGTTCCCCTTCATTTGGGCTTCCATAATATTTCACATTTGAAGGGACGCCCAAATTTCATGGATGCTCAGCCCAAGGGCCCTCCTACTATTACGATCCAACGTTCTCGAGGGTTTCAAACAAAAGATTGATATAGATCCTGCATTGAAAATACGGTTAGTGATTGATGCTCATTTGTTGTTCCAATTCCAAGTAACGCGATATGGATACTGTGTTTCGAACATGTTCAATAGTTATCCTCCATATTCATGCCATCCCCTTAAATACTTGAATGTTGGTTACATGATTCACATTATTTTCCACCCCATCATGTCCAAATAGAATTTCTACACTCCTAGAACTATCCCTCAGTGCACATTTTCACGTTAGGAGGACAAAAGCCACGAAAAAGGCGTCATTCGGGGCTCCACACTGATTTCCCTTTGGTGTGCATTCCAGGTATTTCAAAAAAACTCTTCCGCCCTTGTTTTCCACACCGAGTTTGACTCATGTGGGTTTAGGGATTGGGTTGAGGTCTGCACTTGGATGGATTTCGCTTCTCTGGGGTCCGAGCTCTAAGGCCATAAACTAATATCTCTTTTATAACTACGTACATCTTGATTCCCATTCTCATGGGATATGTAGGAACACCCAGACTCTCATCTTTAGGTATTTCTCAATTGGGAGCTAGTTTCTCCTACCCCTTTTCCTCTAACCTTTACCAGCCCCTTGGCTTAAGGTATCCTCCTCATAATTGCGCACGGTATGGTGTGGACCTTATCCTCATTCAAATCGGGTATGATTTATCACTCCATGTGCATCCCCTATGGAACCTCATATCTCCTGTATACGTCTAATCCACATGAATTTAAACTATTATGCTCAGTCTCTCATGACTTTAAACTTTTGCCTCTATCCTGTACGACATTAAAAATGCATGGTTTGTCCCATCACATAACCCTAAACTGTGACATTATCATCTTGATCGCACGATGAAAAAACAGCACTGCACTGTGATGTCCTCACCTGAGGGGACGTCATGTTTGGTATCAGTTACACACCATACCATTTTTCAACTCTTGCATATGGATTGATTCCTATGGTGATAACTAGACCTTCCATCCTAGGTCCATCGCTTCATAAAAAAACCATTCATCCTAAATGACAAACAAGATATATCAAATACCGCTTCTTTTGGTGCAGGGGCTAGACCCACACAACCTTATTATCCCCAACACCGCTATCTTACCATGCCATCCTTATAACTACATGCATCTTAATCCCTATCCTCATGGGGTATATAGGAATGTCCTTTCACCTTGTCTCAGGCTCAACATAACTTTCATTTTCGTTCCCTCAACATGAAACCTCCCCCAAGAAGCGCACAGTGATCCGGACCAGGTCCTCATTCACGTCGGGTCTTGTAATTATATCACCGTGTTTCTCTCATTTTCTACCATCCACGGTCTGAGCTATATGACTATAAACTAAGACCATTCCATGTTCTTTCCACAAGATTTTAAACTGAATGATATCTTCTAGAACTATGTATGTCTTGATTCCCATCCTCATGGGATACGTAGGAATGACCAGACATTTTTTGTCTCTGAGACCAGCCTTAGAAATCTAAAAATACCATCCTTTATTTCCCCCCCAGCCCAAAATCATTTGGGAACATGTGGTGTGATGAGTACCTATTAGGTTCTCATTCAAATTGGGTTTTTCAATAGCTGCACCATGTGCTTCCCATATATTTTCACAACGTGGTCTGAGTTCTATGACCCAAAAATAAGATTTTCCTATGGGAACTACACGTCACATTTGGCTATTTTGCTGCCCTACGCACAGTTCATTAAATCAAGCCCCATTAATGGTCCACCCTAGGACTTTAAGTTGAAAGTGTGTGACCCCAATACCCTTGTCCTTGACAAGGTACTTGAATCCCTCTATTTGATACGTCTTATAGTCATATTCATATGTGTTTTGATAAAGATCTCTAAGTATAGAACTTTCACGGGGAGATTCCCCTTGTTCCGTGTCCAAGATTCATGAGTCCGTTATTTGGATCCTAATCCTCTTCCATGTAGGAAGAGACCCCATGTGCGGCCTGGTCTCATGCCACACTATCTTACCTACCACCCTGGGCCAACATCCCTGAAGATCTCAGATGCCATTTGTGACAGGTCTTGTGTTTCGAACACGGTAAACAGTCGACCCTCATTTGTTTGTCCCCATTTCAGGCTAACGTGATATGGTTATTGTGTTTAGAACATGGTAAATAGTTATTCCCTATCATCATGCCACCATCATTGTGGTCCAAATCTCGAGCATCATGATTCACATATTTCCACGTCCTTATGTTCATGTGGAATTCCAACATACTCGTCTTTACTCCTCTGCACATCTAAGTGCACTATATAGAAGGGTCAACATCAGTGGGACATCATTCACCTAGTGTACCATCATCCCTAACTTGTTCCTCCCTGTGCTAGGAAAGCCCCATCACTACTGCCTATTTCCCACATCGAGCATGACTCATGTGAGCTTAGTAGTTTTGGTAGGATGTGTACTGATGTAGCCATGTCACGCGTATCTTCCCTCATCCCGCATGACGTTAAACTACTCTCTCAGAATTACATATGGATTGATTCCCATCCTCATGGGGTACATAGGAATGAATGACCACTTTGCTTTGGGCTCAACCTAATTTTCACTCTTGGTTCCCTGACCTGAAGAGTTTCCTCCGGGGATATGTGGTATGATCCGGACCAAGTCCTTATTCATGTTGGGTTTATAGCTACCACCCCACATACTCCCTTCTTGGGATCTTCGCTTTCACTACACGTCCCATCATATGACGTTAAACTACATGAGTCCATATGTCCTCAACCCATGACACTAAACTGTGGTTCTACCCTAAACAAGTTCGAGATGCCCTATGTTAATCATGGGATGCATTTGTTTCCTCTCTAGAGAAGATTCTCCCTACCAGTGTTGGTCTCTGACCACATTGTGCCCCAAGAACTATGTGTGGCTTGATTCCCATCCCCATGGGATACGTAGGAACCCCTAGACATCCTGTCTTCGGGTCCAGCCCCAGGAATCATAATTCCCATTCCCCCCTCTTTTTTCGGTCCCTTGACTTGAGCTATTTTGGGGAACCATGAAATAACAGCATTACCCTGAACAAGGTCAGGATGCCCCAAGATGACGTTGGAAGGCAACAGTTTCCTCATCAGAGAGGTCCTATTTGGAAGTATGTTTGATACCTAATTAGACCGATATACCCACGTAATGCATTTCCACCACGGTGGCGTAATTTCAAGAGTGTTGGACTCAAGTCGAACAACCCATCGCTCCACTCTCCACGCTTTGCGTACCATTTATTCAGATCCTCATCCTCTTTCACATCTATAGGAACCCCTTAATATTATGGATGCACAGACCATGGATCACCTACTATCCTGGGATAACATTTTTGGAGACTAACGAATGACATTTCGAGTCAGGACCCGTGTTTTGAACATGGCCCGCAGTAGGCCCTCATTTTTTATCCCCATTTCAGGCTAAAAAAATAAAGATACTATGATTTGAACATGGGTAACAATCATTCTTAATTGTCATTACATCACTACAGTGTTCCAAATCGTGGGTACTATGACTCACACCTTCCATCACCCCTGTTCGGATTTATTCTAGCGCCCCTGGCGTTACCCCGTTCGTGCACAAGAGCACATCATGAAGATGGTAATTCAACTGTTTTGAGAGCTTCATTCTCTATTCAGGTCTCTCTCTTCTCTTTTAGGGAATCCATATTGGTTTTTTGAACCTCGTGTGCCCAAATCTTGGTTGGAACTTCTACATTCAAGATAAGTAATAGTGCGAACATCCCTTGTTTCTCACATCGGGTATGACCCACGTGAGATTAGGAATGGATTTCTATTTATTTCAAGATTATGGTTGGAAGATATTAAACTAAACAAACAAGTAAAAAAAATCTATCCATACATGCAGTTCAGAACAATAGGAATTAATGAGAAGTGTGTTTATAAGTTCGACCAAAACAGGGCCCTTAGGGATCAACATCTTGGATAAATCTCTATAGAGCCGCTACCTTTTGGCCTGTGGCCTCCAAGATTGCCTCCCGCCACCTGAGAACCTTCTCTTCATCAGTGGCCATAGGGTGTAGTTCACTAAAAATAGCCTGTGCTTGCGCCAGTCTAGTTTGGAGTGCAGTCATTTGGTGACCCGCTTCCAATAGCTTCTCTTGGGCGTCCTCCAGCTGGGCCCTCAATTTCTCCACAAGCTCGGAGCAGTTTGCAATGAATACCTCCTTCTACTTCATCTGTTCTTCGAGGTGTTGGACTTCTTGTTCTGCCTTCAGAAATTCTTGGGTACTCCCTGACTCTTTCTAACACCGGGCAACATCGGAGCATTGGCTGCTCTCGAATAGATTCTCAGCCATGTAGTCGCGGACTGTTGAATTAAGGTATTGAGCATCCACTCCTCCAGCATAGATAAAGCACAACCAAGTTTGGAGAGATCCCATATGTTTTAGCCATTCCTTCTGAGGTTGACCGAGAAAGAGCTTGATAAACTTCCACCCTTTGCGCCGTGTCATGCAGCTCTCATCGGCCACCTCTGAATCGGAATCATCTATCTTCTTAGGATCCGCAGGCTGATAGTCGGGGAAAGCAATGAGGAGTTCAGCAGTAGGGTCTTGTTTGGTAACCTCCACCTCATCAGTGACTTTGCTCTCGTCGGGCTATAATTCCACCCTGGCAGCATTACCACCCCTCATTGCGATGTCTGATTCACTAAGTACTGGGGTAGGGTTGTCTAGAATGTCTGCTTCTGCAAAGGCCGATGTGGTTGCTACCCGTCCTGCTCCTGCAGAGGTCCCAGACTCGATGGTTTGTCATGCCTCCAACCTTGTGATCACTGTATCATGAATCAGTATCTTGATTATCTAAATTCTCCAGAAAAGAGGGAAAACCAATGAGAAAGGACTTACAGGTTCCAAGTACAGCGGTGTCCAACACCTGTGTCATGGTGGGGGCCCTCTCCACGGGAGAGCATTCAGTTCTTTTCAAATCGATTACCAGTGTCGGCTCCTCTTGGACATTGTGGATGGTATGAGGCTCTTCTTCCAGCTCATCATCGCCTAGTACAGCTGAAATCAGTGCCCTGTTATGCCCGGTCCCGAGGGTTGGCTCCCGAGGTTTCTCCCCGGTCTCCATAGGAGTACCCGTGCCCCCGGTGGGAGAGGCTTCTTGGGGACCCTCGCCCATGTGTTTTTGAGTAAGATAGGGTTTGGTTGAAAGATCAAGACTATGAAAAGATGAAGGCTGGTATAAGGTTTAAACCACACCTCAAGCTGCTCTGCTAGTTCCTCATCAGAGCCAACAATTTCACCACTCTCTCGAGAACTCTGCTGGTGAGTGGAAGATTCTGAAGGCCCCTCGCCACCAAGACCCACGACTTGGTCCTCCTCCTCTTCTTCTTCTTCTCCTCCTTCTTCTACTTCTTCTTATTCTTCTCCTTCTTCTTCCTCCTCCTCTACACATTCATTATCGGATGGTAGCCTCTATGGGTCCCGCTCCTGGCTAAGCATCACTTTCATCAGGAGATTTGGTTATTCATATCACCCTCACTGGAATGCGTACCTGTCCATAGCTATCAGGTATGCGTGCTGGCGATGGAAGTTTACTTTATCTAGTATCCGGATGCGCCCTATGTCTGGTAGATTGATTCCAGTATGCATCAGCATCCGCCATAACTCTTCGACAGACATGGACTGTCACAACGTTCTCCAAGAAGACCATAGAGAAGGGAAGATAGCATTGGTGGATGGTGTCAGGAGGTACCTAAGTTGCATTCCTGGGAGGTCCCTAGTTGGACCTCGAGGCTGTGCATGAGACCACCCTTCCCTAGAGGGCATAGGCACATTCTCAGTCTGTGCTTCCCCTACCGATGAAGTACCAGCTTGTGCCGTGCTTTCCCCTCAACCCGTTCTTTGCCTCACTTCCCCCATGACACCTCTTCTACCTTCCTAATCTTCGAGCTCTACACTAGTTGCCTTGATTTTCTGAATGCGTTTCCAAAGAATCGCCTCGGGGTACATTCTTGTCCAGTGTTCAACATACTCCATCGACAGTCTGACACTAACATCGGTGGGGGGAAGACTAATGATTTCTCCCAGGCCTACTGTCATGAACATAAGCCACAACTAGCGAAGAATACTCTGTCGATAGTCTGGCACTGACATCAGTGGCATGAAAGAAGGTCGCCAACATGGAAAAAATTCTGTATGGCACGCAAAAATTTGGAATTGGTCATGAGATCTTACGCGCGGATCAGGACGGTTTTCATGCATGAGAGAAAGAAAGCCTGTCACGCAGAAAAATTCAAAGTAGGGCCTAGGGGGTCCCTCGGCCTATTTATAAAGCACTGACTCATCCACTATTCCCACGAATCCCTCTTTCACATGCAAACTATGTTTTTGTGAATCTTTGAGGATATCTTTCTATTTTTCGGCGTACCCTTAGAATCCGACCTTCGAGTTCCCCTTTAGCTCCAATTCTGAGGTGGGGTATTTGTTGACGCCGAAATCTAGAGAAGGGGCACACTAGGTGGATAAAAGAGCACCAAATGAATCCAGGATGAAAAAAAGGAAATCCTGGGGCTTGGGGGGAGGGCGTGTGCAAGATTTAAAAAACGTGCACAAGAGGAATTCCAGCACGCAAAACATTGCATTCCGACCTTCCCTTATGCTCCCAAAACACCGCCCCCCAAGACCGGCCACTCCGGACCCATTTTCGTGCCCAAGGCGTCTTTGAATGGGGGTTTGCATGCTCCAGACCCGTTTCCACACCCAAGGCATTGTCGAACAAGGGTTTCTGTGCCCGACCTCATTTCCACATACAGGGCGACGTCGAATGTCCGTTTGCGCGCCCGAACCCATTTCCATGCACAAGGCCACAAGACCGAGGGTTTTCACACCCGACCTTCCCTTCCGCGCCCAAACCGCCGTCCTCTGTGACCGGCTGCTCCGGCCCCATTTCTGCACCCAAGGCATCGTCGAATGGGGGTTTGTGCACCCGACCCCATTTCCACGCACCAGGAAACGTCGAACGTCTGTTTGTGTATCTATCCCCATTTCCGTGCCCAAGACGACGTCGAATGGGGTTTGCGCGCCACGCTCTTGCATGCCACTCTGAGGACTTCGGCTATAAAAAGAACCATATCCCCGCTCTTTGAGGATGTTTACTGAAGACGAATCGACACTCTTCTACATGAAAACCCCATCTTCCGCAACCGCATGAAAAAGCCATGGCCTTCAGGTATTGGTTCTTGCGTGATAGGTTCCCCAGGGGCACCTTCGGATGGGCCCTCTGATCCTTATGAATTTTGTTTTTCTCTAAGTTGTTTTTGCGCAAGGGGTCCCATCTTGCGCGCAAGTCCCCGCTCCGTCAGGCGCTCTTGCGCGCATTCCGTCCAAATTGCATGAAAACTGTCCGTCTTGCATGCAACCCTTCCATCTTGCACGCCATCGGTTCCACTTACACACAACCCTTCTGTCTTGCACGCCACTGGTCCCACTTGCGCACAACACGTTTATCTTGCACGCAACCCATCTGTCTTGCGCGCCACCCATACCTCTTGCGCAACCTCTTTTTCTTGCACACAAACCTTCCCTCTTGCATGCATACTTTTTATTTTTCCCTGAACCATTCTCTGACATGTGATCCATGTGCCGCCCTCACCTTAAGGCAACATGTTCGAGCCTCTCCTATGCACGAAACACCTACGTCATGCGCTCGTTTCCCATGTGGCCCCTCAGGTTTGCATGGAGCAATTTCAAATTCCATTGGAAGATACTTCCCATTGTGTTGATTCGCCTCATGCTCCTTCACATAGGCACTCTAATGGCTATTGCTTCTTCATATGGTCATGCTAACATGGACCCCCAATGGTTTTCTTCATAACACCCCCACCATGGCGTTTCTTGTCCCTTCTCTTCACCAAGGTGTAGAGGGTGCTGGTTATGTAAGTCATAGGGGTGAGAAGTAAACCCACCAGAGTCTGAGCTATAGGACGTTAAACTTCCAAGCACCATCCTCCTCAACACATGGTGTTAAACTATGACCTCACCCTATTCTATGCATGTGGGGTGCCCCGTCTCAAACATTCTCTATGCCCACTGGTCTCCATGAGAGTGAGATCATTCCTCACATGGAATTATATCTTCTTTATCAGAATGGTGTCCGTCCATAGGGAAAGGGAAAACACCATAGTGTAATCCCCTTGCTTTCCTTGCAGGAGGTATCACCCCTGCTGCTCCTCTCTTCCTAGGTTCCAAATCCCTCTACTACCGGGCTTTGTCACCACCCGAGCCTCTATCCTGGAGTAAGTCCCAATCTCCATCTCCTTAGGATTCTAGCCACGTGTAAGCCCCATGTTTCCTCTTTGGAACGCTAACTATGTATAAGCCCCACTCCATTTCCCACGAAGTCACCTTTCATGATGTGATCATTAGGTCTTTGTTGTCTCTTATTTCTCACACCGAGAATAACTGATGTGGTCTTAGAGTAAGAATCAACCATGACATCCTCTACGGGCAGCCTAGAGTTTAAGCCCCACACCCAACCTAAACTACGTGATCTTTGATACTTACCAAGGCAAGGTACGTAGGAAGCCTCCCTGAGGTTCAAGCCCACCATCCACCGGTCGTCCCAACCATCTTCACGTCGGTTCACCAAACTCCCCCATGAACTATGAGGTATTTGATCATTACCAAGAAAGGGTACGTAGGAAGCATCCTTGAGGTTCAATCCCACCATCCATTGGTCCGAACCATCCTCACGTTGGTTCACCAAC
The DNA here is from genome assembly GCA_963277665.1 of Viscum album. Classification (NCBI taxonomy): domain Eukaryota; kingdom Viridiplantae; phylum Streptophyta; class Magnoliopsida; order Santalales; family Viscaceae; genus Viscum; species Viscum album. The sequence continues at coordinate 912,466,836 of OY728164.1, read as the reverse complement.
CCCTTATGAACTATGTGGTCTTTGATCCTTGCCAAGGTAGGGTATGTAGGAAGCCTCCACAAGGTTTAAGCCCACCACCTGGTCATTCCGACCCCCTTCACATCGGTTCCCACACCACATGAACTACGAGGTATTTGATCCTTACCATGGTAGGGTACGTAGGAAGCCTTCACGAGGTTCAAGCCCACCATCTATCTGGGCCCCAGGTCCTCCTTCACGTTGGTTCACCCCCGTCCTACATGACATTTAACTGTGAACCTCAATTAGTGGTAAGCCATTTTCTCCCCCGATCAACGGTAAGCCGTTGTTTCCCCCAGTTAGTGGTAAGCCATTGCACCCACTTGAACTACAAGGTCTTTGATCCTTTCCAAGGCAAGGTACGTAGGACACCTCCCTGAGGCTCGAGCCCAACAACCATTGGACCCTAGGTCCTCCTCCACATCAGTACACCGACCCCCATCCCACAGGAACTACGTGGGTTTGATCCTTGTCTCCTAGATAAGGTACGTAAGAAGCCTCCCTGAGGTTTAGCCCCATCCAGTGGTAAGCCATTGCGATGCCATTCAGTGGTAAGCCACCGTCAACTACATCCAGTGGTAAGATGTTGTAACCCCATTCCATGGTAAGATGTCATGACCCTATCCAGTGGTAATCCGTCGATATCCCCATCCAGTGGTAAGCTGTTGGAATCCCCAATCAGCGGTAAGCCGTCATCAGACAAACTACAAGGACTTTGATTCCCTGCCACGTGGATACGTAAGAAGAATCTTTGAGGCTCAATCCCAAATTCATCATCATCCTCATGGCATTTCTATCTCATTCTCTATCCACTACATTCAATACTCCATCATCCATCCCGATTCTTACCTGGGCCACCACATCCCAATGGGATCATTCCATCTCATTCCCCATTCCCCTTAACACCAATCCAGAAGCTAACCACACATTGGCCCCAACATTAGTGTTCCCTTGAGAGGTTGAACCCATATGATCCACTCTAATCAGTGTTCTGGTCAGTCCGATCCATCTCCGCTAGACGTTAAACTTGCGGCATACCCTATGTTAAATATGGGAAGCTGAGGAAAACCTCAGATACATGCCCATGGAATATGATCCCCTGCGTCCTATGTGGGATTCCTCGGGCTTCTGTACCCTCGAGAAGCCCTATAATAAGAGGAAGAAACCCAAACATGCCAGTGTTCTAGAGTCCAGACATTCCAGTGATTTCCAACGTGACTACTCCCCTGACCGAAGGTTGCTGCCCTGACCAAACCCTTTGGAATGTCCTGACAGAAGCAGTGTAATTAACTAGTGTCCATGAAGATATGGCATTAGGAAGAGTTTCACGAACAACGTATTAAATCTATAATAGAGACCCGGACTAGGTTACGAGTTCCAAGGAGGAATCCATGGAAGGAAGAACCGACATCCCATCATCCCATTTCGATCAAGGAGAAAACGTCCCTGAATAAGGAACGGATGCTTCCCGCCTTTGGAAAGCAGGAATGCGGGGAAACAGTTGCGCGTCCTCACAGACGGATGCACATTCCCCAGTGAAAGCATCGGAAACAGAAACCATAAATGAAATATCGTTCCACATAATGATAACAATATTATAATTATTTCTTGTGCCATTTAGATAAACATTATTTACCGACTTGTAAATAATTAATTTATCAACAGACATGGTCTTGGTCCATTAAAACTACTCTTCCATTTATTGAACACTTGAATAAAATATGTTATTCTCTTAAATAAATATTTTTATTTAAAATGTAGTAAATAAATATTTATTAAATGTTCAATAGAATAAATTAATATATTTTATTCAAAATTCGATGAATAAATATTTATTTAATTTATGCGATCATTTTAACTTGAATAAAATTACTTCTCAGTCGTGAGCATAACATTTATTTCATTAATTAAATTGAAATAGAATTTAATTGAGACCACCAGAAACACTTAGTGTGTGACCTTATAGGATTAATTCTCATTTTCATTATATTTTCTTGCCTAAAGTCTAATATTACTGTCAAACAATGGATCAAGGCACCCATGAGAAAGAACTCGAAGTCGCAATGAAGACATCCATATAAGAATGCTCACCATGTAATATAATATCTTTATCATAATATCTCATAAAGTAGGTTTCATGATAGTTTCATTAACCTATATGCTTGAACCATCATTCTTTGACTACCTGAAATAAACTCATTTATGCACCATGGCCATTGAATTTAAGGAGATAGTTCTATTTCAATCAATGGGATGAGATATCAACTTACATAATTGGAAGAGACAAACCCTTCCTTGAATTATTGATTAATAACATATCATTCGTGATGCACCAAATGTACCCTACTTCCTGCCAACATATGGAATGACAATTTTTGTTAATAAATCAAAGTGCTTGAGTCATGACACGTATTAATGATAATATTAAAGTATAAGGACCATTAAACACAGTTATAGATTGGAATTTCCAATGAACCCAAAACATGCGGAATTCCTACTGGTGGGTATGTTCTCATAATCTCGTGTCTTTGAGATTACCAAGTGTGAACTTAATGAGAGGAAGTCTCATCCACTTATTAGTACTCACACCTGGCGGTCTGTATACCATGTGTCTCATCACAATATGTCATCCAACTACAGAACTATATTTAAGGATATTTTCATTGCACTTCAAGGTTCTCATCATAGCGGGGAACTTCTATGACCTTATTAATGCGACAAATACTCAAGGACATTATTACATTATAGTCATGAATAATAATGAGGAATATGTAATAACATGTTTAATATTAAAATACATTAAATATTTATGTAATCAAAGTACAAATAGTTGGTTCTAGGACACCAAATCCAACAAAAACATGTCAGGAGTGTCAGTTTGTAAAGAAACTATAGGTGATAAATTGATAATATAAGAAGCATTAAGTAAATCATCACCCTAAAAATTTCTAGGAAACATTTATTTTAAAAGTAAACAATGAATTTTTTCCAAAAAAGTATTGTCCATCTGCCCAGCTACACCATCTAGATGAGTTGTCTTAGGAGGCATCTTATGATGAAGAACACCTTCCTACCTACAATACTGGTCAAACAGACAACAATACTCTTCCACCAGTTTTAGTATGAATACATTTCAATTTTTTACTAGATTCCTTCTAAAAAAACATGAAATCACTTAAAAATACTGAGAACCAGACTTTTGGCATTCAAAACATATAAAAAAAGATTACATGAGTAGTCATCAATAAATGTCACAAAATAAAGACCACCACTAAAGGTCTTAGATTTCAAAGGACCAAAAATGTTCGAGTGTACTAATTCAAGTACCTATGACTTCCTATGTGAAGGATGACTACTGAAACTCACTCTGAACTATTTTACAGCCATACAATGTTCACACACGTCTAATTTGACACTCTTCAAATCTGGAATAATATTTATCTATTCTAAACAACCAAGACCTTTAACACTAATGTGACTAAGCCTCTTGTGGAATAACTTAGACGAAACACTGCACTCAACAATGCAAGAAGTATCATAATAAATAGAATCTCTAGTCTAGTACAAATCTAACTGATTCAACCCTTGAGACATGATCAAAGAAACCTCATAAATATTCTATTGGAAATCACCAAAAGTAGTGATAAACCCTTCATCATCAAGAACAATGGTATAAATAAGATTCAAATGAACCTCAGGTGCATGTTGAACATTCATCAAAATCATCTTACTTCCTATACTAGTCTTTAAACAAACATTCCTAGTACCTACAACATCAGCGTGGCCATCATTACCCATCTTCAAAATCCCAAAACATGGGATGTAATATGTAAATAACTCCTTCTTTGACATCACATGAAAACATAAACCACTATTAACAACCCAAAGAGAATCATGAGAAGAAATATTAATGGAATTATAAACAATAGTGGAGACAACACGATAATCTCCATCATTATTTCTATTCTACTGATTTTATTTCATTATTTTTTTCTCTTTTTAGCTGATAATAAAACTTTTTAACATGCCCTTTAATACCACAAATGATTACATTCAAATTCTCTCAACTTTGACATAGATTTGAATCTTTTTTTCTCTTACCTCGACTGCTCTATCCCTAATCATGGATTATCACTATGTTCTTTGTGAATAAAAGCTCTGAAGAAGATTTATCCTTAGTACGTATCATAACCTCTTCATTTAAAATAGAATACTTAACAAAACTAAATTTCACAACACCATTAGAAGAAAAACCGGTTAGTGTAAAACATAAATTCTCCTAAGAATTGGGTAAATTTTTAAGTAAAAAAAGATCTATAACCTCATCTTCAAAAATTTATAACCATACTAGAAAATTGATCAAAACATCTATGATAGTCACTCAAATGTTTAGAAATAGTATTACCTTATTTGTACCACAAATTAATCATTTGTTTGAGAAGAAATAACTTATTATTTTATGTCATAAAAGTATAGGTCATCTCAATATTCTCTCACAAAGTTCTGGCATGAGATATATTGAAAATGTGGTTCATCACATTGTCTTTAACCCATTGGAAAATAAAATTACAAACCATATCATGCTTGAATGCCTATTCTTCATCTGACATTATTTTTGGATTCTAGGTACTAAAAACTAGAAGAAGCATTCAATTGAAAAAAATCAGATCCTTTATTTTTAGTCACCATATATGGTAGTTGGTACTATTCAACAAAATAATTTGACTATAATTGTCTTCCTTAATAAATATGTAATAAAAAAAATCCCTTTGATACCAATTTTCAGGACCGATTTCCTCCATCCCTAGGTCTCTCTAGCTCAACACATAAGCCCTTCTGTGGTTCCATCCTAAAACCCATGGGTGATAAGAGGAATTTTCCACCCAAGCTTATATGTGAGCCAACATCCTTGATGGAATTTGATATGGGATAGGGTTTTCACCCAGAAAACATAACCTGAATTTGAAACAGCCATAAATTTTTATCCAGGTGTCTATTTGGGCTCTACCACACATAAAATTAAAGCCTACGACGAGCTATATGCACTAATGAAAAAGGAAAATCATATGTTGTAATTTTATAGGCTAAAAGGACCATAAGGCCTTTCAAACTCAGTATTTTTCAAGGTACCCCAATTTTTTTAACATTTTATAGAATTTCAGCCATGTTTAAGAGAGTCTTTTTGACCATTTTCAATGGAGAATAAATTTATTTCTTGAGATTACATTCTTATTGATATTATGGTTTTGAAATTTATTTATTTTTCACAATGCACTGTTATTTATAATCAAATATATAACAATATATACATATTTTTTATATATTCACACATAAAAATTTAATTTTATAAATAAATAATTAAACATATTTACATATAAAATATATTTCTCAATATATAAAACTTATATAAATAAAAAATAATATCAATTTCATTTAAAATAAAAATGTATGAATATTTATATACATATACAATTAATGTATATAAAATGTTTATATATATATATGAGTGTATATTGAAAAAAATATATTTATCTATATATTATAATATATATATATATATAAATATTAATACATAATATATACAAATAAAAATAAATATGTATAATTATATATATATATGAACACACACACACACACACAAACATATATATATGTATGTTTGTATTTATAAACACACATACACACATAAAACATATTTTATATATGTATTATATATATATATATAAATATATATAAATATATATGGATAAAAAATATAATAATATATATATAAAAATAGAGATATATTAGAAAATAAAGTTTAAAACAATATAAGTGAGTGAAAAAGGCACTAGATTATGAGGGGGAGGTCTCAGGTTTAAAACTCACTAAAGGCAGGGGCAGGCGGGTAGGTCAGGTAGTGCATAACACTGTTAAAAGGGGGTGGGCTTCTTAGTGCTGTAAAAGGGGTTGAGGGAGGCTAGAAAAGCACTGTTGGGGGGGGGGGGGTTGGTACTAATAAAATGGAGGTTGAACCTCCCTTTTAATTTATAAAAAAAATTTATTTTTAAAAAATTATTATTTTTGACATTTATCAGCCCTTTTTTTAGTGCTGATAAAAGGGGTGTTTATCAATGTTTTTTTTAACGCTGATAAAAGGGAACCCTTTCAATAGAGTTTTGATTATCAATGATTTTTAGCATTGTAAATCTTTTTTTTGCATGCTTTTAAAGGCCACATCTGCAGTAGTGTATGTTATGACCAAAACATGTGCTACACACTTCAACTACACCTCCATATATACTAGAAGCTATTGAACAACAATGGGGGTAAATGTAAATAGGTGGGGAGAGTATAACCTTTGGTATAGATAACCATACAAAAGTAATATCATAAATTAGTCATCACATCGCACTGGTACAAAAGGGGCATCAAAGATAAATTCCATAAAAAAATCAATATTTTTTAAATAGATAGGGGGAAGCCCAATTTTTTTATTGAAACTGTCACGATACCATCCCTACCAAAGTTTACCCCTCCTATGCTGACAATGAGGTAAGGGTGATGGTGACTACCCGAGTCCCTCCTCTAGCATGCCCTGACTTGGAGACTAGCACGGAGGGTATAAAAAACATGAATTTGGGAGACATTACCATATAAGAGAATATAAATAAGAGTGATATAATAATATCACACTAATAAACACATGATCAAACATATATATAAAGAAAAACAAGTGAAAACATGAAATTCCATATAGTACTATTACAAATGAAATGAAAACTACAAGTACCAAAAGGTAAAGATGACATTGACCACGAATCCCAAACAACTCATGAAAAACCACATGATAGTAATGTCTATCATGATATCCAACCTTATTCAGGTGACCTGAAAAATAGTTTATATATACATAGGGTGAGCATAAAAGAACACTCAGTATGATCCTCCCCAAAACCTCTCATGAAAATGATAAATAAAGCATGTTAAAGCATAATGAACAACAATGAAACTAAATCATCACCTAAATAGTTATACTATATTCTCATCCTAAACATGGATAACTCTCACCAAGTATCACATATAAGAAATTATATAATATAATTATAAAACATCAAGGGTACCTGACTCCTACTTCCCCACTAGTTTGCAGCTGTACCCTAACATCGCACATCCTGATCCACCTCTCTCCAAAATAATCCATCCTAGAGACACCTGGTAAATCCATCACAACATGCACCTCATGCATCAAATCATCACATCATCCCATATCATATCACTATATATAGTAACTATATAGATATGGTTATTTCTTTGTAAGAATTTAAAATATTTCTATATACTTCTAGAGCCAAGTGCTGAGAGGATGTGTGATTCTGAGGCCCGGTGTGCCTAAAAGTAATTTTATAAAAATATTAAAAATATTTTATATTAAATGATCATAGTTTCTTAAAGAAAATGATATAAATATTAAATAGAATCTTGGGTCAGAAATCAGAGACCATAGTTCAGTCCAAAATGAGTTTTTTACCCTAGGTGAAACTTAAAATAGTTCACCGTGGGGTGTTCAGATATCTTTCCCATTTGGGGTATATTCAGTGGATAAATAAATTAATAAATTTAATTAATTGATTTATTTAATCTGAATAAAATTTCTATCAGTATAATTACATGATGATTTTCCTAGGGTAACCCTCATAATTCTTAGACCACTGAGATCTTCTCCTTCCTTATTCCATTAGTGAATCAAATCAGATGATGATGAAACCTTGGATCAGAGTAGATAGGGACATAGCGACCAAATTTTTTTGATCGTTGGTGAGAATATTATTTGATGATGAATAATCCCATATCTAGGCAGGAATCATCAATTTTCGGATTATACCCATTTTGATTAAATTGATTGAGCAGATCAATCTAATTAATTGATCTTTGTAAATTGTGTCATGAGAGTGCACATGTGTATTGAAATTTTAATTGGTTATTCTTGTTTTCTTACCTAGATATCCCATTCTTGATCATTTTACAAGAACTCTTCTCCAATTATGGTTAAAAAATTGTTCGTGTACCTACCCCCCTCAATTTATTTTCTTTCCTCGCCAGTTGAACCCTGCGGTCCTAGTTTGACAATGTCGAGTGTTACCAAGCCCGATCAACCCCCAAATTTATGATGTATTCATGAAAAAGGTATAGATCAACAAAGTAAGGAGAGATCTAGGTTATTTATAGGTTATAAGAGATTGTTAATGACTAGAATCTGAATCATCAATAACAGAAGGTTTGAGGGAATACAGGACGTGCGACAAACCTACGATGAACATAAAAATTTGATTTCCAAAGGACCACCATAAATGATGATCCATGGCCAGATTCACTAATTTTGTGCATAAATGAGGCCATAATCGAAGTGTAATGACCAAATTTAATGGTTATAGAGAAAATATGAGAATATGGAAAAATTATAACTACACACCATGGACAGTAATGAACACACAGTGTATATCCCCTTGGCTTCATCGACTAGGGTTTTGGGGTTTTATAAGGATGAAATTCCATGTAGACACCCTACACACTGTGTACCCCCTTCCCCATGTGGATGAGCCGTGTGATGGAACACACCATGTTTCTGAGTACATAGACACGACCAAAGACATTGGAGACACCCTGTGTGAAGTGACACACCATGTACTAAAGTACACATACATGACTTGGATACACGGGCATGACCAAGCACATGGTTGGGACCTCGAGTGGCATAGTCACAATGTGTATATCCCTCACATGCCATATAACCCCACAAAGTTGGTGAGATGTATACTTCTAGGGACATGACTAGTAGAAAGAGTGTGACCACATGCCGTTTGGATCTCCTATATGCTATGTACCCCTTGGATCCCTTTAAAGAAACTTCAATCTTCCATAACACTTTTGTTTGGACTCAAATTTTATCCCACAAGTAGAATATACTGAGTGTTTTTCCATGTAGAATGTGATGGTGCCATTAGTTTTGGACTTTTAGATACAATGAGGAATGTTCTTGGCACTATTCTTAGTAAGGTGATGCTTGACAATGGTAGTGATCGTGCATGATTAGAAAAGGAATCATGAGTGGAACCCTCTAGCTGGGCTGAACAGGGGGCTTCGATGAATAGAGTGGAACCCTCTTATCGGAATAGGGCATGGGTCCTATATATACTCATAGAGTGTCACCCTATAGTTGGGATGGTCATGGGTCCTCTTTCGCTAGAGTAGAACCCTATTATCGATACAAGTCATGGGTCCTCTTCAGACTTCCGAGCGGAACCCTCTAGCTGGGTTGGGCATGTGTCCTCGATGACAAGAGTGGAACCCTCCACCTAGGATAGGCATGGGTCCTATACCTCAGAAGTGGAACCCTCCTACTAGGTAGGGCATGATTACTCCATTGATTATCAGAGTGGAACCCTCCAGCTGGTTTGGGAATGGATCCTCTACTAAATCTTAGAGTGGAACACTCCAACTAGTTTGGGAATGAGTCTTCTAATACTGAGTGGAACCCTCCTGTTAAACTAGGGAATGTGTCCTCTACCTAGATATTGCTTCCCCTTGATTTCGCGATATAGTGATTAGGCATGGCTTGACTTGGACAATTATTTTTGAAAAAACGTATGAGATTATAGGCATTGTTGATAGAATTTTTGAACTATTAGAGTCATTTTCCTGGGATGAGATATGAGATGGAGATACCCTTTATCCCTCATTTGGGTTTCTTTTGACTGAGTATATATATATATATATCCATAACTTTGGATTTGTTTACTCTCTTTCCATGGGATGTGAAAACACATGGAGTATGACACTTGTGTTCCATGTTTAGCTTCTTATGGTCAGAAGAGTTCACTCTCCTACTATAGGTGGAAAAGAATTGACATGTAGTCCATCCACACACTATGTTAATCCCCTTATACTAAGAAGATTCCAAATGATCGAATAAAAATTGATATGAGGGGGGGGGGAGTTGTGTCATGACCCGTCCTCGGGGCCCGTGCCGTGACTACCCCAAGCCTACCTCCCATAGGCCATGGGCTAGCGACTAGCACCAAGGCGTAAAATCCCGACAAAAAGGGGAAGGCATTGCCTTTGTAAAGTAAACAAACACCACAGAGTAAGAAAGCAGAAGTAAACACTAAGAAAAACTGGGTACAATAGTGAGTGCAGAAAAGTAAGTGGGCCAGAATACAAACCCAAACTGAAAGTAAAGTACAACTGAAAAGAAAGTACATCAACTGGAAAGTAAAGCCACAACGTCAAGCCATCCATTGGAAGTCCCACCTGAAGGGTGGGTACAGATAGCCTCCTCAGCTCCACGGGTCTAGCCGTCCGCTCTGTGTACGTCCCACCCAGTGGTCCACCTCCAGGTACCGACTTGCTCCACAATCCTCCACTACGATTAGCACTGTCCATCGTCTGCATCCAACACAACATAGTGAAGGCATAGCCCGTGCAGGGGTGAGTATAAGCTACTCAGTAGGGACCTAGAGACCCCCGAGGGTCTCCCAGAATCCACAAAGGATAATCCACAAAGGAAATATACAATCACGAAGTAACATCCGACACTACTTAGGTATATGCCCATACATATACCTAATACATCAATTCCAGTTCAGCTCCAACATCCGAGCCCATGTACAACCCAGTCCACACAGGAAAACATAACACATTCCACATAGGAATTCGCAACCCAATCCACACAAGAAAAACACAATGTAATCCACATAGGATATCAAGTCAATCTTATCAAAGATAAGATTGAAAGTCAAGACTTATCTCACACATGTATACTTCTTCATAAGACGATAGAGATGATCAGATATAGCCACTGATTCATCTAATCCATCGTACCCACAAAGAATCGATAGGTACTAACCCCCTGCAATGATCCACACATGATCGATAGGTACTAACCCCCGCAATGACCCACACAGGATCTGACCCACACAGGATCGGTATGTGCTGGACCACATAGGACCACTGAGCACTGAACCACACAGGATCTGATCCACACAGGATCGGTAGGAACTGATCCACAGAGGATCGCTGAGTGCTGTAGTCGTCGCTGTCGAACCCACGGAGGATTCCCGTACAGTCTTCATCATCGTTGCAGTCGCAGCCAGCTCTAGGGTTCCCGCACACAGCAAGCTCGTTCGGGGAGGGTCCACTCCACGAGCCGAGGGGCTGATACATCAACTGAAACAAAGTCCGAATTTGATATATCCCAAAGTTCCGTATCGTCAACAGGAACTCAACGTCACAGACGGCGCGTCAATCGGACGCCCGGTCTGAGAGTTATTGACTTTTTCGTCCCAGGGCCCGGTTGGTTTTTAAGTCAAAACCAACCCGATCGTACTCCAACTATGTCCAAACCTCGAGCGGAGTAAGCAAAAAGGTCTATCTCACTAAGAGGAATCCATCAAAGTCGATGGAACGTCAATCGGACGTCCGGTGCACAAGTTATAAGCATTTCCGCTCCGAGGGCCCGGTTGGTTTCGTGTTCGAACCAACCCGGCCGAACCCAAAGTTCTCCAAAACCTTGAGTGTAATATACCTAAATGACCGTCTCGATCCAAAGATCTCATCTCATCTGACGGTGCATCAATCGGAGGTCCGTAGCCCAAGTTATGGGCGTTTGAACAGATCTGTCCGAAAATAGGGGGTTCGGGCCCGGCCCGACCCGACCCGATACCCCCCCCGGATCGGCCTGAACTGGGTCGACCCATTAGGGTGAGGCCCGGACTAGTGGGCATGGCCCATCCTGGCATGGCCAGGTGGCCCGCGCGGCCAGCTCGGTCGGTGCCGAGTTGAGCGGACGGGGGGGGGGGGGGGGGGGTTGCCCCCCTGTTTGTGTAACCGCGACCCCCACGTGAGGGGGCCGCTCCTTTGGCCAGCCAAGGATTTCAAACCCCGGACTTCCTCGATCGGCCGGCCCGGCTGGCCGGCCGTGCTGCTGCCATGGGACCCCGCGGTCCCGCCCCTTCGGCGCACCGGCGGCCGGTGGTTCCGGCCGCCGCTCCCCGCTCCGTCGCGGCCAAAGGCCGTGGCCTTGGTCCGACCGGTGCGACGCGATGGCGTCGCTCCCTTCCGCCGTGGCCCCGCTCCGACCGCGGTGTCTTCGAGGTTTTCTGGCATGGCGCGACGGTGCCACGCCCCTTCACTGCGGCCCGATTCCAGTCACGGATTCATTCGGCCTCAACGGCGCGGCGCGACGACGCCGCGCTTCTCTGCCCATTCTTCATTATTTCCGCGTAGTGTAATGGAACTGCACTGCCTTGTTCGTGCCACAAAAAATTCAAGCATCAAGTGTGTAGGAGAGTCGTCCATGTTCGTACAGTCCGACCTCCTCCCGTTATTGCGATAACAGGCGGCCAAATTAGAGAACGATGAATGGCGATGAAAATATTCACGAAGAAGAAAAAATTAACCCCTACCTCAAGCATTGTTGAACGAAGGTTCATCGCGGAAAAGCATGTCGTGGAAGAAGAATCCATAAGCATTGTTGGCGTCACGGAGAAGAGAATCATTGGTGTCATGGTACACGGCGTCGCATCGTCGATCTCTAAAGATCCGGCGTTCTTCTTCGGCGACGGTGCGTTCTTCGCGTTCTTCAAGGAGGAAGAACGTTCTTCAGAACTTAGAGCTTTCCTCTCCAAATCCCCTCACACAACGTACTAACCTCTCACGAAATAAGACTTTGTCTTATTTAATTAACCCACAAGCCAACATTTCATTTGAAATTCAAAATGAATCCAAGAATTAATTATATTTAATAACCTACTAAATTAATTAATTAAGAGTTGACTTCATTTAAAGGGGGTGCGGGTGGGTTACATAATTAGTAGGGGTTTAGAAAGTTGAAAGGGTGGGGATCATGTGGGCCCCACCCCACTAATATCCTACCTAGTGGAGTAGGATATAGTGGGCTACACTCCAACCACTTAGCATAGGTTAAACTACTTAAAATAAAAAAAAAATTGGTTGCACCATTTTATTTTATTCTTTACTTAACCCAAAATTTTAATAACCACACCCGAGAAAACGCAACTCCGGAAAAGGTGTTCCTAAGCATTTACCGGCGCTGCAATTCCATCAGTGTCCTTAGATTTTGATTCCGAGCACCGGTTCAAAAGTTAGGAAATCCCGCTCGTTTGTTCACTGAACGTACCCAAGCTAAACTTTGGAAATTTATTTCGAGCTCACCGGGCCTCGGAATCAGGTGCCGTCAGAAACTATGTTCTTTTAAAATCCTAAAGAAAATTAAGAAAAAATTTCCCTTTAATTTTACAGGTCTTTACCAGTTGAATCAGTTGTTCAATTTTTATAATTTCAATACTTTTAAAACTTAACCCATGTAACCTATTAAAGTATATATCCTTATCACCTTTTAGTAAATACTCATGCATTAAAAAGTAAGAAAGAAATTAAATAACATGATATTTATAAGGTTCGACCTCAATGTGAGAACCTATATCTTTTCCAAAACCACCCCCACAGGTCTATGTAAATTAACCATTATAAAGAAGTGAATACAACTTGTATCAAATTCTGTTATACACCTTCTATCTCCTAATAGGAATGATTATATTGAATCCTATTAGTTTAATTTTTTTTATTATAAACAATTGATCCAAAAAAAGAGTAATTTTTTTCAATCTTCTCTATAAAAAATCTTGGGTCTGATTACCATGAGTCTGATGGCCTTTAGTCTAATGAACCCAGTCCAATTGACTCAATATGATAAACTCAATATGATTCTACCTTTCTCAATCTACACCTTAATAAAATTTCTATTCTGTCTAGATAAAAAAACTTGAGGTTCTCAAAAACTCCCCAAAACTCAATCCAAACTTCCTCAGTCTGATGAATTCTGTCTAATGGACTTAGTAAGAGGCACTCAGTCTCAATATGAAAAACTCAAACTCTTCTCAAATTCTAAGTCTCATAAAAAAAATTTCAATAGTATAACATTCTTCTAAGATCTTAATCCAGAAATAAAAACATATAAAGAAATATAGAGTGCTCTACATTTTCCGCACTCATGAGTAGTTGAAAAATGTGAATGAAGTGTGCTTCTATTTATAGGCGACTTAGAAAAGAAAAAAGTAGGAAACTAATTTTTTCCCACTTACTCAAATTTAAAACTTAAAAAATCACTCATATTTAAACTTTATATTTTAATTCTTTAAACCTTCTTAATATTTCCCCAAGATCATTTTTCTCAAAAAAAAAAATTTCTTCAGTCCAATATAACTTCCTTAGCTTTAACTTCCTCTGCTCATTACGATATACCTTTATTTCTCATCTCATAACGATATGCCTTTATTTCTTAGCTCATTATGATCTGCCTTTATTTCTCATCTCATTATGATCTAACTAACATGAAATTCTCCTTGAGATCTTATTATCTTCCTCATCTCATTATGATGAACTTCCTTAGTAGATGACTTATTGGTGTCACAATTTTATTTAACTGGAAACTTGAACTCTATGTTTGTTTCTTCTTAAGAAAACATAAATATTTTATAATATTAACTTATTTTAATTTCCAATACCTCTTTGATAGATTAACATCAGAAACTTTGATTACTTTGATGTTTTTTATTCTATGTGTTATCAATGTAAGAAATTTATTTGATTAATATATGCTTGTTCATGATCTAATTGATCTTCCTCCTCAAAGTAAGTCTGGTTAAAATCCTCATAATGATGAAATTATCATTAAAATATAATTATCACTATGATTTTATGAATTTTATGATTACTTCACTCAAAAAATTTTAAAATCTTTAAAATTTATCAACTTCACACATTTAGACTCTGGACAAACTTCCATGTTCAGTAATTTTGGATCCAATCTTTTGTGTTTAGTTTTCTATAACTAATACAATATTTAAGATTCCTAAATATCTTTAAAATATTTTATCATGATAGTTTTCATTGATTGTGAGAAATTCATGACAAAAAAATAATTTTCTGATTTAAGATTAGAAAGTATGAAAAATTCCTAACTCTTAACTTCAATTTCTTAAAAAAATATTCTTCATAATCATTCTTACTCCCTTTCTCAGTAGATTTTGAATTTATATCAAACAATGAGTTTGATGAACTTTAACATCATGCCGATGTATTTGATATTGATTATGCATATGATCAACAAATTCATCTTTCCAACTGCTTCTGCATCTGTTACTGCTCATTCTGAAAACCTGAGTCCAGAAACTTGCATCTAGAAAACAAATTTCTTGAAGGTAAATTTTTTCTCTCCCTTTGTAGTTGGATCCTGGAATATCTAGTTTTTTTATGAGACTCATTCTGATGGTCTGGGTCCAATTCTAAATAACAAAAAAAATTATTTTACAAATGGTTAGTTATTAAAGAAGGGAAAACTTTGCTAAAACAAATTATCACAAAGATTTTTCAATCTCCCCCTTTGTATTTTTTGAAAACCCTAATTAATAAAATTTTCAAATCTCATGAAATTTTTTCACAACTCAACATTTTGACTTTTACCAAAACAAAAACTTTATCGAAAGATAGTTTCCTAAAACCAAAATACTAGAAAATGTAATGTTTTTGAAGGAATTACATCCCTTGGGGATCAAATGTTTTTTAATTCGTGTTAAAATAAACATTTCTCACTTTTTTTCTCTCACCCATTTTATCATAACCACAAATTCATATTCATAAAATAAAGATAATTAAATACTTCTTACCAAGTAAAAATTTGTTAATTTATCTCCCCCTTTTTCAAAATAATCCAAAGAATGTGGGGGACTTATGATATTTAGGAATTCATTGGAGGAGTATGAACATGAGGTTTCCACCTCAACTTAGCAAAACTTTATTTTGGAATTTCCTTTGTGAATATATCATCAACTTGATACTTATTTGAGATATATTCCAGTAAAATATCTCAAGATACAAATTTCTATTTTATAAAGTGAAACTTTATATCAACGTGTTTTGATCTTTAATTTTGAACAATACTTTTAGAAAGATCAATTTCAATATGATTATCACAATGTATCTTCAATGGTTTAGAAACTTTTACATTCAAATATTCTAGCTCAACTTTTATCCAAAAAATTGAGTATAATCCTGAGTAGTCGCAACATATTCTAATTACACTATGATCAAAGTTACTGAACTTTAATTCTCACTAGTCTAACTTACACAACATTAACCCAAGAAAAATTTCCCCCCAGAGGTTCAATTTGTGTCATTATAATCCCCATATATATCAGCATTAGTATAACCCTAAAAATTTATCTCACAGTTTATGTTGTGTAACAATCCATGTGAAGTTATTCCTTTTACTTATCTCAGATGTCTCTTTTCTGCTAATATATGTGATTATTTTGTATTAATTTGATACATGGCACACAATGTCATAATATAAACAATATCTGTCATTGAGGCTATAAGGTAAAGTAGAATTTCTATTAGATCTCAAAAAGTCTTTCGTATTCACACCTTTTCTGGACTCATATTTACTCAACTTTTAGCTCAGAGATATAGGAGTAGAAAATTATTTCAATTCTTCCATATCAAAATTCTTTAACAATTCCCTCGCAAACTTTTCTTGAGACAAGAAAATGTACTTTTCTTTTCATTGAATTTGTAATCCAAAGAAAAAAGTTTGTTCTCCCAATATTGAAATCTCTATGTTCTTTTTCATTTCAGCAGAAAATGTTTTAAAAAATATATCTATCCCCAAAAAAAATTATATTATCCACATAAACAATTAAAATTAGAGTTATAGAGTCAACATAATTCATATATAATTTTCTATCAAAATTTCCTTTAGAAAAATGCAACATTCTCAAATAGTTTTAAAGTTTAGAATACCAAGAACCTAGATCTTGTTTCATCCAATACAAATCTTTATTCAGTTTAAATTCTATGTTTTCATCCTTATCAAGTAGAAAAACACAAGGTTTTCAATTTAAACCTCTTCTTCAATTTATTAATTGAGAAATTATAGATTTACAACTATCTGATATAATTTGTAATTCTAGTAAGCAACCACTACTAGAAACATTTGAATAGTTTCTAACCAAGATATGGGAGAAATTTTTTCATCAAAATACACACCTTATACCTATGCAAAGCCTTTACAAAAAAGGATTGATTTGTTACTTGAAACTTCTCCATGCTTATTCAATCTATTTCTATAAACCCACTTTTTTCCAATAATTTTTTTATTTTATGGTCATAGAACAAGTTCTCATGTTTTATTTTCTTCAATATATCCCAACTATTCATCCATATAATCCACCCATTATTTATTTTTAATATCTTATGAAAGTGATTACGATTCAAATTTTGAGATACGCGAAGTTTGATTTTCTAATCACAAATTCCTTCTAGTTTGAACTGGTGCCTTTTAATTCCAGATAATGTTTTTAGAATAAATATGTTTTTTTAAGGTAGTAAATTACAATGTTTCTCTTCCATTTTAACTTTCCTCATCACATGATTTTCTTAAATCTTGATATGATGTTTTTCCTCACTTTCACTATCGTTGGAAATATCTAGTTTATGCTCCTCAACATTCTCGACAATTTTTTTAAGGAATTATTATTTTCAATTAATTTCACATCATATGATTCCACCAACTTTTGTAAATATTTGGTCAAATATTTTTAACTTATTACATTTGCTGAATAACCTATAAAATTTCCTTCATTATCTTTCTCATAAAACATTTCCAAATCTATATTTTTGATCTTAAGTAAACATAGACATCAAAAAAATTTTAATTACTTAAATAAAGGTTTTCTGTTATACCATATTTGATAAGAAGTCATTTTGGTTTTTGGTATCAAAAAGCATTTATTTTGAACATGTATAGAAGTACTAATAGATTTTCCCCAACAGAACTTTGAAACATTGTATTCTGCTAACATACATCTTACCATTTTCACCAAACTTCTATTATTTCTTTCTGCTACTCTATTGTTTTGTGGAGTATAGGGAAAATTATAATGAAGTTTGATACCATTCTTTATTAGATAAGTTTCAAAAGTATTGATTGTGAATTCAGTACCATTATCTATTCTCAACTTGTTTATATAAACTTCTATTTCATTCTCAATATCTTTTCTAAAAAATCTGAATATTTCCACAGCCCCTAACTTGTGTTTCGTAAATACGATGTTTTTTATTTGAGTTAAAAAATAAATAAAAGTGATAAAGTATACATATAATTTTGTTTTTTGATATCTTATCGACCCATATAATTTTGAATGAGTAAGTTCAAGAGGTTTGGTAGGCTGAATCTCAACTCTCTTATGACTTTTTTGGGTCGTCATTTCTTTCTGAAAAGTAATAAAAAAATATTAATCTATTCTTTTCAATTATAGAAAATAATATACAACATAAATTTAGAGTATTTTTTCATGTTTTTATACCCAAGTTGGCCAAGTCTTCGGTGTCACAACTTATTCTCATCTTCAGTACTTAAGTTACAAGCATTATTAAATTCTCCTATTTGGAAGAGATTCCCATTGGTTTTTTCTCTTTTTGTAATATTTTTTTTATATTTAACACTTTTAATTACACCATAATGTTTTATGAAGATAAATTATTTTCCATCCTAAAAATGTTGACTTTCACTAAGTAAGTTATGTTTTAGCCCATCGAAAAGTAAAACCTCCTTAGATTTAAATTTTTATGCTTCAACCTCATCTATTCTGATTCCTCTAATTTTTAAAGAAATATCATTACCAAAGGTAACAACAACTCCATTATGATTTTAAACATGTTTCAAGATTTTTAAATCACCTTTCATGTATGAAGAAGAAACACTATCAAGTATCTATGATTTGTTCTTTTTTATTTATTTCAAGGAAGCCTCAATAAAAAATATCTCTCCTCAAATTTATTATTCCCATCTTAATTTTATTTTATATCATAAGAAAATTTTTCAAGAAAGAGTATCATACGTATTTCGGTATGATTACTATCCTGATCACATATTTTATAAACTTCTTCAAGACATTAAAATTTATTTCTTTTTGGAAAGTTTCTAACATGTTGATTCCTTTTTTTCAAGTTTTCTAAGATAGGAAAGTTACTCTTTCTAATTTCACAGTTTCCTCTATTCTGTTTAAACCTTATGCTGGGAAGATGAAAGTTATTCAAACTATTAAATGTTCGATGACCATAGATTTGAGAACACCAATAATAACCATAAAATCTTGATTTATTATTGATTTTTGATATTTATTTAAAGAAAATTTGTTGATGTTTATAACTTCTTTATGATCTAACATACTCTGGGTGTGGACCATATTTCTTTCTAATTGTGTTTTCAAATTTTTTATGTGTGACCAATTTCTCACATTCTTTCTCCACCAAAGACTTCTCAACACATTTTACAGAACCTGAAATGTTAAATGAATCAGATGAAACATTATTTTTGGTGGTTGGAGATTTCACCTTATTCTTTATTTGAGATTTATCAGAAACTTTATAAGTATTAGATTTTACTTTTGATGTTTTTTTTGGAGTTTTTATTTATCTTCCGCATGTTACTTTCAGATTCAACAAATTTTGATTAAAACTTGTTAAATTCATCCTCCTTATATATTAGATTCTTACTAAGATCTTCTACCATCTTTCCTTTTTCAACAATTCTATGTTTGAAACTTAAGATCTTTTGAATGTATTCTTCCTCATACTTGATGACCTCTTTTATTTCTTTAGAAAAATCTTTACAATATATCTTCATTCCTCTAATTTTATTCTTGAGAGTTCTGTTTTTCTCAAGAAATGCAACAAGTTTTGTTTCAATCTGATACTCTCTATAAGATTATTCACCTTCTTCATCTTCTTCACTATTTGAGAAGTCTTAAACTTTCTCAAATTTTTAAATGAATGTTATGATTTTTTCTAAACATTCATCCCATGGAGAATTATTTTCATTTGAGTCCAATTAAAATTTCTTACTCAACATACTTATTTTGTTTCTAGTGAAATTCTTCATATATTTATTGAAATAATTTTCTTCTTTAGAACTTTTCTTACACTTCTTATATCAAGGTTTTTCATCATAATCTTCTCAATATTATCCAACTTTCTTCTTGGGGAAATTCATAGAAAATTATTTGATTCCTCCATACTCAAAAAATTTGAGAGTAAGTTTACCTCTATACATTTCTATTCCTCTTAGACACTTCTTGGATATAAGAGACACGATTTTTCCATTCAAACCATCATACTATTTATCTTCAGAGTCATAAGAATAAACATCTTTGACGTCTTGAATTTTCATTTTTCTGATGGATTAAAAATCCATTTCATCTTTCATCTTCTTTTTAAACATTTTAGATTTCCTCAATTCATAAGAAATAATAAATTTATGCAATTTATCAAGTGATAAATCATCCTTATATTCTAAAGAGGAAATTTTAGAATCAAACCTATCTAGAAAGTTTCACATAAGTTTCTTCATAATTGTAGAATCTTACAGGACATCACAAAATCCCATGATGTTGAAAAAAATTTCATTTACTATGATGAATTATTCATTAATATATTCTTCATCTCTCATTTTGTCGTCTTCATACTTACTATGCTATATTTATAACTTTACTTCCTTCACTTTATTATTCCCTTAAAAATGCTTTCCATCTTGTTCCACATACTCTTTGAAGTTTTGGGACCCATAAACTTCACAATTTTTTTTGATAAGTACATTGTTAGGTCAAAATAATAAAAAGTAACACAAGAGGGGGGTGAATTGTGTCTTTTCAAAAAACTTCCACAATTATGGATTTTTTTATCTTTGTGAAATATGAAGATATGAAGTGTTTTTATTCTATATGAAATATGAGAAGTGGATAAATAGAAAGAAAGAACACACAATTTTATAGTGGTTTGGGGAAAAAAGGTCCCCTAATACACTCCTCCAATTACTCTCTCTTCGAGTTTGGTGAATATCTTTAGAATGATCCTTTGTCCACAAAACCACAAATCCCAAACTGAGTGTATGCAGTTGACACCTTTAGAAAAAGGCTAAACACAGATCCTTCTAGTTCTCTAATATGGAACTTATTATCCACAACATAGATTTAGAAGTTGATAATCCACCATAACTGAGTCCAAGCAATTTAAAATCTATCAAATTAAAAGATATTGATTAGAAGATGGATTGGGTTGAACTTTACAATTGCAGCAACAAAAATTGACATTAGATGGATCTTATTATTCAGAAAATAAAGTATTCAAGGAAGGGTAGTTATAAAGTGATCCCAGTTACAAAATTATCTTCAAATAAAAGTAGCAACAAATAGTAGTAATAATATTACATCAGTAATCTTACATCAATAAAATATTTAACATGTATTTCTCCAAAGTGTAGTTTCTTTTAAAATAAATAGTTCATTGTAGCGGCACTATAAAATATGTTTACAATAATGAAATAATATATAAAAATATGGGACTTTTATATCCCATATATTTAAATGATACCCTGGGAGAATATATAAAGTATAACACCTACTTCAGAATTCGAGATCCAAGAAAGTAACCTGAAAGATCATGAATATTCAAATTCAAAAACGTCCAGAGGAGTCATAAATTACCTTAAAATATATGTTAATTTCTCTATTAAATATGATCCATTGAATCAATCATAATTATCCTTGAATTAGTCATAAACAATAATTTAAATAGCCTATAATTATATCAAGATCATTGCATGAATCTCAGATAAAATCACAAAATTAAATCTTTGACATTGAAAATTTAAACATAGGGTTCCTTCATAAAATGAAAAAAGTACCAAACATAGGGTTCAACTTTGTATCATTAATTCTCCAAATGTAAGGTTAAAAATGTAAGGTTGGTTATAAAATTAAGTTTGATTAACCATACGTTTCTGTTCTCAAACGTACGGTTCCTTACTTACATAGGTTTCTTTAACCATACTTTCTTCTCTTTGCATACATAGGGTTAAATCCAAATGTAAGGCTGTTTATCCATACATTACTTCCAGTGTAAGGTTTATGATTTATATGCACCTTCTTACAACATAAGTTTGAATACAAACATAAGGTTCATGATTCATACGTGCTATTCAAAGCATAGGGTTTGTTCCTTATGCTACGTTATGAACATAGGGTATGAACAATGTTTCTAGAATACACTTAAGAGTGTTACAAACACTTTAACAAATATTTATTTATAATTAAAAGCTTGAATATAATTCCATAATAAAATTTGTAATAAATAATAATTTCTTGAAATAAAATTAAAAAAATATCATTAGTAAAACAAACAATGGTATTTGTGAGCATAAAAATAAATTAATATTTATAGTGTATTGTTGAGACAATACATGACCAACAATCTCCCCATTTATGAGGATCACAAAACCAATAAAATATCTAACATAAAATAGAGAATTTTGTAAATAATTTTGAATAAAATAGAAAGTATTATTTTTATTTCACAATACTATTTCGATAAAAATATATTTAAAATGAAATTTTGTGTTTACCCAATTTTCTACACCTTTTTGTGATATAAAAAAGAAAGTATAAGAATTTTTTTTTTGAAATGATTTCAATTTTTCTTAGAATAATAAATGACTATTTATAATGTACTTTTTGGATAAATAAGACATTGACTCTGGCAGTAGAAATAAAAAAATAATAAAAAATTAAAAGAAAAAAAATATATAAAAAGATCAAAGGAATTTTATTATTAAAAGGTACAAATACATTAACCTATTTTGATAAAGTAAACAGGTTAGAAAGCTAGTTTAGTGGAAGGATAAAAGGTTTGGATAGGGTTGGTTGCTGGTTCTGATGGATCCTAAGCTTCCTAAAAAACTTTTTTCAATTATACCAATTGAGATTTTAGCCTTTCTATAAGATTATCTCCTAACTTCCATATCAAAATTATTGAATCTTTATTGAATTTTAGGTTTTCAATGAAATTTACTTTTTAAAAGTCATGAAAATTATCCCATGTCAATAAAAACTATGGTAAATTATCATTGAACTTATTTAGAAACAACTTGATACCTGGTTCACTTGAAGTCAGTTTCTCAAAAATAAACTTTTGATTGTCTAACATCACTGAAAATGGTGCACTATTACACTAAAGATTATGTATTCTATCATTCATATCTTTCATAACTATGGTGATGGCTTGAAAACTTTTGATCAAACCTGGTGTGGTTGGTGGGTTATAGGTAGAAGCTCCAACTTGGTTGATAATTCCCCTGATTAATTCCAAATTACTCCCTAAATACCATTTCAGATATGAAAAATCTATTTTAGAAACATATTCATATTTTATCTTCCCAATCTGATCCAACATATCTCTTTTAAAATCATCAAAATCTCTTTTGGAAACAAAATTTTCTCTAAGTTCTTAAATCCGAATCTTAACAGATTCTAATTCTATTCTCAGAGAAGATGAATTTTTCAAATCATCAAAATATTTTCTTAAATCTTACATCTCTTATCTGATATTAGAGTTTTTCTCCTGAACTTTTTTAAACTTAATCACAAGATCTTCAATATGATTTTTCAGTGAATCAGATTTCCCCTCATCTATATTCTTTGACTAATCAATAACTTCCCCAATAGATAAGGGATTAACATAGGATTTTTGTAAAGAATTCTCACTTAAGCAAGATATATTATCAAGAACTTATATATTTTCTCCATAAATAGATGGATTTATCTATATAAAATTATAAATGGTTGAGATAACCTGATTATCAACAATATTAGTGGCCTTAGTGACTGATTTCTGGACAAGATTTTCTTCTTGATCAGTTTCTTCTTCCTAGTTATCAAGTTGAGGAACATCTTGAATCTCATGAGCTTAGCTCTCTTCTTGTTTATCCTCATCCTGTTTAGGTTATTCCAAATTAATTGAATGAGTTTCATCTCCATATCCTAACACTAGTTCATCAGTCTATGGTTATTCTACGTGTCTTGGTCTTAAAACAAGTCCCTATTGAACTTATTTTTCTTATTCCTCTTTTACAACAAGGTTTTCATTATCATCAAATATACATTTTCTTTTGGTAGACTTAACAACACATTCTATTCTAGATTCTACAACCTCTTAATTTCTTAAAGCACTTTCCCCCCCTGAGAAAAAGATCCATATTTTTGTTGGTCATCCACACAAACAGGAATTAACTTTACTTTAAATTTACTCTAATAAAAAACAAAATTTCTAAGAGTATCAGAATTCAAAATATTGTTGTGATGAAATTTGATTGAAGTATCAAAAATATGAATCAAATTATTTCTATATAGAATCCTAGAAAGTATCCTTATATAAGGATAGAACGTCATTCTTAATTCAGAATAGAAGTAATAACTTAAATACCTCAGAATATATCTAGGAAAATTTAAATTGATGTCCCTAATGAATATAAACATTAGATATATATATATATATATATATATCTGGTTATAAAATCTTCTCCATATCAGTAACTCGTAGAGCAATAACAGTTTGAATAAACTTGACAAATTTTTTGGTCTGCCTAAAGATACTTTATAAATAGTTTCTTAATGTTTGTTGAGCCAAATAGAAAATAAATTATATCTTTAGACTTATGATCTTGATTTCCAATTAATATAATATCCAAATGAAAAACTCCTTCATGAGTTAATTTCAAAATTTAATCTATTTCAATTGAAGATACTGAAAATTCCTTATCTTCTATTCGAGAAGATATCATATCTTCTGATTCACTGAAACTAAACAAAAAATTACTATATAAATGCTTCAGATCTACTTCATAATGAAAATATGTATTCTTCTCATTGAATAGAAATTCCAAACATTGGAACACAAGATCTTTCTTGAGTCAAAGGTTAATCTGATACAACTATTTGAAATCAACAATTTTTCCTTGAAGAATATTTCTAGAGGAAACAAGATAATGCTTTAGATCACTTGGTTCACCTTCATCAGTTTTCTTGGTCTTCATCATTTCTAAAAATGTAAAGGTTGAATGTTTTCAGATTATAGGGTTTAATAGAAAGAAGAGGCTTTGGGAAGGTGAAATAGTTCAAAAATTAAAAGGTAAGATAAGTCAAAGGGTTATCTAACAAACAATGACATGTTTTGGTTTCTCGTAATGATTATATAGGGTCATCATTAATTTTTAGTTTATGAAAACACACGATCTGAAACTAAAAATAAGAAAAAAATTATTTAAGAAAATAAATGAAATGCTAATTTTAATAGTGAAAATAAAATAAATGACTAAAAACAAATTTGACCAAAATAAATTGAAACAATTTAAAAGTAAATTAATTAAATGAAATAAAATTATAAATATTTCTTTAAAAATAAAAAACCTAACCCCCCTTAATAAAATAATAACTTGCAGTAGGAAGTTGTTTAGTGAAAATATCAGCTAATTGATATTTGGTATTAATATATTCTAAATATATATCCTTTTTAAGAACACAATATCTTAAAAAATAATGACTTATATCAATATGCTTAGTCCTACAATGACTTATAGAATTTTTTGAAATATTTATATCACTATTATTATCACATAAAATAGGGATACTATTAAAATTTAATCCAAAGTCTAGTAGAGTTTTTTTCATCCACAAGACCTGTGTATAAA
Source organism: Viscum album (assembly GCA_963277665.1). Lineage (NCBI taxonomy): Eukaryota > Viridiplantae > Streptophyta > Magnoliopsida > Santalales > Viscaceae > Viscum > Viscum album. The sequence continues at coordinate 912,441,179 of OY728164.1, read as the reverse complement.
AACCACCACCAGACACATATTTTTCTTTAGCTGTTGATAGGGAAACTGAGTGTTGTTTCTTACTTGACCATGATAAGAAGGATTTTCTTAAAAAGTGATAGGTTCTAGAGGTGTTTTCTATCTAATCTACAACCTCAAAAATCAACATCTTAATATGAAATTAAATTAAAATTAGATGTTTTGGGGTAAATAAGATATTAAAAAATAGTTCCTTTTAAATATCTAAAAATTATTTTAACAGTAGTAAGTTGGGATTATTTTGGTTTTGAATGAAATATAGAACATAGAAATATAGAAAACATAATTTTTGGTCTTCTACTAGTAAGATATAATAGACTACCAATCATACCTCTATAAAACTTGTTGTCAACTAGTTTTCCAGATTCATATAAATCAAGTTTTATATTGGTACACATAGGAGTTGTGTATGTCTTGTTACTCGCATGTCAAAATTTTTTCAATAAATCTACAATATATTTACTTTGATTTAAAAAATTTCCATATTCTTTTTGATATATTTAAAATCCTAAAAATAAATTAAATTCTCCCATCATATTCATTTCAAATTATTTTTTACATTAGCTTTGAAAAATCATTACAATGATTTTTATTTGTTGAACCTAAAATAACATCATCAACATAAATTTTAACTAATAAAATATTAGATCAAATAGTTTTCTTAAAAATTATTAGATCTTCTAATCCAACAATAAATTTATTTTTCAAAATAAAAGAACTTAATCTTTCATACCAAGCTCTTGGTGATTTTTTAATGCCATAGAAAGATTTGGTAAGTTTAAAAATATAATTTGGTTTTTGAGGATTTTTAAACCTAGGAGGTTGTTCATCATAATCTTCCTTTATTAAATATCCATTTAAAAGGCAGATTTAATATCCATCTGATATAATTTCATGTTCATATAGGATTCATAAGCTAAAAGGATTTTAATGGATTCTAATATAGATAAAATGGAAAAGGTCTCATCATAATCTATAGGTTCTTCCTGATTATATCATTTTAGCTACTAATATAGCATTATTTTTGGTTATGATCCCTTGATCATCCTGTTTATTTTTAAATACCCACTTAGTTCCTATAATTGGATATTTGGATAATCTTTATACTAATTACCAAACCTCATTACTTCTAAATTGGTTTAATTTTTCATGAATTTCTAACATCCAACTATTGTATTCTAAGGATTATTAAATAGAATTAGGTTCTAACTAATATAGAAAGGTAGAGAATTTATCTAGGTTTCCGAAATTTCTTCTAGTTCTAATTCCATTATATAGGTCTCCTATTAAAATTTCTTGAGGATGGTTATTTAGGGTTATAGATTCTATAGGCAAGAAAATTTTAGGTTCTTTAGTATTATGTTCTTCTGAACTAGAATGAATTTTATTAATATCATTTTCAAAATCAGATTTAGGGGTTTCAAGTCTCATGTTATGAAACAATTCAGTAACTTAATCTATTTGATATTTCTATTTAATTAAAGGGTTTGTTTTTCCAAACTTCACATGAACGGATTCTTCAACAATACTTAACTTTTTATTAAACACTCTATAGGATTTAGAAGTAGTAAGATATCCTAAAAATATTCCTTCATTAGATTTTGGATTGAACTTACCAAGATTTTCCTTAGTAATCATGATAAAAACCTTGCATGAAAAAAATGTAGAGTAATTTACTTTTGTTTTTATATTATTTCAAAGTTTATAGGGTGTTCTTCTAAAAATGGGCCTTATTAAAACTCTATTCATGATATAATAGGTTGTGATTACAACTTCTGCCCAAAATTAGGTAAGAAGACTATATTCATTTAGAACAGTCCTTTCCATTTCTTCAATAGTACTATTTATTCTTTCAACAATTCCTTTTTATTGAGGTGTTATTGGTGCAGAGAAAGTGTGTTTAATACCCATATTTGAGAAAAAAATAATTTAATTATTTATTCTCAAATTCTACACCATGATCACTTCCTAATGAAATTATTTTAAAACCATTTTCATTTTGAACAATTTTTCAAAAACATTCAAAAACAGTGAAAACTTCACTTTTGAGATTTATAAAATACACCCAAGTAAATCGAGAATAATCATGAACTAAAACATATACATATAAATTACTATCCAAACTTGCTACTCTATATGATAAAAAAAATCCATATGAATAAGTTCTAATGGTTTATATGTAGTAATTTTGTTAATATATTTGAAAGATATTTTTTCTATTTTCCAATTTGGAATGCATCATAGAATCTATCATTATCAAATTTAAGACAAGGTAAATCTAGAACTAACTGCTTATTAGATATTTTTTGTAAATCATAAATATTAAAATGACCATTTATCATATTCTAAATCCATGACTAATTTTTCTTAGCAGTTAAATAATTCACTTTCTATTTACACAAGGAATTTAAATCTAAGGTATAAACATTATCACTTCTAGGTGATCTAAATTTAAGCAGTTTATATTTAAAGATAGAGAAGGAATTGTTAGAAAAATAAATATAAAACCATTATAAAAAAGTTAAGAAATACATATCAAATTGTGTTTTATCCCTTGAACATATAATAATTTTTTGATTGAGATAGTATTTGTATATCCAATAGTTTCAACTACAATGATTTTTCCTTTTACATTATCACCAAAAGTGTCTAAAACTCCATTCATTTGAGTTCATGTCTGAAATTTTTTTGAGTCTCCACTCATGTGGTTGGAACAACCACTATCTATATACCATATAGCTTTTTTATTCGTGTGATAGGTTTTTTTCAAAAGCAATTAAACATATATTTGTTTTGGTACCCATATTTTATTGGGTCCTAGAGTGTTAGAAAATAATGATCTGGGAATACAGATCTTCTTATTTTTCCATAATTCATATTACTTGCTTTAGAAAAACTTGTAGAAAGAAAATCCTTTTTTATAACACTAAATTTATGATTTCTAAAATAACATTTGTTAGTGACATGACCTTTTATTCTACAATAATAATAGGTAGAATTTTTCTAATTGGGCACCAAATAATTCTTATATATTTTTGATTTTCATCCTTGATTCCTATTCCAAATCTTTCTCTTTTAATGAAAATATTTCCAAGAATTTCGTTTAAAACTTATTCTCCTTTAGCAAAATTAATTGTCGTACTCTTATAATATTATACTTCATATTTTAGTTATTTAATTCTTTTTTTATGCTCAATGCAGTTTGTTGTAGATGAGTTGAATTTTTCAACTAGTTCATTATATTATTTTAGGAGAGTGTCTCTTTCACCAAAAATAACAATATGAATATTTTTTAATGATTTATGTTTCTTTAACAAGGAATAATATTTCTCTTCTAGAATTTAGTAATTGGAAGGTAATTTATTATTTGAGCATATACCAGAGTCAGAATCATTAGAGTAGTAGGATTTTACCTCTTATTCCTCTTTGTCCATAAAACACATATTGAATTTATCATTTTATGGATCTTTCTCTGAATTATATTTTGAAGAGATTTTAGAGTCTTCAGATACATTTCATGTAGACTTCATTTCTATTTTTCCTTTATGATCATAATCAGTATTCTTTTAATATTTTTATAGCCTTTTTCTTTCATATTTCAATTGAGGGCAATCAAGTATGATATAGACCAAATTATTTCCTTTATAGAATTTAATTTATCTAGTTTTTTTTCTATATTTCTTAAAGAACTTTATAAATCCTCTTTTATTCTTGTAAAATTTTCTGAACTTTCTAGCTATCCGAGCCAGTTTCGTTTCAGAATTTGAGCAATCTGAAATTTTATCTATTTTGTATTCTTGTTTTTTCTGCTATGTTTCTGAGATGTCACTTTAACAACAATATTTTTTCTTTTCACTACAATCTTATGATCATAAAATTCAACTTTCATTTAAACTTCATACATCATAATTTTTCCAATCAATTATTTTGTAATCAGATCCTTGACCGGTGATTATTGATGAATATCTGCTGATATGCCATTCCATTATAAGGGTAGTAGTCTGAGTACTTTTAGATATTAATCAGATTGTTTGATGTGTTATCCCAAGGTAGTAATGTTATTAATTATATTTATCATCCTTGCATTCATATGCATGATTATTTCACCATAAAACATTATAAAGGTGTTGAATTTTACATTTTCTATAGAATACCTCATCTTTCATACATTTTATGTTCCTTCAAAGAAAACTATAATAGTTTTCCACATCTCATATGCTGTAGGAAATTTTGAAACATTATTAAACTCATCTGGTCCAATTCCATCGATGATAACATTCATTATTTTTGAATTGATATCATATTTAGCTTCTATTTTGAGTAGTCCAAGTCTCTAGTTTCTCATGAATTTTAGAAGGAATAAATATTTTTAAATAAACTTTGAAGCCAAAATTCTTTAGATAGATAATCATTCAAGATTTACAACATCCATAATTTTCTCCATTAAAGTATGGATCAATAACCATATAAATTTCTTCTCTTAGACCAACCATTTCCATTTTATTTGTATAGACCTTATACTTTTAGCTTGCTATAGCTTTAATACAAATTATCTCCTCTATTACCAATTGTTAGGTCAGAATAATACAAAGTAACATAAGATGGGGGTGAATTGTTTCTTTTTAAGAAACTTCCACATTTCTAGATTTTGAATCCCTTTGTGAAATATGCAGATATACACCATTTTTTTTATGTATGGAATATGAGCATTGGATAAATAGAAGGAAAGAACACAACAATTTTATAGTGATTTGGGGCACAAAGGTCCCCTAGTCCCCTCTAGCAATTACTCTCTCTATGAGATTGGTGAATTTCCCTAGAATGGTCATATTTTCATAAGACCGAAAATACACACTAAGTACATGAAGTTGAAACATTTAAAAAAAGGATAAACAAAGAGCCTTCTAGTTCCCTTACAAGGAACCAGTTATCCATAGGTAAGATCAAGAAGCTAATACTCAACCACAATTGAGTCCAAGAAGTTAAAACTCTAATAAATTTAAAGATATTGACTTAAATATGGATCTGGTTAAAAATCACAATTTTAGCAGCAAAAATTGATAGTAGATGGAACATATTCATTATAAAAGAAAGACTTCCAGGAAGGGTATTTTTGAAGTTATCCCTGTTGCAAAATGATCTTCAAATAAATGTAGCAACAAATAGTAGCAGTTATCTTACATATGTAAAATGTTGAATATGTATGTCAAAGTGTAACTTCTATTAGTACCAATCATTCATTATAGTAGCAATATAAAATAGGTTTATGAGAATGAAATAGTATATAGAAATATACGACTTGTATATCTCCTAAATTTAAATGATACACTTGTAGAATATACAAAGTAGAAAGACTGATTCAGAATTCTAGATCCAAGAAAGTTTTCTGAATGGTCATAAATATTCAAATTCGAAAAAGTCCATAGGAGCTATAACTTACCTTAAATATATGAGTGAATTTTCTATTGAATATGATCCTTTGAATCAGTCATGACGAGCCTTGAATTGGTCATAAAAGATCTTTGAAACATCATGTAATTCTATCAAGACCATTGAAAAAATCTCAGATAAAATCATGAAATTAAATCTCTATTGTTGAAAGGTCAAACATAGGGTTCCTTCATAAAATAAAAAGATAAAAAACATAGGGTTCAACTTCTTATAGTTCATTCTATGAGTGTAAGGTTGACAATGTAAGGTTGGTCATGAAATTAAGGTTGATGTACCATACATTTGTGTTCTCAAACATAGGGTTCTTTACTTATGTAGGGTTCTTTAACCATAATGTCTTCTATTTACAAATATAAGGTTACATCCAAACATATGGTTCTTTGTCCATATGTTCCTTTAATCATAGGTTTGATGATCCATATGCACCTTCTTCCAATGTAAGGTTGAATAAAAAAGTAAGTTTCATGATCCATACACACTTTTTCCAAGCGTATAATTTATTCCATACTTTACATTCTAAACGTAGGGTATGAACTGTGTTTCTAGAATACACTTAAGAGTGTTCCAAACACTTTAAAAAATATTCCTTGTGAATTAAACTCTTGAATATAATTCCAAAATAAACTTTTTAATAAATATTAATTTCCTGAAATACACTTAAAGTAATATCATTAGTAAAAAAAACACGGTTATTTATGAGCATCAAAATAAATTAATATTTATAGAGTATTGTTGAGACAATACATGCCCCACATACATAAGGATATAATTTATGGATTTTCCATTAAATTTGATATTTGTCTTATTAGCAAAATTTATCATGAGAATCCTTCTCAATTGGTGGAAAACCAATTGTAGCATCATCAAAAACTTTTAGGCCAAGAGATAGAAGATAAGGAATCATCCTATTTTTCAATAGATAATATGTTTTTCCATAAAAAGTTATAATTAATCTACTATTGATAGAATTTATATTATCCATGATAATGATTAAACAAGGGAACCTTCCCTCTAAGGCCAATTAATGTTCCAAATAATTTAATAACAACTGAGAAGGGTTGGGGGGGTTGAATCAGTTGTTCACTTTTTATAAGTTTCAATACATTTAAAAAGTAACCCATATAACCTATTAAAGTTTATATCCTTATAAACTTTTAGTAAATAATAATGAATGAAAATAAATAAGAAAACAAGTAAATCACAAATTATTTACAAGGTTTGAACTCAATGTGAGAACCTGCACCCTTCCCATAGCCACTCCCACGGTTCTATGAAAATTACCTATTATGAAGAAGTGAATATAACTTGTTCCAAATCCCATTAGATACCTTATATCTCTCGATAGTAATGATTATACTGAATTATATTATTTTACAATGTTTTTTTATACACAATTAAACAAAAAAAATGCATAAATACTTTTCTCAATTTTCTCTACAAAATATCCTGGGTCTGATGAACCTTAGTCTGATGGCCTTGAATTTGATAAACCCAATATGATTGATTCAATTCGATCAACTCAATACGATTCTCCATTTCCTAATATACAACTTAAGAAAATTTATTTTCTGTCTAGATAAAACAATGTGCACTTTTTAGAAAATCTAAAAAACTCAATCCAAGCTTCCTTAGTCTGATGAATTTAGTCTGATGGACTTAGTATGATGCACTCAGTCTCAAGATGAAAAACATAAATGCTACTCAAATGATCAATATGATCTTTCTTAGTGTGGTAAACAAAAATTTCAGTATCCTGAACTTCTTCTGAGATCTCTATGTAGAATTAAAAACATGGTAAGAAATATGCAGTGATCCACCTTTTCCACAGTCATGAAAAGTTGAAAAACGAGAATGAAGTGTGCTTCTATTTATAGGTGACTCAGAAAAGAAAAAAGTGGGAAACTGAAAAACATTTCCCACTTACTCAAATTTCAGAACTCTAAAAATAACTCTCATTTAAACTTCCATTTTGAATTCTTAAAACCTTCTTAATACTTCTCCAAGATCAATTTTCTTAAACAAACCAACTTTTCTTCAGTCCTATATACCTTCCTCAGCTTTATCTTCATCTTCTCATTATGATCCTCCTTTATTTATCAGCTTATTAAAATCATCCTTTCTTTCTCATATCATAACAATATGCCATTATTTCTTGTCTCATTACAATCTGAATAACATGCAATGCTCATTATGATCTGACTATATTCCTCAGCTCATTATGATGAATTTCCTTAGGAAATGACTTATTGGTTTCATAATTTTATTCGATTTCAAACTTGAATTCTCTCTTTTTTTCTTATAAATAAAAGAAAAATCTTTTAGAATCTTCACTTCCTTTAATAATTGATATCCCTTTTATGGATCATCATTATAAACTTTGATGATTCTGATGTTCTACATCAAATGTGTTATAGGTGTAAGGAATTCATTTGATGAATCAGTACTTGTTCTTGATCCAATTGATCTCCCCCCTCAGATTCAATATGGTTAAAATACCCATAATTATGGAATTATAATTATTATAGAATTATTATTATGATTTTCTTCATTCGATGATGAATTTTCTCAATAAATTTGAAAATATTCAAACTTCATCAGATTTAAAAATTTAGATTCCTCACAAACTTCTGTGTTCTATAATTCTAGATCTAATTTTATGTGTTTGGGTTTCTGTAATTGATACAATCTTTATGATTACTCAATTTCATCAAAATATTTTATCATTTTATTTTTCATGATTTGGGAGAACTTCATGACCAAAAATCATCATCTATTTTTAGATCAGAAAGTATGAAAACTTTCTAGCTCTTGAATTAAATTTATTAAAAACATCCTCTTCAGCATCATTCTGACTTCATTTCTCAATATCTTATTAATTATTAAAAACATTGAGTCCGATGACCTTTAACTTATTTTTGAGGAATCTGAGACCGATTATGCGTCTAATCAACAGTGTCATCTTTCTGACTGCTGCTGCATCTGGTTCTATTCAGTCTGAAAACCTAAGTCTAAAAACCTTTGTCTAGAAAACAACTTTCTTAATGATAAATTTTTTATTTCCATTTGTTTTTGGATCTACCATCTTCTATATTTCTTAGGAAAAATAATTCTAATGGACCGGGTCTAAATCTAAATAACAAAAACATTATTTAACAAAAAGGTTAGTTGTCAAAAAATACAAAACATTGTTAAAACAAATCATCACTAAGGTTCTTCCATTAATCATTCTATTTATTGGGTTGAGTTGCATACTGTTTACTATATAATGTATATTTATTCCTGTTGCATCTCTTACTAATCCCCCCTTCATATTTCAAGGAATCCTACTAGGTATGTATATACTCACCACTATATAGGCTTTGCTTACATGTATCATGTGTTATGCAGATAATAGATACGTCGATGGTGATTTCATAGAAGCTTAGTGATACTTAGTTCTTTGGACTATGTATGGTGATAAAATCTTGGATATTAGAGGCTGAGCTCAATCATCATTTTAATTTCCATTTTTTTAAGGTTGGGACATATTTCTGGTTGGGTGTGTATTTTCCCCTTTAATTTTCAATTTACACTATCGCACTATTGTATTGTTTAGAGGTCTTACATGAATGGATTTTCCCTTAGTATTTTTTTATTTTACTTTTATTTATATTCACTTTTTAATTGGGGTGTTTGTGTGTTTGTGTACATACATGTACTTAGGAAAAGGCCACCCCATGTCAGTTGTGCCTTTAGTGATGATCGGTAACCCCCAGCCCATAGAGGTAGGGTTGAGGTAGTTGTGGCTTGATCTCAGCTTGGGTTAGGTCATGAATGATTGGTTTCAAAGGTGTTTTGGTTCCTATGATGGTGTTTGGAGTAGTACCCTTATAATTATTTGGTTGGGATTAGGGAAACAATGTTAGAGTGACTCAAGTGTGTCTCTCAGTTTAGGGTATCTAGTGATGGTATGGGCGACTGACGTATCCATTCACCAGGACCTTGAAAACCTTCTTGTCAACTCGACATACCAAGACATTAGTTTCAGGGATCAATGGTACATGCTTCATATAGTATTGAGTCTTTGACTATCCTTTTTAAGTCATCTACCTAGTTATATATATATATATATGATCTCATTTGACCACCGTACATCTTGATTAAATTTTAGGATGCCTCTTCTATGACACCCAGCCAGGATACCAGTTTTGGATTGTGATAACCATCTGATGATAAATGAGGAATCATTTTAGGGTCCATCCCACAAGATTATTCCTCCAGGTGGGTTGGTAGAAGCACCTCCACCTGTCTAGCAGTAGATCATTCTAGTAGAGTAGGTTAAGGATGCACGCATGCTTAGCATGCTCTGTGAGTTCTAGTGACAGAGGCCATAGAGGATCTGTGGTGATCCAAATCAGCAAGAAATAGAGGATTGGATAGATTTAGTGGTTTTTGTCTTCATAATCACCCGAACACTGAGGGATAAAGTGGTTTAACTGATAGATATCCTTTTACATGGAGCAGCTGGGAACTAGTTGAATTTTTCTACCCATATACACAATGAGTTGACACTCTCATGGACTGACTATCAAAAAATATTCTGCAAGGAGTAATAAACCTCCTATTTGTTCTCTATTATTATTTAGAATATTTTGGAGCTGAATAGATGTGGGATGATAGTGGGTGAGTACATAGTGAGGTTCACAGACCTTACCTAGTACTCCCATTACATGATTCATGATAGCTACTTCCAGGCCAAAAAGTTTGATCTGGGACTCCGTCGAGAGATCTATGCCAGTTTGGTTCCCTTGTGCATCCCCATATATGCTGGAGTTCTAAAGAGGGAACTAGGTATAGATATACTTCTAGAGGAGGGATGAAAAACAACTTGATATAGAAGTGAGTGTCATGGAGATGAGTCTTATGCAGTAGCTAGCAGGTGATAATTGGTGGGATCTTGGTGCAGGAGATCATTTCAAAACCAAACTTAGTTTCATGGTCATGTAGTATAGGGAAAATTCATAGCACTAGGTAATCCCATAGAGGGTCTATGCTATGATTTTGATGGGCGAGGTTATATAGAACGTGACTACCAGACCAGACATGATGAGGAGCTTAGACGGGTAGCTTATAGACCTCTATGGCAGAGACAACACTATGATCATGGATCTATTAGGTGAGGGAAAGGTGGTCCCCTAAAAGGCAAAGCTGACAGAGGACCATGTGGATATAGGGGTTGTGTACAATGCTATGAGATCTTTCCACCACCAACACCACCAGATGGACCATTTAAAGCTTAGGGAGTTATCAGTTAGGGCCAAAGATAGCTATAGGCTCTAGAGGCTTATGACCCTGTAGTGCATGAGATGATTAGAGATATGATTTTTGTGTTCTATAATCTTACTTTATTATTATTAGGCATAAGTTCCATTCATTAATTCATCTCTATACTCCTAGTGTGAGAGATGGATCTTCTAGTTGAGGCGCTAGCCTAACAGCTTCATCTTGATATTTCTATAGGGAACACTTCTTCTGTATATTTTATCTTTTAGTAGTATGAGATATTTTTTGATGGAGAGAGGTTCATATGGGACCTCTTAGTCATCATGATGTAACCTTATGATTTCATCTTGGATATGGATTGGCTATACATGGTATAATACTAGATTTACTATCACCATAGATGATTCATATTCATATGCACTTATGGGATGAGATTCTCCTTTGTGGGAAAGAGAGATCTCATTATAGGAAGAGTGGGTACTGTGAGTCAGAGGATGCATCCCATCACCCATTAGTTGGAAAGTGTATCCATTTGTGTAGTAGAATCTTTATGAATCTAGATTCATTTATTTATGGAGGATTATATAGACATCTTCTTTGAGGATGTTTCAGGACTACCTCTAAGGTGGGATATGAAGTTTTATATTTAATTGCATCCTTAGACCACTTCAATATCTTCTGAAGCATATCGGATGGACCATACTGAGCACTAGGATATGCGGTTATATTTGTAGGACATTTAAGAGGAGCGTTTCATCAAGACCAGTGTATCCCCCTAGGAAACTCTTGTGTTTTTTGTGAAAAAGGAATATGAAATCCTGAATATTTGCTGGGATTATCATCGCATGAACCAAGACTTGATAAAGAAAAGTACCCTATGCCAAAAATTAATGACATATTTGAATAGTTTCAAGGTATAAGATGATTCTCAAAGATTGATATCAGGTATGTCTGCCAACATTTGAGGGTTCATGACGCTGATATTCCAAAGCTGGACTAATGTCTCTTTAGACACTGTGAGTTTCTAGTGATACCCTTTGGCATGATGAACACCCCCACCATGTTTATTACTTTTACAAACCATGTCTTTTAGCTATACTTATACTAGTTTTTGTTTATCTTTATCGATGAAATAATCATATACTCTACATTAGAGGAGGATCATGTAGAGAACTTGGGGATGGTTCTATATTTTATTTAAGAGCACTACCTTTATAGAAAGCTCTTGAAGTTCCAATTCTATATTCAAGAGGTTCACTTTTAGGTGCATATAATTTATGATAATGGTTGAGCCGTAGACCTAGTGAAGATCAATGCAGTTCTTTCTTGGGATCCGCCCAATAAAATTTAATAGGTGAAAAGATTTCTTATCCTAGAAGGGTACTACAGTAGGTTTTTGGTAGAATTATCTAGGATTTCATCCCCTTTGACCACTATGATATGGAAAGTGCATCTGTTTACTTGGAATGAAAAATTCCAAAGAGAATTTGAGGATTTGAGTTCGGGGATTAAAAGATATACTATATTGAGACTACTGAAGGCAGTCATGGAGTACATAGTGTATTACAATGTCCCAGGAACCAGGCTTGGTTGTGTGTTGATGTAGTGGTAGGAAGTTATTGCATATTGGTCAGAGTAGTTGAGACCCCATGAGAAGAACTACCTGACTCATGAACAGGTGATGGAAATGGTAGTCTTCTCCATGAGGATGTGAAGGAAATACCTTATGGGGGAGTGCTTCAGGGTTTACTCAGATCATCATAGTCTCAAGCATGTCTTCATACAGAGAGACTTGAACCTGAGACAATGGTTCTAGTTGGAATTCTTGTAGTACTATGAATTTGAGATAGTATATACTCCAGGGAAGGAAAACATAGTAGTAGATTCACTTAGTAGGATGTCCTAGGATCGCTTGATGCAAGTGGATTCAGAGTAGTTGGCTTCCAAGCAGCTGACCTCGGTGGAGCAGGAGGGTACAACTTTTCTATAGTCGATGGGTTGAATCCTCCACTTATCAAGCATGTGAGAGAGTCCCACCTAAGAGAAGTCAACTGTGAGGTCTTATGTGAATGAATATCCATGGTTGCTTCATCATATGGATATTCTGAAGTATGGAATAATTTCATTCATTTACAGGTATGGATGGTGTTCCCAGTCATGATGTGGGAGGATGTGATGCGAGAGTTCCAAAATTATACCATAATTATGCATCTAGTTGTTGGAAATATGTACAAAGTCCTTTAGTGATAGTTCGGGTTGTCCAACATGAGATGAAGTGTAGTTGAGTTCTTCTCTTGACACCTCACCTGTCAACAGGTGAAAGTTGAGCACTAAGTTCTGGCAGGTTTTCTACATCCCCATGATATCCCGAAGTGGAAATGGGATGACATATCCCTAGAATTTGTGATGAGGATTATGCACTCATAGAATGTCCATGATGTCATATAGGTGATAGTTAAATGAATCATGAAGTCAACAGACTTCATTAATACCATGGAGTAGAGTTTAGTGGGGAGTTTGGGGTAGTTGTATGTATGGTAGATCATTTTCCTTCATGGGGTTACCTCGATGATTGTCTCTGATCATGACACATGGGTTACATTATAGTTATGGAGAGGACTATAAGAGGAATTCAGGACCCAAATGAGTATTAGTACATACTCTCACCCTCAGACATATGGGAAGATGGAGCACGCTATCTAGGTGTTGAAGGATATGTTGAGGGCCTACATGTTATACTCTGGCCAGAGCTGGGAGGATCACTTTCCCTTGGCAGAGTTTTCCTACAATAATAGATACCACTATACAATTAGCATGAAAATTTTTTAGGCTCTATATGGTAGACCATATAGGTCACCCTTGTGCTGGAAAGAGATTGGTGAGACATCTCTTGTGGGTCCAGAGATGGTGTTGGTGATGATAGAGAAGGTACATGTCATCTATGATCATATGAGGATGGATCAAAGAAGGAAAAAATATTACATAGATCATTGTAGTAGGCCCTTGGAATTCTAATAGGGACACCATGTTTTCCTAAGAGTCTCCCCACAATGAGAATTGTGGAGGTTTTAATGGGGAGACAAGCTATCCCTAAGATTTATTGGGCTGTTCAAGATCATGTAGAGGGTTAGCGAGGTTTCTTACCACCTCTCCCTACCCCCACAACTAGAGTGGGTGTAAAAAGTCTTTTATATGTCATAACTAAGGAGATACATGCATGAACCCATAAATATAATCGACTAGGGTGAGATGGACATCAAGAATGGAGCTAACTTTGAGGAGAACCTGGTGGTGATAGAGGATCGATAAGAGAGGAACCTATGAGGATGGACCATCCCATTGGTTCATGTTTTGTGGCAGTATAGGAACATATAGGAGTGTAAAACCAGAGTAGAAGCCCAAAGAAGACTCAAACCCAACATGAAGGAATCAGTGAGAGAAAAAGTGATTAGGTTGCTGGATGCTGGAATAATTTTTCCAATTTCTGATAGCCCCTGGGTCAGTCCTGTCCAGGTGGTTCCCAAAAAAAGTGGAGTGACAGTGGTCACTAATGAGAAGAATGAGAAAATCCATACAAGAGCAGTGAACAAATGGAGAGTCTGTATAGACTACAGAAAGTTGAATGCTGCCACAAGAAAGGATCACTTTCCTATGCCATTTTTGGATCAAATGTTAGAGAGGTTGGCAGGCAATGAATATTTCTGGTTTCTTGATGGCTATTCTGGTTACAACCAGATTACCATTGCACCTGAGGACTAAGAGAAAACCACCTTCACCTGTCCATTTGGGACATTTGCCTACAGAAGGATGCCCTTTGGCTTGTGTGGTGCTCCTGCCACTTTTCAGAGATGTATGATGGAAATTTTTTCAGACATGATTGAGAGAATAATTGAAGTGTTCATGGATGATTTTTCTGTTGTGGGAGATAAATTTGAGAACTATCTGAAAAACCTAGAATTAGTGTTAGAAAGATTCCAAGAGACCAACTTATTCTTAAACTGGGAGAAGTTCCAATTCATGGCCACTTAAGGCATAGTTTTGGGACATAAGGTTTCTAATAAGGGGCTAGAGGTCGATAATGCTAAAATTGAGGTCATTCAAAAGTTTCCCCCACCTGAAAATGTCAAAGGAATTATAAGTTTTTTGGGTCATGCTGGGTTCTACAGGAGGTTCATTAAGGATTTTTCTAAGATTACTAGACCCCTGTGCTCCCTTCTGGTTAAGGACACACCCTTTTTCTTTGATGAAACTTGTCTAGAGGCCTTTAATTTACTCAAGGAGAAGTTGACTACTTCACCTGTCATCACTGCTCCTGACTGGAAACTTCCCTTTGAGGTTATGTGTGATGCTAGTGATTTTGCAGTAGGAGCTGTGTTAGGATAGAGGAAGGACAGGAAGCTACATGTTATTTACTATGCAAGAAAGCTGTTAGATGATGCCCAGAAGAATTATTCTACCACTGAAAAAGAGTTAGCTGCTATGATGTTTGCTTTGGAAAAGTTCAGGCAATACTTAATAAGATCAAGGATCATTGTTTTCACAGATCATTCAGCCCTTAAGTACTTGCTGGCTAAAAAGGACTCAAAGACTAGACTCATGCGGTGGACCTTGTAGTTACAGGAGTTTGATTTAGTGATTAAGGATAAGAAAGGGGCTGAGAATGTAGTTGTAGATCATTTGTCTAGATTGCCCAATTCCCCAAGTAAGGAACCAAAAGAGATCAACACTTCTTTCCCTAATGAACAACTGTTTGCTGCTTCTGTGCAGCACTCCGCTTGGTTTGAAGACTATGCCAAATTTCTGGCAGCTGGAGTCATGCCCAAGGATCTCTCACACAACCAAAGGAAGCGGTTTATATTTGAACTAAAATACTATTTTTGGGATGACCCTCTTCTCTTTAGGAGGTGTGCTGATGGGATTCTGAGAAGATGTGTGGTTGAGGATGAGATTTTGCCCATACTTGAGAGCTGCCACTCATCACCTTGGGGTGGCCACCATGGAGGTGAAAGGACTGCTCAGAAGGTCCTCCAGGCTGGTTTCTACTGGCCAACACTGTTTAAGGATGCTATAAGTCTGGTTATTGGCTGTGCAAAATGTCAAATGTTGGGAAATGTTGGAAGAAGACAAGAATTACCTCAAAAAGGTTTTCTGGAAGTTTAAATCTTTGATGTGTGGGGCTTGGAATTCATGGGACCATTTCCATATTCTTATGGTAATGAGTACATTTTGGTTGCTGTGGACTACGTGTCCAAGTGGGTTGAGGCAGTAGCACTGCCCGACAATTCAGCTGCTAGTGTGGTGAAATTCATTAAGAAAAACATTTTTTCCAGATTTGGTGTGCCTCAAGCTTTCATAACTGATAATGGGACTCACTTAAAGAATTATAAGTTCAAAGGTTTGATGGAGAAGTATGGGTGCTCACATAGGACAAGCACTACTTACCACCCACAGTCCAGTGGGCAAGCAGAAGTTTCAAATAGAGAGCTCAAACAGATTTTAGAGAAAACAGTGTCTAGCTCTAGGAAAGAATGGTCAAGGAAGTCGGATGAGGCCCTTTGGGCCTACAGAACTGCTTATAAAACTCCTATAGGGATGTCACCATATAGGGTCCTTTTTGGGAAATCATGCCATCTACCTATTGAGTTACAACAGAGATCTTATTGGGCAGTAAAGGCTCTTAACTTTGATTTTAAGTCTGCTGAAGAGAGGAGGCTGCTAGATCTGAGTGAGCTGGAAGAGATCCGAAGAGAGTCTTATGAGAATGTTGAAATTTAAAAAGAAAGAACAAAGGCTTTTCATGACTCAATCATTCAAAATAGGAATTTCAAGGTTGGTGAGAGGGTCCTACTTTTCAATTCAAGATTGAAGCTGTTTCTAGGGAAGTTGAAGTCCAAGTGGTCAGGACGCTTTACCATTGTTAGAGTTCTGGTTAATGGAGCTATTGAGTTAGTTGGAGATGAGAATAGAACCTTCTTAGTTAATATTCAAATAATAAAGCACTTCTTTTAAGGGCATCCAAAGGGCTTGGCTTCCATATCTCTGTTGGAAGAATGAGCTGATTCAAGTCTAACTGAGGACTATAAACTTAGTGTTGCATGAGAACTAACCCATGGTTGCTTAGTAGTTTCTCTTTTATTTTATGTTAATCAATTAAGTTCATACCTGCTGCTGGTTCTCTGTTTCAATTGCTTGATTGCTGATGGTGCTTCATGATCTGTTGTTGTGTTAGAGAGAGTTGTTGCTGTCAGAAACTTGGCTAGAAAACCCAAGGGAGAAATCCCTGCATCATATGGATAACATTTCTCTCTACTAACTCTCTTGGGTAACTTTTCTTGAACTGTAAACTCTGATATCTTATTTTACTTATTTGAACTTGTAGGTTCTGAAGAGGAATAACAACCCAGTGATGCTGGTGAGGATCTGTAGATGAAAGCCATTGCTAAAGATCCAATAATTTAGGGAAGTGTTGTTCTCCCCTTTTCACTTTCAATTAATTGCTTACTCTCTGCTCTGAACTAAGTGTGGGGGACTACCTCCCACTCTGTGAGTAATGACTGTATCTTCTTGCTTGGGTGTTAGCTGCTATTATCTAAAGAGTCGAAACATTATTTTGAACTAATTTTCTGAAACATGCTTGCACCCATTATTATTATTCTCATTATGCTGCTGCTGCACATCATTGCTAAACATGATACTATTTGAAGTAAATTGTTAAAATCTTTTGTCTGCTCACACTGCTTCAAAAGCGTGAACATGTTAGGAATAGAACTATACTTATTGCTGGTGATGGCTGGTGGGGTCGGGCTCTTCTGTTTTTGTTCTTTTTTGTTTTTATTTTCTTTCACTTTTTGTGTGGCAAATAAGATTTTTGAACTTCATTGAAACCCCTCCATTTCCTTTTTCAACTGAAATTTCCATCTATTTTGAACTTTAACTATCTTCCCCCTTGAGAGTCAACATTGGGGACAATGTTGGGTTTTATGTGTGGGGGAGAGGGGTCATTCTAGTGTCATGTCGAATTCCCCCTTCTTTAACCCAAGTTTGTGGTTGTTACAAAAAATGGTCAAAATTTTTCAAAATTTTTCAAAAAAAAAAAGGTTCAAAAATCCTTCAAAAATTTTCAAATTCTTTCATCATATAATGGTCATTGGATGTTCACTAGCACTTCAATTATGTCTTGTTTAGTGAATAATGGTTGGCTGGATGTTGAGAGTAGCACTGAGTCAGAAATTGTTAAGTATGAATGATTTCTGAGTGTAATTGTTCACTGTCACTATGGATCAGTCCATTTAGGAACTTAGGATGAGAGTATGACAGGATAGGTTCTGTGGAGTAAGAATCATGGCTTAGGGTAACTTGTTGTTCTTACTGGAACCCAGGGGACTCACATTTTTTTTTAAAATGATATTCAATCACTTTAGGAAGTCAATTCGAATGATTAATAATTAAGTCTTTTGTAACTGGAGTAAAATGGGCAAATGAGATCCCACGGTGAGTATCTGAGACAAGGTGCATTGGGTGCATTTCTGTGAATAAATAAAGCCAACTTCAATCTTAATAAGTGCTATGCACAGTGCTCTGCACATGGAATATGGCTGGGAAAAAGTGAAATAAAGTGCCCTTGTCAAAAATGAACTAATTAAGGTGAGGGGAATATTGAACCCAGATGAAGAAGGGAGCAATTGACTTGGTTAATTTTCATTTGAGTTGAATCAATAAAGTGATCAATTTAATGGATTTTAATTCTTGGAACCTGGGGGAAGGTGGGAATAGAAGGTGCCCTTGGTTAAGTTTTTGAGTTCCACTTCATCTAACCTGTCATCACTCCTTGAATCAGTACTTGAATTGGATGAGGAAGTAGGATGGTTAATGATTACACATAGAAGACATGACATACTTGACAGTATATGAATTTGTGAGACTTTTGACTTTCAGTGAGTATTTGAAACTAGGTAGGACATCATTTTTGAATACCTTTGAAAAACCTGACTCATTGTTTGGTCTTGTTCTTCTGGATTTTTAAGTTCAATCATGCACTTTTTGAGCTAAAACTCACAAATCATAGTTCTGTTTTAAAGTCAAAGTCATGTACTTGTTTGAGGAAAAACAATGCTTTAAGTGTGGGGGAGTTTGATGTGGCAGTGTTTTCACACTCTTTGCCACATCCTTTTTGTATATTTTGTTGACTTTTTTATATTAAAATGATTATTTTTAGTAAATATTTGGTAATTACTATGTTTTTGTACTTTTCTGTGTAAAATAATAAATTTTTGTTGAAAACATGTGTTTTAATGTGTTTTAGTGTCATTTTAAATAATTCTAAAATTAAATGAGTCGTGCGAATTAGGAATTTATTTACTTATTCTTTTATTTTTATTTTAGTTAGTTTATTAATTCATTTATTAAATTAATTAATGCTTTATTCTTTAAATTGTAAATAAATAACTCTTTTTGGATTTGCAGTCTCTTAATAATTTAATTAGTTTTAGCAATTTAATTTTATTCGTTTAATATTTTTATTCTTTAATTTAATTAGTTCTTTAATTAATTGGTTAATTAATTTAAGCAAGTAATTGTAAATATTTTAATTTGTTCTTTAATTATGTCTGTTTATAAATTTTAACCCAAATTAATTCAATTGTATAAATAAAGTTTCATTAATTTTATTTTACTTAACATTGTGTTTTTTAATTTTATTCTATTTAATTTATTTATTTATTTATTTATTTTATTTATTTAATTTTCTGTGTTGTTTTTGTCGCAGGTGTTGCGGTCGCACCGTCCGACCCGTAGCGGTGACCTTGCTACCGATACAGCCTACCGATACAGTCCACTGTTACACTACACCTCACCGTTCCATTTTTTTTCTCACCGTTACCAAGTCTACCATTATACCCAGTCTACCGATACACTATTCCAGCTACCGATACACCCAATTATTTCCATCCTTACCAATACCTATTTCCTCACTGCTACTGCCGCTTTTCCCCCTACCTCACCGATACCGATACAAAATTTCTCACCGTTACTAAAGCCACCGATACACCTCCACCCCTGTATATTCTATCTTAGCTACCGATATAGCTCTTTCCAACCACTGATACACTGTTACCGCTACTCCACTTTCTCACCGTTCCGTAAATTCTCACCGCTACCCTAGTCTACTGATACACCTCTACTATTTCTCACCGTTACCACACCTCTCCATTTCCAGCTACCGATGCACCATCTCACTGATACCCCGTCACTTCTCACCAACTCTATTCCAGCAGCCCACAACACTCACACAAATCAACAGCAGAAATTTTCACACAAAAGCAACCAAATTCAGCAACAAGAATCAACATCACAGCAGAATCAAACAGAATTCAAGAATAAATCAAATCTAACGGTCGTGGTGAGAGAATGAAATTTATCTACTGGTCAAGCTCTCCTATGCCATCTGAGTTCGCTGGAACTGCTCAGACCTTGCTCAATCTCCCTCATAACCTAATCCAAGCCGAAAAAAACCTGCCCGCACCCTCCCTGCCTCTTTTCTCAACCCTTTTTCAAGCCGAAGCCCCTACTCTCCTACCCGAACGCCGGCACCCTGCCTTCATTGCGCCGCTCCCTCCTTGCCGCGTCGTCGCCCCCTGCTATCCGGACTCACCGGACAAATCCCACCTGCTGGAACGCCGCCACGCCCCTCCTGCTTCAGTCCGCACCCCGGAACCTCCTCTGTGCCCCCTTGAACCCACACCCACTGTGCCGAAGCCCCCTCTTCCACGACAAACCCTTCTTCCCCCTTTTTTTATCTATTTTATTTTATTTTCTTTTTATATATAATAATATACAATAACATTCATATAATATATATTTTATATATTAGCATATACATAATATAACTATTACATAATATAATATAACACAATATATTATATAAATATTAAATACTACACTCTAATAATTATAGTTATATTAATATTATATAAGCTTATATATAATAGTATATCATATTAATAAATATAATTACATATAATAATAGTAATAGGTCTATTGTTAAAAATATAAAAACTTATATATATAGTGTTAATATTTCATAATAATGTTATAATAATAATAATAATTATTATTATTATAGTTGTATATTTTAGTATTCATAATAAGTATTATATATATATATATATATATAAGTATTTTTATTTTAAGTAATAATATTAATATATAGTATATAATAGTTTCATTATATTTTTATATGACTCACCTGTGTTTGCTATTTCGTTGCAGGGAGTAGGATGGACTTACATAGAACTCACTTAAAAGAGCGTGACATGCACATAAAATCATGCCACGTGGATTGGCTATGTCCAGGGAAGGAATTAGTTCTCCGTGCGCACATTATTTTTCATTCAGTTAGGAGCAACTACTCCAGTGACAAGCGCGAGAGGAGCATCATAGTGAAGGAGCCACGTGGAGGCTGGGGAAGACTTCAGATGAGATTCCAGAGGCTTCGGTTGGGTGATGAATGCACGAGAGGCGGGAGAGGCATAGGGGTTTTTTGAACTAAGCAGGAGAGGAGGACAAAAAAAAGGAGACATACTTCCACCGAGAGACAAAGGCAGGGGGACTTTGATTCAGAGAAGAACACAAGGAGGAGAACAGGAAAACCTAACCATCTTCCTCGGAGCATATTGAAGTACAAGATCAGAGCAGTTCACACCTTGATTCCCAGGGCGGGACATCGAGCGTAGTTCCAACATTGCGTCCATCATCAAGCGGCAGGAGTTAAAGTTTCCGAGAGCTCAAGCAGGGAGGCGAACATTCTTATTTGACTTGTGCTCTGTTTTTCTGCAACTTAATTCAACATGAACTTCACTGTTTTTAATTCCATGTTTGCATTAAATCCAACCATCATGTCCAGCTAAATTCCTTTGGGGGAGAATAAGCTGACCGATTCAATTTGTTTAGTCTGATTCATGCACTGCATCATTGCTGGATCCTCTCTCTCATTTTTTACAGACAAATTTATCTTCAAAACAACAAGATCATGTGAAAACTGATCTTGTTTGTACCATAATTAAAACTGTTTTAAATTGAGTAATTCACTGACAATAGAATTATACTCTTCAAAAAGAGAGGCACACCGAACTCAACTGACAAGTTGAGCTCGGTGACTACTGACTTGATTTCACCATTGGATGGAATGACTCTTACAGTTGAGGGACTATAAGATCTATTCCATCACAAACTGACCAGACGACAACTCTGGCCGGTTACTCTTAGTCAGATCCATGCTCTTCAATCGCATTGCATTAATAAGATTAAGCAACATCAAATTGGCCAGTGGACTTCGCCCCATACTCATCTATTGGTTGTTTGCATCACAATTCTTCTTGCTGCTCTGCTCTGTCCACTCCCGTGCACTCACTAGCTCTCCCTCACTTCTTCTTCGCGCACTAAATCTGTTTCACTCCACTTCACCACCACCACCTGTCTTTGCTCAATTTTTGCATGTGTGTTTTTGTTTAGTTATTTTTTTAGAACACCAAACACAACAACAGGCCTCCCTATGGTTCGACCCTGTCTTGCCACTGTCCTAGGTAGTAAGTAGGTATAAATTTTAATTTGTCGCCCGCGCCCAACGACGCGCGAGCGGGCACCATCAGTGACATCAATGGTTAGGAGGTTATCGGTGAGTTGAATCACTGATAGAACAAATTGACTCGCAAACAATAAAAAATTAAAATTAAACAGATAATAAAATGAATAAAATGTTAATTAATTAAAACAAAAGAAAAATTAACTAAACTGTTAAAGACTAAATAATTATCTTAATTAAAAACTAACTTAATTACGAAATAAAATAAAAAATATAAGTGATTTTATTATTAACTAAGAATATAAATATAAATATTAATTAATTAAATATCTTAATATATGAAAAACACATATAAATAATTAACCGCAAACATGAAGTTAAAATAATTAAAATTAACTAAAGATTTTGAAAAACTACGTTAATTAATTAAATTAAAAAAATGAAAACATAAAATTAATAAAACATTATTTTATAAAACATTAACACATATTTTTACTTATATAATAAATATAAAAATTAGACTAGTTAATAAATAAAGTTAATTTATTTTAATAAATCTAATTTAAAGGGTAAAGTTTTAAATTAAAAACTAAATTAGATTAATGAAAATAAAAATTAATAATTGATTAAATAATAAACATTTAAAATAATTAAAATGTTAACGAGATTAAGATTATTAAACTAGAAAGTAAGTTAAAATAATTAGAATAATTAAAATGTCTAAATTAACTGTTTAAAAGAGTAAACACATATATTTAATTATAAAAAAATGATTAATTAATAAATTTAGTGATAAAAACACTAAAGTTCCATTATTTATTGAGAAGTTTTAAAATAAATAAATAATTTGTTAAAAATTAAATAAAATATGTGGCAAAACTATATAAAAATAGAGGCACATCAATTTTCTTTTTTTGGATGAAAGTATTGAAGGATGGAAGGATGTAGAGACCTGATTTTTTCCTTGTAAGAAATCAAAATATTTCTATATATATTTACGTATGCAAGCACTAATAATACATGTGATTCAAAGGCATGATGTGCCCGAAATTATATTTTTTAAAAAATTAAATAAATTTTATATTATGCGAGCATAGTTTCTTAAATAAAATCAGATAACACTTAAACAGAATCTAAAATCATAAATATGAGACAAAAGTTGACTTCAGAACACATTGTTTACCATAGGAGTGACCTAAAATAGGTTGGTGTGGGGTGTTTAGGTGTCTTTCCCATTGGTAGCATGTTTAGTGGATTGATAAATAAATAAATTTATTTAATCGATTTATTTAACCTAACTAAAATGTCTATAAGTATACTACCATGGTGACTTTCCTAGGGTTATTCACATAATCTTGGGACCATTAAGAGCTTCTCCTTCCTCCTTCTGTTGGAAAATCAAATCGGACGATGATGAAAATCTGGATCAGAGCATATTGGGACGGAGGAAATGAAATGACATCCCCCGATCATTAGTGAGCACGTTCTTCATTGATGAACAAGAAAATATCCAGGTAGGGCTCATCAATTTTTGGATTATTCCCATTTTGATTAAATTGATTTAGTGTATCAATCCCCTTCTTTGATCTCTATAAATTGTGGCCTTATCATGTGCATGTGTATTGAAATTTTAATTGGTATTTCTTGTTTTCTAACTTGGATATCTTGTTCTTAATTGTTATCCAAGAAATATTGGACAATTATGGTTAAATAATTGTTATTGTGCCTTTACCCCTCAATTTATTTGTGTTATTCATTGGTTAGACCCTACAGTCTCCATTTGATGTTTTTGGGAAGAACTGAGTCTAATCGGACCACCAAATTCATGACAGATTCTTGCATGAGGGACAGATCGATGAAGAAGGTAAATATCTAGGTTGTTTATAGTCTATATAATATTTTTTCAATGATCTATAGAAAAATAATTAAGGAAGGAGGGTTTGGGGGAATTCAGGATGTGAGATAAACCTTCTTTGAATGACAAAATCTGATTTTTAGAGAATGAAAATCAGAAACAATGATACAAAACTGGATCCACTAATTTTGGGTGGAAATGAGGTTAGAATTGAAGTAGAATGACCATATTTTAGTTGCAAAGAGTGGATATAAAAATCTAAAAAAATTATGACTACACATTGTGTATTGTGATGAACACACACCATATAGACAGTTTTTTGAGGTAGTTAGGGTTTTGGATTTTTATAAGGATTTAACACCGTGTAAACTCGCTACACACTGTGTACCCCCTTCCCTGTGTGGATGAGCTATGTGATAGAACACATGGCTAGATACATGCCATGTTCCTGAGTAAATGGACATGACCAGAGACAAGGGTAGCACCCAATGTGAAGCGACACGCTGTGTACTAAAGTACATGGACACAAATTGGAAACATTGACATGACCAAACACATAAGTAGGACCCCGAGTGGCATACTCATTCCATGTATATCCCTCAAACTCCATATAACCCTACATAGTTGGTGAGCTATGTAATTCTAGGGACATGAATTGGAGAAATAGTGGGACCACATGTCACGTGGGTCCCCTAAATGTTGTGTACCCCTTGAATACCTTTGAGAAAACTTTAATCTATGTGTCCCCTTTATTTGGACTCTAATTTGGGTCCGTGAGTAGTATATCTCGAGTGTTTTCCATGAAAAACGTGTTGGTGACCATAATTGTGAATTTTGAGACACAATGTAGAATGTTCCAGGAATGACTCTTGGTTAGGCAATGATCGACAATAATAATGATCATAGAGGATTAGAAGAGACATCCCATGTGGAACCCTCGAGCTGGGATATGAATGGGTCCTCGATGACTTTAGTGGAACCCTTTGGTTGAAACTGGTCAGGGGTCCTCTATAGTCTCGTAGAGTGGAACCCTCCAACTTGGATTGGAATGGGTCCTATACGGCTATAGTAGAACCCTCTTATCAGTATAGGGCATGGGAACTCTACAGACATCCGAGAGGAACCCTCCAATTGGGATGGAAATGGGTCCTCAATGACTAGAGTATAACCCTCCAGAGGGCCTGAGTATGGGTCCTATACTTATAAAGTGGAAACCTCTTGCTAGGAGGGTAATGAGTCCTCCATTGCTTATCAGTGTGGAACCCTCCATCTGGGCTGGTAATGGGTCCCCTACCACTGAATGGAACCCTCCTTTCATATGAGTTCATGGTTCCTATACCTAGAGATTGTATCCCCTTGACTATGTGACATAGTGATGAGGTGTTTCTTGACTTGGATGTTTATTTATCAGAAGACATATGAGATACTAGGAATCATTGATGAACTTTTGGAACTATTGGTGAGTCTTTTTGTTGGGATGATCTATGAGATGGAGATCCACTTCCACACTTGTATGTGTTTCTTTTGACTAAGAATGTATATATATATATATATATATCCATAAATTTGTATTTGAGTACTCTCTTTCCATTGGATGTGAAGACACGTGAGGTATGCTCTATGCTTTCTGTGTTTATCTTCTCATGGTTGAATGAGTTCACTCTCTTACTATAGGTGGAAAAGACTCAATGTGTAGTCTATTTACACACTATGTTGAGAACTATGTGTTTGGATGAGTTACTTTTTCTCTTTATTAGGATGATATTCATCATGTTTACTATCTACTCTCTTTCTATTCCCTTTATATCTCTTACTTATCCACACTCATCTTTTGGGGCATCTTACTGGGTATGTATATACTAACACCTACATGGAATTTTCCCATTAGAGTCGTGTCTTATGATAATGATGGAAAAGTAAGTTGTTAATTTAAAGAATATTAGGGATACTTGGAACATTGGACCACATATGGTGGTTCAATCTTGGAGATCAAGAGATTAATTCTCTTAAAATTGTTACTTCCAGTTTTTTTAGGTTGAGACATTCTTCTTGTTGGTCGTGTATTTCTTCCCCTTTAATTTTTAGTTTAAAATACTATAATATTGTACTATCTAGAGGCTTTACATGCATTGATGTTCCCTTAGTATTTTTCATCTTTTACTTATATTCCTCTGCACTTCTTTATTAAGGTGGTTGTGTGTGTGCATACAGGTACTTAGGAAAATAACTCCCTGTGTTAGTTGTGCCTTCAGTTCTGGTCACCATCCTCTGGCTTATGGAGGTGGGATTGTGGTAGTTGTAGCTCGATACATAGATTGGGTTGGGTCATGATAGTAATAGAGTATTTTTTGGGTTCCACCACAACCTATATGATGTGAATCATACATTAGGAATTTTACCTCAAGCCATTACAACCCATACACCGAGGAAGTACCTCAATCCTTCATAGCCTATACACATCATACCTATAATAATCATTTGGATACTATATATGGAGATATATATGTATAAAATAACCACAATACATCACAACCCTCTACAAAAATATATGAGAAAACTAACTTTTATGCATACCAGCACAAGTAACTACCAAGAGAAGAGAGTGTGGCTAGAGGGGGTAATCAGCCATCCATCCTGTCACCTGGATGTTGGGGAAAACACCCTCCCAGAGTCCACTGTGTGTCATTTTTACTTTCCAATATGGGTGTATAAGTTTAGGAAATCACAGAATATATAGGATAAAATATAGCTGAAAAACTAAACTGTGGGCATAACCTAGTCCTAAGCTCAACTAGAACTATCATCACTCGAACACCTAGCAACCACTGTTAGGGATTAGGTGTCATATATGAACACAATAATTTAAAGGTCTATATTAATTACTTATTTTTTTTATAATTTACATTTTTAAATTAATTTATTATCAACTAAATTAACCCTTATTATTCATTCAAGATATTCATTAATTATCATATCAAATTCTATGTCCTCCAGGCATAATCCAAACCGGTTCCATGGTTATCAAAATTAATATCTTTTCAGAATTTTAATTCCATCAACACCAACACCATTGGTTAATAATTATTTATTCATTAATATATTCATTCCATTAACCAATTACTCTAGGAAAACTATCCTAAGAAACCACCAAGAGGATACATGACACTGAGAACATCCAACTACCTCAAGAAGTTGGGAAAGGAATACAGATAAAACAAGAACATAGACATTATCTATTAAACATATTTAAAATCATGAATCCTAGATATCATAATCACATCAATGGGTACACCCAACTTCAACCCATTTCATCATCTCAGGTTCCATCTCTGAAAACCACATGCATATCCCGATGTATCTCGCTATCATCGGCGTCAACTACTACCACATCATCCGGGCCTCCCCACCCACATCACATCAGCCATCCTAGAATCATCCATCCAATACTTATCCATCCCAGGATCATATCATATCTTGGTATCCTAGACCAATATACCATCACATTTAAAATATCACATCCTGAGCACTTAAAAAATTAGTAATAAACAAAAAAGAATATTCAATAGAGAAATATAGGCCTTAAAATAAGGCATCCATCCTTCACACATAAAGAAGTTCTCACAACTCCAAACTCAAGGCACTAGACCTTCTCAAGAATGTGGGAAACTACTGAACTCACAATTATTTTTATCACAAAACTTGTTCTTATTCCATATTGAATTAATTGATTCATTATTCATAGGTTCCAACTACAAGAAACCTAAGGCATCAATCTATAACAAGCTATAAAAATTTAAACATTCTTTTAGCACTCAAACTTATTTCAAAAAATATAGATAAGTACCATTATAATTTATATACCTTTTCATTATTACCATCATTATCAAAAAGAATTATCATGCTTCACATTCTTTATCTATTCCATCAAAACATGGAAGAACACATTTAATTAAGCATGTGCATTGCATCAATTTGATTATCATAAAATAATAAGAAACACCAGATTCAATCATGCCACTTATTTAAATTTATCTCTATTTAATCAATTAATTTTTTACTTTACAATCTTTATCATTTTCCATCAATAACAACATGTTAATCCATAGCATCACAAGATATGATATCAAGCATAACATAGATAGAAAACTATCTAGAAACTCAAGAGGAAAACCATTATCATGTTAGAAAGAAAAAACATGTGATTTATATAATCAATTATTTATTAATCCAGTTCAATAATTATTAGTTTAATTCTATTTCCATAAAAGGGATAAACTATGAAAAATTTATGATAAAACATGAATAAATAGGATAATAAATGAATCCCCTACCTCATAGGTATAAATGTTATTTTCATGAGAATGGACTAAAATTGTAGATTCTAATCACCTCTCCCACAAGAAGATGAACCCCTCCAAGAAAAATATGCCATAACCATACCAACAAAAAAAACCAAAAAAACTCCATTATAATGACGAAGAGAGACCAAAATTGAATGACAAGAAGAATTTGGGAGTATCTAGAAGAAATAAATACAAGAGAAAAAAGGATGAACATGACTGGGATCACCATAGATCGAACATGGGAATCCAAAAATCGATCCCAATCAAAGGGATTTCAAAATTATTAGAGAGGGTGCCACAGATCACCAGGAAATTGAGAGAGAATCCATAGGGTTTGAGAAAACCCAATGAGACATGGCATATAAAGTTTATCTTCACATCATATTTTCATAGCATGAACCCTTTTCATGTCATAAAAGTATCGAGATTTATGTTCTTCCAATGTATACATCTCCATAGACCATTTAATCACAATTTATTTCATGACATGAAGCACTGTGTTTACCATCCTTACAGAAGTCGTGAACCTCACATTCACATAGTGAAACCTTTACATATTGTGAATTCTACATGCTTCCATGTTTTAGCATTTTAACACCCCATGACATACTATAGGAATCCTATGAGCACCAAGTGTCACAGCTCGTCCTCGGGGCCTGTGCCGTGACTACCCCAAGCCCGCCTTCCATAGGCCAAGGGCTGGAGACTAGCACCAAAGGCATAAATCCTGAAAAAGTGAAGTCATTGCCTTTATAAAGTAAACAAACACCATAGAGTATGCAAGATGAAGTAAATACTAAGTAAACTGAGTACAAAAGTAAGTGCTGGAAAGTAAATGGGCCAGAATACAAACCCAACTGAAAGTAAAGTACAACTAAAAAGAAAGTACAACAGTAGAAAAGTAAAGCAGCAACACCAAGCCATCCTCTGAAAATTCCACCTGAAGGGTGGGTATAGATAGTCTCCTCAGATCCTCGGGTCCAGTCGTCCGCTCCGTGTACGTCCGGTCCAGTGGTCCACCTCCAGGTACTGTTCAGCTCCATGAGCCTCCACCTCGATCAGTGTTGTCCGTCGTCTGCATCCAACACCACGTAGTGCAGGCATAGCCTGTGCAGGGGTGAGTATACGATACTCAGTAGGGACCCCGAGACCCCCAAATGTCTCTTAGAATCCATGAAGGATAAACCAAAAAGTAAAGATACAATCACAAAGTATCAACAACACTACTTAGGTATATGCCCATACATATACCTAAGTCATCAGTTATAGTTTGTCTCCAACTCCCAAGCACCACGCAGTCCACAAAGGAAAGCACAACCCAGTCCACAATGAATAGCACAACTCATTCCACATAGGAAAAACAAAACCCAGTCCACAAAGGATAGCACAACTCAGTCCACACAGGAAAAACACAACCCAACCCACAAAGGATTGCACAACTCAGTCCACACAGGGAAAACACAACCCAGTCCACAAAGGAAAGCAAGTCAATCACATCTATGAAAAGATTGAGAATCAAGACTCAGATCACAAAGGTATACACTTAGTAAGGCGATAGGGATTATCATATGTAGTCACTGATTCATCTAAGCTATCGGACCCACATAGGATACAAGACCAGCTAAGCTGTAGGACCCACACAAGATACAAGACCAGCTACTCTATCGGACCCACACAGGATACAAGTACAGAGGTCAATACTGCCAGACCCACATAGGATACAAGAATAGTAGTCATCACCATTGAACCCACGGTGGATTGCAGTATGGTAGTCGTCGCTGTCG
This sequence comes from Viscum album, assembly GCA_963277665.1. Taxonomy (NCBI): domain Eukaryota; kingdom Viridiplantae; phylum Streptophyta; class Magnoliopsida; order Santalales; family Viscaceae; genus Viscum; species Viscum album. Next base: position 912,410,888 of record OY728164.1, on the reverse strand, counting down.
AACCCACGAAGGATTCCAGTACAGAAGTCGATGTAGTCGCAGCCAGCTCTAGGGTTCCCACACACAACATGATCGATTCTGGGAGGGTCCACTCCTCGACCAAGAGAGAGAGAGAGAGTCGATACATCAAATATCATGAATTCCAGAGTTGATGTATCCCAAAGTTCCATTTCGTCAAAAGAAACCCAACGATACAGACGGTGCGTCAATCGGACGCCCGGTCTGAGAGTTATTGGTTTTTCCGTTCCAGGGGACCGACTGGTTTTTAAGATAAAAACAACCTGACCATACTCCAGCTGCATCCAAACCTCAAGCAGATTAAGCCAAAAAGACCGTCTCAACAAAAGGATCCCAACTCAATTGACAGCACATCAATCAGATGTCCGATCCTTGAGATATAAGCGTTTCCGCTCCAAGGGCCCGGTTGGTTTCAAGTTTGAACCAAACCGACCCTATAAAAACTTTGACTAAACCTCAAGTGTAATATATCGAAACGATCATCTCGATCCAAGTATTTTTACGCAACTGACGGTGCGTCGATCAGAGGTGCGTAGCACAAGTTATGTGCAAAAGACCGAAAATGGCTCGAAGTGGGGGGTCTGGGCCTGGCTCGACCCGGCCCAACCCCCTAGGTCGGCCCGAACCGGGTCGACCCGATCTGAGTCCGGGTCCGGCCTAGTGGGGTGCGGCCCGACCCGGTCCGTGCGACCCACCCCGGCTTGGCCGGGGGGGGGGGGGGTGCGCTGGTTCGGCCAACAGGCTGAGTAGGGGGGGACGTGACCCCCCCTCCCTTTGCGCTCCGCGGACGCGGAGGGCACCGCATCTCCTCCGGATCCCATGCGGTCGCGGGATCCGGCCGCCTACTACTGCGGTGGCTCCTGCCAGTGGTGCGCCGGGGTGCTGCCACCTCCGGGCGGCCGGCCGGTGCCGGCCACTGCCTCTGGCTGCCGGCGCCGCCGTGCCGGCGACCCGCGCCGCCAGAGATGTCCGCGGGCCACCAGAGTAATTCCGGTGGTCCGTTCTTGCTCCCGTCTGTGCCTGCAGTCGTCTCGGGACCATCTCTTCACTGCGATGACTTTCAAACTCCGTTGTGGTCCTGTTTCATCATTGCCCAACGTTCCATGCATCAAGAACAGAATAGTGGTGGGTTCACACTTCTTCGTTGGTCCGCACCCACCGCGTTAGTGGTTCAAACAACTCCCAAAAATTATACGTCATGCCGAGGGTATAATTCACATAAAGAAATATAGACCAAAACCCCTATCTCAACAAAGAAGGCATTCATCGGTGTCGCGGTAGACGGTGTCTCGGTAGACGGCGTCGCAGTGAAAGGAAACGAAGGAGACGTCCGAGTGTGCCGAGGAGGAAGCGGCGTCTCCTCTATTGTCGCGGAGAAGAAGATTAGTGGTGCGTCATCAATATTCGAGGAACCGAAGTTCTTCGTCAGAGGTCGGTGTCATTGGAATTTCGTCAGAGCTTTCTCCCGTGGGTTCTCAATTCGTTTTCCAAAGGGTTGATTAATAAAAGAATTAATCTTCATGTTGTGTGCATTATTATGGTTCATTAATGAACCTTAATTAATGAACCTATTAAAAACACGAGCGTTGCTATTACACAACTAAAGGGACGAGTCATTAAATGTCCCTTATTTATTGATCGTCGTTACACTGCGATTTCGCCAACTGTCGCTCAACATTGGAAGGAAAAGAATAAAATAACTTATAGTTATTTTATTATATATAATTCTTTTTTTTCTTGAAGTCTAAAAACTTATCTTTTTTGTCCAACCCTTGTCTGTTGAAGTTAATCTTTGCCTAAGCGAATACCGGCACTACGAATTCATCGGTGCCCTCAGATTTTAATTCCGAGCACCGGTTCAAAAGTTAGAAAAAACTCATTCGTTCGTTCACTGAACGTACCCGAGATAAACTTCGAAAATCGATTCCGGGAACACCGGGCCTCAGAATCAAGTGTTTTCAGAAACTGTGTACTCATAAAAATCCCAAAGAAATTAAGAAAAAATTTTCCTTGAAATTTAAGGATCTTTACATTACTCCCACCTCAGGGATTTACATCCCCGTAAAGATACAACACAAAAGTAGGGAAACAAATGAGGGTACTGACCATGCATCTAAGCCTACCGCTCCCATGTGCTCTCCTAGAGGTTCCCATGCTGCCAACTGATGCGCACTATAGGAATCGACCGTCCACGTAGGACCTGCTCCTATCGATCCTCGATCTCCATCGAGATCTCCGAAAAAGTCGCCTCGTCATCGATGTCCAGCTTCCCGTGATCAATGATATGCATCGGGTCGTGCACGTATCTCCTTAGCTGAGATACGTGAAAGACGTCATGGACCTGATGCAACTGAGGTGGAAGAGCTAGGCGATAAGCCACCTCGCCTATCCTGCTGAGAACCTGGAATGGTCCGATGAAGCGCAGAGATAACTTGCCGCCCTGGCCAAATCTCCGTAATCCATGCCGAGGTGAGACCCGTAAGAAAATGCGGTCACCATCCTCGAACTCTAGTAGTCTCCGGCTCCTATCAGCATAGGACTTCTGTCGGCTCTGAGCTGTCCTCATCCACTCCTGGATGACCTATACCTTCTCCATCGTGGTCTGGACCATCTCTGGCCCTACTAGTACTGACTCCCCAGGGTCTGTCTAGCACATAGGTGATCTGCGAGGTCGTCCGTATAATGCCTCATATGGTGCCATCCCGATGGTGGAGTGGTAGCTGTTGTTGTACGCAAACTCCAACAAGGGTAGGTGATCCTACCAACTGTGACCAAAGTCGAGGACACATGCACGGAGCATGTCCTCGAGATTCTGAATGGTCCTCTCCGTCTGACCATCCGTCTAAGGGTGAAAGGTGGTACTTAGGCGTAGCTGTGTCCCAAATTCCTCCTACAACCCCTTCTAGAGACGGGAAGTAAAGTGAGAATCTCGACCAGAGACGATAGATGATGGTACACCATGAAGCCGTATGATCTCCTGAATGTAGAGGTGTCCCAAGATCTCCACTGAGCCCTGCTCTCTGATAGGTAGAAACCGGGCCGACTTGGTGAGTCGGTCTACAATCACCCAAATAGAGTCGTGTCCTCTGGAAGTACGTGGAATCCCAGTCATGAAATCCATAGATATCCCATCCCACTTCCACTCCGGAACCTCTAAGGGATGTACCAAGCCTGCTGGTACTTGATGCTTTGCCTTCACCTGCTGGCAGGTGAGGCATTGTGAAACGAACTCTGCCACAACCTTCTTCATACCCAACCACCAGTGCTGTCGTCTAAGATCTTGGTACATATTCACCACTCCTGGATGTACTACTAAAGGGGAAGTGTGAAACTCTCTCAGCACATCCTCCTGTAATGCAACTGGTACCATGGTACATCCTCTGAAAAGGACGACATGCTCTCCTCATACAGAGAATCCATCAGGCGCCTGTCCTGAGGATATCTGTGCACGTCACATCTCATAGTCAACGTCCCCACGCTGTGCCTCTCTGACCTACTGAAGAAGTGGTGGAGTGACTGTGAGTGACTGTAGAAAGGCTGCCCCATCCCTATCCACGAAGGATATCTGCAATGCAGCTAGCTGCTCCGTTGCCTCTCCAAGTAGCTGAATGCCCGACCTCCTGCTGAGATCATCAACTACTATGTTCCCCTTCCCAGGAGTATAGACTATCTCAAAGTCATAGTCCTAGAGGAACTTGAGCCATCACCACTATCTCAAGTTCAGGTCCTTTTGCGAGAAGATTTACCTGAGACTCTGGTGGTCAGAGTAGACTGTAAAGTGCTCGCCCATCAGATAGTACCGCCAAATCTTCAAGGCGAAGACCACTACTGCTAACTCCAAGTCATGGGTAGCGTAGTTCTGCTCGTGCTGCCTCAGATGTCGTGATCCATAGGTGATCAATGTCCACTCCTGCACCAGGACACACCCGAGTCCAGTCCCTAATGCATCGTAGTAAACTATATACCCTACGCCCTCCTCCAGTAGCCTCAAGATGGGTGCACTGGTCAATCTCCGTCACACTCCTGGGTGGATCCCAAGCTATCACTACCTAGATCTTCGCAGGATCCACCACAACTACCACCTCAGAGATAACATGCCCCAATAAGTGGACCTCTCGAATCTAGAACTGGCACTTCGAGAGTTTACCATAAAGCTGGTGCTCTCAGAGTATATCCAGCACAACCTGCAAGTGGTAGGCGTACTCATCCTTGGTCGTCTAGTAAATCAGTATGTAGTCACTGAAGACTAAGAAAAATCGATCGAGGTAGGGCTAGAAGATCCTATTCATGAGACTCATGAACACTGCTAGAGTTTTGGTCATTCCGAAGGGCTTGACCAAGAACTCATAGTGGCCGTAACGACATCTGAAGTCCGTCTTCTGCACATCCTCATCCCGAACATGGAGCTGATGATAGCCTGACCTGAGGTCTATCTTCGAGAACCATCGTGCTCCCTTGAGATGATCAAAGAGGTCGTCAATACTCATAAGCAGATACTTGTTCCTCACGGTCACCTGGTTCAGGCGATGATAGTCAACACACAGTCGCAAGCTCCCATATGCCTTCTTGGTGAACAAAATCGGAGAAGCCCAAGGTGAAACACCGGGTCAGATGAAACCTTTCCCCTGTAAGTCCTCCAGCTATACCCGCAGATCACGAAGCTCGGTGGGAGCCATCTAATATGCTGGAGTGGATATCGGTGATTTCCTGGGGTATAGGTCTATATAGAAATCTACCTCCCTATGAAGAGGTAGTCCTAGAACATCGTTAGAAAAAATGTCCGCATACTGATCCACCACTACAGGAAAACTCGGACTCTGCACGTCAACTGCTCCAAGGATGAGACTATCCAACCGATGTGTGATCGGATGCCCTCTCCTCTGTGTGAGTCCATCCTATGCTGCGAAGGTTCCATTCTCACCGGTGAAGGTGAACCTGGTTCCATCCGTGCGGACACACCGCACCTTGCGCCTAATACAGTCGATCTGAGCATGGACTGTAGATAACCAGTCCATACCCAAGATGATGTCGTAAGGCCTCAACGCCGCTACAAGAAGATCCCAACCGAAGCTCTCACCTCCTAGAGTAAGCTCACACTGCCGGCACCAGTGCGTAATCATCGAGTCTTCTCCCGTAGAAGTCTCTAGACGTAAGGATCGAGCCAACGGCTCTGTCGGAATCTCCGAGCTCCGAACAAGGGAAAAGACAATAAAAGAATGACTCGCACCTATGCCTATAAGAACTGCATAAAGGGTGAAGTAGACATAGATAGTACCTCGAATCATCTCGGGTGAGCCGTGGTTGTAAGCCTCTGCTGCCTGGAGCTGAGCCTGCCTCTTCCCACCAGCTCCCTGTGGTCGGGGTGGACCTCCTGGGGGTGGTGGTGGTAGAGCCTCGAAGCGTCGTCCACCACCCGCTGCTCGGCCAAATCCTCTGCCTCGTCCTCCTGCTCCCTATGGACCGCCACGGTCAAACCTCTGCCTCTGCCTGGGAGGTCCCTCCACTATTTGATGCTTGTCTGCATGGTGGGTCGGGCAGTCATGAGCCATGTGGCCCTGCCCGCAGAATGCATAAAACTCTCTGCTCCTCGGAAGGCTGGCTCTGCGCCGTGTGCCCCGCACAGCCGAACCCAAATCCTGAGGTCACCCACCTGTCGGCCTGGTCCTCTTGGACCCCTATTTCATCTGTCGACTTCTAGCTGTAGAAGACTCCGCTTCATGCCATCCTGCGGTGGGTCTCGCTGCTGATGGCTGCTCGGCGAGAAAGCTCTCCACTAGCAGGGCTCGCTCCAGCACCCCTGCCTGGGTCGAGATGCTGAGTGGAATCGTCGAAGCTATGATCTCATTCCTCAGCCCCTGCTCAAAGGTCCAGGCCCGGAAGAATGGGTCCCGTACCATGTTCGTGTAGTAGCGCGAGAGGTCGGTAAATCTCGCTGAGTACTGGGCTACTGACATGCTGCCCTGCCGCAGCTGTAGTAACTCCTGGTTGCGCACCGCACAGAGGGTGGATGGAACGAACTCCGAGAGGAAGAGGCTATCGAATTCCATCCATATAAGAGATTCCTCATCATACACCTGGAGCATTAGGCTCCACTATATACCTACTTCTGTGTGCAGGAGACTCGCGTAAAAGATCACCATGAGGTCTGCTGGTGTCCCTACCAATCTGAAGACTCTGACGATAACCTCCAGCCAATCCTCACTACCTGAGGATCCGTCTCTCCGCAGAACCTAGGCGGCCTCTACCTATGAAACTCGTGCAACGTGCTCAGGCGGCGTGCACTCTCTGCCACTAGGGCGGGTAGCATCAGTGGCTCGGCGGGTAGAGGTATCACCGGTGCCTCCGCTGTAATGGGGGCCCTGCATAGAGGCCTCGTCGCTCGGTGGGCTGCCGTCTCACACAAAGCTCATAACCCTAGCTGGCTGCCATTGTGGGACCATCCTGAAAATAAACAGGTGCGCCACGATTAATACAGTAGACCTGGTGATCTGACACAAAGTAATCACAAAGAAAACTTTTTAAACACACATGTAATCAATGTTTTCGTGCACTGAGTCAGAAATCAGAAGTCAGGGTCCTGGTGTATGGATACGTCGACCACTGCACCAACACTGGACTCCCTGGACTGATAACGACACTCAATACTCTTAACATTATTTCTCCATAGAGAAGAAATTATCAGAGTCCTGAGTTCTGTGGTAGAACCGAATCCTCTGATACCAATTTGTCACAACCCGTCCTCGGGGCCCGTGCTGTGACTACCCCAAGCCCGCCTTCCATAGCCCAGGGGCTGGCGACTAGCACCAAAGCCGTAAATCCCAAAAAAGGGAAGGTGTTGCCTTTATAAAGTAAACAAACACCACAGAGAACACAAACTGAAGTAAATACTAAGTAAACTGAGTACAAAAGTAAGTGCTGGAAAGTAAATAGGCCAAAATACAAACCCAACTAAAAGTAAAGTACAACTGAAAAGAAATTACATCAGCAGAAAAGTAATGTAGCAACACTGAGACATCCTCTGGAAATCCCACCTGAAGGGTGGGTGAAGATAGTCTCCTCAGCTCCTCAGGTCCAGCCATCCGGTCCGTGTACGTCCCATCCAGTGATCCACCTACAGGTACTGTTCAGGTCCACGAGCCTCCACCTCGATCAGCACTATTCGTCGTCTGCATCTAACACCACGTAGTGCGAGTATAGCCCGTGCAGGGGTGAGTATACGATACTCAGTAGGGACCCCGAGACCCCTGAAGGTCTCTCAGAATCCACGAAGGATAAACCACAAAGGAAAGATACAATCACGAAGTATCAACAACACTACTTAGGTATATGCCCATACATATGCCTAAGTCATCAGTTACAGTTCGTCTCCAACTCCCAAGCACCACGTAGTCCACAAAGGAAAGCACAACCCAGTCCACAAAGGATAGCACAAGTCAGTACACACATGAAAAACACAACCCAATCCACAAAGGATAGCACAACTCAGTCCACAAAGGAAAAACACAACCCAGTCCACAAAGGATAACACAACTCAGTCCACACAGGAAAAACACAACCCAGTCCACAAAGGAAAGAAAGTCAATCACATCGATGATAAGATTGAGAATCAAGACTCAGCTCACATAGGTATACACTTCGTAAGGCGATAGAGATGATCAGATGTAGTCACTGATTCATCTAAGCTGTCAGACCCATATAGGATATAAGACCAGCTAAGCTGTCGAACCCACACATGATACAAGACCAGCTAATCTACCGGACCCACACATGATACAAGTACAGAGGTCAATACTGCCAGACCCACATAGGATACAAGAACAGTAGTCATCTCCATCGAACCCATGGAGGATTCCAGTACGGTAGTCATTGCTGTTGAACCCATGGAGAATTCCAGTACAGAAGTCGATGCAGTCACAACCAGCTCTAGGGTTCCCGCACACAACATGCTCGATTTCGGGAGGGTCCGCTCCTCGAGAAAGAGAGAGAGAGAGATTTGATACATCAACTGTCACAAAGTCTAGAGTTGATATATCCAAAAGTTTTTTTTCATCAAAAGAAACCCAACTCTATAGACGGTGCGTCAATCAGACGCCCGGTCTGAGAGTTATTGGCTTTTCTGTTCCAGGGGCCCCGTTGGTTTTTAAGCTAAAACTAACCTGACCACACTCCAGAAGCATCCAAACCTCAAACGGAGTAAGACAAAAGGACTGTCTCAACAAAAGGATCACAACGCAATTGATGGAACGTCAATCGAATGTCCGGTCCTTGAGATATAAGCATTTTCGCTCTAAGGGCCCGGTTGGTTTCGAGTTCGAACCAACCCGGCCATACCTAAACATTTCCGAAACCTCAAGTGTAATATACCAAAACGGCCTTCTCGATCCAAGGATTCCTACGAAACTGATGGTGCGTCGATCGGAGGTTCATAGTTCAAGTTATGGGCAAAAGACCGAAAATGGCCCGAAGTTTGGCCCGACCCGACCTGGCCCAACCCCCCTGGGTCGGCCCGAACCAGTTTGACCCGACCTGGGTCCAGGTCCGGCCCAGATGGGCGCGGTCTGGCCTGGTCCGCGTGACCCCCCCCCGGCCTGGCTGGGGGGGGGGGGTGCGCTGGCTCGGCCAGTGGGCCTAGTAGGGGGGACGCGGTCCCCCCCCCCCTTTGTGCTCCGCGGATGCGGAGGGCGCCGTGTCTCCTCCAGATCCTGCGCGGCCACGGGATCCGGCCACCTACTACCACAGATTCAGCCATGGCAGCTCCTACTAGCGATACGCCTGGGCGCCGCCGCCTCTGGCCACCGGCGCCGCCGCGCCGGCGACCCGTGCCCCCAGAGATTTCTGCGGGCCACCGGAGTCATTCCGGTGGTCTGTTCTTGCTCCCGTCTGTGCCTGTGGTCGTCTCGGGACCCACTCTTCACTGCGATGTCATTCAAACTCCGTTGTGGTCTTGTTTCATCGTCTCCCAATGTTCCACGCATCAAGAACAGAATAGCGGTGGGTTCAGACTTGTTCGTTGGTCCGCACCCTCCGCGTTAGTGCTTCAAACAACTCCCAACAATTATACATCATGCCGAGGGTATAATTCACATAAGGAAATATAAACCAAAACCCCTACCACAACAAAGAAGGCATTTTTTGGTGTCACGGTAGATGGCGTCGTGGTAGATGGCGTCGCGGTGAAAGGAAATGAAGGAGACATCAGAGTGTGCCGAGGAGGAAGCGACGTCTCCTCTCTTATCACGAAGAATAAGATTGGTGGTGCGTTGTCAATCTCTGAGGAACCGACATTATTTTTCGTTCTTTTTCGGAAGCCGGTGTCGTCAGCGTTTCGTCAGAGCTTTCTCCTGTGGGTTCTCAATTCATTTGCCAAAGGGTTGATTAATAAAATAATTGATCTTCACGTTGTGTTCATTATTATGGTTCATTAATGAACCTTAATTAATGAACCTATTAACCACATGGGCGTTGCTATTACACAACCAAAGGGACGAGTCATTAAATGACCCTTATTTATTGATCGTCATTACACTGTGATTCCGCCAACTATCGCTCAACGGTGGAAGGAAAAGAATAAAATAACTTATAGTTATTTTATTATATATAATTCTTTCTTTATTGAATTCTAAAAACTTATATTTTTCATCCGACCCTTTTCGGTTGAGGTTAAGCTTTGCCTAAGTGAATCCCGATGCTGCGAATTCATCGGTGCCCTCGGATTTTAATTCCAAGCACCGGTTCAAAAGTAATAAAAAAACCCATTCATTCGTTCACTCAACGTACCCGAGCTAAACTTTAAAAATTGATTCCAGGAACACCGGGCCTTGGAATCAAGTACCGTCAGAAACTGCGTACTCTTAAGAATCCCAAAGAAATTAAGAAAACATTTTCCTTGAAATTTACGGGTCTTTACACCAAGGGCCTTAGAAATACACAAAGGTTCAAACTAGATGGATATGCGCCCTTAAATTAGATAATTCTAAAAAAATTATCATCCTAAAGAATTAAAAATCAATCCTAGAGAGAAAACATAAAGGGGTTCATCTGAATATCCACCCCATGAGATACCTCTTAAGGATCTTTCTGTTATTGGATCTCTACCACCTCATCAGAGGAACAAAATGAAACCAAAAAACCAAAAACATCTCTTATATACTCTCATGGGAGAAATACCTCTCAAATAATAGTAAGGTTACCAAAAAGAAACAAGAGGGAAACCATATCATAAACCAAAAATTCAAAATACACAAATTTAAAAACATTACAAGATCATATAAAAACATATAATACCTTGGAGGTACTGAGTGTGAATATTAGAATCACATTCCAAAGTGCTCTCCTCCATTCAACCATGCCACCATAAGACATGAACTAAAATAATAATACACCCATGAAACACATTCTCCTAGCGATCCTGGATCTCTACATGCCTCTCCTTGAAAGTCTCATCACTATAAACATTGATATATCCCTAATCGGAAACATGAGAGTCTTTATAAAGAAAAGAATGAGCTAAAACATGTGAAAACCATCATTTATTGTACTCATCTATAGGGAAAGTGTTATCCGATATGCCGCACCTACAACATGATCTAACACCTTGAAAGTCATAAAACACCAGGGAGAAAACTTACTCCCATGAACAAACCATTACTGACAATGATGGGGAGTCACCTTTAGGAACACGTGATCACCAACATCAAACTCCTTAGGCCTCCTACTATGACCAGTATAGGATTTCTGGTGATCTTGGGATATATTCATCCTCTTGTGAATTACTTGAACTATATCATTTGTACTCTCCAAAAGTTATTTCCTAATAATTTATACCACCCTGACCCTAGTTTAACATAATAGAGATTGGGAAGGTCATACATACAAAGATTCAAATGGATCCATACCAATGGTAGGGTGGAAAATATTATTTTAAGAAAAAATTGACCAAGGAAAGGTTCATCATCCAGGAACCTCTAAAATCCAAGACATAAGATTGAAACATGTCTTCAAGAGTCTGGATAGTCCAATCTATCTGACCATCCATCTATGGATGAAAAGTAGTGAAAAAGAATAATTGAGATCCAAAATCATGATGGAGACATTTTCACATCCTAGAAGTAAAATGAGGATCCATATCAAATATGATCATCCCCAAGACTATGTGGAGTAACACCACCACCTTTAGATGCTTCCTTGACAAAACCTCTACTAAGCTCAATGCCCAGATCCCTATAAAGTGTGATGATTTCATTTAATGATCTACTATCACCCATATAGAAACATAGCCTCCATAAGCTCAATGTAAATCTAAAATTAAGTCCAATTATATATCATCCCACTTCCACTAGGGAATATCTAATGGATGGAGAAAAACACCAAAACATAGTTCCAAGCCTTCACATTGTTTGAAAACCAAAACATCAAGAAACGAATGATAAAAATGCATGCTTAAATCTAGGCCACCATAACTGACCTCTAAAAGTTTAGTATATCACTGTCACCCTTGGATAAAATTTCAAAGGGGAGATATGAAAATTAGGGATAAAAATATCATGCATCATTGATGGAATGAAAATTCTTTCATGGAATAACACCTGGTGTTGTCCATAATCAAAATAACTATAAGGGGAATCACTAAAAAAATGGGTCTCTCCAGAACTCCACCATAGAATTCCCTAGCATGGAAAAATCCATCTAATGCACTAAATATTACTAAATTTTCATCTATAAAATATGAACCCTATCTCCAACCTCTCTCATATCTATATGAATCATTGATATTTCTTCCATCACTTTTTAGGAATCTCTAGATTCATGCATGGAATCACTATGTGACTTCCTGCTCAATGCATCTAATGAATTTTTTTCCTTTCCTAGTGTTTAAAAAATATAAAAGTCATAATTTTTTAATAATTCCATCCATGGATATTGACATAAATTCAAATCACTCTGGGAGAATACATACCTCAGGCTCTTATGGTTGGTAAAAACCACAAAAATGCTCGGTGATGAGATTATGCATCCATAACCTCAAAGTGAACGCAACTTCCACCATCTCAAGATCATGGGTGGAATAGATATTCTCATAGGGATTTAACTAATGATACCCATAACAAAAATATACTCTCTAATACATCAGAACATAGCCCAATCCAAGATTTGAATCATCACAGAAAACCACAAACTGAACTCCTTCTATTGGAAGACAAAGGACTTGAGTGCTGACCAACTTCTCCTGAAAGTATTCAAAATAATCTTAACACTGGTCATTACATAGGAATGCATGATCCTTCCATGTAAAGGTTGTTAGAGTATTCAAAAATTGAGAGAAATCAGTTAGAAACCTCTGGTAATAGTCAAAAAGACTAAGGAAACTCTGCACCTCTGCCACTGTCTTGGGCGCTACCCAAGAAATAACCACCTCTATCTTTAAAAGTTATATAACTATACCATGTTGGAACACAACATTCCCCAAGAAACAAAATTCATGAGCATTGAAACCACACTTCAACAAATTACCAAATATCTTCTCATGATGAAGATCTCCCAAAATAGAATGTAGATGCTCTGTATGCTCCTCCTCAGACATAGTGTACATAAAGATGTCATCAATGAAAACCACCAAGAACTTATATAGTAACTCTACGAACATATAATTCATCAACCTCATGAACACAGAGAAAGAATTATTTATACTAAATGAAATAACATCTTACTAATAATGTCCATGATGATAATGAAAATTATCCTTCTGTATATACTCATCCATCACCCACATATGATGATATCTTGAACAAAAATCAGTTTTCAAGAACCAATTTTTTCCCTTAAACTGATTGAATAAATCATCAATCTATGCAAGAGGATAATGGTTCTTCACTTTCACCCAGTTCATATAATGATAATTGATACAAATCTATAAACCACTATTGAACTTCTTCATGAACAAAATTGGTGTACCCCAAAGTGAAACACTCAGCCAAACAAAACCTCATTACAAAAAATACTCGAGCAATACTCACATCTCACACATCTAAAAAGGCACTATCATATATAGAGATATTGAGATAGGAGACACTCCTATTTGTATATTGACACCAAACTCAATATCCTATCGAGGGGTTAATTCTACAACCTCTTATTGAAATACATTAGGGTACTCTTCTATAACCCTGGGAAAAAATGACTCCCAAAAATCCAATGAAATCATCATCGACTTGTCTGTCAAGGAAGATAAGGACAAAACATGCCTAAAACCCATCCTAGGTTCTCTATCGCTAATAAACACAGCTGGATATCCTAAACATCATAAAACACAACCTGCCTTTGGAAGCAATCTATGATATCCTACACTGAATACAACCAATCCATGTTGAGGATGACATCATATGGTTATATCCATGAACATAGGAAATATCCCCAAGAGTGGTGCTCTCCTAGAACTATCTCACAATCTCTATATAATTTATATAAGTTAGCTCAACCTAAAACTACTATAGTCAATGCCAAGGGAACTTGAAGACACTCTACCTCAAGTACCAAATCATGGAAGATTGTAGGTGATATAAAGGAGTGAATCACTCCTAATTTTAAAAAAGGAATGAACCCATTAGAAAAAATGAAAAATGTACCTCAAATGACATCTTTCTCACCCAATGTTGGAAATAATTAATCATGAAGCTGACCATGTTTTTCTCCATGGACTCTCTGACCTTACCGAAATCAACCTCCATATCTACACTATACTCTCTAATGGAAAGGTTCATCTTAAGGCTATACTCTTCCTACCCCATCTCCCCTTTGTTGATAATAAAAAAAGAAACCCCTTCTACTAATTTCACAACTGAAACTATATCAATAGAGGAACCTGAAATAGAAAACCTAGAACATGATGAATGGACATAAAGGCCAATCACTCTCGCTATTGATAACCTCATCCCCTATGAGAAAAAAATGTGTCTGATCCCTTGGAATAGGACCGAGATCCACCAAACTTAGAGAAACAAGATGATTAATGCTGGGATCTACCACTGGCTGACCAAAATCTCTTATTTCTAGGAAAATAAGAACCCCAGAACACAACTATAATTTGTGAGGAATCTTGACCACTACCCTCCCATGATGAAATGGTTCAAGCTAGTGTCCTCTTAATAACCTTTTCTCTTTAAAACATCACAAGATATATATTAAAATCAAATAGGGTGACCTGGAACTGGATATCTAGAAGTAAAGACTTCTGAAAATGACTTTCCTTGGTCTCCTAAAATGGAAAAAGTTCTAAAGAATATAATAGAAGTGTATTGAAATGGATTACAAATTCTCACACTATAGAACTCCACTATCAACTGGTAAGTAGCTCTTGTATATTGGATTCCTTCATGGTTAAAAGAAAGGAACTCTATAAAGTACTGGTTTTTGAACTTCTCCAACGAAACCCAATTCTCCTTTTAAACATGCATCAAAATGAAATCTCTCTCAACCTATTCTAAATAGTTTTCTATGGCTGAATCTGAATTGGAGGCCTCATACTTCTGCAGACTATGGTGCTGAAATTCTCAGAGTGTCCTCTTCCAAGTGTCATCATCATCAACTTACACTCTATGGTGATATACTGGCACATCCTACCAAACATATTCCTCATGGTCATAATGAGGACATAAAATTAGAGCCATTCATACAAAAAAAATATAATTAAAGATCATAAACCTGGAATATGGAATATTTAACATTAACTAATTAATTATTTTATTATCTTGTTAGGGTTTTAACCAATCCCAATTTCTACTCATTTCAAACATAGGATCAATGAATAATGATGCATGATAATTTCTCGAGTCTCTACCCTGCAACCAATATCACTTAATTTATTAGGATTGGTATACATAAAAGTCTATGAATAAGATTATAGAGGGCCCTAAATATCCATGTATCATCCAGTTTTACATGTTTACATCACTCACTAAACTTAACTGACACTGTTTCCTAACCAACCCATATAACCTCACCTATGCCTAACTTTAAACTATTGGAACGAAGTATGTTATTTTCTAGAAATGGATTTTGGATTGTGTTTGTTTTCAATCAATAATGGTTTGATTAAAATGTTTTTAAGACAATCATTTTTGCAGTATAGAGTATTTTATTGATGAAGGTAGAGTTTTTCTCAGTTTTTTCCAAATTGTTTGGGTCCAAAATTTAGAGAATGGAGAAAGGTCTTTTTGAAAAAAGGAGTTGATAGCAAGTTTGAAGAAACATATGAATTTTTCAGGAAAGGTATGTTTCAGGATCATCTCAAAAAACTAAAAAAAAGTAATGAATCACGCACAAGATTACTCTTTGAATAGAATTATCTTATGCACCAAATGTGATGTCAATAGCAAGTTACACGAAAGAGGATTTTTTGGTTTATCACTTAAAAATATGGTAACTTATGCATAGGGTTTCCCATGTATATAAATATGAAGATACCCCTTTAAATATTCACAACTTCTTCCAATGAAAGTGTTTTGTCTCTTCTATGTGAAATAGTTCTTTACAAAATACTTACGCGTATCAAATATTTCTTATAGAATGATCCTTGAGTTAATCAAGACCATGTTAATATCATGGTGTAGTTGTGAGAAAGATAATGGTTGAGTGTAATACATAATGAGAAATAATCTCAAAACTTTCAGGTAAGAACATGTGTTATGTGCAAGTGCAGAGTTGATCTACTTTAATGTTTTGAAAATCTAGTTTTTTTGATTAGTGATTTCAAGTGAATCAATTCAAGACTTTAGTTCAATCAGAGTATCATGTTAGATAGGGGAAAATTATTCAAATCCAATCTATTGAATCTACCTTCAAGTTGATTAACTGAGTAAGGATTCTCCTAGAGTAGCGACCTAGGGGGAGTCAATAGAATTGTTCTCAGGGACTCAATGTGCTATCCTTAAAATTTTATAAAGGCAGTGTTCCTGGAATAGAGTGGCTATGTATGAAATTATGTATTCCAAAAAAAGTAATGATTAGTGTATTTTGGTATGACTGAAATATTGTCAGTGTATGCTCCTTGTACTATCCCTTAGTGGTGAATGAAGTAAAATTTCTATGTTGTCTCTTTGTTTGTGATTTTCTGTGTTCTACAGGTTTCTATAAGATAGGTTTAACTAGTTCCTACCAACACAGGAACAAGATCCATCACTTTAAGAAGAAAAACATTACACCCTGATTCAACCCTCCCCGATAAGGGTGTTTTGGGGTTCCTCAAGTGGTATAAGCACCTACATTTTTCTGAAGTTAAATATATCCTCTATTATTGTCATGGAGAATTTAGTAAATATCAATGGAGTCCCCCTTTGTCAAATAAGAAACTTCCATATTTGAAAAAATAGGATGATATCTCATCTAAAATTAATTGTAATGGATGTTCTTTTTTCCACTTCATAGGGGATTTAGGTAAATGATATAACAAGACTATATATGAATGAAATAAATAGGAAAATGCTTGATTCAGATGCTAAAACACAGAATTCCCGGACCACTTCTCTATCTGATCAAATCTATCTGAAGGTGATGATTTTCACTTCAACCAATTCTATGGAGAAAAAACTAAAAAATATATATGAAGGTGAAAATAATGTGAATAAGTGTAAACTCTAAGTTTTTCACAAAAGGTTTGATGATCTATAAATGCATCCTAATGAAAATGTGGATACAATTTTTAGTCTAATTACTAAAGTTGTTGGAGAAATATGAGGACTTGATGAATAAATCAATGAAATTTACATTGTGAAGAAAATTTTGAGATGTCTTCCACATCTTCACAATCCTAAAGTGTTTCACCTAGAGGAAAGGGATCTATCTAAACTTTATATAAATGATCTTCTAAGTATTTTGGTAGTTTAGGAAATGATATTCAAACTAGATGGTGCAACAAATCGATTTTGAAAGGAAATGGAATTCAAGGCCATAGAAAAATTGAGGTTTTAAGAGATATTATTGTTGAATATAACAAGGAAGATGAGATTCTTTCTCAACATTATAATAAATTCAAGAGGGGAAAAGGGATATTTGATGGAAAACTACCTATAGCCAATTTTTTTTTGTGGTAGAGTGGGGAACATTGCCTCTCGATGTTCACAAAAGTTTGATGATGAAGAAAGTGAATCTGGAAACATTCAGAAGCCTTAGAAAAGGTTTTCATAAAAGGGATACTTCATATATGGAAAGAAATTATAGATAAAGATTTTTTTTGTAAAGAAGAAAATGATAATAATGAATTTTTAGAGGATGAAGAATCGTATTTTAAATCTAGAACCCAAGCATCCATGATGGATATAGTTGAAAAATCAGAAACACCAAAATATAAATCTAGATATATTCGATTGATTGCTGATGCTAATATTAAATTAGAACTTGAGGATACTCTTGGTAATAATGAAAATCAAAGGAACACTAACAAAAATTGGAGAGTAGTTCTAGAAGAGTCATCAGAATATGTTGATCATCTTGAGGGTATAATTGATCAAATGGAAGATGTAGAAAAAGAACATTCAACAACTATTGAAGCCTTAAAAGATGTACTGGAATTGAATCTAAGGATTTAATAATAGGTTAAGGTAATTAATGATCTTATATCTAGACTAGAGGAGAATTCCAAGACAATTGAGGGGATTGAAGAAGAAGTTGTCACTCTAAGAAGAAAACTAGAAGCTAAATCAACCTCAAGGGAAACAAATAAGGAGTTACAATTGGGAGATTATCAGATTTAGAACTATTATAGAGAGATTAGTGTGAAAATTAAGGACTATAGAACTCTTTGAATGATCAAAGATCCACATGTATGAAAAAAAGTGTAATTTTTTGTGATGTTGAAACATCAATGACTGGGAACACAATGAGCCAAAATAAAGGAAAGTAGAAATATGGACATATCATAATGGAACCTGAAGTCATAATAAATAAAGATTAAAATAAAACTAAAAGGATAATGAAAAACCATCCAAAAGTATCTAGAAATTACCATCATTCAAATAATTTTCCAAAGGAAGGGGACATGAGGAGGATTAGAAGTGATAAGATATTTCCTCTTATGAAATATCAATTTGGTGTCTATCTAGGCCATACCATGTCATAATATGAATTGGTAAGGATATATTTGAATGTGGGAAGAGGACAATTTAAATAAATGGTAATGAAATCATATCCTTCATCTTATAGAAGAAATTATTTTTATGTATATTACTTTTACTTCTCTAACTATGGCCATGAAGCTATTGATTACAGTTAGAGGAGAGGTACGAATATCACTAAAAAAACTTAGATAAACATCAATACTCACTAACAATATGAAATTTATCTTGAAAATATGTATTATCATCTAGAATAACAATATGAGTATTATAAACCAATTCATATTGAAAATATTTTGAAAATTCTATCATTATACTCCACTGAATCAAATATTTCATGGAAGGAAAAGATGAAAAATGAGAAATCAAATATTAAAACTTCTCTCTAAAAGACACATAGAACAATAGAATCTAGATTCTTGATAGTGTATGCTTATACCATATGATGAGAAATTCAGATTTATTGAAGAATGTATTAATGGAACATTTAGGTTCGAAAATGATGGTACTTTGAAGATCAAAGGTAGTGGAAGTATTGAACTAAAAAATAATGAGCTGATGAAAACTGAAGTTCTTTATGTGGACAGTTTACATCAAAATTTTTTAAGTGTGAGTTAAATTTGTGACTCAGGAATGATAATAACATTTAATCAAAAGAGATACACTATCAGAAGAGAGATATGTAATTATCTAATGAAAGGATGTATAAAAAATGACAACTTATATCTGGTTGAAAGTAAATAGAATATTTGTTACCTAATAGTTGAAGAAGAAAATAACTTGTGGAACTTGAGGTCAGGTCACATTAATCAATAAGACATGGAAAATATATATAATCTAAATATATTAATGGATATCCCCAATATAAAGTGTGAATGGGAAAATATTTGTGATGCTTGTATATGAGGTAAGATGGTTTGTAGTTCATATCATCCTAAGAATAAAAGAGCATCAAATATTCTTAATATCATCCACACAAATGTACGTGGTCTAATAAATGTGGATGGAACATATGGAGAGAGGCATTGAATTCTGTTTATTGATGATCTTAGTTAAATGGATTGTGTAATGATTATACATAAGAAATAATAAGTGATTGATTGCTTGAAAATTTATCATTGAATAGATGATAATGATATTATACATACAATCAAAGTTCTATAATATAAAAATGGAGGGGAAAAAACATCCATTGAGTTTAAAAATTACCTAGAGAAACATGGAATAAGGAAAAATGTGGCTATTGTGATAACTCCATAGCAAAATGGAGTTGTTGAGTGCATAAATCGATAGGTGAAAAATATGGCTAGAACTATGATGATTGAGATTCATATCTCTTTTCGTTACTGGAAAGAGGATGTTCAAGTAGTAGTGTATAATAAAAATAGAATATGGATTTATATTGAAAAAACCAATACACCATATGATTTGTGGCATGGAATGAATACCTCTTTGAAGTATTTTCATGTTTGATATTCAATGAATATTAAAGCCTAAATATGTTTCAATAATAATATTGGAAGAATTATGAAAAGTAGTAATATAAATATCATTAATGATAAAACCAAAAATTCCTTGAGGAATTATTATGCTGATATGATAGAAGATGAGGAAGAAAGTTGACATGGAACATATGAAAATGCAGAAGTAGAGGAATGCGTGTAATAAATTCAGGGGTCTCAAAATGGTTATGATTCATAAGAATAATTAGAAGAGGAAAACATGTCTAAAGAAACTTATTCTAAACCTCATAGAAGAAATCAAAGAGTAGGAATTGATCAATCCAACATAATTGGGGATTGGACCACACCCACATAGACAAGGAGAACAAGGAATAATGCACAATCTAATTTCCAATCAATTGTTTAACCAACCTCATTTGAAGAAACCACAAAGGATGAATCATGGGTTTAATACTTGAATTAATAGAAGGATTATATTGATAAAAACCATACATAAGATCCTATTTGGAGACATGAAAATCAAAATGTGATTGGAATGAAGTGGATTTTTAAAAATAAATTCAATGAGCATGGAAATGTGATTCGAAATAAGGTCTTTTTGGTGTGTAAAGTCTATTCATAGATTTAAGGTGTTGATTTTAAAGAAACATTTACTCCTATGGCAAGACTGGAGTCAATTAGGCTTTTTATTTCCATGAAAATTAAAATAGGTTACAAAGTGTATCAAATGGATTTCAAAAAAATATTTCTTAAATTTAATTATTTAAGAAGAGGTCTAAATTGAACAATAAGTGTTTTTTTAATTGGTAATGATTAAATTAAGGTTTTTAGAATGAAAAAGTCACTCTATGGTCTAAAGCAGGCACCACAAGCATGGTATTCACATCTAGATTCATATCTAAAGAAGCTATAATTTAAAAGATGTGGTTTCAAACATAATATCTATGTGAATAATTAAATATAAGATCAATTTATGGTTTATTATACATGGATGATATTATATTTGGTGGAAATGACTAGTAATTAATAGAAGAATTTTCCAATCATAAGAAATTAAAATTTGAAATATCTTTGATTGGTGAACTCAAATACTTTTTAGGGCTGCAGGTGATTCCAAAGAGGGATTACACTTTCATTTATTAGGAAAAGTATGAAAGAGGGTTACTAAATAAATTCAATATCCATGACTTTAAACTAATTTCAACTCCAATTATAGTTGGGAAAAAACTTGGAAAGAATGAGGATAAGACTTCTGTGGATCCTACCATGTACAAAAGGGTCATTGGAATATTATTATAATTAACTATAACACAACTAGATATCATCTTTAAAACATTATTAGAAGCCTTTTTTCAATGTAATCCAAAATAATAACATTTGGAAACAGTTAAGAGAATCATGATATATATTCAAGGTACTCACAATTATGGACTATACTTTGCTGTAGGAAAAGATAACAAACTATTGATATTTTATGATACTGAATGGACTAGAGATGTGGTGGATAGAAAGTCTAAAAGTGGTGGACCATTATTTATTGGAAATAAATGTGTGGGATGGTTGACTAAGAAACCAAAAATCACTTCTCTTAGTACTTCTGATGTGGAGTATATATTTGCTTCAAAGGCTTGTTCTCAGCTATTATGGATGAAGTCGCAACTGACTGATATTGGTGATGAGGTAAAACACCCAATGGTTATTCACTGTGGTAAAAATATCATGATTGATCTTAAAAATAATTATATAAAGTATTATTGTACAAAAAATATTGAAATCAGATATCATTTCATCAAGGAAAAATTTGAACAAGGCATGATTAAAATGAATCATATTGGAACTAATGAATAAGTGGCTGACATTCTGACCAAGCCATTGGCGACACATGTATTAGATAAACATCAGTTGAACATTAGTGTTGAACCACCTCCCAATGCATGAGAGGGTTACATAAGTACACCTATTCCCATTTGTGTTAACTGATATAATCTTTTTGTGGAAGTGGTGTAGGTTTATGGGGGAGATACTTTCCATGGAGAATGTGTTTTGTGATCAAAAAGTTCAAATACATATTCTTTGGGTTTATTTATAAATAGGGGAGAACGGATAAATTAAATGTGATAATGGTTTTCAAGTTTCTAGTTTTTTGAAAAAACATAAAATGCTTATAAGACACGATGTTAATTTGGTATTATACGGAAACAGTTCAGAGAATTCCAAAACATCTATAACATGATTAGAGCTTAGAATGGAAATTATTAAGCATTCATAAACATGAGAACTCAATTCATTCTTCCCCACTTGTTTTTTACATATATATTCACTCATGTAGACTTAGAGAGTTGGTTGATTTGTTTCTCGCATATCAGGGAATTATAACGGCTGGTTAACTTTTCTACAAATTTCCAACAAACCCAAAGAAAGAGATTGTTAGAACCATGGATATTATTTTATAAAAATGGATTCTAGTTTGTCTTTGTCTTAAATCTACAATGGGTTGATCAAGGAGTTTAGAAGACACATATTTTTAGTATACAAAGAATTTAATTGATGAAGGTGGCATCGTTTCCCAGTGTTTTCCAAATTTTTGGGTCCAAAATTCGGATAATGGAGAAAGGTGTTTTTGGAAAAGGAAGTTACAATAAAGGTTAAAAAAAATTAGATTGTTGTCTGAAAGGTATGTTTCAGTATCATCTCATCAAAATATGACAAATGAAATGTTTTTGTGCAAGATTATATTTTACGTAGAATAATCTTATGAGAAAAATGTGATGTCAAAAGTGAGTTTCAAGTAAGTGGAGTTTCAGGTTTTTTGCTTCAAAATATGGAAAAGGCATGAGATGTGTGGAAGGGTATTACGCGCCAAATACGACGTCAAATTTAGGCTTACACACATGGGGGTTTACGCACAAGGAACTTACATGTTGAGTCTCCTAGGTCTATAAATATGTAGCTACCCCTTTGAATATTCAAAACTTCTTCCAACAAAAATCTGGTGTCTCTACTGCATGAAAGAGTTGCACATAAAAGACTTACATGTAGAAAATATTTCCTAAAAAATGATTATTGAGTCAACCAAGACCATGTAAATCTCATGGTGTAGTTTTATGAAAGATAAGGGTTGATTAAAAGACATTTTGTGCACTAATATAAAAACTTTCACATAGTAACAGGTGTTACACAGAAGTGTAGAGTTGAGTTACTTTCATGTTTTGAATATCTGATTTGTTTGATCACTGATTTCAAGTTCATCAATTTCAAACTTTAGTGAAAGAGGAGTATCATGCTAGATAAGGAAAAATACTTTTATTCCAATCTATTGAAGTGACATTTAAGTAAATAAAACATGTAAGGATTCTCCCAGAACAATAACCTAGGGGGAGTCAATGAAAGTGTTCTATGGGATACAATGTGTTATCCCGAAAATCTTGTAAAGGAAGTGTTCCTAGAACAGAGTGACTATGTATAAACTTATGCATTTCACAACTAGTTAAGATTAGTGTATTTTGGTATGACTAAAAAATTGTCAGTGTATATTACTTAAGACTATTCCTCAGTGGTGAAATAAGTAAAATTAATGTGTTTTTTAATTTTTTTATGATTGTTTTTTACAGGTTTCCATTAGACCAGTTTAACTAGTTCCTAATAATGTGACAATAAGATCTATCACTTTAAGAAAAAAAAGTTTATACCCTGATTCACTCCTCCCTTCTCAGGGTGTTCCGGGGCCCCTAAAAAACTTCAACATATCCCACAACCTGAACCCCTAATACCACTTTTCTATACCCACCTCCCCCAAAGGGTACCCCTCATAGGCTAACAAAGAGGGAAGGGAGATGGTGATTGTCTGAGTCCCACCACTAGTAGGCCCTGGGTTGGAAACTAACATCAAGGGTATTTTTTTAAAGGTTGGGCCAAAGCCTCATTTATTATTAAAGAAAAGAAAATACCTCTTTTTAACTGGGTAGAGGGAGACCCATTACATAGCCCGAAGGCCTAGTGGGAATTTATCCCATTACATGACACATATGCCCAAATTTTTGGCCCAAGGGCCATTCTGTGAATAGTACTGGTATAGTAGCCCCACCTGCTACAGTACCACACAGTACCCACCATTGCTATAGGGCCCTACCACTGCTATAGTGACCTACCGCCACTACAGTACTATAACAATTGAAAGAAAAACTAGAAGTACCAAAAGTTAAAGGATAATGACCATGAATCCCAAACTGATCCTACAAAACCACATGCTAGTAATATCCAGACTAATATATAACTTTATTTGGATGACCTGAAAATTAGTTTATATATTCATAGGGTGAGAATAATATTATACTTAGTATGATCCTCCCCAGAGCCTCTTGTGAAAATGATAAAGAAAGTATTCTAAAGAAGTGTGAAAAATAGTGAAACTAAATCATCACCTAAATAGGTAAACTAATTTCCCATCCTCACCATGCCTAACTCTCACCAAGTATCACATAAAAGAGAGAATATAATATAAAAATGAAACATTAAGGGTACCCTTCTCATGCTTCTCCATTTGTTTTCCACTCTTCCCCAATAGTGCACGTCCTGATCCATCTCTCTCCAAAATAAGTCATCTTGAAGACACCTGGTAAAGTCATCACAACATGCACCCCATGCATCAAATAATCACATAATACCATATCAAATCACCACATATAGAAATTAAGTAGTTTCCTGGATCCAACACAACCCGTATGATTCTTATCTTGAGTATTATACCTCAATCCATCACATCCCACACACCAAGTAAGTACTTCCAACCATAACATCCTATACACATCATTCCTATAATAATAATTTATGTAGAATATCTAGAGATACATATGTGTGAAATAACCACAATCTATCATATCCGTATACACACATATATGAGAAAACTTACCACTGTACATACCAACACAAGTAACTACCAATAAAAGAGAGTAGGGCCAGAGGGGGTAGTTAGTCATCTATCCTCCCACTAGGATGTTGGGGGAAACACCCTCTCATAGTAAAATAGGTGTAAATCTCCATAACTGAGATGTATAGGAAATAATATTAAATAATTAAATATATAGGATATAATATAGCTCACAAACACACTATGGGCATAAACTTGTCATAATATAAACTGCATCTATTATCGTTCAGACCTGACTGCCACTATTAGGGACTAGATATCCTATAAGAACAAAAGAATTTAAAGAGATACATCAATTAATTATATTATTTTCATCATTTTCATTCATTAATTAACTTATTAGCCATTAAATTAACAATTAACATTATTTCAAGATACATTTATTAATTATCAGATCAAAGACCATATCCTCCATCCATAATCCAAACCGGTCCACGATTCATCAAAATTATTATTTTTTTATTATTTTCATTCCATAAACACCAAATCCATTGGTTAATAATTATTTATTAATTAATAGCATTATTCCATAAATCATGTACTCTATAAAACCATCCTAAGATACCACTAGAAAGAAACATGAATCTAATAAGGTCCAACTACCTCAAGTAGAAGGGAAAATAATGAAGATAAAATAAGAAACCCAATCATTAGACATTAAAAAAATTAAAAAGTGAGCATACTAGCTCTCAATATCACATCAACGAGTATGTCTAGCTTTAACCCATTGCATATTATCTGGTTCCATCCTCAACACCCACATGCATATCCTTATGTATCTTACTATCATAGGTATAATGACCCAGGATTGATATATGTGGATAATAAATGTTTTTAGATGAATAATAATTACATTACACAAATATAATACCAAGTACCATAATAGTTTAGTTCCTTTAGAAACTTGGATCACAAACTTCGAGCCTAATGAAAGATATTTAATGATTCCCCAAAAGATCTTCCTGTTTAGTATTCCTACCTAAAAACTTTCATTATAAACCAGGGAAAAGAAACATAAAAAGGGTGAGTTCAGATGGTCAGTAAGGTTAAAAAAGGGATATATAAATCATATCATAATCAGAAGACATACAAACATAAGAAAAACATTTGAAAATTATATCATGAAAATCAAATATCATGATATCATGTCATGGGATAAATCATAGAAGTACATAAAGAAAATATTTCCTGAGATCATAACATTAGACATGAAATTTTGGGATGAACATAGGCATATAAAATCATTTCCATATTATTCAAGGCTCATTTACAAGACCATCATAGTGGATGAAGTCCTTTGCTGAACATGGTTTACTCCTTGTTCTAACCCTGTGTTACCGAACCAAGTTTACTTCCCATTCTAGCCCTGTATTACTGAACTGAGATCATTTCCCATTAAAACCATATATATCTCATGAGATATATATCGTAAAACAATTAATTTTAGGGATATATAAGTCCCAACCATCACATAATGAAAACCAAACATATGTGTTCCACAAGAACATAAATCATTCATCACAACCCATGAAAATAAATAGGTTTATTAAACATCATTCAATCATAACATAACCCATGGAGAAGAAATGGGTTTCATAGTTATCATTACATAATAGAATTAAACCAAACATAGTAATAATAGGGATAATATACTTGAAAAATATCATCTTAAAACATAATTAACATTAATGAATGTTATCATAGATGGAAAATAATTTTAAAATATCACTTGAAAATAATTATTGAATAAAATATCCTTTATAATTTTATTTTTTTATTTTCTTTAAATTTTATTTGAAAATAAACTTGTAATATTTTAAGGGAAGCTTCAAATCATTAAGGAATCTTGAAATTTTAAAAATCAATTCATGTTATATAAGTTAAAAAAAATTATTCTTGTAATTTTTTCAGATTAGTCAAAAAGTACCTGGTTAGAAAAAATGAAAAAATATTCCATTAAAATAATTTAGATAAAATTTATAAATGGGTAAAAATGACTTTACATTTTTTATATGAATAGTAAAAATAATTTTGAATTTTTTTAAGAAACAAGGACATGGAAGATAAATATTCCCTAGTAAATACTTATGCATAAACAATCCTAGAATATAATGAGATTGTTAAATTAACCATTAATACTTTATAAGCTATATAATAATATTCCATGTGAATGAAAGAAAATTATATGAATATGAAAATACCATAATATTCATAATATGACTCATAAAAAAATTCATGGGAAGGATATACACCCCACAAAATAAATAGTTAGTGTATAAGGAACATGCCCCCAAATTTAAAGTGAGGCAAAAATCCTTTACATCAGGTCCGATTTCTTTTATATGTATTATAACCTCTTGTATAATGGTATAAATAATTTTAATAACTTATTATAGAACCATATTAATATATATTATATCATATATTATCATCTTATCACCCATTTGTTAATAATATTTCATTATTACTCTTCTTTCGGGTGTTAACAACTTTATTTTCCTATGCATGCATTTGTCGTATAAGTCATGGTTCATCTGAACATGATATTGTTATATCATCAGAAAAATTATATTAAGACAATATATGTAATATTTATTCATCTTTAAATTTATATAATCATTTTTATGGTGATAAGGAAAAATGAATCGCATTACATCTTGGAGACGGTAGGCCATACACACGCACGAGCGACGATATCATTCTCTTAATGGTGAAATGATATGGAAGTGGATAGTGTATATATTTTTATAGAATAAATATAATGTTATAATTATCATATATATATATAAATTATTTCAATAATTATTCCCATCTTAATAAATTGGTGATGAAAAACATATTACACCACAACGTGGAGACGGTAAGTTGTATGCACGTACACGTGGTACTTTTATTTTACACAGGATGGATAAAAGGTGGAATAATGTTGTTAAATTATCATAATAAAATAGAAGAATATAATCTATAATGAAGTTATTACTTTATAATGGAAACAACATATGAAGTGGAAGTATAAGAAAAAATTATCTTGAATGAGTCAAGTAGAGACAATTACCTCTTCCTTGATGAACTTCCTTTAGATCTCCTCCGAGAGACACTATTGTTAGTATTTTATGAAGACCAAAACCTATAGAATTTGTTAAGAAAGTCTAGAAGATAAATTTTTAGGTTATGTTCGATATTGAAGGCTCAATGTGATGTGAAGTGAGGGAGGATGTGCCCTTTTATAATCGAGGCAAGGGGCACTTTTGGAATTTTCAAAATATTAATTTATACTAAATTTAATTTAAATAAAAATAACAAAAAAAAAGGTAATGGATTAATATATAATTTGGGAAAATATTTCAATCACATCAACTGATATATTTTAGACAATTTTTGGTATTTTTTTAAACCTCATCATTCTGGATTAACCCTTAGTGAATGTATTTTAATTTAACTAAGGTAAAAAATTTTCAATATTAAAAGGTTGTAATTTAGACTGATGTGATGTCAATTAGATCATAAATAGAAAATTAATTATATTTTATATCATATTATAATTAATTTTTATTTTTAAAAATGTGTTATTATTTTTAAATAATTTAATAAAATATTTTTTGAGAAAATATTTTTACTATCAATTTTGACACTATTCATTATCTGGAATTTTAAAAGTATTAATATGACAAGTCAACTTTGAAAAAAATATTTTATTATATCTAAAATAGGTCAAGGTAATATATAATTTTTTGGTTATATTAATTAAATTAAATTACATTTATTTTAATATTTTTAGTAACATTTTTTTAATATTTCCATTAACAAAATAATTAATACATCAGTGTTGTGTAATTATTTAATATACTTATTTGTTCACAAAAAATAAAAAATAAATTAATAGGATGAAGATAATTCTTTTATATTTCATAAGAGTATTTTTAGTCTAATAAATCTTTTGGCTAACCCTATATTAAAAAATGATATGTTATTTAAAAGATGAATTTTATATCTTTAAATTATTATTAAATTAAATATTATAAATATCATAATCTCATCCAAGTAGCCCAAAAAATCAAAAATAAATTTATATCATTAAAATATGTTAATTTAGTTAAAAATTAACATTTATATTGGTTAATAAGATACATATTTCCCCATGTGGACACATAAGAGATATTAAAGACAAAGAAAGTGACATTTTGTGGTTTTCTTTGATTTTAATACTATATCAGCCATTTTCATGGAAAGGTTTCCATAAAATGACTTAATTTATATCTTAA
The DNA here is from genome assembly GCA_963277665.1 of Viscum album. NCBI lineage: Eukaryota > Viridiplantae > Streptophyta > Magnoliopsida > Santalales > Viscaceae > Viscum > Viscum album. The sequence continues at coordinate 912,382,114 of OY728164.1, read as the reverse complement.
AGTGTTAATGGTAGAATTTTATTCATCAAATAAAATTTTGGAATGTGTTAGGTTCATTTTTCAGTCTTTAAATTTTATTTTAAACCAAAATTACCTAATTTACCCTTTACAATGACAACAAATTTACCATGGTTACTATTCATATTGGATACAAATAAAAGGGTCATATTTACCAAATTTGAAACTTATGAATATAAATTTTGAATTATTTTTTCAAAATACAAAAACATGTGTTGTATAATTTAATTTTAAAATAAAACTGGTAAAATTCTATGAAAAATAGTTTAAAAAAAAGTCTTTTAAAACATAATATGTTTCTAAAATAAATTCATATATAAAATCATTTTTAAAAACCATAATTATACTATATTAAATTAAAATTAACCAATTAAAATTTAACACTTATTAAAAACATAATTTTACCTATAAAAATTTTATAATAAAATACATATTTTAATAAAAATCTGTATTCCACTATTCATCAAAACATGAAATTTACCAAAAAAATACCAAAAATTCAACCAAGGTAAATTATGATATAAAACTTTTAAATTAGAAGTTTATTTTTTCAAATATAATTTATAAAACTCTAAAAAACATTATTTAAAACAAGTGTGCCATTAAAACACGAATAAACTACCTTTTTAGAAAAAAATTATGTTATGTGTAGAATTTAATTTGTTCTTATTTTATGTCCAGAAAACACATAGGATGAATGTCAAGAATTATATTGAATATATATATATATATATATATATATATATATGTTTTTTAAACCTAATCCAACAAGGTTGATTTGTTTATCTAGTGGTAGAAAACACACTTGGGCACATTTAATTAGTTTTTTTTTCAGAAAAAAATTTAATTTAATGTTAAAAATGTTTTTACATTCATTTATAGTTAATTGTTCAAAGAATTATGTAAATAATAATTTCATAATTTAGTTTATCCATTTCATACCTTCCATTCTAATAATTATATAATAATTTTACTATTTAAATATTTATAATAACAAATTAATGTTTCACAGAAACTAAGTGTTTCATTTAACATAAGCTAAACTGGTGTTGTGTGTAATGCAAGAAATTAAATAAATAAAAAATATTTTTTTAAAAATATTCCATAAAAATATCTGGGTATTACATTCTACGCCATTAAAATTAATTTCTCCCTGGAAATTCATCTGGGTTATCAAATGTTTAATAATTGAATTTTTTTTATAGAAATTCACATCGTAAAATGAATACTAAAATTTTATTCTAAAAAAGAATGAAAGAAACATAATAGTTACCCAAAGTAACTCATAACTGGTTTTACGAATAGGATAACATTGGTGGTAAGTGAAAACATTGGCATAGAAGAGAAATCTAACTATCATGTTTTTATGGATAGTGATAGAGAACATTGTTAGGAGAAAGTGAAAAATTACAAAGTTGTATATCTAAGATGATCTAAGGAACCATTTGATTCATCAGAAAAGGATATACTAGGACAAAAAATTGGTTTGAAGTTCATTTTCCTAGAGTTGAATAATTTTCTTGAGAAGAGATACTTTATTTGATTAGATTTCATAATCATAATCTCATACTTTCATTATGCCTTGATCAATTTCCACTTCATCTCTTATTCCAATAAATGAAGTTGAATTTGTCATTCTTAAAGCATTAGAAATCTAGAATATTCCTAGAATGATAGGTTAACATCACAATTTATTTAATATAAGTTATCCAATATGTATAAATACTCATATGGAAAGATAATACTTTAATCTCTGAAACCTCATTCAAAGTTTAACATAAACCATTCTATAAATGGTTAACCTTATAACCCTTCCAAAAGATGAAATTCCAAAATTTAAGAAATAAAGTGACAAATTAGAATTGATCCCCTATATATCATAAAGTAGATCTTATTTTCATATACCAAATATGTGAAGACTATTATCATGTATTATATTAAAACATTCTAATAACCTAAATTACTACAAAACCATAGTGAAAACATGAATGATTTTAGAAATTAACTCTTTCCTCATAATAAAAATCCTAAAATTCTATAAACTCAATCTATTATGTCATAAAACAAGTTTTTATCATATTATTCCCAAACTCATTAATACTATCCCATTTATTTTATCAAAATCAATCATCTCTGTATTTCATTATCCAAATATCATGAATATATTAGGGGTTATCCATTCCTTAATCATGTGTTTTCCAAAAATATCACCTTATCACATTAATCAATTTTAATGGTTACCAGTACCATTTTGAATATGCTCTTAAATCCTTATATAAAAACTATAGTGGACCAATTCTGAAATATTTCATTATACCATAAAAGAACTTCTACAATATTATTCTTGAATTCCATTACATAAATACTGAATCATTCTACCACTTCATTGTCATACTATATATCTCCAGTAGTGATCACAAGTGATTTAACTTTTTCGTTGTCCTTAAGAAGTTGCTGAAATTTATCATCATTGATAACCCTTGGATTAGGGAATTGGTTATCATAACTCCCATTTTCCTATCACTTTTAACATTAAAGTGTGGGAGGTTCATTATGTGTAGCCTTTTCTCTATTTGCACCATTATCTATATTTTTCCACCACTTTAGTAGTCAATTTATTGATAACCTTATTTACTAAACTTAAAAACATTTACCAGTCCCATTAATATAGTTTCCTCTATCTTTATTTATACACTTTTAGCATAAAGAAAAGCACTTATTCTTTTCTTCATTGTTTTTATATTTTCTTTTATTCTACATATTTTGTCTCTTTTCAATATCATGAGTTTTATATGTAAATCCAACTACCATTTCCACCTTGAAAGCACAACACCCAATCTCTTCATAGATACTGAATTATTTTATGGATAAATACCTTAGATTACTTGGTTTTAATCTACTAAAGAATCTATTAACCTTACTTTCAGGTTGGAGGATTATACCATAAGTGTACCTTGAAAGTCTTAAAAAATTATCCTTGTAGGTACTAAAAAATTCATCATCCTTTTGTGTAATCTCAAGTAAATCATTTTTCAAATTTGAATGAAGAATAATAGGAAAGTAATTATTGAACAATATGTCCATGAACTCATTCCATTCCATAGATTTAATTTCATCATGCTGCCTCATATTCTTGATTAGATTCCACCACTGGTCTTCTTCACCTTATAAATGATAGAAAACCAAGATGACTTTTTCATATTCCGAACAGTGTATGATGGGGAATATATTTTTAGTAGTACCAATCCATTTTTAGCAACAAGTGTATCAAAATACCCACTAAAATAAGGTGGATGTTTCCTCATGAAGGACTCAATAGAAAATTGTTCCCTTCTTTACGCATTTGGGTGTCTAGAATGATTCATTGCTTGTGAAAGTATAGAGATAATAATTTTCATTCCATCTCCCATGCCATTTGGTTGATTAGGAGGAAAATAATTTTATTTCTCATCGCATTCACTATTAACATAGTGCCTTCAAGTCCCATCCATTGACTAAAACCATAAATCATAGTGTGAGAAACACAAATCATAATGGTAGAATCACATCACGGGAAATTACTTATAATATTTCAATCTATGAAACCATAGGTTTAATACTAGGTTATTAATTATTACTACTAAATCTCTAGGATTTTAAAATACATTTAGACATATCCTTAGAGAAATCCCTAGAAATAACTTAGAAATATCACTAGGGATATTACTAAATTTTTATCATATTATTTTCCAAAGGTTGAATAAAACTTTTCTCTAATACCAACTATAATGACCCAGGCCCAACGCACATTGATAATACAAGTTTTTAGATGAATAATAATTTCTTTACACAAACACAATCTTGAGAACTATAATAGTTTATTTCCTTTAGAAACTTGGATCACAAAATTCTAGAATAGTGGAAGATCTTCAATGATTCTCATAAAGATCTTTCTATTTAGTATTCCTACCTAAAACCTTTCATTATAACCTGAGGAAAATAAAAATAATAAATAGTGATATCAGATGATCTGTAAGGGTAAGAAAGTAAGATATAAATCATATCATAGTCATGAGACATAAGAATATAAGAAAAACATTTGAAAATTATATCGTGTATATCAAATATCATGATATCACGACATGGGAAAAGTCATATAAGTTCATAAAGAACATATTTCATGAGATCATAACATAAGACATGAAATTGTGGCATAACAAAAGGTATATAAAATAATTTCCATATTAGTCAAGTCTCATTTCCAAGACTATGATAGTGGAAAAATTACTTTACTGAACCGGGTTCACTCCCTATTCCAGCCTTGTGTTACTGAACAAAGTTTACTTCCCGTTCCAACCCTATATTACTTAAACGATATCATTTCCCATTCCATACCTATCTATCTCATGATTTTTAAATATTTACCCAATTCATTGTAGAGAGATATAGGCCCCACTAATCACATAATTATATCCATACATATGTGTTCTATAAGAATATAAACCATTCATCATAACCCATGAAAATAAATGGTTTTCTTTAAAATCATTCAATCATAACATAACTGATGGAAAATAAATGTGTTTCATAGTTATCATTCCATCATAAACATAAACCAACTATAGTAATAATATGTATAGTATCCTTGAAAAATATCCCCATTAAAACATAAGTGACATCAAATAACATCATCGTAGATGGAACATAATTTTAAAATATCACTTGAAAATAATTCCTAAGGAAAATATTATTTATACTTAGAAAAAGTTTTATTTTCTTAACATTTATTTGAATATAAAATTTTAATATTTAAAATTAATCCTCAAATTATTAAGGTGTCATGAAAGAATAAAAATCAATTCATTATCTATAAGTTAAAAAAACATTCTTCTTATACTTTTTTCAGATAAGTCAAAAAGTACATCATTAGAAAAATGACAAAAGGTTCCTTTAAAATTGTTTAAAAAAAATTAATAAATGGTTAAAAATGATTTTAAACAACTATATAATAATAATAAAAATATTTTGGATTTTTTTTTAAAGAAACATGGACATGGAAGATAAATATTACCCAGTAAATACTTATGTATAAACAATCCTAGATAATAATGATATTGTGAGATTGACCCTTACTAATTTATAATTAATAGAATAATATTCCCCATGAAATATATAAAATTATATGGTTACAGAAATACTAATTTATTCAGAATAATAATCATAAAAAAATTCATGGGAAGTGTATACACCCTATAAAAGAAACTAGTAGTGTATAAGGCATGTGTCCTATAAAATTAATAGTGAGGAAAAAATCCCTTAACTTAGGTATAATTCATTAGTATGTATCCAAACCTCTAGTATAATAGTTTGAATAATGTTATTAACTTAATAAGTAGCCATATTCATATTTATGATATCATATATGATCATATTATCACCTATTTGTTAATAATATTTCATTATTACTCTTCCTTTGGGCGTTAACTGCTTTATTTTCATATGCATATTTTTTTTGGTATAAGTCACAGTTCATGTGAAAATAATATAAATATGTCATATAAATAATTATATTAATATGTTATACGTCTTATTTATTAATTTTATACATTTATATAGTCATTCTTTAATGGTGATAAGGGAGAATGAATCACATCGTATTATGGAGATAGTAGGCCGTACACACGCACAAACGACAATATCATTCCATTAATTGTGAAAAGATATGGAAGTGGATGGTATATATATTTTTATAGAATCAATATAATGTTATAATTATCATATATATCAATTATTTCTATCATTATACTTTTCCAATTAAATTTGTGATGAAAAACAAATTATATTATGACATGGAGACGACAAGCCGCATACACGCACGCGTGGTACTTTCATTTTTCATAGGATGAATGAATGGTGGAATATGGTTATTAAATAATAATAATAACATATTAGAATATAATAGATACTATAGTTATTACTTTATAACTGAAACAACACATAAATAAGAAGTAGAATAAGAAATAATCTTGAAGGAGTCGGTAAAGATGATTTCCTCTTCCATGGAGAAATTACTTTAGATATTCTCTTAGGGAAACTAGGGTTGATCTTTTTAGAATAAAAAAACATCTAGAATGTGTGTAGGAAATTTTAGAAGAGAAATAGGAATTTTATGGCTGATCATTAAGTAAAAATGTGATGTGAAGAAGTGAGGTAAGAGGTGTGATTTTATAATTGAGGTGAGGGGCACTTTTGGAATATCCAAAAATATTAATTTATAATAAATTCAATATCAATGAAAATACCTCAAAAAAGTAATAAATTTTAAAATAATATGAGATACTGATGTAATATTAAAAAACAATATATTCTATAAATGTTTTGGTATTGTTTTAAAACTTATCAATTTGGATTAACCCGTAGTTAACCTATTTAAATTTAACCAAGGCAACAAATTGTTCAATATTAAAAGGTTGTAATTATTAATTTTTTGATTTTAATTAGATCATAAATGAATAATTTATAATAATTTATACCATATTATAATTTTTTTTTATTTTTAAATATGTTTTATAATTTTTAAATAATTTAATAATATATTTTTTCATAAAATACCATTAGTGACAATTTTGACACTATTCATTATTTGGAATTTTAAAAATATCAAGATAACAAGTTAACTTTGAAAAAAATATTTTATTATATCTATATGATTTCATGGTCATCAATAAAATTATTTGGGTACATTAATTATCTGAAATTAAATTTATTTTAATATTTTTGTTAACATTTATTTAATATTTACATTAATAAAATAATTACTACATCAGTGTTGTGTAATTATTTAATATAATTATTTTTTCAATAAAAATTCAAAATAAATTACTATGATTAAGTTAAATATTTTATATTTTTGAATATTATTTTTAGTGTAATATATCTTTTGGGTTACCCTATATTTAAAAATGATATATTATTTAAAACATGAATGTGATATATTTAAATTTTCATTAAATAAAATATTATAAATATTATAATGTCATCCAAGTATCCCAAAACATTAAAAATAAATTTATCTCATGAAAATATGTTAATTAATTTAAAAATTAACATTTATATTAGTTCATAACATACATTTTTTCCATGTGGACACTTAAGGGATATTAAAGACAAAGAAAGTGGCATTTTGTGACTTTTTTTTGATTTAAATATTATATAAGTAATTTTTATATAAAAATTTACATTAAATGGATTAATTTCAATCCTTAGGTGTTATGGGTAAAATTATATTCATCAAATAATTTTTTTTGAGGTGTTCTTGTTATTTTATAGTCTTTAAATTTTATTTTTGGGAAAAATTACCTAATTTACCCTTTACCGTGGTAGCAAAATTTACCATGGTTACTATTCATACTTTAAAAAAATACAAAGGGACCTATTTTACAATTTTTTAACCTATAAATTAAAATTTGGGGTTCATTATTCAAAATTCAAAACATAAAATTTGTAGAATTTAAATAAAAATAAAACAAGTAAAATGCCATGAAAAATATATTTTTTGAAAAAAATGTCCTTCTAAACATAAAATGTTTTATAATAAATTCATACATAAAATACTTATAAAAAAATAATTGTTACATTTTAAATTAAAGTGAACTGTTTAAAATTTAAAACAAATTCAACACACAATTTTTCCTTGTAAAAACATTAAAATAAAATACTGTTTAAAAAAAAATCATTATTTCTGTATTCATAAAAACATGAAACTTACCAAAAAAATATTGTAAATTCAACCAAGGTAAATTTTTATATCCCAATTTCATAGAAGATGTTTATTTTTTCAAATATAGTGTCTAAAGTTATCAAAAATATATTTAAAAAAAGTTCTCCATTAAAGTTGGAGAAAATACATTTTTATAAAAAAATTTCTTTTATACATGTAGTTTAATTTGTTATTATATCATGTCTAGAAAACACATAGGATGAATGTTAATCATTATATTGGATATATATATATATATAGATTTAATATATATATATATATATATATATATATATATATATATTTCTTCAGCCTAATCCAACATGGGTGATTTGTTTATCCAGTGGTATAAAACACAATTATACATATTTAATTAGTTTTATTCAGAAAAACATTTCATTTTATTATAAAAAAGTTTTTACATTAATTTATAGTTAATTAGTCAAATAATTTTGGAAAACATAATTTCATAATTTATTTAATCCTATTCACACCTTCCATTCTAATGGATAGATTATAATTTTCTTGTTTAAATAATTCTAATAATAAATTTATGTTTTAGAGAAACTTAGTGTTTCATGTAACACAAGATAAACCAGTGTTGTGTGTAACAAAAGAAATAAAAAAAATTAAAAAAATTAAAAAATATATTCCATAATAATATAGGGTTATTACAATAGGTCAACCGCTACCACATCATCTGGGACACACCACCCACATTACATCATCCATCACAGGATTAACCATCCTAGGCTCATCCATCCTAGGCTCATATCACATCTAGGCTTCCCCGCCCCATATCACATCACATAGAAAATATTACATATGTATCCACTCACAAAATAGAAAGGAACAAAAAGTATATCCTATAAGGTAATATAGGCCCTAAAACAAGGCATTTATCTTTCACACACAAACAAACTCTCATGACTCCTAAATCAGAACTCAACATTCTTAATAAGGCATCCAAATCCACCCTTAAAAATTATGTTTATCACAAAAATAGTTCATAATACATCTTGAATTATCAAATTCTTTATTCATAGGTTCCAACTACAAAAAACCTAATACATCAATCTATAACAAGGTATCACGATTTAAACATTCTCTTAACATTAAAACCAATTTCAAAAAACTTAGATAAGTACCGTTCTCATTAACATACCGTTTCACTATTACCAACATTCTCAACAAGCATTATCATCCTTCAAATTCTTTATCCATTCCATTAACACATGAAAAAATACATTTAATTATTCGGGAACTTTGTATCAATTTTATTATCATCAAATTATAATAAGAACCAAATTCAAACATTTATCTTCTTTAATTATTAAGATAGTTAATCAATTAATTCCAAATTTACATTTTTAATCCATAACATCATAATAACAACATTCTAATCAATAGATAATTAATCAATAACAATATTATAATCCATAACACCATAAGACATGATAACAATAATAACATAGATAATAGATTATCAAGCTAATCAAGGGGAAAATCATTATTATGGTAGAAATAAACAACATGCGATTTCTATAATAAATTCATATTTAATTTGGTTCAATAATTATTAGGTTAATTCCATTTACATACAAAGGTATAAACCATGATAATAATACGATTTAACATAAATAAATAGAATATGTAATGAATCCCCTTCCTTAAAGGTGTCAACGTTATTCACATGAGAATGGACCAATGTCGTATATCTCAATAACCTATCCTATAAGAAGCTGAATCCCACTTAGGATGTCGTGCCACAACCGCACCAACAAAAAACCAAGAAAACTCAGCTATAAAGATGAATAGATACCACCATCACATGGAAAGATGAAGAGGGAGGATCTAGATTGAAGAACCATGAGAGAAAATGGTAGAATATACTTCAGATCACCAAAAATCAAACACAAGAATACTAGAATTAATCCTTGTTAAAGTAATTCCAAAACACCTAGAGTGAGTGTTGCATATAACCTATAAATCAAGGTAGAAGCCACAGTATTTGAGAAAAGCTAAGGTGATGTGGCCTATAATGGAATGATTCATATCAAATTTTCATGGTATAAACCTTTTACACATCATATAAGTATGAAGTTTTAAGTTTTGCGGAAAAATAAATCCCCCAGAGCATTTAATCTTGATTTATTTATCATCATGAAGTACCCCATGATCCACCCTTACAGAGTACATAAACCTCACATTAAAAATGTGAAAACCCTATATATCATTAATTATCCCTACTTATAGATTTTAATAGCAGAACACCTCTAGACCTACTCTAGGACTCTTCAGATCACTATGGGCTATTAAAGAATACAAAGGGCCTGACTAGACAGATCCTGTACCTTACAGAAATAAAGACTCCCATCTTGTTTTTATAGGAAGGGGTGTCCCATGAAATGGAATTGGTAGGAATAGTGGGAATTAAACACCAAGAATATAGCCCTATGGACCAAGTTAATTGGCCCAATGAACCATCCTGAAGGTTAATAACTTATACATGAACTACATCACACACTACTCCATTCCTCTTCAATAATCATAGATTTGTTCTCATATTACAACCTACTATTGGAGGCCACCATTGTCATTCTATCACACACCATCCTAATTTACCCACCAATGAAGGTCATATATCCAAAACTAGTCCCAGATCTTAGACTAATCTCATCTCTTAACTCTAATTGAGCTTCATCAACACATCCATTCAAAGCTTCTGGTCCCTTTCACTTAACTGGTTATGAAACATAAAGTATACCCAGGTATCTAGACTCCCAAGTAGGGTGTGAGTATAACTCAGAAGGTCACCACTAATGTTTTCCCTAACCAGTCCAGTAAATATAGGTGTATGATTGATATGAAATACTAGTAAGTAAAAAATAATAAATAAACAACCAATAACAATATTGGGTACTCTCTTTAGAAAATGGGTGGCTATAAATAGTTTGGATAGTGGTAGAAACCAAGTATATAAAAATTGTTAGAACAGAAACCTCGAGGTTGAATGATATAAAACTAATCATATAATAATCATTGAAAATAAGATATCTCCACCCAATATTCTAGGTGAATGATGTGAAACCATCTTAAACTATCTGGGAGAATATTCCAACCTCAATCAAAATTCATTGGTGAACAATTAATCAATCTATGAACAAGCCATCTTCAAGCCTAGGAGGATGATACATTACCAAAATCCATGATCAAGTGGATGATATATCACCATAACACAAATTAGGTAGTAAAAGTACCCCAAATATATCTCATCTAGGGGGATGATGTATCACCAAAATCACTATCAGGGTAGAAGACACACCCCATCTCGAGTCCCTACATGGAAAATACTCAACTGAGATGATATCCATAGTGGTATGTTGCAAAAAAAAAAAAATACCATCCTCTACGTGGGTGATACACCACCGATATCTAATCATATGTGGTTAATACCCCATCCAAATTTAATCTTAGATGGACGATACAACCATAGAACATTCCCTCAAATAGATAAGTCACCACCAATACAAATCTTATATATATATGATCATCCACCAATATAACATCTCAAGAGGATTATATGACACTCACACACCATTCCAATGTAGACGAGGTTCCACCTTTTCAAATTCCACAAGTTAATTGATAGATCACTGACCCAATTCAGTTGGATTAGATACACACAACATACTGATGGTATAAAATTAACCACAATGTATTCTAAGGTTTCCATTTTACAGATTTATCGATAGGTTTATAAGTATTTACATGGTTTTATAGGGGATTTTGAGATATTTTATTATTTACTTTCCTTACCATTTGAGATAAATTTTATTTTTAATAACTTAGTATGGAAATGAATTCATGGTGGATTGGGTACCACCACATATAATTTAAACATTAATATGAAAAATTTATCATTTTATGTTAATATTAAAGAATTTATAATCATTAAATATATCAAAGTTTGTGTTCCAAATCCACCAGTCCATGTAAATGTCTCAATCCTAGGCCATCTCACATATATCCTAACTTTTACTAAATCTAATTCTCAAAATGTAGCACAATATGTCACTAAAAAATGATCATAAAGTTATTTATCAATTATAAGAAACCATCTAGGCTCCAGAGTCATGGTTCCATAACATAATTCATGAGGTAATTGGTCATAAGAAACCAAGAGTGTTAATAAATACTTTATGTGGTCCAATAATGGCCTTTTGGGTTCCACTCCTAATTATATAGATATAAGGAAACTGGTTTAATTTAAATTTAGGGCATAAAAAACAAATTGGAGTTTCTATTATTTTATATGATATATTCCAATGGAATAAAAACCTTCAAGAATGTAAGGTACCACTTACTGAGGACTACTAGGGTCATGGACATCTAAGATATTTGGATGATTCAATCACAAATGATAGAAATCAATTTTTTTTGAGAAATTACCCAAATTAGAGCATGATCCATGATTCATGGTGAAACAACAAGGAATCCTAAGATTATAAGCATAATGTTGGGTAGTCGGTAACATTACCATGTTACCAGTATGTATATATTATTATTTTTTATTTTATTTATTTTGAGATATTTAGGGAGTTGGGGTATTTTTTTTTGATAAATTATATTTACAGTCCCTAGACTATAGGTGAATTATTAGTGAACTTGTATGCCCAATCTCTGCATAATACGAGCATAATTTTCAATGGAGTGTTCACAATAAACACATGGTTCTTAAAACTGTGTGTGTTACCAAGAAATATATACAACTTGAGTTGATGCATAAGAGTAATTTAAAATACATCACACATTTAGGAAAAATCATGCTACCTTACTATGAATATGGATATTATGAAAGGTATTTTCTGTAGTATCATTAGTAGAATTGGTGCATGGTTTCCTAAAATATGAATCCAAATCATGAGTTCTACTGAATTCATGATTTCTTATATATTTATTCTCATTTTCCATAAAATTTTTTATTCTTCCAATATCACCATGTTCTCTTCCCTAATCAGCCATTGTGGCTATTTTCATAGTTTTGGAGGGTCTCTAAGTGCGTTTTTTTGTGTTTTTTAGGTTTGGTAAGATTTTTTCTCCTTCAATAATGGTTTTAAATGAAGGCAAAGATCTCACACCAAATTTTAAGTAGGTGTCTATATATAATGGATCTTTCCTTTGGTATACCTTAAGTTATTGGAATTACTTTTCTTTACTTGTAATAATATTTTAAAAATGGGTAATTGAGGAATGATTTATTCTTGTATTTTTTGTTCTAAAATTGTTGTTGATAAAAGTGATATTTTAGATGGGTTTAAAGTGGTTTTTAATTTGAAACCTGTTTTGTGCACATAAGGTGTTTGATAAAATGTTTCAAAGATAATTTTCATTCCAAATGGGTTTTTAAAAGTGGATTTTAAAGATAATTTCCTTTGGAATGATATCTATTAGATTCATAAGCCTTGGATTTATATATTCATTTGTTTATGTGATTATATCGTGTTTGTGTGATTTTTGGGATGTTTATATGGTGTTTTCTATGTTATGAGGACTGTTGATGGGTTTTATACTATGAACCTTGGGTGTGTGTTTTTGTTTCTTAGATGGGTGCTACACTTTCAAATATTAATGCTCTAGATTATGTCATGAGTTGAAATTATTACACTAACAACGAGATTGTATCCTGATATAACCTAGAGATACAATATGGTGGATTTGTATTTTAGGTTCATAAAAGTTTACTATTATTCAACTAGTAAGTCCTAGTTTTTAATTTTCTGAGAGTTTAGAATACATAACACATATGTTATGATAGTGGAGTTGTGTTCTCATTTTACATCTCACTAATTCATTGGATATTTTGATGTTTATTATTCTATGTTTCTTTTTTATGCCTTATATAATATTGATCATGTTATTTTTGAAACAAAGGCAATTTTTTTATAATGATAAAGGATTTAAAATGATTTTCAAAATGGTTTCTACTTGTTTTTTATGAAATAAAATGGTTATTTCCAAAATAAACTGGTTATTTATAGACCTGGTTAATAATGACACTGGTAAAGGGAAATAATCCACATCATATATTATTTCTTATTAATAAATCTTTTATCCTTCATGATATATTGGTTGGTGGTGACCACAGGTCATTAGGAGTTGTCTTTTGGAGTATTCTGGGGATACCCTTATAGTTGTTTACTTTTCTGGTCTCAAATGTATTGACCCCACTAGATTGGAAATTATTTTAGGAATATCATATATATTTGATGTTTTATTGATCAAATTACCTTTACTTTATAATGTGATATTAATTTATGGTTTATTTAGTTATTTATACTATGTTATACTCAATTTAGATTTTTGTTATTACTGGAACTTCTTATTTATGTGAAAAGACATATAAAATAAGGATGAGTATGCTTAATTTATTGGTGGAATATGTGTTATATTTATTTTTATTTTGATTGTGAAATCATTAAATATAATTTTATTTTAATACCCAAGTTTTTCTCTCCATATCATGGTGATAGATAACAATAAAAGGGTGTTATGGAGATCCAAGTCAAGTGATGTGTCATGTATACTTTTTTCCTTTTCATTAAAAAATTATCTCATATCCATACTATTATTGGGGTAGTAAAGGTAGTATAGAGCTAGAAAAATCAAAGTTCAAGAGATAAGTGTTGATATGTTACTTGATATCTCTTATTCATTATGAAACCTGAGTTACCATGGGTGGTCAGAAATTGAGTCTTTAATTTGAACATTTTTCTTGGGTATTTACATGCGATTTAGTAATGTTATTAGTTTCAAGGGATTATAATTAATAATTTTTAGAAATTTTATATTTTATAATGGATTAGGGAAGAAAAATGTAGACACATGGTTTAGGATCAGGACTTATAAAACCCTTCAACAACCATATATCTAGTTCAATATATCTTCCCAATAGTGCTCAAATAGTTAGTGAACAATTTTACAAACTCTGTGGCCAAAATGCGTGTTGTGGAATTTTTTTTAAATTTTGATGTTTTAACCCGTTCGATATTTGGATAATTGTTTTTAGAAATTTGGGTCAAATTTTAGGATTCATTTATGATTATTTTTAGCCAATATATAAATTGAATCTATTTTTTGTTTGAAGTTTTATATACCATTACTCTCAGATAGGTTCATGAGAATCATACAAAGGGATATTTTAATCATACATTAAAGGATAACCCTCCTATAAAACCCACATTCATTGAGTATTATATCATGAAAATCCAATCTCTAGGCCAAAAGGGAAGGTGAGATTAATCAAAAGTGGGGGATCTTGATCAATAATTCACTGATTAGAACCCACTTGTTTTAAATGATGATTGAGGTCCTCAAGAACCCAAAGAATTAATAGAGAATATTAACCTGATCATCAATTTTCATAATTCACATGTGACATCTAAGTCTATATTTTTCAATTATATAATGGGGGTCTAAGATATAAGTGGTGGGAATCCATTGTGTAGACCATGCTAAATGAGGACCTCACTTAAACTGAGTTAAAAAAATGATTAATTAGTAGTTTTACCTAGAGATTTTAAGGGCAAAAAAATATAAGGAGTTAATGAATCTAAAATATTGGAATATTTAAATGCTACAATATCACACTCAATTTTCCATGTTGTTCCACCTCCACCATAATCTCATAAAAAATGATTACCTTAAAGTTCAATGTTTTCATATGAAGTTGAAGCCAAATATTATGTTCAGGATTATTATTATTTGTCTATCTACATATTAAAATGTGTTTGAAAAGGAATAAATCATTGAGAGAGACATGATAGGGATGATTATATTGAGTTGTGTTTCAACTTATATAGGAGGAACCCTATGTTCATCACTTCATCAGAAGAGGAAGCTAGAAGAATTATATCATGGTGGTGGTGGTGATGCTCTCCATTATTCTCACTCTATTCATCTAGTATCATTAGGGTTTAATCTGGTAGTGTTTTGACAGTATGGAAATGTATACATTAATAAATATTTTTAGGAATCTCCCTATACATGTTACCAGTGTGGTTTCTTGGTCTATCTATATAACTTTTGCATGTGACCTCTTTAGAGCAGTAAGGTTGGACCTTCCTTTACCAGATTCTCTCAAGTGTAGTCAGATGCATTAAATAGACAACGATCTTATTACATGAAAATTTGAGATTCAAATAATTCCAATAAGTCTTAGAGTTGGAATAAAATATGGTGTTTATATATAGTAGATAACATGTTAGGGAATTATGATGTTGGGAAAGTGACCATGATAGGTACTATTTTTAATACTTCTCCTATAACACTGGATTTGTTTAGCACCTATTCATATCAATTCATTATATCTTATAATTTTATTGATTATTTTTGATTTCAACATAAGTTATATTGTATGTGATTGATATTTTTATGACTTTGGGAAAGAGTAAGGAGATGGTTTTTAAAGGCCCGTAAGTCTCAGGTGATGATTACTGATGTGGAAATCATGTGGTATTTTTTAGTTCATGATCTAGATATCTTTTAAATTATCCTTGGTGTGGATTTAATGGTGATCTTGAAATATTCGATTGAATCCTATAACCATAGATTTTTGTTCTTTTCTCTATATGGAAACACTCACATCATCCAAGGTGAGTTATATCTAAGAGTAGGTAGGGAATGACCTATTGTTCCATATATTAGATAAAACACATGTCACCTATCTATTTTATTTTTTTATGTTTTATATAAGAGTTTGAATGGACAGTTTTTGATAGTGGTTGATGAATATCCCAATGTTTTCCTTGATCATTTCTTTGGGGTTTAAATCCATCTATAAGTAGAGTTATGAATTGAATTACTCCCCAGTATAAGTTCCTTACAATGTTATTGAATAGATCAAACAAAGTTAAAGGAATTTAATTTTTAGTCATTGGATCTTGAGAGAAAGGGTTTTATTCAACTGAGTGTGTAACTTTGGGAATATTTATTTATCTTTAAAATGAAATAAAACCAATCTATCTGAATTAGAATTGATTTCAAAATTCTCAACAAAGTGGTTGTTAGGAATAAATACCTATTTTATTAGATCAATGATTTTCTTGGCCAACTCGAGGGAGTTGGATGGTATTCAATGATCAACCTCAGATCAGTATACCACCATCTATGTGTGAATGAATCATATATTTTTATGACATCTTTCAGGAGTAGGTATGTACATTATGACACTATTTTATGCCATTTGGCCTTAAAAGTGATATGTTTTTTTCATGGAATTTAGAAACCGAATCATCCATTGATACATAAATACCATTATTGGGCTTTTTATAGATAATATTTTATTCTATTCTAAGAAAAAATATGACATTGATGAATATGTAGATATAGTTTTTGGAATGATAAAGGAGAATAACTTCAATTCCAAGTTATCTAAATATTAGTTATAAATCCAAAAATTGATGTTTTTGGATCATGTTATATCTAAGAAATGATTTTTTATATATTTTATGAAGATATAAGTGAAAAAATCTTGGTAAATACCAAGTAATGTGTTTGATTTTAAAATATTTTTGTACTTGTTCTGATAATATAGGTAGTCTGTTTTGGATTTATCAAGGATGGAAACACACTTTATGGATTTGAATCAGAATGGGGTGAGACTTGATTATTATGAAAATTTATAGAGATCCTTCAAGGAGGTAAAATTTATATGGATATTGGATCGGGTTCTATTTCTCCCAAATACTGATTATCATGAACCCATACCTACAAAGGGATGAAAATGAAGGAAGATAGATAATGACTTCCTCGAGTCCTACCTTCAGTAGGCGCCTGGGTTGGTGACTAGTACTGATGGTATAAAGATATCACATATAGAAGGTATTACCCTATATGTATATAATATAGGATCTAGATATAGGATATCTACTACCAAGAAACTCCATTGTATAAATAAAAATAAAAAACTAAAACCATCACACAATACTTGTATAATGTAATCAATTAAAAATATTCTCTAAATAAATACCCAATATAATTTCCCAGAGAATAAAATTAGTAACAAGTCTAATTTTTAGGTAATAAATGTCTATCATGGTACAAAAAGTCATCCTAGAAAGTAGAAAAACTATTTATATGTTTTTAGGGTGAGTATAACTTGTATTCTAAGTAATATCATACCCAAAGTCTCCTAGGGATATTTGAAAATAGTATAGTAATGAACATGTGAAAAAAATCAAACCAACAACACCTACACAAGTAAGTTAACAAATTACAACCATTCTATGTAATAATCACCAAATAATGCATCCATGTATGATAACATAATAAGAATCATATCAATAAATAGGGTACCTCACACTACTTTCCATTTTATTTTCTTCTCTCGCCCCAAAGTTTTATGACCTAGTCCTCTTATCCATCCCGTAGAATCATACTCAATTTCACCTAGAAAATTGCATCATTCCATGAAACCTGCTTGCAATTGGCCATCACATACCTCTAGAAGACACCAAGGAAACAAGAAAATACTAAGAACCAAGTGTGAAACAAGTCATCTCATTTACATCCTCTCATATCTACTCCCATATATCCATTATTTTAGGGTATAATGAATATTAAGTACCCCAATATCATGACCTTATCCTACCATATAATATTAGAGTTGGTGTTATAGAACCAACTATTTACACATTGGATTAATTGTATATTCTAGGGTTTGAATATTTATAAAACATCTTATTACATATTGTTTATTGTTTTTTCATGACTTTGATGTAATAATTTCCTAGGGTATCTGCCGCATTAGTAAGGTTATATTAGTTACCTTTTATAAAGTGAACCTTTTAGTTCCATGAATTTATTCTTAAATATAGTTTTTCATTCAGATAATATACTAGGATAGGGCACATAGTATATATATTGTCAGGTGTGTGTACTCATAAGAGGATGAGGATTCTTCTTATAAAATTCACACTTGGTAATCTATAAGACATGATACTATGGGAACATATCCTCCAGTAGGAATTACACATGTTTTTTGTCATCAAATAATCATATCTTGATGTGTGTAATGGTCCTTAAAAATTAAGATTTTTATTAATGCACATTATGACTCACACACTTACATTTACAAAACAAAACTATGATTTTATTTGTTTGTGGGAATTAAGACACATTGGGTGAACAAAAAATGAAATGTTATTAATGTACAAGTCAAGGAAGGATTTTTACCTTCCATATTAATTGAAGTTGATGTCACATCCCTTTTATTGGAACGTAACTGTCACATTAAATTCCAAGGCCATGGTGAATGATGTGTTCCTTTTAAAATATTCAAAGAATGAGATATAAAGTATAATGGTTGATGACATATATGTGAATCCTTTTTGATGAGATATTGATAAAAATGTATTATATTACACAATGAGAATTCATATGTGGTTGTCGACATTGCGACATTAATTTATTTCTCTTGAGAGACTTGACACATTACTAGAAAGTGGTATTTGAATTTAGGTAATCCCGCTTAATGCCAACAAAAATAAATTCTAGAGGGTCACAAACTAAGTGTTTTCATTGGTCTCAATTAAATTATATTTTATTTTAATTATTGAAATAAATATTATTCTTAAGATTGAGGAATAATTTTATTCATGTTTTATTGATCACTAATATTCACTTGAAAATAAATTACTACTTATACGTTAATAACTGATTTATTTTCTTTTGAGAATATATAATAAATATTTATTTTCTTGATTATTGATAAAATATTTATTTTTTATTGAATATTTATTAAATAGTTATTAATTGGATTGTGGATAAAATATTTATTTATGAATAAAATATTCAATTAAATATTTAGGTTGGTATTTAATAAATTCTTAGTTGACCAAGAAAGTTTACGGTGATAAATAATAATTTAAAATCTAGCAAAATAATATTTATCATAGCATGGGTTATCATAGGCCATAAATAATAATAATAATAATAATAATATAATTATATAGAATGAGGTTTGATAATAACTGTAGTATTATTTAATGGATTGTACGCAAATTAAATTAAATTTTATTCTAAACCCCAACATTAAAAGAAGTTTTTTATGTTTATTGTATAGGGTTAATCAATAATTGAAAATCATTGTTTATAACCAAATTATCTATCAAATTATTCCCCTTATCTTCTTTAGAATGAGAATAAATCCTTCATATCTAAAGGATATTGAAGCAATCAAGATGAACTATGAAAGATGATTGATTCATTGTGATAGAACTTAGAAATCAATTAGTTTAATTTGGAGGTCAAAATAACACATATGGATCCCTTCTAGAGGTATTATACACTTGGATACTCCCTACATAGTGAAGGTGATCTAAGAAAGGCTTACAGACGATCAACATCATCATCGAATATAGTTTTTAAAACAATGAATCTATTTCATCTAATCATAAGTAATTAATTATAAATTTAACTTGAAAATATCATCTTTAGTTAATGATTTTACTTTATGTAAATACACTATGGAAAAATTTAATTGGTCATGAAATTTTAGTCTTGTACAATATTATGAATAATCCATCAAATCAAAAAAACCTTATTGGTTTATTATCCTCCACAACACTTCAGTGGTTCAAAAAATATTCAAGTGGTATCAAAGGGGTTTTATTTCAAATTTATAATTATTTATTTTATTGTTTTTTATATGTTTAATAGTGGTTAAATATTTCATTTCTGTAGTATTTATTCTTTAATCTGATTGTTTAAACTAATACACTTTAAAAATTTTAATTATTATAATTCAGTGTTTCATTTATTAAAGGAATAAAAATAGAGGAAGAATAAAGAAATATTCTACTAGAAAGCGCCAAGTATTTTTGGTAGGTAAGATAGGTTACACTACGTGAAGCTGGAGTACATTCCATATACCCATGCGCACTTCTTATGGATGTGTTATGAGATATATGATGCTCCATGAAGCAATTACATGTGGTGTATTTATTTAACATCATATGTAGATTGGTCCAGTATGTAATATGACATGTTGGATTACATGTTGTGTAATTTTCATACACATATTGAAGTCTATACGATTTAGCGGCCGAAGTCTCACAAACCATATGGTCAAATACACTATTAAAATCAGTGTGATACTGACATCTTATAGAATTAATGATATATATGATGTGTATCCATCATATATGGAATTTATTTCATTATTTACTATATCAAAAATATACACCGAGTCTATTGAAAAGTTATGCATTTATACAACAAGAGATATACAATGTATTTAGCTGGCTTGTACATGACATGCAGTCTCATGACCAATAAACACACTAAGTCTTTTGGTGGGTTCCGTGAACACAAAACATTTAGAATACAAGGTGTGTAGCTCGTGAGTACACAATTTGTGTTCTAGATAAGATACATACCAATTCTCTAGGCATTTATCCTAGGCACATGGTAAGCGGAACACATGGTGTGTAACTTGTTAGTACTCGTCATGTAGTTTGGAAAAGGTATACACATAAACCCTATGTGTTTATCCTTAGATACATGGAAATAATGTTACATGGTATATATATCATTAGTACAGACAATGTGGTCCCCCAATAAAAGAAAAAATTAAATTACTTTAAAAATTAACTTTGTCACTACAACCTTATTATATTGATTGACACCTGTTGTGTTCGACAATTTCATAAAGGATTTAAAGAATTCAAAATTTCTAATTTATTTATCTTACTTATCAATAGTTACTCTTCATGTCACTTATTTTCCATGAATTCATTAAGTATGGGTATCTATAATAGAACTTGGATGATCATTAAAATAAAATGAAATTAATTAGTTAGTTAATTAATTAAAGCATTTTGATCTTAATAATAACAAAAAAATGAAATGAATGTTAATCAGATTTACTTTTGAGTGTTTATTTTATGTGTATTTCTATCCATAAACTTGAACAAGACTTGTGTATACATTGGTTTAATTTAATTTAAATTATTTCATGTACTATTTAATTATTTATTATTAAATTAAATATGATGGTTTTTGAGTCATACCTCCCTCAAAATATTATGCAGGACTTGTGCGTACAAGGATATTTAAGTAATTTATCTTAACAAATCCTTTAGTTCTCCTCATGTATGCATAAGTCATAAATACATGGAATAAATAGAGTATTATAAGGCATGTAGAGGTGGTTATAGATATAAATAAGATGTTATAGAACCTAGAATTAAATAGGTAGACATGTGGAATGCCCAAAATTATGACAAAAATAGAATAAGGAGTTTTCCATTAGGTCATAGGTTGATTTATTATATGTTTAATAAATTAACCATTATATAAGTTCATGATCGGGTCATTCATTTATTTATTCATTTCTGTATTATGAATTTTTTATTTTATGGATGCAAGAAAATGATCAAATAAATGAATGAATTAATTTGTAAAGATGTAATTTAAATAAATGTATTATGTGTAAATGTTTTACCAAACATGGTAAATCAATTAATATATTAAACTTACTCTTAACAATACATTTAAATTATTAAAAAAGATAAAATTATTACATAATAAAAAATAACTCAACTATACATTAAGTTAGACTAAGACATCCATTACATGATTAGGAATGAAACTAATATAAATAAGTGTTTGAATAACCCTTGTTGGGAGAATTAATTTTATAAGTGGAGTTATTTAGAAATTTCTTGGTCAACTAAACCATTTTACATCAATGGGAGTGGCTTTTCTGGACTTGGTGTA
The DNA here is from genome assembly GCA_963277665.1 of Viscum album. Classification (NCBI taxonomy): domain Eukaryota; kingdom Viridiplantae; phylum Streptophyta; class Magnoliopsida; order Santalales; family Viscaceae; genus Viscum; species Viscum album. The sequence continues at coordinate 912,359,577 of OY728164.1, read as the reverse complement.
ACATTAAGGTAAGTTTGGAGGAAAACATAGTTAAGTTTTTAGGAATAGGGAATCCACTAAATAAATAAAGATGCTATAATACCATAATTGGAAAATATCTACCTACCCAAATTACCTCAAGTAGCTTGACCAATCCCTCATGGGGTTATGTAATGGGGCATATTGATCCTTTCCACTAGAATTTATAAGCAAATCGACATTCCATGTTTAATGGTGTGGGTTTTTGGGACATGATATAATAGAGAGAGACTTAATAAAAATAATTTCATTATGTACCACATAAATTTTAATCAAGTGAAGTACTAATAATATACTTTTAAATTTATTAATAAATGGAATGTTCATCATCTACACTATCCCTATGATCAATATTGGAGAAAGACCATCTCCTCATTGATAGTATGTTCTAAGAATAGTTCATATTCCTTCAAGTTGTCTTGGACAATAATGGAAATCATACATTTTAGAATACACATTACCATATCCTCATATTATGGAGGCGAATTTTAAAGAGTTCAATTTCTATAAAAAACACTTGAACGATATGGTCAACAATCAATGTTTTATGCTTTCATTTATGTCTACTAAACATATCGAGTGTCATGAAAACATAGATTATTATAGCATGTTAAAGCATCTTTGTGGTCAATACAAGGAGAGAGAGAGAGAGAAGAATGACTTGGGATATCCAAGACACTCTTCCAAAGTAAACTTGGGGAGGGTATTCCAACTGGGTCTCACGTAGTAAAACACTTTGGCTGCATTGAACATTTAGACTTTATAGGGATTAAAATACTTGAAGAATTTCAAATTGATCTCATTTTAATATTACTCCTTTATATATTATCTATATTATTTGGAAAATTTTATATTAACAACTATAAAAATCCTCTCCTAGATCTCTTCACTCTTATTATCTACTTTGATAAGGAGATGACGAATGAAAATCCTTCAATCCTTATGATGAACAAACATAAAGTCCAATAAAATAGATCTAAGACCAAATATTCTTCACATATCACATCCAATAAGAGAATGATCAATGGGAAAACAATGAAAAAATATTCTATCTATTTCAAATGTGGCCAGAAGGGCCACTCAAAGAAAAAATGAACCCTGTAAAAAAGTTTAGGGAAGCTTCATGTGTGTTTGTTATCGAGTGAAATTTATCTATTTATAAAAATTGGGTATTATATATAGACTTTGGTGATAAATTATGTATTCAAATATAGGAACTATGTATATTCCAAATGATTGTATGAATGGAGGTAGATCTATAAGCATTCAACAAAGCTAAAGTTACTGCGATAGAAATAGGCGGCTGCCACGTCACATTTCCACAAAAAATGATCTTGGTTTTAAAAGGTTATTATTATGTAACATGTATTAACAAAACCAATATTTTTTGTATAAATACTTGATATAGATGGATTTTTTTTAAAATTTTGGAATAAATGTTTCTTATTTTATAATGATAACATTTTTTATGGTAACACACATTTAAAAAATGGTCTTTATGTGTTGGATTACATGAACAAAGTAATGGAAATCGATAACAAAACTACATCTCACGAATGATACCACACCCATCTATGTAATAACCTAATAAGCTATGTAAAAGATAAATTTTTTAATAATTTTAACTTGGATGGATATTTGGATTCATTTTAATTAAAACAATTTTGTGTATGTCTCACATGTTTATAAGGAAACATGGCTAAATTCACATTTAGTAGAAAAGGTGAATGGGATTTAGAGATTTTTAATTAGTTCATAAAAATGTGTTTGTACCATTTCTTATTAAATAAATTGGTGGTTACTCATACTTTATAACATTTACTGATCATTTTAATGGATATGGATATATTTACTTGATGTGGTATAAGTCAGATTCCTTTGAAAATTTAGGGAATGAAAGACTGGAGTTGAGAACCAGTTTGGTAATAAGATTAAGAATATCCACTTAGAATGTGGTGGAGAATATCTTAGTCAAGAAATAATTGATTTTATATGGTAGTTTGGGATTCTATCTCAACTCACTACTCCTTATACACCTCAATGGAATGAAGTAAGTGAAAAGATGAACTGCACCATATTGGATATGGTGAGATCAGTGTTGAGTTATGTGAATATTATTTTATTCATTTATTGATACATGTTATATATATAAGAAAATATACTAAAACATGTTCCAACAAAGTCAAAAAATGGTATTACACATGAACTTTGGAGTATAATAAAAAATATTTTTTTCATAATTTACATGTGTAGAGTTGTGATGGTTTTATTAAGGCCTATTTAGGTTTCAAACTTTCTCCTTGAGGTATAAAATGTAGATTTAGAGGATAAAACAAATAAAAAAATGTTTTATCACCTATTCAGACCCTAAAAAATTGTTTTAGTGGAAAGGCATTCCATATTATTTGAGAGGGAGAACATCTCTAAAATGGATAGAGGGAGTGAGATAAACTTTGATAAAGTAGAGGGTCAAGGTTTAAAAGAGTTTTCACATGAAAAATTTCCACAAAAACTAATGGAAGAATATTTTCTAGAGAAAAAAATACTATATAGAAGTAAAATATATGATAGAGAACTAGAATGGAATGGTTTTTAAGTTGATTATGGTGACTCATTATTAGTTGATAATAATGGTCCTCTAACCTACAATGAAGAAATAAATGGCATAAATGTTTCTAAATGAATATAAGCCATGAATTATAAAATGGATTACATGTTATAAAAAAAATATAGACTTTTTTGAATCCTCTTATAGATGTAAATCCCATTAATTATAATTGGGTCTTTAAGAAGAAACTATACATGGATGGGAAAGTCAATACTTATAAGGCATGACTGGTTACAAAATTGTTTAATGAGTGTCATGAAATTTACTAATAAGAAAACTTTTTTACTATTTTAATATTGAAATACATAAAAATTGTACATGCCATTACATCCTTCCATGACTATGAGATTTGGAAAATGGATTTGAAAATATCCTTCCATAAAGAGAGCATTCTGAAAGATGTATTTATGAACCAAACTGAAGGGTTTGTAACTCCAAAGTTTGAATACATAGTTTAAAATTAGAAAAAAATAATTTATGAATTAAATCAAGCATCCATGTTATGGAAAATTAAGTATGATGATGAAATAATGGAATTTGGTTTCATAAATAATTAATGTGATAATTCTTCCTATAAGTGGTTTAGTGGGAGTGCAGTGATTTTTCTAATATTATTTGTTAATGACTTATTACTTTTCGGAAGTGAAATTATAGTATTATGTTATGTTAAATCCTGGTTGAATAAATTGATCTATATGATGGACTTAGGTGAGGCAACATATATTATTGGGATTAAGATCCATAATGATAGATCCAATCTATTATTTAGCCAATGTCAACGTACATATATTGGCATGATAAAAAAGAGGTTCATTATGAAAAAATATAAGGGATATTGTTTCCAATGTTACATAGAATTCATCTTTCTAGGAAAATGTGACCTTATACACATGAAAAAATTCATATAATTCTAAGGATTCCATACAAATTAATGATTTTTTCATTCATTCATGATATTATTGTTTTAGGCAAAATGTTTCCATTGCATTAAGTGTGGTAGGAAGATATCAAAGAGACATAGGTGACCACCATTAGATGGCAGTTGAGAATATGCTTAAGTATATGAGTTTTACTGAGTATATTTTAGTGTTATATATATGAGATGTATAATTAGTCATCATAGGATATACAGATTCTTGTTTCCAAACTGATCAATATGATATGAAATCACATATGGGACAAATATTCACTCAAAATGGAGGTTCTGCAATCTAAAAGAGCTCAAAATAAGCTATGGTCGTAGATTCTATAGTAGTGTCTAAGTATATTGTAACTTTAATAGAATATAAAGAACCCATATGGATACAAATATTCATATAAGATCTTGATATGGTACCCAACAGTAAAGACTCTATCACACTCTATTATGATAATACTATAGTGGTGGATCTCACTAAGGAGAACAGGTTACATCTATAGACGAAGCATATAATATGGAATTATCACCCCTTAAGGGATTTTTCTTTGAGAGGTGAGGTTGTAGTGAGCATAATATTCGTGGAATAAAAATTGGTAGACCCTTTGACTAAATCCCATACACAATAGTAACATGATCATAATGTGAGGTCTAGAGAACTTAAAGTCGCATGAAGTTATCTATAGTCCGAGTGGGATTTTGTTAGAGTTTGTGTTCTAGACCTAAATTTTTGTAATTTGGATTAAATATATTTTTATTAGTTTTAATATTAATAAATATATTATTACATATTGTTTATTTTTCTTCATGAATTTGATGTAATAACATCATAGGGTATATATCACATTAATAAGGTCATAAAAATTCCCCACCACGATGAAAACATTGATGTTTCATGTATAGATTCTTAAATATAGTTATATGGTTGGATAATATACTTTGATAGGGAACATAGTATCTAGACTATCTGTTATATATTCTCATAAGCAGATGATGATTCTTCTTAAGAAGTTTACACTTGGTGATATCTAAGATGAAATATTATAAGAACATACCTACTAGTAATAATTCCTCATGTTTTGGTGAAATTATACATTCCAAAATGCATTCATGTGTAATGGACCTTATAATTTAAGATACTATTAATGCAATTCATGACTCATGCAATTATATTTTTTAACAATATCCCTAATTTTATATGTTCATGGGTAGTAGGGTATGTTTTCCGTGTCATGGATGTCCTGTTATTAATGAATAATTTGAGTAAGGATTTGTATCTACCATATTTATGGATGTTGATATGTCATCCCTTTGATTGGAATAGAACCATCACATTAAATTCCATGTATGTGTTTTAACAAAGTGTTTTTTTCATATTTTATAATAATGATGTATTAAGATTATAGGTTGATCACATAGATGCAAAAACTTCTTGTTGAGACATTGATACAAATGAATTAAATAACACAATGAATATTCTTATGTGGTTGTCAATGGTGTGAAATTTAGTTCATTCTATTAGGAATCTTGACCATTTTCTAGACAATAATCTTGGTCTTTAGGTAAGACCACCTAATGCCAATGAGAAATAATTCTTGAGGGTCACACACTAAGTGTTTCCATTCATCTCTATTAAATTCTATTTGAATTTAATTATTGGGATAAATGTTATTCTTAAGTCCGAGGTATAATTACATTCAAGTTTTATTGATCTATGATATTCAAAAGATAATAAATAAATATTTATTCTTTAATAAATAATTTATTTCCTTATATGAATATACAATAAATATTTATTAATTGGATTTTAAATAAAATATTTTTTTATAAAATATTTATTAACTATATTTTTGATAAAATATATATTTATGAATAAATTTTTTAATTAAATATTTATTTGTATAATAAATAAATGTTGAGGAGTTTAAGTAGACCAAGCCACCTTCCTGGTATAAATATTAATTTTTAAGTTTGTAAGATAATATTTATCATAGTGCAGGTTAGTGCATACCAATAATAATAATAATAATAATAATATATGGTACGGGGTTTGATAAAGATCATAGTATTATTTAAGGGATAATATATAATTAAATAACATTTTAATCTAAACCATAGATATATACATATATGGTTATGTCTACTATCTATGATTGATTGAGAATTGAGAATCATTGCACACAAAAGACCTCTCTCTTGGAATCTTTCTCTCATCTTCTCAATAATGAGAAGAATGTCTTAATGCCAAAATGATATTGAAGTGATCAAGACAGACAATGCAAGACTATTGATTTACCATGATAAAAAATGAAAATTAATCAGAATGATTCGAAGGTCAATGGATTACATGTGTATCACTACTAGAGGAATTATAAACATGGATCCTCCCTATGTAGTGAAGGTAATCTGAAAAATGTTTATGAATGATCAACATCATAATAGAATAAAGTTTCTAAGATGAGGTAACCTTTTCTTAGGATTATAAATAAATTAATTATAAATTTAACATGAAAGGATCCTATTTGGTTTTAGGTTTAACTTTATTTAAATATTTGATGGAAACTTTCATTGGTAATGACATTTTCATCTAGTAAAATATTTTGAATGATCCATGAAATCAATAAAACCTTCTTAGTTTATCACCATCTATGTAACTTCTATTGTGCCTAGAACATTAATGTTAGAACCCGCACCAATAACCACCTCATCAATCTCATCATCTGAACCACACATGGAATATATCTGTAATCTATCACAACCCATGTGTAAGAACCTCACTTGGAAGAGAGATCAGAGAAGTAGTGGTATCCCTTCATATATCATCACCATCTTGGATATTCCAAAAAAAACCCCAAAATATTTTTGTTTTCAACACACATGGGTCGATTCGGGTTGGGTGATTATAGAAATCATGATGAAAATAAAATATATAATAGTCACACACACAAGGCCAATATATTGTTTTCTTACAAGAAGATCATTCCAACTCAGAACATTACCATAATTCCCCACAACCTCCAATTTTACCACTATCACATCTATATTTATTACACCACAGAAGGAAGCCATAAATTACCGACCAAATTTAATCTTATTTCTAAAGATAATCTATTTATATATTTTTCCAATTTCTAGTCAATCCCCTTATCAAGACCATTCATTTTATAATTAATAATAACCATTTTACCCATACTTTCCATTTTAATTAAAGAGTTCATTGTCTATTTAAGACCATTCACTTTTAGTTTCCTCTTTGAAATTTCATTACATCACTATCAGGAATCTAGAACAACAAAAAACAAGCAAAAACTACCTTTGTTCCTCATATAACCAAGACCCACATCTCAACCATCACACTTAATGACCATCACATAAGAAAACAACCACTCCATGAAACCACTACAAAACACAACCACTACACAATATAACCACCATAAAGCACAACCACAACACAATAAATTCAAAATATCATATTTTAGATCAAATAAAGGTATTTATTTACATTTAATTCAATGTTATCAAGGGTTTTTTCAGAAAACCTAAGATTTCATTGGGAAACCAATTCATTAGATGAGAATAGGTTATTATCCATTTTTATTTTTGGGGCATCATGAAACAATTATAATAAATTTCTTAAAAATTTAATAACTACAACAAAATAAAAATCTAAACATAAGAACAAGATAGAAATAATCAGCAAACATTCTCAAACACATAAGAAAATCATAAAAATAAGTAAAACTCATGCGATTTCTTACTTCCCCATTAAATTTCAATAAAAAAATAATTATCTTCATTAATTTGATGCACAAAATCTCCCTAAATAAAAAAATGATATCCCCATAAATATAACCAAAGGGGTAAAACAAAGGATCATTTACCTTAAACAAAGCCTTATGAACCATTGTGAAACTTTGGAACAAGATGAAGATGACTTACAGACACCACAATAAAAGGGAACACCGTGATCAAAATTGAACATAGTAGTCCACATCAGTCTACCTTCATAAAATTACCCAAAACATCAATCTCATGAAAAAAAACTTCTGTAGAATAAGTAACTTGGATAAAAAATATATTTAAGAGAGAATAATTACCTTATAATTTAAAAGGATTTATTTATAGATGCAAAGAGTCAATTACTAGAAATAGAGGGTGGAAGTACTCAGCAAATTACATAGGAACTACCCAACAACTAAGATAAAATTATATCGGTAGGTTGGATTTGAGGGGGGATCAATAAGTTATAATTAAAATTTGAAAATAGAAGACCACAACACAACACCCCTCTCTATGACACAAAAGTGTAGACAATCAATATGACTACGATGTAAGGGAAGGGACTACACCATAGAGGGTATAGTCAAAACTGCATCTGAGAACCATGATTATGTTAAAAAAATATCTATGAAGAACCTAGAAAAGGTCCATGATTTAAGAGAAAACACCACATCACATGAAAAACTACTAATATAAATACCACATCGTAGCCCAAAATTATGTCATAACTACCCAAAAATCGATAGAACCAAAATATATCATCCACTAGGACTCCACTTGAAGACTACTAATCCATACCACAAAAAAGATAAAAATATAATAACGAACCAAACCCTGCCTTTTAGGATATATAATGAAATTGACCTCTCAACACCATAAAAACTCTTTTTACAATTCAACATGAACTTCCAGGAAACAAAAACCTCAAATTAGGGTACAAAAGTATATACTTATACACTCCCTATAAGGATACAACCTTAAAAATTACATAATCTAGTAAATTCATTTAGAATTCACTTATTTACATTCCCATGGGTCTTTTTAGTTTAGATTTTTAGAATGTTAAGAAATAACTCTTAAATATCAACCTATATGCCTAAAAATTGGGTATTACTAATACAATATCCATTTATTCTATAATAAAAAAGTTTTTTAATAAAAACATGAAATATTTTAACAAAAAGTATTCCCAAAATTCATCTTGGTTTCTATTTTTCTCTTACCCATATTTAAACCCTGTGATTTTTTTAAAACATGGGATGAGCGTAAAAAGATCAGTAAGTGATATAAAATAAGGATATAAATCATTAATCTTGAATACATGTAAACATATGAATTCATTTTCACAAAGACATATTTATTACCCATAAAGTATCATATACTTAATTTTTAAAACATGAGATTTACATAAAACAAAGAAAACATAAATAAAACCAAAGAGGTATCTTGGGTCATTACTTGTTTAATAATTTAACCCTCATATCTACCTTATGGATTGTAACCTTCACGACCACCTTACAATGTAACCCTCACAACTACCTTATGGTTTAACCATCGTAGTTACACTTGGAGTAACCATATGGTTGACCTCCAACTTACACATAACCAATTAATTTAAGGAAGATATAGGTACCACCCCTCAATATAAAAAATTACTAAGAACTAGAACATAATTACAAATCATTAATAATTACATAAAAACATTGCTTTTGAATTTTGTAACATAGAATTTTAAGAGGATTTTCAAAGAAAAGTCCCTTAAAAATATCATATAATTGAAGTGATAATTAATATAATGATATAAATATGTGTATAAACTATGAATCAACATATTAAAAAATAATATAAACAAAATTCATTACACAAATAATCTTAGTACCATATAATTAATGATGTAAAAGGTTAACCCAAAGAATAGAAATTGGGTTAAAAATTCCCTTACATAAGGTTTATCTAAGTGAAAATGTTTTTAAACCTTATGTATAATGGTTAAAAGAGTGTTATTAATATTTTATAGAAATATATTCATGTTTATAACACCCTATATGATCATTTTATAACATCATTCCACCCATAATATTTTGTTATTTCCATTATTTCAGGTGCGTTCTTTACATGGTTTCTATGGTTGATTCGTAATGAATTTTATTTCCGAATGGAAGCGAAACTTAGGAAGTGGATTGAAATTGTATTAATATTTTTCCAGAATATTAAATCATACCATAAGTTTTTTTTATCATATATGATGATGAATCATTAGATACAATAACAATGATATTCATTTAGATCATTTTGGAAGTTATTCAATAATCAAAAATTAGTTTCATTATTTAATTTAATATTATGTATATAAATTAATTATAGACCATGAAAGAGGTTATATCATACAATTTAAAATATGTTTCAAACAATAAAATTATTTTATAACCATATTTTAAGGAATTATAAAAAATTAAAAACACATCATCCACATTGTCTGTAATTTGACACATCACATATAATGTTTTTATTTTTAGAATAAGAGGGAGAGGATAAGAAGTATGATGATGAATTTTTACATAAACATGATAAAATTAAAGTATATATTTGATATTGGGGTTTTCATGCCTCTTGTATAAGGGGAAGTGAAGATATTATAATAAAAAAATGAATTGAAAAGAAAATAAATCAAAATGAAAGAGAATTTTTTCTTTTTGATCTCTTCTTCTTGAGATCCTCCTTAGGGCCTTTGGTTTTGGCCTTATGGTGATAATATCATTTTTTGGATGTGGGGATGTTCCTTGGGAAGTGTATTGAGGAAAATTTATACAATTCTCAAATCATGAGAGGTGTAAGTTGATAAGGGGGCGAGGGGTGGTATTTATAGTGGAAGAGAGGGTGTTTTCCCATTATTTAATCATTATTTTATTATTTTTCTCAAGATAATAAATAGTGTTGATTCTAGTGAATAAAAACAATAACGAGGGCATGTGAGTTTGAACCAAGGGTAATTACATCAGCCATGATGTTAGCAATAGTGTATTTTACTTACAATGTTTATATACGGTAAATTATCGTATTTCACTATTCATAAAAATTCATGTATTTCAGAAAATTCCCAAAAAATCACCCAACCATTTTTCAATGTGTAGAATTCAAAAATTAACTCCTTTTTTTGAAAATAACTTCCTATATATGATTAATTAAATTTATAAATAAAATCACATTTTATTCGAAAAATATCAATTTTAATACTATAACTGATTTTATAACACCTTGAAAAATTAATGAAGGTCTCATATAATTATATTATAACCATAAGAAAATAAAGAAATAATTTATGAATAAATTTTAATAAAATAAATTTTCATTATAATTTTAAATTAATCATAAAATTGTAATTAAATATTTATGACTTACACAAATACCAAAATTTATAATATAATCATATTATCACTTATAAGATACCTAAATTTTATTTATACTTTAATTTATGAGGTTACTATTAATATGGTCATATTACTATTCATAAGGGTCAAGTTACTATTCATAAGAGTCAGGTTACTATTCACATAAAAATTAAGTTGATCTTATCAGAATCTAAATATATTACTGATCACAACTGTGTATATTTGTTTTTTAAAATTGAAATAATAAATTGGAAAAATTATGTTTAATGACTAGGTTATAACTATCTCTTTAAAGAAAATGTTTTTTAGAGGCTCAGTGTGGCATGCATTTCATTCTATATTAAATTTATTTATAAATCCTAGTGGTGTTAAATTCTCCCAACCTTATAGAAATTGTGTCCTCATAATTTTTTTATTTACTTATTAAATGAGTGAGGCTACATTTCCCTCATAGTATTTTCATATTCCGATATTTCTTATTCAACCATGTGGTTTCTCCACAAAACCTTAACCTGCTAGATTGACTTATTCTACAATAATTTATCTGTATGATCAAGAATATGAACATGCTTTTCTTTATTAGAAATGTTCTCTTCTATCTAAACTACTTCTATGGTCAAGAATGAGATGAATCTGGCACATATTTTTTCAACATCAAAACATGAAAACAATTGTGTACCAGAGATAAGCTCGGATACAAAGCTACTCGTTAGGAGACTATTAAAAATTTCTCTAGGATCTCATAAGGTCAAATGAATAGTGGACTTAGCTTTCCTTTCCTATCAAAACACATAACACTTTTTGATAGTGAGGTTCTAAGAAAGACATGATCACCTACCTTGAAAGAAAAGTCTCTCCTCTTATTATCTGTAAAACTTTTCTACCTAATCAAAGTTGTCATCAAGTTTTTCTAGATCTTCTTCACTTTATTAGATAATTACTCTAATAATTATTCCCCCATAAACTTCATTTACATGAATTCATACCTAAATTATAGAGTTTGACACCGCTTCCTATAAAATGCATCAAAAGGTTCCATCATTATACTATAATTAAAATTTTTATTATAAGAAAATTCAACTAAAAAAAGATGTTGATCCAAACTTCCCTAGTAGTCCATTGAAAAAGCTCGAAGCATATCCTCCAATGTCTGAATTGTTCTCACAATCTGTCCATCATATTGAGGATGAAAAGTAGTGCTGAAATTTAATTATATGATCAATGATTTCTGAAGGCCTTTCCAAAAGTTATAAGTGAACCTAGGATCTCGGTCAGATACAATGGAAAGAGGAAATCCATGTAACCTGACAATATCTTTGAGGTACAGTCAATAAAGATGATCCAAATACATAGTATCTCGAATAGGAATGAAATATGAATATTTAGTTAGTCGGTAAACAATAACCTAAATCACATCATTACCTTGATAATTCTTCCATAGTCCCAACACAATGTCCACGAATACATTTTACCATTTCCACTCTGGCATTAGAAAAGTCTGAATCATCCCCTTTGGTAGTTGTCACTCTTCTTTAACCTATTAACATGTTAAAAATTTCACGGTAAAATCTATAATATATCTTTTAATTCCACCCCCCCAAAAATACTACTGAAGGTTTGTGTACATCTTAGTGCTACTAGGATAAACATAAAATAGAGAACTATGAGCTTCACAAAACAATTATTTCATTATCTTGGGATCACAAGGAATAAATAATATCCTTCCATATCTCAAGACAAAATCCTTATCAATATTAAATTTAGAAAACTTAACATCTTTAACCAATTATTCCTTTTTCCGAAACTCCTAGTCTTCTTTCTATGCTTACTTAATTCTATCTGATAAAGATGACCACACTGAAACCTGAAACAAAACAAAGTAATTTTCTAAACCAACAAATTCCATGCCAAAATTTATCAAATAATTAATCAAGGGGTCATTTTCCAAATGTAGCATGGTTAATGATGCATGATGTTTTCAAATCAAGGAATCCACTAATTCATTTACTTTTCCAGGATATAAATTCATCGTTTAATCATAATTATTTATCAGTTCAAACCATCTTCATTTCCTTATGTTTAATTACTTATAAGTAAATATATATTTCAGACTTTTATGATCAATATATATTTCACATTTGGATCCATGTAAATGATCCCTCCAAAATTTTAAAGTAAAAACCATAGCTTCTAATTCTAGATCCTCTGTGGGATAATTTAACTCTTGAGGTTTGAGTTGTCTTCAGTCATAAGTAGTTACCTGACTATACTGCATCAGAACACAATCAAGTACCTTTAATAAAGCATCATTATAGATTAAAATCTCACAATTTCTAGAAGTCATAGCTAAAACTAGAGCATCCACCAATCTCTTGGTTAGTTATGCAAAACAAACATGACATTATTATTTTCAAATAAATTTATCCACTTTTCATGTTAACTTAGTTATTGGGATAGATAAACATGAAATTATTTTACAAACAATTGTTAATAACATTATAATTAAAGAAAACTAAGAATATTTGTAACATTTTTAGGTCTTGTCCATTCATTAACCACTTTTGTTTTGGAAAGATCAACTATTATTCTATCCTTACATATAATGTTCCCAAGAAAAGAAATAAGTTGCAACCAAGAATCACATTTTCTAAATTTTCTATAAAACTTATTTTATTTTAGAGTTTAAAATAAAATAATTAAATGTTTTTTGTAGTCCTTATAACCTTTTAAAAATACCAAAATATCATCAATAAGAATAGAAACAAAATTTTCCAAATATTCATTGAATATTCTATTAATAAGGTCCATGAACAATGTTGGGTAATTTTTCAAACCAACGGACATAACAACAAACTCATAATGCCTATATCTAGTATGAAATTCTATATTTGGAATGTCATTGTCCTTGACCTTCAGCTGATAGTACCTAGATATCAAGTCAATATTGAAAAAACTACTATGTTCCCTAGAGCTGATCAAAAAAGTCATCGATATGAGACAAATGATACTTATTCTTAACCTTAATATTAACCAAAGATCTATAATCAATGAAAAGTATCATGAAACCATCTTTCTTCTTTACAAACAAAACAGGGGCACCCTGTGATAAAGTGTTAGGATGAATGAAGCCTTTATCAAGCAAGTCCTGCAACTGATTTTTCAACTCAAGAATTTCCAGTTGTTATATTTGATACGGTGGATTTGAAATTTTATTATCATTATAAATTATGTCAATAGTAAATTCAACTTCCCAACCAAATATAACATTGGGAAAATCATTAGGAAAAACATCTACGTATTCATTTACTACTGGCACATCATTAATCTTAACAGTTCCCTTGTTTTCAACAGTATGAGAAAAATGAATTTCATTTCCATATTTTAACAGTTTATTAGCTTCCTGATATATTATCAATTGTATGGGTTCATTATTGAAAACAAACTGAAATTATTTCTGAAAAACAACTTCTTTAGCTCTACAATAAATCTTAACATGATAAACAGAAATCCAATCCATACCTAGAATAACATCAAACTCTACTAGGAAAAAACATGGTTTTTAGGTAATGTGAATCCATAGATAACAATAATAAGATTATTTTAATTTATTTTTTAAATGATATTTCCCCAGTGTTTTAGACATAAGTTTCCATCACATTTCATGAGGTGAAATCTCTAATTTACTAGAAAATTTTCCAGAAATAAAGGAATGTTTAGAGACCGTATAAAACTAAAAAATCTGAGTAAACAAAGTTCATGGTACCACTTCATTGGATATCCCAACATCTGATGATGTAGTCATAAAGGATCTCACTACACCTTTCTTCTTATAATATAGCTTCTTTCTACAATTCAAATATTTCTTTGGGAAAATATTCTCATAATGAACCATATGACCACATTTAAAACAATTTATAGTTTTCTTATTAGGATAAATATTAAGATAATTTTCATTAAACTTTTGGGCCATATTTTCAAAATTACCACATTGAAAACACTTACCTATTTTAGTAAGGCATTCCCCAGGGTTATTTTTACCTTACTTTTCACAAACTGGAAACAGAACATTCTTACCTTCAGATTTTTTTATTAATTCTTACCCGTTGATTTACAACTAGAAATTTTCTTATACATATTATCAAAGTAAACAAGATCACAAGAAAACTCCCTTTATACCCTCTCAGCACATCAGGAAAGTATCTCATAACTTTTGAATTATCAGGAGGCCAATTCCCTTCAGCATCTTGGCTTTATTCCTAAGTAAAAATAAACATGTTTTCTATCAAGAACAGTAATAAGATTTAGAGTTTACCTTTCCAATTGAGTTAATTTTCCTTCATACACACCCATTGAATAATCTTACTTTTTTCTTCAATTAAATGAATTTATTTTCCATCCAATGTAGAACCACATTAAGAAAATATTTTTCAAGGATTTTTTTTTAAATTATTATCATTTCAAGGCATCAATCTCTTCATAACCCCTGATATTATTTACCATTGACCACCATTGGTCATATTAACCTTAAAAATGATAAATGGAAAGACTAATATTTTTATTATCTAAACACCCCATAACATTGGATATATTTTCAAGTGATTTAATCCATCATTCATCTACCATTTGGTCATATGATCTACTGAAAGAAGAAGGATGTTGCCTCATAAAATGTTCCACTATAATCATGTTCCTTTGTGGTAGATCTGTTTATTATATTGAATGTATTCCACCTCCATTTATCGGCTATGTCAGCTAAGCCATTACTATCACAAACTATTTAGTTCCAATTTCCACTATTCCAGGTTTCAGGTTCAGAAAGATATCATCTTCTAAGTTCCTTCCTACTTCAGTTTCCCTATTTCTTATATGGAAAACTATTTTGATTAAACATATCTTAGATGAAGAAAAATAGTAATCTTTAAATTCAATTTCATCATAAAAATAAGGTAAAAATCATTTATAGTATTCTATTAACATCATCCTAACCTCTAAAGTTATCTAAACCATCCTCTGATACCAATTATAAGGACCCAACCTTAAACCTTACATAATCTTATAAATTCCTTTAGAATTCACTTATTTACATTCCCAAGGATCATTTTAGTTTAGAGTTTTATAATGTTAGTAAATAATTCACACATATAATCCCAAAAGCATACAAAGTGGGTATTACTAATATAATATACATTTATTCCATAATACAAAAGTTTTTTATGAAAAGCATGAAATATTTTAATGAAAAGTATTCACAACATTCATATTGAATTATACTTTTCTCTTACCTATCCTTAAACCCGGTGAAAGTAATTTTAAAACTCAGTATGAGCATAAATAGACCAGTAATGGATTTAAAATAAGGTGATAAATCATTATTACTTAAATACTTATAAATATATGAACTCATTTTCACAAAGACATACTTATCACCTATAAATTATCATATACTTACTTTGTGAAACATGAGATTTCCATAAAATAAAGAAAAAATAAACAGAACCATAAAGTTATCTTGGGGAATTACTTACTTAATAATTTAACCCTAATGACTACCTTATGATTTTTAACCCTCACAACTACCTTACAATGTAACCCTCACGACTATCTTATGGTGTAACCATCACAATTACAATTGGAGTAACCATACAACTGAAATCCAACTTACATGTACCCAATGAATTGGAGGGAGATATAGTTCCAACCATTCATCATAAAAAATGCACAAGAATGATAACATAATCATATATCATGAATAATTTCATAAAAAATATTTATTTTAAATTTTGTAAAATAGAATTTTAAAAGAGAATTTTTAAAGAAAGGTCTCTTACAAATATCATATAATTAAAGTGAGAATTAATAGAAAGAAAAGAATATGTTTAAAAACTATTAATACACATAATAAAACATAATATAAACAAAATTCATCACACAAATAATCTTAGTACCACATAATTAATGAAGTAAAAGGTTAACCCAAAGAATGGAAATTGGGTTAAAAATTCACTTACCACGGGTTTTTGTTACTTCAATTATGTTCAAATTTTCTGTATAATGGTTAAAATAGTGTTATTAATATTTTTTAGAAATATATTCATGTTTATAACACCTTATATGGTAATTTTATAACATCATTCCACCAATATGATTTTTTTATTTCCATCTTTTAGGGTGCGTGCTTTACATGGTTTCTATAGTTGGTTCGTAATGGATTTTATTGTCGAATGGAAGAGAAAATCCAAAAGTGGAATGGAATGGTATTAATATGTTTAAAGAATATTAAATTATACCATAAATAATTTTGTTTTCATATATTATGTTTAATAATTAGATAAAACATTATTGATATTCATTTAGATCATTTTGGCGGTTCTTCGATAATCAAAAACAGGTTTCATTATATAATTTAATATTATGTATATATGTTAATTACAGAACGTGAAATATGAAATATAATAAAATTTAAAATCTTTTTAAACCAATAAAATGGTTTTATAACAATATTTTAAGGAAGTATTTGAAATTGAAAACACATCATCCACAATGTCAGTAATTCGACACATCAGAGACTATGTTTTTATTTTTAGAATGAGTGGGAGATTAGATTAAGTATGATGATGATTTTTTCCATAAAAATTATATAATTAAAGTATATATATATTATACTAGGGTTTTTATTCATATTGAATAAGGTTAAGTAAAGAGAGTATAATAAAATAAAACAAATTGAAAAGAAAAGAAAATAAAATAAAAGAGGATTTTTACCACTTAATCTCTTCTCCTTGAGATGGACATTGATTTTGGCCATTTAGTGATACCAGTACATATTGGACGTGGGTAAGAGCCTTGGGAAGAGGATTGGGTGGAATTTTGATGATGCTAAAAGATTAAGAGGTGTGAGGTGAATATGAGGTGATATGTGATATTTGTAGTGGAGGTGAGGGTGTTTTCCACTATTTTAATCATTATTTTGTTATTTTTCTCAAGACAGGAAATAGTGTTGGTTATTGTGACTAAAAATAGTAAATATAGAATTTGAGTTTGAACCAAGGGTGATTACATCAAACATGATGTTAGGAATAGTTTATTTAACATATAATGTATATATAATAAAAATTACTGTATTTCACTATTCAGAAAAATTCAAGTATTTCAGAAAAATTCCAAAAATTTACCACAACCATTTTTTGACATATATAATTCAAAAATTAGATCCATTTTTTGAAAAATAATTATATATATTATTAATTTAATTTTTAAATAAAATCATATTTTGATCTAAATATAACAAATTTAAAACTTTAACAAATTTTATAACACCTTGAAAAATTAATCAAGGTCTAATATAATTAAATTATAACCATAAGAAAATAAAAGAGTAATTTATGAATAGATTTTAATAAAATAAATTTTCATTTAAATTATTAAATTAATCATAAAATTGTAATTAAATATTTATGACTTAAAAAATACCAACACTTATAATATGATCATATTGTCACTTATAAGAAGCCTAAATTTTATTTATACTTTAATCGGTGAGGTTACTATTAATTTAGTCATATTAATATTCATAAGGGTGAAGTTTCTATTCATAAGATTCTAGTTACTATTCATAAATTTTTTTTTGATTGTATCAGACTCTAAATATCTTACTTATCACAATTGTGTATATCCGTTTTTTGAAATTAAAATCAATGAAGAAAAAAATTATTTTTAACAGTGAGGTTATAACTATCTCCTTAAAACATAGTACTGTTTCATAGAGACTCAGTGTTGCATTCATTTCATTATATTTTAAATTTATTTGTAAATCCTTGTGGTGTTACACTCCCTTATAAATTTTCCCTAAAACCTCCTTAACTTGAATTCTCCCAATGTAACTTTTCATAGGGTCTAGACCATTACATCAGTTACCTCTTAAAAAATCATCAAAAAAAAAAACATAAAGTATAGAAATGAATATAAGTTTCTGAACAACTATCCCACAAGATACCTCTTAGGGGTCTTGTTACAACTGAAAAAGTACCACCATTTGAACCTCTATATAGCTCAGGATGATAAGTACCATAACCATCACACAAAATGATAACTAGTACATAAACGAGGGAAAAACCTTCCATATCAAGATATTATAAACCTTTTTGAGACATTTAATTTCTCATGTGTTTCTAAAAAATTTCATAATATGATGAATCATGATTAGGAAGGGTCCTTAACCTCTTTATATGATGAAATATTTAACAAAAATCACATTATCAAGGAATTTTTTTCATATCAAAATAAGATTCATACATTACATCATCAAAGCACACAATGTAAAACAAAACTCAAAACAACTCTCAGTACTGGGAATATATCTACATCTCATGCTTCGATGTACTCTCCTCCAAGACACCATGAATAAAGATAACATGAACTTAGGTAATAGTATATCTGCATATAATATTGTCCTCATGATACTAGATATCTAATGATCACTCAACGAATGTCACTTCATCCTCAATATCTATCTCTCCCGAGTCAATGATATGTGAGTCATTGTGAAGATACTAACAGATCTAAAATACATGGAAGGTTTCATAGTTCTTTTCGATTCATTGTGGAATCACCAATCTATATTACACTTCATTAATAAGATCAAGTACCTCAATGTTCCCAAAAAACTAGGGTGATACCTATCTACCCTGACTAAAACTTTTCTACCATATTAGGGTTCAATTTGGATCAATTCATGGAAAAGTAGTATCATAACTTTTGGTTAAGTGATTTTATGGGGTATGATCTTAATCATAGGCACAGAATTCATGAATATAGTAGGGGAACTCTATAATTTAAACAAAATTTTCTATGTAGTCATAGAATACTGGTTGTGAAATAGGTATTTAGGGCCACCTATGATCCAATACAAAGACCTTGATAGCCTTCTAGGCATGTATAGCTGATAATGCTCTAATTAAAAGGTATAAATTTAGGATATGTGTATGTATCATCATTAATATAGGTTTCATTTAAGTAACGTTTACACTATATTCAAGAGTATTTGATTATCTTTGCTAATATATATTAATATGGTCTAAATAATTATTTTATATTCATTATTATAAATAATTAAAATATGGTAGTTTGACAAGCATTTTTCTAAATTAAAGATATGATAGGAAGCTTAATTTTTCCATAGCATGTCATATATAGTTTTACAATTTAAATTTAATATATGATAATTAGTAAATATATAATATAAGTTTAGGAATTAGAAACTCTAATTTAATTTAATATAATAAGTATGTTAATATGTTTCTGAGCTTAAATTTGGTGATTAATTATTGATCAAGATATGGTATTTTGGATATTATCTAGAAAATTGTTCAAAATTATAGTATCTAAATATGTGATACTATGACCTATGTTAAAGTAAATATGTACTATAAAATTTAAATTTAAATACATTATGTAGATAAAAATTCATTTAATTGAGAGTGTACTTGAGTTATGATTTTTCTCCAAAAATTTATGATTTAATGAAATATAGTGATTCATACGTAATATATATTATACTCAGAAATAATTAATGATGCATGATTTTAAATAAATGTAATATGATATACGTGAATTTTTTATTGAAGATGAAATGTCGAAGAATAATAAAATTTATAAGAAACTCATTAATAAAGGAAGTTAAAATATATTTTATATTAATTACTATTCATGATATACTAGGAATGATGTGTAATTTAGTAATAGTTCAATGTTTATTTATGTATAAATAATGAAAGTGAATCATGTTATGAACATGTGTTCAATTAAACAAAAAATTTATGATGCTATTATCATATATATATATATAATGAAAATATTATTCTTATTCCACATTATGGGAAAAATAATTTCAATATTCCATGATTAACCCTTATGAAATGTTTCTTCTAACGCTGGTTAAATATTACATGTTGGATTGATAATAATTTTTTTGATTAGTTATATAATGATGGAATGTTTTCTTTGAGATGAATGTTTTGAATAACTTGGAAATAGATTAATTATCAAATTTTCAATATGTGTGAAATGAATTTATTTGATATAGTCATCGACATACCTGATATAGTATTGATATTATGAAATGAAATGAATTTGGTTGTTGGGGAGTAATGAATTTTATACAAAAATATAATGTGGAAGAAAGTAATGTTGTGTCCATGATGTGGAAAGTATTTTTTTCAGTCGATGGATTGATGGTAGAAAATATGTTTGGTTAAAATATATATATTCTCATTCATTATTTCTTATTCAATAAGATGATGTTATGATTTATGTGAAATTTGTTAACCTATTTTTTGAGGTTTAATCAACAATATGTCATCAAAAGGTCATTGAGAGGTTAGGAATGGAAAAGAGAAAGAAGTGTATTGGGATGAATCATTGATGAAGCTTGAATGTTATAAAGTTATAATTTTCCATAGGGGTGATATATCCATTTTTATGAAAAAATATTGGAAGAGGTTGAAGTTTTTTATAATTTAGTGAAAATACTAGATCAATTCTATTTTTATTTGTTGGATGTGATATTTTAAAAAGTACCTCAAAGATGGTGAAATATAAAATGTGGAAATATGGATGGGATGTATTTAGAAGAGTTTATTGAAATATTCAACAAGGAAATTAAGTATCATATATATATATATGGGTATCTAAAGGAAGGCTCTCAAAAAGATTCAGAATTGGGGATATAGTGTTTGAATCTTTGAGAATAGTTTCTTTGTCATGATTAGTCAGTTTGATTGATTTATAATTAATGAAGAACATCTAGAATAAAATTTTGGGTCTACTTTGTGTCCAAATATTTAAAGATATTTTTTATTCTTTTAGATGAAGTCTTAATAATAGACGAGGAATATAATAGATATCATTGAGAGAGGTTCTCCATGAGAGGTGGTTCAAGTAAAGAACCTTCTTGAGATTCTATAAAGATAAAGATGAATGATATATTTTTTGATTCATGATCTTTATATAATAAGATAGTGAGATGATCTACTGGAGTTTGAGTGTGGATTTGAGCCCTTAGTTTTAGTATATCAAATTTACCTATGTTAGGTGAGTTGATATGTTTTTATTATAATGATATAGGGCATTACTAGTACGAATTCCCTAATTCTTAGTATGCTTCCAAGTCTTATATAGAGTTTTATTTTTATAATATAAAGTGAGTAATGTCCTAGTAAGATCCAACTAATTTTACTAAAACCATATAAAGTATTTTAAACTCCTTAAATCTAAATTTATTATAATATAAATCTATTTTCTCTACACATATATTTTAGGGATATAATTTAAGAAACCTTGTTTAAAATGGTATAAGGATTGTTTTCAATGGATTTTCTATTTTTGAAAACTATTTAAGTGAAGAGAGTAGTTTTTTAATGGTGGTTGGTGTCTTATTTGGGTTTTTTGTGGTAATTTCTTTTATTTCAGAGGTATTTTCCATAGTTAAATGATTCAGGTAATTTTCATTTAGATTTTTGGTATTGTATCATGACTCTTTCCTAGTGAGTGTTTATAGGGAATCTATTCGATTTGTGAGGTATCTTCTTATGGTTGTTAATTTTTATACATTACCATTCAATTTTGGTTTGTATTTTTGATAAAAATAATAATTTGAGTGGTACTTAATTTGATAATCTGGGTTTCATTATTATTAACTAGGGTTTCTCCTTCTTTACTATAGGATTTACCGTGATTCTCAATGTTGATAATTTTTTGAGAGGTATCTGATGTAAGGGCCTAGTTTTTCCCAAATCCTTTATTTTTCATAGTTTCAAGTTTGGAATAAGTTTTAAGAAGTATTTTGGTAGTCTTATGGTGAGGGATATATTTATATTCATTACTCCAAGATTATATCATACTTTATGAGAGATATGAGAATTATCTATTACAAAACATGACTTAACTAGTGATGTTCCCTTATGTTTCAATTCTGAGAAAAAGGTAAAAACATTACCCATTTTTAAGGAAAAAATAATACATATAGGGTTTTAATAAAGTCATAAACCTTATATATTGCTTAAAAATATTATATACTGATATAAAACCTTACATATGTATAAAAACATTATATATTGATAAATAACCTTATATATAGATATTTTTACATATATAAATCCCTATGTTTAGGGAAATTTCTCATATATAAAATAAAAATATTATTACTGATATTTTTTAATGTGTAAAACCTTATGTATGGGAAAAATATTATATATGAAATGAATATCTTAGGTATTAGAAGAATTTGATATGTATTTTTTATATCAAAGGAAAATATATTATGTATTAAAATATATAATACATGTATTTTGTTAAAGGTAAATATGTTACGTATCATAGATATATATTACATATCAATTAAATATATTATATATGGTATTTAATATATATGAAATATATTTATATCCTTTGAGAATATTATATATCATGATAAATCATTTTATATTTACTAAAGTATTATAATTTAGGATTATATCACATTTTATGATTGATAATGGAATTATCAATAATAATATTGTAATATTTGGTGATATATTCCACCCTATCATATTTTACTATATATTAACTTTATCACTACGTGATATATAATAAGATTTTTAAGGTATAAAAAATTTAATAACATGGTGATAATTAATGTGTCTTGTTCTTATTAAACTATATCATCATGATATTATACTCTACCATATCAAAATTAAAATGGGGTGTTTGACTAAATTTTAAATAGGTGAAGATCCTGATTCCATGCATCTATTTTTTTATAAATTTAGGTGCCCTTGAGATAATTACTCCCCTCATTTTTATATCTTATTGGGATGGTGAAAACATAGTTAATTCTTAGTTTTGTAAAATATTTATTGCTGGATTGGTGATGGATGTGATGTAGTATATTTTTGGATGCTTCATTAGTGCATATTTTTTCTTCCACATTATGGAATTTAAAAACTTCATTAAGGTAGGTTATTTCCAAACCATTGATTCTATCTTCTAGAATAATATATTTGTTTGTCATGTTTTGTATTCTTTTAAACTTACCCTATTAATCCTTTCTTATCTTAGTTTATATAACCTTAAAACCCATCAACTGTAATTTTTTACCATCATCCCTTCAATTAGAATCTTTGCTAGAATTACCTTAATGTTAAGGTAACTTTTCTAAACCACTACAACATTTGTTATCCTTACCCTATTATAGAAATCCGGATAAAATAATATATTCCAGATCACTCAATGGGATTGATGGTGATGGTTTATTCATAGATAGGATATTCTATTTATTTATTCATTTATATTAACATACCATTTTCTCAATTATAGTGTTCTAGGTTTTCATAAAAGGGAAGGTGTTATTTTATATATTGTTTCTTCATATATTAAAATATTCTCTTAGGACTAGTTGACACATCTGTCACAGGGTGAAACAAAAATTTATTTATAACCCCAGGTTATAATAAATATAGTATAGTGGAACACTTGGGGTTACCTCTAGATACAGGTGTAAGAAATTAAATGTCACTCATTGGTTATAAAATATGTGGTTTTTCCCTTGATTTCGAAAGGTAATTTAAAGGGCATAAAGTAATTGATTAGAATCAAGATGGTGAAAGGTGATTGCTTTATGTTTTGATATTTGATTTTAAATCTATCATCATTTTAAAAAATAGTTCCACTCACCTTCTTATTAATTGTTAAGTGAAAGAATCATAAATTGATTCATCAGTCACCCAAAGTTGATGGTTGTTGTAAAGAATCACACTATAGTGATTACTAATTTGTTATTTTCTCTTACTGTGTGTATGAAATGTATCTATGATACTGAAATTGTATAATACTAATCAATTACCCAAGGAAGTCTCAATTAGGTCTTATTTCTCATAAGAAATCAAATATCTATTTATTTCTCTTCACTGATGTGAAAACAAACACTAGAACCATAACACTCATCTTAGCCTATTCAATTATATATAAGATAAACTATGTGGATGGAGAATATATACTATCAAATAAGGTATTAAGTAGTGAAAAAGTAAAAATTTTTAAAAACAAACACATAAAATGAATTAAACAACTAATAAATACTAAAATCAATAAATAGAATAGAATTTCACTCATTAAGTGTCATAATCTAGATTCACAATCATGTATTATCTCCTTCCCTAATCACAAAATGGTTTTATCCCTCCATGTGAGGGATACCAATAGTAAGAGGATAAGTTGTAGTTATATACATAAAAAAAGAAGATAATGAAATTATTGAAAATAATTAAAAGAAATAAAATTAGAATTTCCCCCTTCCCCCTGACCTCTTATACTTTTTAAATCTTCTTACTTCCCTCCATCTCCAGTTAGTAAAAATGAGATACCCCTAGTTTGAGGCACACCCCAGTTTGACATTTATCCTTTCATTTTTTGGTTTTTTAGGTCAGATCACCAATTATGTTGGATGATGAATGAGAGCAGAAGATAGAATACAGTTAAATAAATTGAGTCATGCTGTGAATGGTTATTTATGTTCTGAATAATTTCTTGGAAATATGGATACTATAATTGATTCATGATGTGAATTTTTATTTATGATGTGAATATTTTCTTAGAAGTTTTCATGAATTATTTTTTGGGTGTTAACAGGTTCCATAGATTTTATGTGAATAAATATGAATTTTAGTGTATGTTGATTACTTAATGTTTTATAATGAGAACATGTATTTCATTCCAAGAATTTAGCTGGTTTTAGATACCCCTTTTATTTTCAAAACCCTTTGAATTATCCTTGGTAAACATATATTCCTTTTAAATCTAGGGTTCTCTCTTAGATATTTTTTGGTGAATATATCATTCCAGATTCTAATTTTGGAAAATCATTTAGCGTTGGATGTTGGAATTCAAAGGTAAATGGTATAGAGAGTCCAAATTAGTGAGATAATGTGAATATTCCTCATGTAAATCATATTTGAGGTAGGTAGATTTATCTTCTTTCTACTTTATCTAGAACATAAAGGATATTTTTTTCTAAAATAATTTATTCATACTTTGAAATGATATTATCATATAGAAAATATTCTAGATTGGGGATTCACTTTTTTATTCATGAAAATATTGTTATGGGTGACCCCTAGAAGGTGATTTATTGATTGAAAAATGTTTTTTCTAAAACAAATAATATTTTTGATATGTGAATTTGGAAAAATAATATTTTTTTTGTGTGTTAATATTTTTATTATAAAAGGAATTGTTGGTAAAAACTTGGTGTTTGGTTTCATAATTGGGGAATAAGAGGATATATAACAA
This sequence comes from Viscum album, assembly GCA_963277665.1. Taxonomy (NCBI): domain Eukaryota; kingdom Viridiplantae; phylum Streptophyta; class Magnoliopsida; order Santalales; family Viscaceae; genus Viscum; species Viscum album. The sequence goes on along the minus strand of OY728164.1, from coordinate 912,333,545 downwards.
AGTGATTAATTGGTGAAGATGGGTATTTTCTCATGAGTAAGGTAGGCATAATTTAACATGTATGTGTGTTCTAGTGTGAGAACATTTATTGAATTTTCTAATTGATTTAGAAATAATTATATCTATTACCTATGAGAATTATATTTGATTTGAACTACCATTGAATTTATTCCTTTCTGTTTTATATAAAATATGAAATTGTTTCAATTGTATCTGAATTTTGGATAAAATATTATATAAAAACTATGAGATTACCCAAATATGGTTTTAGGGGATTGTGGGAAAAGTCACTTATTTTTTTCCTACAAGGTATAATTACTCACCCCAACCTATGCACTTTGGTTCATATACAAAAAGTTTTTTATTTGATATTGTAAAGGGGAAAATCTCATATTTCACTAGTAGTTATTCTTGATGTAGTTTTATTTAATGTTTAAGATTGATCTCAGAATTTGGTTTTGTTCTAGGATTTTGGAGCAGTGCCACCTTAGTGGCCGAGTCATGCTTTATTTTTGGAGTTTTAGTTGTTATTGACTTATAATTTACATAGTTACTCTAATTTTTTTTCCTATTATACTTTGAATTGTTGGTTTCACTCATGAATCATTTATATTGTTGTCTTGGAACTTTACATTATATGTTTATAAGATTGGGTTTTGTTTATGTGTAAAAAGGTTAAACCATTCAAACTTTTTCATATTAAACAATTGATTTTTATTTTCACCATTGGGTGTTTAGGGAATGTCACCTATGGTCAGTGGAAACGTAGGTCTTTCCAATCCAATGGTTAGGGTTGGGTTTTTAGACAAACCCTATGAGATACTTGTTCTTTTAAATTTTTTATGTATCCCCATTCCCCAATGTATACCTTAAAAATTGGCAAGTTCAAATCTAAAAAAATTCACATATATGTGTTTCTATTTCTATTTATGGTTAAAATATTATATATGCAGTTTTATTTATAATATAATTCATATGGTTGACTATTATTAGCCTACATTCATGATGATGGGGCATTTTAGTGCTTTAAGTTACAACACATACTATCCTATCAAAATCTCATCTTATATCACAAGAATTTGTAAGTCACATAAAAATCATCAAAAAATCATACATTTCACATGGTAATCTCCTACCTTTATGAAATATTATTCAAGTATTTATGCCCTAAAAAGTCTAATACTAATTAATTTTTATATAAATTTATCTTATATATCCAAAAATTCATTTTACAAATCCATATATAATTTATACATAGCCAATATTTTCTCTTATAAAGTCATAGAATATTTATAAAAAAACTGGAATCTATCTTACAAAAATGATATACATCATTAATAGATGATAATCATTTATTAAAAATTTTAAAAATATCTCTTTTAATGTTAATTTTCTAAATTTTCAATCCCAAAGTTAAACACAACTTTTCTTTCATAGGGAACAATTCCCGACCATTTCAAATTTCCTTCTCCTTTAGAAATATTCTTTCCAACTAAGTTGGACATATCCAAATTATTATCAAAATCTATAAATAGGTTTATCAAGCTTCAAAATAAAACAGGTAAATTTCAATATAAATCCATTCATTTTGTTTCATGAGTCAATTAAATCCATTAAAACCAAAATTTTTCAATATAATGAAATATTTATCAATTACAATTAAATCATGATTTAATTCCAAAACTACCTAAAAATTTATGAATTAATGATTGTGAAGGTATAATATGTTTTTAATGTTAATAAAATAAAATTTATTTTTTATACATTTCAATTACCCACACTTTATCCTTTGATTCCAAGAAAATTGAATATTGAAATCATTACCCAATAAAAACTAAAAAAACTAAAAACATGAGTTACCATTTTAATATACTAGGAACTCAAACATATCATAATTATAAAATTTTATCAATTATATTTCTCATAGGTAGTACATTAAATTCATTTCCACGAGTTCTATACCCCCATTCTTACATTTTTCTATATCCCTTGTAACATTTCATTCAACACTCAAGTATGAATTTAATTTTTTTTTCTAATTATAAGATTATACAAGGGACACCATAGGATATATAAATTTCTTTATCCCCACCAATTGATAAAAGTAATAGTGCTTGTCATGAATAATTCTTAATGTTTTCCTGTTGCTTAATGGTAGTTATTTTCTAATGTAATAAATATATATGAAAAAAAATGTTTTTTGGCACAATTTTTAAGCATAATTAAAGATTCATAGTTTCCCCCTTGAATAGTGGAATATTTACAACCTAAGATAAACATGTACCTCCAAAATCAAATTGTGAGTACAACATGTTTTCCAAACCTCAATAATTATAATAGTAATATTGTTTCTTCACTATTACCCTTTATTATTGAAGTTCCATTTTTATCTTAAATAGATTCTTGAATTTGATGCAGAATTTATTTTTTTAGAGATAGAGAGTTATATTTTTGTCTTAAAATAGTGTTTTAATTCTATCCATAATATTAATATAATTTTATCCATCCTTACATCTTTCAATCATGAAATTTATCCCACCTAGAATTGGTATTTTTTACTTTTCATATTGTGTATATTTCTCTAAAACATATTGAAATATCACATCTTCTCTCCTCCTATATGTGAGCATAACTATGATGCCTTCATTCATTTCAAAATAAAGGTAGTTTGGGATTTTGGGTTTATAATATAGCTTCCTATCAAGGTAATTCATATATTCTAGGGAATATAAAGAATAAATCTCGTTTTAGTTTAGAAATATGGGTTCATTATAAAAGGGAATTTTAATTAAAAATAATATATCAATAATTTATAACACAAGGTCCCAAATGCTCGAAGGATTTGAGTATATTACTTGGTAAAATATGGGGTTTCAAGTATATATTAGTTCCCTCCATTTTTTTTGAATTGTAACATAAGTGTACTTTCCATAAATTTCCCACACATTGAATTTGAAAACACATTCATTTCAGTATTCCTCTAAGTTGAGTTCATTTGTCAAATAAATTTCTCACCATTGAAATAAGTTAATTTTTTAATGTATTAAATTTGATCTCAAATGGTTTTATAACACACTATAAATGAAAAAAACACATAAATTGATAGAAAATGAAAAATAAAATCTATTTTTTTAAAAATTCTAAAACTAAAAAGGTTTTGGTAATACCCAAAGGCTTTAGAATATATATTCCTTTAAATTAATAATATGTTTAATAAATTGTGTTACATGAAACAAAAAACTATAGAAAAATATTATATATTTTATTACAATTAAATATAAAAATTATACATTAATAGAATACAATATCATTAAAAAAATTAGAAGAAGAGTAAAGACTCAGGTAAATAAAAATATAATAATAATTATTTTTTATTTCAAGTTTTAAAATACCAATTTATTTATTAAATTTCATAATTATGAGTTAAATACTTAACATTATGTTATTTAAAAACAATTAATGGTAAAAACATAATATTTTCAAATTGATTTTTCTTAAATTTTTATGAATTTTATCTTAATAAATTTAATTTATCACTTTTACAAAATATTTATAAAGATATGTAATATCTCAATTTATAATCTAATAGATTAACACTCATTTAATTATTAATTTATTTAAAATAAAAGTATGAACACTTAATGTTTGAAAATTCATTTTTTTCTATAAAATCAGTATTTATTTATATATTTTATTTCCATTTAAAAGTTAAATTTATTATTATTTTACTTTGAAATAGGTAAAATTATATTAATTTTTAAATTTTTCATTTCAAAATTATCTTAGGTTTAATTTTGAGGATTTATTTAAAATGGTTGATTTTTAGGTATAATAGTGAAAAATAATTTTTTTTAACAATATAGTAGTGTTTATGAATAAATAAAATTGTGATAATGAATTAAAGAGTTATTAAAATATTCCTAATAAAAAATATATTTAAGGAGTAAAATTGGTCTTTTAAAAAAATTACTATGTTAAATTTAGAAACCTCAGGTTTAACATTCAGAAATATGAGTAATATTTTATTATAAGAAAAACTACTTTCTCTCGTTTAATATAAATTATGTTCTAAAATGGTGGAATTAGTTTTTGTATTGATTTTAGGTCTGAATAACTCTTATTTTTTAAATAATAATCTATTTAATGTCATGTATATAAAAAACATCCATAATTTTATCTTAAACTCATTTTCATGCTTAAAAATGTATTTTTACATTTTTTAAATATGTTATAAATTTTTTATATTAATATTAATTTGTATCAGTTTAAGAATATTTATCTAATAAAATTGATTTTTTATTTTTAAATAGTGTGTAAAAATTATTTAATAATAAATATTTTATTTTTGGTCTTCAAAATAAATTACTTAGGTAAAAATTTAGCAACCAAGGTAAAAGATATAATTGTAAAAATGATAAATCAAAGCTTAAAAGGCCTATTTTTTAAAAAATGTCTCAAAATTAATTCATGAGGGGTTTATCTAAATTAAAATATAACAATATTCATCATTTTTCACATTTTATCCACTTTCCATGTTGAAAATAATTTCTTTCTATATTATGAAATTATATTTTGAAAACATATTTCCCATAACTTATAAAAGCATCCTTCCACCACCCCCTAAAATCCACTCTAAAAATTTTAATTACTATTAAATAGATATAACTTTTAAATCTTGTAGAATAATATTCCATGTTTACAACCCTCTAGTGAAATTAAGTTTCCTTAAGTCCTCTATTTTCTTGAAATCTTCAAAGATAAAGTTCAAGTTCTCAATGTGAGTATTATCTACTACCCTACTTTTCTATCTTTATATTTATCTATATTTGTCCTACAATACTATCTTAACCATTATAAAATAAGTAAATATATATTATTTATAAAATGAAATATTTTTATGTTAAGTTAATAACCATCATATATATTTTCTCCTTAAAAAAATGAAAACATCGTTCTTGCTACGTATGGACTACAACCTCCATGAATGGCATGTTTCATTTTTCTTCCCCAACTTATATGGATAATTATAAAATTGATTTTATGGATAAATATGATATTTATAAATCATTAATATTCTAAAAAGATAAACAATTTCCTACCTTTCGTATGTTCTATGGAAAATGAAAGCATCGTTTGTGTGTATGTGTAGACTACAACATACACACAACAATGTATTTTTTCTTCAATACATTATATGTATATTTATAAAAATTTATTTAATGATAAAAAATGATAGTTACAAAATTATTATCTTTATTCAAGTTTTTATATTAATATTTATCTTCTAATAATTATACCACCTTTTGTTCATAAGAAATTTCCAAAACATGATCATTATAAATTTTATCTTTACAAGTATTAAATAATACTCTCATAAGATGAAATTTTAGGTTTATAAATCAATATAAAACATCAATTATAGTTCCTTAAATAATATATGAATTATTAAATTAGTATCAAAAGAACAAGTATCAGTATCTCTATTACAAACTCATATGAAACAAACAAAATTACTATCATCCAATAATGAAAATAAATTATAAATAACAAATTTATGTGTAATGAATGATTATTAATATATAGTATAAAAGTAAAAATATTTGATAAAGGTTATTTAATAGGTTATAAAAATTACTATGTTTAATATATAGGATGTTTGAGCCCATTAAACTAAGTGGTTATACAAGGTAAGGGGTTTTTGTCTCAATTTCCACTCCTTGAGACTTATTTCATACTACAAACAACATTTTATTTCAAATGGGGTAATTATTTACCTAAAATAGTCCATTTTCATTATTAAATATTATTTTATAATATTTTTATGTTTATATAATTATCCCTCCATCATATTATTTTTATTAAAAAGTTACCAAAGTGGTAAGGGGCTTCTTGTCTCAATTTTCATTATTTGAGACTTATGTAATATCCACCATTTGTTTTATTTTGTGTGGTGTATATATTTCCCATGGATATATTTTACAATAAATTTTAGATAAATGAAGGGATTTCAGATCCATATGTAGTTATATCCTTCAAGGGATTTTGGTTTAATGGTTACCAAAAATGTATGGGGTTCTTCACAAATCTTATTTTAAAATTGATATTTATTTTGAATGATAATTCATATAGGGAATTTATATATTTTTTCTCTATAAACCCCCAATAATTTTTTTTCCAATTTTTATTCATTTTTTAGATTGTATTTCACTATTTCAATTCTCATGGATTATAAATTACTTGATGTGATACTCTTAAGTGAAGCCAACCCCATGTCTCTATTTTTCCAAGAATATTTTTCACCAATTTCCATATTCATTAGAAAATTTTATAAGAATATTTATCTATGATTTAATAATTTATTGAGGTAATTTTATAAAAATATTAATTTCTATATAAAATAGTTAATGAAATATTTTAAAGTTTTCCATAAGGATAATTTGGTTAAAAATTATGAAAATAATTTATTTTTAATGTTTTCCATGAAAATGACATTTTTGCCTTTATATCCATTATTATTCATGAATACTACTTTATAAATTTTTTATGGTTTGAAATAATATTTTCTATTAATTTTTTAAAACTTATTTAGGATGAATATTTTTATTTACCCTTATTTTTCAAAGGGATTTAACTATTGTTATAAATAAATATATTTTAAAACATAAAAATATAATTTCATCATACAATCATATTTTTTTCTTATAGTCCACTATATATTTGGATTGACCTATTAATATTTTCAAGTATCCTTTTAATAATTATTTTTTAAATACTCATATAACTACATGTTTTTATGACAATGTAAAGAAATGTTTTATAAAACTATTCTTACTGTTTCACCTCTTTTATCCTTCTTATCAATAAGGAACCTATTTGATATGAAGTTTTATTTCACTGAACACCTTTTAATTACTATAAAAATACAATCATTTTTAGTGATATAATTTTGTGTATAAACTAATTAAATCCTTGATTTCAATTTTTGTGATACCATTTGAAAATATTAAAAAAATAATTCTCATTCCATGGTTTCTTTATGATATATGATTGAAAATGGTATTTATTCTAATTTTTAAATCTGATTTCGAAAATGATTCTAAAAATTTGTTTTTCATATATGTCAACATAATTTATTTTTTCTTATTCTCATCTGAGGATATGTTCATATCTTTCATGACTATACCCAATATGGTGCTCGATATGCAACTACCCCAAGCCCTCATCCATAGGCTAGAGGGTGGTGACAAGCGCTGAAGGAATAACTAACTCAGGGAGGAATTTTCCTAAGTACATATACATGTACATACAACAAAATAAATAAAAAAGTGTAGAGGTAATGAAAATAATAGATGAAAAACTACTATAAATAAACCAAACATGTATGTACCTCTAAAAAATAGAAAGTTTGGTAGTGTATACTGAAAAAATGGAAAAAATACATGTCCTACTAGAAAGGTGCCCCAGCCTGACAGAAAATTGAAAAAGGTAAAATAGATGAGGGATCCCACCTCATGGATACCATGCTACAACCACTGTGTATAGTCCAATAATCCCATATCCATAAGATCCTTTGAAGTCATTGTCAATCTGTCTATCGTTCTCATAAGACACACCATATGTGGGAAAAACCCATGTAGGGGTGAGTATAAACATACCCAGTAGGATGACCTACAAGTTGAAGAAGATCAATATGGGAAAGAATAGTAGGGAAAGATAAAATATTCACAAGGTTTAGTGAAATAGTATATCTTATATCAACAATATTGAAAGAAATATCGTCCAAGAATAAGGGAATAAACAAGGTGAGTAGATGGACTACCCATTTTTCCTTTTCCACCTATAGAAAGAGATTAGACTCATCCAACAATAAAAAGATAGACATGGAAAGAATGTAGCATACCCCATGTGTCTTCACCTCCCCTAGATGGAGAGAAACCAATCCCAATGTGTGGGTACTGAATAAGGATATAAATAAATAAATAAATAAATATATATATACTCAGTCAAAGAAACCCAAATGATAGAGTATGAGATCTACATACCATAGCTCAACCTAAGAATAAGAGTATCAAACAATTACAAAATAAGTATAACAATAATTCCCAAAAACTCATGCATTATATCTAAACACAAAAGTCTAATGGACTCAATCACCACACCTTGATACTATCTTCTTTATGTAGCAATGACTCACCCGTATGGTTTTGGGTTGCGTTAAAAGAACAAGTCTTGGTGGGAAAGGGTCCCTCTTTCTTGTGAGTCCAATGGTATGACAAACAATATATCATCACCATGACACATATTCTAGAGGAAAAAAGTTTTAGGTAAGAATCCCATGCCCTGTTATGATAGGAGGGTTGCACTATGATAATCACTGAAGAAGTCTACTGCATAGCCTGACTGGTGGGTAACACTCGAGAATGTCCTTGGGGAACTCCACTACTAAGCCATGATAGTGGGTTACACCTAGATTGTCATTAGGGAACTCCACTTCCTATCCCTAATCAAGAGTTACACCTAGAAGATGTCATTAGGGATGTCTACTACCCTTCTCTATTGTAGGGTTATAACCAAAAAGTCGAATCCTTAGGGAACTCCACTGCCCAGCCTTGCTGGAGGGTAAGCCTAATAATATCATCAGGGAACTCCCCTACCTAGCTTTACTGGATGATAAACCTAGTACTCTCATTGGGTAACTCCACTATGTATCCATTCTAGAAGGTTAAACCTTGAAATCTCTGGTGATTCTGTATAATCACTGTCGTCATCGGGTATTGCCTTAGTGCACAATTCCTGAATAATTCAACATCATTTCTCAAAATCCACAACCAAGGGCACTATCATGTTATACATAGAGAAAAACTCACATTAGGCTACTAGTTTCTAAAATATGAGTCAAATGAAGAAGATACATAACTTTAATGTTTCCTCAAAAAGAGGTACAATGAATTTCAGGGACCCACACGACATGTAGTCCTACTATAATGCATGGCCATGTCCTCTCTAGAATATGGCTTATTGTCCATGTAGCACTACATAGTGAGTAAGAATCCTATATGATGTGTCTCATCCAATGCTTCGATGAATGCATGAGGTTCATCTCCTGCCTGAGGGAAAAAATGTAATTTCACTGATATGCCTCTTCAAATAGCCCCATATGGCCAAAAAAAATCACATTGTTGTGATCCTCATAGAAAAACACTCAGTATAGACTATTCACATTCCATAATCAGTTACCTGGTGAAGAAGTTGCATTTCACTGCATCCTGCACGAACGGTGCTTCATGGGTCCGATCCATGAGAAAAAAATTAAATACCCCAAATTGGTCTTGAAACATCCAACTTAATTTTAGGGTCTCAGTGTCGTACATAGTTTATGATTCTGACACCGTATGAGGGAGATATTTCGGATACAAGATCCTGCAATAATAACAATTTTATTATTATTGGGTGTCTCGTTGACCCGAGACACGATCCCAAAAAAGTTATCTAGCATCAGTCTTAAAACAATCATCTCAATGTCACGGTCATGCTGCTGCTAACAATTCATCTAACTAGAGACATAAAATTTATGACTGAATTTGTGATTGACATCCAAAATAAATGATAAAAATATTTTATATTATTAGTATATATTATTATTATTTTTTAAAAACCACATCAAACTCCATGATGGGTGCTCTCCAAAGGTGTAAAACACTCTCCCTTCATGTACACCTCATTATTTGTTTTAGTTTTCTCTTTTTTTCAACATTATTAATATTATACTAATATAATATTAAACCAGGAAAAAAATTCCCCCTTTATCCACTGTAGACATTGATCCCCACACCCTTCCTTGAATCTCTTCAATTATTACAATTAAATCATCATTAATAATAATAATAAGAACAAAAACAACAACAACAACAAAAACAACAACAATAATAATAATAATGAATGAACATGACTTCCTCAAATAAATTAATTTCATTTAATCATCCATGTCATTATCATTAATTCCAACCAATTTAATTCCATTAAATAGATAATTAATTTAAAAAACCCACATTATTTTATTGACTCATAACTATTATTATTATCAATATTAATTATTAAATCCCACCATGTTGATTAAATCCAAACACCTCATCAGATATCCAAGCCTAAACACTGCCATGTTAACATCAATTAGCGTCCACTAGAAGATTATGCACATGCCCTTCGCTAAGAGTTGATCCCGTCACACAACATGTCATCACCGTATGTCAACCAAAGAAACAGAGATTATAAAAACTATCCCTAATCAACTCTGATCATAACCACACACCTACTGTGCTGATATGATCCATTCACCAAACACTACCTACTTGCTTATCAATATTTTCGCAAACCATTGATCCATATATCATTTGTGTGACCGCAATGAATTCAAGGGTTTTCCTGCATTTGAACCCACCGAAGAAAAGTCGAATCATGAACCCGTGGTCCAACATTAAAGAATGTGAATAGTGGTAGAGGGACAAACACCAATAACAAAGGTGATAAGCATCATTGGAAAAGTTTTCTTGGCCATCAAATTCATAGCGGGGAAATCGGGGTGAGAAACATGACATACCATAAAATAAATTGATAGTATAATTTATTTCGATACATGGGCTTATGAAAAGTTCAAATTAACAGAGATAAAAGAGAGGAATTCAGTCATTCTCAATATTTTAATTATAAGTGAGGAAAACCACATATAATATATCCTACCTTAGTTTTGGATCTATCTCTGATAAAGCACGCGTTCACCATTGATTTGAGAGGATTAGTTGCATTCGCTACATCTTGATACACTCGATCTTGGAGTTTCATCGTCATTCAATTTGATTCAACAACGGAAAGAAGGAGGGGCAAGTTCGACATTGATTTTAAGGTTATGAAACCAACCATAGAAAAAATTTCATAACAATATATTTATAACGATTTTATTTTAGGTTAAATGAATGAATAAATGAATGAATTAATTAATTAAACCCACTTAATGCAAAACCATCAAGTGAGGGGTCCAAAAATCCCACACTAACTTATTTTATGTCATTCCTAGGGTAAACACCACATTACATACTCAACTGTAGTCTCATATTTTAATCAAATCAACCATTTAATATTTATCCCATTTTCATTAAGGTATAATGCATGAAAAATATAAAATATATTTACTATTTTTATAAAATTAATTCTAGGAACACCGTGACTCAAAATCACATGACTTATCAGTGACTAGCTCCTGAAATATATTTAGAAATATTTTAAATTCTTAAGAAGAAGAAATTGTCTCTCTACATCAATCCCTCCTTCAAGATTTTTATCCCGAAAAAGAAAAACTAGGAAAACAACTCGGGATAATAAGCCCGCATCAGGATCTCCCACTCCCTAGAACTATTTTAAACATTACCTTACTTCTACAACCTGCGGACTAATGGGATGGTCCATCCTTGAATGGTCTTCTCATGTCGATCCTCAATTTCCACCGGGTGATCTGTAATGGTGGTTCCATCCTCGATTTCTAGCTCACACCATTAAATGACATGTGTGGGGTCATACACATCTCTACCTATCTATGACACATGAAAGACGTCTTGCACCCACTCTAGCTATGGGGGTAGGAAGAGGTGGTATACATCCTTGTCAAACCTATGCATTGTCTCAAATGGCCTGTTGAACCTCATGGATATCTTCCCTCCCCAAAAAAACCTCCATAACACTCATCATAAGGACACTTGCATGAAAATGTGGTCTCTTTGATCGAACTCTAAGGGCCTATGATAGTGATGTCTGTAAGATTTATATATACTCTAGGCCATCCTCATTCACTCTTGGATGACCTACACTTTCTCTATTATTTACTTCACCAACTCTAGGCCTATAATAGGTGACTCACCAAACTCTATCCAATATAAGGGTTACCTATATGGTCTCTCATATAGGGCCTAAAAAGGTTCCATTCTACCTGCAGAGTGGTAGCTGTTGTTTTTCACAAACTCTACCAAGGGTAGGTGATCTTACTAGCTCCATCCAAAGTCTACCACGCAAGACCTCAACATATCCTCTAACACTTGGATAGCGTGCTAGACCTATCCATCAGTCTGAGGGTGAAAGGATATACTCATCCATATCGGGGTCCTGAATTCCTCATAAAGGCTTCTCCCTAACTGTGACATAAACCAGACATCATAATCAGAGACAATCATCGAGGGTTACCCATGAAGGAGAATGATCTCCCATACATACAACTACCCCAAACTCTTCACCAAAATATTCTCCATGATAGTAAGGAAGTGCACCGACTTCTTTATTCGATCAAAAATCACCAAGATGGTGTCACAACCCTTAATTGTGCACAGAAACCTTTTGATTAAGTCCATGGATATGTCATCCCATTTCCACCCCAAAATATAAAGGGGCTGCAATAAACATACCAAAATGTGGTGCTCATCCTCCACCTATTGACAATTATGGAATTGAGAGGTGAACTCAAAAATTATTCATCTAATTCTAGCCCAGCAAAATAGTTTCTGAAGATCTCTGTAGATTATCCCCACACTGGGATGTATAAACAAGGGAGAAGTGTAGAAATCCTCATCACCTCCTCCCATATCCTGACTGTAACCAATATTCACCTCTAGAACAAGATGATGTGATTTAATCCTTCATAATATCCATATAGTGATTCTACAATGGATATCTGGTCATGAAAACACTCATAGTGGATGTATCCTAGGTGAAACTCTCTCACATGCTCGAGATACCAAGGATTCAAAACCATCAACTAAATAAAAGATGCATCCTCCTGCTCCACTAGGGTCAGCTGTAGGGAAGATTACTACTCTGAAGCTTCCTACACCAGTTGAGACTGATACATCCTACTAAGGTAACATGCTACAATGTTTTCCTTCCCTGGAGTATAGACTATCTCAAATTCATAGTCCTACATAAACTCCAACTAGTGCTGTTATCTTTGGTTCAGGTCTCTATGTGGAGTCCTTGCTCAAACTTCTATACTCATAAGTAGCCATCTCATATCATGTGAAGTGAGTAGTGCATAAGTTCTATAAACCTTTCCTCATACCCATCCACCATCATCCATATCCCATGAATCTCTATAATATTCTGGATCCAAACTAAGCATAATTAGAGGAGTAGTACTACTCATAGAATAGTAACTGAAAGTCTTCCTATGAGAGTGTTGAATCATTGTGCATCTACATAATGAGGCTCCACCAATTCCCAACTACTCTATGGAAAATTATAGCTTCTAGTTCTATCTTCTGATCTGCTATGGTCACAATAAGCCAAAAGATAATGACCACTAAACATATCCAGTCCTCTACTACCTAAGGATTTGGACTCTCACAGAACCTCATGGGTCTTTGACATTGGAACTCATGGAGTGCACTAAACCTACAAAAATTATCATCTGCTCAATTGTGATGATATGATTCTAAATAGGTGGAGGTGCTACTACCTATCCACCTTGAGGAAGGGGGATCATTGGATGAACCCTAAAAAGAGGCCTCATCACTCATAGGGTTCTCATCATGAACCAGAGCCAGTATCCTAACTAGCTGTCATCGTAGAGGCATCCAGATAGTTATCAAGGAGTACTAAAGTCAGATGAGTATATATATATATATATATATATATATACTAAAAAATGGAGAGTTGAGTCAAGAAGGATAGTAAAATAATCAATCCTCTACGATGAATGTACCATTAATCCTTGTAAAAAATGTCTCAGCATGCTGAGTTGACAAGCAGGGTATCAAGGTCATAGTGAATCGATACGTCGATCGTCCATACCAACACAGGACTCCCAGAACAAATTTACACACTCGAGACACTTTGAAACTATCTCCCTAAACCCCACCAATCCATATTAATGGAATACATCCGAAAACCATCCCTAGGAATGATCTTTCTATGATACCAATCTCTTACAACCTGGACCATGATGGGGATCAAGTCGTAAATACCCTTAGCCCGCCTCTATAGGTGAGGGGTTGGAAACAAGTGCTTAAGGTACAAATAAATCAAGGAGGTCTTTAACTAAGAACCTATACATGTACACACAACCAATTTAATGAAAAAGTGCATAAGGAAAGAAAATAAAAGAGACAACACTACTATAAATAAACCAAACATGCATGGACCTCTAAATAATACAAAGTAAAATTTCATAAAATGAAAAGAAAAGAGAAAAAGTATATGTACAACTAGAAAGGTGCGCCAACTTGACTTAAAAAATGAAAAAGGTAAAACTACTAAGAGATCCTAGCTCCTAGATCCCAAGATACGACCACCATATGAGGTCCAAGAATCCCATATCCCAAAGATCCTCTTAAGTCATGGTCAACCTGTCTATCGTCTACATAAGAAAAAAATTTCAGGCAAAGTCCATTCATGGGTGAGTATAAACATACCTAGTAGGATGCCCTGAAATCTAAAGGTGGAGAAGTAAGATAAAAAAATAAGGGATCGATAACAGATGCACAAGGTGAAGTGAAAGAGTATAGCTCAACCCAACAAGAGTGAAAGTAATCTCATATAAGAACAAGGGGATATACATGGTGAGTAGATAATCTACCCATAGAGCCTTTTACACCTATAGCAGGAGGGTAGAATCATCCAACCATGAGAAGATAGATAAAAAAATTAGGTGGCATACCCTGCACATATTCTCCTCCCCTTGAAGGAGAGTAACAAAACATAAAGAGTGGATACTAAAGAAGGATATATATATATATATTTTCAGTCAAAGAAACCCAAATGAGAGAGTAGAGTATATTCATCTCACAACACAACTCAAGAAAAAGATTATCCAAAATTTCCAAAATAAGTCCATGAAATATTCCCAACATCTGAGATATTGTCTCTGAACACATAAGTCTATGGAAATCAATCCCCACACTATGATACTATCTGCTTTTGGTAGTATTAAATCACTTGCATGGTTTTATACCATGTCACAAGAATGTGTCTTAGTGGGCAAAGTGTACCTATTTATTGTGAATATAAAGGGAATTTAAACCACATCTTCTCACTATGCCACACAGTCGAGGGGCTACATTTTCTAGGTAAGGATCCCATACCCTAGTATGACCGAAGGGTCCTTCTTTGATAGTCACTGAGGAACTCCACTACCTAGTTTTTCTGGAGGATAACAGTAAGGAATATAATTGGGGAACTCCACTACCCTGACTTGCTGTAGGGTTATTCCTGGAAAGTTATTAGTGAACTCCATTGTCCATCCTACCAGAGGGTTATAAATAAAAGATGTCATCAGGGAAATCTACTTCCCAAACTTGCTGGAGGGTTACATCTAGAAAGTCAGATCCTTGGGTAACTCCACTGGACAGCCCTGCCAGAGGGTAAGCCTAGTAATTTCATTTGGTAACCCAAATTTATAGATCTACTGAATTGTATGTCTAGTAATATCATTAGGAAACTGTGATGCCCAACCATGCTGGAGGGTTACACTCATAAATCTCTGGTGATTCTATATAATCATTGCCATCATCTGGTGTCACCTTAGTGCACCGTGCCCAAAATATTCCATATCATATATCAAAATCCATAATTGAGTGCGCTATCACATTCTACAAAGAAAAATAATCAAGATAATCTACTTACATTCCAAAATCCGAGTTCAAATGAAGGAGATATGAAACATTGAAATTTTCACAAAAATATTTTTACAAGGAATGTTAGGGACCCACACAATGTGTGGTTTTGATCTACTGTATTGTCATTTCCTTGATAGAACATGTCTTAATGGCCATGTAGCACTACAAAACATGTAATCATAATACACAACATGTCTCAACCAAAGTCTATATGAACATATAAGGCTCATCAAAGATCCAAGGATAAAATGTAATTTCACTGATATACCCCTTAAAACAGCCTGGGATGCCTAAACAAATCATACTATGTCAATACTTATAGAAAAATACCCGGGATAGACTATTAAATTTCCTCAATTGGTCATGTGGTGAAAAAGTTGCATTTCACCCCATCATGCCCAAACAGTGCTTCGTGAACCCGAGACACAATCTCAAATTAAATACTTGAAATTGGTCTTGAAATGTCCTCTTTAATTTTGGGGTCATATCATCATAGACGGTTCATCATTCCAACATATTATAAGGGAGATATGTTGGATACCATATCCCATAATAATAATAATTTTATTATTTTTGGGTGTTTCATTGACCCAAGGTATGAGTCCAAAAAAGGTATCCAATATCTTTCTTTAAATGACCGTCTAAATGTTAGTGTCACGCTACCACTAACAGTTCATAAAACAGATGACACACAGAGGATTTACAGCTAAATTTCCGTTTGACATACAAAAAAATGATAATAATATTTTATTATTATTATTATCTATTTATTAATATATTTATTCTTTTTTATACCATATCAAACTCCACATTGAGAGCTCTTAAAAATTGTGCACTACTCTCCCTTCACGTGAACCTCATTATTTGTTTTAGTTTTCACTTTTTTTAGCATCATTAATATTATACTATTATAATATTGAACCAAAAACAAACAAAATTCCCCCTTTATCCATTATACACATCGATCCCCATTCCCATCCTTGAATATCTTCATTCATTACCCTTAAATCATCATTGTTATTAACAAAAATAATAATAATGAATGAGCATGACTACCTCCATTAAATTAATTCCTTTTAATCTCCCATTTCATCATCATTAATTCTACTCAATTTAATTCCATTATTTACAAAATTAATTTAAAACAACCCACCTTATTTTATTCACTCATAAATATTATTATTATTATCAATAATAATAATTATTAATTCCCACCATGTTGACTACATCAAAAAACATCATTGGATATTCGATATAGAAAAACATCACGTTCACGCTAAGTAGCCTTCACCATGAGACTCTGCACACAACCTCTACTCAGAATTGATTCCATCACACTGATGTCATAGCCACACATCAACCAGAAAAATTGGGATTATCAACCCAATCTAAAACCAAATCCATTCACAAGTATACATCTGCAATACTGATCTGATTTGTTCACCAAACACCATCCCACTTTTTTATCAATACATCCCCAAACCGTTGATCTATATATCATTTGTACCAATACAATGAATCTGGGGGTTTGAATATGTTTGATATCGCCTAAAAAAGTCAAACCATGACCTCATGTCCAATGATGAAGAATGAAAATAAAGGCTTGGAAAAAATCACCAATAAAAAAGGCAATAAGCATCGTTGGACAAGTGTTCTTGGCCAATTATTTCATGGAAGGAAAATCAGGTTGAGAAACATGACATAAAAAGAAATAAATTAAAAGGATAATTTATTTTGATATATGATCTCATGTTAAGGATCAAATTAATTCATTTAGAAGAGAGTAAATTTATAATGATAAATATTTTAAATATAGGGGTGGAAAAACACATATAACGAGTCTTACCTTAGTTATAGATTGATCACTAATGAAGAAAACATTGTCCAATGATTTGGGAGGATCCATTATGTTCTCTACATATTGATCTTCTTGATCTTTCAGTTTCTTTATCATTTGATTTTCTTTACCAATGGGAAGGAGGAGGGGAGAGATCTCTGGCGATTCTAGGGTTATGAGACTAACCCTGGCCAAAATAGAATAAGGATATATTTGTAACTATTTTAGTTTATGTTAAATTAATGAATGAATGAATTAAGCCCAATTAATGCAGCACCAATGAGTGAGGGGTCCAAATGTCCCACACCGTCTTATTTTATGTATCTCCTAGAGTAAACACTGTGTTTTAGAATCAACTACTATCTCAAAGATATGATATGATCAACTATTTAAGAGTTATACTATTTTATTTTATGTATCATGTATACTCAATATAAAATATCTATAATATTTTTATAAAATTATTTCTGAGAACATCGGGCCTTGTAATCACAATTCATTTAGTGCATATATCTGGAAATATATTTAGAAATATTTTAATGAATTAAAAGGGATAAACTAGGTCTCTACAATATCATACCATCCACCATCTTAATTTTGATGGCATTTGATGATGTTTATGGATTTCTTTCATAAAACTCATATATTTACCATGGGTTAATTAAAGTGATGTTGAAATTATGAACATTTTCCTATTATTATGATGTAAATATGTATGAATTCTATTATTTTATGAGTGGTTATTTTATATCCATCTAATTCACTTGGAATGATATAATGGGAAATGAGTTTTTATGATTAATCCACTAAGGGAAATATGTATAGAAGTCTGGTCCACCAAGGTAAATATGTAGAGATTCTTGATCAACAATGGGAAATAGATAGTGATGACTGATCCAAAATTGGATATAGGTAGTCATTCATAATAAAAAAATATTTATATGGTCTTGGTAGTTATCCTTGATATGAGTTATGATTTCTTATGCCAATTCTTATGCCACATTTATTTTTGATATGCCTATGTTATGATTCCTAGACTGTATTTATTATCTCTTAATTTTTCATTCATATTTTATGGAATATGTTTGATAAATTGATTATATATTCGTATCTATCATTCCTATGGTCATATATTATTATCTCATTCTCTTTTAATTATATATTTTTCTATGCTCATGATTTCTCCCAAGATTATGATTTGATCCATTTATAAATTTTCAATAATTTTCCCTCTTATAGTGTTTGTGATAACATCTTCTTATATTTCCATTCCCTATGTTATGATGATGATTATAACTTAAGAGAATTATATAAGGGTGTCTTTTATGGTTCAATTATGTAGAAATATTCACATTGTTGTAAAATAAGCACTTTATACTGATAATATCTGAAGACACTAAAACTTTTGTTCTTAGAATTGTATGATTATTATGATATGTAATTATTAATTTATGTAAATGAGGTGAAATATATGAAATTTTAGATTTATTAATCTCAATTTTTATCAATGACTATGTGTATATAATGTGTTTTCAGACCCATATCCAAGAGTACATGTCTGGGGAGCATCGATTTCCCTCCCCTACAGTTGAATGATGTAATTTTTTCAGTTAATTAGAAAGAGATTATATAGTTTCTAAAGGTTTAATATAGTAATAAAAATAAATAATGTTTTAAATAAAGGTAAAACATGGTGGATTTATTAGTAGAAAGGTTGGAGGAGTGATTTCTCCTCCACTAGTGCTTGTAGCAGATTGTTAAGGTAATTTTTAAAGATTTTTCTCATTGATAGTAAATGGGGCCATTTCTACTTATTTAATGATTCTCACAACATGAAATTTATACACATTAGTGATTGTAAAAATAATATTCTATTTGGATTAAAGTTTATATAGAATTATCTTTACTCTAGAGTAGTTGAGAAGAACTTTTTCTCGGCGGTGAATGCATTTATGTTGAATCAGTATGTATTAGGATGCATTAGTCCTCTCTTTATATATTATATAATTCTAAAAATCCTATATTTATAATTAATTATGTTCCTAATGTTTCATCCTCATATCTTTCTTATCTTTTTAAAAATACATAATCATCACCATAACTTCCCTATAGGCTTTATTCTCTAGCTCCATTGGTTGGTGAAAACTATTTTCATAAATAAATTTAGATGGAACCATTATTATGTTAGTTTAATAGATTTTTTTAAAGCCCCTAATGTTTAATCCAACATTTGTCTCTAATATTTTCATATTTTCTATTTGTTTATAGATGGAAGGGAATTGATGTCTTTTTATACACTCTATATTTTATCATCTAATATTTTATGATATTATTTTAGAAATGAGTTCTTTTATACATGGTGATGACTCTTGGAACTAAAAATATGAAAACAAATTCAGTCCTGAAAAAATTAAAAACATTAGCATCATCAATCTTGGTGAATTTAGTATCTACCCATTTTAAGACATAATCAACTGACAATAGAATATAATATTTTCAAGATAAAAGGGAACGAGTCTCATGATTTCTATTCCCCAAACATAAAAATTTCACAAATACCTATTACTTTCTAAGTAATCTCATGTTTCCTAGAAGTGTTAAGATAAAATTTCAATTGTCCACACCGTTTATAGAATTCATGTGTATATCTAAAAAAAGTGGGATATTTTACACTAGATTTGATAATATTTCTAGTAGTCCTTGATGTCTAAAGTGACCTCCATAAGCTAGAGTATAAAAGAAATCAAGGATAGAATATACCTCACAATAAATTAGACACCTTCTGGTCATTTGTTCATTATTTATTTTATAAAGATACATATCTTCCCAAATATAATATCTCGAGTCATATTTTACTTTTAAAACTTTTTTGGGGTTCAGGTAATATGGAATTTTAGAAGTGACCAATAATTTTACTATATATGCATTCTAGGGGACCTCTCCTACAACAAGATAGAACTATTATCATATTATGTTGTTGTAAAGACCTCAGACCCTCGCTTTAAGATCCTATATAGAATAATGATGTATATTTTTTGAAAATGTAATATAAAATAAATATACCATTATAAATATGAGGATATTTTTCGATCTATCCATTGGATAAGATGACTTATAATTAAAATATATCATATTTTATATAATTAAATGAATTAATATTTTGATTTTTTCTAATGATTTCTATGTGATGAAGTTAAAATCATTTAAATCTTCTAAATGAAATTGCGAAACATTTTTAAAAAAATTGGTGAACATAAAATTCCATAGTAAGGGGTTTTAAAATCCAGTGGATTTTTTTGTTAAAACTATTTAATAACTCATTTGAAAACATTTCAAAAAGTATAATAACCTTTGAAAATATGTTTTAATTTTAAAAATTTATTTTGAAAAAAACTTTTGGAAATATAATATCTTTGATAATACTTGTTTCTTTGAAAATACTATTTAGAAAAAAACTTTTCAAAATATAATACCTTTGAAATTAATTATTTATTTGAAAAAAATATTTTACTTTTAAAAAATATAATACCTCTGAAAATACTTGGAAATATTTTTTGAAATTAAATAATCTAGTGGTATTTAAGAAAATATTATGAAATCTTAGAAAAAAGAATCATAAGACCACTTGTAACATTAAAGGTTATTGGGGAACTACCTGACAGGTAGGGTTGGGTTTATTCCCCAAATCCCGATCATATTTTCAAAGTCCAGGTATCAAATTTTTATAATTTTATTTTTATTTCATTTATTTTCATATATATTATTCACTGGAGATTTTAAATTTTGAAGATATGTAAAAAAATAAATATATATTTGTGTGTGTGTATTTACTTGTACATACATGAATGAAATTATCGAGAGTATCTTTTAATATGTCCCAAATTATGATCATGAATGAAATTAACCTATTTTAGTGAAAAAACCATGTGTAAAATGATCTATAAAATCCATTTGAACTTGAAAATAACATAAAATGATAAGAATTATCATTTAAAATTCCACCTTGAATAAATAAATAAGATTCTCATATTAGACCAACATACTTAATTTAAAATTTAATGTTTGGATATATCACTATATATATAAAATAATTGTAATTAGGTATAGATCCTCCTCATGAAATTATAGAAATTTTAATATTATAATTCCCATATAATATATGACCTAGAAAATATAAATTTTTATATAGAATAATCATAACACTTTATATATAAATAACTAGTCTATCTGGAAATAAAACTATTATATCCATAAAATTATGATTTTTCCAAAAAAATATTTTTAAAGAAAATAATTAATTTTAATAAGGTAGTTTTCCCTTGAAAGAACTTAATTTTAAAATATATATTATTTTTTTTATCTTTGACATCGACATTGAATAAGTTTACAATTTGAACCTAGGTGAAATTTTTATACATAAAATACTACTATTTTTTTGTTGATAATTCAAATAAACCAAAAAATAGTTGAATATATATATATATATATATGTGTGTGTGTGTGTGTCTATATTAAAAAATTTTAAATTTATAGAAGGGATAATTAGTCTTATAATTTTTGAAAATAATATACGTATCCTCTTTTCTTAAAATTAGAAACCAAATGAAATTAGGTAGGGAACTCCCTTGGAAATGAGGATACAAAGAAAAGGAAGAGGAAGAGAGCTTGTACAGGTCTTCCAACAATAAAAGAGTTCCCTCTATATGTAGACAAACACACACACACAAACACACACAAACACACACACACACACATAGATATATATAGGTTCAGATATAGTTTGAGGAGGAAGGTGGGAAAACCCATTAAAAGAACTATATTGTACCAATAGTCTAAAAATACAATACATCATTGTGTTATAATTAAACCAAGTTTTATAATGGATGTATATATATATATCTCTATGCGTGTGTGTTTATATATCTTTTTGAAGCCATTGTATCCTAAAATAAAAAAACCTTGTTTTACATAAATCATATAAACTGTTGATTGGCCTTACTAAGATTCCATGGAAGGCTTGGAACACCATTGGTGATCGAGGTTTGGGGTAGGTGGATTAAATTAAAGGTTACAATTTTTTTGTTATGGTAAATTGGCTTTAGTGGGGGGGAAATGCAAGGTATACTATTTGTAGGTTTACTACACCAGTGAATCTTTGTAGTAGAAGGTAGAGAAGATGATGAATATTGAGGAAGAAGATAGTGGTTTTCAGATAAAAATAGAAGCTTTGGCTTGGCATATAGGATAAGAAGACGAATAAATAGAGTTTTCGAGTAAGAAAATGATAAATGGAATACCAGATAGATGATATGAGTTCAATCATACATATGAGATATAATGGAATTTTTTAAACACATGAAGAGTAACTGAGAGCTCGAGTCCTAGATTGAAAGATTTCATGCTCCCTCACTCCCATATAAACAAATAACTTAGTAATGATGTCCATAAGTGATTAATGGTGTATACTATTGGCCACAAAAAAGACACCTGTAAGCTACAACCCACTAAACCCATGCACTCACCCTACAAGAGATTATACAACAATATTCTATCTATCCTCATGCGAGAAGACCTATATCCTTACCTTCAAGATCTATAGAAAAGTATAGTTCCCATACGTGGTTAAATATACCAAGTATGCTCCCACATACTGTGGTCGAGATGATCAGTATTGTTATTTTGGATGGCCTAATTTATTTCCAATGATTATTTTTTTTATAAAAATATAAGAATTAATTAATTACTAAAACAATATCATTATTATTATTTAATCTTCTTTTTAATATTAATTAATTTTTTATATTTATATATACTTACCATAATAACCGCCATTTTTTATACATGTTATATTATTAAATTATCAACATCAATTTGATGTTTTCTTATGATAATATCTATCTTATCAAAAATATTTCCTTGAAACAAGATGTTATTTATTCAAATTATATATTAACTATTTTTTTAAAAATCAAAACCTTTTAAAATCTTTAAGGCATTCAAAATTAATTATTTTAAATTTATTAATCATATAAATTTTATATTATTTGTACAATTTATAATTTAATTATAAAACAAATCATAATATATATATATATATACGTATTCTATTTCTTGATTTTATATTAAAAATTATAGTTACAACATTATCCAATGTTAAAATTTTCATCATATTATCCACCATAATTGATTATTAATATTATAATAAAAAAAATTTAATTCTGATCACATATTGTTTTATAATATTTTAACCTAAGAGTTCTAATACTAATTATTGTTAGATACTATTACTCAAATAATAGTATTATATTCTATTTTTTTCATTAAAAATAACAACTAGCTAAATCTTACAATTATCATAAGTTTAAACATAGTAATTTATTAAATAGTAACATAATATTTTGAAAAATATAAATAAAAATATGCTTAATTTAATTTATAATTTACTTTAAATATACCGTTATTAGTAAAATATTATAATTTATAACTGATTTTATATATATTTTCAAAATATTAGGTTAAAAATATATTTTAGCTTGTTTAACTTATAATATTTAAATAATATATAAATATAGGAAAAAAACAATTTATACTAGTAATGACACTATTTATTAGAAAATAGAAGTAATATTTTGTAAGTTTTATATTTTTAAAAAATCAACATATATTATGGAAAACAATTATATTTAATTTATTTTAATTATAAAACAATTTACTAAAATAATATTTATTAAAAATAATACAATTCTTTGAATTTCTTTGATGTTATATTCTACACCCTTTAGAATTATTTTTTCCCTTGAAATTCTTCGTCACACCTAAAGAAAATTAATAATTTTCATTTTCATAATTTGGAACACTAAAATTATTATTTTTTTATTCTTATGAGTTACCTAAAATTTAATTACTTAGATCCTAAAATAAATTTCAATTTATTACCCTCAAATGAAAATGATTAATCTCCAAAATCTCTCCAAATCATTAATTTTCTACGAAGTGCAATGACCTAAGACTCGGTCTTCTAAATCCAGTACAAAATAATGTTGAATATTTTTTTTATAAATTTAACTATAAAATTCAAACCGTTATATATATGTGAATATTTTATGATCTAGGAATCATAAGAAAATACTAACTATTACAATATATCTGAGTTTAAATAATTAAATGAATAACTATTTTGATTTTTTCTCATTATTTCTCCTTAATAAATCCAAACTCTTTTGAAACCTCTAAATAAACCGTAAAAGTTATTTTTAAAACATAGGGTGAGCATAAAATTTTCCAATAATGGGTTTTTCAAAAACTAGTGAAAACCTTTTTGTAAATACTATTTAAAAAAATTTGAAAACGTTTCCGAAAATATAATAACCTTTTAAAATTCCAATTACATAGAAAAAAATTATTTTTAAAACAAGTTTTCAAAATAGAATATCATAAAAAATTATTTTCACTTGAATAATATTATTTTGAAAGCACTTTTTCAAAATATAATACCTTTGAAAATAATTATTTCTTTGAAAAAATTATTTTAAAATTATTTTTTCAAAATATGATACCTTTGAAAATACTTCGAAATGTTTTCCATAAAAAATAATCTAGTGGGTCTTCAGAAAATATTATGCAAACTCAAAAATCAAAACCATGTTATCACTTTGAACATTGAAGGTTATCATAGGCCTACCCATCATGAAGGGTTGGGTTCTTTTCCCAAATCTCTATCATGATTACAAATTCCAAGTCTTGGTTTTTTATAAAACATTATGAGCTTTCCATATATATATATATATTATTCACTGGATTTTTTAGGTTTTGAAAACATGGAAGTGAATATATATATATATATATATTTACTAATACATACATGTATGAAATTGTCAAAAATATCTTCCTTACATGTCCATAACTATGACCATGAATGAAATTCATATGTTGTAATGAAAAACTTAGGCATAATATTATATAATTAAAATTCATTTGAACTTGAAAAGAATATAAAATTAAAAACTTTTTCATTTAAAATTACACCTTGAATAAATAAATATAATGCTCATTTAGGAAGAATGAACTTAATTTAAAATTTAATGTTTATAAATATCACTTTATAGTTAAGTTAATGGTAAGTAGGAATAAATATTCCTCATAAAATCATAGTAATTTTAATATTACCATTCTGACATAAAATATGACCTGTAAAATATATATTCCTATAGTGAATAATCATAAAACATATATATATATTTAATTAGTCCCAATAAAAATAAAACCGTAATATGCAAAAAAATTTGAATTTTCAAAAATGGAGGTTTTTAAACAAAATAATAATTTTTAATAATGTAGTCTTTCTTTGTATAAAAATAATTTTAAAATATGTCTTATTTTTTGGTTTTGACATCAACATTTAATAAGATTATAATTTGATCCAAGGATACAGTTTTATACCTAAAATACTACAATTGTATTTCATCAAAAATTAAAATTTATGCAATAATATCTAAATGTGTATATATATAATAATATATAATATATAAATATATCTCTTATAGAATCATAAATTCTTATAAGGTATAATTAATCTTATAATTTTTTAATATAATATTCATATACCCATACATTAAAATTTAAAACTAAAAGATATTGGGTTGTTATTTCCATTGGAATTGAGGATACCAAGAAACATAAGATAGAGGTATCTTATTCAAGGTCTTACAATTATGCATGATATCTCTATTTAAGTAGATATAAAAATATATAGAGGTTGATATATAGTTTGAGGAGGGAGCCTAGAAAACCCATTTAAAGCATTACAATGTACCTATAGCCTAGAAATTCAAGACTTCATGGGGTTTCAATTTCAACATATTTTATAATGTATATTTATATATATATATATATATGTGTGTGTGTGTGTGTGTGTGTTTTTATGCGTGTGTATACATTTATATATCAATTTTTAGGCAACTGTAACCAAAATTAAAAAGACCATTGGTTAAAATAAAATTCATCTAAATAGTTGATTCGGCCTCACCAAGCTTCCAAGGGAAGTCTTAGCTCACCATTTGGGATTGAGGTTCAGTGTAGGTGGATTAGGTTGAAGGTTACTGTTTTGTTGTTATGGAAAATTAAAAATGGTGGCTAGGAAATTTGAGGTATAATATTTGTAGGTCGACTATATATATGACTAATTATGGTGGAATATAGAGAATATAGAGAAAAATGGTGAAGAAGATAGTGGATTTCAGATGGGTATAGAGGCTTTGGCTTGGAATTAAGGATAAGAAGATTAACAACTAGGGTTCAAGAGGAATATGATGCTTGAAGAATGATCTGAGGGCTAAAATAGGTTCAATTAGATAGATCATATCTAAATGGATTTTTAAACAAGTGAAAAATAATTGAGAGACAGATTTCCACATTGAAATATTTCATGTTCCCTCACTCCCATATAAACAAAATGATCACTAATAATTTCCAAAATCAATTAACTGGGTACGATATTGGCTCGACACATGCACCTATGGGATGCATACCACTAAACCTATAGTCTCACCCTACAAGTGCTTATCCCAAGGTATTCTACCCTACCTCATATGTGGTGACCTACTTTCATTCCTCTGAGATCTCTAGCCAAGGCAGGTTCCCACACTTTGTTGACTATACCTAATATTCTCCCATACAATGTGGTCGAGCTGGCCAGGATTGTTAGATAAAATGGGATAATTTTTCTCAACCAACTAAAATTATTAAAATCTTAAAACAATCCATTAATTCCTAAAAAATTATTATTATTATTTTCTATTCTTTTATATATACATTTATATTTTTCATTGTTGTATACTTAACATTATAATCATAGTTCTTAAATACATGTTATACTACCATCATGCTAACATCATGTGGATGTTTTTATGATAATATATAGCTTATCAAAAATATTTCCTCCAAACAAGAGTGAAATTTAATTAAATTAAATATTAACTATTATTTTTACAAATAATTTTTTATATCTTTATGGGCTTCAAAATTACATATTTTAAATTTGTTAACAAGATAATTTTTTTATTGCTTATATAATATATAATTTAATTATTAATTAAATCAGAATATATATATATATATGTATATGTGTATTTGTTTCTAGATTTTATGTTCTAAATTATAATTTATACATTATATAGTGTTAGAAATTGTAGCAATGTTATCCACAATAATTGTTTTTTAAAATTTTAATGTAAAAAATATTAATTCCAAAAGCATAATTCATGGTTTTCTAATATTTTAAACTTATATTTATGATAATAGTTATTATTATTCTATATTATTAATCACATGAATGTATCATATTCTGTATTTTTCATAATAAAAAGATGAATAAGTAAAGCTTAAAGTTATGATAAGTTTACAAATATTAATGAATTTATTAGCAACATAATATTTTGAAAACTATAAATAATGAAACTTTTAATTTAATTTAGAATTTAATTTAAATACAGACTTATTATTAAAAGAATGTACTTTATAACTGATTCCAAAACGTGTTTCAAAATATTAGGTAAAAAATATATTTTATCTTGTTTAATTTATAACATTTAAAGAATATACATATAAAAAAATAGAATTTATATCAGTAATGACACTATCTATTATAAAATAAGAGTAAAATTTTATAACTTGTATATTTTTTTAAAATATAAACTGATTATGGGAAAAAATTAAACTTAGTTTGTTTTAACTATAAAAAAATATTTAATTAACATTTATTAAAAATAAAACTATTCTTAGAATTTTTGGGATGTTAAAGTAGGAATTAAAGGGTCTTTTATCAAGAATATACACTTCTACTATATGAAGGTGTCTAATTATATAATCTTCCATTTGGTTCTTAGATCCATTATTGTCTTTTATCTCTAGATCAAACTCTTTGAGTAACAACATCCATATAAACACCCTTGATTTAATTTAATCTTTCTTCATCATATTTATAAGTATTTTATTGTCAGAAAATATATTAACCTTTGTTCCATGTAAATACGATATAAAAGTATTTAAAAAAAGTACCATGAATTCTTTTTTCAGTGGTGGAGTAATGGTTTTAGGAAGCATCAAATGTTCTGGAGGCATATACCATGAATTTATGCCCAACTTCAATACTTAGGGAACATACTGCTCCAAAAAAATGGTTGGATATATCATAAAGTAATTTGTAATGGTTGTCCCAGTTGGGTGTCTACATCACTATTGGTGAGATCAACTTTTCCTTTAGTTCATCAAAACTTTCCTTACAATCTTGATCAAAGTTAAGGTTAAAATCTTTCAAAATTAATCAATAAAGTGAAATGTAAATATTACTAAAAAAATTTATGTAACTTTGGTAAAATATTACTTGCCCTTGAAAGTTATTATATGCTTAATATAGGTTTTATAGGGAAATTCATTTTCCAATTCATGTTTATAATTTTCTACCATATTTAATTTTTGGTAAATAACATTCCCAAATACTATTTAATTTTTACTATGAAATGTATAATTTCAAATATCAAAACAATGTTTTTTAAATGAATGTTTTCAAAAAATTACTAATGTTTTTTAAATAATGATCAAATTCATTTCAAAAAATAGTATATTCATCAAAAAATACGTCCAAAAACTCTCTTATATTATCAGAGAAGATAGTTTCCATGCATATTTGAATAATAACTAGTGCATTTCATAGAAAACAATGGAATAATTTTATAATAAAATGTTACAAAGGGGAATTTTAAGGTTGTTTTTCCCTGATCATCATATGAAATGAAAACTTGAAAGAAACATAAAAACCAATATTTGAAACAATATTTAGTTCTTCTTTCCAATCATTATAATATTTTTTCAATGAATTGAATGGGAAAATTATCTTTCATAGAAACCCGATTTAGGTTTCTATAATTTATAAAAACTCTAAAAAAATTATATATTATAACATTAATTAGTTATTTTTTTCATTCCTAATCATGGACATAGTAATAGAAAATCAGATTTTAAAGTAAGGGTTTTAAAATTGATTATTTAACAACCAAAATTAAAACCCCTTCCCATTGGAATTTTACATTGATTATATATATAAAAAATGTTAAAAGGCCAATGTGAGAATGTTTTAACATCAAATATTTATATAAATTATGCTAAAAGATAAAGTCAAATCACACGACATCGATATTTTAACTTTATGATAGCATAGTTTCATTTTTTAAAATCATACCTAAATTTTATTACATCATGAAAAAATTTTTCATATACTTTATTTAAATTTTCATGCACCCAATTTCAATATTTTTGATATATTCCTTTTTGATAAATATAGATGTTCCATAACATCTTTATTTGATGATTTGAACATTGTATTTATTATTTTTGATCTCATCATTTAGTTTCATTATTATTGGTTTTATTCAAAAAAAATATTTTTCATGAATTAATTTTTTATAGAGAAGAATAATTATTTTAATTGAGTTAAAAAGATAAATATTCATTTTGATATTTACCTACCAATGTTTATAATTATTTACCAACTACCACTGAGGATGAAACATGAGTTCTTTCCTCAAAACAAGAGGAATATCAACAAACCACATATTGTTTTGAAGGGAACCACCACAAAAAGGAAATTAAGTTGAAGCTTTAAGTTTATTTTTCTTGTTCTCATTTGGTTTATATAATTTTTAGTTCTTTTATATTGATTTTTACTTGAATATAGTAATCTAAATAAAAATATATTTAAAAATTCATACATTTTCAGCAACTGTTTTTTTGATAACTGATGTGGAAAGTGACTTGAAACGATAGTTATCCAATGAAATAACTTTGAATGTTCTAAAAGTTTATATTTTAACATCTGTTATCAGAATAAAATATGTCAAAATCCTCATAAATAATTATTCTAACATAAATTTATTTCATTCATGTTTAAAATAACACTAAAAACATCAATTTAATTTATGTCAGATAGAAAAGTTATGTTAATGGTCAAAAAACCAATATCAAAAGTTATTTTATACTAGCTACGTTCTAGTTTTCTAAGGAAAAATGGGAATTGGACTGACCCATTATGAATTAGGTATGGGGTAGATTTTTACAATTTCTATTTCACTAAAGTTTTATTGAGTCTTCTCAAATGCTACCTAATAGGACTAGAAATTTCTTCAATAATTATTATGTTCATAATTATTTTTTGGATTTATTCTATGGATATATATTAAAATATAGCATATTTTTTTGCAATATTTCCCTCAGAAGTTCTACTATCACCTGTTCTTGGACTTGGGAAAAGTTTCTAGAAATATTTACTATGAAAATTTACCCTTTCATGAGGAAAACATACTTAATATTAGTAGGTAGAACTTTAAATTCCATATTTTGTTTTTTTAATAATGAAATTAGACTTGGGTTTCTCAACACTAAATATTAAGTCTCCAACAAAAAAGATGAAATATCAACTTCTATATCTTTAAACCAACATTCAAGTACCTTTATGAATTTAAGTGTTACATTTTCATCCAAACAATAAATATATTTTCCAATCGACTTTTAATTATATTTCATAGAAGTTTTATCCATTAGTTATTTCCCCAAAGTTATAATTTCACACAATATATTTTATTTTTTACTAGGATAAACTTCTTTAGTGTGTTTTAGTTTGATAAATTCCTTATTATCTTAAGGGTTATTCATAGAGTAAAAAATGTTGACATGGATAGTGATTTCTCAATACTCTATTGTGAGCGTGCCTTTGTATACGTTGATGTTGGTATTTGTTTTATTTAATAATGTTTCACAAAGTATTATGTGTGAATATTCTATATTCATATCATACACCATGATTTATATATAGAATATAACTATCAAGATTAGGTTTTTCACTCAGACCAACACATTTTCTATGTTTCCTTCCAAAAATCTATATACTTGTTTGGGAGTTGAACCACCAATATTATGTGTTTAAATTATCTCATCTAAAAAAAAGTGAAGAAATAGTGAGAAATTAAATTAATGGAAGAATCAATGTCACATAAATCATCTTTATAATCCATAGAATGGATTATCCATGGGATAAAGTATTTCTATTAATCTTGAAACTTGGTGAAAAGTTGTGGTGTAATTAATGCTAAGAAACTTATTTACATGTTTATACTTTCATTACATTAATGTATTATTATTTTGGTGATTTTTTTTATAAGGAACATGGAATATTTTTTAATTTCATTGATTTCATCAAGGAGGGGGATGCTACTTTCTACTTTGTGAAAATTTTCTAGGAACACTCTTTGAATTTTTTCCTTTTGTGTCTTCCTTGACCAGATCATTCATGACTATTTGGAAAGGGTTTTACTAGCCTATTTTTATTTATTATATAATTATATTCCTATTTTTGTTAATATGCCTCTATATACTAGTTTTCAGGGATATATTCAGCTTCCTCTATGGCATGTTCCTCAATGTTGGGCTAGTTTGGTATGGACTGAGGTGTGGTCATATAATGAATCTCTATACCACTTTTAGTAATTACCAAGATCATATAACCTTTGGGATTTTTTAGTAGTTTATATGGTTATTTTATTGGGGTTATTTATATTATCTCTATAAGGCTCCCACGATACTTCTTCAATTCCTCTACTTCATTTCTTAACTCATCAACCTATGGACCTTTTTTTCTATATAAAATTTTACGAACTGGTTTAAGTTTTATTAGATTAATTCCTTTGTAGTAAATGGAGTTATTATTGGTAAGTTGGTTGAGTGAAATTTTATTGTCATGGTTTTTGAATGGATGGATGTTGCTGGTATTGGAAGAGGTAAGGGGGGGGGGGGGGTGTGGTTTGATTTAATTGATTAAAAGATCCATATTAGACCTATGAAGAGTCTCCCTATCATGGATTTTACTATTTATACAACATATATTGATTGTCTATTTTCAAACATTACATAACCTATAGTTAACGAAATTTGTTACTAAAATGAGTAGTATAAGAACATAAACCACACACCATTTTTGGGGTTTAATGATCACTATGTTTTTTAAAGCCATTTTTCTAAACATTGTGGTTAGTTCATCTATATTAGACTCTATCAAGGGAAATAAATAAGATGTTCTTACCTTCTATAAATTTATTGTACCACTACCTTTCATTCCAAACTATTGGTGTAACACACCAAGATTTCATATTACGTTAGTTCTTCAAAATAATTCAATAACTTACACTACACGCAACATCGAGTTTAAGTGCACTACGGCTTACCAAACTATCCATTCAAAAGCGGTTATGAATAGTATTAATAGAATTTTGTACTTTATATAACCCTTATAATTTTAGAATCTATATTATGAGTTTCTTAGACATAATGTAAGAACAAATTCTTTTTTTTTTCAGAAAAAAGAAGTATTTTTCAAAAAAATACAATTTCACCGCCGTTTAATGGAGAACCCTTTTTAAATCCAATATTTGAAAATTTTATATATTCAATTTGACAAAATAAACTTCTTCCTTATGATCGGGACATAAGAATTTAGTTTCAAAATTTTTTTGGTGTTTTTCTGATAACTTTCATATTTGGGTGAATAGTGAAAAATAATATATTTTAACTGAAAACAACTTTTTTAATCAAAATAATTTATAGAGTTAAACTATACATATGAATGGTTTGGATGTATAATTAGATCATATTTTTACCATTTAATCCAATTTTGGTCGTTGGAAGTAATTTCACTTTGAAATTGGACATAAACAAATGTCAATCTTTTGGTAGTTATTATTTCATAAAAATACGTTTTTTGGTTTTGACAATGGGAAGTAATTTTAAACTAATAAATGCAATTTATATGTTTTTAATTTGGTAAAATAGACTTAATTTTTGAATTTATAATATCGAAATTATCCAAGGGTAAATTTTTGGTATGTTTCAGAAAACTTTTAATTTTTGATGAATAGTGAAAAACAGTGAGTTATAGTTTGAAACCAAAATTTTATTTAAATAATTATTATTTTTATTTAAATTTATTTTAGAAAAAAATATATACATAATACCTATATAGGTTCAATGTAATTAATTGGAGTCATTTTATAATAATTTTAGATATATAAAAAATTTTATTCAACTTTTCTCCGTCTTTTACCCAGCTCCTAGGAGAATTTGCAAATTCAAATAAAACTTCATTTTACTACTTCTGTGAATTGAATTTCAAAACTTTGAGAGACACAGTTGATATCAGTAAGTAAAATGTGGGTCAAGAAGATGAAAATAATTTTTTGTGAATAGTAACTTTTTACTTTTATTTACCACGGTTAAAAGTAAATAGGGTAATTAAGGGTAAAAATGATATTATTATTACCATAAAACATTTCCTAATTCTATTGGATAAGTATAATTCGACCAAAAAAAACCTTAGGAATAAAATATTAACATATTTGGTCCACTTGTATCAGATTAGAACATTTATTATTATTTTATCCAAAGAAGAGTTAAAAGAGTTAAAATCAAAGTTTAATAACTAAAAAATTTTTAATATAGGGTTACACATGAGATAAATTAGACTATAAATATTAATTAAAAAAATAAAAATATTTCCAACATAATGGTATTTTATTTATATTTTTTAGACATTAAATAATTTAATTTATTAATGACACAACGATGATGCAGTAATTACCTAATTAATGAAATATGAAACTAATTGATACTATAAATATCCAAATAAATGTAATTTGAGACTTTTTATGAATTACACTAATTTTATAGTTTAATATAAAATATTAGGGTTGGTTAGATGAATTGTTTTCGAAGTAATATTGCTGTTATGAATTTAGAAAAAACAAAATACCAAATAGTGTCAAAATTGACATAAAAGAGTTCTTAAAACAAATATCATTTTATTAATTGATATTCTATTCCTAAAAATATAATGTTCTGCCAAAAAACTTATATAATGATAGGTTTATAATTAATGAACCACTTGGGGTTCTCTTGGAAGTATATAGTAAGTTTATTATCCATATAATATAAAAATATAAATAGATATGGTAAATGTCAAACTATTTAACTAAGAGTTAAATCTAAAAGACAAGGTTAATAGAGTTACCAAAACCTATCTAAAACGTATTATTTGAGTGGTTGTCGACCCATACCCACCTTAAACTTTAAATTATCTATTTTGGAGCCATTATAAATCGAAATTAATTTTATTATAAAATAATATTTCTAGTTTTCCTAAGGTGCCCTCACCCCTCTTATAAAAGGGAACTCCCCTTTCCCTCAAATTCACACCTTCAAAGCCTTTTTTATTGGCCAATATTCTTCCCAAATATCCTCTCAAATGTCCTCCCTTAATCTTAGAGGTCCTCTTTTAGTCATAAATCCAACGTAAGGAGCCCTTTTTATCAAATAAAAAGGAAGAACCCGAAGAAGAGGTAAATATCTTATCACCTCTTTCAAATTCTTTTCTTCTTCAACATCCTATTTCTTTTTTGTTTACATTATAAAATAATAACTCCAGTATATTCTATATATAATTATGTTATTATGAATATGATACAACCATATTAATTATTCTATCCATCCTTTGAATGACATATCACCATACGTGGCTACGTACGGCTTACCATCTCCACGTCGTGGTGTAATTGTTATTCAATACAATATTATTTGGATGGGTATAATAATGATGTGTAATTAATGTAAGTAATAAATATTTGATGATAATTATTCTTCATATATGATATAATATCTAATTATATATTATTTAAATATCAAAAGAATGATATTGTCGCTCGTGCGTACGTACGGATTACCGTCTCCACGAACACGATGAGATTCATTCCCCATCGTATCCATTCAAGACTAAATTTTATTTTATGATTAAAAATAATGTTTAGAGACAAGATATAATTTTTTATATTAATAATATACATCCCATCCATAACAAATATGACTCACATAACAAATAATATAAAGGAAAACGAATCTGTTAGCACCCAAAATGACGATAACACTAAGATATTATTAAACCAATGTTAAAAGATAATATATGATATCATATTAATGTATATGATTCTTGAATAATTTAATAACAATTATTTAACCATTATATATGAGGTTAACCTAACCTCTACCTAGGAAAAAGTACAAAGTAAGGGGTTTCTTATCTCACTTTTAATTCCCTGAGATTTCCATTGTTCGACACTTATTTATTGCACGCGGTGTATTGTGTACTTCCATTTGATATATATTTTCCTGATTCTATTTATATTAATTGTATTATGTGATTAATTTTATGGTTATTAATTTTTGTTCATACGACTTGATTAATTACAACGTGGTAAGGAGTTATCATTTCACTTCTTATCTCCGTGAGATTTATGCTATATTGGACACTATTTGCTTTTGTGTGGTGTATGTACTAACCATGATTGTATTCTTGGTGTAATATAATTTAATTTATGGGTATTTAAATCTTCATTGTATTATCCTTCTTTCATGGGGTGTATGTTTCATAAGTTACCAAATCGGTAAGGGAATTTCAAATTTCAATTTCCACTCATTGGGCTTCACGCATACTTCATTGATTATTTTAAACCAATATTATGTGTGGAATTAATATTTACTCTTTATGTAGTAATTTACACTCATATTTCTGTGGATATAATTTTGATACACATAATCACTCCATTGATAAATTCTCAAGTCATTAATATGAACCTGATATGAGTAATTTTAACTCAATCTCCATTCATTGAGTTAAACATCCAATTCATTGGTGTTTTTTTTAAAGAATATGCGTGAATGTTATCTGATTGATTTACACTGAATATCCTATCATATTGAGTGTATTTATATTTTTCACACATAATTATGTCATTTATTTATCCTTAACCTAAGGATACTGTCTTTATAATGGATTTCATCTCAACTTACATTCCATCGAGTCTTCTTTGTTGTTATGCACCAATTCACTTTAATTTGGTGTATATACTGTACTTTAACATAGTATATCATGAATCCCTTTATTCTCATCATATTATAATGTTTTATTACCTAAATTATTTGTAATCAAGTGTCTCTAATTTGGTTAGGAACTCTAACTAAAATATCATTTTAAATGTTTTAAATATTTATTATTCTAAATCTTTCTCATTAATGTCCATTTTTTAAAAATGATTTTAAGGATTTATTTATATGGACATTAAAGTTTTAAAACTAAAATTTCTTTTAAAAGTTTCAAATTGGTATGGGACACTTTGATTCAAAAATCTATTTTAAATTGTTTCTTGATAAATAGTGGTACTTTTAAATGTTTTCAAGAAAAAGGGGGATATTTCTCTCAAATAGTTTTGATGAATATTTTCATCTATGTAAATATACTTCATTATTCTAGATTGAGGTGAATCTATTACAATACAATCTTCCGTATCGTATTGAAGGTTTTGTGATATGTTTGACTGTGGATGTGTTATTTCATACCATTCATGGTTTATGGATAAAGTATTGACATTTCGTATGCCAGTTTATATACGAATGTTTATGTTATGTTTAAACCTTTTCATATAAGAATGTATTAGACTTAGTAAGTGATGGGTAGAGCCCTCTATCGCTCCTAGATGCATCATTAGGTCTCATTAGACAAACTAGTGTCTTGGAACAAGGCCTTAACAAAATCTTATTTGTAGTCTTGGCACAAGGCCTTGACTAAGTGGTTATGAAAGTCTGAAATTATGAATTACATCATTATGAAAGTGGATATTGATATTCCATGTGATTATTAAACTAGTAGAATATCAATGTGAATAAGTAAATGTCATTATTTGATTTTTTCTTTTCCATATTATGATTAAGTTCAAGTTTAACAGGCTTTTGTTTTAGTCTTATACAGTTCCTTAAATGTCTATGCTTATTTATGAAAGTTTCCGCTATAATGTTATCCATACTGAGCATCTGAGCTCACCCCTTTCTATGTTTTATTTTTATCAGGATGAAAAGAAGTATATTATGACTGACCTGCAGAGATAGTCTATGGGATATCAGTGTTGTCTATGGAAACAATGTTGTTGTAGTTTTCCATTTTATGATGTAATGTAAACCTTATGAATGTATCTAGTAATTAAAAATCTACTAAACTAAATGGTATTTCGAGACTTGATCTTTTATGATCATGCCAATGATACGTAATAATGAATCAACTCTAGGCTTCTGGGGTCATGGCATTACAGTTGGTATTAGAGGAAGTTTAGTACAAACCTTGGAAGATATATTTAGATAAACTCTGATTAGAGAACATAGACCTAAGTTAGAGTGTGAGTATTAGTATATAGGAACTTCCTAAAATTTTGGTATTGTAGTGATTTTGAGAGTTTTCTAAGAAATACATCCCTGTTTGGATACGAGCAGGTAGAGGTGGATCTGGCACAAATGTACCTAGGGGTAAAACCCGAAAACACTACTTTGAGTTAGACTCGAATGAAAACTGGTGAACGACAACGAGCCTTGCTGCACTCTTGGTTACAACACTCCCGGGGGATATTCTTAGGATAATTTACATTTTCTTTACAAAATTATTTGATGTATTTATTATAATATGAGAATAAATGACCTAGGTTAATCTTAAGGTGTTTCAAATTGAAAATATGGTGTCATGATATTCTCTAAATGATTTTATTACTACTGTTACTCACACAATGCTTTCTGGTTTTAGTCAATGGATGGATTCCAAGGAAGTCATAGTAACTTTGAGAATGATGTACAAGGTGGGAACGATGGGGGAAATGAGCAAAAAAATGGAATGTTGATAGGCGTAAAAGATATCATGTTCATGAAAAATCATTTTTCCAAATATATGATCAAAAAAATATATATTAACAAACTCCTGGACTCAACAAAGAAGATAAAGGTGATGAATGATATGAGCTCCAGTAGTGGAGACCATGGAGAAAAGAATCCTCAATTTACATCATGCAAGAAATGTGGAAGGAGACACCCAGGAAAGTGTCTCAATGGAATAAAGAAATGCTTTACGTGTGGGAAAGAATGACATAAATTGAAGAATTACCGAGGAAAAATGAAGAGTACTATGGAAGAATATAAAAATGGTCCCAAGAATCCATTTAGAGTCATTTCAGGTAAATTTAGGGGACTTGGCAATTACCCGAGTGAATGCCCTATTCTATAGGATATTTTCTTTGTAAAAGAAGAAGCTATGTGGAAATAAATAGTTGGAGAAATATTTAAAAGTATTAGTGCTCCTTGTTGATGGGATTACTTTGGAATAATTTTCTATTGTATTTGTAACCCTGTAGTTTGTCATGTGAAAATGATTTTCGAGGAAGTCTTATCTTTTCTCTTGTGGATATAGTTATAAATAACTATTTGGTTTTATATGATCATTGGGTTTGAGGAAATTAAAAGTTATTATATTTTGGGTTGAAAATGCAAGGTATGAGATAAAATTTGTGGTTAAATTATCTTATGGTTATTTTGAGGAATTTATCTCATTTTGGTAATGTTATAATATATAGTTTTTGAAAAAGGACAACACGCAGACCATATGATAACCCGTCGCTTCGGACAAATCTGTGGGAATCAAACCCACAACCAGAGTGTGATTGAGATTTATCGCCTACCACTAGACTATGTGAAGTCCCTAGTTAGTGTGACTAATTTTTTTGTAGTTAAATTATTTGATTGATCAATAATAAGTAGATTTGGGATCTTATGTCTTATCAAATGAATACCCTTAGTATAGGAAATTGATTTGGTGATTAAGTATTAAATGTTATTTTGGAAGACTTTCACTTTGTTGGGAACACTATATGCCTAAGGAAAATAGAATACTATGGGATTTCATTTGAGGAGTAATTGTGGATTTTAATCTTTGTTTTTATCCTTGATTTATAGTGATTTGGGTTATTTATGGAAATGATTAACCTATAAAAGAGAATATGTGATTAGGTTAATTACTTTTAAGTATGTGACTTTAAGAGTAGTTGATGTCATTTGGAGATACAATTTAACGTGGAAGACTACATAACCAAACTCTTCTAAGTTTTGGGTTTCAATATTAGTTTGGATTATATTGAAGGATTTTAAGGACAATTGTTTATTGAATGGTATTGATTTATCTTTGGGGTATTGTTAGTTTAATTTTATAAATTTAGATCAGTGTTTCTTTCTCTAAAGGAATATCCTATTAGGGGATCATCAGATCTTGTACTAACCGTTTTGGTTTTGATTAATCTATAAAGACAAGGTAAATATATAGTGTATCCTTTATGGATCATGTGATTCTCTAGAAGTTTATTCTAACTCTTCTGGTGTGACCAAGTCTTCTTGAATACTCATCGTTTTAAAAAAATGAGTTTGTGGTAGACATTTATTAAAGAATAAAACTCTACTTAAAAAGTAAGTATATCTCCTTATGTTCTTATTCAATCTCATAAATAAATTCCTCATCTTTATGAAATATAACTTAAAACAAAAAAAATGTTATCCATTTACTTTTCCTACTAGGAAACAATGACCGTTTGTCCCATCACAAGTTTGTGGTTTTCTTGTTCTTAACTTTCTCTTGATCATGTTTTATATCCCTCTTTATCAGAACTTGACACTTAGTTTATATTCAATATCCATGTTTTACTACATGGAATCCTATTATGGGTTATCTTGGGTGACCTTTTTACTTCTCATTCTTTCTTTTAAAGTGATAGTTTTATTGACACTTTTTAAGATGTGGGGCATTCCATTATATTTCCAAGATGAATTTTAAAAATTGCGAGGATGAAATTTATTGAAGGATGGAATAATGTAACACCCCAAGATTTCATATTACGTTAGTTCTTCAAAATAATTCAATAACCTACACTACACGCAACATCGAGTTCCAGCACACCACGACTTACCAAACTAGCCGTTTGAAAGTGGTTATGAATAGTATTAACAGAATTTTGAACTTTATATAACCCTTATAATTCTAGAATCCATATTATGACTTTCTTAGACATAATGTAAGGACAAATTCATTTTTTTAAGATATAAGAAGTATTTTTCAAAAAATGCAATTTTACCGCCTTTTAATGGCGAACCCTTTTTAAATCAAATATTTGAAACTTTTATATATTCAATTTATCAAAATAAACTTCTTCCTTTTGATATGGACATAATAATTTAGTTTTAATAAATTTTTGGTGTTTTTCTGATAACTTTCATATATGGGTCAATAGTGAAAAATAATATATTTTAACTGAAAAAAACATTTTTAATAAAAATAATTTATAGTGTTCAACTATACATATGAATGGTTTTGATGTATAATTAGATTATATTTTTACCATTTAATCCAATTTTGGTAATTGAAAGTAATTTAACTTTTAAATTGGACATAAACAAATGTCAATCTTTTGGTATTTATTATTTCATAAAAATACGCTTTTTGGTTTTGACAAAGGGAATTAATTTTAAAATAATAAATTAAATTTCTATGTTTTTAATTTGGTAAAATAGACTTCATTTTTAAGTTCATAATATCAAAATTATCCTAGGGTGATGTTTTGGTATGTTTCTGAAAACTTTTAATTTTTGATGAATAGTAAAAAACCATGAGTTATAGTTTAAAACCAAATTTTTATTTAAATAATTATTTATTTTATTTAAATTTATTTTAGGTAAAAATAGATACATAATACCTATATAAGATCAATGTAATTCATTGGAGTCAGTTTATAATAATTTTAGATATATAAAAATTTTATTGAACTTTTCACCGTCTTTTACCCACCTCCTAGGAGATTTTACAAATTCACATAAAACTTAATTTTCCACTTTTGTGAATGGAATTTAGAAAATATGAGAGACACAGTTTATATCAGTAAATAAAATGTGGTTCAATAAGATGAAAATAATTTTTGGTGAATAGTAACTTTTTACTTTTATTTACCACGGTTAAAAGTAAATAGGGTAATTAAGGGTAAAAATGATATTATTATTACCCTAAAAAATGTCATAATTCTATTTTATAAGTATAATTCGACCAAAAAACACCTTAGGAAAAAAATATGAATCTCTTTGGTCCACTTGGATTAGATTAGGACATTTATTATTATTTAATTCAAAGAAGAGTTAAAAGAGTTAGAAGAGTTAAAATCAAAGTTTAATAATTAATTTTTTTTTAATTTAGTGTTAAAAATAAGATAAATTTGACTATAAATATTCATTAGAAATATAAAAATATTTCCTACATAATGGTATTTTATTTATATTTTTTATAAATTAAATAATTTAATTTATTAATGACACAATGATGATTTAGTAATTACCTAATTATTGAAATATTAAACTAATTGATACTATAAATATCCAAATAAATATAATTTGAGACTTTTTTTGAATTAAATATAATTTTATAGCTTAATATGAAATATTATGGTTGGTTAGATGATTTTTTTAAGTAATAATGTTGTTATGAATTTAGAAAAAACAAAATACCAAATAGTGTCAAAATTGACACAAAAGAGTTTTTAAAACAAATATTTTATTATTAATTGATATTCTATTCCTAAAAATATAAGGTTCAACCAAACGACTTATATAGTGATATTTGTATCATTAATGAACCAATTAGGGTTCTATTTGAAGTATATAGTATGTTTATTAGCCATATAATATAAAAATATAAAGAGACATGGTAAATGTCAACCTATTTAACTAAGAGTTAAATCTAAAGGATAAGGTTAATAGAGTAACCCAAACCTATATAAAACCTATTGGTTGAGTGTTTTTAGACCCATACCCACCTTAGAATTTAAATAATCTATTTTTGAGCCATTATAAACCGAAATTTATTTTATTATAAAATAGTATTTGTAGTTTTTCCAAAGGTGCCCCTCACCCCTCTTATAAAAGGGCACTCTACATTCCCTAAAATTCACACCTTCAAAGCCTTTTGGCTCGGCCAAAATCTATCCAAATACCCTCTCAACTATCATCCCTTCATCTTAGTGTCCCTCATTTAGTCATAAATCCAACATGAGGATCCCTTTTGATCAAATAAAAAAGAAGAACCCAAAGAAGAGGTAAATATCTCATCACCTCTTTCAAGTTATTTTCTTCTTCCACTTCCCATTTATTTGTTATTTACATTATAAAATAATAACTAAAGTATATTCTATATAATGTGATGTTATTATAAAAATGGTACAACCATATTCATTATTCAATCCATCCTTTGAATGACATGTCACCATACGTGCATACATACAACTTACCGTCTCCACGTCGTGGTATAATTGTTATTCAATAAATTATTATTTGTATGGGTAAAATAATGATGTTTAATTGATTTAAATAATAAATATAACATGATAATGATTCTTCATATATTATATACCATCCAATTATATATTATTTTAATATTAAAAGAATGATATTGTCGCTCGTGCGTATGTACGGATTACCGTCTCCACGAACGCGATGTGATATTACCCATCGCATCCATTCAAGACTAAATTTCATTTGATGATGAACAATAATGTTTAGATACATGATATAATTCTGTATATTAATAAGATACATCCCATCCATAACAAATATGACTCACATAACAAAGAATATAAAGGAAAATGAATCCGTTAACACCCGAAATGACGATAATACTAAGATATTATTAAAGCAATGTTAAAAGATCATATATGATATAATATTAATGTATATTATTCTTGAATAATTTAATAAAAATTATTTCACCATTATACAGGAGGTTAACCTACGCTAGACCAAGGAAAAAGTACAAAGTAAGGGGTTTCTTATCTCACTTTTAATTCTGTGAGATTTCCATTGTTCGCCACTTATTTATCGCATGTGGTGTATTGTGTACTTACATTTGATATATATTATCATAATTTTATTTATATTCATGGTATTATGTGATTCATTTGATGGTTATTAACTTTTTTTCATACGACACGATTAATTACAACGTGGTAAGGATTTTTCATATCACTTC
Organism: Viscum album; assembly: GCA_963277665.1. Lineage (NCBI taxonomy): Eukaryota > Viridiplantae > Streptophyta > Magnoliopsida > Santalales > Viscaceae > Viscum > Viscum album. Next base: position 912,290,047 of record OY728164.1, on the reverse strand, counting down.
TTATTTCCGTGAGATTTATGCTATATTGGCCACTTTTCCTTTTGTGTTGTGTATATACTGTCCATGATTGTATTATTGGTGTAATATAATTTAATTTATTGGTATTTAAATCTTCATTTTATGAAAATTATTTCATGGGGTTTATGTTTCATAAGTTACCAAATCAGTAAGGGAATTTCAAATTTCAATTTCCACTCATTGGGCTTTACGCATACTTCATTGATTATTTTACTCGAAGATTATGTGTGGAATCAATATTTATTATTTATGTAGTAATTTTCAATCATATTTCTGTGGATATACTTTTGATACACGTAATAACTCCATTTATAAATTCTCAAGTCATTAATATGAACCCGATAAGAGTAATTTTAACTCAATCTCCATTCATTGAGTTAAACATCCAATTCATTGGTGTTGTTTTTACAAGAATATGTGTGAATGATTTTGATTGATTTACACTGAATATTCAATCATATTTAGTGTATTTATATTTTTCACACATAATTATGTCATTTATTTATCCTTAACCTAAGGATACGGTCTTTATAAGGGATTTCATCTCAACTTACATTCCGTTGAGTCTTATTTGTTTTTATGCACCAATTCACTTTTATTTGGTGTCTATACTGTACTTTGACATAGTATATCATGAATCCCTATATTATCATGATATTATAAAGTTTTTATTACCTCAATTATTTTTATTCAAGTGTCTCTCATTTGGTTAGGAACTCTAACTAAAATATCATTTTAAATGTTTTAAATATTTATTATTCTAAATCTTTCTCATTAATGTCCATGTTTTAAAAATGATTTTACGAATTTAATAATATGGACATTAAAGTTTTAAAATTAAAATTCCTTTTAAAAGTTTCAAAGTGGTATGGGACACTTTGATTCAAAAATCTATTTTAAATGACCTCTTAATAAATAGTGAGACTTTTAAATGTTTTCAAGAAAATGAGGGATATTTCTCTCAAATAGTTTTGATGATTATTTTTATCTATGTCAATATATTTCATTATTCTCGATTGAGGTTAATCTTTTACAATATAATCTTCCATATTGTATTGAAGGTTTTGTGATATGTTTGACTATGGATGTGTTATTTCATACCATTCATGGTTTATGGATAAAGTATTGACAATTCGTATGCTAGTTTTAATATGAATGTTTATGTTATGTTTAAACCTTTTCAAATGGGAATGCATTGGACTTAGTAAGTGACGGGTGGAGCCCGCTATATCTCCTCGATGCATCGATAGGTCTCACGAGACAAACTAGTGTCTTGGCACAAGGCCTCAACAAAATCTTATTTATAGTCTTGGCACAAGGCCTTGACTATGTGGTTATGAAAGTATGACATTATGAATTACATCATTATGAAAGTGGATATTGATATTTCATGTGATTATTTGACTAGAAGAATATCCATGTGAATATGTAAATGGAATTATTTGATTTTAACTTTTCCACATTATGCTAATTTCATGTTTTAAAGGCTTTTGTTTTAGTCTTACACACTTCCTTAAATGTCTATGCTTTTTTATGAAAGTTTCCGCTATAAAGTTATCCTTACTGAGCATCTGAGCTCACCCCTTTCGATGTTTTATTTTTATCCGGATGAAAATAATTATATTATGACTGACCTGCAGGGATTTTCTATGGGATCTCAGTGTTTTATATGGAAGAAATGTTGTTGTAGTTTTCCATTTTATGATGTAATGTAAACCATATGAATGTATCTAGTAATTACAAGGCTTCTCAACTAATCGGTCTTTCAAGACATGATCTTTTATGATCATGCCAATGATACATAATAATGCACCGACTCTGGGCTTCTGAGGTCGGGGCGTTACAATTGGAAATTTTATACAATATTCCCATTGATTTATCTATCCTTTATTATTGACTTTTCAATATGGGCTCCTCTGGATGGTGTATCCAGTATATCCCAAAAAATCAATAATTCCATAATAAAAAATACTTATATGTGATTCTCTTCAATGGAATGAAATGAAAAATGGAGCAAATGCTCTTTCGGATCTCCTATTACTCATATAGTGTCTCTCTAAAATTTAATATGATAGTATAAACTCCCTTCTATATGTTGTGCTTATAGATTTGGGGAAGAATTTTTATTTAAAAATAATTTAAAGGTAATACTAATCAGTATTACACTAGACTTAAAACGTTATAGCCACTCTTTTTCTTCAAATTATAATAAAAATAATATATATATATATATATATATATATATATCACTCATTCCTTTAACTCTCCTCATGGCTTAAGTTTTGATAAGAACATAGTGATAACCTTATTAGGCTTATTTGATTCATCAACTGTAACACCATACAATTTAGGAAAAAGTTGAATTAATCCAATTTTTAATTCAAAGTAAATTTTCAAGGAAGGAATATCAAGTTGATTATTTGTATTAATTAAATTAAGCATGAATAGGTCCCCCAAAGTTTAGTTCGGGTTTCCTAATATGGTGGAAAGCTCACAGTGACCAAGTTGACACTAACATGGTTTTGTTAGGATAATTTCTATGAAATAAGTTTGTAAGTGTATGTTCATAATATTTTTAGAATATATCTCTCTCTCTTTGATGGTTAAGAGAAAAAAGTTTTCTAGTAGAGGATATAGTCAAAACAAGTTGGTAATTATAACACCATATCCTCATAGATAGTGATAAATTTTTAACACAACTCATGTGTGGTAGTATGAAAATATATTTTTAACCCTATTTTATGATAGATATAGTACATGTAACCCTTAGGGTTTCTTATGAAGTGGAGTTCATGATATTAATTTCCAATTCTGGTTGTAATTGTTTTTTTGTTTTTCTACTTTGATTTTAAAATAAAATTTAAAAAACATAAAGCATTAGGTTGAAATCAATATGATTAATAGTGGTTCAATTCTGTTTTTATATCTAATTATAATTATATCATGGTCTTTTTAAAAATTTCCACTCTTATTATTAATTTATAAATGAAATAATCCTAAATAAATTCATCCATCACCTAAATATGATGGTTATTGTGAAGAATCACTTTGTAGTGATTAATATTTGGTTATTGTCCCTTATTATGTGTGTATAGAAATTATATAAGATATAGAAATATTACACTACTCCTCAATTACCCAATAAAGGCCTGATCAGGTCTTGGGGGCCCTATGTAGTCAAAGTGAAATCTACTACTCTTCACCCACGTAAAAGTAATTACTAGACCCTGAAAACTCAACCTAACTTATTACAATATATATATATGCTAAAATAAATAGATAGAGAATATATATTATTGATTGAGGCTATAAGCAATGAAAAATTCAAAAAAATAAAACAAAATCACATTATAGTTATGAAACAACCACTAAATACTAACATCAGTCCACAAAAGATAGTTTAAATAATTAACCACCAGAATCATGATTCATAATTAGGTCTTCTCCCATTCCCTAATCATTAAAGGTTTTTACAACTCAATGTGAGGTATAATAAATATGAAGGCATAATATGGAGTTACTAACATAATATAATATGAAGGAATTCAGCGCATAAAATATTTAACAACAACAACATGAGACTCTCACCCTTCCTTATTGATTTATTCTCATTTTTTAATTTTATTCCATGCCTTCATCATAAATTGGTCAAACTCTATAAGATAATTTCTTTATCAAATTTTTAATTTTTCATCATTCCTCTTAATATTCCTTAAAATAACATAATTATAAAGTCTCTATAAAATTGATATCTTCATGTTTATATTTTTATTTTTGTCTAAAATATCAGTGATATAGTTTGATCAATAATATAATCCATGCATATGACTATGATTAGCCTTTATACATGCTGATGATGTATTATAGGGATTTATAATGTAACATAAAATATCCTCGAAAAATCTTCCTACACATTATAACACCCTTTAGTCTCATAAAGTATCTACCAAAGTCATAAAATCTTCATGGTATGCTCATACCTTTGAAAAATATTCATCAACTATTTATATCTTACAAATTATAGGGATGAATATTATTTATACGTATCTATCATAAATAGAAATAAATTAATTCTTAGAAATTCATAAATATTTACTAATCAATAAATATTATTCTTTTTAATGTTATATAATCCTTCTTATTAAAATGATTTATATCTTTTGAATTTGAGATCATTATTTTGAATATGATAATTATATCTTATGAAGTTAAAAAATATCTTTTACAAAGGTCCTTCTCAAAATTGTATCTCCTCAAGGAAGACTCAACCTTCCATAAACATTGATATCTTCCTGCATTTTACAGTTTAATCCTCCCTTGGAAATATTCCTTCCAATGAATTTTGAATTATCCAAATTGTCATCCAATGTTTTAACAAGGTTTCATTCTATTAAAAATGAAAAAAATGAAATATTCAATAAACATCCTGTCATTTATTTTCAATAGATAAGTGAGTATATTAAAATAAAAAATTTGACATTTAAATAAGTATATATAAATTCTAATGAAATCTCACTTTTAATTCCAAAAATGAACTAAAACATGATGAATTAATAAATTTGAAGGAATTATATGTATTTAAAATCAATAAAATACAATAAATATATTTACTATGTTAGTAGTATTTTTTATTTTGGTCTAAGGGAAAGAGATATTACATGTTTTCTTCATTTAATTAATTTCTTCTTAGAATAAGATTATAATTTCTTATTAGTTATACATTCCCCATATGGTATTTTAAAATTCCATATTAATTATTTTGTAGTGATATTCTAGTTATCAAGAAAATTGTTATTATAAAATATGAATGGGTTAAAGTACACATAAAGAGGAAATAATCTTATTAGATAAATATCTCATTATTCAATGTTGATATGATAATAATGTAATAATTATATATATATATATATGTTGTTTTTTAATGATTATTTTGTAATGAAATGTTATAGTAAAATGAAAAAATGATGAAGATGGTATTGAACATGTGAATATATAAATGGTATTGATATATTAGAATGAATAATCAAATATTAAATATGAATGGTAAGGTAATATAAAATTAATTTGGGTTGGATTTGAGGTCTAAGGAAGTGTTCATTCTGCATTTAGAATGTCTTGTTTTTGATATAGTTAATATAGGATCCTTGGGTCAGTGTCTTTGATGTATTTAATGGAGATTTTTCTACATTTAAAAGGATTCTTCCATCCTTATATCTTAGTTTGTTATCCAGGGATGGATAAAATCATTGGATATGATAAGGATTGTTTTTTTCTATTGGGGTGTTGTTTCTATTAGATGATATTTCCCTTTGAGTGATTTCATGATTTTAGTTTACATATATAGAATTTAATAGGTCCTTTGGTGGAGATGGTATAATGTTTATTAGATAGTTCTTTTAGCTATTATTAAAGGATAAGTTATGTGCGATAATTTTAAAGAAGGTTATTTGAAAATGTTATAATGCGGTTTCAGTGAATCTAGGTATAAGAGATAAGAGGTCTAGAGGTAAGGATTTAATGGGATATTTTATAGAAGTGAATATTATTTATGATCTTATAGATTTTAAAATTAGTGGGGTTGGTTTGAAGCTATCTTAGGGTTAGTGGAGCAGTTTGGAAGTGTATGTTATAGTAGTTTGAAGATGTGTTCAATGTTTATAATTATTTAAATTTTTTATATATAGAATAATTTAATGAAATTTATAATCGTATAATCAAATTAAAACAATTAAATAGTAATCGAAGTACTTGTAGAATTATAAATATGATAAATGTCGATGTAATAAAATAAAAGGGTGATTTTTTCAAATCATAATAGGTTCATAAGGAGAAGCCTAAATGAAAATAGGATAAAATATATTATCATGTTGGTAATAAATATTGGTTTAGTTGTGAGATTTTATGTGATGTAGTGATTATTTCAATTTTAATTTTTCTGATTTACTACTTGAATATAAAAAATAACTTATGTAAGGTCTTTTATGATTATATCATATGTGGATTGGTATTTGATTTTATGTGTCATCTAGATCATATAATTTTATGTAATGTTTAAATTTTCTATAATGGATCAAGTATATGGGTGATTCAGAGATAATAATATGTATTGATGTGATAATATGAGGATTATTATTTCATTTTGGAATTTAGGGCTTGTTAGTGAGGGGTTCTCCAGCCAAGTCATGCCTGATCTGAGTTGGAATATACTCCAAAATAATAGGTGACAGTTATGAAAATATTCTTCACCCTTTTTTGTTATATATACAAACATAAAAATTATATTTTCTATAATTCATGATCTCAATATTTTATTGAACTCTAATTCTAATGGAATATTATATAGTTAAAAGTGATGGATAAGTTTTTATCTGATATTATATAATGTCTTAACTATTTACTTTCTTATCCATATTCCTGAAAACCTCTTATTCCCACTTATTTGATGACACACATGTCTATCTTATAACATTTATTACACATGGATGTCAAATTATTTGGAAATATTCCCCTAATTAGTACTCCCTACTTCTCACCCCTATATGGTTTTATTGAGTTGTTTTATAGGATAGTTGGAGGGAGCTTGGGGATACTGTTATTCAGGTTGCTGGCATAAATCTCTATGAGTATAGTCTTACACTAGCCCTATTTGTATTATGTATATTTTTATGTAATTATAGTTTAGAAACGATAAATTTTAACTCTTAAGTTAATTTATATAGTGTTGATTAATGGTTTCTTCTTAATTTTCTCAGAATTTGATTGCAATTCCTCCCTTATGTGGGAAATATACTTATAGTTCTAGTCACCAACCAATGAAATTTGGAAGGTAGGTGTTAAGGGCCAAAATTTTCTTCACTACTAATCTAGTTAGGGTTATAGGGTAAAGATTCAAGATTAAGACCATAAAATATTTATGAATTTTTTCCTTTTAAAATTCATTTTGTCCACAAACTAAATATTTTACATTTAATCATGTTTTTTTATATTGTATATTTTTATGAAGTAACCCCTCAATGGAAAAAATGGGATGTAAAATAAGGTTTTAGATTCTTATTAGATTTTAATACCTCTTGATTATAATGTATCTTGAATAGATTATAGGATATTTACTTATAATAATATTTTCTTAATTATATTTTGATAAAAATATATTTATATTATTAATTGGGGAATAAATCTATGTCTAAGGAAATATACTAAGAATATACAACATTATTACATTTTGATTATCATAAGAATATCAGTGAACACAATGTTTATAAAATCAATAATTTTAAAAAATAGAAAATCAATCACCTAATTCATTTAATGATTCCAAATAGGTTACAAAATCTTATATAATCACTAAAAATGAACTAGTTAGAATATGTTTCCTATAAGGACACTCTTATAGTGATGTAGAAAATCATTTTAATACACACTTGATAATGTAAAACCACTTTTTTAAAAAGTTAAATTATTTCATCATAAGAAAAAAAACAACCAATTATAGTTGAGAAACTGAATGAACAATATGATAATTGAAATTTTCCTAATCACGATATTCCTCAAGAAAACAGTGTACCTAAAGTGTATGATCCTGATAAATATAAAATTCTTATAAATATTACAAACACCAGAGTGTATTGGAATTTATTTGAGACCATTGTGATGGAAAATTTTCATATGAATTTACTCTTGATATTCATGATTATGAATAAGGATTGAAATCAATGGATGGATACCATGATATCAAATCATGAAAAATTGAAAATTTTACACCAGCCTAAGTAAAACTCACTTTTTAAACCTGTGTTTCTTAGGTTAATTTGTAAAATCCTAGAAGATATTAAACTTGTTAATTATAAATTGATATTTATGTTAAAGTTAAATTAAAATAATAAAGATATTATATATAAATCACGACTACATGGGATTGGTTATGATGAAAAATATTCACATATATCGAATTTTTTCAATTTTTACCTATCATGGTGTTGGTTATACATGAATATCATAAATGTTTTCTTGTGGATATTTTTATTATAAGAATTTATGGTAGCATTTATAATGATTTTCACATGAAAATCCTAGAATGATTAATAGTGTTTATAGAATTTTTCAGATCTATATATTTTTATTCCATTAAATTTATTAAAATGTTTTATAGATTAAAATAGTTTGGGAATTTTTGGTATAACCATTTGAGTAAATATTTGATAAAAAAGGGTTATAAAATTGATTGAATTTGTCTATGTGTTTTTATAAAGAGGTCATAATCTAATTTTTTCTTCATTATAGTATATGGTAATTATTTTACTATTATTGGTACTCTCTATGAACCATTAAAGGTAATTGAATATTTAAATAATTAATTTGAAATGAATAACTTCGTGAAGTTAAAGTCCATCCTTTATATTTAACATATAGAATATGGAATCTTTATTCATCAACCAATATATATTTTAAAAGTTATGTAAAAATTTCTACAAACTAATTGTATCCATTTAGTACACTAATGATTTTCTGATACCTTGATTGTTATAAAATATATTTTTAATCATGATAGTATGATGAATAACTTTTTTATACTAAATTTGGCCAAGTACAATTCTTCTCATACTTAGAGATGTCATAATGACATCAAAAAAATATTTATATTGATTAAATTTTTTTGATTGATGATTATTTTATTTTAATAATTTTTAACTAATAGTTTTTGGTTAATAAAATGTTGGGTATTTGTGTGATTCATACAAATCCCAATATAAAATAGGATATTTATTCACATATGACATAACTATCATTTTATTGCATTTTATTAAATAAATAGTTTATACAAATTTTCAAAATCATGTAGAGTTCATTTCATTTAAATATGTAATATGATAATGTATTTTATTAAGATCAATGAATCATAATATTAGAAATAATTGGGGATAGACTATGAATAATTAAATTCTCACTACATTTCTTACACCCAAACTCAGATCACAAAAAAACAATTAGGGGGTATTAAAATAACTCAATATTACCTCCCTATATTCCAAAGGTTGTTGAATCGTGGAAAAGGTCTAAAACAGTCATGAGGAGACTATTCCCACATAAGTAAATCCCATGGGATATTCTCAGTTTTTCTAAAAATTCAGCATGAACCGTCTATATAATAGACATAACAAAATTACCTATTATATAAATTGGATCCAAGAGGGGGAAACATTATAGAATATAATGTAATAAACCTATCTATATTATGAAATAATTAAAACATAAAAGTAGTATAAAAAGCATATAATGGTAGGACACTAGCCAATACAAGTTCAATAAAAAATTGATACTAAAAAACAACAGCCTCCAACCCAAATCACATAATCAAACTATTTAATTATTAATATCCATAGATTTTTATACCCTAAAAATGTGTCCATATCCATTGGATACCTATTTCTAATAGAAAAAATCATGTTCTATCCCCTTACATCGAAACCCATGTTATGTATGTGGGTAAGGGATAAGTACAATAAACCAATAGGGATCCCCATCAGATCAACATAGTGAATATTGTTATAATCAAGAAGATGTGAATGTAATACATAATATAATATAGTATTTACTTTGACAACACCCCCACCCTAAAAAATAACAGAAAATGAACATATAAGCCTATTTTTCAATACATCATGCACTAAACTAGCCACTACGACACATGAAACTACCTTATTTGGACAAATTCGGTCATATTTATATCATATTTTACATAATAGGAATCCAATCATGGGAAAGGAAAACATATCTAGTCATATGTTCTTTAAATTCCATCAAGTACATGACCATCCCCACTCAGTGGTGCTCTCCCATCAAACACACATCTGAGACCCAATAAGGTGAGGGCACCCATCAGGTACCCAACCCAATCCCTCTAAAGTGTAGGCTCCCATAAAGTACTCAAAACAACCCATATCATTGGAGGGATCTAAAAAATCACTACATATCATCTCATAAAAATCCCTTAAAATAACATTTTCACTCAAGGTTGGTCACACAATTTCCATTATCAGGTTCCAGAAAAAACCATGTCACTCAATCTTAATCACAAATCATAATAAAAATACAACAATAGGTTGTGATAAAAAAAGGTAAGTATAAAAATAACTGAATTTTCCCAACAACTCATCTCAATCATAATTTATCATAGGGTTGGACCTCTGCTACCCCTTTACCACACCACTAGTTCACCCATACTATCCAAGAAATGCACCTAGAACCTTCATTAGGGAAGGGACTCATCACTAAACTCATAATCTAGACCACTAGGTCACCTAATAACTGACTAATCCCATAATATAACTTAGGACCCCTTTATCCCATAGAAAATCCCTACACATCCTCATGGAACTGATCATGGTTCCATTATTCTCAAGAAGCTAAATCAATATATACCCTCTAGAGGTCCAATAAAAAAATTAAAACCAACATGGACACTATGATACCAAAATATAACATCATTTTCTAATTCTTGAAACAAGAAATCATCATAAAAAATATAAATATATAAAGAAAACTGAGAAGCATAGTAAAAATAATAAAGCTTTAGAAAATTGGGCATCACCCTCATCAGGTCAACCATAACATAACAAACTCAACAAAATCCCTCTTGAAATTCCATTAAAATGAGTCAAATCACTTTTCAAAAACTATTTAGAAATCGAATAATATATTTACTTTTAATAACATAAGGACCATTTCCAATTTCCCATAGAAAAACCAACACTCTTTTAGAAGTAAAATTTCAAAACACTCATTGAATTTCACACCTTTGACCATGAAATTATGTTTTGAAACTATAAACATTAGAAATCCATATAATATAAACCTAATTTAAAATAAATTTTTTTAAATGGAAAGCCAAGTTACCTTAGAAATCTAACTCACACCACTAACCCAACAAAAAATAGGGCCACTAACACTCATTCAACTAAGGAACCACTAAAGAATCATTTAAAAAGTTATACAGTCCTTGTTTATGGGATACCTTTCTACTTTATGGGGTAAATTATCTCACATCATATAAAATACCAAGGGAATAAAAATAATTTTAACACCTAAACCTAAAATATATAAATGAATAATAGAATTAGTAATGTTAATGGTACCAAACTCAACTGGTGATTTGTAAACTGGTCCCAAGCTCATATTATCTTCATATGAGTCTATGAGAAGCTATATCATCCATAAATAGTATCAAATTAAAAATAAAAACAATTAAAAAAAATCGCATGATGTAATTATAAATTAAAAATTCCCCAATAAATATAATGATGTTAAAACTATGATAAATTTTGTGATGTCCAATCATAACACGCTCCCAAAACTAAGTCACACAAAATCCATTATATATTTATCTAAATTAATGTCAAAATAAAACTAATTTCATTAAAACAACGATTAATAAATTCAAAAGGAAACATACCAAAATGGAAATGAAGAACTATGAAATGAATAGCTTCTCCTAGAACCTCCTCAATGAGTGACACATGAAACATCAATATGAAGGGAATATTTGTCACGACCCGTCCTTGGGGCCCATGCCGTGACTACCCCAAGCCAGCCTTCCATAGGCCAGGGGCTTGCGACTAGCACCAAAGGAGTAAATCCCGATAAAAGGGAATATATTGCCTTTATATAAGTAAAGAAACACAATAGAGAACATGAGATGAAGTAAACACTAAGTAAACTGAGTACAAAAGTAAGTGATGAAAAGTAAATGGGCCAGAATACAAACCCAACTGAAAGTACAGTACAACTGAAAAGAAAGTACAGCAGTAGAAAAGTAAATCAGCAACCACCGATTCGTTCTCTGGCTATCCCACCTGAAGGGTGTGTACAGATGGTCTCCTCAGCTCCCCGAATCCATCCGTCCGTTCTGTGTACGCCCCGTCTGATAGACCACCTCTGGATACCATCCTGCTCCTCAAGCTTCAACCATGATCAGCGCTGTCCATTGTCTGCAACCAACACCATGTAGTGCGGGCATATCCTGTGCAGGGGTGAGTATTCAATACTCAGTAGGGACCCCGAGACCCACGAAGGTCTCCTATAATTCAAAAATGATAAACCAAAAAGTAAATATACAAACACGAAGTATCATCCAACTCTACTTAGGTATATGCCCATACATATACCTAAGTCATCAATTCCAGTTCGGCTCCAACTCACAAGCCCAAGTAGAACCCAGTCCACAAAGGAAAGTACAACCCAATCCACACAGGGAAGTAAGTCAATCACATCGATGATAATGAATGAAAATCAAGACTCAACTCACATAGGTATACTACTCACGAAGAGGGGTGGAGATGATAGGTGTAGCCTCTGAATCATCTCCCCTGCCGAACCCATGTAGGATCCAAGTACAGAAGTCATCTCTGCTGAACCCACGTAGGATCCAAGTACAGAAGTCGTCGCTGCCAAACCCATGTAGGATCCAAGTACTGTAACCATCGCTACCGAACCCATGTAGGATCCAAGTACAGTCGTCATCACTGCCGAACCCACATAGGATCTGAGTACATTCGTCATCATCGTCGCAGTCGCAGCCAGCTCTAGGGTTCCCGCACACATCACGCTCAATTCTGGGAGGGTCCTCTCCACGATCCAAGGGGTTTGATACATCAACTTCCATGAAGTCTAGAGTTGATGTATCCCAAATTTCCGTCTCGTCAATAGGAACTCAACGCAATAGACGGTGCATCAATCGGACGCCCAGTCTGAGAGATATTGGCTTTTCCGTTCCAGGGGCCCAGTTATAAATACGCTCGTTTCTAACCCGGATGATATCCAAATTTATCCAAAACTCACATAGAGTATAAAAAAAGGACCGTCACATCGAATGGGTCTCAGTGCCGTAGAGGGTGCGTCGATCGGACGCACGGTCCTTAAGTTATTCACGTTTAAGTGAATAACGGGTCTGGACTGTTTAGCCCAGTGGGCCGACGGGTCGGGTTGACCTAGTTCAACGGGTCTGACCTTGCAGGGGTGTCGGACTGGTCCGAAGAAAATTCTCTACTCGGCCCGAAGGGACGCGGCCCAACCAGAAGTGGCCCGACCCGACCTGGTGCGGCCCGGATCGGCTCGGCTCGGTGCGGCCCGACACGGCCCGGCTCGGCCCGGCCCGGCGCGGCCCGGCTTGGACCGGTGCGGCCCGGATCGGCGTGGCCTAGCGTGGCCCGGATCGGCCCAGCGCGGCCCAGCTCGGCCCGACCTGGCGCGGCCCGACCTGGCGTGACCCGGTTGGGCGTGCGGCCCGGCTGGCCGAGCGGCTCGGCCGAAGCCAAGCGGGCTCCAGGGGGGGAGGTTGTCGGCCCCCCTGGTCTTCTACACTGGCGGCACCAGGCGGCACCATCCTTTCCCAAACCGGCCGATGGGCTGGCCGGTCCTCTAGCGCAGCACCCTCCTGGTGCCGCGACTCCTCTTTGCCCGACCGGCCGACGGGCCGACCAGTTCTTCCGCTAAAGCGGCCCGTGTAGCGGGCCACAGTTCTTTCCGCACAACCGGTGCGACTACACCGATTACCTTTGCCTCGTTCCCGGCATGGCGTGATGGCATCAAGCTTCCTCTTCCATCAATTGTTAATTCTAAAATAATAAATGAGAACAACGGAGGGTTGTCGGGCCGTGTTCGTTCAGCCCACACCCTCTGTGTAAAACGATAGCAATCGGCCATATCCAACAACGATTTCCAACAATAACGGGGTATGTAAAAATCCAATTTCAAGATTAAACCCCTACCTTGATAATCGATGTCGTTCTTCGGGCGTCACGGAAGTTGGTGTCATTTCCATCGTCGTCGGTGTGCACCTGAGGAAGAACAAAGTTCCCTCACTTTTCACGAAGGAGAGATAATTAAGGTGTGTTGTCGTTGGTGAATTCCCCACATCGGTGCCTCCTCTCTTGTCGTGGAGGAATAGGAGGATGAGAACCATGGTCACCAAGTTGTTCTACGATGAAGGATCGATGTTCTTCATTGGAGAATAACCGTTCTTTGTTGAGGATGAAGTTCTTCAAAAACACTAGTGTTCTCCCAATTCCTCCTCACACAACAATTCTAACCAAAATAAAATAAGGATTCTCCTTATTTCAATTTTATTTTCCATGCATTAAAAATTAAAAAATTCAAATCCTAATTAACTTAAATAATTTAACCCTAAGTTTTCTAATTAATTAAGTGATAGGTTGGCAAGTTTTAAAGAGGGAGAGAGGGGAGAGCAAGAGTTACACATTTAAAGGATACAAAATTAATGGGGAGTTGCCATGTAATTAACATGGGTGTTCAAAGGGGGTTAAGAGGTTATGGAATGTGAAAAGGGTGGGGCTTGTGTGGGCCCCACCTCCCACTGAACCACACATGGGAAGTTGGGTAGTTGTGGGTCCCAGCAACAACTTCCCACAGGGGAGTTTAACATCTGAGGACAATAAATTAAAATTATACACAGTTTTATTTACTTCTTATTTAAACCCCAAAATTTAACTTCTTATCCCCTGAAAACGCATCCACTGTAAAAGTACTCATAAGAAAATACCATCTCTATGAGTTCATCGGTGCCCTTAGATTTCAATTCTGAGCACCGGTTAAAAAGATAGAAAAAACCACTCATTCATTTTCGGAACGTACCCGAGCTAAACTTCAGAAATTGATTCTCAGTACACCAGACCTATGAATCAGGTTCCGTCAGAAGCCAAAGACTCGTAAAATCCTAAAGAATTTGAGAAAAAAATATCCTTGAAATTTATGGGTCTTTACATTACTCCCACCTCAGGGATTTACATCCCCGTAAAGCTACATCATAAACTAGGGAAACAAATGAGGTTACATTGCACAAATCTGAGCCTCCCGCTCCCACGTGCTCTCCTAGAGGTTCCCATACTTCTAACGAATGTGCACCAGAGGAATTGACCATACACGTAGGACCCGCTCCTGTCGATCCTCGATCTCCACTGGGACCTCCGCCAAAGTCACCCCGTCATCAATGTCCAGCTCCCCGTGATCAATGATATGCATCGGGTCATGCACGTATCTCCTCAGCTGAGATACGTGGAAGACATCGTGCACCTGATGCAACTGAGGTGGAAGGTCTAGGTGATAAGCCACCTCACCTACCCTACTAAGAACCTGGAATGGTCCGATGAAGCACGAAGATAACTTACCGCCCCGACCAAATCTTGATAATCCAATTAGAGGTGAGACCTGTAAGAGAATGTGGTCGCCATCCTCGAACTCCAGTGGTCTCCGCCTCCTATCAGCATAGGACTTCTTTCTGCTCTATGCAGTCCTCATCCACTCCTGGATGATCTGTACTTTCTCTGTCGTAGCCTAAACTATCTTTGGTTCTATGAGTGCTGACTCTCCATGGTCAGTCCATCATAGAGGTGATCTTCAAGGTTGGTCGTACAATGCCTCGTATGGTGCCATTCTGAGGGTGGAGTGGTAGCTGTTGTTGTATGCAAACTCTACCAAGGGTAGGTGATCCTCCCAGCTGCGACCAAAGTCAAGGACACATGCACAGAGCATTTCCTTGAGTGTCTGAATGGTCCTCTCCGTCTGTCCATCTGTCTGAGGATGAAAGGCAGTGCTCAAGCGTAGCTGCATCCCAAATGCCTCCTGAAACCCCCTTCAAAATCCAGGAAGTAAAGCGAGAATCTCTATCAGAGATGATAGAAAATGGCACACCATGAAGTCGTATGATCTCCTGAACGTAGAGGCATCCCACGCTCTCCACTGAGCCCTGCTCTTTGATAGGTAAGAAGTGGGCCGACTTTGTGAGTCGGTCGACAATCACCCAGATGGAGTCGTGAACTCTGGAAGTACGAGGGAGCCCCATCATGAAATCCATGGATATCTCGTCCCACTTCCACTCCGGGACCTCTAAGGGTTGTACCAAGCCTACTGGTACCTGGTGCTACGCCTTCACCTACTGGAAGGTGAGGCATCATGAAACGAACTTTGACACAACCTTCTTCATACCTGACCACCAATGATGTCGTCTGAGATCCTGGTACATCTTCGCTACTCCAGGATGTACCGCCAAAGGAGAAGTGTAAAAATCCCTCAGCACCTCCTCCTGTAATGCAACTGGTACCACGGTATATCCCCTTAAGAGGATGACGTGCTCTCATTCTACATAAAATCCCTTAGGTGCCTATCCTGTGGATATCTGTGTATATCACGTCTCACAGTCAACATCCCCACACTGTGCCTCTCTGACCCGCTAAAGTAGTGGAGGAGTAACTGTGAGTTACTATAGAAATGCTTCTCCATCTCTATCTACGAAGGATATCTGCAATGAGACAAGTTGCTCCGTCGCCTCTCTAAGTAGCTGAATGCCCGATCTCCTGCTGAGAGCATCAGCTACTACGTTCCCCTTCCCAGGAGTATAGACTATCTCAAAGTCATAGTCCTGGAGGAACTCAAGCCATCGCCACTGTCTCAGGTTCAGGTCCTTCTGTGAGAAGATGTACCTGAGACTCTGGTGGTCAGAGTGAATTGTAAAGCGCTCACCCATCAGATAGTGCTGCCACATCTTCAAGGTGAAGACCGCTGCTGCTTACTCCAGGTCATGGGTAGCACAGTTCTTCTCATGCTGCCTCAACTATCGTGAACCATAAGCGATCACCGCCCTCTCCTGTATCATTACACACCTGAGTCCGGTCCTTGATGCATTGCAGTATACTACGTACCCTACTAATCTGAAGACTCGGACGATAGCCTCCAGCCAATCCTCAGCTGCCTGATGGTCCATCTCTTAGCGGAACCTGGGCGGCCTCTGACGCTGAAACTCATGCAGCACACTCAGGTGGAATGCACTCTCCACTGTTGGGGCTGGTGGTATTGGTGGCCTAGCGGGTAGTGGTACCATTGGTGCCCCCGCTGTAATGGGGCCCTGCACCGAGGCCTCGTTGCTTGGTGGGCTGCCATCTCGCACAAAGCTCAGAACCCTAGCTGGGTGCCGTAGTGGGGCCATCTTGAAAAGAAATAGGTGTGCCATGGTTAATACAGTATACCTAGTGAGCTGACACGAAGTAATCACAAAGAAAACATTTGAAACACACATGCAATCAATATTTTCGAGCACTGAGTCGGAAATTAGAAGTCAGGGTCCTGGTGTATGGATACGTCGGTCGCCGCACCAACACTGGACTCCCTGGACTGATAACCACACTCAATACCCTTAACACTATTGCTTCATAGGAAGAAATTATCAGAGTCCTAAGTTCTGTAGTAGAACCAACTCCTCTGATACCAATTTGTCACAACCCGTCCTTAGGGCCCATGCGGTGACTACCGCAAGCCTGCCTTCCATAGGCCAGGGGCTGACGACTAGCACCAAAGGTGTAAATCCCGATAAAAGGGAAGGCATTGCCTTTATATAAGTAAAAAAACACAACAAAGAATGCAAGCTGAGGTAAACACTAAGTAAACTGAGTACAAAAGTAAGTGCTGAAAAGTAAATGGGCCAGAATACAAACCCAACTAAAAGTACAACACAACTAATAAAAAAGTACAATAGTATTAAAGTAAATTAGCAACCACCGATTCGTCATCCAGATATCCCACCTGAAGAGTGTGTACATATGGTCTCCTCAGCTTCTCGAATCTGTTCATCCATTCCGTATACATCCTGACTGATAGACCACCTCCAGATACCATCCTGCTCCTCAAGCCTCAACCACGATCAGAGCTGTCCGTCATCTACAACCAACACCACGTAGTGCGGGCATAGCCCGTGCAAGGGTGAGTATACAATACTCAGTAGGGACCCCGTGACCCCCAATGGTCTCCTAGAATCCACAAAGGATAAAACATAAAGGAGAGATACAAAAATGAAGTATCATCCAACTCTACTTAGGTATATGCCCATACATATACCTAAGTCATCAATTCCAGTTTGGCTCCAACTCACAAGCCCAAGTACATCCCAGTCCACACAGAAAAGCACAACCTATTCCACACAGGGAAGTAAGTCAATCACATCGATGATAATGACTGAAAATCAAGACTCAGCTCACACAACTATACTACTCACGAAGAGGGGTGGAGATGATAGGTGTAGCTACTGAATCATCTCCTCTGCCAAACCCACGTAGGATCCAAGTACAGAAGTCTTCATTGCCAAACCCACGTAGGATCCAAGTACAGAATTCATCGCTGCCGAACCCACGTAGGATCCAAGTATAGTAACCATCGCTGCCGAACCCACGTAGGATCCAAGTACAGTCATCATCACTGCCAAACCCATGTAGGATCCAAGTACAGTCGTCATCGTCGTCGCAGTCACAACCATCTCTAGGGTTCCCGCACACAGCACAATCGGTTTGGGGAGGGTCCGCTCCACAATCCAAGGGGGTCGATACATCAACTACCACGAATTCCATAGTTGATTTGTCCCAAAGTTACGTCTCGCCAATAGGAACTCAACGAAACAGATGGTGCATCAATCGGACGCCCGGTCTGAGAGATATCGGCCTTTTCGTTCCAGGGGCCCGGTTAGAAATACGCTTGTTTCTAACCTAACTGATATCAAAATTCATCCGAAACTCACATAGAGTATCGAAAAAGGACCGTCACATCTAATGGGTCCCAGTTCCACAGACGGTGCGTCGATCGGACGCACCGTCATTAAGTTATTCACGTTTAAGTGAAAAATGGGGCCGGACCATTTGGCCTAGTGGGACGACGGGTTGGGTTGACCTAGTTCAACAGTTCTGACCCAGCAAAGGTGTCGGACCGGTCTGAAGAAAATTATCTACTCGACCAGAAGGGACGCGGCCCGGCTCGGCCCGACTGGCCGACGGGCCGGCCGGTTCTTCCGCCAAAGCGGCCAGTGTAGCGGGCCTCGGTTCTTTCCGCACAACTGGCGCGATGACGCCGGTTCCCTTCGCCTCCTTCCTAGAATAGCGTGACGGCGTCGAGCTTCCTCCGCCAACAATTGTTAATTCTAAAATAATAAACGAGAACAACGGAGGGTTGTTGGGTCGTGTTCGTTCAGCGCGCACCCTCCGCGTAAAACGATAGCAATCGGCCAAATTCAACAACTATTTCCAACAATAATGGGGTACGTAAACATCCACTTTCAAGATTAAACCCCTACCTCGATAATCTATGTTGTTCACCGGGCATCACAGAAGATGACATCGTTTCTGTCATCGTCGGTGTGCACCCGAGAAAGAACGACGTTCCCTCACCTGTCACGAAGGAGAGATAATTAAGGTGCGTCGTCGTTGGAGAATTCCCCACGTCGATGTCTCCTCTCTTGTCACGGAGGAAGAAGAGGATGAGAACCGTGGTTGCCAATTTGATCTACGATGAAGGGTCGATGTTCGTCGTCGGAGAAGAACCATCCTTCATTGAGGATGAAGTTCTTCAAAAACACTAGTGTTCTCCCAATTCCTCCTCACACAACAATTCTAACCAAAATAAAATAAGGCTTCTATTTATTTTATTTTTATTTTCCATGCATTCAAAATTACAAAATTCAAATCCTAATTCACTTAATTAATTAAACCATGAGTTGTCTAATTAATTAAGTGATAGGTTGGCAAGTTTTAAATAGGGAGAGAGGGGAGAGAAAGAGTTACACATTTAAATGATAAAAAATTAATGGGGAGCTGCCATGTAATTAACATGGGTGTTCAAAGGGGGTTAATGGGTTATGGAATATGAAAAGGGTGGGGATCGTGTGGGACCCACCTCCCACATAACCACACATTGGAAGTTGGGTGGTTGTGGGCCCCACCAACAACTTCCCATGGGAGAGTTTACCTTCCAAGGATAATAAAATAAAATTGTACCCAATTTTATTTACTTCTTATTTAAACCCCAAAATTTAACTTCTTATCCCGTGCAGACGCATCTACAGTAAAAGTCCTCTACAGCAAATACCGGAGCTACAAGTTCATCAGTGCTCCCAAATTTCAATTCCGAGCACCGGTTCAAAAGATAGAAAAACCCGCTCATTCGATTTCTGAATGTACTCGAGCAAAACTTATGAAATTGATTTCGAGCACACTGGCCCTCAGAATCAGGTGCTGTCAGAAGCCACAGACTCATAAAATCCCAAAGAATTTATGAAAACATTTTCCATGAAATTTACGGGTCATTAAAATTTTCTACCATGATTTTATGGAATCATCTTATTGAAATCCTTAATGAGTAAACCAAAATCATAGAAAACAATGTAAGTGAATAATTAACTAATGTAGAGAGATACTAGCTCAAATCCATGTGCTGAAACTCTCTTGAATGACCCAGATCAATGGGGTTCCCGGGGGGGATAGGGGAGCTAAATAGTCTTTTCCCCTTTTCTTGAATAAAATTGATGGAGCCCATGGGGGGTTCTAAATAGGAAACCCTAAAATTACCTCAAGACACTTTTTTTAAAAACCATCCAAGAACCTATTTTCAACATGAAACTCATAGTCACACAATGATGACCCCCACTGGGCCATGCTATAGCATGTCCTTCTAGAATGAAACATAAATAGTGCCCAAAATGTAGAGGGGATAATACTTAGGGTTGAACATTATTGTTTGGACCATATGGTACATTGGAAACCTCCCCTTCTAGGGATAGACAACAACATTTCCCCTAAGATATATTGTTACCATCTCCTCAAATGGCAGAGGAGTAAATCCATTATGGTTTGTAACTATGGTTGTGATCTAAAGTATCTGCCACATAGGGTCCCCATGGTGTAGACACACACCACTGCTCCATGACTACCCTAGCTTCAAGATATCACACTATGGAACACCATCTACATTGTGACCTATTGACCTTGACCAATCTTCGGGTCGTGACAAATAATTTCCATGTTGCGATGCCCTTCCTACCATATAATTACATTCACCAATACTTAATAACATTTTTTGTGATATTTAACCAATATAAAACTCCCAAAACATCTCATAAATCATTTAAAATAGTATCAGTACTCTAGATCCTCAATCATAATCCAAAAAATAAAATTTACCCTTACTTTCACAAACCTTTAATGACGTTTTTTCATGATAAATACCCCCACAATAAAACTTATTATCCCTTAGAAGGACATGAGAACATATCCTAACTTCTAATACATCAATCAGGATCCAAATCCTCTCCTCATTCCCAAAAAAAGTCTAAATCCGGTGCACATTCACCACCTAATCATAAATAGAGACACACTCGATTTCCATAAAAGACAAGGTTAGATCATTAAAGCATATTAATAACCTCCCAAATGATTCTCCCAATAAGTTTTCCACCTCACCACATCTTATTAAATAGAACTACAACAATCATCCCTACCATGTAAAACATTCCTCAAAAATAGGTGGCCATATATACTATCATTACATTATATCACATGATCATGATTTCTTAACTTTAAAGGAATCATGAAACCATCCAACACCCACATCCTCATAAAAACCATCACTTTATGTAATTATTTGGTCATTTTATCAACCAAAAAAATCTATAATAATGCCTAATACAAGAGTATTGATGAAACTATAATCTCAATCACTCTTAGGTCACACTCAATTCCATCTCGAGGATGATTATTATATTCAAACTCCTTCCAACACAACATTTGAATCCCTAAATCATGTATTTTTTAGTAACCTGATAAATTAAGATCTAACTTCTCACCATCATCCCAATTACATCCCAAACATCCACCAATTGATCATCAATCCCTACTAACTCATTATGTTTTATTTCTGAGCACCAAATGTGATTCTATTACATAATTTTGAACACCAAAGCGCAATATTCACCATAAATTAAGCTACCCACTCAATAGGTTTCTTACAATTCTATCCATGACTTTAATCACATATCCTTCATAATTTCACTATAATATGACCATTAATTCTATTGGATTCCAAAACAGACCTCTCAAGAACCTTTATTTCCCCCATCACTAAACACTAAGACAATTTCTAATTCTCTTATCAGTTTCAAAACACTAAAGCATTAAAAACCAACCCATCTTTTGGATTATAGATCTTCTCACAAAGAGGCTCATTTTTTTTATTTTTTGATGCCTCTTAATAGTGATCCTCTCCATAGGAATCTGTTATCAAAAATTCAAATCAAGTGGTCTAGCCTACAAAACAACCAAAACATTCATCTAGATTCTCAATCCCAATATCTACATCCATCTAGAGATCCTTACATAAGCACACCAATTCAAAATTTTATAGAATACCCATGACATATACCATGGTTAACTGTCAAAAACCATGTAAACTATGTCTATATTGACAAAAATTATTTTCCCAGCATTACCCCAAACTATATAATTCCCACAAAAATCACTTATCACTTCCTAATATAAATAAAATATAAACCTAGCATAGAATTCAGGCATCTATGTAATGTCCCAGACCTGGATGCCCCTGAAAAGAGCCCCGAGTCTAGTGGGTCATATGGCCTCAAGAGCATCTTCCAAAATGCCAAAGGATTCCGACTATTATCAAGGGACTTAGTGAGTATGTGGGGAGACTATTCCCTCATTACCAGAGTGTATCATAGTTAAAATATCATATAAGTAGAGGAAGTATTAAACCATACAATAGAAATGAAAAATGAATGAATGATAGTATAAAAAAATCCAGAAGTCATATCATATACATGATGATGATACATGTCATATGTTTAAATAAAACAACCAAAATAGGTAAACTATAGACATATAAAATACATGTCCAAAAATTAAAAAAAGACCAAAAGAATCAAAAAATCATTTCAAGCCTTGACTTGGTCCCATGCTCTCCTGTTCCTAAGAAGCTAATCAAATACCTTTTGGATGGAACATTCCATTATCATTACCTTTTATCATATAATCTGTTTGGCTTCCAAACATGAAACAAACAAGTTGTGAGACTAAATCCCAATAGGCAACAACCCAAGGTCTATGCCAATCATTCAGTGAATATATATGACATATAGTGTGAAATAGTAAAATCAAAAAATAAGGAAGTACTCAAAAGTAAAAAATGTACATGCATTGGTTTTAATTTAAATTCATTTCATTCAATAATTAAATTTCATTGAAATTAAAAGTCTTGATATCTGGATCAATCTCAACATCCCTCATGTAACTGTAAGCATAATAGATGCCTTAAAAGGACATCTAAAAAATATAATTCAATAAGGACTCCATGCTTGTGCTTGGTCTTGAAAAACACATCATAAGTCATTTCATTTTAGTATTCAATTTATTACACAGGCTTGTCGTTAACAATCCTAAATTGGAATTCAAGTGTCACTCTAGATGAAATACCAATCAAAACCCCACAAGATCATCTCTGTCAAACCTCTCAAGAAACCGGTATCTTTCTAGGTATGATATAAAGTCCATAGTCATTGAGTCCATCCTTGGTGGTACTATATGAAATCCCCAAGTATCACCCATGACATATAGTCAAATACCCCATGAGTCCATCCATGGAAACCCTCACTTGGATCCATGCATTACTAAACATATAAGTCTAGACTCGATGAGTTCATCCATGGAATCCCTCAATGGATCCATGTATCACCCATGTTGTAATTAAGGTTCAAGCCATTGAGTCCGTTCATGGCATTTTAATATGAATTCACATATCACCCAAGGCATATAAATTAATATTCACAAGAGTACGACCATGAAATTCCTATCCCGAATCCATGTATCACCATTTTTTGTTAACAATTTAGAAAATTCTATTTCAATTAAACATTTCATTCAACATTACAAAGTCAAAACTAAGAGCATCTAATATCAAACTCACATAATGGGGGTGACTCAATAATTGGAAAACCTCATAAGGATTGTCCTTTCATTTAATCAAATTGTCATGTTTTTTATAACAAGGTTCAAAGGAATAAAAAGATACTACATGGCTCGATTATCCTATAACTCACATGGAAAAGAAATGAAAGGTGGAATTCATTCCTATTAAGGAAATTGCAAAAAAAAAAGGCCCCAGATCAAGGGATTTCTTTCAAATAATCACATGAGATTTTTTTTCATAACAATCTTATTAAGCCTAATAAGCTACCAAAGGGATTATTTATCATATATCTCATGTGGTAACAACAACACTTTGGTAAATTCGATCCAATTTCATCTATTCAAGACCAAGACTTTATTTTACTAACATGGTCAAGAAAAAATAATTTAAGCATCAAAGACATACATGATCCAACATTCCTCAGTAAAATCATACCCTATCTCTTGATACTCTTGTGTCCTAACCTTAGTGAAATGCGTATAAAGAAATGATCCACAACCCTAATCATAAAAGGTCATCTATGACACTCAACATAATATTTCTAATGAGACTGCATAGTATCCATCCACGTCTAAATCAACTGCACCTTCCTAGTGGTATCCTAGAGAAGATGAGGTACCAACATAGTTTCCTCTTCTACCTTCATCAAATACAGGGGTGATCGGAATGGCCTACAGTACAAAATATCATATTTCACTAATTTAAAAGTAGCATGAAATCTGTTATTGCCAGATAACTCAACCAGGTGTATATATCTCTCCCAGGAGCCCACAAAATCTAGGACACATCCTTGCAACATGTCCTCATGCACAAGAATCATGAGATCTGACTGGACATTTGTCTGGGGGTGGTATGCTATGCTCAGAAGAACCTATGCACCCAATGGCCTCTGTAGTCATTTCCAAAAATAGAAATTAAACAAGGCATCCATATCTGAAATGAAAGAATGCGGGACCCCATGAACAGTCATGTTGCATCTCCAAACACCTAACACACCTTCCATCTATTCTTAAGAATCCTAGAACTTAGGCCATTAAAACCCAAGACAACACTCTTTTTCCAAAAGAAACATTGAGACAAAGCCTACTTGAGACCATTCAACTTGATACATGATCAAATCATCATCATATAAAGAATCCTTCCAACGGTGCTCCCTACTATAGGCTTTAACATGGTAAGAGTAAAAAACCGAGCCACAATACCTCCACAATCAGAATTACCCACAAAGCACACCCCTAAGTTATCTAGAGATGCTTCTGACATGATATCCTTTAACTTGGTGAATCTAATTAAACCCGAGGTCATATTAGAGACCTCATTAAAGGAAACAGTCAAATCTAAATTGACCAAACTGAAAATGGTTGTGAAAGCTTTCCAGAAGACACTTAAGAACCTCACACCATGCCCATGTCAACCCAATAACATGTTTACAGTGGTTCATCATCCATTGTATACCTTGATCAAGAAATAAAACAAGTCAAGCCACTCTGTATGACTTCCTCAAAACAATCAACTTTGACAGCTAGTAATATTACAATTTGAACTGTGATTCCACATCCCAAGACATCTCACATTTACCTCGAACACGTTCACCCAATTTCATACCTAACTTCTGGTGATGTTCCTTGATCAAACTATTACATGTCCATTAAATCCATCATTCCCTAGCATGAACTAGGGTGTGAATCGATCCACCTATCTAAAATCGTCACCCTATTTAATTCATGGTATAGAAAATAAGTTTGGGATGACGTCAAATTCATCAAACCTGAGTCCAATGAACTAACCCAAGGTAGTTCATACTTTACTTTATAAGTGACATGTTGGTACAAAGATAAAATGTCCAAATAAGAACATTAACTGATCCTAGAATAGAATCCACCTAGAAATCATTTAATGGGAAACAATCAGTGTCCAAGAGCCCATCCAAGGAATTATTACACAGGAACCCAAGTATCACTCCTAACCAACCAAGCCATAAAATAACCACACCTCCCACATTCATCATATATAGAGATATCAAAATAGACCTACAACCATTTAAGAATTATCTTGGTGTAATACCAATTTCCTCTTAGCACATCGAAGATGATAACAAGAAAGGGGACATTGTCGTCTCTTAAGAAAGTGTACACTAAGAGGATCTCAAGGACTACCAGAAAGAATATTCAAACCACTACTGGTTGACCTCCTTAATGAAGATCGACTTCACCTACCGACACATCATCATTTAATTGATCATAATTCGTTTATCTCAAAGAATTATCATGATCTTTCAGGCTTAACCACCAAGGTCCATCCATGGTCATCGATACATTAGAAGGGCTGTGCACATAGCCAACCATAACAAAAACATGGTACCAAGCAAGTACCAACATAAAACAAATCTTGCAAGCCTCAAAATCATTCAAGCAAAATCGACAATTTTTTAATGGTCCTTGATTATTCTCCTTCTATATGGAAGGACACCTTTAAATAGAATCAAAGTGCTACTTCCCATATTAGGAGTATCCTACCCTTCAAAATGAATGATAAACTAGCATCTCACAAGTGCACTGGATCAAAAACACTCTAAACATACACATGTCACTCCTCTGTTCCATGAATACATACATCAAAGAATTTGGCATGATAACCAAAAACAAAATGACAAGTCTATTAAAACAACCATGTCTTTAGAAGTCCTCTAAAACATGGGGATTGCCTATATTTCTTAAACACCTTGGTCACTCTACTCCAGAGATGACCTTAGATCATACGCAATAGCTCAAAGCTCAACAATTTAACTAAACTCAATCAGTTAGTTCTATCTTTAACAACTCAATGGGTACCACGTACATAACACATACTACCTAGAGTTTTTAAAATAAAGATGAGAAATCTTCAAAACTACCCTTAAGTTTTCCACCATATAAAATAAAGTTTCAGATGGCTCATGTAGAAACTGGCTCAAGAGAACATCATCTCATACAACAATTAACTCAGATGATGACGTACTGAATCATCTATCACCAAAGAAAAGAAAAGTTTACATTACTTCTTAAGAAGATGACCATTCCCAAGGCATGTCTAACCTATTGAACCAAGTATTCCTCGATGCTCATTCCCACATAAAGGGTCAAGATTCCACAACCACCCTTCTAAACAAGGGTTTCATTCATAAGTTTCCAGTCATACTAGAGACAATTACACTTTAACAACACCAAACATCAAAAATTTCACAACATTAGTTTGGAATTATAGTTATAAGGCTACTACCTACCATGGACCAGCCTTGTACGTAGCATAATATTCGACCCTATCACTCAATAACGCAAAATATATCTCACTAGGCTCAAGATCCCCTTTCATTTAATCCATTTCTAAAAGAATTATCATACAGATAATCACTCACGTCTCTATTCTAAGGCACACCACATGTAACATTCAAACTACCATTCCATGATGGTTTTAAATAAAGAACATAACCTCATGTTTGATTTTAGAATCATTTATTCCTATTTAATTATTTAAACATATAAAAGATATAATTTCAAAACATCAAGTACCATTTCAAAACAATACACTTGGAACATTATTTTAAACAATTTCCCAAGGGAAAAAACTTGATAATCAGCATAAAAATTACTTTTAACAAATAAGGAGACCTATGAGGGTTCCATTAAACCAACCTGGGATCTTCAAGAAGGAAACCCAATAGAAGTTTTTAACCATAGGAATCATGAAAACCCATAATAGTTCACCTCATATAAAAATTCCCCAAATAACCTACTTGGGTCTAGTTGAACAATTTAAAAACCAACCAATTGATTTTAGATCAAAATTATATATCTTTCCCAATACACCTTTTCAAAACACATCATCCCTTACATTTTATAAACGGTATTTATAAATATGAAAATCTAATAGATTGAGAGAATAAAAATAGGACAGGTAAAAAACTTCCTCTAATAGAATCCACCCCTATTCCTATCCCGTGGGTTAGGTCTTGGCGTCAAACAAATGAGAGATACTACCAAAATCACCATAATAAAATCGACTATTCTCAAGTTCCCTATCACAAGTCATTTTATTTTCACTTTTTTTCCTATTTATTTCTTTTCAACTAAGTTCACATTCACATTCTTTGAATTGATACAAATTTCATATTTACAGAATTATTTTTAAAAGGGTAAATAAATGGTATAATGAATTCTTATCCATGGAGGCCCATACTCCATAAATATCAAATTTTGGAGTCCACCTATTGGACATCATAAAACATTTCAATTTAATATTGAACCATGATCGAAGAAATTCCAATCCAAGAGGTCCCATACACCATGGGGAACAAATCTTTGTTTCTATCCAATTTGAACATTATCATTTCCCAAATATACTTATCACAATAGTAGGCATATATATCACGAAATCTATCAAAACATCATGTAATAAGTAATTATATCTAAATGACATGGCAATAATGATTGGAATTTTATTTATAACAAATGAATATATGATACATGAGATGGAATACCCATATCTCATTGTGTTGAAACACAATAAGACCCCAAATCATACAAATAATAACAACATAAATCAAGTTCTTCATCTAAAAGTGGAGTGAACCCAATGATAATATTCAAACTCTAGAAAAAAACAATTCAATTTGAGGTAATTTGGATTTTTCCTGTAGGTTAGTTACTCCCAGATGAAACTCATTACCAAACACCTATTCTACTCTATCCCTTTCTATTGTCGCCACATAGTAATGAAAACAAAAAAAAGCTCTAATACAACATTGTAACGTCCCAAAACTGGATTCCATTGAAAGGTACCCCAATCCCAGTGGGTCACATGGACTTAAGCACATCTCCTCAAAAGTTAGAGGCTGCAAACTAGAGGCTGGGGGCCCTGGTGAGTCTATGGGGAGACTATTCCCTCATTACCAGAGTGTATTACAACGAAAATATCATACAAGAAGTAGAATAAGTAAACCATACAATATAAATAAATAGTGGAATATTGATAGTATACACAAATCTAGAAGTCATATCATATAAAGGATGATGATACATGTCACATGTTTTAATAAAATATCCAAAATAAGTATGCTTTATTCAAATATAATACATGTCCCAAAAGTACAAAAAGGCCAAAATAATCCTAAAAGCATCGTAATACTTGGCCTGGTCCCTTTCTATCATCCTACTAAGAAGCTAATCAAGTACCAGTAGGAGGGAACTTGAATTTATCATTACCTACAATCATATAGTCTATTTGGGTCCAAAACATGACCCCAACATGGTGTGAGACTAAAACCCTATAGGAAACCACCTAAGGTTTGTAACAATCAATCAGTGAATATATATGATAGACAATGTCCAATCAGAAAAGTATTAATATAGGAAGTACTCAAAAGTAAAAAAACATACAAACACTATTTTTAATTTAAATTAATTTCATTCCAAAATTAATTCACATTGAATTTATAAGTCTTGAGATCCAACTCAAGCCTAAAATCCCCCATGTAAATGTATGAAAAATAGATGCCTTAGTAGGCCATCTAAATAATGTAAGTGAAGACCAACTCTAAGATTGTGATTTGTCTTGGTAGATTCTTCATAAATAATTTCATTTCAATATTCAATTTATAACCTGATCCCATCCTTGACATTACTAAATTGGAATTCAAATATCACTCAAGGTGATATACTAATAAACACCCTAAAATACCGTCCCTAGAGAACCTCTAAGGATCCCGATATCGCTATAGGTGTGATATAAAGTCCATATCATTGATTCTATCCTTAGAGGTCCTATAAGAAGGCCCCAAGTATCACCCATGACATATAGTCAAATTCCACTTGAGACCAAACATGGAATCCCTCATTTGGATCCATGTATCACATGGTGTATAAGTCCATCCTCAATGATTATGTCCATGGAATACCTCAATGGATCTATGTATTCCCCATGGAGTAATCAGGGTTCCAACCATTGAGTCCATCCATGGCATTCTAATGTGAATCAGTGTACCACTTAAGGCATATAAATCAATCGAAACAATTTTCCATCCATGTAATTCCTATCTTGAATCCACGTATCACCCTTAACTATTAATCATTTAACCAATTTCATTTCATTAAAATTTTCATTCAACATGCTATGGTCAAAACCAAGACCATCTAATATCAAACTCACCTCAAGGGGGTGACTCGAGAATTGGCCAACCTCATAAGGCTTGGAAATTAATTTACTCATGTTGTCATGTTTTTATAACATGATTAAAAGGCATAAAAGGCTACTACATGGATTGGTTATCCTATAACTAACATGGAAAATCAATGAATGGTGAAACTCATTACTATTAAGGAAATTTCAGTACAAGGGACAAGCTCAAGGGATTTCCTTCAAATATTAACATGGGAAATTTTAAAATAACAAGACTAAATTCATAATAAGCTACCAAAGTGCTTATTTATCATATATCACATTTAGGAAAATCAAAAATTTATGAAATTTGATCCAATTGCACCAATTCAAGTTATAGCCTTTGTTTTACTCAAAAGGGAAAGGTGAACATGCTTTACACATCAAATCAATACATGGGACAAGGGGAAATCATCCATCCAATACCCTTTAAACAATTCTATTACAATCTAACAATCTTAAAATTTCATTTATAGAAGATTACATTTTTAACAACCCAAAAAGAAATAAAGCCACACCTAAAGGGCTGTCCAAGATATTAAGCCATAAAAGGGACATTAAAGGGAACCCACGAATTGGGTGGTCCCTATTCAAGGTATAAAACA
Organism: Viscum album; assembly: GCA_963277665.1. NCBI lineage: Eukaryota > Viridiplantae > Streptophyta > Magnoliopsida > Santalales > Viscaceae > Viscum > Viscum album. The sequence goes on along the minus strand of OY728164.1, from coordinate 912,259,436 downwards.
TATAAAATGAATTAATAAAGCTATTTAATTACCTATACCATGAAATGAAATAACATGATTCAATTACAAATTAAAGAGATGCCCCAAAAATGGGTGCGCGACACCCCGACATATATAAATAGCTTGAAATTCATCAAAAGGCATGAGACCACCTACCTTAGGTTTGTGCTAGATAGCTCATCCCATATCAAGCTATGATTCATCCCATTTTGAAATAATATGAATAACAAATGATGAATGAGAAATTAGTGCATATGATCCTAAATCCAAATAGCATAATTGATATCCAAAAGAATTAATAATGTCTAAAAAGGAATCAATGCCTTATCGTTATAGATCCAATGAGATAGACTAAACTTGATTCAGTGCTCGGGTGTAAATTAGATCTAAAATTGAAAAAAAGAAAACTTTAGAGCTTTTCTAATAAGGAGGCTGTTGTCTTTTTGAAGAAAACCCAAAACATGTTTAATATAAGGTTTTTATTTTAAATTTTAAATATTAAAATTTCAACATATCATGGCACAATTGGTTTATCCAAATGGTTTATCAAAACATGTCAAAATCATGTATGAAATTATATTGGTCTGTGGCATAACATATGGTTACCCAACATAGTTTATAAACATTGTGGAAACCATGCTAAAACCCCCTTTCAAAGACTTCTATAAACTGTAGATCAACCAAATGACTATGCAAATCCACTTTAAAAATTTATCCAAAATGTGTGTCATATAAGCCCCCACTATCTATCCTCGCATTATTTAGTCGAACTGTGCAACCTTCTCTTCGTAGTTTTCACTAACCGTGCACGAGGATAAAAACACTTCAAAAGCTGGTTCTGGGATCCAAACAAGCCCCAAACACCTTTGAGACCACCATGATCCCAACTAGAATCAAACTTAGGCCATATTTAAGAAATTAAACTGACAATTGATGAAAAAATATCTATACCTAATAGAATAACTGAGTTCTTAAAATCTATGCCTCTTCTAGTAGGATTACTAAAATCCAAGTTGTCTAGTTTAAAAAGCTACCAGTTGGTTTTAGACCATCTCAAATCACCTACACACACTAAAATTCACAGGAGTTTTTAATACACCCATTTCTATCTATATTCCTTATTCTAAAAATTAAATTCACAAAATACATAGCCTAATTGGACCACTATTTTCTAAAAAAACATTAAAATAAAATTTCAGAACAATTTCCACTCATATTTACAAAAGGCCATTGGAATACCAAACCTTATGAAAATCCCCATCTTTGTGATCCATTTTATGTAAAACTATCTTATAAAACTATTTTACATGCACCTCATTCCAGTGAATGAGTTTTAATTCAAAAATAGTTATTTCTCAAAAACCACACATCCTAAAATCTTTTACCTAAGATTTCTAAACAATATAATTAAAATAAATCAAATAAGACCCTAAAAACCATATGAATCTAATAAAAAATTATAATATATTTAATAAAATATCGATCAAATTATATTTTTCTTCAATTAATAAAAACAATTATGAGGAAACATGTCAACCCACACTTCTCAATGGAATGTGGGTAATTACACAATAATCCACTATAATGATGCATGAACAACTAACTAGTTTTTTTCCAGGCCCTATAAGTCATCCTAATTTTCAATCATCATGAATTTATTTTCTGGGTCTAATACCTAACTAATTCTATAGTTCTTACCTCTAAAACTAGACATCCTCTAGAAACTTAGCATTCAAATGATGTTATGTTGGCCAGGAATGCTCCCAATCTAGATTTAGAGTCCTAAAAATCCTATATCCACCACTAACTAACACTTCCCTATCCAAAAAAATGTTCTGATACCATTTTGTAATTCCACAGTATATATCACCTAAAATTCACCAAGAAGGGGGGATAAATATCCTTAGGTCTACCACTCTATGAACCCAAGGATGGAAATTAGAGATAATGGACTCAGATAGTGTTGTAGATATTATTATATTAGAATAATTCCTAAGGTTAATGCAATAATATTCTAAAAATTCATTAAGACCCATCTAGAAAATAGACATCCCAAATATACCTAAAGAAATAAATGGGATTTAAGTGGGTCCCCACAATCTATACTATAAAGCCAAAAAACTATATATATGATGAGAAAATCATAACATAGTAACAAAATCAAAAACATATAATGACATAATGGATAAAACATGGAAAAAAATATTGAAAGCAAATAGTATTGGGATCCATCACAACTCACATAATCATCTTTTAAAATCCTCAACCTTTATAGCCTACTAGACTCAAACCTCATGTCCATCTCTAAGGGATACTTGTTCCAGATAGAAAACATGAAGTTTCACCAATATAAATCAAAACACTTTACATATATGATTATAATTGTTAAGTAAAATCTGTAATGACTTTGTTTTTTTCCTTGTAATTTATTTAAATACTTCAATGAATATTATTTGAATTTGGTGCATAGTTGGCTCAAGATTTAAGTTCCCATAGAGAATCAATGCAGATGTAATAAAAGTATTAAATATATAACATAATGTGTGAATGGGTTTTATAAAGTATTGCAATATCTCATGAACATTTATTCATATGGGAAAACATAAAGAACCATCAAATATAAAATATGGGTTTTACTTGGGGCATCACATAATCTTTATGTGTGACAGTTGTTTTTTAAAGATGTTGGGGGTGGAATGATAGACAAATAAATTTACTAAATAATATATTATATACTAATTGGTCATGAAATAATAATATTTTATTTTTAAAATGGTTATGTACATATCTAAGGGTTAGCCTCATGTCCCTGTGATTATTGAGGACTACAAAAGAGAGCTTTAGCAGATGACAATAGGATCATAGATAGAACATTTTTTCCCCAGGGGTTTTTCATTTTCAACAGAGTTCTTGGATCTCTCCAATGATAAAGATGAAGAAATCATTCTTTTTCAGCAATTAATCCAATATCAAGGTGTGACTTATATTTTTTTGGAATAATCCCCATTGTTGTTTCTCCCATATCAGACCTGAATTAATTACATTAGAAAATTAATTCACGAATCAATTGTTGATTTAAAAATGATCATATATTATACATGAATTACGAATTTAAAAATGATTTATTGTTTCTTCATTTTTATCTGATGACCATTTTTTCTCCATCAAAATATTAAGTCTATCCCAATAAAGGTCAACATTTGTTTCCTCACTTTTTTCTTTCAAGAATTTCTCTCCTTGTTATTTGAATGTATACCATTGGTATTTCATTTGAATAACAGTTTGACTATACATAGAAAAAAATAATTTCATAACAAATATTTTTCCTAATTTATAATTACAATAGATTATGATTTAGGATTGAAGGCATGAACATGGTGTGACAATGATGATGATAGAAGACTGGTCTTGGATTTAGGGTTTTTGATCTGATGGGTTAGTGTTTCAGAATTGTGGAACAATGAGAGATGATATTTGAGAAGATGGGTGGCTAGAATCCATACAATGGAAATGGTTTAGGCTCACTCAACCAAATATTTAGGTTCAAAGGGTGAGTTATGTGGTTGGAATGTAAGAGGTGGTGACATGGGTTGATATGTGTGAAGACCTTGGGATTTTAGAAAATCCTGATACACACTAAAAATTGATTTGAAGAAAACCTGTTGTATGGATCCCCTTTTACAATGGATAGGGTTACACACATAAATAAATATCCCAAACTATGTGTCCTATCCACATATCGAGAGACATGAAGATATTTACCCAATGTATACCCCTAAGTACATGGTAACATGTCTGTAAAGTGCACATGGGCATGACTAGAGTATGGGGGAATGAATAGTGTACATGGGAATGGGATAAAGTAAATATACATAGACTCCGATATGTCTAGACTAAGAAGGACACACCATATATTCCATATACACACCGTGAACCCCTTCCAGGGTAGGTTGGATCCCCCTTTCTCATTAGTCTTGTTGAGTATTAGTAGGGTAAGTTCCCTTGGTCCATCCCTAGGAGGGTACAATGATGCATCCTTTTCTAAGTATATTATGTGTGATCCCCTCTAAGGGTGAGCTCTAGATAGAGTCAATCTTCCCTCTGTGGGGTCTAGGGTGTGATCCTCTATAATTCTTTAATAGGTTAGGTTAGGTATCTCATTATATAAATTCAGGGCTTGTGATCCCTATACTATGGGATTATTTAGGATTGGGTTAGGTATCCACCATAGGCCTCAATTGTGATAACCTTATTTTTTTATTGACATCTTATGCATTTTAGTGTGTAACTATTCATTGGTGAGGTCGATGATCACTACCTATTAGATGACAACCTTTGGTTTTTTCCTAAATCATGGAGTTACTTCTTTTATATGAGTATTACCTTAAATACTCTAGCAGAAACCTAGGCTAGAAGTGTGTGAATGACATTAGTTTGAGACTTACTATTGTCAATATCTATGTATATTTGAGTTTTTTATCATCCTCAATTTTAATCTGACTCCTTTTTATGCCTTTTAATTGGTGATTTTGGGGTTTCTTACTAGGTATGATTATATTCACACCTTTGTCAGATTTACCCACACATGTCATGTATTATGAAAACAACTATCCCTTTAATGGAGTCCTAGGAGGATCAAGATTAGGTTGGGCTTAGTTACACTACACAGACCATAGTGAGTTCTAGGAGTTATGTCTTGATAATAGTAAACTTTTTAAAAGGGGGTTTGGAATATTTTTCTATTTTAGCTAGCTTGTATTAGGATATTTTTCCATCCCAAACATGCATCATACTCTGATGTGGGTGTAGTTGTATACATACATATTTGGTAATAATTTTTTCTTTCCATTACTCATTATTTTGTTGTTCAGTTATGTGTTTATGTGTACAATTACCTTTTCATAAGTCCTACCATGCGTTTGATATGCCTACTCAATGTTAGTTTCCAATATTAGGTGTATTGGAGGTAGGCATAGGGTGTAACACTCGGCTTTCCGCCAATCAGGTATTCCCCAGTGTGTTAGGTTTTGACACATTGACCCTGTATGAATCCCCATCACCTCAACATATTAAACACTACTATGATCATGGGGATATACATGAAATAATATTATATATCCTGTCATCCTCATGAAACACACCCAATAGAAAACATAAAATAAAATACACACATAAGTATGAACATGTGGTCATCATGTTCTAACCTAAAGACTATGACACCTGACCCCGCCTACTTCAGCCAGTGTTGGTCAAATGCATGTTAGAGTTTCCAAAATATTAATCATATTGTGAGGAAGGATTAAAATATTTAGCCCCGAGTTCATTGAAATTAATCATATTCCCATCCCATCACTTATCCAGGGAGGTCATCGATCAAGTACCTAACCCAACCCCAACCAGGTGAGGCTAACCATCAACTATCCATCCCAACCCCTATCAAGAAGTGTGGCCATTAAATAACCAATCCAACCACTCATTGAGGAGGCTGTGTTGGAGTTTTTCACCTAGAACATAAAATTTCTTTAAATTACCTATTTATTCATGTTGTTTAATATTAATAAATATCTTACCACATCATGATTTTTTTTCACTATAACATTGGATGTGATAATGTCCATAAAGTAATTTTCACATCGAAAGGACATAACCGTTTCCTACTACAATGAGATCCTTGAAGTTATAAGATAATATGATTAAATACGTGATATATATTCAAATTAAATTTTCTAATATAAAACATAATATAATTTCTATAAAGGGTTGGAGGATTATAAGACACTGATAACAATTCTCAATAATTTCTCCCTTGGTGATCTCTAAGAGTAGAGGCTATGAGAATAGACTTTCCTATAGGAATTCCACATGATATATGTTTCATTGGATATTCCTATATGTGAGAATGTGTATTTCTCTATAGAATTCATATTATTATTATTATTTAATATGATGAGTTGTTTACTTATATGTATCAATGAAAACCATGACATTATAAGCTAATTGGGATTTGGGATATGTTAGGTGTGTCATGACTGATATAGAATTAATGAATAAGTTAAGAAATTATTTTCCCCTTTTGATTTAATGGAATTTGATATCTCAAACTTTTGATGGGAATATAAGTAGCTAATTAAGTCTATAGAAAATGAAATTTTATTAGCATGTTAATTTCAATAATTTAAGAGAAAGATATATCAAGTATATAGTTTGATGACATAATTAATGGAACCTTCTTGATGAGATATTGATACAAATGGATTATATTAAATAGTAAGTATTAATAAGAGGTTTTTTTAATTGTTTCACCATTTTTACTTTATTTATGGGTGCCTTGGTGTTTTTCTAGATTCTAATCTTGAAATTTTCACAAGTTATACCTAATGAAACTGAGAAATGGGCATATATGGTAATATACTAAGTGTATCTAGATCCTTAGTCAAATTCTATATGTATTTAATATTAGAATTAAATATTATTGTCAAGTTAAGAGTTTAATATTTATTCAAGTTTATATGATCACATAAATTATTAGTTGAAAAAATAATGTAGTGATATTTATTTATTAAATAAATATTTCATGATTTAGTAAATATTGAAAAGGAATAATATAACAAGTTAAGGGTATAGGTGGAAATCATATATTAAATATCATTTAAATACTTATTAATTTATTTAAGAGATTATATTTATTTATCTATGAGTTATACATGAATCAAAAATATAAAATTTTAAAAATAATATTATTTGATTTCGGGTTTATTAAGGATTAAGAGATTTTTAAATGGATTGTGTGAAATTACCAATTCTTAACAAAGAAATACAAAACTGGTTATATAATTTCTTGGGTTAGATATTATTTTATTAAAATACTGAGAAATTTAAAAATGGAAAATTATCTTTTATTGAAAAAATAATGGTTACAAAAATCTGAAATAAGGATTTTTTACAACAAAAATGTTCTAGAAAGAAAAAAGATCATCGAATATTCCATTATTCAAAGTCAACTTAGTGTCAATTACCCATTTATTTGAAATCCCATCAAACATGTAATTATCTTCATGGAATGTGTGTGTTATTATATAATTTATAGAAGAAAGAGAATCCATGAAATTGATCTAATTGGTAGTTAGCTTCCATGACTAGTGAATGGCACCATTTTTCATCACCTATATCACAGTGGTGGAATCACATTCATGCCATAAATTGAAACATCATTGATGTTTTTTTCACCTTAATGACATTTATAATACCAATATTTTTATCATCATGTGACTTAGATATTCAACATGGACCAAGGATGCATCCCATTTCATCACCAATATGATTTCTCAAAATTTCACCATTCCCTGAAGGGCACATATTTCCCTTTAAGGCTCCATTCGTGTTACATTTTATCTATCCTAGAAATAGGGGGATCCAATTGACATTAGAAATTCCAAATGGGGGATGACAATTAATTGTAATGTTAAACAGATTAATAATAGATGGATTATGTATATAGTTATCAAAAAATCTAGTTTGAAGAAAATTTTAACGTTTAACACTAGCAATAATTTGGGTAAGGTATTCATATATAAATAATGTGATGCCCCCATGAAATTGTTTGTTGAAGATGCTCCAAATAACATACACTATTTCTACACAAGACACAAAGAGAAAATTTTAAATAATTTATGAGAGATACATCCCCAAGAAAATTAATTAAATGATCTATAATGTTAGAGGTGATGGAGATATTAACTTCAAAGAGAGAAACAACAACTGTACACAATGTAGCAGCAGTAACACAATTGAGGAACATCTAATAAATATAATCCCTATGTTGATTATATAGGACACATATTCATAACTGGTTAAATCCCAAAAACTATAGAAAATAACCAGTCAGAATCTAGGAATGAATCACTCAACAAGAAAGTGTAAACCTAGAAAGAAGAATACAAGCTTTATTCAAAAAAAATTTCCCAGTTAATGGTATAACCCTATATCATCTCTCAGTTAAGGGATTTATATGAGAGTTTTCCACTATTAGTAGGATCCCAAAAAACCATATCATCACAATTGATGAAATCATAATTCAAAAAAAATATCCCTGACTTCAATAGGAAGTGTATCCAAATAACTATCCATTTGATTCTTAATTGATAAATTTGTATAAAATAAATTATTTTCAGAGATTAGGATGTTCATAAGATGAGTAACTATCTAGTTATATGATCAGAAATTTAGAGATGAATTGATTTTAACCAGCCAATGAGAACTAAAAAAAATTATAGAATAAGAATCCTTAATTGTTGTCCAAAAGTAAGAATCCAAAAAATTTAAATTCACATATTTAAGCCTACTTAAAAATTTTCACCTTATAAATGAAAGTCCCTCTAAATTTTCATTGATGATACTCTACATAAAATTTTATTGTAAAGATTTATTGAATTTGAAAATATTTGTAATGAAATTCTAACCATAATCAATAGGTTTACAATAATTCTGACAAGAAATAGTATCAATTATTTTCTAAAGCATGCTTTCACTCTTGAAAAATAGTTTAATAGATATATTGATACAATTAATGTTGGAAGATGAAAATTTTAAACCATAATTGAATAAAAAAATTTAGAAACAATAACAACTTTCACAAGGCTAATACTAACTACAATCAAAAGAGATTTTCCTTTCAAATGGGCCAATTTATTTCAAATATGGATTAAAATATGAGAAAAATGAGTGATATGTGGTTTCCATGAAAAAACAATGAGACCAAGATAGGTAAATGGAATCACACCTTCTATAATTCTCATCACATCAATGATATTCAATTTTTTGAGTGTAGAGATATTTTTCCAAAAGTAGAATCATGATTTATCGTAACTGACCTTCTACCTTGAGACATTTTCATAATGAATAATGAAATTTTTAATGTTCTTGACATTTTTTTCACCTTGAATGAAGATAATAATAACATAATAATATAACAAATTAGTGGGATCTTTAAGGCCTCTTGAATCTCTAATGGTTTTGAGTTTTATATTACCAGCAGTGTTGATAAATGGTTTCTCAAGTAATCTCTAGAAATATATAAAATAATTAATGAGATGGGATCACCTTGTCTAACTTCTATGAACATGTGACGTAGACCTCGAAAGATCCATTGATGAGCATTGAAGTTTGGGTTGAGCTTTTAAGGATTCTAAACCATTTAATAAAAACCTTATCAAATCCAAAACTATATAAAAACTCAAAAATAAATACCCAATATAAAGTATCAAAAGCATTTTTAACATCAATATTAAGGGAAATATTAACTACACTATTGGGATTTCTGTAAAAATTAATACATATAGTGGTAATAATAGAGAAATCATCAATAGTTATGCACTTAATGAAACCAAACTAATTAGAGGATACGATCTGGTTAATAATTTTAGCTATCCTATTAGAAAGCATCTTACTATGAATTTTTATATTCTGTTGAAAAGATCCACATTTATGGAAATATGAATCCCATTTTCATTATACACTTTTAGAATGAGAGAAATAAATTTATCATTGATTAATTATATCAAGTAAACGACTTTGAAAAAATGACTAATAAGTCTATAATCTACACAAGGTATGATATTATGGAATTTCTGAAATAAATAGTTTAAAAACCCATTTATACCAGGAGAGTGAAATGAACTAATACCAAAGACTTATTATTTAATCTCAAAATCAAGAGGTTTTATAGTGATACATGAGTTTTCCTCAAAACTTACAACATTGGTAATGGTTTCTTCCATAATATCAATGATATAATTGGGGATATTGAAAATATTCATATAATAAGACTAAAAATGAGTTGCTGAGTCCCTTATATTCTAAAAAAACTCCCTATTATCATTATGAATAGATAATGGTCTATTTATTTTCCTAATTTTTTGAATATTATTAAACAATTTGGCGTTTTTATTACCCTATTTGATCCATTTCACTTTAAAGTATTCTATTTTCATACTAGTTTTGATATTAAGAAGGACATTGATATCATTTTTGAGAAAATTTTCGTTTTCAAGACCAATGGAAAAGTCACACCTAGTGTAATTTTCCTAAACAGTGTAAAGAAAAGATTCCATCTGGGGAATATTATCATCAATGTGACTAAATAACATTTGAATATAATTTTTCATCTCTTTTTTAAGAACATGAAAATTTAAAACAAAAGATAAATAATAATTCCTATGATTGTTATAATTCCATGCTTCTTGAACCAATTTTTTCAAATCAGAATGTGAAGTCTAGGAATTGTGAAATCTAAAATGAATGGGAGGTTTCACCTCTCTAGTGGAATGATTTTCTAAAATAAAGTGATGTTATGAGTTGAATATAATAAGAATATTGTAGGAAAATGAGGCCCAAGAATCCAATATATCATTATTAATTGAAAATATTTCAAAATTTCTTGTCATTAATTTATTTAGGTGTTTCCTATACCAAGTGTATTTGAAACCCACCAAGTTAACTTCATGTAGGTTACTATTCTAAATTAAATCCATGAAGTCTCTAATTTATGTAGAGGAGTTGACAATCCCAATCCTATAAACTTGGATAAGAATGTTATTAAAGTATCCAAGAAGGACCTAGGAGTTTCTAGTTGAGCTGTTCAGAATATGAATGTTTTTCCCTAAGTCCATTCTTTCTAGATATCCATTATAGGCCTAGATAAAATAGTAATACTATTTTAATCACATAAACATATAACTAATAGTAACCATGTACTCTTTAAAAATTATATTTGAAATACCATTAAAACTTGAGTGTGCATGTAACCAAAGTCATTTAATGTCATTACCAGACAGATTTATGATAATGAGATTGTAGACAATATTATATAGAGAAGAAACCCTCTTAGAAAATATTATATTGGGTTCATAAATACTAAAGAGGTGAGGTTTATGACTATTTATAAGGATCCACATAGAAATAATTATTTCAAAGTTATCTAGGACATAACTGTTCTAGATAAAGATCTTCATTTAAACCTATTCCTGGACTAGGAGCTCCCTTTTTTAATCCCATATGAGTTTTTGATCCTGGTTTCTTTATTAGTACCAATAATTTTATTCTCATGAATTCCAACACTTTCATCATTTTCTTTTTATTGGATATTCAGACTAGAGAAACCTACTACATTTATTTCCTTTAAAATTATCATGGCAGTTCATTTTAAATTCAATGGAACAACATATTTACATCTCATAGGTTCCAATATTCCATGACCTATTACAGTTTCCAAAATAAGGACATTCTGGATAGACATGGCAGTGGAGTCTGCTATGGCTTCCTATTTTTTGTTGAAACAAAAATTATCCTCTTCTAACACCATATCACTGAAATCAATGGTATTTATAGTAGGATTAAAAATATCCCTAATATTGTTTTCATTAACTAAGATATTTTCTATATTATGTAATGTAGACAAGTTAATGGATTTATCAAAATTCCCCTAAATGTCTACTTAAACATATGATCCCTTATATTCATTATTAGACTAAGAAGATTTTATCTTGAATTTACCCTCATTATCAGCAATGGACATATGGGGAGATGATTAGGAAGATGAAATGAAAATTTGAGTCACTATATCATTTCTGTTATTATCTTTAGCAGTTTGCATAGGAGTTATAATAGTTGGTTGATTAGAGTCCATGGATCCATAAGATATTAGAAATGTATAATTTAAATTTGGTTGACTCTGAACATAAGTAATAACATCCCCCTCATAAATGTGATATTATGGAATTTAGATCATAGATGAACCATAACTTTTCACCTTTAGAGTAAATAATTCACCCAAGACTAGATAATTTACATAAATCATGTTGTTGATGGAGGTATTCTGGACTAGCAACAACCATTAAACCACTATATTACATTTTTGTAAAGGAAGAGGGTATGGAGAGATCATATTTAGATAAATTAATACAATGTTGAGCCTCCACAAAATAGATACCTTTGATTTTTAGGGATCATGAATAATTTGAAGAGATTAAGTTTACTAGAACTCTCTTCTTGCTTGCAGAAGGTTCACAAACCACGTCCTTAAAAAATCACTACCTGTTAGGATTGAAAAAATCAGTTATAAGACAATAAAAGGATCATATTGAAAAATATTCATTGATTGAATTCATCATAATACATCATGTTTCATTCAAAATCACCATTACAATGTAGACTAAAGCTATCACTTTGGTTAGATGATTGTTATTACAAATGATCACTCTATATTACTCTCTCCTGACCAGAGAATAAAATTCCTATAATACACAAATATCTGAGAAAAATGATCCTACACATCCCTCTAGAGTCCTAGAGAGAACCATAGAATCCTTTAATACCAATAGTAGATATCTTTATGATCAATAAAGAATAACAAAAGATGTGAGAATCATTTGTTCTTGCACTCGATAATTCCATGAAAATGTCCCATGGTTTTTGTATCATGTGTGGACTAGTGCAAGTGGTATTTGACACATGGATCCCATAATGTAGGAAAAAATGATAATAATAGTTAACTTATTCGACAATGAAGAATGAATTTAAATCTTTGATAATTATTGTTTATATAAATTAATTATAAATTATATATGAATGATATGTACTCTATAGAGATTCCCACATAGAAATTATTTTATTCTGAGGAATAATCCAAAGGAACTGAAAAAAACTACTAGTTATGGGGCCAACCTCTTCCACTGCACACCCAAGAACATTTAAGTGGTATCATAGAAATCATATATTATTTTACAATTATTTATTAATCTTTAATTAGATTACACAATAATTATTAGTTTTTAATTTCTAGTATATTAATTATTTAATATGAATGTAAAAATATATTCTTTGTTAACCTCAATATAATCTATAATATGTTAGGAATAGATAAAAAACATTCAAAGGACCCATATGAAGGTTCCAAAGATTCTAGGTAGACAACACATACTATAAGATATGTAATAAAAATGTATGCTTCTTGTATCCAGATTCACTACACCAGGGGAAGCAACCCAATACACAACACATCCTGTGGGAGATGATTAAATGACATCATTATACAAAATATTAGAAAAACAATATGTCACATTTTTTTGGGATCCTATATGTGAAACTATATTATACACCATGTGGTCCTAAATGGTTAGCCATGTAGGAATCAAAGAAGTTGTGTGGTCAAAGTACATGAAATATATTTATTACACATCATGTAGAGACATAAATTTGGTAAACATGAATAACTATTATTACAAAAAATATAGTTGGAAAAACCAACATGTATCATGAAAATGACAATGAATCTTACATACTGATTCCATAGGCATGTTTTTTGGGTGGCCATATAATAGAATACATTATGTGGATATAAGAAATACATGTCGTGTAATGTGTAATCATTCATGTAAATTATATATAAATTCAACTTGTATACTATGTGACTTAATTATCTATAATAAAAAATTAATTATATAATTTAAATAAATTACATAGTGTGCGGATGGTGTATATACTACGTGATAGAATTTTATTGAATATGAAATGAATAAATCATTTCAATATTAATTTGATTTTACACATCATGTATGGTTATAAAAAATACAATGTACTTCACAAGCACTAAAATAGGTACACTCCACATAGTTTAATGCATTCCATGTGTGAGTAAAACTGAGATGACTACTTGTCTTGACACACAGAACTACACACTATGTAAATACATGAAATTATATGTATGATCATGCCTTGATGTTTAAAATACTAAAAAATACCATATTAGATGACATGTAGTTTATAAGGGTACAAACCATGTATTACCTCTAGTATATTCAACTTTGATTTAATATAGAATTTAAAATTACTAAATGGATACACATGATGTCCTTTGTTAGTACACTCCATAAACATCATTTATTTTAGATTAATTTAATTTATTCAAAATTATAATGGTTGAGAATCTCTAAAACTATTTAGATAGAAATTTATGATAAATGAAGGAATTAATTTGTAAGATAATTAATTTATTAATTCAGGTAATTTATCTTAATAAATAAAAAATTTAAATGAATTATATAAAGTTAAATAAATGTATAGTCACTAAAATCATGAATGATAATGAGATTGACTAACCTATGTATATGTTGGATTTAATTTAATTTAAATAATGTTACATGGGTTCTATAATAATTATAATTAAATTTAAATTATGGACTACATGTTATCCCATCCTCTTATTATGTATCAGACAACATTTCCATGGTTTCTTTTATATAAGACCATGAAGCATTTTAATGGTTCCCCACACCTGTTTTTGAGTACATATATATAAGGTAAGAATTTCCTAAGAAGGTGGAGATGTTTCAATATCTAATCAAATAGGAAACAAAAAAAAGAGACTCATAGGATTGTTTGTAGAATGTTTCAACTCAAATTAGAGTTAGTTTATGGTTTTTTTCTATAGGATTAGGGTTTAGTTTATTGTATTTTTAAAAAATTAACCATTAGAAACCTCATGATCATGCCGCATTAATTAATTTTCTTTCTTTTAGGTGTGTGGTTAATTATTTATGTTTATTATATGGCTGAAAAGATCACATAAAATAAATGAATTAACAAGCGTGTAATATAGAATAAAATAAATGTATTATTCATAAATGTTTTATTAGACATGGTTAATCACTTATGTAAAATTAACATAATATTAATAAGAATATAAAATATAAAACTAATAATATTTAAAAATAAAGATAAAAAATACATTAAGGAAAATATTATGTTAGATATTTCATTTGATAATTTGGTTAAGAATGTGACTATAGAACTAAATGTTTGATCTGGACCATTTTTAGTAAACTTAATTTTATTTGGGTATTCTTATAAATCTTTTGGGTTGCCTTAACCTAGTCTACATCAAGATGTGTAGCCATTTCAAGACATTGCATAACATTGAGGCAAGTTTTGTGGAAATATGAGAATAGGATATTAGTATTGGTTAGTCCACTAGATAGACCAGGGAGCCATGAGTTACTATAGTTGGAAAGACTCACCCACCAAAATACTACTAAATAATGAACCAGACACTAATATTGGTTATTATATAGAAAATAATGATCTTTTAGACTATAATTTCTGCATGATAGGAAATTTTGAATCCAATGATGATGGATAATTGGATTTTATAAAATAGTGGGAGACTAATAAAGATAATAAAAGTGTTACAACTCACATATTTTGGTAATCAAGAAAATTACTAAAAACCTAATTTTACTTTTATAAAAAATGGAAAGTAACACGACATAGACATTATCACTATAATTTTTAATTGGGAAATATAGTCTCATTACATTTACTAACTTCAAGGAGTGGTAAAAGATCTTTCATATTATACTATAGTAAAAGTGTAATTCATATATATTGGATTCCCATATTACCAAGGTGGCTAATGAAGAAGATATATATATATCTCTCTCTCTCTACATAAGACAAATGGTTTTTTCACTAGATGTTAAGTGTTTTATATTATCATCCATGACCAATGAGTTCCAAAATAAATACATGGAAATGGATTCATACACCATGCTATCTCATCTACAAGATCAATATCAATATAATATTATATAAGATTAGTGTGAGATACCCAAGGAACTTTTCACATGTAATCTTGGATAGGGAGAGCTAGTTGGGAATCATATAATTGATAAATTTATATATATTAAGTGCTTAGACATCATGGGTTTTAAGATTATAGATGATCTAGGAACTAAATTCGTCATTTAATTACTGCCTATGATATTTTTTAGTTTTATTGTTAAATATAATATGAACAATATGGAGAAGCATCACTTGTAAATCCTCACCCTTATTTTCAAAGTAGATAATAACACAAGACATGAGAAACATAGAGTCCTTTTGGTGAATACAGTAAGAGGAAGGGAGAAACCCATGAGTCATTCCAAGTATATAGATTTAGAGTACCATCCATAAATTAAGAATAATATTCAATGTTAGGTAAGGGAATAAGATAAATATTGTTTTTCATGTGGAAATAGAGGCCACTTGAATAAGAACTTCACTAGTAATAAAAATCAAGGGAAATATTCATCTGTATGCATTATCATTATTAACATTTACATTTCTTCTAATTGGGTATCTAATACCACTTTTTTTCTCACATTTTTATCCAAACATAGAAAACAAATATATTTCAGAAGGTTTCATGAGGGTGGATAGATCTTTGAGCTACCAATGGATAAAGGCTAGTTTCCTTGGATATAGGAGGCTATCCCATTACTTTGATGATGAGATTGATTCTAGTCTTGTATAATTTTTATTACATGTTTCATGTTACCAGAAACCTACAAGTCATGTCTATATTATACATGGATTTATTTATTGTCATGTTTTGTAAAAAATGATACTTTTACAAATATATAATTTTTATTGTATGAAACACATTAATAGCGATCTTTATATACTAAAATATGATAACTATATGTTGTAAATTGATAATGAATCTTGTTAATATGAATCATATCACACCAAATTTTGGGATCACCAAAATGGAAACATAAATGAGAAAAAATTGACAAAGATCAATCAAGATGTGGTTTTAGAATCATTCGAACTAAAAACACTTGACAAATGTCATGCTTGTTTGCAATGAAAAAAGGCCAAAACACCTTTTTGTGTATAAGGTGAAAAGGGAAACAAATATTATCAAAATATTTCATTAAAATATATGGGGGAATTTTCCCATAGATGTCAGAGGATGATACTATTAATATATTACTTTTATCAATGACTTGAGATTATATAGTTATGTATACTTGATGGGGAATAAGTATGAGTACTTTGAGAAGTGTAAGGAATCTAAGAATCAAGTAAAGAATAATAATGGTATGAAGATAAAGAAAACATAATTAGATAAAGGTAGAGAATATATTAAACAAGAGTTCATCGACTATATATGGGTTAATGGGATACTATCTTAACTCACTCCTTATACACCATAGTGAAATAGTATCAGTGAAATCACGGACTCACGTTGTTCGACATAATGAGGTCAATAATGCATAATGTATATCATACATTTTATTTCTAGTGATATGAATTACATAGTATAGAATACATTAAAAATTATGTTCCAACTAAGGTGTAAAACATAATACCATATGAGTTTATGTATGAAAGATAATATTTGTTGTTGAAATTTCTAGGTTTGAAGTTGTAAGACATTTGTTAAGGGATTTTAAGGTAAGAAAATAATACCTCAAGGAACAAAGAGAATCTTTATAGGATATACCAATAACAAAAGTAGATATTATATATATACAAAACCTTATATATGAAGGAAATAGTGGAAAAATAGACTATATTCCTTGAGAGGGAGAACATATCCAAAACAGATAGTGGGAGAAAGATTGAATTTGATCAAACATATCCTCAAGATAAATTTGAGTTAAAAAAAAATATATTACACAATACCCCATTGATAAAGGTGATTTATAGGAACCATTACTAGATTAGAGTTAAAGAAAGATTATAAACCCAAAGTGATATGGTTTTCTGGTTATTTAGGATTTTGACTCATTATTAGTTGATAATAATGAACCTGTGTCCTGTAGGAAAAAATTAAGTTTCTCATATGCTACAATATTTTAAGAATCCATGAATTATAAGATAGATGATATATACCAAAACCATTATTGAGTTTTATTATATCCTATATTTTATGTAATTATTATTGGATGAAATTGCGAATTCAAGAGAAAACTAAACATGGATGGTGATGTTGGCACTTGTAAAGAATGGATGGTGGAAAAAAGGTTTAAGTAACATCAAGGAATACACTACGATGAAACATTTTCACCAATTTATATAAATAAATACATTATAATTTCACATTATATGGAAGCTTACCATGACTATGATATTTGTCATATGGATCTCAGAATCACATTCCTTAATGAAAAACATATGAAAGATGTCTATATTACACAACTTAAAGGGCTTTTGTCTCACCAAATGCCAAAAACGTATAAAAGTTTTAGATATCCATTTACGTGTTAACTAAATAATCTAGGTCATGTAACACTAGATTTAATGAAGTGATAAGAGAATTTAATTTCATAAAGAATGATTTTCACCCAGGTGTCAGTATATGGTTTAGTTTGTGTGTAGTAATTTTTATTGTGATATATGTTAATGGCATATCAATTACTATAAATGATATACCAATATTATAATTAGTTAGTACATGGTTGAACACATACTTATATATGAATTAATTAGGTGAAGAAACCTATATTTATAAGATTAAGATAATTCATTGAAGATCTAATAGGTTTCTAAGACTAGATCATAGTACATACAATTACCAGATACTGAAGTGATTCAGTATGTAACAATAAAAGAGTTGATTTTTCTAGTGTCGCATGGTATATATCACTCTTAGAAAATGATCCATTATATAAAAGAGGTGATACATAAGATAGATATATTCCCATACTTTTCAATGATAAGATCCATCATTTATTCCTTTTTATGTACCAAGTTTGGTATTACCTACACCTTGAGCATAGTAGGAATATTTTAAGTATATCTAGTAGATCAGTACTATCAAGACGTTCCTAAAGTATCTGAGTCATACTAAGGATGTATTCCTTGTTTATAGAGGAGATGATGAATTAAAAATTGGTATATATAATTATACTAGTTTCTATACTTATCATCATGACTGGAAATTGAAATAAAGAAATTTTTATATGAAATTAAATGATATATAAGCTGGAAGAGATCAAGGTAGCCAATATAATGATCTATATTTTTTCTAAAGTTATGGATTGTTGGTTTTTATTTTTAATAACTTAAATGGACATAATTGCGAGTCTTAATCAAGTTACAGATCTCACAGGGGAATATAAGGTTTGTTTGGAGTATGATGTTTTTAGAAATTGGATATGTGATTGGGCCACACATTTTTTTTGAAACCATGTGACCCAAGGCGCATGCCTATGTGCCTGTAGACATAATCATGTTTAGGTCACATGGGTTGTCTACAACTGTGTGGGCCTAGACTCATGGACCTACAACCTGCTGCAGTTTTGGGACAAAGGCTTAGGTAATAGCTTGTAACAGGTTTGTAAACCATGTTCCAAAACCTCAAATTATGGAATTTTTTGAAAAAATTACAAATTTTCACATATTTAATTTTAAAACCCATCTTTCATTTCTTTTTTGTTTTCTAGTAGTTTTACAGTGGGTTTTTACCACTTGGAAATCAAACCCTCCCAAGCATGATCCATATGCAACTCCTTCATCCGATGTATGATCTTCAATATGAAGGAACCATTGGACAACCCAATGTAATTATAACTTCCCATATGTGTCCTATCTCAGTTAATCTCACTATCTATTATGCTATTTAGATGCAGTCTCATTTTACCTATTTTCAGGGTAATGGTAAGAAGCTCAGATCTCTTCCAACCTGCTTCAAATATAAGACCGATATAGAATAAGGCATCATCTATGTCCCTATGGTAGGTGGTCACATTGTTATACAATTGAGTTTTAGCAATTTTGTAATTATTTCCATAGTTCCATATGATGGACTTTACCGAGCATGCTTAATATGTTTATTCCTTCATGTCTAATTTACCCTTTAATCTAGATATATGTGAATTGAATCTTGTTTTGGAGTTTAGACATCACACATATGCCAAATTGACACCCATCAGTGCTCTATCTAGATAATTGGTAATTTTTGTGAAATGGATTAAAATACTTGAACTCCAACTTGTCTATCAGCTTGTATTTTAAATGTAATAGATCTTAAATCATGTGTAATTCATTGAACCCAAGACACTCATTAGGTGTTTGGTCCTATTAGATATAAAATTTCCCAAGTGGGAATATTCTTCTTTGACATAATACTATTCCCTTGATAGATATTCCTTATAATTGAATTTTCCATGTTTAGGAAAATCAAATGGGTTAGATTACATAGGATAGATTATATTATGGTGTAATACTTTAGATTAATTAATCATGTCCCCTTATAACTGAACCTTGAACCTTATAAGTGAGTTAGGAATGTTTGATAAATCGAATGGGCTGATTTAATTGGAATGGTTAAAGTATGATGAGTTGTTTTTCCTAAAATGATTCAAATGGTTTGAAATAAAAATTCCCAAGGGAGCATTAGATCATGCCCCTTGTTTATGTTTTGTTAAATGCTTCAAATGAATTGTAATTATTTGAAAAGGAAGTGAATATGTTTAGTGAAATCCATGAGAGGTACTTACCCCATGAATGAATTGTAAATGTGATCATTCATAGTTATATGTAAGTGGGATGGGCTATTAAATTGAATGAGATGATTATAAATCTTGCCTCATATACTATTACATCTTTTATAGGCTGAGGAGACAAGGGACCATGAGATCCCTTGAGAGGAAGACTGTGGGAGATTACCAGTTATGAAAGGGGATTTATCGTGAGATATCTCTTAGTTGTGGATGGATATGTGTTACATATTGGTCTGGATAGAACATTTATACCAAGAGAACATGAGATCTCTTAGAGTTGGTCTAAGGGTCAGATCATGAGGGCTTCCTTTGATATTGGATTTATGTGAGTTATGTCCTGATCCATCCCAAGATATATAAATATATGTATAATGATACTCTACTTTATGTACTACTATATATATTGTAATGTGATCCGATATACTATCCATGGGATAAAGAAGGTAGACCCATCTGGTGTCATTTAGGAACTTGAGTAAAAGGTTATTTATTTTTTCAATATTTCATTACTTTCCTACTTATGCCTACACACTTCTTAGTTTTATACACTAACATAGACTACACATAGACATAGTTAGTGGTGGCTTATTGAGATTTATATCTTATACCCTTCTTAGGCTGCCTTTGGTACCTGAAAATATTATATTACTATAGTTAAAAATAAGGGTAAAGGTCCTTCTATAGGATGCTGACATGTATTAATTATCTGGAGCTTAGAAGTAGAGGATAAAGCATGCTCTTGAGATTATTGGAGAAACTTTTTTATTTTTTTTATTTTTATACTTTATGAATTGTATGAATTTTCATATGTTAATTTTTATGTTAGTATTCCATGAATCCATATATGTATCAGAAACTAACTTAGAGTATTTTTTTTTATTTCTTCAGTTGTTCAGTTATTTATTCCTTCCACTAATAGGTTACATAGTAAGCTGTTGTGTTTCCACTGTTTATTTCTTCTATCTATTTCATTATGCTTTCGATACTATTTAGCATTTTTTGTATCTGTTGTACTACTCTAAAATGAGGGTATAATCTCCCCACTATACTACCATTACACCCTTGATGATATTCAACATCCTTTGGCATATGAGGAGACAAGATTGAGGTCATGTGGCTAACCAGGTTCAGAGCATGGGTTATGAGGTATCTGGGTATGGGACATCACAAAGTGGTATTAGAGTAGTTCCTTTCTTGAATTACTATTTGGAGACAATATAATGGATACTGGGAATGCTTGTGACTTAGTCATATTACATTCTTGGGCATCGCGAACCCATGTACATGATAAAAGTGATGTTTCCTAAATTATTATTGTTATTATGATTTTGAAAATTATAGTTGATATCATTTCACCACTGGGTGTTTCACATTTTTTGTGATTTTATTGATATTGGTGTTATTCAGAATGTAGTTTCTTTTTTATGACCCAATGAAATTAGGTTTTTTCTTTAGATCATGTATAATTATAGGAACAACATGAGTTATAATCCATGGATCTTTCCATGATATGTTTTATTTAAAGTGAGTATTTATTGTTGCATGTTGATTATGACTTATTATATATATTAAATTGTGTTGACATCTCTTGCAGGATTTGGAAAGTGCTATGGTGTGATTTTAGTGGGTACTATATTTTGATTCATAAGGTGTATAGACCCTTATAGATCCCAAAATGGTATTCCATCTAGAACAACCATCTTTAAGTAGTTTAATTACTTAATCAATACAATTTAAATGAAAATTACATCCAAGTGAATGGCATGTTTTGATTCATAAGGTATATGGGACCTTATGGACCAAAAAATGGTATATAAATGTATCCAACTAGTTCAAAATGCTTTAAATTATTAAATCAGCACACTTTCAAAAGGATAAAGACTTATAACATGAAAACAACCATCTTTCACATTCCTAACATAGAGATATAGACCCAAAACTAGAATTAGTAGTAAGTAGTGGGTGTTTCTTCATTCTTATGTCCTATTATGGTGTGTTCTGTTATCTGGAAATGTATTTTGAAGTAGGAAGAGAGGTGTATTCATTCTTATAGGAATGATTTAGTACCTTCCCCAGTTTTTGAAATTCAATTCCCTAAACTTCATAAATATCTTATGAGACATTCATTTGGAATTATAGAATTATGACACCATGATGTCTTTGAGTCATGCACCCTGAAGGTAGCGATGACCATGTTCCTTAGGTAGTGGGCTGAGAGCCGCCGGTCATTCCTTCTATAAAGAAACTTGTGGCACCTCTTCCTATTCTAGATGTGGCTGCTGACACCATGTTTCGAGAGGGATTTATATGTATGATTTAGGGTATCCATGGAGGAGTGAGAACTTCTCTATGTATAGAAGAGTTGACACCTGAGTTTCAACAGCAATGTCCTCCCACCATTTTGGGGGATGGATAACCTTATGCCACAAAGTATTAGATCGAGGCTATCATGTTTATATTCATGAAACTATAGAGACATATATAGATGAGTGTTAATCTAGTAGATTATATGCTTTATGATTCATCTAAGAGGTGGTGGGATGTCATCACCAGGGTAGAATGGATTAGGGACATGGTATGGGCATATTTTCATACCATCTTCTATCACTACATCTTCCCCAAAACTCTGAGGGATAATAGAGATAGAGAATTCATGAATATATAGCAGGGGACTATATAAATTATGGAATACTTGTCTCGTTTTACTATGATGAATCATTTATCTGTATCTCTAGTTGATGATGATCTGATCACTATTAAGTGATTTGAGGATGGGATGGTTTATTCTTTTCAGTTATAGGTCAATGTATTCAGTTTGATGAAATTTTTTGAAATTGTCTACCATGCCCTAATCATTGAGCAGAATCTGAGTGTTTTGGAAGGTGAGAGCTAGTGTAGTTTAGAACCTAGAGCTTTCAGTGGATCTTCATCTAGTTAAAAGACATGTTTTGTGGTTTCTTATGGAAAATTAGTAGTATGGATCTTAGTACTAATATATTTATTGTCTGTAACCAGTGAAGAATGAAGGGACATACTAAATTTCAGTGTCTATGGAATGTAGTGGAAAGCAGAGGCTATGAAAGGATGGGCCATCTCTAGAATTTTCGTAGGACTTTCCCAATAGTTCCTATATATAAGGGATCTACACCCACTCCTAGGTTAGGAGAGGGGTCAATTCGATCACAATAGTCAGGTAGCTAGGAAACAACTTAGGGCTATAATACTAGCCAGTGATAGCCAGTCTAGCCTAAGAAAAACAAGAAGAGCACTAGACCTTCTATTTTATGAGGATATATCCTAGTTGCATCTAATTTAGTATCTATTTTGTTTTATATGGTAACATGTTACTCATTTTTATCTAATGCAATCACTAAAATTCTGGGCCTCAACATCAAGTTCTATCATTGTGTTATGATGCTAGATAAACCATTTGGTATCAGATGGAATTCAATGCTTTCATAAGTTTCTTCTGGATATTGGAGGTTACCTTTTTGTGTAGAACCTGTACATCCTTGACATATCAGAATTTGACATAGTCATCTTGATGGACCTGTTTTTTCACTACAAATCCCATATTGTTTACTATCATCAATGAGAGACATTTACATCACTATATAGCATTAATATTTTTGATAATGGAGAATGGGATATGCAAGATCCATGATCAGGACCTGAGCAGAAGAGGTTGGGAATTTTTAGAGTGTATATTTATAGTATTTTCCTCAAAGATCAGGGGTTACAACATACTATTTTTCCTCTAGTAGTAGATCATTTAAGATTTTTCTTTCTAGATGACTTATCTGGTTTTCCTCTAGTGTGAGAGGTAGAGTTTACCATTGATATTATTCTAGGAGTATCACCAGTGACCATTCCTCCTTATAGTATATAACCTAAAGAGATTTTTGAGATCATGAATAAAATAAAGGATCTGGAGGCTAAAGTATTTATATTCCCTAAAACTTCTCGCCGATTTTTACATGTTCTTATTCCTAAGAAGGAAGATATTACCTTAGGCTCTATATAGATTACCACTTTTGGAATCAAATCACTGTAAAGAATCTATATCCATTTCCTAGAATAGATGTACTCTTGGACTAGCTCTAAGGAGTGAAAGTGTTTCCTATGATATATTTTAGGTCATGCTATCATCAAGTTCATATCAAGACATCAGAAACACCTCAAACATCTTTCAGAAGTAGGTATGGTCCTTATGAGTACTTGGTTATGATGTTCAGACTCACAAATTAACCTAGAGTATTTATGGATCTTATGAATTTGGTCTTCTACCCATATCTGGAATCATTTTCTGCTGTATTTATTGATTATATCTTGTTTTATTCACACTCCAAATTAGAAATTTCCACCCATATTGATATTGTGATGAATATATAGAGAGAGAATCCACTCAATGCTAAGCTCATTAAATGCCACTTCTAGATCAACAATGTCTGATTCCTCAGTCAAATCATCTCAAAGCAAGAGTTTCAGTAGACCCATAGAAAGAGATAACTGTAGTTTATTTTGAGAATCTCAATAATGTATTTTACATTAGTTGATTATTGAGGATTTATTTATATTAAAAATTTTTAATCGAGGATTTATCACACCTTGAAGCACCACTGACGGTCTTGAATAAAAATGCACGTGAAATTATAATGGTTAGAATGTTATGAAGTAGCATTTCAAGAGATAAACGATAGAATGAATTTAGTTCCATTATCTATTCTAATGGATCTAGGCATGACCTACATTGTATACTATGATGCATTAGGTATCAGGTTTCAAGGTTTTTTGATGTAAGAAGAGTGAGTCATTGTGTATGGGTCTATTTAGTCAAGTACTCATGGGAAGAACTACCTGACACACTCTCTCAAGCTCCATGCTATTATTCATGCTTTATGTTGTTAGAGACACTATTTTCTTGGCGATCATTTTGTGATATTCAAAGATCAAAAAAATCCTCAAGTACATATTCACTCATTGTTATCTGAATCTCATGTAATTCATGTTGGTGGAGTACCTACAGTTGTTTGATTTTGAACTTTCCTACACTCCAGGAAAGTAAAATTCTATAGCATATGCTCTGAGATGAAAGACATAGACACATGAAATTATGGAATCTAGTGATGAATGTAATCTTATGGACTTATTCTCAGAGATGCATGTTGAGGTTTAGGAGGACTGTGGTCAGAATATCCTTTCAACCTTAACAGTGACATCTACACTTTTTGAATAGGTATGAATGAGACAACTTTCTGATCCCAAAGGTATTTCCTTTGGTAAATTATCTTATATAATGATACATCTTTTGGTTTAATAGTTCATAGGGATGATGATATATTATTCAGTGGTTGTGTATGGGTCTAGAGAGACATTAGAGAGGAGTTGATGCAGTATTTCCCAACCCCAGTATGGGTAGTTCTCCCTGGTTTCAATAGAATGTATCTATATCTACAATGCCAATATTGGTGGCCTGGTATGAAAAATGATATTTCCAATTTCATCACTTGATATTCAACCTGTTTGAAGGTGGAGGAGGAACATCAGTGTTTGATAGGTATTTTTGAGCCGTTTCCCATTCCTGATTGAAAATGGGATGATGTTTCAATGGTTCTGGAAGGGGTTACTATAAGCCTTGGGTATGTAGGTACTCTTGAGCATGACCTATGAACCACAGACTGATGGATATAGAGAGAATACAATCTAGGTTCTAGAGGTCATGTTCAATGCATGTGTCCTTGACTTTGGGGTTCCTAGGGAGAAACAGATTCTCCTTTTCTAGTTTTCTTATGACAACAGATCTAAGGAAAAAATAAATGTGGATCCCAATTAAGTATTATATGGTAGGCTATGCCTCCCACCTCTGTAATAGCTATAGGTAGAAGAATCAGCTATTTTTGAATCACGTCTCATGCAAGAGACCATAAAAAAGATCTAGATGATCGGAAAGTGAATGTTGAAATCTCAGTCTAGACAGTTGTCTTATGACTATAGATGCCTGTGAACTCTTTTGTTTGAGGTAGGAGATATGTTTTTCTTCATACCATAACCTAGGTTGGGTAATAGACATTTACGGAAGCAGGGTACGCTCTCAGTGAGTTTCCTTAGACCCTTAAATGTTATGAAATTTATTAGACTAGTGTCCTAATAGTTGGATCTTCCTCAAAGATACCAGTCTATGCATAATTTCTTTCATATATGTCATCTTTATCAATACAATATAGACCCATCACACATCTTTCAGCCTGATGAGGTTAATTAGATATGGATTCTTCCTTCGAGGAGTTTCTAGTGTGTATTGCTGATCAAAGTGTAAAGACACTCTATGTTAGGCCCATTCCTCTTGTACTGGTGTTATGGAAACATTTTCGAGTACAATACAAGACTTAAGAGTGGGAAGTTGATAAAAAATATCAATGGATGAAACTCTTTGTTGATAGTACTTCTTTACCCTCAGAATAATAACTCAAGGATGAGTTATTTTAAGGAGGGGAGGTTGTAATGACCCGTCTTTTTTCCAATGGTATGGATCATTGGATTTTATTTTTAATACCTTAAATGATAATAATTACGAGTCTTAATCAAGTATCATAGGTCATTGGAAAGTCCAAGTATATTTTGGAGCCCTAAGTTCATTGAAAATGGGATATGTTACTAGAACACACATTTTTCTAAAACCGTGCGACCCATGGTGCACACCCATGTGGCAGCAGACAGAAGTACCTCTGGGATGCATGGTTTTTCAGAAACCATGCGGGCCTAAGAGCATTTCTATGTGACCTTCTACAGTTTTGGGATATATTCTTAGTGAATTAATTGGACATTGTTTTTAAAATGTGCATCTAAACCATGCACATTGGTATTTTGGGGAAAATTACCATTTTACCCTATTTAATTTTTTAAACACATCTTTCCTTTATCTCTTGTTTTCCAAATAATATATAGTGAGTTTCATCCCTCTTTGAGATCAAATGCTCTCAATATTGATCCACCTACAACTACTTCATCCAACATTTTATATTTGATATTAAGGAAGTGTTGGATAGAACAAGGTAATGCTAATATCACATATTCTTCCAAAATATGCTAATCGTGATATCTATTTGCAATTTAAGTGCATGTTAATTTTACTTATTTTTTGGAAAAGGTTTGAAACATGGATCTCTTCTTACCAATATCAAATATGAGGTAGATATCAAGCTAGGAATCATCTACGTCTCTAAGGAAGGTGGTTACAAAATTATCCATTTGATTTTCGGCCATTTAGTAATTATCTTTGTTGTACCATATCCCATCCATTATCGAGCATTCTTAATATGTTGATTCCTATATGTATAATTAACCCATTCATCTAGATATTTGCGAATTGAATGTTTTTTGGGGTTTATACAACACACATATCATAAATGGACACACATAGGTGTACCTCCTTGATAATTAATCATTTTGTCTAAATGATCTAAAATGATTGAACTCACAATTGGATATTAGCTTGTATATTAAATGAAATTTCCATTGACTCATGTGTAATTAATTTAACCCAAGACAACCCATAGGTGTTTGGTACTCTTAGACTTGATATTTCCCAAGTGTAAATATTCCCTATTGACATAACACTTTTCGCTTGAAACTTATTCCTTATAGTTGAACATTCCATGTTTAAGGAAATTTAATTCTATGGATTTCATAATATGAATTATAGTATGGTGGAATCCTTTAAATTAAATCAATATAAACCCTTAAATTTGACCCTCGAGCCTTATAAGTGATTTGGGTATGTTTGATAAATTTAATGGGAAAATTTAATTGTAATGATTAAAGCATGATGGGTTGTTTTCCCTAAAATGAATCAAATGGTTTAAAATGAAAATGTCCAAGGGATGATTAGATCATTACCCTTGTTTATCTGTTGTTAAATTCTTCATATGAATTGGAATTATTTTAAAAGAAAGTGAATATGGTTAGTGGCATCCATAAGAGGTCCTTTCCTCATGAATGAATTGTTTATGTGATCATGCCTAGTTATATGTAAATGGAATGAGATATTAAATTACATGAGAATATTATACTTTATTCGTCATATATTATCACACCTCATATAGGTTTAGGATCCAAGGGAGCGTGGGAGACCTTAGGAGAAAAGACTATGTGATCTTTCCATCTTGGCTAAGGGAAAGACCATGGGATCTCCCTAGGATATGGATGGATGTGAGTAAAATCCCATTCTGTCCAACACAAGTTTACTAATAGACCGTGAGATCAATTAGAATTGGGCCAGGGGTTAGACCATGAGATCTTCCTCTAGAATTGGATGTTAATGAGTTATGTCTCAGTCCATAATAGTATATATAAATATATGTATAAATATAATATATATATATATATATGTACTACTATATATATAGTGACATGGTCTGACACACCTTCTATGGGCTGAATCAGGTAGACCTACCACATGTCCTTTAGGAACCTAGAGGGAGGTTATTTATTTTTTCTACATTTCTTTACATTCCTACTTATACCTACACATTGATTAGTTATGATCACCTACTCAGACTACACTTAGACACTATTCATGGTGGTATATTGATATTTTTATCTCACACAATACTATAGATTATTTTGGTAACTAAGAAGATTATATTTCTACCAGTACAAATAAAGTTAAAGGCTAATCTATAGATTGTTGACATGTATTACTTAGCTGAATGTTAGGAGCATAAGATCGAGCATGCACTTGATATTTTTGGAGAAATTTTTTTCTTTTTTAAATTTTTACTTCTTATATAGTATACCTATTTCTATGTTCATTTTTATTATAATTCCATGAATCCATATATGTATAAAATAATTACTTATAGGATATTGTTATATTTATTTAGTTATTCAGTTTTCTATTCCTTTTATTTCTTGATTATTTAGTTAATTGTCGTGTTTCCACTATTTATTTCTTATGTATGTTTCATTTTTTTTCAACGAATGTTTATTATTTTTTGTATCCATTATGATAATATGAAATGAGAGTATAGTCACTACACTATACTACCCTTACACCCTCACTACTAGTCAGTAGCCTCTGGTGTATGGGGAGATGTGTTGAAGGGCATGTGGCCAACCGGTCCTGAAGTAGAGGTTATGTGGTATCTCGGTGTGGGAAGTCACAACTAGTTGTTTACAATTATAATATAGATTTTGATTATATTACATCTTTTGATACATAAAAAGATTCATTATTTATATAAAAATTAATCCATGAGCTTGATAAGGCTCATTGTAGAGAAGACCCTATCACATTATATTGTGACAAATATTGTAGTAGCGACCCATTCCAAGGAGATAAGATCTCATCAATGAAAGAAGCATATAATTTTGAATAATAACACATTAATGTACTTTTATAAAAGGGGAGTGGTCATAGTATATAGAGTTTCTACAAAGGAAAACATGGAATACCCCTTAAAAAAAGATTTTTTTAGTAGATGCATGAAGACCATGTGATTGCTCCCAGACAGATGGTCATTAGCAGTTGGCTCTAGTTCATGTGGGGTTATACTAGAGATGATTACCCATAACCGACTACACTCTACTTTATATTACTTATATCTTCATTATCATGAATTTTAATAAATATATTATCAAATCACGATTTTAATTATATGTAATATACTATGTGATACTGTCATTAGAGTACTTGTCCCATCAAATGGTCATAGAAGTTCCCCACTGTGATAAGATCCCTGAAATTAAATGAAAATATTATTAAATACATTTTATATGGTTGGATGATATAATCTAATGGGAATAAGAGGATATATGTTATCAAGGGTAAGAGGCTAATAAGACATCAAGACTTATTGTCATGAAGTTCTCCCTTGGTAATCTCTAAGAGAGAAGGTTATGAAAATAAACCTGCCCATATGATTCCCACATTTTATATGTGTCATTGGATGTTCCAATCTGAGAATGTGTTTATGGGTCCTTAGAATTGTTATTATTATTAATTCATATCACGAGTCATATAATTATATGTATCAATGAAAACTGAGAATACTTATGTTTATTAGGGAGTAGGATATGTTAGACTCATCACAATTGATTTATAATTGAATAAAAAGATACAAAAATATTTTTTCCATTTTATGTTGATAAAAGTTGATATCTTATCCCTTAGATGATATAAAATAACTTGATAAATTTTATGGTGAATATTTCTTTACCAGGGATTTCATTACAAGAAATTCTAATAAAGATACATTGAGCATATAGGTTGATGAAATATATAATGAATAATTATTGATGGAATATCAATTCAAAATGGTTATATTACATAGTTATAATTCCCAGGAGATTGTTGTCATTATTAAAAAATTAACTCCTGTTGATATGGGTTCCTTGATGTGTTTCCATATGGTAATCTTTGACTTCATGAAATTTTGGCCTAATGGAACTAAGAATGGGTCCTATTTTGTTACTCGCTATGTGTATCTATAACCTCACAAAAATAATATATGATTTTTGTTTTAGAATAGAATATTAATCTCATGTTTTGAGATTGATATTTATTCATGTTTAGATGATCACATAAAATAAGTACTCAATTAGTAATACAATAATATTTATTTATTAAATTAATAGTAATTATTAGAGGTTCGGTAAATACAAAGGTTGATTAATTGAATCATTTAGAGGTTCAAGTGAAAATGATATATTAAATATCATTTAAATAAATATTTATGTATTTAAGATATGATATTTATTTATATGAGAGTTAGGCACTCATCAAGAAAATAATAATATTATCATTATTATTATTTGGGGCGGGTTCTCTAAGGATTATGAGATTATTTAAGGTATTGTGTGAAATTTATAATTTTTAATATTTCTATATGAACCTAGTTATATCATTTTTAAGTGTTATACAATATTTGTGCATAATGTCCAATATATAAAACTATATAAGGAAAAGATAAGAACATATCTAGAATGATATTAATATCCAAGAGAAATGATCTTTATCCTCCATCTCATATCGTTGAGAGAACCATAAGAATCCTTCAAGAATTAATTGTATTCTTTTGAAAATAAATGGTGAAGAATAAAAGTAGTGAGAATTATCTACAATAGAACTCGATTATTATATGATGATGTTATGAGGTTTGTGGTGATCTGTTTTGATTAACCTTTAATATGATCATTAGTAGTTTATACAAACCAAAAAATAGTCTTATCTATATTCAAGAATCCAAACATGTTAATATATTATTTTAAAAAGATCATAAAAAATACATAAAACTTGTTTATAGTTGCGACGTCCATAGTAATGTTTGATGGATAATACCATGGTTATGATCAATGAATTAACAAAAAAAATGCTTCAAAACTTTGATGGATTACACTAGATGTTGGATCTATTAACATTTCATGGGGATACCCTAAATCTAAAAGGGGTTCCAGTGAATTCCTAGGAGAAATAAATGATACTTTTGAAAGAAGGTAATTTTATCTTCATTACATGAAATATAAGATCCCAAAACAATATATGAATGAAATCATATCTGACATAAAATGTAAATATTACTTATTCTCGTTATTAAGGTGAGGTTTTAAGCTCTAATGATTCTCATGCATTAATACTTATTATGTGTAGCATTTATTGAATGATTCAATGAATAAATTAAAATTATAAATGATAGATGGAATGGCCCAAAGACCTTCATTTTTTTTATTTTTGATAATCAACCTTTCAAGGGATGAGGTGGAACCCTTACAATGGCCGAAGGCTTAGAGATAATTAAATGACCCGTAGGTCTTAGAGGGAATCACCCAGACAAGACATCTTAGAGCTGCTCCTCTCCAGCATATGTCATGATATCTGCACTCCATCAAATATAATTTTATTTCTATATGAACATGTACACCACATGATGTTTCATATAAATAAAATATATACCTTTATAGTAAATTTTCCATGAAATCTAGTGACCACTAGACATGGAAAATATCAATCTAGTATAACATACTCATCATTTTTTAATTCTATAAAAAGTA
Organism: Viscum album; assembly: GCA_963277665.1. NCBI lineage: Eukaryota > Viridiplantae > Streptophyta > Magnoliopsida > Santalales > Viscaceae > Viscum > Viscum album. Next base: position 912,227,058 of record OY728164.1, on the reverse strand, counting down.
CTGAACAAATCGATGAATACATCACATTTTGTTAATATTACATATGATAAAGTCTCATGTATCTCATATAATTAGTTAAAAACAAAATATGTGACCCAAATAATCATGGTCATGCATTTACTCAGTTTAATTCAATCAAGGTTCACATGTCTTTTCTTTTTATATGAGTGGAAATATATTTTTTTTCTTATACACCAACTGATGATATGATCAACAATATAACCAACCAACCCTATACTAGATAAGTTTACTTTTGACTTATGTAATCATATTATCAAAGTATAAAGATTCATATTTGAGGTATATCACCAAACCCATGTAATGTGGATTTTTAATAACTATACACCCTTAAATATATTGATGATAGTGTGGAATTACATGTGATATACCTTGGTGGTTCAGTCCGATTAATAAGTATCTACTTATTACCTCATGAATATATACTTTGTATCTCATATAAAAATATTTTCAATGATTACATGATTATATTCATTTTAATATTAACATAAAATTAGATCCCATAATAGTATATGGTCATCATCATTTAGGGTTAACTTATAAATAACATATTGAGAGGATATTTGAATTACAATATTCATGCTAAATAGATTTTAGCATGCATGGATGAATGATAGTTGGTTATTTAATTTATTATAAAAACATGATACATTTTAAAGCCATTATAACTAATATCTCATGTGACTTATACCCATATATTATATAAGGAACTTCGGTTATTATTGAAATAATGATTTTGTCAATGGATTTTCTACATTTTCTTATATACCCTCCAACTGATCTTTACATTAACCCTTTAAATGATATCCCATATGAGATGGTATTTGGTAAATATGTGTTTGTTCTTTTGGTGAGATAGGGGTTTCATATACTAAGAAACAACCCCATTATTGTCACAATATTTCTCAATTTCCCTATAGATTCTGACAACCACACCTAGTTTAGTAATGAACTTATTAATCCAAACATAATCCTTCATAGTTTCATATAAAAATATTTATTATTTATCTATAATATAGTATTATGTGGTATCTTTCTTGGAAATCCTCTAACTGATATTTACACAAAATTTTAAAAAATAAACATTTAGTTTTATATTTCAAATCAACTTTTTCAGATTAGATACAAGTATTTGTGTAATTGTTAATGAAAAGTTTATCCTCTCCTCCAATGACCAGGAACACACCATTCGTACTTCTCAAGTACTTAATAATTTTATTTATAGTAATCCAATTAATCTAACCGTGATTTTGTTTTCTTTGGTAATGATTTCAAGAAGGAGTGTATACATTCACTTTGAAAAATAAAATAAACTCTAAACCAAAAATTCAAAATTTAATGATGTTAATATGATAAAGAAATAATTTTTATACTTATTAAAATATTTAATTCTATATTAATAAAGTAATTATTCATAGTTTAGAATGGATATATTGAATTTAAACTACTATTCATATCAATCAAGATGCATACATGAGAATATGTAATTGATGCAGAAAATAAAAGAAAAAGTAAACACAGGATAAAGGAGTTGAAAAATTGTCTAATGTGAGAACCTATTGTAACACCTTTAATTTTCATGAATTATTATCTTTCAATAAATTAAATTTCTTCTATGTATTGAATTACATGCAACCTCAAGTTAAGCTTGTATTACACACAACATTGGCTTAGCTTGCATTATACACAACACTGAGTTTTAAGAAAAACATGATATATAATTAATGCGACCATTAAAACCAGAAATTAAAAATAGTGATATGAATAGTAATAATTAAATTTTATAAACTATGTATAGTGGTTTAATAAAAATAAAACATGTTGGAAGAAAAATATATAATTTTTAGTGAAGTTTTTATATGTTTTGAAAGTACTAGTTTTCAACCGAATGTTTTTTATGTATTTTTGTTAAAAATAGTAAAATAAAGTTTGGAAACTTTTAGAAAAATATTCAGATAAAATAAAATTAATTTTTGAAATTATAATTTTAAAATTATCATAGGGTGAATTTTCATGTTTTTTCTAAAAAGATTCATTTTTTTGATAAATAGTGAAGTATACTGAATTTTAATTGAAAAATGCCTTTTCATTTAAATTATTTATAATTTTAAATTATATAATAAATTGGTTTCAACATATAATTAGTTCAATTATACATATATTAATATAATTATGTTCATTGAAATCAATTTCATTTTGAAATTTTATATGAACACTTTGAAAACTTTTGGATATTTTCAATTTAAATACTCACTTTCTCATCGCATATGAAAGATTAATTTTAAATTAAAATTTTCCATTTATGTTAACAGAATTTGGAAAAAAATATTCGATATATTATGTTATATAAAAATATTTAATTAATTTTTGACTATAATTATTAATGAAAACAGTTAAAATTAATTAACGTTATCAAGGGTGAAATGGGGGTTTTACCATTAAATATGTTTGTATTAAAACTGTTTTTACACAAAAATACTATTTTTTTAATTGAATATATTTAATATTTATAATTAGTAGGTATAAAATATATAAGAATCCTCATTTTAATTTTTTTAAAGGATTAATAATTCAGGTAAATAAAAATATGCAAGTTACTCTGGTAAAAAAACTAAAAGGGTAAAACCGAGTAAACAAAAGTAAAAAAATAAAATGACAGAAATGTGTTTATATTTGTGTGTTAGTAGTTTTTATCAACCCAATAAAACTTTTCCTACATTATTATTAAATTTTTTAGTCACATGCGGAAAGGTAAACCTTCTAATAGTAAGTAATTTTGGGTATTTCTAAAAATTCCACCCCTCCACAATTATAAAAGGGCACTCACCGCCTCACTTAATAACAAATTTATTTCCCTTTAGATAAATAAACCAAGAAAAAATCACTACCAAACTTCCCTATACTCATATTTGAATCCCTATTTTGGTCATAACTCCTTTTAAAGGATGATTTTAGTGAAATAGTAAGGAGGATACCTAAAGAAAAGTTACCATTAATCAATGAGCATATTTTTTTATTTCTTCCATCACCCATTAAATATTTATTATATAATTAAATAATTTTCTTCCGTATACTTATATGTTGTTTTTTAAGGCCATGACTTACAATGATCTACACATTCATTAAATGGGTTACAAAATCATCATTTGTGTGTTTGGTGGAATACCGCCTTGTGAACTGATATCATTCATTTTTATATTAACACCTTTCAAGGATGGAAATAATGAGGTATATATAGTTTATATATGATATTTATGAAGTTATTATAATTCTTTTATTATTATATCACATGTACATTCATATTCTATTTTGTGGGAATACGATAACGTCGTTCATGTGTATGGCAGAATACTATCTCATGAACTAATCTCATTCACTCAAAATTTACATGGAATTTATTATGTATGGGTTTAATAAACATTATATATATATATTACATAAAATTGATTCTATAATGATAATATATATCATTTAATTTTCTTTCTTCCAACCCAATAAGAAAATAAAAAATAGTATTCATGCGTACATACAGCTCATGTCTCCTTGAATGGTGTATTTCATTTCCTATCAATAAATTTTATGGATTAACAAAAATTTATTCTATAATTATAATATATATCATATAATTTTATTTCTCCCAACCCAATAAGAAAATGAAAATTTTCATTCACGCCTACACACGACTCCCGTCTCCTTGAACAATGTATTTCATTTCCTATCACTTAATTTTATGGATTACCATAAATAAATATATAGTGAATATATATGATATTTATATAATTTTTATCATTTTTCATATTATGTAACCATTATAAAATTAATAGGAAAAAAATATAACAAATAAAAACATATATGAAAAACAAGGCGGTTATTACCCGAAACATAACTTTAACATTGAATTGTTAATAAAAGAGAAATAAAATGTCATAAGAAAATAAGAAATGTTATGATATATATTAATATGTTTCTTTAATATATTTATAATAAAATTTTATTTTTAATATATGATTTTTGACTGAGTATGACGGAAGTTAAGACTTAATGTTAGAGATTTCCATCAAACTTTTATTTTCTGTGAGACACAAGACACATTCAACACATGTTTTTTTATGTGGTGTATATACTAAACATGATTGTATTTTATGATTTTAACCCTTAAATTTTTTTTAATTAAATTTCCATTTTATTATTTCTCTTTCATGGTGTTTCAAGTTAAACATTTACCAAATTGTTAAGGGATTTTTTTTTCAGAATCTTCCTTATTTGAGACGTATGTTATGTATTATTCCTATATTATTCTATGAGGTTTATATAATTTCAAATGAAAGGTTATATAATTAATATACATATATTAATGATATTATAAGTTTCAATCAATTTTATTCTTTCTTGCTGTGTATGATTCAAATTTGACAAAGTAGCAATAGTTTTATGTTGTAATATAATCATTTATTGGGATTGTTAATGATTTCTATTACAGAGATGAAATATTATGTTCTATATATCAAGAAACTCATGAATTTTATTTTCCTATGGCTAAATAATTCGAATAGACGTTTTCCATTAATTTTCACCTCTTTATATGATAAAGAAGTTCGAAATTATGTTTTTATGAAAAATTATATTTTTTGGTCAAAAAATATTTTTCTTCCTAAACCATGTTTCCTAAAAATGATTTCAAATTTATTTTAAAATACCTAAAATGATTTATTAAATAAAATTTTAACCATGATTTAATTTTTATAAAAAAAATTTGAAAGTAATTTCCATGTCATTTTTAAAAACAATGCCCATTTGGGTTTTACTTATAACGTGAAAGTAATACTTTAGGATATATAGAATGAACCAAAAATACCATAATCATTATTTACATTGATGATTACTTGTTTTGTTTTCAAGTTTATTTTAAAAGGAATTTTTTTAAAATGTTTCGTTTTTTAAAATGAATTTTCGAAGCTCAAAGTATATTTTCCTCATGAAATGTTTTAAATTATTTTTAATGAATCCTTTATATTTTTAAAGTATATTTAAATGAAATGGGTTTTAAAAATGTTTTATTTTTTAATAAGTGATTTTAAAAGAAATTTTATATCCCTTAATAAATTTACCTTGTGATATTTCAAAATCCTTCTCCGTCTAAGACGACATACTTTGATATAATTTATGATTTAATAGGGATATGAACCAAGAATATCATTCTTATTATTTCGCATAATGTTTTATGTTTATGAAAAAAATATTTCTAAAAAACCCAGTTGTCTTCCATGAGATATACCATTAAAAAATGATTACTAAACCATTTAATTTAATGGGTTATTATATGATGATTTTTTCATGAAACTATCACAGACGTATGTATGATTTTAATTATGTGATAGGTAGGACCTATATCTCCCTCCAATGCATTGGGTAATAAAAAATACTCTATGAGATCAGATAGTACACAAGTGGTTAGCCCAATCTAAAAGTATGGTACACAAGTGGTTAGACCAAGCCCAAAAATAAGGATATATATATGTGGTTATCACAAGAACAAAAAGTATAGTACATGGGTGGTTTTCATAATCCTAAATATAGTTACATGGCTGGTTATCCCATGCCTAAATAAAGTATATAGGTGGTTATAAAAATCCTAATATGTTATGAATGTCTTGGTGGGCTTGATATAATATTTTCAATGATTATGTGTATTCCAAAAATCTATTTCTTATTCCAATATAATTCTCTCACTGATCATGTTCTTTAATTATCTTATGATTTAATTCTTATGAACTACTAATATTTATTCCATGACTCATGTTTATGATCTATTGTCGGTTAGATTTGAACATCATAAGTATGATTATTATCATATAGCCTTATTCTTATCTTATGATTTTATATGGAAATGGATTGCTATTTGTTGTGTTTACCCTTACTAATAATTTGAGATCAACCTTTTTTATGTTTCCTTTCCCCAGACCATGAAGAACGATTTTATATAGGGTATGTATAATAATTTTAATAAATGGATAGATCTTTGTTTGAAACATTGAAGATATTTCACTAGGTTAGACGATTTTGTTCCATGTTTCCAAATGAACTAACCTATTATGGCCCAATGGGATTTGTTTTTATAATATAATGAATATTAATCTAAAAATATATAATATTCATGTATGAGAAGTTGGGGTCACTATAGATGGTATCAGAGGAAATGTTTGGCTGACCTCTGGAAGCTAGGATGATAAATCTCTAGTGATATACCTAAGGATATTTCTATGTAAATGTCTAGGGATATCTCCAATGATAAATATAAGGATGAGTCAAGGTTTACGAAAACATCATCGAATATTGGTAAAGGATATATAAAGTGGTTTCTAAGAAATTACACCCCTTTATGAAAACTATAAGTTTATGTGGCTATGGAACAGAGGTACCTAGGGATAACAACACAAAAAAACAATTTATTATTATTGACTCGATCAGGAAGTAGTTCATGAAAATGAGACTTGCGATAAACCCAGTTTGACACTCCCAAGTGATACAATTTGAAAATTCAAAAACTCTTTTTAAGAGATCACAAAGGATTTAAATAGATGATGACTGTAAATGACTTTGTATAAACTTATGGGGTCAAATATAAAAATATTTTGTCTTGATTTAGAGCTCATAAATTATTTTTTAGGCTATGTGTTTTCCACTATAATTATTATTTTTCACACTATGATTTATAGTCATAGATAATGGAAAGTACAAGAAGAAACTGGACTAGCATTTTATATGATGGATGATTTTTTATGAGCATCCGACTGGGATGATGACTTGAGTAAAGGATGTTTTGATTATGCCTAATCTTTTTTCCTAGAGCATGATTCACAACATGTACCTTTACCAACTCTAACACTTACCAAGGAAGATAAGGAAAGAGTTGATTGAATGTTTGGGTGATGCTAACCATAGAGGAAATAAGATTCAACTTTATATGTGTTGATAATGTGGGAAGAAGCACTCAAGTGGATGACTTAGAGGAACATGAAGATGTTCTAACTATAGAAAATAACCACACATAAAAAGTAACTACAAAGGGAAAATGAAAAGGTCAGTTAAGAAAATGGATAAGAATATTGGTATCCCTAATATATCATCAAATATTGAATTATTTAAGTGTTTAATGTTTGTAAATTATGAAAATTGATGTCCTATAGGGAAGTACCATAAAGAAAACCAAAAAATTTGTGTGATTAATGATTATATATTTTATGATAAAGAGACTAAAGATGATATATGAAAGAAAAGAGGTGTTAAATAATATGATTATGAAACCTAGTAAATGGTTTGTGAATGAAGTGTGATGAATGAAGTATTTATGTATTGGAATATAAAGATCATGTAATCTGAATCGTGAAATGTATATGTATTATTCCATAAAAGTTTACATTAAGTATTAGAAATAATATATTGAATGATTAATATATAATTGAAGTTTTATTTAATGGAAAGGTGAATGAGGGAGTATAACCCTTAATATGTCCTTTAGGTTGAGAAAATGGTGTTTAGTTTTTATAAATAGATGATTGATATAGATAAAGTAAATTGGATAGTATTGATGACCTCAATACTGATAAAGGATTACATTAGGTACAAAAGGGGCCTAGATACCCTGATGGGGGGGGGGTGAATTAGGGTATAGATATTCTTTTATAAAGTCTTCCTTCCCCACTAGATCTTGACCTCTTTATTATAAGAGTCACTTTTTTCACTTAAATGTTAATGATAATATTATAATTTCCTTCTTTATATAACAAAGATTATTTGAATGTAATGTAGAAATGAAAGAATACAACACATCTATTTTTACTTGGGTCACCCTCACTAGGTTACATCCAAGGAGAATACAATGACAATGTGCCTATGTACCAAATCCACTAAAGCGCATGGTTCATACTAGAACTTTTATGTCTAAGATCATTTCGATTATAGAGTTTAGTGATTATGATTGAATTCACAAGGGCCACTCCCTATGTCTCTTCCAATGACACAATGTCTGTGCGATGGATAACTGCCTTCTTCTTCCTTTGCTTATTTCTCATGAAAGGGATCCAATAACAGTTTATGGACTTGTAGGTCCCTCAATTATCACTAATGAATGCGCCGTCAACTATATGTAGTTTCTCTATTGATGTAACACTTTCATCTACTGATGAATATCACTTTACTATAGAACATTGGTTAATCCCTTTTGAACAACCTTCACAAATTTCACTACTTCTCAAATTTCCTTCTTTCACGAAGCTCAAACCAGCCTTTTCAAAGAACATGTCCTTTCATAAAGACCACTATTTCAAAAATATCAAACAAGATTTCATGGATCTCTTTTGGTTTTTCTAAGATCACTTATCCTTTTCAAAGCACACCTCTTTCACAAAGCTCAACTACCATTCATGATGTTCCTTCCTTTTTCAAAGCGTAATTAGCCTTTGAGAATTCCCTTATATTCACAATGATCATTGACTTCATGAACCACATTCATGATTTGAGAGCCTAAATATTTTAGTTGATTCTATCTAATATTTTTAAGGGGGTAGCAGCCTATTAATAGGTGTTTACCACTAACTCTAGAACCTTCCACACGACATCAGCACCATGTCATCCTATTTTGTTGAGATCTAGATTTTCCACAAAAAATCTCTCTATTTTTTTAAAGATCCTTGGAAATTTTCCAGATCACAAATCTCATCATAATCGTAGAGCATTATGTAAAATCCTTTGTACCTCTACGATGTTCCTTATCACATAGTCTCAAATTTCCCATCAAAACCTTTTTGACACTACAATGCTCCACTCATAATGATCTTCACCTCTTCCATTTTTCAAGCTCGTCCTAATCATAGAGATAACTACCAGAATTATTTTTTCCATTAAGAAATAATATTAAAGAATCCCATATTTTCAAAAATCATTCCATTTCCATATTTTGATGATATATTCAAGGAAATTAAATTTTCCCAAAGCTCACCAAACCCCAAACTTTGGACCCCAGAAATTTGGCAAACACTAGAAAATGGCACCACCTTGTATATGTTATTTTTGTACCACATCCATATATTCCTGTCCATTTTCATGGTTCCTGGTCAACTCAGGTTGTCAAAAATATATCTGGAACTCAAAAATTGACCAATGAAACCTGATTTTTCAACAAACACAACCAACCCAAAATTTCTGCAATATTACCTTGATGAAATTTTCCCATCAATCTCCCCTTTGGGTTTGTTGACAACTCTTTCATAATTTGATATCTCATTGAAGATATTTCCATCCTCTACCACAATTTTCCTTTTGAAATTCATATTGAGAAAAAGGATTTATGCAACCCATAATCTAAGAGCACATGAGAAATTCTCATTGTGATAAACAAGAGTATTATGAAATGTTAATCAATGAGTGACTTCATTCCTAACATCAATTACTAAAACCAAAGAACTGATTTTATCATGGCCCTTAGCTAGCATGATTTTTACTATTTGATCAATCCCTTCTAGCATTTTTAGATTTAATAATACCCCTATCAGATTACCCACCTATATTTTTGCTCCACCTATCATATTTTCCCCATGTATTTGACAAATATATTTTCTCCCTTCATTTCTACCCCATAAAGAGCGACACTTTTTTCCAATTAGTCAAAAAACCCAAAGGTCACTCCTTTGTTGTTTACAATAGAGAAAGGAACAAAAATCAGTATATTTGAAAAAAAACACATCAGACCTCAGGGAGGGGGTGGGGTTCCCATATACACACTTTTTCAAGTGCAGGGAGTCGAATGAACTCCCCTAGCCATTTTGTGCCTCTCAAATGCTTCTTTGGGTAAGGCCTTTGTCAGAATGACTTCAAACTATAGTTATGTTGGCATATACTCCAACTTCATAAACCCTTGCTATACTTTTTCCTTGATAAAATGTTATTTGATCTCAATGTTATTTGTCCTTGAGTGATGGACTATATTTTTTTTCTAAGATTGATAGAACTTCAATTATCGCACTAGATTCCGATCAGGGACTTCACTTCAAATCCCATATCATTAAGATACAGTTTCATCCACAATAACCACATGAACACTTGAGTGGCCGCAATATACTTAGCTTGTGTCATGATCAATGAAAAAAATCTTGTTTCTTATTGATCTAAGAAATACATAATCCACTAAAATAGAAATAACCTCCCGACATTGATTTCATTTCATCTCCTATATGAGCCCAATCTGCATTTGTATATCCCAATAGCTCTGGATGAGATTTGTCATTATACATCAAACTAAAATCCAAAATGCCTTTGATATACCAATTTATTATTTTCACTCAAAGAATGTGTCTTTATTTGTGATTTATTTGGTATTTATCTGCTAGACATGTGGAAAAATCAATATCAAGTTTTATTATGATAAGGTATTGTAAACTCCCAATAATTTTCCTGTATTCTTTGATAGTAACTTCCTTTCCATCGTCATATTTTTATAACTTCATCTGGGTAGCAACTGGATCCATTATCTCCTTGGAATTATCTATTCCAAATATTCTCAGAACCTCTATGGAATATTTATATTGAAATATAAATGTTTTATTCCTTCCTTGTGCCACCTGTAGATGAAAAAATGTCAGTTCACCAATCATCTTCATTTCAAACTCCCTTTTCATGAATTTAGAAAACTATATGAATTTTAATTAATCTAATCCATCAAATATAATTTCATTGACATAAACCAAAACCATCACCCTTTGATTACCATCATTATTGAAATAGAGATTTCAATCAACTCCACCATGCTGAAAGAAAAGATTCTTAAAATACTGATCAAGTCTTGAATACCATGATCATGGTGCTTCCTTCAACCTATATAGCTCATTCTTCATCCAATAAAATTTTTTCTCATCTTTTTGGATTAGAAAACCATATGGATTTTCAATATACACTTCTTCTTCCATAACCCCATTCAAGAATACTGACATAACATTCATTTGGAACACATTGAACCTTAGGTTAACTACAATGGATAAGAATAATCTTATTATCTATAGCCTTCCAATTGGTGAAAATGTATCATCAACATCAATTGCCTCTATTTGGAAGTATAATTTTCACACTCTTCATGCTTTGTTTCAAATCACTAGACCATCTTCATTCCACTTATTGTGAAAGACCCATTTAATCTCGATTACATTCTTGTCTATTAGCCTCAAAAGAGTCCCCTTTATCTGATTATTCTCAATTTATTTAGGCTATTCATTTATAGCATGAAACCAGTTTTCATCTTCAGCTAATTCCTCATAATAATCATCATTATCTTCATCTGAATCAACATTTTACACTTTCACTCACCCCGAGTTGCTCACCTACTCATTACTGCTAAAAAGAAACTGTTCACTATTCTATTAAATATTCTATTCATTCTCAACTATAGTGAAATCATTAATTTAAACTAAATTTTCAGCCTCATGTTGAAATATTTTTGAATTATCTCATAGATTCATGTTATCCTAAAAATAATCAGCTACTACCATATTGTTAGATCAAAATAGATAATCATAAAATGAAATAATGTTGCTGCTAGTACCCCAGTCATTTTTCTTAAACATAGAATCTCATAATTTATATACCATGGAAATATTTCATATGATTAGGAGATATAATTATCCCGCTATGATATGAAACTATTATAGTTGTCAGGACCTCTATTTAGAACCACAAAAATTCTTCTTCACTGACATCATTTATTCTCATGTGCTACTTTGTAATGAGCTATTAACAAAATCTCTAATCTTACTAAGTCAGAACTTGGTGTAAGAAACATGAGATAAATTCAATAACGAAATCACTATATATTTCTCTCAATTACTTCCATCTATCTCATGAAACCATATAAAATTAAATACTTTTATGAGATTATTCTAGATTCCTTCGACCGATCTGGTAACTGATATGAATCTATTGACATTCTAGATCACGTCACATCACTAAATTGAATATTTTTATGAAAATTCCCCTTGGATCATATCTCCTCTTAAAAATAAAACACTTGAACATTATTTAATAGCTATTATACACATCGGGGGAGGGGACGATCTGGAATCCTAAAAAAATGATTGTGGTTGATCTTGATTAATCAGCCCTTTGATGATTTTTGTAGAGAATTGTACTGTTTGTGTGCTTGTTCCAACTAGATATCCAAATTTAACAGTTCTATCCATATGACTATTCATTATTTCCCCACATGTTGAGGTTTCTTCTGATATATAGTTTTTGTAGGCTTTCCTTTTTTTACAATTTGGGGTTTAAACCCACTATTAAAATTTCCTTCTTTTAGGTTCCACCCAAATTATATTTCTCAAGATTCTTCTATGAGATAGAATCTATCCACTAGACATATTCTCTTTATTATTCCAACATTGGAGGGATCTTTCCCCTTATTTCACTTCTCTCCTTGTGAAGAATGTGATATTGTGAAGACAATCTTTATTATTTTTTTGTTAGTTACTCGAGTCTCTACACTGTTTATTACTGTTGATGGGTTCTACACTGAACGTATATTATTTTTACTCACAACTGGAGTAGCTCCTCCATTTGTCTTCTAGGTTTGTTCAAATTATTTCCCATAGAGTTGTTAGTAGTGTATCAGAGGAGGTTATTAATACTCTTTTTAGTGAGGTCCTTATTATTTCACTAAGGTTGTAAACCTATTTTTCAACTTATCATTACATCTTCCAATATAGGACTTTTGGTTATATACTTCTGGATTTTAGGGTCTTCTTTTGAGTTCCTTTTCCTTCCCGACTCTCTTCCAGCTATAATATCTTGCCGAATGACCATGATCAGAACATATAAAACTTCTCAAATTAAAAACATACCTCATGTAATTATTTCTATGCAGAGATGATGATGTAGCTTGATTTTTTACTCTAACATTGAGTTCATGTTATTTTTTAAACATAATCATATTATGTCCCTTTCATCCACAATAATAGAATATGATCGATACACTATTCTAAGAGACACTCTATTTAGACTTTTCAAGAAGATTCTTTTTAATATTTGATTTAACAATATTTTTTTCCTTCACAACATGAAATATATTCCAAAGCCTCTGAACAAAAAATTTATTAATAACCATAAATCCCATAGAAATAGAACATGATGTCATTACTTCTTGTAAAATAAATTTTAGGTATATCTTTAGAACCTTCTGGATGTTTTCTATTTTCGAAACTATTCATGGCTCTTTTCCTCTCATGCATGGGAGAGGGTTCATCATATCCAAAACCAGTTTTTACCAAATTAGATGTCCTTTGGGATGATACAATCCTTTTATGCTTCTTCTCAAAAGTATCATATTTTCTTTTCATTCTATCATCACTTCCTCCAGCATAATAAAATATTAAGTGTAGAGTATCCTTCAAATTGGTCTTGACTTTATAATTAGATTTATATACTTATTTATTCATTGATTCTATATATTCTCTCAATTGTTCAATATTAATATCCCTTAATTCAAGTTGAGCATTAAGTTCTCTCATTATATTCTCCCCTTTACTCATCTTATCTTCCAATTCACATGTGATCTTATCCACCATGTCATGTTTCTCTTTTATTATAAATTTTTCTTGAGAAAAATAATTAAAACAACATGAATTATCTTGTTTTAGCCTTTGGTTCTTCTGTACTAGTTCATATATCTTTGTAGAAAGATCATCATTTTTGTATTTAAGATTCTTAATTACATTTTAATTCTGATTCAATCCCTTATAATCAATTTTTTATCTCTACGTAGAAATATTTTGTAGTACTTCATCTAGGGAATCATTATTCTCCCTTATATTAGTAGCCACATCAATAATCCTTTGATTTAAATGTCTTATATTGTTGACCTAAATATTAAGTTCTTGGATTCAAATATCTTTAGATTTAATTTCTTCATAAAATTTCTAATCTGATTCCTTTTTTTGTGGGAAGTTTCTAATTTATGTATTTTTGAAATTTCATTATCATCAGTAGTTCCAATATCACTTAGAATATTATGTTCATCACTCATTCCTTATAAATCATTGAATGAGTAATTATTTTGACTATATGATTTATCCAAATAATTATTCTTTTCACTAATTGATTAATTAAACTGAATCACACTCTTTCCATAGACACTTACACTCTAAGGAATACCACCAGAATTATGATTCTTCTTTGAAGTTCTTCCCTTTTCCATGGAACAAAACGATAAGATCAAACTAAATTATTAAATTCAACAATCAACTGATCCATGTCAGGAGAAATAAATATGATAATATAAACCTCATTCAAATACCAATTGTTAGGTCCAAAAGGGATAAACATACCCCAGGAGGGGGGGGGGGGGTGAATCAGGGTATGGATATTCTTTTTTAAATTTTTGTTTCCCCACTAGATTTTGACCAATTTATTATAAGGTTATATTTTTTTCACATAAGTGTTAATTATGATCTTATAATTTTCCTATTTATCAAATGATGATGCTTTGAATGTAATGTAGGAATGAAAGTACATGACTCAAATATTTTTACTTGGTTCACCCTCTCTAGGCTACATACAAGGAGCATACAACGACGATGTGATGATATAGAAAATCCATTAATTCTCAAGGTTTTCTCAAGATTTTCTATGCCCAGGCTCACTAAATTTACAATGTTTAGAGTTTTATCACAAAATTAACTAGGGTCACTCCCAAGTTCTTTTCCTATAGAACAATACCAGTGGGAAGAATTACCATCTTCCTCTTCCTTCGCTCATTGCTTTTTGAGGGTATCCACTCACAATTTATGGAATTGAAAGTCCCTTCATTATCACTAATGAATGAATCCCCCACTGTATACAGATTCTGTTTTGATGTCACACTTTCATCGACTGATGAATATAACTTTACCACAGAACATAGGGAAATATATTTTGAACAACCTTTGTAAAGATCACTACTTCCCAAATCTTCTTCTTTCATGAAGATCAAACTAGCCTTTACAAATTACAACTCCTTTCATAAAGATCAATTTTTTTCAAAGCTCAAAAAATCATTCGTGAAGATATTTAATTTTCATGAAGATCACTTAGCCCCTTCAAAAAACCCCTCTTTCATAAATATCAACTAGACTTTAGGACATTCCTTCCTTTCGCAAAGCTCAATTATCCTTTCTGAATTCTCTTACTTTAGTGAATCTCCCTGCCTTCGCAAACCTCCTTGGCGATTCGAGAACCTTAAGATTTTCATTGAGTCTCTATACTATTATCAATGGGGTAGAGGAATATTTATAGAGATTTACCAATAAATCTAGAACCTTTTTCTCCACGTTAGCACCACATAAGATCATTTTGTAGAGCTCTGAATTTTCTGCCAAAAATATCTCAATTTTACGAAGCTCCATAGGAATTTTCTTGGTCGCACAACTCATTGTAATCATAGATCCTTATATAAAATCCTTTGTACCACCATGATGATCCTTCTCCTGTAATCAATTAGCTTCTATCAAATCCTTTGTGCCACTATAATTCTCCACTCATAATGCTCTTCACATCTTTTATTTACAAAGCTCATCGTAATCACTGAGATCGCCATTATACCTATTTGGTCCTTTGAAAAACACTATTCAAGAAGCCCATATTTTAAAAACTAATGAATTTTAAATATTTTGATGGTATATTCAAGTAAATACACTTTTAACGACGCTAAAAGAACTATAAATTTTGGACCCCAAAATCTTTAAAAACACTAGCAAACGGTTCCACCTTGTATCTATTCTTTTTGTACCACCTCCAGATTTTCATTTCATTTTTCACGGTTCTTTGTAAAAAACAGGTTTTCAAAAATATATCTAGAACTCAAAAATTCACAATGGAAACCAAATTTTTCAATAATCATAAGAAACCCAACGATACTATAATGATACCTTATGGGTTTTTCCAAAGATATTTGTTAAAAAATTGTTTTATATTATCACTCATATATTTTAAAAAATTAATGGATATATGGAATATATTAAATAATATATGGTTTCTTTTTTATGAATGAGAAATCAGTATTGTTTTCATTATTGTTATATGGAAATTTCAGTTTAAAGGGAATACTTGATGAATGCATTCACATGTTTGGTATGTTATAATTAAGAAATATTTTATGCTGTTTTAAGGAATAATGATAAGTTATTTTTTAAACTTTTGTAAAATTATTTCTAAATTTTTTTATTTTAATCTTTTACAAGTTTCATAGTGTTAACCATTTGTGAAATGGTTTATGTTTCACTTTTAATTCGGTTTTAGATATTAATTTATTATTTCTCCATATAAAGATCTATGCATATTGAATAACCTATTCTACCCATTTTGTTTTGATGATAAATAAAAAAAATATGGAATGAATTATCATTATATGTATGGATCATATTATCTATTAGTTATTGTGGAATAAAAAATTTACCTACAATTATT
Source organism: Viscum album (assembly GCA_963277665.1). Classification (NCBI taxonomy): domain Eukaryota; kingdom Viridiplantae; phylum Streptophyta; class Magnoliopsida; order Santalales; family Viscaceae; genus Viscum; species Viscum album. The sequence continues at coordinate 912,210,561 of OY728164.1, read as the reverse complement.
AGAGTAAGAGATGAAGTGGAAATTGATCCAGGCACAATCAGAGGGTAAGATTGTGCATATGAAATTGAATTATATAAATAAAGTATATCTTCTCATGAAAATTATTTAAACTTCTTAAAAGTTTATTAAAATAAAATTATGACCTTTTAACATCATTTTTATGATATCAATAACCTTTTTAAGCCTCTTTAGTTTATGCCTTTGTGACCGTTAACTTTCTCTAGACCATGTTCTCTATCATTGTCCGTTAATATTTGGGTTTCAGTATTCTCTTATATGTCCATGTTTTTTACTTCCAATATATGATATTCTATTTGGAAGTATAGTATCTGTTATTCTATATGACCTTGACACATACCTTTCTATTTTCAAGATGGTGATTTATTAACCCTTTTTACTATATGGGTTTCTATGAAAGGAACTTTGAAGTATTAAAAAATTATGATAGAGATGAATTTCAAGGGAAAAAATCATTTTAGGGGGTGTAGAATTTAACTACCCAAGTTTTAATGAATTATTATTTTGCAATAAAATAAATTTATTTGATGAATTTCATTAAACAAAACACTATTTTTATCTTTCACTACACAGAACATTGGATTAGCTTGCATTACATGCAACAATATGTTTTATAAAAACAGTGATATATTTTTTACAAAACCATTATAACATAGAAATTAAACATATTTATATGAATATAAATAAATAAATTTTATATATTAATAATAGTGGTTTTACATAATGAAAAAATATTGATAAAAAATACGTAATTTTTGGTGAAGCCTTTATATGTTTGAAAATATTATTTTTCAAAAAAAAATGTTATTATGCCCTTCTGTAAAAAATAGTAAAATTAATTATTGAAAAATATTTAAAATTGATTTTCAGAAAATAAAATTCATTTTTAAATTAGTTATTTCAAAATTACCTTATGGCAATTTTTTGGGATTTTTCTGAAAAGTTATATTTTTTTGATGAATAGAGAGAAATACTGAATTTTAATTGAAGACTTCCTTTTCATTAAATTTATTTATAAAATTAAATTATATTATAAATTAGTACTAATGTATAATTATTTCAATTACACATATATTAACCCAATTTAGTTCATTATAATCAATTTCATATTGAATTTGGAAATATTTTTTTTTTTAATTTTGATCATCTTCACTTTAAAAACCAATTTTCTCATCGCATCTACAAGATTAATTTTAAATTAAATTAAACCAATCATGTGAATGGAATTTCGAAACATATATTCTATATTTTTAATAATCATAATAATTTATATTATATAGTAAGTTTAACGTATTTTTTTCATCATTATTTGTGAAAAAAGTTAAAATTAATTAACATGATTAAGGTTATAATAGGTTTATTTGCATCTTATATGTCTGTATTAAAATTAGTTTTACACACACATATGATTTTTAATTAGTGAATAAAATTTAATATTTAGAATAAGTAGGTTAAATTATATAATAAATCTCTTTTTAATTTTGGTCTTAAAGGATAAATTATCTTCGTAAATAAAAATAAACAAGTGACTATGGTGAAAAAACTAAAAGGTTAAAATTGAGTAAATTAAAGACTAAAAAGTAACATGATAAAAATTTGTTTATTTTTATATGGAGGTAGTGTTTATAGACCAAATAAAACCTCACATACAATAATATTTAATTTTCTAGGCACATGAGGTAAGGGAGACCTCCCAATATTGAATGCTTTTGTGTATTTACAAAAGTGACACCCCACCACAATTATAAAAGGGAACTCACCCCCCTCACTTACACACACATTTCAAGACATCTTACTAAACTAAAATATTCCAAAATTACTTTAAAAATTCCCTAAAATAAATAAATAAGTATTATTTTTGGGAAAAAATCCATCCAAGGAATCATTTTAATGGAAACCTTTGGAGGATAGCTGAAAAAGAGGCAACATTCACCAATGAGCATCTTTGTTTTATTTCTTTCTCCACCCCTTAAATATTTACTATATCATGATTATATTATAACCATTGTTTCTTTAATATATATATATATATATTTATATTAACTTAATGACCTACAAACATCTACACTTCCATTAAATGGGTAACAAAATCATCATTTGTGTGTGTGGCGGACTATCACTTCGTGAATTGATGTCGTTCATTTTTCCATTACCACCTATAAAAGTTGAAAATAATGTTTTTTTAATAGTTTATATATTATATTTATGATATTTTTGATGTCATTATTATTTTTTAATTATTATATCACATATACATTCATACTCTCTTTTTTGTGGGAAGACAATAAGGTCATTCATGTGTACGATGGACTACCACCTAACGAAGTGATGTAATTCAATAATTATTTACCTGAAATGTATGAAGGATGGATTTAATAAATATTTGTGATATATATTAAATTAATATTTTTCTTTAATGATAATATATTTCATTTACCTTTATTTATTTCATCCCAATAAGTAAATGAAAAAATTGTGTTCATGCTTTCGTACGACCTACTGTCTCCGTGAATGGTGTGTTTCATTTTCTATCACTAAATTTTATGGATTAATATATATATATATATATATATATATATATATTAATACAAATTATATTTATAACATGGTTATAATTATTGATATGATTCAACCATTATCAAAGTAATAAGACAAAAAATATGATAAATCAAAACATATATGAAAAACAATGCGGTTATTTCCAGAAACTTAACTCTAACATAAAATTGCTAAAAAATGGGTAATAAAATGAAATAAGAAAATAATATTTGGTATGATATATATGAATATGTTTCCTTAATATATTTATAATAAACTTATACTTAATATAAACAAGGTTTGACTATGTATTAGGGAATTTAATCATTATGTTAAGATATTTCTGTCTCACTTTTATTATCTATGATACACAAGCCGTATTTTCCACATGTTTACGTTATGTGGTGTATATACTAAACATTAATTTATTTTATGGTGGTGATAATTAATATTTTTAATTATATATCCATTTTAATATCTCTCTTTAATGGGAATTATGGTTCAAAAGTTAATAAATGGCTAAGGGATTTTGGTCTAAATTTTCCTTCTTAGAGACATATGTAATGCAATACACCTATATGCTTCTATGAGGTGTATAAACTTCCCCTTTACATGTTATATCAAGAATATCCATATTTTCATAACATTAAAAATTTCATTTAATGTTATTCTTTCATGGTTTTTACAATTAATAGTTACCAAAGTGGTAAGAGTTTTAGGTTGTAAAATAATAGTTTATCATGAATGTTTATGATTATTATTCCAAAGATTAAATATTATGATATAACTCTCAGGAAACTCATAAATTTTATTATCCTGAATTAATTTCATGATAATTCAAGTTTACCCTTCATTCTCCACTCTTTATGTTCTCACTAGTTCAAAAGAATGTTTTTTTATGAAAAATATTTTATTTGGTTGAAAAATATTATTCTATAAATACAAGGTTTTTAAAAATGTTTTATATATTTTTTGACATCATTAAAATGACTTATGAAAAACAATTTACCCATGTTTTTTTATAAAATGTTTTAAAAGTAATTCTGATTTCATTTTGAAAAACAATTCTCATTTGGTTTTTATATAAAATGTGAGAAGAATGTTTGTTTTTACATGTATGGAATGAGAGAAACATCCCATCATAATAATTTGATTTGAATAATAATTTTTTAATTATTCATGTTTATTTTAAATGGAAAATAATTTCAAAAGGTTTTATGTTTTAAAAGGTTTTTTTCAAATTGGAAATTATGTTTTCCTAATGAAATATTTTAAATTACTTTTAAATAATTATTTACACATTTTAATTATTATTTTAAAATAAATTTATTTTGAAACTGTTTTGTGTTTTAAAAAGTGATTTTTAATGAAGGGTTATTTTCCTTAAGAAATATTCCAAGTGAGATTTCCAATTCCCTCTCTATCTAAGATGATTTACAATGATATAATTTATTCTTTACTAGGGATATAAACCAAGGATACCATTATTATTGTCTCTATGAAGGTTTTATGTTTACAATGACAAGATGTTTAAGAAACCCATTTCAATTCCATGGGTTATACGATGAAAAAAATCTTATTAAACCCATTTAATTTCACAGGTTATGATTTGATGAATGTTTTATGAACATTTGGTGCACATTTGTTTTATTTTAAATATGTGATGGGTGAAAATGACATCTCCCTCCAATTTATTATGTAATGGTAGATGATATGTAAGAATAGTGGGTATAAGAGTGGTTAGCCAATTCCAAAAATTTATGGTACATTGGTGGTTAAAAAAATCCCAAAAAGGAGGGTACATAAGTGGTTATCCTATTACTATAAATAAGGGTACTTATATGGTTATCCCATGAAATAAAGAGAGGGTAAATGGATGGTTTTACCCAGAAAAAAATAAGGGAACATAGGTGGCTAGACTAACCCCAAAAGAGGGTGCATGGGAGGTCATATGATGCCTAAAGAATATAAATGGATGATTAAAACAAGCCTAACATGTTGTTAATGTCTTTTTTGGTATCCTTGAAATAATATTTTTATAATTATGTGTATTCCAAAACTATATTTCTTATGCCAATGTTATGCTCTCATGGATCATGTTCTTTTATTCCCATATATATGATTCATTTATTATGAGGAGAAAATATTTATTCAATGAATCATGTTTATGATCTATGAAATGTTGGGTATAAAAATTTTAAGTTATAATCATTATCATGTACCCTTATTATTATTTTATACATTTATATGATCATAGATTTTTATCTCTTGTATTTACCTTTACTGAGAACCTGATATCACCCTTTCTTTTGTTTCCATTCCCCTGGTTATGGAGAAAGGTTTTATGTTTTGTATGTATATGAATTATAATAAATGAGAATATATTTCTTGGAAACATTGAAAATATATCACCAGATTAGAATGTTGTGTTCCAAGTTTCCAAAGGCACTAAACTATTATGGTCTTAAGGTGTGTTTTTTTTAATATAACGAGTATTCATCTAAAATATTAAACATCTATGTATGAGATTAATGGGTCACTATACCTATGTATCCTTCCATTGTGTTAAGTGTTTTGTGTTATTTCTATCTCTATTCTATTAGTGAACAATAAAAAAATCCCTTACAATTATGTTTGTGAGCTCCCTCTTGAATTTATTTGGTAGTGAAGGAATCCATCCCAAACTTTTTTAGTTGGGAGAACCCATTGTATAAGAGATATTTGGAAAATTAGGTTTTTTTGTGATGAAAAACTATTACAGATCCACACTCTAATATCATATAAGGACTTATAAAAATTTTATGAGATATAAAGAGATGATAGATGAGGATACCCAATGTGATTTATGAAAAATTACATTTGGATCATGAAAGAACATTGATATTGGATAGAATCCACAAGATATTCCTTATTGGTGAGATTTTTTTCATAAAGGATAAGATTCACAATTTAAAAATTATAGGTAACTTCTTCATAATTTTTGAAATTAAGGAGACCTATTTATATCCTTTGATTTTCCATGTAATCTTCATTAAATTTCTTAAGGTCATTGAAGTTTATGCAGAATAAAATAAATGTATTTCTAACTATAATAACGAAATCCCATGAATTCTGACCTCGATGCCACAAAATACTTGGTAGCTTCCAATGGATATCTTGTGGAACAAATTCAACTCATTGATTCAGAAAAATCTCCACTATTTGTCTAGTTATAGCTATAAGCCGGTTGATGCCCCTCTGGAAAAAGAACTTGGTTCTGGAACTGTCTCCAATTGAATGGTACTCCTCCACTGAATGGTCAGTGGACCACTAATATAAGAGCATGGTTTTCCATTTGAAAACATATAGTCAATAAAATTAACTAGAGGGATGGTATATATTTCAAAGATGTATTCCCTTCTGATGAAATCCATGTTTCTAATGAAGCTATAAATTTATCATCCAACATCATTCCAAGATCTAGAAACATGATAAGTGATACATTTAGGACTTTAATAAGATCATTAATTTGAGATTTAGTAGTCTCTAAAATCTTAATTATGACCATAAAATACATGAATAAATTTCCCCAAATGAGATACTAAAATTCACTTGAATAAAATTGTTAAATAATATTAGTGATCAAGAAAACCCAATTAGAGATAGTGAGGAACACTAATATCCCTTTTTTATTACAAAAAACACCTAACATAATAATATTTATCATGTGAAAATAAATAGTGAAATATATAACAATGTATTAAATATATAAATGTATAAAATATATCAAAGTATATAAGATATCAAAAAATATATTCAATATTCTTAAGAAGTATATAAAATAAACATGACACATTTCAAGCAAGAGTAAAATATTTAACTTCCATTTAAGAAATAAAAAATCAATAGCATATATAATAATAAATCTATAATATCTATCCCATATTAATGATCAAATAATTAAATACCCCCCCTTGCGATTATATAGAATAAGAACAAAGAGAGGAAATGGAAAATATAAAACGAAATATTTGAGGAAAAGTAATGTAAAATTAAATAGGATTTTGAAACTCAAATTAGATATTTAAAAATAAGTTAAAAATAAATAAAAAATTTATTTAGGAAAATACAAGTAATATAAAACGATAAACTATAAATTTTAAAAACAACACTTAGATTCCATAAACACTCTTAATATGTGAATTTCATAGAGTTATAGAGAGTGGAAAGTTTAAAATATGTTTTAATAGATAAACAAAAAGATATTTAGAAAATAAAAATAAAAATAAAAGAAAAGAGAAATGGAAAAGATAGAAATATAATAAATTAATAGTTAAAGGAGGGAGAAAAAGAGAGAAATAAGTAAGATAAGATAATGTAATGAGAAAAAGTGAAAAGAACCAGAAATAATAAAAAAATTAAAAAATAAATTATATTAATGTTTTAGAGGATATAAAAATATTTAAACAAGATCAAAATTCAAAATAAGTTTTAAAAATATTTCTCATGTTATCCATGTTTAAATAGAAATAATCACAAGCATACCATTCCTAACTACCATCTAATGAAATCCAATAAATAAAAGTAAGGTGTTGAGTTAAAATATCATATATTTTAAATTTCATCTTAATAATGTTTAATAAGGTACCACCCTTTTAGAGGTCATATCTTAATAAATGGTGCCTCAGATTAATGTGTTTAGTGAGAGAGTATTGGATATGATTTTTATAATGGATTATGACACCAGTATTATTGAATCTAATATGGATATTTTTATATATAATCCCAATGATCAAGAGAGTGTGTTTTATCCATATTATTTGGGTACAAAAATTATAAATTTAAATGTATTTTACATTAAATTTAGAAAGATAAACATATTTTAATAACTTGATATTCACAAAGATAATGGATTTTCAAATTAGGTGGAAATTCCCCCTTTTACTTTTTTATCCAATTTAAATCTACCAAAATAATTTCGGAAAAAACTAGTTAATATAATATAATTTCCTTTTAGATAAAAGTAACTAAGGTTTTTATTTCTTTTTAAATAAGATATAAACCTTCTATTTGGTTTAAGAAGAGATTACAATGGATTTAATTGATAATGAGCACATAGAAAAACACTGAACATGAATTTAGGATGTGTCTTAGTATAATAAAGTAAACAATCAACCATACTTCTATAAATATTTTTGTCGACTAGATTTTTGGCTTCAACTAATGTTAGATTAAAAGTTTTAATAATGAGTGTACTAAATTTCTTAACTTGATCCATTATAAGGAATTTTAAAAGATAATTAATGTATTTTACTTGGTTAAGAAATATACCAACATTACCTTGATAAAATATAAAATTGATTAAAAATTATAGTCTATAAATAAAGATAATTTCAAGTTCCTTTTTCATTCAATGAGAATTTTCAAAACAAATTGATTAATTTTTTGATATGAAAATAAAATCATCAACCTAAATTTTCATAAGTAACAAATCATTTTATTAATATTTTAGAAAAAGAGTTGAATATACTTTTCCAATTTTAAATTTTTTTTATAAAATTAAATTAGTTAAATTTTCAAACCATGATTTAGGGACTTTATTTCAAACATAAAGTGTTTGTTAATTTGAAATCATGAATATAAAAATTAGTAAATTCAAAACTTGACGGTTGTTCAACAAATTTTTTTTGTTAATAAAAAAATTAAAAAGGGGGTATTTAACATCCATTTGAAAGAGTTTGAAATTAATGTGAGAGGAAAATTTATACAATATTATAATGTATTTTTATAGAGAAAATGGTTAAAAGGTTTCAATATATTTGATGTATTTTTTTTGTTATAATCTTTTACTACTATAATGGATTTATTTCTAGTTATATTAAAAGTTCATCTATATTATTCCCAAAAAACCATTTAGTTTCTATGAAACGATGATCATCAAGACATTACATAAGAGTCTAGATATCATTTATAGAGAATCAATTAATTTCCTATTGAATTAATAAAACAATATTTTCATCCCTAAGATAATCATTGATATTTGGTGTTTTATGTAAGATATGAAGGCAATATTCTCAAATTCATTTAGGATTAGTATTCTAGTATGAGTTCCCACATGAAAATATATAATGACATGTTCAAAGGGATGGATTTTTTATTTTTTTATAAACTTTAAGTAAATAAATTGAAGGTGATTTTATTTCATCTTCAACTTCTTTAGTTTTAAAATTTTTAATAGTATTCAAAAAATCATTTCCAAAAACATTTTTAGAAATTTATTTTTAATGTTTTTCATGAAAAACTACATGAATTGATTATATAAATGTTTTAGTCACTTTATTAATGACCTAATATGTCATTTATGAGTTGGAGTAGAGAAGAGAGTTACCTTCATTGGATTCTGAATCAAATTTTCTTAGATTATCTTTAATATTGAGATTTTAATAGTAACAACCATTTTTAAATAATATTAATTTTAGTTTTTATTTTTTGAAAGTTAAAAAGGGATTTCTTTTTGAAAAGGTCATATAGTAATGTGAATAATGATAAAATATGATCACTTTAAGGCCTCTACACAAAAATAATGATTCAAATTAAAATCACTTAAATGTGTTAAAATGATTTATTAAAGAGTTTGATTTTATGTTTCTATTTACCTATTTTTTTGGGAGTTAAAGGTGAATAAAATGAATGATTATAGCCTTGATAATATCATTAATCATCATATTATTTATTGTAAAATTCTCTACTCTCATCACATCAAATAGAAATATTTGGATAACATTTTTCAATTTCAACCTTATTAGAATACTTGAAAAAGTCTCTATATGATTCAATTTAGTGATATTAGAATAAGTTATAGGTGAATATTTTAAATTCATCAACAAAAAAATGTATATTATTTTCCAACAATACATTAAATTTTAGAAGGCCTAGTTAAATCAAGATGAATTAATTCAAGATATTTAGATAAAAAAATAAATTTTTATATTTGAAAGTATATTTGTGTTTCTTATCATATTGGTGTGATTCAAAAATCATACCATCTTTGAAATATAGTTTCGAAAAATATCATACTAGTTGATAATGGTTGTTTTTCAAAAGTTAGTTTCTAGTATAGTGACCAAGGCATCCATACCAATTTCATAAATCACTAACTTGTACACTCTAATATTTTATGTTTTCAAAATATATAGTTTTTATATTTATTATATAATCATTTTTATGATAGTAAGTGGTAAATAAAATATTTCATTTTGAGTTAAAAACCATACACAAATCATTTTCCAAATATGTTTTAATACTGTTTTCACATAATTGAATAATTCATAGAAAATTTTGTATCAAGGCATTGAAAAAAACATTTTTTATAACATTTGAGTTAGAAAACTATTCCTGTCTTCACTAATTTCCTTAATTTTATATTTTTCACCTAATTTTATGGTTTATAAACCACATTATGAAAATTTAATAAAATTTTGGGAATTATGATTTTTTTTCACTTGAATGGAATTTGAGGGGAAAATGGTAATTTCTACTATCATGTTTTTTTGGATAATTTATATGACCTCTCTTTTGGTCTCAGAATATTGTATTTACCCTATGTAAGAAGTCTTTTGGAATTATAAATCATTATAATTTTGTATGACTATTTAATATTTAGTTAATTAAATATTATTTTTTATTTCATGTTCATTTGGTGATATATTTTTCTCAGACTGCAGATATTAATTATGAAATTTTAGTTGATCCCTAAATGGGTGTTTTTCCTACGTGGGGAATAACTCCATATTGGTCATTGGGTTTGGTCTTGGCCCCCTTTTCCCATCTCTCATCGTTTTTTTATTTTTTTCATTCTTTTCAACTTTTCTTTATTCTTATCCTTTCCTCCCCTAGTGTGTCTTGTATAATCTCATAAGTATTATTTTTTAAAATATATATTTGAAGGAATATGTAGTTATAAAAGATTTATATAGGGAGAAGAAGGCACCACCATAAAGCTCAGATCACATCGGTTCATCATGCGAGTGCTGCAGAATGTAGACCGGATCAAAGTCTTGGTGGTTTTCTCTTATTAGTAGGACAGTTTAATTTTATTTCATAAATCATGTTAGAGTAGTAAATTTTATTTTGTAATATTTTTAGGTGTTTGGGTACCCATAGTAGGTCGATTTGTTGGTTTTTGGGTGAATCAAGGAATTGTGGGGTGTTTAGAGCTATTTCTATTTGAGAAATCATAATCAAGAAATGTGTGGTTTGATGATAAAATTGTGTGTATTCTTATTATTAAGGGTATATGAGTGTGTAAACTACACCTAATGTACCTTTGGTATACACCATGTAGTGGTATTCTAAAATGTGTCCAGGTACTCAGTTATACATCCAGTGCGGGGGTACTTAGTTGTGTAGGGTACATAGCTTGTGCCCATGTGGGGTGCATTTCATGTAGGCATGCATGCCCAGATGGGGTACATGGGAAGGTACATTTTAGGTGCCCATGTGGGGTTAAAAACTATACACTAGAAGTAAATGTATTATAATTTGGTAAAGTACATGCTGAGTGGGCTAGGACACATAGTCAGGGAGGATCCTTGGGGGTACATGTCATGCACCAAAGGTGCACATTGTGTATTTCTCTAGTCTGGATCTGTTTTTTATATCTTCCACCCTATAGTCATAATTGGACTTTTGAGTAGTGTATTTAGTGTTTTTTCCATGTAGATCATATTGGTGGAATCCTTTCATCATTTAGAGGCCATCCGTATGGTTTTTTGGACTGATATATTTTTCATGTGGATTCCTTTGAGGTTGTAGTTCTAGAAAACATACGTGGCTAGGTTCAATGTTGTGAGGCTTGAGTGAGGTTGTGAGCTTATTTATCACCTTATATTGATGATTCTAAGTTAGTATGTTTGAGTTTCCTTGGATATATTTTGGGATATATTATCAAGTGTCTTCTTGAATGAGATCATTAGTTTAGTTATTAGATGTTTAGGTCTCGTTTTCTGATGTTGGGACCAGTAGAATCCCTTGAGGTGGTTCCACATCCTTGGATGTTAGGTATTTCCAAAATATATTAATAATAGTTTGAGTTAGTTCCCTCAGAACTATTTTGAGGATTTTTTTTGGTGAGGTGTTCCATAAGATTTACCTTATAGGTGGGTGTTATGTGGATTTGAGTTGGGAGTCTATTCACGGTTCCATTCAGTGGTCTTGGCCCAAGGTTTGGTTTTCTTGGGGAATCCTGTAACGACCCAATGTTCTTCAATGGAAAATTTCATTCTTATATTCATGTCATAAAAACAGAAAATAATGAACTACTAAGTGATAAGTGACCTTTAAACATAAGTTTGTCACTCCTATGTTTGGAATTTTTAGAATCTGACATACACGGTTGTGTTCAAGATGATTTTTGGAGTCTAATGAAACAAAAATAATTTTTGGTGAATAGTGACCTACCCTTATGAATAGTATCATACCCTTATGAATAGTAATATGACCATGATGAATAGTAAATCATCCAATATAAGAGTTACATTACCTATGAATAAAAAAAAATGAAATTTAGACATCTTAGAAAGTGAATATTTGACCTTAGTAAATGTTTTGATATTTTGTAAGTCATAAATAATTAATTTTAATTAATTAATTAATTTAAAAGAATATTTATTTCCCCAAAATGTATTCATAAATTATTTAATCAATGTATTATAGTATTTAGATAATTTAATAAGACCCTACGTAACTTTTGAAAGCACTATAAAATCAGTTTTAGTCTTAAAAACTGTTTTTTAAGTAAATTATGATTTTAATTAAATATTAAATTAATAATATATAAAAAATTATTTTTTAAAAATGGAATTCATTTTTGGATCTACACGTCGAAAAATTGCTGGGGTAAAATTTTGGGATTTTTCTGAAATACTTGAATTTATTATGAATAGTGAAATACCGTAATTTACAAAATAAGCTAAATAAGCTAATTATAGGGTCATGTGTGATGTTATGCTGATGTAAGCCCACTTGGTTCGGTATTAAATTATATAATTACTATTCTTGGACGTCCAACACTCACTATTACTTGTCTTGTGGGGAAATAATAAACTAATCAATTTTATATTAAGGAAACCCCTCTCCCCTCCACTATAAAAGCCACCCTTCACTCCCTCTTTTCCTCACACCTCTCGAGCTCCAAACCTTCTCTAAAATCTGCCCAAATACCTCCCCTAGACCCCCCCACACGTCCAATAGCTACTGGTATCATCAAAATACCAAGCTAAGGCCCTTAAGGAGGTTCTCAAGAGAAGGATTCAAGAGGTAATTTCCCTCCCTCTTCTCCTTTAATTTCCTTTCAAGTTCAAGTTCATTTCTTGATCTCTCCCCACCTATCTTCATCAATTTTATTTTTTAACTCCAGTATCATACATATACTATAATTTTTTGATTCTAATGGGATATTATATCATCCAACACCCTTTCCTTCTTCCTTTTATTTTATTAAAGGGAACGTTGTTCGTGAGGTGTTAATTTATCACCTTCAAGAACGACATGCTTTCTTATTCCATTTATAACTTCAGATTTTGTCATGAAACCATTTTTATGGTTGAAAAAGAATATTTTATATGTATTATGTTCTATTTAAAGTTCTGGAAATAACCTCTGTCCATATTACTAAGTGATAAGTTAAAACATGTTCGTTGTGATCCAAAAACAGCCCAAATTGACCCAAATAACCATCATTAAATTCTTATCTAATGATTCATCCAAATGGATATAATATAATTCATTATAAGATCATTAAAACTCCTGTAATATCTTTAATGACATGTAATATAACTTCTGGATGTTTACTCATGTTCTACCCACACTTCAATTTATGAATACAAGTGAACAACGCAAGACAAACCATAAAAATGAATATCCTCGAACAAAGTTTTTAAACTCTATAAGTCATCCAAAGGAACATAAAATGACATAATTAAACCAGAATGAACCCTATTAATTTAAACATGGTTCTGGATTCTAATTAATTAATATAATGTCATTATATAGGACATTAAAGAGAAGGAAGCATTCGGGTACAAGGTAAGGGGAAATCTCGAACCCAATTTTCTTCCTTTGAGTTCTCCCTCTTTCACTCCATTTTTGATATGGTTACTCCTCAAAGATAATTTTTTCCTAATTTACTTTACTTTTCTGGGATATAAATGTTTGTAACTGGTTTTTATATCCATCAAAATGTTTTCCAAAAGAACTCTCCTTTTAAGAACACCCCTTTTACTTCTCACTCAAGGTGGACGGTTCTTGTAACATGTATGTTATTCCCTCTTTATTTTGGGAACCCAAAGCTTATGAATGTGTTATTATGAGATGAAACAAATTCCTTTTCATGGGTTCATTAGGTTAATTTATGTTATATGTTCATTGTGGAAATCATGATAAATAATAATTTTATGATGTGATGAGTGCGCCCAGAATTATATTGCGCAATATGAATGTTTAAATGTGACGGGTGCACATGGAATTATACAACACTCCAATGCATTGGGTAAAGTGATGAATCTCATGAGTAAATGTGAAATGATGTATGAAGAAGATTCTATCTTGGTTCAAAAGTATATGTGGTAGTTAACCACTAAGACATGATGTTTCATTTTTATGCATTACCACATTTCAAGTCTTTTATTTATGCTTCTCTCTTGTTCATGATCTTTTGATTATGTCATGATTATGCTCACCCCATTCTATATTGTTCTTATCTATCCTCTTAATAGTCTTCTGTCTCACCCATTTTGATGTATATACTCAGGTGTCTACATGTACTAAGGAGAGGACAAGTGCCACTAAGAAGCTCGTGAAAAAGAAATTAAATAAATGATTATTCTTGATGTTGTATTTGTTATGTATGGTCCTAATTTTCCCAAGACACTAAACCTTTGGATAATCTATGTGTAATACTATTTTGTTTTTATCTTCAAAATGATGTAATAGTTGTGTAAGAAAAGGCAGGGTCTCTATATTTGGTATCAGAGGCAAGGTTTAGTTAATTTGGGAATTAGGATTAGTGAACCCTAGAGAAAACCACTAGAATGAGATTAAGTACAAATATTAACACAATAATATTTACCTAGTGATCCCATATGGTATGTTTTTGGTATAATGGTTTAAATTAATAAGTTATTCATGAATTCTTTAGTTATGTTTTGTTCTATCCTTTTATATTTTAGAAAATGTTGGGAACCATGAGAAATCAGGCTAACAACTCATGCGAGGGACAATGCAAAGATTGCCCGAAAAACATCCCAAATGATTTGAGAGGTGGATTTAAAAACTTCATGGTGATGATTACCCAATTATCTTAGGTTATGAATAATAACCATAATAATGGGGAAAGTCCTCCTTCACCAAAGATGGAGAAACTGGCTATTGAATGTTTTATGCGGTAACGACCACTAATGTTTTGTGGGTCTTCCGATCCACTAGTTGCGGAACAATGGGTCAACTCCATGGAGAAGATATTTTCTGTTCTTCACTGTTTTGAGATGGAGAAGGTGACCCTTTCCATTTATCATCTAGATGGAGAAGCCGATCAATGGTGGTATTTGATTAAGAACACAAAGCCAAGGGAGGAAATTGAAGAGATGGAATGGGAAAACTTTAAGGTAATGTCTCTTAAAAAGTACTTCCCATGAAATCTTCGCACGAAGATGGAGAGAGAATTTATAGAGCTCAAGCAAAAAGAAGGAGAATCTTTGACAACTTATGATCTGAATTTCACAAGTCTTGTAAGGTACACTTCAAGTTTTGTTATCAACAATGATAAAAAAAATTGATAGATTCTTTAGTGTATTAAAACCACACCTTCGAAAGGATCTTGAAAATCGAGACTTTAGGAGTTATTAAGAAGTTGTTCGGTGTGCTATCAAAGTGGAGATGGAGTTTGGATAATGTTCCCATGGCTATGGTGATAAGAAAATAAAGATGGAGTTTCAAGTTTGTGGATATAATGACAATGGTGGGATGAAAAATCAACGACCCACATGCCAAAAATGTGGGAAGTTGCATCATGGGAACTACCTCAAAGGGACGGGGAAATGCTTAAAGTGTGGGAAAGAAGGAAACCATGCTCAAGAGTGTCTAAAAGACATGAAAAGTAAGGATAATGTAGCTGATAAAAGGAGGGAACCACTCATGGTTCAATGATACAACATTAAGGAGCTAGGGAACTATGCAAACTAGTGCACTAAACCTCGAGCTCTCGAGGGTAATCCGCGTCAGCAGCCACCAAAGCCAAAGGAACAAGGTAAGGATTATGCCATCACTACTGCGGAGGTGGAGCATGATGATGAAGTCGTACAAGGTAAACTTCCTATTCACTCAATAATTTCAAAAGTATTATTTGATTTTGGTTCTACACATTCCTTTATATCTTGCAAGTTTTCTAGAACTATAGAATCAAAGCCCCAAAATCATGAAGTAAAGATATCTGTAAAATCACCAAGTGGTGAAATAACTGCAACCCAAGTGTTTGACTCTTCTCCCATTGGCGTATGTGGGAAGATTATTCCGAAAAATCTCATAATACTTCCCTTGGTGGAATTCGACGCTATAATGGGAATGGACTAGCTCTCGTTATATAGAGAACATATCAACTGTCGGGAAAAGGAAATATCTTTTCATATTCTGAACCATCCCATGATGCTATACAAATGCGAGGAAGATCATGAATCTCCTTTCAAAAATCCTTCAATGGTGTGGGTGTTGAGTCCCTATGAAGAAGCATACCTCGCCCAAATGGTTGAGTCAAAGCAAAGTTCTAACCTTGAGGAAATTCCCATCGTGAGGGAATACAACGATGTATTTTCTGAAGAGTTACCTGAAATTCCCCCGGATTGTGAGGTAGAGTTTTCAATTGAACTCATACACGGAGCTACTCCTATCTCAAAGTGCCCCTATAGGATGGATCCTATCGAACTAGAGGAGTTAAAGAAGCAGCTACAAGATCATTTGGACAAAGGGTTCATACGCCCTAGTGCATCACCTTGGGGTGCACTAGTGCTCTTTGTGAAGAAGAAGGATGCAACCTTGCGGCTATGTATTGATTATTGGGAACTCAACAAGATAACCATAAAGAACAAGTATCCTCTCTCAAGGATTGATGACTTGTTCGTCCAGTTAATAGGATCTCAATACTTCTCAAAGGTGGATCTTCATTCTGGATATCATTAGGTAAAGGTGAAGAAGGAATATATTCAGAAGACTGCCTTCCGTACAAGATATGGGCACTATGAGTTTTTGGTGATTCCCTTTGGACTTACTAATTCCCCTAAAATCTTCATGGATTTGATGAATAGAGTCTTTATACATTACCTTGAAAAATTTGTGGTAGTGTTTATCGATGATATTATCATCCACTCCAAGAGAAAGGAGGAACATGAAGAACATCTAAGACTTGTGTTGGTGACATTAAGAAAGGAGAAGTTATACACCATGTTCAGAAATTGTGACTTTTGGATGAATCAAGTCATGTTCTTGGGACATGTGATTACAAGTGAGATAATTTCTGTGGATCCTTCAAATACAAAGGCGATTGAGGAATGGCCCAGACCCTCTAGTGTCATAGAAAACCATAGTTTTCTGGGATTACCTCGGTACTACCGATGTTTTATGAGAGACTTCTCACGATTGTCAAGCCTACTAACTAAGTTAACAAGGAAAGGGGTAAAGTTTTTCTAGATGGAAGAATGTAAGGGAAGCTTCAAGGAGCTAAAGAGAAGGCTGATCACTGCACCTGTACTCACACAACTAAAAAGTAAAGAAAGTTTTGTGATATACAGTGATGCTTCAAAGAAAGGCTTGGGTTGTGTACTCATGAAAAATGATAATGTGATAGCCTATGCCTCATGACAGTTGAAGATCCATGAGCAGACCTACCCGACGCATGATCTAGAGCTGGCAGCCATGATTTTTTCCTTGAAAATATGGCAGCACTACCTTTATGGAGAGAAGTGTGACATATACGCCGACCAAAAGAGCCTCAAGTATATATTGACATAAAAGGAGCTCAACATGCATCAAAGGAGATGGTTAGAGCTAATCAAGTATTATGATTACTCTATTCACTATCATCCTGGAAAGGCGAACAAGGTAGCTGATGCTCTAAGAAGAAAAGAACCTGCTACTCTATCCATGTTGCGGATTGAGAAAGACCCTATCTTCTTGGATATGCAAAGAATGAATTTGGAAATCATAAGGGCAGATGATACATCCTACCTTGCCCAAATGATTGCGCAACCATCCATCCAGGAGAAGATTAAGGAACCATAAAGGGATGATGTGGAGATACAAAAGAGGGTGAATGCAGTAAAGGAAGGGAATCTGCAAGAGTTACATATCGACGATGATGGTGTGATTTGGTTTAGAACACGGCTTTGTGTGCCTTCATCACCCGAGATAAAGAAGGAGCTATTGGATAATGCACACAATTCAACTTTCTCTATCCATCCTAGGAGTACCAAGATGTACCGTGATCTCCGAGAACACTTCTTGTGGGATAACATGAAGAATGAGATTGGGGAATATATATCAAGGTGCTTGGTATGTCAGCAAGTTAATGCTGAGCGACAAAAGTACAATGGTATGATGCAGCCATTGCCTATACCCATGTGGAAATGAGAAAATGTTACTATGGAATTTGTCATAGGCCTCCAAAAGATGTCAAAGGGAAATAACGCGATATGGGTTGTGGTTGACCGACTCACCAAGACTGTCCATTTTATCGCTATTCAAGAAGACCTCTCGCTTGAACAACTTGCAAAGGTATATGTAAAGGAAGTGGTGAGACTGTACGGTGTTCCACTCTCGATTGTCTCTGACCGTGACCCAAGGTTCACATCTACATTCTGGAGGAGCCTTCAACATGTTTTAAGTACTAAATTAAACTTCATCACGGCCTATCACCCCTAAACTGATGGCCAATCTGAAAGAACTATTTAGATTCTTTAAGATATGCTAAGAGCCTTCTCTCTTGAGTTCAAAGGTGGTTGGGATCAGCATCTCCCATTGGTTGAGTTCTCATACAATGATAGCTTCCACTCGAGTATTTAGATGGCTCCATATGAAGCTCTTTATGGAAAGTGATGTAGAACTCCAACCTGTTGGGATGAAGTTGGAGAAAGAAAGCTACTTTGGCCCGATCTTGTTCAAGAGAAGACAGAGAAGGTTCAAGTCATCTAGAAACACATCAAAGCTGCTCAAATTCGAAAAAAGAGCTATGATGACAACCATCGAAAGGACTTGGAGTTTGACATTGGAGATAAATTCTTTTTTAGAATATCTCCATGGAAGAGAGTCATGCAATTCGGGAAGAAAGGGAAGCTAATAACAAGGTATATTGGCCCCTTTGAGATCCTTGACCGCATAAGAGCTGTGGCCTATCGGCTTGCACTTCCACTGAATATGGCTCAAGTTCATGATGTTTTTCATGTATCACTACTGAGTAAGTACATACCAGACCCCTCACATGCACTAAACTCAGAGGTGGTGCAGCTGGAAGATGATCTCTCCTATGAGGAGCAGCCAGTAAAGATTCTAGACCGAAGTGGTCAGGTTCTACGCAAAAAGACAACCCATCTTGTCAAAGTGTTGTGGAGGTACCATAAGTTTGAGGAAGCAACTTGGGAACCAGAAGAGGAAATGAAGGAGAAGTACCCTCACCTATTTGTGTAAAGTGAAATTTCAGGGGTGAAATTTCTTAAGTGGGGAAGAATGTAACGACCCAATGTTTTTCAATGGAAAATTTCCTTCTTATATTCATGTCATAAAAACAAATAATAATGAACTACTAAGTGATAAGTGACCTTTAAACATGTTTGTCACTCCTATATTTGGAATTTTGAAAATCCGACATACACGGTTGTGTTCAAGATGATTTTTGGAGTCTAATGAAACAAAAATAATTTTTGGTGAATAGTGACCTACCCTTATGAATAGTAACATACCCTTATGAATAGTAATATGACCCTTATGAATAGTAAATCATCCAACATAAGAGTAACATTACCTATGAATAATAAAATAAAATTTAGACATCTTAAAAATGAAAATTTGACCTTAGTAAACGTTTTGATATTTGGTAAGTCATAAATAAATAATTATAATTAATTAATTAATTTAAAAGAATATTTATTTCCCTAAAATGTATTCACAAATTATTGAATCAATGTATTATAGTATTTAGATAATTTAATAAGACCCTATGTTATTTTTGAAAGCACTATAAAATTAGTTTTAATCTTAAAAACTAATTTTTTAAGTAAATTATGATTTTAATTAAATATTAAATTAATAATATTTAGAAAACTATTTTTGAAAAAAGGACTTCATTTTTGGATTCTACACATCGATAAATGGTTGGAGTAAAATTTTGGGATTTTTCTGAAATACTTGAATTTTTGATGAATAGTGAAATACCGTAATTTACAAAATAAGCTAAATAAGCTAATTATAGGGTCATGTGTGATGTTCTGCTGATATAAGCCCACTTGGTTCGAGATTAAATTGTAAAATTCCTATTATTTTTCATTCAATACTCACTATTCCTTGTATTGTGGGTAAATAATAAACTAATCAATTTTATATTAAGGAAACCCCTCTCCCCCCCACTATAAAAGCCACCCTTCACTCCCTTTTTTCCTCACACCTCTCAAGCTCCAAGACTTCTATAAACTCTACCCAAACACATCCCCTAGTCCCTCCCCCACATCCAAGAGCTTATGGTCTCATCAAAAGACCAATATAAGTCCCTTAAAGAGGTTCTCAAGTGAAGGATTCAAGAGGTAATTTCCCTCCCTCTTCTCCTTTAATTTTCTTTCAAGTTCATGTTCATTTCTTGATCTCTCCCCACCTATCTTAATAAAATTTGTTTTTTAACTCCAGTATCATACATATAATGTAAATTTATGATTCTAATGGGATATTATATCATCCAACCCCCTTTCCCTCTTCCTTTAATTTTATTAAAGAGAATGTTGTTCGTGAGGTGTTAATTTATCACCTTCAAGAACGACATGATTTCTTATTCCATTTCTACCTTCAGATCTGGTCATGAAACCAATTTTATGGTTGAACGAAAATATGTTTTATGTATTTTGTTCGATTTAATGTTCTGGAAATAACCTATTTCCATATTACTAAGTAATAAGTTAAAACAAGTTCGTTGTGATCCAAAAATCACCCAAATTGACCCAAATAACCATCATTAAATTCTAATCTAATGATCCATCCACATGGATATAATATAATTCATTATAAGATCATTTAAACTCCTGTAATATATTTAATGACATGTAATATCAGTTCTGTATGTTTACTCATGTTCTACCCAAACTTCAATTTATGAATACAAGTGAACAACCCAAGAGAAACTATAAAAACGAACATCCCTGAACAATGTTTTTAAAGTCTATAAGTCATCCAAAGGAACATAAAATGACATAATGAAACCAGAATGAACCATATTAATTTACACATGTTTTTGGATTCTAATTAATGAATATAATTTCATTATACAGGACATTAAAGAGAAGGAAGCATTCGGGTATAAGGTAAGGGAAAATCTAGAACCCAATTTTCTTCCTTCGGGTTCTCCCTCTTTCACTCCATTTTTGATATGGTTACTCAAGAATGATTCTTTTTTCATCATTTAATTTAATTTTATTGGATATACATGTTTTTCACTGGTTTTTATGTCCATCAAAATGTTTTCCAAAAGAACTCTTCTTTTAAGAACACCCCTTTTACATCTCACTCAAGGTGGACGGTTCCTGTAACGTGTATGTTATTCCCTCTTTCTTTTGGGAACCAAAAGATTATGAATGTGTTATTATGAGATGAAACCCATTAATTTTCATGGGTTCATTATTTTAATTTATGTTATATGTTCATTGTGTCAATCATGATAAATGATAATGTTATGATGTAACGAGTGGTCCCAGAATTATATAGCGCAATATGAATGTTTAATTGTGACGGGAGTGCCTGGAATTATACAGAACTCCAATGCATTGGGTAAAGTGATGATTATCATGAGTAAATGTGAAATGACATGTTAACAAGATTCTATCTTGGTTCACAAGTATGTGTGGTAGTTAACCACTAAGACATGATGTTTCATTTTTATGCATTTCCACATTTCAAGTCTTTTATTTATGATCCTCTCATGTTCATGATCATTTACCTATGTCATGATTATGTTCAACCCATGCTATATTGTTCTTATCTATCCTCTTACTAGGCTTCTAGCTCACCCCTTTTTATGTATATCCTCAGGTGGCTAAATTTACTAAGGAGAGGACAAGTGCCAATAAGAAGCTAGTGAAAAAGAAATTAAATAAATGATTATGATTGATTTTGTATTTGTTATGTATTGTCCTAGTTTTCTCAAGAAACTAAACCTTTGAATCCTCTATGTGTAATACTATCTTGTTTTTTATATTTAAAATGATGTAATAATATTGTAAGAAAAGGCCAGGTCGCTATAAATCTCTTTATAAAGAGTCTTTCCTGAGTTGTGGTTTATTTTATAAGGCCCTTTCTTGGGTGTCTTATTATGCTGAGGTTTTTGTAATCAAATTGGCTACTCGGTGCTATTTGACCTATGAGGTGGTTAGTGATAGATCAGGAGGATTTGTTGGAGGGTGTATGTGTGAGATGACCCCTGTTCTTGAGTTGTGGGTTCTGAGATTTTTTGGATATTATTTTTCAAAACTAATGAGAGAGGAGACACTTGGGATATTATTGGACCATGTTTATTCCTTGATATTCATTATATTTCTCTCCTCCACTGGTTAGTTGGATATTTTTAGGAAGGGATAGGGAGGTAATCAATTATCTAGATAAGTGCCGCAACATTATCCCAATAGTTCTCATAGGGATATGTTAGTGGATCGTGGAGGATATTTTTATCCTATGTCTCTATTATTTTGAGGGTTATGGGGAATAATAAATAATTATGAAGATGTGATTACTGGTACATTACACCCATTTGGTTCTACATGATTGGTGTTTTGATTCCTAGGATGAGATCCTATGTTCTGACATGTGTTCCTAACCTTGACTTGGAATTCTGATCTCATTCTCCAATAGGCAGACATGCTCGATGTTGTGGATGCATTTTCCATTATTTAGAATTCCTCTAGCAAGGTCTAAAGTGAGGGTAGATTTAAATGTTGGTGTCAATTTGGAACCTAAGGTTTTTAGTTTCCTTTTTTCCCATTCTTTATATTTTATCCCTTTTTATATTTTATTCTAGTAGTCACATTTGGCTAGAATGTACAAGATTCATGTCACATGCACATGTTATGATAGTAGATGTTTGGATCACCATTAGGGTATCCTATTGAGATTAATTTCACACCCCCACACATGAACAACAATGTACATATATATATTAGGTCTTTATTTTAGTTTGACCATATTTAAGTGGATTAAGAAGTGGTCCATTGTTGAATGATCGAGTAGGATGGCTCATATGGAGTTTGAGGCATGTGCTGGAGCTCTTAAGCCATCATGGAGACTGAGCATGTGGTTTGGATCATAGTAGTAGTAGAGAATTGCATTTTCTTATTTTATGTTATTCTATATATTTTTGGCCCAATGGGAGACCAATTATTGTATATTTTAGTTTATTGAGTCTATATACAAAATTCCATTATTTATCTTTATTGTATTTATATATTTTTGTGCACTATGATGTTAATGGATTTTTTTATTTCCACTATAATTGCACTCTAATATGAGGGAATAGTCTTCTCACTATATCCTTTTAGAACACAACCATTAGTAAATAGCCTCGGGTACACAAGGAGGCACACTTGAGGCCTTGTTTAGAGTTGGATTGGGGGACAAGTTGAGTCAACCCAGGCTGATTCACAAAAACAAATCAATAGTTTATTTTTTTCTTTTTCTTTCTATTTGGAGAGTTTGTAAACATAATATCTAGGAATTTTTAATAATATATGATTGATATAAGGAAGTCTCATCATAAACACTTATTCTGATAATAATTCCATGTTACCAAGGTTGTGCAATTACTGTTCTTGGTTTGAGAAATTATAGTCCTATGATTTTCACCTCAAGTGATAAACTTGTGTTTTTAGGTTTTATGATTTATGAGTTTTTGGATATTGTACTGATTGACAGAGGCTTGTGTTCATGTATAATGCAAACCACATAGAATGAATATACTTTTCACTTTGTGTTTTACTTACAATATAGGTTTATTTGTTTAAGGTTTCAACAATTTATTATATTTTTATTCCTTATAATAGTAAATGGTGACATTATGCACAACAAAACCATCAATTACTTTCTTTTAATGATTGTTCATGTATATACTCTGGTGATCTACTCTCTAGTGATGTATATTCATTCCCATCTTCAAGGGATGCTTGAAATTCCTCATGGGTTGGTGTAGGATTTGGTGTTCCCTAATATTAGAGGTGGTTGTATTAATGAAGGAAATGATGCTTGATAGATGCTTGGATCAGTCTCTAATTTCCTTTAGGTTGTTGTGGCATTGACAAGTTTTGTATTGAGACTGAAGTTTCATTAGTCTTTTTTGGTGGAGTGCTGGGAGTGCTCATGGGCTTGTATTTTTATGGCTGATTGAGAAGGAAATTTTGGCTGGATTCCAGGCCCTATAAAATTTTGTATGTGCTTTGGGAAGTATGGTGTGAGTGTATTTTGGTGATTATGGCCTTGGTGTGATGACGATGCAAAGTTTGGTCACGTTGGTGGGTCATGGAATGAGGGTGATTCCTTGTTTCAGAAGGGGAGTGCTGAGGGTGCTTTGGTTTCTTTGGACTAGCTTGTGTGGGGATCATTGTAACTTGGTTTAGGTGTTTTAGGCAAGAATCATTAGGTTATAGATCATTTTATCATGGGATTTTGTGAGCGGGTTTTCATGAATAACATGTCCTTGGAGAGGGGAGTTGTGTTGGTGTGGATTTTTAGGAGAAATCTTTATTGAGAAGGCATGTGCGTGCTGGTTAGCCAGAATATCGATTAGAGCGTATGAGTTTAAAAATAGATGTTTCAATAATGAGGAATCATTATGGTGTGCAGTTCACCATAGGCTATGGTGGGTTGTGGTCCTTGGTTTAATTGGTTCATTGAGTGTGGGGTTGTTATTCCAACTCTTCTGAGAATGAGAGGTGGTTGACTTTCTATGTTGATGCTCTTGTGTGGGTAGTTTGGCACATAATTCAATTGAATTAAATAGTGGAAGGAGTTTCATTGGTGGCATTTGATTCTTGGTGGTGGGGTGATGATAATTATAATCTTATGGGAATGAGATTTAGATTGGCCATTATTGAATTCCCCCTGTATTGGGGGTGTTTTCAGATTTGTGATACCAGTCAGTGGGTGGTTATTGTTACATTAGAAGCACTAATGTTCGAGGTTAATCTTGGGTGTTGATTGAATAAATTGGCTTATCAAGGATGAGAAGAATTTGTAGTGGGTAATTTTTCACAAACCACATAGTGATGGTTTAAAAAAATATAGGAACTTTGTATTTTTTCTATTGGATGGATTTCTAGGGGAAAATGGTAAATTTTCCCACCATAAGTTTTCAAATAAATTTTCTAAAAACTCTATTGGTCCGGAAATATATTTCTTATGCTAGAGAAGGTGTTTAGTGGAATTATAACATGTTCAAATTGTTAAGTATTTAACATTTAATTAATTAAATATTATTTATTCATGCATGTTTATTAAGTGATATCTTATTTTTGGAGTATCAGATCTGAATTTTGACTTCTCTATTGAGTTTAGAATGAGAGGATTATCCTAGAATGGGAATAACCACCCATCAAACACTAATTCTAGGCTGGTCACCTTTCCTTATCTCTCATTTGTTTATTTCTTTTCCACTTTTCCACTTTTTTCCTTTTCTTCCTCTGGAGTATCTTGTATGCCACCCCCTGGGGCTTCCTTAGTTTTGGTTATTGGAGATGTATAGGAGAGGGAGATATGTGGGAGAGAAGGAGAAGTAGGAACCACTATGGTGCTCAGGTTGTGTCAGTTCGGCATGCGGGTGCTCTAGAATGTAGATCAAATCAATGCTTCATCGATTTCATATGAGAGGTAGAAATTTTTTAATGTTTTTCATTGTAAATATTCATAGAGATGTATTATAACGATTTAAACTTGTTTTTTTGGGATATAAGGGACCCGTCTAGGGTCTATCAGGTGGTTTTTAGGTGAATAGATGTGTTTTAGGGTATTCAGATTGATTTTTTTCTAGAAATCTTGATCGCACCTTTTTTGGTTTAATGATTGAATGTTGTTTGTTCTTCCTATTCAAGGATGATATGTTTTGGGAACTACATGCCATGTACTGGGGTTACACTCCATGTAGTAGGATTATGGGGTGTGGTCAAGTACTCATCTGGACACCCCCTATGGGGGTACATGGCTATGCAAAGTACACAAATAGTTTCCATGTGGGGTGCACGCTATGTAAGCGCACATGCCCATGTGAGGTACATGGCTAGGTACACAGGTCATTTCCCATGTGTAACATCCTAGGTAAATAAAGAATATAAAATTTTCATATTTATTAAATTTTTTGAATTAAATATTAATTTTACTTTAAAGGGGATGATATGTTTGATGACATACCCAATACGTAACAACGGGTTACTTTGAAATCTTATATTGCACACACTGCTGAGTCATACTGAAAAATAATATAATAATATTATTATATTAAATGGTATTTAACAAATAGATGTTTTATTGTAAATTATGAATAGAAATAACTAAAATATGATTATATATGTTTTTTAAATGTTTTTAAATTTATCCAATAAAAGTTATAGGCTTATAATGTGAATGAATCTAATTTTAAGCAAAAACACTCTAATATTCATTAAAAGGTCAATTTACCGCCTTTTGATGGAGAACCCTATTTAAATATAGTTTTGGTCACTTTTATATGTCATGTTTGACAAAATAAAATTATACTTTGGAATTGGGACATCAAAATTTACATTGGTTAAATTTTTTGTAATATTCTGATAAAATTCATTTTTTAATGAATAGTGAAAAATACTGTGTTTTAATTAAAACATCCTTTTAATATAATATATTTATAATGTGAGATTATATTTTTAATTGGTTTTAAATATAATTATATCATGTTTTTATCATTTAATTCAATATTGGTCATTGGAAGTAATTTCACTTTGAAATTGGACATAAATAAGTGTCAATCTTTTAATAGTTATTATTTCCTAAAAACATGTTTTTGTTTTGACAGTGGGAATTAATTTTAAATTTATTTCTTCCAATTATATGTTTTGAATTTTTAAAAATTTATTCCATATTTGGAATCATGAGGTCCAAATTGTGTTAATAGATAAATTTTATTTTTAGACAATATGAATATTCACTTCAGTAAAATTTTTATTTATCTTGGCTAAAGGGTAAATATGGTAAATAAGTGTAAAAAAATATTATTATAATAATATAAAATTACCCTAAAATGTGTCCAAATCCTATTGGTTGATAAATTTCTGACCATGGTCATCCTTGGGTTGATTTTGGGACCCCATGGAGCCACTTGGAAGTGATAATGACACTTTATATTAATTAATTCAAAGTAAAGACAAAATTGACTTAAACATATATCTTTTAGAAAATCAATTATTACATGGGGTTATATAAGTTATCTCTTAGACTATAAATATTAATTTTAAATATAAAAATATTTCATATATCCTAATTTTTTTTATAATTTTTAGACATCAAATAAATAAAATTATTTATGACACAATAATGATGTCGTGTTTACCTCATTAATGAATGATTTAAATAAATAAGATCATAAATATTAAAACAATACCCAAAACCTATCCAATTTTTATTAGATTATTTTATTTCAAATATTAGTCATCTTATATTCTACTTTAATGATTTTTGGGCCTTTTTAAATCGAACATATGTTTATAATAAAATAATATTTTCAAACATTTCTAAAGAGACCCTCCTCCCCCTTTTAAAAGGACACCACGTCTAACCCTTTTGTCACTCCTCCAAAGACACTTGGATCTTCCAAAATCTTCCTAAATAAGCTCCCCAAATCCCTATATTACTTCTAGAATCATTACCTTATGCATAAGTCAATTAAATTAAACTTTTTGGTTCAAACCAAAGGGAGATACCCGATTTAAAGGTAACATATTCTCTTAAGTTCTTTTGTTTTATTTTACTTCTCCAACCCCCTAAAATCTTTTTATTCCTTTATTTTATAATAACACCTATATCATAAATGTACTAGGTTTTTTTATGAGACGTATTCGAACTACACTTACACACACCTTCATCTAATGGGTAAAGAACATACTATTTCTGTAGACAGTGAACTACTACCTCAAGAAATGATGATTATTCAATTATCTCCTACCGCCTCTCAGGGTGGACATTATGATGGAACTGTATTTATATATTATATATATTATTTTTATGTTTTCTCTATGATTTTGTAATTTTTATTTAAAAACATACGTTTATGCTTTCCAATTTGTGTAAATACGATAATTTCATTTGGGGAAGTGCGGACTACAGCCTCCTCAAGGTGATATGATTCGTTCATAACATACATGAAACATATAAAGGATGGAGTTAATGAAATTATGTAACATATATATCATATGATATTATATTTTAATTATAATATACCTATGTATAAATAAGTTTTCATTCCATTAAATATGAAATAGAAATGAATGTAGCATTCATGCGTACGTATGACTTACTGTCTCCATGAACAGTTCCTTTCATTTTTTATCTCCAAATGTTATGTAATATTATAAATACATAAATATACAGGATATATATGATATATATGATATATAAATCATGAATATCATTATTTATATAACTGAATTTTTACCACATGAACAACTTGTAATTATAAGAAGTTCATTTTTTACTCAAGTACCAAATATCGACAAAATGACCATTATTAACTTAAATGATTGAATAATGTTTATAACATAGTAATAAGTGATATAAAAGATATAATAAACTTGAAAAAGGTTATTAATAAAGTATAAATTAACTTTATCTTATTATTCAGGAGATTAAAGAATGAACGGGTCAAGTCAGACACGAGTTAAAGGGTTTCTTATCTCACTTTTAATTCCGTGAGATTTCCATTATTCACCACCTATTTATTGCATGTGGTGTATTGTGTACTAAAATTTGATATATATTATCATTATTATCTTTTATATTCATGGTATTATGTGATTCATTTGGTGTTTATTAACTTTTTTTCATACAATTTTATTGATTACAACATGGTAAGAGGTTTCTTATCTCACTTTTAATTCCATGCGATTTCCATTGTTCACCACTTATTTATTTCATGTGGTGTATTGTGTCCTAAAATTTTATATATATTATAATGATTATATTTATATTCATGGTATTCTATGATTCATTTGGAAGTTATTAACTTTTGGTCATAGGACTCGATTGATTACAATGTGGTAAGGGGTTTTCATCTAACTTTTTATTCTCGTGAGATTCATGCTATATTTTCCACTATTTCCTTTTGTGTGGTGTATATACTACCCATGATGGTATTATTTTTGTAATATAATTTAATTTATGGGTATTTAAAACTTCATTGTACAATCCTTCTTTCATGGGGTGTATGTTTCGTAAGTTACGAAATCGGTAATGGGATTTCTAATTTAAATTTCCACTTATTGGGTTTTACGCAAACTTAATTGATTATTTTACTCAAAGATTACGTGTGAAATCACTATTTATTTATTTATGTAGTAATTTATACTCCCATTTGTGTGGATATACTTTTAAAACACATAATCACTCCATTAATAAATTCTTAAGTCATCGATATGAACTTGATAAGAGTAATATTAATTCAATTTCCATTCATCGAGTTAAAAATCTAAGTCATGGGTGTTGTTTTTACCAGAATATGTGTGAATGTACTCGGATTTATTTACACAAAATATCCTATCATATCGAGTGTATTTATTTTTTTCACACATAATTATATTATTGATTTATCCTTAACCTAAACATATAGTCTTTATAAGGGATTTCGTCTCAATTTGCATTCTATTGAGACTTATTTGTTGTTATAAATCAATTCACTTTTATATGGTGAATATAATTCCCATTGACATATTATATCATGAATATCTTTATTCTCATGGTATTATAAGCTTTTATTAATGTTATTCCTCAATTATTTGTATTCAAGCATCTCTCATTTGGTGAGAAACTCTCTAACTAAAATATCATTTTAAATGTTTTAAGGATTTAATCTTATAAATATTTCTCATTAATATACATGTTTTCAAAATGGTTTTAAGAATTTATTTATACGTAAATTAATGTTTTAAAATGGTAATTAATTTAAAAACTTTAAAGTGGTATGAGACACTTTGATTCAAAAGTCTCTTTATTAAATTTTTTAGATGGTTTTGAAAATGGTTTGATAAAGCATTGATTATGTCAATATCTTGAAATGATATATTGTGATTGCAATGTGGAAATGTTATCTTTACATTATTCTCATTTTATGTGTTATGAATATGTTATGGTTATTGGGAATTGTTTACGTATACGGGTGGTTCCTTGATAAACCTAGGGCAGGTGAGCTCGAGATAGCTCTCCAATGCATTGGGTAACATGGTGGAGGTAAATGCTAATGTTTATCCTAATAGATTTAGAGAATATACTATTATGGGTATTCCAATGTAACTCCCTACGTAGCTATGATAACTACAATGTAGGTATGATATGGATGTCATAAGTTACCTTTAGGATTTATTATTTCAATGTGTTATTCATAAATCTTATGATTTCATGAGGTATGTTATGATGGAAAAGTATGGTTTCATTGAATTGTATTTATTGATGGTATAATGTTTTATTTCCATATTTTATAACCCTTACTAAGCTTATTTTATCATCCCAAGTATTTGAAATGTTTTTCACAGGACATAAATTGTAATAGGGTCATGGATGGGATCAAGGAAAAGTCATGATATCTAAAACATGGAACTAGACATGTTTCTTTTTAAGAGTTTTTATTCAAAAAAATGGATACTGAGTAGTAGTGTCTACATGAAATTTTCAAGTTGATATGTAATAGTTATGGTCTAATTCTATAAAACTCTAAACCTGAAAAGTTTCTCAATGTGAATTATTAATTTTATTCATTATTATGTAATGTTTCAAGGTTGAGTCCTTATACCATGTGGGTTTGCATGCTCTATACTGGCAGAATACTCTATGTACTTTAGTAAAGTACAATCCAAGTTGGATGGGAAACACGACCAGGGATGAATCTTGGTGGTACACATCATGTACCCAAGGTGGACATTATGTACTTCTCCTTACCTGGACCATTTATCATATATTAGTCCCTAGTGTCATTAATGGACTTGTGAATAGTCCATTCTAAGTGTTTTACCACACGTATTGTAGTGGTAGAATCCTTTCATTATTTAGATCCTGTCTTGATGGTTTTTTGGACTGATATATTTTATGAGAGGATTTATTTGAGGTTGTGGTTTTAGAATCCTTTCAGGTTATAGGTTGTGTGTTGTGAAGATTTAGTGACATTTTTATCTATTTTATCACCCTATATTGGGGGTAAAAAGTGAGTAAGATTTAATTTACTTGGATAGATTTCAATAGAAGGTATCAAGTATCTTCTTAGATGTGATCGTTAGTTTGGTTGTTTGAGGTTTAGTTCTGATTGTCTAATGTTGGGACCGATAGGAGTCTTTGAAGTAGTTTTACATCATTGAATGTTATATAAAACTTGGAGCTATTGATAATTTTTTATGTTAGGTCCCTTAGACCTATTTTGAGAAATTACCATCTGGGTGAGGCGTTTCATGATTTTTCCCTCCTAGGTGGGTGTTTTGATTCTTTGAGATGAGTGTCCAACCACATTCCCTTTGAGTGGTCTTAGCCCATGGTTTGGTA
The DNA here is from genome assembly GCA_963277665.1 of Viscum album. Taxonomy (NCBI): domain Eukaryota; kingdom Viridiplantae; phylum Streptophyta; class Magnoliopsida; order Santalales; family Viscaceae; genus Viscum; species Viscum album. The sequence goes on along the minus strand of OY728164.1, from coordinate 912,178,980 downwards.
TTACTAGGGGATCCCCTTGTAGGGGTTCCTTCTTGAGTTATGGTTTATTTGAGGAGCCCAATTGTAGGGAGTTATATTATGATGAGGTTTTGGATATTGTGGTGGATTCCTTATGTTGGTTTTCCTGTGATGTTTACAGTGTTGGTTTAAGGGGTTTTGTTTGGAGGGTGTAAGTGTGAGTCAATCATTGTACGTGAGTTATGGGTTTTAAGCTTTTGATGTTGTTCTACTACTGTAATTATAACCAAAGAGACCATAGGTATATTATTGGACCCATCATATTCCCTAATTTTGATTTTTTTTCTCTCCATCACTAGTTGTTTGGTTAATCTAGGGTGGAGATAGGGAGCTAAGGGATGTTCTAGATGAGTGAATTCACCTTAGCCTAATAGTTATTTTAGGGGTGTGGTAGTTGATTGTGGAGGCTATATATAGTGATCGTGGGACCCATTGTTTCTATGTTTTATGGGGCATACTCAGGTAACCCATTGATGAACTAACTGGTTAATTCCACCCATTAGGTTATGCAGGAATTTTCTGCATGGTACAATACCCAGAGGCCGACAGGGAGTCCCTACCCCCTGTTTAGAGAATACTATTTAATCCTACTTCCTAGGATATGGAATCATTATTTTTATTCCAATGATGTGATACTAGGGTCTGGAATTTGTAAATATCATTTCATTATAATTTTCAGCTCTTTCTTGATTAGCCGAACATGCTTGACTTTCGGGGTATATGGGCCATGTTTCATAGTTTATCTCAAAATGGAAAAATTAATGGTATATTTAGTCGTGTCTCTCAGGCTAGAAATCTAGGTTTTTGATTTATTTTTTAGCCATTTTTTATTATTTTATATCTTTTTTATCTTTTATACTAGTATTCATTATTTTTTAGATAGGACATGACACATGTTTCATGAACATGTTATGAAGACATATGTTTGGACCATCATTGGGGGTGTCAAACTAATATTTGTTTCTCACCCCATTCACAAGAACCGCAGTTCATGTGTAGATGTTAAGTAATATTTTATTTTTATTATGGTGTATTGGATAAGGTGGAGGTCCAATTTTTCATGATTGTTCATGATAGTTCATGTGGAGTCTTAGGTTTGTGTTGGAGTTATTCAGCCATCATGGAGACTGGGTATGTGGTTTGAATTGAAGTAGTAATAGAGCAATGTGTCTTCTTTTATTATAAATATTTTTGGACATGTGGGTGACCAGTATCTTTATGTTTTAGATTATTGAGTATGTATAATGTATTCCGTTATGTATATTTATCCCGCTTATTTATTTATGCACACTTTGATGTTCATGGATTCTTATATATTTAGTCTATTGAAACTACAATTTCACTCTGATATGAGGTCATAGTATCCTGACAATATATTTTTAGTCCCTCACCACTATTCAGTAGGCTCTGGAATATGTGGAGGCTTTCTTGGGGATTTTTTGTGAACAAAATTGGGTTTCACGTCTGGTTAAACCGGTCTGGTTCGTGACATAACATGATATCCTTCTAGTTTATCGAAAACATTAAATTTGTGGAGGTATCCACATATGTATATTTAACAACCACAATCAAGGTACCATGTATTTTATTAGCCTTTTTTATCTTATGAAAAGTTTCCTATAAAATCAATATACTAAAGACTTATCACTCAAAAATGAATTGGTCCATTGATATCAGCCAATATTGATTTAGGTATCTATATTTTTTTAGTATGTGATTTTATTTTATAAATAGTGGGTTAATGATGAATTGATTTTAGTATCCCAAATAATTTATTGTTCAAAAAACATTTATAAATTAAATTTCTAATTCCCTTATAATAATTTTAAAACTTATCTTGTAAGAAAAATTTAAAAAAATTGGGTTTTGATGTATTTCTTGATGTGATTTCATTATTTGAGAAATCATGACCAAATAACTCCTTTCCAAATATTTAATATTCCAAAATTTTATTTTTGTCTCTTTTCACATTGGGTGAACTTGGAGAGGGTATCTTAAGTTCTTTGATTATATATTTTATCTTATCAACATCTAGTTTATTATTAACATTCATAGATAAGTCTTATTTTTTTCTTAAATTCTCCTTCCTTTTCTTTTAGAATTTGTAATTTTTCATTAATCTATGGTATTTATTTCATATTATGTTATATTTATAATGAAATATGTCAATGAAAACTATTTTTTGACTTGTTTATGATCATATTTTATGTTTTTGTAATTAAGGTTACCTGAGAAGCTAGAGGAATAAAAATAATAAGTGGGAGAAGAAGTAGGATAATATTGAGAGGTGGGGAGGAAATGTTGAAAGGAGAAATAACCTCACCCACTTACTTATAATATTCCACAATAAACTTATCACTTAAGATTCTTTAATAGGATGTTTGTATTGATTCCATAGAGTCATCACTTGCACTCTAGGTTATATCTTAGAGTTCCTTTTAACTTACTTTCTTTAATTAATATTCTTTTTGTAGAATGTGAATTCTATCTTAATGGGAACCTTTTTCTCTAATTGACATCATTTAACTCTTAATTAAACCTTTTGATTTACATTCATAGTTTGATTGAGATATTTATTATTCTTGAATAATTAGTTTACGTTCTTAGTGAGTTGAGAAAATTATTGAACTTCACCTCCAAATGAGTCATCATTGGTAGCTTTAAAGGTGATTGTTTTCATTACATATTTTACATTTTTTATTAATTATTAATTTATCACATAATTATAATTTAATATAATATTAGAGATCTTATAATATCTTTGAACTCTACATTCTTCATGTCCTCCACTTCTTATGTAGTCGTGACTTAGAGTACCAAATTTCTTGGAAAACCCTAGAGTATCTTTTCAGTAAGGTTTCTATAAACAAATCACTACAAAGAGACTATCTACCATTTCATATGTCAATAAATAATGTAATTTTATTGGTAATGGATTCATTTGGATTTATAAAAAATATTTTAAGATCATGAATTGACATGTATAATTGATTATCTTTAACTTTTTTCATTCTTTCATGATACCTTCTTGAAATTTCAATATTTCATTAGTTGTTTTTATGAAGAATCAGTAATAAATTCATTTTGTTCAAAACAAAAATGTAGATACTTCATGGATTTTCTATTAAGATCAAATGATTTAATATAATTGGCTGTACACTTATCTTTGTATTCTTTAGTAGGACTATATTTATACAAAACCATTTACAAGACTGAGAAACATATACTCCCTTGAAAAGTCATCATGTGATTTTTCCTATAGGAATAATCCATCCCATCAAAGATACAATCTTTTTAATAAGTGTTAGATTCCATTTTTTATAATGATTCACTTAAAACTAGTTAGGATTAATTTTTTTCTCCTATACAAATTATTGTCTCAGGTAAATATGGTAAGGGTGAATTTCCATTTTAAAAATTAAAATAGATACAAAGATAAAATGTAAATTTAAATGATATTGATGAGATAAAGAAATATTTTCAACATGTATTAAAATATTATTTTCAATATTAATTATGTGTGTATGTACAATAGAAATAGGGTGTATCAAACTATTGTTATTATTCATATCACGTTTTATGTGTAATATAAATAAATAATTGATTCAAAAAACAAATGATGAAGAAAAATATATTTGACAATTTAGTTCAAAAGTAACATAATTTGATCTCCAATATATCCTACCATCTAGTTGATAGGTTTTTGTTATTTCTCCATAGATCTTAGATGTGACCAAGAAAGCATCCCTCACAATTATGGTTATGAGAGCCCACTTTAACTTTATCGGTTATCAAGGAACATTTTCCTCACTTTTTCAATAGTGATCACACTTTGTAGAAGGAGATGAGAAGAAGAAGGTTGTCTATAATTTAATCCTTTTATAAAGCTTCTCGCTAATCTCTTGTAAGGTCTTTTTCATTTCGGATGAGATATAGAGAGATGATAGAATAAAAGAGCCAATAAGTTTTGATGAAAAATTATAGTTGTCTCTTGAATGAAGATTGAGATTGGAAATAATATTATAGAGCTGTATGGTTGGAGATCCAATCTTTGGTCAAGGAAAAAAATTTATTTTGAAGAATTTTAAAAAACCAAGGGATCCTCTAAACCCCCACAGCATTATATTTATATCCTGAAATGGTCCTATGAATATTTTTGAATTTTTTTGGGGTCATTAATGAAAATGAAGAGAAAAAAAATTCATTTATACCATAGTAAATGTATTCTTATAAATCCATATATGATACCACTAGTTTCCCAATGGATTTAACTGGAAACGTAGTGTTACACTTGGAGATTAATACTTATGGAAAATCTACACCGAATAGCCATTATAGGTTTGTGGTTAGTTGATGGCCTTCTGTCATAAGCAATTTGTTCTACAATTGTCACTAATGAGATAGTTCTCATCCACCATCCAGATGGTTTAAATCCTAGAGGAATGGATTATTGTCCATGTGGAACTAGAATTCTCATAACATGTACCATCATTTTCGTGTATCCTTCAAAGATCTATTCCCTTCTAAGGACATCCAATATTCTTCCAAAGCCTTTTTTTGATCCTCTAACTTCTTTCCAAAATCTAAAAACCTGATAAGTGATAGTTTTATTCCTTAAACAAGGATATTAATATTCCTTTGAATAATATTTAAACTATTTATTAATCCTATAAAATACATTAATAAATGTAAGAAAGGTGAGACTAAAATTATTTCAAATGAAATTTTTATAAAAATAAAAGAGTGTTTGGGAGCATGGAAACACTATGAGATATTGATAGGTATAATAGATTGGATTGGTATATTTTAGAAATTATCAAATAATAAGATACATAGTTGTGAGTATATAACATGGAATATATTATAAATCCTATTTATAATTCACATGTAATAATATTCTTCCTTTCCAACTCTTTATAATGACCCTTAATATTCCCAATAATTATTTATTGGAACACTAGAAAAGATCACTTTTGGAGTTTTACATGACAAATATATTTTCCAATTTTACAATATATGTGTTTTTAATCATCCCAATAAGCCTATTAGATCTATATATATAGATATTCATACCCAATGTGTAGTTTTTTTCACCCATGTCTTTAATTGAAAAACATTTACCAAGACACATCATCATATAATGAAGTGTAAGGAATCCATTTTTGATAAGTTGTATTTCACATACATACCTTATTATAAATAATACAATACTTATATTAAACATATTATATAAATAATAATCATATGTTTTCTTTATGAAAAAAATATTTTATTGCATCATCAATCTGAATATTCTATAACTTAGAAGCCTAAATTAATCTATAAATGGATCATTGAAACATTTATACCTTAATAGTATCATTTGGAGCATCAAAACCATCAATCTATATCATATATATTTCGTTGAATAAATTATCATTAATTAAGGTTTTTAGGAATCCATTTTATAAATATCATTATCATAATGATTTTTTATGGAATAAAAATTTGAATGGACATTATTATCATAATATGTGATCAAGTTTCTTCCTAGTCAATACCATGAATTTTGTGTAACACTTATATATAAGGAATGATTATAGGTAGACACTATACCATTCATTTCATTTTTTTCATACAGAGAAACTACCTTTAACCTATGGTTCTTACCCCTTAATTATCATATACCATGAACCTAAACTAGTTAGTGTACATGGAATCTATCTCAAATTCAATTGATTTTAACCACTTCTCATAATCAAAACACTCAATGTCCTCTCAATAAGAAGCATGTTCATATCCTATGAATTTTAATTCAATATCAATATCCACGAGTAATCTATATCTCCCAAGTTCTCGATGAATCCTATCAGACCTTGGATATTCTTGTTTATCTGGAGTTGGTTATTCATCCAAAAATATTTTCAAAACTGAATAATTTTGAAAATCAAGAACACATCATGTTTGTTAGATTTTATTTTCTTAAAGACTGACTAACATACCAATGGATCCTTAGTTGATAAATTTATTCTCATGGAATGTATAAAATAATACCACAAACACTGTATTCTTTATAAGGAGACAGAAATAATATCCCTTATTTTCCCTTCGATAAAAATATTTAGAATTTTTATACTTAGGTTCATGTTTGTCATAATCTAAAAATCATACATATGAGTGATCTATAACCTAAATTCCTCATAAAAAACAATTTAGGATGTTTCCCAATCCACATCTCATAGGTTGTATTCTTAAATGATTTACATGGAATGTAGTTTAGTAGAAATGGATTTGTTTCAAAACAATATCCCCAAAATTAAATAGTAATATAACATAGACTCTTCCTAAATGAAACCATTACTAATAAAGTATGGGTCCTATTATTATAAATAATATTCCATTTTAGTGTTCCAAGAGGAATGAATTGTAAAAAAATTATACAATTCATTAGATGATCCATAAATTACTTGATTAAGTACTCACCACCTTGATCTAATTGAATAATATCAATACATTATCCTTGTCGATTCTATACTTCCTTCTAAAACTCATTAAATTTTTCAAAAATTTTATATCTGTGTTTTATCATAAATATATAACTATATGAACTATATTTAGTGGTAAAAGTAATGATGTACCTAAAACCACTAATTTCATGAGTAATCAATGGCCCATAAACATCACTATGTATGAGATATAATATCCCACTAGACCTTGTAAAGTCTCTCCTAAAAAGTTTCCCCATTTATTTTTCTAGTAAAGAATATTTGTATGTATAAAATGATTTATAATAAAATGATTCCAATAATCCATCTATCTAGAGTCTTTAAACGCGATTCTCAATTATATATTCAAGGATACAATGAAAATGGTATGATGGATTAGAAATAACCATAAACTTATTATTAGGAATTTTATAAATAGGGTTATCTAAATATATAATATATAAACCATTCATTATATTATCATAACCATAAAACATTTCATTCATATAAATAAAATAGTTATTTTTCATAATAATGAATAAAAATACCATCTTATACAAACAAGATACACAAATAAAAATTTTAGTTAGGCTGGGAACATAAAAATTTGCATTAATTTCATGATTAATACACTTAGTAAAAATAATTCATATATGAGTATTTTTAATATAGTAACACATTCTCTATTACTAACAATAAGATATACTTCACCCTTTGTGACTTAATACTAATCACCAAGTTTGTGTTTGTCCTAAAAAATTTGTGATTCACAATCATTACATAATACCCATGAGTTATAAAAGGTGACGATGAATTCTACACCATTCAAATTAAGTTATTATAAATTCCTCTCATTGAGAACACTTCTAAAACTCATATTTCAATTTTTAACTATTTTGAAGAAAATGACAACTAATAATCAAAATATTATTTTAATAAATAATTTAATAATATATAATAAGGAAAAATAAATGGATTAGTATAATTTAATATTTCTTATAATTAATTTTTTTTTATAAAATTGATAGTTTAAAAAATTATGACTCCATGCCTGAGGTCCATTTATTAATCCATGATCTATAATATGTGAATATAAATAGTTTTTATTATGGGATAGTTGATTCGATAAATATTTATCTAAATACATAATATGTGTATACTCATTGATATTCTTCTAGTATCCAAATGGTTATGATTTACCAGCTATTGTAACCCAAATAGAGACCATAAAACCAGTTAACACTCAATAATATAGGGGCACAAAGTTGATCATGAAACTACCTAATAAGCTAATATAGAGTCACTCATTACTTTCATTAATTATACTAGACAATATTGGGGAACCAAGTTAATCATTAAACTACTAAATATGATGATAAAGGTCTTGAATAATGGTGCTTTGAAAGGAATCTCACACATGTTATTTAAGGAGTTTTATCCCTTTTATAGTCACACTGATTTAATATTCTCTATATGCATATTAAATCCCTAAATATAAAATCTTACATAAAATTTATCTTCAAATGTTTTATCTAATTTTTATATGAATTATTTTATCAATTTATCTTTTGAGTCTTTATTCTAACCACAACAATAATGTTTCTACACCACATTAACGTGTAACTTTTTACACAACCCACAATTATGTGTTAATAACCCAAAAAATGCATGTATGTTCATATATATATGAATGAATAATATGTATAGGGTACATGAACATTTTATGAAAATTCATGGAGTTTAATGAGACTGAAAATCTCCACATGAGTAAGCCCAAAGTGTCACGACCCCCTCCCCACAAAGTGTACCCCTCCTAGGCTAGCAACGTGAGAAGAGAGATAATGACCCTCGAGTCCCGCCTCTAGTATGCACCAGGAAGGAGACTAGCACCGAGGGTATAGTAACACACAAAATGGGAGGCATTACCCTCTAATAGAACACATGGAGAATAGAGAGATAAGATAGAACCCAATCAACTCCAACTCAGACTGAAATATAAATGAAAACCAAAGTACACATATGAAATTTCATGCAGAAGTACTACAACTGAAAGGGGAAAAACTACAAGTACCCAAATGAAAGTAAAAACAGCAGCAACCACAAGCCTGAACAGCTCCTACAACCACAAGATAGTAAACACCAGCCTGATCTCCAACCTGCTCCAAGTGACCTGAAAAGTAGTTTATATGTACATAGGGTGAGTATAACAGTATACTCAGTAGGATCCTCCCCAAAGACTCTTGTCCAAAGTAAATAAATAATGCTAAAGCACAGTGAACAACAAGTGAAACAAACTCGTCACCTAAACAGGTATACTAAGTTCCCAACCTCACCATGGCCACTCTCACCAAGTAACGCATACACTAATATATCATATAATAAAGAATATCAAGGGTACCCCAATACTAATTCCCCACTGGTTTGTTACTTTTCCCCAATGTCGCACGTCCTGAGCATCTCGCTTCAAAAAGGCATGCCCACAGACACCTGGGCGAAGCACCATAATATGCACCTCGTGCAACAAAACCACCACGTCTACATACCAAAGTAACCAGGTAGTTTCTAGGAGCCACCACAGCTCACATAACGTGTATCATACGTCAAATATTATACCTTAATCCATTACAGCCCATACACTGAGTAAGGATCATCAATCCATCACAACCTATACACATTACACCTATAGTAGTACATAGAAAACTATATCCAAAATATATTTGTGTGAATAAACATAAGCCATTACAGCCCTCTACACACATATATGGGAAAAACTAACCAATTTTTCTGCCAGCACTAGTAACTACCAAGAGAAGGGAGCAGGGCCAAAGGGGGTAGTCAACCATCCATCCTCCCACCATAATGTTGGGGAAAACACCCCCCAGGGCTTAGAATCCTCGGGGTGTCAGTTTCCCTTACTGACAGGGTGGATTTTCATATAGAAACAAAATACATACAAGATATATTATATCTCACAACCACACTATGGGAATTACCTAGTCTTAGACACAACTAAAGCTAATGTCTCTCAGACTCGAGGATACTACTTCTAAGACTAGGTATCCTATAAGCACAAAACCATTTAAAAAGCTTTATTAGATTAATTAATTCCCTTTTTATCAGTTCTACTGTACGTTAATTAATTCTGTAAACATTGATTAACCATGAATTCCACATTAAATTTCATTAGCATAACACCCAAAGTCAACTGTTCCTTCAAAAATTACAACCTCACCATTGTGTTCCAGCATCTCCATCCTCATGGGTTAACACCATTTATTCATTTATTCATTATAGAAATACTTTCCCACATTCTGAGGCTTCTAGAAAAACATTATATGCTACTAAACACAAGGGGGCTCAAAACGGTGAGTAGATGTACTACCCGTCGAGTCATTTATGCTTATAGAAAGAGTATATAGCCATCCGTACTTGAGAATATAAAAACGAAAAGCACGTGTCATACCTCGCGCGTCTTCGCCTCTTTCGGAAGAAGGGTATATAAGACCAGCTATCTTGAGCAGTGGGGGAAAGTAAAGCAGATAAACAGCCAAAAGAAACAGCAAGCATCCAACAATCACATCCATTTCATTCCATCATCCCTGGTGTCCTCCCCAACAACCACATGCATAAACTGATGCATCTCACCACTATAGGATTCATCTTCTGCCACAACCAAAAGGCCTCCGTGCCTCCACATGTTACCACAACCATCCAAGCTCACATCACAACACAAACAACAGGAAAAAAACACCACATTAATTGGGCTCTTGGCCCTTTAACAATCAAGAGGGTAACTCATAACCCCTTAAGTAATTATCATACAATCAGTTCTTTAATCAATGTTTAATTAACAGGTTTGTTATTCGTAGGTTCCAAATTCAGGAAACCTAATCACTAAGCTATCACAAATAATTAAACATGCTTACTATTCCAATTTTATTAACATCAAATTAAAACTAGAACTAGATTCATTTACATGCCTCTTTACCTTTAGCCAAACAATTATCAATTAATCCCAATTTACGTTCTTTACTGATTTCCATCAAGAACAAACAACTAATCAAAGCAAGCATAGATATCACACTATCTAGAAAAACATGAGGCAATAACATACGATCGATATCAATTTATTTATCCAGTTAGGATATTTATTATGTCAATTCCATTGTCATCCAGTGGGATTAAACATGCTAATAATACAGTTGCTCGTAAAAGAAAAGAGATGCAACAAATCCCCTACCTCAAACAGTTCCTCACGTAATTTATCCACACAAAGGGTTACGATCCTCCTCTCGCAAAAACTATATCCACCCAAGGATGCCACGGTACGACCACACCAGCCAAACCCCAAGAAAAGCCCCATTAGAAGCATGTAGATTACATGCTATAATATGGAAAGGACAAACAAGAGAAGATGATCCCCAAAGGAATGAAGATAAAACATACCTTATATGGAAGATTGACCGATATAGTTCGGTTGCATCCAAAATAGAGTGGAACAAATCCGAGGAGTAATGTTTGATTGTGAAACTCCTATGGGAAGTATTGAAAGGTTATAGAATCTCATAGCCAAGAAGAAAGAGTAAAAACTATAATGGATGATATCTTTTCCCCTTTGAAGATTTAATGGGGTGACAGTTTATGATACACTTAATTCCCCATTAAAATTAGATTGCATTAACCCACGCGGTTTGACCATGTAAAAACATCCTGAGCCATATGAATAATTAATATAGGATTTAGGGCATTTGAATTGGCCTTAAGAGTCCTTAAAATAAGGCTTTAAATGTATTTTACGTCAAAGGAAATGTCAAAGGGGTGAAACTATAGGAAGCTTGAAACACTGTTCACATACTCAAAATTTGGGAAAAGAAAGAAAAGGTCATCGTTAGAACTCACCGTTAGAGGTTACCGATAGAACTCACTGTTAGAGGATACAGATAGAACTCACTATTAGAGGTTACCGATAGACCTCACCATTAGAGGTTACCTATAGACCTCACCGTTAGAGGTTACCGATATACCTCACTGTTAGAGGTTACTGATAGACCTCACCATTCTGGAATCTCTATACACTTACCGTTCTGGAAAAAACTGTTCAAGTCTACCATTAAGAGGTCACCATTAGAACCTCACCATTCTGGAAACACTGTTCAAGTCTACCATTAGAAGGTCACCATTAGAACCTCACTGTTCTGGAAACACTGTTCAAGTCTACCATTAGAAGGTCACCGTTAGAACCTCACCATTCTGGAAAGATTGTTCAAGTCTAATGTTAGAAGGTCACTGTTAGTACCTCATCGTTTTGGAAACATAGTTCAAGTCTACCGTTAGAAGGTCACCTTTAGAACCTCACTGTTCTGGAAACACTGTTCAAGTCTACCGTTAAAAAGTCACTGTTAGAACCTCACCATTCTGGAAACACTCTTCAAGTCTACCGTTAGAAGGTCACTGTTAGAACCTCACCGTTCTGGAAACACTGTTCAAGTCTATCATTAGAATGTAACTGTTAGAACCTAACCATTCTTGAAACACTATTCATTGAACCTCACCGATAGAACTATTCAAAAACCTCACTAATAGAACTATTCACAAAACCTCACCGATAGAACATTGTTCACTGAATCCTCAGTAATTGAACTGTTCACAGAATTGGAAATTTAGCAAAGTGTTGGGGATATGTTACCTTGACTTCTCGAAACACCTCAAACTCCATATTTTCACAAAGTAATGGACCAGATAGGTCCATGTCATTACATCAGATACCTCTTAAAACATTCTCGTCCTCGAGAATTCAAAACCAACCTAAAAGAGACAAGAAAAAGAAACGGTGTCCGAACAACCACCCACCAAGATACATCTCAAAAGAGATAAAGCCACAAAATCCACATAATAAAATTCATAAATAAAACATGAAAGGTCTAACCAAAAAAGAAACATCATTACATGAAGAGAGTTAAACAACAAACAAATCTGGGTACTGAGCACGTATCTGTGACTCACATTCCCAGGTACTCTCCTCCATGCCACTATGCCACCACAAGACACAAACTAAGGGGATAGAATTTCTGCGGAACACCTTCTCCTTGTGGTATTGGATCTCCACAGGTCACTCCTCAAAGGTTGCATCATCATCAACATCGATCTCTCCCTAATCAATGACATGAGAGTCATCATGAAGATAATGACGGAGTGGTGATACATGGAAAACATCATGTATCTGACTCATCTGTGGGGGAAGTGCTACTCGATACATCACAGATCCAACATGAGCTAACACCTCAAAAGGCTTAACAAACCAGGGAGAAAGATTACTTCCATGACCAAACCTTCACCGCCCACGATGGGGAGTCACCTTCAAAAACACATGATCCCCAACATTAAACTCTTAGGGGCTCTTTATTTGATCAACATATGATTTCTGACGATCTTGTGCTTTCTTCATCCTCTCACGAATCACCTGAACCATATCTATTATATTCTTCACTATTTCCAGTCCGAGAATTGTTGACTCTCTGACCCCAGTCTAGCACAACGAAGAACAGCAAGGCCGGACATACAAGGCATCAAAAGGTGTCATACCAATGGTGGAGTGAAAACTATAAGTGTAAGAAAACTCCACCAAGGGTAAGTTCCTCATCCATGGACCTCTAAAATCAAGAACACAAGAGCATAACATGTCTTCAAGAGTCTAGATGGTTCGATCCATCTGACCATCCGTTTGAGGATGAAAAGCAGTGCTAAGGCATAGTTGAGAACTGAAATCATGTTGGAGACCTCTCCACACCTTGGAGGTAAAACAAGAATCTCAATCAGAAATGATCATCCTAGGGACTCCATGAAGTCTCACCACCTCCTCTAGATACTTCCTTGACAAAACTTCTACTGATCTTGACTCCTTGATTGCTATGAAGTGGGCCGATTTTGTTAAACAATCCACTACTACCCAAATAGCATCATGTCATACTAGAGCTCGAGGTAAACCAGTACCAAAGTCCATTGAGATGTCCTCCCACTTCCATAGAGGAATCTCTAATGGCTAGAGAAGACCACCTAGAACACAGTGTTCAGCCTTCACCTTCTGGAAGACTAAACATTGAGAGCCAAACTCCGCAACCACACGCTTCAGCCCAAGCCACCAAAACTGAATCCTCAATGATCGGTATATCTTTGTCACACCAGGATGTACTGCTAAAGGAGAACTATGGAAATCTATGAGAACTATCTCGTGCATCCTCAAGGGAACAAAAAGCCTTCCATGATACAACACTCGGTGTTGTTCATCCTCCGACCAACCATCAGGGCCTCCCTACAAACAACTTGGTCTCTCTAAAACTCCACCTCTAGATCTCCCAACTAAGACTCTTCCACCTTCTGCATTAGGGGTGACTGTACCGTCATCTGAAAAGGACAACTTCTACCCCCAACTTCTTCCATATCAAGATGCAATACTGACTGTTCTCCCATTACTCTCCTAGAATCACCGGATTCACGCACAACATCACTACATGAATTTTGGCTTTGTGCATCAGCTACAACATTTCCTTTTCCAGGTGTATACGATATTTCAAAGTCATATTCCTGCAAGAACTCCATCCACTGATGCTGTCGTAAGTTCAAGTCATGCTGGGAGAAAACATACCTCAAACTCTTATGATCAGCAAAAACCACAAAGCGATCACCAATGCGGTAATGTCTCCACAACATCAGAGCAAACACCACGGCTTCGAAATCAAGATCATGGGTGGAATAGTTGTGTTCATGGGGACACAACTGCCAAGACCCATAAGAAACAACTGAACTCTTCTGTATGATAACACAGCCTAACCCCAGATGTTAAGCATCGTAGAAGACATCAAACTGAACTCCCTCAGCTGGAAGACAAAGGACTGGAGCACTTACTAACTTCTCATTTGGATACTTGAAAGCTGCCTGACACTGAGTAGTCTATATGAATTCATGATCCTTCCTAGTCAAAGCTATCAATGGAGTCGAAACTTGTGAGAAATCAGCTACGAACCTCCTATAGTAGCCTGCGAGACCAAGAAAACTTCACACTTATGACACTATATTGGGGGATTCCTAAGACACAACTACTTCTATCATTGATGGATCGACAACAGCCCCCTGTTGGGACACAACACGCCCCAAGAAAGAGAATTCTTGAGCCCAGAACTCACACTTCTACAACTTCCCAAATTGATGATGTTGGCGAAGAACTCCCAAAACAGCTTGTAGATACTCTGCATGCTCCTCTTCAGATGTAGAGTACACAAGGTTGTCGTCGATGAAAACTACCACTAACTTGTCCAGGAACTCAAGGAACACAACATTCATCAATCCCATGAATACAACTGGAGCATTCGTTATGCCAAATGTCATTACAACAAACTCATAATGCCCATGATGACAACAGAAAGTAATCTTCAGGATATCCTCATCCTTCACATGCATATGATGATATCCTAACCGCAAGTGGATCTTTGAGAACCAACTTGCAAATTTAAATTGATCGAATTAATAATCAATCCGCAGAAGTGGATAGCGATTCTTTATTGTCACTTTGTTCAAGCGATGATAATCAACACACAACTACCAACTGCCATCGGCCTTATTCACGAAAAAAATTTGTGCATCCCATGGCGACACACTTGGATGAACAAAACTGCACTATAACAGACCATCAAGATATATACGTAGCTCTCGTAACTCAGAAGGGTCCATCCTATATGGAGACATAGATATAGGAGACGCTCCTAGATGTAGCTCGTTCCCGTACTCGATCTCTTGTCGAGGGGGGTAATGCTACAACCTCTTTTGGAAAGACATCAGGTTACTCCTCTATGACCCTAGGAAATGCCAACTGCAGAACCTCTGATGAAATCAGCATCATCTCAGCCATCATGGATTATAAGAATGGAACATACTTATGAACCATCCAAGGATCTCTCTCACCAACAAATAACACTTTCTCTTCATCCGCACCAATGAATATGACCTTCTTCTTGAAGAAATCTATGATAGCCTGCACCGAATACAACCAATCCATGTTGAGGATGACATCATATGGTTGTATTCATAAACATAGGAAATCTCCCCAAGATCAGTGTTTCCCCAACACTAGATTACAGTCTCTATATACTTCAAACAAGTCAGCTCAACCTCCAACAGGCGTAGTCAATGCCAAGGGCACTAGAAGCCTCTCTAGCTCAAGTCCCAAAGCATTGACAATGGTAGGTGATATGAAGGAGTGTGTTGCTCCTGAATCAAACAAGGCATTCACCAAAGTGGAAAAAAAGCAAAGGGTACCTCGAACGACATCTAGCTCTCCAGGAGTTAGAAATGCTAGAGCATAAAGATGACCATGACCTCCTCCATGGCCTCTCTGACCCTGATGATGACCACCACCATGGCCACACTCTACTCTCTGAGGATAGGGAGCATCATGGGGCTGTCCTCTTCCTGCCCCATCTACCCTCTACTGATCTAAAGCTGGTGTAACTAGCTATTGCTGCCTCAGATGGAACTGCCTCAATAGAGGAACCTGGAGTATAGCGCCTCGTGCACAATGACCGCTCTGAAAGGTCGGGAACTCCTGCTACTGATGACCATGAAAACCACAAGAAAAACAAGCACCTGATCTCTTGGAAGAGGTCTGAGAGTTACTACCTCTGGAGAAATGAGATGTGAAGGGTTGGGACTTACCCCTGGCTGAATAGAAACTCTTCTGACCTGAAAACCGAGAACCCTGTACCACAACTCTTCTTCATGAGGAATCATGTAAATTACCCTATCGTAATGATCCTATCCTGGACAAATTCCTCTCAACAACCTCTTCCCTCTCTAGCACCTCAATATATGTTTTCATCATAAATGGGGTGACCTGGCGCTGGATCTCTGGATGCAAGGTCCCCTAAAAATGCCTCGCACTGGCCTCCTCATCTAGCAGTAGGTCTGAAGCATATCGTAAAAGGTTCCTAAAACAGATTCCAAACTCTCGAACACTAGATCTCCCCTATCGAAGTGTAAGAAGCTCCTGGCTACTGGTCGCCTTCGTAGTCAAAGAAAGAAACTTGACTCTAAACCTGTGTCAGAACTCCTCCCATGAGATCGCTGACTCCTTGTGATCCCCGAGGAACAATAACCACCACTGCCTCACTGCTCCACATAGCATCATCATGACCAAGGACACCCAGTGCTCCTTCCGAGCACGAATAGAACTGAATCCGATCTCAACCTCCTCTAACTAGTCTTCTATGATTTCATCTGAAACGGAGCCCTTGTACTTCTGCAGACTCTGGTTCTGAAACTCTCGGAGTGTCTTCCTCCAAGTGTCATCGTTTTCAACCTCTACCCTGCGGCGATCTGCTGGAACAACCTACTGAAAATTTTCTGCGCAAACCAGACGAGGATGTCGACCTGGATCCATACCTGTAAAATAAAAAATCATTAGAGCTACTAAAACTGGAATATGGAAGACTCAACATTAATTAATTAGTTGTTTTCTTTTATTCATTTTAGGTTAACCTATCCCACGGTCTACCCATTAAAATACAGGCACAAAGAAGAATGATGCATGATGCTTTCCTAGGTCTCTACCCTGCAACTAGTATCACCTTATTTAGTATCCATTTTAAACTTAAAGGTTTATACATCAGATCATAGGGGGGCCTAAACTCCTATCTCTAAGCTGGTATCTAGTGATTACCTCAGTTGCTAAAGATGAATGAAACTATTTCCCAAACAAACCTTAAAACCTCACCTGTTCCTAACTCCTAACTCCATCCTATACCTCAACCAGACCTCTGATAACACTCTGTCATGACCCTCTTCCCACAGAGTGTACCGCTCCTGGGCCCACAATGTGAGACGGGAGATAATGACCCTCGAGTCCCGCCTCCAGTAGGCTCCGGGTTGGAGACTAGCACTGAGGGTATAGTAACACACAAAATGGGAGGCATTGCCCTCTAATAGAACACATGCAGAAGAGAGATATAAGATAGACACCAATCAACTCCAACTCAGACTGCAATATAAATGAAAACCCATGTACACATATGAAATTTCATGCAGAAGTACTACAACTGAAAGGGGAAAAACTACAAGTACCCAAAAGAAAGGAAAAACAGCAGCAACCACAAGCCCGAACATCTCCTGCAACCACAAGCTAGTAAACACCAGCCTGATCTCCAAACTACTCCAAGTGACCTGAAAAATAGTTTATATGTACAAAGGGTGAGTATAATAGTATACTCAGTAGGATCCTCCCAGAAGCCTCTCACATAAAGTAAAGAAATCATGATAAAGCATAGTGAACAACAAGTGAAACTAACTCTTCACCTGAACAGGTATACTAAGTTCCCAACCTCACCATGGCTACTCTCACCAAGTAACGCATACAAGAATATATCATATAATAAAAAATATCAAGGGTACCCTGCTACTACTTCCCCACTAGTTTTCCTCTTTGCACCAACATTGCATGTCCTGAGCATCTCTCTCCAAAAATGCTTGCCCGCAGACACCTGGGCGAAGCACCAAAATATGCACCTCGTGCAACAAAACCACCACGTACATATACCAAAGTAACCAGATAGTTTCTTGGATCCACCACAACTCGCATAATGTGTATCATACGTTGGGTATTATACCTCAAGCCATTACATCCCATACACCGAGTAAGGATCCTCAAGCCATCACAGCCTATACACGTTACACCTATAGTAGTACATAGAAAACTATATCCAGAATATATGTGTGTGAATAACCACAAGCCATTATAGCCCTCTACACACATATATGGGAAAACTAACCAATGTGCCTTCCAGCACCAGTAACTACCAAGAGAAGAGAGCGGGGCCAAAGGGGGTAGTTAGTCATCCATCATCCCACCATAATGTTGGGAAAAACACCCCCAGGGCTCAGAATCCCTGGGGTGTCATTTTCCTTTACTAAAAAGGTGTATTAGTATAGAGAAACACAAAAAGTACAGGATATATTATATCTCACAACCACACTATAAGAATTACCTAGTCTTAGACATAACTGCAGCTAACGTCTCTCAGACTCCGGGCTGCTACTTCTAAGACTAGGTATCCTATAAGCACACAACCATTTAAAGAGATTCATTAGAATAATTCATTCCATTTTTATCAGTTACACAATATGTTAATTAGTTATTTAAATATTAATTAACCTTGAACAATTCCACATTAAATTTCATTAGCATAACACCCAAAGTCAACTGTTCCTTCAAAAATTACAACCTCATCATTATGTTCCAGCATCTCTATCACCATGGGTTAACACCATTTATTAATTAATTCATTATAGAAATACTTTCCCATATTCCTAGGCCTTATAGAAAAACGTTATATGCTAATAAACACAAGGGGTCTCAACACAGTGATTAGATGTACTACCCGTTGAGTCTTTGCTGCTTATAGAAAGAGAAATTACCCATCCGTACTTGAGAATCTAAACACTGAAAGCAAGTGGCATACCCCTCTTGTATTCACCTCTTTCAGAAGAAGGGTATGTAAGACCAACTGCCTTGAGTAGTGGGGAAAAGTAAAGTAGATAAATAACCCAAAGAAATAGCAAGCATCCAATAATCACATCCATTCCATTCCATCATCCATGGTGTCCTCCTAGACACCCACATATATAAACCGATGCATCTTGCCGCTCTAGTATTCATCTACTACTATAACCAAAAGGCCTCCATGCCTCCACATATTACCACAACCATATAGTCTCACATCACAGCACAAGAAACAATAAAACAAACACCACATTAATTGGGATCTTGGCCCTTTAACAATCAAGAGGGTAACTCAGAACCCCTTAAGGAATTATCAAACAATCAGTTCTTTAATCCATGTTGAATTAATAGGTTTGTTATTCATAGCTTCCAAATTTGGGAAACCTAATCAGTAAGCTATCACAAATAATTAAACATGCCTACTGCGCTAATTTTATTAACATAAAATTACAACTAGAACTGGATTCGTTTACATGCCTCTTTATGTTTAGCCAAACAATTATCAATTAATCCCAATTTACATTCTTTACTGATTTCCATCATGAATGAACAAATAATCAAAGAAAGCATAGATATCACACTATCTAGCAAAACATGAGGCAATAACATATGATCGATATCAATCTATTTATCCAGTTAAGATATTTATTATGTCAATTCCATTGTCATCTAGTGGGATTAAACATGCTAATAATACAGTTGCACATAAAAGAAAAGAGAAGCAATGAATCCCCTACCTCAAACAGTACCTCATGTTCTTTATCCACACAACGGGTCACGATCCTCATCTGGAGACAACTGCATCCACCTAAGGATGCCACGGTACGCACCAACCAAACCCCAAGAAAAACCCCATTAGAATCATGGATATTACATTCTATAATATGGAAAAGAGAAACATGAAAAGATGATCCCCAAAGGAATGGCGATAAAACATACCTTATATTGAAGATTGACCGATACAGCTTGGTTGCATCCAAAACAGAGTGGAACCAATCCGAGGAGTAAAGTTTGATTGTAAAACTCCTACGGGAAGGATTGAAAGGTTCTAGCATCTCATATCCAAGAAAAAAGAGGAAGAAAAATAAAGGATGATATCATGTCCCTTTTGATGATTTAATGGGGTGACGGTTTAAGATATGCTTAATTCCACATTAAAATCGGATCGCATTAACCCACGCGATTTAAACAAGTAAAAAAATCCTGATCCATAGGAATAATTAATATAGGATTTGTGGTATTTGAATCGGCCTTAAGATCCCTTAAAATAAGGCTGTAAATTTATTTTACATCAAAGGAAACGTCAAAGGGGTGAAACTGTAGGAAGCTGAAACACTGTTCACATACAAAAAATTTGGAAAAGGAAAGAAAAGGTCCCTATTAGACCTCACCTTTAGAGGTTACCGATAGACCTCACCGTTTTGGAAACACTATACACCTACCGTTCTGGAAACAGTATTCAAGTCTACCGTTAGGAGATCAACATTAGAACCTCACCATTCTAGAAATGCTATTCAAGTCTATTGTTAGAGGGTCACAGTTAGAACCTCACCATTCTGGAAACACAATTCAAGTCTACCATTAGAAGTTCACCGTTAGAACCTCACCGTTCTGGAAACACTGCTCAAGTCTACCTTTAGAAGGTCACTATTAGAACCTCACCATTTTTGAAACAATGTTCAAGTCTACTGTTAGAAGGTCACCGTTATAACCTCACCATTCTGAAAACACTATTCAAGTCTACCGTTAGAAGGACACTGTTAGAACCTCACCATTCTAGAAACACTGTTCAAGTCTACCATTACAAGGTCACCATTAGAACCTCACTGTTTTGGAAACACTGTTCAAGTCTACCGTTAGAAGGTCACCGTTAGAACCTCACCATTCTGGAAACACTGTTCACTGAACCTCACCGATAGAACTCTTTAGAAACCTCACCGATAGAACTGTTCATAGAACCTCACCAATAGAACTGTTCACAGAACCTCATCTATAGAACACTATTCACTAAATCCTCACTAATGGAACTGTTCATAGAATTGGAAATTTGGAAAAGTGTTGGGGATATGTCACCTTGACCACCCGGAACACCTCAAACACCATATTTTCACAAAGTAATGGACCAGAGAGGTCTGGATCATTACACAAAAAGAAAGATAGCTAACCTCATTCACATTTCTATGGAAATCCATAGGCCTCTAATCCAGTAGGTGGTCCAACCCCAAGTCCCTCTCTGAGGGTGGACTTTACTCTAGAGAGATTCCAAATCATGATATCTATAATACCTAATATGAACAAACTATATTAAAAAACTATTCTTAATGTCATAACATGAATTAGAAACTGAAGTTATGGTAAATTTTACTGAGTGATATCTAAAATGTAATGCGTGGCTCTAACTCTTTGAAGAAGTTTAATAGTTAAACTAAAGAATTCAAAATATGCACAAGTTATAAATAATTATTCAACTATAATATTAAATCAATTTAAAAAATAAACAAAAATTTTATTTATTTTTCATAATATGATATAAACATTCCGGAACATTTCATAAATCAATTTAAATTTTAAACATTTTAAAAATATGTAATAATACAAAAAGTTTTATATTCATTTTGTATAATTTTTTGATATTTTATATTATATGGGATTTATACTTTATTTGATAAATCATTAAAATTTTAAAATTAAATTACTAATATGTCAACCTTTTCAATAATCTAAATATCCTATGTTTTTTAATTTATTAATGTTTTATAAATTACAATTTATTACTTTTAAATAAACCATTTTTAAATTCTTGATCATAATGTATGGTATAGAAAGTTTTTAAAAAGTAATTTATATATTAATCTTTAATATTTATAAATAAAATATCACATAAATCTTTATTTAATTAATTATAAAACTTTTTTGAGTAATTTATTTACTTATAAATCCCATATAAATTAAATTCTTCTGAAATACCTTTTAACATGATTTATAATTATTCTATAGACCCTAAAAACATTTAAATGGTTATATGTTTTTATATATTATCTAAAAAAATACCACTTAACCTAATTCAGAATCCATATTATGCATAATGGTTACCCCCCACTACCATTATGTTGAAATTTTCTGTAAGGGAAGATTTCTTGAACACTTATACAATGCATATTGTGTAAGGGTACTCAGCTTTTACCTTTATATTAACCCTTTAGATAAATATAAAACCTTAGTTAGAATTAAATAAAAAACCTCACATATATATAATCCATATATTAACTTTATGTAAACTTCTTTGTAACTTTTTGATATTTTAAACTAAGAACATTTTTTTCAAAATCAAACATGACATGCAACACCGAACTAAAACGACCCATGAAATATATTAGTTAAATATGACTATTATAAAATAGCTATTGAATTTATGGGTATGAATATGATTAAATAAATTATAAAACGTATATAATGTTCTCACCTAATATAAATTTATTGATGAAGTCTAAATAAATAAGTAATAAACTTCTAATATTGAAATTTTCTTCTACAAAAATTATGTTTCCTTCAAAAATGATTTTTAATTTACTTTGAAAGAAAATGTAATATTTTTTTTTGAATATTATAGAAATATTATTTTATAAATTTAAAATAATTAATTAAATAAAAATAATTATATTAACTCAGGGTTAAATATTGGTATTTTTTAGAAATTATCATTTTTTCAATGGATAGTGATAAATACTGATTATTAGTAAAACTATAATTTATTTTCAATAAAATCTATAAATTAAATATAAAATTATTATTTTAAAATTATTTAAATGGAAAATAATAATAATTTATCAATATTTAATTAAATTAATGAAAATTAATTTTTTTATAATGGATTTTAATATCAGTTTATTTTAACCATTAAAACATATTTTTTTCCAGAAAATTGTTTTAAATTGAATATTGTTTCTCCATTTTAACAAATTAAAGTAACCCATAATGATTAATGATTTAAATTAAATTTATACATTATATATATAATTATTAATTTATATTAATTTAATTATTATTACCTTTCAGAGAGTTATTATAAGATCATTTAATGCTTGAAAAATGCATTTATTGAAAACCCATTTTTTCGAACTGCCTCTGAGTTTAATTTAAAATTAAATTCCTTAAATTATGTGAATTATTTTGATAAAATTTATTCCATATTATGAAACATAATTATTAATATTATAAAAAAAATCAAACTTATTTTTTCATAAATAATAGATAAATTGTAAAAATTTGTTACTACACTTGATGTTAATCCTAATTTACCAGGGGTTAAACTAAAGAGGTTAATAGAATAACACGTTTATATCATATTTATTATAATTGGTTAAAGAGTGGGATGAAATTGTCCTACCTAAAATTATTTATTTTTTAATTTTGGGGGAACATGGTTTGAGAGTGACTTCCCATTATTGAATAGTTTTTGGTATTTAAAAGAATACCAATCATCCTCCCTTATAAAAGGGAACACCCCTCCTATCTTTTTCAAACTAAAAAAACCCATTTGTTAAAAGAATAAAAGACACAATTACATTCTTAATTACCTCCCAAAATTCTAGAGTTATTTCTTGATCATAATACAAACTAGTAAGGCTTTTAGTAAAATGTCAAATAGGTCATTCGAAGAGGAGGCAACATTCTTAAACAAGAATTTTAATTTTATTTCATATTACACCTCATTAAGATATTATTAAATAATTATGATTTTATAAAACCAGTATCTACCATATAAAAATATCTTATTTTTTAAATGGTATAACTTATATCAATATACTCTTAAATCAAATTGGAAATGACATCGTCAGTCATGGGTATGGAAGATTAACTCCTCTTGAACCAATGTAACTCATTTTCCATAAAAACCTCCCATGGATGTAAATGTTGATGTATTTAATGTATATGTATAATATTTATGATCTATTTAAAAATATTTAATTATAATATAACATAAAAATTCTTATATTTCATCCTGTTTAAAATATGATAGCGTCGCTCGTGTGTAAGGTGGACTACCACCTCGTGAAGCAATGTGATTTTTTTCACATACGATTCACATGGGGGGTAATTATTAATTATTTAATTAATATATATTTATATATTTAATGATGTTTATTTTTTAAAATTAACATATCACCCACATACTTACCTTTCATCCCATTAAGAAATGATATAGATGCTCGTGTGCATATATATGACACACCATCTTCACAAAGTGATGTGATTAATTTTCAATGTACAATACAAAATATTGGTAGTAAATAAGTATATAATCAAAAAAAAATATTTGTAAAACTAATATCATTATATATATTATGGAATAATATTCTATGTTTAAGATCTAAAACTTTCATGCGAGAACACGCCTAAGAAAATAAGGCAATTTACACCAATAATTATAGTGATAATGAAATATTGATAAAAATCATGTCATAAGAAATTATAATTAGATGAAATATTATATTATAAATATTAAAATGGTTCTAGTATAAGTTATCAAAAATTTTTAAACCACTATACATGGGGTTAACAAGCGCTCAACTAAAGGGAAGTATAAGGTAGGGGATTTAGTTTCATTCTCCTTTAAGTAAGGAATATTAGAATGTTATGCACCTAATTTATTTTATATGATAAATATACTTACAATTATACATGTTATATGACGAATAGTTAATAATTAATGGCATTATAAGTGTTAATTTTAATTATTTCATCCAAGGGGATTTTACTTGAAAATTACTAAGTGGAAAAGAATTTTAGAACTAAATTTCTTTTCATAGGGTTGTTTTAGATATTACATTTATATGATTTTCTATGATTATATGTGTAATTAATTTTGATTATAATATTTCATATTTATACTATTTTATTTATAATTACTTTTTATTCACCAAATCAATTCATTGATTAATTCTCACTTCAACGTTATGATCATTATTAGGGTCACTTCTCTTTCTCTGGGACATATGTTATGTTATATACCTATCATATTTTATAATTTTTATATGTTGTCAAATTTATATGTTATATCGTGAATGTATTTATATTCATGTTATTTATTTTTTCACTTGAATTAATTTCTATCATGAGGATTATGATTCCAAAGTTACCATAATGGTAGGAGATTTATTTTTCAACATAATTTTAACAAAGATTGTTTATACTTTAATTTACATTGAAGGAAATTATTTGATAATTTTATAAAAAAACTCATTTAAATCACTTCTCCTATAATTATTCATGGGGTATTAAAGTAATAGTTCTATTTTCATCTCTTTGGTTGTTAAAATGGTTGAAATATATATATTTTTAATAAAATCCATCTTCATTTATATCTTCAAATGAAAATAATTTTTATTTAAAATCCTTAGTTTTTTAAAATGTTTTCAACCTTTTTTTACTATGATTGTTTAAAGTAAATTTTACCCATAATTGGATTTTTACAAAATGTGTTACAATAAATCTTCCAATCACTTTCCAAATAAGGTACTTTTGACATTTCTTTTAAAAATGTGAAAGGAGTAATTATTTTTACATACATAAAATGAATAGAATATTCCAAACTTCATTTATATTCATTCCATTGAATATTAATTTAAAATATTAAAAGGTTATTTTTAATCAAAATGCATTTCTTAATATTCTATAAATTTTAGTATTTGAAAGTTATTTCTAATGTGAAAGGTTTATTTTTCTTAAAAATGTTATCAATTATATTTTTACTGTATTTATAATCATTAACAATGAAAAAATTTATTATACATATACGCCACTGGGTATATATTGTAATTATACCATACTTATCCTTTATTTGGAAGGATTATAATTAGTTTGAACAGAGAAATTATTGAAATTCACTTTCTTTATTAAATTTTTATTCATTATATTTACCTTGAAATATTAAATTTAATACTACCACTTAATATTAAAATTCTCTTAAATATTCATATTTTTTTCCTGATTATGCTTATTTATTAAACTGTATAGCATTTTTACATACAATGTTTTACATTGAAAGTTATTTAATAGATTAAGAAAATTTTTATATTCTATATTCTATTTTTAATAATAAATTTTATTGATAAGTTATACTTCTCATTAATTCAATTGATCATTCAATATATAAGGAATGTATCAGACTTGCTATGATATGAGGTACCCATAACTATATATCCACTCAATTCATTAATAGTATCATGTGGTGAATTAGTAATGTAGCACTTAATGGGTTTTTATACATAGTTTTAAACCATCTTATGAAAGGTCTTTATGGGATATATATCTTGATTTTTGAGATCATAAAATATAATATTATTAATTTACATCAAAAATATTTTATTTATTATTATCCATGAGATTGAAGCATTGATATTATCCATGGATGCATTTTGTGCTCAGTTTATTGATTAAAAGAAATTTCTATTTAGTTATTTACCTTTAAATATTAATTATCCCTCATCTAATAATGATATTCATGCTATTGATTAAATGTAATTCATTTTTAGATATTTACTTTTTTCATATTGATTATAAATTATTAAATATTCTTTATTTATTCATGATAGATTCCTCTTTATGTAACTTGTATTGTGCATCTAATCTCACCCTTATTTTTATATTTCCCTAAGATACGAAGAAGGAATATTTGAATGGTACGAAGGATGAATAATTTTTGACATTAAATATATTAAATTTCAAATTTTAAAATATAATTTAAGACTCAAGTATGCATCTAGTTTAAAAATACTACTAAATTATTCGGTCCACTGGGATATGATCGCTAGTATCTATCACCAATGTAATAAATGACTAATGACACTGTGATACTGAGATAAATGTATTTATTGTTGGTATGAGAGTATTTTTATTAGAAAACATGGAATATAGATTTAGGAAAAAAAAATAATAGGTAACATAACCCTATTATAGACATTGAGGATAAGTATCTAGGAACATCTTAATGTTTTGGCAAGGAATAGATTTTGTAGTTTTTCAAGGAATACTTTATTATATAGATATTACAAGTGGATATGGTTCTAGTACAGTTCTACCTAGGGAAAATGAACACAAAAAGAAAACATTGGTACTTTACTTGATCATCACATGGTGTATGATAATGGGCCTTACTTTAGACATGGTTTGACACTTCTGGGGGATATTCTTAGGA
The DNA here is from genome assembly GCA_963277665.1 of Viscum album. NCBI lineage: Eukaryota > Viridiplantae > Streptophyta > Magnoliopsida > Santalales > Viscaceae > Viscum > Viscum album. The sequence continues at coordinate 912,151,757 of OY728164.1, read as the reverse complement.
TAATATGAGTTTTCTTTCTGAATTATTATAATAGATTTGGATAGATGATAAACATGAAGAACCAAGGATAATCCTAAGGTTTATTAGATTAAAAACAATGTGTAATGATTTATAAATCCTATAAATGATTACATGGTTTTCCACTATGATTATAGTCACTCAAACTATGATTTTTGGTTCTAGTAAATGGATAGAACCAGAAGGAATCATGTTAAAATGGAATATAATCGGCAATGTGGTGATTTTGAGAAATGAAATGTGATTTTCTTTATACCATTAATCATATGTTAATAATAATAGACACTCATTTTGAGGCATTATGTGATGGGATTTTAACATGATTATGGATATTTTAGGAGATATTAATGGTAAAACAACCCTTAGGTTTAGTTTCTATTTTAGTGAAAAATCTGTTTCCGTAATGATGCATTAATATTTTATAGAAACAATTTTAAAGATACTGATAACCCTTAGGATCAATATGATCATTAATCAAAAATTAATAAATGTCAATTAATATTATTTCATTTCTTAGAAAAAAATGATATATAGGAAACCATAGTTGATAAAAGTGATTTGACAATCAATGTTATTTTTTTAGGATGGTTATTATATTTTTGGGAACACAATATGATTTATATTAATATAGTTTTAAATAAATGAAAATGTACCTGTTGGGTAATGACTTATCGCATCGAGTGAGGCCATGGGGATTGAGACCACAAACAAAGGGTGAAGAGTATGTATTTTTTACCAGTGGATGACATAATGTTCTGGTTAATAAGACATTGTTTTTACTTTACTGATTTGAGAGATAAATATTATATCAAACATTGTATGTAACCGGTGAAGTTTATAGATTAATGTAATATATTAACTTGCGATAATAATTTTGACATTGGTAAATATTTAGAAATAAATAGAAAGTCTTGAAATTGTTTATGGATCTTTTTATTTATTAAATGTAATTTTTATCATTCTAGGCATATAAATTAATTTTGGGTTTTCATTTCCTAGAGAAAGATATAATGTGGAAATTGGCCAAAGCATAACCAAAGGTTGATATTGTGATTATGAAATAGAAATATATCATGAATGTATATATTAACATATAATAAAATAATTCCTCAACATTATGAAAATGGTATTGAAATAAAAATTTTATCCTATCACATTCATATTAGATAAATCAAGTGGTCTTTGAACTCATCATAAATTTATGGTTTTTGTGGTTGTTAAATTTCTCTTGATTATTCACTTTCTTATAATCCATGATCTCAATCACTCTCTATAATTATTTCCAATTTTCTTTGTATCCATATTTTCAATTCCCACTGAAGTTCTCTAACATGGACACATAGTTATTTTTAATTTCTTATGACCATCACAAATCTATTTTCCTCTTTTTAGATGATGTTTTATTAACCATTTTTAATATGTGGTTTTTCAGAAAAGTTATTTTCGAGTATCAAAACATTAACTTCTGAGAAAAGTTCAATCAGTGAGGAAACAAAATATTGATGCTGTGGAGAATTTATAACACCAAATATTAAGATAATAACATTTTTTGATAGCATATATGACACATAATACTGAGTATAAATGACCCATGAAATATATTATTTTGATATAACTATTATAACCAATCCATTAAATTTATTGGTAGGAATATGATTAATTACTTTATAAAATCAATATAAATTTCCTTATTAATATAAATTTATTGATAAATTATTGATAAATAGGTACTAAATATTAATAAAGATATTTTATTCTATGAAAAATATATTTTCTTCAAAAATGATTTTATTCCTTTTCGTGAGAAAATATTATATTAAATTTTGGCATATTTTAGAAAATTTATTTTATAATTTTTTTGAAATAAGTTTATATATATTAACTTAGGTTTTGATTTTGTGATTTTTTTAAAAATTATTATTTTTCAGTGAATATTGAAAAATACTGATTTATTGTAAAATTATCATTCATTTTAATGAAATAAATAATTTAAAAGAACCATTATTATTTTAATATGATTTGAAATTAACATTAGATTTTTTTAGTTATATTTAATTCAATTAATTACATTTATATCATCTTTTAACTTGATTTCATTACATGTTTATTTTTAGGCATTAAAACATATTTATTTTTGATACTGTTCTAATGTGTAAATTTTTTCTCAATTTTAACTGTTTAAAATAACTCATAATGATTAATTATTTAAATTAAATTTATAAATTATATATTTATAAATATTAATTTAAATTCATGTAATTATGATTACTTTTCATATAGTTTTCATAAGATCATATTATGCTTTAAAACTAAATTTCTCGAAAAACTGTTTTTTCAACATGTATACGTGTTTAATTTTAAATAAAATTATATAAATAATATGAATTTATTTTGATAAAATAGATTAAATATTTTCAATCATAAAATTTAATATTATTTAATACGGTAAACTCTATTTTTTCATTATGAATAATAATAATAGTAAAAATCAGTTACCACATTTAATGTTAAAACTAGTTTACTAGGTGATAAAATAAAGAGGAAATTCGTATAACATGTCTGTTTTTAATATTAGAGGTGTTTTATGGAATTATATATCATCAAATAACTTATTTTTAAATTTTTGAGGCACTTTTATTGGGATTTACTTCCCATTATTGAATTATTTTGGGTATTCACAAGAATGCCCCTCCTCCCCCTTTATAAAAGGGAACCCCACTCCTTTCAATTACAAAATTAAAAAAATGTATTGGTATGTCAAATACCTACCAAAATAAAATCCTTATATGCCTAAAAAATTATATAGGGCTTGGTGTTTTTATAAATTCTACCAAGGAATCCTTTTGGTGAAAATATAAAGAGGCTATCCGAAGAAGAGGTAACTTTATTAAACGAGTATTTTTATTTTTTTTATTCTTAAAAATAATTTAAATATTATTAAATAATTAATATATAATAAAACCATTATCTACCATGTATTAATATTTTATTAATTTAATCTAATAATAAATATCTGTCTTCTCTTCAATTAAATGGGAGATGAAATCATTAATCATGTGTACGGCATGCTACGACCGCATGAACTGATGTAAATTATTTTCAATGAACTCCTCTCATAGTTGGATATGATTATATATTTAATATATATATATATATAATATTTATTATATAATTATTATTATATAATTATAATATCACATATACCTTCTTAATTTATATTCTGTTTGAAATACGATAATGTCACTCATGTGAACGGTAAACTATTATCTTATGAAAATATGTGATTCATTTTTCAACTATGCTTTTCAAGGTTAGTAATAGGGGTAAATTTAATAAATATATGGGATATATATGAAATGTTATTTATTCTATAAAATTAATTTAACACCCACTTCCCTACCATTCCAACCATTAATAAATGATATTGTCACTCATGCATTTGTATGACTTACCGTATCTATGAAGTGTTGTGATTAATTTTTCGTTTCTATTATTAAAAAATGGTTATAAATATGAATATAATAAAACAAATAATTTTTAGAAAAATTTATAATTATTTATATGAATTAAATATATCCTATGATAAAGATCCAAAAATTTCTCAACAAAACATGGATGAGAAAACAAAGAAATTAACACATGAAACAAGTGTGATAATGAAATATTTTTAACAAACGGGTGATAAGATTTTATAAAAGGACTATATGTGATAATATAAATATAAATATTCTTATATTATAATTTATCAACATGTTTTAAACTAGTATATATGAGTCTAAAAACTACTAATCTAAATGGAAGTGTGAGGTAAGGGGTTTTGTGTCAATTTCTATTCATTAAGGCATATTGTAACGTCACACATCTAATTTAATTTATATAGTACATATAATTATATTTTACATTTAATTTAATGAATAATATATAATTAATATAATTTTATGTTTAAATTATAATTATTTAATTCAAGGGTATTTGATGTGAAAATTACCAAGTGGTAAGGAATTTCATAACTCAGTTACTTTTAATTGGGTTATATTAAATGTTCATTGTATTTTTCATTTAATGGTTATGTGTGGAATGAAATTTTATTATCTTATGTTGTATTTAAACTTTATTTATATGTATTTTCTTTTGATACACATAATCAATTCATTGATTAATTCTCATTTCAATGATATGATAATTGTAACAGTTTCTCATCTCAAATTTTCTTCTTAAGGAAACATGTTATCTTATCAACCTATCTTCTTTTATGAGGTATCTTTTCTTCCCCTTAGATATTTTATATCCTAAATAACATTATATTCATGGTATTTAAATCATCACTTGAATTTATTTCTTTCAAGGGGCTTAAGATTCCAATGTTACAAATGTGGAAATAGATTTATATTTCTATCTCATTTTAACATGGATTATTTATACTGGAATTTATATTTAATGTAATTATTTATTAATTTTTTAATAAAACAATTTAATTTCCTTATAATATAGTTATTAATGTATTTTTTTTATGTAATAGTACCATTTTCTTCTCTTTGGTACTTAAAATTATTGAGAAAGTTTTTTAATAAAATTTTAATTCATTTCTCCCTTTAGTAAAAAATCATTTTTCATCCAAATCCTTATTTTCTAAAAAAATAATTAAATGTCTTGAATTATTGTTTATTGTAATTTTTAGAGATAATTGTATTTAAAATAAACTTCTAAAAGTAATATTTATGCTATTTTCAAAACAAGTTAATTTTTTTACTATTCTTATAAAAATTTGAAATCAATAATTTTTTAACATACGTGAAAATAACAAAAATTCTTAACCATAATGACCACTAATTAATTTGAGTATTCATTTAAAATGATAATATATTACTTTTAAATAAATTTTATTTCTAAATATTCTTGAATTTTTTATATTTTAAAAGTTATTTTCAAAGTAAAAATTTTATTTTCCAAAAAAATGGTTTCAAATATATTTTCATTGTATTTCTATTCACCAAAGAGAAGAAACATTTATTTAAGTTATACTTAAATGGGGATTTGATTCCATGATGTCATCCTTATCATTTATATGGATTGTTTATGATCAGTTTATGCAGGGAAATTATTGATATTTAATTTCTTGATTAATTTTTTATTTATTAATTTTTCTTTGAAATATCCACTTCCTTGTGATCAGTTGACATTACATTTCTATTAAATATACCTATGATTTATCATATATATTCATATTTCTTAAATCATATATCATTTATTCAAATGGTGTATTATTTGGAATGTTATTTTATTGACTGGGAAAATCTATTTTCCTATTATTTATTCAATAGATACATTTATTGAGAAGATATATTGTTCATGAATTAAATTGATCATTAAATTTTTGAGGAATTATTAGGACATATAGTGATGGGTGGGGCCTGGAATTATATACCACCTTGATGCATCAATAGTTTCATGAGAATAATTAGTATTCTATCATTAAATGAGTATTTGGCATAGTTTTAAACTATCTTGTGAATGTTCTAGAGGGTATAAATACCAAGATTTATGATACCATGATGTCATGTATTAAGCATTTCATTCATTAAGAATTTATTTTTTTATTATCCATTGGATTATTTCGTTGATATTATAAATGTATTAATTTTTTGATCAAGTTATTGATTAAATGGAATGGGTGTTCAGTTATTTATCTTTCCATACTGATTATTCCTTATCTAATAACGATAGTCATATTTTTGATTAAGTGGATTTTTTCTTCAAATATTTATCTTTTTATATCGATTATTTATTATTGGATATTCTTTATTTTTTCATGATATCATCAAAATTATGTAAATCTTAGTAAGTATCAGAGATAAACCTTATTTTCTTACCTTAACTAGTATATGAAGAAGATATATTTGAATGAGTTCAAGTATATATAATCTTTATAATCAATATGTTGAATTTTATGTTTTCAAATGTAATGGAAGACTCATGTATATATCAAGTTTACCAAGACTAATAAATTATATTGTATTTTTTGATTTTATCACTTCTATATATCACCAATGAAAAAATTTAACATCATATTATAGAAACTAGGGTTGGGGTTATTGAAACATTAACATAAATTTAAGCCGTGAACTACATTTATGTGAACTATAACACCTCAAATTTTAAAAATATGAATATTCAATTCGATAGTGTGTATGGAATAAAACACCAATCCTATAAGAAATATAATATCAATAGAATTCAAATTATTTTTACTATGAAAAATAAATTCAATCTATTTTATATCTTTATATTAACACAATACTGAGTAGCCTTACGTTACATGTACCAACTACTTTCTTCGAAAGCTTGCATTACAAGCAAGACTAATTTTTACCAAATACTATTAAAATTATTATTTAAAATATATATTGTGTATTAGAAATTAAATTAGAGGTTATAAATAGTATTAAATATCTAATTAAAATATATTCATTAATTAATTAGTTACCAATTAATTATAAATAAACATGGAATCCAATTGAATACAAAGAAAATGTTTTAAAAAAATTATTTTTATGTGCTAAAAGTGTTTTATATTAATAAAATAAATTAATTCATATTAGTTAATTATATTAATAAAATTTATATATTATATATTCAATCATTTTTTATTCATCCAATATACTTGATTATAACATGATATGAACAAATCTAATTTTACTCGTAAAAGATGTATTTTTCTAAAGGGAATTTTTCATCATTTTATGGTGCAACTGTTTTAAAAATAATTTTTGAAATTTTTTTAACATTTATTTGAAAAAATAAAATTAATTTTTTAAATATTAATTTAAAAATTCTATTATGGGTAATTCTTTGTATTTTTCGGAGAGGTTTCATTTTTTGATGAATATCGAAAAATTCGGAATTTTAATTCCAAACTTACTTTTCATTTAAATAATTTATAATATTAAATTATATTATGAAATATTTTAATATTATAAATAGATTAATTATAATTTAATTAATCAAATATATTTCATTTGAATCAAATTCACATTGAAATTTTATATAAAAACATATCTGTATTTTGACAATTTTCACTTTAAAATATCACTTTCTTATTACATTGGCGAGATTAATTTTAAATTAAATTATAAAAATAATTTGATTTTAATTTTAAAAATAGATCCCATAATTGGAATAATAATTATTTATAATTAATGATAAGGGAAACTTAAATTTTAACCAAATTTATTAGTGGAAACTGTTAAAATTAATTATAACAGCTAAGGTAAAAACGAGTTTACATAGTAGTTAAACATAGAGTATAAGTTTTAATAAGGATCATAAACTTGTATAATACCTATTTTATGTCCATATTTATAAAATTAGACTTATATTATTGAATTTGGTGTATTATTGAAGTATATTTTTAAGTAAAAACGTGGTTATACCTAACATCTTTTAAAAAATGCAAAGTGAGTCCCTTCCCCCACTTATAAAAGGCCATTCACTCTCCCACTTATTAAAACTTCTCAATAAACTTTGGTTCAACCAGAACCTACCAAAATCAATTCAAAAATCACCTCATATTATTATATAACCTTCTTCTTGTATAGATATCCAACTAAGAAAGACATTAGTGCTAACCTAATGAGGATACCAGAAGAAGATATAATGTTTTTCTAAAAGTGTTTTTATTTTATTCCCTTTACCACGTCATTAAATTATTTTCATATCATGGTTATATAATAAACTCAGTATATTAAATATTATTATATGTTTTTTTTAGGATTTATACCTAAAAATTAACAGACATTCATAAAATAATTTAGGAAATAATCGTTCGTCTGTATGGAAGAATTCCGCCTCACGAACTAATGTCGTTTGTTCTTCCATTAACACCTCTCAAGGATAAGAAAATGATTTAAATACTATTTATACATGATATATATTTATATTTATTTTTTAATTATGATTTTTCATTTATTATATAATATATACCTTCATTATTTCCATTTTTTGGGAATATGATAACGTCGCTCGGATGTACGGTGGACTACCGCCTCGTGAAGCGATAAGATTCGTTTAAAATTTACATTGAATGTAATAAGGATGGGTTTAATAAACACATGTGATATATATGACATAAAAATGTTAAAATAACTACAAAATACACTTATCTCATTTAGTTTTATTTATTTCTATATGATAATAAAATGGAAGCGACATTTGTGTATACGTACGACCCGCCATCTCCATGAATGAAATATTTCATTTCCTATCTCTAAATTTTATGGATTAATATATATAATTATATACTGAATACATATGAAACATAAATAATGAATTAAATTCTATATTTTATTAAATTTTGATCTTAGTATGTGGAACAAAAAACAACAAGTCAAAACATATTCGAAAAACAATCCAATCAATACCAAAAAACGTGAAAATAATTAATGATGATTAATATACAAGTAAAAATATAATATAAAAATATAATAAATGATATTATAAGTATTAATATGATTCTATTATAATTTAATTACTTGTTTAAATCCATTATATAGTAATATAAACCATGTTTAACCCAAACGAATCTTGATTTAAGGGACCTCATCTCAATTTCCATTCAATGAGTAATACTTCATTATTGTACACCTAATTTATTATATATGGTGTAAATAATTCCCATTTGATATTTAATATCATGATTAATTTATATTTAATGGTATTTTAATTTTTAAAATTAATTATTTTATGTAATTTGGGTTTATTTAAATATTACCAAGTGGTAAGGGATTTCGTGTCAATTTATATTCCATTGAGACTTATTTGTTAATATGAAAAAATTCACTTTTATGTGGTGTTTATAATCTCAATTGGACATGAAATATAATTAATACATCATTAATCGTGTTATTTTTAGGTTTAAATGAGCATTATCTCAACCAATGTAATTTTACTAGAAAATTTCCATGTTATAAAATCTATTTTGAAATCTTACATGCTTTTGAAATTTTAAACTTTCTCTTGAAACAAACACATTATTTTAATCATTTTTCATTAAAAATTATATTCCTATTAAATATACATATTCATGTTAAATTTATATTATTATTTCCTAAACAATATACCATTTTTACAAATGGTGGTTACATTGAATGTTATTTGATTAACTAGGAAGATATTAATAAATATGTATCTATTACTCAATATAGATATTTGATAAGGCACATTTTTAATGACTTAAATTTATTATTAGATATTTGAGGAATGATTTAGACCTAAAATATATGGTTTGGTAACTAGTTAATGCAATTCCATCGATGCATCAATAGTTTCATGAGATGAATCAATTGTCCAAATCTGATAGGTTTCTACCCACAAACATAAATTATCTTGAGGATAGATCTTAACAGTAACTATATTGAGGATAGATCTTGTTAGATAAGATATCCAAAATTATGAATTCCATCATTATTAATATTAAAAGTGACCATTTAATTAGTTAAGATATCCGTGTTCATTCTCACAATATTATTTATAAGTAATTATTATATTATCTTTTATTATTTCCAAATTATGTTCATGTTATTGATTATTTGGCATGTGTTTTAGTTTTTTACCTTGATATATTGATTATAAATTATCCAATTATTTAAATTCCAAGTGTTCTCTATTAATTACCTTTATATGTTGATCATTCTTATTGATTCATGGTAGATTTTGATGTACTTAACACTTATTGAGTATTTTATCTCACCCTTATTTTGTTAACTTTCCCCAAGATATGAAGATGAATTCTTGGAATGAGTTTTCAAGGATACTAAGAATTATATTTTGTTATGTATTGTGTTTCATTTTCTATTCCTAATGTATGATGAGTACCACGTATGTAATATAGTTTTCAAAAACTGCTAAACTATTTAGTCCTTTAGGATAAAATCCTTTGAATCAATGCCAATATAATAAATTAAGGCACTGAATATAGGGTACTGGGGTCAGAATCACTATAATTGGTACCAGAGGATTTTTAGTAGAAACTATTAGCACTAGATTTTGGAAAACATATACTGGGATACATAACCCTATGATATAATTTTAGGATATTTATAGAAGGAAAAACTAATGTTTTGTAAAGATAGAGACTATGCAGGTTTTCCTAGAAATACATCCCTCTCTAGATACTACAGGTGAATGTTGTTCTGGAAATGATGTACCTAGGGGTAATTAATCTTAAATGGTCTTGTCTAGAATAGCTTGAGCATAAATTGGTACAAGAAAATGAGCATTACTATACACTTAGTTTGACACTCTTAGGGGATATGCTTATGATAATTCACATTTTCTTTAAAAAACATTATAAAGGATTTGAAATTATATAGTAAAAAACAAAATTTTATGATACTAAGATTGAAAAATGAATAAATTTTTAATTTATGTAAAGAGTTACACCACATTTGGAAATATACATTATTATTTAAAATTCATAATTTTATGAACTAATACAATATATTCCATTGTTTAGAAATGGATAATATAAGGAATAATGGTATTGATACGCATGGATAACATCGATATTTACCTACTAAGGGTACCAATATAGTTAGTACTTTAATGGAGAAAAGTATTTCTATATTAATAAAGATTAATCTGGTTATGAAAATTTACCTTTTTCAAATGGATAAAACTATTCCAATGTGAGATTATTTAATGTTGGATCACTTTATGCAATAGAGGACCCCATTATTTAGTGGTACTACTGATCCAATGGATTTAATGTAATGGATTAAGTCTTTAAAGAAGATATTTATGGAATAAGGACGTGGTGAAAAGGAAAATGTTATAATTGTTGTGTATTATATCCATGGTGATTATAATAACTGGTGATTGATGATCCAAAACAATAGATATTAATAGAAAATAAAACTCATTAAATAGAAATATTTTAAGAAAATATTATTTGAAAAATATTTCTCCCTTGAGAAACAAACTGATATGAAGAGAAATTTTCTTATTTTAAATCAGAATGAGGAAAAAAGTGTTATGGAGTATGAATCCACCATTATAAGTTTGGAAAGGTATGATACATATTACATAAAAAACATAGAATGTAATATTGACCATTTATTTAAAGGAATTAATCTAAGTCTCAGAAGGGTGATGGTCTCTCAATTTTTTTCATCTGATGAAATAGTTTATTTTTCTTTCAAGACAAAGAAATAATTATCCATGTCTTATGGATTCAAAGTTAATTCAGAGAAGAAGAGGGTGAAAAAAAAATAATGGATAATAGAAATAAGGTAATGGAATATTTCCCCACATGTGATAAATATTGAAATAATCACCTAGGAAAATTCTTGAAGGGATTGGAAGTTTATTATAAGTTTAAAAAAAGGTTCAAAAAGAAAAATAATGCATAGGGGATAAATAACAAACATTTATTTAGTGTTTTAAGTATAGTTAAATAGGGTAATATGAAAGTAAATGCCCCATAGTGTCATGGAAATGTAGCTTTAATGAATCCACTTGAACATGGTAAAACTTATGCTATTGATAGACCCAAAGTTGAATAATTAATGTGATTTTATATTTTGATCTATAAAATATGTTGTAAAAGTATTTTATTGATTATTTTATCACTATATAAACTATGAAATATATAAGGATTGTACTATATTACTATTTCATTAATGATTTGGGAGAATATTTTTAATGGTATTAATAAAAGTGATTCAGTAGAAAGTTAAACGTTTTTTAAAACACGTGGTTCAAGGAAATATAACCTCTAATATGTTCATGATCTTTAGATATTAATTTTTGGACAAAGAAATGATAGATATGGATAAATTAAATTGGATAACACTAACTAACTTTCATTTGATTAATGATTTTTTGAAAAGGTGGTTTATATTATCATTGATGGACTTTACGACATCTTTATATTTAAGTAATATATCAAATAATTTGTATTTTATTAAAAGAATAAAAAAATTCATGTTTTCAATAAAGAATTATAGTAATTAAGGTTATTAAAATTATTAAATAGAATACGTGATGAAGGTACACTACTACAAAATTGGCCTTTAACAATGCTCTAAATGGAATTTATTAGTGCTAGAAAAGTGCTGACGACATGATAGAGGTTAAAAGCCCTAGTCTTTTATCAGCAATGAAAAAAACTAATAAAGGAACCATTTAAGAACACTATAATTTAGTTCTGCTAAAGGAACCATTTATCAGTGCTCTTTGAGCACTCATAAAATGGACCTTTATCAGTTCTTCTATAAGAGCAGATAAAGTAGACCTTTATTAGCAATTTTAAAAGATCTGATAAAGGAACACACTGTAATGTTCTGCAACAAAACACTTGAGCACCAGAAACACAACAGATATCAATAAAAACAAGTCTTGATATAGGATTTCAATGAGATAAAGTTTAAAACACAAACACAAGAAGAAAACACTGTATTATATAAATTTTAATAATTGGATCATACAATTACATAAATAAAAATTATTTCATACATTAGAAAATATCAATGTTCCTTTATCCTTTAATCGAGACTAGAATCATGCTATTTTTTAACCAGCCACCCCAACTCGAGCAAAATAACACACTAGTATAAGAAAAAATTAAAATGTTAGTATTAATATAAATAAATAAAGTAACATAAAGTATTAATTTTACTAAAATTGATTACAATTTTAAATAAAAATACACTCATGGAGGAATACCGATCACACCATGAATTATATTGAGGTGAGACTAATTCTTTCTTGTCTCAAATGAATTTTGGATCATTTTACTAAAGTATCAAGACAATATAATTTTTTTTATTGGTTTTGAGTACATCGATTGTCTTTTTTACTAAAATGTCATTTTAAACTGAAAACACACACTTTTAACTCATTATAATTACATAGTGTATTATATTTAGGAGAAATAGATTAATACACATCAAAAATGACTTATGAATCATTATCTTAAATTATGAAGAAAATTCAAGCGTATTTGATCAATTTTCAGGGAGGACACTTTTTGAACTAAAATGTCAATATTTAACCAATGGCGGACACTTTGAGTCATACCAGGAACATCGTGTATTAGATTGTGGTGAGTATGATTCCTACACATCCCAAATGACTTATGGATCATTTTAGGAATGCATCAAAACAATCATAATGTGTTTGATTAGTTTTGAGTATGATAGTTGTACATTTTACTAAAATAAAAATACACACTTTGAGTCATATCAGTCAGACCATGCATCAAATTGAGGTGAAATATATTAATACACATACCAAATGACTTATATATAGTTTTACAAATGTATCAATATAATATGAATGTGTTTTCTCATTTTGGAGTACAGAACTTGTTTTCTTTACTAAAATGACATTTTCAAATTCAAACATGAACTTTGACACATACTGATCACATTGTGTATCAGTTTGATATGTGATTGATTCCAACACCTCAAAAATGACTTATGGATCATTTTAATAATGTATTTAGACAATTTTAATGGATTTTATTAGTTTTGAGTAGGTCAATTGTCCTTTTTACTAAAACTAATGTTAATTTTAAATAATAACATGTACTTGGAGTCATATATGTCACACTTTGCATCATATTGAGGTGCAGATGATTAATGCACATCTAAAATCACTTATGAATTTTTTTTCTAAAGTATAAAAACAATATTTATTTGCATGTTTATTTTTTAGTAGGTCATTTTGTTTTTTTTTTACTAAAATTGAAGTGAAATTTAAATAAAGACACACTGAGAGTCAAACCGATCACAATATGCATCAGATTGAGGTGTATTTAATTCATATACATTCCAAATAATACATGGATTGTTTCCACAATGTATCAAAAACAATATGAATATGTTTTATCAGTTTTTAGTATGCCACATTTTTTTTACTAAAATTTAATTTTAAACATAAAACATGTACTTTGACTCGTATAGATCACATAGTGTAACAATTTGATTTGAGACTGATTATAAGACATCACAATTGATTTATGAATGGATGCCCTAAATTATCAAGAAAATCTTAGTGCATTTTCTCAGTTTTTATTGAGTAAATATTTTTAGACTCAAATTTCAATTTTAAACTGATAACAGACACACTGAGTTAGTTTCCTTTTTGACTTAAATTAATTTCATTTAAAAAAATAATTAAGTACTTGGAGTTATATGGTCACATCGTGTTTCATATTGACGTGTGACTAATTCCTACACATCCCAATGTCTCAAAAGAATCCTAACTGTTAGTGTTACCATAATTTCTATTGAATTTATTTGTCGAACTGCTAACACTACATGGGTTTCTTCGAACAAACTACATCAGCTCAAAAACATAATCCACCTATATAAGAAAATAATTATTATGAGCAATACCAAAAAAAATAAATTAAACCTAAATATGAAATATTACATTAATTATTTGGAAATTTATTTTACTATAAAAATATCAAGATTGCCTTTGTGATTGATCTGTAGAGATAACTTAAAGGAAAGTGATAAATTTCAACACGGTAGGTATGAAAAGTTTTGAGGGAGAAGAAGTCTGTGGAAGTTTTATGTTTAAAGGAATAAAATATTAATAGAGGACCCCAAATCAAACAAAATAATCCACTTGTATAAGAAAACAATTATTATATGAGTAATACTAAAAAGAAATAAATCTCAAATAAATATGAAACAACATATTAATTCTATAGACAATGATTTTACTATTAAAACTTCAATATTACCTCTGTAATTAAGAAAAGTTAGTAGTGTTTCTCTTCCTATTAAGGTAGAGGAGGTAATTTGAAATAATGTGATAAATGAACCAAAATAGAGGTGAAAATGTTTTAAGGGAGATGAAGCATGAATGTTGGACAAAGCACCCCAACCCAAAAAAAAATCCACCTATATAATAATAAAATTATTTTTTGAGTAATACAAAAAGGAAATAAATTAATCATAAATATGAACCAATAAAATTATTCTATGTAAAATTATTTTACTATTAAAACATCAAGATTTCCTATATAATTGAGAATATGCGGTATCGTTTCTCTTTCTATAAATTTAGTGGAGGTAATTTTAAAGAAAGTGATAAATGAACCACTTTAGGGGTGAAAAGGATTTAAGGGAGAAGAAACTTGAATGTTTGATAGAGCACCCCAACTCAAAAAAAATCCTCCTGTATAAGAAAAAAATTATTATATGAGAAATACTAAAAATAAATAAATTAAATATAAGAAACAAACAATACATTAATTCTATGGAAAATGATTTTACTATGAAAAAATTAATATTACCTCTATGATTGAGTAGAGGATGATTTGTTACTCTTCCTGCAATGGTAGTGGAGGTAATTTGAAATAAAGAGTTAAATGAACTACTGTATGGGTGAAAAGGTTTTAAGGGAGAATAAGCATGAAATATGGATAGAGCACCCCAACTCAAACAACATAATCCACATATATAAGAAATAAATTATTATGTGAGTAATACAAAAAAGAAATAAATTAAACATAAAATTGAAAAATTAAATTAAATTTATGGACAATTATTTTACTATTCAGTCATCAATATTACATGTGTGATTGAGCAGTGACAAAACCATTGGTATTTCTGAAAAGGAATGACACACAGATAGAATTATTCTAAAATAAACAAACACAACAAGGAATAATGAAAATTAAATTAACATTTCATTATATATTTTTTAGTAAAATAGATAATGTTTGTCATAACATTACCTTTACATCTCTCCAATGGGTTTCTTTGGTCTAAATATAAGATAATAACAAAAATATGGATTATTTATTCACATCATTATGTGTTAGAAGACTATATGTTTGTTAAGAAACCATGAGACAATTAATGATATTGATATTTATTTGTCTCTATTGAAAAATAGTGCTAAAACTAGGATTGGATATTCATCAATCACAAATTAGATAACTAAACTAATGATTCTCTGTGTACTTCACCAATGTTGGTTAATTATAGCTTAGCACAACATCTGACATGAACTTCCTATTTGGAATCCCCATGATGGTCCCATACCACACACTCTCACCACCATCTCTATCATATCACCATTAAACATTCACTTTTCATTCTCTTCCTTACAATTTTATTCATTATTTAAACAAGTGGGAATATTTTTCCTTCATATCATTTTATGATTATCAAGTTACTTCTTCAATCATATGTATTTCACACAAAACTATTACCCAATGAATTATATTATTCTATAATATTTTATATCTATGTTCAAGAATCTAATTAGTTTGTATCCCTCTATGTGTGAGATGGTAGCATCACAAGGATAATGAGTAGGAAGTTTAGGTCAGATGCCATACTAAGCCGTAGTTAACCAATAGTAGTGAAGTGCTAGAGAATCCTTAGTTTTGTTATTATCTTTGCAAGTTATGCATAGTCAATCCATGTTTTGGATCCATTGATCAATTAATTCAAATAGGAATCAATATTCTTCCAACTATTCCAGACTAATTTGTCTTGAATAACAACATATTAAACATGGACACTGGAATTTAGATGGGTTATTTGCATGATCTCTTAAAAACTTGATGAACTCTTTAAAAATATATTCATATTAGTTTGTTAAATGATTATCATGAATCCATTTTTGGTTCATATCTATCCTATTGGGTTCATAAAAGAAAAATTTTATAGAATATATAAATGAATACACATAATATATTCATTATAAAAATTGAAAGTTATAGGCAATTATAATAAGGGAAACTCAACATTTGATTGTTTCAAATAATTTTAGATTGTAAATGAAAATGGGTAATTGAATTTAATAAAATAATTACTCCTCATCAAATCTTTATTATATCCCATAAAAAAATAAAAAATAAAATAGGAAATTAATAAGTAATACGAAACTCAAATATGATAAACAAGAATAATATTCTCTCATTTAATCAACTGGAAGATATAAAAATCTATTGGAACAAGTGATGTAGAAACATAAGGAATAATTATATTTTAAAATTAATGGTATATAAATATTTTAAAACTTATCATGACTATCACCACACCAACCCATCTCAAGGAAACTCAAGGTACTCCGACTTGATGTAAAATTATCATAAACTAATGGATTAAATGAATAGTAATTAAAACTGACAAATATATAGTTTTCTCATTATTTAATATGATAATAATGTTTATAATTTTAAAAAGGTGATATATTAATTGAAACAGGAACTAAGATATTGGTATTGAAGGTTAGATTAAGTATTAAACAAATATTAATTTGAAAAATGAGGAATTGATTATAATCATTACATAAAAAATAATTTTATGTGTGGATTAAAAGAGTTTATAAATGTGGATGACATAATATTTATAGGTCATAGAGATGAATGATGAGAATAATTTTATACACTAATAATGACCAATTTTTAAATTATTATGATTAGTGAGTTAAAACTTTCCTTCATTTATTGGTGGTTCATGGAAACTATGGGATATTTATTCCTCATTCCTTGAATGTGAGGGAAGTGTTTTATATATTTAAAAAAGAATATTGAAAAACCATGTTGAAAACCATTTAAAATTGAATAAAAATTTCAAATGTTTTGGGTGGAATTTCAATCTATATCACGATAGTGTCCAAGGGACAATATAGATCTGTAACACCCCAAGATTTCATAGTGTGTTATTTCTTCAAAATAATTCAATAACTTGCACTACACACAACACCGAGTTCAATCACACCATGACTTACCAAAACAAAATCGATTCAAAAGAGGTTATGAATAGTATTAACTAAAATTTAAACTTTATATAATCCTTATGATTTTAGAATCCATATTATGAGTTTCTTAGACATAATGCAAGAACAGATTCATTTTCAGTATTGCACTTTTATCAACTTTTAATAGTGAATCCTTTTTAAATACAATATTTTAAACTTTTTTTACTAAATGGGGACATCAAAAAAAAATTAAAATGAAACATCCCAAGCTTCGATGATACACTTTCCTTTGAATAATACAGTAGCGTGTGTTGTACGCAACTTCGAGTTCTAACACACCACAACCAATCAAACTAGACGTTATGAATAGTAATACCTACCTTTTAAAATTTTAGAAATTTTATCTCTCAAAATGGACTTCATTTTTGGATTCGTAGTATCGAATTTAGCCTAAGGTGAAATTTTGGTACTTTTCAGATAACTTTCATATTTTGATGAATAGTGAAAATTACTAAATTTTAATTAAAAACAACTTTTTTAATCAAAATAATTAATAGTGATAAATTATGAATTTGAGTGGTTTTAAAGTATATTTATAATATATTTTTACCATTTAATATAATTTTGGTCATTGGACATAATTTTACAATTAAAACGAACATAAACAAGTGTCAATCTTTTGATAGTTATTATCTCTTAAAAACACGCTTTTTGTTTTGACAACGGGAATTAATTTTAAATTAATTTCTGCCACTTCTGTGTTTTGAATTTAAAAAAATTGATTCCATATTTGGAATCAGGATGTTCAAATTGTGTAAATAGGTAACTTTTATTTTTATACATTTTGAATAATTACTACGGTAAATATCTTATTTACCATGGTTAAGGGTAAATACTGTAAATAAGGGTTAAAAAATAATATTATAATAATACTAAATTACCCTAAAACGTGTCCTAGCCTTATTGGTTGATACATGTTCGACCATAGTCATTTGTGGGTCAATTTTGGGACTCCATGGTGCCACTTGTAGGTGATAGGGACACTTTATTTTAATTAACTTAAAATGAATACAAAAATGACACAAGCATATATCTTTTAGAAAAACAATTTTTACATAGGGTTATATATGTTGGATTTTAGATTATAAATATTCATTAGAAATATAAAAATATTTCCTACATAATGATATTTTATTTATAATTTTTAGACATTAAATAATTTAATTTATTTATGACACAATGATGATGCAGAAATTACTATAATAGTGAAAAATCAAAATAATTGATATTATAAATACCCAAATAAATATAATATGAAACTTTTAATGAATTAAACTAATTTTCTAGGATAATATGACATATTAGGATTTATTTAATTAACTTTTTTTGAAGTAATCATTCTGTTATGAGTTTTACAAAAATCAACTATTGAATAGTGTCAAAATTGACATAAAAGAGTTTTTTAAAAAAATATTATATTATTAATTGATATTAAATTCATAAAAATACAAAGATTGTCCAAGAGACTTATATCCTGATAGGTGTATCATTAATGGACCACTTGGGGGTCTCTTGGATGTATATGGTAAGTTTATTAACCATATAATATAAAAATACAAAGAGACATTGTAAAAGTGAAACTAATTAACTTAGAGTTAATACTTAAAAATAAGGTTAATATAAGTACCCAAACCTGTCTAAATTCTATTTGTTGAGTTGTTTTCGACCCATCCCCACCTTAAAATTTAAATAATAAACTTTGGAGCCATTATAAACCGAATATGAATTTATTATAAATTAATATTTCTAGATTTTCCAAAGGTGCCCCTCATCCCTCTTATAAAAGGGCACTCCTCCTTCTCTTTTCTTCACACCTTCAAAACCTTTTGGTTCGGCCGAACTCTGCCCAAATACTCTCCCAACACCCCTCACTACAACCTAGAGGCCTTAGTTTGATCCAAAAGCCAACCTAAGGAGCCCTTTTTATCAAATCAAAATGAAGAAACTGAAGAAGAGGTAATAATGTCACCACCCTTTTCCAAGTTCCTTTCTTCTTCCACTTCTTCTTCCTTTGTTGTTACCATTGTAAAATAATAACTCCAGTATCATATATATATACTGTGATGTTATTATAAATATGGTGCTACCATAATCAGTATTCTTTCCACCCTTTGAATAACATGTCACCATACGTGCGTACGTACGGCTTACCGTCTCCACGTCGTGGTGTAATTGTTATTCAATATATTATTATTTGGATGGGTATAATAATGATGTGTAACTCATGTAAATAATAAATATAACATGTTAATTATTCCGTATATATGATATAACATCCATTTATATATTATTTTAATATCAAAAGAATGATATTGTCGCTCGTGCGTACGTAGGGACTACCGTCTCCATGAACGCGATGAGATTCATTCTCCATCGTATCCATTCAAGTATAATTATCATTTGATGATTTACAAAATGATGTTTAAGGACTTGATATCATTCTAGATATGAATAATATAAAACCTATCCTTTACAAAAATGTCTTACGTAACAAAACATATAAAAGAAAACAAGTAAGTTAACACCCGAAACAACGATAATACTAAGATATTATTATCAAATAAATATTAAAAGATCATATATGATATCATATTAATGTATATGATTCTTTTATAATTTAATAACAATTATTTCACCATTATACAGGAGGTTAGCCTAACCCAACCAAGGAAAAGTACAAGGTAAGGGTTATTTCACAATCTCTTCATTATCCGAGGTTGTTTATACGTAATAATCTACTGGGATCTCTTTATCATCCACATCCATGTTTCTTAAAAATGTATTTCAAAACATTTTTACTATTTACAAGAATATGGGTTAAAGTCATTTATACCCTTTTTTTAATTTTTAAAGGAATCATTCCTTCTTTTTCCAAATAAGGTGCTTTTTAACCTTTTCGAAAAAATTAAGGTAAGAATGTTTTTTTAACTTATACGGTGGGTGCGACTATTTTCTACCGTTATAAAATCGTCAAAGCTTCCCTTACAAGCTTATAAGAATATTTTCAAAAGAAAATGTTTTATTTTATATGGCTCTTAAATGATTTCAAAATAAAAAGAGATATTTCTCTAAAAAGAGGTTTGATTTCATCTATGTCAACATCTTTTGATGGATTTTACGCTTCTTTGAAGTTGATTTATTATGATACAAAACTTCTATATTGTATTGAAGGTTTTGTGATATGTTTGACTGTGGATGTGCTATTTTTATACCATTCATAGTTTATGGTGAAATTATTGACATTTCGTATGCTATTTTTAATACGAATGTTTATGTTATGTTTAAACCTTTTCATATGGGAATGCATTGGACTTAATATGTGACGGGTGGAGCCCGCTATAGCTCTTCAATGCATAGGTAGGTCTCATGAGACAAACTAGTGTCTTGGCACATGGCCTTGGCAAAAATATTATTTGTAGTCTTGGCACGAGGCCTTGGCTATGTGGTTATGATAGTCTGGCATTATGCATTCCATCATTATGAAAGTGGTTATTGATTTTTCATGTGATTATTCAATTAGTAGAATATCCATGTGAACAAGTAAATGGCATTATTTCATTTTAGTTATTCCATACTATGTTGAAAGTTCGAGTTTGAAAGGCTTTTGTTTAAGTTATACATTGCCTTAAATGTTTATTCTTATTTATGAAAGTTTCCGCTATATTGTTATCCTTACTGGGCATTTGAGCTCACCCCTTTTCTATGTTTTATTTTTCCCAGGAAGTGAAGAAGTAAATTATGAATGACCTACAGGGATATTATGTGGGGATATGAGTGTGGATTATGGAGACAATATGTTGTTGTAGTAGTTTTTAATTTTATGATGTAATGTAAGACTTATGATTATATCTAGTGTTTACAAGGCTACTAAACCAATCGGTCTTTTGAGATTTGATCTTTCTTGTGATCATGCCAATGTTATGTAATAATGCACCGAATCTGGGTAACTAGGGTCAGGGCGTTACAGTTGGTATCAGAGGAAGTTTAGTACAAACCTTGGAATCTAGATTTAGATAAACTCTGGTTAGAGCAAATAGATTTAAGATGAATTTTGAGGATTAATATAGAAGAACTTCCTAGAATTTTGGTATTGTAGAGATTTTGTGAGTTTTCCGAGCAATACATCCCTGTCAGGATACGAGCAGGTAGAGGCGGCTCTGGCACAGATGTACCTAGGGGTAAAACCCGAAAACACCGCTTTGAGCTAGACTCGAACAGGAACTGGTGCACGACAACGGGCCTTGCTGCACTCTTGGTTACGACACTCCCGTGGGATATTCTTAGGATAACTCTCATTTTCTTTACAAATCATTATGAAGGGTTTATGAGTATATACTTCCTCAAAGGAGACATTTTTATCATTATGTATTATATCTATAAACTATTTAATTTATGTTATGTGTTTTACAAGTTTGGGATTAGGTATTTTTATTCATAAACTAATCTAATGTATGACATTGTTTAGAAATGGCGCCCAGTAGAAGGAATGAGAACTCTAGCAATGCACATGATACAAAGAGAAAGAAGGATCATATATTTTATGGTCTTAAGCCAGAATTTACAAGAGAAATAGTCTCGCATGTATTATCATCATATGAAGAAATAATATCATGTGTTGATAAGATAAGTAAAGAGTTTACTGAGTCCTACGGATTTTAAGGGAAGCAAGAGAAGAAAAGGATGGAAGAGAGAAAGATGGATAAAGGGAAGAGGGAAAAGAATAATTTTCCCATATGTGATAACTGTGGAAAGAAACACCCTGGAACTTTCCTGAAAGGAATGAGAGTTTGTTATAATTGTGGAGGAAAAGGGCACAAAGTACGTGACTGCAAGGGTTAGAAAATGGTTTCAAATGTACAATTCTTAATTTTCAAGGAGTTTGGACACTACGTGAACCTTTCTCCTAGTCATTAGACTATGCCCCAAATGATTCTATTGGATAATAATCAAGTTATGATACTACCACAGATGAAGAGGAATGATTAGAGTTCTTATGTTGATTATGTCAATTGAGTGTTGTATCAACAATGTACTTGTTATGATAATTATGGAGTATATAAGGATTTTACTACAGTACTATTTCATTAAGTACTTGAGATTGTGTCGAACAAATAAAAGTGACTCAATAGAAGGATAAATTTTTGGAAAATATATGGTTGAGAGAATGATAAACCATAATATAGTTCTGATACCGAGGTAGTGATTTTGGAATAATACATGATTGTTTTGGATAAATTATATTGGATATTCTTGACTACCTTGGAACTGATTAATGATTTGTATATTCCATCATTGTTGGGGTTTAAAACATTTTTGGATTGATGAAGTATATCTAACATTCTATATGGAATAAGGGAGCATGAATGTAATCAATAAGGAATATGGTAATTCAGGATGTTTCAGTGTATTAAAAGAATACATGATGAAGGTATTCATATGATATTACAGGGTAAAAAGGATCTACATTATGTTTACCTTCCTTATAAATGTTGGACTGTGAGTTTGGACAGAAGTATTTTGGATAGTTCTAGTTTGGATTATTTTGGATTGCCATAAAAGGACAACCCGGAGGTCGGGCGACAACCCGTCGCATCCGGCAAGGCTGCGAGACTTGAACCCGCAATTGAAGGGCGACAAGGGTGTATCACCTACCAATGGACCATGAGATGTCCTGGATTAAATAATGTAGTTTTTTAAAATATCTGGTAGATGAATTATAAATTCATTTATTTTGGAACCCTGTACGAATAGTATAAATAGAATTTTTTTTTACGTTCTATTATCTTTAAGAGTGAAAGATGAGTTTGTGGTAGAAATTTATTAATGGATAAAACTCTAATTATAAAGTAAGTATATCTCTTTATGATCTTAGCCAATCTCATAAATAAATTCCTCAACATTAATAAAAGGAACTTAGAACAAAAATTTTGTCCTAGATGGTACCTTAAATCATCACTAATTTATGGCTTTGGGATTGTTGGCCTTTTCATAGCCATGTTCTCTACCACTCTCCATCAGATAATTGATGGTTAGATTTCTCTTCCATATCCATATTTTCCTACATGGAACCCTACTATGTGTTATTTTCGGTAATCTTCATACTTTCCACTCTTTATTTTAAATAGAGGCCTCATTAAGTCATTTTTCGATGTGGGATTTCAACTAAGATATTTTGAAACCTGAAAAATGTGTTATCCCAATACCCTATGTTTTGTTGAACCGATGGTATTTCAAATCATCATAGATTGATGAGTTTAAGGACCTAAATTTTATACTTGTTTGTGATTGATGACCTCAATCACTACCTATAAATATTTACGTTTTTCCTCCAATTATATGTCTCTAATTGCCACCAATGTTCTCCTAATCGAGATCATAATTTGGTGGTGACCCTTTCATTTCTCTTTTCATCATATTAAGACTAAATTTTAGTAACCCAATTTACGATGTGGGTTTTCCATAAATATATTTTCTATTTTCAACCTTTTATTTTCGAAGAACAGTTTCAAATTGTGAGGATGCAATTTATTGAAGGAGGGGAGAATGTAACACCCCAAGATTTCATAGTGTGTTATTTCTTCAAAATAATTCAATAACTTGCACTACACGCAACACTGAGTTCAATCACACCATGACTTACCAAAAAAAATCCATTCAAAAGAGGTTATGAATAGTATTAACTAAATTTTAAACTTTATAGAATCCTTATGATTTTAGAATCCATATTATGAGTTTCTTAGACATAATGCAAGAACAGATTCATTTTCAGTATTGCACTTTTATCAACTTTTACTAGTGAATCCTTTTTAAATACAATATTTTATACTTTTTTACTAAATGGGGACATCAAAAAAATTTAAAATGAAACATCCCAAGCTTCCACAATACGCTTTCCTTTGAATAATACAGTAGCATGTGTTGTACGCAACTTCGAGTTCTAACACACCACAACCAATCAAACGAGACGTTATGAATAGTAATACCTACCTTTTAAAATTTTAGAAATTTTATCTCTCAAAATGGACTTCATTTTTGGATTCGGAGTTTCGAATTTATCCTAAGGTGAAATTTTGGTACTTTTCAGATAACTTTCATATTTTGATGAATAGTGAAAATTACTAAATTTTAATTAAAAACAACTTTTTTAATCAAAATAATTAATAATGATAAATTATGAATTTGAGTGGTTTTAAAGTATATTTAAAATATATTTTTACCATTTAATATAATTTTGGTAATTGGACATAATTTTACAATTAAACCGAAAATAAACAAGTGTCAATCTTTTGATAGTTATTATCTCTTAAAAACACGCTTTTTGTTTTGACAACGGGAATTAATTTTAAATTAATTACTGCCACTTCTGTGTTTTGAATTTATAAAAATGGATTCCATATTTGGAATCAGGATGTTCAAATTGTGTAAACAGGTAACTTTTATTTTTAGACATTTTGAATAATTACTGCGGTAAATATTTTATTTACCATGGTTAAGGGTAAATCCGATAAATAAGGGTTAAAAAATAATATTATAATAATACTAAATTACCCTAATACTTGTCCTAGCCTTATTGGTTGATACATGTTCGACCATCTTCATCTTTGGGTCGATTTTGGGACCCCATGGTGTCACTTGTCGGTGATAGGGACACTTTATTTTAATTAAGTTAAAATGAATACAAAAATGACACAAGAATATATCTTTTAGAAAAAATTTTTTTACATAGGGTTATATATGTTGGATTTTAGATTAAAAATATTCATTAGAAATATAAAAAGATTTCATACATAATTATATTTTATTTATAATTTTCAGATATTAAATAATTTAATTTATTTATGACACAATGATGATGTAGTAATTACTATAATAGTGAAAAATCAAAATAATTGATATTATAAATACACAAATAAATATAATATGAAACTTTTAATGAATTACACTAATTTTATAGGATAATATGACATATTAGGATTTATTTAATTAACTTTTTTCTAAGTAATCATTCTGTTATGAGTTTTACAAAAATCAACTATTGAATGGTGTCAAAATTGACATAAAAGAGTTTTTAAAACAAATATTATATTATTAATTGATATTAAATTCCTAAAAATCTAAGGTTCATTAAAGAGACTTATATCATGATAGGTGTATCATTAATGGACCACTTGGGGGTCTCTTGGATGTATATGGTAAGTTTTTTAACCATATAATATAAAAATACAAAGAGACATTGTAAAAGTGAAACTAATTAGCTTAGAGTTAATACTTAAAGATAAGGTTAATATAAGTACCCAAACCTGTCTAAATTCTATTTGTTGAGTTTTTTTCGACCCATCCCCACCTTAACATTTAAATAATCAACTTTGGAGCCATTAGAAACCGAATATGAATTTATTATAAATCAATATTTCTAGCTTTTCCAAAGGTGCCCCTCACCCCTCTTATAAAAGGTCACTCCTCCTTCTCTTTTCTTCACACCATAAAAACATTTTGGTTCTGCCAAACTCTGCCCAAATACTCTCCCAACATCCCTCACTATAACCTAGAGGCATTATTTTGATCCGAAAGCCATCCTAATGAGCCCTTTTGATCAAATCAAAATGGAGAAACCGAAGAAGAGGTAATAATTTCACCACCCTTTTCCAAGTTCCTTTCTTCTCCCACTTCTTCTTCCTTTGTTGTTACCATTGTAAAATAATAACTCCAGTATCATATATATATACTGTGATGTTATTATAAATATGTTACAACCATAATCAGTATTCTATCCACCCTTTGAATAACATGTCACCATATGTGTGTATGTACGACTTACCGTCTCCACGTCGTGGTGTAATTGTTATTCAATATATTATTATTTGGATGGGTATAATAATGATGTGTAACTCATGTAAATAATAAATATAACATGTTAATGATTCTGTATATATGATATACCATCCATTTATATATTATTTTAATATCAAAAGAATGATATTGTCGCTCGTGCGTACGTATGGACTACCGTCTCCACGAACGCGATGAGATTCATTCTCCATCGTATCCATTCAAGTATAATTATCATTTGATGATTTAAAAAATGATGTTTAAGGACTTGATATCATTCTGGATATGAATAATATACAACCTATCCTTTACAAACATGTCTTACATAACAAAACATATAAAAGAAAACAAGTAAGTTAACACCCGAAACAACGATAATACTAAGATATTATTATCAAATCAATATTAAAAGATCATATATGATATCATATTAATGTATATGATTCTTGTATAATTTAATAACAATTATTTCACCATTATACAATAGGTTAGCCTACCCCAACCAAGGAAAAGTACATGGTAAGGGTTATTTAACAATCTCTTCATTATCCGAGGTTGTTTATACCTAATAATCTACTGGGATCTCTTTATCATCCACATCCATGTTTCTTAAAAATGTATTTCAAAACATTTTTACTATTTCCAAGAATATGGGTTAAATTCATTTATACCCGTGTTTGACTTTTTAAAGGAATCTTTCCGTCGTTTTCCAAATAAGGTTCTTTTTATCCTTTTCGACAAAATTAAGGTAAGAATATTTTTTTAACTTATACGGCGGGTGCGGAAATTTTCTGCCATTATAAAATCGTCAAAGATTCCCTTACAAGATTATAAGAATATTTTCAAAAGAAAATGTTTTATTTTATATGGCTCTTAAATGATTTCAAAATAAAAAGAGATATTTCTCTAAAAAGAGTTTTGATTTCATCTATGTCAACATCCTTTGATGGATTTTACGCTTATTTGAAGTTGATTTATTATGATACAAAACTTCTATATTGTATTGAAGGTTTTGTGATATGTTTGATTTTGGATGTGCTATTTTTATACCATTCATAGTTTATGGTGAAAGTATTGAAATTTCTTATGCTAGTTTTAATACGAATGTTTATGTTATGTTTAAACCTTTTCATATGGGAATGCATTGGACTTAATATGTGATGGGTGGAGCCCGCTATAGCTCCTCGATGCATCGGTAGGTCTCATGAGACAAACTAGTGTCTTGGCACAAGGCCTTGGCAAAAATCTTATTTGTAGTCTTGGCACGAGGCCTTGGCTATGTGGTTATGATAGTTTAGCTTTATGCATTCCATCATTATGAAAGTGGTTATGGATTTTTCATGTGATTATTCGATTAGTAGAATATCCATGTGAACAAGTAAATGGAATTATTTCATTTTACTTATGCCATACTATGTTGAAAGTTAGAGTTTGAAAGGCTTTTGTTTTAGTTATACATTGCCTTAAATGTTTATTCTTATTTATGAAAGTTTCCGCTATATTGTTATCCTTACTGGGCATTTGAGCTCACCCCTTTTCTATGTTTTATTTTTCCCAGGAAGTGAAGAAGTAAATTATGAATGACCTGCAGGGATATTATGTGGGGATATGAGTGTGGATTATAGAGACAATATGTTGTTGTAGTAGTTTTTCATTTTATGATGTAATGTAAGACTTATGATTATATCTAGTGTTTCCAAGGCTACTAAACCAATCGGTCTTTTGAGATTTGATCTTTCTTGTGATCATTACAATGTTATGTAATAATGCACCGACTCTGGGTAACTAGGGTCGAGGCGTTACAAGATCCCCCTCAGACTGGAAACAAGCACTAGGGCATGAAAAACAACATAGTAGGAATATTTTTTCCCAAAAAATAAATAAAACTAGTATAAAGAAAATTTAATTAAAAACAGCCTTGATTCATCCATACATTAGATTATCACACCAACCTAGATAAGTAGAAAAAAGAATATATAAAGCAGTATAATATAAAATATATCCTTTGACCTACCTTCAACTCCCTCACAAAAAAAAAGAAATAGTTTCAATTTCTAAAATTTCACATGTATGGAATATATTGATAAAATAAATAATGAAAAATATGTATGATAACTTTGGGTGTTCAATTTGGGAAATGTAAACAAAATTAAACAACCAAGTAAAATCCATGCGACTCCATTTGTCACCATCAAGTCCAGAAATAATAAAATCTCCATGTGAGATCAAGTGTTGAATCAAAATGGGAAACTGATAAAATTGGAAGGCCATACTCACTAGTGTACAATCAACAGACCATAAATAATGATATCGTCAAAGTAGAAATAAAGACAAGAAACTGAAAATACACAATTAAAATTATAATGAATGCCTCTCTAAGATGAAGAATATATAAAACCCTCTTTGGAAACCATAATTTCAATCAAACACCAGATGTTAAATGAGATTTTAGAGAAACTAGAGGCATTCGAGTGGTGTGATTAGAGCTTCGATTCACCGAGGAGGAGCACCGAAAGTTGGAGGATTCCATGGAAAGCTTCTGATATCGAGATGAGTTTGAAAATGGTTAGGGTTTCATAACTATATCAAGACACTTTTATCAGAACTTATACAAAATAACTGATAAAGAGTCTTTTTATCAATTCTTATTACCTAAGCATTCATATAAGAACTCTTTATTAGTGAGTAATAACAAGCACTTTAAGGGTAATAGTAATGGTATCTTGATCAGGAGCGAACAGATGCGATTTTATTCATTTCAATATAGTCTTTTTAGATTAAACATTTTCATTTGAGTATGAGTTTGTTCAGTCTGAAATGGGAGTTTTCCATCAAGGGTGCTCCGAGTTCTTCTCCTAACGGTAATTTTTATTCTCCTTCACTTCGAAAGGATGTAGTTTTATTCACAGAAGCTCTATCAGGTTTTCAAGATCTGGTAAAATCAGATACCACCAATTCATCTTCTATTAAAAAATTATAATATGGTTCATTCTCGGTGGTTTCAGATCTGGATGCTTTAAAAAAACACTTTAATCATTACAAATTCTCTCTTCTAGGAAGAATGATACTCTCCAGGGGGATAATCCTTGGTCGTATGCTGACACCAAGAATTGAATTTCTAGCCTTTGGGGTATAAGTGCATGGAAAATCATACCAATAAGAAAGGGATATTTCCAAATAGTCTTTCAAAATGAAGATGCAATGTGAATGGATTAGTCTGTTGGTAATATCCATCTTAAACCAGGTCTATTTTGAATCTCTAAATGGGACTGTTATTTTGATCCTTTTAATCAAAAGAAGTCCAATTCCCAAATCTGGATCTGGCTTCATGGTCTAAATCTGTGGTATTGGCATTCAAAAATTCTAAATGACCTTCCTTCATGTTTTAGATCCCCTATAAATATGGATCAAAGAATATTGGAAGGGGATTTAGTCCTTTAGGATTTAATTCTAGTGGATGTTAATTTGTCCTCTGAATGGAAAAAGTCTATTTTTCTACTTTCAAGTGACTGTATAATCGAAGTTATGTTTGAGCTTCAAAAAATTCCCCCTTTGTGACTTATTAAATATTGTAGGACATTCCATTGAATCTTGTAGGGTGATCTAAAATAAATTCAGGGTTTCATCAAAAGGAAAATAATTAAAAGATGATATGAATTCTAGAAATAACAAAGGGCCTATTGCTAAGATGATGATTTCTAGCGAGCCCATGAGGAAAGATCCACATTCTTTTCCTCCTGATTTAAGAGTCACCCTAGACATGTCATGGGCAGATATTGCTGAGGAAGAAGAAAATTCTCTTTCTGATCCCTACCCATAAACTCTTCCACTACCATATGGTGGACAAATTTATGAAAGTTCAATTGCTTTAAAAATCTCTTATGGCATAAATGAACAGCTCTATAATATACAATAGAATTTGAAATAGCAATCAATATCCACCTCTATTACTAAGGATATTATAGGTCTTATATTATGTTTGAAATCCCCTTGGTCTTCATTAGGATTCTCGTTAGATCAGAGCTCCCCTCTTGAAAATTTGAATCTATCTAGAAATATATACATTGTTCCTAAAATCATAAAATATCTGACCCTGTATGAATTATCTATAAAAGAGGATATCATTTCCCCTAGAAATTATTCTCCTATAAACATGGACCCCCAGAAATGTTTAAACATTTCTCAGGCTAGTTTTAGTGAATATGGAAATGAAAAGACTAATTTTACTACTATACAAACATAAGAAATAAATGGTCCTAAGGAATCTGAACTTAAAAAAAAGGATTCTTATATTCATGTTTCTCAAACCCTGGGTAAGGATGATTTTAGTTCTAGTCAAGAGTAGTAAAACAAGACAAATGCAGTTGTAGATATCACTAGTCTAATTCAAACCCCTGAGATACCCAAGCAGAAAGAAGGGAGACCACCTAAAATCACTAAAAAAATTAGGGGGATGGGAATAAGATGGGGGCCTATCCCAAATAGAGCTTCAAACGAGGATCCCTTTTAGGAATTTCTAAGTCATGGCTAATAAAGCCACAATTAGGACTCTTAAGATTCATATTAGGATTCACAGACCTGTTGAAATTGGGATTGCAGAGCCTAAAACAGTATTCTCTAATTGTCATTCTAGATTGAACAATAGGGGGTTCAATTTACTGGGTTCGAACAATAGATTTTCAAGGGTCAAAAATCTTTCGGTCTTGGCTCATTCATCTCTTTATGATCCCCTTTCGGTCGGATCAAGCAATCAACATGTTACTTTCTCCTTTTCTGATTTGGGAATCAAGAAGGTGTATTCTTTCATATATTCTATTAATAGTTATTCGCATCGAAGAACTCCTTAAGCTGAAATTGGTTCTCTCAAAAACATTATTAATTATCCATGAATCATTCTTGGGGATTTTAACTTGATTATCAATCTAGATGAAAAAATGATTCCTTTGAACAGTTCTATTTATTCTAGGGAATTCAAGGGTTGTATTGAAAAAAATGAGTTGATTGAAGTGAATCTTGTCAGAATAAAGTTTACTTAGTATTTATGACCCCTCAATGTTATGGTGGATACTAAAATTTACGGGTCTTTTGTTAATGATTTCTCTTTACATTTTTGGGATTCCATTTCATGTATTTTTTTAGTCTTAACTATGATCATCATTATATCATGACGAACCTCTCAAGAAAGGGTAATAAATCTATATTCCCCTTTATATTTAATAAATATTAGGTTTTTCATCATGAATGTGACTTGATTTTTTGTGATGTTTGGGGTTTGGTAGGATGAAAGAGTAATGTCTTTTCTTGTATTTTTAAACTAAAGATCCTCATGGGAAATCTTAAACTTTGGAGTAAGGATAGGTCCAATCATCTTGAAATGGACATTTCAAATCATGAAGCCTCCCTTTGGTCATTCAAGGAATAGTGTACCCATGAAGATTTCTCTAGTGGTGTTTCTTTGGAATCTCAGATGACAATCAAGCTCAATAATTTTCACAATATTAATGATGCTATGAAAAAAGCTTCATTCAAACCTAAATAGATCAAGGATGGGGATATAAATACCATATTATTTTACAACCTTTAAAGAGTTTGTAAAACCTCTAGGCCTTTTACTTTTATTAAGATAGGAGATCAAATCCTAGAAAATAGACCTGATCTTTCTGAGCACATTCCTTATTATTATGAAGATCTCTTTAATGGGTCAACCACTATTTACCCCTACAGAAGGTATTATCCCCAAATTGGTAAATTAAGAGGATAATTCAAGACATATCTCTATTCCTTTGGAACCTGAGATTAAGGCTACAGTTTTCAGCCTTAGGCCAGAAAACTCCTCAGGTCCTGTTGGTTTTAGCAATTTTTTTCAGAATTATTGGGAGATCATTGGTGATAATGTTTGCAACCTTGTTCTTCATGTTTTTAAAAGGAGTCTATCTTCCTCATGGTTTAAATTCTCAATTACTTTCTTTAATTCCCAAGATGAATAATTCCAATGAGATACACTTATTCAGGCCTGTTTCTCTTATCAACACTTTATATAAAGTTATTACAAAGATCCTTTCTAGTATACTTTCTTCCATATCTAATAAAATAATTTCCTCTAATCAATTTGGATTCATTAAAGGATGTTCCTTTAAATATTGTCATGTTATATAATTTGAGTGTTGCAATATTTATAAAATTCTTATTTTAGGGGGGAATATTGCCCTTAAATTAGACATCAAAAAGGCTTTTGATACAACAGATTGGGGTTTTCTATTTAAAATTATATGGATGTTTGGTTTTGAAGAAACTTTTATTAATTGGATCAAGATTATTTTTTCTTCTACTCATATCTCAGTTTTGGTGAATGACCCCCCCAGAGGGATACTTCTCTTGTTGTATAGGAGTTATGAAAGGCGATTCTATTTCTACTATTATTTTTTTTATCTCAGAATATTATCTTAGTAGATTATTTTCCCTAATGGATAAGAATTGAAAGATAAAGGCTATTGGTTCGGGTTGTGGTTACTTTTCTCTTAACCATCTTCTATAGGCTGATGATATTATCCTCTTCAATCAAGGGGATAGAATAAATATCTGAAATATTAAGAAATATCTTCTGCATTATGAGAATGTTTTTAGGAAACAGGTTAGTATGAACAAGTCCTTTGTCTACTTTTTTAGAAATATCTCACATGTTAGGGAATCAAAAATCATCACTGATTTGGGTATTATAGAAGGATTTCATCCTTTTATTTATCTTGGTTTTCCTATGTTCTGGGGTCGACCGAAGGTTTGTTATTTTTCTGGGATTGTTAGTAAGACCAAAATAATCTTGCTACTTGGAATGGAAAATCCATTTTAATGGATGGTTGTGTCTGTTTGGTTAAAGATGTTATTGTTTATAAATTTTTTTATTAAATTATGGTTTAAAAATGTCCTTATTATCTTATCAAATCAATTAATGTGGCCATCAGAAAAATTATTTCAACTGTTAGTATTCCAGAAAGATGATCGGAAATTATGCCTTGTTACACCTATTGCAAACCATTTGATAGGGGGCTTGGTATAAAAAATCTCAGTATTTTAAATCAATCCCTTAAATCTTCCTTTGTTTGCAAACTAGTAAATTAAAACTTAAAATATATTGCGTTCTTGAGGTCTAGATTCCTTATTAAACTCAAAAATGGCAACATAAATTACATGGATTCCTCTGTTTTGTCTTCTTTCAAATCCACATTTTCTTTTATTGATTTTGATGCAAGATATTCTATCTCCTATAATTTTTCTATCATGTATTGGAAATATAATTGGACTGGTGATCCTCTCATTGATTCTATTATCAATAATGATTCAAATTTGGATCTTGATGTTTTTATTAGGGATCAACTTTATAATATTTCTGCAGTTCCTGACCATGTTAAACAGATTTTCAATAATTATTGTTTTTCCTCTGTTAGTGATTTGTGGATCTGGGAACCGCACCCCTCTAGTATTCTCACCACTAAATACTTATACACTAATGAAAATACTATTTTATTGGCATTAGATTTTATTGGGATGTTTAATAGGAGGATCATTCCTCCTTCTTGGCTCAATTTTGTGGGGAGACTAGCCCATGGAAAAGTCCCTACTAACTCTTATTTATTGGTATGTGGTATTTATATATTTTTTGTCAATATAATTTGTCATCAGAATAGTGAGGACATGGATCACCTGTTTCTGAGTTGTGACAGAGTAGCCTCTATGTGGAATGAACTTTATAATATTTTAGAGGTTCAAATGAATAATTTTTATGCTATTCAAGTCATTCGTGAATGTTTGTCCTGGATTTCTTTATCTCTTATTATATTGATCCTTTTTCAGGTTGCTACTTTGTAACTTTTACTCACTCTATGGGTTGTGAGAAATAAGGGACTTCATTATGGAGTTGGCTTCAATCCTTAGGCCTCCCTTAATGGAAAATTTTGAGTTCTGAAAAATGTAAAGCTTCCTCGCAAAGCTTATTATCACAACTTGGTGCGCGATTTTTTAGTTCTTATAAGTATCAAGGTTAAAGGTAATTTTTATCCTTCGTTGGGTACAATAGATGTATTTTGGAATCCTCCTTTTTTCAGTTGGATTAAAACTAATACTGATGGCTCTTCCAGAGGAAATCTGGGTCCTTCGGGTTATGGATTTGTTTTTAGGAACAAAATTGGAGATGTTGTGGGTTGCTCCTTTAGCTTTTATGGTATTGCCTCCTATCATGAGTATGAGATGTTAGGATTCATTTCAGCTCTGGATCTTGCTATGTAAAGGGGTTTGAATAGGATATGTTTTTAGTGTTATTCCAGCAAGGTTTTCCATGCAATCAGTACCTTTTCTACTCATATCCTTTAGAGGCGAATTAATAGATGTATTAATATTTTGGAGTTCCTCTCATCTATTGACTTCATTATTACCCATGTTTTTAGGGAGGGAAATGCTAGGGCTGATAGTCTGGATAATAAAGGAGCAGATGGGGGGAACCTTTCTTGGTCTTATCAAATTATTGAGGATGTCATCCCTATTCTTCAAAGGGATAAATGTATTTTTCCTTCTTTCTAGACTGATTTGACTTCTAGGTTTTGTTTATTTAAGGGGCCCTATTTTATAGAAGGTGCTCATTTTATTCATAAAAAAACTCTTTATTAGTGCTTTTTTAGCTCTGGTAAAGTTATGTATTTATCGGCACTAAAAAAGTTCTAATAAAACCAAGCATCATCTACGCTAAACATATTGAGCTGATAATTTTTTTATCAGCACTTTGTTTGGCACTGATAAAGCATTATTTTTATTAGCGTGAAAAAATGATGATAAAGATGCTT
Organism: Viscum album; assembly: GCA_963277665.1. NCBI lineage: Eukaryota > Viridiplantae > Streptophyta > Magnoliopsida > Santalales > Viscaceae > Viscum > Viscum album. The sequence continues at coordinate 912,116,289 of OY728164.1, read as the reverse complement.
TTATCAGCACTTATTACTTAAGCACTGTTAAAGAATTTACAAATATAATTATAAATAAAAAGTTGAAATATTTATATACAATTAATATATATATATAGTAAATATATTCCCTTTTAAATATATTTAATATAATTTTATAATTATTTATTTATAATTATTTATTTATAAATATTGAAATATTTTTATAAAATAATATTTATATCATTATATATATATATAATTATATATATATATAATAAATATATATAAAAATAAATATATTAAATATACAGATTATTTACGTAAATTTATTATAAATTTAATAATTATTTAAATATATATAATTATTTATTTATAATTATATAAATAATTTGAGAAAAATATTAATTTATTTACAATTATAAATATATAATTGTATAAATATAGTAAATGCATATTTATAGGGATATTTATTTATAAATACTGTTTAACATTATTAATGAATATCTATTTTTAAGTGCACACATATATGCAAAAAATGTGTAAAATTGAATAAATTAAGAATAATTACACTTTCACAATATTGAATAAATGGATTAGTTTTATGTATGTTCCCTATATATAAAAATACATTAATTATGTATATATGAAATCAATGTAACATAGATTTTATCTATGTTAAATTGAAAAGGCAAATGACATTCAATTATATGTTGAGTACTATGCAATAAGTCAATATTTTAAATTTGTATTAAATTTTAATTATAAACCATTATTATGTAAATATATGGCAATTTAATGTAAAGCACATAAATATTCTGTAATATATAAATCATATATATTTATATTAATATATATCTATATAATAAATATATAAAATTTAATGGAATTAATTATCATAATTGTCTAATTAATAAAATGTTTAATATTTAATAATGTATAATAAATTCATTAATTTTTATCAATTATTATTTAATTAATAAAATTTGTAATATTTTTTTAATAAACACATTTATTATTTTTTATTTTTTTAGTTATTTAATTTTATTTATTCGGATCTTTATCAGCACTAAAAATGAAATGATGAAATAAATATTTGTCGAAGTTAAAAATAAATCACTAATAAAGGGTGCCCTTTATCAGCACTAAAAATAAAGCACTAGTAAATGTTACCCTTTATCGGCGCTAAAAAAAGTGGTGATAAAGGATACCCTTTATCAGTGCTAAAAATAATGAACTAATAATGTTTCCTTTATCAGCGAAAAAAACTCTAATAAAATGAAAAATTTATCATCACATTCTTTATCACTGATAAATATTCCATTAATCAATGTTTTTTGTAGCGCTGATAAAGGATGCCCTTTATCAGTGCTAAAAATAATGCACTAATAAATTTCCATTTATCAGTGAAAAAAATCTCCAATAAAATGTAAAATTTATCAGCGCTTTCTCTATCACTGATAAATATTCCATTTATCAATGTTTTTTTTTGTAGCGTAGATAAATACCAGAAATATTAATGGACAGTTTTTTTTAGTGGTATTCACATGTTTGGGATTTGATGATTAAGATAAAATTTGTGTTTTTTGTATTAATAATAAGATTATTTTGGAAATCCAATTACCCTTTTTATAAATTTTTGGATCATAATATTTTAGAAATGTCATAAGGTTACCATTTACGAAATGTTTTATGTTGAACATTCGATGAGGTTTAAATATTATTATATTAAATAACTACAAGAATATTTATGAATATTAGATAACCTATGCTACCCATTTTTTTATAATGATAACTATAGATCCAAGGAATGAATTAACATTATAATATTGATCTTTTTATCCATTTGTGCATTAGGTGTAATGAATTAATCTTTATTTATTAGAGTAAGAGATGAAGTGGAAATTCATCAAGGTACAACCAAAGGATAATATTGTTCTCTAAAAAAGGTGAGAAATAATCTAAGTATTTATTCTCATGGATTTTAATCAACTTTATAAAAAGGATCCTGAAATAAAAAAAATGACCTATTTCATCCTTTTCGATGATATCAATGACCTTTTTCACACCTATTGGATATACGGTTTTTAGGTTGTTATCCTTTTCTAGGTCACCATATTTCTTATGATAAATAACCTCTATCACTCTATTAAATCCTATGGAATTAATATTTTATTCTATATCCAAGTTCTCACTTCCCACCTATGCTCTCCTACTTAGAAACATAGCCATGTGATTATTTTCGATAACCTTTAAACTCCAATTTCTCTCTATTTAGGGGAATGTTTTATTAAATCTTTTTATCATTTGTGGTTTTTTAGAATTGTATTTAAAAATTTCCAACCCTTTATTATTAAGATCAAGTTTAAATTATGAGGATGAAATTTCTTTAAGGTGGGTAGAATATAACACCGTGAAATTTTAAATATGAATATCACATTCGATAACATGAATGATAATCTACACTAAGAATATAATGTAATATAATAGCATGATAATTTACAACATATTTACTATTTTATATAAATTAAATCTATTATATATCTTTCAACTTACAAAATAATGAGTTTTATTATACTATACACAACAATGAATTTCTTCGATAGCTTCTGTTATACGATTAATATTATTAATTAAATTGAAAATGATCTATTATCCATTAAATTGGAGCTTATACATATGATAAAATAGCTTATTAAAATATGCTTTTGAATCCATTTGTTACCAATTAATTAGAAATGAATATAAAAACCAATTGAATATAAAGTAATTATTTTTATAAAAAACTATTTTTTTATTTTCAAAAGGTGTTTTATCATTATAAATTAAATTAATTACAGTTAGTGAATTATATTAATGAAATTTATATATTATATATTGAATATATGCTTTTAAAGCCATCAAATATAATGTTATTAGAATAATATTAGAAAAAAAATCAAATTTCACATATAAAAAGCTGTATTTTTCAAAAGGAATTTTTTGGTGTTTTAATGGTGTAGTTGTTTTAAAACTAAATTTTTAAACTTTTATATATTTTATTTGAAAAAATTAAACATTATTTTTTAAATAGTATTTTCAAAATTATATTAGGGTAAATTTTTGGTATTTTTTGTGATGATTCATTTTTTGATGAATAGTGAAAATACTAAATTTTAATTAAAAACTAACTTTTATTCTAAATTATTTACAATGATTAATCATATTTTGAATTAGTATTAAATTATAAATAGTTAAATTAAAATAAATTAATCCAAATGAGGTCATTGTAAATAATTTCACATTGAAATTGGATATAAAAACATTTGAAACATTTTAATATTTTCACTTTGAACCCCGCCATATCATTACCTCTAGAGAGTTAACTTTAAATTAAATTATTCCACTTATATGATTTTAATTTACAAAAATTAATTTGATATTATGAGTCACACTAATTTATAAGGTCTAATAATTCAATCAAAATTTATTAAAAAATTGATTAGTCAAAATAGTTAAAATTAATTATTGTGATTAAGGTAAAAATGATTCTACTTAGTGGTTAAAATTAGAGTGTAAAATAAAAAAATGACCATAAACTTGTAAAATACCTATTTTATGTAATTATTTACACCATTAAACCTCTATTATATTATTTTTTGTATTTTTTTAATCCTCTTTTTTATGTTAAAACGTGGGTACAGTGAGCATTTAAAAAAAAGGCCAAGTAAGTACTTCCCCCCACATATAACAGGCCACCCCCTCACCCTCTTATTTACACCTATCAAACCACATTGGTTTATCCAATAAATGAGAAAATTTAATCCCATATTCCTTCCTCTAATCCAATAAGACTTATATTAGGGACTAAAACCTACTCATGTAGGCATTAGTGGAAACCTACTGCAGATACCCGAAGAAGAGGTAATGTTTTTCTAAAATCATTTTATTTTATTTACTTCTCCAATTCCTTTAATTATTTTCATAATACTATTATATAATAATCTAAATATGTTAAATATACTGATATTTTTTTTATGATAAGGGTTCAACCAATAAATTTGATCACTTCCATCAAATGGGTTATGAAATCATCATTTGTGTCTACGACAGACTACTACCTCATGAACAAATGTTGTTAATTCTTCCATTAACACCTCCCAAGGTTATGAATAATGATGTAAATATAGTTTATATATGAAATTTATTCTGTACATTTTCTTCTCTAATTATTATTCAACACCTAAATTCATGCTTTCAATTTTGTGGGATTACGATAAAGTCACTCGTGTCTACAATGGACTACCATCTTATGAAGCGATGTGATTCATTCATGATTTATATGGAATTTATTAAGGATAGTTTTAATAATAAATTATATATATATATACAAATATATATCATTTAATAGTATTTCTTTCCAACTGATAATAAAATGAAAACTATGCTCATGCATAGGTACGACCAACTATCACTATGAATGACGTCTTTCATTTCCTATTAATAAATTTTATGGATTACTATAAATAAATATATAATAAATATATATAATATTTAAATCATGGAATAAATTCTGAAGATGATAAATTCATTATCTAATTAATAGGAACAAAAAATTACATGTCAAAACATACTCAAAAACAAGGAAATTAACTCCTAAAAAGAATGAAAATAATGAATGATTATTAATGAATTAGTAATAAGATGTTATAAAAAGATCATATATGATATTATAAGTATTAATATGGTTTTTATAAGGTAATTAATTTTTTTAAAACAATTATATAGTAGTATAATTAACATTCAACCAAAAAGAGGCATGAGGTAAGGGACTTCATCTTACTTTCTATTCATTGAGGATTATAATATTATTTCGCACCTAATTTATTATATATGGGGTATATAGTGACCATTTTACATTTAAAATCATTAATAATTCATATTTAAAGTTATTTTATATTTTAAATTGAATTATTTAATCCAATGGGATTTTAATTGAATTTTACCAAGTGGTAAGGGGTTTTATCTCAATTTACATTCCATTGAAACTTATTTGTTATTATGAACCAATTCACTTTTATATGTTGTGTATATTATCCCTTTGATATAAAATATAATGCATAATTAATTCACCATGTTATTTTATTTTTCAATATGAATTATCACATCTAAGGTAATTTGACTTGAAAATTTCTTAGTGGTAAAAGTTATTTTGAAATCTTAATTCCTTTGGTGATTGTTAAATTTATCTGGAAATAATGTCTTTATTGTAATAATTTTTCATTGAAAATTATAATCCTATTAAATATACATATTATTTTCTAATTTATATGATCATTTCCTAAACCTTATACCATTTTTACAAACAATGCTTACTATGAAAGTTATTTTATCAAGTAGGGAAATATTAATAAATTTTTATCTTTTAATCAATACATATATTTGATCAGTCACATTATTTATGAATTAAATAAATTATATGATAAATGAAAAATGATTTGGATATGAAATATAGGGTTTGGGGATTGGTTTATATAATCCCCTCAATGCATTAATAGTCTAATGAGAAGGATCATTTGTAAAAAGAAGATTGGTTTCTAACCATATAATTATACTATATTGAGGATAGATCTTGTATGTATCTATCTTGAGGATAGATCTTTATAGTTTAGACATCCAAAATTATTCATTCCATAATTTTTTATTTTCTATGTGATCTTTAAATTTTTTAGAATATCCATGGTCATGCTCATGTGATTATTAATATGGGATTATTTGATCATCTTTTTTTCCTTCCAAATGATTCTCTTGTTATTGATTCATTGGCATGTGCTTTAGTTATTTAGCTTTACATAATTATTATTACTTATCTAGTTCATTAAATTTGATGTGTTCTCATTTATTTAGCTTTCCATATCGATCATGCTTATTTATTCATGGAAGCTTCCACTATAATTAACCCTTACTGAAAATTTGAGCCCATCCATATTTTTTTTTCTTTTCCCCAAGATTTAATTAAGTTTAATATGAAATATATGGAGGGATATTCTAGATGGAATAATGATATTTTCAAAAAAAAATTATGTTTTATTTTTTTATTGAAATGTAATGTAAGACTCATGAATGTATCTAGTTTACCATGACAGCTAAACTATCCAGTTATTCGGGATGTGATTCTATGTATCTAATACCAATGTAATGGTAATAACCACAAAATCTAGGATTCTTAGGTTGTTTCATTACATGAACCATTCATATAATGGTTGGTTATATATAAAATTACATTAAACTTTCACATATATGTAATTATAAGTTGTGCATTACGAATCCCCATATGTGTGAAGGTAATTTAGAAGTTACCTTTACACACATGCTCTCTTTAAATGTTGTGTATGATGATCTTTATATATATCCAAGGTTACATAAATTTTGTTTAAACTACATATATGTTTCATTATATGACATTTTGATTTTGATTTTTTAATATTAACCAAAATTAATGATTAAAACATCTAAAAATATCAATGAAAATCGATCTAATACCAATGATGAGTTGTAATTTATCAGTATATAATGTTTTTAATTAGGAATAAATCCCTAAAATATCATGTTCAATATATAAGAAATGAAAATTTTAAATCTATTTAAAAAAATTGAGCATTGAAACATGTCTCAACACCTTATACAATAACAAATTCCATCTTCTCATTCAAAAGAGAATATGTAACGTCCTGGATCCAGAAGTCGCACAACAGGTGCCCTGAACCCAGTTGATCACATGACTTTAAGCGCATTTCCCCAAATTCCAGAGGCTGCTGACTAGCAGTAAGGGTCCAGGTCTGATAGTGGGGAAACTATGCCCTCATTTGTCAAAGTGTAGCACAGTTGAAATGAAATATAACATTCAACAGTGGAAGATAGAAATGAACAACTGATGTAAAAGGGAAACAATAGTCATATATATACCAAGATGTATCATGTCACTAATTCTATTGAAGCAGCCAAAACAGGACACACTGAAATACAATACAACTCAAATTACATGGTAAAACCAAACAAAACAAAGTAGAGTAAATTGAACAAAGCAGTATCGTAAGCCTAAGATCGGTCCCATGCTCTCCTCCTCCTTTGCTACAATCATGTACCTATATAGGGACCCTTTCCCCTATCGACACCTGAAACAATATAGTCTGTTTGGGCCGAAGACATGGCCCAAATAGGGTGTGAGAAATAAATCCCAGTAGGCACCCACCAAAGGCTTGTGACCAAATTTCAGTGAAAATGTGCAATGAAAGTGTGAAAAAATAAATGCAATAAACTAAGCAGTACTCAAAAGTAACTAACTTTACCAGTTATATTTCCATTTTAATAATCATTTAACCATGCCAAGCCTGTTCTTTAACTTGGCAGGTACAATATATGGAAATCACCACAGCGAATGTTCATGATAACACTATCCTCAGACATACAATTCTTACCCTCGGGTAATCAGAATCGAAACCCAGAGGTGTCTTCCTACAGGCATAAAGAATATTTCCCACAGGCATACAAGGTTTCACCCAAAGGCACAAAATCTACTGCCCATGTGCATAGAAACTACTGCCCACAGGCATGAGAAAGGTTTCCCATAGGCTAAACGAACACTACCCTAAGGCTATACAGGTAACCGGGCTGAGTCCACACATAAGCAAGAAATCATATACAATTACTCTCAAGGAAATTTCAAAGTATTCTAAAATTCACAGTATACCCACAGGTATTCTGGACAAACAGCTAAACTGAGGAACACACCCCCAGGGTGGTCCTGGATCCAAGAAGTGATCCCAAATAGCAGTTTTAACTTATCATTATATTATCTATTCAATTTTAGATATCTTTCAGTAAATGCCACATCCATACGACACCCAAAACATGGGTTCATAGCACAACTGTACACAAATTCAACTCAACAGTTGGAAATAAACACCAAACCACCTACCTCAATCACCCCTGATCGATATACGTGAATGACGCCTCCCGAAATTCCCATGCATGACGTAGATCTGGAATAAACACTCACACATTCAACCTCAAATAACTTTCCCTTAGAGAATAATTATTATTAACTACTCAAGGAAAAGGAAGGAATTACTCGTGCGGTTCAAAGGAGATCAACGGTGTAGGAATCATGTTCCCGGTGTGCGGTCGGGAGATCCTCCAAGGTCCGGCTGTCTCTCATGTGCTCCAAACAAACCCACTACCTCCTCTTCCAAATGAGGAGGATACTACCAGTTTTAAGCGAAAAAATAGACTACATGGTGTGTACTCTCTTGTACAGGGACTGCACTTTTCATTTTTTAACTGTTTCTCTGGCGGCTACCTTTCACTGCCGAACAGTTCATCTATCATCATGAGTACATGGCATGTATTCATGAATACACAGCGTGTACTGTCGCTCATCTGGCAGATGCCTCTTCTTTACTATACACATTCTGATTGATTACACAGTGTGTAGATACCTAGTACATGGCTTGTAGTTGGTTTTTACACCCTGCATCGCCGATAGGCCTACACATCCTGTGTACTCATCCCACATGGCCAAAGTACATGGCTTGTGGAAAAGTACATGGCATGTACCCAAAAAAATTTGGATTTTCCCCATTCTCCTTTTTTTTCTCAAAAGCACTTAAGGAAAGTGGAATAGAAGAAACTCGTACCTCAAGAATAATAACCGAGTTCTTACAGAATACTTGGTGAAGACCATTAAAAAGGGTACATATTCTTATTTCCTCTAAGGTATTTTATTGGTCGTTGAATCTATGAATATTTTGTGAGAATACCATAGCTCTATAAGTGGTGATACTTCCTTATGAAGAGTGATAAACAAGATTTTATGAATAATAATGTTTTATCATCATTCCATGAAATCAATGATCACCAAAATATCAGATGAATGTGATCAACTCACAAACACAATTAAGAGACAATATTATCATTATACAGGTGAATCCTAATGGTCAAACATATCTAATGTGTTACTACCCATTTAGTGTAGAATTAATTAAATTATTTAGTGAATAATTGAATATAATAAATGAACTAAACCGTTGGTTCTAGAAAAATGAAACAATGTGGGTGAAGTTGTAGTTCAGACTATATATCTCATTCTATGTAATATATTGTTAATAAAGGAAATTTATTATACCTACATCACATGCATGTATTTAAAGTACACATTCAATGCATGGAGAATTTTTTTATCACCTATATAGGGATTTTAAACTTGTAACCTATAAGGTAATGATGTGACGACATGAATGGTAAACCTATTTGAAAAAATAATAATTAATTACAATCCAAGTTAATTCTTAATTATATAAACTAATAATGAATTTTATTTTAATGATACTCACTCTATAGAGGTTTTAGGGTATCAATTAACTCTTATGGAGGATTTTCTGAAGAAACCTATGCATTTTTTGGGCATAGGCCGGACTATTTACATTGTGCATACCATAGCCCTCAAGGTTTCTAGAAATTACCAAATTGCATCTCATAATGAAAAATTTATCAGACATTCTCAATCAATGTTGGAAACAAATATTTACATAATGTGGTTCCTAAAAATTACTTCTCACTCATTTTTAGTCACACATCGTATTCAATATACAACTATAGGTAGTACGAAGAATCCATAAGAAGTGCAATAACAGTATTGGCCCATTGAAATATCTTAGGCATAATTCCTCACTAGGTTATCCTTGAAATACTCACTTAAAACGCCTCTAGGTTGTCCAAAATTATCAAGTAATTCACCTAGAACCTTTAAAATTGAATGGAATTTCCACTCAACTCATATGATATATAATTAGGTCACCATATCCTTAACCGATCTTATCATCTCACTTAGGCACAAATTACACAAGAGAACAACCATATATCTTCTCAAGAAACTAAGAATAGTTACCTCATTCTCAATCCATTTAATCCATTATTACCATATAAGGGTGTCATCAAATCAATCTATACAAACAAATACACTTTTCTATTAAAACATAACCTCACTAGAAAATTCATGTGATAATGAATCATAATTTAACATGAATATAATACCAATAAGGAATAACCAAGACTCAACAAATCTTTATAAAATATAGAATATCCCACATGAGGTCAACAATACCAAAATAATACACCAAATCCCTTATATATTTCCTTTAAAATAAATAAAATCCTTTTATTAACCATTTTAAAAATGAATTATTCATTACATTTACTCATGTTATTCCCTTGGATAATATGAAATAAAATATCTTTATAAAATACTTCATAATCATTTTGATGTTCAGTTTAAAACCTATCAATGAGAATCATCCCTTTTACCTTGAAATTTAATTTTCAAACCATTTACTTTAAAAATATATCTTTCATCCAAAACCATTTTTAAACAACATTTTAAAAAAGGAATCCTCAATTACATTCGAAATTTAACTCATTCCACTAACAAAACTATAAATAGTTCTCAAAAAATCCATTTGAAAAAGGTTCTACCAATGAACCATTTGGAAATATATACAATCCTTATTCACTATTAGTTCAATATGAGCCTATACTAATTTATATGAAAAAATAATAGATTTCAAATAGCATTCCAACTGAATAATAATAATCTTCACACATGAATATAAAATCACCAAATAATAAGTGTATTATTAATTTAAGGAAAAACTTCTTAAGAATGAATTTTTAAATATATCATAATCTTATATCAACCTTTTTTAAGTCCATGGGAACCATTTTAATTTATAAAAACCAATGAATTAATAAACCAAATATTTAAAACCATAATAACATGATGGAATAATCAATTCTAAAATCATTGGAAAAAAGGATACTAAAACCATAATAAATGGGTCATGATACTCTCTAAAAACCCACTTGGTCCTAGTCTAGAAAAAATCCCCACTTTACTTAACAAAATTTATGTCTAATTAAACAAAATACCACTAATAACTATAAATAAATTCAGATAAAAACATACCTCAATACAAAAAATGAAATGTGGAATGAATAAATCCACCCATGACATCATGCACTATCCACACACCAAATCACCATCCGCAAGGTTGATTCAAACATGCTCTAGTGGAATTATATCCTTGAATCCCTAACTGTGAAAACCAAAATTTGATAATACAATATATGAGAAAAATAGTTATACATAGAAGATATTACATCAAATTTGTTTGATGAATGCGAGAGGTAAAAATGGCACCTGTAAAGACCTTGACCTTAGAAGCCCATAGTCAGTGGTCACTGTATTACAATGGTTCTAGATACAAGTGATCAAATAAAAAATTGCAAAATAGTCTATTGTATTTGTAAACTAGATACATACATGATTACCATATTATATTTGAATACAAAAATTACAATATAATGTTTTTCAATAATATCATTATTCCTTCTAGAAAATTCATGCATATCATTCATAGTACACATCCTGGATTCCTAAGAAAGGAAACAAAATAAGGTGATATCAAATTACCAAAAACAGTCATGTAGGGAATAAAATATCATGAATAAAAATAGCATAATAAATAGGTAATAATCATTATAGATTGGCAAATATCTGAAAAAACATTTCATTTTTATTCTATAAATTGACTATAATGATTAGATAAGGCATAATAAATATGGAAATATAAATAAATGAACATAAATTCCATTTAATCAATAAATTTAGCATGAAATGAATCCTTGGTTAATATAAATGAATTAATATAAAGGGTAATAATAACTAAATTATTAATGTTATACATTCTTAATATTTTGTTTCATGATTTCAAGCATCATGATTCCTTTATTTTCATGAATTTTTTAAAAGTTAATTTAACATATGGGTAGGTATACACCCAAAATCCATTTAAATAAGGATTTACAACTAATTAACCTTATAATAATGCTGATGAATTGGGTGGATATCTATAACTGATCCCCACTTGTAACTATATTTAAAATTCATTCCTCTTATAACAAATAATAAATCTAATTTTATGAATAATATTACTTATCAACAAATTTCTGTATCAAGTAAGGAAATTGGATTAACAATTATTTCCCAATTCAATGATATAAATTTCAATGTAAAACACCATATATATAAATGATATAGATTTTATGTAATAAGCATATAAATGATAAATAATATGAATATTTGGGGGAAATTGAATACCCAATTGTTATATGAAAGTGAATGTTTAAAGGTAATGTTAATGATTAAAAAAATTAATCAATAAAATAGAATGTCAATAATTTTCTTAGTCAAACATATCATAAACCATCCAAGGAATGAATATAGATGGTATCATTACAAAATATCTCTAGCAGAGTCTTTGTAAAATACAGCTTTATTGTCATTCATGAATAAAAATACCATAAAATGACCTTTAAAAACATTATTTTAGAAAATAACCTTTTCACTTGAGAAATAAAATTTTAAAAACAATATATTTCCTGAATATTAGGAAGAAAATTTATTTTAAAATTTTGATTTTTAAATTTTAAATTAAGCTTCAAAAAAAAATGACTGGTCATGATGGAGCATGGTTCTGTTCAAAACATTTATATCAAAGAAAATATTCATATCTCATTTTTATAAGTAAAAAATAAATTACCTAAAAGATGATATGAATATTACTTAATGATAAATTAAAAAATAAATTATGGGTAAAAATTATTTTAAAGAGAATAATAATTTTTTTTTTGAAAATATAGATTTGGAAAAAAATTATTTTCAGCCGAAAAGAGAAATTATGTCAGATTTTATTAAATACATTTTCAAAATATTTTTAAGTAAAGGATAGTGGAAAATGGTTCTATAAAGTATAATCCTCATGAATAACTAAAAGATAATAAAATTAAAGGGTTTTATTATAAAATGATCAAATAATTTCCATCAATGAAAATTCAAGTATAAAAATACCCATTAAAATGAGATTGAACCATAAATTTAATACCACATTGTTAACATTTGAATTTTACACCCCATGAAATGGATAAAAAATGAAACATCAAATACGATTAATATATATATATTCATGATATAACATATAAAAAGTTATTAGATACACCTTATAAAATAAGACATATGTATAACATGACATATGTCCCAAAGAATACGATTTGAGACAAGAAACCCTTACGATGAATATAACATTAAAGTGAAAAGTTATCAAATAATTGATTATTTTTATAAAATGAAAAAATAGGGAGTATATAATAAGATAATAAAAATTCATTACACACATAGTATTTTAATATAAAAGACAATAAAGAAGTAATATAAACTAATGAAAAGAAATTATGTTTTTAAACTCTTTACCACGTGGTAATTTTCAAATCAAATATTGTTAAAATAAAAATTTAAAACTTAAAATACCATGAAATATTAATTATTCATGATAATACATGTAAAAGTGTTATTATATACAATATATCAAATAAATTAGTTTCATAACATTATAATCTTTCTCAATGAAAGGAAATTGAGACAAAATACCTTACCACATGCTTCTTTTTGGTTGAACGCACATTAATCACATATATAATGATTTTAATAATGTTATTAATTTATTAAAAAACTATATTCTTGTTTATATTATCATATATGGACCTATTATGATATTTTACACCCTTCTCTTTAACAATATTTTATAATTATTCCAGTTTCGAGTGTTTATTCTCTTATTTATTCATGCATGTTTTGTCATGAAAGTTATGGTTTTTATGAATAAAATATAGTTAAATAATATCTCAAATTATATTAATTTTATAAATTTTGTATTTAATCATCATATACATTTTTGTAACCATCCTTGACAGATGGACATGAAAAATGAATCACATCACTCATGGAGATGGTAGGTCGTACGTACGTGCATGAGAAGATGTACTTTTTCTTAATGGGTAAAATGGGGAGCAATTGGGCGACATATTAATTTTAAAAAAAAAATAAAATCTCATATATATATATATATCATATATTCATTTATTTTATCCTTATAACCTTCCATGTAAAGCATATGTGAAAAATGAATTATATCTTTTTGTAAGGAGATATTCTGTTGTACACATGAGTGACATAATAATATTTTAAACGGCTTGTAAAGTAAGAATTTATATGTGATGTTATAATTCCAATAGTAAAATTATATCATAAATATTTTATTTTTGTATTAATTCCATTATTATATCCATATGATATAGGTGTTGATGGAAAATGAGTTACATCTATTCGTAAGATCGTAGTTAGCTGTACATACAATCAGTGATTTTGTTTCCCTTTTGATTAAAGTGGAGATTAATTAATATTTTTTCATAATCATAATACCATATATGTATATGGTTGATATTGGTATTATTACATTCGAAATTTTAAGATATAATTGGAGGATTAAAAGCATAAAAAAGAAAGAAAGAGATTTGTTGAGGCTATTACCTTATCATGGAGAAACCACCTTCAGATATCCAATTAAAGACCTTAGGGTTAGTATTATTGGAATAAATAAATATCTATAATGTTTCTATGTATGTTTTGTATGCAATTTTATGGGTATTTTTCAAGGAAAATGGCTTATTAGGTGTGAGGAAGTGATTGGAAGAAGATCCCTTTTATAAATGAGTAGTGGAATTACTGTAACTACCCAAAAATATTAAATAATGGGAAGTAACTCTCACCAAAAGTTTCTCAAAAATTGATAAAAAAGTTTAGTAGAGGGAAGATATGGTTGATACACATCTCCAACACCCAAAACAACAATTGTTTTTAACTTTTTATTCCTTATCCTTTAAGATTCGTCACTTGCACCAATTGATTTTTCACTACGGTTATTAGTTATTCTACATTATTAATTTATCCTTTAAACCTAAAAAATTAGTCTTATTAGATTATTTAGGCCCAGTAGATCAAAATATTAAATCTAATGTATCGAATAAAAATACTATGTTTTTTGAAAATAAATTTTATCATAAGTGTAAAACCTTTATTTTAACCTTAGTCGTAGTAACAATGTTTTTTAACCTTTAGGGGTCAATACAATACTAATAAAAGAACAATTGATCCATGAATGGACCGTAGTTTAATTTTATAAAATTTAAAAATATTATGAAATGAAATAATATTTTTATATATTTAAAATAAATTAATAAAATATTATTTATTATAAAATAACAGTAATATAAATTTTTATACTATTAATTTCATTCGACTTTAAATACATCAATACAGTGATGGGATTTTAATAAATTATTTTAAAACTTGTATATAATTATATAGTTATCTAAAAAATTCATGGAACACAAAAATTTAATATATTAATTTAAATATTTCTAGAATTATTTCTTCAAATTTAAGTTAATTATATAATTGATTCATCTATATTTCATAAGAATTTAAGATTATTACATAATTATTAAAAATCTTAAATAAATAACTCCTATGAAAATAATATCATTTATCTCAAAAAATAACAATTAGTATTCATTTAAAACCTCATTTTGTCTCTATTTGATTACATAATAGAAAATTTAGTTCAGGACTGTGACATTTAGTCGTTTTCTTTATTAGAACAATTATACAGGTCCTTTTAGTGAAATTTTTTCCAAAAAACACATAAATATAGAGTTTAATGTGATAATTTTCTAACTATTTATCAAAAATATTAATTAGGTAAGTTAAACCCCTTATCTTTTTAGTTTATCCCCACGATAAACTCTTTTCAAACATAACTGTGTCAATTAATTTTCACTATTTTTAATGTTCATCAAGACCAAAAATTATTTTGAAGTTATTATATAATAAAAATTATTATGATACAAAATATTTAATCCATTTTTTTAAATTAAATTTATAAAATTTACAAGATGTAATTTAAAATGAAACCCACAGACGTGATGAAAATGAGGTTTTCTAAAGAGAAAATTATCATAAGTATAGAAAATTTTAATATCAAATATTTTTATGAAATTGAATAAAATAAAAAAATGGTATTTATAATAATATAATTTAACTAATATTTCTTTTAATGTAATTTTAAATCAAAAAGAAACTAGTAAATTCTTTATATTAAAGGGCAGTTTTAAATAAATACTAGTATTTTTCACTATTAATCGAAAAATTATTCTTTTTCGAAAATTATCAAAAATTGAATAGAAGATAATTATGAAATTATAATTTAAAAAATTAATTTCTTTTTAAAAAAAAATATTTTCTAAAATTTGAAAAAATTAATTTTAAAATATGTTCACAAAGTGAACTCAAACTAGCTTTTATAATGAAATACAATTTTCAGAAAAGATTTTTTTTCTTTGAAATTATTCTTATTTTACAAATAATCAATAGATATCCTTTGAAATATTTTATGCAGAAAAAACATATAATTTTATTAATTTATTTATTATTAATAATTCCCTATAATTAAATAGATAGTTTATAACGGTATTGTATTTTACGGTTCTCTTAAACTCGAGGTTACATGTTATATAATTTATCGAACACAATGAAATTATTTTAAAGTCTTAAGGTTATATGTAATAAAAGATATAAACTAGATTAAATTTACTTAAAATAAATATTCAATAAAATCTAAGGTTGTTACATTCTCCTTACCTTCAATAAACTTCACCCTCCCAATTTTATCATGCACATTAAAATCAAGGGTTTGAAATGTGAGAACTTTTTTTTGGAAAAACTTGATTGTAAAAAGTTTTTACAAAAATACTATTAATAGAGGGAAAGGGAAATACATAGATTATATAGAATAATATATAACTAGGATTCCAATTAGTAGAGCATTGGTGGGAAGTGAAAATATGGACATGGAAGAAAATTGTAAAAATTATGAAGAGTAAGAGATCCTTGATAAAATCAAAGTTAATGATCATGAAAAAACAAACAACCACAAAACAGTAAAATTGTGATCCTTTAACTGAACATTTATTCTACAGATATGAAGGTAAGAGAGTGTCATTTTTATTTCAATATCCTATTCCCGATGTTTATGAATTCTTTTATAGTTTTAAAACATAAGAAAATATACTTACATGAAAACTTTCTATTTCATAAGAACAATTTCATCCTTTGGTTGTGATTTGATCAATTTTCACATCATTTTTTACAATATGAAATTATCATTCTATATTATTTTTATACCTATGGAACTAAAATTAACATTTAACAAATCGTAATATCCATAAAAATGTGGCAAGTATTTTCATTATTCTCAAAATATTTACCAAAACTAAAATGATCATCACATGTAATCTAATATAATAAATTAATTTATAAATGTATAAAGTAACACCAAATGTTCAACTTAATGGTTATCTATCAGATTTTGTAAAAAAAACTTCATACTAACAAAGATATGACGTTGGCCATTGGTAGGCACCACACCCTTTTCACCCTTCAGTTGTGGTTTCAATCCTCATGGCCTTTCCTAATGATATGGGTTTTCACACGACATAAAGATTTTTAATTTTCCAAAACTATAATAATATAGTTCCTATAATGTTCCCAAAAATATGATGATCATACTCAAAAATAAATTTAATCATAAAATAAATTTTTAACCATTAATGTTTTTAATACATATCTTTTTCACCCAAAATAAAATATTCTAGACTTTTATTACCTTAAAAACAATAATCATATTGACCCTATAGGTTATCAAAAACATTAAACTTGTGTACAAAAAAAGATTCATTTCTCAAATAACCAGTTCATTAAATCCAAAGTATTACACAAGAGTTACAAATACCTCAAACATCTGTTGAAGCTAAATAAATTTCTTTAATGTACTTCCATCATATAAAACCTAAGAAGGGTATCTCTACCATTAAAATTATAAACAAACATAGACATATTAACCCATGATGGTGCCTAAAAATATTAAATTGTCCTCATATAAATCAAAAACAAAGTTTATTTGGGGATATATATATTTTCAAATCCATCATAATGGGTTGTAAGGAAAATATGAATTATCTAAATCATATCCCCCTTGAGTGACATAAAAGGCATGTAGTAAAGCTCATTGTTTCACAGTAAGTGATGATCTAGTCAAATCCCAATGTTCCCTTTTTAGAGTTATTATCCCTAAGCACAACGATTCCAGAACCAAGACTTCTTATATCATCCATATAGGGTTATATTTCTAATAAAACCACAAAAAGTTTTTCTCACCAAAACATTAGGATATTCAAATATAATTATCCTCAAAGTGTATCATAAGGTTACATTTCTGAATCTATATTTTTCTAAATTTAGTTCTATAGGATTCTACTGAAATTTCCCTAATGTCAACTATAATGATCCCAACCTTAACATCCTAGAGTGGGTGTTTAATTTATTACATTATTTCTAGATACAAGCATTTACATTTCAAAGGTATGAATAGTTTATTAGTTATGGTTAACTAAATATATAATTGATTCCCATATTAAATTTTAATACAAAGATTAAAACATAATTTTTTTTGAGAATAACATTTTCCCTCTAGAATTCCCTTTAATATCATTCATAGAACACTTACTGGACTTCTAGTAATAAAACAAATAATGGTGAGATCAAATTCTTAGTAACAGTTACATAAAGTAAAATCTATCATGAATAAATAAGTCATATTCAATAAGCCATAATCAATAAGTAATAGTAAAAATGGAATAATAAATATATAAACACACATTACATTTAATAAATAACTTGTCTATCATGATTATATAAGGCATAATCAATGTGGTAAGGTAAGTAACTAAAAAAACATGGAATTTAATCAATAACATGAGCATAAAACGAAGCAATGGGTAATATCATTGAAATAATCTAATGGAATATAAAAAAAATCTTAGTGAAGGAAATTAATAAAATTGGATGTTGTGATCTCATGCATCATGATTCCATTACCATCAAGACCTTGTGAAAATGTGGTTTAACTGATCGGTAGGTATACACTAGAAACCCATTTAAATACGACTTTCTGGCTGATTTATCTCATTAGACAACCATTGAATTGGGGGGGGGGAGTTATCTATAACAATGACCTAATTGTAACTACATGTACAAGGAATTTTTCATATATCAAATGATATTTTTAATTCGTGAAAAACAATCATTTTCAAAAACATTCCACATCGAGTAAGGAATATGGATTAATAATAATATCCCCAATCAATCATATATCATTGAAAGTAAAATATTGTACATAAAAATGATATAGCTCTTATCTAATAAGAATATACATGATAAATAATATGGATATTTAGGGGATTTTTAATGTCCAATTATTACAAGAAAGTGAAAATTTGAAAATAAATTTAAGGATTGCAAAAAATAAATCAGGAAAGAGATTATTAAAACTTTCCGTAGGAAAACACAATATAAACCACCCAAAAAATAATATTGATGTTATAATTACAAAATATATTGAGTGAGGTATATGAAAAAAAGGGTTGTTATCATTGATGAATATAAATACCATTAAAATAACTTTAAAAAAATCAAGAAAAAAATAACCATTTCACATTGAAAATCAATTTTTAAAAATATAAAAATTCAAAAATTTTAAAAAAAATTATTTAAAAAAATTATTTTAATATTTTAATTTAAGCTTAAAATACATGTGTGGTTATGATGGAGGAAGTTTCTTTTGATGAATTTTTTAAAAAAAAAACAATAATTCTTTTCATATTTTTATACGAAAATTAAAAAAAGTATCTTATTTAGAAAATGATAGGAAGATTCATTTTAAATCATTTTGTTAAAATAAAATTGTGTGTAAAAATGACTTTAAAAATCTTATAAAAGCGTTTTTGAAACCATTTTTGAAAACATTTTTCGAAAACATGGATTTGAAAGAATGAAAATTTTTGGCCGAGGAGAGAAATAAAGCCATATTTTATTAAATACATTTTATCAATAATTTTAATCACCAAAGAGAGAAACATGGCATTTTTACTTAAAAAATCCAGAATAATTATATTCGAATAAAATTAAATGGGTTTATAATACAATTATCAAATAATTTCCTTTATTGGATATTAAATTATAAATAATTTTTATTAAGATGATTTTTAATGAAAAATCACTTATCAGTTTAATAACTTTTGAATCATAGACCTGTTATAAAGAATAACATAAACTGAAACATTAAAAAATGAATATAGAGAGATTCATGATATAATTTATCAAATTGTTTTTAGATAAACATCATAAAAGATAATAGGTGAATAACATGACATATATCCCAAAGAAGACAATTTGAGGGAAACAAACATTACATTGATCATAACGTTGAGGTGAGAATTAATCAATGAATCAATCTTGTATCTAAAATGTAATTCAATATAAAACAATTGATAATAAAGCAAAATATAATAAAAATTCATTACCCACATCATCTATGAATATCTAAGACAACTAGGAATTAAAATAACACATTGAAAATATAATGTTTGATGAAAATGTTTACCACCTAGTGATTTTCAAGTAAAATCCCCTTTGTTGAAATAATTAAAATTGAAACATAAAATTACTATAAGTATTAGTTATTCATGATATAAAATTTAAAATCGTAATTATATTCACAATATCAAATATATGAGGTTAATAATATTATTATATGTTTCAAGGAAAGGAAATTAAGACAAAACCCTTGCCTTATACTTCATTTTGGTTGAACATGATTCAACCTTATATATAATGATTTTAATCATTTTATTATTTTATACCAAAACCATATTCATTTTTATAATATAATATATAATCTAATTATAACATCTTAAAACCCTTTCATAAATATTATTTTATTATTGTTGTTGATTTGGGTATTAATTGTCTTGTTTCATTATACATGTTTTGTCATTTAAGTTACAGTTCTTTTGTATATGATATAGTTACCTTATCTACATAATTATATAAGTGTTATAACTATAATTTTTAAATATTATATACATTTAAAACTATTATTTAAAGTTTTACATAGAAAATGAATCACATCATTTCACGGAGATGATAGGTCATATGTACACACCAGTGATAATATCATTTCATAATGGGTGATAGGATTTAGAATTGGGTGATATATAATTTTCCAAAATCAATATTATTTAATATTTCCAAAAGGTTTAGGACTTACTAGAACCTGAATCTAAGATGTTTTCTTAAAATAAAATATAGATAAAATAAGTTATAAACATGCTTTACAAAGGTGGGTATAAATCTCACCACCAAAATCAATTGTACCATATTAGAAAAATAATATGGTAATAAAAGGACCAGTTGAAACCGACTTCTAGAATTTATCATTTAGAATGTGCATCAGCAACCTATTTAACCTCTCTATAGGAATGAGTAACAACAATAGAAATAAAATCATCAAGATGCAGACAATCAATACAAGGTGAGAGCATCCTCCATGGTACATTCCATGAACGCTTTTTAAGAAGGTGTATGTCCAGAGAATAATATGATTCTAGCCATAAAGCATACCAACCATAATGAACAACATACCTGATCGCTTTTATCATTCCCCATAACTCATCCTCAATCCCAAAACCATTTCCAATGAAATGATAGAAGCATCCTTTAACGATACCTCGATGAGTGAGAAAGATGCCACCATAACCAGTTGTCCCTGGTGCACCCGATCCAGCCTCATCAACATTGAATTTCAACCATCTTGGAATTGGAAGTATCCACTGAATGAATTTAAGCACATATGGATTCTTTTCCTAGATCATTTCCCACATTCCTTGTATATGAAATCATATTAACACCCACTACTTGTACAAGAGAATAAATTTGATTTCTACATGATGTTATGTATATAGAGAGTAACAAATCTTTAATGGACTAGAAGAAAAAACTGCATTCAAACAGGCCTTTAAAATAGGTCCATAACCTATGAGTGAACCTAAAACAACCAAATATGTGCAAAAAATAATCATGAACATTCTACCACAGGAAGAAAACTGATGATAAATGAAATCCTAGACACTAGAAGAGGATTTGAATAGGTAGGTGTTGCTTCCAAATTTTCCAGATCAATAACAAATTAGTAGGGGGAAAAATTATTCCTAAAACCAAGAATCTTCCATAGGAATATGAAGAGGAAACATATCACAAATTCCTAGATTGTATTGTAAATCTGAAATACTAGCATCCCTCTAAGATAGTGGAATGGAAAGATCAACAATAATTGGTCGAGAAACCATAGAGTTGGACACAAATTAAATCGGGAATTATTGAAAACCACCCATTTAGAACATCCCATAATAACACAATAGGTCTTCTTAATAGATGGATAAACTGAAAAGGATAATTAAAATGCATAACCTTTATGTAATTTATTGAAAAATATTGTGACATGAAATTCCAAAGAGAAATTAGACGTGGAAAGAATCTACCGTGTGAATTTTTTAATCAAAGTGCCTTTGAAAATATTAATATCATTAACTCCCATTCCTCAATTATCCACAAGATTGACACATTCATTCCAAGAAACATTTACCAGCTTACTTTCATTAATCCACCCAATCAAGATAAAGTTGTGAATCTTATAATATAAATCCTTATCAAGTGCCTTGCGCCATCTATAGAGTGAAAAAGAGTAAAAAAAGTTGAGGTAATAATATAATTGACTAGAAAAATCAATCCAACATGAGACATGGTCTTTCCATTCCGAGTTTCCAACTGATTGAAAATTTTAAGAGCAATACTCCCTAGATAGAATCTTTTCACTCTACCCTAAAAGAGTGGAACAACACGGTAAATAAATGGCAAGGAACCCTTCATCACACCCAATCATTGAGAAACCCTATTATATTTAGAAATACTCACTCCACTTCCAAACATAATAGAAGTCTTATTCCAACTGATATCTTACCTTGTAACCTCTTCATAATGAGAAAAAATGCCCTTTATATAAGATATGGTAACACATTTATCTCTACCAAAGAGAAAAAATTTCATTAGCATAACGAAAATGTGATGGTGAAAAAAAATCTCTCCTAACCCCCGTCCATAGATAATTCCAAGTACTAACAATATCAGTGAGACATAGACTCAGATAGTACCCATCTATAGAAAATAAGAGTCCAGATAATGGATCACCCTTTCTAACACCTCGTGAGAACTAGAAAAACCCCCTTTGATACCCATTAACTAGATTAGAGATCCTATAACTGCTCATTATAGAACTAATCAATACAATGAATCTATTTGGAAATCCATGAATTTTCAAAATGGAAAAAAATGAAAATCTGTTTGATTGTGTCAAAGGCATTCGAAATATCAATTTTCAATGCCATATTCCCATACTTTCTCTTCCTCTTCGTGATATTAAAACATTCAAAAACACTAAAAATGCAATTTTGAGTGTTCCTTCCTAAAAGAATCCCCAACTGATTTGCATAAATAAATCCCTTAGCAATATCACCCAACCGGTGAGCCATGATTTTTCCAATAAAATTTGGTATAGAATCCAAAAATAGTAACAGGCTAGAAATCATTTATGTTAAGAGAATTCTATTTCATTGGGATCAATGCAATGAAATTCGAATTAACCATACAATGAATTTATGAGTGAATAAAGAAATATATCACATCATTTATTACCTCAATATGAAGTATGTTCCAATAAAACATGAATAATTTATGGGTGAATCTATATAGACCAGTTGTACCATACATATTCAAAGAAAAGAGAGCTGCATGAATCTCCTTTACACTAGGGACTTCAACTGACCTTCGATTCTAAAGATCATAAATACTTGTATTATTGTAGTCGAGAATTTTCCCAGTATTATCCTCCCCATTCTCTGAGTAAAGATCCTCAAAATGATAAGTCACGATATTCAAAATATCATTCACAGAACTAAACATGCTACAATTGATTTGCAGTGCACTGAGACTCTTTCATTCTTTTTTATCCTTATTGATGCAATGAAGGAAAAATTAATTCCCATCTCCTTCTCTCATCCATCTAACATTGTATTGATTGTGAGAAACATTATCCTTTAAGGTGTGGAGTTTATTAATTTTGGAGACAACTTGTATCTCTTCTTGAGAAGGAGCATCCTAAGGCATGTTGTTTTGTTGACAAGAAATAAAATAAGATTCAGCATCCTTAATGTCACTTTTCACATTATAAAAGGATTTTCACTCCATTATTTGAGTGTGGTCTTAACATTGTTCAATTATCAAGTTAAAATATTTAGTGGAATTCCCATAACAATAATCTTCTATTTATATGAATCAATTTCTCTACATCCTAGCACAATAAGCCATGCATTGATAAACCAAAAAGGAATAGGGGATGACCTTGATTTATTAACACATTGATCAAATAAATGAGAAGTGCGATCAAAATTAAATCTTGGAAGGGTAACTCCCAAAATATCAACTGTATAATTCTATTAATCAACTTGCACAAAGCACCTATAAAGTCTACTTACATTCCAAGCATTTGAATTAAATATTATCCCTATATAATCAGCTCCAAATATATGGAATTTGATCTGGACATAATTATCAATACAAGAAGAAAAATCATTAGATAAGATTCTATAGAAATGAATACTTTTTTTTCATCTGGCCTCAAAAATAAATTTAAATAACCAATCAACATCCAACTGCTAGAAATATTCCCTAAGATAGATTCCAGATGACTCCAATAATCCCTTCGTCTTGTATAAGAATTGAAGGAATACAAAAAAAGTCACAGAGAGGGTAACACTTCTAATGTAGCATGAATTGGTAACTGAATGATGATCATTATGGATGTAATTATTGATAACACCATCATTCTTGATAACCCAAAAGTACTCTATATCATCATAAAATTTATTATTAGGAACAAATTAATAACCTAATGATTTCTATTTGAAAGTCGTCTAGTTCTCAAAATTCAACATTGGTTTTTCAATGCCAATCAAAAGAGGTTTATTGGTCATAAAAAATTACCTTAAGGGTTTTGACCATGGGAGTATTCCCATGCCCTTGGTTGTTCTATAAGATGATCTTCATTGATTAGAAGTCATGATATGAGTACTAGGCCCATCATAAAAATGTTTCTTGCCTTCCTAAGAAGAAACAATTACCCTATCTTTTTCACCCATGGAATCAAAATAATCAGTAGATAAGGGACCACACATGTACTATTTAGATGGGGAATAATTCTTGTTAACCCCAGTAGAAACTTCAGAGTTGATGGGATTGAAACTATTTACTGATTCAATAGGGGTCAAAAGAGATGTTGGTAATCTCCTCCTTGAATACATGGACGAATGCACTTGAGATAATTCACCAGTGTTCTGAACATCATCCTCCAACAGTGGAAGGGTAGCCTACACAAAAGAGCCGCCATAATTTTAAGATAACACATGCATGGAAAGACTAGAGACAAATTTCTCTGGCACTGCAAGCATGATTTGTCTGGGTTCAATCATAGAGGCAGAATCTTTAAACTGTTCAGATTCAGTTGAAACCACTACTGAAACTGGATCTATGACCGTTGATGATGGGTAAATGACCAGTTTTACTAAAACATAAATAACCTTCCTAGAAGAATCAACCTGTACCCATACAGTAGCACCAACACAGGTGCTGAAACTACCATCAATGATGTGGAAACAATGTCCTGTGAAGCAACACAATCTGCACCCACAATGGGAGTTGTAACAACAGGCTATCCAGATGCACCATGGCCAGAGTTGACAATAGGTAACCCTATAGCATTTCCCACCAGCTCAGTTTCAATAGGATAAGTTGTAGTGGGATTCCCAGTGACCTCAGTAGTAATAAAAATAATATTAAAATCACAATAATAACTCCCTACATGGGACTCCTTCACCACATCTAGAGTATGAGAAACCATACCTCCCTCATTTTGAATGGACCACCTTAGAAGGGCCAAGTACAGAAAGAGCATGCCCTTTATCATGATGCCTCCTATAACTGTAATTGTCCTAGTCGCTGGCATTGAAAACCATACATGATTTGTTTCTAATACAATCAGAAACCATATTCCCAAAAAATGACAATTAGCACAAAATTTTGGATTCCTCTCATAGAAAATATCAAGATTCATATCATCATTCTTAATGTTCAAAGCCACTTCTTCAATAAGGGTTTAATCCATATTAACCTCAACTAAAATCTTTATATAATTCCCCAAGGATGGATTGTCCATATTTCTGTAATGCCTTATATGATTCTCAATAGATGAGGCAATATCCAATATAATTTTCGGCTGCCTATAAGTCCAATTGAGTTTGCAAACTCAGATCCAAACATGGGAATATGTATTTCTGACAGTATTAAGATAAAATCTGGGGTCCTATTCCCAAATTCTTTGGAATCTAGGTTTTAGCGTAATTTATTCAAGACATTAGGCATAACTTTTACATTCATCTGAGAGAAACACAATGTGATAGAACCCATGACCAATCGCTGTCATCTTCCAATCAATGAAACCCAAAATCTCAGAAATCTTATGAACGAGATCCTTGAATTTCAAGGGGTTTTCTCCTTTAGGAATCACAAAATTTTCTATGATTGAGAATTCACAATGCATCACCCTCTCTTCCACAACATCATTATATGTGGATATATGCGCAAAATGACAATTCCTAACAAATCATCCCATAGGAGAAGAATATTAATCTAAGAAGGAAATACTCCCCACAGTCTTAATGATATCCACAATGGTTTTGAAATATCTAGATTCATCATTAGGATCTGATATAACAACCTTTATCTTTTCACAAATCCATAACATATCTTGATGGACAATAAGATCAAGATCATCAAACACAACATCCATAGATTTATGCCTTCGATCATAAAAATTAAGTCGATTGTATGATTTTGGGTTTTCACCCTTCTCCCCACCTTTCTACGCCATCATTTATCAATATCACATATATTAATTAAATTTTTCATTATTAACTTATATGTAAAGTGTAACTGTAAAACAAATCACATCGCTTCGTGAGGTAGTAGCCTGTTGTACACACGAGCGATGTTATCGTATTTGAAAAAAATAATGAATAATAAGTTGATATGTGGCATAATATAATAAAATAATTATGATTATATCATAAATATTATATTTGTACATTAAATTCATCATTATGTCAACCTTGAGTAGTGTTGATTGAAAATGAGTTACAACTATTCATGAAGTGGTAGTCCGGTGTAGACACAATCTACGATTTTCATTCCCATTTGAAGGAAGAGTATATGAATAAATATTATTGACTCAATGGTATTTACTGGTATTATTATATATGAAATATTAATAAATAATTTAAAATTTTAAAATAATAAAGAAAAACAATGTGCTTCATTTAGAAGATAACATTTTATTAGGTAAATCTCCTTTGGATATCCTCTTATAGACCCTATAGTTGGTCTTCTGGGAATACCAAAATATCTAGAATTTAGAAAATGACATTGGTGAGGGATTGATTTCGGGTATTATTAATCAAAATGGAATATGAGGTGCGAATAATTGAGGGTTCGAGGTTCCCCTTTATAATTGGGGTGTATATGATTTTTTGTAATACCCAAAACTATTCAGTAATGGGAAGTCAACTTCACCAAAAGTGCCACTAATATTTGAAAATAATATAGTGGAGGGAATATATGGTCGATCCACACATCCACCATGAATAAAATGTTTTATAAATTTTATTATTTAGAATTTAATTTTATGCACTTTTATCTTTTTAGTTTTCACTATGGTAATTAGTTTGTCTACCTTGGTAATTTATCTTTTAAGCTGAAAAATAAAATGAGAGTTATTGGATAATTAATAAACACTAGTTATAAATTTTAAGTCCAATATATTAAATATTTATCCTATGTTTTTTGAAAATTAATTTTAACACTAACCCACATAGTTTGCAAAAACTTCTTTTTAACCTTAACCATAATAATGAAGTTGTTTACACATTAGGGGTGAATATGTTCACTATAAAAAAATAATTAGTCCATTAATACATCATATATGATAATTATAATATTTTAAAATCATATTTTACAAGAAAATATTTATTTTTTATTTTTAAATCATTTAATAAAATATTATTTATTATAAAATGATATTAATGTCAATTTTGACACAATTCATTTATATAGACTTTAAAATTTTTAACAAAATGATAGAATTTTAATATAGTATTTTAAAACATGTATAACATGATATAATAATTTTCAAATTTCATACAACAATAAAATTCACTAAATTTATATTAATTTTAATATTTTGAGAGTCATTTTTTCTATCAATTAAATAATTACTATATTGATGTTTTATAAGAATTTAAAATGTTATATAAATATTAAAATTTTAAAATAAATTAATTTCATAAAAATAATTTCATTTCCTTAAAAATTATATTCAATATTTATTTATAAATTTTATTTTTTCTTGTGTGAATACATAATTGATATTTAAATAGAAGAGAGTAATTTTTTTTCTTTAATTAGATTATTATAAAGGTTAATTTTCATGATAACATGCCCCCAAAAATATATAAAAATATATCCTAATGTGATAAGTGTTCCAATAATTCAAAACAATTGAAATTTCACATGTTTTAAGTTATTTTTAACTCCTATATTTTAAGATTAACCCCATGGTAAAGTCATTTCAGCCTTCACTATAGTAATTCATTTTTATTATTTTTACTGATAATTTTTTAAAAAATATTTTTCCTTATTATATAATATTAATTATTATGATTATAAATATCGAATCCATTTTTTGAAATTATATTTAATGAATTGTAAAAATGTGATTTAAAATTAAACCTGCAGGCATGGGAAAAAATGGGTTTCCTAATAGAAAATTTTCATAAGTACCAAAAATATTAATATAAATTTTAAATATAAAATTTATTGAAATGACTTAAAACGAATTTATCATAATATTATTTTAAAAAAACTATTTTTTAATCAATATTATGTCAAAACAGAACTATAAAATTATTTAAATGAAAAGGATGTTTTTAATAAAAAATCATATTTTTCACCATTCATCAAAAAAATGTTTCTAGAGAAATCTAAAAAATTCATTCTATGATAATTTTGACATTATTATTTCATAAATAATGTTATTTTCTTAAAATTTAATTTCCAAAAATTTTTAGAATTTATTATTAATGTATGATCCCAATGTGAAATGAAACCATCTTTTAGAAAAAAAATGTTTTTTGAAAACATTTATTTTTTCATTCAAATGATTCATATTTTATTTCGAATAAATAGATATTTATTGATTTTATTTAATGCATGTTTAAACTATATAATTTTCATATTTTGGTTATTACTATTCATATCTTCCAATTTTATGGCTACGTTATAATGATATACTATTTCATGGTTCCCTTCAAGTCAATGTTTTATGTTATATATGCTATAAAACATAATTATTTTATTTGAATATATCGAGGTTTCCTAGAATAAAAACTATTAAAGAAATTAAATTTATCTAAATTAAAGTCACATTAAAATATTTGGGTTTTACTTCTCTTCCCATCTATTTCTCAACTAAACTGATGAAACCTAAGGGGGATCTATATAAGACCTCATAAAAATTATAGAAATACACATTTTAAAAAACTTATCATGCGTCTGGTCAAGGAGTAAACTTTATTATAATATTCTGACACTCTTTCCCTAGCTATATTTTGAAATGGATGTCCTAAGAATGACAAAACCTACCCTCAAAAGGTATAGGGGTAGAATCAGTCAGTTTACATTCTTGGTGATTTTCCTCCTTGCTATAGTGGGACCATGATTACTGGATCCCCATTGAGTCATGGACCATGGGTTATAAAACAAATGGCCACCCTAATATTGGATGATGAGCACACATTATGTGAGTTTTATTTTTCTCAATGTTTTTCAATGAAGAAGTTTTTTACTAATGTTAACGTGTGGAAAAAAAAATTAGCTTGGATGTTTCATTAAATTATCCAATACTATTGAATGAGTTGAATAATATATTAAGCATTGTGTATTAATTAGTATGGTGTTTAATGATTTAAACACACATTCCTTAGAATAAATATTAAAAATATGTGAATGAAGTTATTTTCAAGAAAATAATTGATATATTGAAGGACAAAGTGATTTGAAGGTTGTATTTTCATAGATTTTTGGGATTCTTAGTGAAGATCTCAATATTTTTGATAAAAGAACTATTTGAAGAAGGTTTGAAGATTAAATTATACAATTGTTAAGACATTTCAAAGTTATTATATTTCATGAAAAAAATTTATGATACCAGTGAATTGAAGGTAGTAATAGAAGGAGTTACATACCTTAAAATAAGGTTTTCCCCATAGATGTTTATTAATGAATATAGTATATGTCGTATATTAGGTATTATACTAGAGAAGAGGTTTATATCACAATATGGTCACCCTTTAAAAATCTAGATCCCAATGTCATTTTGAATATATTGAACCATAGGGTTTAGAAGAAAAAATTTAGTTTCACTGTCTAAAGGATGAACCCACTGTAATGATGATAGAATAATGAATTAATAAATTGTTGAATAAATTCCATGTCGTAAAGAAGTTTTTTTGATTTTCAGTAACAATGTTTGTGTATAGTAATTAATGTTTTAGTGAAGTATAATACCACAATTGTTGGATTGACATGGTTCTTAGGTCATGGTAGGAGGCCCATATCATATAACAAGCTGGGTGCATTTCTAGTGGTACTAGAAATTTAAGGACCTCCCTGCCATAGGGAGGGGCTATGTTATAACTATTTGATAATATGTTTTAACTACAACACAATAGAGGTATCCAAACTTAATTTATTCATTATTTTTTGGAATTTTGTGGTTTAGGATACTTTGATACCTCCACACAGAAAGAGTGTGATCACATAGGAATGTGTTCAAACAGATAAAAAAGAACTTGTTTGAAATACCATGGAACACCACAATAAGATTATTTGCACCATGAATTATAAATTATAAGTATATTTGAATAATTTGGATGAATTGGATATATCATGTTTTTTGGGTGGTTATTTAAACTAAAAAAACTACTAATTCATATTATTTGATTAGGATCTATTGGAAAAAATCTCCAAAGGAAATACTTTAGGAAGAATTTGAAGGGAGTTTTTTATTTAATTTGTATTTTTGATTCAAACTAAAACTATGAAAACTACAGAGTTCTTGTGAAACATTTATTAATATACAACATATTGGGGTAGAAGAGATATATAAAATAATGTGAAGGGACTTTGGAACCACTCTCATTGATATATTTTTTTCCAATAGAAGAATATCTGATACCATATTCTATCATAGAAATCCATTGGTATCTAAGATGATGATGAAGAATTAGCTTATCCTTGATAGTATAGTTATTTAGAAGATTGAACAAGGAATATATCTGGGGGAACCTTTTTACGCATTAAATTGGTAAAATAAAAATAATATGTGTAATGGTGAATAAGTGGATATGTAATATGTAATTGTGTATATATAAGAAGTTTCTTACAACCAGTCCAAGAGAAGAAGTAGAAGACAAATCATAATTTAGTTTTACAATAATTTAATTGTAGAAGGGGATATTATGTGTATTTACATGTCTCATATAAGAAGAGGAATTCCTTGAATTATATTTCACTGGTTTAAGAAGAAAATTAATGAGGCAGAACAACTATGATAGGATAAAATTATAATTTAGTATTAGAATCTATAATTTTAAGAACCCAAGTGGTTTATTGATGTTGGAATATTGATAGGTTAAATTCATTGTTGATAATTTATAATGATTACAAGTAAATTTGTTTTAAATGTGAGCATTTTTAAACTATTCTTAAATTTCAAAGACATTTGTTAATGGAATTGAAATATTATTCCCCACATGTTTGGGAAGTTTTAAGACCATTCAAAAGAATACAATATTTGGTTTATATTGCATAAATTATTCTATGATATATGTGGACAAATTTTAAGATGAGGCTCTATTTTTATAAAGTGTTTGAGTATTAATTATTGAAAATAGTGGGCCAAAAACTAGTTTTATATTGGTTTAAAGCTTGTATAAGGTGTTAAAATGGAACACGAGTGTAGGTGTATACAAGGAACAATCTGGTAAATTCATCAAGAACATGGTGCCACACCATAGGGGAGGTAGCACAGTGAGGCAAGGTGGTTGAGATCACACCCCATACCCAAAACTAGTGATTCACTACAAAATCAATTCTAATAATGAGGATTGTAGATTAAGGGATCTTAAATGTTTGTTGGATGAACCTTGGGTACTGTTACCATTTCTTAAAATATACATATATTCTACATATATATAATCTGGTCATTTTTTATTATATGATCACTCTAATGTGCTATATTCACAAGGGGATTAACCTAATGATCTTGATAATATTCTGAGTGGGGAATTTGTAAGATGTGATATTTCCATTATTTATCCATATTCTAGAAAATATATCAATCATTTTTGATGATCTAGAAGATATCAAATAATGATTACACAATACATGGATGTTATCTTTCACATGCGTATACTAGTTTGAAGAGAACCCCACAATCAAATAAATTTATGATATGATGATCATTCATAGAATTTATTTGAGTATGAGATGTATGTGATGTTAAAAACATGCACATGGTTATCTTTTTTTAATATTGAGGTGGTGAATTTATTCCAAGGATGAAGCTCAAAGTGTATGAGAGATAATTTTTTGGTGACATTGATTTTGAAAAATTGAGTTATATTATTTAAGATGGTGGGTATAGATGAATGGATGCATTCTTAGGGTGTTGAGGTGGTGGAATTTGTTCTATAAATTGGAATAACATTTCAATTTACTACTTATGAGATTAATGGAAATGTGATAATTTTGTGAGACAAAAATAAGGTATATAAATAAGTATGTAATTACAAGATATATACATGCCATCATGTTGTGATAAGGCCTTCATGACCATATAATGAACAAAATATTTATGTGATCATGTTATTAGATGAATTAAATTCACTATGCTTTATAGGGAATATATCCCGTGTATACTAATAGATAATTAATAAAGAAGGGAAATAGAGAGTGTGTTCTATTGGTTACATGAAAGAATAAAATTCTTCATGAATTTGATAATATACATGAGTGAAATAGAATTTCATGTTTGATATTATGAGAAGGAGGATATGTATTGAATTCTTAAAATCCTCATGATGAATTGAGTTATAAAAAGAAGAAAAAACATTATGTTGGAAATATGTTATGTGTTTTATAATAAATACAATGCATGAATAAATAAAATATTATAATTATAAGTCTTTAAGATGGTACCTTGTATGTTAACAATTAAGTCCAGGGTTTCAAAAATATCACATAAAGGTAGTGTGATATTTTCATGAAGTGAAGGATTACAAGTGAGAATGAAAAAGTGTCAATGTAAGTTTGATTTCTTTACTATGGATTTTCATGTAAATGAAATAACACTTCCACAAAAATTGTGACAACCTATTGAATTTGTATTTTTTAAAGAAGTACAATGAATTAGAGTTGATAAGACCATGAATTTTATCATATATTCATGAAATTTGAGAAATAATCTTGCAATATGTTTTCAATGAATACTATAAATTGAAATTTGAGTCAGGTCTATAATTTATATAACTGAAGAAATAATATATACCTGATATTCATTTCAACAATTAAAATGATCATACCTAGGTGACACTAAATATATGAGAAAGACTAGAATTATGAAAATGTATATGAATAGGTGTTCATTTTCAATTGTGATCAAGAAATCTCATATAATAGGATAATCAAAAATTAGCGCAGAAGCTACTATGAGGTAGAAAAGATATTTCTATAGTGGATCAAACTATCTAAAGAATAATGTTGTAGTAGGGGGGTTAAACTAGTGGCTAGAAGATTGTGATTGGGGGGTAAAACAATTACTAGAGAAGAATGTGTAGTCAGAGGGGTAACCAACTATTGATGGTTGAGTTGATATGGGGGGTATAACTAGCTTGTAATTGTTTGTTAAACTAGTTACTATTATAATAAACTTCTATAATAGTGTAGAATCAGTTATAAGGGTATAAAATACATGGCATGAAGGGGTAACACACATTGATGCCAAACCATATAAAAATAAATTGTTCTAAGCTTCATTTACTTTTTTATATTGCATATAAGATCCAACCATATTAACAATTAAAAAATGATTAAATTAAATGGGGGAAAAATAAAATAAAAATAATTCAGTAAAACATGTCACACCTAATTCACCAGTCTCCCACTGTGACTGCACGATCTATTACACACTTCAATTGGTATTTGAGAAAAGGTAAAACCTATAATTAGATTTAGTTTACTAGCCCAGTTTATGTCATCAGAAATATATAAATTTCATATTGGTGATTGAAGAAAATCTAGAAAATATATATATGGAAATTACTAGAACTACTTATGACTATATAAATGATGAATTTTTAGTCAAGGCTAAAAAAATAAAAATAGAATGGAAAAAAGATGGAGAAGAACTAAAAGCATAAAGAAGATCAACTATTTGATAAAGGGGATAATTGTTGTAATTTTTAGAGAAATTATTTTATTATAATTTTGATGAATCAATTTCAATTTGTGATTAATATGTGTTTAATTTTTAAATCAGATTACTTTAAAATAATGTTCCCAAATATGAGGTTACTAGTAGAGTAAGGTTTTTCAAAGAAGTTGATGATGATAAATAACAACTCCAAGATGAATATGAGGAAATAGAATAATAATATTCTATGAAGGTCCAAAATATCAATACTCTCTTAAAATAAAAAATTGAAGAAGATAATCTAATGATATACAAAGAAAGAGTCACCATTGTTGAAGAATAATGAGAAGAATATACATCAACTTCCAATAGAAAAATTTATTAGATTAGAGAAGAATTAAAAATTAGATTGTGTGAGAAGGATGTAAAAGAAATGGGTGATATAGAAGTTATAAATTAATTAGAGTGTCTATATAGTATATATATGAATGTTAACAATTCTAAGTTGGATATTAATGAAAAAAATCAATAACCATGATAATTTGTTACTGAAGGCCAATTAGGTGTATGAAGATAAGAGCCAGAAGGTGAAGTTTTAGTAGGAATAAAACCTAAAATTAATTAAAGATGATAATATTTATCAAAAAAAATCCGTTAATGAGAAATGAAACTAAGAAATATGGATGAGGCACAAGTTGTGACTTCCCATGATTCTGAGAAAATAAGTGTTTTCTAAAATAATTTTGATAAGAGTCTTCTTCTTGAAAAGACTCAAACAAGTGGAATGTTGATCTTGATATTATCTAAGTATAAATATACCACAATGTCATTGAAAAGGTAATCATTTATCCTAATAAATATTCATACACTAATTTTGTTTTAATGACTAGTGTAGAGTCAACTAAAATATATAGGCAAAAATTGATCTTGAAAAAGTCTTAGGAATTCTCTACATCTTAAAATATGCATGTGAATAAATGTATGAATTATTGTTCCTTGAAGAAACCACATAAAAATAAATTTTTATCCAAAAGTAGTAAATTTTCAAAGGGGAAATTAATTTTTCATTGAAGTAGAATCCATGATCTATTGCATACTATTGGTGCTGTTGGAAGTTTGGGAATCAAGAAATAAATTATGGGAACAATATTTTATTTAAAAAATATATATAATGACTATATTTAATAGGACCAGAGATGAATAAAAAAGGAAACATGGACTATAGAAGTAGAATTAATATAAAATTAATTAGTTTATCAAGATAATATTTGAATTATTTTATGATTTCTATAAGTACTTTAATATAGGTGGTCACTATTACTAGGATTAAAGGTATGTAAAAATAATGCACCAAATATCTGATGATGTTAACAGTATAACATTATAAAAGGATACATAGGTATGAAAATAAGGATATTATTCAACCATAGGATATAAACAAAATAATAATACTATTAAAAAAATAACTCTAAAGAAGTTTGTGATGAATGATGCAATGAGTGTCAAACCAATGAAAATATAAATCAATTTTAGTAAAAAATATCATATCCTGAGCGTCTTCCAAATAAATGATTTATTATAAAGGCTTAATAATTAGAAGATTTTATAAATATTGGACAATCCTAGAATATTAAAAATTATTTTCTATAGGATGTGAAGAAGTGTATTTCATCCTAGAAGATATTCATGTTGAGAAGAAACTCTTATCCAAATTTTTATAAATAAGGATATTTGAAGAAACATATTATCCCAATATATAAACTATTATTAAATTTTAAAAAGGATTTGATGGTGATAAATCTATTTAGGGGGGTCTAAATTTGATGAAGTCTATGAATATATTATATTTACAAAAATGTCCATCATGAAGTACTATTTTCATCATACTTCTTCTTTGAAACATTTAAAATAAAAGTAGAATACGGTTTGAGTTTATTATTAATGAAATAAAATTATGGTGAAGAAGCATAGATTTTATCTCTTGATGGAGATAATATAATATAACAACAATATAATCATTTATCAGTTGATATCTCATGAATATGTAAATTTATGATTAGGAATTTATCTAATAATTCAAGATATTAAAATTATGGAGAATCAATCTTGTCATCATGGTGGTATGTTGATTATATTATCTTATTGCCATTCTAGAATATCAATTATAAAATAGAGAGACATATTACTTTATTAAAAAATAGAAGTGATTTTGAAAAGGGAAGTAAAATCTTTAAAACTAATGTTTTTTAATTTTTTTGAGTTGATTTTTATAGATAAGATTAAAATATTTTTAAGAACCTCTGAAAGTTGGTTTTTGTGTTGGTATAACATATTGAAAATTTATTTACAACATTGATTTTAAATTTGATCACTCCTATTTCATGTACCATGATAGACTCGTGTAGATTTAGAGTCAGTTAATTTTAGATCAATTCTATGTTTAGAGTGATTCATTCCATCTCTAGAGTAAATAAAATCACTATAAAAGATGATATTATTTAAATTTTAATTTTATAAATGACAATTATTTCCCATACTTCTATATTTATTTTTATTTTCAATAATGGGGAGAGTATAACAGTTATTTTATAATTTAAATAAATATTATAAATATTTATTGACCAAAACTACAAAGATGGAGATAGAAGCACCTAAATGGTTAATTGAAATTGGGATTTTCTTAAAGTTGAATTTAATGTCAATAATTTTTGATGATGAACAATAAATGTGTTTTAAATTTCATTATTCTTGAATAGATCATAAATGTCAAAAACTTCTGTCAATGTAAATGAAAAACATTTTACCAATTTTTTTTTAAAGTTTTAATTCCATTTAAAAAATAATATATGTTTTTATTTTTCATGAAGAGTTTGTTGAGAGAGATAGAATATTTTTGAGAGGAGACTATATTTTGATTATGTTTTTGAGTGTAAATTACATAAAATATTGGGCTAAACACTAGAGGCATGAGGATGTGCATCTTATAAAATGTATTCAAGAGTTAGGTGGGAATAGGTGCATGCATGGAACACTTTGTTAAATTCATCAAGAAGATGAGGTAGTGCCACTAGAGAGACTACATGACATGGAAAGATTGATGGGCTTAGAACCATTACTCATAAATAGTGATCTACTAATATGTAATTCCTTATAAAATATAGTGTGGGTGAATGGATAATTAGCATGATATGATCAAACCTTGAGTGTTTCTACCACATCTTAAAAGAAACAAAAACACCAAAAACATCTGATGTGATCATTTTTTATCATCTAATCACTCTCATGTGTTTTCTTATTCCTTAGGATTAACCTAAGAAACATCACAATTTTATTTATAGTGTATTTGATGTTTCAAACATCTTCATG
Source organism: Viscum album (assembly GCA_963277665.1). NCBI lineage: Eukaryota > Viridiplantae > Streptophyta > Magnoliopsida > Santalales > Viscaceae > Viscum > Viscum album. Next base: position 912,078,388 of record OY728164.1, on the reverse strand, counting down.
ATCCATTAATATAATAAATAATATTATGACCATTTTTTATGGTCTAGATGGTCTCAAATGACGACTACTCCATGCATACATGTTATCTTTCACATGCATTTACCAATTTTAGGAGAATCCCCCTACTGAATGGAGTTACGTCATCATGATCATTAAAGTAATGTGTGGGAGTATGTGATGAGTGTGAAATGAGACACATTAATGTTATTATGTTTTCTTGAAATAAAGAAACTATTTGATTCCATGGTCGATGTTCAGAGAACATGAGAGACAATTATTACGGTGATAGTGATTTTACAAAACCATGTTTCATGAGGTTACTCAATGTATATAAATGAATTATGGTGTTATTAGGGGGGTGGGGTGGTTTGTTTTTTTTCTATAAATATCTAGAACCATTCTATTTATTTATTATGAATTTAATGAAAATATCATTTTGTAGTGAGATAGAAACAGTAAAGAGAAATCACTTTGTATTCTTAAGAGTGTTTTGTTTCATCATGTTGCCTTGGATTTTGTGATAACATGATGATCAGAAGAGATATGAAAAATTATTATTTAATTAATTACATTCACTAATATTTTTAATAATAGATTATTTATATATTAATATGTTAATGATAAATAAGGGAAACACAGAGTTTGTAATATTGGTAATTTGAACGAAATAACTGCTGTAGGTATGTGATAATTTCCATGAGTGAAAAGGAACTACAAATTTTAGATTTTGTGAAAGAGATAAGTATTATGAGATTCAAAAATTCTTGATGAACTGAGTTACACGATGAATCCTAATATTCATGTTTGAAATATATTACATGTTTTATAATAAATATAATGCATGCATGAATAAAATACTGAAATAATAAGTCTTTGTGATCAAAGAGATAATAACCTTGAAATAATAAATAGATTTGAATTTAATAATATATGAATCAAAAGGTAATCAAATACCATGATACAAGAGATAATAACATTGACATATGAAATAAATTTCTGATATACACATAAATATATAAAATAATATGTCAAGGCTACCCACCAAGACATTCCTAACATGTTAGGCTTGGGCAAAACACCTGTGCACATTATTTTAGATTAGGATGGCCTCCCATGAACACTGTTTCAGTCTTGATCAAACAACTCATGTACCCTCCTTTTTGGTCTTGGGTTTACCACCCATGTACCCTATTTTTTGAGCTTTCTCTAACCACCCTTGTACCTTCGTTTCTGGGATTGGGTTAACTAAATATCTACCCTCATTTTTGGGATTAGGATAACCACCCATGTACCCACAGAGAAAATATATAATTCATTATAACCCATTGAATTAGAGATATATATATATATATATATCTATATCTATATCTATATCACCCATAAAATAATTAAAATCATATATACATGTGGCACAAGATTATAAAACACACACAATTTCATAACCCCTGAAATGAAATGGGTTCCATAAACATTTCATCATAGAATAACATATAAAAAAGTGTTTGGTTTCATAATCATTTCATCATAGCATAACTCATGTAAAAATACATGGGTTGTATAATTTTTTTCATTCTATAACTCGATGAAGTGAAACAAGTTTCATAACAATTTTATTATGGTATAACCCATGGAAGAGAAATGGATTTCATAAAAATCATTTCATCATAATAACAAACCATTCAGTGAAAGGATAATAATGTTATCCTTGGGTTATAACCCCAATAAATCAATAGTTTTGTCAAAGGATGTTATATTGGATGGAAAATTATTTTTAATGATCACATGGATAATTTTTCTCAGGAATAATAACTATTCCCTTAAAATCAATTTTTAAACATAAAAAATTTAAAAAATTTATTTCTTTGAAATTATTCTCAAAATAATGTAAAGTTAGTTTCGAAAAATAATTACAAACAATTTTTTAAGAAAATTTCTATTACCCTTTTAAGAAAACTTTTTAAAACATAGAAAATTTTCATTTTTTTAAACAAAATATGGGTTTGGCAGAAAAATGATTTTCGACCAATAAGGTTTTTTTTTTAAAACATTTTTTAAACTCTTGTGTATATAAAGAGATTAAAATTAATGGAAAAATGTATTCTCATGTAATAAACATATTAAAATAATTTCAATAGTTTCTTGAGAGATGGATCATAATATATTACCATCAGAAGCATAATCATAAACATTCTTGATAAATAATGAGATTGTAATTTGAAATATTTTACACTTTTATAACCTCAAATCATAAGAACCATGAAGGAATAAGATTAAAATATACTTATAACATCATTATAAAAAATAAATTCATTATACTATATGTCTAAATGTCTTCATATATAGCTCATAAAAAAATATAGGTGCATAACATGACATTAGTCTCATAGAACGAAAATTTAGACAAAACCCCCTTATTGATTTGGTAACTTTTTAATCACAAAACTTGTATAAGAGATATTATAAAATTGATATTTATTTAAAAATAATTAAAATTATAATAATTATAACATATATTTATGTGAATTATATAAACCACATAAAAAACATGTGGTAAATACATATTTTGTCTCACAGAAAATAAAAGTGAGAATGAAATCCATTACCTTAAGTCTTGACTTCTTCCATAATCATTAAAAAATAATTTACAGTAAATATATGTTTATAAAATTTTTATTATAGAAACATATTCATTTATACCATACAATATATTATTTTATTATGGCATCTTATTTCCAATTTATTAATAGTCCGTGTTAAATTCATATTTTGGGAAATAATTGCATTGTTTTTATATGTATTAATTTTTTATTTTTGATCCTATTACCTTGATCATGTTTATATAATAAAAAAAATTATAACCATTATTGAAATATAATATATATTCATTATATTTATATTTATAGTAATCCATAATTTTTAGTGATATAAAAATAAATACATCATTCATGGAGATGGTAGGCCATACCTATGCATGAACGCTATTTCAATTTTTTTGTATCGAAAGAAAGAAAGATAAATGATATATTATCTTTAAAAAATATGGTATATATAATATATATAAATTATTTTCATTAAAACCACCCTTAATTCCTTCAATGTAAACCATGAAAGAATCACATCACTTCATGAGGCGGTAGTCTACCATAAACACGAATGACATTATAATATTTTTATAAAATAGAAATCATGTAGTGAGAATTTTATATAACAATTACAGAATAATTAAAACATAATAAATGTCATATATATCATATATAAACAAAAAACACATCATTAATCCTACCTTGGGAGGTGGAAATAGAAAAATTAATGACATCATTTCTTGAGGCGGTAATTCACCATAAACACAAATGATAATTTAGTAAAACATTTGATTTAAGTGGAGATTATTTTAGGTAATTCCATTAACATAACAAAATCTTAGTATATTTAGGATACTTAGGTTATTATATAACAATGATAGTCAAATAATTTAATGGCTTGAGGATGAAATGAAATATGAATTCTTATTTATGAATACTTACTCTTATTTTGGTATCCTCCTTAGGTATGACCTAAAAGCATTACTAGTATTGATATACACACAAAATAATGTGCCTAAGTTTATGTAAGGGAAGTTTTGAAGTTATTTTTGTAGGGTTTTTTAATCCAAATCTCTTGAGAGGTGTATATATGTGAGGGTAGTGGGTGACTTTTTATAATAGGTAAGGAGTGGAATTTTTATAAATACCCAAAATAATTGACTATTGAGTGGTCAATCATACATCGTGTGGCCCAAAAATTGATTAATAATACATTTTATTGATTAATTATTCTATAAAAACCTCAAAAACATAAAAATATACACATTTGTTATCATTTTATTCTTAAGTATTTTAGTTTACTCAATTTTAAACCTTTGGTTTTTACCATTGTAACATGTATCTTTTTCTGTGTATATGTAATTTATAATTTAAGACTAAAATTAAAATTATAATTAATATACTTTATAACTAATTATCATAAATTTTAAATCAAATTCATGAAATGAAAATAATATATGTGTGTAATTTTTTTAATACAATTTAATGTAATGTGCAAAACAACATTTTATCATGAATAACTATAATTAATTTTAACTATTTTCACTAATAATTATAGTAAAAATATAAGTTATAAACAATGTATATTATAAATTATTATGATTAAAAATATGGAATCCATTTATCCAAAGTTTCATTCACAGAAGTTTTAAAATTTTAATTTAAAATTAATCATGTACATGCGATGGGAAAAATTGTTTTTTAATGTGAGAATGTTAATGAGTTTATTATGTTTTTAAATTAAATTTAAAATTATAATGACCTAAATTGGATTAATTTATATATAATTAAATTAATTTTACATTAAATACAATTTTAATTTTAATTTAACTTTATGTTTATTTTAAATGTAAAGGTGGTTTTCAATTAAAATTTAGTATTTTCACTGTTCATAGAAAAATAATGTTTTCAAAAAAATTAACAAACGTCACCCTAAGATAATTTTAACATTATGATTAAAAAACAATTTATTTTACCAAATTAATTATCTAAAATGATTAAGAGTTAATTTTATAGAGAGTTCTTTAAAGTAGACAAAATCATATTTTAGAAAAAATACAGCTTTTCAAAAAACATTTTTTTAATTTTAAATGATTATAATTTTATTTATAATCAATATATTACTTAAAAGTGTGTGGAAATATATATATTTTCATAATTTATTTATTTTTTATTTATACATTCCATTTTAATAGATAGGCGATATATTAAATAAATATTTTAAAAATATATTAGTGTTCTATAAAACTCTATCTTGCATGTAACACAATCTATTAGGGGAACTCATTATTGTGTATAACACACGATAAGTCAGTATTGATTATTATGAATGAATAAATTGATATTGTGTATAATAAAAAATATTCAAAAGTTTAAATTTATTTTAGAAAAGTATTTCAAAAAATATATGGGTGTTATATTCGACCCCTCATAAAATTAATTTCAACTTTGAAATTAGTCTTAGTCATCAAAGGTTTAACATTTTAAAAATTACATCATATAATCCCACATAAAACAAATTAATAATAAAACATACTTTAATAAGGGATATATGGAAACATAATGGTTACCCAATGTACCTCATGACAAGGTTTTCACATAAGATAACATAGGTGGGAAGTGAATATTTATACATGGAAGAAAAGAATAAATAATTATAAAGATTCATAAAGATAATTAATCTCTAGAAAGTGGGTGATGTTTAAAAATTTAAAAACTATAAAACCATAGATATGTGTTTATTTAAGGGACCACATGATCCCTCAATAATTATGGTACTCAGATTACAATTTTGTTTCAATATCCTTTTCCAATTTTTTTAATTACTTTTCCATCAAGTCAGAGAACATATGAAAATAAACATAACTAACACATGAAAAATTTTATCCATTGGTTGTTCCTATAAAAACATACAATTAATCTATTAGATATTTAAATTAATGTGAATTTTTTATTTCTAAATTACTAAAAAATTATAATATCCATGGATATAATGATATGTAATTATGCCTATATTTAGACATGATTATAAAAAAATAGTTAGGACCCTTATGAATAAATCTCAATATGGTGATATAATACATTAATCTCTAAAACCTCATTTCCTGTTCATATTATACCATTCAATAAATGATGAAACTTATAACCCCTAAAAAATAAAAATCTATAAATAAGGTCACATAATTTTCCATACTCAACATAACATTAATCATAGAAATATCGTTAATCATATCCTGGTAGTCACACACCAAATATGTGAATACCTAGGTCATATATTCTCTTAAATCTTGGTAATAACCAAAATTAACATAAAATATCAATGAAGACATGAATTATTGTTCATTACTTGAATAAATCCATATATTATTTAAAATATTCAAAAAATCTAATAATCTTATAAATCTATCAATGATAACATAATTTTTTTTCAACAAATTCATTATTAATTCAGAGGTCATCAATATTATTCAATTTACTTTATCCATATCCATCATATCATTATATAAACAAAAAACCATTTTATTATCCTTGGGAACATGTTAAGTGTTATATTCCCTTAATAATAAAATGAAAATCTCCATTAAATCACTTTTATTGGACATAATTATCATTTAACATATACTTTAAATTTCTTAATGAAAAATTTATACTGAATAATACTTATATATTTCAAAATTATTTATTTTTGATAAATAAACACTTCAATTATCCCCCTTCATCCTTAATAAATTAACTATCATTCATGACATTATTTATCAATACATATTTACTATACTGTGAATTATTAATCATGTCTTAACATTCATAAAACTAAAATTAATCATGCTTGTCTCATTTAACATAAACAATAATAATAGAACATCCCATTTCGTTCTAATTTATTTGGTTGCCTCATCATCACCACTAAAAAACCATTACTCATACAACCATGTTGATTCTATTAATTATATTTCCCCCATAGGACATTGATTTTAAAAATTAACATACATTCCATATTTAAAACTCTCATCCATTGAAAATTATTTAGGGCGGCCAATATTCCCATTCATGGTTTCAAATGAAATTTCCATTTTTTCTCATCTGTTTCATACTTTGTGTATTTCTTCTATACACATAAAAAATTTATCATTTCATTGATACATTCAGTTGAGTCATTGTATTCTCATTCTTGACATATAAGGAATTAAATTTGTATTCCTCTATGGTAAAGACTACCTAATCTGTCAAAGAACTCTATCCTTCCCATATTTGGAATGTATGAGAGTTGGATAAGGGCAATATCGTTAATCATGTTTTATGATAACTAATTACGAATGATCATAAAATATTTAACTCTTATTGTAATACCATTTGGATTATCATCAATAAATTTTTCATCACATTATATGTTAACACAATTCCCTCAGATTTCAGTCATTAAATGAAACTAAAGTCATAGTTTGGGAAACTTTAATCATAATGGGAAACCAAATAATCATGAAAATAACTTATAGGATTTATCAATCATGAAACCTTATTCTATAATACCCAAAACCTTAGGATTATCCCAGTTCATTCATAGTCATAATCTATTTAAATCTTTCATGATGGTTCGTAATAATTTTTTTTTTAATTTTCAAATCATATCCCTAGAGAGTGTCAAACCAGGTGTGCAGAAATGACCATTATCGTGCCCCGGTTCCCGATGGATTCTTGATCAATACAGTCTTTTTAGGGGTTTTAACCCTACATACATCTATTCTAGATCCACATCCTGTTTTATTCTCTTGATAAGGATGTGTTTTTAAGAAATCAATCGCTCTATCCTTTTCCAACATCTTAGGATATTTTCCTATACTTTAAACCCATCCTTATACTTATCCATAGATATATCCCTAAGAATATTATATTAAATATCCCGTTAGATCTCAAAAATGTTTTTAATTTTAGTTTAAAAATATTATCTAAAAATTTCCTTTGATATAAACTATAGAAACCCAGGATTATCATACATGGTTATTGCATATTTTTAGATGAATTTTCACTATATTACAAAAGAACATTCCTGAGGGCCATATTAGTTTTGTTCCCCTGGAATCTTGGAACACAATCATATAATCCAGTGAAATAACTTCAATGTTTCCCACAAAGATCTTTCCATTCCATACTCTTTAGAGACATACCATACATAAAACCTTTCTTCATAACCAAGAGAAATGAAACTTAAGAAAGAGTGATCCCCAAGCTCAGTAAGGGTTATCATAATAGATATAAATCTATGATCATATGAAATCATAAGTTAAGCATAAGGGTACATGATAAGGAAAAAAACTTATAATGTTTATACCCAACCTACAATAGATCATAAAAATGAATCAGGAAGTAAATATTGGGAGTTCATAATACATTAATCATAATATAGTCAATGAATATGAGTCATGAGGGTATAACACTGACATAAGAAATAGTTTTTTTCATACACATAAGAATATAAAATATTATATCAATGCAACCCAACAAGACATTCATAAAATTTTAGGATAGTAATACACAAAATTTACCTACTTTTATCTTGGGATGACCACCCATATACCCTCTTTTAATCTTTGGATAACCACTTTGTACCCTCATTTTTGGGATTGGGATAACCGGCAGTGTGCCTACCTTTTTGGGATTGGGTTGACCACCCATGTACCATCATTTATGGGCTTGGTCTAACAACATATGTATCCTTCCTTTTGGGCTTCTACTAACAACTGGTGTACCATCTAAGATCATATAGCATTAATAATTACCCAATTCATTGGTGGGATATATAGGTGTCACCTATCACATAATAAAAATCATACATATGTGCACTATAACATCATGATAAATTCATCATATAGCAACCAATAAAATGAAATCGGTTTCAAAAACATTACATAAAATCATAATGTATAGAAAAGATATGGGTTTGAGAATAATTTCATCATAGCACAAACTATGAAAAAATAATAAGTTTTGATAAAAAAAATTAACATGGTAAAACCCATGGAATAAAAACGGTTTTCATAACAATTTTATCATGGTATAAACATTGAAAGATAAATAGGTTTTATAAACACCATTATATCATAAATATAAATCATTTAGAGAAATAATAATAATGGTATCCTCAGATCATAACACAAATAAATCATAAGTTACATAAAATAATTTCATATTATATAGAAAATTATTTTGGGAGATCACTTGGATCATTTCTATATAAAAAAATATATTTTCTTTAATGAAAACCCATTTAAAACATAAATCATTTGGAAAAAAAATTCATTGAAAATATAACAAAAAAAATTGTATTGATGTTTTAAAAATATTTTTTCAAAACTCTCAATGAATATATCCTTTCCTATTTGAAAATAATTTTAAAAATATAAAAAAATGTTTTTTTATAAAACATTATTTTATGAGAAAAATATTTTTCACCCCAAGAGACACTTTTTCTTAAAAAATTTATTTTTAAAATCATGATTACATGAAGAGAGGGAAATGATGGGGAACCATATATTATAAAATAATAAAAATAGAAGGATAAAAATACTAAGTTTCTTGAGATATTAATTATAATATTTTACCATCATAATCATAATCATAAACAATATTTGTAATTGATGAGATTTTAGCATTAAAAATTCACCACTTTGGTAACTTTGAATCATAAGTTTCATTAAAGAATAAAAATAATTGAAATGATTTTTTTAGAAAAAATAAATTCATGATATTAAATTCAAGTGGGTCTACATATACACCTCATAAAATAAGATAGGTTCATAACAAGACATATGTATCAAAGAAGGAAAATTGAGACAAAAATCCCTTGTTGATTTGGTAAAATTAGAACTATAAACCCTATGTAAGAGATATCCTAATATTTATATTTACATTAAAATAATTTTTATGTATAGGAATAATAAAATACATTCATCAGTATTATATACTCCATAAAAAATAAATACATGGTGAATATGGATTGAGTGTCATGGAAAATAAAAGTGAGACAAAAATATCTTACCTTAAGTCATGACTTATATCACACTCATTAAAAGCTAGTATATAATAAATATATTCTTACTAAACCAATATTATAGAGAAATATTCATATATATCATAGCATATAGGATTTTCTTATGACTTTTTGTTAAATGTTTATGAAAAATTCCATGTAAACGTCACGTTTTGGGAAATAACAACTTTGTTTTTTGAATATGTATTGATTTTTTGTCTATGGTCCTGCTACATTGATCATGGATATATTATCTAAATAATAATAAAAAAGATAATAATGTCATATATATTAAGTATATATGTATTTATATTAACCTGTATGATTTTGTGACAGAAAATGAAATACATCTTTCATAAAGACTGGTGGCCATATGAACCGATGAATGCTATTTCCATTTTTTTATTGGATCGAAAGAAATAAATGTAAACAGTGTATTATAATTATAGAATAATTTATATTTCATATATATCATATATTTTCCTTAAAACCATCATTAATTCCTTCCATGTAAAGTGTGAATGAATCACATTGCTTTGTGAGGTGGTAGTACACCGTACAGACAAATGATGTTATCGTATTCCAAGAAAATTGAAAGAATATATGTGTGTGTGGTATAAAAATTAAATAATAATAATATAATCACAAATATCATATATATATATATATATATATCGTATATAGATAATACATTCATTGTTAATTCCAATCATGGGGGATGGTAACAGAAAAAGCACAACATCAGTTTGTGAGGCGGTAGTCCATTATACACATGAATGATGATTTTATAACCCATTTGATGTAAGTTGTAAAGTTTTTAGTTCATGTAGATAACATAAAAACATATTATTAAGTTTAAGATACAAATGTTATTATATTACAATGATATAAAAATAATTTAAGGTGGTGGAGGGAGAAACAAGAAAAATTCTTACCAATGAACATTACCTCTTATTTAGATACCCTCCTTAGGAATGCACTAAAAGCCTTAAAAATTGATTCATTCCAAAAATAAGGATTATAAGGTTTGGGGAAGGAATTTTTGAAGTGATTTTTTCCATGTTTGGTTGAGAAAAATGGTGTGAGAGGTGTGAAAAAATGAGGGTAATGAGTGTCCTTTTATAATTGATGAGGAGTTTATTTTTTGTAAATACCCAAACTAATTCTCTATTAGTGGTCAATAATACCTAATGTGGATAAAAAATTGATTATTAGTTGATGGTATTGATTAATAGGTCTCAAAAAACTTCCACCACACAAAAATAAACACTTTTTATTATGTTATCCTTTAGCCTTTAAATTCACTCAATTTTTCCCTTTTTTATTATTACCATGGTAACATGTATGTTTTTATTTACCTAGGTAACTTATACATTAAGAATAAAAATAATATTAAATTTATTAGATAATTGATATTTAATGATTCTAAAAATTAAATATAATTCGTTAAATTAAATTTAAATTCTAAAGTCCCAGAATTTTATCAATGAAATTTTCCTTTCTTATGCCATGAAGTATAAATAAAATACGTCACATAGAGAACCAAATAAAAAAATTATCCTTATATATGAATAATAACACAATATTCCAAAAGCTGTCAAATTAGAATTACAAATATTACAACAAGGCAATAAATAGAAAATAATATAATAATAATAATAGGAAAATTAGGATCATGTTGATCCACTAGAATGAATGTACTCATGAAAAAATATATAGAAATAAAATATAATGTTAAAATATGAACTTATATATATAGTTGGTAAAAAATAGATTTGACTAATGAATGGAATATTAGGTAGTTATAAGAAGTAGTAAACCATTACGACTGTTAGAAATCTGACAGTTAGAATAGTAAACTCACGGTTGGAATAGTAATATGACCATTAGGAATAGTAATATAGAAATTATAATAGAAAACACATCTATTTAAGTATAAATAAAATATATTCATATTATAGATAAAAATATTCTATATTTATATCATGGTGTAAGTAAATAAATGTTTTAAAAATGATAAATTAAGTGTTGGTATTTCTATAAACTATAAATGTTTATTTACAATTTAATAATTAATATAATGATTTAAAAGAAAATTTATTTTAATATAATAGATTAATAAATTTTTATTTTATTTCATTATAATCATAAGAATTTAATTATTTTTTCAAATTTTCATACAATCAGTTATAATATTAAAATTTGTATTTTTGGAATAAATGGTAATTTTAATTAAAAATTAAATTTCTCATATTAGAAATTTATTTTCATAAATAAGGATCCATTTGTGAAATATAGATGTCAATAAATAGTTATCATTAGTTTTTTGTATTTTTCTAAATTATTTGAATTCTCGGTGTATATTGAAATTCAATAATTTAAATTTTTTTACATTATAAGAAAATATATGAATTTTTGAGTCATAGTTGAGTAATTAATGATGTAAGTTCCCATTATCCGAAAACTGATTTCTCTTACTAATTTATTTAGTTATGGTAATAGACACTAATTATAGTCTTGAGATAAAATAATAAACAAAGGTATAAAATAATCAAAACACCCCTCTTATCACAATGTAAATACCACCCCTTATCCCCACACAACCAAAGCCTTTAATATTGTATAAAATCTGCCCAATATCTCTCTCAAGAATTTTCCCCATGCCCCAGTCTTACTGGTCTCACCAAAATACCATTTTCATGTGACTTAAGACGGTTTTCAAAGAGACAATATCCTTAAGAGGTTATCAAAGAGATAAGATTCATAAGGTAAAATCCTCCTTCTTTCTCTTTTCATTTCATTAATTTTCTTATCATCTACTCACATAACCTATATATAAGATCATGATTAATATATTATCATATATATAATTTAATTTAATTATGTTAATGGAATATCAATATTCAAATATATTATCTACTCCTTTAATATTAAAAACAAAAACATCACATGTGATATATCGATTAACCACCTTCATGGACCAAGATTTTTCAGTTTCCATTACCACCTTCCAGGAGACAAATATAAGCATTATAATATTTACTCCAGACTATGAAATGTATATAATAATTTATTTCATGTCCTGGAACTAATATATATTAAAAATATTAAATAAAATGATACTATTTCATAATGGTTGTAAAACCCACAAAAATAAAGTAACCATTTTCCATTAATGTTCTGTCTAATGATTCTTTGGCATAACTGAAAAATTGATATATGGGGACATTTAGAATTATAGAAGTATATTAATACCATTTCAGTCCACTTATGGAGTTTTTGTTCCATTTGAAATGAACTATCACGATTATACTCAAGGGAATGAATCATAAAATCATCAAATAAACATCCCCAGAACAACAAAATTAAATATTATAACTCACCAAAATAGAGATAAATAAACTTAAAAAATTATAATAAATAAAATACATTCATAATAGGTTAATGGATATAATTTTATTATCCAGAAAATTATGTAAATGAGCGGAAATAATTTGGGCATTAGGTAAAGGATCTCTCTGAACATCTAAATTATCTTTGGGTTATGATTTCTCTCTCTTTTATCCATTGTATTTATTCATTATTCTTATATAATTCATTTAAATTCTATGTATATGTTTCTGACTTATGTATATACATCATGTCTTTCTTATTTTTTGGGGAAATACATATTTTAAAAGGTTCCCTTATAAATACCTTTCAATAAGAAATCCTGATTAAAGGGAACTGCTCAGTTTATTTTTCATTTTAAAGTATACTCCATAAATTGTTTTAAGGCACAATTATTTCTTTTAAATCACAAATTTTATCATAAAAAACTATCTTATTTCATTTTAGGTTTTACGAAAACATTTATTCCTTTTTCATATTTAATGATTTTTATTTCATTCCCTAATATCGTGTTATAATGGGATATCTTCAAAGTTATATAACAACTCTTTTTATATGTTTTCACATTAATTGGAAATCATTTATCATCATCTATGATTATTTTACATTATTTATGTATAATTATATTTTAAATCCATTATTTCATAAATAACATTGTTATAATCCCTTTTGGTTATACCTTATGACAAGATTATGTTTCCCATTTCTTTCAATATGAAACCCTTATGTCTGATTCTTCATATGGAACACATAATAATGAAAATGTTTTTATGGGTTCACAAATATAGAACTAAAATGAATTGGGTAATGTTTAGTCTCCTGAGATGTCATATATAGGATTAGAAAGTAAACCTACTACATTATTTTCCACCATGTGTATAGTCTTGGCAGTTAACCTTGAATTATATTTATGTCATGTTGTATGTTACTGCCACATTACTATGTCTCCATGTTCATATTATTCCATGTTTTATATTTTTTGCTTCCTCGTATTTATCTGTGATCTATTCCTTTTATGTTATTATTTTATTTCTCCCAACCCATGTTATATGAATCTTCTCCATGATTATTCGATTACTAGTCCTTTTAGATCACCACTTTTCTTTATGTATTTCCCATGTTATCCCATGCAGTTATTGGAGATATAATGGTGTTAGTAGATAATTATGGAAAAGAAGTTATTTTTTACATGTTTCCTAACTATACGCTTAGTCTTCTAAAGACACTGGACTTTACAATACTTGGTTTTTATTTTTTGGTTAATTTTTCTTAAAATCATGTAATAATATGTGTAAATGGATAGAGTCTCTATAGTTGGTATTAGATCACAATATAGTTATTTATGTATATTAGTATTAGAAAAAATTAGTAACAACCCTAGGGATAATTCTATCACCATGGAGAACCTAGATTGAAACATAGGATATAACATATAGGATATACTTTTCATTTACAATCTTATCCTTCAATATTCAATGATGAGTTTTTATATGATTATTATTTCATTATTCCATCCCCTTATTTGTACATTATTTTTATTAGTATATGGATAGAAATAAGATAAATCATGCTAATAGTCAATGTGATAGGCAATATGATGATTTCCCTAATGAAGTGCCAAATATAATGGGAATGAGAGCTCAAAACATATTGATAGTGCTTGGAAAACTAGATCATGTTATGAATAATAACATTAATCATGTGGAACATCCACCTTATCATAAGAACTAGAAAGTTACAGTCAAATAGTTTATACAAATAAGTCATCCTATCATTAGTGGATCTTCTAACCACCTTATCATAGAATAATGGATTAACTATATTGAGAATATATTATCTGTCCTTAAATTCTCCAATGAAGAGAAACACACACTAAAATTCTATCATTTTGATGGGGAAGTTTATCAGTGGTGGGAACTGATAAAAAACACACATTCTAAAGTGAAAATTGATTCAATGGAATATTAAAGATTCAATAAAATATTTTTTAATAAATATTTTTCCCAAACTCTCTATCTTAAGATGGAGAAAGAGTTCCTCAAAATGACACAAAAGTAATATGAGTCTATCAAGGAATATGAAGTAATCCTAACAATAATTTCATGGTACACCTCTTAATTTTCCATGAACACTAAAATAAAATTAGGTCACGACTTTAGTGGAATAAATCTGAGTCTAATAGAAACCATAGAAATTCAAGAATTTCAATAATATGAGAAGATTATCTGCTGTGCCATTAAGGTGGAAATAGATATTTGGGACTATTAGTGGTCTTATGGACCAATATATAAAAATGAAAAAATTATTTTAACATGAGTGGATCAACAGATAAATCCCATAATGGAAAGAAAACCTAACATCCCACATGTAAAAAGTGCATGAATAAGCATCCTAAGAACTGTCTAAAGGGAACTAGGAGATTCTTCAAATGTGTGTGGAATAATAAATTAAGGATCAGATCAACAGTAAATATATATTTTAGTGTTTCAACTTTCTCATCCATGGGAATTATGTGAGACAATTCCCTAAGAATATAGTTTTTAAAGTAAATCTACAACAACAACCTCCATGGTATAAAATAAGGGAATATAATATCACTACAATTGATGTGGAGATCAATAATGATGTGGTGATAGGAATTATAGCTATTCATTTAAAAATTGAGAAAATAAATTTATTTTTAATCTACACATTCATTTAGGTCTTGAAAGTTTAGTAGAGTTATTGAAACACCACCTCAAAATATGAATGTTGAGTTATCTGTGAGAACCACAATTGGGGACACTACTAAATTAAAATTATATAACTCCTATATGGTTATTGTTTATATAGAACCTCCCATAAAATATCATCTTACTTATTTTATTAGAGTTTGAAAATATATTAGTTATCGATTGAATATCATTATACAAATCCAACATCAACTTTTGGGAAAGGGATGTCACTTTTCACATTTTAAGGCATCCACCAATTCTGTAAAAGTGTAAGGAGGATGATGAATCTTCTTTCTAATTATCTTCTCAACTATGGATATTATTGCCTTATGAGTAAGAATATCTAGTTAAAATGATTGATAGAAATGATACGATATAAGGCCCCGGCCTTAAACATTACATAATATTGAATTAAATGAATAATTCACATGGAGGATCTTTTTAGGTTTAGAGTTTTAGAGAATTAGGACATAACTATTATATCTCAAAAGTTTACAAAGTAGTCACTTCTACATAGTTTCCTTTTTTTACAAAACATGAACTCTTGAAAAAAAGAGTCATGTCTAGTTCCATGTTTAAGATAGCATGACTTTTCCTTGATTCCATCCTTGACCCTATTCCAAATTATGTCCTATGAAAAACATTTCAAAAAAACTTGGGATGAGCATAAAAAGCTCAGTAAGGGATACACTAAGAGAGAAAACTGTTAGTTTTTCAAAACAACAAGTAAACCATGAATACTTTATCAAATAAATACTTTTCACCTTTATGAAGTAGTAAAATCTTTTCACTGAATAAAAGATCATTAATTACCCTTTTGTAACCAAAATATTACAATAAAACCCATATAAAGAACACATAACATATAAAGGTAACTTGGGACATAAACATACTTCAATGGAATGACCATATGGTCAACTTCAAGACATATCACTAAATAAAATAGCCATACGACTGACTTCCATACCCAATTCATTGGAGGTTATAACATAAACACCCTTCCTGGTATTCACGGCACCTCCTGTCATATGGTTTATCATGTAACCACCCGTCAAATGTCCAAGTACCATTATAAAATCATAAGACATAAAACAAATATAATGGAAAGAAAACATTTCCACATTTAGATCACAATATATCTCTTAAATATATTGACATAACAAATCCATTATAAAAAACATTTTCAATACCAAAATACACAAAAGATTATATGGTATTTATTTCATTTTAAAAACATTACGGCCTGTTGAGGAATCCAAAGACCAAATAATACTCATGGCAGTGGAAAAGGTTGTTGTCACCGCGTATATTAAATGATACATTCCTTTTTTTCATTTAGTAAAACCCTTCATAGAAGAAGATTAATTTTGAATAAAAGTAAAATTAAAATGGGTTTATACACCATATAAAAGAAAGTTGTGTATAAAACAAAATATTCCTCAATGAAAGGAGATTGATACGAAGTCCCTTACCTCGTGTCTGACGTGACTCGATTTCTCTTTAATCTCCTGAATAATAAACTAAAGTTAATTTCTACTTTCTTAAGAACCTTTTTCAAGTTTATTATTCCTTTTATATAACTTATTTCCATGTTATAAAGATTATGTAATCATTTAAGTTAATAAAGTTTGTTTTGTCGATATTTGGTACTTAAGTAAAAAATGGACTTCTTACAATTACATGTTGTTCATGTGGTCAAAGGTTCATTATATACAGTTGGATATTAATGATTTGGATATCATATATATCATATATATCCATTATATAAATGTATTTATAATAGTATATAACATTTAGAGGTAAGAAATGAAATGCACCATTCATGGAGACGGTAAGTCATACGTACGCATGAACGCTACTTTCATTTATATTTCGTATTTAATGGAATGAAATCAAAATTATATAAAGGTATATTATAATTCCAATATAATATCATATATAATATCATTAACTTCATCTTTTATATGTCTCACATATGGAATTAATGAATCAAATCACTTCCAGGGGGTGGTAGTCCGCACATCCTAAAATGAAATTATCGCGTTTACCCATAATGGAAACCATAAAGTTATGCCATAAATGAAAAACAAAGAAGCATAAGGAAAACATAAAAATAATATATATCATATATGAATATAGTGAAATATTAATATCCACCATGAAAGGTGTTAAAATAGGATTGAACAATCATCATTTTGTGAGGCAGTAATTCGCCATCCACAAAAATATTATGTTATTTAACCATTAGACGGAGGTTTGTGTAAGTGTAGATAGAATAATTCTCATATAAAAATCCTAGTATATTTAAGATACTGGTGTTGTTACAAAATAAAGGAGTAGAAATAGTTTAGGGGGTTGTATAAGCAATATAAAACAAAAGAACACAAGTGAAGACATTACCTTTAAATCGGGTAACTCCCTTTGGTTTGAACCAAAAGGGTTTATTAAAGATCATTCTACCTAAGGTATGGCTTTTAGGATGAGTAGAGGTATTTGGAGAGATAAAATGAGCAGAGTTTGGTCAATCCAAAGGCTTGATAGGTGGGGGAAAGGTGGTAGAGGTGGGGGCCTTTTATAAGAGGGAGGAGGGGCACTCTTGGAAAGTTATAAAATGTTACTTTATTATAAAATGATTTTCGGATTTTAAAAGTCCCAAAAATATATATTTCAAGGATAAGGTGATAAGGGTTAGAAATACACCCATCAAATAGGTTTTTGACAAGTTTAAGTCTTAGATTTTACATTATCATTTCATTTTATTTAAATTGTTAATTAATGAGGTAATCAATACATCATCATGGTGTCAAAAGTAATTTAATTTATTTAATGTCTAAAAATTATAAAAAAAATATCATGATGTAGGAAATCTTTTTATATTTTTAATTAATATTTATAGGAAAAAATATTACTTGTATAACCCCATGTAAAAATTGTTTTAGTAAAACAATACATGTTTGTGACATTTTTATTTTAACATTAAATAAAAAGTTATTAATGTCATTTTCTTACCCAAGGGGCTCCATGGGGTCCCAAAGTTGACCCATGGATTGTTTTGGTCGGCCATGATACATCAAATAAGGGTAGGACATGTGTAAAGGTAATCTAATATTATTATAACATTATTCTTACCTTAAATTACACTAATTACCTTTAATCGCGATTAATAAAACTTAAAAGTTACTATTCACCAAACAATTATTTTAATCCCATTGAAAAACATTTTACTTAATAATGAAAACCATTTATGTTGGATTTTTTAATTTCAATTCATATAAGTGGTAAAGTTTCATTTAAATGAAAAATCAGTTTTTTAACTTCCACTTAGTGGTTTCACTATTCATCAAAAATTGAAGTTTTTCAGAAAAATACCAAAAGTTCAACCTAAGCTATATTTGATATTCCAAATTAAAAAATGATGTCTATTTCTAAAAATTCAAAACATATAAGTTGAATTAATTAATTTAATAATTAATTCCCACTGTCAAAAAAATAGCATGTTTTTATGAAACAATATATATAAAAAGATTGACACTAGTTTAAGTCCAATTTCAAAGTGAAATTAATTCCAATGACCAATATTGGATTAAATGGTAAAAATATATTCTAATTTTACTTTAAAACCAATTCAAAAGATAATCTAATAATATAAATAAATTATATTAAAAATAGGTTTTGAATTTAAATACAACATTTTTCACTTATTCATTAAAAATGAACTTTATCGGAAAAAAATAACAAAAACATACACAAAGTAAATTTTGATGTCCTGGTTCAAAAGAAGGATTTCATTTGGTCCAATATAACGTATAAGAGTGACCAAAACTATTTTTAAGGAGGGTTCTCCATCAAAATGCGATAAATTAACCTTTTAGTTAATATTAGAGTATCTATGCCTAAAATTGAATTCTTTTCTTATTTTAAGCCTTTATCTTTTATTGGATAAATGTAAAAACATTTAACAAACATATATAATCATATTTTAGTTATTTATATAAATTCTCGACAATACAACGGCTACGTGTTAACTACCACTTAAAATAATATTATTATATTACTAGTGTGCAACGTAAGATTTCAAAGAAACTCGTTGTTGCGTATCGGGTACGCTATCGAACATAGAAACCCCTTTAAAGAAAAAAAATTAATATTTAATTAAAAAATAATAATAAATATAAAAATTTATTATTCTTTATTTACCTGGGATGTTACATCCTTCCCCCTTTTTGGAAATTGTGTCCTCGCAATTTTATTCACTTATCAAAATAAGTGGGGGTATTTATCCCTCATAGCATTTTTAAATTCCCACGTTGCCTCTTCAACCATATGGTTTTTTTCATAAAACCTTAACCTGATAAATTAAATTATTTCACAACACTTACTCTCTATGGTCAAGAATCTGGACTGCTTGTTCTTTATAAGAGAGATTCTCTTCCAACTGAACTACCTCTAAGCTCAAAAATTGAGATGGATCTGGCATATACTTTCTCAACATCGAAACATGAAAAACATTGTGTACCTGGGACAAACTTGGATGTAAATCCACTCAGTAAGAAACTGATCCAACTATCTCCATAATTTCATATGGTCCAATGAACCTTGGAATCAGCTTTCCTTTCATACCAAATCACATCACACTTTTCCATGGTGAAACTTTGAGAAAAACATGATCACCTACCTCAAAAGATAGATCCTTTCTCCGGTTATCCACATAACTTTTCTCCCAACTCTGAGCTATTCTCATGTGCTTCTGAATAACCTGAACTTTTTCTGCCATCTCATCTACCAATCCTGGTCCCATCAGCTTCCTTTCCCCAACTTCATCCCAAAAAGTTGGAGTTCGACACTGTTTACCATATAATTCTTCAAACAGAGCCATCTATATACTGGAATGAAAACTGTTATTATAAGAAAACTCAACCAAAGAAAGATTTTGGTCCCAACTTCCCTGATAATCTATCGAGAAAGCATGTAGCATATCCTCCAAAGTCTGAATTGTTCGTTCTGACTGCCCATCGGATTGAGGATGAAAAGTTGTACTAAAATTTAATTCAGTACCCAATGACTTTTGAAGGCCTTTCCAAAAGTTAGAAGTAAACCTGGGATCATGATCAGATATAATGGAGAGGGGAACTCCATGCAACCTGGTTATCTCTTTAACATACAACCGAGCAAGTTGATCAAGAGACAAAGTATCTCAAATAGTAAGGAAATGAGAATATTTAGTCAATTGATCAACAATAAACCAGATTGCATTATTACCTCTAGATGTCTTCGGTAATCCCACAACAAAGTCCATGGATATATTTTCCCATTTCCACTCTGGCACCAGTAATGACTGCAGCATCCCTTTCGGTAACTGCCGCTCTGCTTTAACCTGCTGGAAATTCAAACACTTCACAGTAAAATCGAAAATGTCTCCTTTCATTCCATCCCACCAGTAATACTCCCAAAGATCTCTGTACATCTTAGTACTGCCAGGATGAACTAAAAATGGGGAACTATTGTAACATACCAAGTAAGTAATGAATAATAGATATTTTTATCTATGTCTATTAATGATTAAGATAGTGTTATAGAGGCTTAAAATGAAAATAAATACAATCTTATGCATGGAATACACTAATATTCTTAAAAGATTGTTTTACTGCCTTTTGATGGAAAACCATTTTTGAATATATCTTTTGACAATTTTATAAACTACGTTTGTCAAAATAAACTTATTCTTTATGATTGGGACATCAAAATTTACCTTGAGTGAATTTTTGGTATTTTTCTGACAATGTTCATTTTTTTAATGGATAGTGAAAAATACTGAATTTTACATCAAAACTGCTTTTTAATCTAATTTATTTATATTATTAGATTATGTTTTGAATTGGTTTTGAAGTAAAATTAGAATATATTTTTACCATTTTATCCAATGGTGGTCATTGGAATCAATTTCACTTTGAAATTAGACTTAAACTGGTGTCAATCTTTTGATACTTATTGTTTTGTAAAAACACGCTATTTGCTCTGGCAGGGGGAATTAATTATTAAATTAATTAATGTGACTTATATGATTTGAATTTTGTAAAATAGACTTCATTTTTGAATTCGGAACATCAAATATAGCTTAGGGTGAATTTTTGGTAATTTTCTGAAAAACTTCAATTTTTGATGAATAGTGAAACCACTAAGTGGTAATCAAGCAAACTGATTTTTCAGTTAAATGAAAGTTTACCACTAATGTGTATTGAATTTTAAAAATCCGACATACATGGTTGTCATTAAGATGTAAAATGTGGTTGAATGGGATTAAAATATTTTTTGGTGAATAGTAACTTATTATGTTTTTAATCGCGATTAGTGGTAATTAGGTTAGTTTAAGGTATAAATAATGCATTAATAATATGAAATGACCAAGACACATGTCCCAACCTTATTGGTTGTGTCATGGCCGACCAAGAAAAGACATGGGTAAACTTGGGGACCCCATGGATCCACTTTGGTTGGGAAATGACATAAATAACTTTTTATTTAATGTAAAAGTAAAAATGACACAAACATAATATGTTTTACGAAAAAAAATTTTACATGGGGTTATAAGGATCAGATATTTTATTATAAATATTAATTGGAAAGATAAAAAGATTTACTACATCATATTATTTTTTTTATGATTTTTAGACATTAAATAAATTAAATTATTTATGACATAATAATGATGCAGCGATGACATCATTATTTGACGATTTAAATAAAATGGAAAGAGAATGTAAAATCTATGAACTACACATGGCCAAAACCAATTGTATGAGTGGATTTAGAACCCTTATCACCTTATCCACAAATTATATCAATGTGGGACCTTTTAAAACCGAAACACATTTTCAAATAAAGTAATATTTCTTTACTTTCCAAAAGTGACCCTCCTCTCCTCTTATAAAAGGCCCCCACCTCTACCTCATTTCACACACTCCTGAAGCCCTTGGCTCGGCCAAACCCTGCCCATTTACTCTCTCCACATCCCTCTACTCATCCTAGAGGATTCCCTTTGGGAAGAATCCTTTCAAAGGAAGCCTTTAGGCTCAAACCAAAAGGAGTTACACTTTTAAAGGTAATTCATTCTCTTATGTTCATTTGTTTTATTTTGCTTCTCCAACCCCCTAAACTCTTTTTATTTACTTCTTTTGTAACAACACCAGTATCTTCAATGTACTAGGATGTTGTTATAAGATTTATTTGAGCTACACTCTCACACAACTACATCAAATGGTTAAAGAACATACGGTTTCCGTGGGTGGCGAAATTCTGCCTCCCGAAACAATGATTGTTCAATACTCATTTAACACCTTCAAAGGTGGCCATTATGATGTCACTATTTTTATATATGATATATAATATGTTTATGTTTTCCTTAAGCTTCTGTTTTTTTTCATTTTGTGCATACCTTTATGGTTTCCATTATGGGTAAACACGATATCTTCATTTTAGGAAGTGCGGACTACCGCCCCCTGAAAGTGATTTGATTCGTTAAATACCATATGTGGGACATATAAAGGATGGAACTATGATATTATATATGATATTATACTGGAATTATAATATACCTTTATATAATTATGATTCCATTCTATAAAATACAAAATAGAAATGAAAGTAGCGTTCATGCGTACGTACGACTTACCGTCTCCATGAACGGTGCATTTCATTTCTTACCTCTAAATGATTATGTAATATTATAAATGCATGTATGTACTGGATATATATGACATATATGATATATACATCATGAATACCATTTTGGATATAATGAATACATGAACAACATGTAACTATAAAGGGCCTATTTTTGACTCAAGTACTAATGATCGTTAAAACGACTGTTATTAACTTAAATAATTACATAGTGTTCATGACATTGTAATATGTGATATAAAAGGAATAATGAACTTGAAAAAGGTTCTTAAGCAAGTAGAATTTAACTAAGATTTATTATTCAGGACATTAAAGAACGATCGAGTCAAGTCGGACCCGAGGTATGGGACTTCGTCTCAATCTCCTTTCATTGAGGCATATTTTATTTTATACACAAATTTCTTTTATACGGTGTATAAACCCCTTTGACTTTTACGTTTATTCAAAAGGAATCTTTTTTATACTAAGCATTTACTAAACGACAAAAGGGAATGTTTTTGTCGTACGTATGCGGCGAAAACAACTTCTCCGCCGTCGTGACCGTTATTTGAGTTTCGGCTTCCTCTACAAGCCATACCTTCTTTTTAAAAGAAAAATAAATACCATATTTTACTTTACTTTTATTTTTGTATTGAAAATGGTTTTCATAATGTTTTTATATCAATGTGTTGTATTGATATCTCGTGATTGAAATGTGAAAATTTTATGTTTCCTTTATGCATGTTTTATGTGATATGATTTTGTTATGGTTCTTGGGCATTATTTTGAAGACGGGTGGTTCCGTGATAAACTAAGGGCGGGTGAGCCCGTTATAGCTCTCCAATGCATTGGGTAACGCGAAGGAGTGAAACGTTAAGGTTTCTCTAAAGAGATTTTAGGGAATATACTGTGATGGGTATTCCAAACGTAACCAAGAGGGTTACTCCCTACGTAAGAATGTTATGAATTCCTCAAGTTACCTTTATGTCCTATGATTTCTATGATTTATTGATGATTTTATGAGGTATGTTAAAGTGCCTATGTTTTATGGGTAAAGTATGATTTCATTCTTATGTATATATTAACTCATGTTTCCTTTCCATGTTTTTTTATAACCCATACTGAGTTTTTATGCTCATCCCAAGTTTTTGAAATGTTTTTCATAGGTCACGGGAAAGGTACATGATAAGATGATAGAGTTAAGGATGTGTCAAGAAATAATCCATGTTTTATTTTAAATGTGTTTCCATTTATGGGAATGAAGAATACTATCTTTATGTAACCACTTTGTTTATATGTGGAATGTAATGCAAGTTTTATGATCTAATTCTCTAAAACTCTAAACCCGAAAAGATCCTCAATGTGTAATCTTGTAATAACTCAAGATTAAGTAAGGTTTAAGGTTGGGGCCTTATAGTTGGTATCAGAGGTCGGTTTACATAACTTTAGGAGTTAGAATTCTATTAAATGATTATCCAAAAATATTTTTTTCGAAATGATATAGAATTTAAAGATTACCATGTTGCTTTATCTAAGACATGTTTGTTCAGAATGGTTTTCCGCAGAGGAAACAGGGAAGCAGTGCTAGGAAGGCATACAGAAGGAAATAACCTTCCGAATCAGCATCCAGAAATGGTCGGAATTGGATCTGAACAGTTTTTTGTAGTAATGGCGCAGTTGACTCAAGCGATAAATGGCGGTGGTATCCATGCACGAGATCAGCCAGATCAACCGCAGAGGAACATGTCAGTGGTGGAACATTTCATGAGGCAACATCCACCATCATTCAGAGGATCATCTGACCCTGTGCTAGCTGAAGGGTGGATTAAAGCACTGGAGAAGATTTTTGATGTCATGGGTTGTTCAGACAATCAAAAGGTTAGTTTTGCTATTTACCGTTTGGAGGGTGAAGCAGATCAGTGGTGGTCTATGGTTAAAAATATCAGGGACGCTGATGAGATTGATGCTCTTGACTGGGATGAATTCAAAGGTATGTTTCTGGAGAATTTTTTCCTAAGTCTGTTCGACTTAGGATGGAAAATAAATTCTTGGAATTGAGGCAAGAGGAAGACTCAGTGGCTACCTATGAAGAAAGGTTCACTCGATTGGCAAGGTATGCTCCAAATTTTATCCGGGACCTTGATAGTAAAATCAATCATTTTTACTCAGGATTAAAGCCAAAGTATCGAAGGAAATTAGCTTCTCGTGAGTTTATAAGTTATGAAAAGCTTGTTCGATGTGCTGAGAAGGTTGAAATGGAGTTTGCCGATGACCAAGTTTTCTATAACAACTAGAAGAAGAAGAGACCGAGGTGGCAGGAGAAAGGTAAGAATTCTTCAAAAAAAGTCTGATGGTAAGAGAACTAAGTTTCCAGTTTGTGATAAATGTGTAAAAAGGCATGCTGGGGAATGTCTTCTGAATTCTGGGAAGTGCTACCGATGTGGTAAGATGGGACATAAGGCTCGTGATTGCACTGAAAAGGATCAAGGTGAAGGTAAGAACAAATTTGATTTACAGTTAGTGAAATGTTATAAGTGCAATGAGATGGGTCACTATGCAAACGAGTGTCCGACAAGGATCTTGAGTGATGGGAAGCAGTTAGACTACAAGCAGAAAGGGGTGGTGAAATCCTTTGCAACTACTTCAGCAGATGTCGGGCCATCAAATGAAGTTGTATCAGGTACTTTGTTTGTTTTTTCAGACTTTGCCAGTGTGTTGTTTGATTCGGAGTCTACACATTCTTTTATCTCTGAAACATTTTCTAGTAAAATGGGAATACCATCTCAAGAAATGACTCCTGAAATTTTGGTAAAAACACCTGGGGGAAATGTCGAGGCAAAAAGAATTTATACGAATCTTCCTATCCTTTTCTGTGGAAAGAACCTACTTGCAAACCTTATTGTTCTACCTCTAGTAGAGTTTGATGTTATCTTGGGTATGGATTGACTCTCTATTTACCATGCTAAGATTGACTGTAGAGATAAAGAAGTTTCTTTTCAGAAAGACTTTCAGTTTGTTTACAAGAATGAACCCTTACTTTTGATAACATATCATGAGGCCGAGAAACTTGTAAAAGATGGAAATGAATGTTACCTTGCACACGTCGTTGAAAATAAAGGAACTGTTCAGATTAATGATGTGCCAGTGCTAAATGAGTATCCTGATGTTTTTCCTGATGAGTTGCCTGGAATAATACCAGATCGGGAAGTTGAGTTTACTATTGACTTAGTTCCTGATGCTAATCTAATTTCAAAACCCCCTTATCGAATTGCACAAATTGAACTTTTAGAGTTGAAGGAGCAATTGCAATATTTATTAGAGAAAGGTTTCATTAGACCTAGCACATCACCATGGGGTGCTCCTGTTTTGTTTATTAAGAAAAAAGATGGTTCTATGAGACTTTGCATTGATTATAGAGCCTTGAATAATATCACTGTTAAGAAAAAATATCCTTTGCCTCATATCGATGATTTGTTTGATCAGCTCTAGGGAGCTCAGTTTTTTTCAAAGATTGACCTGAGATCGGGGTACCATCAGCTGAAGGTAAAGGAGGCAGATATTCCAAAGACCGCGTTCTGTACGAGATATGGCCATTATGAATTTGTAGTAATGACTTTTGGGCTAACCAATGCACCTGCTGTATTCATGGACTTAATGAATATAATTTTCCATGAGTTCCTGGATAAGTTTGTGGTGGTTTTCATTGATGATATTTTGGTGTTTTCTAAAAGTAAATAGGAGAATGAAAAACATTTAAGGGTTATCTTGCAAACCTTCAAAAAAAGAAACTGTATGGGAAATTCAGCAAGTGTGAGTTTTGGTTGCAACAAATTTCTTTCCTTGGTCACATTGTTTCTAAAGATGGAATAACTATTGATCCTGCAAAAACAAAAGTTATGGAAGAATGGCCAAGACCCACAAATGTAACCAAGATTCGTAGCTTCCTTGGTTTGGCGGGCTATTGCCGAAGGTTTGTTAGAAATTTTTCACGGTTATCTAGTTCAATGACTAAGCTAACTCGGAAGGGTGTTAAGTTTATCTGAACAAAAGAATGTGATGATTGTTTTTAGGAATTGAAAAGAATATTGGTGAATGCTCCAGTTTTGGCACTACCTTCCAAGAATGGTGAGTTTGTTATATACAGTGATGCTTCATTGAAAGGACTTGGTTGCGTCCTAATGCAGAATGATCAGGTAATTGCTTATACTTCACGACAGTTGAAAACTCGTGAGGTAAATTACCCTACACATGATTTGAAATTAGCTGCTGTTGTTTTTGCTTTAAAAATTTGGAGGTATCATTTGTATGCAGTAAAGTGTTAAATATATATCGATCACAAAAGTTTAAAGTATATATTCACTCAGAAAGAGTTAAACATGATACAAAGGAGATGGCTGGAATTAATCAAGGATTATGATTGTACAATTCATTAGCATCCGGGAAAATCAAATAAAGTGGCTGATGCTTTGAGTCGAAAAAGTAATGCTTCATTAACAATGCTGCGGTTGGAACATGATCCTTTGGTTAACGATTTGATGAACTTTGGCATAGAAGTTGTTGGTGTAGGAAGTCCTTCTGTTTTGTTTCAGGTATCAGTGAGATATTCTCTATCAGATAGAATCAAGCAAGCACAGAAGCAAGACAGTGAGTTGCAGAAAAAGGTAGAGCTGGTTCAAAAAGGTAAGTTGCCTGAATTCAACATTGATAATGATTGCGTTTTGAGATTTGGGAAGAGACTGTGTGTGCCTTGTGATTCACAATTGAAGAGAGAGTTGTTATGTGAAGCTCATAGTTCTCCGTTTTCAGTTCATCCGGGCAGTACTAAGATGTATAGAGATCTGAGGGAGTATTACTGGTGGGATGGAATGAAAAGAGATATTTCTGATTTTACTATGAAGTGTTTGACTTGTCAGTAGGTTAAAGCAGAGCGGCAGTTATCGAAAGGGATGCTTCAGCCTTTACCAGTGCCAGAGTGGAAATGGGAGAATATATCCATGGACTTTGTTGTTGGATTACCGAAGACATCTCGAGGTAATAATGCAATCTGGGTTATTGTTGATCGCTTGACCAAATCTGCTTATTTCTTTGCTATACGAGATACTTTATCTCTTGATCAACTTTCCCGTTTGTATCTTAAAGATATAGTCAGGTTACATGGAGTTCCTCTCTCCATTGTATCGGATCGTGATCCCAGGTTTACTTCTAACTTTTGGAAAGGCCTTCAGAAGTCGTTGGGTACTGAATTAAATTTTAGTACAGCTTTTCGTCCTCAATCAGATGGGCAGTCAGAACGAACAATTCAGAAATTAGAGGATATGCTACGATCTTGTTCTATGGATTATCAGGGAAGTTGGGACCAACATCTTTCTTTGGTTGAGTTTTCATATAATAATAGTTTTCATTCCAGTATACAGATGGCACCATTTCAGGCATTATATGGGAAGCGGTGTCGAACTCCATCTTTCTGGGATGAAGTGGGTGAAAGGAAGTTGATGGGACCAGAATTGGTAGAAGAGATGGCAGAAAAAGTTCAGCTGATTCAGAAACACATGAGAACAGCTCAGAGCAGGCAGAAGAGTTATGCGGATAACCGAAGGAAGGATCTATCTTTCGAGGTAGGTGATCATGTTTTTCTCAAGGTTTCTCCTTGGAAAAGTGTGATGAGATTTGGTAAGAAAGGAAAGTTGAGTCCAAGGTTCATTGGACGATACGAAATTCTGGAGAGAGTTGGAATAGTTGCATACCGAGTGGCTTTACCTCCGAGTTTATCTCAGGTACACAATGTTTTTCACATTTCGATGTTGAGAAAGTATATGCCAGATCCATCCCATGTTTTGAGTCCAGAGGTAGTTCAGCTGGAAGAGAACCTATCTTATGAGGAACAACCAGTCCAGATTCTTGTCCACAGGGAGCAAGTGTTACGGAATAAGGTGATTAAGCAGGTAAAGTTTTTGTGGAAAAACCACATGATTGAAGAGGCAACATGGGAATATGAAAATGCAATGAGGGATAAGTACCCCCATTTATTCGATAAGTAAATAAATTGCGGGGACGCAATTTTCTAAAGGGGGGAAGGATGTAACATCCCAAGTAAGTAATGAATAATAGATATTTTTATCTATGTCTATTAATGATTAAGATAGTGTTATAGAGGCTTAAAATGAAAATAAATACAATCTTATGCATGTAATACACTAATATTCTTAAAAGATTGTTTTACTGCCTTTTGATGGCAAACCATTTTTGAATCTATCTTTTGAAAATTTTATAAACTATGTTTGTCAAAATAAACTTATTCTTTATGATTGGGACATCAAAATTTACCTTGTGTGAATTTTTGGTATTTTTCTGACAATGTTCATTTTTTTAATGGATAGTGAAAAATACTGAATTTTACATCAAAACTGCTTTTTAATCTAATTTATTTGTATGATTAGATTATGTTTTGAATTGGTTTTGAAGTGAAATTAGAATATATTTTTACCATTTTATCAAATGGTGGTCATTGGAATCAATTTCACTTTGAAATTAGACTTAAACTGGTGTCAATCTTTTGATACTTATTGTTTTGTAAAAACACGCTATTTGCTCTCGCAGCGGGAATTAATTATTAAATTAATTAATGTGGCTTATATGATTTGAATTTTGTAAATTAGACTTCATTTTTGAATTCGGAACATCAAATATAGCTTAGGGTGAATTTTTGGTAATTTTCTGAAAAACTTCATTTTTTGATGAATAGTGAAACCACTAAGTGGTAATCAAGCAAACTGATTTTTCAGTTAAATGAAAGTTTACCACTAATGTGTATTGAATTTTAAAAATCCGACATACATGGTTGTCATTAAGAAGTAAAATGTGGTTCAATGGGATTAAAATATTTTTTTGGTGAATAGTAACTTATTAAGTTTTTAATCGCGATTAGTGGTAATTAGTGTAGTTTAAGGTATAAATAATGCTTTAATAATATGAAATGACCTAGAAACATGTCCCAACCTTATTGGTTGTGTCATGGCCGACCAAGACAAGCCATGGGTCAAATTGGGGACCCCATGGATCCACTTTGGTTGGGAAATGACATAAATAACTTTTTATTTAATGTAAAAGTAAAAATGACACAAACATAATATGTTTTACGAAAACAATTTTTACATGGGGTTATAAAGATCATATATTTGATTATAAATATTAATTGGAATGATAAAAAGTTTTCCTACATCATAGTATTTTTTTAATGATTTTTAGACATTAAATAAATTAAATTATTTATGACATAATAATGATGCAGCGATGACATCATTATTTGACGATTTAAATAAAATGGAAAGACAATGTAAAATATATGAACTAAAAATGGCCAAAACCAATTGGATGAGTGGATTTCGAACCCTTATCACCTTATCCACGAATTATATTAATGTGGGACCTTTTAATACCGAAACACATTTTCAAATAAAGTAATATTTCTTTACTTTCCAAAAGTGCCCCTCCTCTCCTCTTATAAAAGGCCCCCACCTCTACCTCATTTCACACACTCCTCAAGCCTTTGGCTCGGCCAAACCCTGCCCATTTACACTCTCCACATCCCTATCCTCATCCTAGAGGATTTTCTTTGGGCATAATCCTTTCAAAGGAAGCCATTATGCTCAAACCAAAAGGAGTTACACTTTTAAAGGTAATTCATTCTCTTATGTTCATTTGTTTTATTTTGCTTCTCCAACCCCCTAAACTCTTTTTATTTACTTCTTTTGTAACACCACCAGTATATTAAATGTACTAGGATGTTGTTATAAGATTTATTTGAGCTACACTCTCACACAACTACATCAAATGGTTAAAAAACATACGGTTTCCATGGGTGGCGAAATTCTGCCTCCCGAAACGATGATTGTTCAATACTCATTTAACAACTTCAAAGGTGGCCATTATGATGTCACTATTTTTATATATGATATATAATATGTTTATGTTTTCCTTAAGCTTCTGTTTTTTTTCATTTTGGGCATACCTTTATGGTTTCCATTATGGGTAAACACGATATCATCATTTTAGGAAGTGCGGACTACCGCCCCCTGAAAGTGATTTGATTCGTTAAATACCATATGTGGGACATATAAAGGATGGAACTATGATATTATATATGTTATTATATTGGAATTATAATATACCTTTATATCATTATGATTCCATTCTATAAAATACGAAATAGAAATGAAAGTAGCGTTCATGCGTACGTACGGCTTACCGTCTCCATGAACGGTGCATTTCATTTCTTACCTCTAAATGATTATGTAATATTATAAATGCATGTATTTACTGGATATATATGAAATATATGATATCTACATCATGAATACCATTCTGGATATAATGAATACATGAACAACATGTAACTATAAAGGGCCTATTTTTGACTCAAGTACTAATGATCGTTAAAACAATTGTTATTAACTTAAATAATTACATAGTGTTCATGACATGGTAATAAGTGATATAAAAGGAATAATGACTTTGAAAAAGGTTCTTAAGCAAGTAGAATTTAACTATGGTTTATTATTCAGGACATTAAAGAACGATCGAGTCAAGTCAGACCCGAGGTATGGGACTTCATCTCAATCTCCTTTCATTGAGGCATATTTTATTTTATACACAAATTTCTTTTATACGGTGTATAAACCCCTTTGAATTTTAAGTTTATTAAAAAGGAATCTTTTTTATACGAAGCGTTTACTAAACGACAAAAGGGAATGTTTTTTTCGTACGTATGCAGCGACAACGACTTCTCCGCCGTCGTGACCGTTATTTGAGTTTCGGCTTCCTCTACAAGCCATACCTTCTTTTTAAAAGAAAAATAAATACCATGTTTTACTTTTCTTTTATTTTAGTATTGAAAAGGGTTTTCATAATGTTTTTATATCAATGTGTTGTATTGATATCTCGTGATTGAAATGTAGAAATTTTATGTTTCCTTTATGCATGTTTTATGTGATATTATTATGTTATGGTTCTTGGGCATTATTATGAAGACGGGTGGTTCTGTGATAAACTAAGGGCGGGTGAGCCCGTTATAGCTCTCCAATGCATTGGGTAACGCGAAGGAGTGAAACATTAAGGTTTCTACGAAGATATTTTAGGGAATATACTGTGATGGGTATTCCAAACGTAACCAAGAGGGTTACTCCCTACGTAAGAATGTTATGAATGCCTCATGTTACCTTTATGTCCTATAATTTCTATGATTTATTCATGATTTTATGAGGTATGTTAAAGTGCCTATGTTTTATGGGTAAAGTATGATTTCATTCTTATGTATATATGAACTCATGTTTCCTTTCCATGTTTTTTTTATAACCCATACTGAGTTTTTATGCTCATCCCAAGTTTTTGAAATGTTTTTCACAGGTCAAGGGAAAGGTACATGATAAGATGATAGAGTTAAGGATGTGTCAAGAAATAATCCATGTTTTATTTTAAATGTGTTTCCATTGATGGGAATGAAGAATACTATCTTTATGTAACCACTTTTTTTATATGTGGAATGTAATGAAAGTTTTATGATCTAATTCTCTAAAACTCTAAACCTGAAAAGATCCTCAATGTGTAACCTTGTAATAACTCAAGATTAAGTAAGGTTTAAGGCTGGGGCCTTATAGTTGGTATCAGAGGTCGGTTTAGATAACTTTAGGAGTTAGAATTCTATTAAATGATAATCCAAAAATATTTTTTTCGAAATGATATAGCATTTAAAGATTACCATGTTGCTTCATCTAAGACATGTTTGTTCAGAATGGTTTTCCGCAGAGGAAACAGGGAAGCAGTGCTAGGAAGGTATACAGAAGGAAATAACCTTCCGAATCAGCATCCAGAAATGGTCGGAATTGGAACTGAACAGTTTGTTGCAGTAATGGTGTAGTTGACTCAAGCGATAAATGGCGGTGGTATCCATGCACGAGATCAGCCAGATCAACCGCAGAGGAACATGTCAGTGGTGGAACATTTCATGAGGCAACATCCACCATCATTCAGAGGATCATCTGACCCTGTGCTAGCTGAAGGGTGGATTAAAGCAATGGAGAATATTTTTGATGTCATGGGGTGTTCAGACAATCAAAATTTTAGTCTTTCTATTTACCGTTTGGAGGGTGAAGCAGATCAGTGGTGGTCTATGGTTAAAAATATCAGGGACGCTAATGAGATTGATGCTCTTGACTGGGATGAATTCAAAGGTATGTTTCTTGAGAAGTATTTTCCTAAGTCTATTCGACTTAGGATGGAAAAGAAATTCTTGGAATTGAGGCAAGAGGAAGACTTAGTGGCTACCTATGAAGAAAGGTTCACACGATTGGCAAGGTATGCTCTAAATTTTATCCGGGACCTTGATAGTAAAATCAATCATTTTTACTCAGGATTAAAGCCAAAGTATCGAAGGGAATTAGCTTCTCGTGAGTTTAAAAGTTATGAAAGGCTTGTTTGATGTGCTGAGAAGGTGGAAATGGAGTTTGCCGATGACCAAGTTTTCTATAACAACCAGCAGAAGAAGAGACCGAGGTGGCAGGAGAAAGGTAAGAATTCTTCAAAAAAGTCTGATGGTAAGAGAACTAAGTTTCCAGTTTGTGATAAATGTGGAAAAAGGCATGCTGGGGAATGTCTTCTGAATTCTGGGAAGTGATACCGATGTGGTAAGATGAGACATAAGGCTCGTGATTGCACTGAAAAGGATCAAGGTGAAGGTAAGAACAAATTTGATTTACAGTTAGTGAAATGTTATAAGTGCAATGAGATGGGTCACTATGAAAACGAGTGTCCCACAAGGAGCTTGAGTGATGGGAAGTAGTTAGACTACAAGCAGAAAGGGGTGGTGAAATCCTTTGCAACTACTTCAGCAGATGTCGGGCCATCAAATGAAGTTGTATCAGGTACTTTGTTTGTTTTTTCAGACTTTTCCAGTGTGTTGTTTGATTCGGGGTCTACACATTCTTTCATCTCTGAAACCTTTTCTAGTAAAATGGGAATACCATCTCAAGAAATGACTCCTGAACTTTTGGTAAAAACACCTGGGGGAAATGTCGAGGCAAAAAGAATTTATATGAATCTTCCTATCCTTATCTGTGGAAAGAACCTACTTGCAAACCTTATTGTTCTACCTCTAGTAAAGTTTGATGTTATCCTGGGTATGGATTGGCTCTCTATTTACCATACTAAGATTGTCTGTAGAGCTAAAGAAGTTTCTTTTCAGAAAGAATTTCAGTTTGTTTACAAGAATGAACCCTTACTTTTGATAACATATCAAGAGGCCGAGAAACTTGTAAAAGATGGAAATGAATGTTACCTTGCACACGTCGTTGAAAATAAAGGAACTTTTCAGATTAATGTTGTGCCAGTGGTAAATGAGTATCCTGATGTTTTTCCTGATGAGTTGCCTGGGATAATACCAGATCGGGAAGTTGAGTTTACTATTGACTTAGTTCTTGATGCTAATCCAATTTCAAAACCCCCTTATCGAATGGCACAAATTGAACTTTTAGAGTTGAAGGAGCAATTGCAAGATTTATTAGAGAAAGGTTTAATTAGACCTAGCACATCACCATGGGGTGCTCCTGTTTTGTTTGTTAAGAAAAAAGATGGTTCTATGAGACATTGCATTGATTATAGAGCCTTGAATAATATCACTGTAAAGAACAAATATCATTTGCCTCATATCGATGATTTGTTTGATCAGCTCCAGGGAGCTCAGTTTTTTTCAAATATTGACCTGAGATCGTGGTACCATTAGCTGAAGGTAAAGGAGGCAGATATTCCGAAGACCGCGTTCCGTACGAGATATGGCCATTATGAATTTGTAGTAATGCCTTTTGGGCTAACCAATGCACCTGCTGTATTCATGGACTTAATGAATAGAATTTTCCATGAGTTCCTGGATAAGTTTGTGGTGGTTTTCATTGATGATATTTTGGTGTTTTCTAAATGTAAAGAGGAGCATGAAAAACATTTAAGGGTTATCTTGTAAACCTTAAAAGAAAAGAAACTGTATGGGAAATTCAGCAAGTGTGAGTTTTGGTTGCAACAAATTTCTTTCCTTGGTCACATTGTTTCTAAAGATGGAATAACTGTTGATCCTGCAAAAACAAAAGTTGTGGAAGAATGGCCAAGACCCACAAATGTAACCGAGATTCGTAGCTTCCTTGGTTTGGCGGGCTATTACCGAAGGTTTGTTAGAAATTTTTCACGTTTATCTAGTTCAATGACTAAGCTAACTCAGAAGGGTGTTAAGTTTATTTGGACAAAAGAATGTGATGATTGTTTTCAGGAATTGAAAAGAAGATTGGTGAATGCTCCAGTTTTGGCACTACCTTCCAGGAATGGTGAGTTTGTTATATATAGTGATGCTTCATTGAAAGGAATTGGTTGCGTCCTAATGCAGAATGATCAGGTAATTGCTTATGCTTCACGACAGTTGAAAACTCATGAGGTAAATTACCCTACACATGATTTGGAATTAGCTGCTGTTGTTTTTGCTTTAAAAATTTGGAGGCATAATTTGTATGGAGTAAAGTGTGAAATATATACCGATCACAAAAGTTTAAAGTATATATTCACTTAGAAAGAGTTAAACATGAGACAAAGGAGATGGATGGAATTAATCAAGGATTATGATTGTACAATTCATTACCATCCGGGAAAAGAAAATAAAGTGGCTGATGCTTTGAGTCGAAAAAGTATTGCTTCATTAACAATGTTGCAGTTGGAACGTGATCCTTTGGTTAACGATTTGATGAACTTTGGCATAGAAGTTGTTGGTGTAGGAAGTCCTTCTATTTTGTTTTAGGTATCAGTGAGATCTTCTCTATCAGATAGAATCAAGCAAGCACAGAAGCAAGACAGTGAGTTGCAGAAAAAGGTAGAGCTGGTTCAGAAAGGTAAGTTGCCTGAATTCAACATTGATAATGATTGCGTTTTGAGATTTGGGAAGAGACTGTGTGTGCCTTGTGATTCACAGTTGAAGAGAGAGTTGTTATGTGAAGCTCATAGTTATCCGTTTTCAGTTCATCCGGGCAGTACTAAGATGTATAGATATCTGCGGGAGTATTACTGGTGGGATGGAATGAAAAGAGATATTTCTGATTTTACTGTGAAGTGTTTGACTTGTCAGCAGGTTAAAGCAGAGCGGCAGTTACCGAAAGGGATGCTTCAGCCTTTACTAGTGCCAGAGTGGAAATGGGAGAATATATCCATGGACTTTGTTGTTGGTTACCGAAGACATCTCGAGGTAATAATGCAATATGGGTTATTGTTGATCGCTTGACCAAATCTGCTCATTTCCTTGCTATACAAGATACTTTATCTCTTGATCAACTTTCCCGTTTGTATCTTAAAGAGATAGTCAGGTTACATGGAGTTCCTCTCTCCATTGTATCGGATCGTGATCCCAGGTTTACTTCTAACTTTTGGAAAGGCCTTCAGAAGTCATTAGGTACTGAATTAAATTTTAGTACAGCTTTTCATCCTCAATCAGATGGGCAGTCAGAACGAACAATTCAGAAATTGGAGGATATGCTACGAGCTTGTTCTATGGATTATTAGGGAAGTTGGGACCAACATCTTTCTTTGGTTGAGTTTTCATATAATAACAGTTTTCATTCCAGTATACAGATGGCACCATTTCAGGCATTATATGGGAAGCGGTGTCGAACTCCAGCTTTCTGGGATGAAGTGGGTGAAAGGAAGTTGATGGGACCAGAATTGGTAGAAGAGATGGCAGAAAAAGTTCAGCTGATTCAGAAACACATGAGAACAGCTCAGAGCAGGCAGAAGAGTTATGCGGATAACCGAAGGAAGGATCTATCTTTCGAGGTAGGTGATCATGTTTTTTCCAAGGTTTCTCCTTGGAAAAGTGTGATGAGATTTGGTAAGAAAGGAAAGTTGAGTCCAAGGTTCATTGGACCATACGAAATTCTGGATAGAGTTGGAACAGTTGCATACCGAGTGGCTTTACCTTCGAGTTTATCTCAGGTACACAATGCTTTTCACATTTTGATGTTAAGAAAGTATATGCCAGATCCATCCCATGTTTTGAGTCCAGAGGTAGTTCAGCTGGAAGAGAACCTATCTTATGAGGAACAACCGGTCCAGATTCTTGACCACAGGGTGCAAGTGTTACGGAATAAGGTGATTAAGCAGGTAAAGGTTTTGTGGAAAACCACATGATTGAATAGGCAACATGGGAATCTGAAAATGCAATGAGGGATAAGTACCCCCATTTATTCGATAAGTAAATAAATTACGGGGACGCAATTTTCTAAAGGGGGGAAGGATGTAACATCCCAAGTAAGTAATGAA
Organism: Viscum album; assembly: GCA_963277665.1. Classification (NCBI taxonomy): domain Eukaryota; kingdom Viridiplantae; phylum Streptophyta; class Magnoliopsida; order Santalales; family Viscaceae; genus Viscum; species Viscum album. The sequence goes on along the minus strand of OY728164.1, from coordinate 912,040,682 downwards.
TAATAGATATTTTTATCTATGTCTATTAATGATTAAGATAGTGTTATAGAGGCTTAAAATGAAAATAAATACAATCTTATGCATGTAATACACTAATATTCTTAAAAGATTGTTTTACTGCCTTTTGATGGCAAACCATTTTTGACTCTATCTTTTGACAATTTTATAAACTATGTTTGTCAAAATAAACTTATTCTTTATGATTGGGACATCAAAATTTACCTTGTGTGAATTTTTGGTATTTTTCTGACAATGTTCATTTTTTTAATGGATAGTGAAAAATACTGAATTTTACATCAAAACTGCTTTTTAATATAATTTATTTATATGATTAGATTATGTTTTGAATTGGTTTTGAAGTGAAATTATAATATATTTTTACCATTTTATCCAATGGTGATCATTGGAATCAATTTCACTTTGAAATTAGACTTAAACTGGTATCAATCTTTTGATACTTATTGTTTTGTAAAAACACGCTATTTGCTCTGGAAGCGGGAATTAATTATTAAATTAATTAATGTGACTTATATGATTTGAATTTTCTTAAAATAGACTTAATTTTTGAATTCGTAACATCAAATATAGCTTAGGGTGAATTTTTGGTAATTTTCTGAAAAACATCAATTTTGGATGAATAGTGAAACCACTAAGTGGTAATCAAGCAAACTGATTTTTCAGTTAAATGAAAGTTTACCACTAATGTGTATTGAATTTTGAAAATCCGACATACATGGTTGTCATTAAGAAGTAAAATGTGGTTCAATGGGATTAAAATATTTTTTGGTGAATAGTAACTTATTAAGTTTTTAATCGCGATTAGTGGTAATTAGTGTAGTTTAAGGTTTAAATAATGCTTTAATAATATGAAATGACCTAGACACATGTCCCAACCTTATTGGTTGTGTCATGGCCTACCAATACAAGCCATGGGTCAACTTGGGGACCCCATGGATCCACTTTGGTTGTGAAATGACATAAATAACTGTTTATTTAATGTAAAAGTAAAAATGACACAAACATAATATGTTTTACGAAAACAATTTTTACATGGGGTTATAAAGATCAGATATTTGATTATAAATATTCATTGGAAAGATAAAAATAGTTTCTACATCATAGTATTTTTTTTATGATTTTTAGACATTAAATAAATTAAATTATTTATGACATAATAATGATGCAGCGATGACATCATTATTTGACGATTTAAATAAAATGGAAAGACAATGTAAAATCTATGAACTACACATGGCCAAAACCAATTGGATGAGTGTATTTAGAACCCTTATCACCTTATCCACGAATTATATCAATGTGGGACCTTTTAAAACCGAAACACATTTTCAAATAAAGTAATATTTCGTTACTTTCCAAAAGTGCCCCTCCTCTCCTCTTATAAAAGGCCCCCACCTCTACCACATTTCACACACTCCTCACGCCTTTGGCTCTGCCAAAACCTGCCCATTTACAATATCCACATCCCTATCCTCATCCTAGAGGATTCCCTTTGGGCATAATCCTTTCAAAGGAATCCTTTAGGCTCAAACCAAAAGGAGTTACACTTTTAAAGGTAATTCATTCTCTTATGTTCATTTGTTTTATTTTGCTTCTACAACCCCCTAAACTCTTTTTATTTACTTATTTTGTAACACCACCAGTATATTAAATGTACTAGGATGTTGTTATAATATTTATTTGAGCTACACTCTCACACAACTATATCAAATGGTTAAAGAACATACGGTTTCCGTGGGTGGCGAAATTCTACCTCCCGAAACGATGATTGTTCAATACTCATTTAACACCTTCAAAGGTGGCCATTATGATGTCACTATTTTTATATATGATATATAATATTTTTATGTTTTCCTTAAGCTTCTGTTTTTTTTTAATTTTGGGCATACCTTTATGGTTTCCATTATGGGTAAACACGATATCTTCATTTTAGGAAGTGCGGACTACCGCCCCCTGAAAGTGATTTGATTCGTTAAATACCATATGTAGGACATATAAAGGATGGAACTATGATATTATATATGTTATTATACTAGAATTATAATATACCTTTATATCATTATGATTCCATTCTATAAAATACGAAATAGAAATGAAAGTAGCGTTCATGCGTACGTACGGCTTACCGTCTCCATGAACGGTGCATTTCATTTCTTACCTCTAAATGATTATGTAATATTATAAATGCATGTATGTACTGGATATATTTGAAATATATTATATCTACATCATGAATACCATTCTGGATATAATGAATACATGAACAACATGTAACTATAAAGGGCCTATTTTTGACTCAAGTACTAATGATCGTTAAAACGACTGTTATTAACTTAAATAATTACATAGTGTTCATGACATGGTAATAAGTGATATAAAAGGAATAATGAACTTGAAAAAGGTTCTTAAGCAAGTAGAATTTAACTAAGGTTTATTATTCAGGACATTAAAGAACGATCGAGTCAAGTCAGACCCGAGGTATGGGACTTCGTCTCAATCTCCTTTCATTGAGGCATATTTTATTTTATACACAAATTTCTTTTATACGGTGTATAAAACCATTTGAATTTTACATTTATTCAAAAGGAATCTTTTTTATATGAAGCGTTTACTAAACGACAAAAGGGATTTTTTTTGTCGTACGTATGCGGGGACAACGACTTCTCCGCCGTCGTGACCATTATTTGAGTTTCGGCTTCCTCTACAAGCCATACCTTCTTTTTAAAAGAAAAATAAATACCATGTTTTACTTTTCTTTTATTTTAGTATTGAAAATGGTTTTCATAATGTTTTTATATCAATGTGTTGTATTGATATCTCGTGATTGAAATGTGGAAATTTTATGTTTCCTTTATGCATGTTTTATGTGATATGATTATGTTATGCTTCTTGGGCATTATTATGAAGACAGGTGGTTTCGTGATAAACTAAGGGCGGGTGAGCCCGTTATAGCTCTCCAATGCATTGGGTAACGCGAAGGAGTGAAACATTAAGGTTTCTCCGAAGATATTTTAGGGAATATAATGTGATGGGTATTCCAAACGTAACCAAGAGGGTTACTCCCTACGTAAGAATGTTATGAATGCCTCAAGTTACCTTTATGTCCTATGATTTCTATGATTTATTCATGATTTTATGAGGTATGTTAAAGTGCCTATGTTTTATGGGTAAAGTATGATTTCATTCTTATGTATATATGAACTCATGTTTCCTTTCCATGTTTTTTTATAACCCATACTGAGTTTTTATGCTCATCCCAAGTTTTTGAAATGTTTTTCACAAGTCAAGGGAAAGGTACATGATAAGATGATAGAGTTAAGGATGTGTCAAGAAATAATCCATGTTTTATTTTAAATGTGTTTCCATTGATGGTAATGAAGAATACTATCTTTATGTAACCACTTTGTTTATATGTGGAATGTAATGCAAGTTTTATGATCTAATTCTCTAAAACTCTAAACCGAAAAAGATCCTCAATGTGTAATCTTGTAATAACTCAAGATTAAGTAAGGTTTAAGGCTGGGGCCTTATAGTTGGTATCAGAGGTCGGTTTAGATAACTTTAGGAGTTATAATTCTATTAAATTATTATCCAAAAATATTTTTTTTCGAAATGATATAGCATTTAAAGATTACCATGTTGCTTCATCTAAGACATGTTTGTTCAGAATGGTTTTCCGCAGAGGAAACAGGGAAGCAGTGCTAGGAAGGCATACAGAAGGAAATAACCTTCCGAATCAGCATCCAGAAATGGTCGGAATTGGAACTGAACAGTTTGTTGCAGTAATGGCGTAGTTGACTCAAGCGATAAATGGCGGTGGTATCCATGCACGAGATCAGCCAGATCAACCGCAGAGGAACATGTCAGTGGTGGAACATTTCATGAGGCAACATCCACCATCATTCAGAGGATCATCTGACCCTGTGCTAGCTGAAGGGTGGATTAAAGCACTGGAGAAGATTTTTGATGTCATGGGGTGTTCAGACAATCAAAAGGTTAGTCTTGCTATTTACCGTTTGGAGGGTGAAGCAGATCAGTGGTGGTCTATGGTTAAAAATATCAGGGACGCTGATGAGATTGATGCTCTTGACTGGGATGAATTCAAAGGTATGTTTCTTGAGAAGTATTTTCCTAAGTCTGTTCGACTTAGGATGGAAAAGCAATTCTTGGAATTGAGGCAAGAGGAAGACTCAGTGGCTACCTATGAAGAAAGGTTCACTCGATTGGCAAGGTATGCTCCAAATTTTATCCGGGACCTTGATAGTAAAATCAATCGTTTTTACTCAGGATTAAAGCCAAAGTATCGAAGGGAATTAGCTTCTCGTGTGTTTAAAAGTTATGAAAAGCTTGTTTGATGTGCTGAGAAGGTTGAAATGGAGTTTTCCGATGACCAAGTTTTCTATAACAACCAGCAGAAGAAGAGACCGAGGTGGCAGGAGAAAGGTAAGAATTCTTCAAAAAAGTCTGATGGTAAGAGAACTAAGTTTCCAGTTTGTGATAAATGTGGAAAAAGGAATGCTGGGGAATGTCTTCTGAATTCTGGGAAGTGATACCGATGTGGTAAGATGGGACATAAGGCTCGTGATTGCACTGAAAAGGATCAAGGTGAAGGTAAGAACAAATTTGATTTACAGTTAGTGAAATGTTATAAGTGCAATGAGATGGGTCACTATGCAAACGAGTGTCCGACAAGGAGCTTGAGTGATGGGAAGCAGTTAGACTACAAGCAGAAAGGGGTGGTGAAATCCTTTGCAACTACTTCAGCAGATGTCGGGCCATCAAATGAAGTTGTATCAGGTACTTTGTTTGTTTTTTCAGACTTTCCCAGTGTGTTGTTTGATTCGGGGTCTACACATTCTTTCATCTCTGAAACCTTTTCTAGTAAAATGGGAATACCATCTCAAGAAATGACTCCTGAACTTTTGGTAAAAACACCTGGGGGAAATGTCGAGGCAAAAAGAATTTATACGAATCTTCATATCCTTATCTGTGGAAAGAACCTACTTGCAAACCTTATTGTTCTACCTCTAGTAAAGTTTGATGTTATCCTGGGTATGGATTGACTCTCTATTTACCATGCTAAGATTGACTGTAGAGCTAAAGAAGTTTCTTTTCAGAAAGACTTTCAGTTTGTTTACAAGAATGAACCCTTACTTTTGATAACATATCAAGAGGCCGAGAAACTTGTAAAAGATGGAAATGAATGTTACCTTGCACACGTCATTGAAAATAAAGGAACTGTTCAGATTAATGATGTGCCAGTGGTAAATGAGTATCCTGATGTTTTTCCTGATGAGTTGCCTGGAATAATACCAGATCGGGAAGTTGAGTTTACTATTGACTTAGTTCCTGATGCTAATCCAATTTCAAAACCCCCTTATCGAATGGCACAAATTGAACTTTTAGAGTTGAAGGAGCAATTGCAAGATTTATTAGAGAAAGGTTTCATTAGACCTAGCACGTCACCATGGGGTGCTCCTGTTTTGTTTGTTAAGAAAAAAGATGGTTCTATGAGACTTTGCATTGATTATAGAGCCTTGAATAATATCACTGTTAAGAACAAATATCATTTGCCTCATATCGATGATTTGTTTGATCAGCTCTAGGGAGCTCAGTTTTTTTCAAAGATTGACCTGAGATCGAGGTACCATCAGCTGAAGGTAAAGGAGGCAGATATTCCAAAGACCGCATTCCGTACGAGATATGGCCATTATGAATTTGTAGTAATGCCTTTTGGGCTAACCAATGCACCTGCTGTATTCATGGACATAATGAATAGAATTTTCCATGAGTTCCTGGATAAGTTTGTGGTGGTTTTCATTGATGATATTTTGGTGTTTTCTAAAAGTAAAGAGGAGCATGAAAAACATTTAAGGGTTATCTTGAAAACCTTAAAAGAAAAGAAACTGTATGGGAAATTCAGCAAGTGTGAGTTTTGGTTGCAACAAATTTCTTTCCTTGGTCACATTGTTTCTAAAGATGGAATAACTGTTGATCCTGCAAAAACAAAAGTTGTGGAAGAATGGCCAAGACCCACAAATGTAACCGAGATTCGTAGCTTCCTTGGTTTGGAGGGCTATTACCGAAGGTTTGTTAGAAATTTTTCACGTTTATCTAGTTCAATGACTAAGCTAACTCGGAAGGGTGTTAAGTTTATCTGGACAAAAGAATGTGATGATTGTTTTCAGGAATTGAAAAGAAGATTGGTGAATGCTCCAGTTTTGGCACTACCTTCCTGGAATGGTGAGTTTGTTATATACAGTGATGCTTCATTGAAAGGACTTGGTTGCGTCCTAATGCAGAATGATCAGGTAATTGCTTATGCTTCACGACAGTTGAAAACTCATGAGGTAAATTACCCTACACATGATTTGGAATTAGCTGCTGTTTTTTTTGCTTTAAAAATTTGGAGGCATCATTTGTATGGAGTAAAGTGTGAAATATATACCGATCACAAAAGTTTAAAGTATATATTCACTCAGAAAGAGTTAAACATGAGACAAAGGAGATTGCTGGAATTAATCAAGGATTATGATTGTACAATTCATTACCATCCGGGAAAAGCAAATAAAGTGGCTGATGCTTTGAGTCGAAAAAGTAATGCTTCATTAACAATGTTGCGGTTGGAATGTGATCCTTTGGTTAACGATTTGATGAACTTTGGCATAGAAGTTGTTGGTGTAGGAAGTCCTTCAGTTTTTTTTCAGGTATCAGTGAGATCTTCTCTATCAGATAGAATCAAGCAAGCACAGAAGCAAGACAGTGAGTTGCAGAAAAAGGTAGAGCTGGTTCAGAAAGGTAAGTTGCCTAAATTCAACATTGATAATGATTGCATTTTGAGATTTGGGAAGAGACTGTGTGTGCCTTGTGATTCACAGTTGAAGAGAGAGTTGTTATGTGAAGCTCATAGTTCTCCGTTTTCAGTTCATCCGGGCAGTACTAAGATGTATAGAGATCTGCGGGAGTATTACTGGTGGGATGGAATGAAAAGAGATATTGCTGATTTTACTGTGAAGTGTTCGACTTGTCAGCAGGTTAAAGCAGAGCGGCAGCTACCGAAAGGGATGCTTCAGCCTTTACGAGTGCCAGAGTGGAAATGGGAGAATATATCCATGGACTTTGTTGTTGGATTACTGAAGACATCTCGAGGTAATAATGCAATCTGGGTTATTGTTGATCGCTTGACCAAATCTGCTCATTTCCTTGCTATACGAGATACTTTATCTCTTGATCAACTTTCCCTTTTGTATCTTAAAGAGATAGTCAGGTTACATGGAGTTCCTCTCTCCATTGTATCAGATCTTGATCCCAGGTTTACTTCTAACTTTTGGAAAGGCCTTCAGAAGTCGTTGGGTACTGAATTAAATTTTAGTACAGCTTTTCATCCTCAATCAGATGGGCAGTCAGAACGAACAATTCAGAAATTGGAGGATATGCTATGAGCTTGTTCTATGGATTATCAGGGAAGTTGGGAGCAACATCTTTCTTTGGTTGATTTTTCATATAATAACAGTTTTCATTCCAGTATACAGATGGCACCATTTCAGGCATTATATGGGAAGCGGTGTCGAACTCCATCTTTCTGGGATGAAGTGGTGGAAAGGAAGTTGATGGGACCAGAATTGGTAAAAGAGATGGCAGAAAAAGTTCAGCTGATTCAGAAACACATGAGAACAGCTCAGAGCAGGCAGAAGAGTTATGCGGATAACCGAAGGAAGGATCTATCTTTCGAGGTAGGTGATCATGTTTTTCTCAAGGTTTCTCCTTGGAAAAGTGTGATGAGATTTGGTAAGAAAGGAAAGTTCAGTCCAAGGTTCATTGGACCATACGAAATTCTAGAGGGAGTTGGAACAGTTGCATACCGAGTGGCTTTACCTCCGAGTTTATCTCAGGTACACAATGTTTTTTACATTTCGATGTTGAGAAAGTATATGCCAGATCCATCCCATGTTTTGAGTCCAGAGGTAGTTCAGCTGGAAGAGAACCTATCTTATGAGGAACAACAGGTCCATATTCTTGACCACAAGGAGCAAGTGTTACGGAATAAGGTGATTAAGCAGGTAAAGGTTTTGTGGAAAAACCACATGATTGAAGAGGCAACATGGGAATCTGAAAATGCAATGAGGGATAAGTACCCCCATTTATTCGATAAGTAAATAAATTGCGGGGACACAATTTTATAAAGGGGGGAAGGATGTAACATCCCAAATAAGTAATGAATAATAGATATTTTTATCTATGTCTATTAATGATTAATATAGTGTTATAGAGGCTTAAAATGAAAATAAATACAATCTTATGCATGGAATACACTAATATTCTTAAAAGATTGTTTTACTGCCTTTTGATGGAAAACCATTTTTGAATCTATCTTTTGACAATTTTATAAACTATGTTTGTCAAAATAAACTTATTCTTTATGATTGGGACATCAAAATTTACCATGTGTGAATTTTTGGTATTTTTCTGACAATGTTCATTTTTTTAATGGATAGTGAAAAATACTGAATTTTACATCAAAACTGCTTTTTAATCTAATTTATTTATATGATTATATTATGTTTTGAATTGGTTTTGAAGTGAAATTAGAATATATTTTTACCATTTTATCCAATGGTGGTCATTGGAATCAATTTCACTTTGAAATTAGACTTAAACTGGTGTCAATCTTTTGATACTTATTGTTTTGTAAAAACACGTTATTTGCTATGGCAGCGGGAATTAATTATTAAATTAATTAATGTGACATATATGATTTGAATTTTGTAAAATAGACTTCATTTTTGAATTCGGAACATCAAATATAGCTTAGGGTGAATTTTTGGTAATTTTCTGAAAAACTTCAATTTTTGATGAATAGTGAAACCACTAAGTTGTAATCAAGCAAACTGATTTTTCAGTTAAATGAAAGTTTACCACTAATGTGTATTGAATTTTGAAAATCCGACATACATGGTTGTCATTAAGAAGTAAAATTTGGTTCAATGGGATTAAAATATTTTTTGGTGAATAGTAACTTATTAAGTTTTTAATCGCGATTAGTGGTAATTAGTGTAGTTTAAGGTATAAATAATGTTTTAATAATATGAAATGACCTAGACACATGTCCCAACCTTATTTTTTGTGTCATGGACGACAAATACAAGCCATTGGTCAACTTGGGGACCCCATGGATCCACTTTGGTTGGGAAATGACATAAATAACTTTTTATTTAATGTAAAAGTAAAAATGACACAGACATAATATGTTTTACGAAAACAATTTTTACATGGGGTTATAAAGATTAGATATTTGATTATAAATATTCATTGGAAAGATAAAACGATTTCCTACATCATAGTATTTTTTTATGATTTTTAGACATTAAATAAATTAAATTATTTATGACATAATAATGATGCAGCGATGACATCATTATTTGACGATTTAAATAAAATGGAAAGACAATGTAAATTCTATGAACTACACATGGACAAAACCAATTGGATGAGTGGATTTTGAACCCTTATCACCTTATCCACGAATTATATCAATGTGGGACCTTTTAAAACCGAAACACATTTTCAAATAAGGTAATATTTCTTTACTTTCCAAAAGTGCCCCTCCTCTCCTCTTATAAAAGGCCCCCACCTCTACCTCATTTCACACACTCCTCAAGCCTTTGGCTCATCCAAACCCTGCACATTTACTCTCTCCACATCCCTCTCCTCATCCTAGAGTATTCCCTTTGGGAATAATCCTTTCAAAAGAAGCCTTTAGGCTCAAACCAAAAGGAGTTACACTTTTAAAGGTAATTCATTCTCTTATGTTCATTTGTTTTATTTTGATTCTCCAACCCCCTAAACTCTTTTTATTTACTTCTTTTTTAACAACACCAGTATATTCAATGTACTAGGATGTTTTTATAAGATTTATTTGAGGTACACTCTCACACAACTACATCAAATGGTTAAATAACATACGGTTTCCGTGGGTGGAGAAATTCTGCCTCCTGAAACGATGATTGTTCAATACTCATTTAACACCTTAAAAGGTGGCCATTATGATGTCACTATTTTTATATATGATATATAATATGTTTATGTTTTCCTTAAGCTTCTGTTTTTTTTTCATTTTGGGCATACCTTTATGGTTTCCATTATGGGTAAACACGATATCTTCATTTTAGGAAGTGCGGACTACCGCCCCCTGAAAGTGATTTGATTTGTTAAATACCATATGTGGGACATATAAAGGATGGAACTATGATATTATATATGATATTATACTGGAATTATAATATACCTTTATATCATTATGATTCCATTCTATAAAATATGAAATAGAAATGAAAGTAGCGTTCATGCGTACGTACGACTTACCGTCTCCATGAACGGTGCATTTCATTTCTTACCTCTAAATGATTATGTAATATTATAAATGCATGTATGTACTGGATATATATGACATATATGATATCTACATCATGAATACCATTCTGGATATAATGAATACATGAACAACATGTAACTATAAAGGGCCTATTTTTGACTCAAGTACTAATGATCATTAAAACGACTGTTATTAACTTAAATAATTACATAGTGTTCATGACATGGTAATAAGTGAAATAAAAGGAATAATTAACTTGAAAAAGGTTCTTAATCAAGTAGAATTTAACTAAGGTTTATTATTCAGGACATTAAAGAACGATCGAGTCAAGTCGGACCCGAGGTATGGGACTTCGTCTCAATCTCCTTTCATTGAGGCATATTTTATTTTATACACAAATTTCTTTTATATGGTGTATAAACCCCTTTGACTTTTACGTTTATTCAAAAGGAATCTTTTTTATACGAAGCGTTTACTAAACGACAAAAGGGAATGTTTTTGTCGTACGTATGCGGCGACAACGACTTCTCCACCGTCGTGACCATTATTTGAGTTTCGGCTTCCTCTACAAGCCATACCTTCTTTTTAAAAGAAAAATAAATACCATGTTTTACTTTTCTTTTATTTTAGTATTGAAAATGGTTTTCATAGTGTTTTTATATCAATTTTTTGTATTGATATCTCGTGATTGAAATGTGGAAATTTTATGTTTCCTTTATGCATGTTTTATGTGATATGATTATGTTATGGTTCTTGGGCATTATTATGAAGATGGGTGGTTCTGTGATAAACTAAGGGCGAGTGAGCCCGTTATAGCTCTCCAATGCATTGGGTAACGCGAAGGAGTGAAACGTTATGGTTTCTCTGAAGAGATTTTAGGGAATATACAGTGATGGGTATTCCAAACGTAACCAAGAGGGTTACTCCCTACGTAAGAATGTTATGAATGCCTCAAGTTACCTTTATGTCCTATGATTTCAATGATTTATTCATGATTTTATGAGGTATGTTAAAGTGCCTATGTTTTATGGGTAAAGTATGATTTAATTCCTATGTTAATATGAACTCATGTTTCCTTTACATGTTTTTTTTATAACCCATACTGAGTTTTTATGCTCATCTCAAGTTTTTGAAATGTTTTTCACAGGTCAAGGGAAAGGTACATGATAAGATGATAGAGTTAAGGATGTGTCAAGAAATAATACATGTTTTATTTTAAATGTGTTTCCATTGATGGGAATGAAGAATACTATCTTTATGTAACCACTTTGTTTATCTGTGGAATGTAATGCAAGTTTTATGATCTAATTCTCTAAAACTCTAAACCCGAAAAGATCCTCAATGTGTAATCTTGTAATAACTCAAGATTAAGTAAGGTTTAAGGCTGGGGCCTTATAACTATGAGCCTCACATAACAACTCATTCTTCAACTGTGAATCACAAGGCACACATAATCTCTTCCCAAACCTCAAAAAACAATCATTATCAATGTTAAATTCAGGCAACTTACCCTTATGAACCAACTCTACCTTTTTCTGCAACCCATTATCTTTCTTCTGCGCTTTCTTAATTCTGTCTGATAGAGATGATCTCATTGACTCCAGAAACAAAACAGAAGAACTTCCTGCACCACCAACTTCTATTCCAAAGTTCATCAAATCAAAAACCAAACAATCTTGTTCCAAACATATCACGGTTAATGAATCATTACTTTTTCGACTCAAAGCATCAGCCACATTATTTGATTTTCCTGGATGGAAATGAATTGTATAATCATAATCCTTGATTTATTACAACCATCTCCTTTGTCTCATGTTCAATTATTTATGAGTGAATATATACTTTAAACTCTTGTGATCAGTATATATTTCACGCTTTACTCTATACAAATGATGCCTCCAAATTTTTAGATAAATAACAACAGAAGCTAATTCCAAATCATGTGTAGGGTAATTTTTCTCATGAATTTTCAACTGATGTGAAGCATAATCAATTACCTGATTATTGTGCATAAGGACACAACCATGTCCCTTAAATGAAGCATCATTGTAGATAACAAACTCACCATTCCTGGAAGGAAGTTCCAAAACTGGAGCATTCTCCAATCTTCTTTTCAACTCCTAAAAACAATCATCACATTCTTTTGTCTAGATAAACTTAACACCCTTCCATGTTAGCTTAGTCATTGGACTAGATAACTATGAAAAATTTTCACAAAACCTTCGGTAGTAACCTACCAAACTAAGAAAACTACAGATCTCGGTTAAATTTGTGGGTCTTAGCCATTCTTCAACAACTTTTGTTTTAACAGGATCAATAGTTAGGCCATTTTTTGAAACAATATGACCAAGGAAAGAAATTTGTTATAACCAAAACTCACAATTGTTGAATTTTCTATATAGTTTCTTTTCTTTTAAGGTTTGCAAGATAACCCTTAAATGACTTTCATGATCCTATTTACTTTTAGAAAACACCAAAATATCATCAATGAAAACAACCACAAACTTATCCATGAACTCATGGAAAATTCTATTCATAAGGTCCATGAATATAGTAGTTTCATTGGTTAACCCAAAAGGCATAACTACAAATTCATAATGGCCATATCTAGTACAAAATGAAGTCTTTGGAACGTCTGCTTCTTTTACTTTCAACTGATGGTACCCCAACCTCAAGTCAATCTTCGGAAAATACTGAGCTCCCTAGAGCTAATCAAACAAATCATCAATATGAGGAAAAGGATACTTGTTCTTAATAATGATGTTATTCAAGGCTCTATAATCAATGAAAATTCTCTTTGAACCATCTTTATTTTTAACAAACAGGACAGGAGCACCCCATGGTGATGTGCTAGGTCGAATGAAACCTTTATATAATAACTCCTGAAATGGCTTCTTTAACTCTAAAAGTTCAACTTGAGCAATTCGATAAGGGGGTTTTGAAATTGTCTTAGAATCAGGAACTATGTCAAAAATAAATTCAACTTCTCAATCATGAATAATACCAGGAAACTCTTTAGAAAAAACATCAAGATACTCATTTTCCACTGGTACAACATTAATCTGAAAAGTTCCTTTATTTTCAAAAATATGTGCAAGGAAACATTCATTTCCATCTTTTAATAGTTTCTCAACTTCTTGATATGTTATCAAAAGAAAGGGTTCATTATTGTACACAAACTCAAAATATTTCTGAAAATAAACCTCTTTAGCTCTACAGTAATTCTTAGCATGATAAATAGAAATCCAATCCATTCCCAAAATAACATCAAACTCTACTAGAGGAAAAACAATAAGGTTTGCAGGTAGATTTTTTCCGCACACAAGGATATAAAGGATCCTATAAATTCTTTTTGTCTCAACATTCCCTCCGTGTGTTTTTACCATAAGTTCTGGATTCATATCTTGAGATGGAATTCCCAATTCACTAGAAAAATTTTCAGAAATGAAAGAATGTGTATACCCAGAATCAAACAACACATTGGCATAATCTGAACAAACAAACAGTGTATTTGATACTACATCATTCGATGGCCCTACATCTGTTGCAGTAGTTGCAAAGGATTTTACCACCCCTTTCTTCTTGTAGTCTGGATGCTTTTCCCCAGTTGAGTTCTTCGTTAGACACTCATTTTCATAATGACCCATTTCATTACACTTAAAAAATCTTACCACTGGATTTTCATTGCCTACTTGATCATCTTCCTTACAACTACGAGAAATATGACCAAACGTACCACACTGAAAGCACTTTCCATACTTGGATAAACATTATCCATGATTCATTTTACCACACTTCTCATAGGATGGATATTTGGTTTTCTTACCTCCTTGCTTCTTTGATTAATTATTCCCCTTTGCCTACCAACTGGACCTCTTATTCTGTTTTTTGTCAAAGAACACCTGATCATCGGCAAACTCCATTTCCACCTTCTCCGCACATAGAACAAGTTTTTCATAACTTTTGAACTCATGAGAAGTTAATTCCATTCGTTACTTTGGCTTTAACCCTAAGTAAAAATGGTTGATTTTACTATCAAAATCTCGTATGAAATTTGGAGCATATCATGCCAATCGAGTGAAATTTTCTTCATAAGTAGCCACTGAGTCATCCTCCTGCCTCAATTCTAGGAATTGTTTTTCCATCCAAAGACGAACCACCTTAAGAAAATATTTCTCAAGAAATATACCTCTGAATTCGTCCCAGTGAAGATCATCAATCTCATCACTATCCCTGATATTTTTCATCATCGACCACCCCTGATCAGCTTCACCTTCAAAACGGTAAACAGCAAGACTAACCTTTTGATGTTCTGAACACCCCATGACATCAAAAATCTTATCCAGTGCTTTAATCCACCATTCTGCTAGCACAAAGTCAGATGATCCTTTGAATGATGGGGGATGTTACCTCATGAAATGTCCCACCAATGACATGTTCCACTGCGGTTTATCTGGATGATCTCGTGCATGGATACCACCACCATTTATATCCTGAGTCAAGTGTGTCATCACTGCAAAAAATTGTTCAGTTCCAATTCCGACCATCTCAGGTTGTTGATTTGGAATGTTGTCTTCCTCTTGATGTCTTCCCAACATAGTTGCCTTGTTTCCTCTACGGAAAACCATTCTGAACACAGAAATATCTTAGGATAATCAATATGGTAATCTTTAAATGCTTTATCATCTCAATCATACCATAAATCAATTTATAATTTAACAATTTTCTAACTCCTAAAGTTGTCTAAACCGACCTTTGATACCAACTATAAGGCCCCGACCTTAAAAATTATTTAATTTTGAATTAAATGAATAATTCAAATTGAGGATCTTTTCAGGTTTAGAGTTTTAGTGAATTAGTACATAACTATTACATCTCAAATGTTTACAAAGTAGTCACTTCTACATAGTTTCTTTTTTTTACAAAACATGAACTCTTGAAAAAAAGAGTCATCTCTAGTTCCATGTTTAGGACAACATGAATTTTCCTTGATTCCATCCTTGACCCTATTCCACATTATGTCTTCTGAAAAACATTTCAAAAAAACTTGGGATGAGCATAAAAAGCTCAGTAAGGGATTCACAAATAAGGAAAATTGTTAGTTTTTCAAAACAACAAGTAAACCATGAATACTTTATCAAAGTAATACTTTTCACCTTTATGACGTAGTAAAAACTCTTCATTGAATAAAAGATCATTACATACGGTCAACTTCCACACATATCACTAAATTGAATAGTTATACGGACAACTTCTATACCTAATGCATTGGAGGTTATAACGTAACCACATATCCTTGTATTCATGGCACCACCCGTCATATGGTTTCTCACATAACCACCCGTCAAATGTCCAAGTACTGTTATAAAATCATAAGACATAAAACAAATATAATGGAAATAAAACATTTCCACATTTTGATCACAATATATCACTTAAATATATTGACATAACAAATCCATTATAAAAACCATTTTCAATACCAAAATACACAAAAGAGTATATGGTATTTATTTTATTTTAAAAACATTACAGCTTTTTGAGGAAGCCAAAGACCAAATAATACTCGCAGCGGAAGAAAATTTCATTGTCACCATGTATGTCAAAAGAAACATTCCTTTTTGTCGTTTAGTAAAATGCTTCATAGAAAAATATTCCTTCACCATCCACAGAAACAGTATATTCTTTAACCATTAGACGGAGGTGTGTGTAAGTGTAGATAGAATAATTCTCATAAAAACATCCTATTATATTGAAGATACTGGTGTTGTTACAAATGAAAGGAACAGAAATATTTTAGGGGTTTGGAGAAGCAAAATAAAATAAAATAACACAAGTGAATACATTACCTTTAAATCGGGTAACTCCCTTTGGTTTGAACCAAAAGGGTTTCTTGAAGAGATTTCTGCCTAGCGTAAGGCTTATATGATGAGTAGAGGGATTTGGACAGATAAAATGAGCAGATTTTGATCTATCCAAAGGCTTGTGAGGTGTGGGTAAAGTGGTAGAGTTGGGGGCCTTTTATAAGAGGGAGGAGGGGCACTCTTGGAAAGTTATAAAATGTTACTTTATTATAAAATGCATTCCAGATTTTAAAGGTCCCAAAAGGATATATTTCAAGGCTAACGTGATAAGGGTTATAAATCTACCCATAAAATAAGTTTTTGACAAGTTTAAGTTTTATATTTTACATTATCTTTTCATTTTATTTAAATCATTAATTAATGAGGTAATCGCTGCATCATCATGGGGTCATAAATAATTTAATTTATTTAATCTCTAAAAATTATAAAAAGACTATCATGATGTAGGATATCTGTTTATATTTCTAATTAATATTTATATTCATAAATATTACTTTTATAACCCCATGTAAAAATTGTTTTAGTAAAACAATACATGTTTGTGACAATTTTATTTTAACTTTAAATAAAAAGTTATTAATGTCATTTTCTTACCCATGGGGCTCTATGGGGTCCCCAAGTTGACCCATGGATTGTTTTGGTCGACCATGACACATAAAATAAGGGTAGTAAATGTTTCAAGGTAATTTCATATTATTATAACATTATTTTTACCTTAAATTACACTAATTTCCTTTAATCGCGATTAATAAAACTTAAAAGTTACTATTCACCAAAAAAATTATTTTAATCCCATTGAACTACATTTTAATTCCTAATGACAACCATGTATGTCGGATTTTTGAAATTCAATTCAAAGAAGTGGTAATGTTTCAATTAAATGAAAAATCAGTTTTTTAACTACCACTTAGTGGTTTCACTATTCATCAAAAATTGAAGTTTTTCAGAAAAATACCAAAAATTCACCCTAAGCTATATTTGATATTCTGAATTCAAAAATGATGTCTATTTTAAAAAATTCAAAACATATAAGTTTCATTAATTAATTTAATAATTAATTCCTGCTATCAAAACAAATAGCGTGTTTTTATGAAACAATATATCAAAAGATTGACACTAGTTTAAGTCCAATTTCAAAGTGAAATTAATTCCAATGACCACTATTGGATTAAATGGTAAAAATATATTCTAATTACACTTTAAAACCAATTCAAAATATAATCTAATCATATAAATAAATTATATTAAAAAGTGGTATTGAATTAAAATACAACATTTTTCACTTATTCATTAAAAATGAACTTTATCAGAAAAAAATGACAAAAACATACACAAAATAAAATTTTGATGTACCGACTATAAAGAAGGACTTTATTTGGTCCAATAGAATGTATAATAGTTACCAAAACTATTTTTAAGGAGGGTTTGGCATCAAAAGGCGATAAATCGACCATTTAGTGAATATTAGAGTATTTATGCCTAAAATTGAATCCTTTTCTTATTTTAAGCCTTTATCTTTTATTGGATAAATGTAAAAACATTTAGAAAAAATATATAATCATATTATAGTTATTTCTATTCATTAATTCCAATACAACGACTACTTGTTAACTTCCATTGAAAATAATATTATTATATTACTAGTGTGCAACGTAAGATTTCAAAGAAACTCGTTGTTGCGTATCGGGTACGCTATCGAACATAGAAACCCCTTTAAAGTAAAAATAATATTTAATTCGAAAATATTAATAAATATGAAAATGTATTATTCTTTATTTACCTAGGATGTTACATATGATCATGTTTTTATACATGCCTATTTTGACAGACTATACAGATGTGTTTCCTAATGAATTTCTTAGTCTTCTTTCTGACCGAGAGGTTGAGTTAGCAATTGATCATATACCTAGAACACTATAAATATCAAATAAAACTTATAAAATTTACATTATTGAGCAAGAGGTTCTGAATAAGATGTTATAATAGAATCTATATAATGGTTTTATATGCTTGAGTTATTCACCATGAAGTTATCCAATTCACTTCATCAAGAATATGGATAGAACAATGAAACTCAATGTTTATTATCATGACCTCAAAAAATACATGAAATAGAAAAGTTATCACCTTCCACAGATAGATGACTTGTTTGATCCGCTATGTGGGGCCAAATATTTTTTTAAGGTGGAACTTTGGTTAGGATATTTCTAATTAAAGTTGAGGAATGAAGTTATTCCCAACACTGCCTTTTTAATGCGGTATGGACACTATGAGTTCATAGTGATTACCTTTAGACTCACTAATGCTCTAGAAATATTCATGGACATAATGAATATAGTATTTTTGATATTACATTAAAAAATATATGGTAGACTTTATCCACTATTTGTTGATATACTGCAAGAGAAATGAGGAACATGAGGAGCATTTGAATTCTATGCTAAAGGTTTTGAGGAGAAAGAAACTATATTTAATGTATATTAAACATGAGTTCTAAAAGAAGGAAGTATCATTCTTGACGAATGATATAACTATAAAAATAATATATTGTGACCCTTATAAGAAATAGAAATTGAGGTGTGGCCCAAAACTACATATGTAATGTATATTCACAGATTCCTTGGTATAACTAGGTATTAACGATGATATGTGATAAATTTATGATGATTTTGAAACCCAATAAACAAGCCAACTCAGAAGGGAGTAAAGTTTTTCTAGACCAATGAATGTGAAGACTACTTCAAGGAGTTAAAAAGAGTCTTATCATGACACCAATACTCTCACTAAGAATATATGAGTAACTATTTTTGGTACACATTGATACTTAAATAAAGATATTTAGCTATGTTATGATGAATAATGATAAGGTGATAGATTATTCCTCAAGGAATTTGAAGTTTCAGGAGAAAAACTATCCCACACATGATCTAGAGTTGGAGGCTATTATCTTTGCATTGAAAATCTGGAGGAATTATATTTATGGGGAGAAGTGTAACATATATATGGATCATAAGATAAATAAATATATATTTAAAAAGAATGATCTTAATATGTTCCAGTGAATATGGTTAAATATCATCAAGAATTATGACCGCCTAATCCACTACCATCCTGTTAAAGAATATAAAGGGGGAGATTCTCAATGTAGAATAGATCTTGCAACATTATCAATTATGATAATTGATATTGATCTAATCTCTGTAGATTTCAAAAGGGAGAACATGAGAATCATTAAGTAAGGAACATCATCAATCCTTTCTGAAATGATTTATAACCATCCCTTATGGAGAAAATAATGGATTCTCAAATAAATGATATAGAAATTCAAAGAAAGGTGGATGTTATAAGAAATGGGAAATCCTTTGCTTTCAAAATTGATGATGAAGGAGTAATATTTGGGTCATGACTATATGTTCCATCAAATAATGAGATAGAGTGAGATTTAGAATGATTCACGAAGATTGACCTTATCTATCCACATAGGGAGAAAAAAGATATATCAATATATCTAAGAGATCTATTGGTGAGAAAATATTAAGAAAGATATCATTGAATATATATAAATTTTTTTGGTATGTATGAAGGTGGAGGATAAAAGGAAAAATTCTAATAGGATGATGAAACCATTACCCATACCTATATAAAAATGGGAAAAATAACTATGAACTTTGTCACTATACTTTTAAAGACATCCAGATTAAATAATGATATATCGGTTGTTGTGGATCGTCTTAAAAATACATCTCACTTTATTTCAATTCGATAGACTTTCTCACTAAACCAACTTACAGAAATATACATCAATGAAGTGTTGAGGCTTCATGGAATAACATTATCAATTACATCTGATCATGATCTGAGATTTAAATACATGTTCAAGATAAGTCTCTAACATTTTCTAAACATCAACATGAAATTTATTATGACTTATCATCCTTAAACTGATGGAAAATATGATTGAACTATTAAGACAATGGATGAAATGTTGAGAGAATGTTCAATGGACATCAAAGGAGTATGGTACTAGCATCTCCCTATGGTCAAGTTCTGTTAAAAAAATAATTTCCACTAAAGTATCTAAATGGCCCAATATGACGTCAACTATGGGAAAATATTTAGATAACATAAATGATTGGATAAGGATTATGAATGTAAGGTGTTGGGACCCAAAAGAGTTGATGAAATGGTAAAAAAGGTGAAAACCATTCAGTATAATATCATAGAAGATCAAATTTGAGATAATAGTTATATAGATAAACTTTGATGGGACTTAGTGTTTGAGGTTGGTGATACAGTATTCCTATTAATATATCTATAGAAGAGGTTCATGAGATTTGGGGATACTGGAAAGCTATGTCCTAGGTACATCGGACCCTTTGAGTTTCTTGATTGTGTTGAAGTTATAGCATATCGATTAGAACTTCCACCAATGATGTCTCAATAACATGATGTACTCCATGTATCCATATTGAGCAATAACATGCCAGATCACTCACATGTACTAAACTCATAGGTGTTATAATTGGAAAATTGTATCACTTATTAGAAGAAACTGATGAAGATATTTGACTATATCGATAATGTTCTATAAAATAAGACTAATCACTGAGTCAAAGTACTATAGAAGAACCATATGTGTGAAGAGGAAAAATGGGAACTGGAGGAAGTGATGAAGGAGAAGTCCCATCACATGTTTTCACCTAAGTATTTAAATAGAAATTTTGAGGGTGAAATTTCGTAAGGGGATAAGTATGTAACGACTCAAAATTTAATCAATGGAATTTTACCTTTTTATACCATGTAGTATAAAGAACATACATCACATAGAGAACCCAATAAAAAGTTATCCTCATAAATTAATAATGAAAAATTATTTAGCAAACAAACCAAAAATAATTTCAAATATTATAGTGGGGAAATAAATAGATAATAAGATAATAATAATAGAAAAATTTAGATCTTCTTGATCGACTAGAATGATCACACTCATGAAAAAAATATGTAGAAATAAAATATAATGTTAAAACATGAATGTATATTTAACCTTAGGAGAAAGTATAAGTGATCTATGAATGGAATAAGAAGTATTTATAGGATGTAGTAAACCCATATGACCGTTAGAAATATGACCGTTGGAATAGAAACATGTATGTTAGAATAGTAATTAAACCGTTAGGAAGAGTAATCTGGCCATTATAATTGTAACCTCACCTAGAAAAGTATGAATAAAATTTATGAATCTTGTAAAAGAAAATATGATATATTTATATCGTTGTATAAGCAATTAAAAGTTATAAAAATGATAAATTAATTGTTGGGTTTTCCATAAAACAGAAATGTTTATTTATAATTTTATAATTAATATACTGATTTAAAATAAAATTTATTTTCATGAACAATATTCACAAATATATTTTTTATATATTATAATTAAATGTCCTTAATTAATTTTTCAATGTGTCATACGATAAATAATAATATTAAAATCAATATTTTTTAAATAAATGGTGATTTTTTTATTAAATTAATTTATCATATATATTTAATTATTTTTATAAAATGAAGTCTATTTTTGAAATTTACATGTCTAAAAATGGTAACGGTGATTTTCTTGGATTATTTTAAAATAGTTTAATTGTTAGTGAATAGTGAAATATAATTATTTTAGAGTATTTAAAATTATAAGCTAATATATGAATTTTTAAGTTATGGTTGAGTCATGGATTATGTAATATCTCATTATCTCAAACAAAATTTCCCTAGTTGCTTTATTTAGTCATGGGAATCCACATTATGGATAGTATCAAGGCAAAACAATAAAAAAATGAATAAAATAATAAAAAAAACACCCTTTTTCTGCCACTATAAATACCACCCATCACCACCCCTTCTCCTCACAACTCTAAATCCTTGAATCTTGCCTAAATTATTCACAATAAATATCCTAATCCTCTTCCCCACTTCTTGGTCTTATTGTTCTCACCAAAATACCATTTTAAGATCCTTATGGGGGTTCTCACAGAGAAGATATTCAAGAGGTAAAATCCTCCTACTTTATCTTTTAATTTCTTTCCTTTTCATATAATCTTCTCAACCAACCTATCGAAAAATAAATGATAACACTAGTATCATATACATATTGAATTTTATTATGTTAATTTAATATCCATAATCAAATCTCTTTTCGTTTTATTTTATATTAAAAATGATACATCATCTGTGATATATTTATTCACTGCTTTCATAGATGATGATTTTTCATTTTCCATTATGGCCTTCATGATTAGTCATAAAAACATTTTAATAGTTAAAACATATTTTAAAATGTATATTATAAATGGTGTTAGTTTTTTTAACAAATATATTTTTATAATATTAAATAAAACATTACTTGTTCTTAATGGTCATAAAAACAACCAAAATAAAATAATTATTTTCCACTAACATTTTATAAAACGAATCATTCTTATATATAAAAAATGATATATGGTACCATTTAAAATTATATAATTATATTAATCCCATTAAATTAAACTTCTAGGGTTTTTCTTCTATTATACAAGAACTCCGATAATTATACCCATAGGAACCGATCAAAAAACCATGAAACGAACACCTTGGAACAATGAAATTAAACAATATAATTCATATAAATGGACATAAATTAACATAATAAAATTATTAAAAGTCAAATAATTGTATAAGATGTTATAATTTAATTAATTAATGTACTTAATTTTATTATATATGACATTAAGTTAAAGTGTAGTACACATTCATACATAAGGTAAGGGGTCTCTCCTAACATCGGAATTACCTTTGTTTTAAATTATCTCAATCTTTTGTCTAATTTATTCCTTTTATTATTCATATATAAATCATTTATATTATGTTTATATGTTCCAAAATTATTTATCTAGATCAATTCATCCATCTTTTATTGGGAAATATATATTTTAAATGGTTACCTTCTTAATACCAATATGTAAGAACGGTGAAAGGGAACTTCTCCATTTTTTATCAATTAGTAGTACACTATAAAATATATAACACCACCAATATTTATATAAAATAAAAAATTTTACCATAAAAAAATATTCTATATTAATTACTATTTTATGAAAACAATTATTCCTTTATTATCATTAATGATTCTTTATTCCTTTACCTTAAACCATGTTAAAGTGGCACATTTCCAAAGTTATCTAATAACTATTTTTCAATGTTTTAAATTCAGTTTTAAGTAATTTATCATTATAAATGTTCATTTTAAATTAATAATATACAATTACATTTTATATCCATTCGTTCATTAATAAAATTGTTAAATTTCCTTTAGTTATTCCTTATCACATGATTACGATACTCATTTCCTTACATGGATAACCCTTATATATAATTCTTAATATGGAATACATATGCCAGAACTTGTTTTGATGGGTGAATTCATATTTTGTTCCAATGCATTGGGTAATGATTAGTCACATGAGACGTCATGTATAGGATTATGGAGTAAACCTATTCCATTATGGGACTTTGTCCACCACTTGATATAGTCTTGGAAGTTAGCCTTAACTTATGATTACATTGTGTTTTATGTTTCTTCCATATTCCAATGATTCAATGATCATATTATTCCATGTTTTATTATTTATGATTCCACATATTTATCCACAAGTTATTCCTTTTATTTTATCATGTTATGTCTTATAACCCACGTGTTATGCTGCTTTTCTATGCTTATTCCCTTATTGGGATTTTTGTCTCATCCATTTTTCTATGTATTAAATATGATATACCCTATAGTTATCGGATCTTAAATGGAGTGAGGGTCTAATTATAAAAAATATGTTATATTTGGGTCTCATGTTTTCTAATATTGTACTTAGTATTCTAAAGACACTTTACTGTACGATCCTTAGTTTTTATTTTATGGTAAATTATGCATAAAATCATGTAATAATATGTATAAAATTCTAGATTCCCTATACATATGTGTGTATAATTTTTTTAATACAAACACATGTACTGTGAAAAAACACATTTTAACCTTAATCGTAGTAATTTATTTAACTATTTTCACTCACAATTATAGTAAAGATATTAAATTAACCATATTAGATAGTATAAATTATGATGATTAAAAAATATGAGATAAATTTTGAAAAAAATACATTCACATAATTTTTATAATTTTAATTAAAATTAATCTCATGGATATAATAAGAAAGCATGTTTTTTTAAAGTGAGAATATTCAAAATTTTACCATGTTTTATGCCCAATTTAAATATAAAATTGATTATAATTTCCTAAATTAAATTAATGATGATATAATTTAACTAATTTTTCTTTAAAAATAATTTAAAATATAATTTTACTTTATAATTTATTTAAATAAAAATTTAGTTTTCGTTTAAAATTATGTATTTTTCACTGTTCATAAAAAATGAAAATTTTGAAAAAAAATCCTAAAAAATACTCTATGATAATTTTGAAATTATAATTAAAACAAAAATTCTTATTTTATAATATTATTTATAATTTTTTTATGAAATAATTTTACAAATAGTGTGGAAAATTTTACAAAAAAAATTTTAGAACAAATTCTATTTAGAGAAAACATTTATTTTTCTTTTAAATGATTATTATTTTATTTATAATCAATAGATCTCTAACAATTATCTGTAAAAATATACTTTCATAATTTATTTAATTCTATTCATACCCTCCATTACAACGGCTAGGAAATATATTATATAATAATGTTAATAATTTATTTTTTTGGTAAAACTTGGTCCCGTACGTAACAAAATTTATAGAGAAAACTCATTGTTGTTTATAATAAAAGTTAACATAGTTTTGTGTGTAAAGAAAGATAAACTAAATATTTATTGTAACAAAAAATATTGTAAATATTAAATTCATTTAAAGAAATTATTTTACAAAATATCAGGGGTTTACACTACACTCACATCATCCCCTCTTTCAAATCCCATAAAATAAATCTACTCATGTAAATGGATAGAAAACATTGTTAATTAAAATATTTTTAGATATAGAATCTATATTGTGGAAAGTACCTATACAGTACAAAGAATCCTCAACTATAGTGCTTCTATGAGTGAATTTATGGATACATCACAACATTTTATCAATGATGAAATATCCTACTTCGATCACCCCTCTACACTTCTATTTTAGAGTGCACCTATTCATTTCTAGTGCCTAATGTTGAAGCTTATTTCATCATTCCAAAACTAATTTCCTTCTTCTTTATTTATGACATGGGTGAACGAATCATTCATTAATCATCTTCATGACTATTTCGTGGATTGAATCACTACAATTAAACTCCTATAAATAATTTAACAACCTTATCCATCCATTTAATTGTGCACATATGACTATGCTATATCATTTCAGTGTTTTTCTTCATTATATGACCTACTGAGGAACTAAATAGAAGAATTAAATTTTCAGAACCATGATGAGATTCATCTTCCTCATCCTAGATCCACTAAAATACAAGGAAAATCCTACAACAAGTTTCATCTTAATTTTTTAACTATGAATGAGCTTCTCATTATAGTGGTTATGGAAGTTTAATGGTGTTGTGTGGCCTTATATACGAAAAAGGGTGTGTATAAGAGAGGCGACAAAACAATCACACAACAGTAATATATTTAGTAAAGTTTATAATAATTTAGAAAATATTATACCACATCTAAAATATCATGGGGATGTCTCCACTTAATAATATAATCCACTCTATTAGAGACTCATAACAATCTAGGCATAGAGCCAGAGGACCCATAACTACTACCGGTGGTGCCTGGTGTCAGTGAAGTTATCCTGCTTCATATTACTAAATCTGACACCCAAATATCAGGTGCATTATCCTTTATACAATGTTAAAAGACATATTATCTCATCTCTCTATCCTATAAGGTACTTCCCATCTACATGGTCATCCATGTGCTGGAAAAAGTTATGGCTAAGTCCCCTTCAAATTTCTATAAACAATCTTCATAAAAAATATGGTTCAAATTATTTTTTGTTTTCTATTTTTTATGATTAGTAATATAATGTTTATGACCAAAATATATATTGAAAATAAAAAATTTGGAAAAATTAATATATTAAATTATAAATTAAATTAAATTAAATTAAATTGTAAAATCATGTAGAAAATCAGGCTTATCAGCAATAAGAACTGTATCATTAGCAAAAAACATGAAATTATGCATCTCGTCTTATATGTGATTTTTATGTTTATATAAGGAAAAAATGCATGGCCTTAAAGGTGAATCTTGATACAATCATATTGAGATATTTAAGTCTATAGTGTAGCCTAATAGAGTTCCAACTCAGGTTAAACTTCCTTTATACATGTGTTGAGTTAGTTAGATATATGCCACATAGGACCCTTTTCATTTACGTTATTTCTATAAATCCTATATAGTACCATTATCATATTTCTTTTCTAAATCAATTAAAATATTATGAAAATCATGGGATTTTGTATGATAATACTCCATCGAATTGATGGTCAAATAAATTTCTTAAATGGTTGGACATACAAAAATAAAAAAATGTATTATAAAATAGTTTCTCTTTGAATCCTTTGTTCAATAATACTTTTAAATAGTTTCATGGTTTAACACATAAACTTATTGACTCTATAATTTTCACGACATAAAATGTCTCCTTTATTTTTATACACATGTACTAGAGAATTATTCTTCTTTTTTTCATTGATGATTTTCTTAGACTTTATAATCTTATTAGATAACCTAGTGTTCTGACTAAAACATAAATCCCCTTAATATTTCTACACATCAATATAGATGTTATCCATCCCAAATGCTTTACCATTTTCTATCCTTCTTAAGGAGTATTTTACCTCAAAAGGATAAAATTTTAAATAATATCTATAATTAATTCCCTCTATACTAATTCTAATATTATCTAAATGTAATCCACACATCTTATCTTTAATAAAGTGATTGTTAAAATTGCATCATGATATTTTATTAATTTATAAATACGTAAATGTAGTACATTATTATTTATATATAATTCAGTAAAATTATATATATAATTTTGGATTTTCACTCATACCTATTACTATAAGTTATATTTTTATTTCACCAGTATTATTATGTAATGAATGGTACACATTCTTAAAAACATCATATTTATCCCCAAAAACTACTTTCTCAGCATCTCTATAATTAATGTGATATTGAGTCAAAGTGTATTTATTATTAAAAATGTCTAAGTCATTAAAACACACTCATTTGTATTTAACTTTTAATTGAATATTCTTATCCCACCACATTGATTATTTTCCAAAAAATAACACTATAAAAACAGATTTAGTTTAATCTTACCATTCCTTCAACGAGCCTCAAATATGATTTTCCAAAACAAGACCAAACCTATAGATCAAGGAATGACCACCATGGTCTGAGTATTATCTCAAAAGAAAATAATGATATGACCAAGGTGAAGAAGTACCGGAATCCTTATATTTTATTTCCGTGGTATAAAACTCAAATATTTATTTCAATTAGCCTTCGAAAGAAATATATTCCCTAAAATATATTAGGGGGATCCTAGATTTTGAGTGTAATAGAAATAAAATTAATAAGTCCCAAAGTGGTGTCAGAATTAATAAATAGTCTACACGTGAAGTCATTCATGCAATGAAAGATGAATTCATGTCATTAAATATTCAATGACCACAAAATTTAAAATTAAAGTTACCTTAAATTTTTTATTCCCCAAACCCATTCAATCCCTAAATAGAATTCATTAAGACTACCCAGAATTCATTCACATCATGAATAACCAATCACACCATTAACCAACTCCTGTAACCATATTCCAACTCTCATTCTACTTCCTCATTAAAAAAACATTTAGTGATATAGACAAACTATTAGATAACATAAAATAAAAACTATAAAACAATAACATCAATCAAACCATGGGTTTCATAAAAACCAATTTGATATTACTAGAATAGAAGTGGCTAAATTTTTATCAATTTTATCCACCTCATCACACATGTAGTTGGTCATTCCATGAACTTTCTAATCAGATTATTTATTTATTTTTTAATAAATTCCATTATAAGGTTATCCTTTAAGATCCACCATCTGATTGTCATATTCAATAATTATAATATTATTGGTGCATATCACGATACATTTTAGAGATGATTGGGTTTATTTTCTACTGAGAAGAATGGGATTCTCATATATACTCCTCGATCATGTCTTTAGGAACCCAGATACACTCATTTATATGCAATATTTTATCTACATCAACTGACCAACCATGAGGCAATAACTCACCTAAAATACAATCCCATGTGACCAAGCCTTTAGGATCTGAAAAATTCCTTCACTTTACTATATCAAGGTGTGAAGAGGTAACTACTAATGAAAAAATAAATGTATTATTGTTAATCTCTTGAAACTATATTTACTACTAATAAAAGAGGACCATAAACATCTATTCATCACTGGATTCCTGAATGTCTTGTTCTTGAGTTTTACGACACACTGCATCAGCTACTGCATTACCCTTTACAATTGTATAAGAAAACTCAAAGTGAAAATATAGAATTTAATCAACCCATATTCACTATCTGTGATTAAATTCATGCTTCCTAAAGATATATTTAAGGTTATTATGGCCTATAAACACCATAATGAACTCCCCCATAAGATAATTCCTCCAATAGCATAAAGCACGAAAGACCACAGCTTGCTCTAGATCATGCATTGAGAAATTATGCTCATGATATCTTGACTTGAAATACCCATATGTAATGACTCGATCCTCCTAAAATAATAATTCACCAAGCTCGATGCCTGATGCATCATAGAACATCGTATTGCCTCTTCCAGGATCAGGTAGAATTGGGATTAGTGTCAAAGTAATTCTTCCTTTTAGCTCTCAAAATGCCTTATCACATGCTTCAAACCATAAGGACTTCAAAACCTTATTACTTACACTAATAAGAAGTGATTTAGGGTGTGATAAGTCCTATATAAAATGCATGTAATATCCAAACATCCTCAAGAAATTTTTTATAGAATACATATTCAGGGTCAGCTCCCATGAAACCACATAAGAGACTTTATCTAGGCCAACTGATACCCTTAATTTTGAGATAATGTAACCTAATAAGTGAACTGTGCTGATCCATAAGTTTCAATTTTTGATATTAAAATATAATTTATTCTCTCTAAGATTACTCAATATGTTCTCAATATGTTTGGAATTGTCACTTTGAGTATAATAATACACCAATATTTCATCCACAAAACCCTGACGAAGGAATCCAAATAGGGGTGGAAATTCATATTAATTAATTTCTTAAAAATAGTAGTCACATCTGTAAGACCAAAAAACATAACCTTATACTCATATATATTTTATTGACTTCAAAAAGTCATATATGGTATATATAAAGGCCCAGATCATACCTAATGTTAGTCATATACCTAATTAATATTTTGGAACACTATATATCCTCCGAGCTAGTTGAAGAGATAATGTATTCTAGGTGAGGGTTACTAGTTTTTAACCATAATCTGGTTAAAATGTTGGTAATCCATGTATAAATGGAGGGTTCCATCCACCTTAATAGAGAAAAGGACAAGAAAACTCCTAGGATAAGTATAGGGTCTGATAAAACCCTTGTATTATAAATTCTCCAACATAATCTTATTCTCCTAGAGCTCAATAGGTGTCATCTTATATGGAAGAATAGATACTCGATATTCTCCAGAGAAAATATCGATCTTAAACTATACCTTTCTCAAATAATATATTCTTGAGAAGTAGTTTGGGAAAACATCCCTAAAACAATTCCCTATGGGAGGAAAATATGTTAGACATACCTTCCGGTCATCCATGAAAAGACTGAAAATATGGGTTTTCACTCCACCAAGCCCATGATGCACTAGTTTGGTTTGATAGATTTAGACATTTCACTTACTCTTGTGAAGATATTTATCACCCTATATTGATGCAACAGATACCTTAAGGAGAGAAAAGTCAAAATATGCATATTAGGGGACCAACCAGTCTATCTAGAGAATAACATTGAAGATCATCATCTTGAGGATGAAGAGGTCTCATAAGAAACAATAACTACCTTACTCAAGGGTAAAATCCCTACATTAGCATATACCCTATGACTGCACACCCAACGATGCATCTCGAATCATCACCCCACAAAATTAGTGAATTTCAAGACCAATAATGTCCATAATCGATACATATATAAATTAGTGAGAAACACCTATATCAAAAATATTAGATATGATAGTAGAATCTAATAGAATAGTACCTCATACAGTAGATGGGCATGTACTATGCTTCTTAGGTGTCTACTATAATGCATACAATTAGATAGATCTATATCCTTAAGCTACAGGTGTAATACCATGAGTTGGTCAACCTTTATAGTATTGAAAGTCAGAATTATAGTTACCACAACCACAGAATTCTCCTCATCCATTTCAGTCGGTGCTACTCCAAATTTATGCCTAACATGGAATCATTGATCTTCCTCCTAATGGTGGACATAAAACGAGACCTCTTCCACTAGAATCATGAAGAATGGTTTGAAAAAACTTATGGAAATGGTAAATCAAGCCACAAACTAGAATCTCTAGTGGTTCTTTATTTCAATTTGGTTTCACATACCCCTATTGTCCACACTAATGGAAAAAAAATAGAGCTACTAGTGCATATACTCTAGATGAAACTTCTGTGATGAGAAATATCAAGTCTACGATTCATTATACTGGAAGAATTACTACCCTATATCAACATTGAATCTTTGTTCCATGAACTTTATTCTTCCCTCATGTAGTTATCACTGATATATATTGTTTTATGATATTAGAAATAGTATATAGGAAAAATACATTTACCTAAGTATATAAGTCATACCTGATCCCATCTTAGAAGCATCTCACTCACAATGGCTCGTCACCAGTAAGAAGAGGTGAAACAATGTTGAAACTTGGTGAAATTAATTGAATAATCCATGATGGACATAGATCCATTCTTCAGATGCCTGAAATTCCTATCTCATTAAACTCTTAGAGTCTTATGGAAAAATTTTTCATAGAAGGTAGTCTAAAATTCCACCTAGACCATGCCATTATGAGACCATCCAAGGTAATCACATCCTACAAGCTCTTAGTATAACCACACAACATGTAGGTATAGATCTTTACCCTCCTATCTGAATGTGTCTTCAGATTATAAAAGATAGATAAAATGTATTATATTAATCACTCAAGAGCATGAGGACCTCCATCCCCTAAAGAATATAGGATGTTTCTACTTCTGGAACTCACAAGTCAGATTAGACATCATAGGTACATGTCATAGAGCATAACATATTGAATTTATAAAGTATAAGAAACTATATCAAATTTGACAATTAATGCCTTGTTTGGAAATAACATGTGGTTCCTCGGGTGGAACTACTGGTGGTAAAAATATTGTCTCAGTGTACACCACCTTAGGAGCAGGGACTTCACCATCATGGTAGTGAAAAACTTGAGGATGTTGTGGGAGAATAAGTCTACCAATTTCAAGAAAACGCCTCAGGATAAGGCAAAAAATTAGATAAGATATCTAATAGAATCATAACATAAGAAAAATGGGCCACTAACCAACATACTACCCCAACTACCTCGAGATATGGCCAGGGTATTGGTAATCATTCTTGTTTTTAGTTATAGAGTTTTCATAATATGGATTTCCAATTGAAAGTTAAGGAGCCACGTACTCTTTAAGTTACAAATGGCCTCATTATTTAATCAAAACAATTTCATTTATAAGTAAAATTTGTATCTTAAATCCATAAATGTGTTTATAAAAAATATAAAGCTCAATTAAATGGATTTTCATTCCCATTTTATAAAGTCTTATACTCTTTATAAATTGAAATTGACACCCATTTACTTTCAACCAACCCCCTTACATCCAATCATAGAATGAAACGAGTAAAATATGATATATTTATTTGATGAATTTCCAATTAAAATTTAAAACTCCCCATAAACTTTATAAAGTAGAACTGGTAATCATATAATCGAGGCAATTGTTTATCTCATGTAAACAAGATTATATAGCTTACAGGGATTGAAATTGGCTATTTCAGATTCCACCATCAATCTATATAAAAAAAGCATTTATGTTGATGATAAAATTTTAAAGAACTGATTTCTAATTCTTGAAGAAGACGTTTTTGGAATTGGCATATACAATAACCAAGGCACACTTAACAATCATATGTAATATATGAAATCCAAGAAGTAAAATACACCAATGTGGCATGGAATATGAATGGCATGTAAATCGTAAGTGCCTATAATGATGAATGTAACAATGATACTTTCCATATTGGGCCAAGTTAAAATTTACATAAATCATAAAAAATACTACCATTCTTATGAATCACCCAACAATGAATATATATCACCTAAAATAGGTGAAATATAGACCAACGCTTTCCCATTCCTTAGAAACTCAACATTTACCCCATTCATGTGTTAGATACTCCCATTCTTGTATTATGAACATGTTCTAAAATTTTCCTATTATCCTATCAAAATTTCACAAACAATAGGAGAAGAAAATAAGAAACCCTATGGTATCACATTATGACATCTCAAAACCAGTTCACTCCAAAGTAACGTATCATGTTGGATGCATGGCCTCAAGAATGATTCCCTATACAACAAAGGCTACCATTTAGTTGTGATGTCCTATGGTGTGTTTGTGAGGAGAGTATTCAATTATATTAGAGTAATGCACAATGGTTAAAAAATATATAAACAAAAGAAGTGTAAAAATAATGAGAAAGCTAGGGGAATCATGAATCTGCATTAGTGTAATAAATAATAAACTCCAAAATTAACAAAATAATATAAGAAATGTTTCAATGACATGTCTATACAAAAGGGGAAACATCATACACAAAAGTGGGAAGATGATACAAATACAATATATACAAAATAAACAAAAAGAAAAAAAACTCTCCAATAATACTGAGAACTATCCTAGTCATCTACTACTACACCCCCATCATAAAGCAAGAGGTCTTGTGCCCAAGTGGTTTGATAACATATTTATACACCTTCAGTCATATAATCTACCTGGGTACTGATGGAGGCCCGTATAAGGTGTGAGATAAATCTCAGTAGACCAATAATAATTGTGTCTACACAAATTTAGCCTATTAATATATAAACTAAAACAGTGTTCATGTATATAAAATCCAATAAATGATAAAATAAATAACCCATACCTACTTCTTCATCAACTGTAAATTTCTCTAAACATGTGACAATTTAATTAATTATGATTAATTTTGTAATAATATGTTCATATATAAACGGTATTAATAGTTTTGTAAAAGGAAATAATAAAACTGAGAACCCAAGGTGTAACCAAGTCATCCGTAACCTCAGTGGTTGATACAACTCATAATGGTAACTCATGAAGTATGGGTATAATGGGTATAAGTGTAATCCATGGTGTACCACAAAGACATTCCACTATAAAATATTCTAATCGAGTCTATGGATCTCGTCTACAGTCATCTTGGGATAAGCATGTTTGGTCCCAACGGAGTGAATCCATGGTTATGAATTTTTAAAGACATCAATTTGAATATAAACAGTATATCCAGTGACTTTTAATATCCATAAAATTTTTAGGTGAATCATCAGTACAACATAGAGGAATTCACATAATAAAATTGTGACTTGATTATGTGGTGGTAATCTCCCATTGAAACTGTCTCAATGAATATGAATGGAATCCAATAAGTGATCATGGAATTTCCTTGGGAATCTAAGGCGAGATCAAGTCTAAACATTCTTATAAAGATGAAAAGATTCCATATGAAATAGGAACCCTATACCCATTTCAATCATATACATATATCATCATAGTCCATGTAATACTAATCCAAATTTCAATTAATTAGGTTTGTTCTTTTACCTTTCCTCATAGTTCACAAGGTCAAAGAAGGACCTGAAACCAGTTATCAATTGAAATAAATTTTACAAGGGAATGAGATATATATAAATATATACTTTCTATAAGGTTCATTTAAATATTTTTTAATTATGAAGAAACACTTACACTATCAATGGTCATGTCAAATCCACCTGAACAATGATTCAAATAATCCCAACACGGGTCACTGAGGGTGTAACAAATAATTCACCCCACTTAGGGTTGTTATCATTGAGTTATTAACCTCCAATGATGTAAATTGATGTTTCTACAGTCATATATTACATTCTAGGAAAATTAAATTATATAAGATGAATTTTTAGTGTCTACACCCAGTGACATCGGTGTAAGCACAATGAGAAATGATTATGAAAAGGTGAGACTTAGTGGAAAAGTCATAGACCACCTAATTTATGCATGTAGTAGATACCTCATCCAATATTAGCCATTATTTTGGCATAGATAATAATAAAATAGACGAAAAGATGGATGTTTGGTAAATAGGTCATAAGATCTCTCACTAAAACAACATCATTGATAAGAATAAGAATTATTAAAGGAGCCGATAGGGTGGAGAGAAAAATAGTAGGAATCTAATGTGATGAACAAATATTGATTTTGAGGTCATATAGAGAAGATAATAAGGAATCTTGGGAGATTCCATGGGAGATATTTCAATAAGAGAAGATGGGTTCCTTCTATACATTAGAAATAATAAACAAGGAGGTTTGATTAAGTTTTAAATCCTCAAGGGAAAAATTGTAATTTAACCCCAATTTTAAAGGGTGCGTGGTTTGGCATCACAGTTGGCCAAACTATGCACCAACCATGCAAGAATTTCTATCCAAGGAAGGGGCTTGCATGTTTCATGGGCATGATTTTAGAAATCTTTTGAAAACCATTCCATATGACTCTATTAATGTCTGTAATTATATCACACATTTGTGTGTCCTAGGTCACATGGTTAGGGAAAATTACGGAGCCCTAGTCAGTGCACTATAAGACCCCTCATAGTTTCAACAAATTTTCTGGAAAAAGACACATGGTTTCTATTAACCATGTAGCCCATCAGTTTTCCCCCAAAAGATGGTGCTCCATGATCTAAACAGGACTTGGACACCCTCGATTCTACCATGGTCTTACTATGCTTTCATATAAATATAAAACCATATAATTAAAATAAAAATAAAATGATTCATACATGAATGAAAAACTTGGTTCTTATAAGGTGTTATAGTTATAATGAATTTATATCCCTCTTGAGTGAAGTATGAATAGGTAGAGGGACTTTGGTTATTACTGCCTACTTACCTGGGGGCATATTCCTTGTCTTGTAAAGTGATTGAGGTGGTTATCTTACAATCTGGGATTACTCATGTAGTGATCTTCAATCTCAGATAACTATAAAACTTTACATGAAGTGTTCATGTACCTCACACATATTTTTCCTTTTGATATGTATGAATATGTTTGACTTAAATTTTTAGGTAATTAACACAAACCCATGTGTAGTTTATAAAGTTACACATTATTATGGTTTTGAAATATTTATTAGGGAGTGGGAATATGAATCCAAATTAAAATAACAAGAAGCGTGCATACATAAATGGGAATGACATGAGAAATGATGGTGAGATTTAAAAAATACCACTAAAATACTAGTTGCAATAATATTTACAAAGTAAAACCTATCAAGAACTTGGTTATTCAACTAATTAGTTTATATCATAGGAGAGTTCCCCTAGATTATTATGTGTATGGAAACTATTAATGGGTGACACTCGATCATCCATGGGCAGGTTCTATCATAGCATGGTACCTCTAGGTTTAATATTGTTATTTTATTTTTTATTTTTTTTTTGAGTTACACTTATCTAGGAACTCCTTGGGAAGTATACCATAGAAGATTAGTTGAGTGAGTCCATATGATGGATTTGGATAAACATTTATCTACTCAAATATCCAATTCCAAAATTGTCAGGATTTGGGTGATTCCCTACATAAATAGTAAGGTAATGGGAGGAACACCCTTGAATACACAAAGCTTTGTGAAATATGGATATTGTCATTTTAATGGGAATGATGAGTATTTTAAAAGTGGTCATCATTTTAATCAGACTTTATTTTTAAAAAATAATTATTAAATATTGGTTATAATGCATGATGCTCCTCCAAAAAGAGATTCTATTATAGATTAATGGAATCATCATCAAATATGACCTTAACATTAGTCCATGAAAAAGAAAAAACATAATGGTAGATTATTCCTCAATTAGTTTAAGAATTTTAGAATTGTTTCTAAATAAGAAGGAATGTTTATTGTGATGAATCAATATCTCCCTAATAAAACAAGTATTGAATATATTCTAAAAAATTATTTTTATAACTATGATTGACATAAAAAAGATGAAAAATAAGTCTCTACAATCATAATGGTTATACTGGATTCAAAATTGTAAAATAAACATGATACTCTTAATACCATTCAAATAATAGATGACCCTAAAAGGCTTTATCAAAGAGAAAGAAATGTATGAGTGGTAAGAATTTTATAAGGAACTTTTTAATTTCAAGATGAAAATGGCAACCTTAGTCTCCACTCACATATATAATATTATTGGACTTCCAATGTCTTATAGAGGCTATGTTCTTCTATAAATCTTGATTTTGTTATAGATTTCACTATATAGTCACTACTGGAAAGGTACCAATATTTTTTTGTGAAATATAATATGAATTAACTCTTTAAACCTTTACTTGATTATCTCAATATAATAAAAATTTAAAAACAATACATGGTAATTCTAGGATTAGGTATCATGTTGATGGTACCAAATGATATGGTTAAATTTTTGGGCTAAAAAGGGAATAAAATGGCACATGGAAAGTACACATCACATGACAAACCAAGAAATAAAATAGAAGGAAAATTTCTTCATTATGGAAATATTTTCCATTAGAGAATAAATTTTTATATTACCTTAATAATTTCAAGATTCTATATGGAGATTCCACTTTAGGTATACATGTTATAGAATTCATTTATTTTGTGGTATGTGATACTAATTTTATTTTTTTCAAATGTTGTAAATATAATTTGAATTTTTTATGAAGAAAATAAAATAAATGAATGATCACACTAGAAGATGATATCCATGGGATTGAGAAAAGGTTTTGTTCTATTAGTGACTTGGATAATTCAGTATCAAATAAATATTTCATAAAATATGTATTTTATCATTTTTTTTCTTGATAAGATCTAGTAAAAAATGGTTGTTAGAATTAAATGAGATGGATTTTGATACACATAGCTATGATTTGTTCATTTCTATAACATAAATTAAGGTAAGACTTAAAAGATGATTATTAAAGTCATGGAATTGAACCTATTGTTATTTCTTGTAATATTTAGAGAAAATTATTGAATTTAAGATAATTTTACTTGTTTTTTTTATATTTTTGGGAATATAAATGAACTATTCAAATGATTTTTAGGTTCTAAGATACTATATAGATATTATAATTTGGTAAAATTTTAAAACAGAAGAATAAAAGTTGGTTGAAAAGTCCAAAATGTTTCACTAAGAATCCCATCTTGTTCATTGAAACTTTTTATTGTTAGAATAGTGGAATTATAATTCCATATGATGGGAGTATATAAAATATCTAAAAGAGTTTGTGAAATTACATGGAATTTCCATGTCAGGTATGGATACTAATATAATTAAATCTTTATTTATGAATGGTATATAAAAGTTAATGTATATTTTAAATGTTCTATAAATATACAAGAACTCAACATCAAAGAAATAATAGATTGATGTTGTAGATGATGTAAATATTTTCTACATCAAATATTTAAATATAAATGATTTTATCAATCTCAAATGAATCTATGTAAAATATTTGCATATTTATCTTATTTATATTATTTGATATTAGAAGATAATTGATAACAAATAGTAGTGAAGAGAAACATGGGATGATAAATAGTATAGACATATTTTATGAAACATTAATCTTTATGTCATTTTTTGAAATTAAAATAAGGATAAAGTGTTTATAATGGATAATATGTTTATCCAAGATAAAGTGTATATCTATATATTTTTTAAAATGTGAGGGAATGTGTTCCTGCTACCCATTGGTTGTATATTTTAATAAAGTCTTATTTCTAATGAAAATGATGCAAAAACATAGAATACCATATATGATATATAGGCAGTAGTTTATTTATTAAATGAGCCTAATAGTTTTACTTACACAAAAGGGTTTATGTGTATTAAAAGGATACTATGAAAAGTATTTAATAACTAAAAGTCTAGTGAGAGTATGTCTAATATTATATAAGATCAAAATAAAAAAATAAAGGATAGAACTGGCCTTAATTTAATGTTTTTCTACTTAATATTTTAAAAAACATTAGTATATTTGTTGGAAATGAAAAATGTATTGTGTTTCATTTAATTAGCATTTAAAAGTGGATGTTAATATTTTATAAAGGTTTATTAAATTTTAAGATTAATGATTTTTTAATTAATATACTAAAAGAATTTAGGGTATGTGAAGGAGAAAAATGTAAATTGTTACATTTATTTATCTATAAAAGTGAAAGATACTTTTTTGTGAATCATTATACGAGTAAAAATGAAAAATGAATTTTAGTTTATATCCTAAACTAGTTTTAGGATATTATGGTAAAGATGAATGTATTGTATTAGTTTTAGTTAGAATATTAAAGTAATTGTTATATTACCTGGTAAAATAATAATGTAAATAGTTACATTATTTTAATCAAATATTTAAATGGATTGGGGTTACATTTATGATGACGATGAACATAGAATGAGGTAGAAAATAGAATATGGAATCATAAAATTTGATTTTGAGAATTTATGAATTTTTAATATGAAAAAGATTTTTAAGACCTATAAATATGATTCCTAACTCTAATCATTATAAAAATTATATTAACTAATAGA
Organism: Viscum album; assembly: GCA_963277665.1. Classification (NCBI taxonomy): domain Eukaryota; kingdom Viridiplantae; phylum Streptophyta; class Magnoliopsida; order Santalales; family Viscaceae; genus Viscum; species Viscum album. Next base: position 912,001,376 of record OY728164.1, on the reverse strand, counting down.
TTTTTCTTACTAAAGAGTTTAGTTGGAGGGTTTTGTCAGATGGTTACATAGTGTAACATTCCAACCCCAGTATCCCAGAGCTGATGCCTCACTTTATTACATTGAAATAATATACAATAAATATCATACTAAAGGACCAAATAATTTAGTAGTATTGGTAAACTAGTCACATATTTTTAATTCAAATTATATTAAAAAAGTATAAAAAATATTTTCTTTTAGAACACCATTATTATCCTAGAATAACCTTGAATATTAGTCATAATAAAATTCTTGGAATCTTGGGGATAATAAAACAAAATAAAGGGGTGAAATCATATTATCATTAATGGTAAAGTAAAATAGAATCTAACATGAATCAATGAGTATAATCAACATAGATAGCTAAATAACTAAACACAAATGCAACGTAATCAATTAACTAATAATAAAAATGCATCCATAGTTTTTTTCACTGTGAAAATAATATAGGTATAATTAATTTAAATTAATTAAATTCAAAAAAATTCATGTATGAACTATCAAGATATATCCTCTGGATAGTTACTGTCATGATCAATCCTATTTCTAATTTATGTTTGTGGGTAGAAACCCATATGATTCTTCTTGGAAACAAACATGAAGGATTTTTTACAAACAGATTTCATCTCAACAGGAATCCAATGCATCAATGTGATTTCATTAACCAGTCCCCAACCCATATCATTCATGTCTTAAGCCTTTCTTATATATTGAATAATTGATTAATTTTTTACTCAAAGTGTCCTGTACCATGTAGTTTTATTTGAATAATAAGCCCCATAAAAGTAAATAATTATAAAATGAAATAATGAATACCATGAATATAAATATAATCATGATATGATATATCAAAAGGTCAATAAACCACCCAAAATAAATAAGTGGTGAATAAGGAATATTTCATATAAATAAAAGTGATATGATAAAACCCCTTAACTTTTACTTTCCATTAATTGAATGTGATTTATCCACATTTATAATCGTTAAAATAATATTAAAAACTTATAAAAATACAATATTAATAATTATGATATCATATATGATCTTATTATAACATTTTATTTCTTATTTATTAATAATATTGTACTATTATCCATGTTATGATGTTAACTGATTCATTTTCCTATACATGATTTTTCATGTAAGTACTAGTTATTTTGAAGAGGATATAGTCCCATCATATTCATAATTATATAATGTTATTAATATAATGTTTAACCATTAAATATAGTTTTATAATCATTTTTAATGGTAAACATGGAAAATGAATCGCATCACACCATAGAGATGGTAGGTCATACGTATGCATAAGCGACTGTATCATTCCATTACAGGTGAAAGGGTCAGGAGGTGGATGGTATATTAATTTTTCTAGAATATGTATATTGTCTTAATTATCATATATATCTATTACTTCCATCATTATACCCATACATGTAATTTTGTGATGAAAAACATATTACACCACATCGTGGAGATGGTAAGTCGTACATACGCACACGTGGTGCTTTCTATTTTCATAGGATGTATAAAAGTTAAAATATAGTTGTACCATGATAATAATAACATATCATAATATAAAATATATAGTATTTATTCCTTTATCATGGAAATAATATATGAAGAGGAAGTGGAAGAAGAAACAAACATGACAAAGTCAATAATTATGATTACATCTTCTTCATAAGACATCCTTTAATCATTATTACGTGAAATAGGGTTTTTATTTTGGAAGTATAAGAACCTATATTAATTAACTAAGGATGTTTAAAAGATAAATGTGTAGTTTTTGGTTGAACTAGATGGATCAAATTAGTGTAAGGAAGTGAGGGAGGAGGTTTCCATTTATAATTGAGGTGAGGGGCACTTTTGGGAATCCAAAAAATATTAGAATATAATAAAACTATTCTAGATATAAAGGCTTATAAATGAACTATAAATGAATATACGAATAAATTTTCAACCATATATTATCCCCTTTGTAATTATTTAATTTTTTTATCTTATTAAATATCTTAATAAATTATTAATTCAATAATGTATCATTTGTGCCAAATTTGATATTATTCATCTAATTTGACTTTACATACATCAATACAAAGTGAGAATTAGAATATAATGCATTAAAACATATCTAATATATCTTTTTGATCTATAAAATTCATTATACACATTAATACATCCAAAATATATCAATATTAATATTATTAATATCAATTATTCAATATTTTGTTAATTAAATAAATATTGTTTTATCATTGAACAAGCCTTTAAGGTTATTATATAATTTACAAAAATTAGAAATAATTTCTTTTAATGAAATTAATTTCTTTAATATTAGTACTCACATTTATTTTCATTCATATATTGATTTTGATCCAATGGGGACACATAAAAGTTATTAAATACAAAGAGAGATACAATTTTTAACTATCATTGATTTAAAAAAATATAAGTTATATTCATGGAAATGGACTATTAAACAACTCAAATTTTATATTAAGGTTATAATAGTGGAATTAAATTCATTAAATATTTTTTATAAAATTTTAGGTCACAATATTACCCTAAGATGTTTCTTCTAACCCTCATTTAATCCTTTTAACACTTATCGTGACGACATAGATTTTTACTCTTTGAGGGACAATATTGTTCCTATAAAATGAAAAAATAACTATAAATGAATCATGTATGAAATTTTAAACAACATATATATAATTTTTCAGAACATTATATTTTTATAATTTTTATGTTATTTAGTAAAATATTATATATTTTAAAATATCATTTATGTCAATTGTGACACTATTCATTACTTTTAGTTTTAACAAATACCAATACACATGATAAATTCAAAAAAACCATTAACAAAACCCTAATTTGTGTATTTCATGTATATAATTCTTTAATGACATTAATTTTTTAAAAATATATCTATTTTAGTATCTTTAATATCATATATTTGATATTTCCATTAATTAAACAATTAGTAAATTATCATTATGTAAGCCTTTAATGTAATTATTTATTTCTTAAAAATTAAAAATAAATTATCTTTATAGATAAAAATATTTTAGATTTAAAATTACTATTTATAGTATAATATATCTTCAGATTAACCACATATATAAAATTTAATACTTATTAATACCAAGTGTATGACATATTGGACTATCCTTAGAATAAAATACTAAAAAGGCTTAATGTTGTGAAAGTGGATCCAAAGGGACATAAAATCAGTCCAAGGATGATTTTTTTGGACACTAACGCATCATATAAAACTATGAAAATTGTTACAGTAATTTTATAATATTTAAAAGATTATTTTTACCCTTAATTACCCGATTTACCCATAACCATGGTAATAAAAATCATTACTAATTTTGTTATTCATATATACCAAAATTAATGTTTCCTATTTACAAAATTTTGAAATTATGATTATAAATAGGAATTATATTTTAAAATTTTCAAAACTTATGATTAGAAAAAATTAATTTTAAAATTAACCCCATTGAACTAACGAGAAAACAAGTTTTTAAAGTGAAAATTCTCAAAAGATTGAAATTTTTTTATATAAAAATTTATTGTGAAATTTATTCAAATGGATTAAACTGTATTAAATGAAAAAAATATATATTTATACTTTCAAATAAATTAAAATTTTAATTTATCACTATTAAATATTTTTATAAAAAATATATTTTTCAATAAAAATGTATTATTTTTTCAGTATTTATCAAAACATGAAATTTATCAGAAAAAAAATCCACAAAAGTAAATTTTTATATTCCTCATTAAAATAAGAAGATTGTTTTTTAGAATATAATATATAAAAGTTCCAAAAATTATATTTAAAACAATGTCTCCATTAAAAGGTGACAAAATTGCCTTCAAAAAATATATATATTTTTATAATTAAAAATTGATTTATTATTATCTTATACCTATAAAAATATTGGTTAAAAATATATTTTTATATATATAAATCTCATAATGTACTAAATACTATTCCTTCCTACCAATTTAACGGCTAGTTTAAAGTAATATTTTATTGTGCAGTTAAGTTGGGTGTTGCTTGCAATGTAAGATATCGAACAAATTGAATTTATTTAAGAAGTGGTATGCCTTAAATTATTTAGGTGTTACAATATCCCCTCCCTCAAAAGATTATGTCATTTTAATTCAAAATAAAACTTTTAAATGAAAATATTGATAATTCAAAATTTATATAAGGGAAACGCCCATAAGAAATAGGGTTATTATAACATCTCATTAATGAGAGGGAAAAGGGAAATTTGAAGGTCATAATAAAATTAGGCTTTCAATTATGATAACATTAGAGTGAATTAAAAAATTAGGAATGAAAGATAAATCTAACTATCATGTTCTAGTAGATATTTATATAGAACACAATAATTAGAAACTAAACCATTATAAAATTATAAATTTTTTATTTGTTAAAAGACCATTGATTTATCAGAAAGAAAATTAAACAAATAACATTTTTGTTCCAAAATATTTTTCCATAGAGTTTTTGGTACTCTTTTACTGTTTATATAAGCACCTGATATATTAATGTTACTTGATTAATTTCTATTTCATGGTAATAATATCATCCTTTTTTGTACTTTTATCTATTTTTGATTCATTTCAAACTCTTGAAGATAGATATTAAATATGAATTTTTATGCTTAAAGCATTTTTATTGAATCATAAGGTGCACGTGTAATTACTTGATCATCTAAATGTTTATTTAAACCCAAAAGGGAAACACACAATATCCAATAAATCATACTTTAACCTTATACAATAATATTTAATGTCGAACATAATGCTTTCCAACCTTAAGACTCATCCATAGTACATGTGTCTAGATTCATTGTCTAACAAGGTCTCTAAAGTTCTAAAATAAATTTTTACAATAGATTTTACAAAAAACATAATGTAGATTTTATTTTCACATACCAAACAATTTATCACCTTAAAAAACCATAATGAAAACATCCATACTTCCAAATCCTTAAACAAGAAGTAATACAATATAGTTCTTATTTATCTCATAATTTTTATAACCAAAATATAATTGATGAAATAATTCTTGAATTCAAATACATAAGAACAATGATAATTATACTTAATTCTTAAACCATTAACTATTCTTCATCACATTATTCCTTAATACCTCATTCCTTTAATTTATTTTTTCTAGTATCTTCATCATTAATAATATAACCATTACTTTTATAACCTTTTTGGTTATAACCATTGATCATAACCCAAAGTACAATGTGAGAAACACTAATAATTCTGATATAGTCATGAATAATCATTTATATTATGTCTAAATAATGAAATATTATTATCAATATATTATTCCATTGTTTTTCCCTAGGTTATACATGGTCATTACCTAATCTAGAGGATGATAACATGTACATAGACAAATCTTATAATTCAGTCATAGTTCCATATTTTCTAATCCATGATTTTATATATCTAGTTCCAAAGATTTATACTAAAATTCCTTTGATACCAACTATAATGCTCTATCCCATGTAGTCTGGATCTAGTGCATTACTTTATTAAATTGGGATAAAATAAAATAAACTGCATCCCAATAGACCAAATATTTTAGTAGTCATGGTAAACTAGATACATATTTGAAATTCAAATTAAATTTTAAACATAAATTACAAAAAATTATTTTCTTTCCGAACACCATTATTCTAGTAGTTGAACCCTATATATCAGTGATAATAAAATTCTTGGAATACTTGGGAAATTAAAACATAATAAATGGATTAACATAAATACTCGGTAAGGGTAATATATATTAGAAGCTAACTTGAATCAATGAGAATAATAAAAACAGAAAACTAAAAAACAGAACACAAATTACATGTAATAAATGAACTAAGAATAGAAATTAATACATATATTTTTAATTGTGAAAATAATCTATATATTTTTTTAAATGAATTAAATGCAAATATTCAGACATTTTAACTATCAAGATATATCCTATAGATAGTTACAGACAAGATCAATCATCTCTATAGTTTTTGTTTGTGGGTAGAAAGCTATTTGATTCTTCTTGGAAACAAATGAAAAGTGTTTTTAACCAAATTATTACATCTAAAGAGACTTCCAATGCATGATAAATACATTATTAATGGTTCCCCAACCCATTTATTTCATGTCTATGAATTCTTGATATATATAATAATCAATTTAGACATGTACTTTCCAATCAGAGTGCCCCTCAGGACTTTCAACTATTTGAATCATAATCCCCATAAAAGTAAATAATTATAAAATTAAACATTCAATACCATGAATATAAATATATTCATGATATGATACATCTAATGTTAATTATACCACACAAAATAAATTAATGTTTAATAAGTAATATCTCCCAAAAATAAAATTGGGATGAGAAAATCCCTTACTTTATACTTTCTATTAATTTAATGTAATTTACCCTCCAATATAATGGTTTAAATCATGTTAATAACTAATAAAAAATCCATATTCATATTTATGATATCATATTTTAACCTCCTATATTATTTTATTACCCATTTCTTAATATTATTTAACTATTATCCATGTTTTGGTTGGTAACTACCTCATTTTTCTATGCATGATTTGTCATGTAACTCTGGGTTGTTTTTCATAGGATATAGCTCCATCATTTCCAGAATAATATTAATGTTATTAATATCATATTTAACAATTAAATAATATTTTATAATCATTTTTTAATGGTGAACATGGAAAATTAATTTCATCACATCGCGGATATGGTAAGTCATACCAACGCGTGAGCGATGGTATCATTCCAGTATTAGTGATATAGGTTATGTGTTTTTGAAAGACCAGAACCACAAGAACATAAATGTGGATGCTAATAAGGAAAATGGGTAGGTTTTGGTGGAGTTAGATGGCTCAAATTGGTGTGATTAAGTTATGGAGAAGGTGTCCTTTTTTAATTGGGGTGAGGGGAACTTTCGAAAATCCTCAAAATATTAAAATATAATAATGATATTCTAGAGCCAAATATTTATAAATGATCTACAAATGAATATGTGAAGATATATTTGGCCATATCCTATCACCTTTCTAACTTTTTAATATTTTATGATTTTTAAATAATTATATTAAATATTAATTCAATAAAGTATCATTACTGTCAAATTCGATACTATTGATTTAATTTGAATTTAGATACATAAAGATGAAGTAGGAATCAGAATACAATGATTTAAAACATATATAATATTTTTTATAGATAAAAGGTTAAATATGGTTATTACATAATCATAATAAAATCTCAAAATATATATGATATAGGAGTTATTACTTTATCATGGAAACAACATATGAAGAGAATGTGGAATAAGAAACAAACATGAAAGAGTTGATGAAGATGATTAAATTTTCTTTGATATAATTCCTATTATATTTTATTAAATGATCTATGGTAGGTATTTTAGAAGGAAAATAACATCTAGAACACAACTGAAGATGTTTACAAGAAAAATGGGTGGGGTTTGGTCAAGCTATATGGCTCAAATTGGTGTGAGTAAAGGAGGAGGTGTCCTTTTATATTGAGGAGTGGGGTACTTTTGAAATAAAAAAACATTAAAATATAGCAATTATGTTCTAGAGACAAATACATATAAACATATTATAAATTAATTGGAGAATACATATTTCACTATATCTTAACCCCTTGGTAAATATTTTATATTTTTTTATTTTAAAATAATTCAATTAAATATTAATTCAATAAAGTATCATTAGCATCAAATTTGATACTATTGATTTAATTTGACATTAAATACATCAATAAATAGTGGGAATTAGAATATAATGATTTCAATATCTCTAATATAGATTATAAATCTATAAGATTCGTTAGAAATATTAAATCATCTGAAATATATCAAAATTAATATTATTAAAATAAATTATTTTATTTTTCTATTTTCCCCCACACTCAGTTGGGTTGGTAAGGGTGGGGAGAGGTTTTGGTCATGGTCATGGTGTCATGTCCCTAAGAAAATGGTTTACCTCTATTTTCTTTGTTGTTTCATGTTCTGATTTCATAGTTGTACCCAATTTTTAAAATTAATTTATTTTTCTGTTAATTAAATGAATAATATTTTAGGTTTGAAAAAGATTTTAAGGTAATTATATAAGTACAAAAAATTAAAAATTAATTTATATAAGGAAAATAATTTCATTAATTTCAAAATTTACATGTATAACCGTTCATATCTTGATTTTTACCTTACATAGACACATACAAGATATCAAATACCAAGAGAGTGATATTTTGTAACTATCACTGATATTAAATAATATATAATTTATTTTTATGGAAAAGGGTCCATTAAATGACTAAAATTATATATTAAGGTGATAAGGGTGAGATAATATTCATCCAATAATTTTGGACAAGCTTAGGTTACATTATTACTCTTACATTTTCTTTTTAACCCTTATTTATTCCCTTTAACTCTTACTGTGGCAACATAGATCTTTACTCTTTGAGGGTCAAAATTATTACTAAATAATTTAAAATTGACCATAAATGAATAACTAATGAAATTTTAAACATTATATCCATTTTTTCCAATATTTATGTTTTTATATTTTTTATATCATTTAATAAAATATTATTTATTTTGAAATATCATTTATGTCAATTTTGACACTATTCATTACTTTGACTTTTATAAAGTATCAATAAACACGATAACATAGGAGAAAATATATATAACTAATCCCTGTATGGTCTAGGTCATCTATAAAATTATCTCATTTAATTAATTATCTAAAAGTATATTTATATTAATTTTTTTAATAACATTTATTTGATATTTTATTTAATTAAACAATCACTGCATCACCATTGTGTAAGATTTTAAGGTAAATATTTATTTCCTAAAAATTATAAATAAGTTACCATTATGAAGATAAACATATTATATTTCAAATAAATATTTATAGCGGAATATATATTCTGAATAAGAACATATAAATTTTTTAATAATTATTAAAATCATGAGTATAACATATTGGACTTTCCTTATTATAAAATATTGAAAAATTCATAATTCATTAATGTGGCTCCAAGAGGCCATAAAATCTACCCAAGGATTATTTTTAATATATAATAAATCATTAAATAAAATTATTATAGGTTTTAGGGTAATTTTATAGTATTTATAATATTATTTTAACAGTTAATTACTCAATTTACCCAATACCATGGTAATAAAAAAATTACTTAAGATTCTATTTATATTGTCCAAAAATAAAAGGGACCTCGTTAATAAATTTGGAAAATATGATTCCAAATATGGAATCCATTTTCCTTCAAAACAAAAAAATGGGTAAAATTAATTTAAAATTATTACGTTTAACAGAATGAAAAAATAGGGGTTCAAAGTGAATACATTTAAAAGATTGAAATGTTTTTATTTCAAATTTTAATGTGAAATTAATTCAAATTACCTAAACTATATTAAATGATTAAAAATATATCTATTTATACATTAAATCCAATTAAAAATATAATTTAAGAACATAAATTATTTAGATGAGAAAGATAATTTTAATTAAAATGCAATATTTTTTTACTATTCATTAAAACATGAATCTTATTATAAAAATAAAAAAATTCAACTAATGAAAATTTTTATATCCAAAATAATTTAATAAGTTTATTTTTTCAAATAGAATTTATAAAAGTTTTAAGAAATATATTTAAAATAATTGCGCCATTAAAAAGAAACAAAATTGTCGTTACAAAAATATAGATTTTTTATGTTTAAAATTTGATTTATTCTTATCTTATGACTATAAAATATATTGGTTTAATTTTAATAAATTAGAACATATATATATTTCACAATTTATTTAATATTATCCATTCCACTTGATTTAATGACTATATTATAATAAAATTTTACTATGCAGTCAAGCTTGGTGTTGCGTGCAACATAAGCTGTTGATAAAACTAATCTTTTTTAAGAATTTATATACAATAAATTATTGGGGTATCACACATAGTGGTGAAATAAGAATTATATCTGATGTGATATGTTAAAAAAATCTATAGAGTGTATAAAACATAAGGCTAATATGGATGTTAACCATATATGATATGGTAAACTGATGAATATATTGGTTTTATTAAATATTATTAAAGAGTTTAAGAATATGAAAATTTATCATATTAGAGACAACATCCATTTATCATTTTTAATGTTTTCTACACAAATTCATATATATATATATGTATATTTCGTGAGTGAGAAATGATATTTGACCTCTCTAATTATAGCTTTGTGTTTATCCCTGATTGATGTTCATCAGGTACTATTATAGGTTATCATGAAATATTATGGTAAAATATTTATAAATCCATGTATAGAGATACAAAATATACTCATGAGAAAAAAAATCAAATAATATGTGTCTATGTGTGCATGAAATGACCTACTAGATATACCGTATAGAGTTTCATATAGATGTATTTGGTATACCTGGGGTGTATGAATAATATTTGAGTTCCCCTTAACAAAGGTTGGTAAGATACTTATCATGAAAAACTTTACACTGTTATACCCTACAGATGCATGTTTATATATTAACTTAGGTAATACATGGGTGATTGGGTATGTTTCTGATCATGTCATCGGTTGGAGCTTAACCAAGATAATAATTATCCTCTCATATAATGACTGTGGCATTTAGGCCCTCGATTGAGATAGACCATGGAAGTATGCATCTACAACTAGATATTGTATATTTATCTGGATAAGGAATATGTGATGTGCTCATCTATAAGGAAAAATGACAAGTGTTATATTTTGTCACGATCCAACCCAATCGGGGCTCGAGTCGCTACTACCCCATGATTGGCTCTATAGGACAGGTGGTGGCGACAAGTGCCATATTGATAACTAACTTGAGTATGACTTTTCCTAAGTTCTTGTATGCCCAAACGAAACCATATCAAAGAAAACTTGTAGATTGATTGAGTAAAAGATGCAACATATCTAGAATGTAATCAAATCATGCATAACTTCTATGGTGTGTAAGGGTAAGACTGTTCAAACTGAAATGAAAAAGGGGAAAATACACGCGCAACTAGAAATATGTACCTACATGAAAAAACTAGAAAAGTAAACAGATGAGAGAGCCTAACTCATAAATTCAAAACTAATACTACCGTACATGGTCAAAAGCACCCAGTATCCCTAAAATCATCTATATCCATGGTTGAACTATCTGTTGTCTACATAATACATGACATATGAGGGAAAATCCTTTGAATGGGTGAGTATATACATACCCAATAAGACACCTCAAAAGCTGAAGGGGGAGCAGTAAGAGATAAAATGGGGAAAAAATATAGTAGTAACAATATATATTCAAATATAATAGCTCAACACAACCAAGAGTGAAAGTAAGATCATCCAAACACAAGATGCTAAACATGGGGAGTATAAGAACTACCCATAGAGTATTCGCCACATATAGAATGAGAGTAGAAGCATCTAACCACGAGAAGAAACACATGGAAATACCATGGTATAACCTTTATGTATTTTCTTCTCCATAAAAGAGAGTAACCAAAAACATGGTGTGATAATAAAAAAAGTATACATATGGTCAATCAAAAGAATCTTAAATAAGAGAGTAATAGTGCAATGTCCCAGTTCCGGGTGCTTCCCAAAGGTTCCACGTACCCGGTTGGTCACATAGCCTCAAGTGAATTTCCACAAATTCCAGAGGCTACTGACTAGTAGTGAGGTCCATGGGTATGATAGTGGTGAAACTATTCCCTCATATTTAGAGTAACACAACAAAAACTAATAGTAAAAAATAGTGGAAGAAGTAATACCATGCAACAGAAATAAACAATAGAAGAATAATTGTATAAACAATGCACCATATATAAATAAGTGATTCATGTCACATATATCTAAGAAAACATCCAAAAAATTCAAAGTACTTTAAATACATTACTGAAAACAAATTATTGAAAATAGTGAACTCAAACAACATCGCAAGCCCCATATTGGTCCCATGATCTCTGGCTCCAACAACAATCAAGTAGCAGATGAAGAAGGGAACTTTCTCTTATCAATAAATGAAACCATATAAACTATTTGGGTCCAAAATATTAACCCAAACAGGTTTTGAGATTAATCCTAGTAGGCAACGAAAAAAGGATCTTCTCCTACCTGTCAGTGGATATATGTAGTAGAAATTATGCAAAATGAAGCGATAAATAAGAAAGTTCTCAAATGTAAAAAAATCATACGATTTTCAATTACATTCATTTTTATTTAAAAATTATTCAAATTGTTGAATAATGAAAACCCCATGATCTATCTTATTATCTATATCCCTTATTTAGTAACAAAACAGATGTCTCAGAAGACAATCAAAAAAAATTAATATCAAGTCAATTTTTGTGCTTTGGCTTGGTAGGCTCATTGCAATCATTCTAAAATTTAAGCAACCCTCTGAGAAATTTCTCAAAGTATAACTCATCTTGATTAACATATCATTAATTCAATAAAAATTTACCCTCTAGAAAAGCTCACATAGTCTAACCCCTGTGGTCCCACATAGCACTAATCATTTACAAATGACAACCTAGGTATCTCTCATGGTCAATACCCCCTTGGTTTTCTTAACAACAATAAATTATCACGATCCCCTAGAGGCTCTCATAGTCAATGCCCTATGGTCCAACATTTGTTTAATAATGACCCTCTGGGTAGCTCTCACAGTCTCACCCCTCTGGTAAATGACCTTCTAAAATATCTCATAGTCATTTCCCTGGGTCTAGCATAACAACAATTATTCATAAAAGACCCTACCTTGGGATGCTCTCATAGTCAATTCCCCTTGGTCATACATAAACAATGCAAAACACATGAATCTCATATAATCAAAAACTTCATAATAACAACACATGTCAAAGAAAAAAAGTAATCCTAATAGAAATTCTAAACCAAAATGACCCTAATCAATCAAACACTATGAAAATTCACTCATAATCAAGAGTTAAACCTTATAAATTCCCATTCCCCTTTTATCAATCTACTATATCATGACAGGTAATAAATAGGATAAAATCCCAAAACACACAATATCTTAAACATGGGTATTCAGTAATTTTAGCATATATAATTCAAAGATAAATAAGGAAAGGAACAAACTACCTACCTCAATGTTGTACGATGAAAACTCTTAAAAGTCAGCCCTTGAATCGGCCTATAAAAATGTAGATCTATGATAAGGGTAAAAACGATCAACCCTATATAACTCGTGAGAGAGGGGAAATCAGGAAGGGAGGCTCTAGGGAAAGATATAATTCACCGATGGGAATCAAACACATATGGTAGTGTCTTAATCAGATCTCGAATGGAGGAAAAGAAGGAGCTCAAAGTTCTTAGCATTAAGTCACTCTCCTGTATGAGACTCGGGAAGCAGAAGGTATTTTTAGGGATGAGATGTGACCCCGCTCCAATTAATCAATTAAAAAGAAAAGTACATAGAGGGTTCATTTAATTTACATTCTATGTACTAGCCTCAACTAGATCTCACTTTAGGCATTCAGCCAGGTCACCTACAACGATATGTACTCAGCCGTTACACGGAAAGTACATGGATACTCAGGGAAACTTGGTACACAACGTGTACTCTTATGTACACAATGTGTACTCTTATGTACAGGACGTGTCCTTAAAAATTTTCCAAAATTTCCTTTTCATTAAAAACAACCTGAAATAAAGATTGATACCTCAAAAGAAGATTTGGGTTTTACAAACTTCCCCCCTTAAAGCAATTTATCCCCAAATTTCCCTTCCAAGGGTGGTGAAGAAGAAACTTCAAACAACTCTAGCCATTGTGATTGTATGTCATCCTCTCTCTCCTATGTTTCATCCTATACTCACTTGTGCTACCAGAGTACCAGTACCAGAGGAACAGACTGTCCTTGGAGTACCTTTGTGCTACAATCTTCAGTCCCAATCCGAATAAGGTGATCCTCGAAGGATGCATCCACCTCCAAATCAAACTCCTCAAGTTGAAAAAACATGATATGGGTCTGAAAAGTAATGGAGTAGTTGAGAAACCTGAAAGATGCTTCACATAGACCAGTACCTCTGAGGTGACTAAAACTGATAGGTGACAGACCTAACACTCTCCAAAACATCAAATGGCCCGACGTGTCTTAGTGAAAGATTAATCTACCTTGTAATCCTCTTATTTCCCAACCTTAGTGTGACATGTATCAAAACCTAATCCCCAACCTTGAACTCCAGATGTCATCTCTATTGATCAACATAATATTTCTGGAGAAACTGTATAGTATCCATCCTCTTCTGAATCAACTCTACCTACTCAATGGTCTCCTAAGCAAGATGAGGTCCCAACATAAATGCATATCATGCCTCCATCCAACACAAGGGTGATCGAAATGTCCCACCGTACAAAACCTCATAGGGTTCCATCTGAATTGTCACCTGAAGACATTTAATGTATAAAAAATACACTAGGGGTATTTGTCTATCTCAATAGCCCCCAAAATCCAGTATACATGCTCATAGCATGTCCTCTAAAACCTGAATCGTGCACTCAAACTGGCCATCTGTCTAGGGATGGTAAGCTATACTTAGAAGTACCTATGTACCCAAAGCCCTCTATAGTACCTTCCAAACATGATAAGTAAAACAAAAGTTCTTATTTGAAGTGATAGAGTGTGGAAACCCATGAAAACGTACAATGTATCAGATGTACAACCTCCCAATCTCATAAAAACAAAATGTTTCCTTAATAGGAATGAAATGTGCAACCTTCGTGATTCTGTAAAAAACAACCCAAATTGCATAATTCCCTCATGGAAACGTCAGTAAACCCATCATGAAATCCATCGGGACATCAATATACTTACACATAGGAATGGATAACTATTGTAACAGGCCTACTGGTCGCTGATGCTCCGCCTTCACCTGTTGACTTGTGGAACATCCCATAACAAAACCAGCAATATCCCTCTTCATTCTTGGACACCATGATGGTCTAGATCTCGATATATCTTGGTGGCACTAGGATGAACTGCCCAAAATGAGGAATGAAACTCTCACAACAGCTCCTCATGTATATCTGCTGACACCCATACATTCCCATGAAAACACAAGAAATCATCTTTTCCTATAGTCTATCCAGGAGTAGGGTCCTTGCCTGTCACACTCTCTCATAGAACTAGGCCTTTAGAATCTGATAGTTGTCTCATTAGTAATCGATTCAGAATAGTATAGGTAAAAAACTATTAAAGAAAGAAATGTCTTCATCAGTCTATCATGCACGTATAAATGCATCTTATAGAATAGATCCATAAGCTACCACTCTCTATTGGCCTCAAAAAATTCATGTATTTGAGTCCTTCTGCTCAATGCATCAGCCACTACATTGCCATTCCCAGGAAAGTAGGCAAGCTCAAAGTCAAAAGATTGAAGGTACTCAACCCACCTTCACTATCTCAAATTTAGATCATGTTGATTAAAAAATTATTTGAGGCTCTTTGGTCAGTGAAAACCCAAAAATGATCTAATAAAAGATAATTTCTCAAACATCGCAAAGAATTCACAACTACAATCAACTTGAGATCATGCATTGGGTAATTCATCTCATGTGGCCTCAAATACTGAGACCCATACACAACAACTCTTTCCCCATGCATAAGTACTGCTCCTATCCCGATACAAGATGCATCATAGTAAGTGGTGTAACTCTTTCCCAACACCAGGAAGACCAATATCAGTGCTGAAGTCAATCTCCCTTCCAACTCTTAACATGATGAATCATATGAATCTGCCCCCAAGTACATCACACCCTTATTAGTCAGGGCCATCAGTGGCACTGTTATGCGTGAAAAGTCCTATATAAAGAGTGTGTGGTAACCAGCCAACCCTAGAAAACTTTGTACCTCAAATATTTTCTTCATATTCTCCCAGAAAACAACTACTCTCACATTTTCTTGGTCAAATGAAACTCTTGTCTCTAAGACAACATCACCCAAGAAGTGAAACTAATCTGTCCAAAAGTTGAATTTTGAGATATAAGCATATAATTGATGCTCTATTAGTGTACTCAAAATGATCTCAGGATTAGTGTCATGGTCATGTCAAGTGTGAGAGTACACCAAGATATCATCAATGAAAACTACCATAAAAGAATCAAAGTGGGGATGGAACACTCAATTCCTCAGTTCCATGAAGACTACTGGCATGTTCGTGAGACTAAACAACATAACCAAATACTTGTATAGACCATACATACTCATAAAGGATGTGAGAGGTATATCTGATGGTCTAACATGCAATTTATGATAACTGAATCTCATGTAAATCATCGAGAACACTCGGACCCCTCAAATCTGATAAAAAAGATCATCAGTCCTCGGTAAGGGATATTAGTTCTTGACTGTCAACTAGTTCAGCTTCCAATAATCAACACAATGTATGAGGGTACCATTCACCTTCTTTGAAAAAGGGATAAGAAAACCCTAAGGAGAAGTATTGGGTTGGATGAAAGCCTTTTCTTATAACTCTACTAAATGTTTCTTGAGCTCCTGTAACTTTGGTGTAGACATCCTATAAAAAGGATTGGAAACCAATGCCACTCATGGAATAAGCTCAATAGAGAATTATACCTCATGCTTCAGAGGTGAACCTAAAAAATCATCTGCAAAGACATATCTGAAAATATCCACCACTAGAGGAAAGCCCATCTATGATGTCCCCAAGCCATCCGATATAAACTAGAAATATGGGTTGTAATTCCTCCCAAACCAGGATTCTCGAGTCTAGATTTGCTTTCCGGGACATCCCATTCACCCTTTTGTAGAAAAGACCATCCCTCTGGTGATGTAAAACTCACCCTATGATGATAGAAGTCAAGAATGTCCTGCAAGGATACTAACCAACCCATCTTGAGAATGACATCGAATCCATCCATCTCTAATACATAGAGGTCCCATAAGAAGTGTCACCCACCAAACATAAGAGGGAACTCCCTGCACAGATGTACAATATCCATATTAATCCCCAACAGTGTGTATAGCATCATAAATTCCTCATAAGTAAAGATACAGAGCCAAAAGGCTCTCCATAATGGAAACAAATATGAATCTATGGGAAGCCCCTGTATCAAAAATGTGAAAAAGGTAAAACTAAGGAAACTAGAATATTACCTCTAACAGTAGAGGTTCTGAGATCATGCACTTTCTAGCTGTGATCCACTACAAAAGTCTGACATGTACTATGACCCTTCGACCCTTCTTAACTATCCTGAGATGACCCACCCTGTTGTCTCGGTAATCTTATCATCTGGATACCATGACCATGACCACCTCTTCAGCCTGAATGACCTGAAGAACCCCAGTTCCCTAACTGAAGAGAAACTGGTGGTCCTGCTTCTGAACATGGAGTCATAACATATCCCTGTTCACTAGCTACTGGTGAGAAAAACTGGTAAAAACTATGAAGATGACCCATATTTCCACAAATCCACACTCAACTATGTCTCTCGGGCACTGAGGTCTTGTGTTCTCGTTCTTTCTGCATTGGTATCACCTCACTTGGGTACCTGAAGATACATCCCTACTACTAGAATCACCATGTGAAGGCTTCTTGTGGTTCTTATTTCTATCAAAAGAAGGAGTATTATCCCTTGATGTTGAACCACACTAGCCTGTAGCTCCCAACTCCTTCAGATTGAGCTCAGTAATCAGCACCTGATTTACTATAGAAGTTACTGAAGATAGAACGAAGATATTCACCTACGACTGGATGTCATACATGATACCATCCTAAAATATCCTAGCCAAAGATAACTCATCACCTCCCATAATAGTTGCGAAGCACTAAATCTCCCTAAAACGAGAAGAGTACTCCATCACTGAAAGAGATGCCTTCTCTGAATGCATGAACTCTTGGGCTTGATCAGCCCTCAACATCTCAGGAAACAAATAATCATGGAAGGTTCTATTAAACACATCCAAATCCATATCTCAATGACATCCCTCCTGTGATATAACATCCCACCATCTCTTGGTGGAGTCACATGACATGTACATCGTGAGCTTCACCCTCCTCTCCATAGGCATCTCCATATGCTCAAAGATGGAAAGAATGGCCTCCAACTATGAACCTATAGCCTATAGTCCTACATCCTCTGAAAAATTGGGAAGATACTGCTTCTGAAACACCCATGTCATCTCTGCCATAGTTGGGTAAGGATGTGGTGCTCCCTATAAAGTATGTAACATCCTCATAAAGCCTTCACAAAATTGTGCATCAGCACCTACATCCAGTATAACAGCTAGTCCCAAGACGGGTACGATGGTAGGTTCTCCCATTAGTCCCTAATCTACCATTTATAGTGTCTAATAATTGACCTGTATCTAGAGTACAATCATAGGATGTCTAGGTGGAATTACTCTGCAAGTTCAAGCGCACACCTCAGTTCAATATTATCAAGGAAAACAAAATAGATATGAAAGAACGGAACAAGAGTAGAATAACATTCATGTTTTTTAAAACAGGGTTACATAGCGTGTAATATCCACATGATGTGTTACCTTTAATCCTTACATGGGTGTGTACCTATACCAAACCAGGTCTTGTAACACCCCTACACATGGTGTGTTCCTCCTAGGACATGACGTCTACTTGAATTTTAACTCCTTCCCATGTTATTCTACATAGCTCAAACTACACGGTTTTCTCCAAGGTAACACTACATGGTGTGTTCACCCTAGATACGACATGTAATAGTTATGTTTTATCCACCTCTGTCATTGGTCACACATTCAGATACATGGTCGACTCTACACAGTGTACATAACTGACACATGGCGTGTGCAACCTATGTTTTATCAACCAGTGTCATTAGTCACACGACTGGACACCTGTTCTATTAAGCATGGTGTGTACTTTAAGTACATAGTGTGTTCTACCAAACAACTATCAACCTGTGTAATTTCTCACATAGACAGTCATGTGGTTAAGCACTACACAACGTGTACTCCCAGTACATGGTGTGTACTTAAGAAAAAACTATTTCTTGAAAAATAGAATAACACATGGCATGTGGTCACAACAACACACACCGTGTTGACTGGGTTTATATATATATTAGGCGTCTAAAAAATATTTAGAACCCCTTAAAAAAGAAAAATTTTGTCCAAGGCATAACAAATTATTACTTTTGGAAGCCCATACATCTACCGAATCAATGTTTGGAATCCTTATTCATGTCATATCATAACATAATTCAATTGAAGTTCAAACATTATCCACCAAATTCCGATCCAAGAGGTGCATAACACCTTAAGGACCAATGTTTGGCATCCATCCAAATGAAAATTTACATACTCTAATACTTGATCAAAATAGAATAAATTTTATCATGGAATCTATAACAACATCATTCATATATAGCACAAAATTTATCACAACAGCATGAAAACAGAAATGCACCCTAAATGGCATGACAAGAATGCATGACATGAGATATATAACAAGTATCTATATGATTCATGAGATGGCATAACCCCATCTCATAGGGTTTCAAAATAAATAGGAACACAATAATATAAATCACAACAACTCAAAAAAAGTGAATCAACCAACAGTGAAATCAAATCAACTGTAATAATTGAAAAACCAGAAAATTGAAATATTCAAGGTAAATTGGATTTCCCTTGTACACGGGTTAGCTACTCCCTGGAATAGATTTTATCAACTACCTATTACTTCCTATCCCTATCTATAATCTTCAAATATTAAGACAAACCATTAAAGAAACTCCTCTGATACCACTTGGCAACATCCTGGTTCCAAGTGCCGCCCAAAGGTGCCCCGTGCCTAGTTGGTCACTTGGACTCAAGCGCATTTCCCCGATTCCCAAGAGGCTTCTGACTAGTCGTGAGGGCCTTGGGTGTGATATTGGGGAAACTATTACCACATTGGCAGAGTAACATAGTGGAAAAAAATAGTAAATAATAGTTGAAGTTGTAATAACATAAAACAGATGTAAACAGTAGAAGACTGATAGTATAAACAACTGCAACATATATAAATAAGTGATGAATGTCACATGTATCTAAGAAATCATCCAAACAAGTCACAATGCTGGAAATAAATTATTGAAACTGAATTACAAAAAATATTAAACTCCAACAGCATCACAATCCTCATCCTGGTCCAATGCTCTCCATCTCCAACATCAATCAAGTACCTGATGAAGAAGGGTGTTATCCCTTATCTATACCTACAACCAAATAATCTATTTTGGTCCAAAATCATGAACCAACTAGGGTGTGAGATGAATCCCAGTAACAAACCACCAAAATATCTATGCCTAACTGTTAGTGAATATATATAAGAGGTAATATGAAAAATGAAGCAATAAACTAAGAAGTACTCAAAAGTAAAAAATCCTATAGTTTTCAATTACATTCATTTTCATTTATAAATTATTCAAACCATTTAATAATGAAAACCCTAGGATATATCTTAAGAAATGTATCCCCTGTGTAATATAAAAATAGATGTCCCATAATACCATATAAACAAACAAGTAAGATCGAGTCCAAGCCTGTGCTTTGTCTTAGAAGTTTTGTCACAATCATTCAAATATTCAAGAAACCCTCTATTAAAGTTCCCATGGTCTAACACCTCGGGTTTAACATATCATCAATTCAATAAATAATGACTCTCTGGTAAATCTCACATATTCTGACCCCTTTAGTCTCACGTAGCACTATTCATTTAAAAATGACCACCTGGGTAGCTCTCACGGTCAATACCCCCTTGTTCCTCACATCAAAAATAAATTATAATGACCCCTTGGTAGCTCTCAAAATCAATTCCCTATGGTCCTACATTCATTTATTAACAACCATCTAGGTAGCTCTCATAATATAACCCCTCGGGTCAATGACCACCTAGCAGCTCTCACAATCAATGCCCTAGGTCCAGCATAATAATAATTATTCATAAAGACCCTACCATAGGATGATCTCACAGTCAATTCCCCTTGGTCATACATAAAAAATGTGAAATTCATGCATCTCATATAATCAACAACTCTATACCAACAACACGATTCATGGAAAATAAGAAATCCTAATAGGTATTCTAGACCCAAACAACCATAATCAATCAAACATGGGAAAAATACACCCATAATAAAGGTATTAAACCTTTCAAATATCCATTCCCCTTTTATCAATCTATTTTATCATAAAAAATAATAAACTCGGTCAAATTCAAAAACACGCAATACCCTAAACATGGGTATTCAACAATTTTATCATATATAAATCCAAGAAAAACAAGGAAAGGCAGAAAACACCTACCTCAATGGTGTACGACAAACACTCCTAAACGTTGACCTTTGAATCAGCCTAGAATGACATAGATTTACCAAAAGGGTAAAATGATCAACACTAGATAACTCGTTAGAGAGGCGAAATAAGGAAGGGAGGCTCTAGGGAAAGAGAGAACTCACCGATGGGAATCCAACGCACCCGACATTGTCTTAATCGGATATCGGATAGAGGAATAGGAGGAGCATGAAGTTATCAATGTTCTGTCGCTCTCTTGTATGATACATGAGAAGAAGAAGGTATTTCTGATGATGCAAAGAGACCGTGATATGATTAATCAATTAAAAAGAAAAGTACATGACATATTAATTTAATTTTCATACCATGTACTAGCCTCAACTAGCTCCCTTATTAGGTGGTCCACCAGGTCATCTACACAACCATGTACTCACCTGTTACATGTCTAGTACATAGCTACTTGTGGAAACCCGGTACACTACCTATACTCCAAAGTTCACGATGTGTACTTAAAAAATTTCCAAAACATCCTTTTTCCAAAAAAAACAACCCCAAATAATGTTTCATAACTGAAAAGATGATTTGGCCTCATAAAAAGTGATATCCACCTCATATATTATCCAAGTAAGAAGAGTAAACAAAAATTCCAAAATTCCATCAATGTTTCCCAGTATCTCATGCATCTGCCAATAAGTAACTATCCAAGTCTAACCACACCTCATCACAGTTTTGTATAGTCTAGTGGGAAAAAATTGAAGTATAGGACCCACACCCTATACCGATAAAATGATCCCACTCTCTATGCCTATAGAACCAATATGGAAGACTCACGCCCTAGTACAAAATGGGAGTACCGTCTTCATGTATAAGGGACCCGCTCCCTAATATGAAAGGGGAGTACCATATCTATCATAAAAATGAATATAGAGGACCAACAACCTGATACAATAGGGAAGTACCATATCCATGGATAGAGGACCCACGCTCTAGTGTGGCATGGGAGTACCCTCTCTATCTGTAAAATGATTTTAGAGGACCCATGCCTGGATGCGACAAAGGAGTACCATCTCCATAGATAAGGGATTTGTGCTCTGGTCCCACAGAGTACCATATCTATATTCACAACGAGTATGAGGTATGCATGCCCTTATGTGAGAGGGGAGTATCATCTCTATGAATAGAGGACCTACATGTTGCTATGAAAATGTAGTACTATCTCTATATAAACTCACTGATAAACCTTCCCAATCACTGTCATTGTCAAGAACCACCTAAAGATGTTTCACACTCATGAAATTTTTTAAAGTATCAAAAAATCTACTAAAAATTTCATCATATCATTCCATGCAAAAAAAATCTGAATAGTCTACTCATGATCCTAAATATGAGTATAAATAAAGGATATACGATAGGTTTAAGGTTCATAAAGGTGGTTTATGGCATGTAGGGGTCCCACATGGAGTGTGGTTCTACACCTATTCTTGGCCATATCCTCACCTGCATATGACATGATGCAAATGTGATTCACACATGTGTAAGTGTACTGCAAAAAAGTGTCATGACCAAGCCTGATGAATATTAAAGGATCATCATTTTTCCAAAGGGGAAAAAATTAATTTCCATGGTATAAATATAAAAATGGATCTGTATAGTCCAACAGATAACACCATTGTGATCCTCATGGAAAAGTTATTGGGGGTGGGCTATGCACATTCCTAAATCAGACACCCAGTGAAAAAGTAACATTTAACCATAGAAGGAAAGAATTCTTCTTCATTAGACTGAGTCACATGTCTGAAATAATTAATCAATACTGGACTCAAAATGATATCCTCAATTTCAAGTTCATGATTGCATTGATGGTTCATTATTCTAACACCATATGAAGAAGATACAACATATACAAGATTATTTAATAATAAAACTTTTCTTATTATTTGGTGTTTCATTGACCCGATGCATGTGTCCAAAAAACGTATCCAAAATTGGTCTTCAAATGACAGTCTTGATGTTAAGGTCATGCTTCCATTGGTGTCACATGAATCTGACATTATTTGAATATGTTATGGTCAAATTAAGGTTTATAACCCAAAAATAAAAATAAAAAATATTTTTTTTATTTTTTTTAAACCCCTTTATGGAGATATGCTTCAGGGTATTCATTCGGCACGTGAGCAATATCCAGGTGCCTCCTCCTTATTTTCAAACCATTTATTCTATCTCTCATATTTTATCTCAATTATAATAATATTATCAAAAAAAATTAAGTGGATCATGCCCTCTTCCATAGTGGATTTTCCCACACCCCCTGTTTTCCATTGTTTTACTATAATAAAATAGTACTATTAATATAATGGTATAAATTATATTCCCACATTTATTATATTAATTTTATTTTATTAAAATAATTTCTCATGTTAATTATCAGATTAAATTAAAACCATTTAATTTTTTTAGCTAACCACACTTTTTATTCAACCATTATTATTATAATTTAATATTATAATAATAATAATAAATCCTCGTTTAATTTTTCATCAACTCATCACCATTATAATTAATAATAATAATATTAAAGCTCTCCACATTGACAATATCCAACCACCTCATTGGATATCTAAGCCCAACCACCGTCATGTTCTTGCTGAGTAGCCTCCTCTACGAGACTCTGTACACAAATTATGCTTATAACTGGTCTTATCACATCGCAGGTCATCACCACATGCCAAATGAGAAACAAGGATCATTGATTTGATCCCAAACCACATCCAATCAAAAATATCAAACCCACATTACACAAGAAATCCATTCATCAAACACTATTCCACTCAATTATCAATATGTCCCTGAAATAACAATTTGCATGTAATTCATGCTAACACAACAAATCTAGGGGTTCGACCATGGTGGAACCCTCCCTAGAAAATTTTAATCATGACCCCATGATCCAATGATGAATAAATCCAAAAAGGTGGGGTAAAGACACCAATAATAAAGCTTATAAACATAACTGACCAAGCATTCTTAGCCGGAAATTTCATTAAAGGGAATCTAGGGTGAGAAACATAGCATATATAAGCGATAAATTGAATAAAAATTTATTTTGATACAAGGACTCATGCGAAGGTTCATTTAAACTCCAATCAGGGAAACAAATTTGATCATGATTAATCTTTTAATCAAAGGGGGTGAAAAAGAAAAATTGATGGTTCCTACCATGAATATGGATTGATCATTGGTGAATAATGCATTCTCTTACGGTGAAGGTGATCTGATTCATTTACTACCTGTCAATTCACCTCAATCTAATCACTAGAAATCATTCGGTCTCGATCTGAAAATGAGGGATGTTCTTCTCCTCCTCTTAGATCTAGCAAGGGTTATGTGAAAAAAACTTTTAAAATTTTCATAAGAGGGTATATATAGATTATTTAATTAGATCATTTAATATAAAAGATAAATAAATTATTTATTAATTTTAATTATACTTACCCAAATATAAAGACCCGGAATTTCCAAGTAATTTTTTTTAAATAAATGGAAATTTTACGAGTCTGTGAAAATTGACAGCTTGTGATTCTGAGGCCTGGAGTGCCCATAATGAATTTATGAACTTTTGTTCGGGTATGTTCGGTAAACATGTGAGTGGGTTTTTCTAACTTTTGAACTGGTGCTCGGAATTGAAATATAAGGTCCCTATTGAACTCGAAGTGCCGGTTTTCACTTAAAGAGTTATTCACCTCGACAGCAACTGGTCCAGGGTGGAAGTTATTTTTTGGGTTTTTTGTGAATTAATAAAATAAAAATAAATTTGTGTAACTTTTATTTTTATTTTATTTGTTAAAACTTCCATTTGGAAGTTAATAAGTGGGGACCACCAGAAATTAACCTCCCATGAGAGTTTATGGTGGTTGGGACCACCCAAGACTACCCTCCCATGAGTGGTTATAGTGGTGGGGACCACCTGAGGCCTAAACCTCCCAACTCCCTCATTAAATGTGGGAGATCCTCTTCAACTCCTCCAATATTAATTGTGCCAACCCTCCTCCATAATAATTAATCCAATGCACCACATTAGTTGTGCCAACCTATGAGATTAATTAACCCAGTTTTAATTATATGCCAACAAACATAATAGATCACATAATCTACTATTTTGGGGATACCATTTCATTTTGGTGGAATTGGGGGAGGATAAGCTTTGAGAGAAAATCTCTCCAACAAAGAACGCCAACGAGGAATGCCTCTCCTTTGAATATTTCTTCTACAAACTCTATCGAAGGATCTCCATCAATGCACGAACCGATAATCGGGGAAAACACCGATGACACCTATATCCATATTTTCCGAAATATTTGTCTACTTCCTTGTGACCTCATCGACGTCATCAAGAGAATGAGGTAGGGGTTTATTTCTATTTTTTATCACTTCCCATGTACACCCCTTCTATTTCTTTTGTGGGTTGGGAACAATCATTGGGGGAGGATAGGATTTGACTTTCATGTTCATGTTCTTGATTAGCCATATCCTACCACCCTAAAGCGGAGGGTATGGTCCAAACCAACATGGCCCAACCCTTCTTCAAATCTTGTGGTGTTATTCGCGATGGAGGAGGAAGGAAACCATCCATGGTTGGGGAACGAGAATGGCGGCTGGCACCACCGTCGGTCATGACGAAGGCGACAGTGCCACCCCGCGGCCATCGCCGTAGCCCCGCGGCCTCCTCACCGACCACATCCATCACCATCGTTTGTGGCTCTACACCTCCCTACGGTCGAGGTGCCACGTCGTGGCTGAGGCACTACACCGTGCATTTGATGTGAGTACGGGAACCTCTAAGATAGTGCATGGAAGCATGAGGCTCAGATGCATGCTCAATACCCCCACTTTTTTTACCTAGTTCTGGTTATGGCTTATGGGGATGTAGAGCCCAAGGGTGGGGATAATGTAAAGACCCAGAATTTCCATTTAATTTTTTTTTTAAATAAATGGGAATTTTATGAGTCTGTGAAAAATGACGGCACGTGATTCTGAGGCCTGGAGTACCCAAAATGAATTTATGAAATTTTTTTGTGTACGTTCAGTAAACGTGCGAGTGGGTTTTTCTAACTTTTGAACCGTTTCTAGGAATTGAAATTTGAGGGCACCATTGAACTCACAGTGCTGATTTCTGCTTAAAGAGACATTCACCTCGATGGCATCTAGTCCAGGTTGGAAGTTAGTTTTTGGGTTTTTCGTTAATGAATAAAATAAAAATAAAGTTGTGCAGCTTTTATTTTTATTTTATTTGTTAAAACATCTATGTGGAAGTTGAGAAGTGGGGACAACCAGACCTTAACCTCCCATTAGAGGTTATGGTGGTAGGGACCACCCGATCCTAACATCCCATGAGAGATTATGGTGGTGGGTACCACCCGAGGCGTAAACCTCTCAACTCCCTCATTAAATGTGGGAGATCCTCTTCAAATCCTCCAATATTAATTGTGCCAACCCCTTTATACAATAATTAAGCCAACACACCACTTTAATTGTACCAACCTATGATATTAATTAACCCAATTTGAATTATATTTCAACAAACATAATAGATCACATAATCTATTATTTTGGGGACACCATTTCATTTTGGTGTAATTGGGGGAGGAGGAACTTTGGGAGAAAAGATCTCCAATGGAGAACGCCAACAAAGAACGCCTCTCCTTCAATGATTTC
The DNA here is from genome assembly GCA_963277665.1 of Viscum album. Lineage (NCBI taxonomy): Eukaryota > Viridiplantae > Streptophyta > Magnoliopsida > Santalales > Viscaceae > Viscum > Viscum album. The sequence goes on along the minus strand of OY728164.1, from coordinate 911,974,186 downwards.
TTCTCCAAACTCCATCGAAGGATCTCCATCGACGCACAAACCGACAATCGAAGAAAATACCGACGACACCAACGTTCATCTTTTCCCAACGATTTGTCTTCTTCCTCGCAACCTCGTTGATCTCATCGAGCGAATGAGTGTAAGGTTTATTTCCATTTGTTTATCAATTCAGAAATACACCCCTTATATTTCTTTTGCAGGTTGGGAAAAATCATTTTGGGAGGATAGGATTTGACGTTTATGTTCATGTTCTTTATGAGACATATGCTACCACCCTAACGTGGAGGGTATGGGCCAAACCAACATGGCCCGACCCTTCTGTAAATCATATGGTGTTCTTTGCGATGGAGGATGATGGAATCCATCCATGGTTGGGGCATGAGAACGGCGGTCGGCACCACCGTTGGTCGCGACGATGGAGACGGTGCAACGATGCCGCCCCACGGCCCCCACAGCCACCTCGCGGCCTCCGTGTCGACCGCAGCCACTGCCGCCATCCGCAGCTCTACACCGCCTCGCGGACGAGGTGTCGCACTGCGGTCAGACCGCTGCCTTGTGTCCGTCTGCCGCCCCGTGGCTAGACCGCCCCCACGTGGTTAGACCTTCGCCCCATAGCTGGACTGCCGCCCCGTGCGGCCGAAAAGCCCCTCCACTGCCAGACCACCACCCCACATAGCCGGACTGCTGCCCTGTGGCCGTACCGCTGCCCCACAGCCGAACCGTCATCCCCGGCCGAGCCGCCCTATGGCCTCGTGCCCTCACAGCATGCACTATGGCCTCAACGCCACCCAAAGCCCTCTGTGGCCCCTTACGTCCTGCCGGTCTGGGTCGGAACCAACAGGTCAGGCCGGGTCGACACGAACCAGTTCTGGCCGAGTCGGTCCGACCGGGTCAGACAAGACCCTAGCCCACTATGACCTAATTACATTCTTTTGGACATAACTTTGGCACCGATCTTCCGTTAAAAGAACCTTCAGTTGCATTTGGAACCTTGGAGCGAGTCGGTCCCTTTTAGTGATACACCACTGTGATTTGGATTAAGATGTGGAACGTTCAGTTTGGATTGAGCACGAATCCAATCGGGACCCAGGACTAAAAGGTTAATAACTCACAGATCGGGCGTCTGATTGATGTGATGTCTGTTACGTTGAGACCCCTATGACATGGCAAACCTTTGAGATACTTTATCATGGGACTTCGTGGAAGTTGGAGTATTGACTAGTAGCTTGTGTAGCAAATCCTCCCAGAGACGAGCGAGCATAATGCGGGAACCCAATGGCTGGCTGAGACTTGATGACTGCTGACTGTTTCGAATCAGAGTGACTTGACCGGCCCAGTAGGGAGCACCTTGGTGATGTGGTAGGCCTATGGTAGGAAGAACCTTGGTGATGCGGTAGACCCACGGTACTCACTAGGAGAAGTACCTAAGAATTACATGAGGGGGAGCGCATTGGTGACGCGGTAGACCCATGGTGGGGAGCACCTTGGTGACGGGGAAGACCCACAGTACTTGACTAGAGGATTACCTCAGTAGTCCATGGTTAGTGGGAAGTGCCTCCGTGTGACGCGGTAGGCCCACTGTACTCGATAGAGGAGGAGTTCTCCAGCAGCTATGGTGTTCAATGTTGTGACTGGGAATGTTACTTGATATTACCCCTAGAATAAATTCTGGTGTGAGCTAAGTCAGTACCTCTCTGTTTTCCTCATGATTGAGATGGATTACTTGATAACTTAGGTTTATGTATGGGCATATGCCTAAGTAAGTTTATCTGATGATTTCATACTTTGTGATTTATCCTTGATGGATTTTTTGAGACCTAAAGGATCTTGGGGTCCCTACTAAGTATCGTTATACTAACCCCTACACGAGTTGTGTCTACACATTGTTGTGTTGGATATACACGACGGACCACGTTGACTGAGGCTGAGAGCACAAGAACTGGATGGTACCTGGAGGTGGACCATACGGTGTGTCGGTACGTAGAGGAGATGGGTGGACGTGGAGTGTTGAGGTGGCGATCTCTACCAACCCTTTAGGTAGGAACCTCGGAGGACAAACCAGCAGCTGAATTTCCCTTTTCTTCAGTTGTATTGTATCACAGTTGTACTTGTACTTTCCATTTGGGCTTGTATTCTGGCCCCTTTTACTTACTTCACTCACTCTATTTAGAGTTCAGTTTACTTGTGTTCCTATCTTTTTGTGTGCTTGGTTACGTGTCCTTACAGGTTATAAAGGCAATGCCTTCCTAGTTTTAGGTAATACGCCTTCGGTGATAGTCACCATCCTCTGTCCTAGGTAAGGCGGACTTTGGGTAGTCACGGCACGGGCCATAGGGGAAAAGTTGTGACAAATTGGTATCATAGGAGTCGGTTGGACTGAAGAACTAGGACTATGATCTTTCTTTTGAACAGAAATAGTGTTAAGTGCAGTGAGTGTGGTTTTCAGTTCAGGGAGTCCATTGTTGGTGTGGCGAATGACCTATCCATACACTAGGAACCGGACTTCTGATTTCTGACTCAGTGCACGAAAACACTGATTGTGTGTGTGTTTGAAAATATTTTCTCTATGATATTTGGAGTCAGATCACCAGGTATAACTTTCAGATCACCAGGTATAACTTATTAACTATGGCGCACCTTTTTCTTTTTTGGATGCCTCCACGCAAACAGCCTACTAGGGTTCCGAGAGTTGTACGCACTGATAGCCCACCGAGCGATGAGACCTTGGTGCAGGGACCTTTTCCAGTAGAGGCACTAGCAGAGGCACCAATGGCACCACTACCTATTGGGCCATCGATGCCACCAGCCCTAGCAGTAGATGGTGCAAGCCACTTGAGTGAATTTCATGAGTTCCAGTGCCATAGGTCACCCAGTTTTAGGGGAGAGATGGAACCGCAGGCAGATGAGGATTGGATGGAGGATGTGGTGAGAGTCTTCCGACTCATAGGGACACCAGCCGATCTCATGGTGATCCTTTCCGCCAGCCTTCTAACCGAAGCAGAAGGCATATGGTGGAGCTTGATTCTCTAGGTTAATGACGAGGTGATAGTTCTCTAGGCAGACTTTGAGAACCTGTTTCAGGCAGAGATTGTCCCATCGAATCTTTGCACAGTGCGCATACAAGAGATTAATCATCTGCGTCAGGGTAGCATGACTGTAGCTCAGTATTCAGTAAGGTTCACATGCCTCTCACATTACTCCACTAATATAGTTTGGGACCCATTCTTCAAGTCTTGGACATTTGAGCAGGGTCTCAGGCGGGAGATCGGGGCTTATATGATCTCGCCCAGCATTCCAACGCAGGTGGGGTGTTAGAGAGATCCCTCTTGGTGTAGAGTTTCCTTACTGAGCAGTCACCAGTAGCGAGACCCACTACCATTCATCATGTAGTGGAGTATTCTACATCTGGTAGAAGATATATTTCATAGAGATCCAACTGGACCTGACCTACAGGTGGATGACCACATGACTCAAGATCGGTTGTGAAGGGCACCTGAGGCAGTGCCAGTTATTACATGAGTGGGCATTGTTTCACATGCGGCGGGCAGGGTCACATGGATCGTGACTGTCCGACCCGTCATACGGATGATCAGCAGACAGTCAAAGGACTACCCAGGTAGTTATAGAGGTTCAACCGAGGAGGTTCGCAGGGAGCAGGCGGACGTGGCAGAGGAGTTGGTCGTGCAGCTGGCAGTGGTAGACGATTCAAGATGTTACCACCACCACCACCAAGAGGTCCACTCCAACCATAGGGATTAGGTGGACAGGGGTGAGCTCAGCTCCAGGCAGTTGAGTCTTACGATCATGGTTCTCTAGAGATGACATGACGTATGATTTATGTCTACTCTACCATAGTTGTAATACTTATAGGGATAGGTGTCAGCCATTATTTTATTGCAACTGCCCTCATTCGGAGCTCGCAAATTCTGATGGAGCTGTTGGATCGATCCTTATTTCTAGAGACTCCTATGGGAACTGATTCAATGATTAGACACTGGTTCTGGTAGTGCGAGATTACTCTAGGACGTGAGAGCTTCAGCTGGGATTTCCTAGTAGCGGTGTTGATGCCTTATGACATCATCTTGGGTATGGAATGGTTATCTATAGTCCATGCTCAGATAGACTGTATTGGGCGCAAAGTGTGGTGTTTCCGCATGGATGGGACCAGGTTTACCTTCACTAATGAGAAGGGAGCCTTTTCCTCACAGGATGGACTTACCCGAAGGAGAGTGCAGCCGATCACTAATCAGTTGGCTAGCCTTACCCTCATAGCTATTGATTTGTAGAGTCTGAGCTATCTTGTAATGGTGGACTAGTACCTGAATGTTTTTCCTGATGATGTCCCAGGTCTACCTCCTTGCAGAGAGGTGGACTTTTTCATTGACTTGTACCCCGATATGACACTGATATCTACACCAGCATATCGGATGTCTCCTGTGGAGCTTTGTGAGCTACGGGTACAGCTAGAGGGCTTGTAGGGGAAGAGATTCATTTGGACTAGTGTTTCTCCTTGGGCAGCCCCAATTCTATTTGCCAAGAAGGCGGATGGGAGCTTGAGGCTTTTTCTTGACTATCGACGCCTGAACTAGGTGACCATGAAGAACAAGTACCCACTCCTGAGGATTGATGACCTCTTTGATCAGCTGAAAGGGGCACTACGGTTCTCGAAGATAGACCTCAGATCAGGATATCACCAGCTCAGAGTTCAAGATGAGGATGTGCAGAAGATGGCCTTCAAATGTCTATATGACCATTATGAGTTCTTTTTTATGCCACTCAGCATGACCAATACTCTAGCAGTGTTCATGGGACTCATGAATAGGATCTTTCAGCCATACCTTGATCACTTTGTAGTATTCTTCATTGACGACATTCTGATCTACTCGGCTACTGAGGAGGAGCATGCCTATCATTTGCAGGTAGTACTGGACACACTCTGAGAGCACCAGCTTTATGGTAAGCTCTCGAAGTGCCAGTTATGGATCTGAGAGGTTCACTTCCTAGGAAATGTCATATCAGATGCTAGAGTTGCAGTCGAACTAGTGAATATTGTGGTAGTGATTGCATGGGAGCCACCCGGGAGTGTGACAGAGGTACGGAGTTTCCTAGGTTTTGCCGGATATCACATGAGGTTTATGCTAGATTTATCCAGAATTGCAGCACCGCTATCATCCTTGATGAATAAGGGGAACATTGTAGCAGATGCACTCAGTAGGAGTTCGGGTATACAGCTTCTAGGAAAGGCGACGGAGCAGCTAGCTGCTTTACAGATATCCTTTCCGAATAGAGATGGAGCAGCTTTTCTTCAATCTCTTAAATTTCATCCCCCAATTTTTCAAAAAGTTAGGGAGGAGCAGTGTGGGGACGCTAACTACAAAACATGACGTGCTCAGATATCCATAGGAGAAGCACCAGATGGATTTTATAAAGAGGGGGACCACATCATCCTCCTTAGATGACGTACCATGGTACCAGTGTCACTTCAAGAGGAAGTGTTGAGGGAGTTCCACACTTCCCCTCTAGTGGTATATCCAGTAGTGACGAAGATGTACTAGGATATCTGATGACAGCACTAGTGTCTGGGAATGAAGAAATTAGTATCAGAGTTTGTCTCTCGGTGCCTCACTTGTCAGCAAGTGAAGGCAGAGCATCAGGTACCAGTAGGCTTCGTTCAGCCTTTAGAAGTCCCAGAGTGGAAGTAGGATGGGATATACATAGAATTCATGATAGGAATTCCATGTACATCCAGGGGTCATGACTCAATTTTGGTGATTGTCGACCGACTCACCAAGTCGGCCCACCTTATACTGATCAAAGAGAAGGGTTCAGTAGAGAGCTTGGGACGCCTCTATGTGCAGAAGATTGTGCAGCTACATGGAGTACCCTCAAAGATTTTCTCTAATCGTGATGCATGTTTTACTTCCCAGCTATGGAAGGGGTTGCAGGAGGCTTTTGGGACACAACTTCATTTGAGCACTGCCTTCCATCCTCAGATGGATGGTTGGACTGAGCAGACCATTCGGACCCTCGAGGACATGCTTCATGCTTGTGTCCTTGACTTTGGTCGCATCTGGGAGGATCACTTGCATTTGGTGGATTTTTCATACAATAACAGCTATCACTCCACCACTGGGATGGCACCTTTCAAGGTGTTGTACAGGCGACCTTACAGATCACCCTTGTGCTGGACTGACCCGGGGGAGTCATCACTAGTGGTACCAAAGATGGTACGGGCTACCACAGAGAAGGTTCAGATCATCCAGGAGTGAATGAAGACTGCACAGAGCAGGCAGAAGTCATATGACAATAGGAGACCAAGACCTATGGAGTTCAGGGATGGCGACCACATCTTTCTACAGGTCTCACACCGATGAGGTATACAGATATTTGGCCGAGGCGGTAAGTTATCTCTGATATTCATTGGACCTTTTCAGGTCCTCAGCAAAGTTGGCAAGGTGTCCTACCTCTTAGCTCTTCCACCTCAGTTGCATTGGATGCATGATGTCTTCCACGTGTCCCAGCTGAGGAGATACGTGCATGACCCTTCTCACATCATCCACTATGGAGAGTTGGACGTCGACAATGGGGTGACTTTCATGGAGTTCAAGTAGAGATTGATGATTTATAGGAGCAGGTCCTTCATGGACAGTCGATACCTCTGGTGCGAATTCGATGGCAGCATGGGAACCTCTAGGAGAGCACATGGGAGTAGGAGGCTTAGATGCATACTCAGTACCCCCCACATGTTTACCTAGTTAGAGTTATGGCTTATGGGGACGTAGAGCCCTGAGGTGGGGAGAATGTAAAGACCCAGAACTTCCATGAAATTTTTTTAAAAAAAATAAATTGTAATTTTACGAGTCTATGAAAATTGAAGGCATGTGATTCTGAGGCCTGGAGTGCCTGGAATGAATTTATGAACTTTTTTCGGGTACGTTCAGTAAACGTGCGAGTGAGTTTTTCTAACTTATTAATCGGTGCTTGGAATTGAAATCTTAGGACACCGTTGAACTCATAGAACTGGTTTCCACTTAAAGAGACATTCACCTCGAAAACAACTAGTTTAGGGTGGAAGTTAGTTTTTTGGTTTTTCCTGAATGAATAAAATAAAAATAAAGTTTTGTAGCTTTTATTTTTATTTTATTTGTTAAAACCTTCATGTGAAAGTTGAGATGTGGGGACCAGTAGTCCTTAACCTCCCATGAGAGGTTATGGTTGTGGGAACCAACCGAGCCTAACCTCCCATGAGAGGTTACGGTGGTGGGGACCACCCGAGGCCTAAACCTCTCAACTCCCTCATTAAATGTGGGATAGCCTCTACAACTCCTCAACTATTAATTGTTCCAACCCTCCTCCACAATAATTAAGCCAACACACCACTTTAATTTGGCCAACCTATGAGATTAATTATCCCAATTTAAATTATATGACAACAAACATAATAGATCACATAATCTATTATTTTGGGTCTACCATTTCATTTTGGTGGAATTGGGAGAGGAGGAGCTTTGGGTGAAAAGCTCTCCAATGAAGAACTCCAACAAAGAATGCCTTTCCTTCAACGATTTATTCTCTAAACTCTATCAAAGGATCTCCATCGATGCACGAACCAACAATCGAGGAAAACACCGACGACATTGACGTCCATCTTTTCCCAATGATTCGTCTTCTTCCTTGATACCTCTTTGATGTCATCAAACGAACGAGGTAGGGGTTTATTTATATTTGTTTATCACTTCCCAAATACGCCCCTTATATTTCTTTTGCGGGTTGGGAAAAATCATTGTGGGAGGATGTGATTGGATGTTAATGTTCATGTTCTTGATGAGCCATATGCTACCACCCTAATGCAGAGGGTACACCAAACCAACATGGCAAGACACTTCTGCAAATCTTGTGGTGTTTTTTGCGATGTAGGAGGATGGAAACCATCCATGGTTGGGGCACGAGAAAGGCAGTCGGCACCACCGCCGACCATGACGAAGGTGAGGACGCAATAGAGTCTCCCCGTGGCCACCGCCGCCGCCCCGCAGCCTCTACGCCACATGTGGCCAATGCTGCCGTCCGCGGCTCTGCACCACCCCTCGACCGAGGCACCGCCCTACGGCCGCACCGTTGCCTCGCGACCGCACCGCCGCCACACGGCCGGAACGCCGCCCCACGACCGGACCGCCCCCCGTGACCGGACCACCTCCCCGCACAGCAAGACTGCCACCCCACTGTCAGACCGCCACTCCGCGTGGCCGGACCACTGCCTCGTAGCCGGATCGCCACCCCGCGGCTAGACCGCCGCACCGCGGCCGGACCTTCGCCCTGATGCCGGACCTTCACCCCACTATCGGACATCCACCCCATGGTCGGACCACTTCCCCATGGCTGGACTGCCACCCCGCGGCCGAACCGTCATCCCCAGCCAAGCCGCCCCGCGGCGACCCGCAGCCCTCTACAGTCCCTCTACGGCCTGCTGGGCTGGACCCAGCAGGCCGGGCTGAACCCAACGGGCCGAGCTGAACCAAACGGGCCGGGATGAACCCAACGGGCTGGGTCGACCCGAATCGGGTCAGGCCGGGTCGACCCAAACCGGTTCGGCCCAGGCCGGGTTGGGCCTAGTCGGTCCAACGGGGTCATATCGGACCTGGGCCCACTATGACTCAATTACATTCTTTTGGCCATAACTTTGGCACCGAACGTCCGTTAGACGAACCGTCAGTGGAGTTGGAAACCTTGGAGCGAGTCTGTACCTTTGAGTAATACCCAACTATGATTTGGATTAAGATGGGGAACAGTTAGTTTGGATCCAATCACAAATCCAACTAGGCCCTTGGGACTAAAAGGTTAATAACTCACAGACCGGGCGTCTGCTTGATGCACTGTCTGTTACGTTGAGACCCCTATGATATAGCAGACCTTTGAAATACTTCTTCATGGGACTTCATGGCAGTTGGATTATCCACCAGTATCTTGTGGAGAAAATCATCCCGGATATGAGGGAGCATAGTGTGGGAACCCAGTGGCTAGCTGAGACTTGACGACTGCTGACTATTTCAACTTAGAGTGACTTGATAGGCCCAGTTGGGAGCACCTTGGTGATGTGAATATCCCACGGTGGGGAGAAACTTGGTGACACGGCAGACCCATGGTACTCTAAATTGAGAGTACCTAAGCAGGCCACGAGGGGGAGCGCCTTGGTGATGCGGCAGACCCACGGTGGGGAGCACCATGGTGATGTGGCAGTCCCACGATACTCAACAGGAGGAGTACCTCAACAGTCCAAGGTTAGTGAGAAGTGCCATTGTGTGACATGATAAGCCCACTATACTCGATAGAGGAGGAGTTCTCTAGCAGCCGAGGTGTTCGATGTTGTGACTGGGAATGTTACTTGATACTACCGCTAGAATAAATCCTGGTGTGAGCTAAGTCAGTACCTCTGTGTTTTCCTCATGATTGAGATGGATTACTTGATAACTTAGGTTTAAGTAGGGGAATAATCCTAAGTAAGGTTATATATTGATTTCATAATTTTTGATTTATCCTTGATGGATTTTTGTGAGACCTAGAGGGTATCGGGGTCCCTATTGAGTATCGTTATACTCACCCCTGCACGGGCTATGCCCACACCTTGTTGTGTTGGATGTAGATGACGGACAACGCTGATTGAGGCTGAGAGTACCAGGAATGGATGGTACCTGGAGGTGGACCATACGGCGTGTCGGTACGCTGAGAAGACTGGTGTACGTGGAGTGCTGAGGAGCCGATATGTATCTACCATTCCGGTAGGAACCTCATAAGACAACCCAGCAGCTGACTTTCCCTTTTCTTCAGTTTTATTGTATCATAGTTATACTTGTACTTTCCATTTGGGCTTGTATTCTGGCCCCTTTTACTAACTGCACTCACTCTATTTACAGTTCAGTTTACTTGTGTTCTTATCTTGATGTGTTCTTGGTTACTTGTACTTACAGGTTATAAAGACTATGCCTTCTCAGTTTTATGGAATACGCCTTCAGTGCTAGTCGCCATCCCCTAGCCTATGGAAGGTGGGCTTGGGGATGTCACGACACAGGCCCCAGGGGACGGGTCATAACCCCACCAATGAATTCTTCATTTGAAAGTCCCATATCATCCAACATTAGGTCATAATGGGGGAAAACATAATTCCAAACTCAACGATGGTCTCCGATTTCTCATCCGAGTCTCTATATGTGAGTCATTTAAAATAGGGTTATTAATTATATTAATTTAAATTGATTAATTTATAAAAGGAACCCGCCAAAGACTACCATATCCAAACATCCTGTTCCAATCAACTTTAGGTTTCACCAAGGGTGAAATCCATGTTCGGGATTAAATAGTTGTTTTAGATTTTTGTTTTGAGACTTTGTTTATGAGATATTCATCATTTTTAAGAAATATATTTTCACATAATAAATTTAAATTTAATATTTTTATAAATTAATTTCTGGCTCATTAGGACTTTAAATCGTGCATATTCTTAGTGCTTGGGTTCGAGAATATTCGTATGAATTTTTGAAAGTCTTACATGGCTATCCTAGAGTCTCTATATTATTCCCTTCTTTAATGATTTTAATCCCTGAAAAATTAAAAATAAGGGAAAAGTTCAAGACACCGAGCCCACATATCTCTCTTCCATACATATTTCCTACACCTAGATGTACATCCAAAGGATAAGTGTGAAAATCCTCATCAAATCCTCTTGTAACATCACTAGATACACTCCCTGTCTCTAAAAAGGGATTGAATGATTCCCTTAATCAAAAAATCCATTAGGTGAAACTCATATGGATATCTAGTCACCCGAGATATCTCTGTAGATATCACCAAGTTTTGCCTCCCTAACATGATGAGGTTGTGGAGGGTTATCCCAAATCGACTGAAGTTATTTTTCATCATTCTCATCCACAAGGGTTAACTACAAAGTAATCAACTGCTTAATCACCTCACTTGACAAAAGTGGACTGAAGACTCACTTTGAGCATCTTCTATAACGGTCATACCATAGGTTTCCCCCAAGCTCACATTTCTTCAACCTCTACATGGTCCAATGTCACTTTCATGTCTTAAAAGACATATCTATAGAAGTGGAAAATCCAATCTAGAATAGACTCCATGATAGATATCATATGAATAGCACTCTCAAAGCATGTGAAACACCATCCTCTTGTGTCTTATGTGATCTAACTCTAATTCCTAGTACAAGAGGGCACCATCACATAATAATACAACTTACCAATCCGAAAAAGGCTATGTATCCTTATCATAAGTCTCATGAACTCTACTATGGTGTTCAATAATCCAAATGGTATAAAAAAGCACTCAATGACACCACAACAACTTCAGGAATCCATGCTTCATATATCCTCTTCTCGAACTAGAAGATGGTGATAACCCATCCTGAGGACAACCTCTTAGATCCACTTTTCCCCAAACCAATAGTAGATGAAATCAATGGGTCTTGGGGGTGGATACTTTTCATCGCATCACCCAACTTAGGTGACGCCAACCCACACCTTACCTCAAGATCATATCTACATCATAGGAAAACAACACATGTTTTCCCAGGTGAAGTCACTGGTTCATACAAATCCCTACCCTTGTAGACCATCCAACTACACCAATTTCTCTCAGAGCCCCACGGGGTCATCTAAGGTGCTAGCATAAATATCTAGGGGTCCCTAGTGAAATTATATTCCCAGGTCCATATCATGGTGGGGAGTTAAACTCGACATGTCATCATACCCCACAAATATTTAAAAAATATAATATCTCATAACATCCACCATTATAAGGATTATAAAATACAATTATTGAATCAAATATAACTTCCATTGAATGAACTCATCCTGGTCTATCCAGGGATCACTCCTAATCAAGGATAAAAACTCCATCCGACAACCTAAAAGCACAAATATACTCACTAGTAGCAATAATTTTAGCATGGATGGTATATAACCAATCCATTTCAAATAAAACATCATAGGGTATCGCATCCACTACTAAAAGATTTTTTGTGAGGGTCAATCCCTTAAAAGAGTAAGGTCATACCTTTGGTAGGAACTTGAAACCATCAATCCTATCTGAAAGGCCTCCAATACAAGTTAGGAACAAAATGGCCACATATAGCATCACTAGGTCTCGATTAAGGGCTATACATTGGGAAATTTGGATTTAAAATATGTGATAAAAACTATAGATGAAGAAATAGTTACATAGGTGGTACCCCAAACCACACTCGAGCCTCCCAACCAAAAGCTCCATTTACTGAGACCTCATCCTTTCCCTTGAATACCCTCTCTACTCAACCATAGAATTCTCCAAAACCCAATTGTATCCAAAAATATCAAACATTAAAGTTAAAATAACTCATCCACCACACCTAGATACTATCCTCTTTGGGATGAAAATGACTCACCCACACAATTTTGAGTTACATCACAAGAATGTGTCTCAATGGGGAAGTATCCCTCTTCTTTGAATGTCTGATTCCACTCTAAAACATCTCCATCATAAGACTCTATTGACGCCCAAAATTTTATTGAAGGGTTATCACACTGAGGATCACCATGGTAAGGGATCCTAACCAATCAAGATATACAAACCATGAGATTTGGACTGATCTCATCTAGTTCAAAATTGAGCCTAGATCAACCCAAAACTGAAGCGATCCCTAACTCTAGAACTGTCAATGAAAACCTTAGATGAGTGCATCATCTTCTTGTACCACCAAAACCAACATATTCTCTATGATGATAACTAGTTTTGAGTGAAACCATCTGATCCTTAAGGATTTATAGAATTATGAAAACTCAGATCACTGACTGAAGGAAATCCTCTACTGGGTGAGGATCTGGATCATTGTGGAACCCTGGTGGACTCTATTACTAGAACTCGTAGATAACACCAAACCTACACATATACTCATCCTACTCTACTGGGATGATATGGTGCTCGATAAGTGGAGGTGCTACTACCTACCCACCTGGATGAAGAAGCTCGTGGGATAGACCCAAAATTGAGGACACATCACTCATCAGATTGTCATCGCGGTCTAGAATGGTTATCCTAGATGGATACCATTGTAAAGGCATCTTGAAAGTGTTTGAGGCATACCACAATCATTTGAATATATATATATATATAACAACAATAAGGGGGATATGAATCAAGATGTACAGTCACAGAATTAATCCTATATGATGCATGTACCATTGATCCTTATAGCCAATGTCTCTTCATACTAAGTAGATAAGAAAATTTTCAAGGTCCTGACGAATGGATACACTAGACGTGCGTACCATGAATGGATTCCATAGCCCGAGACCGGTACTTGAGACATTTTTTCACTACTTACATAACTCCAAATAAGCCCTCATAAGGGGACTAATACAGACAATTATTTAAGGAATAAATTTCTCTTAAACCAATCTATCGTGACCTAAACCAATCTAGGGATAAATCTATAACTACCACAAGCCTGCCCCTATCAACCGTATGGTGAAAAAAAGTGTCTAAGACATAACTAGCTCTAGTAGGCTTTTTCTAAGTACCTTTATGCGCACACACAACCATCTAGGTAAAAATTTATATATATAAAGAGTAAAATATGAAACATAACTAGAATTTAAACCAAGAATGAATAACATATAAGGTTTATAAGTGTATGAAATTACAAACTAAAAATTAAAGGGTAAAAATAAACACCCAACCAAAAATTTGCCCCAACCTGACAAAACATGAAAATTAAATAGCTAAGAGAGCTCAACTACAGAATCCCAATCCATGACCATAGTACATGGTCTAACGCACCAAGTATCCCTAAAATCCTTTTTAGTCATGATCATCATGTCTTTAATCTATAGAACACATGACTTGTGTGGGGAAATTGCAAACTTGTGTGAGTATATAGGTACCGAGTAAGACACCCCTAAATCTAAAGGGGGGTAGTAAGAGATAAAAAAGGGAAAGAACGATAGTAAGTAAAAGATATAGTCAAAGAGAATACATAAACCTAACCAATAGTAAAATTAATATTGTATAAGCAAAAGAGGCTAAACATGATGAGAAGATGAACTACCTGTCGAGTCTTCACCACCCAGAGAAGGATAGTAGACTCATCTTGCCAAGCGAAGCTAAACACAAAAAGCACATGGTAGACCCCATGCATATTCACCTATCCAAGAAAGAGAGTAACCAAATTCAAGTAATGAATATATAAGAATTATATATATAATCAATAAAATTATAGAAAAATGCAAGAGTAAGAGGATATCCATTTCACAAATCAACCCAAGAATAAGAATATCCAACAGTTGCAAAATTCAATCTATGATACTTAGAATCTCACACATATACCCAGAAGTAACCATCTAATTCCATCCTTGATTCTTCACCGTGACACAAAATTGACTGGGAAAAAATATAAGTAGATATCCAACACCATATAACAATAAAAGGATTCCACTTTGATTCTATACGAACAATGTGGAGGACTCACACCCTGATACTATAGAGGAGTACCATCTCCATGGATCGACGACCCACACCCTTAGTGTGATAGGGGAGTGTCGTCTCTATCTGCAAAATTATTCTAAAGGAATCATTCACTAATGTGAAATGGGAGTATCGTCTCCATGGATAGAGGACTCGTGATACAGTATTATAGGGGTGTACTATCTCTATCTTCAAAATGAGTATGGAGGACCCACACCCCTATACGACAGGGGACTACCATCTCTATGGATAGAGGACCAATGCCCTGATGCGACTGGGGAGTATGATCTCCCTGGATAGAAGACCCATGGATTAGTGTCAAATGGCGTACCATCTCTATCTTCACAACAAGTATGGGGGACCCATACCCTAATGTGATAGTGGAGTACCATCTATACGGATAGAGGACCAGTAAACTTATACCACATCAAAGTACATTCTCTATCTGAACAAACTAATAATCCTTCTCAATCAAAATCATCATCAAGAAACTCCTAAAAAGTATCATGCCCATAAAATATCTCATCGTGGGTCAAAATTTACTAAAATGTTCACCATTACATTCTACGTACAAAAACACTCATGATAGGCTACTCGCGGGTAAAAATCCAAATCCAAAAAAGTAGATAAGAGAGGTTGATGGTTTATAAAGGTGGTACATGATGAGTAGGGGACCAACATATTATGGGGTCCTACTCTTCTGTATGGAAATCTCGTGACCAACACATGACTTGTTGGCCATTTAGTTTAACATGACATGTAACTGTACTACACAATGTGTCTCATCCAAGCCTGACAAACATACAAGTGTCATCATTGGTCTGAAGGGAAAAAAATATAATTCCACTGATATGACTCTACAAATAGACTTAGATAGAAGAATAGATCACACCATCACAATCCTCACAAAAAATATCTTGGGATAGTCTATTCACTTTCACACATTGGAAAATTGATGAAAAAGTCACATTTCACCACATAATGCATGAATGATGCTTCATGGACCTGAGCCACAAGTCCGAATTAAATACTCGATATTGGTACAAAATGGTTAATATATATAATCATTGGGGAAAACAATAGTAATAAGGTTAATAAACATCATTGTCCAAGAGTTCTTGGCCAACGATTTCATAGAATGGAAACCGGGGTGAGAAACATGGCATAGATTATAAATAATTTAAAGAATATTTTATTATGATACAATGGATCATGCGAATGTACATTTAAATTAAGATCAAGGAAAACATTTTTTATGATAAATATTTTGATGAAAGGGGTGGAAACCATAATTTACAAGTCCGACCTCAATAATAGATCGATATTTGGGGAATAATTTTTCCACTAGTGATGAAGGTGATTCACTGTGTTTATTATTTGTCTATTCACCTTGATCCAATCAACAGCCGTCATCATGTCTCAATCTACCAATGAAATATTCTCTCCTCTTCCAAGATACAACTAGTGTTATGTGGTCAAAAAATGACAAATTTTCATAAGTGGGTATTATATAGGATTTAATTATGTCATTTAATATTACAAATAAAAAAAATAAATTATTTATTTTAATTAAACGTACCCTCCAATGATTGGCCCATTCGAATGTCCAAAAGTGACCAACTTTAGGTCAATAATAGGGTAAAAACTATATTATGAACTTAATGGTTGTCTCATATTTTCCAATAGAGACACCATATATGAGTTATTGGGGTTACGATTATTAAATTAATTAATTTAAATTAACTAATTTATCTAATTTACCCACCAACGACTACCCTATTCGAACATCCCATTCTGAAAAACTTTAGGTTTCTCATAGGGTTAAAATCCAATTTTTGGATTTAAATATGGTATTATATTTTTTATCTGAGAATACTTTCATGAGATATTCCAAATTTTATGAAACAATTGTATTCAATTAATAAAAATATATTTAATATTTGTTAAAAATTAATTTTGGGATCATTGTGCCTCAAATCGCATGTTGTCTCATCGACTATCTCTGAAAATATTCCTATGAATATTCCAATGTCCTAAATAGCTAAACTAGAGCCTCTACATATTCACTAATTAGATCATTCAACACTCAAGAATTGAGAACATATAATTTGGATATATGGTATTGACATTTTCTTTTTCCAATAGTCATTTGATGTCCTAGACAAAGTGAAGAACATGAGAATCCATGTTTCCATATGATGCAGATTAGTGGAAATAGGTATTGAGATACAAATTTTTTATGGGTATCTTTCTTGATCCCAATATAGGTTGAGTAGTATTGATCCTTTTCAAGAGTATACTATTTTTATACATATATGGATCTAGGTATTCATCCTTGTCATCAATTCTATAATGGATTGTGGGGTCACACTTTATGGTTGACTAAATGGGGATTGGTTTTAACTTAGAGAGCTACTCTAAAATGTTAAAGAGTTAATAAAAAGGTGTTCTAGATGGGTGTTCAAATAGTATTACATATAATTTGATACAAGGAAATTTTAATTATTACCTTTCAAAATTATTTGTAAAAATATATCCAAAATAAGTTTTCAATATGGGTCACAAGTTATTTTATATGATAGAATATAAGCGGTAATGACACCTAGACTTTTTATACTTTAATAAAAATGTGAGATTCAACGAAATATGAAAAAAACCCATATATATATATATGAAATTTTATATTGCATGAAAATATATATATATTCATCTAGTTAAGGATATATCATTTTATGTAATATGAAATTACATAAAACTGATAAACTCCTATTATTTTGTTTTTCACCTATATAAGTTTCATTAAATGAAATCATTTCATTTTTTGGAAACATATATGAGTTAAATGAGTTTAAATATATAATAAATGAATGGATGGATATATTAACCTAGGTGTTATAATATCATGAGTTAATACATGCCTGAAGAAGAAATGTCCTTGGGCAATATAAATTCACTTCCATACAATGACAGAGAGGTGTGTGATTTCTTCTTTCTTGGTCCAAAATACCTAAAACAACCTATTATAATTATTCTTTTCATTATAGGATTCATAATGCCATGGAAGTATCATATATATCACTATGATGTAAAATTATTCAAGTGAAACTCATGGATACACTATTCAGGTGGAAAGCATTTGTTTTCTAGGGCATGATATCACTCAAACTCAACTGAATTAGATCAGGATTGTTTCAGAAGCACTGCATTGAATGATACACTATTTATATATAATGTTTTTCACTACTCTTGTTGAGAATTTCATGAAGAATCAACACACTAGGAACATCTCACATTGTATCTCAAAATACAACATAAAAGATACCATTAGGTTCAAAGAGGAAAATCACTCAGGATAGGATACTCACATGTAAATATTTGAGTCCAAACGATGGATATATGTGAGGGAGAAATTCCCTAAAAATGAATTAGGGGTACAAGAAATGTTTTCCCACCCCATTTCCTAGCCATTCCACTTGATATTACATGAATCACATCCCTTGTATCCCTACATGGCATGTAAAGGGACCACATTGTGTGCCTCAACCACCCAGGGTCCTGCCAGTGGTCCTAGCCATATCCATATACCATGCTTCTGTCTATGAACCTGACTTTGTACTATTGCCATGTCCTCTAGATGTTCCCTTTGGCCATGCCCCTGTCTATGTACTCCAAAATTACAAACCAGGTCCCCACCACTAGATCACATGGAATGTGGGTTCCCTACATGTTGTGTGATATTTAAATAACACAAAACCCCATCCACCACAATCAGGGTCCTACAAGTAATGTGTTCTTTGGGATAAAATGATTTTAGTTAGTTTTTTCATAGAAATTATAGATCAACTTTGATTTACTATATTTTGATCCTATACCATTGATATCACTTGTTTCATTCACGAAAAAGGTGTAACTTATCCCCATTATTCATTTCCAACCATCCGTTGGTTTGAAAATGGGGTTCTGATTCACCCACATGAACCCATTCACTATCTCTCACACATGGTTCTTCCCACACTACTACCATCTCAATTTTGGATCCATGATCTATAAGGAAAATCACCTACAACATTGAATCATCCAAATAAGTTCTCCAATTTTTAATTTTCCATGAATCTAGGGATTTGATTATGATTGGAAATGGTGAACCCAGACTCCAAAGTCCAATAAATGATGAATGCAGAGAACGATTGGGAGGAAGGTAGAAGAAAAAAATGTGAAACAATCATTGGTCAAGAATATTTGGACAGAAAATAAAATTTAAGAAATATTGGGTAATAAAAAATGGAATAATAGATATAGATAGAATAACTAAAATAATTTTAGTACAAGAGTACATATAGAGGGTTCTTAAAAATGTAGATCAAAGACAAGTGAAATGATGATGCTCAATATTAAAATGATTTGGGGGATAAAGATCAAAAGTTGAGTCCTACCTCAATTTAGATCAATATTTGAGGAAGAAAACGATCATCAACACAAAATAAAAGTCATTTTAATCACCACACCATGATTCATCTGGATCTAGAGGCTTGTCATTGTTTGATTTGGACTCACAAACTGAGGGTGGAAAAAATATCCTCTCGATAGATCCAGGGTTAATTAGATAACCCAAGAGATCCCCCATAACATTATATTTATAGATAATTTATATTTAGGTCATTTAATGAATGAGTTATATTAATTGTTTTATTAATCTACTAAATGTATTGCCAATGATCACTTTTTTCAAACATCTCGTGTTGACCCATTAATGTCCAAGTATATGGTTAACTCACATTCTAGATTCTATCGTAGTCTTAGATTTTTTTCTATGACTATCCTTTTATGATGTGTCCAATTATTTCAAGAAAAATGCTTATGTAATATAAAATTTATTTAATATTTTTATAAAATTAATCCCAAGAACATTAGGTCTTTGAATTGCATTTCATCTCAGAATTTGGCCCTAAAAATATTTATAGATACATTCTATGTATTATAAAAAAACATGGTCTCTACAAGAGTGTCATAATAGATACAATAAATAAAAAGAAACAAAATAATCATAATACAACATATGGAACAATGGAAATAGATACATAAATGAGGAAATTATAAATAAGAAACATCAAGTAGTAATAGTAACCAAATTCCTATAGGGTAAGTCATATATAATGATTTCATTTCATACTGATATACAAAAGGTACAAAACCTGAGATACATGGGGCATGCATATATACCATGTTATAAAAAATAAAAAAAATACAAAAAGGCTGCTCCACTAGAATCACAAGCATATTATTGGTCCTCTTATACCATGATCAAGGCTATAAATGGAACAAATGAACCATCTGTAATAGGGTGCCTTCCCTTATCCACACATATTGTCATAAGGTCTACTCTAGTCCAAATGTCACCTTAGTAGGAGTGAGATAAACTCACTATAACACCATAAAATGTGTCTATAAATTATACTTCTAGTGTACATAGAATATTAATGAGGAGGTATAATGAATAATAAACAAAGAGGGATAGTAAATACCAGCAGGCTCATGTTCCTATTGAACACATGGATGGATTTAACTACTTCAACATAGGCTGGTTTATAAGTCAGAATAGTAACGCACACATATATATAGTATTAATGATATATATATATATATAATATGTATACATGTATATGCACACTATATGTGAGTATGTTTAGAGGCATATACATGTGTACTGTGGGCTAACTGGACTCGGGGTGTAACCCAAGGATACATAACTAGTCTAATGAGTTAATGACTCCAGAAAGGGTACAAGCCATGAATCTCATATGAGTGCGAGATATATTTCCTGTCACTTGATATGGTGGGGTGAGTCATCATGATCACCACTCTATGAAAAGGAGCACGGTGTGCCATTCCCATCATCTAGATAAAAGTATAACAATGTGGGACATCATGCCTAACACACAATGTAAGGGAGTGTGAAATTCAATGATCAATATAACCCTTATCCATTATTCTATAGCAAATAACCATGTAAATAATAATAATAATAATAATAAACATGAGGGTTCACATAAAACGAATTTTTAACCATTCAACCCAATTAAGCAAAGGTCCAAAATTCATAATTCACTTTTATACATATATAACAAGTTTCATGGATGAGACACCCACTCTCATTCAATTTAATTAATCCTTTTTAATCTATTATTTAAGTAATATCACAATAAATTTAATCCATCCTACTTAAAAGGTGGTTGGTTAATTAAAAAATCATATAAAAGATTAAAATTCCATTTTCCATGTTAATAAAAACACTTAGAAGGTGTTTGGTAATTTAAAAATTTATATAAAATGAGGGAATTTCATGTGGTACACCCAAAGGGGTGTAATTAAATGATTTCACCATCCTCTAATAACTAAATATAGTTCATGGGAGTATTTAAACAAGACATAATTAATTAAAGTGGATTAACACAATTTATGGAAACACATGGAAACATCTTGTTAATAAAATGATGAAAAATACTATGGAAACACCTAAATCATGAGAGAAAATTACTAAACCACCTACCATAGGTCCATAAATGACCATTTTCTAGACATGAAAATTTGATTCAAATAATAATGGAAAAAATCACTAAAATATAAAAATGATATGAAAATAGGGAAAATGTGCTCACACAAAAATAACGCAAGATATGGAAGGATAAACTATGATAAAAAGCACAAGGATTAGGGAGCTTACTGTTTCATATCCAATGGTTTTGATGGTGATGAAATCAGATTCCATATTGAGAATTTAACTCAATATATATATAAGGAGGAGTGATAACCTTCAGGAGGGGAACCGAGGGGCTATCCACTAAAAAGGAAAGTAGGTGGAAGTAAATGGTTTAAAAACATTTCAAGGCTGAAAACATCATTTCATCCTAATAAATGGGTTCACACTATTTGAACGTACGGTTGGAAAAACCTTGCACCAACTGTGCTTCCTCTACTATCCAAGAAACTCCCTCACATAAGATAGGTACATGATTTGACCAACCATGCACAACCTATGAAAAATGGATCTATAATTTATCTGAAAAAATATTATAGTCTTGAACCCCAACTTAAATTTTTGATTAAAATGTGTGTCTCTTCTACTATACCACAATTTCATTATATAATTGTGTAGCATAGTTAGCACAAACCATGTCAAACTATGAGGCCCACTCTGTTTGTTCAATTTCTGGAGCTCTAGGATTTGAAAGATCCCCAAATTCTCCAAAAATATTCCTTAGTCCATAGGGATTGTCTACCAAGAGAAACCAAGTAATTTGAACTAGAAACAATAATGTAGTATCTTTATGAAAATTTGGGTCATTACAAAATCACCCCGCACCCATATGCCCAAATGAAAGGTTATATCCCCCATATAATAATCCACTCACCTGACCCTTCATTAATACATATTATATATATAGGGTCATATATCCTATTATATATAAGTCCAAAGGTCCAAAATATCATCCATGTAGGCCCATGATGATTCCCATCCTAAAGGCCCCATTTATTCATGGTCACTTTTCCTGATGCATGCCTTACGACATTGCAGAATACCCCCTCATATATATATAATTATTTTATATTTATGAACATAATTATAATTATAATTTTTTTATTTATAAAATTTAATTTATATTTATTATTATAATTATTAAAATAAATTTATATTGTAAATTTTATAATTTTATAAGTAAAAATATATTAAATATTGGGGGCACAATTACAATGAAACACCCACTCACCTACCACACACTCATTATATGGAAAGATTGGTCATAGCTCCCCCAATGGATAACCAAATCCGCAATCCATTTATTTATAAATACATTCGTATATATATATATGCCCATAAAAACTATAGTATATATACTTGAAGGCCCGCAATATAATGATCGTAGGCCCAGGATGAAGCCTTCCCAAAGGCCCCTATTATTCAAGACTTATATTTCTTCCTCATGAATGTAGGAACATGGACACACCCCCACCATCAAGTGGTTGTTACAATCAATTGATACTAAACTCACTTTCCAAATCTATAAAAGTTGTTCATCTGTCCCATCACTGACCCCTTTCAGGACCACTCTCACCAACGATGCTCGAATCTCACCACTGCCTTGCCTAGTCACCTGCATGCTCCACTGACATTAGAGGCCACAATTTTCCCTCATGAACTGCACTAACTTTCCACATTTTACCCCACTCACACCACTATATTGAGCTGATATTGTCCGACAACATCCTCTCCTCATTGATCAGAAGATTTACTGCATTTCCAACCACATAAATTGGTGTTTCTATCGACCCACACACCTAAAATCGAGTGGGGGTCGATCTGTCCACTGCTCATACGTAATGGCATGGTACTTTTTTCACATTGGTGTCACTATCCACCAAAGAGATTCCAAAATTTAATTAGTGGGGCGATGAAATGTGACAGGTTGGATTTATACCCTAGTCACCGAGATTCAATTATGGAGTGTTCCACACCACTCAACCAACACCCCATATACTTTTATAATTATTTAAATATAAGTAAAATTACATTATTATAAATATATTTTATTAAAATTTTAATATATTATGTTTTCTAGGGTACAATTACATTCAATCACATGCACACCACACACAGAGATGCTGAAAATTCTGGTCATTTCACCCCAAGCGATAACCCACCCATACATTCGAATTTATTCATATATTAAATGACTTTAAGCAAAACGTTGGATGGCTTGAAGGCCCCTTAATTTGGATGGACCAAAGGCCCTTATTTCATCAACATCTCCACGGTCTTCAGCCATTGCGTGTATCATGTTTGCATCCTTGCCTGCCCATGTCATGCCTATGTCACCACCACCTATATCAGTTCCTTCATCAGTGCCTACAACATATATCCCCAAAGGGGCTTTCCAAGATTCAAACCCCAGTCTTATGGACGTATGATTATAGGTTTTACCTCTTGGAACCATGGTAACTTATTTTATTTATATTTATAATTTTATAAGCATATTTATTTATGGAATATTTTAATTATATTTATATTTATATAATCATATAAGTATATTTATATATATAAACATATTTATAATTATATTTATGTATTTAAAATTATATATATATTTAAATTTTTAATTGTATAAATAAATATACATTTATAGTTTTATAATTTTATAAATATAAATATAATTCTAAAATTTTAAATATATTTTTATTTATCTAATTATAATTACATTTATAGATATATTTATAAATATATTTATATTTAAAATTTTATCAATATTTTTTTCTAATTTTATCATTAAATTTATTTTTATATTTATAAAATCATATAAATATATTTATCAAATTGTGAATATATTTATAAATTTATATTTATATTTTTAATTTTTTAATAAAAAATTATGTATTGATATTTACATAAATATTTATGATTAATGAATTCATTTAATTGTTTCAAAATTTTTATACCATTATTCATTCACAAGATCTATTGTTCTATAATTTTTTAATTTTTTTTATTCTATACCATCAAAGGTATACATTTTTTATTAAATATTTTATTTTTTCTATGATATAATCTACCACTTTATAATTTTTGGAGCTTTTATATATTAAACCACTAGAGGCTTGTATTTTCAATATATCCTTTAATGTTACTATGTTTTTATAGCTTTATTTGATGTCTCGAATGTGAACTATGAATTTGAAATTTTCAAACATTTCATTAATATAAAATTAAATTTCACATCTCTAAAATTTTTGACAATACAAAACAATCAATTTTACATTTTCAATAATTCAGTAAATTAAATCCACTTTTTTATGCTTATTTAATGAGGAATATACTAGAACCCAGAATTTATAGGGGTTGGTTCATATGTTTTGTTCTTATCTGGTATGTTTTGTAAATAGTTTTCAATTTTTTTTAGATGAGCAAGAAACACAAAATTTTACCAATTAGATTACATCATAAACTATATTGTTATATTATATCTTATAAAACTTAAATTATTATTAATATACAAGTTACATGATTTTCAAAGAGATGAATAGTACAAATAGTGTATTTATTTCAATTAATAATATCATACTAGGTACATTTCCAGTTTTATGAATTTCATCAAGTTGGAAGTGTCATGAATGATATCTCACTACTATAAATCGACGTATTTAATTAAATGACATGATTATATAATATTTTGAGAAATTGAAAATTTCCTTGTAGAATGTTCTTGATAATTCATTTCTTCTGTATTGGTTTTTCACACAACTACTTAAATTCTTCACTACTAGAATGTTTCATAAGATGTATTCAAACAATTTAAAAAAACTGACCTTTTATTAAATAATTAAAATATTATTTAAGTGATTTTTATTTTAATATATATATATATATAGATTATAAAATAACATTAACATTTAAAAGTAGATAGGTTTAGATATATATGTATATACAATGTGTAACACAAAAATAATACATCATCAATGCCCCTTAGTACCATGAATCGGCATATGATCCTCACACCCACTTCACTTATAACATTAATGTTATTCCAATGTACAATATATAGGCATGGGTTTCTCTTCATGTTTCACTTCTTCTTTAATAGAGGGTATATATAGTTGTAGTGATAATGTTTCTGTGTACTTCTCACCAGATGTTGTCAGCTAAATATACAATGCTATGGGTACCGCATCATGCTATTGAGTAAAGGATTTCCCATAATCATATTTGGATCTATATGTGATTGGATATAAAGACATTGTTGGAGCTATAAATAATGCTAAAAATGTGATATCAAATAAGTCACTGCCAACAAAATTGTCACTTGATCTCATCAGAATTCATGATATCATTACAAGGTCCCACTATATCAAAGGTAAAAATATTACTACCAATAGATGTATCTAATATTATGATTGTATATTAGAGGTATAATTAGATGTATATAAAACATAATCCTCCCCTACTATGAATGATCCTCCATATACTTGGTTGGACCCTCTCTCTATAGTGTGGAAGTATATATAGGATCATATATCAAGTGTCTCTCACTCTATCATTAGCTCTATTATTTTCTATATCATCATCTCTATCCTCTAGATGGAAGTTTCATTAGATTTTCCTTAGTAGGGAAAAATAGTCACATCATCATCCCCAAGTGCCTCAGTCAAACCATGCAGATCAAGATATAACTATGGATCCTTATCACAGACACTTTCATGTATGAAATGGAGAGGATATAAGTGATTCACTAGATCTATATGATAAACACATCACCTAATAAATTTCTTTCCCTGAGGAATAGTGATATGTACAAGTTGATCAAGTCTGTCTAACTTCAAATTAAATAATATTCAAATAAAACAAAACAAGTACAAAAAAATATATAATAAAAGTTAATAAACATACCAATTTTTGAATCGATATACTATTTTATGTAAGGAAAATGATAATTTTTTTGGGTACCAATAGAAATAATCTCAATGATCACATAACAAGATGTGTTTTGTGTGATATATATGCTAGAAGATACTATATCATAACACATTTCCCAATACTCAATCTAAAATGAATGATAGTTCAAACAATCCATTGAATATCTACATATTCGAATTATAGATTGTAATCCATCTACATATCATGATGCAATGGTGATATGTTTTATATAGAAAAAATTCCACATGATTCAATTTGGTTGGTGCCACTCAATAATGTGGAAGTGGGTGGGTGGCACTACTACACCATGGCCACCAACAATAGTTGTATTGTATAATGGGAGAGACACATAAAAAATCAAGTATATTGGGTCCATTAAAAATGAAATTCCAACTCAATGAAGAAATAATAAATGTTCACAATAGTGTTACTATGTTAACATTTCAATATATTATAAAATTAAATACAAAAAAAAAATCCAATAAAAATTTAACTTTTAATATGAAAATGGAGACTATGTAGTGTCAAAAGTATATCAAAATCAATTTAAACTATCCCTTAGGTTATGTACGTATCTCTGAGCCTTATTTCACCTTATTAAATAAGTAATATACAATAATTTTATATATTATATTAATTAAATTACAAAATAACTCAAATTAATGACATAAAAATTTCAGCATCCTAGAGAACAATCCTGAAATATGAATTGTGGAAGTTGTGTGATAACTCTAGCAGTGATGCATGGAAAATGACACCAAGCCCACATATGTTTTAGTTCTATACACAATATGATCTATTGTACATCCACTCAAAAAACTATAGAGGCATCTACACAAATGATATAATATAGCATACCCCCAAGTATATCTTTCTTTCTTTTCATGATCATTAAGTAATGTTAGGTACATCCTATATACCATGGTTGAGGAGGGTCTAAACACAACATGCCTCTAATTAGTCCCATAATATATGAATGTGTGTGTAAAATAGTAATATACTAATCAACATCATTTTGAATTATAGAGAATGTCTCTTTAAGCTAACCCATGTGTAATCGGTAACCCTGGAAGACATGTGGTCTGATAAAAACGTTAGCGCCTAATATATTTGACGTATGCCCCAACATTAGTTTCCAATAGTGTAATCCATAACCACCAATAAATAGATGGGTAGACCAAGAATATTGGATAGATAATATAAATTAATCATCATCTTCCACTTAGGGAGATCAAATATGTTTGTCTTAGATCACCACCACTCAACCACTTTACTAATCAAATGATGATCAATTATCTTGAAGTTGCACATGGAAAATTTGAAAAAGAATGAATGTATGAGGTATGAAAAATTGAATTCTAGAGGATAATCTTGGTGAAAATTATTTTCTATCTAAACAAAATTTTTCTAATATGTCTTTATGATAGCACTTTTCATGACACATGCAAATAATAATAAATAAAAAAGGCTCATCCATTAAAATTTATGAAAATTAAGACATTAATGGTAACAACTATTTAAATCATACATGACTATTTTCATACACATTTATAACCTCCCTCTATAGATGAGTATTATAAAACCATTCTCTTTTTTACACATTAAATTAGTTATTTTTCATTTACAATTAAGTTTATTTAGGTACTAATAGAAAGGAAAAATGGATCCTACCTCACTTATAATGTTTTTATATCAATATTGATCAAAATATAGTACTAAATATTATATTAAAATAAGGATTCAATTTTTATTTTTATTTAAATAATTGCAACTCAAAATTTTCACTTATAAGGAACCGTCCTTAAACATTACATAATCATGAATTAAGTTCATAATTCACATCGAGGATCTTTTCAGGTTTAGAGATTTAGATAATTATTTCATAACATATACATAAAAATTTGAATATTACATATAGACACTTCTACAAAGTATCCATTTTTTCATAAAATAAAAACTCTTGAAAAAAAGATCCATGTCTAGTTCCATGTTTTAGAGAGCATGACTTTTCCATGATCCCATCCTTGACCCCATTCATCTTTATGTCCTGTGAAAAACATTTCAAAATGTGGGATGAGCATAAAAAGCTTAGTAAGGGTTATAAAGAAAATAAATAAAACCTTAGTTAATCAATACATAAATAACATAATATATTTAACATAGCTCATAAAATCATAATATTTATGAATAACACATAGTAATAAAAAATCATA
Source organism: Viscum album (assembly GCA_963277665.1). Lineage (NCBI taxonomy): Eukaryota > Viridiplantae > Streptophyta > Magnoliopsida > Santalales > Viscaceae > Viscum > Viscum album. The sequence continues at coordinate 911,946,004 of OY728164.1, read as the reverse complement.
AAGGTAACTTGTGGCATCTATAACATACTTACGTTGTAGCTTTCACAGCTATGTAGGGAGTTACATTTGGAATACCCATCACAATATATTTCCTAAATCTCTTAGGATAAACATTATAATTTACCACCATCATATTACCCAATGCATTGGATATATATCTTAGGATCACCCTCCCTAGGTTTACCACCGAACCACCCATATACATAAACAATTCCCAAGAACCATAACACATTCATAACACATAAAACAAATATAAAGGAAAGATCACATTTCCACATCATTTAAATATATTGACATAAAAATTCCATTATCAAAACCATTTTCAACACAAAAAATACATAAAAGAGTAAATGGTATTTATTTTCCTTTTAAAAACATTATGGCTTTTTAAGAAAGCCATAGATCAAATAATACTCATGACGGCGGAAAAGTTTGTTTTCACTACTTATGTTAAAAGGGAAATTATTTTTTATCATTTAGTAAAACACCTCATAGAAAAATATTCCATTTTAATGAAATGAAAATTAAAAGGTGTTTTTACACCATATAAAATAAAGTCATGTATAAAACAACATATGCCTCAATGAAAGGAGACTGAGACGAAGTCCCTTACCTCGTATCCAACTTGACCCGTTCGTTCTTTGATCTCTAGAATAATAATCTAAAGTTAATTTATACTTTATTAAGAACCTTTTAATGTTTATTATTCCATTTATATCACTTATTACCATGTTATAAACATTATGTAATCATTTAAGTTAATAATGGTCATTTTCTCGATATTTGGTACTCGAGTCAAAAATGAACTTCTTATATTTACAATTTGTCCATGTGGTCAAAATTACATTATCTACCAAATTATATTCATGATTTAGATAAAAAATATATCATATATATCCATTATATATATGTATTTATAACAGTACATAAAATTTGGAGATAAGAGATGAAATTCAGAGTTCATGGAGACGGTAAGCCGTACGTACGCCTAAATGCAACATTCATTTCTATTTTGTATTTAATGGAATAAAAATTTAATAATAAATAGTTATATTATAATTATATTATAATTTCATATTTTTTTCATTAATTACATCTATTATACAATCCACGTATGGCATGAAGGAGTCATATCATTTTGAGGGGGCGGTAGTCCACACCTCCCCAAATGAAATTATCGTGATTACCCATTATGGAAACCATAAAGGTATGTTATAAATGAAAAATACAGAAATATAGATATAATATAAATATAATATATATCACTTATAAATATAGTTCCATCATAATGGCCACCATGAGAGGCGGTATGAGATAATTGAATAATCATCATTTCATGTGGCGTTAGTTTGTTGTCCACAGAAACAGAATTTTTTTACCCATTAGATGGAGGCCTGTGTAGGTGTAGTTAAAATACTTGTCATAAAAACAACTTATTATATTGATGATACTGGTTTTTTTATAAAATAAATGAATAAAAAAATTTTATGGGGTTGGAAAAGTAAAATAAAATAAAAGAACTTAAGAGAAGATGTTACCTTTAAATGGGGTAACTCCCTTTGGTTTGAACCAAAAGGATTTCTTGAAGTGAATTATGACTAAGGTAAGGCTTCTAAGTGGAAGAGATGAATCTTGAGGTATTATTTGGGTAGAGTTCGGATGAGACAAAAGGCTTGATAGGTGTGAGTAATGGGTTAGATGTGAGGGCTTTTTATAAGGGGGGAGGGGCTCTTTTGGAATGTTTGAAAATATTATTTTTTAATATAATTATTTTCGGTTTCTAAAGGTAAAAAACTTATTAAATAAAAAGATAAGATGAAAATTGTTCTAAATAAAATCATCCAATAATAATTGGATTGGTTTTGGATATTTTTTTAATCTTTATAATTTTATTTATTTAAATCATTCATTAATGAGGTAAACACTACATCATTATTGTGTTATAAATAATTTTATTTATTTGATGTCTAAAAATTATTGAAAAATACCATGATGTAGGAAATATATTTAGAATTCAAATTAATATTTATAGTCTAAGATATAACTTATATAAACCAATGTAAAAATTTATTTACTAAAAGATATATGTTTATATCATTTTTGTCATTACATTAAATTAATTAATATAAAGTGTCATTAACACTCCAAAGTGGCTCCATGGGTTCTCAAAATCGACATAAGGATGACTATAGTAAAAAAGGTATAAAAAAATAGGATTGGGACACATGATAAGGTGATTTAATATTATGATAATAAAAAATGTTACCCTTTTTTACCTAATTTACCCTTTTACCATGGTAAATAAAATATTTACTGAAGTAAATATTCATAATGTCTAAAAATAAAAGTTATCTATTTAAAAAATTTGGACCTCTTAATTTCAAATATAGAATCCATTTTTCCAAATTAAAAACTAAGAAGTGGAAGAAATTAATTTAAAATTAATTTCCGTTGACAAAACAAAAAACGTGTTTTTAAGAAATAATAACTATAAAATGTTTTACCTTTGTTTATGTCCAATTAAGAGTTAAATTACTTAAAATGAACAAAATTTGATTATATGGTTAAAATATAATAAAATTACACTTTAAAAACAATTAAAATAACATTATAACTACATAAATAAATTATATTAAAGAAAGTTTTGAATTAAAATGTTGTATATTTCATTATTCATAAAAATTGAACATTATCATAAAAATACCGAAATTTTATCCAAAGTAAATTTTGATGTCCCGATTATAAATAAGAATATTATTTTTTAAAATAATACATATAAAAGTTTCAAAAACTATATTTAAAAAGGGTTCACCATCAGAAGGTAGTAAATCTTCCCTTTAAAGAATATTAGAGTATTTATGCTTAAAATTGGATTATTTCTTATTTTAAGCCTCTAAATTTTTTTGGAAAAAGGTAAAAACATTTAAAAAATATGTATAATCATATTGTAGTTTTTTCTATTCATTCCTGCCAATAAAATGGCTAGGCGTTAACTACCATTTAAAATAATATTATATTATTTTTTTCAGTATGACTTAGCATTGTGTGCAACGTAATATTTCAAAGAAAGTTGTTGTCGCGTATCGGGTACACCATCGAACAGAGCATCGCCTTTAAGGTTAAATTAATATTTAATTAAAAAATAATAATAAGTATGAAAATATCATATTTCTGTATTTACCTAAGATGTTACTTATCCTCCCCTTTGGTAAATTGTGTCCTCACAATTTTTTCACTTATCAAATAAATTTGGATATTTATCCCTCATAGAATTTTCAAATTCCCACATTGCCTATTGAACCATATTTTTTTCCAAAAAAACGTTACCTAATGAATTACTTTATTCCGCAACACTTTCTCTCTTCGTTCAAGAATCTGGACTGGTTATTCCTCATAAGAGATATTCTCTTCCAACAGAACTACCTCTGGGCTCAGAACATGAGATGGATCTGGCATATAATTTTTCAACATGGAAACATGAAAAAAATTGTGTACCTAGGATAAACATGGAGTTAAAGCCACTCTTCTGGAAACTGGTCTAACTTTCTCCTGGATTTGATAGGGTCTAATGAACCTCAGACTCAACTTTCCCTTCTTACAAAAACATATCACACTTTTTTATGGAGAAACTTTTAGAAAGAAATGATCACCTACATCGAAAGAAAGTTCCTTCCTCCGATTATTTGTATAACTTTTATGCCTTTTTCGAGCTATTTTCATGTGATTCTAAATAAATTGAACTTTTTCTTCCATCTCTTCAACCAATTCTAGTCCCATCAACTTTGTTTTAGCTACTTCATCTTGAAAACTAGAGTTCGAAATGGTTTCCCATATAATGACTCAAATGTACCCATCTGTATACTGGAAGGGAAACTGTTATTATAAGAAAACTCAACCCAAGAAATATGTTGGTCCCAAATTCCCTAGTAATCTAGTGAACAAGCACGTATTATTTCCTTAAAGGTATTAATTGTTCGTTCGGACTTCCCATGAGATTGAGGATGAAAAGTTGCACTAAAATTTAATTCAATACCCAAAGACTTCTAAAGGCCTTTCCAAAAGTTAGAAGTAAACATGGGATCAGGATCAAATAAAATAGAGAGGGGAACTCCATGAAACCTAAATATCTCTTTAACATACAACTGATAAAGTTGATCTAGAGGTAAAGTATCTCGAATAGGAAGGAAATTAGAAGATTTAGTTAATCGATCAACAATAACCCATATTGCATTATTACCTCAAGATGTCTTCTATAATCCCATAATAAAGTCCATGGATATATTTTCCCATTTATACTCTTGTACCGGTAAAGACTGAAGCATCCCTTTCAGTAACTTCTGCTCTACATTAACCTACTGACAAGTAAAACACTTCATTGTAAAGTCAGTAATATCTATTTTCATTCCATCCCACCAGTAATACTCCTGAAGATCTCTGTACATCTTAGTAATACCATGATAAACTGAAAACAGAGAACTATGAGCTTCACATAGCAACTCTATCTTCAACTTTGAATCAAAAGTCAAGAATAATCTCTTCCAAAACCTCAAAACACAATCATTATAAATATTAAAATCAGGAAACTTACCCTTATAAACCAACTCTACCTTTTTCTATAACTCATTGTCTTCCTTTTGCGATTGCTTAATTCTATCTGATAGAGATGATTTCACTGACACCTGAAACAAAACAAAGGAATCTCATGCACCCAAAACTTTTATGCCAAAGTTAATCAATTATTTAATCAATGTATCTTGTTCCAAATATAAAAAGGTTAGTGTAGCATTACTTTTTCAACTCAAAGCATCAGCCACTTTATTTTCCTTTCCTAGATGATAATTAATTGTGCAATCATAATCTTTGATTAATTCCAACCATATCCTTTGTCTCATGTTTTATTATTTCTAAGTGAATATATACACCAAAATTTTGTGATCAGTGTATATTTTAGACTTTACTCCATACAAATTATGCCTCCAAAATTTTAAAGAAAAAACAACAATAGATACTTCCAAATCATGTGTAGGGTAATTTAACTCATGAGGTTTTAACTGAAGTGAAGCATAAGAAATTACCTGATTATTATTCATAAGTACACAACCAATCCCTTTCAACGAAGCATCACTATAGATAACAAACTCACAGTTTATGGAAGGTAGTTCCAAAACAAGTTCATTTATTAATCTTCTTTTCAATTTCTGAACACAACCATCAAATTCTTTTGTCCAAATGAACTTAACACCTTTTCGAGTTAACATAGTCTTTGGGATATATAACCATGAAATATTTCCAAAAAAACTCCAGTAATAACCTACCAAACCCAAAAAAACTATGCATCTCAGTTATATTTGTGGGTATTGGCCATTCTTCAACAACTTTTGTTTTAGCAGGATCAATAGTTATGTCATTTTTTGAAACAATGTGACCCAAGAATGAAGTTTTTTGTAACCAAAACTCATACTTACTTAAGTTCCCATACAGTTTCTTTTCATTTAAGGTTTGCAAGATAACTGTTAAATGACTTTAATTGTCCTCTTTACTTTTATAATAAACCAAAATATCATCAATGAACTCAACCAAAAACTTATCAAAGAACTAATGAAAAATTTTATTAATAAGATCCAGGAATATTATGGGTGAATTGGTTAACCCAAAAGGCATAACTACAAATTCATAATGGTCATATCTAGTATGAAATGTGGTCTTCAACATGTCTTCTTACTTTACTTTCAACTTATGGCACCCCGACCACAAATCAATCTTTGATAAATACTGATCTCCATGGAGCTGATCAAACAAATCATCGATATGAGTCCAAGGATACTTGTTCTTAATAGTGATGTTATTCAATGCTCTAAAATAAATGCAATGTCTCATTGAACCATCTTTATTTTTAACAAAAAAGATGGGAGAAACCCATGGTGATGTGCTAGGTTGAATGAAACCTTCATCTAAGAACTCTTGAAATTTCTTATTTAACTCTAAAAGTTCAATTTGAGCCATTTAATAAGGGGTTTTGAAATTAGATTAGTATCAGAAACTAATTCAATATAACATTCAACTTCCCGATCAGGTACAATAGCAGAAAAATCATCAGAAAAAACATCAAGGTACTTATTTACCACTGGCACATCAATAATCTGAACAGTTCCTTTTTTTCAACAACATGTGCAAGGTAAAATTAATTTCCATTATTTACTAGTTTCTAAACTTCTTGATATGTTATCAAAAGTAAAGGTTCAATATTGTACACAAACTAAAAATATTTCTAAAAGGAAACTACTTTTGCTCTGTATTCAATCTTAGAATGATAAACGGAAATCCAATCCATACCCAAAATAACATCAAACTCTAATAGAGGTAAAACAATAAGGTTTTCTGGTTGATTCTTTCTGCACACAAGGACATAATGTTTCTTATAATTTCTTTTGCTCCCAAAATTTCCCCCGGTGTCTTCACCATAAGTTCAAGATTCATATCATGAGATGGAATCACCAATTTAATAGAAAATTTTTCAGAAATGAAAGAATGTGTAGAATCTGAATCAAACAACACATTGGCATAATCTGAATAAACAAATAGTGTACCTGATACTGCTTCATTCGATGGACCAAAATCTACTTAAGTAGTTGAAAAGGATTTCACCACCCCTTTCTGCTTTTATTCTGGTTAATTTTCCTCAGTTGAGTTCTTAGTTGGACACTCATTTTCCTAATGACCCATTTAATTTCACTTAAAATATTTTACTGACTATAAATCAGAATTTGTTTTACCATTAACCAGTTATTTTTCAATGCAATTACAAGCCGTATGTCCCATTTTACCACATCGTTATCACTTACTAGAAATCAAAAGACATTCCCTAGTATGTTTTTTACATCAATTTTCACAAATTTTAAACTTAAGTTTCTTAACATCATATTTTTTATAAGAGTTCTTCCATTTAATCTGCCACCACGACCTCATATTCTGTTGTTTTTCAAAGAACACAAGATCATTGGGAAACTCTATTTCCTCCTTATATGCACATCAAAAAGTTTTTCATAACGCTTGAACTCACAATATGCCAAATCCCTTTGATACTTTTTCATTAATCCTAAGTAAAAAAGTATTAATTTTACTATCAATAGATCATATGATGTTTGGAGGATACCTTTCCAGTCGAGTGAATTTTTCTTCATAAGCATCCACTAATTCATCCTCCTACCTCAATTCAAGGAATTGTTTTTCCATCCAAAGACAAACCACCTTAAGAAAATATTTCTCAAGAAATATACCTTTGAATTCATCCTAATCAAGTGCATAAATCTCCTCACTATCCTTGATATTTTTCACCATCGACCACCACTGATCAGCTTTACATTCAAAGCGGTAAACAAAAGGATTAACCTTTTGATGTTCTGAACACTCCATGACATCAAAAATATTCTCTAGTGCTTTAATCCACCTTTCTACTGGCACATGGTTAGATGATTCTCTAAATAATGGGGGATGTTGCCTCCTAAAATTCTCCACTACTGACACATTCCTCTATCATTGATCTGGATTATCTCATGCATGGATACCACCACCATTTATAGCTGGATTCAACTATTCCATCACTGTAAAAAACTATTTAGTTACGATTCTGACCATATCAAGTTACTGATTTGGAAGTTTGTCTTACTCTTGATGATGTCCCATCATAACTACCATGTTTCCTCTACAGAAAACCATTTTGAACATAGAAATATCTTAGGTGAAGAAACATGGTAATCTGTAAATGGTATATCATTTTAATCATACCATAAATTAATTTATGGACATTAATTTAACAATATTATAACTCCTAAAGTTGTCTAAACTGAACTTTGATACCAACTATAAGGTCCCAACCATAAACATTACGTAATCTTAAATTAAGTTAATAATTCACATCGAGAATCTTTTCAAGTTTAGAGCTTTAGATAAATAGGTCATAATATATATACATAATAACTTGAATATTACATGTAGACACTTCTACATAGTATCCAACTTTTTCATAAAATAAAAACTCTAGAAAAATGATCCATGTCTAGTTCCATGTTTAAGACAACATGGCTTTTCCTTGATCCCATCCTTGATCGTATTCATCTTTAAGTCCTGTAAAAAAAATTTCAAAACATGGGATGAGAATAAAAAGCTCAGTAAGGGTTATAAAATAAAGAAATAAAACCTTAGTTCATCAATACATACATAACATAATCTTTTTAACATACCTCATGAAATCATAAGATTTATGAAAAACACATAGTAATCAAAAATCATAAAGGAAACTTATGGCATCCATAACATACTTATTTTTTAGTTTTCAAACCTACATTGGGAGTTACATTTGGAATAACCATCAGAGTATATTCCTTAAATCTCTTAGGAGAAAAATTATCATTTACCTCTGTCACATTACCCAATGTATAGGAGAGCTATCTAGGTCTCACCCACCCTAGGTTTTAATGGAACCACCCATATATGTAATCAATTCCTAAGAACTATAACACATTCATAACACAAAAAACAAACATAAAGGAAAGATAACATTTCAACATCATTTAAATATATTGACATAAAAAATCCATTATCAAAAACATTTTCATTACCAAAATACATAAATGTGTATATTGTATTTATTTTCTGTTTAAAAACATGGGACCTTGTTAAGGAATCCATAGATCAAATAATACTCATGGCGGTGGAAAAAGTCGTTGTCACTACTTACGTTAAAAGAAACATTCATTTTTCTCATTTAGTAAAAAATATCATAGAAAAATATTCCATTTGAATGAAATAAAAATTCAAATGTGTTTATACACCATATAAAATAATGTCATGTATAAAACAAAATATTCCTCAATGAAAGGAGATTGAGACGAAGTCCCTTACCTCATGTCTGACTTGACCTGTTCGTTCATTAATCTCCTAAATAATAAACTAAAGTTAATTTATACTTTCTTATGAAACATTTCAAGTTTATTATTCCTTTTATATCACTTCTTACCATGTTATAAACATTATGTAATCATTTAAGTTAATAATGGTCATTTTTTCGATATTTGGTACTTGAGTCAAAAATGAACTTCTTATATTTACAAGTTGTCCATGTGGTCAAAAGTCCATTATCTATAGAATGGTATTCCTGATTAAGATATGATATATATTATATATATCATATATATCCTATATATATATATATATGTATTTATAATAGTACATCGCATTTGGAGATAAGAAATGAAGTGCACCATTCATGGATATGGTAACTCGTACATACGCTTGAATGCTATTTTCATTTCTATTTCATATTTAATAGAATTAAAATTAATTGTACATAGGTATATTATAATTACAGTATAATATAATATATAGTTTAATTAACACCATCCTTTATATGTTCCACATATGGAATGAACGAGTCATATCACTTTGAGGGGGAAGTAGTCCACACTTCCTCAAATGAAATTACCATGTTTACCCATTATAGAAATCATAAAGGTATGCTATGAATAAAAAATATATAATTATAAAGATAATATAAATATAATATATATCACATATAAATATAGTTCCATCATAATTTCCACCATGAGAGGTGGTAGGAGATTATTGAACAATCACCATTTCCTGAGACTTTAGTTTTCCATCCACAGAAACAATATGTTCTCTACCCATAAGATGGGCGTGTGCGTAAGTTTAGTTCAAATAATTTTTATAAAAACAGCCTAGTATATTGAGTATACTAGTTTTTTTATAATATAAAGAAATAAAAAATAGTCTAGGGGGTTGGAAAAGTAAAATAAATTGAAACAACTTAAGAAAAGACGTTACCTTATAATCGGGTAACTCACTTTGGTTTGAACCAAAATGATTTATTAAAGTGCCTTCTGCCTAAGGTAAGGATTTTAGATGGAAGAGATGGATATTTAGATATTATTTGGTTCGATTTTGGATGAGAAAAAGGGCTTGAGAGGTTTGATTAATGGATTAGAGGTGATGGATTTTTATAAGGGGGAAGAGGGGCTCTTTAGGAATGTTGGAAAATATTATTTTATTATACAATTATTTTCGGTTTCTAAATGTCCAAAAATTATTAAAGTCAAAGATAAGATGACACTTGTTTGAAATAAAATAATCCAATAATAATTTTATAGGTTTTGGATAATGTTTTAATCTTTATAATTTTATTTATTTAAATCATTCATTTATGAGGTAAACACTGCATCATTATTGTGTCATAAATAATTTTTTTATTTGATGTCTACAAATTATTAAAAAAATATCATGATGTAGTTAATATATTTAGATTTCAAATTAATATTTATAGTTGATGAGATAACTTGTATAACCCCATGAACAAATTTATTTACTAAAAGATATATGTTTATGTCATTTTTGTCTTTACTTTAAATTAATTTATATAATGTGTCATTATCACTCCCAAGTGGCTCCATGGGGTCCCAAAATCGACCCAAGGATGCCCATGGTCTGAAATTTGTCATCCAATAGGATTACCACACATGTTAGGGTAATTTAATATTATTATAATAATATTTGTTACCCTTATTACCAGATTTACCCTTTTACCATGGTAAATAAAATATTTACTGAAGTAAATATTCATAAGTTATAAAAATAAAAGTTACCTATTTACACAATTTTTAAATACTGATTCCAAATATGTAATACATTTTTCCAAATTCAAAACACAAATTATGGATAAATTAATTTAAAATTAATTCCAGTTGTCAAAACAAAAAGTGTGTTTTTAAGAAAAAATAACTATCAAAAGTTTTACATTTGTTTATGTCCAATTTAAGAGTAAAATTACTTCCAATGACCAAAATTGGATAAAATGGTGAAAATATAATCCAATTAAATTTTCAAATAAATTAAAATAATATTCTAATTAAAATAATATTTTAACTATATAAATAAATTATATTAAAAGGCAGATTTGAATTAAAATGCTGTATTTTTCACTATTCATAAAAAATGAACATAATCAGAAAAATACCAATATTTCATCCAAAGTAAATTTTTATGTCCCAATTCTAAAGAAGAATATTATTTTTTCAAATGAAACATATAAAAGTGACAAAAACTAGATTTAAAAAAGGGTTCTCCATTAAAAGGTGGTAAATCGACTCTTTAAAGAATATTAGATTTTTTATGCTTAAAATTGGATTCTTTCTTATTTTAAGCCTATAAAATTTATTGGATAAATATAGAAAAATTTAAAAAACATGTATAATCATATTGTAGTTATTTATGTTCATTACTTCTAATACAACGGCTAGGTTTTAACTACCATTAAAAATAATATTATATTATTATTTTCCAGTATGACTAAGCATTGTGTGCAACGTAAGATTTCAAAGAAACTCATTGTTGAGTATCGGGTATTCCATCTAACAGATCATCTCCTTTGAAGTAAAATTAATATTTAATTCACAAATATTAATAAGTATGAAAATATCATATTTCATTATTTACCTGGGATGTTACATTACTATTTATTCTACAGTAACTAGATATGGTTATCGGATGGTAATATGAATATTGTAAAATCAAAATTTTTAGAAAAGTTTGGGCCAGTCCATTAATTATTAATAAAATAATTCCCCATTTTTTACTTGGTTGAGAGGGTTCCCATTACATGACCTGCAATCCCAGAAGCATAAAGTCCTTATAAAATGGGTAAATAGAAAGTCTAGTAGCCTAATAGCTGAATACATGGTAACCCATTTCATGTGAGTATTTCACAATTTCACTAAACTAGTTATAATCCATGCTAACTCCCCTTCCAGATACATTGCACCAGTGGAACTCAGATTGAGTACTATATATCCCCCTCACCAAATAAATTTGATCATGATGGATCGATTCGCCATGATAGGGAACCCCTCTATCACATAACTATGTTTTGGAGAAATATTGGATGATAGAGGCTAGAAAAACCATCTATATTTCAATCCCCACACTCAATGGTGCCTAAAATGTTCCCCAAAACTCTACCAAACTGATGGTCCACATCTTCAGCCTAGTCCCAATGTATAAGAAACACATGATATAGAACCAATTCAACCCATAATAGAGGATTGATGGTTGTATGATCAGCGTCATCAAACCAATATCTATTTTGAGGTCTCCCCTGATAGCAACAAATAATTTTCCATGAATTTGATTCCTTCTAAATGCATGAAGTTAAAACTGGTCTCACTATATACCTATTTTACATGTGAAAGAAGGTTCAGAGGACAGAATGACTAGATTTCCCATTAAAGTCTGAAAGGCCCCATCATGACCTGATAAAATGATGTCACCCTAGAGTACCAAGGATATCCACTTCATTTATAGACCTTGCATCTTTGATTTGGGTTATTGTAATCCACCACTCCAATAATTGCATGAACCCATCATCATTGGACAATAAAACTAAAGTCCCCATGAAAAATGTTATAGGGCCTTTTTGACACTACTTTTCCAGATCATGAGGACCCTTGTACATGTCAAGTAATGGTAAACTAATTTTATGTAAGGGTAAAAAAAATTAAGAGTAAAATAAATTTAAGTAAATGTAAACTAATATTATGTTAGGGTAAACTACAATTATGTAAGGATAAAATAAAGTTATTTATGGGTAAAATAAATTATATAAGGGTAAAAAAATTTATATAAAGATAAATACAATTATATAAGGGTAATATTTTTTATGTAATGGTAAAAAAATTTAATCAAGGGTAAAATTCTGTCATGTAAGGGAAAAACATATATTGGTTAAGTAATGATAAAATAAAGTTAATTAATGGTAAAACAATTTTATGTAATGTTAAAATATAGTTAACTAAGTTAAAATAATGTTAAGTAAGGGTAACCTAATTTTTTTAATGGTAAACAACAATTATTTAATGGTAAAAAAAAGTTATGTAATGGTAAACTAAATTTATGTAATGGTAAAATAATGTTATATAAGGGTAAAAAAAGTTTTATAAGGAAAAACCTAATCTTTTACTAGTTATGTATGGGTAAAATAAATCCAATTAAGGGTAAAAAAATGTTATTTAAGGGAAAAATATAGTAAGGTAGGTGTATACAAATGTTAGTTATTAGTTAATTATAGTCAAGTAAGGGTAACACAATGTTTTGTAAGTGTAAACTAATTTTTTGTAAGGTTATGTGAAGTAATATAAGGGTAAACCACAATTACATAATGGTAAAAAAAGGCTAATTAAGGTAAAAGAAAAGTTTTTTTGGGGAAAAATAATGTTTTGTAAGGATATATAATGTTAGGTAAGGGTAAACTAATGTTATGTACGGTTAAAAAAATTAAGTATTGCTAAATTAAAGTTATTTTTGGTTAATATAAAGTAATGTAAGGGTAAAAAAGCATGTAAGGGTAAACTAATGTGTTGTTGAAGGTGTTTGGAGTGTGTGTTGTCTTTGGGATAAGATGGAAGGTGATGTTGGATTCTTTGGAGGAGGAAGGCTATACCTCTGATGTAGATTTTTTTGTAAAAATGGAAATCCATGGGAGATATACCAACGATACCAATTATATGTAAGTTTCCATTTGTTTTTTCATAAAAATGAGATATTTTATTTTTGATGTAGACTAGCTATTATGTTTCTTTTATGTAGTAAAATTATAAAATCATATTTCATTATAGTGGTATTGGTAAAATTTTATATGAATTTTTACTTCACCAAAATTAATGATTATAATTAAAAAAATAATTTAATGTTAAAACATTTACATTAATCGATGGAAGACATAAATTGATTTGATTATGAGATAACTATCCTATATATCTAGGGAAACATGTCCATGAGTGACCTTTTTGGCTGTATAATCTACAACTCCATATAAGTACCTATTTACTGGGCTAATCAATCTTATTTTGAATGCGGGTCAACTTAGGCCTCCCACTTGGTCATAGGCAAGTCATTTTTGCTATAATCATGTGACTTCCAATAGAAAAATTAATACTATGAAATTCCCCCACATACATCAATAGAGAACTTTGGTATCAAATAATACTCTCAAATTGATAAAATAGATCAAAAACTTTCTCCCGAGATAAGAGCATAGAAGGGAATATTGTGATTACATGTGAAAAAAAATACCTAAATGATTTAAAGTTACAAAAATCATAGTAATGGTGCTCTTGTAAAATGAAAGCACATTACCACTGCTGCCAAACAAAGGATTATTGGACTTGGTGACATCAAATGTAATATCTCCATAGTTAAATTAACATATATGAAATTATTCATCTTCCTAAATAACTCTATCAATATCATAGTGTAAATTTTCACCATAACATATCCCTCTATTTAGATACTCTTCATCCTGCTTTCTACATTCCACAAAATACATTATAGTGAAATAGAATGTCTCTTGTACTAGAATATTAATTTAAATTTAAAACATTATATTAATTTTATATAATAATCATGGGTCTTTTAATTACTATATAATCTAATAATATTAATTAACAGTGATGGGTAACTATCAAACTCCCTTTAAAACCCCATTTACACATTCTATCGTTTTGGTCATCATATGTCCATATCCCTTACCATCATCATATTCCAGTAACTATTTATTCTTTAGAATCATCAATTTGTAATCATAATCTTTCTGATTAGCTCTGCGAATATATTCAAGATTCTCATCTATCCTCTGTTGTTAGGGATCATATGATAAAAACATGAACTAATCAAAACATTTTACAAAATAACTACTACAATTTTTTTTCAAAAAAAATATATTATTCATACAATTTTTTATGATTTCATTCTTTATAGACTCATCCATGAACTTTTATCACAAATTTATTATAATATGTCAAATACAGTATCATAAATGGTCATAGGGTTGTATTTATGAATGACCCTAAGACTTTATGGATTTCTTGGCCACTTTTTAATGATTGGAAATAAGAAAAATTCCATTGGTATATGTCACAAACTCTCTAATGAATTACCATAAGGAATTTCATGATGAGAAATTCTCATTCTTGATAGTAGAAAACAAAAATGGTAATGGGTATTGATTAACATCATCAGTGGTAGAAATCAATAACGTTCTGGTATATTTTCAATGATATAATGTTCCATCAATATGGATAAGCTTATTTAAAATTTTAAAATCTGGAACACATGGTAAAAATTTCCACACAATCTACCAAAAACTACCTTTGATAGATCAAATTGGTTGTGTTGGTTAATATATCCAATATTATATAACTGATAGAAAAAAATTTATGATATAAAATCTCTAGAAGTTGTTGAAATACTCAATAAGAGTTATCCTATTTACCATAAACTTCCACAATAGCATTATTTTATAAATCCCATTCCATTCAGTAATAGATTTTACAACAAAAAATTCATTTTATTCTCTCCAACACCAAAATGATATGAATGACTTGAAATGATTCTGTCATTCCAACAATAATTGTTGAAATAAATTTGACATTTAATAATGACTAATCCTATGATAGGCTTCGGTTCACACATGTGTGTGGATTAAATATAGAAATGTACAATAGGGAAAATAATTATCAATTATATCTCACAAACACGTCTGATAATTTCCTATAATTTCATTAAATATGGAACATTTAATTATATAAATAGATTTATTTGACACTTAAACAACATTACTAAATTTTCAGTAAATGTGATAATGTTTTATTAGAGTTCTTGTAGCTTATTTGATATCAAACTATCTTCATATTTAGAGATCATATTTATCCAAAACATGATTTGTGCTACAAATTATTATTTGAAATTTTATAATAGGATTAATAATTAACCAAAAACATTTTGTAAACACATCATTTCCTTAGTTGACCATGATATAAATGTTGGAGGATGATTTAAAGGTTGGTGGATCCTACACTATAGAAAAAATTGATAATTACGATGGGTTATTTGTGATGGGGAAGGTATATATGGAAAATGGTCTCATAGAGTAAGTTATTTGTGATGAAAAAGGTTTTCTATTGCAAATAAGTATTATATGTGATGAAAAATCAGACCCTATCACAAATACAATTGGATTCATGCACACCAATTGACCGCACGAAAAAATTATTGTAATGGATAATTAATTCCAACACAAAAAGTGATCTAAAATTTACCATTATCAACATAAAATGAAATTCATCATAAAAATATGTCATAAATTATGTTTAGATATGAAATAAAATCCATCTCTATTAACCCATTACAATTAAAAAATTATTATAACACCATGTGACCTATTTATCCTCCCCTTCTCTTTCTCATCCAATTATTCATTTCACTTCTACCAAGCAAACCCTTGAACATATCCCCAAAAATATTCTATCGAGGATCGATTTCTTATATATTTGGATTCTAATCCTCCAGGAATAGACTCCTCTTCTCTCCATATTTGTTATTGTTGCAATTTCTAATTCAATATCGATGATTTTTTTTTGAAAACCAAGGTCATAAAATTTACTTGATTTTTGTGATTTATTTTTTATTTATGGTAACATTAATTTTTTTATCCCTATTTGGAGGTCCACTAGATCTAAATTATTTGATTTAAATTGAATTGAGTAATTTTTCTCATTATTTGAACATTAGATTTAATAATTTTTTTGTTTGATTATTATGATTATTGAAGGTTTATTAATATATTTAATTTTAAGAAGTATTATTATCATGGAAGTTATTTATTGATATATGATATTGAAAATGTTCATGAAAATTGATTTAATTCATTTATTGTATTATATGCTTATAGTGATATATGTTTTTGAAAAATCAATATAATGCTTGGATTATGGTGTGATGTTAAACATTATCTGATTGTTATAATATAATTGTTTTCCATTTATTTAAAACCTATGAATATAGTTTGGTATATATATATATATATATATATCTATGTGTGTGTGTGTGTGTTAACATGTTAATATACATCTATAAAATATCTAAGAAAAACGTTTATGACTTCTGATATATATATATTTTTATGAATGTAAGAATATATATATATATATATATATATATATATATATATATATATATATATTTGATATGTATATTTGTTTAAAAAAAATATAAAAATATATTTGAGATATATATATATATATCTGATTAAAAAATCAGTTAATAAATACAAATATATATATATATATGTATATATCTATATATTTATATATTTATAACATTTGAATAAATAAGAAATTATTATTTCATAAAAATGATGAGAGACCCAATTTATGTAAAACAATTGAACCAAATTTTTAAAAAAAAAATCTTATATAAAAACTTTATAAAAAACATTTTAATGAAAAAAGTAATATTTAATAAAAAAATACAGCTATAATGATTATTGGTTAACAAATGACAGATTTGGCCATAATAAAAATTTATGGATGTCCATAAATGTTTTGTGATTTTTTTGTTAATATATAATATTTATTAGACATCATTAAAATGAAAAAATTAATAGTAATAATAATTTTTCTGATTTATTTATAAATAATAATAAATTATTATTAGATAATAAACTTATGTAATAATCCTTAAAATATTTTTAATTAACTGTAAATATTTATAAAAATACACCAACAATTTTAAAACATTTATAATAAATAGTAAAAATGTTGTAATAAATAAAAAATAGCATTAATATTAAAATTTCATACATAATTAATAAATATTTGGAAAAAATTAGTAATAATTAGTAAATATTGGGTATTTATATTATTTTGTAATATATATATATATATGATAATAATAATAATTGAATTTTGAAATGGTAATCATTGTGTACGTTGTTTCTAAACACTATACATGAAAAAATATTATTCCACACATAGGGTAAAACCCACATCCTAAACCAAATGGAGGTTGCAGATTTCTCATATGACACAAAATTCAAAAGATACTTCATTTTTTTTGTGAAAAATTATAATAAAAATATTCAATGACTTATTAATTAATGCGATGTTACAAAATACCTTTCCACACCCAGACCTTAGAACTCTTTTATTTTATCCTTCTCACGGTCTCGCATCATTTTTTCAAAGTCAGGTTTGGGTCCCGATTTTAAATTTTTGAAGTTTAATAATTTTTGTTGTCTTTTGGACCAGTGCACAGGCACCAAACTATTATAGGTGATTGAGCGGTTGGCCCAGGTGCCCCTATGATTACCCACTACTTAAAATAATAAAATTTTTGTGAGGGTAAAATGTGGAAAATATTTAAAACATAATAATAATAATAATAATAATAATAATAATAATAATAATAATAATAATAATATGTAGATAATAATATTATTATTATTGAAAAATTTTAATAATATTATTATTACAAAAAATTTTATTAATATAATTATTATTAAATTATTATTAATATAATAATGTTTTGAAAAGAAATTCACAAATTAATTATTATTATTATTAAAAAAAATGGTTGAAACCCTAGGGGTATCGCCTCCCCCCTTCTCCATCTGTACTGTGCATCCACCTTTCCCCTGTTCTTTGTGAAGTCCAACCTCTATCCCACTCCGGCTAACCTATCCTAGCTCTGATGCATCCGCGATGGCCTGACCTATTCCCTCCCCTTCATGGCATTGCATCTACCTCCCCAACCCTATAATTCTCCCTCTTTTAGTCACCCCCCTCTCTTTAGATAGTTCCCCTCCTCTAGCTATACCAATCGACACTCCTCCTCCCTCCTAACGAATAATCGTGTGCCACCCCTACCTCCCTCGCATCACCTGCACGTTTCCCCTGCGACCAGCACACACACCCCTCACCCACACACCCTACCCTCCCTCTCATCTCCATTTTCCAGTAAAATTTTTCTGACACAGCTAACATCTGACACCCCCATATTTCTTGGTTGGCTTCCCTCTCCCTCACCATAGGTACATTCTAACTCAATTGGTTGTTTCTTTCATTTGGTAGATTTTCGGTTAGGGTTTTAGGTTTTGGTTGGTCCGATTTTGATGCAATTGACTCAGTACCTTGTTTTTAGTGTCTAATTATGTTGATTGAGGTGTGGTTGGCATGCAATGGATTTTTTCACACTCAAGTTGTGAATTCATCTTACACCAAGGCTGGTGGTTCCCTGTCCTAACATTCATAGATTATTTAATTAGTTTATTTAATTATGTTTTTAATGGTCTTTGATTAAACTGTTTGATGAAAATTTGGTTTTAAGGGAGTTCAACATGCATTTGATCCATTTTTTAGAACGTTTTTACAAAATGGAGAGTGTTCATGATGGAATCCAATGATTTTTCTTTTATTAGTGTTTTATTATGTTGTGGAAGGGATGCGAATTCTATTTTGACATGTTATTAGTGTGCGTTTGGCCCTAAAATAGGATTTTGAGAGGGATTTTGTGTTCCATGTTTTGTGATACTGCTTGGAGTTGTTTCATAAAAGTTTTAAGTGGTTTATTAAATACTATAATCTCTATGACACATGTTTGGATATTGTTTTGGTGTGCGTATGTTTTCCAAAGAGGGTTTGAGTATGAAAATGGGGGTATTTATGTGTGTGTTCTTTATAGTGAAAATCATTGGAAGTGTTCAATCAATTTTTTGAGTACTGTGAAATGTGTTTTTGTGGGTACTTGAGGTGAGTGTGTTCTAAAAAAGGATTTTTATGGGAAATGTACCACTTTATGTATGTTATCCTTATTATGCATTTCTCCATATGTATTGTAAATTATTTTAAAATATAGAATGTATGTTTTAATGTTTCTTTGTTGTATGTTTGGTTTTAAAGTGTGTTTTCCTACTTGAAATTGAGTTTGTTGTGGGTGAAAACCCTTAACGTGTTATTTTGAAATTTTCTATAGATTGTTTAAATTTTTAATTGTTTTTTAAATTATGAGTGTTGTGTGTGGTCCCTACTTTATGGTTTCGATTCACTGGGTCTGTGGTGACTCACTTGCATGTGCATAGGTAAGTATATATATGTGGGGGGGTCCCCCGTTACATGTATAGTCTACCATGGTAGTTAATATACATGAATGGGGATAGTTGTGCCCAAGTATATATATGAAAATTCATATGTAGGTGAGTGGTGACTAGAATATGCATATAAGAATATGTGTAAGGATCCCCTTGCATATGTTCATAGCCATGCGGGTGTGTGCATAGGGCTAAGTGTCCTTATATTTATGTGAAAGTGAATATGCTTAGTGGGGGAGCAGTAAATTCTAGTTAGAAATCGCCAAGAGTGGAATGTTTGGTTTGGTTCCACCCTAATGTTGGTCCCCTATGCCTATGCCTTTAATTTTAATTCCATAATTTCTTACTTGTTTTAAAAATATCTTTTATATTTGTTCTATATACACATTCAATTAAATATGGTTGCAGTTTCTTGAAATTATTATGCCTTTTTTTGGAAATTGAAATGTAATTCTAATACCAATTGGCATTAACTTACTTTTCTGGAAAAGTGATTTCCTAAGTGGTTTTGAATTGGTAATGAATATTTCCAAATTCATTTTCCCTTATAGCTAGTTAGCTATAAAAAGTGTTCCTTGTATGTAATTAAGCCCATATGAAACCATAATAATGGTTTATGATAAAGAAAAACCTCTCCTAAGGTATGCCCCTTGTTTTCGAAATTGATGTTTGTGTTGAATGTGTGATTTCTGATATGTTCCAAGTAAAGATGCTTGTGTATTATTTTGCGACAAAAAAAGGGGGGATGCTCTAAAGGAGGGAAATTTGGGGCAAGAGTTTGGATGTGTTTTCCAGTAAAGAAAGTGATAATTACTTATATGTTTTATTGATAAAAACTAAAAAACACTTGAAATGGAGCATAATGGGAAACTTGAGTATCTAGGTTGGTGGACTAGGACTAGTAAAAATGATACAGAATTGGTTTGTCCCAGTTTCTTCTAGCAGGATTGATGCTACATCACTAACTAAACATTTGTGATGATTCGAGACCACTAGGTTATGGGTGTGTTCCCTACTAGTGGCTTGTGCATGATAACATAGATCGTTGTGGTTCCTGTGCCACATTTCACTAAGGTAAAAAGGATCCTAGGTCCCCAACTAACACTAGCTTCTTATGGATTTCCCATAGTTCTTGTGAATTGATTTCCATTTCATTCATTTCACACATGATTTATTATTTGTGAAAACCATATTTTAATCTAAATTGGTTTCCTTTCATTTTGAAATGTTAAGTAATACTTGGAACCTATTTTGAAAATATAGTGTGAGAGAAATTATTTACTTGAAAAATAAAAACTTGTTAATTGAATTCAAAAAGAATGAAAAACATTATTTTATTATGTCCTATTTTCAAACTAACATGTTTTGGATTTCTTATAACAGGAAAGGACATAGGGTGCTGTTTTATCATGGAATTCTTACTGAGAATATCGATGCTCATGCATACATTACTTTTCAGTTTCAGGTTTCTCTAGTTTTGGATTGCTCGTAGAGCGAGTGTTGTTTATGTTACGTGGTGACCCATGAGGTTACTCAAAGTATGTCTTGTTTCTTCATTTATTCCATTTTCCACTGACAGTTTGTTCAGTATATTTTCTTTTTTTACCTATTTGTTCAATTTATGATTATTAATTTGTCTTTTTTATGGGAAAAATAATTACAACTGGTTTATTTTGATTCCTGGCACTATTTTCCAGTGTGTGGGGATCTGGGATGCCCCTCATACCTTGCTGCAGACCAAGTCGGGCATCGATTGGATGATGAACCCATTTGGTTCATGAGAAAAAGTATATCATAGGGAGGTTAAGCCCTTGGGGTTATATTATGGTTTTTGAAGATTCGGGTTAGAAGGAGATTAGGACTGTCAATACTTGGGAGGTAGGTGCGGGAAGAGAATCACGAACTCTTTCTCGCACTACTACTCAAGTCACCAAGGGTAGTCCAGGATTTGTGTCTTCTGTCTTAGGTTGTTTTGGGATTGAGGGATGAAAGTGGAGGTGAATTGGTTTATGTTACGTCCTTACATGGGGTGGTGACCCATGTGGATCCCAAGTGCCTTGTTGATGAGAGAGGTTTTTCGTAGATCCCCCACCAATAAATTATTATTACCCAATAGTATACCATAGTGTCACAACCTAGGGTCGATCTCGAAGAGGCCACTCACAACGCACCGAATTTATATTATCACTGTTTATAACCTAACTAATATAAAACTTCAAATATAATAATATAAATGCGGGTTTGATTATGAAAATACATAAAATATAACATATATTAATAATAAAATTAAAAACAAAAAGGAAAGAAAGAAGACACAAAGAAGTTAGTGAAGAATCGTTGTCGTTATTGGGAGATCATGGTGATAAAATCATTATTCTTTAAAAATATTTATTATCAATACTTTACTCAATGTTGAGATCAACAATATTACTCAACACCTTCCTGTGAATTGTTATTATCCTACACTGACCCCTCACATTCAAGATAATACTCACTAACATCATCACCACAATACTACTCCACCCTGGATACAATATTATGATAATGGAGAGGAAAATTATAAAATAGGAAGAAGAAATCAATAGCAATGAAAGTGGGGTGAAAACTACACCAAAACCATTTTATTACTATTGAAATTTCCAAAATAAAATAAAGAGAAACATTTAAGCACAATGAACTCAAGGACCACTACTACCCCCTCGAACAACAACAAGAGTCAGTTCTCTATTTGCATAGAGATTAGAAGGATCATTATGGGGGAACACAAAATAGAAAATTAAAGAGAAGACAAATGCAAAAAAGAATAATAAATAAGATAAAATATAATTAAAATATAAAAAACTATTAAATATACCAAAATCTACCATTCCCACTTGAAAATGGCTATGTTGTAAGAGGTAGAAGAGATGACAATTTATAAAGAAAATGGATGAGAAAAATTGGCTCCCAATATGTCTACATGATTGATCTGAACTTTATACTAAATAAATAGAAAAATAATGGAATTTTTTCTTCATAACAGTTATTCCATATTTTTTCCTGTGTCAACCCTCAAAATTTTAGATTCAATGAAAACATGTGTAGAAAGTTGTTTTTGTTTTAGTCCTAATCATTTAATCTGGTCAGTTGACTTTCCATATTCCAATTTTCCAACTTTCCATGACATTATAACCTTTAAGAAAGCTGAATACCTCATATAATCCTCTATAAAAGTTTATCCCCGTCTTCTTTTATATCTTCATGCCGAATTTAAGCTTCATTGGAATGTACCACATGGAGATATAATCTCAATTGTAAAAGTGTCTAGATTTGTACAAAATTTTCAAGGCCCTATTGGTGAACTATATTTGGGCCTCCAAATGAATGATTGAGCATTCACTATAGAAGTATTAAATGGGACCTATGATGTATAAAAAACTAGAAAAAAGGAATTTCACAATTTCATTTATTTTGTAAAAAGTTATGGCCAAATTACATAATACAAATAAAATAATTAAATCCCAAAATTAGGCGATTTAGCAATTATTCTCAAAATTAATCTAAAAACTAACAATGTGACAATTTCCCATAAAATAACAATATGGTGGGATTTAAAACATTAAATTATAGTATAAAATATGTAAAAATTTTATCTTCATCAATCCCCCACACTTAACCATTGCACACCTGGGCAATCATCATATATTCAAATCATAATCCACACAACAATCAACCACGAGAAAACATCAATGATCATTTCCAAAGTATAATTCCATCATGTATACTATATTAAAAACAATTCACTCTCATATTAATTCCTCAAATTTATGTTTTTTAAGCCTCATAGATCCATCCATTTCCCAATCACAACTAACCTCATATTGAATTTTATGTCACTCTTCACTCAATAGAAATTAAATATAGAGTTGTGATCATACTTGGAAATCACATGTATCACTATATGATTTTGAAAATTCTCATTTAACCATAGCGTGAAACATGAAGATATTTTCAATAATGAGGTCTTTTCTAGGTGAATTCTGTGGCTTTGGGTTGGTGAGAAAATTATTTGAAATTTAAGGCCGAAAAGAGGAGGTTTTGACTCTTAAGTACAATGCATGAATATTTATGTAAAAACACAAGATGAACCTCACACAGATCCCCTTTAAAGTGTGAAACAAAAATACAAATCCCATTTTATTACATGGTACATGATCCAATAAGTGATTAAAATTAATTATATCATCCAAAATCTCCCGTTTTCTCATTTTTTTTAATGCTCCAGAAAGGCACACCTTTATTTTCATTCATTTTTTTCTTAGAGATTGAGCTGAAAAATGAATACAATGAATGGAATACAATCATGACCTTTATTTTAAAGAAGAACATGAGTCATAAAATAAGGTACAATAAAATATTCAAGCTCACTACTATTTTTTCATTTTTTTCATATTTTTTCTTGAAGGAGAACTGAATGAATGAAATAAAGCACAATGAAATATTGACTCAAGCTCAATTATCTCATTATCCACTAACCATAATATTGAAACAAAACTCACACCACCAAAAATTTAAACACATACCAAGAAAACACACACAAAAGGCCCTTCCCCCACACTCAAACTTGAAATATTCATTCAAATTTACCAAGAGTGCGGGTAGGTAATGAAAAATCGGCTTTTAATGTGGCTTAAACATATAAGGAAATTATAACGCATCTAAAGGATAATGAAGGATAGATGTAAGGGTGGGTCTAAAGATAAATATATGGATATCCAAATATATGCATCATTCATCTCAGAAACATTTCATGAAATCCAATGCTTCGAAAGAGAAAAATCACAAATTCTGGTTCTCACACAAAATCCAAGTTTCCCTCAAGAATGAGTGGGTATTACGAAAAATATTTCAAAGTGGTTCAGAATACCTCATAGAACTAGAAAATTATTTGAGTCAGTGTTTCATGGTCATGAATTTAAAAAATTGGTCAAAATCATAAAAATGCCTGAAAATACAATTCAAGGTAAAAGTTTTCAAATCAACAATCATTTTAAATCCATTTTTTTCAAAACTCAATTCAATTTTCTTAACATCAATTGATGTGTGAAAAATGATCAGAATTTATATTGAAACTCAATAATCCTAAAAATATAAAAAATAAAAAGGAAAATAACCCATGAACAAATAATAATTTTTACTCTCTCTCCACACATATATTTAACTTCCCCTCATTTTTGCATAATAAAAATAAATGTAAAGGTAGAAAAAAAGGAAAGAAAAGAAACAACTTGATATTATTTTCTAGTGTTAGCTTTGAGATAAGATCCTAGATACTAACACTTCTTCTTATAGATAATTATATAAAGAAATTAATAATAAAAATAAATAAAAATTTAGAGGTAGGAAAAATAATATAGAAAATGGTTTAGACCCCCATGTGGGTGATAGGATTTTACAGCCCCAATTTAGGAAATTGTAGCAGTTTAACACCAATCAGATAGTGGGTGTGGTTTCATTGAGATGAAACACCAGATGTGGCTTTTATTAGTGTCCATGAGAAGGCACCAATAATAATGAAACCTGATAGATATAATAAAATTCCCAACCCCTAAGAACAAATAAAGAGATAAATTAAGGTCTAGTGTGGGATGGAAAAGTCGATCGGGGTACTCCCTGATGACTTTTCTGATGTCCTAATCTATATGGTATGAAATTTTTTGAAGAGGAGGTAGTATAAACTAATTCTTCTCTATGTATTCTTGTTCCTATTTAACCACCACCACTTGGGTGTTTCGTTCCTTAACATAGAAGGTATTTTCCATTTGTGCTCTGTCAAAATTTTAGAAATGGACAAGTCTACAAATAGTTTAACCTCTATAAGATTAAAAAATGAAAAATCAATAAAGAAATATTACCTTTAAATTAAGTCATCATGGAAATTTATATCTTTGGGAAATTCCATTGGAAGCTCCATATCAATATGTATATCCTCTGTGTTATCTTCAAAAGCAAGAGAGAGGTAGAATGGTGCTTGATCTCCCACGTGTGCATCATCTATAAGGTATTCTTCTTTAACCTCCTCTATAAATGGTGTGGATATGTTTGAGGGTATTTCATTATTAATTTAATCGTTATATGGATCTTTAATTGAAAACTCTGGAAAAATAATCTTTGATTCCTCTTTTTCTTGAGCCTCCTTTTGAGCTGCCAATTCTTTCAAGAAAGATGAAATAAATAACATTTGATTCCTCAACTGTTCTATCATTTTGGCATTCTCGTCCAACTGAATCATCAGTGATACTTGTTTTATAACCTCAAAAATATTTTTATAAAGAAAATAATATGAAAAATTACCTTTAAATTATATCATTGAACCAATAAAATAAAGATATGCAACTAAGTTTAATTTTTTTGGTTTTTGAATTTTATGATCTTTTGGTTTTTTTTTTTGAAAAACAGTGTGAGTAAGCACTTTTCCTCCTTGGAAACAGTGCCAAATTGATGATAGTGGTTTGTAATAGATCCCTCACAAATAAATTATCATTTCCTAAGAGTGTACCATAGTGGCACAACCTAGGTTCAATCTTGAAGAGGCCACTCACAACACACCAAATTTCTATTGTCACTGTTTATAACCTAACTAATATAAAACTTCTTATATAATAATATAAATTGGGGTTTGATTCTGAAAATTCATAAAATATAATATATATTAATAATAAAATTAAAAACAAAAAGTAAATAAATAATACACAAATAATTTGGTGAATAATCATTGTCATTCTTGGGAGATCGTGGTGATAAAAACATTGTTCTTTAAAAAAAAATTATTATCAATACTCTAATCAATGTTGAGATCAACCCTATAACTCAACACCTTCTTGAGAATTGTTATTATTATTCACCAAACATCTGTATGAAAGATAATACTCGCTCACATCATCACCACAATGCTACTCCACCCTGGATACAATATTATGATGATGAAGAGGAAAATTTTAAAACGGGAAGAAGAAATCAATAACAATGAAAGTGGGGTGAAACCTACACCAAAAACATTTTATTACTATTAAATCTTCTATAATAAAATAAATAGAAACATTTAATAACAATGAACTCAAGTACCACCACTCCCCCCTCTAACAACAATGATAGTTAGTTCTCCATTTGCATAGAGATTAGAAGGATCATTGTGGGGGAACACAAAATAGAAAATGAAAGAGAAGAAAAATGCATTGAAGAAGAAGAATAACTAAGATAAAATATAACTAAAATATAACATACTATTACAGATATCAAACCCCACCATGCCCCCTTTAAAAAGGATATGTTTTAAGAGGTATAATAGATGACCATTTATAGAGAAAATGGATGAGAAAAATTGGCTCCCAATCTGTCCCCATGATTGATCCGCACATTATCCTAATTAAATGGATGAATCCGGGAATGGTTCCTTCATAAAAGTTGTTCCATTTTTTGTCCCTCTTAAAACCTCAAAGTTTCATATTTTATTAAGACGTGTGTAGAATGTTATTTCTGTTTTAGTCTGAAATATTTAATCTGGTCATTTGACTTTCCATATTCCACTTTTCCAACTTTCTATGCCATTAAGACCTTTAATAAATCTGAATACCACATGGAATCCTCTATAAAAATTTATCCCCATCTTATTTTCTATATCCATGCCAAATATAAGCTTCATTTGACCGTCCCACATGGATATATAATCTCAATTGTAAAAGTGTCCAGATTTGTATACAGTTTTTGATGCCCTATTTGTGAGCTATATTTGAGCCTCCAAATGAATGATTGAGCTTTCAATACATAAGTATTAAATGGGCCCCATGATTTATGGAAACCAAAAAAAGTAATTTCACAATTTAATTTAGTTTAGAAAATTTTATTTCCAAATTACATAATACAAATAAAATAATTAAATCCTAAAAATTAGGGTATTTAGCAATTATGCTCAAAATTCATCTAAAAACTAACAATGCTATAATTTCCCATAAAATAACACTATGGTGGGTTTTAAAACATTTAATTAGAGTATAAAATATGTAAAATTTTTGTCTTCATCACTAGTTCAAGTTCCACTTAGTGTCATTCCTTACTTGGGGCATGGATTACCACCATGACGCCCGGTTATGCATAGACACTAGTTCTTCATTCTGATAGTCTATTATTGTATTTGTGTTGTTTTAATTTCAGTTTCTATGAGTGTGTGTTGAATTTTAAATAGTAATTTTAAAGTAAAAATATTTTTGGAATGGGAGGGATTTCCTCAATGATTTTAAATGGGTAAAGTGGGTTTTTAAAGAGGAAGCGTTTAAATTTGAAATTTTTTTATGTGTTTGGATTTGATAATAAAAGGAGATGCTTGGACCTTTAAATTCTTTATAGAGGGTCACATGTGTATGGGTATGTACAGAGAGTGCATGTGGGAAAATTTTCATTGATGATGTAATTGATATTCAATGAATTCACATGTGACGGTTCATAAGATACCATAGGTGAGTTTTAAAATTTAAAGGGGAATAATGGTTTTGAAAAGGAAAAATGATTTTTTGGGAGCTAGATTTGGTTAAAAAGGAGTGTTACATTATTTATAAAGTGGCATGAAAATTAGGATATTTTGGAAATCAATATGAAATGGTATATGTGAAAGGGTGTTTTTGGTTGTGTATGAGTTTGTTTGGAGTCCGAGTCAGTTTTTTTGAGCTCGAGGTGTATCTATTTATTGTGTTTTGGGATTTATGCCAGTTTTAGGTTGTGTTTTCGTTTTGTTTAGGATGTTTAACCTAGTATTTTCCCAAATATTTCTAATTATTCATTCCCTAATTCCTAGTTATTTTTATGTGTTTCTTATTTATCCATTCAATTAAGGTCTATTAGCGACAAATATGTGGTTCATGGAGATAGAGTGTGCCTTTGGGTTGTGGGGAACTATCAATGGTTTTAAGGTTTTTACCATATCCAGTTTATTTTAGGTTCTAGTTCTGGACTAGAAAATATGGGATGACTCACCGTAATTAAAGCTTGGGGTGTGGTTAATGGTGTTCGGATCTCAAGAAGGTTCTCCTTGTGGAAGGGAATGTGTGAAAAAGGAACTTGTCTGCAAGAACCTATCCTAGCTCTCTCTAACATCTACTTCATTAGACAATCTTTTGATGTGTTGTTGGTATGATCGGTTCGAGAATTCTAATCCATCATATCACATCCTACTTAATTTCTTCTATCATTATGGCATTTCGGGTCACCGGGGGATGCTAGTGCCTGACTGTGAGATAGGAGATGCTTCATCCATTAGGGCCCCAACCACAGGTCTTGGGGTGAAGCTTTCACATAGTCCAGAGTTGCTGAGGGGCATGTGGAACCTTAGTCTAGGGTATTTTTTCATCATTGGGATGGAAATATCCAGAGTTTTTTTTGTTCTATTCATGTCACCATTTTAAGTTCATTCTTGTTTTGGTGGAGTGATGTGTTTATTCTACCATAACCCATGTGGCTTTAACTACTCTAAATGGGGATTTAAAATAATTTTTATTCATTGAGGGGTGTTGGGTCCATGAATGTATAAACCTGTTCTAGTTTTGGGTTTATTTTTAGCTGGGTTCGGTAGGGTAATGTTTGGTTTCATGAAATTAATGGTCGGTGTTTCAGCGACCCTTTCTTAGTTCAGGTGCCTCTCTATGGGATTTTACATTGGTGTATTATTGTTTTGAAGTGGATTCCTTCATCCTAGTGTCCTAGTGTTCCGATTTTCCCCATAATGGTTTTAATCATGGTGGTGGAGTTGTTCCATTAGCATTATTAATATTGATTGAGTTTAGTCTAGGAATTCCCAAGTCTCCGGTTGTGGTGAGTATTTTTATTTGGTTGTTGTTGGAGGTGTTGAGTTAATTTTACATCCTCAGGTTTTTGGGTATTTTCAAAGTAAGATTTTCATTTAAAAATTTGGCATGTTTTTCTGTCCATGTGGAGAATTTGATTGAGTTTGTTTTGGGAGTTCCCGTATTACCCCCCCCCCCCTGGGTGCTGTGTTTGGGATTCAAGGTTTCCATGCTACTGTAATTCTTATGGTAGGGATAACCCCCTCATATTCTCCCCTCATTCCCCTTTTTTTCTTCTTAAATTTGTTCGATGTGATGTTTGTTGTGAATGGTCACCACGAAACTCTCAGTTTCCTTTTGTTCTGTCTGGGAATAGACTCGAGTTGTGTTAATGGATGGCTTGGTGACTTTCTGGGGGAATAATGTTTCTATGGTGGGGATAATTGTCACACCATGTCCTATAATGATATTTTATTTTATTCTTCTCACGGTCTCTCATCATTTGGTGAAATTTGTGTTTGGGTCCCGGTTTGAAATTTTTGAAGTTTAATAATTTTTTGTGGGTTTTAGACCGGTGCTCGGGCACCCCATAGTTGGAGATAACCCTACGGTTAGCTCGGGTGCCCTTGTGATTCCCCACTAATTAAAATATTAAAAAAAATTGAGAGTAAAATGAGGAAAATATTTAAAACATAATAATAATGATAATAATATTATGTAGATAGTAATAATAATATTATTAAAAGTGATTAATAATATTATTATCACTAAAATTGTTATAAATATAATTATTTTTAAAGTGATATTAATATTATCATGTTTTGAAATGAAATTCAAAAATTAATTATTATTATCATTCTTGTAATAGTTATAATTATTATTATAAAAAATTATTGAAACCCTGGGGGGTCGCATCCCCCCTTCTCCATGCGCGCCACACATCCCCCTCCTATGTGTTCCTTGTGAGTCATAGCCCCCCATCCCACTCCAGCAAGATTATCCTTGCTCCGACACGTCCCCGGTGGCCTAACCTACTCCCTACCCTTCATCGCATTGAATCTCCCACTCCTACCCTAGTACACTCCGTCTTCTGGTCATCCCCCTCTCTTTGGAAAGTGCCCCTCCTCCGACTATGTTGACTGATGCTCCTCCTCCCTCTTGATGGATAGACATGCACCGCCCCTACCTCCCTCGCATCACCCGCATACCCCCTATGACCCATGAACCCCCCCCCCCCCCCCCCGACCACACAACCCTCCCCTCACTCTAATCTCCCTTTTCCAGTCATATTTTTTCATCGAGGCTCACCTCTGACAACCCCATCTTTCTCGATTGGCTTCATGCCCCCTCATCGAAGGTACGTTCTATCTCAATTGGTTGTTTCCTCTATTTTCTATATTAGAGGTCAAGGTTTTAGGTTGTGGTTGTTCCTATTTTGATGCAATTGACTCAGTACATTTTTTAGGGTATAATTATGTCGATTGAGTTGTGGTTGGCATGCGATTGATTTTTATGCACCTATATTGTGAAGTCTTCCTACACCAAGTTAGGCGGATCTATGTCCTAAAATTCATAGATGATTTAATTTGTTTATTTAATTAATTTTTTCATGGCCTTTGATTAAATGTTTTGATGCGAATTTTTTTTAAGGGATTTTAATTTGCATTTGATCTATTTTGTATCATGTGTATATGTAATGGAGTGTCTTAATTATGGAAACCCATGTTTAGTCTTTTATTAGTGTTTTATTATGTTGTGCAAGGGCTGCGAATTCTGTTCTGAGATGTTATTGGTGCGTGTTTAGCCTTAGAAGAGGATTTTGGGAGGGATTTTTTGTTCAAAGTCTTGTGAAACCACTTGGATTTGTTTCAAAAAAATTATAGTGGTTTATTAAATCATATAATGCGTGTGAAACATGATTGTATATTGTTTTGGTGTGCATGTGTATTCAAAAGTGGGTTTGAGTTTTCAAATGGGGGTATTTGTGTGCGCATGCCCAGCTGTGAAACTCTTTTAAAGTGTTCAATAAATTTTTTGAGTAGTGAGAAATGTGTTTTTGTGGGTACTTGAGGAGAATGTGTGTCAAAAAAGGTTTTTATGGGAAATGTACCACTTTTAGCATGTTACCCTTGTTTTGAATTTCTCAATATGTATTGTAAATTCTTTTAAGAGATGGACATTATATTCTAACGTCACTTTTCTGTACATTTGATTTTAAAGTGGTTTTCCCTATATGAAATTGAGTGTGTTATTAGTAAAAATCAATGAGGTGTTATTTTGAAATGTTTTATAGGTTGTTTAAGTGTTTAATTGTTTTATTAAATTATATTTGTAGCGCATGGTCCCTGCTTTGTGGTTTAGAGTCGTCGGGTCTAAGGCAACTCACCTGTGTGTGCATAGGAATGTATATATATATATATATATATATATATATGGGTTCCCCCATTACATTTATAGTTATCCATGGTAGTGAATATACAAGTATGGGGCTAGGTGTGCCCATGTATATATATGAAAATGAATATGTAGGTGAGTGACGACTAGTATATGCATATATGCATATGTTTAAGGATCCCCTTGCACATGTTTATGGACATTCAAGTGTGTGAATAAGATATATGTGTCCTTATATGTATGTAAAAGTGAATATGCCTAGTGGGGGAGCATCAACTTCTGGCTAACAAGCACCATGAGTTGAATGATCGGTTTGGTTCCACCCTGTGGTAGGTCCTTTATGCCTATGCCTTTTATTTGAATTCAATAATTTATTTTTTTTAAATATTTTTTATATTTATGATATATAAATATGATATAAAATATGTTTTCCGTTGCAAGAAATTATTATTCCTTTACTTTTGAAAATTGAAATGTATTTCTAATATCCATCAGTCTTAAGTGAATTTTCATGAAAAGTGATTTCCAAAGTGGTTTTGAATTGGTAATGAATATTCACAAAGGCCTTTGGACTTTCGGCCAGTTAGTTATAAAAAGTGTTCTTTGAATGTAATTAAGATCATTTGGAACCTTAATAAGTGTTTATGAAAAAGAAAAACCTCTCTTGTGGAATTCTCCCTTGTTTTAAGAAATGATATGTGTGTTGAATGTGTGATTTCCGATATGTGCCTAGTAAAGTGGCTTGTGTATTATTGTATGATGGAAAAGGGGGGAAGCACTCTCAAGGAGAGAGACTAGTGGTGAGAGGTTGAATATTTTTTTATATAAATAAAATGATATGTATATATATGTTTTCTGGATAAAAACTCACCACCTCTTCAAATGGAGCACAATAGGAAACCTAGGTATCTATGTGGCAGGACTAGGACTAGTACACTAGAAGATATAGTAGTGGTTCATCCTAGTTTTGTATAGCAGGATTGACACTATAACCCTAAATAATTTTTTTTGATGATTGGAGGGCACTTGGTTATGAGTCTATTCCCTTATTGTGGATCATGCATGAGAACATATATCATTGGGGTTCTTATGACACATTTAACTAAGGTATGAGGATCCTATATCCCCAACTAACACTAACTACTTAGGGATTTACCATGGTTCTTGTGATGTGATTCCAATTTCAGTCGTTTCATACTTGATGTCTTGTTTGTAAAAACCATATTTTAATCTAAATTAGTTTCCATTAATTTTGAAATGTTAATGCATGGTTGGAAACTATTTTGAAAAATTTGTGGGAGTGAAATGCTTTACCTAAAAATGAAAACTTGTAACTTGAATTTTAAAATAATGAAAATCGTTATTTTGTTATATCCTATTTTCAAACTAGCATCTTTCAGATTTCTTATAAAAGGCAAGGGAATAGGGTGTTTTTGTATCATGGAATTCCTACTGAGCATGTTGGAGCTCACACGTACTTTATATTTCCATTTCAGGTTCCTCTTGTTTTGGATTGCTCAAGGAGCGAGTGTAGTTTATATTCTGTGGTGACCCATGAGGTCACCAGAGGTATGGATTATTACTTCGTTTATTCCTCTTTCTGATGCAAATTTTTTCAGTTTATTTTATTTAATTTAATTTTTTGTTTAGTTTATGATTAGTTATCTATCTTTTTTATGGGAAAAATCATTCCCAACAGGTTTATTTTGATTCCTGATACTAGTTTCAGCTCGTGGGGATTGGGAACGCCTATCGACCCTTACCATGGATCGGGTCATGCATCGATTGGATGATGACATTATTTGGTTCCTGACACACTTAACATACAGAAAAGTTATGTCATGCCTATGGTAAACCTTACACCAGAGACCTAATGGAGGTCCAAAATATTTCATATGATGCACCATTAAAAAGATATTTTAATTTTATTAAAAAATAATAAAATTATTGTTAAACGAATTACACTCGGATGCATTATTAACAAATGTATGATGCATACAAATTTTATGTCTCGACTAGGGTAAAACCTATATCATGGACCTAACAGTTTCCCCATATTTCTTATATAATAAAAAATTTTGGTTATATATCAATTTTTGGTAAAAAATATTATAAAAATATCAAATAAATTTCTCTCATTTGCGATGTTACCAAATACCTTATGAACATGATAGTTATTTTGTGCCTAGGGTAAACCTTGAATACTAAACATAATAGTGGTCTCATATTTCTCATATGATACACCATTCAATAGATAATTTAGGTTTTTATTAAATTATTATAAAAATATGAAATGAAATACCCTTGCATGCGTTGTTATCAAACAACAGACACACACAAATGTTTTTCTATACCAATGGTAAACCTGAAATCTTGGATATAACAGTGGTCTCATATTTCCCTATATGAGGCAATATTCTGATAATATTTCATTATTTTGTGAAAATATCATGAGGGTGAGATAATATCTTAAATTTTTTATTCTATCTACATCGAACCTTTACAATCCCAAGAATATCATTCTAACTCAATGCCTATCTCTGAAAGTATTCTATTCAATATTCCAAGGTCATAAAATATAATATTAGTTCATGATTAGTCTTAATGAGTAATAATTATTATTATTATTTAGGTTGTTTCTAGATAAATATGAACCCAAGATGTGGAAACCAGTTTCTAGTAGGAGACATTTATTGGAATAATCATCACAAAAATCCCATTGGTTATGGTTTAAATCATATCTATATTACGGGAGTTGAAAATTTTATATCAATTACATGGTAAAATTTATAATTTTTTTGATGGATTAATTAAATTTACATGCAATAAATGTGATTTTAGATATTCTAAATGATTAAAAATGATGGAACTAAGCTATAAAATTTTTATTTTTAGAAAAAAAAATTGGCATCAACTTGGTGGAAAAAATTGGTTAGAAAATAAAATTTTCTTTCTTTTGGGTCTATAATTCTAGAATTTAGTACATATGGCTATTATCCCATCTATTCAAAAATAAACTAATCATAATGATATTCCTATTCCTGAATCTTATCATTATGATTTTTTTTTATTTTTTAAAATCTATTGAGGGGGCCTCATATGGGGGAATCCATATGAGAGAACATGAATTTGTTACAAAATTTATTGTTATTAAAATGATATTTGGAATTTCAAATAGTTTCTTTGATTAAATATTATCTTTTTTAAGTCATTTTTTCCAAACTAAAATCATTTAAAACAATTTTCTATGAAAGTTAGAGTTTGGGACACAATTTGGTTCTTAATTATTTGAATATTTAGTCATGTATAAATGGATAAAACATATATTATAGTGATTCTAAATCCTTAGTTAATTTTCCAACATATAGAGAAACGAGGTATAAAGAGGCACAATAAAAAATTTCTATATTTATTGTGAAACAGTTCATGTATTTTTTCAGTAACACCTCATTTAAAATGGTTATTTATCTTTCACAACACAATTTTATTGATTTCATGGAATAAATTAAATATTTCCTTTAGTAAATTCTTAAACCATCCAAGTGATGGTGATTCATAGAAACTCTTTGATCTGATACATCATTGTTTTTTTTCAACACCTATTAACGTACGTTTGGTGTAACACCCTAATATTATAAAGGAGGAAGATTATGTTCAATAGCATATATGACATGAAACAACAAGATTATAAGAGAAGGTAACACCTTGA
This sequence comes from Viscum album, assembly GCA_963277665.1. Classification (NCBI taxonomy): domain Eukaryota; kingdom Viridiplantae; phylum Streptophyta; class Magnoliopsida; order Santalales; family Viscaceae; genus Viscum; species Viscum album. Next base: position 911,910,099 of record OY728164.1, on the reverse strand, counting down.
GACTTTAAGATATATCTCTTTTTTAATAAATTCAATCTCTTCAACAGATTGTGATGCACGCAACACCTAGTTTAAACTAAACATGATGCACTTAAAATATTATTATTTACACGTTCTAATTATAAAAAAGTAATTATGATAGTGGGTATGAATTGGAATAAATATATTATAAAAATAATATTAATTACAAATGTATAAAATAAATTCAGCGGTTATCTATTAATTATAAAAAAAATAAGAACCACATGAATGAAAAAGAAATGTTTTCTGAAAAAATGTTATTTTTCTAAAAAGAGGTTTAGTTGGGATATGAATAATTAATTTTAAATTAATTTTTAAAACTATTATAAAATTTATTTGATAAGGAAATATTAATTTTTTAAATCAAAATGTTGATATTAAATTATCATGAATGTTTGGGATTTTTTCAAAAAATATTACATTTTCAGTTAACAGCCAAAATACCAATTTCTATAAAATTCTCATTTTGTTTTAAATTTAGACCCATTATTATTTAAATTTGATTTAAAATTAACATAAGTATTATTTTTTATATTAAATCAAAAAAAGTAAATTTAAATAATCTTTATACTAGTTTTTTGTATAAGCTTATTTTTTGTCTTTTAAACACCTTTTTCAAAGAACTTTTTTAAATTTTATAATTTTTATCATTTTTAAATAATTAAAATAAACCCTAATAAGAAATTATTTAAATAAAATTTATAGATTATATATCTATAATTCTTAATTAAAATTCATTTAATTTTGATTACTTTTCATATAGTTAATTTGAGATCATATTTTCTTTAAAAAATGATTTCTTTGAAAACACATTCTTTGACATGTTTATGAGTTTAATTTAAAATTAAATCCTACATTGTTGTGTTATTTTTTAAAAAAAATTATTAAATATTTTGAAGCATCATAATTTATACTATATAATAAGTTCAATTTAATTTTTGACCATTATGAATAGTGAAAACTGTAAAATTTATTTTGAGTGGTTAAGGTAAATATAGGTTTACCAAGTGTTAAATTAAATAGATAAGTGTTTAATAAAACCCAATACTTGGATAATTCCTATTTTATAGTAATATTTTTCCATATATATTATATTCTTAGATAATGGCCCTTTTTAAGCCTTAGAGAATGATTAAAACATTAGAGGAATTATTTTCAAAAATTCTAATTGTTTCCTCTCGCCAAATTATAAAAGGCCCCCACTATCCTCTAATTTAAACACATAAAAACCCAATTTTTTCAATAAATAATTACCAAAAACACTTACATAATTCCCTACCCTCATCATAGAAGCATTGGTTTGGTCAGAATGCCAACCTAGGAAGGATTTCAGGGCAAACCAAAAGATGTTTTTGGATGAATAGGTAACATCCTTAACCAAAGATATTGTTTTATTTCTTCATAAACATCCTTAAAAAATTATTAAACCATGATTATACCATAAAATAATCTCCTCTTATATCATATGGTAAATGAAATTGGTGATCGTGTGTACAGTAGACTATAACCTCAAGAACTAACATAATTCATTTTCCACCATTACTTCTCACTGCTAGAAATAACAACGTATTTAATTTTTATATATTTTATTTATGATATAATTATACCCATATCAAATATAACATTTTACATTCCATCCTGTATAGAATAAAATAATGTCACTTATGTGTACGGTGAACTACCACCTTATGAAGCATTGTGATTCTTTTTTCACATATGTCTTACATGGAAGATAAACATGATAGGTTTAATTAGTATATGTGTAACTCCCCGACCCCAGTTACCCAGAGTTGGTGCATTATTAAATAACATTGGCATGATCACAAGAAAGATCAAGTCTCGAAAGACCGATTAGTTTTGTAGCCTTAGAAACACTAGATACATTCATAAAGTTTTACATTACATAAAAAAACATATTCTCTTCATATCCCCTCATACAGTCCCTGTAGGTCATTCATAAATTACTTCTTCATAATCCTGGGAAAAATAAAAAAATTGAAAGGGGTGAGCTCAGATTCTCAGTAAGGATAACATTATAGCAGAAGCTTTCATAGATAATCATAAACACTTAAGGCAATTTATAACTAAAACAAAAGCCTTTTAAACTTGAACTTTAGCATAAAATGGAAAAGATAAAATGAAATAATTCAATTTACTTATTCACATGGATATTCTTCTTGTCGAATGATCACATGCAATATCAATAACCACTTTCATAATGATGGAATTCGTAATGCCAGACTATCATAACCACATAGCCAAGGCCTCGTGCCAAGACTACAAATAAGATTTTTCCAAGGCCTTGTGCCAAGATAGTAGTTTGTCTCATGAGACCTACCGATGCATCGAGGAGCTATTGTGGGATCCACCTGTCACTTATTAAGTCCAATTCATTCCTCATATAAACAGGTTTAAACATAACATAAACATTCATATTAAAACTAGCATACGAAATATCAATACTTTAACCACAAACCATGAATGGTATAAAAATAGCACATCCACAGTCAAAAATAACTCATTAGATACAATATGGAAGATTTTATTGTATCACAATAACCTCAATCAAGAATAATGAAGGATGTTGACATAGATGAAAATAATCATCAAAACTATTTGAGAGAAATATCCCCCTTTTCTTGAAATCATTTAAAAGTCAAACTATTTGTCAAGAAGCCATTTAAAAATAGATTTTTGAATCAAAGTGTCCCATACCACTTTGAAACTTTTAAAAGGAGTTTTAATTTTAAAACTTTAATGTCCATATAAATAAATCATTAAAACCATTTTTTAAAACATGGACATTAATGAGAAATATTTAGAAGAATAAGTCTTTAAAACATTTAAAAAAATGGTATTTTAGTTAGAGTTTCTAACCAAAAGAGAGACACTTAAATACAAATAATTGAGGTAATCAAAACATTTTAATATCATTAGAATAAAGTAATTCATGATATACTATGTCAAAGTACATTATATACACCACATAAAAGTGATTTGGTGTATAACAACAAAGAAGTCTCAATGGAATTTAAATTGAGATGAAATCTCTCATAAAGGTCATATCCTTAGGTTAAGGATAAATAAACGACATAATTATGTGTGACAAATATAAATACACTAAATATGATTGGATATTCAGTGTAAAAAAATCAAAGGACATTCACACATATTCTTATAAAAACAACACCAATGAATTGGATGTTTATCTCAACAACTCAAGATTGAGTAAGAATTACTCTTATCAAGTTCATACCAATGAATTGAGAATTTATCAATGGGGTGATAATATGTATGAAAAGTATATCCATAGAAAGGGGAGTGTAAATTATGACATAATCAAATGAATAGTGATTCCACACATAATCTTGGAGTAAAATAATTAATGAAGTATGCGTAAAGCCGAATGAGTGGAAATTGAAATTTCAAATTCCCTTATCGATTTGGTAACTTATGAAACATGAACCCATGAAATAAGGATAATACAATGATGATGTAAATATCAATAAATTAAAGTATATTACACAATGAATACAATCATGGGTAGTACACACACCACATGCAATAAATAAGTGGTGAACAATGGAAATCTCACGGAATTAAAAGTGAGATAAGAAACCCCTTACCTTGTACTTTTCCTTGGTTGGGGGTAGGTTAAACTCCTGTATAATGTTGAAACAATTTTTATTAAATTATTCATGAATCATATACATTAATATGATATCATATATTATCTTTTAACATTGCTTTGTTAATAATATCTTAGAATTATCGTCGTTTCAGGTGTTAACTTACTCGTTTTCTTTTATATGTTTTGTTACGTAAGCCATGTTAGTCATGGATAGGTTGTATATTATTCATATCTAGAATTATATAAAGTTCTTAAACATTATTTTTAAATCATCAAATGATTATTATACTTGAATGGATATGATGGAGAATGAATCTCATCGCATTCGTGGAGACGGTAGTCTGTACGTACGCACGAGCGACAATATCATTCTTTTGATATTAAAATAATATATAATTGGATGGTATATCATATATACAGAATAATTATAATGTTATATTTATTATTTAAATGAGTTACACATCATTATTATACCCACCAAAATAATAATATATTGAATAACAATTACACCACGACGTGAAGACGGTAAGCCGTACGTACGCACGTATGGTGACATGTTATTCAAAGGGTGGATAGAATACTGAATATGGTTGTACCATATTTATAATAACATCACAGTATATATAAGATACTGGAGTTATTATTTTATAATGGTAATAACAAATAAAGAAGAAGTGGAAGAAGAAAGGAACTTGAAAAGGGGTGGTGAAAACATTACCTCTTCTTCGGGGTTTTCCATTTGATTTGATCAAAAGGGATCCTTAGGTTGGATTTCTGATCAAACTAAGGCCTCTAGGTTGTAGTGAGGGACGTTTAGAGAGTATTTGAGAAGGTTTTGGCAGAACCAAAAGGCTTTGAAGGTGTGAAGAAATGAGAAAGAGGAGTTCCCTTTTATAAGAGGGGTGAGGGGCACCTTTGGAAAAGCTAGAAATATTAATTTATAATAAATTCATATTCGGTTTCTAATGGCTCAAAAAGTTTATTATTAAAAGGTTAAGGTGGTGATAGGTCTAAAACCACTCAACCAATATAATTTAGACAGGTTTGGGTCATTATATTAACCTTATATTTAAGTATTAACTCTTAGTTAATTAGTTTCACTTTTACAATGTCTCTTTGTATTTTTATATTATATGGTTAATAAACTTACCATAAACATCCAAGAGACCCCCAAGTGGTCCATTAATGATAAAAATATAATGATATAAGTCTATTGGCCGAACCCTAGATTTTTAGGAATTTAATATCAATTAATAATATAATATGTTTTTAAAATCTCTTTTATGTCAATTTTGACACTATTCAATAGTTGATTTTTTTGAAACACATAACAGAATTATTACTTAAAAAAAGTTAATTAAATAAATAATAATATGTCATATTAACCTATAAAATTAGTTTAATTCAATAAAAGTCTAAAATTATATTTATTTGGGTATTTATAATATCAATTATTCTAATTTTTAACTATTATGGTAATTACTGCATCACCATTGTGTCATAAATAAATTAAATTATTCAATGTCTAAAAATTATAAATAAAATATCATTATGTATGAAATAGTTTTATCTTTCTAATGAATATTTATAGTCTAAAATCCAACATATATAACCCTATGTAACAATTTTTTTTCTAAAAGATATATGCTCGTGTCATATTTGTATTCATTTTAACTTAATTAAAATAAAGTGTCCCTATCACTTACAAGTGGATCCATGGGGTCCAAAAATAGACCAAAAGATGCCCATGGTCGACCATGTATCAAAAAATAGGGTTATGACATGTTTTAGGGTAATTTTTTATTATTATAATATTATTTTTTAACCCTTGTTTTCCGGATTTACCCTTTAACCATGGTAAATAAAATATTTACCGAAGTAATTATCCAAAATGTCTAAAAATAAAAGTTACTTATTTACACAGTTTGAACATCCTGATTCCAAATATGGAATCCATTTTTCCAAATTCAAAACATAGAAGTGGCAGAAATTAATTTAAAATTAATTCGCGTTGTTAAAACAAAAAGCATGTTTTTAAGAGATAATAACTATCAAAAGATTGACACTTGTTTATGTATGGTTTAAATGTGAAATTAAGTTCAATGACCCACATTGTATTACATGGTAAAAATATATTTTAAATATAATTTAAAACCACTCAAATTCATAATTTATCACTATTAATTATTTTGATTAAAAAAAGTTGTTTTTAATTAAAATTTGGTAATTTTCACTATTCATCAAAATATAAAAGTTATCCAAAAAGTACCAAAATTTCACCCTAGTGTAATTTAGTTATTAAAAATCCAAAAATGAAGTCTATTTCACCAAATTAAAAACATCAATGTTGCATTTGAAAATTAATTCCCGCTTTCGAAACCAAAAGGCGTATTTTTTAGAAATAATAACTATCAAAATTTTGACACTTGTTTATGTCCAATTTCAAGGTTAAATTACTTAAAATGACCATAATTGGATTAAATAGTAAAAATATAATCTATTTATACTTCAAAACCATTAAAATGTATAATTTAACAATATAAATTATTTTGATTAAAAAAGTTGTTTTCAGTTAAAATTTAATAATTTTTCACTATTCACCCAAATATGAAAGTTATCAGAAAGACACCAAAACATTATTGATACTAAATCCTTATGTCCCAATTCTAAAGAAGAATTTATTTTTGTCAAATTGAATATGTAAAAGTTTCAAATATTGGTTTTAAAAATGTTGCGCCATTAAAAGGTGGTAAAATTTTATTTTTTGAAAAAATACATCTTTTATCTGAAAAAATGAATTTGTTTATAAATCATGTCTTAGAAACACATAATATTGATTAAAATTATAAGGATAATATAATATTTTAAATTTATTTAATACTATTCATAACCTCTTTTGAACGGCTAGTTTGGTAAGTCGTGGTGTACTTGAACTCAGTGTTGCGTACAACACACGCTATTGTATTATTCAAAGAGAAGTGTACCATGGAAGATTGGGGTGTTACAATATGTGTTATATATGAAATTATATTGATTCTTTAAAATTAATATAAAATATACCCCCTTATCATTTCACCCATTAAAGAAATGATAACATCAGTCGTGTGTACGTATGACCTACCCTCTCCACAAAGCGATGTGATTCATTCTCTATGTTTATAATTAAATAATTATTATAAATATATATTTAATGAAAAAATATATTTATAAAATAAATATAATTCTGGATAATATGTAACATCATACTACATTCAATATCCAATACATTCTCGACAAAATGCACCACAGAAAACAAGGCAATTACCCCTGAAACAATAGTGATAATGTAAGATTATTAAAGAATGGGAATAAAATATTATTAATGGATCATATATGATATTATACATAATAATATTATTTTTATATAAGTTAATAAAACATTTAAACCCACTATATAACAGGTTAAAGAGTTCTCAACTAAAGGGAAGCATAATGTAATGGGTTTCTTGACTCAATTACCATTCCTTAGGTTATATGTCTAGTTGATTGATTATATTATAAAAATATTATGTGTGAAACAAGATTTTATTTCTTTAATATTGTATTTACGATTTTATTTTTAGGTATTTAAATTTTTTACATATAATCACGTCATTGATTAACTCTTACTTGAATGATGCAAACTTTTCATAGAGACACATGTTCTTTTACACATCAAATCTCTTTAAAATAGTGTATATAATTACCCATTACATACTATATCACAAACACTTCCTAATTGATGATATTTTATGTTAATATTTATCTAATTCATTTATTTTAATGAATGATTCAATATACCAAAGCGGTAAGGGTTTATGTTTCAATCACATTTTAATCGGGAATGTGTATGCTTTAATATACATTTCTAGAAATAATTTTATCGTTTCAAAATAAAACCATTAAATTTTATTCCCATAGCACCATTCATGAAATTTTCATGTATTAATACAATTTTCCTCTCTTAGGTACTTAAAATTACAAAGAAAATTTTGTTAGGAAAATCTAACTTCATTTCCCTCTTCATTCGATAATCCCTTGCCATCCAAATTAAAGTTTTATAAAAAATGTTCTCAAAAAAATTTTAATATGATTGTTTAAAGTAATTTTCACACTTAATTTTTATTTTTATTTTTTAACAGTAATCTTCTTTTATTCTTTTGAACAAGGTCAATTTTGTATTTTTATACAAAAATGTGAAAGGAATTATTATTTTTTATGTATTATGCAGGAATGGTGGTATTCCTCTATCATGAAGAGTCAATGTTTTAAATCTAACTTTTTATGTTTCAAAAGTTATTTTAAAAAAAATTCCATATTGTTTTAAAAAAATTAGATTTTAAATAAGTATTTTCAAAATATAAATGATGTTTTCCTCAAGAAGTATTCATAGTGATATTTCAAATTATTTTATATCTAAGATGACAACCTTTGATGTTACTCAAAGTGACAAGTATGTTTTCCTCAAGAATTAATATAATATTTTAAAAGTATATTATTCATTGATAAAAGTCCTTGATGTATTGGATTTCTTCAAAATTATGTATATATATCTATCGTATATATACCTAGTTAATTCTCCCTTCCATTTACAAGGTAATGCATGCCTTATGATTATTTCTCATATTACTTCATTATTAAATTCCATTTTATTATGATATGAAGAATGATTTTGACACAAATTTTCTATCTATGGGAACATTTTAAGTTATGCATTATGATTGATTTCCATTATTTCCCACACATAGATCATGTACATTTTATGATGGGTGGAACAATATAGTGCTCTAATGCATTGAGTAAATCTTTAGTCTCATGAGAAGAGATATATGGGATTATGGAGTTAACCTAATCCATTGTGGGGTTTTTTTACCAAGTGATTTATTCTATGTAGTTATCCTTGAATTATATATATGACATTTTTTATGTTTATATGATATTTTCTATTCTACCAAGATATATTGATTCCATATTATTTATGTTATTATTCTTTGTGCTTACTCTTGAGAATTATTGTTATGATATTATATTATACTTTTTACACATTCATTATATTTCTTTATTATGTTCATTCCATTAATGGGGTTTTTTATAACCCTTTTGTATATGTATTCCACAGGTTATCCCATGAAATCTAGGAGGTTGAAAGGTTTTAGGTTCTCATTATTTATAATAAAATAAAAAACAATATTTTTTTGTCTTACATTGATGTTTTATAGACCTAGTATTAAAAAGTCACTAGAATTTTATGAAATGTTTGATTTATTAATGTATGTTTATGTTTAAAAATCATGTAATAATATGATAAAAATTACTGGGTCCTCATAGTTGGTGTAAGAGAAAATGTTTTTTTCTTTCCAAACTAGGATTTGAAGAATATATTGAGAACCCTAGGGATATTTATAAGGAAAATACTATGTATAGAATAATATCTAGGTATCCTGGTGAAGTATAAAACATGGGGTTTCTAAGTAATTAAGTCCCTGTATGGATACTATAAGTGGATTTGTTAATGGAACAGATGTACCTAGGGGTAATAAATCTAAAAATGGAATTTGGGCTTAACTTGTACATTACTTGGTACATGATAATGATCCTTACTATGCACTTAGTTTGACACTCCTCGGGGACATTATTTGGAAATTAAAAAACTCTTTACAAACCATCATGAATTGTTTTAATAGGAAATGACCATGGATGGACTAGGTTAAACCTATGGTGTCCAAGACTAAAATGACGGTGTCAGGATTTGAAAATATTATAAATATTTCTTCATAATTATATTGTGTCCCACTATGAATATTTTCTCTCATAGTATGATTTATGGTTTTAGGAAATGGTGTGTACTTAAAGAAACTGGGTTAACATTGAATGTGATAGAAAATATATTGATGATAAACCAATTACGATGATGACTAGAGTAGAGAATATCGTGACTATTATTAATTAGTAATCATGACATATGATTAACAAAATACACCTTAAGAAACTATCAAACTCACCAAATAAGAGAATGGTATAATTCAAAAAGATATTTTTTGTTGGAGACCATGGAGTAAAGATGATTCATTTTATTATATGTCAATAATATGGGATGAATCACACATAGGAATGTCTCAAAGGAACAATAAGATGTTTTTTCATGTGCTGAAGTAGGGGAAAAAGTAATTAATTACTAATTAAAAGTTAAATTTTAGTTAATTAAATGGTTGAGAATAATGGTTTATCTAAGGAATCATTAATTTTTGAACGTTTTAAATGTAGAAAAAATGGGCATTATGAAAATCGATTTCTAATGGGGAGAATATTAAAAGGATGAAAAAAAAAGGATATAAGAGGAAATGTTTTACCATTGATGATGAAGTGACAACAAATAACTTATCAAAGTATGGTGGTATTATGGAATAAGAAGATGAAGCGTAGTTAATAGTTTAAGAAAAAAGTGGAATTATTGAAATATTTAGATACTCAAGTTCAATAATTATGGGAATCATGAAATATATATTTATAAGGATTATTATGTAGATGTTTTGCATAAAGTATTTTTTAGAATTTGTTCAGTGATACTAATTTACATGAAATGTTATTTAATGCTATAATGGTACTGTTTAGGAAAACAATTGAGGGAAATATTGTCTTGGATATATTCTTGATGTTGAGGTAAATATTTGATTTTTTGAAAAGAGTGATCTGTATAGAAAACCATAGTGGTTAAAAAGTTATTTGATTACTAATTTTTCTTTTAAATATGATCATAATATTCTTGATAATGTTATAGGATCGTTGTGAAATATTAATATAATCATCACATAATTTTTCGCATAATTATAGAAAAATGAAAACTTGTAAGTTGGGTGATGACCCATCATATCTGGAAAGGCTATAAGGAATAAACACCCATCAAAGGAAAATAAGGGTGTAATTCCAACCACTAGATTATTTGACTTAGTGGATAGTATTATTTTTTATTTATATGGGTTTAATGTTAATTATTTGTTAATTTTTGGAAATATATTATAGGATCATATTATTTGATCTTATATTAGAGAATGAAATTTTGTGTGATATTTTTTAGGTTGAAGTATATATAACCATTTAGTTTAATGTATAGGAATATTTGGGAAGAATGATATTAGGTTTTTGAGATAAAATTTCAAATGGAATGATATAACCTTTTAGATTAAAACCTTCTTTCATGTTGAGGTCGTTGAAGTTATTTGGGATATAGGTGCATTTATTTAAGGAATGATCGATGTTAAAGAATCGATTTCACTACTTAACCTTGGATATTAAAAGATTAATACTCATTTGGTTATTATCTTACTTTGTTCTAATATTTTTTAGTTTTATTAAAGATATGAGGAATAACTTGTTACTCTTTTTTGAATCTTATGATCATTTAGATGTTTATTTTAGTGCTTTAGGTGTAAATTTTTTTTCGATATTCATTTTTGGAGTAATATATGAGGTGGAAATTCTTCAAATAAACACCAAAGAATTAAATTTTTCTTATGAAATAGAAAAATATCATGTAATTAAATATCCTTATAGTCTTAGATATTAAAAGAACTCCTCAACATTAAGAAAATGATTTTAAAAATAAATGTTATTATATTTACTTTATATCCAAAGAATCAAATGGTCATTTAAATTATCGTATATTTAGGTTTTTTATATCTTTTAATTAACATTGATCATGAAAATTATTTTGATCAATTATCTATATCACTCGCTATAATTATTTAGGCTTTTCTTACAAGTCCATGTCATTGCTTTCCACCAATATTCTCCACAAAAAACCTAATAAAATGTTATTCTGGATGGCCTAGGTACATCCCTTTATCTCTTGTCGATAATAATTTTTATGAACACTTTTTATGATGTGGTTTCCCAACAAATGTTTTTTCAAATTTAAATACATTTACTACTCAAATAAAGATTAAATTGTGAGGATTGAATTTATTTTAGGGGGTAGAATGTAACACCCCAAGATTTTAAATGAGGAGAATCATGTTAAATATAGAATATTTAATGAAACACCAAGATTAAAAGAGAAGGTAACACCCACAACATATTAATACATACTTATATTAAATTAAATTCAATCTCTTTGATAGCTTGTGATGCACACAACACTGGGTTTAAACGAAACACAACACTCTGTTAAAATATTTTTCCTTAAAATTCCAAAATATAAAATTGTTGTTATGTTGGAAGGAATTAATGAGATAAACTAATATTTAGAAATTATATTGTTTACACTAGTATAAAAAAAATTATTGGTTATATATTAATTAGAAATAAAATAATAACCATTTGAAAGAAAAGAAAATGTTTTCTGAAAAAATTATATTTTTCTAAAAGGTGGTTTAACCCTGATTTTCACATATAATATAAAATTTATTTTCACAAATTTTAGAAAATTTATTTTAAAAAATAATTCATTTTGGAAATTAGTATATTAATATTAACTTATGGTAAATTTATTTGATTTTTCGTAAAATATTACCTTTTCACTGAAAAGTGAAAATACTGATTTTTATAAAATTAAAATTTCATTGTAAATTAAGTCCCATTTTTTTATTATTATATTTAAAATTATCATAATTACTATTTATTAATATTATATCAGACTCATTAAAATTAAATAATCTTTAGAATATACTTTAGTATAATTTTATCAGTACGCTTTTAAACAATTTTTTTGAATTATTTTTAGAAGTGTATAATATAAGTCCGTTTTAAATAATTAATATAACCCAAGATTAGAAATTATCTTAATAAAATTTATATAATATAATATAAATAAATATTAATTTAAATTCACTTAATTATTATTAATTTTTAAATAATTTTATGAAATCATCTTTTCTTTAACATATTCATTTCCTGAAAACCATTTTTTCAACACGTTTGTAGTTTTAATTTTAAAATAAATTCTTCAAATTCTATGAGTTGAATTTGAAAGAATTGATTTAATAATTTGAATAAACATCATTTATATTATATAATAATTTAAACTAAAATTTTTACCAAAATTAATAGTGAAAATCATAAAAATTATATTCAACAGTTAAGATAAAAATGGAATTATCGGTGGTTTGACTCCAAATATAATGGTTTAAAATAACCCAAACATGTGAAATTACTATTTAATGGTCATATTTTGATCTTATATCTTCCAATATTGTAAAATGGTTCATTTGTTAATTTTTTTTACATGATAAATATATTGGTGGAATTCTTTTAAAAAATTCCAAGTGCATCTTCTCCACCACTTATAAATAGACTCCCCCTCTCCTCCCCTTTATTTTCATTCAAACCCCATTAGATCAGAAAATAAATATATATAAATCACTTCTATAAATTCCTTAGATCATCCTAAAATCCTAGTTGTGGTCATAAATATATTCTTGGAAGGTGTTTTGGGAAACCAAAAAGAAGTTGTGTGAAGAAGAGGCAACACCCTCTACTGACCTTTTTATTTTATTTCTTCCTCCACATAGTTCAAATATTTTTAAACCTCGATGATATAAAAACCTCACTATCATCCATATATTAATATTTTTTATGTTTATTCCATGTTCTAATACCATCTCATCCTCTCTCAAATGGGAAATGAAACCATTTATCATGTGTTTGACGGACTACCGCCTTACGAACCGATGTAATTGGTTTTCCATCACAGCTTCTTGAAGCTAGATATAATATTGTATTTAATATTTATATTATATATTTATGATAAAATTAAACCTTTGGAGTTATAATATCAAATATACTTTTTTACTTTTTCATTCCATATCGAATCTGATAACATCACTCATGTGTACACCACACTACAACCTTACGAAGCGATGTGATTCATTTATCACTAACACATTTAATGGAATGTAAAAGATAAAAAAATTATGCATATATGTGATATATATGTTATGAAATTTATTTTTTAAAATTAATATACAATCCCCTTTACTACCCATTCACCTATTAAGAAAATTATAACGTTTCTCCTGTGTAGGTACGACCTACCATCTCTATGAAGTGATATAATTCATTCTCCATGTTAAAATTTTAAAAATGATTATAAAGATGTATTTAATGAAAAAAATTATATTTATAACATTAATATAATTTTGGATATGATGTAACTATAATATATTTTCATTATACAAAACATTCTTGATGAAACGTGTTATAGAAAACATGGAAATTAACAGATGTAACAATAATGATAATGTATGATTATTAATTAATATGTAATAAGATTTCATAAAAGGATCATATATGATATTATAAATATTAAAATGGTTCTATTATAAGTTAATAACTTTTTTAAAACCACTATGCAAGAGGTTATAGAGAGACTAACTACAGTGAAGCATGTGGTAAGGGGTTTCTTGACTCAATTTCAAATCAATGTGTTATATATATATTTCATTGATTATATTATTCCAGGATTATGTGTGAAATAAACATTGATTACCTTTTGATTTTATTTAAACTGGTATTTTTTTAATTTATTACACATAATCAATTAATTGAATAACTTTCACTTCAATGATGATAACTTTGCAATGGTTTTGTCTCAAAACATCATTCTTGGAGACACATGTTCTTTTACACAACTAATCTATTTTAAATGGTTTATATAATTTTCTTTACATTAAATATCATGTATACTTCCTAATTGATGCTATTTTATGTTTAATTGATAAAAATAGTAAATGGTATGTTTTGATTCAAATGATACAGAAGTGGTAAGGGTTAATGATTCAATCTCATTTCAATCATGACTATTTATGCTTGAACTTCCATTTCTAGTAATTATTTGATAATTAACTAATAAAACCATTCCAATTAGTTCTTCTAGGTTTATTTAGGAATTTTTAAATAAATAGTTCCATTTAATCCTCTTTGGTACTGAAATTATCAATAAAATATTCTTAATTAAATCTGACATCATTTATCTATTCAGCCAAAAATCCTTTTTAATCAGAATACATGTTTTTAAAAATGTTTTTAAAAATGTTTTAAAAAATGTTTTACTCTGACTGTTTGATGTATTTTTAACATTTAATTAGATTTTTCTAAAAAAATTAAAATTATTATTCCCATTATTTTCTAAATAAGTTATTTTTTAATTTTCTTACAAAATATTAATAGAATATTTTTTTGATATATTAAATATGAAAGCAACTCTTCCACCATCATGAACACTCAATGATTTAATGATACAATTTTATGTTTTGAATGATATATAATAAAAATATTTTCATTAATGATTGAGATTGTTTTAGATTTTAAATAATTTTTTTGAAAATTGATTGTATATTTTCCTCAAGAAATTTTGAATGTGATATTTTGATTTTATTTTCCATCTAAGATGAAAACCATTGATGTTACTAAGTGTAAAAAGGTTATTTTCTTTAATTATATTCATATTATTTTTATGATTATTCTCTTCATTGATAATAAACTTTGATGTTATGGATTGATTTTAAATTATGTGCATATGTCTCTCACATATATACATAAATTATTCTCCCTTCCTTTTATGGGGTAATACATGACTTATGATCATTTCTTAAATTCCATAATTATGAAATTTCCTTCAAGTTTGATATGATGCAAGATTATGAAACTCAATTTATTTCCATTGGTAATTTTTATGTTATTAATTATAAATGATTTCCATTATGTGAACCACATAGATCATGAGCATTTTATGATGATTGTGCCCATATAGGGCTCAAATTAATTGGGTAAAACATTATTCTCATGAGACTTCATGTATGGGATTAAAGAGTAAACATAGTATCTTAAGGGAATTTTTCCTCTATGTGACTCTTTCTAGGTAGTTATCCTTAAAACATTTTTATGTCATGTTTTGTGTTTACACCACATTTCATATGCTACCATGATCTACTATTTACATGTTATTTATGTTATGCTTATATATGATTACTCATGAACCATCTCTTTATGATATCATGTTATAATTTTGACTCACACATTATATTCACTTCACATGATTTTAACCTTACATTGATCTTTTACACCACCCATTTTTTAAATTTATTTTCCAAGATATTCTACATAGTTTATTTTCTTGGATGGATTTAGAATCTATTTATGGATAAAATAATTAATTTATTTTACTTTTTTAGTCCCACTTTGAGGTTTTATGAACCAAGTCCTGCAAAGAAACTATTCATTTAAGATCCTTGAGTTTTATTAATGTATTATTATGTTTAATAATCATGTAATAATATGATTAATATGATTGGGTCCTCATAGTTGGGTTTTTATAAAAATGGTTTTTGTCAATTTGGTGTTACGATAGTCAATATTCTTATTGGCCTGTTTTTATTACCCTGTAAAACTTTTCTCCCTCTATATTAGTGAAGGAACCATACATATATTTAGCGAAAATATTTTCAGTACTTATGATGAAGAATATAAATTTTTATTTTAATACACTAATTGATGAGTTAATTTCATTACGGAATAATAGTGTAACTATAATCTTTATAGTTTAAGATCATAATTTTACAATTATGGTTGAATGATCATTGAATTTACGGTGTATGGAATGTTATTTAGATACAATACACATGGTCTAAAATCTTTTCTATACAAAATGGTTTAGAAGAAAGTGATAAAGCTTGGAAATTAGAGAAAAAATAGTTATTTTAACTAACAATGTAGGTTTTTTCTTGGGAATTAGCCTTTAAAAAAGAATAAAAATAATTTTAAAAAAGGTAGAATTGAAAGAGATAAACCTACAACAATTCTCCTGGTATTCAGATAAAATCTATCATCTCTATATTACCTCCTATTAATTTTGGACCAACCCTAAATTATATCCATAAATGGTTTTTTGAGAGATGATAATTTTAGAAAATGGATTATCTTTTGGTAATTTTTATATTGGTCGAATTTTTTAGTTCATAACATGTTAGATGTGATATATATTGAGCTGAATTTTTCTGATAACTTATTTTATACCATGATGGACACACCCAGTATGACCAAAGACAATATAGAGGCACTACTATATCTTTCCCAAATTTATAGATTCCATGAATATGAATTATTTGAAGATGAAATATCAAAAAATTAAATCAATAAAAAATAATATAATGAACATTCTAAATTACTTTTTTTATTAATATGTCAATGGAATAGATATTTTATGTTACCAGATGGATTTTCTTCAAATTTTTATTTTTGTGTTAAAAATAGGCATATCATTTGTCACGACTCAGCCCGTACCAGGGATCGAGCCGCAACTACCCCAAGCCCACCTCCATAGGCCGAGGGAAGGCGATTAGCGTCAAAGGCACAATAAACTAGGGGAGGTCTTTGACTAAGAAATTGTACACACACACGCAGCTAACTCAATGAAAAAGTACAGAGAAAAAGAAATCAAGATAAAACACTACTACAAAAGGGAAACCAACACACAGGAATCGACCTCTAACCAGTACATGTAATGTTCTGAGAAGTAGGCTGACAAGTAAACTAAATAGTAAAAGGGAAAACATGCGCACAACTAGAAAGGTATCACAACCCGGCAACAGGTAAACTAAAGTAAACAGATGGTGAGTCCATACCTGGAAAGTCCTACTACGACCACTGAACGCAGCCCAATCTCATGTGTCCTCTATGCTACTCCATAGTCTCGACCGACCTGTCCATCGTCTGCAAGGGCACACCATGTGCAGGCAAAGACCAAGCAGGGGTAAGTATAAAGATACTTAGTAGGATGCCTTGAAATCTCAAGGGAGAAACAAAGGAGGAACTAAAATGGTGAGCAGTAGATATAACAAGAACAGTGTAAGAGTATTACAAAGAGAGAGTTCAGCTCAACCCAATAAAAGGAAGGAAGTACACTCGTCCAATCCAAGAGGAGCTGGACACGGAAATCATGTGGCATACCCCGCGCATCTTCGCCCCTCCTAGAAGGAGAGTAACTGAACCCAAGGAGTGGGAAAAAAGTAGGTTGTATATATATATGCTCCACAAGAAACCTGAATGAGTGTGTAAGGGGATCTCTGTCTCCAACCTCAGCCCAAGAAGAGTCACCAACATTTCAAAGGATATCCATCACTAGTGCCCAACAATACCGCATTCCAGAGCTGCCTCATCTCAAAATCGAACAACCAAGGGTCCCACTCCTGTAAACACCGAGAAAAGTCACTGACTAACCTCATAAAAAGGGCTGAGTCTGAAAGAAGTCATCGGGTAACCCACTGCCCAGCCCAACTGAAGGGTAAACCCTAAAAAGTCATCGGGTAACACACTGCCCAGTCCTGCTAGAGGGAAAACCCTAAAAGTTTGATGGGTAACCCACTGATCAGGCCTCGCTGGAGGGTAAACCCTAAGGTCAATGAGTAACCCACTTCCCAGCCTCACTAGAGGGTAAACCATAAGAAGTAGTTGGGTAAGACACTACCCAGCCCGGCTGAAGGGTAAACCTAAAGTTAACGGGTAACCCACTGCCCAGCCTTTCTAGAGGGTAAACCAAAAGGTCAATGGATAACACAATACCTATCCCCACTGGAGGGAAACCCCGGAACTAGTCTAATAACTCCGCACAACCCGCGCCATCACTGGGTGTCACTAACACCGCTATCGTGTGTAGGTTTGGAGTGCGCCAAAGAAACCTCTGATCAACAGCCTTTTCATGTTTCCACATTTAATGAGACCTCAAAAGAGGCTCCGATCGCCCAAACAGATTACACTATTATAATAATCGTGAAAAAACAGGCGAGATAGACTATTTACTCGCCGGAAACGGGCTCCCGATGGAAAAGTTATTCAATACCGCTTTATGACCATACAACGTCTTGTGGGGCCCACACCTCGGTCCTAAAAGAGGTCGCGCGAACTGCGCCATTGTGATGCTCTCGTAAAAACACGCCAAATAGACTATTCATATGGCCCAAATGGACTTCTGATGAAAAAGTTGCAGTACGTTGCACCCAGCTTAAAAGGCGGCACATGGGGCCCACACCTCAAGTCAGGTTTCAATGCCTGAAATCACCCTGGTCAACTTCGTCTCGATGACAGGGTCACAACGCCACTTACAACACCTAAAATGGCCTCCGGATGCCGAAGCTATAACTCCCCGCATTATATGCAAGCGGGGTCCTGTGGGGCCCACACCTCGACCCTGAAACATGTCACGCAGATCATACCATTTCATTCCTTGCAGATAACCACGTGGTGTAGGCTATTCATTTTCCCTGAATGGACTTATGAAGCATAAGTCATCAAAAACGCAGCATACGTCCGAAAGACACCTCGTGGTGCCCACGCCTCGGGCCCGAATTCAGGCGGGCGGATTGCGCCGTTGCAATCCCCTTGAAAAAACACTCAAAAACGAGTACTCAAACACCGTAAATGGATGTCAGTTGAAAAAGGTGTGTTTCACCGTAAAACGTGAAAACTAGTCCTTGTGGGGCCTGCACCTTGTCTCTAACCTGAATGCTTCGGAAATCATCTCAAAAAGTCCACACTAGGACTGGGGTCACGCTGCCACTGACGGCGCATCAATCGGACAAACCAAGCAAGAGATAGGTCTGACACAAGAATAATAAATTAATTAATTAATTAATTAATTAATCAAATTAATCATTTTTTGCCTCCGAGAAATGAAACCAAATCGAAAGGGTTCCTAACCAACTTTGTAAGGACCGTCTCAAATCCAAGTCCACAGCGCCTCTAACGGCGCGTCAAATGGACATCCAGCACGCGAGTGCATCCATTGTTAACATTAATAATAATTTATAATTATTAAATTAAATCTCTTCAGGTAACCCGTCTTCGGGTGCAGAACCCAAAAACCCTGAAACTCACTTTGAAAGGTCCATCTCTCCGACCCGAACCCGTAGCCGTAGATGGCGCATCAAACGGACGCACAGTTTAATAGATACGACCCCTAGAATGCAAGAGGGCCCAACCGGGCCGATTCACCCTGGCTGGCCCGGTCTGAACAGTCAGCCCGCGGCCCAGCCGCGGGTCTAGCCTGACTCGCCGCGGCCCGCTCCACCTCTACCGTGCCACGTGTCCTAGTTTGTTTGAACATAATAGCCCTCCTGGCCGGTCTCCCCCTTCGCACACCGCGTCAAGGAGGACCCACAACACGCGGGTCCTGATCCCTCGAGGCTGCCGCCTCCACTGACAGGCCAACCTAGATGGTCCCTTCTCACCGTGTCAAGTAAAGGAGACCCGCCTTCGGTGGGTCTTTGTCTCCTCCTCACACCTGAGGTCACCGCCTCGGGTTCCCCCCTTCAACCGCGACAGGCCGGCTGGACGTCGGCACCTCCGCGTTCTGCAGCACCGCCGCGCTACCCCGGCACCCTGTTGCGCCGCAACCGCAGCTGTAACTGCCTACTGCTCTGTCACCTTCACCGGCGACACCCAACACCGGTACCTCTGAAGCCCCAGCCGCACCGCCTCGGCTCCTCCCAGAACTCCCACGGCCGCGCCGATGACCCCCAATGTCGGCAGCCCGCTGCGCCACCCTGACCTCTGGCCACAGCCCTTGCTGGAGCCGGGGCTTTTGACGGCCTCCACCACTAGTCCAGTGGTCCGATTCCAAATTCGAAGGAGTATTCGTAACCCTCGGGGCGAGGCCTTCGCAGTTCCTACCTCTGATCGTTGATCCGACAAGATTTGGTGCGTCTGAAAATTTGGACGAAGAACGCCCAAGAACGACAATTAAGAAAGGGGCTCAGACGATGGTTGTGTTCCTTTGGCCATCGTCCTAATTCTAGAATTATAGAATTAACACGACAAAATTGAAAGAAATTCCAGAAATTGACGAAGGTTTGAAAATTAATCATAAATCCTACCTTGATCCGGTCGTTCGTCGTTGGCGACGCGTCCACTGTGATCTCACCTTGATCCGCCAAGGTTCCGGTGGAGGTTGCCCCTTGATTCAGCAAAGAATGGCTAAGAACGCTGAGGAACAGGAGAGATAAAGAGATAGAGATAGAGAAAGGAGAGAGAAGGTAGAACCCTAACTCCAACTCCTATTCTTCCATTTATATAAGAATCCACTTAGCACGGAATATGAAACTGGCGCACCCTCCCATTTTATATTGCGCCTAGGAAAAAAACCCCATTTTGAAATCAACGAAAGTCTTGGATTTCCATTCTGAAACTTCGTTCGAAATTTATTTGAAAATAACGTCAGTGACAAAAATCACATAGTCATTATTTTAAAATGATGATTTTTCCCCTGGGTGGCATCTCTCACAGCAAGCCCATGCCCGCAACTTTTACAGCCCTCCTAGGGTAAACAGCACGCTCCGGATGCAACTGTGCCCTCGGATTTCTGATCCAAGCCACCGTTTAGGAGGAAACAAAACCCCTCCATGTGCATAGTATAAAAACAATCTATATATTTATAAAATTTATTACGGGAACACCAGGCCTCGTAATCGCACGCCGTCTTCGCACCTAGCTCTGAAATTATATGCAGAAATATTCCAAAGTCTTACAAGGTAAAAACCAGGTCTCTACATAATTCCCGCCTTCAAGATTTTTTTCCCCAAAAATCGAAACTAGGGAAAACAACATGGGGTATAGAGCTCACACCTATCTCTCCCACTCCCAAGAAAACTCACACAACACCATTCTAACAAAACACACGAACCAAAGGGATGGTTCATACTTATAAGGTTTTCTACTCTCGATGACATGCATAGTAATACACACGAACCTCATCAATTGTGACACGTAGAAGACATTGTGCACCCACTCATACTGTTGGGAGGGTAGGTAAAGATGGTAGGCAACCTCTCAATCGCATGCACAATTCTCGAACGGCCCAAAGATACTCGGGGGACTTCCCTTGCCGAACATCTACTTTCCACGTCATGACCAAAATCAAGATTTGTTCCTATGACATGGTCTCAGGATTCCCTCATTCAGAATAAACATCTAGGGAAACACCCAAGGATATCCAGTCACATAATTTTTCACAGGCGGTGCATCACAATTGAGGCTCTCTGCTAAGGGAACCTGCTACAACACTACCATTTTCCTGAAACATAGACTACCTCAGCATCATAGTTCTGTATAAATTTCAACCAGCACCGTCGTCTCAGGTTTAAGTCCCTCTGGGTGAGGGCACAACTGAGACACTAGTGGTCTGAGAAAACCTCAAAGCGCTCTCCCCGAATATAGCGTAACCACATTCTCAACGCATGGACTACCACTACCAGCACCACATAGTGAAATGTGTAGTTCTGTTTATGGGGTTTCTATCACCTCAACCTGTACTTGATAATGGTATCAAGATTGTTGTTGAGCATGAGAGGTAACAATGAATAGGGCAGGCAAGAAAACTCATCCTACCTCCAGAGGCTAGATACGGAAAGCACGTGGCATACCCCACATGTCTTTTTCCCTCTTGGAAGGAGAGTAATCCCCAAAATAGGCATTCTGCCAAACCTACTATTGGAACCTCAAGCAAAGGGAGGTCAAACGGAAAGCCCCACTTGAAAATCCAAAACATGCTCTGACACTCCATCGCACAACCCTTCCATGAATGCACATGTCAGAGGGATTCATCAACCACACCTCAATACTATCCGCTTTGGGTGGTACTGACTCTCCCTCACGGTTTTGATCGCATCACAAAAATGCTTCTTAGTGGGGGAAGAACTCATCTTTCCCGTGCATTCAAAGCTACATCAAACAACACCAACACAGGGTTACACTGACGCCCTGCGTCACCCTCAGTAACCCCTTGAACAAGGAGTTAGACGAAAAGAGTACCTCATGCAGTGTCTAATAAGTTCTATTGAAAAACATAGAAAAAGACACAAAGTGTACCTCTTATAATCGCATGTGTTGCAGGATTGTAGACATCCATAACACATAGCTACATGTGGCCCCGTCTGTCAGCTCCCTGAGCCTGACATGGGCCGCCTAGTGGTGGTGGAATGACTTCAAAACGTCATCCACCAACCACAGTTCTTCCTACTCTTCTGCCAACACCTCCTCTCTAGGGACCACTCTCTCCTCACCAAGGAGTTCTCTGATCACGAAAATGCCTCTGTCGTGGCAGTGCATCTACCAACTATCTAGAAAACTCATCACATTTGGTCGAGTAGTCTCACACCACGTGACCTCGCACATTAGAAACATAGCACTAGTCCTCCCTGGGCTGTCTTGGTGCCCCATGTTGTCCCCGACCTTGTGCCTGAGTCTCATCAAGGGAAGACCTCCGACACTGAGGTCCTGCCAATTGACATCCCTCTGCCAGAAATTTCTCTGTCACCAGTGCCTGCTACAACACCCCGAGATGGGAGAGGATGCACAAGGGCACTACGCTGTCACGAATCTCCTCTACAGAGACCTCACTCAAGCTTCTATGCTCGGAAGTATCCATCATGGACCACGTCCAAAGAGTACCGAGTATGGTCTGTGAACCTATTCGTGTACTCATCCACTACCATAACTCTCCACTGAAACTCCAGCAGCTCTAGAAACTACATAAAGCGTAAGTAGGAGGGGTTTTACTCCTCACAAAACAACTACTAGAAGTCATCCCACGAGAGTACCGACTCATTGTGTATCTGATTAACCCTAGCTCTACTAACGCCAAACTGATTGGTGGAAAAAAATACTAGCTATCATAGCCACCATCTAACCTATCAGTGTCCGAACAAGCCTGAAGAGGTGGACCACTGAATCTAGCCAACCCTTCACTATCTAAGGGTATGGCTCACCGTGGAACCTCAAAGGTCTCTGAAACTGGAAATCATGTAGCATTCCTAGCCTGTTCTCGTCATCGGCCCTTGCTGTAGGTACTATCTATGACTCCACAGGTGGAGGTGCTACTACCTGCCCCTGGAGAAAGGGTGATTGTATGATGGATTTTGAATTTAGGCCTCATTTCTCACAAAGTCTTCATCATAAACTAAAGCTAGTATCCTAGATGGCTATTATCACGGAGACATCCTAAATCCGATCAAGCAGTACCGCGGTCAAATGTGCATATATATATCAACAACGATGGGGAGCTGACTCAAGAAGGACAGTCAAAGACTCCATCCTATATGATGCATGAACCAAATTCCCTGCAACAAGTGTCTTAGTGTGCCGAGTCGACAAGCGGGTTATCAGGGTACTAGTGAATGGATACGTCAGCTGCAGCACAATCACTACACTCCCTGTCCTGAGAACCGCTCTCAAGACACATTGACACTATTACCCCAACACTCAGCCAATTACTTTTTATGGATATCCGAACAACGCCCCAAGGAACAAACCACCTATGATACCACTTTGTCACTACCTGGCCCGTACCGAGGCTCGAGCCACAACTACCCCAAGCCCGCTTCCATAGGCCAGGGGCTGGTGACTAGCGTCGAAGGCTCAATAAAAGAGGGGAGGCCTTTACCTAAGAAACTGTACACACACATGCAATTAACTCAATGAAAAAATGAAGAGAAAAGAAAGCAAGATACAACACTTCTACAAAAGTGAAACTAACATACATGCATCAACCTCTAACCAGTACATGTAATGTAATGAAAAGTAGGCTAACAAGTAAACTGAATAGTAAAAGGGAAAACACGCGCCCAACTAGAAAGGTGACACAACCCAGCAACAGCTAAATGAAAGTAAACAGCTGGCGAGTCTCCCACCTGGAAATTCCTTCTACAGCAATGGAATGCAGCCCAAGCTCCTATGTCCTCTACGCTCCTCTGTAGTTTTGACCGACATGTTCATCATCTGCAAGGGCACAGCAAGTGCGGGCAAAGCCCAAGCAGGGGTGAGTTTAAAGATACTCAGTAGGATTCCTCGAAATCTCAGGGGAGCAACAAAGGAGGTACTAAAATGGTGAGTAGTATACAGAACAAGAACATTGTAAGAGTACAACAAAGAGAGAGTGTGTCTCAACCCAACAAAACAAAGGAAGTAGACTCGTCCAATCCAAGAGGATCTAGAAATGAAAATCACGTGGCATACCCTGCACATCTTCACCCCTCCTAGAAGGAGAGTAATCAAACCTAAGGAGTGGGAACAAGGTAGGGTGTATATATATATGATCCACAACAAACCCGAATGAGTGTGTAAGGGGATCTTTGTCTCCAAGATCATGCCAAGAAGAGTCGCCAATAGTTCAAAGGATATCCATCACTAGTGCCGAATAATCCCACATGCTAAAGATGCCTCATCACTAAATAGAACAACCAAGGGTCTCGATTTGGTAACCACGGAGAAGATTCACTCACTAACCTCATAAAAAGGGCTGAGTTTGAAAGAAGTCATCGGATAATCCACTGCCAAGCCCAACTGAAGGGTAAACCCTAAAAGGTCGTCGGGTAACCCACTGCCCAGACCTGTTGGAGGGTAAACCCTAAAAGGTCAATGGGTGACCCACTGCACAAGCCCCACTGGAGGGTAAACCCTAAAGTCACTGGGTAACCCACTGCCCAGCCTCGCTAGAGGGTAAACCACAAGAGTTTGTCGGGTAACCCACTACCCAGCCCTACTGAAGGGTAAACCCTAAATTCAATAGGTAACCCACTGCCTGCCTCACTAGAGGGTAAACCACAAGGTCAATGGGTAACCCACTACCTAGCCCCACTGGAGGGAAAACCCAAAACTGGTCTGATAGCTCCGCACTACCCGTGCCATCACTGGGTGTCACTAACATCGCTATCGTGTGTAGGTTCGGAGTGTGCTAAAGGAACCTCCGACCAACGCCCTTTTCATGTTTCCACATTTAATGATACCTATAAAGAGAATTCGCTTTCCCAAAGAGATTACACTGTTGTAATAATCGCAGAAAAACACGCGAGTTAGATTATTTACTCGCTAAAAACAGGCTCCTGATGGAAAAGTTATTCAACACCGCTTTATTCTCATACGGTGTCTCATGGGGCCCACACCTCAGTCCCAAAAGAGGTCGGGTGAACTGTGTCATCGCGATGCTCTGGGAAAAACACGCCAAATAGACTATTCATACACCCCAAACAGACGTCTGATGAAAAAGTCACAGTACGCTGCACCCAACTTAAAACACGGCCCATGGGGCCCACACCTCAAGTCCGGCTTCAATGCCTGAAACCACCCAGGTCAACTTCATCTCGATGTCAGGGTCACAACATCACTAACGGTGCCTGAAACGGACTATGGATGCAGAAGTTGCAACTCCCCGCGTTATATGCAAACGGGGTCCTATGGGGCCCACACCTCGACCCCAAAACACATCACGTAGATCGTACCATTTCATTCCTTGCATATAACCACGCGGCATAGGCTATTCATTTTCCGTGAACAGACTTATGAAGCATAAGTCATCAAAAACGGAGCATACGTCCCAAAGCTGCCTCGTGGGGCCCATGCCTCGGTCTGGAATTTAGGCGGTCAGATTGTGCAGTTTCAATCCCCTCAGAAAAACACTCATAAATGAGTACTCAAATACCCTAAACGGATGTCGGGTGAAAAAGTGGCGTCTCACCATAAAACGTGCGAACTAGGCCATGTGGGGCCCGCACCTTGTCTCCAACCTGAACGCTTTGGAAATCATCTCAAAAAGTCCACAAGAGAACATGGGTCACACTACCACTGACGGCGCGTCAATCGGACATCCCAAGCAGGAGTTAGGTATGTCGCAAGAATAATTAATTAATTAATTAATTAATTAATTAATCACATTAATTGTTTCATTCCTCCGAGCAACGAAACTAGATCACAAGGGTTCCAAACCATATTTGAAAGGACTGTCTCAACTTCAGGTCCACATTGTCTCTAACAGCACGCCAAACAGACATCCGGCTCATGAGTACGTCCCTTGTAAACTTTAATAATAATTTATTATTGTTAAATTAAAGCTCCTCGAGTCACCCGTCTTCAGGCACAGAACCTAAAAACCGCAAAACATACTTTGAAAGGTCCGTCTCACCGACACGAACCTACATCCGCATACATCACATCAGACAGACGCTCCGTTTAGAATATATGGCCCTTCGAACACAAGGGGGCCCAACCTGGTCGGTTCACCCTAGCCGACCCGGTCCAAACTGCCAGCCCGCGGCCCAGCCGCAGGTCCGGACCGACTCGCCACAGCGCCCTAGCCACGGCCCACTCCACCTTCATCAGGCCACGTGACCCGGTTTGTTTGAATAGACCAGCCCTCCTGGGCGGTCTCCCCCTACGCACGCCACGTCAATGAGGACCCACAGCACGCGGGTCTTGTTCCCCCGAGGTCGTCGCCTCCACCGATGGGCCAACCTGGCCAGTAGCTTCTCGTCGTGTCAAGAAAAGGAGACCTGTATTCAGCGGGTCTTTGTCTCCTCCGCACACCTGAGGTCGCCACCTCGTGTTCCCCCCTTCGACCGCGACAGGCCAGCTGGACGCTCGTGCCTCTGCCTTCCGCAGCACCACCAGGCTACCCATGCCCCCTGTTGCACTGTAGTTGTAGCCGCAACCTCCTGCTGCTCTGCCTACCCACACCAGTGACACTCAACTCCGGCACCTCCAAAGCCCTGGACGCACCGCCTCGGCTCATCTCGTAGCTACCCCGGCCACACCGGCGACCCCCAAAGCTGGCAACCCATTTCGAACCCCAGGTCGCACTGGTCGACTCCTCCCGGAGCTACCCCGGTCGCGCTGGTGACTCCCAACGTTGGCATCCCGCTGCGCCACCCCAACCTCCGGCCACCACCCTTTCTGGATCCGGGGCTTCCGAATACCACCGCCACCACTCCGGTGGCTCGATAAAAAATTCGAAGATGATTCGGAACCCTCGAGGCGAGGCCTTCGCAGAGCCTGCCCCTGAATGGCGATCTGATAAGATTTGGCGCGTCTGAAAATTTGGGCGAAGAACACCCAAGAACGACAAATAAGAAAGGGGCTCGGACAATGGTCTTGTTTTTTTGGACATCATCCTAATTCTATAATTATAGAATTAAAATGACGAAATTGAAAGAAATTCCAGAAATTGACGCAGCTGCGGAAATTAATCAGAAATCCTACCTCGATCCGGCCGTTCGTCATTGGCGATGCGTCCGATACGATCCCACCTCGATCTGCCAAGGTCCATGCAGAGGTTTCTCCTTGATTTGGTGAATAATGGTGAAGAAAATGAGATAGAAAGAGAGAGAAAGTGAGAGAGAGAGACAGGAGAGAGAAGGGAGAACCATAAATCCAACTCATATTCTTCCATTTACAGAAGAATCCGCTTAGTGAGGAATCTGAAACTGACACGCCCTCCCATTTTATATCACGCCTAGGAAAAACGCCCCATTTTAAACTCAATGGGAGTCTCGGATTTCCATTCCAAGACTTTGTTCGAAATTTATTCGAAAATAACGTCCGTGATAAAAATCACTAAGTCGTTATTTTAAAATGACGATTTATCCCCTGGGTGACATCTCTCACAGCAGGCCCGTGCCCGCAACTTTTATACTCCACCTAGGGTAAAAGGAACGCTCCAGACATAATTGTGCCCTTGTATTTTCAATTCGAGCCACATTTTAGGAGGAAACACAACCCCTCCATGTTCATAGTATAAAAACACTCAATATTTTTATAAAATTTATTTTGGGCACACCGGGCCTCGGAATCTCACGCCGTCTTTGCTCTTAGCTCTGGAATTATATGTAGAAATATTCCAAAGTCTTACAGGGTAAAAATTGGTTTTCTACATCATCAGGTTAAAATTCATTACATCCATGATATATAGAAAATATTAGTGCTTATTGGATTTAGAGTATTGTAAAATAGTTCAATATGTGGCATTTTGGATGAAATATAACATAAATTATAAGATATTAGTGTGGTAACATTGAATTATTATGAATTTAGGATGATATAAAGAGATTTTGTTTTAATTTTATGTAAATTATCAAAATATTTTTACCAAACTTATTTGACTCAATAAAACATTTAATATTTCATTTTCTATGTGAAGCCCAATGTGGAGGGTCAATACAATTTCAAAGGATGTACTAGTTTGAGATATGTATGAACAAAATTAAAGAATAAAGTAGTTAACATTGCATCATTTGATGGTTCAATTATGAAGAAATCTTATAAGATGAAATTTCAAATTTATACTTTTATTATTTTCAAACAGAATATCCTACATAACAGAATCA
Source organism: Viscum album (assembly GCA_963277665.1). Classification (NCBI taxonomy): domain Eukaryota; kingdom Viridiplantae; phylum Streptophyta; class Magnoliopsida; order Santalales; family Viscaceae; genus Viscum; species Viscum album. Next base: position 911,881,293 of record OY728164.1, on the reverse strand, counting down.
GATGGGTCACAATAAGGAAAATGTTAATGATTTCACAGGTCATCAATTTTCATTTTTAATCAATGAAAAATTCATTTTTGTGGTTATCATTAATGATAGTGTAACACTCCAAGTATTCATGATACGCTTCTCTTTCAATAATGTAATAGCTTGCATTGTACGCAAGTTTGAGATTCTAACACACCGCGACCAATCAAAGTAACCATTATGAATAGTAATACCCACTTTTTAAAATTTTATAAATTTTATTATTCAAATTGGACTTCATTTTTGGATTCATAATATTGAAATTAGCCTATTTTCAATTTTTGGTATTTTTCTGAGAACTTCCAATTTTTGATAAATAGTTAAAAATACATAAAAACAACTTTTTTAATCAAAATAATTTATAGTGATAAATTATAAAATTGAGTGATTCTAAAGTTTAATTAGAATATATTTTTAACATTTTATCCAATTGTGGTCATTAGAATTAATTTCACATTGAAATTGGACATAAACAATTGTCAATCTTTTGATATATATTGTTTCCTAAAAACACGCTATTTGTTGTGACGGCAGGAATTAATTATAAAATTAATTAATGAAACTTATATGTTTGAAATTTTGTAAAATAGACATCATTTTTGAATTCAAAATATCAATTATAGATTAGGGTGAAATTTTGGCATTGTTCGGAAAAACTTCAATTTTTGAAGAATAGTGAAACCACTAAGTGGTAGTTAAAAAACTGATTTTTACTTTAAATGAAACTTTACCACTTCTATGAATTGAATTTAAAAAATCTGACATTCATGGTTGTCATTAGGATTTAAAATGTGGTTCAATGGGATTAAAATAACTTTTTGGTGAATAGTAACTTTTATGTTTTATTAATCACGATTAAAGGTAATTAGTGAAATTTAAGGTAAAAATGATATTATAAAAATATGAAAATACCTTTACACTTGTCCTACCCTTATTGTATGAGTAATGGCCGATAAATACAATCCATGGGTCAACTTGGGGACCCCATGGAGCCACTTGGGTAAGAAAATGACATTAATAACTTTTTATTTAAAGTAAAAATAAAATTGTGACAAACATGTGTTGTTTTACTAAAACAATTATTACATGGGGTTATATAAGTTAACTTTTCGACTATAAATATTAATTAGAAATCTAAAAAGATTTCATACATCATGGTAATTTTTTTATAATTTTTAGACATTAAATAAATTAAATTTTTTATGACCCCATGATGATGCAGCGATTACCTCATTAATTAACGATTTAAATAAAATGAAAAGATAATGTAAAATATAATACTTACACTTGTCAAAAACCTATTGGAGGAGTATATTTTGAACCCTTATCACCTTATCTTCGAAATATATAATTTTTGGACCTTTGAAATCTGAAAATGGTTTCATAATAATTTAACATTTCATGAGTTTCTAAGAGTGCCCCTCCTCTCCTCTTATAAAAGGCCCCCACCACTACCACCTTATTCACTCCTTAAAAGCCATAGCCAACCTCTGCCAAAATACTCTCTGAACTTCCCTCTCTTACTCCTAGAAGTCTCACTTTGGGCAGAATTATTCCCAAGTAATCCTTGGGCTCAAATCAAAAAGAGTTACCCGATTTTAAGGTAATGTCTTCTCTTATGTTATTTTTTTTTATTTTGATTCTCTAACCCCTTAAACTCTTTTTATTCATTTCTTTTGTGAAAACACTAGTATCTTAAATATACTAGGATTTTTTTATGAGAAGGATTTGATTTACACTTACACACACCTTCGTCTAATGGTTAAAGAACATACTGTTTCTGTGGTTGGTGAATTTCTGCCTCATGAAACGATGATTGTTCAATATTCTTTTAAAACCTCTCATGGTGGCCATTAAGATGTCACTATATATGATATATATTAGGTTTATGTTTTCCTTATTCTTCTGTATTTCTCATTTATGGCATACCTTTATGATTTCCATTATGGGTAAACGCGATAATTTCATTTTAGGAAGTGCGGACTACCGCCCCCTCAAAGTAATTTGAATCGTTAATGCCATATGTGGGATGTATAAAGGATCGAGTAAATGATATTATATATTATATTATACTGGAATTATAATATACCTTTATATAATTATGATTTAATTCCATTAAATATGAAATATAAATTAAAGTAGTGTTCATGCGTATGTACGGCTTACCGTCTCCATGAACGGTGCATTTCATTTCTTATCTATAAATGTTACGTAATATTATGAATGAATGTATATAATGGATATATATGATATATATAATAACTACATCATGAATATAATTCTCGATATAATGGATATTTTACCACATGAACAAATTGTAATTATAAGATATTTATTTTTGACTCAAGTACCAAAGATCGACAAAATGACCGTTATTAACATAAATAATTACATAATGTTCATAACATGGTAATAAGTGATATAAAAGGAATAATGAAATTGAAAAAGGTTCTTTATAAAGTAGAAATTAACTCTAGTTTATTATTCAGTAGGTTAAATAACGATCGAGTCAAGTCAGACACGAGGTAAGGGAACTTCTTAACCCAATTTCTATTCTTTGGGTTAATCTCCTACTTTCAAATTATGTCATGAAATTATAATGTCCTATCTTGTATTTGTACTTTCTTTATGCATACTTATATTGAATACACACAATATATCTATTTTATATAAAAAATGATCTTTGTAAGGGACTTATTCTCAATCTCCATTCATTGAGGCATATTTTGTTTTATATACAAATTTCTTTTATACGGTGTATAAACCCCTTTGACTTTTACGTTAATTCAAAAGGAATATTTTTATATGAAGTGTTTTACTAAATGACAAAACGAAATATTTTTTTTCGTACGTATGCGGCGACAACGACTTCTCCACTTCCATGACCATTATTTGAGTTTTGGCTTCCTCTACAAGCCGTAACTTTTTTAAATGAAAAATAATTACAAAGTTTTATTTTTCTTTTATTTTGGTATTGAAAATGGTTTTGAAAGTGTTTTTTATATAAATGTGTTGTATTGATATCTTGTGATTGAAATGTGGAAATGTTATGTTAATTTTATGCATGTTTTATGTAATACGATTATGTTATGGTTTATGATATGTTTAAACCTGTTCATATAAGGAATGCATTGGACTTAATAAGTGACAGGTGGAGCCCGCTATAGCTCCTCGATGCATCAGCAGGTCTCATGAGACAAACTAGTGTCTTGGCATGAGGCCTTGACAAAATCTTATTTGTATTCTTGGCACGAGGCCTTGGATACGTGGTTATGATAGTCTGGCATTATGCATTCCATCATTATGAAAGTGGTTATTGATATTGCATGTGATTATTTGACCATTAGAATATCTATGTGAATAAGTAAATGGCATTATTTCATTTTACATTTTCCATATTATGATGAAGTTCATGTTTAAAAGGCTTATGTTTAGTTATACATTGCCTTAAATGTTTATGTTTATTTATGAAAGCTTCCGCTATATTGTTATCCTTACTGAGCATTTGAGCTCACCCCTTTCAATGTTTTAATTTTTCCAGGATGTGAAGAAGTATTTTAGGAATGACCTGCAGGGATAGTATGAAGGTGATATGAGTGTGGAAAATGGAGACTATGTTATTGTAGCTTTTCACTTTATGATGTAATGTGACATTTATGAATGTATCTAGTGTTTCCAAGTCTACTAAACTAATCGGTCTTTCGAGACTTTATCTTTCGTGATCATGCCAATGTTACACAATAATGCACCGACTCTGGGTAAATGAGGTCGGGGCGTTACAGTTGGTATCAGAGGCAGTTTAGTACTAACCTTGGAAGCCAGATTTAGATAAACTCTGATTAGAGCACATAGCCCTAAGATATACTTTGAGGATTAGTATAGAAGAACTTCCTAGAATTTTGGTATTATATAGATTTTGTGAGTTTTTCGAGAAATACATCCCTGTCTGGATACGAGCAGGTAGAGGCGGCTCTGGCACAGATGTACCTAGGGGTAAAACCTGAAAACACCGCTCTGAGATAGACTCGAATGGGAACTAGTGCACAACAACGGGCCTTGCTGCACTCTTGGTTACGACACTCCCAGGGGATATGCTTATGATAATTCTCATTTTGTTTACAAACCACTATGAAGGGTTATGAGTATATACTTCCTCAGAGAAAACATTTTTATGATTATGGATTATATCCATAAACTGTTCGATTTATGTTAAGTGTTTTACAAGTATGGAATTATATATTTTTATTCATAAACTGATATAGTTTATGCCATTGTTTAGAAATGGCGCCCAGTGGAAGGAATGGAAACTGTATCAATGCACGCACTCCATGTAGGGATTGCCCTCCTGCTCAAAATAATTATAGTGGATCTGGTGATACAACTGGTGCTGATCAACTTATCACCATACTGGGACAACTCACTCAGGTTATGAATAATAACCTTTCTCGTATGGAGCCCCCTAATCCACAACGTGGAGGATCAATGTTAGACCGCTTCATGAGGCAACGAACGCCAAAATTTAATGGGGGTACAAATCCATTAGTAGCTGAGCAATGGATAAACTCCTTAGAAAAAATATTCCACGCCTTGGGGAGTAGAGAAAGGAAGAAGGTTGTCATGGTATTTTACCGCCTCACTGGAGATGCCGATCAATGGTGGTCGCTAATTAAAAACACAAAGGAAGATGAAGTAGTATCAAGTATGGAATGGAGGGAGTTTAAGGAAATTTTCCTAGAAAAATACTTTCCACATGACCATCGAGCAGATATGGAAAGGCAATTTCTGAGTCTAAGGCAGAAGGAGGATGAGAATATCGCAAGGTATGAGGATAACTTTACAAGGTTAGAAAGGCATGCTGCAGATTATATACATAACCCAGGAAGTAAGATTGATCGTTTCTTTGATGGGTTAAAAATATTTCTCCATCGAGATTTAGTATCACAATCTTTCTCAACATACGAAGATATAGTCTCGTGTTCTATCAAGACAAAAAAGGAATTCTCTAAATGAGAATAAATTAAAGCAAGAGAAGAAGAGAACGGTGGAACAAGAGATAGATAAAGGGAAAACGTGAAAGATGGATTTTCCATTATGTGATAATTGTGGGAAGAATCATCCCGGTACTTGCCTGAAAGGAAAGGGAGTTTGTTATAAATGTGGAGAAAAAGTTCACCAGACTCGTGATTGTAAGGGAAAGAAAGAGGCTATCAATGTTGAATACTACAATTGTAGGGAAATATGGCATTATGCAAATGAATTTCCTAAGCGTCAGGGAAAATTACCTCAGAAAATGCCAAGGGATCATGGACAATCTTAAGCTATTACTACAGTTGAAGTGGAATAATTAATGTATTGGTGCTTTTGGCCTCAAGGATTATATTCTGGTTATAAGAATAATGTGATATATATAAGGATTGTACTGCAGTACTTGTTGTTTTCATTAAGGTTTTAATATGATAAAGGTAATCATATTTTTATATGTGACAATAAGAGAAACTTTACTTTGTTTGAGGAATCTGATGATACAATTGATTTTGGAATTTAGAGACCTTTTAGAGAAAGTCTGGATGGAGGTATTTTGGATAACTATAAAGGTTGGAATGAATTAAGTTGAACTTTGGATAGTATTGTTTAAGGTTAAAACATTTATTATAATACTATAGTTTTAGGAAAAGGGAAACCTGCAGGTTGGGGGATAACCCGTCGCATCGAAAAAAGCTGTAGGAATCGAACCCACAACCATAGTGCGACATGCCTTTATTACCTACCAATAGCCTACAGGAAGTCCCTGGTTATTACAAAAAAGTTTTCCTAATCTAAATGGTATGTGTTAATATTTGGAACCTTATAAAATTACAATAAATAGAATATTTTTGAGTTCTATTACCCTTTGGAGTGAAAGATGGTTTTGTGGTAAAAATTTATTAAAGAGTGAAAGTCTACATGATAGATAAGTATATTTTCTTACGTTCTTAGTAAATCTGTCACAACCCGTCCTCTGGGCCCGTTCCGTGACTACCCCAAGCCCACCTTCCATAGGCCAGGGGCTGGAAACTAGCACCAAGGCGTAATTCCCAGTAAAAAGGTAAGGCATTGCCTTTGTAAAGTTAACAAACACCACAAAGCAAGCAAGCAGAAGTAAACACTAAGTAAAAACTGGGTACAACAGTAAGTGCGGAAAAGTAAGTGGGCAAGAATACAAACCCAAACTGAAAGTAAAGTACAACTGAAAAAGGGAGTACATCAACTGAAAAGTAAAGCCATAGCATCGAGCCGTCCACTGGAAGTCCCACCTGAAGGGTGGGTACAAATAGCCTCCACAGCTCCTCGGGTCTAGCCGTCTGCTCCGAGTACGTCCCGCCATGTGGTCCACCTCCAGGTACTGACCTGCTCCGCCAGCCTTAACCACGATCAGCGTTGTCAATCGTCTGCAACCAACACAATGTAGTGCGGGCATAGCCCGTGCAGGGGTGAGTATAAGCTACTCAGTAGGGACCCCGAGACCCCCGAAGTTCTCCCAGAATCCACAAAAGATAATCCACAAAGGAAAGATACAATCACGAAGTAACACCTGACACTACTTAGGTATATGCCTATACATATACCTAAGTCATCAATTCTCGTTCAGCTCCAGCATCCGATCTCAAGTACAACCCATTCCACACAGGAAATCACAACCCAATCCACACAGGAAAGCATAACGTAATCCACATAGGATATCAAGTCAAACTTATCAAAGATAAGGATTGAAAGTCAAGATTCAACTCACACAGGTATACTTCTCTGTATGACGATAGAGATTATTAGATGTAGCCACTGATTCATCTAAGCCATCGGACCCACACAGGATCTATAGGTACTAACCCCCGCAATGACCCACAAAGGATCGATAGGTGACTAACCCCAGCAATGACCCACACAGGATCTGTAGGCACTGGCCCACACAGGACCGCTGAGCACTGACCCACACAGGATCTGACCCACACTGGATCAGTAGCACTGATCCACGTAGGATCGCTGAGTTCTGTTGTAACACCCCAGGTAAATAAATAATATGACATTTCATATTTATCTATATTTGTGAATAAAATATTGAAATGACTTTAAAGGGGAAGCTATGCTCGATGGCGTACCCAACACGCAACAACGAGTTTCTTGGGAATCATACGTTGCACTCTAATAATAAAATAATATTAATTCAAATGGTAGTTAACATGTAGCCATTTTATTGGCGGGAATGGATAGAAATAACTAAAATATGATTATATATGTTTTTTAAATGTTTTTACATTTATCCAATAAAATCTAAAGGCTTAAAATACGGAAAGAATTCAATTTTAGGCGTATATGCCCTAGTTCTCACTAAAGGTTCACTTATCGCCTTTTAATGGAGAACTGTCATTAAATATAGTTTTTTTCACTCTTAAACATTCTTTTGGACCAAATAAAACTCTTATTAAGAATAGGGACATCAAATTTTACTTTGTAATTTTTTGGTATTTTTCCGACAAAGTTCATTTTTTAAATGAATAGTGTAAAATGTTGTATTTTAATTCAAAACCACTTTTTAATCTAATTTATTTATATGATTAGATTATATTTTGAATTGGTTTTAAAGTGAAATTAGAAAATATTTTTTACCATTAAATCCAATAGTGGTCGTTGGAATCAATTTCACTTTGAAAACAGACTTAAACTAGTGTCAATCTTTTGATACTTATTGTTTCATAAAACACGCTATTTGTCATGACAGCGGGAATTAATTATTAAATTAATTAATGTGACTTATATGTTTTGAATTTTGTAAAAAGGACTTCATTTTTGAATTCATAATATCAAATATAGCTTAGGGTGAATTTTTGGGATTTTTCTGAAAAACTTCAATTTTTGATGAATAGTGAAACCACTAAGTGGTACTTATAAAAACTGATTTTCTGTTTAAATGGAATTTTGCCATCATTGTGTTTTGAATTTTTAAAATCCAACATACATGGTTGTCATTAAGAATTAAAATGTGGTTCAATGAGATTAAAATAATTTTTTGGTGAATAGTAACTTATTAAGTTTTTAATCGCGATTAGTGGTAATTAGTGTAGTTTAAGGTATAAATAATGCTTTAATGATATGAAATGACCTAGACACATGTCCCAACCTTATTGGTTGTGTCATGGCAGACCAATAAAATCCATGGGTCAACTTGGGGACCCCATGGATCCACTTTGGTTGGGAAATGACATAAATAACATTTTATTTAATGTAAAAGTAAAATTGACACAAACATGAGTTGTTTTACTAAAACAGTTTTTAAGTGGGGTTACACAAGTCCAAATTTTGATTATAAATATTCATTGGAAATCTAAAAAGATTTCCTACAACATAGTAATTTGTTTATAATTTTTATACATCAAATAAAATAAATTATGTATGACATAATAATGATGGAGCGATGACATCATTATTTGACGATTTAAATAAAATGGAAAGATAATGTAAAATCTATGAACTAGAGATGTCCAAAACTTATTGGATGAGTGGATTTAGAAGCCTTATCACCTTATCCACGAATTATATCAATGTGGGACCTTTTGAAACCGAAATACATTTTCAAATAAAATAATATTTCTTTACTTTCCAAAAGTGCCCCTCCTCTCCTCTTATAAAAGGCCCCCACCTCTACCTCATTTCACACACTCCTCAAGCCTTTGTCTCGGCCAAAACCTGCCCATTTACTCTATCCACATCCCTATCCTCATCCTGCAGGACTCCCTTTGGGCAGAATCCTTTCAAAGGAATCCTTTAGGCTTAAATAAAAAGGAGTTACACTTTTAAAGGTAATTCATTCTCTCATGTTCATTTGTTTTATTTTGCTTCTCCAACCCCCTAAACTCTTTTTATTTACTTCTTTTGTAACAAAACCAGTATCTTCAATATACTAGGATGTTGTTATAAGATTTATTAGAGCTACATTCTCACAAAACTACATAAAATGGTTAAAGAACATACGGTTTCCGTGGATGGTGAAATTCTGCCTCCTGAAACGATGATTGTTCAATACTCATTTAACACCTTCAAAGGTGGCCATTATGATGTCACTATTTTTATATATGATATATAATATTTTTATGTTTTATTTATGCTTCTGTATTTTTCATTTTTTTCTTACCTTTATGGCTTCCATTATGGGTATACGCGATATCTTCATTTAAGGAAGTGTGGACTACCGCCCCCTCAAAGTGATTTGATTCGTTAAATATGATATGTGGGATGTATAAAGGATGGAAATATGATATTATATATTATATTATACTGGAATTATAATATACCTTTATATAATTATTATTCCATTCTGTAAAATACGAAATAGAAATGAAAGTAGCGTTCATGCGTACGTACGGCTTACCGTCTCCATGAACGGTGCATTTCATTTCTTACCTCTAAATGATTATGTAATGTTATAAATGCATGCATTTACTGGATATATATTACATATATGATATCTACATAATGAATACAATTCTGGATATAATAAACATTTGGCCACACGAACAACATGTAATTGTAAGAAGACCACTTTCGACTTAAGAACCAAATATCGGCAAAACAAATATTATTAACTTAAATGATTACATAATTTTTGTGACATGGTAATAAGTGGTATAAAAGTAATAATTAACTTGAAAAATGGTTCTTAAGGAATTATAAATTAACTCAAGTTTATTATTCAGGAGATTAAAGAACGATCGAGTCAAGTCGGACCCGAGGTAAGGGATCCTACTCCTCTCTTTCTTTTTAAGTATACACTTTTATGTCATTATTTTTAAAGCTCATCTTTCTTGTTATTGGGATGATATTTTATATTACATTTACTGTAATTTTTATGTTCATGTGATGAGAGACCCTATTCTCTCTCATCAATCCATTTTGGGAGTTTTGAGTGGCGCCGTTAGGCTGCCGAACTTTCGTAAGAGATCTAACCTCTCTCTTTCTTTTAAGTACTCTCCTTTGTGTCACTTCTTCTAAGCTCCTATTTGTTATGTTGGGGGATTTTCTTTTATATTACTCTTGCTGTAAATTCTGTTGTAATATGATGGGATACTCTATTTGATCTCATCAATCCATTTTGGAAGTTTTAAGTGGCACTGTTAGGCTGCTGAGTTTTCGTAAGGGATTTTTCATCTCACTTTTATTCTCGTGAGATTTGTGCTACATTTGCCACAAATTCCATTGAGTGGTGTATGTACTGCCCATTATTATACTCTTTGTGTAATATAAATTCATTTATGAGTATTTACATCAATGATCTATTGTCCTTCTTTCATGGGGTGTATGTTTTGAAAGATACCCAAGTCGGTAAGGGAACCTTTCACCCTCCTCTTTTTTAAAAGACTTCTTTTGTTGGGTCTTTTAATTTAAATATTGTTATGTTGGGATATGTTCTCATATATCCTTATTGATGTAAATTTTATGTCCAAGTGATGAGATACACTTTTTATCTCTCATCAACTCATTTTGATGTGATGTCGTTAGGCTGTCAAGGGAACTTTTTAACCCAATTTCGATTTCTTTGGGTTCAACATGTAGTCATTGAATATGTCATACATTGAATATGTGTGAATGAACTTTTATTGTTTTACACTTAATATCCACTTATATTGGGTGTATTTATATTTTTCACACATATTTTGAGATTGATTTGTCCTTAAATTAAGGATACCTTCTTTATAAGGGATTTCATCACATTTGACATTTCTATTGAGGGTTCATTGTTGTTATGCACCAATTCACTCTTATATGGTGTATATACTGTCCTTTGGAGTATTATATCATGAATCCTTTTATTCTCATGATATTATAAAGTTATGACTAAATGTTATTCCTCAATTATTGTATTTAAGTGTCTCTAATTTTGGTAAAACCCCTTTTACCAGAATATCGTTTTAAATGTTTTAATTATTTGTTCTTATTAATATCCATGTTTTCAAAATGGTTTTAAGGATTTATTTATATGGATATTAATGGTTTAAAATGTTAACAGCTTCAAAGTGGTATGGGACACTTTGATTCAAAAATCTCTTTATTAAATGTTTTAAATGGTTTTGGAAATGGTTTCATTTTGAATGGATTCATTATTTCAATATCCTAAAATGTTATATTGTGATTGAAATGTGGAAATGTTATGTTTCCTTTATGCATGTTTTATGTGATACGATTATGTTATGGTTCTTGGGCATTATTATGAAGACGGGCGGTTCCGTGATATACTAAGGGCGGGTGAGCCCGATATAGCTCTCCAATGCATTGGGTAACGCGAAGGAGTGAAACGTTACGGTTTCTCCGAAGAGATTTAGGGAATATACTGTGATGGGTATTCCAAACGTAACCAAGAGGGTTACTCCCTACAAAAGAATGTTATGAATGCCTCAAGTTACCTTTATGTCTTATGTTTTCTATGATTTATTCATGATTTGATATTCCTATGTTTTATGGGTAAAGTATGATTTCATTCTTATGTATATATGAACTCATGTTTCCTTTCCATATTTTTATAACCCTTACTGAGCTTTTTATGCTCATCCAAAGTTTTTGAAATGCTTTTCACAGGTCAAGGGAAAGGTACATGATGTGACGATAGTGTCAAGGATGTGTCAAGAAAGAATCTGTGTTTTATTTTAAATAGGTTTCCATTGATGGGAAGAATGAATATTGTCTTTTATGTAACCACCTTGTTTAAATGTGGAATGTAATGCAAGTTTCATGATCTAATTCTCTAAAACTCTAAACCTGAAAAGATCCTCAATGTGTAATCTTGTAATAACTCAAGATTAAGTAAGGTTTAAGGCTGGGGCCTTATAGTTGGTATAAAAGGTCGGTTTAGACAACTTTATAGGTTAGGGTATTCTTTAAGCATAAGTGACATTACCATAATGGTTAGGATTTCAGAAAGAGTCCTAGTTTTAGATAAAGTGAATGAGTAAGTGTATCTTAGTGTTTACCTTCCACATTAGTACATGATGGTTTTGTTGATATACTCACACTGACATTTCTATTTTTAGTGAATGGATGGATCTAGCAGGCACCAAAGAGACAACAGGTTTGAAGGAAACTGTGGTGGTTCTCTGATTAAGATACTAGATAAAATGGAGGATTCAATGAGGAAACTCGTGGTTGTTCTAAACCAAATATCAAGGAGTCATGATCAACCACTTCAACCTTAGTGAGTTCTGTAATGCATCATGTACGAGATGGCCAACTCGATGTGGAAATTCAGGTAATAATTATTAAGGTAACCATTAGGTTTTATATGATACTTAATTTTTTGGTAATTATGGGTTACTCTATGATATGATGGAAAATGAAAGGAAAGAGATAAACTTGAGGTGAAAATATGTTATGATTATTCTTGAAGATTTTATCTCATTTTGGGGAATTTTTTAAGAATTATATAGTTTTGGAAAAAGGACAACACGTAGACCGTGTGACATCCCGTCGCGTCGGACAAAGCTGCGGGAATCGAACCCACAACCAATGTGCGACTGGTATTTATCGCCTACCACTGGACTACGTGAAGTCCCTGGTTAGTTTGACTGATTCATTCTAGTTATATGATTTTATTAATTAAGAGTAAGTTGATTTTGGGTTATTTATGAAAATGATTAACCTATCATGGAGGATATGTGATTAGGTTAATTACTTTTCAAAACGAGACTTTAGGAGAAACTGATATTGTTTGGAGATAAATGTTACGATTTATCTTGGAAGACTATGCGACTAAATCCTTCAAATATTTGGGTTTCAATCTTATATTGGTTTGCTTTGAAGAATTTTATGGACAAATTGATTATAGAATGGTCCTCATTGAACTTTGGGTTTTGTTGGACAAATTTTGGAGATTAAGAATAGATTTTCTTTTTATAAAGGGTTATCCTTTTCTGGATTATCTGATCTTGTACTAGCCTTTTTGGTTTTGGATTTGGTTAAAGTCTAAAGACATGGGAAGTATATAGTTCTCTTTTGTGGATTAGGTGATTCTCTATAAGTTGATTATAGTACTCTTAATGTGAACAAGTCTTCCTAAATACTCATCTTTTGGAGAAAATATGAGTTTGTGTAAGGAATCTAATAAAGGTTGAAAGTCAATATGATAAGTGATTATGTTTCCTTATGAATACATTCCTCAATAAAAAGTAACTTAAAACAAAAATGTTGTCTATTAACTTTTCCTACTGGGGAATCAAAGACCGTTTAACCCATCACAAGTTTGTGATTTTCTTATTATTAACTTTCTCCTAAACATGTTTTCTATCACTCTCCATCGGAACATGACCCTATGTTTTCTCCTCCATGTCCATATTTTCATAATTAGAATCCTAGTATGGGTTAACTCGGGTGACCTCTGTGCTTATCTTTCTTTATTTTAAAGTGATTGATTTACCGACTCTTGTTCCGATGTGGGATGTTCAAGGATGTTTCCAAGCGCAATTTTAAAATTGCGAGGACGCAGTTCCCAAAAGGGGGGAAGGATGTAACACCCCAGGTAAATAAAGAATATGAAATTTCATATTTATCTATATTTGTGAATAAAATATTGAAATGACTTTAAAGGGGAAGCTATGCTCGATGGCGTACCCAACACGCAACAACGAGTTTCTTGGGAATCATACGTTGCACTCTAATAATAAAATAATATTAATTCAAATGGTAGTTAACATGTAGCCGTTGTATTGGAGGGAATGGATAGAAATAACTAAAATATGATTATATATGTTTTTTAAATGTTTTTACATTTATCCAATAAAAGCTAAAGGCTTAAAATACGGAAAGAATTCAATTTTAGGCGTATATGCCCTAGTTCTCACTAAAGGTTCCCTTATCACCTTTTAATGGAGAACTATCATTAAATATAGTTTTGTTCACTCTTAAACATTCTTTTGGACCAAATAAAACTCTTATTAAGAATCGGGAAATCAAATTTTACTTTGTGTAATTTTTTGGTATTTTTCCGATAAAGTTCATTTTTTTAATGAATAGTGTAAAATGTTGTATTTTAATTCAAAACCACTTTTTAATCTAATTTATTTATATGATTAGATTATATTTTGAATTGGTTTTAAAGTTAAATTAGAAAATATTTTTTACCATTAAATCCAATAGTGGTCGTTGGAATCAATTTCACTTTGAAATCAGACTTAAACTAGTGTCAATCTTTTGATACTTATTGTTTCATAAAACACGCTATTTGTCATGACAGCGGGAATTAATTATTAAATTAATTAATTTGACTTATATGTTTTGAATTTTGTAAAAAGGACTTCATTTTTTAATTCAGAATATCAAATATAGCTTAGGGTGAATTTTTGGGATTTTTCTGAAAAACTTCAACTTTGATGAATAGTGAAACCACTAAGTGGTACTTATAAAAACTGATTTTCTGTTTAAATGAAATTTTGCCATCATTGTGTTTTGAATTTTGAAAATCCTAAATAAATGGTTGTCATTAAGAATTAAAATGTGGTTCAATGAGATTAAAATAATTTTTTTTGGTGAATAGTAACTTATTAAGTTTTTAATCGCGATTAGTGGTAATTAGTGTAGTTTAAGGTATAAATAATGCTTTAATGATATGAAATTACCTAGAAACATGTTCCAACCTTATTGTTTGTGTCATGTCAGACCAAGACAAGCCATGGGTCAACTTGGGGACCCCATGGATCCACTTTGGTTGGGAAATGACATAAATAACATTTTATTTAATGTAAAAGTAAAATTGACACAAACATGAGTTGTTTTACTAAAACAGTTTTTAAGTGGGGTTACACAAGTCCAAATTTTGATTATAAATATTCATTGGAAATATAAAAAGATTTACTACAACATAGTAATTTTTTTATAATTTTTAGACATCAAATAAAATAAATTATTTATGACATAATAATGATGGAGAGATGACATCATTATTTGACGATTTAAATAAAATGGAAAGATAATGTAAAATCTATGAACTACACATGTCCAAAACTTATTGGATGAGTGGATTTATAAGCCTTATCACCTTATCCACGAATTATATCAATGTGGGACATTTTGAAACCGAAATACATTTTCAAATAAATTAATATTTCTTTACTTTCCAAAAGTGCCCCTCCTCTCCTCTTATAAAAGGCCCCCACCTCTACCTCATTTCACACACTCCTCAAGCCTTTGGCTCGGCCAAACCCTGCCCATTTACTCTCTCCACATCCCTATCCTCATCCTAGATGACTCCCTTTGGGCAGAATCCTTTCAAAAGAAGCCTTTAGGCTTAAATCAAAAGGAGTTACACTTTTAAAGGTAATTCATTCTCTCATGTTCATTTGTTTTATTTTGCTTCTCCAACCCCCTAAACTCTTTTTATTTACTTCTTTTGTAACAACACCATTATCTTAAATATACTAGGATGTTGTTATAAGATTTATTCGAGCTGCACTCTCACAAAACTACATCAAATGATTAAAGAACATACGGTTTCTGTGGATGGTGAAATTCTGCCTCCCGAAACGATGATTGTTCAATACTCATTTAACACCTTCAAAGGTGGACATTATGATGTCACTATTTTTATATATGATATATAATATGTTTATGTTTTATTTATGCTTCTGTATTTTTCATTTTTGTCTAACCTTTATGGCTTCCATTATGGGTATACGCGATATCTTCATTTAAGGAAGTGCAGACTACCGCCCCCTCAAAGTGATTTGATTCGTTAAATACCATATGTGGGATGTATAAAGGATGGAAATATGATATTATATATGATATTATACTGGAATTATAATATACCTTTATATCATTATTATTCCATTCTATAAAATACGAAATAGAAATGAAAGTAGCGTTCATGCGTACGTACGGCTTACCGTCTCCATGAACGGTGCATTTCATTTCTTACCTCTAAATGATTATGTAATGTTATAAATGCATGCATGTACTGGATATATATGACATATATGATATCTACATAATGAATAAAATTCTGGATATAATAAACATTTGGCCACACGAACAACATGTAATTGTAAGAAGACCACTTTCGACTTAAGAACCAAATATCGGCAAAACAAATATTATTAACTTAAATGATTACATAATGTTTGTGACATGGTAATAAGTGGTATAAAAGTAATAATGAACTTGAAAAAGGGTTCTTAAGGAATTAGAAATTAACTCAAGTTTATTATTCAGGAGATTAAAGAACGATCGAGTCAAGTCGGACCCGAGGTAAGGGATCCTACTCCTCTCTTTCTTTTTAAGTATACACTTTTATGTCATTCCTTTTAAAGCTCATCTTTCTTGTTATTGGGATGATATTTTATATTACATTTACTGTAATTTTTATGTTCATGTGATGAGAGACCCTATTCTCTCTCATCAATCCATTTTGGGAGTTTTGAGTGGTGTTGTTAGGCTGCCGAACTTTCGTAAGAGATCTAACCTCTCTCTTTCTTTTAAGTACTCTCCTTTGTGTCACTTCTTCTAAGCTCCTATTTGTTATGTTGGGGGATTTTCTTTTATATTCCTATTTCTGTAAATTCTATTGTAATATTATGGGATACTCTATTTGATCTCATCAATCCATTTTGGACGTTTTAAGTGGCGCCGTTAGGCTGCTGAGTTTTCATAAGGGATTTTTCATCTCACTTTTATTCTCGTGAGATTTATGCTACATTTGCCACAAATTCCATTGAGTGGTGTATGTACTGCCCATTATTATACTCTTTGTGTAATATAAATTCATTTATGAGTATTTACATCAATGATCTATTGTCCTTCTTTCATGGGGTGTATGTTTTGAAAGATACCCAAGTCGGTAAGGGAACCTTTCACCCTCCTCTTTTTTAAAAGACTTCTTTTGTTGGGTCTTTTAATTTAAATATTGTTATGTTGGGATATGTTCTCATATATACTTATTGATGTAAATTTTATGTCCAAGTGATGAGATACACTTTTTATCTCTCATCAACTCATTTTGATGTGATGCCGTTAGGCTGTCAAGGGAACTTTTTAACCCAATTTCGATTTCTTTGGGTTCAACATGTAGTCATTGAATATGTCATACATTGAATATGTGTGAATGCCCTTTTATTGTTTTACACTTAATATCCACTTATATTGGGTGTATTTATATTTGTCACACATATTTTGAGATTGATTTGTCCTTAATTTAAGGATACCTTCTTTATAAGGGATTTCATCACATTTGACATTTCTATTGAGGGTTCATTGTTGTTATGCACCAATTCACTCTTATATAGTGTATATACTGTCCTTTGGAGTATTATATCATGAATCCTTTTATTCTCATGATATTATAAATTTATGACTAAATGTTATTCCTCAATTATTGTATTTAAGTGTCTCTAATTTTGGTAAAACCCCTTTTACCAGAATATCGTTTTAAATGTTTTAATTATTTGTTCTTATTAATATACATGTTTTCAAAATGGTTTTAAGGATTTATTTATATGGATATTAATGGTTTAAAATGTTAACATCTTCAAAGTGGTATGGGATACTTTGATTCAAAAATCTCTTTATTAAATGTTTTAAATGGTTTTGGAAATGGTTTCTTTTTGAATGGATTCATTATTTCAATATCCTAAAATGTTATATTGTGATTGAAATGTGGAAATGTTATGTTTCCTTTATGCATGTTTTATGTGATACGATTATGTTATGGTTATTGGGCATTATTATGAAGACGGGTGGTTCCGTGATAAACTAAGGGCGGGTGAGCCCGATATAGCTCTCCAATGCATTGGGTAACGCGAAGGAGTGAAACGTTAAGGTTTCTCCGAAGAGATTTAGGGAATATACTGTGATGGGTATTCCAAACGTAACCAAGAGGGTTACTCCCTACGTAAGAATGTTATGAATGCCTCAAGTTACCTTTATGTCTTATGTTTTCTATGATTTATTCATGATTTGCTATGCCTATGTTTTATGGGTAAAGTATGATTTCATTCTTATGTATATATGAACTCATGTTTCCTTTCCATATTTTTATAACCCTTACTGAGCTTTTTATGCTCATCCCATGTTTTTGAAATGCTTTTCACAGGTCAAGGGAAAGGTACATGATGTGACGATAGTGTCAAGTATGTGTCAAGAAAGAATCCGTGTTTTATTTTAAATAGGTTTCCATTGATGGGAAGAATGAATATTGTCTTTTATGTAACCACCTTGTTTAAATGTGGAATGTAATGCAAGTTTCATGATCTAATTCTCTAAAACTCTAAACCTGAAAAGATCCTCAATGTGTAATCTTGTAATAAATCAAGATTAAGTAAGGTTTAAGGCTGGGGCCTTATATCTGTAGTCATCACCGTCGAATCCACGGAGGATTTCTGTACAGTCGTCATCGTCGTCGCAGTCACAGCCAGCTCTAGGGTTCCCGCACACAGCAAGCTCGTTCAGAAGGGTCCGCTCCATGAGCTGAGGGGATGATACATCAACTGACATATAGTCTGGAGTTGATTTTCCAAAAGTTCTGTATCGTCAACAGGAACTCAATGTCACAGACGGCGTGTCAATCGGACGCCCGGTCTGAGAGTTATTGGCTTTTTTTGTTCCAGGGGCCCGGTTGGTTTTTAAGTAAAAACCAAACCAACCGTACTCCAACTACGTCCAAACCTCAATCGGAGTAAGCCAAAAGTTCTGTCTCACTAAGAGGAATCCATAAAAGTCGACGACACATAAATCGGACGTCCGGAGCTCAAGTTATAAGTGTTTCCGCTCCGAGGGCCCGGTTGGTTTCGTGTACGAACCAACCCGGACGAACACAAAGTACTCTGAAACCTTGAGTGTAATATACTAAAACAACCGTATCGATCCAAGGATCTCATCTCAGCTGACGTTGCATCGATTAGAGGTCCCTAGCCCAAGTTATGGGTAAAACACCGTGAGAGGTCCGGTAATAGGGGATTCGGGCCCGGTCCGACCCAGCCCGATACCCCTAGGGTCAGACCGAACTGGGTCGACCCGACCCGGGTCCAGTTCCAACCCGCTTGGGAGCGGCCCGGCCTGGCTGGCGCGGCCCATCCCGGCCAGGGCGTGGCCCGGCGCGCTGGCGCTGGCCAGGTGGCTTGGCCGAAACGGTTGAGCGTTGAAGGGGGGTGCTGCCCCCCTGCGTAGAGAAACCGTGGCCCCCATGTGGGGGGCCGCACCTGCTGGCCAACTGGGGGTTACGAACCCCCTGTTTTCCCCCTCACCGGTCGGCCCGCTCCAGCCGGCCGACTGCTGCCTCCATGGGAACGGCATGGGCCGTTCCCCCTGCTCTGATGCCGGCAGCCCGAAACCGGCCACCGGTCCCTGCTCCGCCGCGGCCTCAGTCGTGGCCTTGGTCCGTCCGGCGCGGCGCGATGGCGCCACGCCCCTCCACCGCAGCCCTGCTCCGGCCGCAGTGCTTTTGTGATTCTTCAGCGCGGCGCCACGGTTTAGTTCATCTTTAGCGGCGTGGCACGACGGCGCAGAGCTTCTCCGTCCTTCCCTTAATATTTTCCGTGCGGTGCTTCGGCACCACGCCGCCTTACACGTGCCACATAAAAATCAAACCAACAAGGGGGAGGAGGGTTAGTCGTGTTCGTGCGGTCCGACCTCCTCCCATTATTGCAATATCAGGTGGCTCAAATTGAAAAGGATGAAATGATTGAAGTAATCACGAACAAACAAATAAAAAAATAAACCCCTACCACGAGCGCAGTCATCGAACGAGGTTGTCGCAGAAAGGGAGGTCGCGGAATTGATCGCCACGGAAGAAGGCGGATCGTCGCGTCACTGAGGAATGGTGTCTCCCTTCCTTTGATGCGGAAAGAAAGAATGAGGTGATGTGCATCGGGTCGTCGATCTCCGAGGAAGGCGTCTCTCACCATCGTCCGTCGTCGGAGGTCGGTTTTCTTCGCGTTCTTCGTCGAGGAGGAGGAACTTCAAGAACTTGAGTGAATTCTCCCAAGCCTCTCACAACCCAACAACCCTTAATAAAATAAGAGTTGTCTTATTTTATTTCTCAAGTCATGCGTTTGAAATTCAAAAACGAAACAATCAATTAAAATGAATTAATTGCAACGTTTTAACCGTCCAATTTAATTAAGGTGTTTCATAAAAGATAAACGCAAGGGTTGACTTCCAATTAATGGGGGGGGGCAGGTGTGTTACCTTATTAAAGGAGGGGGTTTAGGAAGAAAAGAAACGGTGGGGCTTGTGTGGGTCCCACCTCACAATTATTCTACCTAGTGGGTAGGATATTGTGGGCCCCACTTCATCCACTTAGCTTAGGTTAAACAAAAATAAAATAAAATTGGTTGCACCACTTTTATTTTATTCCTTAACTTAACCCCAAAATTTAAAAACCACACCCGAGAAAACACAACTCTGGAAAAGGTGTTTCTAAGAAATTACTGGCGTTGCGATTCCATCGGTGCCCTTGGAATTCGATTCCGAGTACCGATTCAAAAGGTAGAAAAACCCACTCGTTCGTTCACTGAACGTACCTGAACTAAACTTCGGAAAATGATTCCAGGCACACCGGGCCTCGGAATCAGGTGCCGTCAGAAATTGCATTCTTGTAAAATCCCAAAGAAAATTGAGAAAAAATTTCCCTTGAATTTTACGGGTCTTTACATTACTCCCACCTCAGGGCTTTACATCCCCGTAAAGATACATCATAAACTAGGGAAACAAATGTGGGTACTGAGCACGCATCTGAGCCTCCCGCTCCTAAGTGCTCTCCTGGAGGTTCTCGTGCTGCCATCAGATGCGCACTAGAGGAATCGAGTGTCCACGTAGGACCCGCTCTTGTCGATCCTCAATATCCACTAGGACCTCCACAAAAGTCGCCACATCATCAATGTCCAGCTCCCCATGGTCAATGATATGCATCGGGTCATGCACGTATCTTCTCAGCTGGGATACATGGAACACGTCGTGCACCCAGTGCAACTGAGGTGGTAGATCCAGGTGATAAGCCACCTCGCCAATCCTACTGAGGACCTAGAATGGTCTGATGAAGCATTGAGAAAACTTGTTGCCTCGGCCAAATCTCTGTAAACCACATCGAGGTGAGACCTGCAAGAAGACGTGGTCGCCATCCTAGAACTCTAGTGGCCTCCGCCTCCTGTCAGCATAAGACTTCTGCCGGCTCTAAGCTGTCCTCATCTGCTCCTGGATGACCTGGAACTTCTCTATCATGGCCTGGACCATCTCCGGTCCCATAAGTGCTGACTCCCCAGGTTTTGTCCAGCACAGAGGAGATCTGTAAGGTCGGCCATACAATGCCTCGTATGGTTCCATCCCGATGGTGGAGTGGTAGTTGTTATTGTACACGAACTCCACCAAGGGTAGGTGGTCCTCCCAGCTGCGACCAAAGTTGAGGACACATGCACGGAGCGTGTCCTTGAGTGTCTGAATTGTTCTCTCTGTATGACCATTTGTCTGAGGGTGAAAGGTGGTGCTCAGACGTAGCTACGTCCCGAACACCTCCTGCAACCCCTTCCAAACCCGGGAAGTAAAGCTAGCATCTCGATTAGAGATGATATATGATGGCACACCATGAAGCCGTACAATCTCGTGAACGTAGAGATGTCCCAAGCTCTCCACTGAGCCCTGTTCTCTGATGGAAAAGAAGTGAGCCAACTTGGTGAGTCGGTCGACAATCACCCAAATGGAGTCGTGACCTCTAGAAGTGTGTGGAAGTCCAGTCATGAAGTCCATAGATATGTTGTCCCACATTCACTCTGGAACCTCCAAGGGTTGTACCAAGCCTACTACTACCTGGTTCTCTACCTTTACCTATTGGCAGGTGAGGCATTGAGAAAAAAACTCTGCCAAAGCCTTCTTCATGCCCGGCCACCAGTGCTATCATCTGAGATCCTGGTACATCTTTGCCACTCCAGGATGTACCGCCAAAGGGTAAGTGTGAAACTCTCTCATAACCTACTCCTGTAAAGCAATTGGTACCAAGGTACGTCCTCTGAAAAGGACGTCATGTTATCCTCCTAAAGAGAAACCATCAGGTGCCTATCCTGAGGATATCTGCGCACCCCGCGTCTCACAGTCGGTGTCCCCACGATGTGCCTCTCTGACCCGCTGCAGCAGTGGAGGAGTGACTGTGAGTGACTGAAGAAAGGCTGCTCCATCTCTATCAACGAAGGATATCTGCAAAGAGGCTAGCTGCTCTGTCGCCACCCCAAGTAGTTGAATGCCCATCCTTCTGCTGAGATCATCGGGTGCTACATTCCCCTTTCCATGAGTATAGACTATCCCAAAGTCATAGTCCTAGAGGAACTCGAGCCATCGCCGCTGTCTTAGGTTCAGGTCCTTCTGCGAGAAGATGTACCTGAGACTCTGATGGTCAGAATAGACTATAAAATGCTCGCCCATCAGATAGTATCACCACATCTTCAGTGTGAAGACCACTACTGCTAACTCCAGGTCATGGGTAGCATAGTTCTGCTCATTCTGCCTCATATGATGTGATCCATAGGCGACCACAGCCCACTCCTACATCAGGACACATCCAAGTCCGGTCCCTGATGCATCGCAGTAAACTACGTACCCAACTCCCTCCTCTGGTAGCCTCAAGATAGGCGCGCTGGATAAT
Organism: Viscum album; assembly: GCA_963277665.1. Lineage (NCBI taxonomy): Eukaryota > Viridiplantae > Streptophyta > Magnoliopsida > Santalales > Viscaceae > Viscum > Viscum album. The sequence continues at coordinate 911,858,633 of OY728164.1, read as the reverse complement.
ATCTGTCTCAGCTCCTGGAAGCTCCGCTGACATCTATCTAACCACACAAAGGGTTTCCCCTTCTTCTTCAAAGATGAGAGTGGTGCTTCAACTCTGGAGAAGTCTGGCACAAATCTCCGATAGTACCCAGCTAGTCCCAAGAAACTACTCACCTCTGTCACGCTCCTGGGTGGCTCCCAAGCAAGCACAACCTTGATCTTTACAGGATCCACCGCAGCTCCCACCTCAGAGATGATGTGCCCCAAGAAGTGGACCTCACATATCCAGAACTAACACTTCAAGAGCTTTCCATAAATCTGGTGCTCTCGGAGTGTGTCTAGTACAACCCATAAGTTGTAGGCGTGATCCTCCTCAGTCGTCGAGTATATCAAAATGTCGTCGATGAAGACCACGACAAATCAATCAAGGTATGGCTAAAAGATCATGTTAATGAGGACCATGAACACTACTGGAGCATTGGTTATGCCAAATGGCATAACCAAGAACTCATAGTGGCCATACCGACATCTGAAGGTCGTCTTCTGCACGTCCTCATCCCGAACTCTTAGCTGATGATAGCCTGATCTAAGGTCTATCTTCGAGAACCACCGTGATCCCTTGAGCTGATCGAAGAGGTCATCAATCCTCAGTAGTGGATACTTGTTCCTCACTGTCACCTAGTTCAGGCGAAGATAGTCGACACAAAGTCCCAAGCTCTCATCCGCCTTCTTGGCGAACAATATTAGGGAAGCCCAGGGTGAAACACTAGGTCGGATGAATCCCTTTCCCTATAAGTCCTCCAACTATACCCGTAGCTCTCGATGCTCGGTGGGAGCCATCCGATATACTGGGGTGGATATTGGGGCTATCCCGGGGTACAGATCAATATAAAAGTTTACCTCTCTGCGAGAAGGTAGTCTTGGAACGTCATCGGGGAAAACGTCCGCATACTGATCCACCACTGCAGGAAAACCAGGACTCCACACGTCAACTTCTCCAAGGATGTGGCTATCCAACAAATGAGTGATGGGTTGTCCTCTCCTCTACAAGAGTCCATCCTATGTTGTGAAGGCTCCCTTCTCGCTGGTGAAGGTGAACCTACTTCCGTCAGTGCGTACACACCGCACCTTGCGCCTAATAAAGTCAATCTGAGCATGGACTGTAGATAACCAATACATGCCCAAGATGACATCGTAAGGCCTCGACGCCACTACAAGAAGATCTCAGCCGAAGCTCTCACCTCCTAGAGTAAGCTCACACTACCGGCACCAGTGCGTAATTGTCGAGTCTGCTCCCATAGGAGTCTCTAGCCGTAAGGATCGAGCCAACGGCTCTATCGGAATCTCCGAGCTCCAAACAAGGGAAGCAGATATGAAAGAATGACTCGCTCCTATGTCTATAAGAACTGCATAAAGGGTGGAATAGACATAGATAGTACCTCGAATCATCTCATTCATGCCTTGGTCGTAGGCCTCTGCTGCCTGAAGTTGTGCCTGTCTCTGCCCGCCAGCTCCCTGTGGTCGGGGTGGACCTCCTGGTGGTGGTGGTGGTAGAGCTGGAAAGCGTCGCCCACCACCTGCTACTAGGCCAGCTCCTCTTCCTCATCCGCCTACTCCCTGCAGACCGCCATGGTCAACCCTATGCCTCTACCTAGGTGGCCCCTCAACCGTCTGCTACTCCTCTGCACGGCGGGTCGGGAAGTCACGAGCCATGTGGCCCTACCCGCTGCATGCGTAGCACTGTTGGCCTCTCGAAAGACTGGCTTCACGCTGTGTGCCCCACACCACTGAGCCAGTGTCTTGAGGTCTTCCTCCTGAGGGTCAAGTCTGTCTAGACCCATGAGTCATCCGTCGACTCCCTCCTGCAGAAGACTCTGCTACATGTCACCCTGCGGTAGGTCTCACTGCTGATGTAGGCTCAGCAAGGAAGCTCTCGATGAGAAGGGCTCGCTCCAGTACCTCTGCCTGTGTCGGAATGCTGAGGGAGATTAATGATGACCTGATCTCATGCCTCAATCCCTACTCGAAGGTCCGGGCCTGGAATAATGGGTCCCATACCATGTCCGTTGAATAGAGTGAGAGATCGGTAAATCTCGCCGACTACTGGGTGACCGTCAAGCTTCCCTACTACAGCTGTAGAAGCTCCTGGATGTGCACCATACTAAGGGTGGCTGGAACGAACTCCGAGAGGAAGAGTCTCTCAAAGTCCGTCCAGAGGAGAGATGCCTCATCGTGCACCTGGAGCATCAAGCTCCATCATCTGGCTGCTGCCGCGTGCAGGAGGCTCGCTGCGAGGATCACCATGAGGTCTGCTGGTGTCCTCACTAACCTGAAAACTCATACAACTGCCTCCAGCCAATCCTTGGCTGCCTGAGGGTCTGTCTCCCCATGGAACCTAGGTTTTCGTTGATGCTGAAACTTGTGCAGTGCACCAAGGTGATGTGCATCATCAGCGGTTGGGCTGGTAGCATCGGTGGCTCAGCGGGTAGAGGTACCACCAGTGCCTTTGCTGTCAAAGGGCCCTGTACCGAGGCCTCATCACTCGGTGGGATGTCATCACGCACAACGCTCAGAACCCTAGCTGGATGTCATCGTGGGGCCATCCTGAAATGAAACAGGTGCACCATGGTCAAATAGTATACCTGGTGAGCTGACAAAAAGTAATCACAAAGAAAACTTGAAACACACATGTAATCAATGTTTTCGTGCATTAAGTCGGAAATCCGAAGTCAGGGTCCTGGTGTACGGATACGTCGGCCGCCGCACCAACACTAAACTCCTTGGACTGATAACCACACTCAATACTCTTAAAAATATTGCTTCACATAGAAAAAGATCAGAGTCCTGAGTTCTGTGGTAGAACCGAACTCCTTTGATACCAATTTGTCACGACCCATCCTTGGGGCCCGTGCCGTGACTACCCCAAGCCCGTCTTCCAGGCTGGCGACTAGCACCAAGGCGTAATTCCCGGTAAAAAGGGAAGGTATTTCCTTTGTAAATTAAATAAACACCACAGAGCAAGAAAGAAGAAGTAAACACTAAGTAAAAACTGGGTACAATAGTAAGTGTGGAAAAGTAAGTGGGCCAGAATACAAACCCAAACTGAAAGTAAAGTACAACTAAAACAGGGAGTACAACAACTGAATAGTAAAGCCGCAGCCTTGAGCTGTCCACTGGAAGTCCCACCTGAAGGGTGGGTACAGATAGCCTCCACAGCTCCTTGGGTCCAGCAGTCCGCTCCGAGTACGTCCCGCCCAGTGGTCCACCTCCAGGTACCGACCTGCTCCGCCAGCCTCAACCACAATCAGCATTGTTCGTCGTCTACAACCAACACAACGTAGTGTGGGCATAGCCCGTGCAGGGGTGAGTATAAGCTACTCAGTAGGGACCCCGAGACCCCCGAAGGTCTCCCAGAATCCACAAAGTATAATCCACAAAGGAAAGATACAATCACGAAGTAACACCCGACACTACTTAGGTATATTCCCATACATATACCTAAGTCATAAATTCTTGTTCGGCTATAGCATCCGAGCTCAAGTAAAACCCAGTCCACACATAAAATCACAACCAAATCCACACAAGAAATCATAACGTAATCCACATAGGATATCAAGTCAAACTTATCGAATATAAGGATTTAAAGTCAAGATTCAACTCACACAGGTATACTTCTTCGTAAGACGATAGAGATGATCAGATGTAGACACTGGTTCATCTAAGCCGTCGGACCCACACAGGATCGATAGATACTAACCCCCGTAATGACCCACAAAGGATCGATAGGTAACCAACCCCCGCAATGACCCACACAGGATTGGACCCACACAGGATCTGTAGGCGCTGGCCCACATAGGACTGTTGAGCTCTAGCCCACACAGGATCTGACCCACACAGGATCAATAGCATTGATCCACATAGGATTGCTGAGTGTTTTAGTCATTGTCATCGAATCCATGGAGTATTTCTGTACAGTCATCATCGCCGTCGCAGTCGCAGCCAGCTCTAGGGTTCCCGCACACAGCAAGCTCGATTGGGAGGGTCTGCTCCACGAGCTGAGGGGCTGATACATCAACTGACACATAGTTCGGATTTGATGTATCCAAAAGTTCCGTATCGCCAACAGGAACACAACATCACAGACGGCGCGTCAATAGGACGCCCGGTCTGAGAGTTATTGGCTTTTTTCGTTCCAGGGGCCCAATTGGTTTTTAAGTCAAAACCAACCCGACCGTACTCCAACTGCATCCAAACCTCGAGCGGAGTAATCCAAAATGTCTGTCTCACTAAGAGGAATCCATCAAAGTTGACGACACGTCAATCGGACATCCGGAGCTCAAGTTATAAGTGTTTCCGCTCCGAGGGCCTGGTTGGTTTCGTGTACAAACCAACCCGACTGAACCCAAAGTACTCTGAAAACTTGAGTGTAATATACCGAAAGGACCGTCTCGATCCAACTATCACATCTCAGCTGATGGTGCATCGATTAGAGGTACCCGGCCCAGGTTATGGGCAAAAGACCGTGAGAGGTCCGGTAATAGGGGGTTTGGGCCCCGTCTGACCTGGCCCGATACCCCCAGGGTCGGCCCGAACCGGGTCGACCCGAACTAGGTCTGGGTCCAACCCGCTTGGGCACAGCACGGCCCAGCTGGCGCGGCCCGGCCCGGCGCGCTGGTGCTGGCCAGGAGGCTCGGCCGAAACGGCCAAGCATTGAGGGGGGGGGGGGGGGCGCACTGCCCCCCGCGTAGAGAAATCGCGGCCCCCATGAGGGGGCCCGCACCTGCTGGCCAACTGGGGGTTACGAACCCCTAGTTTTCCCCATGACCAGCCGGCCCGCTCTGGCCGGCCGGTTGCTGCCGCCACAGGACCGGCATGGGCCGGTCCCCCTACTCCGACGCCGGCGGCCCAGAACTGGCCACCAGTCCCTGCTCCGCCGCGGCCTTGGTCTGTCCGGCGCGGTGCGACGGCGCCACGCCCCTCTGCCCCAGCCCTTCTCCGGCCGCGCTGCTTTTGTGATTCTTTTGTGCGGCGCGACGACGTCGCGGTTTAGTTCATCTTCAACGGCACGCCGTGACGGCGCCGCACTTCTCCGTCCTTCCTTTAATATTTTCCATGCGGTGCTTCAGCACCGCACCGCCTTACACGTGCCGCATAAAAATCAAACCAACAAGGGGGAGGAGGGTCGGCCGTGTTCGTGCGGTCCGACCTCCTCCTGTTATTGCAATATCAGGCAGCTCAAATTGAAAAGGAGGAAACGACGGAAGTAATCATGAACAAACAAATAAAAAATAAACCCCTACCTCGAGCGTAGTCGTCGAACGAGGTTGTCGCGGAAAGGGACATCGCGGAATTGATCGTTGTGGAAGAAGGTGGATCGTCGCATCGCAGAGGAACATTGTCTCCCTTCCTTTGAAGTGGAAAGAAAGAACAAGGTGATACTCCTCGGTTCCTCGATCTCCAAGGAAGGCTTCTCTCACCGTCATCCGTCGTCGGAGGTTGGTGTTGTTCACGTTCTTCGTCGAGGAGGAGGAACTTCAATAACTTGAGCGACTTCTCCCAAGCCTCTCACAACCCAACAACCCTTAATAAAATAAGTGTTGTCTTATTTTATTTCTCAATCCATGCATTTGAAATTCAAAAACGAAACAATCAATTAAAATGAATTAATTGCAACGTTTTAACCGTCCAATTTAATAGAGACGTTTCATAACAGATAAATGCAAGGGTTGACTTCCAATTAATGGGGGGGGGGGTGTGGGTGCGTTACCTTATTAAAGGAGGGGGTTTAGGAAGAAAAGAAATAGTGGGGCTCATGTGGGTCCCACCTCACAATTATTCTACCTAGTGGGTAGGATATTGTGGGTCCCACTTCATCCACTTAGCTTAGGTTAAACAAAAATAAAATAAAATTGGTTGCACCACTTTTATTTTATTCCTTAACTTAACCCCAAAATTTAAAAACCACACCCAAGCAAACGCAACTCTGAAAAAGTTATTTCTAAAAAATTACTAGCGCTGCGATTCCATCGGTGCCCTCAGAATTTGATTCCGAGTACCTGTTCAAAAGTTCAAAAAACCCACTCGTTCATTCACTGAACGTACCCGAACTGAGCTTCTGAAAATGATTCCGGGCACACCGGGCCTCGGAATCAGGTGCCATCAAAAACTGTGTTCTTGTAAAATCCCAAAGAAAATTAAGAAAAAATTTCCCTTGAATTTTAAGGGTCTTTACAAAATCTTCTAAATAAATTCCTCAACTTTATGAAAGGTAACTTAAAACAAAAATGTTGTCGGTTAACTTTTCCAATTGGGGAATCAATGACTGTTCAACCAATCACATGTTTTTGATTTTCTTGTAGTTAACTTTCTCCTAATCCTATTTTATACAACTCTCCACCAGCCCTTGATGGTTTGTTTTTCCTCCATATCCATATTTTCATAGAATCCTAGTATGGGCTATCTCGGGTGACCTTTTTACTTCTCTTTCATTCTTTTAAAGTTATAATATTATTAACCTTATTTCCGATGTGGGTTTCCCACAAAGGTATTTTCTATTTTCAACCTTTTATTTTCAAAGAAAAATTTTAAATTGTGAGGACTCAATTTATTGAAGGATGGGAGAATGTAACACCCCAAGCTTCCATGATACGCTTCTTTTTCAATAATGCAATATCTTGCATTGTATGCAAGTTTGAGATTCTAACACACCGCGACCAATAAAAGTAGCCGTTATGAATAGTAATACCCACTTTTTGAAATTTTATAAATTTTATTATTCAAATTGAACTTAATTTTTGGATTCAGAATATCGAAATTAGCCTATGATGAATTTTTGGTATTTTTATGAGAACTTCTAATTTTTGATGAATAGTTAAAAATACTTAAAAATAACCATTTTAATCAAAATAATTTATAGTGATAAATTATAAAATTGAGTGGTTCTAAAGTGTAATTAGAATATATTTTTACCATTTTATCCAATGGTGGTCATTATAATTTATTTCACATTGAAATTGGACATAAACAATTGTCAATCTTTTGATATATATTGTTTCTTAAAAACACGCTATTTGTTGTGACAGCAGGAATTAATTATAAAATTAATTAATGAAACCTATATATTTGTAATTTTGTAAAATAGAAATCATTTTTGAATTCGGAATATCAATTATATCTTAGGGAGAAATTTTGGCATTGTTCTGAAAAACTTCAATTTTTGATGAATAGTGAAACCACTAAGTGGTAGTTAAAAAACTGATTTTTCGTTTAAATGAAACTTTACCGCTTCTATGAATTGAATTTCAAAAATCCTACATACATGGTTTTCATTATGATGTAAAATGTGGTTCAATGGGATTAAAATAATTTTTTGGTGAATAGTAACTTTTATGTTTTATTAATCGCGATTAAAGGAAATTAGTGAAATTTAAGGTAAAAATGATATTATAAAAATATGAAAATACCTTTACACTTGTCCTACCATTATTGGATGATTCATGTCCAACCAAGACAATCCATGGGTCAACTTGGGGACCCCATGGAGCCACTTGTGTAAGAAAATGACATTAATAACTTTTTATTTAAAGTAAAAATAAAATTGTCACAAACATGTGTTGTTTTACTAAAACAATTATTACATGGGGTTATATAAGGTAAATTTTCGACTATAAATGTTTATTGGAAAGATAAAAAGATTTCCTACATCATGGTAATTTTCTTATAATTTTTAGACATTAAATAAATTAAATTTTTTATGACACCATGATGATGCAGCGATTACCTCATTAATTAACAATTTAAATAAAACCAAAAGATAATGTAAAATATAATACTTACACATGTAAAAAACCTATTGGATGAGTATATTTCGAACCCTTATCACCTTATATTTGAAATATATAATTGTGGGACCTTTGAAATCCGAAAATGGTTTCATAATAATGTAACATTTCATGAGTTTCCAAGAGTGCCCCTCCTCTCCTCTTATAAAAGGCCTCCACCACTACCACCTTATTCACACCTTCAAAGCCATTTGGCTCGTCCAAACTCTACCAAAATACTCTCTCAACTTCCCTCTCTTACTCCTAGAAGCCTCACTTCGGGCAGAATTCTTCCCAAGGAAGCCTTTGGCTCAAATCAAAAAGAGTTACCTGATTTTAAGGTAATGTCTTCTCTTATGTTATTTTGTTTTATTTTGCTTCTCTAACCCCTTAAACTATTTTTATTCCTTTATTTTGTGACAAAACCAGTATATTCAATATACTAGAATTTTTTTATGAGAAGTATTTTATTTACACTTACACACACCTTCATCTAATGGTTAAAAAACATACTGTTTCTGTGGTTGGCGAATTTCTGCCTCACGAAACGATGATTGTTCAATCTTCTTTTAACACCTCTCATGGTGGCCATTAAGATGTCATTATATATGATATATATTATGTTTATTTTTTCCTTATTCTTATGTATTTCTCATTTATGTCATACCTTTATGATTTCCATTATGGGTAAACGCGATAATTTCATTTTAGGAAGTGTGGACTACCGCCCCCTCAAAGTGATTTGAATCGTTAATGCCATATGTGGGATGTATAAAGGATAGAGTAAATGATGTTATATATGATATTATACTGGAATTATAATTTACCTTTATATAATTATTATTTCATTCCATTAAATACGAAATAGAAATGAAAGTAGCGTTCATGCGTACGTACGGCTTACCGTCTCCATGAACTGTGCATTTCATTTCTTACCAATAAATGTTACGTAATATTATGAATGAATGTATATAATGGATATATATGATATATATGATATCTAAATCATGAATATAATTCTTGATATAATGGATATTTTACCACATGAACAACTTGTAATTATAAGATGTTTATTTTTGACTTAAGTACCAAAGATCGAAAAAATGACCGTTATTGACATAAATAATTACATAATGTTCATAACATGGTAATAAGAGATATAAAAGGAATAATGAAAATGAAAAATATTCTTGAGAAAGTATAAATTAACTCTAGTTTATTATTCAGGAGGTTAAAGAACGATCGAGTCAAGTCAGACACGAGGTAAGGGAACTTCTTAACCCAATTTCTATTCTTTGGGTTAATCTCTAACTTTCAAATTATGTCATGATATTATTATGTACAATCATGTATTTGTACTTTCTTTATGTTTACTTATAGTGAATACAAACAATAGATCTATTTTATTTAAAAAATGATCTTTTTAAGGGACTTCATCTCAATCTCCATTCATTGAGGAATATTTTGTTTTATACAAAAATTTATTTTATACGGTGTATAAACCCCTTTGACTTTTACGTTAATTCAAAAGGAATCTTTTTATACGAAGCATTTTACTAAATGATAAAAAGGAATGTTTTTTTGTCGTACTTATGCGGTGACAACAACTTCTCCACCGTTGTGACCATTATTTGAGTTTCGGCTTCCTCTACAATCCATAACTTTTTTAAATGAAAAATAATTACAAAGTTTTAATTTTCTTTTATTTTGGTATTGAAAATGGTTTTGAAAGTGTTTTTTTATATCAATGTGTTGTATTGATATCTTGTGATTGAAATGTGGAAATTTTATGTTTCCTTTATGCATGTTTTATATGATACGATTATGTTATGGTTTATGATATGTTTAAACCTATTCATATGAGGAATGCATTGGACTTAATAAGTGATGAGTGGAGCCCGCTATAGCTCATCGATGCATCGGCATGTCTCATGAGACAAACTAGTGTCTTGGCACGAGGCCTTGAAAAAATCTTATTTGTAGTCTTGGCATGAGGCCTTGGCTATGTGGTTATGATAGTCTGGCATTATGCATTCCATCATTATGAAAGTGGTTATTGATATTGCATGTGATTATTCGACTAGTAGAATATCCATGTGAATAAGTAAATGGAATTATTTCATTTTACTTTTGCCATATTATGTTTAAGTTCATCATTAAAAGGCTTATGTTTAGTTATACATTGCTTTAAATGTTTATGTTTATTTATGAAATCTTCTGCTATATTTTTATCCTTACTAAGCATCTGAGCTCACCCCTTTCCTTGTTTTAATTTTTCCAGGATGTGAAGAAGTATTTTAGGAATGACCTTCAGGGATAGTCTGAAGGGGATATGAGTGTGGAAAATGGAGACTATGTTATTGTAGTTTTTCAATTTATGATTTAATGTAACATTTATGAATGTATATAGTGTTTCCAAGGAAACTAAACTAATTGGTCTTTCGAGACCTGATCTTTCGTGATCATGCCAATGTTACGCAATAATGCACCGACTCTGGGTAACTAGGGTCGGGGCGTTTCAGATATATTTCAGATGAAGAACTTTATATAGATCATATAAATGTTCAAATGAATTTTGATTAAATGACACAATTTTGGAAGTAAGTACTAATTTTTATTATTTTTAAACATTTATAAAATATAAATTTATTTAAAATATTTGATTTTTAGAATCTATGATGACTATATAAAAAAATTATAAAAATTACCTCTGCTTCTCATGAAGAACATCATCAACATAATTGGTTTCAATGAATGGAAAGTTAAGCTATTTTATATAAAACATTAAATCAATTTGCAATGATATCTACTATTTATAATTTTAACTATTTGCATGAAACACAACATGGAAGTAAAATTGATAGAAAATTATGTGTGATAAAAAACCCTCCATAAAAATTTGTGAAATCATATATTGGGTATGTGGTCAGTGGATTTCGACTTCATACACTCATATATGGAGAATCAAAGAAATCAATGAATATTGGAATTTCTTGAAATGATACCATCTTAAAGAAAAGGAATTGGACTTTTATGGTATACCTCATGAGTTATGTTATCTAGAACCAAATTATGTAACAATGTTTAAATGTCATTAGTTTGATATTGATCAAGGGTTCTGATTTTAACAAAGATATAGAGTTATTTAAATTAAATATAACATTATTATTACATCAAATAAATAATATATACTGGAATATCATGCACACCATGTTCAAAATACAAATGATGATGATGTTTTGAGATTTTTTTATGACTGTTTGAGTGTAATAAAAATAAAACATCATTACAATCAGTTTATTGAAAATTAAAATCATTATTTGGAAGTTAAGTATATTTATATTTTCAAGAAAAATCTCCAAATATATATCTTACCTATCAAGATATAAATATAGATGATGAAACCCCTAGTTAATAGCTGATGATATTGATAATGTTGATGAAGTTATAAGAGATGATGAAACTAAATGTTGTATGGAAGATGAAAATGATGAAAGTAAAGATAGACAAATTCCCCTTAATCAATATGAATAAGATGAAGATGATAGATGTATTATATATAGGTATTTATTAGTTCTTCATATTTAATATTTACATTAACAATTATTTAGAGGTATATTTTTTATTTTATATGGATGGAATCGATGATTTATTTAGATCCTTTACTGATGCAAGTAATTATAAATTTTATTATTTGATATCTATATTAACAATTATTAACATGTAAGAATATTATAATCTCATGGTATTTATTATTTATTATATTTTATATTTATATTAAAAAATATTTGTAGGTAAAATTAATATGATATGGTATTTATTTAATTGTAATTATTATTTTTTTGTATTTATTAGTTTTTTATATTTAATATTTTTATTAATAATTTCTTACATGTAATATTGTTTTTTTTCTAATGGATAGACATTATCTTGAATAACTATTTCATTCTCTCATTGATGATGAACATCCCAATAATGAGCCTCATTCATATGATTCATAGGATGATGCACCTTTTAGGAGGGGGTGTGGTCTTTATTAATTAATGATTCTATACCTTGTTCTACAGTGACCCCTATCTCTTTATTTTGATCATCATTTATGAAGGTATATTAAATTGTTTAAGATATTTATTTTACATTGAGTTTTTAATTTAATTTTGGTAATAATATTTTAATTATTTGTTTTAATTTTCATTTTTTCTTCCATTTAGGTATTGGGCAGGCTGGTGTGATTCTATGAAATTATTTTTCTGAGCCATGGGTTTCATGGGATCATGTTTCCTTATCATCCACTAGTAGATGTTGAAACTATGGATTATACATTAATAAATAAAATATTTTATTTTAAATTCATTCAATTAGTGATATTTTTTTTAATTTTTATGTAGAATTTATTGTCTCTTATTACTAATATCATGATTTATACTATACAATAGGGGTGGTAAATTTTTAAACATTAACATTTTCATCACTTTTCACACAACATGAGAATGTGAACTATTCATAAAGATTATATTACTATTTTTGATCATTTTTGTATCTCCATTCTACCTACTTATATCTTATATTTTTCATGGGATGGATTATTCTCCTACTTGCTAGGAAATACTTTTAGGAGGATGTCATCATCCAGATGTCAGAATCGGGGGAGATAGGAGGTCACACATAGGGTTAGGAAAGGAACATTCGGTATATATAAGAGACATATGGTAGGTAATTTTATTTATTAAGGTATATATACTTTAATTTTTTTATACATACCTCTATGGACCCATTTGATTATGAAATTAAATGTTTTAAGAAGATGTACAATGATTTCCATACATGAAAACTTTGTTGGTGACAGAAAATACTAGACTATGGTTAGTATTTTTTTAAATTTAATAATATTAATTTTCTTTTTATTCTATTTTCTAATGATATTATAAGTAAATTTTTTGATACTATGGTTTCCCATTCACGAGGGATTCATGTTAAGAGAAAAAGTATATTAAACTTTCAAGTCAGATTTCAATGAGGATGTTTAGATATAACCAAAAAATCATGGTTTTGAGAAAGGATGGGTGATGATGATTGGTTTATGACTAACACCTACCAGTTATTATTGTACTTATACAATATTATTGGGGTGATCTAAGTGAAATATAGGATAATTTTCACTATCATTAATTTCAAAATAAGACAAAAGGCTGAGATCTCAGGATGTTATGATACAATGGATACATAGAGAGAGGGAGGAGGAGCATGAGTAACAACATAAGAGAGAGGATAAAATGTCAGAGTATATGAAATGGATTGTGTGTGGTGTTGATATAGAGTTTCTTCCTCTAAACCCTTCGAGTGATCATCCTCCACCTGATACCAGTTAATCCTCAATGGGTTTTTATAAATGTTTTGTATTTTGGGGTGATAAATAAATTATTTTGGAGTGATTTATTAGTGTTATGTTGGTTTTTATTATATTTAATTATTTTTTATTTTTTAATAAATTTTATTTTTTAATTATTTTTTATATTTTATTAAATGTTAGATACTGGGATAGATCTATATATCTGTTGAAATTGGTTCTTTAGAAAACATTTCTAGCCTCTTTATGTTGTGAAATGTTAGAGTCAAAAATAATACTATTTTTGAGGGATCCATCAATTTTTTTTATTTAAAATAACCTTTTGTTTTAATTATGAGTAGTTGTTTATCTTAAATAATTAAAAATTATTTGCAACAACATGTCGAAAAAAACCTAATTGTGGCACATTTTTCTATAATGGTATATTATCTATTAACTCATATAACATAATTTTCTTTTCTGATGGTAATCATTCACTAATAAAACATCAACTAAATGTAAAACTCTAGTAGTGCTCATAGGGGTGGTCTAAGAATGTTCTCTAGATATATATTGTTGATCTACTTTCTCATGATCTTCTTATTCTAAATTTTCATCATCCTCAAAATTTTCCACCCTAAAATATAAATTATATTGAGTAATATCTATTAAAATATAACTACCTCCATGAGAATTCATAACTTGAGGAAAGGAATGTTTGGATTGAGGATGTAATGTAACTACTACCATTACTGATGGAACTTCTTGAGATATTACCTCTTGATAATATGGCATTGTATCATTAAATTTTGACGTAATATCTTCCTATAATTATGGAACTACCATAGAATTTATGGTGACATATCACTCCACATCACTGATATTAAGCTCTTTATTGGTATGTTATGTTACTAGATAGTTATTTGGGTAGTTTGTGTATATCTAAGGAGCCTAGTAATCATTGTGCAACCACACTATGCCTTTGAATCATAAATAGGATCATCTCATTAGGTTGGTATTGTTTCTCCCCAACTATAATTTTCACTTCTTGATTGGATTTTTCCAAGGCCTATTTGAATCTAAATATTCCCATCTTTCAACATCAGAGATTAGGGCTAATATGTTTTCTTCATCTATGATAAAATCATATAAAATGTATGGTCAAGATAACAATAAATGGATTTTTTTATTGGATTAAGAACCAACAAATAACAAATCATGGCAATCATATAACGAAAATAAAGTATGGACCATGTTAAATTCTTTTTATATACTAAGGATGATTGAAATAGAAAAAATAAATGTTATGTAATTTAATTTAATAATATAATTAAATATAAAAATATATATATAAATACAAAAAATAGTATTTTCCTTTATTTTATATTAAACTTTTGCCTATAAATAATTGAGACATAATCATTATTACCATTAAAACTTCTAGTAAATAATATATAATACATTTAATGAAAAAAAGAGTTGCATAAATGAAAATGTTAAGATGGATACATGGAATACTAAGATAGATAAACTTCAAAATGGATGTGTTTGAGAGAAAATTTGATTAAAATCAATTTAAAATAATATGATTAATACAATATTATAATTTATTGGACATTTTAATAAGAAGAAAATATAATCTTTAAAAAATTTAATTGGTGATTTTTGATCGTTGTAGCAGACCCCATCTAATTATGTTTGAATCTTTTTGTGGTTGTTGTAATACATAATATATATTTTACATTTTGATTTTGTATATTACTACATATTAGTTTAGTTTTTATAAATTAAATATGAAATATGTAATATAAATAAGAAAATAATTATCAATTTTTTTAAATAAAAATAATACACAACATATATTTTGTGATTTTATTGGTAAAAATTTAATAACAAAGTAACAAAAAAATATTAACAAATAATACTATGATACAACAAATCATTTCAAAAATAAAACATGATTTACAAGTATCTTGAGAAAAATAATAATTCAATAATAGTTTCAAAAACACATTATAATTATTTTAATTTTAAAATCTATATATATGATTCATTCATGTTAAAATCAAATTTTAGATTATATAGGATACATTTTTTAAATTTGACAAATAATTTATCAAAGTTTTATTGTTGATGACTAATAATTAGTTTCATTTAATAACATTGATTTGAAAATTTTAATATTAAATCTATGGGAAATGATCCCTATTTAATTTTATATAAAAATTTGGTTAAAAAATACAAAAACAATTATTGCAAAAACCATGATTTCAAATAGGATGGATACAATTTCTATAGAAATGTAGCAAGTAATGAAGATGAGTACTATAATAGTGCTACAATTCATTTAAAATGGGGTTTTTGATCATAGGCCTACTGGGCCTTTGCGACTACAATCCATTAATGTTAGGTAATGAGTGATAGAAAGATACTATATGAACGATGTTACATAATATGTTGGCATCATATCATGGTGAAACGTAATGTTTTCAGGTGGGTGGATTGATTTTGAGATAGGTGTGTTGGGTACTATCAATAGGCCCTCCACTGCATAGATTTCTGATGTGGGCTGGAGGTGTGATTTTACATCGAAAGGTGAAGGGCTGCACAAAAAAAATGATTCTTGTAAGGGGTGGTGTGGTATGATAGTGGTGCTGACCTGAAAGATGATTTGATTCATCTTGATAGGTGTCATGGCAAGAAAAACTTGCATGCATTATTCAGCTGATGAATTGAAATATATATGAGTGTGCTGAAAACTATCAATAGGCCATCTACCAAGCTGTGTGATGGAGGGGTTTTATGTCACAACATGGTGGTAGATATCCTGATATAAAAATTGTTAGCAGGGGTGGGAAGACTGAAACATGATGTTTGTCTACTCAGTTGGGCCTTCAAATCAGCTTCTTTTGAGGGCCTCTGGGCCATTTGAATTGGGCCTTTAAGCGACTAAAGATGGGTATTTAGGCCATCAGATTATGGGAATTATGGATTTTAAATTATAATATCCATACTATGTATTTACCAATCTTAGTGGAGGGTGAGGTGGATATGGCATCACACGTTAGGTGTCTTAGGTGAGTGCATGCTTTGATTATTATAAATCACCACTACCTAAAATAAATAAAATAATAATTTCAAATTATATTAATAATCTCTTATTACATTATTAGTAATAAATTATATTATTAAATTTTAATTATATTTTGAATAATGAATTATGTTATTCATAAAATAACTAATTTACCAAAATATATACTTAATTATATTATTAATCATTTAATTAAAAAAATAATTAATTATATATTATTAATAATATAATTAATAAATATTTTATTAAGTATATTATTAATATGTTAAGTAAAAATAAAATTTAAAAAATTATATTAATAATATAATTTAAAATTATAAATGGAGAAAATGGCTGAATGAATTTAGAATAATATATTTAAGGTTATTTTCCAGCCAGTGCTTCGTCTGAGTGGTACTCAGCGAAAGCCACAACATCAGGTGGCTCATGATTGACTCTCAGCTGCAGAATAATTTTATTAGGCTATCTGGAGGTAGGAAGGTAGTTGATGATGATGTGGTATGGGTGGTCATTGGTGGGACGCGATGTTAGGTAGATGTATTAAGCACCACAAGTGATCTATGATTGAAGGAAGTCTGCATCTTGCGATGGATGTGGTTTTCTAGATGAAGTAAAAGAACACTAATTAGGGTGGGATGATAGATGATGATAGTTGCTGGTAGCTGATGAGAAACAAATAGTAGGATGTAGACATGTGCATGGTACGAGATATGAGAAGGAAAGAGTTGTGCATCTTGCATTGTATGTGGTTGGCTCGATAGATATTGGGTGCACTGATGCAGGTGAACCGACAGATGGAGATGGTGGATGGCATCTGATAGGCAACAAAAGTTGGGTGTAAGAAATAGCACGTTGTGTGGTGCATGGGAGGGATCCCCTCTTCATCATCCTGGTGAGTTGGTGTGTGCTACTTTAGGTCTTTAGGACCATATATATGGTCTTACAATCCATGTATTGGCTATAATCCCCCATGGGCCTTTAGGAAATGTATAATGGGCCTTATGCCCCTGGGCCTTGAAATTCCATAAAATGGGTTCCCTCTTCCCTAAAAAAAGAGGAGTTTCTATATTTTATAATAATGGGATTCCCCCTAGTGTGATAATTATTAATTGTAAATAAAATTTTATATATTATTAAAGTCATTATTAATTCCATAATTATTCATATAATTAAATGTTAATAATTACATTAATTGATAATGCACTATTAATAATTATATAAATAATTATTAAAAAATAAATTATTAATAATTATTAATTTGAAAAAGATTTATTATTAATTATATTAATGATGTTCATGCCTCTTACATCATGTTTTATTTGTATTATTTGACTCTATTTTGAACAAGTAGCTAGAGCCGCAATAGATTGGTTCAGCTGTGTACCACATATGATAGTGTTAAGAATCAAATAAAAAGTCCTAATAAATTTTTAATGAGTGAAGGAATGTTTTTTAGGGTGATATGAGTTTGGGGGTAGACTTGTGTCGAGGTTGTGTTGATTTGGGGCAATTTTTGTGGAAGGTGGCAGAATCCATTCATGGGTAGTGTGGAAAGATAAATGACATCCGTGAGAAAGAGAGTCTTGTTGATCCACCAAGAGGATGACTTAATGTAGCTATAGAACACATTGGTGTAGAAATTTAGGGGTTATGACCATTCTATGGAAACCACCTTTGTTTAATATATAGAAACAAGATTCAGGGCATGTAAGATGACACTTTTCATCGACGATGGGGGATTAAGCCGAGATCACTATGTGAGCATATTTTGGGGCATGAACTTGCTGGAATGGGTTGTAGATTTTATAGAACCCCACTTGAAGGTGGGGTTGAATATGGTTGGATGGAACCAACCTACACTAGAATGAGGTGGCCCCTTTCTTGGTTGTAGGTCCAATGATGCTTGGCCTTCCTTATGTAGCTAGCAGTCAGATCTCCTTCTTGATGGCTGAGCTAGAAAATATAGGCTCACAGATATAATATACTATAAATTATGGTGGGTTTGTAGGTTATTTTGGTCATTAAAGATACATATGGTAGTTAAAATTTCCCCTGCTCAACGGTGGGGGCTTTAAAATGATGTCCACATGGGGGAGGCGACAACGGTGGACCGATCGTGGTGGGCTGATGGGTGCATGACAGCTGGATGAACGAAAAAGGGATTATGGGTTGGATAGAAATATTCTTATAGGACTAATATGGTTGGTAATTAAAGGGATAATTTATTTACAATTTTTATATGCCTACATAATATATAAATAAGGTTCCTATAATTGGATCTTATCCCTTGGATTAATAATGGGACACATAATATAATTGAAAAGTTATATTTTTGTGCGTCGTCTGGTTGTAATTTTATACCCAATATCTAATATATATATTTTTAATTATAGTTATTAAATCATAATAAAAAATGATCCACACATATTATTAATAAAATAATCAAGTTTATATTCACATTTGTAACAAACTTGTATCATTAATTGCATGTCATAGGATGGTGGTAGGGTGACTGCTTAAGGTTCCTTATGAATTGATGCAATTATTTCAATAAATTCACAACAGAATCCTACATTCACCTCTTACAACTCACCATATCTATCCCTAAATCATCCCTATAATGATATTATGTCTTTCATTTAACCCTAGTAATGTGATAAAAATAGAGAATTCAGTTATGACACTGAATAACCAAGAACAAAAGAAAGGTGTTATAGATTTTAGTGATCAGTATGTATATGGTTTGAATGGATACATTCATTATATATCACTATTTTTTTATCCATATGCGTTTATGATGAATATTTGAGATATGGAGTTTTGTAGGATCAAGAATACAATCAACAGGAAAGTCACCTTCACCAAGCACTAAAATGACATCCTTAAGAAAGAATATGAGTTGTCCATACAATACAATGTTGAGCTCACTCACGTCATCTTCTCCAACCAAGGTTGGATCATCATGTTCTAAAACACTCCTTGTTATACACACAAGATTATTAATAATGAATTTTTCTCCTATTTACGACATAGTAAAATGAAAAAATATACTTTTTCAAAATAAAGAAATCAAAATTTTTAGGGTCGATATTAGGATATACCTCTGATCTTATTGTTTTTTTTTTGGATTTAATTTGGTCTCAAAGGTTTTCATTGATTTGAATTAATGATTAGAATTTTTATCACTAGATTTTAGTATAAAAACCTAGGTAATGATAGAATAAATAATTTTGATGTTTATAAATGTATTTATGCTCATTACAAAAATATTATGTAATTTCTAAATCAAAAATAAAATAATTTTAATTAAAATCTATTATTTTAATATATTTTTTAAATTATAAAATAATAAATTCTATAATTTTAATTTAAATAAAATAAAATCCAGTTTTTAATTCAGCATATCAAAATTAAATTAGAGTGAAATTTTGGGATTTTTTTGGAAAATATTGATTTTTAATTAATAGTGAAAATACTGATTTTTTATAAAAATGTCATTTATTTTCAATAAATTATGTAATTTAAAAGTTGAAATATTTTTTTTATACTATTTTAAGTAACATAAGTATTATATATTTGTATCTAATCAATATAATTAATTATGAATTAAATTTATATAAGATTATATTGTAAGTTTATTTTTGGGTTTAAAAACGGGGGTTTCTCAATACTGTTTTAATGTGAATGATATTAATCCATTTAAATTAATTAATATAATCCCTAATGAAATTTTTTTTGGTTAATAGTTTTTATTTTATATAAATAAATATTAATTTTTATTCATACAATTATTATTATTAGTCATAAAGTTAATATAAAATAATTTATTGCTAAAAAACATCCTTAAAACCCACTCTTTCATCATTCTTGTGAGTATTGTTTTAAATTATTCTTCACAAATTATATGAGTTGAATTTGGTAAAATTTATTCCATGTTTTTAACCATCATAATTTTTATTATCTAATTAGGTCAAAATAATTTTTGACCATAATGAATAGTGAATACAGTAAAAAATATTTACTACGCTTAAGGTAAAAACATATTTATTAAGGGTTAAACTAAAATGATAAAGTTTAAAATATGTTAAAAAAATTCTATTGTATATTG
The DNA here is from genome assembly GCA_963277665.1 of Viscum album. Classification (NCBI taxonomy): domain Eukaryota; kingdom Viridiplantae; phylum Streptophyta; class Magnoliopsida; order Santalales; family Viscaceae; genus Viscum; species Viscum album. The sequence continues at coordinate 911,838,310 of OY728164.1, read as the reverse complement.
GATTGAAATTATTATACCTTATTATGTCTATTAGTCTATAATTATTCATTTTTGATCCTTCTAAAATGTGAAAAACATTGTTACACCTTTTTGTTTTCAAAAATTGAAAGTGTTCCACTCACCTCACTTATAAAAGGCCACCCCAATCCTCTACATATCACACCTTCAATACCATTTGGATCAGAAAATACCTACCCAAAAACCTTCTTAACTTCCTTAATCATTACCCATAGACCTTATTTTTATTATAAATACATCCTATGATTTCTTGGGGGCTTACCAAATGAGGTTGTCTGAACTAGAGATATCATGCTTAACGTAGTGTATTTATTTTATGTTTTCTTCCAGCACCATAAAATATTAATCAATTAAGATTATATAATAAAACATTTTCTCCCATATAATAATATTCTATTCTGTTAATTTAATAACATAAATCTATATCCTCTTCCATCAAATGGGATAAAAATCATCTTTCATATGCACGATGGAATACAACCTCGCGAACTGATGTCATTCATTTCCTATCATTTCTTATTATTGAATGTTATAATAATGGATTTATTGTATATTTATATATTATATTTGAAAAATATCTATTCTTATAGAGTTATTTTATCATATATATCTTCTTAATTCCCATTCTGTGGGTGATATGGTAATGTTCCTCATGTGTACGGTCGACTGCCGCCTCACAAAGAGATTCAATTATTTTTTCACTAATTCTTTACACGGAAGATAATAAGGATAGATATAATGAATATATATGATATAAATTAAATAATTATTACATTAATGAATAATTTATCATTATAAAAACATAATATATCATTTTATTTCTCACTAAAAAATGAAAATATCGTTCATGTGTACATGTGGACTAATGCCTTTAGGAAGCGATGTGTAACTTTTTCATCACTAAATCAAATGGATTCGATATGAAATTATATATAACTAATTAATATATTATTTTTGATATAATTATTATTATATAAATATAAAATAATATATAAATTCTTTTTTAATGATCTTTGAAAAATTGAAATGTCACTCATGCGTATGTACGAACTATCGTCTCCACGATCATAACCTAATTAATTTTTCATAACCATCAATCATGATTAGTTTTAAAATTCTATTTTTTTATAAATATTAATACTATTTAATTATTAATATTCTATAAATGTTGATATAAGACCTCTTAGACCAATATTCAACCTACAGAAGTCATGTTGGTACAAATTCCAAAAATCGTCGAAACATCTGACATAAACATAATTGAATATTTTATTGTATATGAAAAGGTAATAAGTTATGTAAGAGGAGTAATAAAATTTAAAAATATTCTTAAATAAGTAAATAATTATTATAATTTTATTATTTAGGAATATAAAAAACATACCTGAAGAACCGAACTCAATATAAGGGACTTCATCTCAATTTCTTTTCATTGAGGTATATTTTGATGTTATGAAAATATATTTTTTTATAAGGTGTATATACCACTAATTTGACATTTTATATCATAAATATATCTATTATAATGATATTTAATGTTTAGATTAATATTACTCTTTAATGGGGCTTACGATTCAAAAGTTTCCAATGTTTTCTTTTAATAAAAACCCTATTTTAATGTTTTCCATCAAACTCCATTTTTCTTGTATGTCAAAAAATTTAAATGATATTAAGAATGAATTATATGTATGTGAGAGTATTAAAAAAGTAAATTTATTTATTTATTTCAAATATTTTTTTAAGTAAATATTTTAATGGAATGTTTGATTTATTTACAAATGATAAGGGAAATGTTCTATTTTAATGTAGATGGTTACAAAGACATTACTTTCTTCTGTAATTACAATTTGAAATTAGAATTTCCTTACAAGATTTCATGTTATATTCAAATAATTTTTTTCCCTTTTCTAGGTATTTTCATATTGAAAATGGGTTTTTAAATAAAAAGTGTATTTTAGTATTAAAATTGTGGTTTTAAAAGAAAAGGGTATTTTGATATATGAAAGTGATTTTAAAATGTGTTTAAAATTTTTTTTCAAATATTTTATGATGAAAAAGTGACACCATAAAAAAATTATTCCTGATATGGAACTTGAACCTTATATCATAAATGGGTGTGCCCAATACTGCCTATTTGATTGGTGTGACTAGATAATGCAAGATAAAACAAATATAACATATATGATGGGAGTTCCCAGATATCACTGGGTGGGCTTGATATATCATATATTATTGGTGAACCTAGATAGTTCTATAATTAAAAGGGAATTTTCTTGTATCAAAACATAAAAGAAGGAGGGAGTTACCATATGGTTTCTCTTATAGATTTAACTAGGCACCAGTTACTTATGACATGGATTTAAAAATGGTTATGAATTTGATGCTCTAAGTGGCCAAAAGTGGTTATTATTTTCATGTTATGGGTTTAAATAATTTTATTTGATAAAAATTGTGTGTTTTAGATGTGAAAATGATGTATTTATTTCTCCCAATAAATATTGAGATAAAGGTAAAAACTTTATGGGTTTTCATGTTTCTCATTGGACTAACATATTTATTCTATTTTAGTCCTCTAACTGATATTTTTGTGCGTACACACATTTAAAAAAATCATAGGGTTTACGAATGGGTAAGGGAAAGGAAGAAGGAAAGTTGAATTTTTTGAATATTTTCTATGAAATTAAGTCAATATTTATTTTAAAAGTATTATATTATGGTAAAAATTGATACTAATCGAATGCATTGACTTTCTATTATATGGTTTTGTTATGCATGTGTTATGACATAATTCACTAAAACTCTAAACCCAAAAAATAACATCAAAGTGAATGAAATTGAATTCTTAACTAAAACTAAATATTATGTTATATTTAAGGTTGAGATCATATATTTGATATCAATGGTAATTTTAGATAAACTTAGAGGTTAGTATAACATTAGTAGTATAACTACAAAATATTTTACATTATGGTTAAGATGAAATGATATATAATTTTATGATTACCATGATGATTCATCTAAATAATGTCTGTTAAAAATAGTTTTACATATAGAAATCATGGAATCTGTAGTGAGAAGGAATTGTGAAGAAAATATGCTTACAAATCAGCATCTTGATATGGTTGTAATTGGAATAGAATCATTTGTTGTAGTGATGGATTAATTGAAACTATCTATAAATTGTGGTGTAATCCATGATATATAGTAACATAATATAATATAAAGGAATATGTATATAGTCTATAATTTCATAAGGAAACACCCCCATCATTCAGTGGATCGTTCATCCTTGTGGTAACTGAAGGATGTATCAATGACTTGGAAAAGATATTTTAAGTCCTGGGGTGTTCATAAATTTAAAAGGTAACCCTTTATATTTATCAATTTGAAGGTAAAGATGATTGATGGTGGTATTTGGATAAGAATACCAAAGAGATAGATGATCTTGATTACATGTAATTGGGTACATTTATGAAATGTTTCCTTTAGAAATATTTCCTAAAGGTATTTTTTCTTTTGATTGAGAAACAATTTCAATAATTAAGGAAAAAATTGGATGATTTTATAGGTTCATATGAAGAAAAAATGACAATATTGGCTAGGTATGTGATGGATTTTATTTAGGACACTAAAATTAAAATTAATAGATTTTTCTTAGGGTTGATTGTTTTACAAATAGCTTTGACTGTATTATTATTTAAAGGTAATGAGAAAGTGGTTCCTTGGGAAAATAAATTTGAGATGGAGTTTTCTAACATGTATGTTCCTCGATATGAAAATAGTAAAAAAATTAAGGTGGGGGGATATAGAAAAACAACCAGATATGAAGTATGAAAGTATGCACCTAAAATTTTCCATGTTTAGTAAATGAAGTTTGAATGAATGATTGATAGGATTTAAATGTGTTTTTGGTGAGATCATTTTGGTCATTGGGATGGTGAATATAAATAAAATAACCTTGAATAACCAATGAATTAGTTAATCAATAGCGATATACAAATGAGGTGTTTTTTTGAAATGAATTGGCTCATTATGCTAGTTTCACAGGATTTAAATCATCTCTATAGAAAACAAAGAGGTGTAATAAAGTAATTTTCTAATATTATAGATGATTCTAGACAATAAAATAATGTGGTGACTCGTATTATATTTTTTTATTTAAATTATTCAAATACCCAGTTTGACTTTGGATCATCACATTCTTTTATTTTTGAGAAATTTGAAATCAAAATGGGAATATCAATAAAATAAAAGGAGATATATCCTTTTGATGAAAACATTGGGTGGAAGTATTAAAGGAACCAAAATTTATTGGGATCTTCCTTTTATCATTAGTGGGATGGTCTTTCATGATGATCTTTTTTAACTAGAAAATGTAAAGTTTAATATCACTCTTATTATGGATTGGATTTGGGTTTATTACCCTAAGATAGATTGAAGAGATAAGAAAATTATTTTTAATGATTTTATAGAATTTACAACTAACAAATATTGTGAGAAACTGATTAGAGATATAAGTGAAAGTTACCTAGCTCACATTATTGAAATAAAAGAAACTATTCAAATTATTGATGTTCCAAAAGTGATAAAATACATGGATATATTTCATAATTATTTTCCTATTATTATTCAAGATCTGGATGTTGATTTTACTATTAACTTAGTTCCTAATTCTAATACCTTTTCTAAACCCCCTTATCGAATGACTTATGTGGATCTTTTAGAATTGAGAAACAAATTTAAGGAGTTATTATATAATGTTTTAATTCAACATATACCTTCACCCAGAGGATCTAACCTTTCATTTGTTAAAATAAATAAAGTTCAATTATACTTTTCATTGACTATATATAATTTAATAACATCACTATTAAGAATAAGTACCCTTATCCAAATATCAAGGATTTTTTTGACTATATCTAGGGAGCTCGGTATTTATCGAATGATGATATCAGGTTATGGTACCATGTAATGAATGTGAAGGAATCTTATATTCCAAATAATACATGTCATACTTGATACGTGCATTTTGAGTTTATAGTTATATCCTTGGAGTTATCTAATGAACCTACTATATTTATGGTCATTGTGAATATATTTTTCCATCAATTCTTGGATTTGTTTTTGGTAGTGTTTGTTGATGAGATTTTGGTATATTCTAAAATTAAATAGGATCATGAATGATAATTAAGGATTTTATTCCAAAACATAAATGAAAATAAACTATATGGAGAATATTTTAAGTGTGAATTTTGGTTGTAACAAATTACATTACTTGGATATATTGTTTCAAAAGATGGAATAACTATTAAACCTACTAAAAAAGATTTGTTTGACAATATCCATCACCCAAAAATATCATATAAATCCATATTTTTCTAAGATTGACAAGTTACTATCGATTTTTTGTTGAAATATTTGTTCGGTTTTCTAGATAGATGATTATGTTATCTCAAAAAAGAGTTAAATTTATCTGGAAAAATAATAATGTGATGACTGTTTTTAGGAACAAAAAATAAAATTACTAAATGCAACAGTGTTGGCCTTGCCATACAAAAATAGATAATTTCCCATCTATGGTGATGCTTCATTGAATATACTTTATTGTTTCCTAATGTATAATGATCAGGTAATTTCTTATTCTTTTTGTCAGTTAAAACCTAATGAGTTAAATTATAACACACGTGATCTAAAATTAGCTACTATGGTCTTTTCATTAAAAATTTTGTGGAATAATTTTTAAGGAGTAAACTATGAAATAAATATCGATCACAATACTTTTATGTACATATTTTCTCAAAAATAATTGAACATGAGACATAAAATATGGATAGAAATGATCAAGGATTTTGATTTCAAGATTCCTTAACACTATAAAAAATAAAATAAAGTGGTTGATGCTTTGAGTCAAATAATAACACTACATTAACCATGCTACATTTTGAACATGACCCTCTAGTAGATGAATTCTTAAAATTTAACCGATAATTTGTATATTTATGGTCAACCTATGTCTTATTTTAGGTTTCAATGTAGTAGAATTTTTTAGAATGAATTACGTAAGATCAGAAGGAGGATAATGCATTATTCGAAAAGTTAGAATCTATTAATAAGAGAAAGGTTCATGAATTTAATAATGATGAGTAAGATGTTTTATCATTTGGAAAAATATTATGTGTGGCTTGTGATTCCCAGTTGAAGAAAGTGTTATTGATTAAAGATCTTAGTTCTCCATTTTCCATTCATCTAGGTAGCACTAAGTTTCACAGAGTCCTTTAGATTTATTTTTGGTGGGATTGAATGAAGTTTGATATTGTATAATTTACCATGATGTGTTTAACTTATTATCAGGTTAAATAAGAATAAAAACTACTGAAGTTAATTCATAAACATTTTCTAGTGTCATAGTGGAAATTGGAAAATAGCTCAATGGATTTTTTGAAGGGATTTCCAAATACATCTTGTTGTAAAAATGTGATTTGGGTTATTATTGATTGATTAACTAAATATTCATATTTCATTCCCATTTGTGATACTATTTCATTGGATAATTTTTCTAAACTATATCAAAAATATAATATTAGGTTACAAGGATTTATAATCTCCATTTTATCATACCTTAATCCTAGGACCAGATCAATTTTTTTGGAAAGTCCATAAAAAATATTTGAGTACTAAATTAAATTTTATTAAAGATTTTCATTCTCAAACTGATGTAAAGTATAATTAGAATATTTATACCATATAAGATATGTTGTTTATTATTCAATAGATTACCATGGATGTTGGGATCAGAATATTTCTTTGGTTGATTTTTCATATAAAAATATCATAAATTCTTGTATATATATGGAACCATTTTAGGAATTATATAGAAGGAAGTGTTAAAAATATGATTTTTGGGATTAAGTATGAGAAAAAAAGTTTATGGTACCTAAATTAGTATAGATAATGGTTGAGAAGGTGTAGTTAATTCAACAACATTTGAGGACAGCTAAAAGAAGGAATAAATTTTATGCAGATAACTCGAGGAAATATCATTCCTTGGAGGTAGGTAATCATGTATTTCTCAAAGTATCTCCATGAAAAAGTGTTATGAATATTGGTAAAAATGGGAAGCTATATATTTAGTTGATCAAACTGCATGAAATTCTAGTAAACTTAGGACAACTTTCTTACTGAGTGGCATTGCACCTAAATTTATCCCAGGCACACAATGTGTTTCATGTTTCAATATTAATAAAATATATGCCAGATTCATATAATATTTTTAGCCCAAAAATTTTTCAGTTGTAAGATAGCATTTCTTATTAAGAATAGCCTATTTAGATTGTTGACCATAGAGAAAATGTATTGTCAAATAAGGTTATTTACCATATTAACATTTTACAAAAAAACCCATACGGATGAAGAATAAAAATTAGAATATGAAAATGATATACGGGAAAGTTATGCACACTTATTTAATATGAGTATATAAGTATGAGGATTCAATTTAAAAATGGAAAATAATGTAACAAACTAGGTTACAAAAGAATAAATCATTTTCATGTTTCTTAATATAATTATATTCATTACAGAAATATGAATTAATTTTTAAATTAATAAGTATATAGATTTAATTAAACTATTTTATTATAATATTTTATTTATAAAAAATCAAAATTTAAATTATAGAATTTTGATCTGAAAAAATTAATTTTATTTTTAAAATCATCATATCAAAACTAACTAAGGGTGAAATTTTTGGACTTTCTAGAGAATATTTTTAGTGAACATAGAAAAATACAAATTTTTATAAAAATGTTATTTATTTCTAATAAATTAAGTAATTTAAGAGTCTGAATATTTTTTAAAATGATTCTATGTAACATAAGTAACATTTAGTTATATTTCATCCACACAATTACTTTTTAATCAACTTTATATTTTATTTTATTCTTTTTTTAGTTAAAATTTTTTTTTACTATAAACTATTTTTAAGTGCATAATGTTTCCCTATTTTAATTAATTAAGATAACCCATAATGTGGAATGTTTTAATTTAAATTTATATATCATAGATATAAAAAATAGTAAATGGGATTCATAAAATGATTATTATTAGGCATCATTACCACTCAATTTTTTCAAGTTAGATTAAAATATTATGAAGAGTACCTCAAGAATGTTAGAGAGATGAAGAACCCTAAGAAGAATCAGAGGAACTTTCTCAAGTTGGAATTCGTGAAAACCCTGAAAATCAAAATGATTTTGAAAACCCCTTTCCCAACAATGAAGAACTATCCAACCTTTTTCTAAGTTCCTTTACTTATCACATGTGCCATGGACCTATGTGGACAACCCTCTTCGACCATGGTTCTCTATTTACCTATAAATAAGACCCTAGGGTTCCTCATTTGAACATTTAAAAAATCATAAGATGCCCTAAATTTCTAGTCACATAACCCCTACACCCAAGTCCTTCAAAATATCTCAGGTAGCCCTCCACAACTCGGGAAAGAGGGAATTAAAAGTCATAGTGGGATCGAAATCACTCTATGGTCTGAAATACAAGACACCTGTGTGAGGACCCTTTTTTCCCCTAGTGGAAAACCACTTATGAAAGACCCCTTTTTTAATTAGAGATTATTTGTTACCTAACATGGGACACCCAAGGAGACCTTTGGTGCCAAGACTAAAGCCTTTCGAAAGTGTTGTTGGCCAGGTGGTCTATTACCCAAGACACCTCCAACTCGTGCAGGACTATACCCCATGCATGAAGCACTTCTAGCTCCTCCTAGGAAATTTGTAAAGTGAATTTTCTATCTAAGACAGGACTTTTATAAGCCTACATTTGAGACCTCATTCTATACATCAATGGTAGGTCACCTATTTATTAATATCCATCATCTAAGAGGGACCAAATTGAAACCTCTATTGGTGACCCCAGACATGAAAGACCATGGTAAGAGGCACACTAGAATTTATCCCATTTGGGGATGTATTTATTTGGTCATAAGTGTCCAAAACTCATCTTACCTTATAGGTAGGTACCTTAGGATGCAGGTGAGTATCCATCCAATCATCCATGAGGACCCTGATCCTGGGGAAGTGTCAATGACCCCCCGATGTCAGCCATCAGGGTGAAGAATCATTCCTCAACTTATGGTCTCCAATACCAAGGGACTCCAGTTCTAGGTGGTGAGGGTGAGGATCACACATTCTCTTCCCCATTGACATAAAATGGGATACTTCTCTCTTAACTAGGAACCAATTGTAGGGTTCCCTCTTGGAGTGATCCCTTATCCTTTCTTGCAAGAACTCTCCAACTTCGCCCCTTCCTACTTATCCATGCTTATGGGATGTGGCCATATGGGTAGTTATAAGGGACTATCTTGGATACAAAAATGAGGGTGAATGAGAACATCAAATAATTTTATTCTTCTCTCATCACCCCGACCTCTTCCACTATTTGAAGGGGGATTCTGTAGTTTTTCAGATCTTTTGTCTCCCCTTTATCTCATTCTAGAATGACTAATGTGGGATTAGTGGTCAGCTATGATCATGACATATTCATAGTCTTATGCATGTTATTCATATAAAATATTTTTTTGGATCGTCCTCTCACCTTCCTTCAAAGGGAATCCACAAGCATGGGTTCTCAAGTCCATGCATCCATCCTTTGGGAAAATTATATTTTTTTGGTTTATCAGGTATACCACCTCATCTATTTTTCCACATTTATCTTGAAACATGTGGTCTTAGAGATTGGAGATGACCATGATATCCAAACTATATCAAACCGTTTGGGCCTCCTACTCGTTGTAAGCCCCAAAAATTATCAAAAGGAAATCCTCATTTAGAATAAGACTCTACTTAATCCTCTCAAAGGTTAATACTCCCCCATAAGTAAAACCATCATAGGAACTCCGTATTCATGAGTCCTCACAACTGAACAACATGGGATTTGATTCTTGTGCAAATGGGATAGTTAAGATGCCTCCCTGAGGTCCAACCCAAACACACAAAATCCACCATAATGCTCTTTGGGCCACATTCCTAATATAGACTTATCCAACCTGGGATCCCATATACATTCCAGGTTCCTTGGGACTCTTTGGTATATGTCAACACTAAAATTTGACTTTGAACCTTTTGCCTAAAAATAATTTTTGTGTGCCATTAAACTACATGGTTTGTTCCTTATCACAGAACCTTAAAATGTATGATATGCACCGTTATGTTTCACTAAACTATGTGGGTTTTAATTCGTTTCACAAGGATATATAGTAGGAACATATTATGGGTCTGATCATGACATCAAAACTAGCCTCATATCCTTTGATGATGAATCAATCCAGAGCACCCTATTATGTGGCATAAAACTAGCATTATAATAGGGTATAAAATGAATATCTAATCCATACATTAGAGGGTACCATTGATGGACAAACTAAGATGCATAACTAAATCTCAATTTATGGAGAACAATAGATATATACATATAATTATAAATTCCATAGATGATAACAATTGATTATTGACTCAAAGGTGACCCATGTCATACATGGGAATTGATGAAGGATTCGTGAACATATCTTAAATATATAAGAGAGACCTAGAATAGAAACCAATTCCCCTCAAAAGGGTTTGATGAACCCAAACTCCCATCCTATTGACCAATGTGAGTTATTAAGTATCCTTGGACAAACATCCCAATGAGTTCCTGCCTTTGGAAAGTAGGTCACTCTTGAATATAGAACTGGGTGTTTCTTATTCCATGAATTAACACTGTTGGAAACTTTTTGAAAGGGACGTGGATATGTGTGTGATGGAAATGTTGTTCCACCAACATAAAAAACTGTCATTCCATCCCTGCATAGTAGTTTTAGGGAAAAAATAAAAAATGTGAACCTAACATGAATTCCTTAACCAAGATGATGTGGTCACCCGTCTGAAAAGACCCTTTCACTCACAAAATTAAAAAGGTCCAAACTAAACATTAAATCATGCATGTGATATTTTAATAAGATGATACTTTTATAGGGTTTTCTTGTTTTTTTATAACATTTCCATAACTTTCAATATTTTATACCTTCAATCGAAATGTTGTCATGCCAACTCTCACATGTGTTTTCCCTAAATACCATTCATGCTGACTCCTCATCCAAGAAGAGGAAACCATCACTGATCCAACATCTTCAATGGTTGGTCTTGATAGCATTGTTTAGTAAGTATCATCATAAAGGAACTTACATGACCCTGGAGGCCACTCCATAGGTCCTCTAGCTCACAAAGCCCTAAATATCATCAAACCAATGATGGATGATGGTCCAAAGGACGATGAAAAAACTAACAGGTTTAACTATTTCAGGAGCTTATCCCTAGAATGTAACACAGAGTCCCTACCTTATCTTATGGAGGTGGATTATGAGACCATATAAAAACTCATTTAGGAAACATAATGGTCCTCTTAATGGGATATTTCCAACAGTCATTGCTACCAACATCACACGATAGTAAACCCTCAATAAGATGAAGGTTCCATCCTCATAAGTTTTTCCAAGGTCATCTAGACCTAGGCATGAAAGAAATCCTTTAGGGGTAACAAACCTTTCAATAAGGAAAATGGACAAACAATTATCCCCTCTAGAGAATCCCTCCAATAAAAGTTTGTGGAAAACTATGAGAAAGAATATACACCCACACACCCTAATTTATCAAGCTAGCAGAATCACCTCACAACATCCAAGTATGTGTGCAGTTCAAATCCGGCGACACATAGTGAGAAAAAAAACACCAACCCGCACCAACCAAGTCTTCCAAAATATACATTTGGAAATTTTTGAAGAATCCTATCAGTCAAATTTGGAAAAAAAACATTGGGTAGGAACAAACACCTGCCCCTATTTATCAAAATTTCTAGCATCATCATCTTCTAGAACCCTAATATATCAGTCGAAAAGTCATAGTGAGAAATAGGGAGTAGATCGAACTCTCTTCCACCACACCAGAGTACTTTCAGTATCCACTATTATGAAACATTGGAAAATATCAAGAACATACCCATTATCTAGACACATAATGGTCATATATATCTGTTCTAGTCAATGATGTAACGACCAAAAGTTTTTCAATGGAAATTCCCTTCTTATATTTATGTCAAAAAATCACATTAAAACACAACATAATTAAATTCTATGTGATAAGTGACCTTTAAACATAATTTTGTCACTTATGTGTTTGGAATTTCGAAAATCCGGTAGACACAGTTGTGTTCAAGATGTTTTTTGAAGTCTAATAAAACAAAAATAATTTTGGGTGAATAGATACCTACCCTAATGAATAGTAAAATACCATTATGAATAGTGATATACCCTAATGAATAGTAACCTCACCTATGGTGGTATAGAAATAATATTCAAGTTGGAAGTACGATAAACCTATATTTTAGAATAAGTTAATGAATGTTTTAAAACTAGTTTTTGATAATAAATTATTATTTTAATTAAATATTAAAATAATCATATTTAGAAAATTATTTTTGAAAAATGGACATCATTTTTGGATTCTACAGATCGAAAAATGGTTTGGGTGAAGTTTTGGGATTTTTATGAAATACTTGAATTTTTTATGAATAGTAGAAACCGATAATTCACAATAAATGAGAAATAATGGATTAATTGATTCATGTGTGATGTTCTTCTGATTTAAGCCCACTTGGTTCGGAATTAAATTATAAAATAACTATTTTTGTTCATAGAAGACTCACTATTCCTTTTCTTGGGAGGAATTAATAAACTAATGAATTTTATATTAAGAAAACCCCTCTCTCCTCCACTATAAAAACCCCCCTTCACTCCCTCTTTTCTCCACTCCTCTCAAGCTCCAAGACTTCTCTAAATTCTGCCCAAATAACTCCCCAAGATCCTTCCCCAAGTCCAAGGCTTTCTAGTCTTTCCAAAATACCAAAATCAAATCCTCCAAGAGGAGTCTCAAAGAGAGGAGATCAAAGGGTAAGAACCCTCTTTTGTTTTCAAGTGTTTTGTTTTCATTTCCTTTCTTTTCTTATACCCAATTCCCAATAACTTATCCAAAAGGCATGAAATCTCCATAATCTCATATATTATAGATGATAATCATGTTTATGGAAAATTTCAATCATCATGATTCTCCTCATCTCCCTCACGTTCTAGAATTAAAACATCGTCCGAGATGTGTCAAATTACCGACATCTTGGATAATGTGTTTTCAAATTATTTTATTTATGGTCATGAAACCATTTATGTTATGGTTGAACTGGATTATTATATATGTTATATTTCCTATTTAAGGTTCTTTAATCCTCATACACTCATGATATAAAACAATAATACAAAACAAGTCAATTATAGGCAAAATCGTTAAAATTGATTCAAGTGTTTATCATTAATGTTTAATGTAAAGGTTCTATTTCACTCTAATTAACCAAATTAATTTTAACCATGTAACCTAATAGATGTCCACTAATGTTATATAACTTCAATTCTGGACAACCACTTTCATCTTACAATTTATTTGAACCTAAATACAATTGAACCGATCATTAAAACAAATGAAACAAACGGACCCGAACAATGAAATTGAACCTTATAATCAATCAAAATGGGTATAAATGAACTTAAAAAGGTTATAATGAATATTTTACAATTATATAAGGTTCTGGAACTATTTATTAACAAACCTAATTTGACTATTCAGGTCATTAATATCAACTGGAGAACACCAATGGACCTAAGGTAAGGGATCCTCTCAATTTCACTCTTATTCAAGATTGTTCACTATGTTAGGACATGTTGTGTGTAATTATTAATTATGGGGTATGATTTCGCACCTCCCACATAATTCCCTATCTATGTTTAAGTGATCATAATTCCCTTAACTCTCTCACTAATACCACTTAATTACTCTCGATACCATGTCAATAATTTGTAAATAATTCTACCTGAACCTCTTTTATTCCTTCGGGTTGTATTATCTACCTTTATACCAAAATGATGTTATCTTATACTTTCATGTTCATACTCTATATTTTGTGTACATGTTCCAAGTTTATTTATCAATACTCTTTTATCACTCTCTTTTAGGTATATGCATGATTTTAAGTGTTTCTCTCCTCATTACTTCCCGATAAGTGAACCCGTTTTAAGGGAACTTCCTGAATTCTTTCCTATTATCAAGTGTACTCTATCCTCTGTTTTAAGTCACCTTTGTCTTAATAAAATCTTTCTTTTTATTATGAAAACCCTCCTGGTTTACTTCTAGTTTTATAAAAAATATTATGCCTCTTTTAAGAGATATTCGATGTTTTCTTAAACCGCACTAAAATGTTTTGACTCAAAGATTCCTAAAAACTATTTTTTACATGTTATCACTTCAGTTTGTTATATATTTCAATGATTTATGCCTTTATACATTATTAGTGTCTATTTATGATTTAATTTGTTTCTTTCATGTATTCTTGTATGTTATGTACCTTTTTATTATGCTTCGTGATGCGATTGTGTGCCCATTTCTTCCTTGGGTACTCTTATGTTTATGTATGATTCATTATGTGAGATTATTTATGTGGAAAGCATATAAATGAATACTCTTAGATGTGTGCTCCTAGATAGAACTCCAATTCATTGGGTAAAGTTAATGTCTCTTGATAAGATTATGGGAAAATGGTCTGGGCGGTTAGCCTTGGCTTGTGCTACTATGGGAAACGAGATTGGCGGTTAGCCTTGACTCGTACTAAAGTCTTGTTTAATGTTTCTACCACCTATCTATGAAACTATGCTTATATAATCTCGTGTTTATATGATCCCATGATTATTTTATTCCATGTTTTTATGATCCCATGTTTATATGTTATGATTCCATATGTTCCATGCTTCCAATATCATTATGTCAAGCCTCCTAACTCATGTGCTTAAAGTTTATTCTTATGTTCTTTCCCTTACTGGGATTTTTAGATCATCCCTTTGTTCATGTGTTCCCCAGGGTACCCTATACAGATGTAATGGCTCAATGTAAGTTAATATCTCATTATGGAGATTAAATAAAGCAGTTTTTTTAGCCCCATGTTTTGTGATATATGTACCTAGTCTTCCAAGACACTAGACTTAACGATCCTTGGCTTGTACTCTAATGATGAATTATGTTTAAAATCATGAAATGTTATGTGTAAAAGGCTAGGGTCTCTATAACTGAAGTCACTAATCATATCGTAAAAATGGTTAAAAGGGAGGACAATAATCCCAGACCACATCCTACAGAACTACCAAAACATCATAACAATGAAAAAAGTTGTGATAGAGGGATGGATGTATAGATCCATCCTAATAAATGGTGTGGATCATCAGTATGTCACCCCATATCAGACATGTACTTTTTATTCCATCCAATAGAGTCATAAGTAAAACTCCCTATATGATATGTGGACAATTGGATTGAGGACATACACTCATTCCAATATGAGGCAGTAGGCCTATTCAAATTTCCACTCTAAGGTATCCCCAAACCCCTAACAAATTACATGAAGCCTATCAAAATATTCATGGAACTAACTAGGAGTATTTCAAGAATTTTTGTGTTACTAGTAACAACTTTCTCTAGAAAGTAAACCCATTTTATCAAAATAAAGCATCCAAAAAGTAGCGTCTCCAGAGAAAACTAGAAAATTAAGATCTGATTTAGAATACCACTCTAGTTATAATTGTATTTCTTGATGATTTTAGACATTTACCTATGGTAGATATAGACCCCACTCTCTAGTTACCAAATTATGGGGGTATTAGCAGGAATTACGAATGTCCTCTCAAGACACATAACCATGAATTATTGCTTCATGTCTATAATATGATCGATCTCAAGAGACCATCTTCTGATGAGAGTAATGAAAGACCTATACATATCCTAAATATCAAATAGAATGAGGTTATTCTCCATTCTATAATCCCCTATGTTATTCCTACCCATGATGACATTCAGTACAAAATTTCTCTCCACATTAGTGTTTCACTTCGTGGGATGGGTCCTCCCCTAAGTGATGTAGTGATAAGGAAGCCCCCCCCCCCCCAAAGTGAGTCAATTTGGAAAATAATCCCCATCATGTCTAATTACTTTTCATTGAAAACTAAAATTATATCTCATATAAAAGATAACTCATGGTGGTGTTCACTCTCTGAGCCACCATTGGATCACCTCTATTCCAATACAATAGAGGAAGTCCCCACCAGTCTCACTGATTTTGATAAAGTGGTAGAAAAGTGTCCACATTATTCAGAACATGTTGAGGGGCCTCTGAAAAAATATGAATATGAAATGTTGAACACGAGGAAACAATAGGAAATATATGACTTACCAGTCACGTTCCTTCCTTTATTCACCCTCAATACAACATTCTTGTGGTGTTGTTGGAAGATTGTGTGAATGAAATCTGCCTCAATATATGAGACACTCTTCATCATTTGAGAGAAAAAGTATTACCCTAGTACAAGTATCAATGTAATTTAATTATAATAGAATGTATTCAATGCCAAATTGACTTGGTGGCTCTCCCAGATGAATGATATCCAATATTCGAGAAACAGAAAGGATCACTTCTACATGCATGCCTCATCGCGTTAGAAAAACCATGAAATATAATCAATGATGCCCCATTAGGTGTTCATATCATAGGATGGGGTGAACCTGGAGCATTACCCTTCACCACACTCCCCCAAAATATAAATCCCATTGAATGTGGTATCCTACAATGCCAAAGATTTAAGGAAAATTCAAAAAAAAGTATATTTTCACAACTGATTATATACTCAAAAAAATAGGCCTTGAACAACTCTCATAGATGTTTGGATTGAAGATATCAGGCTATTTAGAGTACTTTGTTTCATTCATATGAAAATATCGAGCATGCATCCCTCTTAGGGATATTCATTCATTAGATAAAAAAATATTGGAAATAGTGGAACTATATTTGGAAGCAGGTGATTTATGTGCATACCAATAAATGCACCCAATCATTGTTTAAACAAAACTCCATAAAATTATAAGGAAAACCATGATAGTATCATCCATGAAAAATAAAGAGAAACCTCTACCAATAGGTATAGGGTTATTTGTAAAAAAATCATCAAGTTTAGAAAACCAGGACCAAAGAGTTGTGAACATCGAACAATAACATCCTTATATCTGAGGGATGGGGGATTTCTCACCTCAGAAACATCATACTTAGTGGATGTTAGTTTTATCCCAATTAGGGGGAATGTTGTAGAATAAATCTTCCTAGATCCTTCTATTTTGTGACTAAATATCTCCATTAGGAATGCACAAGATTAAACTATCTGGAGAATACCTTTGGATTAACTTATAAAAAACATCGCCTAGAGAATCATTGAAGGAGAGTACAAATCCAAATGGGAGTAAAATAAAAAAGTTATTCTTCCAAAGACACTAATAAAATTATGGTAATGAATTAAAAATTATTTAATTTCATTAAAACCAACACTACATACCCTATAGGACATGATTCTAATTTATAGGAGGATCTGGGGGAGGATGTTTCAGTTCGAACTATGGTACAAACTGAAATGAGTGAAGGTGGTGTGAGTTCTAGGAACTAGATACTTTACCTAAATTTTGTCCTTCCCTTAATCATTCTACCATCACCTACTCATAGGGCACACAACAATGAAAATGGAGAAGGTAAGTTTTTGCCTCACCTACTGACTTAAAAGGTTAGACCCCTTACACATTCAGACAGATTTTATCAATAAGAGGGAGATAGAGTGAATTATGGAAACTCAATGCATTACAATTCTAAGGTAGCCTTCAGACTGGATATATTCAACAAGAATATCCTCAAATCTTACTCCTAACCAGTGTTAGTGGGGAGGGTTCACTGTAGCAACCAAAGTGGATCTTGAACATCCTCATATTGCGAGATACCAGCCATCAATGTAATTGGATACCACAATAGAATATCATGTGTTTCCTCTATTAGGTTGACAACCAGAACAGGGTGAGCTGAATCCTTACATTATTACCTCTACAGGCTACCCACAACAGATATCAGAAATTCCTTCGTGTATGAACCTACCTATTTCTACCCCAGGTCAAGTTCATTCATTGGAATATATGAATATAGGGATAATGAATACCATTGAGTCTCTAATGGATCGATTGGATTCTAAAGAGGAATTTCCTGAGCCAATACAATTTGAGAAGAAGCCTTTTCCCTAAATGGGTTTATCTTACTCTTCAACCAAAGATCATTGGGAATCTGACATTTCCAATTTTCAATGGCTCATAGGACCTAGAGTAGCACTTAAAAAACTTTATCTTATAATGGGGAACCCGAACAATAAGAGGTAGTGAGACTCCTTTGCTTCGGGTAATCACTATAGGGACCGACCTTTGTATGGTACAACAACGTGCCGGTATTGTCAATTATGGGGTGAGAAGACCTCCGTCAAATGTTTCTCTTTTAGTATAGCTTGACCTTATTGAATACAACAATCCTCAACCTCTCAAACTAAAAACAGAAAGAGAATTAATAGGTCTCAAGTTTCATTTCTCAGTGGAAAGTATTAACACACTCCTTAAACCTTTTAATTCCTCAAGAATGCTTGTTTCCCATTTGTATGGAGAATATTCATGATGAGATTCATATTCCACTTATCACTATGAAATATATGGAAGGATTTTAAGACCATACCATGATTTTTAAAAGAGTAAAAGAATCTATTGAAAATATAATAGATACATCCTTGGTAATTCCATAAACTCAAGGAAAGAGAATGGGAAAATCAGATCTTTCTACTATTATACTTAAGCAGGACCATGTACCAGATCCCACTCCAAAGCCTTTGATATATCATGCAGTTCTTCCTCCTTATCATCAGTAAAATTCCCACATCATTAGTATGATCAATGACTACAAAGGTAAAAAAAATGTCGGAGGAGATGAAGAACAAGGTTTATTCTTTCTAAAAAGAAAAAGGCCTCATCTAATTTATCTCATAATTCAAGAACAACTTGATCAAGTTTCCAAATATCAAGAAGCCCAGCTAACATGTGTTTCTTCAACTAATACAGAGGTTGATAATGAATGGATGAAAGTTAATAGAAAGGGTACATAGAAGATCAGTGACTCTATGGTTATTAAAATTAGTAACTAGAATCATTATATCCTCCAATAATAGTTGTAACATCCAATTATTCCCCTAACTGATTTCACTACAACAAATCGAATTCCATTAGGAGCTCAGTGCTCTAAAATCCAGTCACCAAAAAATTACATGGATGGAAGATAATAAAGAAAAAATAGGATCGTGAGCCTATTACAAGTCCCATGTTGCCTTTGAATTTAGTAGAATATAGGCCTACAATACCATAAGAATGAGAACCTCACCACAAAATGGTGTAACTAGAGTCGAACCACTATAAGAAATGTCCATCATATGAGGTGTTTATCTTTGGTTCCATTAATGATATTCACATAATGGATCCCTTCTCAGATGATGATTGTTGTTATGAACTCTATTTCCCACACTTGGTTGGGGAATCGGGGTAAGAGGCTATTAGAGTCGAGGATACATGGGGAGATGCGATCATCCCAATAGTCACTACTCTAACTATATCCCCGCTCAAACTGTCTATGCACCCAAATCACATGGGAGAACTATCTAGTGAGATCAAAAGGAGAAAATTGGTTGCTCCACACATTCCAGGTCCTACCTAGAAATGATAGTCCTAGAGTATCATCTTTAGGATACATCATCACCTAATGATCCTCGATGTACAGGTAAACGTAGTTGACCTAATACACCAAGAGAAGAATCACCATCAGCTCCAGTTCTAAGAGATAATCGATCAAAATCAAGTAATTCAGTTCCTAAATCACCTAAAAAATTGTACCCTGTGTAGGGAAGCATAAATCTTTAGACCAGAATTATGAAATTTTTATGTAATTATCCCTGGTACCGATCAAGTTTTCAATCTTGGATTCCTTGGTCTTATCAAGAGACCTCATTAAATCACATGTAGAGGACCAATCAAGCTATCATGAATTTTAATTTTATGTTACTACTATCAAAGTATATTATGCATAAAATATCCTACATAATGAAACATGATCACTTATTTCATAGAGTAGGATGAATATTTTGTTATACAAGGACATGTCAGACCATTGTATATATTGGGTATGAGAAATGAAATTAAAATAAGATGAACATTCATTGAAAAAATATTAGGAGTCAGACTATTTCTGAAATTAAAAAGTCATTAACTAGTTTTCAATGAATCAAACTTGTCCCCCACCACTTTTATATTATGGGGTAATGTCAAGAATAAGAAAAAGAAACCTAGAGAATTCAATCTCAAGACTCTATTCAAGGATATAATTTCAAACTAAAAATTTATGGTTTCTCGGCAAGATATGACCTTCAACATTATGCTAAGAAGACCATGAATATATCATCATGTATTCATTACCTCGTCATACCACCAATGCCAAAAATATTTTATTAATGGTAAAACAGGGACATTACATGGTGAATAATCGTCAGTTAAATCTTATGATACATAGTACATTGATATAGGATTTTACCATAGGGAAGGGGAATAGTCAGAAATTTGAAAATATCACTCGAATAGATTCCTCAAATGGTCTAGATATGATTATATATAGCCCTTTCAAGTATCCCAGTGTAGAGTATGTGCTACCCATCAACAAAATCAAAAAGGTGGGTCTGAATTTATGTACACAAACAGAGAATTGTGTGACACCAGTCATGATAATTAAACCTAGATTCACTAAATAAGTTCTTAACTCTCTAAGTATTAATTAAATCCCATATAAAAATTTCTTCATTCGAACCCCATGCTTCAAAAAATACCCATTATTTTGTCTGGGATAGAATAAGTTGTCATGAAAATGGGAGAAGATGAATATTTTCATTCTTAGTACATCATCTCTCCATCAAAACTACAAAAGGCCACTCACCATTAGTCAAACAATAAGTAGTTAATTCATCTTTTAAATTGCCAAATATAGACTCTTCCCATTACTCTATGTAACTTTCTTCATCACCTAATTCCATGTAGAGGAAGAAGAGGTAAAGACTGGGGGATATGAATAGGAGTAATGCATTAGAGAAGTTTGTTCAGTATTATAGTAAGGTGTCTCAATCACTATTGATAATATCAATAAAATAAATCCTAAAATATACAAAAATCCATGACCCACTTTGATCAGTGTGGCCATGAATTCCAAATAACAAGATTTATAAACCTCCTTCTTAAAGAAACATCAGGATGTGTTCTTCAAGAATTATATAGAGATTTTAGTCCTTGACCTCAAGGTTTCCACCTACCACTTAGTTTTACAGGAATTCCATTGAGGATACAAATAGAAATCCAGAAGGACACACCCAACTCAAACCTCCAAAATTAAAGTTGAAGGGGAAAAATCATAAAGGAAAACTTTTTTTATGGAAAATTCAGTATCTAAAATGGATATCCAATTCATCCCAATAAAGATGAAAAGTTTGAAAATTAGGTTCTGCATAAAATTCATGGATCTCAACTAGAATTGTCCAAAAATAGGACTTCCTGTTTCCAATCACAAAAAGTAATAATTGATGCGATTTTAGGTTATCACACCCTCTCCATCATGGATGAATATTTAAGGTACAACCAAATTTAGGTGGCCCTTGATTATGAATAAGACACCACCTTTAGGGCCCTCTAAGGTGTATTATTCCATCTGGTAATTCCTTTTTCCCTGAAGAATACTGGTACCACATACCAACGTGTTATGAAATGCATCTTCAAATCCATCATAGGGACGTTAGTATAATGGTACATTAATGATATAGTGCTTATGTAAAAATTAAGTTCTAACCACTTGGATGATCTTGATACTACCTTATTCAAGCTATGACAATATATCTTGAAATTGAACCCCTTAATATGTGTTTTTGGGGTAAACTATGGAATGTTTCTTAGCTTCATCAAACTAAATCATGACCTTAAATTTGAACATGAAAAGACAAAGGATATCCTTATATTGTTCCCTCATCAAAATATTAAGGAGTTAAGAGGAATTCAAGGAAAATTGTCCTACATTTAAAACATTCTATACGACCTCATAGTAATGTGTTTCCCATTCACCATGTTTAGAAATAAAGGGTTTATGTATTAGTGAACTATGAATTTGAGGAATCATTCGGTAGTATTAAAAAATATATCTTGTTCCCACCAGTATTAATTCCACCCATTGTGGGAAATCCACTAATTATATGTGTGACAACACCTAAGTGATCCCTTGGCACATTCATCATGTGAAATAATTATGCTGGGAAAGAAAAAAACCTCTAGTATCTCATTCTAACCATGCTCAACATTGATACTCGTTATTTAGATATCGAGAATAGATTACATGCATTAGTATTTAATTGAGACACTACATGAAGCACCATAAGATTAATTTGGTCTCTCACAATAACCTACTCAAATATATCCTCATCTGTCCTCTATTGACAGGATATTAGGCATGTTGGGAGGTTAACCTACAACAATTTGATGTCCAGTTTGTGCCTAAAAATCTGTTAAAGTTCAGGCTTTGGTAGATTTTCTTACAAAACACCCATATATAGAAAAGCTGGGTTAGGGATCCAGCTCATTTCCCCAGTGAAGGAAATTTTTCCTTACTCTTTTCTATCCTGGGTATGTATAAATAATGAACCAAAATAACAAGCATTCATTGCATCCCTTGAAATGGAAATCCAAATACTAGTGGACTAGGTAGTTGGTAGAGGTGATTCAGATTTAGTAATTAAATAGATTAATAGGAATTATTCCATTAGAAAAGAAGAGTTAATCCACCCTTATTTATTATTCATGAGGATTAATGGCATAGTTTCCCTTAGAGATAACATTGGTTCACATCCCATATTTTTGGAATTCATAGGTCGATGCATTGAAAAATGTTGCTACAAATTTGAAATATCCAAACCTGGATGAAATAGTTATCAACATTTTCCATCAACAAAAGGTTTCACCTTTTGTTCAAGTTATAATATAATAGATTAATAAATATTTTCTTATCCATGAACCATAAAGTCCTACCACTGGGCAGATAATTCCAATAATATACTACATTTATATTAGAGTACTCACACTGGACAGAGTTGTGAAAGAGATAATCTAATGGTGAGAAACCAACATCAATCTTAATGATCACCAGAATCACCAAAATGTCATATATAGACAAGGATTTGAAGGAGTAATTTTTAGATGTATCAATAGAGAAGAGATTAATTATATCATGAAATAATCACTCGTGAGAAATATTTTCCCACCTATCATGTTAGATTATTTCTAACCAAATCTGATGTCTTGGGTACTAGTGGTCCACTATGACATAAGATTGCATTGAATTCATGAGTAAATTTCATTCTCTACATGTTCATCTCAAATCCATCCATAAACCAACAATATATATATATATATACTACAAAATAATTATGTCCATTTAAAATATGGGGAATGGATGTTGTACTTTTATAACCACAAGCTATATCTAAGCAGTTCAAATACATCTTAGTTGTTGCCAATTTCTTATCTAAATTGGATGAGGCAATACCCCTCAAAGAATTCATGGGAAAAGAATTTTCATCTTCATGAAATCCATCATCATTACCATATTTTGTGTCCATCATATAATAATTATGGACTGTGGAACTAATTTCTATTCTTCTGAGGTGGAGAAGCAATATTCGGAGTATAATATCAAATCCATACATTCATCCCACTATCATTCAACATATAATGGATAGATAGAGGCCTTTAATAGGACCATATAAAACATACTAAATAAGATTATGGATAAGGATAATAAGTCTTGGAATGATAAACTATTGTATACCTTGTGGGACTATAGAACCAGAACTTATACTACCACATGGGCGACCATGTATTCACTAGTTTATAGGAAATATGAAGTCCTTCCAATTGATGTTTGATTTCTATCACTCTATATTTCCATATATGAATATATTTCCATGGTAGAGGATTCCAATAAACTACATGATAAAATGGAGTGACTAGATGAGAAAATATTTCATACCCTTCTTCAAATGGAGGTCTATAAAAATTGGATATCATTAGCTTTTAACAAGAAGGTCCACCACTATTTGTTCCTCCAAGGAGAATTGGTATTGTTCCTTTGGACTCCAATGGTACCATGAAAGAAGCCTCCAATGCTTGATCCAAAGTGTGAGGGACCTTATTTTATATATATTTTACACTCTAATGGATATTATTCCTTCATTTAAATGGATGGAGAGATCATTAAGACCCCAACCAATGCAAGGTTCTTGAAGAAATATTTCATGCAATATCACGACATTATTCCAAGATGCCTTATGTTAAAGTAAAAAATACTCTATAATCCAAGATGTAAGACTTTAAATTGAATATAATTTCATCCTAACCATATGAATTTAAACTTTAGGGTATACATCTTAGCTGCATGATGTTAAAGTTTGTAGTTGGTCTTGGTCACATGAAAATAAAAGGGATGTCCCATAGGTCATTAAATAGCACAAACCCGTACAGTCCAAGCTATAAGAATTTATACTACATTGGATAATTTCCTAGTAATAATACATTAAACTATATAAAAAATTATTTTACACATGATGTTAAATTTTATGGTTCACTTCCTTATTACATGACGTAAAACTATGTAACATTTTTATCTATGCCTAAGAAAGTATCATTTATTAGTGTTGGTCTCATACCAGCCCAAATTCCAAAATTTTCCATGGATTAATTCTCACCTCAAATAGACATGTAGTAATGATTGGACCTCATTTCTTAGACCCAACCATCATTCTGAAAAACATCAAATCCCCTTTTCCCTATGTTAAAACCTGATTTATGTGGGGAAATATTTTCTTGAACAATGTGTGGCTTGATCCTTATTCTAATGAAATATGTAGTGATACCTAACCATCCCATCCCAGGTCCATCCCTAGAATATTACCCCACTCCTTGTGTGTGAATGATAACTTCATTGTTAACATTTCAAGAATAATGTGTGGTTTGATTCCTTCCGTCACAAAATAAATAGTAATTCTTAGACCCAAAATCTCATGACCACCTACAATAATACTTTTCATATACATTAGGTAACCTATATCCTTACCACAAGATGTTATATTGTGTGACTAACATCCTAATCACATGAAAATAGACTACATGATCTCCTCAAGAACTATGGGTTTCTTGATTCTCATCCCAATGAGATATGTAGTGAAAACCGGATCTCCAATAATGGGCCCAACTATAACAAAATATGAAAACATCCCCTTCCCCGTGTATGGGTTAGACCTACACAGATATTCTTCTAAGAAAAACATGTGGATTGGTTCTCATTCCTGTGAGATACATAGTGAAACCTTAGCCTTACATCCTAGTCCCAACCATAGGGTAAATAAAAATTCTGCCTCCCCCATAAATGTAGATCTATGTAGGAGTTCTTAATTTGGGTTTCTTTATTTAGGGGCCCACCATGGAAATAAAGATACCCACATTCTTCACTTGTTTTTCCTTTTTTTTCTTCAAGAAACCTATTCAACTCCATAATTCTCACATAGATAAAAGCTCATGTGGGATTTGGGGTTTTGGTATATAAATACCCTACATAATTATAGAATATCAATCTATATTGGGGTTATCAAGGTCCTGACTATAAGACCTTAAAAAGAACAACTAATGACTTTTTCATATGACTTTAAAATACATGGTGTCACACCTAGATATTTGAAATAATGTTATTTTATTATTTTATCTACATTTTGAAATATTTTGATGAGGTGCTGGCAGAGTCCAATTGGTATCTTGTGTTTTTGATGGTAAATAATGATTCTAGGGGTTGTCAGCGCTCAAAGCATGGGCAAGACATGAGTGAAGACACGCGGCTTTGCCAACTCACCTTGTAGCCTACCTGGTGCACAATTAATTAATTGATAAATAAAATGATTTAATAATGGTATTGATAATAATAATAATATTTTTATTATTTAATAATAATATTATTATTTTGGTTAATATTTTATCAAGTTATTATCATTTTTATTACTATTTTTATTATAATATTATCAATATCATTAATGTTATTATTATTATAAGTGTTAAGGAGATAATTTTTATAAAGTTATTGTTATTATTAACATCATAAAAATAATAACTATTATTATTATTATTATAACTATTATAATTTTTGTCATTATTAACTTTATTTATTTTTTTATTTGTTACCTTTTCCCCCTTGTTTAGGGTTCGGTCCCCCCTTGTACTGCATCACCTCCCCCTTCTTCTACCTGTCATGTGGACACCCACCAGGTGTGCCCCTCCGCCCTCACGCTCACCCTCTTGCGCCCCTCCACTAGCTCGCTCGCCCGCCTCCCAGACTTGTCGTGTCATGCCCCACCTCTTCCTCGGACACCCCTCTGTCATGCCTCCACCCTAGGCCAACTCCCTACCATTCTTCCTTCTGGAAATGCACCTGATCGGATACCCACTCCCCTTACCTACTTCTTGAGTAGGCGACTGCCCCCTACCTCCACCGTCTGGCCGCTCCCACTCCTCCATCTGACGACCATCCTCCTCTCCTGTGCACTGCAACCACCATCGACATTTCCACTTCCTGTCCATTAGCCTTTTAATCTCTGGTGCACTTCTCCGCTTGGTCGAGCACCTCCCCAGCGCGCTGCTCCCCTTGGCCGAGTGCCTCCCCAACACATTGTTCCCCTTGGCTGATCACCTCCCTAGAGAGATGCTCGTCTTTTTGGGTTCAACCCCTCCAGTTAATCCTCTCCTTTATTTTATTTTTATATCTGTGAGTTTTTGGTTTTATAGTGAGTTATGAGTCCGGTTTTGAGCCTTAACTATTTTTTTTTGGGGGTTGATCTCCTTGGTTAGGCCTCCTCTTTACTTATTTGTGGTGCGAATGTGTTGAGGGTGTGGTTTGAACCAATTTCTAGAAGGATAATCATGTAAGGTAGTTGGTTCCATGTCTAATTATTTTTTGATGAATAAATTTTCATTCTTAATTTGTTTATTATTTTAGTTAATTATTTTTTTAGTGCGAATTTGTTTTTTTAAGTTTTATTTGTATTGAAATTATTTATTAGATTGTTTATATTATGTGTGTGGTTTATAATGAGAACTATATTAGTGATTGTTAAATTTTTCGGTTAGTTTATTAATTTTTTCAAGTGGTGTGAACCATATTCTTGACATGGCGTTGTGTGTGTTTTGTCAAAAAATAAGGCTTTGTGTGAGTTTAGTGGGTAACACCAAGTGATTCCTTTAAATTGTTTTATAATCTTATATTTTTTTATTATAAAAATTATGTGGTTTGTAAAAATGTGTTTTACATATGGTGCAAGGTTTTCCGTCAAACTATTTTTGTGATGCAGGTCACACTTTAAAATTGTATTCAAGTGCATGTGATGTTGCAATGCATTTGAATGTATAGATTGTTACATTAGTGTGTGTAGAGCCATGTGAAATTCTTTTACTATTGCTTAATTTTTTTATGGTTTATTAAATTATGTCACTGGTGTGAAACCTGTTTGAAAAATATTTTACTATTTCTTATTTCAAAATGGTATTTATGTATTTATGTGGTGGTTTGTTTAATAAAAAGTGACTTTTTAAATTGTACAGATGGTTTAATTGAGTATGTAACCTATGCATATTATGTTTTGAAAATATTTTTTGTGTTTGTATGGTTTTAAAAGAGGGTTTGAGTGTGAAGTGTTGATTTTGTGTGCGTACGTACCATGTTTTAATTTTATGCATAAGTGTGACATATGAAATGAACCTAAAACTTGTTTGAGCGCAAAGCAGGAACCCAGTCCAGCTAGGAGGGTGGACTAGACTAGTGGGCTAGTGAACCAGGGAGTGGATTTGGACCTATTTCACTTAGCAGGATTGACGAATGCAACACTAACTAAATATATGAATGATTGAGGGTTGTGATTTATAATCCATGTTTTCTGAGGGTCGTGGTTTCTAATCCATGAATCATAGAGACACAAAGATTTAGGGACCCAATCTAGCTATCACCCATGAGGCATCTCCCATATTGGTGTTAATTGGATACTTTACGCTCATCGGTGTGACACTTTGGTTATTTTAAAAAGGTAAGTGCATGTTTTTTTAAATTTAAGTTGTTCCATTTGAAATTTCATTCTTTAATACTTTTTTCTTTAAAACCATTCAAGAATTTACTTATTTGATTTAATTAAAATTAAAAATGTATTTTTCATTTAATAATTATGTGTGGAACCTTTTTATTGGATGGTACCCTACTGGGATCGTGACTCTCACCCTATATACACCTTTGGTGTATGTAGACCATGTCTTTTGTGTATTCCAGGTTGGGGCATCGTGCTCAACGATGGTGGTTCTGGTTGTCGATGATCTTCTCATGCAGGTTTGTGTTTGTGGCTTGTGGATGTCCCACCTCTCTTGTTTCTTGGAGGTTTGAGTTAGAGTTTTAGTTTCTTTTTTTTTCGCTACATTCTGGATGGTGGTTCATGTTGTAAACCTTTAAATCTGATTATAGTTTAAGGCCCTGTTTGGTTTTCTGTTTTCATTTTTTGTTTATTTATCTTATCAATTGTTTTATATTTACTATTTCAGGTAAATCGTTCTCATGTGTTATTTTTGATACCTGGACACTTGTGCCAGCCCATGGGGATTCGGAATGCCCTTCAGGACATGTCACGAACCGGGTCGGGTGCCAGGTCAGATGGTGACCGGACCTAGTTTGTGAAAAAATTGTATCAAAGTGGACCCTTTTTATTTTCTGTGTTAGGTATCTTGGTGATTAGGTGGGTCGGGGCTCTAGAGGTAGGTGTGGGAAAGACTTCCTGAACCCTTCCCCGTCCTAAAACTCGAGATTCTAGGGGTAGTTCGGGATTTGAATTTTCTTCTTTTTCTAGGTCTGTGTAGATGAGGGATGACAAAGGAATTGAGCTAGTGTTACGCAGTGGGATTTCATGGAGTATTGACTCATGTATAGCCCGAGATAGTTGTTCAAGATGCTTCATGTGGTTAATGCTCGCCTGGAGCATAGTCTATTAAGCCATGTTACTAGGTTGGCATAGCCACAAGTCTTTTATTTTTGGAATTTTTTATGTGAGTTATGTTTGGGATTATTTTTGATTAACTTGAGTGGATATCAAAAATGAAAATGGTTTATAAAAAAATGAGTTTTCAAAAGGGAATTTGGTTATGGAGTGGAAAAGTGGTTTTTAAATGGAAATTGTTTTCTTTTAATGGAATGGGTGGTTTCAAAAGAAAAAATGGAAGTTCTTTTGGAAGTTGTTTTGGGATCATGGTAACACTTTCTGGAATTCCAGTTGGAAAACATTTTTGGAATTTGGAAATGTGTTTCTTTAATGATAAGTGATATTTTCAAATTGATTAAGAATATGTGCTTTACGTTGAATGATCTGTTTTGAAAATGAGATGTTTTTTGAATTGACACTTGGTTTTCCTATGAGGGATCACATATATAGGGGTGTGCAAGTGGATCAAGGATAATTGGTGGTATGTGGGGATGAGTGAATAAGATATCACAAGGGTATATGTATATGAGAGACATCATGGGATACCAATGGGGGGTATTTAAGATGTTTTGTTTTCTAAAAAATGGTTTTGAAAAAGGTAATTTAATGTTTTGAAAAGTGAGTAAGCAATTGTTTAGTGTTCAATTTTAGTGTCAGGTATATTTTTTCTGTGGTTTCTTGGTTTTTACATATTGAATCTTTGTTGGGAAGTTGGTTTGAGTTTCAGATTTAGTTTGTGATTGATGTGTTGAATTTTTATTTATGATGAGTTTTGATTCAGCCTTTTGCCTCTTTTTTTGATTGTGCCACCCATAAAAGTCCCAGAGGGTTATAGGGAGTCTCTTCTAGTTATTGTTTCTACCCGGACACTTAGTGGAGTGGTGGATCTGAATTATTTTTGGTTATTTTCCGTCATCCATGGTGATCGTGATCTATTGAAGGTAGTATACTGGATTGGTGAAATCATTGGTGTTTTTAATTTATTGGGAACTTTCAAAGCTATGAGAGCTCGTGCTAGTTGGAGTTCATTTGAGGGTTCAACTTTGTATTGTTGGAGGAGGTAATCCTAGCATCGTTGCATGATGGGATGTCTTGGAAGGTGTTTAAGACAACTCTAGTCTGACGGTTAATACATGAGGAAGTGAAGGTGAGGAAGGTGGTATAGCTCATGAGTGTCCAACAAGGCCAATGAATAGTAAATTCTTATGTCAAGAATTTCAAACTGTTGATTTCATTTCTCTGGCGGTAGCGTCGTGAAATCAGTTAAAGTTTCTCTTATGTGGGATCTTTGTCCAGGGTTCAAGCACCAATTATTTTTGGTGTTTGGGAAGGTTCCCCATCTGGTGAGGATAGATAATGGGTGGAACCTATTTTAAAAAAGTATACTTACCAATTAAATCTTCTGTTAGTTGGGGCACATTCTTGTTTGTTTTTGGTGTGTCCAGTTTGGGTTCTTTAAGTCACCTTTTTGTCATCCTTTGAAGGCTTGTCATTAGTGTGGGAATTTCGTACACTTGCAGAGGTTCCTATAGCGGCATCGTTAGAAGGAGTATCTACCGATGTCACCTCCTGACTACGGGGCAACATATGCTTCAAGACATTAGGGCTCCAGCCATAGGCCTCGAAGTGAAGCTGGCGCGTGGTCTGGAACCCCGAGATTGTATGGGACCCAGACCTTATTTCTATCATCGGTGTTGAAATTCAATGTAGTTTAAATTGTTTTTTGTGGTTGTTCCATTTCGAATGACATGTATGGGTGTGTGAAGTTTCCCGTTACGATGAGGAGGCATATTCACCTCATACCTTAATGTCCTGGTGGATAATCCTCACCAGATGCAATCTCTTTTATTAGTCCTTATGAGGTCTATTGGGTATATCAGTCTCAAAGTTGAATAGTGGTCATCTAGGGATGTGGATTTGTCTATCTTTAGTTGTGGTTTTGACACCCCAGTAGTTGGTACCGACCCTCCCTACCACTTGTGGTGGGGTGTTTGGTCATTGTTAGGAAAATTTTCAATGTTCATTTATCTCCCATTAGTTCTAATGGTGGGGAGACCCACGACGGGTATCACTCAAATGTCTCTAAAGTGAAACAGATTGGAACTTATTTATAATGGTGGGGATTCCATCCGAGCCTCCCCGTGTTAGTTTTCCAATCTCTGCTCGGGCATTAGTAAGTTTTTAATGGTGGGGAGCCCTTTCAGGCTTTCCACTGTTGGCATTTTAGTTCTGTTTCTAGAGATGACTTGGTTGTAGGTGATCAGAGTGTTCCTTGTATGTGCTTGGTTTTTTTATCATTCCATTCAAACGACATGGTTTTCTTTCATTGGTGCTTGAGATGTTTTGGTTTGGGAAGTTGGTTTCATTGGGTGTGAGAGTTCTTTTCCTTGATCAATCAACTGGAGGTATTCTAACCCTCTGAGGCGGGCGACACTTAGTGGGAAAATACTTTTATAGGATTCATTGGGTTGTCTTGTAAGTAACTTTCTCTAATCAAGGTGCGTTTTCCAATTTTCACTTTATTTTCATAGGGATCCACTTTGAACCTCAAGGGGTATCATTTTCCGCTTTGGGGTTCACTCTCGTTATGGCTTTCTGAGGACGGAAAGTGTTATGGTGGGGAGAATTGTCACACCCAGACCATTGAAATAATGTTATTTTATTATTTTATCTGCATTTGAAATATTTTGATGAGGTTTGGGATGATTCTGATTGATATCTTGTGTTTTTTAAGGTAGATGATTGTTCTGGGGTTTTTCAATGCTCAACGCACGGGCATGACACGAGTGAAGCTGCGCGACTTCGCTAACTCGCCTTGTGGCCTGCCTAGTGCATGATTAATTAATGAATAAATAAAATTAATTAAGAATGGTTTTGATAATAATAATTATATTTTTATTATTTAAGAATATTATTATTATTATAGTTAATATTTTATCAAGTTATTATCATTTCTAATATTATTGTTATTATAAAATTATTAATATCATTAATGTTATTATTATTATAAGTGTCAAGAAGATACATTTTATTAATTTATTGTTATTATTAACCTCATAAAAATAATTAC
Organism: Viscum album; assembly: GCA_963277665.1. Taxonomy (NCBI): domain Eukaryota; kingdom Viridiplantae; phylum Streptophyta; class Magnoliopsida; order Santalales; family Viscaceae; genus Viscum; species Viscum album. The sequence goes on along the minus strand of OY728164.1, from coordinate 911,806,061 downwards.
TATTATTATTATTATAACTATTACAATTTTTGTCATTATTAAAAATTTTATTGATTTTTTTATTACTTTTTCTCCTTGTTTATGGTTCGGTACCCCTTCCCCTTGTACCGCATCATCTCCCCCTTCTTCTACCCGCCACACAGCCACCCACTAGGTACACCCCTCCTCCCTCGCGCTCACCCTCTTACGCCCCTCCGCCTTCCTGCTCACCTGCCTCCCAGACCCATCGCGTCATGCCCCACCTCTTCCTCAGACACCCCTCCATCGCGACTCCACCCTAGTCTAGTGCCCTCTTATTCTTTCTTTTGGCGATGCACTAGAGCAGATCCCTACTCCCCTTCCCTACTGCTTGAGTAGGTGAACACCCCCTTCCTCCACCATCCTGCAGCTCCCACTCCTCTGTCCGACGACCATCCTCCTCGCATACGCATTGCGGCCATTTCCAGCATTTTCTCTTCCCGGACAGTAGCCTCTTCATCTATGGCACACTACTCCCCTTGGATGAGCGCCTCTCCGACACGCTTCTCCCCTTGGCCGAGCACCTCCCCAACGCATTGATCCCCTTGGTTGAGCACCTCCCCTACTTGATGCTTCTCCATGCGGGTGGAACCCCTCCAGTTAAGACTCTCCTTTATTTTATTTTATTTGTCTTTTAGTTTTTTTACAGTGATTTTTGAGTCCAGTATTGAGGTTTAACTATTTGTTTTGGGTTTGATCTCCTTGGTTTGGCCTCCTCTTTACTTCTTCATGGTGAAAATGTGTTGCGGGTGTGTTTTGCACCAATTTCTGGAAGGATCTTCATGTAAGGTAGGTGGTTCCATTTCTAATTATTATTTGATGAATAAATTTTCAAGATTAATTTGTTTATCATATTATTTAATTAATTTGTGTAGTTAGAAGTTGGGTTTTTTTTTATTTTGATTTGTATTGAAATTGTTTAATAGATTGTTTATATTATGTGTGTGTTTTATATTGAGAACTCAGTTAGTGATTTTTAAAAATTTTGGTTAGATTATTAATTTGTGCAAGTGGTTCGAGCCATATTTTTGGAATGGTGTTGTGTGTGTTTAGTCAAAAAAGAAGGGTTTGTGTGAGTTTAGTGGGTAACGCCAAGTGATTCCTTTAAAAAAAATATAAGATTTTATTTTTTTCTTATTAAATTATGTGGTTTATGAAAATGTGTTTTACATATGGTGGAAGTTTTTCCATCAAACTATTTGTGTTGTGCAGGTCACACTTTAAAATTGTTTTCTAGTTCATGTGATGTTAGAATGTGTTTGAATGAATAAATTGTTACTTTAGTGTGTGTAAAGCCATGTGACATTATTTTATTATTGATTTATACTTTTTTATGATTTATTAAATTATGTAACCGGTGTGAAACATGTTTGAAAAATGTTTTAGTGTGTGTATTATTTCAAAATGGTATTTATGTGTGTAAGTGGTGGTTTGTTTAATGATATGTGACTTTTTAAACTGTGCATATGGTTTAAATGAGTATATAAACTATGCAGATTAAGTTTTGAAAAGATTTTTGGTGTGAGTATGGTTTTAAAAGAGGGTTTGAGTGTTTAAATGGTGATTTTTTGTGTGAATGTACCTTGTTTAGATTTTATGCATAAGTGTGACGTGTGACATGAACTTGAAACTTTTTTGAGAAAAAAGTGAGAAGCTCGTGTAGCTTGGAGGGTGGACTATACTAGTGGTCTAGTGATCCAGGGGTGGCTTTGGCCCTATTCCACTTAGCAGGATTGACGACTGCAACACTAACTAAACATATGAATGACTGAGGGTCTTGGTTTCTAAACCACATTTTTCTGAGGGTCGTGGTTTCTAAGCCTTGCTTCACTGAGAAACAAAGATCTAGGGACCCAAGCTAGCTAACACCCATTAGGCCTCTCCCATATTGGTTCTCATTAGATACTTTATGCTCATCAGTGTGACACTTTGGTTATTTTAAAAAGTTAAGTGTGTGTGTGTGTTTTAATTTATGTTTTTCCATTTAAAACTATTTTCTTTAATCATGTTTTCTTTTAACCCATTCAAGAATTTACTTCTTTTATTTAATTAAAATTTAAAATGTATTTTTCATTTAATAATTATGCGTGGAACCTTTTATGAGGTGGTACCCTACTAGGCTATTGGATCATACCCTACATACACCTTTGGGTGTATGTAGACCTTGTCCTTTGTGTATTCCAGGTTGGGGCATCATGCTCAGCGATGGTGGTTCGGGTTGTTGATGGTCTTCTCATGCAGGTTTGTGTTTGTGGCTTCTGTATGTGGCACCTCTCTTGTTTCTTGGAGGGTTGAGTTAAAGTTTTAGTTTATTTTGTTGTCATTAATTTCTAGATGTTTGTTCAAGTTGTAAACCTTCAAATCTATTTTTAGTTTAAGGCCATGTTTGGTTGTCTATTTTTAGTTTTAGTTTATTTATCTTATCGAGTTTTTTGTGTTTACTATTTCAGTTAAATTATTACCATATGTTAGTTTTGATAATCGGGCACTTGTACCAGCCCGTGGGGATCGATAACACCCTTCGGGCCATGTCACGGACTGGGTCGGGTGCCGAGTTAGATGAAGACCTGGCCGGGTTCATGACACGTTGATTCCTCAGGTACTATATATGGTATTATTTTCATCACAAGGAAATACATAGTGATTCCTTGGTCATATTCCCTAGTCCTATCATGATCACATCTAGTCACCTTCATCCTTACCACATTACATTAAACTGAATGGCTAATGTTCTACCCGCATGACATTAAAATGCATGATGCATGAAAAAATATGTGTGGGTTGATTATCATCCTAGTGAGATATGTAGTGACACCTAGGACTCATGGTATAGTCCTAGCCATGTGGTAAATGAAATTCCTCCTCTCCTGTAAATATAGATCTATGAAGGATTTCTTAATTTGGGCTCCCTCATTCAAGGTCCCACTATGTAAACCAATATGTACCCTCCACTATGTAAAAGGATCTACCCTTAATAGAATATATCGATCCAAAAAATTCTTTTTTTATTATACATTTTACTTACACACATCATACTAAAAAATCATGTACACCTAAAAATATTCATTATCTTTGTCCAAATGTTGATAATATAATTTCTGATACCTGAGAAATATTTTTCATGACTATGATGTAACAAAATATAATTGTATTTTCATAAGTCACCCACATAATGAGCTTATCATCTAGATTATTCTACTATTTAACTATGAAATAACATGAACAGTTGTCTTTGAATAATGTTACCCAAGAAATGGGGTTGTCAAAAAGTAGAAAATTTTTCCTCGGGAAGATCCTCTTATGTTTCTGTAAGATTTGACTACATTATGTTAGAACCTGCAATTCAAATTTGTTCAGGATTCATCCCCCACATACTTGTCCCATGTCATTTCGACTGATCTAGTAACCCCCAAGATGATGGTTTACAATTTTATCCCTCATGTATGAAGTATTCTGGAATATCCATGGTCCAATAGGCCACATATAACCAATCGTTTACATATTGATATGGTCTTATTCATTTGACTTAAAACTAGAGAACCATACTTCCCTCCATTGGGTCAAACCTGTATATGAAACCTTTTCACCAATTTATATGTAATTTTTTCATGAAATGTTCCTCCCATGTTCATGCACATTCCTTCAAAAAAGATGACTCTATGTCCAAGTAAATATGAATATTCATAAACTTCCTTCGGTAATCAATAATAGAATGTCCTAATTCCAGACAACTATTTTTCTTAAATATGTTATAAAAAATTTCAATTGGATTTGAAAATGTTTCCCACATAATGGGACTATTATCCAAAGGTTTCCACTACACTAATATGATGTAAAACTCCCATGTTGTATTTTCATAAATTCACCCACAAAATGGGTTTTTTTCAATTAGTGGTAATTTCATCCTCATGAAATACCTCCCCTGTAACCATAATCCCATTCCTTTATATCATTATTTAGATATGAAGACCCCTAGATTACAAAATTAAAATATTTCCACCTAATACCTAAATATGACAGAACATTCCCCAAAATATTACCATGAAAGGGTAGAATTATTAACCTTTCAGTCAAAGATAAAGACATTAAATTATAGCCCCCTAATTTCTTAGTTGCATAACATTGAACTACATGGTGATTTAACCCTTGTCTGAATGGATCCTTCCCCCTAAAATCTATATTTTAACAAAGTATATCCGCCTTAACATAATATTCATTTAGGACCAGCATCCCATTCATGGTTAATACTAATACATACACTCTATTCATTGTCACACACCTTCTTATGGAAAACCACCCTTTTTGGTCTTGAGAAATTTGGATATTTACAAAATACTCAACCATGGTTAGTAGAATGTTATAATTAATGAGAACACATATTCTTAAATATATTTTAACATGCCCCAGTTGTCTTTGCATAAGCCTCTCATATAAAGGTCATTTCAGTAAGAGGATTCCACTGCTAGACTCTATAGTAACACACCCTAGTTGTCTTTGCATAAAGGTTCCCAGAAAATAGGTTCGCAAACAAGTTGAAATTTCATCATCAAGAGAGATATTGTCTATTCCCATAAGCCTCAAAAACATTGTGATGGAAACTAATTTTTGTAATTTGTCTGCAAACATTCCCCACATAACTTTCATCATGTTTTAGATTCAAATATCACAAAGTTGTGACTCAAAATTTCCCTTATTGTATTTGAATAATGTCAGAACATTTATGGTTCAAAATCCTTTATTGGGATATCATTACCAAAATCATAGTCACAACTATTATACCTAAAATATCAGTCTTTTTAATATATAATTCATGAAAATAAATTACCAACAAAAAGATACACAATACTCACCAGGTTGAAAAACCCCAAAGTCCACTCTGGATAAAATTAGATTCTCATATCACTAGACCTATTCTCTTCATGGTTTAGGAATGAACTTAGATTGTAAATGCTAAAAGGAATAAAATATATTAGTTTAAAACCCCATTAAATGTTTCTTAAGAAAAATCCATGTCTCGCCCATCATGTCTTATCCATATCAGGATAAGGAAAATGTTAGGGAAATAAAATAAAGAGACACAATGTTTATAAGTTTATCCATATATCCTTAAAAATAGTCAAACTACACTCACTATACCCCATACCTTATTCAAAAATCAGAGAACTACATCACCATTGTTATGGTAATTATAACGTGATTACATTCAATTAAGTGATGCATTTTTTTTTATATTAGGATTATAATGAGGGAAAAAATGATAGAAAAAGTTATTGGAAACAAAAATATTTATCATTTATGTTTAAAATCATAGGGAGAATTCAACATACTAGAGGTTATTTGAACATTTTTAATTTTTTCTATCAACATAATCTTTGGTAAGTTGAAGTATAGCTTGAGAATTTTCTATAGCTTTCTGGATCCCAATCGATTTTGTAGCCACACCTTCCTCGTCATGATAGAGTATATCCTACTCTACATCAAAAACATTTATTCTTGATTCCAAATCCCATACCAAGGATCAATGTATTTGAATTAACTTTTTCTACATGACACATAGTTCTAATTATAGGTACACCATTCAGATGGATTTCATATCAAGTCGATCTTGATACTCCTCCACCTTCTTTGTTTGGATGAGCTCAACATGGGACATAAAAGCCCCTATATTTTCAAAATGGATGACCAAATTTGACTCATCCCAATGAGATATTCACTCTTATTCCCTTTTCTAAATGATCAAATTAACCACAGAAGGTATCTCATGGTAATAAAATCCACTGTATCCTAGCATACCTAACATTAATGGAAGTTAATGATGGAATGCTATCTCTGACTATTTTTCAGGTGTCCAACCATAAAATGGTGAAAATATCCTCCCACACCTCCAATTTTTATTCAAAGGAACTATTAGAGGGATAGATGTATTTTTATATTAGTGTAATTAGTGATCCACCATGTTCTTATCTCCCTGAAACAACCTCAGTTTCACCTATCGATGTTGGTAGAACTGGCACAGAAGCCACACTCTCAGGCTCAATCATCGAAGTTGATGGAACTAAATAACAAGTGACACCTCTCATCAAATTTATGAGGTCAACAAACAACAAATTCAATAAAGAAACTAATGTGTCTAATAACACTTACCTATTATTGGATCAGCCGTTAGGATTTAAATATCCCTAGTACACAAAGACTTAGTTCTTTGGGTGAGGACCTACTAATGAGGAGCATCATCCTGGGTTTCTAAATTTAATGGGATTAGGGGATCTTGAGAATCTCACACTTCAGGATTATTATCCATAAATCCCTAAAAAATGTGGGAAGTGTGGAATTGGATACATTGTTCATGAAGTGTATTGGAAGAATTATCTACAGAAAAAGCTACACAGGTTGAGAATTGATGTAAATAATTAGATGAAAGAAGGTCAACTATGTTTAGAAAATTCATGAATGAGAGTACTCAAGTACATAAACTTAACTAATGAAATCCCCCAAACTACTTTAGGAAACAAGAGATATAAATTCTTATGTTAAATAGGTTCATCATTTCATGATACACGCCATCAAGGATTATAGCATCCTCACCCATAGTGGTATCCAAGATGTTTTGATCAGGACCTGAATTGGATTCACCATCAATACCTTATATTTAATTTCCACTAGGAACAACATCATCAATCCATATAGAGTCAAGGTCAGCACCAATACATTCATTGGACCGTCTAACATCCTTGTTAGCCCCTCCGAGAGTGTAAATGGGTTCGACCTTGACTGTTGCTAGGTCTTTTGGTGTGGGGAAAAAATTAAAATATAATGAGTAGAAGAATGATATAAAAATTACATGACACCTTATGGTGTGAATATGAATTTATCATTACCAAATCCCCTCTATACATGAACAATTTCAAACATGACCATATCTCTTAAAAAAATCATCCATCAAGATGATGGATTTATCATCTTGGGCATCCACCTCCCCCAAGTTGACCTCCTTATTTATTAAAGAATAAGTTCTATATCCCTTAATGGGGGAATGTGATGCAGATTCTATAAAAGGAAAGGTCATAAGAGTATGTCAAATAAGTCTAGATATTGAATGATAGAAAAAATACCTACTTTGGTGCAAACGTTGGGCCAACTTTTCTTCTCTCTTTCACTTTCTCTTTTGAAAAAATGATGGAACTATATCAGTACCCTCATAAATAGAAACTTGAGTTTATGGTTGAGGGATTACCCCAAAAATTTCCTTTATCACCATCCTCTAACCCGTGGTAAGTTCCAAGAAATCAAGAGACTCAACTGTTACCCAGATGGGGGTGGTCGTGGGCCTATACCTTGGTGAACCAAGGACCTCTACTTCTACTGATTCTCCTTCATCATCTTCTTCTCTACCGAACTACTAAATAAATCCCATCAAAATTTATAATAGTGGATGAGAGGGAAATAAAATCAAAGGGGTAAGAGAGAGAGATCAATCATTTAGTTCGAGGTAGTCATCCCATACTTCTTTAGTGAGACCAGTTACCTAATCAATATCTACTTCATCCAACATGTCAAAAAGTCACTTTTTGATCAATATATAATCATAATTTTCATATATAAAAGCATATAGCTCCCATTAATATCTTCCCACCTCATCCGAACCACTTTTAGGGTGGATGTTAGAAGGTTTTTGGATATCTCCTAGCTCTATGATGCATATTCGATCCGAGCGGAACACCCATGTGTCTTTGATGTCTTGTGATACACCTTTACAAGCTTATACAACATGAGGTCAGAAAAACTTTGGATCTAATGAATCTTGTCCAAAGGAATTACTGAAATATTTTGACTTGGAATTTTTTTAGACCTCTCTTACCTTATAGAAGACTGGTTTACTGGAACTTGATTCTCCTCCTTGTGATGAATAATGGACCGCCTTTGCTCATAATTTTTAGTTCTCCCATCCCTGTCCTACATGGTGGTATTTACTTGAGATCACTTGGATGAATTGGGAGCTTTATAATTGTCACCTTAAGCTTGAACCTTTACCCCATGCATTCCATGATGAGTAGATTTTATAGCCATGACATGATGAAATATTTTTATTAATACCCCTTTTTAGAATGAAACAATCCATGGAATGGAATACCTAGAATCTAGTCTAATTGATGGACCCGATAAAGGATGATTAAAGGATATTTTTCTCACATCCACGACCATTAGAATCTATAACAGTCAGGTCACCATCAGTTGTTTTTCATGTATAACATGCATGGGGGGAATGATAAATTGTTGTAGACATTTGAAAATTGAAGTAAATTGATATGGAGAATAGGCCTCACATATTTTCTTGTTGTTAACATGAGCTACCAATACACTATCTCTGCATGAAATTATTTACACCCTCAGTTTGTCATCAACATTTCCATTATTAGTGAATGTACCAATCAGTGGATTGCCAAATAAGAAGAGGTTTAATTCTCCTAATGTGTTTATAATATTCAACAATTCATCCAACTTCATATATAAAGGCTATATTCCAGAAACATTATAGAAAATGGGTGAAATTGACTGTTAGGGAGTTTAATTGGGTTCATCGCAACATAAGAATAGAAGTGTGCTTCAATCCATCCCCGAAACACTTGAAATATCCCATAAATTATAAATGGGGACTTCCCATTGTATTCATGTAGTAGACACATGTAAATGATCCTTAGAAAATTGGAATCCAACCCTATATGGCGCCCTTCTTCATTTTTAGCTTCTATAATAAACATCCACAGCCTTACGCCGCCATTAGAATCACAGACCGATAATAAGTAAATGATTATCCACATTTTAAGAAAGCCATCTAGGCAAGTCATTTCATCGACCTCAGAATTGACCTTGTAACCCCATCAGGTATACTCACCCTCCATCAATTTGGGCAAGAATGTGCTAGAAGAACCACAATTCTCTAAAGTGGGGCATCCTATAGGGCACTAAAATATTTCAACTACCCCATCTATCTTCAGAAATAGATTCATCCAAATTCCATTATGGATGTTACCATTGGGGTGAGCGTCATTGTTTTTAAATTACCTATCCACCTTATAGAGATCGTGGGCTAAAGGTGGTGTCCTTTCAGCATCGTCCCACATTTTCTTAAGCAAGATATAACAGTAATACATGTCTCTGAGAATAGGGGCTCCAAAAATTTTGTAGACATACCATATATTAATACAAATTCTCACTACGTTACATGGAAATAATTTTTCAAAGGAATCCATAAGGTCAATAACTTGGAAATGATTTCATCGTTTTCAAAAACGTAAGTTTTACATACCCAAATAACATCATATATGTTGACATATTTCATTTCCTTGTTAAACTCTACAACATTTTGGTACACCCAATATGCCCATATCAATTCAGTCTTGAATTCACCTACAGGGTTGAAGTTCCATTCATATTTCTAACCTTGAAATTTTTCTATCTATGAAGCATGAAAAGTTGAGTCATAACATCAAGGATTTGAATTTCTGGTGTGTGGATTTAGGTACGGTTTGGCAATGTTTTTATGTAAGAAAAAACTTGTAGGAACCATTCCTTCCTTGATGTAGACACCATTGGAGGATACATTAGTGGAAGGACAATTTTTATGTTCCACAAACCAAAATTTCAAGAAGTATCTCTTATCCTCCAAGATGTGGGTGTGACTCAGAAGTTTGTGATCAAACAATTGCATGTAGTGAATTAATTAATACTCACACTGGTATAGTTCCAAATGGTTTTCAATATCTGGGAGAGTGGATTCGACAATTTTTTAATATATTGTCCCAAAAACCTTTGTCATCTCCAATGTACATGAATCAACTTGCTGGAGAGAAGCCTTCAGTGGATCCATTAAAATAATGCATGAAAGAATAAATTTTTATAATTGAGTTAATATAATGACTCAAATAAATTAAAATTTTGACTTTAGAATAATTAAAATTTTTGCAAAAGGAATTCCATCACATAGGACTCTCAGCCAAGTGTCCCACACAGGTTTCCCAATCTTGTCCTTCACACAGACACCCCGATCTGGTCCTTCACAGAAGACTACTGGACAAGATTTTTTCCATGAATTATCATCACTCAAGTGGAAGTACCATAGTAAATTCATTGAGATACCTTCATGAAAAGAGAATAATAATAAGGCTAGTCTAATGACTCGTGTGATGTGAGAAAGAGGCATGAGTGCAGAATGAATGAAATCAAAAAAGTGGTATGTGATATTTAAAGTCACCTCAAGCCTATGCATGGAGGATGTAAATTGGATCTAGACCATGAACTTGCACATAAGACCTGTTCACCAGATCAATGACGCCAACTTGTCAGGAACCATACAAGTCCTACCTATGCCACCTTTATAATATTTTTTCTATTCAACCTCAGGATGAGTACCTCTTCTTTTGATAAGATCCAACCATAATGGGTTTATTTTTGTGACACTCGATTTTTTCAAGTTGGATGAAAATATTATGAAGTGTAACTAAAGAATATTAGAGAGATTCTGAAACAAAAGAAGAATCATAGGACCTTTCACAATATGGTTAGCATGAAAACCCCTACACATTAGAAGGCTCGTTTAAATCCCCTATGTGACACTGAAAAATCAGACACACCTATGTGGGGCACCTGGAATGATAACTTACACTATGGACTAGTGTAAAAACGTCCATTGACTAGGATTCCCTAATTTTCTACAAATATAACACTAAGGAACCTAATTTGAACAACTTGAAAATCAGAAGAATATATGATGATCTGGTTGCACAATCCCTTCACACAGGTCCTCCAAAATCCATAATGTATCTCTAGGAAGCCTAGTAAAAGATTAAATTTAGGGGATAATGGGATCGAAGTCCCCACACAATCTAAAATGCAAGATATATATGTGATAACTATATTTTCCATAGTGGACAACAACTTGATAGAGCCCCCTTCTCTAATTAGGTACTTATGTTAGAACCATCTATGTACACTTGAAGAAACTTATGGTTCATATGATAAAGAAACACCCAAGTGTTTTTCCCAGGTGTTATATTTTAAAAAGAAAATACAACACATGTAAACCTTCCCCCCTACACAATGAACACCCAACTCCTCATAATCCCTGCATAAAGCATGTTTTCTCACCAACCCAAGACGTATGCGAGACTCATTTTGAGCCCCTCTAAAATCCTTAAATGGTAGGGATCCTATTCATATCGATCCCTTGTAAGAGGGGGACTAAATTAAAACCTTTATAAATGCTTGTATACTTGTATAAACATGGTATTAGATACACCATCATGTCTCCTATTTCGGTATGAATTCCTTCAGTTAGAGGTTTCCCACTTTTTTCCTACCCGATAGGTTGGGTCCCCAGGGTTCAAGTGAGTATGCATCTCATTGTCCATGAGGACCCTGACCCTAGGGTAGTGTTAAGGACCCCTCAATACCCAGAATAAGTGTGAGTACCCTTTCCTCCACTTCTTGTCTCTGAGACCTGTGGCCTCTGTATCCAAAATGGGAGGGTGAGATCAAACATTATTTTCCCCTTTGATAGGGAATAAGATCATCCTCCCTTTCTCAAAAACCAATTTTTGGGAAAACCACCTAGATTAATCTAGTAGCCTATATTGTTGGACCTTTCCTACTCCACCCCTTCCCCATTCTCCATGCTCATAGGAAGTATCAATATGGGTATTCAGACGTGACTATCCTAGGTACAACTATGGGAGGGTACACACAAAAAAAAATATTCTTTTCTAATCTCCCAAATTATTCAACCAGTAAAAGGGGGAACATGTGGGTTGCTAGATGTTTTGGTTCTTCTTCATCACATTAAATATTGACTCACATGGTCTTAGAGGAAAACTATGATCATGGAATCTACATAGCCTGATGCCTTTTTTTTGGTAGAGAATATTTTTCTAGGTCTTCCTCCTTCCTTCTTTTAGAGGGACTCCATTTGTGTGGGTCCACAGGTCCATGTATCAAACATTATGGAAAATAACATTGTGAGTTTATTATATCTACTGATTCCTCTTATTTCCCACACTGAGTATGACTCATATTGCCTTAGAGGTTTGTGGTGATCATGATATCCACACTATCCTGAAAATTATGGGCCTCCTACACGGTTTAATTCCCATCCTTTCACAAAATGGAATACTACTTAGGAATAATCCTCAATATAATCCTCTAAAAGGGGTATAATCCCCCATAAGTAAATCCATAAGAGGTCCCCTATAGGATCTATTCCTTACAACCAAACTACATGGGATTTGATTCCCGTCCAAATGGGATACATATGAAGACTCTCCAAGGTCCCAAACCTAAACCCCAAATCAACCCTAATTTTTAATGGTCCGCATTCCATGTAAAGACTGATCCATTCTGGGAGCCCATATCCCTTCTAGGTTCCATGGGCCTCTACGACATTCCAAAAATTTGTTGTGTACCTTTCTCCTAAACATCCTTGTCAGATGATGTTAAACTACACGGTTTGGTCCTTATCACGTGACCATAAAATGTATAATGTGACCCATTAAGTAGAACTGAACTATGTCAGTTATGATTCCATTCAAAATGATATGTAGGAATCCCATATTATGGGTCTCATCTCAACATCAAAACAACTCCCATCTCCCTGGATGATGATTCCCTCCAGAATGGACCATTGTGTGAATCAAAACTGGTATCTTAATAGGTCAAAAAAAGAATCAATAATAAGTGCATCGAACAAAAAATGTTACTGAGAAACTAAGATACATATATATCTCTACATTAATAGAGATCCTCTGGTACATAGGGATTATTATAAATTCCATACATAAAAATAATTAGTTTTTATTTCAAGGGTGACCCACAAAATACTTGGGAATTAATGAATAATTATCATTGATATCTTAAATCTATAATAGAGTACCAAAGTAGGAAAAAATTACCACCAAAAGGGTGTGATGAGACCTACCTACCACCCACTCATCCAATTTTAGTTCATTTTTATCATTTTATAAACTCCCAAGTGAGTTATGGCCTTTTTAAATCATGTTCATCATAGATATAGAACCATTGGGTGTTTCTTCTGTGATGAATAAACCCCATTGTAAACTGCCTTAAATGGATGTGTATATGTTTTTATGTCATGTTTATTCCAACAACACCAAAAATTTATATTCCATACCCACATGTAATTTTAAATGATTTAATAATCATATATATAATATAAAGTCATTATTTTCTCAAAAAAACACTTATCGAAAACCCTCCCTTTTGTCACGTTTGAGGGTTTTTTTTGAATTACATATCCCAAATTCTATGAATTAAATTTCGAAAAATAGATTATATATTTTTAATCAAAATAATTTATATTATATATTAAGCTCAACTTAATTTTTTACCATAATTAATAGTGAAAACAATAAAAATTTATTTCCTCAGTTAAGGTAAAAACTAATTTACTGGGGTGATAAACTAGAAAGATAAGGGTTAAAATAACATAAATATTTAATAAAACCTATTGGATGGATATTTTTCTACCATATAATTTATAATTATTCATAATGATAAATTTTTTGTTCCTTGTGTCATGTAAATAATTTTTTTTCATGTTATTATTTTAAAAAAAAGTATAAGTGTTACCCTCACCCCAGTTATAAAAGGACACCCCAAATTCTCTCTTCTTAACACATTTAAAGCCCATTGACATAGAAAATAACTACCATAATAAATTCTTGAATTTACTCCCCATGACCTAGATATACTTATTTTATTATATATCCATCTGATGATGTATTGTTTTTACCTAATGAGGTTGTCCAAAGTGGAGGTATCATGCCTAACTGAGCGTCTTTATTTTATTTCTTTTCCACCTCCTGCAAATATTTTTCAATTATGATTATATAATAACACTTGTATATCCCACATAATCATATTATTTTATGTTAATTTGATAACCTAAATCCATCTCCCACTCCATCAAATTAGATATAAAAATCACTGTTCTTGTGTACAAAAGACTACCGCCTCGCGAATCAATGTCCTTCATTTCCCAAAATCACCTCTCATGGATTATTATAAAGATTTATTAAAAGTATATATATGAAAATTTTATCATATTTATAATACTATAGTAATTATATCAAATATATCTTCTTACATTCCATTTTGTGGATGATATGATAATGTCGCTCATGTGTAAGATAGATTACCGCCCCACAAAGCGATTTGATTTGTTTTTTACTAATGTTTTTCATAGAATGTAATAAGGATAATGGTAATGAATATATGTTATATAAATGAAATAATTAATATATTAATAATATATTTATCAATATTAAAATAAGATATATCATTTTTTTCTGACGCATGAAATTGTTAAAGATGTTTGTGCGTACGTGTCGACTAACACCTCCAAGAAGCGATGTGACTCTCTTTTCATTAATAAATAACATGGATGATTTAAATAAGTATATTGAAATAAATAATATGGTATTTGTTATATTATAATCAATATGTAAAGATTAAATAATAGATACCCTTTTCCATAATTGTCATTAAAAAAATGTAAATGTTACTCACGCGTACATATGACCTACCATATCCATAATCGTAATGAAATTCATTTTTCATAAATATAATTCATGATTAGTTTTAATATTATAATTGTAATATAAAAATTATTATAAAATCATGATTATTATTTTTAATATGATAAAACAATGACCTCTTTGACCTATAGTCAACCTATCAAATTTATTTTTACACATAAGCCAAATATCATCAAAACATCTGATGTAAAGTTAATTTATTATGTGATCATATATGAAATGTTAATAAGTGAAATATAATGAAGAAAAAACATTAAAAACTTTATTAAGTAATTTTATAATTATATAAGTTTATTATTCAGTAATATAAAGAACAAACATGATGAATCTAACTCGAGATAAGGGACTTTATCCCAATTTTGTTTCTTTAATGTATATTTTGATGTTATAAACCTATAGTATTTTATAATCAGTAGTTAAAGCTCCATTGAAATTTTATGTCATATATTTCTCTATTATATTTATATATAATATTTTTCTAATGTTATTATTTTATGTTTCTTATGATTCCAATGTTTTAAATGTATTATTTTAAAAAAAATATCTCTTTCAATGTTTTCCTTAAAACCCTCTTTTTCTTAAATGTCCATGTTTTTTAAAAAAATTATTTTAATAGTGAAATTATATGGACATGATATTTTTATAATAGGAAATTTGTTTATTTTTTTAAAAAAAAATTTACAGTAATATTTGAATGGAATTCTAAAATTTCATTACAAATGAAAAAAAAGTTCTATTTTTATGTATACGGTGACGAGGAATTTCTCCATAGCCATAACTATTATTTAATGTTTGGAATCCTTTACAGGATTTCATGTTTTATTAAATAAAATACCTTTTTCACTTTTTATAGATATATTGGTATTGAAAATGGGTTTTTAAAGTAAAATGTAATTTTGGTATTAAGAATTGGTTTTAAAAGGAAAGGATATTTTTATATCTGAATGTGATTTGCATAAGAGTTTTAATGTTTTTTAAAAAAGTTTTAGAATGAAAGAGAGAAAGAATAATTTTTTTATCGATGATATTGATCTTTATCATTATTTTAGAAGTAGGTATTATCGATATATATCATATCATGGGTGCACCAAGACAATGCTCGGTGAGCCCGATATAGCTTCTATGATGGGTTCCCCAAGATAGAGTTGGGTGAGGAGGATATAGATTATATGATGGGTGCCCACATATGTAATTCCAATGAATTGGGAAATATTACTTATATTAATTGAAAATATGGAGGGATTTACTAGTGGGTTTATCCTTTTTATTTAATTAGGCTCTAGTTTTTTCTGACATGTGTTTAAAATGGGTTACAAAAGTGACGATCTTAGATTCCATAAACGGTTCGGATTTTATTTCTATGGGTTACAATGATATTATTTTATAATAAAGTGTGTTTTTTTCATGTTAAATTTATTTATTTATTTCTCTCAATGATCATTGAGATAAATATAAAACCTTTCATGGTTTTTCATGTTATTTCACTGGACTAACAAACTTCTCCTTTTTTATGTCCCTTATTGAGATTTTTGTTCTCATTTTTGGTGTTTAAAATATTTTTTAGAGGGTTTAAGGATGATTAATGGAATCATAGAATCAATGTTGAATGTAGTGAAAATAATTAATAAAAATAAATTTTTATTTATTTTAAAATTATCATATTCTGCGAAAAAAATTATACTTATCAGAAGTGTCAACTTTGTATTACATGGTCTTATTATGTATGAGTTATGAAAAAATTATTTAAAAGTATAAACATGAAATGGTCTTCAAAATGAAAAAATTTAATTATTCACTTATTATTTATATTAGGTGTTTTATGGTTTGGCCCTTTTATTTATTGTAATTTTTAATTGTTTTTTCATCTTCATATATTAAATAATGGCTCCATGAATCTTATTTTATTTTATTTTCAGATCATTTTCTTTTCCTCACCAACATCCAAAGTTCAGAAAATATCCATGTTTTATTCTATTTCATCACCTTTTATGAATAGTAGTATATATCCACCAAATAATTTACATCTCCTGTAAGTGTACATGTAAGTGTGATTCCATGTATTCTGTCATAGATCTATTACCAGACTCTTCAACTTGAGTTCTCTATTTGAACACAATTATCCAATTTACGATATATATTTGAAACAAACATTTTATGGGATTAATGAAGGTCTAATAACATTCATTATAATAGCATAAATATTTTTAAATCCCTCTCCCAAGGTCTCCATGAATGAATATGTGAAACCACAAAAAAAAAGAATTAAATAACCATTATAAATTATGTATGTTACATTGCATATTCATTTGGTATGTCTTAGAAATCATATGATGTGGTTGATAAAGATATCATAAGTTTAATTAAAAATATTACACATCTTCAGAGGTATCCATGGGTTAAAATTAATCACACTTTGTATGTGTAGGAGTCTCCATCGTATTAGGGAGCATTGATCACACACAATAAGACTTTTCCTATACCATTTCAATTACAAGGATATGGTATTTATATATGACTGAGAACAATTCCAAAAATAATTAAATCATTTATAATTCCTAAAATAAATCCTCTATTAATATATATAATGAATAAATACATGACCAAGTCAATTAATTCATTTAATTAATAAATACATACCTTTGTTAATACATGAATCTAATACATTTGATCTCATATATGTTTTATCATATAAAACACAAAATTAAATTATTTCCTATGAGGATAATATTCGGTGTCACAAACACACACCTTATGTAGGTTGTAGCCACTAAATACCCATTACATTAAATATCTTCATTAAGGAATAATATTTTCAACCTCACAATTTCATTAAATACTATAACTTTGTGACAATCTAACTTATATTTTATCTTATATAATAACTTATGAAAACATATCCAAAAATTCTTTGGGATATCTCCAAAAATAGCTTTAGGAATTTATCATTAACATTACGTTGTATCACAATATATGTAATACCTTATGAAAATTAAATCCTAAAAAACATTTGGGTAAACTTTGAAACACTTTTAGAGTATCTATATTAGACCGAATCTATCAACATTTAGTCAACAAAGTGTGACCACACATTTTTTTATAGTGTTGAAAAAATATGAATCACTGAATCCATAAATGTAATTAAAGATGAGATTATAGTAAATAATTAGTTCTACTCAAACCATAAAGGGATCTGATGTGATATCCATATAACAAATTCATCACTATACTTATTTCCACTATTAACATATCATGTATGTGTGAATTCTCATAGTTATCTTTTTTCTAAGATATCAAGTGGTCATATGTCATGGAATATATGAATCCCATATACCCAACTTATCTATTCCTGGTTCTTAGAGTATATACTATACTAGTTAATGGTTTCTTAAATTTTCATTCACCATTATAGATGATCACATCACATGACCCTCATATAAATAAATAATCACATCATATGTGTTATTTAAAAGCAACCACACAATTCATGGTCTTTTTCGATCAAGGGCACATATGTCATACTCATCATAAGAGAGGAAAAATCCCATATTGGTTTATCTCAAACCAATTAATTGAACAAAAAACATACCCAACCAACCCCATATTATCTAAGATCATATTTTGACTTTAAAAAGTAGGGTGCCTAAGTATAAAAATTAGCATGCTAGATATGTCACCAACATCATATATTATTGACCAAAATTAAATTTATGCACCCCTTTTATAAAAAATAAATCATGTATGAAACTCTAGATTGTATAAATTATGGGTCATCCAACACAGGAAAACCTATTTTTGTTCCTCATGAGAATATTATGAATATCTATACGAAAATATGAATCACACTAACATTAAATATTTGTAATAACCAACAATAGACCTTGAAGAACGTGACTTTGGAATAACATAATTTTTCTACATTAAGAGGTCAATTATCATTACACTTCAACAAATGTATATATGTATATCCATATATCATCTTATGAATCCAACATGAAACAATGATAAACTGGAGATTTCTTTTTATTTGATACATTTTAAATACTTAACGATTTTAATAATAATTTTAAAAATATAACACAAACTCATATCTATCATATCACATATAATAGACAACCAAATAATCCTTATATTCAGTAAAATTTCAAGCTTTTGTCAATTAATTAAGTAATGTAGAATTTCTACCACATATCCATGTGACCATATCATAAAACCCTCCCAATAAACTCTTTTAGTGATTAAAATCTAAGTAAAAATAAATTTGGATTAATAGCTATATTTAGGAATCACATTCCAAATGTTTTAATCTTTAAGTATATTCAAAAATAACTTTAGAACATCAAATATTTTTATTCCAAATTTGGTTTTCTAATGATAACTCTTTCTATGTGTATCATCATCATCCTTTGAACCCTTTACTTTAAGCTTTTTCCTCAAAATATTTTCATAGATAATGATACTATTTACATTATTACTTTACAAAAAAATAAAAACTAAATTTAAGTAATTGCATTTCATTTTACCATTATACCTTAAAAATATTTTATGATATATAGTGAAATTTTATTTTAATTTTTATGAGAAAAATAATCTAGAGAATAGTGGTACACACTTGTGTTAAGTAAATTTAAATCATTACATTTTTTACCATCACAAACACTAGACACTTTTATGATATTTTATGGTAATAAAAAATTAGAATTGGTACAATCCCTTAAGAATAAATGACATTCATTTTATCATTGTAACTAAATGTAATCCTTTACAGTTTTTTACTGAATACATATCATAAAAACTATTATCATAGTAAATATAAAATCAATATAATTATAGACTGGTATTTTTATTTTCATTGTTAAATTTGAACATATCTAAGTTTAAACATAATCCAACTCACCTATTATATATTATATTCATCTCAAAAATATATTTTTGAGACTCAACCCAAACATATTTATGTTAGGAAATAACACTTATTTTTTTGGTAGGAATATTTAACAAATAAATTATTATTCCATGTCATATGATGTATTTTATATGTGTTGAAAATTTCAATATTAAAATAAAACATTATTGAAATATACAACTAAGGGGTGGAAGGTACATATTCCCTATATTTTAAAAAATATATAGATAAACACATTGTCCTGGGTATTTTTTTATCATCATCTCTTTATCATGTATGTTATATAATCTAATGAATAATAAACCATGTGTATATTATTAATAGTCTCATTTTTTTCAAAAAAAAATATTTTTTGATAATGAAAAAAATTTCATATCATATGAGATAAATAAAATAAAGATACAAATTAGTTTCTATGACCCATTTTATAATGATAATATCATTGATGTAACAACATTTTTTACATCATTTGAATGTGAACAATTTCCCTATCAATTCTTCCTTTAGTTTTTACCTCTTGAATATTTCCAATTCTTTACCCTTCAAAACCAATGAATTGAGTTCTAAGACACCTATACCAGATATAAACATTCCATGTAGTTTCAAATACCCTTCAGGTATCATGAAAAATTCCATTAAATTGAATCATTACATTTTCATAAAAATATCCCCATGTTTCATATAAATTTAATGTGATTATTAAATAAATGCTGTTGAAAATTCATAAATTTCATCTTAATGCTTAAAATTTTACATTTTTGTTATATTTTTATTACACCAAAACCTATAAATTATATTACTAGTTTAAATATTATCAGAACTTTGAGAATAACCTGAAAAATATATTCCCTATTTATATATTCTCAACACTAAGAATATTGAGTAAACTCTTCTCAGACTCATTCAAATTTTTAAAACGTTTCAATAGATTAAAAAATTGTGATTTCAGTGTAAAAAAAAATACACAAGGAAAACATTAGTCTCACTTATAGGAGTATATGTGGTTGGGAAGTGGGGGTGTTGTTTGAATTTAACAGAACATGCCAAGGTAATAATTGTAACTGATATGGGAGGATAAGTTTCATTAAATTAAGTTATTAGAAGTTGACACCTAGGGGGAATATTAGTTTGTTAATAAAAGATGTGGGAATGGAAGAGAGAAGAATGGATTATTGAGAGGGGTTCTTAGGCGGTTTGATTATGGCTTGGGTGGGAGTCTTAGGTGCCTCTCGATTTACTCTTCCCTATTCTTCTAGCCTTTTTCCTCTTTCCATGTAATTAGTATTTAATATTATGTAATATAAAATCATTATTTACTATAATTTCTATCAATTTTTCTATTGTTAAATTATTCAATGTCTCTCTTGAACATATTCACTACTATATCTCCCACTACCGGCTCACTTCTAGTGATGTTGTACACCACTAAAAACATATTTTGGTGGAGGGGCATTATAGATGAGATCATAATAAAAATTAATCCCCCTTGGAGACACACCATAAGATATCCTAGATTATTTTAGAAAGTGTATGGGATGGATTGAATCATTACTGGACACCTGACACTAGGATAGGGCTACGTTTTGGTAGGCCCATGCTCGTGAACTATGATAATTACACATGTTTGCCCCCTTCTTTACTATGATGCCTAGAGAATGCTCTTTAGCTTGTAGAAACACGCCTGTAATGACCCAGATTTATATCAATTAAATTTAAATTCTTATAGTTATATCATATAGTATAAATAACATAATATTTCATAAAGAGCCCAAAATAAACATTATAAAAGATGAATGAATGAAATATGAGTCTTTTTCAGAAATTATGGAACCAGTGACAATGGAACAGTAACATGAACTTTCGAATAGTGATATGAACCTTATGAATGTTAAACATACTAATAGAATAGTAAACTTCCCAAATAATTTATAAATAAAATTTAGGTATCTTATGAATGAAAATATGATATATTTATATTGAAGTTCCCAATTATGATACAAGTATCACTAAGAGGGGGAGGGGGTGAATTAGTGATATATTTTTATTTTTATGTTTCCTTCTTTTTGAAACAACCTTTGCCTCCTGTTAAAGAGTTTCTTCCCTATTGAACATACACAACCACAAGAACACAAGATTTACAAGGTTCACCACTCAATAATAGTATTTGCGTCTTTAGTATGGTACAGAAACAATCTAGTACCACACAATCCACTAGAAAACAATCCTCTGATGTGGAATAAAACTAGTAGGATACACCCTTACACTCGTGTATCACTTGGAAAATAATATTCAAGCGCGTGTGAAACCTCTTAGCACAAATAATGAATTACAGTATTTCAGTACTTCTTTACAATTTGGAAGGTGTATTATTTGAAGTAAAAATCTTCACTTTCTTACCCATAATCCGGTAAGAACTATCTTACTCACAACTAAATATGTGCAAAGTCCCAAAATCACTCATGCACCCTTTTAGGTGTCTCGCATGCAAATTTTATGCCACACGTGCAAGATTCAACTTTTTTCACAAAACACCTCTTGTGCACAACTTCAATATTGCACGCAACTCTCTTCTTGTTCACAACTTCTACTTCTTCTGTGCAACTCTATTTCTTTAGTGCACTCTTATTTTCTTAAAAAAATTCTGCACCTTAGAGCTAGGGATTTCTCTAAGTGTCGAGTACAACAAGTGTGAGTGGGTCACCACTTATTTATAGACCTCATTGACTCCTGCACGCAATAATCCCAATGTGTCATGCAAGATCCTAATGGGTCATGAAAAACCCCATTTGACTCCACATTGGGAATGTAAGTCACACGTCACGCAAAACAACTTTTGCTGTCACCTTGGGCACATAAGTATCTTTCATGCCAACCTCATCTTTCATGAACTTATTTTAATCTTTCATTCACTTCATTCCTTTTCCATTTTTTGAATTTTGGACCTCAAATCATGCCCCGTGCATAAAACCCCATTTAACGTCGCCTTTGGCGTGTAAGTCTCTTTCGTACCAATATATTCTTTCTCGCACTTGTTGAATATTTCATGCGCTTACTTCCTTTTACATATTTTAATGTTTAGATAATGGAACTACACTTTCATGCAACATACCAAGCCATATTAAAACTTACACGCAACATCCTTTGCCAAAACACATTTCTTCATCTCTTAATTTTTAGGCCATAAAATTTGGAAAACACTGGAACATAGTGCCACCTTAAAACATTCTTTTATGCCACCCCCAGATCGTATGTTCCTTTGTAATGTTCTCTCTTCATTGCATCTCACAACCATTCCTCATATTTCATCATGAAATCCACTATAATGATATGTGTCTTTTGATCGAACAACTTTTAGCATCGTCAGATTTTAAATGGGAAGTACTAAAACTTCACTATCTTCCAACAGCATCATTATTTCCAATCAAAACTTCATATGACTGGCTTCACCTTGACTCCCCCTTTCCTTCATGAGGCTTGCATCACAAGTTCTCCTAACTTAAGATATTTGTGAAATACATATCATAAAATCATCATCTCATTTACATGTCCTTTACAAAGTGAATTGATTTTTATTTTTGACAACAAAATACAACACTCTATAACATCAAAATCTTCTTAATTCATTATCTATCCAACTTGGTCCCAACATATATCATTGAATAAGTAATTAAATAGTTAAAATATGATAAATTAAGTATTTTTATTCTTGTGAAACAAAACATTTTATTTATAATTCTATAATTAATATAATGATATAGAAGAAAATTTTATTTTCATAAAATAGATTCATAAATTACTATTTTTTGTGTTACAAATAAAAAATATTTTTACAAGACCGTAATTAAATTTTCAACATGTTATAATATCAGTTATAATTTTATAATTGGATTTTTTTTGAAAAAATGATGATTTTAATTAAAAATTAAATTCCCCATATTTCAAAAAAATCATAAAATTTAGTTCATTTTTTAATTCTACACTTCAATATATTTTTAGGGTGAATTTTTTGGATTTTTCAAAAATTGTTGAATTTTTAAGGAATAGTGAAATATGATAATTTATGGTATAATATAAATACATGAATATTTGAGTTGTTGTTGATTTGAGGCTGATGTAAGAACAATTTTTTATAGATCACAAGTACTAGTTACTATATTTTTCCACTATAACCAACACTATTTATAGTCTTTATCCAAAATAGTAAACAAATGAATAGAATAATCAAAAAACACCCCGCTACTCCACTATAAATTCCAATCCTAATCAACTCTTATCCTCATTATTAAAAAGCATTGATCCTTGTACTAATTTTACCTAATAATATTTAAAATTATCTCACCCATGTTTATGATCCTTTTACCTCATCAAAAGACCAAACCCAATTCCCCTAAAGTGGTTCTCTAGGAGAATAATTCAAGAGGTAAAAAACTCTTTATTTTTCTTTTAATTTTTTCTTCTTTTCTTTTGTTTTCATATTCTATCAATACATACCATTATCCAGGTGACATAATAAATAATATATCTTTTATATATTTTAGTGTTATTTTGTTAATGGAATAACCCATCATCAGTTCTTTTTCCCTCTCTTTGTGTTCTAATAATGAAAACATGGTCCCTGATGTGTTGATTTATCATATTCAAGGAAGATGAGTTTTCAATTTCCATGAACACCTTTGATTCTGGTAATAAAACTGTGTTTATGGTTTAACAAGATTATAATATATTTATTATATATTATGTAATTTTATAGAACCATTATATATACATAATATTAATTTATAGAACAAAACTAGTTTGTAATGAGTGAAAAACCCAAAAATAATCTAAACTATTATCATTAAAGTTTTATATAATAAATCATAATCACATTTCAGAAAAAATTATATATTAGACCATTTTATATTTTATATGCTACTTACTAAAATATAATTTCAAATATTTAAAACTATTCTCATTTTCTATACAAGTAAAATGATCATGAAAACCAGGGAAACAAACACTTCCAAACGAAAAAATTGTAACATATAAACTCATCAAGAAAGCCATAAATGAAATTAATAAAAATATAATGAATCAAACATATATATATATATTTAATTAATTAATTAATGGATTTAATTTTTTTATCCAGGATAATAAAATCTAGGGTAGAACACTTTCAGACATAAGTTAATGGATTCCATTAGAACCTCTATTTTTTCCATCGGGTTACACTTTCTCTCTCTTTACCCCATTGAGAATATTCATTATTTTTATATAAATATTCTAAATTATATATATAAGTTCCAAAATTATGTATGTATATTTTTAAAACCTTATTTGATGAGAAATACATGTTTTAAAAGGCTTCCATTCTCTATTATACGCGATAAGGAAGCCTGATTAAAGGAAACTTTCTGATTTCTTACCTGTGTTCAAGTGGTCTCCCTAACCTATTTTAAACCACCTTTATTTTTCTTAAATCTCTGATTTTATAATGAAAAATTATCTTGGTTCATTTATTGGTTTATACAAACAATTAATCCTTTTCTATTTTAATGACTCTTTAATATTTTCACTAAAACCACACTAAAGTGGATCATTTTATATTATTTCTTAAATAATATTTTTACATTATTTACCATCAATTGGAAATAATTTATCATGATCTATAAAAAATATTCCTTATGAATGTTGAATTGTGATTTTAAATCCATTATTTCATGGACACATTTATGATATGCTCATTTATTTCTCCTTATGAAATGATTACGATACCCATTTAATTCCATGGGTAAACCTTATGATTATTATTTATGTATGATTCTTCATGTGGAATACATATTCAAGAACATTATATGATAGGTTCACCTAGATAGCGTTCCAATGTATTGGGTAAAATTTAGCCTTAGGATATGTCATGTTCAATGGTCTTGGCGGTTATCCTTGGCTCATGCTCCTCTATGTGAAATCACCTTTGTGGTTAGCATTGTCTCTTGATAATCCATGAAAAATGGTCTTTGTGGTTTGCCTTGACATATGATTATTTCATGTTGTATGTTGTTTCCACATTTATATGATTCCATGATTACCTGATCCCTTGTTATATATATTTTTCTTTCTTATATTTATTCATGTTCCATTCCTTTTTATGTCATCATGTAATTACTTATAACCCATATGATAATATTTGTTCATATTTATATTCCCTTAATGTACTTTTTAGATCACACTTTGTTCATTTATTCTGTATGTTATCCAATGGAGCTGTTAGAGCTCAAATAAAGTTAGGATCAATTTATAGAGATTAAATAAATTCTTTTTTATGTTTTTAATCACGTACTGAATCATCCAAAGACACTATAATTTACGATCCTTGGTCTTTATATGGTGGCTATTATTCTTAAAATCATGTAATGATATGTGTAAAAGGGATAGGGGAATTATAGTACGAATCAGAGCATGTTCTAGAATTTTTTTCAGATTAAGACTATAGCACTATAGTAAAAACACTAGGGATAATTATTTCACAATGGATAACCTATATTGGAACATAGTGATTCACAATTTAGGATATGTTTTTCATTTACAATTTATCACAATATGTTCAAATTTCATTTTATGCTTATTTGATAAGTATTCAAGTTCCCAAATTTTTATTTCTTTTTTATAATTTATGTATAGAAAAAAAAAAGAACTCATGAAAATAATCAATTTGATAGAAAATGTGAAAATTTCCCTAATAATATTCCAAATATAGTAGGAATTTGTCCTCATAAATTCATGTATGTATATTCCCAACTTGATCATGTTATGAAAAATAACTTGAATAGAATGGAACGACCTTCTTCTCCAAGGAAATATAAATTTGTGGTAGAATTATTTATGTAGAATAGGCCTCCCATGTTTAGTGTATCCTTTGATCCCTTGTTTATAGAACAAGGAATAGAATCCATTGAAAAGATATTATCTATCCTCTAGTGCTTAGAAGAATAGAAATTTGTATTGGATCTCTATCATTTTTGTGGGGAAACTGATCAGTGGTGAAAACTAATCATGAACTTAAATTAAAAGGATGAAATTGATTCCATGGAATGGTAAAATTTCAAGAAAATATTTTTCAATAAATATTTTCTCTAAACACACCATATTAATATGGGAATATTGTTCCTTATAATGAATAAAAAGGAATATGAGTTTATCAGGGTGTATGAGAAAGAATTTACAATCCTTGTAAGGAATGACTCCAACTTTGTTATGAACATAGAAACAAAGATGTAATTATTCTTTGGTGAACTAAATCTGACTATATGAAAATAATTGGTGATTTGAGACATTGAAATCTATGAGGAGAGTTTTTATTGTGCTCTTACAGTTGAAAATTTGATCGAAGACTCTCAGTGGTCTTGTGGGCCCGTAGATAAAAAGTAGAAATTTTATTTTAATATAGAAGGATCAATAGATAAATCACATTATGCAAAGAAACCCTAACATACCATATGGAAAATATGTGAGAAGAATCATCCTAAGAATTGTCTAAATGGAATTGGTAGATGTTTCTAATGTTTTATAATGGGGTATCTAGATAATAACTTCTAAAGGGTTAGGAAGAATCCAACAAATGTGGATGAATAAAGGTTTAGATAAACACTCATCCTATATTTTAGTGTTTAAACTACAAGTAACGTGAAAAATATGAAAACCATTTCCCTAATCCAAGGGTTTTTGGAGATAATTAATAAGAACAAACTTCATGGAAGCAAGGAATGGAATATGTTATCACTAATGCAATGGTGGAGCTAGAAAATGATGTGGTCATAGGTATGTTAGTTATTAATTATATAATAGAGAACATACTATTAGATTTTGATTTTATGCATTCTTTCATATTTTTTATGTTTAATATAACTATTCAAACACCCCATCAAAATATTGAGGTTGATATATCTTTGAAAACAAAAAATAGTGAAATTATTTTATCCAAATTATATAACTCCTCCCCAGTTTTTGTTTGTGGAATTGACCTCCCAAAAAATATTTTCATACATGATTTGGTGGAGTTTGATACCATATTGGGTATGGATATACTAAATTTATATAAATCCAACATCAACTATTGGGGAAGTGAGGTCACTCTTCACATCCTGAAGCATCCTCCA
Organism: Viscum album; assembly: GCA_963277665.1. Lineage (NCBI taxonomy): Eukaryota > Viridiplantae > Streptophyta > Magnoliopsida > Santalales > Viscaceae > Viscum > Viscum album. The sequence goes on along the minus strand of OY728164.1, from coordinate 911,778,396 downwards.
ATTATGTAGAAGTGTAAAGAGGAGGATGAATCTATTTCAAAATTATTGCGTCAATTTTGGATACTATTTTCTTATATAAATTGTAACTATACATCTAGAGACATCCAAAGAAAATAATGATATATGGATTATTGTGGATCATCTTAAAAAGGTAGCTCGTTTTATTGTAATTTAAGAGGAATGCCCACTGAATCAATATAAAAATATATTCATCCGAGAATTGGTATGGATGATTAGAGTAAAACTATAGATTATATACAATTAGGATCCAAGATTACCTTATATGTTCTAGAAAATTATCCAATATGATTTAAACAATGAGTTGAAATCCGATAAGGCATATCAGCCTAAAACTGATGGACAATCTGAGAGAAAAAATTATAAATTGGAAGACGTGCTGAGGGAATGTTATATGGACTTCAAAGGATGATGAGACCAAGATATACCTCTGGTCAGTTTATCTTACAAAAACATTTTTCACTACAGAATCCAAATGGACCCATATGAAGTCCTTTATGGGAATGGATATAAAACACCGACTTGTTGGGATGAAGTTGGAAAATGTATGATTCTAGGAAAATAAATGATTGAAGAATTGGTTGATAATGTAAAAACCATTCTACAACACATCAAGGAAGTCTAGAGTCAAAAAATAGCTATATAGTCAATCATTGATGGGACCTTTTTTATGGTTGGGTACATCGTATTCCTCTACATATCTCTATAGATGAGGATCATGATATTTGAGAAGAAAGTAAAGCTACATCCCAAGTACATCAGCCCCTTTGAGATTCATGATCATGTTAGAACCATGTCCTATTGACTAGAAATTCAACCAATCATGTCTCAAGTTTATGAATGGTTCCACATATTCCTATTAAGGATATACATAACAGATCCCTCTCATTTATTGAATTAATAGGTGGTACAATTGGAAAATAATCTCTCATACCTGGAGCATCTAGTAAAGATCTTGAACCATAAATATAATATTATTTGAAACAAGACTACTTACTTGGTCAACGTATTCTGGAAGAACCATAAATATAAATAGGTATCATATGAACTAAAGTAAGTGATGAAGGAGGAGTACCCTCACATATTTTACACTTAGTTGTAAAACATATTTTTTAGGGGGAAATTTTATAAGGTGGGAATAATGTAATGACCCAACTATCTATATATGAAATTTCCCTTATTATAATTATCTCATATAGTATAAATCACATAAAATTTTATAAATAACACACAAAAAATTATACCATAATAATGAATGAAATAAGTGTTGGATCGATAGATACGATAGATATGATACTTATTGTAGTATCAAACTATGATGCAGATACTCAAAATATAAGAGGGGGTGAATTTTATATTTTAAAATTTTCTTTGGAACTTTTAACGATAATTATGTTTAACAAGGTTAAACAAGGTAATTCACAAAACCACTAGATTCTAATAATATTCTTGATTCTGGAAAAGTGATTCCGGAAATGAAACTTAACAAAAGTTTACAACAACTAAGATTCTACCTTAAAGCGTATAGAATCTTATAAAATAATAGTACAATTTCAAGGAAATATAAGAAAGTTATACTTTCCTTAACAATCAGAATTACAATGGAAAACAAAACTAAAACACTAAAAGTAACAACTAGTAACTCTTTTAACCTAAAGAGAATGGTATCCAACAACCTTGGATAAAGGTCCCTTGATTTATACTTTCAAGAAAGTATGTCTTACCCAAACCTAGGTAAGCCCTCAATCCGAATATTGGTATCTGTCTTGATATCCCCGAAAGTCCTCGATTTGTAAGGAAATTGGCACCTCTGACTTCACAACCTGAAGTCTCTAATTTCAAGGAAATCCCACATCTGCACTAAGAAAATCTGCACGAAGAAAAGTTTGAACAAGCTGTTCAAAATTTCTGCACGAAGCATGAGAGTTTATAAGAGCCTATCTCTCTAGAAATCACTTCAACAGTATGTAAGTAAGTTCAGCTAAGAAAGTTGTGAGCTCTTCAAATGAACTTCCATTTATAGGCACAGCTTCAACGGTCAGCTCCCTCCTCCAATGGTCATATTTTCCTTGAATTTTGGAGGGAACAGTACACGTGTCACTCAAACAACGGTTAGTTAGTAACTGAATGCACGACATAATTTTATAATAAAACAAGTGTAAGCAAAAATATGGTTACATAACTAAAATCCAATATTCAGAATGTAAGCAAATATAAAGTTCAGAGTCAAACCAAAAATGAATTCGGAGTCTATAATATAAGGATATTCAGATTCAATTTTTCTAAGGAATTGGGAACTTGAACTTTATAGAATTCTGGAGTCTGAATTTCTAGGAAATTTGGAATCTAGATTCATAAGAATTCGGAACCAGAACATACAACATTCAGAGTCAGAGTTCATGAGAATTCAGAGTCAGAACTCAGAAGAGTTCGTAACCAGAATTAGTATTCAGAATTCAGAGTTAGAACTCAGAAGTGTTCGTAACCAGAATTCGTAATCAGAATTGAAAGTCAGAACTCAGAAGAGTTCATAACCAAAATTTGTATTCATAATTCGGAGTCAGAAATCAGAAGAGTTCGTAACCAGAATTCTGGGAATTCGGATCCTAAAACAAAATGCTTCATATCTAGGTATTTATAGGATTCTGAAGTTTTTATTACAAGTCAAATTTTACACTTGGAAAAATTATGATATGAACAATAAAAACATGGTAAGGATAAATTATTTTGGGGAAGGAAATATTTCTTTATAGAAGAAAAACATATGGTAAAAAGAGATTTTCCTGGAGATAAGGTGTTTGTGATTTTCAAAACAAGAATGAACGGTAAATTCATAAGGAAACCTTAATTGCTCAACAATCTTCCCCAAGTATGAAGGAATTGAAAATTCATAAGGAAAACCTTATTGGGTCAAAAATAAGAGGATATTTCAGAAATTATGAAACTCATTCCAATGTAACAGTAACTTGACCATTGGAGAAATAATATGACCCTTATGAATAGTAAACTGGAAAATAGAATAGAAAACTCACCGATGAAAATATAAATAAAATTTATGTATCTTATAATTGAAATTATGATATAATTATATCATGGAATATGTAAATAAATAATTTAAAAATGAATAATTATGCATTGACATTTTTGTGAAACATAAATGATTATTTGTAATTTTATAATTAAAATTAATATTTAAATAAAAATTAATTTTCATAAAATTTATTCTTACATTAATACTCTTTCATATAATTATAATATATTTATATGTGAACTTAATTAAATATTCATAGTGTTAAAAAATTATAATTTTAAAATCAATTTTTTTTAATAAAAGAAGATTTCAATTAATATTTATATTTATATTATTTAAAAAATTATTTTTAAAAATGGAGTACATTTTTTAATTTAACACATTGAAAATTTTATAAGCTTAATTTTTGTGATTTTTCTTAAATAGTTAAAAAAAATTATGAATATTGAAATATGATCATTTATGGTATAAGGTAAATAAATGAATATTTGAGTCATTATTGATGTAAGATGATGTAATCACCATTAGTTGGAACTGGAATTCACTATTTACTATATTTAGTCACAAGAACCCAAACTATTCATATTCTTCAGCCAAAATAATAATGAATAGTATAAAATGATAAAAAACACCCTTCTCCTCCACTATAAATACCACCCCTCATCACCTCTTCTCCTCACAAATCTAAAGCTATAAATATTTTCCAAAATTCTTCCCAATACTCTTCCCAAGTATCTTCCCCACTATTGGTGTCCTTTTCTCTCAAAAAAAATCCTCACTCAATTACCCAAAGGAGTTTATCAAGGATTAAAATTCGAGAGATAAAAACCTCTTTCTTTTTCTTTTTAATTTCTTATCTTTTATTCTATTTTCTTATTATGTACTCATATCCCCTTATTCCGGTGATATGAAACTCCAACATATTTTATATACTATAATTTTATTCTGTTAATAGAATATACCATCATCATTTCTATTCTCCTCTTTTCTTATAAAAATGAATACATCACCCGTGATGTGTTGATTTATCACATTCAAGGATGAAGAGTTTTCAATTTCCATTAACACCTCAAGGACGGTCATAAAAAAATTTATGGTTAAATAATATTATGATATATTAGTGATATCTTATTCTTTGTTCTAGAACCATTATATATACATAATATTAATAAATATAACAAAACTTCTCTTTGATGATTGAAAACACAAAAATAATCTAGACAGTTTAATGTTTTATCTACTAAGTAATCCTTACATCAGGAGAAACTGATATATATATATATAAGACCATTTAATATTCTATAATTTAATTAATAACATATAATTTTAATTATAGACAACTATTCTCATTTTCCATATATTAATAAAGTAAACAAATCATGAAAATCAAGTAAATGAATACTTCTGGATGATAATGGTGTATCTTATAACTCATCAATAAGTTCATAAATGAACTTAATAAAACTGTAATCAGTCAAATACATGTATAAATAGATCTAAATTAACTAAATAATGTATTTAATTCTATTATCTAGGAAATTAATATCATGTGAAAAACACTTCCATACATAAGGTAAGGGATTCCTTCTAAACCTATATTTTTTTCCTTTGGGTTACACTATCTCTATATTTACCCAAATGCAACTCTTATTTATTTTTATATACTTATTATAATTTTTTTATATGTTACTAACTCATGTATACAGATCATTATATCCTTATTTGATGGGAAATACATGTTTTAAAAATTTTCCATTCTCAATTCATCTCTATAAGCAGACCCGATTAATAGGAACTTCACGATTTATTACCCATGTTCAAGTAAAATCCATATTCAGTTTTAAGGCCCCTATATTTTTCTAAAATCACTAAATTTATCATTAAAACCTTCATGGTTTTTTTCTATTTTTATACAAACAATTATGACTTTTCTGTTTTAAAGATTTTTTAATATTTTTCCTTAAACCTCACTAATGTAAATCATTTTCTAAAGTTTATTAACCACAATTTTTACAAGATTTCACTGAAATTTGAAATAATTTATCATGATCTATAATTTTTTTCCTTATGAATGTAAATTTCTATTTTAAATCCATTCTTTTATAGACATAATTATGATAATCTCATTCAGTATGCATTATGATGTGATTACGATGGCCATTTCTTTCCATGGGTAAACCTTATTTTTATTCCTAATGTGTGATTATTAATGTGGCCCACATACGAATTAAGATGTTATAATGGGTGCACATATATAACACTTAAATTAATTGGGTAATATTTATTCTCATGATACTTCTTTTGTAATGGTCTTGGTGGTTATCCTTGATTCATGCTCCTCCATGTGTATTGGTCTTAGTCGTTAGCTTTGAATAAAGATCATTTGTGTGAAATGGTCTTGGATATTAGTCATGACTCATTATTATGTCATGTTTTATGGTTTTTACACATTTTTAAGATTCCATGATTACATCATCCCATGTTCTATATGTTATTCTTACTTATGTTTATTCATATTCCATGCCTTTTTTATGTCATTATGTTATACCTCCTAGCCCATACATTATTCTTTATTCGTATTCTTATTCCATTACTAGGATTTTCAGTTTATCCCTTTGTTCTTTTATTCCCCAAGTTATCCTATACAGATTTGAGAGTTGGAAGGAAGTAAGTATCTCTTTACGGATATTAAATAAAATATTTTTTTATCTTTTTAAATCATGTACAAAATCTTATAAATACACTAGAATTTACGATCCTTAGTTTGTATTTGATTTCTAGTAATGCTAAAAATCATTTAATTATGCATTTAAAAGGTATATGGATATTATAATACACATAATTTATAAGTTTTCTTCTACATTTCCTTGTTTAGGTGGTGGGAGAACCCATTGAGCGTGACCTGGATTCCAACATTCGTGTGATCCATTCTAATAGTGGGAATATGTTGAAACTTGTAGTTTGATAGGTAGATCCCCAAGTCTATGAGCATCCTATGGTGTAACTAATAGAATATATCACTATGTTAATGTAGAAAACATTATCTAGAGGTTGTATTATATTAAATTATCATCGTATGTGACTAGAACTCAATGAATAAGGTGATAGCCCTCAATGAGGAGTTATGGCCCATTTTTAGGCTTATCTTCATGAATGGGTTTGTAAGAATTCATTACAAAAGTTGTAGTTGGTAAAAGGATATTTTTATGAAATAATCCCACAATCTATCCAAATATAAAAAAATATTTATATAGTACTCTTGGTCAATAATAACTTAACTTGGGAAGCCATCAGTTCTAGTCTCCACACAGTCCAACAGGGATTCATGGGAGATCCATAAGAAGTGTGGCCTAAATGGGGTGAGTTTTATGAGAACCCTTCACTTTTCATCATTATAATTACAAAAAAATCAGACTATAAGAGTTTTATATCCTCATAATTCTTGGAAATTTAGTGGCATGGAATGTTAGGATTTAGACTAGGCTTTAGGAAATGAACCTAGGGTTAAGGTAGGGATGAATATATGGGGGATTACATGGAATGTATGAGTGGAAAGGGGGAAATAACAAGACTAATATCATATCCAAAAAATGATTTATTTTATTATTTTTATATTTTTTGTGTTATTTAATTTTTATGAGGGATTTTGTGTCTTATCATATTAAATTATTTAAAATTTTATGAAATTTGGCCTTCTACATATTTAACTTTTAGTTAGTGCTAACCATGCAATGAAAACGTGGAAAGGGTGTTCCATGAGACATATCCATTTGAGATGGTTATTTAATGGTTTCCCACACATTGAAATCTAGCCATATTGGTTCCCTATATTCCAAGGGAAGGAAATATTGTTGGTGAATGGTTTGGGCAATCCATGTGGCAACTGTGAGACACATATAGGTTCTTAAAAATAAGATATTTATGAAACTGAAGTCCACATTATTTTACTAAAAATAAAAAAACTATCCCACACTATTTTCTCATGTGACCCACTACTAAAGGAATCCCCCTCCATGAAACTCTTATACATTATTTCCTTCTATTTTTCTATTTATTTGTTCAATTTATAAGAGATTAATCATTGGTTAGAGTCTTCCATCCTTTGTCTTCCCTATCTCTCTCTCCCTCATTTTTCTTCCCACCTTCAAGTGGAGTGATCAATAAAAGAACTCCTAGGTGGGTTTTGGTGCTAAAAAAACATGAAATGAGTTATAGGGTGTGATATATTCTATTTAATCCTTACACACTCCATTCATGAAAGATTCGTATCATCTATGCTTACCAAATTAAAGTGTTTCCATGATTTGGATTTTCCTTAATATACCACATATTCATGACCATTTGAAATTTATTTCCTTCAAATTGATAAATTATATAAAAAGTTAAATTGGAATTTAAAAATTATATTTCTCAATGTTTTAAGTGATACTAATTTAGTTCAAATTGATATTTTAGGTTCTTGACATATTTTTTGTCTGTAGTCAAATGATAACATTCTCTTTTGTCTGATAAAAATTTTAGGATGGTTTTCATAAAGGAATTCAATTAAATAAATTTATTTTACACAATTTATAAAATTTTATTAATTAATATTTTATTTATAGAGGTGAAATGTTTTGGAGTCCTCTTTAGTATGGATTTTATTATGTTTATTCATTCCAACTTTGTGGAATTAACCTATTATTGACACTAGGATGGTTTTATATTATTTTTAGAATTTGTGCACATATGTGTGGGTGTATATATATTTATGTATGTAAATATACAGATAAAAATAAGTGGATATTTATACTGATTGATGTATATATATACAATGGCATATGTGTATAATTATTTAAAAAGATAAGGTTGAAATTTAAACTAGATGTTTGAACTTGGTTTTTAAATGTTTTTCCAAAGATATTTTTTGAAATGGTTTTTTTATTTCATATAGTTTGATATTAATAAAAAAATTTAAATTGTATCAATAAAAAATTTATTTTTTTAAGTGAGCATTTAATGGGGTCTTCGGGAGGAGACATGGTCTCGACTATTATTCCTAATTGTGGGGTGTAATTGTTTATGGATTGGTTTTAAATGATAGTTTTAAAATGTTAAATGGAAATAAATTATAATGGAATTTTATATGTTTTAAATTTGATTTAAAAAATGGGAAACTATGTATCTAATTGTGAAATACTAGATTAATTATAATTTTTAACTACACCACAATAAAAAACACTTATATGTGGCGTAAAGGTTGTGGTGTCGTGGAGTAGAATCACCAATCCTATAGTCCGTGACATATAATACTTAGTGAAGGATTGGATATGGTTCTATGTATGAATGTTAAAATGATAATGGGACAATAAATTTTATCCCTAGCACTTAGTGCACATATTGTATTTTGGAAAAATTAGAACACGATCTGATACCAGGATCTGGGATTCCCATGAACTTAGATGACATATGGTTTCTATGTGAAGGTTTTTTAATGTATTTATAATATGGTTTTATATAACTATGGCCTTAACTTATATTACCCATGATTATATATTTTATAGTTTATATAGTTCATTCATTTCTTATTCCAACTAACATTTTATCTATCATTATTCTATAATGACATATCCTACTGTTATCACTGTTCTTTATTTTTTGTTATTAAATTTTTTCCAAAAAATATTTAAATTAGGATATTTCAAAATGGGGTTTGGAACATGAGTTTTTTCAAAAATTATGGTATAGGATGATGAAATATTTTGTTACTGATTACTTCCATTTAAAATAAAAAAATAATTTTAATGGTATCTTGGTTTTCATAAAAACTCAAAAAACTATTTTATATTTGTATTTTAAAATAAGTGTGTGTGGTTTATTCTGAAAAAAATGCATGGACTTTGTGGTGATAACATACTTGGTTTCCAAGATCACACCCTACTCACAAAACATGGTGTTTTTAGACTAAATGGCCATTTACAAGTTATAATTTTGATTCTTGGAATGGGATCTGAGTTTGTATAGAGAGTGACCATAGGTTACATTATTTTTTTTATCAGGTATTTCATTATTTAGTTTTTAGTGTTTCAGAAGTTTTAGAAACTTAGAAGTTTTTTATATTATCATTTATCTTTATTAGTGGATAAATGTTACAGTGGGATATTTCTATGGGGGTGGGTACTGGGGGTGATATGAGGGATTTATTTTGCATCAATTATATTTCCTAAATGTTTAAATTGTTTATGATTATTTTGAACTATATATTTTCTTTTTTCTTGAACGTCTGATGTATAGAAAGGTCATGATAGATTTTTTAGAGAAACTACTCTACGTATTAAATCATGTTTATTTGATAGGGATTATACCAAAATATTCATTTAATTCATATGATGTTTCGTACATCCTGGGGGGTTAGATGGCACCACTCGGGTTAGTGTATAAGTCTCTGAACATATAAAACACATAATACTGAGTTTTATTGAATAGTTTTACTATATTTCAAATTGAAGATCTTTTAAGATTTATAGTTTTTGTGAATCAAGACATAAATCATACATTTTAAAACCACAAAATAAAAATTTCACACTTCCAATTAGTATCTATTTTTCTCATTATATAATCTTTTAAAATAAATAATGATCTCTTTTTTGGAAAACTCTTCATGAAATTGTACTTGAGCTCTTTAAATTCCTTAACGATCCATATATCCTGAGAAAAACATCTAAAAATATGGGATGAGCAAGAAATTCTCAGTAAGGGATACAAAAATAAGGAAATCATTATTCTAGTGAAAAAAATTAGAACCAATGAAAAAACCATTCTTGAAAACATATGATTTTATCCATAAATGGAGTTTTTGGATTAGAAATCATGCTTATTGTATTTTAATAACTCATTTATCAAATTTAATATATTTTTTCAATCCTCATATTCTAAAAATGATTAGGTCATTACTAAATCACTAATGATGCAATCCAAGGTACACTGGTTCTTTGAAAATTGTATTCTTACTATTTACCTAAATATTGAATTATTTTATAAAATTAACCAAAAACACCCATGAAAATTATTGATGTTATGATTTAAAATTTATATTCATTCGTTCAAATTAATTTTTTAACATCGGTTATTTTATTTTTTAATTTGAAATTATTATTTTCATTAAATAAAATAAAATATAATTTATTAAAAATATGGATATATTTTCTTTGACTTTTTTAATTATGATATTTATTTTTGGGAATTATAATACTTATATTTACTTTAATTACTCATCATAAATAGTATTTATGTCACAAATTTTATTTTTATATTAAATTAATATTCCAACGATGAGGTTACTATTCCCAATAGTTAGTTTACTATTCCCTTTGGTCAGGTTACTATTCCTATGATCAATTTACTATTATATTTATCACATTTCTACTCTAGTGGTGAAATTACTTGCTATAAATACGTCCTCATTCCTTCAGTAACTATTCACCTCAATTCCTCCCAATTATCTACATTTTCATTTTATGTACCATCAATTACTTTACTTATATTTTGTTTCACTTCTATAGTTTGGTTCATGGGAGGAATGGTTATAAGAAATCATGGTGATTCATATTTTCCCAGTTTAGTTTCTTTATTTTATATTTTCTATCCTCTTATAATATTTGGAATATAGGTGGGTTTATTAATTGACTGAGGTAATGATTTTTATTGAAAAATTAAAGGGTTGTTTATTTCTCTATGTTCTCTACCTGTATTATACTTATACAATATAATATAATAAACAGTTATTTAGGAATGAATTATAATTTAAAAATTATTGGTCATTACATTTGTCGGATGATGAAACTTAATTTTGTGTGCCTATTTTCTTTACTGGATAAGGATATATGTTGTGTTTTTTTGTTGTGGTCCAATTTAATACTTTTTGTATTATATTTTTAGTTTATTTTTTTGTTCCCTTATTCATTGTAGAGGTCTGATATACCACTATTGAAATGGTGGCCTCAACATTAAAGATAAGACATTGGGTTTTTATAAACAAATGAAAAATGCGTACGTGGGATGTTTTTGGCATCAGTTTTAACATGAACCGATGCCAAAAATTTATTATACTAAACTTTAATGTTGATTATTTGAAAACTGATGCCAAAAACACCACTGAAATTATTTATAGAAAAAAATTCAAAATCAATGCCATAAATGGGAAAAAATTGGCATCCGTTTTTACAAAAACCGACGCAAAAAATTAAAAAAATTAGAGTTGTTTTTTTTAAACTGATGATAAAAATATCTTTAAAAAATAACATCACAAAAACATCATTTTTTAGATATGTGAAACCATCTCTCTTTATATCCCGACTCGCAAAGAGCCTGATGGAAAGCTGGGGATCCCAACAAAAAAAAATTTATTTTCTTTGATTTTTATAATTATTTCACAATTTGTGGGATTAATTTGTCTTCCTCTATCATTATTTCTTCATCCACATACATATTTCTCTTTGGAAACACTTTTTCAGATGATCAACATATGTGGTTTGATTTTATTTGTTTATTCCTATTTAGTATTCATTTCTAAAAAACATTTACATTAGATCTTGCAGTGTTTGTTCTTCCAATGAATTTGAGAGAGACAGTTCAAATTAAGGATCCATTTTCCATGCTAAAATCTTAATTTTGTATGTTTTTTTTTTAATTTATAAGTAAAATTATTTTTCATTTATTAATATTACTGGATTATTTTTTCAATTATTTTTATGTAGTTTATTCTTATTTATAAATGTTTTTCTTAATGTTTCTTTATTTTGATAAATTTTTTAATTGATGATATTATGAAATGGACAGTTATATATTGTGTTATCATTCATCAATATAATGTATATCACATGTAATGACTCCACATTTTTCACCCATTAAATTAATACAATTTGAAATATCTTTTGGCACACGCAACACTAAACTAATGTAACAACTATCTAATACTAATTAATACATGTTAGATGATTTAAAGTAATTAAATTATAATATCGATAAACCACATGTATGTAATATAAAAATAAAAAATATACTATGTTTAAATTAAAAAGATATATAATTTATAGTAATATAGGTTTTTTTCAAATAAAATATGTTTGCATTTTCTATAATTGACCTTAATAAATCAAATTGACCACTTTTAAATGATTGAGACAATATTTCCATATATTAACTAATATATGAACATTAATTAATTTTCATATTCTTTTGAAATAATATTACAAAACAATAAATATTCAAATGGACGTATTCTTTTGAAATAATATATTAGGATTAATTAATTTTCATATTCTTTTTATGTTTCTTATTTGATTACCAAACAATTTTATTAAATGTGTTTATATTAAAAAATTATCTGTTTATATATATATTTAAATGTTTATATGTTTTATTATATTAATCAATAATATTGTGATAGTAAGTATTGGATGGATCATAATTTTATTAATTTATGAAGAACCACTAGTGAATATGAAAAATGATTTTATGATTTTAGGGAATTTTCTCAATGAAATATCTAAAGCATAGATTTTATTTTCTGTCCATGTGTGAAGTGTTTGAATATGAGCAAATTAAACTCCAAATAAATCAAGGATTGTATCGTTTCTTATGTTTTTATCCTTAATTATACATTTTGGATCTAGCATGGTGAATAAATTAAACATTCAATATCTAATATTGATGAAAATATTCATAATGAGGTAAAGGATAATATTGAAGAATTAATTTATGATTTTAGTGTTGAAACCATCGAAAAAATATAAACTATTGTTTGGTGGTATAGAAATTTTAAGAACCCAGGTTACAATAAATATACAGTTTTATCAGTATTTTTAAGATTAGTTTTCTTGAATTAATGAAATGGGTGGAGTGATAAAATATTCTCTAGCAGACTTGAGCCTTCAAAAGAGATACTTCCCGAAGGCAACAGTCTTCCAGATACTAATTATGAGGTGAAAAAATATTATACCCTATGGGATTTTGGTATAAAAATATACAGGCTTTCCCCAATGATTTTGTGTTGTATAGAAAATAATATTAATATATATCAAGTTATCCTACATGTGAGACATAACACTATAAGATGGATGAAAAAGTCAACTCAGATTTATTCTCAGGTACTAACAACTAACCTCATGAAAATTCATTTGTTTACTTTCTAATGATACTATCCAATTATTCTTTCATAAAATTATGATAATTCAACTATGATTCATTCTTAGGTACCAGAATCAAATATCATATGAAAAAAATTTGGTACCTTCCAATAATTCCTCACTTGAAGTGCCTATTTGCAAATACAATTAATGAAAAAAGGTTAGTATGGAATTCTTATTAGTTCATCTCTTATGGAAACTTACATCACTATACTGATTCACCATAGTAGAAGATATTTGATAAAAAATTTCATGATTTTGGAAGTAAGGTTATAAATCTCATAATGGGATTGTGTATTGATGGAAAAATCTATATTAGAGCCTAAGTACCCAACATAGTTTATGGAATTTTTTGTTGGTAGTGTAAAAACTTTCCACACATATATGTATGGAGAAAAAATATTTCTTGAAGATATGGATGATTTATGAACCAAAATAGCTTGGAATGATATTTATGTGTTTCATTCACCATTGATTGATTATTTTAAATAGCTAGGAGAGACAGGTGTTAATGTTTTCGATGCATAAAAAAAGATTATTTTCTTTTGCATGCTATGATAATATTGACAAAAAAACAATCCTACATATGGAAAATTATCTCGATATAGTGTTAAGTAACATAATTCATGTCCAATTTTTTAATAAGATACCCCATATTATCAATTTTAGAATGGAAGACATATATTTTACATGGGACATCAATGATTTTGGCGAATTGATCATCTTTATCATAGATTGAAAAAAGAATTTAACTATTTATAGGAATACAATCTCCCCCCTAACCATTTTCAGTTGAATAATATTATGTTAGGGTGAAAAGTATTTATTTAACTTTTGGAAGGAAAAGAATTTCTGGTCTTCGAAAAAATATCAGGAAGAAAACTTATACCTTTTTTGAAATACATTATTGGATATTTTTAGAGATAAAAATAACATTGATGTTATTCATGTTGAGAAAAGCATATGTGACAGTTTGATTGGATCATTATTAGACATAAAAATAAATGCAAAATATGGATTTCATGCTTGATTGGAATTGATATAAATGGGAATATATTTAGAGTTATAAATCACTATGAATTTAAACATAACTTATTTACCTCTGTTTTGTAAAACATTAAAAAAGATTGAGAAGATGATTTTTTAGTGTCTTCATGGTATTAAAGTACATAATTATTATTCTTAAAATGTAAATAATTTTGTGTCATTTGTGGATTGTAAATTAATAGGTATGAAATCTCATGATTTTCATATATTGATTCAAGAAATTTTATCAGTCTCATTGCATGGTATATTGCCAACAACAATCAAAAAGACAATCATCAGGATATGTAATTTTTAAAAATGAATTTGTAGAAAATTCATTGATCCAAATTTGTTATTTGGGTTGGTTAATGATGCTTATCTTATAAATTTTCAACTAGAAATGTTTTTTCAACATATTTTTTTTATATAATTGTTCATCGGGTAACTAATTTTGTGCATGAGATAGGAATATACGACCCTATTTATTTATGATGGATGTATCATTTTAAAAGATATATGAAAATTTTGAAGGGTTATGTCAAAAAAACTTATTGAATAGAGGCCTCTGTTGTTCAAAAATATGTATCAGAATAAGTGATTGAGTTCTGTACTGATTATTTGTATGAAGTGGAGCATATTATTCTCCCTATATATCAAAATATGATAGTTAATATTAAAGAAAGATGGATTCAAGGCTTTAAGGAAAAGTTTATTCCATGAGATAAAGTGATACATGAACATTTATACGTTTTGAACAACATTAATGTGGTTCAATCATATATATCATCACATATTTTAGAATTAATGTTATGATATTTGAAAAGAAATGAAAATTGGTTAATGATTGATCATAAAAAGACATTTGATTCATAGATTAAATATAAAGTCAACATATATATATATATCAAAAACATTGAAATGGTTGAAAAGGGGACCATCTCTAAATGTTATCACATGGACTAGTTTGGACATTAATGGATACACATTTTACACAAATAATCCAAATGACTAGAGTACTGTTCAAAATAGTTGTGTAATGGCTGTCACTGAAGCACTACATTTTTTGAGTGAAAAAGATAAAATGTCATTTTTTGAACCAACACCATATTTTTGAGTTCTTGAAGAAATATGGAAAATTGATTAAATTAAATTTGATTCACTGTTTTTATGTTTTATTGGGTTGTAAGTAATAGTGGTGTGAAACATAATGCATATGTGTTTAAACTAGTTTATTTGAAAAAAATTAGTCACAATAAGGAACCATTTATCATGGTCATGTATACAAAGAAAATATTTTATGTCATTGATCCATTGATTAACCAATGGTCTATTGTTTTGAAAGGGGAAATAATCCATCTGGTGGATTAGAATGATGATGCTGTTATTGAATTATATGAGGCTTCTTCATCTATTTGACAATTTCTGGATAATAATGACTATAAAATAGACATAGTGCATGCAATACGAAATGATCATGTTGAAGGGATATAGGAAAACAAAAAATCCCTCTTCTAATTAAACTGGTAATTATTTAAATTATATTTCTTTTTTAAAATTTACATGTGTAAAAATTGTATTATTTTATAACTATTTGATATTTAATTATATATAATTGATTATTTATTTTATTTTTTATGTTAAAGTTTGATACTCCATGGTTATCGCTAAATATTTTTTCATTGAAATACCCAATGCACAATATTATGTTTTGGTTTAATGTGATCATATGAGAACACATTTTCAAACATTGATATTTATATTTTTAAATGTTTATATCTTTATAGAAGTAATTTTTATATTTAATAGTTCACCTTCCATATTTTTTTTGTTAGGAATCATAACATCATTATTTTTAAAAAAATTACACAATTGTGACACTTTCTTTAATATATATATTTTTGTTTTCCTATTTTTTAATTATTTACTTTTAAAATAATATTTAGGTACATCAGAATATCATTACATTTTCTTATTTGAATTATTGATATAAATACATTGATATAGGAATATTTACTAATGTATTTTTCTTTTTTTATATTATTAAATATTCTGTAATTAAATTATTTAATAAAACAAAACATTAAATTTTTTAAAATAATTATACAAAAACTTATGGGACTTCAAGGGTGTTGTCTTCTACTATTAGTATTCAGAAATCAATTTCTTGAGTTGGTAAACATGGCATCACACATTTACCAAAACTGCCACTTTCTCATGGAGATGAGAAATTACCTAATAGTTTTGATGATAATAATAATGAAACCGGATAAAATTCAACACAATTTATATGCTCTATTAGCATGAAGTGTCATTGTAAGATTATATCCGGATTAGAATCCTACCAATAAGATAATGATAGATTAGATTTGGGAGTCCAGAAATGTAAAATATATCAATGGATTTATTTTATCTCATTTTTTGAATATGATGTATTTTAAATGCATATTGTTTATGTTATTAAAGTACATATGACATTCAGTTTTGAAGAAACAAAATGAGTCAGGAAAATATGTATAACATTAGTGGTAGTTTGATGGAAGTGTTTCAAAACAATGATGAAATAAATATGTGTTTAGATTGAGAAAAAATGAAAACCCATGACTCATGTATGAGTTTTTAGATGATGATACATAGAATAAATTAGTTTCCACCCAATATGATGAAACATTTCAGTTATGATAATTATATTATATTATATTATAAACTTTCTTATATATGTATTTTATTACTTGTTGGTTGAATTTTTATATTACATGCCTCCAGGAAATCCTATCAAGATATCCAGTTGCAGAATGTATACCATCATTCTTTATCACATGGCGGTTATAATTTATTGGTGCAGATAATGATTGAGGAAAATATAGAAGCAATAAGATATCAGTCTATAAGTGGCTCTGGTGAGGTCTAGTTTTATCCTCCATCTCCATCCACCTTCCATGAGAAATTGAAAAGAGCGAGAAGAATTAAAAATGAAAAGTATATTAAAGAGAAAGCTACTAAATTATCTAAAATAATAGTAAGTAAATAATTATTATTTTAATTTTTTTTATATGTTATATATTGATAATAGAAATATACCATTTTTTAATTTCTGGATGAACTTCAGGAGAAACCATCACATGGAACTTTTAACCCTGATGGTAGAATAAACATCATAGCCACTGCTTTAAGAAAGTCTGAATATCCCAAAAACATAAGAGAAAATGAGTATGGTGTTAGTATTCAGAATGTTTTTGGTTATAAAAGTAATCAATCAAGAAACCCAAAAATTGAATCCTTAAAAGCTCTGCTGAAATATATAAAACATCCTATGGGTGATCAAATTCAAGCATCTATGTTGCATAATATATTTGAATAATTAAAGAGATAGTCATAGTCTATGAAACCTTCCCAGCTTTCCCAATCTAACCAACCTACCTACTCAGATCCTCCACATCCTCACTAGGACCCAACCATATACTGTGAGTTGTATAATGGAGATCCTGATGTGCATATTGTAACATTCAAAGTTGTTCATTTTTTGTGGGATTATGTTATTTACTAGCCTATTAAAATTGGACATGTTAGGGTATCGGTACATGATATTATTGTTCCTACTACTCATCTACCATTACTAACCATGGAGTTCAATATTTTTGGGGATTTTGTGGGTCGTTATTTACTTTTCCCATCTATCCTTCTTTGTCATATTTCATACGAGGTATGAATTTTTTAAAATATTAATTACACCTAATTTAAAATTACTTATAATGTTTTCTGAAATTTCTCTTATATTGAAGTATCTAAAATCCAAAGAAATGGCACAAAGGAAACATAAGGATCAACAATAGATAATTGTACATACTTCAGATATTTCTGATGGGATGGAAATATTATCTCTAGTTTCCTCTTCTTTGTATAATATCTATGAGTTTCATATGTCATATGATATATTTATAATATACTTGAAATTGAGAATATTTAGAGAATATATCATAAATATAATTAATTTTTAATAGCTCGACAGTCCCATATTGTAGTTGTTTTCTATTTAAGTAAATTGGAATTTCAGTTTTTACTTTTTAAAATGAATACAGTTTAAATTGAGCAAATATATTACTTCTTTAATTAGGTATCTACACACACTACTTTCTCAAAATTACACCATAGAAATTTATGGTTTTATAGATCCAGAATACATTTCATCGATTGTGAAATATGTGTCAAATTAAAATAGAGAGGCATCTATAAGTGAGAGGTTATTAATAATGGATATTGGGTGTTGGGTTTTTCCATTTCATGATGGGTAAGAATAAAAACAAAATAATGAACTAGTGTTCTTTATAAGGTCAATAAATGTAAAAATTTTGTATTATAGGGTTCATTGGATGTTAGGGATATTCTACCCAAGTGAAAACACATTATATTGGTTTTTCTATTTATTAGGTGGTGTTCATAGAAAATTTTCCTCCATGTTATACAAGTAATATTTTTTTTTGTCTTTTATAAGATCATTATGTTTAATTATCATATTTTATACATGTATTATTATTTGATATATATGAAAATTCATTTCATGGAAAAAAATTAACAAAAATCACTTATCAATAACGATTCCAAATGCAATCAACGTTGTGAAAGTAAAAGTAATTATTTTTTATATATGATATTATTTTGATATTTGTATGTGTATATATTAGTTTTTATTATGAGGTTAATTTCTTATTAATTGTAGTTTCATCGTCAACAAGAAAATGTTGAATGTGGTTATTATGTTTTATGATTCATGTATGAG
The DNA here is from genome assembly GCA_963277665.1 of Viscum album. NCBI lineage: Eukaryota > Viridiplantae > Streptophyta > Magnoliopsida > Santalales > Viscaceae > Viscum > Viscum album. The sequence goes on along the minus strand of OY728164.1, from coordinate 911,759,381 downwards.
ATAATCACAACTAGGGTAATTACTCATTTCAATCAAGTTATCCATATTAATTATTTAATATTTTATATCACATTATTTGGTTTTTTAATCTTATATCATTCATCATTTTTTTATACATTCAATGATGTCTATTTGTACATGAATGATAAACTTAACCATCATTGATCTTTGTTTGTGAAATATTTTTAAGTATGATTATGATTTAAGGTATGTATATAATAATGTTTTTGTTTTTTAATAAATTTTCTTAATAGAAACTATTCTAAACTAAATTCTTTTGTTATAAAAGGTGTTTTTATATATTGATATCAAACAAATGATTCAACAATAATGAACATTGATCATGTTGTAAAATTCAGGTATGTGTTTTTTAATTATACTTTATAATATAAATGCATAGATAATTTTTTGATTCACTTGTTAAAAGTATGTATGTTTGTATTTATTTTTAGTCTATAATACATGATGTTTGACAACTTTATAAAGTTTTTCTATTATAAGGATTATGATTTTTTAGTGGTGTAATATTTATATTTTTTTATTTTTTTTACTTTCAACATTATTTTTTATAAAAACAAGTGCTGATTCATTTTAAAAAAATACAAACGGTTTTTAGTATTAGTTTTCTAGATAAGCCCATGCCATAAATGAAGCCAATTCACATTTTCGACATCAGTTTTCTAAAACCCGATGCAAAAAAAAACTTTTTTTACATCAACTTTATCTATGTTGGTTAAAAACAGAAGCTAAAATTGAAAAAAAAATTGATATTAAATCATTTTTTTCACTAGTTTTTATATGGTTCATGAAATATTTTTTTATATTGAAGATATTCCATTTAATTTCATTATTGGTAAAACCCATTCCTAAGATTGTTCCTGTGATTACTATGAACTAGTTATTAGCACAGGGGGATTATGAATTCCGTTCAGGTCTATGGAGGGATAGTTTGGGAATCCTTTGGATGGATGTCTGGGGTATGTCCTTTAAAAATGGTTTTAGAGATTTTGGTTATTATTCTCTATATAATCATAACACTTTAGAATTACATTATTTATTTAGGGTTTTATGGTAAGACTGAGTTACAATTTTTCAATGTAACATAAGAGGTAGGTCCATAGATATTATATCAAGATCTAGACTTCCCTAAGCCATTATTTTTCACAGTATGTGGGTTTGAATTTTAATTTCAATTTTCATTGGATTTACCATTGATCTTTTGTTAATTATCACTATTATAGTGTGAGATTCATTGGGGGTTGGTTAGAATTTGGAATGGAAATTGAAGATGTATTAGTTTTGTGAGGTTATTTTTTCCAACATGATCATCTATGTAAAGACAAAATACTTGAACCTGTGATTCCTTTATAATTTTTTCATAGATCTACCAAGGAATTTTGAGATATGTGGTTAAGTCATCTATGTTCCCAAACCCTGGTTTTCTTGAATTTTATACAGTTGTTGAGAGATCTATAATGGTGAGGGACAAGTCTAGGTAGTAATTTTGATATGTTGGTAATGTGTACAAGATTTTTATGGGTTCTAATATACCTCCATGTTGACATGATTGTAGTGTACTTTTCTATGAAAAATGATGAATTTATGGAAAAATGCTTTTTTTTTGAAAAGAATCCATTGGACTTGATTATAAAATGGGTTTGGATTTTTTGAAACTGGTTTTTATTTTAAAATTTATCCATTATGATATTTAGAAAATGAAATTGGTTTTACAAATAATATTGGGTGTCTTTGTTAAAAATCAGTTGATTTTTTTATTAATATTTTTAAAAACCCTGTTGATTTATTTATAAAAGAATTTATAACCCTATGGGTTTTTAAAAAAGATATTTTTTTCATTTAATGAAAATTAATTGATAATTGATTTTCAAATTCTTTAATAATTAGAATTTGAGAAGCTCAGGTGGTTCCAAGAAATGGTTAAAATGTTTTAGGATTACATTATAGAGTTGGATGCTTTTAAAGAGAAAGTATTTTTGGAAAATATTCCCAAAAAATGTTTTTATTCCTCATGGAATGTGGTTGTTTTCCAAGAAATATGTTTATTGGCTTGTGAGTTTCCTTTTTTTTCTTAGTGTTTTTGGATTTTATCTACTTCTTGTGGATTGAAACTATTCTGTTATTTATGGAACATGTCGGGGTTGAGGTAATGTTCCTTTATATATAGTGTATACCTCCCAAAAAGTTTCGGGTAATGGTAGAGTTTTTTCCATTATGGGATATTATTACCTTGATCTTTCATCTATTTCCTAGAGTATAGGAGAGATTAAAAATGTTTCATTCCACTCCATTTCTATGGTGATGTGGTTGTGTGATAACTATCAATTATTCATAGAAAATAATTATAGGTGAGCCTTGGATAGTAAAATAGATGATGTGATGAGGACCGATCTGATTCATATTTTATGTTCATGTTTTACATTGGGATTATGTTTTATCTTGATGTTTCTTGATTGATGAGTTTTTAGATTTTATATCCTATGGTGGAACTTTATTTGTGTTATCATTGGGTACACTTTTGGGGATTTCTTATTGAGAAGTAGGTTTTTTGGAGTTTTCCATTCATCTTAGCCCATTTTCCCTTATATGAGGTACATTTGGGTGTTGTTATATTTTTAGATAGGGACTTTCATGAGTTTCACCAAATTTTTCAAAGTGGGATGACCTTGGGTGAATTATTGTGGTGGATTAGAACATTGTAGAACAAGTTTTTATTACACACTAGAAAGTAACATGTCATTTTTTGTTGAGTTAATTGTGAGAGGTTTTCCTTGGTATGGGGTTATAGTTTTCCTTATTTTCACTTAGTTAATGATCCAAATTTGGAGACCATGTTGTTTCATTGATGGTGTCATGTGATAAATTACTAAGTTCTTTGGGTGATGAAATGTGAAGATTTGGGTTACCAAGTCTCATGATCTTTGGTGGTATTGGATGTTTTTATTATGGAACATTTTAGAGAACTAGTATTAGGATATTAAATGATTCATAATTTTTAGGTCATTTGATTGTATCTTGGGTCATGATTTCTCTTTGGGGAAAATTTTTCTATGGATGTTTGTGGTTCTTAGACTATCATAGTCTATTTTGGTCTTCTGGTAATAAAAATAATCTTGGTGAAACCCTATTTTAGTAGTGGTTTTTTATGGTTTTTAATTTATATTATTTTTAAATGTGGGGGTGACCTTCATTTGGTCTCACATTTTTTAAATATTCCATATACGTGCTTTTGTATGGTTCTCAATTTTGTTTTTTATCATTGATTGTGGATTTTAGTGGTCCCTTGGAAGTGGGGTGTGTTGAGTGTTTCTTTTTTGTAAGTATTTGTTGTTGATGCCTTTACCATGACTCTGGACATTCTAGGTGAAAAAAGTGGCATGGTTGGGAGTTTTTGACTCCCTCCAGGTTACTATGAAAATAATTAGTTAATTAGTTTAATTAATATGAATCTATTTTTTATTCTTTAGAGTTTTGTTATAGAGTTTAAAAAATCCTAGGAGTTATTGTTATGCATGGTATAGAGTAACAATGCGCTAATCATGCATGAGGGTCCTGCACAGGACAATTCTGATTCAGAAAATTTGATCACACTAATCTCAATCATTAGACCGACATAAAAGTAACAATAATGGTGCCTTGTGATTTTTAGTAAGACCAATATAGTTATAAAATTATTATAAAATCAATTCCATTATACTATGTAGGAAATATATTTCTTAAAAAATATATATATATTTTCACTTTTCTTATTTCTCTTTTTTTATTTATTTCCCCCACATTTATCTCACACTCTCGAATGTGACTCTCCATGGATTAAACTCCATGGGGAGAACCTCTCTTTTATATATCCCCTCTACTAATTGTTTCATCATGATTCAATTGGATTTCTTTCAGATTCATGCTTGATTCTTCAAGGTAAGGTCTTTGCTCCTCCTTACCATCAATTTTGGTATTTTTTTGTCTCCTTATCAAAACTCTAATTAAAAAAAACTAAGCAATTTTTTTGACAATATTTTTAGAAATTCATCCATGTTAGGGTGTGAAATGAATCTTTTAGTCATCTTATAGTGTGTTTGGGAATCCACCAATAAATTCGATGTGTTTCAAACCATTTTGACTCTCTAAACACCATTTTGAAAACTATTTCTCTATATAACTCCTTCTATTACATGTTATAAATGTCATGGTGTGTTTTAAATAATTTATTGTGAAATTATGAGTAATTTTTATGTAGTATTATTCTAAAGTGATTTATGATTTTCATTCAATCCTAACATTGGTTTCAACCACAAGAAAATTTCTTGTGAAAATTCCTGACTAGTTCATTAATTTTTTTAAACTGGTTTTTAATTTTTATCATGAATATATAATTATAAAACATAAATTTATTGGTTTTATAATTGATTTAAATTAATCCTAAATACTTGGCATGGACTTGGGTCACATTAAATGTTATTTCTAGTATACTATTATCTTTTCCAAAGTGGTTACCATCTTTCAATGGAAGTTTCCAATATATTGATTTTTTGAAATTTGTAAATTATATTGAAGGATTTTTTTTATAGAAAATATGAGAGTAATCCATTTTTTAAATGATTTTTAGACTTTTGGAGTCAGGGTGTTTTGAAATAGCCTTTAAAAGGGGAAATACTACTTTTGGTAAAAGGGTTCTTAGTACTATTTGGTTTCATTAAATTATGAATATCGACTAAAAAAGTGGATTTCATAGAATGTGTGGAATTTAAAAATAATTTTCAAATGATTGGTGTGTAAATTTGGATATTAAGGTGTTTTTCTAGAAATTGTATTCCCAAAAGTGTTTTTCGATGTGATTTTGCAAAAAATGATTTCATGTGGACATTCACCATGTTTTTATATATTGGATTTAAAGTGATATTCGAAATAATATTTCATATGAATTTTATAATTTTTTATGTGGATAAGAATCTATGTAGTGTGTTTTAAAGGTATGTTTAGCACATTAATTAATTTTTTAAATCGATGACACCCCTTGATCCCCCTTATGATTAGAATTAATAGTTATGGCCTGTGACCCAATGGGGGAAATTATTTATGTTGATATAAATTTTGTGACACTCATATGTTTATATTTTTTTGGGATGAAACCAGTTAGGGTTTTGGAGGTGAGGTGTGGGTTATTTGTAATTGTTTTACATTTGTGCATCTAATTTATTATTTCTCACCACCTGAATTTTCATTGGTAATAGAAACCTAGGTAGATAAGTGGGATTATATATTTATCTACACTATGGATAAACACGCTACTAATTTTAACTCTAATGTGAATTTTGATTTTATAAGTTGTTCCACTCCAATGAGGCTCAGGGAAGGCTAGTCGGGTAAATGTGATAAGATGAAATATTGGCTGATAGGTTGGTCTATTGATCAAAGTCTTGGACGATATCATGTAGGTACCCATTGAAGAGTTATTCACATTTATTCATTTGGATAGAATATTGATATTTGGGAATCCTATTTTTTATTTATATTACCCCTTTTTTCTTGATTTGTATGGGAATCAATGCATGATTTTTTACATGGATTGAACCTCCTTGGCATTGGGTGCCTTTGTGTAATTTTTACATCATATTATGAATTTTTTTTCTTATATTATAATGGGTTATTTTAAAAATTCTTTGAATGTAATATTTGAATAGAGGAAGGGTGTTTTTGTCATTTTACTTAATTTAAAGGTTTACATTGAAATGTTTAACTATCCATGTATTAATTTTACAAAAAAGTATATTTTTTTTAAGATTAAATGTTGTATGGTTTTATAAACCATGTAAATAAATATTTTTTATTACATATTTTTATTATAGTAATTTATAAATTGTATTACTAAGTAATTTTCATATATTCAATTGAATATAGTGGTATTTTGAGTGATTATGTGATCATGCCTATATTATTATCATAATTTAATGTTACTGGTTCAACTCTATAGAATCCCTTGAGATCATTTTATTATCTAAGGATAATATTTATTTTATTGAATTTGGCCATATATTATTTTTACAATGTTTTGGTAGGACCTGGTTTTATTTTCCTAGCTTGTCAGTGTAGTTGTTCCATTTGCTTATTTTACTATGAATAATAATGTTTTTACTAATTTATATGGATTGAGGGTAACAATATTAGCTGGTAGATGAATCAAAGGAATCAGGTGGGTTCTTTTTCCTTGTAGAAGATAAAGACTGGGTGGTGAGGGAGGTTTTTGGTGAATACGCTATTTACTATTTTAAATATTCTATGTTTTAGTTTATTATTGTATACCTTTTTTGGTTTGACATAGATGTATGATGTATATGTTGTTTATGTAATATCTTTTTATATTAAAATAGTAGAATTTACACTAATTATTTGGAAAATTTGTTTCCATGTATGTTCCTATAATTCTCATCCACTAGTTTCTATCTTTTGGTCATAAATAAAACCCTTCAATCCTATGGCTAACAATTTTTAGCATCCATTAGATGGATGGATCGAGTGATATTGATAAAAAATATATATTTTGATACACTCAAATAGAATGTAAATCTCCCTCCACTAGAGACTTAGTATCCTAGTCCACCTCATGTCATAAATAAAAGAGGTGTTACACTATCAAGACATCATCAATCACATGGAAATTGCATACCATAATGGTAATATAACATAATAATTGAATACAACTCATATCTAATACACCCATTGAGTAAGAGTCTCAACAGATAAGAACACTCAAAATCATGGATATCATTTCATATATCCAATAAATAAATATAATAATCAATAATTGATTTCAATGGTTCTTTTCAAATATTTAACTATCAATCAATAAAACTTATCTTTCAAATAATATTCCAAGCATTAATTTTTATCAACACAAAAAAATTACTTCTTTAGATATCTATTTTTAAAACCGCCAAATAAAAAAGTGTAAATCCAAGGGAACAAACCACAATAATGAAGAATAAACTAAATAAATTCATGTAAATCCCTAAATAATATTATAAATAAAAAAACTCATTTTAAAACAAGTAAAACCATTTAACATAAGGGAAAATTTTATTTTATAAATTTAAATTGGACTAAATAATCCTGTATAATCATTTTTCTTGGAAAAAACTATCATTAACATTTAATCAGACACATAAAATTCTTAAAACACCATTTGAAATAATATTTCAATGGAACCATAAAATTCAACAGTTTTTATAAAGGAAAACCCAAAATTTCACGGAAAAACTTTGGACAAAACATAACATGAAATAATATTCTACTTTACATTATTTTAAAAGAGAATTTAAAACATCATGTATTCAAGGATCATTATAATAAAATGGAATGACATTTAAACAAAAACCTCAACTGATGTGACCATGTAACCTTCAATGAATGACATAATATTATCTCTCAAGAGGGGGATCACAACCCATATAAACCAAAACCCCATAAATTTAGATAAACCCTGATATATAAATCATCCAACCTAGCTACTTAGTTTTTATAATATATGATACATTGGGATAAATTAATAAGAGAAGGAAGAAAAATTCATTAAATTCCAATATGGGTGAAGAATTAAAATAAAAACACATTAAATCCACCATATAAAGTCTTGTAAGAAGAATATATGTCACATACATAGATTATTTTATATTTATTTTAATTTTAATTTCCATTAATTATTTGCTTTGGGGGTGTCCAAAGGTTTTATAGAGAATAGGTGAGTTTTCATGAATTGGGCCAAACCGTGAGCTCAATTCCAGATTTAAAAATAAATATTATTTCTTTCATAACTTTTTTATTTTTTAATATTTTTCACTCATTCCAACTCCTAAATGTCATCCCCTGATATATTAACACCTCAATTAAAATGTTGAGCCTTTGGAAATCCATAACCAAGGTGTATATGGGTTTTTATTTAAGGGATTGGGTCTGCCCGAAAGCCCAATTCCAGTTTTAAAAATAAAATATGATTAATTAATATCTTATTCATTATTAAGGATGTTTCGGTGATTCCAAGCCGCAAACGCGACCCTTGAACCCAGTAACATGCCCAAGCTCTCTCTCCCCTCTTTGGAGCTCTTCTTCATCGCGATTGAGGGCTAAACTTATTCTGGTTTCTAAAATCGGGCAGATTTGAAGAGGTAAATTCATTCCTTCATAACTCCTTCTATTATTACTCTTTTTCCCCAATTCCAATTCCTACATGACCTTCTCATTCTTGTTCGAATATTCATTAAATTTTTATCTTTTTTAAAATTTATATTATGCTCAATTTTGGGTCGTTTTCTTCAGGATTGTTTTGGGTAAGTGATTCCTTCTTGGTTTCTTCCTTTTCCCTCCAGGAGTTAGGGTTTGATCCTAGGGTTTCATTTGGTGTATTTGTGGTCAAATATTGTGATCTAGGTCTGAATTTATCATCCTTGTGATTCTGGGGTGGTACGGTTGATGTTTCGCACCATGTTTTGAGGGATTCGACAATTTCGGTAGGTGATTCTGTGGGTAACCATTTAATGATGAGTTAGTTTTCTTGATTAAATAATTTTTCATGTTACTTATATGCTGTACATTGTGAGAAAACCATTTTTGGTAGAAATAGTAAAGTATTTGGTATTGAAGTTACATTTTTTTCTTGAAGTGTGTAATTTTTCAAATGTATTTCATGTGTTATCTCTTGTGGTAGTTTTGTAAAATGTGGAAGTAATTTATTAGTTGTTGAAAGTGGCTGCCAATTTTGGTTGGGTAATGATATAGTTCCATGTGGGCCTAAAAAGGGGGTGTCTTTGGATGGTTTTATATGTATAACCTTGGTATACTCCTTGAAAGTGTTTTATGGATTTGTGTGTTCTCATGGGTATCTTTTGTGATATTGTTCAAGGTGATTATATAACGTTTGAAAGTGGATTATTATATGTTGATTGGGATGAAAATTCTGTTTTGGTAGGGTCTTGGTGTGATTTTTTCTTAAAAAGAGGTTTTTGAAATGGGTTTTATGTGCAAAGTTTGGGTATACTCCTTATAATTGTTTTATGAAAGTTTTGAATGGTTTATTGAGTTGTGTAATAGGTGAAACTATATCAGCAAACTATTTTGGTAGGAGTATATTTTTAAAAGGTCCATTTCATTTGTGAAAAGGCTGTCATGTGATATGTATCATCTTGGATATATTTTATTAAATTGTTTAAAGGAGATATTGAGGTGTGAAAGTGATGTGATAGTGACATGGAGTGTTTTGTGTGAGTGTGATGTGAAAAATTGAATTTTTGATTATGAAAGGAGTGTTATTTTCCATTTATATGGGTTGTTATATGAGTTGAAATATCTTATAATTGTTTTATAAAATTATTTAATGGTTTGGATGAAGTGTTGAAGAAATGTGAAATGTGTTGTGGGATATTTTGGTGTGAGTCGGATTTCAAAATCATTTTGAATGAAAATTGGATTTTTGTGACTTGTGTAGTATACATATGGCTGTTTGGTGAATTTTTTATGTGGAAATGATATTTTCATGCTCAATGTATATTTATTGACTTCTTAAACTTGTTTGAGTACAAAGGAAAAACCTGGGTATCTACGTGGGTGGACGTGTACTAGTATGCTAGTGAATCTGTGGGGTTTGGCCTCAGTTTCACTTAGCAAGATTGACGCTTATAACTCTAACTAAACTATGATGATGATGATTGGGGACCACTAGGTTATGGGTATCTTCCCTACTTGTGGCTCATGCATGAGAATGGATATTTGTGAGGGTTACTCTCACCGAGATACGAGGTACCTGGGACCCACAACTAGCTAGTGCCTAGGGGTTATTTCCTATTGCTTGTGCTCATTAGTTACTTTATACTTACCATCGGCATATGGTACATTTGGCTGGAAAATTCAGTAGCTTTGGTGCTTATTTTAAAAGTGTTAACCGGTTAAAATAGCCCACTTGAAAACTTTTTTTATTCAAAGTTGCAACTTTTAGAAATTATAACTAGCTTTTCATGTTTTTGAAAACTTGCATGCTTTTCGTCTTTAAATGTTTATCACATGGAATATCTAAGTGTTGGTATCCTATTGTGCATTGGATCACACCCTAATTACACCCTTGGGTGTAAGTAGACTTGGTTATTTTTGTTGTCGCAGGTTGGGTACAGTTTTTAGTACCATTGGTTCGGGTTTCTAGCAGGTCCTTGGTGGAGAAGTCTTGTGGGGATGGCTTAAGGGAGGTGCCTCTTTCCATTTGGAGGTTCTTGGGCAATTTTATTTTGGTTTTGTACCTCTGTTATAGTCTTTTTGAGTTGTTTTACGCTATGTAATTTAGTTCTGAATTTTTGTAAAAGATTGTTTGGTTTGAAAAATCCAGATTCATTTTATTGGATTCTTTTGTTGATTTAAGATTATAAACTCGGGTAAATCGTTCCCAATTCTCATTTTATGATACCCAAGCACTTGTGCCAGCCCATGGGGATCGGGAACGCCCTTCGTGTCTTGCCAAGGGCTGGGTCTGGTGCCGATTTTGAAGGCGACCAGATTCGGTTCGTGACAATATAGGTGCTTAGGAGGTTCCTTTACCAAAGGGTTTTAGTGGGGAAGATTTTGGGAGTATCCCATAATAAAAACAATGTGAAAAGTCAAAAATTTAAAAACTTGAGTAGGTTTCATGATTTTGAAAACCCTTCAGAGACAATGTGATCACTATTGTTAAAAGTTACAATGTTTGAATGGATTCTGAAAAAATGTGTTAAACTAAAATACAATTCAAAAGAACAAAAAATTAAAAAAATTAACAATAAAACACCCTAGATCCAAGGGAGGGATAGACCATATAAACATAATTAAGAATGTGCAAAATTTTGGTGTCAAAAATCTACCCTCATTCCCCTTTCTACCCCTATAAATTCAATAAAAACATAGGTCAAGGGAAAATTAAATCAAAACTCAGTGAAAAATTATGACCATAAACAAAGATTCCTCAAAAAAACAAACAGGGTAAAAAACTAAACAAGACATTGGGATAGTCACTCCTTAGATATATTTTAAAATAAAAATTATAACACACACACATATCCTAAACTTATGACTGATTCCTAAAAACAAAATAAGATAAAAGGAATAAAAAATAAAAACAACACCTAGAGAACTGTTATAATCATGGGATCTATACACAACGGAAAGTAAAAACTAAAAATATAATGATATATAACTCTATCATAACTTGTAAAATAAAAATATAATGAAAAAATGTCTCCTCATATTAAATAATTATTATAAAATTGTAATATAATATTTTGGTATATCGAAAAAATGGTTATCACTAGAAAAAAAAACCCAATTCTAATGATCAATAATGACCACAAAAACTAACTTGAGACACTATAAAAAATAACATCCTCAAGAAAAATATGAACTTTCACTAGAAAATTTCATGAAGATAATACCTTCTAAAAAATAAGTGAATTTCCATAAATAAAAATCTGCCTCAAATTGGGATGGTATGGTTGTAACCTCTAGCCACCAAACTACACTAAGTGTTACATGGGCCCAACCTAGCATAAAACCTTATCATTGTTATCTTGAAAGAAAATATCAATAGTATAACTATCATGGTATAACCTGAATATAATATATTAGACTCCTGAAAATTTACTTTTTATATTATAAAACACTTTTAAGGAAAAAGTGAGAAACCAAGAGTTCCATCAAAACAAGCACAAACAATTAAAACAGAGACAAATACAGAACAAACTACAGGATCTGCCCCTCCCCAGAAACTGCGCCATGAAGAAGCCTCCACCAAAGCATGACCGTTTGGCAAGCAGTCCCGTGTAGGAATGCACGGGCATGGAACCGATGGCGAAGACATACCCTCTCGATCATCCAAATCCAAATGGCACGCCTCAGCGAAGGTTTTGTGCTCTGAACCTCATCTGAGGCAGATCCAAGAAGAGTGCTAGAATCGCAGCCCCTCAACATGCTAACTCATCCAAATATAATTCTAAAGCAGAAGCGGTAGCGGACACAACACAAAAAAATCCCCACGTTATCAATCAAAAAAACATAAACTCATGGTCCACACCATGTACGAATGCTACAAGAAATAGTATACATGGGGGTTGTTTGTCTCAAAAGACATGAAAAAAAATCCAAAATGTATTTCATATATTACAAAAATATATGGAAGGTGTCCTCAAGGAATTTAAAATAGTCTAAAAAATAAATTTTTAAAGAGATAACACCATAAAAACTACAATATAGATTTTCACTCTCTAGTGTAAGTAACACTCAAAATTATTACCCAGATCAAAGTTAGGATTGAGACTTATTTTTATAACATCCATTTACCATAAGAAACCTATGAATATGATTGATATGGATACACAAATTAGTGGTACCCATCTATCAAAAAGATCCTTTAATCTTCCCATACATCACACACTAGAATCAAACTACCAGATTCCTCTTTATTAATGCAAGGACAAATAGTTGAGAATATTTCTTCCATCCATCATCTCCTTCCAGTTCCCACATATTAATAAAAATATCAATCTCAATGACACCATTCGGTGTCAATGAACCACTTTTTATAAGTTACATTTCCATAATTTCCTCATTGGAGATAGAATTATAAATCAACTCCACATAGGTTGCGTTTTAATCATTACCTCTAAATGCACAATGCTAGTGAAATTTTCAACATAGTCAACATTGAATAATGAATGTGTTGATCTATGAATAATTTGAACTCTTTTTCAAATATCAATTACTCCAGATAAAACCATTGGAATATGTAAACCTTGAAGTATACACAAGATAAAACATAAAAATTTTCATTATAGACAGGTAAAATCCACCAATCGAATCCAAACCCTTTAAACAATGGAGTTGTGTACCTCACCCTAGAAATATAGGGAGTTCCTAGTAACATGAAGATATAATGAAGATTATCTACACACTATATGATCTTTTGAGATCCTTGATCACCACTAAAATATTTTAGATTCCAATTCGGGAAACATTCACACGTAAACCATGAGATGAGAATACCATGGCACTACCACTCCATAAAAAGTCTGGGCAGAGTCAAAGACTAGGAAGACCATATATAGACCACTAGAATAACTACCAGTATCATTCCTATTTGACCTCTACATTTATTTCTTGGGTCACATTATAAAGAATTTCCAAAACATAATATTTAATAAAACCACACAAAATCCTAATATAGTGAACATAAAATCATAAGGCAAAAAGATCAATATTATAAAAAAACATTAAAAGGATCAAAATTAATCCTTCCTTGCATTTTAAAACATCAAACGGGTTCATAAAAATCCATAAAAAACTTATTCCCAATAATATAAGAAACCCAATTATTTAAACCCAATTTTCACTTAAAACCAGACACCTAATAACCATTTCATGAATTTCACATTACATAGAAACCAAGAAATTAATTCCTTAAAAATAATAACATCCCAAAATTATTTCACCCACTTAAATCATTTTTGATAAATATAAGAAACTCTTAATTAGTCATTAACAATTAACAACCATCAAAAGATATGTTTAAATCACATGAGTTAAAAAAACTACCTTTCTCTATTTCTCATAGTTTGGCCACATGGTTTTTCAAAAAATATTCCAATTAGGAGGGTTCCCAAAAAAGGATACGAAATGGTATTTCATGTCATTTTCATGGTTTTATAGAACATGAAACATGATGGAGTTCTCCTATTTGGCCTCTATATTCACCTTGAATCTAGTAATTTCCAAAAAAAACTATTTGGATCTAATTAAAACTCAAAGTACCAGCAAACAATATTTATATATCTCATCAATTATAACTGCAAATCCTAAATTAATTACATAATTCATGAAAACTCTAGGAAATATTATATTTATCATGATGAAGAGCTAGAAAAAAACTCCTCTACACCAAACACGTGATCTTTTATGGCCCTATCTTAACTCTACCATTGAACCCCAAAATTGAAATAGGGATCTAAAACCATTTTATAATAAACATTCTCTAGTAAAACTAACCCATTACCTAAACTTCTACACCATAAGGCCCGATGATGAATTCAAATTTCCCTAAGATAGTAACTAGTTCCATAGTATAAAAAGTGATAATGTGGGAATTATTTCACCCTCAAGAAAGAAAATTAAATAAAGGGTTCCATATAGGAACCTAACAAGAAATATCTAAAACATAGAGATCCATACCAATAAATAGAAAAAAAATAAACATGAGATATCAAATCATGAAATAAATATGAATGATAACCAAAATCTATTACCAAAAAAATTTCTATTTAAATAAAAAAAATATACGATTTTACAAGAATTAAATATAAAAAAATATAGGTGGCCCATGAGTCCAACACACATTAGAAATAAAATTTGTCCAAAAAACCCAACTGGAAAACCCCACTATCACTATATGACTCTCAATTCACCACCATAATTAATATCAATTTATTCCATAAGGTTAAATGAAGACTATTAAAACACATTGGAAAATACTTTGAAAGGGACTTCTAAAAAACATGAATAAAATATACCCACTAATGTGAGTATATAGGGTGTGATCTGATGCCTAGTAGGATACCACCAATATTCCATTTCATTCAATTTTTTAAAGAATCTATGAATTCTAGTTTTAAAATAAACATGAGAAAATAGATTTTTATTTTCTATAATCAGTATGGAAAAAAATTATTTTTTAAAACACAATATTTTTAAAACATGTATAAAAGATGACTTGTCAAGGTATTTTCATTTCAAAATCTAATCATTCCAACTTAAATAATGTTAAACTTAATGTAAATAAGTTAAAATTTCCCTTTCATTCATTTTTAAAAATAAAATTTTAAAATAATTTATCAAATGGATTAAAATCTGTTCAATTTTCTCAATAAAGTCATATAATTTGTAAAACATCTACCAAGTTTTTCATAAAAAAACAATGCACACCCCATGGGTATAAATATGAAATAATGTTATACCATAATATAATTTAAATCCTAGGGATTTTATAATGGCAAAATGAAATTAGGCATGTAAATCCGTATAACATCAATCCTCAGTCCCAAATAAACACTACATCAATGTTGTCCCAAATAAAGAGGTAGGAAACTCACATGAAAATAACCCAAAAGGAACATATTTTATTTTACATATCATGAGACAATACATTATGAAATAATAGTAAAATACATTATGTGAATAGGTATAACTAACATTTGGTAGGGTAGTGGTCATATAACTCATCACCTGAATCACTTTCAATTATCCACATTAGTGACACATCCCCATTAATAGCCATAACACTCAACTTTAGGAAACAAGAATGTGTGTAACTCTAATATAAAAATGCATCATCCCTCATCTTACCAAATATTAGCCTAGGGTTCCTCGTTTAATAACTAAAGGATGTGGTCCACTATCAAGCCAACATCAATCACATGACATACACATATACTAAGGAAAATATAAAATACCAATCATATACACCAACCTCCAACACACCCATTTAATAAGATACCCAACAAATAATAACATTAAAAATAATGAATCTCAATTAATATATCCAATGGAGATGGATCTGCATTCTCATGGTTCCCTCCCCCATCTCGCATGCTCTGCTTTCTCCTGATTCTCCCCTCTCACTTGCTAGATGCGTGCTTGCGGTCTCTAGGGTTTCCTCTAGAAATACCCATTAGCTCAGGTTTTCATCTCCTTGTTTCGCCTCCCTCAGCCTTCTTTTTCTCCTCAGGATGGATTTTTCCAGGGTACTTCCACATGTTCTCTCTCACAGTTTTACCACTTCTGGTCCCGTTCTTCGATTTCTCTCCAATAAAGGCGCTATGGTTTCTTCCCCAGCCACCTCAACCTTGCTCTGACCTCACGTTCCATTGCTCCTCTCCAGGTCAGATCTATAGCGGTAGATACTTATAGGTTTTGGGCTAAATGGTTCTGCGGCCATGGTTATCCTCAGCATATCCATTCCTATCTTTTTGGGTTTCGGCCCCCAGCTTTCTCTTTATTTTGCTTTTAGGGTTTCATCCCCAGTACCGTTTTTCCTGGTTTCTTCTTTAGCAGTCTAAAGGTTTTCCCATAAGTGTTTTCGGCGTCTCTTTGGATCTTGTTTGGTTTTTCAGATCCCTTACATCAGTGATAGGTTTTGATGCTTGTACGGTAATGGTTCCATTTCTTGGTTGGTTCTGTTCGTGTTTTTGCATTTTATGTGCTACGACAGCCTTAGTCGATCTGCAGCATGTGATGTTTGGATGGCGGCAACGATGGAGTCGATAGGATGAAGAAGATGGAAATGGTGATTTTCAATGGTTTTTAGTTTTTCTGGTGACGGTGATGATGCTTTACAATATCTTCATCTAACTTGGTTTGGTTTGACGGAGTTAAAGATGGCTGTTCAGTTCCGATTACCGGTGTGGTTGTTTGCGGTTGTCGGCGTGATGAGGACACATATGTAATGATGTTTTAAGGGGACCTGTTGATGGAGACTATGGCATGATGGTCGATGGTCTTGATTTTTCTAACAGTGGCGAATCGTGGCTCAGAACTCATGGCCTAAGTTGATTGGTCTTACCGGATCAAATTAATCTCATTTTGAATTTAGTTTGGCATTGGGTGTTCTGAATTTTAGTATTTGGGGTGTTTGTTTTGGATTTATGGAATGTGTGGTTCACACTTGTCCTCAAAGTGGTTTTTTATAAAATTCAAAAAAAATTGATTGTAGACAATTAATATATCCAATCAATATATATAAAAATAATAATATATTTTCACTAGGATCATCTAGTGTGTAACCATCAATTAATAAAATTCAAATTCCACACAATATGTTAATCATGCCTTTTCCTTGAAAAAAAACCACCCCTTTGAAAATCCATTATTTAAAACAACTTTGAAAATAATTATAAAACCAAGGGAACACACTAAAACACTAAATCAAAATATCAATAAATCCAAGGAAATCACTACAAATTCCCATAAATCAATACATCCCAATTTTAAAATAAATAAAACACATTAAAATAATGAAAAAACCCACAAACCCAAAATTTCATGGATAACCTTTGACAACAAAAAACTAAAAAACATTTACGTATTTACTTTAGATAAAAATTATATTTTAAACATCAAATATTTAAGTAAATATTTAACAAAATTAATGACATGGAAACACATGTCAACCAGTGTAACCATGTCACCTTTGACTAAAACCCCAAAATTAGGTCTCAATAGAGGTCTCACAAACCTAATTAATCAAAACCCTTGAAAGTTAGACAACCCATGACATAGAAGTTAGACAACATTTCCAAAATAGTAATAAAAGATAGGATAAATTACAAGAAACCAAAAAGATAAACAAGGAGAATCCCTTTAATTTAAATTAGAGTAAAGAATCACTAAGAAAGCTCTGTCCACATTGTAAGTGGAATATAGAAGTAGGGAGGTTATTATATAGAAGGTATATAGTGGGGGAATTGTTTAGTAGAAAACCCAAATAAAATAAGGTTACAGAAAAAAAAAATCTCATACAGTGGCAAGTCACACCAATTTTACTCAAATGGATTACTAAACAATGTTATGACCATGAAATCAACACTATTAGTTGCTTTAGAGGTCACATAGATTCTATTATAGGGTTTCTCAAATTGTTCACTAGACATTGCAGACTTGGAAAAGAACAAAAATATCAAAATTTCACCATAAGACACATCAAACCCATTGGAGAAATAAAACATAAAACATAAATAATAAAGTTATATTTTGGGGTGTAACAACCTAACACCAACAATTTTGGTGAACCTAACACTTGTTTCCCTAGATATATAGGGAAATCATCGAACAATCCCTGATATTGACTTTGTATTCATGTTGTTAATTTTAAAGTATCATAATGAAATTAATTAAATATTTTTATAAGTCCCATGTGAATTTATAATTATTGAAATTTGGTCATGGTGTCATGATATAATATAGAATTATATATAATCTATCTTGATTGAATTTAAATTTCTTTTAGGGGATTAAATTGAGATAGATATTGATGTTTTTTGAAAAATATTTATTGATGTATAGAAACAAGGGACCGAATTCAAATTAAACATTTAAAATCCTCGCCATGCCCCACAATGAAGAAATTGGGAATATGAATCCCTTGAACTAGAGAAATTTGACTGGAGTTAGATACAATATTTTCTATTATAAACATCATTTTCCTCTCTTCTAAAGGATGGTGTTTTAATTGAGGTTTTGTACTAGTAAAAAAATTTCTTTCCCTTGGCATAGGGATCCTATAGCTCACCTATTTTTCACCTCTATAGTTACATTGATAATCCCATGTGTGTGGTCAGTTGGTAAATCTAGATGCATTTTCATAATTTTTATTCTTGTATTTCTTTAGGGTTTTCCAGTCTTGTGGATTTTTTTTCATGTTAGATCATACAATTGTTCTCTTATTTCCTTGAATGTTCTTCTTATGAATTAATAAAAGGTTTTTATATAATGGTGTTATTGTAATGGAGTAGGATCAATGTGGGGAGAATCACATTAAGTATTTTTATTCCTCATTTACATGTTTTTCCTCCATTTCTCATCTTTATTTCCTTCTTCAGCCATCTATTCTTCCTTTATTACTCAAACTCATTATGAGCTATAAGTTTTAGTTTCTACATGACGTTATTATATAATAATGACATACCAATGTGTTTTCCTCAAATATATTTATATGCATATTATATTGGGGATCATTTTTTTCATCGTAGATAAGTGATTGTTATATGTTGACATTGGTTAAAGAATACAATATTGTGTGTGTCAGGAGATGTGTTCCTGGGTAGTCCCTCTTTATATCCCAAGGATATATATGGAATATAATTTTAAAACATAGGTATCTAATATAAAATATAAAAAACGTTAAATAATTTTGTAAACAATGGAAAATATTCAACCTTACATGAATATATCCAATATTTTATTGAATTTCCATTTGTGGGTGATTATAAAAAATGATTATAAAAAACATGAATCGATGAATTATGGAAAACCAAATTCCAAATTCATGAATAGAAATTTATAGCAGCACCTTATCGGAAATTTATGAAATATGAAATTAAATTTAATAAATCGAATCTAATTCTAGACATCATAATCAAAATCAACATAGATTAACATCAATCGGTAAAAAAGTGATAGAGAAAGAAAGAAAAGTGGACACCATGATTTTTATTTGATTATAAAAATTATCCTACATATACAGCATAGGTGAAATAGATTTCACTATGAATAAACATTACAGTTCAATGATTCAAGATGAGATAAACATAAATAAGGGAAAGTAATGCCACACGTGGATGCAATAAAAGGCTTGGCTCTTTCAACCCTAGAACCCGTGATGAAACTGAGCTAATGATGTGGCTTGTACATCAATATAAGGTATCATGAAGGAAATGAAAAAGTGGACCGAAACCCCCTTATTGGGTTTAGTCCTATATGTGTAGTCAAAGACACTAAAAGATATAGATGATGGTTTCCACCATCATCATGAGAATTAATCATATTAAATGTCATCACCTTGTTATAAGAATGACAAAGGATAATTAGAAACTAATTAGATTTAAGAATGAAGTACTGAGGATGGAATCCTTTTATACTCCATCACTATCGTTGCTTTTATAGAGGGCTTCGAAGGCATGTGATCTTCAATGTTTTCTAGAAGGAATGGATCCTCCTTCCTTAAATGAATCCAGAAACCCAAAAAACTAGAAAATATCCACCTCGAAGCCAACTTTTCTTTAAAAATGGGGTTGTGATCTAGGGTTTAACTCATTCCTTTAATGATAGTGAAGGGATTTAATAAGCCATATGAATCCAAAAAACTAATTTATATGGTGAATCAAATCCCTTGAGGGCTTTAATAGATGAGTTTGGTGAAACAAATTTGATGGATGTGTGGACTGCGAAGAGGCATCAAAACATGGAATCTTTCCTATGGCTCAAATTAGCCCTATGAAATAACCAAGATACTGTATTTATAGTCAATCATTAATAATGCATAAAAAATACTATTTAATTTTTTTTAATAAAGGCGTATAAAATTCATAGTATGGCATGAATACTTAGTGCTACTAGTCAGTCCCCGACTAACAAGAGACATGCCTTGGGTGAAAAAATTGACTAACAACTGGTAGGTCTAGGGATTTGTTGGGTCATGTTATAAAAGGTGAAAAAATATATTATGCTTTAATTAAATTTTATTTTTTTAATTTTTATTCATAAAAGAATGATTTTTCAATATATCAATTTATAATGTTTTTATTGGATTTTTCATATAAAACATAAAACTTAACAAATGTTAAGTATTTTTCTACTAATATTTTTATTATAACACTAACTATTTTTTTAATATTTTTTTTCTAATTTGTGAATTATATTCCATAATTTTTTTATTTAATTTTAATTTTATAGGTTTCATTATATTCTTTAATATCATAAAATATTTTTTAATTTATGGTTATTGAAATCATAAAATTAATTAATATAATTTATTGGTAGATTTAATATTTAATTATAATTTATTGCTTTAATTAGATATTTTGGTGAACATGTGTATTTTTTCATAATAAAAGAAATATTTTATGAATCGATGAATTTATAAATAATTATACTTTTAAAAAAAATATCATTTTCCATTATATAAAGGCATACAACATCATGAATTTTACCAGTTTTAAACAAACAAAATAATGAATTTATGAACAAATTTTCTAAAAAAATAATAATGCACTTTTAGGAAATAAACGCTTTTTTATTTATTTGCTATTGAAAATATATTATGAATATATCAAATTTAAGAGATGAAACATTATTTAAAAAAATTTAAAAAAAAATTAAATAAGATTGATTAAAAATTAAATTATTTAATAATTATTTTTTTATCGATATTATGTAAAAAATTCTACTATATATTTTTGAATCAAATTATAAAAACTCTATCATACATACCTAATTTAATTTTTAGTCAAAATAATTATTACCACCAAGTTTACATACATATTTGAAATATTTTTATTTAAAAAGTTTACTTTTAAACACTTAAAATCATAATTTCATAAAAAAAATTAAAATAGTAGTGTAAATATTTTTAATTGAATATCAACAATAAAATACATTTTCAAATTTAGATTACTATACTTTCTTATAAAATTACTGATAAAACATAGAATATGTGTTACGTGCATATTTTTGTTTATAATATTGATTTTTTTGTATATTTGATGTTGTGTTCTGAAATTCTAAATATTAATTTTCTATGATGACATTATTTACTTATTTTTTTATGATAATTATAACTTTGAATTTATAGATATTTGTGGTCTTTATAAAAATATTTATTTATAATTGATTATATTATTAAATCAATTATCATAACATACTAATGTTTTTTATTTTTCTATGGATATCATATTCTATATTATTTATATTATAAATTTAATGTAAAATTAGGTTTTTTGTTTCTAATTTTAATGAAAATAATGAATCATTAATTTTTTTTTAGTTTTATTGAATTATACTTTATAATTTTTTTGAATAAAATTCATATAAACATTTTTTTTATTTTTAATTTAAATTATCATATACTAATTTTATATCAAATTAATTAAAATTCATATAAAATTTTATGATTTTTTGAATTTGGAATTGCTATATTCCAATTATATATTGATTATAGTATAATTTTTATTTTAAATTATTTCTATATAGATTCCATTATCTATACTAAGAGGTATACCTCCATGTACACATGTCTCCATTTCTGATCTCCCTAAACATGTGTCACCATCTTGGTTCTCCGCTTCATGCTTCTTACATTCCCCTACCTATGTGAATCAGTGAACCTCCCCATCTCGTCGCCTCTATAAATCCCACCCTCAACTACACGACCCTACCTCTACTCCCATACCTTCCATCATGCTCTATATTATATCTACCCTTTGATTCTTCTTACCATAGAATCCACTCCCCTCATGATTCTCTATACCATAAGATTCACACCACCCCCCCCCCAAATTCCAACATTTTCCTTTTACAGTTTATTCTATCCTCGCCATCCTACCAATGAACCAAATCCATCATCTTCCTCCCCTTGATGTAACCTATTCCATTGGCTCAATCAAAATCTGTATCCTTGTGGCATATGTTATTTATTCAGAAACTTATTCTAAATAAATTAATAAATTTTTTCCCTCTTAAACAATCTTATATTTTTTTGGTTTCTCTTTTTTTCTATGGAATGGTTTTCCATTCAACCGTATTAGTTATAATAAAACTAAACCATTCCAATCTATAGAAATTACACTCTTATTATTAATCTTCTTGTTTATCTACAATACCTAATCATATATAATCATTACCTTGGGCATCTCGATGAACTATTTCCTCTATTTTAAATTAATTTTATGCACCTTATTTCAATCCTCATGCCTAACTCATTACGATTATAACATCTATTATCAAAGAAAATCAATTTTTCAAATTTTGATAGTGGAGGCCATCTCTAGTGGAGGCCATATGTTTCTTATAAGTATAGAACCTCTGGTAATTATCAACCTCATTTTGTAGTTTAATGTGATGTTCCATATTTCATTTTTTTCTATGTATTTTATTTCATATTATCATTTTATTAAAATATCATATACCTCCATTAATTATAATAATTGACCCAAATGTGTTCAATCATATAATTTTGGAAAATTGATTACAATAAAAATCATCTCATTGAATTGAGTGATATGTATATGAGGTCGAATTCATTTTAGACATTGAAATGTTATTCTCCTATTTAAATCAATTATGTACTATGATATTTATTTTTTATCAATTTTTTTTATTTTCCCACTTAATTCCATTTTATGTAAGAATGTTTTTGAGAATATCAATCTAGAGACCCTAAATCATGGAATCCTTATATTTTATGTAAAAATTCAATTTCTTCTTCATTTCAGACATCTCTTATAACTGATATTGGGGTGTTATTATAGATATTTGTATCAATTAATTTTTTTAATAAACACTTTTTACTATAGATATACCTTTATATCCTCATATATAGATCTTATTATGATTAATGTTTCTTGTTGATATTATTATAAATCATAACATCCATAAGGTATTTTCATTTGTTAATCACTGGTGTTTAGTATTATTCATATTTTATAGTTCCTTATTTACCCTATTTTAATTTTAATATTTTTATAGGTTCGACTATTTATCCTTATATGTTATTTCATGTTGTATTTTTATTATTCATAAATCACATAATACTATTTTCAACCGTTCATACAAATTCAGCTTTGATAAATTATGGTTTTATGTTTTATATTTTTATATAATTCAAATTTCATTAACTAATTACATTTTCCTATTTATAGTTTTCTATTCTAATTATATTTGATTAAAAATAAATCTTTTTTATAGTCCATATCTCATGTATTAGTTTTCCTTTAATTTTATCCCTTCTCATTTTTAATTTATGTACACTTTTTTTGACCACTTCATTATTTACAATAGTTTTATTCTTAAAAAATTTGTTTTACCAATTCTATTAATTTAATGTACTAACATTTTAATAATGAAACCATATATTATTTGTGTATGATAAAATATAATGAAAATTATATATTGAAAATAATTCAACTACAAATATTTCTTTAATGATTCATGACAACATTAGGGAATATCAATGTCGAAAAAAAAACTAATTAGACAGTTTTGTAAATATTTAGTTATATATTTTTAATTATTTTTAAATTTATAATTATCATATCATTTAAAGATATAAATTTAAAAATATTGAAAACTTTTTTAGGTATTTGTAACTTTTTAACTATGCAAAACAACATTTAAAACATTATCCATGTAGTTACAACTTCATACATAGATATATACTGAATAGTTTAAATAAAATTCCATTATCAATTTTACACATTCATGGTTTTTTTAGTTACTTTGAATTCCATTTTAAGAAGCTTATTTAATATTATTTAAGTGTAACCAAGTAATTAATTGTCTTATTACCTGACTTGGATAAATTATTTTACTTTGAATATCAAAATATAAAAAATTGATATAATAATTAATGAACATAATAGAAAAATGTGTACATATTATAACACATTCATTTTTAATTAATATAATTTATTTCATTATAATTTATTTTCATATATTTTTTGGTTCCACTAAACCTCCCACATCCAATTTCTATAAAGTTCACGAAAATAATAATGAAAAATCTAATTTAGTCATTATAGAAGTTAGGCTTATAATTTCTATGATTGTCATTCTTTTATATACTTATAATTTTCATATCATTAATTATTCATTTTTATAGTATATTAAAAAAATAGCTAGATTCATATCATGAATCAGAATTTAGTTTTTTTCTAGATATCATTTAAAATAAGGTTCCAAAAGAGTACTTGAAATGTAATTTCACATCAATTATATGGGAACGTAATGGGAAAACTTATATAATGAAAAGAATAAGAAGGAATGATTATAAATAAATAGGGGGAAGAATAATTTTTTCTGTTACAGATTATTAAGTTTCATTGAATTGAAGCATAATCAGGAGGCACCATAAAAAATTATAAAGATAGATTCCTAAATAAACCATATTTTATTATTTTCAATCACTATATATTGTTATTTATTTTATAACGACATTTATTTAATTTTATTAATTTACATGTTTGTGTTATAATTTGATAAATATGGATATGAAGCTAATTGTGTTAGTAAACAATGATATTTTCTACATTATTTATATATTTTTATTATATTTTGTAAAATAGTTTCATTTGGAGATCATTTCATGTATTAGTTTTTTACATTTGGTTGAAACAATAAAAAATAATTATACCTTTTATTATTTTATTTCAAATTAATTTTCTTGATTTCAATTCTTTTATCTTGTCATGAATCTATTTTTTGTGTAATACTTTGGTATATTTTAAATAATATTTTCTAATCAAGGCATTGAGTCAGTATAGGATGGCAGGTTAGAAGATCCTTAGTGTATATATATTAGAAATATTTAATATACTATATCACACCCTATAATTTCCTCAAAAATATGGCAATAACTCTTAGATCAAGTAAAGGGTGGGAAATATATGATTTCAATTAATTCCATAACATGGGATTTACCCTAGGCATGATATAAGGATAGTGGGGATTTGGATTTCCGTTGTAGGTAGCTATTGGTGTGTGTGTTAATTTAATTAATTAAGTTATTTAATTAATTTATTCATTATCCCAACATCCTAATCCTCTCTATAAATACATCCTGATGATCCTTTTAAAGTGTTAAACATGTAACCTTGGGAATATTAGTGGGAGAGGAGGGGAAACATGTCATCATTGGTGGATCAATGATCGACAATGAATAGATTGATGTGGACTATGAGATGATCAATATATACTGTTATATTCTCAACATCATCACTTGAAGATGAATTCTTCACCAATAATTGATCCAAACTCAAGGTGGGGTTTTTTATTCATTATATTCCTATTTTTTATCCAACATCAAATGTGAGTCAATCCTGCTAACAAGTTTGATTCACGGATTAGTGGTTGATGTGTGATTATTAAATTAGCTTTCTTGTTTTGGAATTCACAAAAACTATTGATTATTATAGGTTATTAAATCATTTTTATAAAGGTAATTAATTTATTATAAACCAAAAAACAATCGAGGTTGGTTCCTCTTAGGGTTTTCTTGCATTTCTACCACCATTCTTCACAATTTCATCTCCAACATTTCCTTTGCCTAATGGTTTGATAAATACCAAGTAGGTGATCATTATGTAACCATCTTTTGCAAAAAATGATCAACACCATAGGTTTAGGATTGGGATTTATAGAATGAATGTGGTTCAGTGATTATCATGGGTGATCAAGGTTCATATTGGAGACCCTTAGTTTATGGGTTCGGTGTTCGGTAGTGTGACCCGATAGAGGAGTTATATGGGTAGATTGGATGGCTGAAATTTGGCCCCTAAAAATAAATCATGCATGATAAAATATATATTAAGGATGAACATGTGTGATTGATCATGAATCTGGTGGTAGTTCTATCATGAGAGAATGAAATATGATGTTTCATGATTTTTATAAAAATCCCAACTACATTGCATGTAGACTGGAAGCAAACATGACTTGTAGTCCCCTTTGAGTGGTAGTTAGGGTTTACACATGGTGATAAATACTACGAAACATTTATCCCTTATCCAGTAAGCTCATCATGTACAATGAGTTAACACCCATGAATCTATCTATTGTTATGCACCATTTAACCCTGGGAAGATTTCTCAGTGTATAAATGAAATACATTCTTAAGATCCATGATGGCCCCACTAACCATGTACAGTAGGGAACACACCATGTAAATCATAAGGAACATATGCATGGGAATAAGATATACCTCAAGTTTTTGAAATTCCCTTACATGTTGGGTGATATGGGGAACACACCATGTACTTAGAAAGGTACTCAAACACATGCAGTGTACATGATAATTACTTGAGTACAAGGGAATAGGTCATTGCACATGGGATGAAATAATGGAACATCATGCTTGAAACTGACCACTACACATAATTTACCTCAAATGGACAGACTTTATATCATTAGGAGGACATTATTATGTGATATGGTTAGACACGGGAACTACTAAACTTAATGACATATGTCATGTACCTCATGGTACATTCCATGTATCTGTCTGTGCAAGTCGGAGTTATTGATGTTTCACCTTGTGTATCCCAATCAATACAAAAATATGGGCCCAAAAATAGCATATCATAAGTGTTCTTCCATGTGGGTTGTTATGGTAGCCTTTATAGTAGATTTTGAGATATGATGTGAGGTGCTTCAAGCATGAAAATTCTTCCATCAATTGTTGAACAATGACAATAATTTGGTTGGATCATCATATAAATTTCATGAACAGAAATCCCCAATAAAAATAGTTCTATCATCCCCCATATTCATAATAATGGTTGAGTGGAACCCCACTAACACACTAGGGAAAAGGTCCTCTATCTGCCGAGTGGTATACCCCGGCACACTATGGTACATGTCCTCTATCTACTGAGTAAAACCCCTTTAACACACCATAGTGTGGTTACCATATCTTATGAGTGGACCACCCCTAATTCCCCAAGGACCAGTTCTTATATCTACCATGTGGAACCCCCTTATTCACTAGGGTGTATGTCCTCTATCTATCGAGTGCCTCCCCGAGACACACCAGGGCCTAGATCTTATATCCACTGAGTGGTGCCCGACTTTCATAGTAGAGTGTGTGTACTCAAATAGAGATATTACCCACTAAGTATGTGGTTGTTAGTGGTGAGTAGAGGGTCCTCTAATGTAGTTTTATTAAACTAATATGTTAGGCTCTAGGCATCAGAGACGGGCCTTAAGAGTTGTAGGTGACTCGTTATTCTTAGCTAGGTTGTAGAGATGGAGATCCCATTTCTATCTTAATTTAGGTTTCTTATTGAGAATATATGGGTTATGTATTTTATAGTAATTATGTTTTTTATATCGTATACTAATTGATGCAACCTTCTAGTTCTTAGGTGATTCACACTCAAATTTACCCAAGAGAAGAAGGTAGAGCGGTCCTTGTAATCTAGCTTGGGTTGTTGAATCCTCAGAGACCTAAGAAGTAACCTATAGACACGCACATTCTAAGGACTGTTTTTGGATATGAAGTGGAAAAATTGGGTTGATTTTAGATGGGTTTAAAGGATCACTAACAGATTTAAGTTAATTTAAATTAAGGTAATGAGTTGATCCTAGGTTATCGCTTGGGGTGGATTGGATGAATTCCTTTTTTAATGATTTCAATTTCTTATATTTGAGATGGGTTCATTTAAGAAGATCAAACAAAATCATCACTTACTATTTTAATGCCTAAAAACCCTAATACTAATCACTTATACACTTTAAGGATCAAATATTTGATCACTCTAAGGTAAAGGTTCGTATTAGTACTTGAAATGTGTGGCCTTAAATTCAATAAGGATGAAGACGTTTAAAAATCATCAAATAAAAATCTCATTTAAAAGAAGTGATTATCCATTAATGGAGTGAGAAAAAACATCCAATCCAGACCCTTTATAATCCCTTGGATCAAACCATAAATGATTTATCCCTCTATTTATGACATGTCTTCAACAGAAGCGGAATGTAGACTTACGAGGGTGGAATTGAAGAAGTAAAAACAACAACAAAAATCGATCACTCCGCTATTGTGTGATAAATATAAAAAAGTATGGTGTGAATAAATTCACACAATGAAACAAAGGTATCAAAGTGATATGTATAAGAACAGAATAAGAGTAAATGAATAACTTTTATTAAGAAAATAAGGTTAATTAAACAACTTACATGAGAAAGAAATGCGGTTACAAACAGAAAGCGGCAGCATAACATTACAATGAAACCAAGCACCAAAGAAAAATATTCGATGATAATTCCCTTCACCACCAGATTTTTATATAGGAATATTAAGAGCCTTAGATACACCCCCAAACAATAAATTACATCTCCATTAATTGGGAGAGTTAAAATGAGGGTGAGAAAATCATGGGAATTTGACGTTTTGAAGTTGACCCGGAAATTCATCCAGATTCATCCACCGTTTTGACGTGTGAATTTTTTATTGAAGGATGCCAAATCCGGAGGGGTTGTAGAAGTAAAATGTGCTCATAAATCTGTCATATATGAGCTGTAAAAATTTCAGGAAATTTGGCGCATCCCTTTGGAAGTTATGGTCGAAATGGTGGGAATACTTTATGTGCATTCATATTGGGCCCACCATTTAAATCTCAACTTCAAATCCCTTTATCATCATGAAAACATCCGAATTAGCTCTAGAAACAGTTGAATAAAATGATCTCCATATTTTTATATTTATTCAGTAAAAATTTTTGCTTCATTGGGCTTGTTTGGGGGGACAAATTTTGTTTGATGGGCCTTAGGCCCATTATGCTTTCTCTAGAAAAGTTCTGCATTCATCCCCAAAAATCTCCATCTTCCATTGGGATTTATCCATCGATCCTAAAATAAAAATTGTTCCAAAAAAAGTGATAAATCATATCCCAAATTATCAAATTCAAAAAATTAATATAATTTTTTCCACAAAGAGATGAATGATTGGCCTCAAATTTTCATTTTAAACTTGAATTGCATTTAAGATGAGAAATGAAGTTCAATTTCTATAATGCACTAAAAATGATGTTTATAGACATCGGAAGACATTAATATTAATATATTAATAATGAATATTATCAAATTTCAGAGGCTAATCATACCCCCCAACTCGAGTTTTTCTAGTCCTGAGAAAAATATATTTCAAATATGAAATTCAAATTCCCTTTTCCAAAAACATTTTAATACACATTGCTCACCCAAAGACCTCATACCAAAAAAATTATGAAACCCATCAAAATCATTTAAAACAGGCTATGTCCATAAGCATATCCCAAGCCTAAGCCTATTCCTTTGTTCAAATTCATAGCCACATTTCATCCAATTTCAATTAAGCGCGATAAAGTGTTGTGCATCACAAAACACATGGGGCCCATTTTATTGTTCAAGGGGAAAAATGGAAGCTCTAGGTGGGAATCACATTAAACCTTAATATGAGTATCCTTTTTGTTTTTGATTTTTTTTGTTTGTTTTTTTTACCACAATATATATGAAAAGACTAACTCTGGGCAAGACAATTACAGAGTCACGATCCCCAAGTGTTGGACACCACACATATTGTCAATTCCATACTCTAAAATAGAGATATAAAGCCTAAATTTTTGAAAGAAAACTATGGAGTCATGATCCCCAAGTTATGGATGCCACGCATTTGGACAAAACATTGCTCTATGTGGTCATTATTATTTTTTCAAATTTTTTTGTTTTTATTTTGGTTTTTTTTGTTTTTTTTCTGGATACTCAAATTAAACTAAAAGTGACCCCAGAACCTTAATCTATAAGTAAAGGGTCCCAAGAACTCAAATTTACACCTAAGATCCAGTATACGTGCATTGTGTCATTTTTATTAAGAAGATGAAAATGTAACCTTTGAAAAATCACATCGGAAAACTGAACTTTCCAGAAACTATGTTCATGAACTTAAACTTGCATTAAAATCAGAATCAAGGCATGAAAAATTATTTGATATCCAATTTTATAGTTTTCAATGTGTGTTATCATGTTCAAGGTTAATGGAATTTTTCTTTCCATGCATGTTCTTATTAGGTAACCTATAGACACGCATATTCTAAGGAATCTTTTTGGCTATGAAGTGGCCAACTTGGGTTGATTTCAGATGGGTTTAAAGGATCACTAACAGATTTAAGTTATTTGAAATTAAGGTAATGAGTTGATCCTAGGTTATTGCTTGTGGTGGATTGGATTAATTCCTTTTTTAATGATTTCAATTTCTTATATTTGAGATGGGTTCATTTAAGAAGATAAAAAATCATCACTTACTAATTTAATGCCTACACACCCTAATACTAATCTCCTATACACTTGAAGGATCAAAGTTTTGGGTACTCCAAGGTAAAGTTTTGTATTATCACTTGAAATGTGTGACCTTAAATTCAATAAGGATGAAGAGGTTTAAAAATCATCAAATAAAAATCTCATTTAAAAGAAGTGATTAGCCATTAATGGAGTGAAAAATAACATCCAATCCAGTCCCTTGATACTCCCTTGGATCAACCCATAAAATAGTTATCCCTACATTGATTAAATGACTTCAACGGAAGTGGTAAGTAGACTTACGAGGGTGGAATTGAAGAAGTAAAAACAACAACAAAAATCGATCACTCCAATGTTGTGTGATAAATATCACAAAGTATGGTATGAATAAATTCACACAGTGAACCAACAGTATCAACGTGATAAGTATAAGAATAGAATAATATTAAATGAAGAACTTTTATTAAGAAACTAAGGTGAGTTAAACAACTTACATGAGAAAGAAATGCGATTACAAACACAAAGCGGCGGCATAACACTACAATGAAACCAAGAACCAAAGAAAAATATTTGATGATAATTCCCATCACCACCAACTCCTTATATAGGAATATTCAGAGCCTTATATACACCCTCAAATAATAAATTACATCTCCATTAATTGTAAGAGTTAAAAGGAGGGTGGTAAAATCATGGGAATTTGATGTTTTGAAGTTGACCCAGAAATTCATCTAGATTCATCCACCATTTTGACGTGTGAATTTGTTATTGAAGGATGCTGAATCCAGAGGGGATGTATAAGTAAAATATTCTCATAAATCTGTATTCTATGAGCTGTAAAAATTTCATAAAATTTGGCGCATCCTTTTGGAATTTATAGTCGAAATGGTAGAAAGATTTTATGTGTATTCATATCGGGCCCACCTTTTAAATCTCAACTTCAGATCCATTTATCATCATGAAAACTTCAGAATTATCTCTAGACACAGTTGGAGAAAATGATACCCATATTTTTATCTTTATTCAGTAAAAATTTTAGCTTTAGTGGGCTTGGTTTGTGGGCCCCACTTTTGTTTGATGCGCCTTAGGCCCATTATGCTTTCTCCAGAAAAATTCTGCATTCATCCCCAAAAATATCCATCTTCCATTGGGATTTATCCATCGACCCTAAAAGAAAAAATGTTCCAAAAAAAGTGATAAATTATATACCAAAATATCAAATTCAAGAAATTAATATAATTTTGTCCACAAAGAGATGAATGATTGGACCCAAATTTTCATTTTAAACTTGAATTGCATTTAAGATGAGAAATGAAGTTCAAAATCTATAATACACTAAAAGTATATTTATGAACTTTGGAACACATTAATATTAAGATATTAACAATGAATATTAGCCAATTTATGTGGCTAATCATGCCCC
Source organism: Viscum album (assembly GCA_963277665.1). Classification (NCBI taxonomy): domain Eukaryota; kingdom Viridiplantae; phylum Streptophyta; class Magnoliopsida; order Santalales; family Viscaceae; genus Viscum; species Viscum album. The sequence continues at coordinate 911,727,352 of OY728164.1, read as the reverse complement.
TCAACTTGAGTTTTTCTAGTCCCGAGCAAAATATATTTCAAATATGAAATTCAAATTCCCTTTTCCAAAAAAAATTTAATAAACATTTCTCACCTGAAGACCTCATACCAAAAAAAATTATGAAACCCATTAAAATCATTTATAACAAGCTAGTTCCATAAGCATATCCCAAGACCAATCCCATTCCTTTGTTCAAATTCATCGCCACATTTCATCTAATTTCAATTAAGTGTGATAAAGTGTTGTGCATCACAAAATACATGGGGCCCATTTTATTGTTCAAGGGGAAAAATAGAAGCACTATGTTGGAATCACATTAAACCTTAAGATGAGTATCCGATATTTTTTTTTGATATTTCTTTATTTTTTTTAACCATAATAGATATGAAAATATTAACTATGGGAAAGACAACTATGGAGTCATGATCCCCAAGTGTCGGATGCCACACATATTGTCAATTTCATACTCTATAATAGATATATAAAGCCTAACTCTGTGCAAGACAACTATGGAGTCATGATCCCCAAGTGTCAGACGCCATGCATTTGGACAAAACATTACTCTATTTGGTCATTATTTTTTTTTCAAATTTATTTTGTTTTTTTTATACTCAAATTAAACTAAAAGTGACCCTATAACCCTATTCTATAATGAAAGGGACCCAAGAACTCAAATTTACACCCAAGATCCAGTAGACGTGCATTGTGGCATTTTTATTAATAGGATAAACTTTGTAAAATCACATCGGACAACTGCACTTTCCAAGAACTATGATCATGAACTTAAACTTGCATTAAAATCAAAATCAAGGCATGAAAAATTATTTGATATACAATTTCATAGTTTTCAATGTGTTGTATCATGTTCAAGTTTAATCAAATTTTTATTTCCATGCATGTTCTTATTAAGTAACCTATAGACATGCACATTCTAAGGACTTTTTATGGCTATGAAGTGGCCAACTTGGGTTGATTTCATATAGGTTTAAAGGATCAATAACAGATTTAAGTTAATTCAAATTAAGGTAATGATTTTATCCTAGTTTATCGCTCTGGGTGGATTGGATGAATTCCTTTTTTAATGATTTTAATTTCTTATATTTGAGATGGGTTCATTTAAGAAGATCAAAAAAAATCAGCACTTACTGTTTTAATGCCTACATACCCTAATACTAATCACCTATACACTTTAAGGATAAAATTTGTGAGTACTCCAAGGTAAAGGTTCGTATTAGCACTTGAAATGTGTGACCTTAAATTCAATAAGGATGAAGAGGTTTAAAAATCATCAAATAAAAATCTCATTTAAAAGAAGTGATTAGCCATTAATGGAGTGAGAAATAACATAAAATATATCCTATTTCTACTCCCTTGGATCAAACCATAAAATAGTTATCCCACCATTTATTACATTTATTCAACGGAAGCGGGAAGTAGACTTATGAGGGTGGAATTGAAGAAGTAAAAACAACAACAAAAATTGATCACTCAACTGTTGTGTGATAAATATCACAAAGTATGCCTGAATAAATTCACACCATGAACCAATGGTATCAATATAATATATAGAATAATATAATAAGAGTAAATGAAGAACTTTTATTAAAAAACTAAGGTGAATTAAACAACTTACATGAGAAAGAAATGCGATTACAAACACAAAGCGGCAGCATAACACTACAATGAAAGCAAGCACCAAAGAAAAATATTCAATGATAATTCCCTTCACCAACAGATTCTTATATATACATATTAAGAGACTTAGATACACCCCCCAACAATAAATTACATATCCATTAATTGGGAGAGTTAAAAGGAGGGTGATAAAATCAAGGAAATTTGATGTTTTGAAGTTGACCCGGAAATTCATCTAGATTCATCCACCGTTTTAACGTGTGAATTTGTTATTTAATGAGGCCGAATACATAAGGGAAGTAGAATTAAAATATTATCATAAATCTGTCCTATATGAGATGTAAAAATTTCAGGAACTTTGGCACAGCAGTTTGGAAGTTATGGTCTAAATGGTGGGAAGACTTTATGTGCATTCATATCGGGCCCACCATTTAAATCTCAACTTCAGATCCCTTTATTATCATGAAAAATTCAGAATTATCTCTAGAAAAAGTTGAATAAAATGATACCCATATTTTTATCTTTCTTCAATAAAAATTTGAGCTTCATTGGGCTTGGTTTGTGGGCCCCACTTTTGTTTGATGGGCCTTAGGCCCATTATGCTTTCTCCAGAAAAGTTCTGCATTCATACCAAAAAATCTCCATCTTCCATTGTAATTTATCCATCAATCCTATAATAAAAAATGTTCCAAACAAAGTGATAAATCATATCCCAAAATATCAAATTCAAAAAATTAATATAATTTTGTCCACAAAGAGATGAATGATTGGGCCCAAATTTGCGTTTTAAACTTGAATTGCATTTAAGATGAGAAATGAAGTTCAATTTCTATAATGTACTAAAAATTATGTTTATGGACTTTGGAAAACATTAATATTAAGATATTAAAAAATAATATTAGCCAATTTCAGCGGCTAATCATTCCCCTAACTTGAGTTTTTCTAGTTCCGAGCAAAATATATTTCGAATATGAAATTCAAATTCCCTTTTCCAAAAACATTTTAATACACATTGTTCACCCAAATACCTCATACCAAAAAAATTATGAAACCCATCAAAATCATTTAAAACAAGCTAGTTCCATAAGCATATCCCAAGCCAAAGCCTATTCCTTTGTTCAAATTCATCGACACATTTCATCCAATTTCAATTAAGCATGATAAAGTGTTGTGCATCACAAAAGACATGGGGACCATTTTATTGTTCAAGGGGAAAAAATGGAAGCTCTAGCTAGGAATCGCATTAAACCTTAAGATGAGTATCCATTTTTTTGATTTTTTTTGTTTTTTTTATTTGTTTAACCACAATAGATATGAAAAGACTAACTCTGGGAAAGAAAACTATGGAGTCACGGTCCCCAAGTGTCAGACGCCACACATATTGTCAATTACATACTCTAAAATAGATATATAAAGCCTAAATATGTGCAAGACAACTATAGAGTCATGATACCCAAGTTTCTAATGCCACGCATTTAGACAAAACATTGCTCTAAGTGGTCTTTTTTTCAAAAAAAAAATTATACTCAAATTAAACTAAATGTGACACCAAAACCCTATGCTATAATGAAAGGGAACCAAGAACTCAAATTTACACCCAAGATCTAGTAGACTTGCATTGTGGAATTTTTATTAAGAGGATGCAAATGTAAACTTTGAAAAATCACATCGGACAACCACACTTTCCAAAAACTATGCTCATGAAATTAAACTTGCATTAAAATCAGAATCAAGGCATGCAAAATTATTTGATATCCAATTTCAGAGTTTTCAATGTGTGTTATCATGTTCAAGGTTAATGGAATTTTTCTTTCCATGCATGTTCTTATTAAAAAAATCATTTTTTATTTCATCTCCCCCCAACATAGAATAACATTGTCCCCATTTTTTAAAGAAAACTTAGAAGGGGGTATGGAAGAGGTGTTCAAAGAAGAAATTTAAAATGACAATAATTGAATTACTTCACTTGGTGGTTGATGATGAAAGCGTGTTCCACAATCTCCCTTCAGTCCCAGTTTTGATTCCTCGCGGCTTCGCCGGTTGTGACGGGGTTTGACCCACGACCTATGACGTGTCCCTTTTTTTAATTATTTTTTTTATTTTATCCTAAAAACACATAAAAATAAATTGATGATACATTGTATTATTTTTAAATTTCAGGGTAAGGTATTACTCAAGGATCACACCGCGTGAAATGGATGAATATGGTGATCCCCTTTCATACTCATCCATACTCATAATATAAGACCAGGTCAACAGTCTATTTTTTATTTTTTTATTTTTAAAATATAAAAATGATTTATTAATCCTATTTGAAAAATAAATATCATTCCAAAAATATTTGAAACATGAAAACCATAGGTTTCCTCCCATGCAGCGCTTTTGTTTAACGTCGTTAGCTTGACTTGAACACTTCATTATTTATGTTTTTTCCTCATCGAAGGATGGTTCACACAAGTCTTACTCAACTTTTTGTTTTTGGAATAGTTCAATTAATTGTTTGACTCTATGACCATTAACTTTAATTTTTTTACCATTGGTGGGATATTTAATTTCTACAGCCCCATGGGGGTATACCTTATGCACTATGTATGGACCTAACCATCTGGATCTCAACTTTCCTGGGTGTAAATGAAGTGTAGAACTATACAAAATAATAGGTTTACCCGATACAATCTGTTTGGCTTTAAGATTTAGAGATTGGTAGGCTTGTACTTTAACTTTATTGATCCTTGAATTTTCATAAGCCTCCATCCTAAGTTTCTCAAGTTCATTGAGATCTAGTTTCCTTTTTTTCGGCCAATGAGAGGTCATAATTAATTTTATTAATTTCCCAAAAGGCTTTATGTTTAATCTCCACTGGAAAATGACATGCTTTACCATAAACCATCCTATATGGGGACATTCCTAAAATGGTTTTATATGCAGTTCGATAGGCCCAAAGAGCATCTAAGAGCTTGCCCGACCAATCTTTCCTAGATGGATTAACTATTTTCTCAGGAATTTGTTTGATTTCTCAATTGGCTAACTCAGCTTGACCATTGGTCTATGGGTGGTAAGCAGTGGACACTTTGTGAGAAATTCCATATTTTCCCATGAGTGCTAAGAATGGACGATTGCAAAAATGGGATCCACGATCACTAATGATAGCCCTAGGAATTCCAAATCTAGAGAATATGTTTTCCTTGAGAAAGCTAATTACCATTTGATGATCATTGGATTTTGTAGGAATTACCTCGACCCATTTTGAGAAATAATAAACAGCTAAGAGAATGTATAAATATCCCCTAGATATTGGGAAGGGACCCATGAAATTGATTCCCCAACAGTCAAAGATTTCAATCACTAAGATGGTAGTGAGTGGCATTTGATTCCTTTTTTTGATGGACCCTAATTGTTGACACCTAGGGCAGATTTGAAAAAATTTGTAGGAATACTTTGAGAGGGTGGGCCAAAAGAGACCACTCTGAAGAACCTTAGCAGATGTTTTCTTAAAGGAAAAGTGACCTCCACACACCTCACTATGACAGAATTTAAGGATGGATTCTTGTTCAGATTCTGGGACACACCACCTAATGACTTGGTCAGGGCAGAACTTATAGAGGTATGGATCATCAAAAACATAGTGCTTGACATCATAAAGTAATTTCCTTCTATCTTCAATACCTAAGAATTTTGGAATGACTCTTGTTACTAATAAGTTGGCTATGTCGGCATACCAAGGGCAGTCACTTATAGAGTATAGGTTTTCATCAGGGGATGAATCAGTCACATAATGGTGGCATAATTTGTCATTAAATTCTATCCTAGAGAGATGATTAGCTACAATATTTTCAACACCCTTTTTGTCCTAGATTGTGAGGTCAAATTCTTGTAATAGAAGGACCCACCTAATTAGTCTAGCCTTATCATCTTGCTTCTGGAAGAGGTATTTCAATGCAAAATGGTCAGTGTACACAGTGATGGGGGATCCTAAGAGGTAGGACCTAAAATTTTCTAAGGAAAACACAACAGCAAGTAACTCCTTCTCAGTGGTGGTGTAGTTGATTTGGGCATCATTTAATTATTTTCTTGCATACGCAATTACATATGGAGTTTTATCATAACGTTTCCCTAACAAAACTCCTAATGAAAAGTCACTTTCATCATACATGAGTTCGAAAGGAAGGTTACAATTTGGGGATTTCATGATGGGAGGAGAGGTGAGAGATGATTTGATGGTTGAGAATGAACCCTCACAGCATTCTGTCTAAACAAATGGAGCATCCTTTACTAGAAGACCACAAAGGGGATGAGCAATTGAACTAAAGTTCCTAATGAATCTTCTATAGAAACCAGCATGCCCAAATAAATACCTCACTTCCTTGATAGTTTTGGATGATGGGAGGTGACGAATGATGTCAACCTTGGATTTATCAACTTCAATCCCCATACCTGAGACTAGATGGCCAAGTACTAGTCCCTCTTTAACCATGAAATTTCATTTTTCCCAGTTTAGGACCAGATTATTTTCTTCACATCTTAACAAAACTCTCTCCACATTCCTCAAAAATCCCTCAAATGCATCCCCAAACATAGAGAAGTCGTCCATGAAGACCTATATAAAATCCCCTACCATGTCCAAGAATATTCCCATCATGCATCGCTGAAAGGTTCCAGGGGCATTGCATAACCCAAAGGGAATGCGTTTGAAGTCAAAGGTGCCGAATGGACAGGTGAATGTAGTCTTCCCTTGATCCTCTAGGGATAACTCAATCTGAGTATACCCTGAGTACCCATCTAAGAAACAGTATATTGCATGACATGCCACTCTCTCAAGTATTTGGTCAATGAATGGTAAGGGGAAATGTTCCTTCTTGGTAATTGAGTTTAGCTTCCTATAGTCGATGCAGACTCTCCAGCCACTACTCACCCTAGTTGGAAGAGTCTCTCCATACTTATTGGTTATCACTGTGATTCTAGCCTTCTTCGGAACCACGTGGATCGGGTTGACCCACTCACTCTCATCTATGGGATAGATGATACCACCTTTTAACAATTTCATAATTTCTTTTCTCACTACTTCCATGATATTAGGATTGAGTCGCCGCTGATTTTGACAACATGGCTTTGAATCGGATTCTAGAACAATCTTATGACTTCTGATAAGTGGTCTAATCCCAAGAATATCAGATAAGGACCATCCAATGGCTTTCTTGTTTCTCTTAAGTACATCTAGAATAATACTCTCATGGTCATCTTGAAGATAAGAAAAAATGACAATAGGTTGTGTTCCATTTTTTCCTAGGAAGGCATACTTCAGTGTAGTAGGAAGTTCTTTAAATTCAAGATCAGGTTGGTTCAAAATTTCAGTAGAATATTGGGACATTGGATCAAGATAAATTTCTTTTTTATACTTTCAGATAATATTGATTCCCCATGTGTATAATTTTCAGCTACTAGATTGGTTTGATCAGTGTTAGGGAAGGTAGTTGGAGTGGCCTCCATGAATGTGGTTTCATGAAATATTTCACTGATTTTTGGTCTTAATATTTCATCATTAGAGAAATCTAAAAGTGATTCTAGCCAATAAGATAAACTTACTTCATGTGAACAAAGGAAATTAATCTCCTCCTTACTTAAACATTCCTCGAATATTCCTTGATGTTATATGGATTCTTTATCAATGCATCATATCATGTTTACTTCATGAATATCCGCATAATCCCCTATTTGTGAGCTTGCATTATAGATGTTCAAGTCTAGACTCATGTTTCCAAAGGTGATGGTCATGTTCCCATTTCGGACTCAGATAACAGATTTGATTGTTTCAAGGAAGGGATGACCAAGGATGATTGGGGTTTGTTCCTTATTTCCTATGGTTAGATTTCTGTCAAGGACAATGAAGTCAGCAGGGTAGATAAAGTTTTCTACTTTTACCAGAACATCCTTTAGTATTCCCTTTGGAACCCTAATGCTACGATCAGAAAGTTGAAGTGTGACAGATGTGGGTTTGAGCTCTTTTAGGCCTAACTGGTAGTACACAGCATATGGAATGAGATTCACACTAGAACCTAGGTCACACAAGGCTTTGACAACATTATTCTCTCCTAGTTCAACATTTATGTAAGGGAATCCTGGGTCTTTCATCTTTGGTGGAAGGGTTCCTTGGATTGTTGTGCTAACATTTTCTGCCATAAGGACTTGGTTATTATGTGATAATTTCCTTTTAAATGTGCAGAGGTCCTTTAGGTATTTTGAGTATGCAGGAATGGTTTGAATGGCATCGAGGAGTGGAATGTTCATCTTGACTTGTGAGAATATTTCCCTTAATGTTTCACTTAATTCAGACTTGGTTTTCCCCCTCATGCGTTGAGGAAATGGTGCAGGTTGTGGGATTGTTTTTTGAAGAGTTATTTCTTTCACATTTTCATCAATTTTATTAGTTTGATCATGTGGTTTATTTGAATTTTCATTAGAGTTTGAAGCTTCAGATGGTTTCTGAATTATTTTTTTAGTTTTCTCAATTGATTTCCCACTTCTCAAAACTATCACAGCCTTTAGTTGTTCATGATTTGTTTGAGTGAAACTTGTCTCTCCCCTTGATGTTTGTTGTGTAATGGCCTATGTGAGCATGGGTGCCTTTCCAGTTTTTATGGTTTGAAGTTCTTGTTTAATGGATTATAATTCTGAGTTCATTTTTTCCATTTGTTTGCACAATTGTTCTAGTAGGCTTTGTGGAACAATTTGGGTTGATGCTTGAGCTTGTTGGTTTATCCCAGGAGGATACTTTGGTTATTGGATTGGTTGTTTAATGGGTTGTTGGATAGGTTTTTTATATTGGACATGAGGATGTTATAATTGGAACGGTTATGGTTATAACTAATTATGAGGTTAAAAGTTTTGTTGAGGGTATGGGTTGATACATTGTTGTCGTGTTGGTTGTTGATTGTCCTTCCAACAAAAGCATGGATGGTCATTATACCTTGGATTAAAGGTGTTTTGGAATTGTGTATTTTGAAAGTTCATTGCATTAACTTCTTCTGGTGGTCATCCTAATAGAACATCCTTGGTAGAAGGAATGGTTGGGCAATTATCAGTCTTGTGGTCATGTTTGTCACAAGTTGAACATACAAGCTCAATAGTTTGGGTTTTGTGGACCTTCCTAAGATCAATCTCCTCAAATTTCCTTATGAGTGCAGCAAGTTTTTCTCTAAGGTTTTATTCTTCTCCAAGATTGTACATTCCACCAGATTTGGGTGGATTCTCATAGTATGGTGATTTTCCCCATGTTTGGTTTTGTTCAAAAAAATTTTCTAGATACTCGTAAGCATCATTTGGGGCTTTGTTTTTGAAGGTTCCATTACACATCATATCAATGAATAGTTTGTTTTCGAGACCTAGCCCTTCATATAAAATTATCACTTGTTCTGGGATTAAGAAACCATGGTGCAGTACCATGTTTAATGTCTCCTTGAATCTTTCCCATGTTTCATATAATGTTTCTCCCTATCTTTCAAAAAAAATTTGTATGCTCTTTTAAAGTGCAATTGTTTTGGGATGGGGGAAGTATTTTTTATATAATTCTCATTGAAGTTGGTCCCAAGATTAAATGGATGCTGGTCTCAAATTGTTTAATCAATTCTTTGCTCGTTCCTTCAAATAAAAAGGAAAAAGTCTCATTTTAGAAGATTCAATTTGATTTGGAGGGCACATGGTTTCAACAATGTCATTAAATTCTTTAACATGAAGGTAAGGTATCTCAGACTCCATCCCATGAAAGGTTGGAAGGTGGTTCAGGATATGGGGTTTGAAAACTTATTGGGAATATCTTATGTTATCATGCCTAATACATGAGGGTGCATTGGTCCAGATAGGTGTGAGGTATTAATTCATGGTTGGGTCAGCAACAATTACCAAGTTAGGGTCTTTCTCATTATTTTGGTTCCCTCCCTCGTTTATGATTTGGTTTTGTGGGAGATTCACCATTGTATCAAACTCAAATTCTGAATCTAGAGTATTGGGAATATTTGAATCTAATGGAAAGAGACCACTATGATTTCCTAACTCCACAGACCTAGGACTATCCACCCTAACTAGACGATTTGAATTGTCACGGGTGTAGGCGGACATGCGCCAAGAAAAGAGAAGAATAAAAAAAGAAAGGGGAAAAGATAAGAGAAATGGGATGAGAAAAGAAAAATGGGGGAGAATAGAAAGATATTCTAAGGTGACTTACTTGGTCCCCAACAATGGATCCAAAATTTGATTCACGCTCAAATTTACCCAAGAGAAGAAGGTAGAACGGTCCTTGTAGTCTAGCTTGGGTTGTTGAATCCTTAGAGACCTAAGAAGTAACCTATAGACACACACATTCTAAGAACTATTTTTGGATGTTAAGTGGACAACTTGGGTTGATTTTAGATGGGTTTAAAGTATCACTAACAGATTTAAGTTAATTCAAATTAAGGTAATGAGTTGATCCTAGGTTATCACTCGGGGTGGATTGGGTGAATTCCTTTTTTAATGATTTTAATTTCTTATATTTGAGATAGGTTCATTTAAGAAGATCAAAAAAAATCATCACTTACTATTTTAATGCCTACACACCCTAATATTAATCACCTATACAATTTAAGGATTAAAGTTTTGAGCACTCCAAGGTAAAGGTTTGTATTAGCACTTGAAATGTGTGACCTTAAATTCAATAAGGATGAAGAGGTTTAAAAATCATCAAATAAAAATATCATTTAAAAGAAGTGATTATCCATTAATGGAGTGAGAAATAACATCCAATCCAGCCTCTTGATACTCCCTTGGATCAACCCATAAAATATTTGTCCCTCCATTGATGAAATGTCTTCAACGGAAGCGGGAAGTAGACTTACAAGGGTGGAATTGAAGAAGTAAAAACAATAACAACAATCGATCACTCCACTATTGTGTGATAAATATCACAAAGTATGGTGTGAATAAATTCAAACCATGAACCAAAGGTGTCAATGTGATATGTATAATAATAGAATAAGAGTAAAGGAAGAATATTTATTAAGAAACTAAGGTTAATTAAAAAACTTACATGAGAAAAAAATGCGATTACAAACACAAAGCGACAGCATAGAACTACAATGAAACCAAGCACCAAAGAAAAATATTCGATGATAATTCCCTTCACCACCAGATCCTTATATAGGAATATTCAAAGCCTTATATACACCCCCAACAATAAATTACATCTTCATTAATTTGGAGAGTTAAAAGGTGGGTGAGAAAATCAATGGAATTTGACGTTTTGAAGTTGACCCGGAAATTCATCCAAATTCATCCACCGTTTTGACGTGTGAATTTTTTATTGAATGATGCCAAATATTGAGGGTCTGTAGAAGTTATATATTCTCTTAAATCTTTACTATATGATCTTTAAAAATTTCAGGAAATTTTGCGTAGCCGTTTGGAAGTTATGGTCAAAATGGTGGGAAGACTTTATGTGCATTCATATCGGGCCCACCATTTAAATATCAACTTCAGATCCCTTTATCATCATGAAAAATTCAGAATTAGCTCTGGACATAGTTGAATAAAATGATCCCCATATTTTTATCTTTCTTAAGTAAAAATTTTAGCTTCATTGGGATTGGTTTTTGGGCCCCACTTTTGTTTGATGGGCCTTAGGCCCATTATGCTTTTTCAAGAAACATTCTGCATTCATCCCCGAAAATATCCATCTTCCATTGGGATTTATCCATCGATCCTAAAATAAAAAATGTTCCAAACAAAGTGATAAATCATATCCCAAAATATCAAATTCAAAAAATTAATATATTTTTTTCCACAAAGAGATGAATGATTGGGCCCAAATTTTCATTTTAAACTTGAATTGCATTTAAGATGAGAAATGAAGTTCAATTTCTATAATGAACTAAAAATGATGTTTATGGACTTTGTAACAAATTAATATTAAGATATTGACAATTAATATTAGCCAATTTCAGTGGCTAATCATGAGGATAGTACTTTCTATTGATACTATTTTGTTTGGGGTTTTTGGTTATCTAATTGGGTATCTATATACTCACCTCAACATGGGCTATACCCGCACATGTCCTGTTTTATTAAAATTAAAGAAAGTTAATTGGAGTAATTGTTGTATTAGAAGGATATGGATATTAGTTTAATCTTAGTTAGACTACATGGACCTCATATTGATCTAGGATTTTCATTAAGATTAGCCCCCATATTTTTAGTATGTTGGGTAATATTTTAGTTTGGTCGGATCATTTTTTACCCTTTGACTTTTTTGTTATACTTGTTACACTATTATGTGGGATAGTTTTTATGCATGAATATATGGTATCAATTTTTTACCCTATATTTATTATACCAATGTATGTATATTTCTTTGTATGTTTAATTAAATTAGGTTAAGGTCTCCCATGTGTGTAGTATTACTACTCTGTGGTAGATGCCCACCCCTAGTCTATTCGAGGTGGGATTCAAGTTTCACACTCATCTCATCACTATATAGGTTTTCCCTAATGGGTTCTATCATGATTTAGTGACCTCAAAGGTTTTTCATCCTTAGGTTGATGATTAGAGTTAGACCCATGGTACAAATTAGTTTGGGAACTTAGGAAAATTATATTGGAGTGCCTCAAGTGCGGCTTCCAACACAGTTGTTGTGTGGTAGCCTATGTATCCACACACTATTACTATGACTACTTATTTTTAAACTAAAAATACTAATGAATTATTTACCTAGAAATAAATGATATATTCATCACATCGAATTAGGTATTTTGACTTTAATGTCCATCTAGAGTCATCTCCATAGATATTCTCTTTGAACGTGGTATGTCTTGATAATTTTCATGATTCTTTCATGATGATATCCATATATGATTTCAAGATAGTGTTTTGATTATGTATAATTGATTTATGATACCTTAGTTTGGAGACCCATTCATGTGTTCTTTCAACTAGTTGGGCACCTAGAAAAACGACCACCTAATGAGATGTATAAGGACCCTCATCCATATTACTGGGAGGATGATCTTACACAACATGAGATGTGTATTTATCCATTAAGAAAAATTGATGGTATAATAATTATTATAATATTACTTGATTTTAAAAGATATAGACCAATTAGTTTTTTATTGAGCTAAAAACTCGTGAAGTAGAGGATTGGCTTGAGTTGGTGGTCTAGGTTTTCTCACTTGTGCAGACCATGACAATATGGGTGTGCTAGTGACCAAACATATTTTTGGAGAATAGGTAGGTTATAGTGGTACTAGAAGAAGGTAAACCTATGTTGATTGTGTACTGTGAGTTCTACCGATAGTTACACCTTTGTTTATTGGTGAGTTAGACCCCATTCTTAGGTAGTTGAGGGATAGAACAAGCATGTGGGGAAATGTCTCACTTGTATAGGATCCCTATTGATGGTTTTCCTAGAAGAAATAATTTTATAATGTGATACAGGGATTAGGTAGAGTTCTATATTGGGGAGGTTTTAAGTGGATTTGAACACACTTGGAAGAGGGACGTGAGCCCCACCAAGAAATATTAATGTGACATGATATACAACTATGATGGTGAGTCAGTGTCACCCAAAGAATAAAATATCAAGGTGTGGTGTATGAGTTTCATTGAATTTTATGTTTGAGGTCATCTTAATGTGATAAGGTGTCAGATAAAGCCCTTCTTGCAGTAAAAAGGTAGAAAATTGAAATGAATAGATTCAGGTGGTGGGAGCCTATGACACGAAGGAATAAAGTGTGGATTGAGGTATGACATGTTTCTTCTCTACACAAACTATAGTTTTAGAAAAAAGACATGAGACACATTTACCTATATGAAACCCCAATTTAATGACTAGAGATTCTAGTAAATCATTTTTACTCAAAACTTATTATTGGAGGCTCTTAAAAAGGGGGACCAGTGATCACACTTCTATTAATAAAATGAAAATACTTTGATAAGAGAGGGAACCTCATATGGAACATTTCTGTAGAAGGTGGAGAGGCCTTATGACATTTTACTCATTAAGGACTAGAATTTTTAAAACCTTACATTATGAGATATTACTAGAGGGGGTTAAAGTTTACACAAGTTAGTGGGATAGGGTTTACCATTATTTAGTGATATGTAATACTAAGAATAATAGGATATGCTCATGTGCATGATAATAATAAAAATTAAATTTTAGTTGGCTCGTATAGCCCTCAGAGTTGAAGATGATTTGAGATTTTAGTTCCTATGATTTGGGAGTGGTACGAAGACATCTTCCCTAAGGATACTACATGTTTAACTCCCCATATATATTTTTTATGGAATTTAACTCAAAATAGATTGATATCTTCATTAGAATATCAGATGAGTTTGTGAAACTATGAGAGATAAAGGTGAGGTTGGATGAATCTGCATGGTTTAATAATTTTAGACCCAACATGTTCTCCTGAAGATCCTAGTGTTGTTCTCCTATAAGATATATGGGAGCTTGAAATTAGTTGTGTAAAATTGTTGCATGAAATAGGTGACATGGGAAAAAGTATCAACCCCCTTAAATAAATTAATTCTTCAACCAATATCTTTCATAGAAGTTTTTCATGAACTATAACTTCGACATAGGTAATCACCATCTCCATGTTGCAGAGTAGTATATATCGAACATGGATTACATGATCTACAATAGATGCATTGAGTTCTTAGTGATTCAATTCAGTATTTTTTATTCCCATTATAATTTATGAAGAATATTAAATGGATCTATAAGCATTTTAGATTTCAATATGGTAGTCCTATTTGGTGAAATCATTGTTTACTTATTGTATGAGTTAGATCATGCAATACACTTGATTAGGGTTTAGGACACACTCCAAGATTCCCAGCATTATGGGAAGCTCTTGAGGAAATTGTTTTTAATATTGGAGGTCCATTTATTAGGATATGTCTTCTCAGAAATAGAATTGATAGTGAAACCAGTAATGGTTTATACAGTGCTAGCTAGGGATCCACCCGAGAGCATGGAAGTAATGGTAGATACTCACATTGAGGGTTTTCATCCAATTTTATTTTTGTGGGGTGATGGAGTTTTTATCCATTGAGGTAGAGGTTTTTGTAGTGTACCTCCACTCAAAGGTTGTTACCCATCCACTTCTTTAGTGAGACTGGGAGGCACAACATTGGGTTATTAATTTTGTGTTCTTATGTGTCTAGAGAACCCGTTGACAAGACCGTGACACATTTGTTAATGTTGGGGGAACATTATCCTTTAGAGGATGAATGAAGTCACAAATCACACTTATAGTGGAGATGTTGGGGATGTTTATTTCCATTTTTAGTAAACTCTTGATATGTGCGGTTATACCAAGATCCATCAGCATTAAGATTGGAGGACTAGGATGTTATATTATGTTTATGAGTTAAACTATGGATGTATCACATGTTTATAGGTGGAGGCCATTTTTTCCATATAGAAGTGGTTATGCTAGGTTACCCTCCAAATTTTCATGATGGGGGTTTCCATGATCAACAATATTTAGTGCACAATCTACATGATCATGGTCCGATATACCAAGTTATACCTATTACAAACCATATGAGGGAAGATCTTAGTTGAGATTTTGGGAGACATGTGACTATAGGAGGAATAGGGACTTATTAGTGATTGGAAAAATGGTTTTAACCAATATATATTTACAGGTAAAGTATTCTATTTAGGTTATAGAGAACATGCTTCATGATTTGAACTATGTTTTTTTCATAACTAGGTGGATCAACTAACATTAGTGGTGTTCATGTATCATAGTATTTACCACTCCACCATTTGTGGATCACCTATTGAGACCATGTATAGGAGACCCTAAAGGTCACCACTATACTAGTATGATCTAGTAAAAGACAATGTTTTGTGCATATAGTTGGTGCTAGAAATATTTGTGAATTGTCTAGTTCATCCTGTGTAGATGTGGCCTTCCCATAAATTTTAGTAGTCCTTTTTAGAGATACTATGGATGCCTTTAATGTTTTATGAGGAGATAATGTGTTTTGAAGGATCTCACCACATCAAAGGTTGCAGTTTTTTGGATGGGATGAAAGGGTATCTCTAGGGTTTGTGGGAATATTTTCCCTATTACAATGTTGATTCATTGAGGTGGCATAGTGCTTGGAGCTATGACAACAGTTAGACTAGGAACGTGATTTATTCCAAGTGTCACAACTAAGGATACATGTGCATGAATTTTGTATAATGTTGAATTTGATGAGCTGGATATTGAGGGTGGAGTTACCTTTTCAAGGAGATCATGGAGAATGTTGGATTATGAGAAACGACCATTTAATAACCTACATGAGAATGATATTCTCTTGGGTGCATGTTTATTTGAAGAACAAGATTCTTTAGGAGAGCTTGTGGTAGTGGGAAACCTAGTTGAGATCTCGGTGTTATTAATTGTGAGTCATTTTTTATATTTTTTATGAATAAACATAAATGTGGAGAGAGTATAATAACTATGTTTTTTTATTTTTAAAACAATGTAATATTTTAAGGAAATATTTTAAAGCTAGATGATGAGTCAGCTTGGGAATCTAGGCCCCGATAAGCCTCAATGAAAATGCATTAGAAATATTTAATACTACAAATCACATATGATATGTTTTTGTAAATAATGTAATAAGTCAAGAGAAAATACTTATATTGGGGAATATATAAACACATTAAATTCGGTATACATGTTTTTCCCAAGGCATGACATAAGGTTGGTAAGCGTCAAAAATTCGGTTAGAGGTAAGAGTTGGTGGGTTTGTTGAGTCAATTAATTAATTTATTAAATTAAATTATTTAATAACCCAATAAATCTTAATACTCTATATTAATAAAAAATTATTATATTTTTTCAGGATTAGATGAATAACCATGGGAATATTAGTGGAGGAGGCAGAGGATCTTATCATCGTTGGAATATCAAGGATCAATGGTGAACAGATCAATGTATATCTTGAGATAGATGGAGAACACAACAGTATCATCTTCATCATCATAGGAGGATGAATTATTTACCTGTGATTGATCCAAAACATAGTTAGGGTGGTTAATTTTTTATTTTATAACTATATTTTATCCCATGTTGAATGTGACTCAATCCCTCTAACAAGATTGATTCACATATCAGTGCTTGATTTATGATTATTTCATTATCATCCTTTATTTGGTATTGATAAGAATTATTTATATTCATTGGTTATTTTATATTACTTCTAATGGAAAAGGTCATGTAAAACTTGAAAATGGATGAGGTTCATTCATATAGGATATTTCATGCATTTCACCCATGGTTCTTCACATGTTCAACATCTGTGTTTCCACTGGTTGGTGGTTCGAAAAATACCCTCATGGAGATCATTTTAAAATCCTTATTTAGTGAAATATATTGATACCATGTGTTTTTTGACTTGGATTCATGGCATGAATGTGGTTTAGTGGTGACCACAGGTGATCAAGGTTTAGATCAGAGAGCCTCGGTTTGTTGTTTTAGCATTCGATAGTGTGGCAGATGGAGGATGTCTACAAATAGATATAGTGTCCAGAATACTACCACTGATGATGACTCATGTTTGGTCAGAAAAAGATATTGGATATAGGGGCATGATTGATGATGTATTTAGTAGTGAAGTTGGCACATCAGACCTAAAATAATGTTTCTGGTTTTCTATGAAAATCTTGAAAATGCAGTGTGTACTCCAAAATAGCACATGCTGGGAATTCTCTTTTAATAGGTGGCTGGGGTGTATGTGTGGAGACAAATATCACATGCCATTTGTTGGATCCACATGCCATGTGACCCTTATCAATCCAACTTAGTGTTTTCAAGGAGTAAAAAACCATGAATCCATGTGTTTCTACACCCTAAGTGTGCCAAGTCACACTTTATTTAACCCTTGGTGGATGAATCGACATGTACAGGGAGTATAAGACAAGGAGCCCATGTATCACCAAATTCCATGTATGGATAGGAACATGTTGTGTACTTCATAAGGTACACATGAATTGGAAGATGGAACATGTCAAGTGTTGGACGAACCCCTACACACCATGTAATTTAGGGAACATGATCTATAAAATTATTAAGACATGACTATAATACATAGGAACACCATAAGTTTACAGACATAGGCTACTATACATAGGCTAAACTGGATGGAATGTTGTGTTTTATACTGAACTCTACATTATGTGTACCCATAGTGTACACACTGAATATTTGATGAAGGACATCCCATGTAATATGAAAATACACAAGAATTTTTAGACATAATGAGACACGTTGTGTACCTCACTATACACACCATGCTCCTCATTGTATACATCGTGCACTCCATCCATGAAATTTAGATCCCTATATTTCTACATTGTGTATATCCTTTGGGAATTAGATTTAGGCCAATGAGTATTCTATCCAAATTGGTTTTCTGTATAGAACATGATAAAATCCTTCTTAGTGGCTTTCATGATTTGATTTGAGGTGTTTCAAGAATAAGGCTTCTTCAAAACAATATTTACTGATGATAGTGATCAGGAAGGATCTTTAGAAACAAGTCAGGGTTAACAACCACCTGGTCACACCATGGAATAGATCCCCTATATTATTTATATTGGTTGAGTGGAGAACACCTGATGCCCCAAGGAACATATCCTATATTAGCAGAGTGGCACCCCTGGATGCACCAAGATGAGGGGACTCTATATACCAAGTGGAACCTACCTGAGGGACAAGGGAAAGAGTCCTCTATCTACTAAGTGGAACCCCCCCCCCCAAAAAAACACTTGGGCATGAGTCCCCTCTATACCAAGTGGCACCTCCTAATGCACTAGGTCATCAGTTCTCTAGCTACCGAGTGGAACCCCCTGACACCCCAAGGTAGAGCTCCTCTATACACCGAGTGGTACCCCCTGTCAAAGTTGGTTATAGGTCCTATAATGGAGATAGTACCCTCTCAGGCTATTGAGCGCATTCGAGAGGTGTGGTTCCTCCACATGGGTTTTATTTTACGGATACATGAGGAACTAGGCATCAGAGATGGAATATTGGAGATACAGGTTGTCTCATCATTCTTAGTTGGGATTTGGATATGGATATCCCCTTTATCTATTCAATTGGTCTTATTTTTTTATCATATTTGAGTTTTGTATGTTGTTTTTATTATGTTAGTTTCTTCTTATACTGGTTGACACACCCTCATAGTGATGAGCTAATGCACGCTTGCGCCACTACTACAAAAACGGGCAAGGGAAGCGCTACCCTTTTATCAGTGCTAAAAAAAGCACTGATAAAGGGGGCCTTTATCAGCGCTAAAAAAGGGCTGATAAAGGGGGGTCTTTAACAGTGCTAAAAAAAGAACTGTTAAAAGTGACCATTTATCAACGCTTTTTTTAGCGCTGATAAAGGTCCCCCTTTTATCAGCGCTTTTTTTTAGCGCTGTTAAAGGGGACCCATTTATCAGCGCTTTTTTTAGTAGTGCTGATAAAGGGGGGCTTTATCAGCGCTGATAAATTTTATGTTTCAAAAAAATCATGAAAAATAATATATTTTTATATAAGTATATTTATATTGATATAAATATAATATCTATTTTTTAAATATGTTTTAGATAAGTATAAATAGACTATTACATTTAATATAAAAGAAATTTAGTGAAAATGACTTTAAAATATTTAATAAAATAGTATTAATTAATAATTTGCTAATTATTATCGATTAAAAATCATTTAATAACAATTCGAAGACACAAAAAATCAAAATAATTAATAAAAGATCTAAAATAAGTTGAAAATGTAACTCAAACTTCAAACGGCCATAACTTTTGATCCGGGTGTCCGTTTGAGCTCTACAGCATATCAAATCGAAGCCTGCGACGAGATCTACGCGCTTGTAATTGAAGTAAAGATTCTGTCACATTTTTCAACCCCAAAAAAGGCTCAAAAGGCCTCCAAAACTGAGTTTTTAATCTGGATACCCTGATTCGTTAACATTCAAACATGTATAACTTCTGATCTGGATGTCCGTTAGGCCTATACCACATATCATATCGAAGAATGTTTCATTTTATTCGATTTGATTGGTTGTGGAGTTGAAACGGGCTTCTGGATTATAAGTTATGGTCATTTTAACATTCTATGGTTTTTCAAATACATATATATATATGTATTTATTCGTAAATGTGTGTGTGTGTGTGTGTGTCTTTGTGTGTGTGTTATATATATGTATGTATGTATTTATTTATTTATTTATAAACACACATAAAAAACATATTTTATAAATGTATTTAAAACTAATCTTATAAATATATATTAATATACAAATAAATATACGGATAAAAAATTGTAACTACAAATATATATATAAATAGATATAAATATATATTAATATACGAATGAATATATATATACTAATGTATGAATAAACATATATTTATTAATATAACTAAATATATTTATATTAATATGAATCTATATTAATATACAAATAAATATAACTATATATATATAAATAAATAAATGTATCATTAAATAAAAAAATGAAATGGCTTAGTGGTAAAGGTTTATGCGTGCAAGGGGGAGGTCACGGGTTTAGTTCGGGTGGAAGCAAGGAAGTGCGCGTGCATGTGTGGGACGCGTGGGCAAGGGCAGCGCGCGGAAGTGGGGAGGGGCCGCCTAGTGCTGATAAAGGGGGTAGAAGCGCTGTTAAAAGCCCCCCCCGAATATAAATTATTTTTTTATTATTTTTTATTATTTTTTATTATTTAAATTTTTTTACTTTTATCAGTGCTAAAAAAGCACTGATAAAAGACCCCTTTTATCAGCACTGATAAAAGGCCCCTTTTATGAACGCTTTTCTGAGCGCTGATAAAAGGGACTCTCCCCCTTTATCTTCGCCTTGATTAACAATGCTTTTTTAGCACTGTTAATGCACTTTTCTAGCGCTGATAAAAGCCATATTTGTAGTAGTGCACGTCATTGGTCACGAGTGACAAACTAATATTTATAACCTACATACTACTTAGAACAGTGGAAAGACAGGGTCAAACCACAGGGAGGCCTAATGTTGTGCTTGGTGATATAAAAAAATAAACAAAAACACACACACAAACAACTAAAAACAGTTGGTGGTGGTGAAGTGGAGTGAGTGAAAATTAGTGTGTGGGGAAGTGAAGGTGAACTGGTGAGTGCACGGAAGTAGACAAGATAACAAGAAAGCTTGTGGTAAAAACAATAAATTTATGAGTAGGGGGAAAGTTCATTGGCCGATTTTGATATTGCTTAGCCTCATTCGTACAATGAAGTTTAAGAAATATGGATCTAACTTAAAGAAATTGGCCAGATTTTTCGTTTGGTCAGTTTGCGATAAAATAGACCTTACAATCCTTCAAATATAAAAGTCATTTCTTTCAATGGTCATAAAAGTCAGATGTCACTGGGCTCAACTTGTCAGTTGAGTTCAGTGTGTCTCTCCCATTTGAACATGATTCATTTGTCAATGAATTCCTCAGATTGAAACAGTTTTCATTTAGATTAAAACAAGATCGGTTTTCACTCAACCTTGTTGTTTTGAAAATAAAATTGTCCCACAAACAGTGAGAGAGATGATCCAAAAAAAAGATGCAGTGCATAAATCAGAATAAACAAATTTAACCAGCCGGCTTATTTCCCCCCAAAGGGGTTTATACAGACATAATGGTTGGCTTCAATGCAAAAATAGAATTAAAATCAATGAATTTCATGTTGAAATGAGTTGTAGAAAAAGGGAGCACAAGGAAAATAAAGATGTTCGTCTCCCTGCTTGATCTCCCAAAATCTCCAATTCCTGCTACTTGATGGTGGATGAGATGCTGGAATGTGCTCGATGTCCCACCCTAGGAATCGAGGTATGAAATGTCGATCTGCTGCTCTGATGCCTCCAATCTGCTCCTGATAGAAATGGTGAAGAATCTAGGGATGACCAGATGGTTGTGGATGGATCATGGATCTCTAAGTATCCCCCGTCTGATGTACGTGATCTCCCACTGAATGCCCCCTCCTCCATGTGTATGAATGCTAATGACCTAGTAATCGAAGTCTTTGGAATCTCGTCTGAAGTGTTCCCCGACCTCCACGTGAAGCTTTCACAGTTCTACTTCTTCTACGTCGGTCACTAGAGTAGTTGCTCCTAACGGAATAATGGGTCGCACACGCCAAGCCACAACCCACCCCCTGCATGGAACAAAAAAAAAGCACGTGAATCAGAAAAAATGAAACTATCATTATATACTATATATATATTTAAAATGCCAATTTTATTACTAATAAATTTAAATACATAACCATTATATAAATGGAATAATATATATTAGAAAATATGTAATTAATTAATAAGTGTATTTATTATGTATACATTATTATCATTGTCTATAATATACTAATGATATTACTTGTTATTATATTATATTATATTAATCATTATTATATGTATTATATTATATAGGTATATCGTTATT
This sequence comes from Viscum album, assembly GCA_963277665.1. NCBI lineage: Eukaryota > Viridiplantae > Streptophyta > Magnoliopsida > Santalales > Viscaceae > Viscum > Viscum album. The sequence goes on along the minus strand of OY728164.1, from coordinate 911,705,206 downwards.
ATATTATAATTATTATATATAACAAAATAAAAGAAACAAAGAAAAAAAAGAAGAAGAAAAGGGGGTGGGGTGCGGCGTGGAAGAGAGGGGTTCAGGTAGGGAGGAGGGCGTAATGGCAGGGCAGCAGGGGCTCGGTGCGGTGAGAGAGGGAAGGGGAAGACAGTGGGTAGCGACGGGGATGGGGTTTCAGCACGCAGAGACGAGGTGGAAGGCGGAGATTAGCCGAGATTGCAATTCGGGGCCCGCTCGGGTGTGACGGTGCTCGATCAGTGTGAACAGCGGTGAAGAGAAGGACCGAAGCCGGGGGGTCAGGTGCGGTTTTGCGGTGGTGGATGGAGGAGAATGGAGTGCGGCGGCCGAGGTAAGTTTCAGCACGCCACGGCGGAGATGGCTTGTAGATGGCGAGCAAGTGATGGCTCGACCTGAGTTTCTCACGGCGAGGGGCACCGACTCGGGCTGGTTCATCGATTCAACGGTGGTTGGGGAGGGGCAACCGTGCGAAACACATACAAAATGAACAAAACAAAAATTAAATAAATAAAACTAAAAATAAATTAATCAATTAATAAATTAAATTAAATAGAATAGAATTAAAAACTAAATAAATAAAACAAAGTTAAATAATAAAATCAATTATTCTTTATTTATGAGAATAAATTTATTTGTATTAAAAAATATAAACAAATTTAATTTTAAAAAAAACATAAAACAACTAAAGTCACTTGCTTAAATTAATCAACCAATTAATTAATCAATTAATAAATTAAATAATTAATTAAAGAATAAAAAATCTTAATTGAATAAAATTAAATTGTTCGAACTAATTAAATTATTAAAAGAATTAAAAACTGACAAGTAAAGTTTATTTATTTACAATATAAGAATAAAGAATTAATTAATTTAATTAATGAATTAAAAACTATTGAAAACTAGTAACAAAAAGAATTTAGTAAATGAAATTAAAAAAACAAATTAATTTTAGTATTGAAAAACAATAAAAAATAAACAACAAAAACACGCTTTTAATATATAAACACATTTTTTATAATGTAATTTACCAAATACAATAATTGATAAATATTACACAAAATGCAATAGTTTGATATTAAAAAGTCAACAAAAATATAAAATAGGATGTGGCAAAGAGCATTAAAAATGAGCCACATCAAACTTTTCACACTTAAAACTTTGTTTGTCCTCACACAAGTGCATGCTTTTGAACTCTAAAATAGATAGATGATTTGCGAGTTTTAGCTCAAAAAGTGCATGATTAAACATTAATACCCAGAGGAACAAGACCAAACAGTGGTCCAGGCTCTTCAAAGGGTGTTAAAAAAAATAATGTCCTGCCTAGCTTCAAATACCCACTGGATGTCAAAAGACTCACAAATTCATACACTATCAAGCATGTCATTCATCTTATGGGTACTCATTAACTGTCCTACTTCAATTTCAAATTATGTTCTGATTCAAGGAGTGTTGAAAGGTTAGCTGAAGTGGAACTCAAAACTTAACCAATGGCGCCTTCCACTCTCACCTTCAATTAGGTTCCAAAAATTAAAGACCATTAATTTGATCACTTTATTGATTCAACACAAATGAAAGTTAACCAAGTCAATTGCTCCTTTCTTCATCTGGGTTCGAAATCCCCTCACCATAATGAGTTCATTTTTGATAAGGGCACTTTATTTCCATTTTTCCCAGCCATATTTCATGTGTAGATCACTGTGCATAACACTTATTATTAGTGAAATTGGATTTATTTATTCACAGAAACACACCCAATCATCCTTGTCTCAGATACCCACGTTGGGATCCCATTTTCCCATTTTACTCCAGTTACAAAGGACTTAATTAATAATCAACTGAGTTGACTTCCTAAAGTGATTGAATATTATAACTTTTCAAGCAGTGTGAGTCCCATGGGTTCCAGTGAGAACTTCTAGTTACCCTAATTCATGATCATCATCCCACAAAACCTATCATGTCACACTCCCATCATCAGTTCCTAAATAGAAAGGTCCATGGAGACAGTGAACAATTGCACTCAATAATCATTCATGCTTAACAGTTTCTGACCAAGTGCCACTCTCAACAACCAGCAAACAGTTATACACTAAACATGGCAGAATTGAAGTACCAGTGAACCTCCAATGGACATAAAGTGATGAAAGATTTTGAATTTTTTGAATGATTTTGAATGATATTTGAAAAAAATGACCAATTTTTTACAAACTCAGGTTCAAGAAGGAGGAATTTTTCATGACAATATAATGACCCCTCTCCCCCCCACTTAAAACCCAACATTTCCTCAATGTTGAATTATAAGGTGGAATATAGGTTAAGTTCCAAACAGATAGACATTTCAGCTTAAAAAGGACATGGAGAGGATAAAATCAAGGTTCAAAAAAATTGCTTTTCCACCAAAAAAGAGAAAAAGAAAAGAAAAACACAAACCAAAACAGAAGAACTAAACCCCACCAATCATCACTAGCAACAAGATCAATTGTATTCCTAAAATGTTCATGCTATGAATCATTATGAACAGACAAAACAATTCGTTAATGAAATTTAATTAGTTGCACGATTAACAATGATGTGCAACAACAACTCAATGAGAATGAAAACAGTGGGTGTACCAAGTTTCAAAATGCAGCTCAAAATAATTTTTTCAACTAATTAGATATTAGCAATTTAACACCCAAGCAAGTAACACAGTTCAATTTTTACAGGTTAGGGGGAAGTCCCCCACACTAAATTCACAGTGAAGATTAAGAAGATAATTAAAATTGAAGAAGGGAAGAACAACACATCCCTAAATTATCAGAGCTTTAACACTGAATTCCATAGATAGATCCTCTTCAGCAGCATTGGGTGGTTTCTACTCTTCATTAAACTGCAAGTTCAAATAAATAAAATAAGATTGCAATGTTTTAAGTTCAAGATAAGTAACCCAAGGGAGTGAGTAGAAATAAATGTTATCCGTATGATGTAGTGCATTGCTCCCTTGGGTTTTCTTGGCCGATATTCTGGCAGCAACCACTCTCTCTCTAAAACAACAACAGATCATGAGGCACCATCAAGCAGTAAATAGGTTAAAGTGGAGAACAAGCAGCAAAGGTTAACTTTATTAAAGAAAAAAATAAAAGGAAAGCAACTAAGCAACCATGGGTTAGTTCCCATGAAACACTAAGTTTATAGTCTTTAGTTAGACTTGAAATAGTTTATTCTTCCAACAGAGATATGACAGCCAAGCCCCTTAGATGCCCTTAAAATAAGTGCTTTATTCTTTGACCATTGACTAAGAAAGGTCAATTCTCTTCTCCGACTATCTCAACATCTCCATTAACCAAACCTCTAACAATGGTAAAGGATCCAGACCACTTGGTCTTCAAATTTCTTAGAAATAGCTTCAATCTAGAATTAAAAAGCAGGATTCTCTCACTAACCTTGAAATTCCAATTTTGAATGATTGAGTCGGGAAAATCTTTTGTTCTCTCTTTGTAAATTTCAGAATTCTCATAGGACTCTCTTCTAATCTCCTCTAGCTCACTCAGCTCTAATAGTCTCCATGCAACAACAGTCTTGAAATCAAAGTTAAGAGCCTTCACTTCCCAATAATATCTTTGTTGTAACTCAATAGGTAGATGACATGTTTTTTCAAAGAGTAGCCTATATGGTGACATCCCTATAAGTGTCTTATAGGCTGTTCTATATGCCCAAAGGGCCTCATCCAACTTCCCTGACCAGTCTTTCCTAGAGCTAGACACTGATTTCTCCAAAATCGATTTGATATCTCTATTTGAAACATTTTCTTGAGCACTAGACTGTGGGTGGTAAGTGGTGCATGTCATATGTGAGAAAACATACTTATCCATCAAACCTTTAAACATATAATTCTTGAAGTGAGTCCCATTATCAGTGATGAATGCTTGAGGCACACCGAATCTAGAAAAGATGTTTTTATTGATTAATTTCACAACACTAGCAGCAGAATTGTTGGGAAGAGCTACTGCCTCAACCCACATGGACAAGTAGTCCACAACAACCAAAATATACTCATTCCCATAAGATTATGGTAATGGTCCCTTGAAGTCCAAGCCCCACACATCAAATATTTCAACCTCCATAATTCCTTTTTTGGGGTAGTTCCTACCTTCTTCCAACATTTCCAAACATTTAACATTTCTCACAACCAATAACCAGACTCCTAACATCTTTAAACAATGTTGGCCAGTAGAAACTAGCCAGTAGAACCTTTTGAGTAGTCATTTCTCTTCCATGGTGGACACCCCAAGGTGATGAATGATAGCTATCATGTATGGGAAAAATCTCATCTTCAACCACACATCCTCTCAAAATCCCATCAGCACATCTTCTAATGAGAAGAGGGTCATCCCAAATATTATATTTCAGATCAGATATAAACCACTTCCTCTGGTTGTGTGAGATATCCTTGGGTATGACTCCAGCTGCCAAAAAGTTGTCATAGTCTACGAACCAAGAAGACTGATGCACAGAGGCAATAAAAAATTGTTTATCTGGGAAAGAAGTGTCGATCTCTCTTGGTTCATTATTTGAGGTATTGGGAAATCAGGACAAGTGATCTGCAACTACATTCTCAGCCCCTTTCTTATCCTTAATCTCTAAATCAAACTCCTGTAACTACAAGGTATACCTCATGAGTCTGGGTTTTGAGTCCTTTTTAGCCAGCAAGTACTTTAGGGCTGAATGATCTATGAAAATTATGATCCTTGATCCTATAAAGTAATGCATGAACTTTTCCAAAGAAAACATCATAGCAACCAACTCATTTTTAGTGGTTGAATAATTCTTCTGGGCATCGTCCAACATATTTATTTCATAGTAAATAACATGAAGTTTCCTATCCTTTCTCTTCCCTAAAACAACTCCTACTGCAAAGTCACTAGCATAACACATCACCTCAAAGGGAAGATTCCAGTCAGGAGCAGTGATTACAGGTGAAGTATTCAACTTCTCCTTGAGAAAATTAAAGGCCTATAGACATTTCTCATCAAAGAAAAAGGGTGTGTCCTTAACCAACAGGGAGCATGTAACGGCCCGAAATTTTGAATAAATCTTGTTTCCTAATTTCATGTGATATTTTATTTTATTTTTATACTCAACAAAAATGTTTTATTTGATAAACATGATTATAATTAAAATGAGACCATTGGGTTTTGATTGTTATATGACCATCGGTCAATATGACCACTGTGAACAAAATGTTTTGATTATTGTCTCTAAATACAAGTAATCTTGGTTAATTATTATAGAAAGAAGATTCGATGGCCTCACCTAGTAGTCTTGGACCGATCGAAGCCCATCTAACCGAGCTTGGGAAGGAGGTAGCACCATTGGGCTTTGCTCTGGATCAAATCCAAGCCGAACTTCATCATGTGAATCTAGAACGGAATCGCCTTCGTGAGAAGTTCAAACTGATAGAAATTACTACTCGGACAATGTTGACTGAGCCGCCCCAAGATTCTATCACCCTAGCACACCTTACTCTTAGGTCCTATGCTGGTATTATAAGGGGCTATGTAATGAGACCATAATTGCCTTGTGTAATCCTTGTTTTAAATAAAAATTGGGATTTCTTATTATGATGATGTTTATGAATTTTCAAAGGACTGGATAAAAATAGTATGCATATTTTTGATGAATTTTCAAAAGGATATTTTAAAAAAAAAATTTGTGTAAACCTTAAATAATTTAAAATGTGTAATGATTCTCAAAAAATGGTCTTCTACAATTATGTCCAGTACGAAATTTAGAGTCTAATAAGATCAACTTGATTTTTGATGAATAGTAAATTATGAATAGTGATTTTATGATTAGGATTAGTAATATGACCAAATGGATTAGTAATCTCACTTAAAGAAAGTTTTAAAATAATCTAGGCACCTTGATTAAGTAATGTGATTCAATAAAATGGTTAAATAACGGTTTCATAAATTATTATTCAAGTATTAGTTTTTTTCGGGTGAATAGTGTTTTTTTTAATTAAAAATTTAATTAAAAATAATTAGAAAATTATTTTTATAAAAATGACTTTATTTTTGAACTCAGAGCATCGATATTATGTTATGGTAATTTTTGGGGTTTTTTCTGAAAAAATGAATTTTCGGTGAATAGTGTTTTTATTTAAAAATAAATTTAAAAATACTTAGAAAATTATTTTTATAAAATGGAGTTCATTTTTGAAATCAGAGCATTGATATTTAGTTAAGGTGAATGTTTGGGATTTTTCTGAGAAAGATAAATTTTTCAGTGAATAGTAAAAATGCAGTTTTAGGGTTTCGGTATGTTTAATGACATCATAGCTGTGTCATGATGATGTCATGAGATATTTTAAGGGTTGGCCGGCCAAGGGTGATGAATTATTGTTGTGGGGGCCCCATGTGGCCTAACTCCATGGTAAATGCCAAGGGAGAGCACATGGGTTTGAGAAAAGCACATGTGAGGTGTCCCTTGGCCATTAATGCCTTGTCCCCTCACTTTCCCTATAAATACCAAGCCCTACTCTCATCCATTCGACTCCCCACTCATTCCCAATGAATTTATGGTCTCATTACCTCCCAAGGAGTCCTCCCAAGGTGCCCCCAAGCCCTCAAGGTCCCAACCTTCGAGGTTTAAGAGTTACATTTTAAGGTAAGGGATCCGACCTCTCTCTTTCATTTCAAGTAATCTCTTTTATGTCATTCCTTTTATGCTCCATGTTCTTATGTTCGAGGATGTTCTTTTATAGTCATATTACTGCTCTTTTCATGTTAATATAATGAGATATCCCCTCTTACTCTCATTATTTTGTTTTATGAAGTTTTAAGTGGTGCCGTTAGGCTGCCGAAATTTTTGTAACAGATTCTTTCTCTCTTCTCATTTTTCAAGATCTATTTTCATGTAAAGTATTTCATGTTCCTTTTTTTGTTATGTTGGGGTATGATCTCTATATCTATCATACTGGACTCTTATGTTCATATGATGAGAGACCCCATTTGATCTCTTCAATTCAGTATTTTGTTGAAGTTTAAGTGGCGCCATTAGGCTGCCGAATTTTTAAGTGGTTCTTCACCCTTCTCGTTTTGAAGTTCTACTTTCATGTCAATTCTTTCAAGTTCCTTTTTGTTATGTTGGGGTATGATATCTATATCTATCATACTGGACTATTATGTTCATATGATGAGAGACCCCATTTGATCTCTTCAATTCAGTATTTTGTTGAAGTTTAAGTGGCGCCGTTAGGCTGCCGAATTTTTAAGTGGTTCTTCACCATTCTCGTTTTGAAGTTCTACTCTCATGTCAATTCTTTCAAGTTCCTTTCTATTATGTTTTGGTATGACCTCTATATCTATCATACTGGACTCTTATGTTCATATGATGAGAGACCCTATTTGACCTTGTCAATTCAATTTTGTTGAAGTTTAAGTGACGCCGTTAGGCTGCCGAATTCTCACAAGAGAAATCTTTTTTTTCTTCCTTTCATGTTCTTCATTTCATATGGTATATTTTAAAATTTCATTACCATGTTCTTAAATCCCTTATATTTTGTCCCTCTACGGTTTGATGGGTCATTTATGAATGTTTGACCCATGTCCCCTCTCTTCTCAATGTTTTCTAAAACCTTGTAACATAGCCGTTATGCTGCAAAATTTTTGTCTCAAAATGCCTCTATCTTTTTATCAAAATTTCTTCATGTTATTAAGTGAATACTCAAAGCTCTTATTTCTACAGGTTTATTCACATATATACAAAAATGTTCTATTTTAAATTCTGGGATTTACATACATGATACCCGCTTTCCCTTTCCGTGGGTTTAAAGTAACGTAAAGATCATGTCTTTAAAGCAGTTTTTAAAACATTATGATTATGAAATGAAACCCATTTATTTTATGATATATGGGTTATCTATGAAATGTTTGATGTTGATATATGTGGCTCACATGATAAAAAAGGCAAATTTAAGGGTGCACCCTGATAGCGCTCCAATTCATTGGGTAAAGACTTAATCTCTAGAGATGACCATTTTTAACGACGCCATGGTGAATAACCTTGGTAATTTTTAATGACACCTTGGGGATGCACCTTGGTGAAACGAAACGATTGTCAATATTAATTGTTGCATCCACATCTTCAAGTTATGAAAAATGTTATTTTTTTATGATGTATCTCATTATTTCTTTCTCATGCCTTAAATTTCTTTTCATGTCTTTATTGAAGTATCTCAAGTTCACATGTAAAATGTTTCTCTTGTTTCCCTTACTGGGATTTCTGCTCACCCTTTCTTTTGATGTATGTCCCCAGGTTATGAGATGCAGTAATGAACCTAGGATGAACTTAAGGAGAAGCCTTTCAAGTTTTTAAGAAGAGTGTTTTTGTTCTTTTCATGTTTTATGTTCCTGGTTTCCAAGACACTAAACCTTAAAGATCCTCGGTTTTGTAAAATGTAATGAAAGTTTATGTGATGAAAAGACGGGATGCTATAGTTGGTATCAAAGGATGGTTTAGTTATTTGTGGAAATTAGGATATGAAAACTTTAGGAAGAACCCTATAAAAAAGTTTAAATATAGGAAATCTTCCTAGTATTTTGGTGAGTATTGAGTAAAGGGTTTCCAAGCAAATACATACCTGTCTGGATACGAGCAGGTAGAGGTGGCTCTGGCATAGATGTACATAGGGGTAAAACCCGAAAACACTGCTTTGAGCTAGACTCGAACGGGAACTGGTACACGACAACGGGACTTGATGCACTCTTGGTTACGACACTCCCGGGGGATATGCTTTGGTAAATTCATAAGCTTAGTATGAACCATTGTTAAAGGAACAAAGATAAAATAAAATAAAGATTCACATAAGAATATATGATCATGGATAACCTAGAAGGGAACCTAGGGGATCACAAGTTAGGGTATACTTTACTTCTACATGTTATCCTTAGATGCTTTAAGTTTCTTTTCATGATTATTGGCTAAGTATTTAAGCCCCTAACTATAGCTTCTTTTCTTAGTTAATGGCGGGAAATGGAAGAACATGTCCCAACAACCAATGTGATAGGAAATGCTACGATTGCCGTATTAATACGACATAGATGATTAAGGGATTAAAAGATGATTATTATTTTGGAAGACGTTCACTATTTTGAGGACCATATATGATCAAGGTAAATAGATTACTACAGTGTCTTAATTGAGGAGTAAGGTTGACTTATATTTTGAAGAATCAATGAATTTAAGGTGGCCTTATAGTAATTTAGGTTACTTACGGGAATGATTAACCTATCTTGGGTAAAATATGTTTAGGTTAGCTACTTTTGTTATAAGATGTTAGGAGTGGTTGATGTTGTTTGGAGATAAACGATGAAGTTTATTTTGGAAGACTATGTTATCATGTCCTTCTTGTATTTGGGTTTCAATCTTAGTTTGGTTTATTTTCAAGAATCTTAAGGACCATTATTTACGGAATGGTCTATGATGAACATTGGGTAGTACCATGGAACTTTGAAGATTTAAAAGTAGTTTCCATTTCTATGGGATTCTTTTTGAAGATTTGTTTTACCTTACCCATTCTATTTTTGGGATAATGTTTAAAGATAAAAGAAATAGATAGTTGATCTTTTGTGGATCATGTGATTCTCTAGATGATGATTCTTGTGTTTTGATGAGACCAAGTAGTTTTGAATGCTCATCGTTTGGAGAAAAGATTAGTTTTGGTAGAAACTTATTAATGTATTAAACTCTACATGAAGGTAGATATATTTCCTTATGTTTTTGTTCTATGTTGTAAATGAATTCCTCAAAGTTATTAAAAGGAACGTAAAACAAAAACGTTGTTGGTTTACGTTTCCTACTAGGTAATCAAATACCGCTTACACACATCATAATTTTGGGATTTTCTGGTGGTTAACTTCCCCCTAATCATGTTTTCTATCACTCTACTTTAAGAACGTTACCCTTTGTTTTCTCCTCCATGTCCATGTTTCCTACATGGAATCCTAGTATGAGTAAACTCGGGTGGCCTTTGTACTCCCTTTTACTTCTTTTAAAGTAATAGTGTTACTGACTCTTTTTCCGATGTGGTACTTTCAATGAAATTTCAAAACCCAATTTTAAAAATTGCGAGGACGCAATTTCTTAAGGGGGGAAGATTGTAACGGCCCGAAATTTTGAATAAATCTTGTTTCCTAATTTCATGTGTTATTTTATTTTATTTTTATACTCAACAAAAATGTTTTATTTGATAAACATGATTATAATTAAAATGAGACCATTGGGTTTTGATTGTTATATGACCATCGGTCAATATGACCACTGTGAACAAAATGTTTTGATTATTGTCTCTAAATACAAGTAATCTTGGTTAGTTATTATAGAAAGAAGATTCGATGGCCTCACCTAGTAGTCTTGGACCGATCGAAGCCCATCTAACCGAGCTTGGGAAGGTGGTAGCACCATTGGGCTTTGCTCTGGATCAAATCCAAGCCGAACTTCATCATGTGAATCTAGAACGGAATCGCCTTCGTGAGAAGTTCAAACTGATAGAAATTACTACTCGGGAAATGTTGACTGAGCCGCCCCAAGATTCTATCACCCCAGCACACCTTACTCTTAGGTCCTATGCTGGTATTATAAGGGGCTATGTAATGAGACCATAACTGCCTTGTGTAATCCTTGTTTTAAATAAAAATTGGGATTTCTTATTATGATGATGTTTATGAATTTTCAAATGACTGGATAAAAATAGTATGCATATTTTTGATGAATTTTCAAAAGGATATTTTAAAAAAAATGTTTGTGTAAACCTTAAATAATTTAAAATGTGTAATGATTCTCAAAAAATGGTCTTCTACAATTATGTCCAGTACGGAATTTAGAGTCTAATAAGATCAACTTGATTTTTGATGAATAGTAAATTATGAATAGTGATTTTATGATTAGGATTAGTAATATGCCCAAATGGATTAGTAATCTCACTTAAAGAAAGTTTTAAAATAATCTAGGCACCTTGATTAAGTAATGTGATTCAATAAAATGGTTAAATAACGGTTTCATAAATTATTATTCAAGTATTAGTTTTTTTCGGGTGAATAGTGTTTTTTTTAATTAAAAATTTAATTAAAAATAATTAGAAAATTATTTTTATAAAAATGACTTTATTTTTGAACTCAGAGCATCGATATTATGTTATGGTAATTTTTGGGGTTTTTTCTGAAAAAATGAATTTTCGGTGAATAGTGTTTTTATTTAAAAATAAATTTAAAAATACTTAGAAAATTATTTTTATAAAATGGAGTTCATTTTTGAAATCAGAGCATTGATATTTAGTTAAGGTGAAAGTTTGGGATTTTTCTGAGAAAGATAAATTTTTCAGTGAATAGTAAAAATGCAGTTTTAGGGTTTCGGTATGTTTAATGACATCATAGATGTGTCATGATGATGTCATGAGATATTTTAAGGGTTGGCCAGACAAGTGTGATTAATTATTGTTGTGGGGGCCCCATGTGGCCTAACTCCATGGTAAATGCCAAGGGAGAGCACCTGAGTTTGAGAAAAGCACATGTGAGGTGTCCCTTGGCCATTAATGCCTTGTCCCCTCACTTTCCCTATAAATACCAAGCCCTCCTCTCATCCATTCGACTCCCCACTCATTCCCAACGAATTTATGGTCTCATTACCTCCCAAGGAGTCCTCCCAAGGTTCCCCCAAGGCCTCAAGGTCCCAACCTTTGAGGTTTAAGAGTTACATTTTAAGGTAAGGGATCCGACCTCTCTCTTTCATTTCAAGTAATCTCTTTTATGTCATTCCTTTTATGCTCCATGTTCTTATGTTGGAGGATGTTCTTTTATAGTCCTCTTACTTCCCTTTTCATGTTAATATAATGAGAGATCCCCTCTTACTCTCATTATTTCGTTTTATGAAGTTTTAAGTGGCGCCGTTAGGCTGCCGAAATTTTTGTAACGGATTCTTTCTCCCTTCTCATTTTTCAAGATCTATTTTCATGTAAAGTATTTCATGTTCCTTTTTTTTGTTATGTTGGGGTATGATCTCTATATCTATCATACTGGACTCTTATGTTAATATGATGAGAGACCCCATTTGATCTCTTCAATTCAGTATTTTGTTGAAGTTTAAGTGGCGCCGTTAGGCTGCCGAATTTTTAAGTAGTTCTTCACCCTTCTCGTTTTGAAGTTCTACTTTCATGTCAATTCTTTCAAGTTCCTTTTTGTTATGTTGGGGTATGATCTCTATATCTATCATACTGGACTCTTATGTTAATATGATGAGAGACCCCATTTTATCTCTTCAATTCAGTATTTTGTTGAAGTTTAAGTGGCGCCGTTAGGCTGCCGAATTTTTAAGTGGTTCTTCACCATTCTCGTTTTGAAGTTCTACTCTCATGTCAATTATTTCAAGTTCCTTTCTATTATGTTGGGGTATTAACTCTATATCTATCATACTAGAATCTTATGTTCATATGATGAGAGACCCTATTTGACCTTGTCAATTCAATTTTGTTAAAGTTTAAGTGACGCCGTTAGGCTGCCGAATTCTCACAAGAGAAATCTTTTTTTTCTTCCTTTCATGTTCTTCATTTCATATGGTATATTTTCAAATTTCATTACCATGTTCTTAAATCCCTTATATTTTGTCCCTCTACGGTTTGATGGGTCATTTATGAATGTTTGACCCATGTCCCCTATCTTCTCAATGTTTTCTAAAACCTTGTAACATAGCCGTTATGCTGCAAAATTTTTGTCTCAAAATGCCTCTCTCTTTTTCTAAAAATTTCTTCATGTTATTAAGTGAATACTCAAAGCTCTTATTTCTACAGGTTTATTCACATATATACAAAAATGTTCTATTTTAAATTCTGGGATTTACATACATGATACCCGCTTTCCCTTTCCGTGGGTTTAAAGTAACGTAAAGATCATGTATTTAAAGCAGTTTTTAAAACGTTATGATTATGAAATGAAACCCATTTATTTTATGATATATGGGTTATATATGAAATGTTTGATGATGATATATGTGGCTCACATGATAATAAAGGCAAATTTAAGGGTGCGCCCTGATAGCGCTCCAATGCATTGGGTAAAGACTTAATCTCTAGAGATGACCATTTTTAACGACGCCATGGTGAATAACCTTGGTAATTTTTAATGACACCTTGGGGATGGACCTTGGTGAAACGAAACGATTGTCAATATTAATTGTTGCAGCCACATCTTCAAGTTATGAAAAATGTTATTTTTTTATGATGTATCTCATTATTTCTTTCTCATGCCTTAAATTTCTTTTCATGTCCTTATTGAAGTATCTCAAGTTCACATGTAAAATGTTTCTCTTGTTTCCCTTACTGGGATTTCTGCTCACCCTTTCTTTTGATGTATGTCCCCAGGTTATGAGATGCAGTAATGAACCTAGGATGAACTTAAGGAGAAGCCTTTCAAGTGTTTAAGAAGAGTGTTTTTGTTCTTTTCATGTTTTATGTTCCTGGTTTCCAAGACACTAAACCTTAAAGATCCTCGGTTTTGTAAAATGTAATGAAAGTTTATGTGATGAAAAGATGGGATGCTATAGAGCACATGGGTCTAGTAATCTTAGAAAAGTCCTTAATGAATCTCATGTAGAACCCAACATGACCCAATAAACTTCTAATTCCATTGACATTTTCAGGTGGGGGAAACTTTTGGATGACCTCAACTTTATCATTATTGACCTCCAGCCCCTACTTAGAAACATTATGTCCTAAAACTATACCTTCAGTGGCCATGAATTGGCACTTTTCTCAGTTTAAGACTAAGTTGGTCTCTTAGCACCTTTCTAGCACAAGTTACAGATTTTTCAGGCAGTCCTCAAAGTTATTTCTCACAACAGAAAAACCAACCCTGAAAATTTCAATTATCCTTTCAATCATGTATGAAACAATTTCCATCATGCACCTATGAAAAGTTTCAGGAGCACCACACAAGCAAAAAGGCATCCTCCAGTAGGCAAATGTCCCAAATGGATAGGTGAATGTGGTTTCTCTTGGTCCTTTGGTGAAATGGAAATCTGGTTGTAACCAGAATAACCATTAAGAAAGTAGAAGAATTCATTGACTTCCAATCTCTATAAAATTTGATACAAAATGGCATGGGAAATTGATCCATTCTTGTGGCAGCATTCAACTTTCTGTAGTCCATACAGACTCTCCATTTATTTACTACTCCTATCTGGATTTGCTCATTCTTTTCATTACTGACCGCTATCACTCCACTCATTTTTGGTACCACCTAGATAGTACTTACCCAAGGGCTATCAGAAATGGGAAAAATTATTCCAGCATCAAGAAACCTAATCACTTATTCTCTCACAACTTCCTTGATGTTTGGGTTGAGTCTTATTTGGGCTTCTACTCTAGGATTACACTCACGTTCCATTGGAATTTTATGTACGTATAAAGCTGGACTTATCCCCTTGATATCAGCAATTTACCAGCCTATGACTGACTTGTACTTCTTCAAAAAAACTAAGCATATTTTTTCTCTTGACGCACCTCCAGGTTGGATGAAATGATCACGGGAAGGGTGGAACTATCTCTTAAAAATGAATATTTGAGATGGGCAGGTAGGGGCATGAGTTTAAGGGTGGGTGGTGACTTTCTTGAGGGAAGACACTTGGGCCTAGGTGGCCCAAGGTCTTCATGCTCCCTCATGAAGAAGTCAGTAGAGAAGTCTTCTTCCTCATCACTAGAGCTTCCAAAAAAAATCTCCTCAAACTTATCCACCTATCTCGGGGTATGAATGTGAACCAAAACGAACACATCTAGGTTCTCCAATAATTCTCCCTCGTACTCATCAAAAAATTTGCTCTCCTTACTTGAACTGATCCCCATGCAAGAGGTAGTAGGAATATCAGGGTCACTATTGATTTCAGCTATCATTCTCAGAAACTCCTCTTACTCCTTATCAACACTACTCTCATCAACTAACATCACATCTTTGGGGAAGATTGGGTGGGTGGGTTCCTGGATTTTATTAAACACATAAAATTTTTCTTTCTGTTCACCCATATTAAAAATCAGTTTCCCCTTAGAAACATCTATCACAACTCCCCCAGTGGCTAGGAATGACCTACCAAAAATTATAGAAACCTACTGGTCACACACCATATCAAGGATAAGAAACTAAGTAGGAAAAAAGAGTTTACCTAATCCCAATATTAGATCATCGACCCTACCCACTGGATTAGTAATGGACCCATCAACAAGCTGTAACACAACAGTGGTGGGTTTGGGAACTCCTAATCTTAGGTGATGAAAAAGTGACAGGGGAATCATATTAATACTATCACCCAAATCACACAAACAACTGAACTTACCACCTCTATCCCCAAAGGTGCAATGGATGAAAAATATTCCTAGGTCCTGAAGCTTAGGAGGTATCCTATTCTACAAGACTACACTACACTCCTCTATTAAGCTATAGGTGGAAAATTCTTCTAATGTATTTTTGTTTGAGTGGATTTTCTTAAGTGATTTCGAATATTAAGGGCTTTTAATCAAGGCTTCCAAGAATGGGATATCTATGTTTAGATTTTTAACCACTTTAAAAAAATTCAAGAGTTCAGAATCATGAATTGTTTTCTTAATTCTTTGTGGGAATAGAATTATAGGGGAAAAATTCCTCACAATTGGGGGCATCTCTACAACTTCCTCTTCAAAATTTTTCTTCCCTTTATTGTCTTTTTTTTCAAGCAATTTTCTTTGGTTTTTTGAGATTGAGCAGTTGGAACTAGAGGGATTCTAGGGGTGCTATCCAGTTTTATAGATTCAGGTTTTTTGAGATTAGAGTTTCCAGCATCATCCTGTTTCTCTTTTTTTTTGTATTTTGGGGTTCTTTCCTAGGCTCTTGGTGAGTTTGGAGACAACTTATGGTGGTCAAATCCATTAAATTATCCCTAGTATTGGCTTTAGTGGTTCCGTACAACCTACCCATTTCTCTATTACTAGCGTCCTTAGCCAACTGTCCCATTTGAATTTACAAATTCTTCATTCCTTCATCCATTTGAACTTTATCATAATCAATTTTGGTCTTTTGTTCATCAAACCTCCCTATAAACTAATGGAACATGTCTCTCACCTCATCTTTTGATTGGGATGACTCAGCCTTAGGTTGGGGTTGAGGTTGGAATTGCTGCCTATGAGACTACTAGAATCAAGGAGGGGCAGCAGGTTAGAGGATCCCTACTCCATCCATGATAGGTTCAGATGGTTCCCATACCCATGATTATAGGTGTTGGAAAAAGGATCATTTTTAGGATGCATCTAAGGTCTATAGCCAACAAAGCAGGTACTCTCATGAGGCCGAATAGGAATATCAAATTTTGGATAGTAAGATTGATAATGGCCACACATGCCATAGTGGTGACACTATTACTTAAGGGTATGATGTGTGTTATCATTAAAGAACCCAGTATCTTGGGCTTCAGGTTGAGGAGCAGGGGTGGTTTCTTTTCTCACAATGTTTCTCTTCCAAGAGCAATTGTGATGGGATTTTTGAGCTAAGGTATTAAAGATTTGTTTGAGCTCCTCAGTAGTCCTATCACTAAAGTCTCCTCCATAATATTGATCCACCAAGGTTTGGTGGTAAGGGGTGAGGCTATTACATAAGGTATCTATGAGAAATTGGGATATACATTGATGGTTTTGACATAGCCTAAGAAAACCTATAAACCTATCCCAAGATTCATGAAACATTTCTTCTTCATCCTGAAGGAATCTAGTTATTTTGTGCCTAATTTCAGATGTCAACCTCCTAGGACAGAATTTCATTGTGAAACCATTATTAACTTGATCCCAGGTGACACATATTTCTTCTTCTAACTGTTGAAACCAAGCACTAGGATTTCCCTTGAGCCATAAGGGGAACACTCTCAGTTTAAGCTCTTCCTCAGTGAGAATCCTAAGTGGTAGATACTGGACACTATAGTAGAAGGCTCTAATTACGTCAAGAGAGTCTTCTATAGGAATTACATTGAAGGTAGGTAGCTGACTAAGCATGGATTTCTTGATTTCACAATTCTTGGATCTAGGATTCTAATGCATGAAGGGTTAATAGATACTGAAGGCAGTAAGAACTCTCTTAATCTGTGCCTCTCAGCTGTCTCATTTCTAGGAAGGTTCATCATTCTAGGTTGGTTCAAATTCTTAGGAAGTGGATTGTTCATGTTTTCAGTTATGTTATCTTCCATTTTTATGTTTTATTTTTTATTTTTCCCTTCTTTTAGGTGATTATCAATTTCAGGATTACATGGTACTATGTATTCAGACTTAGACTGATTTTTCATGTAGCAGGTTTACAATTTTTTAGAATTTCAATTTTATTTTTGTATTTTTTTAGTTTTTTTCTTCCTTTTGATTTTTTTAAAATTTTTTTCTTATGTGAATTTTTGTTTTGTTTTTTTATATCACATATGGATTCCCCAAAAACGGCACCAAAATTTTCATGCTCACACATCATTGGTCACAAGAAAAAAACTAAAATTTATAACCTACTTACTACTTAGAATAGTGGCAAGACAGGGTCAAACCACATGGAGGCCTAATGTTGTACTTGGTGATATAAAAAAAATAAAATAAACAAAAAAAAACACACAAAAATAAAAAAAAATAGTTGGTGGTGGTGAGGTGGAGTGAGTGAAAATCAGTGTGTGAGGATGTGAAGGTGAACTGGTGAGTGCACGAATATAGACAAGACAGAAAGAAATCTTGTGGTAAAAAAAACTAATAGATGAGTAGGGGGGAAAGTCCACTGGCCGATTTAGATATTTATTAGACTCATTCATGCTCTGAAGTTTAAGAAATATGGATCTGAATTAAAGTAACTGGCCAGATTTTTTGTCTAGTCAGTTTGTGATGAAATTGACCTTACATTCCTTCAACTGTAAAAGTCATTCCATTCAATGGTGATAAAAGTCAGATGTCACTAGTCTCAACATTTCAGTTGAGTTCAGTGCATCTCTCTCATTTTAACATGATTCATTTTTCAATGAATTCCTTATATTGAAATTATTTTAATTTAGATTCAAACAAGATCAGTTTTCACTCAAACTTGTTGTTTTGAAAATAAAATCGTCCTGCAAACAGTGATAGAGATGATCCAGAAAAATATGCAGTGCATAAATCAGAATAAACAAATCTAACCAGGAAGCTTATTCCCCCTACCCCAAAGAAGTTTATCCAGACATAATGGTCGGATTTAGTACACAAATATAATTAAAATCAATTAATTTCATATTGAAATGAGTTGAAGAAAAATAGAGCACAAGAAAAATAAATATGTTCGTCTCCCAGTTTGATCTCAAAAAGCTCTAATTCCTACTACATGATAGTGGATGAGATGCTGGAATGTGCTCGATATCCTGCCCTAGGAATCGAGGTATGAAATACTGATCTACTTCTCTGATGCCTCTAATCTGCTCCTGATGGAAATGGTGAAGAATTTAGGGATAACCTGATGGCTCTGGATTGATCCTCGATCTCGAAGTATCCCCTATCTCATGTACCTGATCTCCTCCCGCTGAATTTTCCATGGTCCCTGTGTATCAATGCTGATGACCCCATAATTAAATTCTCTAGAATCTCGTCTGAAGTGTTCTCCGACCTCCGTGTGGAGCTTTCATAGTTTTACTTCTACTACGCTGGTCACTGGAGAAATTTCTCCTAACTGAATAATGGATCTCGCGCGAAGCCACAACCCACCCCCTGCACGGAACAACAAAAACACACGTGAATTATAAAAAAGTGAAACTATCATTATATACTATATATATATATATATATTTAAAATACCAATTTTATTAATAATAAATTTAAATATATAACCATTATATAAGTGGCATAATATCTATTAGAAAATATGTAATTAATTAATAAGTGTATTTATTATGTATACATTATTATCATTGTCTATAATATACTAATGATATTACTTGTTATTATATTATATTATAATAAACATTATTATATGCTTTATATGTATTATATTATATAGGTATATAGTTATTATATTATAATTATTATATAAATAAAATAAAATAAAATAAAGAAGAAGAGGGGGTGGGGTGCGGCATGGAAGAGAGGGGAGAAAGGGGGGAAAGGGTTTGGCTATGGTGGAGCATGGAGGAGGGCGTAACGATAACGCGGGCTCGGTGCGGTGAGGGAGAGAAGAGGAAGACCACATGTTGCAACGAGGATGGGGTTTCAGTATGCAGAGGTGAGGTGGAAGGCATACCTTAGTCGAGATTGTAATTTAGGGACCGATCGGGTGTGACGATGTTGGATCAGGGTGAATAGCGGTGAAAGAAGGACTGAGGCCATGGGTCGGGTGTAGTTTTGTCGCGGAGAATGGAGGAGAATGGAGTGAGGCAGCGGAGGAGAGTTTCACCGCACAAGGATGGAGATGGCTTGCAGATGGAGAGCAGGTGATGGTTCGGCCTGGGTAGCTCGTGACGAGGGGCACCGAATCGGGATGGTTCGTAGATTCAATAGTGATTGGGGAGCTTGGATTCAAGGTGGTTCCCAATATCACTCTATTTTGGTTCAAATCTAGGTGAAGAGTGGAATTGGCTATGGTTGAGGCAGATATGGTAAAGAAATTGATTTGGGTTTCTTCTGAAGATTTGGATTTTTAAATTGATACTAGTTTGGATTGTGCTATCCCGTTGATTTTTTTTCTAATTTTTTGATTTTTCTGGTTTAAATTTACTGCTGGATTATTGATTATTGAATTTCTGCTGCTGTTGTGGTTGGCGTTTTATTGGAATTCCTTGATGTTGCTGGTTTGGAGAGGCGACTGTGTAAAAGGGATGGAGTGCGGTGAGACCGTGGGGGAGAAAATTGGCAAGGAGATATAAGGGTGATGGAGGCACTGTGAGGTGTGAAACAGTGGCTGGGGGAACAATGAAACTGCAATTGGAACAGTGTGAGGCTGTGAGATAGTAATTGAGGCACCATGAGGGGAACAGTGGCACCATAGAGAGTACTACCCAAACACGTTCAAAATAAACAAAACAAAAGTTAAATAAATAAAACTAAAAATATATTAATAAATTAATAAATTAAATTAAATATAATATAATTAAAAACTAAATAAATAATACAAAGTTAAATAATAAAATTAATTATGCTTTATTTAAAAGAATAAATTTATTAGTATTAAAAAATATAAACAAATTTAATTTAAAACAAACTAAAATAACTAAAGTCACTTGCTTAAATTAATTAACCAATTAATTAATCAATTAATAAATTAAATAATTAATTAAAGAATAAAAAATCTTAATTAAATAAAATTAAATTATTCAAACTAATTAAATTATTAAAAGAATTAAAAACTAACAATTAAAGTTTATTTATTTACAATTTAATAATAAATAAATAAATAATTTAATAATGAATTAAAATTTATTGAAAACTAATAAAAAAATAATTAATTAAATGAAATTTTAATAACAACTTAATTTTATTATTGAAAAATAATAAAAAAAAAACAAAAAAAAAACTCTATTAATACATAAACACATTTTTTATAATGTAATTTACCAAATACCACTATTGATAAATATTACACAAAATGAAATAGTTTGATTTTTAAAATTCAACAAAAATATTAAAAAGGATGTGGCAAAGAGAATTAAAAATGAGCCACATCAGCTGACTATTCCCTCTAGATACTTTGGGTTTGTTGTTTTTTGGGTTTTATACTATGTATGTATATACTCAACACTACATGGGATATTCACACAAATTTCATGTCTCATATAGAAGATAGGGACCTTTTTGGATTCTTTGGTGGACTAGGAGAAAGTGGATCTTCATTGGATATTAGTTATGCCAGATGAACCTCATATAGATATTGGAGTTTTATTCTTGTATCTTCCCATATATCGTCATAGGTTGGGTTATTTTACAATTTTTTGGGAATTTATTTGGCCGTTCTAATTTTATTTTTATTCATGTTGTATTCTATTGGGGGATAATTTTTATGAATGAATTTATGGTATCATTTTTATTCCTTTTGAAATTACACCCATGTATAGAGATGTGTGAGTGTGTACATGTACATTAGGATAAGGCCTCCCATGTGTGTTATATATATACTCATTACTATTTTTATCCTCTGACCTATTAGAGGTAGTCCTGGTGTGTCCCACTCATCTTTTCACAGGCCAGAAGGGCCCTAATGGGTCGGATCATGACATATCTACAGTTGAAATTGTTAGGATTGTAATTGTTATTTTTTTATGTTTATATTTTCTATCAAGACGAGTTCCCATAGGTTTTATAATAAATTTCAATTAAACCATAATTATTATCCCAAGTGGTATACTATGTTTCTATAAATTTATAATGAAGTATCAAATTAATTCACTTTTAGTTTTTACTCAAGTTTAACTCACTTATAGGGATGAATTTTTAGTGTACTTCAGTTTTAGTTTAGTAATTATTATATTATTATATTTTTTATTATATAATTATATCACCTTTATTTAATTTACTATGTCTCTATAAATTTTAAATTCACTTTTAGTTTATTAATATTTTAAAATAAATATTTACAACTCTCATCCTTTGTAAAAAATTAATTTATTAAAATTTAAGAGATGTTTGACTAAGAAAAATATATATTTTTTACATGTGTTATTATTTAATGAAATTAAATTGTAAAACTATTCTATATTTTCAATTTTATAATATTATTTTATCGATGTGATAGTTTCACTATTAAATAACATTTTTTCATTTTTTTAGTATCAGTTATTCATTAGTTTCATTATTTTCTCTAAAATAATAATTGAATGTGTTAAATACGTAAATTTCGTTAATAAAAACTATTTTTGGTATTAATTTACATCATATATGAATGATAAATTTTATCCTTGATCATTGTAATTAAAAATTAATGAAACACTAATTAAATAATTTTTTTGAACAATTTTGAAATTTTATTTTTTGCATAATATGCATATTTGTAGTGTTTTTATTTGTAATTATATAAAATGAGATGTATGCACAATTCCAATATTTTCATATTGTATTTATGTTTTATAAAAATTATTATTTACATTGTTTTACATGACTTCATTGAGACAAAACCAGGCAAACGTAAAGAGTGTGAGACCAAATTTTAAAAAACACGTGAAATAACTATTTCATGCTTTTGAATTTTTCTGAATTCATGTGAAATATTTTTTCTATATTCATTTATACTTGGGTGTACTTTTCATTGGTGGTAATGATATGTAAACATGTCTCATATGGTTCATAAACATGTTGCATCTATGGATCACTATTTTCTTATCAATAAGTGATTTATATATCACGTGTAAAATTATATTCAATTGAAGTTACATAATTCAAGTAGTGGTTTTCATGTTCCTCTAGAGAAGTAAATGTTCACTATCAAGGATCACTATTCGTATGTATATGTTGTGTAATTATATTGTATATGTAGTTTTTAGTATGTCCACTATCCGTACACATATATTATGTAATCATATTGTATATCCAGTTTTTAGTATGTAAATTTTATGTATACATATAATGTATATTCTTCTATATCATAATGTATTTTCACAATACAAATTTTATAATATTATTTTTATATTTCTTATTCATCCTATCCAAACTACATATTTTATATAGTATTATACTCATATTGGGATGATATTTTACCTCAGGCATTTTTGTTAATTTTTTATAAATAAATGTGATGTTGACTTTGGTGTTCACAATCCATATTAATTTTTTTCCCATTTTTTTAATTCATAATATACTATATATTCACATTAATGAATATAATAATGTGTTCTACACCATATGATATCATTAAAATAAGATTCCATACATGAATTTTAATTTCCAATCCACCTCTAAGGATGTGAGATTTCATATATTATTAATAAAGTTACACAAGAAGATTTATTCCCATATATGTTTTACAATAAGTTAATTTTATACTTTAAATAAATGTGAAATTAAAGATTTAATTCCTTTTATTATAATCATTTCAAGTAAATTTTCTTATTCAAATTATATCAGGCACATTATAGATCATTACATTCTCCATGCCTTATATATTTCTTATTTTAATCATCTTTGTGTTTGTCTCTTTCTATTTTATTACTATTTTAGGATTTTGGTTTTGTAATGACCAATTAACTTCTTAATATTTATAATCTCTTATGTTATAGTTACATACACTATTTCAAGAAAAAATTTCGTTTGATACTATTTATCTCCACATATATATCATTTACATATATAATTAATTAACTAATTTAGTAAAAGATATACCCTCTATCTAACATTATCTATTTCAAATAAATGATAATTCATTTATAAATACTATTTTGGAATTCTAAATGTTGTTTTCATAATAATGATATCAAAAATTGTATTATATTAACCATATATCTTTCAATATTTTGTCCCATCATGATAAACAAAACTATCATTCGATGATATATATCAATTATATTTCTTTTGCTACAACATATATTTAGTTATTTTATTTTTGTATCCACTGTGTCCCTTGAAAATGTAATTATATATACTTATAATTTATGTTTTATAATTATTCAACCATCTAAGAACTATATCTCATCCTGAGACTTGGATGACTAACAATGGTAATTGATATCACTCTGGCTTATAAAATAAAATTTACTCATGTTTTATCTTAATATTTGAATTATGAAACCCATATATAAATATATTTATAATCCTAAAACTTAATAAATTCAATGAATTTAATTAAATTAAGTTTTATTTTTACACATACTAAAATAGTCGTCCACATTGATTTTTTTGGATTTGATTATGTATTTATTTTTCTTAATTATATTTTCTCTATTTTTACATTATTTATTAATATTAATCATATATTTATACCACACATTTAGTGAGTTTTTATGTTTTTCTCTACAGTGTTATATAGGGTATTGGTGTTTTGTTTTATCATCCTATCAAATATTCATACTTTTTTAGTCTTGATAAAGTGTATTGTTACTCAAATAATTATTAATAGTTGGTTACTCTAATGATTAAAAATTATATATATCATTTAGAACAATTTTTTTCTTTTCATCATCTCTCACATTTTGGTTTCTCATTTTTCAGTTTGTGGAGAAATTTACCACATGATCTGTTTAAAAAAGATTTTTTTCAAAAGGAATTCATACATTATTTTAATCATGGAACTTTAATATGTTAAGTGGTTTTAAAAAAGATGACTCCATTGATTTACATTCTATCTTGAATTGATCCTATTAATCTCATTTTATATGTTTATATATTTCCCTAAAATGTAATGGATCACTATTTAATGATATGGTCATGTTTCTATGTATTAATATTATATACTCTTCTATTTATTTATCTTACTATATTGTATCCCTTTATAGGTTTAATTAGTTAAATATAAGTTTTCATAGATTAATCACAATGCTATCTTATGAAATTTCATGTGTTGGGGGTACTAGTTTATTTTTAATGATAAAATACCTCCTACATTTTCAATATAAACCCACTTTAACTTGGAAGTAAATAAATATTCATGATGGTAAAATGTTGAAATTTTATAGGATAATACTATTAATTCATATAGAATCAATTTTCTTCTTATTTCATTATGAAATATAATCAAATATTTTAAAATTTTCAAATAAAAAAAGGAAATAAAATTACTAATGCATTTAGTTATAGAAATATGAATGGGGTAAAATAAAGCATAAAATCAATTTATGGGAAAATAAATCATCAAAATGAGGTACAAAAGTCTCAGTACAATCTACTAAAATATTTATCAGATCCTTATTTCTAAATTATTGGGAAATTTTACTTAATTCAGTGAGTTATATGCTGTAAAATATTATTATAGGATCTGTTTTTCATGGTATCTTGATAAGAAATTGTGTTATATTTTTTTCATGGAAGAAGAAGACAAAATATCCATGATTTCACGTGAAAAAAGAATATATAAAAATTAGTATTCAAACACCCCATGGAAAAATCTAGTTAAGAAGAAAACACTATCTTGGGGGAGCTATAATAAAAAACCACCATAAGTCTTATCTTTAAATCCACCTTTCTATAACCAAATCAGTATAGAAACACTACTCAACATGTTTAGTGATGGAACCTACCGGTCGATCTTTTAAGAGTAAATATTAGTAATTACATTTTTTGTAAATATTAGTTATGTTATTAAATATTTACAATAATTAAAATAATAAATACTAATAATGATGTAAATATTATAATTATTATTGTAACTATTAAAGTAGTTAACTATATAATTTTAAAATAATTTTTAATTAAATTTGTTATATAAATAATTTAATTACTAATAATAATGGTATCATTAACAAGTTATTTATATATGTGTGTGTATCTAAACAAAAATCATATATAAAAAACGTAGTCTATGTATATAAAATTAAAAAAAAATAAAAAATGAGTGCACAATCATAATACATTGAAACAATAAAAAAAATTAAACTAATAGAAAAGGTAAATACAAAGGGTTTCTTATACATAAAATAACAACAAATAGACCAAAAATGAGGTGGGTGGGTTAATGACTTTTTATTTTGGTTGAGGAGAAATGTGTTAAGGCCCACATTGTCTTTCAGATACACCAAATAACCTGAAATGATTTAAAGGATATTATCCCTTTCTATATTAGTTTCAAAAATAATTATATCCAAGGATTATTTTTTTCATAAAACATATATAAAAAACCCATTTTTTATCAAAGAATAAGAACCACAACAAAATGGAGATGATACGAGCTTTGGAAAAAAATGATCAGAAAAGAAAACCAGATAAGAAGCATAAAGTCTACATTTAGGATCTCATGATAGAAAAAAGTGAAAACACCAAAATAATCCCTCATTAAAGAATACAATAATTAATTCAAAATAAATAAAAAAATCTAGTCCTGAACAACTCAAAAAAGAAGAAGAAGAATATCGGAGGTAGATCCTAATCTTTTCCATGTACATTTTGTTTTCAGTATTTTGATAACACATAATATTTTCATTTTAGTAAGTCAAACAATAATGGAAAGTGATTTCAGAATGTGATTATGTGTGTACCTATAAGTGTTGTTGAACTCTATAAGAAACATTTGGATAGAGATGATGGGGATGAATACCTCAACATCATAGGGGACGAACTAATCTTATGATTTCTTGATTAGACCGGTTTAGTACTTGACGATGGTGACCTACCCACTATTATTTTTCTCAATCTTCTTATATTATAACCTTCCTCTATTTAACTTCCCTCCAATGGAATATCTAATAGAGAGATAAACACATAGATATTTCTTAGATTGCTAGCACCCTACTTTTTTTCATTGGTTATTCAATGTTGTAGCTATAGTCTCTAGATTTTTCACTCTCCATGGGTGGAGAGAAGAGATGTTTTTATCACAATGAATATTTGGGGAATATTATGGGAGAAAATGAAACTTACATATCAAAATTGTGTTTATAATGACCCTTATACCCCCTAAAAAATTCCTAAACTCAACCCATCTCAATCACTATTGCACCACCCTAACCTTTCTCTTCCCAACATTAATAATTTATATCTCGAAAATGCAGAAAGATTGTTCTAGGGGTGAATTCAGTAAAGATTAGGGAATTATATTAAAAAATTCCAAAATCCACAAGGAAAAGGGAATATGATATCTAATGACATTAAATTCTATTGTTTGACTTTTTATTTTTTTAACTTATCTATAGTTAGTGCGACAATTCCACACTTGAACAATCCCATGAAATTAGAGATATGCCCCCTTGGAAATCACTTATTTCAAAAATCCAATAAAACACAAGGGATAGGTGGATGCCTATGATTCACAATTGAAAATATATTATGAAGGTCTAATACAAAAGGGTATACTACTAAAAGATGGTATTTATTTTTATGAAATATTAGGATTGGAATAATTCATTATAAGGTGGTATTTCACACTATTAGAGTAAAAAAAATAACCTTTCATTGTTGACAATGGTATATTTTTAGACCATATAGATTATGGTGGAGTTGAGAAATTATTAATGTTTAGTTAATGTTTCTCCCAAGTATATTAATTCAAGTTTAGAGGAATGATAATAGTCAATACTGGATTTAGATTAAATTTAATGGTATGTTAACATTATTTATATTAATACATCACTAGCATATTTAAGATGTATTGACTTTTGATTTTTAAATTATAGGTTTGACGTAGTTTTTAGAAATTCTCAATAAAATTTATCCTCATACTGTGATGTACATATGTTGCATTGTGCAATTATAAGTGTTCCTCATTCAATGTCAAAGATGAATTGTATCAATTTTAAGGAATTATTATTGGATATTGGCCAAATTTCTTATTAATCCAAAGAAACAAGGGAAAAAATCTTCAAGTATATAATTACACACATATTTGACTCTGAATTTTTAAATAATATTCCCAACAATAATATTTTTATACGTAATGTTTATATTTCAAAAAGATGTTAATTGAATGTGGGTTGTGTAATTCAACTCCATTTATTTCTATGAAAAATTTTCAAAACCCTCACACACACTTAGCTTATGATACAATAATTGTTCTTCCAAAACCAATGGAACCATTAATGTAATCTATACTTTGTGATTTAATGTTGAAAACATTACAATGGAAAGTAATTTTGACTCATATAGAGACTATGATATATCCCTAACATACTGTCAAGTTCAAAGATCAATAGTGATATAGTTAGTGAAATATGTGGGATTCAAGAGAGGTAATATATGTTATTCCCAAGGATATGAAATAGGATGAGGAAAATTATTTTTGAAAAAATTTCTAGGTGGGTAGCTTCAAAAAATTGAAGATTTGAAATATTATTCATTTTATGTGGTTGTTTCATGAATGGTTTCTTATTAGGTTATCAAAAAGTGTTTTATGTGGATGGGTGTCATGTCATTGGTCTTTATAAAGGTTCCTATCTTATGTTGAATCTGGGTGTTTTTCACCACAATGGTTATTATATAAGTTCTGTTAATGGTAGAATCAATATATTTCAAATATAAAATCTTATTCAGATTAGTATTTCCAATTATTTATGGTGAAAATTATGATTATTAGGATGGTTTTTAAATAAAATAAAATAAAATATATGTTTTATTCAAGTGGTTATTATATATCATTAGGAAAAGACAATTAAATGTTATATTAAAACAATATTCAAATGAGATAGATAGGAATATTGTAACTGTCATGTGAAGGAAAAATGTTGCTCTGAAATTATAAATTTATATAATGAAATGGGACAGGGAACCAAGTAATTGGAATTAAAATTATTGGATTTCATTTATTATTCACAATTGTATTTTTATTTTTATGTTTATATAAATAATTTTATAATATTTTATCCACAATTTTCTAGATGGTAAAAAAATGATTATGATGTTAATAGGTGTACAATGTATTGGTTTCCACAGCCAATTTCTTATGTTTGACTATGGATGTGTAATTTTTATACCATTCATGGTTTATAGTTAATTTATTAACATTTTTTATTCTAGTTTTAATACAAATGTTTATGTTATGATTCAAACTTTTCATATGAGGAATGCATTGGACTTAGTAAGTGATGGGTGAAGCCCGCTATAGCTCCTCGATGCATCAGTAGGTCTCATGAGACAAACTAGTGTCTTGAAATAAGGCCTTGACAAAATATTATTTGTAGTCTTGGAACGAGGCCTTGACTATGTGATTATGATATCTATAATTATGCATTCCATCATTATGAAATTGGCTATTGATATTACATGTGATTATTCGACTAGTAGAATATCCATGTGAATAAGTAAATGTCATTATTTGATTTATCTTTGCCATATTATGCTGAAGTTTAAGTTTAAAAGGCTTGTGTTTTAGTCTTATACATTACCTTAAATGTTTATCCTTATTTATGATAGTTTCCGCTATATTTTTATCCTTACTGAGCATATGAGCTCACCCCTTTCTATGTTTTATTTTTCCCAGGATGCAAAGAAGTTTATTACGATTAACCTTCCAGAATAGACTAAGGGATATGAGTGTGTTCAAAGGGGACACAATATTGTTTTTTTTCTATTTCATGACATAATGTAAAACTTTTGTATGTATCTAGAACTTCCAAGGCTACTAAACTAATAGGTATTTTGAGACTTTATCTCTTGTGATCATGCCATTGTTTTGTAATAATGCATTAATCTGGGTAACTAGGGTTAGGGCATTACATAGAACATGATAATAAAATTTGAAAACCATTAATTACATATCAAATATCACAAATATGAGTCATGTAATGAAAATTGGAAGTTAATAAGACATTAATCATAACAATGTAAAATAATCTGAGTCTTGTAAAGACCTAGAATTTCAATGTATTTTTTTAATTAAATGGGAATTTTACGAGTCCACAAAAATTGACGGTGCATGATTCCGAGGCCCGGAGTGCCTGGAATGATTTTCTTAACTTTTTTTCGGGTATGTTCAGTAAACGTACGAGTGGTTTTTTCTAACTTTTGAACTGTTGCTTGGAATTGAAATCCGAGGGTACCGTTGAACTCGCAGTGCTGATATTCACTTAAGACTTTCACGTCGATAGCAGTTGGTCGAGGGTGAAAGTTAGTTTTTGGGTTTTTCGTGTAAGAATAAAATAAAAATAAAAGTGTATGAAATTTTTATTTTTATTTGCAACACCCATGTGGGTGTTGAGAGGTGGGGTCCACCGGAACTAAACCTCCATGTGGAAGTTGAGGTGTGGGGACCACCTGAACCATAACCTCCCATAAGAGGTTATGGTGGTGGGGACCAGCCGTGACTAAACCCCCCTTTTAATTGAGAAAAACTCTCAACCCCCCTTATTAATGTGAAGGATCCCCTTTACTTCCTCCACATTAATTGTGCCAACACACAAACCTTTTATTGTGCCAACCCCCATGCTTCAATTATGCCACCCACCATAATTAATGAAACTTTTTGAATTCTGTCAACAAAATAATAGATTGCATAATCTATTATTTTGGCACACTTTTCATTTTGGTGGAGCCTTGGGAGAAAAGATCTCCAACAAAGAACTACTTCCCCGAATGAAGAACGCGTTCTTCCAACAAAGAACGCCAATAAAGAATGCCGACCCAGACTTTGAACTTCTTCCTCGATACTTCCTCCGACGTAGGATGTCTTCGACTACGAAGAACCAAAATCCATCTTTTCCCAATGCTTCATCTTCTTCCCTGTTACTCCGTCGACGTATCAACCCAAGGTAGGGGTTTATTTCTATTTGATTATCGCTTTCCATGTTCTCCCATTCTAATTATTTTGTGGGATTGCGAAAAGAGATTGACATGGGTTTTGGGAAATGATGTTTTAAAATATCTTCCATACACGTTCATGCTTCGTTCTTTGTGAACCTCTTGCTACCACTCTAAAGGCGGAGGGTGAGAACCAAATGAACATGGCCCGACCCCTCTGCCATTCTTCTTTGATGTGTACTTCGAAATGGAGGAAGGCGATGAAGGCAACAACGCCACCACCCACAGCCTTCGTGACCCACGCCGCCCCACAGCGCTTCACCCTCTTGGCCGAACCGGCCCTGCACCGACTGAGCCACCTGTGGATGGACCGAGCCGCCACGCCGCCTTGGGCTGAACCCCCTCGCCGCACCGCCGCTGTGCCGAGCCGCCGCACCGCTGCCGCGTCGAGCCACCGCAGAGCCGCCTTGATGAGCCGCCATGCCGAGCCGCTGCGTTGCCGCCGTCCTCCGTGTCAAGCCTTTGAGCCACCTAAGCCGCCATCTCCGTGGCCTTGCGAGCTGCCCCGAGCTGAGCCGGCCCGCGACCAAGCCGTTCTGCGACCGAGCCACCCTCGCGGCACCCTCCGAGTCTAAGCCTCCACCATGGCCCCTCGCGGCCGTCGGGCCTAACAAAACGGTCCGAGCCACCCAGTGGGTCAGGTCAAACCCAATGGGCTGGGTCGCCCAGTGGGCTGGGCCAAGTCTGTCCGACCGGGTCGGACCAAACCCGGGCCCACTATGACTCATTTACTTCTTTTGGCCATAAATTTAGCACCAGACGTCCGTTTGACAAACCGTTAGTGACGTTGGGAACCTTGGAGTGATTCAGTCCCTTTGAGTGATACCCCAATGAGATTTGGATTGAGATTGAGAATGGTCAGGTTGGATCGAGCACGAATCCAATCGGGCCTCCGTGACTAAAAGGCTAATAATTCACAGACCAGACATCAGATTGACGCGCCGTCTATTAATTTGAGACCCATATGAAGTGACATAACTTTGAGACACTTATTCGTGGGACTACATGGCATTTGGAGTATATACTAGTAGCTTGTGGATCTAATCCTCCTAGAGACGAGTGAGAATAGTGCAAGAACCCAATGACTGGCTGAGATTTGACAACTGCTGACCGTTTCGACTCGGATTGACTCGACATGCCCAGTGGGGAGTTCCTTGGTGACGCGGTAGACCCATGTTAGGGAGCACCTTGGTGACGCGGAATACCCATGGTACTCAACAAGAGGAGTACCTTAGTAGGCCTTGAGGGGGAACACCTCTATGTGACGCGACAGGCCCACTGTGGGGATCGCCTATGTGTGACGCGGCAGACCCAAGGTACTCGACAGGAGGAGTACCTCAGAAATCCAAGGTAAGTGGGAAGTGCCTATGTGTGAAACGGCAGACCCACTGTACTCGATAGAGTAGGAGTTCTCCAGCAGCCGAGGTGTTCGACAATGTGACTCGTAATGTTAATTAACACTACCCCTAGAATAAGACTTGGTGTGATCTGAGTCAGAACCTCCGTGTTTTCATCATGATTGAGATGTATTACTTGATAACTTAGGTATATGTATGGGAGTATACCTAAGTAAGGTTATATTTTGATTTCATTCTTTTTGTTTTATCTTTGTTGGATTTTGTGAGACCTAGAGGGTCTTAGGGTCCTTACTGAGTATCGTTATACTCACCCCTGCATGAGTTATGCCCCCAACTTGTTGTGTTGGATGAAAACGATGGAAAACACTGACTGAGGTTGAGAGTAATAGGACTGGATGGTACCCAGAGGTGGACCTTGGGACCTGTCAGTACACGTAGGAGACAGAAAAACGAGGAGTGTTGAGGAGGCAATTTGTACCTACCCTTTAGGTAGGAACCTCGGAGGATGACCCAAAAACTGACTTTCCCTTTTCTTCAGCTGTATTATATCACAGTTGTACTTGTAATTTCTAGTTGGGCTTGTATTCTGGACCCTTTTACTTTCAAAACTCTTTTGTTATACAATTTACTTGGTGTTTCGTATCCAACTATGTGATTTATTGTGTGTGTGTTTACATGTTATAAAGGAAATGCCTTCCCAGTTTTAGAGAATTACGCCTTTGGTGCTAGTCGCTAGCCTCTGGCCTATGGAAGGTGGGCTTGGGGTAGTCACGACATGAGCCCTGGGGAACGGGTCATGAAAAATTGGTATCATAGGAGTTGGTTCTACTACATAAATTAAGACTCTAATCTTTTCTGTGAATCAATAGTGTTAAGTGTAGTGAGTGTGGTTTTCAGTTCAGGGAGTCCAGTGTTGGTGCGGCGGCCGACGTATCCATACACCAGGACCCTGGCTACTAATTTCTTACTCAATGCACGAAAACACTGATTGCGTGTGTGTTTCCAAAAGTTTTCTTTAAGTCATCTCACCAGGTTAGCTCACCAGGTATAACTTTTAATCGTAGCACACCAATTTTTTTTTCAGGATGCCTCCACACAGATAGCTGACTAGAGTTTTGAGAGTTGTACGCACTGATAGCCCACCGAGCAACGAGGCCTCAGTGCAGGGCCCTCTTCCAGTAG
The DNA here is from genome assembly GCA_963277665.1 of Viscum album. NCBI lineage: Eukaryota > Viridiplantae > Streptophyta > Magnoliopsida > Santalales > Viscaceae > Viscum > Viscum album. The sequence continues at coordinate 911,672,251 of OY728164.1, read as the reverse complement.
AGGAAACAGCGGAGGCACTTGTGGTACCACTACCCGTTAGGCCACCAATTCCACCAGCCCCTATAGAAGATGGTGCATGCCGCTTGAGCACATTGCAAGAGTTCCAGTGCCAGAGGCCACCCAGGTTCAGGGGAGAGACAGACCCGTAGGCGGCTGAGGATTGGCTGGAGGCCGTGGTGAGAGTTTTCCAACTATTAGGGACACCATTTGATCTCATGGTGATTCTTAATTCCATACTTATATAGGAATCCGTTGTAAAATGGTGGAGCTTGATGCTCCAGGTTCACAATGAGGAGACGCTTCTCTGGGAAGACTTCGAGAGACTGTTTCAGGTAGAGTTTGTTCTATCGACTCCTCGCGGAGTGCTCATTCAGAAGCTACTTCATTTGTAGCAGGGAAACATGACTCTTGCTAAGTACTTATTGAGGTTCTATAACCTCTCATGATACTCCATAGATATGGTGTGGGACCCATTATTCAAGGCCCAGACCTTTGAGTAGGGGCTTAGGAGAGAGATCAGGGCTTCGGTGATCTCGCTCAGCATCCCGACATAGGCGGGGGTGTTAGAGAGAGCCCTCCTGGTAGAGAGTTTCCTTGCTGAGCAGACACCAGTAGTGAGACCCACTACCAGTCATCACGTAGCGGAGTCTTCTGCAGCTTGCAGCAGACAGACATCACAGAAATCCAAGAGGACCAGACCTACAGGTGGACAACGGCATGACTCAGGATCGGTTTTGCGGGGCACCCGAAGCGAAGATAGACATGTCACGAGCGGGCAATGTTACGCATTTGGTGGGAAGGGTCACATGGATCATGACTGTCCGACCCGCCATTCAGATGATCAACAGACGGTCGAAGGACAGCCCATGCAGAGACAGAGATTCGGCCGAGGAGGTCCGCAGGGAGCAGGCGGACGTGGCAGAGGATCTGGCCGCGTAGCTGGTGGTGGGAGATGTTTTGATATGTTACCACCACCACCACCAGGAGGTCCACCCCGACCGCAGGGAGTAGGTGGATAGGGGAGAGATTAACTTCAGGCAACCGAGGATTATGACCACGATGCTCCGGATATGATACAAGGTACGATCTGTGTCTACTCCACCTCAGCTTCCGTACTTATAGACACAAGTGCCAGTCATTCTTTTATTGCCACTGCCCTCATTCAGAGCTCAGAGATTCCAACAGAGCCTTTGACTCAATCCTTATGGCTAGAGACTCCTATGGGAGTATATTTGACTATTACGAACTGGTGCCAGCAGTGTGAGCTTACTCTAGGAGGTTAGAGCTTCGGCTGGGATCTCCTAGTAATGGTGTCGAGGCCTTATGATGTCATCTTGGGTATGGAATGGTTATCTACAGTCCATGCTCATATTGACTATATTAGGCGCAAAGTGCGGTGTGTACGCATGAATGGGACCAGGTTTACCTTCACCAGCGAGAAGGGAGCCTTTGCAGCACATGATGGACTTGCTCGGAGGAGAGTGTAGCCGATCACTCATTAGTTGGCTAGCCTTACCCTCGAAGCTTTTGATGTGGAGATTCCGAGCTATCCTGTAGTGGTGGACCAGTACACGAATGTCTTCCCTGATGATGTTCCGGGTCTACATCCTCGGAGAGAGGTGGAATTTTACATTATCTTGTACCCCGGGATGACACCGATATCTACACCAGTGTATTGGATGGATCCCGCGAAGCTTCGTGAGCTACTGGTACAACTAGAGGACATATAGGGGAAGGGATTCCTTTAGCCTAGTGTTTCTCCCTGGGTATCCCCAATTCTGTTCTCTAAGAAGGTGGATGGGAGCTTGAGACATTGTGTCGACTATCGGTGCCTGAACTAGGTGATCGTGAAGAACAAGTACCCACTCCCAAGGATTGACGACCTCTTTGATCAGCTGAAGGGAGCGCAATGGTTCTCAAAGATAGACCTCAGATCAGGCTATCACCAGCTTAGAGTTCGAGATGAGGATGTGCAGAAGACGACATTTAGATGTCAGTATGACCATTATGAGTTCTTGGTTATGCCATTTGGTGTAACCGACGCTCCAGTAGTGTTCATGGGACTCATGAAAAGGATCTTTCAGTCATACCTTGATCGATTCTTAATAGTCTTCATCGACAAAATTCTGATCTAGTCGACTACTGAGGAGGAGAATGACTATTATTTATAGGTAGTACTGGACACACTCTGAGAGCAATGACTTTTTGGTAAGATCTTGAAGTGCCAGTTCTAGATCTGAGAGGTTCAATTTCTGAGAAATGTCATCTCGGAGGCTGGAGTTGCAATGGATCCATAAAATATTGAGGCAGTACTTGCTTGGGAGACACACAGGAGTATGACATAAGTACAGAGTTTCCTGGGTTTGGCTGGATACTACCAGAGATTTGTGCCGGATTTCTCCAGAGTTTCAGCACCACTATCAGCCTTGACGAAGAAGGGGAAACCCTTTGTGTTGTCAGAGAGATTCCAGAAGAGCTTTCAGGATCTGAGGTAGAGGATTACTAGTGCCCCCATCTTGAGGCTTCTAGAGGAAGGCGTAGGGTACGTAGTCTACTACGACGCATCAGGGACCAGACTCGAATGTGTCCTGATGTAGGAGCGAGTAGTGATCACATATGGTTCTCGACAGCTGAGACAACATGATAAGAACTATGCTACCCATGACCTAGAGTTACCAGCAGTGGTCTTCACTTTGAAGATGTGGAGACACTATTTGATGGGCGAGCATTTTACTATGTACTCTGATCACAAGAGTCTCAGGTATATCTTCTCCCAAAAGGACCTGAACCTGAGACAACGACATTGTCTTGAGTTCATATAGTACTATGACTTCGAGATAGTCTATACTCCTAGGAAGGGGAACTTTGTTGCAGATGCACTCAGCAGGATATCTGGTATACAACTGCTAGGTGAGGCGACGAAATAGATGGCTGCTTTGCAGATATCCTTCATGGATAGAGATGGAGCAGCTTTTCTTCAGTCTCTTACAGTCACTCTCCCACTCCTTCAGCGAGTCAGGGAGGCACAATGTGGGGACGCTGACTGCAAGGCACGACATGTTCAGATATCCACAGGACATGCACCTGATAGATTTTCTGAAGGTGGGGAGCACGTCATCCTCTTCAAGAGACGTACCATGGTACCCGTGTCACTTCAGGAGGAAGTGTTGAGGGAGTTCCACACCTCCTCTCTAGCGGTACATCTAGGAGTGATGAAGATGTTCCAGGATCTCCAGCAATAACACTGGTGTCCGGGAATGAAGAAAGTAGTTGTAGAGTTTGTCTCTTGATGCCTCACTTGTTAGCAAGTGAAGGCGGAGCATCAGGTACCAGCAGGCTTGGTTCAGCCTTTAGAGGTCTCAGAGTGGAAATGGTATGGGATATCCATAGACTTCGTGATGAGTCTTCCATGTACATCCAGGGGACATGAATCTATCTGGGTGATCGTCGACCGACTCACCAAGTCAGCCCACTTCCTATTGATTAGAGAGCAGGGTTCAGTAGAGAGCTTGGGATGCCTCTATGTGCAAAAGATTGTGTGGCTAGATGGAGTACCTATGACGAATGTCTTTGATCGTGATACACATTTTACTTCCTAGCTATGGAAGGGGTTGCAGGAGGCTTTTGGGATCAAGATTATTTTGAGCACCGCCTTCCATCCTCAGATGGATAGCCAGACTGAGCGGACCATTCATACCCTTAAGGACATGATGTGTGCTTGTGTCCTCAACTTCGGTCGCAGTTGGGAGGATCACTTGCTTTTGGTGGAGTTTTCGTACAACAACAGCTATCACTCCACCATTGGGATGACACCTTTTCAGGCGTTATACGGGCGACCTTACAGATCAACCTTGTACTAGATTGACCCAAGGGAGTCAGCACTAGTGAGACCAGAGACGGTACGGGCTACCACAAAGAATGTGAAGGTCATCCAGGAGTGGATGAAGACTACACAAAGAAGAAAGAAGTCATATGCTGACAGGAGACGGAGACCTCTAGAGTTCGAGGATGGCAACCACGTCTTTCTACGGGTCTCACCTTGATGTGGTTTGTGGATATTTCATCGAGGTAGCAAGTTATCTCCGAGGTTCATTGGACCTTTTCAGGTCCTCAGTAGAGTTAGCAAGGTGGAATACCGCTTAGCTCTTCCACCTTAGTTGCACTGGGTGCACGACGTCTTCCACGTATCTCAGTTGAGGAGATACATGCACGACCCTTCTCACATCATCGACCTTGGGGAGTTGGACGTCGACGATGGGGAGAATTTTATGGAGGTTCCAGTAGAGATTGAGGATCGATAGGAGTGGGTCCTTTGTGGATAGTCGATACCTTTGGTGCATGTTCGCTGGCAGCACGAGAACCTCCAGGAGAGCACATGGGAGTGGGAGGCTCAAATGCGTGCTCAGTACCCCCACTTGTTCCCTTAGTTTGAGTTGTGGAATACGGGGACGTAAAGCCTGAGGTGGGGAGAATGTAAAGACCTAGAATTTCCATGTATTTTTTTCAATTAAATGGAAACTTTTTGAGTTCAAAAAAATTGACGACGCGTGATTCCGAGGCCCAGAGTTCCCAGAATGATTTTTTGAACTTTTTTTCAGGTACGTTCAGTAAACATGCGAGTGAGTTTTTCTAACTTTTAAACTGGTGCTCGGAATTGAAATCCAAGGGCACCGTTGAACTCGCAGTGCCAATATTAACTTAAGAAGACTTTAACCTCGATGACAGTTGGTTGAGGATGAAAGTTAGTTTTTGGGTTTTTCGTGTAAGAATAATATAAAATAAAAGTGTATGACATTTTTATTTCTATTTTCAACACCCATGTGGGTGTTGGGAGGTGGGGTCCACCAGAACTAAACCTCCATGTGAAAGTTGAGGTGTGGGGACCACCTGAACCATAACCTACCATGAGAGGTTATGGTGGTGGGGACCACCCAGGAATAAACCCCCATTTTAATTAAGAGAAACTCCCAACACCCCTCATTAATGTGGAGGAGCCTCTTGGATTTCTCCACATTAATTGTGACAATGAACATACCTTTAATTTTACCAACCCTCATGCTTTAATTATGCCACCCACCATAATTAATGAAACTTTTTGAATTCTGCCAACAAAATAATAGATTGCATAATCTATTATTATGGCACACTTTTCATTTTGGTGGAGCCTTGGGAGAAAAGCACTCCAATTAATAATTACTTCTCTGAATGAAGAATGTGTTATTCCAATGAAGAACGCCAATGAAGAATGCCAACCCTGACTTTGAACATCTTCCTCGAGACTTCCTCCGACGCAGGATGTCATCGACTATGACGAACCGACGTCTATATTTTCCGAACGATTTGTCTTCTTCCCTGCGACTTCATCGACGTATCAACCCAAGGTAGGGGTTTATTTCTATTTGATTATTGCTTTCCATGTTATCCCCTTCTAATTATTTTGCGGGATTGGGAATAGATATTGATGTGGGTTGTGGGAAATGATGTTTTAAAATATCTTCCATACACGTTCATGCTTTGTTCTTTGTGAACTGCTTGCAATCACTCTAAACGCGGAGGGTACGGGCCAAAAGAACATGTAATGACCCCTCCATTGTTCTTATTTGATGTGTACTTAGAAATGGTGGAAGAAGACCAAGGCGACGAAGGCAACGACGCCGCCACCCGCAACCTCCGCGACCCGCGCCGCCCCATGGCGCTTCGCCCTCCCGGCCGAACCGGCCTCGCGTTGGAAGAGCCACCCATGGCAGGACCGAGCCGCCGCGCCGACCCGGGCCGAACCCCCTCACCACACCACCGCCGTGCCGAGCCTCCGTGCCACTGCCGTGCCAAGCCACAGCGCTGCTGCCTTGCCGAGCCGCCGTGCTGAGCTGCCGCGTCGCCGTTGTCTGCCATGCCGAGCCTCCGAGCCGCCCGAGACTCCATTGTTGCGGCCTTGAGAGCTACCCCAAGCCGATTCGGCCCGCGTCTAAGCTGTTCCGTGGCCAAGCCACCCTTGTGACAACCTCCGAGGCCGAGCCTCCTCCGCGGCCCCTCTTGGCTATCGTGCTGAACCCAAGGGGTTGGGCCACCCAGCGGGCCGGGCCGAACCCAATGGGCCGGGCCAGACCCAGTGGGTCCGGTCGGGTAGACCCGAACGGGGTCGTCCCAGGATGGGTTAGGCTGAGTCGGTCTGACCGGGTCGGACTGGACCCGGGCCCACTACGACTCATTTACTTTTTTTGACCATAACTTTTGCACCGAACGTCCGTTTGACGAACCGTCAACGACTTTGGGAACCTTGAAGATAGTTGGTACCTTTGAGTGATATCCCAATGATATTTGTATTGATATGGGGAACGGTTAGGTTGGATCGATCCCGAATCTAACCGGGCCCCCAGAATTAAAGGGCTAATAATTCACATACCAGACGTCCGATTGACTCACCGTCTGTTACGTTGAGACCCCTATGATGTGGCGGACCTTTGAGACACTTCTTCATGGGACTTCATGGAATTTGGAGTATCAACCAGTATCTTGTGGAGAAGATCCTCCAGGAGATGAGTGAGCGTAGTGTGGGAACCCAGTGACTAGATGAGACTTGACGACTGCTAACCGTTTCGACTCAGAGTGACTCGACAGGCCCAGTGGGGAGCACCTTGGTGACACAGAAGACCCATAGTGGGGAGCACCTTGGTGACATGACAGACCCATGGTACTCAACAGGTAGAGTACCTCAGCTGGACTTGAGGGGCAGCGCCTCTGTGTGACGCGGCAGACCCACAGTGGGGAGCACCTCTATGTGACGCGGCAGACCCATGATACTCGATAGGAGGAGTACCTCAGCAATCCAAAGTTAGTGGGAAGTGCCTCTGTATGACGCGTCAGACCCACTGTACTCGACAGAGGAGGAGTTCTCCAGCAGCCGAGGTGTTCGATGTTGTGACTAGGAATGTTACTTAACACTACCCCCTAGAATAAATCCTGGTGTGAGCTGAGTCAGAACCTCTATGTTTTCCTCATGATTGAGATGAATTACTTGATAACTTAGGTATATGTATGGGAATATACCTAACTAAGGTTATCCGTTGATATCATTCTTTGTGTTTTATCCTTTTTGGATTTTGTGAGACCTAGAGGGTCTCAGGGTCCTTACTGAGTATCATTATACTCACCCATACATGGGCTATGCCCGCACCTTATTGTGTTGGATGCAGACTATGGACAACGTTGACGGAGGCTGAGAGTACCAGGACTGGATGGTACCCAGAGGTGGACCTTGCGATGTATCGGTACATGGAGGAGAAAGACGGATGAGGAGTGTTGAGGAGGCGATCTGTACCTACCCTTTAGTTAGGAACCTCAGAGGACGAACCAGCAGCTGACGTTCCCTTTTATTCAGATGTATTGTATCACAATTGTACTTGTACTTTCTAGTTGGGCTTGTATTCTGGCCCCTTTTACTTTCAGCACTCTTTTTTTTATATAGTTTACTTGCTGTTTCGTATCTGGATGGGTGATTGTTTATGTGTGTGTTTACAAGTTATAAAGTCAATGCCTTCCCAATTTTAGGGAATTACACCTTTAGTGCTAGTCGCCAGCCTCTGGCCTATGGAAGCCGGGCTTGGGGTAGTCATGGCACAGGCCCCGGGGGACAGGTCGTGACACGTCCTAAGACTATAAAATTGGCATAAGAAATAGATTTTTTTGAATACACATATGAAATTAAATTAATTTCCTTAGTAGTCAATGATCATTGTTAAACTATCACAGTGGGAAGGGTTCACTCCACATACGTTTTTAGTAGTCAAGGTTCAATTCAAAGACTATTACAGTGGAAATAGATCTTTATTGAACTGGGTTCACTCCAAATTTAAATTTTGTTTATCTCATGATATATCAATATTTACCAAATGCATTAAAGGGAGATATACTTCTCCCTTGTGAAATATTGAAAATCATACATATTGGTGCCATAAGATAAAAAACAATTTATAATATAATAAACCATGAAATAAAATGGGGTTCATAAACATTTTATCATTGATTAACCTATAGAGTAGAAATAGGTTTCAAAATCATTTCATCATTTCATCATAGCATAACCCCCGAAAAAAGTGGGTTTAATAATAATTTTATTACGGTACAACCCGTAGAAGAGAAATGAGGTTAAAAAAAATATTTTCACCATAAACATAAACCATTTAGAGAAATAATAATAATGGTATCATTTGATCACATTCCAATAAATAATATGTAACATAAAAGGATGGAATCTTAGATGGAAAATTATTTTGAAACATTACTTTGAAAATTTGTTGAGAAAAATAGCCTTTTCAATTTGAAAATGATAGTTCAAAAAAATGATAAATTATTTTATTAATCATATTATTTGAAAATATATTTAGAATATTATAATGGAAGTTTTACATCATTGATCTATAACGATGTTTGAAAATTCTGTTCAATTCTTACACATTAAAAAACAATGATTCCTTTAACAATTTTGGTAAAATTCAAAGGTACCTCATTCATAAAAAAGACAAGAAGTTTCATTTTAAATAATTTTGTCAAAATAAAATCATGGGTAAAAATTAAATTAAAAATTAACTTGAGATTATATTTTCAATAAACAGTTTTGGAATGACATGGTTATGGAAATAAGGTTTCAGGAATAAGAGAGAAATAAAGTCATTTTTCATTAAAATGATTTTTTAGTATATTTAGTACATAAATATATGGAAATGAAATGAAAACATTTTATTTAATGAAGTAACAAGATAATTAGAAAATTCATGTGTTTATTGAGTGATAGGCCATAAAATTACATCTACATAAGTATAAATAAAAACAATCTCGATAAAATATGAGATTGTGTCTTTAAATACATACCACTTTAGAAACTTTTGAACCATAAGCTGCATGAAACAACAAAATTAAATGTAATGTATAATATCATGAGAATAAATAAATTAAAGATATTTATTATCAAAAGGTCTATATATGAACCTCATTAAATAAGATAGATGCACAACATAACAGATGTCCCAAAGAGGAAAAATTGAGATAAGAATCCTTTACATTAAGTATCAACTTCATTATTACATGTACAAACCACATATATAATAAATATATATTTATTATAAATCTATTATAGTACCATAATAATTTTAATCATATAATATATGATTAACTTATGAAATTTTAATACTCTTTTCTTATAAATCTTTGTTAAAATGATGTTATAGATAATAACTATTTCGTTTTTCATGTATATTTTGGTTTTGTATTATCAACCATTTTACATTGATAATGGTTTCAAAATATGAAGAATTTTAAATAGGATATAAATATCATATAAATTTATTATATATTTATTTTGATTATCACACTAAATTTTTAGTTTTAAAACCTATTAAACTATTCATCTAGACAGTTGGTTGTATGTATGTATGATCACTATTTCCATTTTCTTGATGGATGGAATGAGAAAGGTAAAAAAATTTATCACCATTAAAAAATAATCTGCATTTAATATATATCACATATGTTAATTAAATTTAACCTTATTACATTAAATTGTAAAAGTGTGTGAAAAATGAATCACATATCTTCATGAGGTAGTAGTCTGTCGTACACATGAGCGACATTATCATATTCCAATGGATAGGAAAGAAAAAAAATATAAGTGATATAAATATTAAATAGGTATAATTATATAATAAATATAATATACATACGTTAAATATGTAATTATATAAAATAGTGAGAGGTGGAGATGGTAAATGAATTATATTAGTTCTTGAGACAATAGTGTGTCGTACACATGATCAATGATTTAGTTTCACATTTGATGGAATAAGAAGTTGATATAGGTTACAGAATTGACACAATCAACTCTAAGTATATGGAACACCATTTTTCATTATATCATCATAGTTGTAGAATATTTGATGGAGGTGTTAGAATAAATAAAACAAAAACACAATTTTAATAATTCTACCTCTTCTTCGTAGAACATATTTAGGTTTATATCTAAATCCCTCATAAGAGAGTTTTATAATAAAAATAAAGAAAACTTGGGTGTTTTTTATGGATTTGAGGAAGGTATTATCATATATATTTTTTAACTAAAGGGTATTTTAAGTGTGAAGAGGATATGAGATGGGTTGGCCTTTTATAAGTGGGAGAGAGGACACACATGGATTTTTTTAAAAGAATACAACATACCCACATTGTTTACATGAAAAAGGGATAAAAATGGATCATTATAGAACATTACTTGAGATAAGGTATAAATATGGACATAAAGTATGATTTTTTAAGTTTCCAGGTCATTTTACCTCTTATCTTTTTACTTTAACCCCCAGTAAACATGTTTTAACCTTAATTAAGGTAATTAATTTTCACTATTTTTAAATTTCATTTTTACCAAAAATTATGTTGAACTTGTTATATAATATTAATAAGTAATTTTCCAAATATTTAATCCATTTTTTCCAATTTCCATTTATAGAATAGGTAATTTTTTTTTAATATTAATCCCATCGGCATGACAAAAAATGTTTTTCAATGAGAAAATTTTCATAAGTATATAATGTTTTAATATAAAAATTCAACATGAAATTGATTAAAATGATAAAAATTTGATTAAAAAATATATAGTTGAATTAATTTTATATTTATAAAATTTTTTATCAAGACATAAAATTTTAAATTCTTTAAATGAAAAGTATGTCTTAAATAAAATTCTGTATTTTTTATTATTCATGGAAAAAAAATTATATTTTCAAAAAGTTATAAGAAATTCACTCAAATAAAATTTTGAAATGTTTATTTTAAAAAAGGATTTTATTTTTAAAGAAATATTTTCTAAAATTGGAAGCAATTACTTATATTATTTATTTAAAAAATTTAGTGAAACCTTTTTTTGAGAAAATTATATTCTCCAAAATAATTAGAGACATTACTTAAATTAAGTACTTTGTTATAAATATGTTTTATTTATATAATAATATTAAAAATAAGAATTAAAAATAATTATTTCCAATTCATATTCCAATTCTTAATTGATGGGTTATAAAATTCTTGTTTGAATAATAATATTAATAATATATTGTGGTTTATTAAAAACTCAGTGTTGCGTGTAATGAAAGCTATCATAGAAATTATGTTTTATTTGAAAATATATGTTTCATAAACTCTCTAAGTATTACATTCTACCAAATGAAAATGAACATATATCCCTAAATTTTTTCACTTTGGAATAAATAATTGAGGATTATTCCACCCCATTACTTTTTGAGGTTCTTATGTAGCTTCCTCATAGTGGTGCTTTCATAAATTTTTTTTGACCAAGTGAGAATTCTTGTTTCATAAAACTTTTTATCAATGATCCAGAATCTTTAATGGTTATCCCTCATAATAAATACAATTATTCAATTCAATGAACTCTTTGTTAAGTAAATGCGATGTCTCAGACTTGTACTTATTCTATAGAGATGCATGAAACACATCATGGACTTGAGAGAGGTTTAATGGATGTGCTGATTTATAAGCAACCAACATGATATGATCAATAATTTCAAAGGTACTTTTATAACTTTTGAATAGTTAACCTTTCTTAAAAAATATCATAAACTTATTCAATGAATAAATTATTAGAAACTCCTTGTCACCAACTTAAAATTCTAGATTATGTCAATGATTTCCAACATTAATTTTCTGTTGAATTTGTGCCATCAAGGTGTTTTTGAATGGATCTAAACCACTATTCCATTTTATCATATAGATCATGTCCCAATTTATTTTCTCTCTAACTTCATCCTAGTGGGATAGATTTATAAACTTTTTTCAATAGAGGGATTCATATGGATCCATATGAATTCTTATTTGAAAGATATTATTGTATGAAAAAACTACTAGAGGATGGTACTGACCCAAAAAACCTTAGAAATCCATCGGAAAAGTTATTATAATATTCTCTAGGGTTTGAATGGTTCTCAGATACTAGCCACATTGATAAGAAAAATATGTAGTTATAAAACTCAACACAATATCAAGGGTTTATTGAATTCTTTTTATGATCATTAAGATAAAACATATATCCCGATAAGATACAATTGAATGCGGTACTCAATGAAATATTACCACTTACATAATGTATGTTCTGGGAAGATGATCCTAATATTAATCTTCCCTAATAGGGAGGATGTGTTATAACATTGTAAGGTAATCAAATAGATCTCACATAGCATTATTTCCATCAGATGTTTTAGGGAGTCTGATGAAAAAATCCGTGGAAATGATTTCTTATTTCCATTCTGGTATGGGTAATAGTTGTAAAATCCCATTAAAATATTTTCTCATAGACTTAAATTGATAACATAACAAGAACTATGATACAAACTTTTCGATATATATCTTCATTACACCACACTAGAAATAGTCTTTGAGATCTCTATACATCTTTTTACATCAATTATTAGTTGATAATGAAAAACTATGGGCTTTCTATAATAGATCTTTTTATAAATCCTTTATGGAAGTTACACAAAGATGGTTCATAAACCTTATCATTACAACATGATCAAGGTTTATCTTAGTAACATTATCACATTCCTTTTCAAATCCACATCATCTTTATATGATTATTTTATTTTCACATAGATGGATGATTGAAAATTTACTTGATAAAGATAATATTTCTTGTCTTCCATCAATATTTCAAGATCCATCAATTAGAAATACATAAATATTTGATCATTTTTTATCCTTGTAATAGATAATATAGTATGATAATTTTGACAAAAAATATCAGACACATTGTTCACTTTCCCATGGTGGTATTGAATTGAGCGGTTCTAATCTTTAATCAGATCCAACCATCTTCTCTGGAACATATTAAAATCATTCTATGTGAATATATACTTTACAATTTTGTGACCAGTATATATATCACACTTTTCCCCATAATGATATTGCCACCATATCTATAATTTTACAATTACCATAAATAATTCCAAATAAATAGTTGGATAATGTTTTTAATTAACCTTAAATTTTCATGATGCATAAGATATAACCATGTGATTTTATAGGATAACACGTCATAATCCCTTCATGGATGTATCAATCTAGATTAAAAACCCTTCCACATGGTTGGGTAATGTAATAATATGTGTATTGTATAATATTGTCTTCAGTTCCATGAAATTTTCCTCACCATCATCTATCCATAGGATTTTGGCTACCTTCCACATTTACCCAGTGAATGAATTAGATACTTTGGAGAAATTCTCCACAAACCATTGGTAATATCTAGCTAATCTAGGAAAACTTGGATTCTCACTCACCATGGTGGGTCTGGACCAAGGTTCAATAGAATGTATCTTTGATAGATCTACTGATACAAACTCTATTGAGATTATTTGAACAAAAAATGAAACCTTTTGTTTCTAAAATTCACAATTTATAAATATTCCATATAGTTTCTCCATCCGTAGGTTCATTAGTAAAATTAACAAGTGATATTCATGATCTTCCAATCTATTTAAATAAATTATAATCTCATATATAAACATAACCACAAACTGATCAAGGTAGCCTCTAAATAGATTATTTATTAAATCTATGAATATAGTGGGGGAATTAATAATATCAAATGGAATCAATATATACTCATAGCATTTATACGTTTTAAAAAATGATATCTTTGGTAAACCTCCTTCTTGATCATCAATTGATGATATCCTGAATGAAGTTAAATTTTGGAAAGGTATTGCGATCCACAAATTTTATCAAACATGCCATAACTTTGGTGTATAGGATACATGTTCTTTATCATGATCTTGTTCATCTCTTGATAATCCATGTATAGTATCATCAATCTATAACTATTTTAAAAAAATAGAATATGTGCACCCTAATGCGACACACTTGGTCGAATGAATACCTTTTCAGGGTTCTCATAGAGTTTATTATTAAATTCCTACCACTCAACAAATACCATTATATAGGGAGTCTTTGAAATAAAAGTGGCACTAGGAATGACTTCTATTGAGAACTTATGATTGTTTTTAAGTGGAATAATAGGAAACTATTTCAAAAAAACATAAAAAAACTCTCATATAATAGGAATATAATCATTGTTGAATTTCTCACTAGGAATATGAGATAAAAACCCCTTTTTATAGAAATTAAAACCCATACAATGGATTTTATTTCTGTAGGATGTTCATATTTATCATTGCATTGATATAAAATAATAGGTTGGGTTGAAATATCTACAATGGATTACCTTCAAATTGATAGGGGTTTATGAAGTGAAAACCCATCCATTCCTAAGATAACATCAAAATAAAAAATATTTAGAATAACTTGATTTATAAAAATCACATTCCCACAAAATTCAACTAGAGAAAATCACAGGATTGTGATTCTATCAATGTACCAATAGGCATTTTTACTACTAATTCAACATCTAACTGTTTGGGAGGAATTTTTAAATGCTTATAAAATTCATGGAATATAAAATATTGGGTAGATCCAAGACAAGTAAGACATTAGTAGTTATAAAGTGGATGGTAAGTATAACTTTGACTTCATTTTCATAGAGACCCTCATCTGAAATAGCAATCGCATGGGATTTCCCTTTGTCTATCAACATAAGAGTTTAATGATGGTGGTCATCATCATTAAAATTAGATTTGATCAAGATTTATAATAATGTCCATACACCATATATTTGAAGAAATAGAGTGTGGGTGGTTCATTTTGTGGATCTTTCACTATATTTTCATTATTTGGTTACATCTTCTCATCACATTGGAAATAAATTACTCAATGAAACTCCTCCCCACACTTAAAAAATTTACCAATCCACTTAAGAAAACATAATATATGTCTCCTACCATAATTTTATCATGAAGTAAATATCATATAATTTTATATATGGTTTTTAGAGTTTTCTTTGAATTCCATATTTTATTTTCTTATCAATACCATACAACTGATGGGTAACCACAATCTCGATTTCTACCATGATAGAAAACATATGATTTCATCATGTATACTTAAGTCCCTTATTCCCAAAAAAAATTAAGGGACTTGGTTTTGAGAAAATGAAGAATAAATCAACCTTAAATTAATGTTAGATTATAATATCATAAGTACACTTCACAATTATTATAAAATTCACCTCATAGGTACCAAAAGATTCATCATACTTATGATTTAACTCAAGAAATTCCATCACAATTTTCATTTCAAGTATATGAGAAAATTAATTAATGAAAAATATGTTCTTAAACTCATCCCATTCCATGGATTTAGTTTCATATTTTTTATCCATATTCTTTATAATAATCCACCATTGATATGTTAATCCTTCTAAAGGATAGATAAAAAAATGATTTTTTTATTCTTTAAATACTAGAGAACAAAATATATCATTTCAATGGTACTAATCCATTTTTAAAAAACTATTTAATTAATAAAACCACTAAAATAAGGTGGGAATTTCATCATGAAGAAATCATCAGAACATTGTTCCCTCCTTTTCTTGTTTGGATGTTAGACATGATTCAAAGCTTGAGAAATTTATATGATCATAGGAATAATATTTTGAATTTCAAATCCAATTAAATTCTATTACTCTAGAAAAATATCATTTAAATGGACCTCACAATTAGTGTTAACACATTTTCTTTAGGTTATATCCATTGGTTAAATCCAAAAAACATTGTGTTAGCAATAATAGTCATATTGAGGAACCACATAATAATGGAAATTAACTTATATGATATCTAAATCATCACAAAATCTTCTCAATCAATGACACCATTGGATTAACATAGTTCATTTTTGGAAACTATTAACTTAATTCATGGTGGTTCATAAAGACAATTTGAGTTAAATGAATTATATACCACATCATTGTGATTAGCCACTGAATGAGGATAACATTCATTGTTAATATATATAATATTCATGTGTTTTATTATTCATAAACACCATTTTAGTGCATTTTACACTTTGAACATTATTTCATATTATAATTGTTTTTATTTCTTAAAATGCACTATTACATGGTACATTTTTTAACATCATTTAAAGTATCCAATGATCCTGATTTTATTTTAATATTTTATTTTTAGGTATCCCATTTTATAAGGAATAATTAATTACTTTGGAGCACTTGAAGATTCACATTAGAAGACCACAAAAATGAGTTTTCATGGCAACACATTCTGGGCAATGTAAACTGAACAATTGCCCAATAAAGATACTTTAGCGCCAAAGATCCAAGCCCTATGATTCTCAAAATTTAACTAAAGATAAATGAAATCATGGGGAAAATTTAATTCAATAGTGTAAAAATCATATTCTGATGTTTGAATGAAGTTCCAGGCAACCTATGTTGGAGATAAAATTCTGGGCCAGATTCTACGACCCAGAAAAATAGTCCACCATTTCGATAATATCTTGCAAAAAAATTCTATTTGGGCTGAAATTTTACAGGTTGTTAGGAGACATCCGAATCTCCATTTTCTTCTTCTATATCCCACTCTAATTCGGCCATCTAGAAGATAATTTCAATGCCTATGTTCGGTGAATGCAATAAGGCTTCCACTTTGGGTCAAGAGTGGAAAAGTCTAAGTTCCACAAGCTTTCCACCACCCTAAGCATACCATACTCAAGTGGGATGACTTTAACTATTGGAGGATCGACCCAAGTCTTCCAAAATTCCTAATTAAGGTAGTAGTGTTAGATAATTTAATCATCTTTGGTGATTTGTTTAATTTTAATGTTATGCTGTGAATTTGTCGCCTTGAGTTTGTCTTTCTCATGTAAGTTGTTCAATTCACCTTAGTTTTTAATATGATTTCTTCTTATACTATTATTTTTTATTCTTCATATCACATTGATACCATCGGTTCAGGTGTGAATTTATTCACACCAAACCTTGTGAAATTATCACACAATAGTGGAGTGATCGTTATTTCATTGTTTTTTTACTTCTCAAATTCCTCCCTCGTGAGTCTACTTTCTGCTTCCATTAAAACCATAGAATCAATGGAGGTATAACCCACTTATGGGTTAATTCAAGGAATTAGAAAGGGGATAGATAGGATTCTATTTCTTACTCCATTAATTTCTATTCACTTCATTTAATTGAGATTTTTGTTTGAAGATCTTTAAACACATTCGTCCTTGTTGAATTTAAGGCCACACACTTAAAGTGCTAATACGAACCTTTACCTTGAAGTGATCAAAAATTTGATCCTTCAAATGTATAGGTGATTAATATTAAAGTGTGTAGGTATTAAACCAGTAAGTGATTATGTTGTTTGATCTTCTTAAATGAAACCATCTCAAATATAAGAAATTGAAATAGTTTAAAAAGGAATGCATCTAATCCACCCCATGTGATAACCTAGGATCAAATCATTATTTTAAATTGAATTCTATAAAGTATATTAGAGTTAAATTAAACCCATATAAAATAAACCCATGTTGGCCACTTCATTTCCAAAAACAATCCATAGAATTTACATTTCTATAGGTTACTTCTTATGTCTTTGAGTATTTGACAACCCAAGCTAAACTACAAGCGACCGCTTAAACCTAAAATCTTGGGTAAATTTGGGAAATACCAAATTTTGGCACCATTTACAGGGACCTAATTAAGTTATCTTAGAAACTATCTTCTTTTTATCTCCCAAAGTTCTCCATTCTCAACCCCATTCCTCTTATCTTTTCACCTTTTTGTTTGTGTGTGTCCTAAGAATCTCAAATCCTAGTTTCAGTCTACTCTAATGGAGTCTCTTAAATATTAACCTATCATAAACCCATGTTGGATTAAAATTAGAAATAATTATTAGGAATTATTTAACTCATTGAATTTATTTGATTAATCCTTGAATGATCACCCCACACTCGGTGAGATACACAATCATTTAAATGATATCTGTTTAAAGGATAAATTTCCAGCTGTCTCAAGGATGGTTGAAGAGATTAATCTTGGGGAAGTCCACGATTTTCAACCTCATACAAATTATATTTCACAAACATTTATTGAATAATTGTATACAAAAGTTGAGATAATGAATTCTGAGGTTTCATCTTTAAGATTAGAACTGGAATTCATTAATATTTGTGAGGAACTAATCCCTACACCGACTGTCCCTTCTATAAGATTATGTGGATTTTCTAGTTTCCAGAAAACCTCTGTTGAATTTATTAAAGAACCAAACATTGGATTTGGGGTAGGGCAAGTGAACCAAGAAATTTTTGAATGGTCTTTAAATCAGGAGGAAATTGATTTCATGTATTTGCAAGAGAGAAATTTCACATCATGGATTGAGTGCCCCTATTATATATTCATTGATGATTTTTAAGAAACACCAATCACTAAAACATTGAGAGAAATCAAAAACATTGAGTTCATAACCATAACTAACACCGATCTTTCCAATTTTTTGGTTGAATACTTTGTTCAAAAGGAACCGATTCTATTGAAAAATTTGGAAAATGAAACCGAGTTGGATTTAAAATCCCAACTTGTGACTGAATACCCTACCAAAACCGAGCTAAAAATTATTATCCTTCCTTCCCCACTCATGTATCCCTTCATAGGGTATAACCATGACCTTTTAGTTGGAATTAATGCTTATATTGAAACCAAAAAGTTGTAATTATTATTGATGTTTTAGGGAAGACTACAGAGGAAACTTGATACACCATTTCTGATATTCCATGGGTTTAACCTCTCATTTTAGAACATTGGTTTTTTAATGAGACAAATTATAAACATAGAATAAATCTCAACCAAGTAGAATTGGTGAAACATGTGGTCTTTATAATGTTGAAAGTTGGTATGGGGTAAGTTGAGGGATTCTTATCGAGCTAACGACGTTAAACAAAAGCGCTACACGGGAGGCAACCCATGGTTTTCATGTTTCTAATATTTTTGAATGATATTTATTTTTCAAATAGGATTAATGAATAATTTTTATATTAAAAAAAAAATAAAAAAAACAGACTGTTGACCTCTTCTTCTATTATGAGTATGGATGGGTATGAAAGGGTAGAAACATATTCATTCTTGTCATGTGGTGTGATCCTTGAGTAATAACTTACCCAAAAATTTAAAAATAAGATAATGTATCATAATTTAATTTATTTCTTTTTGATTCTAGGGTAAAATAAAAATACTAGAAAAAATTAAAATTAAAAGGTCACTTTGTAGGTCGTGGGGAAAACGCCGTCACAACCAGTGATGCCACGAGGACTTGAACCCGAGACTGAAGGGAGATAAGGGTGCACACATTCCAATAACCTATGACTTATAGTGATTACTTATTATATAATTATATATATATATAATTATATTTGAATTATATATATCATTATTATTTTTATTATTTTTACGTGATACTAGTATCGGTCTTTGGTATGCTAAAATAAATAGGTATGGTTTTTTTGTCTTTGTATGTTTTTAATTAAGGGAACCTCTCAGGGTTTCCATGGTTTCTAATTTAGTTTGTGAGAGATAATCAGAGGATATTGAGGTCAAATAATTTTATCAAGAAATCAACTATATCCATAACTTCCATATTTTTCTACCATCTGTCACTAGGATTCCATGAGTAGCATGGATATCAAAGGAATAATCAGGAGCGTTATGAATTTCAACTTCAAAAACCAGGTGACATTGTTCCATTTTTATTTATTCAAATTCATTTTTGAACTCCTATATTCCACCTTTTCCCCCTTCTAAATTTTATTTTCATCAAACACTTTGGATAGTGTTATTTTACGTTGGGGGGGAGATGAAAAAAATGTTTTTTGTGTGAAAAAAATGATTTGAAATAAAAGTGTGCCTTAATGGAAGGAAAAGTTTCTTTAACATTGAACATGATAATACACATTTCATACTTTGAAATTGAATATAAAATAATTTATCATTCCCTGATTCTGATTTTAATCCACGTATATTTCATGAACATATATTTTGGAAAGTGTGGTTGTCTAATATGATATTTAATTATTTATATTTTCATCCAAATAAAAAAATGGATCACAATGCACATCCATTGGATAGTGGGGTATTAGTTTGAGTTCATGGGTCCTCCAAATAAATAGCATAGGTTTGGTGATCATTTTAGTTTTAATTTCAGTATTCAGTAACAAAAAAACAATAAACTTTCATTTAGTGAAATGAAATGACCTAATGCATGGATTTCGACACTTGGGGATAGTGACTCCATAGTTTTCTAGCCCAGAGTTAGTAATTTTATCTCTATTTGTGGTAATTTTACATTGTTTTTGACTGAGTTAACTCGAGATGATGCTGAGTATGTGGGCATCACTTGGTGACCTATGGTCTTTGAGCCTGGAAGTCATCGGCAAAGTCTCATTACATGGGTTGAATCTTTTGAGTGCAATTTCAATTAACATGGAAATATTGAAAAAAAATTGAATACTTATCTTAATATTTAAATTTTATTCCACCTAGTTCTTCCATAATTTCCCCCTTGAATAAAAATGAACCCCCATATCTATTGTGATTCACAACACATCTTCATGCTTAATTGATATTGGATGAAATATAGAGATGAATTTGAACAAAAGATTGGTCTTGGGCTAGGGAAATTCTTATGAAACTATCTCTAATTAAAATATTTTGATGGGTTTCATGATTGTTTTGAATAAGGGTTCTTAGTTATCATTGTGTATTAAAATGTTTTTGGAAAAGGGAATTCAAATTTCATATTTTTGAGATATATGTTTCTCAGGACTAGCAAAACTTAAGTTGGGGGTGTGATTATACACTAAATGAGGATAATATAAATTGTTAATATATTTAATATTCATGTGATTTATTATTCATAAACACCATTTTAGTGAATTTTACACTTTGAACATTATTTCATATTATAATTGTAATTCTTTATTAAAATGAACTATTACATTGTAGATTTTTGAACACCATTTAATGTATCCAATGAATTTAATTTTATTCTAATATTTTATTTTCTGGTATCCCATTCTATAAGGAACAATTAATTATTTTGTAGCACTTGAATATTCACATTGTAAGACCACCAAAATGGGTTTTCATGGGAAAACATTCTAGGAAAAGTAAACTGAACAACAACCCAATAAAGAGACTGTATCGGCCAGGTTCCAAGCCCAATGATTCTCAAAATTTAACTGATGATAGATGAAATCATGGGGAATATTTAATTCAACATTATATAAAGATAATTTGTATTTTTTCATGGAGTTATAGGCATCCCAAGTTAGAGATAAAATTATGGTCCAGATTCCTCGGCCCAGAAAAACTGCCCACCATTTCGATAATATCTCGCAAAAAAAATCTATTTTGGATGACATTTTACAATATGTTAGTTTACATCCAGAGCTCCATTTTTTTCTTCTATAGACCACTATAATTCGGCGATCTATAAGATAATTTTGACGTGTATTTTTGGTGGATGCAAGCTGGCTTCCACTTCGATTCAAGAGTGGAAAAGACTATGTTCCATAAGTTTTCCACCACCCTAAGACTAACATACTCAAGTGGGATGACTTTCAGTATTGGAGGATCAAACCAAGGCTCCCAAAATTCCTATTTAAAGAAGTGGTGTTGGAGAATTTAATCATATTTGGTGCATTGTTTAATTGTAATGTTATGCTGTGAATTTGTCACCTTGAATTTGTCTTTCTCATGTAAGTTGTTCAATTCAACTTAGTTTCTTAATAAAATTTCTTATTCTACTCTTATTTTGGTATTATTCATATCATGCTGATACCATTTATTCAAGGTGTGAATTTATTCACACAAAACCTTGTGAAATTATCACACAACAGTGGAGTGATCATTATTTCATTATTTTTTTACTTTTATAATTCCTCCCTCATGAGTTTACTTTCCGCTTACATTGAAACCATATAATCAACAGAGGGAAAACCGAGTTATGGGTTGACCTAAGGGATTAGAAAGAGGCTGGATTGGATGTTATTTATCACTCCATCAATTTATAATCACTTCATTTAATTGAGTTTTTTGTTTAAATATGTTTAAACTCATTCATCCTTGTTGAATTTAATGCCACACACTTCAAGTGCTAATATGAACCTTTACCTTGAAGTGCTCAAAACATTGATCCTTAAAGTGTACAGGTGATTAGTATTAAAGTGTGCAGGTATTAAACTAGCAAGTGATGATGTTTTTTTATCTTTTTAAATTAATCCATCTCAAATATAAGAAATTGAAATAGTTAAAAAAGGAAGGCATCTAATCCACCCCTAGTGATAACATAGTATCAACTCATTCTTTTAAATTTAAGTCACTTAAGTATCTTAGAGTTTAATTAATCCCATCTAAAATCAACCCAAGTTGGCCACATCATATCCAAAACAATCTATAGAATGTACATGTCTACAAGCTATTTATTAGGTCTCTGAGGATTCAACAACCCAAGATAAACTACAAGTGACCGCTTAAACCTAAAATCATTGGTAAATTTGGGTGAGACCACATTTTCAATGAAGGAGCATAACAAGGACCATTTTCATTTAACAGGTAATGCTTTAGTCAAACCCGGAATTCCTTTTTCAGATTCATTACCCATAGGTACATCTGTTCAAGAACCACATTCACATATAGTATCTAGAACGAGATTTATTTCTTGGAAAACCACACCCCATTTGTAAACCATAACATATGACCTTATATTATACTTAGGATTATCCTAAGGGTTCTCACTAACATTTTCTCATCCTAGTTTCCAAATATTTAACTAAACATTACTCTGATACCAAATTTAGTGACCCATAATATTTATACATTGATACCACTTATTTATAGTTGAATATACATTACATAACCTAATGATCCATACCAAAATAATTTACGACTAGTTCCCTATGAAATAATGATATATAAAAAACTAGTTCATTGGTGATCTATATCATCTCCCACAAAGTTCAGGATAATGAAAACCCTTCATAGAAATACAATACATAATACCTTTTTTCATAAACATGAAAATGAAAAATAATAATAGGTATCTTCAGATGCTCAATAAGGGTAAAAAGGGGAGATATCAATATATCATGAGAATAAGGGTATGAGAACATGATAATAAAATTCAAAAACCATACCTCGTATATCATAGAACTTAAAAATGAGTCATAGAATAATTTATGGAAGTTCCTACAAAATAAATCATAATAGAATAAAATAACATGGTTTATGAGAACATATCATTAGTATAATACATAGACATTTTGCATACATGTAATCATAGAAAATAATTTCCTTATAAGGAAAGTATTATTTTCAAAACTATCATAATGGTATGGTTTTACTCCCCAAACCATCGTAGTAGTCAATGTTCACTCTAAAGAATATCATATTGGAAAAATTACCTTGCTAAAATAGGTTCAATCCTCATTACATTCATATTTATCTCATAATATATATATCATTACCCAATCCAATGAATGGATATATAGGTCCCACCTATCACATAGTGAAAATTAATAAATGTGTTCCACATGACCATAAAACAGTAATCTAATAAGAACCCATGAAAATAAATATGTTTCATAAAAATATAATAATTGAATATCTTGTATAAAAGAAACATGATTCATAATCATTTAATTATTTCATAACATCTTAACCACTTGAAAAATAAGCTTGTTTAATAATCAATTTATCATGGCTTAACCTATGGAAGAAAAAAAGGTTTCATAAATATATTTTAATCAAAAAAAATAAACCATTTAGAGAAATAATAAGAGTAATATCCATAGATCATATCCCCATTAAATCATAACTGAAATAAAAGGATTTAATCTTATATGGAATATGATTTTTAAATATTATATAGAACATTTCTTGAGGAAAATATCCTTTCCTGTTTGACTCTAACTTTTCAAAACTAAAAATTCTTTAATACTTTTTGAAATCCCTTTCCTGAATATATCATTTTAAAATTATAATTTATGCTTTAAATAATTGATTAGTCATTATGGTGAAAAATCATTTTCATCACATCTATGTTTAAAAACAATGAATTAGTTGACACATTGGGAAAAAAGAAAAAACACCTCATTTGGAAAACATGAAGAATATTACTATTGATTTTTTTATAAAATGTAAAACATGGAATAAAATGATTCAAAAATAATTTGATATAATTAAAATAAATTTCTAATTTATTTTATAAAAACATCAATATTGAATAAAAAATTTATGAATCAAAGTGATAAATAAAGCCAGTTTTCATTTAGAAGAATTATTTTTGATTCTTGAGTACATAAATAGAGGTAAATGAATGGGAAAAAATATTATATCAATAAATAAGTAGTGTATAAAAAAATTCTTGAGTTTATATAGATATAACTGATAATATCCCATCATCATAAGCATATGCATAAAAATTCCCCAAAAATATGAGATTGTGCCATAAAACTTGTAAAAAATTGATAGATTTTGAATAGTAAGCACCATGTAAAAATAAAATTAAATGAAACTTATGATATATTGAGAATAAATAAATCCATGATATTTTATTTCAATGGTTATGTATGTACACCGCATAATATAACATAGTATTGTAACATAACATATGTCCCAAAGAAGAAAAATTGTGACAAAAATTACTTTACATATAAATCATCTTAATTTCGACAAATTAGATCCTCATGTTTAGTAATAATAATTTTATTCGAAATATATTACAGAAAAAACATTTTATGAATCATTTGATATATGATTTACTTATAATATTTTATTACCTATTTTTATAACTTCTTGTTATAATCACATTTTAGGTAATATTGGTGTGATTTTTCTTGTATGTTTTGGTTTTGTATTCTCAGCACCTTTAATTTTTTCTTGGTTTCATTACCTCTATAATGTAAAAAATTATATAAATATAATATAAATTCATGATATATTTATTTAGAGTTATAAATTAAAGTAAAATATAGAAAATGAATTATTCAACTCAGGAACTTGGCCGACCGTACGTACGCATGAACACTGTTTAAATTTTTTTGAAATATGAAATGAAAATAATTATATAACTTATTACCATTGAGAAACAATTTTTATTTCAAATATAAAATATATTATCATCAAATTTATCCTTATTACATTCTAGGTAAAATAATAAGTAACAAATTAATTATATCGGTTTAGAAGGCGGTAGTCCACCAAATATACGAGTGTCATTATCCAAATCCAATGGAATGGAACGTGAAAAGGTGTATGCTATAAGATAATCACATAGGTATAATTGTGTTATAAATATAATACAAATATGTTAAATCTATCATTATAACCATATGTGAGAGGTTTCTATGGAAAAAAAATTACATCTGATCATGAGGCGTTAGTCCTCTATAAACATGATAGACGATTTCATTTCCAATTTGATGAAAAAGGAGATAGATACAGTTTTTGAAATTAATATATTAACATATCAATATATTTAATATAATAGTGTTATTATATCATAATATTTTTAGAATATTTTATAGAGGTGGAAGAAGAAATAAACCAATACACAAGTTTATGAAATTTTCCACTTCTTTAGAGAACCTCTTTTGGTTTATACCAAAATCTACATTTAAAGAGTTTAATAATTAAAATAAGGTCTCAATGATGTAGGTATTATATTAAGGATGGTATTTTAAAATTTATTTTCTTATCCAAATGGTTTTTATAGTTTTAATATGATAGGATAGGGGGTGGCCAATTACATGTGGGGGAGGGTAACACATGGATATTTTGAAAAGAATAAAATGTACCCATATTTTCACATAAAAATATTCCCAAATTGGAAAATTATTGAGCCTTGTATGATATAAGGTCGAAATATAAGCATCCAATGAGATTTGGACCTGTATCTATGCTATTTACCCCTTATCATTTTAGTTTATACCCTAATATACTCATTTTAACCTTAAACATGGAAATCAATTTTATAGTTTTTAGTATTTATTTTGAACAAAATAATTAAGGTGAAAATATTATATATTATTAATAATTAATATTCTAAATTTGGAATCCATTTTTCCAAATTCCATTCACTTATGTAGAAAATTTTAATATAAAATTATGCTTGTATTCGTAATGAAAAAGTAGTTTTCCACTATGAATATTATCATATGTATATAAATTTTTATTATCAATATTGATTATTAAAATGATTAAAATAAAATAAATGAGATTAATAAATATTTAATTAAACTAATTTTACTTTTAAAATATTTTTAAACAATATGAAAATTTGATAATACTTTAAATGGGAAGTTATTTTTAATGAAACTAAGTCTTTTTCTACTATTCTATGAAAGATTATTATTTTTAGAAAATTCTCAAAAATTCACTCAAATATAATTTTGAAATTTAGATTTGATTTTTTTATTTTTTCCAATTCAATTTATAAAAATAGAAAAAATTATATTTATTATTTTTTTCACAAAATATAATAAACACCATTTTAGAGAAAATAGTTTTTTGGAAATAGATAATGAATTTACTAATAAGTATGTAGTTTATTATCAATATTTTTTTATATAAAACCATTAAATATTATGATTAATTTTTTTAATCATATTCATACCACCACATTTAACCACTTGGTTATAATGATTTTTTTCCATAATAATATTAATAATATATCAAAGTTTGTTAGAAAACATGATCTTGAATATAACCAAGTCTATCAATGAAAATAAATTTATTAAAAAAACATTTCATAAAATATCAGTTTGTTATAATAAAAATATTATGAAGGTATTTTGTTACATTCATCTAAAATCATGCCTTAAATAACTATTCATGCCATCTAAAGGCTTCATATAACATGATGTGGTGTTCTTTGGAATGTAACAATGATGAATCGATGAGACATCTCAAATATTCAACATCATGGAAGGTTATTGTTTCAATATATCAATATTTTTCTTCAAATAATAGGGACATATATTTGAATAAGACTTATTATTTTATTCATTAATTATTCTTAGAAATAAAATTCCAAGAAATGAAATTAATGTAAAACTTTATCCATAAATCAAGAAATTGTGAGAATTCTTGGATGATGGTGTTGAAACAATTGATGCATTAATGATAAAACTATTTAGAAAGAATGTTTGTTTGATGTGGAAATTCAGTGAATTTTTTGAACTAGGTAACTTATCTGGTAGTAATACTCATTCTGGTTTGGGTTATCTTGTTTTTAATTTTGATTTTTAACCTCAATGATTACCTCATAGGAGAAAATGGTGTTTTACATTTTATCATTGATTTGATGAGGAATCCCATAAATTCATGTTTCTAAAGATATGATTCAATGGAGACATTGAACTGATAAAGTCAATAAAGGCATTATCTGGTTATAAAATCTTTGGACAATTAATGAATGTCACTATTGAATTAGTAAAATGTAATCAATGAAAATAAGGTGGTAATTGGTAAGTGGTACAATATATAAAACAATTAGATCACCATAGTGGATGAAAATGACTATTTTTAAAACATACTTATTGGGAGTTTAATTTTTTAACTTCATAATAACCATGTAATTTATATTCATAAGAACATATATGAAAATTTATTTCTTAAATTTATTTATAAGAAGGGTAAATTAGAGGACCAACTTGATTCTCATAAGGATTTAGAAGTAATGAATATAATGAATTGTTTTAGGGTGAATTTGGATGTAAAGTATACATTGAGTATATTTTCAATGAAAAATAATGATAAAGAATCATTCCTTAAAACATTAAATAATATAAACATTCTAGATAAATATTCGGGTACCATATAAAAGTTTTATACCTTAAGACATTACAAATTTCATGGAATAAAATATCATTAATATTATATTATAATGGATTCATTCTAACCCTGAGAATTGCATAATGCATTACATGAAAAAGAAACTATTGTTCTATTTGAGTTGTGAACCTTCTTCACAGAGCTTTGTAGAAAAACAATAATTTTAGCTAAGCTTTATGAAGAGAAATAAATAATTGTGTTGAATCTTCTTCATTTTGAGAGGTTATTTTCAACTACATTTTTTACTATCTTGATTGATTTAACTGTTAATTTGGTTGATGATGTTTAAATTTTTATACTAATAAACCTACAATAGATGTATCTAATTGAGAGGTTTGTTAATATTTTTCTTAATTTTATATAATTAATTAATGTTTCAAAAATAATTTTTTTTTGAAAAAATAATATGTTTCTTATATTTCTTATTAATCAGGTTTATAGGTCATTCAAAATCATATGTGAGGAATAAAGCTCCACCAAATGAATTTATTGAGGAAGGTAACATAGTCATAGAGTGTTGACCTTCTATTCTAGGTATTTTTATGGAATTGAGACTTGGGTCAATCATCTTTGATGTGTTGAAAATATCTTGAATAATTATCACTCAAAAAAATGATCATATGTATTTCCAACTATAGGACAGAAAATTCGAAAGGGCACAAATTTTAAACTAATTGAATTGGAGTTAATACAAGAACATATATTTGTGATACTAAATAATGTTTCTATAGATCTAATTTTTTCATGAATTGAGGTTGAAAATAATATATTAAATGTTATGACCTAGAATTGTATCAATATTTTAAAAAATTAATAATTATCTTGTTAAATGGTTCACTTTTAATGTATGTATGTAATCAGATTCATATTATAGACATGTAGTTATTTTTTCTTTTTGAAATGTAATACCTAATATCTTAGTTTCAAAATAATAAATTTTGTGATTTAAGATGAAATTTCAAGTGATTGGAGGTTTTTATCATGTGTACCTCATGCATGCTAAGATATTTGATGCCTAAAATATGCATGGATTCTAGTTTCATACAATAAATTAAAAATAAGTCTTGAAAACTCCAGAATAGTATTATATTTACACATAAAATGGTGGAATAATATTAAATAAGGTTGATATCATAATGTTACACCATCATGTTTAATTTTTAGTTTTCATATTAAAATTAAGGTATATAAACATTGAAAATGATATAATGAAAGACAAGTAACATTTTAATTCAATTAACTTATATACCTTTATCTATACCAATTATTTTAAAGAGCATGATACATTTATTTTGTCTTTATAAGAGAAGATATTTTATTATATTGAAGATGAACTAATGTTGGTTGGAGTGTTTTTTAACACATAATATGTAGAGATATTAATGATATGGGTGATGAATCTCAGTTGGTACTTTGTGATAGTTAACCTTATCAACAAAAAAAATTTAATAGTTTTTCTATGAAAATAATGAAATAGTAGAACTTGGAATAGAGGATGAAAATTAAGGGCTCTTCACAATGGTGTTCGATAACAATGATAACAACGAATATGAATAAAATTTAAAATTTAAATTACAAATTACATTATATTATAATTTCACTTCTATAAGTGTTTCATAAATATTTAAAATGTTCTTATATTTCTCTATTGAATTTTATAATTCTTTTAATTCTATTTTTTTGTATTTTTAATATATTTTTAATCTGTTTCTAATGTGGGAATTTTGAGAAAAATAAAATAAAAATATTAGTTGATCATCATCTTGGAGAACACAGACACTACCGCCATCTTCATTGGATCAAAGTGATTCTATTATAACATAAACTTCCAGTGAGCCATCATCATTATAGATATTGGTATCTCATAGTCCAATGCACCTCTAGTGGTGGAGTAATTTCTCACTCCTCTATCTAGGTATATTGATAGTATTCTATTAATAGTATGTAATTCATTGTAATATATTTATTTTTATTATCTATTTATTTCAAATTACCAACAAATAAAGATAAAATAATATATAAAAATATAAAAAAAAGTATGGGTCATAAAAAAAAAATAAATTATCATTCCATTTGATGTCTTTAAGGTGCTAATTGGTGATGTTGTTGGGATCTATAGACATATTCTTGAGCAAAATTCTTGTGAAAAATGAGACTTCCCTTTAATTTTAATTATTAGAAGAATATTATCATAACATAAAAGAATGAGGCATTTATAAACCAAATAAATGCAATAGAAATTTACTATTCATTGATGACTAATTTAAAAGGAGTGAAAAAATTATTAATGTACCAATAAATTTTTATGTTTTTTATTTCTATTAGGTTTTTATTTTTGATGTCCCAGACCCAGTATCGCATCCATGGACCTTGAAATTTTTTTGTCCTGAAATAGAGATATTATATAGTCATTATATCATGTATTTAATTAAAATTTTCTTATCACTTGGCAGACATATGAGAAAGTGTAAGAAGTAATTTCTTATGAACATTGGATATTATTAGTTCATATTAATAGGGATGCATCTCATTAGGTTTTTATATATTTTATAATCAATTGATAACATAAACATACATTTTTTTTAATTTTTTTATCATTGTTACTATTTTTTTCTACTAATTATATGAAAAAATAGAATGAATCCTGAAAAGAAAATCATTCCCCATATCACTAGGTTGGATATTTTTCAAGAGGAAAAAATATTGGTTTTATTTTAATAATTAATATATAAATGATTTTATTATACTTTAGTTTTTATAACATTACATGTTTATATATTTTTATTTAAACAATTATGATTTAGGTCACCCGGTTAGATGAATGGAGATATATCTTAATGTTCATGAAATCCAAATTATAGTTTCATGAATGAACCTACCTTAAACGATGCAGTAAATAATTTTCATTATGATTAAATTTTATTTCATTATGATAAAAAACATAATAATTAAAAATAAATAAATTATATAGTTCTATGATTTTCAAATAATTTATAAAATTATTGTTATTATTTTTGTATTAACCGGTAAAAATTCAAGAATATTGGAGAAAAAAACTTTCACAATCATAATCAATTTCCCAATATGACAAAGTTGGAATAATTTTAGGGAAGAAATATCCTAGTTGTGTACAAGGAATTGGATCTGGGCCTACTACTTTGAATGTTTGGGTAGGTTATCATCGTCCTTTACTGCTAAACCATCTTGTGGGAGTTCAACAAATACCATTGATTAAAAATTATAAAGGGAATTTTTATGGATTAAAAAAAAGTTCAAGAATAGGTATCCAATAGGACAAAAGAATCATAGGCATTCAGAAATGGAAACTACCCTATATTTGGAAGTCTATAGGATAACATAGAATTTCCCCAAGGAAAATTTTTGTCTTATCACTCATCCAACATAGGTAAATTCTAAAGTCAATCCTTTAAATATATAGAAATGATTTTATTTCTTTTTATGATGATAATTTATTTTTTGGGTTGTTTTTAAGATATGGATTATGGGTAATATGAGATGGATGCTATATTTTAATTACTTTTGTATATGTCAAAACTATAAAAAACAACCACAAAATGACATGAAATTGTGAGATAAGTGAAGTTGAATTATTTATAATTTTAATAAAAAATAAAATTTCAAAATGACATGTTGTGTGCTCAGAATGAGAAATAATAATTTTGTAAAGACATTAAAGTATTTAAAAATAGGAATATGAAGGTAAAAACAAAGAAAACGATCTCATATTTCAACGAAATTAATAAAAACATATGTATATTATTTTTTGAAAGTTAATAAATGACACAAAATTAATGTTAGTGGAATATTTCATGTAGTAATTTACATAAAATCAATATGAGTGGTTTTATATACAAAGAAATTGATGCCAAATCTATGTGATTGGTGGTTTTCACAAGATATCGATAAATCCATTTTTTAGTGTTTATAACTATATAAGATGCATTTAACAACCAAAACTATAGATATTGGCCTCATATTAATAATAGATCATAGAAAAATAGTTATTGAATCATTTATTTGTGTATATGAGTATATGATACATCAATACGATGTGCATTGTGCATGAAATTAATGAATATATAGTTTTTAATGGTATGAATTATTTTAAATCATGAAAAAATAAAGGTGGTAGTTTACGTATATTTTTATGAAATCATAGCACAATTAACATAGAGTGATTTGTGAAATGTTTGAACAAATACCCCACAAATATGTGTGGTGATTTACTTAGGATTTCCATACACACATTTTCAGTGTTTTGAAACAATGAAACATGCATGGAATGACCAAAATAATGGATAATAAACTCATATTATAATGAAATAATTGAATTATTATTTAGTCATTTTTGATATGTAAGAGAATAAGATACACAAATTTGAGGGGAAATTCACTTAGAATGATAGAATATATAGTATCTAATGACATGGAATCCTTTAAAAACATTCATTATTGGGTTTAAATAATGTAAAAAACAATTTATATCTATGAAATCATAAGAAAATGGGCATAAATGTATTTTTGAAATGTTTAACTAATTCAAAATCAATTTGAATGACAGCATGATTCAAATGTTTGTAAACCCATTTTTAGTGTTTTAAAAATCTAAATCATGTATTCTATAGTTAAAATTATATTAAACGATCTTTTATGGTCATGAAATCAACAAAAATATATTTGAAACCATTTTTGATGTGTATGAGTTGAAAAAATGAACGTCTAATGTGAAGTGTGCTCGTAATGATAGAATAAGAAGTTTTAAATAATATAAAACTTTTCATAGAAACATGTGTCATGGGATAAAAACAATCAAAATATATCATATTTCAATGTAATCATATTAAAATGATCATAGACATATTTTAAATATGTAGGAAATGATGTTGCATCAATCCAAGTGGTGGTTAACTAGTGATATTTGTAAATTCCTTTTTAGTCTTTTGAAACACTAAATCATGAATATAATTGTCAAAACCTAGAAAAATTCCTTATATTGGTGTTAAATTATAGGAAAACTATAATTGAATAAAATTTTACACATATGAGTAGATAAAATGGAAATCTGACTTGCAGTGTTCTTAAAATGACTGAATAAAGAGGTTTTAAAGATATGAAAGGTTTTAAAATCATGTTTCATAGATTTAAAAACCATGAAAACAGATTATTATCCTGAAATCATAGAGAAATTATAAAATAATAATTTTTTAATTTTTTAAACTAACTCCATAAAATTTTAAATGGTTGTTTTCTCAAGAAGTCTATAAATACATTTTAGTATTTTAAGAAATTAAAACAAGGATATAATTTTCAAAAATCATATGAAATGACTCTATTTTGTCATGAAATCAAACATAAACTATGTTTGAATTATTTTTTTATGTTTTTCGATAGATTAAACATCAATATAATTGATTTTCCCCCAAAATGATAATTTTTCATAGATAGTTTTTTAAAACATGTGTTAGGGAGTCAGAATTTAGGAAACGAACTCAAGTTGAAGTGAAATCATATGAAAAGCACCGTATATTGATTTTTGAAATGTCGGTTCAGACGACATGTATATCTGAGTGGCGATTTAGGTAGGATGTCCATAAAATAATTTTCATATTTTAATAATCATAAAAATTTATTCAATGACCAAAATCATAGAGAAAACCTCATATTATTGTTAAATAATCAGAAAAAAGTCAATGGATATTTTGTGAGGCATGTAAGTAGATAACACATCAATATGACAAGTTATGTGATCAAAATGACTGAATCAAACAATTTTAATGATATGAATGTATTTAAAAAATACTTCTTAGGGGGAAACCCAAGAAAATGATCTCATATTTCTATGAAATCATACGACGATGACATTATATTTATTTTTTAAATATGGGAAAAAAATAAATATCAATATATGTTTAAATTTTCTTAGGATTCATGTAAACACATATTTTTTTAAACTCTAAATCATTTATATAATTTATTTAAAAAAATTTAACAACCTATTATTGATGTGAAATAAAAAAGGAAACTATCTTTGAATTTCTTTTGGTGTGTTTAATTAAAATTTTTTTCAATTAGATAAGCAATGTATTCAAAATGAATTAATAAAATGTTTTACAATATATTGAAATCATTGAAAACATGCTTCAGGAGGGTCAAAAACCATTAAAATGAGCACTAAATGGAGTGAAATCATATTAAAATCACCATATGTTGATTTTTTGTTTGTTTGAACTGACACAACATCAATTTGAGTTGAAAATTTCTTGATATTTTTATTAACAATTTTTAGTTTTTTAAAAATTGAATGCATGAATGTAATAGAAAAAACAATAATAAAAAACCCTATATTTGTATAAAATAAAAATGCATCTATCATTAATCAAATTTTTATGTGTATCAGTATACGAAACATCAATCTGACATGCGGTGTGATCAAAACTGAAAGAGGTGTTTTTAATGATATGAGTGTCTTTAAAAATGGGCATAATTATTTAGAAACAAAGAAAAAAATATCAAATTTTCATAAAATCATAGGAAAAATAAATTATACTCACTTTTTTATCAACGTGTTTAAAAACTATATATTTCAACCTTTTTTATCACACCCCGCATTAGTTTAAAATCTGATCATATTGTTATGAACTTATCCATTTAAATCTATGAGAGTTGAATCATATCTTAAATAGGTAATTTTATATTTTCAATGACATAAGGTTGATTTTTTAGGAATAAATTTTCATAGAATTTTTATATATTGAATTATTCAATAACATTTGGGATGATATGTTTTTTTTGTTGAATTTCCTTGTTCTTGATTAATAAAATTAAAAATTTTATGTACAAAATTCCAAATATATTATATGTATATTTTTTCTATGTTACTTTAGTTAAATATTATAGTTTATATTATAGGTGAAAGATGTTGATAGTAGGTTGAATGTTGACAATACTGATACTTATTCTAAAAAATCCAGGTGATAGATGAAAAGTAGAAGATGTCGGTAGAATATTGAACATAAAAAATCCAATCGCCATTCCTTATATTTTTTGTGGTATTCTAAAGAATTATCATGGATTACACTATAATTATTATTTATTATGTCTGTTTTAAATTTATATATTGTTTTTGAATCATTGATATGATAGAGATTGAGAAGGTTTAACATACAATGATCCTAGCTATAGAAGTGGTCAGATGAAGTGGAGGTGGAGAGATGGGAATGATGGGTTAAGGTTAGATGTTGGACTTATTCTATAAGTATATTATTATTTAGTTAATGAATGATGACTTATGACTGATGGGTTGAGGGTGGATGTATGAAAGATACTTGTGGGTTTATGTCTAATGGATCTATGACTATGGTTATTGTATATTTGTTTAATTAATTAATATTTTGTTACAAAGTATATTGTATAATTTTTTAATATATATATATATATATTATTTTTTAAATTGTTTATTTGTATTTTCTATAAACCGATGCTAAAAGAAACTCTTATTATAAATATTAGTGGTAGTTCTTCTATTTTTTTTTCATTCCTACAGAGGTTATATACTATAACCACCATTAGATACAGATACAAATCACCATAAAACAACCACTGATTTAAGAAAAAATTATCTCTTGATATAAGATAAATTACACTTATATAAATCACTGCTATATAAATTCAAACCATAACTAATTAATTTCTGATAGTGAAATACACCACCTTTTATTAATAGAATCTAATTAATTTACACTATTATTAATAGGAAAAAATTACACCTATACAATATATTTCATACTGTCTTAGTAATATAGTTAATAATAGTAACATATGTTAACAGTTCTTAATTATTTTTTATTTTTTAATATGTTGTTATATTTCCTAAAATTAGAATAGATAACATATGGTTTATGTTATTTATTATTATTTTTTGAAAACATATTGAATTATATATTTTAATTTTAATTTTCAGAAAAAATATACACAAAACTATTGTTTTTAATTTATATAATTTTTTAAAGTTTT
The DNA here is from genome assembly GCA_963277665.1 of Viscum album. Classification (NCBI taxonomy): domain Eukaryota; kingdom Viridiplantae; phylum Streptophyta; class Magnoliopsida; order Santalales; family Viscaceae; genus Viscum; species Viscum album. The sequence continues at coordinate 911,636,367 of OY728164.1, read as the reverse complement.
ATTCTATTATTAAATATCAATTAATATATTTTAATATTTTTTTGTAATAAAATACTTATTTTAGATATTTTATTAAACCAGAATATGACATTAATGAGAATTTTTTTACATAGATTTAATATTAAAATATTTTCAGTTCATTATTACTATATGTTAGGAAGTATTAGTCATTGTTCACTAAATTGTGATATTTTTAATATCAAATTTTAATTCCGTAGGCTATAGGATTCAAAATTTAATTTTAAATTGAATGAATCATATAAATATTATTTTAAATTATTTTTTATAAAAATTATTTTTGAAAAAATTATTTAATTCTAATTTTTATCATGATCCTCTTAAATTATATCATATGTTTTAAATGATTTTTTAATATCATAGTACTACATGTTTATATTTTTGTGTGTTATTATTTTTATTACTACTTTTTAACATGTTTTTTATTTTTTATTTCTATTAAAACATTAAAATTACCTTTTAAAAAACACAATAAATATGAATTATGATACAAAATCAAAATAAAAAACACGCATTATGTAAGAAAACAACAAACAATCCTTAAACTCAAATAAATGGGGTTGACACCTATGATAAATTGTTTCCAATTATCTCTACTAAAGGCCATATTTTATTTGAAACCATTAAAAACAAGATCATATTGACTGAATTAATTAATGGTCCTTAGGTCTACAATTACTTATTATGAAAAGTAAATTTGTAATTATGTTTGTCTTATTAGTAGGTGAATCCCTTGATCTTCATAGAAAAATGTTCATAAAATATTAATATAATATGAGCTTCCTTTTTATCAATCTGGGTCACTATCATTTTCTCTTGAAAACAACCATTTCTAATCTTATCATAGTATTCCCTCATGTTCATTATAACATTTTCATTTATACTTCCTATATTTTTTGTTCATTGTATATTATTTTTAATAGAAAAAATGATTATGTATAAAAATTTCTTCATAAAATTTTCATGCAAATTTAAGAATAAGACCATTTATTTATGTTGTTTATATATATATATATATTTATTTGATGATTGTTTTAACATTTTTTTGAAAAAAATATTCAATAATATTTTTATTATAATTTACATTTAAAATTACATTATGGAATTTTAATATTTTGATGAATTCGACCAAACTATAAAATTTTATATTATTTTTACTAAATTATAATTCATATTTCTTTATAGGAAAATTCATATGAACTTATTTTATTTTTAATTATTATTTTATTATATTATATCAAGTATAGAAGATTTTTTATTTTGTATTTAATTTCATAAAGAATTTTCATTTAAATGGTGAAATATAGTCCACCAATTTCAATATAATCACAACTTCCTTACATGGTAAGTCAATCAATATATATAATGGGATGATGGTAAAATTTCATAATGAAACGAGTGCATTCATTGATGACATCAACTCATAGAGAAGGGAGAAATAATATACATTTACTAGGTCCTCCCTTGAATAAATATATATCTATAATTGAATATTTTTTAGTATTATAATAACTCCAATATATTTGACTTTTAAAATAATGATAGATAAACTAATAATAAAATATCATGAAAATATTAAAATCATAATTTTTTGAGTTCTGTTTATCAGCATATATCTCAATGTTGTGTATGTAGTCTATGAAAATTACTGTAGCAAAAATTCAATTTTTTTTTGAAACTGTAGTATTATTAAAAAAATAAATAAAATGGGTTTTTGTAGTGAGAACATACATTTAAACTGTTATATCATAATTTAACACAAAAAAAGGAAAAGAGGATGAAAGGGGGATAAAACCATTAATGGTATAAAAAATGTATTATTAAATCTCTATAGCAGATTTGTTTTTGGGAAATAAATTATTTCTATTAGATAATCCATACAATAGTTTATAATTATTTCTATGGACACTTGATCATGTTGATAATTCATTCCACAAATAGGTTAATGATGGATATGAATGGAATATTCCGTAAATATGTTATTTCATAAACTACAATTCCTGTATCAACACCCCCAATTAGATTCATGTAAATTACTTATAATCATATACATGTAGGGAATCACTTAATTATTCATTTTATAAAATAAAACTTATAGGTTATTATGGAATCATGAATTGGTCAAGGAATGTATTAATTCTTGGGATGTATGATTTTACAGAGGCATGTATTTATTAATTAAATGCATTCATTGAATATAGAATTAATTAATATATTCTAATTTCCTTAATTAATGCATGAATCTTCTTTAGGATTATATTAATACCATATCCAAACAATGGAAGTGGTATATGAAAAATTATTATTATACTTGTCTGATACTCCATAATACTCAAAGTTATCTTCTACATTATTCTTTTTATCTGAGGCACTACCATGCGGTGAAGAGTGTAAACTCTTTAATATACGATGTGAGATTCATTTTCAATCATGGATTTCAAAAAATATTTAATGTATTTTAGGTTCCACTTAGGATATCTCTATCTACCGCATTAGATGAATATCAAGACGTAGAAGAGGAATATTCTGTGAAAGGTACTCAATTTATAACAGTTCTTCATTAATCTTTTATATGGTTTCACTTATTATTTCCTCGAGATATTGGGAAATATATTTAAATCACTTCCTCTTATTATAATAAATGTTATTAGACCCTCATTAATCCATTACAAGGGAATCACAACGATTCGTGTGTTTAAAATTTCAAACTCATGAATGAAATTATTAACTCTAAATAATAAAGCACCATGTCATTATTTATAAAGGTTGGTTGGACTGAGTAACTCAATTGGGGGGTGAATTGAGATCCTAATTAAAAATTATGTTAAAAATAATTCTAAAATAAATCCCACTTAATAAAATAAATTTACATGTTATTAAAAATAGCATATCGATATAATATTTGTTCTTTTAAATGATTTTTCAACATGTGAATATGTATTAGTTAAACTAATGTTGAAATTAATATTATATTTGATATTACTTTAATTATATTTAATAATATATAAATAATAATTAGGATTAAATATCAAGGAATTTTTTTTTAAAATATTAAATATAATATAGGATTTGGTTAAAAAACAAAACAAGATATGATAATAGAATAAACTAGAGGTCTAGTTTCAAGATGAGATGTAATTCCACCCACTTTGAAATCAACTACTATGAAGAATATTATTATAATAATAAATAGATCCTCTACATAGATTAGGTAAAAAAACAAAAATGAGATATATAAGATAAAAATCCTCTTTCCTAGTTATACATGAGAAACTAAACAGTACACATCATACATAGACCTCTTCCAAAAATAGTGTCGTTAAACAAATGTAAAGAGAAATATAGAATAAAATGTATTTTATATTCAGGTTAAGGAGATAACGTGAGTTTGAAAACAAACTAATAACACACTTATCAAAATATAAAACCAATAAACATAAAGATAAATAAATAGAATATGAGGATAATAGTGATGCACAATCTAGTATACTTAGAATGTTTGAAATCCCTAGACCTGCTTTGGTGAGGAGTCTGATATTTATTTTTTAATGTTGAATCAAAATAAGGGATCATTGGAATTTACTTTAATATTCTAGTTGATCTCTGTTGATGTCTGAATCAATCTCTGTAAAGGATTTCTTGCTTCTTTATCAATTGTCTTTATAGAAAATGAATTAGTAAGCTTGTACGTGTACACAGATTCAATCACAAAATTTCTCTATATACTTGTTATAAAGTAATCATCATATAGAGAGAATGATAGTCCATTTCATAGATTTAGTATCATTAGTTTAAGAAGATCCAAATTACTCAGATAGGCATTGGATGTGTCTTAATGAAATGGTTATATTATTAAAGGATAATCATTTATCAATGAATGTAAATATCTATTGTGTAACACCCGAGACTTTTATAAGAAATATTTTGTTTTTATTTTATATAAATCATCAAAGGAATCTTTCGCTACACGCAATCGCGACCTTCCTCGATAGCGTGTGTAGTACGCAATACCGAGTTCCACTAAACAACGATATATTATTATAATATTATAAACTAGCCGTTATAAATAATATTAACTGAATTTTAAATTTTACAACATTATTATTCATGTTACACATTTTCTAGAACATGGTAAGAGAACAAAATAAATTTTTTGGGTAAAATAAGTATTTATCAAAAAATGCAGTTTTGCCGCCTTTTGATGGCGCACCCACATTAAATATAGTTTTTGACACATTTATAAGTTCAATTTGACAAAATAAAATTCTTCTTTTGAATCAGGATATAAAAATTAACTTTTGATAAATTTTTGATATTTTTCTGATAACTTTCATATTTTGATGAATAGTAAAAATACGCTAATTTTTAATTAAACACAACTTTTTTCATTGAGATAATTTATATGGTTAAATTATAATATTGAATGGTTTTAAAGTATAGATAGAATATATTTTTCACATTTAATATAATGTAAGTCATTAGAATTAATTTCACATTGAATTCATAGGTAAAAACATTTCAATCTTTGGCAATGTTTTAACTTCTAAAACCCATTTTCTTAACAATGAGATTTATTTTAAATAAATTACTGAAACTTATATGTTTTGAATTTTTAAAAATGGATTCCATATTCAGAATCAGTGGGTCCAAATTATGTTAATAGGCTACTTTTTATTTTTGGGCATTATGAATAGTAACTACGGTAAATTTTATTTACCATAGTTAAAGGTAAATCGGGTAATTAAGGGTAAATATAAGATTATAAAATTACCCTAACACCTTCCAAAATCCTATTGGATGACTAAAAGTCTACCCATATCACCTAAGGGTCGGATTAGATTCATTTAATAGACTTTTTTCCATGAAAATAATTTAATTATTATTAAAACCAAAGAATGTGACAACATGTCACCTTCTTAAATCTTATAAGTATAATAATTTTAATTTGGTGATAAAATTAATAAAACTTAAAACATGAATAGTCTCCAGAAATCTAATACAACTATCTAAATCATAGGGATTTATTTAGAATTTTTAGGGATTAAATAATTATCAATAATTATGACACAATAGTGATGTTGAAATTATTTTGTTAATTAAAATATCAAATAAATGGTTTTAAAAATATTAAAATAATTATTATATGCACTATTTAATGTTCTCCAATAATTTCTAGATACATATGACATTTTATTAATCTATTAAAGCTTTTAGTTCGAACATATCCTCTGTATATATTTTATTTAAATTCAAATAAATGAATATTGTCAAAATTGACACTATTGTTATTTTATAAAAATAACATATTATAAAATTGTTTAAAAATCACAAAAAAATTTAAAAATTATAAATTAAAATTTATATGGTCGAAATTGTCAAAAAGTGTCAAATTATGGAAAATTCACAACACATATGTAATTATTAATAATAATTTAAAATTTAGAATATTATTACCACAAATAAAATTAAATTGATAAATAAGGATAAATCAAGTTGATAATGTTTAAAATTAATTCATAACATGTCTAAATTTTATTGGTTGATGAGATTACAACCCTGTATCATCTAATATTTGGATACGAGTCATTTGATAAGTTTTTATGTGGGGTTGGGATTTAATATAAACTAATATTTCTTATATTTCCAAAGGTACCCCTCTCCTCCCTTATAAAAGGGAACCTCCTCCCTCTCCTCCTCACACCAATTTGAGCCTTCAAGATCGGCAAAAACCTGACCATTTCACTTCCCCACTTCCCTAGAATCATCCTATAGGTTCTGGTCTTCTTCAAAGACCAACCCCAGTGCCCTAAGAGGAGGTTAAGAAGAGACGCGTCAAAAAGAGGTAATATCCATTACCGATCCTTTCCAAATTCTTTCTTCTTCAACTTCTTCTTATTTAGTTGTTTTATTATGAAGTAATAACATCAGTATCAATAATATACTGATATGTTATTATAATTATGAAACAACCCTATTTCAACATCTATCCATCCTACGGAAAACGAAATCACCGCGCGTGCGTACGTATGGAATACCGTCTCCACGCCGTGGTGCAATCTATTTTCCCCCACCACCTTACTTGGATGGGTATAATGGTGTAAATAATTACTATATATGATTATTGTAAAGTGATATTGATTCTGAAATAGTATACATACACTCTAATACAATTCCACGATCATGGGAACGATATCATCACTCGTACGTACGTACGGAATACAGTCTCCACGATGTGATGTGATTCATTCTACATGATCTTCATTGCATAATGATTATATAAATGAATTGAATGAATAAATATGATATATAGTACATTAATAACATTCTGGAAATGATGTATCTATAACCTAAAGAGAAGAATAAGAATTTATTCGACAAAACACGCATAAGAACAAAAAGTTATAAACACCCGAATAACAAGTAGCAATGAAATATTACTACTAAGAAGCTAAGAATATGACCATATATGATATCATAACAATAATTATGATTATGAAATAAGTCAATAACTTTATTTAAATCATTATACAGGAGGTTCGGACACTTACGAGGCAAATCAGACCTAAGGTAAGGGAAATATCACAATCTCATTTTTATCCGAGATTGTTTATACTTTGGTATTTACTGGGGTGTATTTTATCATCCACATCCATGTTTACTCAATATGTAATATTATTTCCATCCACCTACACTTGATTAAATCCATTTTTACCCTTTTGCGAGTTTATAGTAAAATATATGAAAGTAATCTTTTGTCGTTTTTCATACGAGGTACTTTTTGACTTTTCCGACAAAAGTACGAGAAGAATGTTTTTTTAAGTTATACGGCATGAATGTATTTTTAAAAAATTATTTCCAAGAATCTTACTTTACAAGTTTTCAAGTTTATTTTTAATCAACTTCTTTTAGTTTAAAATTTTATGACATGTTAAGAAAGGAAAATTTTTTTGAAGTAGAAAGGATATTTTCCTCAAGAATGGAGTTCAAGTGTTTTATCAAAATTATTTTCCATATAAGATAATAAAGGGTTATGTTTATATCCCTATTATTACATTGATTTGATTATGTTGTGATGGAATTATTTTTATGAATTCCTTTATCTTATATTAATTGTTTTATGATTTCATGATGTTTAAGAATCCCATTTTTATTACATGGGTTATGCTATGATGTATGGTTTATGATTTTGTGGCACACATAAGAATGGTATCATTATGAGATGGGTGGGACCTATATCTCCCTACAATGAATTGGGTAAAGATTTTATATCTCATGAGATAGACATGGCTGGAATGGCAGGTTAAACCGGTTCAGTGAAACAGGACTGAAACGAGGAGTGAACTCGGTTTAGAAATGGACTTTGTCCACTAAGATAGTCTTGGCAATGAGTCTTGACTAATAAGAAATGATTCTCTATGATTATGTGTGTATGCCACACAGTTTCATGTTTTAAGTTATGATTATTGGGATTTCATTTCACTACTATGATTTATCCCATGTTATGAAATTATGCTCTCTTTTGCAGGTTAAGATTTCCAAAATGTTATGTTCTTATGAATATGGTGTGATTGATATTTCTTTTACCCTTACTGAGCGTTTGAGCTCACCCTTTTGTATGTTTTCTTTCCCCAGGTCAGGAAGAAGCTTATTAAGTAAGATATGCCAAAAGGGACTATAGATATGATGAAATAAATGGGAGACAGTGTAGATGCTTTATGAACCAGTTGTTTATGTTTCCCAGTTTCTAAAGACACTATACCTATACGGTCCTTTCATGGTTTTGTTATATGTTGTAATAAGTATGCTTCAATTTTGAAGTAATAACAATGTATGTAAATTATGGGTTGTTATATACTGGGCTATTAATGTTAAAGTCATCAAACATCAATGGTAGCATGAAGATAGTGGTGACAAACATATGATGGTATCTCGGACTAGTAGTACCTCAGGACGACAGTGACTTAAATTTTATCTATGACTCATATTCTGGTGGTAAAAAATCTCCATGGTATCTCCTTGGCAGTGAAAAGCCTAGAAGTAACTCCTTGGTGGTAGTGCATCCTTCGCGATGACACCTACCTGGCGGTAACTCCCCTTAGTGGTAGTTCTTGGTTGGCAGTGACTCACATTAATAATTAACCAAATAATAATTAAAACACTCTTGTCATATTAAATGTCATCAAACAAAATATAAATCATTTTTACTAAAATAATCTTGGTTTTTTATCATTAAAAAAAGGAAGTGCTAAACACACTTCTGATAAAGAGGTGCCCATAATATTTCCCTTTTTTATAATCAAAAGATATAGAATTTTATATATAATAAAAAATTAGAATTTGATATTTGAAGATGTTTTTAATAATATTTATGCTTCCAATTTTAGATTAAAATTTTAATATATAAAAAATTAAACGATTAATGAAATTTTAAATAAATATCAGAGGTAAACATTTCATATATATCCCCAATATAAATTTTCAAATAATTGCCTATTTTCACCTACTTTGGGATTAAAAAAAATAGTTAAAATATAAATAACATGTAGAGGATTAAAATAATGGAGAAATTTGATTTTATTGAGTGCAAAAAAGAGTTACAGTATACGAGAAAAATAAAAAGAGTATAAGAAAAATATCATTATCAAAGATATCATCTGATCATATTCTTTTTCTGAGGTATGTGTATGTGTATCTATATCTTTAAATTTTCTATTGTCTATTCCTCTAGGTATTGAATGAGTATTAGTTATAGTTGAAGAATAGGTTATGATGGAAGGGGTTGTTATTGAAGGAGTAACAATATCATAGAGTAGAACATGCTGTAGGATCCTGATGACATTAGCTTAGGATAAACTTATAGGTTGATATAGTGGAAAATGAAAACCATATGAGTGTTTAATAATTTCTCATATGTATCAAAATGGTTATTTATTGGTAGGGTAAAGAACAATAGTCACTGAGAATTCCTCTCTTACAATTACATCCTTGATTTGAACATGAAGAAATGGTTTCATGAGGTTGATAAAATCCATTATAATTTTACCACCCCTCTCTACAACAATGAATAAATCAAGTTTATCTTTCATAAATACCCACATCATTAGTGTGGTAACCTTCAATTTACTAACCAATTCATTGAAAGATATTATTACTGGGGTTATTTTCATGTTCACTGCCATGAATTCGAAGTGTGCATTTAGCTCATGCTTTGTTTATTTCCTTGACAATTAATATATGACAGCTTTCTTGATGATTTCATTATCATTCCTGAGATAAATATCACACTCCCTTGTCATTTTATAAATTTTATATCCATGAGGATTTATTCACCTTATTTTATCTTCATGGGTTGAAATATCACCCATATTAGTACTCATTTATACCCTTATAATCTATTTGATCAACTCTCTATATATAATCACTAAAGGAGTAGTAGGTTGTAACATCCCAGGTAAATAAAAAATATGAAATTTTCATATTTATTAATATTTGTGAATTTAATATTAATTTTAATTTAAAGTGGAGGATGTATCTGATAGAGTACTCAACACGCAACAACGGGTTTCTTTGAAATCTTATGTTGTACACAACTTTGAGTTATACCGAAAAATAAAATAATATTATTATTATTTTAATTGGTAGTTAACGCCTAGACATTTTATTGGAGGAAATGAATATAAATAACTACAATATGATTACAAATGTTTGTTAAATGTTTTTAATTTTATCCAATAAGTCTTGGAGGCTTAAAATAAAAATGAATCTGATTTTAAGCATGAAATACTCTAATATTCTTTAAAAGGTTGATTTAACACCTTTTGACGGAGAAACCATTTTAAATATAGTTTTTGTCACATTTATATGTTCTATTTGACAAAATAAACTTAATATTTATAAGCAGGACAACAAAATTTATGTTGGGTAATTTTTTTTTATTTTTATGATAAAGTTCATTTTTTAATGAATAGTGAAGAATGATGCATTTTAAGTCAAAAATGTCTTTTCATATGATTTATTTACATGGATAGATTATATTTTTAAAGGGTTTTATTGTTTAATTGGATTATATTTTTACTATTGAAACCAATTTTGGTCATTGGATGTAATTTCACTTTGAAATTAGACACCAACACATGTCAATATTTTTGTAGTTTTTTACTTCTTAAAAACACGCTTTCTAGTTTTGACAATAGAAATTAATTTTAAATTAATTAAATAAATTTATATGTTTTTAATTTGGTAAAATAGAAATCAATTTTGAATTTTTAATATCAAAATTTTCTTTGGGTTAATTTTTGGTATTTTTATGAAAATGTTAAATTTATGATGAATAGTGAAAAACACTACATAATAGTTAAAAAACCTAATTTTTCATTTAAATGAAAATTTACCACTTCTGTGAATTGAATTTTAAAAATCCAACAGACATGGTTGTTATTAGTAAGTAAAATGTGCTTCAATAGGATGAAAATAATTTTTGGTGAATAGTAACATTTGATTTTTATTTACCATAGTTAAAGGTAAATTGTGTAATTCAAGGTAAAAATAAAATTATAATTATATAAAATCAACTTAAAACTTTTCCTAACCTTATTGGATGAGTCCTGGAAAACCAATAAAATCCTTGGGTAGACCTTTTGGCCTTTGGAAGCCACTTGGGTAAGATAATTACATTAATAAATTTTAATTAAAGTCAAAATAAGAATATCATAAACATGTATGGTTTCACTAAAAAAAATTTAATTCAGGGTAATATAATTGATATCTTTGAATATAAATAGTAATTAAAAATCTAAAAATATTTCCTACATCATGGTATTTTATTTATAATTTTTAGACATTGAATAAATAAATTTATTTATGACACAATGATGATGTAATGATTACCTCATTAATGAATGTTTTAAATAAATGATATTATAAATGTGAAAATAAATTTATTTTGAATTATTTATGCCATCCAAAAATTTTATGGATGATTATGACTTGTTATCTTATAATTAATGAGGTTTTTTGAATTTATCAAGTTGTTATGGATTTTTAAAAAGTTATGATATGAATAGTATATAAATTGACATAAATGAGTTTTTAAAACAATTATTATTTTATTAAATGATATAATAATAAAAAAGATCTAAAATTCATTCAAATTAATTAGATAAGGTTGATAATTTCATTAATGAACCACTTGGGGTTCTATTTTCATTTTATTGTAAATATATTAACCATATAGTATGAATATACAAGAAGACATGGTAAGAGTTAAATATGTTAACTAAGGGTTAAAGCTAAATGATAAGGTTAAAAATGAAACCAAAACTAGTCTAAAACCTACTGGTTGAGGTGATTTATAATAATAGTCATTTTATCTTATAATATAATGTGTTATGGACCTTTTAATATGAAAATACTTTTATAATAAAATAATACTTTCAAACTTTCTTAAAGAGCCCCTCCTCCCTCTTATAAAAGGACACCACCTCTAACCCATTACTCACACCTATCAATCCCCTTGGATCATCCAAAATCTACCCAAATAAGATCCCAACATCCCTCTATTACTCTTATAAGAGTTCCCTTAGGCATAAGGAAATTCAATAAAACCTTTTGGTTTAAACCAAAGGGAGTTACCCAATTTAAAGGTAACGTCTCCTCTCAAGTTCTTTTCTTTTATTTTTCTTATCCACTTTATTTATCTTCTTAATATTTGTTTACATAACAACACTAGTATACTCAATATACTAGGTTGTTGTTATGTGAAGTATTCTAACTACACTTACACACACCTCTATCTAATAGATTTAGAACATATTGTTTCTTTGGACGATGAAATACTACCTCACGAAATGATGATTGTTCAATATTCTCCTACCACCTTTAATGGTGTCAATTATGATGGAAATTTATTTATATGTGATATTTATTTTATTTATATTATCTCTATACTTATTTATTTTTCATTTATTTAATTACTTTATGGTTTCCATAATGGGTAAATATGATAATTTCTTTTGAGGAAGTGCAAACTACTGCCCCCTCAAAGTGATATGACTCTTTAATACCAAACATGAAACATATAAAAGATGGTTTTAATGAAAATATTTGACATATATAAAATATGACAATATATTGGAATAATAATATACCTATGTATCATTTTTTTCATTCCTTTAAAAATGAAAAAGTGAAATGAAAGTAGTGTTCATGCGCACGTACGACTTACCGTCTCCATGAACGGTGCATTTCATTTTTTATATCCAAATGATATGGAATATTATAAATAAATATATAATAAATATATATGATATATATGATATCTAAATTATGAATATCATTGGGTATATAATGGAATTTTGACCACGTGGACAATTTGTAATTATAACAAGTTCATTTTTGACTCAAGTATCGGACATCGACAAAAAGACCGATATAAACATGAATTATTATATGATTATTAGAGACAATTAATAAGTGATATAAAATAGATAATAAACTTTAAAAATGTTCTTAATTAATTATAATTAACTTATGTTTATTTTTCAAGGATATAAAGAACAAACAAGGTAAGTTGGACACAAGGTAAGGGGTTTACATCTCACTTTTTATTCCCATGAGATTCATGCAATATTTGAGACTATTTTTTTGTATGGAGTTTTTAATACCCATGATTTTATTAATTGTGTAATATAATTTAATTTATGGGTATTTACATCTTCATTGCATGATCATTCTTTCATGTGGTGTATGTTTCATAAGTTTCCAAACCGGTAAGGGAACCTTTCACCCTCCTCTTCTAATCAAAGACTTATTTTATGTTATGTCTTTAAATTTCAATTATAAAATGTTGTTATGTGTTATTATATATCCTTATTTATGTAAATTTTATTTACATGTGATTAGAGACCCTTTTCTCTCTCATCAAATCATTTTCTGAATTTTTAAGTGATGTCGTTAGGCTGCCGAATTTTTGTAAAGGAACTTCTTAACCCAATTTTCATTATTTGGGTTAATTTTTACTTATTGACTATGTCATGAAATTAATATGTGTGGATTACCTATGATTGTTTTAAAAATAATATCTAATTATATTAGGGGTATTTAAATTTTTTCACACATAATTATTTCATTGGGTTATCCTTAATGTAATGATACGATATTTGTATGGGAACTTGTTAATCGAATTTCCATTATTTTGGATAATATTCTAATTCTTGATTATGTCATGTTATGAATATGTGTTAATGATGCATGATTTTTTTACACATAATATACATTTATTGAGTGTATTTTATATTTTTCACACATGATTATGTAATTGATTTATCCTTAATCTAATGATACAATCTTTGTAAGGGACTACGTCTCAATATTCTTTCATTGAGGCATATCTTAATATTTTTCACCTTTATTATCCTATAAGGTGTATATACAACCATTTTGAAATTTTATATCATGAATTTATATATTCTCATGATATTTATATTTTTATTTAATGTTATTATTTAATTATTATTATTCAATTATTTTCTCAATTTGTAAATTCTTCTTTAACTAAAACATTGTTTTAAATGTTTTAAATATTAAATTTTCTAAATCATTCTCTTTCATTTCCATGTTTTAGAAATAATTTTAAGGATTTATTTACATGAAAATGTGTGTTTTAATGTGTAAAATCCTTTAACAAATTTCAAAGTGGTATGAGACACTTTGATTCCAAACTCTTCTTTTTTAATGTTTTAAATGAATTAATTATGTATATATCTTGAAATGATATCTTGTGACTGCAATGTGAAAATGTTATCTTTATTTTATGCTTGTTTTATGTGTTATGATTATGTTATGGTTATTGGGTATTGTTTACATATACAGGTGGTTCTGTGATAAACCTAAGGAAGTTGAGCCTGATATAGCTGTAAAAATCAGTGGATAACGCGCCATAGGTAAATATAAATGCTTATCCTAAGAGATCTAGGGAATATACTATGATGGGTATTCCAAACGTAACTCCCTATGTAGCTGTGATAGCTATAATTTAATGTGTATGCCAAATGTTACCTTTATGATTTATGATTTATATGTGTTATTCATTAATATTATGATTTTGTGAGGTATGTTAAAGAAATTATGTTTCAAGATTGAAAAGTATGATTTATTTGATTTGTATGTATTCATGGACTAATGTTTTCTTTCCTTATTTTATATCCATTACTGAGCTTTTTATGCTAATCCCATGTTTTTGAAATGTTTTCCATAGAACTAAAAGATGAATAGTGTAAAGTATGGGATCAAGGAAAAGTCATTCTATCTAAAACATGGAACTAGACATGTTTCTTTTTTTTTTATGAATTTTTATTTTATGTAAAAAATAGGTACTGAGTAGAAGTGTCTACATGTGAGATTCAAGTTGTTATGTAAAAATTATGACCTAATTATCTAAATCTATAAACCTGAAAAGATCCCCAATGTCAATTATTGATATAACTCATGATTATGTAATGTTTAAGGTCAGTTCCTTGTTGTTGGTATTAGAGTTCGATTGAGACAACTTTAGAGGTTAGGGAGTTATTTAAGCATAAGTGACATAACCATAATGGTTAGCATATTAGAAAGAGTCATAATTATTTTAGATAAATTGAATCGGTTTAAGATAACATGAATAAGTATAACTTAGTGTTTACACTACTCATAAGATATTATATATTAATATACTCACACTGTCCTTTTTGGTTTTAGTAAATGGATGGATCTAGTAGGAACCAAAGTAACAATAGATGTGAAGGAAACTGTGGTTGTTTGCTTAATGAGAAACCAAATAAAATTAAAGATACAATGATAAATCTTGTACTTAGAATATGTTATGGATAATTTTGAGTAATTTATATCATTTTAGAGAATGTTATAAAATTCTATGGTTTTAAAAAAGGTACAACCCGCAGGAAGGTTGACAACCTGTCGCATCTGGCAAGACCATGGAAATCGAACCCACAATCGAAGGGCGACAAGGGTGCATTTCCTACCACTGTACTATGTGAAGTTCCTAGTTAGTATGACTCATTATTTTCAGTTAAATAATTTTATGGATAAAGAATAAGTTGATTTTGGGAACATATATTTAATCAACTGGATATCCTTAGTCTAGAAAAATGATTTGGTGATTAAGTGATAAAGGTTATTTTGGAATACATTCTCTCATTTTGGAATACTATATGTTTAAGGAAAATATAATACTATGGGATATAATTTGTGGATTAATGGTTGAAATTTTATTTTGGAAGAATCTATGTTGTTATTGTAGACATATGGTAATTTGGGTTTTTATGGAAATGGTTAACCTATCATTGAGAATATGTGGTTAGGTTAATTACACTTTAGTATGAGACTTTAAGAGTAGTAGATGTTATTTAGAGATAAATGTTAAGATTTAATATGGAAGAATATGTGATTAAATTCTTCTGAGTTTTTGGTTCCAATATTATATTGGATTATATTGAAGGATTTTAAGGGAAATTGTGTATTGAATGGTCTTTGTTGAACTTTGGGCACTATTCGTTGAATTTTGGAGATTAAGAGTAGTATTTTTTAATAGAGGATTGTTCTTTTTGGGTATTTCTTAATATTGTACTAATCACTTTGGTTTTAGTTAATGTCTAAATAAATGGGAAATATATAGTTAATCTTTTTTGGATTATGCGATTCTCTAGAAATTGATTCTATCACTTTAGGTGTGACCAAGTCATCTTTAATACTCATCGTTTGGAGAAAATATAAGTTTGTGGTAGAATTTTATTAAAGGAAAACACCCTACATGACAAGTAAGTATGTTTCCTTATGATCTTAGTCTAGGTAGTAATAAAATTTTTCAACTCTATAAAATTAATCTTCAAGAAAAAATGATATACGCTTTCTTTTATCAATTTTTTACCTAACCACAAATTTATGGTATTGTGGTGGTTAAATTCCTATGATAAAGTTCTCTATCACTCTCTTTTATTCTACAAGAGTTAGTTTTTCTTCCATATCCTTGTTTTCCTACATGTAATCCTAGTATTGGTTATCTTGGGTGACCTTTGTACTTCTCTTTCTTTATTTTAAATTGATATTTTTATTGACACTTTTTCTGATTTGGGACTTTCAATGAAGTTTCCATGGCCAATTTTAATATTGTGAGGACACAATTTTCGAAAGGGGGGAAAGATGTAACATCCCATGTAAATAAAAAATATGACATTTTCACATTTATTAATATTTTTGAATTGAATATTAATTTTACATTAAAGTGGATGCTATGTCTGATAGCGTACTCAACATGCAACAATGATTTTCTTTGAAATCTTACATTGCACACAACTTTCAGTCATACAAAAAAATAACATTATAATATTATTATTTTAAATGGTAGTTAATACCAAGCCATTTATTGGCAGAAATGAACAAATATAAATACAATATGATGAAAATTTTTTGTTAATTTTTTTTTCTTTTATCCAGTAAGTCTTATAGGTTTAAAATAAGAATAAATCTGATTTTAAGCATGAAATACTCTAATATTCTATGAATGACCCATTTACTACCTTTTGATAGAGAACCAATTTTAAATCTAGTTTTTGTCACATTTATATGTTCCATTTGACAAAACAAACTTTTTACTTAAAATAGAGACATCAAAATTTAATTTGGGTAAATTTTGGGTATTTTTCTGATAAAGTTCATTTTTTAATGAATAGTGAAAATACTGCATTTTAAGTCAAAACTATCTTTTCATATGATTTATTTATTTGTTTAAATTATATTTTAAAAGGATTTAAAGTTTAATTGGATTATATTTTAACATTTAATCCAATTTTGTTCATTTTATGTAATTTCACTTTGAAATTGGACATAAACACATGTTAATCTTTTTTGTAGTTTTTACTTCTTAAAAACACATTTTCTAGTTTTGAAAACAGAAATTAATATTAAATTAATTAATGAAACTTAAATGTTTTTAATTTGGTAAAATATACATCATTTTTGAATTTTTTGTATCAAAATTTTCTTTGGGTGATTTTTTGGTATTTTTCTGAAAACGTTCGATTTTTGATGAATAGTGAAAAACACTGCATAGTAGTTAAAAAACCGACCTTTTCATTTAAATGAAATTTTACTACTTTTGTTAATTGAATTTAAAAAATATTACAGACATGTTTTTCATAAGTAAGTAAAATGTGGTTCAATAGGATGAAAATAATTTTTGGTAAATAGTAACTTTTGATTTTTATTTACCGTGGTTAAAGGTAAATTGGGTAATTAAATCTAAAAATAATATTATAATAATATAAAATTACCTTAACAGTTATAATAAAATTATTTAATGAGTCATGGATGACCAATATAATCATTGGGTATAAAGTTTGGCCTTTCGAAGCAACTTGGGTAAAATAATTACATTAATAAAGTTTTATTTAAAGTAAAAATAAAAATATCATAAACTTGTATGGTTTTGGTAAAATAATTTTAATATGTGGTTATATAATTGATATATTTGAATATAAATACTCATTAGAAGTATAAAATTATTCCCTAAATCATAGTATTTTATTTATAATTATTAGACATCAAATAAAAAAATTTATTTATGACACAATGATGATGTAATGATTACCTCATTAATGAATGTTTTAAGTAAATGGAATTATGAATGTTAATATAAATATATTTTGAAACTTTTTATGTCATCCAAGAATTTTATGGATGATTACGACTTGTTATATTTGAATTAATAATGTTTTTCAAATTTATCAAGTTGTTATGGTTTTTTAAAAATTCATGATACAAATAGTATATAAATTGACAAAAATGTGTTTTTAAAAAAACTATTATTTTATTAAATGATATAATAATCCTAAAAATCTAAGATTCAGATAAATTACTTAGATAAGGTTGATAATGTCATTAATTAACCACTTTTTGTTCAATTGGAATTTTTTGGTAACTATATTAACTATATAGTATAAATATACAAGAAGGAATGGTAAGAGTTAAATTAGTTAACTAAGGGTTAAATCTAAATGATAAGGTTAAAAATGAAACAAAAACTTGTATAAAACCTATTTGTTGAGAGTATTTATAATAATAGTCATCTTATATTTGAATTTAATGATTTATGGACCTTTTAAAACTGAAATTTCTTTTATAATGAAATAATACTTTCAAACTTTCCTAAAGAGCCCCTCAACCCTCTTATAAAGAGTCACCACCTATAACCTATTACTCTCACATCTTAAGCCCCTTGGATCATCCAAAATCTGACTAAATAAACTCCAAACATCACTCTCTTCCTCCTAGAAGCCTTTCTCTGGGAATAAAAAAATCAAGGAAAAGATTTTGGTTCAAACCAAAGGGAGTTACCCGATATAAAGGTAATGTCTCCTATCAAGTTCATTTCTTTTATTTTTCTTCTCCACTAATTATTCTATTATTATTATTTTTATATATAAAAAAACCAGTATCCTCAATATACTAGGTTATTTTAGGATAAGTATTCAATCTACACATACACACTCCTTCATCTAATGGATTTAGAACATACTGTTTCTGTGGATGAAAAACTACTACCTCACGAAATGATGATTGTTCCATATTCTCCTACCACCTATCATGATGGATATTATGATGGAACTGTATTTATATGTGATATATATTATATTTATATTGTCTCTATGCTTCTGTATATTTCATTTATTGAATACCTTTATGGTTTCCATAATGGGTAAATATGATAATTTCATTTGAGGAAGTGCAGACTACCACCCCCTCAAAGTGATATGACTCGTTAATACCATACGTGGAATGTATAAAGGATGGTGTTAATGAAATTATGTAACATATATAAAATATGATATTATAATTCAATAATAATATACCTATGTATCATTTGGGTTCCATTCTTTTAGAAATGAAAAAATGAAATGAATGTAGCGTTCATGCATACGTACGACTTACCGTCTCCATGAACGGTGCATTTCATTTATTTTATCCAAAAGATTGTACTATTATAAATACAAATGTAATAGATATATATGATATATATGATATATAAATCATGAATATCATTATGGAGATAATGTAATTTTGACCACATGGACAATTTGTAATTATAATAAGTTTATTTTTGACTCAAGTACTAAACATAAAAAAAAGACTGATATTAATTGGATTAATTATATGATTATTAGAGTAAGGTAATAAGTGATATAAAAGTAATAATAAACTTGAAATTTTTTATTAATTAATTATAATTAACTTAAGTTTATTATTCAGTGAGATAAAGAATGAACAAGACAAGTTGGAAACAAGGTAAGTGGTTTTCATCTCACATTTTATTCACGTGAGATTCATGCTATATTTTCCACTATTTACTTTTGTGTGGTGTATGTACTACCCATGATTGTATTAATTAGGTAATATAATTTAATTTACGATTATTTAAATCTTCATTGTATGATCCTTCTTTCATGTGGTGTATGTTTCATTAGTTACCAAACCGGTAAGAGAACCTTTCACCCTCCTCTTCTAGTCAAAAAATTCCTTTATGTTATGTCATTAAATTTATATTCTCAAAAGTTAGGATATGTTATTCTATATCCTTATTGATTTAAATTTTATGTCAAAGTGATGAGAGATCCTTTTCACTCTCATCAACTAATTTTCTTAATTTTTAAGTGATGCCGTTAGGTTGCCGAATTTTTTTAAGGGAACTTCTTAACCTAATTTACAATATTTAGGTTAATCTTATACTTCTTGATTTTGTAGTTGTATGAATATGTGTGAATTAAATATGATTGTTTTACACTTAATATCTACTTATATTGTGTGTGTTTATATTTCTCTCACAAATAATTATTTCATTGGTTTATCCTTAATGTAATGATACGATCTTTGTAAGGGAACTTCTTAACCCAATTTCCATTCTTTGGGTTAATCTTATAATTTTTTATTATGTCGTGTTATGAATATGTGTGAATTCCATCTGATTTTTTCTACATAATACACACTTATATTGGGAGTATATATATTTTTTACACATAATTATTTCATTGATTTATCCTTAACCTAATGATACAATCTTTGTAAGGGACTATGTCTCAATTTCCTTTCATTGAGGCATATCTTTATATTGTGCACCTTTATTATCCTATAAGGTGTATATAAAACAATTTTGACATTTTATATCATTAATTTATATATTCTACTGATATGTATAGTTTTCTTCGATGTAATTCTTCAATTATTTTTATTCAACTATTTTCTCAAGTGGTAATGGATTCTTTAACTAAAACATCATTTTGAATGTTTTAGAGATTTAATTTTCTAAATCCCTATCTTTTATGTCTATGTTTTAGAAATTAATTTAAGGATTTATTTATATTAATGTGAGTGTTATTATGTGAAAAATCCTTTCAAAATTTTCAATATGGTATGGTACACTTTGATTCAAAACTATTATTTTTTAATGTTTTAAATGAACTGATAGTGTCAATATATTGAAATGATATCTTGTGATTGCAATGCAGAAATGTTATCTTTACTTTATGATTGTTTTATGTGTTATGATTATTGTAACATCCCAAGTAAGTAATGAATAATAGATATTTTTATCTATGTCTATTAATGATTAAGATAGTGTTTTAGAGGCTTAAAATGAAAATAAATACAATCTTATGCATGGAATACACTAATATTCTTAAAAGATTGTTTTACAGCCTTTTGATGGAAAACCCTTTTTAAATATATCTTTTGAAAATTTTATAAGCTATGTTTGTCAAAATAAAATTATTATTTATGATTGGGACATCAAAATTTACTTTGTGTGAATTTTTGGTATTTTTCCGATAAAGTTCATTTTTTAATGAATAGTGAAAAATGTTGTATTTTAATTCAAAACCTCTTTTTAATCTAATTTATTTATATGATTATATTATCTTTTGAATTGGTTTTGAAGTGAAATTAGAATATATTTTTACCATTTTATCCAATTGTGGTCATTGGAATCAATTTCACTTTGAAATTGGACTTAAACTAGTGTCAATCTTTTGATACTTATTGTTTCATAAAAACACGCTATTTGTCATGACAGCGGTAATTAATTATTAAATTAATTAATGCGACTTATATGTTTTTAATTTTTTAAAATAGACTTCATTTTTGAATTCGGAATATCAAATATATCTTAGGGTGAAGTTTTGGTAATTTTCTGAAAAACTTCAATTTTTGATGAATAGTGAAACCACTAAGTGGTACTTATAAAAACTGATTTTTCCGTTTAAATGAAATTTTGCCATATTTGTGTTTTGAATTTAAAAAATCCGACATACATGGTTGTCATTAAGAAGTAAAATGTGGTTCAATGAGATTATAATAATTTTTTGGTGAATAGTAACTTATTAAGTTTTTAATCGCGATTAGAGGTAATTAGTGTAGTTTAAGGTAAAAATAATGCTTTAATAAAATGAGATGAGCTTGACACATGTCTTAACCTAATTGGTTGTGTCATGGCCGACCAAGAAAAGCCATGGGTCAACTTGGGGACCCCATGGATCCACTTTGGTTGAGAAATGACATAAATAACTTTTTATTTAATGTTAAAGTAAAAATGACACAAACATGAGTTATGTTACTAAAACAATTTTTATATGGGGTTATACAAGTCAGATTTTTGACTATAAATATTCATTAGAAATATAAAAAGATTTCCTACATCATATTATTTTTGTTATAATTTTTAGACATTAAATAAATTAAATTATTTATGACATCATGATGATGCAGCGATGACCTCATTATTTAACCATTTAAATAAAATGGAAAGATAATGTAAAATCTAAGACCTAAACATGGACAAAACCAATTGGATGAGTGGATTTCGAACCCTTATCACCTTATCCTAGAATTATATCAATGTGGGACCTTTTGAATCCGAAACTCATTTTAAAATAAAGTAACTTATCTTTACCTTCCAAGAGTGCCCCTCCTCTCCACTTATAAAAGGCCCCCAACTCTACCTCCTTACCCACACTTCCAAAGCCTTTGGCTCGGACAATACCTGACCATTTTGTCTCTCCACATCCCTATATTACTCCATGAAGCCTCACTTTGGGCAGAAGTCTTCCCAAGGAAGCCTTTGAGCTCAAACCAAAGAGAGTTACCCGATTTTAAGGTAATGTCTTCTTTTGAGTCCTTCTGTTTTATTTTGCTTCTCCAACCCCCTAAACTCTTTTTATTCTTTTCTTTTGTAAAAAATCCAGTATCCTCAGTATACTATAATGTTGTTATAATAAGGATTCGAGCTAAACTTACACACACCTACATCTAATGGTTAACAAACATACTGTTTCCGTGGATGGTGAATTTATGCCTCCCGAAACGATGATTGTTCAACATTCTTTTAACACCTTCAAAGGTGGCCATTAAGATGTCACTATATTAATATATGATATATAATATGTTTATGTTTTCCTTAAGCTTCTGTATTTTCCTTTTTTGTCATACCTTTATGGTTTCCATTATGGGTAAACGCGATATCTTCATTTAAGGAAGTGCGGACTACCGCCCCCTCAAAGTGATTTGATTCGTTAAATACCATATATGGGACGTATAAAGGATGGAACTATGATATTATATATGATATTATACTGGAATTATAATATACCTTTACATAATTATGATTCCATTCTATAAAATACGAAATAGAAATGAAAGTAGCATTCATGCGTACGTACGACTTACCGTCTCCATGAACGGTGCATTTCATTTCTTACCTCTAAATGATTATGTAATATTATAAATGCATGCATGTACTGGATATATATGACATATATGATATCTATATCATTAATACCATTCTGGATATAATGGATACATGAACAACTTGTAATTATAAAGGGTTTATTTTTGACTCAAGTACCAATGATCGTTAAAATGACCGTTATTAACTTAAATAATTACATAGTGTTCATGACATAGTAATAAGTGATATAAAAGGAATAATGAACTTGAAAAAGGTTCTTAAGCAAGTATAAATTAACTCAAATTTATTATTCAGGACATTAAAGAATGATCGAGTCAAGTCGGACCCGAGGTATGGGACTTCATCTCAATCTCCTTTCATTGAGGCATATTTTGTTTTATACACAACCTTCTTTTATACGGTGTATAAACCCCTTTGACTTTTAAATTTATTCAAAAGGAATATTTTTTATACGAAGTGTTTACTAAACGACAAAAGGGAATGTTTTTTTCGTACGTATGCGGCGAAAACGACTTCTCCGCCGCCGTGACCATTATTTGAGTTTCGGCTTCCTCTACAAGGCATACTTTTTTTAAAAGAAAAATAAATACCATGTTTTACTTTTCTTTTATTTTGGTATTGAAAATGGTTTTCATAATGTTTTCATATCAATGTGTTGTATTGATATCTTGTGATTGAAAGGTGGAAATGTTATGTTTCCTTTATGCATGTTTTATGTGATACGATTATGTTGAGGTTTTTGGGCATTATTATGAAGACGGGTGGTTCCGTGATAGACTAAGGGCAGGTGAGCCCGATATAGCTCTCCAATGCATTGGGTAACGCGAAGGAGTGAAATGTTAAGGTTTCTCCGAAGAGATTTAGGGAATATACTGTGATGGGTATTCCAAACGTAACCAAGAGGGTTACTCCCTACGTAAGGATGTTATGAATGCCTCAAGTTACCTTTATGTCTTATGATTTCTATGATTTATTCATGATTTGATGAGGTATGTTAAAGTGCATATGTTTTATGGGTAATGTATGATTTCATTCTTATGTATATATATACCCATGTTTCCTTTCCATATTTTTATATCCCTTACTGAGCTTTTTATGCTCATCCCAAGTTTTTTTTTGAAATGTTTTTCACAGGTCAAGGGAAAGGTACATGATATGATGATAGTGTCAAGGAAGTGTCAAGAAATAATCCATGTTTTATTTTAAATGTGTTTCCATTGATGGGAATGAAGAATACTATCTTTATGTAACCACTTTGTTTATATGTGGAATATAATGCAAGTTTTATGATCTAATTCTCTACAACTCTAAACCCGAAATGATCCTCAATGTGTAATCTTGTAATAACTCAAGATTAAGTAAGGTTTAAGGCTGGGGCCTTATAATTATGTTATGGTTCTTGGGAATTTTTTATGTTTATGAGCGGTTTCTTGATAAACCTAGGGATGGTGAGCCCGAGATAGCTCTCCAATGCATTGGGTAACCTGGTGGAGGTAAACATTAATGTTTATCCTAAGATATTTTGGGAATATACTTTGATGGTTATTCCAAATCTAACCTCCTATGTATCTTTGGTAGCTACTATGTAAGTATGATATAAACACCACAATTTACCTTTATGATTTATTATTTTTATGGGTTATTCATAAATATTATGATTTTGTGAGTTATGTTAAAGATATTATGTTTTAAGATTAAAATGTATGATTTTTTTGATATGTATTTATTCATGGAATAATGTTTTCTTTTATTATTTTATTTCCCTTACTGTGCTTTTTATGCTCAACCCAAGTTTTTGAAATTTTTTTTCACAGGACTTAATGATGAAGAGGGTCAAGTATGGGACCAAGGAAAATTCATGCTATCTAAAACATATAACTAGACATGTTTCTTTTTTTACAAATGTTTATTTTATGAAAAAATGGATACTGAGTAGAAGTGTCTACATGTAATATTCAAGTTATTATTTATATGTTATGACCTAATTATATAAATCTCTATACCTTAAAAGATCCTCAATTCCAATACATGACTTAATTGAAGATTATGTAATGTTTAAGGCTAGGTCTTTATATAGGTGGTGTGGAAAATGATGTAGCAGACATGCCCTCGAAATATTTAGAACCAGAAGTCAAATTCTACTAGAAAAAATATTTTGATTACTCTAACAAGGTTTTTAGAATTCACACTAGTTTTAAATTTTTTTTATTATCCACATGTTGTTCCAAAATAAAAAAATAGAATCATTGGTTGTAAATGAGAAATAAAAATATCAACCAAATATCGAGTGATATTTTCACTTATTTTGGCAACATGAGATGGATGAAAGATCGAGACATATTTAAAATCTAAAATAAAAGTTATTCTAAAGGATTTCAAATAATAAATCACACATATTTGAAAAAATTATAAGTCATGTTTTTTCACAACATCAAGTGGAATAATGATTTTAGAAGGATGATGGCCTTTATTTCCATGTGGCGCAACAGACTCAGTAGGCCTATTAGATTCCATTTAAAAAAAGGAAAAAACTACACAACTCTATCAATTGGATTCACATGGGTTACTTCTACTATTATAGGTATTTAATCATTATATGGATCATTTTAATAAAGACCAAGACTATAAATACCATGAAACATCTACCAATAATCCAATATTCTTACCTCAGGTCTTATATATTAATGAATAAACAGTTCCCTCTAAATGGGAGAAGATTCACTATGTTCAGGTACCTAGGAGGATGGTTCTATATGAACATTATATGTGAGATCTACTACCTATTTGAGATTATTTTGTTTTGGAGACTTCTACCCCTCACTATTATATTATGTATCATCTATTGAAATAGGTGGAATAACATCCATCTCATCATTTATTGATCTATCTTCATCCTTGAGAGAAATTGATAGCACTGGTGAAGAAGGGTGTGACTGAACAACCTCATGATCATGATCATAATGATTATCTCATTTTTATCATCTCCGCTATTATGAACATTTACATGATAATCATCTTTTCCTCCATCATGATCATCATTAATTCCCCTATCCTTACTATTTCTAGGATCAATGTCATATCTTTCTGACTTTTCAAGATCCACATCATTATCTGCTTCCTTATAAGCATTAACATCATAACTACTTCCATTATTAGAAATATTTGAATGGTTTTTTGATGATATGGAGGAATATGTCTTGAAATGTTTTTCCCCATATACCTTTGTTTCCTCATCATCATTTTCTTCTAAAATTAATTCCCTGGTTAGTAGGGAACCATGTGGACTAACAAATCAAAAAGAAACTTTAGGATGAGATTTAGGGATCTCCGTATCACTCTCTACTTCATTTGAGAATTCTAATTCTTCTTCATCAGTTACATACTCAGCATTATAACTAATATGATCATCTGAATATTCAACTATATCCTTAGGCTAAAGAACCAGATCCACAATGTCCTTTGGTTTGGTTGGATGATTAGTAGGGTTTAATTCATCATACATTTTATAATTATCTCTCACCCAATTAAAAATTAATTTTACTCCATTTTAAAATTATTTTTGACAAATAAAAGCCATCATAATTATCTTCAAATTCTTCACCTTCTTTGATTATGATCTTATAATCCTAGATGACAAATATCATCTTAAGGTATATTTGAGAATTCATCTTTGATATTTTCTTAAACATATCATACATATGTGTCATTATAAATTTATTAAGGTTCATTTGATAGACTTTCTTAATTAAAAATAGGAATTAAACATCCTGATATCACATAGTATTGAAATATACCATTCTAGAACACAATATATGTTGTAAAAACATGAATAACATTTTACACTCACCATCATGTTCAACATTTATAGGTCTCTATATTGAACCATATCCTATTAATAATAGGAGAGATTACTCATAATTAAACATCTCACTATCACTACGAATTCTACCATTAAAATAATCATATACCCCTTTATAAGGAACTATGAAGTAGCTAGCCCATTCCTTTAAAGAGAAAACTATTCTCGATCAACACAACTTATTATAACATCATATTTATCTCAATAAATAATATTGGAATTATAATATAAATAAAAAACCAAATTTAGAGAGAAAACATGGTAATTAGTTGCAAAAATAAATCATCCTTTAATGATCATTAATAAATTTTAGTATGATATTATTACTTGATTGAGGCTATTTACAATCTATTTCATTTTCTTCTTTGACAACCTGATTCACTAGATGTCAGATTCATGAAATGACAATCAAATTTCTTGTAGATCCTTTGTATTTCGTGGATTACCTCACCTATTCTATAGTCTATTCTACTAGTCACATAAGATGGGTCATACTGATTGGTTTAAGGTTTATGTGGAATAAGAGAGGAAGAAAAAAATTATTTATCCTAGAGGAAGGGAAGGACATAAGAGTTGAAAGGTTTGATGGATAATATAATCAATTAGTCTTATGAATTAAGTCATATAATTTAAGGATTATAAATAAATAATTTAATATTAAGTAATAAAAAATTTAATTAGAAACAAAAAAGAAAAGTAACATTAAAAAAATAATGATGAATCATTCATAATGGTGACTAGATAACAATGTTGACTCGATCACAATGATGAATCCATAAACAATGACTTTCCAATAACGACACATCAATGGTGAGTCTTTAATGTCGACTCATCAACCAGAACATGTAATACCTAATTCATGTTTAGTATTGTTTATTATTGTAGAATTCAATGATTTTGTAAATATATCAGCACACTGATTTTTAGTTCAAATAAATTATAATGTTATATTACTTTTTTATAATGGTATCTCAAATAGTGACATCTTATATCAATGTGTTTTGATCTATAGTGGTTAATAGATTTATATAAATGTTTATAGACTTTGTGTTATCAAAATTTATTTGGAAATGTATAAATTGGTATCCAAAGTCCATTAGAGTATATTTAATCCACATAATTTTTGCAATGAAACTTTCTATAACTTTGTATTCAGCTTTAGTAGTAGACAGTGCAACAAAAAATTATTTCACAGTACACCATGATACTAGATATTTTCCTAAAATTTTATATTCTCCAAAGGGTATTTTTTTTCTAACTTACAACCACCTAAAGCATCATCTGAATAACTTACTAAATAAAAATTATTCCCTCTTAAATATAACAATCCTAAATTGGTTGTATATTTGAGGTATTTAGAATTCTTTTAACAAATAATAAGTGTGAATATTTTAGATTTTCTCGAAAAAGAGAACACATAAACATGTTAAACATAATGTAAGGCTGAATTGCTATTAAGTACAATAAACATCCAATCAAACCTCTATAACTTGTTTGATCTACTAATTTCCCAGATTTATCTAAATCTAGTTTATAGGTGGTACTCAGGGGAGTATCAATACTTATAGTACTATCTATTCCACAATATTTTTATTTTGTATATTTACTCTAATTTAAATTTTTATTTATTTATTTTTAAAAATCAATAATCCAAGAAATAATTTGAGTTTACCCATTAAACACATTAAAAATTCATTTTTCATTAGTTTTGAAAAATCAACACATAGGGAATCTTTTGAAGATCCATATATAATGTAATCCAATTATATTTGTACTATCAAAACATCTTTTTAAATTATTTTTATAAAAATATTTGGATGTGATATTCCTTTTTAAAAATTTTTGGAAATAAAAATAGAGAAAATCCTATCATATAAAGCTCTGGGTGCTTGTTTTAAACCATATAATTCTATTATTAATTTAAAAACACAATTTGGAAATTTTTGATTTTCAAATAAATGGAGTTTTTAAACAAAAAAATACTCAACTATAAACCCATTTAATAATGTAATTTTAGAATCCATTTGATAGAGTTTGAAATCCAAATGTGCTGCATGAAAAATTAATATCCTAATGGATTCATGTCCGGCTATTGGTGAAATTTTTTTTTCATAACCAATACCTTCTTCTTAATTATAACCTTGTGCAAATAATCTATATTTGTTTCTTACTATAATATATGAACCATCAATATTGTTTATAAATGACCACTAATATTCAATATTTAAGGTTTATTTTTGTTTATCAACAAGTTCAAAAACATTTTTTCCTTTAAATTAACTAATTATTATTGCATAGATATTTCCCAGAATTCATCATCACTATCATCATTGATGATTTTCATTTCAAGATTTGAAAAGAAATTTTGGTGTTCCATTTTATTCTTAATATAATATCTTGTTTGTGTATCTATATATAGGTAACCTATAAAAACATCTAAAGGATGATGTATATGAGTCGTAATAGCTCTTTGAATGGAGGCGCTGGTTGTATCAATATTTTATTTATGTTCAGGTTTTAGAAGATAACATGATGAATTTTATTCTTTTTTAATATAAGTTTTAGAAGGTTTATAAGTAATACTCAGTGTTTAATGAATATAATAAAGGTTCTATAAGATTGTATTAGGTTCATTAGGACCAGTTTCATCAAATTTAAGGTGAAAATATTTTTTCATTGTATTACTTCTATTATTAAACACTCTATATAATTTATTGAAAGTTGAATATCCAAGAAAAATTCATTCATCATAGCAGGAAGAAATTATATCAAGATTATCCATAGTATTTAGCATAAATACTTTGCGACCATAAACTCTAAAGTAATTACCCTTTGATTTTCTATTATTAAATAACTCATAAGGTGTTCTTTTTATGAGACACTACTGAAAAAATACACTATACCAACGGTTCAAACCGTTGGTATAGGCCTCCAAACTTTTGGTATAGGCTATACCAACAGTTTGGATAACCGTTTCCAAGTTAACCGTGAGGATAGGTCTATACCAATGGTTTTGGGAGAACTGTTGGTATAGACCTATACCAACGGTTTTGAAAACAGTTGGTATAATTAATATGAAAATATATACCAATGGTTCCATAAACCGTTGGTATATGTAATTCAAAAAATAATCATCTCGTTGGTTTTGATCCCAACACCTCTCGTTTGTGGTTGAACGACCTAACCACTAACCTAACTTACTTTTGTGAACATAATTTCATAAATATATATATGTATTATCATAAGTATTTTAAATTTTGGTTTATTTAATGTCCACTATAATAAGATTCCATTAATAATACATGTACCTATAAGAACGGTTCTCAAAACCATTGGTATAGACCTATACCAATGGTTTTGAGAACCGTTGGTATAAGTTCTTTGATTTTGGGACCTATACCAATGGTTTGTCCAAACTGTTGGTATATGGTCTCTATAATGGACCT
The DNA here is from genome assembly GCA_963277665.1 of Viscum album. Lineage (NCBI taxonomy): Eukaryota > Viridiplantae > Streptophyta > Magnoliopsida > Santalales > Viscaceae > Viscum > Viscum album. The sequence goes on along the minus strand of OY728164.1, from coordinate 911,606,258 downwards.
ATACCAATGTTTTTGGCCAAACCGTTGGTATAGGTCCAAATTAGTGAACCTATACCAACGCTTTGGCCAAACCATTGGTATACGTCCATTTAAGTGACCTATACCAATATTTTTGGCCAAACCGTTAGTATAAGTCCAAATTAGTGAACTATACCAATGGTTTACCCAAAACCGTTGGTATTGATCATATTTCCAGTAGTGAGAGGTCTAATTAAAACACTATTTATAGTATAACATCTTATGTTAATAGCCACTTCCCAAAAGTAGATAGGTAATTTATATTAATTTATAATACTTTGGGATATCTCTTAAAGAGTTATATTTATTCTTTTTAAAACACCATTTTCTATGGTGTCCAAGTTGCAAAAAAAATTATGATTGTAACCATTTTGAGAAAAATAATAATTCAAAGGCTTAATTTTCAATTTCTCAAACATGATATCTTATTAAGGTATTAATTCTATGTTCACATAGATTTTATAAATATTTCACATACTTAATGAAATAAGAAAAATATTCAATATTGTGAGCTAGAAATAATACCCAATTGTACCTTGAGAAGTCATCTACAAGAACACTGAAATAATGTATTCCATTTAAATAAGAAACTCTAGAAGGTCAAAAAAAGTCCATATGAACTAACTCAATAGTTTTAAAGGTTGAAGGTTCATTCATAGATTTAAAATAAATCAAATGGAGTTACTTTTGTTGACAAGGATAACACACTTTATTATTTGGGAATTCAAGAATTGATAGATCTTTAACTAACCCTTTTCTATATAGATTTATAATGAGTGAATGTTTCAATGACCTTGTATCTTATTCTAATGAAAATATTATTTGTGAATTGAAATGATGCAAAGAAAGTTTTTCAGAATATATACAATTTAAATCAATAGAATAAATGATATCATTTATTAATGAAGTTAAAATTAAAACATTTTGATTAATACAAACAAGACACACATTGTTTTTAAATTTAACATTAAAACCACCAACACATAACTGATAGATGAAAAAGTTATAATATTTTAAATCACCCACATATAAAACTTTATAAATGAACAATAAATTCTAATTACCAATTTGGACGAGGCTGATGATTTTCCCTTTAGCATTATCACCAAAAGTGACATGACCACCATCAACATAAATCACATTTTTTAAATTTAAATACTCACCATTCGTATGTTTGGAATACCCACTATCTAGATACCATTAACTTTTACTGTCAATTTTCAAACAGGTTTCCAACACAAAAATGTTTATACCAAAAATAATTTTGGTACACCAAACTTTTTGGGTCTAGTTATGTTTGTAAGAAAATATTTTAGAACCCATAATTTGTTAATGGGGTTTCTCTATATAGAATATAAGAAAATGGAATAAAATATATTATTTGGTGAAGTTTTGTAATTAATGTAATTATATGAATCTTCAGAACTGGTAATGGACTTAAATATGGTATTTATAATTTTCTCTCTCTAGGTTCATAAATGTTTCCAATTTTATACTTGGGACCTGTTTTCTTTCTAATAATCTTTATTATAGTTTTCTTTCCATTTGAAAACATTTCTATATGAAATTTTAATTATCATTAGTTAGTTTTAGTTCATTTTTCTCATTAAAAAACTGTCCATTTTTATCAATATTAATAGTATGGTTAGTTTAAATATTTAATGTCAAAGCATGCCGTTTTTAAGGGACTTATAATTATGATTCAGTTCACGAATGTTATTTTTTATAACATTTTACAATATTCAGAAATATATTCATTGGTCATGTTTTTATCAATATCATTATTATATTTATTTTCTAATTGAGTTAAAATATCTTTAGGGGAATAAGGAAGAACATTATGTACCTATGAAGTTCTTGATACACATCACATATTGGCTCTTTTTGACTTATCTTCTTGATTAGTTTCTGAATCACTAGAGCTATATTCATAGGCACTCTGAGTTTCTTTCTTGGATTTTTTGAATCTTATAACCTTATCCTCATATTTGTTTTTATATTTAAATTTTTGATAGTCAACTTTAACATGTACTTTCCTTTTACATTCATAAAAGATGATCCCATTTTGAATATCATCTATTTTCTAATCCTTTTTCCACTTACCATAATTTTCATAATTTACTCTAAAATTTGATTATTTTAATTATTATTTTTCATATATAATTTCATAAATTTTCTGTCCATGTGAGCCATCTCATCATCACTATCATCATTAGATTATTATTTACTAATATATTGATCTTGTAACTTTTATTTTGGTTTGGAGGAAATAGACTTGAAGGATAATAATTTTATTTTTTGGTTCATATTAATTAGTCTCATTGTTTAATTTAATATATTCTTTTCAAATCATCAAATTTAAAATAAATTACTTGAAAACAAGTTTCCTTACATCAGAAGATTCCCCAATTGAAACAGATGATCCTCTCTATGTGTCTAGTAGACCTCTGAGTAGTCTCATCACATGATCATTTCTGGTCACTTATTTCTTAAGAGAATTCATGATATTAACTATTTCATTGATGATAGGATACATGTCATAAATAGGATCATCAGAGTTATTTTTCAATGTATCATATTTAATTATATATGTATTTAGTTTCTTTTATATTACATTTTATGCTCCTTCATGAGATATTGTTGAGGTAACCCATATCTAAAAATAAGTTTTACAAGAAGATATTAAATTAACTTATTTATCACCCAAGGCATGAAAAAATGAATTCATATCATTAGAATTTTTATTATAAGCATTTTTTGTAGAATAAATCCAAGTAACTATAACTTTTTGTGCAATTTTATAATTTTCTTCTATTACAGTCCAAATGTCAAAACCCATTGTTTCTAAATGAATTTTCAATTATATTTTCCATTATGAATAATTTTTACCATTCAAATAAGGAGTTCTGTTGGTAGCATATCCATCTTTTCTATTATACATAACAAAATAAACATTATAATTGATAGAAAATTGAGATCTTTAGTTTATAACTAAAATCATAGTTGAAAAGAAAATTTAAAGAAGCATTTGATACCAAATTTTGGTTAGATCGAGTAACTCAAGAGGGGGGGGGGTGAATTGAGGTTTCAATAAAAATTATGTTAAAAATAAAGTTGAAATTAAATCCCATGAATACAAATAATTGACCAGTTAATCAAAATATATTATCGATATAAGATTCTTCATTTTAAATGTTCTCTCAAACAGTGATTATGCCTTAGTTAAAATAATATTGAAATTATCGTATCTTTTGAAATCAATTTACATCTCCAAAAACATATATAAACACTAATTAATATTAATAGTTTTCAATGATTAAAAACAATATAGTATTTGGTAATAAAACAACACATCCAAAAAAATAAGAGGTTTGGTCTCAAGATGAGACATAATCCCCACCACTTGGAAATCACCTCCTGCCCTACTGATCAAAAATAATCAGATAGGATTTGACTGTGTCTTCATCAATAAGTCAAATTATTAATTTCTAAAAAATTTTCCTTGAATAGAAATTGTAGTTGGGATATAAAAATCAAAGTCCTCAGAAAACAACGATATAATGATGTTTTTTCTGACTTTTCATACAATGGTATCTCAGAGTAATGGTACTTCAAGATGATGGTGACTTTGAGTCTAGAGGTAACTCAAATTATAGCGATAAGAAGTCCTAGAGGTATCTCATTGGTGGTGAAAATCCTTGCGGTAACTCATTGGTGGAAGATCATCCTTGGTGGAGATTGCTAAGTGGCAGTAAGTCGCATTACTGGTAGTTTATAGCTGGTGGTGAATCACCTCAATACTTTGCCAAAGTATCACAGAAAATATCTTATAATATATAATTATATCAAACAAAATGTAAATAAATAGTAATAAAAAATCATGTTATATAATCTCTAAAATAAGTAAGTGCTAAACACACTTCTCATAACGAGGTTACAACAATAAATTTTATATGAATAAATATAAATTATATTTTTGAATATTTATAAATTTATAATCATTTTTTATAAAATTAATAATCATAATTTTTTTAATTTTTTGGTGATTGAATTTTTTAAACGATTTTATTGAAAGGTGGGGCTACATAGGGATACGTAGTGTTGTGGAACAACTATATAAGGGAGGATTTGTAACTTCCATGTATAGTACTAAAAATATACAATATATAATAGTTGTTATATAGTCTTTAGTGTTTGGGGGATTAAATTTGGGGGAGGATGAGGAATGTGGTTATTGAAAATTTATTTGGAATCTATTTGGATAGTTAGGACTCATATTAGGGAGAAGTGAATTTTTAGGAGTTCCTTTATCTATATTCTTATACTTCATTCTACAGTCTTCATTACTGATACACTATAATATTAGTGATTGTAAAAAATTCTTATATTTATCTCAATATCACCTATAAATTGGTTCTTTTACTGAATGTTTATAGAGGGATAAAGAGAGACAATTGAGCTAAATATTTAAACATAATAGATTGATGTGGGAGATCATTGATTGAGTGAATGTAGAGGAGGAGAAATGAAGAAAAAAAGACCAACATAACAGAAAAAGTTGACTCGAAAAACAACACCATTGAAAAAATCGATGCACCAGACACAATATGGATAAAAATAGAGGGAATTCGTTGAATAATGAGGAATTTGAGAGACATTTAAATACCAAGTAAGAAGAATAATGACATCAGGTTCTGACTAATAAGGATGAAGGAGGAGCTACGACCAGTAACCATTCAAGTAGAGATGTCAGTATTCACTAGTGAAGATATGGTTTCATGGACAACTCAATATGAGGCATAATTTTTAATCCATCAGGCACTAGAAGAGATGAAGAATCCTTTAAGAAAGAATATCATGGATGGTATGACTCTGTATTGGATGACATCATTAATGTCAGTTGGGAAAAAATCACTTAGAAAATACTCAAGGAGTAAATGATTTACCAATATAGAAGTGTTATTAATGAATCCATTGGTATTGTATGAACATCATATGAGAATAAAAAATGGAATGAAACCAAAACTTATCTTCATGAATAATAATGTGTAAATAATACTATGAATAATGTACCAAGTATTTGATGGATGTAGTCACTCCCATATTCCATCACGGTGAATGTTTGAGGAAGATCATAGGGAGAAGTGAAAAAAGCATCATGAATATAAGGGATTATATAAAAAACATGGATCCTTATTCGTAATGTGAGGACACCTAAATTATAATGGGGCTCAAGAACCTTTTCTTTTGAAGTGATAAATAATAGTATGGGTGGAAAAAGGTGTAGGTAAAACATATGAGTTGAAATGGTGGTAGTGGTGGTGGGGGGGGGGGAGGGTTGTGAACTGACCATTGAAAAAATTAAAGAAAAACAATAAAATATATAAAAAATGTATATATAAAATAATACATAATCAAAGTGTTAAAAGGGAAATAATATAATAATTTAAAATAATAAAAGTGGAAAAATAAAAATAAAAAGTGATTCAAGAATAAATAGTTTAATCATGTTATATGAATTAAATAGATTATTAAATGAATTAATAAAGGCAATAAATATATAAAATTGTAGAAAATAAATGAGATATGGTATTTTATAATGATTTTCTAAAATAGAACCTAAAATTACCCATAATTATACCACCTAAAACCCTTGAGGATTTAATGTATTAGTCCATTGCATTTAATGGTAAACACGATACCAAAACTAGCCCTTTATTTTCAGTTTATAGAAAATAACCAGATACAATATACACTAGTACATTAACGGAAATGCTAAAAACCACAAAATAATAGTACATTTTATTTTGAAAGTAAAAGATGAATGTAAACCACAACCCCTTACTTTAATGGAAGTGAGAACCAATATTAAAATAAATAGAAATAGAATAACATTTCTAGGAAGTAATCACTTTGTAGAATAGTCTTAATTATTTCAAAAAATATGATGAACATTAAGAGAGAATGAGAATAAAATAAGATATTGATTTGAATTTAAAATTTTGGATCACACTCTTTAATGAGAGTGAAGAATTAGAAATGAAACCAATTTTAGAGAAATTGAGAAGGCTAGAAATAAGAGAATGATTTCCAAGGAATATTTATGTCATATGTCAATTTCAATGGACTCCAATTATCTATATTTATATGATTCTCATCTTAGGAAAATGTTCTTAAAACCATCAGTATCATTATATCATTGATTTACAAGTTCTATGAAACTTGATGACTAATTTTTATTCTTGTATCCATATAAAAACAAATAACTCAACATGTACAAGGAAATCTTTAGAAAATTATATTCAAAATTTTAGTACAATTATTATTAATTTTTTGGGGACAGATATCCATATATAAATATATTATAGATAATAAATTTATTTGGAATTTAAAAATAATTGAACAGTTGAATATAATTTAAAAAACACATTAGAAAACATAAAATAATTTCATAATAATATGTTAAAGATATATCACAAAGTTTCTCATAGATTTAATCTATAATATATGAAATTTTAAAAGATAATTTCCATATATTTTTAAATAGTAAAAATATACAATGTTAAAGTCAAACTAAATATGTGTAAGGATATAAATAATATTCATGCACTACATAATGGTATGTATGAATATCAATATACTGAATAAAGGTAACACGTGTGATGAATAAGAGTACCATCGACCATGCTTAAAGGTAATCAGAAACTTATATAAGATGCATAGAGGTAAGTAGAATACTCTGTAATGGTAAGATATATAAAAAAACACTATATAAATGTAAAACTATAACTCACATAAGGGTATATGGAAAATTTATAAAGGAAAAGGATAGTTATGTTAGTGTAAATATAACCCTACATAAGCATTCAAAAAAGTTTATACGGGATGCATAAGGGTAAATTTGGTGCTATGTAAAGGTAAAATAAACTATGTAATCACCCTATAAAGGTAAATGATATGTTATGTAAGGGGGTACTTAAAATGAAACCCCATTTAATGGTAATAGAGAAGATGCTCTAGGGTATATATATATTTCAAAATCTAGTATATGGGTAAATAAAAGATTATTCAAGATATGTAAGGGTAATTTTTTTTTATAAAAATAATTTTTTATAAAAATAATTTTAAATATATATATATATATAATAAAATAATATTATATGATGTTAAATTATATAAAGTAAAATAAAATAAAATTATAATTATCTAAAAAAAATTGTTAAAAATTCTATATTTTAATAGTAAAAATATAAAATAATTAATGTGGAATGGTGCCACACCATCAATCTATCTCATTTTGATAATTAAAAAAACTCTCGAATTCAAAATTTATCCCTCTTTTTTGAATTCACCAAAAATAATTAAAAATATAAAACATCCCTTCCTCCATTATGAAAAAATATACCAAACAATTCAAAAAAATTTCATTTAAAAATAAAATAGTGAATCATAAAAAAAACTCACTATAAAATAAATAAATATAAAACAAAAATATATTTACCTCAATAAATTAATGGATTTCATAAAAAAAACTTTAAAAGGATTCATGATTGAAAAAAATATGATATTGATGGAATTATAAAATATATGTAGATTGTTTTTCAGAAAAAAATTTATTAGAATAAAAAATATAAATTTTTTGAAAAATAAAATGAATATTTTGGAAAATAAATTTCATTATTAAGAATTAGAAAAGATTATATTAATAAACCATATGAAATTATCTAATACTATCAAACTAGAATTTTAGTATGGATCACTCACCCTATCCATGATGGAAAATGGGTTAAAAAATCCAATCGACTCATTTTATGATAAATCCCTTGAAGCATATGTACTAGAACTAGACCCACATGTTTGTATCTAATTAATTATTTTTTTCATGAAGTATCATACCCACATCGCATTCTAATATTGTGAAATTTTTGGAAAATAATTTTTAATATAATAATTTGAAATTAATTTTAGAAATTTTCTTGAAAAGAATCAAAAAATAAAATAAATAATAAATAAATTGGTTTTGAAATTATTTAAAAAAATCATTTTTTAAAAATATATATTTATAAATATAAATAAAAAAAGTAATAAAAAGTTAATGAAAATTTAACAATAAAATTTTAAAAATAAAAAAATTTGAAATATATTTAAAATAAAAAATACAATAAACTATATAAAAAAATTAAAATAGAAATTTAAAATTTAAAAATTAATTTAAAAGGAATTCTGAAATAAATTTAAAATTTTAAAAAAAGTCCTCTCCAATTTTTGGAAAGAAATAAATGGCGAGTGAATAGATTTTTAAAAATGATTCAAGAAAGAACTTCACATAAAAAGAATAGTTAACTATATTCCCATAAAGATTGAGATTGATGTCCATTGCTTCTTTAGGAATCAATGATCAAGAAACTCCCTCATGTGGAGCATAAACAATATGCTTTGGTTCTAAAGATTTTATAAATCACTTCAATTTGTGAAGATCATATTTATTTATAAGCCACCATTAGATAGAACTAGGATGTACGATGTTGAAGCCATGTAATAAATCAATTCAAGGATTGTTTTAGTACACATATTTATGGTATGGATGGTGTGATCTAATATAAATTGTGTTGGAGAATGTATTTTTGGTTCCACTATGATTGGATAATACTTATTTTGGAACCAAAATTGGTTTATAATGTGAATTTATTTTAGAAAATTGAGATGAAAGTTGAATTATATTTAGACAATCATATTGAGAATTTGTATAATTTAATTCAAAAAACGATATCAACAACATTATTTAAATGTTAATAAAATTTATTTTGTTAAATTCTATTACAAAATTCATCCATATATTATTTTAGGGAAACTATATTTATTTAAAATGAAATCATAAACAAATTTAATAGGTTTTCAAGAACAGAAAATTTTATTATAATTATCTTCCCCTTGGGTAAAATAAAAAATTTATTTTTTAAGATATATAAATTTAAATAAAAAAATTTCAAAATTTGGTTGAAAATTTTATTTTAAAATAAAATCTTATTTTTTTTTTAATTTTTTTCCATTTTAAAAAATCCAAGATTATATTTTTTAAGATATTTTAATTTTTCAATAATATCAAGAAAATAATTTTCTTTTTCTTTTTTAGCACTATGAATATTTTCATAATTTAAAGAAAAGGTTTAATATTTATAAGAATAAGAAGTTGAATGAAAATAAGAGAGAGAAATTTTAAAATTATCCTCAATTTGATCTTTTTCATGTTTCATAAGAACCATGGGACTTTCTTGACTTCTTTTATATTTAGAAACAGAATATTCTCTGGTGCTCTATGTTAAATAATTTAGATCTTTCTTACCTTTATCATGTATTTATAGGTTTTGTTTTTTAAGGTCAATCATGTTAGATCTGTCCCTTCATTTGTTACCTGAAAAGTTTCCTTGAATACTTGTTTTTAATGATATTTTGGGTGGATATCTTATTTATCTTATACTTTTCCATCATCTTGGTAAATATGGTGTTGTTGTTGAGACTCTAAGATGATTACTCATTTCTTTATCTGAAATAAATTATTCTTTTTGTTTCATTTACATACTTTTGATCTTATCTCCTCATAAATATCTAATATTTCATGATATATTCATTTAATTTCTCTATAAGAACATTCTTAGCATAATTATCTAATTTTATTATAGTGAATAATTAACGCATAACTTCTAAGTAAATTCAAAATTATTTTCTAGACTAATTGTTTTTGTAGAAAGAGTGTCACCATGAGATTTTTTCCGATTAATGATACCTGTAAATATAGTTAACATAGAAGTATATAATCATTATGATATATAGATAAACATTAAAAATAATTTATATTGATATTAAGACTTGTTTCTTTTACTATATTTATATCTTCAAGTATAACCTCAAATAATTTATAGATTTCAGGTGAGGGTTTTCATGAAGAAATTCCAATAAACTCATTAACATATAAACCATAATTTAATTTATCCACATCTTTACAATCTATTTCAAAGGAGGAAATATCATTCGGGGTCTATTTTTCTTCTATATGATATAAAATAGAATATCTATGAATAATAATTTTACAACAATATAACCAATATATCTAATATTAGTATTCACTATAGATTTCAAATGATCATAATCAGTACCATAAAAAATAGAGCATGGCCCAATGAATGTCCTTTTGGACCACCATTGGTCAATGAAAAATCTATTTTAAAAGTAAGTATTTATTTTAAAATAGTTGTTAATTATTTTAAAAAAAACATTTAATGAATTTTTAAACCAAAAAATAGACAAAAAACACTCATTTGATGCCAAATTTTTGTGAGATACACGATATAAAAAGGAATCAATTGGGGTGAATATCACTTTAAACATTTTTAAGGAAAAAAAATAAATTTATAAACTTATTTATATAATAAAAATGGAATCAATGTTTTTAAATCAAAATAATAAAATAATATATAAATATAAAATCTTTAAAATATAAACAATGAGAAATTCGAGAATAAATTAATTTATCATGTTTAATGAATTAAATAAATTATTGAATGTACGAATGAAAGTTGTAAATAAATACAATTTTAGAAAGTAAATGAGACATTTTATTTGGTTATAAATTTTAAAAATATTACCCAATATTACCCCTATATATACCACTAAAATCCATTTAGGATTTAATGTATTATTCCTTTTACTTTAATGGTAGACAAAATACCAAAACAATCCATTATTTTTGGTTTATACCAATACGCGAGACACAATAGACACTATCACATTAATAAGAGATGTAAAAACCAGAAAAAATCCATTTTATGTTAATGGAATAAATAATAGTAAACTTTAGTCCCTCACATTAAAGGGACTCATAAAAAATATTTAACAAAATAGGAAGATGTGAAGATTATAGGGAAGTAATCACAATATAGTACAACATAAATTCTCTCAATTACTATGATCAACACTATGATGGGAGTGATTTTGATAATACAATATGGTTTGTACTATATAAGAAAATGGAAGATTTATAAATGAAAGAGCTTTTAGTGAAATTGATAATATTTGGATAATTATTATCAAGGAATATCAATATCATGAATCGATTTCCAACAGCTCCAAATGCCTCTATTTATTATATTCCCATCCTTCAGTAATGTTCTATAATCCTTATGGGTCTTTAAATTTTTGATGTTTAGCTACCATAAATCTTGACAATAATTTTTTAATCCCTCTTTAGCCCTTACAAAAAATTACATAACAAGTTTGAGGAAATCATTTGCAAATTAATATTTAATGAGTAATAAAATATTACAAAATTATCAAGGAAAGAGATTTTTTTTTGAAATATATTAATGATAATAAAATATTTTTTAAACTTAATACAATTTTTACAGTTTAAACTAATTCAAAAACACTTTCTAGAAATAGAAGAATATTTCCTTAATAACAAGTCAAAGATATCAAAAAAATGTTTCATTGAATTTAAATATAATATATGAAATTTGAAATTTAGATTTCTTTCCATTTATAAATAGTGATAACATCAAACATTAATGATAAAATATAAAATATAATAAAACTATTTTATATGAGATCATTATTCTAAATAATAATTTTAGAAAGATTAAAATCAAATAAATCATATCCTAACAGTAAATACAAAATATTTGTGTTTCTTGCTGTAAAAATATGAGTGAATGAAGAATATAATTAATCTTCATTAAAATATGTTTAATACAATGTAAATATACTTCTCATAGATTCTTTAACTTTAATGTGATTTTATTATATCACTAAAATAATTTAATTATTTCTTATTCTCATAAATCAAGTGAAAATATGAATGAAATCATGAGAGAAAGAAATATGGATAAAATCTGAATTTGGAAACTACATATGGGTTAGATTCTATGTACACATAAAGGTATATAATAATTTTGATTGGTTTCATAAGGGTAAATTGAAAAAAATAAATATATAATGGTAAACTTAAAATAAATTTGGGTATTTTTTATATTCATGCACTGCATAAGGGTATAAGGGGTAATAAATATGTTCTGTAAAGGTAACACATGCACTGTGTAAGGGAACCATCTGCTATGCGTAAAGAAAAAGAAAAATTTATATATTATGTGTAAAGGTAAGCATTGCACAACCTAAAGTTAATCTTCATCTAAAAAATTAATTATAATGGTAAAACTAAAACTCATGTAAAGGTACATGAATGTCATCTAATGGTAAAGGTTAGTTACATAAGGGTATATATAACACTACGTAATGGTACACTAGAGTATATACATCTTGTGTAAGGGTACGTGTACAACTGTTTAAAAGTAAAATAATCTTTTTAAACATTTCATAAAGTTATATGATAAATTATACATGGGAATATTAGAAAACAAAGATCATGTAAAGGTAAAAGAGATGTTTTTTAAGGGTACAAATAGATTTTAAAAAGTTGTGTAAGGTTAAAGATAAAATAACACAAGATATGTAAGGTTAAATAACACCTTTATAAAAATATTTCTTCATAAAAAATAATTGAAAATAAATATATAAAATAATTAAATAATTTAACATAATATAATATTACATTAAATTTAATTTCATTTAGTTTAATTTTTAATATAAATATTAAAAAATGGAAAAATGGAAAATAATATATTATAATGATCAAAATATAAATTAATTAGAGTGTTAAAGAGCCACTCAAAAAAAGATATTGCAATATCCATCACACCCAACATAAGATCACCCCAACCTCATATATAGAAAATACCCGAAGCATATGATTCATGGTTCAACATATGTGTTAATAATTATTGGGTATAATTCATTTAATTGATTCAATAAACTATTAAAAATCCATTAATTCATATAACAGATGAATAAAACATTAGGAGAAAATAAATAATATTTATATCATATATATATATATATATATATTATTTTATACATCTCATTAATGATTAATACATGCATAAAATGAATATATTTAGAATACAATATATATATAATGTAATATATTATATATATAACTCTAAATCATCACAATCATGTGAAAATTAATTAGATTCACATGTGTTCTAATGTATATGCAACAATATCACACTTGTACTAAAATTCCATATGGAAATTATGAAAAAAATTACAACTCTTTATGAATTCATCAAAAATATTCTAAATATGTTTTTTCATAAAATACTATTTATTTTGAACAAATCGATTGTAAATTTTTTTATCCTTATACAAGTTCCTAACTGTGTTTTCACATGGGCCTTAACATCTTTCACAAAAAATATGAAATCCATATCTCATATATGTATGAAAAGAGAATCCTCTAGGAAAACATCATTTCTACTAATGATACTATGTGTTCTAGTTTGATCTATATATAACATACTCATATCTCTATATGAACATGTCCACCAAAAGATTAATCAAAATCATTATATGTAACTTAAAGAATTCATTATCCCATGACATAGAGAAACCACTTAACATGGTATATGTCAATATGGTATTATATTCTAATCATTCTATAATAGTCTAAAAAAGATAGATTAAATGGATGAATAAATTACATGCAATTGATCTATCTTATACTCACACGTAATTTCACTTTTTTAAATATTTTTACACATTATATCTAAAACAACTATGTATGTCCATACATTTCCACATTATAATTCAATTAAGGACAAGCTTTTTTTTATTATTATACTAGTGGAAAATCACATATTTGTTTTGATATAACTAATGACAAGTTCAACAAAATACCCCACCACCCTAGATTAGCAGTGTTTATATATTTACTTGTGAAAGTATGTTATCAATGTGTGATGTTTCTCATTCTAGCTATCTCACAAAAAACTAGAAATAAAGACTAATAATATTCATACATCTGTAAGTATATCTATGACAATATATCATTCCAAGAGATATACATTAGTAGATTAATATATTTAATAAGTATCATATTACTACCTCATTAGTATATCCTTATTATCTTTTGTACAACTTGGTAAATTTTTTCTCAAAACCCTGATCAATAATTCCTTTTAAAAATGTGGCACAATGGTGACCATGAGGCTGTCTCGCAAGGTGGTTGTATACGATTTTATCAAGCTGTCACCTTGTTAATTGGTTTTTGTTAAATTAAAACCAAACTTATGTATTTTAGTGTATTTAAAAAAATTTAAATGAAAAAAACACTATTATAATTTTAAATTGATGTTAGTTAATATAAATAAAAATTAGTATGGATTCAAAAAGACAAACTAAAGGTAGAAGTTGTGGATAATCGTCGATCCTTAGAAACTTTATTCATAATTGTGTAAAAATATTTTTACAATTTAATTACCCAATATATACATCATGATATAAATATATACATATAAATTTCATATAATCCATATGGAGACCTCAAATAAGGTTGTTTATCCCCTTATAAAAGAGATCCGATTCAACAAAAAACTCCAAGAAACTGAAACTAATTAAACTTATTGTGTTGAATAGGGATAACACTCCAAAAGATGTTTTAAAATAATAAAATTATTTTATAATAATAATTTGGCAAAAAATATTGAATAAATTTCAAAAATAATGAATGATACCTTCTTTAATCAGAAGAAAGATTTTCTGAATATTTTAAAATAGAAAGACCATACAATTATAAGAAAAAATAAAAAGGGAAATTCCTTTAGATCTCTGGTGCTGATAAACACATCAATTTTTTACCATAATATCTTTATTATCTCTATTATAAATATTATTACTAAAAATATCAACTCAATCCATATAAATTCCTCTTTTAAACTGGGAGGAAAATATGCATTTTAGTTTTGGTTCATCGAAATATGTCTTTATTTAATCCTATATGGTGGAAGAATCACGACGTGGTCCCTTCTTGAAAGTTGTTAAAATGTGTATTAAATAATTACCAAAAAAATTTAAGAGCTACTGGACATGTGGTAAAAAATTTATTCATGAATTACTGGTGTTTCAATTTTCTAGCAGAATTGCCTCTTCATATTTGTAATGTGCCGAACTATTATAAATAAAATTCCCTTTTGATTTAAATTAAATGTATCATTATGTATTATAGTAATAGAAACCAGAATAAATTCTTTGGTTATATACATTATGATTTAAAATACCATAAGCATCATTAAAATAGATAATATATTAGTTGAGTAGTGATCACATGATTGGTATAAATATATGGTTTTACCAAATCCAATTGACACAGACAAAGGAAGTGATGATGCCAACCAATAGAATCATAAAATATAAAACTCTTTTAGCAGAGCTTCCGAGGAATATATTATAACTAATATTTGACCCTTACCAAGACCTAGATGAGATCTAATAACAAAAGAATGAATGAAATCATGTATAGTAGAAGGTCATGCTTATTAAGACGATGGATCAAACCGTGTTCGCCGAACCACCCCATGAAAGTCTCATGGTGTATTAAATCAATATGAATCATGAACCTATTAATATGAGTATTTATATTATTTTTATAGAATAAAAAATTTAATTTCATCCCATTATTGTTACATTATCAATGATATAAATTTAGATAAAAGAAATAAAAAGTTTTATTTTCTGGTAATATTAAAATTCAATTAAAACATTTATTGTAATAAATTAAAGGATTTATTAAATAAATAACATTTTCATAAAATATTATTATTAAATAATTTTTATTAATTATAAAATGATCATATATTTTTTATGAATTCAAATATAATTTTAATAAAGACTCAAAAATTGTTATTGTAAAAAAACAAGTATTTCTCAAGAAATTTCAAATGTACTTTAAAAGTGGGAATTAATATATTTAGAATTTTTTTATATTAAATGAAAATTATTTTTGGAATTAAAGTATCAAAATTATCCAATGGTTTGTTTTTTATAATTTTATGAGACAATCAAATTTTCTGGTAAAAATTAAATACCATAAAAATATATGGTCTGTATTATGACATAATAATATCCCAAAAGTGTTTTAATAAATACTATAAATGGTTTCCAAGACCAAATCTATGTTTTCAACTTAAAATAATTTTATTTTATGTTTATTTTATTTTTTCTATAAATCCATTATGAATCCCTAAATACCATTATTTTATTTTAAGGTTTTAGAATCATTTCTTTAAGAGTATAACTCACATCCACATAATCAAGGGAATTGTTTTTTTTTATTTTTTTTCCCACGGACTTATAAATTAATGTGAACTACTATGATTATTTATAAACCATGGTAAATCCATGATAAAGATTGTGGTTATGTTTATTTTATTATATGTATTCTAAAATATAAGATTGAAAAATATAAATGAATTCCCCACTCATTTCATTTATAAAACCACCGAAGATCCCATTTCACTTCCCTTAAATGTCTTGTATCACATCCTTAATATTCTATTCAAGGTCATGAGTCCTCCAATGGTTCACCTATGACAACCCTGCTTTTTATTACAACTTAAACATGCTTTATCACATAAAACTTCACTTGATACAACAAAGAAGATCGAGAGGTTTAGTGTCTTTGGGGCTTAGGATAATTACATAAAAACTTTAAACTTGAAATACAACATCTTTATTGAAAACTTCCTTTACATGACCACTACATTCCTTTGTACTTAGCATTGCATGGGATAACCTGAGGACATGCATAAGAAAAGGGTGAGCTATAAAGCCCAGTAAGGGAGTACACAATGAATAACATGAGGAGTACATTACATGTTAGGCAATAGGAACATCAATAGAGCATTAGAGTAACATGAACATAAAGTCAAGATAAATCATGATAACCATAACATGGAAATGTGGCAACAACACTTAACATTGAATTAGCTTGAGCCAAGGCTCATTGCACATGGAGCATGAGTAAACCCTCATTGCACTTGAATCCCGAGTAAACCCTCGTTTCAATTTAATTAGCATGAGTCAACACTCATTGCACATGACGTATCATGATACTATACTTTACCCAATGCATTGGAGCGCTATAAAGGGCGCACCCTTCATAAACATTTCATTTCATGCATAAGTGTGCCACATGGATCATAAAACATGGATTCATAAAACATAATCATTTATTCCACGATAAAGGGATGTGGAATTCATACATGAAACTTTATAGTCAATAAGTAAATGTGCATAAAGGTGAATACCCTTGATGGAGAAATGGGCATGGTATTCACTACACAATGATATTGGCTTAGAAAATCGGTGTGATTTCGGCAGCGTAACGGCGTGACATAAGAATTCATAAAAAAGGTTGATGAGAGAGAAAGGGGTTCCTCATCATATTTACATGTAATGGATAGTAAGGATGTCATATAGATACATGTCCCAACAATTGAAAAGGAATTTAGATTCATGATACAAAAGTATTGCTTGAATATAAAAGCGGAGAAAAAGGTTTCTTTCAGAATTTTGGCCTAGTAACGGGTGTACATGGGAGGCATTTAATGAGAGAGAAAGAGGTATCCCATCATTAAAACAATAAGAGGTCAGTATGGGAGAGGTGAGAAACCATACCCCAACATTCATAATTTAAATTAAAAGGGAAATACAACTTAAAGAAAATTGACAAAAATGAGAAAGGAAAAAACAACCCTTACTTGGAAGTGTGCTTCCAAAGGCTAGAGAGAGGCTTGTGAGAGGCTTCTTGGGAGCTTGGGGAACCTTGAGAGGATTCTAGAGAGAGTAGGGCAGAGGTTGGACGAACTTCAAGGGCTTTGAGTGAGGATGAAGTGGGAGCTTGGGTGGGTTTATATAGGAAAGGTGAGAGAATTCTTTATTATTTAGGTTTGGGACCCCTTATATTAAAATAATCCAAACCACAAACCATACCATGGTATTTGCCCATAGTTTCTGGAAAAGGAAATAGTAAAACAATATTTTACATGGCCAAGGTCCGAACTTATTATAAAATTAGGGTTTCTTATGTGGAGGTGAGTCACACTCCCATGGAAATTAATTTAAAAAGGCAAAGTGTTGAATAAGTCTTGAGGGCTCCATTAATGCTTTGAAAAGTAAGTCAAACAAACCCAAAACCTCATTATTTTAATGATAAAACACAAATTGGCAGAACATAAGGATTATGTTATTTTATTACATCACCATTGGGTCATTATGATGTCATAAAACACATTATATATTTAAATGGTATTTAATTTTTACCCAAAAATTTGACTGTCTCAGAAAATTATGAAAAATTCACCGTTGGATAATTTCGATGTCCTGATTCCAAAAATAATATTTATTTTATCTAAGTAATTTTCTAAATACGTGAATTTTCACTTTTAAAATAAAAACCGACATTTATAAAAAAAAATCACGGGTTTTGACAGAAATGGCTTTCAAACCTTAATAAAAATTTTAATTGCATTCATAAAATTATAAGATCATTTATAATTAATAAAAAATTAATTTAATATTAATAATAATATTTTATTAAAATATTATTTAATTCAAAAATCCTTTAATTTAATAAAATATAATTCTTAATTAAATAATAACTAAAAACACCATTTGTACTTTAAAAAACTAATTACAATGTATCAAAAATGACTAGAAATTATATTCATTATTATATACAAAAATAATGTACATGAACATGGTGATACTTATTTGTTACATAACCCCTTAAAATAGCCGCATAAGACCTAAGGGTAAGGTGCGCGATGGTGACAGACTCTTGGGGTGGCTCGGATAACATCGCTCGAGTGGTAATTTCAATCAACTTCCACTTTTCCCGTAGACGATCACATTCGAGCTTGACTTGATGAAGCTCAGCTTGGGCTTGGTCAAGGGAAAAGCCCAAAGACGCCACCTCTTTTCCGAGCTCTGACAAATGGGCTTCGTAAGGGGCAATTCTACTGGATGAGGCCATCGTTTCCTTTGTCTGAGTAGAAATGGGTTCGTTAAAGCCTTATATTTATACTACTCAGATGATCACTGCTCAACGGATAAAAAGTAACGGTCACAAATCTTAACGTAAAACTAATGAAGTTGAAATCTTATAAAAACATTTTTCATAAAGAAAAATTTAACTGGATCAAGAGGGATTTTCCATTAATGAAACTTTGGGTCGTTACAACATTCCCCCCTTAAGAAATTTCGCCCTCGAAATTTTCCTTTTCCCACACTAAAACAAATGCGGGTAACTTAGCTTCATCATATCCTCCGACTCCCAAGTTGCTTCTTCAAACTTGTGGTTTCTCCACAACACCTTGATGAGGGGCATTGTCTTATTTCATAGAATTTTTTCTCTACGATCCAAGATCTTCACTGGTTTCTCCTCATAAGAAAGATCGTCTTATAATTGTACCACCTCGGAAGAGAGTACATGTGAAGGGTCTGGTATGTACTTCCTTAAGAGGGATACATGGAAGACATCATGCACCTTGTCCATAGTAGGTGGAAGTACTAGTCGATAGGCCACAACCCCAACACGATCAAGAATTTCGAAGGGGCCGATGTACCTTGGACTTAACTTCCCTTTCTTTCCAAACCTCATGACCTTCTTCCACGGAGATATGCGTAAAAACACCATGTCTCCGACTTTAAACTCAAGGTCTCGTTGACGATTATATGCATAACTCTTCTGTTGACTTTGGGCTGCCTTGATATCCTGCTGAATGGTTTTCACATTCTCCACCATTTCTTCGACTTTTTCTGGTCCAAGCAGCTTACGTTCACCGACCTCATCCCAACATGCCGGTGTTCTACACCTTTTCCCATATAGGGCTTCATATGGTGCCATTTGGATGCTCGAGTGGAAACTATTATTATAAGAGAACTCAACTAGAGGAAGATGTTGATCCCATCATCCTTTAAAGTCCATTGAGCACGCTCTCAACATATCCTCAAGTGTTTGGATAGTCCGATCAGATTGTCCATCAGTTTGAGGATGATAGGCCGTACTGAAGTTCAGTTCAGTATTCAGAGCATGTTGAAGACTCTTCCAAAACTTAGAGGTAAATCTTGGATCTCGGTCAGACACGATAGATAGTGGTACTCCATGCAACCGTACCACTTCCCTGATATATATCCGTGCCAGTTGATCCAAAGAGAAATCCTCTCAAATAGAAATGAAGTGTGCAGTCTTTGTAAGACGATCCACAACAACCCAGATTGCATTGTTGCCTTTGGATTTCCTTGGAAGTCCAGTGACGAAGTCCATGGTGATGTTCTCCCATTTCTATTCTGGTATGGGCAATGGTTGCATCATCCCCTTAGACTTCTTCCTCTCTGCCTTCACTTGCTGACACACCAGGCACTTGGATGTATATTCAGCGATCTCCTTCTTCATATTATCCCACCAAAAGTTTTCTCGGAGATCTCGATACATCTTTGTGCTCCCTGGGTGAATAGAGAAATTTGAACTATGTGCATCATCCAAAAGTTCCTTTTTCAGCTCCGAACTTGATGGAACACATAGTCTTTTCCCAAACCGCACAATTCCTTCTTCATTAACATTAAACTCTGAGGATTTTCCCTTTTTGATAGCTTCCACTTTTTTCTTGGATTCCCGTATCATCCTTTTGAGCATCCTTTATCCTTTCCAAAAGAGATAGTTGAGCAATCATTTGTGAAAGGATTGATGATGTTCCCTTCTTTATGATTCCCACATCCATCTTCATCAAGTCCAAGAATATTGGATCCTTCTCAATTCTCATCATTGATAGAATAGCTGGATCCTTTCTACTTTGGGCATCCGCCACCTTGTTCGCTTTCCCAGGGTGGTAATGTATTGAACAGTCATAATCCTTGATGAGCTCTATCCATCTTCTCTGGCGCATATTAATCTCTTTCTGTGTGAATATATATTTAAGACTCTTGTGGTCAGTATATATCTCACATTTCTCTCCATAGAGATAATGCCGCCAGATTTTTAAGGAAAAGATCACCACCGCCAACTCCAGATCATGCGTTGGATAGTTTCGCTCATGGATTTTCAACTGTCTTGAGGCATAGGATATCACTTTATCATTCTGCATCAGCACACATCCTAAGCCATTCTTCGAAGCATCACTGAATACCACAAAAATCTCCCCACTTGTGGGTAAAGTGAGCACGGGTGCAGTGATAAGCCTCCTTTTCAACTCCTTGAAGATTTCTTCGCATTCATCACTCCAAGAAAACTTTACTCCCTTTCGAGTTAGCTTGGAAAGAGGGTTGGACAACCATGAGAAATTTCTCACAAATCGTCGATAATATCCAGCTAACCCCAAGAAGCTACGGATATCAGTTACCGATGTTGGCCTCGGCCATCCCTCAATTGCATCTATTTTGGAGGGGTCCACATATATCCCATTGCTTGTGATGATATGGCCCAAGAATGAGACTTCCTTCAACCAAAAATCACACTTGCTGTACTTTGCATAGAGCTTCTCCTTGCGCAAAGTTTCTATTACAGTTTTTAAATGCTCCTCATGGTCCTCCTTGGTTTTGGAGTATATTAGAATATCATCTATAAATACTACCACAAATTTGTCTAGGTAATCTCTAAAGACTCTATTCATCAAGTCCATGAATATTGCTGGAGCATTGGTGAGTCCGAAAGTCATTACTATGAATTCATAGTGCCTGTACCTTGTACGAAAAGCAGTCTTGGGGATATCTTCCTTCTTCACCCTTAGTTGATAATATCCCGACCGCAAGTCCACCTTGGAGAAGTATTGTGCTCCACGCAGCTGAACAAACAAGTCATCGATTCTTGGGAGAGGATACTTGTTCTTTATCATGATTTTTTTAAGTTCACGATAATCGATGCAAAGCCGCATTGACCCATCCTTCTTCTTGACGAAGAGGACTGGTGCACCCCATGGTGATGCACTTGGGCGTATAAACCCTTTATCCAGATTCTCCTGTAGTTGTTTCTTTAGCTCTTCAAGCTCAACAACAGCCATTCTATATGGAGTCTTGGATATTGGTAGTGCCCCAGGTATAAGTTCAATTGAGAACTCAACATCTCTTCTTGGAGGAAGACCAGGAAGTTCCTCTGGAAATACTTCATCGAATTCCCTCACAATAGGCATTTCTTCAAGGGTGGTTTCTTCCTTGGACTCAATCATCTGAGCCAGATATGCATGCTCATAAGGTAGTAATATCCATGCTTGAGATGATGGAGCTAAAGGAGATTCATCTTCCTCCTGACACTTGTAAAGAATTGGGGGTCGATTCTCCATATGGAGTGTGATTTCCCTCTCCCGACAATTTATGTTGGCTCTATATAAGGAAAGCCAATCCATGCCAAGAATTGCATCAAATTCCACCAAAGGGAGTATGACGAGGTTCGCCGGGAAATTCAATCCACAGATTATAACAGGGGAGGACTTATACTCATGGGATGCAATGATTGCCCCATTTTCCGTATTCACCGACATCTTTACTTCCAGAATTTGTGGTGGTGCTGGGATTTTTATACTAAACATTCGAGATATAAAAGAATGCGTAGAACCTGAATCAAAAAGTAAGTTCGCTATTCTTGAATGAATAACTAGCGTACCTGTCACCACTTCGTTGTCGGGGTTCACTTCGGTAGAAGTGATGGAAAAAGTTCTTCCTTGCTGTCTTGGAGGTTGCTGGTTGCCTCCGATAACCCTTGGATTAGGGCAGTGATTTGCAAAATGACCCGATTCTTTGCATTTGTAGCATTGAACAACGCATTGAGGTTCGAACGGAGCGTTCCTCTCCTCTGTCGCAGCCGCAGGTCCTTCTTGCTGACAGTTAACAGCTAGGTGCCCTTTTCTTCCACACTTGAAGCATTTTCTTGTCCCCCTAAGGAAATTTCCAGGGTGCTTCTTTCCACACTTTTGGCAAGTGGGGTGCTGGAACTCTTTAGCGCTGTTGGATTTATCCGTCGGACCACCAGTTGTCCCCATGATACCCCTGTGATTTTCCGATCTCCATTTCAACCTTGAGGGCACATCGGACAATTTCCTCATAGCTGTCGAAGTCACGGATCGCTAATGCTTTCCTCAAGCTAGGCTTCAGCCCACCAAAGAAGCGGTCAACCTTGCATTCAGGGGTAACGACAAAGCCGGAAGCGTATCGTGCAAGCCTTGTGATGTTTTCCTCGTACGCTCCCACATATTCTTCATCTTTCTGCTTGAGGGAAAGAAAGTCCCTTTCCATCTTAAGATGGAGGGTGTGCAGAAAATGTTTATCGAAAAACATCTTCCGGAATTCCTTCCATTCCAAAGCCTCGATCTCCTCCTCAGGCTTCTTATTTTTGATCAACATCCACCATTGATCAGCTTCACCCTCCATATGATAAGCTGCCAGGAGAACCTTCTCTTTTTCAGAGCATTGGAGGATGGAGAATATCTTTTCAATGGAGTTGATCCATTGTTCAGCGATCGTGGGATCAGATGATCCACTAAAATTAGGAGGCCTTTGTCTCATGAAGCTCTCGATAGCGACTTGTTCTTTCTTAGGGGGGGTTGAACGTTCCTCTTGACCAGTGTTTCTATTCAAAACTTGAGTTAGCTGAGAGAGAAGCATGATAAAGTTCGCGATTCCCGCTCCCATTGGATTGGGTATCTCATAAGTACAATCATCACACTGATCTTCACAACGGGTGTTAGCCCGAGTTCTCCTATTACCGGCCATTGGTTGGAATAAAAGGAAAGTTAGGGGTAACACATAAAGGGTAATCCAAAGACAAAAGTTTGATGACTTATAAATAAACTTTAATATCCTTAACTCATGAGTCTATAGGATTCAATCTAGGCTTTTCATGATCTTCCTTCTAACATATATTCTTAGGGGCATTTTTCCCTTAATAAGGGTTCATACTAAGATTGTGAACTTATTGAAACATATCCCCCGGGAGTGTCGTAACCAAGAGTGCATCAAGGCCCGTTTTTGTGCACCAGTTCCCATTCGAGTCTAGCTCAAAGCGGTGTTTTCGGGTTTTACCCCTAGGATACATCTGTGCCAGAGCCGCCTCTACCTGCTCGTATCCAGACATGGATGTATTTGTTTGATAAACCACTTACTTAGTATTTACCAAAACATAGGGATGTTTTTATTATGCTTAGTCTTGTATCTAAGGCTTTACTAGGGTTTCCTAATCCCAAAAATAACTAAACCTATCCTCTGATACCAACTATGACAACCCTGCTTTTTATTACAACTTAAACATGATTTATTACATAAAACTTCACTTGATACAACAAAGAAGATCGAGAGGTTTAGTGTCTTTGGGGCTTAGTATCATTACATAAAAACTTTAAACTTGAAATACAACATCTTTATTCAAAACTTCCTTTACATGACCACTACATTCCTTCGTACTTAGCATTGCATGGGATAACCTGAGGACATGCATAAGAAAAAGGTGAGCTATAAAGCCCAGTAAGGGAGTACACAATGAATAACATGAGGAGTACATTACATGTTAGGAAATAGGAACATCAATAGAGCATTAGAGTAACATGAACATAAAGGCAAGATAAAGCATGATAACCATAACATGGAAATGTGGCAACAACACTTAACATTGAATTAGCATGAGCCAAGGCTCATTGCACATGGAGCATGAGTAAACCCTCATTTCACTTGAAGCACGAGTAAACCCTCATTTCAATTGAATTAGCATGATTCAACACTCATTGCAAATGACGTATCATGATACTATACTTTACCCAATGCATTGGAGCGCTATAAAGGGCGCACCCTTCTTAAACATTTCATTTCATGCATAAGTGTGCCACATGGATCATAAAACATGGATTCATAAAACATAATCATTTATTCCACGATAAAGGGATGTGGAATTCATACATGAAACTTTATAATCAATAAGTAAATGTGCATAAAGGTGAATACCCTTGATGGAGAAATGGGCATGGTATTCACTACACAATGATATTGGCTTAGAAAATCGGTGTGATTTCGGCAGCGTAACGGCGTGACATAAGAATTCATAAAAAAGGTTGATGAGAGAGAAAGGGGTTCCTCATCATATTTACATGTAATGGAAAGTAAAGATGTCATATAGATACATGTCCCAACAATTGAAAAGGAATTTAGATTCATGATACAAAAGTATTGCTTGAATATAAAAGCGGAGAAAAAGGGTTCTTTCGGAATTTTGGCATAGTAACGGGTGTACATGGGAGGAATTTAATGAGAGATAAAGGGGTCTCCCATCATTAAAACAATAAGAGGGAAGTATGGGAGAGGTGCGAAACCATACCCCAACATTCATAATTGAAATTAAAAGGGAAATACAACTTAAATAAAATTGACAAAAATGAGAAAGGAAGAAAAAACCCTTACTTGGAAGTGTGCTTCCAAAGGCTAGAGAGAGGCTTGTGAGAGGCTTCTTGGGAGCTTGGGGAACCTTGAGAGGATTCTAGAGAGAGTAGGGCAGAGGTTGGATGAACTTAAAGGGCTTTGAGTGAGGAGGAAGTGGGAGCTTGGGTGGGTTTATATAGGAAAGGTGAGAGAATTCTTTATTATTTAGGTTTGGGACCCCTTATATTAAAATAATCCAAACCACAAACCATCCCCTGGTATTTGACCATGGTTTCTGGAAAAGGAAAGAGGAAAACAATATTTTACAAGGCCAAGGTCCGAACTTATTAAAAAATTAGGGTTGCTTATGTGGAGGTGAGTCACACTCCCATGGAAATTAATTTAAAAAGGCAAAGTGTTGAATAAGTCTTGAGGGCTCCATTAATGCTTTGAAAAGTAAGTCAAACAAACCCAAAACCTCATTATTTTAATGATAAAACACATATTGGCTGAACATAAGGATTATGTTATTTTATTACATCACCATTGGGTCATTATGATGTCATAAAACACATTATATATTTAAATGGTATTTAATTTTTACCAAAAAATTTGACTGTCTCAGAAAATTATGAAAAATTCACCGTTGGATAATTTCGACGTCCTGATTCCAAAAATAATATTTATTTTATCTAACTAATTTTCTAAATACGTGAATTTTCACTTTTAAAATAAAAACCGACATTTATAAAAAAAATTCACGGGTTTTGACAGAAATAGCTTTCAAACCTTAATAAAAATTTTAATTGCATTCATAAAATTATAAGATCATTTATACTTAATATAAAATTAATTTAATATTAATAATAATATTTTATTAAAATATTATTTAATTCAAAAATCCTTTAATTTTATAAAATATAATTCTTAATTAAATAATAACCAAAAACACCATTTGTACTTTAAAAAACTAATTTCAATGTATCAAAAATGACTAGAAATTATATTCATTATTATATACAAAAATAATGTACATGAACATGGTGCTACTTATTTGTTACATAACCCCTTAAAAAAGCCACATAAGACCTAAGGGTAAGGTGCGCGATGGTGACAGACTCTTGGGGCGGCTCGGATAACATCGCTCGAGTGGTAATTTCAATCAACTTCCACTTTTCCAGTAGACGATCACGTTCGAGCTTGACTTGATGAAGATCAGATTGGGCTTGGTCAAGGGCAAAGCCCAAAGACGCCACCTCTTTTCCGAGCTATGACAAATGGGCTTCGTAAGGGGAAATTCTACTAGATGAGGCCATCGCTTCCTTTGTCTGAGTAGAAATGGGTTCGTTAAAGCCTTATATTTATACTACTCAGATGATCACTGCTCAACGGCTAAAAAGTAACGGTCACAAATCTTAACGTAAAACTAAAGAAGTTGACATCTTATAAAAAAATTTTTCATAAAGAAACATTTAACTGGATCAAGATGGATTTTCCATTAATGAAACTTTGGGTCGTTACATCAGCAATCTCTCAAGAACCACTCCCAACCATTTGGATTCACATACTCAAGTAAGGGTTCTTTACGTCCTCCTCATTATAAAAATTTCATTATTATATTATATCATATACTTCCAACACATAATTTGGGTATATGTCTTCCATGTCCCTATTACTGTATTTTTAATTTCCAAATTATGATAGATCCGTTTATCTATCATCAACCCATTTTATAAATTTTTATGTGGTGCTGTTATACGGGCGATCTATCACCATGATTCTCCAGGCAAAAATAATTGTGTAGTGAATACCATACCCATTTAATGTCAATGGTATTCACCTCTATCCATTTATACATGATTTATTTGGGACTTACATGTATTTATTCAACACGAATTTATCATGTAATAAAATATGATGATATATGAATCAATGTTTTATGATCTATGTGGAACACATAATCTTGAGAATGAAAAGAAAGTGATAAGTGTGCATGAAGTTATATAGTGTACCAATGCATTGGAGAATTTTTAATCTCCTTAGATGTCATGTTGGGATAGGGAGTGGACCTAATTCCTTTATGGGATTTTTTTCATTATTATTTCATAGTAGTTAACCATGACTTATGTTTATGATGCAATGTTTTATGTTATTGCAACATTTTCCATATTACCTTTATGATTATCATGTTACATCGTGCCTAAATGTTCATGTTTTTTATTCTCATTCATTGTTTCCTAATATCTAACATGTATTAATTTCACCATGTTATTCCATGTTTATTCTCTTACTGTTATTTATAGCTTAACCCATTATTATTTATATCCCCAGGTTATCCCATGTAGTTTTAAGTTTGATAGAATATTGTGATCATGTTAAGGGAGATTTTAATAGAGATAATGTACTCTCTGATTTATATTTTTATTTAATGTTCCAAATTCCATATGACACTATAATTTTTGATCATCCAGGTTCTATTAATTTTACTTTAATTTAATAAATCATGAATTAATTTGTATTATAAGAAAGGGTTGTTACCCTTCATTCAATGGAAAAGATTAGTTATTCTTAGGAAAAGGGTTAGAAAACTATAGAGAAAAAAATTGAGATACAAATACGTATAGGAAAAAAAATCAATATTTTTTTAATAATAAAGTAATCTATTTATAATGAAAATTAATCCCATTATTTTTAATACAGGTGGATGTGGTTCTATCATATATGTTCCTAGGGGTAACAACTCTGACAAGGTCTGTCAGTTTTGACTCAGTTTTACCTAGTACATGACAACGAGATTTACTTTTCACCATTTTTTGACACTCCTAGTGTATATACTTTAGTTAATTACTAATATTAGTATAAACCATTATGAAGGGAATAAAAAATTTCCATAAGAATATATATCAGAAAATAGATCATGGATAATATAGATAGAATCCTAGAAATTCATAAGTTAAGAAATTATTATAATTTATAAGTTATCATTTTAATTTCATTACATTCCCCCTTTATGTGATTAATAATTTAAAAATATTTATCCCCAATTTTTCTTTCATTTTATGAAATTTACAGATATAGGAGGAATAAGTTAAACAATCAATGTAATAGAAAATACGATGACTGCCACAAAGAGAAGTCCAACCTAATGAGAGAGGGAATAAAAAACATTGTGATGATACTATCTCAGCTGACTCAGGTTATGAATAGAAACCAAGACTAGGAGGAGTTCCCAAACCCCCTAATAAGGAACAAGTTGAAATTGAGTCCTTTATGGGACAAATGCCTTTGACTTTCAATGGATCATCTGATACCTTAATCGCATAACATTGGAAAAACTTTATTGAGAATATGTTCTCTATCCATAAATGTTTTGAAGAAGAGAAGGGTATACTGGATATTTATCTAATGGAGGTCAAATTTGATCAATGGTGTAAATTGATGAAGAATATGATATATCAAGAAGATATTGAAGAGATGGGGTGGAAGGAATTACAAAAAAAATGTTTTCGATAAATATTTTCTGCCCACACTTCGACTTAATTGAAAGGTATTTCCTTTCCCTCAAGAAAAAATATGATGAGTCTATCAGAGTGTATAAGGAACAATTCACAATACTTGAATGATATTTCTTCGAATCTATTGTTACACATTAATTCAAGGTTGGAAACCTCTTTTTTGGAATAAAACCTAGCCTAAGAAAATCCCTGGTGATTCGAGATGTTATATCTATGATAAAAATGTTTGATTTTCTCTCCAAGTAAAAATTGATATCCATGAATATCAAGGGTATATCAGGGATGAGAAGTAGAAAGTGGAGTTTAATTCTGGCAGTTTGATGGATAAATATGATGCTGTAATGAAATTTCAACATCCCACTTGTCAAAAGTGTGGGAAGTATAACCCTATAAATTAATAAAGTTGAAGGAGAAAATGATTTAGGTGTGGGAAATAAGGTCACCTATCTAGAGATTGATGACATGAATAACCCACAAATGTGATGGAGGAAAGTAAATCTCTAGTCAATCCTTAGTACATTGTTCATTTAATCAATTTCAAGGAGCCATGACATTTTTTAAACCAATCTACTAAGCTAACGGTTTTTGGAGAAAACCAAAAATTTCCAAGGAAGTAAGGGAGATATTTTTCCATCACAATTGCTGAGGTGGAACTCAAAAATGAAGTAGTGATAGGTATTGTAGTTATTAATTCAAGAATTGTGAACATAATTTTTGATTCTATATCTATATATACCTTTATATCATGAAATTTTAGTATAAATATTAAAACACCTCCATAAATAATCAAAGTAGTGTTATTAGTGAAGAAAGATAATGGGACAAGTATTTCATACCATGTATATAAATTTTCCCATGTAATAACTGAGGGATCAAAATATTTTTGTATCTTTTTATATTCCATTTGGTGGAATTTTATTCAATTAAAGGTAGGTGTTATCATTCCCTATATAGATCCCACATAATAGGAAAATCCCTTTATGTATCACTAGTTGTCCTCTGATTATGTACAAGTTTAAGGAGTATGATGAAACTTATTTATCACCAACATCACAAGAATGAAAATCATTTCAAAATGAGAATGTGTAGCTAGTTTTTATTACCGAGTCTAGTGAAAGTACCATCCTTGAGTACATGCCATTTTTGAAGGAATAAGCTGATGTTTTTCCTAATGAATTTCCTCATCTTCCTCCTAGTTTAGTGGATGAATTTTCAATCGAGAATATACCGAGGGAGTTTCCATTATCCAAGACACCATATATAATGGATATTTTGGAACTTGAGGAGGTAAAGAGAAAAATGTAGGATAATATATAAAAAGGGTTCAAATGCCTTAAGTGCTTCAAAATTGGGTGCACCAGTCCTCCTCATCTAGAATATAGAAGGATTTATGCTCCTGTAGATCGATTATAATGAACTCAGAAAGATCATGACAAAGAACAAGTATCCTTTTACATAGATTTATGACTTGTTTTATCAGTAACATAGTTTAAAATACTTATCCAATGTGTATCTTCAGTTTGGATATTATCAAGTAATAAGGAATAAGTAAGATATCCATAAAGCATCTTTTCGCACATGGTAAGAGCACTAAGAGTTAATAGTAATGCTTCTTAAACTCACAAATTATTCAACAATCTTCATGGAATTAAGAAGATATTCTTTAGATATTACCTCAACAAATTTGTGGTATTCTTTATATATGATATTCTAATATACTCAAAAATCAATGAGGAGTATAAGAAGGATATGGGCATTGTGCTAAAGACCTTACTATGGAAGAAACATTACCCCATGTTTAGAAAATGTGAGTTCTAGTTGAAGTAAGTCTCTTTAATGGGGGAATATGATCATAATAAATAGGATATTTATAGACCATTTAAAAAAAAATAAATTGAAGTATGGACTAGGATAACATATATGACAGATATCTATAGTTTTGATAGGTTATCTAGGCACTATCACTAATTTGTGAGAAATGTATCATGATTGTCAAACCCACTTATCAAAAAAGGTCATAAGGGAGTCATGTTTAATTGGAATGATGAATGTGAAGAGATAATCAAGGATTTGAGAAAGAGTATTGTCACAACACATTTACTCATATTACCCACTAGTGGAATTTTTTTTAACTATATTAAAAAATGATTCAAAGTAGTGTTTTATCTGCGTGTTAATAAAGAATAAAATGTGATAGCCTATGCTACCATGCAGTTTAATGTTCATGAAAATAACTACTCAATGAATTATCTAGTGTTTGATAAAGTGATATTCACATTGAAAATAAGGAATAATTATCTATTTGGGTAGATGTGTGAAATATATATTGATCAAAAAAACCTCATATATATATTGACACAAAAAGAGTTGAATATGCGCCAATGAATATGGTTAAAGCAGATCAAGGAATATGACTGCTCAATTCACTACCATCTCGGGAAAGAGAATAAAGTTTCAAACAATCTAAGCATAAAGTATACATATATTCTATCATTTATGAGAATTGATAAGGATATAATATTCTTATACTTGAAGAGGATGTACATGTGAATCATAAAGTAATGAACATGATCAATCCTTTAACAAATGATTTCTCAATAGCCAATTTTGGAAAGGTTAATGGATGATAAAGTAGGTGATGTAGAAATTCCAATGTAAGTGGAGTCTATGTGTAAATGGAAATCATTAGAGTTCAATCTTGTTGAAGAATGAGATATAAGATTTGGGGCACAACTATGTTTACCATCGAATCCTAAGATAATGAAGGAGCTATTGAATTATGAAAATAGTTTGAACTTATATATGAATCCTAGTGGAAAAATGATTTATCAAAATATTAGAGAACATTATTTAAGGGAAAATATAATTAAGGATATCATAGAATATACAACAGGATGTCTTGTATGTAAGAAAGTGAAGTTAGAATGAAAAAAATAAAGGGATTATGAATCCATTACCCATACCTACATAGAAATAGGTAAACATTACCATGAAATTTGTCAGTATATATCCAAATAAATAAAAATAAAACCATTATATACGTGTTTTAAGGACCATTTATAAAAACAACTCACATGTTCAGAATTAATAGTATTTCATAATGGATCAACAAGCACAAATATACATTAGATAAGTGGTAAGGCTGCATGGTTTACCACTATTGATTATATATGATAAATATCTAAGATTAACCTAGAATTTTTATAATAGATTATATCATATTATAAACATTGATGAGAATTTTATCATGTATTATCACCCCCAAAATGAAGGAAAATCTGATTGGATAATCTAGACACTCAAGGACATGTTGAGATCATGTTCAATTAACTTCAAAAGAGGATGGAACAACAAATACCTCTTATCGATTTCTATTATAGAATCTATTTAAAATAGAGAATCCAAATGGATAACTATGATTATATTTATGGGAAGTGGTGAAGAAAACATGAAATATGTGATAAAGATGTGTAACTAAAACTAATATGTCTTGAAATGGTTGAGGAAAAGGTGGAAAGGTCAACACCCTTTAACACCAAATCAAGCATAATCATAGTCGAAAAAATACCTTGGTTGAAATATTTATTGATAACTAGAGTTTTATGTTTGATAGATGGTAATCCTCATTATATATCCATATAAAAACATGATGAGATTTTGGAATAATGGAAAATCTTAGTACAAGATACATCAATCTCTTTGATATCCTTGATCACATCATAGTAGTGGCCTGCCAATATTAACTCCCATCTAACATATCTCAAGTACATGATGTATTACATGTATCCCTATTGAGAAAGTACACACCATACCCCTCAAATTAACTCAATCTAGTGGTGGTATCATTGGATATGACCTTTCTTATGAGGATCACTTAGTGAAAATCATTGATCATAGAAAAAATAACCATGGAATAATACTATTAACCTAGTAAAAGTTTTATTAAAAAACCAATTTTTTTAATAATAAATATGGGAACAGGAGGAGGTGACAAAATATATTTATTTTCATTTATTTTAATTTGGTATTATAAAATTTTTAGGGAAAATTTTATTAAGGGATTAAGATTGTAAAGTCCCGAACTATTATCAATAAAATTCCCTTTCAATTTAATTTAAATGTATGATTATGTATTATTGTTATCAAAAACAAGAAATATTTTTGGATATATCCATTAATATTTAAAGCACAGTTAAAAATCATTACCATTGATAATATATCTATTAAAAATTGAGCACATGACTCGTAAAAATTTAGCATTTTAACAAATCATTTTGAAAATGAAAAAGGAAGTGATTACATAAAACACTAGGATCGTACCCAAAGAAGCCCATTTATTAGAGCTTCTAAGGGAGATTGTATCATTTTTATTTTACCTTGAGAAATCCCAAGATGAGTTCCAAAAACTTATGCATGAACAAATACTATTATGGGAGAAGTTAAATCTAATCTAGATCATGGCCCAATCCTTGATCGCCGAACCACCCCATGGAAGTCTCACAAACACGAACCGTACCTTTGTGGTGTTTTATAGAGTATTAAAGGTACATGTGTCAAGGACCTAGACTTATGTGAATTATCATGATTTTTTATAGATTTATGAATATATTTTCATCATGTTGTGGTTACTTTATAAATGATTTTACTTTAGATACAATAAAATTCAAAATGTATTTTTCGGTTGTATTCAAATTAAATTAAAGAATATATTTTCATAACATAATGGATTTGTGAAATAAATAATATTTTAATAAAAAATATTGTTATATAATTTTTATTAAATATAAATTATAATAAAATATTTATTAAGTCATATGTAATATAAATAATGGTTCAAAAACTGTGATTATCAAAAAAACCAAACATTTCTCAATAAATTTTGATTTTATTTTAAGTATGAAAAATAATATATTTTGAAAATTATTTATGTTAAATGAATACCATTTTTGGAATAATACCATCAAAATTATCCAATGCTGAATTTTTAATAATTTTTCAAGAAAACTGAATTCTCAGGTAAAAATTAAATATTGTATGAATATATTGTTTTTATTATGAACTCATAATTACCAAAAAGTGTTTTAATAATACTATAAAATATATCCAAGTAATAATAAATGTTTTAACTTTAAAATTATTCTATTTTATGTTTATTTATTAATTTTATAAATACATTGTTATTCATACAAAACCATTAATATATTTTCTATTTTTAAAGTAATTTCATTAAGAGTATGACTCAACTCTACATAAGAAAGGGAATTATTTTATTAATATCATCCCTTGAAATTATAAAATAATGAGAACTACTCCCATTATATAGAAACCATGTTCAAAACCATGATATGTTTTTCAGTTTTTGTTATTTTATTTTATTGAGTATAGAACCTATGTTTGAGAAATATTAATGAACTCCCCACTCATTTCCTAAATAAACCAACACAAGCTCCCATTTTTGTTCTATAAAAATTATTGTATCATACCATTAGTCTTCCATACCTTATCTATTGTCCTCCCTAGGTGCCTCTAAGAACTCAGGATTCCCCTCCCAAGAATTTGGAGTCACATAATCATGTAAGTTGTCTTTTCTTTCTCATATTTATTAAAATTTCTTTATTATCTTATGCTTACTATTTCCAATACCCAATGTTTTGGAAATTTATTTCCATGTAACTATTACTATCCATTTTATTTCAATATTATTAGATACCCATTTCCCTCCCATCCCACCATTTTCTATATTCTCAAGTGATGTCGTTATGCAGCCAAAGTTTCACCCCAATTTTCCATTCCAAAACCACTGTGTAGTGAATACCATACCAATTTTCAATCAATTGTATTTTAATTTATAGACATATATTTATTTTACGTGGGAATTTCATGTATTAATTCCATAATAATTTATTTTTTAATAAAATATGATGATATATTAATCTATGTTGTATGATCTATGTGGCACACTTAAGCATAAAAATGAAATAAAAGTGATGGGAATGCCTGAATGTATAATATGCTTCAATTAATTTGGTAGTGTTTAGTTTCAAAAGATTTCATATTGGGAAATAGAGTGAACATAATTGTTTAATGGGAATTCTTTTATCATTATGTATTGGTATTAATCCTTGACCTATGTTTATGATGTAGTGTTTTTAGTTGTTTCAACATCTTCCATGTTTCCTTTATGATTATCATGCTATAACATTCCTCATTGTTCATATTTATTATTATCAATACTTTTTTAATATTGTCTAATATGTATTAATTTCATCATTTTATTTCATGTTTAATAACATACATTACTTTATAACTCACCCCTTCTTATGTTTTCCCCAAGTTATCCCATACATTGTTTTGTTCGATTGAACATTATGGTAATGTTAAATAATTTTTCAATAAATATGATACAAATTTTGATTGAGAATGTTATTTAATGTACCTAATTACCTAATCCAATATTATTATCGATTTTTTGGGTCGTATTATGTGTAATTTTAAATAATAAATCATGAATTTAGGTGTATTAAAGGGTAGGGTTGTTAAAATCTTTTTCCTTTTTAGAGAACTCATAAAATTAATTAAATAGAGATTTTTATGATATTTAACTAGAATATAGGTTTTAGATTCCTAATTTTATCCAAATATAATTATATAAGTTGGAAATTGTTCTCCCGAGTTATGCGTTATTTACTGAAGGTTTTTCAATTCTATTCGATTATTTATCTTCTAATTTTGAATGAATTTTCCCTCAAAAATGGTAGATTTGGAACTTGGATGAGTTTAAAGAAATAAATCTCACCAACCAATGGAACCTAACAAATAATTTCACAATTTGGGATAGTTTTCAAAAGGTAATGATTCAAATACTAATGTGATAAAAAACTATTAAAATCATAGAAATAAATAAATTTAAGTTTTTTTTCTAAAAATCATTAAAATTAAAAAAATAAGATGAAATTTTACTAACAAATATAATTGGTGGTGAAATATTCACTAAAATACTCATATAAAATAATGTAATTGTTTTCTCTATCAATTCACATAATAATGAACCTTTTAATCTTATAAAGGTTACTATTAATGATAAATTTTAGTGAAAAAATAAAAATTCATTTCAATGAAATTCACAATTCATAATATCATGGAACAAAATTTATCATGCCTCTTAAATATATTTAATTAAAAATTACTATTTTTTTTCTTTATTTAATATCCATTTTATTTATTCCTACATTTATTGGGATCCCTACCTCACATATTTTTCTCTCATCACAATTATTTGATTTAAAATTAAGTTATCCTTGTCCAAAAAAAATGAAATGGTCACCATAAGAATGATAAATTTATAAATATCAACTAAATAGAGATAGAGTCATATATCCATCATGAAAACATTGAATAGCTGATTATTGGGTTTTATATTTTGGAGTTATCAAATGTAAATAATTATGTGGTAGATGAAGATGTAATTTCTATTTGGTGAGGTAAGAATTCGTGATTTTAGTTTCCACTCAGGCATGCTATTATCCAATTTATTATTATCATTAAATCTCCTCTAAGATAACTTCAAAATTTACTTCATGGATATCCTCACCTTCTCAAATTTATAAATAATGTTTACAGTCAACTTCCTTTAACGTATATGATTTTTTTAACATCCAATAAGGGGGACAAGTATTTTACACATTAGTGTTCTAAAAGGAATAGATGTAAATATCATAATTTTTTCTCCAAATAAGGATTTTTATCCACACAACACATCCCAATATGGTATATAAACTCAAAAAAATCCCCCTCATGTAATATTTTCATAATTCATGGAATAATTCCAGAGTGGGTTGGATAGGGAATCTAGATTTTAATAAGGATGTCTTAGTAGTAGTTAATGGATTTAAAGGGATCATAAGGATCAAATTTGAAATATAGGATGAATAAATATAGTTTAATTTTTTTAAAGGGGGTTTCAATCGAAGATAAAAAAATATGAATCATTTGTATCATTTTGAAAACACTTTCTTTAAATCTCATAGGTTTTTAGAAACAAATTAGATTTTTTTAGTTAAAAAAATGAATTATTTGGTTTCCCCAAGAAGTGGGGTTATTATTAATGAGTTTTAAAAAAATGTTAAGACTCCTAAAAAATGATTCTTTCAATGATTGACGACATTCATGGATTGGAGTTTAGAATTCAGTGGCCTTTTATTAAATTTCCAATATTTAAATATGAAATACAATACATTTCAGCATTAATTAATGTTCATTTCAATGAATTAAGTTGGTTATTTTCATTTAACATTATTTAAAATTCAAAAATGTAATTAATTTAGAGTTCAAAAGTTTCCTATAAAATCAAAATTAGAAATAAAATAGAAAAAATAAAATGAAAACTAAAAAAATATAAAAAAATGCACAAAATCATAACGTAAAAAATTATTATCATCCCATAACAATTTATTTTTAAAACATTATCATTGTAATATAGTTTATATTGATAAATTATAATCAATAAGACAAGACATAAAAAAACAAGTGGATATGAAAGAGTTAACCGTGTTTATTTTAATATAATAATCCTTGATAAAGTATCTAATTTACTATAAATGAATTCATAATTAAGGAAAAAAAACATAACATAAAAATTATATAGTAAATAATGAAAATTTGAATGATTAAGGAATAGATCCTTTCTTTGAGGACAATGGTAGGTATGGGGTTTTTTAATTCATTCAACTAGTAATTAAAATGGGTTATCCCCATCTAAAGGTGGGTGTGGTTTCATTCAAATGAAACACCAAAATGAAACTTATCTAGTCTTTGTCAACTCACACAACTTTTAGAAAATACTAGATGAAATATTTATTTAGGTTAACTTTTATAAATTTATTATTACTAAGATACAATAAAAGAGGAAAAAATGAAAATACAACCTCCAAAGAATTGATCCACATAAATGAATTCTATTGGCTATTGATATTTAATTCTAGGTTGTGGTTTACCTTGAATTTTTTCTTGAAAAATTATTTCTTCTTTGTAAAATATCTTATTACTACCATCCTAACGTGTACTAGTGTACTCATCAATGGGGCAAACCATTATTTCTTCAATTTTAGAATTCAATTCCTATTTATCAGAAATATAAGTCTATTAAAAATTAGTTGGGATACATTATTCAAATTGTGAAATAAAAAAAAATTTATTATCAAAATAATAATACAAAAATTGATAAATTTTTTATTGTTCCCTCTATTTCCTCCTTAGATCAATATTTTTTTTGGAGTGGATGACAGTTGTATGAAAAGTATGAAACTTCTCATGTTTCTATAAATAATATTAAAAAATTAATGTGTAAAGGTCCTCCTATTATTTTTCCAAATACTAATACAAAGGATTTGGTTTTTCAACTTCAAAATTATGCATTTCACATAGAATTTTATTTTCAGCAAAGTCATCCTAATAATTTTCCTAATATTTTTTATTTTTAATATTCAAATTAATATTATTAACATGGTTAGTTATCTCCTTCAAATCTAAATTGGAAATGTAAATGTCCAATTCATATGAAATCATCCAAAAATTGTTCTTTAATATCCAACTGTGAGTGATTATATTTTCCTTTTCTTGGGTATTCTTTTTAGATTTATATCATTAAATTTTGTTAAAGTATTGGTATGAATTTAAATATGTTGTATTACTTTGTGAATAATGAAATAATTTTGTTGAAGAGACAAATTATTTTGTTTTATCATGGAATTTTTCTATTGAATTTATATTTTAAAAATTAATCCTTACTATATTCCTCAAACTATTAAATATCCATCAAAGCATTGGAGTTCTCAAAGGGATAATACATTTAAAAAAAATATGATTTAGTGGATAACATCCTAAAAAATAAAACTAAAATATAAAAAAAACATATTAAACCTAACTAAAAATGGTTCCATATGATAAAATAGTTTTTTACAAAACACCAATAAATTTTTTCCCCTATAAAATTTTGTGAAGTGGTTCCCATGGGGTTGTCTCATGAATAGGTTACTGGATAATTTATCCAAGAGACACTATTTTAATTTGTATTTGTTAAATTAAAACTAATAGTATTGATTTTAAAGGATATTAAAAAATATAAATAAAAAACTAGATTATGATTATAAATTGATTCTATATATTAGAAATCAAAATCTAGATGGATTAAAAAAGGTAAATTAAAGATAGAAGTAATGGATAAGAATTGATCCTCAGACACAACCTTCATCATTTACTACAAAATGTTTTCTAATTGAAGTAAACATTTTATACTTCAAGAACTTAGTGTATACATCAAAATTTCCTATAAACCATATTAATACCTAAAATATGGGAATTTATCCACTTATTAATGTGATTTTGTTTCCTATAAAACATTAAGAAACAAAAAAAAAAATAACATGTTATGATCAATTAGGAGACCCCACCCAAAAAAGTTTAAATAAAAATAAAATTATTTTATTGTTATAAGCTGGTAAAAAATCTATAAAAAGATAAAAAAGTTTAAAAGAATGAAAGAGACCACCTTTACACAGGAAAATATTTTTTAAAATAATTTAAAAGAAAAAGTGATTATAATCAAAAGAAAAACTCAAAAAGGGAATCCCTTCAGATCTTAACCTACAACTTCCACTTGGAGTATAGCCCAATATGGGTAGATTTTCTCCATTATAACTACTCTTCTCTATAAAATCCTATATTTCTATCAAAATTCATATTTCTGACAATATTCCTTAAATAAAAGTAGAGATAAAAATCTATAATGAAGCGGGGAGGAAATATATAGTCTAGTTTGTATTTTTCGAAATATGAAATGATTTCATCCTTTATGGTGTCTGAATCTTGATAATTTAATGTGTTTTAAATTAAAATTTTAATTTAAGTTTTCATTAAATTTACAATATGTTTTTATATACATTAAAATTGTGAATACTAATTTTGCTATTGTTATTATGCTCCAATATTGATTCCTAATATTAGGTTTTACCCATATATAAGGTTTTACTTACCTTAATGTATGTTTGGGTACCCATACTACCTTTACATAGGTTTGGTTACCAATCAGTTGGATTCACTTATCATTACATAGTATTTTGGTTAGCCTATAAAATGAACCTTACTCATGCAGTTACCCTTACTTGAGTGCCCTTACATAGGGTTTACCCATAATCATGGTTAGTACCTTCAAATATGTTCCTTTATACTATTATAGCCTTTATTTTGGTACCCTTACATGAATGGGTATAGTTAAAAATTAACCATTATGGTGTGTGGTATTCTTATATGGGAACCCATATGAATTGGGATTGAAATTTACATAATCATGGTATACATTTTTGGGCTGGTCTCTTAACCATTACATAGACCTTTTCATGATCATTACCCTTATGGGTTTACATTTAGGTAGATGATACCTATACACAATTACCATCATGTATTAGTGGAAATTTCTTGTTACCTTTATGAAGTAGGGTTATTAATCTTATGCCACAACAAATTTTCCCTTAAATAAGTTTAACTACACATGGGTGTCACCTAACACTTACATAGCCCTTCGTATTATTTCACAGGGGTTTTTACTTTATAGGGATTTATGGAATGAATTAATTCATGGGGAAGTTATACTATCATCAATTATTGTTATAGGATATTTTATCCATCGATGGAGTCATTATTTGATGTTATATTGATTATCTCTTAATGGGTTTTATCTAGTTCCCATAATGGAAAATCCCTTGTAGTTCATCATTATGTTCTTCAAAGAAGAATATTTTTTTTGGACTAGCATAATACTCCTGATATATGGTTTCACTATTTTTGGTGGGGAACATCGATATTATTTCCTAAATAAGAGTTTTGGAATCCTATTTCTGATCTTGATTCCATGGAGATAGTACCAATGAGTTTCATAAGAAAAATTATTCAAAGATCCATTAAACAAATCATCATGACTAATGGAGACTAAGCCTACCTAGTGTTGAAATTATTTTTTATTTTATATAATTCATCTTAGATTGTACTTTTACATTTTTTTGATCATAAAAAACTCATATCTATGTGGGTTTTTCTCTTTCAATTCATGAAGGACCCAATGGGACTAATGCATCTTAAATCCCATGTCAATTATTTGGTCCTTAATTATTCTTTCTTTTTTTGAGTTACATCTATTTTTTTTCAAATTCATTTTAATAATATTCATATTTTGGTTTCTTTTTTTATTCCTCGGTCCTTTTAAATCATCAAAGTTTATTTAAATTTGTAAAAAAAGTTATAACCTCAATAGATATATTCCAGTTTGACGACATAATTGAATAAGTGTATTAAACCATTAATATATGTTTTTTCTTAGTGGAGTACTCTTCATGTTTTCCCTAATAAAGTGGTACCAAAGACTTTAGTTAAGCATGATTTTTACTAACTATGAAATCAAAAAACATTATGGTGATAATGAATTTAATTTAGGTCTAATTAATATGTGTGATCTTTTAGTTCAATAGATTACCATATATTCCTAGGACAACCCAATAAAACTAAATTTACCCCTTAATGCTGATTTCTAGACCTCAACCGCATTCATGAGGTCACTATTGAATTTTTTGTTACGGACTGTAGTTTTTACCTTTTTTCATTATGTGAGAAGGTCCTACCAAAATTTTACATTGAATACACTAATTCTGGTATGTAGCTCAAACTAGAGAAATAATATCTGACAACATCAAATGCTGGGAGGATTTATAGGAAACATCACATAATTATTTTTAAAATCATTTTATTGTTTCTATTATGTCCCATTTGTATGTTTTTAATAAAATCATTATTGATTTAGCCAATACTAATGTAATTATTGATGATGAAAATCAATCTATAATTCTATTAATTTCACTTGATAATTCTTTAAACACATTGTTAGAAAATAAAATTTATATTCATAAATCTATTACCCTTGAATAGGTTCAATATGGTCTATTTTCTATGAAGTTTCATCATAAACCCAAAATAATAGGGGAGCCGAAGAGTGTATTTACTAGAGGGATTCCATGATATAAGGGTAAAAATAAATAAAATGTAAGGAAACATGCATGAACAATAACCAAACCAAATAAATGTTAAATTCTAGTGATAGAAAGGTTTTGTGTTACATTTATGCTAATACTGAGAACATTAGACCTGAGTGTAGAAAAAAAACCTAATGTTGCTGAAACAATTGAATATTCCTTTTCAGTGGATTCTGGTTATGATACTATTGATGTTTTAAATGACTCAATACATGAACTAATAGATGGGTTGGTTTTATATTCATGAATCTCTTTGCACAAGTTCCCTTCTAGAGCATCTTACATTGAGTTATATGAGAAAGTAAAGGGAGATTTAATAATAGGAAATAACTGGAATTTTAAGGTTCTTAGAAGAGGTTATGTTCTTATATAAGTATATGGAAACTCAATCATCACCATCATAAATGTCTCTTGGGTCCCTAACCTTCATATCAACCTATTTTACATTGGTGATCTAGAACATATAGTATATGTATCTTGTTTTGAGTTCAGATTAATTAAGATCCCCAAGGGATCTATGACTATCATAAAATAATCCCAAGTGATGGTATTTATGTTTATAATATGTAGACCAATTAAAATGTGTTAGGTAGTGTGTATATGAGAAATACTAATAATAATTTGTTATGGTATAGAATATTGGGTAATTCTGGCTCTAAGGACATAGAGTAATTGAGTAAACGAGGGGTGTAAAAAAATGTTACACTATGCTATCTCCCATTTAAGGAAAATTTAATTTTTGTTATGTCAAACAGGGTCAGTTTTATTAGGTATATTTTATGGATATTGAACAATTAGTGTATATACATTTTGATTTATTAGGGATTTCCAAAACCATATCCTATGGTAAAAATAATTATTTGGTTATTTAGATTGTTAAATATTCTAGAAAAGTGATAATTTTCATCCTAAAAAACAAATATGCTGATTTTGAATATTTTAAAACTAGGAATACCTTTATTGAAAACTAGGTTGTGAATAAGATTAATGTCATGAGAATAGATAATGTTTTAGAGTACCTATCTACTAATTTTATCAGATTAAATCAAACCATGGTTATAAAATGAAATTTTTTCAGGAAATAACCTAATAGAATGGGATTTCTATGTTCATGAATAGTTACATTATTGAGCAATTCTGAGGCTTTATCAAATACTCAATGCTACCCAAATCCTTCTGAAAAAAAGCTTCATATGATAATTTCTGCCTAATTAATTGGTTTCCATCTATTTCTAATAAAATTTCCCCCTAAATGAACTATGGTATGGTAAAACACCTTCTTACTACTATATATAATTGTTTCAGTGTACAGTTTATGCCCACATTAAAACTAGTAAGTTAGAACCGTGAACTCCTATGTGTATTTTTTTTGGTATACCCCAATAGTGTCAAATGATTAAAATTAGTGGTTAACAAACCAAGATACCAAATGTTTATAATCATGATGGATACAGTATTTCATGAGTCTAGCTCCATTAAATCCAAATCTGTACCACATGATAGTTAATGAATAATACATAATGAGTATGTTTATCCTTATTCATAAACTTAGTTTAATTCAGCCAATGATCCACTACATGTGATCCTAAATGGAAAGTATCTAATGAGTATATTTCTGATTTAGATTATAATTATGTTCCTTCCAATGCTATTAAGGATTACTAGTTTACTCAAGATAGTTCTAGGTGGTTTATTATGCATTCTATTTGGATAATTCAGTCTTATATGAGTTATTTTTAATTTAATTTTTTTAATATCTTATTTTCAATTTTCCACAAACCTATAAAAAATCATTGAAAACTATAGGTTCAAAATAATGGATCTTTTTCACGAATTAAGTGATTAAATAATTGAGTAAAAATCATACATGGTCTACTATAAATTAACCTCTTAGTGTTACAATCATTGGGTGTAAATTGATTCATGTGAAAAAATAAGACAACAGTGATGACAAAAAAATAAAATATAAGGTCGGGTTAGTGGGAAATGGTTACCTTCCAATTTTGGGAATTTATTATATTCATATTTTATCCCCATTTTTAATCGTTCTTGTATTCGACTACTTCATCCTTTTCTTTATTTTTAAGATTTAATATAGAAAAATTAGAGGTGAAACCTATATTATTACATGGATACATTACTGAGAAATTCTACATGAGACCTCATGATGGTTATCAAAATGAATTTAAACCAAACCAATTTTTCTTTTCAATATGTCCTTGTATCATTTAGAGTAGGCCTCTATAAAATTATATAGGAAATTTTGAATCTTTTTTAATTGATATAAAATTTAATATGATTCAACATGATGAAAGTATTTTTCATTAAATGTGTTAAAAATAACATGCCTTACCTACTACTTTATATAAATGTTATTTTAGTTAGATAAAATAATATGAATCTTGTTAATTATATTAAGTCTTAATGGAAAAATATTTTTTTGATGAGTTATTTTAAAGATGAAAAAAATATTATTCATGGAAATTATAAGGGGTAGATTTAATAAACTATTTTATTTTTCACCAAGTTCTTATATCATAAAAAATACCAGAGGTACATTCAAGAGAAATTTAATCTGTTTAATGTTCCTTTCCACCAATACATTAAAGTGCATTTGAATCAATCCCCTAAT
The DNA here is from genome assembly GCA_963277665.1 of Viscum album. Classification (NCBI taxonomy): domain Eukaryota; kingdom Viridiplantae; phylum Streptophyta; class Magnoliopsida; order Santalales; family Viscaceae; genus Viscum; species Viscum album. Next base: position 911,561,736 of record OY728164.1, on the reverse strand, counting down.
AATAATATAGGTCTTAAGTATATGACTGAAATGTTTTATGCCACATCCTAATGTACTATACGATTTTCAGTAGGACCAACATAGATTTTTATATTTTCACTCTATACAAATTCATGTCAAATCCGAGGAAACCTTAATGGGATTCCCAAAAATTATTACTTAGATATGTTTTATATAATATTAATATGTATTTTTATTTTGGTAGAAATGTAAAAAATGATTAACTAATTGTTGGATATGTAGATATTGAATATATAGGTTATGTAGATGCCAAAAAGTCACTCTCTAGATATGTCTTCACTGCTTGTGGCGGACCCATATCCATGAAATGAAATATGTATTCTATGTTTTCACTTTAAAACATAGATTTTGAATATATTAAATTGACTGAGGCTATCAAGAGGCTTTATAGATGAAGGGTTTTGTTTCTCATCAATATTTACATAATCTTATTATCTCTATTTATTATAATGGTTATCTGGTTATTTTATTTATCTAAAAAATTATTTTTTAGGGTAAATCCAAACACATAGACAATAGTTCACATTTTATTAGTGATGAAATTGAATTTTGAACCCTATGTGTGACAATGATACATTTTTTTATAACCTAGCTGATATATCAACTAAAACTATGGTTTTATCAAAATTTATGTTTTGTTTAGATAAAATAAATTTGTTTTTAATTTAATGATCATAGGAATAATAAAATTTCACATTTCAATTTTTTTTGGAGATTTATGAATTTATGGTTTTTAAAAAATTATTCATCATTATGAATTATTTCTTCCATTTATACTTTCATTCTATATGCATTAAAAATGTTAATTTTAGTTTTCCTTTTGTTATTATTATCATTCTTGTATTCTTAATAATATGGGTTTCCTTACCATTATACAGGTTTGGGTACCCTTATGTGGGAGTACCTCACATTTACATAGGGTTTCAAATACCCTTGTGTGAGGAACCATATGTTTGGGGTTACCCTTAGGTTTATGTGGGGTTCATCGTTGCATGTATACAATTACACAAGTTGGTACCTTCATGTAAGTATCCTTTTATGGGTTTGAACTTTACATAGGTACCCTTATGAGAAGGGGCACCCTTACATGTGTACCCTTACTTAGGGTGTTTCTCTTATGTGGGTACCCTTACGCATCAAGCATGACCATGACTTAACCATGGTATACCTTAACATGTTGTTGTCTTGATCATTAAGAATGATATTTTTTAATGCTTCTATTATGTGTTTATGTTTACATTGGAATTACCTATAGAAAGTAACCTTTGAGTGTTTGGGGAACTATCTTGGTAACTATATGTTGTGGGTTTATTACCATTAAGACACAATGGCTTAATCCTTATACTAGTTTACAATCACATGGTGGTTGCTTAACCCTTATTATTCTATTTATATTATTATGTGGTCTATTATTTTCTATAGGGACTTTTGGAAAACATCAATCATGGGTAAATTAGAATTTATAGAGTGATTATTAGAGGATATGAAACCCTTATACAACCTAAATCATTGCACTCAATTAATTATCTATGATCTTTTTTTCTTCTAAAATTCACATTTTTCCAAATCCATCAAGGTTCATTATATATTTCTTCGAATAATATAAATTTTTTTTATATTGAATTCATATGCTATATTTGTACTTTATTCGTTTTTAGTTTATATCATTAGTGATCCTCTATAGAGAATAGGTGTAGCTTCCTATTATAAAATTAGAATCCATCAAGAAAGTACCAAGGAGTTTCAGAAAAAGTAGTCTTCAAATATTAGTGTGATAATTGACCTAGATTTCCGGATTGTAATCCTATAATACACTATTTGTTCTATTAAGTATCATTTATTCATAATGTACATTACTTGTATCTATATTTTATTTTAGAAAAATGTGTGTGGGTGGGTGGTGTTATTTATGTACATGTGGGATCCAAAAGGAATAAATCATGTTAAATCATGTGTTTATTTTTTGTTCCTTCTTCCTACATCCATTATTCAACCCAAATATTCTTTATTTGAATTCATTTGAATATTATTCAAGTGATTTTTTCTATTTGAATATGACATTTCTCTTAAATAATCACAATTTCATTTCCTTTCTAATTAAAATTATTAAAACTGTAAATAATATTTTTTATATGAATTCAATGATGTAATTGAATAATTTCATTCCACCTTTGATCATGGATATTTATTTGGGGAATATGTTTCTCATTATCCCCACTAAATCATTATGAGGACCCTTCTTGAAATTCTTTATATTCTTCATAACTCTTCACCCCAAAAATTTTAGATCTACTAGACACGTGGTGAAAATGTTATTCTATAATTGATAAAGTGATATTTTTCTAGATGAATAGTCTCTTAATATTCCTCAATAATGGGAAATTTATTAGATAATTTAAAGAGAATGATATTGAATAAGAATTAAATATTTATAGTCTTCTTCCTTATTGATCTAGATTCACCTCTTATGGAAATTTCGGTCACAAGTTATTCCTTATTTCCAAAAGTTAGGTCAATTTTGTTTTATCATTGATCTTCCAATTTTTAATGATTTTTTGTGACACAAAATATCCATTTTTGGTCATGAGTTATTCCTTTTTTTGTGACAAAAAATATCCATTTCCAATTTTGGTTTATATAAAACGAAAAAGCGATGGGAATAAACTAATTGAAATAGACATAAAAAATTTGAATATTAGCACCATCACAAATACTTTCAAAGAATTCAATATTCTATTCAAGCTAAGCATATCATATCATTAAAACACATAACGCTTACTTATGATCATCGGTTTGGGGAAACTCAGAGGAATACATTGAAGGGATATTATCATTTCACAATTCATATAAAATAAAATTATAACACACATGAATGAATGATATTTGGATATTTGAATTATTATAAAAGCATCATACATTTACCACTATGACAACCAAAATATCATGTGTTTCACACCCATCGAAACTTATAACACTTTTTTTGTTTCTTGGATAATGTTTTCGTAAATAGATATACTGAATTTTTCTATATTTTCACCAAACTTATATTTAAATAACTGTTATCAACAATATCTAGTATGAGTTGGTATTTTTTGATGAATGTGTTTTTTTCTTTGATGGGACCAGTGCTCCTTATCCTAAGAAACAAAACCATTAATTTCAAAATATTTTGTGATTTTTCTCTTAATTCTAGAAATATATCCATGTTAAAAAATTAACATCTTCATCCTAGAATTTTCCATTATTGCATCTGAAGTGGCTATGTATTCTATAATTGTTGTCGTGTTTGATATGGTGGATTATTTATAACCCTTATTATTAATTTCTCTAAAATTTAGGAAAAATGTTAATCCCAATCAGAATTTGATATAATCTCTTTTGGATTGTAAACTAGAATCTATATAACCCTTTACATTGATCTCTTCCTTTACTGTAGTGACCAAGAACATATAATGAGTCCTTCTCTTTCAAGGATATTTTTAACAATAATATAGTGACTCTAACAAGGATTGGATTGGTATATACTTTTTATTCTCAAAGAATAAGAGACATAAATTTGAGTTCTAAAAATGGAATACCAGATATATAATATGGTGTATGATTAATGAATACTGTCCATCCTTTGTTACTCTTTTGAGGAATCATGAATCTTCCTAAGATTCATGCCATGAACTACTAGAAAAGAAACATTATTAGTGTTATCCATGTTAAATTGATTTAAGAACTTACTAATATATGTGTTCAGACATTGTCCATTAAACTTCATTAATCAATCTATATATATTCTCATATTGAATATGTATGATGCTTCACCCATGTCATTTAGTGAGAAACATTAACCCTAAAACCCCTTTAAAGATTGAAGTTACAGGATTCCATTTCCAATAACCTGTATGATATCAAAAAAAATATTATAAATTCTACTATAATTCTACTAAGACTCTTATATACATAGGAATCATCTAATTTCTTAATGAAAATAAATTCTTTTATTGCATTATCAAACCAGATATTCCAACTCTAAGAATCTTACTTTAGTCTATAAATAGATTGTTGTAATTTCAAAACCTTATCATTCTCATTTGGAACATCAACACCATCATGTTGTATTATATACACGACCTCAACTAAATCCAATCATGGAATTAGGTTTTCAAATAAATAATAAATATATAATAATCATTATTAGATGTTATTTATAAAAAAATTGAAAGGAACTTTATCATCTCACCAGTTGAAAAGGTTTCATCATAGTTAATTCCATGAATATTTTTAACACTTTTCCAATAGAAAGGATTTATAACTAAAAAATATATCATCTATTTTATTATTTATGAATAAAACACACTTTCAAATTGTGGGTATTACCCTTGAGTTGCATCCACCAATTTGAAAACATGGTTAGTGTGCGTGGAGTCCATCTCAGATTAAATGGATATTAACCATTTCTTATAATTAGATTTATTAAAGGCCTCTTGGTAATTAGTAAGTTAATATTGTATCAATGTTACCTCATTATATTTAGGGATGATAAATCCATATCTATTGGGTACCAAAGAAATCATACTAAACCTTTTAGGTTCTTATGTAACTTTACTTGATTCTTCTTCCACAACCCTTTTCAAAAATTGGTCAAAATCCATCTCAGAAACACTTCTAGTTTATTGGTTTTGAACATAACTATATTACCATTTACTCTCACTGAATCCACTAATTATATGTTTATTCTAAACAAAAATATAATATTGTCCATTGACTCTTTATGTTTAGTAGGGTGGTTGGAATAATATCTCTTTCTTTCCTTGGGATAACCAATAAATATATTTTTTAAAATTATATTCATGTTCTGTAGAATCAATTCATTAATAAAAAGCTTTACAACCCTAAATAATCATAAAATACATTATGGGATGTTTTATACTTTCTATCCCATGTGGTGTATTTATGAATACTTTATATGTATCTTGTTTAAGTATTTATGTGGCATTCTCTAGGGAATAACCAAAAAAAGAGATAAAAAGGTAACATGAAATCAGCAATGATTGTAACATGTATAAAAACATATGATTCATCATTTTAGATACTCTGTTATATTATGTTTTTTTGGGATAAGTGATATTTGAAGAAATTCCACAATCATTCATAATATTTATGAATTCTTGTATCAATTATTCACCATCATGATCTAATTAGAGGATATTAATACTTGTTCCCAGTTGATATAGTACATTTTTGAAACTATTTATCCTTTTAGAAAGCTTAATACATGTGTTTCATCAGAAAAAAGATTGATATAGACTAAAATAATTATTAAAAGTAACAAGGTACTTGAAACCATCATTTTCCAGCATACTCATTGGTTCAAAATCATTACTATATATGAGATCCAATACTCCCCTAGACCCCACCTTTTCTCCCAAAATGTGAAATTTTCATTTTCCACAAATAATAAGATTCACAACTATGAAAAAAATTCATAATTGAATTAATGAAGCAATACAAATCTATATATTCATTAGACATATTTATCATTTATTTGTCCAAGGTGACAATAAAAAGTACATGTAGGATTTGAATCAACTGTGACCTTCTAATTATAAATATTATAAATAGGATTATCTATATCTAGATTTTAAAAGCCATTAATTATATTACTAATTCAATAAAACACTTTAACCATATATATAAGAAACCTCTATTCATTAATAATGAATTAAAATACCATCATTATTAAATAATATACAATAATAAAATTCTTTCTTATTGTGGGAAAATAATAAATTTTTTTCAGTTCTAGGAGGATTCTACATGGTAAAATGAAATCATAAGTGGTGACCTCTTGTAAAATTTCATTTCTCACTTACCAACACAATCATTTACTTCACCCTTTATCAATTCCACTCAATCATTTTGTTATTTTTTATCAACAAAAATGTGTGATTCACACCCAACATCTAATAACCATGATATAGATTTTGAGAAATTGAATTATAAAACATTCATATTTGGGTACTTTGAGCATTTATCCTTGAGAAAACATCTCATTCCTAGATACCAATATTTGAAAATATTTTAGGTAATACCTTTTAATGATCTCAACATGATTAGGGTAATTTATTCCCTTATCTATATCAAAGATATGTCATTAAGTGAGTATAATGTATTATACCATTTTACTAATGTGTTTAAATGAAATTTATCACATGAAAAATGTTAACCCTGTATATTATATCCATTTAGTGAGCTAAGATCCACAATTCACTATGTATTGAGTCAAAGTGGGTGTTAATCTCACCACATAGTTTTTTGGTAGGGTATAATCCCAATCACAATAGTTTTGGATATTTTATTTTTTTGTAGATAACATTTTATTGAAGTCCATCATATGGATTCAGTCAAATATATTCTGATGTTATCCCAAGTTTTAGGACTTCCCTTTAAGTGTAACCCAAGGAAAACAAAAATATATATAACTATGGACAATCTAGGGGTACCCATCATTGGAATGGAACTACACGAAAATACAATCTAGAGTCATTTATTAGTTTTATTCCTTACATAAGAAAATCCAGATGCACTCAGCTTTATCATGAAACTACCCAGTTGGATGATCAAGATCTTGAATAGTGTTTCTCTAAAATGAATCTCACAATTAGTATTTTAAGTAACTTCATATTAATGTATTAAAATTTGTTCATGTTTTATTTCCACTTTTTAATACATGATTCTAATAATTTAGTTTTGGATATCCCTATTCCTGCAACCAAATTAATATGTTCACACAATATTAATGTGTAAATATTTGTACAACCCACATGTCTATGTTAGTAACCCAATAAAAGAAGTCAATTATATTCATAAATATTAAAATAAATCACCTATATAAGATACATGAATGCTTCACGTAAACGAATAGAGTTATATGATACTAGAAAACATCACAGTAGTAAACCTAGAGAAAAAATAGAAAACCCCATTCACATTCCTTTCCATGGAAAGCCTCTAAGAAAGAAGGGGGTATGACCTAAAGTCTTACCCAGGGAGACATTATTAAAGATATAATTCTATTCAAGAAAAATATAAAACCTAATATTCAAAAACTATTTCCAATACCTATTCTCAAAATCATAACTAAAATTAAAAATTTAGGTCAAGGTAGATGAATTCTAAATTTTATGATATTAAACCAATATTAATATGAAATAATCTATCATAGAAGAAATTTATCTTATAAATATGAATGCACAATATTTATTTTTCATAAAAAAATTTCATATTAGTAATATTAGGTAAATTTAATAAATATATAAAAAAATTATTTATTCTCCAAAACATGATTATTTAATGAACTATTAATAAATAAATTCTAATTATATATATACTAAATTTTAGAGAGATTATATATTTGTTATATTAAATTCAATATGAACCCCTTTATATTATATATTAAACAATATTTATATGATATTTCATGAATTATAAAAATTTTAGAATTCAAGATATATTATATAAAATTTTATAAAATCTAAATATCATATATATTATAATTTATGAGTACATTATAAATCACTAATTATTTTTTTTATAAATTAACATTTTATTTCTGGGCTATAAGGAAAGATAATAAATGTGTCAAAAGTTAATTAAAAATTTTAATCATTAATATTTTGGTACAAATGTTTCATAAACATTTATATAATTAATTATAAAAAAATTATAAATTATTAAAAAATTTATAATTAACTAATAAATTATATTTTCCCAAAATACTCTTTAATAATATTTATAAACTATTTATAAACATTAAAAATCAATAAATTTTTTAGAAACAATTTTTTAAAAATTCTTTGTTTACCGTTTCATATCACCCTAAAAATAAATAAGGGTGTTCCTTTATTACCATTATACAAATTGTATGTGTAAGGGTCACCAATTGTTTCAATAGCCCGTTTCAATGTAAATTTTACATTTTTTATCAATTCTGTTGGGAAAAGGTAATAAATAGATTATCATTATATAACTCCCCTGTGTAAATTTATTACATTTACACAACCCCTTTGTGTAAGGGTATTCTATATCGTTCTTATGAAACATGAATGTAAAAATCAGGTTCCTTTACATAGATCTATTACTTTTGTGTGTAAATATAAAGTTGAAATATACCCTTTGGTAAACCCCTTTTGTATTTGTAATAACATTAGACAACAAACTTACATATAGATAATTTTCTAGTTCACCATTACATATACCATATGTATAAGTGTATCATGTAAGGAAAAAAGAAAAACTATCCTGAAGAATCCTTATACAATACCTCGTAAGGGTACTACCTTTATGAAACTCATTTTTTAATGGTAACACCAATGTTACAAATAAATAGAGCATGTCACGAATTAGATACAGTCTACACTATTTTCAGCACCAAACCTAGCCCATGGAAAGGCCTAAAAGTCTTTTCCTATCCCCATAGGCTGGAAGAAGTTCCCAGGTATCATTTTTCTTAGTTTGAGAATCATTTAACCGAATATGTATACATAAAAGATAAAAAACATTTGATAAACTAAATCTAAAAAATTCATACAAAACATGGTTTATAAAAAAATCCAGAACTGAATACATAAGTTAAAATTCAATACAAAAGGTCCATGTACACAAATAAACAGTAGCAAATGAGACCTAAGGACACGAAACTACATGGGGTCATCACCCATAGGCTGTCTCCACAACTCCGCACCAAGGATGAGAACTAACACCCTGAACCGCCATCACCCAAAGCCTTCCCATTACCAGATTCAAGAATGATAAATTCTACTTACACCCAAAAGGTGTAATTATGGTGTGAGACTAATTCCAATAGTTTACCACCCAATGATTCCAATTTTCATTCAATACAAGGTGAAAAAGCAAGTATTTTTTATATGCAAAGAAAAGTGGTGTTAAATTCCAAGAAATGAAACTTTAAATTGAAAATAGTTTTCAAGATAAAACTCTCATAATGTTAACAAATTTAAATAGTAATTTTATATACTATAATATACTTCCAAAAACACCCAAATACAAGGGAAAATACCATAAATACAATGAGAAACAAAATCAGAAACACCCCTAGTCACTAGATAGTCTCGGGCCCCATGTACCTCGTACCTCAGTGTAATGTAACCATAGTAAAATCTGTTCTCATTCATGAGACACTAGTAGGTATCGTACCGATAACCTATTGTTCCCCAATCATCATCCATATAGTTTAGTTAGATTAGTCTTTTACCAAATTCTAAGTGAAATAGGGACAAAACTCATCCGATCCACTAGCCGTACTAGTACACATCCACCCCACCTAGGTACTCAAGCTTCCCCCTTTGTGCTCAAACAATTTCAGCATGATACATAAATCCATTTTAATATAAAACCCCAAAATTGGAAACATTCAAATATTATAGTAGCTACACACACTTTATACCACTTAAAACTCACAACAAAACACTACGATTTTCTATAAAATAATTTCTCAATAACCTGCATTATTTTACACCAAAAACTCCTTGAAAACCCCACATTGCACACTATGTGCACAATAACCTTTACCAAAAAAGATTTCAAAGTTCCCAAAACATTTCTATAAACTTATTACACGTGTTATAAAATAACCCCATTAGGCATAACATCAAATATCCATGTAAAACAACCAATTTTTTACCAAAATGGTGCCCAAAAATCCTTCACTTATTAAACATCACCAAAATCAAATTCCATAGCAGAAAAAAGGATATAAAAATTAAATACATAATTTGTAGACTAAAACATTTCAATAAAATCAACCATGAAGTTATAGATAATCCCAAAATAAACTTATAAAACATTTCTATGGAAAACCCTCAATTTCACATAAAAATGGAATTTAAAATTAATTTGAAATACGAACACCTCTAAAACTATTTTTTTGAAGCAATAATAAAATGGGATAAACCTGAAAATATTATAAATAAATCATCATAAGACAAAAATATTTTATAAACATGGAATCACCTACCAAAGTAATGAAAACCCTTGAATCCTTTGTGTGAAAACTCAAACGCACCACTGAGATACCTCTAAAAATGTAAAACATACCCAAAACCAGAATTCCAGAAAATGAAACACAAGATCAAACCCTTATTTATAAACCCTACATTATGGAAATTAAAAACCACAAGAATAATATAAGAAACCCTAAGCACATTGAATGAAACCCTAAGAAAATTTAAAGAAGATTGAAGGAGACCCACTTACTTGAGGGATCTTGAATAAATACACCAAATACACCGATATCTGAATTTTCAACCAGAAAAACATTCAATATTGGTTATAAAAAGTATAATTATATCATGTAAGAATTTTAATTGTTGATAAATAGTGAGAAATGAAGGAGTTATGATGGAAACCAATTACCTTTATGAATCTGCTTGAATTGAGGAAGCTTAAGAAGATTAAACTTAATCTGAAAAGAAAATGAGATCCAAAGAGGGGGAGAAGAGAATGGGGGTGCACCTAGGTTTATTGGTCTCGAGTTTGAGTTAAAATCACTAAAACATAGTTAAAATTTAATAATATATTAAATAAACAATTTTTTTAAAACTGAAAATGGGCTTTCAGGCTGGCCCAATTCCATAAATAAATACCCAAATCCACCATTATTATGAATTCCTAAAAGGTAAAAATTAAAATGGTGGTGTTAATAGGTCAGGGGAGACCATTTAATAATTTTAATGTTTACAAAATATTAAAAAATGAAATAGTTTTAAAAGAAACAAAATTGGTTTTTAAATCAGGAAATAGGCTCATGATTTGGCCCAATTCATGAAAACTCTCCCTTTACTCCAAAAAAAGTTTGGGAAACTCAAAAAAAAAAGAATAGAAATTAAATGAAATTTAACTTTAATATAAGTCATTAATATGACAATTCTCCCCACCATGAAATACTCTCTACCCTAGAAAGTCAACCTGAAGCTTGATTGGAAAACCTGAACGGGTACTCTTCCTCAACCCATGACTTTCGCTCCTATGTCTCATGTGTATCATTTCCATGCTGCCAAAGAACCCGGACCAACAAAATAGACTTCCCTCAAAGCACCTTCTCTTGGGAGTCCACTATTTGCACCAGCCGCTCAACAACAAAAAAGTCAGGATCTATATTCAGTTCATACCAACTCAGGAAATGGGACAGATCCGGGTTGTATTTCTTCAACTGGGAGACATGGAAGACATCATGGATGGATGTCAACTGAGAAGTTAAATCCAACATATATTCCAAATTTCCTATATGCTCGGTGATCTCATAGGACCCAACATACTGTGGTGTCAACTTCCCTTCCTTCCCCAATCGACAATGGCCCAGACGAGGGGCCACATTCAAGAATACCCTGTCACCCACAAAAAAATATAGGTTTTGATGCCTCCGATTTAAATATAATTTATGGAGACTCTAAGATATAAATAAAAAATACTTGATCAGCTTGACCTTCTCAGATGTCTCCTGCACTAGACTCGGCCCCAGTAGTGAGGTCTCAACTACCTCAGCTCAACATAAGGGGACCGACAAGGCCGACCATAGAGCGCCTCAAAAGGAGCCATTTAAATCAAGGGTTGGTAACTGTTATTATAAGAAAACTAAACCATCCCTAAATGGATATCTCAGGAACCTCCATATTCCAGGAGACATGCATGGAACATGTCATCAAAAATCTGGTTTGCCTGCTCTGTCTGACCATCTGTCTGAGGATTGTAGGTTGTGATCATCTTAATATAAGACCCCAAGGACATCTTAAGGCATTCTTAGAAGCAATAAGTGAAATTATGGTCTCTATCCAAGAAAACTACTGATGGAACGCCATAGAGTCTCACCACCTCCTAAAGATACAAATGACCCGACTCATCCACTTTAGCTGTATCTCTGATCGGAATGATGTGGGCTGATTTGGTTAGATGATCAATCACCACCCAAATGGAATTCATACCCCGAGGTGTAAGAGGTAAGCCAACAATGAAATCCATAGAGACCTCTTCCCACTTACATGTTGGAATTGGTAATGGTTAGGGCAAACAAAAGGTCTTTTGATGCTCTTCTTTTACTTGCTGGCATGTGTAGAATATTGACACAAAGTCTTCTATGTCTCGTCTCATAACAGGAAACCATAACTGCCATCAGAAATCATAATACATCTTGGTGGCACCCCGATGGAAAACCAACTGAGACTATTGGCTGTCCTCCATAACCACCATCTGCAGAGATAACGACACTACTTAACGGACCTTGACGCACAAGATGCCCTTGGGAGACAAAAGAAACTACTTTGACCAATGAAAGAGCTCATCATTGGGCTATTACCACTGAATCAACTCCAATATAGAAGGATTTAAATGGATTCTCACCAAGAATTCACCTCCACCGTGCTCCCTGGTCACCACATGCATCTGAAAAAAGAGACCTATCAAAGTCCACTCATCACTAGACTTTCTCAAATCTTATACCGATACTCTTCTACTCAAAGCATCTTCCATCACATTACCCTTGTGTAGGGTATATACAATTTCAAAGTTGAACCCCTGCGAGTACTTGATCCAATGACGCTGCCTGAAGTTTAGGTCGTTCTACAAGAAGATATAGGCCAAGATTTTGTGATTAGAGTAGACCACAAAATTCTCACTAAATAGGTAGTGATGTCAAGTCTTAAAATCATGCATCACTTTTTCCAACTCCATGTCATGAGTCGGGAATTTATTTTCATGTGGTCTGAGGTGGAGAGATCCATACGCCACCACGTGATCATCCTAGATAAGCCTGCACACAAGACCCATACTAGAAGCATCACAATAGACCATATATCCATTTATAGCCTCAAGAAAAATTAGCACAGGGGTGGTAGTCAAACACCTATTTATCTCCTTGAATGATACCTGACATTCTGGGTCCCATACAAACTTCACCCCTTTATAGGTGAGTGCGGTCATCATTGATGCAAGTTCAGAGAAATCCCGAACGAATCACCTATAATAACCAGCCAAGCCATGGAAACTCCTAATCTTGAACACATTATTCAGCTGAAGTCAAGACATAACCACACTAATCTTCTCAAGGTCCACTAAAACCCCCTGTTAAGAGATCAAATTCCCCAGAAATCTTACTTCCTGATCCAAAAAGGGAACTTTGACAACTTTTCTTAGAGGTGGTTATCCCATAAAGTGCCCAAGGCGATTCTTAAGTGATGTTTGTGTTTCTCCTCAAAGCCAAAGTATACTGGAATGTAATCCAAAAACACCATAATGAAATAATTGAGATACTAATGGAATAACATGTTCATGAGTTCCATAACGACTTTTGGAGCATTGGTCAATCCGAAAGGCATGACAGAATACTCAAAGAGGTCGTACGTGCTTCCGAAGGCTGTCTATGGGGCATCCGACTCCTTCACCCTGAGCCGATGATAGCCCTAACACAAGTATATTTTTTATAATAAATTTTCCCCTTCAAATGATAAAACAAATCATCTATTATGGGAAAAGGGTATTTGTTCGTAATTTTTACCTTATTCATTTTTCGGTAGTCAATGCACAACTAGAGGGATCCGTCAGCCTTTTTCGCAAAAAACACAGGAGAAACCCAAGGAGAGATGCTTAAAAGAATGAATAATTTATATTCTACATTTTACAGTTGTATATTTAATTCCTTCATCTCAGTTGGGGGCATGCGATAAGAGGGAATAGATATCGGATGTGTTCCCGGTGCCAGATCAATCAAAAACTCCACATCCCACTATGGGGGAAAACCTGAAAAATCATCTGGGAATACCACCATAAACTCATTCAACACATGAGGTAATGCACCCTCAGAAGAAAGACCATCATCCTATAGAGTGAGCGATGATAACTGGAAGATAAGACAACCCAACTCTAGAAATTGAGGTCCTGCACAACCTGACCGAGGATCCCATTCTCCATGAAAAACCTGACGACTCCCATAAGTTTCTGTGAAACTCACTCACCACCTGTAGCAATCGATGTGTTCCTGGAAATTTAGTAGACAATACATTCCATGTATGATGTCAAAAAGTTCCGTATATAAGACTAAGAGGTCCCACTCCATCTTGACCCCTGACATGGAAAGCACACACGATGAGCACCTGAGACCCTGCTCCTTCATTCCCAGTGGCATCACCAACTCCATCGTAAAAGACAACAACTCGATAGGCAAATTCAGTGTGTCAAGAAAAGAAATAAATTTATGAAATAGAGGTACCTGTATAAAAAATAGCAGCAACAATAGAATATGTGATCAAAATGGTACCTCGAACTATCGATGGTCCACCTATGATCCTACTGGTGCCTGATCCACTGCATGGAGATGTCCGGTCTCTTCCTGAGGATGAAAATTATTCCAGGAATGTGCTCTAAATTGTCTCTAACTAGAATATGAGCCATCCCAACCACCATGAACACCAAATCAAGATCCCCCAGTCTTTGATGGCTCAAACTGTGCTGGCACTTCTCTTGATGCTGCTGACCCTACCCCACTCAAAAGTAGACGTTCCACCCTGTAAAAGCACTGCAAATGACCCAGAACACCACATTGGTAACAAGTCTTTAGAGGAAGTGGGCATTATGTTCAGATGTGCCTCAGTTTCCCACACCGGTGGCACTCGACTAATCTCACATCAGAAGCCACAGATGAAAAAAACCTGTAGAAGTGGCCTGAACTGCCACCTCACTTTTTCACATGATCCTCCCACTTCCTCTTCTTCTCTGAAGAGCTGCCACTATCCCAGAGAAACCATCCTTTCTTTTATGGTCAATCTACACCATACATTTCTAGTCAATGACCTCAATATAGGTCCTCATATTGAACAAGAAAAACTAGGAGTATATATCTGGTCCCAAGCCTTTCTCAAACCTATGGGCCTTAAATTTTTCATTTGAGATGATTTCAGGGGAATACCGTACGAACTCAAGGAAACAGTTGGTGTACTCCATCACGTAAATATTCCCTCTTAACAAGTTCCATGAACTCTCGGGACCTGGCATACATCAAGTCCTCAGGGCAGTACCGTTCATTGAAGACAACCTTGAATTCTCTCCAGCGCATCTGATCATTCTTCCCAGCTTGAAGCACTGACTCCCACCACTTATGGCTAGGATCCTCCAACAGAAAGGAAGAAGACTTCACCCTGAGCTCCTTAGGTGTCTCCTGGAACTCAAACATATGCTCTATCTTCTTGATCCATTCTTCTAATTCATGGGGTTCTGAGCTGCCTCAGAAGGTAGGAGGCTTGTTTTTCATAAACTCCTATGCTTTATATTTTCTAGGACCCATATATTATGCCCTATAAGGAATAATACCAGGATCAAGTCCCTTTACTAGAGCTTGGAAAACCTAGAACACAACCTCGAATAGCCTTTGATCGATTGGTGTGGGAGAACTCTATCCGGCTTACTCCCGTCAGCGCATGGGAGCTTTCTGGAGAGGCATGTTTCTACAAAATGAAATAGTCACAAAGAAATTTTCAATACCAAAATTCTGAAAATTTAAATCAAATACATAAAATATAAATAATCTAAACACGTATTAGTAATAAAAGAAACAACTACTCCACCCCCGCCTGATGTCTATGTGTGGTCAGTAGTCCACACGTCTCACATGGAAGTGAAGTCAATCAGTCAATTCCAATGTCCCCTGGTGACTCATGGTCTGCCAAGAGATGTGAAAGCTAGGAACCATAATCATGACTGAAACCATGAGCACTGACAGTACTAGATCTTGTCTATCCTGACTCATCCAAAAATAGTAATATAACCCAAAAACACGAGCCTCCTCTGATACCATTTTGTCACAGACCGGATCTGGTCTCCACTATTAACAGCACCAAACCTAGCTCGTGGAAAGGCCCGAAGGGAGTTACCTATCAAAAAAATATGGAAAAAGTTCCTAGGTATCATTTATATTGGTTTGGGAATGATTTACCCAAATATCTATACATAAATCATCAAAAATATTTGATAAACTAAATCTGAAAAATTCATTCCAAATAATGTTTATACAAAAATACAGAACTGAATACATAAATTAAAATGCAATAAAAAGGTACAAATACACAAATAAACAACATCAAAACATCCCTAAGGACTCCACATGTCATGGGGTCATCAACCATAGGCCTTATCCATAACTCCACACCAATGATGGGAACTAACACCCTAAACCGCCATCACCCAAAGCCTACCTTTTACCAAAGTCAAGAATGATAAAGTATACTTACACCCAAGGGGTGTATGTAGTATTTGATTCTAATCCCAATAGGATACCACCCAATTAATCCAAAGTTCATGCAATACAAGGTAAAAAATCAATCAATTTTGATATGAAAAGAAAGGCATTGTTAAATTCCAAGAAATGCAACTTTAAATTGAATATAGTTTTCAAGATAAAACATTCAGAATGTTAACACATTTAAATATGAATGTTATCTACTATAATATACCTCAAAATACACCAAAATAAAATGGAAAATACCACAAATCCAATGATAAACAAAATCGGGAACATGCCTATGCACAAGATAGTCTCAGGCCCTATGTACCTTGTACCTCGGTGTAAAGTAACCATAGTAAAATTTGTTCTAGTGCACGAGAAACTAGTAAGGAACATAAACATAACCTATTGGTACCCAATAATCATCCATATAGTTCAGTTGGAGTTGTCTTTATCCAAATTCTAAGTAAAACAGTGACAAAACCCATCCGGTCCACTAGCCGTACTAGTACACATCCGCCACACCTAGGTACCCGGGATTCCCCCTTTGTGCTCAAATAATTTCAACATGCTACATAAATACATTTTAATATAAAACAAAACTTATGGTAACATTCAAATAGTAAAGTATCTTTACACACTTTATACCACTTAAAACACACAAGAAAACACTTTAATTTTCTATAAAACAGTTTCTAAAAAACCTGCATTATTTTGCACCCAAAACTCCTTGAAAATCCCACGTCGCACACTATGTGCACACTAAAAATTTCCAAAACAGAATTCATAATGCCCAAATAATTTCTATAAACCTATTAAATGTGTTATAAAACAACCCCATTAGGAATAACAATAAATATCCATGGAAAACAACCAATTTAGTACCAAAATAGTAACCGAAAATCCTTCACTTATCAAACGTCACAAAAATAAAATTTCTCAGAAGAAAAAAAGGGACATAAATATTCAAAACATAATTTTTAGACCTAATATATTTCAATAAAATCCACCAAGAAGTTATAGGTAATCCCCAAATAAACATATCAAACATTTCTATGAAAAACCCCCAATTTCACATAAAATTGGAATTTCAAATTCATTTTCAATATGAACACCTCTAAAAATAATTTTTTCAGAAATAATAAAAAAATATAAAACATAAAAATATGATAAATACAACATGATAAGACACAATGATTGCATAAAAATGGAATCACCTACCAAAGTAATGAAAACCCTTGAATCCTTTGTGCGAAAAATCAAACGCACTACCGCTGCACCTCAAGAAAGGTAAAACATACCTAAAACTAGAATTTTCGAACATGAAACACAAGATCAAAAAATAATTTAGAAACCATACATGATGGAAATTAAGAACCTCAAGTATAATGGAAGAAAACCTAATCACATTGAGTGAAACCCTAAGAAAATTGAAAGAAGACGGAAGGAGACCCACTTACTTGAGCAATCTTGAATAAATCACCCCAAATACACCATTAGCTGAATTTTCGACCATAAAAACATTAAAGGGAGTTTAGAAAAACTATAATTATACCATTTTGTTATTTTAATGGGGGGAAAATAGTGAAAAATGAAGGATTTATGAAGAAAACAAATTACTTTTATAAATCTTCTTGAATAGAGGAAGATTACGAATATTTGACTTAATATGTGAAGAAAATGAGTTACAAATAGGGGGAGAAGAGAATGAGGGCGTGAATAGGTTTAGTGGTCTTGGGTTAGAGGTGTAATCTCCAAAAAATAGTTAAAATTTAATAAGATAATAAATAAACATTTTTTAAAAAATTGGAAATGGGATTTTGGGCTGGCCTAATTCCTTAAATAAAAACCCAAATCCACTATTATTATGAATTCTTAAAGGGTAAAAATTCATATGGTGGTGTTAATAGGTCAGGGGAGGCCATTTAGGAATTGTAATGGGTGAAAAATATTAAAAAATTAAATAATTATAAAAGAAACAAAACTGGTTTTTAAATCTAGAAATGGGCTCACGGTTTGGCCCAAATCATGAAAACACACCCTTTCATCCAAAAAAGATTAGAAAACCCCCCAAAAAAGCATTAATGAAAATTAAATGAAATGTACCTTTAAAATGAGTCATGGAAGCGACATAACATATGTGTAAGGGGATTACTAGTGTTTATCCATCCAATTTTTTTTTTTATTAAAACCATTTTTAGGAAAAATCGGAAACCAAAGTTCAAAAAAGGTTACCACTATGTGATGAAAGAGCTCACAAACTAATTAAACACAAGACTAATATTTCTTGAACCAACTATTATATAATGTTCCCAGTTTAGTGAACTAACCTAGATACCCGTGTCTTCTCTGATGAGCTCTTCAAGATAAGAGATCACCGTTTCCATTGTCTGAATAAATTCCTCTGAATTGATTTTACTCTGATTGAAGCCTTGGGCCAGAATTATATATTGATTATCTATCTAAACTTGTTTATCCTTTTTATAATCCACTTTCAACCTTCATTCATTAATACTCTTTAGTTAATATTCTGAGAAATTGGGTCGTATGTCTTGCTCAAGCATATCTTTCTTGGAGTGTAGAATTAGTTTCAAGTACTCCCCATGTTTTCCTTCTATGTATCTATTGTATTGAGATGATTCTTCAATTTCTCCCATCTGTAGGACTGAGCTTTATTTGTTCCTTTTTTATTGGTCTATCGATATTCCATAGGTTTTTTCAAGTAAGAGTAATCCTTGCGCCCCTTTTCCTTTTTCCCTTGAACCAATATACATTTCCCTGAGTCTCTAATGTTTTTCCCCTTATTCCTGTGAGGGATGTGAGGACCTTTCCCTTGACATCGGTCCATACTATCCACTGATGGTAGGATATAACTTTCATCCCATGACGAGTCATCCTCCTCATTCAATGGAGTTTCTTGTTCTTCTAATCCATCAAAGTGGTTTCCAAGCATTCTCTTCGAGTCAACATTGAGGGGCCTCTGATTACTTTGAGAATTCCCTTCACCAGCCATATTCTTCCAGCCAGTTATATTCTCCCCAGACCCAGCCTTCGGATGGAAAATGGTGTTTGGGTCTAAGTATCTTAATACATTCACATAATCAAACATCCTTTAACCATTTTTAAATTTTGTATCCAACAAGTAAGGATTCCCATGCACTTATTTTGATCCATTTAATTTCTCATACCCTCAGACCATATACTGTTGCTATTTATTAGTGTCCTCCAAGCCTCTATTTTGAGATCCACTGAGACTATGGACCTCACTCCTTGTCAATCTCATCTCACCTTCATTAAAATTGGAGGTAGCTATTGGGTTCAATGAGGCCATTGATAAGGGGAACTCATATTCAACTCCAAGGATACCCAAGTCCTACTTCAACTGGGTGAATATTTCCTCAACCCGTGGTCTAGCCTCTTCTGGCCTCACTTTCTTCACAACCAATATGGAAATCACGGGATTTTCCTACTTTTAAGCCTCCCTAATACTGGCCTCCACTGCTAAAGGATCATGGTACCTGATTAGATTCAGCTCTATTAGAACTTCCCTGCGTGCATCTTCTTGCACTCCCAAGTCACCACTATCTCGTAACTGCTGTTCAACCACTGCATCCGCTTGCATCGCTAAAGGCTATTACCGGTTCACATAATGAAAATAATAGGTGAAATGGCTGAGTTTGATACATCTTAAGTAGAATGCATGCCATGATTCTATCACCACTCTCTTCTTCCATCTGATCTCTTCTCTGACAAAAATCCACAGCTACTTTGATGGCGGGTTGGAGACATCGACCTCAATACAAGCATGAGGAAAAATCAGATGAAAGATCACATAAGTGCGATTATCCGAACATAGATATCTTCCAACCAAATTCCCGAGCATACAAATATTGGAAGGATTATGTAAGGGTAAAATAAGGTCAAGAAATCTTACCCACACTATAGCCGAAGGAGGGTCACGATTCATGTTGAGATCGAAAGACCATATCATGAGAAAAAAACCGCATCCACTGAACACCCGAGGAGTGCTGGACTAGGCGAAGGCCAAATCCTCCACCGATGACAAGAGAATAATCAGTTTGTGATGATCGAGAAGACCCACCACCGCTTGGTTTTTGAGACCCCATTCTTTGAAGACAAATCAGTCAAAAGCATCAATCGAAGGACGACGACCCCTGAAGCGAGCGACAAGCTTCAATATGTGAAGATACGATGCTGTATTGAACTCCTATAAAGAAATCTCAAGCTGAGGATATCCTTCATGAAGGTCAGGGACCTTAGGGAAAAGAGGGAACGGTGGGAAAGGAGGAAGATGATCCGGGTTGGTGAATGGGGTGAAAGGATGATCCGTCAAGGAAGAAAGACACACCCCCTCCCCCCGTTGAGGAGGAGGGGGTCAGAGCCACAAGAATCTTCAGGATAGGTCATCACCGCCATCAAGGAAGTAAGATGCACCCTCAGATATTGAGGAGACAATTATTCTTGACTAGCTCTAAGAATTTGGTTGATGAGAAATTTCATGACACCCATGTCTATCCAAAATATGTAAGCCTAAATAAAATTTACCTTTATTAAATTCATATATGGGTCTGTTACGTATTTCCAGTTTTATGAAAATATTGTATTCCATTATTCATAAAAATACTATAGAATCAAAGATGTTATATACATGAATAAAAATTCCTTTTATGCAACTAATAGGTTTCTCATAAACACCATATGATAAAAAAAATCCATAAGGTAACCCAAACATTTGAGATCTATCTTTGAGAGAAATGTTTTGTAAATAATACTATAAACATAGTACCTTGTATTTTATGGTTACCATATCTTCCATAATCCTTCATGGAAAATGTTTTTAAATGATCACAAGGAGAAACAAGAAAAATAAACCTTCTTCTAATGGATCACACTGAAAACTTTGATCCCCGATCATATCGTGAGGATAATATTCCCGACTAATGTAGGTGTGTTAATGCCTTCATTTTTGAAATGATAAAAAAATTATGGCAGGGAGAGGTCAAGAGATATCCCTCAAATCCAATAGAATAAGAACTTATCCAACTATTTTAGTAGTTTCAAAGGAATCTTCCTCATAAAACATTTTACGAGTTACTACCCATTGGGCATAATTCATAAAATAGTTTCAATAAGTTAGTGAAAATCCAAAAAACCATGTAATTGATGAATATACCATCAAGAGGAAATAAATAATATATATCATATATATATACATATTTTTTCATTCAAATAATTAATTTATAATACATATATTAGATTCATACATTAAGTGTATAATTTATATATAATATCATACATTACATATTTATTTCTCACACATCAAATGAATGTGCACATACATCACACGAATATATAATTGAATGAAAATCCAATAAGATTTCCCTATGATGAAACTAGTAGGATAGATGATAAATGAGTTTAAAAACATGTATATATATGAATTTAAATGAGTGTCACTACACATACAAAAAATTACTAGGAAGTTGTAAATGATCATGATTTTTAGGGCTTTAAGATTGAGATCAATATACCTTTCCAAAATTTTGATGGAACTATGACCATTCTATGAAGGAAATGGAGTATTGATTTTATTTTCTGTCAAAACTCATTGTAATTTCAGAATTATTTCTAGGAAAAGGAATATACAGTTCAAGCGGACAACAGTACTGAATGTGGCGTCGTTTTCCAGTGTTTTCAAAATTTTTGAGCCGGAAAATCAGAAAATGGAGAGATGTGTTCTAAGAAAAGGAAGGTGAGGGAAATATTGGAGTGGTGAAAGAAAGGAATGGAATATGAACTAAATTGGTTTTTCACATAATAGTGATAGAAGGTTTTATTTTTTGCACAAAATGTGTTTCAGGATTAGAACGACGAAAAATGGAAAAGGCATGAGCTGCGTGAAAAATATATAGTTGTCCGTGGAAAATGGAACCTGTGTGAAAGGAATTGAACACAGAATGAGAGGTTTTGCATAACACAGTGGGTTTTGTGTGCAAGGTATGGCGACACCTATAAATAATAGGTGACCCCCCTCATTCGGCATGACCGAAGACATAGTGAAAATATGACCCCTATTGTGCGTAAACATTGCGCAAAAAGGAAGTTTCACACAAAAGTTAAAGTTGTGAAAAGAGTTTTAGTTTCATATAAAAGTTGAAGGTGTGCCTAAAAGTTGAATTTTCACATAAAATATGAAGTTTTTCATAAAATGTGAGGCTAAATGTAAAAGGATAAGTTGCATGTAAAAGTTGTAGTTGCATGAAATATTTCCACGCAAGAAGAAAATATTGCATGCCAATAGTAGATGTTGCACACAAAGGATAATATTTTGAGCAAAAGTAAGATCTTGTGTGCACATGGTTGGTGTTGCGCACAATTTTCAGTGTAATTTTATTTTATATTCTGAATATCCAGTTCAATGGTTCAGTGCTTTCAAGTGAATCAATTCAGGACTTCAATTCAAGAAGTGTCTCGTGCTTAACAGAGATAATGACTTCAATGAAAATCTATTGAAGTGACCTTCAAGTAGATAAACTAAGAATTACTTCTCACAAGGTAATGAGATATGGGGAGCTGACAGAAGTGATCTGAGGGAAGCAGTGATATTTCCCTAAACCATTGTAAAGGAATTATTCCTGAAACATAGTGACTGTGACCGAACATTGTAATAAAAAAACTAGTGAAGATTAGTGGGTTTTGGTACAACCGAAACACTATCGGTGTATTCTCCTTAGATGTATCCCTTAGTGGTGAACCAAGTAAAAGTGTTGTGTGGTCTCTATGCATGTGATTTCTTACTTTATGTTCTCATTAGTCTTATAGGTTTTACAAGTTCCTACCAACTTGGAAAAAATATCCTTGTTTTAAAAGAAAAAGTTGACACCCTGATTCACCCCTCCTCCCTTAAGGGGTCCCAGGGTCCTACAAGTGGTATCAAAGGGAGATTACTAGTGTTAAATCTATCCTTCTTCGTCATGGAAAATGCAGCTAATTCTAGGGGAATCCCTCTCTTTGAAGGAAGTAATTTTCAGATTTGGAAGAGAAGAATGATATCTCATCTAAGATCCCTCGGAATGGGAGTCCTCTTTTCTATAATGCTATCACTACGGATCATTATGATCATATTTATCTAAAGGTGATGAGTTTCTCATCATCAAAGTCTATGTGGGATAAAAACTAAAATATTTATATAGGAGATAGAAAAGTAAAGGAAGAAAAACCTCAAGTCCAACACAAAAAGTTCAATGATCTGAAGATGCATCCTGAAGAGAATGCATATTCTTTCTTCAATCAAATTACTGATGTAATGGGAGAAATTAGAGGTCTTAAAGAGCAAATCAAAGACATTGATATTGTAAAGAAAATCATGAGAATACATCCTCTTATGTACAATGAAATGGTTTCAACACTTGAAGAAAGAGATCTATCTAAACTACCTATATATGATCTATTAAGTTTTCTAGTGGCTTATGAGATGAGTTTAAAAGTAGAATATTATATGACTTGTGTTATCAAGGAAATGTCATTCAAATCCATATACAAACTGAATATTTCAAGAGATTGTGGTGGTGAAAATGATGAGGAAAAAAATTCTTTCTCTCATTTGCAAGAAGCTGAATAAGGGAAAGGTAAACTTAAAGGTAAGTTTCATCTGACATGATTTTATTATGGACGACTTGGGAACATTTCCTCTCAGTGCCAAAGAAAGATCGATGATGAATATAGTGAAGTAGAATACATTGAGAAGCCTCAGAAAAGTATTTTCTAAAAGAGAGAAATCAAATCTAGAAATAATGTACAGAAGAAGATTTTTTTATGTGAAGTGGAATATGACGATATTGATTTTTTTTGATGAATTGGAACTGTAATTTAAAACTGGAAACCATGAT
Organism: Viscum album; assembly: GCA_963277665.1. Lineage (NCBI taxonomy): Eukaryota > Viridiplantae > Streptophyta > Magnoliopsida > Santalales > Viscaceae > Viscum > Viscum album. Next base: position 911,537,529 of record OY728164.1, on the reverse strand, counting down.
TCAATGATTTATACTATTAAAAATTCCAAACCTTATATTGATAAAGATAGAGATAATAAAATGACTCCAAATGGTGATCCCAAGTTTCAAATTAAGGATTCATTTTCCAAGCATGAGAATAAATATAAGAGATAGAATAAGTGGAAAGAAATTGTGGAAGAATCATCAGAATATGTTAATGAGCATAAATCTAAAATTGAAAGACTATAAGAACTAGTGAGAGTACAATCTTCAATCATTGAAAGAACATATGAATTTGTGGAACTAAAGAATATAATTTAAAAACAGGAAAATTTCATCAATGACCTTACCTCTAGATTGTAAGAGAATTCCAAGACTGTTGAGGGTCTTTAGAAAGAAGTTGTTACTATTAGAATAAACTTGAGTTTCAATCAACCACAAAAGAGGGAAAGAAGAAAATTTATTTTGGAAGATTCTTAGATGATGAATTTCTAGTAATATCCAAGCATGGTTCAGATGGGGTTGAAAAAATATTTAGTGATCAAAGACATGCCTACATGAGAAACAATGGAATCTGTTCTGAAGCTGAGACATCAGCTCATGGAAATAAAGAGAGCCAAATGAAAGACAAGATGAAAGTTGGACCAGTTTAAAAGTTTCCTAAAGTGCTAAAAAAGAAACCCTCAATCCATACTAAAAGAAGAACTGAAGATTATACACAATCTTTCAGAAATGACAAGAAGTCAAAATATTTTTCCAAGGAAGAAAGAATGAGGAGAAATATAATTGATAAGTCATTTCTTTTAATGAAGTTATAGTTATATGTCTATCTGGCCCATACCATGTCATATTGTGAAAAGGCAAGGATATATTTGAATGGGGAAGATCTGGGAAGTCAACATATGAGAATGATTTCATACCCTAAAACTTATAGAAGAAATAGTTTCTACGGGTACTATTTCCACTGTTCTAACATTGTCCATAAAGCTATGTATTACAGGAAGATGTATGATAAGATAAATTCATACAAATCTTAAAGATGGGTCAATACTCAGTCTCCCGATGGTTTTGTTCTCAAAAAAAAGTTTTCTCTTTTGAATGAAGAGTATGGGTATGAAGAATCTGATTTTGTGGAATAATGAATTCGAAGTCCATTAGTGTCATACACTCAATCCAATATCTCATGGAAAGAGAAGAAGAAATTTAAGAAATCTTATCTTGCAGAAGTAGCTCTCAAAGAAACAAAACGAAGAAGCACCTGGATTCTTGACAGTGGATGCTCGTACCATATGATAGGAAATGTTGACATTTAAATAACAGTAATAATAAGGACTATATAACAATGATGTTTGGTAATTATGGTGCTTTTAAGATTAAAGTTACTGGAACTACTTCTCTAGCCAATGGAGAGCAGAAGAAGACTGCTGTTCTTTATGTGAAAGGTCTATCTCATAATATCGTCAGTGTGAGTCAACTCTGTGACTCAGGGCTCATAATAACTTTCAATAAAAAGGGTGCACTATAAAGGAAAAAAATTTAATTCTCTAATTAAATGTTGAATAATAGATGAAAACTTATATCAGGTTGACAGTAAAGAGAACTCTTGCTATCTGTCTATTGAGGAAGAGAACAACCTGTGGCAACGAAGTCTGGGTAACATCAACTAGCATGTCATAGAAATGATATCTATGCTGAATATAGTCATGTATATTCCCATTCTAAAACTTGAATGGTAAAAGAATTATGATTATTTCATAATGAGGAAGCTAGTCCGTAGTTCATATCAGCCAAAGAATATAATGACATCACACCTTCTTGATCTCATACAGACAGATGTACGTAGCCTAATAAATGTTGTCAAAACTCATGGAGAGAGGTACTTAATCCTTTTCAATGATTATTATATTATAATTGATTGTGTAATGGTTATTCATAGGAAGCAAAAATTACTTGATTACATGAAAACATATCGCTGAATTGACGAGAATGATACTAGATGGAAAATCAAAGTCTTGCGATATGACAATGGAGGGGAATATATGTATGTTAGGTTTGAGAATTGCCTAAAAAATATAGAATACAACATGAGGTATATACTGTGTAACGTCCCGGTTCCGGAAGCCACCCAGAGGTTCCCCATACCCGGTTGGTCAAATGGCCTCAAGCGCATTTCCATGAATGCCAGAGGCTTTCGACTAGAAACGAGGTCCTTGAGTGTGATAGTGGGTAAACTATGCCCTCATTGGAAGAGTACACAGTGGAAGAGAGAGAAAAATAACAACAATAGTGGAAACAATAGACATCCAAACAAGAGTAAATAGTGAAAAACTGATAAATAAACAACTGGAGCAGAAATATAAGTAAATGATGCATGATAAATTTATGTCTACGAAAACAGACAAACAAGTCACAATGCTGAATACAGTACTAAGCCAAAGCACAAAAGAAAACAGATGAGAAACTCTTCAGCATCGCAAGCCTTGGCTCGGTCCAATGCTCTCCAGCTCCAACACAATCAAGAACCTAAAGTAGAAGGACACTTTCCCTTATCTATACCTGCAAAGACATAATCTATTTGGACCCAAAAGTATGACCCAAATAGGGTGTGAGACAAAGTACCAATAGGAAACCACCCAAAGATCTGTGCCTAACAGTCAATGAATATATGGCAGGTAACGTACAGTAAGAAGTAAACAGTAAGCAATAATAGGATAATACACAGCAGTAACAATCCATAGTTTCTAGCATATAATCTACAAACAAGAAACAACTACTCAAGCAAGTAGAACAAAAAGGTAACCTCTAGGTAGTTCTCACAGTCTAACCCCTAAGGATTATCCTACAAGTACTAGCAACCCTCTGGGAGACACACACAGTCTCACCCCTCTGGTTCAGCTAAAATAAATAGACTCTCTGAGGAAGAACTCACCATCAATTCTCCATATAGTCTCGTAACGTACTAAAGGATCTCTGGGGAAGCACTCAACATCTCATTCCCCATGTGGCCCACGTCGAGGAACTATAGACTCTCTGAGGAAGCACTCAATGTCAATTCCCCTTGTGGTCTCGCATCGTAAATTAAAGACACTCTAGAGAAGCCCTTACATCCATTCTTCTTATGGTCCACTACACTAGGTTCCCATGGCCCTGGGTAAAACAAACATGCATAGTGCGTAAATCGGCCCAATTAAACCTCAAGAACTACTTGGCTATCATTCTAAGGCATAACAGCATTACAATACAACAGTTCCACTATCCTACGACTAGGCATGACAACTGGAAGAACTCCAAACAAGTAAAACAAGCATGGAAAAACATATAGAGTACAGTAAAAACTACCATATTCACATGTAATTACCTCTACTCAAGAAATCGAGCAAAGCAGGCAAAAAACAAGGGAAAAATAGGAAACACGCAATACCCCGTTCACGGGTATTGGTGGAATTTGCACAAAATATTCAACGACTTCCTACATAAAGGCACAAACCACCTACCTCGATGCTAGGATAACAATATATGTGAACCACGATGATTGATTCTCTTTATAACATCGAGGATCTGAGAAAACGTCAAAAACAATCAACCAACGATATCTTGAGAAATAGAAGAAATTGGAAAACAAGGCTATAGGAGAAGGAAGAACTGACCGTTGCAGTTCCAACGCAATCGACGACGGTTGATTCAGAGATCAGACGGAGGCATGGGGGCTCGGAGAAGAAAAGCGGTCGTACGGGTCACTCTCGGGCGAAGAACCTGGAGAAGGAGTGTGTTCTATCCGTCAGTCGCGACCCCTGTCCAATTATTGAAAAAAAATACACGGCGTGAACTTCTGTGGTATACAACCTGTACTTTTTTTCCGTACTCTGCTTTAGGTGGCCGCCACATCGCCTCTACTCACCGTGTGTGTGGCCCGGACACAGCCAGCACAGGGCTTCGAGTAGCAAGGGAGTACACGACGTATACTCAGAAAGTACACGGCGCGTACTTCAAAATTTTCCAGAAACCCCTCTTTTCTCAAAAACACCAGGAAAAGAAAGACATACCTAAAAATGAAGATCCAGGTTCTTACATACTGTGAGAACTCCGCATTAAAATGGAGTTTCTGAGCACTAGAAGTGACAGGTAAACAACATGGACTAGACTATGCTGATTGAGAGTTGTATCTCTCTCTATTACTGGAAAGAAGCTGTTAAAGCTTTAGTTCACATTAAAAATCAAATGGTGATTTAAATGGAGAAATGAAGACACCATATGAATTGTGGCATAGAAGGAAGCCTTTGTTGAAATACTTTTGTGTTTGCAGAAAAAAATGTTTCATCTGAAATAAAGAAGGATATTTGGGGTTGTTTGGTGACAATGCCGATGAAAGAAATATTTCTTAGATATCTAATGAATTGAAAATCTTACAAGTGTTTAAATAAAAAATTGGGGAGGATTGGGGAAAGCAGTGATTTTAATATAATTGAACACAAGACCCAAAATGATTCAAATAATTCTTATGATGATGAGATAGAATATGAGGAATAATGTGAACATAGAGTATATGAAAATGCAGAAATAGAGGATGGTGTACAAAAATATCAGGAGTAACATCATGATGTTGACTCAGAAGAAGAATCTAAAGTTGATACCATAGCTGGAGAGAATTAAATGGAACCTCATAGGAGGAATCAAAGAGAAGAAATTTATCAATCCAGCATCATTGGGGATTGGAATGCACCCACACAAATGAGTAGAATGAGGTGTAATGCACAGTATACATTTCAATCAGTTGTGGAACCATCCTCATTCGATGAATCCGCAAAGGATGAATAATGGTTGAAGGCCATGAATGAATATTTATATTAAATTGAAAAAAATAAGACATGGGATCTAGTCAAGAGACCCAAAGGTCAAAATGTTATTGGTACAAAGTGGATCTATAAGAAAAAATATGATGAGCATGGTAATGTGATTTGAGGGAAGGCATGACTGGTGTCTAAGGGATATTCACATATTACAGGTGTCGATATTGAGGAAATATTTTCTCCAATAGAATGACTCAAGTCAATCAGGCTATTTCTAGCCACGGAAATCCAAATAGGTTATAAAGTGTATCAAATGGATGTCAATACAACATTTTTAAAAGGAGTCTTGGAAGAATAAGTATAAATTGAACAACCTGTGTGGTTCTTTCTTGGTAATAATGATACAAAGGTTTTCAAACTAAAGAAATCCCTATGTGGTTTAAAGTAGGCACCACGAGCATAATATTACAGTCTAGATTCTTATCTCAAGAAGCTAGAATTCAAAATAGGAGGAGTAGATCACAATCTATATGTGAATAATTACTAGAAAGATCAGTTAATGGTGATAGTTTATGTAGATGATATTATCTTTAGTAGTAGAAGGATGCGATCAGTTGAATAATTTTTTAATTTCCTAAATTCAGAATTTGAAATGTCTATGATCAGTTAAATCACATACTTCGTAGGGCTATAGGTGATTCAGAAAAAGGATTACACTTTTGTTTCTAAGGAAAATTATGCAAAAGGGTTGTCGAAGAAATTTAATATAAATGATTCCAAAATAATGGGGAATCTGATTGTGGTTGGAACAAAACTCATATGTCACGAGGCTAGGATGTATGTGGATCCCAAAATGTATAGGAGAATAATTGGAATCTTACTATACCTAACAGTGACATGACATTATATTTTATCTACAACATGTTAAGAAACCCACTTTGAAAGTAATTTAATGGATGAACATTTGGAATCAGTTAAAAAAATAATTGGGTACATTGATGGTACATAAAATTATGGCATATTCTTTGATGGAGGAAAAGATAATGAATTATCTTCATTTTCAGATACTGATTGGGATGGGGATGTAGTAGATATAAAATCCACCAGTGGTGGAGCATTCTATATTGGGAAGAAATGTGTGGTCTAGTTTAATAAGAAATATGAAAGTGATTCACTTTGTACTACTGAAGCTAAAAATATATCTGCTACCAAGGCATACACTCAGTTACTTTGGATATAGCAGCAACTGACTGACATAGGCGATGAGGTAGAACATCCAATGGTGATTTACTGTGATAACAAGATCATGATTGATTTTAAGAATAATCCTTGTCATCATTATCATACGAAACATATTGTGATACGATATCAATTTATCAAGGAAAAAGTTGAACAAGTCATGATCAAAATGGACCATGTGGGAATCGATGAGCAAGTGGAAGACATCATAATCAATCCACTATCTTTGACAGTTTTTGAGAAACATTGGTCGAACCTCGGTGTTCAGACACCTCCTAGTGCATATGGAGGTTATATAATTCCCATATCCCCAGTTATGTGAACTGTTTTTAATATGTTTGTGGATGTGATGAAGTTTTATTGGGAAGATACTATCTAGGGGTGTTTTGAGCAGTAAAATGAACAAATACTGATCATTGAGATTTTTGTCAATTGGGGAGAATGAATAAATTTAGAACATGTGATGTACATGTAATGACTCTGTGAAACAAAGAGAATTCAATGTTAGGAGGATAATGAATACATTGGAAATGTAAGTCTTCTATGAAACGATGAGAATTTGGTGTTAGGAGAATAAGAAATACATTAAGGTCATATAATGCTTCTGTGACACAGTAAGAGAATATCTTGGGCGTCTTTAAGAATTCAAAACACAAAAACCGAATTTAAGTTCCCCACTTGTTTTCTACACTGAGAATTTCTCACAGAAGAAGTAGAGTGTTGGATTATTTGATTCTTACATTTCAGGGTTTTCTCGTGGCTGGTGCTCTATTGAATTTATCTAGTGATTTACATCAAATCAAAAGGGGGATATTTTTGTAACCATGTCCATTATATGCAGGAAATGGAGTAGGGTTTGTGTTTTTTTGTCAATACTCCTTGGATGTTACGAATTTTTTCCAGGAAAGTCATCATACAATTCAACAGGACAATAGTAATGAAGTTGTCTCTTTATTCTAGTGTTTTCCAAAAATTTGGGCCTTAAAATCAAAAAATGGAGAGATGTGTTCTTGGAAAAGGTGCGCGAAATATTGTAGTGGTGAGCGAAAGGCATGAAATGTGCACTAAATTTTTTTTTCATGGAATAGTGAAAGAAGGATGGAATTTTCATACAAAATGTGTTTTGGGATCAGAATGTTGAAAAATGGAAAAGGCATGAGCTGTGTAAAAAATCTAGAGTTATGCGCAAAAAATAGTTCCTACATGAAAAGAATTGTGCGTAGAATGAGAGGTTTTGTGTGACACGATGGGTTTTTCAGATGGGGGTTGGTGACAGATATAAATAGGATGTGACCCCCATCATTCATCATGACTTATGAATTATCAAAAATACAAGCTCTGTTGCGCATAAAAATTGTGGGAAAAGGAAGTTGCATGTAAAAGTTCTAGTTGAGAAAATATTTGTAGTTGCATGGAAAAGTTGAAGGTGCACATAAAATTTGAAGTTTCTCTTAAAAGGTGAAGTTTATTTTAAAAGGAGAGGTTTTGCATAAAAATATTATTTGTGTGTAAGGGTTGTAGATGCGAAAAATATTTCTGCACAACAAGAAAATATTGCATGCCAATAGTGGGTCTTGCACGTAAAGGATAATCATGTGTTCCAAAGTATGATCTTGCAGGCACAAGGTAGGTGTTACATGCAATTTTCACTATAAGTTGATTACATGTTCTGAATATCTGGTTTATTGGTTCATTTCTTTCAAGTTCATCAATTCCGGACATTGATGAAAGTAGTGTCTCATACTCAATAGAGATAAATAATTCAATGCAAATATATTGAAGCAACCTTCAAGTCGATAAATAGAGTTAGACTTCTCACATGGTAGTGAGCAAGGGGGAGTCAATGGAAGTGATCCAAGGGACGCAGTGAGCTTTCCATGAACCATTGTAAAGGCAGTATTCCTGGAACATAGTGACAGTAACCGAACTTTGGAATCCACAAAATATTAAAGATTCTTGGTTTTTTGTACGATCGACACACTGTCGGCGTATGCTCTATAGACTAGCCCTTAGTGTTTACCCAAGTAAAAGTGTTGTGTGGTCTCTATGAATTTAATTGTTTTCTTTATGTTCTCATCAGTAATACAAGTTTAATGAGTTCCTACCATCATGAGAACAAGATCCTTGTTTTAAAATAAAAAGTTTGACACCCTGATACACCCCTCCCCTCTCAGGGTGTCTTGAGGTCCTACAATTTTTCATATAGTGTAATGTGTGGTTAACGACACCGAAGATGACATTAAAAAGTGAACTGCTAATAAAATCCATAATCAAACAGCTTGAGGTACAACAAAAATTTTATTTCTAAAATGATAGGGGGTAAGAGGGAACACCAATACAATAAAATGTTTTGGCCATCTAAGGAAAATAATGGGTGTAGAGTTGTGAAATTATACCAATATAGATGAGAGTATAGTATTTAGATAGAGAATAATATGAATGAATGTGTAATTAAGGGATATTCATTTTCTATGGAAAAAATTCACTGTGGGATATAATGTCCTCACGAGGGACATAAACACATCGTTTGGGAGCATTTTGAGACAAAAAACTACTAGAAGTGATATTAGAAGTTTATAAAGAAAAGAAGAGTGTGCTAGAGTATTCGTCATGTTCCCCACATTAGGATAAAGGTGAAATTTAGAAGGATGGAATTTATATGAATATGGTGATGTATAAGGATACATTGGGTTTGGGTATAACTGTGTAAGGGAGAGGTTATAACTATTAGGGGAAAAGCTGTAGATAAACCTTAGATTATAATTGGTAGGGGATTGTTGTTGGTTTGGAAGATTAATTAAGGGGTTGGGTGAGGGATGTGATTATTAAAAATGTATTTTATAAAGGATATTTAGGCCTATACTTAGGGATAAAAAACTTCTTAGGAGTCCCTTATTCCATTTCTCCTTTCAATCACCTTCTTTATTGTTTATACACTATAATTTGGGTAGTTGTAATAGAATTATTATGTCTCTATCTCTCTATTAACTATTATAATTTATTATAAATTTTCTATTAACATTATAGAGATATTATTAGGACCATTTTTTTCAATTTCTATATGAAACATTATAATTTAAATTAAAATAATTTATATAATAAATTATAAAAGTAAATTGTGATGTGTTGAAAATTTGTTTTTTACATTTAAAAATTATTGTTTAATTTTTTTTATAAATGATAAGAGTTATGAGTAATAAAATTGTATTTTTTATTCACAAATAGTAAAAGGAATACTATATATAATGGAAAATTAATTCATTTATAAAATTTCTTATAAATTGATTAGTTATAAAGAGTATACAATTAATTAATTAAATGTTGTTGAAACATTTATTAAGAAATATTCCCTAATATAATGAATTAATATGAAATAACTTTTAAAAAATTATATAGCATTCATTATTGTGTAGAAATAATTATTTTTATTAATTATAAGGGGAATTTTATATATTTTATAAGATACATAAATAAGGCCAAAATAATATTTTTTATATGTTGTGGGATGAATTAATTATAATATTAAAATATGATTTAAGAAATAAAAAATGGTACTTATTTTGGATATTATCTAAACAATATCAAAAATGGTTTTGATGGTTTAATTTGATTATGGTTTAAATAATTTCAAAAAATATGATATATATATTTTTTTAGAACTTTTACATAGTATAAGTAAATTTAAAGTGACTCTCCAGCTTCTCTCTTGCATCGATGACCTAGCCCTCATGCCGCCGGATTATGCTTCCCCTTCTGATTGGAGGGGGAGTCTTGTGACTTCATCTTTATGGGAAGAGTAGAACCCCCTCCTCAGATTTCACTTCCCTTATAACTTTCCCAAGGATCCCTATTTTGTTGAAGGTCCCAGACCTCTTATGCGAGTCACATAAACTTTATCTATTTCCGAGGGAGTTCAAAAGTGACACTGATCTATGCAAGCTCACCCTGGTGGCCCAGTTCCATATCCATCAGCCTTTGGTTGAAATTTTTGATATGTTTGTCTCTAATTCATGGGAGATATAGGAGTGCGTGATCATCAGACTGCTTGACAGGAGGCATTTCATTATCCAGTTTGGATTAGAAGAGGATTTGATCACTGCTTGGTCGAGGGCCCCTTGAAGATGTAATAGGTCATCATTCTACCTATTTCCCTAGAGCATCTATTTTCATATCTGGTGTGATCCTTCGACGATTGCGACTTGGGTAATCCTTGCTGGTCTACCTATCTCTTTTCAAAATCCTTCCATTCTATGTGCAATCAGAAACATGGAAGGGAAATATCATTGTTTTGATCATCTTACTGAGGTTGTCTGTTGTCCTATTTTTTTGAGAATCTGTGTTGAAGTTGATGATTCAAGGTCACTGGTCTCATACATTTGGATTGTGGAAAAACTAGAGTTTTGTTGAAAAAAGGAGGTTGTGTTTGAGTCGTGGATGCACTTTTGTGTGTCCTACAACCACTTTGGTCATATGGAGTCAATTGTTTTGCATCGAGAGGGTGAGTGGATGCTCACAAGTGGTGGAGAGGAGGTAAAATGGAAGTTGTGTTTCTAATAGTTTGGATCTGGCCATGGGGACGGGTCACAATGAAGTCAGTTTGACAGTAAGAAGGGGTGAGAATGGGGACAAAAATGTCCTGGTGGAGAACATTGGATGTGTCAAGTGCAGAGGAGATCATAAATACGATATCCATGTGGGGTAATATCTAATTGGTGGTGTATTGGTTGAGAGAAAATGGATCCATTTGTGATGCAGGGGGTGAATCAAGATGATTTTTCAGTGGATCCTATACACACTTGTGGAAAGAAGAAGGTGCATGTGTCTTTATATCCGACAGTGATGAAAATATATTATATATTGAAGAGTGAAATTGGTGTTAGGAAGTAGTCCTCACAGAAAGATACTACTAGTTTTTTTCAATTGTAGTCAGGTCCTGGTTCTATAGAGCCATTAAGCAGTGTAGCTTGTGAAGATAGGGAAATAAGAGTCTTCATGAATTGTAATCGGTTCAAAGGCTTGGAGGTTGAGGAGGTACCCATTGTGCTTGAAGGATCTCATTTAGATGAAGATGTGAATGTTTCTTCCATGAAAGGGTGCACTGGAGAAGGTGTTTTGTGATTGTCATGGGGTCACATCATAATCTCTCTATATTGCACCAATCAACCATATTAGGCACTCCCAGATGATGGAAGGAGGGATCTTGGATGTTTTAGAGGGTGTTCTGGTGTGGATGGATGAAAGATGAAATTATATTGTCACTGTGAAGGTCACTGGTATATGAGGAAATTATTCTAATAGTGATAAGGAAAATAGTGCAGCTTTCAGACATTCTTACAGTGACACCATTAAAAGTGGAAGAAGAAAAATGTCTGAATGTGACAGAGTTACGACTGCTCCACAAAGGAGAAGAACCAAGAAATACTACTCTTATTTTCCAAATCCAATCCTATGTGGAGAAACCATCATTGGACAATTTGAATCTTAGAAATAAGTACACTATTATATTGAAGTAATATGAAACATCTTCAGAGTGGGAATTAGCTACTTCATAAGAAGCACCCTATTATGGATATAAAGAATGGTACAATTATTATGAAATATAGTTTTCTTCTTTTGGGTGGAACCAGTTAGATATGGGAAATATATTCACCTGTGTCCTCTTTTATTATTTAATGCACTTTTTTCTTTGTTTTATAAATGGCCATGGGTCTTTGCCTATGACTGAACTTGTAGGTATAAGTAAAATTAATTTTTTTTTCAATACATGAAAAATATAATATATTTAAAATAAAATTTCAAATAATTATGAATATGAAAGGGTTCATATTGAAAGTAAATACAAGATGTGCATATTTATAGTTATGGAATGTCCATAATGAAAAGTTATATTTATAAAACTATTTATAGTTAGCTATTAATTTATGAATCATTCATAAATGGTTATCTCATGTTTAAATATTTTTTTATTTTCCTAAAGGTCATACTCTATTTTATTAATAGTTATATTATTTATATTATGAATTTTGTATTCTTTTGTTTAAATGTTAAACTTATTTTAGAAGTATTTTCTCTAAATTACATGCTTTGTATGAGAATGAATTTTGTTTTCCATTTACATTAGCCACAATTTTTAATTTACATTATTATCTTAAGATTAATTTTTATTATATTATTTATATATTATGAGTTTAGAAATCAGTAATTTAATTCTCCATCTAGTAAATCCTCCTTAGGAAATAGGAATTGGAGTCAAACTACCAACCATCATAGAGGAATAAGTATTTTATATAAAGTTTAATTGAGTTTGAAATATATCACTCCAGGATAACTATTGTAAATAATATCAATATCATATACGTTTTCTTATATACATGAAATTTTCAATACCTTATGAATATGATGAATTAAAATATATATGAATATAATTAACTTTTTTTTGGATGGGTAACACAAATTTTGGATAGTGAAAAGGGTAACATATCAATATGGTATGGATATATTGATTTAGTGGGAGTAATGGGATTTAAAAAATAAATTACTACAAGAATGAATATATAAAATAAATAACATGACATTTGATGGTGATATTAAATCCTATTAAATACTTAGTGTTAGATTATTTAAAAAGTAACAATTTTCAAGACATAAATCATTCAATTAGGTATTGGATAGTTCTACATGAGTACCTAAGAATTATCTTGTCTGTGGAGGAAATAAATATATAAGTAACATTAGAGTATCTTTTTGTGTAGTTTGATCTTATTCCTGAGTATCTCTTGATTACCCGTTTTGTTTATTTTTTTATTTTTCCTTAGGTTACACTAGCTCAGAAAGATTCAGTGTGAAAAAATACTAATGATGATACCTTAAGAATAGTTATTAGGTAAAGAATGATTCAGTGTGTTAGAACAATTCCATCCAATGTAACTAAGTGTTTAATTTTTTATTTAATTAATGTAGATTCTTAGGAAGTATACAAGGATTCAATTTAGCTTTAAAGAGAATTAAAATTTAATATTCCAAAGGAATTTTATTAGTTTCTCACATATTCAATATGATTGGATATGTCAATGACTTGGTGAGTGATATATTATAAAGAAAATCCTACATATATTATATAGAATAATGTACTAATATTACATGGATGGTAGAAGAATAACTGATTAAGAGAGAAGTGTAACTTGAGAGGCATCTTTCACTCCCACCCAAGCTACAACTAAACTGACTAAGAAACTCTCAATATTCCATTATTCCCCCTTCTTATTATAGATATCATACTATTTAATAGCTTTAGAATCACCCAAATATAGCTAAACAATATTATATTCCCATAGATATCCACTCTTCCAAAGAATAAAAACATTCCCAACTAATCCCTCCAAAGTAGTTACAATTCTCCCCCTGACTAATTATCTTAAATAAAACACCCCACTTACCAATCTCAAATACTTATATCACATGCACACCATTGAAAATCACATTATATTGAAGCTGATCTGATAGCCTCATATTCTAGTCCCATGAAATGTTTGATCTATCATTTTTTGCATTTAATAACCGCATATCCGACTCTTCATGGCACATGTATGTTACACTGGACCATGTTGTCAATGTAAAAAACTAGCTTTGGATACCACATGAAATGACAGAAGACCCAGAAAGAAACTATGTAAAAACCCAATTAATTATGTTATAAATCATTTTCATATTTATAATATGAATTAAATTGTTATATTAGTCATAAAAATATTATGTAATGTTTATTCAAAAAAGAATTTTTTAATAAAACACTTTTCCTAAAAAGTTTTATTTTAAATAATTCTTTTCAAATTTTAGAATTATAATTTGGTAAATTTAATTTAATTATTTAAACCATCACATAAATAATTTAATTGGGTGAAATTTTCATATTTTTCAAAAAATATTGATTTTTTAGTGAAAAATGAAAAATATGATTTTTTTGGTAAAAATTCATTTATTTTAACAAATTTACTAATTTAATTTTCCTAATATTCTTCAAATACTATTTAATGTAATTAAGGTATTATTTATTAATATTTAATTTAAAAAAAATATTGAATCAAATATATATTTGTTTTTAATATAATTTTGTTTTTGGGTTTCAAGATAGGGTTTTCTGATTTTTTTTAAAATTCATAAGGTTTCGCCTTTTTAGTTAGTAAAAATAATCCGTAATGGGGATTTTTTTTAAAAAATTAATAGAATATATATATTGGTAAATATTAATTTATTTTAACAAAATTATTATTATTAGTCATAGAGTTAATATATAATTATCTTTTTCTAAACAAAAACCCTTTCTAAAAACCCAATGTCTCGCAACGACTTCATGATTAATATGAAATTAGTTTTTTCCAATTTTGTGATTTGAATTTAAAAATGGATTCCAGATTTGGAATAATAATAATTTATAATTTATAACATGTTAAAATTAATTTTTTATCAATGTTATTAGTGAAAATAATTAAAAATAATCACAATGATTAATGTAAAAATATGAATTATTGTGTTTAACTAAGTAACAATGTATTATTAAAATACTATTATTTAATATAATATGATATAACCTAGAAATTATGTTATAGGTTTCGAATATTATTAACTAACTTATGAAAATTTATGGTTTATATAAATATAAAATGAATTCATGGGTTATGAGTTGATGAGAAATGAAAATAAGAAGTAATTAGTTATAAAAAGAAATATTATTATTTAAATGCATCCAAATGATTTTTGTCTTAATAAATATAGTTAATTTAAAATATTTAATGATTTTAATGAAATATATATTTTATATATTCGATAATATAATTTTTATATCCATCCAATTTATTTTATACGCATATGATAAGAACAAACCCTAGTTCCCACATTTTAACCAATATTTTTAAGGAATTTCTATAGCCTTTTAATGGAGAACATATTTTAAACCTGAATTTTGAGAAATTTTTAATTTTAATATGATAAAATAAACTTAAATTTTGTATTAATAATGTAAAAATTATCTTAGGGTGAATTTTTGAGATTTTTCTAGGAAACGTTATTTTTTGATGAATTGTGAAAAAATACTTTATCCTAGATAAAAATTTCATTTTTTTAAATAATTCTAAATGGTAAATTATATATTAAATTTGTTTTAAGACTAAATTATTTCAATTATACACCTATTATAACAAATTAGTTAATTATAATCAATATAAATTTTAAATTTAATATAAAAACATAACAAACTTCGAAACATTTTTTTACTAAAACTAGTTAATTAATCCATCTGTGAGATTTGCATTAATCATAATTATCCATATTTTGTGATTTGAATTTAGAGAAACCAAAAATAAATAATTCTAATATGTTTAATATTATGATTCAAACAAGTTAATTTAAATTTTTGACCAAAACGTTTATTAAATATGATTAAAATTAATCACAACGATTAAGGTCAAATTAAGCTTAATTAGGGACTAAAAATTAATCTTAGTGGGCCAAATTACCTAGAAACTAGTAAAAAACCCATTTTATGGACTTATTTAGTGAAAAAACCTTCCATTATTGAGTTTTTATTTTTTATGGCTTATTATTAGGTAATAATATGTGTCAATCAAAATTGTTTCCAAAAAACACAAGTGAGTCCTTTTCCTTCTATATAAAAGGCCACCACATCTCCCAGTCATTGAAACCACTCAAAAATATTAGGCGTAGTAAAGAAAGGAATAAATATTCTCCCAAAATATCTCACCTATATATATAATCATATATTTGGATATAAATAATTACAATAAATCCTTTTGGTATAAACCAAAAGAAGTTACCCGATTAGGATGTAACTTCTTCTCTCTAGAATATTTGTGTCATTTCAGTTATCCAACCCCTAAAACCAACTTATTATAAAATTACATAAAAAAAATATAATAAATATACTAGGATTTTGTTATGTTAATATTTATACCTACACATATACACACATCCATTTAATGGGTAACAAACATAATGTTTCTCTGTACAACGAACTACTACCTCACAAATAGATGATTGTTTAATTTTCCTTTATGACCTCTCATGGTGGACATTATGATGGGCGCTGTATTTATATATTAAATATATGTTATTTATTATGTCTTTATTTGCCTATAATTTTTATTTATAATATATCTTTATGCTTTCCATTTCATGTAAATATGATAATTTCATTTGGGAAGTGTGGACTACCACCCCTCAAAGCGAAATGACTCTTTCATTCCATACATGGAATGTATAAAGTAAGGTGTTAATAAAACTATGTAACATATATATCATATATATGAAACTGGAATTATAATATAGATATGTATCATTTATTTTTCATTCTTAATAAAAAATAAATTAAAGTAGTGTTCATGAGGATGTACGACCTATCTTCTCCATGAATGGTGCACTTAATTTATAATCTCAAATTATTATAGATTATTATAAATACATATATACTGAATATATATGATAATGAATACATAGATTAATTTTTTTATACCATTAAACCATGATAAAATTAATGATAAAGGAAAACTTCATGTTAAAACTTACCTGAGAAAACTATGCAATTAAACAGAAAAATAATAAAATTAATGAAGTGTTGATAAAAAATGGGTAATGAAATATTTTAATAAGTTAATATATGGTATTATAACCATGGGTATAATTATTATATTGGTTATTAAAAAATTTTAAACCACTATAAAGGAGGCTATAGACCACACGAAAAAAGGAATGTTAAGGTAAGGGAATTTCATCTCAATTTACATTCCGTTGAGACTTATTTGTTATTATGCGCCAATTCACTTTTATTTTGTGTATTTAATTATTTTTTACTTTTATATAATGAATCCCATTATACTCATGATATTTAATGTTTAATTAAATTTCTTAACTCTCTAGGTATTATGATATAAATGTTTCAAAGTGGTATGGGACTCTTCAGAATATTTAAAGATTATTTTCCTTAAGAATGTTCATAATTATTATCATTGGAATCTCAATTATTTTTGTGATTTATAAAATTATATTAAAAAAATCACTTTATTGTAATAATTTTTTATTTTAAATTTACTTTAATATTCATATTCTCATACAAAGTATATTATTATCACATAAACTTTATACTATTTTACATACGGTGAATACTTTGACAAGTATTAGATTATTCTATGAATTATTGTTAAATCTATATTCCTCATTCAATATAGTTATTATATAAGGCATATTAGTTATTTAGATTATTATATATGAGTAAATATTTGTACAGGTAATGACGGTAGGATCCCATAGTTTATATAGATCATCGATGTATCGATAGGTTCTCATGAGACAAATAGTTGTCCAAATTAAACAGGTTTCAATATATAGTTTTAAACAGTCTTGTGAAAGGTCATGATGGTAATAGGATTTCATATATCTCAGACATAATGTCAATAAATAATGAATTTCCCTCAAATAGATTCTATTATTATTCATCCCTGAGATTTTGCGTCAACATATCAATGGATACATTTCATTCTTAGTTTATCGATTTAGATGGAATTAGTTTATGTTTGTTACCCTCCCATATTGATATTGTAAAATCTAGATATTTTTTTGGCATGTGTTATCAGTTATATACCATAAAATATTTAATTATTCCTATTTATTAATAATTTATTCCTCTTCACTTACCTTAACTATAAATTTGAGCTCGCCATTGTTTTGTTTCATTCCCAAGGTTATGAAGAAGATAATTTTGAATAAGCTTTCAAGAATGTAGTTTTTTTTTCATTTTATTGTGTATGATTATTTTATTTTATCCTTCCCAATGTATTATAGGTAACATGTTTTTAATCTAGTGTTCCAAGACTGCTAAATTGAATGGTCCATCATGATTTTCTCCTTGTAAACATGCCAATGTAATAAGATAATGCATCGACTATGAGCTTCGTGGGTGGGGAGTTACATTTATATATGAGATTAAAAGAGTTTTTCAAATTATTAAATGTTTTATTCATATAATATTTCATATACATTATATACTATGTGTGGGTCTAGATAGTTTTGGGTGAGCCTATTATTTCATAAACAATGGGTGCACCTAGATATCACTCAAATTCATTAGGTAATAACAATATTTTTTGGAAAATTATAATGAATGTTATTTGGATGGTTATTCGAATTTGTAAGAATATTTTGAGGGTTATATGCGATAATGTCTCAAGGTAACTATATTAAATTTCTTTTCTTGTTATTTAATTTTTATGGATTAGAATTATAATGTGATTAAAACTCATAAAATAATTTCATTTAATTCAAATGTGGTTCATAATGTCAAAAACATTACTATTACAAGATTTACTATAGATATAGAATTGTTTTAAAACATTTTACTCAAAAATATCCCTCTCTTATAGTATATAAAAGCCACACCCTTTGAAAACCAATCCTCTATCACTTTACCAAGCTAAAGATATACCCAGATACTCTCTGTTAAGACTCTTAAAATACCTAGATAGTTTCTAGATCCATTCTAATATATGAATTATAAGTTTTAGAGTCCTAGAGAAGAAGAAACACTGAGAATATAGTAAGATATCACCAATTATTCCTCTCATTATCCTATTATCTTTCTCTTTTTCTCCACCACATTCAAAACCAAATATTATAAAGATAATTATGTTTTATTTAAACATTATATTAATTATTTTAACATACTCACCATATTTTATTTATGAAATACTAAATTTTTATAATTCCAATTCCCTATATTTTTACAATGTATCATTAATAGGTGGTTAACTGTCCATGAGGACATTGCAAATTATTTTATTTTCAAAACCCAAAGGTAAAAAATCCTAGAAAGTTTAAAATATTAAACAAGTATTTAATAAATTGAATTATTTTATAAAGTATATTATAAAATATCATTTATTAACTAAATATATTAATTAATCAAAATTAATATTGATTATAAGTTTATAGAAATATTTAAAATTATATAATAAAACATTTAAAAAGAATGTATTTATATCAATTGTTCTTTTTAGAAAATTTCTTGTCTTAAAATATTATAATATTTTTTAAATGAATTAATAATTTTAAGAAATTATATTTAAAATTTACTTAATATTCTCAATTATAAACAATACTATAATGTAGTATATTTTGTTTAAAAAGAATATATTAATATAAATATGTATATTTGATTATGTTTTTGAAAAAAATGTATGAAATTATGGTAAATAATAATTTTATATTACATGTTATACTAAAAGAAATAGAAATATATTTTAATATAATAAATCATTTAGAAACAAAATTTATTATCAATTATAAGTATAAATTGGAACAAAAATTTATTAAACTATGTTCATATAAAACAATAGTTTTTTAATCTAACTAAATAAATTATGGGAGTTATATTTTTACAATAAAAAAATTATTTATGACTTAAAAATCATATATATATATAAACAAGTAATTTTATAATACAAATTATAATGATTTAAAGATAAATATATTATTAAGAATAATGATATTCATGTTAATATAAAATATAAAATATAATTTATTTGATTTTTATAAAAATAAGGTAGTATATTTTAATATAAAATTATTTTTAATGATAACAGATTTGGTTTATCTTTATATACTTTTATACAAAATATATGAAATTTTGAATTAAATGTAATATGATAAATATTAAACAAATAATCAAAAATGAAGAAAAATATAAAATGTGAAATAAAAAAAATAATAAAAGGAATTAAAAGTTGGAAAAAAAGAAATTAGATTTTTAGAAGAAAAAGGGATTCAACACCATTTTCGGGGTAATGTTCAAGAACTACTAGGCTAAGGTCATGTCGGGCAGATGGGTCAATGTCAGTAGATGGTTTTGACTAAAGGATCATGCTTAGTGGGAAGGCCATACTATAGATGAGGAAGGAGTGTGACCACAAGACAATGACCGAGCACCAAAAAGGGTATCCGAAATAGTTTGAATCACGATATGGGAGGGTCGAAATGTAGCTCTGAACAACAAAGATGGTTTCAATATCGAATCCACATAAAACTAAAGTACACATGTGTTTTGTGTTGTTTTAGGTGATAGAATATTATTTTATGAATTATTTTATGGTAAATAGTGATTTTCACCTCATTTTATTCTTTTCTTCATAATTTTCTCTATTCGTTATTTACCCATTTTCCAACCCCTTTTTCTTCTACCCGATGTTCTTTTTTGACATTGTTTTTATTTTAAATTTTTTGTAATGAATTCTAAAAAATAATTGTGTTTTTTTCAAAAATTTCTTTTGAACTTATTTTGAATCTTTAAAGCTTTACAAATAATCCTAATTTAATTTTATGAATTATTAACATCGTATACAGTGTGTTGATTTTGGCTTGTTGATTTCATTCCATTTGAAAAAATATATATGCATTTTCAATTTGAGTTTATTCTTTTCTAACAAGAATCTAAACCCTATCTGTTGAAAATTGAGTTTACTCTCAATTCTTGTGTTGATTTCACATGAATACACACACATATATATATGTTAAATCTATTTTTGTAGATTATATATTGAGATCTTCACCAATTTTTTTTTTTCTATTATGGAGTGTTGAACACCTACCTATGTGATGCACCCTTTATGTGATAAGAGATTAGAGAATAATTCATGTGAGGAAATTGTGTTTTGACTGACTATAAGAGGAGTAGGGTTGTAACCCTTTTAATTTGTTTGTCCAATCAATGCAATTTTTTAAAGAGTATTTCATTTGAGAAATTTAAGGTAAGATATTTATTTCAATTATTTATTTTCAATTTATAATTTTAAATTCTTAAATTAGTAAGGTATTTTTAATTAGTTTGATAAAAAATAATTTATTAATGAAAATAAATATTTTTCATATATTTAATTTCCATTTATTATTGGATTTTCATATTAAGAGACTATTATGATTTTATTTTCAAAAATATATATTATTTTTAATAGTTTTATTTTAATAGTTCATAATTTATATTCTTTAAAATTAATATAGGTTATTATATTTTTTATTAAACCCTTATAAAGGGAATTATAATTACTAAATAACTATATCAATGTTTTCAGATCCAATTAGTGATTTGATGAAAATATTTTTAAAGTGTAAATAATTATAGTTTCTCTTATATATATATGAGCATATATTTTTTTAACAGATTCAATGTTTGATCTATATTTAATGTTTTTTTTTAAAAAATTGATCAACAATATTTTTTATTTTTTGCATAATTTACAATTAACTATTTATGATGATAAGGGAAGTGTTTTTAATATCAATTATTTATATATATTCTACTAATACCACTATAAGTGTTAAATTTAATTTAAAACCATTATAAATTATATTCTTATTAAAATTATACATTTAATATTTTGTATGAAAAGAAGTATCCATCCAACTATATTAATATTATTGACAATTGTTTTTTTGATTTTTTCTTTTGATAGTAAGGTTTTTAGTTTCTAATCATTTAGTAATAATTATTTAATAGGATTATGGTATTAAAATGGATTAAATATTTATTGTATATATGATTTGGAGATTAATTTATTTCAAAAATCTGGTTTTTTATTCATTTATTGATATGGTGTATTATATATATATATATATATGAAAATTTCATGTTAAGAAACATTTATTTCTATGAATATATTTTTATATAATTATTTTGAACAATTAATAAATTATAACTTGGATTTTACAAATACATGGTGTATTAATAATCTTTCAAAATTATTTTCTTAAAAATGTTGTTGTAATTAAAATTACATGTATATATATATATATATATATTTCTAAGGTGGCGCCTTGTTCAAAATAACAAACAAAAATTTATTAAAAATAGAAGATTACAAGAGTCTAAAAGATTAGATCATATTACAATCTTTCACATGAAGATGGAAAAGGTTGTCTGGAAGATCCTCCAGAAAGGTTATGTCTTGTACAAACCCTTTATTGGAGAGACTATCAGAATTCATATTTTCTTAACAGTAGGTATGGGTTGCAATGAAATCAGGGTCATGAAGAGAACAAAGACAATTCATCTATTTTTATATATTTATGTTAATGATTCATGTCAAAAAATCATTTCTTCATATGAATTCATTTTTTTAAAATTATTTGGAAAATTTAATCAATATTAATTAGGCTTTTATAAATTCAAGAGAAGTTATGAAATTTTAAAAACTAATGTTTCAATAGTTTTATTTTACAATAAGTATATGAATATATATATACATAAATATAATATTTCATATGAAACAATTTTATTCAGACATGCATATGTCCATGTGTGTGTGTATATATATATATCATTTTATGTAAAAATAATTTTATTACGTTGTTTTAAACTAAAAAATATATGTAAATGTAAGTATATGTGTATCAATTTATGTTAAACAATTTTTATTTCTGATATATTTGTAAATAAATAAATAAATAAATATATGTTTCAATTTATGTAAAAGTATTTTTTATATATACATATGGGTATGAATATGTAATAATATTTTTATTCCAATATCAATATATATATATATATATATTAATATGTATCTTCATATAAAAAATATATATATATATATATGTATATAAGGGTTTAAATTGATATACCATTTCATATGAAATTACAATCATCATGAAATCTAATTATTTTTTATGAAATGGGTATCAATGTGAGCGGTTTTAAGGAATATTTATGGTTTTATGATATGAAATTCAAGTTATAATGTTTTTAAATCAAAAGAATTTTACTTGGATGATATGGGGTGTAAACTGAAACCCTTTTGGCTCTTTGTACAATTTTGTGATGGGTGTGCCCATATATGGCTGAGTGAGAGCATTATAGCTCACATGATGGGTGTTCCCAGATAGCATCCCAATCCATTTGGTGATGTTATAAATCTCATCAAATTCCATGTATGGTGTACATGAGGTTATCCTAATCACATTATGGGAATAGGGAGAAATCCTGTCACATTAAGTGACTATGTCCACTATTTTATGTTGTCTCGAGAGTAAACCATAAATTTATGTTACGGTCAAAGGTTCCTGTGATAATTATGAATGCTTATAAGTTTTTATAAGATATCTTAATTATTTTGTGAATGAATGAAATGGATTTTCCAAAATGTTTTATATTTTGAAAACCCATAGTAAAAGAGATTATTTTCTAAAGTACACATGATTTATATGGTATGAATTATCAAAATTATACCATGTTTTGGTTTTATATGGAATTGAAAACTCTGATTTTTCTTAAATTTTTTTGAATCCCCTTTCTGAGATTTTATTTCTCATCCTAGGTTTTAAATTTTTTTACAATTCTTTTATAACTTCAAAGATGGATCACTCTACTTTTGATGTTAGCACACAAGAAGTGATTTAGTTATTTTATTTTTATAAATATTATAAAGTTTAATGTTTTTTATAATTATTCAAATCATATATGAGAAAAGGTCATAGAGGGTAAAATGTTCTTTGTATTTTTCTATTTTTATTTATAAAAGAAAACACACAAAATGTTTATGTATGGAATCTATAAGTGTGGGCTAGACGCTTCAAAATTGGTATCTGAGTGATGATCTTGAAAAATTTGGAGATTTTGTGTTTATTTTTAAGGAAAACAAACCCTAAATGATAAAAATATATTTTAAACCACTAGGTAATAATGTTTCCTTAACTATTATTGTTTTTATAAGTTATAAAGAAGGAAATTCATAATTTTATTAAGTTTGAAAAATGAATCGTGGGGGATTAATTATTTTAATGGGGAAGATTATAATGGCCCAAAATATTAAAATATTAAATAAGTGTTTAAAAAACAATCATTTTATAAAGTAGGTTATGAAATATCTTTTATAAACTAATTATTTTAAATAATTAAAATAAAATATTATTATATATTAATTTAAAAATTTAAAATTATATAATAAAACATTGAAATCAAATTAATTTATATTAATTATGATTTTATGAAAAGTTATTGTCCTAAAATTCTATAATATTTTTAGAGTAAAAATTTAATTGATGAAATAAAATTTTATTTTAACATTATATTCTAAATTATAAAGAAATTCTATTTTGTAGTATATTTTTCAAAAGAATATCTTAATATTAATTTTTTTTATTTTTTTTGTAAAAATTACAAATATATGAAATTATAATAAATAATTATTTGTAATTACATGTTATTTTAATATAAATAGAAATATATTTTAATATAATTAATCAATTTTAAATAGAAATGATTATCAATGTTAAGAATCAGTTAACAAATAATTTTAATACACTATTGGTTTAAAAAATAGTATTTTTTTTGTAAATTAATAAATTATGGGAATTATATTTTTACATAAAAGAATTTATAGCATAAAAATTATTAAATTTATATAAATGAGTAATTTTAAATAAAATTTAAAATAATAAAAAACTAAATATTATGTTATAAATTATAACAATAAATGTATTATAAAATTAAAAAAATAATATATTTGGATATTATAAAATTATGTTAGTATATTTTAATGTAAAATTATTAATAATGATAATAAATTAGGTTTATTTTTATAAACTGTTTTATAAAATTTAGAAAGTTATGAATTAAATATAATTTTATATATATAAAAAAAATAAGAAAAGAAAAAAAAAGAAAAAAAAGAAAACATGAAATAATAAAAAATGATAAAATGAATAAAATATGGGAAATAAATAAATAAATGAGGATCATATAAGAAAAATGTGTTTATCCCCATTTATCGAGTAATGTTCAAGAACGATGAGGCCGAAGTCAAACCCTAAAAAGGGGTCGACTACAGAGGAGAGTTTCTTCCAATGGCTTGTGATCAATGGGAGTCCTCGAACATAAACAAGGAAGAATAATTGTGACTAAACGAGGACCGAGTATTGGTTGGGGAGTTTGAATGTGTTTTGGACGCAATACCAAAGAGAGGGTTGAAATGTAGATATGAACAATGATGAGGGTGCGAATATAGAATCTTCTTTAGTGTAAGTGAGTTAGGTGATTAAATAATATTTGAAGAATTGTTTTTGGGTTAACAATGATTTAGAATTCATTTTCTTCTTTTCTTTATTAATTCCTTTATTCCTCATTTATGCTATATTTCATAATTTTATTTTACTCTACATCATATTATTGTTTTATGTGGGTTTTATTTTAAATTTTTTTGTTTAATTCAGAAAATGATTTGTTTCCATTTTTAAATAATTTATATTTGACTTATCTTTAGTATATAAAGATTCATGGAGAAGCTTGATTTAATTTAATGAAATGTTAACATCATATGTAGTGATTTTTTTGGACCAGTTCTTTATTTATAGTTGAAACATTGCACACACACACACACAGATATATATATATATATATATATATATATGAAATTTGAGTTTATGATTTCCTAATAATCATCTGATCCCCATATTTTGAGAAATCAAGTTTACTATTGAATCTTCTATTTATTTTAAATGAATGTATATATATTTCTTAAGTATTTATTTTGATATTATAATTTAAGAGCCTCACCACCCTTATTTTTCAATAATGGAGTGTTACATGCTTACTTATGTTTTTCTCCATTTGTTTAATATGAGACAGGTGAAGTAGTCATGCTAGGAGTGTCATCAAGGAAGACTACAAGAGGAAGAGGGTCATATCTCTTATTCAATATTTTTCCCCTCTGAGAAATTTGTTAAAGAGTTCCGCGCATGAGAAGTTTAAGGTAAGAGAGGTATTTTAATAATTTATTTTGAATTTTATGATTTTTATTCTTAAATGAGTAAATTATTATTTTTATTTTGTTCAATAATATTTTATGAAAGATTTTTTTGTGACATGTAATTTCAATTTTGTAAGGTATTCTAGTACCAAGAAACAAATTATCATTTATTTTCAAAAAAGAAACTATGACTGAGTAAAGGATTTATTTTCATAGTTTAAATTTTTAATTTCTCAAATTTATGATTATATTATTTTTTTTATAAAACTCATAGTAATGGAATTATTTTTATTAGGCCCCTATATCAATATTTTCAGATTCAATTGGTTATTTTATTAAAAAAAATAAAATGTAAATTATATTTTATTTCACATTCTATGTATTTAAGAGTATTTATTCTTGTTTACTACTTAAATGTTCAAAATTTTATTATCAAAATTGATCAATACTATTTTTATTTTTTAAATATTTTTTAATTAAATCTTTATAATGGGATAAGAAGTGTTTTAAATTTTAATAATTTATATTTATTCCAATAATACCACTATATGTATTATTTTTTAAAAACCCATACAATGTAAATTTTTATTAAAATTATGCATTTATTTTTTTATTCAAAGTAGTCACCATCCAATTGTATGAAATTTATTGATAAAAAACTATTTTGATTATGACTTTTCAATGTATGAGTTTTATTTTATAAAAATTTAGTTATAATTAGGTTAGGGGATTATGTTATTACTTTGGAATATGTATTTTAATGTATATATGATTTTGATATTTATTTATTTCAAAACTTTGGATTTTATTTCGTTTATAGATATGAGGAATTATTAATATATACATATATTTATATATATAAGATAAATTTCATGTAGAAAACATTTTTTTCCTATAGATTTAATTTTATAAAATTATTTTTAAAATTTAAAGAATATTAAATATTCTTTTATAATTACACGAGGTGTTATTAAATTTTCAAAATTATTTTTTTGATTAAATAATTTCTTAATTATGATTACATGTGTGTGTATATATATATATTAATCATTCCTGTTAATGAGTAATTTTTTTGTAAATTTATTTTTATAAAAATATTTTGAATATTTAATGAATCTTAATTAGGCATCAATAAATTCAATAGATATTATGAATGCTTCAAAATTAATCCATCCAAATTTAATTTTTTTATTAAGCCATTTTGGGAAAAAATGGGAAACCATAATATGTAGAAAAGACCACTACATGCTAAATGAGCTCACAAATTGATAAAATACAAGGCTTAGATTACTTGAATTAGCTACCCTATAAAGTTTCCATTGTAGCAAACTAACCTGGATATTTGGTTCCTTTCTAATAAGCGCTTCAGGGGGAGTGAGCATCCTCTTCATTACCTAAATGAATTCCCCCGAGCTTGTTATGCTATGATTGACGCCCCGTTCTTGTATTAGATCTTTTTTATCTATCCAAAACTCTTTATCCTCATTGGCATTATCTTGCAACTTTCTTCCATATATTCTTTTAATCTCCTCTTCTGAGACATTGGGTCAGACAGATTTTTCTAACATTTCATCCTTGGAGTACCTAATCAGTTTCAAAATCTCCACATCCTCTACTCACCAATATCTGGTATTCTTTCTTGGGTCTTCATTCTCCCCATTTTATAAGGCGTTTTTTTCATTGATCCTGCCATTATTGGCTGACCTCGTCTCTATCGGATTTGGAAAATGGGATTAATCCTTGTGTACCTTTTCCCCCTTAAAACACTATAAATTTCCCTAAATCTCAAATTCTTTTTTCCCCTTCTTCCTTCAAGGGCTGTGAGGCCCTTTCCCTTGAACGTTGTCCATGCTATCTTCTAAGATTTTACTATATATGCCATCACATGAAGTATTTACCTCTTGAGTCAAGGAGTGTTCTTTAACATCCAAACCCTCAAATTAGTTCCCTAGATTAATCCCCAAACCTTCTTTGATGCCCCTCTACTTGCACAGAAACTCCACCATTCTTTATTTGTTCTCTAACAAATTATTTTATTTCAAAATTTTTAAAGACTCCTAAATTTCAAAGGAAAATTTTTATTAATTTCTTTGGGATTTTTACAAGTACGCAGTTTCTGAAGGCACCTGATTCCGAGGCCCGGTGTGCCCGTAATCAATTTATGAAGTTTATCTCGGGTACGTTCAGTGAATGAACGAGCGGGTTTTCCTAAATTTTGAACCGGTGCTCATAATCGAAATCTGAGGGCACCGATGAAACCGTAGCACCAGTAATTGCTTAGGAACCCCTTTTCTGAAAGTGCGTTTGCTTGGGAGGAGTTGTTAAAAGTGTGAAGAATAAAAATATAGGTGTTTTACAATTATATTTTTATTACTCTACTAATGGTTTTAGTGTTATGGGAAAGGAAGTTGTGAGGAAGTTGGGGTGGGGCCCACACGAGCCCCCACCTCCTTGAATTTCCATAACACCCCATTAAACCCCCTCTAGCAGTTAATTTTGTAACTCATCCACTCTTCCACATTAATTGCATGCCAATTAAACACCTAATTAATTTGACAACACAAGTTAATTAATTTGGTGAATACAATTTCAATTTTTTTAAAAGGTTGGCAGGAGTAAGAAAATAAGGAAAAGCCTTATTTTATTATTGTTGTATTGTTGTGTGGAGATTTTTGGAGAGGAGGGCTTTAGTCTTGAAGAACATCGTCTTCCACGTTGAAGAATGCGAAGAACGCTGGAGCACCATGGAGAGACGGCGTGCCGATCTTTCCTTTCTCTGAAGCCGGTGTGAGACGTCATCCTATCCTTTAACGCTCGCCAACGCCGTCAACGAAACCACCCCCGCGATGCCGTTCACCCGCGGCGATTATCGTTTGAAAACTTCTTCGAGGTAGGGGATTGATTTTCATTCGTAATTATTTTGGCGTTCACCATTAACAATTAGCCGTTTGTTATTGAATTAATGGGAGGAGGCCGGACCGCACAAACACATCTGACCCTCCTCCCGATTGTTGTTGTACTTCGTTTTGGATTAGAACGGAGGCGACACAGTGCCATCACACCGCACGGAAACAAGGAAAACCGTGGGGAAAGAGCGCGGCGCCATTGTACCGCTCCGTTGAGGCTGGAAGTGGCTGCGGCTGGATTCGGGACACAGTGGAGGGGCGTGGCGCCGTCGCTCCACACCGGAGCACCATGGAGGGCCGCTGCCGGGGCGGGCCGCGGTGGAGGGGCGTGACGCCGTCGCGCCGAGCATGTCAGACAAGGGCCGCGGCAGTGCAGAGGGCGGCAGACGGAACTGCTGGCCGCCAATGCTACATGGGGGCGGGACCAACGGGTCCCACACGACACAATTGGCCGGCCGTTACGGCCGGCCGGATCTGGGAAAACCGGGTGTTTGTACCCCCGGCCAGCGCAGAAGGGCGGACCCCCTACGGGTCTGTCGTTCGGTTCGAAGGGGGAGGTGGCTCCCCCCCTTCCGCATCCGCTTATCACGCGGGCGCCCAGACCGGCCCGAACCGGCCGGGCCGGGCCGGACCGCCCACGTCGGGTCGGGCCGCCCGCACTGGGCCGGACCCCCGCGCCGGGCCGGGCCAGCCCGCGCCCAACCCGGCCAGACCCGGGTCGGGTCGACCCAGTTTGGGACGACCCAGGGGGTATTGGGCCGGGTCGGACAGGGCTCAAACCCCCGGTTTTTGGACAGATCCGTTAAAACGCCCATCACTTGGGCTACGAACCTCCGATCGACGCACCGTTAGTTGTGATGCGATCCTTGGATAGAGATGGTCGTTTCGGTATATTACACTCAATGTTTTGGAGAACTTTGGGTACGGCCGGGTTGGTTTGAACACGAAACCAACCGGGCCCTCGGAGCGGAAACACTTATAACTTGAGCTCCGGATGCCCGATTGACTTGCCGTCGACTTTTTTGGATTCCTCTTAGTGATACTGTTCTTTTGGCTTACTCCGCTCGAGGTTTGGATGCATTTTGAGTACGGTCGGGTTGGTTTGACTTAAAAACCAACCGGACCCCTGGGACGAAAAAGCCAATAACTCTCAGACCGGGCGTCCGATTGACGCGCCGTCTGTCGCGTTGAGTTCCTTTTGACAAGACATAACTTTGGGATACATCAACTCCAGACTCCATGTCAATTGATGTATCGACCCCTCCTGGCTCATGGAGCAGACCCTCCCGGAATCGACAATGCTGTGTGCGGGAACCCTAGAGCTGGCTGCGACTACGACGACGATGACGACTGTACTGGGATCCTCTGTCGGTTCGGCAGCGATGACGACCATACTAGAATCCTCCATGGTTTCGACGGTGATAACTACTGTTCTTGTATCCTATGTGGGTCCGGCAGTACTTGACTACTGTTCTTGTATCCTACGTGGGTCCGACAGTATTTGACTCTGTACTTGTATCCTATGTGGGTCCGACAGGGTAGCTGGTCTTGTATTCTTTGTGGGTCCGACAGCTTAGCTGGTCTTGTATCCTATGTAGGTCCGATAGCTTAGATGAATCGGTGGCTAAATCAGATCATCTCTATTTCCTTACAAAGAAGTATACATGTGTGAGCTGAGTCTTAACTTACAATCAATATCATCGATATGATTGTGGTGCTTTCTTGTGTGGATTGGGTTGTGCCTTCCTGTGTGGATTGGGTTGTGAATTCCTATGTGGAATGGGTTATGTTTTCTTGTGTGTACTAGGTTGTACTTGGGCTTGTGTGCTGGAGCCGAGTTAGAAATGATGACTTAAGTATATGTATGGGCATATACCTAAGTAGAGTTGGTTGTTACTTCGTGATTGTATCTTTCCTTTGTGGTTTATCCTTCGTGGATTCTGGGAGACCTTCGGCGGTCTCGGGGTCCATACTGAGTAGCGAATACTCACCCCTATACGGGCTATGCCCGCACTACATTATGTTGGATGCAGATGATGGATAGCGCTAATCGAGGTGGGAGCTCGTGGAGCTGAACGGTACCTGGAGGTGGATCACTGGACGAGACTTACTCGGAGCGGACGATTGGTGCCGAGGAGAAGAGGGGGCTATCTGTACCCACCCTTCATGTGGGATTTCCAGATGATGGCTCGTACTCGCTGCTTTACTTTACTGTTGTTGTACTACCTTTTCAGTTGTACTTTACTTTGAGTTGGGTTTGTATTCTTGCCCATTTACTTTCCAGTACTTACTTTTGTACTCATATTACTTAGTGTTTACTCAGCTTGCGTACTCTGTGATGCTTGTTTCATTTATAAAGGCAATGCCTTCCCTTTTTATCGGGATTTATGCCTTTGGTGCTAGTCACCAGCCCCTGGCCTATGGAAGGCAGGCTTGGGGTAGTCAAAGCACGGGCCCCGAGGACGGGTCGTGACAAATTGGTATCAGAGGGAGTTAGGTTCTACAGCAGAACTCAGGACTCTGATATTTCTTCTATGTGAAGTAACAATGTTAAGGGTATTGAGTGTGGTTATCAGTCCAGGGAGTCCAGTGTTGGTGCGGCGGCTGACGTTTCAATACACCAGGACTCTGACTTCTGATTTCTGACTCAATGCACGAAGACATTGATTGCATGTGTGTATCAAAAGTTTTCTCTGTGATTACTTTGTGTCAGCTCACCAGGTATACTGTTTTGATCGTGGCGCACCTGTCTCTTTTCTGGATGGCCCCACGACGGCAGCCAACTAGTGTTCCGAGCTTTGTACGAGACAACAGCCCACCGAGCGACGAGGCCTCTGTGTAGGGCCCTATTACAGCAGAGGAACTGCTGGTACCTCTACCCACCGAGCCACCAATGCAACTATCCCCAGCCACTGAGAGTGCACACCGCCTTAGTGCACTGCACGAGTTTCAGCGTCAGAGACTGCCCAGGTTCCGTGGGGAGATGGACCCTCAGGCAGCCGAGGATTTCCTGGAGGTTGTTGTACGAGTTTTCAGGTTAGTAGGAACACCAGCTGACCTCATGGTGATCTTTGCAGCGATTCTCCTGCACGTGGTAGCAGGAAGATGGTGGATCTTGATGCTCTAGGCGCACGACGAGGCATCCCTTCTTTGGTTGGACATCGAGAGCCTCTTTCACTCAGAGTTCGTACCAGCCACCCTCCGTGCAGTGCGCATTCAGGAGCTACTATAGTTGCGGCAGGGCAGCATGACCGTAGCCTAGTTATCGCCGAGATTTACCGATCTCTCACTCTATTCCATAGACATGGTATGAGACCCATTCTTCCGGGCTTGGACCTTCGAACAGGGACTGAGGCATGATATCAGGGCTTCGATGATCTCCCTTAGTATTCCAATACAGGCAGGAGTACTGGAGCGAGCCCTTCTCGTAGAGAGATTTCTTGATGAGCCTACACCAGCAGCAAGACCTACCGCAGGGCGGCACGTAGCCGAGTCTTCTGTAGCTGGCAGTCGACGGATGTCAGAGGGGTCCATGCGGACCAGACCATCAGGCAGACGACCTCAGGACACTGGCTCAGAGGTGCAAGGAACACGACGCAGATCCAACCTTACGAGGATCAGACAGTGCTATGCATGCGACGGGCAGGGCCACATGGCTCGTGACTACCCGAACCTCCATGCAGAGGAGCAGCAGACAGTTGACGGACCACCCAGGCAGAGGCATAGGTTCGACCATGGCGGTCCGCAGGGAGAAGGTGGACGAGGCAGAGGAGCGGGCCGAGAAACAGGTGGTGGGCGATGCTTTGAGGCTCTACCACGACCACCACCACCAGGAGGTCCACCCCGACCATAGGGAGATGGCAGACAGAGGCAGGCTCAGCTTCAGGCAGCAGAGGCCTATGACCACGGTGCCCCAGAGATGATTCGAGGTACTATCTGTGTCTACTCCACCCTTGCTGCAGTTCTTATAGACATAGGAGCGAGACATTCTTTCATTTCCCCTACCCCTGTTCGGAGCTCAGAGATTCCGACGGAGCCGTTGGCTCGATCCTTACGGCTAGAGACTCCTACGGGAGCAGACTTGATGTTTACGCACTGGTGCCAGCAGTGTGAGCTTACTATAGGAGGCGAGAGCTTCGACTATAATCTTCTTGTAGCGGCATTGAGGCCTTATGATGTCATCTTGGGAATGGATTGGTTATCTATAGTCCATGCTCAGATTTACTGTATTAGGCGCAAGGTGCAGTGTGTTCACACCTATGGGAGTAGGTTCACCTTCACCGGCGAGAAGGGAGCCTTTGCAGCACATGATGGACTCACACAGAGGAGAGGATATCCAATCACTCATCATTTGGCTAGACTCATCCTAGGAGCAGTTGACGTGCGGAGTCCGAGTTTCCCTGTAGTGGTGGATCAGTATGTGGACGTTTTTCCCGACGACGTTCCAGGACTACCTCCTCGTAGAGAGGTAGACTTCTATATTGACCTGTACCCCAGGACAGCCCCGATATCCACTCCAGAATATTGGATGGCTCTTGCTGAGCTTTGAGAGCGACGGGTACAGCTGGAGGACTTGCAGGGCAAGGGATTCATTTGACTAAGGGTGTCACCCTGGGATTCCCCGATATTGTTCATGAAGAAGGCAGACGGGAGCTTGCGACTGTGTGTTGATTATCATCACCTGAACCAGGTGAACGTGAGGAACAAGTATCCGCTTCTAAGGATTTACGACCTCTTCGATCAGCTCAAGGGAGCACGGTGGTTCTCGAAGATAGACCTCAGGTCAGACTATCATTAGCTCAGAGTTCAAGATGAAGATGTGCAGAAGATAGCTTTCAGATGTCAGTACGGCCACTATGAGTTCTTGGTTAAGCCTTTCGGCGTAACCAACGCTCCAGCAGTGTTCATGAGTCTCATGAATAAGATCTTCCAGCCTTACCTCGATCGATTTGTCGTAGTATTCATCGACGACATATTGATATAATCGAATACTGAGGAGGAGCATGCCTACCACTTGTGGGTTGTGCTGGACACACTCCGAGAATACCAACCTTATGGTAAGCTCTTGAAGTGTCAGTTATGGATACGTGAGGTCCACTTCTTGGGACACGTCATCTCTGAGGCGGGAGTTGCAGTGGATCCTACGAAGATCAAGGCAGTACTAGATTGGGAGCCAACCAGGAGCGTGACGGAGGTGCGGAGTTTCTTAGGTCTGGTTGGCTACTACTAGAGATTTGTGCCAGACTTCTCCAGAGTGGCACCACCACTTTCAGCTTTGATGAAGAAGGGGAAAACCTTCGTGTGGTCAGATAGATGTCAGCAGAGATTCCAAGAGCTGAGATAGAGATTGACCAGTGCACCCATCTTGAGGCTACACTACTACAAATACGGCTTTTATCAGCACTAGAAAAGCGCTGATAAAGTCGGCGAAGATAAAGGGGGGGGGGGGTCCCCTTTATCAGTGCTAAAATGAAGTGCTGATAAAAGGGTCTTTTATCAGCACTGATAAAAGACCACTTTTATCAGTGCTTGTTTTTAGTGCTGATAAAAATAAAAAAAATTAAAAAAATTTAAAAAAATAAAAAAAAAATAAAAAAATACTGCCAATCTCGGGGGGGGGGGGGGGGGGGCTTTTTACAGCGCTTGAGCCCCCCTTTATCAGTGCTTTACCACACCTCCAACGGCCACCCACACGACCTACACACTTTATTAGCGATATCCCTTTAAATCAACCTTGCGCACGCACCCGTGCCTCCACCCGAATTTGATCTCGAGACCTCCCCCCTGCGCACCTAAAGCCTTTGCCACAACCCTATATTGATTTGTTCTCTTATTCATGATATATCTATTTATTTATATATCTATTTAGTTATATTTATTCGTATAGTAATATATATTTATATTAATATATATAGTTATATTAATATATATATATAGTTATATTAGTATATATATATAGTTATATTAATATATACATATAGTTATATTAATATATGTATAAATATATTAATATATGTATAGTTATATTAATATATAGTAGTTATATAAATATTCATATATTTTTATTTTAAATAAAATGTATATTATATATTATTTAGATAAATCTAATATATTTTATATGTAAATATGTGTAATTATTTATTTAAAAAATTTAATTTTTAGGTGTGAATATATAAAAAATATGTACATATAGTTATATATTTGATTATAAATAGCAGTGCATTATAAAAAAGGATGAAATTTCAAAGATATAATATCAATATGAATGTAATACCTTGGAATAAATTCAGTCCCCACCAAAAAATCCAATAATACCCCCTTAAACGAGGCTGAAAATCCACAAAATGTTAAAAAATATGGGTACCCCGACAAAAAACTCAGTTTTGGAGGCCTTATGGACCTCTTTTGCCCTCTAAAAACTCTTAATAGGGGTGTTCCCCAGTCACAGCGATGTAGAGCTCATCGTAGGCTTCGATTTGATATGTGGTAGAGCTCAAACGGACACCCAGATCAAAAGTTATGGCCGTTTGAAGTTCGAGTTGCATTTTCAACATATTTTGGATCTTTTTTTAATTTTTTTTAATTTTTTTAGTCTCCAAATTGTTAGTAAATGACTATTACTCCATAATAATTAGAAAATTTTTAATTAAAAATATTTTTTAAATTTTTTAAGAAGCCATTTTCACTAAATATCTTATATATTAAGTATAATAAGTGTAAATGTACATTTATAATTATCTAAAATATATTTAAAAATTATATATTATATTTATATCAATATAACTATATAACTATATTTATATATTAAATTTCTTTAATTTTTTTTGAAGTCGACCCTTTATCAGCGCTTTTAAAAAAAGCACTGATAAAGGCCTCCCCTTTATCAGCACTAAAAAAAGTGCTGATAAAGGGGTACTTTTATCAGCCCTTTTTTAGCGCTGATAAAGGCACCCTTTATCAGTGCTTTTTTGAGCTCTGATAAAGGCCCCCCCTTTATCAGCGCTTTTTCGTTAGCGCTGATAAAGGGGTAGCGCTGGGCTTGCCCAGTTTTGTGGTAGTTCTACCAGAGGAGGGAGTAGGGTACATAGTCTACTACAATGCATTAGAGACCAGACTCAGGTGTGTCCTAATGCAGGAGAGGGCAGTGATCACCTATGGATCACAACAGTTGAGGAAACATGAGCAGAACTATGCTTCCCATGACCTGGAGTTAGCAGCATTAGTCCTCACTCTGAACATGTGGTGGCACTATCTGAGGGGTGAGCGCTTTACAATCTATTCTGATCACTAGAGTCTCAGGTACATCTTCTCGCAGAAGGACTTGAACCAGAGACAGCGGCGATGGATTGAGTTCTTCCAGGACTATGACTTTGAGATAGTCTATACTCATAGGAAGGGGAACGTAGTAGCCGATGCTCTCAGCAGGAGGGCGGGCATTCAGCTACTTGGAGAGGAGACAAAGTAACTAGCCGCTTTGCAGATATCCTTCGTGGATAAAGATGGAGCAGCCTTTCTTCAGTCACTCACAGTTGCTCCTCCAATTCTTTAGCGGGTCAAATAGGTACAGCCTGGGGGTGTTGACTGTGAGACACGACGTTCACATATTTCCTCAGGACATGCACTTGATGGATTCTCTATAGGAGGAGACCACGTCGTCCTTTTCAAAGGACGTACCTTGGTACCAGCTGCTTTGCAGGAGGAGGTTCTGAGAGAGTTTCACACTTCCCCTTTAGCGGTATATCCAGGAGTGTCGAAGATGTACCAGGATCTCAGATGACAGCACTGGTGGCCAGGTATGAAGAAGGATGTAGCAGAGTTCGTTTCTCGATGTCTCACCTGTCAGCAGGTGAAGGCGGAGCACCAGGTACAAGCAGGCCTGGTACAGCCCTTGGAGGTCCCAGAGTGGAAGTGGGATGGGATATCTATGGATTTCATGACTGGGCTTCCACGTACTTCCAGAGGACACGACTCCATTTGGGTGATTGTAGACCGACTCACCAAGTCGGCTCACTTCTTACCTATCAGAGAGCATGGCTCAGTAGAGAGCTTAAGATGCCTCTACGTTCAGAAGATCGTACGAGTTCATGGTGTGCCATCATCTATCGTCTCCGATCTAGATTCTCGCTTTACTTCCTGGCTTTGGAAGGGTTTGCAGGAGGCATTCGGGACGCAGCTACGTCTGAGCACCACCTTTCACCCTTAGACGGATGTCCAGACAGAGAGGACCATTCAGACTCTTGAGGACATGCTCCGTGCATGTATCCTCGACTTTGGTCGTAGCTGGGAGGATCACCAACCCTTGGTAGAGTTTGCGTACAACAACAGCTACCACTCCACCATCGGGATGGCACCATACGAGTCATTGTACGACCGACCATGCAGATCACCTCTGTGCTGGACAGAGCCTGGGGAGTCAGCACTTGTGGGACCAGAGATGGTGCAGGCCATGACAGAGAAGGTCCAGGTCATCCAGGAGCAGATGAGGACAGCTCAGAGCTGACAGAAGTCTTATGCTGACAGGAGGTGGAGTCCACTAGAGTTTGAGGATGGTGACCACATTTTCTTGCGGGTCTCACCTCAGTGTGGATTACGAAGATTTGGCCGGGGCAGTAAGTTATCTCTGTGCTTCATCGGACCATTCCAGGTTCTCAGCAGGATAGGCGAGGTGGCTTATCTCCTGGCTCTACCACCTCAGTTGCACCAGGTGCATGACGTCTTCCATGTATCTCAGTTGAGGAGATACGTTCACAACCCGACGCATATCATCGACCATGGGGACCTAGAACTTGATGATGGGGTGACTTTTGCGGAGGTTCTGATGGAGATCGAGGATCGATAGGAGTGGGTCCTACGTGTGTGGTCGATTCCTCTAGTGCGCATCAGGTGGCAGCACGAGAACCTCCAGGAGAGCACTTGGGAGCGGGAGGCTCAGATGCGTGCTCAGTACCCTCTTTCATTCCCCTAGTTTGTGATGTATCTTTACGGGGATGTAAAGCCATGATGTGGAAGTAATTTAAAGACCCATAAATTTCTAGGGAATTTTTTTCTTAATTTATTTGGGATTTTTACGAGTACGCAGTTTCTGACGGCACTTGATTCCGAGGCCCGGTGTGCCTGGGATCAATTTTCGAAGTTTATCTCGGGTATGTTCAGTGAACGAATGAGCGGGTTTTCCTAACTTTTGAACCGTTGCTCAGAATGAAAATACGAGGGCAACGATTAAACCGCAGCGCCAGTAATTGCTTAGGAACACCTTTTTCGAAGGTGCGTTTGCTTGGGAGGAGTTGTTAAAAATTTGAAGATTAATTGCTCTACTGATGGTTTAAGTGTTATGGGAAAGGAATTTGTGAGGAATTGGGGTGGGTCCCACACGAACCCCACCTCCTTCAATTTCCCTAACACCCCATTAAACCCCCTCTAGAAATTAATTTTGTAACTAATCCACTCTTCCACATTAAATGCATGCCAAATAAATGCCTAATTAATTTGACAACACAAGTTAATTAATTTGGTGAATTCAATTTGAATTTATTTAAAAGGTTGGCTTGAGTAATAACATAAGGCAAAGCCTTATTTTATTATTGTTGTATCGTTGTGTGGAGATTTTTGGAGAGGAGGGCTCTAGTCTTGAAGAACATCGTCTTCCACGTTGAAGAACGCGAAGAACACCGGAGCACCAAGGAGAGACGACGTGCCGATCTTTCCTTTCTCTGCAGCCAGTGAGAGATGTCATCCTCTTCTTTGACGCTCGCCAATGCCGTCATCGAAACCACCCCCGCGACGCCGTTCACCCGTGATAATCATCGTTCGAAAACTTCTTCGAGGTAGGGGATTGTTTTTCATTCGTAATTATTTTTGCATTCATTGTTAATAATTTGACGTTTGTTATCGAATTAATGGGAGGAGACCGGACCACACAAACACGGCCGAAAATCCTCCCCATTGTTGTTGTACTTCGTTTTGGATTGGAATGGAGGTGACGTGGTGCCGTCACACCGCACGAGAATAAGGAAAACCGCGGTGAAAGAGCGCGGCGCCCTCGCGCCGCGCCATTGAGGCCAGAAGCGGCCGCGACCGGAGTCGGGCCACGACAGAGGGGCGTGGCGCCGTTGCGCCACGCAGGAGCACCATGGAGGGCCACGACCGGGCGGGCCGTGGCGGAGGGACGTGGCGCCGTCGCGTGGCGCCAGTCGAACAAGGGCCACGCCCTAAGGCCGCGGCCGTGTAGAGGGCGGCGGACGGAACCGCCAGCCGCCAGTGCTACAAGGGGGCGAGACCAACTAGTCCCGCGCGACACAACCGGCCGACCGTTACGGCTGGCCGGATCCAGGAAAACCGGGAGTTTGTACCCCGGCCAGCGCAGCAGGACGGACCCCCCGCGGGTCCGCCGTTCGGTTCGAAGGGGGCGGCATCTCCCCCCCTTTTGCGTCTGCTCAACACGCGGGCGCCCGGACCGGGCCGAACCGGCCGGGCTGGGCCGGACCGCCCGCGCCGGGTCGGGCCGCCCGCGCGGGGTCGGACCCCTGCGCTAGGCCGGGCTGCACCGGCTAGGCTGGGCCGTGCCCAACCGAGCCGGACCCGGGTCGGGTCGACCCATTTCGGGATGACCCAGGGGGTATTGGGCCGGGTCGGACCGGGCCCAAACCCCATGTTTTCGGACAGATCCGTTCAAACGCCCATAAATTGGGATACAAACCTCCGATGGACACACCGTTAGTTGCGATGAGATCCTTGGATTGAGATGGTCATTTCGGTATATTAAACTCATGGTTTCAGAGAAGTTTGGGTACGGCCGGGTTGGTTCGAACACGAAACCAATCGGGCCCTCGGAGCGGAAACGATTATAACTTGAGCTCCGGACGTCCGATTGATGTGCCATAGACTTTGTTGAATTACTATTAGTGAGACGGTTCTTTTGGCTTACTCCTCTTGAGGTTTGGATGCAGTTGGAGTATGGTCGGGTTGGTTTTGACTTAAAAACCAACAGGGACCCTAGGACGAAAATGCCAATAACTCTCAGACCGGGCGTCCGATTGACGCGCCGTCTGTCGCATTGAGTTCCTTTTGACGAGAAGGAACTTTGGGATACATCAAATCCGGACTCCGTGTCAATTGATGTATCAAACCCTCTTGGATCGTGGAGCGGACTCTCCCGGAATCGACCATGCTGTGTGCTGGAACCCTAGAGCTGGCTGCGACTGCGACGACGATGATGACTGTACAGGGATCCTCCGTGTGTTCCGCAGCGACGAAGACCGTACTGGAATCCTCCATGGGTTTGACGGTGATAACTACTGTTCTTGTATCACATGTGGGTCTGGTAGTACTTGACTATTGTTCTTGTATCCTACGTGGGCCCGACAGTATTTGACTCTGTACTTGTATCCTACATGGGTCCGACAGAGTAGCTGGTCTTGTATGATTTGTGGGTCCGACAACTTAGCTGGTCTTGTATCCTATGTGGGTCCGACAACTTAGATGAATCAGTGGCTACATTTGATCATCTCTATCACCTTACGAAGAAGTGTACATGTGTGAGCTGAGTCTTAACTTACAATCAATATCATCGATATGATTGTGGTGCTTTCCTGTGTGGATTGGGTTGTGCCTTACTGTGTGGATTGAGTTGTGAATTCCTATGTGGAATGGGTTATGTTTTCCTGTGTGGACTAGGTTGTACTTGGGCTCATGTGCTGGAGCCAATCTGGAAATGATGACTTAGGTATATGTATGGTCATATACGTAAGTAGAGTTGGTTGTTACTTCGTGATTGTATCTTTACATTGTGGTTTATCCTTCGTGGATTCTGGGAAACCTTTGGGGGTCTCGGGGTCCCTACTGAGTAGTGTATACTCACCCCTGCACGGGTTATGCCCGCACTACGTTGTGTTGGATGCAGATGACGGACAACGCAGATCGAGGTGGGAGCTCATGGAGCTGGACGGTACCTGGAGGTGGATCACTGGACGAGACTTACTCGGAGCGAATGACTAGAGCTGAGGAGCAGAGGAGGATATCTGTACCCACCCTTTAGGTGGGATTTCCAGAGGACGACTCAGACTCGCTGCTTTAATTTACTGTTGCTGTACTCCCTTTTTAGTTGTACTTTACTTTTAGTTGGGTTTGTATTCTTGCCCATTTACTTTCCAATACTTACTTTTGTACTCAGTTTACTTAGTGTTTACTCAGCTTGCGTACCTTGTGATGTTTTTTTATTAAGGCAATGCCTTCCATTTTTATCAGGATTTATGCCTTTGGTACTAGTCACCAACCCCTGGCCTATGGAAGGTGGGCTTGGGGTAGTCACGGCATGGGCCCCGAGGACGGGTCGTGACAAAATTAATTTTATGCAGTTTTATTTTAAAAAAATAATTATATATATATACAAAAATAAAACAATTCATATAAAACAATTTTATTCAAACAAATATATTTCTATATATATATATATATATATCATTTTTGGTAAAGGTGATTTTTACTCTGGTTTTAATAGATAAATATATATAAATGTATGAATATATGTATCAATTTATGGAAAACAATTTTTATTTCTGATATATATATATATATATATGTAAATAAATGAAAATGTATACATGTAAAATTTCTCAAAAGTATTTTTATCTTTTATGCATATTTGTATGAATAGATAATCATGTTTTTTCTAATATCAATATATATATATATATATATATTTATAAATTTATGTATATATACATATTTTTATAAAAATGTTATATATATATTTATATATGTGTATAAATATATATATCATTTCATGTAAAATTACTTTTATCATAACATATAGTTCTTTTTTATGAAATGGATATAAAATTCAACAATTTTGAATAATTATTATGGTTTTTTGATGTGAAATTCAAGTTACATTTTTTTTAAATCCATGTAATTTCACTTGGATGGGATGGGGAGTATACCCAAACCCTTATGGGAATTTTTCCAACTATGTGGTTGGTGCTCGCATATAGTGCCCCAATGCATTGGGTATTGTTATAAATCTCAGGATATTCCTTATATAGTGAGCGAGAGGTTATCTTAGTCATATTATGGGCTTAGGGAGTAAAACTAATCCATCAAGGGTCCAGGCCCACTATGTTATGTTGTCTCAAAAAGAAAACCATGAATTTATGTTATGATCCAAGGTGCATTTGGTAATCATGAATGCTTATTAATTTTCAAGTGAAATATTTAATATTTTGTGAATGAATAAATACAAGCCTCACTTATGGATTATTCAAGAGGTACATGTTTTCTATGTAGTCTGACAAAAAAATACATTATACCCTAATAAATAAGAATGTAATTTATCAAAACAAAATACATCTATAAGATAACCCCTTTCCATTATTGTATATTTTTAGTAGGTTGAATACAAATTAATAAAAGCATATGAAATCATATGGGAATTCCCTTACACCTTCTAAGAGAAGTCCACCCCAACTAGGATTATTGAAGAATCACACATATGCTTAAAAAGAATCTCCCACCATGGGGTCTATTTGAACAACGGCGTGGTGATAATTCCCATCATATCATAATATTATGCCCTACATGAATCATAAAATATAATATTTTAATCTATTTGTATCAATACTAATAGGGTTAGGACATTCACATAAAAATATATGATGAATCATTAATACAAAGTACTTTTTATTAAGAAATTTCTAACATCACACACACAAGAAAGATTTTACAATGCTAAAAAATATATCTCTAATATCTGAAAATATTTATTCCATGTTTTGGAACTACATTCACCTATAAAATTCCATGTTCTATCTTTAAATGGTATTTTTAGAAGTTCAAAAGCATATTTATTTTCAATGAAATGATGAAATACATAACCCAAAAATGGAAATCACTCATTAAATGAGGAACAATATATGGTGAAATAATATATAAACAACTCTATGAATGTATCAAGAAAATGAGAAATTATACTCACTATGAATATCTAGGATCGACCTAGGGTGACACATAGTCAAAATTATGTATTTATTTAAGAAAATGTACCATATGAGAATGTGAGTGTCATATTATTATTATCTACTAGAGAAAAAGATACTTGAAAATAACCATATAATCCATCCATGAAGAAAGTAATTGTCATACCATCTATTATATTAGAAATTTGATCATTTAATGGGAGTTAAAATGGTCCTTTTCAGATGATTGATTTGGATTCCAATAATCAATACACATTATCCAACTATTTCCCCCCACCCCCTCATTGGAACTGAATCCTCCCTATAATTTCTTGAAGGAGTAACCCCACTTTTCTTACGCACAACAATAACATATATAACCCACATTGAAATAAAAACGGGGTAAATGATTCTCCAATTAATTTTCCAACATCCTTTTTAATAACTCCCAAAATAGTGGGATTGAGTTGCTATTGTGGAAACCTTATTGATTATACCCATACCCAAAATTAATACTATGCAAGAAAATGGGTGTGATATTTAATGATATATCCACAAAGTTCCACCAAATTTATTTGATTCTCTCACTCAAAAATATCTATTTGTTTTGCTTAATGAAAAATAGAGATATAATTATAAATTATAATAGTTATTATGTCACTTTTCAATAAGTATATGTATTTTATATTTGGTTTAAATAGATTGAGTTTTAATGAGAAGGCTAATTTATAGATGGATACAACAATAGAACTGAAATATTTTGATAATTAACATAACTATAAAAATAGAAATCATCAAAATTATTTAATAAAGAATCAAATCTACCATTATACTCAACAACCATGTCATAATCTAAATTAACCTTATTAGAATCAGAATATTAATCCACATAAAAAATTGAATCAAGAGAGGCATGTTTATTAAAAACTTTTGTGGAATTCATCATAGATATCAAAATAAAACCAATTCTTACAATATACCAAATCATATAATAATAAAAATCCAAGTGGTTTTTATAGGATTAGTAAAAATGGTTTAATAAAAGAATAATGATCCTATGAGGGGTATATCATTGAACCTCGAATAATAAATATAAAAATGTTATCCACGATCTCTAAAGAATGTGTACCCTAATTGATTTTTATAATGGTTTTGAAAATTTTGAGGATTGGTCAACCTAGGATAATGGGATCATGTAAATGTACCTAATCATCAAATATGCTATAAAAATATAAATCTATTATAATGATAATTTCTCTTACACAAACATGTATATAATCAAGGGTTCATACTATATATGGAATAAATCTATTTTCGAATTGCACCACTACTGTTGTAAACATCAACTCACCAATCTACAAATAGGAGAATACATTGTGGGGCATTACATTTATAGATTCTCCCAAATAATAGAAATCATAAAAAAAATGTAAATTCACTTTGGTTAATTGTATGATGAATTTCATTGGATCCTTCCACTTAATTTGAATCATTTGAGTGAGTGTGGTGAGTTCCAAAACATTACATCCAGGATTTCTCCAAACATTTCCCTAGAGAAAAATAAAATTTGTACAATGTTTTTTTAAGAATTTATCATTCATTAAAATATTTAAAGTTCTTTGTGAGGTGGTATGTTGATCTCTACTCTATTAAATGTCATAACCCGACCCAATAGGGCCCTCTTGTCTGATGTAAAAATGAGTGTGCACCCCATGCCTTCCTCCAATAGGATATGGGCCAAAGAAATGTGTCCAGTAGTCATACTACACACAAGGGAGCCAAAAACCATGGTAACAATACACATAAACACATCTAAATACATTGATATAATTTAAAGGAATGAAACAAATAATAGAAAATTTTTGTATTACTAATCACACATCTGAGTGTGACATAAGTACAAGAATGAAAATGGGTAAATTCAAGGACATCAAAACTAAAAAAAGTATAATATTCTATTAATATGGAGAATGATATCAAGAAATAACTCCTAGAAAATACTATGGTAAACCAAAAAATACAATGATCCACTTGATTTTGGTCCACGTAGGACTCCATAGGTAGTATTATC
Source organism: Viscum album (assembly GCA_963277665.1). Lineage (NCBI taxonomy): Eukaryota > Viridiplantae > Streptophyta > Magnoliopsida > Santalales > Viscaceae > Viscum > Viscum album. Next base: position 911,492,820 of record OY728164.1, on the reverse strand, counting down.
ATTTTTATAAGACATGAAATGCGCAGGAAGATCACATGAAGTGGTGATAATAACCTACCTAGTAGGACACACTAAAACCAACAAATAGTAAAAAATAAAATAACAAAAGTCATATTATAAGAAGGGATAAAATTAACCCAGATATAATTATGATAATCACCATGTATCAATGTATGATAACATCTATACTGGAGGTCTAGGATTCTACTGGAGTATCCCAAGTGACATCCAAGATAACTCAGTCCTCAAGTTTTGATAACAATAATAGTGCTCACCCAAGTGGTCTTCTCATTAGGAATCACCATGAAAATGTATATTCTGAAAATTATATGATTTTGATACACTGATTGAATATCACACATAGGGATTATAGAGGATTTTGAACCCTTCCATGGGTAGTCCTCTAGGATGGGGATTCTACACCCAAAAAGTTAGTAACATGATAACTTACCAATCCTAAGGGGAATTATAGATGGTAACACCCTTATCCACACTGATGGATACCTAACCCTAGATAAATTTATACCATAGATATGATCACTCTTCCTATGATCATTTTGGTATGCCTTACTATTCCCTCATAGTAATGGACCAAAGGAATACACCCTAAATAAAAACATATTGACTGAAGCTAAAGGGGTCTTCCAACTACCCTGGGAGGAGTAAATAACCTATAAGAAGGAATACATAGAATGTACTAACTATATCATAAATGGATGAGTCTATGATCATGCCCATTTACCTTGTCCCATGGTCATGTACACTAGTCATTCCAATACAAAAAAATTCCATGTTTGTAACAATGTACTCTGTACGTAACAATCGAAATTGGTCATGTCCATTCCCATGTACTCTGGTTATGCTTACAACCAGATACCCCTATGGTACCTACTAGGGAATTGATTTATGGTCACACAATGTGTGAGATGTCACATGACATTTGATATTTTATTCTGTGCATAAATTTCATCTTTTATGAATGTTGTTCCATATATAATGTGTTCATCTTAACTACATTTGTCGAAACACTATTTTTTTATTATAATTTATTGAATGTTATAGAAATCTCACCAATTCCACTAATACTATCAATTTTTTGGATAATAATGACCTTTTACCTCAAATATTTGGTTGATCATTCTTGATTTTTCACTATTGATTAAATTCTGTCCATCCATCCACTCAATAATGCCTCCATCAGATCATTTCATCACACCATAAAAACATGGATGTATAACATCTCTCGATCTTCCATTATCTTTGTCAAAAATGATTATTCCTCGAATCAGAAATCATAACCTATAGAAATGTTTCATTATTCAAAATATCTACTCTTTATTGGTCAATTACTAGGTATTATCAAACCACTGACCAAATTTAATACTGATGATGATCATTTAAAGAAAGAGGGGAGAAAAGGGCACAACACAAATTTTAGAGGATGAACATCATCCATTTTTGGAGTTTTCTTCAAATAGGAAATGAAGAAATTGGAGAATGTAGTAGAATAAAAGGATCATAAATTTTTTATCAACTTCTAATTATGGTAATATATATCAAAAACAAGAAATCCACAGTTTACCCATGTATTTTTTCAAAATAAATTAATTTCCCTTATAAAATAAATAATCATATTTGGGGACTAATCAAGAAAAACAATAGTCCTAACTTTATATTTTAATGTTGACTAATGAATAATTATTTTACATCATTTTTTGTGAGATCAAATAAATCAATTATCAAAGATGGAATTCTTGTAAAAACGATCATCGATCCACAATCTATTTTTCACTCATCAAATCCCTCCAATAATATCCTATAATATCTCTAGTTTAATGAAGATAACCATAGGATTTGGCCATAAACGATTTTAAATAATGGATTATTAGGTCATTAAAATTTAATAAATAATAAATATATATATTAATTTATGAAATTATTATTTCTCATGTGACAAGTCTTAAATAAAACACCTAATGCGGATAAAAATTATGTCATGCCTATGGTAAAATCCATATTTAATATTTAATAGAGGTTTCATATTTCCCATCAATAATATCATTCAAAATATATTACACTATTTTAGAGGAAATAAATATTGATGATATATTGTAGTTAATATTTGTAAAATATCAACACTGAGGGTCCAAGGGCCCTAGAATGCTTTGCTGACTCTGTGCCCAACTCTAAAAAGGTTCTTTAAAATATACCTAATCATTAATAAGAAAAAAATTCAATACATTCTCCCTAAATCAAGTAATTTTATCCTCAAAATAAAATAAAATTCTTAAAAAGATGAGGTTACTATGGTCACATCTTATTCTCCCACTCCTAGTTTCTCTCTTTGAGGTTCCTATACCCCCACAGAACATGCATCAAGTGAATATGCTGCCCATGGAAGATCTTATCTTTAATGTCTTTGACCTATATCTAGTTAAATATGAAGGTATCTCTATCAATGATTTCCAGCTCTCCCTAGTTAATAACATGAGATAGGTCATGTGCATACCTCTTTATCCGTTAAATGTTGATGAAATTTTACACCTAATATAACTAGGGTTATAGGGATAATTGGAACTTGAAGTCATTAACTCTATATAAAATCTATTAGAGGAAAATTAAAATTGTTGATAAATCTCCTCCTTGAAAAAATTTATTAAATACTCAATAATTTAGACCTTCAGGAACACATGGTCTCCCCCATAAAAATAAAAATGTCATCATCATTGGTCAGAATAAAGATTTTATTGACTCTGGGTAGTCCACACCCACTCTTATATGATATGAAATTTATCTCTTTTATCTCACAAGAAATATAGGTTCCTGAGTACTGATTCCTTATAATTAGTCCAACAAATCCGTAACCTAAATGGTGTGATATATAAGGACTTTAGTGATTCCATTCCGACGGTGGAGTGGAAACTATTGTTATCTAAAAACTCCAATGAGGGTAGATGATCATCCCAACTACAACCAATGTCCAACATTCTTGCTCGAAGCATGTACATCAAAAAATGAATAGTTTACTCAGGCGATCCATCTATTTGGGGGTGAAACACCATGCTAAAAAAATATGTCCCAAAGGCCTCAGGTAATCCTATCCTTAATCATGATGTGAAGCAAACATCATGGTCATAATTTTTTTGTGGTAACTCCATGATGACAAAATATTTATACATGTAAAGTAATCCTAAGATGTCTACTAAAATATTCTCTCTGATTGATATGAAATGTGATGACATGGTGAGTTGGTCTAAGATCACCCATATAGTATCATGGACTCTATATGATTATGGATTTACTTTTATGAATATCAGGGAGATACATTCCCTTGCATTCCCTATAACCTCAAGAGGCTGAGCCAAACTTATTAGAAAATAGTTCTTCTCCTTCCCTTTCTAGAATGTTAGGTTTGTAGTGAAAATATCCTCCATGAACCTCTTCATTACTATCTACTAGAACTGACACAAAAGGTCTTGTAATATCATTTCCACTCCATGATGTAAATCTAATTAGGATGCATGTGACTCCAATAATAACTCCTAGAAAAGATAAATTATGATAGGGTCCTTCCTTAGGAATCTATATTGTACACCCTAACTTTGGAAAACACAATCGGGGTATTCCCTATTGGTAAGTAGGTATACAAGGTCTCATAGTTGAAATCTCCAACTTGAGCCTCCCTAATAAATTTAAGAAGTAGAGGGGAAATAACCATCAAGTGAAGGTAATGTGAACCATACTCTTCTAATAATAACAATATAAATGAAAAAAAAATTATCCCACAACTTTCTCAATAACTATGAATAGGATCTACCAGTGTGTTCATCTACCACTATGTTACCTATTTCGAGAGTATAGAAAATCTCAATGTCATAAGCCAATAATAACTCAAGCTATCAAAATTATCTCAAGTTGTGGTATTTTTGTGAACAGATATACTTGAGATTCATTTGTCTTGAGTAAATGTTAAATTGATCTCCCATTAGGTAGTTTCAAAAAAAAAAGGAATAAGAACACTACTACAAGCTCCAAATTGTGATTCATGCAGTTCTTATTGAGGGGTCTCATCAACCAAAACCCATTTCAAAAAAAATTCCTTCATAAGCATCAAAACACATCCAAGACTAGTTATAGAGGAATATCATAACTCTAAACACTCAAAACCCTCATTTGGATGTATCAGGATGGGTGTGCTCATAAAACTCTTCCACAACTCTTGAAAAGCATGCTGTCACTTTTCTATGAACAAAAAATGGATATCACTATTGGGAAAAGGTATCCATTGATTCCTAAATCCTAGATAAATTGGACATGAATCGATGATCATTTCATGCCATCCCAAGTAATCTACACACCTTAGACATGATCCTGATTGGATTACAAGCTAGAACTACCTTGACCATAGATGGGTCGACTGATAGTACCTCTTTTCAGATCATATATAATAGTATGTGGACTTAACATATCCTAAACTAACCCAACAAGATCATCATATAATGTTATTTAAATAAGTTTATTTCTAGGACCATCCTGAAATTTCAAACATGATCATACACTATCACTAAGTAAAAAAGTATATCTTGGATACATACTACCATGAACCGATCCAAGAATGACTGAATGATCAAGTTCATAAGCCCGATGGAAACTGATTGGGAATTAATTATGGTAAAAGGAATCACCAAGTACACATTATGGATGTGGAGACATCCAATTGAAATATTTGGTACATCCTCCTCTCAAACATGAAGCTGGTTATAGCATGACTGGAGGTCAATCAATCAGAGCCACCTCGCCCTTTATAAATGGTTTAATTGGTTATATATTCTCATAAGTGGACACTTATTCATAGTGGTCACGTGATCTAAGTTTCTATAATATAATGATATAATAAATATACTATCTTTCTTATTAGTGAACTACATTATGAATGGATAATAAGGGATACCAGTTCTAAAAAATAACTTCCTCTTTAATTCCTCTAAATTCACCTTTGGATCTTGAATCTCTATAGTGGCCATATGATATACTGGTTCTGTTATCAAGGAATTCCCTAGGTGCATGAAAATTAATAAATTGATCTCTCAATGGGGTGGTAATCATGAAATGTCCTCATGAATGATGTCCTCATACTCCACTAACACTACAAGAAAGAGAAAGAACCTAAAATATTATTCTCTATGGGAAATACCTTACAAATAATATGTAATCATCTGTATCCTCCTACACATGATTCCATCTTGCTCTGTCTAAACTTCCTTCTCTCCGATTATGAAAAAACTCAGCCCATCAACACATATGAACCACATAATCTTCCTAAATATATCAATATATGAATGAATACAGAATTTCTATTCCATACCTAGAATGTGATCATAAGGACACAATATGGATGTGAAATGATCAAACAAGATGATCAATCCAACTTGAGTTAAGCCTCACTATATAAATAAGTGTGTGATCACTATATCGTGCCTAGTAGGAGTCTCCAATGTCAATGGTAGAGTAAAGGGATCCACTAAAATTACTAGATTATGAACAAGAGATATAGATAGAAATGAGGGGTTAATTATTATTTCCATAAATACCACATTAAAAGTAGATAAGAAAAAGATCATACATCGAATCATCCTTGGATCATCTAAGTCATAATCCTCTACTACCTCTATCTATTCACATCCCTGATCACCTACATCTTGAGCCTTGTGTAGAACACCTAGGTGGTGGTAGAAATCGATCAAAATAGTGGACACCTCCCACAACTCTCCTAGATCATCTTCCTTATCTGCCACCCTATGGACTCAATTCTCTTGATGCATCCTTTTCTTATAAATTCCACTAACCCTCTCACAATTTAACATAGGATGGGTTATAATATCCCACACAATATTTAGCCTCATATCATAATAGTAGCATCGCCTCTACCTTCACGGACAAGAAATATCATATGCGACCTAAATGATAGAACCTATATGAAAGGAAATTAAAGAGAAACAACAAAAAAGAATGGATAATGAGGTCTATGTTTTACTACCACCTATAAAGTCTCATCCCCATGGACTAAATTTATAGAACCGACTATCAATGGATGCCCAACTATATCGTCATACTCTTCCATAGAATGATCTTGAACACTATCATAAGATGGGATAAAAATATATTATACTATATCCCGGAAATCTCAGCGAAGGCCATGATAGAGGATCTATGCTAGAATTTACACATCACGAATCATGTCTATAGAGTATTTTATGTTGTTAGTGAACCTTGACCCAGATTCTACTACTGACATCCTGCTCTATTGGATCTATAGAAGATCTTGAATATGTACTACTTGTAGAATCATTTTGAAAAATCTCATCTGAAGTGGTACTGGAAATCCTACTAGGCGTGAGTCTCTTCATCATGCACCGAGTCACAAAAATCCACCATCGCCACATGGATTGATGGATAAGGATCACTTCATGGAATTGTATTTTAATATGAGGGGTCTTAAAAATGATTATTCCTTCACTAACTACCTTGAGATAGTTCTCTTCTAACCGGGGGTCCGGTTAACCATGAAACCAAGTAGTATTTTTCCGCTAGAACTCATGTAGTTCATTCATCCTACACACATCATATGTAGGTATCACTAAAACAAGAAGTTTATCTATTGGTAAAAGTAAGATGAAAAAACCACCAGGAGGTACCACCTCTTATTAAAGTCCCTAAATCAAATCCAAATCAGTAAGAATAGTATCATCATGATCCCTTAATCAAATCCTAATAATCTATTGACACCAAAAAATCATTAAATATATCAAAAAAAATCTATGATTGATGAGTATATTTAGAGAGACAACTTAAGAAAGGAATAGAAACCACAACCAAATATTGTAGTATGCATGTTCCAATGTTTTCTCTCCAACAATTTCCCACATGTAATGCATTAACAAGTAGTTTTTCAATGTCATGGTGAATGGATATGTTGGCCACAACCCCATCACTGGGATCCTTAGTCTAAGATCTGATCTTAAAACACTATAAAAATGTTTACCTAGTTCTTAAACCAAACCTCATAGCTAGAATATATCTAAAATGTTATCCTAAGATGAACCTGTGACTTTAATACCACTATATTACATCTTAACCCAAAAGGGACTACCTTATAGTTGAAAAGATGAGTTTGACACCCCAAACCCACCACATATTGGTTAATGGATAGTGAAAATCATCAAGTATGAATATCACACATATGAGAGGCCATATACTATTGTACATGTACACAACCTCAAATATCATAACACTACTTGAATTTTAAATTGAAAGAAACAACTGATACCAACCAAATTCTTACATATAATACCTCATTATAATAAAACGTATGAAGCAGAACAGAAAAGGGACAAACACTATTCCATAAAGTATATAATTGAGTCTAATATAAATGTATGGAGGGTAATTATATGAATATGAATCCTTAATAAATGACTATATTTTTTCAAACATGAATAGTCTCTTCCTACTATGGGTCATCCTTAGACTCCATTTAAATTCCATCATTCTATACAATGCATGAGGCATGGCATCTGAGGCCATGTGGGGGTGTGTATTACATACCTATTAGGATAACTAAAAAAGTAAACATAAATAATCAAAGAGAGTCATCTCATAATAAAGAGTCACATAAACTATTAAATATTCACTTTGAATTCCAATTATCAATTTAATGTCATGTTTATTCTGGAATTCTATGATTTTACTCAAGGATTCAAGGTAACTTCTACGATAAGTCACTCCTTGGGTCTTTCCCACAGTTTTGGTGCTCATATGAGATTTTTTTCACATTATTCCTTTTCCAAGATGAGGTACACAGCAGAACTTAGAAGATTTATATATGAAAACAACGGATCACAATCAGGTCTTATAGGTGATTCCTAACACCACTCAGAGTAATCTACTAGGATTGGGGGCACATACCTTGAAATTACGTAACAATACACCTCACACAACCTAGAGAGGATTAATTGGTGATTACACTCCATAACATATGGATAGAAACCTAAATATCTCCATAACTAACCAATACAATGGATCACTCATCCTATTCATAAGACAAGATGCCTCATTATACACTCTTAGAGATAGAACATGTGTATAGACCCTACTAATAATAGTCTAGTGTAACATCCACAAAATTATATGAAATTAATTAATAAATAATTTTTTATGACATAAAACCATGAAAAATATGTTTTAATATAAACATTAAATAAATTTATTTTCTTTAATATATTTTATGTTTATATTATCAAAAAATATGATTATTATTTTGAGAAAACATTTATTTTTATATGAAAACTTATAGTCCTCAGAATGTTATTTTTGAAATATTATTAATGTTGAATATATTAAAATAATTATAAATTTAAAATGTGTATAATATTTTCATAATTAAAATGATATAATACTAATACTCTAGTGAAATTATTTTATAAAAAAAATTAGTATAAAATCATTATGATAAAATAAAAAAAATGTGAAAATATTAACAATAGTGGGCAATAATTTAACTTATTATAAAATCAAGGTAAAATGATAAGTAGTGACATATTATTTCTAGGTAAATAATTGTTTGTAGTAGCATGTGTGAGCACCAAAAAAAGTTTTAAATTATAATTTAATTTAAGTATGTGATTTTGAGATTTTTTGAACAATAAACTTATATTAACTTGAAATATATTTTGTAATAATTAATAGTTATGGTTAACAAAAACATATTAATGTGTTTATTTTCAAATGAAGAAAATAAGTAATAAAAGAAATATTATACTGAAATAAGAACGAATATAAAAAATAAGTACATAAATTTTTATATATAAGTAATATTCATTTTATTAAGCGGTTATTGGGTGAACAATTATTTGATGTGGGATGTAGTCTTGGGTTACTATAGATCCTCCCAGATTACCTATTTATAAAAAACCCATTCAGTAAAAATGAAATCAATCTTCTAATAATATTTTTGCACATTATCTTTCTTATAGACCACACAACACTATTTGTCCTCCTTTCTCTACATGTTAGATAGAAGCACCACCATTGTCATTTCCATAAAAAATCAATGCCGACAACGATGTATTCTCATACTCATTTATTTCATGAAGAATCTAATATGATAAAACTATAAATAGTTCACCATGATAGGAACTTCCATTTAGATACAGGTCTGTGACCCTCAATATATCAGAAAAATATTAGACCTTCGATGATCCTTATCCCCTAATAATCATCAATGAAGCTTCCCAAGGAATATTGGCAAGGTAAAAAATAATCCAATTTAAATATATACAGTCAATTTTATATTCTGTTTTTATTAACCCATGGAAATAGAATATATATTTAATTATAAAAAAAAATAACGATTCTATCAATTTTATAAACATACTATTATATCAAACATTAACTCAAAACCCACATAGAATATTATAGAATGATTTGTACAATATTTTGGTGTCCCTGGTGTTCAATTTCATCATCACATATTCTTCCAAAAACATTATCCATGTGATGTTAAGGTACAAAAACTCATATATATTCATGTATAAGGAACTCTCTTTAACCATTACAAAACCCCATCCAAAGATCTCTCCTTCAAATTTAATTTCCATCTTCATTTCATGTTTTTACGGTCATATTTCCATGGATCGTTTGGGTCTAAATATTATGAAATGTGTTAATTTTCTTAGAAGAAATATTTTTTAGGAAATTTTTTTTTTAATTTGGTTAAAAAGTAAAATATTATTATATTTAATGGTGAATTCTTTTAATGATTTTAATTAAATTGTTTCTAAAAAAATTTCTATGTAACAAATTTCTTTTTCTATTTTTAAAAGATAAAAATTATTTTTCTGAAGATTCTATTATTTTAAAGGACCCTCTTAATGTAAGGGAATTATTTTTATTAGAAATATATTTTACCTCAAAAACTAATATATTATGTAATAGAAGATATAATTTCAATTTTTTAAAAACTATATTAATTTTAAATTATTTCATGTAAGGAATAGTATTTTTAAAATTATAAATAATATTTATAAGTGATTTATATTTTTAAAACATATGATTTTATTGAATTTTTTTAATAGATATATATAATTTAAAAAACTATATTTATTTTATATTATTTTAGGTAAGGTAATAGTATTTAAAAGTTACTATTATTTTATATAAAGGATTTATGTTTTCAAAATATTTTTTTATATGTAGAAAATGACATTTCATAACATATATTTAAGGGAATTCAATTTTTTAACTATATATATTTATTTTTAAAAAAATGATTGATATAAAGGATTATTTTCTTATGAAACACCTTTTAAAAAAACCCATAATTATTTATATATTATGTTTTTTATAAATAATTATATGAATGGAAAAATATTATTTTCAATCCCTTAGTTTTCAAATTCATTATGTCCATTCAAAAAGGAATTCTTATTTTCTTAATTTGAAGGCTGAATTAAAAATGATAAAGTTTATCATTTAATGATCTTATATTTCAAAAAAAAATTAAATGTTATAATGAATTATATAATAATCATTTAATACATGAAATTTAATTGTAAACATATTGTTGTTAATAATGTTTATAGTTAGGGTTATACTATAAAAACATCAGACTCTGTTTTATTTTTTTGAATACTTATTATTGAATGTATTAGTTATAAAAATATTGATATATGCTAACATATATCATGTTTTCCAAAAAAATAATTGTCTAAATATTATGTGATATAAAATTATTTTTTATTTAAAATAATTTATGTAGTTTTCTACAGTATGTTTTTGGAGAATTAAAACTAGAAAGGATAACAAGATAAATATATCATCCTAAAATAAAAATAAACACTTGGGTATGTAATTATATAATTAGGATTGGTGAGTGAATACAAAAAATCAATGGGAAACTATCCAAAAAGAAATACTACTAGTTTTCTGATAGACTTCATAAGGTTTTTCATGTATGATTTTATTACATAAGAAAATTATTATTTTCAATGAAACTTTTTGTAAAAAATTCCACAGGGTAATCCATGTATTGTTAAAAGGATATTATATATTTAAACTAAATGGATTTTCATATTAATAATTACTTCTCAATGGTTTTGAAATGTATTTTATATGGTTATATACTTTAAAAAACCCTAGAGTTATATTATTAAAAATTATTTAATTTTTTTCTTTGATATAAAGGGAATTGTTTTCCATGGTATGTTTTCATTAGAAAGTTTCATTGTATTTATAAATGTATTTTAAATAGTTTTAAAACCCATTATCAATATTATCCTCATCCATGGTTTTATAATGTTTTTCATAGGCTCATTATAAGTTCCAATGAAGTTTGAATTTGTTAAGGACCTATAATGAGTGAATCAAAATAAAATTTTATAGATAATTTTTATAAAAATATGATATAGTGAGATGATTTTTTTTCTAATCCTAAAAAACTATGTCTAGAAAAGATTTATGGTTGTATAAGTAACTGCATATTTTTTAGTTTCTATTTATGAAAAAATGTATAAATAATTATTTTCATTCGATCCGAAATTACGGATGAAGCGTTGTGATAATTGGTATTAGATCCATGATTTAGAAAACATTGAAGATTAAGATGTTTTTGGTTGAGGATAATTAGTGGTTAGAATTCTTATTTTTAGGTTCATGGTAATTAAATTCAGAAATATTATAATTAATATATAAATTTTAGAAACCTATTTATTCTCAAAATGAAAATGGAGACTTATAATTCTTGTTGGTATATCTAATTAATTTTGAGGAAAAAATTAGTTTAAAGGTGTAAGATGCAACAATCCAATTTTTTATTGTATTTTTTAATAAATATATTGTATATAATTTGATACCAAAAATATGTTTTAATATAAATTTTAAATAATTTATTTCCTTAAAGGTATTTTAAGTTGATATAAAAAATGATAAGATTATTTATTTAAAAAGAAAAATCATTTTGATTTAAAAAATTACTATTTTTAAAATATCATGTACACAATATTATTAATTTAGAATAAAAAGTTATTATTATTATAAATTTTAAACATTTCTAAGATCTGGTTAATTTAAAAAATATAATATTAATACTATAGTGATAATATTTGATAATAATAATTAGGATTAAATTGTAATGTTAAAATATTTAAAAAAATGTGAAGGTATTAACATTAATTGGTAATAATTTATCATAATAAATAATAAAAGTAAAATGATAAGTTAGAACATAGATGTTTTAAGGTAAATGTTTTATTAAATAAGTATGTGTGATTACAAAACAATGTTCAAAATTATATGTTATATTTAGTAAGTGATTTATAGAATTTTTTAATAATAACTTTATATTAACTTGTAAGTGAATTCATTCTAAGAAATAAATAATTATGGTTAATAAAATATGATATTGAAATGTTAATTTTGTAGAAAAAGGTATTATGTAATGAAATTATTATCACAATTATATGTAAATGAAAAAAATAAGTACATATTTGTTTAGTTTTAAGTAATATTCATTTTTAGATATATTATTGAACTTTTATGATATCGAAAACTTAGTTATATTAAAAATTATATTTTTAGTGAGCAAGACTCATATACCTAGAACATCAACCCTATATGTGTGGGGAAATGTTAGTCCATTGGGGTTGGATAGTTTGAACAACCTCCATGGTGGTTAGGAAGATAGATCACCCATACGTGATAAGTGTGGGCATAACACCTGAATGGTGCATGGTGTTTTTGGAGGAGTGAAAGGGGTCAGACAAGTCAAACCATCCCCATTTGAGTGTGTGAAGGTGTGCCTGGGTGTTGACCATAGTGACTCATCTTGAGTGGTCTCCATTACAACTTAACTTATTAAGCGTCTGATGGATGGTCAATTAAATGATGTGGGATGCACTATTGGGATAATGTATCTACACCTTAAAAATAACCATTTATAACATTTCTATTGAATGAAAATGATCTCAACTATTTGATCATCATAAATTTCATCTTCTCCCTCATATCCCGAACACTAATATTCCCCTTCCTCAACACACCAGACTAAAATCCACACGATCACCCTTTCCTTCAACCATCAATGCCAACTTTGTTATCTTATCCTACCCCATATGACACATGGAATCTTCTTTAGATGACCAACAAATAGTTCACCCTGATTTTAATTTTATTTTAGATATATGATTATGACCTTGAATTGTTAAAAAAATATTAGACCTTAATTGTTCCATGGGCCATAATAATCATCGATGAAGAATCCCAAGGATAAGAGGAAAGGGAAAATGAACATATTTATATATAAAAATAATAAAATTTAAATTCATATTTTATCAAATCATGATTATAAAAGTTTTAAATAATGATATAGAAGAATAAAAATACCATGGTTTCTTTTTTAGCTTATTCCATAATCCAACACACACTCTGACGACACTTGGAGTATTATATAATTATAGGTACATTATTTTTGTTTCCATGGTCATCAGAATTAGCATCATAGTTTCTTTTGTAAACAATAGTCTCATGATTTTTTATTACCCAATCCACTATATATACATTTCTAGAGAACTCCCTTTTCACCCATTGGATATCCACTTCCCAATATCTATCATTTTTTCACCTTCATTTCAATCATTGCCAACATATTTTCCTTTTCAAATTTCTATCTGAATTTTAGTTAATAGATTAATTTTCATAAAAAAATTATTTATAAGGTAAAAATTCTGTTATTATGTTTTAATAAAAACTATTATTCTATGTGGGGGATATCTTTTTAAAGGTTTTCATTTAAGGTTTTACAAATCATTATTTTTTTAATGGTTTTATTTTTGTATTTTTAAAAGGTAAATTATATTTTATCTAGCTTCTATTATTTTCAAAGATCCACATTATTTAATGGAAGTATCTGTATTAGAAATTTATTTTATTCAAAATAAATTATGAAATAGATGTTCTAATATGAATTTTTTAACGTCTATATTTATTTTCTATTATTTAATCTATGGAATAGTATTATTAAGATTTCTATTATTTTATATAAGGAATTTATATATTCAATACTTATTATTTTGTATGGGAATTATTTTAAAATAATTTTAATCTTTAAAAAACTATATTTAGTTGTAATTATTTTATATAAATGAATAGTATTTTAAATTATCTATTTTTTATGTTAATGATTTTTATTTTAAACCTAATATTTTATGTATGGGAAATTATTTTTCCAAAACCATATTTATGGGAATTGTATCTTATCAACTCTATGTATTTCTGTTCTAAAACCATTTCTATATAAGGGATTATTTATTATGAATCTCTATATTGAGGGAAAAAATCATTAAATGAATATAATTTTTTTCTTTAAAAAATATATGTAATGTAAAAATTTATTTTCTAACCCATAATTTTCAAATTTATTAATTTATTTAAGAAAATAAAAATATTTTTTCTTAATTCATGTTTGAATTTAAAATGATAAATATTATTATTTTCTATTACTTTGTTTTAATAAAATTATTTACAAGATCAAATGTATTTATTATTACCATTTTATACATGAAATTTCATTTTAAACATATATATTGTTAATAATTTATTTAGATATGACCATAATCTATAATTTAAATTGAAATTCAATTTTTTTAAAAGAACCTCCATATGAATATTTTTATTTAAATGTATTATTATAAGAAATATTTCTGAAAATATGGATTTCTCTTAAACTAAATAGTGTTTTCATAAAATCAGGTTTTTGGTTAATAATTTGTGATAAAAAAATTTTCTCGTGAAAATAATTAATGTAGTTTTCCAAAATATGATTTAGTTAATGTAAAATTAGATGGGAAATCCAGATAAAAATGGGTTATTAAAAGAACATGGATCTTGGGTATTGAATGATATGATAAGGAATGGGGAGTGAACCCATGAACACAAGTATACTCTATCCAAAAATTGATACAGCTAGTGGACTCATCGATTTCATAAGGTTGTCCAAGTATCAATTTTTTAGATATGAAAAATATTTTTCAATGAAATGATTTATAAATATTTTCTATGGGAAATAAAATTATTTTCCAAAGGATATTATAATGTAAATTTAAATGAATTTTCATTGTAATTATTATTTTTATGTTTATGAAAAGAATTTCCTATGGTTATATATTTTGAAAACCGTAGAGATATATTTTGGAAATATATTAATAAAATGTTTCGTATTTTATACAATGAAATTTTTTTTAAAGGTTTTTTAAGGAAATTTTTATAGTATTGATAATATTATATTGAATTATTTTAAAATCCATTTAATGGGAATTTTTTTTCACACACATTATTTTAAAATATTTTTCACTGGATCATTTGAAGTTCCAAAGGTGTTTTAATTCATAAAAGATCTAGTGTGAATGAAGATAAATAAATGTTTAGAGATATTTTTTATTAAACTCTAATTTATTATTAGGATATTTTTTTCATAATCATCCAAAACCTATGTTAAAAAAGATCCTTTGTTTTATAAAATACATTATATGTTTTATTTAAATTTTTTTAGAAAATGTTCATCATAATTTTCATTAGATACAAAAGTCTGGGTCACATACTTTATTATCTAGACTGAATAGATATTGGTGTTTAACCTTCTATGGGTATAGTATATTATGTGTATAGGGAATACACATCAAGTCTTTATTTTCCTAGGCATTCCCATGTCTGTTCCCATGCATGTTTCTTCCATCCCCTAACCTTATACTCTATACAAGCCTGTTTACGCTGGTCATGTCTGTGATCATGTACTATTGTCATTCTAGTGTACATAGGAAGTTTTCATGCCATGGTACTCTAGAAATTCCCATTATTAGGTACCCTTATGTTACACACTAATTCACCAATCATGGGTTACATGGAATGTGATGTACCACTATATATGTAGAACCTATCTGACACTATAGGGGTTCCACATGATGTCTTTTCATCCACACAATATATCAAGTAAACCTATTACCATCCTAAATAATCCTTAAATCACGGTTTTAATAGTATCATCGTTGTGTGATTCCATGAACTCACCACCTAATGTAAGGGAGTGGAATTTCTCTCCTAGATCAAAACCTATTACCATCATACATAGGCTTTTGAAAGTCTTATCAAATTTATAATAAACAACCATGAGGTAATACCTCTCATTACTTACATTTATCTAGTTGTATAAAGGTATCATAATTTTTATAATATATTATATAAAGAAATACCTATTATAAATTTCATTTATATAACCCATAATAGTCAATGGAATTACATTTATAACAATTCTAATTAATCATGGAATAAATGATGTGGCATTTCCACCCATTACATTTCACTTAATTTATCAAATTAAAATCATTCAACGCATGGAAACCAATATGATCAAGACATAACATTGGAAACAACCAATGAATAGAAATCCATAATGATTACACTATTCAATTCAATTAAAACCACTCTATTCCTTATAATAATGAAATTAAATTCATAATGCTCTAATGGTCATATAGAAGAAGACATGTTCACTGTTAGAAATCACCTATGAGGGAACTTAAAAGTGTAGGAGAGGACAAACACTTAGGGAGTGATAAGTTTCAACTAACCTTTTAAAAAATTAAGTCCACTCCATTTAAAAATATAAATAAATTCAATGTACTAACAATACATATATCAAATAATACATTCAAAATTATAGGGAATCTAATTTTTATATGCTAAGCATGATTGATATCATTAATCAAATGTTTTTGGTTTATAATACATATATCCTCCATCGAGGGGTTTTATTAAGAATATCCAACATTTTTCATAATCAATTCATTTAATTAATAAATCTCTATAATTAAATCCACCAAATATTCATATAAAATAACTACCAATAATGAAAACAACTATAAGGTCAACACGACACTTAGGAGGTGCCTTAGTCAACTGGTATAATTTTGAATACATGGAAATTCAATTATTAGTCCAATATGAATGCTTAATGGTCATTATATATATTTAATCAATTAAAAAAAGGTTTAGTTAAATCTAGAAAACCCAAAGGGCCTCTTAAATCTAGTTTAAAATCATTTATATAATCAACGAGGACTATAGGGCGTAATCAAAGTGCAACAGTCAATTTGATATGAAGAAACAAATTATAAGGAAACGCTTGATAAAGATCATCATTTGGCACAATGAAGTTATAAATAAAATGGTAGAATATTGTATAAAGAGTAACATACCACATACTTCATATATAGGATGACCAAATCGTCCAATATCGTGGTATGATTCGATCAGGTTTGGAAGAGATATATGAAATGGACAATCCCCCAGAAAATGGGGAAAATGAAATCACACAAAAATAGTGCATCCTAAAGAAGAATAAAAAAATTAATATTGAAAAAGACATGACATCTTACTTATAAGTATCCATAGATTCCTACAACACTTGAATCTGATAAAAGTTTGAGGCAATTTTGTAATTACTAGCTTAGGCTTGAGGTAAATAAAAAGGCGCACATGGGAGGAACTCACGTGGTGTAGGGAGAAGAATGAAAAGGGAGGAATAAAAATAAATCCATTATGTGAAATTAAGTAAATTTACCCCCAAAACCCTGGTGACATGGTTTGGAATCACAGTTTGGAAAAACCGTGTGCCAACCATAAGGTACCCATTACCTAAGAAGCCAGCTTGCATTGTGTGACCCACATAGGTACTCAAACTGTACACCAACCATACGATGAATAGTGAAAGGGTACTGCCTAAGTGAAACTACACATGTGATATAGGCTCATGTTTTGCAAAAAACACATGCATACCATTTGGGGAACATCTTCTCAACTGAAATTAGATGCATGTTTTTCTACTAGAGGCGGCACAATTTCATAAAAACCATGTGCCTCTGTTAGACCACCTGAACCATGATATTTCCCTCCTTGGTAGTCCTAAAACATGATGAGACAACTAGGATTCCACTTAATCCCCTAAAAATCTATAATAAAAAAATTTATGTGTCCCAACTTAAGTAATTTCATTCTGAATATCAATTTTTAAAACATCCAATCCAATAAATGGTAAGAGATTAAATTACTTTGGATTTTTATCCATTAAAAAACACGGGTCATTATTACCTCCCCCACATGGAAATTTTAAAGACTAAGAAGTGTTTGGGATCAAATATAACATCACCCAACCAATAGGGTTCATGAAGCTTTGTTCAAATAACCTTGTTGTGTTTCTTAATGCCCAATGAAACTTCAACCATCTCTTAAAATTTCATCACATAATCTATAAAACTCGAGCCAATGCCTGTTTTCCAACACAAACATTAAAATTGAGATTACATAATCCTATTTAGATAGAAAAATGATTACATCATCATCTCATAAAAAATATGACCAAATTCCCTCCTTACCTTGGGCCTTTATAGTAAAAAGGATCCAATTACAAACCATTACACCTCCACCATTGTAATTTACTATAAGAAACACCTTAATAATTCTAAGGAGGATGCCAATGTGATTTTATTAATTGGGTGAACCAGATCATATCTTAATTCATATTAGGGATATCTTTATAATGAAATTGTAAAACTCAAATTGACCAAACTGGAATCAGTCACATGAACATTCCTCAAAAGAAAAATCCAACCTTTACACCACACCCACCTTTACTTAAGGACATACTTAATGTGGTTACTCAATAACCCTAATCATTAAAAAAGAAGGAAAAAATTCAATGGAACCTATGACTAACAATTTTTGATATTATAAGATTAGAATAGAAATGTATTTCAAACCAAACTACAATATCTTCTTCCAAGGAATAATACTTTTACAATGAACACATTCACTGAATCCCATACATAGCTTCGAATGACGTTCCATGATCAAAACATCAACTGGCCATTATAAACTATCTTTTCTCATCACAATCAATGGTGTGACCTAGATGAAACTCACTGGAATTGTATTCCTTTCTAAAACATCACCTTTGATCTTGAAAAAATTCTATGAAAACCTTTGTTTCATTGAAATGAGAGTCTAATAAACTAACATAGGGTAGTACATACCCCATTCCCACAAGTGATACGTTGGTACAATGCTAATACATCCACTTCAATACATTGAATGAGACCAAGTGGAATCCACCTTGAAACCAAGTCGATGGAAATAATAGTAGGTTACCAAGAGTCCATCCAAGTCTTTCCCACATGGGAATCTTGGTACCACTCACAACTAACCGATACATGATAATAAAACCACACATACAACAAGAAACACCTAGGAAAAACCACCAAATAAGCCCAATTTTTTTTAAAGATATATCCTAATGTAATACCAACACTCTATTAGTCCACTAAAGATAAAGTATAGTTAGGGGACATGATCATATCTATGATAGATTTACCTAATAAGAAAACATGAAATTTAAATAAAGAATAGTTGAACCACTATTGGCCAACTTCTCAAAAGAAGCTCAAATTTACCCACCGATGCACCAACACTAACCAAACAATGATGCCTTCACCACCTGATGAAATCTATATTTGTTCAACTATCACCAAAGAAGTCCATCCAAGAACAACCATGTTTTTCAAGGGATACAAAAAAAGATAACATTATTGAATTAATGATTCCAAGAAAGCATTGACATGATTCAAAACCTGCAAGCCTCAAAGGCACTAAAGAGAGGACGACCATTTCCCAAATAGTCTTTTTTGGTTGTGTTCCTTATTTTAGGAAGGAAAGTCATTGAAAAGAAAAAATATAATTCTCCCCACCTTCAGAGTGTCCTAGTCATAAAAATAAGATATATAATAGCTTTTTACAGGCACTCTAGATCAGAACCATCTTAAACACATTTGTGTTTCTCCTCTGAGCCATGATCACAACATCAAAGCATAAAAAGGTTGGAAAACTGGACTGACCTAAATAACAATACACCAGAGTATCTAAGAAGTATTCCATATAATTTTAATGAATTGATCCCTGAAGATGACCTATGAACATACACAACAACATAAGGCTCAACGATTCCAATGAACTAAACCGGTTCATTACATCATTTATCACTTGAGGGAACCACGTAAATGAACACATCCTATCTCGAGGTTTCTGAAATAAGATGACACAACCACAATACTATCCATAGGTTTTTTTACCTATGAATTTAAGTATTTGATGGCCAGTACACGATATTATTCCCATGTCGTATTTCTCTATATGAATATTAACCAAGAAGATGACATATGAAGTTGTCCATCACATAGGAATAGAAATGATCACAAAACCTATGAAGAACCTGGCCATGCCCAAGGAATGTATAACCAGCTAAAAATGAGAACTACCTAATGATCACTCCCATAACAAGGCTATGGAAAACATGACCACCCTATTGAATAAAGTTTTCATTTAGATAATTATTGTCCTAATAGGGATAACAACACCTAAAAAACACCAAGCCTCAAGATACTCACTATATTAACAAGTCATTAAAGAACTACAAGTGCTTCCTACTATGGTATATCCCATTAAAAAAGAAAAAACATAGAACATATCACTAAGTCACACCAATGAATGCCATTAACTCAATATCATATCATCTAATCCATTGATCTAAGAAAAAGTAAACCTATGGGAAAACTATCATGCTTCTATTCCATGAAAACTCAAATAGAGACTCAAAATACCCATATATGAGGGTCTAAATATGGGACACAACTTTAGGATTCATTTTAACATCAGTTACACTTATTTCACATCCAAAATATTAAACATTTAATTGATTTAAAACCAGACACTGATTTATACATGAAAGTATCATAAAACATACTTCTTATGTTACAACTAGTAGGGTGACCTACATGAGCCCCAATAAGCGAACTAATTTATTTTAGAATGAAACACAATAGAATTTTCTAAATTAATTATGTTTCAAAATACCCAAATGGGTCGTCTAATTAGAAACATTACCTAGATGACCTTTATGGGTCTAGTTTTTTATTTTATATGTTAACCAAACCATTAAAATTAAAATTAAACTATTATATTTATTACCTTTTCCCAGTATAACATGAACTTATAGAACAGTTCTATTATATGGGTGTCCACGTACCAATCCATAAATCGCCCATAAACTTTACAAATGGGAATTTGGATCCGATTAATGAAAACTAATTAACATTAAATTTTAATCTTTAGTAGCCTATAAATTTTGAAAATATTTTCTAAATATATTTAGAAAATTAAAGAGACAGTTTCAGTATACGAGTAACAATTTCACAATTTTAAGTCACCCTTACACCTTATAATTGAAAAAATAATCCTATTTAATCACAAACCATATATATATCTAAAGAAACAATTTACATATCAAAACTAAACTAATCATTTAATCACAAGAAGTAACAGATAAAAACATTCTATAAACAAAGAATCATGGAATATAAACAAGCAAGGAATGATAAGAAACATTGAAGAATGGAATATATTCATCAAATCATGAAAAAACATGATAAATCAAAACACCAAAGGATTATATCATACATGAATTATAAATAATTTCCTAAACATAAAAAAAAACTAAGCATGTTACTTAAATACGTAGCATGAAATTTAAAAAGAAAGAAATTTAGAAAAAATCATGGCATAAAATCCAAGGCACCAAATAAAACTAGCAAGAAAGATATAAATGAAACAACATGGAATTGAATATGTATGAAATTTGAATATTCTATGTGAATATATTGATAAACTAAATACCTATTACTTTTCATAGCATTATAATATAAAAATTACATATTTCAATAAATCAATAGGCATAATAAATTACACCAATCACTCAAGGTGAAATCAAAATCCATTGTAATATCAAATAGCATGAACTATAATTCTTAGCCAAATCCACATAGACATTTACCTATGGGTGGGGTGATCAATCCTAGACACATAAATTTACTATGCACTCGAACATTCCTAGTCTCCTATATACCAGCCAAAAACATTATGAAAAGTTATGAATAATTCTCTTATACAACTTCGTAACACTCCAACAAGACTGAAAACTAATATAGTAGTAAAACCAGGGGATTATATGGCCTCATGTGAGCCTCCCCATAAACTTGACCATGATAAATATAAGTGAGGGTTTAAATATGGTACAATGGAGAGATTATACCATCATGCAAGAGTATCAGAGTACTATATCAGAATATAAGTAACAAACAATAGAAGAAGCATAAATAAATGAAATCCATAGATGTAAAATAATAATATAAAATTAATATAATAAATGACTAATTACAATGTACAACTAATGGTTGAATTTTTTTATGATGATACAAAATATAAAAATAAACATACAACATGAAATAAGATATAGTATAGAAGATGAAGAAAAGGAAAGAAATGTAATTTAAATCCCCAAAGATGGTTTTAAAAAGTATCCCGAGCACTAGTTCAGTCAGGATATAAAAACTATAGCTGCAAGATTACAGTATAATCAATAAACCATGGTCCTAAAAATATAAGGTATACTTGGTTACTTCTATGAATTTTTGGCCAGAGAAGGGTGTGAGATAATAATCCAAGTAGGTTCCCACCCATGGTGTTTATAATTGATTCCAGTCCATAAAATATAATATAAATCAATGTGCAAGAATAAGATGAAAGATAATCAAGAAGTGATGAAATAAATAAACAAAAATCAAACCAAGTACCTAAGGGACTCTTGATGGCAAGAAATGATTTGTCTCATAGCTAGAATATGTATGAATGAAGACTATATATAAAGTAATAGTAATATATATATATATATATATATATATATATTCTAGTTATATATTTGATCAACCTATATGAAAAAGGTTTTTGAAAATTCCAAATGGACATATACCTAGAATTCTAGTTGCTGGATACAAGAGGGCATAACTCTGATAACCAAGATAATTCTAAAAAATCCTATATTCTCACACAATAGGGTAAATTCCAAACATTCTATAAAGAGTGAGAGATGACATGCAATAACACTCGGGATGGTGAGTTAACCTCCAATGCAAGACTCTAATCATGCAATGTGTTGTGTAAATCCCAAAGCCTATATATTATCACTGGTGTGAGATTCCATGAACAAAACACTTAATGTAAGGGAGTGTGATTTCCCTCATAGATCAACACCACATTCCATCATTCATAGACTCTATAAAAGAATATCATATTTATAATTAACAACCATTTGGAAATTACTCTCATGACTTACATTTTTATAGACATATAAATGCATCATCATATTTATAATATAACTCAAAAATAATACCTCTTGTTTATTTCATTTATATAAACCATCATAGTCAAGGGAATCCAATTTATAACAATTCAAACTAATAATGCAGTAAACAGTGTTGCCTTGCCACACATTACATTTCAAATCATTAATCATATTCCAATCATTTAAGGCATGAAACCAACATGATAAAGGAATAAACTTTGAAGCAATCAAGGAAAAGTAATCCATCATTATTACTCTATTCAATTTAATTCAACCTATTCTATTCCTTAGAAAAATAAAATTGAATTCATAAGGCACTAAGGGTGATTTATTATATGACATTATCAGAGATAGAAATATTTTATGGGGACATTCCAATTATAAGAGGGGAAAAACACTTAGGGAGTACTAGGTTTCAACCAACTATTTAATAATGGAGGTCCATTAAATTTAATAATATGAATATAGTCCATTGACTAAAAATACATATAAAAAACAAGACATTCCATCACAGATAGAAACCATTTACCATATGATAAGCATGATTTATATCAACAATCAATAGTGTTTGGTTTATAATATAGTGCACCTCCATTGAGGGGTTTTATTATAAAATGTCACTTTTTCATAAAAAATTTATTTAATAAATAAAAAATTATAATTAAATTCATAAAAGATGAATTTGAAATAACTAACAATAAGAAAAACCACTATAACCTCAACATGATAGTTAGGAGGTTCTATGGTCACTTGGGGAATTTCATTCACATGAGGATTCCATTATTAGTCCACATCGAACACATATAAGTCATTACAAATATTTAATCAATTAATTAAGATAGGGAAATTAAATCCAACACTCCCAAGGTGTCTCTGTGGTTCATTTTGACATATTTTATATACTCAATGAGAACTATAGGGTGTATATCTATGTGATACAATCAATTTGATATGAGGAAACAAATTATAAGGAAACATGTGGAAAAGATCAGTGTGACGATTAATAATTATGCACCTAAAATAGTGGAAACATGAAGAAAGATTCATCAACCACCTACCTCGTATATATGATGACATACACATCAAATTTTGAAGTTTAATTTGATGCGGTTTGGTATATATATATGCAAATGAAAGTAGCTCTATAAATAGGGAAAATGAGCTCGCACCAAAATTTCCCAACCGAGAGATGATTTAATGAATAAATTTTAAATGGGACTTTTGAAATTTCTAATATAGAGCCAAAGAAACTGAAAACAATTGCATTAGAAAATAGGTGGATATGATCTTGGAAAGCTTATCTTAGGCATGAGGAGGAGCCAATAGTGAAAAATGGAGGAGCTCACATGATAGAGGAATAAAAAGGAAAAGTTAAGGGGAAAAATAAACCCATTAAGTGTAATTCTGTAATTTCACCCCAAAAATTGGGTCAAACAGTTTGTCTACACAGTTTGGCCAAACTGTGGGCCAACCGTATGGCACCCATTCTTTACGAACCGAGCTCTAACAATTTGAACCAGATGGTTACCCTAACTATGAACCAACTGTGCGATGAATAGTGTGAAGGTACTGCCTCAGTGGTACTACCTGTGTGAGATAGATGCATGGTTTTGGTAAATCATGGACAACCCATGAGGGAAACGTCTAATCCTCTGATACATGCCAAATGTTTTGATTCTGAGGACTCACAGTTTCATATAAACAGTGCATGTCTATCAGGCCACCCAAACATTGAAATTTTCTAACCCGAAACTCTTGAAAAACCATGAGACCCCTGAGAGACCTCATATAACCATACAAAATTCTAGAAAGATCACATTTATGTGTTCCAACTCTACCAATTTAATTCATAAACACAGTTTAATAAATGGTTTTTCTAGTAAATTCCAAGAGATTAAATTCTGTTTAATTTTACTCTATTCCAAAACATGGGTCTTTATATTTTTTAAATGACTTCACTCCAATTTTAGTTTATTATATATGGTTTGGGGTCTTAAACACATGTTTTAGAGTTTCAAAACACTAAGAACACAATTATGGACATACCCCGTAAACCAAAACTCGAATTCAAGTGACACCTTTTCTTATATTTAAAAATTAATAGATGACTATTTTCTTATTATTTCATAGAAATATAAGGTTTTTTTCACATTTGACCACCAAGAAGATGTTTTTAAAAGATTTTATATTTTAAAAAATAGATTATTCCATCATCTAAATCACAAATCATTTTATATTGAAATTTCATATGCTCCCACATATATAAAATTTTTCAATGGTAGTTTTCATATGATTTCAAAAAAAATTGAGGTTTTTTATATGTCTTTTATTGTTACAAACATGTATTAAAATTTTAAAACAACACAAATGTGTTTGTAGACATCATGGGAAAAACAACATAATGATTAATATAGAATCAAAAAAATAAATCTATAAATAAATTTTCAATAGTTTTCATTGTATTTTACTCCATTCATATTTCATTTTCTTATTTTTAACCCTAGGACACATGTTTTCAATGAAATTGATGTCATTTAGAATTACTTATTGAGTCATTATGAAAACACCAAATGTTAGATTTATGTCTCATATACTCATACGCATCAAAAAAATTAAATGAAGGTTTCAATATTATTTTATTCCAATATAAAGTTTCTTATTATGGTTTTGTTCATTACATTAATTTTTTGAGTTTTAGACCACTAAAAATGTGTTTTTGGACATCATAATTAAATCATCACTTAGATTTACCTAGAGTTCATTCATAAATTACAAAATTCAGTCAATTTTTTTATATGATTTAACTACAATAAGTGGATGTTATCCTTATACTAACCACAATACATGTTTTAGATGATTTTCATATAATGGAAAACATCATATTTTTCCAATGTAAGAAATACTCATAATGAATAGTAATTATATGTACTCGAATTCATATCAAATGATTCAATGTTTTTTATGTGATTTAACATCAATAAACTATTGTCTTATATGTTTTGAGATTTCCATTCATGTTTTAATATTTTAAATAAAAAAATAATTAATTGATATCAAAAAAAATAAATACATGGAAAGATTTGGTGTCATTTTAAAAATTTATAAAATTAATATATAGTAATTGTTCATTAATTTCATGTATTATTCAATTTGGTTTAATTTTTTTTACTATAGGATAAAAATTCTTAATGATTTTTATATTATTAAAAACAAATTATTCCATCATTTTGAGAACACGACAAATTGTACAGAAATATCGTCTTCCTATATGCATAAAACATTATTTAGAGACTATTTTAATTTGACTTATTACTAATACAAGGACTTTTGTAGGTGTTTTTATCATTACATAAATGGTTTAGAGTTTTGAAAACCAAAAATTCATTTATAAACATCCCTAACATATGCACCTCACTTATACATAACTAAGATTTAAATATAGTCGATACTCTATGAGTGTACTCAGAGAAATCTCTAAATATATATTATAACAATCCCTCAATCTAGAGTAAAAAAAATATCATTAACGATGATTACCAAAAACTGGACTAGATTTTGTTGAAATACCCCATTAATCAATGTAGTTCTCCAATGTTTGAACTTAGTATAACTTTTTCCATAAATATACAATGTTTTTAAATTTAAATTTAAAATAAATTATTATAGTTATTTT
The DNA here is from genome assembly GCA_963277665.1 of Viscum album. Taxonomy (NCBI): domain Eukaryota; kingdom Viridiplantae; phylum Streptophyta; class Magnoliopsida; order Santalales; family Viscaceae; genus Viscum; species Viscum album. Next base: position 911,465,815 of record OY728164.1, on the reverse strand, counting down.
GGGTTTTTATAGATTCTTGGTAATTAAGGAATGATTTATTGGATCTTTTTTATGGATCATGTGTATCATGACATAAAAAGTGTGTCAAAATAGGATGAGAATTTAATCTTCAGAGTCGGTTAATATGGATCATCATTATGGAAACATTTTAGTAGTTAGTAGGATTTTAGGTAGAATTTAAGTGTTGAAATCAATTTTAAGTGTTTTTGGGTCATTATTTGCATTTATTTGGAGTTATTAAAGTTTCATGGTATATTATAAAACTTTAATATATATGATTCATCATATGTGGGAGTACCATATAGAAAAATCACACTATGAGAAGTTTCTTTTATGTATTGGTACCCTATATATAAGAGTAACTACCTTTGTTTCTATAATTTTTAACTATTTATAGGAAACCCTAAGTTATATGAGGATCTATAAATTTCACTGGGTGGAATTTTAATTCAGACCACTAGTATCTAAGAGTAACTATTTGATATGTAATAGTAACTCCAAGTGACCCCATGATATTTAGAAGTAAATTATATAGCTATGTAAATGTTACATTGGGTCACTCTATAATATAAAAAAGAATATATAACAATAGATAAGGTTAACCAAAGTTGGATTTGAAAAATTGTTAAGTATTAAGCATTTGTGTGAAACATACGTGGCATTCTATACATGAGGGTCTTCCTCTGTGGGTAAAATGTCTATTTTTGGAGGGCCCATGAGATTCATATGTATCACTGAAATCATAAAAATTTAATCTAAAATTATTCAAAAGGGATAAAAACATATTTAATTACTTCCAAGGTGATACATAAGAGTCTATTGGAGTAATATATTAGGGTCTTGGGTTCGTTAAAAATATTAGTGTAATGATTTTATCAAGAATTAATCCATAGATGGTTAAATAGTTATTTACTTAAATATAAAGAGTGAATATGGTGGGTCACATCCTTACCATGTGACCTATTTAATGGTGATTTGTTAATGAGAATGATGTGGTGGATTGTTGCGCCACAGACCTAAACCAAGAATAAAATACATGTCACGAAGGGTGATTCCATACTATAGAAGCCTATAGTGTGATATTTCTTTGATCATAAATAGGAAATTTGTGTCACACTACATCAAGAAGAACCATGTAGTATGGTAATCCCATAAATTATCCTCACCTTTTTTACTATATGGTCATGTGGTGATCTCTGAAAAAGTTATTTTTATATAAAAATAATTAAAAATAGATTTTTAATTTTAAAAAATAAATTAACGTGGGTTTATTAATTTAATATTGTCACACATATAATCAATTCACATTATCTCTTGAACTCTTTTATTCCCAATAATATCTCCATATTTATTCATAGATTTTATGTTCTATCACTTTTAATTGATAAGTATAGGATTTTGGTCAATTTAAAGTATTTATTCTATTTAAAACTGTATCAGATTCCAATATTATTTGCCTACATTCCTATAAGAATAAGGAAGATGGTACTTAAGTTTTACCTAGGTATAATACTATTATTTTTATGTGTATTATTTCTATTCATAGTGGAACAATGTTCGCTTAATAAAAAAATTAAATTAATGGATTATATTTTTGTTTATAATGTAAATCCACTTGTTTTGGCCATGAATGTACCGGTAAAAATAGTAAGTATATAAATTTTTCATTCTATGTGTGGAATTCCCAGAACAAATTATATGTTAAATGTTTGAGGTAACTTGATGAGCACATTAAATGAAGCTGTAACCTCTTATTGTAATAAACTAAAATTTTAGTCATATAAATTTGTATAACATTGTTTTTTATTATATTAAGGGAATTATTTTGTATGATAAGTGAATAAATTATTTTATAAATGAGTGGATTATGGATTTTCTTCTTCTACACCCATAGATTATTATAAATGAGATTTTTCTTGCTGGGATACACATCCCCTATATAATCTTAACTGAGATATTTCTTTTTGGGACACTCATCTACATTGAGTTTCATAAATGATATATTTTTGATCAGATAATACACATGAGGTTTTGAAAAATGATATATTATTAAGAGGGCCACACCCCTCGAGTGTGATAAATGAGATATTTCATGGTTTATCACTAATCATCTAGCTTCTATTCAATGAGATGTTTACAGGTGGAGCACACCTTCCCCAAATCATTATAAATGTATCGTATCATGTTCATAAACACATGGCACTGGTTGAGGAAGGTATTCCAATATCAAAAGTCACCATAGAACCAGAGGATTTGTGGTGATATATTTTATTATATTTTAATTAGTTATTATTTAAAATCAATATGAAAACTATTTATACTTGATATTATTTTGGGTCTCTCATAGTTGTGTCCAAAGGAGTTGTACTCACACACTATTCACGCTATAATGGGTACTCGAGATGAGATCATTATTTTATGAAATTATAAGGTAAATTAACCTATGAAGGATATATGATCCGAGTAGGTAGGATAGAACATGATAGGTGGGACCGAGCCTAGACACAAGATACGTTTTTCAGATACCTTCGATTTTATTTATTTTTAGATTAATTTTGGGTTTTTATATATTTAATCCTCTTATGAGGCATATAAATTTTGTCTGTGTTACTTGTATCACATGAATACCATAAATGTTTCCATAGAATGTATTGATTCATTTGTTTTGTTTTTGTGTTTATAAGTGATGTTTGTATATTATTGATTTTTGGGTTGGATATTATTTTAATTTCATATGTAGTTAATTTTTATTAATTGATCCAGGGGTTATAGTATATCCACATCACTACTAAATCCAAAATACTATTTGGAAGCATTTGGAATATTGGGAGTCACCCCTTAGGTTATGTGGCACACTAATCTAGTTAATATAGATTATGTTGGGTTGGGATGATTAAAAACTGGAATCAATATCTTATTTTTTTTATTATCTTAATATTTGGTTAAAATGAACAATATATTTGGTGTTTTTAGAGTATGATATGAATCATGTTCTTAGGATTAACTAAACCACAACTGTGGGAAGTCCATGTTTTTGGGGATGAAAATGTTATTCCCAATTTTCAGTTTTATGGTTTGTTCCAACACTAAATATGATTTATTTGAAATCATTTTTATGATTTTTGGTATTTCATGCTTATCCATATGTGGAAGGAAGGTTTCTTCTCAGGCATCATATTAGGCATATAGGATTTTCTTGATATTCATGTGGTTTCTTACGATTTTTTGATATATTATAATTTATGGGACGATAATTTAATGTGTCATTACTATCAATTATGATGTTTTATAATATTACTTGATAATGAAACCATTATAAATGATTCCTAAAATTGTATCATTATTTACACTCTTAGTAAATTATCTCATTCATTAATTTTTCTGATTAAATAAATTATCAATGGAAACATATAATTTTTTTTCTTCTATGAATTTGTTTTGGTATTTAATTTAACTAAGAAATAGTTATGATACAATTTTTTTTAAAAAAGAAAATTATATGTTGTAGATATTTTGTATAAGTTTATAACCCTGGTAATGGGTTGACAAGGCTAGAGATAGAGAGTGTTATTAGATTGGGAAATGGATATATGTGGAGAGTATAGGAGTATGAGTTAAAGATAACCTTGGAGTGGGTTCTTGGTCTAATAATGATATGACTAAAATATATATAGAAACATAATCATGTTAGAATGGTGGAGTGAGTGTATAAGTATGTACGTTTTAGTTTCATATCCTAGATAGTAATGTGGGCATGAATCCATGGACTTTGTATTGAAGGAGTACTATCCTTTGGACTACATAAGAGAGACTAGTGATATTGAGATGTGTCTCAGAATATTAGTAAGTATTTGTTATTATTATTTTTAAATATTTTTGGTTATTTTAAATGAGTTTTAAAATGTGATGGCGACCTGAAAGGGAGGGTTATCACAATCATATGTGTGCACTCAGTGATGGAAAGAAAGGCTCGACACTTGTTATAAGTTATTGATTTATGGGAAATTCTATTGAGAAAGTGGTTGAGTAATATATATGTGTTAGGCATTGTGGATGTAAATACATGTGTTTTTATTGTTTTTGGATAGGTCTAACTTTTATAAGAGGCAAGATCAACTTGTTAATTAGGCCAACATACCTAGAATTGGGGAGATGAATGTGCATGTTGTGCCTGGTTGGATATTTTATTAGGCCTATGATCCTAATACTAATTGCATTCTACTCAAGGTGTATTACTTTGAATAGTACTATAGGATATTACATAAGTTCATAAATACTTATGGTGTGAATTGTTTTGGTGTCCATGGATGCTGAGAATCATTGTAAAATTGGTTTTATGGGGAAACTCTTTTTTCCATGGGCTAAAAGATTAAACATACTATTAATTTATATTATAGGTAGGTTATTGTTAACTAACTCAACCAATGTGCGTGATAATAGTGTTTGGTATAGGTGATTGTCCATGGATGACATTTGGTATATTTCAATTAGTGGACTTAGGGTAAATCTCATTGAACGAGAAATCATATTATGTAAGCCATGTGACTCCAAGAGTGAGTTTGTGATGATGGATAGTAATGAATGATTATTTTGTTAGGAATATTCATAGTGTCTAGGTCAGTAATTTTGGAAACATTCATCATTAGTTCCTTGATTTTCTTATGGTGTTTTAGAACTATTGAGTTACCAAAATTTTATGTTGGGGTATAATAATCCTTAGTTTCTAGACTATATAGTAATTTTAATGATCTCAGTGATTGATGACAATTGGATAATGAGTGGATATTATATGATAATATAGGGGTGTAGGATACCCTATTGAAATAAATTAACACAAAAGGTAATGTTGAAATTAATTATATTACATGTGCTGGACATTGAAGGGGATAATCTACCAAATTATCAATTCTGGTTTGAACCATAATGAATTATGAATTAGGATATGAATAATCTATGAGATGTGATCTTCTGGATATGTAGAAATAATGACTGATGGGTAATGAGAGGTAGGATATGATGATATGGAAATCTCATATGGGAGAACCATTGTAACCATACCTAAATAGTGTGATGTTATGTGACATTAATTTTGGGGTTTGTGAAATGTTGAGGGGTGGGGTGTATTATTCATATGGATATAGAATCAGGATAACATCATAAATTTTGTGAGTTTGGGGATGCTGATTTTTTTTATTTACTATAGAGGCTTGGTAGAACCCATAGTGGTATTTAATGTCAGATTTAGGTGATGATGAGTTTGATACTGGACCATGAGTAAGATTCTTCAGGACTAGGTATATAGTGAAGGATTATAAGTATTATTATAATGAGGCTGTATGGGGTCATCATAATTTCATTGAAACCCTGAGTAGGGATTGGTAGTTGACTTATTCAAGAAGTATGAGTGAAGATCAAAACTACTAACATTCATTTCAGGGTGGATATTAAGTACAACAATTCTCATGGATTGGTGAGGAGTTGAGAAATTCTATGTTAGGTAGAACACACTAAATTTTATGTGTGCTTGGTACTTATTTACTGTAGTTTTTGATAAAAATTGTGGGTGAAATGTTAATGGAACCAACCCATACGTGGTTGTAGTTTATTTTCGGTTATGGTAAGAAGGAGTTTGGCTTATTTATATCCAATAGAAGATAAAAAAATGTGGGTATTATTTTATGAGAATCATTTAAATTCCATACTTTAGGTAACTAATAGCTGTAAGGTATGTGATGATGGTTTGGTTGTATGATAGTGTGTGAGTTTTAGAAAATGTACTGGAAGGATGATTGGTAACATAGAACATAAACAATCATTAGAATATATGATGTTTGGATATATTGTGTGGTTTCATGTTTTAGATATATTTATGGGGTCAGATGGGTGAGTTTTGGTCCATTGTAGACTATTTATGTCAATCGATTGTACATGATGTATATGAGCTGGGTATTCTGGAATGCTGTTAGTAGTATGGGATGGTCATCTTCCAGAGGGATATCAAAATATTTTTTATTTTAATATTTTGGCTATGTATATCATAGAGGACAACTCATGATGTTCTCCCAAGGAGCCTTAGTGTAAATCATTTTCTATCCCAAACATTTTTTTTTCATATTTCAGGAATTATTAATATTTGAATATAATGAATCAAATTTTGTCTTAAAGATAATTAAATGTTTGGAAATTATTTAAGTTAGTAAAAACAAATTCTCTTAAAAAAGAAATTATTAATAGGATTTACATCTACAGTTACATCATTATAAATTTATAATTTAAAAAGGCTATGTGATAGTTTATACCATCATATAAAAACCAATATCCCCTAAGTTTTGTCTGAAACATTATATTGATAGGATATATCTTTGAAACACCAAATCTCACCTCGTCTAATAGGAAAAAATGATAAACATACCATAATTCAAAACATAACACATTCCATGACCTGAATATATTATATATCATTTCATTTATCTCACAAACTTAGCTATATCATATAATGCGATTCCCATGATATTAGAGGCTACTGATGTATGGAATGGTAATAGAATAAAACAAAGGAAAATATTAGGAAAATATGTTGAATCACTAAATAACCCTGCAATGCACCCACTTCCCAATTGATGATTGAATTTTTTTTTGATAATTGTAGAACAATAATTCATGAACCCCAAGAGAAACTTACACAATGCCAATACAATGGTTAGTTACCCACCAATGTATGTATTATCGAGGTGAGGTGGGTTATTTTTTTGGGAAAAAAACTCATATATGAAAGAAAGAAATAAAATATAATATATATTGAATATATATTATAATTTTTTAAAAAGATTACAAAAATACTATACTATAAAATGACCAACTTATTAAGAGGGGTGGGAAGTAAAAATTCATAGGGATGAGGGAGAAATATTTTGTGTCCAAATCATTCTACTCAATGTTTTCATATGTAAACCCTAGAAAAGTGATGAATTTTAGAATTTATACTAAATTTAATCTGTGAGTCTATATATAATATATTTATCAGTATAATTTTAGATCATATAGAAAGGTTTGGAAAAATATATGGTTGTTTTTCATGAGAAAACCACTCTAGTTTAGAGAGTTTTCTCACTCCAATATGTTGGATTCCCATGGATTAATGACCATGAATGATCAAAAATCATGAGAGGACTTGGAATTATGATTTTTAGCATGTTCCTTAAATAGATGTAAATTTCAAATCTATTTGTTTGGTAAATAATAAGATATGATCCCATATTTTAAATTATCCACAAATGTGAAAAGATTTTAAGGATTCATTTGCGAGCTTCTTTTGGTCCTCTAATGTTTTGATTAATATTTTATTACAGTTGTTTTAAGTGTATCCCATAAATAATATAATCTTTATAAAATGAAATTTCCCAATTTTTATTATTTTATAGAAATTCATAGAGAAAATTTAGAAGTAAATAAAAACCAGTAAAAATTGAATATCTTACCTTTTTATAATTAATGTCAATTTCTTAATAAAACGTATAAATATGATAATTTTTTAAAAAATAACACATTGGTGGTATTAAAAATTTAAATAAAAAATAATTTTTTTTAAAATATTAGTTATTTCAATTTTCAAATACACAATCATTTCACCCTTTATAAATTTAATGAATTATTATAACAAAATGGTTTACCCTACCAATGTTACAATACACATGTTGGAAAATATGAAAATAAAAAAACAATCCATCATGTAAAATATCATACCTTCTCTAAAAGTACAATCCACTACCCCACTTAAATTTATGATAATTATAATGTTCTAGGATTTTAAATGATTTATAATTTAAAGGGATTAACATTTTTACAAGTGGTACAATCATAAATTTCTATTTCTAATGTTCCTCAACTGAATGATCCATTTTACACTTACATGATATAACCCAAATGAAATTTATATAATTCAGTATTCCTTATTCATATGATGTTCACTACTCACCGCCCATAAATCAATTAATTTTTTGTATTTCGACACTATATATTTTTTTATTTTTTATTTATTTATTATTTTAGTATTGAGATATCTTAAAACATTATATAAGATCCTAATTTCATTTTTTATTCCAATTAAAAAGGAATTATGTGAATGAATTTTTTTCTCTCTCCCTGAGGTGTTATTTTTCTAAATGGGAATATTACCTTATACATCGTTCAAAATTTTAGTTTTATCATCTTATAATTATAATTCCTCGAAATATTTATCCATACAAAAATATTATACGATCTATAAAAAAATCATGAAATAAATAATTTAACTCACTAAAAAATCATATAGGTCTTAAAATTTTCAAATTAATTTAATCCTAAAAACCATCATGGTATTTTCTACTATGAAGGTTAACATTAAATGCTTAAAATTTTAACATAAAAATAAATAAAATTTAAAAATTTAAAAACGAAACCAAAAAGAAAAGAAAATATTTTAAAAAATAAAAAAAAACATTAAAAAATCACTAATTTTTTTTCCATCTCACAAACATGGTATTTAACTAGCAATTCATTTATAGTCAATCCAAATTTAGAAATATAAGGGTGGAGAAAAAATGGGATGAAAATATATTTGAATAATTTTTTTCCACCGAAACCCTTGAATTAAGATCATAGGTAATACAATTTTAAACCAATAAAATAACAAAGAAACAAACCATATGAAATTTATGAAAAAAAGGTACTAAATATAAAAGAGATGATAAAATATGATTTATTTTTGTAAAACCTCCCAATGAGGTGATATTTGTATATTTTTTCTAGCTAGGTAGTTGTAGGTGGTCTTCACTAATCAAAAGGTTGTTATGTTTTCTTTCTATTAAACTAATAATTTTTTCCATCCAATGTGAATCCCTTCAAAGTGGTTAAATAATAACCCTTAGATAGATCATGTTAGTTACATATCCTTTAAAATGATGTACAAATCATATGGGGGGATATGAAAATGGATATAACTTCCTCCATTTATTTTCCTACAACCTTGATCACATAATTATATTTATTTAGATCTTAATTGTTTTTAGGTGTTACTACCATATTTTTTTATAAATATAAATTCAGAAAAAATTTTATTTTAAGTGAATTAATGAACCCTAAATCAGTATATGAATCCTCCCCTTCATGTAAAGCTTGTTAGTAGTGGATTTTTCATGAATATAAAATACAAATTAATTTTTCCCTATAAATATTATTCAACCAGATCAAGGAGATTTAATTGTTCCTCATAAAGGAACTCATATTCATCTATATCATCCTCCAATGTTGTTCTAGTGAAGTCTCAATCTAAATTATTCAGAAAACAAGAGATGATTCGTAACTCAAATTCAATAAAAATAATGGAAATTGTGTGTATTAAAGTGTTAACTCCATTATTTGGTTTGGATTCTATTATTTTTAATTTTATAATAACAAATTTATTTTGGATGGTTATGGGTAGGGGTAGGTAGTCAATCTTCTCTATATTCTCTTAAAATATATTTATCTCATTTTTATTATTATTCTTTGTAAATATAGTTATAAATATGATTACTCATTTCCAAATATGGGAGAATAAGTTTCAGGTTTATCAACTATAAAATCTTACCAATAGTCTTCCATTAAATATGGATCTCCCATAACAACATTAGTATAAATTTCTTATTCAAAATCGTCATTATGAAATTGATAAAAAGGGTAAAACAAATCTTTATGTAATGTCTTTTCACCCCCTCGGGGTTTTCAATATAAATGATGAGTGGGTAAGTTTCATCTACTGCTAATTCAGGTTCATTTATCTCTACATAATAATCTAGATATGTATAAAAATATTCAACTCTCAATTTAATTTTCCTTTTAATTTTTAATTTTCTCTTTATGTCCCTGAAATTTAGATTCTTTATCAATATGGAATTTTACTTATCCTTTTAACTGAGAGTGGTTAGACTATGCATAATAATTGAAATTTGAATACATAATTGAAATTATTTTATTTAAATAAATGAAATTATAATTATTTTGAAAATGTGTATATAAATAGTAAGTGTGAGACCTCTTGGATCCCCAATATTGACATCAAGTTTTATTTTCATTTTTATGCACACACTACATATATTTGTCATTTTTTTAATGTGTAGTGTAGGGGGTGACCTATGTTTTTTATCACTAAGTTTTATAGTGTCAATTAAGGACTATCCCAACAAAAATATTAGTATTTTTAATATTTGAATGAAATTTAATGAAATGGGTTTTGGTTTGAAATTCATGAAAAAGAAGTATGGTTTGAAAAAAGAACCAAGTTCTATGGTTGGATTATCGAGTTCCATCATTATCCTTTATTATTATCTAAATTATATTTTATAGTTTATCTTATCATATATAAAAAATTATCCCATAATATTAGTATGAAACGTTTCATGCCTTGGAGATCAGTTTGGCATAACAAGTCTCACCAAATCCAAAAGTAAATAATGGTGAATATGTATTAATTGAGAATGTGAAACCTTCCACAACAGATTTTAATTTAATAAAACTTGATATCTTGAAAAAAATCTACTACAACATATGAATATATCCTCAATATAGGGGAGGAAAGTTTTATTGTGTAAGGAATAAAATAAATTAGTAACCAATATCCTAGAGTGAAGGATAATTTTAGAGTCACCCCTTAATACACCCAATAACAATTTATAAATAATAAATAAATATTGATAATTGAATAAAAATAATTAAAGAACACTAAAAAAACTCTCAATAGGTTAATAATTGGTATATTTACTCACCATGATGAGTATTATAGAGGTATTGAGAAAGAACACAAAATTGAAATGAAAAAAATAAAGACTAGAGAAGGAAAAATAAATTTATATAGATTGAAAATATATTATATTGTTATAGTTTAATTCTTCCCAATCTAGCTTCTATAGTCAATAAATCTTTGAGATGATGTGGAATAAAAAATTTATATGGAAGAGATGAAAATATTATGGCCATAAATTTATTTTTTGAAATTTTGTGCATCATAGAACCATTAAATAGAAAAATATGGTAAATTATCCTTCATTTATATTGTAAAATTATGTATGATGTGATTACAAAAATAATTTCAGCTCATTATCACATAATTTAAAAACATCATGGAATTTTTACTTGGTGAAACTTTTCAGGAATGGATAGTATTCTCATTGTAAAATTATTATTTCCCATGAATAAATGACCATTAAAAATAAATAACATCTAGTTGAAATAATTTACTAAATAATTTTTTGGAATTTTATGAATCACCATTTAAAATTTAACCATTTTTTTTCATACTTTATGAGATATTAGACTATTTCTTAAATTCACAATTATTTTTTAAAGAGTTCTAGGATTGAATTGGGAGCTCCTTTTTTGTCTCAAATGAATTGATTGGTCTTTAGTTCTTGTTGAATTAAATGTATCGATCGAGCATATAAGAATTCAAAAAATTACTTTTAAAATATTTATTAGTGTATGAAATGTTACATCTTAAATAAACATGTAAATAAATAAAAATAAAAACCCACAATTAGTCATTTTTTGTAATTAATATCAATTTACTACTAACACCTAAAAATATTACAATTTCTCATAAAATGATTCATCAGTGGGAGAAAAATTTTAATTAAAAATAAAATTATTGAAAATATCATCTCCATAGTTTGTGTATCATCTTATAGTTTGTTAAAATTATCAGCGACAAGATGCGTGCATTGAATAGTTTTAATGTTTTTATAGAGAAGTTGGTTACTAACTAAGGATTTTTTGGTGATTTAGAATACCAGTTTTTAAATTAGTGAATGTATTTTGTTTGGGACTCACCAAAATTATGAGGACAAAGGTTAGGAGGCACTTGAATTTTTGAGTAGTAGAACTAGTTTTGGGAAATATCAATATGACCATAAGAATGGGTTATTGGTCCAGGTCTCATATTGAAGACATCAGGGCACATATGGACACTTAGAAAGTGGTTAATAATCAATCAGTGTAGGAAAGTTCATATGTCGATATATGAATATATCCAACATATTTTGAGGTTGTAAATTGAGTATTATTATATGTTTCACCATGACTATTACATCTCTATATTTTTCAGTAGGGTATGTTAGAACCAAGGTACATAGGGATTTTTGAGATTATTGAGAAGATTTATAAATTAGCATAATAGTTGGCTCATATCCTTTTTCATGGAGCTTTTCAAGGAACACTTTACATGTTTATACTTTGATGATACTATCCCAACTTATCAAATGTGATTGGTGTTAAGAATGTCATGCTTGAATTTGATTTGTTATATAAAGAGTGTATTGTTTTCAATGAGAATCAAAGTGAAAATAATCTACTTGGAATGATGGTTACATTAGTACATGTAAAATGTCCTTGCATTCATATGACAAATAAAATGATTGAAATATATTCTAATATATTGGATCAATGGATAGTTTTCTTCTTCGATGAGGCATATTTATTCAAGAATGTAGTTCGAGGAAAAGAATGGATATAGTGCGAGAGTATATAAGACCCCATACTTTATTAAGGTATAAAACATGAATAAATTTTAAAAAATGAAAAAATTAGTTGAATTTTAATTTAAAACTTTGTTTTTTAATTGTTTGGGATTTTATAAATTGTTGGGTATTCGAAAATGGTTGTTTGTATTGAAATTTTGGTTGACTACCTATATCAGTACATGGATGCAGTGTTTGGGGGTTTCAAAAATGTCTAAGAATTAAATATCAGGATCTAGTCAGGTTGTGGATGTGTATCAACTATATTTTAGTCGTTAGCATGTTTGGAAGGGGAAATGATGATGTTGTAATTGATGAGATGTTTTCTATAATTTTTTTAATAATCTATGGTTCTAAAACTATTTTTTTGATAATTCTAAAAATCTATTACATAATATTCCTCATACATAGTATTCCAATATATGAAAGTCGCCCTGTGAGAAATTAATATTACATACGGGTAACCCATGTGGATAATTTACCCCATTGGTGTCTAGAAAATTATACAAAGTGTGAAAATACTTATGTTTATAAGGGTTATGAAATGGTAGTGTGTGATATGTAAAAATAAACTCTATATTTTTAAACATTACTTATTTATATGTAAAAGTAACTTTGAGTGAACATTTAACAAATTTATCGTAAAATCAAATAAAATTTATAAGTAATTTTCATTTACCCTATAATATAAAAAATCATATAAATGGATATTTAAGGGTAACTAGATTTGGGTAGGGAAATTAGTTGTGTATTGGGTATATTTATGATACATAAAGGTAAGAAAATCGATATGTAAAAGTAAATATCCTAATATATAAGGGAATTTTCCATAGAAAAGTAATACATAAGTTTCAAATAATATATAAGGATGTTCATACTCCATAAATTTATTTATGTATGGATAGGTAATTTGATTCCTAAGGGTAATTTAGAGAATAAATAAAGGGGACACCCCTAATTCATAAGATCACAAGGTCTAGATAATTTTGGCTAGGGTGATATGTAAGAGTCCAAGGGAATTGGTTTTGGTAATATTTTTAGTGTAGAGGATTTTGTCAAGTAAAACTTGTTAAATGATATTTTAATTATTTTACATAAATAAAATAGGTGAAAATAATTGATCACACCATATCCATGGGTATAATACCACAAATATTAAAGGGGTAGAGTGTTACTATAGGGGTGGTATGATACACGGGTCGATCTGTGAGGAAATTAACACTGTGAAGTGGAAATCCATATCATGAAGACATGGAGTGTTTGATTTCTATTATTATTCCAAATATAGGTCCACCAAACTACAATCATAATGTATACTTTATGAGGTAAGGGACTAAAGCTTCATCAGATACTGACCAATATGGTCATATCACGACCCATGTCTTAGGTAGCATTATAAATAAAATAAATAAATAAGTGATTTTAATAATATAAAGGTAATTAATGAGGTTTTCCTTATTTACTACTTTATTTCATCTCTTCTATCCTATTAATATCTTTAACACTTATCTTTATAGAGAGATATCCCTATTTCATCATGGTTTTGAGTTTAATCTATTTCTAGTGATAGATAAAGGTTTTTTGTCAGACTATCTGATATCTTCTAAGTGAACCTAAATGAGATACCAATATTCAATGGATAATTTTCTATTCAAATACAGTGGGTTCTACCTATGTTATCGATATTTATAATATCATTATTTATGTCCGTATAATTTTTTTTGTGCTAACTAAATATGTTCTTGACCTAAAATATAAATAAATTGATTTTATTTTTATTATATATGTGAAAAATATGTTCAGTCCATGAACACATTTATGATAAATATAAATATTATACATTTGGTGACCATTTTTTGTATGAATTTTAATAATAAAATTGAAAACATTGAAGGTAACAAGATGGGTGACTTAAATGAAGTTGTGACCACTTTAAGGATATATATAAAATGATATGTATGGAAGTTAGTATAATTGTTTTTCAATTAAAATAGGGAATTAATATGGTTTGGTAAATATAAAAATAATATTATAATGGAAATGATTTTATGTGGTCCAATCTTAACCATGATAATTATAAATGAAATATTTTTGGATGGGACGAACCTCCCACCAGGAATTGATAAATGAGGAATTTCTAGGTGGGCCTATATTCACCCAGAGTGTGAAAACTGAGATATTTCATGGTGGGATTCTAATAACCTCGATTGTGATAAATGAGTTATATCCCATTGGGATGATCAAACCCCCATGTTTTCTTTGATGAGTATCTTTTGGGTGGGAATAGCATTCCCATCGGTGTTTATATATTAATAATATCATATTTAAGGATATTTATAACTAGTCAAAGTAAGTATGTTCGATATCAATTGTCACTATAGAACCTGTGTATTGATGATGCTTTATTTTTTTTACTTATTTATTAGGTCCCATCATGTATGCTATTTAGAATAGTTGTTTTGTGCACTGATGAATACTTCATGGTTTCAGGTAAAGATGATAGAAAATTTCATATGGTTAATGGATAATCATAGTAGTTAGGATAGCATAAGAGAGGTGGGACTAATATAAAATTCATGAACATATTTTAGGATACCTTAGGTTGTGATTATGTTTTATTATTTTTGGTATATATATATATATTCATTTCATACAACAAATCTTGATTTTGTATGCATGACATAAATTCCATGAAAAACATTTATATTAATCTATGAAGGGATAATTAATTTTTGTATTGGTGTTTTGATATAATATTGGTTTATTACCCATTATTGATTAGATATTGTTTTCCTTCCACCACATTTTTTTGTTAATTTAATTAAGGGGGGATATATTCTCCCCATATCATGACTAGAATCCTGCTAATAGTTAGAAACATATGGTATATGGGGACAAAATACTAAGGTCATGTGGTGAGTCAATAAAATTTCTATAATGTGATCTAGGACAGAATACTACTATTAAGTCCCTAAACACACTTTGTATATTTGTTAATCTGGATGACATCACAACATAATCATATAGGTTTTCCATACTCCTAAATGTAATATTATGTATATGATAAGTTCTCAACCAAATTTAATGATATATTGACCTCAAATAAATCTTATAATACCACCTAGATCCTATAAATAGACAAAATAATTCATTGAAAAATGCAATAGGATATCGATTCCTAACATTCACTAATTTCAACCATTAATAATCTAAAGACAAATACATCAATACATTCAAATGCATATTAAAAAATTGGATCACTTCCTGGGGATTTTCTTATGTGAATTATTCCATATAACTAGAAATTAGAAATTTATTACTAAAACTCTTGAATCTCTTCAAAATCCATTATATAAGTTGGATTAGATATGGTATTTATTCCAGGAATAATTTAATATTTTCAATCAATATATTTATTGGGTGTAAATCCAAAAAAATATTTAGGAATAAAAACATGGATATAGTCACTAATAGGATGAATTAATACCTTGATGGTATCCTAAAATCTCTAAGTAATGAATGATATTTGGTCTACGATCTACCATATATTTGGATATGTAGGTCATGAATAATTTTCTAGAAAATCACACTCCCCGATTTAAACATAGTATCCACCCCCTTATAGATGTAAGAAAACCCAATGGTTATAGTATTTTATGTGTTCATGATAAAATTATAGTAAATCCATCCCTATTATCACATCAAAATTACACATCTCCAATATGAGGAATTCCTAGAGAATCATGCATCCACTAATCACTATAACACACTTTGGACATCTCTAAATACCCTCAGATCTCACCCTTAAGGAAATATTGACAAACAAAAACCAATAAAAATATATTATAGTAATCAATAAATCATTGAATAATAGAGTGGATATTAATGATTTCAATGAACCTATATTGTATAAAAAATAACATAGGGTTTATTCTAAAAGAATACTTCCTAAGATAAAGAGGGATCACAATCCAATGCAGTTTAATACCACTAGATAGCATGAATCTGTCCAAATAAATAGTCTTTAGATTCCACAACATGATTATTATCAAAATACTAGAGAAAATAACCATAACTCCAATAATTATGACTAAATTTATTACTAAATTGTTTGGATGATACCCAACTGCCCCACTTCTACTTCACACATAGACCTTACCTCAATCCTTAGATCAAACTAAATCCATTCCCCTAACCCAAACACGGTGTGACATCCCAATGACTCTTTTGGTTCCTCTATATCCACACAGATGTTAAAACATTTATATTTTCATTCAAAATCATATATAATATATCCACATAATCCAAATTAAAACATCCATACAAGGAACACCCTAATAAAATAATTCAAAAAACTATTCCCTATCTTGTTGGTATATCATCATCCCATTGATAATACACAAACCTTCACTTAATCCCACAAAATTACCCAATACCATATTAAAAAGATGAATTATACTTCCCAAATTATTTTTATCCTCAATATAGTCCTGAACTATAATTAAAGTACACCTCAAAGCCTATAAGAAATACAACATTCAGTTAATATTCACTTATGTCCAAATAAAGTAAATCTATCCATCCTCAAAATTCTATATCTAAAAGTATAATAACGCAATATGGTAGGAAAAAATAATAATAAGATTAATAAATCTAGACACATAATCCATTATTGGAACTCTACATCCAATATGAGGATGAATTTCATTATATTTTTAGCTCTTAGGGTGTTTTGGAAGATGTTCATAAAAAATAAAAACTTTCTAACCTTATAGGGTCACTTCACATAACGAAATTTCCTATCCAAAATGACACATATATTCTTAAAAAATACTTAAATATTATACATATATATTTTCATGCTACTGAAGGTTTGCCTCAATGTGGTAAAATATGATCTTTATAGACTATATCTAATATTTTGTAGCCTATGGTCAACTGAAACCCAGAAAGAGTGAAGGATTTTGTAGTAGGAATTAATTTTTCAAGTCAGAATGTGTTAGTCTGGCTCTAGGTGACCCATGTATAACAAACTATAACAAAAAAAACAAACCTCCCTCAAAAATGGTTTTTAATTAGAGAATGAAGGGAAATGTGATTTTTACTCCAAATTTATTTGGGTATTTTCATCCCCATTCTATTTTTTCTTAACCAGAGGTAGTCGTAATGGATTTGACACAATCCATTTCACTATTGAGTTTATTTTTTATTTATTATATTTCATTGATACACTTATATTTTTTATTATTTTTGGGAAGAAATTTTGGATTTTTTTGGTTCTCTGGGTGTCCCACAGTTTGAGCATTGTTAGTAGTAACCATGGGGAAACCATGCATGAGAGGTATGTAATTTGATAGTGAGGATTAACATAATGTTTCTAACTATGTTGTGTACTCCAGGAACATTGTGAATTTCCTTTGTTCACCTAATGTGTCCCATATCGGTGGAGCACTATTTGAAAAACCAAATAAACCAACTATATTGTTTTCTCATGTTTTAATGTTTTGTTAAATTACTATCATACCACTCTAAAATTTTAACCCACACCCACTCATTATCTATTTCAATCATGTGGTTGAATTTTTGAGTCTCAATGGATATATTCATCCTCATTTTCCCTCTATTTTTGGCTCTTACACAATTGTTACTTAGATATTCTCAGGTAATTTCACTATATTTTATCTCATTTCCTCCTCTTATATCATATTTTCCCTTCTGTTTTACCATCTTTTTTATCCTTTTGACTGGAATCTAATCACCATTAATGATATATAGAGTGTTTTTTATTGTCTAATCATGTGGAATTTCTTCATTAATAGGTAGAGAGGATTGGTTATCACTTGTATTGGGCTTCACTGTCAAAAGGCAATCAATTTACTTTTTTTCTATGATAGGTTTTTCATTGTTCATCCATTATTATAAAATTCATCATTTTCATGGTTTTTGTATTTCCAATTTAAATTATATTAGGGATATTTATGATGTTTTTAAGGATTTATAAATTTGTTTCCTTCAGTATTGAGCTTGACACGATGTGATATTATTAATATTTTTTGCATTTTTTATACTAAGCATTTGAAAAATTTCATAGTAGGTAATTTTAAAAGATTTAATGGAAAATATGCCTTTTTATCCTTGGGTTGGTTTAAAAAATGATATTATTTAAGAGAATTGTTTTAAAAAATTGGGGGAGCAGCTTTGAAAATGATTTTCTTGAGAATTTTTTGAAAGTACTAGAATCTTATTTCCTAAAATATGTTTCCATGTGTTTTGGAAACACCATTTTTATAAATATAAATTGGTATTGGGTGAATTGAAATAATATTATAATATTTATGTACATAAATAGTAAGTAGTGTCATTTTAATGAGTTTTTATTAAGGGAATGTGTGGTTTTCGTGGGTTTAAATGGGGTTTAATGCTATTTATTTCAATAGATATTTAAACTAGAATTTCATATGGTTTATAATGAAAAATTAGATGTATTTTAATCTTGAGTCATGTCTTGTTTAAAATATCATTTTTAATATTCAAATAGTATGGTGTATATTTGAAAAACCCTATTAATTACCCATTTTAATTTTCCCATTTAATGGGTAATTTATGATGTATGTGTTATTTGGGTATTGAATGAAGTATACATTCTATTAGAGGGTGTTATAGGGGAATAATATTTAATTATTTATTCTTTTGATATATATGATGCTTATGAAATTATGTTTTTTCACTCCACCTCTCTATTTTGTCATAGGAATCATGTAACATTATTTGAGTCTTTAATTTTTTCAACACTTGTCGATCCAAAACCTAGATAGTGAGCCATAGTTTATTGTATTGATTAAATTTGGGGAATACCCAATTAAGCCTTATGTGGGAATGATTGTGTTTCATGGATGTTTGTTTAGGAAGGAACATATATCTATTATTGATACATTAAAGTGGGAAATGTATATGATCATCTCATTATATGGCATAGGGATTAACCCATGACAATATTTCTAGGATTATAAGTTTGATATATGGGTGGGAGGGATTTTAAATTTTGTTTTTATACCTTTTATCTTTTAACCTTATGGTAATTTTGTATTGTGTGTTGGAGTTATTCAAATATATAATGGTTTAATTTTTGGGTGTTTTATACGGTGTTATGTTCTTGTGGATTTGAAATTATTTTCTAAAGGAAGAGTTAGAAACAAATTTTAAATGAATTAATAATTCATTATTGTACTTTGGAAATTTGAAAATTGTTTTGGAAATTTTATATAAGTGATTTTTTCAATAAATTGAAATTGGGATGGGGCTTGTATTATTCTTAGTGATCTCATAGGTTCTTGTTTTATGTTTTAATGTGTTTTAAATCTCTGTGATAATTTGATTTTCATAGTAAATAATAAGTTGTTTTAATTGAAAAGAATGGTTTTAATATTTCATAAATGAAATTTGAATCATTATTTTGGGGAAAAGAGAGTTTTAGTCATTGGTAAGAAAATGAGATTTTTCTGTAGTATGGTATGTGAGTACCATGGGAGATATCAATAGTTGGTGGGATGGGGGTTTTAAATTCTCATCATTAGATCAATGTAAGACAATAAAATCTAAAAATATAATAATTGTTAAATCCCTATGGATCTCACATGATTTTTTAATCATTAAATAAAATGAATAGTTGTTTGTATTGATGGGTAATTCAACTTTAGATCATCGATATTTATCATTTCTTGAATGTTAAAAGGTTAAACCCATCTATATCATCCACATATGGTTTATTACACTATGGGAATTCAATTGATCATAATATTAGTGTTAGTGTAGAGGTGTGATGACACATTCAACATCACAATGATCACCACTATCATGTTGCTTCATTCTAGGATGATGATCAAATATAAAAATCCTGGAATTATATAACCTCTCACTGGGATCTAGGAAGGAGCAGAGTGGTGCTCTCAAATTTTAGTGGATTAATATTCCTCAAAGAAGAGTTCCTTCTTTCTTATATTATTACAGTTAAACACCAAGAAATTGTTCCTACCCCCCATAAAAATAGTTCCTTCTAAATAAAAAAAAACACATTATGAATAACTAAATCTGTCTTAATGTCATATCTATTTTATACCATAATTATAATATATAGTAAATAATATATGTGGAAATATAGCTTCAGTGGCTTGAATCTTAATTCTGGCACATATTAAATGGATCTTCAATATTAAAATTATATTTGTTTTTATAATAATTTTAATCTCAATAAATACCTTTTGAATAATTTTAATAAATAAATTTATCTTCAATTAGTCTATACTTTAATAATAATGATTTTCTTCCTTCTTTAGAGATCATTTATTCTAGGACATGTCAGATACCCTATGTAACACAATGATTTTTTTTGAAATAATCTTTTTCAAAAAAATTAAATTTATTTGATGGATTGTATTGCATGGTAAACCGAGTCTTTATTTATTTATAAGAAACACCACGTTTTTCTACCAATACATGAAATATTTAGATTAAATTTTTTTGACAACACAACTCTTTATTAAACACTTAAACATATTTTATTACATAAAAAATTCACTTGATACAACATAGAATAATGATAGTTCTATTATCTTTGGGGCTTAGTAAAATTACAAAACAACTTAAAACATGAAATACACATCTTTATTGAAAACGTGTTTTACATGACCACAACATTCCTTCGTACGTAGCATTGCATGATATAACATGAGAACATAGATAAGAAAAGTGTGAGAAATAAATCCTATTAAGGGATTAAACATGGAATAAAATAAATAATACAAGACATGTTTGGAAACAAGAATATCAATGGAGAATAAGAGAAACATGAACATAAAAGCATGATATATCATGATTATCCTAACTTGGAAATGTGGCATTCACATTTATCATGATCATAGCATGATCCCATGATCATTTCACATAGAGAATGATTAAAACCTCATTGAACTTGAATTATCATTATTAAAACATAATTTCACTTTACGTATCATGATACTAATCATTACCCAATTCATTGGAGTGCTACTAGGGAACACCCTTCTTAATCATTTCATTTCATGCATAAGTGTGCCACATGGATCATAAAACATGGAATCATTCATAATAATAATATATTATATGATAAATAAATGTGAAATAAATAAATAATGCTCTATAATCAATAAGTAAATGTGCATAAAGGTGAATACCCTTGATATAGAAAAGGGCATGGTATTCTCTACACAATGACTTTGGCTTGGAAAATCGCTGTACAATTTCAGTAGCATAACGACATGAAATACGAGTTAATAAAAAGGGTTAATGAGAGAGAATGGGGTATAAAATAATATTTACATGAAATGTATAGTAATAGGGTTATATAGAAACATGTCCCAACCTATTTAATAGAACTTATAAGAATAATATAAAAGCAGTGTTTGAATGTAAATGAGGGGAGAGAAATCACTTACTGAATTTCCACATATTAATGGGTGTACATGAGAGGAATTAATGAGATATAAAGGGTTTTCTTATCATTAAAACATAAGGAGGTAAATATAAGGGATGTGAGAAATCATACCTCATATTTTTAAATTTAAAATAAAAGGGTATATAAACATAATGAAACTTAGACAAAAATTAGAGATGATGAAATCCCTTACTCGGAAGTGTGATCCAAAAGGTTTTTGAGAGGCTTGAGGGAGTTTTTTTGGGATATTGAGGTGACTTTTAAGGATTATAGTGATAATATGGTAGTGGTTGGTCGACATCCAAAGGCTTTGAGTGAAGATGAAGTGGGATCTGGGAAGGGTTTATATAGGAAAAGAGAAGGAATTCATTATTATTTAGGTTTTGGCCACCACACACAAAACTAGTCAAAACCCAAAACCAATCCATGGTTTTCCCCCATGGTTTATGAAAAAGGAGAGTAGAAAACATTATTTTATAAGGTTAGTGTCCTAACTTTTAAAAATATTAGGCTTTCTTATGTGGAGGTGAGTCAGACTCTCAAGGAAAACATTTTAACTATTTAAAATTTTATATAATCCTTAGAGGCTCCACTAAAGCTTTGTAAAGTAAATAAAAAAACTAAAATCAAATTATGTTAATGGTAAAAAATTTATTTTCCAAAAAACCATTTAAATTATTTTATTAGATAACTATTAGGTAATTATGATGTAATAAAACACATTATATAATTAAATGGTGTTTAATTTTTACCCAAATATTTGACTCTCTTAGAAAATTATGAAAAAATCACCATTGGATAAGTTCAACATCATGATTAAAAAAATAATATTCATTTTACATTAACAATTTTATAAATATTTTAATTATTTCTATTAAAATAAAAACCAACATTTATTAAAAATTCATGGGTTTTGACAAACACACCTTTTAAACCTTAATAAAAATTACAATTATATTAATAAAAAGTTAATGATAATTTATATTTAAAAATTAATTTATTAATTATATTTTATTAAAATATTATTTAATTAAAAAACAACTAATTCACCAAAATATATTTCTTAATTGAATACTAAATAAAAATACTATTTGTGCTTTATAAACTACTTACAAAGTAACAATAATAAAATTAATGTATATTCATTATTATATACAAAAATTATGAATATAATAATAGTACTAATGTAACAACCCGAGCTTCCACAATACGCTTCTCATTCAATAATGCAATAGCTTTCATTGTACGCAACTTCGAGTTCGAAAACACCACGACTAATCATAGTAGCCGTTATGAATAGTAATAACCACTAAGTGGTAGTTGAATAACTGATTTTTCGTTTAAATGAAATATTACCACTTCTGTGATTTGATTTTCAAAAATCCGACATACATGGTTGTCATTAAGAAGTAAAATGTGGTTCAATGAGATTAAAATAATTTTTGGTGAATAGTAACTTTTAAGTTCTTAATCGCGATTAGAGGTAATTAGTGTAGTTTAAGGTAAAAATAATGTTTTAATAATATGAGATGAGCTTGACACATGTCCTACCCTAATTGGATGTTCCATGACCGACCAAGACAATCCATGGGTCAACTTGGGGACCCCATGGATCCACTTTAGTTGGAAAATGACATAAATACCTTTTATTTAATGTTAAAGTAAAAAATGACACAAACATGAAATGTTTTACTAAAACAATTTTTACATGGTGTTATACAAGTCATATATTTGACTATAAATATTCATTGGAGAGCTAAAAATATTTCCTATATCATAGTATTTTTTTATAATTTTTAGACATTAAATAAATTAAATTATTTATGACATCATTATGATGCAGCGATGACCTCATTATTTAACAATTTTAATAAAATGAAAAGATAATGTACAATCCAAGGCTTACACTTGTAAAAAGACTATTGGATGGGTAGATTTCGAACCCTTATCACCTTATCCACGAATTATATAAGTGTGGTACCTTTAGAATCTGAAAAGCATTGTATAATAATGTAAAATTTCCTTACTTTCCAAGAGTGCCCCTCCTCTCCTCTTATAAAAGGCCCCCACCTCTACCACCTCATTCACACTTTCAAGCCATTTGGCTCGACCAACCTCTGCCCAAATACTCTTCCAACTTCCCCCTATTACTCCTAGAAGCCTCACTTTGGTCAGAACTCTTCCCAAGGAAGCCTTTGACTCAAATCAAAAAGAGTTACCCGATTTTGAGGTAATGTCTTCTCTAATGTTGTTTTGTTTTATTTTTCTTCTCCAACCCCCTAAACTCTTTTTATTAATTTCTTTTGTAAAACCACAAGTATCCTCAATATACTAGGATGTTGTTATAATAAGTATTTGAGCTACACTTACACACACCTACATCTAATGGTTAAAGAACATACGGTTTCTGTGGATGGCGAATTTCTGCCTCACGAAACGATGATTGTTCAACACTCATATAACACCTTCAAAGGTGGCCATTAAGATGTCACTATATTTATATATGATATATAATATGTTTATGTTTTACTTATGCTTATGTATTTCTCATTTATGGCATACTTTATGATTTCCATTATGGGTAAACGCGATAATTTTATTTTAGGAAGTGCGGACTACCGCCCCCTCAAAGTGATTTGAATCGTTAATTTCATATGTGGGATGTATAAAGGATGGAGTAAATGGTATTATAAACTATATTATACTGTAATTATATTATACATTTATATAATTATGATTTAATTCCATTAAATACGAAATAGAAATGAAAGTAGCGTTCATGCGTACGTACGACTTACCGTCTCCATGAACGGTGCATTTCATTTCTTACCTCTAAATGTTACGTAATATTATAAATGAATGTATATACTGGATATATATGATATATATGACTCTAAATCATGAATATAATTCTGGAGATAATGGATATTCTACCACATAAACAACATGTAATTATAAGAAGTTTATTGTTAACTCAAGTACCAAAGATCGACAAAACGACCGTTATTAACTTAAATAATTACATAATGTTCATATCATTGTAATAAGTGATATAAAAAGGATAATAAAATTAAAAATGGTTCTTAATAAGGTATATATTAACTCTAGTTTATTATTCAGGAGGTTAAAGAACGGTTGAGTCAAGTCAGACACGAGGTAAGAGAATTTCTTAACCCAACTTCCATTATTTGGGTTAATCTCCTACTTTCAAATTATGTCATGATATTATTATTTCTTATTTTGTATTCTTTATGTGTACCTATAGTGAATACACATAATAGATCTTTTTTATTTTAAAAATGATCTTTTTAAGGACTTCGTCTCAATCTCCTTTCATTGAGGCATATTTGGTTTTATACACAACTTTCTTTTATACGGTGTATAAACCCCTTTGACTTTTACGTTTATTCAAAAGGAATATTTTTTATACGAAGCGTTTTACTAAACGACAAAAAAGGGAATGTTTTTATTTCTGTAATTATGCGGTGGCAACGACTTCTCCGCCGCCGTGACCATTATTTGAGTTTCGGCTTCCTCTACAAGCCATCATTTTTTAATGAAAAATAAATACAATGTTTTAACTTTCTTTTATTTTGGTATTGAAAATGGTTTTGAAAGCGTTTTTATTATATCAATGTGCTGTATTGATATCTTGTGATTGAAATGTGGAAATTTTATGTTTCCTTTATGCATGTTTTATGTGATACAATTATGTTATGGTTTATGATATGTTTAAACCTATTCATATGAGGAATGCATTGGACTTAATAAGTGACGGGTGGAGCCCGCTATAGCTCATCGATGCATCGGTAGGTCTAATGAGACAACTAGACATGGAATTGACCGAGGCCCTTTCCCAATTTGATTTATGGTTTTGGCCGAGGCCTTAATCATTTTAGATGTCTTGGCCGAGGCCTTGACAAAATGTTTCAGAATGTCTGGAATTATGCATTCCATCATTATGAAAGTGGTTATTGATATTGCATGTGATTATTCGACCAGTAGAATATCCATGTGAATAAGTAAATGGCATTATCTCATTTTAATTTTGCCATATTATGTTTAATTTCATGTTTAAAAGGCTTTTGTTTTAGTTATACATTGCCTTAAATGTTAATATTTATTTATGAAAGCTTCCGCATTATTGTTATCCTTACTGAGCATCTGAGCTCACCCCTTTCAATGTTTTAATATTTTCCAGGATGTGAAGAAGTATTTTATGAATGACCTGCAGGGATTGTCAGAAGAGGATATGAGTGTGGACTATGGAGAATTTGTTATTGTAGTTTTTCACTTTATGATGTAATGTAACGTTTACGAATGTATCTAGTGTTTCCAAGGCTACTAAACTAATCGGTCTTTCGAGACTTGATCTTTTGTGATCATGCCAATGTTACGAAGTAATGCACCGACTCTGGGTAGCTGGGGTTGGGGCGTTATAGTTGGTATCAGAGGAAGTTTAGTACTAACCTTGGAAGCTAGATTTAGATAAACTCTGATTAGAGCACATAGCCCGAAGATAGACTTTAAGGATTAGTATAGAAGAATTTCCTAGAATTTTGGTATTATAGAGATTTTGTGAGTTTTCCGAGCAATAAATCCCTGTCTGGATACGAGCAGGTAGAGGCAGCTCTGGCACAGATGTACCTAGGGGTAAACCCAAAAACACCGCTTTGAGCTAGACTCGAACGGGAACTGGTGCACGACAACGGGCCTTGCTG
Source organism: Viscum album (assembly GCA_963277665.1). Lineage (NCBI taxonomy): Eukaryota > Viridiplantae > Streptophyta > Magnoliopsida > Santalales > Viscaceae > Viscum > Viscum album. Next base: position 911,439,098 of record OY728164.1, on the reverse strand, counting down.
CACTCTTGGTTACGACAATCCCAGGGGATATGCTTAGGATAATTCCCATTTTCTTTACAAACCACTATGAAGGGTTATGAGTACATACTTCCTCAAAGAAAACATTTTTATGATTATGGATTATATCCATAAATGGTTCAATTTATGTTAAGTATCTTACAAGTATGGAATTATGTATTTTGATTCATAAACTAATATAGTTTATGCCATTGTTTAGAAATGGCACCTAGTGGAAGGAATGGAAACCGTATCAATGCACGCACTCCGTGTAGGGATTGCCCTCCTGCTCAAGATAATTATTGTGGAGCTGGAGATACAACTGGTGCTGATCAACTTATTACCATACTGGGACAACTCACTCAGGTTATGAATAATAACCTTACTCGTATGGAGCACCCTGATCCACAACGTGGAGGATCAATGTTAGACTGCTTCATGAGGCAACAACCACCAACATTTAATGGGGGTACAAATCCATTAGTAGCTGAGCAATGGATAAACTCCTTAGAGAAAATATTCCATGCCTTGGGGAGTAGCGAAAGGGAGAAGGTTGTCTTGGAAGTTTACCGCCTCACTGGAGATGCCGATCAGTGGTGGTCGATGATTCAAAACACAAAGGAAGATGATGACGTATCGAATATAGAATGGAGAGAGTTCAAAGAGCTTTTCCTAGAAAAATACTATCCTCGTGACCATCGAGCAGATATGGAAAGGCAATTTCTGAGTCTGAGACAAAATGAGGATGAGAATGTCGCAAAGTATGAGGCTAACTTTACAAGGTTAGCGAGGCATGCTGCAGATTATATACGTAACCCAAGAAGTAAGATTGATCGTTTCTTTGATGGGTTAAAACCATTTCTCCATCGAGCATTAGTCTCACAAACCTTCTCGTCATACGAAGATATTGTCTCATGTTCTATCAAGACAGAAAAGGAATTCTCTAAGTCTTATGACAACAAAGTAAAGCAAGAGAAGAAGAGAACGGTGGAACAAGAGACAGATAAAGGGAAAAAGGGAAAGAAGGATTTTCCATTATGTGATAATTGTGGGAAGAATCACCCTGGTATTTTCCTAAAAGGAATGGGAGTTTGTTATAAATGTTGGGAAAAAGGTCACCAGGCGCGTGATTGCAAGGGAAAGAAAGAGGCTATCAATGTTGAATGATAAAATTGTAGGGAAATGGGGCATTATGCAAATGAATACCCTAAGCGTCAGGGAAACTTACCTAAGAAAAGGCCAAGGGATCAAGGACAATCTTATGCTGTTACTACAGTTGAAGCAGAATAACTAATGTATTGGTGCTTTTGGACTCATGGATTATATTCTGGTTATTAGAATAATGTGATATATATATAAGGATTGTACTGAAGTACTTGTTGATTTCAATAAGGTTTTAATATGATGAAGGTAATTATATTTTTAGTATGTGACAATAATATAAGCTTTACTTTGTTTTGGGAATCTGATAAATTGATTTTGGAATTAAGAGACCTTTTAGAGAAAGTCTGGACAGAGGTATTTTGGATAACTATAATGGATGGAGTGGATTAAGTTGATCGTTGGATAGTATTGTTTAAGGTTAAAACATTTCTGATGATTATTTTTGTAATAATATAATACTATAGTTTTAGGAAAAGGACAACCTGCAGGGTGGGGCATAACCCATCGCGTCGGAAAAAGGTGCAGGAATCGAACCCACAACCATAGTGCGACATGCCTTTATTTCCTACCACTAGCCTACAGGAAGTCCCTGGTTATTACAAAATAATTTTACTAATCTAAATGGTATGTGTTAACATTTGGAACCTTATACAATTAGGATAAGTATAATATTTTTGAGTTCTATTATATTTTTGAGTGAAAGATGAGTTGATGGTTGAAAGTCTAATTGTCAAGCATAAATATATATAGACCTATCTCTTATTCAATGAATGAATTAATTCTTAAACTTTATTAAAGGGATATTAAAACAAAAAAATGTGTTATCCTAATACCTTATGTCTTGTTTAACTGATGATATTTTAAATCAACATAGATTGAAGGCTTTGAGGCCCTCAATTTGACAGTTGATTGTGATTGATGACCTCAATCACTCCCTACAAATATTTATGTTTTACCTCCAATTATATGTCTCTAATTTCCACCAATGTTCTCCTAATCGAGATCATAATTGGGTGGTGACTTTTTCATTTCCCTTTCCCTCTTATTAAGGCTAAATTTTATTAATCTTATTTCCGATGTGGGTTTTCCACAAAGGTATTTTCTATTTTCAACCTTTTATTTTCCAAGAAAAATTTCAAATTACGAGGACGTAATTTATTGAAGGAGGGGAGAATGTAACACCCCGAGCTTCCACAATACGCTTCTCATTCAATAATGCAATAGCTTGCATTGTACGCAACTTCGAGTTCTAAAACACCGCGACTAATCATAGTAGCCGTTATGAATAGTAATAACCACTAAGTGGTAGTTGAATAACTGATTTTTCGTTTAAATGAAATATTACCACTTATGTGATTTGATTTTCAAAAATCCTACATACATGGTTGTCATTAATAATTAAAATGTGGTTCAACGAGATTAAAATAATTTTTGGTGAATAGTAACTTTTAAGTTCTTAATCGCGATTAGAGGCAATTAGTGTAGTTTAAGGTAAAAATAATGTTTTAATAATATGAGATGATCTTGACACATGTCCTACCCTAATTGGATGTGCCATGGCCGACCAAGACAATCCATGGGTCAACTTGGGGACCCCATGGAGCCACTTTAGTTGGAAAATGACATAAATACCTTTTATTTAATGTTAAAGTAAAAAATGACACAAACATGAAATGTTTTACTAAAACAATTTTTACATGGTGTTATACAAGTAATATATTTGACTATAAATAGTCATTGGAAAGCTAAAAAGATTTCCTATATCATAGTATTTTTTTTATAATTTTTAGACATTAAATAAATTAAATTATTTATGACATCATTATGATGCAGCGATGACCTCATTATTTAACAATTTTAATAAAATGAAAAGATAATGTACAATCCAAGGCTTACACTTGTCAAAAGACTATTGGATGGGTAGATGTCGAACCCTTATCTCCTTATCCACGAATTATATAAGTGTGGTACCTTTGGAATCCGAAAAGCATTGTATAATAATGTAAAATTTCCTTACTTTCCAAGAGTGCCCCTCCTCTCCTCTTATAAAAGGCCCCCACCTCTACCACCTAATTCACACTTTCAAGGGATTTGGCTCGGCCAACCTCTGCCCAAATACTCTCCCAACTTCCCCCTATTACTCCTAGAAGCCTCACTTTGGTCAGAACTCTTCCCAAGGAAGCCTTTGGCTCAAATCAAAAAGAGTTACCCGATTTTGAGGTAATGTCTTCTCTAATGTTGTTTTGTTTTATTTTTCTTCTCCAACCCCCTAAACTCTTTTTATTAATTTCTTTTGTAACACCACCAGTATCTTCAATATAATAGGATGTTTTTATAAGAAGGATTCGAGCTACACTTACACACACCTACATCTAATGGTTAAAGAACATACGGTTTCTGTTGATGGCGAATTTCTGCCTCACGAAATGATGATTGTTCAACACTCATATAACACCTTCAAAGGTGGCCATTAAGATGTCACTATATTTATATATGATATATAATATGTTTATGTTTTACTTATGCTTCTGTATTTCTCATTTATGCCATAATTTATGATTTCCATTATGGGTAAACGCGATAATTTTATTTTAGGAAGTGCGGACTACCGCCCCCTCAAAGTGATTTGAATCGTTAATTCCATATGTGGGATGTATAAAGGATGGAGTAAATGGTATTATACACTATATTATACTGGAATTATATTATACATTTATTTAATTATGATTTCATTCCATTAAATACGAAATAGAAATGAAAGTAGCATTCATGCGTACGTACGGCTTACCGTCTCCATGAACCGTGCATTTCATTTCTTACCTCTAAATGTTACGTAATATTATAAATGAATGTATATAATGGATATATATATGATATATATGACTCTAAATCATGAATATAATTCTGGTGATAATGGATATTCTACCACATAAACAACTTGTAATTATAAGAAGTTTATTGTTAACTCAAGTACCAAAGATCGACAAAACGACCGTTATTAACTTAAATAATTAAATAATGTTCATATCATTGTAATAAGTGATATAAAAAGGATAATAAAATTGAAAATGGTTCTTAATAAGGTATATATTAACTCTAGTTCATTATTCAGGAGGTTAAAGAACGGTTGAGTCAAGTCAGACACGAGGTAAGAGAATTTCTTAACCCAACTTCCATTATTTGGGTTAATCTCCTACTTTCAAATTATGTCATGATATTATTATTTCTTATTTTGTATTCTTTATGTGTACCTATAGTGAATACACATAATAGATCTTTTTTATTTTAAAAATGATCTTTTTAAGAACTTCGTCTCAATCTCCTTTCATTGAGGCATATTTGGTTTTATACACAACTTTCTTTTATACGGTGTATAAACCCCTTTGACTTTTACGTTTATTCAAAAGGAATATTTTTTATACGAAGCGTTTTACTAAACGACAAAAAGGGAATGTTTTTCTTTCCGTAATTATGCGGAAACAACGAATTCTCCACCGCCGTGACCATTATTTGAGTTTCGGCTTCCTTTACAAGCCATCATTTTTTTAATGAAAAATAAATACAATGTTTTAACTTTCTTTTATTTTGGTATTTAAAATGATTTTGAAAGCTTTTTTATTATATCAATGTGCTGTATTGATATCTTGTGATTGAAATGTAGAAATGTTATGTTTCCTTTATGCATGTTTTATGTGATATGATTATGTTATGGTTTATGATATGTTCCTATTCATATGAGGAATGCATTGGACTTAATAAGTGACGGGTGGAGCCCGCTATAGCTCCTCGATACATCGGTAGGTCTCATGAGACAACTAGACGTGGAATTGGCCGAGGCCCTTTCCCAATTTGATTTATGGTTTTGGCCGAGGCCTTAATCATTTTAGATGTCTTGGCCGAGGCCTTGACAAAATGTTTCAGAATGTCTGGCATTATGCATTCCATCATTATGAAAGTTTTTATTGACATTTCATGTGATTATTCGACCAGTAGAATATCCATGTGAATAAGTAAATGGAATTATCTCATTTTAATTTTTCCATATTATGTTGAATTTCATGTTTAAAAGGCTTTTGTTTTAGATATACATTGCCTTAAATGTTAATGTTTATTTATGAAAGATTCCGCATTATTGTTATCCTTACTGAGCATCTGAGCTCACCCCTTTCAATGTTTTAATATTTTCCAGGATGTGAAGAAGTATTTTATGAATGACCTGCAGGGATTTTCAGAAGAGGATATGAGTGTGGACTATGGAGAATTTGTTATTTTAGTTTTTCACTTTATGATGTAATGTAACGTTTACGAATGTATCTAGTGTTTCCAAGGCTACTAAACTAATCGGTCTTTCGAGACTTGATCTTTTGTGATCATGCCAATGTTACGAAGTAATGCACCGACTCTGGGTAGCTGGGGTTGGGGCGTTACAGTTGGTATCAGAGGTAGTTTAGTACTAACCTTGGAAGCTAGATTTAGATAAATTCTGATTAGAGCACATAGCCCGAAGATAGACTTTAAGGATTAGTATAGAAGAACTTCCTAGAATTTTGGTATTATAGAGATTTTGTGAGTTTTCCGAGCAATACATCCCTGTCTGGATACGAGCAGGTAGAGGCAGCTCTGGCACAGATGTACCTAGGGGTAAAACCCAAAAACACCGCTTTGAGCTAGACTCGAACGGGAACTGGTGCACGACAACGGGCCTTGCTGCACTCTTGGTTACGACACTCCCGGGGGATATGCTTAGGATAATTCCCATTTTCTTTACAAACCACTATTAAGGGTTATGAGTACATACTTCCTCAAAGAAAACATTTTTATGATTATGGATTATATCCATAAATGGTTCAATTTATGTTAAGTATCTTACAAGTATGGAATTATGTATTTTGATTCATAAACTAATATAGTTTATGCCATTGTTTAGAAATGGCGCCTAGTGGAAGGAATGGAAACCGTATCAATGCACGCACTCCGTGTAGGGATTGCCCTCCTGCTCAAGATAATTATTGTAGAGCTGGAGATACAACTGGTGCTGATCAACTTATTACCATACTGGGACAACTCACTCAGGTTATGAATAATAAACTTACTCGTATGGAGCACCCTGATCCGCAACGTGGAGGATCAATGTTAGACCGCTTCATGAGGCAACAACCGCCAACATTTAATGGGGGTACAAATCCATTAGTAGCTGAGCAATGGATAAACTCCTTAGAGAACATATTCCATGCCTTGGGGAGTAGCGAAAGGGAGAAGGTTGTCATGGCAGTTTACCCCCTCACTGGAGATGCCGATCAGTGGTGGTCGATGATTCAAAACACAAAGGAAGATGATGACGTATCGAATATGGAATGGAGGGAGTTCAAAGAGCTTTTCCTAGAAAAATACTATCCTCGTGACCATCGAGCAGATATGGAAAGGCAATTTCTGAGTCTGAGACAAAAGGAGGATGAGAATGTCGCAAAGTATGAGGCCAACTTTACAAGGTTAGCGAGGCATGCTGCAGATTATATACGTAACCCAAGAAGTAAGATTGATCATTTCTTTGATGGGTTAAAACCATTTCTGCATCGAGCATTAGTCTCACAAACCTTCTCGTCATACGAAGATATTGTCTCATATTCTATCAAGACAGAAAAGGAATTCTCTAAGTCTTATGACAAAAAAGTAAAGCAAGAGAAGAAGAGAACGGTGGAACAAGAGACAGATAAAGGGAAAAAGGGAAAGAAGGATTTTCCATTATGTGATAATTGTGGGAAGAATCACCCTGGTATTTTCCTAAAAGGAATGGGAGTTTGTTATAAATGTGGGGAAAAAGGTCACCAGGCGCGTGATTGCAAGGGAAAGAAAGAGGCTATCAATGTTGAATGATAAAATTGTAGGGAAATGGGGCATTATGCAAATGAATTCCCTAAGCGTCAGGGAAACTTACCTCAGAAAAGGCCAAGGGATCAAGGAAAATCTTATGCTGTTACTACAGTTGAAGCAGAATAACTAATGTATTGGTGCTTTTGGACTCATGGATTACATTCTGGTTATTAGAATAATGTGATATATATATAAGGATTGTACTGCAGTACTTGTTGATTTCAGTAAGGTTTTAATATGATGGAGGTAATTATATTTTTAGTATGTGACAATAATAGAAGCTTTACTTTGTTTGGGGAATCTGATAAATTGATTTTGGAATTAAGAGACCTTTTAGAGAAAGTCTAGACAGAGGTATTTTGGATAACTATAAAGGTTGGAGTGGATTAAGTTGATCTTTGGATAGTATTGTTTAAGGTTAAAACATTTCTGATGATTATTTTTGGAATAATATAATACTATAGTTTTAGGAAAAGGACAACCTGTAGGGTGGGGCATAACCCATCGCGTCGGACAAAGGTGCAGGAATCGAACCCACAACCATAGTGCGACAGGCCTTTATTTCCTACCACTAGCCTACAGGAAGTCCCTGGTTATTAAAAAATAATTTTACTATTCTAAATGGTATGTGTTAACATTTGGAACCTTATACAATTAGGATAAGTATAATATTTTTGAGTTCTATTATATTTTTGAGTGAAAGATGAGTTGATGGTTGAAACTCTAATTGTCAAGCATAAATATATATAGACCTATCTCTTATTCAATGAATGAATTAATTATTAAACTTTATTAAAGGGATATTAAAACAAAAAAATGTGTTATCCTAATACCTTATGTCTTGTTGAACTGATGATATTTTAAATCAACATAGATTGAAGGCTTTGAGGCCCTCAATTTGACAGTTGATTGTGATTGATGACCTCAATCACTCCCTACAAATATTTACGTTTTACCTCCAATTATATGTCTATAATTGCCACCAATGTTCTCCTAATCGAGATCATAATTGGGTGGTGACTTTTTCATTTCCCTTTCCCTCTTATTAAGGCTAAATTTTATTAATCTTATTTCCGATGTCGGTTTTCCACAAAGGTATTTTCTATTTTCAACCTTTTATTTTCCAAGAAAAATTTCAAATTGCGAGGACGCAATTTATTGAAGGAGGGGAGAATGTAACACCCCTAGCTTCCACAATACGCTTCTCATTCAATAATGCAATAGCTTGCATTGTACGCAACTTTGAGTTCTAAAACACCGCGACTAATCATAGTAGCCATTATGAATAGTAATAACCACTAAGTGGTAGTTGAATAACTGATTTTTCGTTTAAATGAAATATTACCACTTCTGTGATTTGATTTTCAAAAATCCGACATACATGGTTGTCATTAATAAGTAAAATGTGGTTCAATGAGATTAAAATAATTTTTTTCTGAATAGTAACTTTAAAGTTCTTAATCGCGATTAGAGGTAATTAGTGTAGTTTAAGGTAAAAATAATGTTTTAATAATATGAGATGATCTTGACACATGTCCTACCCTAATTGGATGTGCCATGGCCGACCAAGACAATCCATGGGTCAACTTGGGGACCCCATGGTGCCACTTTAGTTGGAAAATGACATAAATACCTTTTATTTAATGTTAAAGTAAAAAATGACACAAACATGAAATGTTTTACTAAAACAATTTTTACATGGTGTTATACAAGTCATATATTTGACTATAAATAGTAATTGGAAAGCTAAAAAGATTTCCTATATCATAGTATTTTTTTAAAATTTTTAGACATTAAATAAATTAAATTATTCATGACATCATTATGATGCAGCGATGACCTCATTATTTAACAATTTTAATAAAATGAAAAGATAATGTACAATCTAAGTCTTACACTTGTCAAAAGACTATTGGATGGGTAGATGTCGAACCCTTATCACCTTATCCACGAATTATATAAGTGTGGTACCTTTAGAATCCGAAAAGCATTGTATAATAATGTAAAATTTCCTTACTTTCCAAGAGTGCCCCTCCTCTCCTCTTATAAAAGGCCCCCACCTCTACCACATAATTTACACTTTCAAGCCATTTGGCTCGGCCAACCTCTGCCCAAATACTCTCCCAACTTCCCCCTATTACTCCTAGAAGCCTCACTTTGGTCAGAACTCTTCCCAAGGAATCCTTTGGATCAAATCAAAAAGAGTTACCCGATTTTGAGGTAATGTCTTGTCTAATGTTGTTTTGTTTTATTTTTCTTCTCTAACCCTCTAAAATCTTTTTATTAATTTCTTTTATAACACCACCAGTATCCTCAACATACTAGTATGTTTTTATAAGAAGGATTCGAGCTACACTTACACACACCTACATCTAATGGTTAAAGAACATACGGTTTCTGTTGATGGCGAATTTCTTCCTCACGAAACGATGGTTGTTCAACACTCATATAACACCTTCAAAGGTGGCCATTAAGATGTCACTATATTTATATATGATATATAATATTTTTATGTTTTACTTATGCTTCTTTATTTCTCTTTTATGCCATACTTTATGATTTCCATTATGGGTAAACGCGATAATTTTATTTTAGGAAGTGCGGACAACCGCCCCCTCAAAGTGATTTGAATCGTTAATTCCATATGTGGGATGTATAAAGGATGGAGTAAATGGTATTATACACTATATTATACTGGAATTATATTATACATTTATATCATTATGATTTCATTCCATTAAATACGAAATAGAAATGAAAGTAGCGTTCATGCGTACGTACGGCTTACCGTCTCCATGAACGGTGCATTTCATTTCTTACCTCTAAATATTACGTAATATTATAAATGAATGTATATACTGGATATATATGATATATATGACTCTAAATCATGAATATAATTCTGGAGATAATGTATATTCTACCACATAAACAACTTGTAATTATAAGAAGTTTATTGTTAACTCAAGTACCAAAGATCGACAAAACGACCGTTATTAACTTAAATAATTACATAATGTTCATATCATTGTAATAAGTGATATAAAAAGGATAATAAAATTGAAAATGGTTCTTAATAAGGTATATATTAACTCTAGTTTATTATTCAGGAGGTTAAAGAATGGTTGAGTCAAGTCAGACACGAGGTAAGGGAATTTCTTAACCCAACTTCCATTATTTGGGTTAATCTCCTACTTTCAAATTATGTCATGATATTATTATTTCTTATTTTGTATTCTTTATGTGTAACTATAGTGAATACACATAATAGATATTTATTATTTTAAAAATTATCTTTTTAAGGACTTCATCTCAATCTCCTTTCATTGAGGCATATTTGGTTTTATACACAACTTTATTTTATACGGTGTATAAACCCCTTTGACTTTTACGTTTATTCAAAAGGAATCTTTTTATACGAAGCGTTTTACTAAACGAAAAAAAGGGAATGTTTTTCTTTCCGTACTTATGCGGCGACAATGAATTCTCCGCCGCCGTGACCATTATTTGAGTTTCGGCTTCCTCTACAAGCCATCATTTTTTTAATGAAAAATAAATACAAAGTTTTATCTTTCTTTTATTTTGGTATTTAAAATGGTTTTGAAAGATTTTTTATTATATCAATGTGTTGTATTGATATCTTGTGATTGAAATGTGGAAATGTTATGTTTCCTTTATGCATGTTTTATGTGATACGATTATGTTATGGTTTATGATATGTTTAAACCTATTCATATGAGGAATGCATTGGACTTAATAAGTGACGGGTGGAGCCCGCTATAGCTCCTCGATGCATCGGTAGGTCTCATGAGACAACTAGACGTGGAATTGGCCGAGGCCCTTTCCCAATTTGATTTATGTTTTTGGCCGAGGCCTTAATCATTTTAGATGTCTTGGCCGAGGCCTTGACAAAATGTTTCAGAATGTCTGGCATTATGCATTCCATCATTATGAAAGTGGTTATTGATATTGCATGTGATTATTAGACCAGTAGAATATCCATGTGAATAAGTAAATGGAATTATCTCATTTTAATTTTGCCATATTATGTTGAATTTCATGTTTAAAAGGCTTTTGTTTTAGTTATACATTGCCTTAAATGTTAATGTTTATTTATGAAAGCTTCCGCATTATTGTTATCCTTACTGAGCATCTGAGCTCACCCCTTTCAATGTTTTAATATTTTCCAGGATGTGAAGAAGTATTTTATGAATGACCTGTAGGGATTGTCAGAAGAGGATATGAGTGTGGACTATGAAGACTTTGTTATTGTAGTTTTCACTTTATGATGTAATGTAACGTTTACGAATGTATCTAGTGTTTCCAAGGCTACTAAACTAATCGGTCTTTTGAGACTTGATCTTTTGTGATCATGCCAATGTTACGAAGTAATGCACCGACTCTGGGTAGATGGGGTCGGGGCGTTACAACTAAGGTCATGTAATATAACCCCTTATAACACAAGAATAAAAATAAAGTGTAATGTGTGAGATGATGAAAAACTCTTTGGGTGGATCAGATAACATCGGTCAGGTGGTAATCTCTATCAACTTCCACTTCTCCAAGAGGCGGTTCCATTAAAGCTTAATGTGTTTAAGCTCTAATTGGGATTGATCAAAAGTGAATCCCAGTGATGCTACATCTTTTTCGAACTCTGAAAAATGGGCTTGATATGGAGCAATTATACTGCATGAGGCCATCACTTCCTTTTTCTGAGTAAATTGGATTTGTTAAAGCCCTATATTTATACTAATCATGTGATCACTGTTCAATGGATATGTTAGAAACGGTAATAATTTTAAACAATATTTTGAAATCCAAAATCATAAAAAGAAATAAGTGAGTATGTTATATAACCATTGTACATAAAAATACGTTTAATTATATCAAGAAGAATTTTCATTCATAAAATTTTAGGTTGTTACTATCTACCCACCTTAAGAAATTTTTCTCTCTAAATTTCCTTTTTCCCACATTAAAATAGATGGAGGTAACTCTACTTCATCACTTCCTTTGATTCCATGTTTCTCTTTAAAATTTTGGGTTTCTCCAGAACACTTTCATGAAGGGGATTGTCTTATTTTGTTGAACATTTTCCCTATGATCTAAGATCTTCACTGACTTCTCTTCATAACTGAGGTCATTATCCAATGGTACCACTTATGGATTGAGTACTTGTGATGGTTTTGGTATGAACTTCCCCAAGAGTGATACTTAGAATACATATTTTACTTGAGATAGGTTTGGTGGGAGTTCTAGTCAATAGGCCACAAATCTAATGCGATTAAGGATCTCAAAAGGGCCGATGTACCTTGGTCTAAGATTTACCTTCTTACCAAATCTCATAACTCTCTTCCATGGTGATATGAAGAGGAATAACATGTCTCATAAATCGAACTCTAGGTCTCATAGATGATTATTGGTATAGTGATTTTGTCGACTCTGAGTAGATTTAATGTGCTACTGGATGGTCTTAATCTTCTCCACCATTTCTTCAACCATTTCTGGATCTAGGAGTTTTTTCTCCCCAACTTCATCCTTACATGCCGGTGTTCTGATCCTCTTCTTATAAAGGGTTTCATAATGATCCCTTTGGATGTTTGAGTGTAAACTGTTATTCTAAGAGAACTCAACTAGAGGAATATTTTGATCCCATACTCCTTTGAAGTCCATTGAACGTGCTCTCAACATGTCCTAAAGTGTTTGGATAGTCCGCTCAGATTTTCCATCAGTTTGAGGATGATAAGTTGTACTGAAGTTCATCTATCTATCCAAATCATGTTGAAGAATCTTCCAAAACATAGAGGAGAATCTTATATATTTATTAGATACAATCGATAGTGGTACTCTGTGTAACCTTACCACTTCACTGATGTATACCTATGCTAGTTGATCCAATGAGAAATCCCCACAAATTAAAATGAAGTGTATAGTCATTGTAAGATGATCCAAAAAAACCCAGATAGCATTGGTTCCTTTATATGTCTTTGGAAGTCTAGTTAAAAAGTCCATGGTGATGTTATCCCATTTTCATGCTGGTATGGGTAATGGTTGCATCACCCCCTTAGACTTATACCTCCCAAACGTCACTTGATGACATACTAGGAACTTTTATTTATACTCAGCGATCTCCTTCTACATGTTATCCCTCCAATAAATCTCTCTAAGATCTCAATACATATTTGTGTTTCTTGTGTGAATGGGGAAATTTTAACTATTTAAATCATCCAAAAGTTCTTTATTTAACTCTGGATTTTATGGAACACATAGTATTTTCCAAAATCTCACAATTACTTCTACATTAACATTGAACTCCCATGAGTTCCCTTTTCTGATAGTTTCAACTTTCTTATAAATTACCAAATCATCCATTTGGGCATCCTTTAACCTTTCCAAAAGATACAGTTGATAAATCTTTTGTGAAAGGATTTATTATGTTCTCTTATTTATGATTCTCATGTCCATATTCATCAAATCTAATAGGATTATATCATTTTCAATCCTCATCAATGATATAATTACCAGGTCCTTACTACTTAGAGCATCCACCACCTGGTTCTATTTCTCAGGGTGGTAATGAATTGAGAAGTCACAGTCTTTGATCATCTCTATCCATCTTGTTTGGCGTATATTCAACTCTTTCTGTGTGAATATATTTGAGGCTTTTTTGATCCGTTTATATTTCAAACATCTCCCAAAATAGGTAATGTTGCCAAATTTTCAATGTGAATATTACTGAATCCAACTCCATATTATGTGTTTCATAGTTTTTCTCATGAAATTTTAATTTCCTTGAAGCATAGGCAATGAATTTGTCATTTTGCGTCGACACACAACCCAAGACCTTCTTCTAAGCATCACTAGATACCAAAAAAATTATCCACTTGTGGGAAGTGTGAGAATAGGTGCAATGATGAGCCTCCCTTTCCACTACATGAAGTTCTATTCACATTCATCACTCCAAGAAAACATTACTCTCTTCTAAGTTATCTTGGTATGAGGGTTTTACAATCATTATAAATTTCTCAAAAATCGGCGATAATATCATACTAACCCCCAAAAAGCTACATATATTTGTTACCGATGCTGGCATCAACCATCCCTCAATTTCAAATATCTTGAATGGATCCCCAAATATCCCATTTCTTGTGATGATATAATCTAAGAATGATACCTCCTTCAACTAGAACTCACACTTGTTGTAACTTTCATATAGATTTTCCTTTCCTAAGGTATCTAGTACAGTGCTTAGATTCTCTTCCTGATCCTCTTTTATTTTGGAGTATATTAGAATATTATATATAAAGACTACAAAAAAATTTTCGAGGTAATCTCTAAATAAACTATTCATCAATTCCATGAAGATTGCAGGAGCATTAGTGAGTTAAAATGGCATTAATATGAATTCATAGTTCCCATATCTTGTTTGAAAAGCTGTATTGGTGATATCTTCTTTCTTCACCCTTACTTGGTAACAACTCGACCACAAATCCACTATGGAGAAATATTATGATCCCTTTATTTGATCGAATAATTCATCAATTCATGGTAGGGGATAATTTTTATTTATTGTGATTTTGTTGAGATCACGATAATCAATGCAAAGGCGCATTCACCAATCCTTCTTCTTGATGAATAGGAATGGTGCACCCCATGGTGAAGTACTTGGGCATATAAACCCTTTATCCAGATTATCTATTAGTTGTTTCTTCATCTCATCAAGCTCCACACCCACTATTTTATTTGGATTCTTAAATATTAGAAATTCCCCATGTATAATATAAATTGATAATTCAACATCTCTTCTAGGTGGAAGGCCAATCAATTCCTCGGGAAACACTTTAGTGAATTCTCTCACAATAGGCATGTCTTCAAGGATGGTTGCTTCATTGGACTCAATCATCTGATCTAGATACACGTGATCATAGGACAGTAATATCCATGATTTAGATGATGATGTTAAAGAAGATTCAACCTTTTCCTTGCACTTTAATATAATTGGGCGTCGATTCAACAAATGGAGAGTAATTTACCTCCATGTAATATTATGTTTTCTTTATATAAGGAAATCCAATCAATGCCATGAATTGCATCAAATTCCACCAAAGGTAGTTTTACGAGGTTCTCAAAGAAGTTAAATCCCCAAATTTTGATAGGGGAGGAGTTATATTCAATGAATGCAATGATTTACCCATTTTCCATTCTCACTGACATCTTTACTTCCATAATTTGCGGTGCAGTTGGGATTGTTCTATTAAAGTTTTGGGATATAAAAGAAAGAATATAACCATAATCAAAATATACATTCTATATTCTTAAATGAATAACTAGAGTACCTGTCACCACTTTGTTTTCGTGGTGCACATCGACGATAGTGATGAAAAAATCTCGCCCTTACTGCCTTGGATATTTTTTGGTTGTCTCTGAAAACCCATGGCTTAGGGAACTGGTTTGAAGAGTGCCCCAGATATTTGTAGTTAAAGTAATTAACAACGTGTTGAGGGTCTAATGGAGCATTAATCTCCACTATCACGGCCATAGGGTTTTCTTGTCAGTAGTTAATGTCCAGGTGCCCTTCTCTTCCACACCTAAAACATGTCCTCATCCCCTTTAGGAAATTTACAGGATGCTTATTTCTGCAAATTTGGCAAGTGGGGTGCTAGATTTTATTAGCACCATTAGATTTATCCATCGGGTAACCAGAATTTAATTCCACCTTACACTTCTTATCCCCATGATACCCCTGCGATTCACCAATCTCTATTTCAACTTTGAGGGAAAATCAGACAATTTTCTCATAGCTCTTGAATTCAAAGATCGCTAGGGCTTCTCGTAGGCTTGGTTTTAGCTCACCAAAGAAGAAGTCAACCTTGAATTCGATGGTAATAACAAATCTAGAGGCATATCATGAAATCGTTGTAATGTTTTCCTCATACTCTATGATATATTCATAATCTTTTTTGCTTCAGGGCAAGGAAGTCCCTATCCATATTATGTCATTGGGTGCGAGGAAAATATTTGTCGATGTTTTTTTCATAATTCCTTCCATTAGAATACCTCTATCTACTCCTAAGCCTTCATATTTTTTTATCAATGTCCTCCATTTATTATCTTTACCCTCCATATGACATTTTTACAGATGTACCTTCTCTTCTTCAGAACATTTAATGATGAAGAAGATCTTCTCAATGGAGTTGATCCATTTTTTGGTGATTGAGGGATTTTATGATCCATTAATAGTAGGATTCCTTTATCTCATGAAGCTCTCAATTATAGCTTGTTATATCTTAGGGATGGTTGAATGTTCTTCTTGAACCATATTTCTATTCAAAATATGGTTTATCTGAGAGTGTATCATGAGAAAGTTCGTGATTCCATCTCCCATCGGACTGGGCATCTCATTCGAACTGTCATCACATTGATCTTAACATCTGTGGTTAGGATGATTCCTCATATTACCAGCCATTTCCTAGAATTAATGGAATGTTATGGATAACAAAAAAAGTGGAATTAAAATAAAAAAATGAATGACTTATAAATTACTTTTTATTTCCTTAACTTAATAATTTATAGGCTTCAATCTATGCTGCCCATGATATAATTACCAACATATCTTCTTAGAGAAATATTTGATTCCCTTAATAAAGGTTTGTACTAAACTTATGAGTTTACCAAAGCATATCCTTTATAAGTTTTGTAACCTAGAGTGCTGTAAGGACCGTTGTCGTGCACCAGTTCCCATTCGATTCTAGCTCAAAGCGGTGTTTTCGGGTTTTACCACTAGATACATCTGTGCCAGAACCATCTCTATCTGCTCGTATCCAGAAAGGGGTATATTTGCATTATAAACCACTTACTCAATAATCACCAAAATTTAGGGATGTTATTATTTTACTTAGTCTTATCTCTAAGTTTTTCACTAGGGGTTTCTAATCCTAATCCAAAAAATAACTAAACATATCCTCCGATACCAACTATAACAACCCTTCTCTTTATTACACACTTAAAAATATTTTATTAAATAAATATTTAACTTGATACAACATAGAATATCTATAGTTCTAGTGTTATTTGGGGATTACGAACATTACATAACAAATTAAAACATTAAATACACATATTTATAGAAAACATGTTTTACATGACCACAACATTCATTCGTACTTAGCATTGCATTGGATAACATGAGTACATGAATAAGAAAAGGGTGAGCTATAAAGCCCAATAATGGAGTAAACAAGGAATAACATGAATAATACAACACAGTTTAGGCAGTAATAATATCAATGGAGAAAAATATAAACATGAACATAAAGGCATGATATTACATGATTATCATAACGTGGAAATGTGGCATCAACATTTATCATGATATTAGCATGATCCAAGGATAATTGCACAAAGATAATTAGTAGAACATCATTGATATTCAATTATAATAAGTAAACCCTCATTCCACAAGATGTATCATGACACTAATCTTTTCCCAATTCATTAGAGTGCTATCAGGACACACCCTTCTTATTCATTTCATTTCATGCATAAGTGTTCCACATGGATAATAAAATATATAATCATTCAACATAATAATTTATTCCATGATAAAGTAATGTGTAATAAATAAATTAAAATCTATAATCAATAAGTAAATATTTATAAAGGTGAATACCCTTGACAGAGATATGGGCATCGTATTCACAACACAATGACTTTGGCTTGGAAAATCGCGGTTCCATTTTTGGCAGCATAACGACGTGACAAAAGAGTTCATAAAAATGTTTGATGAGACAGAAAGTGGTATCCTATAATATTTAAATGAAATGTACATTAAGCGGTTTATATAGATATATGTACCAGCCTATGTAATTTATTTTAGAGGCATAATATAAAATAATTTCTTGAATGTAAATGAGGGGAAATAAATCCATTATGGAATTTCGGCATAGTAACGGGTGTAAATGGGAGGCATTAATGAGAGATAAAGGGGTATATCATCATTAAAACATAAGGAGGAATTTATATGGTAGGTGAAAAATAATTCCCCAACATTTTTAATTGAAATTACAAGGGTATATAAGCATAAATAAACTTGGACAAAAAATAGAGAGGAAGAAATCCCTTGGAAGTGTGATCCCAAAGGCCTAGGAGAGGCTTGAGATATGAATCTTGGGAGCTTAGGGTGACTTGTTAGGATTTTATAGAGATAAGGGAAGGGTTTGGTCAATCTCCAAAGGCTTTTAGTGAAGAGGAAATTGTTACTAGGGTGGGTTTATATAGGAAAAGAGAGGGAATTGTTTATTACTTAGGTTTTGGGTACCTCACATTAAACTAATCTAAACCACAAACCAACGCATGGTTTTTGGACATGGTTGTATCCAAAGTGGATTGGAAAAAATTATTTTATAAGTCCAATGGCTGAAATTATTAGAATATTATGCTTTATTATGTGGAGGTTAGTCACACTCTCAATGAAAACATTTTAAAAGATTAAAATATTTTATAAGCCTTTGAGGGCCCACTAAAGCTTTGAAAAATAAATAAAACAAACCTAAAATAACATTATTTTAATTGTAAAACATATATTGTAATAACATACCATTTATATTATTTTATTACATCACTATTATGTAATTATGATGTCATAAAACACATTATATAATTAAACAGTATATAATTTTTATGCAAAAAATTCGCCTGCCTCAGAAAATTATGAAAAAATCACCTTTGGAAAATTTCAACGTCCTGATTCCAAAAATAATATTCATTTTATCTAAATAATTTTCTAAATATGTGAATTTTTATTTTTAAAATAAGAACTGACATTTATTGAAAATTTATGGGTTTTGAAAAAACGGATTTCAAACCACAATTAAATTTACAATTTTATTCCTAAAAATCATATGATCATTTATATTTAAAATATAATTTATTAATAATATTTTATTAAAATATTATTACTTAATAATAAATTAATTCATCAAAATAGATTTCTTAATTGAATAATAACTAAAAATAGTATTAGTTCTTAAAAAACTACTTACAATGTAACAATAATAAAATTAATGCATATTCTTTATTCTATAAAAAAAATACGCATAATCACAATACTAGGGTATTGTTACATAACCCCTTATAAAACCCACAAAATACTTAAGGGTAAGGTGTGAGATGGTGATATACTCTTAGGGTGGATTAGATAACAATGCTCATGTGGTAATCTCTATTAACTTCCACTTCTCCCATGGGCGATTCTGTTCAAGCTTAATGTGTTGAAGCTCAGATTGGGATTGGTCAATAGTGAAACCCAGTGATGCTACATCCTTTCTGAGCTCAAAAAAATGGGCTTCATATAGAGAAATTCTACTAGATGAGGCCATCACTGCCGTTGTCTATGTAAATTGGATTTGTTAAAGCCCTATTTTTATACTAATCATGTGATTACTATTCAATGGTTATATTAGCAATGGTAATAATTCTTATTGGTATTTTGAAATCCAAAATCATAAAATCAAAGAGATTCATATGTTATATAACCAGTTTACATAATAAGACATTTAATTAGATCAATAGGAATTTTTATTACTAAAAGTTTGGGTCATTACACTTTAATACATGAAAAACTATTTTTATCTTTTGTTACACAAAATTCCACGATCATTCGATGGCTTGCGTTACACACAAGACCGAGTTTTACCAAACTACAATGTACTATTAATTTTATTATTAAAATTATATTATAGTTTTCATATAGCTATTGAAATGGAGGTTATGAATAAAATTAATTAAGTTATTAAAATATTATTTAAACATGTATATAAGAAGAATTATTTAGTTAACAATTAATTAGAAAAAAATAAAATCCTTTTTGAAAATATATGAATGTTTTTTTGCTGGAAAAATAAATTTATGAAGTAAAACAAGATTTACCTATATAATAAAAATAAACCACTTTTGTTAAATTATTTTAAAGATATATATATATATATATATTATTTATTAAAATATTTGATGTTGAGCATATGTTTTTGAATATGATTGATAAGAATAAATCAAATTTTAGGCATAATGTTTTTTTAAAATGTTATTTTACCGAATTTTATTAGAAAATATATTTTAAATATATTTTTTAAAAGTATTTTAAATTCAAATTAAAAAAATAAACATCATTTTTTAAGTCTAAATATAAAAATTTACTTTGGTTTAATATTTAGACTATTTTGAGAGGTTTTATTTTTTGATGAATAGTGTAAAACACAAAATTTTAATTGAAAACTTAATTTTTTCAAATTTTTTTATAGTGTTAAATTAAAATTTAGATTTCTTTAAAATTATAATTACATAATATATAAAACTACAAATACAATTGTTTTCCTTGGAATCAATTTTACATTGAAATTTGATTTAAAAACATTTCATACATTGTAATATTTTCATTTTAAAAAACTACGGTCTAGCCCTTTTTGCGGGATTGATTTTAAATTAATTTCTAACACTTAAATGTTTAAAAATTAGAATAACAGATTAAATATTCTGAATAATCATAATTTATAATTTATATGAAAGTAAATAAATATTGGGACAACAAATATAATTGAAAGTAATTAAAATTAAATACAGTGATTAAGGTTAATGTGAGTTTACTTAGTGGTTAAGCATTAAATTGAGGGAAGAATAACCTAGAAACATGTAAAAAAATACATTTTATGGACATATATATACTATATTATCCATTTTATATAAAATTTAAAATTTTTTGTGGGAAAATATGTAAGGTATACCTTTAAATATTGTTTACCATTTTATATTTAAAATAATTCCACTCCTCTACTATAAAAGGTCACTCACCCCTCCTACTTCTTGACACTTCTAAATCCATTTGGATCATCCAAAAAAAGAAAAAATAAGTTCCAAAAAACCATCCCTTTATAATAGAATACTAACTTTGAGAATAAATACAACCAAGGAAGCCCTTTGATGCAAACCAAAATGAGTTACAGAAAGAAGTGGTAACATCCTACAATAAGAACATCTTATTTATTTATTTCTCTAAAAAATAAAGTATTATTATTCCATGATTATATAATGAACTCAGTATCATCAGTATAATGATATGTTTTTATGTTAAGGTATTTACCTACATAAGAACACACTTCCATCAAATGGGATACACAATCATCATTCATGTGTACAGTGGATAACCGCCCCATGAACCGATGTTATTCGTTATTATATTACTACCATTCATGGTTGGGGATAATAATGGAATTTAAATTTTTCTATGATACATATGATATTGATAATGCATTTTTTTTTCATAATTATTATATAAAAAATACCATCATTCTTTCAATTTTATGGGAATGGGATAACTTTATTTATGGATGTGTGGACTATGGCCTACTGAAAGCGACGCGATTATCTCACACTTTACGTAGAATATATCAATGATGGGTTAGTAAAATTATATGATATATATTAAATAATAATTCAACTATAATTATAATATATATACATATATTTAGTTACTTAATTTCCTTCAATATGATAAGAAAAAAACAACATCAATGCGTACATATGACCTACCATCTCCATGAAACATGTATTCCATTTCATATTTATATATTTTATAGATTTCTATAAATAATTATATAATTAATATATATGATATATATATATATCATGATTAAAATTCTTAACATAAACAAATCATGATTTATGTAAGGGGATCAATAGTAACAAGCCAAAACATATATGAAAAACCAAGTGGTTATTACTCGAAACGTAACATTAAAATGAAATTGTTAATAAATGGGTAATATAAAGTCATAATAATGTAATATATAGTATGATATATAACAATATGGTTATTTTTTAGATTTATAATGAAAATATATTTATTATACTTGAGTTCTAAACATGTAATAAGAAATTCAAGACTTATAATAAAGGTTTTTTCATCTCACTTTTATTTCATTGAGATATATGCTATATTCAGAACTTATTCGTTTTGTGAGGTGGATATATTTAACTATGAAATGTTATATAATGTATTTAAATCATTTAATGATACAAAATTTTTTAATTGATTTTTTTATTTCACAAATCTCACGATTGAATATTTACTCAAGATGAAAGTTGATTTCTAGTCACACTTTTATTTCTGAGTAGCTTATATCATATTTTCCACTCATTTCATGTTTGTGGTGTATATATTTCACATAGATTTATTCTATTTATATTATATATAGTGTTAGTGGTATTAATATATCTATTTTTTTTATCTTTATTTCATGGGGTTTATGGTTCTAAATTTACCAAATTGGAAAAGTTTTTTTGTCTCAATTTTCATTATTTGAGAAAGATTTTATGTCACGAAACTATATTCTTTTAAAAGGTTTATATACAACCCCATTAAAATGTTATATCATGAGTATAATTATTTTCATGAAATTATATTCTTCATGTAATGTTATTCCTTCATGGGTACTATGATTCAAAGTTACCAAAGTGCTAAAATTTTATTGTTACAATCCCAACTTTTATCAAGATTGTTTATGATTATAATTCCATTGAGGAAATATTATGATCCATATCCCAATAATAATAATGAATTTTCATAAACTCTGGTTATTAATGATATAATAATTAAATATTACCATTTTCCCACTCCTTTTTACCTAATATAATCAATAAATCTTTTTTAAATTAAATCCTACATTATTTCAATTTTTTGTCTGAAATCAATTTTCCACAAAACCATATTTTATAAAAATGTTTAAAAAAATGTTTTATTATTATTTTAAAGATAAAATATTACCCATGTTTTAAAATTTTAATGAAATATTTTTAAAATAAATATTTTTTTTTCAATTACGGAACTTTTCAAAAATTTTATGATACAAAAGGAATATTCAGAATGAATGGATTTACCCACCATAATGACCATAATTTCCTTAAATATTCATTTAAAATATTAAAAGTTTATTTTTTAAGAAAATATTTCTATTATATTCAAGAAATTGTTTGTTTTTATTTTCTTTCAAATAAAAAGTGTTTCAATTTTTTTTGATTAAAAAGTGCTTCAAATGATTTTTAAAGCTTCTTTTATATGTTTTCAAGGATATTTTTAAAGTGGAAGGTTTTAAAAATTATTTATGTTTTAAAAGTATTTTTCCATAAAGTAAATTATATTTTCTCTAGAAATTTTTTAAACTTAAAATCATTCTTTGTAAGTTTTTTAATTATTTCAGTAAATATATTTTGAAAATGTTTCATGTTTCAAAGAGTGATTTTCATCCAAATACTATTTCCTTCAGAATTATTCAATGTGATCTTTAAAAATATTTCTCCATCTATGATGACATAATTTTATATATATTATTATTTACTAGGGATATGATACAATAACACCAATATTATTCTTTATTTTAATGGTTTATATTTATAAAGATATTATTCTTGTGAAACCTTTTTCTCTTACACGAGTTATAACATAATTGAACCAAATTTTTTATATGGGTTATGATATGATGAATTGATTTTGAAACGTGTCTATTTTACCCAAGTTATGATATTATTAAATAATTATAATACCCATTTAATTTCATGGGTTATTATTTTATGTTTATGAATCCCATATCTTTTTATGGGCTATGTTATGATGAGTATTTTTTAATCTTGTGAAATAAGTATGTATGATTTAATTATGTGATAGGTGGGACCTCTATATCCCTCCAAATCATTGTGTAATGGTAAATGTTTTATGAGCTCAACTGGTGAATGGGAATAAATCCTATGCCCCTACAAAGAGGGTATACAGGAGGGAATCACAATCCTATAACTAGAGGGTATATGGGTGGGCATTCCAAGACCGTAACAAGAGGATATAAAGGATGAAATACTAAGGATATAATAAGAGGGTATTGTTTAGGGTATCACAATACTATAATAATAGCGTATGTGGGATGGAATACCATGCCTGTAATAATAGGTTTTATGGTTGGAATCTAATTCCCATACCAAGAGGGTATATGGGATAGAATCCAAAGACTATAAAAATAGGGTAAATGAGAGGGAATACCTATCCCGTAAAAAAGGGTACATGGGAAGGAATACCAATCCTAAAACAAGAGGGTAAATGATAGGTCATCCTAATCCCAAATAAGGTACATGGGTGATTAAACCAATCCTAACATGATATGATTGTCCTAGTAGGTACCCTTGAAATAGGATTTTCTATTCTTATGTATATAACATAATTCCATGTCATATTCCTATGTTATTTTCGACTATATTATGCTCTTGATTCCATAATGATTCATTTATTCTGAACATCCAATATTTATTCCATGACTCATGCTTATGTTATTTCATATATGGGGTATAATTTTACAATGTTATACTAATGTTTACAAAAACTTATTCTTATTTTATGATTATGTATCTTCTTTATTTACCCTCATTGAGCATGCAATATCACTCTTTATTTTGTTTCCTTTCCCTAAGTTATGAAGAAATGTATAATATAGGATTACTAAAGGGGAATATCATTATGGGAGATTTTTAATATCTTTTACCAAATTATATAAATGTGTTCCATGATCCAAAATACCCTAAACTATTATAACCCTTAGGATTATACTTTTATAGAATGTTAAATACTAATTTAAAATTATGTAGTATACATTTATGTCACACCTAGGTTAAAATAGTTGGTATCAAATGAATGGTTCAGCTAGCCTTTGGAAACATGGATGATAAGAGTTTAGTAAGATCCATGGGCATATATATAAAGATATGGATATGGATGTATCCACAAATAATCCTAATTTTTAATTGATTTAATATTATTTGTTAGGATTTATACATCCTATAATTAATATTTCTGGATTATGTGGTTTTATTTAATGATAAGTGCTTCCCACACTATGTTTTCTGCTCTTAGATAATAGTGGGAACAATAAGTAACTCCATAAAAATTTATTTTTTTGGACATGGTAGTTATGGGAATTATTAAAATATATATCCTAAGTGTAAATATCATGAAGATAATTAGGAATTTATAAGATGTATTGGGTGTACTACTGAATTTAAAGAGACCGCAAATGAAATATGAAA
Organism: Viscum album; assembly: GCA_963277665.1. Lineage (NCBI taxonomy): Eukaryota > Viridiplantae > Streptophyta > Magnoliopsida > Santalales > Viscaceae > Viscum > Viscum album. Next base: position 911,413,949 of record OY728164.1, on the reverse strand, counting down.
GGTATGTGATGTTCTAAAAGTGTTTTCACATTAAATGTAAGAACAATGATTATATTGAGGTTAAGAAACCTTAAGAAACTATTAATATACCATATTCAAGAAAAGGTATATTATGGAATGAGATGATGAATCCCAATTAATGGTTTGAGAAAGTAATTGGATAGTTAAAATGTATATGTATTGGAATTTAAGTGTTATGTTTTTTGAATCATGAAGTATTTTTTTCCCATTATTAATTTGAAACAATATGGGTAATGGTACTGATTATATAGAAATAAAATTTAATTGCAAACATATATTTTCTAGTAAATAAATCATTATGTGAACTTACCTCTTAATACTTTCAAAATTCTGAGAAATTAATGTTTTGTATGGATATAGAGATGACTAAAATTGATAAGGTAAATTGGATAATATTTGTGACATGAGAAAAGATAAATTGTTTTTTGAACAAGTTTTTTTCGCATCATATATGATGTTTATGATTTTTTTTACATAATTAATATATTAAATAATCTTTTTTATAAGAAATCATGCATGTTTTAAATAAATATTTTGGAAAATTCAGGTTATTTCATTATTTCAAGATAATAAGTGATGAAATAATTCACATGTTTTTTATGTTAAAACCATGAGTTAAATTTTGATAAATAGGGGATCAATGATAATCTTTTTTTAGAAATTTATTGTCCTTATTCTAATGTTTTTGACATTTATCTCTTGGAAGGATTATAAGTTTAACCATTTAAGGAATGTTTTATGTGAAACTTAGGATGATATGTTATATATTAAAGTATTATCTCACAATATGAGGATTTATGCATATTAGATAACATGTTCAAACTATTTTATTGTGATAAAGATATATGGAATGACCTATCAATCTATTTATAGATTCCATGATTTTCTTAATGCTTCATGAGTGACAAATTCACCTAAATTTATTATAATTAATGATTAATTAGAAATTTAACAAGGCAAAAAAAAATGGTGAGATTGTTTTTAAATCAAGATATTATATCTTTTCATGAAAATTATTCAGTATTATGAAATGGGTCTTGAAATAATTTTTTTCCATTGTCATCATTTTTGAAGAAATCAATATCCTTTTTAAGGATCTTTGATTTATGGATTTTTCATCATTAAATTTATCATGACCTTATTCTATATCACTCTCTATCAAAATTCGATAGTTAAATTTCTCTTCCATCTCTCCATTTTCACATTCCATATATTTTATCCTTTGTGGAAACCGAGTTTTGATTTATATTTGGTAACTCTCATGTTTCTAAATTTCCCATTTTAAAGGAAGTTTTAGTATTCATTTTATATGTTAAGTATTTCAATGAACGAAAATTTAACATATTAAACATTTTATAAGATGTATTAATTGGGGGGGGGAATTCATTTGGGAGGGGGGATAATGTAACACCCTGAGTTTTTATGAATTAATTTTCATCAAATAAACTAAATTTCTTTGATGGATTCCATTGCACGCTACACCTAGTAATGATTTATTTATACAAAACACAAATTTATTCTTAAAAAATATGAAACAATTAGATTAGATTTTGGTACAGGATACCTTATGTTTGGAATATGTTACACATAATGACAAGTTACATAAATATCTTTCATTTTATGAATGGATGAGTTTTACCGAACTACAATATACAATTAATATTATTATTTAAATATTATTACTGTTGTAACCTAGTTTTTGGAATGTTGGTTATGAATATGATTAATTAAATTAGGAAAATATGGTTTACAAATGAATATAATAAGAATTATTTGGTTTCCAATTAACTATAAATGAAAATAAAACCTTTTTTGAATATATTCAAAATTATTATCTAGAAAACTATTTTTATGTTGTCAAACACTATTTACCTCAATAAAATAATAGAATTTTTTTGAATAATTATTTTGATGATATATATATATATTATATTTATTAAACTATTTAATATTCACATTAAGTTTTTTCTAGAAAAGAGATAATAATAAATCCCATTATAAGCATAAAGATATATACTTTTATAAAAAAGGAATTTCATATCCTTATAATACCACCCCTATTTTAAATCCAATTTTTTAAAATTCAATAAATTTTATTTTAAAATATAAAATGATTTTTTTAAATCATTATATAAATATTTACTGTGTGATTTTTGTAGGAAAAGCTGCATTTTATTATGAATATTGAAAAACACAAAATTTTAACTGAAAAGTGCATTTTTATAAAATTTATTTATATTGAAAATTTATATTTATTTTTTTAAAAAATATTTAGATAAATTATACATATATTAACAAAATTTATTTAATTTTAATAAATTTCACATTGATATTAGATGTAAAAATATGTCAATATTTTGTACATTTTGACTTAAAAACCCGTTGTCTCGTCCAGTATACGAGAATAATTTTAAATTAATTTCTTCCACTTACATGTTTTTATTTTTGAAAAATTGATTAAATATTTTTAATCATAATAATTTAATGTTTATAATAAAATTATCTCTGTTTTTGAAAAATATTTTTAATGAAAGTAATTAAAATTAATTACATTGATAAACATTTAAACGAGTTTACTTAGTGGTTAAACGTTAACATAAGGGAAAAATAACCTAGAAATGTCTCCAAAATACAATATTTGGAAATAATTAAAACAAATCTGACATTTATTATAAAATGTACTATTATTTGATGGAAAGTATGTAATAGATACCTCTTAATTTTGTTTACCTTTTTATATTTACAAGAATGTCACTCCTCCTCCACTATAAAAGAGAACTCACCCCTCACTTATTCACAATTATGGAGACCCTTATATAATTTGAAACCTAGAAAATTAAGCTTAAAAATTTCTTAAATTCACCATAGAATAATCAATTTTTGTATAAATTCTATTAAGGAACCCTACTGGTGCAAACCAAAAGCAGTTTTCCAAAGAAGAGGTAACAACCTTGAATAAAAACTTTTTCATTATTTATTTCTCCACATCCTCAATTATTATTATTCAAATCATATATAATAACATTAATTTCATAATTTTAATGAGATGTTTTTATCTTATTCTTTTTACCTACACTCACACACACTTCCATCAACTGGGATACATAATTATTTTCCATTTTTATGGCATACTATCATATCGTGAACTAATGTCGTTTGTTCTACCATTACCACCCTCGAAGGTTGAGAATAATGATTTACATACTATATATATATATATATATATATATCATATTTTGGATTTATTTATTCTTATTTAATTATTATACAACACATAACATCATGGTTTACCTTTTGTGGGAATAAGATAACTTCGTTTGTGGTTGTGTGGACTACCGCCTCCTCAAATTAATGTGATTTGTTCAAAATTTACAATAAATGTATTAATGATGGGTTTAAAAAAATTATATTATATATATGAAATAATAATTATACTAGAAGTATAATATATATACACACACACATATATTTTATTTACTTTCCTTTCCTAACATAAAAACAAAAACATCATTCATGCATATGTACAGCCTACCATCTCTACAAACGGTGTATTACATTTCATATTTATCTATATTATTTATTACTATAAATAAGTTTATACTGAATAAATATTATATTTATAACCTGTTTTACATTATTAAAATAAGAAAATCATGGTCTATGTATGTGGATCAATAATAACATGTCAAAAAAATAAGAAAAAGAAAGTGGTTAGTACCAAAAAAGTAGCTTTAACATGAAATAGTTATTAAACAGGTGATATATAGTCATAATTAAATAATATATTTTATTATATACAATAATATGGTTATTTTATAGATTTATGATATACTTATTTTTTTATTATACATGAGTATTTACTTTCTAGGAAGAAATTCAATACATAAGGTAAGGGTTTTCTCATCTCACATTAATTTCTATGAGATATATGCTACATTTAAAAATTATTCTATTTTTGTGGTGTATATGTAGAATTATGACATGTGATATCATTAATTCCCTTTATTTAATGATATTAAATGTTCCTATCAATGTTATTCATCCACAGTTCTCACAAATAAAATTTTACTAAATAAGTAAGGGGATTTATAGTCTCAAATTTATTTATGCAAGGCTTATTCCATATTAACCACTTCTTTATTTTGTGTGGTATATGTACTTTCAAAAAAATATATTTTATCAATATAATATTTATTTTATGGGTATTTAAAAAACAATTTAATGATATTTCTTTAATGGGTTTTATAGTTCAAATGTAACCAAATGGTTCAATTATATTTTTCTCAATTTTTCTTCTTTGATACACATGTTAGGTCATGAACCAATATTATTTTACAAGGCCTATATAATACCCCATTTAAAAGATATAACATGATTATCCATATTTCAATTATATTTTATGATTAATATAATGTCATTTTTAATGGGTAATATGGTTCAAAGTTACCTATGTGGTGAGATCTTATTTCTATAATCTAATAATTTATCAAGATTGTTTATTAATACTCTTCCATTAATGAAATATTATGATAAGTATCCAAATAATTGAATTTAATTATATTATCCTATAGTTATTCATGATATATTCATATAATAGTACCATTTTCTACTAATTGGTATTTAATATAACTAAGGAAATTCTTTGAAGAAAATCCTATTTTATTAATCTTTTTGGTCAGAAATATATTTTATTAAAAAACAATTCTATCTAAAAATAATTTAAAAAATGTTTTTGTATATCTTTAAAAATAAATTTCTTCACATGTTTTAAATTTTTTATAGAATTGGTTATCAAATGATTATTCTTTTCATTTTCTAATCAATTCACTTTTTAAAACTTTTTTACGATGAAAAATGAATGTTAGGCATGTATAGATTTACCCTCCATTATAATATACATTTCTTTGAATATCCCATTGAATGTTTATAATGTTTTTTTTAATGAAATTTATATTCCCGATATTCTATAAATTCATTGTATTATTGTGGGTTTAAAATAAAATGGTTTTCAAAAATCATTTATGTTGAAAATAAGTTTTAAATGCTTTTACAAGATTCTTTTATAAGTTATCAAGGATATTTTCAAATAAGAAGGTTTTCACAAGGTTTTTGGATTTATAAAAAATTTTCAATGTTTAAAGGATATTCTATGAAGAAAAATTTTAAATAATTTTTAAAACGTTCCTTAATATATTTTTTTATATTTGGTTTTAAATAAAAGTACTTTGAAAGTGTATTATATTTTAAAGTGTGGTTTTCAAGGAAATAATATTTTCCAAAAGAAATGTTCCTTGTGATTTTTAAAAATAGTTCTCGATATAATATGATATCCATTGATATAGTTTCTGATTTACTTGGGATAGGATTCAGATACATCATTATTATTATTTCTTTTAATGGTTTATGTTGATGATAACAAGTTGTTTATGAATCCTATTTCTCTTCTAGGGCTTATACCATGATGAAAACAACTTCCTTTCATGGGTTAGGAAATAATGAATTGATTATAAAACATATCTATTTCTTACTAGGTTACAATATAATGAAATATTTGTAATACCCATTTTATTTCATCTGTTATGATATTATGGTTATGAAACCCATCTCTTTTTATGGATCATGAAATGACGAGTGTTTTATTATCTTTTGAAACATGTATTTATGATTGCGTTAGGTGAAACTATATCCTATATCTCTTTGAAATGAATTTGTAAATGTTAAATGTTCTATGAGTGAAAAAGGTACATAATAGGGAATACTAATCATGTAACAATAGGGTATATGGGAGGGCATACCAAACCTATAACAGAAGGGTGTAAGGTGTAAATCCCAATCCCCTAACAAGAAGGTATACAGAAGGGTATCCCATGAAGGTAACAAGAGGGTATATTAGAGGGAATCCAAGGACTCTAATAAGAGGGTAAACAGGTTGGAAACCCATTCCCATAGTAAGAGGGTATACAAGAGGGCATCAAAAGACCATACCAAGTGGGTATATGAGAGGGAATCTTGGAACTACAATAAGAGGGTATACAAAGGGGCATCCTAATCCATTGGCATTAGGGTAAATGAGAGGGAATTACAATCATGAAAAAGGACTCTACAGATGAGGTTATCCCAATCCAGAAGAAGGTATATGGGTGATTATCCCAAGACAAACTTGTTATGAGGATCTTGGTAGGTATCCTTGACATAGGGTTTCATATGCTTATGTGTATTACACAATTGCATGTATTATTTCTATTTTATTATATCATGGATTATTCTCTTGATTCTAGTATGATTCATGTCATATGAACTACCAATCTAAATTCCATGATTCATGATTATGTTCTTTGATATACTATGTATGATTTTTCTATGTTATGATAATGTTCTTATACACTTCTATTCATTTTATTCTTATGTGTCTTCTTTATTTACCCTTACCGAGAATTTGAGTTGATACATTATTATGTTTCCTTTCCCTAAGTTATGAAGATATGTTTTATGTAACAGTACTAAAGGTTATTATCTTTACAAGAAATGTCTATGATCTTTCACCCAACTAGAAAAATGTATTCTAGCATTCCAAAGACACTAAAAAATTATGGTACTTTCATTTTACTTTTATTATTTTCTGAAAATTCATAAAAATTATCTAAAATTAATGTATATTAAACCTAGGTAGCTATATATTTTTGTGTGGCTCACTATGTCATATACCTCTAATAATAAGAATATGCTAGATTTTTAAATACACATTTCAGTTTAATTATCTAGGACTTTATATTTATCAAATTGAATGATATTAATATACTATGAGTGAGTTTTTGTAACATATCAAGTCACATAAATAGATAAAAAAAATTCTTAAAAATGATTAACATTCCATAAAAAACACACAGTTTCATATAATCTCCTTTTCTAATGATATATAATAAAAAATTATGTAGACATTATGTCATCATAAATTCATGATTTTAATTCAGCGATATAACTAGAAGTACATAAATTCCACTACATTAGCCCTATATTTAGTAAGGTTAATACCATATTTATAAACTAGGCATGATATGTAATGTAATTTTAGAAGAGATAAGTTATTTCTTGATTATTAAATCAATTTGAAACATGTACTGACACCCCAAACCCAAGTTACCTCACTATGACATTAATTATATAGTGTTTATCTTGCATCAAAGTACCTGATAAAATATTATAAAATTATAATAATATAAATTCAGAAGTCCACTACACATGTTTATGGGTAAGAACTACTAATAAAACCTCAAACATGTAGTGTTCCTACTGGTGGGTCATTCCACATGATATCATCTACTCAAGATCACCATGTGTGAGCATCATGAAAAGAACTCCTAATGAATATGATTCCCCAACACTTTATGTTAAAACTATATGAACATCCTATTAACATGATGTATCTAGACCATAGTACATAATTTTATGACTACTATAATGGTATCTCCATGTTCCCATTATATATTGGGAACATCTATAACATTTTATACAACATGTAATCTACAGAAATTACAAAAAATATAGTGGATGAAAAGGTATAAATATTATTATGGTATTTAAACAAATTTATACATAATAGAATCAATACATGTAATGTTAATCAATGTATGTATATGATTTGGGTATAGATAACCCACCTTTAAGATGGTATGATTAATAAAATATTATTTAATTTATTATATTTTCAAAATAGAATTCATGAAATGATTAAATAATTAAATTTAATAGATTTATTTTGTGGGGACCTATAGGGAATTATAGATTATTCCTATTCATTTTAGGTTCTAGGAATTGTTCTAGTTCAGTTGTCACTTTTTCATTAGCGATAGTGATTGGGGATATGGAGGGGGAAAATGAGTTATATTGAAGTGTAAATGTGTATTTTCTAAGGTTTTGTTTTAATTTTTTCTTATTGATCTATCATGTATGAATATCATTATTTTTTCTATATTCCATTAAATTTTTCCTACCATGATATAAATATACTTTTGTATGATTTAATATGGTTACGTAAATGAATTCGATTACAAGTATTAATTTTGACTCATTTGGATCTCCACATATCAGTTTCTTCTTATTTATGTGTTGCATGTAACTCTAAAGTATTCATGGTCCATGAAGGATTTATGGTAAATGATCCACTTGGTGTTAAAACTTATAAATTTGATAAATCATTCCCAATGTCCTTCCTTGATTCCTAGTCACAATTTTTCAACCCTTGGGGATTTCTAATTTCTTTTAGGGTAGTGGTGGGTCAGTTCACGTATATGGTTAAATGAAACACCGGTTCTCATCATCCAAAATGGTACTATAGCCAAGTTTTATTAAAAAGTGGCTAGGTTTTTTTCTTATGGAGAGATTCTCATGAGATATTTCTTTCTTTGAGCCTTTATATACTATAGATTGTTGGGATTTTTATTTTTTATTATCAATTTCATGTTTGTATTGAGATTGTTTATGGTGTTTTGATCATCCACATAATGGTGAGAGTTTCCTTAGGGAAGACCTATTTTGGATTTGTGGTGGAAAAATGAGGTAATAACAAGTGGAATGAGGTTTTCATTCATGAAAAAACAAATCATACAATGTAAAAATATGTCTTTCATGTAAGGCTATATGAACTCATTACTTCTTAGACATGGATATCAACTTTTTGGTTAATATGAGAATAGTTTTACATTATATTTTAGTTAATTTATTTTTCCATATTGGTTCTCATATTTACTTGTTCTTACAATAAAAAAGGGAACCGAATGGTCTAGTGGTATATGGATATTGTTGGACTGGTTTTATTCATAGTTTTTTATTTTTTATAATTGATTTTTTTGGATTTTTCAGCCTATATTTTCACTTAATTTTTTATAATTTGTTTTTTTAGAATATCATAAGGTTAAACTTAATATTTATATTTATTTGATGTAGGATAAATTTTATAAAAATATTTTGAAAATTAATAATTTTATTTTTAAATTTTTAAATTTCTTGTTTTGAAATGTATTGGGAAAATTTTCAAATTTTAGAAGTGAAGGTTATGAAAAGATTATGGTTTTCAATGAGGTGAATTGTTAATTTTTGGAATAGAGAGTGAAATTTCCTTAAAAATAATGAATTTGGGTTGGAATAAAACCAAATGGTATTACTTCCAAAAGAGATAATATATTTTGTAAAATGATTTTCAAAAGGGTTTAATCACTTTAAAAATTCATAAGTGTTTTCATTTGGATGGAAGATTCCATTTAATGATTTTCTAGAATGAAATATGTTTCAGTGGTGTTCTTGTAAATGATATATATTTATGTATTTTTTAAATAAATTATTGGAGTGGCTTCATAACACCCCATCATTCTATAGTACAAATATTGTACCTGATAGCATGCATGACACGTGACACAAAGCGCATAAGAGAATATAATACACTGATAAATTAAAATATATTTAATATTTTATATATATTTGATATATTCTATATTTGGTAACAAATGGAACCACAAGTTAGCTTGAGTTACATGCAAGATCAACCTTCTTTGATGGCTTGCGTTACATGCAACATCATGTTCTACTGAATAATAATATATTATAAAAATATTATCATTTAATATAATAAGATTTAAAATAGATGCTATGAATATTATTATCAAAATAATAAAATTATATCACTTCAAAAATTAATTCATTGGTTAAAAATTAATTAGTAATGATTATAAGAACAAATTGGATCTAAAGGAAATATTTTTATAGAAAGCTATTTTTATGCTCAAGAAAATGTTTTACACAAATAAATTAAACTAATTACAATGAGTTAGTAATATTAATTTAATATATATATATATATATATTATATTCAATATAAATTTTTTATATTAATAAAATATATTTTATAATTATAAGATAACAACAAACGAAATTTTATTCAAAAAATAATATAGTTTTATGAAGGTATTTTTACCACCTTTTAATAGAGGAAAAATTTTAAATTAAATTTGGACCCTTTTATAAATTTAATACGTCAAAATAATATTTATATTTGAAATATAAACATAAAAATTGGTTTTGGGTGAATTTAATATATTTTTCTATTAATTTTCATTTTAAATGAATAATGAGAGATAATGAATTTTAGTTCCAAACTGTTTTTTCATCTAATTTATTTATAATGTTAAATTATAATTTATATTTAATTAAAAGATTAATTATATCATTTTATTATCAATTAATAAAATTTGTTTCATTAAATTCAATATAAAAATGAAATGGAATACAACAACTAATCTAACTTTTGGGCGTTTTTACTTTAAAACCCCACATTGTCATCCCGCTTAAATGAAGTTTTTTAAAATAATTTCTTTTTATTCTATGTTATTAATTAAAAAAATGGATTATATATTTGGAATAATAATATCTTATAATGTATAATAATTTCCACATTGTTTAAAAAAAACAAGTGAAAGTTATTAAAATTAATTTCAATGATTAATAGAAAATTAATATTTATAAAGGACTAATCAGTAAAATAAAGGAATATAATGACCTATAAACTTTACCAAAAGATATTTTGTGGACATATATTGATTCTATAGTCCCTTTTATAAAATTGAGTTCATTATAGGATTCAAATTCAATACGAAAAACTTGTATGGAATTCCGTTGTCAAAATATTATAGGAGCACCACTCCTCCTCCACTATAAAAGGGCATCCTCTCCTCCCACTTCCTCAAACCTCTCATTCCACTTTTTATATACTAATAAATTCAAAATTAGCTCTCAATAATCCTAAAAATCATAATATAAGACTTCCCTGGGGAATAAATCCATCAAAGGAAGACATTTTGTACCGACTAAAAGAAGTTACCTGATTAAGAGGTAACAACTTTCTTTAAGGTATTTAGTTTAATTTCTATTCTACAACCCTTGAAATATTATTATTATAATATTTTATAATAAAAAAAAGTTTATTAAATATAATAGTATGTTTTATAGTAATATTTTGACCTAAAATTACACAAAATTTCATTTAATGGGTAACGAAGATAGAGTTTCTTTGTACTACGAACTACTGCCTCACAAAATAACGAACGTTCATTTAACTATTTCTACCTAGCATGGTGGAAATTATTATGTAAAATATGTTTATATATAATATATATTATATTTATAATGTCTTTATTATTATTTAATATTAATTTATAAAAAAATATTCTTTACATATTGTGTGAATACTTTAACTTCATTTGAGGAACTACGGACTACTTCCCCCTCAAAGCGATGTGGCTCGTTCATGCCATACATGGAATGTATAAATGATGATATTAATAAACCTATGTAACATATATAAAATATCTATGATACTAGAATTATAATATACATATTTAATTTTCATTTACTTACTTTAACATAACAAATAATTGGAAGTAGTGTTCATGCCTAAGTATGACCAACCATATCTCTGAAGTGTGCATTTCATTTCTTATATTAAAACTTTTTAGATTATCCTGAATTATTTTCTTATGAATATATAAGACAATTAAATAATTTTTTAAATTATATAGATGATGAAATAAATATCTATGTAATAGTAAAAACAAACTCAAATGCATATATATTTAGGAAAACTAGGCAATTGACACCCGATGTAGTTAAAATAATAAAATAGTGTTAAAAAACAAGTAATAAAATGTTATAAGAAATTAATACATGATTTTTTAATCTTTATTATGATTATTTTATAAGTTAGTAACATATTTTAAACCACTATAAAATAGGATAATTTCGACATAACAAAAGGATGGTTAAGGTAAGTGATTTCATCTCAATTTACATTCCATTGAGACTTATTTATTGTTATGAACCTAGTTTCATTTATATGGTGTATGTATTACCCTTTGATATGTAATATCATGAATATAATAATTATCATGATATTTTAATTTCCATTTAATGTATTTCCTTCATGGGTATCATCATCTAAATGTTTCAATGTGATATGGGGCACTTTAGAATGATTAAAGGTTGTTCTCTTAAAAAATGTTCTTAATGATTATATCTTAGATCTCACTTGATTTCTTGATTCTTAACATTCAATTGAAACAATCACTTTATTTTAATAATTTTTATTGGAAATGTACTTTAATATCCATATTTTGATACAATAGAAATTATTATTCCCAAACCATATATAATACTTCAAGGTGGTGTTCACTTTGACAGTTACATTATTAGCTATTGAATTATTGATAAAATCTACATTATTTATAAAATATCAATAATTGATAAGGCCTATTTTATATTTTGATTTCCTGATATGTGTAATTATTTGTAATAGTAATTTCAGGTGGATCCCAGAAATTATATAGCTTCATGATGCATCAATAAGTTCTGAGGAGAATTTTAAGTTGGCCAAATTAAACAGTTTTATATCCTTTTTTAAACCCTACTAGGTAGGGTCTTATGGGAATAGGTTTTCATGTTCCATATACATGATGTACAATAAGGAATAATTTCCCTCATTTTGTTTCATAATTAGTCAGACAAGATATTTTTCATTAATAAATATATGGTTACATTTAATTTTTAGTTCATTGAATAAATTATTTGTGTTTTTATTTCTCAACATTCCATATTGATTTTTCCTTATGTAGTTTTTTCCTGAATGGCACGGGTTATCAGTATTTACCTTTTCATGTCAACATATTCCCATTTATTCATTATTTCTCCCACTTTACTTAACCTTACTTAGCATGTAGTGCCCCCGGTTTCTGGTATGTAACCCTTACATGATGTTTTCCATGATTATAATGTGTAAGGGTGAAGGATGGGTATGTACTGGAAACATTCAATATGTTTTTAAGGATAAAGAAGAGGATAAAATACTACACATAGTTTTTCAAAAACCATGTGGAAATCCTTGTATAAACCATGTAAAGTTTTATATTCCAGATAGTAGTTTCAGTAGAGTGTGTGCATGATTAGGGAGACCATGCGAGGAGGTCATGTGATGGTTTCCTTAAGGTAGTGGCTAACACATGGTTAGTGCATAGTCTACCTAATCATGTGAACTAACCATGCACGAGGTTAAAGTGAGATCATTACAAAGTGTATCTCACACATTTTTTCCTCTAAACCGATTTTTCACCTAAGCGGCCCTACAATTATATTTCTCTTACTTAAAGGTTAGAGAACCTATCCCAAGATATTTTCAATCCATCCAAAGTCTTCCATTGGGGTCTCGTAGCTAGATTCACTCTGTAGGTTACCTTTTGTTGTTCTCATCACATTTAATTAGATCTACTTAGAGATACCTCTACCCTTCTCTTTCATACTTAGATCTATTCCTGTTATGGGTATGTCTAAGATGTTGAATTCAAAATATGATGAGATTCTTCATTTTTTTGTATTGGGAGAAGGGATCTAGGGATTTTCTTGTGGAGAATCAACCCAGTTGCTAGACTGTTCTTAATCTGTAGTTGGTTTTCTTTAAAACATTTGAGGAAAGTGGCTTCACTCTCGAACACTCTTTTTAGAACTTATTGGAATGCTTTAAAATTAGATTTATTATGATGAATTGACATTTAATTGGAAATTTTGAGTTGGTTTGGAAACCTAATTTTGTGTTGGTTTGGTTGATTGATGGTAATATGAAAAATTGGTTGTTTTGAATAAAGTGATTTTTTCTTTGTTTTAAAATATGGATTTTAAAAAGATGGATTTTACAGAATTGTAGAATATGGATTTGGTTAGAAGTTTTATAATTTAAGGGAATGATTTATTGAAATTAAATGTATCTTTTGAAATTTTTTTGTTCTTCAGTTTTCAATAATGATGCAGTTTTATTGAAATGGTTTTAATTGATTGAACACATTTTGATTTTTTTCACGGTGGTTGGGTGTGTACATGTGTAAGCGGTAAAGATAAGTGTTAGGAGTATCCCCCATAATTAACTAGGTAGAAAAAGTTTAGGGATATCCCCCTTTAAAGGGTTTATGTTGGATAGATAAGGGTTTGGAGTCATTCCCATCATTAGGGGATGCATAAATGTTAGGGCTCTCCCCCATCAATTGGTTCACTTGGGACAACATTGTGAAAGGATGGATCACCACTCGCGAGTATAGGAAGGTCTTGGTTACATGCATTGATGGATGTGGGAATTAGTGGAATGGAATGGTTAAGACAAAGGAATATTGTGAAATTGTTTTAAATCATTGTTTAGTTATTTTTTTGGGAAAAGTAACTCTCTGAAAAAATGGGTTTCAATAGAACTTGTTTTCTTTTGGTTTAAAATTGTTTTTATAACTTGGATATATAGTGTCATAAAATGTTTTATGAATTTTTTTATATACATGGTTTTATATAAATTTGGCTAAATATTCTATCCTTGTGGGGTGAGTAGGAATGTCATTGGGGAAAACATACTAATTTTTATACTCACACATACATTGGCACCTGGGTGATTTTGTAGATGATATCTTCTGGTACATGGGGAAGGGTAAAGTATAACATGTATTTAGTATCACATTAGGATACACTGGTTATTTGGTGATTATGGATCATAGAGCTTGGGGAACATAGAGCCTTGTGGTCTACTTAAAATCTATAGTTGTTCTTTCACTATTTTATTTAATATTTATTTGGTCTTCCAATGTTTCACACTTTAGAGTGTTTTGATATGAATATAGTAGTTGTGTTTCATTATTTTATTCATGAATCATATAGTGAATTTTTTGGTTATGTATTTTTTGTTTAATGGTTTTATTGTTAAAGTGTAAATCATCCCCCACTTGTATTTAAAACCCTTGGGAATTTATTTACAACCTTTGGCATCTTGGAGATGTCTCTTTAGGAAAAGTAATGATTCATTGTATTCTAATTCCAATGGGAATAAGTTGGTCATTAAGAATAATTTGAGATCCCTGTTATTATGTTTCCTTCCACCACATTATGAAGAAGTAATATTTGAATAAGTGTTCAAGGATGCAATTTATTTAATTTTATTATGTATCATGTTTTTGTTTTCTATTTCCTAATGTATTATGGGAATCATGTAACTAATATGGATTTATAATATATCTAAAATGATTTATAATTATTTATTTGGTTCCTTAAAAACATTACAATTTAACAATATAATGCACCGGCACCAGGATTTTGGGGTTGGGGCATTACAGTTGGTATCAAAGAAAGTGTAGTAACAACCTTGGAAAATAGATTTAGAAAAAAATAGATTAAAGAGTATAACCTGAAGATAATGGTTGAGGAACATCCTAAAATATTGATAAGATATATATTTTGTTGGTATTCCTATTAATACATCCCTATATAGATATAACAAGGGGTCATGGTTCTAACATTTTTGTACATAGGAATAAAAAATCTAACAAGGTGAGTTAGGCCTGACTAGGTGTAACCTAGTACACAATAATGGGACTTACTATGTGCATATTTTGACATTCTCAAGGTATATTCTTATAATAATTAACAATTTAATTCAAAACCATTATGATGGATTTTAAAGTAATGATTTCCCAAAAGTAACCAAAATTTATGATTCTATGATTTACGATGCATAAATTTATGTTATATTCTATATCATATTTGGAATTATACATTAGTATTTTATAAGTTAATCTAGTATATGACTTTTTTTAGAAATTACACCTAGAAGAGGGAATTTGAACTTCGCCAATTCACATGAGCCAAAGAGTATGAAAGATCATATCTTCCCTGAGGAAATTGTCTCCCACATATTTTTATCATACGAGGAATTAATATCATTTGAAAAAAAAATATAAATAAAGAATCATCACGTGGATTTGAATGGAAGTAAGAGAATAATGGGATGGAAGGGAAAAATATGGATTAAGGGAAGAAGGTAAAGTAGGATTTTCTAACAAGTGATAACTATGGAAAGAATCCCCCAGAAAAATGCCTTAAGGTAATGACTATTTTTTTATAATTGTGTCGACAAGGTTCAGCGTGATAAATAATTCGAAGGGAAATACGAAAAGGCTACTATTAAATGTTACAACTGTAAGGAGATGATACATTGTAAAAATTAAGGCCTCAAGAGTCAAAGGAATATAACCCAAATGATGCTATTAGATAATGATCAAGTTATGATACCACTGAAGATGAAGATGAATGATTAATATCCCTATTAAAGAATTATGTCATTTGAATATTTTATCTTTAATGTAATGGTTATAATAATTATGGAATATATAAGCATTGTACTATAGTAATTTTATTTACGGATTTGAGATCGTATGCAGAATAGTAATAAGAAAATTTATTCAGTAGAATGATAAAATATTCAGAAAACACATGATTTAGGGAACAAAAATTGTAAATATTTTATAAATGTAGAGACAATGGTGAATAAATGATTTATTTGGAATGGTATTTAATACCTTGGAATATATTAATAAATTTTCAATAAGTGGTATATGCTATCATTAATGGAGTTTAATACACTTATAGATTTAAGGAATATATCCAATTACATGTGTCTTTTTTAAGGAATAAGGACGAATGCATGTTTCCAATAAGGTTTTATGGTTATTCATGGTATTAATATATTTCAAGAAAATGCATGATGAAGTAATTAAAATGTTTGGAATGTGAAATTATAGAGCATATTCATGTTGATTAAAGGCTAATGATAAGATTATTTTTGAATTCAGTGACTATATTTCTAATGTATTAGATAATTATATGATCCTGATATTAGGGAAGGTATTCTATTGTAAAATTTTTCTTTTAATATCTTGTTTTTTTGTTAAGAACATATTTCCTAGGATTAAGGGGATCGTTAGGGGAGTTTTGGGGGTTTGGAACATGAAATGAAGGAAAACTATACCAACCTATGCAAGTAATAAGGCCGACACATGGTTAGGTAAACCACAAAGCCTTCCTAGAAATATCATGAAAACTTGGATAGTGGCATTAGTCATAGTTGGAACATGGTTAGTAAATCCATGTAGAGTTTCCTAGATAACTATGTGACCTTTTTCCCTTAGATATTATCCATCACACAATTTTTACATGGTTTAGAAGACTGTGTGCCCTAGTAATGGTGGGAAATTTTTTATTTTTTCCATTCGAATATTTATAGATCACCAACTGATTTCTCCCACATTTCTCCCCTCTCAATAGTAAGGATGAAACAATCAAATTGATCTTGTCAAGGGTGTCTCTTAATTGATTATTGGACATTTGGATTGTCGTTGTTTGCATATCGAAGCCTAGGGTAAGTCAAATACTTCTCTTGCTTCACTTTTCCATATTAGGGTTTTTAGTTTATCCCATATTCTTCTAAATCCATAAATCCATATTTTTATAGTGGAATATATGTTGGGGATTTAAAGAATGTGTGAATATTAATCTATGTCCATGATTAAGAGTGTTTCAACCATCAAAATCAAGGTAGGTGGCCTCAAATCTATATCCCATAGTTTTGTTATAGATGCGTGTGTCTGTGCGTTGAGATATTTCTTCCTTATTATTTTAAAATTCCCACCTTTATTATGATTCATTAAATTTTTCTGATAAATAATTATTCATACCCATCATGATCCCAGTGTGATGTCTTGAGAATGATTATAATGATTTAGGGCCACCGATTGGGTGTGCCAACTTTTCTAAGACAAGAATCCGAGAAGTTATGTGTAGAGTTGGTGTGTGATATTTTAAATTGCATATTGAACATTTTAATGTGTTTATTTGAGTTTAAAATAGAATTTTTATGTTTGTGCCTAGGTTTTGGGTAGTGGAATAAGGGTTTTATTGGAATGGATTGATAGTGGGTTAATTGGGTTAATTGAGATTGTTTGAAATAGTCTATGAATTATTTTTAAATTCAAAAAATGGAATATTATATTTGAAATGATGGAAATGTTAAATTGTAAAAGGGGTTGTAATTTAAGAAAATGTAAAAGATTACATAAGGGAATTGATGAATACATGGAATGGGTTAATAGATGGGAATTATGAGACATGCATAATTGGCTAAATATAATAAAATGGTTGTTCTATATGATATAACAATTATACTTGAAATTCATAACTAGGAAAATGCTTGGGAAATGATAAATGGGTTATGTGGCCTAATATATGGCAATTAGTGAATATTGGTTAATTTATGGGAATTGTAAATATACATAGTGGGTTAAGGAATGAGAATTGGAATTAGGCTAAAGGACTATTGGGTGTAAATGGAAATTTTGCCAATATATTAGGGAATATTATAAATTTCCATGTTGATGGTTATGGAATGTGATTCTAATTTTTATTGGTTATGTTTAGTTGTGATATGGTGTCTGTGTGGTGGATGAAAAAAATAAACATGTGCACGTGGCTTGGTAGAGTGGGTTTTTAAAATGAGGCTCTATGACCATGGGTCAAGTTAGAATGAGGATCAAAACTCTACCCCCAAATGTAGGGTTTATGGAAGGGATGAAGGATATATTCCCCTAATGGATACATCCCCCCTATACCGAATATTCATGGTGAGAAATATGTATTTATGTGATATGTCCATCTATAGTGAGATAAGTATTTGACTATTACTTTATGAATATTTAAAAATTTCTATTGAACCATATTGTTAGGTCCACAAGGCTGAATACCCTGAGAGGGGGGGGGGGGGGTGAATCAGGGTATGACTAATTGAAAATTAAAGGCCGTTCTGATCCTGTTTCTCTATTAATCAAACCACTCTTCTCTCTCTCTCCTGTTGCATGATATAAGAAGAAAGTAAATAAATCACAGGACACAACAATTTTTTTGGGTTCACCGCTAAGGGCTACGTCTAAGGAGCATATGCCGACAGGTTTTTGGTCATCCCAAATTCCACTAAACTTCACTAGATGTGAATTACAAGGTTTGTGCACAGTCACTCTATCCTAGGCTCACTGCCTTTACAATTTTTTGGGTCAGTTCACTGCTTTCCCAAGGGTCACTCCCTGTTTCTCTCTCTCTGGCTCACTGCCGGTGGAGAGGATCACCTTCTTCCTCTTACTTCGCTCACTGCTCTGGAAAGGATCCACTCACAGTTTATAGACCTGTAGGTCTCTTCATTTTCATGAAGGAATGAATCTTATTCTATATTTAGATGCTCTTTTGAAGTCCAACTTTCACCCGTAGATGAATCTCTATTTGCACCGAAGGTATCGAGCAAACTTCCAGCTTCCACACAGCCCGAAAACACTTCCAGAAAATCAACTTTACTTGGTGCGCAAGTCTAAGACGGTGCGCAAGTATCGACGCGCAAGTCACAACTGGCGCACAAGTCTTCCTCAACCACTTGCACGACTCAAGCTTCTGCAACTCCAAACTTGTGTGACTCACTTCCTTCCTCTCCTAAACCACCTCAGGCACGCAACTAACACTTGGCACACAGCTTCCAACACTGGCGCGCAAGTCCCACTTGCGTGACACACCACCACTTGCGCGACCACCACACCTGCGTGACGGGATCTCTAAATCTTTAAAGTGTTGAAATCTGGTGAGAAATGAGGAGGGGTGGTCCAGTATTTATAGGCATTTTGAATACCCTGTGCGACGGCGTGAAAGTCACCCCTCGGTGCACAAGTTTCGGCACGTGAGTATTCTGTCCTCCTAGAAACTTGCACGACCAAACCAAATACTTGCGCGACCCTATTTACTTTGCCATATTATGATCTACTGATCTTGAAAAACAACAGGCACGCAAGTTCCCAAGTCTCCTAGGCATCAGCGTGCAAGCCTCTTCACGGCGCGCAAGTCACCTGTGCGACCACACCAATACTTGGGCGACCTTTATCCCTTTGCCATATTTTTATGATCTGATCTTGAAAAAAATATGGCGCACAAGTTTCCAAGCCTTCAAGTACACAGCGTGCAAGTCCCTTTGCCAAAAATCACTTTTCATCATTTGACAATTTTCAGGCCCAAAAATTTGGCAATCACTGGAAAACGGGGTCACCTTATATCTGTTCTTTTTGTTCCACCTCCATATCATCCATTCCTTTGTCAAAGTTCTTGAATCAAACATTGATCGTAAACCACAGCTCTTGAACTCGACATTCCACCATGAAATCCCCTTTTTCAACAAATTTGTATGTCATGGTTTTCATTGTCAACAATCATAGCATAGATGTTCACTTTCTCAACAAACACAATCACCTCAAAAATGCTTCAATGATACCTTGAGGGATTTTTTCCCAACAATATCCCCCTTTGGGTTTGTTGAAAACTCTTCCATAAAAAGATAAATCATTGATTCTTCAGCCACCATTCACCTCATTGTGATTTTGATAGAGATCAAGGATTTACCCAACACATACTCTAAGACCACATGAGCAATGCTCGGCGTGAGAAAAAAGAGTAAATAAAAAGTTCATCAATGAATCACTTTATCTCTTACACCCATTGTTGACACCAAACTGATACCAATTTTCACCAAACTGATACCAATTGTTGGAAATATTCTTACCACATGCCAACATCTCTCTTTTTCTTTATCACGATCCTTAGTTGTCATGATATCTATTATTTGATCGATCACTTCTAGCATCGTCAGATTTAATATGCTCCCCCTTTCTGTTCACAGCTTCAACCCTTGTCAGCTTCAAAACCTCTTTAGCACTATGTCCTATGTTTTCCAAGCTAAGCTCTGGCTACACACGTTCAAATAGCTTCAAATCCCCCTATCTGGATGCTTCACCTATCAGCTTCTCCCCATATCATTCATGATTTATCAAATCTCCACATTGTCTCTCCCATGAAAAATCACTATTTTCTCCCCCTTTGTCAACGAACCCAAAGGTCACTCCTTTGCAGTCTATAATAGAGTAGAGAACATATCATCACATTAGGGAAAACACATCATACCCCATGGAGTGGGGGATGGTGTTCCACATCCACACTAATTAAAGTGCGGGGAGTCGACTGAACTCCTAGAGCCAGTCGATGTCTCTCAAAGGCTTCCTTGGGTAAGGCCTTTGTCAGAATGTCTGCGACCTGTAGCTCTATAGGCACATACTCCAACTTCACAATTCCATGCTCAACCTTCTCCTTGATGAAATGGTATTTGATCTCAATGTGCTTGGTCCTTGAGTGATGGATGAGATTTTTGCTAATATTGATAGCACTTGAGTTATCGCACTGGATTCCGATCAGAGACTTCACTTCAACTCCCATATCTTCAAGCTGCTGCTTCATCCACAATAACTATGTCCATACTTGAGTGGCCCCAATATACTCAGCTTCCGTAGTGCTCAATGAAATGCAATCTTGCTTCTTGCTAAGCCAAGAATTACACAATCCACCAAGATAGAATTCACCACCCGATGTTGATTTTCTATCATCTGCTGAACCGGCCCAGTCTGCATCAATATATCCCAATAACTCTGTCTGAGATTTGTCAGTATATGTCAAGACGAAATCCATTGTGCCCTGGATATACCGAAGTATTCTTTTCACTGCAAGAATATGGATTTCCTTGGGATTACTCTGATATCTCGCTGCTTGGCATGTGGCGAAAACAATATCATGCCTTGTTGCGGTCAATTACAGCAATCTCCCAATAATTTGCCTATATTTGGTAATATTAACTATCTTTCCATCCTCATATTTTGATAATTTCATTCGAGTAGTAACCAGAGTCTTCATCTCCTTGGAATTATTCATTCCAAACCTTCTCCGAATCTCCTTGGTGTATTTGGATTGAGAAATGAATGTTCCATTACTTCCTTGTGTCACCTGTAAGCCACAGAAAAATGTTAGGTCTCCTATCATTGACATTTCAAAATAATTTTTCATGAATTTAGAAAACTGTCTTCACTGAGCTTCATCTGATCTGCCAAATATTATGTCATCGACATACACCAGCACCATCATCCTTTGATTACTGTCATTGCTGAAGTAGAGATTGTAATCAACTCCTCCGCGCTGAAAACCAAGCTTCTTGAAGTACTGATCAAGCCGTGAGTACCATGCCCTTGGTGCTTGTTTCAGCCCATACAACGCCTTCTTCAGCCTGAAAATTTTGTTCTCATCCTGATGAATGACAAAACCATCTAGATGTTCAATATACACCTCTTCTTCCAGAACACCATTCAAGAATGCAGATTTGACATCCCTCTATAACACATTGAACTTTCTTTGCACTACTATGGCAAAAAATAATCTGATTATCTCCAGCCTTGAAACTGGTGAAAATGTATCATAAACATCTATTCCCTCTATTTGGGAGTATCCCTTTCACACTAGTCGTGCTTTGTTCTGAATTACTCTTCCATCTTCATTCATCTTGTTGTGATAGACCCATTTTTTCCTGATGAAATTTTTGTATGCTGGCCTCGAAACAATTTCCCATGTCTGGTTCTTCTCAATCTGATCGAGCTCTTCATTCATAGCCTAAACCTAGTTTTCATCTTCAGTTTCATTGGAAAAACATTTTGGCTCTACCTGAGATAAAAATGACGGTTTTTGTAATGATTTCATTCTTTGAGTCTGAATTGGAGATGTCTGATCACCAATGATATTCTGCCTATCAATTTCAGCTCGACTCTTTGGCTTCCTTGCAGACACAGACTTGACACTTTCTTGTTCATCATCAGAATCTTCTTCTAAGTCATCCTCTTCCACTTCTACTCCCCCTGTGTTTCTTACCTCATCATCACTTTCATTCAGAAACTGTTCACTGGGTTGTTGAACATTCTATTCATTTTCAAATATAGTGACATCATTACTCTCAACAATTTTTCCCAGCCTTTTGTTGAAGCATTTATATACTTTTCTTTTCCCTGAGTAGCCAAGGAATATCCCCTCATATATTCGTGACTCAAACTTCCTGTGATTTTCTTTGTTGAGAATGAAACACTTACTTCCAAAGATTAGAAAGTATTTCAACGTTGGCTTCTTTCCGTACCACAATTCATACAGAGTCTTCCCTTGCTTCAGACACAACATAGACCTATTCGAAATATAGACCAATGTCAAAACTGCTTCCTTCCAAAATTTCACTGGTAGGTCCTTTTCAATAAGTATCATTCTGACCATGTTGTTGATGATCCAATTTCTCCTTTCAACAACTCCATTATATTAGGGAGTTCTCACTGATGAAACTTGATTCCTTATGCCATGTTTCTCGAGATATTCTTCCACTTGACTGTTTGTGAATTCTGTACCGTTATCTGTACGAAATTTCAATATTTTCTGACCAAGAATCCTTTCTGATTCACTCTGGTACTTCTTTATGCAACTGAACACCTATTTATTATGGGTAATGACAAATACTAAGGCCATTAGGCTATAATCATCAATGAAAAGAACATAGTACCTTTTCCCATTTATAGCTCGTGGTGAGATAGGTCCATATATATCAGCATGCACCAATTTGAGCACTCTAGTTGATTTCTGTTCCTTTGGCCTGTATATCTTTCTAATGATCTTCCCTTGTTGGCAAGAATCACATGTATGAGTGCGATCACATGATAGTTTGGGAAGGTCTCTAGCAGCATCACACTTTACCATATCTTCTATAGATGGTTGGCATAGATGAACAAGTCACTTATGCCAGAGCTGGTTTTCTTCCTCTCTGGATAAAAGCCATGTATCTTCTTCCCCACCTACAAGGTAGAGATTTCCCTTTGTCCTTTTTCCCTGTATAACAACTGATCCATCTTCTCCTTTCACAACACACATATTCTTGGTAAATCGGATAGAGTGCCCAAAGTCACATTGTTGACTGACACTGAGCAAAGTTATGACTAAGACCCTCTACTACCAAGACATCAACACGTCTCATTTCTTTGCCCCCAAACTTGGATTTCCCTGAGCCAAAAATATTCAGGACTTCATCATTTCCAAATTTGACAACTCCTTCTTTGTCATATTTTATGCATGTAACAAGATCCTTATTGCCCGTCATGTGGGCTGTGAAACCACTGTCAAGGATCCACACACCAGATCGATATGATGTTTTAAGGGAAATCTCTGCCACCACGGCCTTCTCATTTTTCTTCTTCTTGGTCCATAATTTTTCATTCACACTTGGCATGGATTGAGGCTTCTGTTCTTTCTCAGAGTATGATGGACCAGCTTCATCTTACAGAGCCGCAAATCTATTCTGCATTTTTAACTCACCTATTGGTTTATTGATCTGCTGCCAGCGTACATTTTGATTTTGCTTTGGAACATTTCTATCAATGGTCGAAGTGCAGTACCAAGCCATGTGCCCAAATCCTCTGCACTAATAACAATGTCCTTCAAAATATGTTCTAGAAAACTGTTCTTTGTTTGGCTGCCACCTCTGTTCTTGTTCCCTTCTATATCTCTTGGCTATGGAACACACATACTATGAATGTACCATCTTACCACAACAATAACACCTGATATAAGGTGCATTCCTTCATGTTACTTCTTCACAACGATTTTCCCTTTGGGATCTCTGAATATTCTGATTTTTCTTTGTTCCCAAATCAACCTTCAATTTCAGGACGGGTGCTTGCGGTCTGACCTCAATTGTCACAGATTTTTGTTGCTGATTAAGCCCTGAAACAACCTTAACTTCTAAGCTCAATTGCTGCTTCTTCCCTGCTGAACTACTAGGCTCCTCTTTCATCTTTTCAGACTTCGCAATAACCTTCCTTCCCAGGAATGTGTTATGAATTAAAGGTTTTTCCTGGTCTTTGACTTTTCTCTTCAGAATGACAACTTCCTCTTCAAGATCTCCGATATGCTTGATGTGATCTTTCAATTTTCCATTCAAGCCATCAATCTCCCTTTTCTGTTCTTCAATCTTGAGATTATGCTCATAAACCTTTTCTGTGCTCTCTGGCCTTGAAGACTTAAGGTTTTCTATTTCTTTTACAAGATCGAGCTTCTCATCTTCCTTCTGTTTCTTGTAGAGTTTGGAATCATGTACCAACTTGTTGGCATTATTTGTTTTTTTCTATCCAAATATCTATTTCTTCAAGAGCTGCTTCCAATTCAGCTTCCATGTTAACTCTACCCTCAATTTCTTTTTCTTCTTCAACAATGTCAGCTTCTTCCTTTTCTTGAGCACTACCGACAATATCCACCATTTCATTTTTTCCAGGATCTTTACAATTTTCAAAATCCTCAACCTCTTCATCCTCAGACTCATCTGAACTGTCTATTTCTTGTGAAAGAAGATTCTTCTTCCTGAAGAAATTTCTCTTGAATTGTTTCTTCCCTTTCACAAATGCTGAAGACTATTTCTTGGGAATTTCAAATTCGTCATCATTATTATCGTTATCTTGAAACTTTTTGGGGAACCTTTCCGCAAGATGATGAAACTTTCCACATTTAAATCATGCTAGTGGAAGTTTCCCTTTAAACTTTCCTTTTCCTTTTTGTAGATTTGAAGAAAGGAATGACTTCACCTCATCTGTCTCTTCTTCTTCCTGAGAATCTTTAATGGTGAGCTTTTTTATGGCCTTAAATGCCATATCTTTGGATTTCCCCTTTTCCACAGCCTTGTTATCATCATTCCTCATCTCATATGCAACCAAGGTACTGTGAAAATTGTCTAATGTCTGCTCTCTGGGATCTTTATCTTCTAGTACTAAAACTTTCGGATTGAACTAAGGTGGAAGATTCCTCAAGATGCGCTTTACGATCTTTATGTCTTCAATGAATTCACCACGTCCTCGTATATCTTCCTCAACAATATTTATCCTGTCAAAGAATGCATCAACAGACTCATTCGGGTTCATGTTCAGATCTTCATACTGATTCCACAGCACTTGCATCTTTTCCTCTCTGACCTTTGTATCTTCTTCATATATATTCAATAGTTTTTCCCACATTGCATGTGACGTCTTGCATGACATCACCTTTGTGTAGATGGGATTGGAAAGGGCTCCCCCTAAGGAATTGATTTCTTTTTCATCAGCATCTAACTCTCTATGCCCAGCTTCTGATAATGCACCACTATTAATATCAGCTGTGATACCATGCATAGCTATGGAAAACACATCCATTCCCAAAGATCAAAAATAGTGTTGCATTCAATTCTTCCAAATCTGAAAATTATATCCGTCGAAGATCGGAATCTCATTATGATTAGTGACCTCCATTGAGATAAGAACAAAGATCAAGCTTTCCCTCTGATACCAATTGTTAGGTCCATATGGTTGAATACCCTAAGAGGGGGGGGGGTGAATTAGGGTATGACTAAATGAAAATTAAATCCCGTTCTGATCTTGTTTCGCTGTTAAGAAAAACACTCTTCTATCTCTCTCCTATTTCACAATATAAGCAGAAAGTAAAGCAAGCATAGGACACAACAATTTATCTTGGTTCATCGCTAAGGGCTTCGTCCAAGGAGTATACACCGATAGGTTGTCAGTCATACCAAATTACACTAAACTTCACTAGCTATTGATTACAAGGTTTGGGCACATTCACTCTGTCCCAGGCTCACTGCCTTTACAATGTTTAAGGTCAGCACACTACTTTCCCAAGGGTCACTCCCTGTTCCTCTCTCTCTAGCTCACTGTCGGTGGAGAGGATCACCTTCTTTCTCTTCCTTCGCTCACTGCTCTGGAAAGGATCCACTCACAGTTTATAGACCTATAGGTCTCTTCATTTTCATGAAGGAATGCATCTTCTTCTATATGTAGATGCTCTGTTGAAGTCCAACTTTCACCCTTAGATGAGTCTCTCTTTGCACCGAAGGTATCGGGCAAACTTCCACCTTCCACGCAGCCCGAAAACACTACTGGAAAACCAACCATACTTGGCGCGCAAGTCTAAGCTGGTGTGCAAGTATCGGCACACAAGTCACACTTGGCTCGCAAGTCTTCCTCAAGCACTTGTGCGACTCAAGCTTCTACAAATCCAAACCTGCGCGACTCACTTTCTTCCTCGCCTAAACCACATCAGGTGCACAACTAACACTTGGCGCGCAACTTCCAACACTGGTGAACAAGTCCCACTTGCGCGACACACCAACACTTGTGAGACCACCACACCTGCGCGACGAGAGCTATGAATCTTCAAAGTGTTGAACTCCGGTGAGAAATGATAAGGGGTGGTTCAGTATTTATAGGCATTTTGAATACCCTATGCAACGGTGCGCAAGTCACCCCTCGGCACCCAAGTTTCGGCACGCAAGTATTCTTTCCTCCTAGACACTTGCGCGAACAAACCAAATACTTGTGTGACCATATTTCCTTTGCCATATTTTGATCTTCTGATCTTGAAAAACAATAGGCACGCAAGTTCCCAAGTCTCTGAGGCATCAACACACAAGTCTCTTCACGGCGCGCAAGTCACCTGCGCGACCACACCAATACTTGCACGACCTTTATCCATTTTCCATATTTTGATGATATGATCTTGAAAAAAATATGGCGCGCAAGTTTCCATGCCTTAAAGTACATGGCACGCAAGTCTCTTTTCCAAAAACCACTTTTCTACATTTGATGATTTTCAGGCCCAAAATTCTTGCAAACAATGGAAAACGGCGTCAGCTTGTATCTGTTCTCTTTATACCGCCTCCAGATCATCCATTCCTTTGTCGATGTTCTTGAATCAAACATTGATCGTAAACCATAGCTCTTGAACTCGACATTCCACCATGAAATCCCCTTTTTCAACAAATTTTTATGTCATGGTTTGCATTGTCAACAATCACAGCACAGATGGTCACTTTGTCAAAAAACACAATCACCTCAAAAATGATTCAATAATACCTTGAGGGATTTTTTCCCAACACATATGTAGATAATACATATGCCTAACCCATAGAACACATGATGAAAATTTATTTGGTAATGTAGTAGTTTTAAATGATGAAAATGATGCTAACATTGGAAACAGTTTAGGTACTTATTGATAACCAATGGGACATGAGTTCAATTTTAATAACATTTATTTATTATTTTAATGAACTATCAATTCAGACAGGATATTTTGTAGCAAACATTGGTGGTGGCCAATAGAGTTGTACTTTTACCCTACTCAGACACCATTGGGTATGCAAGTAGATTTTTTGGTTGCAGTTTAAGAAAAAAGAAAGGTCCATGTGCTAGGTTGTTGAGTTGGGTTAGGACATAAATGGATGAGGATCTGAAATTAGACTCTCCACTCTTTTGTGATTCATAATTTTTTTTATTTTGGGTTTTTTCACTTTGAAATATTAGCATGACATGACATATTTCACTTTGGTTATGATTTGTAAAAAAATTTGGGAGATGATTTGTTATGCTTGTTTATTGGTCATTTTAATTTTCTTATATTATTTATATTGTTATCTGCTATGGATTTCTCTCATAAAGAGGGTATACTCTCCTCACATGTATTTTTAGACCCTCTCAAAATGTTAGAAACCTCTAGCGTATGGGGATATGAGGTTGACATCATGTGAAGGCTCGACTCACGGCACCCATTTAGTGTCTACCAGGTCAGGGACATTATAACGTGATATGGGAGTAGTTCATATCTATTTTCATGTTATTTAGGGTGGTACATAGAAGGTTAGGATGTGTAATACTGTGGTTATTAGATCGTTCTTGGGAGTTTCTAACTTATGTATGAGGGAAAACTCAAGTTACCCAAGGGGAATTGTTGTTCTTGATGTGTATTACTATAGTTGACTAATATTTATCAATCAGTTGATGCACATATTATGGGATGTATCTAATTTATTTTATATTTCTCATGATCTAAATTACATGTGGATGTTCATTCATGCATCATTTTAGCCATCTAAGGATACTTGTGACACACATCAAGATTGGAACACACAGGATGGGTGTTTAATGTATAGAGATTAGAATGCATTTTATTTCCTTAGAAATTTCTATAAAATAGTGTCTAATATTGGTGATTAATGTAGTTAAATGAAAAGAATATAAATGAATAGTAAGGAATAGTGTGTATAAATAAACTTTATGACAGGGTTAAATTTTGTGGTATGATAAATTGTAAAGATTGGATGGTGTTGAAAATAGAAAGATGTATATAGTGATTGTAGAATGGTTAATGAATGTTTCCTAGTGAAATTTCTAAATAAGTTGATATGATGATTTTTTGAATTTTTTAAATGTGGAGTTTGAAATTTGAATTTTTGAGTTAAGAAATAGTGATGTTAACGGTGAAGAATGTGTAATGGTTGAACTTTGGGAGATCTGGTGGCAGGTATTCCTTATGTATTCTATTTGGCCCTTTATATGGGTAGTTTGGGGGTAGTGAGCGTTTTCTAGTTTGATACATTATATTTTAGTTGTGAGACTTTATTTCTTATGATATGGTATAAGAGATATTCTTAGGGGACCCTTAGTAGGGCTGTAACCATTGGGTTGTGAGATGTTTTTCGGTAATGTGAGTGTGGAAACCGTCATGGGACGTGACCATTAAACGTGTATAACGAACATTAAGTATGGAATCTTGATTTGGGTGATCATATTAGCGGGGACCATATGATTTGTGTTTTGGACCCCAGAGAGGGTGTTAGGCTCCTAGTGTCGATGTACGTGTATGGTATCCTTTGGTGTGTAACCTAGAGTAAATGTCCACTTGGTGTGGTAGGCATAGTAGGTATCAGAAGGGGGGTGAAAGTGCAATTGGTGAACATTTACTTTTCATGGATGATGGGTATGGTTTGGAAAGTGTACCTATGGATTTTACTTATCGTGACTCCAGTATAGGGGTTTGGTATCATTCGACCTTCTAGGAGACCTATAAGAGAGATTTTATGGGGTACCAAGTGATTTTAGGTGTGTGTCACACAATTGTATGTTTTAGACTTTGTTAGTGGGACACATATAGTTTTACCTTGGGTTGAGACAAGAGGGATATGTGGGAAGGTTGATGGTTTGGTAATGAAAAACATGTTGTGGTGACATGTTGACAGTTTCAGGGAAATCAGTGGTTACCCCATTGGAGGATAACCAAAACGATGTCAGAACATTGTAATATGAAACACGAGAGATGATTCAAGGGAAAAAATATTTTCATAATGAGTACCATAATGTTTTAGAAAATTTATTATTTATTCCTTGATTCTTCTGAAGGGAACCTAAGTTTTAATAGTAGGTTTTATGTTTTGATCTGAGATTTTTATCCTATGGATATCTGACCCATCTATTTGGATGAAAATTAATAGAGGTCTCGAGGTCCTTCTTTAGTGAAAGTGACAATGGTGACTGAAGCATCATAAAATTCTACAATTTGGATGGTGAAAACTGAGGTGAGGGTGATCATGTGGCGGATATTTTCTATAAAAATATTTTCGATTGTTGGGTGAGATGTTGAGAATACCATGGTGATTATGAGGCTCATGGACAAAGAGGCATGGTTAGGTGATTAAGAAGGTTTTGGGATATATTTAGCTGATGGTGGGATTGATGGGATTGATGTTGTTGTAATAATGGCTATAAGAAAGTGAGAATCCATGAGGGATCTACTGATGTCAAGATGTGTACATGTGTAGGTAAAGAATTGTTACAATAGGTATAATCATCCATTGTTCTCTACGAAACTAAGGAGAGATGTGTGGTTATATGAGTGGCCATCAGTTTTATTTTGTGTGGTGTACCATTTTCTTCAGTTATAAACTATTACGTTGTACTGAAAGTGCTTGGTGGTTTGTTATATGTAGTGCCACATTAAGTGAAGGTTCACAAATCCTTGGTGGATGGTTATGGAGAGGTTGTTATTTTTGGTTGGAAATCATGCATGTGTGGTGGTGGTTATGTGGTGATAAGATGTGTGTGTTTAGGAAGCCTGATATCCTTGGTAGTTTATGATTTCCCATAGTGTGATGGGACATCAGTAATGGTTAATTTTTTGGTTGTTTTATCTGAATTGTTTAGCATACCTCTTCTAGAGATGATGATTTCCAACATCTTTAAATCATCCAAGGTATATTGGGAAGATCAAGATTTACTCCAAGAGACATGAAGGTGTTTTTGTTTGATGCTGGAAATCATGGAGTTTACACAACATGTGGGAATTATATGTTGATATTTATGCTGGGATGTGCACCTTTGAGGGTTTCAGGTGAGGTCCTCAAGATGGATCTTGTGTCAACAAACATCCAGGGTTCCATTCAGGGAATCTAATAATGAGAACTATGTGATGATGAATTTATTGTTCTTGGTAATTCTAGATATCCATGTCTATGAATTGGGGTTTGAATTTTGACTGAGTTTAATCCATTTGTTTCGAATCCCCCATGGTGAGAAATGGTAACAACACTTATAAGGAGGGGAGTGATAAATCTGTCCTTGATGGTGGAGAGGAGAATGATGAGTTGATGTAGTGACACCATGATTCTAATGAGAAACTAGTGAGGAGAATGATGGGTCTCTTAGAGAGGCCGTGTGGTCCTTGATCATGTTGGATATTTGAGAAGAGTATTGGATTTGGATATGGGATATTATAAATTATATTTGAGATTTCCATGACTAGTATTCAAAGTGAACAGTGAGATGTAACAATGGTTCATTACAAGAGAGGTTGGGTTCTATAACAAAAATAAAAATTGGATATAGAAACATGTATGTGGATTTGGGTTGGAATTGATTGCCTTGATTCTTGATGGTGCCTAGTAAATGTGATGTAGTTTCATACGGATGATGAAGATAAGAATTCATGCATGAGTCAGTCAGGAACAATTGGACTTGGCTTCGAGAAAGTGATGAGTGTGGAGAGAGATAAGTCACCTTGAAAGATGTGTTTAGGATGAAGAGAATGTTTCAAAAATTTTAGTGGGTTTTAGTGTGAACCTAGAATTTTTAATTTGTTTATGAACTATAAGAGTGATTGTGTTGGGAATGTTGATTGGGTAAGTGGAGCTCGATGATGGTTTTGAGGGCTGTAATGTTGTGATGACATAATTTTATCAAAAGGTAGAGAATTAAATCCATGAATGTGTAGGATGATAATGATAGCATTAAAGTCATAATAGCCTTAGGAAGGTGAAAGAGGGATATCACACCATCAGTGGAATATGGGTGTCCTTGGATAAGGTAGTCAGGCATGGTCTGACTTGAGGAGGTAAACATGAATAGAGGCGGTGTGTGTAACCCACCTATGGATTAATGTTATAATGGAAAGTTCCTTTTTGAAAAGTATTCATACATTAATGAATTGAATTTAATTTTATTCCTCAATTTAGGAATGTCATTACGACAAGTTTCAAAGGGAAGGCTGGAGGGAAATGTAGGGAGAAGTCTATATGGATGATCAGGTGTAGTGAGTTGGGAACACATCATGGATGATGTAAAAGATGAGTTGAGATTCTGGAGGTCCTCCATCTATAGTGGGGTTTCTAAATAATGGGAAATTATGAAGATAAGCATAATTTCAAAGGGGTTCATTAGTAACGTGATTCGAGTATCTAGGTGGATGGAGTCCAGTGATTCCCATTTAGATGAGTTAGCCCAGATAGTGAACACTGGAATGTGTTTTATTAGCTGAGTTCCCAGAGGATTTTGGTTGTTCTTTGATGTATGGTTATGGAATGAGAGCATCATAACACAAGTTATAGATTGACTTGGGTTGGAAAATGTTGTTGGAAGGAATGTGTGTTTCCCCTTGGGGATACTGTGTTTTGGTATCATTTTGAGTTTCAAAATAAATTAAAATGACACTAAGTGATTCAGGTCATGAGTTACGAGGAGGATCAGACCGATGGGGTGACGACTCATTCCTCCATGATGTTATGATATTATGTGAAAAAATTATATGTGTTGTGAATTAGTATCTATTTTCAAAGTTCTCCCTATGACAATCCAATGGATTGGGTATGGTTGAACTTGATGCATCCTTTGAGAAGAATCTGGTTCGTGTTTTGGACCATAGTGGGAAATTTTTGTTAGGAAAAGTTTTATATTTGGTTTATGTTTCATTGAAACATGAAAATGTTCCTGAAAAAATTTGGGATCTTTAATCGAATATACGAGCCTAGTGGCCATGCATATTCATTATGGAAGATCAGTGATTTTTGGGAATGCAGCTTGATGATGGGCCATTATAAGGTGGGGAGGTTCTACGATTCTAATCCTATTGAAGGTACTACCTTGTTGAATTTTGGTTTTAACATTTTTTTTAAATAAATATTTTACAAGATTAGTGGTAGCCTCAAGGGAGTTCCCTGTGTTTGGGTGACGAAATAAAGGAAAACTGGGCCATCCTATGAAAGGTACATGGTCTGTGAACTGTTACGTAAATCATGTGTCCTTCCCAGGAAAATAGTGAAACCTAGTACATTGGTATTATGCATAGTCAGTAAATGGTTAATCATCCCATGATGAGTTCACTAGGTTACCATGTAACATTTTCCCCTTAGATAGTACCATGTGAACTTTTACCACATTATTTGGAAAACCATGTGCCTTAGTAAAAGTTGGAAAATTTACAGTTTTACCATTACATGATTTTTAGATCCCTTCCATATTTCTCCATATTTTCTCCTCCTCTTAACCCTAAGGAATTACAAAATATACCTGAGCATTACAAGGTCGATTCTCCTTCAATTATTGGTAGTTTGGAGCACCGTTGGTTGTGGATTGAAGCCCTAGGTAATTCTAACACTCCTTTTTCTTATCTTTTAGGAATTAGGGTTTTTAGTAACTAACACAATCTTATAAAGACCTAAAAACCTATTTTTCCAGTGTAATATACATTGGGTCCTCAATGTGTGTTTTAATTTAGATCAAATACCACGATTAATAGTATTTTCAACATCATATTCAAGGTAGGTGTTCTACAAGCTATATCACATAGTATTATTATAAATTTATGTATATGTGTTGATATATTTCTTCCCTCATGTTTTCAATTTGTCACCTTGAATAAGATTCAGTAAAATGGTTGGATAAATATTGATTTATAATCCCCACAATCTCATGGGATGCATTGAGGATGATTAGATCAATTTAGGGCCACCCATGGAGTGCACTGACATTTTCAACCCAGAATCACTGATGATAAGTGTAGAGGTAATTTGCGACAATGTAGAGCCTATATTGAACATGTTAATATGATTAGTTGAGATGAAAATGGAATGTTGATGTTTTTACTTTATTTTTGGTAGTTTTATATGGGATTGTTTGACATGGATAGAAAGTGGGTTAATTTGGTTAATTGATATTTAGTCAAATGTTCTTTGAATTATGTGGAAAATACAACAATGATGAGTATATATGAACTGATGAACATGTTAACTTGAAAATGGCTTGTGAATTGAGAACATGTAAATCATTCTATAATGATATTAATGAATAGATTTAATGGGATAATAAATGGGAATTATGGGTAATAGATAATGGTTTGAATAAAAGAAAGTGGTTGTGCTTTATGATATAAGAACTGTAATTGAAATGAATAATTGGTAAAATGCTTGTGAAATGATAAATGGGAAAAATTGGCTAATGTATGGTAATTGGTGAATATTAGGAAATGTATAGGAAGTATGAATATAATTAATGTGTTAAGGCATGAGAATATGAATTGGGATAAATTGTTATGAAATGTAAATGGTAAATGTATCACTGTCTAAGGGCATGATATAAATTACCATATTGATGGGAACATAATGTGATTTATATTTTTATTTGTTTGTTTGGTTGTGATTTGGTATATGCGTGGCGGATGAAAAAATAATCATTTTTACATAGCTTGGTAGAGTGGGTTATTGACATGAGGCTCTATGCCCAAGGGTCGAGTTAGAAGAAGGCTCTAAACTCTATCACAAAATTAATGGGTTGGGGAAGGGGATGGATTATCTATTCTCTTAAAAATTGTATTTCACCCAAACTATTACTTGAAGGAGAGGAATATGTGTTGATGTGATGTATTCATCCCTAGTGTTACGAGGATTTGATTTATTCTCTTATTTATAGTGATTGTTTTCCTTATAAACAAGTGTAGATGATTCATATGCCTATCCCCTCAAACATATGTCAAAATTGGATTATGTAGTGAATAATGTTTAAATAATGAAAATGATACTAATGTTGGAAATGGTCAAGGTAATGAATGTTAACAAATGGCCCCTAAGTTGTATTTTACCCACTTATCTTTATTTAGTATTTTAATTCACTATCTATTTATACTAGATATTTTTTAAACACCATTGGTGGTGGCCAACTGAGTTTTACTCACAACCTACTATGACGTCATTGGGTACCCACAAAGATTTCATGGTTGTAGGTTTGGAGAATGTCAAGGGACCTATGTTAGGGAGTTTATTTGAGTTGGGATATGTAAGGATGTGGATAAAGACATTGATTCCGAATTATTTTGGTATTTAACATGTTTTTTATTCCAGGTTTTGTTTACATGGAAATATTAGCATGACATGACATATTTCGCATTGGTTATGATTTGTACTTGGTTTTTAGGGATGATTTTCTATGCATGTTTTATTCTCATTTCATTTTTTATTCTATTTTATTGCCATCTTATGTGAATTACTATGGTAAAGTTGGTATAGTCTCTCCACATGTCTTATTAGAAACTCACTACATGATGTAAACTTCTAAAAAAAGGAAGGAACACTTGAGGTCATGTGAAAACTCGTCTCAATACACCTGTTTAGTGGCTCTCAGGTCAATGATGTTACAATAATAATCTTTTGGAAAGGTTAAACATTTATGAAATTTTTTAAGTTTAAATTTTAATATGTCAATATATATATATTTATATATATATTACATCACTATATGATGAATATTATTGTAAGAGATGATGTGGAAATTTTTCAGGGCTTGAACAAAGGATAATATTGTCTATATAGAAATGTACAAAGTAAGTATATTTACTTATATACTTAGAGAGTGAATGAATTACTAAAATCATAAAAAAATGATATTGATACCAAAAACTTTATCCTAATACATTTATTTATAATGAATTAAATTTCCACTTATATCATTATGGATTTATAGACTTTTTATTTTTAAATTTATCATAAATATGTTCTCTAGTAATCTCTATCATAACGTTGTTGTTATATTTTAATTTTGTATCCATGTTTCTATTTCTCACCTATGTTCTCTTACTAGGGAACCTAGCTATGTTACCATTTTAACTTACTTTATCTCTTATGAATAAGATGTGTTATTGAAACTATTTATTATGTGGGTTTTCCAAAAATACTTAATTTTCAAATATCAATCCGTATATTATTGAGATCAAGTTTAAATTTCAAGGATTAAATTTAATTATGGTGGGAGAATGTAACACCTAGAAATTCTATAGTATGAATATTGTATTCAATAGTGTGTTTGACACATTACACCAATTAGTTAGGGGAATATAAAACCCTCATACATTAAAATATATATACTACATTAAATATATTTGAAATTTTGTATTTTTTTATCCATGAAACACTGAGTTATCTTGCGTTACATGCAAGAGAACCCGTCTTTTACGGCTTGCATTGCATGAAAGACCAAGTTCCACTAAACAATAATATGTTATTAAAATATTATAATTTAATATAAAAAGATATAAACTAGCTATTATGAATATTATTTACTAAATAATTAAAATATATAGGTTACACAACTGATTAATTAGATAAAAATTAATTATAAATGAGTACAAGAACCAATTGAATATAAGTGGAATATTTTTATAAAAAAATATTTCTATGCTAAAAAACTATTTTAACCTAATAAACAAACAAAAATAATTTTTTTAGTAATATTAATTTAATATATATGTTATAAATTATATATAAATTTTTAATATTAATCCAAAATATTTGAAAATTATATGATAAAAAAAACCTATTTTATTCATAAAATACTGTATTTTTATTGAGGCATTTATCCGCCATTTAATAGAGAACCCATTTTAAAAAAAAAATTGAACCTTTTTTAAATTTAATATATCAATATAAAACTTATAATTTAAATTAAAATTTAAATTTTAGGTTTGGGTGAATGTTTGGTATTTTTCTATTAAGTTTCAGTTTTTAATAAATAGTGAAAAGTAGTGAATTTTAGGCCAAAACATATTTTTCATCTAGTTTACTTATTAGGATAAATTGTGTTTTATATTGGTGTTAAAGATTAATTATATCATATTTTTATCAATTAATTAAATTTGAGTGATTGAAATCTATATCAAATTTATATTTAATACCAAAACTTATCAAACTTTTGGACATTTTTACATTAAAAATATTTACTATCATTAGATCCATGTGATAGTTTATAAATTATTTTTTTCCACTTATGTGAATAAAATTTGGAAAAATGGATTATATATTTGGAATCATATATATTTATAATATCTAATA
Organism: Viscum album; assembly: GCA_963277665.1. Taxonomy (NCBI): domain Eukaryota; kingdom Viridiplantae; phylum Streptophyta; class Magnoliopsida; order Santalales; family Viscaceae; genus Viscum; species Viscum album. The sequence continues at coordinate 911,376,640 of OY728164.1, read as the reverse complement.
AGTTAAACATTTTTTTGATGAATAATATTAGTGAAAGTGATTAAAATTAGTTATAATGACTATGAGAAAATTAAGCCTAATAAAGGACTAAACCTTAAAATTAAGGCACAAAATAACCTATACACTTGTCAAAATAAATTGGATGGCCATATTTCTACCTTATCCTAAATTTTATCGAATTGGGTCCATTATTGGTGCCACTTTCAAGCTGAAAAACGTGTATGAAATTCTGTTGTCCAAATATTACATGAGTGCCACTCATCCCCCACAATAAAAGGGCCTCCTCTCCAACTAATTAATCAAACCTATAAATCTACATTTTTCGGAAAATATATCCCCAAATAGATCTTCAACATCCCTCCTCTAATCCTGTAATACCCCCTTGGTCATAAATCCATCCAATTAAGCCTTTTGGTACAAACAAAAATATGTTACCCGATTAAGAGGTAACAACCGTCTTTAAGCTCTTTAGTTTCATTTACATTCTCCAACAACTCAAATATTTTTAGTATTTTATTGTATAAAAATACATTTATAATTAATATACTATTATGTTACACTTACACACACTTACATATAATGGGTAACAAATATACCATTAATGTGTACAACAAACTACTGGCTCATGAAACAATGATTGTACATTTTTCCTTTACCACTTATCATGGTAGAAATTATGATTGAAAATATTTTTATATATGATATATATAGTATTTATAATTTCATTATTCTTTTGTAATTTTATTTGGAATATATCTTTATTCTTTCCATCTTTTTCAAATACTATAATTTTGTTTGAGGAAGTGTGGACTACTGCCCTCTCAAATATGTGACTTGTTCATGCCATAAACAGAATGTATAAAGGATGATGATAATAAAACTATATAACATATATAACATAGATATGATTCAGGAATTATAATATAAAAATATCATTTACCATTAATTATTATAACACAACAACGAAATGAATGTAATGTTTATGCGTAAGTACGACCCACTGTCTCCATGAATGTTTCATTTCATTTATTATCCCCAATCATTATAGATTATCATAAATGGATATGTAAAGAGTATATATGATAATTAAATCATGGTTTAAATTATGGAGATGATTAAATAATGATCTATTTATTAAAAAAATTGAAAAATCAAAACATACTTGAGAAAACAAGGCAATTAACACCCAAAATAGTTAAAATAATTGAAGAGTGTTAACAAATGGGTAATAAAATATTATAATAAATTGATATATTTTATTATAAACATAATTATGGTTATTTTATAATATATTAATCTATTTTAATTCAATATAAAAGAGTCTAAATTCCACATAACAGTAATAAGGATAAGGTAAGAGATTTCATCTCAATTTACATTACATTGACAGTTATTTGTTCTTATGCACCAAGCATCTTGTATATGGTCTATATACTAAAATTTGTGATTTAATATAATAAATATACTTATTATAATGATATTATAAGTTTAATTTAATAAAATAACATCATTTGGATCATGATATAAATGTTTTAAAGTGGTAAGAGACACTTTGGATTGTTTAAAGACTATTCTCTCCAAGAATGCTCATAATGATTATCTTTTCAATCTCACTTTATATTTGTATTATTAACATTATATCAAAACTATAACTTAATTTTAATAATTTTTGTTTTGAATTTAATTGATTATCCATATTATCATAAAATGAATCATATTATTTCCTAAACCATATATCATTTTTACATGCGGTGTTCACTATGACAGTTATTTAATTAACTCAAGAATTACTGAAAAATCAATATTATTTATTAAATATGGATAATTAATAAGGAATTTTATTTATTTTTATTAATTTATATGAGTAATTATTTATACTAGTAATGACAGGTGTATTCTAGATATCATATAACTTCTCAATGAGTTGATAGGTTCTAATGAGATGATTTAGTTTTCCAAATTAAATAGGTTTCTATCCAATGTTTTAAACATTCCTGTGAAAGGTATTGAAGGTATTGGTTTTAATTTTCATTGTAGATTATTTACATTAAGATATAATTTCCCTCATTTATGTTTCATTTTTAATTATCCATAATATTTTTTGTTAACATATCTATGGTTATATTTCATATTCATTTAATTGATTAAATGGAATGTGTTTTAGTTTCATACATTTATATATTAATTTTTACTTATATAGTTATTTTAAAAGAATGTGTTATTATTATTCACCATTACATGTTATTTTTTTCTATTTATTCATTATTCATTCCCATTTACTTTCCCTTATTGAGAATTTGAGGTGACCCTTATTATGTTTCATTTCACTTGGTTATGAAGAATGAGTCTTTGAATAAAAATTCAATGGTTTAGTTTATTTAATTTTGTTATGTATCATGTTTTTTATTTTCTACGTCCAAATTTATTATGGGTATCATGTATGTAATCTATTTTTCTAATACGGGTTGTCTAATAATTACTTCTGGATTTTTTTCCTTATAAACATACCAATCTAATAAATTAATGCCCCGAAAACAGGATCTTGGGGTTGGGGACTTACAGTTTTCATGTGTATTATAAATGAAATTTAATGATCTTTTTTTGACTATTTGGGAAAATTAGTATTCTAGGGAATGTTTTTATGATGTTTATTTTATTTTTTATGGAGTTTTGGTTTTATCCCATTGCAAGTTATATGGGACTATTTGATATGTTTTTAGAAACATTAATGGGAAAGGTTCATGTTTTTTTGAATTATATTTTCTTCCCAAAATTGTTTTTATTATGGGTATGTCATTTTTATTTAGGTTTATATCCCATTTACATTAACCCCTTATATTTTTAATTCCACCCATATTCCAGATTGGATGGCATATGTAACTAATATTTTATATTGGTGTAATTATGAGTGTTGCCTTCTTTTTGGATCCAGTGTATGTAGTTGAGTGGTCTGGGGAAATGGTTTTTTGTTGATGTGGTTAGATTGATTTGGAATGAAATTATTGTGATTTTCATTTTCCCTAGGAATAATGATTTTTATATGTTCTTTTGGTGTGACTCTTGTTTATGGTTACATCACTTAGAATTTCATTATTAATTGATCACTTGTGTTGAGGTTGTTCTCATGTTGTGATGGAATAATTATTTTTCATGAGGCTTATTTATGAAATTTTTTGATGATGGGGTTTGTGGTTGATGGATGGATATGCGAAGCACCATCGGTATGTCCATGGGTGGAATTAACTTGTAAAACACTAGTTTTTATTACACACTGGACTATGTTTTTGTATTGTTATTCTAGGTTCATCATGGAATAATGTTCCTTGTAGATCTCTTAGGATATCAACTTGTGTTGTGACCCATGGTTTGATCCCGTATATTTCCTTTATATAAAATGGTTTCCTAATTTTTCCTATTTTTTAAAATGTGACCATATGAATTTTATATGGAGTTGTTGAATACTTGTAATAGACCATGGCTTCTGGGTGGGGTGTTTCTCATTTCCTAGAAATTATGGATCAGTTTTGTTGTGGACAACTATTTGGAATTTGTTATAAATTCTATTATGGGGTGGTTTCATGTTTTCATGGTTTTAAATCCTTTTTTTCACAATTTAGATGAATTTTATATGATGATAATACACAATTGTAAATCTCTTCCTCTAATTAAACATTGTTGTAGCTGATCAATGTATTTATGCTTTTGGGAAGTATATTTGGTCAGTTTAATGAATTTCATTATACATTGTCAGTTATGGATCATGTTGAGATGTAATTTCCTATGATCAAGTATCAGATAAGATTTATCATTATCAATTATTTATTTTTATGATAATAAATGTCTTCACGGGGGAAGTGTTTTTATGGTGGGGAGAATTGTGACACCCACTATGTGATTATAGAGTTTATTTTGTTTTATTTTATGATTACTTAAGTAATTCTGAGTTTCATAAATTATCATGATAAATGTTTTTATTTTATGAGGTTATTTGTGTAGAATATATTTAATAGTAACCTTGTATCAATCATTCATGAGAGGTATAAAATTTTATTGAAAAGTTTAACATAGTTTGAATATGGTTCATATAACTCTATGGCCTCTACCAGGACTATTGTGGGATTCATTAATTCTTACAATGTGTCCTACATGCTGTAAAAAAAATACATTTTCAAATTATATGGTCTATCTATGTTTCAATTTTTGGTGAAGAAACGTTCTTGCACCTCTGGAATTTTAATCCTCACTCACACCTCCTCCTTCCCAGTCATATGGCTAAAGTTTAGGGGCATAGTGGAGAGCACAAAATACCCTCTCTGTTTTATTTTAGATCTTCCACACATAGTTAGTATATATTCTGAAGTAATTTCACATTATTTTACATATTTTACTCCAATACCTTCATAAATTTATTTTACATTTTTATTTCTCCCATTTACAGATAACTGTAAGCATAATCAGATAGTGAATTAGGGTTTTGGGGTTACCTAATTATGAAGTTTTGAATCATTATGTCTTATATAGTATGGATCCACAGAATCATTATCCTTCCTCATTAAAGGATATTATTTTTCATATTATTTGATGTATTTATTTTAGTGTTAATCATTTATTGAAAAATTCATAATATTATTATGTTTCTTAAATTAATTTTAAATTATGTTATTTTTAGGTATGATGTTTTAAAGGATTTATTAATTGTTTTCCCTAATAAATGATTATTTAATATAAGGATTCTACTTAATTTCAAAAAAAAAGTTTTAATCATTTAAAATAAAAAATATGGACATAGATTTGGGTTTGTTTTCATTGTTGAAAAGAGATTATTTATGTGTATTATTCCTAGAAGATATGTGGTATGTATTTAAAAATGAATTTCTAGAGAATGTTTTCAAACCAAATTAATGTGGTTTCCACACATGGTTCTATATTTGTTTTATAAACACTATGTATTTTTATAAAATATATATTGTGTGAACAGAAATCATTTGATACCATTTGGGTGTAAAATTTTTATGTGTTTTATTCCAATTTGTTTAAATTTTTTGTTTCTGTACGTTACATAGATTTAAATGTGTTTTAAATGGGAAGTTTCAAGGGATGTATAAAATATAATTTCAAATTGTATATAGTTTTAAAACATATTTCATATATTGTTGAGTCACATTTGGTTTATATTTTCACATAGATATCTCAAATTGGATGTTGAATGAAGGGGTTATTCTATAAAAGGTAGTTTGAGGTTAAGAATATTTAATTGTTTAGGCTTCTGATTTGAATTTTTCTGTCACCTCCACTTTGTTTAGTCATTGGAACCTAGATAACCTAATGTGAGATATTAATTAATTCCAAACTACTTACTTAATATCCAAGATAGTGAAAAATGATTTTTTAGTTTAATTAGGATAGTAGAGTAGACTAATTAGGATTAAATGGGTAATTTAGGGGTATTATGAATGTTTTTTTAGGAAGTAACATGTTCCAATAGTAGTTCAATTAATTTTGGAAAATTATATGATCCTATCACTATAGGTCTAATTGTGTTACCCATGGTCCTATTTCTATGACTTTGTGTGTGATATAGAGGGATGACAATATGGTTGTTTTTGTCCACTTACTCATGATTCATTTTGGAATCTTTCCTATTCAAGTTTAGGTTATAAATTGGCATAGTGGTAATGTTTTTTAGTGTTTTTCACTCTTTTGGGTTTGGGTATTTTTTAAATGGACTTCTAAATATAATTTTCTTAATGGTTGATTTTGATGAAATATTAATGTATTTTTATACTTTGAAAATTTTAAAATGGGTTTGGAAATGATTTTGTAATAATTATTTTGAATTAAGGACAATTGTAAACTAAGTTTTTTTTCCATGACCTATGAGGTTCTGGTGTCAAAATTTAATGTGTTTGGAATCATATTAAAATTTTCATTTTATTAATAATGAATAAGTGTTTTTCATTGGATATAATGGCTGGTTTTTTCATATATGAAACAAATGATAATTAAAACATTTGATTTATTTTTTTGGAAGTAATGGTTTTATTATTTGGTAATAATATGTATTTTTCCTTTAATGTGGTATGAGTTATATATCCTTATTTTCACTATTATATTTAAAAAATATAGTAAATTCAAAGATTATATAATGTAGTGAGAAATAGTTTTTGGGTGGAGGCCTACTGGGAAATATATCTTATGGCTATTCCTTTTAGTATGAATGACATATTATATTTCAGTTGTTTATTTTTGTCTAAAGATGGTGATAGGGAATATATAGTGCTTCCATTGGTTTCATGGAGGTATTCAGGAGAGTTGGATTAGGTTTTATTTTATTTTTTTTATTTATGTATTAGAAAAGTTAACATTATTTTTTATCTCTTAAGTGTTTTTTGGTTTAAAATGTTTTGAAACTACTTTTAGATGATACCATATATTTTCATAAAGTAGTTTGTCAAATGTATTAATTCTAAATCGTTTGGCCTGATAGCTTTTTTTAATACTACTTATTTATGTTTTGAATGGAAGTCTAATGCATGAATAGTTCATTATGGATTTCTAAAAAATGATCCACTTTGTGATAACTCTAATTTTATGGTGAAATCATTCCAAAAGTCTATCCTTGATACCCAAGAACATGTTTCTAAATTATGGGGATCAGGAATGCTCGTCAGGACAGTGCCATGTTTGGTTTGATACTAGGTTGGATGAAACTACAACATGATTTGTTAAAAATGTATAGATATATATATAAATATCATGTTCACATCAAAAATCACGGGTCTATCATAGTAATAAAGATCATATTCTAGGGTAATAAGTATAAAAAACAAACATATCCACCTAAACAAACACCCCATGATAGAATGTTCTTATAAATCAATTATGGATTCAATAATGGTCCTCCATCTCATAGGTCCAGTGTAGTCACATAAAGGGGGGATTACATAATATTAATAACATATTATTTTAATTATTATTACTCATGGGACTATCAAGTGGAGTTCTACAATGATTTTATTTAAGAAAACAATATATAAGATATTATTAACACATTAAATGACCCAAAAAAATATAGACACTTTAATATCATTAATAATAATGTATAAGAATATCATGTTATCCCTATGTGATAAAAATTCTTGATGAAAATTTTATATCTTTCCACATAAAAAAAATTAAAAACTAATAAAACATTAATCAATATAAAAAATGAATCATACTTGTAAAATTATACAAAATACGAAATTTAAAACCCATAATTAATCAAAAGTAATCAATAAAAAATAAAAATGGAATCCTATATGGATGTACACCATTGGAACATGGCTTCAAATGGATGATACACCACCATGAAATATCTTATATGTGCACAATGCTCCACTAATTTTAAATATGATGGGGAGGATATAAAAGTAAAACACCATTCAATAGTTGATGAGGTTTTACCATTTCTACGTCCAAAAGGAAAAGAATCAACCGCTGATCTAATTCAGATGGATTAGATATCACAAATGTACCAAGGGTGGAAAATGCACTGCTATATGTTAATTCTATGTGGACAGGGTACCACCAATTATCAAGTATACATTTATATGAAAAAGTAATTATTTTATGTTAATATAATGAATTTATAATCATTAAACATATCGACAATTATGGTCAATATCCATTAACCAATGTAAAATTCCCGATTGTAGGCTATCATATGTATATCATGACATGTACTCAAGCCAATTATCACCAATGAGTACACTAGGTAACTAAACAAGTTTATTTATGTTGTTTCTCAGTTATAGGCTTCCATCCTAGCTATAAATTCATGGTCCTACGAAATAGATCATGATGGAATTGGTCATCATAAACTAATGTTGTCAATTAATATTTAATGCGTAGTATCCATGGACTTTCAGAATCCACTCATACCATATGGAACACATGAATTTAATTTAATTTTATATTTGGGACTACTAAACAAATTATAATTTCTCAAATTTTAAATGTTTCATACTAAAGGGAGAAAACCTATCAAGAAAGAATGGGACCAACTACTATAGACTAGTAGGGTATTTCTTATTGAAGATCCTCATCTGATTCAAAATAAATTATAAATTTCAAAAAACATAAAAATACCCCCAAATAAGAGCTTAAATGTTGTCTCATGGTAAAATAACAAGGAGACCCATGATTATAAGTAAGCTTATAGGTAACATATGACACCCTTGGGTCACCAACATGTATCTATTTTGATTATATTTACTATTTTACATATTTTTTTGGATGCTTAAAGAGTCATTAAATGAACCATTTAAAAAATTATAGTTACAGGTCAAGGTCCATGGATTTCGAATAGTAATTTGTAACTATGTACCGAAACAAGACATAGGAGGGTCTGAGAGATTAGTTCAAGGATGATTAAACCATGTATATTCCAAAGAAATTGGTGCTGATCAGGTGGATATATATGAGTAATTGGATGGTAATTTCACTTTTCATGTCCCCATCTACAAAAAAGATGCTAATATAAAGGAACATAGATAATGACCCCCCTAATTACCTCCTCTAGTAGACCTCAGGATTCTTACTAGCACAAATATTATAAAAATATCAGATCATGGGAGGAATTAGCCTCTAAAAACCAAATTGGATTGGGATAACATTTAAATAACCACCAAATACTCTAGCAGATAATGTAATCGTAAAACAAAAACCATCAAAAAATTCATCATTGATGCAAACTAATTCATATTAAAGACTCCAAATATACCAAATGAAATGTATATGGTAAGGACAAAATATCGTATCAAAATATAATCTAGAAATGTCTAGCTCGATCCCTAAAGTCCCCATGGAAACCGAAAAAATCACATATATATATATATATAGTTTGTGGGTAAAAGTATTATTAGTAGGGACATAACCAAGGTATCACGTTCACAAGAGAAAACATCACGCTAATCCACCAGTGAATAAACAATAAAACCAGAAATCACTTATACAGGTCAACTAACTATCTCAGCCACACCCTGGCTTTCTTATTAAATAATGCATCATATATTGTAATATAAGATCAAAACTATGATAAGAAAGGACCCCTGATACTAGTTACCCCATTGATTTTCCGCTTCTATTCTCAATGGTGAACATTATGCGCTCCCATACCTTCTACACACATAACATCACAACCACATCACATCATATCTCACCCGAAGACACTTTGGCCATCTTGGATGTGGGTCAAGACACATACCCACCTACCCACACTGATAAGGTAAAGCATCCAATGCTTGAATCATGTACAGTCACATCACATCTCTCCAATAGACACTTGGGCCACACATCATGTCTCATTATAGCCACAAGAACCACATCTCTTCTAAGACACTCGGTCAATTACACATAACTTTCCCATAGATGCCTGTTCCATCACTACTGAAGGAGGAGTTGGGATGTGGGTTAACAAGCCATCTATGTCACCCCACCCTATATATTGGGGAAAATAACCAATACTTATAACCTTTGATCATTGGTTAGGTTATCAATATTGGGTGAGGTGCATATAAGAATAACATAAGCATAAAATATTCATAGACAACATGAAAAACGGACCTAGGAGTTCAAAATAACTATAGTTGTGTACCCACATCACCACTAATGTACCATACACCGACTATCATAATCACTATAAGAACTATATGTAGCACATCATAAAAAATCCACACATTCCACATGATTCCACATTCAATTACTAATCCAATTCATTTTCATCTTCACCCTCATTCAATTATTTTTCATCTTATTTAAATTATTTTTTACTTGACATCCATTTACATCAAATATAATTTATTTAAAATGACATTTTTTCATTTTAACATCATAATTATCCCATGTATATACAAGAAAATAACACAGTTATTCCAAATAACAATTTACCAGTCTCACAAATCCTTCCCCAAAACAAGTTTTATCCAACATCATCATTATGTCACACCATCTAGAACACTTTTATATAACATCCACATGTCTCATCCACCACACACCATCACGACCAGAAAACAAAAACCTCTCCACAATATCCACTATCAACAACACAACATCACTGCACACTCTGACCAATCTTCACACTATTACCATGTCACCAAACATCACCACACATTATTTCCACTAAACACAACACCTCTACCCACATTACATACATGCCAAAAAATCACTACAAAACATCATGGAGAAACATCACAAATCCCATATGACCACATATATCATTGCATAATATCCCAAACCATACTAGAAAACACAAAAATCACAATTATACACAACAACAGATTCAGGCATCCATAATTATTTTGGTGTTTTTTGTCATATTTTTTCATTATTTAGCATTTTTATTTTCACGAAAAACATATTACATAGTAAACCCTTTATTTATAAATATATAGGTTTTATTATTATATTAAGAGTGAAATTATACAAAAAACACAACAAGGTCCATCATAAAATATAATCTATAGTGAAAAAAAGGATAACAAAATCCATTTTAAAAAGGTAATAACATTTAACCAACATATTAGTAGATATATAAAATCATAAAATACACATGATATTTCCCCATACCCATTAATTAAAACTATTCTAATTTATTATATTTAATATACCAACCCCTACTATCCACCAAATTGAATTAAAACCATTAAAATTTCATGCGTGGAATATAAAAGGAGTGATATGAGAAATATCATCGGTGGAGAATATTTCTAATCTCACTTCACATCATACGGTGAAGAAGAATCTTCCCAAAAACTACAACTGCACATGAAAATGATGGATCAATCTACACTACATCAATGAATCATCAAAACAGAACCCAAAACACAACCTAAACAAAAAAATTTCTATATTGGATCCTTAGAAGTATATAAGGAATGCAATGAGGGAGGGAAAATAACTCACAACGAAATAATAAAACACCACCACAAGAACAAAAGGATCGAATCCATATATGGTGGGTTGGATAATCCCTAAAAATTTACTAGTATTTTCCACAATATGGGATGAAGGTTTTATGACTTAATAAGAAACAAATGGATGCACAAACCTATTAAAAACAAACAATTAATCCAATAAATTCATGAATTCAATATTCTAGATACATATTCCATAGGCCCCATATATTATAATCTATGAAAAAAATTTCAAGGCATGAATTTCTTATCTCTTTGATTTCCATAAAAAATTAAGTCACATCCATTCCGATTAATCACACGTCATTAATTAACATTTCTTTACATGAATATATTTTATTGAACACCCCTAAAACTAACACAAGTTGTGAACTAGGTTATTTTATAATTATTAAGCCACATAATCATGATGTGAATTAGGTTCACATCATAAACCATCTAATGTATAACTAATCTAGCTCTAACCTCCACTGGAAATCCCCTATCCTCCATCAATTAATCTCTACCCACAAAACTAGAAAATAAATGAGTGACAAGGAATGAACCATTACATTAGATTCACCATGAATAAATCTCATCCTCAAGAATCAAAAACCTGACTAGAAAAATGAAAAGGTGACTGAAAAACAACCCATGAGATACCAATCAAGGATCTTGTCAAATCTAAGATGCTACCATTTTCCAAACATTCGATACAAAAGATCCAATAGATAAAACCACGTATACACATTATAGAATCTCATTGATAATAACACCACACATTTGGAACCATCCACAAACAACCTTATTTTCACAAAACCACATCACCAGTGATCCAACCACATATCAACATAAATTATCACAACATCACAATACCATATTCAAAATCATTTAAACCTCAACATAAAAAAATATAACCACTACCAAAATAAACACACACAACTTCCTCAGTAACATAAATAAGTTAAGTCCATATCTCATGTCAAGATATTGTCCTCCTTCCACTATAATGAAGCACCCACACAGTTTTAATAATATCAATTTATAACATAACATCATTAGAGTTTATTTAATGAATTTTTCATATTTCAGAATCATTATAACAAATCACACATTAAGAAAATATTACATCACATAAAACACCAAGGTCCAAACATCAACTCATCAATTCAGTACATAATAAGTATAAATAAAAATAGATATCGGTATTGGGAACAAATCTGCGTCAATATCTACTAAGTACCCTCCTCTAGGACATTATGGATAAACTACACATATAAAAAGTGAATGGTTAATCTAATATTATTATTCTTTTAGTGATCCTAAATCACTACTAGCTACTCTAAAAATTTCAAATCCTCCTTGATATCCAAATACCTCTATTAATTTAAGTTGGATTCTCCATGAATATACCACTAAAATTGGGGCATGTTGAAGATTTCATCCATCATATCTAGCTACTATGGAAATTCCAACTGATATTTCACCTTACCAACATGACCCATCACTTTAAAGGGCCCATCAAACATGGGATATATCTTAATCCCCCCTTCGAAACACAACTACACTCACTAAGGAGAGACTCTCTAGAACACATGTTCTCCATCCTCGAACTCTAGGGGCCTCCACCTATGATAAACATAGGCCTTATGAGAGTCTTATATTTCTCTATGCTATATTGAACCAACCAGATCTTCTTGTTTGTTATCTACACCATTTCAGGAGAAAAAAATTCTAATTTTCAAACCTCCATCCAAAATAATGATTAAGGATAAAATAATCCATACAATTCCAATATAGGTCCATATTGGTTGATGAGTGATTGATCATACTGTATGAATACTATACTAGAGGCCAGTTCCTTTCCCATAATACATTAATGTTTAGGAAGCAAGCTCTCGACATATCCTCTAATATCTGGATAGTCCAACAAGTCATCCCACCAGTCTTTCGGTGGGTTACAGTGATAAAGAATAACAATGAACTAAAATCATGATGAAATTCCCTCCAAATTCATATGGTAAATTGAGGTTTATGATCAATTATGATGTTCATAATTAACTCAATAAGACAAATAACCTTTTCCACATACCAACTTCCAAAAAATAGGCTGCAATCAACTCATGGATCTCTAGAAAATGATATGACATCACCATTCATTCCTCTATCTACCAAAACACATCAAAGCTACAATATGTTCTGGGTAACCTGAATATGATTTCTAAGATTTTTTCTTCCCATTTGTAATAAATAATTTTCATCAAACACAAAAAACCTCTATGAACATAGTTCTTCTCATTAACCTAATGAAAAACCAAACACATCGCCATTAATTCTTCCACCAATAATTTCATCAATGACCACCAAAGATGCCTCCTAAAAATAGAAAACATATTGTTTACACTAGGAAGCACCTCTAATTATGAGCTATGAAACTCAAATAGAACTCACTCATTCATAGTCTATGGAATAAAAAACATCCCCTACAACAAAAAATGGTTCTAAATATCCTTTGACCATCTCTCATGGGCATCACCTTTTCTAACATGACCATGAATCAACTTTTCCACTATTTATACCGATTAAGTCTCCTCCACCTGTTACATTAATGAAATCTCTATGTTCAGATAAAAATGATATACATGAAAAATTCTCTCTTCAACATCACGATTCTTCAATTCGAGATCCTCGATCCCTTTGTAAAAATTCATATGCTCTCGAGGAACATTTACTCTGTACTTCCTACTATATAAATATACAACCACATTACCCATTCCCTTGGTGTAAGAGATATCAAAATCATAAACAATAAAAATATATACCAACCTAAAATTTCATAGATTAATATCCCACTAAGAGAAAACTTATTTTAGGCGCATTTGTCTTTGAAAAACAAAAAACTATCACCAAGGAGGCAGTGTCACCACAAAATTATCAAGAACAAGATCACCAAAAAGGCTGAATCATGGATGGAATATTTTTATTCATGGGGAAATAACTTCCTATACTAGTATGAGATCATTCATTAATTCCTTATCATCAATAATATAAATCCAAAATGAGATGTTTCTCTGAATACCTCAAACAAGAAACCATCCTCAAGAAACTAATGCACTGAAGAAAAGATATACTTCTACATCATGTAATCAAACTATAACTAACACTGAAAACTCAACACAACATCTTAGTCTTTTATGGCCAATATAGTTACTAGGGATATTAATTGATAGAAATCGGGCACCAAGTTTTGAATATATATAATCAAGACCATTTAAATTGTAATATTTTTCAATATTTATGGGTTATTCCAAAAAAAACATTGATCATAATTGGTTCCAGAACCACACCCTTCTGGGACACCACATTTCTAAGGAAATGCACCTGTCACATCTAGAACATACAAATTGGAAAACATTTCTTAAAGCTAGTATTATCTATTGAAATTTAAAAGAACTCTGATATTATCAACATTCTCCTTATATATCATCTATTATATCATGATATCATCATTGAATACAAAAAACATTCTATGAACTCACATAACATGGAGTTCAGAAGCCCCATGAATAGTATTAGTGCATTCATAATGATGAATGCGATGAATACAAATATGATGTTCCCAAACATTCACTTAAATATAGTCTTGGATATATAATCATCCTTCAACCTCAATTGGTGATTACAGAAAAAAATATAACCTCAAATACCAACTAGATCCTCTCAATTAGTAGAAAATATATTTTATCCTTAGAAGAGGGTATCTGATCATAATCATCACCTTATTCAACCTCTAGTAGTATATAAATAACATCATACTATAATATACCTTCTCGTAGAACTACAGTAGAGTACCCCATAGTTACACACTATGCAATATGAAACCCATCTACATCATATCATTTATTTCAACATCAACTCGCAGAACTCTATTGGCACTATCTGACAGAGAAACATCTAAATTAGATATGTTAATGAATATAACTCTACCTTTAATTCGAAATCATGTGGATTGGGTAGTGTTATAAAATCATTTAGGAAAAAAATCTAGGAACACCTCCACCTATCTGGGAACATACCCCACCCTATCTTCCACTAATAGTGCCACCAACTGATATAATAGAGGCTCTAATTTTTGGACACCCATCAAATAACCTCAATCACCAACAAAATCCACTCACTGGTCCTTCAAATTGGAAAAAAACTCTCCCCATAAGTATTCCCTAAATTCACCCATTTAATATAGAAAACCCATGTGGATGATGACTTCATAAGATTGTGTATCATCAAGAAGAATTCCAACACTGATAGACACTTCCCCATAACTAGTCGAACTCATTGGAACACATCAAAAAAAATATTGTTGACCTCAAATTAGAATTTATAACACCAAGTTATTTTTAATCCACTCCACATACAACTAAAAATCACATATGAATGTTGGAGTGAAAATAATGTTTGGGGATTCAAAATCAAACGAAGGGTACACAAGGGTAGATGATAATTTAATCATTCTAGAAACAACTCAAGGATTTTCTTATAATGTATACTCTAACGCTTCAATCTAAATAATAAAACCCCTCTACCAATTTTCTATATACATCTATAACAATGTTTTGGACCAAGATCCAATGAATGTGAACAACAAAAGGCTTCCCTATGCTAAAAATTCCAAACATTGGCTACTGAACAAATTCTTGTGGTCCCTACTATTGAAACAACCGTAGTGGAAACTAATGATGCAATTGAAAAGAAGACTAAACACTTACTTGATACTAGCCTCCATGGGTAATCATACAATAACCTGGAAGTGGCCTTGTATTTCACAAAAAAATTATGAAAATGGAATGACCCTATAATATTTTGAATGGAACCTATCTGAAAATACATGAGAATGATCTTCCTCGACCATTATCACACTTTAAGGATCCTTGACCTCTTGAACATTGAGAAACAATTTCCTTAATTACTACTCATGGTGGCACTCTACTGACCACTCTTTTGAGGATAAACTACTAATGAGCACATCCACTTGATAACTTCTACATTTTTCTATACCTCAGAATACATAGGGAGTGTAAATGGTAGGAAAATATACCTGATGACTTAGTGAAGATACTTCTAAATATGCAATGCATTTGATTTATCATCTTGAAAAACATTTAGAGTAATATTTTAGTGTTCTATGAATTTTATCATCATCTCTCAAATTCTAAATATACCCTACTGAAGGGGATGGGGATCTCTTGCCTCATATATTCCCGCATCAAAGATCTTAGGAACTCCCCTAGATCTCCAATTAAATAAAGGGTCTTAAAACATTGAATTCCTTATTTTCACCAAGAATTTGTGTTAACCATGAACACAAATCATTCCATATTTGAAATTTCACATACATAGATTATTTTAAATTTATTTTTATTTTAATTTCCATTAATTCTTTGTTTTGGGGGTTTCCAAAGGTTTTATGGAGAATATGTGAGTTTTCATGAATTCGGTCAAACCGTGAACCCAATTCCAGATTTAAAAATAAATTTTATTTATTTTATAACTTTTTCATTTTTTAATATTGTTCACTCATTCAAACTCCTAAATGTCCTCCCCTGATATATTAACACCTCAATTAAAATTTGGAGCCTTTGGAAATCCATAACCAAGGTTTATGTTGGTTTTTATTTAAGGGATTGGGCCTGCCCGAAATCCCAATTCCAGTTTTAAAAATAAAATTTGATTAATTAATAACATATTCATTTTTAACTATTTTTGGGTGATTCAAAGCCTCAAATGCGCCCCTTGAACCCAGCCGCGCGACCAAGCTCTCTCTCCCCTCTTTGGAGCTCTTCTTTATCGCGATTTAGTACTGAACTTATTAGGGTTTATAATATTGGGAAGTTTTGGAGAGGTAAATTGATCCTTTCATAACTCCTTTATTTTTTATCCTTTTTCCCCCATTTCAGTCCCCACATGACATAATATGAATCCTTAGAACCTCCATACCAGTTTTGGGTACTTGGTGAGTCATTATTTGGTGGATTGGGGCCGATTACTTCAAGATATTTCAAGTAAGGGAATTCTTTCTTGGTTCCTTCCATCCTCTTTTAGTTTTATTTCCTTTTTCCTGAAGTTCCTCATGTCCAGAAGTTTGGGTTCTATCATAATGTATGATTTGGTGTCTTTTGGGTAAATTATTGTGGTTTAGGTTTGGATTTATATTCCTTTTGGTGCAACGGTGGTGTGCTTAATGTTTCGCACCAAGTTTTGAGGGTTTCGACTCAAAAGGGTAGGTGATTCCATGTGTAGCCATTTTATGATGAGTTAGCTTGCATGGATTATTAATTTTGCATGTTTATAATCTGTTTTATGTGCTGTGAAAACAGTTTTTATGGATTTGGTTAAACATTTAATTTTTAGTTGCATTATAGCTTGAAATTGGGTACTTTTCATGTGTGACTCTTGGGGTAATGTTTGGGTTTAGTTTATAACATATGAAAGTGATTTATTAGTCTTGAAAGGGGGTTCCAATTATGGTTTGTTAATTCCTTATTGTCATGTTGGCCTTGAAAGTAGATTTTTTTAATGATTTTAAGGTGTAAAAACCTGTTGTACTTCTTGAAGGTGATTTATGAAAACGTGTGTTTTTTATGTGTATCTTTGTGGTATTATTTGATGTATTTTTATAACATTTGGGGGTGGTTTAATAATTGTTTTAGGGCTGAAATATTTTGTTTTGGATTGGTATTGGTATGATTTTACTTTTAAATGAGGGTTTTGAAATGGGTTTAGTGTGCAAACAATGGTTATACCTCTTGGGTTTGTTTTATAAAAATTGCAAATGTTTTATTTGGTTAAACAAAGTTGGGAAAGGGTGTATATGTACGGTTTGGGTGAGTTTATTCACCTAATGTAGGTTTTTTAATGGTAAAGTGGTGATTTGAGATGTTAAACATTTTTAGATTTTTTTTATAAATTGTCGAAATGTTTTACTAAATTGTGTTTTGTGTGCGAAACACGGGTGTAGGATATTTCATGTGAGGTTTTTTATAAAATGAATTGTGAAGGTGAGAAGGGTATTGTGTGACATGTGTGTGGGCTGTTATGTGAGTTGAATATCTTGTAATGGTTTTATAAAATTGTTTAATGGATTTGTGGAAGTGTTAAAGAAATGTGAAAAGTGTTGTAGGCAATTTGGAGTGAGTTTGATTTCAAAATGCATTTGAATTAAAAGTGGAATTTTTGACTTGCGTGATGTACATGGGGCTGTTTGGTTAATTTGTGATGTGTAAGTGATATTTTAATGTGAGAACTATACTTCTTGTATTGCTGAACTTGTTTGAGCACAAAGGGAAAACCCGGGTATCTAGGTGGGTGGACGTGTACTAGTATGCTAGTAAATCCGTGGGGTTTGGCCTCAGTTTCACTTAGAAATATTGATGCTTACAACTCTAACTAAACTATGATGATGATGATTAGGGACCACTAGGTTATGGGTATGTTCCCTACTTGTGGCTCGTGCACGAGAATGGATATTTGTGATGGTTACTCTCACCGAGATACGAGGTACCTAGGACCCACAACTAGCTAGTGCCTAGGGGTTATTTTCCATTGATTGTGCTCACTGGATACTTTTTTCTTACCGTCGGTATACGGTATGAGAGGTTGGAAAATTCAGTAGCTATGGTATTTATTTTAAATGTTTTTATTCTTTAAAATTTCCCACCTGAAAACTGTTTTTATTTAATGTTGCATCTTTTAGAAATTTTAACTAGCATCTCATGTCATTGAAAACTTGCATGCTTTTCTCCATTAAATGTTTATCACATGGAATATATTAGTGGTGGTATCCTACTGGGCTTTCTCTCACACCCTACTTACACCTTTGGGTGTAAGTAGTTTTGCTTATTTTATGTCACAGGTTTGGGTACATGATTTATTCCATTGATTCAGGTTTTTAGTTGTCCATTGGGATGCAGTGTCATGGAGATAGCATGAGGGCAGTTACTCTTTCCTTGTGGAGGTTCTTGGGCTATCCTTATTTGGTTATGTACCATTGTAATGGTCTTTAAACATAGTTTTAACTTATATATTTCAGTTCTGAAATTTTGTAAAAGACGGTTTTAGTTGAAAAATCCAGATTTGTTTTATTGGACTCTTTTGTCGTTTTAAGTTTATAAACTCGGGTAAATCGTTCCCAAATATCATTTTATGATACCCAGGCACTTGTTCCAGCCCCTGGGGATCGGGAACGCCCTTCGGGTCTTGCCATGGACTGGGTCGGGTGCCGATTTTGAAGGCGACCAGATTCGGTTCGTGACAAAATGGTATCATAGGAGGTTCGCTCCATTTGAGTCATGTTATTTGGGAAATAGTCGGGATAGTATAGAGTTATGATTGTTAGGACATGGAATTCTGGTTATGGGTAGTGTTCTTGATCACCACACCTCATTTCAGGATTCAAGTCGCCAGGGGAAGTTGGGATTTTTCTATGTCTTTTGGTTTTCTTGGTTTGATGATGATTAGGGGAAATGAAAAGAGAGTTGGGTTAATGGTCTCAATGAGCTCGCAGGGTCTGGAAAGCCATGTGGATCTGGGGATATTCCCTAGAACACTCTCTGTGATAGTGAAGTGATTGGAATATGGCTGCCAACCATATATCCAAGTCACCTACTGAAACTAGTTTCCTCTCACGCTGTCTTGTGTTCTTTAGTTTTGAAATATTGGAACTTTGGTTTTAAAGTGACTTGGTTTTAAGAAGTGTAATGTTTTTGTGAAATGATTTTCAAATAAAGATGGAATGGTATGATTTATGAAATTTTGGAACTAAATATTCCGAATTATTTTGAAATAGAAAATGGTGTGATTACACCTCTTTTGAAGGTAGAAACTGTATTGAAGTTGGTTTTGAAAAGTGTTTCCAATAGAGTTTTCTAAACAATCAGAGTGTGTTTTAATGGGATGAGATGTTTTGAAATTTATGTGAATATCTTGAATGTGAGTTATTTTCTAAATGGTTGTGACTTTCTGAAATTTTTTGTAAGATGTGAGTTGGGATTTTGATCTCGTGGTTAGCGGTTATGAGAAAAAAAGGATGCGTTGGTTGACCGTTTTGGTTTTGAAAAGTGGAAAGAATTTTTGTTTTAACCTTTGGTATTTCCATTATTGACCACATGCATGGGGTTATATGGGATGATCGATGGTTGATGGCACGACTGGATGAGTGTCGGGACGGATATCAGGTGGGTGTCTGGTGTGGCACAAAAACATGCATGTGTGAGGCCCATGGGGTACCATTGGTCGATACTCTTACCGCTGAACCGCTTGTTTTCAAAGAAATGGTTTTAAAGAAAAACATGATGTCTTGATAAATAGTTTTGGGATGGTTTGTATTATGGGTCTTTAAAGATGTTGTTTTTGTGGGATGTTTTTTTTAGTCCAATAACCCCCTCCTATTTGAACTGTGTTTTGGGATTATGTTTGGTCGGTAAGCTAGGTAGAAGGACCGGTTAGTAGTCTCCTATGAGATATGTTTCGGGACACCTTTATGGTGGTTACCTTCATTTTTTTGGATCTCGTTCATGGTTTTTTTACCAATGGACCATCCTGGTTGGGTCCTTGGGTTCTCCCGTTGGATAAGGTACGCCCCCATTTAGGGTTAGTGCACAACTGAAGTGCAACCCGTATTGTTTCTCCATTGGAAAATCCTCCAGTTGATCAATATAAGGAATATTTTATAGATCATTGTTGATTGACTCTACAACCATTCATTTAGTTGATTTGTAGATCCTCTTGTAGTGGGATAGTTCTTGTGGATGGTTGAAAGAGGCCTCGGTTTCTTATGTTTCATGATTCATCGAAGGTGGAAGTGTTCTTTGGTTGTTAGTGTGGATGAGTGTCATGATGGTGTCTAAGAGGGCCTACGGGTTCTTCATAGTTTCCTTGAAGCAAGAGTTATTATTAAACAACCAATTTTGAGATTTTGGTCCTGATAGGACATTGTGTCCACTTTTTGGACTTGTCTGTTTTTAGGGACTTGGAATATGGTCATGTTCCATGTATTGTTTCTATCAATCACAAGGGTCATGTTCGGTGACGCATTGTGATGTTGTGTGCTCTTTTGACTGTAAAGGTCAAGGTCACACAATCCTCTTAGGTTCTATGTTATGTTGGGAGTATGTATCCCTTGGGAAAAACATCAAATCCTCTATCTTAGAGGACGGTGTTTATACGTGTCCTACCCTTCTGTTGTTTCTCACCCAAAGAAACAAGGTGCGATGTGTGTGCTTATTTGGATCCCTTGTTTCAGTGAAATGTTTGGTTTTGGTAAAGTGAGTTATGGAGTGTGTTATGTCTTGATGAACCCATCAGGGTATGCGGTGTAGTTGTTTGTGGCACCGAAAGATGAAGTTCCACATAGGGGTTTCAACAGCCAAACTGCGTGGCCGAAGATGCTTCAATATTTTGAGCTCCAGCCATAGGTCCCGGAGAGAAGCAGGCGCGTAGTCAGGGGAAACCCATGTGTCATTTAAAACCTTGTACAAAGTCCTATCCTCAGTATGAAAGATAGGAAGAGTTTAAACCTATGGTGTCATCATATTTCTTCTGTTGTTCCCGTTCGGTGGAAATAGGTGGAGGGTTTTGTACTCATGTCATCACACAATGTTATTCCCTCCCCCTTTGGTTTCCATTGAGTCTTTGGAGAATGTTTGGAAATTTGGCTAGACAAGTTGAGAACACAGTTTTCACATGGATAGTTCTAACCATGAACAAAAAAAATAACCATGCAGATATAAGGATCCACATAGTTATCGCACAGTTTCTCAAACTGTGCAGACTAACCGTGTGACCGTCCCAACTCCTTAATTTTGGGGTCTTTTTGTGTCGGCCCATGTCGGTCGGTTAAGATGGTTGGTTCTTGTGGTGGGAAGACCCACCATGGGTATCATGCATATTATTTTGTAAATTTTTAATGGATGTATACCCCTTGTACTAGGGAGTCTGTTTGGGCCTTCCCCTATTAGTGTCTTGATTCTGTCTCGGGAAAAAAAATTTAAGTTGTCTCTTATGGTGGGGAGCCCATTTGTGTCTCTTCATACAAGTAACTCATGTTTTTTCCTTGGTATTGTATGGGAAGTAGGTAATATCATTTGGAGATATCTAACTACTTACATCTTCCTTGGGTAAACTTTGGGACTGGAGAGTGCCCAATTTATTAGTTAAAGTAAGGTAAGTGTAACCTTGTTCAATGTTATTGTTCGTTTGGGTGAATTGCTTGAGTCTTGTTCGGATAGTGTTTGAGGAGTTTTATTTTGGGACCAATTATGAATGTGATTTATTATTTCAGGAAAGTGGTGTAAGTTTTTTTGTGAGATTAATCCTTCATTAATTGATCACTGGAGGTGTTTTGGCCTTTGGGGGAGAAACCTGACCAGGGAGTACCTCTTCGTTTCTCAGTTGGGTTTGGTTTTACATTGGCCTTGCTGTGACTTTCTAGGGCAGAAAGTTTTCATGGTGGGGAGAATTTTCACATACATAGATTATTTTAAATGTATTTTTATTTTAATTTCCATTAATTCTTTGTTTTGGGGGTTTCCAAAGGTTTTACGGAGAATATGTGAGTTTTCATGAATTGGGTCAAACCGTGAACCCAATTCCATATTTAAAAATAAATTTTATTTCTTTTATAACGTTTTCATTTTTTAATATTTTTCACTCATTCCAACTCCTAAATGTCCTCCCCTGATATATTAACACCTCAATTAAAATTTGGAACCTTTGGAAATCCATAACCAAGATTTATGTTGGTTTTTATTTAAGGGATTGGGCCTGCCCGAAAGCCCAATTCCAGTTTTAAAAATAAAATTTGATTAATTCATAACTTATTCATTTTTAACTATTTTTCGGTGATTCAAAGCCTCAAATGCGCCCCTTGAACCCAGCCGCGCGACCAAGCTCTCTCTCCCCTCTTTGGAGCTATTCTTCATCGCGATTTAGTACTGAATGTATTAGGGTTTCTAAAATCGGGCATATTTTGAGAGGTAAATTGATCCTTTCATAACTCCTTAATTTTTAATCCTTTTTCCCCCATTTCTGTCCCCACATGACCTAATATGAATCCTTAGAACCTCCATACCGGTTTTGGGTACTTGGTGATTCATTATTTGGTGGATTTGGGCCGATTCCTTCAAAATATTTCAAGTAAGGGAATTCCTTCTTGGTTCCTTCCATCCTCTTTTAGTTTTATTTCCTTTTTTTCTTGAAGTTACTCATATCCAGAAGTTGGGGTTCAATCCTAATGTCTAATTTGGTGTATTTTGGGTAAAGTATTGTGGTTTAGGTTTGGATTTATATTCCTTTTGGTGCAACGTTGGTGCGCTTAAGGTTTCGCACCATGTTTTGAGGGTTTCGACTCAAAAGGGTAGGTGATTCCATGTGTAGCCATTTTATGATGAGTTAGCTTGCATGGATTATTAATTTATCATGTTTATAATCTGTTTTATGTGCTTTGAAAACAGTTTTTATGGATTTGGTTAAACATTTAATTTTTAGTTGCATTATAGCTTGAAATTGGGTACTTTTCATGTGTGACTCTTGGGGTAATGATTGGGTTTAGTTTATAACATATGAAAGTGATTTATTAGTCTTGAAAGGGGGTTCCAATTATGGTTTGTTAATTCCTTATTGTCATGTTGGCCTTGAAAGTAGGTTTTTTTAATGAGTTTAAGCTGTAAAAACCTGTTGTACTTCTTGAAGGTGATTTATGAAAACGTGTGTTTTTCATGTGTATCTTTGTGGTATTATTTGATGTATTTTTATAACATTTGGGGGTGGTTTAATAATTGTTTTAGGGCTGAAAGATTCTGTTTTGGATTGGTATTGGTATGATTTTGCTTTTAAATGAGGGTTTTGAAATGGGTTTAGTGTGCAAACAATGGTTATACCTCTTGGGTTTGTTTTACAAAAATTGAAAATGTTTTATTTGGTTAAACAAAGTTGGTAAAGGGTGTATATGTACTATTTGGGTGAGTGTGTTCATCTAATATGGGTTTTTTAATGTTAAAGTGGTGATTTGAGATGTTAAAATTTTTTAGAATTTTTTTATAAATTGTCGAAATGTTTTACTAAATTGTGTTTTGTGTGCGAAACACGGGTGTGGGATATTTCATGTGAGTTTATTTAAAAAATGAATTGTGAAGGTGAGAAGGGTATTGTGTGACATGTGTGTGGGATGTTATGTGAGTTGAATATCTTGTAATGGTTTTATAAATTTGTTTAATGGATTTGTGGAAGTGTTAAAGAAATGTGAAAAGTGTTGTAGGCAATTTGGAGTGAGTTTGATTTCAAAATGCATTTGAATTAAAAGTCGAATTTTTGACTTGCGTGATGTACATGGGGCTGTTTGGTTAATTTGTGATGTGTAAGTGATATTTTCATGCGAGAACTATACTTCTTGGATTTCTGAACTTGTTTGAGCACAAAGGGAAAACCCGGGTATCTAGGTGGGTGGATGTGTACTAGTATGCTAGTGAATCCGTGGGGTTTGGCCTCAGTTTCACTTAGCAAGATTGATGCTTACAACTCTAACTAAACTATGATGATGATGATTGGGGACCACTAGGTTATGGGTATGTTCCCTACCAGTGGCTCGTGCACGAGAATGGATATTTGTGATGGTTACTCTCACCGAGATATGAGGTACCTGGGACCCACAGCTAGCTAGTGCCTAGGGGTTATTTCCCATTGATTGTGCTCACTGGATACTTTGTTCTTACCATCGGTATATGGTATGAGAGGCTGGAAATTTCAGTAGCTATGGTATTTATTTTAAATGTTTTTATTCTTTAAATTAGCCCACCTGAAAACTGTTTTTATTTAATGTTTCATCTTTTAGAAATTTTAACTAGCATCTCATGTCTTTGAAAACTTGCATGCTTTTCACCATTTAATGTTTATCACATGGAATCTATTAGTGGTGGTATCCTACTAGGCTTTCGCTCACACCCTACTTACACCTTTGGGTGTAAGTAGATTTGCTTATTTTATGTCACAGGTTTGGGTACAAGATTTATTCCATTGATTCAGGTTTTTAGTTGTCCATTGGGATGCAGTGTCGTGGAGATAGCATGAGGGCGGTGCCTCTTTCCTTGTGGAGGTTCTTGGGCTATCATTATTTGGTTATGTACCATTGTAATGGTCTTTAAATATAGTTTTAAATTATATATTTCAGTTCTGAAATTTTGTAAAAGACGGTTTTAGTTGAAAAATCCAGATTTGTTTTATTGGACTCTTTTATCGTTTTAAGTTTAGAAACTCGGGTAAATCATTCCCAACTATCATTTTATGATACCCAGGCACTTGTGCCAGCCCCTGGGGATCGGGAACGCCCTTCGGGTCTTGCCATGGACCGGGTCGGGTGCCGATTTTGAAGGCGACCAGATTCGGTTCGTGACATGAAAAACTAGAAATAACACCAAAAACTCATCCTATGATGGGATATGACCAAGAGAGATCTTGAAATACTCTAACTATCACTTTGTCTCCACATCCAAGACACAAACCACATACATTATCAAAAACTTCCACTAGAACGATGAAAAATACCACTACCAAACCCATACCCCACTGTTGGATTGAATCTCTAATGATTAACTAGATTACCTTTATCAACATCAACTACATGAGAATCCGACATATTACGAATATGAGACATTCTTAAAAATTAATGAGAATATCCTAAGGCTAGTAGCATGAAATTTTATTCAAACATATTTATTTAATTTTATTTTCCCAAAAAAAATGAAATTCACACATGAACATGAACGATCATGAGGCATGTATCTCTCATAGGTCTCTACCCTAAATGAAGGTCTATCTACCATGGTAATTCAATAAGCCTAGTTTTATCCACTGGATCATGGAATGCCTAAATTTTTTTTGTCCCCATATGGTCTCCTTTCCCTAGATCATACACCAATATCTATTGGAACCATTGACCTACCAACCCATGTAATCCTTTACAAGCCTATCTCAAAAAGTCATCCTATCTATTAACCATTGTCCTGTGATAGAACTTATCATGACCACCTCCCTCTGAAGATGATGTATTTAAGAAGGATATATCATAACCCTCGAGTCTCACCATTATAAGAATTGGGTTGGTGAGTAGTACCAAGGCTATAAAAGTATCATAATATGGCAAGAATTATCCTTTATAAATGAGATAGGATTGAGAGATAAGGAAAACAACCACCAAAAAACTCTGAATGGTAATATAAAGGTTACCCAAAAAACTATCCCATAATGCATGAATAAAGTAAAATGATACATATAAATGCATACAAATACACCAAAAGAGAATTCAATGATAGTGACACAAAAATAACTCGAAACCCAAGATAGAAAATACCCAGATCATTCCTCAAATTCATGTTGGATACTTAATAAACAGTTTATATACATTGGGTGGTAATATCATTTTACATAGTAGAAATATAAAATTTTTATCAAGTGTACCTATGAAAATAGCCAGATAATGAATTAGTGAGTAAAAATTAGAACAAAAAATAGCTATACAGGTCAACAAACCATCCCATCCTCACCATCAGTCAATCACCATTCCATGAATCCAATAAAGTAATATAACATCAACATCGTAACTAGAATGTTCACCCATTGTTGCTTCCTCAATGATATGTTGCTCTCACCCCAATTTTCAAAAGCCAAGTTCCTCCAATATATTATATACGCATCACATCAAAACCACATCACATTTCACTCAAAGACATTTGGGACATTTGTGATTAGGGATGGGATGCATCCCGACTTACCCCACCCTTGAAATGCATATGATATAGTGTAAGAATATGGTAGAATCACATCATGTCTTAGCCACAACAACATGGTCCACACATCACATCTTATCATAGACATTGTAAAAACATTTCTCCCAAATACACCTAGGAAAACACCCAACATAGCTCTTATAGAGACATGGGCCATTACTGTTGAAGGAAGATTTAAGAAGTGGGTTCATCCAACCATTTTTATCCCCACTATCCTTAATTTTCAGAAAACGCCAAAAAAATATAACTTATAATTACTAGTGAGGTTATCCAACTTAGTTTGGTCATGTATAATAACACCATAAGAATACATGATATATAGATGGCACATAATACCTGACCAATGGGTTCAAAATAACTACACTATTTCACATCACATACCGACTATTGTAAACCACAACAACTATCAAAATAAAATCCAACATTATATGAAACACATAAAAAACCTCTATAAGAGTTACATGATTCCAAATTCATTTACTATGCCACTTAATTCACATTTACACTACTCATTCAATTTTTCCTAAATTCAATTAATCTGTTTTTACTGTAGAACTATTTCCAGACCATCTCATTTATTTAAAAGGATATTTTTTACTTAATCAACACAATTATCCCATGAATAACTAGGAAACTAACACAACAAAGCTACATACTAACTAGAATATCTCACAAAACTATAATCACAATACCTTACATCCACCATCATTTACATTCCACGACAACCATAACATTATGCCACAATAGCCACATGTTTTATCCACCACACACCATAATTACCCCACAACCACAACCATTGTTTAACATCAATTGTACCATAGTATAAATCATTTCACATCCCTCTGAAACCACCAACCATAACCCCATCACACAAAAGCACCACACATTATCTACAAAACACAACAAAACTACTACCCACATCACATATATTCCAACCAACCACCTCATCACATCATAACCACACAAAACACATATCCTAGACGATGACCTCTATAATCTCACAACATGTCAAGCCACACTAGGGATAATAATAATCACAATAATACACAAAAAAACACATCCAGAGATCCATAATTATTCAAGGTATTTTATGACATTAAATATTTATTTAGAATGGGTATTTCTTCATAAAAAAGATTCCATGGGAAAATAATTATTTAGAAAAATATAGGTTCTTATAATTTTACATATGGTGGGATCCCACAAAAAACATCATTGTTCATCACAACATATCATCTATAGTGAAAAAAGGATGCCAACACTTTTTATTTTTAGCCAAAAAAGAACATGGCATAATCATGTCAACATAAATATCAAAGAAACCAAAACACGGGTCATCTCATCCATAACCAACAATTTTCATTACACAAATTTATTAAATTCATTATGTTGAACCTTACTACCCACCCAATACAAAAAATATCCATGAATATCTCCCACATAGAATGTAAAAGTTGTAATAACAAGGATCCCCTACCTCTAAGACATTTATGATCTTATTGAATAGTAATGGGAAAATAATAAACTACCCAGAAACCCCAACTGCACATGAAAATGATAGGTCAACCAACACCACATCAAGGGATCAGAAAAATACATCCTAAGAATAAACCCAAAAATAAACCAACATCACTGAAACAGATCCCCAAAATAACATTACATGTGAAGCATTAATGGAGGGAGATAATATAACCACATATCAGCAAATCACCACCACCCGAACCTAAGGATTGAAGCAGGATATGGATTTCTAGAAGATCATTCAAAAATTAATAGGGTCCACTAAAATTTCTAGGGAATATGTGACAACAAAATGTGAATGGGACATCCAAAAAAATTAATAAATACTAATAACTCCCCCTTTCAAATCATGCATTCCATATTCATGATGTGATTCAATGTTCACCACATATTACATGTCTTCAAATGATTCCAAAGCCAGAATTTTCCAAATATTCAATTTTCATTGAAAATTAATCTTCATCAGATATAATTAATTAGGCATCATGAATAACCCTTTCATGATGTGAATTTTTATCAAGGATCAGCCCTCAACCACACATAATCCATGATCTAGCTGGCCTAAGAAGTTGAAAATCATAGACTCACAACACGAATGTAGTTCCGATCATAAACTACAAACTACATTAATATCGCAGTTCTAACTTCCACCTATCCTCCTCAAGAATTATCTTATAACTCCCCAACCACAAAACTATCTGTAATTGGCTAGAAATGTTAAAGTTGCAACAACACTTTTAGAATAAATTTTGTGGCCAGAATATAAAGATGGCTTCTATGAAAGTTGGTTTCTTATAGTGTCCCCATCATGATATGTTCATGGTTTACTGAACCATGAATGAAAATCATGTGTTATACATAGTTCACAGAAAAATTTAAAAATATAATTATATCCTTATCTAATTAAACCATAATAACCTCTTATATTCCTCCATTCACACGACTTGGA
The DNA here is from genome assembly GCA_963277665.1 of Viscum album. Lineage (NCBI taxonomy): Eukaryota > Viridiplantae > Streptophyta > Magnoliopsida > Santalales > Viscaceae > Viscum > Viscum album. The sequence goes on along the minus strand of OY728164.1, from coordinate 911,347,403 downwards.
TACCCCAATAATGGATTTAAGATTATAATTATACTATATAGTGATTTATCTTACTTTTAGTGAAGTTTCTTCATGTTAATTCATGATATAATATATATTTCTTCTCATTTATCAATCTAATTACTTATTCAAATAGTTTCACCTTTTTACCCGCCAATGATAAGCTATAATGTCTCTTTTCTTAGTTAGGGATGGTCTTTAAGTGTGATTTTAGGGATTTTTTGTTTTTTGGTGTCTGGACTCACCCAAATTTACCCAAGATTTTAGGTTTAAGAATTCTCTTATAGTTTATATTGGGTTGTCGAATCCTTTGGGACCTAAGAAGAAACCTATAGACACGTACATTCTGTGGACTGTTTATGGTTATTATGTGGCCAAATTTGGGTTTATTTAAATAGGTTTAAGTGAACACTAAAAAACTTAAGATAATTTAATTTTAAAAGGATGAGTTTATCCTTGGTTATCACTTGGGGGGGGATTGGATGCATTCCTTTTTCAACTATTTCAATTTCTTATATTTGAGAAGAGTTCATTTATGAAGATCAAAAAAATTATCACTTACTAGTTAAATTCCTACACATCCTAATACTAATACCCTATACACTTATAGGATCAATATTTTTATCACTTCAAGGTATTGGTTCGTATTATCATTTGAAGTGTGCGGCCTTAAAATTCAAAATAGACAAAGAAGTTTTAAAATTGTCAAATGAAATTGTCAATTAAATGAATTGGTTATAAATTAATAGAGTAAGAAATAAAATCAAATACAGTCCATTTATACTTCCTTGGATCAAACCATAAGTGGGATAACCCTCCATTGATGCTATGGTTTCAATGGAAGTGGGAAGTAGTCTCATGAGGGGGGAAATAGAGAAGTAAAAAAAAGATAATGAAATAAAGATCACTCCACCGTTGGGTGATAATTTCACAAGGTTTGATGTGAATAAATTCACACCTTAATCCAACTGTATCAACATTATATGAATAAGAAATGAATAGTATGAGAATAATAACTTTTATTAAGAAACAAATATGAATTATAACAACTTACATGTGAAATAAAAACATGAGATAACAAAATCATAGCATAACATTACAATGAAAGAAAACATAAAAGATGATCAAATTATCCAACACCACTACCTTAAATAGTAATTTATTAAACATTGGGAGAGCTTCAAATATTAAAAGTCATCCCATATGAGTATGGTAGGCTTAGGGTGGTGGAAAGATTGTGGAACATAGACTTTTTCACTCTTGACCAGAAGTGGAAGACAACTTGAATCCTCATAACAGAGGCATCGAAATGAGCTTATATATTGCAAAATTAGAGTGGGACGTAGAATAATAAAATAGATCCCTGGATGGATTCTCATATCCTATAAAATTTCAGCCTAGATGAAATTTTTTTGCGATATATGATTAAATTGGTGGGCTCTTTTACCAGGTCGTAGAATCTAGCCTAGAATTTTATCTCCCACTTGGGCCGCCTAGAACTCCATTAAAAAATATGAATTTTCAATTTTTACTACTAGAATAAATGTTCTCCATGATTTCATATTTCTTTAGATAACGTTTTAGAATCATTAGGCTTGTATCATAGTCGCTATAGTCTCTTTATTGGGATGTTTTCCAGCTTACTTTTTCCAGAATGTGTTAGCATGAAAGCCCATTTTGGTGGTCTTCCAATGTGAATCTTCAAGTACCACAAAAGCAAGGATTGTTCCTTATATAATGGAAGACCTGAAAATAAAATATAAAAGTAAAATAAATATCATTTTTTATTTTAAGATGTCTTCAAATATGTACCAAATAATAGTGCACTTTAACAAAGAATTATAATCATAATGTAAAATAATGTTCAAAGTGGAAAATACATTAAAATGGTGTTTATGAATAATTAATCCCATGAATATTATAAATATTAACAATGAATATTAGCCTATTTTAGCGGCTAATCACAACCCCAACTTGAGTTTTACTAATCTCGAGCAAAAATTGTATCTCAAAAACATGAAATTTAAATTTCATTTTCCAAAAACTTATTAATACAAAATGCTCACAAAAAAAGATCATAGCAAAAAATTACGAAACCCTTTAAAATAATTTAAAACAAGAAATTTTCAGGGGCATATTTCAATACCAAGCTTATTCCATTGTTCAAATTCGTCTCTATATTTCATCTAATTTCAATTAAACATGATGAAGTGTTTTGTATCACAATAGGCATAGCGGTTCATCATAATTCATGGGAGAAAATAATGGAGCACTAGTAGGAATAAAAATTTAATATTAAGATGAGTATTATTATTTTTTTCTAATATTTTGGGGTGTTTTTTGAAATTTTTCCATGGTAATTGAAATTAAACTCAATAAAATTAACCCAGGTAGAATGACATTGCCGATAACTCCCAAGCTCAAAGACCTTAGGGCACCAACTGAATCTCACATAATCGGGCATCATCACGAGTTTAATCAATCCAATACAAAGTCAAATTACCAAAAATAGAGATAGAATTACTATCTCTGGGCCATAAAACTATAGATCCATGACCCAAAAGTGCTAAAATCCATGCATTTGATCATTTCATTTCTCTATGCACAAATTTATTGTTTTTTTTGATTTTTTTTAATACACACATTAAAAATAAAATGATCACCAAAGCTATGCTATTTATTTTGTGGACCCATTGAAATCAAGCTAATAACCCACAATACAGAGGACGTGAATTGTTTTTTTATTAACTGAATGAAATATAAACGGTGAAAAATCACATCAGACAACCACACTATCGAAAATCTATACACATGAACTTAAACATGAATTAAAGTCAGAATCCAGGCATGAAAAATTATTTGGTATTAAATTTCAAACTGTGAAATTTATATTATCATGTTTATGGTTAAAGGAACTTTTCATTACATTAAGGCACACTTTTTTACAAAACATTTTTTTCACACAAAAGCAAAAAAAATCACACAAAAGTAAAAAAAATCACACAAAATAAATTTTTTTATTTCATATCTTCCCCAATATAAAATAACATTATCTCTAGTGTTTGAAGAAAAAAAAATTAAGAATGGGTTAGAGGAAGATGAGGGGCGTTTAAAAAAAAGGAAATAAAAAATGAGGATCATGGAATGAAGTCACTGGGTGGTTGAAGTTGATGTTTGGGCTGCTCCAATTTAGTCCTTTGATATCCATGTCACTCGCAGAGTTCCCAAGTGAAAAAAACAATATATATATATATATATAATATAAAAAGTAAAATATAAGTATATATACAAAGGTTATAGAATAAAAAATTATTATAAGACATAGGTCAGTGAAAAGCACATGCCTCTGTCTCCCTTCGGTCCCAGTTTTGATTCCCAGTGAATTCGTCAGTTGTGATGTAACACCCCAAGCTTCTACAGTACGCTTCTCTTTGAATAATGCAATAGCGTGTGTTGTATGCATCATCGAGTTCTAACACACCACAACCAATCAAACTAGCCGTTATGAATAGTAATACCCACTTTTTGAAATTTATAAATTTTATTTTTCAAAATGGACATCATTTTTGGATTTGGAATATCGAAATTAGCCTAGGGTGAATTTTTGGTATTTTTATGAAAAACTTCATTTTTTGATGAATAGTGAAACCACTAAGTGGTAGTTAAAAAACTGAATTTTTCATAAAACTTAATTTTACCACTTCTGTGAGTGGAATTTCAAAAATCCGAGAGACACGGTTAATATCAAGGACTAAAATGTGGTTAATTGAGATGAAAATAATTTTTTGGTGAATAGTAACTTTTTACTTTTATTTACCACGATTAAAAGTAAATAGGCTAATTAAGGGTAAAAATGATATTAATATTACCCTAAAACATTTCCTAATTCTATTGGATAAGCTTAATTCAACCAAAAACAACCTTTGGAATAAAATATTATCATTTAGGTCCACTTGGATTAGATTAAGACATTTATTATTATCTAATTCAAAGAAGAGTTAAAAGAGTTAAAATCAAGGTTTACTTACTAAAACATTTTTAATATAGGGTTAAAAATAAGATAAATTCGATTATAAATATTCATTAAAAATCTAAAAATATTTCCTATATAATGATATTTTATTTATAATTTTTATATAGTAAATAATTTAATTTATTTATGACCCAATGATGATGCAGTAATTACCATAATAGTGAAAAATTAAAATAATTGATATTATTAATACCCAAATAAATATAATTTGAGACTTTTTATGAATTACACTAATTTTCTAGGTTAATATGACATTTTAGGAATGATTTAATTTACTTTTTTCTAAGTAATCATTCTGTTATAATTTTCACAAAAATCAATTTTACAAATTGTGTCAAATTTGACATAAAAGAGTTTTTAAAACAAATATTATATTATTAATTGATATTAAATTCCTAAAAATCTAAGGTTCGACCAAGAGACTTATATCTTGATAGGTGTATCATTAATGGACCACTTGGGGGATGGCTTGGAGGTATATAGTAAGTTTATAAACTATATAATATAAAAATACAAAGTTACATGGTAAGTGTCAAACTAATTAACTAAGAGTTAAAACTAAAAGATAAGGTTAATATAATGACCCCAAACCTGTCTAAATTATATTGGTTGAGTGGTTTCCGACCCATCCCCATCTTAAACTTTAAATAATCCATTTTGGAGCCATTAGAAACTGAATATGAATTTATTATAAAATAATATTTCTAGCTTTTCCAAAGGTGCCCCTCACCCCTCATATAAAAGGGCACTCCCCCTTCTCATTAATTCACACCTTAAAAGCCATTTGTCTCAGCCAAACTCTGCCCAAATACTCTCTCAACTTCCCTCACATCATCCTAGAGGCCTTCCTTTAGTCAGAAAGACAACCTAAAGATCCCTTTTGATCAAATCAAAAGGTAGAACCCGAAGAAGAGGTAATGATTTCACCACCCTTTTTCAAGTTCCTTTCTTCTTCCACTTATTCTTTCTTTGTTATTACCATTCTAAAATAATAACTCCAGTATCTTATATACACTTTTATGTTATTATAAATATGGTAAAACCATATTCAGTATTCAATCCATATGTTGAATAACATGTCACCATACGTGCGTATGTACGGCTTACCGTCTCCACATCGTGGTGTAATTGTTATTCAATAAATTATTATTTGGATTGGTATAATAATGATGTTTAATTCATGTAAATAATAAATATAACATGATAATGATTCTGTATATATGATATACCATCCAATTATATATTATTTTAATATCAAAAGAATGATATTGTCGCTCGTGCATACGTACGGACTACCATCTCCATGAATGCGATGAGATTCATTCTCCATCATATCCATTAAAGTATAATTCTCATTTGATGATTTATAATAGTATCTAAGTACTTGATATCATTCTGGATATGATTAAGATACAACCTATCCATGACAGACATGGCTTACGTAACAAAACATATAAAAGAAAACGAGTAAGTTAACACCTGAAGAGACGATAATTCTAAAATATTATTAACAAATCAATGTTAAAAGATCATATATGATATCATATTAATGTATATATAAGGCCCCGACCTTAAAAATATCTTAATATTGAATTAAATAAATAATTCACATTGAGGATATTTTCAGGTTTAGAGTTTTAGAGAATTAGAACATAACTATTACATCTCAAAAGATTACAAAGTGGAGATTTCTACTAAGTTTCCATAGAATAAAAACTCTTAAAAAGAAACATGTCTAGTTCCATGTTTTATATAGAATTAATTTCCCTTGATCCCATCATTGACCCTATTCCACATTAGTTCCTGTGAAAAACATTTCAAAAAAACTTGGGGTGAGCATAAAGAGCTCAGTAAGGGATACACAAAGAATGAAAACTGTTAGTTTATCAAAACAACAAGTAAACCATGTATACTTTATCAAAGTAATACTTTTCACCTTTATGAATAAGTAAAAACTCTTCACTGAATAAAAGATAATTACTTACCCTTTTGTAACCAAATTATTACCATAAAACCCATATAAGGAACACATAACATATAAAGGTAACTTGGGACATAAACATACTTAAGTGGAATAACCATACGGTCGACTTCCACACATATCACTTAATGGAATAGCCATTCAGACAACTTCCATACATACTTAATGGAATAGCCATACGGCCGACTTCCATACCCAATGCATTGGAGTTTATAACGTAACCACCCGTCCTGGTATTCACAGCACCACCCGTCATATGGTTTATCATGTAACCACCCGTCAAATGTCCAAGTACCATTATAAAAATCATAAGACATAAAACAAATATAATGGAAAGAAAAAATTTCCACACTTTGATCACAATATATCACTTAAATATATTGACATCACAAATCCATTATAAAAACCATTTTCAATACCAAAATACATAAAAGAGTATATGGTATTTATTTTATTTTAAAAGAAAACCTTAAGTCTTGTTCAGGAAGCCAAATACCAAATAATACTCGCGGCGGCGGAAAAGGTCGTTGTCACCGTGTACGTTAAAAGAAACATTCCTTTTTGTAGTTTTGTAAAACGATTCGTAGAAAAATATTCCTTTTGTATAAAAGTAAGAGTCAAATGGTTTTATACGCCGTATAAAATAAAGTTGTGTATAAAACGAAATATGCCTCAATGAAAGGAGATTGAGACGAAGTCCCTTACCTCGGGTCCGACTTGACTCGATCGTTCTTTAACATCATGAATAATAAACTTGAGTTAATTTATACTTTCTTAAGAACCTTTTTCAAGCTTATTATTCCTTTTATATCACTTATTTCTATTTTATAAACATTATGTAATCATTAAGTTAATAATGTTTGTTTTGTCGATATTTGGTTCTTAAGTCGAAAGTGGACTTCTTACAATTACATGTTGTTCATGTGGTCAAAGGTTCTTTATATCCAGAATGAAATTCCTGATTTGGATATCATATATATCATATATATCAAGAATATACATGTATTTATAATATTACATAATCATTTAGAGGTATGAAATGAAATGCACCGTTCATGGAGACGGTAAGCCATACGTACGCGTGAATGCTACTTTCATTTCTTTGTCATATTAATGGAATTAAAACTAAATGAGAGGTATGTATATTTTAATTCCAGAATTATATACATCATTTAGATGTATCATTCATAATATATATCCATTATATACATTTACTTATAATAGTACATTACATTTGGGGATAAGAAATGAAATGCACCGTTCATGGAGACGGTAAGCCGTACGTACGCATGAACGCTGCTTCCATTTCTATTTCGTATTTTATGAAATGGAATCATAATTATATAAAGGTATATTATAATTCCAGTTTAATATCATATATAATATCATAACTCCATCCTTTATACGTCCCACATATGCTATTAACGAATCAAATCACTTTTAGGGGGCGGTAGTCCGCACTTCCTAAAATGAAGATATCGCGTATACCTATAATGGAAGCCATAAAGGTATGCCATAAATAAAAAAATACAGAATCTTAAGGAAAAAATAAACAAATTATATATCATATATATATATATAGTGACATCTTAATGGACACCTTTAAAGGTGTTGTATGAGTGTTTGAACAATCATCGTTTCGTGAGGCAGAAATTTTCCATCCACAGATTCAGTATGTTATTTAACCATTAGATGTAGGTGTGTGTAAGTGTAGCTCGAATCATTATTATAAAAACATCCTAGTATATGAAAGATACTGGTGTTGTTACAAAATAAATGAATAAAAAGATTTTAGAGGGTTGGAGAAGCAAAATAAAACAAAAGTACTCAAGTGAAGACATTACCTTAAAATCGGGTAACTTCCTTTTGTTTGAGCTCAAAGGCTTCCTTGGGAAGACTTCTTCCCAAAGTGAGGCTTCTAAGAGTAAGAGAGGGATGTGGAGAGACAAAATGGGCAGTGGTTGGCCGAGCCAAAGGCTTTGGAAGTGTGGGTAAGGTGGTAGAGGTGGGGGCCTTTTATAAGAGGAGAGGAGGGACACTCTTGGAAAGTAAAGAAAAGTTACTTTATTTTAAAATGATATTCGGATTTAAGAGGTCCCACATTGATATAATTAGAGTATAAGGTGATAAGGGTTCGAAATATACCCATACAATAGGTTCTGGACATGTGTAGGTCATAGATTTTACATTATCTTTTCATTTTATTTAAATCCATTATTAATGAGGTAATCGTTGCATCATCATGATGTCATAAATAATTTAATATATTTAATGTCTAAAAATTATAAAAAAATATCATGATTTAGGAAATATTTTTAGATTTCTAATTAATATTTATAGTCAAAAATCTTACTTTTATAACCCCATGTAAAAATTATTTTAGTAAAACCTCTCATGTTTGTGTCATTTTCATTTTAACATTAAATAAAAAGGTATTAATGTCATTTTCCAACTAAAGTGGCTCCATGGGGTCCCCAAGTTTACCCATGGATTGTCTTGGTCGGCCATGACACATCCAATGAGGGTAGGACATGTGTCAAGCTCATCTCATTTTATTAAAACATTATTTTTACCTTAAACTACAGTAATTACCTCTAATCGGGATTAAGAACTTAAAAGTTACTATTCACCAAAAATTTATTTTAATCTCATTGAACCACATTTTACTTCTTAATGAAAACCATGTATGTAGGATTTTTGAAAATAAAATCACAGAAGTGACAAAGTTTCATTTAAACGAAAAATCAGTTTCTTTAACTACCACTTAGTGGTTTCACTATTCATCAAAAAATGATGTTTTTCAGAAAAATACCAAAACTTCACCCTAAACTATATTTGATATTCTGAATTCAAAAATGATTTCTATTTTAAAAAATTCAAATCATATAAGTCACATTAATTAATTTAATAATTAATTCCCGCTGTCATGACAAATAGCGTGTTTTTATGAAACAATAAGTATCAAAAGATTGACACTAGTTTAAGTCCGATTTCAAAGTGAAATTAATTCCAACAACCACTATTGGATTTAGTGGTAAAAATATATTCTAATTTTACTTTGAAACCAATATAAAAGATAATCTAATCATATAAATAAATTATATTAAAAAGAGGTTTTGAATTAAAATACAACATTTTACACTATTCATTAAAAAATGAACTTTATCAGAAAAATACCAAAAATTTACACAAAGAAAATTTTGATGTCCCGATTCTAAAGAAGAGTTTTATTTGGTCCAATAGACTGTATAAAAGTGAAAAAAACTATATTTAATGACGGTTCGCCATCAAAAGGCGATAAGTGAACCTTTAGTGACAAAATTAGGGCATATATGCCTAAAATTGAATTTTTTTTCATATTTTAAGCCTTTATCTTTTATTGGATAAATGTAAAAAAAAATTAAAAACATATATAATCATATTTTAGTTATTTCTATCCATTCCCACCAATACAACGACTATATGATAACTACCATTTAAAATAATATTATTTTATTACTAGTGTGCAACGTAAGATTTCAATGAAACTCTTTGTTGTGTATCGGGTACGCTATCGAACATAGCAACCCCTTTAAACTAAAATTAATATTTAATTCGAAAATATTAATAAATATGAAAATTCTTTATTCTTTATTTACCTGGGATGTTACATCCTTCCCCTCTTTTGGGAATTGCGTCCTCGCAATTTTATTCACTTATCAAAATAAGTGGGGGTATTTATCCCTCATAGCATTTTCAGATTCCCACGTTGTCTCTTCAACCATATGGTTTTTCCACAAAACATTTACCTGGTGGATTACCTTATTTCGCAACACTTGCTCTCTTCGCTCAAGAATCTGGACTAGTTGTTCTTCATAAGAGAGGTTCTCTTCCAGCTCAACTACCTCTGGGCTCAAAACATGAGATAGATCTGGCATATAATTTCTCAGCATTGAAACATGAAAAACATTGTGTACCTGAGATAAACTCGGAGGTAAAGCCACTCGGTAAGCAACTGATCCAACTTTATCCAGAATTTCATATGGTCCAATAAACCATGGACTCAGCTTTCCTTTCTTACCAAATCTCATCACACTTTTCCATGGAGAAACCTTGAGAAAAACATGATCACCTACCTCGAAAGATAGATCCTTCCTCCGGTTATTCGCATAACTCTTCTGCCTGCTCTGAGCTGTTCTCATGTGTTTCTGAATCTACTAAACTTTTTATGCCAACTCTTCTACCAATTCTGGTCTCATCAGCTTCCTTTCACCCACTTCATCCCAAAATGATGGAGTTTGACACTGCTTCCCATATAATTCCTCAAATGGTGCCATCTGTATACTGGAATGAAAACTGTTATTATAAGAAAAATCAACCAAAGAAAGATGTTGTTCCCAACTTCCCTGATAATCCATCGAACAAGCTCGTAGCATATCCTCCAAGATCTGAATTGTTCGTTCTGACTGCCCATCTGATTGAGGATGAAAAGCTATACTAAAATTTAATTCAGTACCCAACGACTTCTGAAGGCCTTTCCAAAAGTTAGAAGTAATCCTGGGATCAAGATCAGACACAATGTAGAGAGGAACTCCATGTAACTTGACTATCTCTTTAAGATACAAATGTGAATGTTGATCTAGGGAAAAATTATCTCGCATAGAAAGGAAATGAGCAGATTTAGTCAAGCGATCAACAATAACCCATATTGCATTATTACCTCGAGATGTACTCGGTAATCCCACAACAAAGTCCATGGATATGTTTTCCCATTTCCACTCTGGCACTGGTAAAGGCTGAAGCATCCCTTTCGGTAACTGCTGCTCTGCTTTAACCTGCTGACAAGTCAAACACTTCACAGTAAAATCAGCAATATCCCGTTTCATTCCATCCCACCAGTAATACTCTTAAAGATCTCTATACATCTTAGTACTTCCAGGATGAACTGAAAACGGGGAACTATGAGCCTCACATAACAGCTCATTCTTCAACTGTAAGGCACACATAATCTCTTCCCAAACCTCAAAACACAATCATTATCAATGTTGAATTTAGGAAAATTAACCTTCTGAACTAGCTCTACCTTTTTCTGCAACTCACTATCTTCCCTCTGTGCTTGCTTAATTCTGTCTGATAGGGATGATCTCACTGATACCTGAAACAAAACAGAATAACTTCCTGCACCAACAACTTCTATGCAAAAGTTCATCAAATAAAAAACCAAAGGATCTCGTTCCAAACGTAGCATGGTTAATGAGCATTACTTTTTCGACTCAAAGCATCAGCCACTTTATTTTCTTTTCCTAGATGGTAGTGAATTGTACAATCATAATCCTTGATTAATTCCAGCCATCTCCTCTGTCTCATGTTCAATTCTTTCTGAGTGAATATATACTTTAAAACTTTGTGATCAGTATATATTTCACACTTTACCCCATACAAATGATGCCTCCAAATTTTTAAAGCAAACAAAACAGCAGCTAATTCCAAATCATGTGTAGGTTATTTACCTCATGAGTTTTCAACTGTCGTGAAGCATAAGCAATTACCTGATCACTCTGCATTAGGACACAACCAATTCCTTTCAATGAAGCATCACTATAGAAAACAAAATCACCATTCTTGGAAGGTAGTACCAAAACTAGAGCATTTACCAATCTTCATTTCATTTCCTGAAAACAATCATCACATTCTTTTGTCTTGATAAACTTAACACCCTTATGAGTTAGCTTCGTCATTGGACTAGATAACCGTGAGAAATTTCTAACAAACCTTCTGTAATATCCTGCCAAACCAAGGAATCTACGAATCTCAGTTACATTTGTGTGTCTTGGCCATTCTTTAACAGCATTTGTTTTTGCAGGATCAACAGTTATCCCATATTTAGAAACAATATGACCAAGGAAAGAAATTTTTTGCAACCAAAACTCACACTTTCTGAATTTCCCATACAATTTCTTTTCTTTTAAGGTTTTCAAAATAACCCTTAAATGTCTTTCATGCTCCTCTTTACTTTTAGAAAACACCAAAATATCATCAATAAAAACAACCAACATTTTTCACCTGAGTCAACTGAGCCATCACTTCAACTAACTATTTAGTTCTGATTCTGACCATCTCAGGATACTGATTTGAAAGGTCATTTCCCTCTGTATGCCTTCCCAGAAAAGATACTATGTTTCCTCTATGGAAAAACATTCTTATCATAGAAATACCTTAGGTGAAGAAACATGGTAATCTTTAAATGCTATATCATTTCAGTCATACCATAATTTAACTTATAATTTAACAATTTTCTAACTCCTAAAGTTGTCTAAACCGACCTATAATACCAACTATAAGGCCCCGGCCTTAAACATCTCTTAATTTTGAATTAAATGAATAATTCACATTGAGTATCTTTTCAGGTTTAGAGTTTTAGAGAATTAGAACATAACTATTACATCTCAAAAGATTACAAAGTAGACATTTCTACTAAGTTTCCATAGAATAAAAACTCCTAAAAAAACATGTCTAGTTCCATGTTTTATATAGCATGACTTTCCCTTGATCCATTCATTGACCCTATTCCACATTAGGTCATGTGAAAAAAATTTCAAAAAAACTTCAGGTGAGCATAAAGAGCTCAGTAAGGGATACACAAAGAATGAAAACTGTTAGTTTATCAAAACAAAAAGTAAACCATGTATACTTTATCAAAGTAATACTTTTCTCCTTTATGAAGTAGTAAAAACTCTTCACTGAATAAAAGATCATTACATACCCTTTTGTAACCAAAAGATTACCGTAAAATCCATATAAGGAACACATAACATATAAAGGTAACTTGGGACATAAACATACTTATGTGGAATAACCATACGATTGACTTCCACACATATCAGTTAATGGAATAGCCATTCGGCCAACTTCCATACATACTTAATGGAATAGCCATATAGCCGACTTCCATACCCAATGCATTGGAGGTTATAACGTAACCACCCATCCTGGTATTCACGGCACCACCCTTCATATGGTTTATCACGTAACCACCCGTCAAATGTCCAAGTACCATTATAAAAATCATAAGACATAAAACAAATATAATGGAAAGAAATCATTTCCACACTTTGATCACAATATATCACTTAAATATATTGAAATAACAAATCCATTATAAAAACCATTTTCAATACCAAAATACATAAAAGAGTATATGGTATTTATTTCATTTAAAAAAAACCTTACGGCTTGTTCAGGAATCCAATGACCAAATAATACTCGCGGCGACGGAAATGGTCGTTGTCACCGCGTACGTTAAAAGAAACATTCATTTTTGTCATTGTTTAAAACGATTCGTAGAAAAATATTCCTTTTGTATAAAAGTAAAATTCAAAGGGGTTTATACACCGTATAAAATAAAGTTGTGTATAAAATGAAATATGCCTCAATGAAAGGAGATTGAGACGAAGTCCCTTACCTCGAGTCCGACTTGACTCGATCGTTCTTTAACGTCCTGAATAATAAACTTGAGTTAATTTATAATTTCTTAAGAACCATTTTCAAGCTTATTATTCCTTTTATATCACTTATTTACATGTTATAAACATTATGTAATCATTAAGTTAATAATTTTTGTTTTGTTGATATTTGGTTCTTAAGTCGAAAGTGGACTTCTTACAATTACATGTTGTTCGTGTGGTCAAAGGTTCTTTATATCCAGAATTAAATTACTTATTTGGATATCATATATATCATATATATCTAGCATATACATGTATTTATAATATTACATAATCATTTATAGGTAAGAAATGAAATGCATCGTTCATGGAGAGGGTAAGCCGTACGTACGCATGAATGCTACTTTCATTTCTTTGTCATATTAATGGAATTAAAACTAAATGAGAGGTATGTATATTTTAATTGAAGAATTATATTAATCATTTAGATGTATCATTCATCATATATATCCATTATATACATGTACTTATAATAGTACATCACATTTGGGGATAAGAAATGAAATGCACTATTCATGGAGACGGTAAGCCGTACGTACGCATGAACGCTGCTTCCATTTCTATTTCGTATTTTATGAAATGGAATCATAATGATATAAAGGTATATTATAATTCCAGTTTAATATCATATATAATATCATAACTCCATCCTTTATACGTCCCACATATGGTATTAACGAATCAAATCACTTTGAGGGGGCGGTAATCCGCACTTCCTAAAATGAAGATATCGCGTATACCCATAATGGAAGCCATAAAGGTATTCCATAAATAAAAAAATTCAGAATCATAAGGAAAACATAAACATATTATGTATCTTATATAAATATAGTGACATATTAATGGCCACCTTTAAATGTGTTATATGAGTGTTTGAACAATCATCGTTTCGTGAGGCAGAAATTCTCCATCCACAGAAACAGTATGTTTTTTAACCATTAGATATAGGTGTGTGCAAGTGTAGCTCGAATCATTCTTATAAAAACATCCTAGTATATGTAATATACTGGTGTTGTATCAAAATAAATGAATAAAAAGAGTTTAGGGGGTTGGAGAAGCAAAATAAAACAAAAGGACTCAAGTGAATACATTACCTTAAAATCGAGTAACTTCCTTTGGTTTGAGCTCAAAGGCTTCCTTGGGAAGACTTATGCCCAAATTGAGGCTTCTAAGAGTAATAGAGGGATGTGGAGAGACAAAATGGGTAGGTTTTGGCCGAGCCAAAGGCTTTATAAGTGTCGGTAATGTGGTAGAGGTGGGGGCCATTTATAAGAGGAGAGGAGAGGCACTCTTGGAAAGTAAAGAAAAGTTACTTTATTTTAAAATGATATTCGGATTTAAGAGGTCCCACATTGATATAATTCGAGCATAACGTGATAAGGGTTTGAAATATACCCATCTAATAGGTTTTGGACATGTGTAGGTCATATATTTTACATTATCTTTTCATTTTATTTAAATCCATTATTAATGAGGTAATCGCTGCATCATCATGATGTCATAAATAATTTAATATATTTAATGTCTAAAAATTATAAAAAAAATATCATGATGTAGGAAATCGTTTTAGATTTATAATTAATATTTATAGTCAAAAAGCTTACTTTTATAACCCCATGTAAAAATTATTTTAGTAAAACCTCTCATGTTTGTGTCATTTTCATTTTAACATTAAATAAAAAGGTATTAATGTCATTTTCCAACTAAAGTGGCTCCATGGGGTCCCCAAGTTGACCCATGGATTGTCTTGGTCGGCCATGACACATCCAATGAGGGTAGGACATGTGTCAAGCTCATCTCATTTTATTAAAACATTATTTTTACCTTAAACTATAGTAATTACCTCTAATCGGGATTAAGAACTTAAAAGTTACTATTCACCAAAAATTTATTTTAATCTCATTGAACCACATTTTACTTCTTAATGAAAAATATGTATGTCGGATTTTTGAAAATCAAATCACAGAAGTGACAAAGTTTCATTTAAACGAAAAATCAGTTTCTTTAACTACCACTTAGTGGTTTCACTATTCATCAAAAATTGAAGTTTTTCAGAAAAATACCAAAACTTCACCCTAAACTATATTTGATATTATGAATTCAAAAATTATGTCTATTTTAAAAAATTAAAATCATATAAGTCACATTAATTAATTTAATAATTAATTCCCGCTGTCATGACAAATAGCGTGTTTTTATGAAACAATAAGTATCAAAAGATTGACACTAGTTTAAGTCCGATTTCAAAGTGAAATTAATTACAACGACCACTATTGGATTTAGTGGTAAAAATATATTCTAATTTTACTTTGAAACCAATATAAAAGATAATCTAATCATATAAATAAATTATATTAAAAAGAGGTTTTGAATTAAAATACAACATTTTACACTATTCATTAAAAAATGAACTTTATCGGAAAAATACCAAAAATTTACACAAAGTAAATTTTGATGTCCCGATTCTAAATAAGAGTTTTATTTGGTCCAATAGAATGTATAAGAGTGAAAAAAACTATATTTAATGACGGTTCGCCATCAAAAGGCGATAAGTGATCCTTTAGTGAAAAAATTAGGGCATATATGCCTAAAATTGAATTTTTTTCATATTTTAAGCCTTTATCTTTTATTGGATAAATGTAAAAAAAATTAAAAACATATATAATCATATTTTAGTTATTTCTATCCATTCCCACCAATACAACGACTATGTGTTAACTACCATTTAAAATAATATTATTTTATTACTAGTGTGCAACGTAAGATTTCAATGAAACTCTTTGTTGCGTATCGGGTACGCTATCGAACATAGCAACCCCTTTAAACTAAAATTAATATTTAATTCGCAAATATTAATAAATATGAAAATTCTTTATTCTTTATTTACCTGGGATGTTACATCCTTCCCCTCTTTTGGGAATTGCGTCCTCGCAATTTTATTCACTTATCAAAATAAGTGGGGGTATTTATCCCTCATAGCATTTTCAGATTCCCACGTTGTCTCTTCAACCATATGGTTTTTCCACAAAACATTTACCTGGTGGATTACCTTATTTCGCAACACTTGCTCTCTTCGCTCAAGAATCTGGACTAGTTGTTCTTCATAAGAGAGGTTCTCTTCCAGCTCAACTACCTCTGGGCTCAAAACATGAGATAGATCTGGCATATACTTTCTCAGCATCGAAACATGAAAAACATTGTGTACCTGAGATAAACTCGGAGGTAAAGCCACTCGTTAAGCAACTGATCCAACTTTCTCCAGAATTTCATATGGTCCAATAAACCATGGACTCAGCTTTCCTTTCTTACCAAATCTCATCACACTTTTCCATGGAGAAACCTTGAGAAAAACATGATCACCTACCTCGAAAGATAGATCCTTCCTCCGGTTATTCGCATAACTCTTCTGCCTGCTCTGAGCTGTTCTCATGTGTTTCTGAATCTACTGAACTTTTTATGCCAACTCTTCTACCAATTCTGGTCTCATCAGCTTCCTTTCACCCACTTCATCCCAAAATGCTGGAGTTTGACAGTGCTTCCCATATAATGCCTCAAATGGTGCCATCTGTATACTGGAATGAAAACTGTTATTATTAGAAAACTCAACCAAAGAAAGATGTTGGTCCCAACTTCCCTGATAATCCATAGAACAAGCTCGTAGCATATCCTCCAAGATCTGAATTGTTCGTTCTGACTGCCCATCTGATTGAGGATGAAAAGATGTACTAAAATTTAATTCAGTACCCAATGACTTCTGAAGGCCTTTCGAAAAGTTAGAAGTAAACCTGGGATCAAGATCAGACACAATGTAGAGAGGAACTCCATGTAACCTGACTATCTCTTTACGATACAAATGTGAAAGTTGATCTAGGGAAAAATTATCTCGCATAGTAAGGAGATGAGCAGATTTAGTCAAGCGATCAACAATAACCCAGATTGCATTATTACCTCGAGATGTACTCGGTAATCCCACAACAAAGTCCATGGATATGTTTTCCCATTTCCACTCTGGCACTGGTAAAGGCTGAAGCATCCCTTTCGGTAACTGATGCTCTGCTTTAACCTGCTGACAAGTCAAACACTTCACAGTAAAATCAGCAATATCCCGTTTCATTCCATCCCACCAGTAATACTCTTGCAGATCTCTATACATCTTAGTACTGCCAGGATGAACTAAAAACGGGGAACTATGAGCCTCACATAACAGCTCATTCTTCAACTGTAAGGCACACATAATCTCTTCCCAAACCTCAAAACACAATCATTATCAATGTTGAATTCAGGCAACTTACCCTTCTGAACCAGCTCTACCTTTTTCTGCAACTCACTATCTTCCCTCTGTGCATGCTTAATTCTGTCTGATAGGGATGATCCCACTGATACCTGAAACAAAACAGAAGAACTTCCTGCACCAACAACTTCTATGCAAAAGTTCATCAAATAATAAACCAAAGGATCTCGTTCCAAATGTAGCATGGTTAATGAGCATTACTTTTTCGACTCAAAGCATCAGCCACTTTATTTTCTTTTCCCAGATGGTAGTGAATTGTAAAATCATAATCCTTGATTAATTCCATCCATCTCCTCTGTCTCATGTTCAATTCTTTCTGAGTGAATATATACTTTAAACTTTTGTGATCAGTATATATTTCACACTTTACCCCATACAAATGATGCCTCCAAATTTTTATAGCAAAAACAACAACAGCTAATTCCAAATCATGTGTAGGTTATTTACCTCATGAGTTTTCAACTGTCGTGAAGCATAAGCAATTACCTGATCACTCTGCATTAGGACACAACCAAGTCCTTTCAATGAAGCATCACTGTAGAAAACAAAATCACCATTCGTGGAAGGTAGTACCAAAACTAGAGCATTTACCAATCTTCATTTCATTTCCTAAAAAAAATAATCACATTCTTTTGTCTAGATAAACTTAACACCCTTCTGAGTTAGCTTCGTCATTGGACTAGATAACCGTGAGAAATTTCTAACAAACCTTCTGTAATATCCTGCCAAACCAAGGAAGCTACGAATATCAGTTACATTTGTGTGTCTTGGCCATTCTTTAACAACATTTGTTTTTGCAGGATCAACAGTTATCCCATATTTAGAAACAATATGACCAAGGAAAGAAATTTTTTGCAACCAAAACTCACACTTGCTGAATTTCCCATACAATTTCTTTTCTTTTAAGGTTTTCAAAATAACCCTTAAATGTCTTTCATTCTCCTCTTTACTTTCAGAAAACACCAAAATATCATCAATAAAAACAACCAACATTTTTCACCTGAGTCAACTGAGCCATCACTTCAACTAACTGTTTAGTTCTGATTCTGACCATCTCAGGATACTGATTTGAAAGGTCATTTCCCTCTGTATGCCTTCCCAGAAAAGATGCTATGTTTCCTCTATGGAAAACCATTCTTATCATAGAAATACCTTAGGTGAAGAAACATGGTAATATTTAAATGCTATATCATTTCAGTCATACCATAATTTAACTTATAATTTAACAATTTTCTAACTCCTAAAGTTGTCTAAACCGACCTATAATACCAACTATAAGGCCCCGACCTTAAACATCTCTTAATTTTGAATTAAATGAATAATTCACATTGAGTATCTTTTCAGGTTTAGAGTTTTAGAGAATTAGAACATAACTATTACATCTCAAAAGATTACAAATTAGACATTTCTACTAAGTTTCCATAGAATAAAAACTCATAAAAAAACATGTCTAGTTCCATGTTTTATATAGCATGACTTTCCCTTGATCCATTCATTGACCCTATTCCACATTAGGTCCTGTGAAAAACATTTCAAAAAAACTTCAGGTGGGCACAAAGAGCTCAGTAAGGGATACACAAAGAATGAAAACTGTTAGTTTATCAAAACAAAATGTAAACCATGTATACTTTATCAAAGTAATACTTTTCTCCTTTATGAAGTAGTAAAAACTCTTCACTGAATAAAAGATCATTACATACCCTTTTGTAACCAAAGATTACCATAAAACCCATATAAGGAACACATAACATATAAAGGTAACTTGGGACATAAACATACTTAAGTGGAATAACCATATGGTTGACTTCCACACATATCAGTTAATGGAATAGCCATTCGGCCAACTTCCATACATACTTAATGGAATATCCATATAGCCGACTTCCATACCCAATGCATTGGAGGTTATAACGTAACCACCCATCCTGGTATTCACGACACCACCCTTCATATGGTTTATCACGTAACCACCCGTCAAATTTCCAAGTACCATTATAAAAATCATAAGACATAAAACAAATATAATGGAAAGAAATCATTTCCACACTTTGATCACAATATATCACTTACATATATTGAAATAACAAATCCATTATAAAATCCATTTTCAATACCAAAATACATAAAAGAGTATATGGTATTTATTTCATTTAAAAAAAACCTTACGGCTTGTTCAGGAAGCCAATGACCAAATAATACTCGCGGCGATGGAAAAGGTCATTGTCACCGCGTACGTTAAAAGAAACATTCCTTTTTTTCATTGTGTAAAACTATTCGTAGAAAAAGATTCCTTTTGTATAAAAGTAAAAGTCAAAGGGGTTTATACACCGTATAAAATAATGTTGTGTATAAAACGAAATATGCCTCAATGAAAGGAGATTGAGACGAAGTCCCTTACCTCGGGTCCAACTTGACTCGATCGTTCTTTAACGTCCTGAATAATAAACTTGAGTAAATTTATACTTTCTTAAGAACCCTTTTCAAGCTTATTATTCCTTTTATATCACTTATTTACATGTTATAAAAATTATTTAATCATTAAGTTAATAATTTTTGTTTTGTTGATATTTGGTTCTTAAGTCGAAAGTGGACTTCTTACAATTACATGTTGTTCGTGAGGTCAAAGGTTCTTTATATCCAGAATGAAATTACTGATTTGGATATCATATATATCATATATATCTAGAATATACATGTATTTATAATATTACATAATCATTTAGAGGTAAGAAATGAAATTCACCATTCATGGAGACGGTAAGCCGTACGTACGCATGAATGCTACTTTCATTTCTTTGTCATATTAATGGAATTAAAACTAAATGAGAGGTATGTATATTTTAATTCCAGAATTATATTAATCATTTAGATGTATCATTCATCATATATATCCATTATATACTTGTACTTATAATAGTACATTACATTTGGGGATAAGAAATGAAATGCACTATTCATGGAGACGGTAAGCCGTACGTACGCATGAACGCTGCTTCCATTTCAATTTCGTATTTTATGAAATGGAATCATAATGATATAAAGGTATATTATAATTCCAGTTTAATATCATATATAATATCATAACTCCATCCTTTATACGTCCCACATATGGTATTAACGAATCAAATCACTTTGAGGGGGCGGTAGTCCGCACTTCCTAAAATGAAGATATCGCATATACCCATAGTGGAAGCCATAAAGGTATTCAATAAATAAAAAAATTCAGAAGCATAAGGAAAACATAAACATATTATATATCATATATAAATATAGTGACATCTTAATGGCCACCTTTAAATGTGTTATATGAGTGTTTGAACAATCATCGTTTCGTGAGGCAGAAATTCGCCATCCACAAAAATAGTATGTTTTTTAACCAATAGATGTAGGTGTGTGCAAGTGTAGCTCGAATAATTCATATAACAACATCCTAGTATATGTAATATACTGGTGTTGTAACAAAATAAATGAATAAAAAGAGTTTAGGGGGTTGGAGAAGCAAAATAAAACAAAAGGACTCAAGTGAAGACATTACCTTAAAATCGGGTAACTTCCTTTGGTTTGAGCTCAAAGGCTTCCTTGGGAAGACTTATGACCAAATTGAGGCTTCTAAGAGTAAGAGAGGGATGTGGAGAGAGAAAATAGGCAGGGGTTGGCCGAGCCAAAGGCTTTGGAAGTGTCGGTAATGTGGTAGAGGTGGGGGCCTTTTATAAGAGGAGAGGAGGGGCACTCTTGGAAAGTAAAGAAAAGTTACTTTATTTTAAAATGATATTCGGATTTAAGAGGTCCCACATTGATATAATTCGAGCATAACGTGATAAGGGTTTTAAATATACCCATCTAATAGGTTTTGGACATGTGTAGGTCATATATTTTACATTATCTTTTCATTTTATTTAAATCCATTATTAATGAGGTAATCGCTGCATCATCATGATGTCATAAATAATTTAATATATTTAATGTCTAAAAATTATAAAAAAATATCATGATGTAGGAAATATTTTTATATTTCAAATGAATATTTATAGTCAAAAATATGACTTGTATAACCCCATGTAAAAATTGTTTTAGTAAAACATTTCATGTTTGTGTCATTTTCATTTTAACATTAAATAAAAAGGTATTAATGTCATTTTCCAACTAAAGTGGCTCCATGGGGTCCCCAAGTTGACCCATGGATTGTCTTGGTCGGCCATGACACATCCAATGAGGTTAGGACATGTGTCAAGCTCATCTCATTTTATTAAAACATTATTTTTACCTTAAACTACACTAATTACCTCTAATCGCGATTAAGAACTTAAAAGTTACTATTCACCAAAAAATTATTTTAATCTCATTGAACCAAATTTTACTTCTTAATGAAAACCATTTATGTTGTATTTTTGAAAATAAAATCATAGAAGTGACAAAGTTTCATTTAAATGAAAAATTAGTTTCTTTAACTACCACTTAGTGGTTTCACTATTCATCAAAAATTGAAGTTTTTCAGAAAAATACCAAAACTTCACCCTAAACTATATTTGATATTCTGAATTCAAAAATGATATCTATTTTATAAAATTCAAATCATATAAGTCACATCAATTAATTTAATAATTAATTCCCGCTGTCATGACAAATAGCGTGTTTTTATGAAACAATAAGTATCAAAAGATTGCCACTAGTTTAAGTCCGATTTCAAAGTGAAATTAATTTCAACGACCACTATTGGATTTAATGGTAAAAATATATTCTAATTTCACTTTCAAACCAATTCAAAAGATAATCTAATCATATAAATAAATTATATTAAAAAAAGGTTTTGAATTAAAATACAACATTTTACACTATTCATTAAAAAATGAACTTTATCGGAAAAATACCAAAAAAGTTACACAATGTAAATTTTTATGTCCCAATTATAAAGAAGAGTTTTATTTGGTCCAATAGAATGTATAAGAGTGAACAAAACTATATTTAATGACGGTTCACCATCAAAAGGCGATAAGTGAACCTTTAGTGAAAATTAGGGCATATATGCCTAAAATTGAATTCTTTTCGTATTTTAAGCCTTTATCTTTTATTGGATAAATGTAAAAAAATTTAAAAACATATATAATCATATTTTAGTTATTTATATCCATTCCTGCCAATAAAATGACTATGCATTAACTACCATTTAAAATAATATTATTTTATTACTAGTGTGCAACGTAAGATTTCAATGAAACTATTTGTTTCATATCGGGTATGCTATCAAACATAGCAACCCCTTTAAAGTAAAATTAATATTTAATTGTCAAATATTAATAAATATGAAAATTCTTTATTCTTTATTTACCTGGGATGTTATAGTATATGATTCTTGTATAATTTAATAACAATTATTTCACCATTATATTGGAGGTTAACCTACCCTCAACAAAGGAAAAGTACAAGGTAAGGGTTTATTTTACAATCTCTTCATTATCTGAGGTTGTTTATACGTAACAATCTACTGGGATCTCTTTATCATCCACATCCATGTTTCTTAAAAATGTATTTCAAAACATTTTTACTATTTACAAGAATATGGGTTAAAGTCATTTATACCCTTGTTTGAATTTTTATAAGAGGTTTATAAAGGAATATTTTTGTCGTTTTCCAAACAAGGTGCTTTTTATCCTTTTCGACAGAATTAAGGTAAGAATGTTTTGTTTAACTATACAGCGGGTGCAGCTATTTTTTTGTAGTTGGGGTTTGGCTTAGTGGTAAGCACACCATAATACTACATGAAAAATGGGGGTTCAAAACCCATTGGGCGCAGGTTACTGTAGCAGTACTGTAGTGGGTACTCTAGTAGCGGCGGTACTGTTTAACGGTGGGTACTGTAGCGGCGGCAGTGCACTGTAGCGGCGGTGGTACTGTATCAGCCGGGTTACTATTCATAGAATAGGAATTTGGGCAAAAATTTGGGCATATGGGCTATGTAATGGGCTACTAGCCCACTGGGCCTTCGGGCTATGTAATGGGTCTCCCTCTACCCAGTTAAAAGTGGTCTTTTCTTTGCTTTATTAATAAAAATGAGTCTTCGGCCCCAACCTTTTAAAAAAAAGATTATAATAATATTTTCAAAAAAAAATGTTTTATTTTATAAATATATGACTCTTAAATGATTTCAAAATAGAAAGAGATATTTCTCTAAAAAGAGTTTTGATTTCATCTATTTCAACATCCTTTGATGGATTTTACGCTTATTTGATGTTGATTTATTATGATACAAAACTTCTATATTGTATTGAAGGTTTTGTGATATGTTTGACTGTGGATGTGTTATTTTTATACCATTAATGGTTTATCGATGAAGTATTTACATTTCGTATGCTAGTTTTAATACGAATGTTTATGTTATGTTTAAACATTTTCATATGGGAATGAATTGGACTTAATATGTGACGGGTGGATCCCGCTATAGCTCCTCGATGCATCGATAGGTCTCATGAGACAAACTAGTGTCTTGGCACAAGGCCTTGGAAATATCTTATTTGTAGTCTTGGCACGAGGCCTTGGCTATGTGGTTATGATAGTCTGGAATTATGCATTCAATCATTACAAAAGTGGTTATTGATATTGCATGTGATTATTCGATTAGTAGAATATCCATGTGAATAAGTAAATGGCATTATTTCATTTTATTTTTTGCCATACTATGTTGAAGTTCAAGTTTAAAAGGATTTTGTTTTAGTTATACATTTTCTTAAATGTTTATTCTTATTTATGAATGTTTCCACTATATTGTTATTCTTACTGGGAATTTGATCTCACCCCTTTTCTATGTTTTATTTTTCCCAGGATGTGAAGAAGTAAATTATGCATAACCTGCAGGGATAGTATGAGGGGATAAGAGTGTAGACAATGGAGACTATGTTGTTGTAGTTTTCATTTTAATGATGTAATGTAAAACTTTATGAATATATCTAGTGTTTCCAAGGCTAATAAACTAATTGGTATTTCGAGATTTGATATTTCTTGTGATCATGCCAATGTTATATAATAAGGCACCGACTCTAGGTAACTAGGGTCGGGGCGTTATGGTTGGTATCAGAGGAAGTTTAGTACAAACCTTGGAAGCTAGATTTAGATAAACTCTGATTACAGCACATAGATCTAAGATGAAATTTGAGGATTAGTGTAGAAGAACTTCCTAGAATTTTGGTATTGTAGAGATTTTGTGAGTTTTTTGAGCAATAAATCCCTGTCTGGATACGAGAAGGTAGAGGCGGCTCTGGCACATATGTACCTAGGGGTAAAACCTGAAAACACTGATTTGAGCTAGACTCGAACGGGAACTGGTGCATGACAACGGGCCTTGCTGTAGTCTTGGTTACGACACTCCTGGGGGATATGCTTAGGATAACTCTCATTTTCTTTACAAATCATTATGAAGGGTTTATGAGTATATACTTCCTCAAAGAAAACATTTTTATGATTATGGATTATATCCATAAATAGTTCAATTTATTTTAAGTGTTTTATAAGTATGGAATTATGTATTATGATTCATAAAATGATCTAGTTTATGCCATTGTTTATAAATGGCTCCTAGTGGAAGAAATGGAAACCGTATCAATGCACACACTCCATGTAGGGATTTCCCTCCTGCTCAAGATAATTATTGTGGATCTTGTGATGAAACTGGTGCCGATTAGCTAATCAACATACTGGGACAACTCACTCAGGTTATGAATAATAACCTTACCATATGGAGCACCCTGATCCAAAGCATGGATGATCAATGTTAGATTGCTTTATGAGGAAACAACCACCAACGTTCAATGGGAGTACAAATCCCTTTGTAGCTGAGAAATGGATAAGTTCCCTAGATAAAATATTTCAGGCTTTGGGAAGTAGTGAAAGGGAAAAATTTATCATGGCAGTTTACCGCCTCACTGGAGATGCTGATCAATGGTGTTTATTGATTCAAAACATGAATGAAGATTATGAAGTATCAAATATGGAATGGAGGTAGTTCAAAGATCTATTTTTAGAAAAATACTTTCCTCATGACCATCGAGCAGATATGGAAAGACAATTTCTGAGTCTGAGACAAAAGGAGGATGAGAATGTCGCAAATTATGAGGCTAACTTTACAAGGTTAGCAAGGTATGATGGAGATTATATACGTAACCCAAGAAGTAAGATTGATCGTTTCTTTTATGGGTTAAAACCATTTCTCCATCGAGCATTAGTCTCACAATCCTTCTCGTCGTATGAAGACATTGTCTCATGTGCTATCAAGACAGAGAAAGAATTCTCTAAGTCATATGACTTTAAAGTAAAGAAAGAGAAGAAGAGATCTGCTGATCAATCTTAGAATGGAAGTAAAGGGAAGAAGGGAAAAGTTGAATATCCATCCTGCAGTAAATGTGGGAAGAAACACCCCGGTACTTGCTTAAAAGGAATGGGAGTCTGTTACAAGTGTGGTGAAAAAGGCCACCAAGATCGTGATTGAAAGGGGAAGAAGGAAGCTACCGATGTCTAATTATACAATTTCAGGGAGATGGGACATTATGCAAATGAATGTCCTAAGCGTTAGGGGAACTTACCTCAGGAAAGGCCAAGGGATGAAGGCCAAGCTTATGCTATCACTACTGCTGAGGTAGAATCTCCAAAAGACGTGGTGACCGGTAATTTATTGGTTTCCTCAAGTTTAGAAAATGCATTTTTTGATTCTGGATCATCGCATTGTTTCATATCTTCCCAGTTTGCTAAGAAAATTAGATATTTACAATTTGATTTAACAAGGGAGTTGTCAGTTAAAACTCCTAAGGTAAGTATCATTGCAACAATGTTTTGGGAATTAGTCCCCATTAGAGCACAAAAATGTTCTTAATCCACTGATCTCATCGTCATACCTATGATTGAGTTTGATATAATCCTCGGTATGGATTTTATTTTAGACCATGATATGAAGATTTATTGTAAGAAGAAGGAGGTTACAATTTTTGATGATGATGATAAGGAACACCTTATCTTTATAGCAGAATCATCACCACCAAATTCTTATCTAGATCTACCCCCAGTAGGTCAACTAAATTAAATTATTGGGGAGGAAGAGGATGAAATTACAGTGGGTGAGGAAAGGAATGTTCAAATAGAGGATGTACCTATTGTGAAAGAATATGTAGATCTGTTTCTAGAGGATTTACCTGGACATCCTCCAGAACGAGAAGTTGAGTTTTCCATTGATTTAATTCCTAGATCAAGGCCTATATCGAAGACCCCTTATATAATGTCCACTATAGAATTAGTTGAACTAAAGAAACAACTAGAGGAATTGAGTAATAAGGGATTTATTCTCCCTAGTGTTTCTCCATGGGGATCCCCTATTTTTTTGTTAAAAAGAAAGATGGATCTATGAGGTTATGTATCGACTACAGGGAGATCAATGATATAACAACAAAGAACAAGTATCCCCTACCCCGCATTGATGATTTATCTGACCAACTGCATAGAGCTTAATAATTTTCAAAGATTGACCTTCGATCTGGATACCATCAGTTGTGTGTGAAGAAGGAAGACATTCCAAAGATAGAATTTCGAACCAGGTACGGGCATTACGAGTTTACAGTAATGACTTTTGGATTGACTAATGCACCCTCTGTATTCATGGATATGATGAATAGAGTTTTCAAGGAATATCTCGATGAATTTGTGGTGGTATTTATTGATGATATATTGGTATACTCCAAAACCTATGAAGATCATGAAAATCACTTTCGCATTATCCTGATGACTCTGAGAAGACATGAAATATATGGGAAGTTTGGTAAGTGTGAATTCTGGATTCAGGAGATTTCTTTTCTTGGCCATATTGTCTCTAAAGATGGAATCTCTATTGATCCTTCTAAGACCAAGGCAATCCAAGAATGGCCAGCACCTACGAGTATAACTGAGGTGCGCAGTTTTGTTGGTTTGGCAGGTTATTATCGACGTTTCGTTCATAATTTTTCCCGATTGGCTAACCCATTAACGAAGATCACATGTAAAGAGGTTAAATTTGTTTGGACAAAAGAGTGTGAAGAATGTTTGAAAGATCTGAAGAGAAGATTAGTCAATGCTCCTATATTGACTCTACCAATGGGGAATGATGGGTTCGTTATTTATAGTGATTCATCGAAGAAAGGACTTGGTTGTGTTCTTATGCAGAATGATAGGGTTATTTCCTATGCATCACGACAGTTGAAAATTCATGAACAAAACTATCCTACTCATGATCTCGAGTTAGCAGCTGTGATCTTTGCTTTGAAGATATGGAGGCACTACCTCTATGGTGTAAAATGTGAGATTTATACTGATCACAAGAGTTTGACGTATATTTTCTCACAAAAAGAACTCAATATGAGGCAAAGGATATGCTTGAATTACTCAAGGATTATGATTGTACAATACACTACCACCCGGGGAAAGCAAACAAGGTGGCAGATGCTTTGAGCAGAAAAGATCATGGAGTTTTGAACAATATGAGAATTGAAAGGGATACAATCTTCATGGATCTAGTAAAGATGGACATGGGAATAACCAGGGAAGGTGAAACATCAATTCCTTTTCAAATGGTTGCCAAACCATCTTTACTAGAAAGGATTAAGAGTTCTCAGACCGATGATGAAAAATTTAAAAAGAAGATTAAAGCTGTGAATGATGGGAGATTGAGAGACTTTGTGTATAAAGAAGGAATTTTGAAATCCGGGAAGAGGATTTGTGTTCCTGATATACCTGATCTAAAAAGGGAATTGCTGGATGATGCTCATAGTTCCAACTTCTATATACACCATGGGAGCACCAAAATGTATAGAGATTTGAAGGAACATTTTTGGTTGGACAACATGAAGAGGGAGATTGCCGATTTTTTGTCAAGATGTATGGTTTTTCAACAAGTGAAAGCTGGAAGGAAACAGCTTAGTGGAGTATTGCAACCTCTTCCCATACCTGAGTGGAAATGGGATAATATCATGATGGACTTTATCATGGGGCTACCAAAGACTCCTAGAAGGAACGATGAAATATGGGTCATTGTTGATCGTCTTACCAAGTCAGCACATTTTCTTGCTATAAGGGAAGATTTACCACTTGAACGACTAGAAAGACTATATATTAATGAAGTTGTGAGACTTCATGGAGTACCCCTATTGATTGTTTCTGATCGTGATCCCCATTTTACTTCAAGATTCTCGAAAAGTTTTCAGAAAGCATTGAATACTGAACTTCAATTGAGGACTGCCTACCACCCTCAAATAGATGGACAATCAGAATGAACTATTCAAACCTTAGAAGACATGTTGAGATCCTACTCACTTGACTTTCAGGGTATGTGGGATCAATATTTACCTCATGTAGAATTTTCCTATAACAATAGCTTCCATTCAAGTAATCATATGGCACCATATGAAGCGTTATACGGAAAGAGATGCCGCACACCAACCTGTTGGGATGACATTGGTGAAAGAAAAGTTGTAGGCCCAGAACTGGTGGAGGAAACGATGGAAAAGGTGAAGGTAATCCAAAACCATATCAAAGCAGCTCGAAGTAGGCAAAAGAGCTATTTTGATAATCGAAGGAAGGATTTGGGATTTCAAGTCAGTGATCATGTTTTCCTGAAAGTATCTCCATGGAAGGGAGTCATACGTTTTGTTAAGAAAGGTAAATTGAGTCCCAGGTACATCAGACCTTTCGAAATTCTAGAACGAATTGGGGCTGTAGCTTACCGATTGGCAATGCCTCCAAGTCTCTCCAAAGTTCACGATGTGTTCCACGTATCTTTGTTGAGGAAATACATGCCTAAACCAACGCATGTACTCACCTATGAAGAATTAGAACTGGAACCTGATCTATCTTATTGTGAAGATCCCGTCAAGATTCTTGATACGAGAGAACAAGTACTGAGAAACTGGATGACTCGTCTGGTAAAAGTATTGTGGAGAAACCATAAGATGGAAGAGGCAATGTGGGAACCCAAGGAACATATGATGAAAAACCACTTGAGTCTTTTCATGCGGTAGTATTCTAGAAATTTCGAGGACGAAATTATTTGAAGGAGGGGAGAATGTAAGACCCCAAGCTTCTACGGTATGCTTCTCTTTGAATAATTCAATAGCGTGTGTTGTACGCAACATCGAGTTCTAACACACCACAACCAATCAAACTAGCCGTTATGAATAGTAATACCCACTTTTTGAAATTTATAAATTTTATTTTTCAAAATGGACTTCATTTTTGGATTCAGAATATCGAAATTAGCCTAGGGTTAATTTTTTGTTTTTTTCTGAAAAACATCATTTTTTGATGAATACTGAAACCACTAAGTGGTAGTTAAAAAACTGAATTTTTCATAAAACTAAATTTTACCACTTCTGTGAGTGGAATTTTGAAAATTCGAGAGACACTGTTAATATCAAGGACTAAAATTTGGTTCATTGAGATGAAAATAATTTATGGTGAATAATAACTTTTTACTTTTATTTACCACGGTTAAAAGTAAATAGAGTAATTAAGGGTAAACATGATATTAATATTACCCTAACACATGTCCTAATTCTATTGGATAAGCTTAATTCGAATAAAAAAACCTTAGGAATAAAATATTATCATTTAGGTCCACTTGGATTAGATTAGGACATTTATTGTTATTTAATTCAAAGAAGAGTTAAAAGAGTTAAAATCAAGGTTTATTTACTAAAATATTTTTAATATAGTGGTACACATAAGATAAATTCGATTATAAATATTAATTAAAAAGCTAAAAGTATTTCCTACATAATGATATTTTATTTATAATTTTTAGGCATTAAATAATTTAATTTATTTATGACCCAATGATGATGCAGTAATTACTATAGTAGTGAAAAATTAAAATAATTGATATTATAAATACCCAAATAAATTTAATTTGAGACTTTTTATGAATTACAATAATATTCTTGGTTAATAGGACATGTTGGGAATTATTTAACTAACTTTATTATAAGTAATCATTCTGTTTTGATTTTCACAAAAATCAATTTTCCAAATAGTGTCAAAATTGACATAAAAGTGTTTTTAAAAAAAATATTATATTATTAATTGATATTAAATTACTAAAAATCTAAGGTTCATCCAAGAGACTTATATCATGATATTTCTATCATTAATGGACCACTTGGGGTCACTTGGAGGTATATAGTATGTTTATTAACAATATAATATAAAAATACAATGTGACATGGTAAGTGTCGAACTAATTAACTAAGAGTTACAACTAAACGATAAGGTTAATATAATGACCCCAAACCTCTCTAAATTATATTGGTTGAGTGTTTTTCGACCCATCCCTATCTTAAACTCTAAATAATCCACTTTTGAGCCCTTATAAACCGAATATGAATTTATTATAAAATAATATTTCTAGCTTTTCCAAAGGTGCCCCTCACCCCTCTTATAAAAGGGAACTCCCCCTTATCATTAATTCACACCTTCAAAGCCATTTTTATCGGCCAAAATCTGACCAAATACTCTCTCAACTTCACTAACTTCATCCTAGAGGCCTTACTTTAGTCATAAATCCAACCTAAGGAGCCCTTTTGATCAAATCAAAAGGTAGAACCCGAAGAAGTGGTAATGATTTCACCACCCTTTTTCATGTTCCTTTATTCTTCCACTTCTTCTTTCTTTGTTATTACCATTATAAAATAATAACTCCAGTATCTTATATATACTGTGATGTTATTATAAATATGGTACAACCATATTCAGTATTCTATCCATCATTTGAATAACATGTCACCATACGTGCGTACGTACGACTTACCGTCTCCACATTGTGGTGTAATTGTTATTCAATAAATTATTGTTTGGATGGGTATAATAATGATGTGTAATTCAAGTAAATAATAAATATAACATGATAATTATTCTTTATATATGATATACCATCCAATTAGATATTCATTTAATATCAAAAGAATGATATTGTCACTCGTGCGTACGTACGGACTACCGTCTCCACGAACGCGATGAGATTCATTCTACATCGTATCCATTCAAGACTAATTCTCATTTGATGATTTATAATAGTATCTAAGGACTTGATATCTTTCTGAATATGATCAAGATACAACCTATCCATGACAAACATGGCTTAAGTGACAAAACATATAAAAGAAAACGAGTAAGTTAACACTCAAAACGACGATAATTCTAAAATATTATTTACAAATCAATGATAAAAGATCATATATGATATCATATTAATGTATATGATTCTTGTATAATTTAATAAAAATTATTTCACCATTATACAGGAGGTTAACCTACCCTCAACCAAGGAAAAGTACATGTTAAGGGTTTATTTCGCAATCTCTTCATTATCCGAGGTTGTTTATACGTAATAATCTACTGGGATCTCTTTATCATCCACATCCATGTTTCTTAAAAATGTATCTCAAAACATTTTTACTATTTAAAAGAATATGGGTTAAATTAATTTATACCCTTTTTTTAATTTTTATAAGAGGTTTATGAAGGAATCTTTCTGTCGTTTTCCAAACAAGGTGCTTTTTAACCTTTTCGACAGAATTAAGGTAAGAATGTTTTTTTAACTTATACGGAGAGTGCGGCTATTTTCTGCCATTATAAAATCGTTGAAGCATACCTTACAGGCTTATAAGAATATTTTCAAAGAAAATGTTTTATTTTATAAATATATGACTCTTAAATGATTTCAAAATAGAAAGAGATATTTATCTAAAAAGAGTTTTGATTTCATCTATGTCAACATCCTTTGATGGATTTTATGCTTATTTGAAGTTGATTTATTATGATACAAAACTTCTATATTGTATTGAAGGTTTTTTGATATGTTTGAATGTGGATGTGTTATTTTTATACCATTCATGGTTTATGGATGAAGTATATACATTTCGTATGCTAGTTTTAAAATGAATGTTTATGTTATGTTTAAACCTTTTCATATGAGAATGCATTGGAATTAATATGTGAAGGGAGGAGCCCGCTATAGCTCCTCGATGCATCGGTAGGTCTCATGAGACAAAATAGTGTCTTGGCACAAGGCCTTGGAAAAATCTTATTTCTAGTCTTGGTACGAGGCCTTGGCTATGTGGTTGTGATAGTCGGGCATTATGCATTCCATAATTATGAAAGTGGTTATTGACATTGCATGTGATTATTCGATTTGTATAATATCCACGTGAATAAGTAAATGGAATTATTTCATTTTATTTTTTTCCATACTATTTTTATGTTCAAGTTTTAAAGGCTTTTGTTTTAGTTATACATTTCCTTAAATGTTTATTCTTATTTATGAAAGTTTCCGCTATATTGTTATCCTTATTGGGCATTTGAGCTCAGCCCTTTTCTGTGTTTTGTTTTTTCAAGGATGTGAAGAAGTAAATTATGAATGACCTGCAGGGATAGTATGAGGGGATAAGAGTGTAGAATATGGAGACTATGTTGTTGTAGTTTTCATTTTTATGATGTAATGTAAAACTTTATGAATATATCTAGTGTTTCCAAGGCTACTAAACTAATCGGTCTTTCGAGATTTGATCTTTCTTGGGGTCATGCCAATGTTATGTAATAATGCACCGACTCTAGGTAACTGGGGTCGGGGCGTTACATGTGATGAGGTTCTCCCCGTAACTTTCAATGCGTCCTTTTATTTTTTATTTTATTTATTTTATTTATTATTATTATATTTTTTCGAAATTTTTATTTAAAACAGAAAATATATAAAATAAAATAAATTGAGGATACATTTTTTTTCTTTTTATATTTCTGGGTAATGTATAACTCAAGGATCACACCATATGACACAAATGAATATAGAACTATGCTTTCATACGCATCCATACTCATAATTGAAGAAAAAGTAAACAGTGTACAATACTATCATTTTTAGAGTAAAGTATTTTTTTAAATATAAAATCTATTTATTAATCCTATTTGAAAAATAATGATGATTCAAAATGATTGGAACCATGAAATCCATGAGTTTCCTCCAATGGAGGGCTTTTTTTTAACGTTTATATCTCAACTTAGACCCCTAATAGTTTAAGTATTTTCATCATCTAAGGTTTTTTCACACAAGTCTTAATGAAATTCATGTTTTTTGGAACTTTTCAATGAATGGTTTGACTCTATGACCATTAGCTTTAAAGGTTTTACCATTGGTGGGATCTTGAATTTCTACAGCCCCATGGGGGTACACCGTATACAATATGTATGGACCTGACCCTCGGGACCTCAACATTATCGGGTGTAAATTATGTTTAGAGCTATAAAAATAATATGCTTACCTAGTACAATGTGTTTGGTTTTAAGATTTTGAGATTGGTAGGCCTGAACTACATCTTTATTTATCTTTTAATTTTCACAAGCGTCCATCCTAAGTTCTTCATGTTTATTGAGATCAAATTTCCTTTTTTTTCTGGCCAATGATAGGTCATAATTAATTTTCTTAATTTCCAAAAAATCCTTAAGTTCAATCTCCATTTGAAAATGGCATACTATTCCATACACCAATCTATATGGGGAAATTTCTAAAATGGTTTTAAATACGGTTCGATAGGCCCAAAGAGCTTCTAGGAGTTTGCTTGCCCAATATTTCTTAGATGTATTAAAACTTTTTTCAAGAATATGATTTATTTATTGAATTTCTAACTCAACATGACCATTGGTATATGGGTGGTAAGTAGTGGACACTTTGTGAGAAATTCCATACTTTTCCTTGAGTGGTGAGAATGGACGATTGCAAAAATGAGTTCCACGATCACTAATGATAGCTCTAGGAATTTCAAATCAATAGAGGATGTTTTCCTTGAGAAAAAAATAATATTTTTATGATCATTGGAATTTTTAGGAATGGAATCAACCCATTTGGAGACATAATTAATAGCTAAAAGAATGTATAGATATCCCCTAGAGTTTGGGAAGGGACCCCTAAAATCGTTTCACCAACATTAAAATATTTCAATCACTAAGATGTGAGTGATGAAATTTAAAACCTTTTTGTGATGGACCCTACTTCTTGACACCAAGGGCATCTTTGAAAAAAAATTTGTTGGTGTCCTTTGATAGGGTGGTCCAGAGGAGACCACACTAAAGAACCTTAGCAGAAGTTACCTTAGAGGAAAAGTAACCTCCACACACCACACTATGACCAAATTTAAGGATGGAATCTAGTTCAGATTATGAGGCACACATCCTATTGACTTGGTTAAGGAATAACTTATAGAGGAATGAATCATCAAAAACATAGTGTCTGACATTAAAAAGGAATTTACATCTATCTTGAGTCCTTAAGAATTTTGTAATGACTCAGTAACTAAGAATTTGGCTATGTCGGTATACCAAGGGTAGTCATTCACAATCTATATGTGTTAATTGCGGAATGAATCAGACATATAACATTGATATAATTTTAATTAAATTATATCATATACAGATGATCATCTATAACATTTTCGACACCTTTTTTCCTTGATTTTGATGTCAGATTATTGTAATAGAGGGACCCACATAATCAGTCTAGCTTTAGCATCTTGTGTTTGGAAGTGATATTTTCGTACAAAATGATCTGTGAAAAAATTGACGGGGGATCCTAAGAGGTAGGACCTAAAAATTCCTAAGGAAAACAAAAAATAAATAAACTCCTTCTCAGTGGTTGTGTAGTTAATTTGTACATCATTTAACAATTTTATTGCATAATCAATGACACATAGAGTTTTCTCATACCTTTTTCCTAAGATTTCTTCTACAGAAAAGTCACTATCATCACACATGAAATTAAAAGGAATTTTCCAATTTGTATATTGCATGATAGGTGGAGAGATAAGAGATAACATGAGTGTAGATAATTATTCCTCATAGATTTCTGTCCTTAAAAATGGAGCATCCTTCACCAAGTGAGCAAAAAGTGGTCGAGAGTTGAAATTCCTAATGAAACTTATTTAGAAACCATCATGTCCTAAGTGAGACCAAACTTTCTTGACAGTTTTGGGTGATAGAAAGTGACGAATGATTTCAACCTTGGATTTATCAACTTCAATCCCCCTACCTGAGAATATATGGCCAAAGGCTATTCCCTCTTTAATCCTGAAATGGATTTTTTCCTCGTTTAGGACCAGATTATTTTCTTCACATCTTGACAATACTCTATCCTCATTATTTATTAATACCTAAATTTTATCCCTAATCACATATAATTAATCCATGAAGACCTCTATAAAATCTCCTACCATGTCCTCGAATATTCCCATAACTCACCACTGGAAGGTTATAGGGGCATTGCATAACCCGAAGGGAATGAGTTTGGAAGAAAAAGTGCCGAATGAAATGGTGAATGTAGTATTATCTTGATCCTATAGGGAGACATCAATTTGATTGTACCCCGAGTGCCCATATAAGAAATAGTAGAAGGTGTGACCTGCAACTTTGTCAAGGACTTGGTCAATTAATGGTAAGGGTAAATGGTCCTTCTTGGTAAATGAGTTTATCATCCTATTTTCAATGAAAAATCTCCAGTCACTACTCACCCCAGCTGGAAGAATCTATCCATCCTTATAGGTTATCACTGTGATTCTATCCTTCTTTGGAACCTCTTAGATTTGGCTGACCCACTAACTCTCAACTATGTGATATATGATACTATCATTTAACAATTTCAAAAGTTCTATTCTCACTAATTCCATGAGGTTAAGATTGAGTCACTTATGAGGATGATGACATGGCCTTGAATCCGATTCCAAAACAATCCTATGAGTCTAGATAAGTGCAATAATCCCAAGAATATCAGATGGGTTCCATCCAATGAATTTATTTTGTTTCCTAAGGATGTCTAGAACAATCCTCTCATGATCTATATGTAGAAGAGAAGAAATGGTAATAGGATTTGTTCCATTTTCTCTTAGTAAGGCATACATAAGTTTATTAGGAATTTCATTCAATTCCAAATCAGGTTATTTCAAAATTTCTATAGAAGATCCGAACATTAGCTCAAAAACAAATTTTTTTGAGTTTCAGATTGGATTGATTCCCCATGTGTAGAAATTTTAGCTACTAGATTGGGTTGATCAATGTTAGGGAAAGGAATTAGGGTGTTCTCCATGAATGTGGTTTTATAAAATATTTCACTGATTTTTTGTCATAGTATTTCATCATAGGTTCAATATGAAGGTGATTCTACCCAAGGAGATAAAATTCCTTCATTTGAAAAAATAAAATTAATCTTATCCTTACTTAAAAATTCCTCAAATATTTCTTTATGTTATATGGATTCATTATCAATACATCCAATCATGTTTACTTCATGAATATCCTCATCATCCCCTAATTGTGAGCTTTCATTATAGATGTTCAAGTATAGACTCATGTTTTTAATGGTGATGGTCATGTTCCCATTTCAGACTCAGATAATATAGTTGATTGTTGTAAGGAAGGGATGGCTAAGAATGATTGTGGTTTCATTATAGTTCCCTATGTTTGGATTTTTGTCAAGGGCAATGATTTCAGAAAGGTATATGAAGTTTTCAACTTTTACCATAACATCCTTTAAAATCCCCTTTGGAACCCTAATGCTACGATCATTAAGTTGAAGTGTGACAGATGTGGGTTAGATCTCTTCTATACCTAACTGGTAGAACACAACATAGGTATGGAGATTGACATTGGCACCTAGTTCATACAAGGTTTTGAAAAATTTGTTCTCTCCCAGTTCAACATTGATGTAAGGTCATCTTGGGTCTTTCGCCTCTCGTATAAGGGTTCCTTGGATTGTTGTGCTAATTTTTTTTTCAGAAGGGCTTGATTCTTATGTGATAATTTCCTTTTAAATGTACAAAGTTCTATAAGGTATTTTGAGTATTAAGGAATGGTTTTAATAGCATAGAGGAGTAGAATTTTCAACATGACATGTGAGAATATTTCCCTTAATCTTTCACTCAATTCGGGATTGGTTTTCCCCCTCACGCGTTGAGGAAATGGTCCAGGTTGTGGGATTGTTTGATGAAGAGTTGTTTTTGTCACATTGTTATCAGTTTTTTTAGTTTTATCATTGGTTAATTTTAATTTTCATTACATTTTGAAGCTTTATATGGTTTATGAATTAGTTTTTTAGGTTTCTCAATTGATTTCCCTCTTATTAAAACTCTCACAACCTTTACTTGTTCATGATTTGTTTGTGGGAAACATGACTCCCCCTTAAATTTCAAAATGGTACTGCCTGATTTGGCATGGGTGCCTTCCCGGTTCATATGGTTTTTAGTTCATGTTTAAGGTATTATAATTATGAGTTCATTTTCCCCATTTTTTACAGAACTGTTCAAGGATTGGTAGGGGGACAGTTTGGGTAGGGTCATGTTTTGGTTGGTTTATCCAAAGA
Source organism: Viscum album (assembly GCA_963277665.1). Lineage (NCBI taxonomy): Eukaryota > Viridiplantae > Streptophyta > Magnoliopsida > Santalales > Viscaceae > Viscum > Viscum album. Next base: position 911,309,219 of record OY728164.1, on the reverse strand, counting down.
TCGTACATTAGTTGTTGGATTGGTTGTTGCATGGGTTGCTGGATGGGTTGATGGTATTGGATAGAAGGGTGTTGGTATTGGACTAGTTGTGTTTACAACATGTTATGATTTTTTAAATTTTGTAGAGGGTAGGGGTTTGGTCCTTGTGGTTGGCTATGTCTTTGGTTATCTTTCTAGTAGATGCTTGGATGGTCATTATACCTTATGTTGAATGTGTTTTGGTTTTGGGGATTTTGGAAGATTAGGGAATTGACTTCAGTAGGTGGTCCTCCTAGAAGAACATCTTTGATGGATAGAATAGTTGGTCGGTTGTCTATTTTTTGGTCATGTTTGTCATAAATTGTGTAAATAGGGTCTACAGTTTGGATTTTATGGACCTTCCTAATATCGATCTCCTCAACCATCCCAGTGAGTGCAAAAGTTTCTCCCTATGGAATTACTCCTACCTAAGTGTATTCATTATAGTATTTTTGTGGATTTTCAGTATAAGGTTATGTTCCCCATGTTTGGTTTGGTTTAGCGAGGCTTTCTAGATACTCGTAATCACCATTTGGGGATTTGTTTTTAAATGTCCCATTGCACATCATGTCAATGAATTGTTTATTTCTCAAGCCAAACCCTTCATAGAAAATTCTAACTTGTTAAGGAATAGAAAAACCATGCTGTGGAACCATGTTTAGGGGGTCTTTTAACATATTCCATGTCTCGTAAAATGACTCCCTTTTTTTTAAAATGTTTTGGATTCTCTTTTTAAGCGAAATTGTTTTGTGATGGGGGAAGTATTTTTTGTAGAATTCTCTTTTCAATTGGACCAAGGAGTGGATTGATGTAGGTATTAGATTTTTTAACCAATTATTTTCTCAATTATTAAGTGATAAAGGAAGGATAAACATCTTAGTTGACTCATGTTGATGTGGTGGGCACATGGTTTCAACAATGTCGTTGAAATCTTTGACATGAAGGTATGCCATTTATGAATCTATCCCATAGAAGGTTTGAAGGTGGTTTAGTACATGAGTTTTGAAGACATAATGGGATTTTACTAGGGTATCATGCTTACTAAAAGATGGTTCATTGGTCTAGGTAGGTGTGAGGTAGTCATTCATGGTTTGATCGACTACATTCTCCAAGTTTGGGGCTGCCTCATTTCGATTTTAATTTTGGTTCCCACCTGGGTTTACTAGTTGGTTTATTTGAAGACTATCAATTTAAATGGGATCAATTTTTTAATCTATAGTATTAGAAAGATTGGGATCTAATGGAAATAGTCACCTTGGGGTACTTGACACCCCAACCCGAGGACTATCCACCCTGACTAGACAGTTTGATTGGTCACTGGTGTAGGCGGACATGCACCAAAAGAAAAATAAATGAGAAATGGAAAAGATAAGATAATTTGGGTGAGAATATAAGAAATGGGATTGAATAGAAAGGGTGTTGAGATGACTTACTTGGGTCCCTGAAAATTGCGCAGAAATTTGGTCTCGCCCAAATTTACCCAAAATTTTAGGTTTAAGCAGTCACTTGAAGTTTATCTTGGGTTGTCAAATCCTTAGAGACCTAAAAAGAAACCTATAGACACGTACATTCTATGGAATGTTTTTGGATATTATGTTTACAATGTTGGGTTGATTTAAATAGGATTATGTGAACACTAAAATACTTAAGTTAATTCAATTTAAAAGGATTAGTTGATACTAGGTTATCACTTGGGGTGGATTGGATTTATTCCTTTTTCAACTATTTCAATTTCTTATATTTGATATGAGTTCATTTAAGAAGGTAAAAAAAGCATCACTTACTGGTTAAATTCCTACAAACACTAATAATCATAACCTATACACTTGGAGGATCAATATTTGTACCATTTCAAGGTAATGGATCGTATTAGCATTTAAAGTGTGCAACCTTAAAATTCAAAAAGGCGGATGAAGTTTTAAAATCGAAAAATGAAATTCTCAGTTAAAAGAATTGATTATAAATTAATAGAGTGATAAATAAAATCCAATTGAGACAATTTATAATCCCTTGTATTAACCCATAAGTGGGTTATCCCTCCATTGATACTATGGTTTCAAAAGAAGTAGGAAGTATACTCAAGAGGGAGGAAACAGAGAAGTTAAAAATGACAATGAAACAACGATCACTCCATTGTTGGGTGATAATTTTACAAGGTACGGTGTGAATAAATTCACACCTTGAGACAAAGGTATCAACATGATATTAATAATAATAGAATAAGAGTATAATAATAACTTTTATTAATAATCTATGATGAGTTATTAAAACTTACATGTGAAAGAGAAACATGAGACAACAAAATTGTAGCATAACATTACAATGAATGAAAGCACAAAATATGTTCAACAACTCCAACAACACTACCATAAATAGGAATTTTAGAAGCCTTGGGTCATGCCTCTAATATTAAAAGTCATACCACTTGAGTATGTTAGGCTTAGAGTGGTGGAATTCTTGTGAAACTTATACTTTTCCACTCTTGTCTTGAAGTGGAATCCAGCTTGCATCCACCGAACTGAGGCATCAAAATGACCTTATAGATGGATAGATTAGAGTAGGACTTATAAGAAGAAAATGTATCCCCATATTTCTCCTAATTTCATGTAAAATTTCATCCCAATGGGTAGTTTTTGGGATATATGATTACATTTCTGGGATTTTTTTTTCTGGGCTGCAGAATCTGACTCAAAATTGTATCTCCAACTAGGGATGCCTAAAACTCCATTAAAACATAAGAATTAGATTCTGTAAATATTGGATTAAATTTTCACCATGATTTCAAATATATAAAGTTAAACTTTGAGGATCATTGAGTTTGTATCATAGCCTCTGCAGTCTCTTAATTGGGTTATTACCCAGTTTTCTTTTCCCAGAATGTGTTGGCATGAAAGGCCATTTTGGTGGTCTTCAAATGTAAATCTTCAAGTACACCAAAAGCATGAATTTTTCCTTACATTATGATATACCTGAAAATATAATATAAAAATAAAATCATGACCATTTTATATTTTAGGATGTGTTCAAATATGTACCAAGTAATAGTGCACTTTTACAATGAATTACAACCATAATGGGAAATAATGATCAAACTGTAAAATAAAATAATATGGTGTTTATGAATAATTAATATCATGAATATAATAAATATTAAAAATTAATATTATCCTACTTTAGTGGCTAATATATATCCCCTTTCTCATTAAATTATGTTTTAAATTAATGTTGATAACCAGAAATTAAATTTGAGTTTATTTTATCAAAAAAAGGGACATTTCCTTTGGAATACCTTTAGGAAATGTACTCCCATTACTTAACTTGTTATAATATGTTAAAAATGGATGATATATGAATGATTTATTATTGTATTTTTGGTTCTCAAATTTTTTAAGGAAATATTTTCTAAATTTCTCTAATGGTGGTTTAATTGAAACTAGTTTTGTGCACATGAGGCATTATTTAGAACGTTTTGAAGGGTATTTTTGTTCTTAATGGGTTTTCAAAAATTATTTTGAAAGATAATTTCATTTTTAATAATATACATTTGATTTATAAAACATGTATTTATGTATTTTCCATTTGTTTTTGTGATGTTATGAATTTGTAATTATTATTGGGATGCAGGTATGGTGTTTCATAGGTTATGAGGATTCTTTATTATTTGGACATTTGAAAACATGGGTGTGTGTTTCAGTAACCCTGATAGGTGCTACACTAGTTAATATTAATGCACTAACTAGTTCCTTTAGTTGATATTATTACACTATCTAAGAGATTATAGCCATGTACCACCTGGATAGCTATTGGAATGGTTTCTTTTCTATTCTTCACATAAGCCAACTAGTGTTTGAGAAGTGAGTTCTAGTTATTGATTAACCTTTAGTTTAAATCCTATTTCACAAATTTAATTATTTTAATGTGGTGCCCTAAAACTATATCTCACTACATCATCGTATATTGTGATGTTTATTATTACAAATTTCTTATCTATTCATTTTATATTCTTATTTATGATATTATTAAAGTATATATAATTTATCTATATAACAAAAAAAATTCGATGGATTTTTAAAAATGTTATTACACCTTGTTTTATGAAACAATATTTTATTTCCAAAATTAAATGTTTTTAAAGGAGAAATAATGGTTTTCATTATGAATGATATTATATAGATTGATCATAGTGTCTGACTAAGTCTTGTGTCACACTTTTCATATTGAATTGGTTGTTTGTATAATTCATTATGCATGATGAAGGTAAAGAGAAAAGAGCCTTTTAAAATGGAGTAACATCATTAGTAATTCAACATCATCCATAATATAATGGTTTGTTGTGAATGTTGGTAATCATGAGTTGGATCATTGAGTGTTTTTGTGATCACCTTGTAGTTGTTTACTATTTGGGATGATTATGTGCAGAAAACACTAGATTTGAAATTATTTTTGTAATTTCATTTATATATAATATTTGATAGATAACATTACTATTATTTTATAAAGTGATAGTTATTTATGGATAGTTTTGTTTTTTCGTCATGTTATATTCTATTATGATGTTTTTTATGAATTGCATATTTATGGTCACATACATCTAATATATGGATGGGTCATACAGAGATTTGGGGTGGATTTTTTGATATAATAATGTTACTTTTTATATGTATATAATTCCCAATAATTTTATTTTAACACACTAGTTCTTGTCACTAGAACACGTGGATCGAGAATACTCTAGATTTTTTTTGGAAATCTGGGTCGACTAATTTTTTAGGTAAACCCATGAGATTTCATTAATAAAATTATATCATAAACCTCCAATTATTGGGGGAATGAAGGTAGTATATATATGAGAACATCATAGATCAAGAGGTAAGTGAAGTAATGTTCTTACCTTACTCTTCATCATACTGAACCATGAGTTAGAATGAGTGGTTATGAATTGAGACATTAATTTTATATTTTATATGAGGTGATTTGTTTTTATTTAATACTATTATGAGTTTTGATGGATTTTCATGAGTTATTACTAGAAATATCATTTATTATTTTAGATAAGTGAATAAATGTAGAGGATAATTGTATAGGAACTAGATTTAGAAAATCATGTGACAACCATATGATGATGTTTGAACACCTTCATAATGGTTCTCAAATGGATAGTGAATGGTATTCTATAGAATGTGGAAATTATTTTTTCATTGAGGAAATTATTATTTCTTTGCCCTTCAGAAATTTAAAGTATTTTTATCCTAGAATATAATTGATTATAATTGTTTTTGTGAACATTTAGGTCTCATTCATTATTAATTATATTGAGCTGTATTCTGAAGGTGTTTATGGATGGATGTTTTATAGACCTTGCCACCAAGAAACAATCCTATGATTCATATATAGGTTGATGTAGAGTATAGACATTTTGATAACCATCATATACACCCAACTATCATCAAGATTATTATGAATGAAATTTAATATTTGGTTCAGTATAGTATCCAATATAAATCCCATATGGTGGATTGTGCATAGGAATTCATTGGAAAAAACTCATGGGTTTTACATGATGAGTGGGAACCTCAAATGAAAAAAATAATGGATGAAGAATATTGATTTAAAATTATGTTATATAATGTATCTTGTAACATATTAGGGTAAATTTCCCATATATATATCGGGGGACCAAGTTGTATGTTGTTGGAATCTATTTTATAGGCCAAGCTACAAGAGGACCTCACCAATGATGTGTTTTAAAAGTTTTTTAATATATAAGTCTACCTATAGAAATTAAGGGTGGATAATTATAGAAATTTCATGAATATTAATTAGTGTAATAATTTGGTTATGGAATATTATATTGAATATTCATAGATTTTGTGACACCAATGGATTTAAAAAGAACACTATGATTGATAGTGTACAAGATATACAACCCCTTGATTAAATGAACATTGAAATATTATTATGTGACCTTTATAATCTAGATTTTAGATTGGTATAAATGAATATGATTAAAAAAATAATTAAATTTAAACTTTTACTATTCATTTAACTATATTAATTAATTCTTTGTGAATTAGAAATGGGTTTTTTTTAAAGTCAATGTATTGTTCAAAAAACATGTTTTCTTAAAAAATGGTTTTCTTTATTTTATAGTGAATAAAACAATTAATTTCATGAACATTAAAAAAATTTGTTTTATAAAAAAATATATTTTTTAAATCATCATATTAATATTAGATTAAGATTTATTTGATATATTTTTTGAGAAGGGTGATTTTTCCAATGAATAATAAAAAGTACAGAATTTTATAAAAATGTCCTTTAATTTGTATTAAAATGTATATTTAAGATATAAATATTATCTCAATTTTTCTTAAGTAATATTTAGTTATATATAATATAATTAATTACTTTTTAATTATCCTTATACCTTGTTTTGGAGTTTATAAATTTTTGGGATTTTTTTCCAAGAATTACGTTTTTATTGCGTTTTATGTGATTAAATTTAATTTTATGTCATCCATTTATATAAGATAAATCTAAAAAAACGGATGGGATATTTTAAATTAGAGGGTTCATGCTTTGAAAATAGTTCTCTTTTATTTTTTATCATTAGGAACAGTAAGTACAAAAATTTTATTACCACACTAAATGGAAAATAATTTCATTTTAGATAAAAAAATGATAAGAAACATAAAATGAGAAAAAATCATAACAAAATCATATTTTATGAGTGTATATGAATGGTAAAAATGTCATGTTGAATTTTTTTAACCTTTTGGGTCCACTTTTATAACAATATGACCTTTGATGTATTTTATTTAATGAAATTTCAAACCTATCATACTCTTGTTTTAAATAAGTGGAATATTTTTAATAGGGTGTTATCTAGAGGATATGTTCATATATAAATAGTATTTTTAAATCTAATTTATTTATATTTATCATATAAATTTATTTATTTTTGTGAAGAAATAGTTTTCTTAAATTCTTTCACAACTCAAATTTAGTAATTTTTCAATTAATGGAATAATATAATAATTGATATTGATAATATTAAAATTTGAATTATTTGATATATTTAATGTGATAAATGAATTATTGAGATGAAACAAAAAATTTTAGTATATAATAATAAAGTTAGTTCGAATTTTATTTTTTTATTGACTTTTTTTCCAATGTAATGAATAGTATCAAAATTAAAAATAATGATATTTATGAGATTGATATTTTATTAAATTATTTAAAAATAATAAATAAAATAAATAAAAATAAATAGGGTAAGATATAGTATAAAATATCATCCTATATGAATTTATAGTCTATTTCAAAAGATATGTATCAAGAAGAGTCAAATTTATATTTTTATATTTTGAATAATTCAAAAAGTTCCCCTCACCTTAATTATACAAGGAACACCTTCTTTCACTTATATACCAAAAATTGATCAATATAGATCAACAAAACCCAAACCATATATATCCTAGACATACATATACACATTACAGTGGTTCTGGGTTTCACAAAATACAAACCCTATATCACCTTAAAAATGATCTTAAAAAAGTCCATTGAAAAAATAATCAACTTTACCACCTGATTAATGTTTATTTATTCTTCTACTTCCTCTTCATGTATTATTTCCATACTAAATTAATAACTAAATGTTCATATATATATATATATATATATAATTATATTTTAATATGAATAATATAAAACAATATTTCAACTTTTATCCATCCTATAACTAATGAAAGCCCCACACCTACATATGTACGACTTACCATCTTAACACAATGGAGTAATTTTATGTTCATCACCACTATAATTGGATAGTTTTAATTTTGTAGATAATTAATATATATGATACTTACGACACTATATTTATTCATAAAAATTAATATATCGCCCATTTCCCAACCCATTAATAATTATGGGAATGATACCATCACTCATGCGTATGTACGACCTACCGTCTAAACGAAAGGATGTGATGCATATTCCATGTCCCAAATTCAATAATGGTTATAAAAATTCATTAAATATTTACATATAAAAATAATATAATTAGTAAAGTTATTAAAATGATTAATCTATATGCCATATACACGGACCAATGCTTACCTGACAAAACATGCATGGGAAAATAAAGTAGTTAACACCTGAATGAATGGTAATAATGAAATATTGTAAATGAAAAGACGATAAGAAGTTATATATGGATTATATATGATATGATAAATAATAATATGATTATTTTATCAATTAATTAAATTCATTAAATAATTACACAAGAGGCTAAAGAACATTCAACTAAAGGAAAGCGCTAGGTAAGGGGTTATTTGTCTCACTTATATATATGGGGGAATTCATCCATATTCCTAGTTAATTTATTTTGTGTGGTGTATATACTACAAATAAAAATATTTTATCGTGAACATAATTTTATTCATGGTATCTAATGTTCCTTTTCACGTTATTCTTTCATGGTTCATAAGATATTAATCTTACTAAATAAGTGGTGGTTTATTTCACTATATATTCCTTATCTAGATTCATTTATGATTAAGACCCCATCGTAAAATATTGTAATTCCATATCCATGTTTTGTATAAGTTTTTCAAATTTTTTTTACAGTTATAATATAAATTTGTAATGTTATTTTTAACTATGTATAACTTTTTAAAAATGTTTTGAAATAAATATTTTTTTATTTCCCAAACAAGGTACATTGTGACTTTTTAGAAAATACATGGCATAAATTTTTATATAAATTATATAGAATTTGTTTAATTTAACATAAAAATTACTAATTAATTAATTAATTATTAATTTAAAGGATTATAATGTTATTTTCAGAGATAATATTTGCTACATATTTTCATAGTTATTTTTTAAAAGTTAATTTCAAATGGAAAAGATATTTTTATAAAAAATGATTTTAAGATCTTTTTATGGAACATTTATTAATAAATGACAAGAACACTTTATTTAACTTATTTAACATTGGTTATATGTTTTAATTATCCCATATATTGATCCATTCACTTAATTTATATCATTGGATATTTTATTTCTATTAAATATCTATATTCATATATCGTTTATATGATTATTCCATAAGTATTATACCATTTATACTTATCATGTTACATTCTGAACATATTTGATTGACTGTGGAATTATTAATAAATATGTATTCATTGATAAAAATGGATATTTGTTGATAATTCATATCTATTAATGAGTTAAATTGTTCTTTTGATAGCTAAGAAATTATTTTTACATACAGTGATGGGTGGGGCCTAGAATTACATATCCCATTGATGCATTAGAACATCTCAGGAGACAAATAAGTTTTCCAATTTAAATTGTTTTGTACATGTAGTCTTAATCCATCTTGTGAAAGGTAATAATGGTGGAGGTATCATATTAATGATAATATTACCTCAAATAATCAAGTATTTTCTTTATTAAGAATTAAGTTTGTATTATCCATGATATTTTTATAAAGATATTATTTGTGGATACATTTTCATGAAGAATATATTATTTAAATGCAATGTGTGTTAATTTATTTAACTTTCCATGTTGAATATTCTTATTCATTAATGACAATTTCCATTTTACTCATAAAATTACAAATCATTAAAGATCACTCGGTTTTTATGTATGTTTTCTCTAGGATAATAGGAATTACATTATAATTGATATGAAAAAATATTTAAAAGGGAATAATGGTGTTATGAAATAAAATACTATGATATATTTTATTTTTTCATATCTAATGTGAAATTAATGTATGTATCTAGTTTAACAAGGAAACTAAACTACTCAGTCATTGGAGACATAATTCACTATTAATAGTATAAATTTAATAGGGTAACCACCAAATGTTGTCTAGTGGAGTTTGGTTCATTACTGTTGGCATCAAGGGGATTTTTTTAGAATCCCTAGAAACACGATATAGGGAAAATAAATTAGGTAACATAACCTTATGATAGAAATCGAGGATAGGTATATAATAACCTTGTATGGTTCTAGTAAGATAATGATTATATGAATTTTCTATGAAATACATCAATGTCTAGATACTACAAGTGGACGTCGTTCTGGAATAGATAGATATATGGGTAATAACATTGAAACATTTGTGTGAGTTATGACTCAAGAATTTCGTGGTACACATTACATGGTCCTAATACACACCTATTTTGACACATATGTGTGATAAGATTTTCTAAATTCTCATTTTCATAACTAACTATTATAAATAATTTGAGTATATGATGACCCTGACTAACCTTGGGTTTCATATATTAAAAATAGGTTGTCATGATTTACCCATCCTATAAATGATTCTTCATGGCTAATTGACTTCCCACTATTATAATTCTGACACATATTATTTTTTCTCTTTTTAGTCAATAGTTAGAACAAGAATGAACTACATTGTCATTGAATGCGATAGAAAATTTGTAATGGGAAACAAAATGGGATGATGACCAGGGGAAGGATACTGGGATTGTTCCTTTAAATCCACGATGATATATAATTAAAAACATGAACCTTAAACCACTCTCATAGTCACTAAAGAAGATAAGGATATAGTCCACTAAGAAGATGAATTGTGGAGACAACTAAGGAAAGAAGGATCAATTTTTAATGTCATAAATTAGGAAGGAAACAAAACAGTAAATTTTGAAGGGAATAATAATTTATAGACTTGTGGAGAGAAAGGACAAAATAAGAAATTGTAAAATGGAAAGAAATTACCTACCAATGTGAAATGATTTAACTGAAATTATATATAGAATTACAAATAATAATGCCCCATCCATCAAGGGAATATACCCCAGAGAAAGAAAATGAGTGAAGGTCATTTTTATGATATTAATACTATCAAATAGTAATGATTAATGTTATTATGTATTTGGATCCAATAATTATTATATAATAGTATATTATCAATGTCATTTTGGTGATAATAATTTTAAAATGTAGAAGGATTGTACTATAACAGTATTTCTTTATGGATTTGAGAGAATATTTGGAATTGTATAGGTGACCATGAAATTAAATTCAATGAAAAGTTTATCTTTTTGGAAAACACATGATAGGGGGAATATAACTCTTAATATGTTCTTGATGTTGAGATAATAACAATAATGTAATATTATGGGATAGTATTAGTAATACAAAATTGGTTAGTGATTTGATGGATTCTATTATTTTTACTAGATTTATTACATGTTTGGATTTATAAAATATATTACACAACATAAGATTTTATTTTTTGAATCAGGTAGTTTTCATTAAGGTTTTAAGGTGATCGATGTATTTATATAATTGGTATGTGCCATTGAGAGGAACATTATATTGTCCGAGGAAGCTAATAATATAGTTTATTTTGTTTTATTTTTGTAAGGTGGTTCCTCAATCAAAGACCAAGGCACAATTTATTGAAAAAATATGTTACAAGAGTATGAAGGATAGAAATTTATTAAAGTACTTATCCTAAAACATGAGAAAATCACTATGCAAGTAATCCTTCCATGTAATTTCCTGGTTTACCCCCTTGTTGGAAAGACCATTAACAACCATGTTCGCTTCACGAAATGCATGAGTGGAAATGTAGTTGATATTCAAGAGCGAATCAGGGCAATTCATCCAACAAGAAGTAAGAAGCCATGCAAGATGCACCACCCCATTCCAGATAGCTTGGACAATTGTGGTTGAATCACGTTCAGTTCAAAGATTATTCCAACCATTTTTGGCTAAGTCCATTGCATGTATAACCCCCATCATTCTGGATTCTATAGATGAGGTATTACCTAAAACTGCAAAGAAGCATCCATGACACCTACCAACATAGCCTCTGAAAATGGAACCACATTCAGCAGGTCCCAGGTTTCCTTTAAAAGAACCATAAACATTCAATTCGATCCATCTTAGAAGTAGAGATTTCCAGAATACCTCAAAAGTGAATTACTGTTTTCCGTAATAACCAGCAACCCGATGCCAGTAATAGATCTAAAAATCTGTAATAGTGTTGTCACAATACACTTTCTGAATTGAGGTAACTTCCCAGATGGCAAAGAGAATCTGTGTCTTACCTGCATTGAGCCTGTATGAGAAATTATTATAAAGAATATTTTTTCTACCATACTAGATCACATGTAGGAGTTTAGAAACCACAGTCAGAAAAAGATTCTTGAGTTGGTGAGAAGATTTAGAATTAACACAATGCTAAAATTGAGAGATGATAGAATCAAGAAGTAACCATCTGTAAAAGTTTTGGACATTGAATTTGATAGACATATTTTAGAAGAGCATTATGTTTAACTATATATAAAATATATTATGTTGAACATTTGGTGTTTTATAAAACCATTTTTAACCATTTTATTCATAGAAAATATCTATATAAAAGAGGAAGGACATTTCATTCTTTTATTGAGGTGATGGTCTATTAAATTTTAATTTTAGTTCTTTAGGTATAAAGTTTTCTATTGGATATTCATTTAATGGAATAGGATATGAAGTAGAAATACTATGAATCACAACAAATGGTTTATATTTTTATTATAAAATGGAAATCAATAATATAAAATGATATTCATGAATTATTTTTTTGGAATGTAAAATAATCTTCTAACTTTTGGAAAGAGGCCATGAAAAAATATTATCTAATAACTTTTCATACCAGTAATTCAATGAAGTTTCTAAACCATCAAATAATTATGGTTTTATAGTAGTTAAATTTATATTAAACATAATCTCTCTAACTCACTATTAATCCTTTATTTTTATTTTTCTCTCTAATATCCATATATCAATTTCATACCAATGTTCTACTATTCAAAAACAATGTTTTTTGGTGACCTTCACATTACACTTTTACTCAATTTAAGAGGATTTTTTATAAATAATTTTCTTGATGCGGGATATCCAAAAAATAATTTTTAAATTTCAAACGATATTTAATTAATAATTTGTTCCAATTGTGATGGAATAATTTATTAAATGGGGGTAGAAGGTAACACCCTGAGATTTTAAAATAACACTATGTTTGATAGCGTATAAGATATGAAACACCCACCTTAAAGGAACTATGATTTATTATTAAGTGATCATTAATACCAATCCATTAAAATAGAGGAAATGAAAAGTATTAACCAATTATGAAATATATTATTCTCATATTCCTTTCCAATGGATTGATTTATGCTTTTTGAATAATATGTTGATTTTATTGAACTGTTTTCAGTATTTAGATGTATGTTTTATTAAATAATATATATTTTTATTTTTATTAGTTAATATTATAATTAATTTCCAGTAAATAAATAAATTATATGTTATAAAAATTATATAATTTTTTAAATCAGAGTCTTAAAATATCTAAGGGTTATTTTTTTTAATTTTTCTAAAAAGACTTATTTTCCAGTGAATAATGAAAAATATTTTTTTTATAAAACCTTCATTCCATTGTATTAAATATCCCCATTAAGACTTGATTTTCATCTCAAAGAAATATAAGTAGTATTTATAAATTACTAGTCTAATTAATTATCATTTTAATAATCTCTATTCCTTATATAGGTCTAAATATGTTTTTAGGCTTATAACACATTTTTCTAGAATTTGTTTTCATTTCATTCTGTGGGTTTAAATTTAAATAAATTTATTACAAATATGTGATTTTAATATTAATTTGTTTTTAATATTTTGGATCATTATGTTAATTTTTTTAATAGGTCCCTTTTATTTTTTTCTTTAATAATAATAAATATAGTAATTTTATTACCATGGTAAATGGTAAATTATGTAATTTAGGTTAAAAATAAAATGACAACAACCATAATATTATAGAAAAACAAAAATAAATATTAATTTATGAGTATATATTGACTATACTAATAGAATGTTATAATATATATCCTTTTGGGGACACATTTATGAGATTATGATCTTTATAGTATTTTATTTAATAATAATTTGAACATGTCACACATTGGATTTTAAGAAGTGTATATTTTTTTAATATGGTTTCATTTAGAGGATATTTTAGGCTATAATTATTATTTTTAAATATAAAATATTTAACTTAACTATGATTATATATTTTTAACTTTGAGAAATGTAATACTTACCTTCATTGCTTTTACAATGCGGATGTGGAAATTATTTAATTAAACGAATAGTCAAAAAATGACATTAAAAATATAAAAAGTAACATACTTTGTGATATTCATGGTTATCTATAAATTAAATAGATGAAAATTCACATTTTTATGATACAATAATATATTTGGATCTGATTTTACTTGTTGTATTGATGTTTTATATATCAATGAAATGAATAGTTTCAAAAATGACATTTTTTGGTATTAATATTTTAATAAATTATTTATAGATCATAAAAAAGTAAATAAGAAAAAAAATAATATATGGATGGAAATTTCATCCCCTGTGAATTTATAAGAAATATTTTATCATTTATCTATATAATAGTCTTATTATATCTTAATATTTTGAGAAATTATAAAAGTACACCTCACCTAAATTATAAAAGGGAACCCCTTCCTTCACTTATTTACACCACTTTTACCAAAAAATTCAGAACAAACCCTTTTAATTCCTCTCCTACAGATCCTTATCTATATTATAGAGGTTTTAATTTTTTTAAATGTCTAACCCTAGATCTATTATGATGGGATCCAAAAGAAGTCCACCAAAAAATTGTTAACCATATTTACCAAATCTTTCAAGTTTATTTGTTCTTTAACATCAACATCATTTGTTGTTTCCATAATAAATTATTAAATACCAAATAATCTATATGAATATATTTTATAATGATTTTTAGATTATAATATTCCAATGTTTATCTATCCTATAAAAAATAAAATCATTGTGTGTGCATACGTACAACTTACTGTCTCTACATTGCAGTGTAATTTTTTTTCATCACCAATTTACTGGGATTGTTATAATGATTTAATTAATAGATATATATGATGATTATTAAATTATATTAGTTATTGAAAGTTAATATATCATATGTTTCCCTTCCTATTCACCATTAAGGGAATGATATCATCGCTCATGTGTACGTTCAACCTATCATCTCTATGAAGCAATGCCACTCATTCTTCATATCAAAAATTAAAAAATGGTTATAAAAATTTATCAAATAGTTAAATTTGATTATTATATAATTATTAAAATTATTTAAACAATGAATCTATATCCCATAAAATGAACCTAGACTTACATGATAAAACATGCATGAAAAAAAAGTATTTAACAACCTAAACAAAGGTAATAAAGAAATATTATTAAACAATGGGAAGTAAAATTTTATATACAAATTATATATGATATAATTAATATAAATATATGTTTTTTTATAAATAAATAAAATAATTTGAACCAATAAACCTAATTTTAATACAATGTCAGCAAAACCAAATTGCAAGGTAATGGATTTTTTAGTCTCACTTTTATTTAGGTGAGACTTATGCGATATTCACAACTCGTTATTTTCTTGTGGTTTATATAAATCCATTTTAAATGTTATAAAATTAAATTATTTATATTCATGATATTTAATGTTCCATTTCATGTTATTGTATATGGGTATTATGTTATGAATGTTACCAATGCAGTAAGGGTTTATTTTACAATTTATTCATCATTCCTGATTGTTTACAATTAATACCCCATGGGGTATATTTCTATTCCATGATCATATTTTATAAAAACAATAAATTTTTTCCATTATCTTAATATTATTTAAATTTAATTGTAACTTGTTTTTTTTAATTTTTACAAGACGGTTCAAAAGAAATGTTTTTTTCATTTTACAAATGATGTACTTTGTTACTTTTCTAAAATAAATATGGAATGAATGTTTCTTTAACTTATATTCCATGAGAATATTTTACTAAATTCATTATGAGGTAATTATTTTAAGCTTCCATTAAATTTTTATATGTTAATTCTCAAATAAAACATATTCCATTTTATTTTCAAAGGTTATTTTTAAAATTATATTTTAATTTCATAAAGTAGATTTCCACGAAGTTTTCTATAGATATTTTTATGTTAATTTTATTAATCAATGATAAAAAACCTTTATTTTACATATTTATCACTAGGTTTATTTTTTAATTATAGTGTCCTTTGAATCATTATCATACTTGGGACCATTAGATAGGGAATTTCTCAATCATATCCATATTATTATACCATGAATATGATAATTTAAAAATAATCATAACATTTTAAAATAAAATGTGACATTTTTAATGTATTTTATTAAATAGATAATGGTAGATAAATATATATATTTTCTAATATATATATTCATTGAAAAATTATATTTATTTGTGAACTACATAAATAATTAGATATATGCGAAATACTTTGGACCTAAAGTGGCGGGTGGTCCCACGAATTATATAGCCTCTCGATGCATCAGTAGGTATCATGATAAAAATAAAATAGATAATTTAAATACGTTTATATACATAGAGTTAAACCATATTGTGGATATTCTTGAAGTTAGAGTTATCAATTTATTGAGAACATGACATTTAAAATTTCAAAATATTCCTTATTAAAAATTTATAGATTATTATCCATGATATTTTTATAATGATATTATCCATGGATTCATTTTTGAACATCATATTATTTAAATTTAATGTGTGTTCATTTTTTTACCTTTACATATTGATTATTCTCATTGATTCATGACATGTTCTATAGTTCACATTAACTTACTAAGAGTTAGTGATTTTCACATTCAAATGATTTCTTTCTATAGGATTCCATATTGTGTATTGTGATTGATATTCAGGGATATGATTATGGGAATAATGGTGTAATAAAAGAAAATAACATTTATATTTTTTTTCATTCTAAATGTTAAAATAATATTTTGTGTTTCTTACCAAGACTACAGATATTTTCTTTACTTTATGATTTTATTCCTTGTATCTAGTTCTTATGTAATAATGTAATCTAGTACTCAAGGATACTAGAGAATTGGTATTTATAGTTAGTCCACCATTACAAAGAGATCATCACAAATGAGTAACTTAAAGAATGATGTTTTTGAGATGGGGTTGAATCGAGAGATTCTATCTGGGATTATTCTTATCTACCTTACAATCTATGTTGAAGTGTCCAATATGGTATGAATCATTGTGAAATATTTTTATGGTCTTAATATCCCGATTAGTGCCTCTATTGATGTAATTAGAAACCAGAGTTCATCATTTGGTTAGATAAGGAAGCCAGTAGAATGTTATTAAGGTGGTTGGGGGAGTGTTAACTATTCTCTTGACTCTGTTCTAGTTGAATATTTAGTGTGTAATCTGGTAGTGTGATTATAATATAATAATTAAGGTCACGATATGGAGTATTATCTAGAATATATCTATAATTTTCACCAGTGAGGGTTATTTGGAAATCTATATCTTCTCTGTTGGCAACCTATTAAGAATTGTAATGTTATTCCTTCCTTTACCGAAGTCTCTTGAGTGATTTCAAATCCGTTCAAATGAGAAAAGTTTTATTCTTATAGGAATAGAGATTCACATCTAGAAAATATATATCATTATTGAGCTGAAATTAATTGTATATATATATATATAAAATCATGTGATGTAGGTTTCCAATTTTGGGATAGTGACTGTTAGATGTATGATGTTTATTGATTCCCCTATATATTTTTAGTTTTTATAAATTGAGTAATCAAATTATATTTTCTCTTATAATTTGATTAATGTTTCTTAATTGTACTCTATGTTTATGTCACATGCGATGAAGCTTTCTAGTCCTTTGTGAAAGATTAAGAAGAATGTTTTCAAAATCCTCTAAGTGTGAGGTTATGATTTATAATGTGTAAATCATGTGGAATGTTTTATTTCATGATCTATATTTATGTGATAATATCATTGGGAAAGATTATAGTGTGAGATTTAAGGATCATATGTATTGATGTAACTAAAATGTTTTTTCTTTATTTTGACAGAAGTTTTTACACCTTAGAAGGTGAGTGGGATCCAAGATAATGTATGTAATGGCCTATTTTATCATAAATGAAATAATTATTATATTAGATATCAATTTTATTTTTGGATTTTGTTGAGTATTTATTGGATAGATATATTATTATAGTGATGGATGGATATACGAATGTTTCCTTTCCTGATTTCATTGGGTTGTCATCATAGTGGTTGGTGGATTTCTCTAATGATATACTCTATATAATGAATCTCATATCCTTACAATCTTTTAAAATGTATCCAAAAAAGCTAAAGTAATTAAATGTTTATTCTAGGATTTTGAGATAAAGGGTTTTATTCATCCTAGTGTTCCATCTTTTTAATTTAAATAACTATTTATAAAAACATTCAAAAAGACTCTAAATTATCATTTTTTTGAATGCTCAATCATGTAAAAGTGAAGAATAAGAAAATATTTTCTTAGATCGATGATATTTTTTTACAATAAAATTGACTTATTGATTTTCATCTATCAAATGAAGATCAATAAACACCCAATTTTATGTAAAGTATGTTGATATTCCTAAAAGCACTTTTTGGAGAAGTTATATACATTTTGTGTATCTTGTTATGCAATTTAGATTTAATTATACTATGATTTTGATAATGTATTTAACAACCCTAATCATCCAAAAATATATTAACACATTTTCAAAGGTGTCTTTTGATGATATCATGGTTTATCAAAAATAATTAAATTAGTCCATGGGGACAACCCATCTATTTTTTGGGATCGATAAAGGTGAATAGATATATAAAATGTTTTCTAAATTACATTTATTGATCTGGGAACTGATGTTTTTGGGTCAAATGGTATCTTAGAGTCATATTCATATGGTTTCTGATAAGATCCATGTATTGATATTTTTGGAAATGTTGAGAAACCTGTTTGAGATCAAAAAATTATTAGGTTGGTTAGATATTTTAGGTTGTTTTTTGGGTTTTATAGTAAAAATAAACCATTATGTATTTGAATAGAAAGGGATTGAGGTTTTAATAGCATGAGATCTTATATAGATCCTTCATGGAGTCAAAATATATATTAAAACAAGATCAATTTTTTATTCTCCTATATATAGGTAAAATATATGAAATGTTTTATAATACTCTGGGTATGTGATTTTGGTTAATTTTTATTTAGTGGGACATTATTATAATGTATAAATATTAAATGGTATTAACACACCAGAGGGACTAATCCACCAAAGACCTTGAGATAGAGACTATTGTTAGTTATTTTATTCATTAAACCATAACTTTTTACAATTTATTTACCATGTATTTAGATCATAAAATTTTGAAATACTTCATTTCATAAAAATATGTGAAAATTTTAAAAATATATTGTGTGTATAAACTCTATGAATTTTATTTTCAAATAACCTACACCCTTGGTATAGTGAAATCGGTGGTTGATGATTTATGTAATAATTTTCTATCTCAAGTGAAGGAATCATAGGATAAGTGGTAATTAATATGACTATTTTAAATGTTTCATTTATATTTGAGGGAGAATGATGGACATGTGTTTATAGTGGTTTTACATGTCACACAATCCTTGGATGATTATATTGGATTGTACCATGTTGTGGATCATGATTAATAGTGTATTACTATAATTTTTAATAATGTAGACACATTGAAATATTGGTCTTAGTTTCATGATGGTGATATTTTCTCAAGAAATGGGATTGTTGATCCTTTAACATTTAGGAAAGAGGATCTATGATATGGGAAAAAATATTATTGGTTTGTGAAACTAGGGGTTACTAAGAATATTTTTAATATTTGGAATTCAATTATTTGAGGCCTAGTATTATGAGGATTTTATTGATTTTTTTCTTTTTTTTTCTAATATATTTGTGGATAAAATAAAAACACAAAAATCTTATAGGTTTGTTGGATACTCTTCCCATTACGGTATTAAAACGTTATGAATTTCCTTTAGGTTTTTTGATTATATAACCAAGAACACATATTAGGTAGAATTCAATATGAGTGAATATTGATTGGTTTATCAAATCATCCCATTTCTATCTATAAAGTAGTTGATGAAAGTGGATGATATTAGACACTTATAGATTTATGAAATTGTGATTTTTCATGGCACACCATTTGTTATAATTTATATTCAAGACATATTACTTCAAATATAAAAAAATATTCTATATAAGAAGTGATAAACTCATAGTTAATATTAATAATGACTTATCATCAACATAATGATGGTCAGACTAGGTAAGATATACATATTTTTTATGAAATTATCTATGATTTAGTTCGTGATTTTTTTGGATCAACAGAGAAACATATTTTATTGGTGGATTACCATACAAAAACCTATATGAATCCTAGATAAATATGGAACACTTTACAAAACAAATTGGTTGCCCATGTTAGTCTCATCACTATTGGTCTAAATAGGTTGTGTGTTCCATGTTAGAAAAAAATTAATTGTTTGGAAGATGAGTGATAAGATTTAGTTGATTTGGAAAAGGCTGGAAAGGGATTTGTGAAATCCCCCAGCCAACCGTTTACCGTGGTCTAGTTTTAGGAACTATTAAACAGTGTTCTTGTCCTAAAGACACTATTGGAGTCACGAACCATCCCATGGGGCCCAAGTCATGACTACCCCAATCCCACCTCTAGAAGGCCAGGGACTGGCGATGAGCACTAAAGTCATCAACATTCAAGTGGGAGGCATTTTTATAAGTACATTTATGAATACACACACCCAACCATGTCCCACACACTGAAAAGGAAACTAGTACCACTAAAAAAATATGATTACAAGTACAACAAAAACAATTAGGCTAGAATACAAACCCAAAAAAGAACTATAAATAGTAAAGCACAAAAGAGAAAATCTGATGGCCATCCATAGAAAACCCCACCTGATCGTGAGAGTAGTTTAGACGCTAGAATTAGAAGTATAAAATCGTGTCTACCTGATCCCACTAGGCCCCACCTATTCCTAGGCCACCATGTCCACCATCGTAGCAACTGTCCGTCTCGTCTCCCCGAGCACCTCTAGGTCCTAGTCCATGAAATCCTCTATCGAAATGCCGATCGTCTGTGCCAGACCCAACACATGTGTGTGAAACCCATACAGAAGTGAGTAACAAAATACTTTTTAGGGACCCCAAAACAAAAATGAAGAAAAAACAATACTAAACATAAAGCACGATGTATAATACAACTCACACAAGGTATACATTTAGGGTAGTGATATAAGAATCCGGAGACACATAATCGAACAACATGACTGCTCGAGAACTGCTCTTATATTGAGTATAGTGGGCCTACTATGTCACAAAGAAGTTCTTCCCACTAACCTTGAACGTCTTAGGTACACCTCCTCATCACGTACCATGGGCTTTCAGAGTTACACAGAAGTGATTTGAACTAATTTTGGTCAACTGAGGTACTACAACATATCATGTACCTTGTGCCTGGAAAGTCACGCAGAAGTGATTCCCACTGTGGGCCTACAAATTCACACAAAAGGGATTCCCACTGGGACATATTCGAGTTTCATAGAGTCTAAAGTCAGCAGTCCTCATGTCTCATCCAACTGTAGGCTTCTGTACTTAGCATGCCTAGGAGAACTGCTCCTCAATACATTTTTCTCATCTCAACTTTCATGAAATCCTACTTAGGTCATGCTAAAAAATCCGACTCGTCTAGATGGTCCCATCTCCGCAAAGGGGTCATCAATCGAACACCCAATTTGCATGATATGATAATTTTAGTAAACAGTGGCCGATTGTGTTTAGGCCCAATCGAAACAAGTCAGACCAACTTGAGGGTCCCACATACCCGAGTTTTATTTGACTTAATTGACATGACCTCATTTGGTTTTGAGTCTATCCAGATTGGCCTAGCCAATGGGCCAGGACTAATGGGTATCGCTAGACCCAGCCCAGTTTGGATGATGGTCCAGCTCGTTAGGTTACCTGGAGACACGGTGTAGTCCATCCCGGCTCAAAGGGTGTGAGTATGGCCTGCCTACGTAGGTCTGGCCTACCAGTATGAGTCCAACCCACTGGATGGGGGTGTGGCCCTCTAGCCCAAATCCCAACCCATGTGGTGTGTGTCGGTTCTGTGCTGTCTGGCCGGGAAGTAAACAACTGCTATGTATGGCCCCTGCTAACCCTGTGGATGTGTGGGGCTTTCCTCCTAGTGCGGTAGAGTGACCGCGGCTCGCTGAACCTCCCAGACGGCCCATATGCTGGCCGTCACTCCACCCGAGGCCCGCCAGGCTCCATGTCACCCTATGGATGCCGTGGCCCACCGGCTGCCGTGGCCCAAAAGTAGTATCCTCAAGCTGATGCAGCACACTGATGGGTGCTCCACCGCTCTCTAACATGACTGGCGAGGGCCAACCGCATCCTTAGCTGCAGCGCTGGTTGGCGCTGGTCATTGACATCAGTGACCCCTTCTGTGGGCCACTAGATTATCTCTGGTTGTTCGTTTTCGGATCTGTTTGTGCCTATGGGACCCTCAGGTTTCCAAAATCATCTCCATGGTCTTGGATGAGCCTTTTTGTCATTTTGGACAATCCATTCACACGGATTAAAAATGCAGAGTGGTCTGGGCCTTTGTTCGTGTCGGCCTGCGACCTCCATGTTAGAAGTATTAACCTGTTCGTGGGTTGATCCGCGTTCATCATTTCTAGAAATGATCAGCGAAGAAATTTAAATAAAATAACCCCTTCTTATTTTACATTTGATGTCATGGGACTTTGTCCTTGAGGTTTCACTATGTCGACATCGTTCATCAATTCCGGCTCCGATCATCGATGGTATTCAAAGAAATTGACGTTTTTCAGCATTTATCGTTCTTCATTGGAGAGTATGTTAGATGGTGGTTCTTCAGAGAATCCTTGTATTTTAATCATCATTCTACCAATGCTTCTGACTATTAAATTGAAACATGTCACAACTCTTCCACTACACTGTGACATTGAGTCGTTACGCTAATTCATATATGAAATGGTAACATTGTTACACATCATTAGGTCATCATTATTCTCTGAGTTAACAAGAAATTAATGAGTTCCATTAATTCACCTCTTTTCCACTATTTCACTACAATGCAGTATCTCTATCCGCCACTCAATAGTGATAAAAGAAATAAAATAATTTTTTAAAATAATTTTATATTTTTTTCCAAAAGTCCAAAAAATATATTTTCTTCCTAGTCCTTTCCGACCGAAGATAAGTCATTTCTAGATGAATCTGAGAATTCCAAGTTCAACAGTGATCTCTGAACATTTATCTAAGAACCGGTTCAAATATTAAAAAAACAGTTTCCCACATATACTGAACGTACCTTAAAGAAGTTCAAAATTCCTTTTCAGGCTAACCGGGCCTCAGAATCACATGCCATCAAAGAGTGTGGTGTCATAATAATTAAATATAATTTTCAATTTAATAAAAAATTTAATGAAATTTCCAAGACATTTTATTATCCCTATATTAAGGATTTACATCCCCTAAATCTAAAACAAAAACTAAGCAAACAGATGTGGGTACTGAGCACGAATCTATGCCTCCAACTCCTATGTGCTCTACTTGAGATTCATGTGCTACCAGCGAATATGAACTAGATGAATAAACTAAACAAATATGAAATGATTTTGTTTGTCCTATATCTCTACCAGGATATCTAAAAATGTTTCCCCATCATTAGTTTCTAGCTGCCCCAGTTGATGACGTATGATTGATCATGCACATACCTCCTCAGATGTGACACATTGAAAAAATTATACCCCTGGTGCATATGCGGGGGAAGATCTAGGAGGTAAGACACCTCACCAACTCTACTCCGGATCTAAAAAGGTCCAATGAACCTCCGAGATATCTTGTCACCCCATCAAAAGCATCAAAATCCTCTTCGGGGTGAGACCCAAAGGAATATATGATTTCCCTCTTCAAACTCTAGGGGTAATCATCTCTTGTGATCATAAGACTTATGCATACTCTATGTTGTCCTCATCCTCTCCTAGATGATCTTCACCATCTCAGTGGTAGCCCATACCAACTCTGGAGCCATGATTGCCAACCCTTTTGGGTATGTCTATCATAGGGGTTATCTGCAAGGCCTCCCATACAATACCTCATACGGTGCCTTGCCAATGGTGGAGTTATAGTTGATGTTGCATGAGAACCCCATAGGTGTTAGGTGTTCCTCCCAAATATGACCAAAATCTAGGATGCAATCATGTAGGATGTCCTCTAAGGTCTGTATTGTTCATTACATCTAACCATCCATCTGGGGATAAAAATTTGTGGTAATGCATAGATGTGTCATAAATGCCCCTGTAATCCCCTCCATAGTCAAGATATAAAGATATCATCATGATCTGAGACAATTGTCGAAGGCACTACATGAATATGTACTATCTCCAGGATGTAGAGGCTTCCTAAGCCCTCTACCAGTCCCTATTCCTATATGGGTATGAAGAGAGATGAATTGGTGAGTCGGTTAACGATCACCCAAATAGATTCGTGGCCCCTAGATGTACATGGTAACCCCATCACAAATTCCATCGAGATAACATCCCATTTCCAATCCATTACCTTGAGTGGTTGTGTCATGCATGCTGGAACCTAATGCTCGGTCTTCACTTCCTGAAAAGTGACAAATAATGAAATGAACTCAGCCACTTATTTCTTCATCTTGGGCCCCCAGTAAATACATTGGAGGTCCTAGTACATCTTTGACACTCCAGGATGTATCGCCAAAGGGAAATTATGAAACTCCCTCAAAACCTCCTCCTGCAATGTCACGTGTACTACGGTGCACCCTCTGAAAAAGATGATGTACTTACTACCTATAAAAAATTAATCAGAATCCCTTCTTGAGGATAACTGAGCACGTCGGGACTCACAGCCATCATCCTCAAGCAGTGCCTCCCTAACTCACTATAAGATTGGGGGAGTAAAAATCATCAAATAAAGGCAATAAGCTCTACCATCATACACAAAGGATATCTGCATCATGGATAAATGCTCTGCTGGCTCACACAACAACTGAAAACAGGTCCACCTACTAAGCACGTCGGTCACCAAGTACCCCTTCCCAGAATTATATACTGTATCAATGTCACAGTCCTGGAGGAACTCTACCCATCACTGTTGTCTCAGGTACATGTCCTTCTAAGAGAAGATATACCTGTGACACTTTTGGTTAGAGTAAAATGTAAACCTTTAAACCATCAGGTAGTTTCACCACATCTTCAAGGTAAATACCATTGCTGGTAAATCCAAGCCATGAGTCATGTAGTTCTGATCAAGCGGTCTCAACTGCCATGAGTCGTAGGTGATCAACAGTTAATCCTATGCCAGGTTACAACCGAGTCTGATCCCATATGTGTCATAGTAGACTAGATACCCAACACCCTCCTCTGGTAGTATCAAGATGGGGGCACTAGTCAGTCATCACCTCATCTCCAGGAAACTCTGCTTACATTTATCTGTCCACACGAAGGGTTGTCCTTCCATGTCAAAGATTATAAGGGTTTTGTTTATCTGTAAAAATATGGAATGAACATCCTATAGTAACTAGCCAACCCCAAGAAGTTCCACAGCTCAGTCACACTCCTAGGTGGATCCCAATAAATCACTGCCTCTATCATCAATAGATCTTCTACAACTCAGCCTCCGAGATAATGTGTCTAAAAAAGTGGACCTCTCGTATCCAAAAGGGAAATTTTGATAGATTACCATAAACCTGGAGCTCTAGGAGAGTGTCAAGGAATATCTGCATGTGTGTTGCGTGATCCTCCTCTGATGCTAAGCACACCAATATGTCATTAATTATGACCACAACAAACCAGACATTTTAAGGCTAGAAGATCCCGTTCATGAGTCCCATGAACACTACTGGGGCGTTGGTCATGCCAAATGGCATCTCTAGGAAATCATAGTGCCTGTATTAGAACCTAAAGGTTGTCTTCGGTACATCCTCATCTACTACCCAAAGCTGGTGATAGCCTGATCTGAGGTCTATCTTTGAGAACCACATCTCTCCCTTTAGCCGGTCGAAGAGGCCATCGATCCTTGGAAGTGGATACTTGTTCTTCACCGTCACCTAGTTCAGGTGCCGAAATTCCAGGCACAACATCAAACTCTTGTCTTCCTTCTTGGAAAAAGAAATAGGGATTCCCTTGGTGAAATGCTAGGCCATACAAAACCCTTCTCCTACATATCCTATAACTGTACCCTCAGATCATGATGCTTTGTAGGATCCATACGATATGCTAGTGTCGATATCGGTGCCATATCGGGGTATAAGTCAATGAACTATTATTCCTCCCTATGAGAAGGTAGTCCTGAAACAGCCTCAGTAAAAACATCCTCATACTCCTTCACCACTATAGGAAATATTGGACACTTCAAATCAACTACACCGAGGGTGAGGCTAGCCAAATGGGGAGTGATCGACTACACTCTCCTATGTCAAAGACTGTCATGTTCTACTCTTGATTATTTCTCACTGGTGAAGAAAAACCTAGTCCCATCCACAAGAAAACACTGCACTATATTCCTAAAATAGTCGATATGAGAATAGAATATGAATAACCAGTCCATACCCAAGATGTCATCGTAAGGCCTCGATGCTGCTACTATGAAATCCCAGCCAAAGATCGTGCCTCTTAGAGTGAACCCATACTACCGAAACTAGTGTGTAATCATCAAGTATCCTCTTGTAGGAGTATCTAGCCATAAGGATTGAGCCAACGGATCCACTAGAATCTTTGAACTTCGAATGAGACTCATGGAAAGGAAGGATTGACAAGAACTTTTTCCTATAAGAACTACATCTACAGTGGAGAAGACACAAATCGTACATCGAATCATCTCTAGAGTGATGTGATCATAAGATTCAGCTACCTGAACATGTTCTCACCCCTGTATTCCTACTACCTGAGGACTGGTTGGCCCACCTAGTGGTGGTGGAGACAACACCTCAATCTTTTTCCTACAACATGCTGCTCGGCTTGCTCCCCGACCACGTTAGCCGTCCTACAGACCTCCCCGCTCTAACCACTGCCTCTGCCTTGAAGGCCCCTTGACCATTTATTGGTCATCTGTTTGGAGGGTCGGGTTGTCACATTCCATGTGTCCCTAACCGATGCAAGATAAGAAATTCCTGGTTACTGGATGAATCCCTCTGATCTGGGATTCCCACACTACCGACCTTGAGTCATGGGGTCATCCTCTGAAAGACCTGGCCCACTTCGGCACTCACATATACTATCTGCTACCTGCCGAAGACTCTACTACTTGGGGTCTGCTGACAGCTCTAGCTATTGGCGCGTGCTCTACCAAGAAGCTTTCTACCAAAAGGGTTCGCTCCAGCACCCCGTCTTGGATAGGGATGCTAAGAGAAAACAGCAATGACCAGATCTCCTGCCTCACTCCCTTCTCAAAGGCTTGATCCTGGAAGAATGGTTCTCATACCATATCAATCGATTAGCGAGATAGTTCAGTGAACCATACATATTACTCATCCACCATCATTCTACACTGTTGTTGGTGATGCAGCTCTTGAATGCGCAAAAAGTACAAGGTCTCATGAAAAAATCCTCCCAAAAAAGCCACTCGAAGGCTTCCTAGGTGAGGGTGGACTCATCATGCATCTAGGTGTTTGGGCTCCACCATCTCCCTACCAAGCCCTACAGAAGGATCGCTGCCAAGATTTTCATCAGTTCAAGTGGTATCCTCACTAAGTGGAAGACCCATGTCATTGACTCCAACCATTCCTCAGCGACCTGAGGATCAATCTCTTCCCTGAACCTCAAAGATCTCCATCTCTGAAACACGTGCAGGGCACTGAGTCTTTGCACATCCTCTTCCAGAACCACCGATAGTATATGATGAACATCAGGTGGTGGTAGCTTTGGTGCACCACCCGGTGGGGCCATCTCTAGAACTGGTCACTGAACGGACACCTCGTCCCTCAACAGGATGTCCTCTTGACCTCGTATCAGGATCCTGGCTAGTCTTCCATGTTGAGGCATACTGATATAGATCACAAAGTACCATGGTTTGAATTTTATACCTGGTGAGCTGAATTTTATTCAAAAAAAATAAAGAGACACTTATGAAACCAGTGTTTTCATTTGTAGAGCTGAAAAGCAGCATTCATGGTCCTGGTGTATGGATAGTTCGGCCACCGCACCAACACTGGACTCCCCAAATCTGGATATCGGACTCGAAACACGTAACATTATTCCCCCAAAAAAACAAAGGTTCTCAGTCTTTGTAGTAGGACCGACTGCGTTATGATACCACTTTTTCATGACGCGTACCCCCAGGGCTCATGCTTTGACAACCCTAAGACTACCTCCTGAAGGCTAGGAGCGGGATACTAGCACTGAAGGCATTGACCTACAAGTAGGAGGCATTTTATTGAGTACCTGTACACACACACACACCCAACCAAGTCGCACAGACTAAAAAATAAACAAGTAACACTAAAAAAAGTTTAATACAAGTACAACTAAAACAAGTGGGAAAAAAATACAAACCCATCAAAAAACATAAAACAAAAAAGAAAAAAATGGAATCTATGATGGTTGTCTGTGGAAAACACCAAATGATCGTGAGAGTAGTGTAGCTACTAGAATGCGAAGTAGAACATCCTATCCAACCGATCCTAATGGGGCCCACCTTGTTCTACGCAACCAAGTCCATGGTAGTATCATCCATCTATCTCATATCCCTGAGTACCTCTATGTCCCGGTCCACCAATGTATTTGTCGAAATTCCGATCGTCTACGTCAGACACAACACGTGCGGGAAAAGCCCATGCATGGGTGAGTAAAAAAACACTCAGTAGGGACCCCAAAACATAAAGTAATGACCACACATCAATATTTAAAGTAAAACATGACACAAAAGAGGGATACCACCCAATATACATTTAGGTTAGTGTTAGAAGAATCATCAGTTGCATCATCGAACACATTAGTTACTAGAGAACTAATCATCTATCTAGTACAGTGTCCCTTCCATGTCACATAGTAGTTCTTTCCACTAACCAGAGACTGCTTAGGTACACCTCCTCATCATGTACCGTGGGATTGGAATGTCACAAAGAAGTGATTCCCACTGTTTTCCAATGATGATAAACATAAGTCCTTACCACTAGGCCATAGTCGAGTCTGACAGAGTCGAATGTCAGTAGTCCTCATGTCTCAGCAGACTCTAGGGTTCCGTACATAGCACACCTTGGAGAACTTCTCCTCACGCCATTAATCACATCTCAACATACTTGAAATCCACCACAGGGCATTCCAAAATATCCGCCTCATCTAGAGGGTCCCAGCTTCGTAAACGGATCATTAATTGGACACCTATTTTCAAGATACATGTGTTTTTGTAGAGACCCAAAGATTGACGTACATGGACATTACATTACTTTTTCGGAATAATCAATACATAACAAAAACAGAGACAGAAGGACAGTAATAGTTTAGTGTCTTTGGAAACTCATAATATAATCTTCTAATCGTGGTCAAAGATCTTCAACATCTCCCATAAAGATCTTACCCTTTTTCTCTTACCTAAAACATTTATTTATATCCTGGGGAAAAGAAAACATAAAAGGGGTGAGCTCAAATGCTCAGTAAGGGTAACAGTAGAGAACATAAAACAATCCTTATTCATTTTAATTTAAAAAAAACATGAGCATAAAATCGAAACATCAAAATGTTGAGCAATCACACAAAACATGGCAGTACGTAAGGCATAGATCATGAAGAAACATTAATCATGATAAATTAGCATGGGAATAAAACATGTAATTGTGGAAACCATTAAGCACATGATATGATTTCCATAATAGCCAAGGCATTGCTGCCAAGACCATCTTAGTGGACAAATTCCCTTTCTGAATTGAGTTCAATCCTCGTTCCAGTCCTGTATTACTGAACTAGTTTACCTTGCCATTCCATCCATGTATATATCATGAGATATAAATCTTTACCAAATGAATTGGAGGGAGATATAGGTACCACCCATCTCATATTGAATTCATTATTTCGTGTGCCACAATATAAACATAAATGATTCATCATAACCCAAGAATAAAATGGGTTTCAGAAATATCATTCCATCATAACGTAATCCATACAAACAATTTGGATATCATTTCATCATTAGAAAAGTGAAACCATTTAAATCATAGAGACATGACACTTAAAACATACACATGTGAAATAATGTCATCATAGATGAAAATGGTTTTGATAAAACACTTGAAATGAATTCTTGAGGAAAATATCCTTTTTTCTTCAAAATAATTTTCTTTTTACAAAATGTCATGTAATTTTAAAAGAATTTTTTTTGTTGAAAATATTCATGAAATCTTTTGGAGGAAGATTCATGAAAATAAGGCTTTATAAAACCGTAAAAATCCTTTCATGTTGTATACATTAAAAAAACATTCTTCTCGTACTTTTGTCGGAAAAGTCAAAAAGCACCTTGTAGGGTAAATAAAAGAAATATTCCTTCCATACGATGGAGTAAAAGTAAAAATGGGTAAAAAGGAATTTAAACATACATGAATACACTTTTATAAAACATGGACATGGATGATAGCAATAACCCCAGTAAATACCTACGAATAAGAAATCTCGGATAAAAATGAGATTTGCAAAATTATCCCTTATCTTAGGTCCGATATGATTCGAACGTATCCAAACCTCATGTATAATGATTTAAATAATGTCATTGACTTATTAAAGAATCATCTTCATTGTTATGATATCATATATGTTTCACTTATGACTTTATAATACCCGTTCTTTTGTAGATTCCATGTTAAAGCAGCGTTTTGGGAAAAATAATTTCATTTATCGTATGTGTTTTGACTTGTCGTTATTGATATTATTACTTATATCCTGATTTAAAAAATTCCAGAATGTAAAACATGATTTATATATAATATATATTCATCATATACATATATATATTATATATCGATAAAAGGAATGAAATACACCATTCCTAGTGACGGTAGGCTGTACATACGTATGAACGCTGTTTTCGTTTCCTTATTGAATTGAATGAAACAAAATAGATGACATACATATATATATATACATAAATCCAGTATCATTATTATTTCATATATTTCATTATTATTCATTATATATAAACTTTATTATCATTCATGTATGGTTAACATGGAGAATGAATCTCATCGCGTTGTGGAGACGGTAGTCCGTACGTACTCATGAGCGATGATATCGTTCCCATAATTATTGAATAGAATTGGAGTGGATGGTATATTATATCAGAATCATTATGATGTTATAATAACCATATATATCTATTCTTTACACTGTTATACCCATCCATGTAAGGTGTTGATGGAAAAACAGATTTCACCACGGCGTGGAGACGGTATTCCGTACGTACGCACGCGTGGTGATTTCATTTTCCGTAAGATGGATAGATAGTCAAATAGGGTTGTTTCATAATTATAATAACATATAAGTACATGAGTTATACTGACGTTATTACTTCATAATGAAACAACTAATGAAGAAGAAGTGGAAGAAGAAATAAAGTTGAAAGAATCGGTAACGGACATTACCTCTTCTTTGAAGCGCCTCTTTGAGACCTCCTCGTAGGGCACTAAAATTGGTCTTTGAAGAAGACCAGAACCTCTAGGATATTTCTATGGAAGTGGATAAGAGAATTTGGCAGGGTTTGGCCGATCTTGAATGCTCAAAGTGGTGTGAGGAAGAGAGGGAGGAGGTGCCCTTTTATAAGGGAGGAGAGGGTCACCATTGGAAAAACTAAAAATATTATTTTATTATAAAGTCATATTAGGTTTTTAATAGATCCAAATTGATTTCTTTAGAATATAATGTGTTGATGGGTCTAAAGCCTCTCATACAATAGAATTTAGACAAGTTTAGGTTTCTATTATAACCTTATCATTTAGATTTAACCTTAAGTTAAATAATTTTACTTTTACCATGTTTTCTTGTTTTCTTATACTATAAGGTTAATAAACATACTATAACAAGCCAAAAGAACCCCAAGTTGTTTATTATTTATATATATAACCTTATATAAGTCATTGGACAAAACTTTATATTTTTAGGAATAAAATAACAATTAATAAGATAATATTTGTTTTAAAAACTATTTTATGTCAATTTTGACACTATTTGGTAATTGATTTTTTGAAACTCATAACAGAATGATTAGTTCAAAAAAAGTTAATTAAATCAATAATAACATGTCATATTATCCTAGAAAATTAGTTTAATTCATAAAAAGTCTCAAATTACATTTATTTGGGAATTGATAACATCAATTATGTCAATATTTTATTAATAAGATAATTACTGCATCATCTTTGCGTCATAAATAAATTAACATATTTAATGTCTAAAATTTCTAAATAAAATACCATTACGTAGGAAATATTTCTAGATTTCTAATGAATATTTATAGTTGAATTTATCTTATGTATAACCCTATATTAATAATTATTTACTTATTAAACATTGATTTTAACTATTTTAACCCTTCTTTAAATAAATTAATCTTAAATGTCCTAATCTAATCCAAGTGGGAATAAATGGTCATATTTTATTCCTAAGGTTGTTTTGGGTCTGATTACACTTATAAAATAGAATTAGGACATGTGTTAGGGTAATAATAATATCATTTGTACCCTTAATTATCCTATTTACTTTTAACCGTGGTAAATAAAAGTAAAAAGTTACTATTCAACAAAAATTATTTTCATCTCATTGAACCACATTTTAGTCCTTGATATTAACCGTGTCTCTTGGATTTTTGAAATTAAATTCACATAAGTGGTAAAATTTAATTTAAATTAAAAAAAATCAGTTTTAAACTACCACTAAGTGGTTTCACTATTCATCAAAAATTGAAGTTTTTCAGAAAAATACCAAAAATTCAGCCTAAGCATTATTTGATATTACGAATTCAAAATTGATGTCTATTTTTCCAAATTCATAAAATATAAGTGGCATTAATTAATTTTAAATTTAATTCCCATTATCAAAACAAATAGCTTGTTTCTAAGAAACAAAACAATCAAAAGATTGATACTTGTTTATATCCAATTTCAAGGTGAAATTAATTCCAATGAACAACATTGGATTAAATGGTAAAAATATATTCTAATGACACTTTAAAACCAATTAATAAAATAATCTAACCATATAAATTATTGTGATGAAAAAATTTGTTTTTAATTAAAATATAGCGTGTTTTTACTATTCATTAAAATATGAAAGTTATCAGAATAATATGAAAAATTTATCCGAAGTAAATTTTTATATCCTGATTCCAAAGAAGAATATTAATTTGTCAAATTGAACTTATAGACATGTCAAATACAAGATTTAAGTAGGGTGCGTCATCAACAGGCGGGAAAACTGCAATTTTTGAAAAATATATATTTTATACGAAAAATTTATTTTGTTCTCATACCATATTCTAGAAAATGTGTAAGATGAATAATAATGTTATAAAATTAAAAATGTAGTTAATATTATTCATAACGGTTAGTCCATAATAATATTATAACAATATATCATTGTTTAGTGAAACCTGGTATTGCGTACAACACACGCTATCGAGGAAGGTTGCGATTGCGTGTAATGCAAGCCAAGTCAGGGTTGCGTGTTGTGAAAGACTCCTCCATTGTTTAGTATAACAGAATCCAACCATATTTCATTTATTCATTGCATATATATATATATACACTCAATGTTTTGTAGAATAACTACTATCAAAATTGCATGTAACATGATCCAAAAATAGTGTTGTGTATACTGAAAGCTCATACGGTGTTGCGTATAGCGCAAGGAAATCTTGTTGTAGCTTAGAACACAAGACATCAATGAAATTAAAAGAATATTTTTCATAAAATCTCGGGGTGTTACAGTTTTAGTAAACATGGGTTGGTTGCATCGGTGCTCGATCCGACCCGACCAACCCGGCCCAGGGTTCCCACGTACCCCAGTTTAATTCAACCAACATGACCAGACCAGTTTTAGGTTTGGGTCGGTCCGGTCCGGCCTTGCTAATGGGCCAGGACCAATGGGCCATGCTGGTCCTAGGCTAGTTTGGCAGAGGGTCCAGCCCACTGGGTCGCCCGATGACCCGTTCTAGTCCTTCCCAACACAAAAGGAATGGGTCTAGCCATTCAACATAGGTTTGGCCGGCCAACACAGGTCCATCCCACTGGGATGCGGGTCCATCCCACTATCTAAGAGCACATTCTGCCAGGCCAAAGCCCAGCCCACGCAGTGCGGGCCGGCGGTGCGTCGTCTGGTCGGGACGTAGCCAGCGGTTGTGTCTAGCCCCCACTGGCCCCGCAGACACACAAGGCCTTCATTATGCCGCGTTCGAGTGACTGTGGATTTCTATTCTACCTGGATGGCCTAGACACAGGTTTTCCCTACAAGAGGCTCCTGCCTAGCACCACGTTACACCGTAGCTGCCGTGACACACCGATGGGGGAGACATCATCCTCCAATACTATCAGTGAGGGATGAACGCCTCTTCATTTCCAGCATCGGTTAGCACCGCCCACTCTACATGGTTGCTAAGAACAGTCTCTAGAGCCACCATGCTGGTGCTTTTGTGCCTGAAGGACCTTCCGTGGGACACTAAAGTTTCCCCAATGGTGCATTTTCTGATCCATCTGCACCTACATTATAACGACTCATACTTTACATACATTGTTAATACTTCAAAATTGAAGCATAATTATTACAACATATAACAAAACCACCAAAGGACCGTATATGTATAGTGTCTTTAGAAACTGGGAAACATAAACAACTGGTTCATAAAGCATCTAGACTGTCTCCCATTTATTTCATCATATCTATAGTCCCTTTTTGCATATCTTACTTAATAACCTTCTTCCTGACCTGGGGAAAGAAAACATACAAAAGGGTGAGCTCAAATACTCAATAAGGGTAACAAAAGAAATATCAATCACATCATATTCATAAGAACATAACTTTTGGAAATCTTAACCTGCAAAAGAGAGCATAATTTCATAACATGAGATAAATCATAATAGTGAAATGGAATCCCAATAATCATAACTTAAAACATGAAACATTGTGGCATACCCACATAATCATAGAGAATCATTTCTTATTAGTCAAGACTCATTGCCAAGACTATCTTAGTGGACAAAGTCCCTTTCTGAACCGAGTTCGTTCCTCGTTTCAGTCCTGTTTCACTGAACCGGTATAACCTACCGTTCCAGCCATGTCTATCTCATGATATATAAAATCATTACCCAATGCATTGGAGGGAGATATAGGTCCCACCCATCTCATAATTATACCATTCTTATGTATGCCACAAAATCATAAATCATACATCCTTGCATAACCCATGTAATAAAAATGGGAATCTTAAACATCATGACATCATAAAAAAATTCATATAAGATAAAGGAATTCATAAAAATAATTCCATCACAACATAATCAAATCAATGTAATAATAGGAATAAAAACAGAACCCTTTATTATCTTAGATGGAAGATAATTTTGATAAAACACTTGAACTCCATTCTTGAGGAAAATATCATTTCTACTTCAAAAACATTTTTCCTTTCTTAACATGTCATAGAATTTTAAACTAAAAGAAGTTGATTAAAAATAAACTTGAAAACTTGTAAGGGAGTTTTTTAAAAATCCATTCATGCTGTATAAGTTAAAAGAAAACATTCTTCTCGTACTTTTCTCAGAAAAGTCAAAAAGTACCTCGTACGAAAAAGAACAAAAGATTCCATTCATTTCTTTTACTAAAAAATCACCGAAGGGTAAAATTTTATATAAAATATTTTAGAAGGATATAAATATTACATATTGAGGAAACATGGACGTGGATGATAAAATACACCCCAGTAAATACCAAAGAATAAACAATCTCGGATAAAAATGAGATTGTGATATTTCCCTTACCTTAGGTCTGATATGAATTGTACGTGTCTGAACCTCCTGTATAATGATTTAAATAATGTTATTGATTTATTACATAATCATACTTATTTTTATGATATCATATATGGTCATATTCTTAGCTTCTTAGTAGTAATATTTCATTGCTACTTGTTATTCGGGTGTTTATAACTTTTTGTTCTTATGCGTGTTTTGTCGAATAAATTCTCATTATTCTCTTTAGGTTATAGATACCTCATTTACAGAATGGTATTAGTGTAATATATATCATATTAATTCATTTAATTCGTTTATATAATCATTATGAAATGAAGATCATGTAAAACGAGTCGCATCACATCGTGGAGATGGTATTCCGTACGTACGCACGAGTGATGATATCGTTCCTATGATCATGGAATTGTATTGGAGTGTATGTATACTATTTCAGAATAATTATAACTTTATAATAGTCATATATAGTCATTATTTACACCGTTATACCCATCCAAGTAAGGTGGTGGTGGAAAATAGATTACACCACAGCGTGGAGACGGTATTCCGTACGTACGCACGCGCGGTGATTTCTTTTTCCGTTGGATGGATAGATGGTGAAATAGGGTTGTTTCATAATTATAATAACATATCAGTATGTGAGTGATACTGATGTTATTACTTCATAATGAAACAACTAAAGAAGAAGCATTGGAAGAAGAAATAAAGATGAAATAATCGGTAATGGACATTACCTCTTCTTTGAAGTGCTTCTTTGAGACCTCCTTTTAGGGCACTAAAATAGGTCTTTGATGAAGACCATAACCTCTAGGATGTTTCTAGGGAAGTGGAGAGAAGAAATTGGCAGGATTTGGCCGAGCTTGAAGGCTCAAAGTGATGTGAGGAAGAGGCGGAGGAGGTTCCCTTTTATAAGGGAGGAGAGAGGCACCTTTGGAATAACTAAATATATTATTTTATTATAAAGTCAAATTCAGTTTTTAATAGCTCCAAATTGATATATTTCAAAGATAAGGTGGTTAGGGGTCTAAATCCTCTCATACAATAGAATTTATACAAGTTTAGGTATCCATTTTAACCATATCATTTAGATTTAACTTTAAGTTAGATAATTTAACTTTTACCGTGTCTTCTTGTTTTCTTATACTATAATGTTAATAAACATATTATATCAAGCCAAACGAACCCCAAGTTGTTTATTATTAATATATATAACCTTATCTAAGTCATTTGGCCGAACCTTAGATTTTTAGGAATAAAATAACAATTAATAATATAACATTTTTTTTAAAAACTATTTAATGTCAATTTTGACACTATTTAGTAATTGATTTTTGTGAAAATCATAACAGAATGATTAGTTCTAACCAAGTTAATTAAATCAAAAATAGAATGTCATATTAACCTATAAAATTAGTGTAATTCATAAAAAGTCTCAAATTACATTTATTTGGGTATTTATAACATCAATTATGTCAATATTTCATTAATAAGATAATTATTACATCATCGTTGTGTCATAAATAAATTAAATTATTTAATGTTTAAAAATTAAAAATAAAATACCATTATGTAGGAAATATTTTTAGCTTTCTAATGAATATTTATAGTCGAATTTATCTTATGTGTAACCCCATATTAAAAATGATTTACTTATTAAACTTTGATTTTAACTATTTAACCCTTCTTTAAATAAATTAATAATAAATGTCCTAATCTAATCCAAGTGAGCCTAAATGGTCATATTTTATTCCTAAGGCTGTTTTGGTCGAATTACACTTTTCCAATAGAATTAGGACATGTTTTAGGTTAATAATAATATCATTTTTACCCTTAATTACCCTATTTACTTTTAACCGTGGTAAATAAAAGTAAAAAGTTACTATTCACCAAAAATTATTTTCATCTCATTGAACCACATTTTAGTCCTTGATATTAACCGTGTCTCTCGGATTTTCGAAATTCCACTCACAGAAGCGGTAAAATTAAGTTTTATGAAAAATTCAGCTTTTTTAACTACCACTTAGTGGTTTCACTATTCATCAAAAATTGAAAGTTTTCAGAAAAATAGCAAAATTTCACCCTAGGTTAATTTCGACATTCCGAATCCAAAAATGAAGTCCATTTTGAAAAATAAAAATTATTAAATTTCAAAAAGTGGTTATTACTATTCATAACGGCTAGTTTTAATAATATTTTAATAACATATCGTTGTTTAGTGAAACTCGGTATTGCGTACGATGCAGGCTATCGAGGAAGGTCGCGATTGCGTGTAAAGAAATCCAAGCTAGTGTTGTGTGTAGTAAAAGATTCCTTTGAAGATTTATATAACATAAAAACAAAATATTTCACATAAAAGTCTCGGGTGTTACATTCTACCCCCTTAAAATGAATTTCGCCCTCGAAATTCGTCACTTTGTAACAAACAGATGAGGATACCTCTCCCTCATCATATCCTCAAGCTCCCTTGTAGCTTCTTCTAATTGGTGGTTCCTCCATATAACTTTCACCAATCGTGTGGTCTTGTTTCGTAGGACTTTTTCGCTACGATCCAGAATCTCTATCGGTTGTTCTTCATAAGAAAGATCTTGCTCCAGCGGTACAACTTCTGAGCTAAGTACATGTGAAGGATCAGGTATGTACTTTCTCATGAGAGATACATGGAACACATCGTGAACTTGAGAGAGATTTGGTGGAAGCGACAATCGGTAAGCTACCTTCCCAACACGATCCAGTATTTCGAAAGGACCGATATATCTAGGGATCAACTTCCCTTTCTTTCCAAATCTAATAACCCTCTTCCAGGGAGATATTCGTAAGAACACTTTATCACCCACTTCAAACTCTAGGTCTTTTCTTCAGTTGTCGGCATAAATTTTCTGTCGACTCTGAGCTGTTCTTATGTGTTGTTGAATAGATCTGACCTTTTCTGCCATTTCATCAACGAGATCAGGCCCTAATAGCTTTCTTTCCCCAACTTCATCCCAGCAAGTTGGATTCCTGCATTTCTTTCCATAGAGAGCTTCATAAGGATCCATCTAAATACTGGAGTGAATGCTATTATTATAAGAAAATTCCACCAAAGGTAGGTGTTGATCCCAACCACCTTTGAAATCCATAGAGCAAGCTCTCAACATATCTTCTAGAGTTTGAATTGTTCTCTCAGACTGACTGTATGTCTGAGGATGATAAGCTGTGCTGAAACTCAACTCTGTATCCAGAGTATGCAGAAGACTTCGCCAGAACTTCGAAGTAAATCTCGGATCCCGATCAGATATAATAGAAAGTGGTACTCCATGCAATCTTACCACTTCCTTTACATATATCCTGGCAAGCTGATCCAGAGAGAAATCCTCTCTAATAGCAATGAAGTGTGCAGACTTTGTAAGACGATCAACTATGACCCAGATAGAATTATTGCCTTTGGATGTTTTAGTAATTCTTGTGACAAAGTCCATAGTGATGTTTTCCCATTTCCATTCAGGTATGGATAATGGTTGTAACATCCCCTTAGACTTCTGTCTCTCAACTTTAACTTGCTGACAAACCAAGCATCGAGAGACATATTCAGCAACATCTCTTTTCATGCCATCACACCAGAATTACTCTTTCAGGTCCCTATACATCTTCGTGCTTCCAGGATGAATAGAGAATGAAGAACTATGAGCCTCATCCTGCAGCTCCTTCTTTAATTCGGGGATGGGAGGAACACAAACATAATTCCTGAACTTTATTATCCCATCACAATCAAGGTTGAATTCAGGAACATTTCTCACCTTCTTTTGTAACTCAACATCTTCTTTCTGTGCCTCTTTAATCTTCACATGTGTAGATGGTTGAACATTCATTTGAGAAAGATACGATTTTCCCCCTTTCATTATAATTCCAAGATCCATCCTTTGTAAATCCATAAATATTTGATCTTTTGTGATCCTCATCATGGATAAACTAGCATGGTCTTGTCGACTTAATGCATCTGCCACCTTGTTTGCTTTCCCAGGGTGGTAATGGATTGAGCAGTCATAATCCTTAATCAGCTCCAACCATCTTCTTTGACGCATATTCAGCTCCTTTTGTGTGAAAATATACTTTAAACTTTGATGATCAGTATTAATGTCACACCTTTCTCCATAAAGATAATGCCTCCAAATCTTTAATGCAAAGATTACCGCAGCTAACTCCAAATAATGTGTTGGGTAATTTTGCTCATGGATTTTCAACTGTCGTGAGGCATAAGCTATCACCATATCATTTTTCATAAGAACACACCCTAATCCATTCTTGGATGCATCACTGTAGATAACAAACCTTTCTCCACTACAAGGCAGTGTGAGCACAGGTGCATTGGATAACCATCTTTTCAACTCCTTGAATTTTTTTCACATTCTTCCGTCCAGACAAACATAACTCCTTTCCGAGTCAACTTGGTGAGTGGATTAGATAATCGTGAAAAATCTTTCACAAAACGTCGATAATATCCAGAAAAACCAAGAAAACTTCGGATCTCAATTACTGTTGTTGGTCTCGACCATCTTTCGATAACCTCTGTTTTTGCTGGATCCACATATATCCCCTCTTTTGAGATTATGTGACCCAAAAATGAAACTTTTTGAAGCCAAAATTCAAACTTGGTAAATTTGGCATAAAGCTTCTCCTTTCTTAGGGTCTTCAATATAATTCTCAAGTGATCTTCATGTTTTCCTTGCTCTTTGAATAGACAAGAATATAGTCTATAAATACTACCACAAATTGATCAAGATAGTCTCTAAGGAATCTATTCATCAGATCCATGAAGATAGCAGGGGCATTAGTAAGACCAAATGGCATCACTATAAATTCATAGTGTCCATACCTTGTACGGAAATCCATATTTGGTATATCCTCCCTTTTTACCCTTAATTGATGATACCCTGAACGAAGATCAATCTTAGAAAAGTACTGAGCTCCGCGTAGTTGGTCAAATAAGTCATCAATGCGTGGGAGATGATATTTGTTCTTGATAGTGATCTTGTTATGTTCTCGATATCAATGCAAAGCCTCATTGATCCATATTTCTTCTTAACAAATTGAATAGGTGCTCTGCTAGGTGACACACTAGGGCGTATGAATCCCTTATCAAGATTCTCTTGGAGTTGCTTCTTCAATTCCTGCAACACAATTGGGGCCATTCTATAAGGTGTCTTTGAAATAGGCAAAGCACCCGGTACAAGTTCTATTGAAAACTCAACTTCACGATTCGGTGGAAGACCTGGTAATTCCTCCGGAAAGACATCATCAAACTCCCGTACAATGGGAATATTCTTAATCGTGAGTTTCTCACCAACCATTTGAGATAAATAACCTTCATTTAGTGGAATCAAGACCCATAAAATGGAATAAATTTCCACTAGAAGGTTATGTTCATCCTTGCATCGATAGACGATCATAGATTGATCTGGAATATGAAATGTGACTTCCCTTCTTTGGCAATTGATATGAGCTCAATGTAGAGAAAGCCAATCC
This sequence comes from Viscum album, assembly GCA_963277665.1. Taxonomy (NCBI): domain Eukaryota; kingdom Viridiplantae; phylum Streptophyta; class Magnoliopsida; order Santalales; family Viscaceae; genus Viscum; species Viscum album. The sequence goes on along the minus strand of OY728164.1, from coordinate 911,267,628 downwards.
ATGCCAAGAATCACATCAAATTCCACTATAGGAAGGATCACAAGATTTTCAGGAATCACTTTCCCACAAACTTCAATCGGAGAAGAATTATAAACTTTTGATGTGACTGTTGTGCCATTAGGTGTTGTCACAGCTAACTCAACATCTAATTGTTTAGGTAATACGGTGATACCCTTAGAAAATTCTTTAGAAATAAAAGAGTGGGTGGATCCAGAATCAAATAAAACAATTGATACTTTAGAGTGGATGGTAAGTGTACCTTTCACCACATCGTTATCATACTCCACATCGCTAATAGAAATTGCATGTGACTTTCCTTTGTCTTTAGCCTTAAGAGTTTGTTGACGTTGACCATCATCATCAACCCTTGGATTAGGGAATTTATTGGCATAATTTCCCATCTACTTGCACTTGAAACATTGAAGTGTAGTAGGTTAATTCTGTGTATCCCTTCCTTTGTTTACATCACTAGACATCTTCTTCCCATCATCACGGCATTCAAATACCCGATGACCTTCCTTTCCACATTTGAAACATTTACTTGTCCCTTTAAGACAACTCCCTCCATGTTTCTTTCCACACTTTGAGAATAAGGGAAAGCTCATCTTCTTTTCAATGTTCTCTTTAGATTTTCCTTTGAATTCCATTTTCCTCTTCTTATCAAACCCATATGACTGATGGGTTACTCCAATCTCCATCTCAAATTTGAGAGAACATCGAACGATTTCCTCGTAGCTATTGAAGTCCCTTATGGCTAAGGCCCTTCGAAGACTTGGTTTTAAGCCACTAAAGAATCGATCGATCTTACTCTCAGGTTGGATAATAATACCAGTGGCGTACCTTGCAAGTCTTGTAAAATTTGCTTCATAAGTACCAACAGATTCATCATCCTTTTGCTTCAGTTCCAGAATCTCTTTCTCCATCTTTGTTCGGAGAATACGAGGGAAGTACTTATTGAAAAATAAGTTCTTGAACTCGTCCCATTCCATGGACTCAATTTCATCCCTTTGCCTTGTATTCTTAATAAGATTCCACCATTGATCAGCATCACCTTCCAAACGATACACTGCTAAGATGACTTTATCATGCTCAGAACATTGAAGAACTGCAAATATCTTTTCAGTACTACTAATCCATTGTTCAGCAACTAATGGATCAGTAGACCCGCTGAATGAAGGTGGACGCTGTCTCATGAAGGATTCAACAGAATGTTGCTCCTTCCTTTGCTCGTTTGGAAGTCCTGCATGATTCATAGCTTGAGAAAGTTGTATGAGCATGGCTACAGGATTTTGCATTCCAGCTCCCATAACGTTTGGCTGCTCAGGGTGACAATCATTGCATTACCCGTCGCATTTCGCATTAACACGGTTCCTTCGGGTTCCAGCCATTGACTAAAACCAAGAAGAATAGTGTGAGAAACACTAATTATAATAGGAAAACCACATAATCAAGAATAAAATTTCACAATTAAGGTCTTATCCTAGGTTATTCATTTCCATTTCTAAAACACAATGATTGTGTTCTATGCTTAGACTTATCCTTAGGGTTCTTACTAAGGCTTTCGCATTCTTGTTTCCAAAGGTTGACTATACCTTTCCTATGATACCAAATATAACGACCCATACTTTACATACATTTTTAATACTTCAAAATTGAAGCATACTTATTACAACATATAACAAAACCACAAAAGGACCGTATAGGTATAGTGTCTTTAGAAACTGGGAAACATAAATAACTGGTTCATAAAGCGTCTAGACTGTCTCCCATTTATTTCATCATATCTATAGTCCCTTTTGGAATATCTTACTTAATAACCTTCTTCCTGACCTGGGGAATGAAAAAATACAGAAGGGTGAGCTCAAATGCTCAATAAGGGTAACAAAAGAAATATCAATCACATCATATTCATAAGAACATAACTTTTGGAAATCTTAACCTGCAAAAGAGAGCATAATTTCATAACATGGGATAAATCATAGTAGTGAAATGGAATCCCAATAACAATAACTTAAAACATGAAACTTTGTGGCATACACACATAATCATAGAGAATCATTTCTTATTAGTCAAGACTCATTTCCAAGACTATCTTAGCGGACAAAGTCCCTTTCTGAACCGAGTTCGTTCTTCATTTCAGTACTGTCTCACTGAACCGGTATAACCTACCGTTCCAGCCATGTCTATCTCATGAGATATAAAATATTTACCCAATGCATTGGAGGGATATATAGGTCCCACCCATCTCATATTGATACCATTCTTATGTGTGCCACAAAATCATAAATCATACATCATTGCATAACCCATGTAATAAAAATGGGAATCTTAAACATCATGACATCATAAAACAATTCATATAAGATAAAGGAATTCATAAAAATAATTCCATCACAACATAATAAAATCAATGTAATAATAGGGATAAAAACAGAAACCTTTATTATCTTAGATGGAAGATAATTTTGATAAAACACTTGAACTCCATTCTTGAGGAAAATATCCTTTCTACCTCAAAAACATATTTACTTTCTTAACATTTTATAGAATTTAAAACTAAAAGAATTTGATTAAAAATAAACTTGAAAACTTGTAAGGGAATTTTTTAAAAATCTATTCGTGCCGTATAAGTTAAAAGAAAACATTCTTCTTGTACTTTTGTCAGAAAAGTTAAAAAGTACCTCGTACGAAAAATGACAAAAGATTCCTTTCATATCTTTTACTAAAAAATCACCGAAGGGTAAAATTTTATATAAACTATTGTAGAAGGATATAAATATTACATATTGAGGAAACATGGATATGGATGATAAAATACACCCCAGTAAATACCAAAGAATAAACAATCTCGGATAAAAATGAGATTGTGATATTTCCCTTACCTTAGGTCCAATATGCTTTGTACGTGTCCGAACCTCCTGTATAATGATTTAAATAATGTTATTGACTTATTACAGAATCATACTTATTTTTATGATATCATATATGGTCATATTCTTAGCTTCTTAGTAGTAATATTTCATTGCTACTTGTTATTCAGGTGTTTATAACTTTTTGTTCTTATGCGTGTTTTGTCGAATAAATTCTTATTCTTCTCTTTAGGTTATAGATACCTCATTTACAGAATTGTATTAGTGTAATATATATCATATTCATTCATTCAATTCGTTTATATAATCATTATGAAATGAAGATCATGTAGAATGAGTCGCATCACATCGTGGAGACGATATTCCGTACGTACGCACAAGTGATGATATTGTTCCTATGATCATGGAATTGTATTGGAGTGTATGTATACTATTTCAGAATAATTATAACTTTATAATAGTCATATATAGTCATTATTTACACCATTATACCCATCCAAGTAAGGTGGTGGTGGAAAATAGATTACACCACCGCGTGGAGACGGTATTCCGTACGTACGCACGCGCGGTGATTTCTTTTTCCGTAGGATGGATAGATGGTGAAATAGGGTTGTTTCATACTTATAATAAAATATCAGTATGTGAGTGATACTGATGTTATTACTTCATAAATAAACAACTAAAGAAGAAGAACTGGAAGAAGAAATAAAGATGAAATAATCGGTAACGGACATTACCTCTTCTTTGAAGTGCTTCTTTGAGACCTCCTTTTAGGGCACTAAAATAGGTCTTTGAAGAAGACCAGAACCTCTAGGATATTTCTAGAGAAGTGGAGAGAAGAAATTGGCAGGGGTTGGCCGAGCTTGAAGGCTCAAAGTGGTATGAGGAAGAGGGGGAGGAGGTGCCCTTTTATAAGGGAGGAGAGGGGCACCTTTGGAATAACTAAAAATATTATTTTATTATAAAGTCAAATTCGGTTTATAATAGCTCCGAATTGATATATTTAGAAGCTAAGGTGGGTATGGGTCGAAATCTTGTCATCAAATAGAATTTAGACAAGTTTAGGTATCAATTTTAACCTTATCATTTAGATTTAACTTTAAGTTAGATAATTTTACTTTTACGGTGTCTTCTTGTTTTCTTATACTATAAGGTTAATAAACTTACTATATCATGCCAAACGAACCCCAAGTTGTTTATTATTAATATATATAACCTTATCTTAGTCATCTTTCAGAACCTTAGATTTTTAGGAATAAAATAACAATTAATAATATAATATTTGTTTTAAAAACTATTTTATGTCAATTTTGACACTATTTAGTAATTGATTTTTGTGAAGATCATAACAGAATGATTAGTTCTAACCAAGTTAATTAAATCAATACTAACATGTCATATTAACCTAAAAAATTAGTGTAATTCATAAAAAGTTTCAAATTACATTTATTTGGGTATTTATAACATCAATTATGTCAATATTTCATTAATAAGATAATTACTGCATCATCGTTGTGTCATAAATAAATTAAATTATTTAATCTCTAAAAATTACAAATAAAATACCATTATGTAGGAAATATTTTTATATTTATAATGAATATTTATAGTATAATTTATCTTATGTATAACCCCATATTAAAAATGATTTACTTATTAAACATTGATTTTAACTATTTAACCCTTCTTTAAATAAATTAATAATAGATGTCCTAATCTAATCCAAGTGGGCCTAAATGGTCATATTTTATTCCTAAGGTTGTTTTTGGTCAAATTACACTTGTAAAATAGAATTAGGACATGTGTTAGGGTAATAATAATATCATTTTTAGCCTTAGTTACCCTATTTACTTTTAACCGTGACAAATAAAAGTAAAAAGTTACTATTCATCAAAAATTATTTTCATCTCATTGAATCACATTTTAGTCCTTGATATTAACCGTGCCTCTCGGATTTTCGAAATTCCACTCATAGAAGCGGTAAAATTACGTTTTATGAAAAATTCAGTTTTTTTAACTACCACTTAGTGGTTTCACTATTCATCAAAAATTGAAAGTTTTCAGAAAAATACCAAAATTTCACCCTAGGCTAATTTCGACATTCCGAATCCAAAAATGAAGTCCATTTTGAAAAATAAAAATTATAAAATTTCAAAAAGTGGTTTTTACTATTCATAAAGGCTAGTTTTAATAATATTTTAATAACATATCGTTGTTTAGTGAAACTCGGTATTGCGTACGACGCAGGCTATCGAGGAAGGTCACGATTGCGTGTAAAGAAAGCCAAGCTAGTGTTGTGTGTAGTAAAAGATTCCTTTGATGATTTATATATCATAAACAAAATATTTCACATAAAAGTCTTGGGTGTTACATACATGCCTCTCGGGTCACTGCCATCTCCATGATGGTGTCTAATGTGCCTTGCCACCTCTCTGGACAATCCGTTCATAAGGATAGAACATGTAGAGGGGTCTAGGACTTTAATCATGTCAGCTCGTGCACTCCATATTAGTTGTTTTTAAATTGGGGAGGCTCACAGGAGATGTTAGATCACATCAAAAGATAAACTAATCCCAGATAGAGAATCTCTCAAATAATGTTACCCTCTTGAATAAACACATGATTCGTAGATAATCCTATTATTAGGTTGATACACATCCATATTTTTTCAGAAAATAATGGGGAAGAACATTAAATAAAATAACCCCTACCTCTTTGATGTTCCATTCTATAGTGCTTCATCCTAGAGGTTTCAAGGCGTCGATTTTGTTCATCCCATTCAGCTCCAATCTTCGAGGGGAATCAAAGATGTTGACATTCGTTGGCATTTGGTGTTCTTCATTGAAGATAAATTACTCTACAATTTTATCAGAGAAACCCTACAGTTTAATCCTTATTCTACCAACGCATCAGACTATTAAATGGAAACATTCCTTAGTGAATTCTATACACTACGACATCCCATTGTTATGATGTTTTATTTATGAAACAACATCCATGTTACACGTCATTAAAGTGTAGTTACACTATGATTTAATGAGCTATTAATGAGTTCCATTAATGCACCTGGTCGCCGCATCATCGCTGCACTAGAGCATCATCATCCGTCACTCAATAATGAGAAATGAAATGAAATAATTCATTTAAATTATTTTATTATTTTTCTCAAAATATTCGAAAAATAAATCTTCCACTTGGACCTTTCCGGTTAAAGATAATTCATATCTAGGTGAATCCTAGTATTCTGATTTCAATAGTGCTCTAAGATTTTCAACCGGAGAACCGATTCAAAATATAGAAAAACTTGTTCACACATTTACTAGATATACCTTAAAAAAAGTTCAAAATTATGTTATGGGTTGACCGAGCCATTGAATTATGTACCGTCAAAGCATGTGGTCTCAAAATAATTCCATATAATTTTTAATTTAAAAAAATACAGAAAATTTCCTAAACATTACAAAAGTTTGTAAATAAATTACAAGGGCTAACTAAAATATTTTGGGATGGTTTTCCCTGTATAATAAGATAACATAACAAGGTATAATATTAATAAAAAACATTATATATTATGTTTGAGTATAAATAATAAAACTTGAATGAATAATAGTAAAATAATAATATCCAATTTTTTCTGATAAGGTGAATCAAAAAGAATCTATGAAACTAAGGGAAATTCAAAATCATGAATACAAATGTGGTATCACTATATTAAATTCAATAAAATGAACTCTATTCTCTAAAAAACAATTCCATGAATATTTAATCAAGATTAACCTCTAGAGGAGTACAAGAGAATTCTGTTTCATGTTTTGTAAATAATAACATCTTTATAATCACCCAAGAGAATATACAGTGGGTGAATAATAAAACACAATATTTTTTTCTAAAGTGACATCTTAACTAAAGACATCATAACAGTAACATTTCATATCACATAATAAATAGAATATAATTACTGATATGGGATTAAGATATGTTAATTTTCTCAATTTTAAATAATTTAAATTATAAAAAGTGGAATTTATCCATAAAAATTACTTAAATACCCAAAAAACATCCATCAAAATCATAAAAACAACCATTCCATGTGATCACTCTATATTCACTAGTGGTTAATCATTGATCCACCAATGATTTATTAGCTTATCAGACTAATGTTGCCTCTATTTGACACCATGGCCCTTATTTAGGGCAATGTCTAATTCAAATGAACCCTCACCAACTATGTATCTCAAAAAATATTCCATATCAAATAATTCAACAAAAAACATTTATTTACATTAAATAAGCCCATTAAATATTTTTTTTTTCAAAACCAAAAAATTATTTTAAAACAATAATTTAAAATTAGAAATGAAAATACTTTTCCATAATCCAATCAAATCCAAAGATTCTAAAATTATAAAAATTGAGGTTTCCAATAATTAATCACCACAAATTTCCATTGAAATTCAATATACAAAATTTAAATATCCATTAAATATTTTTCTATAATTATAGGAGAAGATTGAGATTCCAAAAACCTCTCAATGAGTGACAATAATAGTTAATAACATTAAGAAACCTTTAGATACAGGCTCAAAAAAAATTCCTTCAATATATATCATTAGCATCTCATTTAAAAATAATTGAAAAAAGTTTTATCAATAAAATATTATATTTAATTTTTCATGTAAGATAAAATAAAATATAATGAATATAAAATGAATACTTTCTATTGATTTTAGTGAAATAACACACCATGATCTATCGAAATTGGCTACTAGATAAAATGGTCTGATGAAAGATTCATAGGAGAAGAAATTATTTTTAGATATTGAAATAAATGGTTAATGATGAGGGTATTGAGGATAAAAAATTATAATTATTATAAAGTCAATATCAAATCACAAATTTTGTTCAAATAGTTTGTTAAACCATGCACCAACCTTATGCATGACACTATCTCTAAACCAACCCTCAAATAGGCTGTACACTTTTGAAAAAACATGTGGAAAAAATGTTTTCCCCACTAAATGACCTAAAAAAACTATCCTAACTATCTGATCAATTTTGTGATACTGTGTGAAAACCATGAACCTACCTACTGGCTCAAAAAATATGTTACATGGTTTCTTGGAGAAGCTATATGATTTCCTATAACCATAAACACTTAAAAACTCGTCCAAATTGGATTATATTTTATTGAATCCCTACCCATGTATTATAAAACTTAAAAATACTAACTTAATGGGTATTGTACTAGAAACTGGTGGTGTTATGGGCTTAGTGTTTTTATAAGTCCCACAACAGTGATCAACATCAAATGATGTAATTTTATATTGGTGATGTTTTATTTCAGAGAGTTTATCCTAAACTAGGACATCACCAATTCTGTATGCAATGTAGGATAATTTCAGGATATGTTATTCCATTTTAGATATGGGTGTGTCTTTAAAAATAAAATACAAGCTAGATCTAACTTTATTGTTCACATATATTGATAATTTATTTTTCTTATCCTATGTCACCCATACCAATATCATTCATTTGAGTGGGAATAGATGGATTTGTTAACTGAAACCACTATTTTTTACAATCATATTCCTATCATAGTGTATTTGGATAGAGTTTTATAAGTTAAATTGATTATACCAGTACAAATATATATAAACTTTTAGTGATATCTATGGTACTTATGAGTATGAAGCATTGATAAAATATCACATATATCAAAATATAACTAATGATGAGTGATAATCACTTTCATGTGGTAGAAAGTCACATGGTCAGGAGAATTGTGACACTCCTGGTTGTTGGTTTCTCTCTTTTTGATTATTTATCTATTCTATTAATTAATGGATATTCTTTGAGTTGTAGTTTTAAATTTTTACAAAATTAGAGCTACAAGTTAAGGATTAAAGTGATTATTTACCATTAACTAATTATACGAATCACATAAAGTAATTTTCATTTTTATTTGTATGGTAAAGGCATGGCTCATCAAACCAAGATGATCTATTGGAAAAAATGAATTTAATTTTGATGTGTAAGAGTAAATTGAATGGATGGTTCATTTATTAAGATTTTGTGTCCAAAGCATCTATAAAAATATAATAAAAGAGTAATTCGTTTAGTTTCCCCCAAATTATTGGTGAAATGATTGCAAAACCAAGTGAACAAATCATACAATCTACTCAATTTACCTAAAAATTTGAATAAAAATTATACAAGTTTCAAATTAAACCAAAACATCCTCCTATATTACATCATTATATTGACCATGAAATACCAACAATAGAGCCCTCTTCCTCTTTATTACGGTGATTTCAATTTCTTATAGATAATATTATTTATGTTAATCCAATATTTCTTTTTTCTTTTTCATATCTTCACTATATAGTTCCTTATTCATTATGTTTTACCTTTTTCTTTTTCCTGAATTGGCCATGGTGTTTATTTCCATTGTTTGGTTTGGTATCTATGTGAATTTGTTTGGGTTGGTTGGTTTATGAGTATCCCTTTTCTTCTTTTGTTGTGGATTTAAATAAAGGATATGTTCATAGAAAATATTTAATGTTGGTGTCTCTACATAATGGATCTTTCCATTGTAACATGTCACATCTTAAGACAGTTCCCTACATATAGTAACTGGATTGGTGGATACTCGACTTCATGATAACTTCTTGTATGGTAGAGGATATTGAATAGTAGGGAGGGTCTAGGTTGTGACCACATAGAGACTATATCCTAATATCTAAGTGAACAGTAAATATAAAAATTACCAACCATTATACATAATGAAAATAAATTAGAGTATGTGAAAATAAATAATAAATTATAATTGATAATATATTCATAGAACACCTATCCATACACCAAATCAGTGAAATATACAAATAAATGATGAAATAAAAATACACCAATACACAAATATAATGTCAATCCATATATCTTCCTAGTATGTTTTTAACATAGGTATCCCACTCAATAAAAAAATCTCATGACACTATCCAGCCTAAAAATACATATATCCGAGTCTTTCTTGGGTTACCATGTTGCATGGATACATGAGCAACATGTGATTAAAAATTAGTATGGAACCACCAATGAAATCCCATGTATAATTGGTGTATATAGTGTATTCATGTGTATTATAAGAATAAAAAATAAACTTCTAAGAATAAATAAGTTAGAACTATATGTACTTCAATTACACAGTGACTTCAGTGACCCATATTTCTCAGACATAGATATTACAATTTTTTAGATGAATATTAATTCAATTATACAAAAACATACATGAAGAATACAATAGTATAGTTCAATTAGAAACATGGAACACAATATTTTCAATAAAAAAAATATCTTCAATGTATCCCATAATGATCCTGCCCTATGTAATAGTACATAAAATCTTTCTTTATAACCTTCAGGAAAGAAAACATGATAAATTGTGATCTTTGATGCTCAATTTGGGAAAAAAGATATGTATATTCACAATATGAACATCACAGTATGAGAAGATGATCATAACATTTGAAAACCATACCCATCATGTTAAAAATCATAAACTTGTGTCTTGGCATAAATATTGGTAGTTCATATTATATGTACAAAAAAATAATCATAGAACATGATACATGGGAGGATTAAATTAGCATAATAAATAGTGTTGGGACATACACATAATTATAGAAAATATTTCATCAAGGCTTCCCACCAAGACATACATAACATGTTAGTCTTAGGAATGATACATGTGTACATAATTCAAGTTTGGGATGATGTCCCATGTACTCCCTTGATTTGTTCTTGAGAAAACCTTCTATGTACCATATTGTTTCAGTTCTAGGATAAAATCATGTATACCCTCTTTGTTTGTGATTGCGTCAACCACCCATGTACCCTCTATTTTGGGCTTGTGATAACCACCCTTATACTCTCTCATGTCATAGAACATTAATCATTCCCAAATACATCGGAGTTGTATATTGGTCTCACCAATAAAATAATGAAAATAATTCAATTTTTTTCATAAAATATCATAAAACATTCATCATTTCATAAACCATTAATATACATTGGTTTCGTAAACCATTTCATCATTGTATATCCCATGGAAAAGAGATAGGTCTTATAATTAATTCATTATGGTATAACTTGTCAAAGTGAAATTGGTTTCATAAAAATCTTGTAATCATTAAAAATTTATAGAAATAATAATAATGGTTTCATTGGATCATATCCACATTAATGCATTAGTGAAATCAATTGATGTCATCTAATATGTAAAATGTTTTTGAATGAAAAATATCTTCAAATATTTCTTAAGAAAATATCCTTTATTATTTAAAAAATCATTTTTTAAAACATAATTTTTATGAAAAATCTATCCTTTTAAAAATACCATCGAAAATATAAATTTAGTTTCAAAAAAAAAATAAAATTCATGATAATGAGATCTTTAATTCATGTCATCTAGGTTAAAATAATGACTATTTTCACATTTACCATAAATTCCCAATGAGAATTATTTTGAAAACTAAATGAATACTAATTTAAAAAAATGTCATCATGGGGAAAAAATAATTTTAAAAATCATAGTATAATAATAACTAATTTTTTATTTTTATAGATAACATGGTTTTGGAAGAAAACAAATTTCTGTTTGAAGAAGAAAATAATGTCACATTTTCTTGAAAATATTATTCCAATTATTTTAATTTAAAAATAGTATAAAAATGTTACTATTACATTAATATATCATGGATAAAACTTTTATGATATAATTATAGTGTTTCATAAGAAAAAAAAATAATATATTTTCATCGGAATTATAATCATATACAATGCCAATAAATGATGATATTGTAACATAATATATTTACCACTATAGTAGCCTTGAATCATAATACCCAAGAATAAATAACATATGGAAATATAAAATATCTTAAGAACAAATAAATGAAGGAAATTAAATGTCAAATGGTATGTATATACATCTCATAAGGGACAATATGTGGGAAACATAATATATGTCTCAAAGATGAAAAATTGAGGCAAACATTTCCTTACCACTTTAGAAATATTTTGACTCATAATAACCAATAATGTATACCATAAAATGGAAATATAATTATAATCTAATTTTTTTATTAATTACATAAAAATTCAATTGTTCTAAATATAAACAACACAAAAGAAAAGAGTGGTGAATTTGCATGTCTTCAACAAATAAATTAGAGATAAGAAATCCACAAACCATATGTCTTGAATTCCATAATGCTCTTTATAAAATATTGTATAACATATATAATATTATTATAAATATTTTATAGAACAATATTTATATATTTCATACCATTTTAACTTTAATTTTCCCTTTCATTACCTGTTTAATAACTATTTCATGATAAAGTCACGTTTCAGGCAATAACTGCTTTTTTATTCAACTATGTTTGGACTTATAATTTATTTTCATATTATTTTAATAATTGATTAATAATATCTAAAATTTAAAAAATGATATAACTATAATATATATTCATCATATATGTATTTAGAGTGATCTGTATAATTTAGTGATGGAAATTGAAATACACTGTTCATTGGGATGATAATCCATACATACATGTGAATGTTTTTCCTTTTTTATAGAACTGAAATAATGAATATAAAATTAAAAAATATCATTAAAGAATAATTTTAATGTGATATATATGACATGTGTTAATTAGACCAATCCCAAATACCTTCCATGTAATGTCTAAAATAATCCCTTCAATTCGCGATTCGGTAGTCCATTGTAAAAATAGATGACATAATTATATTCATAAAAATGGAAATAATGCTATTGTGTGTGATATAATAATTTAAAAAAGAATTATAATATCATAAATATCATAAATAAAAAATATATCTAACAAAAATTCCCAACTATGAGACGTGGTAGTGGTATAATTAATGGCATCAGTTTGTGAGGTGGTAGTCCACCGTACACACAAATGATGATTTTGAATCCCATCTTAATGAAGTGTAGAAGGTTATAAGTCAAAAAACTAACATAAAAAAATTATTATATTTAATATACTAGGGTTATTATCTCAGCATGGTATAATAAATACATAATGAGGTGGAGGAAGAAATAAAACAAAAATTATTGGGGGTGAACATTACAACTTGTTTAGTTATCCTCTATAAGATTTCATTTGAAGCATTTTTAGATTAGACTTATTCCAAAAAAAATGCTTCTAGTATTATAGTAGGGAATTTGGGTAGTTATTTTCTAAACCAAAATGGTTTTATGGTGTGTGTAATATAGGATATTTGGTGGCCTCTTATAAGTGTGGTGAGTGGAAAACATGTAATGTTTTTAAAATTTCCAATAAAAACAACATTTTTATCATAAAAAAAGCATTATAAAATTAATATATCTATAATATATACTAGATAATGTGGATATATGTAAAATAATTGTTTTTAATGGTTTTTTTAATTTTATCCCTTACCATTTTAGTTTAACCCCATATAAACCTTTATTACATCAACTATATTAAATAATATTTATTATTTTCAATATTAATTTTGTGCAAAAAATAATTTAAATTATTATAAATTATAAATTATGTTGATTAAAAATATGGAATCTATTTTTATAAATTCAACATATTAAATTTGAAAATATAAATTTAAAATTATCCCAGAATACATGAAAAAATAGGGTTTTAAAGGGAGAATGTTCAAAAGTTTAAAAGTTATATATTTAATACCTATATTAAATTGATTAAAATTAAAAAGATTGGATTAATTGAAGTATATTTGACCTAATATTAATTTAATAGAATTTTAAAATATAATTTTTCTTTATAAATAAATAAAATCAAATGACATTCTTCCATTAAAATTCAAAATGTTTCAATATTCATCAAAAAATAAATCCTTTACAAAAAATTCCAATAATTCACCTTCATATAACTTTCATATTAATATTTAAAAAACTAAGCGTATACTATCATTTAAATTTTATGAAATTAGTAAAAATTAATTTTAATTAAATTTCTTTAATGGCTGCAAATTTTTTATATATAAAATTATAGATTTAATCGTGAAGTTGGATTTATTCTTATATAAATCATATAAAACACATAATATGAATTTTAAACATTATATTTAATATATTATGTATAAATTTCATTATTATAATTCAATAAAATCGGGTTTTAAAATTTATTTATGTAAAACACACTTGTTCGCATGAAATATATTTTCATAAAATGATTTTCTTTTATTTTAAAAGGGTTTTTATTTAATTTCTAAATAATTTTTCACCAAAGAATTCGTTATATTTACATGTGTAATTTTTTTATATAGTCTATCCTACTCATACTGTCCACTTCAATTTCTTTGTGATAAATATAATATTAAAAAAATACTATTTTAATAGTTTGTCATGTTTTATTTAAAACAAGTGTTGTGTATAACACAACGTAAACTCATTATTATGTGTAAAAAAAGCCAAATGTAGTGTTTCATGTAATGAATCATAAGTTCAATGTTTTCCTACAAATAAAAATATTGAGATGATTTAATTCATTTGAAAAAAGAATCTTTCAAAAAATATTGGGGCATTATATTATAACCCACCTAAAATGAATTTCACCATTGAAATTAATCTAAATCATCAAGAGTTTAACATTTGAAAAGTTCCTTTAGAAAACCCACATCATAAAACTGAATAATAATAATTCCATTAAAAGGTATATATTAATAAATATTGGTTACCTAATGTAACTTACAAATGCATCTCATTATCCATTATCAAAATTAAAAGACAGTTTATTCTACTTTATCTCATCCATAGACTAACCTTATTGACACATCTTGACATATCCTTAGAAATACCCCCAGAGATTTCCCTTTTTATTTTATCATCATTGTTTCATAAGGTTAACTAAGACTTTCCGTTAAAACCATATATATATTTCTAGGATTCTAATACGTGGATATTACTTATTTTTAAAGGAATTTTCATTTCATTATTCAAATACATTCTTAAGGGCCACAACATTTTACTGCCTCTGGAAACATGGAACACAATCTTCTTGATTCGTGAAAGATATTCGATATCTCCCATTAATATGTTCACCTTTAGTACTCCTACTTAAGAAAATTTGTAAAATTTTGTAGGAAATAATTCATAAGAAAGGGTGAGAAAATAATCCCAGTAAGGGTAAACAAAGGAGGCACATATGAATAACATGAACATAAGAATATGAAACATGAGAATAACATTTTAAAATAATACCCCACTTATCAAAGATCATAATACTATGTCCTAGAATTAAAATTTAAAGTTTATAATAAATGAATTATATGTTTGTAAAAGAACATGATCCATGAGAGTATAATGTTGACATAAGAAATAGAAGAGTGACATGAACATAATTATATAAAATCTTTGGTCAAATATATGCACCAACACATTAATATCATATTAGGGTTGGGCTAACCACTGATTTACTTAATTAACAATATTGACTAAGTCTGGTGTACCATCTTATTTAAATCATCAAATATCATTCCATGTACTCCCTTGTTTGAGTTTTGGGATAACCTCTCATGTACACTCTTGTTTCGAGCTTTGAATAAACACTTGTGTACCCTCATTTTTCAGGCATGGGATAACCAGTTAGGTACCCATTGAGATCATAGAAAATTAATCATTACCCCATGAATTGGTAAGAGTTATAGGTCCCACATGTCACAATATTAAAATCATAAATATGTGTTTTAAAATATCCTGAAAAATCCATCATATCATAAACCATGAAAGGAGAGGGGGTTCACTAAATATTTCATCACAACATATCCTGAGAAAATGTGTTGAGTTTCATAATAACTTCATCATAGTATAAACCGTGGAAGTGAAATGGGTTTCATAAAAAAATTTCATCATAAAACATTAATATAAATAATATTAATGTTTTCCATATATCATATCCATAGTAATACATAGGTTACATCAACATATTTTATAATATATGAAAAATGATTTTGATTGAAAAATTACTTGTAATGTTTTTTGTGGAAAATATCCATTCCACTTAGATTTTTTTTATAATAAAATAAATACTTAAGAAAATTTTATAAATTTAAATTATCCCTAAAAAATATATATTTATCCTTAGAGAAAATAATTCCCAGGATGATGAAATGTTTTGTTCATGTCGTACACGTTTAAATAGAAACCATGTTCACATTTCCAATAAAAGACAAACATGAATGTTTTGGAAAATGACTAGAATATTACATTAAAATTTTCCTTATAAATATTAAATCCTTGGTAAAAATTTCTATTGAAAATAAGTGGAAAATAATAAAACATTTTTGAAAACGTTTCTTTAAAAAATCATCTTCGATGAAAAGATATTTCTAACCCAAAACAGAAATAAAGTTGGGGTCTCCTAAAAACATTTTCTCAGTTATTTTAAATACCAAATAGTGTGAAAATGGAACTAATTTCTTATAATATAATAATTAACCTAATAATAATCAAATTAACAAATTTATCAAGGTATGGATCGTATAATTTTATCATAAAAAAATAATAAACAATTCCAATAAACGAAGAGATTGTAACATAAAATCTATACCACTATGGTTACTTTGAATAATAATCCCAATGAAGAAATAAAATAAAATAACATAACCTGTATATAAATAAATTAGTTATATAATATTTTAAAGGGTCTATATATATACCTCATAAGTAAGTATAGGTGCATAACAAAATATATATCTCATAGGTAGAAAATTGAGACAAAAATGACACACCTCTCTAGTAATCATTTGAATCATATTACCAAATAAATAATAAAATAAAATAAAATTATAATTATCAATACAATAATGGTATTAAAGATACAATATGTTATTTGGGAATTTTATAACCCAAAAAAAATAAATGAGTGGTGAATTTCTATATGTTTTCCAGAAATAAAAAAGAGACTAGAAATCCCCTTACCATGAGTTTGACTTCCTTTATACTCCTTCAAAATTCATGTATCATATATATAAGTTTATTATCCATCAATTTATGAAACATAATTACATATTTCATATAATTTATATTTTCATATGACCTTTTATTACACGTTTATTAACAATTTATTGTTAACATAACATTCCTAGTAATAACTGCTTTGTTTTTCATGTATATTTTGACATGTTATTTATATTCGTATTAATTTTATTATTAATTAGGAATATATAGAATTTAAATCATGATATAAATATAATATATATTAATTATATTGGTATTTATAGTAATATATAAAATTTAGTGAGATAGATGGAAATAAACTGTTCATGGAGATAGTATGTTGTCATATGCACAAACACTATTTTCCATTTTAATTTTTAGATTAAAAAATACAACTAAAATACATATTATAATTATAAAATAACTATTTTTTCATATATATAACTTGTGTTATATAATCCAATACTCTATATATTCCCTGTAATGTGTCATTGAAACACATCGCTTCGTGAGGCAATAGTCTGTTATACACATGAACGACATTATCATATTTTCACAATGTAGAAATCCTGAAGGAATGAGTGAAATAATAATTAAGTAATAATAATATAGTAATAAATATCATATATATATGTAAAATTTTCATCATTATTTCCAACCATTATATTTGGTAATGGAAAAATGAAATATTTCTATTCGCATGGTGATAGTTCTCCATACACACGAATGATAATTTCATAACCCATTTGATTGAAGTATAGATGGTATAATGTCATGAACATAAAAAACAACATTTAAATTTATGTTATATAACTATTTTGTTTTATGATTAGTGTATAATAATAATTTATGGAGGTAGAGAATGGGAAAAAACCAAAACACTCTTTGATGAAGGTTACCTCTTCTTCATGTATCCTCCTTGTTTTTACATTGAAATCCTTTCTATGTTAGATTTATAGCCAAAATTAGGTTTATATGATCAGAGTAGGGAATATAGGATGGTATTTGGGATGGTAGTGGCTAGAAAAAAGTGTATTATTGTCTGAGGAAGAGATGATAAGAGGTTTTCTTTTATAAGAGAGTCGAGTGGAAAACATGAAATATTTTTAAAAGATTCAATAATAACCATGTTTTTATCATTCCAAAAGCTTAGAAAATTTATATTATAGAAAATATTATATATAAAGTGTATATATGGCTATAAAATTTGTGTTTAGCACGTTTTTTGTCATTGTTAACCCAGATCTTTAAGTTTATCCCCCAGTAAAACAATGTTGACCTTAATGACGTTAAATAATTTTTATATTTACTACCGTTAAATTGTTTAAAAAAAGATCAACCTGTTATAAATTTTAAATTAATAAAATTATAAAAAAATAAACCACATTGTAAATTTTAATTCATATAAGCAGAAAATATTAATTCAAAATTAATCCCACTAATACAATGAGAAAGTGGGGATTTAATGAATAAATGTTAAAAAGTATACAAATTTTTTATATCTATATTAAATAAAAAATTGATTTCAATATATTAAATTGGATTAATGGATGTATAATTGAACTACTTTTTCTTTAAAAAAAACTTAATATATAATTAATTTTTTAAATTAAATTAAACGAAGTTAATTGTTAATTAAAATTTTTTATTTATCACCATTCTTCAAAAAATGAAACATTTTAGAAAAATTCCAATTATTCACCCTGTGTTATATTTGATATTCAAATATTACATATGAAGTCCTTTTTCATGTTAATTTTTTTAAATTGTTTTAAACAAATTTTAAAACTACTTTTCCAATGGAAATAAAACTTCCTTTTAGGAAAATATAGTTTTATGCATAAACATAGATTTATTCATATCTCTTTTATAGAAAAAATAGATTACTGTAAAACATTATATTTAATAATATATATATATATATAACATATAATTCAACCAAATAGGTTTGTTTAATTTATTGATGTATAACACACTTCGGTTCATAAAATAGTTTTTCTAAAAATAATTCATATAATTTTTTAGAAAATTACTTTAATTTTTGATTAATTGTATTCCAAAGAATCTATTATATATACACGTGTAAATAAATATATGTATAATATATTTAATCTTATTCATCGCCTCCATTAAAATGTATATGGGATAGTGATCATATTATATAATAATATTTTTATATTATGTCACATTTTGTGTAAACTCGATATTGTGTGTAATAAAAGGAAATTTTGGTGTTTAGTGTGACACATGAAAAATATAATTTTGCATCTAACTCATGGTAAAATTAGTGTTTTAATTCAATGAAAGGTATCAATAATATAAAATTTATTCATTTATTTTAACTAAATATTGAGGTGTTACAGTGACACGTGAGGCTAGTCATGCATGATTTTTCTGATGACGAAATGTTACTGAGAAAATTGATTAATATTATTACCCATCCATTTATAAATGAGATTTCATTTTTTGAATGAGTAACAGAATAATTTTTTAAATTTAAATATTGAAAATACATTCAATTGTGAGTATATATCCTTTTTGATTATAAAGACCATTAAGCATCATAACGATTGATAATACAGAGACTAATCAGTGATCATATGATTAGTATATATTAAGTATTTTAATTAACTTCTATTAAAATAAACAAAATAAGTGATAACCTCGACCAGTAAGATCATACCATATGAGGCCCATTTATCATTTATCCTATTTATCATTACTTATCTGGGAGATGTAATCTTTGGGAATTTCCATTGGCTAGGAATACGATGAGATTAAAAAACTAAATCATATTAAAAACAATTTATGGGAGAATTTAAATCTCATCAAGATCATGTCCCAAACAATGTTTTTCGATCCACCCCAAAAAATATTATGATTGCATACATTAATATTATAGTATTCAATGGTGAAATAATGTTTTTTATATATAAAATTAAAAAATATATATTAATATTTTCCATTCAATAAATAATTATTATATTTATTCATTATTTTTAAATTATTAATGATGAAATAAATTATTTTGATAAAAATTAGACCATGATATGATAGAGCATAAATTGTATTTTTTGGTCCTATAGAATTTAAATTAAAAAATTTATTTTTATAAATTTAGGATTTATTGAATTAAGTTATATTTTAATAAAATATTATTTTTAAATTTTCTAAATTAAATATAAATGATAATATAATTTTATAAAAAATGTAATTTTTATAAGGGTAAATAAATTGTCACTGTAAAAAGAGTAATTTTCAATAAAAATGTATTTTCCTTTAAAATTTTAAATTCTCATATTTTTATATATATTTTTAAAAAATTACTATTAATTTTTTAATTTTTATGATGAAATTATCAAATAGTGGATTTTTTATAATTTTCTGGTACATTCACATTTTTGAGTAAAAATTATATAGGGTACTAATATAAATATGTAATATGACCATCAAAATAACCCATTAGTTATGTAGCATGTTTTGTAAAAGGTATATATGGCCAAAAATATACTTACAATTTAAAATAATGTGATTCTTGGTATTGTTATTTTCATTATAAAACCTTTATTAGTTCTTAAAACCCAAAATTATATTTGAAGGTTTTAAAATAAATTCATTATAAACATGACTCATTTCATAATCTCCATGGGTATTATGTTAAAGTGACAGGTTCATATAATTATAATGTAATTAAAACCACTTTTTTTGGTAGGTTCAATTGGAATATACCATGGGATGTTCAGAGGTTTCAATTACTTTATTGTGTAGAGTCTAAAAACTATGTTTGAAAAATAATACAGAACTCCCCTATCTTTTCTTATATAAACCCACTCATTCTCCCCTTAATCTTCCCTCCAAACCATTATATCAATACTATACTCATCCATTAACTCACTAGAGTCATCTAATGGTGAACCCATGTTATCACGAAGCTTCTTCCTTGCTCACGGAGTCACACCCTCACAGTAAGGGGCCGCTATCTTCTTTTCCATCCAAGAAAATTCTTTGTATTTTTCATTTTTAATATAATTTCTTTTATTTTTTATATCTTTAAAAACGTTCCTATAAATTTTAATTGATTATCTTATAATTTTAAATCATTTATCCCATCAATTTATTACAAAAACCTAATCCATTACCATGTAAATGTAATGGAACATCACATTATCCTATTTAATCAAGAACCATCTTTTTGTAGTTAATTTTGTCTTCAAATTCCTATTTATATGATATTAGTTTAAAAATAACTCTTACAGACCTTATGATTTAAAATTTATGAGGTACCCATTTCACCCTCATTATTCCCTCCCATGTTTCAATTCATTCCCCCGTCATTTTGTCAAAATAATACTATGATGTTTTCATATGAAACCATTATATTATGAATACCATCACCATTTAAACTAAATTTTATTCACCTAAAAATACATATCCTTCATTAATTGGGGACTAAAATGAATGTAATAAATAATACATTTTCCATTATATTTGGAGTGAACATGACATGCTATTTAGGCCATGATGGAACAGAGTACAGGGTAGAGGTATGATGATTCTATGGATTCCATGTCACTCGTAGAAATCCTACCTATACAAACACAATATTCCCAATGGTTTAAAAACCCGTTTGAAAAAGGAAGCTATAGAAATAGTTATGTAGAATCGTTGGAATATTCATATGGTATTTTAGTTTTCCCAATGTATTCAAGAAACTGTTGGGTATAGTGCTAATAAAGAGCTTTATTCCAACGGTTTAGACAATCCATTGGTTATCATTTTGTATATTTTTTTCCACCGGTTTTTAAAACCATTAGGAATGAAAATCCCCAAATATCAACACCTCCAGGGATCTCGAACTCTAGATATCTTGAATGTTTTACCCTAAACGAGAGCTCTATTCACTATGTTGAATATTTTTCTCTAAAACTTGACCATATCGAAGATTTGTCCCCAAATCTAGACACAAACACTACTTCCCAACACAACAGGTCTGGTTTCCAATGATTTGTTCTTATGCTTTAAATCAGTATGCGTGAGTTTATTTATTTTAAATTTTTTCATTCCATTTTTCTGTAATGTAGTGTGTATTATGATCACCTTATGAATAGAAGGAATATAAAATTTGAGGTTGTGGTTCGAATCCCTACTTCTCAACCCGCTCTCGAGGGTGCTAACTCTAATTTCCAACTGGGAGTCTATCTTTGATTCAAGTAATTTTTGTTCTTCTATTTTAAATCGGTACATGTGTCTTCATTTATTTTATATTTTTCATTCGATTTCTCTATAATGTACAATGTATTATGATCCTCTTATGAACACAAGGAATATATAATTTTAGGTTGCAGTTTTGTTGTAATTTATCTCTATAAAATAATTTTCATTGATCTTGAAAAAGTCAATATGATCCTGAGTTATTTTATCCTGGGTTTATTTTAAATTTAAGGTCTATTAACATGATTTATTTTGTTATACATAAATACAGTTATAGAATTTAATATCCTAAGAGGAACAATAAGATACGCATACATTATTAATGTACTCCTAATTGTTGTCCTTGAAATATCACATTATAACTTTAAGAAGATGATACCCACACTATAAGTCAATCAATGAAGTGGCACTTCCACCTGAACCACTTGAGTGGGTTTGGGGACATTTTCATGTGTGAATGGTGATAAAACCAATATTTACTCTATTACACAATCATTTATTCCTACTTCATCAAGCTGCTCGGTCATACACTTGTAATATTTTTTGAAATTCAAAATGAGTGTTATGAATTAATGTCACAATTTTATTAGGTAGTTGTAAATAATTATTAAGTAATTTATTTCATTTTGTTTCCAAGGAAGGAACCCACAATAAAGGAGTATAAACATCATAGAACTCACCAATGTTGTTCATGCCTACACATTATTTACTCTCTGATATATATCTCACAAAACAAAACCGCATGGTCATGTTCATGTAATTATTCACCTCTAGTTGGTAGTATTGGAAGTCTGTGGAGTTGCACCTGAGGTGTTTTTGTGCACTTTCTTGGATTATATTGTTTTTATTTTTTTCTTCTTAGAATTAAGAATCAAAATTTGAGTATTTTATTTTTATTAATATTTGTGGATAATTATATGGTGATATGTTTGGGTTGGATAGGTGAGTCATAAACCCATATCTAGTGGTAATTATAGGTTAATAAGGTTATTTAATTAGGCTTCTTGATTATCAATTTTACCTGGACACCCCCACCCCCTGGACATCCCCCAACCCCCTTGACAACCTCCCACCCCTGGACACCCCCACCCCCTTGGACAGTCACCCCTACCACCTAGAAAACCCCCCAAACCCTCGAACATCCACCACACCCCTGGACACCGTCACACCCTCGTGGACACCCCCCAACCCTCTAGACATCCCCCACCCCCCTAGACAACACCCCCTAGACACCCCCAACCCCTTGGAATTCCCTTACACCCCTGTGGAAAGCCCCGCCACCACTGTTGACAACTCCCCCACCCCCGTGGATAGTCCTCCCACCCCCAGGACACCGCAACCCCCCCTGGACAGGCCTGCCACCCCCCATGTATAGGCCTCCCACCCCTGGAAATCCAATACCCCTCTAGACAGGCCCTCCACCCCCGAGGACAGCCCGTACACCCCCTGGACACCCCTAACCCCTAGACAGCCTCACCCACCCTTGTGGACACCCCAACCCCGTGGACAGCCCTGCCACCCCCATGGAAAACCTACCCACCCCTACCCCCTAGACTGCCTCCCCACCCCCATGGATAGCCCATCCACCCCTGGAAAACCCCTATCCCTCTGGATAGCACCACCACCATATTGGACAGCTTGCGCAACCCCTGGACACCCCATACCCCTGGACAACCCTACCCCCCGTGGATAGCCCACTGACCCCTAGACACCCCATACACCCTGGATAGCCTCGCCACCCCCATGAAAATCCCACCCACCCCCTGGACACCTCGTACCCCCTAGACAGCCCCAACCCCTAGAATGCCCCCTGACCCACATGGACTGCCCCTCCACCCCCATGGATGGACCACCCACCCCCATTGACACCCTGTACCCCCTGGACAACCCCCACCCCCATGGATAGCCCGCCCACCCCTAGACACCCCTTTCCCCCTAGAAAGCCCCACCCCATTAAAATCCACCCCTCCCCATCCCCCTGGATAGCCCTTCCACCCACATTGACATCCCGCCCACCCCCTGGACACCCTGTACCCACTGGAGAGCCCCCAGCCCCGTGGACATCCCACCCATCCCTGGACACCCCAAACCCCCTGGATAACCCTGACACCCCTGTAGATAGCCCTACCACCCCCATGGAAATCTCATAACCCCTTGGATATCCCCCCAGCCTTGTAAAGCCCATCGACCCCCCCTGGACAGCCTCACCACCCCCGTGGATTGCCCGTCCAACCCCCCTAAACACCCCGTACCACCAGAACAACCTCCTCCCACCCCCATAGATAGCCCAAGCACCACCCCTTACCCTCCTTGGATAGCCCCTCCACCCCCGTGGACATCCCTCCCACCCCCTGGACACCTAATAACCCCTATACACCCCCACCCCTGGAAAGCCCCCCCCCCGACCACCCCTGGACAGCCCTGCCACCCCCGTCGACGGCCCACCGACCCCCCCTGGACACACCGTACCCCTGGATAGCCCCTCC
Organism: Viscum album; assembly: GCA_963277665.1. Lineage (NCBI taxonomy): Eukaryota > Viridiplantae > Streptophyta > Magnoliopsida > Santalales > Viscaceae > Viscum > Viscum album. The sequence continues at coordinate 911,243,035 of OY728164.1, read as the reverse complement.
TATAGACTACCTGCCCGCACCCCCTAGACACCATGTACCCCCTTGGATATCCCCACCACCATCATGGATTGCCCACCCACCCCCTGGACACCTCTTAACCCTGGATAGCCCCACCTCCTGGAAAGCCCCCCAACACCCCTGGACAGCCCCACCACCCCTGTTGACAGCTCACCCACCCCCACTGGACACCCCTTACGCCCTTGACAGCCCCCACCCCTATGGACTGCCTGCCTACCCCTTGGACACCTTGTACCCCCTAGAGAACCCCGCCACCCCTATGGACAGCCCGACCACCCTCTGGACACCTCGTACACCCTGGAAATCCCCCACCTACCCTAGAATTCCACCGACCCCCGTAGACTGCCCCTCCACCCTCGTGGACATCCCTCTTACCCCCTGGACACCCCTACCCCCTGGAAACCCCCCACCACAGGACAATTCATGTTTACTTAAATAATTTTTTGATGAAACTACAATCTTATTGAATTGATTTTGATGAAATGACTTATATTTTTTTTACAGAATTGATAGATATTGGATGTATGAAACTGATTAGATTCCAAGTGATTTTAAAAACAATTTGGAGATATTTTTGGATTGTTCATTTCACAATGCTTTAGATAAAGGTCACATACACTACCCCTATTACAATTGTGTTGGAAGACCTTGGTTGAGTCATGTTGAAGTCACCTACCACATAAAAAATATTTTTTTCAAGAAACGTTCTCTATGTGGTATCACAATGGGGAGAAAATAAAATCTCAAATTTCGTATGATCCAAAATTGAGGAATAGATTGGGGAATTTATTGTATGACTAGTTTCTATTTATTCATCATCATGGAAAATAAAGGATTATGACCCAAGAAGATTTCGCTATTAGAAGACATGATGAGTCTAAGGAAAATGATGATGCTTTCAGGCTGAAAAAATTTAATGATGCTGCCACGACTCTAGAAATTCAACAATGCGGTAACATGAAAAAGCAGGAATTTTTAATTGGATTATTTCATGGGAAAACTATGTATGATATTTCTAATAATTCCATTGGTTACATTCTTACATTTTTTGAATGAATTAATTCCAGATGATGAATATATTAACTCAAAACACTATATGGCATGGAAGTTAGTTGATGAACTTGGATTTTCAAGAAAAAAATACATGATTTCCCAAAATAATGCAGTTTATTCTGGGAGGAAACTGCTGAACGAAATGATTTTATAAAATGTGGCACATCCGGATTGAAGGCAAAAGCTGATGGAACACCATCCCGTGTGCCACAAAACATAATGTGGAACTTCCCATTGATCCTAAAATTCCAGAATCTTTTTATGTTTTGAAAAAATATCAATGAAAATGAAATGGCATGATACCGAGAGAATGAAGACTAATGATGAATTGTGTCTCCCTACAGATTGATTTTCATGGCATAGATTTGATGCTGGATATCCTGATTTGGAAGCTAACGTGTGTAATGTGAGGTTGGGTATTTCATGTGAAAGTTTTAATATGTTTGGGAAGATGCGTACATCTCACAACACATGGCCAGTTTTTATACAGACTTATAATTTTTCCCCACGGTTGTGTATGAAAAAAAATGTCACTTTCATGAGTATACTCTTATTTGGCCTTTCTGATCTCGGTAATGATATAGATGTATTCATGAAACCTTTAATAAAAAAGATGAATATTCTTTGGGATGTGGGTGTGAGAACATACGATGCATGTTCAAAAGTCATATTTCATATGCGTGCTATGCTTATGTGGATGATCAATGGTTTTACTGCATATGAAATGATGTTTGGATTGACCAAGAAGTGAAAACTATCATGTCCTATCAGTATGAAGAATACACGATCCATAAGACTGAACTGTCATTGTAGTTTCAGTTTTATGGGACATCGACGATTCTTTCCAATGTACCATATATATAGAAATAATCGTCAAATATTTGACAATACCATGGAGACCGATGGTGCAACTCATCATATGTCTATAACTGATGTTCTTATTGAATTTAAAGATTTCAGTTTTTCATTCAAGAATGGTCAAATGAAATATGGAAAGAGAAATAAAGTTTCCACTGAAACCTGTTACAATTGGAAGAAGAGAAGAATCTTCTTTGATATGTCTTATTGGTCGAATAATTTGTTACGTCATTTCTAGATGTAATGCACATTGAAAAAAATATATGTGAAATGTTTCTTTTGATTCTTCTAAATGTTAATAGAAAGAGAAAAGATGATTTATGATCTTGGCATGACATGGTGGATTGGGGAATCAGACTAGAATTTCATCTTGTTCTTATCAGTGAAAATAAATAGAATGTTTCATTTTCTTCTTATGTAATGAAACCAACATAAAAAAGCCATTTATGGAAGTACTAGAGACTATTAATGTTCCTAATGGCTATTCAATCAACATATCTAAACGAGTCAATAGAAGAGAGCTGAAGCTAAAATCTTTAAAGTCACTTGATTGTCACATCCTTCATCATGAGTGGATTCCAATAGAAATTTGTCATCTTTTGTTCAATAATTTATGGGTGTCTGTTAGTCAGTTGTGACATTTTTTTAGATAACATTGTGCTTAGAAGTTGTCCAAGCCTTTCTTGTGAAATATTTTGATAGATTCCCCATTAATTTTGTGTGAGTTAGAGAAAATATTTCCTCCATCCTTTTTCACATGCATGATGCATCTGACTATCCATATTCCAACCGAAATACTTCTTACAGGACTTATTTCTTTCTATTGGATGTGTCTAAAAGAAAGAAATATGTCCACATTAAATTATTATGTCTGTAACAGGAATCATCCTGAAGGTTCTATTGTGAACGGTTACTTGGATCAAGAATGTATGGATTTCTGGTCAATGTATTTGTCTGATCTTATTAAAAGAATGAATATACCAATGAGAAACGAAGAATAATAGTATGATAAAATTGAACCCATTTTTCCATCACATCCTCAAATAGCAGGAATTTTTGGATCATATACATTGACGACATTATGCCTTGAAGAGCTGGAGATGACACGTTACATAATTTTGTTCAATAGTGATGTGTTCGATGACTACATCTTGTAAGTAAATTAAATATGTATATCATATATATATATATATATTAATCTATTCCTATTTTTATCTACAGGGAACATAACGCGATGAAAAATAGAAAGCGTCTTTCATTATCTTTGAGAAGGAGGGAGACTTTTCATAGCAAAGAGTTTTAATCCTGGTTGAAATTGCAGGTTATAATATTACTGTTTAAAATAATTAAAACAATATTTAATTAAGTTTAATATTCATTTATATTTCAAGTATTGAGTTTTCCTGCTGACTCTATCTCTGAAGAAATAAGATCTTTGGCTTTGGGTCATAATACCGTGGTTCGTGACTATAAATCAATTATTATAAATGGGTGCATATTTATTATCACCGAACAAAAAAAGAACATGATAACCGAACATGATGGTATTATGGTTTCTGCCACAGTAGACTGTAATGCTAGTGCTTCAGATAGTAGACCACAATTTGAAAATGTATGTTATTATGGAGTTGATGAAAAAATAATAATATTAGATTATTATTCTCATGGACTAGTCATTATGATGAAATGCCAATGGTTTAATTCGATGATGAGGCATGGCACATTTATTGAGGATTATGTATTTTGAGTAATTGATACGACTCACACTTTCGCTACTGATGAACTATATGTATTGGAATAAATGGTGAAACACATTTTTTATGTCAATGACCATATTCAAACTGAATTTAGTGTTATTATTGAAGTAATTATCTAATTCCCCAACCCTAGTTACCCAGACTCGGTGCATTATTTTAATACATTGGCATGATTACAAGGCATCCTGTCCTGAAGGATCGATCAGTTTAGTAGTATTGGAAACTAGATTACATGCATGAACATAACATTACATTATAAAATGAAAAACCACAATAACATTATCTATATTGACCACATTCATATCCCTTATATTATCCCTACAGATCAGTCAAAATATAATTCTTCACATCTTGGTAAAAATAAAACATTGAAATGGGTGAGCTCAGATGCTCAGTAAGGATAAAAATATAGAGAAAAGTTTCATAAATAAGTATAAATATTTAATGCAAAGCATAAAACTAAAACAAAGTCATTTTAAACATAAAATTCAGCATAATATGGCAAAGATAAATCAAATAATTCCATTTAATTATTCACATGGATATACTACTAGTCGAATAATCACATGTAATATTAATAGCTAATTTCATAATGATGGAATGCATAATGCCAGACTTCATAACCACATAGTCAAGGCCTTGTTCCAAGACTACAAATAAGGTTTTGTCAAGGCCTTGTTCTAAGACACTAGTTTGTCTAATGAGACCTACCAATGAATCGAGGAGCTATAGCGGGCTCCACACGTCACTTACTAAGTCCAATGTATTCCTCATATAAGACTTAAACATAACATAAATATCTGTATTAAAACTAGCATATGAAATGTCAATACTTAATCTGTAAACCATGAATGGTATAAAAATAACACAACCACAGTCAAACATATCACAAAACCTTAAATACAGTATATAAGATTTGTAGAATAATAAATCAAACTCAATTAAGAATAATATCCCATAAAGGATGTTGACATTGTTGAAAATGATCAGTAAAAATATTTGAGAGAAATATCCCTTTCTCATGGAATCATTTAAAAGTCATTTAAAATAAGTCATTTAAAAAATAGTTTTGAATCAATGTTTCCCATAACACTTTGAAACATTTGAAATAAATTAACATTTTAAAACATTCATGTCCACGTAAATAAACCCTTAAAACCATTTTGAAAACATGGACATTAATGAGAAAGGTTTAGAAGAATAAATCATTCAAACATTTAAAATGATTTTTAGTAAAAAGTCCCTTAAAAATAATCCCATTAAAAACACATTTATGAAACATGGACATGGATAGTAAATATTTCACAGTAGATACTTACATAAAAAAAACCTCAGATAATAAGTATATTGTAAAATTAACCCTTACCTTGAAATTTCCATTGGTCGAGGGTACATTTAACCTCCTGTATAATGACCATAGCATGTAATTAAATTACAAAAAAACAATTTTAATATTTATTATATCATATATTTTTCATTAATGACTTTATACTACCAATTTAATAATTATTTTCATGTTAAAATAATATTTTGGGTAATAATCGCTTTTTTTATTGTATGTGTTTTAACATGTTATTCTCGATCGTATCATTTAGATCCTGATTTAAATATGTCCAAAATATAAACCATGATTAACATATCATATATATATAATATAAATATTTTTAATTGATATATATATGAAATGGAATGCACCGTTTATGGAGACGGTAGGCCGTACGTACGCATGAACGTTTTTTCTATTTTCATATCATATTAAACGAAAGTAAGTGAATAAGATATATGTTAGGACACACACACACACACACATATTAGTTATAATTATTATGTCATATATTACATACTTATTAATAATATATATTTTTATAATAATCATTTAGTGGTGAACGTGGGAATGAGTCTTATCTTGTCGTGGAGATGGTAATCCGTAAGTACACACGAGAGAAAATATCATTATATTAATGGTGAAATTTCATGTAATTAGATGGTGTATAATATATAAATGATAATTGACATGTTATATTTATTATTTACATCAGTTATACTCATTATTATACCCATCCAAATAATTAAGTGTTTGAATAACAGACTACACCATGACGTGGAGACGGTAAGCCGTACGTACGCAAGTATGGTGACTTTGTCATTTAGAGGATGGATAGAATAACGAATATGGTTGTACCATATTTAGAATAACATAATTGTATGTATAAGGTAATAGAGTTATTATTTTTTTATGGAAACAACAAATAAATAGGGAGTGGAAAATTTAAAGAACTTGAAAGGGGTGGTGAAATTATTACCTCCTATCCGGGTGTTTCCTTTTGAGTTGATCAAAGGGGATCCTTAGGATAGATTTCTGATCAAAGTATTTTCTATAGGTTGTGTGTGGGATGTTGGGAGGATATTTGGATAGGTTTGGAGGCACCAAATGGCTTTCAAGGTGTGATTTTGAGAGAAGGGGAAGTGCCCTTTTATAAGGGGGTTGAGGGTCACTTTAGGAAAATATTAAAATATTAATTTATTATACAATCATATTCGGTTTATAATAGCTCAAAATGGATTTATTTCTATCCTTAGGTGGTTATGGGTCTAAATAATCTCAAACAATAGGTTTTAGACAAGTTTATGATACTATTTTAACCTTATCTTTTAGATTTAACTCTTAGTTAAATAGTTTAACATTTACCGTGTCTTCTTGTATTCTTACACTATATGGTTAATAAACTTACTATAAGCATCCAAGAGATCCTAAAGTGGTTAATTAATGATATATATAATATTATTTATTCCCATTCTCCTAACCTTAGATTTCTGGGAATATTATATCAAACAATAATATAGTATTTGTTTTAAAAATTAATTTATGTCAATTTTGACACTATTTGGTATTTTGTTTTTGTGAAAGTTATAAAAACTTTATCACTTAGAATTTTTTTTCAAATCACCCATAACATGTAATATTAACCTATAAAATTCTTGTATGGAATCAAACCTTTTAAATTCTATTTATTTTAATATATATAATAAGAACTTTATAATATTTCATTAGGATGGTAATTACCGCATCATCATTGTGTCATAAATAAATTTAATTATTTAATCTCTAAAAATTATAAATAAAATTAAATTATTTAGGAAATACTTTTATCGTTCTAATTAACATTTATAGTCAAATTTATCTTATGTATAACTCTTTATTAAAAATAATTTAGTTAATAAACATTGAATTTAACACTTTTAACTATTCTTTATATAAAATAATACTAAACATCCTAATCTAATCCAAGGGGACCTAAAGGATCATATTTTATTCCTAAGGTTGTTTTCGGTCGAATTAAATTTATCCAATATGATTAGTACATGTGTTTGGGTAATTATAATATCATTTTACCTTTAATTACACGATTTACTTTTAACCATTGTAAATAAAAGTCAAAATTTACTATTCCCAAAAAATTATTTTCATCTACTTGAACCACGTTTTACTTACTGATGCCAACCGTGTCTCTTGGATAGTTTAAATTCAACTCACATAAGCGGTAAAATGATGTTTTATCCAAATTTGCTAACGTTCCTACAAGGTGGGTAAAAGAGGTTAAAAAGTTCAATAAAAATTTTTACATCTAATTTTATTATAAAATGACTCCAAATAATTACATTGAACATATATAGGTATTATATATCTATTTTGATTTGAAATAAATTTAAATAAAATACATAATTATTTAAATAAAAAGTCAGTTTTAAATAATAACATCGTGTTTTTCACTATTCATAAAAAATTGAATGTTTTCAAGAAAATACTAAAAATTCACCCTAATCTAATTTTGATATTCTGAATTCAAAAATGATGTCTATTTTATCAAATTAAAAACATAGAAGTTTCATTTGTTAATTTAATAATAATTCCTGTTGTCAAAACCAAAAAGCATGTTTTTAAAATGTAAAAAACTATCAAAAGATTAACATGTGTTTACGTCAAATTTAAATGTGAAATTACTTATAATGACATATATTGTATTAGATGATAAAAATATAATATAATTATACTTAAAACCTTTTAAAATGTTTAATTTAACACTATAAATTATTTCAATTAAAAAAGTTGTTTTCATTTAAAACCTAGTATTTTTCAATATTCGTCAAAATATGAAAGTTATCAGAAAAGTACCAAAAATTTATCCAAATTAAATTTTTATGTCCCAATTTTAAAGAAGAATTTAATTTCATTAAATTTAATATATAAAGGCGTCAAATATTGGTTAAAAAAAGGTTCGCCCTTAAAAGGCGGTAAAATTTTATTTTTTGTAAAATACTTCTTTTATCTGAGAAAATGAATTTATTCTTATATTATGTCTCTGAAACACATAATATGGATGTTAAAATTATATAGAGTATATAAGATTCAAAATGAAGTTAATATTATTCATAATCATTTTCTGAACGGCTAGTTTGGTTAGTTTTGGTGTGCTCAAACTCGTTGTTGCGTGTAGCACAATCTATTGAATTACTTTAATGAGATAACATACTATGAAATCATGGGGTGTTACATTCTCCCCTCCTACAATAAATTGCATCCTCGCAATTTCAAATTGTTCCTCAAAAATAAAAGGTTAAAAATAGAAAAACACCTTTGTGGAAAACCCACATTAGAAATTGGGTTAATGAAATTTAGTATTAATAAGAGGGAAAGGGAATGAAAAATTCACCACCAAATTATGTTCTCGATTAGGAAAACAATTGTGGAAATTAGAGAAACATAATTGGGGGAAAATGTAGTTATTTATATGGAGAGATTGCAGTCATCAATCGCAAATAAGTGTGAAATTGAGGGCCTCAAAGCCATCAATCTATGATGATTTAAAATATAGTTAGTTCAACAAAACATAAGGTATTAGGATAACACATTTTGGGTTTGAAGATCCCTTCCCAAAAGTTTAGGATATATTTTTTCATATAATAAGATAAAAAAAATACTTGACTAGTAGAGTTTCATCCATCAACTAATTCCCACCACAAACTCATCTTTCACTCCAAAAGATAACAGAATTCAAAAATATTCTATTTATCCTAGGGTTGAAAAAATAATGAATTTATAATTCATTTTCCAGACTATTTGAAAAAAACTACATTATAAAAACCAGGACATCACGTATGACAATGGTAGGTGATCCACCCTTATCGCCCTTCAATTGTGGGTTCATGTATCACAGCCTTGCCGGACGCGATGGGTTATCACCCGACCTCCGGGTTGTACTTTTTATAACAATCCAAAAATAATATCAAGAAATCATTTAACCTTAGCAATTACATCCAATTTCAATCTTAATTGATTCCAACCTTTAGAATTATCAAAAATACTTCTGTCCAACCTCACAGTCCAAAATTTATAAGGAAGGTAAACACAATGAAGATCCTTTTTTCCATGTAATAATATGTGAATACCTTCATCATGTATTCTTTTAAAACAGTATAACACCCTGAATTACCATAAAACATTATTTATTACATTCCTGCTCCCTTATTCTTTATATAATACTTGATATACTCCTTCTATCAAAAAAATGTTGTAAACTCCAACAATGATAAAATATACAAATCATTATTCAGTTTCAAGGTAGTTGAGAATATCCAATATTATTTATCCAAATAAATGAAATATTATTCCAAAATCACTACTTCAGTATCAAAACCATATTATGTTTTATCTTTCCCTCAAACCTATGTTTTCAAAAAAAACCTTTTATTGAGTCACTTTTCTTGGTAACACACAATCTTAAGTCCTTAATCAAATAGTACTGCAGTACAATCTTTTTATAGTCAATAATTATTATTACATGTACATCATTAATACAATACTCATATGACACAATACTTTAATAACAACATAAGAAATCTAATCATTTTTATTCATATTCGGTAGTATCATAATTTGATTTTTATCCAATAGTATCATTTGGGGTATACTCTGATGATTTGGACATTGCTCGCATAGTGTACCAACTCCTTGTAGATGAATCATTATACATTTGAAACCTTTTTCTTACCTTTGTAATCACATAATTGGTGTCCTTTTTCTCAAAACTTATAACAAACTCCCATTCTATTTAAGCATTTACTAAGGTGATTCATTCCATAGCTATCACATTTGGGAAAATCCTTCTTTCCCCTCTTCGCTTTATCGATTATTCTCTCATCCATCATTTTCTTGTCTTGCTTCCCTTAAATGACATAAGACTCAGACAATTCTTTTCATATTTTATTAACACATGATACTATTTCTTCATATGATGAGAATATGTGGGAGACTATTTTCCTTTTTAATGTTGTCTTAATACCATGAAAGATACGATCCTTCTTAATCTTTCAATCATGCGTATTTCTAGAATTCTCATTCCGTATACTAGGCACTATTTCTAAAATATGGCATACACTAGGTTAGTTTATGAATCTCAATTCATAATTCCAAACTTGTATAATACCTAACATGAATTGAAAAGATTATGCATGTAATCTATAATAATAAAAATTTTTCTTTGAGGAAGTATTTACTTCTAAATCCTTTATAATGTATTGTAATGAAAATGTACATTATCATAAGTATATCCCATGAGAGTGTTATAACCGAGAGTGTAGAAAAGCCCATTGTCGTGTACCAGGATACCCCAAGTCAAGACTAAAACTCCTTGTGAGGATTTTCACTCCCAGGTACATCTGTTCCAGAGACTCCTCTACCTTCTTATATCCAGACAGGTTTTTATTGCTTGGAAAATACAAAAAATATATACATTACCAAAATTCTAGGAAGCTCCTCTATATTAATCCTCAATGTCTATCTCAGGGTAATTTTCTCTAATCAGTGTTTATCTAAATCTATTTTAAGGGTTTTTTCTAAACTTCCTTTGATACCAAATATAATTCCCCAACCCCAGTTACCCAGAGTCATTGCATTATTTTAATACATCGGCATGATTAAAAGTAATCTAGTCCTAAAGGACCGATCTATTTAGAAATCTTGGAAAATAGATTACATACATAAACATTACATTACATTATAAAATGAAAAACAACAACAAAATTTTATCCATTGACCACATTCATATACCTTTGAATATCTCTGCAGGTCAGTCATAATATAATTCTTTACACCCTAGGAAAAATAAAACATATAAAGGGGTGATCTCAGATGCTCCGTAAGGATAACAATATAGCGAAAATTTTCTTAAATAAGCATAAATATTTAAGGAAATGTTTAAAACTAAAAAAAATACTTTCCAACATAAAATTTATCATAATATGGAAAAGATAAATCAAATAATACCATTTTCTTATTCACATAGATATTCTACTTGTCAAATAATCTAATGTAATATAAATAGATAATTTCATAATGATGGAATGAAAAATGCTAGGCTTCATAACCGCATAGTCAAGGTCTTGTGCCAAGACTACAAATAATATTTTTTCAAGGAATTATTCCAAGACCATAGTTTCTCTCATGATACCTATCGATGCATATAGGAGCTATAGCAGGATCCACCAGTCACTTATTAAGCCAAATTTATTACTCATATGAAAAGGTTTAAACATAACATAAACATTCGTATTAAAACTAGCATACGAAATGTCAATACTTTATCCATATACCATGAATAGTATAAAAATAACACATTCACATTAAAAAATATCTTAAAACCTCTAGTAAAATATGGAATATTTGTATCAAAATAAATCAACCTCGATCAAGAATAATATCCCGAAAAGGATATTGACATAGTTGAAAATGATCAGCAAAAATCTTTGAGAGAAATATCCTTTTTTCATGAAATAATTTAAAAGTAAGATAAATGAATTCATTTAAAATATAGTTTTGAATTAAAATGTCCCATAAAACATTGAAACTTTTCAAAGTAATTAACATTTTAAAACATTCATATCAATATAAAGAAACCCTTAAAACCATTTTAAAAACATGGATATTAATGAGAAAGGTTTAGAAGAATAAATCATTAAAACATTTAAAATGATGTTTTAGTAAAAATTCCCCTAAAAAAATCCCATTAAAATCCCATTTATAAAACATGAAAATGGGTAGTAAATATTTCCTATTAGATACTTACTTAAATAAAACCTCGTATAATAAAGAGATTGTGAAATTAACCCTTACCTTGCACTTTCCTTTGGTCGAGGGTACATTTAACCTTCTTTATAATGAACATAGCATGTAATTAAATTACACCAAAACCATATTAATATTTATTATATCATATATTATTCATTTATGACTTTATACTACCCATTTAATAATTATTTTAATGTTAAATTAACATTTTGGGTAACAGTCACTTTCTTTATCTTATGTGTTTTAACTTGTTATTCTTGATCGTAACATATATATATCATGATTTAAATACTTCATGAATATAAACATTGATTTATATATCATATATATTTATAATATAAATATTTATAATATATAGATATATGAAATGGAAGGCACTTTTTATGGAGACGGTAGGCCATACTTACACATAAACGATCTTTCCGTTTTCATATCGTATTAAGCGAAAGTAAGTGAATAAGATATATGTAAGTACATATAAATATATATATATGTATATATATACAGTAGCATTATAATATCATATATTACATACTTAATAATAATATAAATTTTTATAATCATCGTTGAATGGTGAACGTGTGAATGAATCTCATTGCGTCGTGGAGACGGTAATCAGTACGCACGCATGAGTGACAATATCATTATATTGATGGTGAAATAGTATGTAATGGATGGTATATCATATATACAGAATAATTAATGTGTTATATTTATTATTTACATCTGTTATACTCATTATTATACGCACCCAAATAATTAAGTGTTTGAATAATAGACTACACCACAACGTGGAGATGGTAATCCGTACTTACGCACATATGGTGAATTTGTCATTTAGAGGATGGATAGAATAATGAATATGGTTCTAACATATTTATAATAACATAAAATTATGTAGGAGGTAATGGATTTATTATTTTGGTATGGAAACAACAAATTAAAAGGAAGTGGAAGATGAAAAGAACTTGAAAGGGGTGGTGAAATTATTACCTCTTCTTCAGGTGTTTCCTTTTGAGTTGATCAAAAGGGATCCATAGATTGAATTTATGATCAAATTATTTAATCTAGGTTTATGTGAGGGATGTTTGGAGGATAATTGGGTAGGGGTTGGACGAGATAAATGGATATGTAGGTTTTATTTTGAGAGAAGGGGAAGTGCCCTTTTATAAGAGGGGTGAGGGTCACTTTAGGAAAAGATTAAAATATTAATTTATTATACAATAATATTCGGTATATAATTGCTCCAAATGAATTTATTTATAGAATTAGGTGGTTATGGGTCTAAAGCCTCTCAAACAATAGTTTTTAGAGAATTCTTTGTTACCATTTTGACCTTATCTTTTAGATTTAACTGTTAGTAAAATAGGCTAAATTTTACCTTCTCTCCATGTATTCTTACACTATATGGTTAATAAACATACTCTATAAATCCAAGAGAACCTCAAGTGATTCATTAATGATATATATATAATATTATTTAATCCCTTTGGCCAAACCTTATATTTTTGAAAATATTATATCAACCAATAATATAGTATTTGTTTTAAAAATTAATTTATGTCAATTTTGATACTAGTTGGTATTTTGTTTTTTAAAAGTCATAACAACCTTATAACTTTGAAAAATATTATCTAATAAAACATAACTTGTAATATTAACCTATAAAATTCTTTGATGTAATCAAAAGTTTTAAATTCTTTTTATTTTAATATTTATAATATAAACTATTTTAATATTTCATTAAGAAGGTAATTACAACATCATCATTCTGTCATAAATAAATTTAATTATTTAATCTATAAAAATTATAAATAAAATATCATTATTTATGAAATCTTTTTATCTTTAAAAATAATATTTATAGTCCAATTTATCTTATTCATAACCCTATATTAAAAATGGTTTAGTTAATAAACTATGAATTTAACAATTTTAACTCTTCTTTAAATAAAATAATAATAAATGTCATAATCTAATCCAAGTAGAAATAAAGGATCATATTTTATTTATAAGGTTTTTTTGGTCGAATTACACTTATACAATATAATTAGGACATGTGTTAGGGTAATTATATTATCATTTTTACCTTTAATTTCCATATTTTCTTTTAACCATGGTAAATAAGAGTCAATATTTATTATTCACCAAATAATATTTTCATCTTAATGAATCACATATTACTTACTGATGTCAACTTTGTGTCTTGTATTTTTAAAATTCAACTCACAAAAGCGGTAAGATTATGTTTTATGAAAATTTTCTAACGTGCCTAGAAGGTGGGTAAAAGAGGTTAAAATGTTCAATAAAATTTTATACAACCAATTTTATTATAAAATGACTCCAATTAATTACATTTAACTTATATAGGTATTATATATCTACTTTTACTTAAAATAAATTTAAATAAAATTAATATTTATTTAAATAAAAAGTCAATTTTTAAAAATAACCTAGTGTTTTTCACTATTCATCAAAAATTAAAAGTTTTCAGAAAAGTGACAAAAATTCAACCTATACTAATTTTTATATTAAAAATTCAAAAATTAGGTCTATTTAATCAAATTAAAAACTAATAATTAGATTTTATTAATTTAAAATTAATTCATGTTGTCAAAACCAAAAAATAGGTTTTTAAAAGGTAAAAACTATCAAAAGATTGACATGTGTTTATGTCAAATTTAAATGTAAAATTACTTATAATGAACTAAATTGTATTAAATAATAAAAATATAATCTAATTATACATAAAAACTTTTCAAATTCATAATTTAACACTATAAATTATTGTGATTAATTTTTTTTTCAGTTGAAACATAGTATTTTTCACTATTCCCCAAAATATGAAAGTTATCAGAAAAGTACAAAAAATTTATCCAAACTAAAATTTTATGTTCTGATTCTAAAGAAGAATTTAATTTCATTAAATTGAATATATAAAAGTGTAAAATATTGGTTTTACAAAAGGGTTCTCCCTTAAATGATGGTAAAATTTCTTTTTTTGAAAAATACTTCTTTTATCTGAAAATATAAATTTGTTATTATATTATGTCTAAGAAACACATAATATAGATGTTAAAATTATATAGAGTACATAAGATTAAAAATGAAGTTAATACAATTCATAATCTCTTTTTGAACGGCTAGTTTGGTAAGTTGTGGTGCTCTCGAACTCGATGTTGCGTGTAGCGCAAGCTATTGAATTACTTTAATGAGATAACGTACTATGAAATATTGGGGTGTTAAAAATTCCATGACATATTTTTGATGTTGGTGATGATGGAATTGACACCATCCCTTCTATCATTAAAAATGATCCATTTATTACTTTTGATGACTCTAATAGCTCGATTGTCAGAGTTGATTGTGAACCTGAAGTTGTGGTGAGAAATATATAAAATCATCCATTCATGTTCTCTATTATTTTGGTTTACCTCGACTTGGGTTGTTATGGTTGGTACTATTCAAATTGATGTAATATTGATAACAGATATGTTGTATCTGACTTGACTGTTATGTGAATTTTTAATATTTATTGGTTGCAATTTTATTTTAATTGCATTTTTTAATTTGGAATTGAACGATATTAAAACCTATGAAACCAAAAATTGTAACTTGGTGAAAATTTCAATGATTCAACTATGATTTATATAAAATTAGTATAACTCTAATACCTCTATTTAACATTTTACCAGGTAATGAACATTATGGTTTGTATTCTTTTACAAAACATGTATAGAAACCTACATCATCATTCTGGTCAAAAGAAATTAAATTTTCCGTTAATTTCAATAACTTCATTACCCCTCATGAATATAGTAGAATCAATGTTCCATGATTTTAATAGACTGATGACACTTAGTAAATAACCATCCTACTAAAAATTAAATTTCTTTATTACGTCTTGTAAAATTTATTGACTTTATTATATATCTATTCAAGCTCATTTATATTGTTTTTTGGGTTATACATAGTTATAATTTGGTAATTACATCCATATTTGTTTTCAAATGTAGGAAATGAAACCAATTGAAGAAAGGCAACAAAAAAAGATGATGGAAAACAATTGTCGCATGACTGAGATGGGCATTCCACCACTACTGCATATAGTGTCTATTTTATTTCAAATATATATATTTAAATAATATATAATGTCATGTGATTAATTTTGTTTTTAACATTTTTGGAGGATACATCTATTAGTCGACAATTATTTGATGAGTATCCTACTAGTGGTCCCAGTTCTAAGGGTGTTCGTACGAGGGGGGTGGTACAAGAGCTAGAGGATCTGGCTGGCGTACCCGATTAGAACCTGTCCCTCCCTCTAACAAACCATTTATCTCATATTCTGATCCCTGTGTGTCATTAGGGACACTCGAGATATTTATGCCTCCCATGTTTTCTCCACCCTTTACATATGAGCCTCCTCTCCCGTCTGTACCATATCTGATGATGATTCCCACTCCCCATCCAGCATTCGTCTAGCCTTCCCTATCATCTTCATTTACTTTTTCTTCCTTCTCTATGGGCTTTTATATTCCATATTATTCGTCTCTTTCTCCACCAGAGTCTGTCCCTATGGAGCATACATTGAGTCCCACTACACTTGTATAGGGTGTTCCCTCAGTTTCTATAGATCCAGTGGTGCCCAATGATCAGACTACCGCAGATATACTTATACCATTCTAACAAATTCTTACACTATTATTTATTTTCATAATAACATTTATTGATAAAATATTTGGTTTTCTTTCATAACAGATACATCTAATGATAGGAGGTGGGGGCAGGGGAATAAACAGATGTGTGCATTGTGGAACCACAACACTCAGTTGGTGGTGGTATACAACGAAGATAGTCATATGATTGAAAAATCAGGGCAGCAATGTCAGAGTTTTTTACTGATGCTTTCCAAATACTCTGACATCATTCTTATTAGCCCTCTCTCATGGAAAAAATTGCAAAATGAAGTCAAGGATTCCTCTTGGGCTGATATATGGGTAAAAAAGCTATTGTATTTAATGCAATTTATTATTTTTTATATTTATATGAATTAATATTTGGGTGTTAGCTTCGGTTTAATTTCCCTGATGGTGATGGTGCATGACCATCACGTCTAAAGGTTTTAGGTTATCTTTGGAGAGATTATAAGCACGAGTTATATATTGGTTGGTGTACTAGAGTTGGTACAGAGATAGAGGTCATCCCTATCATCGATTATTGTCTGTTGGAATAGTATCTACAGATGATTACTCAAGGGAAGACTAGCCAATTTAAGGTATTAATCATATAAGAGGCATTTAAATGAAAATTTTCATGTTTTTGGTTAATACTAATTATTGAATTTTATTTAGGAATCATCCAAAATAAATAATAAAACATTGATTCTAAAAAATACCTCCACACGTTGGGATGTACTACGATGCCAGATCATGAGAGGCAGTAGGTATGAATGTTTATAATTTTTCTTTATGCCTTTCACTTTCTATTGCTTCCTCCATAATTTATTCGATTGATAAAGATGTTATATAATTTTAGTTATGAAATGAATGACTGGTATCCTATTTATAATTATGGTTTCCTATATTCAATTCCATAATAGAGGCATAAATTGAATATAGAAGGACATGCACCGCAAGTAAAACAACTTTTCTTGAGCAGAAAGATGAAAGATGGAAGTTCAGTTAATGAACCGAATTAGCAGCAAGTTTTACGTTTTAAATTGTAGATTTTAAATTTTTATCTATATTTTGTAACATAATAATCTATTTATATTTTCAACAGGACACTTTATAGGCCCTTGATTCCCAGGAATATGACAATATTTGGACCAACAATCACTTACATCAGCTGTTGGGAAATGAGAAACCTGGTAAAGTTTGCTGTTGACCTGGGAAGAGTATAGTTCCGATGAGATATGGGTCATCCTCATGTACAAGTTGAAGTGCCACTGAGTTCTAGTAGGTTATGGAACAGGAAGAATAGTCTGAAAAAATGGCCACCAAGATGGCAGAATAGTCTGCTAGGGCAAACACTGCATTTATGAAACTAATCGATGTTTTACATCCAACACTTATACCAGAGGCCAGAAGATCTTGTGATGAATATATGTCATCAATGAGTTCTATATAAGGTTAACCAAACTAATGTTATAGTGATAGTTGATATGATGTTGAGGAGGAGGCTGAGGAGGAGGAGTAGAGAGAGAGAGGTGGAGGGAGAGCCAGAGGAGGGTGAGGGGGAGGCTGAGGTAGAGGAGGAGGGTGATGAGGAGGTCGAGGCTGAGTACGAGGGAGATGAGAGTGTTGAGGAGGGTGGGGATGATGATGGAGACGAGGATGAGAATGAGGATGAGGATGATGATGAAGGTGATGATAGTGATGGCTATGCGGGACAAATTGATCTGTTACATTTTTGACAGATATTACTGACCTTTGATGTTCATTGATTTGTTTTACCTGAATATATGTGTGACTAGGTAGGTCACAATATTTTTATTTTTTTATCTATAAATAATAAAGCTTGACATGATGATTTTCTATGACTGATCCAGCGCTCCCCTGGATAGCCCCCCACCCCATGGACAGCCAACCCAACCCCCTGGACACCGCATACCCCCATGGACAACCCCACCACCCCTATGGACAACCCACTCACCCCCTTGGACATCCCGTCCCCCACCCCCCATGGAACCCCCCACCCCCGTGGATATCCTTCCCACCCCCGTGGACACCCTCGACCCCCTAGATAGTTCCGCCACCCCCGTGGATAGACCACCCACCCCCCTGGTCAACCCCTCCCCCTGTGGATTGCCCCCACCCCTGTATACAACCCGCCCACCCCCATGGACACCCCGTACCCTTGGAAAGCCCTGCCTAACCCCTTGGACATCTCATACACCCTGGAAATCCCCACCCTGTTGACAGCTCTCCAACCCCCTATGGATAGGCCGCCCACCCCCTTGGACACCACTTACCCCCTATAGACAACCCACCACCCCCATGGATATCCCACCCACCCCATAGACACCCCGTACCCCCATGGACCCCCATCCCCCGTGGATAGCCCGCCCACACCCTTGGACAACCCACCCACCCCCTGGACACCCCTTCCCTCCTGGACAACCCCCACCGCCTTGGACATCCCTCCCACCCCCTGGACACCCCAACCCCCCTAGATAACCCCACCACCGCCGTGGACAACCCACTCACTCCCTAGACACCCCGTACCCCCTGGACACCCTGTACCCGATGGACAGTCCCCCCCACCCCCATGGATAGCCCTCCCACCCCATGGATAGATACCCACCCCCTTAGACACCTCGTACCCCCTGGACAGCCCCTCCACCCTCATGGATAGACCAACCACCCCCTGGACACCCCACACCCCCTGAACACCCCCACCCCTGTGGACAGCCCACCCACCCCCTCGACACCGCCCACCCCCCTCGAGAGCCCCGCCACCCCAATGGATAGCTCGCCCACAACCTGGACACCCCCCCATTGACATCCCCCCACAACCATGGATAGCCCACCCACCCTCCCTGGACACCACTACCCCCATGGATAGCCCACCACCCCCAAGGACTGCCCGCCCGCCCCCTAGACAACCCGTACCCCCTAGACGGCCCCTCCCACCCCCTAGAATCCCCGTACCCCCTGGACAACCCCTACCCCCACGGAAAGCCCCTCCCACCCCCTTGGACACCCCCTACCCCAATGGAAAGCCCCGAAACCCCCCATGGACAATCCCCACCCCCATGGACAGCCCCCACCCCCATGGATTATAGGGTTTCTATCAACTAAAAGATACCATTAATCATAGATACCCACTTAGTTGCCTCTTGGGATCCTTGATCACCATTATAAAAAGTGGATGCTATTTTAGAAAGTCCCATACATAATCAATGATATGAGAAGAACATGGATATTACACTTCCACAAGAGTTGGAATAGAGACCAAGACTTGGAAGAGAATAGATGGATCACATGAATGAGTACCTGAGGTATCCCCTTATTGAATTTTTGATTCATTTATAGTGGTGACATTCTAATGAATTATCAAAAACAAAACCTTGAGAAAAATAATCTGATGTTCTAAAACAAGGGGCACAAAATCACAAATCCCATAAAGATACATCATAAATAATTCATCATAAAACCATTTCAAAATAGAATAATAGAGACTTCATTATATTTAAAACTCCCCAATGGTTTATAAAAATAATTTTTAAAGTTCCATTTCAAAAATCATATATTATTTTTTTCCCATAAAAAATGTAATAGATTCCCAAATAACCAAATCCCCCTTCCTAGCAAGCCCACTACCTTGGACAGCCCTCCAAACCCCTAGACACCCCCACCCTGGACAACCCCTACCCCCTTGGACACCCCACCCCCTTGGAAATCCCCCCAACCCCCTGGATGGCCCCCACCCCCTTGGACACCACCCCACCACCTGGACACCCCCACCCCTAGACAACCCCACCCCCTAGACACCCCAACCGCATTAGACACTCCCAATCCCTTGGACCCACCCCACCCCGCTGGGACACCACCCCACCACCTGGACACCCCACCCCCACCCCATAGACAACCCCACCCCCATGGAAATCCCCCAACCGCAGGGAAATCCCCCACACCCTAGACAAAACCCAACCCCTGGATGGACCCCACCCCACCACCTGCCCACCCCCACCCCCTGGACACCCCCACCCCCATGGAAAACCTCTACCCCTGGACAACCCCACCCCCATGAACATCCCCAAACCCCCTAGACAACCCCAAACCCCTGGAAGGGCCCCCACCCCTCCTAGAAACCACCCTACCAATTTGTCACCCCCACCTCCCTGGACACCACCACCCCCATTGACATCTTCCCAACCCCCTGGATGGCCCCCAACCCTCTGGAAACAACCCCACCACCTGGAAACCCCCACCCCCTGGACACCCCCACCCCCATGGACAACCCCTACCCCATGTACAGTCCCCAACCTCCTAGACGCCCCCACCCCTCCTAGACACCACCCTACCACCTGGACACCCCCACCCCTGGACACCCCAGCCCCCATGAACAGCCCCTACCCCTAGATATCCCCCAACCCCTAGATGTCCCCCACCCATGCTAGACACCACCCAACCACATAGACACCCCCACCCCCAGGATAGCCCCCCACCCTCTGGACACCACCCCACCCCCCTTGGACAGCCCCCAACCCCTGGACAACCCCACCCCCTTGAAACTCACCCCCCCTGGACACCCCCACTCCCTGGACACCCCCACCCCCTTGGAACGCCCCCAACCCCCTGGGAACCACCCCACCCCTGGACACCACCCCACCCCTAGACACCCCCATGGACAACCCCCCACCCCCTGGACACCCCAATCCCCCAGACACCCCCAACCCCTAGACACCCCCACCCCCTTGTACAACCACCCCATCCCCCTGAACAACCCCCAACCCCCTCAACACCCCAACCTCTAAAATTTGAATTGAATTATTTATGTGTTTAATTAACTTAAGAATTACGTGTGAATGGTGTATGAGTATACTTATTGTATGGGTATAATTGTTGTATGTGTATACTTGCTGTAATTATCTTATTAATAATGTGTTAATTCTGTATGTGTGTATAGGGTAATTGAATATATAATTAGAGGCATTCATAATTCTGTTTGAATTATGTTTTTCATGAATTATGCATCAATTCATACATAATTCGGTATGTATGCTGTAGGTATTGAGAATTGTGAAGGTGTTCATAATTTTGTATGAATTGTTTCTGAATTATGAAGTTATGCTATATGGAATGCCCCTAACCCCTTGTGTGTATTCTGCAGGTATTCTTAATTGTGTATGAATTCTACAGGCCTGCTGGTAAAACCTGGTGGAATTGATACAGGTGCACAGGGGGAGGCCGGATTGCTGTTACAGGTATATAAAGGTTATGCCAACGGTTTACAACTATTGGAATATCTGTAAAAACAGAACATATACCAACAGTTTTATGTAAAACATTGGTAAAACTATATACCAACAGTTGAAAAAACGTTCTTAAAGGTATTTTTACTTAATATCTATGAACAGTTTGTGGTAAATCGTTGGTTTAAGGCTATAATAACGGTTTGTAAACCGTTAGTATAGAGAAGATTTTTGATATTACCAATGATTTTAAACTGTTTGTAAACATTTGTACCAACAATTTCAATGAACTATTGGTAAACATTTATACTAATGGTTTCAATGAACTGTTGGTAAACATTTATACCAATAGTTTCAATTAACTATTGGTATATAATCAATTTTTCAGACATATCCCAATGGTTCTCATAGAACCATTAGGATATGTCTATCCCCTCAACTCAAGACCCAACAGTTTGGAAAACCGTTGGTATAGTTTATACCAATGGATTTTCTACCTTTACCAATGGTTTTAAACCATTAGTAGAGATGAAATTGTTAGTTGTGTGTAAAGGATGAAGTCGATTCCTAGTAGATTCCATATACCATGTTTCTAAATACAAATTTGATTTCAGGTGTTGTCACTTGATGCCGGTTGAATTCCATGTAACATTACATACTTGATTCCTACTAAATATAGATTATAATGTAAACATGATTCCATTTGAAAACCAATATAGTGGTTTAAAAACCTTGTTGTATATCTTTAGTTTAATCTGATAGATACTTATTAATCCTTTCAGTATAAAATTGGATAAAATAAGGCCATAGTTTTGTTGTTGAATTGATTTCACATGATCACTAGGTATGTGATTTTATGTTTTTATGTCATGTAATTCATTTATTATTTTCATGGAATAAAATTGTTATACATGTAGACATTTCTTAAACACGCATTAGGGTTTTCATAATTGGTTTTATTTCTCACAACCTTCATGGGAATAATGATGCACAATCAGGATTAATGTATTATGATCCGTGTAAGGTAAATGGGTATCAAGATGATCATTGAGAAGAGTAGTGTGAAGACGGTGTTGGACTGCAATAGAATTTAAAGGTATATTCAATTTTATTTATTTATTATATTTAATATTTTAATAATCTTTTTTTTTCTTCGAACACATTAATCCATCTAATTTACTTCTATGACATGAATAAAATCATTTAGTTTGCAAGATATTAAATTAATTATTTATTATTATTGATATTATCATTATTATCATGCATGAAAATTAAATGAAAATAAGGGAATCATTTCCCCAATGAGTGTTTTTAGACCCTCACTACTAGTCGGAATCCTCATGAATTGGAGGATGCATGAATGAGAGCATGTGACTATATCGCCCAGTCCTCATGGTTTTGTATTTTGGTGTTATATTTCCTTCATTTTACATTTTATAATTTGTTAAAATGGGTGATTAAATATTTATTTATACTTTTTCTCATTGATCTTGTCATTTTTTGTTAATAAAGAGATATTTTTATTTGTTTTCGATTGGTAATTTATTATAAAATAGTTTTTTTCATGTGATATTATTTATTAAATGATTAAAATAGAATTTAGGTTCCAAATGGTTTTTTAGAAGTGGTTTTGAAATTTAATTTCCTTCATAATTATATGCCCTTCATTTCTAAGCATTGAATTTATGTAAGGGTTTATTGGTAATGAGATTATACGAAGTTATTATACTTTTTGGATGTTTATATAGAATTACACATGTTTTAATGATTTATTATGGGTTTCAAAGGGGGAACAATTAGTGAATGTTTCTTTAACCTAGGTAGATGTTACAATAATTTATATTTTTTTTCATTATCTTGTTCCCTAATTTTTGATTATTACATTTAATAGGGAATTTTTTACAAGTAATACCTAGAGATTTGTGGTGATGGTTTTTTTTATGTTAACATAATCCTTCTAGTTTTCTATATACTAATCCTATTTACTGATTGAACGAAATGTTAAAGACAATGTCATGTATGTGGTTCTTTTGGAGATGTTTTTTCATTCGATATCTTACTACATCATTTTATATTTTGATATTGATTATAAAATATTTCTTGGTTATGCGATATACTATCCTATTCATGTTGTTTTTGGGATCACATCTAATTTTTTATAAAATTAAATCATTTTAGAATATTTTAAAAATGGTTACTCATCAATGTTTTTATAAAAAAATTACTTATACAATAATATGTTTTCAAATAAGAGTTTATGGTTTTAATTATGAATGATATTATATAAAATCATGGTGTTTTCATATTGGGATTTTTATCACACATATTGGCTGTTTATATATTTCTTTATTCAAGAAATGATTAAATGAAAACAAGCCACATCACATGTTTTCACTTCTTGATACATTTATTATCCTTCTTGATGTGATGGTCAGTGAGTTGGGCATGTGAGGTGTTAGTTCAACCTGAGATAATTCATTATAGATCCTCACATATAGTAACCCAAAATGATGATTGGCACAAATGTATAATCCCACATAAGTGATATAATTTTAAAATGACAGAAGTATAAATAATGAATATAGAGAGGGGTGTACACGAATACAAGATAAAATTAGAGAAGATTATATATATATATATATAGTATTTGAAATTCATTTATTAATTTTTTTTAAAAACCTAACTATTCTAACTATAACCCCATTAAAAACCTAATGGAACAATGGTGGCCCCAATAGAGATTTATTACCTATCTAGTGGACTCCCACTGGTAGTGTTTGTAATAACTACAACACTAACCAGTACTCTAGTTCACTCCCACTAGACTTCCAATATGAAATATACTATGTATAATATTATTCTTTCACTATTCAATTTTCTTGAAACTTGACCCCATAAAATCTATTAGCACTCAACAATAGAAAATTATCAATTTATATGAGTTTAAATATATAATAAATCAAATTCAAACCATAAAATTGTTGGGATGTAAAAAATACTATAAAAACCGTTATTTTTATGGTAATGTTTTAGTTTATTTGATGAAAATTTATAAACAAAGGTTACCCCTTTTAAAAACCACTAAAAAAAAGTTTTCCATGATTATAGATTTTAGTGTATACTTTTATGTAAATGACCTTGGTGAAATGATCTATGTTAGTAATATAATTTTTTTGAAAAGTTCATTAAAAAACCAATACATTTATCTATCATCATATGCAGAATAAGGGTTCAAAATATTACTTTTAATAACAACAAGAAAGGGTACCGGTAGAAGTTGTCAAAAAATGAAGAAAATCTTGTTAAGAAATGAAAATGGTTTAAATTTGAGTGTCTTCAGTATGGTGGGAAGTAGTCAACCACCTTTTATTTGTCAAATCATTTTTTGAGATTATAATCATGTTATTAAAGTAGAGGAAAGAATTATGGAATCAAACATTGTTTATCAAATCATGTTGTAGGGAAACTATATAATTAAATATAATAACATATATTTCTTTATTGGTAACCCAAAATTTGTTGAGAATGATGATAATGTATAAATTTTCACGACAATGATGTAACTTGATTTTGTAATAGTTTTTAGAAATATAATATGTTTTTATTTAATTTTATATTTATTACTATATATATAAATATTCATGTATTTTTGGTTCTTTATGTACATATTTATAATTTTTATTAATAAAATATGATGTTATAAATTATTCAATTAGATCTAATTCTCCTATTGAAAATGTTTTTTCTCTACAATTTTTCCATTACTATAGAGGGAAATTGGTACACAACCACTTGGTAACCAACCATAATATTATTTAAAAAATTGTGTATGGGTACCCCTAAATTGGTTTCATGTTGTTTTTATGTTAAAAAATTAATACCCAATTATTAAATGTGTTTAGTTTGAGTAAAACATATAGTGTACTGGAATATTATATATAAACTAAATTATTTTTGACAACCTAAATTTTTTATAAACTGTTGTATTAATTTCTGATTTCTTTTAATGTATTATTTACAATAGAAAATATAATAAAAATTGAAAAGATAATATTAAATGATTATTTAAATGGGTGTGGATTTTAAACTGTTATTAGAATTTGTATTTGGGTTCACGTTCATGTTTCAAGTAAATCAGTATTAAATGGATTTAGATTTAGTTTTTTTAAATGTATTATGGTATGTGAAATTAAATTTTAGTGGCCACATGATCCATTATTGTCCAAGTCACATTTCAGGAGACAAATAAACATGATATTATCTTTATAAACATTAAAATGTGAAGGGAATATTAAAATACATTTATATGCAGAGAAAAATGAATCAATGGTTCCTGAATAAAATATACATATCTGTATCGTTGTACAATTCTTTTAAAAAATACACTTTTTTCTTTTAACTATTGAAAAAATATCCATTTTTAAAGATAAATATAAAAATAGATTCAGTATTAGGAATATTGATGATGAATATATTGAACTCATTCACATAAAAAGATTCAATAATGAATATAAAATCATTACAGATAAAATTTTAAAGATTCATTATTTTATACAATCATTGAATATATCTGTAATTGAATCAATTAGGGTAAAATAAGATTTAATGAAACATGATACATTCATTTTGTTTATATATTTTTTGGGGTTATATGGGATCATTTTTTTTAATTTAAAAAAATTCCAAATGGATCAAACCAATGAAAATAAACTAAATCATAAGTCTCATAGTCACATTGACATCTTACCCTAAATTTTTCAAACCACACTAAGATGACTATGTTGGTTATTTAAATTTCATATACAACTAGAGGTGAATCACATTTCCCAAACATACCATGCTTCCCAAACATATTGACCCAAACTTTTTGATAAATTCAAAAAACAATCCAAACCCAACGAAACCTATCAACCCCTATAAATTATTATAATGAAACCCTTCACTAATATACTTCTTAGATTTTATATTTATTTATTCCTTTAAATCACTATAATTATTCATTAAATATTTCTTGGAGGTGAACTCAAATATTATATACAGAATAAGGGTGTGTTTCTATAGGGTAGTGCAATAAAAACTCAACAAGGAATTAGTAATTTTGGTTAGCATAAATAGTACTAGGTACTCCGTTTAATTATATCATCCAAAAAATGGATATCATTATTTTCTATGTTCATTTATTCATAACATATCATTAAATATATTCATGGTAATCGAACTATTTTTAACAATAGTTTTTACTCATCGTGATTTCTTATGAAATTATTTTTTCTCGATGAAAATTATCATATGATTATTAATGTAATTTTTTTACTAAACCACTTATGATCATAAAAATTATTATATGGTCTATTAAATCCCCTTTTAGGACCATTGACATATTTTATGTTTTCGATATGTGTTCCTATTAAATTTAATTATGTGTCTGTCCCAGTGTTTCATTTGTTGTCAATGATGTGTTAATATCTGTTCAATGATATGATTTTTAGATGTAGTGATGCTTATGAAATTGTCTTTTATTCACATTATGTAATTGGATGTTAAACTTATAAAACCCATCTTATTAAATGTGGTGATTGATAAACTGATAATCAGTTCCATGAATTGTGTTAATGAGAACACATTTATTATATCATAATGAAGAAGAAAAGATAATGATATTGATACAAGAAACAATATTTTTTTCATAATGATTTAATTAAATTAATTCCATGATAATATTCATTTAGAATATGATTATTTTAAGGTGATGTTTAGATTAGTGTTTTTTCATTTTATTATATTTAATGTGGGATTTTATTTCATAAATAGAATGATTCTAAGTACATGAATATTACTTCACCCCAAAAAGTCTCCAACCATATAATCTAGGAGCCTGATAAACCCTACACCATGGGAATAGGACCTAAAAAATTTAGGGGGACCATATCAAATGCCAATTTGGTGTAAAGGATAATATGTGGGTAACATAAGGCCCTCTAGAGAGCATGAGAGTCTAGTGGTGGTCCAACTATGTGTGGTGGAATGTATTCATTGATGCATCAAGGAACAGATCAATTCCATATATTGTTAAGATTAGACTGCATACATTGATTTTCCAACTGAGGTGGGCATGCTTTAATAAAATGGGGTTGAAAACTAAAGTGAACTTTGATGTAATAGAAAGTCATTATAGGTATTGTTCCCCCATGTTATATAATACATGAGTTTCAATAACGTTCTGATCACTCTAATATGAGCTGTAAAACTTTACATGGATTCCATATTCATCCTCAAGATTCATTTTTACTCTATACCAGAGATATTCATCACAATAGAAACTATAAATGTATAGATCTCAAGGAAACCATAAATATGAAATGAAGAGTGCATGAACCACCATGTATGTATGTTATGATTTATATGCATGTGAAAACATGAGGAATGGTCTATAGATAATTGAAAAAAAGTTGTAGATTCGTGTTGTGCATATGAGAAATATGAATTCATTACTTCTTATAAAAGTTTTAAAGAATGAGATCACATCACATACACGAGAATAAAAAATTTAAAATTAGGTAAGAGAAAGAGCCACATTTTATTGTGTATTTTTTCGATTACTGAAATATTCAATAATATTATTATTTAAGCTGTAACATGTCATAAATCAGAGACACTTGACATCCAATTATTTTTAGGGCATGATTTGGTAAATATTAGTGGTGTAGGGATGTGTTGTTTCTTATAAATATCATGTCACTATTCTATGATTTTTTTCCAAAATAAAGAGTCTCTCTAAAAACAAGTCCAACTTGATTTTTTCTATCTTGAAGGGAAAGTATCAATGAATGCCATTCTTTTGAAATTTATTGGATATTTTTTGGTCCTTTGACATGTAAATATCATTCTCAAAAAGAATTGTGAAAATGTATTTACATGAATTTCTTCTAGTTTGCGTGCACTTCCTTGAGATATTATTCCCGATCATTTATGAAGAAGATCTAATATGCTGAATACATTAAGAACACAATTTGAATAATAAATATATGTGAATAATTTATTCATCATAAGAAAATATATTTTTTCCCTGGTGTTGATTATTGAGATACCATGTACTACTTTTTTTATGGTGGAGAGTTCACATAAAATTGTTTGAGGGACCCTAAGCCTATATCCACATGTGTGAAGAAATAATGAAGAATGAGAAATTTGATAGTGCATAACACATAAATAGATGAATGTATAACAAATTTAGAATCACATGAAAAGGAATATAAAATATGAAGAATAATATTCATTAGTTGTGATAGGGTTATTCATACAAATCCCATGTAATATCATTTCAAGAAGATCACTTAATTGTATTGGATTGAGTTTTGAAAGTTATATCTTTCATAAAATATTGACGAAAGTGTGTGCACCATTTTCACCCAGTAGTTGAGATAGAGAAATCAACAAAGGAGAAAATAATATTTAAATAATTCATTGAATGTTTGTAACAGAAAATCTATAAGTGATCTATATTATTGAGAAAGAAAAATACCCTCATTCAGTGGATATAAAAAAAATTCATGAATTATATATAATAATGTGTGATACAGAATTATCATGAAGTAATATAACATATTAATCCTGAAAAATATTAATCATTAATTAATGGTGATTCCTTTCGGATGGTTGTAAAAGTAGGTTATATATTCTGGATCATGGAATGAGCCAAAGGTGGCTCTCAGTTGGAGCCAGACTAGAAGAAGTATTTCTATTGGATTTGGAATTAGGAGAATTCTATTTTGAGATTAAGGAATAGGAAAATGTTAATAAAGGTAACACTATGGGATATTGTATAAATAATATTGTTTTTGTATTCAAGATTAGTTATGGAGTGTTTCAGTATTGACTATTTTAATTTACAAAAATATTATAGTAGATAATCCATGTTTGGGGGTATAACCAACATGGTAATGAGTTAGGCCTTTCATCCAAACCCAATAAATAATGTGTACTACTATCACAATAATTGATATTAAAAAGATTTTGATGTTGGGAGAAATGAAATAGTTGAATAAGGACCTTGACAATTTCAAGTGGTTGAATTTAAAAGTAAAACTAAATTTCTAAATTTTGTGTACCAATGATTCACCCATCATCTTAGTGGAACCATCTCTATCCTGGGGCTCTAAAATTTGTATTAATAAAATGGTTCTCTCTAATGTTATATGGGATTCATTATGAAGTGTATATTTCTAAAAATGAGCATGCAACCTCAGATGGATATTTATTCCAAGACTTGTATGAATATAAACAATTGTCATGAAATTACGTTGATGTAGAATAATGTAGTAAAGGAAAATAGACCATTAAATGAATTTAATCAAAGTAATATATATTTAAATAACTCTTTTTATTTATTATTATTTTTAATAATCTTATTCAAGAAGTGATAATTATAGATCACATATTGATATTGATTCTATATTCAATAAAAATATTAATAACATCACAAAATATGTGGTAAAATGTATTGTTTGGTCCATTAAGGTCCATTAGGATGAAAAATTATAGCCATAAGAATAAAAAAATGTAATATAAGATGCATTGACTCCAAATGTTGGAATATCCAACACTCTTACAAAACCTATGAATGGAAAGGATGAAAAAGTTTCTCCCTATAGTAATGTATTTTATAAAGAAATTTAATAATTGTAATGGTGTCTTTGTAAGAATGATTTCATTTATATTTTTGTTGTTGAATAATTCCCTGAATTTGTAAAATTGAAAAAATATTCCTTGGTTTTCAACACTTTTCACCTATATAATAAAGCTAAAAATTAAAGGAGGATAAAAATAATTTGATGAATCAACAAACATTAATGGATAAAAAATTAATAAGGTAACAGAGGATTGGGAAGACATGAATAAATTTGTTTAGGATCAGAATAAATCCCTCAAAATGAAGAGTTTAGTGTTAGTGGTGAAATTGATGAATCAAAAATCCTCTCAATATGGAACTTCACATATTGGTTAAATAGATATATTACGATGAAAGTCTTCGAAAAAGGCTCAGGATGTAAAGAAGAGTACAAGATAATAATTTAACAAGCTAGGAGAATCATTCAAGAATAAAGTATCTTATAACCCATAACAAATATTGTGTAGAAAATATGTTTCAATTACTAGTATTTGTTTTTGAGAAAATAATTGGAATGTATGGATGGTGGAAAATGATGATAAATTCACTACATGAATGGTGGATGATAAAAATATATATAGATCTATTCCTCATGAACTATCCCAAGGTGCATTAGTTCTACTAAAAATTATAAAGATTACTAACATGTGATATATAATCACACTACACTAGAAAAGTATAGAAGAAGGCATATAGGATACTAATTATCTTTCTATAAATATGTGTATAATGTATTGTAATGTTGTAAAAAATATGAAAATTTAGGGGGAAAATTGAAGGCCAAAGTTTTGAGGGAGATACACCGAAGAAAATGGAATAAATGCACTATATAAAAGAAATACACATGAATTTAAAGTTAATATGTTTTTATTTGAATGTGAACAAATCAAAAAGGATGTTAACAAAACTCCTTCTTGATGAACAATGAGATATGTTTTCAATCATTAATGGGAAACATGAATATTTCATGAAGATGATTTATCCCTAGTAAAAATAAAGAACAATTTGATGATGTAAATAAACAATATGTAATTTTATATAATACATATCAAATAGAAATATCTATGTTTAGTGTATTTTTCTCCTTTTGTGAAATTTATGGGGTTAAATCCTACTCTTTTGAGTAAAACATGTCATTTCTAGGAAACAACAATCAAACAAGGTGGTGAAATGGTGAATATATGTGAAGAATTTCATAGTGAATAAATATTATGAAAATAAAATCATCCAATATGGAAAGAAAAAATTTATGAAGGCTTAAAATATGATTATAGAAGATGTAATCATAATGGTCCCATAACTAAGAGATAAATGAAAATAATGATATGTGATACTTGATATACTGGGAAGGTGAAGTGTAACAAATATAAAAATAGTGGAATGTCTTGTGAAGACTTTGCAAAGATAGAGAACACTATGAAGTAATTCATAGTTCAATATGAAAATCAAATGAAATTGGATAAGAAATTTAAGGATGGAAAAAACATAACACATCTAACAGAAAAAAATTGGATATAAAAACTAAGTTAGAGAATGTTTTTGTACACCATATTTATGAGATGTTGATAGGGATTGTTAGAATATAATTATATAGGATTATAGTCATCACAAAGCATAA
Source organism: Viscum album (assembly GCA_963277665.1). Classification (NCBI taxonomy): domain Eukaryota; kingdom Viridiplantae; phylum Streptophyta; class Magnoliopsida; order Santalales; family Viscaceae; genus Viscum; species Viscum album. The sequence continues at coordinate 911,211,016 of OY728164.1, read as the reverse complement.
ATGTTTGTCTTGGTGAACAATAATTTCTATTATTATTCCCTTGTATATATATATGTGTGTGTGTGTGTGTCTGTGTGTGTTCATCCTGACATTTATATAATTGAATATGACAGATGCATCATTATATGTAGATAATTGATGAGATGATGATTTTAAATCTTCAATATAGAGTGAATGTGGAACATCCTAACATATTTAGAAAATTTGAATATAAGGTATTCCAATCACAGTATCATACCACATTCATAATTGTGATAATCATATCAATACATATGGAGCTATTTATTGATAAAAATTTGAGACAAAGGGAGATCTATGTCTTTTTAACATGAAATTTTTGATGTGTTTGTGGATATATGAGAATTTATATTCCATTTTATTGATATATATAATATATTAAATAAGAATTGATACTTTCTGAGCATGATTTCACATGGATGGTGTTTTATTCATAGTTCAGACATCCTTGGTTGCATTTATCATATTTTCTTTTATGGGTTATTCCTTGGACACATAGAGATTATTAACTAAAGAATATTTTCTAATAGAACCATAGGAGATTATCCCAGTTATATAACTAAATAATACATTTTATTTTAAGGTTGATGATAATAGTTTTGAAAATAAATTCATGTGTAATAAACCACCACTAATACTTTGAATTGGATTTTAAGGGGATAATATTATTGTGAACACATATGGACATTTAAATATGTGAATAAATATTGGAAGAAATAAAAAGTAGTATATTTTTTGTCATATTGTTACATTTTTGGTCAATTATGTGTCAATTAGTTTTTTGTGAGTTGATGGTGAGAAGTTGTTATGATTGCGGAATTTATATGGATTAAAATTATTGAACTAGATATCATGTTTGTATAATTCTCCTTAATAAATATGATTATTAATGAAATGAGAATTTTTAATATGACTTGTTCCAATGAGGACACATTGTCTACCCCATAATTAATATGGTATGGTAATTAATTTAATGGAAAATAATAATTTTTTTTCATGATGACTTATCGAGAATAATGACATGAAAATATTCATCCTCATGGGTACTATATGAAAGTGATGTTAGTATTAGTGTATTGGTTATTGATGAGAATGATATTGAAATTATATTTCATAAAAATAATATTTAATATTATATGGATTTGAATCTTCCAAAAAATGTGGCCAACAACATGAGATGGGAGACATCTCAACCTTGTATTATGGGAGGAGGACCTCAACCACACAGCACACCTGAATCCTAGGAATGCATGGACGAATATGTAATATGTTGGTTTTATGTGGCCTATATAATCACATAGTATCATATTGGGTGTTCACCATGTGGGGAAGAATGATGGTGGAGAATCATATAGACATTTGTAAGTTCCAGAAGGTATCTAGATTTGACCCCATACTATAATTTTTTGATATAGGGGGATTAGTTTTAATATAATGGAGTGGATCACCGATGTGAATTTCGAGGTCATATGAGATCAATATGGGTATAGTTCACCCATTCAAAATAATACTAATATTTCATGAACCATCTTATCACTCCCATATATTCTTCTAAAGTCATAATCATCATTATTATGTTTTTTCAGATCTATTTGGTGGAGTTATTCATGCTTAGGGTATCTGTTAATGAAGTGATCTTGAGATATCCATCCATATGAATTGATTATTCCATGCAAAATTTCACATGCATTATATTATTTTAATTCATGTTACAATGTGATGAATTCACATATACTTATTGGAAAAAATTAGAGGTGTTTTACACATTCATACAAAATTAATGTGTTCATTATTATAAAAATGACGAGTCACTACATCACATCACATGTTTGAGAGGTGAAAACATGAACATACAAAAGGGATGGTCACACATTTTTGAACATATATTTTATATTATCAAAACCTTTAGTAATAGTATTATCCAAGCCATAATACTGATTAAATCAGGGAAGGTCACACATTTTTCAACAAATATTTTATATTATCAAAGCCTTCAATAATATTATTATCCAATACATAATTCTTATTAAATCATGGAGTTGTTCTTGGATGATATAGAAGAGATTCAATGGCCTTTGAAATTTGTTTATAACACATGAAGAGCTTCTTGAAGAACATGTTTTTCAAATCTGGTCGAGTTTTCATGAACATACATTAGATACAATTGGTAAAATGGTATGCAATGGATTCTCGTGGGATGGTGATTTTAAATTTTTTATTACCATAGTCAAAAAAACATCATATTATCTAGAGATCCATGTGCCATTATGGCCCAAGGATATTATTAGAATCATAAAAATATAGAAAAAATGAGTACATCATTTAAATAGAAGATCACTCATATACCATATTTCATTGACAATCATAAATTGATGTATAGAAAGATAAATTACTATAGATCATTCACACATTCATAAAAATTAACACATATATAGTTCATCAAAATATAAGAACTGTCATAGAGCACTGATAGTTTCATAAAGATTTAGATGTTAAATTTGATCATGTGCATTTGATTCAAGAAGGCATTCCTGGATCGACCACTCAAATTGGGCCTTTATCTCTATAGGAATCACGAGGAAAAATAATATCTAAATTCTGAATGATGAATATTCAATGGATTATAGATCCTCAAATGCTTATATAGTGGGTTCCCAAAAATACCCAGTCATGGTTCTCTAGCCCCCATGTATTTAACATCCACTAAATATGAAATAGATATCTAGTTAAGATGAACTGACCATTCCATTAATATTTTTTATATATTATCACATACATATAATATATATTAAATATATCACATGACAAACTCAAGTTATTAACTCAACTCATAATCGATGGTAATATGGAATGAACCTTAAATATTAAAATAACAATAATCATTTAATATTATTCAATATATTTTCATAAAAAGTTATTAATACATTTAATAAATATATAAAAACTAATTATTTTATAATTTAATAATAATTTATTTATTTATTCTCCAATGATCGTTAATTATTAGACAACTCTCAAATCCCATGGTGGGGCCCACTTAGTCTTGTGTTCATATTCGATGGATATGCTAGACTCTTGAATACACTATTTTGTATGACACTCTAGTCCCTTATCTCAATAGATATAAATAGTATTCACATACTGATATTAGAATCTAGAAACCCATCAAGGTCTCTAAAAATATAATGAATATCCATAGTAATGAGAACTATCATATGAACTCACATTGCATAATATAATCTCTTTTTCATATTATATCATATTAATGAGTATACAAACCTATTTCATCATCTTTCATTGATTGATTTTTCTATCTAACTAGATGAAAATAACTTTGACTACCTTGGACATGGATTTATTAAGTTAATACCAGCCTAATCCACTTGTCTAAGAAATCACTTTCATAATGCAGAATTGAATAATTCAATCATCATAATTTAAAAAATGTTATATAACTAATGAAACACCCAAAAGAAGATACCTCTCCACTACTTCAATTTCATGGTTTTTTCTTGGATAAAATAATTTGATCAAATAGAATAGATGATTAATGATATAAAGTCAAGAGACCAATAATAAAGTCTATATATAGGAAAAAACATTGACACCAGAAGCATGTGGTTTAATTATTAGAAAGTACATCTTTGTGATCTCACATGCTAGAGATCACCTAGTGTGAAAATAATGAAATTAAATCTCAATGTTTCTGATACCCATAACATAATTGGTACACATCATCTAATCAATATAAGTATAATGTATCTAGAACAATGTTAGTAACATTAATATTAATTTTATGGTATTTTTAGGTATGCATTATATACTAGTAAATGATATTACCATTTTATATGAAATGTAATATAAGGAAATTACCATGAATATAGTGGAAACAAAAGTATCAACACATTTATGGTATGATAATTAAATTATATATATCAATCTATGTAAAAGTAATTATAATCAGAGTACATAAATAAGTCGGTTCTAGGGAACCAACTGGAAACACTCCCAGTTAAACTAGATGCAATTGATTAAAAGTAACAAACACATATCTCTTACATGATAATCATTCATCCACATAGACATATCTTTTCTTAAGGGTTCTTCCAAATATTTGTATGTGTATACTCTGTTAACTACCCCATCTTCTCTCTGGGTAAAATAACTCGGGAGATTAATGTTTAGATGTATATTTATTGTCTTCTGGTGTGACCATGGCTCAATGGAAAGAACCACTATGGTAGTATTAACACAATAAATTAGAATAGATTATGCATTACTAGGAAAACAACCAATGTATAATAGATGGATATGTATCTATACCACCCCCATAGCATCACTAAAAATTATATAAACAAATATTATAGTGTAGAGTTTGTGGTAACATGTTTATTTGATCATTTACAGTTCACAACACCACCATTTAGGAAAAATAAATAGCCTAAATTTTGATTTTATATCATCATTATCTGTCTAGAAACTATCATTAGTGTATCCTCTTGATACAACATCATCATCTTCTCAATATACCAGGAACATATCATTTTTACATCTCACGTACTTCTGTATTTCTTAGAAAGATTCCCAATAAATCACTCCTATATTAGCATGATATCTACCCATAATTCTTAAAGAAAAAAAAACCAATATCAGACCTATTATATATAATAGAATACATGATAGATCACACAACTTAAGCATAAAGGATTCCACTGACTCTTTTTATCTCCTAAAATATTTGTGGACACATTTTATTGGAGTGATTAATATCATAGGACATTGGAAAACCCTCTCTTAGATTATTCCATACTATACCTATTAAGAAAAATTTCAATATATAAACATTGAATTATTCCAATCATCTTTTGATATCTATCATGATATCTCCGAATAATTTTTTTTTCTTCACCCATGTATTTCATGGGGAAGCATTCATTTAACCAATTCTTAACTAACTATAACAATTCAACTTCATTTACCATAATTAATATATTATAAACTTATTATATAATGAAAAAAATTGAATTCCAATTAACATTATTATAGACACATGTATTGTTTTTGTTCTTGAAGAATCAAGATTCTTTTATGGCCTCATCAAAGTTATCCTTCCTTGATCTTGATTCTTATTTCAACTCATAAATGAATCTCTACAACATAAACACATTATTGGAATTATTTTTCATTTTAATCATTGTAGGTTGAGTCATATTATTTCTTTATCCACAATCCCACTTGATAATTATTTTTGACATCGATGATTGAAATTGTAATATCATGGAAGGATTCTATTGTATTTCATATTCCAATGTTCATTATCATTTATACTTGTGAGAAGTTTTCATCATTTTCAAATCCATGATGTTGGATCAATAAATTTAATACTAGTATTTAATTATAGGTATTGAACTTACTATCCTTGTAAAACATTTCCCTGAATAAACATTTTCACCCAATGGATTTTCTATAAGCTAGAAGCCCTACCAAAATCCAAACAGTTTTATTCATTTACTCAATCTATGAATGCATAACTTCTTCCAATTAAGATGTATCATTTCTATCTAAAGAATCATCATGGGTTAGAGGTTCATCATTATAGATGAGTATTATTTCACATCACACAGTTAAAATAAAACTATAATCCACTCATTCTCTAACATCTCAAGATGACCAATGTGATAGTTATGTCTTGAGAATATTTTTATCTCCCACTGTATCCATTGGAGATTGTACATGTGGAAACTCTAATGAATCTAGAGCATCATCTTAATCGAAATAAATATTTCTATAACTATTTTAATTGTTAATGTGTTACCTTTCAAGATATATGTATTTTCAGTCCACACTCAGAGTTCTGTATAAATATTATACAGGTAATAACCATTTTTTTATTTAGTATAACCTATAAAGATACACATTGTACTCTAAAATACTAATTTTTCACTAGGCATATTCATGAAAAAGTCCACTCCTTACCATACACATATATGTGACCGATTGGGTTTCTTTCGACATTGTAACTCTTTTATAACCCAATCTATTTCTTAATTTTGTACCTGGTTAAAATTAAATTCCACTCTCTTCAAAGTGTATCCCCAAAAGGATAATATAATAGTTAACTATCTCATCATTGATCAACTAATGTCAGGAAAGATTAGATTACACCTTTTAATAACACCATTTTACTATGGTTAATAATGATAAGTTTGTTTGGATACTCTTCCACACTCTGTTATGAAAACAATGAAATATTGGTTAAGAAACTCCCGACCTATTTCTGGGAAAATATCCCATATCTTCTTAGCATGATATATTTTTACTTCATACTAAAATTACATATAAATATGAAATTAATATGAATTATACATCATTACATTTATATATCCACAACTTATGTAGTCATCGATAAATGTAATTAATTAAAAAACCACATATGTACTCTACTAGAAATAGACCATGTACATCAGTATGAATTATTTTCAATAATTTAGTAGATCTTACTTAATTCCCAAAAGGTTTATTTTTTCTATTTACCATGTAAAAACACATGAAATAAAACATGGTGTTTTAAATTATTTGATTCTAAAAACTCTAATAGATTTATTTTTTTAATAGCTTTTCATTTACATGAAAAATATTGTAGTTCCCTATGAAAGATCTATATGAGTCCCGATTACTTGTTTTGTTATTGATCGTTGTTATAGGTTTTTTTACTTCAAGTATATTTAATCAATTGTTATAATGCACCATATCATAACACATCTTATCCTTTTAAATGAGACAAAGTTTATTTTCCAACATCAAATTAAATCCCAAGGTGTCTATATGTGAAACTAAAATTATGTTTCTAGTTACCGAAGGTACATAATAATATTTATTCAAACCAAGAACCAAACCACTAGGAAATTTCAAATCATAATCTCTATATTCAATGGCCTCTATAATTATAGTATTTTAATATTGGATATTCACTTCACCCATTTTAGTTTTATTAAATATACTTGGTTCATGTATATCAATAGAAATATTTGAGCCACATGTTTTATTCCATAATCAACTTGTAAATAATGATAAAAACACCTGATGTACAAGTGTCACCATGATTATTTTCTCTAGATCTACAGTTATTCATCTAGTTGAATTTAATTCCACTTGAAAATCATATATAATCATTATTATTACCCTCCCTATGTAAATTTGTCTTTTTGGAAGTATGGTGCATAGGTTTCCTCAACCAAGAGTTAGCCATATACCTATTACCCTTTCCTTTCCTCATATATTTTACTACAAGGACTAAATAATTGGTTTTATTCATATTATTATAATCTTGTAAAACTAAATAAAAATGAACTTTGAGTGACTTCTTCTTCTTATTCATGTTTTAATTAATAATTAATGTTAGGTAGGTTGATGATAAAGAGGTAAGAATGATATCTTTTTCTTGTTCGTGGTTCAACATGAACCCAAGGGCATCAGATATCTTATTGTACAAGATCATCATGACAACTTTAGGTCCTTCTATATTCATTTTTTTAAAAAAACACCAATAAAGGGAAATTGATATTTCATAACATTCATTAATTTTTCTCTCCTTATATAATTATTAATGATGAGAAATATCATCTAAGAACCTTTTATCTCATGTATTCTCTATAAAGTAATAGACATAGATTAAAATATGATACATTTGGAATCTAGTTCATCATCTACATGATTCATATACATATATTTATCTATTTTTTGATCCTTTATGTTAATCAATTGGAAGTGAGGAATTCAACACATAAAGATTAATTTCTTGTTATAATAATATGCACAATCACATGTACTTGTCTTGGAAGTTATAGATGACTATGATATTTTCATTATCTCAAGTGGATCACCATAAAAAATATATTGTTGGGATGGTGATTAAAATTTTTTATGTAAAAAATTATAGTTTGTAACATATCATTTTTCCCTTTAAGACATTTTTGGTTAATTAGTTATTAAATCATTAAACATATCCCTCTGTATTATCGAACCTCAGTATCCCTAACTAATAGATTTGAAATACTCTATCTCATATGTATTCTTGTTTAAGTGATCCTTGTAAACTCTCCTCATAGTCCAAAATCATTCGACGTGCAACTACATGGAGAGTTTTTATGTTGGATCTAGATCGGACAACAACATTAACTCATGGTTCCTTGAGTTATTGAGTAAATTTTCAACATAATAGAATCATAACATCAAATAAATCAATAAATGACTCTAATGTGATAGATATATAGATTTAGATAATTATGTGATATCAAAATCAGATATATATACCAATAAATCCTGTAAAAACACCTCAGTAGTAGGGGGAACCATCAACTTCATATGATGAGCACCCTGTACTCCCAATTTAAATTAAATTTCAATGACGAAGGGATGTATGAAATAATATTTCATTGAGTAGTTTTTAATATTTTTTTATGAATGTAATATATTTATATCAAATATGTAAATAAATTATTTTTGTGTTCACAACTAAATATTCCATCATAGAAAAAAATATAATGCCTCTTAATGATTTTTTATCTTTAAAATATTATACAATTTTCATAGTATACAATAATATATATAAATTATTTATCAGTGCGTAAATGAAAGAAAATACATTAATGTCCTTGAAAATATAATTTTGGATGATCCATTTTAATCATAATAGATCAACCATGATATTCTAATATCATACCTCAATTGATTCCTGACTCGTATCTCTACAAATCCCCAATCAAATATTTAAAAAAATTCAGTATATAAAATTATATCATGAACAAAAACCCTATTCGAGTCCATTTTGGGTTGGGCCGAACCCCATAGGACTATTTCTTGATATGAAACCCCATACATGGTTTTTCACTTCCATAAAGGCTTTCCATGACCCATTTAAGGTTGGGAAAACCCACCTGATCTCATTGCAATGTAGGTTGAGTCCAACATGACCCATTCAAGGCACCATATTGGGGAACGTGGGGGGTGACCCCATGATACTACGGTGGTTGATCACTCTATTGTGGAATTATCTAGTTAATATGGTGTCTACCTTTATTATAAGATAATCAGTGGATTGATTTAGAGGCAAATACATTTTTCAATAAAATATATTTATAGTTTCTGATCTTATGACCTACGAAACCATTTTATGTTTTTCTATAGAGTAATATACAATTCAAAAAATTATGTACTTCTTTTTTATTTTAAAAAAACAATGAAATGTGAACTACTTATATTGTTTGTGGATATTTTCTACAGGCCTACAGTTTGGTCTCCTATATCATTTTTTCATTAACCTTTTTTTATTTACTTCACAAATGGTTGATGCTTTTGGACATTGAAAATAGGAGCTTTGGCTAGTGTATTCTAGTCATTTATTTCCCCAAATTTTTTGCGTCTCTTGAAATAAATTTTCTTGTTAATGTCAACTATTCCATTTTTGAAAAAATATATTATAAATATATTTTCATCAAATTTAATACGTATTTAATATTATTATAATTCATATTATAAATTTCATATGGCTATAAAATGGAAATCTGATAATGGAATGAAATGCGATTTTTTTGTTGTGATTGAATTAAATCCCTATACATAAATTTAATGAGAATTAATTATTTATTTTCCATGAAACTTTTTGTGATAAAGTTAACACCATTTTTGGTACCAAGGTGTGCAGCGAAATCCATTAGGTTGGGGATTTACTTTTTTTTTCACCACCGAAGTAACAAAACCTCATCATCTTCAGGTATATGAGCTCCGATATGGTATAAGGTTCTCATATGAATCATCAAAATAAAATAACTAAAACAAAATGAGGACCTCATTCAAAAAGAATCATTATCAACCTCCATAGGACACTGGTGACCATTTCTTGAAGGAACAAAGGAAAAACCCCTTTATGTTTTCTTTAAATGCTTTATGAATCCACTAGTATTCCATTATTTTAATTCTAGGGGCTATAGTGGATCACAAATGATTTATTCAATTTCGTGATGATCACCTCAATCATGGGCATTTTGATATGTGATAGTGTTTTTGTACTTACCACTCATATCGAGACGTTCTATCTCTCTCTATGAATTATAGGAGATAGAATATCTCAATTAGTATAGATGGATAGTTTATGTAATAGTTCTCACCTCACACTAATATAGTGTGTGTCTGAAAATACTCGACTAAGGTTCACTGATCCCCTATATTTAGTAGCCATTAAAGTATAAATAAATAAATAATAATGAGAAAATAATTTTTTCATAAATATTAATAATATTTTTTTTCACATACAGGTAATATATATATATAATGTATTTTTTGTAAATATTGAATTATAATCTGGGATCGTAATTCCCCATAATATTATATGTATCTTGATTATTAAAATAATATTCATTCATATAATATTATTCTATATATTTACTTAAACACTTGTGAATAATTTTAATAAATAAATTCATCCGAATTATACATTACTCGAATAATAAATGAATTTATTTATTATTCAGTGATTAATAAATCCCAGTGTAATGCCCCAACCCCATTTACATAGAGTCGGTTCATTTTTATATAACATTGGCATGATCACAAGGGATCAATTCTTGAAACACTGATTAGTTTTGTATCATTTGAAGTACTAGATACATACATAAGTTTTTAATTACATCATGAAATAAAAAACAACAACATTGTGTCCCCTTTGAACACACTTATATCCCTTATCCTATCCCCATAGGTTAATCATAATATACTTCTTTACATCATTGGAAAAGAAAACATAAGAAAGGGGTGATCTCAGATGCCCATTAAGGATAAGAATATAGAAGAAACTATCATAAATAAGCATAAACATTTAGGGAAATGTATAAGACTAAGACATGAGATTTTTAAAATTAACTTCATCATAACATACCAAAGATAAATCAAATAATTCTGTCTAATTATTCACATAGATATTCTACTAGTATAATATTTACATTTAATATAAATATATAATTTTATAATGATGGAATGCATAATTTCGGACATCATAACCACATAGTCAAGGCCTCGTTCCAAGACTACAAATAATATTTTTTCAAGACCTTGTTCCAAGACACCAGTTTGTCTCATATGATCTACCGATGCATCTAGAAGCTATAGAGGGCTCCACCTGTAACATACTAAGTCCAATGCATTCCTCATATGAAAATATTGGAACATAACATAAACATTCATATTAAAACTATTATATGACATGTTAATACTTTATCTATTAACTTTTAATGGTATAAAAATAGAACTTCCACATTCAAAAATATCACAAAACCATCAATACAATATTTAAGATTGTATATTAATAATTCAACTTCAAATAAGCATAAAATCCATAAAATGATTTTGACATAGAGGAAATAAAAACTATTTGAGTGAAATATCTCTGTCTATTTTGAAATCATTTTAAATTCAAATAATTATAAATTAAAACATTTATTTTGATAATATTATTATAAGATTTTTCGGGAAACTTATAAGGTGTTATAATGGTAGAAAATAACAACATCCTTCGTATAAGTTAAAAAAAATTCTTTCCTTAATCTGTCGAAAAGGTTATAAAGTACCTTGTTTTTTGAAAGTGGCAGAACGATTCCTTTAAAACCATTTTATAAAAATTAAGAAAATGGTATAAATGACATTAACACATAATCTAGTGTATAAAATTTTTTTTTAAGAACATTTTTTAGAAACACAGATGTGGATGATAAATAGGTTCTAGTAGATACTCACATATAAACATCCTCAGATAATAAAGAGATTGTAATATTAACCCTTACCATGTACTTTTCCTTAGTCGATGGTATGTTAACCTCCTGTATAATGGTTAAATCATTGTCATTAAATTATTCAAGATTCCACATAAATAAATATGATATCATAAATTATCCTCTTATATTTCTGTGTTAATAATATTGCAATAGAATTATTGTTTCGGCTGTTAACTAATTCGTTTTATTTTATATGTTGTGTTACATAAGTCACGTTTGTTATGGATAAGATATATTTGATTCATATCAAGAATGAAATTATGTTCTTTAAACATTATTTTTAATCATCAAATGAAAATTATTATTGAATGGTTACGATGGGGAATGAAATTTAATATTATCGTAGAGATGGTAAGCCGTACGTACGCACAAGAGTCATTATCATTTTATTAGGTGATAAATCATATCTAATTGGATAATATATTATATATATAGAATAATTAAAATGTTATTTTTATTATTTACATCAATAATACTCATTATTATACCTATCCATATAATGAAGTGTTGAATAACAAACTACACCACGACGTGGAGTCAGTAAGTCATACATACGTACGTACGATGATATTGTAATTTATTGGATGGATAGAATAAAGAATATGGTTATACCATATTTATAATAACCTCATAGTATGTATAAGGTATTTAAGTTATTATTTTGGTATGGAAGCAATAAATAAAGAGGAAGTGGAAGAAGAAAATCACTTGAAAGAGGTGATGAAGTAATTACCTCTTCTTCGGGTGCTTCCTTTTGATTTGATCAAACGGGATCCTTAGGTTGGCTTTTTGATCAAAGTAAGGCCTCTAGGATGAATTGAGGGTAGTTGGGAGGATATTTAAGTAGGGTGTTTCCCAGATAAAAGGATATGGATTTGTGGAATTAAGTGAAGGGGATGTACCCTTTTATAAGAGAGGTGAGGTTCACTTTTGGAAAGGCTTGAAATATTATTTTATTATAAAATCATTTTCATTTTATAATAGCTGAAAATGGATTTATTTCAAGTATAATGAAGAAATGGGTCTAAAAAATACCAGAAAATAATTCGTAGACATGTTTAGGTCACCATATTAACCTTATATGTTAGATTTAACTCTTAGTTAAATAGTTTAACTTTTACCATGTCTTCTTGTATTATTGAAAAACATGGTTAATAAAAATACAATAAATTGCCAATAAAACCTTGAGTAGTTCATTAATGACATATATATCATTATATAAGTACATTTTCAGAACCTCATATTTTTTAGAAAATTATATAATTTAATAGAATTTTATTGGTTTTAAAAACTCATTTAAGTCATTTTTAACACTATTTAGTATTTGGTTTTGGTGAAAGTCATAAAAATCAAATTTATTTGAAAAAAATAAATATAATCAACCCTATAATGTCATATTAACCTATAAAATTCGTTTAATTCATCAAATGTCTCAAGATACATTTATTTTAGTATTTATAATTGCAATCAATTTAGTTTTTCATTATTAATGTAATTACTACATCATAATAGTGTCATAAATAAATTTAATTATTTAATTGAAAAAATTAGAAATAAAATACCATGATGTATTAAATATATTTATATTTATAATTAATATTTATAATCAAAATTATCTTAAGTATTACTCTTTATTATTATTTTTAGTTATTAATATTTGAATTTAACACTTTTAACTCTTCTTTAAATAAAATATTTATAAATGTCTTAATCTAATATAAGTGGATAAAAAGGTTTAGATTTTTTTCCTAAGTTTTACTATGGTAGAGATACACTTATCCTTTTGAATTACGACATTTGTTATTATAATTATAATACCATTCTTACCTTTAATTACTATATTTAATTTTAACCGTGTTAACTAAAATTCAAAAGTTACTATTCACCAAAAATTATATTCATTATATTGAACCAAATTTTTATTAATTATGTAAACCATGACTCTTGTATTTTTTAAATTTAATTCCTGGAAACATTAAAATTAATTTTTATGCAAATTTGAAAATGTGCCTAGAAGGTGGGTAAAAGCGTTAAGAAGATCAATAAAATTTTATATATCTAATATTATTATAAATTTAATCCTATGAACTTCATTATACTAATTGAAGTATTATATATCTATTTTTAATTTAATATAAATTTAAATAAAAAATAATAATTATTCAAATAAAATTCAATTTTAAACAATAATGCAGTGTTTTTCACTATTTATAAAAATTGAATGTTTCTCAAAAAAATACAAAAAATTCACCATAAACTAATTTTGATATTATGAATCCAAAATTGAAGACCATTTTGAAAAATAAAATTTATAAAATTTTTAAAAGTGGTTATTACTATTCATAACTACTTTTTAAACGACTAGATTGATTGGTTGTGGTGTGCGGGATGTCGAAGTTACGTGTAGCGCAAACTATTTCATTATTCAAATAAAATCATATCATGGAATATTGGGGTGTTACATTATTACATCCTTAAAATAATTACATCCTCAAAATTTCTAGAATATTACTGCATAAAAAGATTCAGGTGGTTCTTCATCATTTGCTCCTAAGGTTCCCACATTGCCTCTTCCATTTTATTGTTTCTACAAAGAACATTTACCAGACAAGTCATTTTGTTTCTCCACTAATTTTTTCTGGTATCAAGAATCCTGATAGGCACTTCCAAATAAGATAGATCATGTTCTAGTTCTATTTCTTCACAGTTGAGTACAAGGGTTGGGTCAGGCATGTATTTTTTCAATAGTGATACGTCGAACACATCTTGAACTTTGAAGAGACTTGGTGGAATTTCCAAATGGTATACTACAACCTCAATTCGTTCTAGAATTTAAAAATGTTCAATGTACATGGGACTTAATTTACCCTTCTTACCGAATCATATAACACACTTCTACGTACATAACATGAAGAAAACATTATCTCATAATTAAAATTAAAAATCATTCCTTCAGTTATCAGCATATCTATTTTTCCTACTTTGAGATGATTTGATGTGGGTTTGGATAATCTTTAGCTTTTCCATTATTTCGTCAACAAGTTCTGGGCCTACGAGTTTTCATTCACCAATATCACCCCAACAAGGTTGTGTGCAAAATCTCATTCCAAAGAACGCTTCATATGGTTCCATCAAAACACATGAATGGAAGATATTATTATAGAAAAATTCTACTAGAGGTAAATAATGATCCCACAAAACTTGATGTTCAAGTGAGCAAGATCTCAACATGGCTTCTATGTAATAAAAAGTACATTCTTATTGTCCATCATTTTTAGGGTGGTAGGCAGTGCTTATATGAAGTTCAGTATCTAGGGACTTCTACAGACTTTTCCTGAATCATGATGTAAAATGGGGATCATGATTAGAAACAATCAATATGGGCACACCATTAAGTCTTACAACTTCATTAATATATTTTCTTTCTAAACGTTCAAGTGTTAAATCTTCTCTTATATCAAGAAAATGTGCTTACATAATATGATGATCAATAATGACCCATATTTCATCATTCCTTCTTGTAGTATTTGGTAGCCCCATGAAAGAGTCCATCGTAATACCCTCCCATTTCAACTCTAGTAAGGGAAGAGGTTGTATGAATCCTCTAGGATGTTGTCTTTCGGCCTTAACCTATTTAAAAACCATACGTCTAGACATATTATTAGTAATCCCCCTTTTCATTTTGTCCCCCCAAAAATGTTCCTTAAAATCTATATACATCTTAGTTCTACTAGGATGTATAGAGAAATTAGAGCTATGAGCATCATCCAATAATTCCCTTTTAGACCAAGTATATCGAGAACACAGATCCTCCTCTAAAAATTTCAAAATTCCATCTTCATATACGAAGTCAATCAATCTTCCATCATTCACAAACATTAATTTTCTTTTGGAACTCCTCATCATCAGCCTGGGAAATTTTTATCCTTTCTAGTAATTATGGTTTAAAACCATTTGAAAAATTATTTATTTTTACCTTCCATTATTATTATTATATACAACTTTACTAGATCCATGAACATAGTACCCCTTTCAACTATTATCTTGTTCAGAAATCCATGATCTGTTCTACTCAAAGCATCTTCCACCCTATTTTCCTTCCCCGACTGGTAGTGTATAGTGAAATCATAATACTTGAGTAGTTCGAGCAATCTCCTTTGCCTCATTTTGAGTTCTTTTTATGAGAAAATATATGTCAAACTCTTGTGATTAGTATATATCTCACATTTTCACCATAGAGATAGTGTCTCCATATCGTCAGAGAAAAGATTACTGCTTCTAACTCAAGATCATTCGTGGGATAGTTTTTTTTCATGAATTATTTCTGTCTTGGTACGTAGGCAGTAACTCTATCATTCTACATAATGAAAAAACCAAGTCCTTTTTTTAAGCATCACTATAAATAACAAACCCAGCATTCCCCGTTGATAGAGTCAAGATATGCGCATTGACTAATCTTTTATTCAATTTTTAAAAACATTCTTCACACTATTTGGTCCAAACAAATTTTACCCCTTTATGTGTGATCTTGGTTAACGAGTTAGCCAATTGGGAAAAATTCGGGACGAAACAATGATAGTAACCTGATAAACCAATAAAACTGCATAACTTAGTTATACTCATTGTTGCTGGCCATTATTTTATTGCCTTTTTTGGATGGATCAACTGAGATTCCATCTTTAGAGACAATATGGCCAAGAAAATAAATCTATTAAAACTAGAAATCACACTTTCTGAACTTCCCATATAATTCATTTCTTTTATGAGTCTTTAGAATAGTGCGCAAGTGATTTTTACGATCTTCATAGGTTTTGGATTATACAAAAATATAATCAATAAATACCATGAAAAATTCATCAATATATTCCTTGAATACTCTATTCATTAGATCCCTAAAAATAGAGGGTGCCTTAGTCAATCCAAAAGGCATTAATATAAACATGTAATTCTCATACTTGGTTCAAAATGTTGTCTTTGGAATTTCTTACTTCTTTAGGCACAACTGATGATATCCAAATTGAAGATCAAACTTTGAAAAATATTGTTCTTTATGAAGTTGATAAAATAAATCATCAATGTATGGTAGGGGATACTGGTTCTTTATTATTATAGAATTGATCTTCCTATACTCAATGTATAACCACATAGATCCATCTATCTTCTTAACAAAAAATAGTGGATCCCCATAGAGAATCACTAGAATGAATACATCCTTTACTACTCAATTCGTCTAGTTGTTTCTTTAGTTACACTAATTACATAGTGGCCATTTTATATGTGGTCTTTGATATGGGCCTTGATATAAGAATTAATTCAATGGAAAACTCAATTTCTTATTTTGGAGTATTTCTAGGAAAATCCTCTTGAAACTCATCAACAAATTCATTCACAATAGGTACATCCTCTATTTGAACATTTGTTTCCTCACACATTGTTATTTCACTCCCTTCCTCCCCAATAATTGAATTTATTAGATCTATTAGGGGTGGATATATATGAGAATAAAATGGTTACATTTCATCTTTAAAGATAAGGTATTCCTTATCATCATCAAAAATTGTAACCTCTTTCTTCTTATAATAAAATTTTCTATTTCCAAAGTGTTCAAAATATATCTTGTTCTATTTATTTTTTATGTTGTAAAACATAGATAATTACTTTTCTATCTTGATAGCAGATTATACTATATCTTTGTACGACAAGATGGATTGTGATACTAATTCTTGAAGGAGAAATGGTTTCAACCCATCAAATAATTTATCAATATTACTCCTTGGGTTACATATATAATCTGCAAAATTCCATGCTAACCTGTTAATGTTATCATAATACATTGCGACACTCTCATCCTCTTTTTTCCTATGACTCAGAAATCCCCTTTCTATATCCACTCAATGTTCATGAAAAAAGTATTTTTCTTTAAACTCCCTCCATTCCATATTTGATACTTCTTCATCCTCTATTGTGTTTCGAATTAATGACCACCATTGATATGCATCTCTTGTGAGTCGATAAACTACCATGATAATGTTTTTCCTTTCGCTACACTCTAAACCATGAAATATTTTCTCTAAGGTAGTTATCTATTCCTCCCATACAAATGTATTTGTAGTCCCATAGAATGATGGTGGTTTTAACCTCATGAATCATCTAACATTGATCCTCCATGTTGTTCATCAGGGTGCTCCATACAGGTAAGGTTATTATTCATAACCTGAGTAAGTTGTCCCAGTATGGTTATAAGCTATTCAGCACCGGTTGCATCACAAGCTCCACAATAATTATATTAAGTGGGAGGAAAATCCCAAAATAGATTACGTGCATTAATTGGGTATCCATTCTTTTAACTATGTGCCATTTCTAAAAAATGGCATACACTATATTAGTTTATCAATCACGATACATAATTCCAAACTAGTAAAATACCTAACATAAATTGAACAGTTTATTCATATAATCCATAACCATAAAAATTTTTTCTTTAAGGAATATTTTACTCATAAATCCTTCATAATGGGTTTTAAATAAAATGAGAATTATCCTAATAATATTCCCAAGGAGTGTCATAACCAATAGTTCAATAAGGCCTGTTGTCGTGCACCAGTTCCAATTCGAGTGTAGCTCAAAAAGGTGTTTTTAGATTTTACCCCTAGATATAGTTGTGCTAGAGCTGCCTCTATATGCACATATCAAGACTGGGATTTATTTTTTGGAAAATTCACATAATCTCTACATTACCAAAATGTTATGATGTTCTTATATACTAATCCTAAAAGTTTATCTTAGGGTAATGTTTTCTAATATGAGTTTTCTAAATATTGTTTCCAAGGTTTTTACTAATCTTCCTCTAATACCAATTGTAATTCCCTGACCAAAATTACCCAGATTCATTAACTTATTACATAACATTGGCATGATCACAAGAGATCAAGTCCCGAAAGACTGATTTTTTATTAGCATGGGATGTAATAGATATATACAAATGTTTTTCATTACATCATGAAATAAAAAAACAACAACCTTTTGTCCCCTTTGAACAAACATATATCATGTAGCCTATCCCTACAGGTTATTCATAATATAATTCTCCACATCCTAGTAAAAGAAAACATAATAATAAGGTGAGATCAAATGCTCAGTAAGGATAATAATATAGAGGCAATTATCCTAAATAAGCATAAACATTTAAGGAAATGTATACGACTAAAACACGAGCCTTTTAAACATAAACTTCAGCACAATATGGAAAAGATAAATCAAATAATTCCATTTACTTATTCACATAGATATTATACTATTCAAGTAATCACATGTAATATCAATATGTAACTTAATAATGATGAAATGCATAATGTCAAACATCATAACCACATAGTCAATGCCTTGTGCTAAGACTACAAATAAGATTATGTCAAGGCCTTGTGCCAAGACTACAAATAAAATTTTGTCAAGGCCTTGTTCCAAGACACTAGTTTGTCTCATGAGACCTATCGATGCATCAAGGAGCTATAGCGGGCTCCACCCATCATTTACTAAGTCCAATGCATTCCTCATATGAAAATGATGAAAAATAACATAAACATTTGTATTAAAAATAGCATATGAAATGTCAATACAATAACTATAAACCATTAAAGGTATACAAATAGTACATCAAAAATCAAACAGATCACAATACCATCAATACAATATAAAAGATTTTATCATAATAAATCAACTTCAAATAAGTGTAAAATGAAACACAGGATGTTGACATGGATGAAATCAAAACTATTTGGGAGAAATATATCTTTCTATATTGAAATAATTTAAAAGTAACTTAATTATCAAATAAAAAATTTATTTTTATAATATTATTATAATCTTGTAGGGGAATATTTGAAGGTGTTATAATGGTAGAAAATATATGAACTCACCATATAAGTTTAAAAAAATATTCTTTCCTAAATTTTTCGAAAAGGTCATGAAGTACCTTATTTATTATGTGATGGAAGGATTCCTTCGAAAAAGTTCTATAAAAGGTAAAAAATGAGTATAAATGACTTTAAGCCTAGTCTAGTAAATAGACTTTTTAAAATGAATTTTTAAAAAACATGGATGTGGATGATAAAGAGGTCCCAATAGATACTCACATATAACCAACCTCCGATAATAAAAAGATTGTAGAATTAACCCTCACCTTGTAATTTTCCATAGTCGATGGTTTTTTAACCATCTGTATAATAGTAAAATAATTTATATTAAATTATACAATAATCCACATACATAAATATGATATCATTCATGATAATTTGATATTACTTTGTTAATAATATTGAATTAGTATTACTGTTTCGGGTGTTTACTAATTCATTTTCTTTTATAATTTTTGTTACGTAAGTCATATTTATTATGGATAAGATATTTTTTATTCATATAAATAATTATATTAATTTATTTATACCTTATTTTTAATCACCAAATGAAAATTATTTTTGAATGGTTACGATGGGGAATGAAATTTTATCGCGTTGTGGTGACGGTAAGCCGTACGTACGCACGAGCGACAATATAATTATATTAGTGGGGAAATAATATGTAAATAGAATCTATATTATATAAAAATAATCATTAAAATGATATATTTATTATTTAAATCAATTATACTCATTATTATACCCATACAAATAATGAAGTGTTTAATAACAAACTACACCACGACTTGGAGAAAGTAATCTGTACGTACGTATGTATAGTGGTATTGTCATTCATATGATGTAAAAAATAATTATTATGGTTGTAAAATATTTATAATAACATCACATTATGTATAAGGTACATTATTTATTATTTTGGTATGGAAACAACAAAGAAAGAGGAAGTGGAAGATGAAAAGAACTTGAAAGAGGTGATGAAATAATTACCTCTTCTTAGGGTGATTCCTTTTGATTTGATCAAAAGGGATATATAAGATGGATTTATGATCAATGTAATGCCCCTAGATTAAATTGAGGGTAGTTGGGAGGATCTTTGAGTAGGTTTTGGACGATCCAAAAGGATTTGTATGTGTGAAACTATAGAAGGGAAAACACCCTTTTATATGAGAGGGGAGGGTCACTTTAGGAAAATGATGAAATTTTATTTTATTGTAAAATTATTTTCGGTTTATAATGGCTCAAAATAGATTTATTTTGCGGATAAGGTGGGTTTGGGTTGGAAAAATCTCAACCAATATGTTTTTGACAAGTTTAGGTTACCATATTAACCTTATCTTTTTAATTTAACTCTTAGTTAAATAATATAACTTTTACCATGTCTTCATGTATTATTATAATACATGGTTAATAAACGTACTATAAAATTCTAAGATAATCTAAAGTTGTTAATTAATTAAATATCTATTATTATATAAGTTCTTTGGACAAACCTTATATTTTTAGGACTATTATATAGTTTAATAAAATAATATTTCTTTTAAAAACTCTTTTATGTCAATTTTGAAAGTACTTAGTATTCAGATATTGTGAATGTTATAACAATCCGTTTTCTTCAGACATATAAATTTAATCAACCTTAACATGTCATATTAACATATAAAATTCGTGCAATTCATCAAAGTCTCAAATTACGTTTATTTTAATATTTATAACATCAATTATTTTAGTCTTTCATTAATAAGGTAATTACTACAGCATCATTGTGCCATAAATAAATTTAATTATTTAATGTATAAAAATTATAAATAAACAACCATGATGTAGGAAATTTTTTTAATTTTCTAAATAATATTTATAATCTAAATTATATTATCTATATCCCTATATTAAAATTTTTTAGTTATTAACATTTGTATTTAACACTTTTAACTCTTCTTTAAATAAAGTAATAATAGATGTCATAAGCTAATCCGAGTAGAGAAAAATGATCATAATTTATTCCTAAGGTTAATTTTGGTCGAAATAAAATTATCCAATATAATTAGGACATGTGTTTGGGTAATTATAATATATTTTTTACCTTTAATTACTCTATATACCTTTAACCGTTGTAAATAAAATTCAAAAGATACTATTCACCAAAAATTATTTCAATCCTATTGAACCAAAATTTACTTATTGATGTCAAATGTGTCACTTAGAGTTTTGAAATTCAATTCAGAGATTCAATAATATTATGTTTTAGGAAAATTTTGCAAATGTGCCTAGAAGGTGGGTAAAAGATGTCAAAAAGTTCAATAAAATTTTATATATCTAATCTTATTATAAAATGACTCTAATGAATTACATTGAAATAATATAGGTATTATTTATCTATATTGAATTAAAAAAATAATTATTATTTAAAGAAAATCTTGTTTTAAACAATAAGATAATGTTTTTCAATATTAATGAAAAATTGAATGTTTTTAAAAAAATACCAAAAATTAAACCTAAGATAATTTTGAAATTCCAAATCCAAAAATAATATCCATTTGAAAAATAAAATTTATAAAATTTCAAAAGGTGGGCATTACTATTCATAATTACTTTTTGAACTGCTAGTTTGATTGGTCGTGATGTTCTGGAACTCAAAGTTGAGTATAGCGCAAGATAATGCATTATTCAAAGAGAAGTGTACCATGGAAGCTTGAGGTGTTACACAAGGAAAACTCTCTGACCCATGCAGGGGCCCACTATTTCCCATAATTATATTCAATAGAATAGGGAATTATCTAGAATACGCTATTGTGTGTGGCCCTATAGGCCTTTATCTATATAGAAGTAAATATTTTTTACAAACCAAGAAAGACGTCATGAAAACTCTGAGGCGCCCATAGTGACAAGGAATATTCATAGCATCAACAATCATACTATGATCACACACTATGGAAAACAATTTTTTTCAATTGATATCTTATAAAGTAGTATGAACACTTGTTTCATCATCCTTACCTAAATTATTTTTTTGATCTAACTAGATAAATATAAATTTGATCACCATATACATGGATTTACGAAGGTACTACCATATTTATCAACAACACCTAAGATATTTCTTCCTTAATTTTGAAGAAAAAAAATCAACCTTGATCATTCAACCATTTTCATACAACAAATGAATCACCAATACAAGATTCATCTCCACGACTTCAATTTTATGGTTTTGGAATAACATTAAAATACACGATCAAATGACACACATTAATAGTAAACTCTTATCAAGATAACAGAACATATTTCTATAGATACATACAACAAATGACACCTGAAACCTGTGGAGTTCATATTGTAATGGTTTTCCTTAGGATATCTCTTTGAAGCGATACCCAAGTGAAAATATCATGAAACTAAGTCTCAATTATTATGATCCCCTAATAACTGATGGACACACATCATCTATTTCCTATCAACGTGACATGTCTAGACTACATGACATAAATTTAGGATTATTTTAATGTTATCTGTAGGTTTTCATTAAATCCTCAGAACTCTTATATCCTTTTTAAATGATATGTAATATAAAGGCATTGTTATAAATATAGTGAAAGTGGAAGTAGTAACAATATTCTAGTATGTTAAAAAAAATTATTTATATGATAACATATATATATATATATTAAGTTTCTATTTGATATAAAACATACGACTTTCAAAAAGGTGGAGAGTGCACAAAAAAATGGTTTTCACCACACCATTCATTTATCCACTTGCATGATGAAAAAAGTGCAACAACTTAGGTCCTGTACACATGGACATGTGAATGATAAAATAATTAAGAATGAATTTAAAAAGAATATAAAATTCAAATAATAATTTTTCTTATATGTGCTTGGGTTTGGCATGAGAATCGTATAAAATATCAATATTTAAGTATACTCAAATTAAGTGCATTGTGTTTTGAAAGTTATATATTTTGTAAAATATTAATGATAGTGTGAGCATGATTTTCAAAAATTATATGAGTTCGAGGTATTAACATAAAAATAAATAATGCACTAAGAATTAATTTTCTTGAGGAACCCATTATATAGAGGTGATTAGAATTATTTAGGAGGATGAACAAACTCATCCAATCTTACTCAACGATTAATGAAGGTTACATGTGTATGTGTGATTTAGAAAGCTTCTAGATAAAGATCAATGTATTATCATTCTTTAGAAAAAGCCATCAAAAAAGGCCAAGACTTTTTTATTCCAGTATTAGGGGAGTTCTTCAAGTTCGTGTCATGAGTAGATAATATGTGATTCTATATCAACCATTATAATTGATAAAAAATAATTTTATATGGATATTTTTACAAGTAAAAAACTTCATGATTAGATGAATTCCATACTTATTGAATAAATAATATATGTATTAATATTTTTTAATATTTAAATCCTTACATATGAAGAAAATACTATGTTTATAATAAATATCTTACATGTTGGAATAATTCCATACATATTAATTTTTTGTCAAAATAAATTATCATATGTAATGAAAGATATTTAGAATTATTTTTAAATGAATAAATATTAAATATCAAGTATATATATTACATATAAATTTAATATTTTATATATGGGGCTATATAGGTTTCAAATATATTACATATCCTTTAAGAATAAAAATATCATTAGAATTTATGTGTTTCATTTGTCCTGGATCTATTACAAATTTGTATTGTAATTTATTTTATGATTGAAGATGTGATCATCAACTATAATCCTATCTTATTTGTTGAAATATTCGAAAATATCATATTATAAGATATATTCAATTTTTTGAAGATAATTGTTTTGATATTTTTAGGTATTCAAAATTACATTATGTGATGATAGTTAATTTTTAACCCCTTAGTAAACAATGTCAAAATGAACTTCTTCATAAAATTATCAAAATTAAAAGGGGGTGGCTGGCTAGGTTGTAAATGAGGGAAACACATGATGCATTGCATCTTATTTTATTTTATATTTTGTTTCCCTTCCAATATATCAGTTATCATTTTTTTTGAGAGAAAGTGGTATTTGTGTTAGATATTGTGATTGATTAATTTTTGATGATGTATTGGTGAGGTATTTTATGTATTATGTTAGTGGAAGATTTATTGGTGTGAATGTTTAGCTTCCTATATATTGAACTCCTAATCTTATTTGAGGATCATTATTTCTAAAACATTAATTCTATCTTATAGAATAATATATATCATGTCATGTTATATATTCTTCTGAACATACCTTAATGAACATTAAGACACTATTTTTTATCCTATTAATGGAACTTAACTATAATTTCCCACCCTCATCCCATCATTTGAAATCATATACAGAATTCCATTAAATATATTGCACTTTTTTTAACAACATCAAAAATATTTACCTACACCCTTTAGAAAACTCCTAATATAATATTAGGTTTATGATGTAGCATTAGTGTTAGTGGTGAAGGACTGGTATATGGGGAGAGGTCATTATTTATTTGTGAATATTTTTAAAATACCCTTCTATTCGGCCTGGTGTTATAGGTTTTGTTTTGCTTGAGGGGGTTACTTTATTCCTTGTTTATTCAATATATGACTATGTTCTCACAGAAATAGTTTAATGGTATTTTACTTCATTGGAATATTATTTTTCATGTTTTCATGTTTTAAATTTTTTCAACTTTTCATTGGAATATCATTTCTTGTTACTTATATGTTATCTATATGTCTATATTAAATTCTATAATGGTTTATTATGTTTTGGTATTTCATTTATTATATAATCTATAATTATAATATATAATGGAGATAAATTCAGAATAAAGAGGAAATAATTATGTTAGAGATATATATATATATATGTCATTATTTTATACTAATCTGATGATAATGTAATAATTATAAATATATATTTTTTACATGTATCGATTACATTATGCTAAAATATGTGTATATATAGAAAGGATGATTTAGATGATACTAAAAATATGAATATGAAAATGGTATTGATGTGTTAGATTTAAAAATAAAATAGAACATATGAATAGTTAAGTAATCTAAAAATAGTTTGGGATTTGTGTGTTGTATAAGGAAGTGTACCTTAGATTCTTAGATTGATGGGTTGTCAATCTAATCAATAGAGGGTTTTTGGGTTATTAAAATGAATCAATTCCATGGAGATTATTTTTTATTTGAAATGTAGGTTCCATAATCCTAGATATTTATGTTCAAAATGGTTTTTTATAACCATTGTAGGTATGAGGTAGTGACTTTAGAACATTTGGGTATGTTCATTACATGGTGGGATTTCTACTTGATAGTGTGTTTTCCTAATTTTATGTTAAGTTGAGAGAATTTAGAGTTACTTTAAAGGCCATGTTATAGTGGTTCTAGGATGTTTCTATTAGTTTTATATAAAAGATTAGGTGTATTATCTACATGAAATTGAGTTTATGCAGGAATGCTGAAAGAAATGTTAGGTATATTTAGGTTTTAAACATTTGAGGTATATATGTACCGTTTTTGTGGGATATCTTATGAGAAGTGAATAAGTTTTGTTGGAATAAAGAGTTATGAATCTATAGTTTTGGTTTGAAGACATATTAAAGTTATTTAAATGGTTAGGAAATTTATGATATAGTTTTTTAAATATTTTTTTTAATATTATAATTATAAAACATAAATAAATGAAAAATAATTTAATGACCAATCATCAAAAAATTCCTAAATTGAATACATTAATTAGTTATTTTGTTATTAGTTATATTATAAATCTAATAAATGAATGTGTAGTTAAATAAATTGGTGATTCTTATAGATCAAAGGATTATTTTCACAGAGAAGGTCAAATGATAATAGTATGAAATTTATTATCTTGTTGGTAATGAATATTTTATTTCTAGTGATATCTAGTATGATGTATTGTCGACTTCTATTTTAATTATGCCACTATATTTCTTAACTCTCAAATATCACATACATATGGTTTTTAATATTATATAATTTTTATATAGATATTTTATATGATATTTTGTGCGGATCAGGGAACTTATAATTTTGGATATAGGCTATAACTGCTTAAGGATATGGGAAATATTGAAACAGTGAAATAGGGTGATAAAATGATATAATTTTTTTTCATTTCACTTCAATAATCCTTGTCATTTAATGAGTGTTTCTCATAATTAGTCACACCAGATATGAGTTATAAGAACCTCTCAACTAAGAATTCTGATTGGTGGTATTATTATTAGGACCATTTTTATATATCTAACTTTCATATTTCCCTTGAGGCTTAATGTAAATGATTAATTAATTATAATGATTATAGAAGGTGACAATGTTGGTGGGAAAAAATATGCAATTCATTTATATTATATTAGATCTGAACTATATAATTCCTGTAACATCCTAGGTAAATAATTAATATAACATTTTCATATTTATTAATATTTATGAATTAAATATTAAATTTACTCTAAAGGGGATACTATGTTTGATGGTGTACCCAACACACAACAATTAGTTTCTTTGAAATATAATGTTTCACACATGGCTGAGTTAGAGTGAAAAATAATAATATGATATTATTTTAAATGGGCATTAACACCTTGACATTATATTGGAGGGAATGAAAAGAACTAAGTAAAATATTATTATACATGTTTTATAAATTTCTCTAAATTTATCCAATAGTTTTTAGAGTCTTGAAATAATAATGGATCAAATTTTAAGCATTAAATATTCAAATGTTCTTTAAAAGGTTTATTTGACATCTTTTGATGGTGAACAATTTTTAAATCTATTTTTTCAATTTTATATGTTAAATTTGATGAAATAAACTTCTTATTTAGAAGTGGGACATAATAATTCCCTTTTTGTAATTTTTTGGTATCTTTCTTGATAAAGTTCATTTTTTAGGAATGGTGAAAAATACTACATTTTAATTGAAACCCGCCTTTTAATCAAATTTATTTATAAAGTTATATTGTTCTTTACAATGGTTTTAAAGTGTTATTAGATTATATTTTTACCATTTAATCCAATTTTGGTCATTTTATGTAATTTCACTTGGAAAATTGAACACAAACATGTGCCAATTTTTTGACTGTAATAATATTATAAAAGCACGTTTTTGGTTTTGACAATGAGAATTAATTTTAAATTAATTTCTTCAACTTCTTTGTTTTGAATTTGAAAAAATGGATTCCATATTTGGAATTATGAGGTCCAAATTGTGTAAATAGGTAACATATTTTTAGACATTATGAATAGTAACTTCTGTAAATATTTTATTTACCATGTTTAAAGGGTAAATCTGATAAATAAGGGTAAAAAATAAAATTATAATAATATTAAATTACCCTAAAACATGTTTTAGTCCAATTTTTGGAAACATTTTTGACCATGGGTATGCTTTGATTAATTTGCGGACCCCATGGAGGCACTTTTAAGTGAAAATGACATTTTAAAAAAATTAATTTAAATTTAAGGAAAATGTAACATAAATATATATATCATTTAGTAAAAAACATTTATATGGTGTTATATAAGTGATATTTTCAACTATAAATATACATTATAAATCTGAAAAGATTAACTACATCATGATATTTATTTGAATTTTTTTTAAATGAAATTAATTTTTTTATTTATAACATAATGATGATGTAATGACTACCTCATTAATAATTATTTTAAATAAATGAGATTATAAATTCTAAAAGAAATTTATTTTGAAAAATTTTATTCCATAAATGAATTTTTTGGATGCTTATGAATTGTTATATTTTAATTAAGGGCGTTTTTTCTAATTTATTAAGTTTTTATTGATTTTTTAAAAAGTCGTGATATGGATAGTATAAAAATTGACATAAATGAGTTTTTAAATGAATTAATATTTTATTAAATGATAAAATTGTCTTAAAAATATATTATTAGGAAAAATGAAAAATATTATGTTAAAAATATCATTTATGATACATTTTGGGTCTCTTAATTTTTTATAGTAAATATATTAACCATATAATATGAATATACAAGAAGACATGGTAAAAGTTAAATAAGTTTTAATAGAGTGAAATAAAAAAGATAAGGATAAAAAAGTATCGAAAAAATGTCTAATTATTATTGGATTATTATATTTCCTATTATATTCATCTTATCTTAGAATTTAATGAGTCGTGGACCTTTTGAAACCGAAAGTCATTTTATAATAAAACCATATTTTCAAACATTCCAGAAAGAGCCCTTCCTATCTCTTATAAAAGGCCACCACTTCTAACCTATTACACACACCTATCATTCATATTGTCTCGTCCAACCTCTACATAAATAAGATCCCAACATCATTATCTTCCTCCTAGAAGTCTTCCCCTAGGCAGAAAGAAATTCAAGAGTTCCCTTGGGCTCAAATCAAAAGAAGTTACCCGATTTGTGGTAATGTCTTCTCTCATGTTTATTTCCATTATATTTCCTTATCCACTACCTATGATATTATTATTCATTTTTTATATAAAAACACTAGTATAATCAATATACAAGGTTTTTTATGAAAAATATTCAATCTATACTAACACAAACCACCAACTAATGGATACGAACACGCTGTTTTAGTGTACGTTGAACCACTACCTCACGAAATGATGATTTTTCTATTTTCCCCTACCATCTCTCATACTGGACATTATTATGGAACTGTAGTTATATATTATATATATTTTATTTATTTTATCTCTATTATTCTTTAATTGTCATTTAAAGTATACATTTATGCTTTTCGTGTTCTATAAATATGATAATTTCATTTGAGGAAGTGCGGACTACCGCTACCTCAAAGTGATATGAATCGTTCATAACATACATAGAATGTATAAAGTATAGTGTTAATGATATTATGTAACATATATAAAATATGATATTATACTTTAATAATAATATACCTATTTATCATTTGTTTTTTATTCATTTAAAAAAGAAAAAAAAGAAATGAAAGTAGCGTTCATGCATACGTATGGCTTACCGTCTCCATGAATTGCGAATTTCATTTTCATATATAAAATTGATATGGAATATTATAAATACATATATACTGGATATATATTATATATTTTTTATTTAAATAATGAATAAAAATCTGTAGATAATAAACTTTTGACTACATGGAAAATTTGTAATTATAACAAGTTCATTTTTGACTCAAGTTCCGAACATCAACAAAATGTCTGATATGAACTAAAATAAATAACTAATTGTTTTATAAAGGTAATAAGTGATGTAAAAGGAATAATAAACTTTAAAAATGTTCTTGATTATGTATAAATTATCTTATGTTTATTATTAAGGACGATCAATGAACATACATGACAAGTCAGACTCAAGGTAAGGGAACTTTTTAACCCAATTTTCATTCTCTGGGTTGACATTATACTTCTTGATTATGTCATGATATGATTATTTGAGAAATAAATATTGATGTCCTATCATATATGTATACATTATTTATGTTTATTTATTATAAATACATATAATCTATCTATTTTATTTAAAAAATTATCTTTGTAAGGGAACCTTTCGCCCTCCTCTTTTAGTCAAAGACTTCTTCTTTGTTATGTCTTTTAATTTACATTTTCTTATGTTGGGATATGTTCCTATATATACTTATTTTTATAAATTTTATTTCCAAGTGAGGAGACAACCTTTTCTACCCAATCAACCGATTTTCTGAATTTTAATATGATGTTGTTAGGCTGCTGAATTTTCATAATAGAATACGTCTCAATTTCCTTTCGTTGAGGCATATCTTGATATTGTGCACCTTTATTATCCTATAAGGTGTATATACTGACCTCTTAAAAATGATATCATGAATCACCTTATTCTCATGATAGTAATTTTTTTAATTTAATTCTTTAATTATTTTTATAGAATTATTTTCTCAAGTGGTAAAGGACTCTTCAACTAAAACATCATTTTAAATGTTTATAATATTTATCTTTCTCATTAATTTCCATGTTTTAAAAATATTTTTATGGATTTATTTATATGGAAATTAATGTTCTAAAATTTTAATTCCTATAAAATTTCCAATTTGGTATGAGACACTTTGATTCAAAAATATATTTATTAAATTTTTTAAATGGTTTTCAATAGGAATATTTTTCTATGAAGCATTTTATTAAATGAAAAACGGAATTTTTTTAACGTATACAGTAAAAATGACCTTTCCACCACTGCGAGCATTATATGATATTAGGATTCTTAAACAATATGTAATGTTTTTAAAAGGAAAATAAATACCATATACACTTTTTATGTATTTTGGTATTGAAAATGGATTTGAGAATGCAATGATTATGTCAATATGTTGAAATGTTATATTGTGATTGCTATGTGAAAATGTTATCCTTTTTTATGATTGTTTTATTTGTTATGAATATGTTATGGTTTATGGAAATTGTTTACCCATATGGGTGGTTCCATGATAAACCTTGGGTAGGTGAGACCGAGATAGCTCTCCAATTCATTGGGTAATGTGACAATGGTAAAAATTAATGTTTCTCCTAAGAGATTTAGGGAATATACAATAATGGATATTAAAAATGTAACTCCATATGTAGTTTTGAATTATACAATGTAATTATGTTATGGATGACAAAAGTTACCTTTATGATTTTTGGTTACTATGTGTTATTCATAAATCTTATGATTTCATGAGGTATGTTAAAGAGCTTATGTTTTGTATGTATTGATGGACTAGTGTTTTCATTATTTATTTTATAACCCATACCAAGGTTTTTATTCTCATCTAATGTTTTTTAAATGGTATTAGGAAGGGTAATAGAAATGTAGAATTCAAGAAGATTAATATCAAGAAAAGAATTCTTTTTTTCTTTTAAGAGTTTTTATTTTAGGAAAAAATGGATACTCAGTAGAAGTGTCTACATTGTAATATTTGATATGTAATTTAATAGTTATGGAATAATTCAATAAAACTATAAGCCTGAAAATATCCTCAATGTGAATTATTAACTTAATTAAAGATTAAGTAATGTTTAAGGTGGAGGCCTTATAATTGGTATCAGACGGCGGTTTCGACAAATTTAGTGATTAATATTTTTTGTTAGACACATGGTTAATCTCTATCTCTACACCTTATGTTAAATATTTATTTTGTAACATTTTAAGATAAAGGAATGTCTGTTACAAATGGAAGTAGGAGTATCTCAAATGAAATTCCTATCTTTTCCTGATGGCATGATTGCAATAATTATTGCAATGTCATGTCCAGATGTTTTGGAAACATTTTATAACATATATCTCACATGAAAGATACTATTTTGAGATATCAAACACCTCTTCTATACCTTGATACCATCATGGATAATGGGGTGTATTTAATCAAATTCTATTTTCTTAATATTCTCATATTTTTAAGTAAGTTAATTATTATCAATGAATTGTAAAATATTTTACCTTATAACAATATTTTGAAGAAAATTATGATTATGAAAATGGTGCTAAAGAAGTAGAACCTTGTGAAACCTATTTATATTTTATTTTATATAATATTCTTTTTTTACATACATATGATATTTTAAAAGGACCATTGATTGAATTTTACAACTCAAACTCGATCTGACTGTTTTATAAAAACAATGTTTTGTCAGATGTTCTGAAATAACATGTCATACACGATTATTTTCCGAAACTATTTTCTTATTAGCACCCATATAACCCAAGTTGTACAAGGTGTATTTGGATAAAGGAATCTGATTATTTTAAATGATATCTAAATAAATTTTTCAATGCATGGACCATCTATCTACGTGAAAGAGATGATGATGAAACTAGGTGGACACCATGATCAAGGTACGATGTTTTTTATTTGGGAATAATGTTATTATATGGAGGTAAAAAATGTCAATATATATAAGACTTAATGAATTAAGATATTATGGTCATTATGAGTTGGGAAGAAAACAAGAGGTATAAGACAACCATTGAGGTTGAATCATGTTTGGGTTATTTTTGAGTTTTATAAAAAGGGACAACATGTAAGATGGGTGACAACCTGTAGCATCTGGAAAGGCCACATGAATCAAACCCACAACTAAAGGAAGACAAGGGCACATCACTTACCATTGGCCTAGGCGAATCTTCTAGTTAGTCTGACTTATTATTTTTAGTTAAATGATTTTATGGATAAAGAATTAGTTGATTTTGGAAACTTATGTTTTATAAAATGGATATCCTTAGTATAGGAAAATGATTTGGTGATTAAGTGATAAAGGTAATTTTGGAAGACATTATCTCTTTAGGGAACACTATATGCCTAATGAAAATAGAATACTATGGGATTTCATTTGTGGAGTAATGGTTGAAATTTTATTTTGGAAGAATCTATGTTTTTATTGTGGACATATGATGATTTGTATTATTTAGGGAAATGATTAACCTATCATAGAGAATATGTGATTAGTTTAATTTGTTTTCAGTATGATACTTTAAGAGTAACCAATGTTATTTGGGGATAAATGCTATAATTTTTGTGGAATACAATGTGATCAAATCCTTTTGAGTTTTGGGTTTCCATCTTATTTGGTTTATTTTGAAGAATTGTTTAAAGAACATTTTTGTATTGAATTGTATTTTTTGATCTTTGGGTATTTTTTGTCCAATTTTGGATATTAAGAGTAGTATTTATTTTTATAAAATATTATCCTTTTCGGGGATTATCTGATCTAGTACTAAACTTTTTTGTTTTGGTTAATGTATAAAGATAGAGGAAATGTATAGTTCATATTTTAAGGATTGTGTGATCATCTAGAAGTTGATTATATCACTTCCAGTGTGACCACATCATCTTAAATACTAATCTTCTAGAGAAAATATGAGTTTTTGGTAGAAAATTTTTAACGGTTGAAACTACACTTGAAAAGTAAGTATATTTCCTTATGTTCATAGTCAATCTCATAAATAAATTCTCAATCTTTACAAAAGGAAACATAAAAAATACATTGTCTGTTTAATTATTCTACTGGGGAATCATAGACCATTTAACCTATCACAAGTTTGTGGTTTTCTTATTGTTAACTTTCTCCAAGTAATTTTTTCTATAACTATCTATCAGTACATGACACTTAGTTTCTCCTCAAAATATATGTTTTCATACATCAAATCCTGGTATGTGTTATATTGGATGACCTATTTACTTCTCTTTCATTTTTTTAAAGAGATAGTTTTATTAACACTTTTTTTGATAGGAGACTTTTAATGATGTTTTAGTGACCAATTTTAATATTGCGAGGACAAAATTCTCAAAAGGGACAAAAAATGTAACATCCGAGGTAAATAAATGATATGATGTTTTCATATTTATTAATATTTTTGAATTAAATATTAATTTTACTTTAAATAGGTTGTTATGTTTGATGGAATACCTAACATGCAATAATGGGTTTCTCCGAAATCTCATGATATACACAAGACTGAGTAATAGTGAAAAATAATAATATAGTATTATTTTAAATGGTAGTTAACACCTAGTATTTGTATTGGAGGGAATGAATAGAACTAACTAAAAAACAATTATACATTTTTGTTAAATGTCTTTACACTTATTCAATAAATTTTAGAGGCTTAATGTAACGACCTGGAAAGTCTATGGAAATTTTCTTCTTAAATTCTTGGGATTTTTATGAGTCCATGAAAATTTACGGCACTTGATTCTGAGGCCCGGTGTGACCAGAATCAATTTCTGAAGTTTTGTTCAGGTACGTTCAGAAAACATACGAGCGGGATTATATAAATTTTGAACATGTGCTCAGTATTAAAATCTGAGGGCACTGTTGAACTCGAAGCACCAATATTCGTTTAAGAAGACTTTCACCTCAACAACAGTTGGTTAAGGATGGAAGTTAGTTTTATGGTTTTAAAGAATATTTTAAATAAAATTAAGTTGTGAAACTTATTTTTATTTTGGTGGTTAAAACCTCCAAGTGGAGGTTGGGGGTGGGGACCACCACACCACAACCTCCCATGAGAGGTTATGGTGGTGGGGCCCACCTGCACATAACATCCCCTGAGAGGATATCTTTGGTGGGGACCACCTTGGGGTTGTAACCTCTTTAACACCGCATTTAAGTGGAAAATACTCTTGACCTTCTCCACTAATTAATTGAGTCTACTCCCCTTTAAACTCTTGAACTCCCTTAATTAATTTGTGCCTATGCACAAGAATTAATTAAGTGAAGCCCCCTCTTTAATTAATTCCTCATTTTGAATTATTTATACCAACAATTTAATAAAATGTGATTTTATTCTTTTGGGGTTGGAATAATATTTTTGTTGGGAGAATTATGGAGAGGAGGAGCTCTTGGAGAACTTCATCTTCCAACGAAGAATGCCCATCTCCACCAAAGAACGACGAACACCTTCTTCCTTATTCAACCAGAGCAAAGGAGGGAGTGCCATCCTTGAAGAACACTGATGATTCCATACTCGACATCCTCATTTCTGACATCAATGAATCAATGTCCGCCCTATTCCCACGACCTCATCAATGATCATCACCATACGAGGTTGGGGGATTTGAGTTGAATTTTTTCATGTTCTACGTCGTTTAATTTTTGGAAGAATCTATGCCGATTGATATCAACATTATGTAGAGGGCTCGGACCACACGAACACAGCCCAACCCACCCCCTTTGTTTGTTCTCGTTTATTGATGATGAAGGCGGAACAATGGCGGTCGAAGTCGGGCCAGTCATGAAGAAAACCGGCGGCGCAAGGTTACAAAGTCACCAAAAGGGCGCGGCACCGCCTTGCCGCGCGGAAGGAATGTCGCGGCCAGGGCGGGCTGCAGTGGAAGGGGCGCGGTGCCGTCGGTCCGCGAGGAGGAGGAAGGCCACGGCTAGGGGGGGTCGCGACGGAGGGGTGCCGTGTCGTCGTGCTACACCGGTGGTGCGGAGCGGCTGGCCGCTCAGCCATCCGAGAGGAGAGGGACCCGCTGGGTCCCGCATGATCTGGACCGGTTCCAACTGGCGCTGGTTTCGGCTCACTCCGGAATGGAAAATCCATTCGGGAACCAGGGGGTGGATGGTTCCCCCCAGAACGCGGCTTAGGCGGAACCCGTGAGCCTCTAGGCCGCCAGGCCACTCTCGGGCCCCTCGGGCCGGGCCGCCCACTCGTGTCAGGCTTCCCCCTTGGGCTGGGCCTCCCCCTCGGGTGGGGCCGCCCACTCGGGTCGGGCGGCCCCCTTGGGCCAGGTCCGACCTGCAGACCAGGTCGGACTCGCAGACCGGGTCGGACCCCGGTCCGGACCGGGTTGGGCCGGGTCAGTCCAACTGGGTCAGACCGGACCTGGGCCCACTTTGACCCGATTACATTTTTTCACCCATATCTGGGTCTACGGGCGTCCGATCGATGAAACGTCTATGGAGACAGAAAGCTTAGAGAGAGACAATTGTTTTGGCATAACGCACTTGATGTTTAAACACATATGGGGTATGGTCGGGTTGGTTTGAACCTAAAAACTAATCGGGCCCCTGTAACAGAAATGCGAATAACTCACAGACCGGGTATCTGATTGACGCACCGTCTATTGCATTGAGACCCATATGATGAGTTGGACCTTTGAGATACTTTTTCATGGTACTTCTTGATAGTTGGAGTATGTACTAGTAGCTCAAGGAGCAGATCCTCCGAGAGACGAGCGAGTGGAGTACGGAGACCAAGTAGCTGGCTGAGACTTGGCAACTGTTGACATTTCGACTCGGAGTGTTTCGACTAGCCCAGTGGGGAGAGCCTCTATGTGACTTAGCAGACCCACAGTGGGGAGCACCTCTGTGTGATGCAGAACAACCATAGTACTCGAAAATAGGAGTACCTCAGCAGACTACGAGGGGGAGCGGCTCTGTGTGACGCGACATACCCACAGTGGGGAGCGCCTCTGTGTGACGGAGCAGACTCATGGTACTCGACAGGCAGAGTACCACAGTAGTCTAGGATAGTGGGAAGTGCCACTATGTGATACGGATAACCCAAAACACTCATTAGAGGAGGATTACACCCTTAGCTGAGGTTCGCACAGTATGACTAGGGATGTTACTTGATTCTATCTCCTAGAATAAAATCCTGGTTTGAGCCAAGTCAATGACTTTTTGTGATTTCATCATGATTGAGATGAGTTACTAGATAACTTAGGTATATGTACGGGAATATACCTAAGTAAGGGTTATCTGTTGATTCTTTACTTTGTGGTTATCCTTGTTGGATATTGTGAAACCTTGAGGGTCCCAAGGTCCCAACTGAGTATCGTTATACTCACCCATGCACGGGATATGCCTGCACCTCATTGTGTTGGTTGCAGACGATGGACAACGCTGACTGAGGATGAGAGTAGCAGGACATGACGGTACTCGGAGGTGGACCACTCGGCATGATGGTACACAGAGCAGACAGACAGACGTGGAGTGATGAGGAGGCCATCTATACCTAACCTTCAGCTAGGAACCCTGGAAAACAACCCAGTAGCTTCTTTACTTTTTCTTCAGTTGTACTTGAACTTTACAGTTGGGCTTGTATTTCCATCCCCTTTTACTTTCCTGTACTTATTTTGTATACATTTTTTATTTAGTGTTTGCTTCATTTTGTGTACTCTATTGTGTCTGTTTATAGTTATAAAGGAAATTCCTTCCCAGTTTAGGGATTTATGCCATTGGTGCTAGTTTCCAGCCCCCGGGCTACAGAAGGTGGGCTTGGGGTTGTCATGATACGGGCCCCGGGGGACAATTCGTGAAAAATTGGTATCAGAGGAGTCGGTTCTAACACATAACTGAGGACTATGATCATTCATTTCTGTAAAGCAATAGTGTTAAGGGTACTTAGTGTGGTTTTCAATTAAAAGAGTCCAGTGTTGGTGCGGGCAGCCGATATATCCATACACCAGGACCCTGACTACTGATTTCCAAATTAGTGCACGAAAACAATTATTGCGTGCGTATCTTTAAAATTTTCCTTAAGTCAGCACAACCATGTCAGCTCACCAGGTATAGTCTTTTGACTGTGTCACATATGCTTCTTTTAGGATGCCTCACCTCAGAGTCCTGAGAGTCGTATGCTCTGACAGCCCACCGAGCGACGAGGCATCAGTGTAGGGACATTTACCAGTGGAGGCACCAGGGGTAACACTTCCTGTTGAGCCACTGATGCCCCCAACCCCAGCAGTAGACGATTCACAATGCTTGAGCGCGTTACATGAGTTCCAGCACCAAAGGCAACCCGAGTTCCAGGTAGAGAAAAACCTACAGGCGGATGAGTATTGGATGGAGGCTGCGGTGAGAGTCTTGAGGCTGGTAGGGACACCAACAGACCTTAAGGTGATCCTTGCTGTGAGTTTATTTTAGGCAGCAGTAGGTAGATGGTGGAGCCTAATGCTCCAGGTGCATGACGAGGTGACATTACTCTATACAGACTTCGAGAGCCTGTTCTGGGTAGAGTTTGTACCAGCCAACCTTCGTGCGTTGCAGATATAGAAGTTACATCATATACGGTAGGGCAGCATGATAGTAGCACAGTACTCAGTGAGGTTCACCGGCCTCTCACGCTACTCCACAGATATGGTACGAGACCCATTGTTTTGGGCCCATACCTTCAAATAGGGGATTAGGAAAGAGATCAAAGCCTCGATGAACTCTCTCAGCATGCTGATGCAGGAAGGGATGCTGGATAGAGCCCTTATACTAGAGAGTTTCATTGTTGAGTACTCACCAGCAGCGAGACCCACCACTAGTCGACATGAAGCGGAGTCTTCTACAGCTGGCAGTAGACATATGACGTAGAGGTCCAAGAGGACCAGACCCATGGGTGGATGACTGCATGACTCAATATTAGTTGTTCGTGGCACCCGGGGTAGTGACATATATTCCAGGAGTAGACAGTTTTACTCATGCGGTGGGAAGGGTCACATGGATTGTGATTGTCTGAACCGCTATTCAGATGATCAGTAGACAGTTGAGGGACCTCCCAGGCAGAGGCAGCCATTCTATCGATGTGGATCGTAGGGAACAATAAGATGTGGCAGAGGAGCTGGTCGAGCAGCTGGTGATGGACGATGTTATGAGGTGCTACCACCAAAACCACCAGGAGGACCACCCCGACCACAGTGAGTAGGAGGAAATGGGAGAGTTCATCTTCAGGAAGCTAAGGAATATGACCACAGAACTTCGTAGATGATTCGAGGTACGATCTGTGTCTACTCCACCATAGCTGCAGTTCTTAGATACACAAGTGCAAATCATTCTTTCATAGCTGCTGCCCTCATTCGGAGCTCAGAGATTCTGACAGAGCCGTTGGCTCGATACTTACGGCTATAGACTCCTACAGGAGTGGACATGACAATTACACACTGGTCCCAACAATGTGAGATTACTCTAAGAGGTGAGAGATTCAACTGGGATTTCCTCGGAGCGGCATCGAGCCCTTATGACATCATCTTGGGTTTGGACTGGTTATCTACAGTCCATGCTCATATTTACTGTATTAGGCACAAAGTGCAGTGTGTCCACACGGATGGGACAAGGTTCACCTTCACCGGTGAGAATGAGACCTTTTCAGCACATGACAGACTTAATCGGAGGAGGGTGCAGCCGATCACTCACCAGTTGGTTTGCCTTACCCTCGGAGCAGTAGATGTGGATAGTCTGACTTATCTTGTAGTGGTGGACGAGTACACGAATGTTTTCCCTGACGATGTTCCAGGACTACCACCTCACAGAGATGTGGAATTCTATATAGAATTGTACCTTGGGATGAAACCGATATATAATCTAGCGTATCGGATGGCTCCCGCAGAGCTTTGCGAGCTACGGGTACTGCTAGAGGACTTGCAGGGAAATGGATTCATCCAACCCAGTGTTTCTCCCTGGGCATCCCCGATTCTGTTCTCCAAGAAGGCGAATGGGAGCTTGAGGCTTTGTGTCAAAAACAGTTGCCTGAACCAGGTGACCGTAAAGAACAAGTACCCACTCCCGAGGATTGATGACCTCTTTGACCAGCTAAAGGGAGCATGTTGGTTCTCAAAGTTAGACCTCAGATCAAGCTATCACCATCTCAAAGTTCGAGATGAGGATGTTAAGAAGATGACCATCATGTGTTCTTACGACCACTATGAGTTATTGGTTATTCCCTTCGGCGTAACCAACGCTCAAGTAGTGTTCATGAGTCTCATGAATAGGATCTTCCAGCCATACCTCGATCACTTTGTTGTAGTTTTCATCGATGACATTCTGATCTACTCAACTACTGATAAGAATCATGCCTACCATTTGCAAGTGGTACTGGACACACTCTGAGAGCACCAGCATTATGGTAAGCTCTCAAAGTGCCAGTTTTGGATTTGAGAGGTTCAATTCTTGGGACATGTCGTCTCGGAGGCTGGAGTTGTGGTAGATCCAGTAAATATTGAGGCGATACATGCTTGGGAGCCACCTAGAAGTGTGATGGAGGTACAGAGTTTTCTAGGCTTGGATAGATACTACCGGAGATTCGTTCTAGAATTCTCCATAGTTGCAGCACCACTATCATCCTTGATGAATAAGGGTCAACACCTCGTGTGGTCGGAGAGATGCCAGCTGAGCTTTCAAGAGCAGAGGAAGAGGCTGACTAGTGCCCCCATCTTGAGGCATCCACAGGAGGGTGTAGGGTACATAGTTTACTACGACGCATCAGGGACCAGGCATGGGTGTGTCTTGATGCAGGAGTGAGATATGATCACATATGGTTCTTGAAAGCTGAGACAGTACGAGCAGAACAATGCTACCCATGACCTAGATTTAGTAGTAGTGGTCTTCACCTTGAAGATGTGGCGACACTATCTTATGAATGAACATTTTACCATGTACTCTGATCACAAGAGTCTCAGGTATATCTTCTCTCAGAAGGACCTGAACATGAGACAACGACGATGAATTGAGTTCTTCCGGGACTATGACTTCGAGATAGTCTATACTCATTGGAAGGGGAATGTTGTTGCGGATGCACTCAGTAGGAGGACTGGTATACAACTGTTAGGAGAGACGACAGAGTAGTTGGATGCCTTATAGATATCCTTTGTGTATATAGATAGAGAAAACTATCTACAGTCTCTCACGGGCACTCCTTCACTTCTTCCACAAGCCAGGGAGGCACAACATGGAGACGCTGACTATGAGACATGGCATGCTCCGATATCCACAGGGTAGGAACCTGATGGATTCTATGAAGGTGGGGAGCATGCCATCCCCCTCATAGGATGTACCCTGGTACCAGTAGCACTTCATGAAGAAGTGTTGAGGGAGTTCCACACATCCCCTCTAGTGGTACATCCAGGAGTGGAGAAGATGTACCAGGACCTCAGACTATAGCACTGGTGGCCAGGTATGAAGAAGGGAGTAGAGGAGTTTGTCTCACAGTGCCTCATTTGTCAGCAAGTGAAGGTAGAGCACCAGGTACCAGTAGGCTTGGTTCAGTCCTTAGAGGTTCGAGAGTGGAAGTGGAATGGGATATTAATGTAATTTGTGATGGGTCTTCCACGTACATCCAGGAGTCACTATTCTATATGGGTGATCATTGACCGACTAAACAAGTCGTCCCACTTCCTACCGATCAGAGAGCAGGGTTCAGTAGAGAGCTTGGGAATCCTATATGTGCTGGAGATTGTGCATTTACATGGAGTACCTTACACGATTGTCTCTGACCATGACACACGGTTTACTTCCCAGCTATGGTAGGGGTTGTAGGAGCCTTTCGAGACACAGCTTCTCTTGAGCACCGTCTTCCATCCTCAGACAGATGGTCAGACTGAGAGGACCATCTAGACCCTCGAGGACATGCTACATGCATGTTTCCTCGACTTTGTTCACAACTGGGAGGATCACTTACCGTTGGTGGAGTTTGCCTACAACAACAGCTATCACTCCACCATCGATATGGTACCCTTTGAGGCCATGTATGGACGACTTTACAGATCGCCATTGTGCAAGATAGACCCAGGGGAGTTAGCACTAGTGGGACCAGAGATGGTACGAGCTACTACGGAGAAGGTGTAGATCATCCAGGAGTGGATAAAGACTGCACAGAGCAGGCAGAAGTCATATGCTGATAGGAGATGGAGACCTATGGAGTTTGAGGATAGAGACCACATCTTTCTACTTGTCTCAACTTGATGAGGTCTGTAGAGATTTGTCCAAGGCAGTAAGTTATCTTCTCGGTTCATCAGACCTATCCAGGTCCTCAGCATAGTAGGTGAGGGGGCTTACTGTTTATCCCTTCCACCTCAGTTGCACCTGGTGCACGACATCTTCGACGTTTCTCAGTTGATGAGATACGAGCATGACCCATCCTATATCATCCACCATAGGGAGCTAGAAATTGATGATGGGGGAATTTTTATGGAGGTTACAGTGGAGATTGAGGATTGATAGGATCAGGTCCTATGTGAATGACTGATACCTCTTGTGCGCATTCACTGGCAGCACGAGAACCTTCAGAAGAGCACATGGGATCGGGAGGCTCAGATGCGTGCTCAATACCCCCATTTGTTCCCTTAGTTCGAGTAGTAGCTTACATGGACGTAAATCCTTGAGGAGGGGAGAATGTAAAGACCCTGAAATTCTGTGGAAATTTTTTTCCTAAATTCTTGGGATTTTTACGAGTCTGTGAAAATTTACGGCGCTTGATTTTGAGGCCCGGTGTGCCCAAAATCAATTTTTGAAGTTTTTTTCGGGTATATTCAGTAAATGTATGAGTGGGATTATAAAAATTTTGAACCGGTTCTTGGAATTGAAATCTGAGTGAACCACTGAACTCGCAGCGCCGATATTCTTTTAAAAATAATTTCACCTCGACGACAGTTGGCCAAGGATGGAAGTTAGTTTTATGGTTTTAAGGAATAATTTAAATAAAAATGAGGTGTGCAAATTATTTTTATTTTGGTGGTTAAAACCTCCAAGTGGAGGTTGGGGGTGGGGTCCACCACACCTTAACCTCCCAGGAGAGGTTATGGTGGTGGGGCCCACCCACACATAACCTCCCTTGGGAGGATATCTTTGGTGGGGACCACCTGGGGGTTGTATCCTCTTTAACACCCCATTTAAGTGGAGAAGACTCTTGACCTTATCCACTAATTTATTGAGCTTACTCCCATTTAAATTCATGAACTCACTTAATTAATTTGTCTCTACGCACAAGAATTAATTAAGTGGAGCCCCACTTTAATTAATTCCTCATTTTGAATTCTTTATGAAAAAAATTTAAAAAGATGTGATTTTATTATTTTTGGGTTGGCATAATATTTTTACTGGGAGAATTAAGGAGAGGAGGAGCTCTTGGAGAACTTCATCTTCCAACGAAGAACGCCCCTCTCCTCCGAAGATGGACGAATAACTTCTTCCTTCTTCAACCGGAACAAAGGAGGGAGCGCCATCCTTGAAGAATGCCGATGACGCCATACTCAGAATCTTCATTTCTAACATCAACGAATCGACATCTTCCCTTTTCCCATGACTTCGTCAATGATCATCGTCATACGAGGTAGGAGGATTTGTGTTGAATTTGTTTCTGTTCTACGTCGTTCAAATTTTGGAAAAAGTTATGCCGATTTATATCAACATAACATGGAGGGCTCAGACCGCACGAACATGGGCCAACCCTCCCCCTGTATTTATTCTAATTTTTTGATGACGAAGACAGATCAACGGCGACCATCATTAGACTCGTTGTGAAGAAAATCAGTGATGCAAGGACACCGAGTCACCAAAAGGGCGCGACATCGTCGTGCCACGCGGAAGGAAAGAGGCGACCAAGGCGGAACATGGTGGAAGGGGTGTGGTGCCGTCACACCGCGTGGAGGAGGAACGCCGTGGCCATGGAAGGCCGCAACCGAGGGGGCACAATGCCGTCGTACCACGCGGTGGTGCAGAACTGCGGCTAGGGTGTGGTGCAACGGAGGGGTGCGGCGCCGTCACGCCACGCCGGTGGTGCGAATCGGCTGGCTGCTCGGCCAACCGGGAGGAGTGGGACCCTGCTGGGTCCCGCATGATCTAAACCAGTGCCACCTGGTACTGGTTTCGGCTCACACCCAAACGAAAAAGCCATTCGGGAACCAGGGGGCGCCTGGTTCCCCCTGGAAACGGGTTAGGTGGAACACGTGGGCCGCTGGGCCGTCGGGCTGGGCCGCCCTTAGGCCAGGCTGTACCCTTGGGCCGAGCCCCGCACTCGGTCTGGGCCGCCCTCCTTGGGTTGCGCCGAGCCCTCAGGCCAGGTCGGAGACCTGTCCAGACCCGATTTGACCCGATTACTCTTTTTCGCCCTTATAATGGGCTATAGGGGTCCGATTGAAGAACCGTCTATGGAGACAAAAAGCTTTGAGCGAGACTGTTCTTTTTGGAATATCGCACTCGAGGTTCGGACACAGTTGGAGTACGGTCACGTTTGTTTTAACCTAAAAACAAACCGGGCC
Source organism: Viscum album (assembly GCA_963277665.1). Taxonomy (NCBI): domain Eukaryota; kingdom Viridiplantae; phylum Streptophyta; class Magnoliopsida; order Santalales; family Viscaceae; genus Viscum; species Viscum album. The sequence goes on along the minus strand of OY728164.1, from coordinate 911,166,753 downwards.
CCTGTAATGGAAATGCCAATAACTCACAGACCGGGCGTCCGATTGACGCGCCGTCTCGTGCGTTGAGACCCCTATGACGAGGCGGACCTTTGAGATACTTCTTTATGTGACTTTGTGACAGTTGGAGTTTAGAATAGTAGCTCGAGGAGCGGATCCTCCCATAGACGAGTGAGCAGAGTACATAGTCCTAGTAGCTGGCTGAGACCTAACAACTACTGACCTTTCGACTTGGAGTGTTTCGACTATACTAGTGGGGAGCGCCTACGTGTGACGCAACAGACCCACAGTGGGGAGAACCTCTGTGTGGCAAAGAAGACCCACTGTACTCGATAGGAGGAGTACCTCAGTAGGCTATGAGGTGGAGCACCTTTGTGTGACGCGGTAGACCCACAGTTGGGAGCATCTCTGTGTGATGCAGCAGACCCACGGTACTTGATGGGAGGAGTACCACAGCAGTCCAGGATAGTGGGAATCCCCTATGTGTGACGTAGAATTCCCACATTACTCGTTATAGGAGGAGTACCCCATCAGCCGAGGTTCAGACAGTATGACTGGGGATGTTACTTGATTCTATCTCCTAGAATAAAATCCTGGTTTGATCCGAGTCAATGAGTTTTTGTGATTTCCTCATGATTGAGATGGGTTAATAGATTAATTAGGTATATGTATGGGCATATACATAAGTAAGGGTTATCCGTTGATTCTTTATTTTGTGGCTATCCCTGTTGGATATTGTGAGACCTTGAGGGTCCTGGGGTCCCTACTACGTATCATTATACTCACCCCTGCACGAGCTATGCCTGCACCTCGTTGTGTTGGTTGCAGACGACGGACAGTGCTGACTGAGTTTGAGAGTAGTAGGACAGGACGATACCCGGATGTGGACCAATCGGCGTGACAGTACACGGAGCAGACGGACGGACGTGGAGTGGTGAGGTGGCCATCTGTACCTACCTTTCAGGTCGGAACCCTGGAGGATGACCTAGTAGTTGCTTTAATTTTTCTTCAGTTTTACTGGCACTTTAAAGTTGGGATTGTATTTCTGGCCCCTTTTACTTTCCATCACTTCTTTTGTATACAGTTTTTACTTAGTGTTTGCTTCCAATTGTGTACTCTGTTGTGTCTGTTTATAGTTTTAAGGGAAATTCCTTGCCAGTTTAGGGATTTACACCTTTGGTGATAGTCACCAGCCCCTGGCCTATGGATGGTGGGCTTGGGGTAGTCATGATACGGGCCCCCAAGGGATGGGTTGTGATAGTTAAAATAAGAAAAGATCCCATTTTAAGCATGGAATACTCTAGTATTCATTAAAATGTTGATTTACCACCTTTTGATGGCGAACCATTTTTGATTTTTTTTAACTTTTATATGTTCAATTTGATGAAATAAACTTCTTATTTAGAAGAGGGACATCAAAATATACTTTGGGTTATTTTTGGGAATTTTTATGATAAAGTTCATTTTTTATGAATAGTGAAAAATAATGCATTTTAATTCAAAACTCCATTTTAATATAATATATTTATATAGTTATATTGTTCTTTTCATTAGTTTTAAAGTCTAATTGGATTATATTTTTACCATTTAATGAAATTTTGGCCATTGTAAATAATTTCACTTTGAAATTGAACACAAACAACTGTCAATCTTTTGATAGTTATTATTTCTTGCAAACACGCTTTTGGTTTTGACGATGGGAATTAATTTTAAATTAATTTCTACAACTTTTATGTTTTGAATTTGATAAAATGGATTTCATGTTTGGAATTAGGAGTTCCATGCTGTGTAAATAGGAAATTTTTATTTTTAGATATTATGAATTGTAACTTCAGTATATATATATTTTACCATGATTAAAGGGTAAATCTGGTAAATAAGGGTAATAAATAATATTTATTAATATTTAATTACCCTAACACGTGTACTAATCATTTTTTATGATACATGTCCAACCATGGGAAAATTTGGGTCGATTTGGGGACCCCATGGAGCCACTTGTAAGTGAAAATGACATTTTATAAAATTAATTTAAATTTAAGGAAAATGTTACATAAACATATATCATTTGGTAAACCAATTTTTATATGGGGTTATATAAGTTATATTTCATACTATAAATATTAATTAGAAATATAAATATATTTCCTATATCATTATATTTTATTGATAATTTTTAGACACCATATAAATAAATTTATTTATGATACAATGATGATGTAATGTAACCTCATTATTGAATGTTTTAAATAAATGAGATTATAAATATTAAAATAAATTTATTTTAAAACTTTTTATGTCATCCAAGAATTTTTTATATTATTAAGATTTGTTATATTTTAATTAATGAAGTTTTTTTTAACTTATCATGTTGTAATGGATTTTTAAAAAATTCATGATATAAATAGTATAAAAATTGATATAAATGAGTTTTTAAATCAATTAATATTTATTTAATGTTAAAAAAGTTCTAAAAATATATGATTTGGGAAAATTACATATATTATGTTAAAATTTTAATTAATTATCCATTTTTGGTTGCTTTTATTTTTATAAGATATATATTAACCCTATAGTATGAATATACAAGAAGACATGGTAAAAGATAAATAAGTTAACAAAGGGTTAAATTAAAAGTAGATAAGGACATAAAAATATATAAAACCTAAATAATTAATATTTGATGATTTTATATCGTCTTATATTCATATTATCTTATAATTTACTGAATTTTGGACATTTTTAAACAGAAAATCATTTTATAATAAAATAATATTTTCAATCTATCCAAAAGAGCTCCTGCTCCCTCTTATAAAAGGCCACCACCTCTAACCTAATACACATACCTCTCAGTATTTTTGGCTTGTCCAAACTCTACATAAATAAGCCCCCAAAATCTCTATATTCCTCCTATAATAATTCCCCAAGGCATAAGGCAATTCAAGAGTTACCTTTGGCTCAAATCCTTAGAAGTTACCCGATTTGAGGTAACATCTTCTCTCAAGTTTCTTTCCATTATTTTTCCTCCTCCACTCCCTATTCTATTATTTTTAATTTTTTATATAAAAAATAAGTATCATAAATATACAAGGTTTTTTTATGAGAAATATTCAAACTACACTTACACACACCTCCATCTAATGGATACAAACATACTGTTTCTGTGTACGTTGAACTGATGCCTCACGAAACGATGATTGTTCGATTTTCCCCTACCAAATCTCATGGTATCCATTATGATGGAACTATAATTATATATGATATTTATGATATTTATTTTATATCTATTCTTCTATAATTATCATTTAGATGATACCTTTATTCTTTTCATGTCGTATAAATACGATATTTTTTTGAGGAAGCGTGGACTACCTCCCCCTCAATGTGATATGACTAATTCATACCATACATGGAAAATATAAAGGATGGTGTAAATGACCATATGTAACATATATAAAAGATTATATTATATAGTAATTATAATATACCTGTGTATCATTTGCTTTTCATTCATTTAAAAATGATAAAAATGAAATGAAAGTAGCGTTCATGCTCGTACGATTTACCATCTCCATGAACGATGAATTTAATTTTCATATATACATATTATATGGACTATTATAAAAAAATATATACTAGATATATATGATATATGTGATATTTAAACCATGAATAAAAATTTGTAGATAATGGTCTTTTGACCACATGGACAATTTGTAATTATCACAAGTTCATTTTTTACTCAGGATCCGAACATAGAAAATATGTTTGATATGAACTCAAAAAATTAACTAATTATTTTAGAAAGGTAATAAGTGATATATAATTAATAATAATATTTAAAAAGGTTCTTATTGAAGTAAAAATAAACTTATGTTTATTATTCATGATGAAGAAGGAACATACATGACGAGCCAAACTCAAGGTAAGGTAACTTCTTAACCCAATTTCTATTCTTTGGGTTAACATTATACATCTTGATTATGTAATAAAATGAATATTTTAGAAATTAATTTTTATTTAATATATTTCATTTATACTTTATTTATGTGTATTTATTTTAAATACACATAATTGATTTATTTTATTTACAAAATGATCTTTGTAAGGGAACCTTTCACCCTCCTATTTTAGCAAAAGAATTTTTCATTGTTTTGTATTTTTATTTCCATTTTTTATGTTGGGATATGTTCTTATATATACTTATTGTTTTAAATTATATGTCCAAGTGATGAAATACTCTTTTCTATAACATTAAATCATTTTCTTAATATTAATATGACACTATTAGGCTGCACAATTTTGGTAAGAGAATACGTCTCAATTTCCATTCATAGGGGAATATCTTGATATTGTGCACATTTATTATCTTATAAGGTGTATATAATACCCTTTGACATATGATATCATGAATATCCTTATTCTCATGTTATATATTTTTGGTTTAATGTTATTATTTAATTATTTTTATTCAATTATTTTCTCAAGTGTTAAAGGACTCTTCAACTAAAACATCATTTTAAATGTTTAAAATATATATTTTTCTCATTAATGTCAATTTTTTAAAAATGTTTTAAAGGTTTTATTTATATATAAATTAATATTTCAAATTTAAATTCATATAAAAGATTCAATTTGGTATGGATCACTTTGTTTAAAAAATATCTTTATTAAATTTTTTAAATGGTTTTCCAAATGAATCTCTTTTTAAAAAGAATTTTACTAAATGAAAAAAGTACTGTATCTTTTTAACGTATGTGGTGACAACAAAATTTCTAGAACCACGGGAATTATTTTGTATTTGGATTCCATAACAAGCTGTAATGTTTAAAAAAATCAATACCATATACTATTTTTTCGTATTTTTCTATTGAAAATGGTCTTGAGAATGGATTGTTTATGTCAATAGATTGAAATGATATATTATGAAAGAAATGTGGAACAATTATCTTTCATTTATGATTGCATTATGTGTTATGAATATTTTATGGTTCGTGGGAATTGTTTATGCATACAAGTGGTTCCATGATAAACCTAGGGCGGGTGAGCCCGAGATAGCTCTCCAATGAATTGGGTAACCTGACGGAGGTAAACATTAATGTTTATCCTAATATATTTAGGGAATATACCATTACGGGGATTCAAAATGTAACTCTCTATGTAGTTTTGAATGCTACAATGTAAGTATGTTATGGATTCCATAAGATACCTTTATGATTTGTTGTTAATATGTGTTATTCCTAAATCTTATGATTTCATGAGGTATGTTAAAGATCTTAAGTTTTGTATGTATAGATGGACTAATGTTTTCATTATTTATTTTATAACCCATAAATAGATTTTTATGCTCATCCAAAGTTTTTGAAATGTTTTTTCACAGGATATAAGGATGTTTAAGACAAAAAAGAATTCAAGAATATTTATATCAAGAAAAGAATTATTGTTTTCATTTAAGAGTTTTTATTTTATGAAATAATGGATACTGATTAGAATGGTATACATTTTAATATTTTAGATGTAATGTAATAGTTATGTCTTAATTGTCTAAAACTATAAACCTGAAAAGATCCTCAACGTGAATTATTATCTTAATTCAAGATTATGTAATGTCTAAGGTTGGGGCCTTATACTTCCTTAGCCCTTATTTCAAAAAATCACTTATTCTCACTGATTTTATATCATACATGTATATAATTGTACATTAATTGAATATTAATTTCCAATTATTTATAAATATTAAAAAAATAAATACTCATAAGTGATCACCCATAAATTATTTTCATAAGTTGTTTTAAAGGATAGTTTGATGGAGATTTGGGATATATCTATCTTCAATACTGGAGTGGAATGGAAGGAGGACAAGGTTTCATTGTACTTTTTTCTACGATATAGTTATATATTGTGTAAAATAAATGTTAAATATTTAGTTTATTTATATGGAATTGACATTTTTTCCATTAATTTCCTTGGAATTTATGGGTAATTTATACCATATGTATGAAAAATACCATTAGTACTAGTAAGTTACTCCTATCATTTTTGACGTGGGATTTTGGGAGTTAAACATGTATAAATTTCAAATTAATGTGTGTTTTGGTAGTTATGCAACTTTAGAATGTGGTAAAAGAGATATTGGTTTAGTTATTATATTGGGTTTTAATTTATGAATAGGTGAGGAATGATTTAATTTTGTAAAGACACCCTTTCATTTAAATAATTTATTTTATGTAAAAAGATTATAATAGATATTAAACATATATTTAAGGACCCTATGATCCAATAAAAGGATATTAATATCCTACTAATATGGTATATGTTAATTTACTTTAATTTAAATGTAGAAATTTAGAACGGGTTATTATATCATTATTAATATGGGTTTCAAATTAGTTATTTATAGAATATAAATATGATTATTTGTGTAATAAAACTACTTATAGGAACATTACCATTTCATTATATATTTTGTAATTATATGACACTTGGGATGAATTGTTAGAGATTTTCAGTAGATTTTGAGCGTTATAGAAGAATTTATGGTGGTGTAAGTTTTGAGAATAGTGAGTGTAAATTTTGCACTGTCTCTAGGAAACCATATATAGAGATGATAATAGATACTATGTATGTTCATGTTTAGTGCTCTGTTTGTCTAAAACCTTCCAGTTCCAAGATGATGTATTGTGGGATGTAAATTTTGTGGCCTCAAATTTTTGACATTGACATGATGTATACACCAGGTAAATTGATTTTTTTAACTAATTGAGTAGTAATTAATATAGTATGTTGTGTAACAAGGCCTCAAATAAATGATATTTAATATTGTTCATTGTTGATATGCCTGCAGACTGTGCTGAGATAGGTGATTTTGTGGCTTTATTTTATTTTTTTATTACTATTTTGGTTGAGTAGTTTAACAATGCTCAGACATGTTTTCATTTATTTGTTAACATGTGGTCAAAAATCATTGGTGAGAATTCCATTGAGGTTTGGATTCTATATGGGTAACCAATGTTTCATTTTAGAGAACAAATCATGGTTCCTCCATGTTATAAAAAACAATCGTTTTCTTTATACCAAAAATTGAGATTTTTTATTAATCATTTCATTCAAAAAATGTATAAGGTGATGAGAACAAAATTTTTATGGGATTTAATGAAATTAAAAGTTACATAGTATGTATTGAGGTGCCTCACATGTTAATAGATCAATATGGACAAAAAAACGACTTACTTACTAGTTGTATTTGTCACATATTCTCATGTGATAATGGGAGGAGATAACTATAAATTTTCTTACAGGTATTCGTTGAATGGTTTGGAAAAATTATTTCATATGAGTGGTTGTGAATTAGACCGTGAATTTAGCTCAATTCATCTCTATTTGATAGTTCTATAGGCTGGAATACATATCAAAAATATATATCTTGGATTTTTTGAAGTAGAATAACATTCCAGATTCAATTGTAATGAATTCAGATTTTAGTATTTCATCTCATTTTTTGAAATTCTTATTAGTGATCCTTATTACCCAGATGACCATGAGAATAGATTTACATCCATAAATGGGTTATATGTCTAAATGGATTACCCAAGTCACGGATAATAGTCATAGAGCTTGTGTTATTAACATTGTAGGATCATGGGGGGATCATATTTTATTAGTGAAGTTTTTTTATAATAACATTTAATAGGTCACAATACAGACGTATCCTTTCAAATATTTATATGGTTGTCCTTATCATTCCCTATTTTAGGGGAGAAATATGCGAGACATTACTTATGAGACATTTATTTCTTCCCGAGACAACTAATAATATTTGGAAATTAGGGAATGATTGATGGTGGAACATAGTCATTAGAAATTTTCTACAGATCAATATCACTACCCTTTATCATTTTTCAGGGGTGATCATGTTTTCTTGAGAGTCTCCCCCAAGACTAGGGAATCAATGTTTTGGTTGGAAAAGAAATATGTGTCCCAAGAACATTGAACATTCTGAGATTCATAAATGGATTGGAGATGTTGTGTATCTATTTTCTATAGTGAAAATATTTAGTTACATGTACTACATTTTTTTATATATCAATTGAAGAATTACCAGCTAAATCAAGACTATATTATTAAATGATACTATAATATTCTTGAATTGGATTCTATATTGATTAACATGATCATAAATATTTTGTATTAAAAATAGATTCTATTTCATGGGAAAATAATCATTTGGGTACACATTTTATGGTTTCATGGTTAGATTTAGGAAGAGTCCTGCGAATTTGAGAATGAAATACAAGAACAGTGGCCCAAGTTATTCTAATCCATCACCGATATCCAAATTTTCATAAAGAAAATGATCAACGGTGGGGAGAATGTATCACCCCCAATAATTTAAAAATTACCCCTTTATGATGTATTTTGAAGTTATATAATATTGGGGATGATATTTTGGGGTTTTTGAATTATTATAGGTTGTTTTAGAAGCATTTATTTTGTGGTTACTGGATGGTGAATGGTATGTAGAAATCATGCCAAATATCCATTAAACCATACGAGGTGATGTTGGGAGTCACTAGGCAGGTACATGATTTTTCAAAAAAAATTAGGTGCCTAGGTTAAACTGTGCAAGATTAGATATTTTTGAAATTAGTAATGCATGGTTAGTGAATAATTTTTCCAAAAAATGTGGCCCCTAGGAGATGTCGTATAGCATCATACTATTGGCACATAGTTTTATAATGAAAATGGCACAACCATATAGAAAAATAGGTGTTATCTAGAAGCATGGAATTTTTTTCATTGGACACCCAATCACAATGAACAAGAAGCCAAGAGGTTCCCATAATAAGTGCTTTCATTTATTTCATTTATATTATAATTGAATTTAATTATATGAATAAATACTTATATCAAGACTGAGGAATAAATTTATTTCTGATATATTCATCATAAATATTAACATGTTAATAAATAATTACATATTCATTAAAAATTAATCAATTAATTTAGGTTAATTCATCATAATTATATATTCCCTAGACTATGAAAAAAACATATTTTATTTATTGAATATTTCACTAAATATTTATTCACCGGATTGTGAATAAAATATTTATTTATGAATAATATATATAATAAATATTTTTTATTATATTAAATAAATTATTTAGAGGATTAGCGGACGAATATAATCCCTAGTGATAAATATAAATTTAAAATATGGTGAAATAATATATATTCTTTCACCAATTATTTAATGACCTAAAAATAATAAAAAAATTATAATAATAAATTATATCCTTAGGGTTAGATTTCATTTATAATATTATTTAAGGGTTATATACAAAAATATATTATTTCAACCATATCCTTAAATCCACAAACAGATGGTTATTTATATTGGGTAGGGTTAATTGAGAATAGAGAATTATTTTTAGAACACATTTCTCTCTAGATTCTTTCATCTCTCATCCTCTCAAGAAAGTCCAGAATACGTGAGATTTATTAAATCCTAAAGAAACATAAAGAGTTCTAGATGAACAAAAAATGGTTATAAATCCACTATGAAATCACTGTATTTTTTGAGATCAAATTACAATATCTGGACCACCACAAGCAGGGATGCACTTTGGTCCCTTCATATGAAAAGGGAAAAAAATACAAAAAGGGATTTACAAAATCAACAACATCATCCATGAAAGTATCTAAGGGAATATATTCTTTATTCAAATCTATTTAAATTGAATATAAAATTTATGATAAAAGATCCTCTTTGGGTTCCTAGATTTATATTCCAATATTCAATAAAAATAATTTAGTGGTCATATTAGTTGTAAATAGAAATATTGGTGAATGATTCAACATATATTTCCAAAAAAATCATATATTTTTCTCTTAAAATAATCATTACATACTTATAGAACCATGAACTGGAGATTATACATACCCAACTATTGATTATTATTATATCCAACTAATTAATTCCCTAATATGAAGATTCATTGACGTGATTTTTAAATTTTAATATTCTTCATTCATGATTTATATTTTCAAATGGACCAAAAATAGAGGTTGAAAAATTAGAGATTTTATCTAGAGGTTCCAAAATTATTGGTCATTGGATTGCGGTACACGATGTCTATAAAAGTTCACTAAACATGGACATGTCCTGGCATAAAAGGAACACCATGTAGTTATCACACCTGAATCATTTATAACACACTCAAGGTTAACAAAGACAACCTAGAGCATGGTTTTTCGGACTACATGGAATGTATTCAGTTTATAAATCATGTAGTCTACATGGTATAACAATGAAACTCATGCTAACCATGTTATAAAATACTTGGTTTTATGCCTTTTTAGATATAATTACTATAACATTAATGTAAAACATGATGTATAGATGAAAAAATGATGCATAAATTATTAATCCATATGTATAAGAAAAAACTATGTAAATCAGTTTTTTATGTGGATAGAACACATATAATATTACATGTTAGAAAAAACTATGAAATCTTACTAAGATACACACTTGATCATTTGATGTTTTTCCAAGGAACATAGAAGGCTAAGACCATGACCTGTAGCTCATTAGTAAACATCTTGTAATCTGGATGAGTAACAAGATGAAACCCTAATATATTATCCAAAAAATATGAAAATAGAAAAATTTGTGCTGTATCTTGTAAATAAATGGAATATAGTCTCCCAATAAAGGAAAAAGTATTGTTTATTTAAATAGTTAATTATAGAATTAAAAATGTAATTATAGTTTTAGCACCAGATGTGGTTGACTATGTAAGAGTGTAATTATAGTTTTAACACAAGATGTCAAATCACTATTAAGATAAATTGTATTAATTTATTAATTTATTTTTTAACTAATACATGAAAAAATTTCTTACTAATATAGAATGAATTTATGTGAATGGTAACTAGTGTACTTTTGAGTATTCATTGAATGATTTCGAACGAACATGAGCATTGAATGAATTGTTTTTTAGTTGGTTTCATGTAATATATTTCAATTTATAAGGTTTTATAATTATTTATAAATATATTAAATATAATTTACTTTGAACCATCCCTCCCTCTGTTATTAAATATGACCCATGTGACCATTGTTTTAATTTTAATTTACATTAACCAATCCTTTGGTTCCCTTCCTCAATGTGTCAGTTATAAATAAATAAATATATATATATATATATATATATAGAAATAGTATCCAAAGGAACTTGGATGTGATATATAATTAAATTGAGATGAAATAAAACTGTGTGTTAGACGTATGGAAATGGTATTGTGTAATATCACATGCCATGACTGGCACTAGGTTTATTCCCTTAGTGTGATTGGTCGGTTTATTACACACTCAAAAATAAACTATTAAAAAAGATCTTGATATGGTCATTTATTTGTTTACTTATTTATTTATTACACATAATTTATTCTATGGATTCAAGACAATTATCACATAAATAATTGGACTTATTTTTAACAATGAAATTTAAATAATGGATTATGTGTTTATGATTTATCAAAACATGGTTAATAAAGTATTTAAAATCCACATAATAATGAAAATCCATGTAAATGATAAAATAATAAAATATAAACATAAAAAGAAAATACAAAAATACCTCAACATAAAATCATGCCTAAATAATATTTTAATAACATGATTAGGAATGAAACCATATAACTATGTGTTTGACAAACCCCTATTTGGATACTTACTTTCACTGGGATGTTCTTTTGAATTTCTTGGATTGACAAAACTAATTTCCATCATAAGATATTGACCTTTCTAGATATAATGTTACATGGATGAATGTGTGGAGAAAATCCATGTAATGGTTTCAAGATAGATTAATATTCCAAATGGATCAATGAACTAAGATTCAATAGTTTGAGAATACCTAAGTATATAAAAATCATTGTCTGATTGATCAAGAAATCAATTAGGTTATTAAAATGGAAACACAGATCCCTCACTGAGAATTTCATGTGTGATAGGATATTTAACATTAAAATGTGAGGTTTATTGAGACTTGATAAAATAGTTTCAGATTTAATAAAATTCAATTTATTGCTTTTTCTCACATAAATCACAATTATTTAAAGTACTAATGTAATGTCTTAGACCACTTTGTCAATTTAATTTGAGAACAATTTGGTGTTTGAGTTGTTCTAGGAGGCCAAGGTGACTTATTTTTAACAGTTTTTAAAATTTCCAGTTCTATGAACAATGTTTCCTGAATTTTGAGACATCCAATGATAGGTGTACAATGTTTTGCAGAATGGTTATACATTCAATGGTACGTGTACAATGATTCTAGAGTGGTGAGACATCCACTAGTTGGTGTAAAATGTTTCTTGAATAGTGAGTGATTCAATGGTAGTTGTACAATATTCCCATAATATTTATAGATCCAATGGTAGTTATACAATTTTTCCTAAATGGAGAGACAACCAACGGGATGTGTATAGTGTTTACCGAATGACAACACATCCAATAGTAGGTGTACAATGTTTCTTGAATGGTGAGACATCCAACAGTAGGTGTATAATGTTTCTAGAATGGTGATAAATTAAATGGTATGTGTATAGTGTTTCTAGAAAAGTTAGTCATCCAATGGTAGGAGAACAATGTTTCTATAATGGCGAGACATCCAATGGTAGGTTTACAATGTTTCATTAATGGTGATACATCCAATGATAGGGGTACAATGTTTTCAGAAAAATGAGACATCCAAAGATAGGTTTATAGTGTTTCCATAATTTTGAGATATCCTACAATAAGTGTACATTGTTTCTAGAATTGTGATACACCAACGATAGGTGTAAAGTGTTTCCAGAATAGTGAGACATCCAATGGTAGGTGTAAAATATTTCTATAATGGTGAAACATCCAACTTTAGGTTAACATTGATTCCAAATTCCTACAATTTCACCCCTATGACATTGTCTTTGACATAAAACACATTCAAAGCCTTGTTTTAATGTTTTTAAGGGCAATCCAAATCCCGTATCTACTATTTAAATTTCACTAAGTGTTAGGGAGCCTTTACTTGGTAAAAATGCATAATCTTGACTAGATCTACCTTTAATAGTCAATATAAACCATATCTTAAACCACTACTCCATTAGATTTTCTAAAGGGTTGATATATATTTCTACCTTTTTCTACATTCTTGTTATCCTTGGTATGAGATGCATATAGTTCATCCTCCCATAGGAGTTATGCGACTGAACTTCAATCCATGGATCATTTTCCATTTGAGTTTTTCATACAACATGTGGACCCCCTACTTTGGTGAAACTAGGATGTATTGATCCATCTTCGATATAAGGTATGGTATTCCTCTGTTCTTCTAGGTTTGTAAATTTGTTTCCTCATATTTCAACATTCCATATGATGGTAGGTGATATGTTTTTTAATGGAGATTTTTGGGTGTTGGTTGATGCGTTTGTGTCACAAAATCCTTGGGTGGATGCAGTGATTAAGAAAGTGGGGATCATGATCTATTTTTTTGGGTTATGCTCGTATAGATAATGTCAAAAACCATTTAAGGAAGGGGATTCCTGGATTCTCTATTTTATTTACATGTAGTTTTGTAGTTATCATGATTTATCTATTGGATAATAATGAAATTTACATAATAAATATTTCAAATGAATTAAATAATTTGTATCAATTTCATAGTGATGTTATTACCTCTTTATTTTCTAGATAGTGTGTATATATATGACTTGTTTTTTTAGAATGTATTTCTTGATGGAAATTGTTAAGGAAAGTAAAGATGCTTTTAATTGAAAATTTATTGTATGAAGGATTAAAGAGTCGTGTTTATGAATATGGTAGTTCTCTTTGTGATTTGAGGATAATCAAATGGATGAAATTATGCATGTTTAATTGAATCGGTTAATTAAATAAGGAATAAATAACCATTTTGTGTTATATATAATTAATTTTAAGGGACTTGTTTTACTACTTGTTTTAAAAGAGAATTTTCTTGTTATTTGATGTCATGAGAGCTCGTTGCGTGTGAAGGATGGATTCCTTTTTTAGGGCCAAGAGCCCAGTTTCTATGATCAGTTGTTTCCTGATACTAGTGATGTGATGTGAGCTTAAGATGGCAGAGCATGGAGGGATATTGTGGTATGTGGGGGTACGATGGCCTAGTGGTTGTGGTAGTTGTTCAATTCAAGAATGTCGAGATGCATTAGTTTGTGCATGTGGGTGTTGGGGAGGACACCTGAGATGATGGAAAAGTTGATGCTTGTCTTACCAGTTGATATAAAAGTTGAATTCTTGTTGAACCAGTTGTTTATTTTTCAATTCTACTCTCCATAATTCTTGAGGAATATGGTATTTCATACTCTCTTTACAAAAAGGGTGAAAACTCATGGGGTACTCCATGTGATTTTCGAGTTTAGCTTCTCGATGATGGATTGGTCTATGCTCCTTCTATAGGCGTAAAAGACTCAACATGTAGTTCATTTACACACTGCGTTGAGAACCTTATGTTTGGTAGCTTATGATTTTTTTCCTAGAATACCCAGAAATATGATAATATGAAAGTGGTAATGTTTTTAATGAATGAATAAATTTTTAAACCATCGGATTAGAGCTTATTAGGACACAATGCTGAAGTTGTGGCTTTAAGAAGTTATGGACTCGGTCTGGTTATGCCTGGAGGGCATGGGCATTGGTTGGAATGATAATTAAATGTAATGTGGAATTGATAATAGATAATTAGTGTTTAAATAATTAAATAACATAGAGTGAAATTGATAAAAAGGGATAAATTAACTTAATATTGAACTTTTAAAGGTTGTGGGCTTATAGGATATATAGTCTTAACAGTGGAAGCCAGGAGTCCGAGGGATGTTAGATGTAGTTGAGTATAAGACCTGGATTTTCCCATAGTGTGGTTGTGATCTATATTATATTATATTCCATTCTATGTTTATATATGCTAATAAAACGTTTTTGTAGAGACCCAGGCTTGTTGTATTTGGAAATTTCATTTTGTTTGCGGAATACTTAATACATGACACAAAAAGACACCCAAAGACCATATTAGTGTAGTGTCTTTGGAAACACATAACATTATCTTACAATCATGGTGAATGATCTTAAACATCTCCCATAAATATATCCCCTTTCATTTTCTTACCCAATCCCTTTCTTTATATCTTGGGAAAAATACAACCTAAAAAATGGTGATCTCAAATGACTAGTAAGGGTAAACATGGAAACCATAAAACAAATCGTAAACATTTGAATGTAAAAACCTGAACATACAATTTAAACATCATAATATGGAGAAATTACATAAATCATGATAGTATGTAAGGAATGGATCATAAATGAACATTAATCATGATACAATAGCATGTGAATAAATAATATAATTGTGGGAAGCCATGAAGAATATAATATGATTTCTATAGTAGCCACAACATTGCTACCAAGACCACCATAGTGGACAAAGTCCACTACTGAATTGAGTTTACTTGTTGTTCCATCCTTGTATTACTGAATCATATTTACACAACGTTCCATCCATGTCTATATAATGAGATATAAATCTTTACCCAATGAATTGGAGGGAGATATAGGTCTCACCCATCTCATATTGAAATCATTCTTACATGTTCCACAAAAACATAAATCATTCATCACAACATAACCCATGAAATAAAATGGGTTTCTTAAAAATCATTCCATCATAGAATAATCCATATAAAATTCCATTTCATCATTAAAAAAATAAAATCAATGTAATAATAATGATAAAAACATAACAATATTTAATTATTTTCATCTTAGATGGAAAATAACATGGTAAACCATTTGAACTTATTTCTTGAATAAGATATCCTTTCTTCATAAATAATGTTTTCTTTTCTCAAAATGCCATGAAATTTAAAAAATGAATTTAGATGATAATAAACATGAAATAATGTAGAGGAATCTTCATGGAAATGTGGAATTAAGAAGATGTAAAAATCCATTCATGCTGTATAAGTTAAAATAAACATTCTCTTCATAATTTTATCAGAAAAGTCAAAAAGTATCTTGTATGGTAAACGAAAGAAAGATTCCTTCTATACCATGTAGTACAAGTCATAAATGAGTAAAAATTACATTAAACACACATCAAATAATATTAAAAATTTTAAGAATTTTTTTTATAAAACATGGACTTGTTTGACAAATATACACCTAGTAGATACTTACGAATAACCAATCTTGGAAAAACGAGATTGGAAAAGTTATCCCTTACTTTTTGTCTAGTTTCGTCCGTATCTGTATAAAAATCCTGTATAGTGGGTAAAAAATATTATTAACTTGTAAAATTACCATAATAGTATTTATGATATCCTATATGATTCTATTATGAATTTACATTCCCGGTTCATTTGTTAATTCCATGTTAAAGCAGCGTTTTGGTTAATAATTGTCCCATTTATCGTACATGTTTTAACTTTTTATTATTCATATGATTACTTAGATCATGATTTACTTAATTCCATAAATTAAATCATGATATATATACATATATCTTTTATATTAATAATATATATATATATATAATTGATAGATAAATGAAGTAGAATACACCGTTCATGGAGACGGTAGGCCGTACGTATGCATGAATGCTGTTTTCGTTTCTTACTAAATTTAATAGAAGTAAGTAAATGAAATATATATATATATATATATACATAAATATAGTATAATTATTATATCACATATTTCGTGATTATTTATTATATATAATTTATAATCATTCTGTAATTGTTAACATGGATAATGAATCTCATCGCGTCGTGGAGACGGTAAGCCGTACGTACGCACGAGTGATGATATCGTTCCAATAATTGTTGAATGGTATTGAATTGAATGGTGTGTAATATATCATTATTAGTATCATGTTATAATAATCATATATTGTTATTATTTACACCATTATACCCATCCAAGTAATGTGGTGGTCAAAAAAAGATTCCACCACAGCATGGAGACAATAATCCGTACGTACGCACGTGCGATGATTTTATTTTTCATAGGATAGATCGAATGTGAAATAGGGTTGTTTAATATTTATAATAACATATAATTAAATTAGTGATACTAATTTTAATACTTTATAATTAAACAACTAAAGAAGAATAAGTAGAAGTAGAAATAAATTAGAAAGAATCGGTAGACGAGATTACCTATTCCTCGGCATGCCTCTTTTAAATATCATCTTAGGTTACTAGAGATTGTTTTTTAGAAGAAAATAGCATCTATAATGCAACTAAGGAAGTTTATAAGAGAAGTGGGTAGGGTTTTTTGAGCTTGAAGGATCAAAATGTAGGGAAGAAGAGAGGGAGTAGGTGCCCTTTTATAAGAGATGAGAGAGGCACTTTAAGAAAGTTCAAAAATATTAATTTATTATAAATTAATTTTTAATTTAAAAGTGTCAAAAACTATTTTAATTCTAATATGATATAGTTTTGGTTATAATAACTATCATATAATAATTTTTTACATGTTTGGAATATTTTTTTATCCTTATCTTTTTGGTTTTAGACTTATTTTACCCTTTTTAATCTTACCATGATATCATGTTATTTACACTTTGTGAGTTAATTTAATTACCATATCATGTAAAAAGAAAAAAAAGTTATTTATGACATATTAGAACATAAAATAACCATTTTTTCAAATATAATATTTTTACAAATTTAATATCATTTAATAAACTATTTTATGTTTTAATTTATGAATTCTCTCAATTTTGGACACTATTTACATTTGACATTTTTAAAAATTTATAAAAACCAAATTCCATATGAAATAAGGCATTAAACCAAATATAATATGTCAAAATAATACAAAAATCTAGTGCATGACATCAAAATAACTATATTACATTTTTTTTAATATTTATAAATACATTTAAATCCTTTTTTAATGAAGAAATCACTGCATCATCGTTGTGTCATAATTAAATTTATTTATATAATGTCTAAAATTACAAATAAAATATCATGATGTAGAAAATATTTTTATATTTTTAATTACTTTTTATAGTCGAAGAGATCACTTATATACCCCGTATAGAAATTGTTTTTGTAAAAGATATATGTTTAAATTATATGTTATGTAACGTTAAATTAAAAGTAATTAAATGTTATTTTCACTTACAAGTGGCTAAATGGGGTCAAAAAATCAACCCTATGATTCCCAAGATCTTTAATGTATCATAAAATAGTTTTATGACACGTGTTTGGGTAATTATGATATTATTGTTTACCCTTATTTACCATATTTACCCTTTAACCATGGTAAATAAAATAATTACTGAAGTTACTATTCATAATGTTCAAAAATAAACGTTACCTATTTAAAAAGTTTGGACCAACTAATTCCAATTATAGAATCCATTTTTTCAAATTTAAAACACATAATTGGTAGAAATTAATTTAAAATTAATTCCCGTTGTCAAAACCAAAAATCTTGTTTTTAAGAAATAAAAACTACAAAAAGATTGACATGTGTGTATATTCAATTTAAGAGAGAAATTAATTCCAATTAAAAAAATCAGATTAAATGGTATAAATATAATACAATTAATCATTAAAACCAATTAAAACATAATCTAGCTTTATAAATAAATTAGATGAAAAGGAAATTTTGAATTAAAATGCATTATTTTTCACTACTCATTAAAATTTAAAATTTTTCAGAAAAATACCAAAATTTCCAAAATATAAATTTTTATGTTCTCATTCTAAAGAAAAAGTTTATTTTGTAAAATTTAACTTATTAAAGTTTCAAAAACTAGATTTAAAATGGGTGTGCAATCAAATGGTTGTAAAACTGCATTTTTTAAAAAATACTTCTTTTATCTGAAAAAATAATTTTGTTCTCGTAACATAATCTAAAAAATGTGTATGATGAATAATAATGTTATAAAATTTAAAAAAAAATTAAATATTATTCATAACAGATAGTTTATATCTCATTAAATAATAAAAATTTAATAATATATCATTATTTAGTGAAACTCGGTATCACATACAATTCATGCTATCGAGGAAGGACACACTTGCGAGAAACGCAAGACAAGTCAGTGTGGAATGTAGAGAAAGATTATTTTGGTGTTTTTTATATCATAATAAAAAAATATTTCGTTTATACATTGAACAAAATATATACTCAGTGATGCGTGAAATCAATTCTATCAAAAGAACTTGAAATTGTGTGTAACACGATTCAATAATAATGTTGCATATACTGAAAGTTAATATGGTGCTGTATATAGAACAAGATAATATTTGTGTAGCATACAACACAAGACATAAATTAAATTAAAAATAATCTATCTCATAAAATTATGTGGTGTTACATTCTACCCCCCTTAAAATTAATTTTACCCTTGAAATTTGTCGGGGTTATAAAGGGTTTTCAACATGAAAGATTCTTTCATAGAGACCCAGATTGTAAAAAAAGGAATACTAAAACATAATTTTAAAAAAGTAATGTTAGAAACATAACATTTACCCATTTTTACTTATCAATATTTTTCCACATTGAAAAACATGGATGGGAAGTGAAAATATGGATAAGTAAGAGAAATTTAACTATTTCGTTCTAATGGATAGTGATAGAGAATAAGGTTTGGAGAAATATAACTAACCAGAAATCCATAAATATGAAATGATTTAAGGGGCCATATGATTAATCAAATAATAAGGTAATAGGATAACATTTTTTAGATTTCAATATCCTTTCCCGAAATTTGAGGATTTTGCATGAAAATAAATACTTACTTGATTTTGGTACAATTTCACTATTGTTTTCTGCCTTGAGAAATTTACTCATTGTCTCTTATTTAATGAAATGAAGTGGAATTATTCATTTAAGTGTTAGAAGATTATGCGATAGAATGATAGGTCATTCTAACTTTCACTATCATAAAAAGGTAAGCACAAGTTATTAAATATACACAAGTCCATCTATGTTAAGATTAATCATATATGGTTCCAAAAATGAACTTATACTTCATCTATCAAACCGATTAATAAAATAAAACTAATTTTTACTAACCATGGACTACTTGTAGGCCAGTGGTTAGTGATAAAGTCTTGTCACACTTCAGTTGTGGGTTCGATTCCCATGGCATTGCCCGACACGACGGGTTGTCGCCCGTCCTGCGGGTTGTAAATTTTCTAAAGCTATTCTATTATAACATTCCAGAAATAATATTACAATAAAAATTATATCCTTAAGAATAATATTTGATGTCCAACTTAATCCATTACATCTTTTAGGATTATGCAAAATAATTCTGTCCAATCTCACAGTACAAAGAAAACAATTACCAAAAAATTCATATAACATGCATTTGAATACCATCATTTATCTTCTATATATCACAAGATATATCTTGTTGATCACATTCCAAACATTTGAAGGAATTCAAAATACATTCCCTTGAAATATTATAATAGCATAAATTATCATAGAACCTTAGTGACAACATGCATTCTATCATAATTAACTCTTTCTATACACCAAGAATTTTATATAATCAAACCATGATATCACTCTTTCATTTTATCAATCATGAGCTCATTAATACTATTAACATATTATTTCCTCCTTATAAGTTTATTATTTACATATCATATGCCTTCCCAAAATATATCAATCACTTTTCTTGGTTAGTGGAACAATATAATTATGGAAAACCATAATAGATCAATACACTGATATTACAATATTCCATAATACTATAAATGAGATTCCACAACACTATTTTGAAATCTATTACGTAAACACTCAATGTAACACCCGAGACTTTTATGAGAAATATTTTTTTTATGTTATATAAATCGTCAAAGGAATCTTTCACTACCCACAACACCATCTTGGCTTTCCTTACACGCAACCGCGACCTTCCTCGATAGCTTGCATCGTACGCAATACCGAGTTTCACTAAACAACGATATGTTATTAAAATATTATTAAAAATAGCCGTTATGAATATTAATAAACACTTTTTGAAAATTTGAAAATTTTATTTTTCAATATGGACTTCATTTTTGGATTCGGAATATCGAAATTATCCTAGGGTGAAATTTTGGTATTTTTCTGAAAACCTTCCATTTTTGATGAATAGTGAAAACACTAGGATACTATTTAAAAAGAAACTTTTTATTTAAATAATTATTTATTTTATTTCAATTTATTTTAGGTCAAAATTGATACATAATACCTGTATAAGTTCAATGAAATTCATTGGAGTCATTTTATAATAATTTTAGATATATAAAAATTTTATTGAACTTTTCACCGTCTTTTACCCACCTCCTAGGAGAGTTTCCAAATTCACATAAAACCTAATTTTACAGCTTTTGTGAGTGTAATTTTGAAAATCCGAGAGACACGGTTAATTTCAAGGACTAAAATGTGGTTCAATGAGATGAAAATAATTTTTGGTGAATAGTAACTTTTTACTTTTTTTACCACGGTTAAAAGTAAATAGGGTAATTAAGGGTACAAATGATATTATTATTACCCCAACACATGTCCTATTTCTATTGGTTAAGTGTAATTCGACCAAAAACAACCTTAGGAATAAAATATGACCATTTAGGCCCACATGGATTAGATTATGACATTTATTATTAATTTATTTAAAGAAGAGTTAAAATAGTTAAAATCAATGTTTAATAACTAAAGCATTTTTAATATAGGGTTATACATAAGATAAATTCGACTATAAATATTCATTATAAAGATAAGAAGCTTTCATACATAATGGTAGTTTATTTATAATTTTTAGACATTAAATAATTTAATTTATTTATGACATAATGATGATGCAGTAATTATCTTATTAATGAAATATTAACATAATTGATGTTATAAATACCCAAATAAATATAATTTGAGACTTTTTATGAATTACACTAATTTTATATGTTAATATGACATGTTATTAGTTATTTAATTAAATTTTTTCGAACTAAAATTTCTGTTATGATTTTCACAAAAATCAATTACAAAATAGTGTCAAAATTGACATAAAATTGTTTTTAAAACAATTATTATATTATTAATTCTTATTTTATTTCTAAAAATCTAAGGTTCGGCCAAATGACGTAGATAAGGTTATATATATTAATAATAAACAAATTGGGGTTCGTTTGGCTTGTTATAGTAAGTTTATTAACCTTACAGTGTAAGAAAAAAAGAAGACACGATAAAAGTTAAATTATCTAACATAAAGTTAAATCTAAATGATATGGTTAAAATTGATACCTAAACTTGTCTAAATTATATTTGACGAGAGGATTTCGACCCATCCTCACCATAGCTTCGAAATAAATCAATTTGGAGCTATTAATAACCGAATATGACTTTATAATAAAATAATATTTTTAGTTTTTCCAAAGGTGCCCCTCTCCTCCCTTATAAAAGGGCACCTCCTCCCTCTCCTCCTCACACCACTTTGAGCCTTCATTCTCGGCAAACCCCTTCCAAATTCTCTTCTAAACTTCCCTAGAAACATCATAGAGGTCCTGGTCTTCTTCAAAGACCAATTTTAGTGCCCTAAGAGGAGGTCTCAAAGAGATGCTTCAAAGAAGAGGTAATGTCCGTTACCGATTCTTTCAACTTTATTTCTTCTTCCACTTATTCTTCTTTAGTTGTTTCATTATGAAGTAATAACATCAGTATCAATAATATACTGGTATTTTATTATACGTATGAAACAACCCTATTTCACCATCTATCAATCCTACGGAAAATGAAGTCACCGCGCGTGCGTACGTACGAAATACCGTCTCCACGCCGTGGTGTAATCTATTTTCCAACACCACCTTACTTGGATGGGTATAATGGTGTAAATAATAACTATATATGATTATTGTAAAGTGATATTGATTTTTAAATTGTATACATACACTCCAAAACAATTCCATGATCATGGGAACGATATCATCGCTCGTGCGTACGTACGGAATACCGTCTCCACGATGTAATGCGACTCGTTCTACATGATATTCATTGAATAATAAATATATAAATGAATTGAATGAATGAATATGATATATATTACACTAATAAAATTCTGGAATTGAGTTATCTATAACCTAAAAATAAGAATAATAATTTATTCGACAAAACACGCTTAAGAACAAAAAGCAATAAACACCCGAATAACAAGTAACAATGAAATATTACTAATAATAAGCTAAGAATATGAACATATATGATATCATAAAAATAATTATGATTATGGAATCAGTAACTGACATTATTTAAATCATTATACAGGAGGTTCGGACACTTACGAAGCAAATCGGACCTAAGGTAACGGAAAATATCACAATCTCATTTTTATCTGAGACTGTTTATACATTGGTATTTACTGGAGTGTATTTTATCATCCACATACATGTTTCCTCAATATGTAATGTTATTTCCATACAACTACAATTGTTTAAATCCAATTTTAACCTTTGATGAGTTTTTAGTAAAAGATATGAAAGGAATCTTTTGTCGTTTTTCGTACGAGTAACTTTTTGAATTTTCCGAAAAAAGTACGAGAAGAATGTTTTTTTAACTTATACGGCATGAATGGATTTTTAAAACATTATTTCCAAGAAGATTCCTTTAAAATTTTTCATGTTTATTTTTAATCAACTTATTTTAGTTTAAAATTGTATGACATGTTAAGAAAGGAAAATGTTTTTGAAGTAGAAAGGATATTTTCCTCAAGAATGGAGTTCAAATGTTTTATCAAAATTATTTTCCATCTAAGATAATATAGGTTTCTGTTTATATCCATTTTATTAAATTTATTTGATTATGTTGTGATGGAATTATTTTTATGAATTCATTTATCTTAAATGAATTGTTTTATGATGTCACGATGTTTAAGAATCCCATTTTTATTACATGGATTATGCAATGCTGTATGATTTCTGATTTTTGTGGCACACATAATAATGGTATCATTATGAGATGGGTGGGACCTATATCTCCCTCCAATACACTGGGTAAAGATTTATATCTCGTGAGATAGACATGGATGGAATGGCAGGTTAAACCGGTTCATTGAAACAGGACTGAAACGTGGAGTGAACTCGGTTCAGAAATGGAATTTGTCCGCTAAGATAGTCTTGGCTATGAGTCTTGACTACTAAGAAATTATTCTCTATGATTATGTGTGTATGCCACAAAGTTTCATGTTTTATGTTATGATTATTGGGATTACATTTAACTACTATGATTTATCCCATGTTATGAAATTATGATCTCTTTTGCAGGTTAAGATTTCCGAAATGTTATGTTCTTATGAATATGATGTGATTGATATTTCTTTTGTATACCCTTACAAAGCATTTGAGCTCACCCTATTTTATGTTTTCTTTCCCCACGTCAGGAAGAGGGTTATTAAGTAGGATATGCCAAAAGGGACTCTAGATATGATGAAATAAATGGGTGACAATGTAGATGCTTTATGAACCAGTTGTTTATCTTTCCCAATTTCTAAATACACTATACCTATACAGTCCTTTCATGGTTTTGTTATATGTTGAAATAAGTGCACTTCAATTTTGAAGTATTAACAATGTATTCAATGTCTGGTTCGTTATACTTGGTATCAGAGAAAAGGTATAGTCAACCTTTGGAAACTAGGAAGTGAAAGCCTTAGTGAGAACCCTAAGGATAAATATAAGCATAGAACACAGTCTTAGTGTTTTAGAAATGGACATGAAAAACCTATGATAAGAACTTAAGTGTAAAATTTTATTCTTGGTTATGTATTTTTCCTATTATAATTAGTGTTTCTCACACTATTCTTCTTGGTTTTAGTCAATGGCTGGAACCCGAAGGAACCGTGTTAATGCGGAATGCGATGGGAAATGCAATGATTGTACCCCTGAGCAACCAAACATTATGGGAGCTGGAATGAAAAATCTTGTAGCCATGCTCACACAACTTTCTCAAGCTATGAATCATGCAGGTCTTCCAAACGAGGAAAGGAAGGAGCAACATTCTGTTGAATCCTTTATATCATCCCGCCTTTTTATAACATAAACTTTCATTACATTTTACAAAACCGAGGATCTTTAAGGTTTAGTGTCTCGGAAATGAAGAACTTAAAACATGAAAACATAAGACATTATTCCTAAAAACTTCAATGGATTCTACTCATGTTTATCCTAGGTTCATTACTACATCTCATAACATGGGGACATACATCAAAAGAAAGGGTGAGAAGAAGGCCCAATAAGGGAAATAAGAGAAACATTTTACATGTGAACTTGAGATACTTCAATAAGGTCATGAAAAGAACTTTAAGGCATGAGAAAGAAATAATGAGATATATCATAATAAAAATAACATTTTTTATAACATGAATATGTGGCTACAACATTTAATATTGACAATCATTTCATTTCACCAAGGTCTATCCCCAAGGTGTCATTAAAAATTACCAAGGTTATTCACCAAGGTATCAGTCTAAAAATTCATCTCTAGAGATTAAGTCTTTACCCATTGCATTAAAGCGCTATCTGGGAGCACCCTTGACATGTATTTATTATCATGTGAGCCACATATATCATCATAAATCATTTCATAAAAAACCCATATAGCATAAAATTAATGGGTTTCATTTCATAATCATAACATTTTAAAAACTGTTTTAAAGACATGATCTTTATGTCACTTTAAACCCACGGAAAGGGAAAGCAGGTTTCATGTATTTAAATACCAGAATTTAAAATAGAAAATTTTGGTATATATGTGAATACCCATATAGAATAGAGATCTTTGAGTATTATCTTAATTAAATAAAAGAACATTAGAAAAAGAGAAAGACATTTTGAGATGAAAATTCTACAGCATAACGGCTATGTTACAGGGTTTTAGAAAACATTGAAAAGAGAGGGGACATGAATCAAACATTCATAAATGACCCATAAAATAGTATGAGGACAGAATATAAGGGATTTAAGAACATGGTAATGAAATCTGAAAATATACCATATGAAATGAAGAACATGAAAGGAAGACAAAAATAAGATTTCTCTTATGAAAATTCGGCAGCCTAACGACGTCACTTAAACTTCAAAAAAAAATTAATTGAGAAGATAAAATAGGGTCCCTCATCATATGAAAATAATATTTTAGTATGATAGATATAGATATCATACCCCAACATAAAAAAGGGAACTTGAAAGACTTGACATGAAAGTAGAACTTTGAAAAGAATGAGAAGGGTGAAAGAATCCCCTTAAAAATTCGGCAGCCTAACGACACCACATAAAACTTAAAAATACTGAATTGAAGAGATAAAATAAGGTCTCTCATCATATGAACATAATATTTCAGTATTATAGATATAGAGATCATACCCCAAAATAAAAAAGAACTTGAAAGGCTTGACATGAAAGTAGAACTTTGAAAAGAATGAGAAGGGTGAAAGAATCCCCTTAAAAATTCAGCAGCCTAATGGCACCACTTAATACATTCTTAAAACGAATTGATGAGAGAAAGATGGGGTCTCTCATTATATAAACATGAAAAGTGCAGTAATATGAATATAGAAGAACATCCTACAACATAATAACATGGAGTATACAAGAAATGATATAAAAGAGATTACTTGAAAAGAAGAGAGAGGTCGAATCCCTTACCTTAAAACGTAACTCTTAAAACACAATGGTTGGGACCTTGAGGGCTTGGGGGAACCTTGGGAGGACTCATTGGGAGGTAAGGAGACCAGAACTTCGTTGAGAATGATTTTTTAGTCCAAATTATGTGATAATGGCTTGGTATTTATAGGGAAAGTGAGGGAACAAGACATTAATGGCCAAGGGACACCTCATAAGTGGGTTTCTAAAAACCATGTGCTCTCCCATGATATTTCCCATGAAGATAGGCCACATGGGGCCCCCATACAATAATTCATCACCTTTGGTCGGCCAACCCATAAAATATCTCATGAAAGCATCAGGACACAGTTATGATGTCATTAAACATACCAAACCCTAAAATTGTATTTTTACTATTCACTGAAAATTCAACTTTCTCAGAAAAATCCCAAAATTTCACCTTAACCAAATATCAATGCACTGATTTCAAAAATGAACTCTATTTTATAAAAATAATTTTCTAAATAATTTTAATTTATTTTTTAAATAAATACACTATTCAACAAAAATTCATTTTTTTCAGAAAAATCCCCAAAAATTACCTTAACATAATATCAATGCTCTGAGTTCAAAAACGAAATCCATTTTATACAAATGATTTTATAAATATTTTTAATTTAATTTTTAATTAAAAAAACTATTCACTCGAAAAAACTAATACTTGAATAATAATTTATGAAACCGTTATTTAACAATTTTATTGAATCACAATACTTAATCAAGGTGCCTAGATTATATTAATAATTTCTTTAAGTGATATTACTAATCAATTTGGACACATTACTAATTCTAATCATAAAATCACTATTCATAATTTACTATTCATCAAAAATCAAGTTGATCTTATTAGACTCTAAATTTCATACTGGACATAATTGTAGAAGACCATTTTTTGAATATCATTACACGTTTTTAATTATTTAAGGTTTACATAAACATTTTTAAAATATCCTTTTTTGTAAAATTCATCAAAAATATACATACTATATTTATCCGGTCATTTTAAAATTTATAAACTTCATCATAAGAAGAAATCCCAATTTTTATTTAAAACAAAGGATTACACAAGGCAGATATGGTCTCCTTACATAGCCCCTTATCACACCGGCATATGACCTAAGTGTAAGTTGGGCTAAGGTGAGAGAATCCAAGGGAGGCTCGGCCAACATCGCACGAGTAGTAATTTCTATCAGTTTGAACTTCTGGTGAAAGTGATCCCATTCTAGCTTCACACAATGATGTTCAACATGGGTTTGGTCCAGAGCAATGCCCAGTGGTGCTACCTCCTTCCCAAGTTCTGTTAGATGAAATTCGATCGATCCAAGACTACTGGGTGAGGCCATCGAATCTTCTTTCTATATTAATTAAACAAGATTACTTGTATTTAGAGATAATAATCAAAACGTTTAGTTTCCAGTGGTCATATTGACCAATGGTCATATAACAGTCAAAATCCAACTGACTCATTTTAATTACACTCATGTTATCAAATGAAACATTTTTGTTGAGTATAAAAATAAAATAAAACACAAAATTAGGAAACAAGATTTATTCAAAATTTCGGGTCGTTACATCCTTCATGAGGCAGTGTCCACCTTCATTCAGCGGGTCTTCTGATCCATTAGTTGATGAACAATGGATCAGTACCACTGAAAGGATATTTTCAGTTCTTCAGTGTTCTGAACATGATATAGTCATCTTATCAGTTTATCGTTTGGAATGTGATGCTGATCAATGGTGGAATCTTGTTAAGAATATGAGGCAAAGGGATGAAATTGAGTCCATGGAATGGGATGAGTTCAAGAACTTATTTTTCAATAAGTACTTCCCTCGTATTCTCCTAACAAAGATGGAGAAGGAGTTTCTTGAACTAAAGAAAAATGATGATGAATTTGTTGGTACCTACGAAGCAAATTTTACAAGACTTGCAAGGTACGCTTCTGGTATTATTATCCAACCTGAGAGTAATATCGATCGATTCTTTAGTGACTTAAAACCATGTCTTCAAAGGGCATTAGCCATAAGGGACTTTAATAGCTACGAAGAAATTGTTTGATGTGCTCTCAAAGTTGAGATGAAGATTGGAGTAACCCATCAGTCATATGGGTTTGATAAGAAGAGGAAAATGGAATTCAAAGGAAAATATAAAGAGCACACTAAAAAGAAGATGAGTTTTACCTTATTCCCAAAGTGTGGAATGAAACATGGAGGAAATTATCTTAAGGGGATAAGAAAATGTTATAAGTGTGGAAAAGAAGGTCATCGGGAAATTTAATGTCGAAATAATTGGAAGAAGATGTCTAATGATGCAAACAAAGAATGGGATACATAGAATGAACCTACTACACTTCAATGTTTCAAGTGCAAGGAGATGGGGCATTATGCCAATCAATGCCTAAATCCAAGGGTTGATGATGATGATCGACGTCAATAAACTCTTAAGGCCAAAGACAAAGGAAAGTCACATGCAATTACTATAGGCAATGTAGAGTACGACAACAAAGTGGTGAAAGGTACACTTACCATCCAATATAATGTAGGAAATGTTTTATTTGATTCTGGATCGACACACTCTTTTATTTTTGAAGAATTTTCTAAGGTTATCACTGTATTACCTCAACAATTAGATGTTGAGTTATCTGTGACAACCCCTAATGACACAACAGTCGCATCAAAAGTTTATAATTCTTCTCCGATTGATGTTTGTGGGAAAATGCTTCCTGAAAATCTTGTGATACTTCCTATAGTAGAATTTGATGTGATTCTTGGCATTGGTTGTCTTTCTCTATATGGATCTCATATCAATTGCCAAATAAGGGAAGTCACATTTCAAATTCCAGATCAATCTATGATCGTCTATCGATGCAAGGATGAACATACCCTTCCATTAGAAATTTATTCCATCTTATGTGTCTTGATTCCACTAAATGAAGGTTATTTATCTCAAATGGTTTGTGAGAAACTCACAATGAATAATATACCCATTGTACGAGAGTTTGACAAAGTCTTTCCGAAGGAATTTCTGGGTCTTCCACCAAATCGTGAAGTTGAGTTTTCAATAGAAATCATACCAGGTGCTTTACCTATTTCAAAGACACCTTATAGAATGGCCCCAATTGAGTTGCAGGAATTGAAGAAGCAACTCCAAGAGAATCTTGATAAATGATTCATACGCCCTAGTGCGTCACCTCGGGGAGCACCTTTTCGGTTTATTAAGAAGAATGATGGATGAATGAGACTCTGCATTGATTATCGAGAACTTAACAAGATCACTATCAAGGGAAAATATCCTCTCCCACGCATTGATGACTTATTTGACGAACTACGCGGAGCTCAATACTTTTCCAAGACTGATCTTTATTTAGGGTATCATCAATTATGGGTCAAAAGGGAGGATATACCAAAGATGGCTTTCCGTACAAGGTATGGACACTATGAATTTATAGTGATTCCATTTGGTCTTACTAATGCCCCTGGTATCTTCATGGATCTGATGAATAGAGTCTTTAGAGACTATCTTGATCAGTTTGTGGTAGTCTTTATAGACGATATTCTTGTCTATTCAAATAGAAAGGAAGAACATGAATATCACTTGAGAATTGTATTGAAGACCCTAAGAAAGGAGAAGTTTTATGCCAAATTTACCAAGTGTAAATTTTGGATTAAAAAAATTGCATTTTTGGGTCACATAATCTCAAGAGAGGGGATATCAGTGGATCCAGCAAAAACAGAGGTTATCGAAAGATGGTCAAGACCAGCAATAGTAACCGAGATCCGAAGTTTTCTTGGTTTGGCTGGATATTATCGACGTTTTGTGGAAGATTTTTCACGATTATCTAATCCACACACCAAGTTGACTCGGAAATGAGTTAAGTTTGTTTGGACGGAGGAATGTGAAGAGAATTTCAAGGATTTGAAAAGAAGGTTATCTGGTGCACCTGTACTCACACTTCCTTATAGTGGAGAAAGGTTTGTGATCTACAGTGATGCATCCAAGAAGGGGCTGGGGTGTGTTCTTATGGAAAATGATATGGTGATAGATTATGCCTCACTATAGTTGAAAATCCATGAGCAAAATTACCCAACTCATGATTTGGAGTAGCTGCGGCAATCTTTGCATTAAAGATTTGGAAGAATTATCTTTATGGAGAAAAGTGTGATATTTATAATGATCATAAAAGTATATAGTATATTTTCACACAAAAGGAGATGAATATGCGCCAAAGAAGATGGTTGGAGCTGATTAAGGATTATGACTACTCAATTTATTACCACCCTGGGAAAGCAAACAAGGTGGTAGATGCATTAAGTCGACAAGAACATGATAGATTATCCATGATGAGGATAAAAAAAGATCCAATATTTATGGATTTACAAAGGATGGATCTTGGAATTATAATGGAAGGGGAAAAATCAAATCTTTCTCAATTGAATGTTCAACCATCTATACATGTGAAGATTAAAGAGGCATAGAAAGAAGATGTAGAGTTACAAAAGAAGGTGAGAAATGTTCCTGAATTCAACCTTGATTGCGATGGGATAATAAAGTTCAGGAATCAGGTGTGTGTTCCTCCCATCCCAGAATTAAAGAAGGAGCTACTGGATGAGGCTCATAGTTCTTCATTCTCTATTCATCGTGGAAGCATGAAGATGTATAGGTACATGAAAGAGTACTTCTGGTGGGATGACATGAAAAGAGATGTTGCTGAATATGTCTCTCGATGCTTGGTTTGTCAACAAGTTAAAGCTGAGAGACAGAAGTCTAAGGGGATGTTACAACCATTACCCATACCAGAATGGAAATGGGAAAACCTCACTATGGACTTTGTCACTGGACTTCCTCAAACATCCAAAGGAAATAATTCTATCTGGGTCATAGTTGATCGTCTTACAAATTCGCCACACTTCATCGCTATTAGAGAGGATTTCTCTCTGCATAAGATTTCCAAGATATATGTGAAGGAAGTGGTAAGATTGAATTGTGTACCACATTCTATTATATTTGATCAGGATCCGAGATTTACCTCGAAGTTTTGGCGAAGTCTTCATCATAATCTGGATACAGAGTTGAGTTTCAGCACTGCTTATCATCCTCAGACAGACGGTTAGTGTGAGTGGAAAATTCAAACTCTAGAAGATATGTTGAGAGCTTGCTCTATGGATTTCAAAGGTGGTTGGGATCAACACATACCTTTGGTGGAATTTTCGTATAATAATAGCTTTCACTCCAGTATTCAGATGGCTCCATATGAAGATATCTATGGAAAGAAATGAAGGACTCCAACTTGCTGGGATGATGTTGGGAACATAAAGTTATTAGAACCTGATCTTGTTGATGAGATGGAAAAAAATGTCAGATCTATTCAACAACACCTTAGAGTAGCCTAGAGTCGACAAAAAAGTTATGCCGACAACTGAATAAAAGACCTAGAGTTTTAAGTGGGTGATAAAGTGTTCTTACAAATATCTCCTTGGATGAGATTAATGAGATTTGTAAAGAAGGGAAAGCTGAGCCCTAGATATGTTGGTCCTTTCGAAATACTGGATCGTGTTGGGAAGGTAGCTTACCGATTGGCGCTTCCACCGAATCTCTCCCAATTTCATGATGTGTTCCATGTATCTCTCCTGAGAAAGTACATACCTGATCCTTCACATGTACTCAGCTCAGAAGTTGTACCACTGGAACAAGATCTTTCTTATGAAGAACAACCGATAGAGATTCTGGATCGTTGTGAAAAAGTCCTACAGAACATGACCACTCGCTTGGTGAAAGTTTTATGGAGGAACCACCAGTTAGAAAAAGCTACATGGGAGCTTGAGAATATGATTAGGGAAAGGTATCCTCATCTGTTTGTTACAAAGTGACGAATTTCGAGGGCGAAATTCATTTTAAGGGGGGTAGAATGTAACACCCGAGACTTTTATGAGAAAAATTTTGTTTTTATTTTATATAAATCATCAAAGGAATCTTTCACAACACACAACACTAGCTTGGATTTCTTTACATGCAACCACGACCTTCCTCGATAGCTTGCATCGTACGCAATACCGAGTTTCACTAAACAACGATATGCTATTAAAATATTATTAAAACTAGCCGTTATGAATAGTAATAACCTCTTTTTTAAATTTTGTAAATTTTATTTTTCAAAATGGACTTTATTTTTGGATTCGGAATATCGAAATTATCCTAGGGTGAAATTTTGGTATTTTTCTGAAAACTTTCAATTTTTGATGAATAGTGAAAACACTGGGTTACTATTTGAAAACTGACGTTTTATTTAAATAATTATTTATTTTATTTAAATTTATTTTAGGTCTAAATTGATACATAATACCTGTATAAGTTCAATGCAATTCATTGGGGTCATTTTATAATAATTTTTAATATAAAAAATTTTTATTGAACTTTTCACCGCCTTTTACCCACCTCATAGGAGACTTTCCAAATTCACATAAAACCTAATTTTACCGCTTCTGTGAGTGGAATTTCGAAAATCTGAGAGACACGGTTAATATCAAGGACTAAAATTTGGTTCAATGAGAAGAAAATAATTTTTGGTGAATAGTAATGTTTCACTTTTTTTACCACAGTTAAAAGTAAATAGAGTAATTAAGGTTAAAAATGATATTATTATTACCCTAACACATGTACTAATTCTATTGGTTAAGTGTAATTAGACCAAAAACAACCTTAGGAATAAAATATGACTATTTAGGCCCACATGGATTAGATTAGGACATTTATTATTAATTTATTTAAAGATGGGTTAAAATAGTTAAAATCAAAGTTTAATAACTAAAGCATTTTTAATATAGGGTTATACATAAGATAAATTCGACTATAAATATTAATTAGAAATATAAAAAAATTTCCTACATAATGGTA
The DNA here is from genome assembly GCA_963277665.1 of Viscum album. Classification (NCBI taxonomy): domain Eukaryota; kingdom Viridiplantae; phylum Streptophyta; class Magnoliopsida; order Santalales; family Viscaceae; genus Viscum; species Viscum album. The sequence goes on along the minus strand of OY728164.1, from coordinate 911,133,119 downwards.
TTTTATTTATAATTTTTATAAATTAAATAATTTAATTTATTTATGACACAATGATGATGCGGTAATTATCTTATTAACGCAATATTAACATAATTGATGTTATAAATACCCAAATAAATATAATTTGAGACTTTGAATGAATTAAAATAATTTTATGTGTTAATATGACATGTTATTATTGATTTAATTAAGTTTTTTCGAACTAATCATTCTGTTATGAATTTCACAAAAATCAATTACCAAATAGTGTCAAAATTTACATAAAATTGTTTTTAAAACAAATATTATATTATTAATTGTTATTTTATTCTTAAAAATCTAAGGATCGGCCAAATGACTTATATAAAGTTATATATATTAATAATAAACAAATTGGGGTTCTTTTGGCTTGTTATAGTAAGTTTATTAACCTTATAGTGTAAGAAAACAAGAAGACATGGTAAAAGATAAATTATATAACTTAAAGTTAAATCTAAATGATAGGGTTCAAAATTGATAGTTAAACTTGTCTAAATTCTATTGGATAAGAGGCTTTCGACCCATCGTCACCTTAGCTTCGAAATAAATCAATTTGGAGCTATTAAAAACCAAATATGACTTTAAAATAAACTAATATTTTTTGTTTTTCCGAAGGTGCCCCTCTCCTCCCTTATAAAAGGGAACCTCTTCCCTCTCTTCCTCACACCACTTTGAGCCTTCAAGCTCGGCCAACCCCTGCCAAATTATCTTCTCCACTTCCCTACAAACATCCTATAGGTCCTGGTCTTCTTCAAAGACCAATTTTAGTGCCCTAAGAGAAGGTCTCAAAGAGGCGCTTCAAAGAAGAGGTAATGTCCGTTACCAATTCTTTCAACATTATTTCTTATTCCACCTCTTATTCATTATTTGTTTCATTATGAAGTAATAACATCAGTATAACTAATATACTGGTATGTTATTATAAGTATGAAACAACCCTATTTCACCATCTATCTATCCTACGGAAAATGAAATCACCGCGCGTGCGTACATACGGAATACCGTCTCCATGTCGTGGTGTAATCTATTTTCCACCACCACCTTACTTGAATGGGTATAATGGTGTAAAGAATAACTATATATGATTACTATAAAGTGATATTGATTTTTAAATAGTATACATACACTCCAACACAATTCTATGATCATGGGAACGATATCATCGCTCGTGCGTACGTACGGAATACCGTCTCCACGATGTGATGTGACTCGTTCTACATGATCTCCATTGCATAATAATTATATAAATTAATTGAATGAATGAATATTATATATATTACACGAATAACATTCTGGAAATGAGGTATCTATAACCTAAAAAGAATAATACGAATTTATTCGACAAAAAAACGCATAAGAACAAAAAGCAATAAACACCCGAATAACAAATAACAATGAAATATTACTAATAAGAAGATAAGAATATGACCATATATGATATAATAAAAATAATTATGATTCTGGAACAATTAAATGAAATTATTTAAATCATTATACAAGAGGTTTGGATACTTACGAAGCAAATCGGACCTAAGGTAAGGGAAAATATCACAATCTCATTTTTATCCGAGATTGTTTATACTTTGGTATTTACTGGGGTGTATTTTATCATCCACATCCATGTTTCCTCAATATGTAATATTATTTCCATCCACCTACAATTGTTTAAATACAATTTTACCCTTCGGTGAGTTTTTAGTAAAAGATATGAAAGGAATCTTTTGTCATTTTTCGTACGAGGTACTTTTTGACTTTTCCGACAAAAGTACGAGAATAATGTTTTTTAACTAATACAGCATGAATGGATTTTTAAAACATTATTTCCAAAAATCTTACTTTAAATTTTTTCAAGTTTATTTTTAATCAACTTCTTTTAGTTTAAAATTGTACGACATGTTAAGAAAGGAAAATGTTTTTGAAGTAGAAAGGATATTTTCCTCAAGAATGGAGTTTAAGTGTTTTATCAAAATTATTTTCCATCTATGTTAATATAGGGTTCTGTTTCTATACATATTATTACATTTATTTGATTATTTTGTGATGTAATTATTTTTATTAATCCATTTATCTTATATGAATTGTTTTATGATGTCACGATGTTTAAGAATCCCATTTTTATTACGTAGATTATGCAATGATGAATGATTTATGATTTTTGTGGCACACATAAGAATGGTATCATTATGAGATGGGTGGGACCTATATCTCCCTCTAATGCCTTGGGTAAAGATTTATATCTCACGAGATAGACATGGCTGGAACGACAGGTTAAACCGGTTCAGTGAAACAGGACTGAAATGAGGAGTGAACTCGGTTCAGAAATGGACTTTGTCTGCTAAGATAGTCTTGGCTATGAGTCTTGACTACTAAGAAATGATTCTCTGTGATTATGTGTATATTCCACAAAGTTTCATGTTTTAAGTTATGATTGTTGGGATTAAATTTCACTACTATGATTTATCCCATGTTATGAAATTATGATCTCTTTTGCAGGTTAAGATTTTCAAAATGTTATGTTATTATAAATATGATGTGATTGATATTTCTTTTGTATACCCTTACTGAGCATTTGAGCTGACCCTTTTGTATGTTTTCTTTCCCCGGGTCAGGAAGAAGGTTATTAAGTAGGATATGCCAAAAGGGTCTCTAGATATGATGAAATAAATGGGAGACAATGTAGATGCTTTATGAACCAGTTGTTTATGTTTCCCAGTTTCTAAGAACACTATACCTATACGGTCCTTTCACGGTTTTGTTATCTGTTGTAATAAGTGTACTTTAATTTTAAAGTATTAACAATGTATGCAAAAAATGGTTCGTTATAGTTGGTATCAGAGGAAAGGTATAGTCAACCTTTGGAAACTAGGAAGTGAAAGCCTTAGTAAGAACCCTAAGGATAAGTCTAAGCATAGAACACAATCTTAGTGTTTTAGAAATGGCCGTGAACAACCTATGATAAGACCTTAAGTGTAAAATTTTATTCTTTATTATGTGTTTTTCCTATTATAATTAGTGTTTCTCACACTATTCTTCTTGGTTTTAGTCAATGGCAGGAACCCGAAGGGACCGTGTTAATGCGGAATGTGATGAGAAATGTAATGATTGTCCCCCTGAGCAACCAAACGTTATGGGAGATGGAATGAAAAATCTTGTAGCCATTCTCACACAACTTTCTCAAGCTATGAATCATGCAGGACTTCCAAACGAGCAATGGAAGGAGAAACATTCTGTTGAATCCTTCATGAGGCAGTGTCCACCTTCATTCAGCGGGTCTTCTGATCCATTAGTGGCAGAACAATGGATCAGTACCACTGAAAAGATATTTTCAGTTCTTCAATGTTCTGAACATGATAAAGTCATCTTAGCAGTTTATCGTTTGGAAGGTGATGCTGATCAATGGTGGAATCGTATTAAGAATATGAGGCAAAGGGATGAAATTGAGTCCATGGAATAGGACGAGTTCAAGAACTTATTTTTCAATAAGTACTTCCCTCATATTCTCCAAAAAAAATGGAGAAGGAGTTTCTTGAAATAAAGGAAAAGGATGATGAATCTGTTGGTACCTACGAAGAAAATTTTACAAGACTTGCAAGGTATGCTTCTGGTATTATTATCCAACCTGAGAGTAAGATCGATCGATTCTTTAGTGACTTAAAACCAAGTCTTCAAAGGGCATTAGCCATAAGGGACTTCAATAGCTATGAGGAAATTGTTCGATGTGATCTCAAAGTTGAGATGGAGATTGGAGTAACCCATCAGTCATATGGGTTTGATAAGAAGAGGAAAATAGAATTCAAAGGAAAATCTAAAGAGTACACTGAAAAGAAGATGAGTTTTCCCTTATGCTCAAAGTGTGGAAAGAAACATGGAGGAAATTGTCTTAAGGGGACAAACAAATGTTATAAGTGTGGAAAAGAAGTTCATCGGGCAATTGAATGTTGAAATAATGGGAAGAAGATGTCTAATGATGCAAACAAAGGAAGGGAGACACAGAATGAACCTACTACACTTCAATGTTTCAAGTGCAAGGAGATGGGGCAATAGGCCAATCAATGCCCAAATCCAAGGGTTGATGATGATGATCAATGTAAACAAAATCTTAAGGCCAAAGACAAAGGAAAGTCACATGCAATTACTATCAGCGATGTAGAGTACGACAACGAAGTGGTGAAAGGTACACTTACCATCCACTCTAAAGTAGGAAATGTTTTATTTGATTCTGGATCGACCCACTCTTTTATTTCTGAATAATTTTCTAAGGGTATCACCGTATTACCTCAACAATTAGATGTTGAGTTAGCTGTGACAACCCCTAATGGCACAACAGTCGCATAAAAAGTTTATAATTCTTCTCCGATTGAAGTTTGTGGGAAAATGCTTCTTGCATATCTTGTTATCCTTCCTATAGTGGAATTTGATGTGATTCTTGGCATGGATTAGCTTTCTCTATATAGAGCTCATATCAATTTCCAAAGAAGGGAAGTCACATTTCATATTCCAGATCAATCTATGATCGTCTATCGATGCAAGGATAAACATAACCTTCCAGGGGAAATTTATTCCATCTTATGGGTCTTGATTACACTAAATGAAGGTTATTAATCTCAAATGGTTGGTGAGCAACTCATGATTAAGAATATTCCCATTGTACGGGAGTTTGATAATGTCTTTCTAGAGGGATTGTCGGGTCTTCCACCAAATCGTGAAGTTGAGTTTTCAATAGAACTCGTACCGGGTGCTTTGCCTATTTCAAAGACACCTTAGAGAATGGCCCCAATTGAGTTGCAGGAATTGAAGAATCAACTCCAAGAGAATCTTGATAAAGGATTCATACGCCCTAGTGCATCACCTTGGGGAGCAGCTGTTCTGTTTGTTATGAAGAAAGTTGGATCAATGAGACTCTGCATTGATTATCGAGAACTTAACAAGATCACTATCAAGAAAAAAATATCCTCTCCCATGCATTGATGACTTATTTGACCAACCACGCAGAGCTCAATACTTTTCCAAGATTGATCTTCATTCAGGGTATCATCAATTAAGGGTCAAAAGGGAGGATATACCAAAGACAGCTTTCCGTACAAGGTATGGACACTATGAATTTATAGTGATTCCATTTGGTCTTTCTAATTCCCCTACTATCTTCACGGATCTGATGAATAGAGTCTTTAGAGATTATCTTGATCAGTTTGTGGTAGTCATTATAGACGATATTTTTTTCTATTCAAAGAGAAAGGAAGAACATGAAGATCACTTGAGAATTGTATTGAAGACCCTAAGAAAGGAGAAGCTTTTTGCCAAATTTACCAAGTGTGAATTTTGGCTTCAAAAAGTTGCATTTTTGGGTCACATAATCACAAAAGAGGGGATATCTGTTGATCCAGCAAAAACAGAGGTTATCAAAAGATGGTCGAGACCAACAACAGTAACCAAGATCTGAAGTTTTCTTGGTTTGGATGTATATTATCGACGTTTTGTGAAAGATTTTTCACGATTATATAATCCACTCACCATGTTGACTCGGAAAGGAGTTAAGTTTGTTAGGATGGAGGAATGTGAAGAGAATTTCAAGGAGTTGAAAAGAAGGTTATCCAGTGCACCTGTACTAACACTTCCTTGTAGTGGAGAAAGGTTTGTGATCTACAGTGATGCATCCAATAAGGGTATGGGGTGTGTTCTTATGCAAAATGATATGGTGATAGATTATACCTCACGACAGATGAAAATCCATGAGCAAAATTACCCAACTCATGATTTGGAGTTAGCTGTGGTAATCTTTGCATTAAAGATTTGGAGGCATTATCTTTATGGAAAAAATTGTGATATTTATACTGATTATAAAAGTTTAAAGTGTGTTTTCACACAAAAGGAGCTGAATATGTGCCAAAGAAGATGGTTGGAGCTGATTAAGGATTACGACTAATCAATTCATTACCACACTGGGAAATCAAACAAGGTGGAAGATGCATTAAGTCGACAAGACCATGATAGCTTATCCATGATGAGGATCACAAAAGATCGAATTTTTATGGATTTACAAAGGATGGATCTTGGAATTATATTGGATGGGGAAAAATCGTATCTTTCTCAATTTAATGTTCAACCATCTATACATGTGAAGATTAAAGAGGCACAGAAGGAAAATGTAGAGTTACAAAAGAAGGTGAGAAATATTCCTGAATTCAACCTTGATTGTAATGGGATAACAAAGTTCAGGAATCGGGATTGTGTTCCTCCCATCCAAGAATTAAAGAAGGTGCTGCTGGATGAGGCTCATAGTTTTTCATTCTCTATTCATCCTAGAAGCACGAAGATTTATAGAGACCTGAAAGTGTACTTCTGGAGGGATGGCATGAAAAAAGATGTTGCTGAATATGTCTCTCGATGCTTGGTTTGTCAGCAAGTTAAAGCTGAGAGACAGAAGTCTAAGGGGATTTTACATCCATTACCCATACCAGAATGGAAATGGGAAAACATAACTATCGACTTTGTCCCTAGACTTCCTAAAATATCCAAAGGCAATAATGCTATCTGGGTCATAGATGATCGTCTTACAAAGTCGGCACACTTCATCGCTATTAGAGATGATTTCTCTCAAGATCATCTTGCTAGGATATATGTGAAGGAAGTGGTAAAATTACATGGAGTACCACTTTCTTTTATATCTGATCGAGATCCGAGATTTACCTCAAAGTTCTGCCGAAGTATTCAACATACTCTGAATATAGAGTTGAGTTTCAGCACTACTTATCATCCTCAGACAGACGGTCAGTCTGAGAGGATAATTCAAACTCTTGAAGATATGTTGAGAGCTTGCTCTATGGATTTCAAAGGTGGTTGGGATCAACACCTACCTTTCGTGGAATTTTTTTATAATAATAGCTTTCACTCCAGTATTCAGATGGCTCCATATGAAGCTCTCTATGGAAAGAAATGTAGGACTCCTACTTGCTGGGATGATGTTTGGGAAAGAAAGCTATTAGGACCTGATCTTGTTGATGCGATGGCAGAAAATGTCAGATCTATTCAACAACACATTAGAGCAGCTCAGAGTCGACAAAAAAGTTATGCTGACAACTGAAGAAAAGACCTAGAGTTTGAAATGGGTGATAAAGTGTTCTTACAAATATCTCCTTGGATGAGAGTAATGAGATTTGGAAAGAAGGGAAAGCTGAGCCCTAGATATATCGGTCCTTTCGAAATACTGGATCATGTTGGGAAGGTAGGTTACCGATTGGAACTTCCACCAAATCTCTCCCAAGTTCACGATGTGTTACTTGTATCTCTCCTGAGAAAGTACATACTTGATCCTTCACATGTACTCAGCTCAGAAGTTGTACCGCTGGAACAAGATCATTCTTATGAAGAACAGCCGATAGAGATTCTGGATCATAGTGAAAAAGTCCTATGGAACAAGACCACTAGCTTGGTGAAAGTTTTATAGAGGAACCACTAGTTAGAAGAAGCTACATGGGAGCTTGAGGATATGATGAGGGAAAGGTATCCTCATCTATTTGTTACAAAGTGACGAATTTCGAGGGCAAAATTCATTTTTAGGGGGGGTAAAATGTAACACCCGAGACTTTTATGAGAAATATTTTGTTTTTATGTTATATAAATCATCAAAGGAATATTTCACTACACACAACACTATCTTGGCTTGCTTTACACGAAACCGCGGCCTTCCTTGGTAGCTTGCGTCGTACGCAATACCGAGTTTCACTAAACAACGATATGCTATTAAAATATTATTAAAACTAGCCGTTATGAGTAGTAATAACCACTTTTTGAAATTTTGTAAATTTTATTTTTCAAAATGGACTTCATTTTTGGATTCGGAATATCGAAATTATCCTAGGGTGAAATTTTGGTATTTTTCTGAAAACTTTCAATTTTTGATGAATAGTGAAAACACTAGGTTACTATATAAAAACCAACTTTTTATTTAAAAAATTATTTATTTTATTTAAATATTTTTTAGGTTAAAATTGATACATAATACCTGTATAAGTTTAATGTAATTCATTGGAGTCATTTTATAATAATTTTAGATATATAAAAATTTTATTGAACTTTTCACCGTCTTTTACCCACCTCCTAGGAGAATTTCCAAATTCACATTAAACCTAATTCTACCGCTTATGTGAGTGGAATTTCGAAAATCTGAGAGACACAGTTAATATCAAGGTCTAAAATGTGGTTCAATGAGATGAAAATAATTTTTGGTGAATAGTAACTTTTTACTTTTTTTCCACGGTTAAAAGTAAATAGGGTAATTAAGGGTAAAAATGATATTATTATTACCCTAACACATGTACTAATTCTATTGGATAAGTGTAATTCGACCAAAAACAACCTTAGGAATAAAATATGACCATTTAGGCCCACAGGGATTAGATTAGGACATTTATTATTAATTTATTTAAAGAAGTGTTCAAATAGTTAAAATCAAAGTTTAATAACTAATGAATTTTTAATATAGGGTTATACATAAGATATATTCGACTATAAATATTAATTAGAAAGATAAATAGTTCAAATCAAAGTTTAATAACTAATGAAATTTTGGTATTTTTCTGAAAACTTTCAATTTTTGATGAATAGTGAAAACACTGGGTTACTATTTAAAAACTATCTTTTTATTTAAATAATTATTTATTTTATTTAAAATTATTTTAGGTCAAAATTGATACATAATACCTGTATAAGTTCAATTCAATTCATTGGAGTCATTTTATAATAATTTTAGATATATAAAAGTTTTATTTAACTTTTCACCGTCTTTTACCCACCTCCTAGGAGAATTTCCAAATTCACATTAAACCTAATTTTACCACTTCTGTGAGTGAGATTTCGAAAATCCGAGAGACACGGTTAGTATCAAGGACTAAAATGTGGTTCAATGATATGAAAATAATTTTTGGTGAACAATAACTTTTTACTTTTTTTTACCACGGTTAAAAGTAAATAGGGTAATTAAGGGTACAAATGATATTATTATTACCCTAACACTTGTCTTAATTCTATTGGTTAAGTGTAATTCGACCAAAAAAAACCTTAGGAATAAAATATGTCCATTTAGGCCCTCATGGATTAGATTAGGACATTTATTATTAATTTATTTAAAGAATGGTTAAAATAGTTAAAATCATAGTTTAATAACTAATGAATTTTTAATATAGGGTTATAAATAAGATAAATTAGACTATAAAAATTCATTAGAAAGATAAAAAAACATTCCTACATAATGGTATTTTATTTATAATTTTTATACATTAAATAATTTAATTTATTTATGAAACAATGATGATGCAGTAATTATCTTATTAATGCAATATTAACATAATTGAAGTTATAAATACCCAAATAAATGTAATTTGAGACATTTTATAAATTAAAATTATTTTATGTGTTAATATGACATTTTATTATTGATTTAATTAAATTTTTTCGAACTAATATTTCAGTTATGATTTTCAAAAAAATCAATTACCAAATAGTGTCAAAATTGACGTAAAATTGTTTTTAAAACAAATATTATATTATTAATTTTTATTTTATTCCTAAAAATCTATGGTTCGGAAAAATGACTTAGATAAAGTTATATATATTAATAATAAACATATTGGGGTTCGTTTGGATTGTTATAGTATGTTTATTAACATTATAGTTTAAGAAAACAAGAAGACACGGTAAAAGTTAGATTATCTAACTTAAAGTTAAATCTAAATGATAGGGTTCAAACTTGATAGATAAACTTGTCTAAACTCTATTGGATAAGAGGAGTTCGACCCATCTCCACCTTAGCCTCAAAATAAATCAATTTGGAGCTATTAAAAACCAAATATGACTTTAAAATAAAATAATATTTTTTGTTTTTCCAAAGGTGCCCCTCTCCCCCTTATAAAAGGGCACCTCCTCCCTCTCTTCCTCACACCACTTTGAGCCTTCAAGCTCAGCCAACCCCTGACACATTATCTTCTAAACTTCCCTATAAACATCCTATAGGTCCTGGCCTTCTTCAAATACCAATTTTAGTGCCCTAAGAGGAGGTCTTAAAGAGACGCTTCAAAGAAGAGGTAATGTCCGTTACCGATTCTTTCAACTTTATTTCATCTTCCAATTCTTCTTCCTTAGTTGTTTCATTATTAACTAATATCATCAGTATCAATAATATAATTTTATGTTATTATAAGTATTAAATAACCCTATCTCACCATCTATCCATCCTACAGAAAATGAAATCACCGCGCCTATGTACATACGGAATACCGTCTCTACGCCTTGGTGTAATCTATTTTCCACCACCACCTTACTTGGATGGGAATAATGGTGTAAATAATAACTATATATGATTATTGTAAAGTGATATTGATTTTTAAATAGTATACATACACTCCAATACAATTCCATGATCATGGGAATGATATCATCGCTCGTGCGTACGTACGGAATACCATCTCCACGATGTGATGTGACTCGTTCTACATGATCTTAATTGCATAATAATTATATAAATGAACAGAATGAATGAATATGATATATATTACACTAATACCATTCTGGAAATGAGGTATCTATAACCTAAAAATAATAATACGAATTTATTCGACAAAACACCCATAAGAACAAAAATCAATAAACACCCGAATAACATGTAACAATGAAATATTACTAATAATAAGCTAAGAATATGACCAAATATGATATCATAAAAATAAGTATGATTTCGGAATAAATCAATGACATTATTTAAATCATTATGCAGTAGGTTCGAACACTTACGAAGCTAATCGGACCTAAGGTAAGGGAAAATATCACAATCTCATTTTTATCCGAGATTGTTTATACATTGGTATTTACTAGGGTGTATTTTATCATCCAAATCCATGTTTCCTCAATATGTAATATTATTTCCATCCACCTACAATTTTCTAAATCCAATTTTACCCTTCGGTGAGTTTTTAGTAATAGATATGAAAAGAATATTTTGTCGTTTTTCGTATGAGGTACTTATTGACTTTTCCAACAAAAGTACGAGAATAATGTTTTTTAAGTTATACGGCATGAATGGATTTTTAAAACATTATTTCCACGAAGCTTCCTTTACAAGTTTTCATGTTTAATTTTAATCAACTTCTTTTAGTTTAAAATTGTATGACATGTTAAGAAAGGAAAATGTTTTTGAAGTAGAAAGGATATTTTTCTCAAGAATGGAGTTCAAGTGGTTTATCAAAATTATTTTCCATATAAGATAATATAGGGTTATGTTTCTACCCCTATTATTACATTTATTTGATTATGTTGTGATGGAATTATTTTTATGAATTCATTTATCTTGTATGAATTGATTTATGATGTCACGATGTTTATGAATCCCATTTTTATTACATGGATTATGCAATGATGTATGATGTATGATTTTTGTGGCACACATAAGAATGGTATCATTATGAGATGGGTGGGACCTATATCTCCCACCAATGCATTGGGTAATGATTTTTATCTCATGAGATAGACATGGATGGAATGACAGGTCAAACCAGTTCAGTGAAACAGGACTGAAACGAGGAGTGAACTCGGTTTAGAAATGGACTTTGTCCGCTAAGATAGTCTTGGCTATGAGTCTTGACTACTAAGAAATGAATCTATGTGATTCTGTGTGTATGCCACAAAGTTTCATGTTTTTTGTTATGATTATTGGGATTACATTTCACTACTACGATTCATCCCATGTTATGAAATTATGATCTCTTTTGCAGGTTAAGATTTCCAAAATGTTATGTTCTTATGAATATGATGTGATTGATATTTCTTTTTTATACCCTTACTGAGCATTTGAGCTCACCCTTTTGTATGTTTTCTTACCCCAGGTTAGGAAGAATGTTATTAAGTAGGATATGCCAAATGGGACTCTAGATATGATGAAATAAATGGGAGACAATGTAGATACTTTATGAACTAGTTGTTTATGTTTCCCAGTTTCTAATGAAACTATACCTATATGGTCCTTTCATGGTTTTGTAATATGTTGTAATAAGTATAATTCAGTTTTGAAGTATTAACAATGTATGCAAAGTATGAGTCGTTATAGTTGGTATCAGAGGAAAGGTATAGTCAACCTTTGGAAACTAGGAATTGAAAGCCTTAGTAAGAACCCTAAGGATAAGTATAAGCATAGAACACAATAATAGTGTTTTAGAAATGGCCATGAAAAACCTATGATTAGACCTTAAGTGTAAAATTTTATTCTTGATTATGTGTTTTTCCTATTATAATTAGTGTTGCTCACACTATTCTTCTTTGTTTTAGTCAATGGCTAGAACCCGAAGGAACCGTGTTAATGCGGAATGTGATGGGCAATGCAATGATTGTCCCCCTGAGCAACCAAACATTATGGGAGTTGGAATGAAAGATCTTATTGCCATGATCACACAACTTTATCAAGGTATGAATCTTGCAGGACTTCCAAACGAGCAAAGGAATGAGCAACATTCTGTTGAATCCTTCATGAGGCAGCATCCACCTTCATTCAGCGGGTCTTTTGATCCATTAGTGTCTGAACAATGGATCAGTACCACTAAAAAGATATTTTCAGTACTTCAATGTTCTGAACATGATAAAGTCATCTTAGCAGTTTATTGTTTGGAAGGTGATGCTGATCAATGGTGGAATCTTATTAAGAATACGAGGCAAAGGGATGAAATTGAGTTCATGGAATGGGACGAGTTCAAGAACTTATTTTTCAATAAGTACTTCCCTCTTATTCTCCGAACAAAGATGGAGAAGGAGTTTCTTGAACTAAAGCAAAAGGATGATGAATCTGTTGGTACCTACGAAGAAAATTTTACAAGACTTGAAAGGTACGCTTCTGGTATTATCATCCAACCTGAGAGTAAGATCGATCGATTCTTTAGTGGCTTAAAACCAAGTCTTCGAAGGGCTTTAGCCATAAGGGACTTCAATAGCTACGAGGAAATCGTTCAACGTGCTCTCAATGTTGAGATGGAGATTGGAGTAACCAATTAGTCATATGGTTTTGATAAGAAGAGGAAAATGGAATTCAAAGGAAAATCTAAAGAGCACACTGAAAAGAAGATGAGTTTTCCCTTATGCTCAAAGTGTGGAAAGAAACATGGAGGAAATTGTCTTAAGGGGGCAAGCAAATGTTATAAGTGTGGAAAAGAAGGTCATCGGGCAATTGAATGTCGAAATAATGGGAAGAAGATGTCCAATGATACAAATGAAGGAAGGGATACATAGAATGAACCTACTACACTTCAATGTTTCAAGTGCAAGGAGATGGGGCATTATGCCAATCAATGCCCAAATCCAAGGGTTGATGATGATGATCGACATCAACAAACTATTAAGGCCAAAGACAACAGAAAGTCACATGCAATTACTCTCGGCGATGTAGAGTACGGCAACAATGTGGTGAAAGGTACACTTACCATCCACTCTAAAGTAGAAAATGTTTTATTTGATTTTGGATAGACCCACTCTTTTATTTCTGAAGAATTTTCTAAGGGTATCACCGTATTACCTCATCAATTAGATGTTGAGTTAGCTGTGACAACCCCTAATGGCACAACAGTCGCATAAAAAGTTTACAATTCTTCTCCGATTGATGTTTGTGAGAAAATGCTTCCTACAAATATTGTGATCCTTCCTATAGTGTAATTTTATGTGATTCTTGGCATGTATTGGATTTCTCTATATGGAGCTCATATCAATTGACAAATAAGGGATGTCACATTTCATATTCCAGATCAATCTATGATCGTCTATCAATGCAAGGATGAACATAACATTCCAGTGGAAATTTATTCCATCTTATGGGTCGTGATTCCACTAAATGAAGGTTATTTATCTCAATTTGTTGGTAAGAAACTCATGATAAAGAATATGCCCATTTTACGGGAGTTTGACGATGTCTTTCTAGAGGAATAGCTGGGTCTTCCACTAAATCGTGAAGTTGATTTTTCAATAAAACTCTTACCGGGTGCTTTGCCTATTTCAAAGACACCTTATCGAATGTCCCCAATTGAGTTGTAGGAATTGAAGAAGCAACTCTAAGAGAATCTTGATAAAGGATTCATATGCCCTAGTGCTTCACCTTAGGGAGCACCTGTTCTGTTTGTTAAGAAGAAAGATGGATCAATGAGACTCTGCATTGATTATCGAGAACTTAACAAGATCACTATCAAGAACAAATATACTCTACCACGCATTGATGACTTATTTGACCAACTATGCAGAGCTCAATAATTTTCCAAGATTGATCTTCATTCACGGTATCATTAATTGAACGTCAAAAGGGAGGATATACCAAAGACGGCTTTCCATACAATGTATGGACACTATTAATTTATAGTGATGCCATTCGGTCTTACTAATGCCCCTGCTATCTTCATGGATCTGATGAATATAGTCTTTAGAGACTATCTTGATCAGTTTGTGGTAGTCTTTATAGAAGATATTCATGTCTATTAAAAGAGAAAGGAAGAACATGAAGATCACTTGAGAATTGTATTAAAGACCCTAATAAAGGAGAAGCTTTATGCCAAATTTACCAAGTGTGAATTTTGGCTTCAAAAAGTTGCATTTTTGGGTCACATATTCTCAAAAGAGGGGATATCTGTGGATCCAGCAAAAAAGAGGTTATCGAAAGATGGTCGAGACCAACAACAATAACCGAGATCTGAAGTTTTCTTGGTTTGGATGGATATTATTGACGTTTTGTGAAAGATTGTTCACGATTATCTAATCCACTCACCAAGTTGACTCGGAAAGGAGTTAATTTTGTTTGGATGGAGGAATGTGATGAGAATTTCAAGGAGTTGAAAAGAAGGTTATCCAGTGCACCTGTACTCACACTTCCTTATAGTGGAGAAAAGTTTGTGATCTACAGTGATTTATCCAAAAAGCGGCTGGGGTCTGTTCTTATGAAAAATGATATAGTGATAGCTTATGCCTCACGACAGTTGAAAATCCAGGAGAAAAATTACCCAACTCATGATTTGGAGTTAGCTGCGGTAATCTTTGCATTAAAGATTTGGAGGAATTATCTTTATGGAGAAAAGTGTCATATTTATACAGATCATAAAAGTTTAAAGTATATTTTCACACAAAAGGAGCTGAATATGCGCCAAATTAGATGGTTGGTGCCGATTAAGGATTACGACTACTCAATTCATTACCACCATGGGAAAGAAAACAAGGTGGCAGATGCATTAAGTCGACAAGACCATGCTATCATATCCATTATGAGGATCACAAAAGATCCAATATTTATGTATTTACAAAGGATGGATCTTGGAATTATAATGGAAGGGGAAAAATATTATCTTTCTCAATTGAATGTTCAACCATCTATACATGTGGCGATTAAAGAGGCACAGAAAGAAGATTTAGAGTTACAAAAGAAGGTGATAAATCTTCCTGAATTCAACCTTGATTGTGATGGGATAATAAAGTTTAGGAATCAGGTTTGTGTTCCTCCCATCCCAGAATTAATGAAGGAGCTTCTGGATGAGGCTCATAGTTCTTCATTCTCTATTCATCCTGGAATCAAGAAGATGTATAGGGACCTGAAAGAGTACTTCTGGTGGGATGGCATGAAAAGAGATGTTGCTGAATATGTCTCTCGATGCTTGGTTTGTCAGCAAGTTAAAGCTGAGAGACAGCTGTCTAAGGGGATGTTACAACCATTACCCATACCAGAATGGAAATGGGAAAACATCACTATGGACTTTTTCACTGGACTTCCTAAAACATCCAAAGGCAATAATGCTATCTGGGTCATCGTTGATCGTCTTACAAAGTCGGCACACTTCATCTCTATTAGAGAGGATTTCTCTTTGGATCATCTTTCCAAGATATATGTGAAGGAAGTGGTAAGATTGCATGGAGTACCACTTTCTATTATATCTGAATGGGATCCGAGATTTACCTCGAAGTTCTGGAGAAGTCTTCAATATACTCTGGATACAGAGTTGAGTTTCAGCACTGCTTATCATCCTTAGATAGACGGTCAGTCTGAGAGGACAATTCAAACTTTAGAAGATATGTTGAGAGCTTTCTCTATGGATTTCAAAGGTGGTTGGGATCAACACCTAGCTTTGGTGGAATTTACTTATAATAATAGATTTCACTCTAGTATTAAGATGGCTCCATATGAAGCTCTCTATGGAAAGAAATGTAGGACTCCAACTTGCTGGGATGATGTTGGGGAAAGAAAGCTATTAGGACACGATCTTGTTGATGAGATGGCAGAAAAGGTCAGATCTATTCATCAACACATTAGAGCAGCTCAGAGTCAACAAAAAAGTTATGCCGACAACCAATGGAAAGACCTAGAGTTTGAAGTGGGTGATAAAGTGTTCTTACAAATATCTCCTTGGAAGAGAGTAATTAGATTTGGAAAGAAGGGAAAGCTGAGCCCTATATATATCGGTCCTTTCGAAATACTAGATCGTGTCGGGAAGGTAGCTTGCGGATTGGTGCTTCGACCAAATCTCTCCCAAGTTCACGATGTGTTCCATGTATCTCTCCTGAGAAAATACATACCTGATCCTTCACATGTACTCATCTCAGTAGTTGTACTGCTGGAACAAGATATTTCTTATGAAGAACAACCGTTAGAGATTCTGGAGCGTAGCGAAAAAGTCCAACGGAACAAGAACACTCGCTTGGTGAAAGTTTTATGGAGTAACCACCAGTTAGAAGAAGCTACATGGGAGCTTGAGGATATGATGAGGGAATGGTATCCTCATCTGTTTGTTACAAAGTGACGAATTTCGAGGGCAGAATTCATTTTAAGGGGGCTAGAATGTAACACCCGAGACTTTTATGAGAAATATTTTGATTTTATGTTATATAAATCATCAAAGTAATCTTTCACTACCCACAACACTAGCTTGGGTTTCTTTACACGCAACCACAGCCTTCCTCGATAGCTTGCGTCGTACACAATACCGAGTTTCACTAAACAATTATATGCTATTAAAATATTATTAAAACTAGCCCTTATGAATAGTAATAACCACATTTTGAAATTTTTTAAATTTTATTTTTTAAAATGGACTTCATTTTTGGATTCGTAATATCGAAATTATCCTAGGGTGAAATTTTGGTATTTTTCTGAAAACTTTCAATTTTTGATGAATAGTGAAAACACTGGGTTACTATATAAAAACCAACTTTTTATTTTAAAAATTATTTATTTTATTTAAATATTTTTTAGGTTAAAATTGATACATAATACCTGTATAAGTTCAATGTAATTCATTGGAGTCATTTTATAATAATTTTAGATATATAAAAATTTTATTGAACTTTTCACCGTCTTTTACCCACCTCCTAGGAGAATTTCCAAATTCACATAAAACCTAATTCTACCGCTTATGTGAGTGGAATTTCGAAAATCTGAGAGACACGGTTAATATCAAGGACTAAAATGTGGTTCAATGAGATGAAAATAATTTTTGGTGAATAGTAACTTTTTACTTTTTTTCCACGGTTAAAAGTAAATAGGGTAATTAAGGGTAAAAATGATATTATTATTACCCTAACACATGTAAAAATTCTATTGGATAAGTGTAATTCGACCAAAAACAACCTTAGGAATAAAATATGACCATTTAGGGACACATGGATTAGATTAGGACATTTATTATTAATTTATTTAAAGAAGTGTTCAAATAGTTAAAATCAAAGTTTAATAACTAATGAATTTTTAATATAGGGTTATACATAAGATAAATTCGACTATAAATATTAATTAGAAAGATAAATATATATCTTACATAATTGTATTTTATTTATAATTTTTAGACATTATATAATTTAATTTATTAATGACACAATGATGATGCAGTAATTATATTATTAATGAAATATTAACATAATTGATGTTATAAATACCCAAATAAATGTAATTTGAGACTTTTTATGAATTAAACTAATTTTATATGTTAATATGACATGTTATTATTGATTTAATTAACTTTTTTCGAACTAATAATTCTGTTATTATTTTCACAAAAATCAATTACCAAATAGTGTCAAAATTGACATAAAATTATTTTTTAAAAAAATATTATATTATTAATTGTTATTTTATTCCTAAAAATCTATGGTTCAAAACAATGACATAGATAAGGTTATAGATATTAATAATAAACAACTTGGGCTTCGTTTGGCTTGTTATAGTATGTTTATTAACCTTATAATGTAAGAAAACAAGAAGACACGGTAAAAGATAAATTATCTAACTTAAAGTTAAATCTAAATGATAGGGTTAAAATTGATACCTAAACTTGTATAAATTATTTTGGATGAGAGGATTTCATCCCATAGTCACCCTATATTAGAAATAAATCAATTTTGAGCTAATAAAAACTGAATATGACTTTATAATAAAAAGAATTTAGTTTTTCCAAAGGTGCCCCTCTCCTCCCTTAAAAAAGGGCACCTCCTCCCCCTCTTCCTCACACCACTTTGAGCCTACAAGCTCGGCCAAACCCTGCCAAATTATCTTCTCCAATTCCCTAGAAACATTATAGAGGTCCTGGTGTTCTTCAAAGACCAATTGTAGTGCCCTAAGAGGAGGTCTCAAAGAGGCGCTTCAAAGAAGAGGTAATACCCGTTACCGATTCTTTCATCTTTATTTCTCCTTCCACTTATTCTTGTTTAGTTGTTTCATTATGAAGTAATAAAATAACTATTTCTCATATACTGTTATGTTATTATAAGTATGAAACAACCCTATTTTACCATCTATCCATCCTACGGAAATTGAAATCACCGCGCGTGCGTACGTACGGAATACCGTCTCCATGCCGTGGTGTAATCTATTTTCCACCACCACCTTACATGGATGGGTATAATGGTGTAAATAATAACTATATATGATTATTGTAAATTGATATTGATTTTTAAATAGTATACATACACTCCAATACAATTCGATGATCATGGGAACGATATCATCGCTCGTGCGTACGTACGGAATACCGTCTCCACGATGTGATGCAACTCGTTACACATGATCTTCATTGTATAATAATTATATAAATGAATTGAATGAATGAATATAATATATATTACACTAATACCATTCTGGAAATGAGGTATTTATAACCTTAAAAGAAGAATAAGATTTTATTTGACAAAACACGCATATGAACAAAAAGCAAAAAACACCCGAATAACAAGTAACAATGAAATATTACTAATAGGAAGCTAATAATATGACCATATATGATATCATAAAAATAAGTATGATTCTGTAATAAGTCAATGACAATATTTAAATCATTATACAAGAGGTTCGGACACTTACGAAGCAAATCGGACCTAAGGTAAGGGAAAATATAACAATCTCATTTTTATCCGAGATTGTTTATACTTTGGTATTTACTGGGGTGTATTTTATCATCCACATCCATGTTTCATCAATATGTAATATTATTTCCATCCACCTACAATTGTTTAAATCCAATTTTACCCTTCGGTGAGTTTTTAGTATATGATATGAAATGAATCTTTTGTCGTTTTTCGTACGAGGTACTTTTTGAATTTTCCGACAAAAGTACAAGAAGAATGATTTTTTAACTTATACAGCATGAAAGGATTTTTAAAACATTATTTCCAAAAATCTTCCCTTACGAGTTTTCATGTTTATTTTTAATCAACTTATTTTAGTTTAAAATTTTATGACATGTTAAGAAAGGAAAATGTTTTTGAAGTAGAAAGGATATTTTCCTCAAGAATAGAGTTCAAGTGTTTTATGAAAATTATCTTCCATCTAAGATAATATAGGGTTCTATTTCTCTCCCTATTATTACATTTATTTGATTATGTTGTGATGGAATTATTTTTATGAATTCATTTATCTTATATGAATTGTTTTATGATGTCACGATGTTTAAGTTTCCCATTTTTATAACATGGATTATGCAATGTTGTATGATTTATGTTTTTTGTGGCACACATAAGAATGGTATCATTATGAGATGGGTGGGACCTATATCTCCCTCCAATGCATTGGGTAAATATTTATATCAAATGAGATAGACATGGCTGGAACGGCAGGTTAAACCGGTTCTGTGAAACAGGACTAAAACGAGGAGTGAACTCGGTTCAGAAATGGACTTTGTCCGCTAAGATAGTCTGGGCTATGAGTCTTGACTACTAAGAAATGATTATCTGTGATTATGTGTGTATTCTACAAAGTTTCATGTTTTATGTTATGATTATTGGGATTACATTTCACTACTATGATTTATCCCATGTTATGAAATTATGATCTCTTTTGCAGGTTAAGATTTCCAAAATGTTATATTCTTATGAATATGATGTGATTGATATTTCTTTTTTATACCCTTACTGAGCATTTGAGCTCACCCTTTTGTATGTTTTCTTTCCCCAGGTCGGGAAGAAGGTTATTAAGTAGGATATGCCAAAATGGACTCTAGATATGATGAAATAAATGGGAGACAATAAAGATGCTTTATGAACCAGTTGTTTATGTTTCCCAGTTTCTAGAGACACTATACCTATACGATCCTTTCATGGTATTGTTATATGTTGTAATAAGTGTACTTCAATTTTTAATTATTAACAATGTATGCAAAGTATTGGTCGTTAGAGTTGGTATTAGAGGAAATGTATAGTCAACCTTCGGAAACTCGGAAGTGAAAGCCTTAGTAAGAACCCTAAGGATAAGTATAAGCATAGAACACAATCTTAGTGTTTTAGAAATGTCCATGAACAACCTATGATAAGACCTTCAGTGTAAAATTTTATTCTTGATTATGTGTTTTTCCTATTATAATTAGTGGTGCTCACACTATTATTCTTGGTTTTCGTCAATGGATGGAACCCGAAGGAACCGTGTTAATGCAGAATGTGATGGCCAATGCAATGATTGTCCCCCTGAGCAACCAAACGTTATGGGAGTTAGAATGAAAAATCTTGTAGCCATGCTCACACAACTTTCTCAAGCTATGAATCATGCAGGACTTCCAGACGAGAAAAGGAAGGAGCAACATTCTGTTGAATCCTTCTTGAGGCAGCGTCCACCTTCATTCAGCGGGTCTTCTGATCCATTAGTGGCTGAACAATGGATCATTACCACTAAAAAGATATTTTCGGTTCTTCAATGTTTTGAACATGATAAAGTCATCTTAGCAGTTTATCATTTGGAAGGTGATACTGATGAATGGTGGAATCTTATTAAGAATATAAGGCAAAGGGATGAAATTGAGTCCATGGAATGGGACGAGTTCAAGAACTTCGTTTTCAATATTTACTACCCTCGTATTCTCTAAAAAAATATGGAGAAGGAGTTTGTTGAACTAAATCAAAAGGATGATGAATCTGTTGGTACCTACGAAGCAAATTTTACAGGACTTGCAAGGTACGCTTCTGGTATTATTATCCAACCTGAGAGTAAGATCGATTGATTCTTTAGTGGCTTAAAACCAAGTCTTCGGAGGGTGTTATCCATAAGGGACTTCAATAGCTATGAGGAAATCGTTCGATGTGCTCTCAAAGATGAGATGGAGATTAGAGTAACCCATCAGTCATTTGGGTTTGATAAGAAGAGGAAAATGGAATTCAAAGGAAAATCTAAAGATCACACTGAAAAGAAGATGAGTTTTCCCTTATGTAGAAAGTGTGGAAAGAAACATGGAGGAAATTGTCTTAAGGGGACAAGCAAATGTTATATGTGTGGAAAAGAAGTTCATCGGGCAATTGAATGTCGAAATAATGGGAAGACGATGTCTAATGATGCAAACAAAGGAATGGATACACAGAATGAACCTACTACACTTCAATGTTTCAAGTTCAAGGAGATGGGGCATTATGCCAATCAATTCCCAAATCCAGGGGATGATGATGATGATCAACGTCAACAAACTCTTAAGTCCAAAGACAAAGGAACTCACATGCAATTACTATCGGCGATGTAGAGTACGACAATGAAGTGGTGAAAGGTACACTTAACATCCACTCTAAAGTAGCAAATGTTTTATTTGATTCTAGATCGACCCACTCTTTTATTTCTAAAGAATTTTCTATGGGTATCACCGTATTACCTCAACAATTAGATGTTGAGTTAGCTGTGACAACCCCTAACGGCACAACAGTCGCATCAAAAGTTTATAATTCTTCTCCAATTGAGGTTTTTGGGAAAATGCTTCCTATATATCTTGTGATCCTTCCTATAGTGGAATTTGATGTGATTATTGGCATGGATTGGCTTTCTCTATATGGAGATCATATAAATTTCCAAAGAATGGAAGTCACATTTCATATTCCAGATCAATCTAGGATCGTCTATCGATGCAAGGAAGAACATAAAATTCCAGTAGAAATTTATTCCATCTTAGGGGTCGTGATTCCACTAAATGAAGGTTATTTATCTCAAATGGTTGGTGAGAAACTCACAATTAAGAATATTCCCATTGTATGGGAGTTTTATGATGTGTTTCCAGAGGAATTGTCGGGACTTCCACCAAATCGTGAAGTTGAGTTTTCAATAGAACTCGTACCGGGTGCTTTGCCTATTTCGAAGACAACTTATAGAATGACCCCAATTGAGTTGCAGGAATTGAAGAAGCAACTCCAAGAGAATCTTGACAAAGGATTCATATGACCAAGTGCATCACCTTGGGGAGCACCTGTTCAGTTTGTTAAGAAGAAATATGGATCAATGAGACTCTTCATTGATTATCGAGAACTTAACAAGATCACTATCAAGAACAAATATCCTCTCCCACGCATTGATGACTTATTTGACCAACTACGCAGAGCTCAATACTTTTCCAAGATTGATCTTCATTAATGGTATCATTAATTAAGGGTCAAATGGGAGGATATACCAAAGACGGCTTTCCATACACGGTATGGACACTATGAATTTATAGTGATGCCATTTGGTCTTACTAATGCCCCTGCTATCTTCATGGATCTGACGAATAGAGTCTTTAGAGACTATCTTGATCAGTTTGTGGAAGTCTTTATAGACGATATTCTTGTCTATTCAAAGAGAAATGAAGAACATGAATATCACTTGAAAATTGTATTCAAGACCCTAAGAAAGGAGAATCTTTATGCCAAATTTACAAAGTGTGAATTTTGGCTTCAAAAAGTTGCATTTTTCGGTCACATAATCTCAAAAGTGGGGATATATGTGGATCCAGAAAAAATAGAGGTTATCGAAAGATGGTCGAGACCAACAACAGTGAACCATATCCTAAGTTTTCTTGGTTTGGCTGGATATTATCGACGTTTTGTGAAATATTTTTCATGATTATCTAATCCACTCACCAAGTTGACTCGGAAAGGAGTTAACTTTGTTTGGATGGAGGAATGTGAAGAGAATTTCAAGGAGTTGAAAAGAATGTTATCCAGTGCACCTATAATCACACTTCCTTGGGGTGGAGAAAGGTTTGTGATCTATAGTGATGCATCAAAGAATGGGCTGGGGTGTGTTCATATGAAAAATGATATTGTGATAGCTTATGCCTCATGACAGTTGAAAATCCATGAGCAAAATTACCCAACTCATGATTTGGAGTTATCTGCGGTAATCTTGGCATTAATGATTTGGAGGCATTATCTTTATGGAGAGAAGTGTGATATTTATACTGATCATAAAAGTTTAAAGTATATTTTCACACAAAAGGATCTGAATATGCGCCAAAGAAGATGGTTGGAGATGATTAAGGATTACGACTACCCAATTCATTACCACCCTGGGAAAGCAAACAAGGTGGAAGATGCCTTAAGTCGACAAGACCATGCTAGCTTATCCATGATGAGGATAAAAAAAGATCCAATATTTATGGATTTACAAAGGATGAATCTTAGAATTATAATGGAAGGGGAAAATCATATCTTTCTCAATTGAATGTTCAACCATCTATACATGTGAAGATTAAAGAGGCATAGAAAGAAGATGTAGAGTTACAAAAGAAGGTGAGAAATGTTTCTTGAATTCAACCTTGATTGTGATGGGATAATAAAGTTCAAGAATTGGGTTTGTGTTCCTCCCATCCTAGAATTAAAGAAGGAGATTCTGGATGAGGCTCATAGTTATTCATTCTATATTTATCCTGGAAGCACGAAGATGTATAGGGACCTGAAAGAGTACGTCTGGTGGGATGGCATGAAAAGAGATGTTGCTGAATATGTCTCTCGATGCTTGGTTTGTCATCAAGTTAAATCTGAGAGACCGAAGTCAAAGGGGATGTTACAACCATTACCCATACCATAATGGAAATGGGAAAACATCACTATGGACTTTGTAACTGGACTTCCTAAAACATCCAAAGGCAATAATGCTATCCGGGTCATAGTTGATCGTCTTTCAAAGGCGGCACAATTCAACGCTATTAGAGAGGATTTCTCTCTGGATCAGCTTTCCAGGATATATGTGAAGGAAGTGGTAAGATTGCATGGAGTACCACTTTCTATTAGATCTGATCGGGATCCGAGATTTACCTCGAAGTTCTGGCAAAGTCTTCAGCATACTCTAGATACAGAGTTGAGTTTCAGCACTGCTTATCATCCTCAGACAGATGGTTAGTCTAAGAGGACAATTCAAACTCTAGAAGATATGTTGAGAGTTTTCTCAATGGATTTAAAAGGTGGTTGGGATCAACACCTACCTTTGGTGGAATTTTCTTATAATAATAGATTTCACTCCAGTATTCAGATGGCTCTATTTGAAGATCTCTATGGAAACACTACTGGAAATCAGATCTTTCCCAACACTTATATACACCCTTTCCCAACGGTTCTCCCAAACCGTTGGGAAAGGGGGGTCTTTCCCAACGGTTTGGGAGAACCGTTGGGAAAGGGGCCTCAAAACACCCCTTTCCCAACGGTTTGGGAGAACCGTTGGGAAAGACCCCCCTTTCCCACCCCTTTCCCAACGGTTTGGGAGAACCGTTGGGAAAGGTCACTCTTTCCCAACGGTTCTCAAGAACCGTTGGGAAAAAGCATCAAAAAAATCCAGCATTCGACCAGCAACTTTACACCCAACCAGAACCTATCCCAACGGTTTTGAAAACCGTTGGGATAGGGCTATCCCAACGGTTTTGAAAACCGTTGGGATAGGTTCTTTACTTTTTCCAGATCCACTAACCGAGAACATTATATAAATCAAAATTTAATATAATTATGATAATACATATATATATTTATGAAATTATGTTTACAAAAGTGATGTTAGGTTAGTGGTTAAGTCGTTCGATTATAAACGAGGGGTCGTGGGATCAAATCCCAGCGGATGTTTTATTTTTGGAATTTATATACCAACGGTTCCATTACCGTTGGTATAGATTTCATATTACCTATACCAACGGTTCCCAAAACCGTTGGTATAGGTCTATACCAACGGTTTTTGGAAAACCGTTGGTATAGACCTATCCCAACGGCTTACTTGGCTACGGTTCTCCAAACCGTTGGTATAGGCTATACCAACGGTTTGGAGGCCTATACCAACGGTTCCAAACCGTTGGTAAAGGTTAGTTTTCCAGTAGTGAAAGAAATGCAGGACTCCAACTTGATTGGATGATATTGGGGAAAGAAAGCTATTAGGACCTGATCTTGTTGATGAGATGGCAGAAAATGTCAAATATATTCAACAACACATTAGAGCAGCTCATAGTCGACAAAAAAGTTATGCCGACAACCGAAGAAAAGACCTAGAGTTTGAAGTGGGTGATAAAGTGTTCTTACGAATATCTCCTTGGAAAAGAGTAATGAGATTTGGAAAAAAGGGAAAGCTGAGCCCTAGATATATCGGTCCTTTAGAAATACTGGATCGTGTTGGGAAGGTAGCTTACCGATTGGCGCTTCCACCGAATCTCTCCCAAGTTCATGTTGTGTTTCATGTATCTCTCCTGAGAAAGTACATACTTGATCCTTCACATGTACTCAGCTCAGAAGTTGTACCGCTAGAACAAGATCTTTCTTATGAAGAACAGCCGAAAGAGATTCTGGATCGTAGTGAAAAAGTCTTACGGAACAAGACCACTCGCTTGGTGAAAGATTTATGGAGGAACCACCAGTTAGAAGAAGCTACATGGGAGCTTGAGGATATGATTAGGGAAATGTATCCTCATCTTTTTGTTACAAAGTGAGGAATTTTGAGGGCGAAATTCATTTTAAGGGGGGTAGAATGTAACACCCGAGACTTTTATGAGAAATATTTTGTTTTTATGTTATATAAATCATCAAAGGAATCTTTCAATACACACAACACTAGCTTGGCTTGCTTTACACGCAACTGTGGCCTTCCTCTATAGCTTGCGTCGTACGCAATACCGAGTTTCACTAAACAATGATATGCTATTAAAATATAATTAAAACTAGCCGTTATGAAAAGTAATAACCACTTTTTGAAATTTTTTAAATTTTATTTTTCAAAATGGACTTCATTTTTGGATTCGGAATATCGAAATTAGCCTAGGGTGAAATTTTGGTGTTTTTCTGAAAACTTTCAATTTTTGATGAATAGTGAAAACACGGGGTTACTATTTAAAAACTGACTTTTTATTTAAATAATATTTTATTTTATTTAAATTTATTTTAGGTCAAAATTGATACATAATACCTTTATAAGTTCAATGCAATTCATTGGAGTCATTTTATAATAATTTTATATATATAAAAAGTTTATTGAACTTTTCACCGTCTTTTACCCACCTCCTAGGAGAATTTCCAAATTCACATAAAACCTAATTTTACCGCTTATGTGAGTGGAATTTTGAAAATCCGAGAGACACGGTTAATATCAAGGACTAAAATGTTGTTCAATGAGATGAAAATAGTTTTTTGTGAATAGTAACTTTTTATTTTTTTTTACCACGGTTAAAAGTAAATAGAGTAATTAAGGGTAAAAATGATATTATTATTACCCTAACACATGTCCTAATTCTATAGTTTAAGTGTAATTAGACCAAAAACAACCATAGGAATAAAATATGACCATTTAGGCCCACATGGATTAGATTGGGGCATTTATTATTAATTTATTTAAAGAAGGGTTAAAATAGATAAAATCAATGTTCAATAACTAAAGCATTTTTAATATAGCGTTATACATAAGATAAAGTCTACTATAAATATTCATCAGAAATGTAAAAATCTTTCATACATAATGGTATTTTATTTTAAATCTTTAGACATTAAATAATTTAATTTATTTATGACACAATGATGATGTAGTAATTATCTTATTGATGAAATATTCACATAATTGATGTTATAAATACCCAAATAAATGTAATTTGAGACTTTTTATGAATTAAACTTATTTTATATGTTAATATGACATGTTATTATTGATTTAGTTAACTTTGTTCGAACTAATATTTCTGTTATGATTTTCACAAAAATCAATTACCAAATAGTGTCAAAATTGACATAAAATTGTTTTTAAAACAAATATTATATTATTAATTGTTATTTTATTCCTAAAAATCTAACGATCGGCCAAATTACTTAGATAAGCTTATATATATTAATAATAAACAACTTGGGGTTCGTTTGGCTTGTTATAGTAAGTTTATTAACCTTATAGTGTAAGAAAACAAGAAGACACAGTAAAAGTTAAATTATCTAACTTAAAGTTAAATCTAAATGATAGGGTTAAAATTGATACCTAAACTTGTATAAATAATATTTTATGAGATTATTTCGACCCATCCTCACCTTATCTTCGAAATAAATCGATTTAGTGCTATTAAAAACCGAATATTACTTTATTATAAAATAATATTTTTAGTTTTTCCAAAGCTGCCCCTCTCCTCCCTTATAAAAGGGCACCTCCTCCCTCTCTTCCTCACACCACTTTGAGCCTTCAAGCTCTTCCAACCCCTACCAAATTCTCTTCTCCACTTTCCTAGAAACATTCTAGAGGTCCTTTTATTCTTCAAAGACCAATGTTAGTGCCCTAAGAGGAGGTCTCAAAGAGGCGCTTCAAAGAAGAGGTAATGTCCGTTACCGATTCTTTCAACTTTATTTCTTCTTCCACTTCTTCTTCCTTAGTTGTTTCATTATGAAGTAATAACATCAGTATCACTCATATAATGTTATGTTATTATATGTATTAAACAACCCTATTTCACCATCTATCCATCCTACGGAAAATGAAATCACCGCCCGTGCGTACGTACGGAATACCATCTCCACGCCGTGGTGTAACCTATTTTCCACCACCACCTTACTTGGATGGGTATAATGGTGTAAATAATAAAAATATATGATTATTTTAAAGTGATATTGATTTTGAAATAGTATACATACACTCCAATACAATCCCATGATAATGGTAACGATATCATTGCTCGTGCGTACGTACGGAATACCGTCTCCACGATGTGATACGACTAGTTCTACATGATCTTCATTGAATAATAATTATATAAATGAATTGAATGAATTAATATGATATATATTTCACTAATAACATTATGGAAATGAGGTATCTATAACCTAAAAGGAATAATAAGATTTTATTCGACAAAACACGCATAAGAAAAAAAGCAATAAACACCCCAATAACAAGTAACAATGAAATATTACTAATAAGAAGCTAAAAATATGACCATATATGATATCATAAAAATAATTATGATTCTTTATTAAGTCAATGAAATTATTTAAATCATTATACAGGAGGTTCGGACACTTATGAAGAAAATCGGACCTAAGGTAAGGGAAAATATCACTATCTCATTTTTATCCGAGATTGTTTATACTTTGGTATTTACTGGGATGTAATTTAACATCCACATCCATGTTTCCTCAATATGTAATATTATTTCCATCGACTTACAATTGTTTAAATCCAATTTTACCCTTCGGTGAGTTTTTAGTAAAATATATGAAAGGAATCTGTTGTCGTTTTTCATACGAGGTACTTTTTGACTTTTCCGACAAAAGTACGAGAAGAGTTTTTTCTAATTTATAAGGCATGAATGGATTTTTAAAACATTATTTCCAAGAAGCTTCCTTTACAAGTTTTCAAGTGTATTTTTAATCAACTTGTTTTAGTTTAAAATTGTATGACATGTTAAGAAAGGAAAATATTTTTGAAGTAGAAAGGATATTTTCCTCAAGAATGGAGTTCAAGTGTTTTATCAAAATTATTTTCCATCTAAGATAATATAGGGTTCTGTTTCTATCCCTATTATTACATTTATTTGATTATTTTGTGATGGAATTATTTTTATGAATTCATTTATCATATATGAATTGCTTTATGATGTAACGATGTTTAAGAATCCCATTTTTATAATTACATGGATTAAGCAATGATGTATGATTTATGATTTTTGTGGCACACATAAGAATGGAATCATTATGAGATTGGTGGGACCTATATCTCCCTCCAATGCATTGGGTAACGATTTATATCTCATGAGATAGACATGGCTGGAATGGCAGGTTAAACCGGTTCAGTGAAACAGGACTGAAACGAGGAGTGAACTCGGTTCAGAAATGGGCTTTGTCCGCTAAGATAGTCCTGGCTATGAGTCTTGACTACTAAGAAATGATTCTCTAATATTATGTGTGTGTGACACAAATTTTCATGTTTTATGTTATGATTATTGGGATTACATTTCACTACTATGATTTATCCCATGGTATAAAATTATGATCTCTTTTGCAGGTAAATATTTCAAAAATGTTATGTTCTTATGAATATGATGTGATTGATATTTCTTTTGTATACCCTTACTGAGCATTTGAGATCACCCTTTTGTATGTTTTCTTTCCCCAGGTTAGGAAGAAGGTTATTACGTAGGATATGCCAAAAAGGACTCTAGATATGATGAAATAAATGGGAGACAATGTAGATGCTTTATGAACCAGTTGTTTATGTTTCCTAGTTTCTAAAGACACTATACCTATATGGTCCTTTCATGGTTTTTTTATATGTTGTAATAAGTGTACTTCAATTTTGAAGTATTAACAATGTATTCAATGTATGGGTCATTATAGTTGGTATCAGAGGAAAGGTATAGTCAACCTTTGGAAAACTAGGAAGTGAAAGCCTTAGTAAGAACCCTATGGATAAGTATAAGCATAGAAAACAATATTAGTGTTTTAGAAATGGCCATGAAAAACCTATGATAAGACCTTATCTGTAAAATTTTATTCTTTATTATGTGTTTTTCCTATTATAATTAGTCTTGCTCACACTATTCCTCTTCATTTTAGTCAATGGATGGAACCCGAAGGAACCGTGTCAATGCGGAATGCGATGGGCAATGCAATGATTGTCCCCCTGAGCAACCAAACGTTATGGGAGCTGGAATGCAAAATCTTGTAGCCATGATCACAAAACTTTATCAAGCTATGAATCATGTAGGACTTCCAAACAAGCAAAGGAAGGAGCAAAATTCTATTGAATCCTTCATGAGGCAGAGTCCACCTTCATTCAGCGGGTCTTCTGATCCATTAGTGGCTGAACAATGGATCAGTACCACTGAAAAGATATTTTCACTTCTTCAATGTACTGAACATGATAAAGTCATCTTAGCTGTTTATCGTTTGGAAGGTGATGCTGATGAATGGTGGAATCTTATTAAGAATATGAGGCAAAGGGATGAAATTGAGTCCATGGAATGGGACAAGTTCAATAAATTATTTTTCAATAAGTACTTCCCTCATATTCTCCAAACAAAGATAGAGAATGAGTTATTGAACTAAAGAAAAAGGATGATGAATCTGTTGGTACCTTTAAAGAAAATTTTACAAGACTTTCAAGGTACGCTTATGGTATTATTATCCAACCTAAGAGTAAGATCGATCGATTCTTTAGTGGCTTAAAACAAAGTCTTCGAAGGGAGTTAGCCATAAGGGGCTTCAATAGCTACGAGGAAATCGTTCGATGTGCTCTCAAAGTTGAGATGGAGATTGGAGTAAACCATCAGTCATATGGGTTTGATAAGAAGAGGAAAATGGAATTCAAAGGAAAATCTAAACAACAAACTGAAAATAAGATGTGTTTTCCCTTATGCTCAAAGTGTAGAAAGAAACATGGAGGAAATTGTCTTAAGGGGACAAGAAAATGTTATAAGTGTGGAAAAGAAGTTCATCGGGCAATTTAAGGTCGAAATAATGGGAAGAAGATGTCTAATGATGCAAACAAAGGAAGGGATATACAGAATGAACCTACTACACTTCAATGTTTCAAGTGCAAGGAGATGGGGAATTATGCCAATCAATTCCCAAATACAAGGGTTTATGATGATGATCGACGTCAACAAACTCTTAAGTCCAAAGAAAAAGGAAAGTCACATGCAATTACTATCGGCAATGTAGAGTACGACAACGAAGTGGTGAAAGGTACACTTATCATCCACTCTAAAGTAGCAAATGTTTTATTTGATTCTGGATCGACCCACTCTTTTATTTATGAATAATTTTCTAAGGGTATCACCATATTACCTCAACAATTAGATGTTTAGTTAGCGGTGACAACCCCTAATGGCACAACAGTCGCATCAAAAGTTTATAATTCTTCTCCGATTCAAGTTTGTGGGAAAATGAGTCCTGCAAATCCTGTGATCCTTCCTATAGTGGAATTTGATGTGATTCTTGGCACGGATTGGCTTTCTCTATATGGAGCTCATATCAATTTCCAAAGAATGGAAGTCACATTTCATATTCCAGATCAATCTATGATCGTCTATCGATGCAAGGATGAACATAACCTTCCAGTGGAAATTTATTCCATCTTATGGGTCTTGATTCCACTAAATGAAGGTTATTTATCTCAAATGGTTGTTGAGAAACTCATGATTAAGAATATGCCCATTGTACGGTAGTTTGACAATGTCTTTCCGGAGGAATTTCCAGGTCTTCCACCAAATCGTGAAGTTCAGTTTTCAATAGAACTCGTACCGGGTGCATTGCCTATTTCAATGACACCTTATAGAATGGCCCCAATTGAGGTGCAGAAATTAATGAAGAAACTCCAAGAGAATCCTGATAAAGGATTCATTCACCCTAGTGCGTAACCTTGGGGAGAACCTATTGTATTTGTTAAGAAGAAAGATGGATCAATGAGACTCTACATTGATTATCGAGAACTTAACAAGATCACTATCAAGAAAAAATATCATCTCCCACGCATTGATGACTTATTTGACCAACTAAGCGGACCTCAATACTTTTCCAAGATTGATCTTCGTTCAGGGTATCATCAATTAATGGTCAAAAGGGAGGATATACCAAATATGACTTTCCATACAAGGTATGGACACTATGAATTTATAGTGATTCCATTTGGTCTTACTAATACCCCTGCTATCTTCATGGATCTGATGAATAGAGTCTTTAGAGACTATCTTGATTAGTTTTTGGTAGTCTTTATAGACGATATTCTTGTCTATTCAAAGTTCAAGGAAGAACATTAGGATCACTTGAGAATTGTATTGAAGACCCTAAGAAAGGAGAAGCTTTATGCCAAATTTACCAAGTGTGAATTTTGGCTTCAAAAAGTGGCATTTTTGGGTCATATAATCTGAAAAGAGTGGATATCTGTGGATCCAGCAAAAACAGAGGTTATCAAAAGATGGTCGAGACCAACAACAGTAACCGAGATCCGATTTTTTCTTGGTTTGGGTGGATATTATCGACGTTTTGTGAAATATTTTTCACGATTATCTAATCCACTAACCAAGTTGACTCGGAAAGGAGTTAAGTTTGGTTGCACGGAGGAATGTGAAGAGAATTTCAAGGAGTTGAAAAGAATGTTATCCGGTGCACCTGTACTCACACTTCCTTGTAGTGGAGACAGGTTTGTGATCTAGAGTGATGCATCCACGAAGGGGCTGGGGTGTGATCTTATGCAAAATTATATGGTGATAGCTTATGCCTCACAACAGTTGAAAATCCATGAGCAAAATTACCCCACTCATGATTTGGAGTTAGCTGTGGTAATCTTTGAATTAAATATTTGGAGGCATTATCTTTATGGAGAAAAGTGTGATATTTATACTGATCATAAAAGTTTAAAGTATATTTTCACACAAAAGGAGTTGAATATGTGCCAAAGAAGATGGTTAGAGCTGATTAAGGATTATGACTGCTCAATTCATTACCACCGTGGGAAATCATACAAGGTGGCAGATGCATTAAGTCGATAAGACCATGCTAGCTTATCCATGATGAGGATAACAAAAGATCCAATATTTATGGATTTACAAAGGTTGGATCCTGTAATTATAATGGAAGGCGAAAAATCGTATCTTTCTCAATTGAATGTTCAACCATCTATACATGTGAAGATTAAAGAGGCATAGAAAGAAGATGTAGAGTTACAAAAGAAGGTGAGAAATGTTCCTGAATTCAACCTTGATTGTGATGGGATAATAAAGTTCAGGAATCGAGTTTGTGTTCCTCCCATCCCAGAATTAAAGAAGGAGCTGCTGGATGAGGCTCATAGTTCTTCATTCTCTATTCATCCTAGAAGCACGAAGATGTATAGGGACCTGAAAGAGTACTTCGGGTGGGATGGCATGAAAAGTGATGTTGCTGAATATGTCTCTCGATGCTTGGTTTGTCAGCAAGTTAAAGCTAACAGACAGAAGTCTAAGGCGACGTTACAACCATTACCCATACCAGAATGGAAATGGGAAAACATCACTATGGACTTTGTCAGTGGACTTTCTAAAACATCCAAAGGCAATAATGCTATCTGGGTCATAGTTGATCTTCTTACAAATTCGGCACACTTCATCACTATTAGAGAGGATTTCTCTCTGTATCAGCTTGCCAGGATATATGTGATGGAAGTGGTAAGATTGCATGGAGTACCGCTTTCTATTATATCTGATCGGGATCTGAGATTTACCTCGAAGTTCTGTCGAAGTCTTCAGCATACTCTGGATACAAAGTTGAGTTTCAACACTGCTTATCATCCTCAGACAGACGGTTAGTCTGAGAGGACAGTTCAAACTCTAGAAGATATGTTGAGAGCTTTCTCTATGGATTTAATAGGTGGTTGGGATCAACACCTACCTTTGGTGGAATTTTATTATAATAATATCTTTCACTCCAGTATTCAGATGGCTCCATATGAATCTCTCTATAGAAAGAAATGCAGGACTCCAACTTGCTGGGATGATGTTGGGGAAATAAAGCTATTATGACCTGATCTTGTTGATGAGATGGCAGAAAAGGTCAGATCTATTCAACAACACATTAGAGCAGCTCCGAGTCGACAAAAAGTTTATGCCAACAACCAAATAAAAGACCTAGAGTTTGAAGTGGGTGATAAAGTGTTCTTACAAATATCTCTTTGGAAGAGAGTAATGAGAGTTGGAAAGAAGGGAAAGCTAAGCCCTAGATATATCAGTCCTTTTGAAATACTAGATCGTGTTGGGAAGGTAGCTTACCGATTGGTGCTTCCACCGAATCTCTCCCAAGTTCACGATGTGTTCCATGTATCTCTCTTGAGAAAGTACATAGCTTATCCTTCACATGTACTCAGCTCAGAAGTTGTACCGCTAGAACAAGATCTTTCTTTTGAAGAACAGCCGATAGAGATTTTGGATCGTTGTGAAAAATTCCTACGGAACAAGACCACTGGCTTGGTGAATGTTTTATGGAGGAACCACTAGTTAGAAGAAGCTACATGGGAGCTTGAGGATATGATGAGGGAATGGTATCCTAATCTGTTTGTTACAAAGTGACGAATTTCGAGGGCGAAATTCATTTTAAGGGGGGGGGGGTAGAATGTAACACCCGAGACTTTTATGAGAAATATTTTGTTTTTATGTAATATAAATCATCAATGGAATCTTTCACTACACACAACACTAGCTTGGCTTGCTTTACACGCAACTGCGACCTTCCTCAATAGCTTGCGTCGTACGCAATACCGAGTTTCACTAAACAACGATATGCTATTAAAATATTTTTAAAACTAGCCGTTATGAATTGTAATAACCACTTTTTGAAATTTTGTAAATTTTATTTTTCAAAATGGACTTCATTTTTGGATTCGGAATATCGAAATTAGCCTAGGGTGAAATTTTGGTGTTTTTCTGAAAACTTTCAATTTTTGATGAATAGTGAAAACACGGGGTTACTATTTAAAAACTGACTTTTTATTTAAATAATTATTTATTTTATTTAAATTTATTTTAGGTCAAAATTGATACATAATACCTGTATAAGTTCAATGCAATTAATTGGAGTCATTTTATAATAATTTTAGATATATAAAAAGTTTATTGAACTTTTCACCGTCTTTTACCCACCTCCTAGGAGAATTTCCAAATTTACATAAAACCTAATTTTATCTCTTCTGTGAGTGGAATTTCGAAAATCTGAGAGACATGGTTAATATCAAGGACTAAAAGGTGGTTCAATGAGATGAAAATAATTTTTGGTGAATAGTAACTTTTTACTTTTTTTACCACGGTTAAAAGTAAATAGGGTAATTAAGGGTAAAAATGATATTATTATTACCATAACACATATCCTAATTCTATTGGTTAAGTTTAATTCGACCAAAAACGACCTTAGGAACAAAATATGACCATTTAGGGCCACATGTATTAGATTAGGACATTTATTATTAATTTATTTAAAGAAGGATTAAAATAGTAAAAATCAATGTTTAATAACTAAAGCATTTTTAATATAGGGTTATACATAAGATAAATTCGACTATAAATAGACATTAGAAATCTCCAACGATTTCCTACATAATGATATTTTATTTATAATTTTTAGACATTAAATACTTTAATTTATTTATAACACAATGATGATGCATTAATTATCTTATTAATGAAATAGTAACATAAATGATGTTATAAATACCCAAATAAATGTAATTTTAGACTTTTTATGAATTAAACTAATGTTATATGTTAATAGGACATGTTATTATTGATTTAATTATCTTTTTTAGAACTAATCTTTCTGTCATAATTTTCACAAAAATCAATTACCAAATAGTGTCAAAATTGACATAAAATTGATTTTAAAACAAATATTATATTATTAATTGTTATTTTATTCCTAAAAATTTAAGGTTCGGCCAAATTACTTATTTAAGGTTATATATATTAATAATAAACAACTTGGGGTTATTTTGTCTTGTTATAGTATGTTTATTAACCTTATAGTGTACAAAAACAAGAAGACACGATAAAAGTTAAATTATCTAACTTAAAGTTAAATCTAAATGATAGGGTTAATATTGATACCTAAACTTGTCTAAATTCTATTTTATGAGAGTATTTAGACCCATACTCACCTTAGCTACGAAATAAATCAATTTAGAGCTATTAAAAACTGAATATGACTTTATAATAAAATAATATTTTTTGGTTTTTCCAAAGGTGCCCCTCTCCTCCCTTATAAAAGGGCACCTCCTCCCTCTCTTCCTCACACCACTTTGATCCTTCAGGATTGGCCAAAACCTTAGAAATTCTCTTCTCAACTTCCCAAGAAACATCCTAGAGGTCCTGGTATTCTTCAAAGATCAATTTTAGTGCCCTAAGAGGAGGTCTCAAAGAGGCGCTTCAAAGAAGAGGTAATGTCCGTTACCGATTCATTCAACTTTATTTCTTCTTCCACTTATTATTCATTAGTTGATTCATTATGAAGTAATAAAATCAGTATCACTCATATACTGGTATTTTATTATAAGTATGAAATAACCCTATTTCACCATCTATCCATCCTACGGAAAATGAAATCACCACACGTGTGTATCTACGTAATACCGTCTCCACGCCGTGGTGTAATCTATTTTCCACCACCACCTTACTTGGATGGGTATAATGGCGTAAATAATAACTATATATGATTATTGTAAAGTGATAATGATTTTGAAATAGTATACATACACTCCAATACAATTCCATGATCATGGGAATGATATCATCGCTCGTGCGTACGTATGGAATACCGTCTCCACGATGTGATGCGACTCGTTCTACATGATATTCATTGCATAATAATTATATAAATGAATTGAATGAATTAATATGATATATATTACACTAATAAAATTATGGAAATGAGGTATCTATAAACTAAAAATAAGAATAAGATTTGATTCAACAAAACACGCAAAAGAACAAAAAGCAATAAACACCCGAATAACAAGTAACAATGAAATATTACTAATAAGAAGCTAAGAATATGACCATATATGATTTCATAAAAATAATTATGATTCTAGAATAAGTCAATGACAATATTTAAATCATTATACAGGAGGTTCAGACACTTACGAAGCAAATCGGACCTAAGGTAAGGGAAAATATCACAATCTCTTTTTTATCCGAGATTGTTTATACTTTGGTATTTACGGGTGTGTATTTTATCATCCACACCCATGTTTCCTCAATATGTAATATTATTTACATCCACCTACAGTTTTTTAAATCCAATTTTACCCTTCGGTGAGTTTTTAGTAAAATATATTAAAGGAATCTTTTGTCGTTTTTCGTATGAGGTACTTTTTGACTTTTCCGACAAAAGTACGAGAAGTATGTTTTTTTAACTTATATGGCATGAATGGATTTTTAAAAAAATATTTCCAAGAAGCTTACTTCACAATTTTTCAAGTTTATTTTTAATCAACCTCTTTTAGTTTAAAATTGTATGACATGTTAAGAAATGAAAATGTTTTTGAAGTAAAAAGGATATTTTCCTCAAGAATGGAGTTCAAGTGTTTTATCAAAATAATTTTCCATCTATGATAATATAGGGTTCTGTTTCTATCCGTATTATTACATTTTTTTGATATTGTTGTCATGGAATAATTTTTATGAATTCATTTATCTTATATGAATTGTTTTATGATGTCACGATGTTTAAGAATCACATTTTTATTACATGGATTATACAATGATGTATGATTTATGATTTTTGTGGAACACAGAAGAATGGTATCATTATGAGATGGGTGGGACCTATATATCCCTCTAATGCATTGGATAATGATTTATATCTCATGAGATAGACATGGCTGGAACGGCAGGTTAAACCGGTTCAGTGAAACAGGACTGAAAAGAGGAGTGAACTCAGTTCAGAAATGGACTTTGTCCGCTATGATAGTATTGGCTATGAGTCTTGACAAATAAGAAATGATTCTCTGTGATTATGTGTGTATAATACAAAGTTTCATGTTATAAGTTATGATTATTGGGATTACATTTCACTACTATGATTTATCCCATGTTATGAAATTATGATCTCTTTTGCAGGTTAAGATTTCCAAAAATGTTATGTTCATATAAATATGATGTGATTGATATTTATTTCGTATACCCTTTCTGAGCATTTGAGCTCACCCTTTTGTCTGTTTTCTTTCCCCAGGCCAGGAAGAAGGTTATTAAGTAGGATATGCCAAAAGGGACTCTAGATATGATGAAATAAATGGGAGACAATGCAGATGCTTTATGAACCAGTTGTTTATGTTTCCCAGTTTCTAAAGACACTATACCTATACATCCATTTCATGGTTTTGTTATATGTTGTAATAAGTGTACATCAATTTTGAAGTATTAACAATGTATGCAAAGTATGGGTCGTTATAGTTTGTATCATAGGAAAGGTATAGTCAACCTTTGGAAACTAGGAAGTGAAAGCCTTAGTAAGAACCCTAAGGATAAGTCTAAGCATAGAACACAATCTTAGTGTTTTAGAAATGTCCATGAACAACCTATGATAAGACCTTAAGTGTAAAATTTTATTCTTGATTATGTGTTTTTTCTATTATAATTAGTGTTTCTCACACTATTCTTTTTGGTTTTAGTCAATAGCTGGAACTCGAAGGAACCGTGTTAATGCGGAATGCGATGGGCAATGCAATGATTGTCCCCCTAAGCAACCAAACGTTATGGGAGCTGGAATGCAAAATCTTGTAGCCATGCTCACACAACTTTCTCAAGATATGAATCATGCATGACTTCCAAACGAGCAAAGGAAGGAGCAACATTCTGTTTAATCCTTCACGAGGGAGCGTCCACCTTCATTCAGCGGGTCTTCTGATCCATTAGTGGCTGAACAATGGATCAGTACCAATGAAAAGATATTTTCAGTTCTTCAATGTTCTGAACATGATAAAGTCATCTTAGCAGTTTATCGTTTGTAAGGTGATGCTGATCAATGGTGGAATCTTATTAAGAATAAGAGGCAAAGGGATGAAATTGAGTGCATGGAATGGGAGGAGTTAAAGAACTTATTTTTCAATAAGTACTTCCCTTGTATTATCCAAACAAAGATGGAGAACGAGTTTCTTGAACTAAAGAAAAAGGATGATGAATCTGTTGGTACCTACAAAGAAAATTTTACAAGACTTGCAAGGTACGCTTCTGGTATTATTATCCAACCTGAGAGTAAGATCGATCGATTCTTTAGTGGCTTAAAACCAAGTCTTCGAAGGGAGTTATCCATAAGGGACTTCAATAGCTACAAGGAAATCGTTCGATGTGCTCTCAAAGTTAAGATGGAGATTGGAGTAACCCATCATTCATATGGGTTTGATAAGAAGATGAAAATGGAATTAAAAGGAAAATCTAAAGATCACACTGAAAGGAAGATGAGTTTTCCCTTATTCTCAAAGTGTGGAAAGAAACATGGAGGAAATTGTCTTAAGGGGACAAGAAAATGTTATATGTGTGGAAAAGAAGGTCATCGGGAAATTAAATGTCGAAATAATGGGAAGAAGATGTCTAATGATGCAAACAAAGGAAGGGATACACAAAATAAACATACTACACTTCAATGCTTCAAGTGCAAGGAGGTGGGGCATTATGCCAATCAATACCCAAATCCAAGGGTTGATGATGATGATCGACGTCATCAAACTCTTAAGGCCAAAGACAAAGGAAAGTAACATGCAATTAATATCGGCGATGTAGAGTATGACAAAGAAGTGGTGAAAGGTATACTTACCATCCACTCTAATGTAGAAAAT
Source organism: Viscum album (assembly GCA_963277665.1). Taxonomy (NCBI): domain Eukaryota; kingdom Viridiplantae; phylum Streptophyta; class Magnoliopsida; order Santalales; family Viscaceae; genus Viscum; species Viscum album. The sequence goes on along the minus strand of OY728164.1, from coordinate 911,093,110 downwards.
GTTTTATTTGATTCTGGATCGACCTACCCTTTTATTTCTGAATAATTTTCTAAGGGTATCACCGTATTACCTCAACAATTAGATGTTGAGTTAGCTGTGACAACCCCTAATGGCACAACAGTCGCATCAAAAGTTTATAATTCTTCTCCGATTCAAGTTTGTGGGAAATTGAGTCCTGTAAATCCTGTGATCCTTCCTATAGTGGAATTTGATGTGATTCTTGGCACGGATTGGCTTTCTCTATATGGAGATCATATCAATTTCCAAAGAATGTAAGTCACATTTCATATTCCAGATCAATCTATGATCGTCTATCGATGCAAGGATGAACATAACCTTCCAGTGGAAATTTATTCCATCTTATGGGTCTTGATTCCACTAAATGAAGGTTATTTATCTCAAATGGTTGGTGAGAAAATCATGATTAAGAATATTCCCATTGTACGGTAGTTTGACAATGTCTTTCCGGAGGAATTGCCAGGTCTTCCACCAAATCGTGAAGTTCAGTTTTCAATAGAACTCATACCGGGTGCATTGCCTATTTCAATGACACCTTATAGAATGGCCCCAATTGAGGTGCAGAAATTAATGAATAAACTCCAAGAGAATCCTGATAAAGGATTCATACGCCCTAGTGGGTAACCTCGGGGAGAACCTGTTCTATTTGTTAAGAAGAAAGATGGATCAATGAGACTCTACATTGATTATCGAGAACTTAACAAGATCACTATCAAGAAAAAATATCATCTCCCACGCATTGATGACTTATTTGACCAACTACGCGGAGCTCAAAACTTTTCCAAGATTGATCTTCATTCAGGGTATCATCAATTAATGGTCAAAAGGGAGGATATACCAAATATGACTTTCTGTACAAGGTATGGACACTATGAATTTATAGTGATGCCATTTGGTCTTACTAATACCCCTGCTATCTTCATGGATCTGATGAATAGAGTCTTTAGAGACTATCTTGATTAGTTTTTGGTAGTCTTTATAGACGATATTCTTGTCTATTCAAAGTGCAAGGAAGAACATTAAGATCACTTGAGAATTCAATTGAAGACCCTAATAAAGGAGAATCTTTATGCCAAATTTACCAAGTGTGAATTTTGGCTTCAAAAAGTGGCATTTTTGGGTCATATAATCTCAAAAGAGTGGATATCTGTGGATCCAGCAAAAACAGAGGTTATCGAAATATGGTCGAGACCAACAACAGTAACCGAGATCCGATTTTTTCTTGGTTTGGGTGGATATTATCGACGTTTTGTGAAATATTTTTCACGATTATCTAATCCACTCACCAAGTTGACTCGGAAAGGAGTTAAGTTTGTTTGGATGGAGGAATGTGAAGATAATTTCAAGGAGTTGAAAAGATTGTTATCCAGTGCACATGTACTCACACTTCCTTGTAGTGGAGACATGTTTGTGATCTAAAGTGATGCATCCATGAAGGGGCTGGGGTGTGATCATATGCAAAATGATATGGTGATAGCTTATGCCTCACAACAGTTGAAAATCCATGAGCAAAATTACCCCACTCATGATTTGGAGTTAGCTGTGGTAATCATTGAATTAAATATTTGGAGGCATTATCTTTATGGAGAAAAGTGTGATATTTATACTGATCATAAAAGTTTAAAGTATATTTTCACACAAAAGGAGTTGAATATGCGCCAAAGAAGATGGTTAGAGCTGATTAAGGATTACGACTGATCAATTCATTACCACCGTGGGAAATCATACAAGGTGGCAGATGCGTTAAGTCGACAAGACCATGCTAGCTTATCCATGATGAGGATCACAAAATATCCAATATTTATGGATTTACAAAGGATGGATCTTGGAATTATAATGGAAGTGGAAAAATCGTATCTTTCTCAATTGAATGTTCAACCATCTATACATGTGTAGATTAAATTGGCACAGAAAGAAGATGTAGAGTTACAAAATAAGGTGAGAAATGTTCCGGAATTCAACCTTGATTGTAATGGGATAATAATGTTCAGGAATTTGGTTTGTGTTCCTCCCATACCAAAATTAATGAAGGAGCTGCTGGATGAGGCTCATAGTTCTTCATTATCTATTCATCCTGGAAGCACGAAGATGTATAGGGACCTGAAAGAGTACTTCTGGTGGGATGGCATGAAAAGAGATGTTGGTGAATATGTATCTCGATGCTTGGTTTTTCAGCAAGTTAAAGCTGAGAAACAGAAGTCTAAGGGGATGTTACAACCATTACCCATACCATAATGGAAATGGGAAAACATCACTATGGAATTTTTTACTGGACTTCCTAAAACATCCAAAGTCAATAATGCTATCTGGGTCATCGTTGATCATCTTACAAAGATGGCACACTTCATCGCTATTAGAGAGGATTTCTCTCTAGATCAGCTTGCCTGGATATATTTGAAGGAAGTGGTATGATTTTATGGAGTACCACTTTCTATTATATCTGATCGGGATCTGAGATTTATCTCGAAGTTCTGGCGAAGTCTTCAGCATACTCTGGATACAGACTTGAGTTTCATCACTCCTTTTCATCCTCAGATAGACGGTCAGTCTGAGAGGATAATTAAAACTCTAGAAGATATGTTCAGAGCTTGCTCTATGGATTTCAATGGTGGTTGGGATCAACACCTACCTTTGGTTGAATTCTATTATAATAATAGCTTTCAATCCAGTATTCAGATGGCTCCATATGAAGCTCTTTATGGAAAGAAATGCAGGACTCCAACTTGTTGGGATGATGTTGGGGAAAGAAAGCTATTAGGACCTGATTTTGTTGATGAGATGGCAGAAAATGTCAGATCTATTCAACAACACATTAGAGCAGCTCAGAGTCGACAAAATAGTTATGCTGACAACTAAAGAAAAGACCTTGAGTTTGAAGTGGGTGATAAAGTGTTCTTACAAATATCTCCTTGGAAGATAGTAATGAGATTTGGAAAGAAGGGAAAGTTGAGCCCTAGATATATGGGTCCTTTTGAAATACTGGATCGTGTTGGGAAGGTAGCTTACTGATTGGCGCTACCACCGAATCTCTCCCAAGTTCACGATGCGTTCCATGTATCTTTCCTGAGAAAGTACATACCTGATCCTTCACATGTACTCAGCTCAGAAGTTGTACCGCTGGAATAAGATCTTTATTATGATGAATAGCCGATAGAGATTCTGGATAGTAGTGAAAAAGTCCTACGGAACAAGACCACTCGCTTGGTGAAAGTTTTATGAAGGAACCACCGGTTATAAGAAGCTACATGGGAGCTTGAGGATATGATGAGGGAAAGGTATCCTCATCTTTTTGTTACAAAGTGATGAATTTCGTGGGAGAAATTCATTTTAAGGGGGGTAGAATGTAACACCCGAGACTTTTATGAGAAATATTTTGTTTTTATGTTATATAAATCATCAAAGGAATCTTTCACTACACACAACACTAGCTTGGATTTCTTTACATGCAACCGCGACCTTCCTCGATAGCTTGCGTCGTACGCAATACCGAGTTTCACTGAAAATTGATATGCTATTAAAATATTATTAAAACTAGCCCTTATGAATAGTAATAACCACTTTTTTAAATTTTTTGAATTTTATTTTTCAAAATGGACTTCATTTTTGGATTCGGAGTATTGAAATTAGCCTAGGGTGAAATTTTGGTATTTTTCTGAAAACAATCAATTTTTGATGAATAGTGAAAACACTAGGTTACTATTTAAAAACCGACTTTTTATTTAAATAATTAATTATTTTATTTAAATTTATTTTAGGTCAAAATTGATACATAATACCTGTATATGTTCAATGCAATTCATTGGAGTCATTTTATAATAATTTTAGATATATAAAAATTTTATTGGACTTTTCACCGTCTTTTACGCACCTCCTAGGAGAATTTCCAAATTCCCATTAAAAACTAATTTTACCACTTCTCCGAGTGGAATTTCGAAAATCTGAGAGACACAGTTAATATCAAGGACTAAAATGTGGTTCAATGAGATGAAAATAATATTTGGTGAATAGAAACTTTTTACTTTTTTTTTCCACGGTTAAAAGTAAATAGGGTAATTACGGGTAAAAATGATATTATTATTACCCTAACACATGTACTAATTCTATTGGTTAAGTTTAATTAGACCAAAAACAACCTTAGGAATAAAATATGACCATTTATGCCCACATGGATTAGATTAGGACATTTATTATTAATTTATTTAAAGAAGGGTTAAAATAGCTAAAATCAAAGTTTAATAACTAATGCATTTTTAATATAGGGTAATACAAAAGATCAATTCGACTATAAATATTCATTAGAAACCTAAAAAAACTTCCTACATAATGTTATTTTATTTATAATTTTTAGACATTAAATAATTTAATTTATTTATGACACAATGATGATGCAGTAATTATATTATTAATGAAATATTAACATAATTGATGTTATGAATACCCATATAAATGTAATTTCAGACTATTTATGAATTAAACTAATTTTATATGTTAATATGACATGTTATTATTTATTTAATTAACTTTTTTCTAACTAATAAATCTGTTATGATTTTCAAAAAAATCAATTATCAAATAGTGTCAAAATTGACATAAAATTGTTTTTAAAAACAATATTATATTATTAATTGTTATTTTATTTGTAAAAATATAATGTTCGACAAAATGACTTAGATAAGGTTATATATATTAATAATAAACAACTTGGGGTTCGTTTGGCTTGTTATAGTAAGTTTATTAACCTTATTGTGTAAGAAAACAAGAAGACACTGTAAAAGTTAAATTATCTAACTTAAAGTTAAATCTAAATGATAGGGTTAATATTGACACCTAAACTTGTCTAAATTATATTTTATGAGAGAATTCCGACCCATACTCACCTTAGATTCTAAATAAATCAACTTGGAGCTATTAAAAACCGAATATGACTTTATATTAAAATAATATTTTTGGTTTTTCCAAAGGTGCCCATCTCCTCCCTTATAAAAGTGCACCTCCTCCCTCTCTTCCTCACACCACTTTGAGCCTTAAAGCTCGGAAAAACCCTGCCAAATTATATTCTCCACTTACCTAGAAACATCCTAGATGTCCTGGTCTTCTTCAAAGACCAATTTTAGTGCCTTAAGAGGAGGTCTCAAAGAGGTGCTTCAAAGAAGAGGTAATGTCTGTTACCGATTCTTTAAACTTTATTTCTTCTTCCACTTCTTCTTCTTTAGTTGTTTAATTATGAATTAATAACATCAGTATCACTGATATAATGGTATGTTATTATAAGTATGAAACAACCCTATTTCACCATCTATCCATCCTACGGAAAATGAAATCACCGCGCGTGCGTACGTACGGGATACCGTCTCCACGCCGTGGTGTAATCTATTTTCCACCACCACCTTACATGGATGGGTATAATGGTGTAAATAATAACTATATATTATTATTGTAAAGTGATATTGATTTTGAAATAGTATACATACACTCCAATACAATTACATGATCATGGGAACGATATCTTCGCTCTTGCGTACGTACGGAATACTGTCTCCACAATGTGATGTGACTCGTTATACATGATCTTCATTGCATAATAATTATATAAATGAATTGAATTAATTAATATGATATATATTACACTAATACCATTCTTTAAATGAAGTATCTATAACCTAGAAATAAGAATAATTATTTATTCGACAAAAGACGCATAATAACAAAAAGTAATAAACACCTGAATAACAAGTAACAATGAAATATTACTAATAAGAAGCTAAGAATATGACCATATATGATATCATAAAAATAATTATGATTCTGGAATAAGTCAATGAAATTATTTAAATCATTATACATGAGGTTCGGACACTTACGAATCTAATTAGACCTAAGGTAAGGGAAAATATCACAATCTCATTTTTATCCGAGATTGTTTATACTTTGGTATTTACTGGGGTGTATTTTATCATCCACATCCATGTTTCCTCAACATGTAATATTATTTCCATCCACCTACAATTTTTTAAATCCAATTTTACCCTTCGGTGTGTTTTTATTAAAAGATATGAAAGGAATATTATTTTGTTTTTCATACGAGGTACTTTTTGTCTTTTCCGACAAAAGTATGAGAAGAATGTTTTTATTAACTTATACGGAATGAATGGATTTTTAAAACATTATTTACAAGAATCTTCCTTTACATTTTTTCAAGTTTAATTTTAATCAAATTCTTTTAGTTTAAAATTGTATGACATGTTAAGAAAGGAAAATGTTTTTGAAGTAGAAAGGATATTTTCCTCAAGAATGGAGTTCAAGTGTTTTATCAAAATTATTTTCCATCTAAGTTAATATAGGGTTCTGTTTCTATCCCTATTATTACATTTATTTGATTATGTTATGATTGAATTATTTTTATTAATTCATTTATCTTATATGAATTGTTTTATGACGTCATGATGTTTAAGAATCCCATTTTTATTACATGGATTATACAATGATGTATGATTTTTGATTTTTGTGGAACACATAAGAATGGTATCATTATGAGATGGGTGGGACCTATATCTCCCTCCAATGAATTGGGTAAAGATTTATATCTCATGAGATAGACATGGCTGGAACAGAAAGTTAAACCGGTTTAGTGAAACAGGACTAAGACGAGGAGTGAACTCGGTTCATAAATGGACTTTGTCCGCTAAGATAGTCTTGGCTATGAGTCTTGACTACTAATAAATGATTCTCTATGATTATATGTGTATGACACAAAGTTTCATGTTTTAATTTATTATTATTATGATTACATTTCACTACAATGATTTATCCCATGTTATGAAATTATGATCTCTTTTGCAGGTTAAGATTTCCAAAATGTTATGTTCTTATGAATATGATGTGATTGATATTTATTTTGTATACCCTTACTGAGCATTTGAGCTCACCCTTTTGTATTTTTTCTTTCCACAGGTCAGGAAGAAGGTTATTAAGTAGGATATTCCAAAAGGGACTCTAGATACGATGAAATAAATGAGAGACAATGTAGATGCTTTATGAACCAGTTGTTTATGTTTCCCAGTTTCTAAAGACACTATACCTATACGGTCCTTTCATGGTTTTGTTATATGTTGTAATAAGTGAACTTCAATTTTGATGTATTAACAATGTATACAAAGTATGGGTCGTTATACTCAATCATTCAAATACTTCATTTTCATACTCAAAATCACCAATAGTGATCGCATGTGACTTCCCTTTGTCTTTTTCTTTAAGTGGTTGTTTATGTTGATCATCATTAACCCTTGGATTAGGGAATTGGTTAGAATAATTCCCCATTTCCATGAAAATATATCATGGAAGTGTTGGTGATGTGTTCTCGGTAGTCATTTATGCATTCACGTCATTAGAAACCTTTTTCCCATTACTCTAGAACTCAACTTCTCGATGAACTTCTTTTCCACACTTGAAACATTTTCTACTCCCATCAAGACAATATCCACCCTGATTCTCTCTACACTTTGAGCATAACGAGACATTTATCTTTTTTTCACCAATTTTTGAGATTTTCCCTTGAACTCCACTTTTAGTTTCTTATCAATTCCATGAGATGGATATGTAACACCAAATTCCAGTTCTACATTGAGAGAACAATGCACAATATCCTCATAGCTGCTGAAGTCTCTTATAGATAATTCCCTTCGAAGACATGGTTTTAAGCCACTGAATAACTGACCAACATTACTTTCAGGTTGGATGATAAAGCCAAAATCATACCTTCCAGGTCTTGTAAACTTTTCCTTGTATATACCAACAGATTAATCATCCTTTTTCTTTAGCCCAATGAACTTCGTTTTCATTTTTTAAAGAGTACGATGGAATTACTTATTGAAAAATACGTTCTTGAACTCATCCCATTCCATGTATTAAATTTCATCTTGTTGACTTATATTCATTATTAGATTCCACCACTGGTATGCTTCACCTTCCTATTGATAGGCAGCCAAAATGACCTTTTCATGTTCCAAACAATTAAGGATTGAAAATATAATTTCAATTCTACTGATCCATTTTTCAGCAATAAGTGGATCAGAAGACCCTCTGAAAGAAGGTGCATGTTGCCTCATGAAGGGATCAATAGAATATTGTTCCCTTGTTTTCTAATTTGGTAGTCTAGAATGATTCATAGCTTATGTTTGTATAACAATAATATTTTTCATTCCATATCACATAACATATGGTTGTTCAGGAGGACAATCATTGAATTTCTTAGTGCATTGATCATTAACATTGTTCCTTCTAGTCCCAGTCATCTTCTAAACCCAAATAAGAATAGCGTGAGAGGAAAAAATAAAATTAGGAAAACAACATTATCACAGGAGAGTAATTTCAATCTCTAACACCTTAGGTTTAATCCGGGATTATTCATGATCATTATAACAATTCTAGGACAATAACCTATACTTATTCATTACCTTAGGGATATCCCTATACATATCATATAAAAACTCTAAGGATCTCACTAATGTTCTCACATCCTGGTTTCCAAAGGTTAACTAAACCTTTACTATGTTACCAACTATAGAGACCCAAGATTCATGTACATAGAAATTATATTTCATTTTTGGAATACTTAATACATGACACAAAAAGACGTTCAAAGACCATATTAGTTTAGTGTCTTTGGAAACTCGAAACCTAATAATTTAATCATGGTGAATGATCTTCAACATATCTTATAAAAATATTAACCCTTTGTTTTCCTACCTAAAAGTTTTCTTTATATCATGGGAAAAATAAAACATGAAAAATAGTGAGCTCAAATTCTCAATAAGGGTAAACATTGAGAAAATAAAACAATCCATACACATTTAATGTAAAAACATGAACATTAAGTTTAAAAATAATAATATTGATCAAAGACATAAATCATGGTAGTAAATAAGTCATGGATCCTAATGGAACATTAAAAATGATAAAATAGAATGGTAATAAAACATGTAATTGTGGAAAACCATTATGTATATAATAAGACTTCTTTAGTAGCAAAGGCATTGCTGCCAAGGCCATCATTGTGGATGAATTCCATTACTGAACCGGGTTTAATTTTTATTCTATCCATGTATTAAGGAATCATATATACATTCTGTTCCTTCCATTTCTATATCATGATATATAAATCATTAACCAATTCATTGGAATGAGATATAGGTCCCACCCATCTCATATTGAAATCATTATTATAAGTTCCACAAAAACATAAATCATTCATCATATCATAACCCAGGAAATAAAATGGGCTTCATAAACATTATTCTATCATAACATAATCCATATAAAATACCATTTCATCATTAACAAAATAAAAACCAATTAATAATAGTGATATAAACATAAAACTATTTATAGACTATCATCTTAGATATAAAATAATTTGATAAACCACTTGAACTTAGTTCGTGAGGAAGATATACTTTATTCTTTAAAAACATATTATTTCCTCAAAATGTTGTGAAATTTTAAAAAAAGAATTTAGTTGATAATAAACATGAAATAGTGTAGAGTAAGATTCATGGAAATAAGGCGTTAAAAAGATGTAAAAATATGTTCATTCCATATGAGTTAAAAAAACATTCTCCTCGTACTTTTACCAGAAAAGTAAAAAAGTACCTAGTGTGGTAAAAAAAAGAAATATTTCTTCCATACTATGTAGTAAAAGTAAAAAATGGGTAAAAATGACTTTAAACATACATAGAAGGATAATAAAAATTTTATTATTTTTTTATAAAACATTTACTTGGATGATAAATATATACCTAGTAGATACTTATGAATAAACAATCTTAGATAAAATGAGATTGGAAAAGTTATCCCTTACCTTAATTCTAATTTCTTATGTATATGTCTGAAACTCCTATATAGTGGGTTTAAAAATATTATTATCTTTTAACAAAACCAAAATAATATTTATGATATCATATATGATTCACTTACGATTTTACATTACCCATTAATTTGTCAATTCCATGTTAAAGTTGCATTTTGGGTAATAATAGTTTCATTTATCATACATGTTTGAACATGTTATTCTTCATATGATTACTTAGATTAGGATTTATTTAAATTATGAATGTAGAAAATTATTTATTTATATTTTATATATTAATTATATATATAGTAGATAGATAAATGAAATGGAATACACCGTTCATGGAGATAGTAGGCCGTACATACGCATGAACAATGTTTTCGTTTCCTTATTAAATTGAATGGAAGTAAGTAAATGATATATGTATATATATTATAATTATTATTTCATATATTTCATGATTATTTATTATATATACTTTATAATCATTCTTGAACGGTTAACTTGGAGAATGAATCTCATCGCGCTGTGGAGATGGAAATCTATACGTATGCAGGAGCGATGATATCGTTCCCATAATTATTGAAATTTATTGAATTAGATGGTGTATAATATCTCAAAATTATTATAATGTTATAATAATCATATATATTTATGATTTCCACCATTATACCCATCTTATTAAGGTGGTGGTGAAAAATATATTACACCATGGCGTGGAGACGGTAATACGTACATAGGCTGGCGCAGTGATTTCATTTTTTTATAGGATGGATAGAAAGTGAAACAAGGTTGTACTATATTTATAATAACATATCAGTGTATGAGTGATACTGTTGTTATTATTTTATAATTATACAACTAAATAAGATGAAGTGGAAGATGAAATAAATTTGAATGAATGGGTAGAAGAGATTACCTCTTCCTCAACATGTCTCCTTCAAATTTCCTCTTAGGGTACAAGATTTGGACTTTAAAGAAGATTAAAACCTCTAGAATGTAACTAGAGAAGTTGAGAAGATAAATTGTCATGGTTTGTCCGATCTTGATGTCTCAAAATACAGTGAAGATGAGAGGGAGGAGGTTCGCTTTTATAATATAGGAGAAGGACACTTTTGAGAAGTTCCAACATATTAATTTATAATAAATTCAAATTTGATTTAAAAGGGTCAAAAAATTCGTTAATTCTAATATAAGATGATTTTGTTTCGAATAACCATCATGCAATAAATTTTTTCCAAGTTTAGAATATCTTTTCATCCTTATCCTTTTGGTTTAACCCTTATTTTACCTTTTAAAATCTTACTATGATATCATGAAATTTACACATTGTGGGTTAATGTAATTACCATATTATATCAAACGACCCAGAAAAGTTATTTATGACATATTGGGACTTATATTAACTTTTTTCTGAATCATTTATTTTTATGAATTTAATATCATTTGACAAACTATTTTATGTTTTCAGTTATGAATTGTGTCAATTTTGTAGACTATTCATACTTGACTTTTTTAAAAATTTATAACAACCTTATTCCTTCTAAAATAAGGAATTAACCCAAATATATTATTTCAATATCATCCCAAAAAATATTTTATGACATTAAAATAACAAAATTACATTTTTTTAACATTTATAAAATCATTTATTAGATTTGTTTATTAATGAAGCAATCAGTGTGTCATCCTTGTGTCATAATTAAATTTATTTATTTAATGTAAAAAAATACAAATAAAACATCAAGATGTATAAAATATTTTTATGTTTCTAATTACTATTTATAGTTGAATATATCATTTATATATCCCCATATAAAATTTTTTTTATTAAAAGATTTAAGTTTTGGTTATATTTTCCTTGACATTAAATTAAAAATAATTAAATGTCATTTTCACTTAAAAGTGGCTCAATGGGGTACATAAATCGACACAAGGATGCCCATAGTCATACATGTATCATACAATAGGGTTAGGACACGTTTTAGGGTTATTATAATGTTATTTTGTACCCTTATTTACCTGATTTACCCTTTAACCATGGTAAATAAAATAATTACCTAGGTTACTATTCAGAATGTCCCAAAATAAAAGTTTCATATTCACAAAATTTGGACCTCTTGATTCTAAATATAGAATCAATTTTTCCAAATTAAAAACACACGAATTGGTAGAAAATAATTTAAAATTAATTCCCTTTGACAAAACCAAAACACGTGTTTATAAAAAGTAAAAACTTCCAAAAGATTGACATGTGTTTATGTCCAATTTAAGAGTGAAATTACTTCAAATGATCAAAATTGGATTAAATGGTTAAAATATAATACAAATAAACTTTAAAACAAATTTTCAACATATTCTTACTATATAAATAAATTAGATAAAAACATAGTTTTTAATTAAAATGCAATATTCATCACTATTCATTGAAATTTGAATTTTATCATTAAAATAGAAATTTTTATTAATAAAAATTTATTTCTAGATTCCAAATAAGTAGTTTATTTTGTAAAATTAAACTTATATAGTGTGAAAAAATATATTAAATATGGGTGCACAATCAAAAGGCGGTAAAACTACATTTTTTGAAAAATACTTATTTTATCCATGAAATGCATTTTGTTCTCTTACCATAATCTATAAAATGTGTAAGATGAATAATAATGTCATAAATTTAAAAATTTGTTCAATAATATTCATAAAGTCTAGTTTATATCCCCTTAAATAATAATATTTTAATAATATATCAGTGTTTAGGGAAACTCGATATCGCGTAAATGTATGCTATCGAGGAAGGTCACACTTGCATTTAACGCAATCCAAGTTAGTGTTGCGTGCAGTTCAATATTCCTTTGGTTTTGTGTATAACATAATAAAAACATAGTTCATTTATAAATTGAAAAAAATCTATACTCTATGTTCCGTGAAATCAGTTCTATCAAAAAAAAATTGAAATTGTGTGTAACATGAGCCAAGAATAGTGTTTCGTATAATGCGAGCTAATAAGATGTTGCGTATAGAACAATATAATCCTGGAATAGCATATAACATAAGAAATCAAAGAAATTAAAAATAATCTGTCTCCTAAAATCTCAAGGTTTTACATTCTACCACCATTAAAATGAATTTCTCTCTCGAAATTCATTAGGGTTATAAATGGTTTTTTACTTGAAAGTTTCTTTAGTGGAAACCCACATCATAAAAAAAATTAATACAAAAAATTCATTTTAAATAAGGAATTTTAGAAACATAATGGTAACCCAATTTAACTTATCACTGGGTTTCCATATAGAAGATCATATGCGGGAAGTGAAAATATGAATATGGAAGAGGAATTTTACAATCAAGTTCTGATGGATTGTGATAGAGAATAAGGTTTGAGAAAGTTAACTACTAGAAATCCATAATTATTAGATTATTTAAGGGGGCATATAATTCATTTGATAATAAAGTACTAGGATAAAATTTTATGGATTTCAAGTTCCTTTCCCTAAAGTTAAATAATTTTTCATGAGAATAAATACTTACTTGATTTTGGTACAATTTCACTATTGTTAGTTCATTGAACAATTTCCAAAACATCTCTTATTTAAATAAATGATATGAAATTTGACATTCTTTAAGTGTTACTAGATCATACGATAGAGTGACAGGTCATTCCATCTGTCTCTATCTCAAAATGGTTCGCACAAGTTATTAAATATACATAAGTCTCTCTATAGTGAGACTAATCATATATGGTTCCAAAAATAGACTTATACTTCATATATCATACCACATAATAAAATAAAACTAATTTCTACCAACCATTGACTTTTTGTAGTCCAATGGAAGAAGATAAAGTCCCATCTCACTTCTGTTGTGGGTTCGATTCTCATAGCCTTGTCCGACGTGAAAGGTTATCGCCCGTCTTGCAAGTTTTCCTTTTTCTAAAACTATACTATTATAAGATTCTAGAAATAATATCAAAGAAATATTTATAGCCTTAAAAAATAATATTTAATTTCCAACTTAATCCATTACAACCATTAGTCTTATCCAAAATACTTATGTCCAATCTCACAAAACAAAGAAAATAATTACAAAAAATTTAATATAATAAGAATTTGAATACTATAATTTATCCTCCATATATCACAAGATATATATTGTTTGTCACATTCCAAACATTTGATGGACTTCATCATGAATTCTCCTGAAATATAAAATAACATAAATTATCGTAGAACCTTAGTGACAATGTGAATTCTATCATAATTAACTCTTTCCATACACCAATAATTTTATATAATAAAACCACGATATCAATTTGTTCTTTTATCAATCATGAGCACATTAATACTAACAAACATATTATTTTCTTCATATACCTTCATTATGTGCATATCATTTGCTTTACTAAAATATTTCAAATCTTTTCATGGTTACCGGTACTATATAATTATGGAAAACCATAATAGACCAATACATAGATATTCCAATATTCAAAAATAATATAAATGAAATTCCACAAAAATATTTTGAAATCCATTACATAAACACTTAATCATTCCAATACTTCGCTGTCATACTCAACATTTCCAATAGTGATCACATGTGACTTCCATTTTTCTTTTTTCAATAATAGGTTGTTTTTGTTTATCATCATTAACCCTTAGATTAGGGAATTGGTTAACATAATGCCTCCATTTCCTTGCACATATAGCATTGAAGTGTTGGTGGTGTGTTCTTAGTAGTCTTTTATCCATTCACATCATTAGAATATTTTTGCCTTTACATTTGAACTCAACTGCTTGATGAACTTATTTTATAAAAATGAATCATTTCATAGTCCTATTAAAACAATCTATACCCTTATTATCTCTACACTTTGAGCCTAAAGAAATAGTTATTTTGTTTTCATTATTCTTTTAGATTTTTCCTTAAACTCCATCTTTCGTTTCTTGTCAAACCCATGAGATGGATATGTAACACCAACTTCTGGTTCTACCTTGATATTACAACACACAATCTTCTCATAGCTACCGAAGTCTCTTATAGATAATTCCCTAAAAGAATTGGTTTTAATCCACTGAAGTATCAATTATCTTTACTTTCAGGTTGTATGATAAAGCCAGAATCATACCTTGCATGTCTTGTAAAATTTTCATCGAATTTACCAACATATTCATCATCCTTTTTCTTAAGCTCAAGAATATCCCCTTCCATTGTTTCAGAATATATGACAATTAATTGTTGAAAAATAATTTCTTGAACTCATCCCATTCCATGGATTCAATTTCATCTTGTTGCATTTAATTCTTAATTAGTGTCCACCACTAGTCTGCTTCACCTTCTAATCAATAGACAACCACAATGACCATTTCATATTCCGAAGAACGAAGGATGGAAAATATATTTTCAATTAAACTAATCCAT
Organism: Viscum album; assembly: GCA_963277665.1. Lineage (NCBI taxonomy): Eukaryota > Viridiplantae > Streptophyta > Magnoliopsida > Santalales > Viscaceae > Viscum > Viscum album. The sequence goes on along the minus strand of OY728164.1, from coordinate 911,077,827 downwards.
TTTTTAGAAACAGGTGGATCAGAAGACCCTCTGAATGAAGGTGAGAGTTGCCTTATGATGGCCTCAACATAATGTTGTTCCCTTCTAAGCTCATTTGGGAGTCCAGAATGATTCATAGCTTGTGTAATAATATCAATAATATTTTTCATTCCATATCCCATATCATTTGGTTATTTAGGATGACAATCATTTCATTGCCCAGTGCATTGATCATTAACATGGCTATTTCGGGTTCCAACCATCATCTAACACCCAAAAAAAATAGTGTGAGAGGCAAAAATCATACTATGAAAATAACATTATAACATGGGAGTACTTTTAATCTCTAACATCCTAGATTTAGTCCTAACTTATTCATGATCATTATCAAAATTCTAGGACTGTACCCTATACTTATTCTTAACCTTAGGGACATCCCTAGACATACCTTACAAATATCTCTAGGGATCTCACTAAAGTTCTCACAACTTAGTTTCCAATGGTTAATTAAACCTTCTCTATGATACCAAATATAAAGACCAAAGCTTGAAATACATGGACATTACATTTCATCTATGGAATACTTAATACATGACACAAAAATACATCCAAAGCCTTTATTAGTTTAGTGTCTTTGGAAACTCGAAACATAATATTCTAATCATGGTGAATGATCTTATAAATCTTCCATAAAGATCTCCCCCTTTTCTTTTCCTACCTAAAACCATTATGTATATCTTGGGTAAAAGAAAACATAAAAAAGGGTGATATAAAATGCTTATTATGGGTAATGACGGAGAATATAATATAGACCATTAACATTTGAATGTAAAAACATGAACATAAAGATTATAAATCAAAATCTTGAGAAATGACATAAATCTTCTTAGTACATAAGAAATGTATCATAATGGAACGTTAATAATGATAATATAAAATGGAAATATCACATTGAATTGTGGAAAAAAATTAAGCATAAAATATGATTTCCGTAGTAGCCAAGGCATTGATGCCAAGATAGTCATAGTGGACGAAGTCCATTACTGAACTGGGATTACATGTCGTTACAACCCTATATTATGGAATCATATTTTCTTTCCATTCTAGTGATGTATATATCATGAGATATAAATCATTACCTAGTGAATTTTAGGGAGATATAGTTTCCACTGATCTAATATTGAAAACATTATTACATGTTCCATAGAAACATAAATAATTCATCATAGAATAACACAGGAAATAAAATGGGTTTCTTGAACATCTTTCCATCATGACATAATCTATATGAAATTCCATCTCATAATTAAAATAGTCCAATAAAAGTAATAATAGTTATATAAAACATAAAAATATTTAAATACTATCATCATAGATGGAAAATAACTTGATAAACCACTTGAACATAGTTTTGTAAGAAAATATCATTTCTTCTTAAAAATGTTTTCTTTCTCCAAATGCAGTAAAATTTTAAAAAAAATTAGTTGAAAATAAACTTGAAATAGGGTAGAGGAAGCTTCATGTAAATAAATCATTAAGGAGAGGTAAAAATCCATTCATTCCATATAACTTAAAAAAACATCCTCCTTGTACTTTTACGAGAAAAGTCAAAAAGTATCTCATATGGTAAACAAAATAAATATTCCTTCCATACCATTTAGTAAAACTCAAAAATGGGTAAAAATAAATTTAAATATACATAGAAGAATAGTAATCATTTAAAGGAATTTTTTTTATAAAACATGAACTTGGATGATAAATATATACCCATTAGATATTTACGAATAAACAATCTCAGATAAAACGAGATTGGAAAAGTTATCCCTTACTTTAGGTCTGATTTCATCTTTATGTGTCTGAAACTCTTGTATAGTGGGTTTAAACATATTATTAAACTGTAAAATAACCTTTATAACCTTTATGATATCATATATGATCACTTATGACATTACATTACCTGTTCATTTGTCTATTCCATGTTAAAGAAATGTTTTGGTTAATAATCGTTTCATTTATCGTACATGTTTGAACTTGTTATAATTAATATGATTACTTAGATCATGATTTAAATAATTTCAGAATATAAAAAATGATATATATTTCATATATATTCATTATATATATATATATAAATAAATATATATATCATATATAGATAAATGAAATGGAATACCCCTTTCATGGAGACGGTAGGTTGTACGTACACATGAACAATGTTTTCATTTATTTATTAAATTGAATGGAAGTATGTAAATAAAAAATATATATAAAAACAAATTCAATTGAATTATTATGGAATATATTTCATGATTGTTTATTATTTACACATTATAATCATTTCAGAATGGTTAATATGGAGAATTAATCTCATCGAGTCGTGTAGAGGGTAAGTCGTATATACGCACGAGCAATGATATCGTTCCTATAATTATTGAACGATGTTGAAGTGGACGGTGTATAATATATCAAAATTAGTATAATGTAATAATAATAATATATAGTTATGATTTCCACCCTTATACCCATCCATGTAAGGTGGTGGTGAAAAACAAATTACACCACGACATAGAGATGATAATCCATACATATGCACACGCGGTGATTTCATTTTTCATAGGATGCATTGAAGTTGAAATAGGATTTTTTCTTATTTATAACAAATATCGATATATTATTGATAGTTATGTTATTACTTTATAAGGAAACAACTAAAGAATAGGAAGTAGAAGAGGAGATAAATTTGTAATAATTGTTTGAAGAGATTACTCTTCATCGACGTGCCTCATTTTAATTTTCTTATTAGGGTACTAGAGTTGGTATTTGGATAAGACCATCACCTATAGAGTATAACAAGGGAATTTGATAAGAGAAATGGTTAGGGTTTCTCCAATATTGTTGTCTCAAAATTGAGTGAATAGGAGAGGGAGGATGTTCCCTTTAATAATAGTGGATATGGTCACTTTAGAAAAGATCCAAAATATTAATTTATTATAAATTCAATTTCAATTATAAAGGATAAAAAACTAATTTAATTATATTATATGATTATTTGGGTTTTAATACCTATAATCTAATAATTTTTTTATAAGTTTAGAATATTTTTTATCATTATCTTTTAGGTTTTACCCTTATTTTACCATTTTTAATCATAATGTGATATCATGTTATTGATATATTGTGGGTTAATGTAACTACCATATCATGTAAAATGATGCACAAAAATCTATTTATGAAATATTTTGACTTATATTAACCAATTATATGAATTTAGTTTTTTGGAATTTAATATCATTTAATAAACTATTTTAAGTTTTAGTAATGAATTGTGTCAATTTTAGACATTATTCACACTTGTCTTTTTAAAAAATTCATAACAACCTGATTCATTAGAAAACAAGTAATTAAACCTAATATAATATGTTAATATCATTCATAAAATTCTTTAATGACCTCAAAAAAACCAAATTACATTTGTTTTAATATTTATAAATTCATTTATTTGAATCCTTTATTAATGAAGCAATCCCTACATCACCATTGTGTCATAATTAAATTTATTTATTTAACATTAAAAATTTAAAAATAAACTATCATAATGTAAAAAATCTTTTTAACATTATTATTACAATTTATAGTATAAGATACCACTTATATAAACCCATATAAAAATTGTTTTAGGAAAAGATATAGGTTTAGGTTATATTTCCATTAACATTAAATTAAAAGTAAATGTCATTTTCACATACCAGTGGCTCCATGGGATCCCAAAAGTTACCCAAGGATTACCATGGTCGTAATTATATCATAAAATAGGGTTATGAGACGTGTTAGTGTAATTATAATATTATTTTTCTACACTTATTTACCTGATTTACCCTTTAACCTTGGTAAATAAAATAATTACTAGAGTTTCTATTAATAATGTCCAAAAAATAAAAGTTACCTATATACACAATTTTGACCTCATAATTCCAACTATGGAATCCATTTTTCTAATTTAGAACAAATAATTGGAATAAATTAATTTAAAATTAATTCTCATTGTGAAAACAAAAAAATGTGTTTTTACGATGTAAAAACTACCAAAATATTGACATGTGTTTATGTCCATTTTAAGAGTGAAATTACTTCAAATGACCAACATTGGATTAAATGGAAGCAATATAATTCAATTACACTTTAAAACCAATTAAAATAATAATTTAACTATAAAAATAAATTAGATGAATATGAAGTTTTGAATTAAAATACAGTATTTTTCACTATTCATTAAAATTTGAATTTTATCTGAAAAATGACATAATTTCCACAAAAGTAAATTTTTATGTAAAGATTCCAAAGAAAAAGGTTATATTGTAAAATTGAACTTATAAATGTGTCAAAACTATATTTAAAATGGGCATGCCATCAAAAGGCGGTAAAGCTGCAAATTTTTTTTGAAAAATAATTCTTTTATCCCAAAAATTAAGTTTGTTCTCATACCAAAATATATAAAACTTGTAAGATGAATAATAATTTTATAAAATTCTAAATTTGGTTAATACTATTCATTAAAACCAGTTTATATTCCATTAATTAATAATATTATTGCAATATATTGTTATTTAGTGAAACTCAGTATCACGTACAATGCAAGCTATCACAGAAGGGATCACATGCATGTAGCGCAAGACAAGTTACGATTGATTGTAATGAAAGATTCATTTGGTGGTGTGTATAAAATAATAACAACCTAGTTAATTTATACATTGAAAAAAATATACACTCAGTGTTGCGTGAAATCAATTCTATCAAAAGAACATGAAATTGTGTGTAACACGAGCCAAACATGGTGTTGTGTATACTGCAAGCTAATACGGTGTTGCGTATAGCACAACCTAATCACGGTGTAGCATAAAACACAAGAAATAGAAGAAATTAAAAATAATATATCACATAAAATATTGGGGTGTTACACTTTCAGTAAGGGAAACTAACACCCCAAGGGGTTCTGAGCGATATGGGTGTTTTTCCAATATCTCGGTTTGAGGACAGATGGTTGACTTCCCTATTTTTCCCCACTATCCTATCTTGGTAGTTACTTTTACTGGTATGAATGATTGAGAGTTTACCATATATATGTGTGTGGAGGGATATAATGTCTTTTGGTTTGTTCAGACACATATATTCTGGGTAATGTTCCTTATAGACAACTATAGGTGTAACTTGTATAGGACATGAAGGCCTGAGGATATTTACATAGTGTATGTGATAAAATGGATTTAAGAATTATAATGTATGTTTGATACATGCTATGTGTGTTAGGGTGGCTCCCACAAACTACTTGGTTTATTTTAGTTATGTGGTTTTAGTGGTGACTTTCACGGCGTGTATGTTATAGTGCTTCACTCAGGTATCTGCAGACACAAATTTTTAGAGAGAGTTTTTCCGGACGTGAAATGTTGTGGAAAAAAGGAAAACCAGTGGGGAAGTGTTAGTGGGGTAAACTTGAAATTATTGTTATTATATTACATAATATTATATGAATAATTTGGTGAGAATATCCAGGGTGAGGCTATGAACATAGTATACTGGTTTAGGTGACATGTTTGTTTTACTTATAATTCATCGTGACTTAGTATGATTTGTCTACTTTTTTCGGATATAATTCATAGACGATTATACTTATTATAATGCTATAATCACCTTAAGTTATATAAACTTTTTATTAGGTCACCTATATCTAGTTGTAGATTTGGTTGATAACTACTTTTTTAGGGGTTTTGTATGAGCTGATTGGGAATCATGGTCACTGTTGTTTTACCTTCTTTTGGTACATGCAGTTTTCCCCTTTAGTTTGGAACATGTTAACACTAAATGAATAAAATTAAACATTTAATTACTATTATGTCTTACACAATCTAGGTTTATAATATCTAATTATTTTTCCTTTTTTAGGTATGGATATAGGTCGATATTCTCATCAAGATTTCCTGGATCAAGTTCAGCAGGTTACATCAGTAGATCGCCGCTGATAAGAGGTTGATGACAACAACACTTGGAGAAGGAGACTACGATAATTGTAGCACTAGAGTCTGTAGAAGTATGAGGGCTCTATTTCAAATTTAGTCACGAAATACTGGTTGGAGGAGGTTGAGATATCTTTCAGTTCGATCGATGCTTGGAAGGAGCACTAGGTATCGTTGGTTGTGACGATTGTAACATCCCATGATTTTAAAAGGAAAATCTATTTGATTAAATGAACTAATATGTAATATTTGGAATTTATAATCAATTAATTAAACTTAATTTTTCGACTTTTATGTTTTTAATTTCAAAAATCAGACTTACACGGTTGCGTTCTGGATGATTTTTGGAGTCTAATAGAATAAACATAATTTTTGGTGAATATTAACCTACCTTTATGAAATGTTACCTACCCTTATGAATAGTAATATTACCCTTATTAATAGTAAATATTAACAAAAAACTATAACCTCACCCATGAATGTTTAACTAAAATTTTGGCATCGTATAAGTGATAATATGACCATAATAAAAGTGTAGTATTTTTGAAAGTCATAATTAACTAATTATAATTAATTAATTAACTAAAGAGAAACAATATTCTCCCAAAATGTGTTCATAAATTAACAATTCTATGTCTTATAGTTTTAATATAATTTTATAAGAATATATGTAATTTTTGAATGCGTTATGAAATAGATAATAATTTTAAAAAATGTATTTTTAATGTAAAATATGATTTTAATAAAAAATATAATTAATACTTTTTAGAAAATTGTTTTTGAAGAAAGGTGTTCATTTCTTGATTCTATGTAGCAAAAAATGGTTTGGGGGATTTTTTTGCAATTTTTTTTAAATACATCAATTTTCAGGTGAATGGTTAAAATATAGTTTTTCTCATAACCGGTATATCTTAAATTGCATAATTCATGATGTAATGATGACATAAACATTCTTCAACATTATATTAGGCCAAGTTATATTTAGTTTCATAAACATTTCCTTAAAATACAAAAAAATAAATTCCCAAACCTAAAAAGAACTTTCCAAATCATAAAGTTAAAAAGTGATTCATAAAATAAACTTTTCTCTTTTTTTCACATTCCTTTAAATAAATTAATGAATTAGAATTATAAAGATGATTTAAAGTCTAAATGGAATTATATTATATTAATATATGTTTTATGATGTTAATAAACAAATATTACAAGTCTAACATTTGATATATTATTTTATTTAATATTTTATTCTAAAAACACAACCTCCTCATGTGTAAATAACCCCTCCCCCTCCCCTTATCAAGGAACACCTTTAAAGCTCCACGTCTTATCTAAAATCTCTCAAAAAATCTTCCATAGCACCTCTACCACGTACAAATAGCTTTTGGTCTCATCAAAAGACCAATCCAAGGTGCCTTAAGGAGGATTGAAGAGGTAATTCCTCTCTTTCTTTTCCTATAATTTTCTTTTCAATTTCATGTTCTTTTTTTAATCTCTCCCACCTACACTCATAAAAATGGTATGGTAACTATAGTATCCTAAATATAATGGAATTTTATTATACTTGTGAGATAATATATCATCCAACCCCCTTCTCCTCTTATTTTTATTTTATAATGGAAATCGTTGTTCATGATTTGGTAATTTATCACCTTCAAGAACGACATGTTTTCATTTTCCTTTACCGCCTTCAAATCTAGTCATGAAACAATTTTTATAGTTGAAATAGATTATTTTATATGTATTTTATCCTATTTATTGTTCTATAACTAACATATGTGAAAATTAATAAATGATAAAACAAAACAAGTTCATTGTTTTTGAAAAACCACTAGAAATAACCCAAACAATCACCATTAAATTATTATCTAATAATTTATCCACATGGTATATAATATAATTCATTATAAGACCATTTAAAATCCCGGAATATCATTAATAACATGAAATATGAAATCTATATGTTCATCCATTTTCTACACGAACATCAATTTATTAATATTAGCGAACTACCACTAATAAATATTTTACTTTTTCCAACAGGGGAATATTTGTTGGTAAAATAAATTTTCTGTTGGTAAAACATATTACCAAAATATATGTTTATGTCACTAAACTGTTATAAAATCCTATCGGTAAATGTTTTTGTGACAGAAAAATTAGTTTTTTTCAATTAAAATTATACCAACAGATAATATGTTTGTTGGTCGTAGTGTTTAGTAACAGGTTTTAGTGACAAATTGTTATCTTAGTAATAATATTACCAACATATAATATTGGCCTATAAATTACATTATTGCTTGTAAAATTTCATATTATATTTATTAATTTATCGTGTTTAATAAATCTATTTTAATTATTAAACAGAAGGTGTTGTTAACAAAAGTTCAATCTTGATAAAAAATTAATCATATTAATAAGGAAATTCATTAAAAAACCAAACAATAAAAATATGATGGATACCCTACATGTTGGATCCCCACAAACATGATCCAGCACCCCTTCTACCCAGTGAATCATCCCCAACGAGTCAGCTCTGGCACCGGCAGCTCTATCTAGTATGCTCCAGCACCAACAGCTCTATCCCATCATTGTCAGCGAGGCACTTCCAACACCAGCTCCTCTAACTCATCCATGCCAGGGAGCCAGCTCCAGCGACCAATGAGAACTAGCATCCCATCCATGCCAGTGAGTCATCTCCAGCACCATCTCATTCGTGTCGGTATGCCACCAACAGTTACCAACAACCCATCCATGCCCCATGACCATCATGTCAAATCTAGAAAGACATTTCATTTCCCCAAGACCATCAACACCATCAACTCCACCACAGACAATGAAAAAGAATACAAAAAAAAACAAGACAACCCCATTACAAGCAAGAAAAAAATCATGTTAGTTCCCACCAATGCCACACCCTTAAACTCGAATATCTACATCATAAAAAACGTAATAGAATAGACACAAAGTACTGAAAAATATCTACACAAATTGAAATCAAAATATAAATAAATAAAAGTATAAAAAATGATTTCCATACTGAGAATTTTTTATCATACCCTTTGACATCTCAAGGATCGGTAGTCTAAATAACTCATATTGAGGAATCATTTTTCTAAAAAGATTCCAACAGCATCCCAAATACAATCTAGCCACAAAATATAATTTCCATATTTTTTTGGTAAATATTATTTGCAGAATTTATTAATTAAAACAAAAGTTACATGGAATAGACAAGGTGTAATGATCACACAACAATAAGAAATTAAAAATAATTACAAAAACATACTGTTAAATCACACAATTTTATTTAAAAAATTCACCTAAAAAAGAATCCATCCTTACGCATTTGTAAGAACGATGCACTTTTTAGCTAGCTAAGGACAAATTAAAAATGTTGAGTATTGTGAAATATCTCAATGTCCATAAATGTAATAGGGAAACAACATCTGAACAACTCGATGTCATTTTCAAAGCATCCTGGATTTAAAACATAAGAAATATGAATTATTTTCAACTAGATCATGAAAAAATATGCTCTAGTTACAAAATAATCTTAGTAGGTCCAAAACAGATAAAACATCAATCAGATTATTTCCCCAAAAGTAACAGCATCCCCCATGATCAGCAGCCAAATAAATACATTGCTATCAACCTGTCATCAAATTTTATAAGAAACCATACCTTCATCCAAGAATACACTCTATCTTGCATCTCCAGAACACCACCATGAAGATGTATACAGACCAAGCCGAAAACCAGAGCAGTTCACACTTCACTAAAGATTCAAGCACAAAACTTCATTAATAGAATAAAAATCCAAAGTTGGTGATCCATGCATATGATGTGAACAACCATCATGTACCACAAAAATCCATTCAAAACATCATCACATAAACTCATAAGTCACCAAAATCCACAAATATAGCTTCTTCATGTGTGAAAAAATCCCTCGAAGTCATGAAACTGCTGCCATCAGGAGACACATCAACTAGGAAACTAAAGAGAAACAACCAACATGCATGAAATATCCAAGATAAACAATTATGTCATAACCCATGAACATGGTGCCTTAGAACAACAATACCATATCCAAGTTCTGATGGACAACAAATAAGAAAAAGCACATGAGTGAGATGAAAAACAATGAAAGATTATATACTAATTGAAGGAAGATGTGTAATAAGAAAATGATGATTCCCATTATGAATAACTCTCTATTAATATATGTATATAATTTTAATTAACAATAAAATCGTTAAATTTCCACCACTACAGTACTATCTAATAAAGGAATTATTCAATTTTGAAAGCATCATGGAATACCAATGTGAGTATACCTATGACAATGACCATCTTCTGAAAAAAATTAGAGGGAAACATCTACTTTGTTGTATGAAGAAAAACTCTCCAAGTTATGATGAAATACATATATTTTTGTATCTTAATATTAGTTCTATAATATGTCAGATCACATTATTAGTTCCGATTTAATATGTATTTTTAATAGAATACATAATTGACCTTCTTTCTATTCTATATTGATCTAAATAAAAATTAGTTCTGAACTATTATTGTGATTAGTATATACAATACTAGAAAATGAGCATGATTTCTACATATTACATATTTGTTCTGAACTAAAATATTGAAATGTAATATGTAATATTAATTCACAACTTCTATGAAATTGTATCTGTTATGAAAAAAAAGAAGTATTTTTTATGATACACATATTGATCACAATAAAACTATTTTTTCACAGGGCACTATTACTTCTCAATTTGTGATCACAATATTAGTTTATAACTGACTTTTATTGAAAAAAATACATAAATAAACCATTTTCTAATATGTATTGAACAAAATACATGTATCTTCTAAAAAAATATTAGTTTAGAAACTAATGTTTTGACTAATACGTTTTAGTTCTGATAAACACATATTAGATCTATCAGGTTTTATTATTAAGTTGTGTGCCATGAGGTGTAAGAAAAGAATAAAAAACCATATAGGTGAAATTTTTTTTCATTATAGAGACTTGAAATCAATTTATATAAATGGATTCAAAACAAAAAACTGGTTTAAATCTCTTCTGATCATATTATATGGGTTTTTAATAATCTATTCTCTAATAATCTGTTTTATTAATTTGTTATTTTATTAATCTATTTTAAAGCCCCTCTAAAAAATTATATGAGTATTTCTTAGACCATGAAAATAAAATTACAAACACATGACTGAAATCTAATGGGAAACCATCTTACTGGTGATGTTCCTAAATAAAATTAGGGGAATTGATACTATTGAAAACCTTTATGTGTTTCAAATTTTTTTAATATATGACCTTCAATTGATAGTTGATTATGTTAATATAGTTTCTTTTCTTTTAGAGTGATTTGGTTGGAAAAAATTTATTTTCCAATGATTTGGATGGAAATAGGTTGACATCATTCTAAAAATCATGTCAATTTGAGTATTTTTAATAGATTGTAAGGAAACATCAGTTATGAAAGAGAGTTGGTTTCTAGTTTCCTTTTGAAGCCATTTCTATATTTTTTTTGTTTCACTTCATTGAGATCAAAACAATCATGTATGTTATGATTTGATTTTCAAAATTAGTTCATAAAGTTGACATCAATTTGGGTTGTTGATGTTACATGTAGCTATTTATCTAAATGTGCATCATCTTATTTATGTGATTGAGGAAACATGTATAAATATTTTATGTTTTTGAAGAAAATGAAGACCACTACAGTTGACTTTCCCACTATATGTAATATATGATTTTTTTATGAATGTAACATATTTCCAATGTCTTTGCATGCTCTATGTTATTTTTTCACTATATAAATATTACAATGTTCATATGGAAGTGTATTGTAGTGTAATATATCATTATGTTTTGATTAATAAGTCTCTCTCAAGTGTAGAAATACAAGTAACTCTTTTATATGTGCATAAAATATATTTTAGTGTAAACATAAATGTTTCATATTGTTAATGGAAATGAATAATAGAAATTTTGAGTTGAATTAGATTGTAGAATATTGTACCTTAGTTTTTTCAGTTGAAGAAAATGTAATAATGAGTTCATATTCTCAAATGTTATTACTTGAAGTTCCACCATAGACATTACAAGTAATGAATGAAACATATATATTCAAAAAATGAATGAAACATATACCTATTAGGTAATAATGGATGTAGAAGTAATTGAATATTCAACGAAACATGTACCTATATGTTAATAAATAAATAAAAATAAATCTATTAGTTAATAATGGAAGAACTTCAATAAATAATGAAACATATTTTTTATTATTTTATGAAAGTAATAGTTTATTTGACTTGTATAAGAATCATGTTTCTTTTCCAACTTGGTTGATTTTCTTTTCAATTTTTCTTCATTAGATGTGGGTTGGTAGTTGAAATATACATGTGACATATTTGAAATGTGGTATGATAAATAGTAAAACATAGGCTTGGTATGAAAAAATATATAAGTGGTTTGATAATTTAGTGTATATAGAATATGTGTATGTAGTATTCAAATGTAGTGTGCATATACCGAAAATATAATCATTATATGGGAATGTTTGGTGTGCATATACAATGATTACAGTTTTCATATGACATATATGTAATATCCCAAATTTTACAGTATGCAATACTAACATCATGCATCCAATGAATTTTAAATTTAAAATATGATTTAATGGTATAAAGGATTAAATGGAACACATCTATTAGCATAATATCACTATGATGTAGAATTTCATGTGGAAAAGATGGAATAAGGCTTATAGCTTCACAGTAGGGAAAGTTGATACTTGAGAAGATGAGAAATGTGTGCAATTGAAAAAGGGGATACTTGTAGTATGTATGAGATTAAAACACAATCAAGATGTATAAATTTTTTAACATATAAGATATCAAGAAAAATAAAATAGTCAGAGAAAATAAATGTAATAAATAGTGAAATGGTACAAATCTAATTGTATGGTTTTTTGAGAATTATAAGAGACTTGTAATGGAAATTAATGTACTATAAATTCACCTAACAAGCATGAAATATGGAGATACTATAAGTGAACTATTGATTATATAATAGAAAATTGTAATGTAAATTTAATGGCGTTCTAGAAGGTAAAATTGAATTTTTATAGAGAAGATAAAAATGGAATAGATCGGAAAATACAAGCGGAAAAAATAGATATAACATAAATCAACAAAAGATTTAGAGGAAAATAAATCAGGAAATTTAATTAGGTAATAATTATCAGGTTTCATGTACCATGGAATAAAAAATAGAACCCGAAATGAAGGAGAAAAAATCATGGTAACCGAATACATACATGAAGAAGAGGAGAAGACAATTCGGGTTATGGAATTTTTGGTGTGCCAGTGTGATATTAAGGGAAGAGATGCACAACCCCAACTTTATTCCTACACAATGATGATGGTAAGATGAGAAGGAAAAAACTACTATTGGGTTGTAGATAAATGGATAGAAAGTCGAAATGAAGCTCGTCATTATTCCATAGTGTGGCGTGGAGGAGAGTCTACAAAATGGCGCATTGCGAGTGTATTGATGCGGCGGAAGAGGGACACACTTCAGAGGGGAATGAATGTATAATGAAAAAGTTTTAAATTTATATATATATTAAATTAATATTTATATTATATATATAATGAAATTATTTATATAATTTTATATTAGATACATATATTATATACCACAACATGTTATTTTACAATGAAAACATATGATTATATTTTTTTCTAAAAAAAATTATAATATATAATATTTATTGAAAGTAATATATATGTGTATATATAGTATATATTTTGATAAAATATATTTTGTTGTTGAATAATTTATCGAAACTAATTTTTATAATATTAAAAAAATATGTTTGTAATAGTAATTAATAGTAATTTATTCATTTGTTTCTAAAAAATATGTGTATTGATATGATAGGGAATAGATATAAATTTTAGTAAAAGATTTGTTGGTGCTGATTGATCAATATCAACAGATATATCCATTGGTAAAAAGAAGTGTTGGGATTTAAAATCAATAATAATAAAACTTAATATCTTTCGTAATTTCTAATTTTTACTAATAGATAAATTATCAGTAAAAACATCTCTATGGGTATAAGCCATTTTTTTTTAGAAAACCTAAAAAATGAGCATTCCTGAATAATGGATTTAAAGCATATAACTCATCCGAATTCCCATAATATAAAATCATGAAACCATAATGAATCATTTTAATGTATAAAAGGATCTTTAATTGATAATTAATTAATATAATGTGGTTATACAAGACAATAATGTGAAAAAGAAGTCACATACAAGGTAAGGGGAAATTCTTGAACCCAACATTATTTCTTCGGGTTCTCCCTCTTTCTCTCCATTATTGGTATTGTAACTCATTAAAAATATGTTTTTAATAATTATATTATATTTTCTGGGATATAAATTTCTTTCACTAGAGTTTTTGTCAACCAAATGTTTTCTAAAAGAACTATTATTTCAAAAACACACCTTTTACTTCTCACTCAAGGTTGATGGTTCTTGTATCATGTATGTTATTCCCATTCTGTTTTGGGAACCCAAAGATTATGAATATATTCTTATGAGATGAAACACATTTCTTCCATGGGTTAGTTATGTTCATTTTTTATATATGTTCTATATGGATTGCATGATAATGATAATGTTATGATGTGATGGGTGTGTAGAGAATTATATAGCATAAAATGAATGTTATGATGTGATGGGTGCACCCAGGATTATACAGTGCTCCAACTTATTGGGTAATGTGGTGATTTTAATGAGTTAAAGTGAAATGATGTGTGAACAAGATGCTTGATTCGTTCACAACTATGTCTGGTAGATTTACACTAAGACATGATGTTTCACTTTTATGATTGAAACATTTCAAGTATATTATTAATGTTTCCTCTCATGTTAATGATAGATTTATATGTTGAGATAATTCTACCCCATAACTATATTGTCCTTATATATATTTCCTATTACTGGGCTTTTAGTGCACCCATTTTGATGTATATCGTCAGGTGATTATGTGTACTAAAAGGTTTTCAAGGGACTATAAGAAGATGGATATGATGGAATTATATAATTATATATGTTTTAGGTTGTAAAAGTTATGTAAGGGTTGTCTAAAACTCTATATCCTAGACCATAAAAGGTCCTCGTATGTATATTATACCATGTATTTTTATTTTATCTTTTATAAAATCAAATACACGACATGTTTTAATACTGAATCTGGAAGTGTGGGTTCAGGGCATTACAGTTGGTACCAGAGGAACAATCTAGAAATATTTAGAGAATAGACATTGTAGTTTTAAAATATAATATTAAACATATGGTAAATTAGGTACACATAAGAGAATATCTTTTCTTAATTAGCAATATATAAATTGAGAATTATAAGTTAAATGAACTACTTACAAGAGCACAATTCATTTAAGGGGGGAAGAATGTAACATCCCAAGATTTTATAAGTAATCACTATATGATTAAATGAACTATTCAGTACTATGTGTCATTTATAATCTATCCATAAAACTTAATTTTTCACATATGTGTTTGAAATTTTAAAAATCTGATATACACGATTGCTATCAGGATGTTTTTTGGAGTCTAATATGAGAAACATAATTTTTGGTTAATAGTAACCTACCATTGTGAATAGTATCCTACAATTATGAATAGTAAAATTAACTT
Source organism: Viscum album (assembly GCA_963277665.1). Taxonomy (NCBI): domain Eukaryota; kingdom Viridiplantae; phylum Streptophyta; class Magnoliopsida; order Santalales; family Viscaceae; genus Viscum; species Viscum album. Next base: position 911,062,075 of record OY728164.1, on the reverse strand, counting down.
TATGAATAGTAAATCATCGAAAATAATTTTAACCTCACCCATGAATAACTAAATAAATTTTATGCATCTTATAATTGAAAATATAACCATAGTAAAAGTATTGGTATTTTTGTAAGTCAAGAATAATTAATTTTAATTAATTAATCAATTAATTAAAAAAACTATTGTCTTAAAATGGTTTCATAAATTAATAATTCTATGTCTTATAGTTTTAAGATAATATTATAAGATCTTATGTAATTTATAAAATCATTATGAAATCTATTTTTATATTAAAATCTCTATTTTCATGTAATTTATGATTTTATTTAAAAATTAAATTAATCTTATTTGGAGAATTATTTGTAAAAAATGAGTATATTTTTAGATTTTATGAATCAAAAAATTGTTAGTCTAATTTTTTTTATTTTTCTTAAATATATTAATTTTTAGGCGAATAGTAAAAATACAAAGTTTCACATGACCATTATTTCTTAAATTGCATCATTCATGGTGTAATGATGAAATAAACTCTATATAACTTTTGGATCAGAAACTTTATATTTAATTTCATTAATGGTTCCTTTAAATACAATAAAATCAATTTCCAAACCGAAAACGAAATTTCTAAAACCTAAAGTCAAAAAGTAATTCCTTAAAATATCATTTTCTCTTTCTTTTCACTTTACTTTTAATTAATTATTTAATTATAGTTATAAAGATGTTTTAAAGTCTAAAATAAATTATATTATATTAATATATGATTTATTTTTTCAAAAAACTACTATTACATGTCTATCATTTGATATATTATATTATTTAATATTTTATTCTAAAACATCCCTCCTCTTGTATAAATAAACCCTCTCCCACCCCTTATCAAACCACACCTCTCAAGATTAAAGTCATGTTGAAACACTGCCAAAACATCTTACCTAGACCCTCCCCTATGTCAAATGATTTTTTGGTCTCCACAAAAACCAATCCAAGGTGCCTTCAGGAGGATTCAAGAGGTAATTCCTCTCTCTATCTTTTCCTTTAATTTCCTTTCAATTTTATGTTCTTTTCTTAATATATCTCCATCTATCCTCATCAAAATGGTATGGTAACTATAGTATCAAAAAAATATTGTAATTTTATGATACTAATGGGATAATATATCATCCTAACCCTTTCTCCCCTTGTGTTAATTTTATAAAGGAAAACGTTGTTCGAAATGTGGTAATTTATCACCCTCAAGAACGACATGTTTTCATTTTACTTTAACGCATTCAAATCTGGTCATGAAATCATTTTTATAATTTAAACATATTATCTTATATTTATTATATCCTATTTAATGTTCTGGACCTAAATAATGTACAAATTACGAAATGATTAAACAAAACAAGTTCATTGTGCTCAAAAAACCGCCCGTATTAACCCAAATGATCATCATTAAAATTTTATCTAATGATTAATCAACATGGTATATTACATAATTCATTATAAGATCATTTAAAATACTATAATATCATTAATAAATTTTAATATCAATTTTATATTTTTATCCATGTTTTACATGAACTTCCATATATGAATATAAGTGAATTGATCAAGAAAACCATAAAAATGAACATTCTCGAACAATGGATTTAAACCATATAACTAATCCAAAGGCCCATAAAATAACCTAATGAAACCATAAATAATCATATTCATGTAAAAAAGGTTATTTAATTGTTAATTAATGAATCTAATGTGTTTATACAGGACTGTAATGTGAAGAAAGAGTTCGGATACAAGGTAAGGTGATATTCTCTAACCCAAAATTCTTTCTTCGGGTTCTCCCTCTTTCACATGATTTTTGTTATGGTCACTCCTTAAATATCATTTTTTATCATTATATTATCTTTTTTGGGATATTCATGTTTTCCACTATGGTTTATTTCAAAAAAATGTTTCCCAAAAGAACTCTTCTTTCAAAAACACACCTTTTACTACTTACTCAAGTTTGATGGTTATTTTATCAAGTATGTTATTCCCACTCTCTTTTGGGATCCCAATGTTTGTTATTGTGTTCTTATGATATGAAACCCATTCTATTACATGGGTTATATTTGTTAATATTTGATATATGTTCTATGTGGCTTGCATTATAATGACAATGTAATGATGTGACTGGTGCACCTGTAAATTTATAGTGAAAAATGAATGTTATGAGGTGATGGGTGCATCCAGAATTATACAACGCTCCAATGAATTGGGTAATGTGATTAATCTATTAAGTTAACATAAAATTATTTGTGAAAATGATGCTAGTTATGTTCACAACTATGAATGGTAGATGACCACTAATATATGACGTTTCATTTTAATGCATTGTAACATTTAAAGTCTTTTATTAATGTTTCCTCTCATGTTCATGATTTTTCACTATGTTGAGATTGTGCTCACACATTGATAAATTGTCCTTATATATCCTATTACTAGGATTTTATCTCACCCCTTTTGATATATTTCCTCAAGTGATTATGTGTACTAAAAAGTTATCTAGGGACAGTAAGAAGATGGAGAAGAATGAATTAAATAACTATATATGTTTTATGTTGCAGAAGTTATGTATGGTTTTTCTAATCCTCTAGAACCAAGACAATAAAATTTTATCAAATGTATAATATACTGTGTATTTTTCTTTTATCCTTTATAAAATTAAATACACAACATGTTTTAGTTCTGAATCCGGAAGTGTGGGTTCAGGCCGTTACAATGATGCTACGTGGGGAAGTGAGGTAGTAGTGGTTCTTGTTCCAGATGGATTGTAAGGAGTTGATGGTATTTTGGGAGGAGTTCCAAGACTAGTTTAAAGCCACAATTTTTTTCTTCGATCATGAAGCTGGCTAGTTTCCATGAATTTTATAACCTTCGGTAGGGGACCTCTAGTTTGCGAGAGTTGAGGATCCGTTTCAGGAACCTTCTACCATATTCTTAGACATATTTCCAGATGAGGAGGTTTGGGTGAGGCATTTGGAGGAGGCATTTCACATAGATATCCAATGCTAGGTCAATCCATTTAGGATTAAGAAATATCTCGAGGTGACGGAGAGGGAAGAGGTTATCAAGATTACATTAGCGAGAAACATATCTTCATGGGAGGGGTGTCTTCATGATTCCTCATGAAGTAGAGTTGTGGTCTTGGGTTCCCATTTTTTTGGGACGAAGAGTTTCTGTTCATACAAGGGTAGGTCCAAGCCCTTAACTCACCTTTTTATAATGGTAGCGGCTCTCTGGACGTTTCTAAGGGATGAAGCCCTTGTTTTTTATGGAGGCTGAGGTCATCAGCAATGAGAATGCCTATATTTTTGAGAAATCAGTGTGTGTCAGGTGCTCCACTTTAGGTTCCTCAATTTTGGCCTTTCCAGCCAAGGAAGAGGTAGTAGGTTTCATCGGCATTGGATCATTATAGTGAAATGGGTTAGGCAGAGGATAGTAATGCGATTCTCTTTTTCCTCGAAGAGCAGAGCATGACCATGGTAGTGGTCATCAGTAGGGTCAGAGAGGCCATGGATAAGGTCATGGTAAGAATTATGTGATAGCATTTCCAGTTCTATATAAGCTAAATGTCAATTGATGTACCTTTTCTTGTTTTTTACTTAGGTATGTTCCTTGTTTGATTCCGGAGCAACACACTCCATCATATCACCTTTCCTTATAATTGTCATGGGACTTGAGGTAAATAGTATTGTAGTTGCCTTAGCATTAACTAAGCTAGTTGGAGGTCATGATGACTAGTTTGAACTATGTAGATTCTGTGAGCTAGTGCTTGGAAAAAAACGACCTTGGGGATATTTCTTATGTTTGTGGATATAAACATTGGATGTCATCCTTGATGGATTTGTTATTTTCAGTGGAGGTTATTATGGATTTCTTTTGGAGGTATTTGGTTAAATTTGATGCTGATGGAGAGATAATAGTGTTTTTTGGTTAGAGAGACCATTGGATGGGTTAAAGGCATGTTACTTCCTTATCATCCTTAATGGATGAGCATATATTTTGTTCAGTAGTGTTTCAAAATTTAGCCTTTCCCCATGTCATGGAATAGTACACTGATGTATTTTTAGAAGAGGTTGTAGTGTTACCCCCATGATTGTAGATCAAGTTTAGGATTAATCTATAGCTAGGAGTGTCTCCTATCTCATTGTATCTATATAGTGTGGAGCCTTCTATGTTGTGGGAGATGTGTATACAGATCGATGGTCTATTGCAGTGTAGTTTTTTTCGGCCAAGCGTTTCACCGTGGGGTGCACCGGTTTTGTTCATGAAGAAGGTTGACTATAGTTTGCGGTTGTATGTCGATTAACATCTCTTCAACCAATTGACAGTAAATAACTAATTTAATCTTGCATATATTGATGATTTATTCGATTAACTTATGATTTAATGTTGGTTCATGAAGAACTATTTTTGGTCAGGATATCATTAGATGTTTGGGATGGTTGTGGATATCATGAAAACTTTTTTCTTTTTTCACCATAGGAATTATGAGTTCATTGTGATTCCATTTAGTGTGAGGAATGCACCAGGTGTGTTCATGGGGTTGATGAATGTTGACTTCGATGAGTTACTGGATAAGTTTGTGGTGGACTTCATCGACGACATCCTTATACACTCTGTGTTTAAGAAGGAGTTTGTAGAGAATGTGTGTTCTCTTTGGGGAGTTCTTCATCATTAAAATTTGTTTGTAATGTTATAAAGGTGTGATTTTGGGGCTCGAGAAGTCAATTTCTTGGGTCATGTTGTATCCCAACAGGGAGTAGCCATGGATCCATTGAATATAGAATTAGTTGTGTCTTGGGTAGCCCCTAATATAGTGGTAGAGGAGTGAAGTTTCCATAGTCTTGCAGTCTATTATCAGAAGCTCATAGCTAATTTCATTATGGATGTGACTCTATTGATATCATTGATAAGAAAGGATCAGGAATTCGTATGTACTGATTTTTGGTATGTAGTTTTTGAGTATCTGAAGGAAAAATTTCGTAGTGCTCTAGTTCTTTTTGTAAGGGTATAAGGAGTTCAGTTTGATTTTTTCTTTGATGCTTCACATCTGGGGATAGACTGTGCTCTGATGCTGCAGAGAAAAATCATTTTTATGGGTCTCAAAAGTTTCATCCCCACGAACGTTTCTATGCCTCCCACGATCTTGAGTGATCGACAATGGGATTTCCCTGGTTATATGGAGACATCACCTCAATAGAGTGAATTTTGTGGTCTTCATCGATCATAATAGACTAAGGTACGTTTTTCCCCATCGTGACTTGTACTTGAGACAACATTGGTGGATGGAGTTCTTATAGTATTACGAGACTGAAATCTTGAATACACCTGGAAAGGGGAATGTTGTTGCCAATACACAAGTAGGAAGTCATGTAGTGATGTAGTGTTTGAGTCAGATTATTCAGGGAGAGTGATGGAAGATATATTATCACTACATTTGGAAGAGGGAGTTTTTGGGGGAAGAGGTTGTCTTCTTTAGACGATGGTGCATTCATCTTTAGTGTAGAAGTTGGAAGAGTTTAAGTTGAGGGATCTTGAGGTGGTGGTCTGGAGAGACTGATTTGTTTCTAGTGTGGCCCCTATTGGCTGGTATGGGGATAAACAACACCAGGTGTTGTTTTAGTGATAGTTTTTTGTTCCATTAAAGATACATGAGATGGTTCTGAAGGAGTTCCATAGTTCACCCTTAGTAGTACATCTTGGTGTGACAAATATGTATTGAGATTTGATAGTTTATTTTTTGTGGTCAAGGTTGAAGTGTGTAGTTATAGAGTTTATGTCTCAATGTATAGTCTACCAATAGGTGAAGGCTGAGCACTACATTCTAGGTGGTTTTATCCATATCTTAGTTGTTCCTCAGTGGAAGTTGGAGTAATTCTGAATGGACTTTGTTACTAGTCTACATCTATCACAGGGATGCCATGATGTTATATGGGTGGTAGCGGATCGTTTGATGAAATCATCCCACTTCATTGAAATCAAGGAGTCGATCTCAATGTAGGTTTTGTTGATGCAATATCTGGAGGAGGTGGTGCGACTCAATAGATTTCTAAGGATGATAAATTCTGATGGTTATCATTGTGTTACCTCCAGGGTGTGGAGGGGTCTTTAATATGCTATCGGTTCGCAAATATGCCTTTGAACTACTTTTCATCGGTATATGGATGGTCAAACCGAAAATACAATACAAAATCATGAAGATGTGTTGTGATATTTCATCCTCAACACTAGAGGTTAATGGATAAGGAACTTACCCTTGGTATATCTCTCTTACAACAATAATTTCTACCCCCACCATTGGTATGTCGTCGTTTGAAGTCTTGTATGGATGAAATTTCCTTTGTTCGTTGTGCTGGACTGGGGTTAGAGAGTAAGATATTTTTGGGCCAAAAGTATTACAAATTTCGAAAGAGATAGTTCAGGTGATTCATGAGGAGATGAAGGAAACACAATATCGTTAAAATTTCTATGCTGATCGCAAGAGGATGCCTTTAGAGTTTTACATTTGGGAAAACATGTTTTGGAAGGTGACACCCCATCATGGGAAGAGAAGTTTTGTTTGGGGGAGTAAGCTTTATCCATGATTTTTTTGCCTTTAGAGGTGTTGGAATTTTTTGGAGCAATGGTGTATTAGGTAGAACTTCCCCCATAGATGAGCTGGATGTACAATGTTTTTCATGTGTCATATCTCCATAGTTATTTACATAATGTGCCTCACATCATCGATTGGGTTGATATCTATGTTGATGTTGATGATACCTTCAAGGAGTGACCTGTAGAGATCCCAGACTTCAAGAAGAATATGTTTTACAAGCATTTTATCCCCTTAGTTCATCTGTTGTGGATTCACAGGGGCATAAATGAGAGTACAAGGGAACAAGAGTGCAGAGACCCGAAGCCTGACGTACATGTAAATTACATTACTTTTGTGGAATAATTAGTACATAACAAAAAAAGACACACAAAGACTGTAATAGTTTAGTGTCTTTGGAAACTAGGAATATAATCTTCTAATCATGGTGAAAGATCTTCAACATCTCCCATAAAGATCTTCCACTTTTTGTTTCCTTACCTAAAACCTTTCTTTTAATCCTGGTGAAAATAAAACATAAAAAGGGTGAGCTCAAATGATCAGTAAGGGTGATCATGGATAAAATAAAACATACCATATACATTTGAACTTAAAAACATGAACATAATGTTTAAACATCAAAATCTTGAGCAATGACATAAAACATGGAAGTTCATAAGGCATAGATCATAATGGAACATAAATAATGATAAAATAGCATGGGAATAAAACGTGTAATTGTGGAATCCATTAAGCACATGTAATGATTTCCATAGTAGCCAAGGCATTTCTTCCAAGACCATCTTAGTGGACAAAGTCCCTTTCTGAATCGAGTTCACTCGTCGTTCCAGTCCTGTATTACTGAACCAGTTTAACTTGCTATTCCAGCCATGTCTATCTCATGAGATATAAATCTTTACCCAATGCATTGGAGGGAGATATATGTCGCACCCATCTCATATTGAAATCATTCTTTCGTGTGCCACAATATAAACAAAAACCATTCATCGTAACCCAAGAATAAAATGGGTTTCATAAACATCATTCCATCATAACGTAATCCATACAAAAAAATAATAATAAAAAATTGGATATCATTTCATCATTAGAAAAGTGAAACCATGTAAATCATAGAGACATGATACTTGAAACATACACAAGTGAAATAATGTCATCTTAGATGAAAATGGTTTTGATAAAACACTTGAAATGAATTCTTGAGGAAAATATCATTTCTTCGTCAAAATCAATTTCTTTTCAAAAAATTCCATGCACTTTTGAAATAAAAGTATTTTGTTGAAAATAGTCATAAAATCATGTAGAGTAAGCTTCAGGAAAATTAGGCGTTATGAAACCGTAAAAATCCGTTCACGCAGTATAAGTTAAAAATATCATTCTCCTCGTACTTTTGTTGGAAAAGTCAAAATATTACCTCGTAACGTAAACAAAAGAAAGATTCCTTACATGCCATGTGGTAAAAGTCAAAAATGGGTAAAAGGACTTTAAACATACATGAAAACACTTTTATAAAATATGGACATGGATGATATAAATAACCCCAGTAAATACTTACGAATAAGTAATCTCAGATAAAAATGAGATTTGCAAAATTATCCCTTACCTTGGGTCCGATATGCTTTGTATGGATCCGAACCTCCTGTATAATTATTTAAATAATGTCATTGACTTAGTATAGAATCATATTCATTGTTATTATATCATATATGGTTCACTTATGACTTTATATTACCCATTCTTTTGTAAATTCATGTTAAAGTAGCGTTTTGGGTAAAATCGTTTCATTTATCGTTCGTGTTTTAACTTGTAATTATTCATATGATTACTTAGATCATGATTAATTACATCCAGAATGTAAAACATGATTTATATATAATATATATTCAGAATATACATATATATAATGGACTGATAAATGGAAATAAATACACCGTTCATGGAGACGGTAGGCCATACGTACGCATGAATGCTGTTTTCCTTTCCTTATTGTATTGAATGGAATTAAGTAGATGACATAAATATATATATATATATATAGACAAATCCAGTAGCATTATTATGTCATATATTTCATGATTACTTATTATATAAACTTTATAATCATTCTTGAATGGTTAATCATGGAAAATGAATCTCATCACGTTCGTGGGGACGGTAGTCCATACGTACGCACGAGCGATGATATCATTCCCATGATCATGGAATTGTATTTGAGTGTATGCATACTATTTCAGAATCAATATAAATTTACAATAATAATATATAGTCATTATTTACACCATTATACCCATCCAAGTAAGGTGGTGGTAGAAAATAGATTACACCACGGCGTGGAGACGGTATTCCGTACGTACGCAAGCGCAGTGATTTCGTTTTCCGTAGGATGTATAGATGGTGAAATAGGGTTTTTTCATACTTATAATAATATATCAGTATATGAGTGATACTTATGTTATTACTTCATAATGAAACAACTAAAGAAGAAGAAGTGGAAGAAGAAATAAAGTTGAATGAATCGGTAACGGACATTACCTCTTCTTTGAAGAGCCTCTTTGAGACCTCCTCTTAGGCCACTAAAATTGGTCTTTGAAGAAGAAAATTACCTCTAGTATGTTTTTAGAGAAGTGTAGAATATAATTTGGCAGGTTTTGGCTGAGATTGGAGGCTCAAAGTGGCGTGAGGAAGAGAAGGAGGAGGTGCTCTTTTAAAAGGGAGGAGAGGGGCACCTTTGGAAAAACTAAAAATATTATTTTATTATAAAGTGACATTGGGTTTTTAATAGCTCCAAATTGATTTATTTCGAAGATAAGGTGGGTATGTGTCGAAATCCTCTCATCCAATAGAATTTAGACAAGTTTAGGTTTGTATTTTAACCTTATAAGTTAGATTTAACATTAAGTTAGATAATTTAACTTTTACCATGTCTTCTTGATTTCTTACACTATATGGTTAATAAACTTACTATAACAAGCCAAAAGAATCCCAAGTTGTTTATAATTAATATATATAACATTATCTAATTCATTTGGCCGAAACTTATAATTTTAGAAATAAAATAACAATTAATAATATAATATTTTCTTTAAAAACTATTTTATGTCAATTTTGACAGTAATGGTAATTGATTTTTGTGAAAATCATGAAAGAATGATTAGTTCAAAATAAGTTACCTAAATCAATAATAAAATGTCATAATAACTTATATAATTAGTTTAATTCATAAAAAGCCTCAAATTACATTTATTTCGGTATTTATAACATCAATTATGTCAATATTTCATTATTAAGATAATTACTGCATCATCTTTGTGTCATAAATAAATTAAATTATTTGATGTATAAAAATTATAAATAAAATACAATTATGTAGGAAATAGTTTCATCTTTTTAATGAATATTTATAGTATAATTTATCTTATGTATAACCTTATATTAAAAATGATTTACTTATTAAACTTTTATTTTAAATATTTTAACCCTTCTTTAAATAAATTAATATTAAATGTCTTAATCGAATCCAAGTGGGCCTAAATGGTCATATTTTATTCATAAGGTTGTTTTTGGTCTAATTACACTTATCCAATATAATTATGACATGTGTTAGGGTAATAATAATATCATTTTTACACTTAATTAACCTATTTACTTGTAACCGTGGTAAATAAAAGTAAAAAGATACTATTCAACAAAAAATATATTAATCTCCTTCAACCACATTTTAGTCCTTGATATTAACCATATCTATCTGATTTTTTAAATTCCACTCACAGAAGTGGTGAAATTACGTTTTATGAAAAATTAAATTTTTAACTACCACTTAGTGGTTTCCCTATTCATCAAAAAATGAAAGTTTCCAGAAAAATACCAAAAATTAGGCCTAAGATATATTTGATATTATGAATTAAAGAATGATGTTTATTTTACCAAATTAAAAACATATCAGTTGCATTAATTAATTTAATAATTAATTCTCGTCGTCAAAACAAATAGCGTGTTTTTAAGAGATAATAAATATCAAAAGATTGACACTTGTTTATGTCTGGTTTAAATGTGAAATTACATCCAATGAACAACATTGTATTAAATGGTAAAACTATATTCTAAATATACTTTAAAACCACTCAAATTAATAATTTATCACTATTAATTATTTTGATTAAAAAAGTGGTTTTTAATTAAAATTTAGTAATTTTCACTATTCATCAGAATATGAATGTCATTCGAAAATTACCAAAATTTCACCCTAAGCTAATTTCGATATTTCGAATCAAAAACTGAAGTCCATTTTGAAAGATAAAATTTATAAAATTTCATATAGTGGGTATTACTATTCATAACGGCTAGTTCATAATAATATTATAATAATATCTCGTTTAGTGAAACTCAGTATTGCTTACTACACACGCTATCGTGGAAGGTCACGATTGAGTGTAATACAAACCAAGTATGGTATTCATGTAGTGCATGCTCCTTTTGGTGTAGCGTACATCAAAAGACATCAATAAAATTAAAAATAATATTTTTCATAAAATCTCGGGGTGTTACATTCTACCCCCTTTAAAATGAATTTCTCCCTAGAAATTCATCGGGGTTATAAATGGTTTACTACTAGAAAGTTTATTTAATATAAACCCACATCGTAAAAAGGAATACCAAAACATGGGTTTAAAAACTAAAGTATGAAACGTAATGGTTACCCAAATTAACTAATCACTGGATTTCTACATAGGAGAACATAGGTGAAAATATGGATATGGAAGAGAAATATAACCGACATGTTCTAATGGAGAGTGGTAGAGAACATGGCTATAAAAATGACAAGAATCACAAAGCCATAAATTTGTGATAATCTAGGGTACCATCTGATTCATCGGATATAAGGGTACTAGGACAACATTTTGGTTTTCAAGATCATTTCCCTAAAGTTGAAGAATTTGAATTAGAATAAATACTTACTTTATTTTGGTACAATCTCACTGTTGTTCGTGCCTTGAACAATTTCCACTTCATCTCTTAAAGAAATGAAGTTGAATTTTTTATTTGTGAAGTGTTAGAAGATCATGTGATAGAATGACAGGTCATTCCATCTGTCTCAAACAAAATGTTAGCAAAAGTTATTAAACATACATAAGTCGATCTATAGTGAGATTAATCATATATGGTTCCTAAAATGGACTTATACTTCATATATTATACTGCTTAATATAATAAAACTAGTTTCTACTAAACAAGGACTTCTTGTAGGCCAGTGGTAGGCGATAAAGGACAGTCACACTTCGGTTGTGGGTTCGATTCCCACAGCCTTGTCCGACGCGATGGGCTGTCGCCCGTCCTGCAGGTTGTCCTTTTTCTACATTACTATAACATCCCATCAATAATATCAAAAAAAGTTCTATCCTTAAACAATACTATCTTATTTCCAACATAATCCATTCCAATCTTTATCTAAAATACTTCGGTCCAAGCTCATAGTATAAAGAAAATGATTACTTGAAATGTCATCATCCAACCATCATTTATCCCCCATTATCTTGTTGGTCACATTCCAATCATGTGAATACCTTAATCATGTATTCTCTTGAAAAATGAATACACATTGAACCTTAGTGAAAAAATGAATGCTTTCAAAAGTTAACTCCTTACACATACCAAAAACCAAAAATTATATATACTCAAACCATGATATAAACTTCTCCTTATATCAGTCATGAGATAATGAATACTGTCAAACATTTCATTTTCTCCTTATCCCTTCATTATGTGCATATAATCTTCTTTCCAAAAATATCTCAATCACATTCCATGGTTACCAGTACCATAAAATTATTGAAAACCACAATAGACCAATACATAAATATTCCAATATTCCACGATACTATATACAACATTATCTTGGAATCCCATTACATAAACACTTAATCATTCCACCACATCGTTTTCATATTCAACATCTCCAATAGTGATCACATGTGAATTCCCTTTGTCCTTTTCCTTAAGTGGTTGCTCATTTCAATCATCACTAACACTTGGATTAAGGCATTTATTAGCATAATGCCCTATTTCCTTGCACTTGAAGCATTAAAGTGTCGGTGGTGCGTTCTCTGTAGTATTTTCTTTATTCACATCATTAGAAACCCTTTTTCCATTACTTCGACACTTAGCTACTTGATGACCATCTTTTCTACACTTAAAACATATTCTAGTCCCTTTAAGACAATCTCCATCATGCTTCTTTCCACACTTTGATCATAAGGAAACATTCATCTTCTTTTCACCATTATTCCGAGATTTCTCCTTGAACTCCATCTTTCGTTTCTTGTCAAAACCATGAGATGGATATGTAACAACAACTTAAATTTCTACCTTGATAGCACAACACACAATTTCTTCATAGCTACTAAAGTCTCTTATAGCTAATTCCCTTCGAAGACTTGGTTTTAAGCCACTTAAGAATCAATCAACATTACTTTCAGGTTGGATGATAAACCCAGATGCATACCTTGCAAGCCTTGTAAAATTCGCTTCGTATATACCAACAGATTCATCATCCTTTTTCTTCAGTTCAAGAAACTCATTATCCATCTTTGTACGAAGAATACATGGAAAGTACTTATTGAAAAATAATTTCTTGAACTCTTCCCATTCCATGGACTCAATTTCATCTCTTGGCCTCGTATTCTTGATAAGATTCCACCATTGGTCATCTTCACCTTCCAAACAATATAATGCAAAGATAACTTTATCATGTTCAGAACATTTAAGAATTGAAAATATCTTTTCAGTGGTACTGATCCATTGTTTAGAAACAAGTAGATTGGAAGACCCACTGAAAGAAGGTGGAAGTTGCCTCATGCAGGACTCAATAGAATATTGTTTCCTTCTCAGCTCATTTGGAAGTCCAGAATGGTTCATAGCTTGTGTATGTATAGCAATAAGATTCTGCACTCCATCTCCCATAACACTGAAATTGATCAGGAGGACCGTCATTGCATTATCCATTACATTGATCAGGACGGTTCCTTCGGGTTCCAACCATTGTCTAAAACCCAAAAAGAATAGTGTGAGAGGCAAAAATCATGCTAGGGAAAACATCATAATAAAGGGGGAGTACCTTCAATATCTAACATCTTAGGTTTAATTATAAGATCATTAGCACAATTCTAGGACTATAACCTATACTTATACTTAACCTTAGGGACATCCCTAGACATACCTTAGAAATATCTCTAGGGATCTCACTAAAGTTCTCGCATCCTAGTTTCCAAAGTTTGACTAAACCTTTCCTCGGATACCAATAGTAGAGACCCGAAGCCTAATGTACATGTACATTACATTACTTTTGTGGAATACTTAGTACATAACAAAAACAGACACACAAGGACCGTAATAGTTTAGTGTCTTTGGAAACTCGGAATATAATCTTCTAATCGTGGTGAAAGATCATCAACATCTTCCATAAAGATCTTCCACTTTTTGTTTCCTTACCTAAAACCTTTCTTTTAATCCCGGGGGAAAATAAAACATAAAAAGGGTGAGCTCAAAATCTCAGTAAGGGTGAGCATGGATAAAATAAAACATACCATATACATTTGAACTTAAAGACATGAACATAATGTTTGAACATCAAAATCTTGAGCAACGACATAAAACAGGGAAGTACATAAGGCATAGATCATAATGTAACATAAATCATGATAAAATAGCATGGGAATAAAACATGTAATTGTGGCATCCATTAAGCACATGTAATGATTTCCATAGTAGCCAAGGCATTGCTGCCAAGACCATCTTAGGGGACAAAGTCCCTTTCTGAATCGAGTTCACTCCTCGTTCCAGTCCTGTATTACTGATCCGATTTAACTTGTCGTTCCAGCCATGTCTATATCATGAGATATAAATCTTTACCCAATGCATTGGAGGTAGATATAGGTCCCACCCATCTAATAATGAGATAATTCTTTCGTGTTCCACAATATAAACATAAATCATTCATCGCAACCCAAGAATAAAATGGGTTTCATAAACATCATTCCATCATAACATAATCCATACGAAAAAATAAAAAAAATGGATATCATTTCATAATTAGAAAAGTAAAACCATGTAAATCATAGAGACATTATACTTGAAACATACACATGTGAAATAATTTCATCTTATATGAAAATGTTTTTGATAAAACAATTGAAATGAATTCTTGAGGAAAATATCCTTTCTTCGTCAAAATCATTTTCTTTTCAAAAAATTCCATTACTTTTGAAATAAAAGCATTTTGTTGAAAATAGTCATAAAATAATGTAGAGTAAGCTTCAGGAAAATGAGGCATTATGAAACCGTAAAAATCCGTTCATGCCGTATAAGTTAAAAATAGCATTCTGCTCGTACTTTTGTCGGAAAAGTCAAAAAAGCACCTCGTAATGTAAAAAAAGAAAGATTCCTTACATACCAAGTAGTAAATGTAAAAAATGGGTAAAAAGGACATTAAAAATACATGAAAACACTTTTATAAAACATGGACATGGATGATATAAATAACCCCAGTAAATACTTACGAATAAGCAATCTTGGATAAAAATGAGATTTGCAAAATTATCCCTTACCTTGGGTCCGATATGCTTCGTATGGATCCGAACCTCCTCTATAATGATTTAAATAATGTCATTGACTTATTAAAGAATCATATTAATTGTTATTATATCATATATGGTTCACTTATAACTTTATATTACCCGTTATTTTGTAAATTCATGTTAAAGTAGCGTTTCGGGTAAAATCATTTCATTTATCGTTCGTGTTTTAACTTTTAATTATTCATATGATTACTTAGATCATGATTAATTACATCCAAAATGTAAAACATGATTTATATATAATATATATTTAGAATATACATATATATAATGGATTGATAAATGGAATGAAATACACCGTTCATGGAGACGGTAGGCCATACGTACGCATGAACGCTGTTTTCGTTTCCTTATTGTATTGAATGGAATTAAGTAGATGACATAAATATATATATATATATATATATATATATATACACACACATAAATCTAGTAGAATTATTATGTCATATATTTCATGATTACTTATTATATATAATTTATAATCATTCTTGAATGGTTAGTCATTGAAAATGAATCTCATCGCGTTCGTGGAGACAGTTGTCCGTACGTACGCACGAGCGATGATATCATTCTGATGATCATGGAATTGTATTGGAGTGTATGTATACTATTTCAGAATCAATATAACTTTACAATAATCATATATAGTCATTATTTACACTATTATACCCATCCAATAAGGTGGTGGTAGAAAATAGATTACACCACGGCGTGGATACGGTATTCCGTACGTACGGACGCGCGGTGATTTCATTTTCCGTAGGATGGATAGATGGTGAAATAGGGTTGTTTCATACTTATAATAATATATCAGTATATTAGTGATACTTATGTTATTACATAATAATGAAACAACTAAAGAAGAAGAAGTTGATGAAGAAATAAAGTTGAAAGAAGTGGTAACAGACATTACCTCTTCTTTGAAGCGCCTCTTTAAGACCTCCTATTAGGGCACTAAAATTGGTATTTGAAGAAAACCAGGACCTCTAGGGTGTTTATAGGGAAGTGTAGAAGATAACGTGTTAGGGGTTGGCCGAGCTTGAAGGCTCAAAGTGGTGTGAGGAAGAGAGGGAGGAGGTGCCCTTTTATAAGAGAGGAGAGGGGAACCTTTGAAAAAACAAAAAATATTATTTTATTTTAAAGTCATATTTGGTTTTTAATAGCTAAAAATTGATTTATTTCGAAGATAAGGTGACGATGGGTCGAAATAATCTCATCCAATAGAATTTAGACAAGTTTAGGTGTGTATTTTAACCTTATCATTTAGATTTAACTTTAAGATAGATAATTAAACTTTTACCTTGTCTTCTTGTTTAATTACACTATAAGGTTAATAAAATTACTATAACAAGCCAAACGAACCCCAAGTTGTTTATTATTAATATATATAACATTATATAAGTCATTTGGCCAAACTTTAGATTTTTAAGAATAAAATAACAATTAATAATATAATATTTTCTTTAAAAACTATTTTATGTCAATTTTGACACTATTTGGTAATTGATTTTTGTGAAAATCATAACAGAATGATTAGTTAGAAAAAAGTAAACTAAATCAATAATAACATGTCATACTAACCTATAAAATTATTGAAATTAATAAAAAGTCTCAAATTACATTTATTCGGGAATTTATAACATCAATTATGTCAATATTTCATTAATAAGATAATTACTGCATCATCTATGTGTCACAAATAAATTAAATTATTTAATGTCTAAAAATTATAAATAAAATACCATTATTTAGGAAATAGTTTTAGCTTTCTAATGAATATTTATAGTCGAATTTATCTTATGTATAACCATATATTAAAAATGATTTACTTATTAAACATTGATTTTAACTATTTTAACCCTTCCTTAAATAAATTAATATTAAATGTCCTAATCAAATCCAAGTGGGCCTAAATGGTCATATTTTATTTCTAATGTTGTTTTTTGTCGAATTACAGTTATCCAATGGAATTTGGATATGTGTTAGGGTAATAATAATATCATTTTTATCTTTAATTATCATATTTACTTTTAACCGTGGTAAATAAAATTAAAAAGTTACTATTCACCAATAAAATATTTTCATCTCATTGAACCACATTTTAGTCCTTGATATTAACCATGTCTCTCGGATTTTCGAAATTCCACTCATAGAATCGATAAAATTATGTTTTATGAAAAATTCAATTTTTTAACTACCACTTAGTGGTTTCACTATTTATCAAAAAATGAAAGTTTCCAGAAAAATACCAAAAATTAAGCCTAAGCTATATTTGATATTATGAATTGAAAATAGATTTCTATTTTACCAAATTCAAAACATATCAGTTGCATTAATTAATATATAATTTAATTCTCGTCTTCAAAAAAATAGCGTGTTTTTAAGAGATAATAACTATCAAAAGATTGACACTTGTTTATGTCTGGTTTAAATATGAAATTGCATCCAATGAACAACATTGTATTCAATGGTAAAAATATATTCTAAATATACTTTAAAACCAATCAAATTAATAATTTATCACTATTAATTATTTCTATTAAAAAAGTTATTTTTAATTAAAATTTAGTAATTTTCACTATTCATCAGAATATGAAAGTTATCCGAAAAGTACCAAAATTTAACCCTAAGCTAATTTCGATATTCAGAATCCAAAAATGAAGTCCATTTTGAAAGATAAAATTTATAAAATTTTAAAAAGTGGGTATTACTATTCATAACGGCTAGTTCATAATAATATTATAATAATATCTCGTTTAGTGAAACTCGATATTTCTTACTACACACGCTATCGTGGAAGGTCCCGATTGAATGTAATGAAAATCAAGTCTGGGATGCGTGTAGTGAATGCTCCTTTTGGTGTAGCGTACAACACAAGACATCAATAAAATTAAAAAGAATATTTTTCATAAAATCTCTGTGTATTACAATGAGTTGCAGATATGTGGTCAGTACCCTTATCTATTTGATTTTTAGCTCCTATATTATAATGTTGACCATTTTGTGGTTGTAGACCCCTTCTATTTATGAGATATCTTTCCGTATTTTCTTGTTTTGGAATTCTCTCTTTTGAGAGGTATCTCTCCAGAGAGAATTTTTAGGAGCTGGTTGTGGTTATTTCAAGGATTCAAATTATTCATTTTTGAAGTGGTTATCCTCCATTAGTGGTGAGAGCCTTGAGAGGTATCATGATGGGTGGTTGTTTAGAACCCTTTTTATGTTTTCTCTTTGGGTTAGTTTTGGATTCACGGGGGCGAGAATAGTTTGAGAGGTATCTAATGCCCCTAACCACTCTGGCCCATTATATTGTAAAATATCGAGCATTTTAGGATTTCTATGTGGTCAAGGTGACTTATTCATATCACTATGAAACTTTCTCGTTCTATGGACAATGTTTCCAAAATAGTGAGACATCCAATGGTAGGTGTAAATTGTTTCCATAAGAATGATACATTACCCAACATGTGTACTATGTTTCTAAAAATGCGAGACATCCATATGTTGGTGTAAAGTGTTTCTATAGTGGTGAGACATCCAACAGAAGGTGTATAGTTTTTAGATAATGGTGATACATCCAACGGTAGGTGTACATAATTTCGAGAACTCTGGGACCTCCAATGATAGGTGTATAAGGTTTCCAGATTGGTTTGACACTCAATGGTTTGAAAACAGTGTTTCTCAAATGGTGAAACATCCAAAAACAGGTGTATAATGTTTCAAGAATGGAGAGACATCCAACAGTCAATGTACAGTGTTTCAATAATGGTGAGACATCCAACTGTAGGTGTACATTATTTCTAGAATAGTGAGACATCCAATGGTATGTGTACAATGTTTCTATAACATTGATACGTCCAATGGTTAGTGTACCATGTTTCTTGAATGGTGATACATCCAATGGTAGGTTTCCAATGTTTCCAGAATGGTGATACATCCAATGGTAGATGTATAATGTTTCCAGAAGTGTGAGAGATCCAACGTTAGGTGAACATTGTTTCTCACTTCCTACAGTTTCACCCCTTTCACGTTAGAATTGATGTAAAACACATTCAAAGAATTTTTAAATGGGATTTATGGATTATGAAAAGACCATGACTCCATGGTATATTTTTCTATGTTAATGGGAGCCTTTACTCAGTCAACACGTGTAATCTAGACCAGATATATCTTTAATAGTAAATCTAAATTTTATCTTAAACCGCTGCTCTGTTAGATTTTTAAAAGGGCTGAGATATATTCCTTCCTTATTATTCCTTGTTTTTTTTTTACTATTTGGGGCCCATATTTCTTCCTCTTATAAGATTCATGTGATCAAAATTATATCCTTAGATCATTTCCCCATGAGGTTTTTTTGACTACATGTGAATCCCCTATTCTGGTGCAACCAGGAAGTGTCCAAACATCTTTCATATAAGGTATTTTCTACCTACATTCTTATGATATCCTTGATATGGTTCCTCCAATTTTTACTTTTCATGTGATGGGATGTGACATCAATGTTTCTAATAGAAATTTCATGGTTGTTGGTGGATGTGGTTGTTTCGCGACATCCTCATGTTACTTCAGTAGTTATGGGGGAGGAAATCGTGATCCATTGTGTTGGCCTGTTCACATTCAATGAACATCAAAAAAAATTTTGAGGTAGGGGATTCATGGATTATATATTATATTTACATGAATTCATAGAGAATTCATGATTTATCGACTAGATCACAATGAACTTAAAAAAATAAAAATTTTAACCTTATTAAAGAATTGGTATCAATTGCTTTCTAATGTTATTGCCACTTGATTTGATAGATATTGTAATATCTATTCCTTGATTGTTGATAATGTATTTATTGATGTAAATTTTTAATGAACATAAATCTAGGATTAATTTTAAATTTATTAGATGAAGGATTAAAGAGGTATGTTAATAACTCAGGTTTGTTGTTGTTGTGATTTGATAAAAATCAAATTGATGAAATTATGCATGTTTAGTTGAATCAGTTATTTCAAAATGGAATAAAAACTAGTTTTATTTATTAATATAATTCCTTTTTTGGGAATGAGGTTCTCATTTGTTGTAAGGGTCATGTACCTTGTGATTTGGAGCTGTGAGAGGTGGTTATGTGTGAAGGCTGAATGCCTTGTTTAGGGCCAAGAGCCCAGTTACAGTGTCTGGTTGTTTTTGTGGAATTTTATGTGAAGTGAGCCTAAGGGGGATAAGGCTGGAGGGATGTTGTGGTATTTTGGGGTAGGGAGGAAAAGTGTTTATGGCCGCATTTTATTCCTATAGTGAAGATATGCATCAGTTTGTGCATGTGGGTGTTGGGAGACCACTAGAGATGATGCAATAGGTTAAAGCCTGGATTACCCATTGACATAAAATTTAGATTCTTATTGGACCCATTGTTTGTTTATCTATTTTACTCTCTTCAATTAATGCAGAAGATGGTCTTGATTAACCTCCCTAAATAGGTGATGATTCATGGGTTATGCAATGTGCTTTCCGTGTTTAGATTCTCGAGGATTCATAAGTCTACATTCTTACTATATGTGGAAAAGACGTGATGTGTAATTCATCAATTCACCATGTCAAGCCCCATGTGTTTGGTATATTAGGATGTTTTCCTAGAATAAATGAAAATATGTAAATATATAAGTTTTAATGTCTTTAATAAATTAATAAATGTTTAACCCATGGTGTTGGAGATTGGTACGATGCAATGTTGAGGTTGTGACTTTGAGTAACCATGGACCCAGTTTGGTTATTCCTTGAGGGCCTGGATCTTGGTTGGAATGATAATTATTTGTAATATGGAGTTGATAATTATTATTTAATGTTAAAATAATTAATTAACATAAATTTAAACTAATAATTATTGATAATGTATAATAATATAGAGCTTTAAATGGTTTTGTGCTTATAGGATATCTAGTCTTAGCAGTGGCAGCCAGGAATCTGAGAGACATTAACTATAGTTGAGTCTAAGAATTTTTTTTATAGTGTGGTTGTGAGCTATATTATATGCATTAATTTTTTGTTTAAATACGCTACTTCACCCTTTTCAGTTAGGAAAACTGACACCCAAGGGATTCTGATCCCTAGGGGGTGTTTTCCCCAACATCCCATTTGGAGGATGGATAGACGACTACCCCCTTTATCCCCATCTATTATCTTGTTAGTTACATGAGCTAGTATGCATAGCATTTTTTCCCTATATATGTGTGTAGAGGGTAGTAATGGATTGTGTTTATTTCACAAACATATATTTTGGATATAGATTCCTATGGACTGTTATAGGTGTAAATTTTATAGGTTGTGGTGGATTGAGGATCCCTACTCATTGTATGGGATGTAATGGATTGATATATAATACCTGATGTATGATAAATGCTATGCGAGCTGTGGTGGATCCCAAAAACTACTTGGTAACTTTTATTTGTTTGGTTGAGGTGGTGAGTTTCATGAGTTTCATGTTTTTTTGCTTCACCCAGGTGTATGTGGGAAATACTTTTATGAGAGAGATAATTAGGACGTGCAACGTTGGGGAAAAGCATAAAACCACTTCTGAACTGGTATTAGGATACCCTTAAATTTTTTTATTATATTATATACTATTGTATATGATACATGGTGAGAGTACCTATGCTTTGTATGGGAACTTAGTATATCTATTTTGGTGACGATTTGGTTTCACTTTGTGTTCACTATGATTTAGAATTAATTATTCAATTTTGTATGAGAGGATTTGGTGAGGATTATTCTAACTATACTATTATACTCAACCAACATTATATAATTTTTTAGGGCACTTGGAGTTGGTTAGAGACTAGGTTATTTACTAATAGCATGGGGGTTTTTCAAGAGGTTTTTGGGATTTGTGGTCTGTTATGTTTTAAATTCTTGTTATACTTGAAATTTTCCCATTTAAGTTTTAGTAGTTTAGAATGACATTACATATGTATTTAGGGGATTTATTTTATATTTCAGTCCGAGTCGGTGTTCATTTGTGTCAGTCTTATATCACTCTTCTGCATGTTTTCTCATAAAGGGTAATTTATACAATCTTTGTGTTTGTTATACCCTTGGTGCTAGTCG
Organism: Viscum album; assembly: GCA_963277665.1. NCBI lineage: Eukaryota > Viridiplantae > Streptophyta > Magnoliopsida > Santalales > Viscaceae > Viscum > Viscum album. The sequence goes on along the minus strand of OY728164.1, from coordinate 911,039,754 downwards.
CCAACTTGGGGCCTACTGAAGGTGTGAATCAGGGGGACATTATCTATCTTCTAACATTTTTGAACTAGGTTGGCACACTTTATGGGGAGGGGGTAATGAAAACTAAAATTATTCTCATTTAATATTTTCGAATAATGTAATGTTAAAAAAATATCATAACCTCTGATAAATATTATAGAAATACCATATCCTAACTAGATGTAACCTCTCAAAATGGTTGAAATGCATATTTTTTGTGTTGTTCCATGAATGAAAAACTTACATTCTAGAATCCTTACTTTCTATTTAGCTTTTAATTAAGGAATGTGATTAATATTTCATTGTCTTTTGAAAAATACGAGTTATATAGTTGAAATTCATTGTTTAAATCTTTATTCCATGTTTAGTGAATTCATTAAGTAACTTGAAGACATGGATTATTATAGAATTCCCCTACATCTGTATGGTCTATTTGTAGAGAGTGAAATAGAGGGACATTTTAAGATACACAAGGAACCCTTCTCACACTTCTTAATTAAGCTGTTAAGGAGAAAAATCATGAAAACCCTTCTATCCATATAGTGAAAGTATTAAAATCTAGTTAAAGATCATTAAATATAAATAAATTTAATAGATACTTTCCTATAAGAAAGGGATCAAAGGAAAGGAATGGATGAAATACTATATTAGTTTTACATGTTTTAATGAGGTTAATTGGAAGATAATCTTTACATATGAAAAGAATAAATCTAATATTTAGGTGTTTTTTTATCTTATTCAATTCATTTGTTTCTATAAATTTAATATTAGATATAGAATTTGGTTCTCACAAATTTATTCAATTTTACGAACCAAGTAGATTTTAGTATATTTCCCAAGGTATTATAAATCAACAACCATCCAATGGAGCTAGAATTGTTTTGGATATTGGGGAATACCACCTCACATTGTGGAAATTAATGTTCATGATTTTAAAATATTTTAATTAGGTTCTATATATTACTACAAGTAATATTTATATATCCATTCTTACTATAGATGTATTTATTTTAAAATTCAGAAATAAATATTTCTTCTTTTCTAAATGTAGATTCTCTTTTGGTGATTCACATTTAAATAATTGTCTTAATGTGTTAGATTACACATACCAAGTACTAGAAATAAATGATGAAATTAGTTCACAAGAATCAAACCACATTTGAACTATGCATTCATTTTATATGTTAATATAACAAAAATTGTTAATAAAAATTACACCAGTAGGGATACATGTATTATTTTAACTTAAATTTTTTTGGCATGCCACAAAGGTCTGAATTGAAAATGACCAAATCACTATTTTATGGAAAAGTTTAAAGGGCCAATGAGCACTATGAAAAATGTCATACTGAAGTCGGTGGGCCTTTAATTATGGAAGATTATTGTGGTTAGTTATACTTGATAACATTTAATGTTGATTTTAAAAGACATGTATCTGTCTACCTAATAAGGTATAAGTAGGAATGTTTTGATAAATCTAAATAATACAAGAATGAAAATGAGAACCATCTTATAAAGTAGATTACATAACTCTGAACATATAATGGTGGAGATTATCTTTATAAAATTATCATTCATTACTTATAGGAGATTGGATTCTATCCCAACCCACTTTTCCTTATACTACTCATTGGATTGGTTTTTTTGAAATGATAAATTTAACATTTTAATAAATGGTGATATCGATGATGAGGCATGAAATTATTTCACTATCCATTCAGAAATTGGATTATAAATGGTAAAAAAAAATACTAAACATGGTTCCAACTAAATTAAAAGATGTAATTATGTACCATTTATATATTGGAATTAAGTCTGTATTTTCATAATTACACTTGTCTGGGTGAAAATAATTTTATGGTTATTTCAGTAAACTAACACACACCTCTAGGAAAAGTTTGTACCTTTAAAGTATTTCTGATATAGAAAGGGTATATTACATATTTGACCACTCAGAAATTATGTAATAGTGGTTAGAAAACCACATTACATTAGCAGTAAAAAATATCTAAAATAGATAGTGGTACTGAGATAGAGATTTTTCAATTCTATGCTCAAGGTACACCATATTTTTCACTAGAAAAATTCCACAATGACGCAAGAAATATGTTATGAATACACATGTACTATGTTGGATTACAAGAGAGGTTAAAGAACATAATAGATACTGTTTTCTTGTCACCTAGTATGGTGACTCATGAGCAGTTGATAATAATGATCCAAAAACCTACAAGGAATATGCAATTGGTAGAGATATTTCCAAATATCATGAAGTTATAAATTCTGAAATGGATTCCATATTCCAAAAACAATTATGTATTTTTTTGGTTACTAAATTGGTTTTAAATACAATACATTGGAAATTAGTATACAACATGAAATTGGTCATGGATGGGAAATTTGGTACTTATAAGGTATGAATGGATATAAAACAGTTCATATAAAATCAATTCATCTAATATGAAGAATCCTTTTTGATTTTTTCTATATTATAATAAATTATATTTATACATGGAATTGTAACATAACATAACTATAACTGTTTGAAAAATGTTTTCAAAATATCCTTCCTTAAAAGGATCCATTATAATGACTTATATATGAAAAACTAGAAGGATTTTTTAATCTAGAGGATCCCAACAAGGTATTAATATTGAATAAATCTATTCATGGATTAAATAATGTATATAGGAAATAGAAATTTTTATTAAGTGAATAAATAATTGATTTTTGTGTAAGAAATAATGAATAAAATCTTTATTATTCAAAAATGGTTAGTGGGAGTTCATTCGTACTCTTAATAGTTTAAAGCAATGAAAATATTCTTATTGGAAATAAAATAATAATCACACGCTCTATTAAATGCTTGTTAAAAACGTTCTTCTCCAAGATAATGTTTTTTGAATTATTGAATATTCTTGGGATAATGATTTTTCATGATAGATTCCAGAGTTTACTTAGACTATGTTAATGTAAATATATTGACATGATACTGAAGTGATTCGATGAGGAAAAATCCAAAAGTGAATTTTTTCTTGTGTCATATATATTTTATCATTCCAATACATTTATTCCTCACAAAACCGAGGAATGATAGGGGATGGAAAAGACTCTATATGAATTTATTATTGGATAAGTCATGTATTCTATTCCATGTACTAGTATTGATATGTTATAAGCCTTATATACAGAAGGAAGATATCAAGTTGACTTAGCTGACCAATATTGTATAAAAGTCAATACATATTTTAAGAATCCAAGACATACTAAAGATATGTTCCCATTATATGGAGTAGATTAGGAGATAGTCATCATATGATATTATGATGCTTGTTATCAAACTGACCATGATGATATTAAATCTTATTCGGTATAAATATTCACTCGTAAGGGATATAATATGAGATGGATGAGCTTAATGTAATCCATTACCATAGATTATAAAGCATAGTCTGACTATATTTTTACTTTTGATGTATATAAATAAGATTTTTTTATGCATAAATCCATAAAAAATAATCATGTGGTTCATTATTTTTTAAACCTATAACACATTATTTTACTAATAAAATAGATGTATCTATTTTAATGGAGCCATGGAATACCAGTGGAAAATAAAAAATCATTAGAAGTATCATCTTTATATGATTTTTTTTCAATAAGGTGACATAACAGGGAGAATCATATTTATATAGGACAATATGGGGGACCAATTCAATATAGTCATATCTCATTAGAAGCTAGAGCATCATTGGGGATAAGTTGATGGAATGTCTTTGGTAGTCGACTATAGTCCAAGTGGGAGTCTGAGAGAGTCAGTGTTCTAGAACCACATGTTTTTTATATCTTATTACATGTATATTCAAATAATTTAATATTAATTAAACATGTTACTTAATATTTTTCATTATTCTACATGAAATTATAATAATTATGTAAAATATTATTAGTTGTTGATAAGGTCATAACAACTCTCCAAAATGATGAAAAACTTGAAATTACAGGAATTTTTTCATAAACCTAGATCTATGGATGGTTAAAATTCTATTATTGGGAATAATATATATTGAATATAAGGTATGATTACTCGTATGTAGACGAGGCTTCATATTTTGATATTCACAATGTGTAATTCCAAAGATGGGAGATTATGGAAACATCCTCAACTATATGAATACATCTTGTTTATATGTCATCAAATATTTATATATATGATCTTCAGTAATAGTCCTTAGACTTTAAAGTTATTGTTAATTATTTTTATGACCCATGTAGTTTGATGTAAGGAAAAAATCACTAACACCTTATGCAAGTTTGAAGGAGAGTATTTGGGTATATCACAAATGACATTGTATTTATGACTATGTTCAAGAAGCATTGATGTCATCTGTATTTGTGGAATTTGATATCTCATGAATTTGATTTGTATTGAGTAACTAAAAAAAATAACAGGGAAATATTGTAATGATGAATTTTTTTTAGATAGTAAACTAATGACATGTAATGAAAATAGGTTGATGATAGGATCGTGAAACCTTCTCGAATAAATATTTTGAAAATGGATTATATTACAGAAGAATATTTTCTTTCTGGTAATTGATATTATGAAATTAATTTCATTCTCTTTATTTCCATGAACCATTTACATATAGTAATCAATTACTTTATGAAATTCCACCTAATGATAATGGGAATAAAGAAAATAGGGCCACATAGTTAAATTTTTTATTGATCTCATTTAAATTCTATTTTATTTATATAATTTCAAAAAATATTATTCTATTGAAAATGGAAAAAATTTATCCATAATTTATCTACTGAATATATTTTCTAGGTAATAAATAATGAAATATGCACTATCTAATAATTTTTCAAATGATATATACATACAATAAATATTTATTCATTATAAAATTGATTAAATATTTTTTATTTATTAAATATTTACTCACTAGATTGTGAATAATTTTCCTTCTATGAATAATATATTTAAAAAATATTTATTTTATAATTCAAAAAATGTTGAGGGGATTATAAAGTTCATGATGTTTTATAATAATAAATATTAATATAAAATATGATAAAATAATATTTATACTATCAATAGTTTGTGTATAACATTAATTAATAATATTAATATTATGCAACATTGGGTCAGAAATGGTTTATTATATTATTTAAGGACTATTATGAAAGTAAATAACATTTTATACCTTAACACTAACTCTATAATTAAATGTAAATTCCTAATATACATGGTTAATAAAAAACTAATAATCAATATGAAAAATGAATTTCTATCAAAATTCCATGTTCTCTTACCCTCTCTTGTACTAGAAGAAGAAGAGATATTCCTTTCAGTATGAATTATTTGGATACAATGTATACAAAAAAATATGATCGATCCTTTGAGATTTCAATAAGAATTATATCAATTTTATGAGATCAATATACCATGTGGGGATCATCTCTAGGGGGGATCTAACTTTGGTAATCCCAATGAAATAATGGTAATCCTAAAATGGGATTTATATAATCAAAAATATCATTGAAGATATATCCTATGATGAGGTATTATATATTATAATATGTTTAAATTGATTAGAATTGTAACCTATAAAGTTCATCTATATGTTTTAGGATTTATTTCTCAACATTTATTGGAATAATATCATTGGTATTGATATTTATTTGTTCAATAATTAAATAATTTTTCATTGAATCTAACAGAAACATTTTTTTGTTATTCACCCAAAATTTTCTTTTACTGCTTCCTAAAACATTGAGTTCCTCATAAGGAAATAAATGGATGAATGTAGATAAAAGGATTAATGTTTATGTAAAAATATATATAAGGTTCCATTATAAAAATGGATTTTCATCCAATATAATTTATCAATCAATTATTACATGATATCCTCAATGATCTATGGTTTCATCTGGATTCCATAGAAAAATATGGGTTTAAAAGTATGTGTTGGTTCAATTATGAAATGAGGGAATTGTAATAAGATTTAAATTTTTTTAGAAACGTATACAGTAATTGATAATAATATATAGTAGTATGTAATTTCATGTGATTCAATATTTAGTGTCATTTTCATCAATTTAAAACAATTAGAATTTGACAACATGTCAATTTCAACAATCTAATAAGTTGAGTATATGAGTCAACCAAGTTCCCTGTCATTATAATTGTAACACATAAAAATTATAAAATAATAAAATTTTATTGGATATTGAATGTGAAACAGAACAATGATATTAAAAAACACACAAAATATATTTTATTAAATTTAATCTACACAAAGGAATGCGGAACCTAAAATCCCTAGTATAAATGTACCATAATAAAGTATACAATAATAACCTCTCCATTAAATAGAAAATAATAAATAATTAAAATTATATATTTACTAATCATTATTAAAATAATAATCATTTAAAATAAAAATATATTTTTTATGACAAAATGTATTTTTCCAAAAATATGGTTTAGTTGCAATTTGAACACATAATATAAAATTAATTGTCACAAAATTTAAAAAATTAATTATTTAAAATGTAATAATATTTTAAAATCATAATATCAAAATTAAAATTGGTATATGTTTTGGTATTTTTTCTAAAATGATTAATTTTTCAATGAATTATTAAAAATAATATTTTTTACTAAAAAATGTCTTTTCTTTGGTCTCATTAAAATAGATAAATCACATAGAAAAATAATTTTAATTATAAAATATTTAAAAAATGTCACAGATTAACTATTCTTTGACATTTTAATAAATTTCAAATTTATTTTTTATATTAAATCCTTCAACACATATAAGAATTTTCTTTTTGAAAATTGGTTTTTTTGTCACATCTCTATGAACAATTATAAGTTGAATTCTACCACTTCTATAAATTGAATATTTAAAAATTGATTCCATATTTTTTATAAGAATAATTAATATTATATAATAATGACCAATTAATTTTTTACCATTATTAATAGTAAATGTAGTAAAAATTAATTATCATGATATGGGTAAAAACAGATTTACCTTGTAGTTATACTTAGAAGAGAAGGCTTAAAAATACTCTACAAACAATCCCAAAAACTATTTCAAGACACTATTTCAACATTATAAACTATAAGGATTGGTAATTAACAATTTATGAGACTTTTTACATTATAAAATCATGTTTGTGACCGGTTCGTCTTATAATTCAATGTCTATTTTCTCCCCCACCTATAAAATCCCACCCCCACTCATCCCCTCTTCACACTTCTGTAAACATTTATCATGGATAATACCTACAAAAATTTCTTAATTTATATCTTATTAACATCTTATATGCTATTGTTTAATCATAAACCCCTCCTAGGATGGGTTTTTTCTAAAAACCAAAAGAGGTTGTTCAAAGAAGTGGTAATGTTCATAAATGAGAATTTTTATTTTGTCCATTCTACCATATCCACAAAATATTATTAAACAACAACTATATAATAAATAATATATCTTATACATACTTATATGTTATTATTTTCTGTGAAAGACCTATATCCATCCCATTTTCCATCAAATGGGAAATAAATTCATTATTTGTGTGTACTGTGGACTACCAACTCATGAAATAGTGTTATTTGTTTTTTACACACACATTACTTGGAATTTAAAAATGATATATTGAACGAGTATATGTGATATATATGATAATATATGGATTCACTAAGAAAAATATATTACTGAAATACATATCTATTTACTATTTAATGGAATGATATCGTCACTCTTCGTTATGTAAGACCCACACTCTCTACGATGCGATGCTATTCATTTTCCTTGTCAAACCAGAAAGAATTATTTTATAAATTTATATAATGATTTAACATGATATTTATAACATTAAAATAATTCTTGTGATTATGGATATATATCATATACCAATGATATTGATATTTCATGAGAAAACACGAATGTAGATAACAAGGCCATTAACAAGTGAAATATTGAAAATAATTAAATATTATTTGAAAATTGGTGGAAAATATTATAATAGGAATATATATGATATTATATATATTAATATGGTTAAATTATAAATTTATCACATAAATAAAACCATTATAATTTATTTAAAATCACTTTTAATAAAATTGAAGCATTGATTAAGGGATTTCGACCTAATTTCATTTCATTATGGAATATTGTAATGTAATGCACCTACTTTATTATATTTGGGTTATATACAAAATATTTTATATTTAATATCATTATTCCTTAAAAATAATTCATTTCTAAGCTTCAATTGGAATAATTTCATCCACATGTAATTTGAATTAATAGTTACCAACTAGTAAATAATTTCATAAATCATCTTCTTTTGATGGGGTCATGTTACTTGTTCACTGTTGTTAATATTATAATATTATGTTTTCAAATATTATTGAACATAAATTGTAGTATTTACACTGATTTTTTATGGTTGTACATTTAGTACATGTTATCAATTCAATGGTTAATTCCCACTTTAATTTTATGATCTTTGTAATGTTTAATTTCCCAATATTATTTTAATCATGATTATTTATTCTTTAATTTCCATTTAAGGAATCTATTTGTTCATTTTCATAAAATCCCATTATATTTTATTATCACAATTTTATTCAGGATTTTTTCATGTAATGGTAAATTTTGTACACACTTTTGTACTTGATATGACAAAAAAATTGTTTTTAATAAAATATGACTTCAATTGCCTCTTTATATTATTGTCTTATTTTTTTTAAAATCCTTGTTTTCAAAAGAGATTTCCAAATTTATTTTGAAATTATCCAAAATATTTATTAATGAAATTTTAACCAATGATTAATTTTTAAAAAATGTTTTTAAATGAATCCTCATATAAAATTGTCAACTATGAACTTGTTATACATTTTCAATAGTGTGAATAAAATATTTCATAAAAATATATAGAATTTACTTCCAACATCACATCTCAATTCATTGGAAATTAATTTATATTATTAAATATTATTTTGAAATGAAAATGGTTTTCTTAATATTCTACCATTTTTCCTTAAAAAATTATATTCAATGTCAAAATTATATTTTCTATAATAATGTTTCTAAAAATATTTTTATGGGATTTCTATTCATCACCAACAAAAAACCATTATTTTAGTTATACATCACATGGTATATTTTTTATTGATACTATAATTACTCTTTATAAGAATGTTTTTTGATTTATTTGACCATGTAAATTATTTAACTTGACATTATTGATTCATTTTTATAGTAATTAACAATCTATTTAAGTATACACTTTCACTTGATCACTGAACATTAAATTTCCCCAAAATAGCAATACAATTTAACATAGATAATATTATTTCTTAAACTAAGTATCATTTCAATATATGTTTATTTATATTGAAGTAATTTTATTTACTAGTGAAATACTGATAAAAAATTATTCTTTAATAAATATAGATATTTATTGATAATGAATTTTGTTCATGAATTAAATATCCTATTCGATATATGATTAATGCTTTAAAATATAGATACGGGTAGGGCCTGGTTATAGATATCCCTTTGACGCATCTATAGTCTCATGAGAGGAATTAGTTGGATAACCATAACTAAATGGATTTTTGTTATATACCTACCCATGAGTTTTTAATTTCCCTGTGAATGGTCCTCATTGTATAGGAATGTTGATTCATGAGATCATGACATATAACAAGTAATCATTTATGTAATCAAGTATTCAATTATTATTATACGTGAATTTTTTACAATGAAGTTTTTTATGGATTCATTTTTGTTTCATATTATTAGTTTAATGGAATGTGATTTCAGTTTTTTACCTTACCTTATTAATTATTCCATATATTTTCATTACATTAATGTTATTTATTAAATGCAATGTGGTTAAAGTTATCTAACTTTTATTATTGATTGTCTTTGACAAATTATTTAAATGTAATTTATTTCCAATTATTTAAGTTTCTATATTTTATTATTATAGTCAAATTATTTACATGAGATGTGTGTGTTTTTTTTCCTTTCCCTGATTATGCTTATTGATTCAAGATATCTTCCACAATAATTAATCCTTACTGTGTATTTGAGATCATCCTTGTTTTGTTTCCTTTAAAAGGAATCCATGAGGTGTCATAAGAATGATATGAAAATATTTCGTAGAGGGAATGATGATATTATTGTAAATTTGTTATAATTTATGTTTTAAAATGTATCATGAGAATCAGGTATGTATATATCGTACCAAGAATAATAAACAATTCGGTCTGTCAGGATGTGATTCTTTATTATTAATAAAAATTTAACGATGCAATACTCCATCTTTGGGTTACATTAGTTAGGGTCATTACCATTTGTATCAATTGAAGTTTAGTTTAAATCTTTGTAACATGATCTTGGAATATATAGACTGGTGAAGATAACCCTATGATTAATATTGAAGAAATTTACAGAAGAACATCCAAACATTTTGGTAATTAGAGATTTTGTGGTTTTCCAAGAAATAAATCTATTTCGAAATACTTCAAGTGGATAAAATTCTAAAATAGATGTACATAGGGGTAATAAATCCTAAAATAATAAATTAGGACTGAGCCAATTGTAACTTGATGCTTGAAAATGGGCCTTACTGCACACATAATTTGAAATTCATAAGGGATATTCATTGAATAAATCACATTTTATATACAAACCATAGTGAATGTTTTGAATCGATGATGAAAATTTATTACCTAGGTCAAACGTAATGTGTCTTATATTAAAAATACAATGTAATTATTTAAAGATCATGTATTGGATTATTTCGGAAAATATGGTTTCTTATTATGATTGTTTTTTCTCAATGAATTATATTTGGTGTTATACAACATCGAAAACCCAAAATAATTGAGTTAAAATAGATTATAATGGAAAATGTTGTTTCTACGATCAATCAAATGAGAATATGATAGGAGTGAAATATATCCTGATTATTCATAATCAATTATTTCAAAATATGATTAACAACATATACATTAACTAACTCAAAAACTCTCTCGAGAAAGGAACATTGGATTTTACTAAAATTATAAGTGGTGGTGACCAAAAATAAAAGAAGGAATGTCTTCCATCTTATGATAATAGTGGAGAGTGACACATATGAAAGTGTATCAAAGGAATGAGAAATTATTTATTTGTGTAAAATTAGGTAATAAATAAACTAATTTCAGAGGAAAAGGATGAGTAAAATGGAAGGAAATAAATGGCCTCGTAGGGATCCACTTATAGTTTATTGTTTTAAATGTTGTGAACCAAAGAGTTATCTGAGTAGATGAAGAATTCTAAATGTTATCCCCAAAACCAAGGATGTAACGATTGTGAAATAAAATGGATTATATATTTATATTCAAGTATTAAATTATTGAATTTAATTTTACCTATTTTATTTAGGTTATAATAATTTTGAATCTTCTATGAATTGTCTACAAATTCATAGACATATATGTCTTTATTAACATAAAAGTTATGGTTAAAATGGAAGGAAATAAATGGCCTCGTAGGGATCCACTTATAGTTTATTGTTTTAAATGTTGTGAACCAAAGAGTTATCTGAGTAGATGAAGAATTCTAAATGTTATCCCCAAAACCAAGGATGTAACGATTGTGAAATAAAATGGATTATATATTTATATTCAAGTATTAAATTATTGAATTTAATTTTACCTATTTTATTTAGGTTATAATAATTTTGAATCTTCTATGAATTGTCTACAAATTCATAGACATATATGTCTTTATTAACATAAAAGTTATGGTTACTGTCAATTGTTTATGAGTTTAAGGTTTATCATAAGTAAAAATTATAAAACACCACTTTGGTTATTTTATTTATTGGAATATAACATGATTAAGGATAATTTTTTAAAAAAAAATATGGGAATACAACAGATTATTTTATTATATAAAATTGTTATTTTAGGAATAATTCCATTATATTTTTCTATAATTAATATTAAAGAGACTCTTGAACATTAATATTTTTTATCTTTTATATTTTTTTAATTATGTATAATAATTATTTTGGAATTTTATTGGAGTAAAATTAATATAGTATTCGTAGAAGGAAAACCCACATGCCGGGTGGAGAACCATCACATAAAAAAAGGAAGTGCGGATTGAACCAACAATTAAAGGATGATGATGGTTTGGTTCCTACCACTAAGATACTTGAAGTTCTAGATAATATGTCATTGTTTTAGTTAAAAACATTAAAGAATAAATATTAATGATGACCCAATACTATTACTTTTGAGGTTTATAGATTAATGGATAAATTATTCTGACCATATTGGTTTTCAAAAAAATTTATAAACATAGGGAAAGACATGTAACTCTTCAGTGGATATTATAAACCATTAAAAGCATAATTATTTACTCTAGGAAGAAAATTTTTATTTTTTCATATTGAATTTATTGAGTAATTTATCAAATAGAAATTGATCCAAGAAAAATCAAAGGATAGAATTATTCTTATGAAATATAAATGCTTTATGTAATTATATTTATTTATATTCTTATAGAGTAAAAATATTCCATAACATTATGATATTAATTTGAAACAAATATTATACTATTAACATCATATATGATTAATCAAATAATATTTTAATTCATCACAAGTTTAAGATTTTTAGGTATATAAAATTCCATTAATCATTCACTTTCATGTGATCAATGACCTCCATCATTCTTTAAAATTATTAGATGTTTTCTTCTATATTCATATCATTAATTTCCACAAATGTTCTCAAAATTAAAATCCTATAAATTTTTTATTCTATAGGACCTTTGTTCTACCCATTCTCTGTTATTTACAAGATGTTTTGGTCACAAAATGTATAATGTGGGTCTCTAAAAAAGTGATTTGATAATATAAAACACTTGATTTTTGAGTGTAAGATAAAATTGTAAGGACAAAATTTAATTCAGGTGGGGAGAATGTAACATCCAAAATTTCTAGAATAATAACACTGAATTTTTTATCATATGTGACATAAAACTTCAAGACTAAAGATACCTTGAAATATATTTCATTAAATATAGTCCATTTGATAGCTTGTAGAACATGAAACCCCAAAACTAATTGAACCATATTATATTATTCTATTAAAATTTAGATTATAAATTATTGGGTATGAATAATAGAAACTAAACTAAAGAAATTATTTTTATCTACTTATTAGAAATTAAATAATAATAAATGAAAAAATAGACATGTCTTCAATACATTTTATTACTTCTAAATGACCATTTATTTGGAATTTTCCCAAAAAAGTTTAAATTAATTTTTTTCACATTTAGAAAATTAATTTTTTAAAATGATATTTTTTTTAATCAGAATATAAAAATTATAATATGGTAAATTTTTGGATTTTCATGAAATGTTTATTTATTCAATGAATAATTAAAAATATTATTTTTATTGAAAAAATTATATTAATTTAAATAGGTCACAATGATAAATGAAATTTTAAATTGGTTTTACTATAACATTTTTATCACCACAAATTTTTAAAATATGAACAATATGTTTGATAACATTTATGACACGCAAAACCAATCATAGAAAGGAATCTAAAATCCCAAGAAATTATGACATATTTACTATTTTAAATAAATTAAATACATTTAAAAACATTAAATTCACACAACACTGGGTTTATATTCTACACATGAAATAACAAGTTTCTTCAATAACTTGTGTTACATGCTGAAATTAGTTATATTGAATAACAATAAACTATTGATATTAATATTTAATTTGACAGTTACCTCTTAGATATGGGAATGGTGGGAATGGATTAGACTAAGTAAGAAAATATATATTTTTAAATTTTATATTAGTTATCGGTTGATTATAAATAAAACAAGAATCATTTAAAATAAAAATTAATGTTGTTTGAAAAACAAATTTTTTTATAAAAGAATGTTTAATCATGTTTGGAGAAAAAAAATTTAAAATTAAATTGTAATTTTTTATAAAACTCATAATAAATAATTAAATTATTTTTTTATATTAGAATATCAAAATTATCTTATGTTTAATATGTTTATTTTAATGATAGGTTTTTAAATGAATATTGTGAAATACTGAATTTTAATTGAAAAAATACATTTAATTTAGAAAATATATAATGTTAAATTACATTTTTAAGTTGTTTTAATGGAAGAATATTTCATATATACATATATTAATTTATTAAAGGTTATTGGAGTCATTTTCAAATTTAAATTTTATATAAACACATTGTAATGTTTTTAACATTCTCACAATAAAAACCCATTTTTTCATCACCTCTGTTAAATTATTTTTAAATTATAATTCTACCACTAATTTGATTTTATTTTGTAAATATTTATTCCATAATTATAATAATAATAATTTATAATAATCAAAAAATAAAATTTTCCCGATTCATTTGTCTAAATAGATAAAAATACAAGTTTTCATTAAGGTAAAAAAGAGTTTACCGTGGGATTAAACATTAATATTAATGGGGAAATGACCTAAAAAATATCTAACTCACATTTTTAGCATTATTTAGACCATATAGATTATATTATTGACTTTTATCTATTATTGGGGCATAGTTTAATGAAAAACTACTGGTGGAATTCACTCTTTCAAAAAATTACAATTATTCCACTCACCAAAATTATAAAAGGCTACCACCTCTCCACTCCACTACAGTCCATTAATTTTTTTTACCAACCTACCCAAATGATATAAAAAATTACATCATTAAACAATTAATATCTTTTTTAGCGAAAGAAAATATTTTATTGTTTTAGTGCCAACCTAAGAAAGATACTCAAATAAGAGGTAATGTTCATCTAAATGTGTTTTTATTTTATTTCCTTCTGTAAATAATTAAATTCCTATAATAACATAAATATATAAAAACCATAGATTTATCCATTAACATATATTTTCTTATTTAAATGTAATTACCAAAAATTTTACAGACATCAATCAAATTAGTTATGAAATCATAATCAGTGTGTACGATGAACTACCACCTTATGAACCAATGTCATTCATTTTTTCATTATCACAATTGAAGATTAGTAATAATGATGTATTTATATTATATATATGATATATATTATACTATTATTATTTTTCAATTATTTTATCACATGTACATTAATTATTTCCATTTTTCAGGATTATAATAATGTCGCTTGTGTGTATGGTCGACTACCACCTCACAAAGCGATGTGATTAATTTGCGATTTACATGAAATTATTAATGATGGGTTTAGTAAAAATATCTGATATATATGAAATAAAAAAGATACTTGAATTATTATATATATATATATAATTTTCATTACATTCTTTTAATACAATAAGAAAATGAAAACACAGATCATGTGTATATACGGTATATTGTCTCCATGAATGATGTATTTGATTTCCCATCAATAAATTCTATTGATCGAAATATATAAATATTTTTTTGAATACATGGTATGTTTATCATTTTTAACATTATTTGGTTGAACAAACCATGATCAATTAATGATTAACCATGAATAATGTGTTAGAACATACACAAAAAACAAGGAAATTAACACTAGTAACAACGAAAATAAGAAAATATTATTAATGAACTTGTAAAAATATGTTATGAAAGAATAATATATTATATTATAAATATTAATATTTTACCTTTATAAGTTAATTACATGTATAATACAACTATACATGTTCGTAATGGATTTTTACCCAAAATGAAATGTTAGGTATGGTATTTCGTGTCAATTTACCTTCCATTGAGACTTATTTGGTTTTTAACCAATTCAATTTTTTTTGGTGTATATAATACCCATTTTACAATTAATATCATTAATAATTCATTTGTAATGGTATTTCATGTTTCAATATAAATTAATTTATCCAAGAATATATAATTTTAAAATTTCAATGTAATAAAAGTTATTGTGAAATGTCACTTTCTTTATAATTGTTAACTTTCTATTGAAAAAATTAATTTTTTATAATAATTAATCATTAGAAAATAAATTTATATTAAATATTTATATTCTTTTGGTCAATATTATTATTTCTTAAATCATATACTAGTTTTTACATGTGGTGTTTACGTATAATTTTATTTTATTATCTTGGGAAATTTTGATAAATATGAATTTTTTACTAGAACGACATAGGTTGGAAAACTATTAATGATAAATAAAACAATTAATCAATTATATTTCTTATTTGATATATAATCAATTATTTATACTATTAAGATATAGTTTGTAGACCATTTTAGGCAAGACCCATGTTTCGTCAATATTCTCCTGAGATGAGTCAACTGGCTAAATGAGGATGGTTTTTTCTGAGTATGTTTTAAACTGTCTAATGGATTGTCTTGAAGGTAGTGGAACTATGTAACTAGATAATATAGAGTTTAGTAATTATTAATTACAAAAAAAATTTGATTCAATTATTATTATCCATGGTATTTTAACTATGAAAAAATATATAGATGTATTTCATTTTAATTTTATTGATTAAATGATATGTTTTTCAGTTATTAACATATTTATGTTGATTATTTATTATCTTATAATGATAGACCTTCTATTTAAATGGAATTTTTATTCAATAATTTACCATTCCATGTTATTGATGCACTTCCTTCTCAGTTTATTGACTACATGGAATGTGGGTTCGATTGTTTACCTTGACATCTTGATTATTAAAATTGATTCATTATTTCTTCCAATACATTAAACCCATACTGATAATTAGATCTCACCCTTATTTTATATCCATTACCCACAATTCCATGATGTTTACTATAATTGAAATGTATGGATAGAACATATGGAATAAAGTTAATTTAAAGAAAAATATGTTTTAATTTTTTCATTCTAAATATAATGTAAGACTCATGTATGTATCTAGATTGACAACATAACTAAACTCATCAGTATATTTGGATGTGTTTCCTTATATCTTTGGCCAATGTAATGGTCTTAGTCACTAGCTCAAGACTTCTGGGGTCAGTGCCTCTATAATTGGTATCAAATAAAGTTTAGTAAAAACCATGGGAATTAGATTCAAAAAAACATATATTAAGTATAATATTCTTATGATATAATTTGAAGACTAGTATAGAATAACATCCTAATGCTTTTGGAATACTTGAGAATATGTCATTTTTCCTTGAAATACATCAATTTATAGATACTTATATTGGATGTGGTTATCAAATAGAAGAACCTATTGGTAATAACTATGAAAAGGGCAAGTTGAGATTGACTCAAGAATTACCTGGTATAGGAAAACATTATTTACTCTAATCCTAGCTTGACACTCTACAGGGATATACTTAGGATGACTAACATTTTATTTACAACCCATTATGATAGATTTGAATAGATAATGAAAATCAATGTCATAGGTTAAATATAAATTTTCAAAGAATGAACATAACATGACATGATTTATAATTCTAATAAATGCTTATATTTTCTTCAGATTATGATAATTGTTATTCACACTATGATTTTTGGTTTTAGTCAACTGATTCACCCAGAAAGAATCATGGTAACATGGAACATTAAAGTCTGTGTGTTGAAAATGAAAAACCACATGGGGTGTTGATAGGTGTTAAATATGTCATGCTTATGCATAAAAAGTTTTCAAAAAACATAACTGACAATATATACCTTAACCAACTCTCAGACTCATGAAATATTATAAGGAATGGATTTTATATGATCTCAAGTGGTGGGGAACATAGAGAAATGAAGTCTCGATTTTCATAACACAAGAAATGTTCTAGGAGAAACCTAGAAACATGACTCAATGTAATTGGGAAATTCATTATTTGTGTAAAATAATGCCATAAAAAATTAATTATAGGAAAAAACGTGTAGTACAATAGAAGTAAATAAATCTTATCCTAAGGATCTATTTATAGTGTGTTTCCTTAAATGTGGGGAACCATAGAATTACCCGAGTCAATTACCCCTTATAAAGGGTAACCCCTAGACCATATAATGACCTATTTGGAAATAAAATTGATGTAGTACTTATTTATTATGATTTAAAAATAAAAT
Source organism: Viscum album (assembly GCA_963277665.1). Lineage (NCBI taxonomy): Eukaryota > Viridiplantae > Streptophyta > Magnoliopsida > Santalales > Viscaceae > Viscum > Viscum album. The sequence goes on along the minus strand of OY728164.1, from coordinate 911,021,578 downwards.
TTATGAAGAATTTTATAAATAATATTTTTGTAACATAAACTATGAAACTTATAAAGATTATATTAAATTTTAGATGAAATTATGTGTTAATTAACATAAGATCTATTGATACCATCATGGGTTAATAGTTTACTAATTTATTATATGTTCAAAGTATTAAACATCTCATTTAGGTCTTATATTGATGTGATTTCAAGAGATTAAGGATATTTTTTGGGAGATCTATTTCAATAATATGTTTAAGTGGATAAAATACTGATTAATAATACGTTTACATTTTATAAACATAATTTTAATGGTATTTACAGCCAATATGGTCAATATGAACATTATTTTAAATAATATTTAATTAATATTATGAGACATTGTGAAAAAAAGATGTATTGAAAACCTTACATGAAATATAATTTAATGATTAATTTTATATCAAGGATGCCCATCATATTTTTGGGTAAATTATATGAATTATATTAATATATTATTTAAAAATGAAAACCATCATGAATAATGAAACCACATTGCATCCAGATAGGCTTTGGGGCGTAAACCCATGACTGATGGATGATTAGGGATTCTTTCTTACCACTGGTCTATGTAATGACTTAGTTAATATGTCATTATTTTTGTTAAAAAACTTGATGAATAAATATTTATGATGACCCATCAGTAATAATATTTTGGTTTAGATATTAATATATAAACAATTTTGTTTTTGGAAAATATTTAGAGACAAATGGAAAGACGAATCACTCTTTTATGGATCATCCAATCTGTTAAAAGTTAATTTTAGTGCATCAGACATAAGAAAAATCATATTTGGATATTTATTTCTTGGAATGCATGATGAAATGAAAGTTGATCATAGTGAAAACAAATAATTTTTTTTCTATTAACTAGAATGATATCAAGTAATTATGTTTACTTATAATCACATGTGGTAAAATAATTACAAAATATTAAAAAAAAAATTTAAAACAAAAATGTCATTATAATACATTGATTTATGTTGAACTGAAGTCTATATACAATTTATGGGTTTTATCCACTTTAACTTATTTTGATCATGGAATTTATTATGATAAATACTTTCAATCACTCTCTAAAATTTTTATCCTTTTCCACCATGTCCATATCTTTAGATTCCACCTATTTTCTCATAATTAAAAATGTAGTCATATGTTATTCAATATGAGAATTATACTTCCCATTACTCTTTATAAAGATGATATTTTATTATCCATTTTATGGTGTGGGATTTTCAACAATCATATTTCAAAATTTAAAAGCATTGATTATGAAGATCAATATTGAATTTTGAGGAAAAAATTAATTTAAGGTTGTTAGAATTGATCACCCATTTATTTTAAAATATAAATATTATATCTGATAACTAGTATGACATGCGACCCAATGAATGTAATGTAATATAACAACCTCATGCCTTATAATATATTTATTATTTTAGATAAAATCAATACATTTTATATATTACAATGTATCAATCACTGATTTTATCTTTCATTACATGAAACAACATGTTTGTTTGATAATTTTCATTACATGTAAGACCGAGCTGTTCCGAAAAACAATATACTATATATATTTATTATTTAATTTCATAGTTATCACATATAATTTTGAATGGGGGGAATTTATAGTAATAGTTGAATTATAAAAATATATAATTTTCAATTGATTATTATTTATATATTTATTAGAAATAAAACTAGAATCATTAAAATTTAAAATAAATGTCTTCGGAAAAACATTATTTTTTCTAAAAGAATAATTAATAATTTTTGGTACACATAATTTTGAAATAATTTTTTTTTAATTTTTTAAAATTTATATTTAATATAGTTCTCATTTTTGAATTCATTATATCAAAAAATTCTTAGGTTTATTTTTTGTGATTTTTCTGAGAAGAATAATTTTTTTGTTGATTAGTTATAATACTGAATTATAATTTAAAACATAATTTTTTTAAATAATTTATTAAGGAAATTATATTTTTATTTACTTTAAATGTAAAAATAGTTCAATTAGTCACATATTAATCCAAATTATTCCTTGGGAATCATTTTAATATTGAATATTGGACTAAGTGATTGTAATCTTTTCAATATTCTAACATAAAAACCATCTTTCTCATTATCATTGTAGAATTAATTTTAAATTAAATTCTTATACATATATAAATTTATTAAATTAAATTATATTTAATAATTGAAATAAAATTAATTCTTAATTTATAATAGAAAATCGCAATATTTTACCAAATTAATTAGTGCATATAGTAAAAATTAATTTATATGATTAAGGTAAAAACGATTTTACCAATAGATTAATATTTAATATTAAACTAAAAATGAAATAGAAACAGGTCCAAACCCCATTATATGTCCATATTTATAACATATAACTTATATTATAGATTAGGGTCAATTATTAGGGTCTATTTACTTGAAAAAATCGTTGGTGGAATTCACACTTTCAAAAAATTACAAGTGTGCCACTCACCCAACATAAAGATCACCGTTACTTCTTCTCACCAAATAAAAACTCATAATAAAATTGGATCATAAAATCCCTCCTAAAATAGTTTCCCAACATCCTAAAAATAATATTATAATATTTATTTAAATTATAATGAAAATCGTTGCAGGTTTCATTGTAAACCTAAGGACACCCAAATAAGGGGTAAGGTTCTTCTAAAAAAGTTTTTATTTTATTTTCATCTACACCTTATTAAATTCATATTATAACATTATTATATAATAAAATATTTATCTTGAATATAATTTTTTTGTTAATGATATTACTTTAATGTTTACTCACATCCATCAAATGGGTTATGAAATCATCATTCTTGTGAATGGTGGATTATCTCCTCACAAACGGTTGTCATTCGTTTTTTACATTACCACCTTTTAGGGTTGGGAATAATGATGTATTTATAGTTTAAATATTTTATATGTAATTTTTATGATGTTATTATTTTTTATGAATTATTACATCACCCAAACCATCATTCTCCCCATTTTGTGAGAATACGGTAACATCACTCATATGTACGACATACTACCGCCTCATGAAGTAATGTGATTCATTCACACTTTTAATATAATTAATTGAGGACATGTTAAATTAAAATATGTCATATTTATGACATATAAATATCTATTTAATTATAATATATATATAACTTATATTTATTTATTTCAATATGATCATAAAGTAGAAAAAACGTTCCTACACACGTACGACCTACTGTCTACCAGAATAGTGCATTTCATTTTTTATCACTAAATTTTATAGATTAATATAAATAATATATTATGATTATATATGAAATATAAATCATGTTTTACATTTTGGGGATTACGAAATCATAATTTATCTAAGAGTGAATAAGATAACCAGTAAAAACATACTTGAAAGACAAGGAAATTAACACCAGAAAGAATGAAAATAATGAGAGATTAGTAATGAACTAGTGATGAAATATTATAAAAGAATCAGGTTTATTATCATAATTATTAATATGTTTCTATTATATGTTAAGGAATTTTTAAAACTAATATTCAAGAGGTCAAAGGATGACTACAATAAAGAAAACATGAGGTAAATGATTTCATCTCAATTTATATTCCTTCGAAACTTTTTTTATTATCAACAAACTCAATTGTATGTGGTGTAGATATTGAACCATTGACTTGTAATATTATGAATAATTTAGTTTTCATGGTATTTAAATATTTAATTTGAATTAATTTATCAAAGGGTATTTGGTTTGAAAATCAATAAGTGATAATAGTAATTACGAATCCCATTTTATTTTGATGTTGTTAACATTCTCATGAAACAATCAATTTATTACAATTTTTTTAATTATAAATTAATTTTCTCTAAAATATCCATATTAGTTTTTTAGGGAAATTATTATTAGCTCAATATTATTCCATTTTTACATATATTATATTCTTTGATTTTTATTTTATTAACTTGGGAAATATGGATAAATTTGTATCCATTATTCAATATAGATACATAATGATAGGTCAAATTATTTATGATTTAAATCAATTATTAGATATGTAAGGAATGATTTGAAATTTTTTGACATGGTTTGGAGAATGTTTAAAGTAATCCACTTGATGGATTGGTATTCTCACGAGATGAACTAGTTGGCCACATTAGAATCATTTTTACCTATTATGTTTTAAACCACCTGTTGAACAATCTTGATGGTAAGGGAACAACATGCCTGGAAACAATGGAATCCAATAATTAATAATTTTATATATAAAAAATTATATTATTATTATATATAATTTTATAATATGAAAAATTATAGAGATCCATTTCATTATTAGTTTATTGATTAAATTACAAGTGTTTTCTATTATTTACCTTTAAAAATTAATTCTTCCTTACCATATCATGATAGTCATGTTATTTAAATGTAATTTTTTTTCAGATATTTACCATGCCATATTATTTTCAAAATTATTTCTCAGTTTATTGATTACATGGAATGTATTTTTAACTATTTTCATTACCATATTGATCATACTCATTGATTCGTTATGGATTCCACTATATTTAACTATTAATGACCATTTGAGATCAACCTTATTTTTTTCCTTTCCCCATGATTCCATGAATTTTAATATGATGGATATTTATGGATACATTAGATAGAATAGTATTTTTTCAAACCAAATTTTTTGATATTTTTGTATGCGAAATGTAATGTAAGACTCATATATGTATCTTGTTTATATAAACTTCTAAAATGATAAGTCCGTCAGGATGTGTTTCCTTTTATGTTATGCCAATGTAATGGTATCCGGAACTAGACTCGAGATTCTATGGTAGGGATCAATACCACATTAGTTTAATATTATATCATTTTAAATTATTTAGGGAATTATAATAAATTCCATATTTTATGTCAATATTTAAAATAAATATTTTTATAAGAATTTTGTCTCTGGAAAACATATTTTTCATTGCATATATGGGTATTTTTTTAATTTGGATTTTTGTAATTTAGTGAATTGAATTTGGAAAATGGATTCTCTATTTGAAATAAGTATATATTTTATTTTTTGAGGAGGTAAAATTAATTTTAAATAATATTTCTATTTTATTTCTATTTGACAATGATAAGAATCATTTAGTTTACTTATAATATAATGCTGGTATGTTGTATGGATTCAATAAATATAGTTTATCTGGGTGGTTTTAGATTATTTTAGGTATGTAAAGTATTTAAAATCACTTTTTTATTTATTTTTGCAGTAATTAACTTTGCCTTGGAATATTCACATTATTATGATAATTGGATAGTAAATTTTTCTTTTATATAGATATAATGTATCATGGAAAATATTATATCTTAAAATAAATTGTTTTTGTACATTTGCTGTTTTATATTGAATTTTATTTTATTAACTTGGGAAATATTGATAAATACACATTCTTTATACCATATAGACATATAAAAATAATGAATATTTTTCATGAATCAAAATAATTATTTGATATATGAGGAATAATTAGGAAATGTTTATATGTGTGGGGTCTGATTATTAGCTCCTCGATGCATCTTTAGTCTCATGAGATAATATGTTGTCTATCCTCGGTTAAATTAGTTTCTTGTGTACACCTAACCATATGTTTTAAAGTGTTTTATAAAGGGTATTCACAGTAGAGGTATCATGATTCCTCATATCATGACAACCTATTATTAAGAATTTATGTTAAAAAGAACCAATTTATTATGATCCATGACATTTTAACAATGTTACAATATATGGATGCATTTCATAATAAGCTTCATGTTTAAATGTCATGTTTTTTACTAATTTACCATTCCATACTTACTATGCCTTATAATGTTATGATATACATGTTATTGATTAAATTAAATTTTTTTTTCAGTTATTTATCTTTTTATATCGATTATTTGAGTCAAATTATCTAAATTTTATGAATATCTAGTTTTTTACCATTAAATGATTATGCATTTTGATTTATGCTATCTTCTGTTGTACTTAACATGGGAGGCTATTGTTCCAAAGGATTGATGAGAGGAGGTGGGGTGGATTAAGAAAGAAAGGGGTTTTTTGTTCTAGGATTTACTCCATTAATTTTATATGAAAATTATCTAAAATATTAAGGTAGGAAGATAATAGAAGGTCTTGAGATTTGAATCCATTTTAATATTGAACTGGAAGTAGTGGAAACTAACTCAAAACTCATTAAGGGCTCTCTTCTTGAGAATTTTACTGTCACGATTTTTTTTTCTTATAGAGCCCATAAGAATGTGATGGTCACTTATTTATCCCATATTTAAATCATCCCCTTTTGATGGTGTTGATGTTGTCTGAGGGGATGCCCTCAGGCTTCATCATTTGAGAACACAATATCTTCCATCTTTTTTTGGTAATAGGATAATTCATTCTTGATCCATGGATAAAAAAGAACTTTAGTATTAGTTTTTAAACATAATATGGGAATCATGTTTGTGTGTAGTTTACCATGGCTTGTAAACTATTCTGTCCATTAGGATAAAAATCCTTTTATCATATAAAACTATAATAATGTAATAAAAAATCTTCAGATTACTAGATTCATGGTCATTATAAACAATTTTATAAAAGTTTTAAAGGCATTAATTTTATGCTCAATTGGGTTTATAAGATTCTAAAAATAAAAAATAAATACAAATGATGGCGCAAATGAAAAGTAAATCAATTTTTTTAAAATCCAAAAACTATAATTGTCTCATTATTATTATAATATTTATATATATTTATTTATTAATTAAAATTAATAATACGTGTGGTAAATTATTTTACACATGAAACTAAATTAAAATTCACCACTCTATATATTATTATTATTAATGGAAACTATTATACAATAAATGAATACTATATCATTAAGGAAATTATAGGAAGATTACAACCTCAAGTACATTAAAAATAATAATTAAAATTAATTATATTAGATTTTTTCGTTCAAAAATTAATATTTTAAATTAGCATTTTAAATTATAAATAATTATTTGGATGTGATTAAATTTATTTCTTGGTAAAAATAAAATATTATAGAAATATTTTTTGTAAAAGGGTTTTTTGTTTTATCCTAAACAATTTAAATAATCACTTTAAATATATATTTCTATTGATAATAAATATTTCAAGATAAAAAATATATATTAACACTCATACAATGAGTAATTTTTGTCAAATAATAATTAGAAAACATAATGTCTGAAAATTAAATTTTTATATAAAAGAATATATATATATATATATATATCAATTTCCATTTCCATTTAATTGATAAATTTATAAATTTTATAATAGTAATTTTTATACTGAATTTTAATTTTTAATTAATAATTTAAAAGAATATAATGAATTTTGAGAATTTTTATGATGTGGAAAAGCTTAAGGTGCATAGTGAAAAATGTAGTTTTAACCGATTCTGTAGAATTTATGAATATATATTGATATAAGTTCAAGATAAAAATATATAAAATAATTTTATTTTTAAAAAATATATGTAATTATTAAAATTTCAATTTAAAAAAACCTATTTAAAATTAATAATACTCATGTCTATAATTTTGAAATTTATTTAATAAAATTTCCTAATAAAAACTATTTTTCATCTATATCATTTTATTATGATTTCAATTCTCCTAAATCATCTTTAGATATATTTGAAATACAAATATATATAAATTGGGTAATAATAAACCGATTAAAAAAATTAAATATTAATTAATAATCATTTTATCCTAAAATCATTTTTCTACAAAAAATGATTTTAAAAAAAAAACTATTTTTAATCCATTTTAGATTTCTTATACAAAAATTATTTTTTATTAGCTTTAGAAATTAAATCAAATAAATAAATAAATTATTTTTAATAATTTTTTCCCAATAATGAAGAATGTACTATTTTATATTTTTCATTAAAACTTTACTTAGTAAAGAACATTATTACCATTGTAAATTCCAAAATAGAAAAAGAGATAAATTGAAAGGTTAAATACCTATGACATGTTAAAAAATAATTATCCAAAAAATTCTTGTGGGATTTATTGAACTTATAAAATTTTATAACATCTTTATTTTCAATATTGGATCTGCATTCCATATTTAAAAACATATCAGTTTTATATTATGAAATTATATTTACAAAAATGTCATTCCTTTCCCTAATAAAAGGATCCTTCCACCAATCCTTAAAATACACTCTAAAAATTTTAATTCTCATTGAATATCTTGGAAATATATTTATAATATTTGAATTTTTCATGTCTATAATTATCTTTTCAGAATAATTTATCATATGATGTTAATTTACAATAAATATTCTAATAAAATATCAAGCTATCAATGTAAGTATTATCCACTCTAGAACATTTTTTATCTATATTTCTCAATATTTCTCCGAATTTTTTACCCATTTAAATATAATTTAACTATTCTTATTTGTATAATGTAATGTTTTTATGTTAAATGAATAACCATTATCTACCATTCCTCCTTCCTTAGAGAAATGAAAATATCGTTCCTATTACCTACAGTCTACTAACTCCATGAATGAAGTGATTTAAATTTCATCAATTATTTAATTTTATAATGGTAAAACTACCTTTAATGTATTATTATATTATTTATACCATTATTATAATGATAAAAATGTTAACTATTTACTACCTTCTTCTTGTTCTATGGAAATTGAAAGTGTCATACATGTGTATGTGCAGACTAGCACCTCCTGAATATGATATATATTTTTTTTAAAAAGGTCATACAGGGATTGATATAAAAATTAATTTGATGAATAAATATTATATTTATTACATGAATATCGATAATAAAATTTTATATTGATATTTAACTCTTTATTAGTATTGAAATTTTTATTCCATAGAAATTACTGAAACAAGCATGTTATAGATTTTACCTTTACACATTGTAACTATAAGTATCCTTGGAAGAACATAGACAATTATAAACATACAAAAATAGTATTATAGTGGCTTAAAAAATAAGGTAATGATGAAATTATTTTCAAATTAGAACCTATAAATATCATCATTACAATATCATATGAAACAAATAAATTACTATTAACTAATTTTGGAAATAAACTATAAAAAAATAATTTACATGTAATGAATGATTTTTAATAATTACTATATAAGAAAATAGGTATAAATTGTAATCTTTTGGCCAGAATGACCACTAAACTGATATATTTCCAGTCACCACATGGATAAAAGCATTCCTTCCCATATTTCGGAGTCTACCGACTACCAATGAGAGTCTAATAATGGTACAGTTGGCTGAGTACACCCCCTACATCAGAGTATCAAATTTATATATCAGATAATAAATAATGAAAAAATTTGTAATTAATAATAAATGGAAGACATGTTTCTGAAGAATAATATAATATATGAATAAAAATGGACAACACCAATTAAAAAGAATGCAAGTATAACAAATGAGGTTACAAGTACAAGCAGTATAAACTAAAATAAAAATAAAATGTAATAAATGAAAAATTCCAAATGTATATATCCATGGGAAAACCATTATTTAGATCATTCAAGTGTTCTAGATTCATAGGTACAAGCTAAGAATCACAATAAATCAACCACGATCCTTCATATATATGGTCTTCTTGGGTACCCCATTATAATAGTGGCCTGAGAAGGGTGTGAGATAATAATCCTAGTAGGCTGGAACCCATGGCACCTATCCAAATTCATTCCATGATATGTAATGGAATGTTGTGATTAGTCATAAGAAGAAAAATAAACAAGAAGTGATGAACTAATAAAAAACAACCCACCCATGTTTCTAAGGTACACCTGGTGGATATACATAATTCGACGCCCTTCCAGGTATCTATGACTATGGGTACATTCACCTGCATCTGGATGGATCCCCCAAATAAGTGGATGATTCTCCTACAAAGGATCAATAACTTAGAATATACCATAAACATTATTTCTATACTATAGGTATAACCAAAATCATTCCCTCAAGTATAACTTGAATCTTTTCCTCAGTCATCGTGTGACTATGCATCTAGCCCTTAGGCATCTGAAATAAATATATACTCTATCCAAAATCATTTATTACCAGTTAACTTATCTCTCAATCTATTTGAAAAGAAGCCTCATTTCCCTAGGAAATAATCATATACTCTAGCCTCTAGTAATAAGTACCTGAGTTACTTTCCCTTAAGAGGTATGGAAGATCATGCACGAGTCCCTCAGGTGACCACAATAATAATGAGTCATATATTGACAAACTCAACATGAAGTCATCATGTAACACTTTGGTATCAAACAAATAAATATCACATAATCTCAAAATATAAGAAGTAAAAATAACATGTCAAGTATCAAACATACAATATTCATCAAAATAAGACAGAAATATATATTTATAGAAAATTACCATCTATCAAAACAAATCATTCCATTAACCCCAATTCAAATTTATTATCATAATTATATCAATAATATCTAATTATATATTCAAACTCTAAGGGCATTAATTTATTAATTAGAAATTATCCAAGGGGATTCTTCCACAATAAATCCCAAAAATTTATTATTATTCCAATTTATAAGTCTATACCGATACTTAATCATATTATCCATTTTATGGTATGTATTAAAAGTCAAAAATACTAGGTGGTAAGGTTGTCACACTTATCAAGTTGTTGTAGGTCTCTATATCCTTGTATATGGACCCATATGAATTAAATGGTGGTTTTAAAAAAATATTATAGTTTTATTGGGATTATCCAATTTATTTGGTCATGCCCACATCATGTTGGAACAGTCGCACAAATCAAAATTACAATAAATAATTTTATCAGATAAAAATCATTTATTTTAGACCATCCAAATCAATTCCTTTTATGTAATTCAACTATGATGATGCATTTTTTTGAATATATTCAAGTCATATCATTGAATTTTTTTACAAATACTAGGTTTATTTAATTATAATAAAAGTCATGGTCATACCATCGAAAGAAGTTACATTTATATTAATTTATTTAAAATATCAAGGAAAATAGAACACCATGAACATGTTAATGATGTTAAGGCACAACATTTGAACATTTAAATAATTAAATCCATCATGGAAAGCCATTTAAAAATAAATTCGACGGAAAAACTACAAAGAAACCACAATTCCATAAGAATGAGCATGAATAACTATTAATTACTTTTTATCTTAGAATATATCGCACTACCGTGTATGGATTTTATTATAAAAACACAATTTTTTATCAAAAAACTAATTTAGAATATTTAATAATTTCATTAAATTTTACAATATAATAATTTTATAATAAACTACCCATTAATAGATTAAAATATAAAAAATATACAGTAAGAAGGAAACTATTTAATTTTTAAATATTAAAAGGAAAATGAAAGGGATCCTACCCCAGAGAATGAGAACCAATATAAGAACTTGGAACATGACATTTTCATCAGAGAACATTTGACGCTTCTCTTTCCTTCCTCCGAGTATATACATAATCTCATATACATAACAAAACCTAGCCCCTATGCAAATATTCACATGGCCATGAATATGTGATATAATATCCACAAAAACCTTCTCCTATAACAACATTCCCATTAAAAATCATGAATGAATTTATTTTTCAAATTATACCTAACCACACATAGCTATATATATATATATATGTTCACTTCCATGGGTGAATATACATATAACCAGGGAACACACACACACACATATTTTCTTACTAATACATACATGGTGTCTATCCTTTGACCCTATCCACTAAAAACCATCATGGGAATACCAATGCACCTAAAAAAAACTAGATAATTAGAAAATACAAAATCTAAAAATGAATATGTTGAGAAATAATAAGAACATAAGAAACACCAATCCAATATTTATTATGGGCAGACCAAGATGATCAGAACATTTTCTCCATTGGTGAATGTTGTCATAATATAATCAAAGGAGTCCCAAGTGATCCTCCACACACCCTATCATTGTAAGAAAAACAAAAATAATCTCATCCCTAACCCTAGGGTTTTGGCTGAATGGTGTAGGGTGATAGGGAGAAGAAAAACTGCCAACCAAGGGAGGAGATGAGAGAAGAAGGTCTTACCACAAAGGATCAATCAAGAATCATTATGGATCAAGGTGAAATCATCAATTGAATAGATATATAAGAGGTGGTGTCACGTGTGTCTAAGGAGAGACTATGGAGGGATGAAATCATGTGAAATGGAGGGGGAGAGGGGATACCCCCCTTTTGTTTCCATAAACCAATAACATAAAATAATAATAACAATAATAATAATAATAATAATAATATCATTATCAAAACATTTCATTTCTTTTTCATTTTCTCATTTAATATTACTTAAATCATGTGGTCTAGGAGCATGCATTGAGTAAATTTTGAACAAATCTTGCAGGATATTCTACTCCTTTGAAACAAACCCAATATTCTGCTACAGAGGGCTATATGATTTTAGACTAACCATGTCCCCCTGAAATATCCTCTTGACTTGAGGGTTCAGAGCTCAAAGCTCTCAAAACCTGACAGATCACTCGGGGCACCCCACAGACCTTGAACCACATCCAAAAAATAACACATCAAAGTGATGAAACTCTCAAAATTCCACTCTGAATATCGTTCTCTGAAATGGACCATCCAGAAAATGAAAGAATAAAATTTCTATTTTTTCACTTTAAAAAATAGTTTATTAAAACCATCCCAAATTAGAACTTCTTATCAACGAGAAGCCTTTAGAAAAAAATATCACCCAACCTAAGGGGGTATTGAAGTCTCATTCAAATGTTCATGTTTAATTTCCCATCGCCTAGTGCACCTTTTAGTACTTCTCAAACACATGACACTTAAGCTGACAAATCCCAATACAATGATTGTTTTATAACAGAAACACTGAGACATCACTTAATCGATCTCATTTAGCTATAAGTACTATCATGTCATCATCTCATCAAACATCCAGCCAAGGGTACTTACCACATTATGATTTGACATTAGTAAGATCCAATTCCGAGCCACGATATCTCCACTGTAGAAATTGCCTCACAAACCATGCCACTAAGCATTTCGATGACACTCTTGTTTTGATTTGTTTTTCAAGGTGACACGAATTACATCCAGGTTTTTAAGAAAGGACACTATGAAATAAATCATCAAATTCTGATCAACCCATCTGAAACGGATCACATATTCATTCCAACAAAGCCATGGATGACGTTTAAACCACACTCACCTTCACCTGGAGATGTGTTTATACTGGTTCCTTAATGAACATGAATACTGAAAAAGAAGGAATAAAAGTTCATCCTCTTTAATAAGACTAATCTCAATGACGATCATATTAAATATCTTACTCATTTCCAATTAAAATGAAATCCATCCTCTTAAGGAACCTCAAATTTACAATCAATACTTTCACCAAAGTACATACCTTACTTCCAGTGACATTCCTTGGTCAAAAAATCACATAGTAATTTTAAAATAGTCATGCATCAAAAAAAACAAGGGTGTAGTATAGAATAACTCCATTGGATATGTTACCCTAAAAAAGCAGCTCCGAGCCTGACAAAAAATTTTGGGTTAATAGAATTTTTTTAGATTAGTTTAAGAAAGAAACCTAATGGTATTCCACTCTCTTCGATAATAACAAGGAAATTAGTACAAGTTTAAACATTCACATAAATGCATGGACTAATCCCAGAGTGGCACCCACCTGGGGGTCACTTCAATAGAAATTTCTGGTGTTCAAAAGTGAACCTAAGGAATTTATTAACAAGAAATTTGGTACCTCTTATGAATAACAAATCCATGATAAGAACCACTCATCTATCATGAAGCACCAATAAAGAACCACCCAACAAGCCCAAAAGCTAAAAAACATTTGTTTGACATAGGAATGATGCTCTCTTAGTAAACAAAGGATGGTGTCAAGATAGGGGACATTCTCATATCTTAAATAAGATTACACAAATAAGATTTGAATAGTTTTCATGAAGATAAATGGAAACACTATTGGTTGACTTCTTGAAAAAAGCTCAACTTCACCTACTAATGTACCAAAAATAATCAACATCCAAGCCTTCAATACATATGAAATCACATTCAATTTGAAGATTTCGATCTAAAGTCATTTGAGGCCTATGATATTTATCTATATTTATATAAACATCCAATCACATAAAAGTCAAGATACCTGGAATGCACTATACTGATTTAAAACATGAAATCATAAAATGAATTCATGTAAGAACGACCATATACAAATGGTTATTCTTAGTGCATTCCTTCTACATGGAAACACATGATCACCAAAAATGATGTTTCGCCCCCAAAATTAAGAGTTCTATAGTCATAAAACGTAGAGAGTTATACCAGCTACTCATAAGTTCACAATTTAATATTCACCTTAATTGAAATGTAATACATTTATAATGAAAAAACCAACCTGACCCAAGTTTCAAAAAACAAGATTCTCTTGAAACTCATCCTGAGAATTGGGGAGAACATATATTATTTAACTCTTAGGTAACCCTATAACATAGATGACCCAAGAATGTACTAAACATCACAAGGATAAATGATTTCACCAAACACACCTAGTTTTTTGAATCATTTACCACCTGACATTCACCATGTACATGAGTTCATACAACTCTTAGGTTTTAGAAGAAAATATATCATCCTTGATACAACCCATAGGTTTTCAACAATATGAATTAAATTATCAGATGGAATGTGTAAAACATTTAACCCTATATTGTATTTCCCCATACGACCATTAACATGGATGAAGAAATACAGGGTCTTCCATCATTGAAGAACATGTGAGGGTCAAGAGACCTAAGATATGGTTGACCACGCCCTAGGAATGTATAACCAACTGAAAATGAGCAATACCATAGGCTCAATACCGTGAAAAAAGTTAAATAAAATATGACCACCCATCCAAACAAAGGATTCATTTAGTAGTTAAGAGTATTAAAAGGGACAAAGACACCGAAATTACACCATGATTCTGAAAATTTGTAGTATTTTTCAAGGAAATTGAACTACACGGTGCTACATACCATGGGTTAGACCTTTACCAGAGTATAAGCATTGACCCATAATGGCGTCATGCCAAATCGAAACGTAACTAGGATAAAATAATACCAAAAGTGAATGTTCTAAAAAGGATTACTCTTATGGAAAATACATAGGGTTCACTACCAAGACAACTCAAAAGAAGGTCTAATTTGTCCTTAGATAGTGGATTAAATGATGAATCCACCTAGGTATCCTTTTTAAGGTCAACAACTTTAATCATATTAAATCATTAAATATATAAAAAATTGACACAAAATACCACGAACCATTTATAAAATGAAGATATTGGTACATGATTTAGCCATAAGCTAAGGGAAAAATAAAAAAGTTATATCATACCTTATTTTGAAACAATATAAACTTATTAAAATCCTATCACAAAAATGAAATATTTCTTATAAATTCATGTTAACATATAAGGTGACCTATGAAGGCCCCACTATGTAAAAATACGTTCATAATATTGAATCCCAATAATAGTTTCTTATTTTTTGAATTTATAAATAGATATAATGGGTTATCTCATAAGATACAAGTCTCAACTGACCTACTTTGATCAAGTTTCACGTTTCAGTAGGTAAAAAATTATTTTTGATTAAATTAAAACAAAATTCATATTTTTAAACATTTCAAAATACAAAATGGTAAGATAATATTGTTGGATTATATGGGTTTACATTCTCTATCATATAAAGTGACCATATAATTTATAAACTAAACTCTAGCTCCCATTTACTGAAAACTAATCTAATTTACATTAGAAAAATATCAACCTTTTAAAATGTTTGAATGTATAGGATACCTTTTCCCAGATTTAAGGAACCCGTACACCATAGAATTGAAAACTGGTTCTCATTCATTAACAACGCATAATTATGTAGCCAGTGCAAGTAGTTACACTTTAAAAAATGGATCTTGCATGTTATCATCCGAATTTAAACTAATAAACATGCTATAAACACATAATATTATTATATAAATAGGAAACAGATTTTTTATAAATAAAATCATGGTATATTAACCAAGGAACACGATTAGAATAACAAAAATCCTAGATAAAAAACTATATGACATGGAATATGAATGGACTGTGAATTCTCTATGTGCCTAATATGATGCATGCAATGCTTCCTCATTTCCTTACCATGACAAGGGTAAAATTCTATAAATTTATAAATAAATATTCTTTATAATGTAATGTATTCACTAAAGATGAAATCATAACATATGTAATGTAGAACAGTATAAAAAAAATTTCTTGTTCTGGGGACTTGGTCATTTCTCCATGGCTGGGGTGATCAATCCCAAACGTGGCTATTTACTTAGAACTAACACAATCCTAGTATATTTTCCACCATCCCTAAATAATAATAAAAAGTTAAATAACTCATTGATACCACATTGTAATTTCCCGACACAAATAACAACAAAAACGGTAGTCGGACCTGTTGTCACATGGGCTCACGTACACCTCCCCATGTTCCAGAGGCTGCCAACTAGCAGTGATGGACTATTGATGGTATAACAAGGAGACTATACTACATAGATCATAGTTTTATAGTGGATTATCAGGTAATAAATAATATATAAATGTGGAATTATTAACAAAAAAATAGAAACATCAAGAGATAATTATAATATATGAAAAAATGGCTAACACCAATTATATAAGAATTCATGTACGACATATGATAATACAAGTGAAAGTAGTATAAATTACCATATCTATAGAATGTAATCAAATGAAACATTCCAATAAAAATCTCCACAAGTATATAGATCATTGGAATAATGATTTCCTCCTAACGTCGGAGTATAAACTAAATAGTTCAAGCTATCAACTAGATCCTACAAATATAAGGTATACTCGGGTACCCCCATTATAAAGGCGGGCCGATAAGGGTGTTTGATAATAATATGAATAGGCCAAACCTAAAGTGTAGAGCCTAATCCATCATTGATATGTAATGTAATGCAGTTATAGGTATAAGAATAAAAAAATTAGTACTGAATAAATAGACTACATCCCGTCCAGGTTGCTAAGGGACACCAGAAGGCTATACAAACTTCAGTGCCATGCTAGGTAGCTATGTTTGTCTATTGATCCTCCCACATAAGGGTTGATCACCAAAATCAATATCATATTCTCATACATAGGATTAATCACTGATAATATACCATAAACGTACAGACTCTACCCTCGGGCTAAACAAAATATCACCCTTAGGCATAACCAGAATCTTACCCTCATGCATCATGTGACATTACATATAGCCTTAAAAAATCCAACATAAACATATTATCTACCCTTAATCATTTAGTACTAGTTCTCCTATCCCTAAGTTGGTACCAAAACATGTACCAAACCCTTAGGTGATAGATATATACTCTACCTCATGTATAATGTACATGAGTGTCATGCCCCATAGTGGTGTAGAATATTATGAACCAAGCCCAAAAGAATCCTCAATAAAGATGAGTCCTAACTATAAAAACTCAAAATGACTACAACATCAAATTATTAGGTATTAATCACATATATATCATATAATATCAAAAGATAAGAAATAAAAATCATATTTCATATATAAGAAACACAAATTTATCAACATAAGACACAATAATAAATTTATAAAATTTTCCATCTTCTAAACCAAATCATTCCATTAGTCCATGTTACCATTTATCATCATAATTAATTAAAATTTGTTTAGTTAATCGTTATTCCCTAAGGTTGTTAATATATAAATTATCCAAAATTATCAAAGGTGATGCTTTCAAAATAAATACCATAAATTTTTTATTGGGGAAATTCAAAAGTCGATGCCATAAATTAAATGAATTATCCAATTTTTTGTTAGGATTGAAAGTCAAGAATACTAGGTCGAAATTAAATCCAAGGATGGCACACCTATTATGTGGTTATAGGTAATAGTTTTCATACCAATGGATCTAAATGTATCTAGTGGCATTTAAAAAATAAATGATTACTATTTGATAAGGATGGTCTAATTTATATAGTCATTCCCACGATATGTTGTCATGATCATGAATTTCACAATTACTGTAAATAATTTTATTATTTAAAAATTTAGTTTATTCCACTGAAATCAATTCCTTCTATTTCATGAAACTACTTAGAAAAATTCCCTTGAAAATATTAAAGCTATATCATTTAAACATTTAACATAATACATTCTTATTTTATTATAACAATAAATGTGGTTGTACAACCACAATGTGATCCATTTAAATTAATTAATTTAAAAAATCAAGGAAAACCTAACATCATTAACATCCTAATCAAGTAGAGAAAGAACATTTAAACATTTAAATAAGTCAAGCAATAATATCAATCCATTTAATTATAAAAGTTACTGAAAAAACATAATGAAACACCAATTCCATGATCCTAATCATGAGTAACTACTCATTAGTTTTCATTTTATAAGATAACTCATATCAATCAAAGGGTTCTTATAAAATCGATAATTTTTTCAGACAAAACATTTATCATATTTAATAATTAAATTCAATTTATAAAATGATTTTTTTTGAATAAACTACCCATCAAGAGAAAAAATATAACATGATTCATTAATTATGAAACTAATGAATTTTTATGTTAAAAATGGAAAAGGAGTGTGATCCTAACTCAAGGAATGAGAACCAAGATGAACACATGGAACATTAGTTTTTTATTAGTGACCACACAAAGCTTCTATTTCTCACCCCTGTGCATATAAAACTTAACATATATATAAGGACACCTAGACCCTATTCAAATGTCCTCATGGCCATTAATATGTTTGATGGGATCATTACATACATGCTAATTTATGCACATAACCAGTAACACTCACTCACCAATGCATTTTTCATAATAATCGTAAGCACACCAATCCAAATATGTATATATATTCACTACCAGAGATGAATATACATATGATGAGTGAACATACATATATATATATATGATTACCAATGTACTCATTGAAAATCACATTTGAATATGGTGACTTGAAAAGGTCATAGTAATGATGACACACGTAAAGAAAAAAAACTATAGACTCAGAAGATAAAAACCACAACTATAAATTGATAAACAAAAATAATGAAGGAAACACAATATAAAATTTACGACAGGTGGTCTAATATGATATTAATCACTTCCACTTCATCAATTGTTGCCGGAATACAAACAATGGAGTCCAAAGAGATCCTTCACATTACCTAACATTGGATGAAAACAAAAAATCAGATCAACACTAACCCGAGGATTTTGGTTGAACGATGCATGGAGACGAGGAGAATAAAATCCCTTAACCATGTGAGGAGATTATAGAAGAATATATGACCTCAAATTATTGAGAAATAACCATGAAGGATATATGTGAAATTTCTAAAAAAGAGGGAACTGGAAGGTTGTATTAAACATTTCTATGCAGAATCTTAGGGGGAGGGTATAACATGATATAGAGGTGGATATGAGATACCACCTTTTTTTCCTTAAACCTAAAACAAATAATAATATTTTTATTATTATTAACACTTTTTTTCTTCACTTTTATCCATTTAATCTCATTGAATTCTTCCATTTTATTAGCATAGTCTAGGTAACACATGTGTAGCCCATGTGGGGTGTTCCGCTCTACTTAAAAACACTCATTGTTTACTGGTCAGTGCGTTATGAATTTAAACTAAACATGTGCTCCTTCTTTCTCCTCCAAACTTGATTTTTTGGATCTCTATTCTCTCTAAATTTGATAAAACACCCATGAAACCCCTCTGGTATTGAACCACATCCATAAGAAATACATTGATGTTCCAAACCACTTGAATTTCCACTCTAATTATCCATTTTATTATATACCATCCAATAAATGAAAATTTCAAATTCTCTTGTATTTTCATTCATTTTAAAACACTGGTCATTATATAAAAAATTTTATAAAAATATCTATTATGATTGTTGTGTTTATTATATAGAAGGTTAGAAAATATTCAACTTTGTGGGAATACAAGGTAAGTGTTATTTTTCTCTATCTATACTCCATGATATGTATTTGATTTTTTCAGGCCAAATTATATATGTAAATACTACTGAATGAGATTATATTATCTTTAGAAAATAATATTTTTTAATATTTAATTATTTATATCAATACCACCCACCATATATTTTTTGTTTGAATTTCTACCAAAGCATTAATTGGTTCATCATCTAATTTTTTTATTTTAGACATATTCCATATCCACCCATTGTTTCTTTGGGTGGTGTATATACATATAGTGGATGTATTTTACAGTAATTTTCATTAAAATGAAGGAATTTTGTATCCATATAAAAGTATATAATTCAAGGAATTTTTGATCAATGGTTACTGAAGTAGTAAGGATCACTTTTATGATCCCATTTTTAAATTGAGACTTATTCTGAATGATAATCAATAATGTTAATATATGTTGTTTTTTTATTAAACCTCTATCATTTTTTACTCAGGTTATCCATTTATTTTTCTATTTTCATTCATAATTTCCCTTCCCATGGGTAATATATTAACCAATCTGATTATTTTATGTGAAACTATCCCCGCATCTATATTAGTATGAGAATCATTTTCCTCTATGTCCATACTCAGTGGATGCTTTTTTTATGTCTTTATCTAATTATAAATAATTTATTAAAGTAATTTTTTTCTATAAATAATTTTTTAATTTTTTTTAGAAATATATTAATTTTTACACTCTTTTATAAAAATTTTGTTGATAATATCTTTTTAAAACTTCCTTGTAAATACAATTATTTCCATCATGATAATTCTTCCTCAAAAATATTTTTTCAAGTATTTTTTTTGTTACAAACAATAATTGCCCATTATTTTTTAAATTTTATTTATAATGGTTTGTTTTCACATTATTTTTCTATTTGATTTATCCAATGTTATTTTATAATGATATTTGAATATATAGTAATGTAATGTAATTATATTATCATTATTTTTACTTCAACCCACATTTTTTGGACGTAAATATATATATTTTCAAAGACCCTATATTTAAAATTGTTTTATAAAATATGTTTTTTAAAATCTATTCTGACAAACTTTTCAAAATGGTTTAGTTTGAATGTGGCATATAGCTATATATTTTAAAAAAAGTAAATATTTTTTTCCTAAACCCACTCATTTAAATTTCACTTCAATTTTCCTTTTTATATAAAAAGGTACTATTTATTATTGAGTTATGTTTTATGGACCACCCTCCAATTTATCTTTTGAAATTCTCTTTTTTTGATTGAATTTTGGTTATACTATGATTAAATCATTACTGTAAATCTTGGTTGTGACATAAGGAAATGCAATACAAGTCACATCATTTCTTTGGATTCATTATGATATATGATTGAAATAATAGTTTGTTATTCCTATTTTTCAATTTTATCTATCCAATAATAATAAAAGTTTGTTTACATATATGTCAACATCCTTTTTCTTTCTTATGAAATACTGGGATTACGTTCAGATGACATCTTCCATGTTTCTTTTATGGGTGTCATATAATGATATTTTATTTTTTTAATGAATCTCATCACTTATAGATTGTAACATCCCAAGTAAGTAATGAATAATAGATATTTTTATCTATGTCAATTAATGATTAAGATAGTGTTTTAGAGGCTTAAAATGAAAATAAATCCAATCTTAAGCATAGAATACACTAATATTTATAAAAGATTGTTTTACTGCCTTTTGATGGCAAACCATTTTTAAATAAATCTTATGACAATTTTATAATCTATTTTTTTCAAAATAAACTTATTCTTTATGATTGGGACATCAAAATTTACTTTGTGTGAATTTTTGGTATTTTTCTGACAATGTTAATTTTTTAATGAATATTGTAAAATGTTGTATTTTAATTCAAAAACTATTTTTAATATAAATTATTTATATGATTAGATTATCTTTTGAATTGGTTTTAAAGTGAAATTACAATATATTTTTACCATTTAATTCAATGGTGGTCATTGGAATCAATTTCACTTTGAAATTGCACTTAAACTGGTGTCAATCTTTTGATACTTATTGTTTCATAAAATCACGCTATTTGTCATGACAGTGGGAATTAATTATTAAATTAATTAATGTGACTTATATGTTTTGAATTTTGTAAAATAGACTTCATTTTTGAATTCGGAATATCAAATATAGCTTAGGGTGAATTTTTGGTAATTTTCTAAAAAACATAAATGTTTGATGAATAGTGAAACCACTAAGTGGAACTTATAAAAACTGATTTTTCCGTTTAAATGAATTTTTTCCATCTTTGTGTTTTGAATTTCAAAAATCCGACATACATGGTTTTCATTAAGAAGTAAAATGTGGTTCAATGAGATTATAATAATTTTTTGGTGAATAGTAACTTATTAAGTTTTTAATCGCGATTAGAGGTAATTAGTGTAGTTTAAGGTAAAAATAATGCTTTAATAAAATGAGATGAGCTTGACACATTTCCTACCCTCATTGTCTGTGTCATGGCAGACCAATACAAGCCATGTGTCAACTTGGGGACCCCATGGATCCACTTTGGTTGGGAAATGACATAAATAACTTTTTATTTAATGTTAAAGTAAAAATGACACAAACATGAGTTGTGTTACTAAAACAATTTTTACATGGGGTTATAAATGTCAGATTTTTGATTATAAATATTAATTGGAATGATAAAAAGATTTACTACGTCATAGTAGTTTTTTTATAATTTCTAGACATTAGATAAATTAAATTATTTATGACATCATGATGATGCAGCGATGACCTCATTAGTTAACTATTTAAATAAAATGGAAAGTTAATGTAAAATATAAAACCTACACATGGAAAAAACCAATTGGATGAGTGGATTTAGAACCACTATCACCTTATCATCTAATTATATCAATTTGGGACCTTTTGAATCCAAAACTCATTTTAAAATAAAGTAACTTATTTTTACTTTCCAAGAGTGCCCTTCCTCTCCTCTTATAAAAGGCCCCCACCTCTACCTCCTTACCCACACTCCCAAAGCCTTTGGCTCGGCCAACCTCTTCCCATTTTGTCTCTACACTTCCCTCTATTACTCCTTGAAGCCTCACTTTTGGCAGAAGTCTTCCCAAGGAAGCCTTTGAGCTCAAACCAAAGGGAGTTACCCTATTTTAAGGTAATGTCTTCTTTTGAGTCCTTTTGTTTTATTTTGCTTCTCCAACCCCCTAAACTCTTCTTATTCTTTTCTTTTGTAACAAATACAGTATCCTCAATATACTATGATGTTGTTATAATAAGGATTCGAGCTACACATACACACACCTACATCTAATGGTTAACAAACATACTGTTTCCGTGGATGGTGAATTTATGCCTCTCGAAATGATGATTGTTCAACATTCTTTTAACACCTTCAAAGGTGGCCATTAAGATGTCACTATATTTATATATGATATATAATATGTTTATGCTTTCCTTAAGATTATGTATTTTCCTTTTGGTCAAACCTTTATGGTTTCCATTATGGGTAAACGTGATATCTTCATTTAAGGAAGTGCGGACTACCGCCCCCTCAAAGTGATTTGATTCGTTAAATACCATATGTGGGATGTATAAAGGATGGAACTATGATATTATATATGATATTATACTGAAATTATAATATACCTTTATATCATTATGATTCCATTCTATAAAATACGAAATCGAAATGAAAGTAGCGTTCATGCGTACGTACGACTTACCGCCTCCATGAACGGTGCATTTAATTTCTTACCTCTAAATGATTATGTAATATTATAAATGCATGCATGTACTGGATATATATGACATATATGATATCTATATCATGAATACCATTCTGGATATAATGGATACACGAACAACTTCTAATTATAAAGGGTTTATTTTTTACTCAAGTACCAATGATCGTTAAAATGACCGTTATTAACTTAAATAATTACATAGTGTTCATGACATGGTAATAAGTGATATAAAAGGAATAATGAACTTGAAAAAGG
This sequence comes from Viscum album, assembly GCA_963277665.1. Lineage (NCBI taxonomy): Eukaryota > Viridiplantae > Streptophyta > Magnoliopsida > Santalales > Viscaceae > Viscum > Viscum album. The sequence continues at coordinate 910,997,316 of OY728164.1, read as the reverse complement.
TTCTTAAGCAAGTATAAATTAACCCACGTTTATTATTCAGGACATTAAAGAATGATCGAGTCAAGTCGGACCTGAGGTATGGGACTTCGTCTCGATCTCCTTTCATTGAGGCATATTTTGTTTTATACACAACCTTCTTTTATACAGTGTATAAAGCCCTTTGACTTTTACATTTATTCGAAAGAAATATTTTTTTATATGAAGGGTTTACTAAACGACAAAAGGGAATGTTTTTGTCGTACGTATGCGGCGACAATGTCTTCTCCGCTGCCGTTACCATTATTTGAGTTTCGACTTCCTCTACAAGCCATACCTTCTTTTTAAAAAGAAAAATAAATACCATGTTTTAATTTTCTTTTATTTTGGTATTGAAAATGGTTTTCATAATGTTTTTATATCAATGTGTTGTATTGATATCTTGTGATTGAAAGGTGGAAATGTTATGTTTCCTTTATGCATGTTTTATGTGATACGATTATGTTGAGGTTCTTGGGTATTATTATGAAGACGGGTGGTTCTGTGATAAACTAAGGGTGGGTGAGCCCAATATAGCTCTCCAATGCATTGGGTAACGTGAAGGACTGAAACTTTAAGGTTTCTCTGAAGAGATTTAGGGAATATACTGTGATTGGTATTCCAAACGTAACCAAGAAGGTTACTCCCTACGTAAGAATGTTATGAATGCCTCAAGTTACCTTTATGTATTATGATTTCTATGATTTATTCATGATTTGATAAGGTATGTTGAAGTGCTTATGTTTTATGGGTAAAGTATGATTTCATTCTTATGTATATATGTACCCATGTTTCCTTTCCATATTTTTATATCCCTTACGGAGCTTTTTATGCTCATCCCAAGTTTTTTTGAAATGTTTTTCACAGGTCAAGGGAAAGGTACATGATATGATGGGAGTGTCAAGGAAGTGTCAAGAAAGAATCCATGTTTTATTTTAAATATGTTTCCATTTATGGGAAAGAAGAATACTATCTTTATGTAACCACTTTCTTTATATGTGGAATGTAATGCAAGTTTTATGATCTAATTCTCTAAAACTCTAAACCCGAAAAGATCCTCAATGTGTAATCTTGTAATAACTCAAGATTAAGTAAGGTTTAAGGCTGGGGCCTTATATAGATAGTGTAATTAAATTGATATCATAATTATGAATTTATTATGTTGTTTTGGCACACGTATTTTGATATTTCATTAATTGATTGATGCGTCCATTAGATAATTCCAATAAAATTGTTAAAATATTTAATCTCATGAGGTAATAAAAAATGAGGTGGGTTGCTAAATACACTAATGGATACAATTAGTGAATCCTGATTGACTAATGGAAACACTTAAACACTTCTGATCCACAATAGATATCATTTAACACTCTGATATTTTAGATTATATTTATCTTTAAATAATATGTATGTGATTGACAGATTACTTGACACCCAAAAAAATTATTAAAATGTCCCATGATATATTATAACCAATCCATTAAACTAACGAGTATGAATTATTATAACCAAATTATTAAATATATATTTATTTTACTGAATTTAAATGTATTGATTAATTAAGAGTAAATAAGTACCCAATTTTTTTAAAATATATATATATATTTTTCACATAAATTATAATTAATTTCTTTTTTATTAGAATTATTAATTTGGGGAAATAATATCATTTTACATCATTATGTCAATATAATAATAGGATGAATTTGTTAATTTTTTTCAAAAAATATTTATATTTATGTGAATAGTGAAAACTATCAATTTTTTTTTTTAAAATGTCATGTAATTTTATTAATTTATTCAATTTAAGAGTCTCATAATTTTGTAAAATTTGTTTTAGATGTAACGTAATTATCCATTATTTAAAAATAATCTAATTAATCACACATAAATAGTTATTATACTTCATTTTTGTATAAGATCATTTTTTTCTTTGAAACGGATTTTTATAAATAATTTTTCTTTACAATTAATGAATTTATATTAAAATTTATCACATAAGTTTCTAGAAATTAAATTTCGTAATATGGATTCCATATTTGGTTTCAGTATGTTAAAATTTGGTAAATATTACCCTTTTATTTCTTGTCATTTTGAATAGTATCCAACAGATAAAACCTAATTAAAACTGTATGATATGGTCTAAAAGTCAAACTTTCACAATCCTTTAATTAATATTATATGGGTAATTTTACCATATATATCCATACATTGAATATAGGGAATATTGGTTTAATTTTTCATTTTTTATTGACACTAATATTATTTTTATGCTGAAAAATTGAAAATTTTCAATCTCATTATTTTAATACCTCTATTATATTTTAAATTGGTTAAAAAGAACATATTATAAGAAACAAAATCATATTTAACAAATATTTTTAAAAAAAAATCATTTTCATTAATTCCATAAGATCAATTCACATTTAGTTTTATATAGAATTAGACCATAAATCTTATGTAATAGACCCATACCTTACAAAGTGCACACATCCACTATGTTTTTTTTTTAAATTCATTTTTTTTATTCAAAAAATAACTTTTATTAGTTGAAGGGGAACCAGAGATGTACCCCATTTTAACAAGGACGAAGACAACCTACAAAAATAACTTGAACTACATAAGAAAACCAACACATAATAAAGGAACCTTGTGCGATCACACTAGAAAATCATGTTCCCCTAAATCCCAAACCACCCTAAAAACTATCCTATTTGATCGCTTAATATCTTATGAAACTTCCTCAATTAGAAACATTGTGACAAAATACACTATGCGACCACCACCAAGTCTACATAGAACATCTACACCGAGACCACGATGGAAAAATAGAATGACATAACCATGGGATGGAACCCACTATGTTGATACACCATTGAGTCCAACACAAAATCATAACATAAATAGTTATTTGATGACAATTCAAAAGCTTATTCCCATCATTGAACAGAATATGAAAAAAACACAAAACCCCAAGACAAACAATAGATACCAATGCCACCAACACTACCAAAATCATTCAAGAATCCATAAAAAATAGAATACAGTTGAGACTTGAATGAGAGATCTTGTTAAATTGATAAAGGCACAAGGGAAAACGAAATCCAAAACACCACAAAAAATAAGGAAAGAAAGCGATCTCTAATAGGGCCAAAATTAGAAAGAAATATTTTAAATGGAACCATTAGAGGATAGTGAGAAATGGTGAAAGGATTTATTGATAGAGCATATGAACATAGATTTATTGGACCATTGAGACAACTAGTACAATTTCTATAAGGACAACCACTTAAAGAGAAAAAGGGACAATGCTTCTTTATTAGAAGACCAAAATTAAGTGAATCTATTATGGGGGTATGAATAGAGGCTTGTAAATTATATTTTATAAAGGAGGGTGAGATATTTTTCAAAACATCATCAATAATTTTTTTGATATGATGCTTATCTATGAAACCATAGACCTGTTATGATTTACACCACACCACACCATCAACGCCAATTGAATTGACTATCGATAATGTGACTACTAGGATGAAAAGAATGTGAGAATTTTTGAAGGGGAGAGGAAACTGGTAAACCCTAGTATATAGAGTGTATATTTTCCCTATTAATACATATCACCTACTAAAACTTATTTCAAATTCAAAATTGTATTTATAACAATTTAGTGTTTTTTTTTTCAAAATACAAAATATTTAAAATGGAACAAGTTTTTGTTTCCTGATAAATATTTAAAATTATTATTGTTACATAATCATTGTTCCCACATATCTTTAATCTATGATAAAAATATTTCAGAACATGGGATGAGAAAAAATAGGACGTTGGTGGACATATAAAAATGATGAAATAAAATCGATATTCCATATCAAAATCATGAGGCAATAAAATATAACTTTCCTTTTATACGATAATCGTTGATCTCAAATAGTTATTTAAAAACACCTAAAATTATATTTCATAATGTTTTGACAAATGATTTTATAGGAAAACATAGTAGAAAAATCATTACATTGAGGGTTTCTAAGAAAATATGATAACCAATGAGAAGAATTTACTCGAAAACATAAATCATTACACAAAAGGGAATAATCAGTCCTCTATAAAAAATATCATTGGAATACATTTTGAAATCAAATGAGTTACGGGAAAACCAATTATCAAATAATTAAATTTCATATAGGATCCTTAAAAAATCATATCTATTGAACCCTTATAGGAATACTTATATGAATTGATACAATTTTAATAAACTACATGGTTAATTCCAAAATAATTGTTTGGAGATAATAATAATTACCCAATTTAGTAGAGAGTTGTATCTATATCACCCATCATTATAAAAAATGTATAATGAACATAACATGCATAAAACACAAAAATTCACGACTATCAATTATCATTTTCATAATAATACTTTTTAAACCCAAATAAAAACATTTTAATATATTGATAAATCCCTCACCTTTGAAACAATATACTCTAAAATAAAACACCATTAAAAATTGGGGGTCTTCTTCGAATAAAAAACTGAATATTATAATGTAGTAAAAATAAAAAATAATGTTTATGGTATTGGGTTAATTCAAAAACAAAATTTTAGTTAAAATTAAATATTAGTTTTTAATTTTTTTCAATAAATTCAAAACATCCTATATGAAAAATGTTAAAATATAACTTTTTCAAACCAGTAAAAGAATGTAAAATGGAAATAAATTGTACATCATAATTAATTTACTTACATTAAATTAAATTAATTAAATAATTGTATTAATATTGGAAAGGTGGAATAAAAATTAAAAAATTAATCATGTAAACATTTCAAATGAGGTTTATAATATAAATTTTATCTAACATAGAGTTCGAATTGTCATGAAATTTATTTATCTTCCCAAATAATAAAATTATAATGATTATTAATTTATTAAAAAAATTAGGTTTATTATTCATTTTAATAATATTTTATCCTTTTTATACATAATTATATAATATATTAATATTACATTGAATGTTTTTAGGATATTCTATTCATTAGACTAAAATGGCTTCAGTGGAGTTAAATTATTCCAATAGATCGTGAATATATTATTTATAGAATCATAATAATAATATAGACTTCATTTTTATAAATAAAAAATACTTTTATAACAATCTATATATGATGGCTACAAAGAATTAAATATGATACAATCATGGTGATGATAGGTTGTATGTACACGTGAGTAACATTTCTATTTTACAATAAACATAAGGACGCCATTAAAATACAATTTTTTATTTCAAAAATAATTATTATATAATTATAATAACTTTTATATTCCTCCATGTTTGGTGTTGTTGAAAAGATAATGACATTTCTTCGTAGAGGTCGTAATCCACGTGTTTGCATGAACCATGAAATCCTAATTAAATGGATGGAAAGCAAGGAAATGGATTATATATTATATTAAATAAATGATAATTATATCATGAATATCATAAATATAACTTTAATCCAAATTTATAACCATCCAAGATATGATTTTATGGAAAAAAATATTAGTTCATGAGACCGTAGACCACCATATAAAAAATAGTAGTTTAATTTAAAATTCAATTAACGAGGAGATGGATGATGTTCATTCAATCAATATAATAACATTTATGTAAGTGGGACATAATGATATGATTATTTTATAATGTCTAATAGAGGTCTTTAGTTGATATAATAAGAAATAAAATAAAGACACATAGCTAAGTGTTATTGCTATTCCAGGGAAAACCAACTTAGTTTTTCCTTATTGGCCTCCTAAAGTGGGTATTATATTTAAATAGTGTCTTATAAGACATGTTTTGGGATGTAATAAATTTAAATGGATAAAAATTTAATTATCTATGTGAATATTTAATTTTGGGGAATATAGAGGAAGTGTTCTCCATGGATAAGTGGGGGAGAAGACACATGGAACATTTCAAAAGATTAAAATATACTAATGGATTACTCATTACAAATGACTAAGAAATGGACCTATTAAGAATATGAGATGATATAGGGTCAAAAAATGTCCATTCAATAGGATTGATATTTTTTTGGGTAATTTCAACCCTCTAGTAATTATTCCCCATGAAAAAAATTGAAAATGGTATCATTATAGAATATCTATATACTGTTTTCAAATGTGTATTCCATTTTCTCAAATTAAATTTATTTTTGTAGATTAAATTTCACAATATATACCCATAATATTCAATGAAAACAAATTTTTAGAAAAATTCATTTTAATTATCAAATGGTTTTATACGAAATCCATGTATAATGCTTATTTAAACGACATTTATTGTATTATACTTCACAAAATGGAACTAATAAAAGTTTGACACCAATTCCAAAAAATGGAACTATATTAGAAATTGATAGGGAAAGGAAATTTTCATAATAATCAATTTTTCTACAACTTACACAAAAATCAATGTTTTCAAAAATTACAATAAAACAACTCTATAATAAATTTACAAGATGATGCTAAAAATAATTTTCATTTTATAAAATTAGTAATCGAAAATTTTGAAATCATTATTATATATAAAAAATAATACATGTACAAAAATTTAATAAGAATAATTCTTTCATTTTTAATTGTAAAATTAAATAATATCTTATAAAAATATTACACTATAGAATATAATTTACGAATGTTGATAAGGTATTCAATTTATTCTCTGTTAACATGTACAAAGATATTATATTATTCTTTCCTTTCTAATTGAATCCTCCAAATTTATTTCAGTACATAAATAAGTTGGAATATTTTTCTCTCATAACAGCTTATAATTCCCATGTCAATTCCCCAATCATATGGTTTTTCAACAAAAAATTAACATGATGAATAACCTTATTACATAACACCTATTGTATTCAATTAATAATATTAATTGATTATTCCTCACATGAGAGATTCTCTCCCAACTATACTAAAATAGGTCATAAAAAATGAAATGGGTAAGGCACATATTTTAATAATAGTGAAACATGAAACACATCATGTATCTGGGATAAACTCGGAGGAACACACACTTAGTAAGCACAACATGAAAATCACCACATATCTTTGGTTTTTTTCTATATGGCATCGGTTTAAACTGCCATAATATGTTACTATGGATGTTTTTTAAAATCAATTAAAAATTGTGTTGTGGTACATAATACACAACATTTTCATTAATTTAGTGGCAATTTATGGTAACCAATGTATTGAACGCATTTTACGATGGTTTTCAATGGTTTGAGCGGTGGTTCTCCTGGAGTTAAATGATTTTTTCACGGAAGTTTACACCACCACTACAAAATAATTTCATTTTCTCTTGTAAAACTGCTGCTAAAACCAAGATAACTATAGAGAAATGATAACGGAAGACAAATACTATGTAGTGGTGAATTTAATAGCTACTAAATTATTATATGTAGTAGTGTTTTTAACAACCGTCGATAGTAAAGTTACAAATTATAGCAGTAGTTTTAACCACTACTAAACATTTTCTATTCAATTATTAGTAGTTGAAACCTCCACTAAATAAATATTTACAAAAAAGAAACCTGATTCTACAGCCCCAGTACGAGTTCCTTGAAAAAACCATTCCAATTTCACATATAGATATATCCTATATCCATAATAATATAAGGAAACTATCAATTTCATACGAAAAAGTACTTTCAAATCCACACACACTTGTCTAAGTATCACTCATTTCATTGTCTAGTAATCTCTCCACTAAGCCCATCCATGTGTTCCCCTTTGGGAACTAGTGTTACTCATATGAAGCTAAGTAACACAAACATGGCGATCATTCATGATATAACATGGATCACCCCTGACGCAAAAAGTATCGACAACCTATGAATCTTTCATTAGTATTCCATAAAGAGGAAAACAAGTATCTTTCGAGGTGTTACTAATACATTGATTTTCTCTATGTTTTAGATACTAAAGATCTCATCTGTAGAGCCATTCCATCTTATATATAAATATTATTTAATGAGGTTCACATCCCTAATTCATTTCAATTATAAATTTATAAGGGATATGTAGTAATCAATCCATAACTCATACAGTTTCAATTAATAAATTTTGCAGTTCATTCCATAGTAAAAGTTTTCTATGAATTGAATAAATGTAATAGGTCCATTTGGACCACCCATGGTTATTAACATCCTACATTCAATGATATGTGTTTGTCCATGCTAGAATACATTCCATATGATAACATCTAGTTCCCTCAATAAGAGTTAGGCCCTTACCACCTAGAAGAGGGTTTGGTCACTAAGGCATACATAGGGGGTTGTCATGTTCTCCCACAATTCATTTGAACTTAACATTGGTAATTTAGAAAATACTACACATAAAAGGGGGTTTAATTAATGAAAAAATAAATATATTAAGTCATTCATGGATTACACCATTATGTGTTGTTCAAATTTGAGGTTCATGGTCCTTAACATGGCTAATTTATTAAACAAGGGACAGTAATCCTAATGAACTATGTTCAAGAAATTAAACAAAAAATTCACAAGTTTGTGCATGGAAGTCCCGCCAGAAATCATAGAGACTCCATTTATAAAACATCAAGACTCACAGGGAAATACTATAGACCACCTACCAAATACCATGGATGACCGACATGACTAATATGAAGGAATGTTTCTATCAATATTGAGATAAATTATAGTAACTGATGAATGCCCTAATAATATAGTGAATTTAGCTGCACCAAAATAATGCATCTAGAGAAGAGATAAATTTAGAATGAATAATGGAAAATTAATAAACACACTGCGTGATATAGAAATTACTTTACAAAGGTTAAATTCAACAGCAGATAATCAGGATCAATCCAACCCTTTGAGAGGAGAGGATAGGAGGATCATTATTATATGATTCAAATATATAAATATCCATCATAAAAACAAAAGTATCGTAAATTCAGAGTGTCTTTGGAAGAAAAGGTTCATAATACATAAAAGGAAACCTGAGAAATCAAGAAAAGTTTAGGTCATGAAAATGACAGGTGGCTACTCTATGCCACACATGATCCATATACAAACTAACTGTTACTATATTTGTCCAAAATATCAATAATACTATTAATCAATGTCCAACGATGAACACATGTCAATACCCTATTCACCTACATCTCTAATACCTACTACAACGTATAAGAACATTGTATTGAAAATTAAATATTATGTATATTTATATTTAAACTTATAAACAATATATGTTTTCTAACTAAATGAATTTGTATTTTTGTGATTTACCTTCTCACCACCACCCATTTAAATACAAATGGGGGAATATCATATCATATTATAATATAAATCAATTAATTCATTCTAAAATCTGATATTTGACTCTAATCATCTTATAAAATAGTAAGGGAAACTGAATTCATGTCTAGTTGGCCTAAAATCTAGCAAAGTAATTTGGCAGTGTCATCCATAGGGACCCCATATGAATTAAATGGTATAAATATATTCTCTTTTGGTCAGATTCAATTCATTATAAAACTTTTTTTTGGAATTCCAATCATTTAATCAAATAAAATTACATTCAAAACATATATTTCAAAAACATTATGCAGAAAAAAATTTAAATTGATAACATATTCATAGTAATAACAAACAAAATATACATAATAATGAAAATTATTGACTGCACAAATGAAATAAGTGGTATCTAAATTAATGTATAACTATACATACAATAATGTTACCCTTCAATTATATCAGTTTCCATCTCCATTACTTCATGAACATCATCCATCCTTGATAGACTAATATTTTCAATATCATGATGGAAAAATAAGTCTGCTTCTTTATGTTGATGAGATTCAATGTCAGAGGTCAAATCATAAACTTCACACCCATATCATACAAATATATTAGTTTTAAATGAGAAACTACACTCCACCCTTTATCGACTACATTATTCAAATAATATACCATTTTCTCTTGTGATGATATGATATATAGATCATGAAGTTCATGAACACCAATATCCAACAAGCAAGAGAAGTACACAGAAGTAAATGGAAAAGAATCTATTTTAATACCTTTGATAATATAGACCCAACTGTATTTGAATAAAACATCTAAAAAATGCCCTTGGTTGTTTAATTCAATAATATTAGTCCGTTTTCCATAGTAACCCACTTCAAAAAATTTAAATATACCACTATTCTGTGTTTTAATAACATATTCTCGATCAACTATACAAAATTTAAATCTATTCATGTAGTAAGTGTCGAGATTTCTAACATATTTTAGAGGTCCCCGGGAAAGAAAATTCTGATATTCTTATAACTCTGCTTGAGTATCAGTATTCATGATCTAAAAAAATTAATTTTTTAGATTTAAAAAATACATGTGTCAAACAAATATCCATATTTATTACAATATATAGAAACATACACATCATTCAAACCATTATACAAGCTCTTAATTAATAAATTTTGTTATAACATTCTTATTTTATGTCCTTCCTCTCATTCATCTATTTGTTTGTATCCTAAACTATTCAATAAATGGATTTGAAATTTCTCTATTCAGAAACACATATATATGTGTCTGTAGTAATTTCATTTCTGTTAGTGTAACATTTGAGGTCATCCCTACTGATCGGCCAATAACAGGAAATATTTTTTATTTCCCATGTATTTGAAATTGAGTCGACATGTTGTGAACATGTATATCTAGATTAAATCTTGTCTCAATATCATGCATATATCTATAACAAAAGGTAAGACACTCCTCTTCCAAATAGCCTTCTACAATAGAGCCTTCTGGTTGAGCTTTAATTCTCAAGAATGATTTCAAATTCCCAAGATATATGTGAAATAAAGTAAACCAACAAAGTTATGAATTTAATTAAGTTCCAATAATTGTTTATATAACTCAAAAACATATAAATAAAGTACCTATCAATTGGATACATCCATAGATAATGTACTAAGACTCACAATTTAGCTTCATCAACCAAATGCACAGTTAAAGGCATCATGACAGTAAAAAAATGGCAGAGAAAAGATCATATACAATGAAAAAAGTGTCAATACAAACCTCTCCTGACAGTTTCCAAGATAAAATGAGTGTAGAGATTTTTCACATAGTTTTCTGAAAAATTCGCCAAATTAGAGAACAACATCAGTAACTTTTTTCAGGTAATAATGTACACAATGCCAGTTGTAGTAACTTCTATAACAAAATATGTGAATCGTAAGTTTTAAATCCATGTATCCAATGATTGTTTATGTCAACACACCTCAATATGTTACCTGAATACCCATAATTTACCTCAACATGCATTAAAATTCAAAGGAATGTGTCTTAATCCCTATTTTCAGTGCAAAAATTTCCCGAGCATACATTTAATTCTCATTTGGATAGAGATCATGTTTTATGTTAATTACTTGTAAGTCTCTATGAGCATTGAGATGATCCTTCGACTTTTGATTCTCATTAATCAATTTCCATATCAAATTTTCACAAGCATTTTTTCAATATGCATCACATCATGATCGTTTCATTACAAATTAAATTCCCAGTACAAAAGTTTGAAAAATATACTATTTTTCATTCATTATTGTGGTTCGATTTCACTTGATGATGAACTTAGAACTTGTTTTCCACTGTCATTTAGATGATGAACCTTCCCAAATTCTGTTTCAACATTTACATGTTGTGACAATATTTTCGGACCAGTTAACAACTTTGGAGGTGGTCTACGATCAATTAAATAGTTAAATTTTGATCTGTTTATCCAAAATCTATGAGATGCATCGAGAAATCATTGATGGCCTAAGAAGTAACATTTTTTAATATGAGGTGTCAATTTGGGATCAATATCAAAGTTACAAATTGGAAAATCCAAACCTATGTATGTGTTCCAATCATATAAATTCCCAATTATAGGGAAGTCACTAATGTTCAATATTAAAGTTGTATGCATTTTGAATATTTGTTTAGAAGAAGCATCATATTTCTCAACACCATTACTCCATAACTCCTATAATTCTTCAATTAAAGGATAAAAGTATACATCAATATCATTTCTAGGGATTTTGTTTATAGGAATTATCATCGAAATGATATAAAACATTTTTTACATACACATCCACGAAGGTAGATTGCAAGGGATCAAAACAATTGGCCAAATGCTATAACTAGTACTCAATTTCCCAAATGGGTTGAATCCATCGACACACAATCCCAATAAAACATTCCTAAGATTTGATGATAATTCTAGATGTAATGAATCAAATTTCATCCACGATTTTGAATCTCATGGATGTCGCATAAACCCATCGTTGTTATTATCTACAAAATGACACTTCATGTGTTTGGTTTTTTTCAATGACATGAATAATCTTTGCAATTGAGGCTTTAAATGAATGTAATGAAAAAAATTTATAAGTGACTTCCATTTCAACTTCATCATGTTAGTATTTTGATTTAGACTTATAACATTAACCATTTTCTACCATCTAGAAGAATAACATTTTTTTTCAATCTTGTCTACTTTAATCCTCTCGTCAATAAATCATACAATCATTGGGACATACATGTATTTTTTTATAATTCAGATCAAGCCTATTAATTTTTTTTCATATCATAATAATTCTCAGGGATGTTTTCTTCATGAAATTAATCACACAACAATTTCAATATCATGAACATTTCCTTATCTATAATTTCACGTATATATTTGATATGGTACAACTTCAGGAGAAAATAATGTTTTGAATATTTTAAACATCCAATATACTACTATTTATTTCTATCGTCAACTAAACCATGAAACATATTTCACTCATTGTCGTTTCCTCTCACATTAGTCTCCACCAACTCAAGAGGAGGATCCAATGATATGTTTCAATCTTGATCTAGTCGTCTTATAGTCTCAAAAAATCACTTGTCACATTTCTATTTTTAGAATAATCATCTGGTTGTTATGATATGTTTTGATGTTGATGGTGGGGTATTGCAATGAGAAATTAATCATTTATAAGGTTTTTCATTTCACTATCCAATGTAGAAGAATTTGGGATATCATTTTATGGATTGACATCAGTGCTCAACCTTTTGGTAAAGTTTGATTCTCCATTCCAAATCCAACACAAATATTGAGCAGGTAATTTCATCAATATAAATTGTTCATAAAATTACTCTCTCTTCAAACATATTTAAATTTACATTTAGGACATGGAAATCATATTCTCCCTTTCAATGGATCGATTTTAAATTGAAAAATTTAAAAATTCCTCCTAACCCATAGCGTACAAAGGTGTGTTCCTAGATAATGTGATCAAAATTTTATCCATTTATATCACAATGTGCCTATAAAATATTTAAAGAAACCAAAACACATATATATTATAAAATAGGGAATGATATTCATATAAACAATTTTAAAAAATATATAAATATGATAAATAAGGTTTTCCTATATAAATACATATGGTAAATAATAAATGCACCCAATAAAAAACCAAAGCATGAAAATTAAAAAGATACATAAAAGAAAATAGAGATTATAAAAAATAAACCATGAAATAACAGGTGAACAATATACTACATGTTAGGAAATGAATACATCAGTAGCAGATCATATACATTAGAAAAAAAATTCAAAAAGACAAAACTAGGAAAAACCATAAAGATGGTCCCATGTCATATCCTAGCCCCAAACTCCAATTCTTTTTCTAAGTAATCCAATCATCAAGCATTGATCCTTTCCCAAAACCCAAGCCTACAATCAAGTGGAATCAACTTGGGTAACATGTTCCATGGTATCTTAAGAAAGGTGTAAAAATAATTAAATAGAACACCACCAATGATATCCCTAAATATAATCAGACTATAATGAAGTACAGGTAGAAGTGGTACAAATAAAAAAATTAACAATTTAACTAAAAGGTGGTAAATAACAACTAATTCTCAGGCTATGCGATAACACCTGAAAGTATGATGAAAAAATATCTCCAATTAAAGAAAATGTAACGAATATACAGATGAATTAAATTTACCTAATGATAATAATATTGCATGAATTATCGATCACACTAGTGATAAAAAATACATAGATAAAACCAATGACACTGCTGAAACCAAGAGTATATATGATGAAAATTAAACAAAAAAACATTGACGCATTAGATGACATCAAATAAATTGATATCTCCAATTAGATGAATGACATGGATTACATGGTTATGAAAAACAACACTAAAAATGTTAATGATTTCATGGACAAAAATAATTACAATTATTGGGGTGATGTAGTAAAAACATTTGATTATAAAGACCCCAATAAACTACGAACCAAGGGAAAAATGATGTTGATGAAAAAACTAATAACCAAAAAAAGAGGATCAATCAAAATCAAAAATTCTTGAACCAAAGAAGTGTCAAGAAAGGAATGGCAAGAAACTATGTCTATCAATTTTGTTGTTAATATAGAAAATAAATTGATTGTGCCTCATATAATCCTTGGATCCTCTGGGTTATAGGCCTTTATATCTTGAACCTTGCTGCATCCCTACCATATATCTCTATAAGCCATTCATAGACCACCTAGAGGTGGTGGATGTAATAGGTCAAACCTGCAACCACCTCCTGTAGCCCTATAGACCCCTATACCACATTCTCCGCCCTACAGACCACCATGATCATCCCTATATCTCTATCTTAGTGGTCCTTAAACTGTCTCTAGGTTGTTTATACCAAGGGTTAATAGATCTCATTCTAGATGTCGGCAACTATCACAATAGAAACATTATATCTCCCTTGGAATATTTGAGACACCCTAGGAGCCATGCACTGCTAACCATGAGCCATGGGATTACCTCTACAAACATATGACCCTTTTGGATCCCTATGACTGTCAATGAGTTCCTGCTACCAAGGACTTAGATATTGTGTTCCCACTACTATATCCCACTTTTTGTGTCTAATCTTATAGAAAACATCCTACGAACAAGTATTTCTCAAGAACTACATATTAGAAGTAAATTATAAGAGATACCACTTCCCCCTAATGCCCCATCACAATCCCCACTCAAATGTCCAATACATGAATAACTAGTCCCATACCATATCCAATGAGTAATGAGATAAATTAGTCAACCTCATTGAATATTCTTTAGTTATCATACTGCATTGTGGTATATGATGAATATCATGTATACATAACGATGAAACAGTTTCTGGATAGAACTCATATTACAAGAGATGCTCGATGTCTTTCTGGGAGAGAGTTGTCATGTCATGTGATTGAGTCATGAAGCTCCACAATCAACCTATAGTTCCAGAAAATAGACTCATGGGAAAGAGTGTGATATGATCCGTAGACATCCTTACTAGGTAAAAAACATGACTGACTTCCTCTATCCAATCCTAAGCCGCTGGGGGTTCTGGTTCCCCTAAAAAACTGCGAGGTCTCTACCTATAAAACATGTACAATGAACTCAACACGTGTTCTTACTCATTTGGTAGTGCTACTGTGATTTTCATATCATTGGGTGGAAACATAGCTGGTAAACAACCAAGGGGGGATATCTATGGTACAAACCCCTATATAGATGACTTGCCACTACACATATCATCCTCGCGATCACATAGTGGAATCTTGGTTGGCAATATATGCAGAGGCATCCTGAAATAATACAAGATGTATGGTGGGAAATGAGTATATCTGGTAAGCTAACATAATTAAGACATGGATTCCACACCCCATTCATATATGATTTTGGTACCGTTATTTTCCATGAACCCAGTGTTCCCATGTATTGAGTTGAGAAGATAGTGACTAGAGTCCTAGTGTATTGATACGTCAGTTTCCACACCAACACTTGAGTACCTGGATAGAATGAGGAGCTCAAAACAAAATTATACAATTTCCCCAAACCAATCTCACAAACACACGGTCCTAAAGTCAAACCCATTGTGATATGATACAACTACATCATGAAATTTCCTAGAAGATCCCATTCCACAGCTACCCCATGTATACCTCAAATATTCAAGTTTTTGGAAACCATTACCAAGTAGGCATATACCACAAATATTATTCATTAGCCTAAAGTGGCCATAAATACTCACACATCACCAAGAAAACACAATGCTGAAATATAAAACAAATTAAAGAATTTATTCATAAGTATAAGCTCCCACAACAGAGTATGAATGTAATGATCTCTAAATAGTAATGGGTGTAAAAACGATCCAACCAAAACAACAAGAGTCCAACCTACACTAAGGGTGACGACTAACTCGAATGTATACTCCCATAAAAAAACATCAGTCTATCAAGATCTTGAAGCTCTCCACCTACTCCCTTTTCTCTTAGAACACCATCAATAAGTCTATCATTTGGACAAGATATGGCATGTGTGGGAAAATACCATGAATGAGTGAGTATAAGAATACTTAGTTGGGAACTCTAAAAACACTACACATGAAGTACCATGTATAGTCAGTGTAATAGAATATGTAAAAATTGAGGTATATAAGAATCACCTAGATAGAATACGAAAAGAAACCATTCCATCTGGCATTCATAACCCACTTTCAGCTACAATATCATTCTCAAAGAAATGATTGTTCTAGGAGAACTCACTCTATGAGCCATTATATCATCACAGACACTCGACAAAGAGGTATATATCATTGGGCCTCACCCAAGGAGAACCAAATTGTCTGAGAATACATTGATACACAAATAAGGGTGATCCCTAGAACTTTTGGGGGAACATCATGAACCTAATCTAGATCAAATAGCTACATAGGGGATCATAAACCAACAGTTCCTAAAACCATGATGATATGACCTTATACACGGTGGACCAATTCTCTACTTGGGGAGGCCATTTCTATTCAAAAAACTGAATCTAGGGAACAACGGTGATAGAGGATCTCACACCAGTCCCGTAGAGGGACACCAAAAATCTATTTGAGACTCAACCTCTAGAGGGGATCACAATCTAGGGATGTGGATGTAATGTTTCACTGTACCCTAGAGGGAAAGGACCAATTGAATGCATTCAGCCTGTAATAGACCAAACTAATCAAATGAAGTGCTTCAAGAACTCTTGAAGAGAGTACATGACATGTACCAAGGGGTATACTATATATCCATCTTTCTAAAGTTATTCTCACATGGAAGAGCCTCACACAACATGAAGCCTCTATATACAATTCATATAGAATGAGTACACACCACGGAGACACACACAATTTCCTACCCATGTTTCTTGGTTATGTATGTGTACTGATGTCAGGTATCTGTTCTAGTCCCTGTATTCTATGCCATGTCTCTATAAGAGTATATAGAATGTTTGTTCCCAGGTACACTAACCCATGACTTATACTCTCTAGAGTACACATCATGACTACCAGGGAGGGTCACACACCATGTGATAGTGGTCACACTCCATGTGATAGTAGTAACAGTTTGATTGATCATTATATTCATCCTACAACCCAACCAACCACTGAAGGTTCCCCACATTCCATGTAATAAAAAATTAAATCTCGTGTTCTATAAGACTGACATAAATGTATATTTTTTGCCTATTCACCTCCCTCATCGCTCTATCCTCCATTCCGGCCCTGAAATAATGGGAAAATAATGTGGTGGAATCATCCATGACTTTATATCCAGGAACATAAATTTATATTTCCATACCTACTTGAATATTAGATCAAGTTTCCATTCTTCACCATGTGACAAATAATGAAGATGAAAGACAAATTAGGGACCATCCATTTTGTTATGGATAGCTTCTTCAATCATTGAATCACCATCATTTCCTACTGATTTGTGATCTATAATATTGGATTTTTCACCTTGAATAGTACATGAAATGATCTATTCATTGGATTTCATTGAACTGCGGACCAAGGGGTCGCTCGTGATGAATGAGAATTGTGGAATAAAGGAACATAGAATATTATTGAAGAAAAAACATTGAACATTGTTCATGCCAGCCTCAATTCATTTTTTTAAATGATAATTGAATAAGAATAAAAAAATAATTATAAATCTCCCAAACAAACCCAATAATTATAACCCATCCTACAAAGCCATATATCTTCAAATGAATAAATTTTTGGACTAATTTACAGTCATTTCAGAAACAAATAACATAGAATAGGAAAATTGAAATAGATTATGTAATTTTATTTGATACATTTCCTAAAGAAGATAAATTTTCACATCTTTTTCTTTTCCACGATCCATTAAATCTATGGTTTCATTGATTGTTGAACCCCAATTCCATCATCAGTTACCTGAGATTGTTCTCTATGTATCTCTCTAATGATCCTATAGAGGGTCTAAGGTTATGAAACTAACAATGTAATTCTAACATAAGGATATAATTAGAGATATAGTAATTTCTTCATTGGAGAAATGAATTAAAATAATTTTACATATTTATTTTGTCCATTTCCAAGAAAGGGTACAGTTTTCCATAAATGACCCACGTGAACTAATTTTATGTCACACCTATGGTAAAACCACCATTCTAAGCTCAATGGTTCCCTCAGATTTCTTATCTATAATATTTTTAGGAGTTATTTCAATTTTTCTAGAAATCCATGTATGTGTTCTATTAAAGATATTTAATATATTTCAATCATTTATTATGAGCACATTAGGCCTCAAAATCTAAATATGTCTCAGCACCTCGTCTTGAAAATAATTTATATAATATTTAAAAATAATGTAGTGAATATATGGAATAATAAAAATAAATAAAAAAATTCATCACTTACTTCCCTCTTAACTTTATATAAGCCTTATTTTTTAGGAAACAATTTTATGGATAATTTTGGTATAAAACTACTTGTGTTCTATAATGAATATGTATAATTCATAATCATTTGATCTCATATTTTTTATTTTTCCACCTCAATAAAATATTAATCTATTATACAAATATAATAATATAATTATATAACATATACTTAGATATAAATTTATTAATGTAATAACTAATATACTTGTCATCTATCATCAAAAGGGAAATGAAAGTGTTAGTCATGTGTTCGGTGGACTACCACCTCGTGAACAGATGTAATTAATTTTCCACAACATCCCCTCAAGGATGGAGATAATAATGAATTTAATGTTTATATATTTAATTAATTACATATATATTCTCTTGGAATTGAAATATAAAAACTATATTCTTTTATTCATTTTCATCAGAAAGAAGTAACACAACTCATGTGTATGTGTAGACTACCACCTCTATGAAGAAATGTGATTAATTATTCATTTTATTTTGAGGTGGATAATAATGAAGACAGATTTCATGAATATTTATGATATATGTGACATAAAATTTAATCATTAATGGTTATATATTGTTTACCTTTGTTTTATTTCTATCCGTCATGAAAATGAAAACATCATTCATTCGTATGTACATCCTATTGTCTCCATAAGCGATGCAATACATTTTCTATCATTAAATCTTATGGATTACAATTAATACATACATACATATATATATATATAGTTTCTTTTAAATTTATATCATGTTAAAAATTATGGATTTTATGGAACCAATATTAAAATAAATTGATCAAAATAAAAAGAACATACATGAAAAAGAAATAGTTATTACATGAAACATGATTTCTATAATTAATTTTTCGTAACTGGGTAATAAAATGTTAAAAGTACCAAATATATGGATTTAAATGTATACTTATGGTTCTATAATATATTTATAGAAAACCTATATTATTGAACAATGTTGTTGAATGTGTATAAACGAATTAAAGACTTATGGTAATGGATTTGTAGCCTCTGTTTTATTTCTCGAAGATATATTCCATAATCACAACTCATTTATTTTTTGAGGTTTATATACTAAAAATTAATTTATTTTATGATTATAATAATGAAAATTATGCTATATATAAATTTATTTTTATATTTATTTTTTTCATGGGGATTATTATTCACATGTTACCAATGTGGTAAAAGTATTATGTTACAATTTAATTGTTTTCCAGATTGTTTATGGTTATGTTTTTTATAATAAAATCTTATGTTTTATATAACAATAAACTAATTTTTTTTCATATCCACCATTTATTTCTTGAAAAAACATTTTTCACATAAATTTTCTTCTCTTAATGAATTAAGAAGACAAAAGTAACTTTTTAATGAAAAAAAGACGTTATTTCTCTCTTTGGTAAAAACTTATTTTTCTTCCATGACCATGTTTTAAAATTAAATATTAAGGAATGTTTATAATATTATAATATATGTGTTTAAAATAATTTTTACCCATGTTTTACTATTTTAAAACAATTTTAAAATGAATTTTCATTCAATTTCGATGACAATGAAATATATGATTTTTACCAAAAATAAAAAATTAATCTTTATTTTAATGAGTTTGATATGAATGATATTTTCCGCTATAATTAATTATGAATAATTTAATGAATACCATACAATTTTATGATGATATTTTAAAATAAAACTTCTTCTTTATTATTAAGGATATATTTTTATTTTAGAGATGTTAATTTAAAATTGAATGTATATTTTCCCCATGAAATTATCCACATGATATTTCAAAAAAATTTCTATCAAAGATAACACACATTGTTGTTTCTTAAGATTTAATGAGGATATCATCTAATGGTACCATCGTAATTCATTCTATATATGGTTTATGATTATTATTTAATTATTTTTATAAAACATGTTTATTTTCTACATGTTGTTGGGTGATGAATTGTTGAAATAAATATGAAACCAATTACATTTCTATGGGTTATTCTATGATCAATTGAATAAATGGTTACAAAACCCGTTTATTTTTTATGGATATACAATTATGAAATGTATACAAAACCCATATAATATTATGGGTTATGATTTGATGAATGTTTTTTCATATTGAGTCACACATATGTGTTATTTTATTTATGTGATTATTTGGACCTATATCTACCAAAAATGAATTAGGTAATAATCAATATCTCATATGCAAAAAATACTTGAATTAGAAGTGAACCCAAATCAATAAAAGATATTTTTAATAGTGATGGTCTTGGGAGTGAACAATTATTACAATGACATTTTGGGAAGTGAACTAAATACACTATAGTATCCTTTTCAATGAGCCTTTACTACTAAATAGGTGATTATATATATTTATATCTATACAAAAAACTTATTTAATATTGAAATATTTTATTATCTTGGATCATAATATTTTTTCATTTTTGAATCATGTCTTATGAACAAACATATTTTATTCCATGACTCAAGATTATGATCTTTGATAAGAATGGTATGGATTTTAGATGATAATATCTTGTTCTATGACCCATAATCTCATGTTACGCTTTTTCGATCACTGATATATCCTTTGTTTACCCTTACTGATCATCTAATATCACCTATAATAAATATTCAATTTTCTTAATTTATGAATAAAGATATTTTGTATAATATGTATGAGGGGGGGGGGGTGGTTATATTTATGATGAACATAGTGGTTTGTGATATAGTTCAGTTATTAAATAGTTGTTGGTGTTTTTAAGTTTTCAAAAGAACTATACCTACATGATTCTAGATTGGATATTTTTAATGCAATGAATATTTATCTACTAATTTGTGATATCAATTTATTAAATGTTTGTGTCTTTATAAGTGGATTTTATAGAATATCCTATATAGAAGTGAATAATTTTTAAATTCATTTTCTACTATTTTTAGTTTCGTCACATGTTTTTATATAAATATATGATCATTTTCCATCTCGTTCATTTTCAAAAATATTTAATAATAACATATTTTTAATATATTTCATGTACATGATCTTTTTTCATAATTTTAATTATTTTATATGAATATTAATTTCTAGTTTTTTTATCATTTACAATAATAATAATTAAAATGGGATTCATAATATTTATTTACAATGAATATTTTATTCCATATTATTTTTTGAAGGAATTTATCCAATGTTTTCAATAAAAAAATAAAATATAAAAATTTGTGTTCATCATATGATAATAATTTTATGTTTCACTCCACTAATTTTTTGAATTTAAATATACATTTTTTAAAGGATCCATTATTAATAATAAGATAAACATTGATATTTTTCTAAATATATTCATATCACCTTTTAAATATGGTTTTTTAATGGGTAATATGACTGCATATTTTTATTAAAATATTTTTAAATGTTTCTTGAAACTCTATTTACACCTGCACAACGTTTTCCATCATATCCCCAAGGGAATTTTCTTCATATGGAGTTTTGATTCATGTATCACTATCTAATTTCTCTTAAGAAATACTATGTTTTGGTGAATATTTTTGGGTGTAAAAAAAATTCATCAATGATACAAATATATGTTATTCCATTTGAAAATGTTACAAAAACGAATTTTCCTTTTATGGGTTGTTTATGACATATAATTATACTAAATGGGTATTTTATATTGTTTTTCAATGATATTTATCATTTAATCTTAAAATTTTATTTTGTTTTATGTCAATATACATTATTATTTCTTAATATCCACTAGGGATATGTTTTATTGATATAATCTACCATCTTTCTCTGGATATCTGACAATGATGTTTTATGGGATTTTTTTAATAAAAAAGAATATCGTTTCTTTAGGTAAAATAATCTTTTTGGAATTGTTAATTTTTTCATGTTATTTTAGATCACATAAGAATTTTCCAAATTATTTTATGGTTGATTTCATTATATACTTCTAATGAAATGGGTAATGCATTATATCTATTTAGATAATGGAAAATGAGTTTTGATATTTTTATCCTCTAATGGAAATAGATAAAAATTCCTTATTCAAAATGGGATATAGGTAGTGATTTCATGGCAAAAATTATTTAAAAGTCGGGTTAGCTAACCATGAAATTAGATTTTAATTTTTATGGTTATGATTGGTCCATATTTCTATGTGATATTCTTATGTTATGTTGCTTGCATTATGTTTACTGTTTCAAGAATCCACATTCTTATGAAATGTTACATGTTTTATAATTTGAGGATATATTATTTTCCTTTAATCCTATTGAAACACTTGTTGTACCATACTCATTAAATTAGATATTTTAAATATTCTATGATTTCTCACATACTGATGATTTTTTCCCTTTAGGAATTGTTGAAAATTTTTCTTTAACTGTGTGTGGTAGATCGCTCATTTTTTATTTTTCCATTACCTAGGTTAGGGTGATTATTATAACATATGATAATTCTATGAGGGGGTCTTTATGGTTTGGTAATAGATAAATATACAAATTTTTATAATATATGTTCATTATGAATGTAATATCCAAAGGCACTCAACCATCACTTTTTATTATTATGAGGTATAATTTTTAAATTTTTTAATTGATGTGAAACATATGAATTTGTATCTTTGTTCATCTCACTTGGCATCAATGTATATATGTATAAAATATGGTTTTAGAACTAGACCTATGAGTATAGGCATGAGGAACCAAAATTGGTATCAGAGTTGGGTTCATTTATTTTTGTTGGATAATATGAGATAACTTTAGTGAAATCCCTTGGAATGAATGTATGTGCAATATACAATCCTGAGATTTTGGTGAAATATAGACTTATTGATTTTCTAGAAAATAAATATCTATTTGTATGTAAACATGTAGATTAATGTTCTAGAACATATTCACATATGAGTAATATTTGTAGAAAGTATTTTTTGGTTATTTACTCGATCTACATTCACTGAACAACTAATGGGTTGAGCAGGAAGCCAAGATTCACTATCATAAGGGATACTTTGTAGTTAGTTCTCATAATTATTATGAACCACTATTAGTAATTTGAATTTATTATTATAAAATTTAATAATAATATATATCTAAATTAGATATCTAACCTAATAAGAAAATGAATATGGACAACCATATTTTAACTGAAGGGGTTATATGTATATACAACTATATCAAAGAAAAATTAAAAGTATTATAAGTTTAATTTTATTTTTATTTCAAGAAATCGTCTTAGGATTTTGTTTTGTTATTTATATGAAAATTTAAACTAATTTAATCATTTATTTTTATAACAATTTATATTTTATTATTTGATTCCAAAAAAGATCCTAAAAATGAATTTGTGGAATATACCCCTCTAGAAACTACCTAGACTTATAGTAAGATATGGATTCATATTTGGTAAAAATTTATATAAATCTAAATATGTGTATATAATGAAAAAAATAATATTTTATTTGAATTAACTAATATTTTATTTTAGATACACCATTATAAATTATATCAAGAGTCACAATAATGGTAAAAATATAAATATAAATACTTTTCATTTGGGGGGTGGGGGTAATTAGGATTATGATGATATAAATTAGTTAGGGTTGTAGGTGGTAGAATTTTACCCTATTATATTTTAATATAAATATTATTTTAAATAAATAGTATGTTTGATAACTTGTGTAACAA
This sequence comes from Viscum album, assembly GCA_963277665.1. NCBI lineage: Eukaryota > Viridiplantae > Streptophyta > Magnoliopsida > Santalales > Viscaceae > Viscum > Viscum album. Next base: position 910,972,768 of record OY728164.1, on the reverse strand, counting down.
GAAAACTCAAAACTAATACAGACCACCAAAAATTTTATTATAATTCCAGGTAGACACAATACATTAAGATAATACAATATCATTATAAAGATCACAAGAAGTGTAAAACCTATGTTAAATATACTATTTATATTTAAAATTATTTAAATTTTATGTTATTAGATAACAATTAATCATTGAAATCTAATGGATGAAGGATAAATTATTAATTTTAATTGATTAAAAATAATTAATAGTAAAAATAAAATATTTTCCACAAAATATTTTATTTAATTGTTTTGTGTTTTGTCATAATAAATTAAATTTTTCACTTTTCAAACATATATCTAATTATTTTTAATATTTTTATTAATAAATTATTATATTGATATTAATTTCAATAGAAATTGTTGTGAACAAAGATTAATAACACATAATGATAAAAAATCAATTTTTCTATAAAAGAAAATTTTCATTGTACTTGTTATCAAAACCTAGGGAATGAAAATAGAAGAAGGGTTCATCTAAAAAAATTAGTAAGGAAAAAAGAATGAATCATAAAGATGTTAGATCATAATCATGTTAGAAAAATTGGATATGGAAATGTCAAATTTTAAGAGTATTAGATACAATATAATGTTCAAAGGCATGATGGATAAGAATATATCCTTAAAAGATGTAACATATATCGTGGAATAAGAATGAAGATTATTGAGATGGTAAAAATATTCCATTAACCATAAAATAGCAAAATCACATAAAAAGATGGAAAAAGAAAAATAATATGAAATCATAACTCATATCATGGATAATTTCCACTATCATAAAAATAGAGTGGAATATGAATCATTATCTAATTTCTATTAGGGAACATGCGTTTATACACATTTCCCTACATTGATCAGACTTTACTACCTATTTCACATAAATTATTGATTATCTAAACACATTTCCCATTGTATCATGAGATATAATGATTTACCCAATTAATTCGAGGGCTATAATTAACCATAAAGTCACCCATTTAAAACAATATATATGTGTGAAAAAACAACATGAAAACATTCACAATGACAACATCAATTTATGTAAATCAAGGATAAGAGATGATTTCTTTAAAATATATATAAAACATCATTATATATAATACAAAGTGGGAGTGTGGATCGTTTTATTTTAATATATCTTTCATAGAGCTTTACAAATAATAAAGGATGTTGCAATTGGTGAAAAACACAATTTTTGATCATTGGATAAATAACATTGAAAATAATAATAAATAAACTTTTATTTCAGTCATATTTAATAGATATTCAATTGGATAAAAATGTTTTTGATAGAATTTCCAAATGTAATAACAATTATTGGAAATAAAGAATTAATTATAAATACCAAAAATTAAATACCCAAAATTATTATTTAATAAGTGAAATTATGGGGTGATCCATGAAATAAAATTCAATTATAAATACCTCCTATAGAGATAAGAATGAAAATTTATGTCAAAATATAAGAAGAGTTTTATAAAACATTTATTTAACCCTATCATAAAAATATATAGATATATATAACATTTAAGAAAAAATATTTTGAAAATGTGATTTCATGAATTTTTTTTAAAATATCTATTTTATTAAAAAATTTAATAATGGAACCAAAATAATATGTTGATTCCAATATAAATAAAAATTGTAGTTGAAGATATAAATATGTGCATATGATGAAATTACATATATATATTTAAAATATATTTATTGAAAAGAGATGATAAATAAATTTGAAAAATAAGAATGAAAAAATATTTTCATTCATGAATTTGTATTAAAACATTACGTTGAAATATTATTACAGGAAAATATGAAAAAATTGGAATTGAACATTTAATAAGAAGAATTCACATAATGAAAAAAGTCATCTATATTAAAAATAATAAAAATATATTATTTCTAAATATTTGTTGAAAATGTGAGTAAAATTCCACTAAAACTATTGGGAAGTAAAAAAAAAGTACAAGATAAACACAATAAATTATTTTATCCAATATAAGTACATTCAAGAAATCATTCAATGAATATTTAAAAACAATAAAAATATTCATGATCAAAAGGAGAGGTCAAGTTCGTTTCACTTAAAATAATTACATTTTAAAATTTATAATCTATTGGAAGTATAATGGTAAATTAAAACATAATAAAATAATTATTATAATATTATAATTAAATTATGATTTATTTATTTATAATTCACGGAAAAATTCCCATGATGGGATATCATTTATACGAAATATGAATTTAAAAATGTGACTAGTTAAAACCCCCATACGACTTTTCTAAAATTTAATCCCAAATGCATTGAATGATTTGAATTTATATATATATATATTGAATAAATTTTAAATAAAATTATTTTATAAATCATCGATGAGAATAATATAAACCATGAAATTGAAAAGTAGTTGTGGATACGAAAATTATCCCTAGGAACAATAATTAATATTAGAAACACAGTACTGTATTTATAAATTTTTAATCCAATGAATATAAGGAAGAGATCATGATATTGAAATATAAAATCAATTAATGAATATTTAAAAATTATAATATAATTTCATAGGCTATTAATAAAATGATTTTATTGAAAATTTTGTCGGGAATATTATGCATGTCTTATAGAGTGGAAATTAAGACAAAAAACCCTAACCTTATATTCGGCATTGTCGAATGCATTACAACCTATTCTATAATAAACATAAACATATTTAAAAATTATATCATAAAAATATTCACATATATATATATATATATATTTTATTATAATATTATTTAATAGTCTTTCAATACATATAAATACGTTACTTATAGTTCACATTCAATATTTGAAGTCATTATTTTTGTTTATTTCATATGTGTTTTTAATGGAGAAGTTGATACTTCTTATTTTGATACTATGTCAATAATTACCATATTATTTATGTCAACAGAATAGTTTTTTTATATATTTTTTTAAAAAATTATGTTCATCACAAGATATATTTAGTAGTGATGCTAAATGATTAAATTTATTATGATCTTATTTCAGTAATTTCTTTTAAATAATATTCCAATATTAATTAAGGGTTATCTTTTATTTAAAAAATAAAGAATCATAATAATATCATAAGTATAATTTTTATTTATCAAATAAATTTTTATAATAGGCACTATAATGATGTGATGAAAAATGAAATACATTATTTCATGGAGGTGGTAGTATGCACACACACAAAAAAGACACTTTCATTTTTCATGAAATTTGAGAAGATATAAAAAGGATTGTATTTTTATATGATTAATAAAATAATGAATATCATACTAATACATTAAAATAGTTTCATAGGAATCCATGTAAGGTGGTGATGAAAAATAAAACAAGTCATCCCGGGAGGTTTTTGATCACACATAACATGAATGACCTTTTCATATTTCTATGGAATGGGGAAGGGTATTTAATGGTTATTCATTGTACAAAAAATAGTTATTTAATTATATTTTAATGGTTAAAATTGAATTAGAGGAGAAATGTGGTGGATGATAAATAATAAAATGTTGGGGAGTAGATAATAATCACATTGGTACCTTGACATTCTCTTAGAGGACTTATTGAAAATAAATGAATTAATATATCATATAATAAATAGAGGTTTATGAATATGGAAAAAAATTTGAGTTAAAATATTTAATTAATATATAAAAGGGTAATTTTAATTTTTAGAGTATATTTTAAGGGGTGTGGGATGATTCCTTTTTATTAAATGGAATGATATTTTATGTAAATAAATTTTCATAATAAAGAAATAGTTTTCGACATGGAAAGTGGATCTAAATTGGAAAAAATAGAGGATATAATATGTTACAGTCGTGAAATAACTCAACCATTCATTTGGATAGAAATATATATATATATATATATATATATCATATATTAAGACTTCTTACTTTTGATAAATTTATTTTACCATTTTGGATTTTCCTATTGAAACTAGTTTTTTACCTAAGTAATTTAATTTTATTCCTAAAAATAAAATCGAGATTATTACATAATATTGACCTAAAATTTCAAAATATGAAATAAAATTTGTGTAATAAAATTACTGAATGTGATGAAATTAATTCAACAATAATAAATTTATAACAAATTAATGGATGCTTTTAGATAAATACATTTTTAAGAGTAAAATTCATTTTGGGATAAAACCATTAATTTTATTGATTTTCATGACATTAATTATTTTATTATCAACTAAAAAATGTTATGTGTCTTTCAATGAAATAAAATACAAATTCAACCATTTAGAAATAAAATTAAAAATATAAGAAAACTAGTTTATATTATAATTAAATAATATTTATGACTCCAAGTCATTTTTATGTTTACAATTGTCTTTTTTCCTATAAACCACTTTTATGGTGTTATATATTAATTATTTTGGAAATAAATTTTATAACTTTTTGAAATTTTATTTATTAAAAATTTATTACATATTTTGAAATATTATTTCCAAATTATCTAATAAGGTCCATTTTCTTTATAGTCAAAAAAAATTACATTAGTGAAAAACATGTTTCCATGAGAAAATCCATAATGGTAAAAGTTATAAATAAAAGGGTAAAACATGTAATACATGTTAAATAAATGAAATAAAATTAATATATTATGAATTTATTGAACATAATTTATTATACCTTCCATTATCATTCTCTTTGGATCCACATTACATGTTAAAATAGATTTATTTTTTATATATTATGATATTATATGTATTGAAATTTCTTTACCACCACTTATAATATGAGGCTTCCTCCACCCCTTAAAAACAACTATAAGAAATACAATTCTTCATTAATATATTACATATATACTTTTATTAAAATCATCTTATATATTCATAAGCCTTTATTCATAATAAGTTTTCATAATTCATCCATTTTCTTGAAGTCATCAAGATATTAATCTTGTTATCAACATGAGTATTACACACTCACAAAAATATTCTTCTCTATAATCATATAAATTTATACTATATTTTTTTGCACTATTTTTTTTAAATAAAATCAATATTATTATGATTAATTATCTTTAGGTCAGTTTATTATAAATTTTCTACCCTTCCCCTTCCATGAAAAAAATGTAAACTTCATTCTTGTTAGGTGACGACTACCACCTCCCAGAATAAGAGGTTTTATTTTTCATCATAGCCTTACATGGATAGTTATAAATTCATTTTTAATGGATTTATATCAGATTTTTATATTCAATAAAATTAAATAAGGATAAAAAATTAAAAAGTTCCTCCCATTTTATGGAACATTAAAACATCTTCTATGTGTAGGTACAGACTACCACCTTCATGAAATGACATATCTCATATTTCATCACTTCATTATAGGGATGAATATGAAGATATATTTAATGAATAAAAAATATATTTATAATACTATTAAGGTTTATTAATGTGTTATATTAATATATTACATGTTATATATATACAATTTTCATTAATAATTATCAAAAATTATTTTTATAAATTTTACACATAATAAATAATACTAAGAACCTCACGGGATGAAAATAAAACATTATAAATAAAAATAAAAAATCTGTTCTAGAAACATAAATAATATCCTATTGAACAAAATTTGATAAATTAAATAAGGATCAATATATCGATTATATAATCATAATAAGAAAACAAGATTAATAATATAAATAATATATATAAACTAAAACTAAATAATTTTTTAATGAATTGTTTTCAATGAATAAAATAAAATAAAATATTTATTAATATAGTTATGATATAATTTAACAATATGGTTATGTTTATTATACTAAGTGTTAGTGCACCTTTAACTTATAAAGAATATGAGGTAATTTTTTTGGGTCTCAATTTCAACTCCTAGAGTCAAATTTCATATTTCACACCAAATCTCTAAAACAAAAAGTATTTATAACGTCAGCCTTTTAAAGTGATTTATTTATAATTTATTTGAATATTTATGTATATTCATTATCAGATCAGTTATAGGATAAACTAAGTGATAAATTTAGTATCCTGCTTTATCATGTCAGTTGTAGAAAAATTGATGTCATGAAGCCTATTTTTACGTTAGTTTTATATAAGAAACAATGTTATAAATCCAGGCGAATCAATTTATAAGGCTGATTATTTTTATAACATAAGTTATGAATCAACTAATCATGTTAGTATTTATATAACCAATGTGATAAATGATTAAAAATTTATTTAAATTTTTTTATATAATAACTGAGATGATAAATCATTTAGAATTTTATGAATTCCCATTTTGGGTCTTTTCAATGTTTTTTGATCGAGAGAATGAAAACACTGTTCTCTCTTTCATGGAATACACAACCACATTTCATGAATTTATTGGCCTAAAATCTAATTTTCTAGCTTCATAGATACTCATTTTCATTGGCACATTCTATATGATCAACTCTTAACTATAATGTATTCTCCACACACATATCTTTCATTCTTTTAATGCCATGCATTCCCTAAATCTACTTTTTCTATTACATTTACTGAAATCTCACATTTCCATCTTGGTAAATATCCTTATTTTATCTCATTTAATCCCTTTACATATACACATTTATCTAATGATAACATTATATCACTTTAATCATGGTGGATTATTTCTCATGTGCCTAAATTACCATCAAAACCATAAATATATAGTTTTATTTTTATAGTTACATATATGAAATTTAATCTTCTTAAAATGAGATTTAATTTATACATTAAAATATAGAGAAATATTTTTTGTAAATAACCCTTTAAACCAAAAATTAGGTGGTATTCATGATGTTATTATAATATATATTATTGATGAAGGCATGGATAATACTATTGTTTGGATGAAACTATAAGTATTCACTCAAATTATTACTTCAACAAAATAGATGATCCAGCTTTTAAAATATATTATGAACAAGAAACTTTAATAGAACATTCATATAATTGACTTGTTTGGAAGTATTTATTTAATTTTTTTCTAACATTGAATATTTTTTTTAAAACTGTTATAAACAGTGCATAATTAATTTCATTAATTATATTATACATATTTGTTTAATGAATCAAAACATTTATAAAATTGAAATTAAAATAATATTAAAAATAATAATTTTTATACATGATACCTAATTAATTTTTATCATTTCATATGGTAATATAATTAAACACTTTTTCGAAAAAAAAACTTACAACCTTTATGAATTTTCATATATAATATCCCAATGAGAGTTTATATTAGATGTCAAAATTTATTGTCTAACTATATATTATTTTTTGAATTAAATTGATGAATATATTATTATGATTTAACCTTAATATTTAATCTTATCCTCTATTGTTTTATAGAATTTAAAATTATATTTTTGAAATATTCATATATTTGTTTTATTCTTCAAAAATGTGTTATATTCAAATTATGGAATATTTCATATAAATTAAAACTTGTACTATCTTGACAAGAAATAAAGTTTTGATATTTTTTATAGATAAAAATGAGTAAAAGTTGGATTACATAACTTTGAATAAGTGATGAATATGAGGAATGTGTTGATGATTTTTTTTAACTTTTCTGAGAAAAATGTTCCTATAAAATGACATGCTTCTAAATGCATGCATGAACCATTTAAAGGTGAAGAAGTTGTAAATCCGAGGGATCAAATATCATTTAAATTATCTTGAATTTAACCCTAGTTACAACACTTGTAATAGACCAGGTGAAATAAGGAAGGATTTTGGATCTGTTGATGAAGATTTTTTATATGATGATAAGTGAGATAAAATTGAAGAAATCGTTATTTATTTTATTGTAGGGGAAATTGAGAATGAATAAAAAATTTAGTTTCTATATAATGATTATAAAAAAACATTGTATGTAGGTTTTAAAAACATTATGGTTTTAATAACAGTGTTAAAAATGATTAACTTGAAGCTTAAACATGGTTGGAGTTTCAGGAGTTTTACAGAGTTATTACAATTGTTTAGAAATATTCATCATAAATACAATGATCTTCCAGATTCACATTATAAAATGATCAAAACAATAGGACTAGTGGGATTGGGAAAAAATTCATTACATATTGAATAAATATGCACTATATAGGAATGAATACAAATTTCTTTCATGGTGTCCTAAATGTGAGATGTCAATGTATTAATTGAAAGAAAAATCACAGGTTGATTTAGAAGTTACAGAGAACCCTACCATTGTATTTTTTATCTTCCTATAATTCCAGATTTGAAATTTTTATTTTCTAATTAACATCATGAAAAATGTCAATATGGAATGCTGATGAACAGATATGTTATGGACAAATATTTCTTCTGAATTATTTCACATAGTTGAAGAAAATTGATCACCAGTTTCCTGTATTCTAAAATGAAGATAGAAATACTAGGCATGGATTGTGCTTAGATAGAATGAATACATATCGAATCCTTAGTATCATATGTAGTCCATGTCTAATTTTATAGATAATTTACATCATATCTCATGAATATTGTATGATGTTAAACAATTCCATGTTGAGATTAACTATCTCTCAAAAAAACAACCTATAAATGATATTGATATTTTCATATCACTATTAATTAATGAATTGATACCGTTACAGGAGGAAGGTATAAGGGTGCATGATTCTTATAAAATGGAATATTTTCAACTATATGAAATGATTTTGTTCACTATAAATTACGTCCCAAAATATATAAATTTTTATGGATATGGTTTAAGGGTCATAATTTTTTTTTTCAGTTTTTGAGAAATATACTTCATATTATCAACTAATCATGGGAGAAAAATAGTATACATGGGTCATCAAATGTTTTTACTTATAGATCACTCATATAGAATATTAAAAAAGTATTTCAATACCTAACTTGAATTTCATATTTCTCTAAAACATTTATCCCTGAATAAAAATTTTGAGATGGTGAAAAACATTTATGTGACATTCGAAAAGACACACAAATCTGACAAGTATATAAATATTTGTACTAAATGATCAATATTTTTTTGAGATACAATATTGAAATATCATGGAGTGAAACATAACATTGAATGCATGAAAATGTAAAAGAATATCTATGAATGTTTAATTGGAAAATAGTTATATGTTAAAAAATGTCTAAATATGGATTGAATGCATGATTCTACTTTCTCTTAATAAGAATACATTTGGAGTTAGCTCCCACTCTTGAGGGAAGGAAAAAATTCAAACCCTCGATGTGTGATACCTTATCCAAGAGGGATAAAATTATATTTTTTTCAATGTATTATTCAGATCAAAGTGACACATGTTATTCTTAAAATGTAAAAAATAATGTTTCTTTAAAAGATTTTAAGTTAACAGGTATGAAGTCTCATGATTTTCAGGTCATGATGAAACAAATCCTACAAATTTCATTTGTGGAATATTTACCACCCATGTCATAATTACTATCAAAAAGTTGTATTAATTTTTTAATTCAAATTTAAATAAGGGGACTATTTCAAATTATTTAAACACTTTTTAGAACAAATAGGTCTATATTATTTGTAAATTTGAAATGTATTTTCCTACATATTTTTATGATATTAGGGTGAATTTTATGGTTTCTTTAGTGTGATAAATAATTCTTTTCAGACCTATATATCTATGATGGATATGTCTTTTTGAGTTTTATATGAATATATTGAAGGGGTATGATAATAATCAACATTGATATGAATCATCCATTGTTGTGAAGTATACTTCTGATGTGGTTAGATAGTTTTGTACAAGCTATTTTTCGGCAACGCAGAAAATTAGTTTTCATACATATCCCTATGAATGAGTTAATTATGGGTGAATAGGGGATTCATGGCTTTAAATTAAAATCATTGACAGGTGAAAAGATAAATAAGGTACAATAATAAATCATAAATAACATAGAATTTGTTCAACTATATGTAACATTTTTTAATAATGTATTGAAACAAAGTTATCTAAATGTGAAGGATATATGGATTTTGAATGAGAATAAAAAAAGTTTCCATGATTTTAAGAGATTATGATTGGAAAACTAGATGCTTCAAAAATATTCATATGGTTAGTGGGTTATCTAAGATTAAATTTTATTACATGATCTAGGTTTTTCATTAATGGGTATACTTTTTATAAGAAAGGCCAGGACTGTAGAAGTGCATTTCAGAATAGTAGTATGTTGGTGTTCATAGAATAAATGTATTTTTTTGAGTACTAGATACAAAAATCCAATCTATACATCAACTAAATATTATGGAGTCATTAAAAAAATATAAGAGCTTAATTATATTAAATTTCAAGTTTTAGTGTTTAAGTGTAAATGATTTATCGGTAACAACAGTGTATGACATGATGAATTTTTAATGACACTAGTTAATTTGAATAAATTAGAATACACCCGTGATCCTTTTATCATGGAAACACATGGAAAACAAATTCTGTGTTCATGATCAACCCTATATATAGTAGTATATTATTTTACCTGGAAAAATAATAAGTTATTTATGATAATCATGACACAAATGATGATTTATGTGAGATATCCCCTTCCTAGAATGATTAAAAAATAATATTGATTACTACATTATAGACATGGATTGTTCCATATGAAAATATCATCATGAAGGAATTTGGGAAAACAATCCTATAATTCATTTTTAATATTATTGATAACATATGTTTAATTATGGTTTACATTTTAAAATTTCATAATTCAAATATTTTAATTTCATTTTCTTTATTAAAAAATGTATTATAACTAATAAGTTAATTGGTTTAGTTTTTTATATTTCTCTATGTTTACACTTACGTATCTTATCTAATAACTTCTTTTTAATAACTAATTATTTATAATTTAACATTTTAAATAATAAAAAATAATTAATTTACAATATTATATTATAAAAAATCAATTTATTTTAACAATGATTTATAGTGTTGGTGAATTCTTATTATGTAGTCTCTTCTCTCTTTAATTTTTTTTTATTTTTTTTTCATTTATGTCATTTACTCTCTTATTAATATTTTTTCTATTTTAGTTAACAATAACTAATATGAATAAATATGTTTTAATATTAGTTTAGTTTATTTTTTCATTTTATAATTATTAAGTATTTGTTTTTGTTATTATGTAATAGTTGTATTGATATATCCTTGAACTAATTGTTGTATTTGTTTATTTTTTAGTTCTAGGGTTGTTAAATGTGTCACCACACATTTAAAAAAATTATCAGTTAACCATAACCTTAAACAAAGGGCATTTATAGTCCTTGATGAAAATGATATTCCAAAAGGTCCAACTTCAAAAACAATTCAATACATTTGTATCTTTATAGGATAAAATAAAATATAGTATTTTGTTTGATGATTGGAGATGTTTCGAAAAAGTGACACTATCACAATTGTGGTAGACCTTTTTGGTAATCTTATTTGTTATTATTTTTCTTACCTTGACATGTTTATAAAAATATATGGTTTTTCACTTCTTATCAGATGACATATGATATTATTGATACTGGTAAAGTCATATAGAAATTATTATCATTAGGTGATAGAAGATTAAGGGATTATAAATCATCCCTCGCATTAGAGTTCATTTCGGGGGTGGCCAACATGAAAATCCATGTGATATATTTCTATTTATAGATGAAGTTACATTAAAGAAATTTGATTAAATTAAAGGATGAGAACAATATTTTGTAAATGTAGTATTACCAATCATGAAGTTTTATTATATTAATGACCATATTAATGATTTATTTAACCTTAGATCGCAATTTACCACAATCAAGGTGATCTCATCCAGAGATTAAAGATAAAAATGTATACCCTCATACATTATCTCGAGGAGTGTATATGTTATTGGCAGAAAATATTCCATGATAAAAAAAATAAAAAGATGAGAGATGGGTCATCTGGTTCAGTAGAGGATTCCCCTCCCCTATAACACATGAAAAATGGAAGAGAGATTAGATGAGAAAAAAGGACTATATCTTACAGAATAGTCAATAGTGGTGGCTGACCAAATTGTAGGATGGTAAATTTATTTATTTTTAATGTTAAATCAGATCTTTATATTTTTTGATTCATTATATATATTTTCAAATATGCTATATAATATTTTCTTGAGGATAAGAGCACTCAAGGTTGTTTATTAGTGAGGGTAGAATAGATATTTTAGCTACATCATTGGAAAATCTTGAACACCTGGGTTTTCTGTGACGATACCAGACATGTTTATCATTAAAAGAGATGTTTCCAAATTTGAAAGCTTCTTCAAAAAATCATGTTTATAAAAAAATGAAATCATTAGAAGCCAATGTTCAGGATATTCAAGTGAAAATGGATGATAGGATTAGAGCTTCGGTATAATCGATGTTTAAGAACAAGAAATAATGGTTTTGTCCTACCGATCTGATCCGTCCACCTCTGCTAGAAGATCCCACTCCTCCCCATTTTCTTACTCACAATTATCTACCTCCAGACCCCAATCCTTATCCCACAATGATACCCCCACCTCCACAGCTTCTAAGATAATCTGAGTTATATGTTGATGATCTTTATCATATTGTTTCATATTTGATGATATATAATATCTGTGATACCCTTCATCATTAGAAAATCGAGATAGAGAATAATAGCATCAATGTACTATATATTATAGATAGATCAGAAAAATACCATGTTCAACAGATGAATTGAGTAAATTTTGGCCATGTATCAGTTATTTTTTAGTTTGGCCATCCATAATACTTTGATAGACTACCATAGAGGTATGTATATATGTTATATTTTATTTAATTTTATTATTATTATTTTTATCATTTTAATGTTTATTTTTTTATCTATATTTAAAGGAATAATTTAAATGAAAATAAATATTGTATAGACAACACAAAAAATCATTGTGTGATGGATTTAGATATAGATTCTATTAGTCTTGAGAGATTTTTAGCATACTAAAATTTGTTATTGGGAATATATGAGATTTAAATTGATCTTAATTTTTATGGGTGTGCAATGAATGTGGGGATTTTGAAAATTATTATCAAAGATCTTGTAGCTAGAGATCAATTGTGCATTAAGACAATTAATTTTTTATCCAGGTGATGTTATTAAAAAAATTACACTCCTTTAATTTATTGAAAATTTATAATTATGTCTTATTTGTATTAGGTATCTATATAAAATTAGTATAGAGTACAAGAAGTAATATTTCCATGGATTTACGGACACATATTTTATTTATCATATAACTTTGTCAAAGACTGATATATAAAGAATAATTTATGTATTTGAATTATTTTAGATGAATTCCATTATTCAGTGTTGATAGTTTTCTTATCATGAAATGTGTGAATCATTTTTTTCATAGTGCTATATATCACATAACATATTAAAAACTCATATTAAATGTTAGTTTATATCATCGGTAACTAGATATTGAATATTTTTGGTTCAAAAGAGAAGACATTGTACTGGATATTCTCAATCCACAATGAAGTAAGAGAAAATATTCAGAATATAATAAAATATATGTTTTATTATTTTAAAAAAATTATTTATTAAAATGAATAAAATAAATATTATTCATATTATTTTATAAAGGGTATGGAATTTATTTATACACTCTATTGGAAAAAATAACTCAAAGATCAAATTTGTAAAATCTAAACATAATTTTCATTTATAATTACATGATTTTGGATACATTACATACAAATGATATTTTGAATTAAAATCTTATTAAAATTGTGTCAAAAAAATAAAGTGTAATAGAATGTGGATATAATTTATTAATATTTATTTTCAAAATAATTTGAATTGGGATAATGACAATGATTGATATTGAAATATTTCATTACAAAGACTTCCATAATATTTTAAATATTTAATTGAAAATTTATGTTAAATGATATCTATATTATTTTTTATATTTTTGATAACCAACAACTATATTATGCCGAGGGGTATAGACATTTAGAAATAGAATGGGGTTTTAATTTTATTGGTTTAATTGATTTTTAGTTTCTTTGTAGAAAAAATTGTAAATTTTAATTTTAATTTTAACTGTCTTTTTATAGTTTTCTATTACCTATTTTTGAAGTTCTATTTTTTTGGAAGCTACAGTGGAAGATGATGAAACAATGTCAATTTTTTTGAAAAAAATCAATTTTTTATCCCATAACTGATGTGAAAATGGGTTTTCAGAAACGTTTTTTTAAATCCAATGTCATAAAAGGTTTTTCAAATCAGTTGTGGAATATGTTACCTAAAAACCAATAAAAATATTAATTTTTCACTTCAGTTTTAGTTAACCAATGCAAATAATATATTTACAACATCTCATAAAATAATATCGCTTAATAACCGATGGGAAAAGGCACAATTCCTACATAGAAACCCATATATGCACTATTAAATACTTTATTACCTAAAGTAATTACTAAACTATGGGATTATCATATCATTATTAATTTTTTAATTTGATTTAAAAGTTATATCATGATATGAACATCAAATGTTTTCATTCATAATTTACAAAAGTGGTAAGGGGTTGGTTATCTCATTTTTTCTTTGATCATATGTCATATCCACTTTTTTGGTGGTGTATTTTATAACCATGGATACCTCATACAATAATTTTAAAAATGAATGTAATATACTATATTTCAATGAATTTTTTGTTAAACCTCTACCAAATTCATAATGGATTCTTATCCAAAATCATTTTCATTTTGTGAATTATTTTTAATGATAATTCATCTTCTGATTTTTTTATTGTCTCTAAAAAATATCCATAATTTTATTATAATGGGATATTATTTATTTTATTACATTTTATTTCACCATTTCACTTCTGATAATTATGTAATTATCAAATGCAACTCTATTAAGTGAAACCAACCCTACCACTCATTTTGTTAATAATATATTCTTCTATGTCTAAATTAATTGGTGGATTTTTTGAATTTAATTATCAATGATTCAATAATTAAAAATGTTATTTTATAATTATTTCTCATTACGTAGAGTGGTTTAGAAGAAATTTATGTTTCATTTAAAAAATGGAAAGTGAATAATTTTAAAATTTTCTACATAAACTTCCTTTTCGCCATTTTGTAAATTCTTCCTAAAAAATATTTATTTCAATGTTCTTTTTTGGTTTTATTATATATTATTTACTGTTAATTATTTCAAAGTTATTTATAATAAAAAATAAAAATATTTCCTCATATATTTAAAATTGGTTTATCAATAATTTTAAAAAAATATAATTTTTTAATATAAAAAGTTGATTTCATTTTACCCCTTTATTTTTGTCTAATACTCCACTTTACTATCATATTTAGATTTAGATATTTTCAATGATCCATTATTATTTTTTTTAATGACATTTTTCTAAAAAATATCGTTAAATAACTTTTTTTAAAAATTCTTTTGAATACACAATATAACCTCATCATTTCATGAAAATAATAAAGAATGTTTTATAGAACAATTCATAATGATTCGCATCTATTTTTAGTTTTATCCCTAAGGTACCTATTTCTTATAGAGTTAGATTTCATGAATCTCTCTCTAATATATATTTGGAAATACTTCTTTTTGGTTATTTAATTTCTATTTTAAAATAAATAAATCATTGATTTTGATCTTGGTATTACCATTTTCAAATATTATAAAATCTATTTTCTTCCCAGGTAATATTTAGGATATATTACTGTTTTAAAAATATATTTATTCTGATTTTTTTAATTTATTGATCTTCTGATCTTAAAATAATTTTCAATCAATTCCATAATCCTTTATTATTTCATATTTTCATTTGTGGATATGTTTGGATGATACAATCCTCCTTCTATCTATATAAAACCTATAATGAAGTTTCATTTATATTTTTCATGAAAAACATATTTTCCAATCAGTTAATTAGTGTGATTTAATTTTTGTAAATATTTTAATGTTTTTGAGGCACACATATATATGGTTTTAGTTTTGTGATTGGTGGGTTTTTTTTCAAATAATGCATTGTGTAATGTTTGTTATCTCATGAGATAATGGAAAATGAGTTTTTATGCTCTATCCATTAATGTAAAATCATATTGAATCCTGATATATAATTCTAAATAGATATATATTCCAAATATAAAATTGGAATCATATAGTGATGCATCATCCAATATATTTTTGATGGTCTTGGTAGCCATCCTTGACAGAAGTTTTAATTTCCAATGCATCTATTGTTTTCACTTATCAATGTGATAGACCTATTATATGGTTCATGAACCATATTTATTATCTCAAAATTCCACATTCTTATGTCATGTTATATATTTTATCTTTAGTGGATATATTATTATACATCGTGTCGTTAGATATCTCTAATTATATCATTTTATTTTAAAAATATTGATTTGATAATGTATTTTTTATCACATGATTATGATTTAACCATTTATATATCATTTAAAAGTATTTTATTAATTGAATGACTATGATCACCTATCCTAATGTTTCCATTCCCCATATTATGAAAATTTGATACAACTCTATAAGTAAGTGTCAAATAATTATTTAAATCAATTGGCATCGACTCATTATTATGGGATATTTAAAAGATTATTTATAATCCCATGAGGATTGTTTTATTCTATGGAAAAAATATTTTCTATATGTATTGATATTTTTCTCTCATATTCAATTTATTTATCAATTTCAGATGTCGAATTGGCCATTTTTTGGATTGTAGGTTTTTTATGTCTTGTGATGAAATCTACGTTAATAATCACACCATCCACTTTTAATTATAAAAATGATTTCCTTTATCATTGATGATGTATATTTTTATTAAAGACCATCAAATTATATTAGTCCTAAAAAAATAGAAAATATGGTTGTCTTTAATGCAGGATTTTGAAAATTTATGCATGTTATTAATCATTAATCAATTAAGTTTCCAAAAACAGTTAATTCATCAAAAAAATACATCCATTTAGTTTTTAATATAATCAGAGATGATACATACCATGTATATCTAAAAAATAGTTCATTCTATATTCAATATTGAATCCTTTTATAATAAATGGTTCCATACAGACATGTAATAGTTATTTTCTCATGATACTTTTGTGCTATGGGAACTGAACAGTTATCAAAAAATAAATCTATGAGATAATTACAGAATATTCAGACTAATATTTAAAAAAATTGAAATTATATGTATTTGGAAATTATATTTCTAATTTAATTGATTCAACATCCAATAATCAGTACACACTCTCCATCTATTCTAAATTTCAACATGAAGCAATTAATTTTATTCATTTTTAGAAATAGCATATAATATCTTCTTAGGAATAATGTGTATTTAGAAAACAAATTTTGAATCAGATATAGTAAATATTATTCTACATTATATTTCCTCATGGTTAGATTAAGTATTATCTAATTATTCCAAACTATTTGGGAATATTATTTATTTTTTATACTACAGATATATATATTTAGATTTGTTTATGATATGTCTCTTGAACTCTAGAATATTTCATGCATATTTTCTATTAATATTCATTCCAGTATTTTTTTGGTCTATGTAAATGTTTCAAGCAATAATTACTAGAAAATTAACCCCTTCATTGACATTAACATTTGATGATTTGTAGGTATACATCTCAATCCAATATTTGGGGGAAATTTTAATTACTAAGTTAGTCTCAATGTTCACAACTATATATCTTCTCTTTCTTGAAGAAATAAGACTTTTCAATTTCATCATCCATAAAAAACATTCAATTACATCAATGAGCCGAAGTGTTACATTTTATTCCTAACCATATATAGATTATCTAATAATCTTTTTTCATTTATAAAAATTTCCGCCATTATTTTTTCCCAAAATTTATATTCTCTTGCAATAAATATTTATTTTCAGTAGGTTTAATTTCATCATTGTGTATGAGTGTGAAATTTGGATTCTCCTCTATATGATACTGAATAGAATCATAGAATTTGAATTATAACATTATTTCTTCAATTTAAATTGTGATAATCCCTTCATTTACATTTATGATGGTCTTTTTTACCTTAAGAATAATGTACAAAAAATTTTCCGTGAATGTCTTGGAGTCCTATTAACCTAAATGTTCAGTTAGGAAAAGATTGTTGGAATGACTTGGTTTTGCGTATAGACCAGGAAATCATCAAGTACACCTAATATAATTGTTATAGGTCTATTTTAAATATGAATTACACTCTTATGGGTTTCATTTCTCCCATATACAAAGATGTGAATGAAGTAAGAACAATTACATTAATAGAGGAACCAATATCACATAAGGAATCATTAAATGTGTTAGAGATAATTTTTGATGGGATTTCACATATAATTAGATCGTGGCACCTATAGGGAAATTAAGTGGTCATAAATTTAGAGATACATCTTCCTAGATTAATCCTTTTATTTAATTTAAGAAATCACTATTTATTTTGTAGTTTCTTAATAAAAATTTCATATTTATGAATTTTCATGGGATTTTCATAGAGGGAAATGTTTAGCTCTACCTTCTAAAAATTTTCTAGGATCCCTCCTTGAATTTTCTTATTTTGTATCATCCAGGACTAGATGATTCTTAATTCTAATTTAAATGAATGATCCTTCTCTTCCCATTACTATTTTTTGAAGGGTTTCATGTATATCGTATTATTTATCATAGGAATTTATTATTTTTTCAATTCTCCCTACACCATAGAATGGTTTTCATGGGTTTATTTAGCTTCCTCTAGGAAATGTTCCTCAATGATGGGATGAATCTATCAAGACTCAGGTGTAGTTATGTGGTGATTCCCCATACCACATCAAATTCATACCATCCTCACATTTAAATTAGGATACAGGATGGGTTGAAATGGTACTATATGTTTGATTTTTCATACTAACACTATAAGTTAATAGGATATTTATTTAGTATATTTAATTCCTTCTCTAAATCATCAACTTATAATCCTTTCTAATATAGCATATTAATTTAAAAACTAGATAATGGTTTATATGAAGGATTGTTTTACATTAATGGGGGTGGTTACTAGTGTGTTGAATAAGTAAATGGTCAAAATTAGGGTTTCAAAAAGGGTGGATATTATTGGAATTTCTTATTTTAGTGTATCTTGCATACAATTTCATTGATTCCCAAAATTATATTAGATCTTGGATGAGTCTCAATGTATTATATTTTATAGCTGATATAGGCATAAATGATAGCGTGCTATAAAAATTCATATACCTTATTCTTCTTCACATTTTCCAGTAATGTGATTTGGATAATTATTGAAACAAATTGCCTTTAATGGTTCACATGGTTCACTGGCCGATGTTTGGTCCATTTGTATAAATATGATTTTCAGTTCCACTAGGTTTGATTATAGTTAGGGGGATCGGAATGTCTTACCTCAGGTAATCCTATGGTACCAATGTTTCTGATGAAAATTAGGTCTCAATAATTGATTTTTCTTGGTTGAGAATGGTTTCATAATCATTCAAGTAATGTTACAAATTTATTATTTACATAGAATATCCCAATGTCTCTTAGATCTAAAATATTTTATGGGATGAATTTCAAATGGAAGGAAGTCTGTCACGACCCGCCTTCACCAAAAGGAGGGAAGGGTCAGCAGATTGCCAGGCCCTTCCTTCTTTAAGTTGAAGGAGAGATAATGACCCCCGAAACCCGCCTTCAATAGGTCCCGGAGTGGCGACTAGCACCAAGGGTATAGAAAATTCTCGCAAATGGAAGGCATTACCCTTTTTATCTTATAGGATCGAAAGATAAGGAGAAGAAAACCCAACAACACCAAGGTAGAAAGAAAAGTAAAGCCAAAAGTAAACCATTCCCACATGCATGTTTCAAAAGTGAAAGCCACAAAGTACAAAAAGGTGACTACTAGGTAAGTACCAAAAAGGAAAAAAAAAACAACTGCAACTGCTCCAAAAGTCCGAGCTAGTAAGGACCTGCGTGATCCCCGAAGTCCTCCTAGAAACCTGAAAGCAGTTTTATATACGTAGGGTGAGTATACAAGTACACTCAGTAGGGAAAACCAAGACTCTCGTGCACAAGTGGGGGAACGTACTAAAGTCCTGTGAGAAAAAGAGTAAACCAAACACCTAACAAGGCAAACTATCCATCCCAGGCCTCACCAAGGATCACTCCCCAAATAAAGAAAGTCAAGTAATATATATAATAAGAGCACATCGATGTTTGGGTACCCCGCGCCACTTTCCCACTGGTTATTGAGACATCCTACGCATCGGACCAATCCCGCCATTCTCACCGCAGTCCCACTGCCACACCCGCCTGCACACACCTGGGCCACAACCACACGCAGTCCCACTACCGAAATCCCGCCCGCACACACCTGGGCCTCAACCGCACGCAGTCCCACTGCTGAATCCTGCCCGCACACACCTGGGCCACAACTGTCACACGTAACCATGCCTACAAACACCTAGGCCAGAACAACCACCGCCACGCCCGAAGACACCTAGGCTAAAGGATCCACTGCCACGCCCGAAGACACCTGGGCCTCATCCCGAAGACACTTGGGAAACCACCTGCCACACACACCTGGCCAACCACCACAACACCCCGCCCGATGGTTCTTGGGCAAATAATGGACTTCAGGCCATCACAGCCTGCCCGAAGGTACTTGGCCTATCCGGGAAAGGGAGCAGAAAAGGAGCTAATAACCAGCCACTAAGGATAGTGTTAGGAAAAACACCCATCCCCCATAAATGGGGGTGTTCGGCACTGAGTGCTCAACTTGGGTGGGGCGCGAATAAGAAACACAAAGCTACAAGTATAGATATAGGTAACAAACACTCACCCAAAACTTAGGTTTTCCTAGCCAACCTACAGAACACAACACCACTGCGTCCGAGTCACAGTTCACGACCCTTTCCCACAAAAACCATTTGTCCCATTCTTGTTTCACGTTCAGTTAAAATGTTCAATTAATTTTAAGCACTACTGGGAAACTACCATAAGCATAACCAAGGAAAGCGTCAAAAGCATGGATCAACGAAAAAACTCACACCCGGTTCTGTTAACAGAGGATCTCTCCCCAATTTGTGATATGAACGAGTAACTAATCGGATTTAAACTCACAACCACCAAAACCATACCAACTGGGAATCCCATCCCCAAATTCACACAACCACCGAGAGTATAAAAGAATAGGGGATCCCATCCCCTCCCACATTTCCAGCAATTGGCCCGAAAGGAAAACAACCAACTACCACTACCAACACAAGTCAGGGATTTTCAGATTTAAACGACTTAACACACTCCATGGTTTCAAATTCCGTGTGCTCTTACCGGGAGTTATCACAGAAGGGTTGATCCTGGTGCTTTCAATTATTCAGCCGGATATACGGGATTAACCGATTCACTTTTCACAGTAAGAGTTTACAACCACAAACAAGCCATTTAAAACATCAACATGGTTTATTAGTGCACAAACAATGACCACCAACGACCTCGATTTTCAGGAGGCGCAAGCCAGCACAACTCAACAAGATGGTCATCGAAGAAACAACATCAAAATATAAAACACCATCAACGATCACAGCCCCCCCCACTCTTTCTTTATAGAATTCGTTCTTTATCTTTAGTTAGGTCTGGTTTACCAAATTCTATAGGATCAAAAGCACGCCCACCCCGCATGATACACAAAAGAGAGAGACAAAGGAGAAATTCCCTACTTGTTGATAGATGATCGATGTTTAGGCCGGGGGCGCGGAACCTTACGGATAACGATGCGGCGGGCCCGATGCACCAGAAGAGCCACGATCGAGGAAGGTGGAAACCACGGCCTAACCCTTAATTTATAAGATCCGGGGACGGTTGAGGTGAAAACGGGAAACCGCGTAAGACGTGGAAGTCGTGGGTTGACCACGTGGCTTGACTCGTCATTAAAGGTGCTGGGTGGTTTAAACCGACTCATGAGTCGATTCAGTATTTAATTAAAACTTTTGTGTCTGTTTCGGGTCTTTAAGACATTTCTTTTTTTTAAACGAGGCAGAATAGGGTTTAAAACCCTATTTGCGAAAAAGGAGCGTTACTGGAACAACTTGTCAAGGCCGGGTGACGTCGGCCGGTTCCGCTGATCGGTCACACCGATCGGTCTCACCGATCGGTCGCACCGATGGACACCCCTTAAGGATCCGGATTTTGGCAAAGGAAGGGACCAATGGGGGTCCGGGTCATCACATCAGATACCTCTTAAACGATTCTCGTCCTCGAGAATCACAAAAAACCAGAAGGAAATAGAGGGTCCGAACAACCATCTTCGAAAGATACCTCTTAGGAGTGAACCCATGCTAACTAAAGAAAACACTCCCCTGCCAAGAACCAAGCAACATACCATGCCAAACCGCCCAGTCATGTGGGTTTGGGGAGTTTCCCTCCCCCATGTCAAGATATTATCCTCTTTGGGCGGCACTGACTCGCCCGCACGGGTTTAATCGCATCCACCTTAATGCGTCTTGATTAGGGGTCGGGTTCCCTCTTCCCTTTAGCTGGGGCTTCTCACACACAACAGAGGAAAATAAACCAGTACATTTCATAGCCAAAAGTCAAATGTTCTACCACAACAGGTACAAAAAGGAACAAAGCTCAAAACAACCCGAGGTATTGGGCACGCATCTGTGCTTCCCTCTCCCACGTACGCTCTTCTAGCCCGCCATGTCTCCACAACACATGAACCAAGGGAATGGCTCGCCCACGAAGCACCATCTTCTTGCGATCCTCGATCATCACTGGTTTTTCCACAAAGGTTACGTCGTCCTCGATGTCCAGTTCACCCCAATCAAGGACGTGTGAATCATCGTGCAGATAACGACGGAGCTGGGATACATGAAAGACGTCATGTATCCTTAGCAGCGGCGGAGGTAACACTAGCTGATAAGCCACTTCGCCGACCCGCCGTAACACTTCGAAGGGTCCGACGAATCTGGGGGAAAGCTTACCCCCTTGCCGAACCTCCGTTGCCCACGCCGCGGGGAGACCTTCAAGAACACGTGGTCCCCAACCTCAAACTCCAAGGGCCTTCTCCTGGTATCAGCATATGACTTCTGTCGGTCCTGGGCCGCCTTCATCCTTTCCCGTATGAGCTGAATCTTCTCTGTCGTGTGCTGCACCACCTCCAGGCCAAGGATGCCTGCCTCTCCTACTTCGGTCCAACACACAGGTGAACGGCATGGCCTCCCGTACAAAGCCTCAAATGGGGACATACTGATGGTAGAGTGGTAGCTATTATTGTAGGAAAACTCTACTAGTGGCAAGTATCGCACCCATGACTCTCCTGAGTCCAGAACACATGCCCGTAGCATATCCTCCAAGGTCTGGATGGTTCGCTCCGTTTGTCCATCTATCTGGGGATGGAAAGCAGTGCTAAGGCGTAACTGGGTGCCAAACGCATGCTGAAATCCTCTCCAGATTCGCGAGGTAAACCGTGCATCCCTATCCGAGACTATAGACCTCAGAACTCCATGCAACCGCACCACCTCATTCATGTACTTTCGTGCCAAAGCATCCACAGTACTTGACTCCCTGATTGCCAGAAAGTGAGCCGATTTCGTCAACCTGTCCACCACCACCCAGATGGTGTCGCACCCTCCTTGGACCTTGGGTAGTCCCGTGACGAAATCCATTGAGATGTCATCCCACTTCCACTCGGGAACAGCTAAAGGCTGTAGTAGGCCGCCTGGAACCCGGTGTTCAGCCTTCACTTACTGATATACTAAGCATTTAGCCACAAATTCTGCCACCGCTCGCTTAACTCCGGGCCACCAGAACTTCCTTTTCAGCCCCTGGTACATCTTGGTAACTCCTGGGTGCACCGCTAGGGGTGAGTTGTGGAACTCACTGAGAACCTTGCCACGCATCACTCTTGGAACAAACAACCTTTTCTGGAAAAGCATCCGGTGCTGACCGTCCTCTGTCCGTTCTCTTGGAGCATCGCCCTGGTCAACCCGATCACACATCACTTCACACTCGAGGTCTCCCCACTGAGACTCCTCCACTTGTCGAAACAGAGATGACTGCACTATCATCTGATATAGGCAGCCTCTGCCACTATCCATCTTCACATCCAGGTGTAAGGTATCCAACTCCTCCATTGCCTTCCAGGCATTTTCCGACTCTCGGACCGCGTCCTTCTGCGTCCTCCTACTCAAGGCATCGGCCACCACATTTCCCTTTCCCTCAGTATAAGAGATTTCAAAGTCGTAGTCCTGGAAGAACTCCACCCATCTCCGTTGTCGCAAGTTCAAGTCCCGCTGGGAGAAGATATACTTTAAGCTTTTGTGATCTGTGAAGACCACAAAGAATTCCCTGATGAGGTAGTTCCGCCATAACTTTAGCGCAAAAATGACCGCTGCAAGCTCCAGGTCATGGGTGGCGTAGTTACGCTCATGGGGGCGTAGCTGCCTGGACCCGTAAGATATCACCCCCTGTTGCTGCATCAACACGCATCCCAGGCCCTGTCCTGAAGCATCACAAAATACCTCATAGGACATCCCTTCTTCTAGTAATCTCCACACTAGGGCACTAACCAGCTTTTCTTTTAGGTAGATGAAGGACGACTCGCATTGCTCGCTCCACACGAAAACCTGGTCCTTCTTGGTCAAAGCCGTCAAAGGGGCTGCTACTCGGGAGAAGTTGGGTACGAATCTCTGGTATTAACCTGCCAGTCCGAGGAAACTCCGGACATCCGCCACATTCTTGGGTGCTGCCCAAGAAACAACTGCCTCAACCTTTGATGGGTCGACTGCTACCCCCTGCTCAGACACTACGTGCCCGAGGAAGTGCACTTCTCGTGCCCAGAACTTGCACTTTGACAACTTCCTGTAGAGCTGGTGCTGTCAGAGGACTTCCAAAACTGTCCTCAGGTGCTCTGCATGGTCCTTTTTTGACCTTGAATAGATCAGGATATCGTCGATGAATACCACCACAAACCGATCCAGGTACTCCCGAAAGATGGAGTTCATAAGCCCCATGAACACGGCCGGGGCGTTCGTAACACCAAAGGGCATGACCACGAACTCGAAGTGCCCATACCTGCACCTGAACGCTGTCTTTGGGATGTTGCTCTCTTTCACCCTCAGCTGGTGGTACCCTGACCGCAGGTCGATCTTCGAGAACCATCCTGCCCCTTTCAGCTGGTCAAAAGATCATCTATCCTTGGGAGAGGGTGGCGATTCTTGATCGTCACCTGATTCAACCTCATGTAGTCTATGCACAGCCTAAGACCTCCATCTGACTTCTTTGCAAACAAGACCGGAGCACCCCCACGGTGACGCACTTGGACGAACACAACCCCTCTTCATCAGGTCGTCAATCTGTATCCGCAACTCTCGTAGCTCCGAAGGTGCCATCCGGTAAGGAGCCATCAAGATTGGACGAGAGCCGGGCTGCAGGTCTATCCCGAACTCGATATCACGTCGTGGGGGTAGAGTCGTTACCTCCTCAGGAAAGATGTCCATAAACTCACGGACGATCTCTGGCACTTCCACCATTTCCACATCTACTGATTCTACCGTCAGCTCGGTCAATAAGGAGAGGAGAGGTTCCTCTCTCCTGTTTCCCTTCGGACAGCTCCGCTCGCCGGTGAAGGTAACACGCTGGCCGTCCAAACCTGAGAACACCACCCTTCTTTGGAAACAGTCGATGACGGCGCACACAGAAAATAGCCAGTCGATGCCTAGGATGACATCGTACGGCTGAATCTGTAGCAGAAGGAGATCCCTAACCGACTGATGTGGCCCTAACATCAGTCTACATCCCCGACAAACGAACAGCAAGTCGGTCTGACCTCCAACTGGTGTGCTCAACACCAGGGGCACTGGAAGTCTCTCGGTATCTAGACCCAAGGCACGGGCTAGACTGGGTGAAACAAAGGAGTGTGAAGCTCCGGTATCGAACAAAGCATAAGAAAGAGTGCTAAACACATTGATCGTACCTCGAACAACCTCTGGCCCTGTTGGAACTGTTGCCTCTGTGGCGTGTAGCTGTCCACGCCCAGCTCCCCTGCCCCTCGGCTGTCGGCCACCTCCCCGACCACGCCCTGGTCGAGGTACCTGGGGAGCGCCCTGAGGTCAGCCTCCTCCTCCTATGTCTGCCTGCGGAGGAGCGGGAGCTCATTGTCCCTGCTGCTGCTACCGGAAGGGTCTGGCTGGAAACTGCTGCTGAGGCAGATGCTGGGGATGACTGCCACTGCTGTATTGAACCCGATCGGGGCACTGACTCCAGAGATGTCCAGGGCTCCCGCAGATGAAGCACCGTGGACCCGAGCCTGAAGGGAAAGAACGTGGGCCAGGGGATCGAAACTGAAACTGCTGCGGTCTGCTCCCTGTGGGTCGGAACCTGGAGGGTCCCGATGCTAGAGGCCTGGTGCTGACGGCCTTCCCCTTCGATGGTCCCAGCTGGATCCCTTCTCGTGACACTCTGCCCAGAGCATGTATCCTTTCAACCACTTCGGCCTTCTTCTGGACCTCTAAGTATGTCGGAAGGGTAAAGGGGGTAATAGCATACTGGAGGGAGGGTCGGAGCGCTTCCTCCAAACGTCTTGCCCAAGACTCCTCATCGGGAAAGAGGTCCGGAGTAAAACGTAGGAGGTCCTTGAACTTGATTCCAAGTTCCCTCACGGACATGCTCCCCTACTAGAGGGAGAGTAGCTCCTGCCTCTTCTCGGCCTTCATTGTCGAGGAGAGGAACTCCGCCCGGAACTCCTTCTCGAAATCCACCCAAGCAACCTCAGACTCTTTCCTATTCCCCAGGTGAAGCATCCACCACTGACGTGCCGCTCCTCGCATCTAGCTAACAGCCAGAGGAACCCAGTACTCGGTCGGGGCATGAATTAGGCCGAAGGCTATAACTAGCTCCTCTAGCCAGCCTTCCGTCTTCATATCGGAGGTGCTGCCCTCATACTTCTCGAGGGCCTGTTGCTGGAAGGCTCGAAGAGTCTTCTTCCATAGGTCGTCCTATTCCTCTCGATCAGCTCTCTGCCGATTGGCCAAAGTAGTCTCAGGGGCCTCGATCGCCTGTACCACACGTGGTCGCCTTCCAGGTGCCATAGCTGCAAGGTAAACAAGGAATGCCTAAGCCCAAGTAGTGCAGAATATCATTATTAAAACTTCTTAAGATTTAATTTATTCTTAATTTACAAGACATCCTAGAAACACAATATCACAAGTCATTATGATGCATGTACCTTTCCTAGGGTCTCTACCCTGCAATCAGTGTGGCCTCACTTGGTCGTTCGGTAGGTCCAGAGTCCTTGCATCGGATCACGGGGGGCCCTAAAATCTCATGTCCTAGCCGGTATTCCCTGGCCTAATTCATGCTCCAAGGTCACCCAACACCATTGCCTTACCATCCCATGCAATCCTCACTGTGCCTAACTCCAGACTCCGTCCTATCTCTCAACCTGCCTCTGATACCATTCTGTCACGACCCGCCTTCACCAAAAGGAGGGAAGGGTCAGCAGATTGCCAGGCCCTTCCTTCTTTAAGTTGAAGGAGAGATAATGACCCCCGAAACCCGCCTTCAATAGGTCCCGGAGTGGCGACTAGCACCAAGGGTATAGAAAATTCTCGCAAATGGAAGGCATTACCCTTTTTATCTTATAGGATCGAAAGATAAGGAGAAGAAAACCCAAAAACACCAAGGTAGAAAGAAAAGTAAATCCAAAAGTAAACCATTCCCACATGCATGTTTCAAAAGTGAAAGCCACAAAGTGCAAAAAGGTGACTACAAGGTAAGTACCAAAAAGGAAAAAAAACAACTGCAACTGCTCCAACAGTCCGAGCTAGTAAGGTCCTGCGTGATCCCCGAAGTCCTCCTGGAAACCTGAAAGCAGTTTTATAAACGTAGGGTGAGTATACAAGTACACTCAGTAGGGAAAACCAAGACTCTCGTGCACAAGTGGGGGAACGTACTAAAGTCTTGTGAGAAAAAGAGTAAACCAAACACCTAACAAGGCAAACTATCCATCCTAGGCCTCACCAAGGCTCACTTCCCAAATAACACAAGTCAAGTAATATATATAATAAGAGCACATCGATGTTTGGGTACCCCGCGCCACTTTCCCACTGGTTATTGAGACATCCTACGCATCGGACCAATCCCGCCATTCTCACCGCAGTCCCACTGCCACACCCGCCCGCACACACCTGGGCCACAACCACACACAGTCCCACTGCCGAAATCCCGCCCGCACACACCTGGGCCTCAACCGCACGCAGTCCCACTGCTGAATCCCGCCCGCACACACCTGGGCCACAACTGTCACACGTAACCATGCCTGCAAACACCTTGGCCAGAACAACCACCGCCACGCCCGAAGACACCTGGGATAAAGGATCCACTGCCACGCCCGAAGACACCTGGGCCTCATCCCGAAGACACTTGGGAAACCACCTGCCGCACACACCTGGCCAACCACCACAACACCCTGCCCGATGGTTCTTGGGATAATAATGGATTTCAGGCCATCACAGCCTGCCCGAAGGTACTTGGGCTATCCGGGAAAGGGAGCAGAAAAGGAGATAATAACCAGCCACTAAGGATAGTGTTGGGAAAAACACCAATCCCCCATAAATGGGGGTGTTCGGCACTGAGTTCTCAACTTGGGTGGGGCGCGAATAAGAAACACAAAGCTACAAGTATAGATATAGGTAACAAACACTCACCCAAAACTTAGATTTTCCTAGCCAACCTACAGAACACAACACCACTGCGTCTGATTCACAGTTCACGACCCTTGCCCACAAAAACCATTTGTCCCATTCTTGTTTCACGTTCAGTTAAAATGTTCAATTAATTTTAAGCACTACTTGGCAACTACCATAAGAATAACCAAGGAAAGCGTCAAAAGCATGGATCAACCAAAACACTCACACCCGGTTCTGTTAACAGAGGATATCTCCCCAATTTGTGATATGAACAAGTAACCACTCGGATTTAAACTCACAACCACCGAATCCATACCAACAGGGAATCCCATCCCCAAATTCACACAACCACCGAGAGTATAAAAGAACAGGGGATCCCATCCCCTCCCACATTTCCAGCAATCGGTCCAAAAGGAAAACAACCAACTACCACTACCAACACAAGTCAGGGATTTTCAGATTTAAATGACTTAACACACTCCACAGTTTCAAATTCAGTGTGCTCTAACCGGGAGTTATCACAGAAGGGTTGATCCTGGTGCTTTCAATTATTCAGCCGGATATACGGGATTAACCAATTCAATTTTCACAGTAGGAGTTTACAACCACAAATGAGCCTTTTAAAACATCAACAGGGTTTATTAGTGCACAAACAACGACCACCAACGGCCTCGATTTTCAGGAGGCGCAAGCCAGCACAACTCAACAAGATGGTCATAGAAGAAACAACACAAAATATAAAACACCATCAACGATCACAGCCCCCCTCTCTTTCTTTATATAATTCGTTCTTTATCTTTAGTTAGGTCTGGTTTACCCAATTCTACAGGATCAAAAGCACGCCCACCCCACATGA
Organism: Viscum album; assembly: GCA_963277665.1. NCBI lineage: Eukaryota > Viridiplantae > Streptophyta > Magnoliopsida > Santalales > Viscaceae > Viscum > Viscum album. The sequence continues at coordinate 910,943,123 of OY728164.1, read as the reverse complement.
TACACAAAAGAGAGAGACGAAGGAGAAATTCACTACTTGTTGATAGATGATCGATGTTTAGGCCGGGCGTGCGGAACCTTACGGATAACGACGCGGCGGGCCCGATGCACCAGAAGAGCCACGATCGAGGAAGGGGGAAACCACGACCTAACCCTTAATTTATAAGAGCCGGGGACGGTTGAGGTGAAAACGCGAAACCGCGTAAGACGTGGAAGTCGTGGGTTGACCACGCGGCTTGACTCGTCATTAAAGGTGTTGGGTGGTTTAAACCGACTCATGAGTCGATTCAGTATTTAATTAAAACTTTTGTGCGCATTTCGGGTCTTTAAGACATTTATTTTTTTTAAACGAGGAAGAATAGGGTTTAAAACCCTATTTGCAAAAAAGGAGCGTTACTGGAACAACTTGGAAAGGCCGGGTGACGTCGGCCGGTTCCGCCGATCGGTCACACCGATCGGTCTCACCGGTCCGTCTCACCGGTCGGTCTCACCGATCGGTCTCACCGATCGGTCTCACCGATCAGTCGCACCGATCGGCACCACTTAAGGATCCGGATTTTGGCAAAGGAAGGGACCAAGGGGGGTCCGGGTCATCACAAAGTCATTTGGGCATTCAATCCAAATTACACATAGGAACTCACATTAGTTAAGATGGTGGTATATTGGCCACATCAAACGACATTATGTCGATTAATAACCTACTCTAAAACTCCCTTATCAAATTTTTATATATTCATGGAATACTCAAAATAGATGAGATATGATTGGTTACATAAATAAAAAAATATAGTGATAAACCAATCTTTATGAAAAGGATGTTATATTAATGAAATAATCAATAAGTATGTAATTTTATCCATTCATTTCCTTTTATTTATTATGAACAATAGATTTCATCTATTTTAAATCCATGTAACTAGGTACATTGGAGTTTAATACCATCCATGATGGAAATTTGTTTTTCAAGAGTGGGATTTAATGTCTATGTGGAATCCTATGTAGCCTTTGAGAATAGGAATTTTTTATCACATAGTTTTTTTGACATTGTTTAAGTTTGTATGATTGGAAAAAAAAAATTACAAACCATGTTACAAAGATATATATGATTGAAAATAATAATTATTTATGGTTATAAGCCATCAAGAGTAAGGCTAATTCATTCTTCTTATGACATAAATTTGTGTCTTCATCGTTTGGTATATCCTCAACATTCTAAAGGTTGGGGATAAATTATTAACACTCTTGATAGTTATTTACCAAGAGATTTTCAATATGTGAATTACATATAATCTTAATCCAAGACGGATTCGTATACAAGAAGGAATTTAGATTATTTTATTGGATGGTGAATACACACTATGGTTTTCTAATATAAAGGGATTTAAATGATTCTAGTGAAACAAACATTGAAAATACTTAATCTCATGCGAATCATGATCATTTTGATAAATAGGATATAATAATTGATATTTAGCACTATGTATGGATTTTGGGACTTATTAACTATAACTTACTTGGTGGAGTGACTAATATAGAGATAAATAATTAAGAATAAATCCTATGTATCCTTTTTCGGAAGGAATAAATGTTACAATTGTGTAGTTCATCCCTGAATAGTTGATGGGTTTATGGTTCCTAAAGGGATTTTTAGGGATACACTTTACAGGATATCCACATATAAAACCATTTCTATTCCACTAATGGAAAAAATAAAGATAATGAACTCATAATTTAATGGGGGTCTTAGGAGTTATTATTTTAGGGATATAGAGGGGATTATTGTATTTTTTATACCCCATGCAAATTTGGCCTTAGGAAGGAATCATATGTACCATGTTTGGGTAGGAATCATATTCATCATAGTTAATTTGGATTCATAAATCTATTTATGGATGATTAAGAATTGTAGAATTTCATGTTTGGTTCTTAAAAAGTGGATTAAATGAAAATTTGATTGACTTACATCAATTTGGATAACCATGAGAGATATCCAATATGTGTCCTCTAATGAAAAATACTAAAAATCAACATTTTACCAATGGTTTAAAACCCATGTCATAGCCCATGGAACCATTAGTATATCATATACCAATTTTTCCTTAAATCATTGGTATGTATGCTATCGCTATATCCATATACCAATGGTTCTTATAAAACCATTGGTAGAGGATATCTCTATTTAATCTATACCAATGGTAACATGTGAACCATTGGTATATATGTATACATATGGTTAAACAACTATGGGTGTACCATTCAATCCAACAGAACTATAGACCAATGCATTATAAAACAATTTGTATAACCTCTTCTACCCACCAAGAAAATCAAGAACTTCCAACATCTCTAACAGAAACTATAAAAAAATAAACCAAAATGCACATTTAAAATATATTTTTAGATTCTATTTCTACAAAAATAGTGACTTGTAAATAATTTCTACTTGATTTCTCATAGATAATTTCATTCCCTTACATGAAATATGTTTGTAATTATGTTTTAAAACATAAAACTCAACAAAAATATTGTGAGCTCTACCATTTTATATTAATTTTTTTTATTTTGAATACCATGGTTATGTTACATTATTGAGTGTTAGTAACTAATAATGTCTATCATTATATGTTAATAAGCATAATGAATTATTTTTTATATAGTTACTATATTGATACTTTATAATAATGATAGAGGGGTGGGTTTGAGTTTATGTATTCTTACCATAAATATTTCTTAAGTAGTTTCACCTTGTTATAGATAATGATGATGGGATAGGATTCAATTCCATGACACTACATATCCCATCCCCTATTCCATAGTATGGGCCACGATCTATAATTGGTATACTCCTCCCCATTTATAAAGGATTTTCATTATCATTAACTCTAGAAGTGCCCTTATTTGGGATAGGATACAAAATTTTCCTACCCCAAATCTAGATGGTAAAGGCTATAAAAATTCTTTATCTCTAGCCTCATATCGAAACAAATCTTTTCCTAGAGTTGTGAAACCCTAGGTAACATTTAGTGAGGATCCACTCAGTATAGGTATTTATTAGATATGAATCTATTTTGAATTTTATCTTTTATTTTCTTTTTTATTAAAAAAATTCCTAAATTTATTTTAATATATATATATATAATTATATTATTACACATGATAACACATACACACAACTTTTTATTACTATGTTGATGCCTGTTTGTTGTACCATGTTTAGTATGTATGTACTGAAACCCTACTTCAAAAATATACTAAAATTTTATATATTCATATGATTAGTTTTAGGTAGCTAATTAATAGTGGAGTGTTCATGGTTCTTAAATATTTGGGTTCAAATTATTCAGAACAATAATGAGTTTGAGGATCGGGTGGGGTATCTTGGACTTCATGATATATGTTGGGATTTGATGCACATGGAAAACACATGGGATCCCTGCTACTATCTTCATGGAATTTAACATATGTAACCACCACTTTTTTATGATAAAGACACATCTAGTTTTCTTTTTATGTATAGTGAAATATTTCAACATTCTATTAATTTTTTGTATTTGCATGGGTTTCAAGGACTTATTTGATTTAAAAAAAGTTCATAAAATTATTGTGTCATGTTTTTCGTTCCATTTATATATACATCGATAATGGATGATAGTGTTTTAGACCATATGTCCCTCGAGAACTATGTTCAATATTAATTTTTAAGAGTCCATCTGTTTGGGTTCTTTAATATTCTTATTTGTAAATCAAATCACCAATATTAGGTGTCATCATAATAATTAATGTAACCTGAAACCCTATTTGTTTTTTATTACATGATTTACAATATAATTATTATTTCTAGTTGATAATTATATATATTTTTCATTATATTAATTCTTTATTTAATATCTTTTATACATAAGAACAGTTCCATGTTTTTATTTAGTGTCTTACTTATTATTCTACTACTCAACATATCATTCATAGTTCATTGTAAATTTTTTTAGTATAGAACTCATTATGATTTGGGTGTCATGTCATTCTAATTTCCCATTATTGGTAATTTATTTATAGGATGGTATTGAAAAATAATTTTACAATCCATGTTGGTAATTATTTTCATGCTATACTCTTCTAGTATGTATGTAGTTGTATATTTGTTATAAGCTTTTCGAGAGTGACAAACATATTCCTACTTAAAACATAAATGAGGGGAAATTGTATTACCACATTATGTTTTCAATAGGAGATAGTTTTTAATGTTATGGGGTATTTTAAAGGACCTATCTTCTAATGTAAAATTATGAGAACCAATTGGTTGAAATTTAATTGTGAAGCAAGTTAATTTTATACATAGTGGTGTTTTTAAAAATTGATATGATTGTAGATTTCAATATAGAAATATGATTTTTGAAATGTTTTATAAAGGGAATCTTTTTTTTTGAATTTAAAATTAAGTGGAATATAAGATTTCGGGTTCATTAGGTCACTTTTATAGTGGGGAATGACTATAAAAAGAAGGGTGGTTCTGTATTAGTATTTGAGAATTTAAAGAATAGTATAGTGTCTGTTGGGTGATTTGATATATTTATATTAGTGAATTATTCATTTTTTGAAGGCCACACATCAAACCCATGGTATTTATTTTGGATGAATGATAATATTTGATTATAAATTTATCATTTGAATACTAAATAGATAATGGAAGGTGAATAAAATTTGGTAATGATAATGGTATTTTTGTCTTTCATTAATGAATATGGAGCCATATTTTTTTATAGGAATCAATAATTGTTGTCTAGATTTAAACATTTATAGTTTAATAATCTATCACAAAACCTATTTCATAAACACCCATAACTACCACCACGATTAACCTTATTAGAGTGTCATTATTTAGTCATGAATAAAAATTGATGAATCTCTATTATAAATAGAATGAGTCAGGAAAAAAACCATTAGACACCTTATCTGAAATCACCCTTCATATAAATAACCCACATTATATATCCCACACATAGTGAGATGTACGTTTTTTCTTCATTAGAGAATGACATAATATAACTCAATATTCTATGAAAAATCAATTAACAATGAGTAACTAAGGGGACTCTAATTCAACTAACATACCCCAAATCACTAAACCATGATCATATCACCTATACAAAGCTCAAAATACATCATAATCATACACTATATTCAAGTTCATATTTAGAAAAGTTCTCCAAAACACCCAATATAAATGATTTAAAATATCCTTTACTATTACACTAATTCACATACAATCACTCTTTATGATTCAAACACATAACACTTAAAACTTACACAAATCACTAATGAACACAAGATTTTATAACAAAATATTTATTTACAACTTTATGATTCCCTAAACACCGCCAACTATATTGAACACTAGCTTAGGTACTCCCCAAAATTACAATATTATAGCTTATACCAATGTTTAAGAATCCTCCAAGATCACATTTTTGAAAAAATATTGACATATCATATTGTATAAAACCACATTTTTTCAAAAGTTAAATATTAACCTAATTTGGTTGAAATCCCCATTTTTCACAGTAGTTCCAATTAAATACAATGTCAAGAGGAAACATTAATTGAATAAAAATTTAATTCAACCTTTTTTTGTTAGGTAAATTATAAAACATAATAAATCATTTTCTATTTAATTTAAAAAAACATATTTCCATTTTATAAGAATTTACCATTCCCATTATAAAATAGGTGATATTCAAACATGATTTTTCAATTTAATAAATTTTATTGGTAAAATTATTTTCACAATCCACCATTCAATTCAAAAATTAAAAACATAATCTATTCCTTAAAATAATAGTGTTTTTCAATGGTTATAAATAGTATAAAATATGATGATTAGGGGAACAAAACCAAATTTAAAAAGACCTCTCCACATCTTACATCCATTTAAACTATATAGCAGGGTTCATTCTGAATTTTACTATTCTAAATGGTTATGAAATAGGTGTTCCATTAGTTTTATGAATCATAGTGAATATTTCAATGTATTTTTTAGGTCGTTAGATATTTTGGTGTATTTTTTTAATTTGGTAGTTATTGAACATTAATTATTCATGTTTTCTTATTATCTTCCTTGAAGATTTAGTTGTGATAGGAAATTTAAAACATCTATTAATTTCTCTATCTAAATATTTTTCAAATATTGTTTTATGATTCAATGTATTAGTGGTGGAATTATCCCATAAATATAATGAATTATACTAGAATAAATTAATGGGGTGATTGTTTTCGAGCATACTATATTTGATTTCATAATATTTCCATAATTTATTTATTTAGTAAAGAGTTTAGATAAAAACATGTTGTTGTGTTTTATAACATAATTTTTTAGCAGAACCCATTCTATTTCAAAATACAATAATTAATTTATTCTCTTTAAAACATAAGGCTTTCCATGGTATAAATACTCTATTATACCATATTTAGAGGAACATAAAAAAATAACTATCCAAATCATACTTCAAATTGAAATATATTTTAATTAGTTTATTTCAATAACATTATAAATCATAAGGTAGAAAATTAGTTTTCTTTAATATAAAAAATTAATAAAACCATTATAATTACTCATAATCAATAATTAATGTTCCATTTGGTCATGACTAAAATATATGTAGTGCCATGATTGCAAATACATTTAAACAATTTTAAACTGTTAATATGTTCTCTCTAGTAGGATATTAATGAGAAATATATCATAGAAGCTTAGTGATTTATTGAAATCCAAAATCAAGAAACATACTCAATATATATTACTAATAAGAAAATGGTATCTTGATTTGTAACATTTTATTAAATAAAATAAAATAATTAATATAAATGTAAATAAAATATGAAATGAATATAAAGGCATATTTGGAAAAAAATTATCGTTCTTTTTACCACTTTAACATAAAAACATATCATATTTCAAATAATAAAATTACTATATTTATTTATGAAAAATATAATAATAGAAAGGATGATCTGAAAAATAAATTAAATATAAATTTAATTAATATAATTGATGAGTATAAGTACTAACCCTTGTTCAATGAATGTGAAATAATAAAACAATAAAAAAACATGTTAGGGAATAACAACTAGAAAAATAAAAACATTTCCCACAATAATATACAATTGATGCAGAAATCACCAATTTTAATTTTTTTAAAAAAATAATGAAAATAGGAACAGATTATACAACACCATGACTGGGATTCAAAAAGAAGTCCCTCATAGTGTTTTGTATAGGTGTTAGAAGTGAGTATGGGAGGTCAAACGACTATATTTGTATTGAATTCTATACCAAATATTTTTTAAAACCAATGGAATTGAAATTATATGCCAACTGTTTCAAAAAATAAATGGAATATCTTACAATGAATCAACTTTATTCCAATGGTTATAGAAACCCATTTGTATAACCCCTACAAAAATAGGGTATAAAATGGTTATATAAAACCATCATAACTGAGGGACCTATACCAATGGTTTTTACAAAAAATCTGTATTGGTCCATTGGTATAGGGTAAAATTCTAGTATTGGAGTAGATAATGAGGACCATTAGTGGTTGACTAAACATGATTGGATGGAATGGTGTTCCAATAATACTAATTAATCTACATGGTTGAATGAACCTATTAAATTATGGACAATTACCATATAAAGGGGGAATAATCGACCAAAGACTCGTGGATGAGGGTTTACATGGTTTAATGTTATATGACCAAGTATGTCTATTGAAAAAGATTTAAATGTTTAGGGGTGTTGTCATGGAATTTCTAGAGTGTCTTCTTAGCATGTATAGGGTGCTTTCATCAAATGTCATTGTTTTCTTTCTGAAAATTTTGTGGTATCTTCTTAACATATCCATGGTGTCTACCAAACATGGTTAACACATTCAGTGAACTTTTTATGATTTAACATGACATGTTAAAGGTTATTTTAATAATCAAATATGATATGTTCAACGAAATTCATGTTGTTAAGCTGACATGTATGAGGAATTTCGCAAGTTCCTACTGACATGTTTAAGGGCTGTTAAGTAATCCATCTAACATATATAAGACTTTTTGAGAACCTAGATGACATTTATGGGTAACTCTCATGAACTAGATAAATTATCTATGGTGTCTTTACATGATTAAGGATCTGATTATGATAATTTTATAAGGATTTTACTTGATAAACATCGTATGTTCCTCCACATTCTAATATCAACATTTTTTCCTTTATTCATTTAAATGGACCAATATTTGTATGGAATAACCCAACCGAGGAACCACATGAACAAAAAAAAAGTTCAAAGTCTATTAGAATAGTTGAAATGACATTCCAATGACCCTTTAAATGATCAATGAAATTATAATTTTAAGAGTATACACATTTATAGTAGCCTCTTATGTTACACTATATACTTTTGTTAGGTGGAAGAAACCTGAGATAACAAGCTCCATCACTTTGAGAAGTTCACTCCCTAATCATTATTTTTTTTATGTGTCGTGGGGGTACTGCATTGGAATCTCTATTTTGAATTTATACCAATTTATTCAGTTCTTATGTATTATATCTTGACTTGAGTCAAAAGAGGGAGCTTTCTTGTACACACTTCAGATTTTCCTACTACCTATCATTCATGACATTATCTTTGTGAAGAATGATAAATTGAATGTTCTTGATAAATTATTCATTGATATATATCTTGATCCCATATATAGATAATGATATTTTAAATAATCAATATAGGATCCCAAAATATATTTTTCATAATGAAATATATATTTTTTAAATCCTTCGCATGATTTATTTGAAATTCCACAAGGCCTTCATAGGATCATGATGGTGTGTATAGGGCCCATTTTTAGACAATGGTTTCTTGTAACTAGTCCTTCCCATTATTTTTAATCTAATCTTGTAAATCACATTACAATTTCTTGTGAAAATGGTATAAGGATATTATCTTTCATAGCTTGCATTATATAATTACTATAAATTTTTCCAAATTATTTTCCTTTAGGTATTTTCATGATAAAAAAGTCACGATGAATAGAATTCACAAGATCAAGTCACATATCAATGTTTCTTTATTCTAATCAAGGAAGGACTGACTGGGGGGACTCTCATGATCATTAATAGATCATGCAATATTCATAACCACATCATGTGAAAATATATATAACTCCATTTTCTTGAAGTTTCTATATTTTTAAATATTTATTTTTTTGAATAACATATGATAATATAAGCATTATTTCAATAAACATATCACATGATCAAAATTATTTTCTTGAGAGGCTTCGTGTGACCATCAGGGGTTATTTGGAAGGCATCACGAAACAAGGAGGGCTTATCATAGGATATTTTTAGGATCAGGGAATGATCAAGTTATATTCATTGGGTCATGATATCATGAGTATCATTGAAGGTCCCAAGATTTTCATTAATTTGATGATTAATATATATTTATCCACATTGATCATTTATTTCCATTAAAGATAAAATAATACCTATTATTTGGATATATCACATATCGTAAAATTTTTGTCGTTCATGTGGTGAGTTTTAACAAATTTCCCCCTCTGGTGAGAAGTATGAAGAAACACAAACTCATTTATGAGAATGTAATTTCCTTCCAAGGGATGATATTCCAGGTGTTATTTTGTCTTATGAGGAACTGTTCATTTTTCATGAAGTTCCTTATAAATGTGGTATTCAAAGGATTTACATTTCACTTATGACTCAATCCTCCAGTGTTCTCATGAATTAATCTCTCATGATATCATGGAGGGAATGATTCATGTATCCCCATTTTGAGAACCACACAAAATAACTGAAAACACGATCGAGCCTGTTAATATCTTTACACAACAACCACTTCCTGAAAGCTCATTCAATAATGCTTATAACCAATCAATGTTTTGTCCCTTGAACTATGACCCGTGGACCAAGTAGTGGTACCTCTTCACATGATTTTTAACTCTCTTGATGGATATTTCATGATCTCTTAATATTTTTCTACTTCATGTGGAATTCATCAGGATATTTGTTTATAATTCATAAAAAGGATCTTTTGATTGCATGATGTTACATGGTTCATGTGATTAAAGACACTTGTAATATTTCATGTGATTGAGAACCCATATATGGGTCACACAATTTGTATCATGACACCCAATCTATGAATTTATTTTATTCCCATCAAAAAGGTTTCATTATTATTTTAAATATGATTCCAATATTTTGATCCAATTATTTTATAAAAATAAGTCATAGTAGTAGTGGATCATCAGAACACTATGGTTGAAAATATGTAAGCTAATCAACATATAGTCATCCAATCATATTAGGGGTGGCTATCAATCAATTGGGGGAATATCATACAGAATAATATTATATAGACTCATTACACCAGTATGTTTTTTCCTGAAAAAACAAATATCTTATCATAGAGCCCCAGTACAGGATCAATCCTCCATAATGCATCTTAAGGACCAATAACAACTTAAGAAAAATATCTAAAATTCAAGTCACATTTTTAAAATAAAAAATGATATGTTTGGTTTATGTTATTGTCTATTCCCAAAAACATTGAATTCATTGATTGTGTAAAAAATACTGTTATTCATATTTACAAATAAATAATGAGTAGATCTGATATGAATCAAAACATCATATGGTTAACTAGATAGGACCATTAATTTAGAGGGAGTTTTTGAATGAGTTGTGTGTTTCCTTTTGGGTTCATTTTATTACCATCGAATTTAGTGATGAGTTAATGTTAATAGGAATGCACGTGGCCACCATGATTTCAATAACCCATGATTGTAAAAGAATATATTAATTGCATAATCTGTTAGCTGATGGTTTATAGACATAAATACATCTCATATGACGCATGATTTGGTTGACACCAGTCTTAGGGATGTTATAAAAAAATTTAGTGCACTAATTTTGGTATGTATTTTTGAATATTTTCTTCATCCTTCATTAATATTGGATTATATAGGGAAGCCTCTTACCATTTCCAATGATCCGGTCAAGAGTATTTAGAAATTACATAATAAGGATACACTTTTTTAGGGGGAAATCACATTTAATAAATCTTTAGGATTGTTCATTAAGAATTAATGTTTTTTATCTTGAATTCAATAAGTTGATGTTTTTTCCATCATAAGAATTTTGTGGGGATGATGTTACTTTATGCCTACAGTTGAAGATGTCTCATTCGATGAATATATATGGGAGGTAATTCCTAAAATAATATGACCCATTAAATGGGTTGGATTTCCTATAATGTACCTATGAGGGTACAATATCTTGAGCTGAGAAAAATGTGAAATTTAGGTTTTACATTCATGAAGGCAACATCTATGGTTGGAGGTAGGAATTTTTTCTTATTCATTATTTATTGTCTATACTTTATAATATACTACACTATATTCTTGTGGAATATCCCTTTACATGTTTTTTTGGAACCTTACAAGGGTTGCAGGGTTTGGTGGGTGTTGACATGGGTGGATATGATTATCTAAGTGCCCATAATATTTGTAGAATCTAGATTAAGACCTTTTTTATGAATTATAAGAGTGATGACAATCATATTAAATAGATGAGAACTCATGGAAATTAACGCAAGTTTGACCACTTCTCTTTCATTCCTTATGTAGAACCCACTGGTGGTATCACTAAAAACAGAGAGGGAAAACATGATACACACTGTTATTAGATTCAAATTCTTGTGGGTAATATATCTACCCAAATTGAATATAAATTAATCTATTAGTGGTATGAACCATATCTATTTGGGAATAAATTTCAATGAATTAAAATTATAAATATTACATCTTTCCTCATTCAATTTGAATTTAATCTCCTTTTTAGTAACAAATATTGGTTGTTTGTTTACTAGGAAAGTGACTTTGGATCTAGTATACTTCATCACAAATGATAGTGAAATTGTTTTTCCCATAACCTATGTTTATATTAGGATCTTATCGTACCTGAATAGGTAGTTATCCAAATTGGTACATAATCCCACATGGCTTTTATAAATTAATAAAGCAAATTCTAGACCTGGAATGAAGTTATACTCTAGTAAGATCGTGATATCGATTGATTATTCACATATAATTGGGGATTATAAATAAATGTTTGTACCAGGAATGGGGACAGATGGTGAAGCTACAACTAGTGTAGTTATTTTAAGTAATGTTTTGACCAATATGGTGTTTCCCACCACATACCAATGATAGGATAATCAGATGAACGAATACTCATCTACTAAAATTTGGGGTTTGTTATTTAAAAAAACAGACTTTGTATAATTTTTATAATTGAAATATCATGTGTGAATATATATTAAATACTATCATATAAAGGTAAATATCTTCATTGAACTTGAGAAGCATTGAAATGTGTGAAATAGAAATTCACTACATACTTTAGGGGAAACATATGGTGGTTCCTAGAAATATAGTTGTTTCCAAAAATGAGGGTGACTAGATTATCCATAAAGAATAAGAAAAACTAGTTTTATAACCATAATAAAATTAATTCATTACTATAAAAATCTGGTTTACATATTTTGTATCTTAAATGGTATTATAGGAAGGAAAAGGGACCCTACTACACCAGTAATTTTCATTGTATTCTCCTAGTGATATAATGACTAGAGTTTACCACTATGATGGGAATGAGGCAATGTTAAGTGTTATCCTAGTCATACAAAGTTGTCCCAATATTCTCCCCTATCAATACCTTATTCATCACCTTCAATGTGGAAACCTTTTATTGATCCTTCCAATGATATGTCATGAAGAATCACCCAAATTCATCAGTGATTTCTCACCCAGAATTATTGAGTAAGGATATCACTTTGTTTCTTCTCATTTTTGAATAATTTAGTAGATTATTCAAATATTTAAAAAAGTGTAGGTTATCACATAGACTATTTAACAGAAGATACATATGATACTGGGAATATTTGGGGGCATTCTACTACTCTAGAAGAAAGTTGAACACTGGATCTAGTCCCACCAGGAGATGAAACATTTGACATGAAAACAAGTCCTAAAATGAAACCCACCACATATACATTATTAGTTATTACATTAGACAAATCATATTAAGACTCAATTTTTGACTTGGATGACGTGGGTTGCTATTCAAATAATTATTTATCTTGGTTGAAGGAATCTTTGGGAAAGGGTAAAAAGTTTTTTGGAAACCAAACTTATTGAACAATTTTTATTATTTCAGTTAATATTTCTTTTCTCTTACAAGCACTAAAATTTATGTGGAAACAATGTAGTTGGAGAAACATTAGTGTTGCATCAAAGTCTTTTATTATTTGGGGGTGCCTCAACTTCCCCTAAATATGGGATTGGGTTTAAAATTTATCCATCAATGTAACTAATAAGGTAAATTCATAGCATCAATAAGGGTTGTTCACTATATAATTGTTTCATATTATTGTTTTTCTAAAAGTTATTGATTTTCAATATTTTTATTGTACCTTATACATGGAAATTCAGACTCTATCCCCTTCTTTTTATGGACTCCCCTCAATAAGTTCACCGATTGTAGATGTTGTATCTATAAAATAATAATTAAAAGATATGAGTATGAGTCCTTATATCAGTTAAGTTGTCCTAAAATATATTCAGATTATTTGATTAGGATCATGTTGAGGCTCAGAGTATGGAACAAATCATCAACTGATGCAGCACTAAGTGTGGTGTGATATTTGGAGCTTAATATTAATGGTCCCTTTGGAAGAGATAATGTACTGACATGTTTACCTATGGTATATGTTTACCAGACCATCAATGAGGGATTTTCCAATTTTTTCCATTAATTGTTGGATGAAATAATTTCCTTGAGAGAATATAGGAGGGCCTGAAAAATGGAGGTAAAAGTGGTAGAGTCTTCATCATTGATCAAATTGTGTCAGAATAAAGAACTGAACAATGTATACTATTGTGTGACTGTAGTGATGGCTTACCAAAACAAGATCAATGCTTGGAAAGTGTAAATTTTAATATTATTTTCTAAATTGATTATCTTCATTAAGATATATCACTACTATAGTGCATGATAAATACCTCATAAAAAATTGTGTTTGAGAAATAATGACACTTTGACTATGAGGAAATGACCAGTATTTATTTTATTTCTATGGAAGAAGCATTACATAATTTTTTAGAGGTGGAGACAGAGTTGGTCATCCAATTTCCCCATTTCATAGCCTCTATATAAGTGATGTTTTCAGAGATCAAGGAATCCTATGATAAAATATTTAAATTTGAATAAACATTTTAAACCCTTGTTTTTCTTGAGGATTTATAGAAGAGACCATATGGTGTAGATATTACTCCTTCCTTTTGTACATGATCAACGATAATACCATTTGAAATTTATGTTTTTCTATTAGGTTTTACTTCATTTATTATGTTCATGTAATCACATCAAATTGATATCATATAGAATTTCAATGAGATCACTTCTTTTTATAATACTAAGACAACAAAATTTTTGATATCAAATGCTATAAAATTAACATTTCATTCATGATAATCACCTAAAAATGACTTACCACATAATAATCATCAATAAATTATTATATCCCATCATTCTGATATAATTTGGTTCAAACTGATTATTTTGATAAATATTTTTGAGAAGGGAAAAGGTCTGATTTTTATATGTTAATATAATTAGTGATCATAGATTTATTTCTTCGTAGGATAGATAATGATATCTACAACATATGTTAAATTATTTCTAAAACTAAATTTATCCTAATTTTCATACGAGAAAAGCATAGGTAGTGTGGACATCACATTTTTCATGGCTTATATTTCTGAGTTTTTAGTATGACATGTTTTGTGACTTTTCATCTGCACAAATGTTTAATGTTTTCAAGATTACTAAAAGTGTGTGTTTAGTGATAAGAGGCTCAACTTTTACACATGGTGACATTTAATGGCTTTAAAACATTTCAGCATTTTGTCTCATTAAATTGGATGTATTATTTTAATTTTAGTTATTTCAATAATGATAAGGTTCTTTAATTTTATGTCAAATATATTGGAACCTTTGTTGTGATATTTTAGGTTCTTCATTCATTGATCGTATATTGTTGTAGTTTAGTGTCGTTTACCTCAAACCGTCTATTTTATTAGTTTAGGGTCTCTAAGAACAAACCATTTATTGATATAATTTTGGTTCTTATATAATAGACTATAAATTTCTATAGATTAGGGTCTTCAATATGAGACCTGCAGTTGTTCTGTATAATTAAGAAAATTCATGATGTGTTTTAATGAAGAGTCAAGAACCCTTCATCCTTATTGGGATGATAATAGATGGTATTCATGAATGGTCCATGGATCCAACATCTTTATAGAGATAATAAAGAATTGGTATTCATGAAGTGTTCGGACACCCCACTTCCCCATTGATATAATGACAGATGTGAATTCATGAAGGGTTTTTACAACCCATGTAGTGGCCCATAAATTACTTGTAGATATTACTTCAATAGTGTTGAATATTTATTACACAACATAACAAAGACCATTCTAGGACCGTATAGTTTTAGTTTTTTTTAAACTAGGAAACATAAACAACTAGTTCGTAAAACATCTACATTATCTCCCACTTATTTATCTAAAATAAGACTCCTTTTATACATATCTTTTTTAATACCATTCTTCATGACATGGGGAAAAGATACATATGAAAGGGTGAGCTCAAATTCTTTATAAGGGTAAACAAGGGAAATATCAATCAAATCATAATCATAAGAACATAACATTTGAAAATATTATCCTATATATAAAAGATCAAAAACATCATGTCAAGGGATAAATTATAAAATTGAAATGTATTCTCAATATTTATAACATTAGACTTTAAATTTCATATCATACACACATAAGTATAGAAAATCATTTCATATTAATCAAGGATCATTTCCAAGACCATCATAACAGAAAAAGTACATTACTAAATCGAGTTCACTCCCTATTACATCCCTATATTACTAAACTATATTGGCATATAATTCTATTCATGTATATATCATGAAATATAAATATTTACCCAATGCATTAGAGGGAGATATAGGTCCCAACCATCTGATAATTAAACCATTATTAAATGTTCCACAAAAACATAAATCATTTATCGTAGTATAACCCATGAAACAAAACGGGTTTCTTAAACATCATTCTATCATAATCTATTTAAAATTAATGGATTTAAAAAAAGTAATTCTATCATAAAAATAATAAAATCAAAGTAATAATATGGATGTAAAAATAACCCTATATCATCTTAGATAGAAAATAATTTTCATAAAACACTTGATGTTAATTTTTGAGGAACATATCATTACTTTTTTAAAAACATTTCCTTTCTAAAAATGTCACAAAATCATAAATGAAAATAATTTAGTTAAAATTAATCATGAAATTATGTATAAGAATATTCATGGAAATAAGGTATCATGAAACTGTAAAATCTCATTCGTGTCACATAAGCTAAAAAAACCTTTTCCTTGTACTTTTTTCAGAAAAGTCAAAAAGTACCTCAAATCAAATAACAGAAAATGATTTATTTCATACCATTTAATAAAAATTTCAAAATGGTTAAAATTTACTTTAAAAAGTTGTATAATAATTGAAATAATTTTACATTATTAGAAAACATGGATGTTGATGATAAATATACCCCAGTAAATACATATGTATAAATAATCTCGGATAAAAATGAGATTGTAAAATTATCCCTAACCTTAGGTATGATATCTTTCTTGTGTATCTGAAACTCTTGTATAATTATTTAAATAATTTTATTGACCTATTATAGAATCATAATAATTTTTATGATATCACATATGATAATATTTTCATTTTGTCTGTTGAAACATTTTTTTGTCACTCGTTATTTGGATATTAACAGCTTTATGTTCTTAAGCAAGATTTCTCGAATAAGATCATGTTAGACATCTTAGTTTATAGTTAAATCATTTATATAATGATGTTAAAACAATATATATCATATTTATTCATTAAATGCATGTATATAATGATGGTTAAATGGAGATCATGTAGAATGAATTGAATCACTTTGTAGAGAAGGTGAGTCAGACGTACGCACGAACGATGATACCAATACAAAAATTATTTAATGGTACTGAAGTGGATGGAGTATATTATTTCATAATTAGCCAAAGGTTTTAATATTAATATATAGTTTTTATTTCCATAATTATAACCATCATATGGTGGTGGTGAAAAATAGATTACACCACAGCATGGAGACGACAAGATGTAAATACTCATGCACAATGTTTTTTTTTCATAGGTTGGATATAAGGTGAAATATTGTTGTTTCATATTAATAATAACATATAATTATATTAATTATACATATGTAATTACTTTATAATGAAAAAACTAATGAAGAAGAAGTAGATGAACAAAGTGGGTTGAATGAATTAGTAGAAGAGATTACATCTTCCTCGACATGCTTCCTCTAAATCTCTTCTTAGAGCACTAGAGTTGTTCTTTTTTGATAACCAGAATCTCTATAATTAAAATATGGAAGTTTAAAAGGAAAACCGGTAGGGGTTGTTGGAGCTTGAAGGCTCAAAATGAAGTGAATAGGTGAGGGAAGATGTTCTCTATTATAATTGAGTTGAAGGCCACTTTTGGAAACTCCATAATTAATAATTTCTAGTAAAATTAACCCCTGAACAAAACAACCAAAATTTACCAATTTAAAAGAATAGTTGATATATGGGTATAATTTAATAAACCAATAAGTTTTGGAAGATCTATTTGTCAATTTAACCCATATATTTTTAATTGAAACATAGTTTTTTTATTTAATCTCAATTGTGTTTATAATATTCTAAATATTTAATGGTTACAAATATTAATTGATATGGTGTCAATTGACCATTAGAAGATATTATATTAAATTTAAGACCTTATAATTATCACTTGGTAATTTTTATATTATTTATGATTTCTAAATAATTTATGAAAATATTATTTTTGTAAAATTTTAATAGTGTCAATTTTGACTCTATTCATTTACTTGACTTTTCTATAAACCCAAACACTAGATAAATTATAAAAATAATATTTAATACACTCATAAAATTTCATATTAACCTATAAAATTTTTTTAGCACATTAACTATTTTATATGTTATTTATTTTAATATTTTTTTAAAAAATTTCTCATATTTCTATTAGTGAAATATTTTCTACCTAACAATTGTGACATCATTAACGATAATTATTTAATCTTTAAAAATTATAAATAAATTTCTACGTTATAGGATATTCTATTATATTTCCATAGACTATATATAGTCAATCATACCTTCTTTTTATCCATATATTTAAATTAATATAATTATATAAAATGAGATTGTGACATTTTGTCACATACGTTAGTTTTTATTATATACTTGTCATAATCATAGGTAAGGGGCCATTATGTTATTCCATTTAGATAGATTTGTGTTAATGGTATAATTATTAATCAAATTAAATTTTTACAGTTGTGAAGGTAATTTTAAAATATTATTTTGACCATTAATTACCCGATTTACCTTCAACCATGGTAATAAAAATAATTTCCAATGTCACTATTAATAATTCTGAAAAATAAAAGTACCCTATTAAAATAATTTCGGCCTAATGATTACAATTGTGGAATCCATTTTTCAAAATTCAAAACATAAAATTTCAAATAATTAATTTAAAATTAATCCCATTGATGAAATGATAAAGCATGCTCCAAAAGTAAAAATATTGCAACAGATTGAAATGTTTTTACATCTAAATTTAATTTAAAATTAATTAAAATTACCAAAATTATACTAAGTGTTAAAAATATATTCTTTTAATACTTTGAAACCATTAAATAATATAATTTAACCATATAAATTTTTTCATGTAATAGAAGTTATTTTAAATTAAAAATTAGCGTATTTTTACTATTCATCAAAACATGAAAGTTATCAAAATAAATATCATAAATTCATCAAAAGAAAAATTTTATATTTTTATTTAAAATAAAATGTTTATGTTGTCAAATAAAAATCAGTAATTTGTCAAAATTTTAATTTTAAAGGGGTTCTCCAATCAAATGTGTAAAATTAAACTTGAAAAATAAGTTTTTATTCATAAAATATGGTTTTATTCATAAGTTATGACTAAAATATCCATAGGGTGATTATGAAAAAAAAATTATTAAGTATATGACACATATAACTCATTAATTTTATTACAAAAAGTATTTCACTCAAAAAAATATCTAATACATTTATTGTTTTCATAAATAATTGATTTCCAATGAACTCAAAATGAATTTTCATAATTTATTTATAATTATTCCGGATAACCAAATGGATAGGATATAATGGTAATTTTATAATAAGGTCATCTAATGGATCGTTTAAACATACAATTGTTTGAAAATAAACATACGGAAGAATATAGATTATTTATAGAAAAATATTTCATAAAAATATCTAGTTGTTGCATTATACCCCCATTAAACTGAATTTCTCCATCTAAATTAATCACATGGAAACAAATAGATGAGGATACCTCACCCTCATTATATCCCCAAGTTCCCAAGTAGATTATTCAAATTGGTGGTTCCTCTAGAAAACCTTATCCAAGCAAGTGATCTTGTTTCGTAGAACTTTTGTCTATGATTTAGAATAATTATTAGTTGTTCATCATAAGAAAGATCATGATCTAGTGGTATTACTTATGATATTAGTACTTGTAAAGGATAGGGTTTGTACATACTTAGGATGGATACATGGAACACAACATGACCTCGAGAGATATTCAGTGGAGGCACCAATCGATAATTGACCTTCATAATACAATTCATAATTTCAAAAGGGAATATATACATATGGCTCAGATTTCCTTCATTCAAAATCCCATTCCACTCTTCTAGGGAAGATATTTGTAAGAACACCTTATAACCCACTTCAAACTCTAAGAATTTTCTTCAGTTTTCAGCATAATGTTTTTTATGACAATGAGCTATTATTATGTGTTTTTGAATAGATCTGTCCTTTTATGCCATTTTATCAACAAGATCAAGCCCTAATAGCTTTCTTTCCTCAGCTTCATACCATCAAGTTAGAGTTCTGTCTTTTTTTATATGGAGGGATTCATAAGGAGACATCATAATACTGTATTGAAAACTATTATTATATGAAATTACACCAATGGTAGGTGTTGATCCCAACCTCATATGAAATACAGAGAGAAAGATCTCAAGATGTCTTCTAGAGTTTCAATTTTCCTCTTAGACTGAATATCTATATAATGATGATAAGCAGTGCTAAAACCTAACACTGTTTCTAGATCATGCGAAAGTCCTCACCAGAACATTGAGGTAAACCTCAGATCCTGATAAGATATAATGGAAAGTGGTACTCCATGCAATGTTACCAATTCATTTACATATATCATGGCATGCTGATCAACAAAGAAATCCTCTCTAATAGTAATGAAGTGTTCTGACTTCGTAAGGTGATCAATTATAACCTAGAGAGAATTATGGACATTGGATGTTTTGGGATGTCCGATGACAAAGTACATAGTGATGCTATCCCATTTATGTTTCGATATGGATAATGGTTATAACATCCCCTTAGAATTTTTTCTCTCATCCTTAACATACTAGAAAACCACGCATCGAGAGACATATTAGGTGACATCTCTTTTCATTCCATCCCACCATAAGTAATATTTAATGCCCATATATATCTTTGTGCATCTAGACTAAATATATAATGAAGAATTATGATTTTCATCAAATAGCTCCTTTAATTCTGTTATGGGAGGAATCCAATCCCAATTCTTGAACCTTATTATTTCGTTATAATCATGGTTGAATTCCGGAACATTTTTCACATAATTTTGTAGCTCTACATATTTCTTCTGTACCTCCTTAATAATCACTTGTATTGATGGTAGAACATTCATTTGAGAAATATAATATTTCCCCTATTCCATTAGAATTTCAAGATGTATCCTTTGAAAAGCCATAAATATTGGATATTTTGTGAATCTCATCATGGATAGGCTAGCATGGCCTTATCGATTTAATGTATCTACATCCTTGTTAGAATTTATAGGGTGGTAATGTATCGAGCAGTCATAATATTTAATAAACTTCTACCATCTTCTTTGGAAAATATTCAGTACCTTTTGGGAAAATATACTTAACAAATTTATGATCAGTATAAATATCACACCTTTTACCATAAAGATAATACCTCCATATAAATAATTCAATGTTTATCATAGCTAACTCCAAATCATGAGTTGGGTATTTTTTCTCATGGATTTTCAACTAACGTGAGGCATAAGCTATCACCATATCATTTTGAATGAGAACACATCTCATCCACTTCATGGATGCATCACTATATATCACAACCCTTTCTCCACTATAGGGAAGTGTGAGCACAGGTTCACTGACTATCCTTCATTTTATATATACAAAATTCCCTTCACATTCCTCTTTCCAAATGAACGTAACTCTTTTCCAAGTCAACATGGTGATTGGATTAGATAATCATGAAAAATAATTCAAAAAACGTCAACAATATCCATCCAAACCAAGAATACTTTGGATCTCAGTTACCATTATTTGTCTTGATGATTTTTCAATAACTTCTTTTATTTCTAGATCAAATGATATCCCCTCTCTTTATATTATGTGAAAAAATGAAACTTCATGAAGCCAAAATTAAAACATGGTAAATTTTGAATAAACCTTATCCTTTTTCATGGTCTTTAGTATAATTATCAAGTGATCTCAATTTTATTCCATACTCTTTGAAAAAACAAGAATATCGTCTATAAATACGACCACAAACTGATCAATATAGTCTCTAATGACTGTATTCATTAGATCCATAAATATAGCGGGGACATTAGTAATAAAAAAAGACATCACTATAAATTCATAAAATATATACCTTGTACGAAATGCCATCTTCGGTATATTGTCCTTTTTGACCCCTAAAAGACGATATCTTAAAAAATTGTCAATCTTAAAAAATTATTGAGCTCCGCATAGTTGGTCAAATTAGTCATCCATGTGGGGAAAATGGTTTTTTTTATAGTTATATTTAAAGTTCTTGATAATCAATGCAGAGCCTCATTGATCCATCTTTCTTCTTAACAAACAAAACATGTGATCCACTAGGTGACACACTAAGTAGTATAAATCACTTATTAATATTCTATTGAAGTTTCTTCTTCAATTACTGTAACTCAATTAGGGACACTCTATAATGTGTATTTGAAATAGTCATAACACCCATTATGATATCAATTGAAAACTCAATTTCATAATTTTGGGGAGGACCTGGAAATTCATCTAGAAAGACATTATAAAATTCTAGTACAATGGGTTTATTCTTAATCGTGATTTTCTCCCCAACCATTAGAGATAAATAACCTTCATTTATAAGAATCAAGACCCATAAGATGGGTGAAATATTGACTGGAAGGTTATATTTGTCATTGCATCGATAGATGATCATAGATTGATCTGGAATATGAAATGTGACTTCCATTCATTGGATATTGATATGTGATCCATATAGAGAAAGAGAATCTATGCCCGGAATCACATCAAATTCCACTATAGGAGGGATCACAAGATTTGCAGGAATAAAATTCCCGCAAACTTAAACCAGAGATGAATTATAAACTTTTGATGGGACAATTGTGACATTAGGTTTTGTCACAGCTTACTGAACATCTATATTTTCAAGAAATATGAAATAACCCTTAGTAAATTCTTCATAAATAAATGTGTGGGTGGATATATAATAAAAAAATGGTTACTTTAGAGTAGATGCTATGTGTACATTTCCCCACTTCATTACCATACTCCATGTCGCCAATAGTGATTACATACGACTTTCGTTTGTCTTTGTCCTTATGTTTTTGTTGGTGTCAATCATTATTAATAAACCTTTAATTAGGGAATTGATTTGCAAAACGCCCCATTTCCTATCACTTGTAGCAATGTTGTGTGGGAGGTGCATTCAGTGTAACCTTTTTTTTCACATTATTTGACATCTTTTTCCTATCACTTAGGCATTCAACTACCAAATGAGCTTCAATTCCCCAAATTCAACATTTACTAGTCCCTTTAATACAATTCCCTCAATGATTCATTCCACGCATTGAGAATAAGGGAAAACTAAACTTATTTTTTAGTGTTGTCTTTATATTCTCCATTGAATTCCATTTTTCTCATCATATCAAACCCATGCGACTGATGGGTTACTCAAATCTTCATGTCAACCTTGAGAGTACATAAATTAATTTCCTCATATCTATTTAAGTCCCGCATGGATTATTCACTTTGAAGACTTGGTTTTAAGCTACTAAAGAATCAATCAATTTTATACTTAGGTTGGATAATAATTTCAGAAGCATACCTTGCAGTTCTTGTAAAATTTTCTTCATAGGTACCAACAAATTGATCATCCATTTTTTAAGTTCAAGGATCTCCTTCACCATAGTTGGTCGAAGAATAAGAGGATTGTACTTATTGAAAAATAAGTTCTTGAACTCGTCCCATTCCACAAACTCAAGTTAATCTCTTTTCATAGTATTTTTTAAAATATTCCACCATTGATCAACTTCACCTTTTAAATGATATAATTCTAAGATGCATTTATAATGTTCAATACATTTTAGAAATGAAAATATATATTTAGTGGAACTGATCTATTGTTCAGCCACAAATATATTTTGAGACCTACTAAATGAAGGTGAACTATGCCTCATGAAGCATTCAATAGAATTTTCTCCAACCTTTTCTAGTTTCAATGTTAGAAAAAATTCATATCTTTATAAAGTTATGCGAATAAGACTAATCTTTTTTTCATTACAGGTTTTATAAAATTTGGTTAATCTGGGGAGATAATCATTTCATTTCCCATCGCATTCAGCATTAACACAGTTTCTTTGAGTTCCAGCCATTGACTAAGACCAAGAAGCATAGTGTGAGAAACACCAATCACAATGGGTAAAACAAATAAATCAAGAATTAATTTTTTATTTTGGAAAATTTAGGTTTAATCCACGTTTATTCATGAACATATTTAAAACAGTAGGATATAATAGTAACCTATAATTAGACATATCCTTAGGGTTCTTACTAATATTCTATCTTCCTAGTTTCCAATGTTTAACTATAATTTTTCTCTAATACCAAATATAATGGACCATAAAATACATGTATATATTACTTCAACATTGAAGAATATTTTTATATAACATAACAATGACCAAGAAATTACCGTATTGGTTTAGTGTCTTTAGAAATTCGGAAATATAAACAACCGGTTCATAAATCATCTACATTGTTTCATGATTATTTCTTAAAAATAGAATTATTTTTGAAATTACATACTTAATACCATTTTTCATGACCTGGGGAAGAGAAAAATATGAAGGGTGACCTCAAATTATTAGAAAGGGTAAACAAGGGAAATATCAATCTTATCAAAATCATAAGAATGTAACATTTGAAAATATTATCATTCATATAAAATATTAGAATATCATTTCATGGGATTAATCATAAAATTGAAATCTAATAAAAATAGTCATAACATAAGAAATTAAATTTCCTAGAATACAAACATATACATATAAAATCATTTCATATAAGTCAAATATCTTTTCTATTACCATCATAGCAGAAAAAGTCCATTACTGAACTGAGTTCACTCCTCATTCCAACCAAATATTACTGAATCAGATTTTCATGTCATTCTAGTAATGTATATATCATGAGATATTAATCCTTACACAATTCATTTTAGGGAGATATAGGTTCCACCCTTCTCATAAATAAAACATTGTTACATGTGACACAAAAACAAAAAGCATTTAGCATAGCGTAACCCATGAAATAAAATGGGTTTCTTAAACATCATTCTATCATAATCCATTTATAATGAATGGATTTCAAAAAATTTATTCTTTTATAAAAAATTAAAATAAATGTAACAATAGGTATGTGAACATAACCCTATATCATCTTAGATAGAAAATAATTTTGATAAAACACTTGAACTTAATTCGTGAGGAAAATATCAATTTCTTTTTCAAAAACATATTATTTTCTCAAAATGCCAAGTAATTTTAAAAGAAAATATATTATCGGAAAATAATCATGAAACCGTGTATAGGAAGCTTCATGGAAATATGTTTTCATGAAACCATAAAATTCCATTCATGTTGTATATGTTAAAAAAAGTCTCCCCGTACTATTGCCGGAAAAGTCAAAGAGTACCCAAATCAAATAACGACAAAAGATTCAATTCATACGATTTAATAAAAATTCAGAAAAGTGTAAAATTAACATTAACAATTTATATTAATGGATATAATAATACATAATGACGAAACATGGATGTGAATGATAAATATACCCTAGTAAATACTTACTCATAAACAATCTCACATAAAAATGAGATTGTAAAATTAACCCATACCTTAGGTCTAATGTCCTTCGTATGTATATAAAACACCTATATAATGATTTCAATAATGTTATTGACTTATTATAGAATCATAATATTTTTTATGATATCATATATTATTATATTATCATCTGTTTTTTGTAACATTTCATTGTCACTTGTTATTCAGATATTAACTACATTATGTTCTTATTCAAGATTTGTGAATTAAGTTAATGTCCCAATAATTAAAATATAGGTAAATCACTTATAGAATTATATTAGTATAATATATATCATATTTATTCATTCAATTCATTTATATAGTCATTTTTTAATAAAGATCATGTTGAATGAATTACATCGCCCCGTGGAGATGGTATGCCAAATGTATGCTCAAGCGATGTTATCATTCCAAAAATTGTCGAATTGTATTGATGTGGATGGTGTAAAATATTACAGGATTAGTAAAATGTTATAATAATCATATATAGTTATTATTTATATCATTATTCCCATCGATGTAAGGTGGTGGTGAAAAATATATTACACCATAGCATGGAGATGGTAAGTTGTACGTACACACATGTAGTGATTTCATTTTTCATAGGATGTATTGGAGATGAATTATGTTTGTTTAATGTTTACAATAACATATCAGTATATGGGTGATGCTTATTTTATTACATTATAATTAAATAACTAATTAAAAGGATGCATAAGAAGAATGAAAATTGAAATAATCGGTAGATGAGATTACATATTTCTTGACATGCTTCCTCTAAATAACTTCTTCGAACAGTAGAGTTAGTCATTGAAGATGAACAGAACCACTAGAATGAAAATATTGAAGTTTATATAGAAAACATCTAATGGATGGCATATCTTGAAGGCTCAAAATGAAGTGAAAAGATGAGTGATGAGGTTACCTCTTATAATTGATCTGAGAGGCACTTTGGGAAACTCCATATATAATAATTTATAATAAAATCAAACCCTACCCAAAAAACTAAAAAAATTTCCAATTTTGAAAATGAGATTAGATAGGGTTGTAGTCTCACAATCCAATTAATTTTTGTCAAGTTATTTTTTCAGTTTAACTCATATCTTTTTAATTGACACGTTGTTATTTAATTTCATTTTAATTCATGTAATAATATTAAAAATATTTAATGATTAGAAACATTTACTTATATTTTGAGTTAATTGACCATAAATGTATAATTTATAATATTTTAGACATTATAATTATCACTTTTTAATATTTAAATATGTTTATGATTTTTATGTAATTTAATAAAACGTTATTTTTATAAAATATTAATAGAGTCAATTTTTTCACTATTCATTTATTTGAAATTAAATAAAATCTACACAGAAGATAAAATAAAAAAAATTAATAAAATTATAACATCTCATGTATATCAATAAAATGTGTGTATAACATTAATTAGTTCATATGATATTTCTTCTAATATTATTATAACCTTATTTTGATATTTATATTAACAAAATAATTTCTACATCACTATTGTGTCATCATTAATGGTAATTATTTAATATATTAAAATTACAAAAAAAATTATATGATGCAAGTAATTATATTATAATTATATAGACTATTTATAGTCTACATTATATACTATTTATTCATA
This sequence comes from Viscum album, assembly GCA_963277665.1. Lineage (NCBI taxonomy): Eukaryota > Viridiplantae > Streptophyta > Magnoliopsida > Santalales > Viscaceae > Viscum > Viscum album. The sequence goes on along the minus strand of OY728164.1, from coordinate 910,915,892 downwards.
TATTAAAATTAATATACTTATATAAAATGAGAGTGTTACATTTTGTCACATTCCTTAGTTTTTAATGTATTCATGTCATATTCATAGGTATGTGACCATGAAGTTATTAAATTTTTAAAAATAAATTAAAATTGATTCTTTTATTCATCCAATAATATTTTTCTAGGTGCTAAAGTAATTTTATAATATTATTTTTACATTTATTTACCCAATATACATTTAACCACGATAATAAAAATAATTACCAAAGTTACTATTAATATTTTCCAAAAATAAAAGTATCCAATTAAAATAATTTGGATCTATAGATTCCAAATATCAAATCCATTTTATAAAATTAAAAACATAGAAGATGCAGAAATTAATTAAAAATTAATCTCATTGTTGAAATGAGAAAACAGGTTCTTAAAGACAAAATATTGGAAAATATTGAAATGTTTTTACATCAGAACTAACTAAAAAAATAATTTCAATTACCTAAAATACATTAAAAGGTAAATGTATATTCTATTTATTCTTTTAAACCATTCAATTACATAATTTATCCATATAAATTATTTCAATGAAAAAAGTTATTTTCAGTTGAAATATAACGTATTTTTACTATTAATCACAACATGAATGTTATTAGAAAAATATCATAAATTCCTCCAATGTATATTTTTATATATTTCTTCAAAATAAAATGATTATTTTTTTATAAAAAAATTACTAATGTGCCTAAATATTAATTTAATTGGTTTTCACCATTTAATGGTGTAAAATAAAACATAAAAAAATATCTTTTTATACATAAAATAGGGTTTTCATCGTACCCTATGACTAAAATATCCATTGGATGAATATCAAAAATATTTTATTAGGTTTATAACACATTTTGATATCACATTAATTTATTTACCAAAAGCAATTCAATGAAAAATAAAAATATCTAATAGATTTATAAATTTCATAAATAATTGATAGCCAATGAATTCACAATGCATTTTCGTAAGATAGTTATAAATATTCCCACTAACCTAATAGCTAATATATAATAGTAATTTTATAATAAGGGTTTCTTGCAGTTCATTTAAACCCACGATTGTGTGGAAAACATGGTACTAAATAATAAAAATTATTTAAAGAAAATATTTAATAAAAACATTCAGGTGTTACACCCCACATTTCAAAAATTGTATGGTTTTGGGTATAGTGGCATAATGTTATGGATTCTATATTGACTTTGATATTCAGAATATGGGTTCTTTAAATAATGTTTCGAATAGTTTTAATTTCGAGTGATGGAATAGGGTAGAAATATTTGTGTTGATTTCAATAACACAAGGGGTGTTGAGTTTCACTTTAATGTTGTCAAGAAACTTGGGTATTTGAGGTCTTTCAAGAATGAGATGCCTCTATTTAATTAGTCTAAGACCTTTATATATTTACAACCCATACATGGTTAATAATATGGGTCCCCTCTAATTTCAAAGTACCATTTTATATTTATGAAGATTTGAACACTAGTAAAGTGAGGTATAGAATGGAAGAAAGACTATTAATATAGGTTTCTAGTGACCTGGTGGTAGTTTCATTAATGTTTGTAAATTGTATTCAATATATAATTTGGTTTCGGGTCACATGGTGTGAGGTATCAAAAGAATAAATAATAGAATATTGCATTCATTTTATCTAGAATGTGTACAATATATGGTGGCCTAACATCATGTATGTTGAATATTATTTAATATTCTGGTAATATGTATTTTAAATCACAGTCTTGGAATATGTGATGACCAAAAAATTATGGCAAGTGGATATAGGTCCACCATTAGTAATGGTAGAATCTTATATCACATGTAGATGGTATAACATCACATTTCATTAAGGGGACATTTCCTATAGGGCCAAGTCATCCACTAAGAAAAATATCAAGTGCATCGAGTTATTCCCTAGGAAATAAAAGTGGGCTCGTATTTGAGAAGTTAGTCCATATTACAAATACACTATAGGAAATAAACAATAGAAACAAATCATGCATATTTATTTCCTGGAGAAGTGTATCAACTAATTTAATTTTTAGGCCTCAACTCATACATCAAGGATATTAATGTGGTTTGTGGAAAATGTAATATTATAGAAGGATTTTGTCACCTGAAAATTTATTTTACCACCCAGTGATAAAATTATCATGGTGATGAAATATGAAGAATCATTAGTCTAAATTTTTTCGGGATGAGTGGGTCCATCAATCATGGATTGAAATTTCAAAGGGATACCAAATAGGCACTATGATATTTATTAATTTTTTATTTAAAAAATATTTTTTAAAAAATAAAGAGAGGAAGAGTTTAGTGAGTAGAGAGTTGAATTTTTCTTATACCTCCGTTTGTGATTTTTGGATGGACTTGTTTTTTTCCACTTTCAATAGCAGTATATGGTCATGCGATGTGAATTTTCAAGGGATAATTTTTAAGGACATAAAACATTGAACAAAGTGAACGCAGTTTATGATCAGAATGTAAATGGAAATAAAATAGGGGGATTTTAACAAAACATCCATTTAGGATTATAAATGTCAAAATAAATCCAACAGACCCCGCGAAGGTCATAATAATGTTTTAAATCTTGGATCGAGGTTTAAAGATCAAGAATAACTGTTTGAGATATTAATGTTTAGGTTTATTGTGAATAAAACTATGGTTAAAATCTCCAAAATAATGAATATATTGATCAAAATGACCAGGATCTAATTTTATAATGTAAAAAAACATCTTGTTAACAGGCATATAACTCATTTTTAGGGGAAAGGGGAAGACATTCATAGTCAGAAAAATATCCCTTCAGAGAGGGTATTATTTCTAATGGTCCTTGAGTGGTCTTAAGCAAATCAATACACTCACAGTAAAATGTTTTATTTTTAGATTGAGGTTATAAAAATATGAGGGAATAACCCTAATCTATGGTTGACTAGGGTAAAGATTTTATTTTCCTTTGATAATGTGTGAGTATTGGAGACAATTGTCATAGTTTATCATCATGATGTGAAGACAAACCTATAGTCTGTTTTTACATTATGTGACAAGGAAATATTCCATGTATATTATTATGATATGATATATATAAACCAAATTGAAAGATTGTAGGATGTACTTATGGAATGTTTTCACTATTTTGGGGAATTTTCACAGTCTAAGGATCAATAGAGGTTGACATCATTCAATATGGATCATGAAGATAGAATGGTTTTGATAATAGTAAACATATTACTTGTCCCAAGATAATATTCCTGGGAAACACTATGTATCTAGATATGTTAGGAATCAAACCACACATAGTTATTATGAATATGTTCTCCCATTATAGATCTAGCTCATTTAAAGGGGAGGATAATTTTCTCATCTTCCTTAGGGAACATTGACATCATTGATAGTTAAATGTTCCTCTATATAAATATATATATCTAGATTATATTTTGGGAAAGGTAATTTTCATATCTCATTTTGTAATGAATGAAAAACGTTCATCTCTATCATAGTTTTATGAATTTGAAACCCCCCAATCAATTTTTGTTCTTCTGTGATAGCCCATATGTCATTTATTTTAACATGTTGTGACTAGGGTGTCATTATATAGTTTAATTTAATAATACAAGGACACTTATCTGATATGAATGACAAACATAGGGAAAATTTAACACCCCAGGCTTCCACGGTACGCTTCTCTTTGGATAATACAGTATCATGTGTTGTACGCAACTTCGAGGTTCTAACACACACCACAACCAATCAAACTAGCCGTTATGAATAGTAATACCCACTTTTTGAAATTTTATAAATTTTATAATTCAAAATGGACTTCATTTTTGGATTCGGAATATCTAAATTAGCTTAGGGTGAATTTTTGATACTTTTCTGATAACTTTCATATTTTGATGAATAGTGAAAATTTCTAAATTTTAATTAAAAATAACTTATTTAATCGAAATAACTAATAGTGATAAATTATGAATTTTAGTGGTTTTAAAGTATAATTTGATTATATTTTTACTCCTTAATCCAATGTTGGTCGTTGGAAATAATTTCACATTTAAACTGGACATAAGAAAGTGTCAATCTTTTGAAAGTTATTATTTCTTAAAAACACGATTTTTGTTTTGACAATGGGAATTAATTTTAAATTAATTTCTACCACTTTTGAGTTTTTTATTTATAAAAATAGATTCCATATATATAATCAGGAGTTCAAAATTGTGTAAATAGATAAATTTTATTTTTAGACATTTTGAATAATTATTTCGGTAAGTATTTTATTTACCATGGTAAAAGGGTAAATCATGTAAATACGGGTAAACAAATAATATTATAATATTATTATATTACCCTAAAATGTGTCCAACCCCTATTGTTTGATAAATTTCCGACCATGGTCATCTTTGGGTCGATTTTGGGACCCCATGGAGCCACTTTCCAGTGATAATGACACTTTATATTAATTAAGTCAAAATAATACAAAAATGACATAAGAATATATCTTTTAGAAAAACAATATTTACATAGGGTTTTATATGTTATATTTTCGACTATAAATATTAATTAGAAATATAAAAATATTTTATACATAATGATATTTTATTTATAATTTTTGGACATTGAATAATTAAATTTATTTATGACACAATAATGATATACTATTTTCTTTATTAATGAAAGAATCAAATAATTGGGATTATAAATGTTAAAATAAATATAATATGAAATTTTTGATGACATAAAATTTTTTTATTGTTTAATCTTACATGTTATTATTACTTAAATGAATTTTTTTAGAATTAATAATGTTTTTAAGAATTTAACAAAAATAATTTATTAAATAGGGTCAAAATTCACATAAAAGAGTTTTTAGAAAAAATGTTATATTATTAATTGATATTATATTCCAAAAAATATATCCATCAGTCAAAGGACTTATATAATGATAGATGTCTCATTAATAGACCACCTGAGGTTCCCTTTGAATTATAGTGGGCGTTAGATCATTGAGAGGACCTTTCCCTAGTACGAGAGGACCGGGAAGGACGCACCTTTGGTGTACCAGTTATCATGCCCATGATAAACGCTGGGTAGCCAAGTGCGGAGCAGATAACTACTGAAAGCATCTAAGTAGTAAGCCCACTCCAAGATGAGTGCTCTCCTATTCCTACATCCCCAGACCCTCCGGTATAACAGCCGATACAGCAACGGGTTCTCTGCCTCTGCGGGGATGGAGCGACAGAAGTTTTGAGAATTCAAGAGAAGGTCACGGCGAGACGAGCCGTTTTTCATTATGATAGGTGTCAAGTGTAAGTGCAGTGACACATGTAGCTGAGGCATCCTAACAGACCGGCAGACTTGAACATTGTTCATGACCCGATCAATTCGATCAGGCAGTTGCCATCATCTATTTTTTTATAGTTCAATCCTTTGACAACATGAAAAAGACAAAAGCCCTTCTTAGCTTACCTTGGATAGAGAGGGAGGGGGCAGGGAAGCAGTGTCCCCTCCCCAGTTAGTATGTTTATTAACTATATAATATAAAAATACAAAGAGACATGCTAAATGTCAAACTATTTAACTAAGAGTTAAATAAAAAATAAAAAGTTAATATAGTGACTCAAACCTATCTAAAACCTATTGGTTGAGTGGTTTTCAACCAATCCCGATCTTAACCTTTAAATAATTTACTTTGGAGCCATTAAAACCTAATATGAATTTATTAAAAATTAATATTTCTAGATTTTCCAAAGGTCCCCCCACCCCTCTTATAAAAGGGAACTCTCCCTTATCTCTAATTCACACCTTCAAAGCCTTTAGGCTCGGCCAAAACCTGCCCAAATATTCTCCCAACTCCCCTCACTTCAACCTAGATGCCTTAGTTGGATCAAAAATACAACCTATGGAGCCCTTTTGATCAAATCAAAATGAAGAACCCGAAGAAGAGGTAATGTTTTCACCACCCTCTTTCAAGTTCATTTCTTCTTACACTTCTTCTTTCTATTTTATTTCAATTATAAAATAATAACTCTAGTATCTTATATATACTATGATGTTATTATAAATATGTTACAACCATATTCATTATTCTATTCATATTTTGAATGACATGTCACCATACGTGCGTAAGTACGACTTACCATCTCCACGTCGTGGTGTAATTGTTATTCAATACGTTATTATTTGGATGGGTATAATAATGATCTGTAATTCATGTAAATAATAAAAATAATATTATAATGATTTTTCATATATGATATAACATCCAATTATATATTATTTTATTATCAAAAAAATGATATAATCTCTCATGCGTACGTACGGATTACCGTTTCCACGAACGTGATGAGATTCATTCCCCATCGTATCCATTCAAGACAAATTTTCATTTTGTGATTAAAAATAATGTTTCTTGACCTGATATCATTCTGGATATGAATATGATACAACCTATCCATAATAAATAAGGATTATGTTACAAAAAATATGAACTAAAATGAGTAAGTTAACATCCGAAACAAAGATAATACTAAGATATTATTAACAAAGCAATGTTAAAAGATCATATATGATATCATATTAATGTATATGATTAATCTATAATTCAATAAAAATTATTTCACCATTATACATGAGGTTAAACTACCCTCGACCAAGTAAAAGTACAAGGTAAGTGTTTATTTCACAATATCTTCATTATCTGAGGTTGTTTATACGTAATTATCTACGAGGACCTCTTTATCATCCATATCCATGTTTCTTAAAAATATATTTCAAATCATTCTTACTATTTTACAGACTATGGGTTAATGTGATTTATACCCTTGTTTGACTTTTTATAAGATCTTTATAAAGGAATCATTCTGTCATTTTCCAAACAAGGTCCTTTTTAACATTTTCGACAAAATTAAGGTAAGAATGTTTTTTAACTTATACGGCAGGTGTGGCTATTTTCAACCATTATAAAATCTTCAAAGCTTCCCTTACAAGATTATAATAATATTTTCAACGTAAATTTTTTCTTTTATAATTATGTCACTTTTAAATGATTTCAAGAAAAGATATATTTCTCTCAAATAGTTTTAATTTCATCTATGTCAACTTCCTTTGATGGATTTTAAGCTTATTTGAAGTTGATTTATTATGATAAAAAACTTCCATATTGTATTTAAGGTTTTGTGATATGTTTGACCGTGGATGTGTTATATTTATACCATTCATGGTTTATGGAGAAATTATTAACATTTTATATGCAATTTTTAATATGAATGTTTATGTTATGTTTAAACCTGTTCATATGAGGAATGCATTGGACTTAGTAAGTGACGGGTGGAGCCCGCTATAGCTCCTCGATGCATCGGTAGGTCTCATGAGACAAACTATTGTCTTGGAACAAGGCCTTGAAAAAATCTTATTTGTTGTCTTAACACATGGCCTTGACTATGTGGTTATGATAGTCTGACATTATGTATTCCATCATTATGAAAGTGGTTATTGATATTTCGTGTGATTATTAGATTAGTATAATATCCATGTGAATAATTAAATGGAATTATTTCATTTTATTTCTTCCATATTATGCTGAAGTCAAGTTTAAAAGGATTTTGTTTTAGTTATATATTTCCTTAATTATTTATGCTTATTTATTAAAGTTTCCACTATATTGTTATCCTTACTGGGCATCTGAGCTCACCCCTTTCTATATTTTATATTTCCCAGGATGCGAAGAAGTATTTTATGAATGACCTATAGGGATAGTATGAAGGGATATGAGTGTGGTCTATGGAGACAAGATGTTGTTGAATTTTTTCATTTTATGATGTAATGTGAACTTTATGAATGTATCTAGTGATTCCAAGGCTAATAAACTAATCAGCCTTTCGAGACTTGATCTTTTGTGATCATGCCAATGTTATGTAATAATGCACCGAATCTGGGTAATTGGGGTCAGGGAGTTACAGTTGGTATCAGAGATAGTTTAGTACAAACCTTGGAAGATAGATTTAGATAAACTCTGATTAGAGCACATAGACCTAATATGGACTTTGAGGATTAGTATAGAAGAACATCCTAGAATTTTGTTATTGTAGAGATTTTGTGAGTTTTCCGAGCAATACATCCCTGTCTGGATACGAGAAGGTATATGCGGATCTTGCATAGATGTACCTAGGGGTAAAACCCAAAAACACCGCTTTGAGCTAGACTCAAACGAGAACAGGTGCATGGAAACATGCCTTGCTGCACTCTTGGTTATGACACTCCTGGAGGATATGATTAGGATAATTCTCATTTTCTTTAAAAAACATTATGAAAGGTTTATGAGTATATACTTCCTCAAAGAAAACATTTTTATGATTATGGATTATATCTATAAACTTTTCAATTTATGTTATGTGTTTTACATGTTTGGATTTATGCATTGCGATTCATAAACTTTTCTAGTTTATGCCATTGTTTAGAAATGGCACATAGTGGAAGGAATGGAAACTGTATCAATGAATTCACTCCAGGTAGGGATTGACCTCCTACTCAAGATAATTATAGTGGAGCGGGTGATGAAAATGGTGCTGATCAGCTAATCACCATACAGGGAAAACTCAATCAGGTTATGAATAATAACTTTACCCTTATGGATTACCCAGATCCACAAGGTGGAGGATCAATGTTAGATTGCTTCATGAGACAACAACCACCAACATTAAATGGGTGTACAAATCCATTAGTAGCTGAGAAATGGATAAATTCCTTCGAGAAAATATTCCATGCCTTGGGGAGTAGTGAAAGGGAAAAAGCTATCATGGTAGTTTACAACCTCACTGGAGATGCTGACCAATGATGGTCAATGATTCGAAACACAAAAGAGGATAATGAAGTATCAAATATGTAATAGAGGGAGTTCAAAGAGCTTTTCATAGAAAAATACTTTCCTCGTGACCATCAAGAAGATATAGAAAGGCAATTTATGAGACTGAGACAAAAGGAGGATTAGGATGTCGCAAAGTATGAGGATAACTTTACAAGGTTAGAGAAGCATGAATCAGATTATATACGTAACTCAAGGAGTAATATTGATCGTTTAATTGATGGGTTAAAACTATTTCTTCATTGAGCATTAGTCTCACAATCCTTCTCGTCATACGAAGACATTGTCTCATGTGCTATCAAGACAGAAAAAAAATTATCTAAGTATTATGAATATAATGAAAAGAAAGAGAAGAAGAGATCTTCTGATCACTCTAGGAATGGAAATAAGGGAAAGAAGGGAAAGGTTGAATACCCATCCTATAGTAAATGTGGGAAGAAACACCCTGGTACTTTCTTGAAGGGAATGGGAGTCTGTTACAAGTGTGGTGAAAAAGGCCACCAAGCCCGTGATTGCAAGGGGAAGAAAGAAGCTACTGATGTTTAATGATACAATTGCAGGGAGATGGGTCATTATAGAAATGAATTTCCTAAGCATCAGTTGAACTTACCTCAGAAAAGTCCAAGGGATCAAGGCTAAGGATATGCTATCACTACTACTGAGGTTGAATCTCCGAAAGACGTGGTGGTGGGTAATTTAATGGTTTCCTCATGTTTAGACAATGATTTATTTGATTCTGGATCATTTCATTGTTTCATATCTTCCCAGTTTTCTAAGAAAATTAGATATTTACAATTTGATTTAACAAGGGAGTTGTCAATAAAAAACTCCTAAGGGAAGTATCATTTCAACAATGTTTTGTGAATCAGTCCCCATTTGAGCACATAAATGTTCATTATCTACTGATCTCATCATCATACCCATGATTTAATTTGATATAATTCTCGGTATGGATCGGATTTCAGACCATGATGTGAAGATTTATTTTATGAAGAAGGAGGTTATGATTTTTGATGATGACGATTAAGAACACCTTATCTTTAGAGTAGAATCGTCACCACCTAATTTTATCTAGATCCACCCCTAGTAGCTCAACGAAATTCAATTATTAGGGAGGGAGATAATAAAATAACTGTGGGTGAGGAAAGGAATGTTCAAATAGAGGATGTACCTATTGTGAATGACTCTTTAGATGTGTTTCCAAAAGATTTACCTAGACATCCTCCAGAATGAGAAATTGAGTTTTCCATTGATTTAATTCCCGGTTCAAGGCCTATATCGAAGACCCCTTATAGAATGGCCACTGTGGAATTAGTTTAACTAAAGAAACAACTATAGGAATTGAGTAAAAAGGGATTTATTCACCCCAATTTTTCTCTATGCGGAGCCCCTATCCTTTTTGTTAAGAAAAAAAGATGAATCTATGAGGTTATGTATCGACTATAGGGAAATCAATGCTATAACAATAAAGAACAAGTATCCCCTACCTCACATTGATGATTTATTTGACCAATTGAATGGAGCTCAATACTTTTCCAAGATTGACCTTATATTTAGATACCATCAGTTGTGTGTGAAGAAGTAAGACATTCTGAAGACAACATTTAGAACCAGGTACAAGCATTACGAGTTTACAGTAATTCTTTTTGGATTGACTAATGAACCCACTATATTCATGGATCTAATGAACAGAGATTCAAAGAATATATCGATTATTATTTAGTGGTATTTATTGATGATATCTTAATATACTCCAAAAGCTAAGAAGATCACGAAAATCACTTGCGCATTATCCTGAAGACTCTTAGAAGACATGAATTATAAGGGAATTTTAGCAAGTTTGAATTCTGGCTTCAAGAGATTTATTTTAATGGACATATTGTCTATAAAGATGGAATTTACATTGATCCTTCTATGACCAAGGAAGTCCAAGAATGACCAGCACCGACGAGTATAACTGAGGAATGCATTTTTATTAGTTTAGCAGGTTATTATCGGTGTTTTGTCCAGAATTATGCCCAATTGGCTAACCCATTAATGAAGCTCACACATAAAGGGGTTAAATTTATTTGGATAAAAGAGTTTGAAAAATGTTTTGAAGAAATTAGGAGAAGATTAGTCAATGATCCTATATTGACTCTACCATTGGAAAATGATGGGTTTGTTATTTATAGTGATGCTTCAAAGAAAAGAGTTGGTTGTGTCCTTATGGATAATGATAGGGTTATTGCCTATGCGTCACGACAACTGAAAATTAATGATCAAAACTATCCTAATCATGCTCTTTAGTTAGATGCTATAATCTTCGCTTTGAATATATGGAGACTTTATCTCTATGGAGAAAAAGGTGAGATATATACCGATCATAAGAGTTTGAAGTATATTTTCTCACAGAAAGAACTCGACATGATGCATAGGCGATGGCTTGAACTACTCAAGGATTATGATTGCACGATACACTACATCCTGGGGAAGGAAAATATGTTGGTAGATTCTTTGAGAAGAAAGGATCATAGAGTTTTGAACACAATGAGAATTGAAAGGGATCCAATTTTCTTAGATATAGTAAAGTTGGATATGGGAATAACCAGGGAAGGTGAAACATCGATACTTTTTCAAATGGTTTCCAAACCATCTTTATTTGAAAGGATTAAGGGTTCTCAGACGATGATGAAGAATTTAAAAAGAAGATTAATGTTGTGAATGATGGGAGATTGAGTGATTTTTTGTGTGAAAAAGGAATTTTGAAATTTGGGAAGAGACTTAGTGTTCCCGATATACCTGATATAAAAAGGAAATTGGTGGATGATTCTCATTGATCCAATTTCCCTATACACCATGGGAGCACCGGAATGTATAGAGATTTGAAGGAACATTTTTTGTAGGATAAAATGAAGAGGAAGATTTCATATTTTTTGTCAAGATGTATGGTTTGTCAACAAGTGAATGATGGAGGGAAACTGCCTGGAGGAGTCCTGCAACCTACTCCCATACCTGAGTAGAAATGAGATAATATTACGATGGACTCTATCATGGGCTACCAAAGACTCCGAGAAGGAACGATACAATATTGGTCATTGTTGATCGTCTTACCAAGTCAGCACATTTTCTTTCTATAAGAGAAGATGTACCACTTGAACTTCTAGCAAGACTATATATTAATGAAGTTGTGAGACTTCATGGAGTACCCCTATCGATTGTTTCTGATCTTGATCCCCGTTTTACTTCATGATTCTGGAAAAGTCTTCAGAAATACCATGATACTAAACTTAGTTTGGGAACTTCCTACCACCCCCAAACTAATGGACAATCATAAAGGACTATTCAAAGCTTAGAAGACATGTTTAGATCTTACTCACTTGACTTTCAGGGTATGTGGGTTCAATAATTACCTCTGGTGGAATTTTCCTATAAATATAGCTTCTATTAAAGTATTTGGATGGCACCACATGAAGCATTATACAGAAAGAGATGTCGCACACCCACCTGTTGTGATGATGTTGGTGAATGAAAACTTGTAGGCCTAGAACTTGTTGAGGAAACAATGGAAAAGGTGAAGGTAATCCAAACCCACATCAAAGTAGCACAAAGTAGGTAGAAGAGCTATGCTGATAACTAAAGGAAGGATTTGGAATTTCAGGTAGGAGATCAGGTTTTCTTGAAGGTATCTCCATGGTAGGGTGTCATACATTTTGGTAAAAAGGGTAAATTGAATCCCAGGTACATATAACCTTTTGAAATTCTAGATCAAGACAGGGTTGTAGCTTACTGTTTGCAAATGCCGCCAAGTCTCTCCAAAGTTCATGATGTATTCCACGTATCATAGTTGAGAAAATACATGTCTGCCCCAATGCATGTACTCACCTATGAGGAAGTATAACTTGAACCAGATCTGTCTTATTGCGAAGATACCATCAGGATTCTTTATACCAGAGAACAAGTGCTGAAAACCCAGACGACTCATCTGGTAAAAGTTCTATGGAGAAACCATAAGACGGAAGAGCCAACGGGGGTACCTGAGGAACTTATGATGAAGAACCCCCTGAGTCTTTTCATGTGGTAGAATTATAGAAATTTATAGGATGAAATTGTTTGAATTAGGGGAGAATGTAACACCCCAATATTCTACAGTATGCTTCTATTTGAATAATACAGTAGCGTGTGTTGTATGAAACTTCGAGGTTCTAACACACAACACAACCAATCAAACTAGCCCTTATGAATAGTAATACCCACTTTTTGAAAAACTATAAATTTTAATTTTCAAAATGGACTTCATTTTTGGATTCTGAATATTGAAATTATCTTAGGGTGAATTTTTGATACTTTTTTGATAACATTCATATTTTAATGAATAGTGAAAATTACTATACTTTCATTAAAAACATCTTTTTTAATCGAAATAATTAATAGTGTTAAATTATGAATTTTAGTGATTTTAAAGTATAATTAGATGATATTTTTACCATTTAATATAATTTTTTTCATTGGACATAATTTTACATTTAAATTAGACATAAGAAAGTGTCAATCTTTTGATAGTTATTATTTCTTAAAAACACGCTTTTTGTGTTGACAACGAGAATTAAATTTAAATTAATTTCTTCCACTTATGTGTTTTGAATTTAAAAAAATGGATTCAATATTTATAATCAAGAGGTCCAAATTGTGTAAATAGGTAACTTTTATTTTTAGACATTTTGAAAAATTACTTCGGTAAATATTTTATTCAACATGGTTAAAGGGTAAATCCGGTAAATAAGGGTAAAAAAATAATATTATAATAATAATAAATTACCCTAAAACGTTTAATAACCATATTGGTTGATACATTTCCGACCATGGGCATATTTGTGTCGATTTTGGGACCCCATGGATCCACTTTCAAGTGATAATGACACTTTATATTAATTAAGTTAAAGTAAATACAAAAATGACATAAGCATATATCTTTTAGAAAAAAATTTTTTACATAGGGTTATATATGTTATATTTTAGACTATAAATATTTATTAGAATGTTAAAAGGATTTAATACATAATTAGATTTTATTTATAATTTTTATACATTTAATAATAAAATTTATTTATGACACAATAATGATGTAGTATTTTCCTTATTAATGAAAGAATCAAATAATCGATATTGTAAATGTTAAAATAAATATAATTTGAATGTTTTGATTACATAAATAAATTTTCTTGGTTAATATGACATGTCATTATTACTTAAATGAATTTTTCTCAAATTAATAACGTTTCTATAACATTAACATAAATCAATTATTAAATATTGTCAAAATTGATATAAAGGTGTTTTTAAAACAAATATTATATTATTAATTGATATTTTGTTCCTAAAAATCTATGGTTCGGCCAAAGGACTTATATAATGATATTTATATCATTAATGGACCACTTGGGGTTCTCTTGGAAGTATATATTATGTTTATTAACTATAAAATTAAAAATAAAAAGAGACATGGTAAATGTCAAACTATTTAACTAAGAGTTAAATAAAAAATATAAAGATAATATATTGACTCAAACCTATCTAAACCATATTGGCTGAGTGTTTTTCGACCTATCCCCAACTTAACTTTTAAATAATACACTTTTTATGCATTATAAACCGAATATTCTTAATTATAAAATAATATTTCTAGCTTTTCCAATGGTTCCCCTCACCCCTCTTATAAAATGGCACTCCCCTTTCTCTCTAATTCACACCATAAAAGCCTTTTGGATCGGCCAAAACCTATCCTAATATTCTCTAAACTTCCGTAACTTCAATCTATAATCTTTAGTTTGCTCATAAATCCATCTTATGGAGCCCTTCTGATCTAATCAAAAGGAAGAACCCGAAGAAGAGGCAATGTTTTCACCACCCTCTTTCAAGTTCCTTTATTCTTCCACTTCTTATTTCTTTGTTATTTCCATTATATTATATAAACTCCAGAATATTCTATATACTGTGATGTTATTATAATTATGGTACAACCATATTCATTATTCTATCAATCCTTTTAATTACATGTCAACATACGTGCGTATATACGGCTTACCGTCTCCACGTTGTGGTGTAATTGTTATTCAAAACATTATCATTTGGATGGGTATAATAATGATGTTTAATTCATGTAAATAATAAATATAAAATTATAATTATTCTCTATATATGATATACAATCCAATTATATATTATTTTAATATCAAAATAATGATACCGTCTCTCGTGCATACGTACGGATTACTGTCTCCACGAACACGATGAGATTCATTTCCCATCGTATCCATTAAAGAATAAATTTTATTTGATGATTAAAAATAATGTTTAAGGGCTTGATATCATTATGGATATGAATAATATACAACCTATCCATAACAAACACGGCTTATGTAACAAAACATATAAAATATAACTAGTAAGTTAACACCCGAAACGACGATAATACTAACGTATTATTAACAAAGAAATGTTAAAAGATCATATATGATATCATATTAATGTATATGATTCTTGTATAATTTAATAACAATTATTTCACCATTATATAGGAGGATAAACTACCCTCGACCAAGTAAAAGTACATGGTAAGGGTTTATTTCACAATCTCTTCATTATCCAAGGTTGTTTATACGTAATTATCTACTGCGACCTCTTTATCATCCACATCCATTTTCCTCAAAAATGTATTTCAAATAATTCTTACTTTTTTACAGAATATGGGTTAATGTCATTTATACCCTTGTTTGACTTTTTATAAGATGTTTATAAAGGAATGTTTCTGTCATTTTCCAAACAAGGTCCTTTTTAACCCTTTTCGACAAAATTAAGGTAAGAATGTTTTTTTAACTTATACGGAAATTGCAGCTATTTTCTGCCATTATAAAATTTTCGAAGCTTTACTTACATTCTTATAAGAATATTTTCAATGTAATTTTTTTCTTTTATAATTATGTGACTTTTAAATGATTTAAAAAAAGAGATATTTCTCTCAAATAGATTAGATTTCATCTATGTCAACATCCTTTGTTTGATTATAATCTTATTTGAAGTGGATTTATTATGATACAAAACTTATATATTGTATTTAAGGTTTTGTGATATGTTTTAATATTTATGTGTTATTTTTATACAATTCATGGTTTATGGAGAATGTATTTACATTTCGTATGATAGATTTAATACGAATTTTTATGTTATGTTTACACCTGTTCATATGATGAATGAATTGGACTTAGTAAGTGACGAGTGGAGCCCACTATAGATCCTATATGCATTAGTAGGTCTCATGAGACAAACTAGTGTCTTGGAAAAATGCCTTGACAAAATCCTATTTTTAGTCATGGCACAAGGCCTTGACTATGTGGTTATGATAGTCTGGTATTATTTATTCCATCGTTATGAAAGTGGTTATTGATATTGCATGTGATTATTCGATTAGTAGAATATCGATGTGAATAAGAAAATGACATTATTTCATTTTATTTCTACTATATTATGCTGATTTTCAAGTTTAAAAGGATTTTTTTGTTATACATTTCCTTAAATGATTATGCATATTTATGAATGTTTCCGCTATATTGTTATCCTTACTGGGCATCTGAGCTCACCCCTTTCTATGTTTTATTTTTACGAGGATGTTAATAAGTATTTTATGAATGACCTGCTGGGATAGTATGAGGGGATATGTGTGTGGTCCATGGAAAAAAGATGTTGTTTAGTTTTTCATTTTATGATGTAATGTAAACTTTATTAATGTATCTAGTTATTCTGAGGATACTAAACTAATCGGTCTTTTGAGACGTGATATTTTTTGATCATGCCAATGTTATGTAATAATGAACCGACTCTTGGTAACTGGGGTTGGGGAATTATAGAAATTGGGTCATCATAGAAGATGTATACCCCATAATGAACGAGTAAAAGAGTATAATACTATATTTTTTCTTTAACAATGAGTATATTAGAAAAATATATTTCTTAGAGTGTATATAAATATAAATTTATAGATATGTAATTGAAAGTGTAAATAATAATAAAAAATAATATCTAAGTAAAAAAGAGGTGTAAACCAGTGGTTATAGGTCAGCCATTAATAATATAGGAAGCCTATATTCCACCTAATTAAGATAATTGAAAATTAGATTAATGAGGGTCTATCCTCAGAGACTATAATATCCTTAAATCCCTTGTTATGAGGATTTTTTATTCATAATAGAATCCCAGTGGGGTCCCTTTAGATTAACCAGTCCAAGTTACATGTTCTCTATAGGGTGGGACCAAGAGCATGAGAAGACATGGTCCCTGAGGTTCCAAGGGTATGGTGTCAACTTGAGGGATTTGATTGTATTAAGAAGTACATCGATGATATGAATTTTATTTATGGATAACATAACAATAATGAAAGGTTCAAGAGCACTAATGGAAATTATATTTTGTAGTGAAAGAATTTCTAGGTGAAGGTATACAACATTTGATGCTTGAGTACAGAATCATCATAATGGATGATCTGTTCAATTTATAGAACATTTTCCTTGTTGTTTAAAGTTATGTGATAAGGATGTTGTCATGAGACTAATTTCATGTGGCTCCGATGTAATTACCAATCAAGAACTTTTCCTGAGAATGATGGTAAGTGAGGATTTCTAGGTTCCAAAAGCTCACATAAGTCATGCTCAACCTGATAAATAATGGATAATTATGTAGTTGATTGAGATACATTAGAGTTTGTGATATAAAATACCTAGGGTATTTAAATTTTAGTATGAATGAGAATCCCCAAAAAAAATTATCATCAAGGGATATGTTTTGGAGTGTTGAAAACTCATGGTTGAGATTTAAATGGGGGATTCATGCATCCTAATGTATCCCATTGTATGGGAATCAAGAAACACATAATAATTATAAGGAATACTTGGTGCAAGTCTGAACCATATTCAAGGGAAGGGGATTTGGTATTTTGAATTTCAGTTAGACCCGGGATTAGAAACATGAAAATCAAAATGTATCTTATGGTAATATGATTCAAACTCCATGTAGTTCTTATATAAATTATATGTGGTTAGAGTATTTCCATTAAGACATTGAATATGAGAGGGTATAATGCTAATATATTCATTATCCATCTTGTAAACTGGGAAAACACATGAAAATAATCATGTATTTTAAATTACACTATTAAAAATGATTATTTAATTATTTCTGGGATAAATTATCTTTCGTTTGAGAAAGAGAACATGGTTTTATGGGGGACCATTTATCAAGATCAAAAAAATATCTAAAAAAATCTCTTAGTCATTGTTATATTCACCAATGAATCATAG
Organism: Viscum album; assembly: GCA_963277665.1. Lineage (NCBI taxonomy): Eukaryota > Viridiplantae > Streptophyta > Magnoliopsida > Santalales > Viscaceae > Viscum > Viscum album. Next base: position 910,897,686 of record OY728164.1, on the reverse strand, counting down.
CATGATTTATTCAAGATTATTTAGTCCATATTTTTATTATGTCATGAAATTCAAATAGAATATGTGAAATAGATATCTAGTGTTTTATAAAACAAAAGTGGGTATGGAATTTGTTTTATGTAAATGGTGGTTTCCAAAGGGATGTAAAAATTCATGGATGTTGGTCTTTAAAAGGGAAACATAACCAAAAATATAATCTTGAAAAAAATTTATTACATAATATTACTTTGAAAATGGTTATGATGTAAAAAAGAGGAACATAGACGGTATCTAAATTTTATTTAATAGATGGGATATGGAAATTTCAAATCATAATCAAAGAATATCTAATTAGACAAGTGATGAGGAATGGCGGGTATAGGACAACCATTACAAATGGTGGAATCCCATATTCGATGCACTAAAAGTAATAGTTCCTATATTTAAGGGGGCACTCCTCTCGAACTAAATCATCCACTATTCACAAGATCTAAGGCATTGTTTTATTTATTAGTCAATCCTACTAGGGTCTCTTTGGAAAAACAAGTCCCTTTAAATAGTTTTCTATTGGGGTGAACTAAGAAAATTGGATCTCAATTTCCACCAGTATCTATGAGATGTATATGAAATCAATAAATTTGTTGGTATTAACTCAGATATCTATGGTATATTTCTTTTTAGGGATAATGTGTGATTGAAGAAAAGGTCAAGTACCCTAAATTCTACACTATTGTGTATTAAACAAATTTTTAGGATGATGGGATTGAACATGTAGTTCATGAAAACACATTCATCGAGGGGATGATCTCTTTGTCATAAATACCTTTTATTATGTATTTTAAAATCATATGACTAGGAAATTTTCATGTAAAATAATTTCAAGAGACCAGAATATAATTCCTTATCAAAAAAACATTGATCATTCCATTAAGAATGTATTTCTTGGATTTCTAATCTCACATGATTAATTCTTTAATATAATAAATAATCGATAATCATGAAGTAGATTGCGATATTCTAGTGTGCATGATATGGAATATGCATGGGTGTTAAAAATTTAATTTTTACTAGATCTTCTCTACATATATGACTGTCATATAGGGGAAACATTGTGAGGTATGGAAATGTGGAGTTCATATTTGAATAATGGACCTAGGTATCACTATGTATCCTATAATGGAAGGAATCAAGGAATGTACTGTTTCTGAGAAATCTACCTGCATAGGAATGACATATATGTAGAGAGGGGAGCATATCATTACCCATAATTCTTTTATATTATGTTAGGACTTATGATTTTACATATAGGCATCACTTGGTATCATGTGGTAATAGGAATCAAGCCACATGTAGTCTATAAATGGGAAATTCCCCAAACTACTGAAGTTCTTATGTGAGGAGAGGGTATTTTTCTCATATTATGACTGAGAATAATATTTGAGATCAATGAATCACTATGTATCATGTAATGATAAGAATCAATAATCATTTAGTTCTTATATGGAAATTTCTTGCATAGTGATTACCCATACCCAGGGAGGGGGGATTTTTTCAATTAATATTATGGCTAAACCCATGTTTTGTGATCAAGGAGTCACTATGTATCATTCTGTAATGTGAATTGGGACCCACATAGTTCGTAATATAGAGAGTTCCCATTACATGTTTTATGTGATCCATATATAGGATGTGAATTATTCCATTTACATTTTTGCTAAAACTATGATTTGATATATTTACATTACTATGTATCTTCTAATAACAAGAATTAAGAAATACATAGTTCTTATATGTAAAATTTTCCGCATAGATTTAACCCATAAGTTTGGAGGGTAGTTTCATCAATTTACTTTTAATCTAGAACAATGATTTGATATATAGGAATCATTATCTATCCTTTGATGATAGAAATATATCCAGATGAAATTTTTATATTAAAAATTTACTATGCATGTCTGATCCATACGCAATGAGGGGAAATTATTGCATTTATAGTATAGCTAAGACTACGATATAAATAATGGACATCACTATGTATCTTGTTTGAGTGAGGATCAATACACACATAATACATGGTAATGTTCCCTATTTAGGTATGGCCTATATGTAAGGAGGGATTATTTTTATATATAACAGTTGAGACTATGATTTTTCATCTGGGTGTCACAGTGTATCCTATGGGAATTGGATTAAGGCCAAGCATTATTCTCTTAAAAACATGCCTTATATGGATATGACACACACATAGGTGTGAGGAAACTTCACCTTTATCTTCATTATATATCCAACTCATTAATAATTAATTTCCAATTAAGTGAGGTCCTCGATTAAAATGGAAAGTGTCATGGTGTGGGGGAGGTTTTGGTTCTAGGATCAAGGATACACAACTCTATTCTCATATTTGATATGGTAAACCCCTACACTAGAAACCTTCTACACAGATATAACTCACAAAAAATTTGGGAGGTATGTCCAGCATGTAAAACACATGATGTATTGCTTTTTGTCTTACGATCAGTTCATGGTTCCTTTTAGTTTAACATCATGTGGTGAGGATGAACTCCATACATTTTAACATCATTTTGTGACCATGTTGACATTTATTTTAAAAACAAACAATATTGATGTAATATTAAATTCAATTTAAATTCATTCCACTATGACTTGGATATCATGATCACAATTATGATATTTAATAAAACTCACAATGTTGAGGGTCCATAACATGTTCCCCATCCCTCATAACCAATGAGAAATCTCTATTTGAGTATAACATGTGTATTATATATTTCCATTGATACTTGGGTTATATTTTTCAAGGAATCATCAATGTTTCATCGAGGTTCGAAAATCCAATACCAAATCTCTATGGAGGAATTTATAGATGTGAAAATTTATATTGAAGAATTAATGGCTATGACACTAATGAGGTACAAGTTTGTGAAGAGTATTCACACTCTTCTCATCATTTGGTTCTAACTCATCTAGTTACTTCTATGGTTGGTCATCATTTATGATTTTCCACTAATACCTTTTCATAATGAGGGAAACATGGTATATAATGGGAATACACCCTTTATTTGATAGGCAAACCAATATAAGGTTTCTTTTGCATCAGTGTTCTTGGAGGTATGGTAGGTCCATAAAGCATGAAGGATCATTCCATCCTGAAAATCAATCCATTTTCACCATTTCAAGGAGTATGTTTGATAGTGTCTTATTTAAGGCCTACATCTACACATATTAGGTATCATGATAGTGGGATGAATGGTTCTACTCAAGATTATTCACTGGATATAGTCTCTTCAGCTCAATAGATTATAAACTAGTTCTATTTTCTATGAATATCATTTTCAAGACATTGAAACTCAGGATAATATTAGACATTAAAATTTTTTTTAGGTTTTTTGTCCTTCGTTTATTTAGGTGTATAGCCTTAGATCATTTGGAAAAAATATGTCAATATTAAGGATTTATTTAAACTTGTTAGATCTTGATGGTGGATATGGCCCCATAATATCTATTCAATATATGAAAATTGACCCGAAATAATTACCATTATACTCTAATTCTAGGGGATGGTGGATAATATATTCAAGAATCTTAGTGGCATGACACATCTAGGTTAATTCCACATAGTAATGTAACATTTTTTCAATAGAAACTAAGTCTCCAAATTTAATGGTAGAGTTTGATTCTGGAATTTTGAGCACCATCATATCCTACATGGAGTTCTTCCATGATTATGGAGATATCTCCTTCTCCAATGAACTTGAGGAACATTCCATCAAAGCCTCATTTATAATGGGATTTCAACTAATTTCACACATCTGTATGGGGGATATTTTCTACTAAACATCTAATATGTTCCATTTTGGATCAATTTAAATAGAGGTTCCTATTTTAGAGGTAATATCTTTTTAGATACATCTATATTGGGGTGGATATAATCTCATCATAATTTAGGTTGAGTTTACCTGAATGATCTCCACTATTTGAAAAATTATCACTGGTGATACCACTCATATGTTTATGATGTATAAAACCACTTTTTACTTATCAAAATCAGCATGGACTATTTTTACATTGGCCAGTGCATCAGTACGACAATTTTTTGACTATATGATAGGATATTATGTTTGTTCAAAATTGAATTTGTCTATCATTCATCTAATGTAACCTATGAGAGATTCCTCATAATAATTCTTTAGAGGATATTTTTTAGGTATTTGTTTGATTACTGACTACGAGTCCTTATTTATGTTAAGGATGGATATTTATAGCTACAAAGATAGCTCCAGCAAAATAATATGGTCTTGGTTTTCTTCCTCATTATTAGTGAAACATTTTAGAATGTGAAAAAGTGTAGGGAAACATTCTATGTATGTAGAAACATTAAATATCCCTAGACCAACCCTATTAAGATTCATATGTTCTATTCTCTTCTAAATAAGAAATTAATAGGCAATATAAAAATTCCTCCCCCACAATTCTAGATTTTTTTTTGAATAGAGAACCTATTCTTCTATAGTCTTAGGGTCCACTTCTATGTTATTTTTGGAGGCATATTCCACAAGAAAATCTATCATGTAAGATTATTTTACAAACTATTGTGACATGAATTGGAAGTCATACAATTCTGTTATAACTACCCATCATTCAAAACACCTTGTTTACGTTGCGTGACAATGAATGTACTTATTAAAGTAGACATAAAATACTGTCTATACTTTTTGATGATATCATTAATTACTTGTGTTTTCCATAAAAATGATCTGTGCAATGACATTTTATTTATATCGTAATATCATGTCTTAGTTTCTATCATTGTTTTACTAAGTAAGTAGAGATGATTTTTATTATCCAAATAATTTTTTTATTTGATTATTTCACCTAGAATTAATTCTATGGTATCCACATACCTGATCAGTGAATTTACTTCTTTTAATGTAATCAAAATTGATGGATGAATTAGGTACTACTTGATATTATCTAAGATACATGGTAGTTCTCATCCCATTGGTAATTTAATCCATTCATTATCATCATTGTTATGGGAAGTGATTTTTTATCCCAGTTTTCAATGAAATGGAAAATATAATTCAGTTTCCCATGGATCCCCCCAATTTATTATGATTATGAGAGGGTGTAATTTATATGATTACACTATTTTTGTTGGGATCATCTATGATTTCATGGGGGAAGACACAAATCGAATGTATTTCCATAAAATTAATCCATATTCACACTTCATAGGACTCAAAATCATAATGTTGCTCTATAATTTTCTTATGATGTTAGAATGAGTAGTGATATGATCACAAGGATATCATGATTTAACTACTTGGTTATTATGACCCCTAGGTAGAATACCCTAAGAGAGGGGGTGAATCTAGTTATGATAGATTAAAACTACTACCCCTTTGGATGTTATTTCATAGTTAAACAAAACACACTTCTCTTCTTCTCTCATAAAAATATAGGAACCCAAATTAAATCATGCATTGGACATATTGATTTTAATTGGTTTAACCGCACTGGGCTATATCCAAGGAGCATAAATCAGAAATGGGCTGATACACTAAATCCACTATGTCCCGCTACCAAATTACAAAGTTCGATCTATATCACTTCTATGAATATGAATTTTTTTTTACTATGTTTAGGGTTATCTCACTACATTCCCAAGGGTCACTAATTTTTTCTCTTTCAATGGATTATTGTAGGTGGAAATGTTAATTGTCTTCCCCTTCCATTGATCGCTACTATGAATTAGATCCACTCATTGTTTATGGACATGTAGGTACCATAATTTTCATGAAAGAAATCATATTAAACATTTGATAGATTATTTATTGATGCCTCATTTTTACCAATAGATGAAATCCACTATTCCTCATACTATTAGTTAGTATAAATTACTTTATCGAACTGTTTAGTACCCTCGTGAACATCCTCAATTCTCCATGATATTCCTTTCACCACATGGATGAGTGAATCATAGACCACATCTCATTCTTTGGATCATTCGTGCTTCGGAGAAAAATTATTCATTTATAGATGGCTGATGTTTAGTGGAAGATATCTCCTCAATTGACCCTTCTCCTTTACAAGATATAGTACCCTACAAAACCCCTTCTATGTACTATCCACATAGAACTCTTCTCTTTTCATAGAATCCTTCACTGTGAACCTCTTCCTTCACATAATTTTCTTCCCATGAACTAAATCATAATTCACCAAATTATCCCCATAGGAAAATGTTTTCTATTGAGAATCATTATATGTAATGATAGGATTATTTGTCCTTATATAGGAAAATAGATCTTAAAATCACTCTAGTCTGATTTCCACAATGTTTTGATGTTAGACATCCTTCATCACATAATTATTTGAGGCCTTTATAGTGAATTAATCCCTCTATTGGGCGATCACTTATGTGAATGAAAACCCTTTGGGGCTCCTCATATCGCTTCCCACATTCCATAAACGAATCACTATCACTCATCCACAAGCAACATGCCTACTGAAAACATCTTGTCTACCAAAAAACTGTTATCCTTCCCATGAAATTTCTCCCATATGTGGTCTTCATACCGTGCTCCATGGTCTGTATAGTGATACTATATAGAAATCCTTAATTTTCCAATTTCCTTTATCTTTTCTTGAACTCCCTTTGTGGTATGCGAACTATGCTTCGTGGTCCATGAAATATAGTCTACAGAAAAACATGTTTTTTCCAAATAAACCGAGATAAATCCTTGAAGGATTTTCCCAACATAAGTAATAAAAATTATATTTTTCAATTAGTTTTAAGATGAAGATATAATTCATGTAATGTTGGGATGTATCGTTGGTTTTCATTAATCAGAAGGGGGATACTTGGTAGAAAATTGAGCTCTCAGGTGCACTAAATATAGTAGTTTCTATAGATTTAGTTATCATAATTATTTAATTATACCCCAAATACCCATTGATAATGGGAAGGGTTTGGAAGCCATCAGTTAAATTGATCAAAATATTTTTGATTAGTAATGGAAAATATTGCACCAACTAGTGTCAATTATGGTCACTAAAACCAATCCAGATCTTGATCATTCTATTCTTTTTCATGATGAGGACTGTGTTGGCCATCCATTTTTGTAGCACACATCTTAGAAGATGGTTTATTTGATCAATTTTTCAAATTTGGGTTCTAAATTAGTAAAATAACAGAGGTGAATTACCCACAATTCTTTCTTAAATCTTTGTTGGTCGTTGGGAAAGAATAGGTGAAGAGTATCCAAATCGTGTTTTAGTTTAGATATCTCTGTATAATTCAAATCACGTATGTATCGATGCTACTTTAGAAATATGTTTCACATCTCTTTCTTCTCTATAGGTATAATAGAATAATCAACATCGGTCACAAGCCTTCCATTATTACCATATTTACCTTTCAATGTTCTCCAATGGTATTGAAAAAGCCTTCCCCAAATGTTGGAGGACCATTCCAAAGTTCACCACCTACTTATTCCATTTCTTAGACTAGGGGGGAAAAATTATACATGGTCGATAATTTGTTGGAATATTCATCCATTTCAAGATAATAGAATCCATGAGAAGAGTACATTACATTATAAACTACCTCTTTCCTTGAAAAAAATATTATTTGGATGCTTGTTTTCTTTTACACTACTAATCATGGTTGGATAGTTATTGATATCATATGTGTTCAATAGTTTCATTCAGATATATTGGATATCTTCTAATTGTACAACAAATTTTCCAGATCCAAATAGAATATTATTATAGAATCCCTTTTTAACCCACTTAGTAATGTGATTCATATCACATTGGCAAGGGATTGTGATTTTTTTGGTTTACTTTATCCTTAAATGATTGAGTTTACTACATCAATAATGAATTTAGGGATCAAATAATTGATTTAGAACATACTCCAGGGATTCAGAGTTATGTTTCCAAAGCTATTAAGAGTAACAAACTACATATCACCAATCACTATTAGTTGTTTTCCTTACCAATTATATAAAAATTCCTCATAATATATGGATTTTGAAGAATAAAAGGGGGAGTTATCCCCATGTAGTATTCCAACCATCCCATTATTGAGGTACTTCAATTATTGATGAAATTTTGAAGGAACCATGACATTTATGGAAAGTCACTTCCTACTGAGTAGGATAATGTACGTTTTTTATGGAGGAATAAATATGAAATTGGTATTAGATAATAGATCACCAATCTATCTTTTATGATTTTTCATTATAAGAGGGTTCTCTTTCTCTTATCAAAACCTTGAATTATAGGTTTTGTCATTGAAAATTTACCCTCAATGTATCCAAAGAATCAAAGGGGAAATATTTAGATAATGTTAATCCAAAAACCATTCCCAATCAGATCCATTTTTATTTTTACATTATAATGTTTTCCTAAAACATACAGTGTTATGTTATTTACTTTCATAACATCATCTTGACCCTACTATGTGAATGAGATGGTGGTATGAAATTATATTGTCATATTCTTCACTCAGAAAACCTCATCATAGGTAACTTCTATCTCAAACTATATTGGGCCCGAGAGGCCTCAATGAGTTCTTCTATAAATTCTATTAGAATTTTATGGGCATCAAGTATTGACAGTTTTTCTTGGATAACAACAAACTATTTTTGAGTTTCCTATTTTTAGGAGATACTCCTTCACTTCACAAAACAGGGTTACTCTTTAACCTAATTAATTATTGAAAATATTCTATGGTAGATAATCCTAGTTTAACGATATAGGTTGAAGTGTCATCTTTTGAAGGTGGTGTAAGTCATGTTGGCCCACTCATTTGTTTGAGCTTGCTAGACAATTTCACTCTTACCAGTTACTAACTTAAAATTATTGTGTTTGAAAAAATTATTAATGTATTTGTAGAATAGAAATTCCTTTATTGTGATTTATTAAGGACATTAACATGGTTCTTATCCATATATATGTATTCTGGAAGGATGTGACCAAAATATTGGGATCCATCACACACTCACCATCACATTTACCCTTATTTTCTCCATTCTCAGCCTCTAGATCCCTGGATGGGTATGGTGAACTCATTCCCATTGAGAAACTTCATCATAGAATATGGTTTATGATAAGAGTACTATTTTAATAGAAACAAAATTGAGTTCCTCATCTGATGAGGGATCTATTTGGTGGTTTAGTTCTCATTCATCAGATGCTGATGGAAACAAATAATCATGACATAGATTTTGTGTGTGAGTAAGATATGACACATTCCCTTTTTGTATATTCTTATATCTAATTATTACATACTCATTTGGTAGGTTTATTCAATGGTGTCTCTCTAGATTTTTGAATTTCTAGTAGTTTACTGGGCTATTCATTTATGGTGGCATGATATCGTTTGATTATTTTTCGATCCATATAGTTATCGAACATCTGTTAACATCAGACAAGATCATAATTCTAATTACCCTATTATTAAAGTTGGGTGAAACACAAATATTTCACATATACTAAGGCCTTTACCAATATTACATATGCTGAATTAACCATGCTTTGGAAAATTTCATTAAATAAAAAACTATCATGTATGATGTGGGCCAGTTTCTTATGAAAATTTTAGTAGTCAAGGCTATCAGTGAGGTTGACCTCATTGGTTTTCCTAGGATTAGGTAGCTAAGGTATTTAATTTACATTTATTGAAGAAAATTTCTATAGACAAATTTTTTTTGAAGTAATATAATTTTCTCATTTGTTCTAAAAATCATGGGCGATTATTATCACTTTTTTTCTTTTGAACAAGGGTGATTTTATTGATTTTTCCACTAAGTGGGAGGGGATTCATGATTAGGAACCTAATTTTTTTCTTGAATGGGAACAATTATTCCCATTGGGGTAAAAACACTATTCTCTTACTTACCATTCATTTCATCTTGTTTTTTGTTCATGGGGCTTTGATTTGGCATGATTTTGCCATGTGGTGTCATCTAGGAATTGTGTCATCTCCATGAACTCTTTTAATCATACTCGATAATTCATTTGGATAAAAGGTTCTTGTATAACATCTTGATGATTCTCGGTACAATGTTATATAAATTTCTCTTGTGGGTGTGGGATACTGAATGAATAGGATGAACCTTTCCATTGGAAGATGATGTCATAAACCCACTCAATTTTAAATTTTATTAGATTGTTAATGTCTACAATCATCATTTTTATTACTATAGTGGTAAACTAAATATGGAATTTATGATATAGGTCTTTGCATCTTGCGATGGATCCTTCTGAAAATATTTTGTACCAAATGATGTTTATACCTACAAGTGTCTTTAAAAATCATTTCAGTTTATTTTCCTCCTACAATTATCAAGGTCCATCATTTTGCTTCATTGGGACATAATGTTCCTGATATTTATCTCTGGATCTCACAAAACATTAACGCATAGGTAGAATAGATTTTTGAAATTGTGAGAGGTAAATTTTTCATCCAACAATTCAAGATATAAATTTCTTTTAGGTAGTACATTGTCTTCTATTCTACAAGGATTCCATTATAGAAGTTTGGGATTCAATGGGGATAAGAATTTTTAGAGGTATCACTATCTGTACCATTTGACATCAATAGGGAGAAGGTGATCCTTGAATTGGTTTCCACACTTTCATATCCCATGATTCTCAATCCTTGCATGGACTGGACAATCACTCTGATGGGGGATGGGATTTTTTCATGATGTTGGAATGTAATAATCATCCTAAATTTCCTCATTCAAATTGACCGGTTTATTTAATCCAAAACAGGCCAAATGATAAAATGCCACTCTTTCTATATGAATATACATATACTAATGTGTGAGGGTGGATATTCATTTATTTTTTAAGGATGTACTTAGTTGGAATATTTCCCATGATTTTTAATTGATTTAGGAGTATGAGATTTTGTATATAATATCTACATTATGAAATTAGTTCCTCTATATAGATTATTTAATATTATCAAGGAGGCGATCGGGGTGTAGACACACCACTACCATTATCAATGGAAGAGTTCAATTGAGGTGGTGGAAACACATCATTCCATGGTTCTAGCTTCAAAAACATTCACTAATTCCACATTCATGTTGCCTCAGTTTTTTCACCCAAATTAAAAACATCACAAGGTATGGTTTGTAAATTTTAACCCTCTATATTTTAATATTAGTCTCAATAATTTTCCACATTGATGATGATGACATCCATTGAGGGGTATTGGGATATGGTAGTTACTATATCACTCTCCTCTTAGTATGGGGGTATTGTACTGCTTAATCATCCATTGTGGGTTACATCCAAATCACCTATATGAACTTGATATTATCAAATCAACTTGAAATTTTCACCTTAAAGGATATAATTTACATTGAAAGATGTTCCCTCTATCGTTTTCTATCATTTGTGACTTTAATAAACATTTAGTTCATACATGTCGAGCGTGACCCAAATGAAAGTGGTGTATCTCACAACGGGAGGACTGATTGGGGTGCTATCCATCATTATATAAAACCAAACCTAAAATAAATATATTTATTTATAACTAATTAGAATGATAAAAATAATCATTACCATGTGTTCTAGGTTTTATTCGATGTAATTATTTAGACATTCCTAAAATTTTGTTGATGATTTGATGACTCTTGCAATGAAATTTAAGACAAATATTCCCCCAAAACTCTGGACTCAGGTTGTTCTAGAATGACCAATTATTTCTTTAGGATCCTATTTGGGTGTGATGATGTTGGTGCTGGCAATTTATATTACAATTTCCCCCATCCCTATGGGCTAGGTATGATCTTATATGACATTTTCCTATTATGATATTCCTGATCTAGAATAATCTCATTCACATGTGGGTTGGGTGTAATGGGTTTTTTATGGGAGTCACTTTTTATGGGAACCCAAATTTGTTTCCAAGAAGTCATATTCCATGTTTGAGTGGAATTCCCATTTTCTGAGGGGCCCAACATTGGAGTCTGATGGCATCCCTCTCTCTCAATTCTTGTTATATTTTCATCCAAAAATTTGATGAGACATATTGTATTGACTAAATAGATAATGAATTACCGGGTCAACCAGTCTCTCTTATGTATAATAAATTGTAGGTTTATATATCTGGGAAGATTTTCTTTCTTGGGGACAGAGTGATGTACAATTCTCCTTACATTCCCCATACTCAAATATGAATGTCTAATGAGGCATTGGAAATCAGTTGTTAGAGAGTTGTCATGATGTGAATAAAAACATATCATAGACATTTATAATTCTTTCCTGATAACAGGTCCTATGAAATGAATAATTCAATTAGGTCCATTTTACAATTGATTGTTTTCATGATCTATAGGTGACCTCCATATTCATGATAAGGGTGTCTTCTATCCTTTAACCATAAATGGTTCAACCACATATTTAAATTCAAGTAAGCAAAAAAGTATTTGTCTACCTCATATGGTACCTGATTTTCAGAGATATCAATGAGATAGAACATGGTTGGGTGTATATTTAAAACTAGATCCTTCCTTGTATCCATGTTTTTTTATTCTTCATTAACATTACATGGCTCTTCTCACTCATATCATAGAGGATTCATCACTGGGTCTCCTATTAACCTTGGTCAAGTGAGGATGATAATTTAAGGGATACTATTTATTGATTACCTTGATGTTTATAAAACCTATTCATATTAATGCTTCTGAAAATGTAAAGTATTTCTTTGTCTGAGTAATATATTACCATGGGGAGGATGTCAATGAAATATGTCAACAGTTGGTTCCATGGGATCCTTATTTGTACTACCATGATGAGGATTATAAAGGTATTTTTCTCCTTCTACTTTAGTAAAAGAGATTATTATCCCTTGAGACATTGTGAATATGTGTTGTATAGCCTCATAGATTCTATTATAGAGAATATAATGTACATTATCACCATTTTGATCTATATATAGAATATATCGACCTGGATTATGGGGTTGAGTAGGGATATAATCCTTATGTATGACAATTAGTAGAATTTTTTTCATAAAAATATATTTTGGCAAGAATATGATCCTACTATAAAAAGGATAATGGATTATTCTAGTGACATTCTAAATCATAGGTGGTGATGAAGCCTTATTTTTTGGTGGATACAGAAATATTCCATTCAACATTGGATGACCCATGGTTATGAGATTGACACAAAAATCCATTCCAAATTAGAATATGCCAACGAAACATTAAATGGGAGAACATATATGAGGCACCTATAGTATAGAAACTCAATGACGATATTTTAGTCTAACAAAGGTTGATGTAGGGATATGATCATGTATTACATAAGTTAGTGGAATATAACAAGTAACATCATCAGTAAGGATATGAACATACCCAACGGTGATTTACAAATTGTACTAACGACCATCATTTTGTATTGGGGTATGAGAAGAGTCATGTGCCTTGTAATATTATTATAGATTTAATTTATAGGAATGTATTCCTATCCAAATGTGTTTACTCAACATGTTTGGTGGTCCACATTGGGGATAAGAATATGTGTCTTGTTATATGATTTTTTTACAATAAAATATATATAATCCTCTAAAATTAGAGAACAAATGTGATCTTTCCCCAAAATATATACCTTAACGTTATTATAAAGGTTATATAATACTTTGGTAGTTGATATAGGAATAAGTAAATGTCCACTTATCTTCCATGTACAAGTAGTTTTCGGTAGAGCTCTTCTACTATTTTTAGAATGTATTGAAAATTTAGTAGAGTGTGTGTATGAATGCAGTCATACATGTTCTATGTATCCATGATATACTAGAAAATATATTAGAATAAATATGGGATATAATTCCACTCCAATTATTTAGTGTTCCATTAGTATTTTCATATGGGTTTCATTTTAGGGGGCTAGTATTGGTGGCACATCCATTCTTTTTACCAACATATGGAAGAAGAATTGATCTAGGTGAGCATGGATATGATCTTACTCACCGGGGACTTCAGGAATATGCCAATGGGGTTCATCAGAGGATGATATAACATGATATAACTCCATTTTATATAATTCCTTCTATTCCCAATGATATTTACATGCTTTCTAATCATGAGTGTCCAATGTGATGACTTATTGGGTAGTTCCCTCTATAGAAACTGACGGGAAATGGTGTGATGATGTTGGTGTTATCGGTGGACAAGATACCTCATAAGAAGCCCCTAAATTATTATATAGTCATTTTCAAATCCTATATCCATTTTCCTATGTTATGGAAGGTCAATATTTTCATTATACAATAATAGGATTCTGATGTGCCATGTTGTGGTGAAAATCATCAAGAGTTTCATTATATATTTTCATGAATGAGAATGAAAATTTGTCTTTAGCATCTGGATACCTATAGGTAAAAACTTGACGGTTGGTATTATATCATATCTATGGTATTCTCATACCATACCATTCTCTAAATGGAGGTGAAGGCATCATGTGGGTTATTTTGTTTCATGACTCATAAAGGCTACTGATGTAGCTGATGTTCTAGAACATTCACTTAAGGATAACATGATCTCAGGTGATAGTGATTATTTTTTGAGTAGTATATTTATACACAATAGAAACATGAAAAAGTTTTACTAATCAATTTATAATTTCATGTATGAAACAAGATCAATTTTCTATTCCTGGGAAACACAATTAATCTTTTTTGTTTTTTCAACCATTTTTATTGCATGGAATATACAAGGGGAATTTCCCTCTTCTACATTAACCCTAATTAAATGTCATCATTGAAATAATTCCCATTGGGACTTCCATTTTTGTTTTAGTGTTATACTCAACATAATATGTCTCCACATGTGGTCAATTTATTGTTTTTATTATTTTAATTATTCATGTTAGGTTCAAAATTTTTATTGAAGAAATTTTTCTCCCAACGATTGTTGGTGGGATGTTGAGCATGGTTGAAAAATCATTCACATCAGGTTCACAGTTATTCATATAATTGAATCATTGAATAATTCCCACATCTAAAATATGTTACAATATTCCTTTAAAAATATTAGTGATAATTTTTTGCGTCAAACCCAATTACACATAAGAACTCACATTCATTATCAATATTGGAGTTTTGGTTCATCAAACCTTTTTTGAGAATTATTTTCTACACTAGGGACCTCCTATAGATTTAAAATATGTTTATAAATCCTTCATAAATCTAGATATGGGATTGGTTACCCTAGTAAAATAATCTATTGTAAAATGTTTATATTTAAAATGGGGTTTACTGATGAATCGTCTGTATATATTAGACACTACCAATTAGTTTTCTATTATTTTATACAAATGACAAAATTCATGTATTTTGAAGCCATGTAACTGTGAGCTCTGCATCCATGAAGAAAGGCAATTTATGTTTCGATATTATGATTGAATTTCCAAGAGGTGTCCTATGTATCCTATGAGTTTAAAAATTAAAATCCTATGTAGTTCATTTTAAATAGTTTGAGGTCATATGATAAGCCTACAATGTCTACATCAATATCATGTAGTAAGGATGTATATTATAGCACATATGCATTATTGTTTGGGCTAAAATGGAAACAAGTAATCCTATGTATCCATATTATAATAGTAATTAGAGACATCGTTGTTTTTTTCTCCTCAACCTACTAATGGGTTGGGATAAATATTTAATTGTCATGATAGTTATTTCCCTTGAGTTTATCATTTCGGTAATTCCTTATGTACTTACCCCAAGATGGATTCTAATGATACAAGGAATTTATATCATGATATTTTTTGGGATATACATACTATGGTTTAAATTGATGGGGGGGATTTATATGATTATATTGATAAGATCATTTCAAATTTGTATGATCACGTGATTCTTGATCAGTTTTAGAAAAAAAATATTGAATGTGATTAGGTGAAATGAATATGGATGCTGGAAGTATTGATAGAATCAGACCTGATGGTGGGTTTGAGATAGAGCTTCAATCCTCAAAATACATCCTACATATACTATTTGGGTAATAATAAGAGACCCCATTGTTTAGATTTTCTCTATCCCACTAATAGGTTTTAGGTTCCTAAGGTCATGGTTAGGGAAAAAACATTGGAGGATACCAATCTATAAAAATGTTTCTCATCATATGATAGAGAGAGAAGGGTGAAAAAATCATAGGTCAATGTGAGTCACAAGCTCTAGATTTTTTTTTGATATGGAGGGGATTATACAAAACAGAATTTCCATTAAAGTTCGTGGCATAGAAATGAATCATAAACATCCATTTTTTGTAAGAATTAAAGGCCTTATAGTTTAGTTGGATTCTATAATCAAATGAAGGATGCGGAAGAATTGTTGACCTATATTGGGTGGGTATTATGGACTGGAGTAATTTAGTATCAGGGGAATAACATCAATGTGGATTCCCATAAGGGATATCCATAATTTAATTTTATTTGGATAGAGAACAAGGATCACGAGTGGTCGACTAAGCATGCTTAGGTGGTAGGAGGATCCCATAATACCAATATATTTGAATTAGTGTGTGATCCTTTTCCACTATTGTTACATCCTATATAAAGGGGAAATTCATGACAAAAAACTTACCATTGGGGGTTCACATATTTCGAGGAAAAATTCACAAGTATACATTTTTGGAAATGATAGATTGTTGGGAGTTTCTATCTAACATGTCCAAAGAGTCTTCCTGACATATATAGGTTGTCTTCTGAACATTTCTGGGGTTCCTTCTAGGCCTATCTAATGTGTATTTCAAAAATGTATGGATTGACTTCATGAAATGTCTATTGTTCCATCCTAAAATGTACATGGATCCATCTTAACATAATTCGAATGATCAGTAAACATCACATGATAAATGCTAAAATGTTCATACTTATCCACATAATTGAAAATGACATGTTTAAAGCCTTTAATTTGATCAAGATACCTTTTTTGGGCTATTTGGTAATCTATATGACATTTCTGAGGAATGTTCCATGATTCATATGACATATCTAAGACATTAGGTCAACACAATTGACATGACTATGGAATTTTAGTGAATATGCAGACATGTCCATGGTGTATTCACATGAACAATGAACTACTTACATGGATTTAAATAGTATTTTTTGAATAACAATGTATATTTATTCACAAAAATATACCATCATTTTATTTCTTATTTCCATAAAAAACACTAATATTTGTATTGAATTTTCCTACTGATACACTACATGATCAATATGATGTGTTGAAGGACATTTTCATGGTCCAATTAAATTTAAAAAGATCACAATCCTAATAAATGAAATGATCATGCAAACAGAATACACATATCATGTAGTCTGTTATAATACTCACCAGAATTTTCTAGGTGGAAAACTATAGATATTGTGAAATCCTTTACACAAGGAATTTATCTATTACATTAGTATGTTTCTTCTATATATTTTGGTTTTATTTTATCTGAATCTCTATCCTAAATCTGATACAATTTCTAAATACCTTTACTCTTATATCTCAACATGAGTTGGACGAGGGATCCTTCGAAAACGTTATTTGCGTGACCCCCTACATGTCATCAATGATGTCATCATTACATCACATGGTAAATAGTGATTGCATGATAAATCTTCCATTATTGTGTTTCTTAATCTCATGTATTATCAAAGGGGTTTTAAATGATCAATATATGACTAAAAATGGATTTTCTTAAATAAAATCTATATCTTAGACATCCTTCTCTTTATTTAGTTAGGATATCAATGTACAAACACATGATTGGGTTTCATGTCTGCAGAACTTATTGAGATCAAATTGGAAGGTCGAGGTACCATTAAGTGATCATTAAATTGAAAATGATAATCATATATCCCCTTCACTTGAATAATATTATTTCTCTCTTGGCATAATGATCACAAATTTTTAGGAATTTACTATATGAATCCTATGGAATTCACCCTTTGGTTATCCAATAAGGTATTAAAGGATTAAAAGAATATGTAAAATTTCATTTGAGAGATCATGTCACTTGTAAAAAATAATTTCATGTTATCATGTTTGGATTTCTTACGGGGATTCTAATGATCAATAATAGATCATGCGAAGAACATAACCACATCATGTGAAAATAAATGAAACTCATTTCTCCTAAAGCTTCTATCTTTTTTAGATTTTACTTTTAAAAATATATTTGGAAATATTCAATAAATTTATTGTAGACATATCACATCACTAGAATGAATTTCCTAATTGTATTTATGTGTCCCTTGAGGATCATAGAGAAGGAAATACAATACGAAGGGGGGTTATCGAAGTGGATTTTCATGATCATGAATAGATCAAGTGAAGTGAGTAAACCCTTCACAAAATGTTCATATGGTCATGTGATAATGAGTCTCATTAAATGTCATATTATTTTCAAACACTGAATGATTAATATTGATTTTTCCATGGTTCTTATTTTTCTTGATTTTGGGGAAAATAATACAAAATATTTAAGTATTTATCTAATCTTAAAATTGTCAATGATTTTTTATTAGGTGTTAACAACCACTACATATTATACCAAAATAAATAGAGTTTAATCTAATCTTCTAAAGGTTTCCACTGGCCCTCACTATTAACATGTCTATATGGACTTCTTTTGATGATTAATCCAGCACAAAATTGTTGCTATCATGATATCCTTGATCCTAGGGAAGTGATCAAGCAGTCATTGATCAATTGAATGTCATTATCTTAAATCGATTGATATATGAATTTCCAGGGTCATATGTTATTATTCATTGTTTAGATCTCTAATTTTAATTTTATCACGGTCTTATAAAATACGTCCACTCCACATAATGGTAATTGGTAAATTAAATAATCACCACACGATTCATCAATCACCCAAAATGGTTATTTTGAAGAAATCACCTCATAATGATCACTCCATGGATATTATCTTATAACGTGTCTGCAAATAATGTTAAAACAATTATTAGTAAATCACTCATCAATATCCCATGAGATTTGTGAACATGTATTGGTGAATTAAAAAATCAAATATCATCTTATTTCACATCACTCATGTGTCAAAACATTCTATACACTCACCACCCAGTCAATAATATTCCATCATATATAAGATAAACGACATAGGGTGAGAATATATATTATCAAAAAATGAGTACAGAAATCAAAAAGAAAAAAAATCAAACATGATAAAATTTAATTTATTAAGAAAATACTAAATACTAAAATAAATCAAAATAATTGAGTTCCATTGTTTAATAACTAGATATATTTATCCCAATTCAATCTCATCTTTCTCCCATGTCACTAAATGTTTGTACCCCGTAGTGTGATGAATAAAAGTACCACTGAAGATGAGGGAGTTTGAGAGAAAAAAATAAAATATGAGAATAAAGAACATAAAATTATTGGTAGTAATAACATTATCCTTTACCTCTTCCTTCTTAACATAATATCCTTTTTATTTCTTCCCCCATTCCATCTATTGTTTTTAAGTAAAACCCTCTAAGATCATATCTCTATTAAATTTGGAATTTTTCTTATTTCATTGAGATCTTCCTTCAAAATCATTAAAAATAAGTCTCCATAGAAATAATTGATGTATGTTACCATTTAATATCTAACCAAACTATCAGTTATAGAGATTTATTGATATTATAATCCATGTAGTTGACTATGATCATTCTTATTGAATTCTAAAGAGGAATAACAGTGGTATGAATTATTCAGTAAACTACCATCCCAGAATCTCATTATGCACCATAAGAATTAGTAATGCCCAAAAACTCCAATACAAATTATTCTATTATTCATTTTATGCACCTTCTATTGAATTTTTTTCTTGTCTCTATATCATACGAAGTCATGGGATAATGAATTTTCCTAATTATCCAACTTATATAGAGAGAAATTATTTCTTACAATGCCAAAAATTATTGTTACTCAACCAATAGTATTTCATAAGAAGTCATATAATATTTTCTGGAAGATGGTATCTACCTTATAAAGATGATATCATTCTTATGAAGCTTAGGATTATATTTTATAAAGGTCAAAAATCACTTTTAGTAAATTTATTTAACAATTTTTCAATCATAATGGTATACACAACCATCCATCCATAGTGAGATCTACATGTATTTTTCTTCTTTCCTCGAACCATGGAAATATTATTCCATAATGAATTATAACCTATAAAATTTTTCCTTCATAATTTTAAATAGATTCTTTTTCCTCCAAAATGAAAAATGAAGGAATATTCAATATATATTATTTATTTAATTTCTTAATTCTGATAAACCCAAATAATTAAAATATAAATTTATATAAGTATTAAAAAATACTCAAGAATTTATAAATTAATTCCAAAACACTATAAAACATGATGATTTAAATAATGTTAGTGGATACGATTTATTTAATATCAATAGATAATAATGGATAAACTTTATATATATTTTATGTTGTTGATTTTCTATGCAAGAGAATGTTATATTGTCTATTTTTTATTTTAACTATTTTCTTATTTTTATTTAATTATCATTCCATTTTATTTTTATATTCTCCATATGATTTTTTAAAATCATTATTTATAATATTATATTTTTATATTCTAATTATTATAACAAGTATTATTATGAAATATGATTGATCCAATTATTGAATATTGATGAAATAATAATAATTTCTAAATCCCTCATTTTTACATACTAATATAATAACAATAAAATTATTATATATAAATTATATTATGTTTGTAAGGATATTGTTCTACTAAAATATGGGTGAAAATATTAAGGATGATGAATATGGTACTTAAGATGAGAATATTGAAATGGTATTGATGTGTCAGAAAGAAAAATGAAATATTAAATTTTAATGTTAATTTAACAGGAAATTTATTTGGATTTTTTGTGATATATATTGAATTATTCCTCAGGTGTTTCTATTTTCAGGTTGTCAATATAATTTATATGGGATCTATTGGTTAGTGTATTTGATGGATTTAATGGGGATTAGTTTTTTTGGGGAAATTGGTTCTATACATAATTACTAGGAGGTTATATAGGGCTAGTTATAAGTTTTAGATATGAAAAGAAGAAATGTTAATATATTTTTGAATGTTAATTTTATGTTATATTTTTTTTCTGAAGAATTGTGTCATTAGTATAGTTTTAATGCAGTAAATTTATATGGACCATTTGAGTAGATGTTATAGTTTTTCAGTGATAGTGTTGTGACATGTGGTTAAAGGATAAATTGTGTGAGATTTTGGTAAAGAAGGTTATGAAATAATATTTAATGTTGGGTTAGGTAAGTTGAGTTACTGGGTATGGGAGGTTTATAAGTATATATTTATTTGTATAAGATCTATAAAATGACTGAGGTTTTATTCCTTGTGATGTTTGGAAGCAATAGGGATGGTTTGATATTGTCTTATGGTTACAGTAATAGTAAAAATGTGTACGTTATAGTCATCCAAATATGTGATAGAGGGAAATAATTATTTAACTTATGAATATATACACTAATTTAATAACATCTCATAACCTTAAGAATATATTAATTAAATTAAATAGTAATCATTTTACCGGTGGAATCATGAATATGATAGATAGTAATGTATATAAATTAAAAAATAATCAGCATAGATCTTAATATGTGGTTAATGAGAATATTAAATCATAATAGGGTGAGTCTTATTATCATATTGGAAAAAAATATTGGTTAGATTATTCTATTTAGTATTATTTAGTGATTATTTCAATTTTAAATTAAGTGACAAACTACTTAACTATAAAACATCACATTATGTTGGGTTTTTTATTATAAATTTTTTTTAGATTGATATCTTATTTGAGGTGTTGAATGGATCATATGATTTGATATTATTTTTACATGGGATATAATAGATCAAGGATATGTGTGGTGAATATATTGTAATATACATTAATGTGATGGTATGATTATTTCTATTTCATTAGGGTTAGTGAGGGGTTAACCTACCAGGATATGTTTGATCTGAGTTGTTATGGACTCTAAACTGATAGGTGAGAGTTGTGGTAAAATTCATGATCAAATTTTATAATATACATAGTTATTATAATTTCTACCATTCTTTATTTGATTTTTCGATTGAACTATAATGACGATTGAAAGGGATATAGTTGACAGTGATAGACATGTGATTCCGTGATATTATATAAGATCCTATCATTTTGCATTCCTTACCCTTATACTTGACTACATCGTGTTTTTTCTTATTTAATATCAAACATGTATATCATTTAATATTTACTACAAATTTATGTTGATTTAGTTGGAAATATGATCATATTGACTGCTCCCAAGTGATCAACCCTATATAGTTTTATTGAGTTATTTTACACAACAATTCAATGGAAATTGGTGATATAGTTTCTCATGTGGATAGATTAGAGATACATGTGTATCATTATAACGACCCATGAATAACAATCAAATAAATGATATAATTTTTGTGTAGTATTTATTATATTTAAAAAACACATGATAATTTTTTTTTAGTTTAGTTCCTTTGCAAACATGGAACACATACTTATAGTCTGTTGAAAGATCATCAATGTTTTACACAAAGAAATTCACCTTTAGAATTCCTAAAAAACATTTCATTATACCCTAGAGAAAAAAATACATATTAAAAGGGTGATATTAGTTGTTTGGTTAGGGTAATCAAGGGATATATCAACCATAACATAATCATAATATATAATTATATAAACAAAAAAAATTTGAAAATCATATCCCATATATCAAATATCATTATATGATGTCATTGAATAAATCATAGAAGTTCATTAATAATGAAAAGACATAGTTCAGGATAGCATAATAAAAGACATAAAATTATGGCATACACATAAGAATGTAAATACATTTCTATATCAGTCAAGTATCATTGGAAATACCATCATTATAGATGAATTCCTTTACTGAACAAGGTTAATTCTCCATTTGATCCATGTCTTACTAAATTGAGTTTAATCACCCTCAAGTATAGTATTACTAAGAGTTGTTAACATAATGTTCCAATATTTTCTGTATCATTTTATATATTTCATAACCCATTTAATTGGATGTACATATAGGATTCACACATAACATCATGAAAACAACTTCTATGTGTACTATAAAAATATAAATCATTCATCATATCATAACCCACTAAATTAAATGGGTTTCATAGACATTTCATTCTAACATAACCCATGGAAATGAAATAATATTCATATGTATAAATCAATCATCAACCATTAAAATAAAGAATAATAATTTCTTATTGAATCATATCACTATTAAAACAAAAGTAACATCAAATAATGTTGTCTTATATGGAAAATTATTTATACGAATCCCTTGAAATAATTCATGAGTAAAATATACTTTTATTTTTTGAAAAAACACTTTTAAATCAATAAAAATATTTCCAAAACTATTATTTGAAAATAAATTTGACGTGTTATACAATAATCATGGAAAACAATTGAAAAAATCTTTCAAATTATTTTTGGTCAATAATTCTTAGAATATCATTTAAAACAATTTTAATTTGTATAGAAAACATTAATTTGAAGGGGCACAGATTTTATATCTTCGAGTGATTAAAATTACAAAAAAATATAATATAATGAAAATAATGATATTCATGATAAAAAACATCAAATGGAATTATTTACACCACATAAATTAATATAGTTTCATAACATAACAAGTGTCTCAAAGAAGGTAAATTGACACAAAATCATCATACTGATTTGGTACGTTTTTAATAGTAAACCCCCTAAAAGAGATATCATAAAATGGATATATAATTACAAAAAAATTTTATTATAATGATCATATATTACAATTATTGTAATTCTATACACTGTATAAATGAAACGAGTGGGGAATAAAGAAATACGTGTTGTAGAAATAAATGTGAGGCTATAAATCATCTTACCTTAGGTTGTATTTCCTTCATAAGTTTTTAAAACTCATGTATAAAGAAATAAATAGTTTTACTAATTAATACTAGAACCATATTAATTTTTATTATATCAAATTTTATCCACTTATATAACATTATCACGATTTTTTTTGGAATATTTCATTGTTACCCTTCCTTCGGGTATTAACCGCTTTATTTTTCTATGCATGTTTTATAATATATGTCCAGGTTCTTATGAATGAGATATTGTTCCGAAATATAATGAAATATATTTAGGTAATACATATCATATTTATTAATTATATACATTTATATAATCATTAATTAATTATGATAATGGAAAATGAATCACCTCACATCGTGGGGATGGCAGGTCGTACGTACACTATGGCGATGATATCATTCACTTAATGGTGAAAGGAAAAAGAAGTGGATGGTATATTTTATCCAAAATAAATATCATGTAATAATTATAATATATATATATATATTATTTCCATCATTATACCCATCCATGTAATGTGGTTATAAATAACCGATTAAACCATGTCGAGGAGACGGTTAGTTGTATATAATCACATGTGGTTATTTTTTTTAAAGGATTGATAAAAGGTGGAATGTGATTGAAAAATAATCATAACAAAATATCATAATATATTTTATACTATATTTATTAATCTATAATATAAATAACATGTATCATAAATGTAAGGAGTAATAAACTTGAAAGAGTCGGTAATGACAATTACCTCGTCTTCAACAAACTTCATTTACATATCCTCTTAGGGACACTAGGGTTGGTAATTTGAGAATAAAAGAAACTCTAGAATGTTTCTAAATATTTTGATATTAAGAATTTCAAGGTTATGATTGAGATTTAATGCTAATATGGATGTTAAGAAGTGAGGGAGGAGGTTTTCTTTTATAATTAAGGTGAGGGGAACTTTTGAATTTAAAAAATTTATATTTATAATAAATTCATTGTCAATCCAAATACATAAAAAATAAAATTTATTAAAATATAATATGATATAAAGATTTAATATAATCAAACAATATATTTTAATAATTTTTGGAAAAATTTAAAATCATTTCATTTTGATTTACCCTTAGTTAACTTATTTTAATTTTAACCATGGTATCACCTTTTTCAATATTAAAAGGTAGTAATTTTTAATTATGAAATGTAAATTATAGAATAAATGACTTTGTTTATAACATTTAATAATATATTATAAATAATTATTATTTTGATAGATGATTTATGATTTTTATAAAATTTATTAAAATCTTTTTTGATAAAATATCATTAGTGTCATTTTAGACACTAATTCATGCATATAATTTCAAAAATATCATGATAAAAGTTAACTTTTGAAAAAAATATTTAATTATATTCCTAAAAGGTCAAGGTAATCTACAAAATTCATTTATCACATTATGTATCAAAATTTATATTTAATTTAATATTTTTTGTAGATTTATTTTATATTTATATTAATAAATTAATTAATGCATCATCGTTGTGTAATTATTTAATATACTATGTTCTTTACTAAAAATTAAAAATAAAATTCCATGTTAAATAAAAATATTAAATAATTTAAAATGATATTTATATTAAAATATATATATATTTTGCGAAGGCCTATATTTAAATTGATATAGTATTAAAAACATGAATGGTATATCTTTATTTTTTCTTATGTAAAATATTATAAATATCAAAATATCCTATATGTGACCTAAAAAGAAAAAAAAATATCATGTATTTTTTTATTACGTAAAAAATTTACATTTATATTCATTCATAACATAACTTTGGTCTCAAATGGACACATAAAGTATATTTAAGACAAATAAAGTTACACATTGGGACTTTCTATGATTTAATGATTATATAAGACATTTTTATGGAAAAGCTTTCATTAAAATACTTATTTTAGATCATTAATTTTTAGGGGAAGAAATACCTTCATCGAATAAAATTTATCCACTTATTATAGTTATTTTATAGTCTTTATTATTTTATTTTTAATCTAAAATATCTAATACAACGTTTACCAAGGTAAAACAATTTACCAACGTGACTATTCATATTGGGAAAAATAAAAGGTAGCTATTAGATAAATTTGGTACTTATAAATAAATACCTTGACTCCATTTTTTAAAAATTCAAAACACATCTGTTTCATAATTTAATTTAAAATAAAAGTGGTAAATTTCATTAATAATCAAATTTTCATAAAAATGCTCTCTTAAAACATAAAATGTATTTACAATAAATTCATGTATAAAATACTTTCCAAAAAAAAATATTGCATTATTTTAAATTAATCTAAAATATTTAAATTTTAAACTATTCCAAAAAATAATTTTACTGTTTAAAAAATTAAAATAAAAAAATATTTTTAAATAAGTTATGTATTTTCACTATTCATCAAAAGAAAAAAAAATTCAGAAAAAATAAATATATTAAACCTGAGATAAATTTGGCATTAATATTTTGAAAAATTATTTTATAACATAAAATTCAAAAAAGTGTAAAAATATAGTTTTAAATCAACTATTCCATTAAAAGGCTATAAAAATTACTTTTAGAAAAGTACAACTTCTTATGCATAAAAATTGGTTTGTTTTTCTTTTATGCATATAAAACATATAATTTGAATTAAAAAATCATTTAACAAAAAACATATAAATTTCATTAATATCATTAAATAATATTGATTATTTTATATTATAAAGATAATATTCCTCTGTGCAAATAAAAAAAAAATTCATAAAAAAAATCAGTTATATTCATTTCTAATTAATCTGTCACTAAAAAATTCATATTTTTATAATTAAATTAATCTTATTTGTACCTTCCATTCTAAATATTATGATATAATTGAATTTTTTATAATAATTTCAAAAATAAAAGGTTTATTTATATTCTTTGTGTTTCACGTAACATAAGTAATGGCAATGTTGTGTGTAACACAAGACCTTAAAAAATAATATTTTTTTAATATTTCATAAAAATATGATGGTGTTACTTTCTACCCCAATTAAATTAATTAATTCATAGGAATTTTTCAATCCAATATAATAAATTTGGGTTCTTTGGTTTTATTATATCCTCATGTTTTGACATATCATTTTCCAATTACTGGTTTCTCTATGTAACATTAACTACACGAGTGGTTTTATTTTGAATGACATTATTTCTATGATCCAATGTTGTTATCAGTTTCTCATCATCATAAAAAATAATACTCTTATGGTATAACCTCTTTGTTTAGTACATGTGAAGGATCATTTATGTTCTTCATCAATATAGATTCATGGATGAAATTAGGATCTTAGGGGATATTTGGTGGTATTTCCAATCGATACGATACTATTTTTATAATAACATGAAACTAAAAAAGAAAACTGATTCCTTATAGTTTGAAAAAATTCATTTAAAATAAAATATGGATATTTCGAAATTTATTTTTGGGAAAACCATATCATAATATTTAATATTAAATTTTCAATTATAATAGAATAATTTTAAATTTAATGATTATCCAAAGTAACCCATAACTTAGATTCTAAATAAGAGAATAGAGTAGGAACTGAAAACATTGACATATAAGTTAGAAGTAACTATCATGTTTTGGTTGAGAGTGATAAAGAACCTGGTCATTATAATGTTAACCATTAAAAATTTATAAATATTTGATGATCTAAGGGTCCAATTAATTTATTTTAATTAAAGGTACTTGGATAATTTTTTTTAAGATAGGTTTCTTAAATTCGATAGATTTTTACAAAAATATATACATACATGATTTCATTCCATTTCTAAGTGAAATATCTTCCTATGGTTGTTCCTTGATCTATTTATGATTCATCTATCACTCCAATAAATAAATTTGATATTTAAATTCTAATAAAAATATTGGATCGTAAAATTCATAATTGAATGAAAATTTATTCCTTATGTCTCTAGTTATTAACAATGAATGGTTAACAATGGTTCTCCAAAAAGAATAAATTTTCATACTGTAATGTAAAAAAAAATATTTTTCAAACCCCATTCAAATTTTAAAAAGACAATCTCATAAATGGTTACCCTTATGTACCTTCCAAATGATTAAAATCTGTGCATCCAAAAGAAGGTAACTAACATTGAAAAATCAACTTATCATTAGTCCCCCCAAACAACATGATGTAGCACTTAATTTTAATTCCCTAAACATGTCAAAACCATTAACTAGTATTCAATTAAAACATGGTATAATTCCAAATTACCATAAAACCTTAGTAAAATCAGGCATTATTTCAATAGTTAACTCTTTTCTCTTACCGTATATCCAAAAAATATAAACTCAATCAACGATATTGTAAACCACCATGTCATAAAATTACTAATCGGTTTTAAGGCCATACTTATTATCCGATTTATTTTTTCACAATCAAACATATTTTTTTCTCAAAATCGCAATATTATGCACATTTTAAGGGTTATCCTTTCCGACCAATATTACCTTAGAAACTTAATAAAATTTCATGGTTACCTATTCCATTCAACAAATTATTTTAAATTATCAGGAAAAACTTTATTTTAATTACATTTATGGTTATTGGTTTCATTCCACATAAGATTTTAAATCCATAAGGAAAACTACACTATCACTAGTGCCAAAAATGTTATTTACCTTAGTTATTTTCCATTTTTTACGTCGGTTTTTAGCTGACGTTAATACGGATGACGTTATAAATAACGTTTTTATGTCGGTTATTTAGAAACCGACGTAAAAAACCTAACATCGCAGTGTTTATCACGTCAGTTAATTAATAACCGACGTGCAAAAAACGGGGGGGGGGGGGGTGTTATAACGTCAGTTATTATATAACCGCCATGATAAACCGGTGGGGTTATCACGTCAGTTATATAATAATTGACGTTAAAAACCCGTGTGGGGGATGTTTATCACATCGGTTATTTAATAACCAACGTGATAAACCCATGGGAAATGGTTTATCATGTCGGTTATATAATAACCGACATGCTAAACCTGTCCGGGGGGTTATCACGTCGGTTATTAAATAACCGACGTGATAAACCATTTCCTAGGCCTTTTATCACATCTGTTATTAAATAACCGATGTGATAAACCATTCCACAAGTGTTTATCACATCGGTTATTAAAAAAACTGACGTGATAAACCCTTCCCGATTTCTTTATCACGTCAGTTATAAAATAACAGATGTGGAAGACAAATTTTTTTAAAAAATAATCGAATGCAGTCCTCTACTCTCACCCAGAAAAAACCAGAAACAAAATCAAGATTTTGTACCACAAAAACAGAAGTAGATCACAACAAGAACTAAAGAAAAATTAAGCATTTACATTGATAACAAATAAAACATACCCCACTGGACAGCCCTCCAACCACCCCCTGAACAACACCCCCTCACCTCACTTGACAGCCCCCACCACACCCCTAGACTGCCCCCCGACCCCCTGGACAGCCCCAAACACCCCGGGACAACCCCCCACCCTCCTTAACATCACCCCCTAACCCCCTCACCCCACTTGACAGCCCCCACCACACCCCTAGACTTCCCCGACCCCAGGATATCACCAAACACCCCGGGACACCCCCCACCCTCATGTATACCCCCCACACCCGGGATAGCCCTCCCCCACCCCACCGGACAACCCCCACCACACCCCTGGACTACCCCGACCCCATGGATAGCCTCAAACACCCATGTACAAACCCCAACATCATGTATACACCCCACCCACTGGACAAAACTTCCACACCCCTGGATAGACCTCCCACACCCCTGAAACAGACCCAAAATTTACCGAAAACAAAACAGAACCACCTCACCCCACTAGACTGCCCCCACCACACCCGTGGACACTTCCCCACACCCCTGGACATCACCACCACCCCTGGACATCCCCCCACCCTCCTATAGACCCCCCTGGACAGCACTCCCACATCCCTGGACAGCCCTCCCACACCCTTGAAACAGACCAAAAAGTTACCAAAAATAGACCAGAACCCCCTCAACCCACTAGACAACCCCCACCACACCCCTGGACTGCCCCCCCATCCCCATGTACACCCTGAAGCCCCCCCTCCCCCACTTGACACTCCCCCACACCCCTGGACTGCCCCCCCCCATCCCCATGTACACCCTGAAGCCCCCCCTCCCCCACTTGACACTCCCCCACACCCCTGGACATCACCAACACCCCCTGGACACCCCACCCTCCTGTAGACCCCCACCCCCTGGACAACACTCCCACATCACTGGAAAACCCTCCCACACCATTGAAAAAGTCCAAAAGTTACCAAAAATAGACCAGAACCCCCTCAACCCACTAGACAGCCCACACCACACCCTTGGAATGCCCCCCCCCCCATCCCCATAGACACCCTGGACCCCCCCCCCCCACTGGATAGCCCCCACCCCTAGAAACCCCCCCCCCCCACCCCACAAGACACCCGCACACCCCTGGACACTTCCTGTATAGCCTCCCACTCCCCTAGATGGCCCTTCCACCCTCCAAGAAACACTCCCACCCCCTGGACTGCCCCCACTCTCATGGACACCCAGGACCCCCCACCCCACCTGACATCCCTCCCATACCCCTTGACACCCCCACCCCTCTGAACACCCCCCACACCCTTGGAACCCCTCCCCCTCAGACCAGAATCCATACCAGAAAAACCATCATAAGTAGACCAAAACAATAAGTAGAGAAAAATTAAATATTCACAAATATAACAATCAGAACATACACTGTCAACTTCAAAAATTAAACTAAATCCATCCTAAATGACTACCATATACACAATTAAAATGACAATATTCAAAATTACATTTTACATTAAAAACAACTAAAATTCAATCAAACCAGTAAAATAATATGACCACTCCACTTGTAAGTGTTTTATGTCTTCAGTAGTATAGGGTTGAGGGTCATCAAAAAGCTACAAATGAAAAGGAAAGTAGTTAATGTGTATAATGAATAAATCAAATTGAAATATTATGGAAAACTTTAAGAGGAAATATTACCAGGTCAAAATTCACAACTGTCCCAGTTGTTATTATTTCATACAT
Source organism: Viscum album (assembly GCA_963277665.1). NCBI lineage: Eukaryota > Viridiplantae > Streptophyta > Magnoliopsida > Santalales > Viscaceae > Viscum > Viscum album. The sequence goes on along the minus strand of OY728164.1, from coordinate 910,866,561 downwards.
AAATCTTAACATATAATATCCGCATTTTATGACGCCTTGTTGTTCATGAAAATTCTTTTGAATGAGTGTTAATGTAATATATTATTTTTATGTAACAGATCAAAAAGTACAAATTATCATTGGATATTTACCTTTGCATTTACATATTTGATCTTTGCACTCCTTTTCTATGTGTTTTTTGAAAGTATACCCATCCCCTGTTAGAAAATAATACGAATGGGGTAAATTTAAAATTCATTATAATATATCAAACTATGGAGAAATTGAAACTTACTTTTCCAATATATTCTTAAAACATTCCCACACATCATCATGGACAGAGCAGATCCAATAAAGTGCTTTCTCCGTTGGGAAAAATCCCTAACATCCAATGATCACTGATAAAAGGAAATTTAAGGTTACTAGTTTTTTATGTTAAAAGATAATGAACTCTTTGAGAGAGATTTGTTTCATACCTCTCACAAAAAGTCATCATCCAACATTGTGTGACTATATTGTTTTCAAGTCTTTCAGTAATATAAAGCATTCTTTGTTCCTCATCTAATGCACATGCTTCCGGGGAAATCAATTGCGGGTCCATGAATCCATATACATCTGTCAACTCATTACTCTCACAAATTTTATAAAGATACCTAATACAAAACAGACATAAGTATACATTTTTAATAAATATCACACAGGGAAAAGGTGTTAATAATTACATGGGAAAAAGTTTCACCACGTTGATGCCCAACATATCTCCAGTAACAAGCTCCATGATATCAGTTCTCATAATCACCACACTTATTGAACTTCTACAAACATGAGCTTCCATTGGAAACTCATAATGACCTTCCAACAAATTTGAATATCTTGACAATATATCAAGACTACTAGAATCTGTATCTAATGTCATATCCATTTGTCTTTGTTGTTTTCTATACAATATTTCTTTACCTATGAAGTATTACTATAAAAATAAGTAGAAAAATATATTAGTTTTCAAATGATAAAACAACTTTAATAAAAAATATAATAAAATATATAACATTCATACCTCTATGGTAATGAGTCGAAGAAGTCTGGATGGCCAAATTAAAAAATGGCCAATACTATGTCCAACTATCATCACCTCATCTGTAGGTAATGGTACTCAAGCGGATCTATTTATAATATGCTGTATAATGACCCTCTGATTCTCTACCTCTAATTATTGATGATGAACTGAATATCGTATAAAATATACCAACCCATATGCAACTATATGATGTTGAGGATCATCAACATAAAACTAACAATAAGTAGAAATCTATGGCAGAGGATTAGGATAAAAAATGGGGTCTGCAGGATGAGGTGGGGGAGTGGGAGCTACTTGCGGAGGTGGATTATAAATAATGAGGTTTGTAGGCGGAGGTGGAGGAGTGAAAGCTGCAGTCTGAAATTTTCTTTGCATGTCTTCAAACATAGACTGTACCGACGCTCTAATATTTTCCTCCATCGTCGCATTAATATTATGAACTTCAGCCTCCATGGATTCTATTTTTTTATAATCCCCCTCAACGTTAGAAGTTGAAGAACGTGGCAACACTTTTCTTATCGATACACCTGCCAGATATCCTCTTACATGACCAGGATGTTCGGTATTTCCCAATGCTACATATAAAATATCTTGCCTCCCAGTATCTGTAAATGCCCCCTGTGAACTCTGTTCCTCAAGAGAGTCCTATATTAATTAATTTAACATTTCTTTAATGATTGAATTTATATGAAGAAAATAGTTAACATAAATATATAAAATATATATCTTACAATCCTCTCAGCTAGAAATCTCGATTCTTCTGAAAGATATTGCCCTTTTTCCCATCCGAGCTCTCTTCCATTTTTCATGTCTAGATGGAGGGGATGGAGGGGCCACCTCTCCAGAGCTTGAAGACTCGACTCTTAGTTTTTGAAATTTTTCCGCCATCATTTGTTCTTCTAAAAATGCATACCCTCCATGAGATAAAATATGAGGGTATACATTTTTAGATTGGATCTCCTAATGATCATTCCTTGTTTTCTATAAATTAAGAATAAAAAATCATTAACAAAACATTATTAAGATGATTTATATAATAAATATTATAAAAGTTTACATTGCCCTTACAAAAAATGACAATTTTCTTTTACTTTCAAAAAACATTCTCCATGTGTCTTCACCTATAAAATGATATATACAACATGGATTTTCATGACTCCTATGACCATAAATGAAATCAGATGAGAGAGTTGATTTGAAATCCCTTAATCTCCTGGCAGCCAATGATAAGCATTTCTTCCTGACTCCTCCAGTGTCAGGAATATCAAATGTCATTTGATAAAGAAGAGGATAAACATATTATATATACTAGAAACATTTAAAGAATAGTCAAACAATAGAAAAATATCTTACAAAAATCGTCTCCCACAACTGAGAGATTATCGCTTTATCTACACTTATTCAGTCATAAAAAAGAATGCTTACTTTTCTATTAGCCAGATTTGATACAAAACTCTTAAAATATTTTTTATTTGGACCTCTAGGAATATCATCATCATAAAACTCAACGAGTATCCTCTGATCCTGTGTACGGGAAAGTGCTAATTCTAGTAAACGTGTGCACCCACATTTACCAACATTTGAACTGTCTGTCGTAATAGGAGCACATGAGGACGATTGGGGAACATCAAGAGGAGCGTTTGAATGTTCCTCCCCATGTGTATGGCCAATATGCTCATCTCCAGAATCATATGGTTGATCAACTGAATGATATGTCATTATCCTTCAAATCAAAAAACAAAATTTAGTTCACAAATATACAAATTCAAATATTTTAATACTATTATAATCAGAAAATATCAATGTGTACTAAGTTACGTAATAGTAAACCTTGTTAATATTATAAGCATGTTAAAAAATGGTAAAGATGGTCTAGATGGTAAAGATTGTAAACATGGTAAACCTGGTAGACATGGTAAAGTAATTGTCCCTGAACAAAAATAATAGATATATAATTCATGTAATGGTAAACATGAAAAACTAAACTAAACAATCTAAAAACAAACAAAAACAAAAACTTATACTTATTTTGTTTTAATACATTTTTTAATAATGAAAAAACTTACATTATCTAACATTTTATGAAAAAAATAAATGTAAACAAGAAATATACATATGTTACCTGTAATTTTAGGAACATACAAATGGATTTTTTTCCCAAATTCCTTCGTCATGATAGTTCCTTATAGAACAAACCATGTCTTCAACATTCTCATCATTATGTTCTGTTAATCTTTCCATGTATATAGGGATCTCACATAAATCAGCATCTTCATCAAGTTCATCCTCACGAACATATTGTTTTTTCCTTTGTAAAACAACATCCCACAGCATAACTGATTGATCTACGACATAGAAAATTTGTTTTGAATGTGTTTCCATTATAAAACAATTAGTCGTTTCTTCCAATCTATTCAGATTAACAAGTGTCATTCCAAATTCATCATGTCTGACACTATTGTTACCGATAAAATATTTACAGTTAAAAACATGAACTTTAATTTTAAAGTAATCAACCTCCCATATGCCTTTAATCACTCCATAATATGCACTTGATGCAGAAATTGGGTTTTTCTCCTTAGCACTCGAAAAATGCATTACTTATGCAAACACCAAGAAACCACTATTTTGAATTGCACTTCTTTTGTCCTGAGCTTTCGTATGAAATGTATAGCCATTAATGTCACAATCAGACCATGTTATAACATTTAAACATGGACTACCCACTATCCATTTTAATGCCTCTAATACATCTGATCTTCCAAGAAATGTCTTTTTAAACCATGATAAAAAAATTTGTTGTGATCCTTCAAAATCCATATTTCCTTCTTCATTGGATGACATTGTTTCAACTCATTAATATTCAATGTAATATATGGTTGAGCATAAGCTATGTTATTCAAGATGTATGATTCTAACTTCTCCATCTATTCAGTTGACAATGATATTACTTTGAAACCACGAATCCCCTTTCCCTCATTATTATCTCATTCATGGCGAGATGGAGGCAAACCTATGTGTTGCGCCGCAGCCATGTTGCTCGTAAAAAACTTTGCTACCTATTCAGAAATACACTTTTCAATAGTGGAGGATTCAGGTCGATATGTATTTTAAACATACCCCTTTATTATTTCCATATACCTTTCAAAAGGATACATCCAACGAAGATATACAGGTCCACAATGCTTTATTTCTCGAACCAAATTAATCATTAAATGCACCATTATATAAAAAAAGTCTGGGGAAAATAAATTTCCAATTGAAACAGTATAAAAAATTCATCCTTTTTCAAAATGTTCAAAGCATTCACATCAATAGCCTTGTTACAAATTGAATTGAAAAAATAAAACATCTTCATTATAGTCTTTCTGACATGGATGGGAAATATTCCACGTCATGGAACTGGTACAATTTGTTGAATCATGACGTGACAATCATGTGACTTCATACCTATCAACTTCAAGTCCTTCAATGAGACAAAATTTTTTACATTTGAAGAATAACCTTGAGGCACTTTGATATCATGAAGACCCTAAAAAAAGATAATTTTGTCCCTCTTGGATAATGTATGACAAACCGGGGGAAGAAATGTTTGTCTTCCTTTAGGAGTGGGAGCTAACTCCAAACGTATTCCCATTGATAGTAAGTCTAATCTTGCATTCAACCCATATTTTTTTCTTTCCTTTAATATCTAAAAATGTTCCAATCAAACAATCACAGATATTATTCTCCACGTGCATGACGTCAATATTATGTTTTACTTCATGATACCTCCAATATGATAGATAAAAAAATATTGACCTTTTCTTCCAAATATGTCTATCATTACTAGATTTCTATGTCTTTCCCAATGTCACATCAAGGTTTTTCACCCTCTCAAAATACAGATCAGGGGATTAAGGTTTTGGAGTAGTATAAAATTCTTGTGATCCATTGAATGCATTTTTTAGTCTTCTATAAGGGTGATCCATAGGCAAAAACTTTTGATGACCCATGTACACTGTTTTTTCCCATGATGCAATTGACAATATGGAGTTTGTTGTTCGCAAAATAAACATGCTTTATAACCTTTAACACTATATCCAGAAAAATATCCATATGTTGGGAAGTCATTTATAGTGAACAGAAGCACTGCATGCAGTTGAAAATATTCCATTTTATATGAATCATACACCCTAATTCCGTCATCCCATAACAGTTTCAAATCATCAATCAATGGTGACAAGTAAACATCAATATCATTACCCGGTTTCATTGGACCAGAGATCATTATACTCAACATGATATATTTTCACTTCAAACAAACTTCAAGAGAGAGTTTATAAATTATCAATAAAATAGGCCATGAACTATGTGTGCTACTGAGGGTTCGGTATGGATTCATTCCATCTGTGCACAACACTAGTCTGAGATTTCTAATTTCATTTCCAAATGTAGAATATTGCACATAAAGTTTCTTCCATTGTGGACAATCAACTGGATGACGTATTTTTTCATCACATACCTCCTCATAAGCACACCATCTTAACCTTTTTGCCTCCTGTGAATTATCAAATAAATGTTTGAAACAATGAATTATAGGAAGATACCAAAATACCTTTAAAGGGATCTTTGTAATCTCTACATCAGCCTGTGATTTTTCTTTCACCTTATACTGTGATGTCCCACATTTAGGAAACTCTGACAGAAATTTATATTTCTTCATATATATAATGCAGTCATTCAGATAGGCATGTATTTTATTGTATCCCAATCCCATCGGGGATAATATTTTCTTGGGCTTATAATGTGAATCTGGAAGATCATTATCTTTTGGAAGAATGTCTTTCATCAATTTTAGCAGCATTGTAAAACTTTTTTCAGTCCATCCTTGTTTCACCTTCAGGTTAATCAATCTTAACACATCCGAAAAAACTGTAAAATCTGTACAACTAGGATATAATGGTTTTTCAACATCACCATATAGACGCGCAACTGTCGGTTCTATATCAATTTGTTCTGCTACAATATCGCGAATCATTTCTCCAATTCTATTGGAGTTTCCAACTTACGAATCATCATCATCAGTGACATTTCGTCCAGTTTCACCATGCCAAATCTAAGGGCTGTAACTCGGATTAAAACCATGACAAATCAGATGATCTTTTATCTCTATACTTTTCATCTTCTTCATATTCAAACATTTCAGGCATGGATAGAAAAAAATTTCACTACTTAGAACATTTCGTTTAGCAAATTCCAGAAAGGCGTCAACACCTTTCTCATATTCATTGCTCATACGATGTGCCGTAATCCATCTTCGACCCATTATTACCTATAAAAAATATAAAAAATAAATATATTTTTAAGATATCAAAAATATATATTTATATGAAAAAATCATAATTTGAATGTAAAACAATTTTGAAATCTAAAACAAATCTATGCGTATTTAAAAAAATGATTGAATATTTTTTAAAAAACAAAATATATTTAGATATAACAGTTTTACATTCCATTGAATCAAAGAAAACCATGGGGCCTTCAATGGTTGATAGAAAATTAGAGAAAATGGAGTAAACCTGAGAATCAAATCAAATTCAAAATAATAAATTCAGATGGAGAAAGTCACAATGTAAATACAATCATCACGGAACAATCATCATGTCATAATCTCAGAAACCATGATGTAGTAGTCAATACCAACTGAAACTTATCCCCCACCCCCTTGGAAACAACCTGGACACCACCACCCCCTTGTACAGCCCCACCCCCCAGATACCACCCCCGACCCCCTTGGACACCCCATGGACACCACCACACCCTTGGACAACCCCCCCCCCCTTCCTGGACACCCCCACCCCCTGGACAGCCCCCACCACTCTAGAGAGCACCACCACCCCTCCTGGACACCACCCCCACCCCTACCCCCTTGGACACCCCCTGGATAGCACCCCACCCCTCTAGACATCACCCCCACCCCTCCTGGACACCACCCCACCCCTACCCCCTTGGACACCCCACTGGATAGCCCCCAACCCTCTGGACAGCCCCCACCCTCTGGAAATCCCCCACCCCTCTAGACAGCACCCCCACCCCTCCTGGACAGCACCCCCACCCCTACCCCCTTGGACACCCCCCCATGGACACCCCCAACCCTCTGGACAACCCCCACCCCCCGAAAAACCCCCCAAAACCTCTGGAAAGGCCCCCACCCCCTTGGACAGCCCCCACCCATCCCTTTGGACACCCTCTGGACACCCCTCAACCCTCTGGACAACCCCCCACCCCTGGACAGCCCCCAACCCTCTAGACAGCACCCCACCCCTCCTAGACACCCCCAACCCTCTGGACAACCCCCACCCGTGGATAGCCCCCAACCCTCTAGACAACACCCCCATCCTCCTGGACACCACCCCCACCACCTACCCCCTTGGACAACCCATGGATATCCCCCACCCCTCTAGACAGCACCCCCACCCCTTCTGGACACCACCCCCACCGCCTACCCCCTTGGACACCCCCTGGACACCCCCAACCCTCTGGACAGCCCCCACCCCCAGACAGCCCCCCCCCCACACCCACCCCAATAGACACCCCCCTGGACATCCCCAACCCTCTGGACAACCCCCACCCCCTTGACATCCGCAACCCCTCTAGACAGCACCCCCAAACCTCCTTGACACCACCCCCACCCCCTACCCCCTTGGACAGCCCCCACCCCTCAAGACAGCACCACCAACCCCTCCTAGACACCACCCCACCCCAACCCCCTTGGACACGCCCCTAAACACCCCCAACCCATTGGATAACCCCCACCCCCTGGACAACCCCCACCCCTCTAGATAGCACCCCAACCCCTCATGGACACCACCCCCTCCCCCTACCCCCTTGGACACCCCCTGGACACCCTCCAACCCTCTGGATAGCCCCCACCCCTGGACAACTCCCACCCATCTAGACAACACACCCCACCCCTCCTGGACACCACCCCCCACCCCCGACCCTCTTAGACACCCCCCTGGACACCCCCAACCCTCTGGATAGCCCCCACCCCGTACAACCCCCCCAAATACTTTGGACATGCCCCCACCCCCTTGGACAACCCACCCACCACCTTCGACACCCCCACCCCTTGGACCCCCCCCCCCACACACACACCCATGGACTGTCCCCCCTACCTCCATGGACACCCTGGACAGCCCCCAACCCCTTGTACAGCCACCAACCCTCTTCACAGCCCCCCAAAACCATGGGATTTTAACCTCAAGCTACTAGTTTTGGCATATCTATAGATTTTAACCTCAAGGTACTAGTTTTGGTATCATGCCATTATTCAAAAAGAGAATCATGAATTGTATCTCCTACTAGTCTAAAATGCTCTATTGTGCAATGAATCAGATTGTAATAGCATATGAAGACTTATAATAGTCTACGAAAATATACGACGTAAATAGATTATGGAACAAAAAAGTGATACCTAAAATAGAAACAACCAAGGATCCAAAACAAAAATTACACCATGAAAAACCGTATATATACTTATAAAATAAATCACACAGGTACACGGAATGGGTGTATCACAATGGTTTACATATAAATTGCAGTAATATAGGTGAATAAGATCTCTAGTTGTCAATGACAACAAAAATTACAATCATTGTCGGGCATTCACGAAGCAAAAACAAATGAAATAGAAGTAGGTGAGGCTTATGTTAATATTGAGAGTCGATCTAATAGATCTGGGAAAAACAAATAAGATGATGATGTAAAAACGAGGTAAGAGGGTTCGAAATTGAAGAAACTTACCTAGTTTAAACAGAAAAATCGCAAAACGTAAATATAGAATATCCAAAAAACAAATGAAATAAAGTCGTGGGAGGCTTACCTGAGTGTTGAGAGTTGAGATGATAGATCCGAGGAGATTAAAGATGATAAACAACGATGGAAAAATGAGTTTAACCCAACGAGATCGACGAGTCGATTAGGGTTTACCGCGCAAGAGAGACGAGTCGCTGAACTGTCGATCGAAAAATCGGAAATGACAATCCATGGGGAGTGTTAATTTTTTAAATGTTTTATAACATCAGTTATTTAATAACCAATGTTATAAACTATTTTTATTACATTTTTAACATTGGTTATTATAATAACGGATGTGATAAATCTATCAGATACGACTTTTTTTATGTCGGTTATTTTATAACTGACGTAAAAAAAAAACCGTGTGTTGGTTTTTTACGTCAGTTATAAAATAACCAACGTAAAAAATACATCATAAGTCACAAATTTTTATGTCGGTTTTAGTATAACTGACGTAAAAAATTCTGCGTGTTGGTTTGTTACGTCGGTTATCAAATAACCGACGTCAAAAAGGCCTCAAAAGCCACTTTTTAATGTCTGTTATTTTATAACCGATGATAAAAATTTGTAGATACCTCGTTTTTTACATTGGTTATTTGATAACCGACGTAAAAAACACCACACTTTGGTTTTTTACGTCAATTAATTTATAACCGACGTAAAAAATGAACGCGCGCAATTTTTAACGTCGGTTATTAAAATAACTGACGTTAAAAATTTATTCTCCACATTTTTTATATCGGTTATAAAATAACCGATGTAAAAAACCACGTTTCATAGATTATCACGTCTGTTATATATAACCGACATGAAAAATGGTGACGTTAATAACGTTTTCTGCACTAGTGTGTAAAAATTCATAGATGTTTCATTATTCTATAATATAAAAAATTAATTCCACATAATTATTAATGATATTCCAAAATATAGACACTGAATCATTTGACCACTTCATTTTCATTCATCTTATCTCCAATAATGAACACATGATATTTTACATTGTCTTTGTCCTTAGGAGGATGTTGACATCGATCGTCATCATTTACCCTAGGATTTGGGTATTGGATAGCATAATGCCCATTATACTTGCACATGAAAAATTTATGCGTGGGATGTAATTTTTTTTTACCCATTTCTCTATTAACCAAATTAGTTATCTTTTTTCTCATCACTTCAGTAGTAATTTTTTATATGACCTTATTTCCCACACATAGATAATTTACTAGTCACTTGATGATAGTTTCTTCTTTTTTATTTATATATATTGATAATAAAGAAAAGATCATCTAATTTTCACCATAGTTTTTATATTTTCCTTTAAACTCCATATTATTTTTCTTATCAAAATAATGATATTGATACATAAATCCAACCTATATTTCTACCCTGATAGAAAAATGGAAAATTTATTCATATTTATGGACAACACCGTTCAGAGACTATGTTTTAATCCAATTAATCATTAATCAATGATATATTTATGTTGGATGACAATTCTCTAACTGTACATTGCATGTTCTATAAAATCATCTACATATGTACTAATAGATTCATCATCCATCATCAAATGCTCAAAGAAATATTTCTATATTTTCATACAATGAATACGAGGAATGTACTTATTGAAAAATAAGGTCATAAACATGTCCCTTACCATGGATTTTGTTTCTCTCGTTTCTTAGTATTATTGAAAATATTCTACCATTGGTATTCTTAACCATCTTAATGATCAACAAAAAACATGAATTTCTGATGTTGTGAACATTGGAAAAAAGTACAAATCTTTTCCGTGGTATGAATCAATTTCTCAGCCACTAGTGAATCAAAATACCCTCACAAGAATAAATGTGCATGTTTCATCATGAAGGACTAAACGAAATTTTATTATTCATAGTTTATTTGGATGTCGAGCATGATTCAGTTATGGAGTTTTTTTGTTAGCACAAAAAAAATATTTCTCATTATAGCTCCCATAATATTTTATTGCTCAAGAGAACAATCATTTCAATTTTTAATGCATTCATAAATAACATGATTCCTTCGAGTTCCAACAATTGACTAGAACCAAAAGTATAGTGTGAGTGACACTATTAATAATTGTAAAACCACATAGTCAAGAGAAATTATTTTCTATATATATCATATTAGGTTTAACCCAATGTTATCCATCATCATTACAAACATTCTAGGATTTTAACATATACATGAACTTATCCTTACGAATCCTAAGAAGGTTTTCTCATCCTTTTTTCTAAAGGATGACTAAATATTTTCTCTAATACCAATCATAATGACCCAAGATTAACATATATATATAGCAACATTTTTTATGAATATTTCATGCATGATAAAAAACACTCTGAAAGACCATTTTAGTTTACAACCTTTTGATTCTTGGAACAAAAAATCTATTCTAGGGAAAGACCATTATTATTTACCTTAAAGACCTTCTCCTTTAATACACCTACCTAAAACCATTATTTATTACCAGGGAAAAGTAAAATATCAAAGGGTTGATATTAGGTTCTCAATAAGGGTAAACCGAAGAGATATCGATCATAACATAATCAAAATGAAATATTATATAAATAGAAAATTTTAGAATCATGTCTCTTATATAAAATATCAGGATACCATGTAATTGAATAAATCATTGATGTTCATGAAGAATCAAAAAAACTTCTATTAGAGGATAAAATAAGACCTAAAATTGTAATATATACCATAGCTTATAAATTATTTTCCATGTTAGTAATGTATCAATTCCATGAACATGATATAAGCTATTTTGCATTACTAGACCATGTTCACTCTAAAATCCAAACCTTGTATTACTGATTTGATTTTACTCTCATTCTATACATGTATTGATGAATTGAGTTCACTTACTATTCCAGTACATTAAATATCATGAGATATATATCTTTACGTAATGAATTGGAGGGATATATAGGTTCAACACATAACATAATGATCAAAATATATATGTTATTCGCATGAATTAATAAAGTTCATCATATCATAGCCTGTGAAAAGAAATGAGTTTTTATAAACATTTCATTATTAAATAACCTTTAGAAAAGTCCAAAAAATCACAATTATCAATCAGTCATAAAACATTTAGAGAACTAATAACAATGTTAAAATATAATAATATACCTATTAAAACATATGTTTCATTAAATAAAATTATCATAGATGAAAAATTAATATTGGATGAAATGATTCTTTATGAAAATAACCTTCCCGTTTTGAAAAATGGTTTTTAAATCATAAACAAATTAGAAAACATTTTTCATTTAATATTACATTTATAAATTGTAATAAAATAATTAAGAAGTATTTTAATCTTATATAAAAACATTTTTCCATAAAATATCATAAAATATCATTGAAAACACTTTTATATAATTTTTACAAAACGTTGATTTGAAGGAACATATATTTCTGATGAACAAGAGATTAAAATTACATCATACATATAATATTATGAAAATAATGATATTTTTGTTACATAATTCAAAAATTAATTATATATACCTCGTAATATAATATTGTTTCATAACATAACATTTGTATCAAAGAAGAAAATTTGATACAAAATTATCTTACAGATTCGGTTAGTTTTGAACCGTAACCCCATGAAAGAGATATCATAAAATTGATATGTAATTACACATTTATTTCTATATAATGATCAGATATTAAATTCATGTGTTGTATGTAAACCACAAAAAAGTAACAAGTGGTGATTATTTCATAAGTCTCACATAATTGAAAGTAAGACTAGAAATCTCCTTACATAAAGTCGGATTTATTACAAATGTATCTAAAACTCCTGTATATTGGTTTAAATAATTATATTAATTTATACCAAATCCACATTCAATTTTTTGATATCATATATGTTCCTCTTATATAATCTTATCACCGAGATGTTGATAATGATTCATTGTTACCCTTATTTTGAGTGTTAACTGGTTCATTTTCTTATTCATGTTTTTTCATGTAAGTCTCTGTTCAAGAGAATAAAATATAGTTACATCATATATAGAATTGTATTAATTTAATAGATATCTTATTTATTCATTATATATATTTATATAATCATTCTTTATTTTTGATCATGGAAAAGGAACTGTGTCGCGTCGTGGAGTCGGTAGGGCATACATACGCAAGAGTGATGATAACATTCCCTTAAATGAGAAAGGAGGAGGACGTGGAATGTATATTTTTTCCCAAAATTAATAAAATTTTATTATAATAATATATATCTATTATTTCTATCGTTATACCCATCCAAGTAATGTGATGATGAAAAAAATATTACACTATGACATGGATATGGTAAGACGTATGTACGTATGTGCGTGGCTTTTGTTTATTATAGGATGAATGAAAGGTGGAATATGGTTGTTACATAATCATAAAAAAGATATCTGAATATATTTTATATTATATTTATTCTTTTATAATGGAATATCACATGATGTGGAAGCATAATATGAAATAATCTTAAATGATTCGGTAGAGATGATTACCTCCTCTTTAGTGAGCTTCCATTAAATATCCTCTTAAAGACATTAGAGACAGTATATTGAGAATAAATAAACAAATAAAAAGTTCCTATAAAATTATAGAATAAAAATATTCATGGTATGGTTGAGAATGAAGCATCTAAACTATGTGAATAAGTGAGGGAGGTGGTTCTATTTTATAATTTATGTGAGGGGTCTTTTTTAATTTTATAACATTATTAATATATAATTAATTAAATATCAATCCAAATAACACCAAAGTCCATATAATAAAAAATATTCAGATGCATATTTTTCTTCTAAAAAAATACATTTTAAACATTTTTTAGTATTAATTTAAGCCTTATCTTTTTTATTAACCATTAGTTAACCTATTTTAATTTTAACTTAGGTAACAAATTATTCAATATTAAAAAGTTCTAATATTTACTTATGTTATTTTAATTTGTAAATAAATTTGAAATTAATAACATTTTAGACCATACTAACATTATTTAATATTTTTTAGAAATGGATTATAATTTTTAAATAATATAATAAATTATAATTTTTATAAAATAGAAATTCTATCAATTTTTAAACTATTCATTTACTGAACTTCTATAAGTATCATGATAACAAGTTAAATTCAATAAAAAATATTTTATTATATCCTTAAAAGGTCAATTTAATGTAGAAATTTTTTTATCAGATCATTTATGTCAAATTATATTTTTTAAAAATATTTTTGAAAAAATTAATTTGGTATTTATATTAATAAAATATTAATCGCATCAGTTTTATGTAATTATTTAGTATACTATTTTAATTATTAAATTTTAAAACTATAATACTGTTAAGAAGATAAATATTCTAGATTTCACAATAATACTTATTATAGGATATATCTTTGGGGGAACCATATTTTTAAAATGATGTAGTATTTAAAAAATGAATGTGGAAGCATTAAATTTATATTAAATAAAATATTTTAAATATAAAAATTATCCTATGTGGACCAAAAAGTCATAAATAAATTTATATAAATAAATTTATATAAATAAAATATGTTAAAAAAGTTAATAATTTATATTTATATTAATTCATAACATACCATTTTCCCCATCTGAACATATAATGTATATTTAAGACAATGAAAGAGATATTTTGTGACATTAATTAATTTAAATATTATATAAATCATTTTCATGGATGAGTCTTAATTAAAAACCTTACATTAATTACATACGTCTTTATTGTTGAGTTATCCTCATCCAAAAAAATTTCTCAATTTGTTATGTCCATTTTTTCCCTTATAATATTATTTCTAGCATAAATAACCCAATGTACCCCTTATAGTGGTAACAAAAGTTACCAATGTTAGTATTCATATTTCAAAAAAATAAAAGAAATCTATTCAATAAATTTGGACTTTTTAAATAAGAACATTTCAAACCTTTTCAAAATTTAAAACATAGAAACTTCATAATTTAGATTAAAATAACACAATTACAATTCAATGAAAAAACATTTTCTAGAAAAATAACCTCTCAAAACATCATTTTTATTATAATAAATTCATTTATAAAAACTTTATAAAAATAAAAAATTATTTTATTTTATATGAAACTGAACTTATTAATATTTAGAAGTAATCCAAAATATAATTTTACCAATTAAAGAAATGTAAAAAAATATTGTTTTCAATAAAAATAAATTTTTTTCATTATTCATCGAAAGGTGAAGATTTTTATAAAACACCAAATTTTCACAATAAGTTAATATATTGAAATTATGAATTTTAAAATTATGTTTATTTTATCACATAATATTTTCAAATTTTTCAAAATTTAGTTTTAAAACTAGTCTACCCTTAAAAGGTGGAAAAACTACCTTGTAAAAAAAATACACATTTTATTACTTAAAGTGGGTTTTTCCATCTTTTATGCATCTAAAACATATTATATATATTGAAAAATATTTCATTTAATATAGAAAATATAAATTTCATTAATATCACTCTATAATAGTGATTAATTTAATTAATTGAGATAAAATACCTTAATATGAATAAAAAAATTTCCATAAAAACAAATACTTCATTTTAAATTTGTTTCATCATAATTTATAAATAATTAGTCACCAAAAAATTCATATTTTCATAATTCTAATAATATTTTTTATACCCTCCAATCTAAAGGCTATGATATAATTTTATTTTTTATATAATTTCAATAATAAAATTTTGTTTTGTAGAAAATCAGTATTGAGTGCAACACAAGCTAATCTTGTATTGCGTTTAATGCAAGACATTAAAGAAATAAAATTAATTTATTATTTGTTTTTTTAATAATCTATTTTATAAAATATTCAGCGTCTTACAATCATATAACATTTTCCTTAGTTTTATAATGTATTGTTTCAAGTAGTTAATGTTTGGGTATTGAAAATGATAACACTTCAGTTTATTTATATGGTGTTGATTGGTTGTTTCACATTACATTCATTGTAATTTTATTATATTTATTCCCATATGTTTTAAAGAATCCCTCAGTTCTTTTAACCAACCTTAGGACTACCAATATTGGGCTTCAAGGTCCATAGTTTTCTTTACTACCATTTGTGTTGTGTTTTTACAAGTGGTGGGTAATGAAAATTACCATCTAGTTGTTCTGAAATATTCCATTTTAAATTAATTATTTTCCCAAGAGATATATTTAAAATTTAGGTGAATTTTTTTATATATATTATAGAATTATGTCCTCAAAGGATAATACCGAGATTTAAAATTAAGATTTATATTTATAATTTCATTAAACAATACATGATAATAAATTATGTAATAGCAAGGATAAAGGAATTGTTGGAAAAAATGTTTTTATAATTTAATTTAGATTAAAAAATTACAATATTAAAGGGGTAATTAATAAACATAATTAAAAACATTATGAAATTATATAACCTTGTTACATATTGATCATCAATAAATTATGAGTTAAGTAGAAGTTTATACAATCATTAATTTAAAATTTTAATAAAATCAATCACTTAACTCATTCAATGATTCCAAAAGTGTGAAAAAATTCTATATAATCATTGAAACTTTTCTAGTTAGAATAGGTTTCATAGAATGATAATATAATAGTGAAATATAAAATTAAGTTAATCTACACAAGATAACTAAACACCACTCTGATAAAAATTTAAAAAACCACAACAAAGGAAATGAGATCTAACAATTATAATTGAAAAAGTGAATTAAAGTTATCAAAATTGAAATTTTATTAGACATGAAATTACTAAATAACAATATTCCTGAAATTTATGATCACATTGAATATAAAAATTTTAAAAAATTTAATAAAAGTAGAATATATTTTAATGGACTCAATAGCATTTGGTATGCCATATTTTTATTGGATGTGAGACTTTTTATTCTTGATGATGATTTAGTACTCAAATAATTGAATGGATATATTTAATGTAATTTGATGAATTTAAACAAGACCCTACATTTTTTCCTAAAAGTATATAGTTTTTAATAAGGTTCCCAAACACTTTATCATTTTTAGTTTATTTGTTAAATTACTGAAATTGTTTTTCAATGTTTTCAATTGCCCTTACATAACCCTCTATTACCTGTTTGTAACCTCATTATTATTAAGATATGTAAAAGTATGATGATTTTTCCTTATTATAGGTAAAGTTAGGAAATAAAATTCTTATGGTAATTCACAATTTTCTAAATCTGAAAAAAAAATATCTTCCCTAGTTTATGATAGTTATGTAAATGTCACTTTTATTGTCAAAAATTCTAGAAATGTGACTTGTGCTGCATAAATGTGACCCTATGTTTCAAAAACATGTGTAATGGTAAAGTGATTTACATTATTGTGGGACACCAATCCTTCATAAAGGAATTTTTTCCATAAAAACACTAAACTTTTACCTATATTATGTCTCTAATGTAACTAAATTTAAAATTAAAGTAAATCTATGGTTATTTTTTCTTTTTGAGGTTTGAATTATAATATTTTACCCTATATATTGTTATGTGATTTTAAAATACTCACATATAATTGAAATAGAGACTAATTAAATATGAATACTATATAAATCATTAACTTAGCTTCCTGGAGGATACTCAAAAATGATTTTTTTCCAAAATGCTATATAATATATTTTTCCAACATTAATTTTATCCCATCTCGAGTTAGTAAAATTTGATCCCGTGTAATGGTAAATATATTTATCATATCATTCATGTTTATTAGCCTTCCTCACTATTAAGAGATCGCCTATATATTACTAACATTTATTAATCATTTTTTATTTCTTGTTTTTTTAGTAGTATACATGTGAAAACCTTACTTCCAAGTAGGGTATTTGTGACTTGCCTTTTAATTTTTGTACATTTTATTATTGCATTCTTTATATTTCACAAAGTAGATATATGTTATTTACTATAGTGATGACAAAACTATATATTCACATACATTATGATGAATATATGATACTATATAAATTTTAAAGGAAGTGGATGAATCACAAGATGTGGGATATTATATTAATTTAATAATATTTTGTAAATTATTTAATTGGAGGATAGAATGACATGTTGTAGAATACTTTGAATATGTTTTTATTTTTTAGGAATTGAAGTAGAAATATAATATCTTATAAAATATAGTGAATATGTATCTATTTTTATTTCATTAAATTCAATAAAAAAAGATATTTTTCGACATATATTCTTGTTTAAATTTTAATTAACATATCTTGTTGAATAATAGAAATAATCATGAAATTATCTTGGAGAGAGAAAAAAATAGTAGTATGTCTAAGTGTAAATATTATTTGATAATATCCAAATAATACCATGTAATGGTGTTGAACTACATAAAAATTTATTACGGTGGTTATTTGTATAATTTTTGAAGTGAAAGTATTGAAATGGGGATTATCAGATGATAAATACATTTAATATTAAATTTTACGAATTATATAAATGGTTTGATTTTTTATTATTTGTGTTTTATTATTTTATTTATGTTTACTCTTATTTTTTATGAAGTGTGATATTTATACGAAGTCTATTTTTCTTTATTATTTATCATAGTTTTGTTTTTGAAACTATTTAACAAAAAAATGTTGAAATATGGTGTAATTTAAATTTAAAGTGGAATGAGAATAATTATATCAACTCTTCCTATAATTCATCAGACATTGAACTAATACATTAAGAAGTTTTGAATATTTATTGGTATTATTAGTTATGTACTTTGATTCCAGGTAACAAAAACGAAATTCATAGTAAATTGGTTAATTAATGTTTGAATTAAAAGGATTTTCTTCTAAATATTAATACTAGGGATTGATCAAGTTTCTTACTTATTATAAAAGGGGAAAATCTATCAATTTCTGGGACTTAATTCTTTTACCCATATTTAGGAAACATATATTTAATATGTATGCTTTCTCAATGGATAATAGATTGCTTTTATGATATGATTTATTTTATTATAACATTGAAATGGATGGGAACATTGTTTCATGATGGAATGGGATCCCATTCTATAAATATAGTCAATTTTGTTGAATTTCAGGAAATATTATAATATATGAAATGGTGTGGGATGTTCGGGGTGTTTGGGTGAGTTCTTAGTGGGGAATCCAGTATGATGCTTGTTTATTTTGAGATTCACTTTAGATGACCAGATAACTAGATATTTTTTTATATGACCATTTTACAAATCAATGATGTTGTATTTTTTCAATAAAAAATTGTAAATCATTTAAATTAAAACATAGGTTGTTTCCATGATCACTCAGATGATTAATAATTAATAAATTAACTGAAAAATAAACATGGTTTGATCATAGAATATACAGATGATGATGACATGCATGATAATATAATAAAATAAAATTAGTTGTTTCATATACATATTTAATTTAAAATTTAGGAGTTAATATTGGAAATTGAAAAATTTAGTATCAATAATTCAAGTTTTATGAATCAATAAACTTGTAAACATTGATCATTTTATACTTTTATAGGCATAGTACCTAGTATTGGTAATCACGGGCCATGTGTGATGTTAGTGGAAGATGTGTATAAGGATAAATATTTCCCATTAATATGGTTATGCATGAAATTTTCTAAATTTATTGATTCTATCAGCTACTCCACTTATTTAATTATAGGAAATAAAACCAAACCATTTTATAGGTTATTATATCCAACAACCTAGAGGGAATGTGAATATATTTCTATATTCCCTATCTCTCGTACTATCACAACAATTTTAGATGAGTAGGTGTATCATGGACTATAATGACTTACAATATAGGTTTCATTCCTACTAGGTTTGTGATTTATCACAGTTTAAAACATGTGTAGACTGCAATGAATTGAGGGAGAGAATATATTGGAATCCATATGTGGAGGTCCCTTATTCCCATCAGTGTACATGCATTAGATATGATAGATTAAGATATAATCCATTTACATGGTCTATAATAGGTTATTTGTATACATCAGGATACAATTTTGATTCAATTATAATTATATATTCTATGTTTCACAAGATACATTATTGGTAGTGATATTTTTAAATTAGGTGTATAATGGAATGCATGATGGGTGAATATATGATTTTCTCCATTATGGTGTGAGCATGAAACATAATGGGAGAAGGGGAATTTGGGATCCATTTTTTGAGGTATGGGTCAAATGCAATATAGATGGAGCATCATATGGTAACAAAAGACAATAAGGGTATGAAATAATTTTCATGGACAACATTGGAGATTTTATTGAATGTCTTCATGGCCCCTGTGGTACTTCCACATATCTTAAAGATGAAATGATGGACTTCATTGAAGCGTTTTTGGCTGACACCAATGAAATTGGAGTAGTGTGTGCATTGAAAGTTATTCAACATCAATTTTCAATACACTCAGAATGGGGAAACTCCATCTAGCATAAAATCTCACCTCCAAATGGAAAAAATACCTCAAAGAACTTGCTTCTGTGAACAATATCATCACACACATCTATCGGGAATCTAATCAGTCTAATGACTACTTTGCAAACATGAGGGTCCTCATCTGCGTGTGTACCCACTATTCTAGTATCCCTTTTCAGTTGATTGATATTTTTCAAAGGGATTAAGGTAAATTTTCTTCCTTTAGATTCTTGTAACTCTTTTTTCAATATTTTAATCCATGATTATTACCCTTTTATAAAAAATAGAATGTATTAATTTATGAATTTCTAGAGGATTGATCCATGGAAATGATGATAAATTAATAGTTTCCATATAGATGATGAATTAGTTTTATTTGATTAATAATTGTCATTTTTTTCTTCATTCACATTTTTCATCAGTGTTTTTAAGAAGTATCCCAATGAGTATACATGTTATGCTAACCCTATATTCATAATGTATTTTTCATTTCAGTAGAAGAGGGTTGTTGATCAAGATGGATGGTACCATCATGATGAATTATTCCCGAGATACTATAGATTTAAAGAAATTTTACAATATTTAGACTTCGTACATGTAGTTTTATTTTCTATTAAATCAGCATATATATGAAATTAATTTTATTGGGATTATATATTAAAATTATTCATAATTTATGTTTGGGATTCATCAAATATTATATCCCACTCCTTAAAAACTATAAATATTTATTCCACCCATGTATCGCATTGATATTACCTTGGAGCATGTCACTAAACAGTATGCTATTGGAGGTGGGATTTAGGGTTCATTATCTCTCATTACTCATTTTTAACATTCTTGTGGTACCTTTAGAGTGATCGGGTCATGATAAATTTGTATCGAAGCTGATGGATGAGGGAGTAGATGAATTTTAGAGTTATAAACATTTAATGATGCATGGGATAACATGGTAATAGTATCAAATGAGTTTAGGGACTATTTAAAATAAGGAAAATTAGATAAGAAAATGGATTTTATTGCCATCTATTATACGATGTGTGGATATTATTGTTTACTAAAAACTCTTTGTGATTTGAATCTACTTACAGGTTAGAAAACTAGATAAGGATCACATATTATAATTTTATGAACCAATGTTATAATTATGAAGAAAATTAGACAATACGTTCAATTTAATAAATAAATTGAAAATAAGTTTTAATTTTTTTATACGTTTAGGAGTTCCCAATGTTTATTTATTGGTAGATATGTGACTTGCTCAATTTTCAAACCATTTTTATCTACAACAAATTTAATATTATGTTCTACGAAATCTATATAGGGTTAAGGAAAAAGTCAAAAAAACAATGAATATAACACTATAATAGTTCCAACACTATGGAATGTATATGTTTTATAGAACCATTCCAAATTGCGAGATAATGAAATACACAGTGGTGGCGGAGAAAGCCTTATCATCTATAAATGATCAGAAAGAGAACTATGTTTCTTTAGTTGTGATGATGTTTAAGGGATTATTTTGGTATTTGTGGATATTATACCATGGGTATCAAGAGTAGTTATTTATTTTATAGGGCTAGTTCAAGGATCAGTTTCAAAAATAGTTTCTATCATGATCGCTAATGTAAATTTTCAGCAAGATATTTTTATATTTAGATATGGAATTTTTTGTGTTCAATACCTTATTATCCATTACAATAACCTCATTTGTTACGATTTAATAATTTTTATTTAATAGTCTGCAATATAAATACCTTATGGGGAAGAATTGTATCCATAGATAGTGTGAAATGTCAAATAGTTTTTTGTGGAATCTGTATCTTAATATACTGGAAAAGGTATAGGCCATAGAGAGGTTGTTGGATAATGCCATATCCTAATTATATGGGAGACCCTATAAATTTATATGTGAAATTTTATGACAGGTTCTTAGATTCCTGGTCAAAACAAGAATTATCCGTCGATATGAATACAGTTTCAGATTTCTATAAATCCATTCACATGAGTTGTCTTTTCCCTGGCCTCTACTAGTGGGTCTGGCTTAGTATGTATCTATTTTGGTGGTGTTGTACATAAAAAGATAGGGTGTTGAACTTTTTAATTACTCATCATCTTGGTGTTGGAAAACTTCATGCATATCAAATATAGTTGTTTTAACCATGATAGTAGTTATAGTTCATCCCAGGTCATATTCTATGGAGAGGGGATAGTGATGAAAAGGAAGGGTCATGGGATACCCCTCATCCCCAAGGATATTATTCATCAAATTAACATGTATGTTTTCACCATTTGGGCCCAAGAGGTCATATTGATTAAGGTATTATGATTAATACATTATCCATATATGTACTCAGTCAAACCTAACATCATACAATTTAATATTTTCGCATTTTCAAAATGTTTTAATGACATGTTTTATTTAATAGTTACAAACCCATTTTTTTACATTCACTATTCCATGAATTGGGACTTTTTGTAGAGAGACATCTTGATTTATTGTCACTAACTATACCAATTATAGGTTGATCTAGCATTTATGATGTGTGTGGAAACAATGAATTAGTTCTAGTGTAGTACTGCTTTTGGGAATATTTACTTTGTTTTTTATATACAATAAAACAACATCATCCATATCATGGTTTATATATCATTAATGTATGATATTATGGGTTTATTCATATGGTAAATAATATTATATAATGCTTATTGATACTAGAGAATTTTTATTATAAATAAATATCCTCATATGGGACATTTTTATGTTGACTCTCTATCTTGTTGGATTGTTACGTTGATATAGATTGTTTTTAGGATTGGTTGGTTCTGTACCTTAAGGTCATATAATAGTACCCAAATGTCCTCCTATAAGATTTTGTAATGTTACCCCTCAATTATAGGTTTATATTTGGATAGATATATTATAAATTGTTTGTCATATATCTATATATCTATATTGGAATTCCCCTTTTGGGTTGTTAGAGATCCATATTTATAGTCAAGATATATTTTATAAAGGACCCATTTAACTATATATGTCACATTATGTAGCTTAAATTCAATATAAGAAGAAGGAAATTATAGTATTTGGTTACCTTTTGATTATTACTATAGTAATCATTTCCTTGTAATGAAATGTTATCCCCTCCAATGGATTATGTAATTATTCAATCTGCTGAAGGGAGTTATATATTTCTCAATGTTGGATTGTAGTCTATATATCATCATATTCTAGTAATGTATGAGGATATCAATAATTAATTTATGATATTATTACGTGCAATATGATTTCATTGTGATGTTTCTTGAAGTAAAAAACATTCCATTTATTCTCCTAAGAATGATGAATATAGTGTTCTTTGAGTTTTTGGATGAGTTCATGGTAGTATTTATTGAAGACATACTTGTGTTTTCAATATCATAGAATGTGAAAATAATGTATATGTATGATATGTTTAGAGTTATATAGTTTTATTAGATCATTTTAAAGAATTATAAGTTTGTGTGATTTTTTAATGGGGTCTATTTAATTGGTTTGTTTGTATCTCAGTGTGGATTTTGAATAGATCTATTTAATATTTAGGTGTTTTCCTCTAGGTTATGTCCTACAAATGATTCACAAGTATGTAGTTTTCATGGTGTAGATAGATATTATAGGATATTCATAACAATATTTTCCATGATGGAAAATCTTATTATACATTTGACTAAAAAGGATGAGTTATTCATGTGGATTGACATATACTTTGTTTCGTTAGATTAATTAAAGAAGAAAATTTTTATTATGTAGGTTCTTCATTTTTTTATAGCATGGAATTTTTTCAGGGAATATTATGATGCTTCAAATCATAGATTAGTTTGCATGTTGATAAAGAAAATGAAGGTTATCTCTTATGGGAATCTATAGTTGAGGTATCAAGAATTAACTATACCATTTATGACCTCAAGAGTCTTGGATAGTGATGAAAGATTTGGTTGGGATGCACCATGATATGAGAGAATTTGATTATAGATGTTTACATAATTGGATAATGATCTAGTTACCCTTTATATAGGTGGTGGAGGAATCCCAATTTATAGATATTGAGGAAAATGTTTTTCCAGATCATGTCTTTCTGGGGTGAAGGTATCATAGAAATTATTGAAAGCTGGTAGGCCAAGGATTTAAAACATTCAATTGCGGGAGTGATGAAACTTCATCAAATATTGTGATACAACCCCAGTATGTTTTGAAGATATCATGTGGTTTAATCATAGAATAATTAATAAAATATGACTACCTAGTCCCGATTTCATGCATGCACATCGTGCACATACTGCTAGAATTATTTTCATGAAGGATTTGAAGTTGAACCTCTCTATATCACCCACACATGCTTCTTGAATCAAGACATACTTTGTTCATCAGATTTAAGGTTCTATCCAGGGGATCTAATAATAACATCAATGTAGTTATGATCACCACCATCATCTAACTTTGACCCTTTTGGATGATATTTTATCATTTTCATAGATCAAGAAATTAATATTTTGTAATAAGGAAGAGAGAGAGTCTCTCAATTACAAAAAAGTGTATTATTATTTGGGATGAGCTTCTCTCCACATATATAGTGGATATTCATAATTCTTAGTTAGGGTTCCCCAGCCCCTTTGTATTCAACATCCACTAAATAAGTGATATAAATAATTAATTATGATGAACCAACAGTTCTATAATATTATTTATAATTTTGTCAATTAACTATAATATATATTAAATATATTACATGGTAAAACAAAGTCATTATCTCGACTCATAACTCCTAAAAATATTAGACAACCTTCTAATATTATAATAATACTCTCTCATATAATATTATTCTATGAATTTACTCAATCAAAACTAATTAAATGTAATAAATAAAATCAACAAAATATTATTTACATGTATAATATTGAATTTTTTTATTTATCAGTGATCTATATAAGATATATAACAATTGAACCCCCATGGTAGGGTCCACCATGCCTTATATTCTTATTCAATTGAATAGGAAAAATTGTCAAATGCTCAATTATGACTGAACCTCTAAATTATTATCTTAATTTTAGTGAATAATATTCACATACCATGAGAAGATTCTAGAAACCCAACAAGGACCCTAAAGAGATAATGAAAATTCATATCAATGAAAACCATCAAAATAACATGCATTGTATAATAAAATCTCTTTACCATATGATATCTCATAATGGGGATGCAGACATGTGTAATTATCCTTTTATTTCTTTATTATTAGTTGATTTACCTAGATAGAGTTAACATCGTCTTCCATGACCATGGATTTATGATGGTACTAAAACCCTGATCAACTAGGCCTAAAATATCCCATGTTCAACATGGAAGCGACAAATAATATCGTTATCATTCAACCAATGTCATACCACCAATGACAAACCCAACACAAACTACCTTTCCAAAACTTAACTTGCTTTTCTTACACCTTACATAAATTCATGAAATCAAATGGAACACATAGGTAATGATCTCATGTTTGAAGGCCATTTCACATGTCTATAGATAAGAACAACCACTTAAACTTGAAATATGTGGTTCTCTTATTAGTGAACTTATCCTCATGATCTCACTACTAGAGATCACCAACCGAAAACATCATAAGAATATGTCTCAATGTGTATGAACTCCCTATACCTAACATACGTACATCAACTTTCTCTAGTCAGTTTGATTTATGTAGACCATATGGAATTTTTTTATGATTAATCTCAGTGTATCTTTAGGTTCCACTTATAGCATGAGATCTTCTCTATGCTTTTCATATAGAAATTAATCTATAGACCTTACCATTGAATAGTGGATGATGAAATATATATAATATAATGGTAATGATACATCATGTATATATAACTATTTAAATGATATGGTAATCAAAATAAATATTAAGCATTTCTCTTGGTAACCCACTATTAAAATTCTCCCACTTGCACCTGAGCCAACTTTCTAGTAAATTTTTATCTCTCACACTATTAAGATTATGTTTCTTATGATCCCAACTTTTGATTCTTTTCCTATGATGTTTCAAACTTGTGGAATTTCTTCTATATTATATCTCAAGATATGGTATCCTAGATGATATCCATTTTACCACTAACAAAATTTTAACTTTTTTCTAATATAGGTAACAAAATTATCATTGTTATAAAAATTTACTATGTAGGTGAAATTACAAGAACTCAAAAAAATATTTTTCATTTTAATAACTTCTTCTTAGATACCATAGAAGCTGAAACGTACTCGATGCATATAAGTATGGCTACAACATTCTTATATGACCTTGACTCGCTCATCACCTTATTGTAACTACGATATTAGATCTCAATGATATACAGAGTCAAGTTTGTGTCCCCTAAAAACAAGTTTCATTTCTTCTCCACTTACCTAGTATATATCCATTATACTTGGTGAAGTAAAATAAAAAGTTTCTGACAACTACACTTGCAGTTCTCCATGATATAACTAATATTTTCATAATAATAATTATACATTAAAAATATAAATTCTTTTTCATATAATCATATATGTGTTTAATCTGTCACATAAATGTATGGATTTCAACTCATCACATTAATATCTTCCCATGTCCTAGAAATGTCAACAAAGAGATATTATTCCCTAAGACATTGGGAACAATTAATTCTTGAATTATTTCAACTTGTATTTTTCAATACCATGTCACTATGTGTATGATTGACTGGGTTGAAGAAATGTCTAGATAAAAATCAATTGTTCTTCTACCATATAATGTAGGCTTCTATTTTAATTCAATAAAGGGATAATATATTATTTCATTGTGGTCTTTACTAACATGAATATAAATAGTTGTCTTCTGTATGTTTTCAAACATATTTTACTAGGAAAACCATAGCCCTCCCACTAACTATAGGTAGATAAATCGAAATAATAATTACACATATTTATTATATGAGCTGTGTTTCTTGATTCAATCCTAAACTAGATTTTATTAAGTTTTAACCTACATCTATAGTCTTGATAAAATCATCCTTTGTTTGGTTTTGTCGTATAGACATCTTACATGATTAAGGGTCATGGAATCCAATTCACAAGATATTGACCATATAAATTAGAAATGACAAGTAATATTCTTAAAGATTTTGGAATAATGATTTGGTATAACAAATAATTCCTTATTGGTACTTCGCATGGACCAAACATGTATCATTTCACTTGAATACCCACTACATTATTCAAAATCACAAAGCATATTTCACTTTGATACATGGTATCCATTATGTAATTATAATTAATCTTTCCAATATTAGCTACATTCCATATAATTATTACTTCTATTAATCATTATTCAGAGTGAATAATATATCACCAACCATAAATAATATAAAAACCATCAATAGGGTTTTAACCTTCTGAAGAAGTATGTGTATCTTGAATAAACCATTTCCATATGAACTTGTGGAACTTTTTCCTATGACAACTTCTTTTGCATCAACGTCATTAACTAAACCCATGTAATTCTTGATCCCATTGTATTATTTGGATATGTGCACCCATTTATATAAATTTATTCAATTTCATGACTAAAACTTCCTTATCTTATGGATTTATGTATTATCATATACAACTATTAAGATAGTTACAATAGATGCATGTTGTGTTTGTTCTTGATGAATGTAGTCTATGTCCTCACAAACTTTTTTGCATCCAAACACATGTATTTATGACATAATGGATGTCCATCATAGTTATAATATTATGATATTAATTATTCATTATAGTTAGAATTTATTTATGGGATATGACCATTATTTGCAGAGCATATAATGAAATATAATAAAATATTATGCAAGTTTCAAAATTGACACTACATACATCATTTCTATTATGTATAAAATGTGAATTTAGTAATTTCTCCACACGACATTTTTTTCTCAATGTAGACATGTAATACATCATCATTGATCATCCCCATTAACAACAATGTTGTAATGTAAATAAGGTAATGTGAATTTAGGAATTTCTCGATGTTACATTATATTGTTCGATGAATGCTTGGTCATGATTTTCTTCAGAATGAAATATTGAGGAAAATCATGTATTTTAAAAATGTATATACCATAATTCACATAATTTTTATTGATGTAAAGGAATGTAATGAAGTATATATTCATCTAGATTACCCCAATAATAGTTTATGCTCACTAGAAGATCTATTTATAAAATCTATGATTGAGGCCTATATTTCTCATGGTTTATTTGTCCAAACTAATGACATTGATAATTACATAGGTGTTTATATTTAATGAGCTCAAATACCAACATGGTAATATTATATATGTATACTTTTAGTCTTATATGAAAAAGTATTATCTTTCTATAACATGGTATAAATTTTTTAAAATTTCTATTCATCATGTATTTCCTATTTTTTATGTATTGATGAACTATTTTTTGAATATTATATACAATAAAAAACTCATTCATGAACTTAGAATAATGCCTCATTGTTTCTAAAGGGGGTGGAGATAAATTATTGTTAATACTCAATAAAAATTTCTAAAATAATCATTAACTTGTAAATAAGAAGTTATATGTTTTGCACTAATGATTTAGAAATCACCCGTTCTTAGACACACGGAAACACACCTTACTTATAGTAATATTTATATACTTAAATGGTTAGAATATAACGATTATAATATTTTAAAGGAAAATTTTATTAAATACCCAGGTATAAAAATTTGATACACTATAGTGATGAATATTCACGAAGATGATGTGGGTATCATTCTTCATTAGTTTAGTTTATTGTGATTAATCTTCCATGGTTTTACTTCACGATATATAATAGAAATAAATTCTTTTTTATATATGAAATCATTGTATCGAATGAATTCAAAAATTTTCTTCTAACATAACATTCCATTTTCATGTTTTTCGTCCCTTTCCATTTTTTCAATAATAATTAAAGAATAATCTATCTTTTGTATTCTTATTGATGTGGAGAGCCTTACCTAAATAAATTATGAATCCATTTCTCAATATTGTTCATTTTTGTAACCTAAATCACAACTTTTATAAACGGGTGAAACTAATATTAGAATATGATGTACTAGAAGATCATAATATTCCATTATTTTTACACAAATCCCATGTAATCATTATCTATTAATATATATGATTCACTTTCTCCTAGAAAACTACTAAGATATGAGACTACAAGATAAATTACTGACATCTTAATGTAGTGACCAAAACAAGCATCAGATATTGATTATAGAATAATGAAATAACCCTCATATTCATAACACACGAGTTACTTGTAAGAATAATTCTCACTCACGCATCAACAGTTGGATTAACAAATATAGAGAAACCAGCACATTGCATTTCAAATATAGTGGTATTGTGCACTAGCGATTGTACTACACTTGACAAATCATGTTGGTTTGAACATTTATTTTTCAAGAATTTATCACAGTACTTGTTGTGGTATAACATGATATATTATAAAAAAATTAGAAGATCTATATTTTTTTTCTCTTTAGTGTTGATTTAGAAATTATTTATTAATTATTTAAATAATTAAATGTCAGTCAATATTTTATCGAATTCTAGGAACCCTCTAAAAATGAATTGGAATACTCTCTCACTTTAATATTTTAGTGGAAAGTAACCCATAACCTCCCCTTGTAGTCTAAAAGATATGGGTACACCAGTACTCCTAGGGTTCAAGGTATATGTTTGACACACCAACAACATTATCTAGTAGATCCTTTATCCATTGGAGGGAGTCCTGACTTTTACATCATAACTTGATTTACTCAATTATTCTCTATAAAATTATAAAAATTTAGAAATGGATAATTCATACCACGACATTGGTAATGTCAACCCACCACTATCATAAGAACTTCTTGATTTTAAGAAGAACCCTTAGTGATCGCATGATGAGCACCATGAACAACTAGATTAGTCCAAATTTGAATGATGGAAGGCATTTACAATATAATATTTTTTTGAGGGTTTTATTGTTTTTTTAATTTCTTGAAAGAAATCATTTTCTATTTCATCAGAATGTACATTGTGATCACACTCGCAACTAAACAATAATTTGAAAAACATACATCACACTTTTATGAATTTTATCTCGTTTATTGTTTTATGTGATCACATAATAATCAATCACATTTATAAAATAAAAAAAATCCATAAAAGAAATAATTGAACACTACTAGTATAGAGCATATAATTTTGAGTGATCCATAATGCATCAGTCCTGACCTATGAGGTTTCAAATCTAAGTCATGTTCAGACTCTTAGAGAATCTTTCTCCCGATGCAATGTATACTCTTCTTGTCTAGATTGTCATATTTACTTAAAAGGGACAGTGTCTTAACACAACCTCATCTAAGTAAAAAAATACTCAAATAAGTATAGTGGGTCTAGGTGTATAATGTAAAATAGGTGAATTGGACACACCATCCTTATACATATTTAAATAAATATGACAATGTGTACACCATCATTTTATTACCCACTTATTACAATCATCACATTCAATAACTATATAATTAAATAATTTAAAATCCTTGAATATGTGAGTTTTTTACTAACTCATGACCAGTGGGTATAAATCAATAAACACACAATAAGAATTAAATTTTAAAAAATTTAAAATTATAAGATTGTTGGAATAAATTAAATGAATTAAAATGAATTAAAATAATTTATTCTATTCTATTACATTTATAAAATAATTTCATATCAAAAAAATTAATCTAAAATATTTAATTTAATATAATACTAAAAAAATAATATTTAAAAATATATATTTTTAAACCGACAATTAATTTAAATTAATTTAATTCAAAAAATTAATTTATATTAATAAAATTAATTTGATATTGAATACTAAATTCAACTGGGTACTTAAATTCATGTCAAATCACTTTGTGTTCTGGGCGAGAACACTGCAGACCCATTTGGGCTTAAAACCCTCAGGCATTGTATTAAGGCCTTCCTATACTATTTATGGTTCAATATGACCTTGTCTAGTTCATAGAAGGGAAAAAAGTTCTAGAAGAACCCTGTAAATCCACAAATGGAGTACATCAGGGATAGAGAGACACCTGACCAGTCCTCATGATGAATAATGACAGCATCTGAACCATTTGGGTGTGAAGTTGGGAGCTCAACTGGGTCTTAGCAGTATCTAGTGGTTGTAAGTGCTCTTAGAGTTGTGAGGAGGTTGCAGCGAGGGTCAGTAAAAACCAACGTGGAGGAGAATGGAATTTCTTCCAAGTGTCTAGCTCAGTGATTCATGGTGGATATAAGGGAAAATGCCAAGGGAATCCAAGAAGTGGAGGTGGTGGTCCCTGACAAGTAGGATCTAGATGATAGTGTGTTTCAACATTTATTCTTGGATGTTAATGGTATGATGAGACATAAAATTACAAGAGAAGGGTTCCTCCTTTGAACCCGTTAGATTTGAGAATAAGGGGTCTCCCATGGGATTCAACCATGGGGAGGGTGGGCCATGGTCAGGAACCGGTAGGGGAATCTAGGGTTTAATCAGGTTCATGATCAGGGTAGAAGGTGGGTTCCAGCATGTGATGTTACATAGTAAAAAAATGAAACAAAGAAATTACATTATGTTTTTCTTCGATTCTAATGTCAAGAAGTGGGAATGAAATCATTCAAAGAAAGATTTTCATCAAGTTGATGCACCTCTATTTAGTAGAATTATATAAGAGAAACTGATTCATTAAAAAAAACTACATATATGAATAAAAATTATTAATATAGAATAATAATAATGATTTATAGTTTATAATATACTCAAAAAATAGTGGAAACAAAATACATGAACACATTCAGATTATTCAATGTGTTCATCCACAAATATATGATTAGAAAAAAAAACATATATATGAATAACACAACATAAATCCATAATTTTTCCTAGAGTTATGAAACATGACCATCTAAAATTGTAATGATGCACATTTGGAATCGTTGTAACTATTTTAGTACTCTCTACATAAACTTTATTGAAAAATAATTTTCCTAGCTCCAATAGAATCATTAGACCACTTTGATACAAATTTAATGTACAATGGCATGCAGCGGAAGCCAGTGGGCTAGGTATTTTAAATTTTTTAATCACTAGAGTGATGAAACTTCATCCTATCAACAGATCCATCCCTGATATGGTCTAAGGAACTAATGTGTTTTAATAAGAGAATAATTTATAAAAAAATGATTTCCTCATTCCAATTTGATGTGTAGATATTTATCGTATGTTGTTAGTTTTCATTACTTGAAGGATCTGAAATCAAACCCTTATAGATCATCCACAAACACTTCTTGAATCATCATGTATATCTTTTTTCAGATTCAAGGTTCTATATCAGAGCATTGATGATCACTTTGACATTGAAATGATCACTATGATCCTCTGCTATCGATGCATGAAGATGATCTTGGGTTGTATGCTTGGATCACGAAGTTGTCTCTCTAATAATCAAATGGGTAGAGATGCTCTCAATTCCTATAAAGTGAATTCTTATTTGGGATGAGCTTCTATCAACATATATATAGAAGCTATTCATAATATATGGTTAGAGTTCCCCACACCCCTATAGGGAACATCCACTAAATAAGTGATATGAATAGTTATTTGTGATGAAACAACTACATCATAATATATTTATATTTATTTATTTATTTATTAGATACCAAATATGTATATTAAATATATTATGTGATAAACCTCAGCCATTAAGTCGACTCGTAACTCCCTATAATATTAGACTAAATGTGAATATTATAGTAATATTCGTTCATATAATAATAATCCTTGTATTTTCTCAATCACTCGTAAATACATGTAATAAATAAATACACCAAATTATTTTGTAGTTGAATAATAATAAAATTATTTATTTAATTGTGATCGGTTGATCATAGATAACACTTGAACCCCATGGGTGGGCCCACCATTTCCTATATTCATATTCAACAGAATAGATAAAACTCTATAATGTTCTATTGTTTTTGGTCCTCAAGGTCCCTATCTTAATAGAATTGAATAACATCTATAGTCCAATAGTGGAGCCTAGAAACCCATTAATTCCCCTATAGAGAAAAATAAATCTCATAGAATGAACATTCAACCTACGAAAATGCACTGTATAATAAAATATCATTATTATATGATATATCATGAAGCAGGATGTATACATTTGGAATAATACTTCTCTTTCATTATTATTTGTTGATGTATCTAGATGATCATACCTTCAACTACCATTTCCATTTATTTATGAAGGGAATTTCATCCTGATCAACCATGCCCATGAAATCTATTCATTAACTTGAACATATAAAATCATATTGATAAATCAACCAATTCAATAACACCAATGAAATACCTAATAAAAACTACATATTCATGACATCATTATCATGGTTTTTTCCTTTCATAAAAGTATGCAATCAAATGGAAAACATTTATAGTGATATTATGTCAGGAGGCCAATACAGATGTCAATTGATATGAACAACCAATGGAAGCTAAAACATGTGGTGTTCATATTGGAGGGTTTTCGATCATGATCTCAATACTAGAGATCACCAATGGAAAACTTCATGAGAACATGTATCAGTGCTTATGATCCCCTAGAACAAGATTTTAATATATCTACTATGTCCAGTCAGAAGGATGTTTCTAGAAAACATAACCTTCATTTAAGATTAATTTCAATGATTCCCAAAGTTCCCAATAAAACATGGGATCTACTATAACCTTTTGATATAGAAATTTATCTATGGAAATTACCATTACATAGTAGAAACAAAAATATTTACACCATAATGATATGTGTACACCATGCTTATATAACATCATGAATGATATGGTAATCAAATATACATCTCTAGTTGGGTCTAGGGAAAGCTCTATGACAAAATACTAATGATTTAGAGAGATGGTCATAGGATAAAAAATATTGGGCACAATTTCAAGGAATAATTTTGGATAGTTCATTAATGGATGATGTGGTTATTTAGGAGTTCATATGTTCTCCCTTAGAAGTACATCATTGTATTCCAAAGATGTGTCATTCTATAAGAAAATTTTTTCTTTCACTTGTTTGAATAATATATTTATTGAGTTTGTATATTGATGTTTAGTTTCTAGAATACATCATTATGTTACTAGTGGACGGTATCATCCCCTTAATTTTCCACAATAAAAGTGGGAGGATATTCAAATGGACTTAATCATTATCTTAATATGTTCTCATGGTGGTTGTGATTCTAAATGGTTTATCATGTAATAATTGATGAATTCATCTCACTTATTGGAAATTAGTAGTTCAAAATAATTTAAGGTGTTGTCTTGGTTGAATATTGAGGGGATATTGATGATTTATTGGTCTCTGAAGATAATTATATCATATTATGGTCCCTATTTTACGTAAAAATATTTATAGGAAGGTCTCCATGATGATTTAGACTCTCATTTATTCATTCACACCTCTTTTCATCTATAGAATTATGATCAAATAATTTTAAAAATTTAGAGACTATAGATTGTTTTTCATACCCAAATAATAGATTATAGAGGATTATGGGTGAAACGCCTTCCCTGAGTGGAATTTTCATAAAAAATAGTAATCTATACACTATCGGTATGGATCCTTTTAAATCGTTGTATGTATGAACATGAAGGTCGCATTTTAGCTATACCAATTTTATAATGTTGTCTTTTCTTGGAATATAATTGCTGCAGAGTATGTTATAGAAGGCATGGTGGTCCGAATGTTAAATAAGGTGGTGCATGATCATTAAAATACCTATTTAGATCATTGGAGGATGACTCTATAGTTTTACATGGTGGATCACATGTTATTAAATATGTATCCACATTGTGGGAAATGAATGTTTTGTTGATGGAGCAATCCTTCTACCAAAATCATTGGATGTTTCACAATGTTGGATTTTGTTAGAGTTGTGTCATATAATATTTTTCTACACCAAAAAATGATCCAAATTCAAGATGTCATTCAAGTATCATAGCTTCAGAATATTTTCATAATGGATCAAATTTATACATTACGGTTTACTAGATGTTGAATATTGGGAGACCCTCAATGAACAAACGATTCAGATTCAGGACCATCATAATATGGTGTTTTAAAACATTTTTTACATTGGTTCATTTCATTTAGAAATACAGAGGCATTGAAGAGGGAACATTGTAGAAGGAGTAGCAAATGCATTCTATGTACCAAAAGTTATTCAGACACTTTGGTTTTTTCTTTAATCATTATATTGTCTTAAACCCATGTTAATATATAAGATTTTTTTTCTTCTATGATGATGTGTAGTAGTCATTCACATTATTCCTCCTATGTGTTATTATGTTCAAAATTTAATGACATCATTGGGAGGAGTCTCAGAAGCTTGTTCCCTAGGCTCCATCTCATTATTTTGGGTTTTGTTTTTAATTCTTTTGGAAGATAATTTTTTGGAGATATCTTACGTAAGCTTCGGATTTTCTAAAACACCTTTTATTGTGTTTTTATAAGGAATATTAGTGTCAATAAGGTTCTTATACCCATTTTCCATAATAATTAATGGGTTTAATTGTAAATATCTATGCTATTATAAGTTTTTATTCAATTTTACTCAACCCCCATATTGTTTATAGTAAAACTAGTTTTTCATATAGTTTTGGAATGGTATGGTTGATCTTCTACAGTATTATCAATGGTATGAATTATGTTGAGTAACTTTACTAAAATATTCCCAATGATCATTTAAAGGTGATCCCAATATTTAGATAGTTATGTTAAGGTATCATGGCTTTTAAAAACATCATAGAAATGTAACATGTGTTTCAAGAAGGTTCTAAATATTAAAAAAGGTAATGTGAATTACCTTACCCTGAGATACCCCTATAATGAAAGGGTACATTTTTTTGTTTTAAAATTATATTTTTCATGATAATTCATCATAGGAATAAAATTTATTTAAAAAATGGATTATTAATTGAAATTAGTGGTTTCAATATTTGATATGATTATTAAATGATATATTTTAAATTAAATATTATTAAGATATATAAAATGAATCAAAGTGACACTTGAAATGGAAACTAATTATATGTGAGTTATATGGAAAAAATTAAATGAGTTTATAAAAGGATTTCAATGACCGATCTTTCTACCTATAGATCATATAATATCATTACTTTACTAGAGTTCCCTAACCTATCTCATGTTCCAGTGATCCAAACTATTTCATCCTATTTTGAGATCCTTTTTCAAATCATATAAGAAATCATGTGTCCTTCAAACCAGAATAAATAATTTTCACTTTGAATTTCTAGAGTAACAGTTTTATGAAGCTCTTCCATCTATGTATTGGATTTTTTAATATTTGTTTAACCTATGCATGGGAGATCATATCATGATTTATCTTCTTATCAGAAGATTGATGTGATTTAATATAATAAAGATAAAAATAGATATCACATGGAGTTATTAAATATAATATATTCAATAAATTTTAAATAAATACGACAAAGAATAATCCATTGAATACAATATTAATGTTGAATAATTAATTCATGAAATCAATTAGAAGATAAAATCATATTTTTTCGAATAATGATAAAATGATTAAATTATTTCAGGAAGAAAAATTGAATTAAAATAACATGAATAACATGTGTAATCAATTATTATAATCATTTTTTTTAAATTTAATTAGAAAAAAAATTGTGCTGCTCTTAGTTATGTTTAGTTAAGATTTACTGATTTTTTTGAATAATTAATCTTGTAATTATACAGGATAATTAAATAATAAGATCATATGTATTAGTGTAATTTTAATGTAATAATATCAAAATAGTAGAATATTTAAGTGTTATATTTGATAGTAATTTCTGATGTCCATTATTTTTATAAATATGGATCTTCAATTATTGATATGGTTATTACCTCAAGTCTTTTGTTATTAATATTTTGGGTTGTGAGGAAATAGATAGTTAGTTTTATGATTACATGTATTTTATAAATTTTTTATGATACCCCATGTTTTTATTAGTCAGTTTAATATATGTTATTATGTAATTTTTTTTCATTTATTTCTCATGATAATTTACTTTTGATTTTTAAATAAAAAATCATATGATGTTGAAATTTAAAATTTATGATTCACAAGAAGAATAATTACTTCACATCTAATAATTTATTAAACAAATAAATAATTTATAAAACTAGTTTTTATTTATAAATACTAGTATTTATATTCATAGTTTTACTTTTTCTTGAAAATATAATAATAATAAACTGGTTGATTCATGATTTAATTAATATAATTGTTTTGTAGATATTATTATTCATTTTAGAAAAAGCATCTTCAATATTTCAGGAGGACTAATTTTCTAAATTCCATTTTCATAGAACTATTTCCATTGTGAAAAAAACATAAATTATATATATATGTGTTTTCTATAGGGATTATACCCCCCCTTGATATAATGTGTTTCAGATAACATTGATATTGTTGGGAATATTTTATGTGCAATAAGTTAGGGCTCAGGATGTAGTGATGGTCGATGCTAGTGGTGGTGGTAGAAAATATATTATATGAAATGATGTATCACACTGGGGTGGTTTAGATGATTGTAAATTATAGATTTCTCATTGAAACATATTTCTTAATTGATTCCTTCTTCATGATCACATGGCTGGTTTATATTTATGTCACCAGTCTGTGACTGTGGAAAATAGTTTTATGTGATTAACTATGAGTGCGTCTTTTAGGTGGTAGCTTATGTCGAGTCCTAGATCGTAGAGACCAGAAGCATGACGTACATGGACATTACATTACTTTTTTCGAATACTTAGTACATAAAAAAACACACACACAAGGACCGTAATAGTTTAGTGTCTTTGGAAACTCGGAATATAATCTTCTAATCATGGTAAAAGATCTTCAACATCTCCCATAAAGATCTTCTTTTTTTTCTAAACCTAAATCCTTTCTTTATGCCCTGGGGAAAATAAAACATAAGTGGGTGAGCTCAAATTCTCAGTAAGGGTAAACAAAAGAAATATCAATCACGTCATATTCATAAGAACATATCTTTTGGAAATCTTAACCTGCAAAAGAGATCATAATTTCATAACATGGGATAAATCTTAGTAGTGAAATGTAATCCCAATAATCATAACTTAAAACATGAAACTTTTTGGCATACACACATAGTCATAGAGAATCATTTCTTGTCAGTAAAGACTCATTTCCACGACTATCATAGTGGACAAAGTCCCTTTCCGAACCGAGTTCATTCCTCGTTTCAGTCATGTTTCACTGAACCGATATAGCCTACCGTTCCAGCCATGTCTTTCTCATGAGATATAAAATCTTTACCCAATGCATTGGAGGGAGATATAGGTCACACCCATCTCATAATGATACCATTCTTATGTGAGCCACAAATTCATAAATCATACATCATTGCATAACCCATGTAATACAAATGGGAATCTTAAAAATCATGACATAATAAAACAATTCATATAAGATAAAGGAATTCATAAAAATAATTCCATCACAACATAATCAAATCAATGTAATAAGAGGGATAGAAAAAGAACCCTTTATTATCTTAGATGGAAAATAAGTTTTGATAAAACACTTGAACTCCATTTTTGAGGAAAATATCCTTTCTACTTCAAAAATACTTTTCCTTTCATAACATGTCATACAATTCTAAAATAAAACAAGTTGATAAAAAATAAAATTGAAAACTTGTAAAGGAAACTTCCTGGAAATAAAGTCATAAAAATCCATTCATTCCGTATAAGTTAAAAAAACATTCTTCTCGTACTTTTTTTGGAAAGGTCAAAAAGTACCTCATACGAAAAATGACAAAAGATTCCTTTCATATCTTTTACTAAAATCTCACCGAAGGGTAAAATTGGATTTAAAAAATTGTAGGTAGATGGAAATAGTATTACATATTGAAGAAAAATGGATGTGGATGATAAAATACACTCCAGTAAATACTAAAGTATAAACAATCTCAAATAAAAATGAGATTGTGATATTTCCCTTACCTTAAGTCCGATTTTCTTCGTAAGTGTCCGAACCTCCTCTTTTTGACGCGCCTTTTCTTAACCTCCACATAAAGAACTAAGGATTGCCTTTAAAGAAGACCAGGACCTCTAGGATGATACTAGGGAAGTGGAGAAGAGATTTTGGCAGGGGTTGGCAGAGCTTGAATGCTCAAATTTGTGTGAGGAGGAGAGGGAGGAGGTGCCCTTTTATAAGGGAGGAGAGGGGCACCTTAAGAAAATCTCAAAATATTATTTTATATTAAGGTCAAATTCGGTTTATAATGGTTCCAAAGGGTCTAATTTTTAAGATAAAGTGTTGATGGGTCGAAATCCTCTCATCCAATTGGATTTAGACATGTTTAGGTTATTATTTAAACCTTATCAATTAGATTTAACTCTATGTTAAATAATTTAACTTTTACCGTGTCTTTTTGTTTACTTACACTATATGGTCAATAAAATTACCATAACAAGCCAAAGTAACCCCAAGTTGTTTATTATTAATATATATATCCTTATCTAAGTCATTTTTCCGAGCCTTGTATTTTTAGGAATTAAATAACAATTAATAATATAATATTTGTTTGAAAAACTAATTTATGTCAATTTTGACACTATTTGGTACATGATTTTTATGAAATTTATAACAGAATGATACGTTCAAACCAAGTTACTTATATCAACAATAACATGTCATATTAACCTATAAAATTAATGTAAGTCATAAAAAGTCCCAAATTACATTTATTTGGGCATTTATAACATCAATTATGTCAATATTTCATTAATAAGACAATTACTGTATCATATTTGTGTCATAATAAATGATAATTATTTAATCCCTAAAAATTATAAATAAATTCCTATTATGTAGATAATTGTATTAGATTTCCGGAGACTATTCATGTTCGATGTTTCATGAAGATTATCACTAAATTAAAATTTTTATACTTATAAGATTTAAGAAAGTGACATGTTGTGACATTCTTT
Source organism: Viscum album (assembly GCA_963277665.1). Taxonomy (NCBI): domain Eukaryota; kingdom Viridiplantae; phylum Streptophyta; class Magnoliopsida; order Santalales; family Viscaceae; genus Viscum; species Viscum album. Next base: position 910,826,011 of record OY728164.1, on the reverse strand, counting down.
GGTTTTAATAATAATTATATTATTTTCATGGAAAAAGTCCATAAAATGAATCGAATCCGACCCTTAGGTTATATGGGACTACTTTTACCCATCCAATATGATTTTTCCAAGTGATAGGATAATTTTATAATCTTATATTTACCCTTAATTACCCGATTTACCTTTAACTATAGTAAATAAAATTTACCATAGTTACTATTCACAATGCCCAAAAATAAAAAGTAGCTTATTAACATAATTTGGACCCACTGATTCCAAATATGGAATCAATTTTTCCAAATTCAATACAAAAAAGATGCAGAAATTAAATTAAAATTAATCTCGTTGTTGAAAGAAAACAGGGTTTTCTTTAAAACATTGCAAAAGATTGAATTGATTTAACCTACGAATTCAAGGTAAAATCAATGCTAATGACATACATTATATTAAATGGTAAAATTATATTCTATTTATACTTTAAAACCATTCAATATTATAATTTAACCACATAATATATTACGATGAAAAAAGTTGTTTTTAATTAAAATATAGTGTGTTTTTGCTATTCATTAAAATAAGAAAGTTATCGGAAAATTATCAAAACATTATCTAATGTAAATTTTTATATCCTGATTCAAAATAAGAATTTTATTTTTTCAAATTGAACATATAAACATGTCAAAAACTAGATTTAAAGTTGGTGCGCCATCAAAAGGGGGCAAAACTGCATTTTTTTAAAAATACATATTTTACCCGAAAAATTTATTTTGTTCTTATACCATCTTCTAGAAAATGTGTAAGATGAATAATAATGTTATAAAATTCAAAATTTAGTTAATACTATTCATAACGGCTAGTTCATGACAATATTATAATAATATATCATTGTTTATTAAAACCCGGTATTCCGTACAACACACGCTATCGAGGAAGGTCGCGATTGCGTGTAATGCAAGCCAAGTCAGGGTTGCGTGTTGTGAAATAATCCTTCGTTGTTTCGTATAACAGAATCCAACCATATTTCATTTATACATTTAATATATATATATATACTCAATGTTTTGTAGAATAACTATTATCAAAATTATGTGTAACACGATCCAAGAATAGTGTTGCGTATACTGCAAGCTAATACGGTGTTGCGTATAGCACAAGGTAATCTTGGTGTAGAATACAAAACAAGATATTAATGAAATTAAAAGAATATTTTTCATAAAATCTCGGGGTGTTACATTGTACCCCCCTAAAAATGAATTTCTCCCTCAAAATTTGTCGGGGTTATAAATGGTTTACTACTCGAATGTTTGTTTAATAGAAACCCACATCGTAAAAAGGAATACCAAAATATGTCTTTAATAACTAAAGTATGAAATGTAACGGTTACCCAAATTAACTCATCACTGGGTTTCCACGTAAGAGAACATAGGTGAAAATATGGATGTAGAAGAAAAATCCAACCATCATGTTCTGATGGAGAGTGGTAGAGAACATGGCTATGAAAAAGCCAACAATCGCAAAGCCATAAATTTGTGATGATCTAGGGTACCATCTGATTAATCAGATATAAGATCACTAGGACAACATTTTTGGTTTTCAAAATCATTTCCCTAAATTTGAAGAATTTGAATTAGAATAAATACTTACTTTACTTTGGTACAATCTCACTGTTGTTCATACTTTGAACAATTTCCACATCATCTCTTAAAGAAATGAAGTTGAATTTGTTATTCATGGAGTGTTAATTGATCATGTGATATAATGATGGGTCCTTCCATCTGTTTTAAACAAAAGGTTAGCAAAAGTTATCAAATATACATAAGTCCATCTATGGTGGGGTTAATCGTATATGATTCCAAGAATGAACCTATACTTCATATATCATACTGCATAATAAAATAAAACTAGTTTCTACTAAACAGGGACTTCCTGTAAGCCAGTGGTAGGTGATAAAGGCCAGTCGCACTTCGGTTGTGGGTTCGATTCCCACAGCCTTGTCCGACGCGATGGGCTGTCACCCGTCCTACAGGTTGTCTTTTTTCTAAAGCTATATTACTATAACATCCCATCAATAATATTGAAAAATGTTCTATCCTAACTTATTTCCAACATAATCTATTCCAATATTTAGGATTATTTAAAATACTTCGGTCCAAGCTCATAGTATAAAGAAAATGATTACTTGAAATGTCATCAACCAACCATCATTTATCTCCCATTATCTTGTTGGTCACATTCCAATCATGTGAATACCTTAATCATGTATTCTCTTGAAAAATGAATACCCATTAAACCTTAGTGAAAACATGAATGTTGTCAAAAGTTAACTCTTTCCACATACCAATATCCAAAAATTCTATATAGTCAAACCATGATATAACCTTCTCCTAATATCAGTCATGAGCTCATGAATACTATCAAACATTTAATTTTCTCCTTATCCCTTTATTATGCGCATATCATCTACTTTCCAAAAATAATGGTACCATTCATCACATACTTTCAAAACTTAAGTAAAGACAACAGTGTAACAATCCTTAGAAGTCTCTTTATTCCATAGTACCATGAGATTACTTATACAACATTACACTTGATAAACATGTAATCATTCCACTACATTCTTAAACCATTGACCGAGCTTCAACAATTCTTTCATCTCACATATTATTTGTAGTCTCATCATCATCATCAACATAAATACTACCCATACGACCATACTGATTCTGTTCATGAGTCTTTCCCTTAGGGCACTGGTTTGCATAATGCCCGTACATTCCACATTTAAAGCATTTAACCATTGTTGATGTCGTAGCAATACCATTATCCTCATCCCTGGTGTTAACTGAACCTTTTCGTTTGCACTTACTAGATTTGTGTCCTTCTTTTCCACAACCAAAGCATCTTCTAGTTCCTTTGAAACATTCTCTTTGATGCCTCTTCCCACATGATTTACATAGGGGAAATTGAACTTTCTTTCCTCTATGATCATCATGAAACTCCATCTTTCTCTTATTAGCCAAGTCAGGAAACTTACCAAATTTTATTTTATTGATCATATTATGAGATTGCTGATTCGGCATAATAATGATGTTTGGACCTCCAAATCCCATTTAATTTGGTTTCTCATGAATAATATCATTCCATTGTCCATCATATCCTCCATTATCATGAATCATCTTGTTTCCAGCCATTTTCTAAAACCCAAAAAGAATAGTGTGAGAGGAAAAAATCATAATTAAGGGGGAGTAACTTCAATATCTAACATCTTTGGTTTAATCTAATATCGTTACCATAGTTCTAGGAATATATACTATACGTATACTTATCCTTAGGGACATCCCTAGACATACCTTAGAAATATCTCTAGGGATCTCACTAACGTTTTCACATCTCAGTTTCCAAAGGTTGACTAAACCTTTCCTCTGATACCAACTGTAGAGACCCGAAGCCTGACGTACATGGACATTACATTAATTTTGCGGAATACTTAGTAAATAACAAAAACACACACACAAGGACCGTAATATTTTAGTTTCTTTGGAAACTCGGAATATAATCTTCTAATCGTGTTGAAAGATCATCAACATCTCCCATAAAGATCTTATTTTTTTTCTAAACATAAATCCTTTATTTATGTCCTGGGGAATAGAAAACATAAAAGGGTGAGCTCAAATTCTTAGTAAGGGTAAACAAAAGAAATATCAATCATGTCATATTCATAAGAACATAACTTTTGGAAATCTTAACCTGCAAAAGAGATCATAATTTCATAACATGGGATAAATCTTAGTAGTGAAATGTAATCCCAATAATCAAAACATAAAACATGAAACTTTTTGGCATACACACATAGTCATAGAGAATCATTTATTGTTAGTCAAGACTCATTTCCAAGACTATCTTAGTGGACAAAATTCCTTTCTGAACCTAGTTCATTCCTCGTTTCAGTCCTGTTTCACTGAACCGGTATAACCTACCGTTCCAGCCATGTCTATCTCATGAGATATAAAATCTTTACCCAATTCATTGGAGGTATATATAGGTCCCACCAATCTCATAATGATACCATTCTTATGTGTGCCACAAAATCATAAATCATACATCATTGCATAACCCATTTAATACAAATGGGAATCTTAAACATCATGACATCATAAAACAATTCATATAAGATAAAGGAATTCATAAAAATAATTCCATCACAACATAATCAAATCAATGTAATAATAGGGATAGAAATAGAACCTTTTATTATCTTAGATGGAAAATAAAATTTGATAAAACACTTGAACTCCATTCTTGAGGAAAATATCCTTTCTACTTCAAAAATACTTTTCCTCTCTTAACATGTCATACAATTCTAAAATAAAACAAGTTGATCAAAAATTGACTTGAAAACTTGTAAAGGAAGATTCTTGGAAATAATTTTTTAAAAATAAATTCATGCCGTATAAGTTAAAAAAATTCTTCTCGTACTTTTTTCAAAAAGGTCAAAAAGTACCTCATACGAAAAATGAAAAAAGATTCCTTTCATATCTTTTACTAAAATCTCACCGAAGGGTAAAATTGGATTTAAACAATTGTAGGTGGATGGAAATAATATTACATATTGAAGAAACATGGATGTGGATGATAAAATACACCCCAGTAAATAATAAAGTATAACAATCTTGGATAAAAAAGAGATTGTGATGTTTCCCTTACCTTAAGTCCGATTTGCTTCATAAGTGTCAGAACCTCCTCTTTTTGACGCGCCTTTTCTTAACCTCAACATAAAGAACTAAGGATGGTCTTTGAAGAAGACCAGGACCTCTAAAATGATACTAGGGAAGTGGAGAAGATATTTTGGCAGGGTTTGTCCGAGCTTGAATGCTCAAATTGGTGTGAGGAGGAGAGGGAGGAGGTGCCCTTTTATAAGGGAGGGGAGGGGCACCTTAGGAAAATCTCAAAATATTATTTTATATTAAGGTCAAATTCGGTTTATAATGGTTCCAAAGGGTCTTATTTCTAAGATAAAGTGGTGATGGGTCGAAATCCTCTCATCCAATAGTATTTAGACAAGTTTAGGCTATTATTTTAACCTTATCAATTAGATTTAACTCTAAGTTAAATAATTTAACTTTTACCGTGTCTTTTTGTTTTCTTACACTATATGGTTAACAAACTTACCATAACAAGCCCAACTAACCCCAAGTTGTTTTTTATTAATATATATATCTTTATCTAAGTCATTTGGCCGAAACTTTGATTTTTAGGAATTAAATAACAATTAATAATATAATATTTGTTTTAAAAACTAATTTTTGTCAATTTTGACACTATTTGGTACATGATTTTTATGAAATTGATAACAGAATGATAAGTTTGAACCAAGTTACTTATATCAACAATAACATGTCATATTAACCTATAAAATTAATGTAAGCCATAAAAAGTCCCAAATTACATTTATTTGGGCATTTATAACATCAATTATGTCAATAATTCATTAATTAGACAATTACTGCATCATCTTTGTGTCATAATAAATGATAATTATTTAATCCCCAAAAATGATAAATAAATTCCTATCATATAGATAATTGTATTATCTTTCTGGAGACTATTCATGTTTGAAGTTTCATGAAGTTTATCACTAATGTAAAATTATTATACTTATAAGATTTAAGAAAGTGACATGTTGTCACATTCTTTGGTTTTAATAATAATTAAATTATTTTCATGGAAAAAATTCCATAAAATGAATCTAATCCGACCCTTAGGTTATATGGGTCTACTTTTAGCCATCCAATAGGATTTTTCCAAGTTTTAGGGTAATTTTATAATCTTATATTTACCCTTAATTACCCGATTTACCTCTAACTATAGTAAATAAAATTTACCGTAGTTACTATTCAAAATGCCCAAAAATAAAAAGTAGATTGTTAACATAATTTGGACCCACTGATTCAAAATATGAAATCCATTTTTCCAAATTCAATACACAAAAGATGCAGATATTAAATTAAAATTAATCCCGTTAAAGAAAGAAAATGGGTTTTTCTTTAAAACATTGCAAAAGATTGAATTGATTTAACCTAGGAATTCAAGGTAAAATCAATGCTAATGACATACATTATATTAAATGGTAAAAATATATTCTATTTATAACTTAAAACCATTCAATATTATAATTTGACCACATAAGATATTAAGATGAAAAAAGTTGTTTTTAATTAAAATATAGCGTGTTTTTACTATTCATTAAAATATGAATGTTATCGGAAAAATATCAAAACATTATCTAATGTAATTTTTTATATCCTTATTCAAAAGAAGAATTTTATTTTATCAAATTGAACATATAAACATGTCAAAAACTAGATTTAAAGTGGGTGTGCCATCAAAAGGCGGCAAAACTGGATTTTTTGAAAAATACTTATTTTACCCGAAAAATTTATTTTGTTCTTATACCCTGTTCTAGAAAATGTGTAAGATGAATAATAATGTTATTAAATTCAAAATTTAGTTAATACTATTCATAACGGCTAGTTCATGACAATATTATAATAATATAACATTTTTTATTAAAACCTTATATTGCGTACAACACACGCTATCGAGAAAGGTCACGATTGCGTGTAATGCAAGACAAGTCAGGGTTGCGTGTTGTGAAAGAATCCTTCGTTGTTTCGTATAACAAAATCCAACCATATTTCATTTATACATTGAATATATATATATATATACTCAATGTTGCGTAGAATAACTATTATCAAAATTGTGTGTAAAACGATCCAAGAATAGTGTTGCGTATACTGCAAGCTAATACGGTGTTGCGTATAGTGCAAGGTAATCGTGGTGTAGAATACAACAGAAGAAATTAATGAAATTAAAAGAATATTTTTCATAAAATCTCGGGGTGTTATATAGATCACGTAGATGATTATGAATTGATAAGTGTACTAAAAAAATGAGCTTCAACTATGTATTTCATTTATGATGATTACATACTTCATAATATATGCGATGAGATTTAATGCTATCATTAAAACTTCCCTAGAATATTTAAGTGTTAATATTGGAAAATGAATAGTATGATATAAAGAATTAGTGGTTAACTAATTAATTAAATTATGAAACCAGATTTTTTTATTCTTATTTAAGGTATAGTAATTTTTAGTGGAATCCTAGGGTCCTATGTTCTGATAGTTTATGATGTGAATAATTTTATGTAGGACAAACTAAAAATTAATAAAATCAATTTTTTTTAAAAAAATATGATGTTGATGTAAATTGTGTTGCACTCAATTACATGTTGTGACTCCCATTCACTAGGATATCATGTATCATGTACTTCTACTATATACTGATTTTGGACGTGAAAAAGAAATTTAAATTATCCTCATGGTGTACCTTCTCAATGTGACCCATCTACACCATGGTGTAACTTCCCCTGTTAGGTAAAAATTAAAACATAACCAGAAGTATATCGTATAACATCACCATGTAAAAAAGAGGTTGAAATAACTCAGGGGGTATCATATGGTTGCTTTGATAAGCATCCACCTTAAAAGGGAACCTATAGTTTATCCCCCCCCCAATAGTTCCACAACCACCCTTGTACTAGGCTTCCACACTGTCAATACCATTTTCCATTGGGACCCCTCGAAAATGATTGACCATAACTCTATAGAACCAATTTTAAGTGATGTGGTTCCATATATACAATGTAATTTGATAAAAAAAACCATTAAACCTACTATTCATGTTCACTGAAATATCTAACACTCCCAAAAAAACTCTTTATTCATTTAAAACAAGATAATGATTCTCATTCCTTTATCAAAAGCCCAAAATATGAATTTATGATGATTTTCACCAACCTATAATGATATAGTATATTATAAACTCCTCAAAGTAAAATTTCAACATCCCCAATAACCACCTGGTAATATATGCAAAATTATAATTAATCAACTAGGTTCCATCCCTGCTCCACATTCTTCAATCCATTCTGAATCCGATGCACCTTTACCCCTAATAACTGATAAGGATAGAACATATTTCTGTAAAAATCCCTGATTTACACCTTGAATATTTAAATGGCCTCCTCATTCATGATCCCAAAGTTGTTTCTACTATACCAAAACTAATTAAAAATCACAACACATGTCATTCATACCTTGTCCAACTTTCCAAAAAAATGATTGGACTCATACAAAAACTTTCCCCCAAATCACATGATCATGATTCCTTAAAATCATAGGAATCATGAAATAATAAAACTCACATATTGGTGTCCAAAATTATTTTTTTGTAATTTTATGGTTACATTATAGAACTAAAAAAATCAACCATCATTCACTCCCCATAAGAACTGACACAACACCTATTTACATAACACTAGGTCATACTCAATTCTATCTCAAGATTGATTCCACCATGCTTACTCCAGAATACACCACATCAAAATCCCTAAATTAGGTATTCAATATGAACCTAATAAATAAATATCTACATGTTCACCAGCATCAAGGTTCCATCCATACCATCCAACAAAGGATCTCCAATCTCTATCAACTCACTATGTTCTAACATTGAGAATCAATAATGCATCTGCTACACAACTAAGAACACCCAAAACATATTATCCTCAAAAATGTTATCTTCAAACTCAATAAGATTCCTAAAACTCTATCCATGAACTCCATATCAAATCTGGCCTCATATAACATTGACCAAATAATAAATTATATAGAGTCCTAGAACTAACATCATGAACACCTTTCTCATCACCAACGTTAAACAATAAGATGCTACATAATGGCGCCTTCTATTTAAAAATCGAATTCATTGAAAATTTAAACATATATGAGATTATTCTTTTTCATTAAATAAGATTATACAAAAAATTATGTTTTCACCAAATATGGCTCCCCACAATTGGAACCACCTAATGAAAATGAACATAATGTGTTAAAAATTCTAAAACCAATCAAAAAATAGAATACATTTACTCAATACCAATATCCATATATGTATATATATATATTTCCTTCAACAACCATACGTATTAAAAAATCCATTTCATAACCACAACATGTACATGACAAACCGATGGAAAAAATTAATCTATATCGATATTAACTCTATTTTTATTCTCTGACATTATACAAAACCATATAAAATCATCAAACCTCACATGGAACATTTAATATAAATGAAAACTATATTACCAAATAGATTATACATCCAGGACTCATTCATCCAAAATAGTGAAATCCAATTATATTAGTTTACACATGTACGATTTACTTTTTCAAACCAGTTGAAATACCCTACACAGACAAAAGCTCACCGGATTGTTAAAACAACTACCTGTATAAGTTGGTTTTATCGTAAAACTTAATAATACAAAATTCCTAGCACTTTTAACCCTTTTTTTCATAATATAATTTTGTTTTCAAAGAACACATTGAAATCAAATTTCAAAACCTATTTCCATCATATTTCGGAAAACTCAAGAAATCAAAAGCCATCTAAATATCACCAACCACAAGATATATTTTATGAAAAATTAACTTATAAAATGATTTTACCCAGACCTCAGGTATCCACATTGTATTTTATTCAATAATTATTTTTTCTAAAAAAAAAACACATCAAAAAATCATTTCTTGGTAGTGTCCAAAGAAATATTCAAAATCAATCACATAGAACCATCAAAAAACATTATTGTAATATCCCCTCATAAAATATCCAGGAAAAACATTAATTAAATTAATAATGAATTATATTAAATAAATAGAAAAAAACACTTATAATAGGAATGTAAATCATTCCATTACCAGGATTCATATATAACCCGTTGAATCTTGGTTGAGCACTATACAACCTCCAAATTGTCAACCATATTTTCATGTGGGTTCTCCTTATAAATCTATCATATTACTAGGGTACACATCCCAAATACTACACTCACCCTAAAAACATGGCTTTCAATAAATTTTTTTCTTGCAAGGTATGCATATTTTCTACCTCTTCTCTCCTAAAAAATCCAAATCCCCCTCTAATTAGCATTTTCCTATCCCAAGACACATGTCGATACCATTTTATGTCATCCCATTTCATATCACCCAATAATAAAAAATTAGTGGTGCTATATGACCACATATACACTTCTTTATATACCGATGGAATTTTATTAGTGTTGATAGCTGCAAATAGTAATAGGGAGAAATCCCTTGAAATGTAATACCCAATGTTTATGAATGAATATAATGAATACTCAACATGACCTATTCATATAATTTATATCAAAAAAAATATTTATACATAAAATGGATCAACTAGGGTCCCCAAAATTCATAATGAAAAAAATATGACTATTTATTTAATGTAATAATCATAATAAAAAAGAATAATGACACACTATGTGATCATTCTTAATAAAAAATTTAAATTTAAAAGAGAAATGGATTCCATATCAACTCACATAATCATCCATTAAAATCATTAGTATCCACATCTTATTATATAAGTACCACATATCAAGATTCATGTGATAACTATTTATAATAGAAAATATAAAGGTATACCCAAAAACATCAAAACACATGTTGTGTATCTCTATAAAGGGTAAGTCTAAGGACCTATTAATAATCCTTATTTCATGATTATAAATAACACTATTATGATTAGTTGGATGTATTTTTAAAACATAATATATAGAAAATCATTATCATGATAAGTACCACAATGAGAAGTTGCATAAAATAAAAGAAAAATAAACCATGTCTTGTTATCGTGTGATAAAAAGGAACCGAAGATGATTCACACTACTTACATCCACCAACATTAGCACACAAGTCCATGAATTTGGATTGATTCATTGGGAAAATTTTGGGGAAGGATGTGTCTACGGAATTACATAGGTGTTAAGAGATATTTAAGAGGATAACGGAAGTTCAACTTGATGTTTAGAAATGGATCTGTCATGGATCTAGTGACTATAGTACAAGGGTTTCCACTACATTGTGTGAGAAACCAATAGAAGTGAAGGGAACCCAGGGTGGTGTTTTCAAGTATACAACAAGTTTTGTGGTAGCAACATCATGGACCTAGGGATATGGTGTAGCCATTCCTTAAATTTGGTCACTAGAATGCAGAGATCCCAGATTGTAGTGGAGTGGGGGTCATAATTTAGTGGTTCTACCAATTTTTGTAGTTTTTCATGACAGAGATGGTGGTTATTATGTAACCCTTACAAGATAATATGGTTATAATTTTTTTTTATAATGACACATGATCCATTTACTATTTTATAATAATTATGTTGTGGATGTAGTCATGGTTTTAGAGGTTCTTTTACTGGAGAGGTTACGATTTATTGTGGAATTTTATGTCATGGTCTTTGCCGTTTTCATTAGGGTTGCGGTGTAATGATGGAGGATTCTATATGGTCTTTTATTATTTTATAAAACCTATAAATTCTAAAAACAGATTAGAAAATACTACATATAAAATGTTTCTCTCATTTATTAGGAAACCAAAGTGTTTTTTAAAGAGAATATTCATCCACCTTAATTTGGTTTTTTGATTTTGTTCTTGGATATTCAATCCATGGTAGTTAAGTAAGGTTTTCTCCTTGTTCTTCTTCATTTTTCCCTATTTTCATATCTAGTCAACTTGTTTTTAAGGGGAACCATTGGTTTTGATGTGTTTTAAAGAGAAATCTATAGTTGATGTCCCCTACGATGGTAGTAGTTCTCTCCCACATCATTATGTTATTTAGTGACCTTTTTATTATTCCAACCAGACACATTGAATCATAAAAAATTATTTTAGGTAGGGGATCCCTTATTTATCACTTCTTTTATAACATGGGATGGGGTGGTTTAGTTTTTTTGATTACATATAATTTATAAAAATTATCGAAGATAAGTAACATTTTAAATTTCAATTTAACTATGATGGGAATGATTTACATTTTCTACTGTTTTGAAATTATTGTTTATATAATTAATTTCACTGGCTAAATTCCCCTGTAAATATAATGTTTATTTTGGTCTTTTCTTGATATGTATTGGAGGTTATAGAACCCATGTCATGTGACATTTTCTTTTCAAAAATGTTATTTAATATTTAAATTTACTTATGCCAATCTAATTAATTTGTTTCAAATTAAAATATGGTATTTGTGAGAACATACTTGAATAAAAAAGGTAAAGTGAATAAAATCCCCTTTCCAAATATGAAATCTATTTCATGATAAATGTTGATTCTGTATGTGAAATTGTTTGTGTAATGTATCCATTTTTATGTGATTCATGGGTAATATTTTTATTGTGGAAAAAATGAATGGTTATTTTTATATGATGCATGGTATGTGAGAGAAAGTGGTTGAGATTTGGTTGACATGATGATGTGTATATGGATTAGAAATGGTGGTGATGTGGGGTTTGCTCGAATGAAAAGGGGGTATGAGGATGATAATGGTTTTTTCAATGGTATATTGTGTTATTATTATTTTCTATTATTATTTATTTTTCATATTTCTAGGTAGTAATGGAATGAAAATTTTAATAAATGATTGATTATTAACTTGTTGTATGGTTAAAATGGGTTGATATAAAATGTAAAATACATGGCCTATAAAATCAATGGACTAAAATATGTAACTATTTTGTAACAATAATCTTGAATGTGTTTTGAGTTGAGAATGTAGATGAAATGTGTATTTTTATTTATTTGGTATTGTTATGCATATAGTGATGGTAGAAAAAGTGGAAAAATATGTGAGGCCTTTAGGGAGAGGTTATGAGTTTTTATGTATATTTTGCGTTTTACACATAGTTTTGAATTCGGGGATATGATATTATATATATACCCTAGTATTTTCCATGATATTTCTAGAAACTCCCCACTCATTTAATCACCTATTGAGAAGAACCAACAATTTTGGGGGTGTTTTACCAATATCCCAGTGATATTTGGCTATGAACTCACTCTTTCCAATTCTATCTTCCATGAAATTATGACAGGAATGGTTTGATGTGGATAGTATTTAATGTGAAATTTTTTAAAGTCATTTGATGTAGTGTGATGGCCTAGTAGTCTTTAGGCATTATGTGTTGAGTTGAGGTAGAATGTAGTGGAGGTCATGCATTGTGGTGGGATGGAAAGAGGTTGACCTCTTTCATATTAATGATCTCATACTACCCTTGTTGTACGAGGTAATGTGATGGACTAGGTTTCTTCATGTGAGGTGTGACATGATGTGATGTCCCTGTCTTTACTTGATACGGTATGTGATATGATAGACCTGTTGATTGCAGGAGGGATGTGATGTGTTGTGATGTTATATTTAAGAGTTAAGAGCACCGGGATGTACATTGTTGGGTTTTGAGAGAGGTTAATTAGTTGTAATTTAGTTTGGGATACCTATCATTGATATTCAATAACTTATTTTAAAATATAGGGATGATTTACTTTTGATCAATCCATATTGAATATGTGATGGTTATTTGACATGATCTGGTGTTGTTAGTTATGATTCTTCCTCTCTAGTTATTTTTTTTACTTTAAAATGTGAAAGAGATAATTTGGGGTTTATATTGAGTATCATTGTATGATCAAACCAAATATTTGAAATTTTTAATCATATTTCTAGGAGGACTATGTGGACTATGTTGGAAATTACTAATTCATACCATGGGATAGTCATTCTGTTGCAGTATTAGATTTTCATTTGGGTATTTATTTTGATTATTTTTGTTGTATTTAATATTTGTATACATTCATTTTATAATGGTTTTTTATATTTCATTTTCTATTATATCATGATGTTAATTTCAATTGATTTATCCTATAATTATATAATATTATTATAAAGGGTAATACCTCTAATTTATGATATTTTTTATAACCTTGATGCTAGTTTACTTCTTGGGGCCTACTAAAGGTGCAAATCAGATGATATTATCTCTCTTCCCTCATTTACTACATTGGAGGGGCACCATTGGAAGAAGGTGGTCATAAAAAAAGTGGTTTCAATGGGTTATTTGAGGGATGTGATGGAATTTAGGGATAAATATAATAAATATTGTATGGGTTATAATGTTAATAGTGTTAGTCGATCAAGGTTCATGATATAGGATAGGGAATAAATTCCAGGACACATGATTTACCCCCCCCCCCCCTCGCGATTCATCACAAGGACTTTAAATCTAAAAAAGGACCCGATTAGGTGGTACCATTTCTCAGGTAAATACCTAAGATATGTGTATGTAATTTTGAAGACTATTGATCATGTTGGGATTGAGTTGTATTAGGTATGTTAAAGTGAATTAAAATACATTAAATTAGTCAAAATTAAATTTTATACTTATGGGTTTTTAAATTTTTTGTCTATGTTTTTTATATGGATTCAGATCATCATTAACATGTGGTTCATGAAATAGAGGTTCAGTATGTCAATCATGTAATTTGTTAGAGGGTTAATCTGGTTGAGGAGGGTGATTATTAACAGATAATGAATCATAAATTTTAGCTTTATGATTTGGTGATTTTGGAGGGAAGTGTTTCTGATATTGATACAAAGAGATGGTTGGAGGAGCATGAGATTAATCTAAATTTTATATGCTCTCGAGTAGAGTATTTGAACCCTTTGGAATTTAGTTAGATGTGTGGATCTCCAAAATAATTCTGCAATATGTATCTAGGAGAGAGGAAGTAGTAATATTTATCCATGTTTGGATTTCCGAAAGTGTTCTCAGTAAATATTACTTCATCGATCATGAAGGTAGTGAATATGCATGAGCTTATATCTCTTAAATAGAATATTATGTATGTTTGGGAGTTGGGAATAAAAATAAAATTCCACCAACATTTTCCACATAATATTTTCAAGATTATGAGTCTCATGGAAGACACATTGCGTTGTAAATTGTTTCTTCTATCCAGTATAAATTTTCTCCCTTTATGTTTCCAACATATCGAGGGGTTTATAAGAAGGTGTATGTGATCAAGTGGTTGAACTCATGATGAGTTTAATCAGTATTGTAGAACCATATTGGTTCCTTAAGGTGATGTGTTTCCAGTGTTAAATTTTGGGTGATAGGTCCTTTGATGTTTTTACTAGTACAAAATCGAACTCAACAACCTCCATTCTTCTATTCTATATCCGGTGTTTTTTATTACAATTCATTGTAATTTGGGAAATTTTCATTTTTATATAATGGGTTAAGTCATCTCAAAATCAGTTACTATTTATAATTCAACGTCAATCTTATAGGGGCAGTCTGGTTCCCCATCATCCTTAGTATCAGCTTCAAGTATGGTTGTTTCAATAGGAATGATAGTAGGATTATTCTATACTAAGGGAATATGAAGTATTTTGAGGAAAACCTCATGATGTTACTACCATACAAGGACCTTAGGTAGATCATGTATTTAGGGGTGGTAATTAGTAGAGGGGAAGATGATCTGGGTTTGGTTAATTTCATGTACTGTATGAGGAAACAATGGAGGGGCCATAGATAATTTGTGGTACAATAATTTTATAATCCACCCTTGTTTGTGCATTTTTTGATTCAAGAGATTCATAGTCATATATTTCACCCATTCTAGTCTATGCTGTAGGACTATACATAGATAGTTTTATCATTCCCCTAGAGTTGAAAATGATAATTAGAGGCCAGACTGTATTGTTTGATTTGGTTATTGTGTGTAGATGAATTATAGGGTGACATCATTCATCTGGGGATCATTTCTTGATTTAGATGAAACTTTATAATGTAATTATTTTTATTGGCATGTTGTGTTATGATAATTCTGCTATCGAATTCTATAATAGAAGAGTCAGGTTTTTAGATATGGATATCCAAATTTTGGTTTTCATGGGTGAGAAGAGTTATTATTTGGGAAAAATATGTCTGGATCCCCTCATTGAATTGATGTCTATGTTGTCCATGAAATTAGTGTATTTCATGACAGATGAGTTTCTAATGGTTCTCAAAGATTTTCTGCATGCTTTCCCCAATTAGGTTGGGATTTTACCCCTTCGACATGATGATTATTTTGGGATATAATTTAGACCAATTCCTATTTGATTTTATGAACCCATATCAGATGAAACCTTAAGAGTTGAGTTAGTATATGATTCATAAAGATGATTTATGTATGATAGGTTTTATCTGGACCAATATATCACTATGGGATTCTCTATTGTTATTCACCAGGAAGGAAGATAAAATTATGAGGTTGTATATATTCTTCGAGAGTTTTAATCAGGTAATGACCAATAATAATTAATCCCTTTCAAGGTAAAATGATATTTCATACCGTTTTATGGGTGATATTTTTTTATGATGGATCCTTAGTTGGGATGTCATCAATTGGGGGTGAAGGTGGGTGATATCTGGAGGAATTCCTTTAGATATTCTTATGGGAACCTCTTATTTGTGTTCATGTAATTTTGTGTCATGATGACACAAGTAGTGTTTATGGGGATCATGATATCTATGTTCCATGAATTCCTGGAACTGATCATAGTAATTTTCACCGATGAGATATCAATCTACATTATGTTAGAGTAGAAGCATAAATTTGATATTATAGTTGTATTATGAATTCTTTGACACCACCTTCTCTGTGGAAATTCTTCCATGATTTCGTTTGGTACTAGAGAGGTTCATTTCATTAGGCATGTAGAATCTTAGTAGAACATGGACATAAAACCATCAATGGATAGGGGAGTTATTTCTTGGGAATCGACTAAGAATGTGGTGGGGGTTTATAGATTCTTGGGTCTCATGGGCTATTATCAGAGGATTGTGTCTGATTTCTCATGAGTTTCAGTCCTGTTGGATTCTTTGAACATAATGGATATGGATTTTAATAGGACTAGTCTATTTCATGAAACATTTGACTAACTAAAGGGGAGTTTTATTCATGATCTGTTTCTCCAGTTTAATATATATGGGTTTATGTTTGAGGTTTTCTACAATTATTCATTCAAGGATAGGGATTCATCTTTATGTAGAAGAAAGAGTTGATCCCATATGGGTCTAGGAAGTAATTTACCAATAATAAAGGCTTATACACAAATTATTAGTAGATACCGGTGGTTTTGTTTATACTGATTTTTTTGCGACATTACCATATTCGGAAGAGAATTATTATCTTCACCGATCACAATAGTTTGATGTATATTTTAACTTAATGTGACCTAATACTGCAGTAGTGGATGGAACTTTAGTTTCTTCTAGATTATGACTTTGAGCTCTCTATCACCTATTGAAAGGTGAATTTCTGTCCATTTCACTGTGAAATAAATCATTAAAATACGTTTTTTGTGAGATCTAAGCTACTTGAGAAGAAAGGGAGAAGTTGGTAGCAATGTAATTGAATGGAAGGGGTAGATAATTGTAGAGTATTTATATTTCAGAAGATGGTGCATTCATATTTGATGCAACAGGTGGAGTAGTCTCAGTGGGGGGAATCAAAGGCAATGGTGATGCATGATCATATAGAATATTTTGATTCTATGGATGTTTGGATATATGATGTTTCGAATTAAATTTGGCTTTTGTGAGTGTTTATTATTCCTATGGTTATTTTTTAGGGATCACTTTGTGGGTATAACCACTCAAAATTGGGGGAACACCCATTTCTATCTAATATTTATCATGGATTAATGATGCATTTATCATAACTAAGAAGAATTAGGTAATAAAAGTATTTGTGGAATGGTATTTGGATTGATAATAGTTAAAGGGTGTGAATTATAGTCAATGAGGATAGTTGTATCCTTTAATTGTTCCTAGGTGGTAATGGGAAGAAATCTCAATTTACTTCATCACCTTATTACCCCATGCTCATGGGTATTTTTATACAAACCGGATAATCATTTATAAATAAATGTAATCATCCAACTTCAATGAAATTAAGGAGTTGGACATCAAGGATGTTTTAGAATAAATGTAGTTGACTATGGTTTTGTGACATCATAGGTTTCTTAGGTCTATTTTTTAAGACCAAGATTCTCATTTCGATTAATTATTCTTAAGGGGATCGTAGCATCATTTTGGAACCCAATTAGGAATCAACACTACTTTCTACCATCATATGGATTGATAGATAAAGAAGACTATCTAGACGTTGGAGTATATTTTGAAAGTATGAATCTTAGACTTCTATGGATCATGGGAAAAGAACTTTACCTTGGTTAAGTGTTCTTAATATAGTAGTAGATTCCACAAATAGAATTTTTTAGCCACATTATTGTATTTTTATGGGTACCCATTTCATTTTCTATTTTTCCACACCATGATTAGAGATTCAACTAGTCTCCATTCAAATGTGGTGGTGAGTATGATAGAGAAGGTACATCTGGTTCGAGGGATAATGAATAATGATTAAGACTGGAAAATTTTATATTTTTATTATAATAGGATACCCTTGGTGTTCAATGTGGAAACCACTTTTTATTGAATTTTTCCCCTCAATGAGGTTAGTGATGGTTTCATTAGGTGAGTATGATCTCACATCAGTTTTTTGGACCTATGGAGATGATGGTGCATGTGGGTATGTTTGAATATTTATGTACACCATGACCATTACTAGGATAGATCTAGACTATCCTTCATGGATCTCATCTCCATCTGTATCATCAAAACGACATTGATTTCATTAACTAGGGAGATTTGGATATTAAGGGAGACATGGAATTTTTCATGTGGCTTATGGTGATATCATATTTTTTTGGAGATGAGGAAATAATGATGGATCATTCTATTTTATAGAGTGTTGTAAGGGAATAGTGTCTTGTAGAAGAGTGTTTGGGAGAATGAGACATAGATGTTCCCAACAACTATATTTGATTTCGGTTTTGATTTTTTTATTTTTATTGGATAATTTAATGTGTCAATTAGGGATATTTTATGAGATGGGCCACTACCTTGATGTGATGTGTGATTAATTATCAAAACATATGAATAATGGTCTGAATTATCCCTAATTGATATGGGTTATACATTTGAAATATTATTACCATGCACGTGATTTAGTGACCCCCCAAAACAGACATTATCTTTATGTAGGAGATAAATTCCCAGATTTTATGATCTTAGGGATTTGTTTTGTATTAGTTGTAGTAATCATTGGATTGGGACTCATGGGGGTTCATATGGTGGTGTACTTCTCCATTTTAAAAAGATTGTACTTTTTGGTTTGTGTATAGTGGTGTGGTAATGCAGTCATGAGGGATTTTGGGAGAATGTTTTTAGCTGGATTTTCTATGTCTGGATGGTGGTGGGGTTGGGTGTCGTTCGTAATGATATCCTTGTGAGTTATATAAGGTATTATTTTTCAACCTCATTTCTCTTTCATTCAAGGTTGTTTTTTAATATAAATGGTGATAATAATTTATGAGGAATCTAATTTAATTGGTTAGATTATCCATTCCACTAAATTGCATGAATTATACTGATAGATAAGCCTAGGGATGTCTTGAGGTGTTCAGGAGAATAAGGGAAGTACCAATGCCAATTTAGACAAGACTACGACATTGATATTGTATCTATAGTGAAATGGTGAGTATTGCAGCATGGTAGGATCTAGATACATTTTAAAGAGATTGGTGACATGTTCTCAAGGATACTGCATTTTTGGGTGTAGTTTCACCTTAGTTCTTATGTTGCGCCATGAACCCTCTCTGTAGTTGGTTGTTATGGTGTAAATGACCTCGTCTATGATGCAGTAAAATTGGGATTGAATTTTACAAGTTCTTTTTCTTTGAGAACCCATACTTCATGGAGAAGAGGCTATTTTTTTTACCATTTCTAGTTTTAATAGAACTATGGAATAGATTTTTAGTCTCTGACATGATCCATTTATTTTTTTATAGGTTCTATGGTGTTTATATTTATATGGTTATTGGTGGGGCCTTTTTATAGAATGGTGATGAAATTGTGGGGAGTATTATGTTGTTATCCCACCAATTTTCAATAGGTTAATGGAAATTTTTGGGATTCTATGTTGTGGTTTTATGTTTAACATATGAGATATCAATTATTATACACATTCAAACTAGATAACATCACATTTGTTCCACATAATTATTGGTTCACCTAATTTCATCCCAAGGAGAACATCCAAACCCCTTCCTATGGTTATAGATTTCAGTCTTTTATATTTAATCTCTTGTAGTTAATGTGAGTTTCCTAATTATTCCTCATTAGTATTTCTTAATTTTCATATCTATGAATGATTCTATCAATGTAAAACATCATTTTTCGTACTCTTTTGCTAGGGTATTTCTATGGTTGATGTTATATAAGATTTCATAGGTTCTCTCCCCCATCATGGAGTTTAGTGGTACTTTAAATGTTGTTCCAACATAGAATGGAAAATCAAAAACATTCATCTGAGGTATGAGATCCCCCCCTTTCACATTGTGTATCAAGTAGGTTGGGTAATATTTTTTTAACTTTGGGATGATAGTTTTCATCTAACATAATTAAGATAATTATTCACTTAATTAAAATTTAAATTGAAGGTAATTATTCACATGCTTTACAATTATGTTATTTTTCTTGATATTATGAATTATATTGATAAATACCACTATAAAAGTAATGGTTGTTGGGGGTCTAGCTTGAACTATTATGGTGATTTTGGAACCCATGGGTGTTAATTATGGTTGGATAGTACCTTTTGTCTAAATGTATAATTAATTATACCCAGATAATAGATTGGATTAACATAGAAACATGACATGTGTGAGAATACACTTGACTAAATATGTTATCATGATGAAAATCCACCATATAAAATATAGAAGATATTATGTGATTAATCATTAATGTTTTTGAAAAATTTTATTTTTTTATGTTTATTTTTTGTATTGATATGATTCATAGTAAATAGCTCTGTTGTGGAAGTTGTGTAGTGATATGTGGTAGACATGATGGGGTGTTATGATACAAGACATTGTAAGTGATGAGAAGTGGTTGACAAGTGGTTTATATATTGAGGTGGTTTTGACTATGAAATAATGTTGTTTTCTATAATTCTATCATGAAAATGATGATTGAGTAGTATGGCGTTGTTATTGATGGGATGTTGTGTTATGATTGTTTTTATATGATCATTTTTTTCTAGATTCCCATGTATTAATGTAATTCATTTAATAATGAATGTATGATTAATAATGACAATTTTATGAAAATGGGGATGAAATTAAATTTGAAATAAATTTCCTATAAAATCAATTGGATAAATTAATCTAATTATTTGGTACATGAATATTGAAATTTTATTTCACTGAGAAATAAGATAAAGTGTGGATTGCGTTTTATGGGTTGGTGCTATGTATTTAGTAATGTCAGTGAAAGTGGTGAATGTAGTGTTACCATGGGGGTGGCATTGTCTATTGGGAAGCATCTTGTGTGGAGTACCCATAGGTTGGGATTGTGTATTATGATATTATATATACACCATTTTATTTTCCTTATGATATATATACATGCCCCATGCATTTCAAACACATATTACTAAAAACTAATAACTCTATGGGTGTTTCTTCTAAAACCCCAGTGATGAAATCATATAGAAATCCACCATTGTTCCTTAATCCTACATATAAAAAATGTGGTCATGCATTGGATAGAATTCAAATTAGTCAAAATTTCATGTTCCATGTGTGACATGATGTGGTGTGATTGACCAAGTGTCTCTGGAAGAGATATGTTTAGATGATATGGATTACGGCGGCGGTCATGTGTGGTGGTATGAGGGAATGATGTTAATTTATTTAATTTCAATTACACCCTAATAACCATGTTATTATATGTTATGTGATCACCTTTGTGTCCTCAAACAAGGTGTGTTTACGTGTGTTGGACCATCTATTTTCGGGAGAGGTATGATGTGATATGATAACCCATGTGTCTATGGGTGGGATTTTATGTTAGGTGATTTCATAAAGAATATTTCTGGGTTTCGGGACATACGTTGTTGGGGTGTGAGAGTGGATAATCATTAGGGAATCAGTGAAGGGTAACTTTCATTGATATGCTTCATATTAAGTTATATACTTGTATTCATTATTTGGTGAGTGATCCAGTGTGAGGACGGCTGGTTAGTTTCTAGTTTATGTGTTTTTTGTTCTATTATTTTATAAATGGTTACTTAGTATACATCTTCAACATGTACATGAGGAAAATTGGGGTTTTTACAAATTATCTATGTATTGCCACCAAATGTACACAAAACTATTTTTTTAGGTTTCCAAGTGGACTACATGTACCGCGATGTACAATACTATCTTGTACCATGTGATAATTGATGTTTTTTCCTTATATTTTTTTGGGTATCTTTTTTGAGACATTTATATGTGTCTTATCTTTATAATATATGTATTCTGGGTTGGTTTGGGTTATTTACAATTATATTATGTCATTGAGTTATTTTTTTGATTATATAACATATCTACTGATCCAATTGTTATATATGGTACTAACTCCTAGTTAAGAGTTTTGTATACCCTTCATGCTACTTGATAACCTAAGGCCTACTAGATTTGGGACTCAGGTCCATTATATCTCTTCATTCAACACTTACTCTTTACTCTAACCTTAATAGTGACAGTGTCATGACAATCAGTCATATGTTGATCAATATATCCATAATCAGAACCATGTTTCATGAAAGGAATAACATATCCATTCTCAATCACATTCCATTATGTTCTCAAACTGACCCCTCTTAGGGGCGGTAACACACTGAGTACCCACCCCAACCACTCTAATTAGAGGGAACCCATCGACTACCCAACCCAACCACTCTCAAGAGAGGGAGACCATCTTTTAATTGATCAAAAACATCTCAAGGGATGGTGTGTTGGAGTTGAAACCCTAGAATCAACTGATTTTTTTACTTTCAATTACATATTTATTCATAGAATTGACATTTAATTAATAACATAGCACATCATGAGTTTTTTAATAGTGTATGTGATAATGTATTTAGAGTACATGTCACATTTAAAGGGAAAATATATTCTCCACTATGATGAGATTATTTATGATCTATGAAAATATTAATATATACATGTTATATGGAAATATGATATCATCTGATGGGACACAAACGTGATATCCAATCTTGGGTGGGATTCTCATATAACAAAAAAATTTCTTCCCCTAAATGTATCCCTTGAAAATATCCAATAGAGGAGGTTATAAAGACATAAATTACTATAATAATTCATCATGATTTATGTGTCCTTGAATATTCATATCTTTGAGCATGTGTATTGGTCCTTAGAATTGTGATTATTATTAATATACCTCATCTTTAGTATATAAATATTTATTTAGGAAAACCCTTATGAATTTTTTTCCTGGGGAAGTTGTATACATTGTGTGCATCAGGATTGATATTTAATTAATAAATATATTAAAAAAATACTTTACCTTTCTATGATAATGGAAGTATATTTATTATCACTTCAAGGGAATAGAACTGCTATATAAAGTTAATTACTATGAATGTTTGATCAGATAGCCCATTTATATAAATTGAATGAAATAAAATAGATCATATATATTTATTATGCATGTAAGGAATCCTACATAATTATATATTGAGGGAAATATATTATATTATATAGTATGAATTTATAGGAGGTTTTTTTCATTATAACAATATTATTCCTTTTTTGATTGGTTTCGTGACTTGTGGTTGGAATATAATCTTTGAATTTTGGAAATCATGGCCTAATGAAAAAGGAAAATAGCCATAGTGGGTTACTTTCCAAATGTATCCAGAACCCTTCTTAAAATTTATACTAGTTTAATGTTAGAATAGAATATTATTATCATGTTCTGAAATTAATATTTATATTGATTTAGTTCATTTTATAAATTATTTGAAAAAACATATAATAAATATATATTAATTTTTATATTAATTTTCATTAATCAAGGTTCAATAAATGCTGAGAAGGATTGATAGACTCGATCAAGGTTTTGGGATGAAATGATATATTAAATTTCATTTAAATAAATTTATATTCATTTATGAAATTATTTTAATCTATCTAGGTTTTGAAAATGTGAAATGGAAATAATAATAATAATAATAATAGTAATAAAATAGTTATTATTTAAGGTGGGGTTATAAGGATTATGAGATTGGTTATGTTTCTATATGTAATTTCATATTATTAACATAGTCATATAAACCGTATTATATCATTTGCTGAAAAATTTATTATTGAGAACAATGAAACCTCCAAAAAATATATCAAGATCATGGAAGAATATCCCTATAAAACTTTGTATACCCAAGATAAATGATCCTCGAATTCATTCACATGTCCCTAACAGAACAAAAATTATATGTCATGACTTAAAGGAGTAATTTTTGTGATTGATGATGAGCGACTCAAGTGGTGAAAATCATATTCACTAGAAAAAAATAGTCTGAAATTACATTATAATGTTCATGAATCAAATTTGGATCATCACTAGAGGGATATACACATGGATCCTACAACAAAATGATATAATGATAAAAAATGTCAAGCATTTAGAAAATGAATAAAGAGCATAAATCACTGGTATTTCATACCTATAAAAATGAATTATAAATTTTATGTGAATGATCATCACTCTATAAATTTTATATGCTATAAATTTTATATTCAATTGTATTTATATTATGGAATTGAAAAATAAAACATTTTTAGAATGGGCCCATTGACTTCTTCAATACCCCCTGGAACCAATATGTTGTATCAAGGTAGTTATATATTAATTTATAATTTTTTATTAATATTTTATTTAATATTGGGTAGGTGGTTAGTTTTTAATTTCTATTTTGTTCATTATTTAATTAAAAAATATTAGATATCTTATTCATTAACCATCATGTAACCATGAAAAGTATTATAATATTCATAGTACATTCAAATACCCCATCCTGAAGGGCTATTTATTATATCTAAACAATACAAAAAATATAAGATTAAAATAAAACATACATGGTGTCTATCTTGATTCAGTGCACCATCAAAATTATCCCAATGTATGGATTATCATGTGGGAGAAGAGTACATCATTCCAATGCATTCCATATGTTGAAAAAATTATATGATCCACGTTTTTTAGGGATTCTTAAGCATGTAATTTGTATATACATTGTGTAGCCCTACAAACTTATCGCCACATTAATCAATGAATCTATGTGGTCAATGTATGAATCAAATATTTATTAGTTTCCTTATTGAGACATAAAAATATTGAAATATGGATAACTCTAACAATATATATATAGTTAGAAAACTGATAGTGTATCTGGGAAATATAAGTCAAATTTACATATTGAGTCACTATGAGAATTTTTTGTTTAGACAAGGAATTAAATGAACTATGTATAACCGGTTAAAATATATCATGTAATGCATTAATTTGTTTACAAATTATACATAAATATAGGATTAATATCATGTGAACCGATTTTATAGAATAAAAATTTATTATAGAATTAAAAAATTGTAGGTTTTGTGGAAGATGTACATCTCATGTCATTGGTTTTAAAAAAATTTAATATACACTTTTATTTATAAATTAATTTCAGAATTACATGCCATTTATGTTCATTATACACATATTGTATATATCTATAACTAAAAGTGTACATGATGTGTTTTTTGACATGTTTAGTGTGTCACAAATGTGGAAATAACTACATCGAATGACATACAAAACTACACATCATCTAGATATGAGAAATTTAATAAATTATTATTCCTTGTAACTGTAGAATACCATTTACTGGAAATATTTGAAGACTTGTAGTATAGAAGGGTTCACATCATGTATTTACTCCATTACAACTCATGTAACTTTGAGATGGGACAAACATATACTATTAGGGTATGCATCATTTCATGTTTTAGTACACTCCATGTAAATAATTAATTGTTAGACTAGTTTATTAAAAACTACATTGGTTGAGAATCTAGTGGACTGTTTGAAAGGTAATTTATTATAAATTAATTATGTAGCTAATAAGTTAATTAATTTTTAAATTAATTCAATTTATATTATAAAATAAATTTAAATAAACTCTATATAGTTTTTAAAAAAATTGTTGTTTCATGTGTATATGATCATGCATTTGACCATCCTATATATATGAAACATTTATTTTAATTTGAATATTCTTACATAGGGTTTTTAAAAAATACTTGTTAAATTAAAGGTATGGTATGGATGCCTTCCCCTTTCTTATTATGTATGGGCTTACATATCTATGGTTTCATTTATATAAACTCACTAACCAATCCAAATATAACCCTCTCCCAGGTGTGATTGTAAATATATAATGTAAGGATCTCCTAGGTGAGTGAATGGGGTTGAAGAGAAAATCTAAGGTCAAACCAACAGAGAACATTCATAGGAATATGTGTAGAACAATATAACTAATACTAATGGCTGGTTCAAGGAGTTTTTCACCAAGGTTAAAGGTTTTGTTTATCATTCTCATAATAAGCCAATCATTTGAAATCGCATGATCATGAAAAATTATTCATTTTACATATATAATTGCATAGTTAAGTACCTTTATTTATTGTATTCTTGGAATGATCCCATTAAATAATTGAATTAATATTTGTGGAAGATTGAATTAAATAAATATACCATGTTTAACTATTTAATTGAGCTTATTTAATCTCTTAGTTAAAATACACAATATATCAATAGACATGTATAAGATTAATTGGGTGTCATTTTCATATAAATATAAAAACAATCATGAAAAATATTATGTCTTACACTGGTTCATTAATTTATTTACAATACCACTAGAGAACAATGTTCTTTTTCGGTCCATTTTCAAGACACAATCATTTTTTAGGGATTTTTTATGCAAGGTTTATGTTATTCAAACCATGTTTTCATCAAGAGGAGTATCCCTAACAAGAATTGGTGTATCATTGAATCAATTTTTGTGGATATATGAGAAAATCATTACAGGATAAAAGAGTTAACTCAGAGGATCATAGAGATATGAGTAAATACATTTAGTAATACCCAATAACCTAAATTACATTAAATAATTAATCATACCCTTATAAGGCTTAATAGAAGTTAAATATAAATCCTTTAAACTAGAATATAAATGATTTATGACCTCTTGAGTCTAATGGAGAGGGATAGTGACATTTAGTAAATTAATTGGAGACTGATAATTATAATAATCTTTTAACTTATATTATATTTTGATAATCAGGTAAATTACTAAAACAATATTTCTTGTTTGTTATTGAAATATTAAAAGTTTTATTACATTGATAGTATAACTATGAAACATGCCTTAGAAAGATAATATGTTAAAAATAATTGACATCTTTATGTGGTACAAGGAATTCTGAAATATACAATGTTGATAGATAAAGTCATGCATGTTTGAATTCACTATGACCATGAATGTTTCAAAGGAGGATAATGAGGAAGTGGTCACTCTCTACATTAGACACATTTTTGTTTCAAAAGATGTATTTCATTTATATTATCTTCCACGAACCATAACCAATTGAATCTAAACAACGATAGTGATTCTTACCCCATGCTCTCACATGTCCATGATCTCCATCTAGAAAGAGATATAAAAGAGTGGTATAAGATACTTGGGGAAATATTCACATGTATTCATGTAGTGGGAGAGGAATTTAAGACTCATATATTCAATATTATTAGATATATTTAGAACAATAATATCATGGGAATTAAAAATATCCATATGAGTTTCTCACTAACCTCATTCATTCCACACTTCCTTAGAGATTTTCTAGTTCTAATAATAATTATAATATATACAGTATTTAGAAGTTTTTATAGTAACTCTTATTACTAATCTTATAAATAGTTTTGGACACGAGGCATAAAAACATGATGTATTTATAGAGAATAGCTGGAGGAGAAAGCTAAATGGATATAATTTTCATTCCAAGTATAAGTCTTCTATGAATTGTACTTACAATAAAAGGATGATCTAGATGAAATCAGAGGCGCAAGATGAATTTTTTTTC
This sequence comes from Viscum album, assembly GCA_963277665.1. Lineage (NCBI taxonomy): Eukaryota > Viridiplantae > Streptophyta > Magnoliopsida > Santalales > Viscaceae > Viscum > Viscum album. The sequence continues at coordinate 910,797,948 of OY728164.1, read as the reverse complement.
CATATAGTGATAAATTCCATAAGATGAATTTTGACACCCGATGTTTTGAAAAAAAATGTTATTTTATTATTTTATCTGCATTTGAAATATTTTTATGAGGTTTGGGCCGAGTTCGATTGCTATCTTGTGATTTTGCTGGTAAATGATAGTTATGGGGTTTCTCAGCGCTCGACGCAAAGGCATGACATGAGTGAAGTTGTGTGGCTTCGCTAACTCACCTTGGGGCATGCCTGGTGCACAATTAATTAATTAATTAATAAAATTAAGTAATAATGGTTTTAATAATAATAATAATATTATTTTTATTTAATAATATTATTATTATTGTGGCTAGTATTTTATCAAGTTATTATCATTTTTATTTTTATTGTTAGTATACATGGTTAATATTTTATAAATTTATTATCATTTTTATTATTATTGTTATTATGATATTATAAATACCATTCATGTTATTATTATTATAAGTGTTAAGGAGATAAATTTTATTAAATTATTGTTCTTATTAACCTCATAAAAATAATAAATATTATCATTATTATAAATAATATATATATATATTGTAATTATTAAATTTTTATTTATTTATTTATTTATTTTTAGTACTTCCCCCTATCTAGGGTTTGGTCACCCCTTCTTCTGCATGTCGCGCGACCTCCCAGCAGGTGTGCCCCCCGCTATTGCGGTCACCCTCCTCCGCCCTACGCCTGCCTCCCGGATCCATCGCGCCCTTCTGCCCTCACGCCCCTCACACTCACCCTCCTGCGCCCTCCGCCAGCCCACTCGCCTAGCCCGCTCACCTACCTCTCAGATCTATTTCACCTCCACCCAAGGCTAGCGCCCCCCTTTTCTACCACATAAGCATGCAACTGCCCCTACCTCCACCTTAGACCGCCACTTCAGCTGGTGTTTTCCCCTTCCTGCATAGCTCCTCTAGTGACATATTTCTTCTCTGGCCTTCCCTCTTCCGACACCCTTTCATCCATCGTGTGAATCCCTTACCTCCCTACTTTGGTCGCCGCATGCACTCCCTACCCAGCATGCCTCCAGCTCGGCACATGACGCCCTGTAAACCTTCTTTCTGATCGTAAAATTCCCCACAAACCCCTCTTCCAACATGAGCTACCCCCCAATAGATTCTTTCTTCCTCCTTTCAGTTTGTGGGTTCTCCACGGACAAAGTTTCTATTCATAGAGTCGGGTCCTAATTTGTGCACTCATTTTTGTTGCGCGAGGTTGGATTTTACTTCCCATGGGTGTGTTTGAGGCACGATCGGTGTTTCACATAAGTTCTAGGAGGTTCTTATTCCATTGATGTAGGACTCCTTTTTGTTTTCCCCTTTAAATTCTTAAATATACTGATTTCTTATGATTTTAATTCCTTGAATACTGAACAATTAGTTTATTTATTTATTTATTTTTTTGGTGATTAATCAGATTGGTGCGTTTTCTATTTTGGGATATTTTCAGTGTGCGCTTGGTTTAAAAAGTGTATTTTTATTCTGTTTTCGGTGTATAACCTTGTAGAGTTTCATGGAAATATTTTCATAAGTTTATAAATGATATATTAAATTATGAAAGTAATTCAAATTTTGATTTGGAATGGCCTTGGTGTGCTGTTGGCGATATAAGACGTTTTTGAGTGGGCTCTTGAGTTTAAAGTCTCGTGATTCCTTTTTTAGATGTTTTATAAAGTTTTTAAGTGGTTTATTAAATCTTATAAAGTGTTTGAAACATGTTTGAATATTGTTTTGGTTTTCATTTTTCTTCAATGGTGGTTTTGAGTATGTAAATGGGTTTGGGTGTAGGTTTTTAAAGGGAAATGTTTAATTTAGCATGTTTAAGTTGTCGTGTATTTCTCAATGTAAATTTTAAATGGTTTAAACAATGGAATTCATGTTTTGGAATTGGTCCTAGTTTATTTGATGATTTGAAATGGACTTTTGGAAATGGTTAAATTTATTATGTTGTTTTCATTTAATATTTTTAATGGGTGTTATGAATTATTTAAGTGGCGTGTGATTGGTGAAAATCCTTGATGTGTTTTTTGTAATGTTTTATAGATTTTTTAAGTGTGTAATTATTTTATCAAATTTTTTGTGTAGTGCGTGGATCGTGCTATGATGGTTTGGCCTGCGGGTGTCAAGGAATCCTACATATACCTGCATAGGGTAAGGCATATATATATATATATATATATATATATATGCCCTCTTTGTACATATTCCTTCATGGCATGATGAATATGTACAATGAAGCTAGGGGTGTGTATATATATGTGTATAAATTCATGGGCGTGTATGCACCAAGGGTCAGCTCGAGTGGTCGTTAACAAATGGTTACAAGTTTGAGGTAGGTCCCATATGCCCTAATCTTTAATTAGAATTTCCATTTTTCGTGATGTTTCTTTAAAAGTATTTCCTTCTTTTTTATGTGAAATTGATATGAACTATATATATATATGGTTTTGGGTCTTAAAAATTGGTTTCATAGGGGTTTGAACATGAAATGGGTATTTCCAAAAGATGTGTGTCCTTTCATTTGATTATGTTATGAAAGTGTAACAACATGCATTATTTTTAAAAAGGGGTTCAAAAGTGACATAAAAAATGGTTTTTGGTGTGAATACAATATTAAATGATGGTTTGATCTCCTTAAAAGTATTACATCACTTGAAGTGTGGTTTTAAGCATGTTTTAAATATATAGTGTCATTGTGTGTTATAAAATGATGAATACTCTTTGTAAAATGATGACACCAGTTTGGCACTTTGAGATTGGTTTGCGAAAATGGAAAACCCCACTTGATACATTCCCCTTAATTTTAAAAAAAATGTGATGAATGTTTTAATGTGTGGTTAGTGATATGTGCCTAGTGTAAAGGCTTGGGCGTGGTTGTGTGATGAAAAGTGGGGGAATGCGCTTAAGGGAGGAGATCTGTTGTGAGAGGTTGAATGAGTTTTAGATACGGAAAGTGTTATGTACATTTATGTTTGCTTGAAAATGAATAATCACCACCAATTTAAATAGATAACAATGGGAAACCTGGGTATGTAGGTGGGTGACCAGGAATAGTATGCTAGATGACATGGCATGGGTTCTTCCCTATTCGTCTAGTAGGATCGACACTACAACACTAACTAAACATATGAATTACTGAGGGGCGTGGTTTTCTATGCCACATTTTATGAGGGGTTTGGTTTCTATGCCCCATTTTATGAGGGTTGTAGTTTCTATTCCACATTTCCCTGAGGTATGAGGTCTCTAGGATCCCACTTTTTCTAGCTACCCATAGGGATTACCCATGGTGCTCATTTACGACATGCTGCTTGTGATGCAATTTTCATTTCATTTGTTTCACACTTGATGTATTATTTGTGAAAACCATATTTTTATCCAAAATGGTTTCTTTTTTTGAAACCTTAATACATGCATGGAAAATATTTTTAATATGTAGTGGAAGTTGAATGTTTTACTGGAACATGAAAACTCGGTACTTGAATTTTAAAAGAATAAGAGAAATTATTTTTTATACCTTATATTCAAAATGGAATGATTCGATTTCTTATTAAAGGTAGGGGAAAAGGACGTGGTTATATTTTGGAATTCCTAATGAGCATCTCGGTGCTCATTCCTACTTCACTTTTCAGTTGCAAGTTTCAGTCTTGGATCGCTCTTGGAGTGAGTGTAGTTAATGTTCTGTGATGATCCATGGGGTCAAATGAGGTATGTCACGTTTCTTAGTTTATTCCTTTTTCAATTTCCAAGTTGTTCGGTTTATTTTCCTTTATTTATCCATTGGTTCATTTTATAATTATTTATTTATCTTTGATATTGGAAAAATCGTACCCAACTAGTTTATTTTGATACCTAGCACTAGTTTCCAGCCTGTGGGGATCGAGAACGCCCTTTGGACCATGTCGCGCACCGGCTTAGGTGACCGGTTCAGGGTCGACCTGGGTTGGTTCGTGAGAAAATGGAATCAAAGGAGGTTTTCTTCTTGTTATTTGTGGTGTCAGGTAGCTTCCTGATTGGGTGTGTTGGGACTTGAGAGGTAGGTGCAAGAAGGACGTCATGAGGCCTTGCCCGTCCCGAGACTCGAGTTTCCAAGGGTAGTTTGGGATTTAAATTTTCTTTTTTGGCTAGGTCTATGTAGATGTGAGATCAAAAATGAAGTGAACCTATGTTACAAGGCTGTCTTTCATGGAGTAGCGGCCCATTTACAGCCCGAGTTCACAGTTCAAGATGATTCTTGTGGTTGATGCTCGCTTGGAGCATGACCTGCTAAGAAATGTTTTCAGGTTGGCATAACCACTAGTTCCTTGTTTTTGGATATTTTTATGTGAGTTATGTTCGGCCTTCATTTTGGTTTGCATTAGTAGATATAAAAAATGAAACTGGATTTTTGTGAAAGTGGGTTTTACAAGGGAATATGGTTGTTGGACCGGAAAAAATGGTCATTGAAATGAGAAATATTTTAGAATTTGAAAATGTGTTTATTTAATTATAAGTGACTTTCTCAAATTGGTTGGGAATTTGTGCATTGCACTGAATGGTCTATTTTGGAAATGAATAGTTTCTTGAATCGACCCTTGGTATTCTTATGAGTGATCATATACATTGAGGCGCACATGTGGAAAGTGGAGAAATTGGTGATGTGAGTGGATGAGTGCTTGAGTAAGAATGAGTATATGTATGTGTGAGACTTCATGGAATACTAATGGTGGATATTTAAGTTTTTTTTTCTGAAAATGGCTTTCAATAAAGGTAATTTATATTTTCCGAAAAGTCAGTGATAATTTTTTTGTGTTCTTTTTTCGTGTTTGGAAACCTTTTTCATGGGTTCTTGGTTTTGACATACTGAATTGTAGTTGAAATGGGTTTTTGAGTTTGAGCTTTAGTTTGTGATTGAAGTGTGAAATTTTGTTCTATGATGAGTTTTGATTAAGATTTGTGCCTCTTTTTTTGAGTTTGCAACCCAGAAAAGTCCCAAAGGGGTCTAGTGAGTCTCTTCTAATTACTGGTTCTACCTAGACTCTTAGTAGAGTGGTCGAATTGAATTCTTTTCTGTTTTTGTCTATCTTTCATGGTGGTCATGATCTATTGAAGGTATCGGACTGACATGGTGAAATCGTTGGTGTTTTTGTGTTATTAGAAACTCCTAAAGCTACGAGAGTCAGTGTTGGTTCGAGTTCATTTGAAGGTTCAACTTTGGATTTATAGAAGAAGATGATTCCAACGTCATTGCATGATGGGATTTCATGGAGGGTATTTAAGACCACTCTCATCCAATGGTTTATAGTTGAGGAAGTAATGGTGAGGAAAGGGGTAGAGGTCGTGAGTGTCCAACAAGGACAATAGATGGTAAAGTCTTACTTGGGGAATTTCGAGGGGTTGATTCCGTTTTATCCAAGGGTAACATCCTGAAATAAGTTGAAGTTTCTATTTAGTGGGGTATTCACTCAGGGACTGATTCTTTTTGGTGTTCGGGAAGGTTCCCCATCTGGTGACGCGAGAGAACCAGATGAACCTATCTCAGACTATTTTTCTTATCAATACCATCTTCTATTAGTCGGGACACTCTCTTGTTCGCTTATGGTGTGGCCTGTTTGGGTACATTAATCCTCTTTGTTGTCATCCTTAGATGGATTTTTGTCAGTGTGGATCTGTGGGAAACATAGAGAGGTTCAGCTAGAAACATCGCCAAAAGGAGACTCGACCAGAGGATATCAGCTTCTGACTGTGGGGAAGCTGATGCTCCAAGACATCAAAGCTCTAACCACTGGTCACGGTGTGAATCCTTTCATGCAGTCAGGAATCATTGTGTGTGGGTCACATTAGTCTAACATTTGTCTCTGGTTCTGTATTGGGGATAATTTAAATTTTTGTATTCAAGATCCCTCATCTTTGAAGGTTCTATTTTTCTATAAGAGGAATATAGGTCTCATTTCCTCATTATGGTATTTTCTATTTGAATACCCCACTTTGTTTTTAATAAGGTGTGGCGAGCTCGTCTCCTTTTAATTCCACTAGTTGTACCCCATAAAATGTGAGCTTTGAAAGTTTTCCCTTTATGGCTGTGAGTCTCAAGATGTTTGTCTCCATTGTATAGCTAGCTCCTTTTGCGACTTGTTCTTGTTCTAGGATTTGCTCATTTTGGATACACATATGTCTTGGGAAATAATTAATAGGGGTTTGGTCTGCCATTCAGTTTGGGGTCTTTTGTTGAGAACTCCATATAGTGGGGGTCTAGTTTGTTCGAAGAGTCTGTGGGTCAGTTATGTTGGACCCATATCAGTCTGTGCTAATTAGCTTAAGTTGGTCGGTTCATAAATGGTGGGGAGACCCACCATGAATCATGTCCTGCCATCCTCAAGAGTTTTTTGTGTGTGGGAGTTTTGTTCTGTGTTGCCGGTTTCTTCATTGGATCAAGTTAACAGTTCTAGAGTTATCTTGTGATGAGAGTCTCAATGTTGGATGTGCTAGTTAGGATTTTGTGGTGGGGATAACCCTCCTCATTTCCTAACAAATATTCTCTTTGTAGCTTCCCTTAGAGTTGGTTGGGTGTGACTAATGGAGTGCAACGTCACACTGGATTTATGATTTTGTTGGCCCCATTCAGTTTCGAACGCGATTTTGATTCCTCAGTCTGCTGGGTGACTTTCTAGGGGCATAAATTTTTTGTAGTGAGGAGAATTTTCACACCCGGACATTTGAAAAAAAGTGTTCTTTTATTATTTTATCTACATTTGAAGTATTTTGATGAGGTGCGGGCTGAGTCCGATTGATATCTTATGTTTTTTCTAGTAAATGATGGTTCTGGGGTTGGTCAATGCTCAACGTATGGGCATGAGAGGAGTGAAGCAGCGCGGCTTCGCTAACTCACCTTGCGGCCTGCGTGGTGTATGATTAATTAATTAATGAATAAAATGATGTAAGAATGGTTTTGATAATAATAATAATATTATTATTATTTAAGAATATTGTAATCATTATGGCTTGTATTTTATCAAGTTATTATAATTTTTATTATTATTGTTAGTATACATGGATAATATTTTATCAATTTATTATCATTTTAATTATTATATTTATTATAAAATTATAAATATCATTCATGTTATTATTATTATAAGTTTTAAGAAGATAAATTTTATTAAATTATTGTTCTTATTAACCTCAAAATAATAATAACTATTATTATTATTATAAATATTATATATATATATTGGTAATTATTAAATTTTTATTTTATTTATTTATTTTTTTACTCCCCCCTTGTTTATGTTTTGGTTCCCCCTTCATCTACCTGTTGTGCAGCCTCCCACCAGGTGCACCCCTCCTCCCTTGCGCTCACCCTCCTACGCCCTCCGCCAGTTCGCTCGCCTGCCTCTAGGATCCATCGTGCCCCTCCTCCCTCGTGCCCATCACTCTCACCCTTCGGTTCCCTCTACGATCCCACTCGTTTGGACCTCTTTACTTCCTCCTGGATCTGTTGAGACTCCACACTAGGCCAGCTCCCCCATTCCCTACCGCTTGAGTAGGCAGCCACCCCCTACCTCCACCTCTGACTGCCTCTTCACCTGGTGTTTTCTCCTTTCGGACCAGCTCCTCTGGTGACATCTTTCTACACCATCCTTTCCTGTTCTAGTGCCATTCTGACTAGCTTTGTCATCTCTTACCTCCCTACTGTAGACGCCGCGTGCACTCACAGACTAGGGCACTGCCATCTCGGCAGGCGACACCCTGCAAACCTCCTGCCAAACCATAAAATGACCCAAAACCTCTACTTCCTGCATGCACAACACCCGGGTAGATGCCTTCGTCCACCGTTATTTTTGAGGATTTTCTACAGACAAGGTTTTAATTTGAAGAGTTGGGTCCTAATTTGTGAGTTCATTTTTGTTTCCCGAGGATGGATTTAGCTTTTAGTTGGTGTGTTTGAGACATCATCAGTGTTTCACATAAGTTCTAGGAGGTTCTTCTTCCATTGAGATAAGACCCCTTTTAATTTTCCCCATTAAAATTTGAAATATACGGATTTCTTATGTTTTTAATTCCATTAATATTGAACAATTAATTTATTTATTTGTTTGGTGATTAATTAGATTGGTGTGTTTTCTGATTTGGGTTGCTTTCGGTGTGCGCTTGGTTTAAAACGTGTGTTTTTATTGTGTTTTCAATGTATAACCTTGTACCGTTTCATGGAATTGTTTTCTTAAGTTTCTAAATAATATATTAAATTATGAATGTACTACAAATTTTTATTTGGAATGGTCTTGGTGTGCAGTTGGCCTAATAAGATGTTTTTGAGTGGGTGCTTGTGTTCAAAGTCTTGTGATACCTTTTGGAGTTGTTTTATAAAATTATTAAGTGGTTTATGAAATCTTATAAAGTGTTTGAAACATGTATGGATATTTTTTGGTGTGTATATGTCTTCAATGGTGGGTTTGAGTATGTAAATGGGGTTGGGATTAGGTTTTTACAGGTAAAAGAATAATTTAGAATGTTTGAGTAATCGTGTGTTTCTAAATGTAAATTTTAATTGGTTTAAACATTGGAGTGAATGTTTTGGAATTTTTCTCGTTTTATGTGATGATTTTAAATGGACTTTGGAAATCATTAAATTGATTATGTACTTTTATTTTAATATTTTCAATGGGTGTTATGAGTTATGTAAGTGGAATTTCATTGATGCAAATCCTTGATGTGTTATTTTGAAATGTTTTATAGATTGTATAAGTGTTTAATTATTTTGTGAAATGTTTTTTATAGTGTGTGGACCTTTTCTATGATGGTTTGGGTCATGGGTGTCGAGGTATCCAACATGTACATGCATAGGTTAAGGCATATATATATATATGCTATCTTTGTTCATATTCCCTCATGGATCGAGAAATATGTACAATGTAGCTAGGGGGTGTATATATATGTGTATAAATGTATGCGCGTGTATGCGCCAAGTGTCAGTTCGATTGGTCATCGAGAAATGACAATAAGTTTGAGGTATGTCCCATATGCCCTAATCCTTATTTAGAATTTCCATTTTCTCTTGATTTTTCTTTAAAATTATTTCCTTGTTTTTTTGTGAAATTGATATGCAGTTTATATATATGGTTGTGGATCTTAAAAAGTTTTTTTATAGGGGTTTTAACATGAAATTGGTATTTCCAAAAGATGTGTGTCCTTTCATTCAATTTTTTATGAAAGTGTAACAACATTCATTATTTTTAAAAAGGGGTTCTAAAGTGATTTTCAAAATGGGTTTTGGTGTGAACACAAGATTAAAGGATGGTTTGATGTTCCTAAAAGTATTACTTCATTTGAAGTATGGTTTAAAGCTTGTTTTAAGTATATAGTGCCTTTATGTGTTCTAAAATAATGAATACTCCGTGTAATGTGATGACACCTATTTGGCACTTTGATCTTGGTTTTCAAAAATGGAAAAACCCACCTGATACATTCCCCTTAATTTGAAAAATTTGATGTAAGTTTTAATGTGTGGTTTGTGATATGTGCCTAGTGTAAAGGCTTGTGCATTGTTGTGTGATGAAAAGAGGGGTAATTCTCTTAAGGGAGGAGACTAGTGGTGAGAGGTTTAATGAGTTTTAGATAAGGAAAGTGTTATGTACATATATGTTTTCTTGACAAAGAAAACTCACCACCAATTGAAATAGTGCATAATGGGAAACCTGGGTATCTAGGTGGGTGACCAGGACTAGTATGCTAAATGACATGATAAGGGTTCATCCTGGTTCTTCTAGTAGGATAGACACAAAATCACTAACTAAAAAATGAATTACCGAGGGTTGTGGTCTTCTAAGCCACATTTTCTGAGGGTTGTGATTTCTAAGCAACGTTTTCTAAGGGTCGTTGTTTCTAAGCCACGTTTCACTAAGGTACTGGGTCTCTAGGATCCCACATGTTCAAGATACCTATAGAAATTACCCATGGTTCTCATTTGCAACATGATACATGTGATTTAATTTTCATTTTAGTTGTTTCACACGTGGTGTGTAATTTGTGAAAACCATATTTTAATCCAAATTGGTTTATTTTCATTTTGAAATGTTAATTCATGCATGGAACCGATTTTAAAAATGAAGGGGAATTAGAATGATTTAATAGAAAATGAAAACTCACTACATGGATTTAAATGGAAGGAAAATCATTATTTTATTATATCTTATTTTCAAAAGGGCATGATTGGATTTGTTACTAAAAGTAGGGGCATAAAACATGGTTATAGTTTGGCATTCCTACTGAGCATCTCGGTGCTCATTCCTGCTTTACTTTTCAATTCTAGGTTTCAGTCCTGGAAAGACCTTTGAGGGTGTGTAGTTTATGTTTTGTGATGACCCACGGGGTCACTTGAGGCATGTAACGTTTCTTTGTTTATTCCTTTTTTCTGCTGCAAAGATGTTTGGTTTATTTTCCATTATTTATCTGTGGGTTAATTTTATGATTATTTATTTTTCTTTGACATGGGGCGAATCATTCCCAACTAGTTTATTTTGATACCCGACACCATTTTCCAGCCTGTGGGGATTAGTAACGCCTTTCGAGCCATGTCACAAGCTAGCTCAGGTGACCGGTTTAGGGTCGACTTAGGTTTGTTCATGATAAGAATAAGTTCAGAAGAGTTAAAAATTACATGTAATATTTAAGAGAAATAATTATAAAGTGTAACCGTCACATTTCATCTAGATATATGTTAGATATATATGGTGGTTCCGACATTTGTATCCAATTATATGAACCAAAAGGATGGTGGAAGGATGAAAGTGGGGATTTTGATCTTTTTCAAACTAACAGATTAATAATGGATACCTTTCTTATAGGATACTTCCACCTAACTTTATGATGAGATTGATTTTCCCCTTGATAATTTTTTATTTCTTATATAATAATAAAATAAATAATATCTATCTCATAATAGATAGGGATTTTGTTTTATTAATGTTTGTGAGTAACAACTGATACATTTTTAAAGATATAATTTTCCATGGTATGATAACCTTGATAATGGTATATATATATATATATTATAATATGATAATTAACTGGTGAAAATTAATAATGAATCTAGTTCAAATGAATCATGTGATACCCAATTTTTATGTCAATATTTGTTTTAATATAATAAGTAAAAATTGAAAAATATATATGAAGATGGTATTTATATTATTTTTAGGTAATACCAATTTAAAAAATTCATGAATTTTTTCAAGGAAAAACCAAGAAACTTTCTTTTGGTGAAAATGGATAATGTGACTTGATGAACCTAGAATTTTTGCATGAAAATATATGTAGATCTTTTCCCATTGATGTTATATGTGTATAATCATTCTACATTACATTTATCTATTACATGATTTTATATGGTTATGTATAATTGATGAGTCATAAGTTAAAATGCATTGAGAAATTTATGGAATCCAAAATTAATTAATTTAATAATAACAGTAAAAATAATAATAAATGTCAATCAATTAAAGGTAGAGAATATCTTAAACTAGTTTCCATGAACTATATATTTTTTTGGGATACAATCCCAACATAACATCCCTATGAACCATAGTTAAATGATGTTAATTTGAAGAAGAACTTCACCTTATTTTACATGATGATGTCAATGAGGAGTCTGGAATATCTTCTATTATTCATTAGGGATATGAAATGCACAATATAGAACACATAATGAAATAGGTAGGATCATTTTTTGAAAATGGAATATCATATGAGTTTATGTATTAAAGTTCATTTATGATATATAAATCTAAATTATGGGTTCTTAAGTCATTTTTAAGTCCACATTAAGCAACAATATAATACCCCAATTCCTAAGGTGAATCTTTAGATGTTACATTAACAAAAATGGATGATATTCTATACACGAACCCTTATATAAGAATTAAATAGATCTGACACATTCTATATTCCATAAGAGTGTTAATATTTTTGAACCTCATAGTGGGAACAATATGGACATCCATGGGGTTTATGCTCAACATAAACTATAGTGAGTACAGAAATAGATTCCAAAATAATACATGGAAGGATATATTCTAGTGGAACCAGCATTGTATTGAAGCACAATATAATTTAGAAAACTGAGGAGATATGGTGTTTTGGTCATAAAGGATGGTGGATAATTATTAATTTATAATAATAAACCTATTTTCTACAATTAAACATTAGTTTTCTTGAGAGTTGTAAGATGATAAAATCCCTAAATTATAATATAAATTATCTATAATAAAGGTGATATTAATTTTAGGTATATCCTCTATTTGATTTAATAATTGTTATACTTAAATGTTAATTTGAGTTAATACATTACATGGAAGGTATTTATTGTATTTGAAAATCAGTAATTTGTGATAAAGGGTTTAATAGACATAATGGGACAGAATATGAAGAATGCTTTTCAATTTTTTCTATTATGAAATCAGTCGAAATTCCAAATTTCATTATAGATTACCATTACATTGTTATTTTCTATATGTATATAAAATTATCATTCTATATTTTAAACTCTAAAATTTTTTCCTATATGAAACAAATATATAGGTTTGAGACTCAATAGAGGATTAATGAGGTATATATGTTATAGAGATCCATTTATAGTTTGAATAAAGTATCCAATTCATGTAATGTTCTCTTTGATGAAGAAATAAGTTAAATTTTTTTCATAAATATTGAATGTGATCGATGTGTATGAATATGGTTTAGTAAAATTGTATTAATTTTCATAAATCTACCTATTGATTCTAAAATTATTATTAGAAATGAGATACCAGCATTACAATTAGTAAAAAATGTTTGAAAATTTACTTTACAATGAAAGAATTTTTTTAGTGGACTAAATACAAAGTATCAAGATCATTCATGGAATATCCATGAGGTTTCTTTGAAAAAGTCATGGTATATAATTTGAACAATTATTAAAGATATTAATTATAGAATAATCCAAGAGTTGATTGCTTCCATTGACACTTATTATATATATCTCTAAGAAAATTCACCCTTTGAATCAAGTGGGGAGACATAGGATGGAATGAATCAAACCCATATTAATGATTCGATCAACCATGTTTTCCATGTTTTGTACGAAGATTAATATTATGCATTTCTTCATATTTAAATGATGTTATCTAGTAGATCAAGGAGACCACCATTGGATGATAGTCATGACATTTCTAATGGATCTAAAGCAAACAATGTATATGTTACGGGTTAATTGGAGAGAATATTAAAAAATAAATTTGGGATATAGATATTAGAGTTTCTATATATTTATATAAATATTATTTAAAATTTAAATCATGATAGTTAATCTATATTAATAGAGAAGTTGATATTTTTAATAGATAAAAGATTCCAATTGTGTCTTCTTCAATAGTGGAATCCAATTCTATTGTATCGTGAGATGTAGCTAAATATATACTATGGATTTGAAAAATTGTCAGGAATGTTGATGTGTTGACTAGAGGTAATTACCCTATCACATTATACTGTTAAAATACTATTGGGGTCTCACTTTCCAATTATCTAAGTTATCCACATGTAATGGACCATATACTTCGGAAGAATAACCTATTGATGGTTTCATCTGAAATGGGTGAGGTAATAGTTTTAAAATATATATCATACATATTATAATATATATATATATATATTATTTATTTATAATTCAGTAATTAGATTTGTTTATTATATGTTCACATTCAATAGTATCCATCTTAATCTTAAAATCCATAAGGACTTAGTTCTAAAATTATTTTCTCTTAGTGAATCCATCCATGAATTTTTCAATAAATTATCATTAATATATAATCATTTTATATGAGTTATTTATCAGAAACGTTATCTTTATCCAATGGTGTAAATATTTGACCAAACAGACCTCAGTAGAATTGATAAAACATATGAAATCCCTATTTCCTAGACATAATCAAACAACATCATATAAGAAAGTAGTAGTTCCACTCAATCTACTAGGTGTTTGTTTTGACCTCTATAAAACATAAAAATATCATTATAGGACCTTGTGAACCACAATATGTATCATATAAATATTTTTTAGAACTATGAAACCACATTTTATAAGAAATAATGTGACCATAAGACATGGAAAACGTCATTCTAGTATGAACAACTCATATTTTACTAACAATATGAAATATATTAACAAAGTTGTTTAAGATAAAACATTTCATTTATCTTACCGATGATAAATTCTCATGTATCTCATATAAGTTGAGGGAAAAATAATATGTTACTTAACTAAACATGGTTAGGAATTTCATTAGTCTAATTAAATTATGGTTTAGATGTCATTACTTGTGATACCAGTGAAAAATTTAACATTTTTATTGTGCTCCATTCGATGAAATGATGAAGAACATACCCACCAACCCCTGGCTAAATAATCTCACTTTTTAATTTAATATTTTGGTATTACATAATTATGGTTCTCATTCTAGATATCTCCTCCATCATTGATAATAATAATTAATCATAACAATAAACACCTAATCCTATTTATTGTAATATGATATTCAATGGTATAAACCATGGTAGGTCTATTCAAGTATTAAGTATCCACATATTAAATTATAAATACATTCATCATATTTCATATAAAATTATCATCAATGATTTTATGATTATATTGTTTTCAATATTATAAAATCATCACAACTCATATTACTCTACATAAATTATCAATTCAAGGGAACTCAATGTCACACTTTGAGGGGATATTATCATTCAACCATTTGTATCAAAAAAAATTCAACACACATGAATTAATGATAATTGTATATTATAGTTTTTATAATAACATGATAAAATTTAAAACCATTACAAAACATGTATCATGTATCTTATTTTAAAAGGCCCCTTATGACCCAAATTTTATTAATATACCAATGGTATCTTATATTATTCTAATACATTATCCTGTATAACTATGAAACTTATTATTATATGAGAATGGAAATTATCTTTTATATTATAAAAAACATTTAATGGGGAAATTGAGAAACCACCCAGTTCACCCAAAAAAACCCTGAATGAAATATCATAATTATTAATGGAATACCTATGCCTAAAATAAATAATCTCCCTAAATAATTTTTAGGAGAGACATTCTACTTGTATGTTTGGGTAATACATTATAAGGTCTTTAATGTGATACTCCATTTTGTCCCATGTTTGAATGTAATCCTTATTGTTGGTATTCCCTTCATTTAGTCCTATTATTTGTATAAAATCTTATAGATCAATCCATGAACACTACTCATGATTAATTTCCTTATATGGGATTCTTCATATCGTTTTATCAGCTTCCTCTAGTGTAGAATTGATCATGAGAACCTCCTATAATATTTATTCCTTTGATTTCATGAGTAGTTTCAAAGTCATCTAAGATAGTTCGCGTATCCCCCTCTATTGTATTGTTACAATACCCTTGATGGGAAGTGCCCCTTAATCTACACCCTCCATCTGATCAGAAATTCCAATAGACATAGGGCCACCATAAATTATCTTGCCTTTAGACATTTTATCTGAACATATATCCATTTGTAATGGTAAACATTCATAGTATATTTGACACTTCTTATTTCCTCTTCGGCCCTTCATCCTCATTGTGATGGTAAGTCCTCTTCCTTGAATATCATAAACATTGTCCCCAGAGAACTAATAAGTAAACACATCACTAGACACATCACAAATGGATATCTTCTCATCATTTGATTTCTCAACCTGGGTAGCTCTATACTCCTAGTTTGTTCCATTAGTCTCCAATCCTTCAAATATGATGCCAAGATTAATATCTAGAAATTCCCTTTTCTATATTTACCAAATCAGAGACCCACTCATTATTGCCTTCTCTAACCCATTCCACCCAATGAGACACCCTCCCTTAACACATTAGCCAAACATGCATTTTTTTTACAGACTCTTGGTCTCTTAATCTCCCTATATTCCACTAAATTCAGTAACCTAAATGAACATCATCGGTATTTGATACATCAGTGGGAGCCATTGAATGTCCCTTTACATCCATTTGTCTTTCCACTTCATGGTTGATACCACTACCAGATAACATACCCCATTATGGGATCCCTCAATTGAAAATAAGATAATGGATTCAAAACACCAGCAACACTTACCATATCGTTACTAACTGGTCCATACCCCATAACCATAACTACAACATTTTTGACCTCATGTTTTTCTCTAGATTAAAACTCAACATGAGATATTGTGAACTTAATGTCACTGAATAATCATCTATATATGCCAATTTTTTTTTGATCAAATCATAAATTATTATTCTCCCATTGGTTGGTGATCTACTTTGTTGGATTTCCCAACGCATGATCCTTAGCAGTATATCTAACAATCAAATTCATGGCCATATCCCCACCCTCCAGAGTTCATGACTTTTCAACCTCCAAGTATGTACATCAATCCATAGACACCCCAATAGGAATCTTTTCATTATGCCTTGTAGAAGATATGGTCATAACTCCTTTTGCAGTAGGCTCGCGTCATGAAACATTGGAAACTAAAAACATACATTTAATTATTATTCGAAATCCCTTATCTACACCCTTCCGATGAGTACCCAAATTTCTTTCACGAACGATAGAAATAAAACCATCAATTGAACACAAAGGGAAACCTGTATCAAAATAATTCTTTAATAGAAACCCAAAAGAACTCAACTAGAAATAATAAAAAATCCACTACAATGGAATTTTTTAGAAAAATATGACAGAAAAGATAACTAGTATGATTTTAAGAGCAAATATAATGGCCTAAAAGGTTTCCCAACACTTGGAGAATCAATGGATTTTGAAAAGGATGTGTGAGTTAAGGAAATATAACCAAGATATCTATAATTAGTGCATCTTTTATTATGTGGAATTCATAGGTCTACTAAAAAATGTAGAACAAAAATCTGTTGCAGATTCAGGGAGTGTTGGACTGGGCTCATACCAAATTACTCTCTAATGTGAACCTTACCATGATGTATATATTGTCATGGAGACCCATCAGTGATTTATATTTAAAACCCCAAAATCCAAAAATATATCTATTGATGAAATCACTTTATGGAAAGTGTCACTAGAATAATTCAATTAGTGTCAGTTTCATTGCAGATAATGCATTTGTGTACTCTGAGAGAATGATCAAATGATGCAGGTAGACTTCGAACAAAACATTAAATTTAGGGATAAGAATTATGTGAGGGAAATAATATAATATATCAATATTTGAAAATGGGATGATGGAATGGGACCAAACTCACTTTAGGGATGACACATGGATCTTCCCCATCAAGGGGGGATGGGCCTATGCAGTTTTCAACACTATCTAGGGAATGGGGAGGTTCATTCATCACTTTTACTAACACCTATTCATCTATATAACTAATTATTATGTAATTCATTTCAATGACATATCATATGATATAGAATTTCTGAATTTTTTGTTTATTCCTTCGGTAAGACTAGGGTTTTATATCTATGGAAAAAATCACTTATATTGTCAGTTTATAGCTCAATTGAACCCTAGATATTGGGAACCACTCTATGTTAACGAATGTATTCTTGATTCAAACACATTATCTCATAGAATCTGATGTTTAAATTTATTAAAGCACTTTTATCATGTCTACTACAGTGGATTACATTGAACAATCCAAATAAATATCTCCATCACATATTAAAAATATGGATATAGATTGATATTTAATATCAATATTATTTGATATTAAATATTCATCTATGTAATGATTTAAAAAATAATAATCCTATCCTCCCAATACGAAAAACGAATAATTATAAATTCTCAATTACATTGAAATTTTATTTTAAAAAATAAAAAAATTCTCACCAGGATTGGATTGGTCTCTACTAGTTTTCCTTAAAGAATAAGTGATTTCAGGTTATGTATATAACATGGATCACATTATAGTTATAATGGTGGATACAAAATGAATCATATAAATCCACTCTAATTCTATATAAGGATCCTATATCAACGTATGATTTATTCTATGAAACACTATTAAAGGCCCCCTTTAAGAGTTTCCCATTATAAATAACATTATAAATTTACCAATGTATGTGTTTGAACTCATTCCCATTAGTCTCTAAATGCTATCCCTATAAATATTCATTTCCAGTATGTTGGATTCTTATCAAATTCCTTTTATTGAAAAACATTTACCTAAAGACACCTTCATTGAATAAAGTTTTAATATGTCATTTCTAATAAGGTTTATGTCATCAAAATACAATATCACAAATACTAATATACTCTTAAACAACAACTTTTATACATAATAATATTCTAGTTTCTTAAATAAACAAAACTTTTGGTTTCATCATCAAAAATTATTTTCCAAATTGGAGAAGTATTCTTCAATCCATAAATGGAATATCGATACTTTTATACCATAGTAGTCTCATTTGGAACCTTAAAAGAAATGATATATATCATATAAATGTCTTATAATAAATTTCTGTTAATTAAAGTAGTTTTAAAATCTATTTGACATATCTCATAATCATAATGAGTTGTTAGATAAAGAAAAAAATGATCAAACTTCATCATTGCTACAAATTTAAAGGATTAATAATAGGTAATACCATGAATATTTTTTTAATTATTCAAATAAAATAATTATTTATTCATTTTAAATCTTCCACCACGGTAATTTTTTTTATGAAAATACCACTTTCACCATATGGTTCTTTCCTTATCCATGTTTAAGAATATGATACCAAATAGTCCTTAATATCATTTATAGAAGATATAAAATCCATTTTTGAGAGACATGATAAAATATAATCCTATACCAAAGTAGAAGCACATATTAGTGTACTATGTTTTTTGTTTGACCACTATAAAAAGTAAATTTATCTCTATATTAACATGATATCCACAATATGTGTCATTTACTTATTATATACACCTATGTATTCACATTTTCTATGAAATTGAATGATGAAAATACATACATAATGTCATTCTAATATGTCTAACTTTATTTTATTGATTCCCTAAAATATACTAACCGAGTTGATTAAGACATCACAAGCCATTCATCTTACAGATGATAACATCTCATGTATCTCATATAAGTTGTTTGAAACATAAATGTTACTCAACTAAGCATGATTATAAATTTCCTTAGTCAAATTACATTATGGTTTAGATGTTGTTACATGTGATACAAGTAATCAAGATCCTATTTCTGTTCTTCTCCAATTGATGACATGATTACTACATAAAAAGAAATACCTTGTTAAATATTATCACTTATTATATTAATATGTTGGTATAAAAGAATATGGTTCACAATCTTGATATATCTCCCATCATAGGTAAAAAATAATTGATAATAACAATGCACACCTAATCATATTGATAGCAATAAGATATTCCATGGGATAAACATTGGTGGGTCAATTAAAGTAATAAGTCTCCACATATTAACTTATAAATCCTCGCATCATATTTCATTTAAAAAAATATTCAATGAATTTAATATTATATTATTTTTAATCTTATAAAATCATCACAACTCATAATACTCTATGGAAATTATCGATTATGGGACACTCAAAGTCACACTTTTATGGGATATTATCATTCATCCATTCATATTAAAAAAAATACCGAACACATGAATGAATGATAATTAGATACTTAAGTTATTATAAAAACATGATGAAATTTTTAACCATTTAAAAATCCATCCCATGTCTCTTATTTTAAAAGATACAATAGGTCCAACTTGTTGTTATTATTGTAATGGTATCCTCAATGAATCTACAAAAATCTCCTATATAACCAAGAAATAGATTATTATATGAGATTGAAAATTGACTTTTTTGTTATAAAAAATATTTTATGGGGAAATATTAAAACCACCTTTTTCACATGGAACAAATACTAAAAGTAACCGCATAATTATTAAATTATAACTTAAGCCTACAATAAATAATCCCCCAAAATAATTTCGAGGTGAGAGTTGATACATGTATGTATGGGTCATCCTTTATAAATAATTAAAAGTGAAATGCTAGATTTTAGAATGATTGAATGTACTCATAATTGATGATATTACCTTATTTGAATCCTCTTATAAGAATTGGATCATACATGTCAATCTGTGAACACATATCATGTTTAATTTTATGGTTTGTAATCTTCCCATTATCATATCGGCTTCCTATAGTGTCGAATTGATAATGAAAAACTCCTCCAATATTTATTCCACAAAATGAATGAATAGTTCTAGGGTCTTCTTAGACACTTTCCAAATCATCCAATTTTTCCAGGTTATAAGACCCTTGAAGGGAACTACCCCTTGATCTACAGCCTCATTCAGATCAGAAATTCCAAAAGCATTAATGTCACTGTCTATTATCTTGTTTTTCAACATTTTATCTATTCTGGTCTCCATTGGTAATGTTAAATAGTAATATTTTTCTATACCCTTGTTATTTACTCTATGACCCTTCTTCCTCCTTGTGTTTAAAAGGCGTATTCGTTGAAGATCATCAGCACTGTCACTTGAGAACTAATAAGAACACTTGCCACATGACTCATCCCTGCGGGCTCCCTTCTCATAAATGCATTTCTCTAATTGAGTGGCTACATACTTATATTCTAGACCATCACTATCTAATACTTCAACTCAATTGTTGAACTTAATATCTAGGAATTTCCTTCTTTATCTTGTCCTTATGAAAGATCCACCCACTATGGACTTCTTTAAACATTTCCACCAAATAGAATACCCTTCTATATCACAATATTTACCATTGCATGGACTTGTAGAATCTCATTATCCTAAACTCCATCTATTCCACTAATTCAAGAACATAATATCAGAACATTTACATAGGATATATCATTTTAATCCTTTGACCCTCCCTCGATATCCATTTGTTTTTCCACTTCTTGGTTGACACCACTACCAAATCTCCTATCCCCACTATGGGATCCCATAATTGAATTATGGGATAAGGAATTCAAAACACAAGGAGAACTTACCACAATAGTACAAACAAGTCCATCCCTAACAACAATAGTTGCCTCATTTACAACCTCATGTTATTCTTTTGATTAAAACAAAATGTGGGTTGTTTTCACTTTATTTCACCAAATATTCTACCATTGATGTCAAAAAAAATTGAATCAATTGACAAATTATCATTCTCATTCTAATTAGTGATCTATTTTTTAGGTTCACCCAAAACTAACTAATCATCAACATCTCTAGCAGTCAAATTCATCGAAATCTCCCAACCCTCTAGAGTTCTAGCATGCACAAACTCCCAGTATGTACAACAATAAATTGAAACCCGAAATAAAATATGTTAATTCTGACATACAATAGATCTAGGCACCACTACTTTTAACTTTTCCCTAGACCTTGAACATACATCTAATTAGTATTTGATCTCCCCCATTTACACACTTCCCACATGTTCCCCATTTTCTTTCATAAAGGATAAAAATCAAACCATGACTTGAACACAACTAACAACTTCTATTGGAATTATTCTCCCATAAAAACATTAGGCAACTGAACTAGAAATCCTAAAAAATCCACATAAATGGAGATTTTTTTAAAAATATCATGGAAAATATATCTATTATTACAATATGAGAAAGGAAAATGACCTATAATTTTTTCTAACACTCGAATAATTGAATGATTTTGAAATCATGAGGGTGCTCAAAAAATATCACCTAGATAAACATCGTTGGTGGCTCATGTTTCATTTGGAATATTAGGTCCACTAAAAAATGTAGAATCATCTTTTGTTTCAAATACGAGGAGTGTTGGACTGGTCTAGTAACAAATTACTCAATAAAGTGAACATTACCATGATTTTTCTGTTATTAGGGATACCCACCATAGCTCTATCTTGTAAACCCCAAGATCCAGAAATAAATATATTGATAAAATATAATAATGGATGGTGATGCTTGAATCATGAAAGTAGGGTCATTTTTAGCATATGTGATGCCTATTTGTACTCCAATGGAATGATCAAAAGCTAAAAGTATCCTTTGAAAAAAATATGACACTTTAGGGACCAGAAATATTGGAGGGAAATAATTTAATAATTTAGGATTAGAAAAGGAGATGAATGAATGGGGTCAATCTCCATTGAGGGATGAACTAGGTCCCTCCCCCATCAAGGTTGGAGGGGCCGATGCAGCATTCGTCACCATCGAGGGCATGAGGAGCTTCAGCTATAACTTAGTCATGGACCTCTACATCCCTTCAACGAATTTTTATATCAAATATTTCAATGATATATCATATGATATAGTATTCAAAAACGCTTTGATTAGTATTTCAATAATACTATGTTTTTATCCAGATAAACATCCCTAATATTGTCATTATATAGCTAAATTTAACCCATGATACTAGTAACCACTCAATTTTAAATAATTTCATCATGATACAAAAACTTTATCTCATTACATCATATATAGAAATTTATATTAACTCTATTATCATGTCTACTATAGTGGATTACATATAACTACCCAAATGATATCACTATCACATAGTAAAAATATTCTTATAGATTGAGATTTTATATAACCTTTATTGGATCGTAAATTATCATCTACATAATGTTTTACACAAATTCCATCGTCTTCTCCCAAGAGAAAAAACATATCCTAATACTTTCTCTATTACTTAATTATTTTCATTAAAAAAATACATTTATTCTCACCAGGATTGGATTGGTATCTACTATTTTTTTTCAAGAATAAGTGATTTTAGGTTATGTATATATAAATGAATATATGATAGTTCTTATGGTGGACACAAAATGAATCTTATACATCCTCACAAATTATATAGAATCATACTAAATCTTCCTCTGATTTATTCCATACAACTCTAGTAAACACCACTTTTAGAGTTTCCCATTCTAAATCACATTATCACTTTACTTATGTTTGAGTTTTTAATCCTTCCCAATAATCCTTCAAATATATCTCTACAAATCATCATGTCCTAAATGTTTCATTCTTCATACATTTTTTTATTGAGAAAAATTTACCAACTCTGACCATCATAGAAGAATGTTTTAAGATATCATTTCTAATAAGGACTATTTCATCTAAATACAATATCATAAATTCTAATATACTCCCAAAAAAACTTTTTTTATACATTACAAACTTTAGGGTTCTTAATGAAATAGAACACTTTGGTTGCAACATAGAAATAGATATTCTATATCAGAGAAGTTTTATTTCATACGTAAATAGAATATTGATAATTTCATACCATATTAGTTTGATTTGGAACATTAAAAACCGTTATCTACATCATATACATGTATTAAATAAATTTCAATTAATTAAAGTTGTTTTTAAAACAATTCTATATATCTCATAATCATAATGAGTTATTGATGAAAGAAAAATATGAGTGAACTTCATTTTTTCAATAAATGAAAATGATTCATCACTGTTAATACCATAATTTTTTTTGTATTTCATTACATAAATATAGATATATTTATGTATAATATATTCCAACATGGTCAATTTTTATATAAAAAAACTCACTTTAACTCTATGGTTCTTTCCCCTTCAGGTTCATCGCTCATGATCCAATCCTAGTTAGCATAAATTGATTTCATTACGAATTTCATGGATTGTTACCACTTATCATAATTAGAACACTAGATAGCCATATGGTTATAATTAGTTTTATTAAATATAATTTTTTTATTCATAATTATCCATGAGAAATCAATATATCTCAGGTTTTGGATGAATCCTACCTGTACATTGTGTTTTTTTGTAACATGATTCATTTCTTCTTCCAAAACACTTTGTAAAACCTACTCAACCACTATATTGGTATTGAACTCATATACGATCAATATAAATACCACTAACTACTATATTCATATATTCATCATCCAATAATGTATTGAATTAGGCCATAAAAACTTTCTGTATATCGACTTGATAGACATTATATACATTTATTTCTTTTGAAAAACCAAATAATATGTACTACTCAGTCATAAGGTTAATCTTATCAAAGCCTAGTCATTATATACATGATTTCTTCATAACCCCAAACCATTCATAATAAAATTTTCAGATGTTTCAATTCCATTTGTCATACTGTGCTATCATGATTGCGTTTTATGGAGTGTATTTTAGTTTAAATGATGTAGATTTGTGAAAATAACCCTCGAATGAAATTTGAAGGTCACATTACTCATCCTAGATTGAAAAAATATCAAATAGAGAGTAATTAAGTATCTCGAAAAAACTATTCAATTAATTTTCTCCAAGATGATTGATTTCAAAACCTTCCCACAATTCCTCATATGATCAGGGAATTCAAATCATTGTTATTCACCACCTCGATCTGATTTGAAAACCTCAAAAAAATCAAGGTGATTCAATACATTATTCAACAAAATTTTGTACTTTTCTAATTATATAAACTTGTTTTTGATTTAAAAAATATATCGATAATGAGTAAAGACACAATTAAAATTGGCATAGTATAAAAACGCCATATTTTATACACACCAATAAATATACAGAGCAATTTATGCGATCTAATATTAAACTATAACTTTATACTTTTATCCCTAAAAGTACCTTGTTAATTTCTCCCAGCAATACAAATTCACATGTATCCAATGATTCATAATCTAATGAGTCCAACAATCCATCATTATAGAGTCCCAAAATGTGTTTTAATTTATTTTTTTGGGGGAAACAAGCACAAAGGTTGGTGGGATTAAATTCAAACACAAACATTTATTTGTAATGTTATAAATAGTAATTTACACATATAAAATATATTAACATATCATTTTATTTTTTACACCATAAATAATTGAGTAGTTGTATAGAAAAAACTATTATACTTAATAATAAATATAAAGACAATATTTTCTTAAAATATATAGAATTAAAAATCATATTCTGGGTTGCAACACAATAATTGATTTTCATTTATGTTAATAATCTAATAATTAAAACCATATCATATATGTTAAATTATAATGAAACACCTATTTCTCTTTTGATAAATTAATGATTTACATTACTATTTGATAATTCTATATTATCACTGAGTCAATGTTTCTCCATAAAAATTATGATACCCACCCGATATCTTTTACCCATTATTCTGAGTTTGGGGAAATTAATTTTATAACATTCAAATTAAGGATTTTTTAATGTTTC
The DNA here is from genome assembly GCA_963277665.1 of Viscum album. Taxonomy (NCBI): domain Eukaryota; kingdom Viridiplantae; phylum Streptophyta; class Magnoliopsida; order Santalales; family Viscaceae; genus Viscum; species Viscum album. Next base: position 910,772,651 of record OY728164.1, on the reverse strand, counting down.
ACCTTGAGAACACTAAAAATCCTTAAATAAATAATAATATCTATTTAATGGTCATACAAGTTAACAACCCAAATATGATTTTTAAAAATAAATTCATAATCTTTATCAACGAAAATCTAATGGTTATGTTTCACGTATTAATTATATTATCTATAGAGTTTGAATGAATGTTATATCACTAAAAATGAATAATCCTTGAATCATGTACATATAGTGATCAAAGGACTATAGTTCATCAAGAAATGATTCCACCTTACAGTTCATCTCAACACAATGTTTATTAGTATGGTAATCATACAAGGGAAAAAAATTAATTCTTAGATGGTTTAGTTGATTACTCATTATTTATATTCAAAATATTGATATAATATTATATATTACTTTGGTTTCCTTATCATTAAGATATATAAACTTTTTAACCTAATGAAAAGTCTAAAAACATGTTGATAATGAATAATCGAAGGGCACATTATTAGTCATGAAACCACCTAATTAGAACATATAGAGACACTTATTACATGAATTACTTACACATGATAATTTAGGGGCACCATTAAATATTAAAAATACATAGTAGGATGATTGAGGTCTGGAAAAGTGATTCATATGATATTAATATCAAATATATATATTTTGATAATTGAGGTATTGAAAACAATCACTTTATAAGTAATATCACACTTAGTATTTAAGGTATTTTTTCCTTTTAAAGCCTCTTCAATTTAATATACATTATATAAATATTAAATCCATAACTGTTACATGATATTAAATATTTACCTTCTTATTTTTTATTCCTTCCATTTACAAATGAATATATTAATTTTTTATAATCCCTATTATAACCATGAATTTAACTTTTTCATACCACATGAAATTTTAATTTTTTTACACAACCCACCAGTTTTTGTTATTCACACAAAAAAAGAATTCATGTATATTCATATATATCTAAATATATCATATACATAATTTGAATTAAAATTTCATATAATGTAATAGTGTTAAAAGAGATTGAGAAATTTTCCATAAGTTATCTCAAAGCAATGGATAACGTACCCCCATTCACATTTTTATAAAGAATCATAAGACTCCATGATGGTTGGTGGTCCAACCCTATGTCCTTTAACCTAGGGAAACATTACTCAAGATATAACCTTATCTATTATATCTCTAACACCAAATCTGTAAAAAATATATTCAATAACATTTCATAACCACATTAATCAACTTTAAAATATATTTCATGTAATAAGAAAAAAATAATTTATAGAGATGTACCTATCATGTAATGCATAACTCAAACTCATAGAGGTATTTTAATAGCTAAAATGAACAATATACAATATTTTATTTCTATAAATTATTTATAAATATGAATATTAAGATAATTTATGTAATACATACATATTTTATTTATTTTATTAAAAAATATAAACAATAACAAACATTTCATAAAGAAATTATAATTATAAACATTTACTAAACTAGTAATAATAAAATAATTTTTTTTATTTCAATATTAATTCATTCATAATTTAAATTATATAGAATTTATAAAATATTTTAGTATTTACAAAAATTATATAATTAAATCTCACTTAAGTAATAATTTTATATAATCAAAATATCCTATATTTTATAATTTTTAATTATTTTATAAATTACAGTTTATAGTTTCAAAATGAACCTTTATAAAATTCTTGATCATATACTAATACATATAGATATTATAAGGTATTTTATATATTAACTATTTTTTATTGGGAAAAAAATCTCTCATAAACATTTATTTAATTAATGATTAAAAATTTATAATTAATTAATTAGATTACAAATTACTTATAAATTAAATATAGACAAAATACCATTTAACTTGATTTATGAAAATTTTTTAGACAATAAAGTCCCTTCCATTAATTAATATATATAGAGTTAAAAAACTTCATACCCTTACATAGAATCTATATTATGCGTAATGGCAACATCCCACCACCCTTACATAGATAATCTACATAAGGGTTGATTTCCCAGACCCTTATATATTGTATACATTTTATTGGAACTAATTTTTTACATTTATTGTAACCCTTAATATAATGGTAAAAATCTTGTTACCCAAAAGTGAAAAAACTCATATAATGATATAAAAATATTACATTTAAATTAACCCCTCATTTCATGTTTAATTCATGAACTACCTTTAACTAAACCCTTCATGTAGTGGCCAATATGAGAACAATGTTATGCGAGCCCTTTACATGTAGGTGAATAGAATATGAGCATTTCACAACCCCATTATTTGGATGGTAATTTAAAGGTTATCAATACATATACCCTTCTGTGTAAAGGTAATCTCTAGTGACATTTATATAGATCCAAGTCTATATTATTAGAATTAAAACACTATATATATGTTTTAGGATTATTTATACTTTTTTAAGTTATTATGTTAATTAAAATGAGTGATTCCAAAATGTTTAAAACCTGAAGAGACTCACTCTGATACAAATGAGGGGTTTCTATTGATCATCATGTGATATTTTTCAGTAGACTAAAATAAAATAATAGTTTAAAATATCATAAGAAATCCATATATATATATATATATATATTATAATAATATAGCATTATAAAATTCTAGGAAAAATTGTATAGTAGTACCTTATACCCTCTTATTTAAAGTAGAATGCATAGTAAATATCAATAAATTAGAAAACAAATGATTCCAAACTCTGAGTTATTACACCATCCATTGGATCAATAAACATTTCTTAAGGATACCTAGAATCAAAAAGAGGTGTCAATACCTTATTGATAATGATAAAAATTACATTATAAAGAAGTTAGATTTGCCAAATTTTTATGACACAGATGATAAATAAAGGATCAAATGAATTTGATCATATCACACTCACATAGGGAAGAGAAATAAATCTATATATATGTGAAGCGTGATAAACTAATTCATATCATGTGTTATTTCCCACTAGGTTTGGATTTAACTACATGATTAAATGAATAAATCCAATGAATTAGTTAACTAACTCATTTTCTCTAAACTGATGAAATTGTATAGATGACGTATGAGTGCACAAATTTCATTCCACGCAGTATTTTGAATTTACATATAAGCATATTTAAATATATATATATATATATATGTATATATATATATGAAATTTTTTATAAATGAATCACATGAATGATGTTTATGAGAAGTTTCAACACATGAGGCATGTCAGGATCATCCCTATTGTTATTATACACCTAAATCCTACAGAGAAATGATGAAAAAAATAATTTTCAACCAATTCAATAATATATATTTAATTGAATTATAAATGAATTATTATTTATAAAAATAAATTTTAAATTATATGTGAATTATCCTCACTCTAGATGGATTTAATGGTAGTAAATATCATGTCTTGAAAAAAATATATAAAGAAACAAATGAATATTTTTGGGCCATTGGACAAAATACTTACCTTATACACCACGAAACCTTGAGGGTTCCCATAAATTCCCACATTGAATCTCACACTAATACCTTCTCCATACCTTATGAATAATTGTTTCCACAAATCATTTCTATTATCAGGTTTACCACCACACCAACTCACTCAATTGTTATCATAGGTCATATAAAACATAAAAAAATATATGATATAAATAATTGATAGGTATCAAAATAGCTATACTGGACCAATAGATTGTATCAATTTTAATGAATCACATATTTATACCATGGATACACCATACCATACCTCTAGTTCTCCCACACTAATCATTTAGTGCTCCTTTAACCATCATTAGTGAAGGGTCTTGTAACTCAACTCATAGGATATACCACTAGATGCTTAAAATACTTGATATCTTAGTATTTTATATAATAAAAACTTATGTTATTTTAGGTTTTGGTAATTATAGTGTTTTAATTTGTATATTTTAATTTTTTTTATGGTTTTCATTTCTATGACCAGAGTTAGGTAAACCATGCAAAAACTATTCATTAAAAATTGTAACAAGATAGTATCAATTAAAATGGATATTGATTTTTTAATTTAACTATTTGTGATATCATTGGAAACAAATAATGTCTACTTATATGAGAAATTTATATGCCACAATTTTTTCATTCTTTGGTCAATTACATTAGATTTCCATTAATGATACCTAGTTTTATGATTATTTTAAAATTAATACTCTGCCCCAATTCATTTATCTCAGTGTTCCCTTTCTTCTCTCCACCTTATGATATGATACCCCTAATCTTGTACCATCTCTTGTTTAATATCCATCCAACTGAATATCCTCTCTGCCATCATTTTATTTTCATGGTTTTATCATGTTTAATGGTTGAACTCTCTTAATATGGATCTATATTCCTTCTCTTATAAATTTTTACTTATTTTTTTCATATCCATTACTGTTCAAAATTCTAAATGAACTATAGGGTTTGAAATTGAATCTTTTTTTGTTTTACCCATTTCTAAAGGTTTTCATCCTTTCTTCGGCTCTCCTTTTTCATTGATTTGAAAAATGGACCAATATACATTTTATTTTTGGTAGGTTTCTCTGTGATCAAACATTTAAATTTTAAAATAATTATTTTTATTCATTTTAATTTCTATATTAATTATAAAATTATACTATTATGTTTATATATTGAATTTATAAAGAGAAATTTTGGTTTCAACCCAGTTTTCATAGGTATAGAGGGGTTTAAATATTATAAATAATGGTGTAATTTTATTATTAAACTAAAAACTCAAATTTTTATTATCATCCCAAATTAATCATTGAAATTTATATTTTTGTTAATTACAATTCGTGGGCTTCAAAATTATTCTTCAAAATATTTTTACTTTGAATTTTTCATAAAATTCGATGTACTTCAAATTTTTTTAATTCCATTATTAAGTAAAAAAATGGAAAAGTGATTTGAACCCAATTAGGTCATGGGATAAATGAAAAAATGGGGCTTAATCCATTAAGGGTTTTTTTTTGTAAATATGGGATTATATTTCTAAAATGAGTTTCAATGGAGATTACAAACACATCACTTTATCAATTATTTTAAAATTGATTGAATTGTAAAAAATATATTCAAATCACATATGGTTTTAAAAATAAATATTTTGATATTTTCATTGGTTTTCAAAATTGGTGTCTCTGTATATAAAACCCTCTAGGTTCCATTTGGTTTCGATTTATATAGATGGTATTCCAAGTGTAATATTTTATATTTTTTTTATAATTCATGTGTGATAGGGGATTGTTCTTAAGAGTTTTTTTGGACATGAGGGTGACATTATTTTTTTTCTATTTATTTTTTTGTCGCATTTCTTATTTTCCCACACAATATTTGTTTTTTTCATGGTAAAATAGGTTATAGAGTGGTCTATCTTAGTAAGGATGGGAACCCTTTCCACTAGATATATTATTTATGTATGTTATATTTCCATTGTCTTGTTATGTTTTACTATATATTTTTACTAAATAGGTGACTAAACCATGATATCGATATTACTATAAGTTGCATATCCATTTGAACATTACTTTAGTGATTGTGAAACTGAATCCTTTTTTCATTAGATTCATATAGGGTGTCTTCCTTTTTATTTTGACATCTATTATTGCTTGATATGTGTGAAAAAATAGTTGTTTTTCTTCTTCTTGATTTTTCTATTAATTTCATCGTGCCCCCAGATTTTTCCTTCTATTTAGGCTTTGTAAATTTGTGTTTCCAATGAATTGTGGAATTATTTCTTAAAAGGATAATTTTTCATGGTGTGTGTGATTTGTAAATAAAAAATTTTAAGTTATTTTTTCATTTAAAAGAAATAAAATTGATTTTATATAAAACCATTTTTAGTTATGAGTATATTTAAGTATAATGATTTTTTCAAAAACCAATATTCAATTCATTTTTAAAACAAACATATTATGGTTATTTAATTAAAAGTTGGGCATGTTGAATGCAATGTGGTATCCTAATAAGAATATTTTTATCATTTATATTTTTTATCTCAATTATAGGATATTGTTTATTACTTGGAAGATCATGGAATTTTAATTAATTTTGTCAAATTTGTCAGTATAAATATTATTTATCAAATCAAAAAAGTGTTACTTTTGAATTATTGAATATCATTGATATTCCCTTTTTATTTAATAGACTATATAACTATTTTTTCCCATGAAATGAGTTATTTATTTCTTTTATTTATGGGTATTTATTGATTATATTGTATATATAGAGGTTTCAGTGAGACTCAGAGCTGTTTACAGGTGATGGACTTTAGAGGGTGAGTTGCGGGATTATCTTTTTTTAACTACTATATCTATATATTGATTCAATTGTGTAGATATTATTATCTATTTTTAGTATAGAGTTATAAACCCTAGAAACGACATTTTAGATTTATGAATTAAATATGAAACTACATATACCCAAATTTATTTGAAAATCACCCCTGGTGAGTTCCATCAAGAATAATTACACTTTTCATTGTAGTAGGGATATAGGGAATGACAATTAGGTACATCATAGACAAGTTTTAGTTTTTTATAGATGGACGGATTGAGATGGTTTGTGATAAAATTATACCATCACCATGGTTCTTCATTTAGTGTAAGATTCAATGCTCCCTTTATTATTTGGATTTAATGTGAGGTGTGGGAATAAATTATAAAAACATAATTGGTAAACATGGGTCGTAGTATCATGAGATCCTTTCTATATTTAACCTTGAGTTTCCATAGGTAGTTCATGAATGATTTTTGGATTTCAATCTCATTCTACATTGTTTTGGTGTGTTTAATAAATAAATGATTTTTGAAATCATAATGATTTTTAATTGATTTTGGAGTTCCCTTGAGTTTTATGTGGTGTTGGATAAATATATGGAGGTACCTAGTTTTTTCAATGGTTTAAAAATATTGAAGAACCTATTTCAATGGTTCAAGTGAATTTCAAAAACACATGCGAATAATCGAATTTCATTTTTATCATTTTTAACCTATTTGAAATCCAAATCTCTAAAAATGTGTGTTCTAACATGTTATAGGGAAATTAATGAGGAATTTACATATGTTTTATTTTATCGAAGTGAGTCTAATTTGTTGTTTTATGTTTTTAGCTAGTTTTTATTATAAATTATAAATTATTTTTTTGTTGAAAAATGGGGTGGTATAATTTTTTCAATTTCTATTTTTAAAATAGGTTTATATGGGTAATTTTAATGGGATATCATGATTCTCAATTTTTTTTCTAAATGGATAATTTTTTTTGTTTTTTAGAAAATTATTTGTAATAAAATCATGTTTTCATTGAAATTATTAAAATTTAATGATTTCAATTTAAAAATTGTTTCAAACGAAAATGAAATTTCAAAATGTTTTTTTAAAATAGTGTAATTTTTGAAAATTATTTGTAAAACATTAACCACATAAAAAAACAAAATATGTTTTATAATATTTAAATGATTTATTTTTTTCTAATTTATGTTGTTGGATTTTCTCTTCTTTATGAGACTATTGGGTCTATACTATGGTATATTAATTGATTGTGTTCATATCTCATTTAATTCAAATTTCATCATCCTATAATGATCATGGAAATGGATGGACCATCTATATCATGGGATGAAAATTTTAGTGATTCTATACATTTTTTAGTTATAGTTCCTCTAGTTAGTGTCCCTATACAGACATAAAATTTAGTGGTATGTTTAGAATCTCAAATTCTCATTTACCTGGTTAAAGTATTCTTGAGTAATTGTATTCTATATTGTCATTCTGGTCAAGTATCATCATGAATTTGATGGAATAACATATTTGAGTACTATATTAATTTTTATTATTTTATATTATTAGGTTTGTTGATTGTGTTTGTGTTTCAATTTTCATTTTATTGAGTATTGGGAGATTTCTATGATTATTTAATCTAGTGTTTTTTTTGTTGAGTGACATTATGTGGTTCTTATATAAGGTTTGAATTATGCATTCCCTCAAAATTTTATTTTCTCCCACTTGGTATTGATTTTTTTAGTGACTTCGTAGATTGATTGGCATCCATGTTTCTCTAAACAATTATGGAGGTTAGATTCTTCCTGGATTGAACATGGGATGACATCTGGATATTATTATTAGATAGATCAGATCAATATTCCTTTCAATAAACACCCTATGGTGATAGATATTTAATGTACATTCATGTGATGGTGCCTATGTGATTGAGATCGTATTCTGTCCTGATAGAGTATAGTGACACAGATTTAAGGTTGGTGTCATTATGTGGGGAGTAATTCTTATTGGTGGATTTTGATTTTTTTATCCACTTTATTCTACCATAGAAGATGTTTAGTGCTTTAATTGATTGAGAAATGTTTTTATTTTTATGGAATTTATTTTATTAGAGGTGTTCAATCTCGATGTTTTTAACATGGTAGAAATTTCTTATTTTTGTAGATTTCTGTAATGATGGGGAGTCCTATGATAGGTCTTAATTTTAACATGGACTTTTCCTTGGGGTTATGGTAACTAGTTTAAGTGGTGTTTTTCTTGGATGGGTCTCGTATTTTTTGATGAGTGGATTAGTTGTTTTGAAAAGTAAGAATGGATTGTTTGGATCATTGAAAATATTTATTAGTTCACATCTGGTTAAATATATCATTTTCTTTCCCCTATCCACCATCAATATAACATGATGTGGAATTATCGGTGTAAATATAATTCCTTATAGTTTTATAAAATACTTTCTGGGTGTATAAAGATTCATGGTGTCGAAATTTTTTACCTCAATTTTCAACTACATTATTTAATTTTTTAAATTTTATATTCATTTTATTAATTTTTGTATAGTTTATTTAATGAGTTGTAATTTCGAATTTATAAAATATAATATATGCAACAACGTTATCCCACATAGTTAGGTAAAACATGTGTCCATTGTGAATTTATAATAGTTACATGATAGTGGTATTTAGAATGATCGAAACATGGTAAATTAAACCGTGTGGGGTCTCATGGGAAACCAGGTGTGGCTAGGTTTTCTATGATGTGTTTCTGGTGATGTTTTCCCATGGTTTGGGTAACCTTATTGGAAAACCATTTATGATATCTAATTTTTTTGGTATTTCTGTATTTTACTCTCTTTTTACACACCCTATTCCACTTCATCCACTCCCCCTAACCATGTGAAAACTATTGGCCAAGAGCTATATATAGTAACTCCTCTCTCCCTATGATATCCTCTCTCCATCATCATTTTTTCATGTTTTCTTCTTAATTGATGACCAAACCATATAATTAGTTACTCATATTCTATTTATTGTTATTTGTACTATTTTCTTACCATCCCTTGAAACTCTTTAGTTTCTATAAACCCTAATGATTCACATTGAACTAGTTATTTTTTGTTTTTGATCATTGTTAGACTATGATATCCCTTCATTAGTTATATAGTAGGCATTATTCATTACATAAATCCATCTGACATTACTTACCTATTTGTTATTTATTGTGTGAACCTTTTAATTTTTGAACCACAGAGTTGTTCGGCTTTTAATATATGTTTTAAAATTTTAATACTATTATTAAATATATTTATTGAATTTAAAAAGAGTAAATTTTTTAAGTGATTTATACAAAAAGTTATGGACTTTTATATTATAATGAATTATAATTTTTTTTTCAAACTATGTATTCCAAATTTATTATATTGATCAAATGGGATATTAAATTTTATATTGAAGTTATTAAAATTGTTTTGTAATTTCAAAATATTTTTCCATTTATTTTTAACTATTTTTTCAAGTGTTATATTAAATTTAAAGTATTTTAAAATTATTAATATTATTAAATAAAATAAAATAATAATTATAAAATTATTATGACGATATTTGGGTCATAAGATAAGTAAAATATTCTTTTTTTGTCATATATGTGGGTTTATAAAAAATGGTGTTTATTTTATAAGTGCGATTCAATGGAAATTTCAAACAAAATAATTTAAAAATGTTTTTTAAAATATATTTAATAATTAGAAAATAGATCCACATACATTCCGGTTTTTCTGATTAGCATTTGAATCTTTTAAGTGGTATTGAAATGGGTGTGTGAGTGTTTGTGTAGGTGTGAAACACTCATGAATCACAATGGTTTGGATTGACATAGATAGTATCCCTTTGGACATGTTTTAAAATTTTCACTATCTAATATATGTTTGATTGGGGATACTTCATGAGAGGGTATTTAAGGATACAATGGGATTATTACTTATAATTAATATTTTTAATCGTCATTACTTGATTCATCACCTTTTATTTATTTTGGTCATGGGATATTTTGTTTTAGAATAGACTAACTAAGATGGTATTGGAACCATTTCAACAAATTGTATATGCAAATTAATTTATATTTCAATACCAAATGACATATTACTATATATTTTTCACTAACGGAGGGAATGTATCAAGTTAATGATGTTAGTGTAGGTTATTTTGAATTATTACTAATATGCTAGAAGCTATGAAACTCATTCCTTGATTGGTAATTTTATAATGGGGTATCCCCTTACTTATTTTGGATTCCCTTGAATTCATAATATATATGGAACTTATTTGGGTTTCAATTATTATTTTTTGTCAAATGACATGGTTCCCTATATTATTCCCTATAATAATATATTTTGAGTAAGTTTTTATACTAAATCGTGTGATTGTTTTTGAAAAGGGTTATTTTTCATGTCATGTTTGATTTGGAAATTATTATTCTTAAGTGATTGTTTTATTTTAGGAAAAATAATTAGGAATTCGTATAATTTTTTTTGAGTTGACATTGATTTTTAATATAATTATATATTAAGAACATATTTTATATTCCAATTTCAAACTAGATTAAAAACGGTCTTTAAATTTTATTTATAATTTTGGAAGGGTGTATTATGGACTACTATGTAATTTTGTGATCACATGCTTTTTATATTTTAGTTACATGATTTTTATTATCTATCGACCACTATTAAAGAATTGTGTTTTTATGATTCATGCTCTGTTTCTATTTTATTTACCACAATGGCCATTGATCCTATTGAATTATTTTATTGTATGATAAAATAGTTTTTATATAATAGAATTATCACTCAATTTTTCCCATTAAATTATTTCATTAATGCTTCTATTTACATATTATAGTGGATTAAATTATATAGAAATATGTCATAATAGGACATAGACTTGGTTATACTATTGGTAATTTGGAGTGTGATGTTAAGGGTAACTATTTATCATTTACTATGTCTATTTATTTTTTAAATTAATTAATAATTTATATATGAATATCAATTATTGTATAGATTCCAATATTATAGATGGATCATCCATATTTAATGTGGAAATATGATACTTTTTATACTCTAATTTATGGATGAAATCAGATCCAATGATTTACATTAATACTGAAATAAAATATCTTCTACCTCTAGGGGGATTGGGGATTCCCCTCGGGTTAGTCATTTTCTAATTCTGGAATCTTATGAATGGGTGTCTTGGGATTATATAAGAATAAATGTATCTAAACCTATGTTTTTTAGGGGTTTGTGCTTAGAATCCAAACATTGAAATTTTGTTAGTATGGATATTATGGAGTTAGTAAGTAATAACATGTGTAATACACATGGGTAGAATATTGTAGGCTCTTCTTTGTTTGAATCTATAAGTTACTAGGGAAGCTCAGGATTGACTTTTGGATTTTTATTTCATTAATGAATGGTTTTATTTGTCTAATATATAAATTATTTTTTAATTCCCCTTGATTTGTAAGTGATTTTGGGTTCTCTCAAGATTGTGTTAGTCTTTTATGATAATGTGAAGCTACAAGGCTACCCCCAATGGTCTGACCAACCATGTGGAGTCTGTGTGGATTGTTTTAGGGACTCCTCTATCCCTATGTGTAGATTTATATATAAATTTGGACTTGTTGCTGTAAATTTTAAATTATTGAATCAATCTTAATGTTAATTATCTCATGTTTTAGAGAAATTAAAAATGAGTTTTGTTATGTTTGATGTTATTTTATCTGAGTTTTATGTGTTGTTTTTTTAAATGGTTTTGATATGTACTTTTATGTTTTAACATTTGTTGAAAAATTTATACTTATTCTTTAAAAAATGGTTTCATAATTTGTTTTATGGGGAATATTTTTAGGTGATTCTTTTTTTAAATAATATTTTATAAAATGGTTGATTTAAATATTGGCTTTTAGAAAAACAAATTATAGAATGAGGTTTTAAATAATGATTCATTAAAATGAATTAATTACATTTAAAAATGGTTTAAAATAGTAGTATTTTTTTAAATGTTTTCTATTTTTTTAAAATTGAAAATTGTATTTTAAAAATCATTATTATAATTTGTTATTTTTATAAATAAAAAGTAGTTTTATAATATATGTAGGATGTATTTATTTGGATAATTTATTCTCTTGAATTTGTCTCTTTATAATGGGAATGTGGGGTCTTTATTCTATGAAGTCAATTAAATGGGTTAGTTTCTGAAGTTATAAAAAATTACAATTATAAATTTCATGGAAAATGATATATATATTTTTATAATAAATGACTCTTGGAGAGATTCTCTCACTCATTAAATTGTATCCCATCTATTATGAGCCCCCACTAAGACATGAAATCAATTAGTGTGGTTGAGGTATCTCTTTCTCTTATATTTGATTTGGTAACTCATGTACCATTTTATTATTTGGTTTCATGGTTTTTTCTGTATATTGTTAGCGTAATGTAAGAACTTAGTAATGTGCAATTATAATTTTTGGATATCTTATTAATAGTATTCTTATTTTGGTTGTTATTTCCCTTTCGATGATTTAGGATTTTCTAGAATAATTTGAGGTGTCATTGATCAAGTTTTTGTGTTGTTTGACATTATGGAGGTACCTATGGAATGGTTGTTTCATTCCATAAATAATTTGAGTTTATTTCACATTGTAATTGTGTTTTTTTGTGTATCCATGATATGGTTTTCATCTTTGATTAAAAAAATATTTATTGAGTGGGGATTCTATATAGTTAAAAAATGGTAGGACCTTTGAAAGTTGTACTTGGGTAACTTGGAATTATATCAATTTGAGTAGGCACCTAGGAGTGTTAAATCATTTGGGTTATCTATGAGATGGTTCCTATTTAGTTAAGTTAAAATTATGCATAGATGGTGCATTATAAACCCCTTCTATAGACCATATCTATTTATTTTCATTTTATCTTATAGAATGAGTTTCTAGTTAGGAAACCTATTTTTATTCATTGGTGGTAATTTAGTTTTTTTATTTATTAAAGATTCATTGAAATTTAATATAGTTTCATTATTTATTGTTGTTCCACTATGAAATATATACAGTAGTTATATATTTTCATTTAGTAGATTTCTAAAATACTAGGGAGACCTAAGTTAGTTTTTTATTTTCAATAAAACATATCCAGTGGGTTGTGATAGCTAATTTGGGTTGTGCAATTCATAGAGAGGTCTCTTTATTTTTGAAATATCACTTTAGTTTTTCTAAGAAATTGAAATGGTTAATTTTCCGCAAAGATTGGGTTAAGTAGTTCTCTTTAAGTTCAATGTATTCTTAGTTAACTATAACCTACCCACATCATGAATAAAAGTGGAATGCCCTTTTATTATTCAATGAATTCTAAATTAATAAATATAATTAATGGGTTTAAAAAATGTCATGTGGGGGATAATTTTCACATACACGTATGACTATAAAATAATATTTTATAATATTTTATATTAAATTGATTTATTTTAATATTGGGTAATTATAAGAGTTGTTTTTTTTATATTTTAAAAGTTTATAATGATTTTAAGGTTATACAAAATGATTAGGTATACCATATGACACATATATGTTTTTCTATATAATTAGACAGTGTCATTTAGAATGATTAGTGAATTATTAAATAATTCATGAATTTTCCCTAGGAAAATTGTGTGAGGTAATTTTTTACATGTAGTGTGGGGATAATAGTTCTAATACAAAATGGTAAATTATGTATGATAACTTTTTTTGAATACATGTTTTTAATAATAGGAGAATGATGAGTTTTTATATCATTATTTTATAAATCTATTTGCCCTTTATATTATAACTATTTTTGTGTGACACCCTTTAGTCAAGAACCTATCCCGGTGCCCCTACCCCCCCTAATATTTTCCCCCCTAATTACTCTTAATGATTAAGAGGCAAAACATCTATTAAGAAAATACAATTCTTTTTCCACTATTTTTTAATTTTATTCTTCCCCTTATAGTTCTTAAGTGTTTTTATTATTTAAAGATCTATATTGTCATGAGTTTTTTTTTTCTATGTTTGGATTTCTCATCACTTCCCTAGGAATCTTTTATTCATTATTCATATATTTTATACATTTATCATCATTTACAGTTTGGTTTTCTCATTTCTATACCATTTAATTTTTTAACACTGAATTTCAATGGGTTTTAGTTTTTTTTGTTAATTATATTATATATTTATCAACATTTAAAAAATTTACATATAGGAAATTATGTTTTAGCTAACTCTCCATATAATACAAGTATTTTCCCTATTTTAATTAATGAAATAAATTTTTTTACCATTTAATCCATTATTAATTATAATTCTTGTATGGATATTCAAAATTTTAATTGAAGTTACTAAAATTGATTATGGAATCATGGTTATTTTTATTGATATATTTTCCAGTAATTTCATGTGGAAAATGAAATTCCTGTTAATTTTAAATAAATTAATTTTTTTTCTATGAATAAAAAAGGCTTAAATTTGTATTATAACAATACGAGTCAGGGGATAAATAATATAACTATGTTTTATGAAATAGATTTTTTTACATAAAAGAATAGAGTTGATTTCCAAAATAAATATCAATGGTTAATTCAAATTCAATGTGTTTATAAAAGTTTGTAAATGGATTTATTTTTTAAAAAATTTCTTGAAATCTATAGTGGTTTTCAAAATAATGTTTTCAACATTATATGGATTAAAATTTATTCATGTGTGTGAAAATAACTTGAGGCCCATTGGTTTTGATAGATATAGATATATTCTATTCAGGAATGTTTTATATTTTATATGCTATGATGATTTGTGATTGGGACTATTTCTCAACAGGCGCTAGAGGAAAGGGTGTACTTACAGATTTTTGTTATTATTTGTTGTGATTATTTCTTGTTTTCACCCATTCTTTGTTTTTTTCAGGGGGTGCATGTTTTTAGTTTAGGATAATTTCCCTAGGATGGGATCCCTTTCCACTCTAAATACATGTGATGTATATTATATCTCTCTAGGAAAGTAATTGGTGAAAATATATTTTCCATTAATTTAGAGAACAACCCCATTTTTTGACATTATTCTAGGTTACCTAGATTTAGTAAATACAGTTTATATCGCATGACACCCATTCCGTGTTCAATAGATTCATTTAGGGGGTTTAATTTTTCTTCTTTTAATTCACCCTGATTACTTGATATGTGTGGATACTTTGTTTTTTTACATTATTCTTTTAATTTGTTTATTTTGAAGACTTGTTTCTATTTAATTGATCCATGTTTTTGTATTCTTTGAGGATTTTTTTTATAATTGTGGATTTTTTTTGAAATGGTTGATTCATTATACAATGATTGATTCCAAATTAAATGTTATAATTTGATTTTTTTTTCATTTAAGAAAAATGTGGGAATTGTATGAAATCATTTTAAGTTATATTGGTTTATAATATAATTATATATTGAAAACATTTTATCTATTAAATTTTTAGACTATGTTAAAATGTGTACTAAATTAAATGTTAAGAATGTGTCATGACATGTGGTGGCCTATTGAGAATGTTTGTACACATGTGTATTTTATATATCCTTTGCATGATTTTGATCATATCTTGTCCATTCATAGAGCATTGATTGATTTTGGATTAGTGGTTATTTTAATTTTATTCATTGTATTAGATTAGTGCACCGTTTAATTTAATTTAAAAGATATATATAATTGTTATATTTTATACAACATTTTTCCAAGTGGGACCATTAAATTATTATTTACTACCTTCAGTTATAGTTATTTCTGAACTATATTATATATGTGTAGCTCAAAGTGTTAATCATAGCTATATATAGGTTTGGTTTTTTAGAGGGTGAGCCAAATTATTTTCATTTTTCATCTTCTATATCTACTTTTTGTTTAAATTTCTAAATTATTTATATCATGTTATCCAATTCTTCATGGATTTTCAATTAATAGAGAGGTCATGATTGATTTCTAGTAGAAATTTTCTATATCTTACATCTTGATTTATGGAGGAAATCATCCACAATGATTTAATTTTATGACAATTATGCATTTCATCATCTATAGGGGAATTAAGGATATCCTTATAGTTTTTCGTGATATGAATAGATTGTCTAATGGTTGGATAAAATATTATGGAAGATACAAATATTATATTCGATCCAAAAAAAATTGCAGGTTCTATATTTCAATGAAACAAGTGACATACCAAAATTATGTGTAGTGTGGATTTTGGTTATTAGAACTCAATGGATACACATGTGAGAGAGTGTTTTTTGAACTTTTCTATTTGAATCCTCAAGTAATCATGGATAATTCGTTATTGACATATTGATTTTGAATTCATTCATAATTGGTTTAATGTGTTTAATAAAGAATTAATAATTTAATTTGTAATGATTTTTAATTGATTTTGTTGTTTACATGAGCTTGGGATTTTAGTGGATGAAGAGATAGATCTATCCAAATTGGCCCTATGGTTTTTCCAACAATGTGGATAACATATGGATGGTTCTAGGGATTTCACTAAACCTTCATGTGTTTTAATATGTATTTTTAAAATTTTTATACACTTTTAGTTATAAAATAACTCATAAAGTAGTTTATTATTTGTTAGTGGGTAATTAAATAGTATATTAGTTATGTCTAATATATTCTAGTAATTGTAATGAGTTGTTCTATTTTAGGACATTGTTTTAATTACAAATTTTAAATGTTTATTTTGGGTACGAAATGGTATTTTCATGTTTTTTAAAAATATTTTTGGTTTTATAAATGAGTTTTTTTTCATTATTTTAAAGGGGTTACCATTTAATTGAAGGGTGTTTTAAAATATTTTTTCATTTCATTATTGGTATTTAGAATAAACTATTTTCGAATTAAATCAGGTTTTCTTGCAAAAGTTTAATCATAATTTAAAAAAAATCAAATGGGAAAAAAGTTTAGAAATGGTTTTTGTTCGGCTTTTTTAATTTTGTGTGGTTTTTTGTAATTATTTATTATATGTATCGTGTTTTAATCTAGTATAAGAGTTATATAAAGTATTAAGGACATGTTTTATTTGTATAAATTATACTTCTAGACTTATCCCTTCTGGATAGGACTGTTGGTTAGAAATTATGGGGCATGAATTGAATCAGTGCATAACCCATGTGGTTAATAATTTTGTCTTCCAGGAAGGTCATAATAAATGTTGGATCATATTTATTGTTGGGCTACCCTTTAGGTGATTCCCTTAGTCGTTTAGATGTAATGAATCATTTTTTATTGTTATACCTAGGTTGTGAATAGACAAGTAAGGTCAGAATCTATATTTCACTTGGACACGGTTCTAGGTATCTCTAATAATTTTCCACTCTCCTTCCGTGATGTTCAAGATTAATTGTTTCTATTATGGAGGAACCTTTCAATGTACAATATGGTGTTGTGGAACCATAATTTTTTGTGTGGTTCTTTGGGGGTGGTGTTGCTGTTTTTGGTGGATAGGAATTCATTGGAATATATTTATGTGTCTTCAATATAGTTTTTCCATTGGGTGACTCTATATTTGTAATTTTTTTAAAGGTTGGTTGTGTTCCGGTCAAAGACCCAAACACTAATTTTTTTCCCAAAAATTAAGGAGTACAAGGGGAAGTTAGAAGAGACAAAAAGTAAAAAAAAATTGGTGTCTCTAATATAATAAGAAAGAAAATATTTAGGAAGGTCATTCCTCCAAATAAAATCATGAGGAAATCCCATGTTGGCAAGACCATCGGAAATCATGTTCGCTTCACGGTAGGATTGAGTGATAATAAAATTGAGATTCTTGAGCGAGTTAAGACAATCAATCCATCGAGAGGTGAGAGTCCAAGAAAGATGAGCAACACCATTCCAAATGGCTTGAACTATAGTTGTAGAGTCTCTCCCAATCCAAATGTTGTTCTAGTTGTACATTTTGGAAAAGGAAATGGTGTGAATAACACCCATTATTTCAGCCTCCAAACAGAACAGAGACTACATCATTCATAGAGACATCTTAGGATGTGATCAACATGGTCTCTAAAGATGCCCCCACAGCCCAAGGATCCGGGGTTTCCCTTTGAAACTCGGTTCAGGCTGACTTTGATCCATCCAATAGAATGAGCTTTCCAGAAAATGTCAATAGTCTATTTGGGCTTCGAGTAGTTTCCATGAAGCTTGATGTGGAAAAGGATCTCAAAATCCTTAATAGAGTTGTTGTAGTGGTCCTTTTAAATCGAGGAAGCCTCTCTAATAGCAATAAAAATCTTCATTTTATCTGCATTTAATTTGAATGAGTATTCGTTAGGATAAAATCATTTCTTCTATACCAGTGGACATGAAGGAGCTCTGCAACAGCTGTGATTAAGAGGTTTCTTATTTGCGGGGTCCCCGAGAAATCAACCATCCCTTTTAGCTGAGATAAAATAATGTTATCCAAAATTCATCTACACTCAAAAAAATCAAAAATGTTATTCCAAAGAGGAGAAGTAGTGTCACATGATAGGAAAAGATGATTGATTTCCTTATGATGTTGGTTGCAAATTATATATTTAAAACAAAGATTAATATCATAATATTCTAAAAAATATCAGTAGGAACTTTTTGATTCACAATAATCTAAATAAGAGTAAGAGGATATGGTTTTTACCATTATTTTCTGATGTTTTTATCCCATCATAGATTATTGTCACAGTTGGAAGAGCATTGGTTATAAAAGTTTTTTGTGTCAAGCATGCCATTTTAGGTAGGCTCCCAAATCAAAATATCATCATCAGTTGTGAAATAATAATTCTCAACAATCACATTAACATTATAAGGAAAACATAATCTTTGATAATTAAACATATCTGTAATGGTGTTATTAGTGGAGACAGGGGTAAAAGCATTAGGCACCTTAGAAATGAGGGGGGAGCCAATCTAGATTTCAAACCAAAACATTGTAGTAGAGTCCTTGAAAACAATCTAACTAGAATTTTCCATGATGGAGGAAAAATTAGTTTTGATGGACGGCCTAATAGAAGAAGTCATATAATGAATATTACCTATCTTAAGCATATCAAATAATCGAGCCCTAAAAAAATTCATGGTGTGAGATGACTTATTTATAAGATACCACCTGAGTATGGCTCAGAGAGAATCATTTAATATTTTAAGATATTTTATGTCAATGCCTCCTTTCTCTATGAATTTACAATAGGTGGACCTAGGGACTATTACGAGTTAACACTCGAGAGTCATAACGCTCCAAATAATGTTCTTGATAGCAATATTAAGATGTTTTAAAAGTCCTTTCGGAAATTTCTAAACCATAATGGAGTAAACAATTTTATAGACTATAATGGATTTGACAAGACAAAATATTCACACCCTTGAAAGGGTTTTACCTTTATAATAGGAAAGTTGTCAATGAATTTTATCAACAATGTGATAAAAAAAAGATGGATTTGGGTCTGACCCAGAAAATGGGGACACCAAGATAGGTAAAAATGAGGGAACCCTCCTTGACCCTGTAACATCAATAGTATGAGGGGGAATCTTTTACAGAAGTAAATAAAATATTTGTGCCAATTGACACGTTGACTAGAAACTTCCTCATAGCGAAAAATGGTTGTTTTGAGGTAATTAATATTTCTTTTGTCAACTTGGAGGAATAAAATGATATCATCAGCATAAAGAAGATGGGATGGGGAATTTAGGTTTCTAGAGGCATGAATCAGTTTGACCTTAACTTGATCTACAGCTTGAATGAGTAATATACTCAAGATATATTCTTCAATAGAGAAAAGAATGGTAGAGAGAGGATCACCTTGTCTGACCCCCTTTAAAAATTTAATTTATCCTCTAGAGGATCCATTAACAAGAATCTAGATATGGGCTGAGTTAAAAATAGTTTTGATTCAATTGATAAAAATTTCATTGAATCAAAAATTAGAAATCACTTTAAATATAAAGCTCCAATCAATAGTATCAAAATATTTTGTGGTATATAATTTTATGGAAACATTCCCACCTCTAGAGTTTCTATTTAAAATATTGGTTGATTCTATGGAGATACAGATATATTGTTGTATAGATCTGCCTTTGAAGAAGGAAAATTGATTCCAGGATATAATTATATTACTAATGTAAAATATTCAGTTAGCAATGATCATGGTAAAAATTTTTAAAGGGTGATTTTAAAAGGGCAATGGGTCTGAAGAGATGATTTTCATCATCATTTTCCACTTTGGGAATAATAGTAAAGAATTGGGATTTTAAGCCATGAAGAAGAATTCCTTTATCAAATAAATTTCTAACCATAATACAAACATCATTCTGAATGAAATCCAAGTGTTTTTTTAAATTTTTTTTATTGAAACCATCAGGCCCAGGGCCACTATCAGAGTTAATTCCAAAGATATTGTCCTTGATTTCATTATCTACGGGGATGCAATTAAGGAAATGATTATCTTCAACTGTTACCATATATGGGATGATATTTGAAAAGATATATTTGTTGATATTAGGGCCATTGACGATATCCTTGAAATAAGAAAAAACATTATTAGTTATCCTTTCATTTGAATCAATGAGGTTTCTTCTATCCCTTAAACAGGAGAGTGGACTACATGATTTTCGAACCCTTTGAAGGGAGTTATAAAATTTAGTATTTCAATCTCCATCATTAATCCATTTAGCATTGAAGATTTTATTTTTTATTTTATCTATAAAGTTGAGCATAGAATGCAATTTATAAGAGATGTTAATTTCATTTTGTGGTTCATCATCAAATCTCGAGGGGGAGTTTTTTTTAATTTGAGTGATTTCTTTTTCTAAGAAATCGATTTCTTTTTCAACAAGATCAGATTTGGATTTATACCACTTTTTGATGATATGTTTGCAAATTTTTAATTTAGTTTTGCAACAGAAGGAATCATTAGGGATACACATGTTGTTCCAAGTTATATTAATTAAGGTAACACACTCAGGGTCTGAGGATCATGCAATATTAAACCTAAAAGGAAGACAATTACTTTGAAAATTCTAAGCAAAACTGCACAGGATAGGATGGTGGTCCGAAGCTAGTTTAGGAAGTTTAATGATTGAAATATGATCCCATTTATCAAGGGATGAGTCATTAGTGAATGATCTATCCAGTTTTCTCACCACAACCCAATTGAAATGATGTCTATAGCAAGTAAATTTGGAACCTATGAGATTGATATCAGTATGTTTTATATCCTCTACGGAGGCTTTAAATTATTTTAAAGTGACATTGGAGTGTGAAGGAACAAGTTTTTCTGTAGAAGAAAGAATATAATTAAAGTCACAAACCAAAATTCAGGGGTACTGAATTTTTCTATTAAGGTGGGAGAGTTCATTCCAAATGGGTCTTCTATCCTAATATTTGTTTTTAGCATAAACAAGAGTAATGATTATATAGTTATTGTTTGTCACATTCCATGTGGTTCTAAGTTTTATTCTCATGGTGTTGGTTTGGGTTAGTGACTTCCTAAAGTTATTTTTTGTGGTAATGATTGTTGAGGTTGTTTTCATTATGGAATTAATGTAGAATTTACTTGAGAATATATTCTTTAGACGTTAAGATTTATATCACTTTTTTAGTTACTTGATGATGTTGGTTTATTAGTGGGTATCTGTATTATATTGCTTACATAGTTGAGGTCCTAGTCAAACAAAATAGAAAAAATGAACCATGTCTATGGTTTATGTTATTTTTTTGCGGTTTAATTATGTATTGATTTATCATTTTAAAAATATTATTTTATCCCTATATGAAAATTTATTTTGAAATGAATTGAGGATTCTTGGGATTTTTTTATCAATTGAGGGTCTTAGTGCTATTTTGTCTCAAAGTGTGTAACTTGCTATGTTTTTAACAATTTAGTAAATTTTTTAAAATATAGAAAGACCAGAATCAGGTCTGTGATTACTCTAGGAACCATCTAAGGGGTTTTGGTAACTGGTTTATGTTGTGTTTTCCTTAGATATATCTCATGAGTTTGGGAAAATCAGTATGTTAGTTTTGAGAATTTTAGAGAGATAGTTTAGATCAGATATTATATATAGTGGTTATTTTAGGGTTATATCTCTTTTACATTTCCCCACCTATCCCAAATCGTGAATTTAAATGGAATTTGTTTTATTCATATAATAAATTTCCATGAAAAAATTACTTTTTAGGGAAGGAAGTGGCATATTGGGGTGAATTTTTTGACCCACGTGATAAAATAGTATTTTATTTTAAATTATTTATTATTAATTTTAATTTTATAGTGTTTGGAAATTATTGAATTTATAATTTCAAATTTTTATTGTTTTATGGTTTTTATATTTATTTTTTAATTTTTATAGAACAATGCAACAACCGTTTGTTTATCTTTTTAACATGAAAATGTCATTTGATGCCATCAACACATGCTCAATTAAATCAATTTTTTCTAGGGAAGACAATGTGAGGATATTTTTCTAGGTTATGTGGGTAGAATGATTTTATCACACTTTGGTAAACAATGTGGGTTAACCATGCACGATACATAGTTTCAAATTTTCGGAAAATTACGACTTTGGTTTTATTATTTAATCACACATTTCACCTTTCTCTTATCACCCTTATAGTTAAATACCACCTTGATGATATTTCCACAAGACATTCCTCCCTCCCTCATATCTCTTATCTTCAATTGGTGAATCTTTATTGATTCGTTCTGATTCATTTCTCAAACCTCATTGTAGGGACAACTCTTCCTTTTCAACTAATGTTTTTTACATTATTCATCTATTTTATTATATAATAGTTTGAACAATGTTTAATGTTATATAGTCTGAATTTCTCTATTATCTTCATCATTAGGTTGTTTGATCACATATTCATGTCTTGTTTAGCCAGTCTTATAATATTGGTCCATCCACCATCAAATTTGAATAATGTTTTCTATCTTTGATCCTTTTAATTTTAGATCCTTTAATTTCATGTTTTTTAAATTTTTGTTTTCATTATGTAATGGATGTATTAGATATATTTTATAATCTTCGAAAGAGGATATTAAGTTTATCCCAGTTTCCATAGAAATTAATGGGTTCCCTATTTTAATGAATGGTTTCAAAAAAATTTACATGGTACCCTAATTTTTATTAGGATTATTTAATATATCTTGAAATTTTATTTTTATGTTATTAAATTTTTTTAGTCATTCAATTAAAATTTTAAAATATTCATACTATTTATTCCACTTGGAACTTGAAATTATAAACATTTATAAATTAGTTAAAAAAATTCATCACATGAAATGAGAGGTAAAAATGTTTTTGACCATATTGGGGTCCTGGTATAAATAAATGAATAATGTTTTAATCCATTAAAGTGGTTTTATATAAAGCGTTGTTGATTTTTTAATGTGGATTCAAGGTTGATCTTAAAAACATCATTTTTAATTTTTTTAAAATTTTATGAAATATTATAAATATTCATGGGATCTTGAGTGGGTTTTAGAAGGAATGTTTCTCACATTAATGCAGTTCTAAAATGGGTGTTTTTTTGAAAAAAAACCTTTTTTCCTATTTTTCATGATTGATATAAATATTATCCCTTAGGTAATGTTAAATATTTTTCATGTTATGATGGATGTGTGATTGGGACTATTTCTTGAGAGGTTTTTATAGGTGAGGATGATATTACTGGTTATGATTATTATTTTTTTGTTTCATTAATTGTATGTTCACCATTTCTTTTTTTGGTTCTTAGAACCTAGGTCCCAGGGTAGGCTATGTTTGTTGATATTAACACCCCATACAATAGATAAAAAATTAATGTATGTTATATTTTCAATTAATATTGTCGTGTTACTATATATTTTCCACTAACTATGGTAATTACCATATATAGTGACCTTATTCATTGTTACATATTCCTAGAAATGGTATGGTAGATCCCATATAACTCTTTTTGTTCATATATTGATATCGGGGCATCCTATGGATTCATTTGATGAACCCTGATTTCTTGATATATGTTGAACATTTTTTCCATATTATCCTGTGTTTTTTTATTCTAATGACATGGTTCACCTTGAATATTTTCTTTACATAGTTAGTGTAATTATATTTTCAATAGTTTTTTGAAATAATTTGTTGAAAGGGTTATTTTTCATGGTATGTGTGATTTATAAATAATTTTTTTAAGTTATTGTATTCATTTATGAAAAATTAATATGAAGGTGTATTAAACCATTTTCATATGCTATTGGTTATAAATATAATTATGTATGAAAACTACATATTTTATTTATATTTTATTTGGTCATAAAAAATATCGTTAATTGAAAGAGCTTCATGTTCCATAGTGGGTGGTGGAATTATAATCTTGTTTTTCACCATCCCAATTTTATATATCAATTGCAGGCATTAGTAAAATTATTTTTCATGCATAGAGAGTTTATTTATTATTTATTTGAGGTTAGCTTTCATTTTATTTATCACATTTTATATTTTTGTATGTTAAATTATATGGTTGGATTTCTATACTATTTTTCATTCAATAAAGTATACACATTCGATCCTATTTATTTATTTCTTTACTACTTTCAATTACTATCATTGGTGAATTGAATTATATATGCGTATGAAGTTTTTATACATAGATGTGGTTTTATGTGAGTGATTTTAGAGTGTAAGCTAATTGATTTTTCATTTTCATATACTATGTCAATTTCTTGTTAAAATTGATTTTTTATTTATTCCAACTTGTCATTCTATGAAATTAAAATATCACTTATAGAAAAAGAATATTTTATTTCTAGTATAAATACTCTACATATTTTATACAGATTTATTGTAAAAATAATCCCATTAATTTTCATTGATGCTAAGGGTAGTTGTCGCTAGCCTAGGGGTGTCGAGGATTCTATTCAAGTACATTTTAGGTCAATTGTAATGTTTGATGAATAAATGGATTTCAATAGTCTATAAAACTACATTGACCATACTTAACCGAGACTGTCAACATAATTTATGCACACATTACCCAAGAAGATATCACTACCTCTTATCATGGAATTGAGAATTGTTCCATTGTTCTTAAACCATTTAATCCATTTATACCATTTATGCATCCAATCAAATCAATTCAAACCATACAAAAAATAGTTAAACAAATATATATCCTCATTAGACATTTAATATGAAAATTTATCTTTATGAAACACGATAATAATACAATGAAATCAAAAATTGGTAGCAAAGTACAAAATATCCATTCTTCGGAAAATAGGACATCACCCACATGAGTTCTACCAGATAAAAAATACTTTAACCAAACCCCTCTATGATATCCATTTAAACAAAAAAACTATTTCTTAATAATTTGGGAAAATGTAACACAAGTGGTATCTTATCACACTAGGACCTTGGAAAATTTAACCTAAATTATCTTTATATAATACCTCATTTTTGTGTTATTGTTTCATTTCAAAACCATTATTTGAAATAAACGATTTTACATTGACTTTTTCTGTTTCAAACCATTTCCTTAACAAATCCATATTCCATATAAATCCCATTTATAATTACTTTTATTAAATGAAAATTTCATTTAAATTGAAAATAAATCTCACATTTTCATTCCAACTATATAGTGGGACACTATCTCTCATTAAAACAATATACCACCATTGAACCATTTATCATGTTACATAGTCCTTATTGTCTCTAAGTAAAATGTGATCCCATCTTGCTTTTCTGGGTGAAATGACACATGTAATTCATTATACCAACTGAATATTAATAATTCATTCACTTTAACATAAACTCGCTAAACAAAAATTTCCTCAACAATTTAATTGCCACATACGCAACCAATAATATATATATCAACCCTAAGCTCATTACAAACTCATCTAACACCATGGCCTTGTATCTCAATATAAACATGATAAAATTAATAAATTGAACATTTATAACCAATATCCAGTTAATTTAACATTTTTAACAATTTTCTAATAAATGATTAACCAACTTATAACTAAATTTAATACATAATTCGGATTAAAACACAAGCATTGATTTTTGGTTTACTCTAAACAACCACCTTGTCCTACAAAACACAAAATTCCAAACATATATATCCTACTTTTTGGTCATTTAAACCTAATTTCACAAAAAATTCCAAATAGATAGTTATATATATATATATATGTAAATATATAGTGAGAAGGATAATGAAAAATAGAATTAATACATTCTCTTTGGTACTCCTCTACAATTTCCACATTAAATCCCCATATATCTGGTTGAATGAAACATAATCTGGTGGAATCGTCTCCCTAGATCCGTAAATGACCATAACAAAATTAGTGAAAAAATCAAAGGATAACAAGAAATGGAATGAGAGAGATCTTACCACAAATATATTTTATGAAACTATAGTGACCCAAATCTCTAACACATATTACAACATTAATTTTTACTTAAATTTACAATCAATGCAACCAAATGACGGGGAGATCGAATGCCTTTGAGACACATGGTCCATAATATATCAAGATTATACTAAACCAAAATATACATATTTTATTCTCCCTAATGAGATATTAAATATTATTTATCTCATTAAAAAATATAGAATAACATGTAGAATGAAAAATTAAATTGGTTGAGCAAAAAATACAAATTGATAAATATAATAGAGAATCATAACACATGAATCAAAAGACATATCCTGACATCATAAGAGGAAAGGTACATGAATTTTCATATAGAGGAATAGAATAATTTTATTGGAGACAAAAGATCAACACATTATTTTACAATGTCTGTGACATAAAACATGTCATAATCCTTTTTAGGGGTGATCTCCAAGACAACATCACATGAGTGATAATGTTCAGTCATGGATTCAGTTTAATTTATAATCCAATAAATATTATCAAATGAGACATAGAAAGTACCCATTTTATTATATAAATATGTGGTTGAACCCATCAAACTATGTATATTTATATGCGTATAAAGTAAGGAAATTAAACATATGGAATAATATTTAGAAAAACCTATGAAAATGAAATGGAATACATAAATATGCCATATAACATGCCCAAAAGTAATTTCATAATGAATTCTATAAAAAAGAGATTCAGTTATTCTTTATGATCTTAGAAAAATAATGAATCATAATATGTGAAAGAAAATTTTAATTGAACTGAATCCCTAAAAATGAGTGTAGAAGTAAATCTTAGAAATATTCTTTTTAAGTGTGATTTTATGAAAAAGGGAACATAACTAGTAATGAGGGTTAGGTAAAAATTATTTACATAAAAAATGTAATAAAATGCTTAATCCATAATTATTTATTTTTTAAACTATGTAACAATTAGTTCCCTTTAAATGAATATTCTTATACAATGATATTGAGAAGGGGACCTCTATGAAATGTATATCTCAGTCATAAAAAGGGATAATAGACTAGGTATATATTCATGGGAAATATATAATGAATTTATAATAATTAAATAATATTAATAAGATTATTAATTTATGTAAAGAGATAGAAATCATAATCCAATGAAAATTGGGTTGTTCATAGAGATCCCTTACCATGTGTCTGGTTTTGTTCTTCATATTAACATATCATTAAGGAGAATTAAATTATATTTATTAATAACATGATTTATAACTATATTTAAACAAATCTTACTTATTAACTTGATTTTATATTAGTTTAGTGTTTTTTATACGAGACATCATATCTATTTTGACTATCCTATGGTTGTTCGCTTCATGTTTCCAAATACATTTATGTTTTTGGATATTTTTTATGTTCATTTGAAATCCGAATATAACTCTCTAAATGAAATTAAATGACATTAATGATTTTATAAAAATTGAATTTTCCCAAAATTTATATTTGTGTTCTGACGTAGGGATTATTCCTTTAGTAAAAATGTTATTTATATATAGTATGATTATTTGGGATGTTGTATCGACCATTACTAACTATATTACTTTTATTTATTTAAAAGATATCTATTACATTAAAATTTTAAAATGTTTTATAACGTAGTTTTTATCATCATATTTTAAAATAATATTTTTTTCTTTAATTATCTGTGATGTTAGTGGAGAAAAATAAAGTATGTGGTACATGGGGGAAGTGAACCTACCATATCGTGATCAACATTTTTGAATTTTTACTAAATTGATGTAAGGAAAGAAATTTGATACATCACCACAATAATAATATACTATCCTTTTTATATGATTATGTTTCCATTTAAATGTGTATGAAAACCATATGGTGGTGGTAAAATAAAAATTGAAGTGAGAGAGTTTCGATTAAGAATTTTCCTTTTTCAATGGTTGTCTCCTCTTGGGATTCCACTTAAAGAAACATGGTATTGGATTTCTAGGAGAAAAATTGTTTTAGGTAAATGGGTAGAGATATGAGAATATATTTGGGTGGATTATAGGAATTATCCAAGGATTATAATGAATGTGGATAATGGGTGGTGGGAGAGGTATTTATATGGTGGGGAGAGGAGAGTTTTTCAACATAATATTCATGAGTTTAATGTATTTCTAGATTAATATCCCTTGTGATGAATCCTGTTACTAAATATATTAATAGGTTCATTATATTTTTATATAATGGGTTCTTGTAACATGCAATATTTAATAAATAATTTATTTATCATCTAAGGTTAAATATGGAATTTTTTGTATATCAATATTATACAAAAAATCATATATTTTAGAAGTAAAAAATGTCCCATAAAAAAATTACATATAACTTCCAAAAATAAAATCCAGTTTATAAAAAAACATTAAATATATGAAAAAACCAATTTTAAAAAAATTATTATTCAATTGAAAAATACAAATTTTAATGTTATTTTCACTTCCCTAACTATTAGAAAAAAAATCATGGTCCCAAAAAAGGATATTGTTAATTAAATGATACATAAAAGTTTATTATATATTCATTTTAGGAAAATAAATTTAACTTCAAAACATCATATATTTTATAAAATATAAAATAAAACACATATTTTGTTCAAAAATAAAAAAACAAATTTTATCATGAATAAAACATTTATATACTTATATTATAAAATAGATATATCATATTTTCATTTTATAATATACCTATTAATTTACATAACTGTAGATGATGATAATATTTTAATGATCATGTCAATTTTCCAAAAGGTCATATTACTATTCTAAAGATCATATTTCTAATATAAATATGGGAACCCTACATTCTATAAATACGTCATGTTTTATTAATGTCTCTATTAAATTAAATTTTCTCTAAATGTGATGTATATTTTTATATTTAAATATAAATATTCCATTACTAATATTCTATTTAATTATTATAGTTTTTTTCTGGATTTCAACCATTATTGTGGATCGACCATATCCAAATTTTCACTTTATAGTTATCATATTGTCTATTTTATCCCATTTTAATAATTTAAATAAATATTGAAATATTTATTATTTATATTTAATGTTCAAATTAATATAATAATATTTTGTTTGTTTTATCATGTTGTTCATGTTTTTATATAATACACCATTACTTTATATGACACATTTATATAATATTAAGGTTAATGTCCATAGATAAAAATTATGGGCCGGTATTGAATCTTTTCTAAACCACCCAGATCATTGGTGGAATAATGGGGGAGAAATTGTAGGAACAAATAGGTTTCCCCTACCATTTCTTGATTGAATCAAATGGCTCTTGAGGCGGGTTTGAAATAAGAGCCCCAAAAATTTACCAAAATCCCCAATCAAATCATTTTATAATGCTTCTGGTCACAATGTGACCCTCACTATCACATTGTGACACCCCCTCATTAGTAAATGTTCCTGCAAGGACATCCTAGATGTAAAAAACCATTCAATGAAAAGGAATTCATCTTAACCCCCATGGTTTACATTCATAGGTTGTCCCTTCTGGGCCATGGTACAATTTCCCCAGCTAGTACCACATTAGGGCGTGGCCCTTAGAGTATGGAACAACTGGTCTCGCAAAATACAGAGGGGTCAATCCCTTGTAGACCACTATTGAGACAAGGATCTATTGTTGTGTTTTGGGAAATCTACCACATGTGATCCTTATCACATTGTCTCCCACAACTTTTCAATGGCCTTCTTAGCAATAGTTTTGTCTGTTTGACTATATGTGTGTGTGTCTACTTATGTGTCCATGTGCCTATATATCTATATTTATATTAATATATATGTGTGTTTATGTAAATATATACAAGTACACATATATAATAATATAAATATATGTATATTATTAATATAATTTTATATTTTAATTATATATTTATTTTATAAATTTTATAACATTAAAAAATATATATTTATATAATTATAAATAAAGTTATAAATTTATATGTATGATGTAAATAAATATATGTATGTTATAAATTATATAATATAAATATAAATATATTTATGATATGATTATAAAATCAATAACACCAATAAAAAATCCTTAAATCCCATTAAATAGGGTTGTTTACATAAATCAACCTTCACCACTCAGATTTATTGATGACCATATTTTCAATGAAATCATTTAGAACTGGATCATATATAATGAATTGTTTAAGGTTACTTTTAGGTCTAGCTAGAGTACTTTTAATATGTGAATTTATAATTAATCATAACATATAAACATGTTATTCCATGTGACTTCTTCTAACATGTCCTAATCGACTAAATATTGTCCAAATCATATTCTTATCAATCGAAGGTACAAAAATTTTCCAATCAATATATTCATTTATAATAATATTTATCTATGTATGTACACATGTCCACCTCAAAATTTTCATTTATTTGAACAATGTTTTTTATTCAATACATCTTTTAAAATTCCAACACTAACTATTATATAGACTAACTGGTCTAATAAGAGTACTATAAAATTTAGCATTTAATGTAAATGTAATTTTATGATCACAAAGAAACCTGTAATATATTCTATATTTTATCTATCAAGTTTGAATCCAATTACAGATATCATTAATATTGTCTCAGTCTTATTGAATTTTTTTTCCTAAATATAAAAAATGATTAATATTTTAAATAATGTTGTCCCCCAATTTCACATCAATTTCGTACTATGATAATTTTTTGTAAACAGAAACTTCATATATTCTTTATTATTTCTACTATGATATAAAACATGCATTTTTTAATTCTCCATCCAAATATATAACTTTAAGTTGAAATTCTCATTTTATTTTTTAATCATAACCACATCAACAGAAAAAATATTATAATTTGGTTTCTCGGCTAGAATATGACTTAGATGTTCATCTAGGACCAAAACAAAAAAGGAAAGGTATTGTTACAAAACATTGAAATAATTTAATCAAGATAATGAAGTCTCTATGTCCCCTAATAGTGTTCTAACTCAATTTAAAATTCATTCACTCAAGTCATGTAAAGGATTGAAAAATATCCCATGTACATCTTTTTTCATTCAGGATCTTTCAAAAAAAATTCTCTAAAATTTTTATTATAATGAACAATTCCATTGACCTATCAAAACTAGTATTTGATCTGATTTTCCACTTTCTCAAAGTGTCTTCCCTATCCCCACATGTTAGAAATAAGATCATGGGAACCTAGAAGAAACTTTTGGAA
This sequence comes from Viscum album, assembly GCA_963277665.1. Taxonomy (NCBI): domain Eukaryota; kingdom Viridiplantae; phylum Streptophyta; class Magnoliopsida; order Santalales; family Viscaceae; genus Viscum; species Viscum album. Next base: position 910,740,608 of record OY728164.1, on the reverse strand, counting down.
ATTATGTTACCCAAAATTAAATATAATAGTAATCAAAGTAACCCACATAATCATCCTTAGATTAATAGTACCAAAAATATTACCTATAGTACAAGGATATGATAAAAAAATGATTATAAGACCAAAAAATAAAAAAAATCTCCTAGTGGTCCATGGCCACCCACAATATCCAATTCACCTACCCTTATCCTTTCATTAATGATCCCATAATAGAATATAAGATAATAATCACCTAGTAAAATAACATAAATACTTCTAGAACAAAATATTACAAGTATGGTGTAAGGTATAAGGCCAAGAAGGATTTCACTAAGGAGACTATATAGTTACATGATAATTTAAATAAAAAATTCTTAAAGGGAATCACTTAGTTCCATAGAACACCCTAAGAGGGGAGGGTTGAATCAGGGATCCATCATTTTCTTCTTAAAGTGAAGGATCCTACTCCCACAGTGGTAGGAACCTATTAAACTTGCCTTCTAATAATTTTCAATAAACAAACAGTGCCATGAAAATAGATAACACAAAGATTTGACTTATTTCATCACTAAGGGCTAAGCCAAGGATAATATGCTGAAAGTATGTTGGTAATCCCAAAATACACTAATCATAACTAGTTTTGGAATATATAAGTTCATAAATAGTAACCTATACTAGGCACACATTCTTTATAACATTTTAGGGATATCTCATTGCATCCCTCAGAACACTTCTATCAACTCCACCAAGGTCACTGCCTTTGATAAAACCTTTCTTAGTTTATCCACATGAAGGTCTCTTCAATAGATTGGATTTTTTTGTCTTTGTCTCTCTCTTACATGAGACTCTTCTTCCATTGATTCTATGAAATGATACACTTTAATGTACCGATCAAATAAACCTGATGATCAAAAAATGATTAAATCACACACTGTAACTTATGCACGACAACCACTATTGTGAGCATGATTTTCTATTGTACTAAAATATTACATTTGTGAAACCCTTATGTTTTTGACACCCCTTATATTTCGTGACGTTACACAATATGATTCACATAGTATTTAATGACTAAACGAACACTTTGCGCATGGGTTTTTCTTTCAGAAACTCTTCTATGATCCACTCATTAACACTATAGTGGATCTTAATCATTGTTTTAATGTTCTCCATCTTTAATGGGGGTAACATCATATTTATATACCTTGATGACCATGGGTACTATATTCTTGCCATGTGTGGAAAACCGTTTTTGACGTCACTATGGGCGTGTAAGTATGTTCTATGAAACCTTGTCTTTCATGCACAATAAATAATTCAATGACTTTTTGTCTTTTCCATATCACGGTGACATGATCCAAAAATATTCCATGTGAAAAACATTCAAAACCTCCTTCAAACATATGCTAAACATCCTTTTCCAAAAACAAATTTTTCCATTTTCAAATTTTATGGTCCCAAATTTTTTGGAAACACTAGAAAATGATGGCACCATCAATTTAGTTTTAATCTTAAACCATAAGACCACATTCTTTACAAACACCCTGATCTTCCATGTGGTAAATGGAATCAAACACAAACCATACTCCATTTTTAGAAAAGAATTGCCTTCGTTATAAAAAACCCCCCCTTTGAAATATGAGATACAAGTCATCAAAAACATTAAATTGACATGAAAAATTCTCAAGGAATAAAATTATAGCGTAAGTATGATTTGGTTTCACATGTTTTTGTATGTCTTAAATATTTCCAAGTTATGCTCTGACAGTTTTCTCATTACACCGAATTCGTATCCCAGAAGCATTGAAATTTTTGTCAAAGACCTGAAACTACCACGCATTTAAATTTATATAAATAATTCATTCTCCTACAACCTTCTAAATTTTAATGTATCAATTCCCCACCTTTATATATAAACCAAACAGACTATATTTTAACTTGTAGGGGTCAGAAACAGTCCCCCTAGATCATATCTCCCCCAAAAACCTACAAATATTCTAAAAATATATTAATAAAGTTAATAAAACTAGGAAGAGGGGACAATCCAAAACCTCGTCATGCTCTAAGAGGTGGTTGAAAACTGAGTTCCAACCAATTTTTATCAACCACATGTATTTCCGATGGATTGATGAGAATGTAAGCCACTTGGTAATCTATTACAACAAGATTCATTTTCATCACATCTTGATCAACGTTTTCATTTATGAAGCGATATTAGATTTTAATATGTATTGTATGAGAATTTTGAATAAGATTTATCATGAGATTTATCACAGACTTTTTATCAAAGAGAACCACCATTGGTTGTTTCACCTCATCACCAATATTAGTCAATTATTGCTTCATCCATAGGAAATTTCGGTAAACCTTTATAGAATAAAAATATTCTTATTTAGAAGTAGTAAGATAAGTAGTTTCCTATTTCTTACTCAACCTTCCCACACATTTACTTCTAAAAAAGAATTCTCCAACAATTATGGACTTTTTGTCAACCGCATCTCTAGCCCAGTCAGATTCATAAAAAACTTATAGTTAATTGACTTTCCCTACAGTAAAGTGTAATCCATAATTGTGAGTACCTTAAATATACCTCATGATTCTTTTTTTACTTCCAAAAAATGTTCTTCCTTCAGATTACTCTGAAAGTGGGCCACTAATCATGTTTCAAATACAATATATGTTCATATTTCAGTCAGTTACAATAATCTTCCAATGATTCAAGTATACATTGTGGGATCAATAGATGTCCCATCCTCAATCTTTCACAGTTTTGTCCAAACCGAAATTGGAATCGATATTTGTTTAGAGTCATACATATTGAATTTCTTATTCAATTCACTGATAAAAATTACCTTAAAAATAATAGAGTATTCATTCATATGAATAACAAGCATCCCCATGAATGATGTGAGTTCACAAATCATAGAAATTTATTATTAGGATTTCATGTGATTGGAAAATTCATCCACTAATCCCTACCTTCATCCACTAAATATAATATCATCTCTATAAACCAGTACCATGAACTGGTCTTTCTGAGAATTATTCACATGGATATTGGGATACACTCCTCCTCTTTTAAATTTGAGATTAATTAGATAATAATCCAGTAGAGAGTACCATTCTCATGGTTCATACTTCAGAATATAGAGTTCCATATTTAATTTGAAAAACCTTCATTACATATTTACTAGAAAAAAACCCACTGGTTATTCAATGTATACATCTTCTTCCTGAACACCATTTAAGAAATCAATTTTGATATCCATTTGATACAACTTGTATCCTATTCAAATTCAAATGTAATAAAAAGGTCTCATTGACTCTAATCTAGCCACTAGAGAAAATGTTTCTTCAACATCAACACCATCAATATGTGAATATCCTTTACACCCAAATCGTTCCATATTTCTAATAAAATTACCATTCACATCAAATTTATTCTTAAAAATCAACATCATACCATTTTTTGTATTGCTGGATTTTTGGCATGAAATGTTTTCTCTCTTAAATATATCATTGTATCATTTCGTAGAAACTCATAATGGTAACCCTATTTATATATTGGTACATTCCTAGTTTTTTAAGGTCAGTAGTTATTTAGGTTTTCTAGCATAGTTAGACTTCGTGGCTCGTATTGGTCACACGGATAGTAGGTTGGGCTCATAGAACCCTTTTGGGGGTAAATATGGATTACTTTTGGACTCTCTAATAGATTTAAGATATTTACATGGATTTATTCCTAATCCCGATGTGGGACTGGTTGCCCTAACAAGATGCTTTGTTGATTTATTCTCTGATTACATGGAGAATGTGATCCTAATTAATGAATCCATCTTTGTGTATCTAAGGTTAATAATCTATTTCCCTAGAAGAGAAAATTTTATTTATCTTTTGTATCTATGTAACCAAGTGCTTCACAATATGATTTCATAAAAGGAGGTGTGTGGTATTCTGAGGAGAGGATTGAGCCATCATGAGGGATCATACGTATACTTGGAATTGCCAGAATTAGAAGCCAAATCATTCATTGAGACTCTTAGGACTGTCCCCAAGTTATAATACCTTATATGAAGGGAATTCTATCATGATGTATAATGAGGTGTTCAATACATTCTCTTAATCCCATGTGATCAATTATTATTGTGAGAAAAAACGGGAAATAAATGATCAGCCTCATAGCATATGAATATGGGACTTGTGTATTGGTACATTCCCTGAGGATATTTTGCATGGAGCTGAAGCCTTGGTATGTAATCCTATGTATCCTAATTTTAGAGATAATTAGAGTTATCATGGTTTATATACAATTAGGGATTATATGTTGAGGCTTCCCTATTCATTAGGGATTTCACACTGAGGAAAATGCCATTTTGGAATCCTCGGTTGCCCTGATGATCTATCTGTGTTGTCTAGAAGGAATCGTAATACCTAGTGGTCACAACATGGGATTCATCGCATGAACTTTATTATAACATGTGGAGGTAGTTGAAATATTCAGAGTGGAATAGCCTAGGGGGTGTTGTGTGTCTTTCCTGACACCTCTAAAAGGAACTGTGATACTTGGAAGACATGTTTGAAGGGCATCATGGTTCTCTGCTGACATGTGATAAGGTTTTCATGATGACCTTGCTGTCATGCAAAGATTCTTTAATGAGACTCTTCTAACATGATTAGGCATCATTATATGAGTTGAGGTATATTTTTATGGGAGGTCATGTGTCCTAGGTGATAGACCCATTGGATTTACAAGATCAAATTGGCACCCATGGAGGCACTGCACGCTGTTCCTTGACATGTTTGGAAGACATCATCTGTCCTAGATGACATGGAAAAGGGTTTTTGCATAATCTTGGAAATGTTCCATGGTGTTATCACATGTCTTCAGAAGACACACATGATGCACATGAGGGGAATTGACAATGTCTTTTTATTAATCTTTTATCCTCTAATCAAGGTTTGAACCCATGTATAGAAAATTCCATGGTTTTTTTAGTGTTGGTTTCTTTGAGACTCATGTGATTTTGAGGTCATATGGTATGTTATTCTCATGTACTATGATAATTACATAACGTGATCTATGAGTAATCATGTGAAGCACATTATGTCTATGGAATGACTACTATAGCTTACCATTAGTATATTACCTTTTGGAAATTTGTTCAGTCGTTTTATTAGTTGAATTGATATGTCATTAGAAGTCGATAACCCAATCTTGTAGATCCTAGGAATCTGATTTATCGAAAATCCAACCCTCTCTTCATGTTGAGGAAGATAATTTTTAAGAATTTCTACCCCTAATACTCACTGGTTTATGTAGAGTATTTGGTGCAAGACCAAGATGGTGCCAGTGATGGGGCCTTGTTCCACAGAGTATCATAAGACTCTTCCATAGACTACTTCAATCTCCTCACCTGATATTTAGCTATAATGATTCCTTTGCATAAATGCATCATCTATCTTCTTATTTCCAATTATTGGAGACTTGATTGGTCATTCCATTGTGTCTAAGGACCTCCCTACTATTATTATATCATTTTGAGGGCTTCTGAATGATTCAAATGCCTATGGGAAGACATTCATAAGACCTCAAGTGACTTTTCATGGGGTCTTGTGGGATAGTGTTCGGGGTGTGATGGGTGTGTCGCATTCCTTTCAGTTACCAAGAGTACCTCTTGCCTCCTCCATTTTGGTCCCCTCTATTTGATGTTACAAATGATGGGAGTCATTCAAGATTTAATGTGTGTTTTTGTGTGTATTTCATCTATTTTTCGAGATTCAATGCATGACCAATTGGGCCTCATGGGGTTGTAAAACCATTCCATGACCTAAAGACACAAATTAAAAGGGAAATGGATTCTGTGAGACAAGGAAGTCAAGTAACAAAGGGATCCTGGTTCCTTGTGGGTCATCAGTGGTGTGATGTATATCATTTAGTGACTATGAACCTCTATCACCTCCTCCCTTATTCATCTCTAATGTTTAATTTTATAGAGGTTGTGGGTCATGGGAGTTGGCAAGAGTATTCTATTTTAAATTTTACTTGATTTTTGGGGGATGTATCACTTGACCAATATGGGCCATACATAGAGTGTGAAAGCATGTAGTAGACAGGTTTATCCATCTATCTTTAGAGCCTCATGGGGTTGTCTGGAAACTCCTGAGGACTTCCGTGCGGCGAGGATGACAATGTAGAGGGATTCCGCGAGGTTTCGATGTGTCTCCCAGATCGCTCGGGGTGCATTCCACCCACTAAAAAATGGATTATACCAACATAAATTTCTTGATAGTTAATATATTAGTTGGAATATATGAGAAATTAAATCATATGTTAAATTTTATCATTAATTATTTTAGGTACCAACAGTTGTTTTAACTAGTAGTTTTATCTGTTGATATTGATAATTTAACACTAACAAATCTTTTACCAACAGTTATATCGATTGATTTATCATATCATTACTAACATTTTGTTACCCAAAAGTAATTCTAATTCCATATATTATTATTAAAAATGAATTTTTTACCATTACAAAAAGTACTTTTCAATAAATTACCCAATAATAAAAAATATTTCACCATTAAAAGAATATATATATATATGTATATTATTTTAAATAAATATTATAAATTATAAATATTTTAATAAAATATAATAATAACATGTTTTCATTGATAAATTATATGTTTGTTATAATATATATATATATATACATATTATAAAATTGATGTTAAATGATTATAATTTTTGGAAGTTTTAATGTAGTAAAAACAAAAAAAATGACTTATAGATAATTTCGTTATATGTATATAATATTTTTTTTTATGAATACATATATATTGTAATTTTTTTTCATTTTATATAAATTATATATAAATTTATTATACCTAATGATAATATTTTTTACAGTATATCATAAATATGACACTCTCATCCCCAAATTAAAAGTCTTGGGGTTAAAAAATCACATCAACGTTATCACATATTCCATTATCAAACCATGACTCAGTTAATTTCCTTATGTGTGTTCCACAGTTCATGAGACTTGTGAAAAAATGTTATTGTTATTATTATTATTTGGATTCTTATTATTATTATCAACATCTTTATTATTATTATTATTATTAATCCAAAAAACCCTATCCCTAGTGGATATTATACCCATGAATACATGATGTGATTCACTATTAGGATAGGTTATATCCATATAGACCACCCATTCCATGTGATCCATGTCCCCAAACAACCATCTACATGTCGTCTCATGTCGATAGGGGCACCACCATGTCTACCACCATTATCACACTCATCAACCTGTCACAGATCCCAAACCACCATCGCTCGTCACCAATCGAATCAACCTCCAATCCCACATGATCCGCCATCTACTTTAAAAAATATGAGCTATCATTCAGCTTGAATTTTGTTCTCCCTATGACACCTTACAATCCTTCCTCCATGACCACCATAATATTCCTCTATTTATATCACACATCCCATCCAAGAAGAACCTCAGCTACATGCCTCCCTCTTCCTCTATCCATGGAATCTGGCCGTCTCTCCTCCTAATTTCAGATATGGTCTCCTCTAGTAAGAATTCATTATCATTTGGTCTCTCATTATTCTATTTTCATTGTGATTTTTCTTCTCTTCCCTATGGTGAATTTGATCTATCTGAATATTAACCTAATTTTGGATGTTTTATTTATATATTCTTCTATTTAAGGTTCGTGGTCCTAGATTGTGGCCCACTTTATCCTCCTTTTTTTATGTTTTTTTTATGGTAGTGGATAATTCATGTACATTTTGTTGATAAATCTTGACCATTTTTGTGTTTGGTTAAATTTTATTTGTAAATTATGTGTATGGAATGCAAACATGTTGTGTTTTTTATTGAGCAATGAATTATTATCATCCCTTATGGAGACATCATATAGGATGGATGGTCATGGAATACTCATTCGGTTTCATTTGTGTGGTGGGATTTGTATACTGGATCTTATAAAATGATTTCAATTGATTATTTTATGGTTTTGTGTTGAATGTGGGTGAAATAGTTAATTTATAAATTGGTGTGTAATGTTTGTTACGTTTTTAATGGCTATTGATGGGTGGATCTCTAGCATGTGGACCACTAACTATCTACATGGATTTAATATATCTTCCTTGCTTCCAGTAATTTTGTTATCAAAATCTCCTCCTATTTCCAATATTTTATAATCAATTACTCAATCTAATGAAACATAGTGCTACATGATATCCAAGATTGATAAATTGACAAAAAAAATTTGTTTTAATATCCAACCCCCATTCCATGAGGTTTTTAAAGTAATTATTTTCATTTTAGTAAATTAATCGAATATAGTGCCATTGAATTTGATATTGGGAGAATATAATTATATGCGATTTGAAAATTCATGGATTTTGGTTAATGATTTATTTAGATAAACTATGAAACAATTTGATATCTTTATTGAATTTTATTTCTATTTTGAACATCAAAATTTTATTTTTTGTAATCATAAATTAGCAGTTTTTCTTGTTTAAAAATTATAGTTTATTTTTTATTTAAAATTCATTATTTTATACATTATTTGTATGTTTGTTGCATTGTTAATACGTGTTTAATATTTTCATTGTTAATTGTTAACCAATAGTTTTACTTTCCACGTTAATTAAATTTATCACGTGTCTTTTTATTTGGTGTTGAAAAATGTTCTATCACAAACATTTCATCAGCATATTAATTGAGTACTTATTGGATGTTTTTTTTAAATTTTGAATTGATGATGGACTTTTCATTCATGAGTGTTTAAACCAAGTACATGTGATTCACATCATCATTTTTATGGTTATTTTTAGTTGTGTGAATTTAATGAGTGTTCTATTTTAATTGTTATAAATAATCACTTAAAAACAAGTTTGATCAGGTGAAAAAATATGCTTATAAATTATAACAACTTTTATCCCATCCTCATTAGTTTCAATTTTCGGGCCTTTGTATAATATGCATTGATTTTTCCTTTTTAAAGTAATGTATCATGTCTAATTTTTAATATGATGATATTTTATGTATAATATATAGTATTCATATGAAATTTAGATTTAATATGCATTTAATAAATTATTTAATGACATTTATATTGAATATGAATTCAATTAGAACCTATGTAATTAGTTAATTCCTTCTTGATTGTTTCTATGCGTACTATTTTTTCTATTTTTTAATAATATTGTTGAAATTTTATTTTAATGTGGTAACATTATTATACATTCCTCTGGTAATAATTATTTTTCACTCTTTATTAATGTATTCATTATTTCATGAAATTGATAAGACCCTTGTTTCTACAATAGTGATATTCTATTACAGGGAGAACTATGAACTGTACAAACTTTCTTAAGCAGAAATCGTCAATGAAGATGTGCAATCCATGGGTCAAATTCATCAAAAAATTAACACCTAGAATGTAAAGTCTTGTACCCCATGGTATATTACACATTCCACATGATTTTTCATATATCCATGACTTTTATAGGCATATACATCCTGGAATATTACTCATGTCCATGTGTTCAATTATTTATAGGTAATGTGTTCATGCACTCATGGTTTGAACAAATGGAATGTACTATTCAGTTCAATTTTGTAGAATTATTCACACACATGTACATCATGTCTTGTATAAGAAATGTATTCAATCTTAGTGTAAAATTATTCACTAACCCATGTTTCATAGTACTCATCATCTATTTTTAATAGAATTGATTTACACACAAGTAATATACCAGGATTTCAATGTATTGAATATATTTTTGAATAATAAATACAAAACAAAGATCACCAATTTTATTCTTTCCATGCCTTTTCCAGCTGTGGATAAGACCCATGTTTCTACAAATATTACTGTGGAATATGGATGTTTTACTCCTGAGTATGCAGGATGGCCAATTGACTACCAAATTAGAGGTGTGTAGATTTTGTGTCATGTTCTTGGAGATGATTTTTAGAATGATGGTTTCAGATACTTTTTTCCCACTGACTAATAGAATCTAGTATCATGTGTATCTTACATGTTATTATTTCAAAACTAATGTCACCTCTACATTTATGATAAATACAAGGAAATATTTAATTTTTTATTTCATTGTAGGGAATTTATTTCCTTTTTTGAAATTCAAAATAAATTTCAACAAGAAATCTGGTTATCTTATATTTTAATTTATTATAATTTCATTTATATCTATTTTGGTTTCAATTCATGAATATATTTTTCATGAATTTGTGTGTATGATCATTGGTTTTGTGGTGTATATCCTCGAGCTGAAGGGTGTCACATAGCATTGATATAAGGTTCCTCACTACTACATGAGATTATTTTCTTTTTTGTGATTTAAATGAATGAAAAATATTCGTTGTATGTATGTAGTTTTTTTATTTTAATTTATATCTATTTGTGTTTCAATTCATACAGATTTTTTTCTGCGATTACTAGTACTAGAGATGACATGATTTAGTGATTCTAATGGACAACATGGGGGTGATGTAGGTTTTTTTGTAGGGTCTTGAACAATTAGATTCAATAAAAAACATGATCTATATACATTTTTGGGGGGGTGGTGGGGTTTCAGCAGCAATAACGATATAGTTAGAACATGGGTTTTTTGTTTTTTATCATCTTTTTAGGAATATTTCAACTTATGTATCTATTTTTTTATTTGGTATTAAATTTATTTATTAATATGATTAATCTATTTCTAAGCTTGAGCATGTTCTAAAATCGTCTTCATTATGATTATTAAAATATGTGTACTATATTTGATAAATTAATGCATATAATATATTTTTTTAATAAATACTGAAATTACCAAATGTAATAACATACATAAAATATAAATTAGAAAAATATATTAATTTTTGGTATTGGTTATGAATGTTTATAATAATATTAACAATAAAAATATTTGTCATAGAAACCTATTTCAAAGCATTTTGAACAACATATATACTGTCTATTTGAATTATTATAATTACAACAAATCAATTTTATCTATAACAATAACATTTAGTGATATAGTTTTTACCAACAGTTTAGTGAAGTTAAATTTTTTATGGTAAAACAATTTTTCCACAGGTATTTCACTTTTACGGACAGATATACCCCTATTATAAAAAGCCAATTATTTTATAGTGGTATATCCTTCAGTGATTTTGAACCCCTTTCACAACTTCCACATTATCTCCTTTATTTGATTTACTGAGAGTTCATAAGTCATATGAGATTGCTTAGATTTCACTAATGGATTTTATTCATCCCAATGATGACCTCTCACATGATCATCATGACCACAGGGGGTCTCTTCCTTTAGAATGACATCCCTCTATATTCATTAAGGATTTTTTATGATTTTTCAACCTATTCCATTGAAAGACCGTGCACCCAGTGGGCGCTAATACAATTTTCTAGGGGTCCATTGAAAAAGTAGGTTGGTTTATTGAATAAGAGTACGTGGTACTAGCTTTGGGAAATGTTCCATTCCTAGATCCTTCACGTAACCTTGAAATTCTCATGCAATCATGAGTATCTTAGAAGCTTTATAAGTATTCCATTGTCCTCTTCATTCTTGGTTTCATGGGGAAAGTAATACCCATTTTAAGGTGTTTCTTCCTTTATGATTTTCTCAAATATTATTTTTCGGGTGTCAAAAATCCCCCCCCCCCTAATGAGAGATATTTAAGGGGAAAAGAACTTAGTTTCAAGGAAAAATAATTCCTTATAGAGTCATTGAAAGCATCTTGAACTAGTGGTTTGAGTGACTTTCGGTCTACCTGGGGACCATTGGTATTCATCAAATGAATGTATATTTATATATATATATAGTGGGTGTAGGACAATTCATTCTACTGGATACATATTCTCAGAGTTCTTCCATTGTTGCTCCCATCACGAGACCCTATCTCAAACATGATCGTGAACCGTGTTTCTGTGCCTTCATCATGAACCAATTTTGTCAAAGATCTTACAAAAAACAAGATTTTTACTCAGGTGCTCATATTCCCCAATTGTGATCTAATTTTGGTAATTCCTTAGACTTCAAATATGAGGGCCAGGGTCTCCTTGATGGTTTCATGGTATTTGTCAGACTAATCATAAGAGATTCTCATAACCATATTCAGGTCATGGGATCATCAGTCTCTAGAGGGGGTCATGTGATGTGTGTGATGCCTTGCATGGGTTATGCACCTCAGGAGTCCTCAAGTTATTCATAAACTTATTTGTGTGGTTTTTTAATCTTTGGTTGGATTATAAAATTCACTTGAGGTTTTTGACTCATACATTGATTTATTTTTTTCAATACATTGTGTTCTATTTCTATAACATGTGTTTCTTACTTGTTTTCTGATTACTTCTAGTTCTTACCAAGGTTCCCTAGCTACAACCAACTAGAAGACCCGAATTGTATGGAATCAAAATTTAGATCCCCATTATCATGTTCATACTAATAATTATTTCATTTTGAGTTTACATTCATTCAAAATTCATAATTATACTTTATTTGATCTACTTTCACTATACGAGTTAGGATTGTTGGAAGATTCATATATAACTCCCCAAAATTTTAACTAGCCATTCCAGAGGGTATCCTAATCTATTGAGAGCATTTAGGAAGTGATTTCCAATGATATCCATAGGGTTACATCTCAACCTTAAGGCCTATCTTTTTCTTTTGGCATGTTCTCCCATGAATCTGGACGGTCATGACCTTTCACAACAACCTATCACCAAGATTTACTCAATCATATTTTTCTATCATACGGACACCTCTAGCATTGGAAGGTACTCAAAATGATATCTTCATTTTGGATTAAATTTCTCCAATGAATATGAATGGTCGTTTTGGTTGAGGCATAACTGTTTGGAATTTACTGATGATCTATGTAGGGTTCATCTTCATGAAGCCATGTGGATAACTAAATTAAATATTTACCTCCAAACTGACCTACTTAGGGAAATAATTTGATATTTTTGTCCTTGTACAAAAATCTTCAATCTTCCCCATAGTGAGGTGGGTATCTGTTTATGGGATATCTATCAACTTCATGGAACCCAATCTCGAAGAGATGTATGATGAATTTCTTCTTTTTGTGTATGTTTACGACGATTCTCTATAGACTCTGGTTCTATTAAAAGACATGCTTTCCATTATAAAGAGAAATCATGGGAGGTGTTTCACAGTGCACACACTTAATTACTTCACTGACTAGATAAATATTCTTTTTGTATGGAAGTGGGTGAGAACCAATGTTTTCGGCCCCCTTAAATGCCCATCCCAGTAAGATTGTGACTATGACGGTGTGTATTGGGCCATTTTGAATGCTGGAAAACTCTACCTAATCAGTCTATCAGGTGAAACTGGAGGTTTATTTGGACATTAGGTTGGTAGGTCTTCTTTCTATGTTCCAAAATGGGTTTCTCTTCCTAGTAGGGGAGACATGCTCAATAAATTATGTTAACATGTTGGTAATAGAGAGGTGTCTTGTAGAATGGTGGTGTCATAGCATGGTGGTACCAGTTCTTGCATGCCTCTACCAGATGTTGGCTCATATCCAATAAGTCATCACTCCCTACAGGATTGGGGGTCCTCTCTTGTTCATATAAATATTGATATGTTAGTACTTCCATTGTTAGGAGTACTATAATATCTCAAGGATCCTAAACCCTGTATCCATCCCTATATTGTTGAATATCTATAGAGTTGGACTTATGTCTCTATCCCCTAAAAAAGTCAAAGGTGAACTATGGAAATCTGACAGCTTCGACTTTTCTACCATCTTTGCACTGGGTAGTATGATTATTGATGACAGAAGTATCTCTCTTGATGAGAGGTCCTATATGATCTCTATTTGAGGTGGGATTCTTTTAGTTAGTGTGGATGATCAGATTGTCGATGATCTATAGATGTCATACAGATTTTCTCTATGGTTTGGTTGTGTTCATGGATTTTACCCCATTCCTTTGGGCAGTATATGGGGGGAGTTACAACCTTGAATCGTCCTCCATTTTTTGGAAGATACTATCCTGTAAATGTAACATAGTTCTTATCATATTTCTACTAATCATTTCTTCTACTTTCCTCAAAAAAGATTATTCCCAGGTTTGAATGACGACATATCCCAATGGGGTGATAGGACAACTATTCCACTATGTGTACATGCCCCTTGCATCACCAATTTCTCTAATCTTTGGTTGAAATGGAATTAATTGTTGACTTAGGTGAGGCGTCAAGGGAACAAACTAGCTATGATGAATGTTATTCAGCTGGTTAATTGTGTTCTATTGGGGAGACCAGTCCTATGGTGTAGGCTACAGATGATATTCATGTTGATAGAGAGATATATGGATATTCTTCTTAGATTTTGACATTGATTCAGTTGGTTTTTCATCCTTCTATGACAACCTCTTTGTCGGCTACAAAAGGCTAAATCATGTTGTACGAAAATTGGGAGCATATTTGTGCCTTTATTATTGAGACCCCTCTAGAGACATTCATCCATTAAGGGTAATGTCTTCTCCTATTATTTCAAGCTCTAGTGGTGGATAGTTTTGATCAGAAGCCTCTGTATGAAATAATACAGATGATCATCTACCCCAAAGATACATTGTTTTTTAAGAAAGGGACTTTCATGATCTCATGGATGAGGCCTCCCTTTCCAAAAAAAATTCGGTGGCAGAAAAGTCACTAGAACAGTGTATCCTGTTGTCCTATTAATTTAAAGCCTAGATAGATTATTGGGTGACACAGATATGGAGGCATGAAGCCTTGATTTTTCATCTGTATTCCAATATGTCGACATCACTGGCCTCATTAAACACTTCTAGAATGAGGTTTGAATAATTGACTACTCTAGAAATTGTTCCCCACCCTAAGGTAGAGGCTGAAGAGGGAGGGAAGGTGATGCCCTGATGCTCAATTGACACCTCCAACCAAACTCTTTCCAACCAGGTTTTCACTACCAGCCATATTATTTTATGAACCATTTTTTTGTATTACATCCCATAATTTTTTATGGCACTTTATTTTTTGTTGATGTCCAGAGAGACTCCAAATTTGGAGATTCCACTTTTTATATAGTATTGATGTATTGTTTTGTCGAAACATATATGAAATGTATGATATCCTTAAATTCTGTTATTTTTGAATTTGTCATTGATACCCATAACATTCATTGAATTGAATGATCACTAACACATAACCTGTAGAGGGACCACCTGGGTAGGAGATATGTCTTATAGAATGAGTTATTTTTATATTCATGTAAAGAATCTTGACCATATTAAGGCCATGTATTGGGCCCCAAAATAATTATCATGCGCTTTTTCATAAGGACTCTAAGTTCAGACAGGTAATTACATTAATATAAATACATTTAGCTCAAAACATCTATTTCTTTTCATTATGTCCTTTTAGCTTAGACCATTTGAATCTTTAGATTAAGGTCTTTTATCTTGGAACAATAGTATATGATCATGGGATATTATGCAGACATGACAAGAGTAACCTAATAATGTTTGAGGTGTTGTATCCAACCCTGGTTCTTATTGAGGCTAATGAGGGGTGGAATTCCTTTTTTATAGAGTGAAATGATTAGATGATGTCCAAAAGTATGTATTCAGGAACTATGGAAATGTATCAATATTCAATCGATGGGGTCCCTTGAAGCTGGGTGTCTTTCCCAAGGGATATAGAAGATATATGGTGGTAATATTAATGAGGTCGAATACTAGGGATACTAAAACTGCCTAGGTATTTGGGTTTTGGATGATGAAAATCCTAAACTAATAGTTTGAGTACATGAATATTAGATAGTGCAGACATGTCTGGTTTGTCCATTGATGTTCTTAAATATAAGGTTCTACCGCAAGGTTGCAAAGGATAACAAGGATTAATGTTACTTTATGTTAAATTGAAGATTCATTTAGTTAGAGGGTCACATACCCTATGAGTTGGTATCATGGCCATGAAAAGATGATCTCCACATATTTTTGAGGGATATAGAAGGTTTTTGAAGACTTGAACATCTAGATGATGAAGTTGGATATATGAAGAATGCTATACAGTAAGGGTTATTAAACCCTAGAGAAGTTATCTCTTAAAATGAAGCTTGATCTCTATGCCATGTGGGTTCGAATCCTAGTAAATGGGCCATTAAATCCTAGGAAATGAAGTGTTATAGTCCATCATTGATGAAGGGTATAGAGAAACGAGATGTAATGCCACAAATATTAATTCATCTTGGATAGTTTTGTATAGGGATTGCAAATTACGATCTGGAGTACTCGAATCTATAGAATGGTATGGGATAGTCATACATGGAGTGGTTCAAACACACTATAGTGTTGAGTGCTTCTGTGAGGATGTCAAGGATCATGATTATTGGAATGTCCTTTTTTCAGTGTGACACATTTGGTTGAATCTCATAGGAGAATATGCAAGATCCATGGGCATGAATTCATTGTCAACCAAGGGTCCTTCAAGCCAAATATCATTTCCAAGAAACATATAAGGTTTTTCAGATTCCAAACACCCTAAATAATGATGTTTTTTTTGTGGAAGACATAAAATTCAAGGAGGTATTGAATGCCCATATGTTTCCTATGTCACCACCTATGAAACATATTCCAATAGTGAGGAGGTGTGAAAAATATTTACCTAAATATTTCTAGGACCAGTGGGCCCAGTGATCATAGCCTAGCTTTTACTAGGGTTATAGTCCCTTTGAGATTTGTGCCTTTTATTTTTGTGCCATATTTTTTCCCTAAAATCTGAGGATATAGATTTTAGCCGGTTGAGACACAAAGTTTTCTCAGGCCACCCTTTACATGTTTCCATCCTATTGAGTTTTTTGTCTCTTTTGTTTGTAGTTTTTGGTCTTTTTATTTAGACCACTAGGGGATAGAGTTTATGGCCATACAACAAGTCCTAATCATATACATTTTTAGGTCACGACTTCCATGGTCATTACATGTTGTATGTGACACAAGTGGTTCATTAGGATAACATGGGTTAAGATTTTTCCAAATTCTTCTCAAGCATGGAAGGGAAATGATATAAAATATGTCTCGCATTTCTCAAATCATGAGTAATGACACGAGACAGACATATAAGTAGTGGTTTAGTCACACTGGGGTGTTGAGTGCGGACATACTGATATTAGGGCTCAGAAGAATTGTAATTTCCTTTTCTCGTAGTATTGAATATGGTTGATGTCTATATGAACATGTGAACGAGCCATGGGAATTTATTTATAGACAAGAAAAGGTACCTTTAATCTAGAAATAATTTCCAATGGCCATGGAAGGTTGGTAGTGGCCTTAGACTGTCAAGACATAAAGTGTGGTATATGGATTTGAGGGGATCTTAATAGATGGTGGAAAAAACCCATACTCTGGTTGATCGAAGTAAGTCTCTTACAGTTATTTTATGAGAAGTGAAAAATGTGAGATGGTCTGCATAGTTTAAAGTAATGTTGTTGGGACATGTTTTTCTCTCTGTTGTTTAATGTCATGCAATGAGGAAATCATATTGTGTAGTTTGAATTCATAATGCAAGGACATACATCTATTTAGTTTAATGTCATGTGGTAAGGAAATCACAATGTTCAGTTTAAATTCAAGTTGAAATGGATTATTTACTTGTAGTTTAATGTTATGAGGCAAGGATAAGATTCCATGCAGTTTAATGACATGTGGTAAGTACATGCTTCCATACTGTTTAATGTCATGTGGTAAGGAAATGGAAACCGACATGAAAGGTATTAATGTTGCGGTTGGTCCAAAAAATGGAACTTTTGTATCACTATTTATCCAATAGAAATGAAAATCAAGACACATGTTGTTCCGGTGGATGTGCAGTTTAATGTCATGCATTGTGGACCATGTGGCATAGTTTAATGTTGTATCATAGGGACATATGAATACATATTAGGGTAATGCGGACCAGACAATAAGGTGGAGTTCCAAACATGGGGGTGTGTGGCATGGTGCCATGAATCAATCTGAAGTGAATGAGGATGAAATATATCTCAACCACACCTTGCACATTTCCATGAATAAAGTCTTTCAATGTGACAAAAAGGGATAGGGATGGTGTTGGGCAAGAAGATGAAATTTATGGGCTTCACTACATATCTCAAAAAATAATTTAATCAAGACACATTTAGTTCATGAAAAATAAATACTTCACATAAGTAGGACCCATATGTAGAGGTGGACATTGTATTCATTCATAGTTGCAGCTGGTCCTAGAATGGGATATCCAGGCATTACTATATATCTTGTATCATTAGAAATTAAGATATACATTGTTCTTGAAATATCATGCAGTTAAATGTAATGCGAAGAGGATGAAGGTGGATTGATGTGAATTGGTGGGAACATCATGGTTGGTCCCAAGTATAGGGGCCTATGAGTCACTACACATCCCATGAGAATGATATTCAAACCATGCGTAGTTCTAGAAGATCCATAAAATTTAATGTCATACAGAAAGGATGTAGGTGATTCGATGTGAACAGATGTGGGTATCCTAGATCCATACAGTTTTATGTAATGTGGTAAGGATATTGATCATGCAGTTTAACAATATGTGGTGAGGACTCATGGTATTACTTTAATGTTATTTCATTTAGGAAAATATTGTTTCCATTGCATGCGTATATTCCATTCATGTAAGGGAAAATCCCTACCATAATTCCTAACCTCACATGAGCTATACTCGATGTGAGAAACAGGTAGAGGTAAGGGTTCTCCTATATTGTAGTGGAAGGAGAAGGGCATAACATGGGAATATTGTATGATGCATTGGTTGAAAAAAAATATAAGATCACCACACCCCTACACATCTCATTAGAAATAAGAATCAATATATATGCAGTTCAGGAGAAACCATGAAGTTTAATGTCATGCGGTAAGGACATCGACCATGTAGTTTCATGTCATAAGGTATGGAAATTGGATATCCAGTCAAACATACTGTGGTATGGACGTTGGTTGTACATATTAATGTTTTGCGGTAAGGAAATTGGTCATGATGTTTAATGTCTTCCAGAAAGAATGTTGGATATGAAGTTTAACGTCTTCTGGTATAGATGAATGACAGGTCTTTCTTTGATGTGGACACAAGTTTTCGAAGAATCAATGCAATTTATTTCTTGAGAAATATTGCATTGGTGGGTGGTGTGACATGCACCCCTCAAAGGTGTCTTGTGAACATGCTATATTATTAAAGACATCATGTATGGTGTAAGGTCCTCCCTCTTGGGATCCTATTTTGGGGGCTTCATTCCCAATATAAACAGGGTTTTGAGAGACAACACTAGTTCTCCTGGAAGGAATGATTAGAGGTGAACCTTTTTATTGAAGAATCATGTTATCCAGTTTCAGTGGAACTCTAATTTGTGCAGTGTGTGAAACCATTTACCATCTAGAAATTCAAACTCATCCCATCATCTCTATGACTTTTCATTATCTAAGAGTTGTTCTCAAGTATCTTTTCAAAGCGAGGGAAGAAATACATATATGGGTAAGACTACCTTTTCCACATACACCTATGGGTAAGGCATTTCATGGGTAGTAGTACACATGGTTGTACAGTAGGGCCACAAAGCATAGAGGATTTATCTATACAAGTGTTTTTATACTTGTTCACCATCTTCTAGATTATTTTGGAGAGAATATTATTAAAGGACACTATCTATCCACTTTCCACTATATTATATCTGGGCGATTGATTGGACTCGATGTTGTACTACTGGTAAAGATTCATTAACTCTATGGAACAGAAGTTGGTGCCATTGTATGTCAATATTATGTGAGAGAATCCAAACCAGGTGATGATATGGGATTTCACAAAGTTTAGGATATTATTCATCATGAATTCCTTGAGGGAAATCACCTCATTCCATTTAGAGAATGATTCAGTGTTAGTAAATATGTACTTGAACTAATTGGTTGTGGCTGGGTGATATACCCCCACAACATAAATCAACTGAACGACGAATGGCCTAGAATATTTAGCAGTATAAAGAAATTATGGGGGTTTATGGATGATTTTTTCATGGATATATCACGTATAAAATTTTATGGTTAATTCCACACAGACCTATATCATGGGTTTTTATTAATTTCTAAACCATCTCATTTGGTGGGGGGACTTGATTTCATAATTATAGAAACCAGAAGAGCCTTCATGGAATTTCTCTATGAGGGCAGGAAATTATCCTTCTATTATGCACCTATAGATAATTCCATCAATGTCATGATTATAGAGTATTTGTTTGGTCATTTTGACCATCTGATAGAGTGAAGGTCACTACTCGGTGAAAAATCTATTCCCTTCCAGCATGATCTTCTAGGTGAGTCTAATATCGAAGATAGTTGTCTTTGGGCTCTATCCATATTAGGGTGGTCATTGTTTAATCATGCTCTAGGGTGGTTCTGAAATGGTTTATCTCTTCCATTTAACATACGGTGATTGATAACACCATTCCGTGAAGCGAAATACAGAAGGTTAATTTCCCCTGATCAGGGTAGTCCAAGAAGGTGGATGTATTCACCAATGAGTTGGAACAATTATTCTATTATCGAGGGACAAAATGTACTGTGGGATCAAAGGGGAATTATTCCATCAATCCCCTGACGTAGACTATGATGGGAGTCAGTTCCTCCATTTTGAATGGAATATTCTCCATTTACCTTCTTTATCACAAACTCTGAATCCCTTATGATGTTTAGGTTGGCTATCTATAGTTGTAGGGAATTATCCAATAAATGTATGAGAGCTTGGTATTCATCCTTGTTATTCATGCATCCTTTTTATAGTGAGAAAGAGTAGAGAAAATTTCTTTGTCTAGGGAGTTAAATAAAATTCCAAGACCAACCCGGTTGAGCTTTAGGTTTTCCATTCTGGTACGATAATACCCCAAGAGGTAGAATTAAAGTACATCTCCCATGTTTTAGGTGCATTATGGGCATAAAATAACTCTTCATTGGTGAGCTCAATTTGTTTTGATGTATTTTCATGGGTAGGTTGTGTTGTGTGGAAATCATCCAGGGAATTCCATTTCTCTTACTTCTTTGATTTTAACTGAATGTCATATTGGAGTAAGATGACCACCCATCTGGGAATGTGATGGTCATCATGGGGAGGACAAGGATGTACTTGTGTAGATAAATATGAGAGACCATGTAAAATTTTTGGTGATACAAGTAGTGCCTCATCTTTTTCACTACGAATATGAGTATGAGGGGGTTCCTTTTTACATCAGAGTTTCGAGTATGAGTATCTAGAATCATTCATCTATGGAAAAAAAGTCTACTGTGTCTTCCTGGATCATTCTTTTTTGTGACGAGGGCGCCCAATGAGAATTCTATAGTTTCTAAATATATGATGAATTACTTTCCTTCCACTCAGGGTATCAGGACTGGAGGGTGTAGTAGGTACTGGTTGAGACTTTTGAACGATTTCTTACATTCACCATCCAATTTTTCGATGGAACCCATCTTTATTAGCCTAGTGAAAGGGAGATCCTTGCTGGAAAGATTGGATATGAATCACTGAATGTTGTAGAGGTTCCCTTGGAGTCCCCAAAGATATTTTATCTTCCTGGTGGAAAAAATCACCAATATAGCACTAGTTTTCTCTAGTTCTAACTTGATGCCACGCTCATGCACCAAAAATACAAGGAACTTGCCTAAAATTAACCCAAATACAAACTTCAATAGATTCATTATTTTTTTGTGTTATCACACCATGTCAAAGATGTCCTGGAGGTGCGTGAAGTGGTTGTATCACTATAGGGATTTAACAAACATTTCATCAAAATATCATTTGTCTATCCTCCATAATAATGGATTAAATATTTGATTCATGGAATGATATATGTGGAACCTAAATTATTTAATCAGAAGGAAAAGACATGATAATAGAATATCACTTGAGGTGATATAATGATAGTGGGTTCTTCATCCTCTAGGGACATATTTATTTGATTGTACCCTGAGTATCGTTCAATAATGTAAAGGTCCTAGAATCCAATAGTTCTATTTTTTAAGAGTTATATTATCAGTAATGGAAAATCTTTTTTTGGGAAATTCTAAATAAGGAATGTGAAATCAACTCAACCCCTAATATTCCCATTATTCATTTTGAAGGGGATGATGATGGAAATCTATCATGGGTGTTTCAATTCTTAGATGAAGATGGATTTGATCATCTTTTCTACTTACACCTCTAAATTTTTGGCATCCGAGGTGATAATTCTCTTGGTTGGGTGTTTGGAGCCTCTATTCTCATTAGGTAGTCTTTTATAGGGTGTATCCACATATAGAACCAGTGCAGAATTTCTTTTGGTATTCCAATTGAACACATATTAGTGTTTCATTTGACATAATATGTCCATCTCTACCACTTTGATTGTAATTGTGGAACTAATCATGTTAGGTTGCAGATATTTCTCTGTCCACAAGTTAATCAGCCTAAGCTAATCTATTGTGGTTGAAACACCCTCTTCATATGATGAAGGGGTGTTTCTTAGATCATCCTTATCCACGTATGAGTCTGTTTAGACATATTCGGTTGAACATTGAAATTTGGGGGCCTCTCTACCATTATCAATGTGATGGAGGACATTAAAAGAGATATCCCATCCCCTGTTATTTTGGATTCTTAAGGGAGATACTAGAGATGATTTTCTTTAATGATGTTAGTGGGGATAGTAAGTTCTTGGACCTCGAAATCAAATATGGAACCACAAACTTTTTTATAGGTAGCATATAATCACCATCGAGCATTCTCTAGGGGTTGGCAAGGGAGGTCCATAAGCCATTGCGAGCTACAACCCACATATCATCATTTTCCACAAATTTAATGACAACCTTATTGTATAAATCTACATCGGAATATATGGCTCTGCAAGCCTCAAAGGGGGAGATATCACCATGTACTTTGTTGACCATTCAATTGACGGGGTACTTAAAACAGTGATAGAATATTGATGGTAATTTGAGGTGTCTATAGAGTTAGGACCTTCAAATCAATACATTATATGTGGTATCCTACAAGAAAACCATGAAATCGACATTAGACATGTGCTCTACAAATTGGGATTCAAGTTTGATCACCACAATGGGTATTTACTCACACTTTTTATATCCCTAAATGACCAGATTTATATGGTATATGTCTCCTTAATTGGACCCCAATCACTAGATATTTTTAACTATAAAGAGATAGATCCCCAATATATTCTCAATCATTACCTTTTGGACATTGACATTATTGAGTCTGTTGAAAATGTATAAAAGTTGGATGTGACCTTGGATGACCTCCTCATGATATTTATTAGTGGATGAGATGGAAGCACAGAATCATAAGGACATAGTCTCTCCTCGAAATACCTTGAAAGAAACTACTTCTGTCTCAAATTATTATATGCTCTAGAGGGATTCGACGAGTTCATATCTATGTTCCTATGAAAGATAGAGAGCTTCTAGGAATTAGGGCTTTGCCGGGACCATATCTATCTATTTTAGAACATCATAATTTTGTGCCAGAGGTCGATGCTACCAAATATGGTGCTACTCCAGGGAATATGGTTCAAGGGATGGAGCATCCGACAAAGATGGACCTGGTGCTTGTGCCGAGGTTGAGGGAATACCTACTACCAGTGGTGTTGGTGGAACCGACCTTCCCCATTTTCTGGGTTTATCGGGTTGAACCCCCACTTAGAAGTCATGCAAGAAACTGAAATGAGGTCGATAGGTAGGGACTCTGAGGTATATACTTGCATCCTTTGATTCTTCTATAGTTCCTTACCTCAAGTATCGAATATATAAATTCCCTCCAAAGGTACATGACTATGATGTTGATTCTGGACATGTTTGTGTTATCCCCTATATCCTCAACTCCATCATGTGCATTCCCCAGCTCCTTAGTTATATGCGGGAAAACTATATTAGGGGGAATACTAATCATTATATAAGGGGTCTATCAAGTGTGTTCTGTTGATAGAACAAAATATGAGCTCTTAATCTGACTATGATTGTATTTTTTGGGGTTGTGACCATATTTCTATTATCGTAGGGAAATAATCAGTGAGGGTTAATGCCTTATTTGGAGGAGAATATGAATATTCCTCTTCGATTTCATTCCACCATTGATGGTCACCCCAACCATTGGGAGGCACACTTGATGCATCTTCCTTGGGAGGTGAATCTACTGTTTCCCAATACAACTATTCTCTCAGAGTGGAATGGGAACGATCAACTATATTTGGAACCATCCTGTTGTCAAATTTTCACGCACATTTAGACAAGAACATCTTCCAATCCTCTTCTATAGGTTGGACCAGAATTATGAAAGTCTCTTGCTCTAGAAAATTATCCATCAACACTTTTTTTAGAATCAATATTTCCTTGAATGATGTCTTTGAAGTTGAAAAAATTCTGGATATTATGTCCAAACCATTTTTAGAAAGGGTAGTAATAGAATTGGTCAGTGAGGTTGAACTCCCTGGGCTTCCTAGGTTGAAAAATCATGAGTAGGATATTGTTCCAGGATGATAATAAATAATTGGGGGCCTATTCATTAGGAAGGAGTACATATTATTCATTCATTCTTAAAATACTAGATGACCATGATTTCTCTATGGTTCTGACCGAGGGTGATTTTGTGGTTGTCACCACTTGATAGGATTTACTAGGAATTTCAGGGATTTCATGGGCATCTGAAAAAGAACCATTGCTAATTTGAGAGTGAGAGTTTTAACTTCCTTTCTAGAAGTCCTTTTTCCCCTATTCCGCATGAGTGAGTTGAGATTTGGACCGGTTATTCTAAATAGTTTCTTCAAGGTGTTGGTGTATTTCAAAAAATTCACAAAATCCACATGGATGTCTCATTAGAATCAGTGGTTTTGGATACTCATCCCTAAAATTTTTGGCAAAATGTTCTAACAGTTTCTCTTTTGAGTGATTCTTAGTGACTAGGTCAAACTTTTTAACATTTCTGTTAAATCATACACCCTCTCATTTTAACGTTGTTTGTAATTTTTCAGGTCAATGATTGTTTCCTTTATTAGTTTATAAATGAATTTGAAATAGAACATTCAATGGAGTACTTCCCATCATAACAAAAATCCTACTGGCATAATGCTATACAAAACAAAGGATGGCCCTAATAGATTCTGTATAAAACACCTCATTTTATTGGCCTCCTGTTGATCTCGAGGGCCCATCATCGACCTACATCAAGACATGAAGTATGTGAGATGATGTTTTAGGTCCCCATACAGAAAAAGTTAGAAAAGGTAGGATTGAATTAGTTGTGTGGAGTTATGGTATCATGAACCCATTCGGGATATGGTTTCCTTTTAGGATTCACCAGCATGATTCACGCTTCCATGACTTCCAATCGAGTACCTAGGAATGTGATGATGTTAATGAGATTTGGGGGTAATGTTTCCTGGACCATCTCCCATCTGTGGGGGGATAGAGGGGGTTGATGAGGTGGCTCAATTTTTATCTCATACTGATTGTCAATTTTTCCAAGGACTAAATGGTTTTTCTGATGGAGGAGAGTTTTTTACCGTAACGGAAGGAATTCATGAACATTTTCGACTTCCGGATTCAATTTGTATGGATTCTTATACTATATTCCAATCTAATATTCATAATATTCCCTCTACGATGAATCTTATTTGGGAGGGAGAATATTTTCTTCTTCTTGGTAATGATACCCTATGGGAATATTTCCCCTGATTAATTCCTAATTATGTTGCTAAAGAGACTGTATTTTACTCTTATATAGTGACAATCATTCCTATATGGAATGAACCACTCTCTTACTCAGAAGTTATTAAGATGTGTTTGTACCCTTCCCCTTGGTAGCCTTATTTTAGGTAGGTGGAAACTCTATGTTCATAATTTTTAGGTTTTGGAGTGGTCTCCAGTTCTTGGGGCGAATCGCCTCATTCGGTGCATTCAAGTGACCCTCCTACTAAGGAATTTTTCTATGTCATGACCCTCTATATTATTTTTGTGATCAATATCTTCCCTGATAATAGTGATGAAATTATCAGATAAATATTAGGAAATGTTCATTATTCCATTTACTTTTATGTAATAGGATTGTTCTGCACAGCTTCTATCAGGGTCGTTGTTCCAACCCTTGGCCTTATTTGGTCATTCTATCTTGCGACCCCTGAAAGGATTAACCATACTCACTATGCATCAATATCGCTTCGATCTATGAAAAATGATACTGAGGGAATTCTTGATCGGGGTTGCTAAACAGACTCCAACTAGCATAGGTGTGTCTCGTGGTAGGTAGGATGACGCCCGTTGATTCATTTCTCCCAATCTGGAGAATAATTATTCCCTCTGAGGTGTTGATGATGATGAAAATAACCCATCCTTTTGGGGTAGGGGTCATTTACGGGTATGTTTGGCACTGATGGGTCCAATTATTAAGGATACAATGGATCTATTTGGGGATATGTTGATTTTTTAGGTGGACATGAAGATATAAATGCCCACAACCCTGCAGGGTGGGTAATTCGTGGATCACCAATAATTTCCTCAAGTTCTTCTCAGGTGAAGATCATCCTTGGGATAGTGATTATGATATAAATTACCCCATTCTAGGAGGTTGGGGTTTTCCTTCAACTATTATCGATGTGTTCCAAATTCTCTTAGGAATTTATGATCTGAGAGGTGTATGCGGTTGTACATATTGCATCCACCCAGTGGGTTGGGTCTACAACTTGACGGATAATACCATATCTGCAATAGAAACCCACATGATGTGGTACAATAGTGATAGAATCGGATCTGGGTGTGATGGTGACCCATGATGAAAATAATTTCTCAAAGGATGTTGTCTCGGTGATCACAACATTAGTATCTGTGTTCAAAATGTATTTTTATTATATCAACGGGCCAATTTTGTAGTCTTATTGGCTATCCTCCCTCTCTATCAGTATTTTATAGGAATTGTTAGAATAAAGGAATTCTATTATTGTGACCAATTAGACTGAGTGTTTCCAGACCCCTTATTCTCTCCAAAATGATATAACATTACAAGATATCATACCTAAAGGCACATGATTTTCTAAAGAATAACAAAAGTGTAATGCTCCATAATGTCCCCATCCTCTAATGACAATGCAATATATGTCTTTATAGATTATTTTCCAATGATTTTTTATGTGATGGCAGCAAGAATAATGCATATTTGCACTGTTCTTTTATAGTTTTGGATCCCAGGAAATGGTGATAGTAGACTGGTATTGTTGAAAATAGTGTATATTGATCGTATATATGTGAAACTCATATCTGGGATAAGGGAGATGTCGAACCTCTAGGAACTGATGAGTGGCCCACATATTTTGTTATAGATAAGGAATGAACTCCTTCTCTAGCTTGTTTTGGATCTCATAGTTAGCGGTGGTGAGGGGCTAGAACATGATTATGGATTTTGTGGATAAATCTCTTCATATTTTAATTTCATCATCTGATTCATCAGATTTACATTCCTCCATGTGATTAGAACATAGAGAATTCATCTATAGGTCACATGCTGAAGGGAATGGGGTGCTACTGGAAGTTGACAGGGAACCATACATAGGTGACCCTGATGATTTTAGCACCCCTCTATACAAATGTAATAGAGTTCAGAAAACATCTCTATATAGAGGTTACTAGGAAAGGGGAGGACATTCTTGTCTTTGGGAGATATCACCATGGGGAGGTTGACCATGGTGGATGCTAGGAGTATGATCCCTATGATCAATATCCACAGTACAAAGAGGAGAAGTATAATGATAATTAATGCCTTATACATTCACTTCGATGGAAGAGTTGATAGACCCTTATGGTGTTGAGAATGTGCCTAAAAATCCTCAAGGACACTATTATTAAGATGATTATGGATATGGGGATCATTCCACATTGTGGACGGAATATGTCGACCTGTCTTTTAGAGTCATGTAGGAGTATGTTCTTTTGGTATGAGTTTTTCCCAAGCATGTATATAACAGTCTAGTCTTGTAAGGATATGATAATAATGCCAAAAACTGCCAAAATATACCATTGAGTCATCTCATTACTGATAGGAATATGAGAATTTCTTGGGGTGTGTTCCACTCTCACTTGGTGAGCCTCAGTCAAGATGGAATGATGAGCCAAATCCTGACCCTTTGGGATATGTCACTTGTCTTTCTTGGTAGGAATATGAACCTTTTGATAGGTATATTCCACTCTAACCTTGCTAGCCTCGGTAGGATTATGAATATGATCATGGTTTGAATTTAAATTTTTCATCGTAATACACCGAAAGGACTTTAGGAATTGCAGATGGGATATGAGCCTTCCTTTATGTTTCCTTGGAATGATGCTGTCATAGTCGTTTATTAGTGGATGCAGGGATATGTTCCTGACATTGATGATCTTCTATAATATTCTGAACAAATCCATTGATAGTAATGTGAGTCCGCCCTAAGGATTGTTTTATTCCCACTTGGTCATCCTTGTCTATAATATGGATATATTCTCGATCCTCGACCTTTGTATTATTCCACTAGATTATTTTTGTAGGAATATTCTTGTACCCAGAGGTGTGTGTCGCTATCATGTGGTTTTCTATGATTGTAATGGTTATATGAGCTTGATATTATGACTCACCCTTCATCAAGATATGACTATAATCTTCTTGGGTGGGAGCATGAGTTTGTGATTGCATCGATATAGCCACTTGTTCATGATGATCAAAGTGTTTTCCTATCCTGGATATAGGGATTAAAGTATGCACATGTCCCTTAATCTAAAATAGTGACAGGATATGTTAGCATATTTCTTCATCTATTGTTAAAATGTATTGGCATTTTCAAAAAGCATGTGACGGGATATGAGTCTTAAGATTTTCTATAACCATGATGAACTGAAAGATATATACTATTAAAAGAGGAAAATATTCCCACTTTGATCCTGCTTGTTCAATCTGGGTATGCTATTGTGAATCATACATAGGGGTAGGTATATGATCCTCCCCAATGCTTTTGCGGAAATATGCCCGCAGGCTTGTTTAGAGCGGGATGTTATATGAGTCTTTTGGATCATCCTTGCCCATGTATGTGGGTAGTAATCATCAATAAGAGCAGAGATGTGTTCCCTATATTGGGTATAAGGCACTTTACTCCTATTATTATTCTTTATTACTACTTGTTCATAGTAATTAGGGGGGACTATGGGTTGGCTGGTACCCTCAGTATACGACTGAGGTGTACCAGTGGAATGGTGTCAGTGAAGGCAGTTAGAAGGATCCCTCATGGGTTGAACTTTAACCTGAAGGGAGTTGTATCCAATTTTCTATTCCACCTTCCTCAGATATAGAAGGTTTCAATTATAATACAATGAGGATAATCTCCGAAAGCTAATAGTTGTGGCAATGAAGGCCACAAGCTCTGTAGTAGCCATTTCCTGGTGATACAGACACAACAACCTTTGCATCTAGAAAATATATGAGTAGCCTCCATAGTCAGGACAGTACCATATCGATGTTACTCTCAATCCATAATATTTTCTTCCTTTCATTGGAGTCTTCGTGCATGTGATATTGTTTTGCAAGATATGGAAGTTGAATTTACGGACGATTTGCTGGAACGAATGCCGGATGATGACAACATCATCTCGAATCGGGCAGCTGAAGTAGTATATGCAATTATGAGGATGACAATTAACATATTTACTGATAAATGTAGTATCATAGGCATAATATGCTAAATTTGGTATGGATGGTTAATACATTTGTAAATGTATTCCCAATTCTTCCATTCCAATTCCATGGACTTATCAAAATGGGGATGGACTTATGAGAATCCAAGATATAGAGGATCATTTGTAAGATTATTTCGTTATTATTTCATTTTTTGTAAATGGTTTGCAGAAAAATTATTCCTAACACATTATAACCAAATTGTTATATTGCTACTAATTTTTATGTTGAATCTATCAAATTTTTTTCATATAGAGGAAAAATGGCCCAATGGGTAATAACCAATCATTTTTTCATTGGACATATTCTTGATTGTTTAACACCTTCTGTTTCATCGGGATTTTGTGGCATGAAATGGATTCACTAATCTGGGTACCATTTTCACATTTCCCATAAAGTCTCAATGGATCCCCTATCTATAGATGGGTATAGAATTTTCTTCCAAACACAGAAAATCATCTAGGTTTTCAATCCCAATGAATCTTGGTGGATAAAATTGATCAATAAGATCAGTGGTCAGGCTCATTACACCATTTTGAGGTTAATAATTTCATACTATGGGGATTTCTTATAGATTTATGATTTTTTTTCGTGGATCTCTTCCTAGTGCTAATGTGGTAACTGTAACCCTAACAAGAAATTTTATCAGTTAATTATCTCATTAAAAAATGAAAGGGAACCTCCGTAATGAATCCATATCTATGTATCTGATATTCTCCATATATTTCCCTAGTATAGAAAATTTTATTTATGTGTTGTGACCATGTAGCCAAGTTCTTCAGAATGTTCTACAATATGAGGTGGCAGTTAATATTCGGAGTAGGGGATTGAGCCATTATGAGGAGTCCAATGTATCCTAGGTATCGTAGGCATAAAAACCCAGGTAGTTCATTTAGACTTATGGGGCTCAGTGAAATTTTTATACCCTTATATTAGGGGAATTCATTCGTTATTCCAGTTGAGGTGCTCATTACATCCCCTTAATCCTACGTGAGCTATAATCGGTGTGATAAACAAGGGGGGAAATATGATCAGCCTCATAGAATATAGATATGGGGCTTCTGTATTAGGACATACCCTAAAGATAATTGGCTAAGATCTCAAGCCATGGAATACCATCCTACATATCCCAATTATTGTGGGAATCAGAGTTCTC
The DNA here is from genome assembly GCA_963277665.1 of Viscum album. Classification (NCBI taxonomy): domain Eukaryota; kingdom Viridiplantae; phylum Streptophyta; class Magnoliopsida; order Santalales; family Viscaceae; genus Viscum; species Viscum album. The sequence continues at coordinate 910,709,643 of OY728164.1, read as the reverse complement.
ATAGTTCATATATTGTTGGGATTATATGATGACGCTGACCTATTGATCAGGGCATACATGCATATGAAAATAGAATTTTTTTATCCTGGGATGCCATATTAATCTAGAATTCTTGATTAGAAGACATCAGAAGACCCATTTGGAACATCCTGGGGGTCATCAAATGAACCTTCTTGACACATATGGATGGCGTTGGGGGGCCTATGTGTAATATCACAAAGGGTGTTGTGTGTCTTGGATAAAACCACTGGGATACACCGTGATACTTTGACAACATGTCTGAAGGGCATTGAGATTCTCAGCTGACATGGGAAAAGGGTGTCGTGGTGGATTATTTGTCTTCCTCGGATGATTTTGTGAGAGTCAGCTAACGTGAGCATAAAATATTATATGAGTTAGGCGATATGTCTATAGGATGTTGAACGTCCTGGATAATTGACCCAAAGGGGCGAAATTATTGAAGTGTCACCTGTGATGGGCACTGTATGATGTTCCCTGATATGTCTTGAGGAATTTGTGTTCCCAGATGACATTACAAAGGGGTTTTAGGAAATCTGGGCTATATTCTATGGTTCTATGACATGTCTTCTAATGACACACATGAAGCACATGAGGGAAAGTGATATTTTATTTCACCTAAGCCTACTACCTATGATCTTTGTTCTAAACCTTGTATTATGTATTCCTTCATTTCATTCAGTGTTAGTTTCACAGATTCTCACATGATTTGGAGGACATGTGGTATGTTCTTCACATGTCCTACAATATGTGCTTCTTCATATCTATGAGTGATCATGTGAATCACTTTATTTCTACCACATAACTAATATGGATTCCTACCGGTATATTACATGATAGAAAATTGGCTGATCACATGATTGATTAACCCAAGAAGTCCACATAAGTTGAGAGTGAATTTATATACATCATGGTTGATTGGTTGATCAAAAAAGCAACCCTTTATTTGTGTTGGGTGGGGAATATATAAGCATCTCCACCCCTGATACTCATTGATATTTGTGGTGTATCTTGTACATGTCCAGGCTGGATTCAGTGAATGGGCCTAGTGCCACACAGTTTCATGAGTCTCTTTCAATGAATTCTTTATGTGTGTTAATTGATTTTTATAAATCTCTAGTATCCTTTTTCAATGCATCATTTTTTGGATTATTTCAAATTAATAGAGACTTGTTCTATCATGGGGTTGAGTATAAGGACCGTTATGTAGTAACGTTGACATGTCTGAGGGGCATCACAAAATTAAAATGCATGTGGGAATACACTCATGAGACCATGGGTGACTTGTTTTATGGTGTCTCAGGAAAACACTATGGGTGCTCTTGGTGCATCACATTCTTTTCAACTATCACGAGTACCTTATTCATCCTCCCTTTTGATACCCTCTATTTGATGTAACAAATTTTAGAAGTCATGTTTGATTTCATGTGGGTTTTGAGGGTATTTATTCTTTTTTTAGATATTAATTTCTTTACTAATATGTGATGAAAGGGGGTGCATGCACATTTCACGTCTTGATGACAAGGATGACAAGACAAAGGGCATCTGTGAGGTAAGGCTGGCATCTCACTGAGGGCTCACATTGCCTTATGGGGTTTTAAGGGTGCATCACATGTCTTTCAGTGATTGTGAACTCCTCTTTCCTCCCCCCTTTCCATATAATGTTTTTATTTTACAAACATTAAGGGTCATGCAAGTTAGTTTGAGTAATATAATTTATTTTTATTTGATTTTTGGGAGATTCCTCGCTTGACCAATATGGGTCACATGGAGAGTTTGAAAACATGTAGTGGGCAAGACTATCTGTCTATTCTTAGAGAATCAGAAGGTTTTATAGACACTCTTGAGGACTTTCATGCAGTGAGGTTGACAAGAAAGAGCGATTCTAGGAGGTTTCCTTGTGTCTCATTGATCACTAGGGCTGTGTGATGCACGTCCTTTAGTGATTGTGAACCCCTCATACCCTTTATCTCCTTCTTTTTATGTGGAAAATGGTCAAAGGTCATGTGAGACTGATTAGATTTCACCATGGTATTTTATTCATCCCAATGATGTAATTTCACATGAACTTCATGACAACTAGGGGAATATTAATTTTTAATGAGATCACCCTTTATTCTCGATGGATTTTGGATTGTTTTCATGCACATCCCAATGGTAGACCATGTGACATGGTGGCACTAATTCTATTTCATGGGTTCCTTTAAAAATAAATCACATTTATTGAAGATGGATCCCCAAGACTATCCACAAGTGATTCACCATGTGGGGGGCCTTTGCATGAAATTGAAATGTCCATAAGATCATGAGTCTCTTAGAGTATTGACAGTAAACACATGCCATATTCCATTTCTAGAAAATAACATCCTGGGATCCTACAAATCACAAATAAGGTGACCAAATGAATTTTCATTTCAAGATATAAAATTAAATCTATCTGAATAATTTCAAAATATATGTGGGATTAAAGTTGAAATTTAGGTTTTTCAAAATCATTTATCACACCAATGTTATAAAACATGACATTTTGACTATATAAAACCAACCAATTTCTTGAAAATATTTGAATAGAAATTTATAAACCAATATCAAATTAATCAAGAATAGTATGATAATGAACCATTAATTAAATTTTTTATAAAAAATCAATATAATATAGTCAAGGGGAATCAAATTAATAAACATTTCAATCATGGGAAGTAATCTATTAGGTAACGAAACTCTAGTGTCGAGTTGTAGCATTCAACACATTCATGTATAAAGTATCAAGTAAAAGGATATCATTATCACAACCAATATGTGATAGTGAATCCTCCATATAAAAGATATTTAATTTATAATCTTGTATTTTTGTCAATATTACATCTAGCCTAATGGATATCAAGTAAAAAACTCTATGAATATCCACTTTCTTGGCCACATGTACAACTTCTGAGACATTCATACTCTATATAGATCCACCAGACGGGTTGTGATTCCACTGAAAACAAAAATCATAGTTATCTCATATAACTAATTTGGATCCAATGACCATTCAAAATGGTTCCATTACAAAATAAATCCATATGGATTCCAAAATAAATCCATATTAGTACCATCATTTCAAAATCCCTCAACATTTTAATTAATATTATTTACCATCTCATTTATTCCCATGAGATCCCTCAGGGTAATAATACCTTTTTCCATCACACATTAATGGGATATATATGAATAATATAATTCACACAAAGGGACTAGAACAAGACAAAATCATCACAATGTTTTAACCACGACATCATGTATCATCAAATTTAAATTCAACACCTTTTAATAAAATCAATATTCAAAAAGGGTAATCATCCCTGATTACTTTTGTAAATGACCACCCCTATAAAAAAATGGGCATTTAGATTAATATTTTGTTTCATAAATATACCAATATAATTTGAATACCATTTAATAACATATGATGTTTAATGTCATTTCAAAACATGGGTTTACTTTTGTTTTCAATGTAAAAAAAATTTAAAATGCCCTCAGATCACCCATTTAAAAATAGAAAATATTTCAAAGAGTTCTCTTGGTCATTTCGTAAATTTTGGAATTTGAACCCATTATGAATGTATTAATGTAATTAATTATTTTATTCTAATCATTGCATTACAGTTCAAAAATCATAAATGGGAAATATCGATAACATTCAATAATACATATTTAAATGCATATTTTAAAATGTTTAAACATTCAATTAAACAATTAGAATATAGTATGAGTGATCAAGATCACAATAGATTATAGCCATTACATGATTAAATCATAGAGGGGATGTTCAATAAATATTTCAAAAGGAAATTAATGATCAATATACATGGAATGATTGTAATGAAGAAGTAGAACATATTTGTGAATTCTCAAGATATAATTAATTATAATATGAAGATATGACATAGAAAAACTTAAATAAATTTTTTTGAATCCAAACTCAATAAATATGAGGTGCTTCAACTTTGATGGAGACAATAAAACCAATAAAGTGTGATCTCAATAGAAGAAAAATGAGATCCAAAATTCAAAATCAACCATGAATGATTCAATGAATAACAAGGCCTTTATAGCCAAATAGATGTAAAATTGATTAAAAGAGGATAGATTTAAGTACCATATAAGATTAGATTTTAGGAATAGGATAATCGCATCGATCAGCATATCAATTCACCAAGAGTAGTGGATGGTAGTGAAAAACGCATCATGAGAGCTCTAAAAATCCCAAGGGTTGGATTACATTCAAATAGGAGGATTTAAGAGTGAAAATGATAATATCAGGACTTATATATATAGAAAACAAAGGGACACAACATAACCAACATGACCATTATTCTAAAAAGATAAAAATAAGGTAGACCATGACATAGTGAAAGAGGCTACATCATAGCCACCATCATTCCTACTTCATACTAGATATACAAGGCTATTAAAACCCAGAGCCTATTTACCCCAAGTAAGGCTATTGTGCTACCCCAAAAAACATACAGTATCCACCCTAAAATCGGTATAGGCGCCCTAACAACCCCTGAATAACTTTCGATTATCCACGCTACTATGGTTATAGAAATGTTAGTGGACTCAAAAACTCCTTCCCGATTTCTTTTTTGTAACCAAGACCCCACACCATAGTTATTCCAAAATTGGAAGAGGAATCAAGATTCCCTACACCATAGTAAAGATATCCATAACACCACCACTTTAAGTCTTCAATACATCCCTTTTCCTATACAGATTATCCCTCTATAAAGACCTCTAAAATTCCAAAAAAACACTCTAAAAACGCCCAAAAGAGATGAAAAAAATAAAATATATAGAAATACCCAAAATTTAGAAATGGGATGATAAAATTATACCCACCATACCACTCTTTGTCCCTGGATATTTTATTGTCCAAATTAATGAAAAAGTTGAGATAAAAAGAACTCTTGCACACCTCTTATTAGGATATCAGCCCTAAAACTAGAATAATGACTCACCCAAATGCATTAAAATTTAGAAAAACTCTAAGATCAAAACAACTTAAAAAATATAATCTATAGGAAATTATAAACAACAAGGAAGAACTAGGGAACTTTCATTGGTCTCTCTACTATTTAAAGATTTGAAAAAAGATGTATTGTGAGGAAAACACATCCCATTAACCACATAGAAGAGACTACAATAACTTTCCATGGAGGAATATCTATAATATGAGACTGAACTATCATAATAATTGATGAAATAAAAACATTAATGATATTAAAAGATACAAATATTTTAGGATCCACCTATGGTCAAACATCCATTAGAAAGTCAGATAGGTGACAAGCATTTATTCCCCAAGATAATACTTGACGGTAACCATGGATTTTCAAAAACAAGTATCATGTCTCAATTAGATCATAAAATCATCCACTAGAACCTAAAGGTTCCTCATCGTTTAAGAATCCACAAAATTCTAGTTTTCTGAGTACATCTTTGTGGTCTATCTAACAAAAAAGGCAATGGGATTAGAACAACATGGTAAATCCACAATTAAAGCACTACACTCTCACAAGGCAGATCATGAAACATATAAAAATCAATATCTAACCAAAAAAGAAAAATATAAGGGGATACTAAGGAAATTCAACAAAACTAATGGTATCTATAAAATAATTTAGTAATAAACTAATGGATGTAAAAAATAAGTGATATTTTAAAGAACATACCCATCATCTAGAGGTTCACGATGCCAGATTCAACCCCATAACTAGTATCATAAAAAAACTCATGCAACTAAAACAATTCTAGATGATTGATAACCATTATAGAGTGAACTTCTTTAAGGAATAACCGAAACAATCTAAACGATAAAAAACATCATCATGATCACAATAATGGTTTATATTAAATCATCCAGGAACATCACAAAACAAACCATGATGATCTCCAAATAATTTTTTTACTAAATTTAGATAAACCAAATCAATAAAAACATAAATTGATTCCATTCAGATGTCATAAAATAATATGTTGGGTTAAAATACATTACAACCAGTAGATCCTCCCTTTATAAAAATATTCACATCAACGATTGTGGTTATAGTCCTATTATCCGGAAGAATCGGATCCCCTGTTGTTAGGAGATGATAATAACCAACAAAAACATACTCATATTGCATCCTAATTTACAAAAACGTCTCTAGGTAACCCATGAATCCACACCACTTAAAAAACATTTAGAGAGTTAAAACATGAATATTTATAATTTTTATGTAATATCCCATGTAAATAAAGAATATAACTTCTTTATATTTATAAAAATATGAGAGTTAAATATTAATTTTTCATTATAAGGGATTCTATGTCCGATAGAGTACCTGATACGCAATAATAGGTTTCCTTGAAAAGGTACGTTTCACACCATGTTTAGTTATACTAAAAAACAATATAATAATATTATTATTTAAAGTTGTAGTTAACTCCTAGTATTTGTAATGGTGGGTATGAAAAAAAACTAACTACAAAATGATTATACATGTTTGTTAAATGTTTTTACATTCACACAATAAATTTTAGAGGTTTAAAATAAGAAATAATCAGATTTTAAGCATAAATACTCTAACATTCCTTTAAAGGTCGACTTACAACCTTTTGATAGAGAACCCTATTTAAATATGTTTTATGTCACTTTTATATGTTCTATTTGAAATAATAAAATTCTTCTTTAGAATTAGGATTTAGAAATTCACTTTTGGTTTTGTTTGGTATTTGTCTGATAAAATTCATTTTTTAATGAAGTGAAAAATACTGTATTTTAATTCAAAATTGCCTTTTAATGTAATTTATTTGTAAGTATAGATTATATTTTTGATGTGTTTTAAAGTTTAATTATATTATGTTTTTACTATTTCATCCAATTTTGTTCATGTGAAGTAATTTCACTTTTTAAATGGACATAAACATGTGTTAATCTTTTCATAGTTCTTATTTCTTAAAAACACGCTTTTTGTTTTGATAGTGGGAATTAATTTTATATTAATTTCTACCTATTCTATGTTTTGAATTTTAAAAAATGGATTACATATTTGGAATCATGAGGTAAAATATTTTAAATATGAAAATTTTATTTTTAGACATTATGAATATTTACTTCAGTAAATATTTTATTTACCATGGTTAAAGGGTAAATATGGTAAATAAGGGTAAACAAATATTATTATAATAATATAAAATTACCCTAAAATGTGTTCTAATATAATTGTTTCATTCATTTTCGACCATTGGAGTCCTTGGGTAGATTTTGGGACCTCATGGATCCACTTTAGAGTGATAATGACACTTTATAATAATTAATTTAAACTAAAGTCGAAAATGACTTAAACTTATATATTTTCGTAAATCAATTCTTACATGGGGTTATATAAGTTATCTATTCGACTATAAATATTAATTCTTATTATAAAACTATTTAATACATCATGATATTTGTTTTATAATTTTTAGACATAAAATAATTAAAAATATTTAAGACATAATAATGATGCAGTGTTTATCTCATTAATGAATGATAAGTAAATAAGATTAAAAAGATTAAAACAATATAAAAAACCATTGAAATTATTATTTGATGATTTTTTAGAACATTATTCATCTTATATTAGACATTAATATGTTTTGGACCTTTATAAACCTAAAATCATTCTATAATAATATAATATTTTTAAACATTCCTAAAAATCCCCTCCTCCCCCCTTATAAAAAGCCATCACATCTAACCCATTCCTCACATTTCTCAATCCCCTTGTCTCATAAAACTTATAATCAATTAAGATCCTTACATCCCTCTCATCCTCTTATAATCCTTCTTATATGCATAAGACAATTCAGTTAAACCTTTTGGGTCAAACCAAATAGAGATACCTGATTCAATGATAACGTCTTCTATTAAGTCAATTTCTTTTATTTTACCTCTCTAACCCCCATAAACACTTTTTATTCCATTATTTTAGAAAAAAACCCATTATTATAAATATAATAGGCTGTTATATGATAAATATTAGAACTACACTTGAACACTCCTCTATATAATGGTCAAAGAACATATTGTTTCTGTGGAAGGTGAACTAGTGCCTCACAGAAATATGAATGTTCAATTATCTGCAACTACCTCTCATGGTAGAAATTATGATGGAAATGTATTTATATGTGATATATTTTATATTTTATATTTATATTGATTCCATGATTCTTTATTTTTTATTTATAGCATACCATTATAGTTTCCATAATGGGTAAACGAGATAATTTCATATGAGAAGTGTGGACTACCGCCCCCTCAAAGTGATATGACTCGTTCATACCATACGTGGAACATATAAAGGATGGAGATAATTATACAACATATGATATCATATGATAATTATAATATAACTATTTATCATTACGTTTTCATTACTTTAAATATGAAATAGAAATGAAAGTAGCATTCATGCATACGTACGACTTACCATCACCATGAATGGTGCATTTCATTTCTTATCTCCAAATTTTATGTAATATTATTAACAAGTATATAATAGATATATATGATATATACGATATATAAATCAATAATTTTTTATGTATATAATGGAATTTTTACCACATTGACAATTTTTAATTATAAGAAGTTCATTTTTTACTCAAGTTCGGAACATCGACAAAATGTCCAATATGATCTCAAATAATTAAATAATTATTATAGAAAGGTAATAAAAGATTTAAAAGGAATATAAATATTAAAAAAGGTTCTTATGAAAGATGAAATTAAATTATGTTTATTATTTTGGATAGAAAAGTAACAAACAAGTCATGTCGGAATGAGGTAAGAGGTTTCTTATCTCACTTTTAATTCTTGATATTTCCATTGTTCGCTACTTATTTATTGAATGTGGTGTATTGTGTACTGAAATTTGATATATATTATCATGATTATATTTATATTCAGGGAATTCTGTTATTAATTTGGTTTTTATTATCTTTTGGTCTTATGACTCGATTGATTAGAACGTGGTAGGGGGTTTTATCTCACTTTTTATTCCCATGTGATTCATGTTATATTTGCCAATTTTTTATTTGGTGTGGTGTATTTACTACACATGATTTTATTCTTTATATAATGTAATTTAATTAAGTTTATTTACATCTTCATTGTATGATCCTTCTTTAATATGGTGAATGTTTCGTATTTAACCAAATTTATAAGGGAAAATTTCAACGTACTCTTTTAGTCAACAACTTCTTTTATGTCGTGTCCTTTAATTTTCTTCTTATTATGTAGGGATATGATCTTATATTTCCTTATTTTTGTACATTTTATGTCCATGTGATGATAGACCGTTTTCAATCTCATCAACTCATTTTCAAAATTTTAAAGCAACGTCGTTAGGCTGTCGAATTTCTGTAAGAGAGCTTCTTAACCCAATTTAAATTCATTGGGTTATACATATACTTCTTGAGTATGTCATGCTTTGAATATATGTGAATTAACTATTATTTTTTTACACATAGTATCCACTTATATTGGGTGTATTATTAGTTTTTTTCCCATAATTATATCATCAATTTATCTTTAATCTAAGGATACGATCTGTGCAAGAGAATTTGTCACAATTTACATTCCATTGAGACTTATTTGTCGTGATAAACCAATTCACTTTTATATGGTGTATATAATTCCCTTTTTCATATTATATCATCAATATATTTATTCCCAGGATATTATAAGCTATGATTAATGTTATTCCTCAATTATTTGTATTCAAGTGTCTCTCATTTGGTTAAAAATCTTTAACTAAAATAACGTTTTAAGTATTTTAAAGATTTAATCTTATAAATATTTTTCATTAATGTCAAAGTTTTAAAAATGGATTTACGTATTTAATTATATGTACATTAATGTTTTAAAATGATAAACCCTTTAAAAGAATCAAAGTGGTACAAAACATTTTGATTCAAAAATATGTTTATTAAATGTTTTCAATGGTTTTGAAAATTGTTTGATAAAGATTAGTTTAATTTAATATATTGATATGATATATTGTGATTGGAATGTAGAAAGTTTATATTTTCTTTTATTCATGGTTTATGTGTTATGATTATTTTAGGTTTATTGGTTATTATTTACTTATATAGGTGGTTCCGTGATAAACCTAGGGTTGGTGAGCCCGAGATAGCTCACTAATGCATTGGGTAATGTGACGGAGGTAAAAATTAATTTTTATCCTAAGAGATTTAGGGAATATACTATGATGTGTATTCCAAATGTAGCTCCCAACATATATATGAAAGCTACAATGTATATTTGATATGGATGCCACAATTTACCTTTATAATTTATAATTTCTGTGTCTTATTCATAAATCATATGATTTCATTAGGTATGTTATGATTGAAAATTATGGTTTCATTGATTTGTATTTATTGATGGGTTAATGTTTCATTTACTTATTTTATAACCCTTAATGAACTTTTTATACTCATCCCATGTTTTAAAATGTTTTTCTCATGACTTTAAGATGAATAGGGTCAAGGATGGGATCAAGGAAAATTCATGCAGTCTAAAACATGTAAATAGACATGACACTTTTTTTAAAAATTTATTATTTTAAAAAAAATTGAAACTGATTTGAAGTGTATAGTTAATAATTTTTTGAGATGTAATGTAATTGTTATGGCCTAATTCTCTAAAACTCTTAACCTGAAAAGATCCTCAATGTGAATTATTAATTTAATACAAGATTATGTAATGTTTAAAGGAAGGGTCCTTATAGCTGGTATCCTAGGTCGGTTTAAATAATTTTAGAGGTTAGGGTGTTATTTAAACATAAGTGACATAACCGTAATGGTTAGCATATTATAAAATTCCTTAATCATTTTAGATAAATTCAATTAGTTTAATATAACAAGAATAATTGTATATTAGTATTTACCATCCTCATAAGATATTATATGATGATTTTACTGATATAATCACACTGAACATTTCAGTTTTAGTAAATGGATGTATCTAGGAGACACCAAAGTAAAAATGGATGTGAAAAAAACTGTGACGGTTTTCTGAATAATAAACTGAATGAAATGGGTGTTATAATGAGAACTCTTGTGGTTATTCTCAACAAAATTTCTTGAGTATTGATTAACCACCTAAATCATGGTGATTTTTATAAGGAATTGTATATATGAGAAAAAAATCCCTATGGAAGTTAAGGTAATAATCATAAAGGTAAATATGTTCAAAAACCTATGTGTCAAGGATGTGGAAAGAAACTCCTAGTAAAATTATTCAAAGTAATGGGAAGATGCTATAAATGTGGGAATAAAGGGCATAAAGAAAGAACCTTCCATGGAAAATGGAAGCATTCAATTAACTCTAGAAGATTGAAAGAATTTATTTTTGAGGGATCAATTGAATTTTTAAAATGTGGTGTGCATGGTTATTATACAAATAGATTTCCTAGAAAAAGGTTTTGGGAATGGGATCACCAGGATCATACAAATATATGTTTAATAATACCTAATGCCATTCTGATTGAGGATGACGAAACTGAAAATGACCAATGAAAGGTATGGATTATTTATTAACATATATTTTGATATTATTAAATCTTAGGTTATGATTCATGCTTTTGTATTTAGGAAAAACGTATTTTAGAATAAGTTGGTAAGGAATGGTTAATGGATCACGAATAACATTGAATGAGTAAGAAGTCAACATATAAGGGATTGAACAGTTATGGTAGATATTATGATGATGAAATGATTAAAAATATTAAGGCTCTTTTGATGATGGGATTACATTAGAAGACTTTTTATAGTATGTGTAACCCTAAATTTTGATACATGAAAATGTTATTCAATGAATAATTATCTTTTATTTTGATGAGTAATGGTGGAATTTTATTTTTGATGAATCTTGGGACATATGGTTATTTAGGTTATTTATAGAAATTATTAACCTATCATAGATAATATGTTATTTGGTTAATTAGGCTTTAGTGTGAGACTTTAAGAGTAATTTATATTATCTGAAGATAAATGTTATGATTTACTGTGGAAGAATATGTGATTAAAACCTTCTGTGTTTTGGGTTACAATCTCAGTTTGGGTTACATTGAAGAATTTTAAGGACATTTGTTTATTGAATGGTATTTGATGAACTTTGGGTATTGTTTGTCAAATTTTTGGGATTAAGAGTAGTACTTCTTTTTATAATGTATTATCCTTTGTGGGGGATTATACGGCCTTTTACTAATTTTTTTGGTTTTGGTTGATGTCTAAAGACAGGGGAAGTATATAGTTCATATTTTTTGGATTATCTAATAACCTAGAAGTTGATTGTGGAGCTTTTAATGTGACCACATCAGTTTGAATATTAATCTTTTGGATAAAAGATGAGTATTTTATACAAATTTAGTAAAGGATGAAAGTTTATATGAAAAGTATGTATATTTCCTCATGTTTTTAGTTAATCTTATAAAGAAATTCCTAAAATTTATTAAAAGTAACCTAAAACAAAAACATTATCCACTAACTTTTCTTATTGGGGAATCGAATACTGTTTATCCCAACACATGTTTGTGATTTTCTTATTGTTAACTTTCCCCTAATCATGTTTTCTACCACTCTCCATCAAACCTTGATGGTTTGTTTCTCTTCCATATCAATGTTTACATACATGGAATCCTAGTATGATCTATATTAGGTAACCTCTGTATTTATATTTCATTATTTTAAAGTGATATTTTTATTTACTCTTTTTCTGAAGTGGGACTTTCAATGATGTTTCCATGCCCAATTTTAAAATTGCGATGACACAATTACCAAAAGGGGGGAAGGATGTAAAATACCAGGCAAACAAAAAATATAAATATTTTATATTTATTAAAATATGTAAATTTAATATTAATTTTACTTTAAATGGGATGTTATGTTCGATGGTGTACCTGATATGCAACAATGGGTTTTTTTGAAAACTTGCGTTGCACACAATGTTGAGTTATACCGAAAAATAATATAATAATATTATTATTATAAAATCTAGTTAATGCCCATTCATTGTAATGGAAGTAATGAAAAAAATAACTACAAAATGATTATACATGATTGTTAAATGTTTTTACATTTACCCAATAAATTTTAGAGGCTTAAAATAAGAAAGAATCCAATTTTAAGGATAAACACTCTAATGTTCATGAAGAGGTTGATTTGCCACTTTTTGATGGATAACCCTAATTAAATCTATTTTTGGTCACTTTTATATGTTATATATGACAAAATAAAATTCTTCTTTAGAATTAGGAAATATATATTTACTTTGGGTAAATTTTTGGTATTTTTTCTAATAAAATTTATTTTTTATGAATGGTCAAAAATATTGTATTTTAATTAAAAACTACGTTTTAATCTAATTTATTTATATGCTTAGATTACATTTATTAATTATATTTAATGTTTTATTGTATTATTTTTTAATTATTTAATCCATTTTTTGTCATTGGCTGTAATTTCACTTTGAAATTAGACATAAACAACTGTCAATATTTTGATAGTTATTATTTCATTAAAACACGCCTTTTGTTTTGATAGCAGGAATTAATTTTAAATTAATTTCTGCCACTTTTTTTTGAATTTAGAAAATTTATTCTATATTTGGAATCAGTAGGTTCAAATTGTGTAGATAGGTAACTTTTATGTTTAGACATTATATATATTTACTTCAGTAAATATTTTATTTACAATGGTTTAAGGGAAAATCTGGTAAATAAGGGTAAAAATATATTATAATAATAATACAAAATTACCCTAATATGTGTTCTAATACTATTGGTTGATCCATTTCCGTCCATGGGAATTCTTGGGTCGATTTTGGGACCCCATGGAGCCACATGGGACTGATAATGACACTTTATATTTATTAATTTAATGTAAAGACAAACATGACTTAAACATATATCTTTTAGTAAATGAATTCTCAACGAGTTTTATATAAGTTATCACATTGACTATAAAAAGTAATTTGGATGATATAATTATTTCCTATATCATTATATTTTTTTTAAAATTTGTAGACATAAAGTAAAAAAAAATATTTATGACAAAATAATGATGCAGTGTTTACCTCATTAATTAATGATTTAAATAAATAAGATTATAAAGATCGAAAAAAATACCAATCCAGTCCAATTATTATTGGATGATTTCTTTTATAACATCAGTCATATTATCTTCTACTTTACTAAGTATTGGACATTTTTAAACTCAAAATTATTATATAATAAAAATATATTTTAAACATTCCAAAATATCCCCTCCTCCCCCTTATAAAAAGCCCTTACTTATAATCTATTCCTCACACATCTCAAGAACCATGGATAATCCAACCTCTACACAATTAATCTATTAACATATATATCCTCCTATTAGAAGCCTTCCCCGGGGCATAATGCAATTCAATTAAATCGGTTTGTTCAAACCAAAGGGAAATACCTTAGTCCAAGGTAACATTTTCTCTTAAGTCATTTTCTTTTATTTTACTAATCCAAACCTGCTAAACTCTTTTTATTCCTTTCTTATATATAAATACTAATATCCTAAATATACTAGGTTGTTGTTATTATAAGTATTATATCTACACTTACACACACCTCTATATAATGGTTAAATAACATACTGTTTTTGTGGACGACGAACTTCTGCCTCATGAAACGATGATTGTTCAATTATCTCCTACCACCTCTAACAGTGGCCATTATAATTGAACAATATTTATATGTGATAAATATTATATTTAATTTTTTTATATTCTTCTGTATTTTCTATTTATATCATACCTTTATGGTTTCCATAATGGGTAAACGTGATAATTTCATTTGAGGAAGTGCAGACTATCGCCCCCTCAAAGAGATATGACTCGTTCAAAACATACGTGGATTTTATAAATTATAAATATAATTAAATTAAATATTATATTATACTAGAATTATAATATAAATATTTATAATTACGTTTTCATTCCATTAAATATAAAATAGAAATGAAAGTAGCGTTCATGAGTTCGTAGGACTTACCATCTCCATGAACAGTGAATTTCATTTCTTATCTACAAATGTTATATACTATTATAAATACATATATAAAATATATATTTGATATATATTATATATAAATCATTAATATTATTCTGGATATAATGGATGTTTTCCCACCTAGACAATTTGTAATTATAACAAGTTCATTTTTGACTCAAGTTTTGAACATCGACAAAATGTCCAATATGAACTCAAAAAATTAACTAATTGTTATAGAAAGGTATTAAGTGATAAAAAAGCAATAATAATCTTGAAAAATGTTCTTAAGCAAGTATAAATTAACTAAATTGTATTATTCAGGAAGAACAAGTAACAAAAAATTCAAGTCGGACACAAGGTAAGGGGTTTCTTATCACTCTTTTAATTCTGTGATATTTCCATTGTTCGCCACTTATTTATTTCATGTGGTGTATTGTGTACTGAAATTTTATATATATTATCATGATTCTATTTATATTCATGGTATTCTGAGATTTATTTGGTTTTTATTATCTTTTGGTCTTATGAATCGATTGGTTACAACGTGGTAAGGGGTTTTCATCACACTTTTTATTCCTGTGAGATTCATTCTATATTTTCCACTTTTTTCTTTTGTGTGGTGTATGTAATGCCCATGATTGTATTATTTGTATAGTATAATTTAATTTATATTTATTTACATGTTTTTTTATCTTTCTTTCACGTGGTGAATGTTTTAAAAGTTTCCAAATCTGTAAGGGAACCTTTCACTGTACTCTTTTAGTCAAAGACTTCTTTTATGACATGTCCTTTGATTTTCATTTTCATTGTTGGGATATGTTATTATATATCTTTACTTCTTAATATTTTATATCCATGTGATGAGGGACCATTTTCAATATCATAAACTCATTTTCTGAGTTTTAAAGTAACGTTGTTAGGCTATTGAATATCTGTACGAGAACTTCGTAACAAAATTTCAATTTTCTGGGTTAAACATATACTTATAAATTATGTTATGCTATGAATATGTGTGAATGAACTATTATTTTTTTATGCTTAATATACAATTATATTGGGGTTATTCTTATTTTTTAAACATAATTATGTCATTATTTTATTCTTAATCTATGGATATGATCTTTACAAGGGACATTGTCTCAATTTACATTCCATTGAGAATTATTTGTTGTTATACACCAATTCACTTTTATAGGGTGTATATACTACCCTTCATCATATTTTATCATTAATATATTTATTCTCATTATATTATAAGATTTTATTAATGTTATTTCTAAATTATTTATATTCAAGCGTCTCTAATTTAGTTTAGGATCTGTTTAACTAAAATATCATTTTAACTGTTTTAAAGATTTAATATTCTAAATATTTCTCATTAATTTCAATGTTTTAAAAATGTTTTTATGTATTTGATTATATGTAAATTAATGTTTAAAAATTTTAAACCCATTAAAATCATCAAAGTGGTATGGGACACGTTGATTCAAAAATATATTTATTTAATTTTTTAAATGGATTTCAAAATGGTTTGATAAAGAATTGTTTATTTCAATATCATTATACGATATATTGTGATTGGAATGCTGAAATGTTATATTTTTATATGATTATGTTTTGTGATATGATTATGTTATTTTTATTGGGCATTGTTTCTGTATACAGGTGGTTTTGTGATAAACCTAGGTTGGGTGAGATCAAGATAGCTCTCTAATGAATCGGGTTACGTGACAGAGGTAAACGTTAATTTTTAATCTAATATATTTATGAAATATTCTGTGATGGGTATTCCAAATGTACCTCTCTATATATCTGTGAAATCTACAATGTACGTTTGATATGGATTCCATAATTTACCTATACGATTTATGATTCCTTTGTGTTATTCATAAATCTTATAATTTAATGAGGAATGATAGGATTGAAAAGTTTGGTTTCTTTGATTTGTATTTATTGATGGGTTAATGTTTACATTCATTATTTTATAACCCTTAATGAGATTTTTATACTCATCCCATTTTTTGAAATGTTTTCGTAGGACATAAAGATCAATAGGTTCAATGATGGGATCCATGAAAATTCCTACTGTCTAAAACATAGAACTATAAAATAATATTTTTTCAAGAGTTTTTATATTATTAATAAATTGGAAACTAAGTATAACTATCTAATTTATAATTTTTTATGATGTAATATAATAGTTATGGACAAATTATCTAAAACTCTAAACTTAAAAAGATCCTCAATGTGAATTATTAATTTAATTCAAGATTATGTATGGTTTTAAGGCAGGGTTCTAATATTCTAGGTGATTCTCATTAGAAGCACATGAAATGAATATTTTTTTCCCTAAGATGATAGTCCCATCATATCCAACACATTTGGTCCTTCATGTGGAATATCTCTACATAAACACACTGAAAACGTGGCATTCTCCTATATCACAGTTGATAAAGGTGTAAAAAAACTACAGAGGATGGTTTTGTTCAATACTCTTAAAAGGTTCTTCCTCCACCACTCTATTCTGAGTCTATAGAGGGTCATCAATTAGATATGTTAGTTAGAGAGAATTAGTAGTAAAAGTATAAATAATGAATTTATGGAAAAAAATTGTCTCTAAAAAAACTTTCTTGGAGAAATTTATTGACATGAGGTGTAATGAACCAACCCAAGTCGGTTCGTCAATAAATTAGTATCTGAGTTTGGTTATTCTTCAATATTACTTATATTGGGATTTTTAGTAGATCAGAGATAGTACTATCATTACATGAATGGTTGGTCATTGTGAGTACATGGATATCATTACCATGATGAGCCTCGTGTTACCTAGGGATCTAAGGATATGTGTCTCCTATGTTGACTTCATGATATCAATATTAGTTTTTTTACTTAAGTTTTTTTTTGAAGTGAGATATTTATATTTTTGGAGCATTTATTCAATTTTCATTATCTAGTGATATGCCTATGACAAGTCTTCTACATGATCCATAGGAGGGTGTGGTGGATTATCTTTAATGGAATCCTCCAATTTATTATAATCTTATGGAGGGTATCATATTGTATGTTCATGCAATAGATTAGAATATAACATGAATTTTGGATCTGGATATTATCGAACAACCTACAGATAGAGGAGACATGGATCGATCTTGAGAGTTTATATCCAAGAATCCCCCATATATTATGGGTATTAATGAACCTCAATTGGTGGAAGAATTCTTAGATATGATCAATCATATATTTTACCTCATAGTGACTGAAATGGTTTTTAATGTAAAGTTTACTGCATTCAATATCTAGGGTCCCTACAAGCGGGGGTGGGATTCCATGGTCTAAGAATATTATCACTTGGTATTGGATTATAATGGATTCAATAATATCATATGTTAGTATTTATACTAAGAGCCAATAATTATAAGGATGTAATGGAGTATGTTTCCTTATAGTTGTGAAATAATTCACCATTGGGGTACACCAATAATTTTATTGAGCTTTTTTTTCTCTAGTAGTGGTAAATAATGATTAGATGAATGATCATAAG
Source organism: Viscum album (assembly GCA_963277665.1). Lineage (NCBI taxonomy): Eukaryota > Viridiplantae > Streptophyta > Magnoliopsida > Santalales > Viscaceae > Viscum > Viscum album. The sequence continues at coordinate 910,690,986 of OY728164.1, read as the reverse complement.
TATCTATAGGGTTTATGAGAAAAAATCAAATGAAAATTGTATATAATAAGGCATACACCTTAAGATGATACAATATACTGGACTATAACAGATGAGATGGATATGGTGGGTAGGATTGTATATATTTTCCCTTACACACTACACACTTGTAACTTCAGAGGCATGTCAGAAGATAATGGGAAGTTACTTGTGGAAGTGTGCCTCCATTGATCCATTTGAATATTCTAGTAGTGTTCCCTTGACTTATTATTAGTTTGGAAAAGTTGGTTACACATACAGTTTTCTACCTATCCCCATAAAGATATAAAATTTTTATGGTCACAATGTCTATATACAATGATTCTTTCAGGATATGTATATGACCTGTTATGTTTTAGGGTCATAATATCTAAAGGAAAATATTTTTCAGTCATAGGATTCAATTCCCAAATAGGTCCAATCACAAGCCATAGTAATGATGTGAATTGATGCACATGAATTGTCTCTAGTAGAGTATTTCAAGAGACTAACAATAGTGAGAGGTTCTATCGGTATTACATCTTATATAGAAAACCACTTATTGAATATTAGTTCTTCCCATTAATTTATATATTATTATTTTAATTTATAAAAACATATATCAGATATCTTCTACTTTATAAAATATTAAAAAACATTTATTTGGAAGATGAAATATTAGGGGTTTTGGCATCCTTTTTCTCTATCGATAACTGACACTGAGTTGGTTTGGGATTTCTTCATATTTGATTATGATCTATTTGAAAACATATTTATGATGGATTTACTTGTTTCACTTCATTATAAGATTGATTTTTAAAAAATAAATTTCTGGGTACATGCTATCTATGGGATATATCATGTGGTTTAGGGAGAGTGGGATTCATGTTCTAGTCATGCAGGACCTTCCTGCCCAGTTCTTATGATTTTTTTCAATTTTTTTGTTTGATCCAGATGTGATTTCTTATCATGTTGATCATCCCATTGATGCCCTATATTTCTCAAAAAAATTACAAAATCATGTCTCTTGTCTTTGTATAGAGCGGGGGATAGAGTTTACAATTGATTTGGTGTTTGGTACACATCTGATCTTGATTCCCTCTTGTCACACGGAACCAATAGCACTGAAAGAATTTATGATCATGTTTGATGATCTAATAATGAATGGGTTTTTTACCCCCAAGAGTTTCAACATGGGTATTCCTACTGAACATTTACAAGGAGGATAATGGGTCAATTCATTTGTGTTTGGACTATTAGTAATTGAATTGGGTAAAGGGAATAATGTGGTTCTCTAAAATTGAGCTTCAGTTAGGTTATCATAAAATCAATATTTCTGTGTCTGATATAAAGAAAATGGAATATTTGAGAAGGTATATCTATTATTAATTTCTTTTTATTTCTACTAGTATAATTAAATATCCGAATATTCTTAGGGATTTTATGAATTGGATATTTCACCAGTATCTCGACAATTTTATTATAATGTTTAGGGATGATATCCATTTTTATTCATGATATGAGCATGTGTGTGAACACCATAGGAATTTATTTTTTCAAATGTTGAGGAGACACTTATATTATGTAATACATTATGAATTTAATTTTTGGATCCAAGATATAAATTTCATGGGCTATGTGATTTATAAGAGTGGATTACTTACTAATGTGAAGAAGTTGAAAGAAGAGATAGGTGGTTTACCAGAATGGAGAAATTATGTGGAGCTAGACCCCCATCGGCGATGCGTGAGCAGAGATGGTCATGGCTCACACCCCCTCCTCCCTAGTTGGGGGAGGGGGAAAGGGATTCCTTTCCCCTTTTAATCTCAATCCTTCATCCCTTTGACGAACCTGGATTTCCTTCCCCCATTTACTTTTATACTGCTTTTCCATAAGGTCCCTGACCTTCACAACGGCTAGTCCCAGCTCACAATCTCTACTAAAGAGTTAAATGAGGCCTTATATATTTACTGGTTGATGTTTTAGCCCGATTTGGAGGTCTTCATCCCTCTGTCGGTAGTATTGATTGGTTCGTCTCTGATTCAAGGGATCTTCAGGAACACACGGTGGATGGAATCTACGATCGGTGTCACCTGATGATTTGTTTCTCCTCGAAGGAAGATATGATTAATGCCAAGTGTTGAGCCCCTCATGAAATCAATAGATATAGATTTTTTCTTCTTCACTGGTCTATCAAACTGATCAGGAATTGTGATGTTCCTTTGTATGTAGTTTGGATAAGCATTCAGAATTTACCTCTCCCTTTCTAGAACCCCACAATTATTAGGATGTTAGGAAATATGGTTGAAAGATATCTGTGCTTTGATATTCAGACGTCAGAAGTTTGTCACCTGATATCTCCTCATGTATGTGTCGAGGATGATGTTCCAATAGCCCCCACAGAGTGGTTGTGGATTTCGGTTGGAGAGGAGATTAAAGGTTCCAGGCATAGCAGAAGCGCGTGGGTGAATGTGTCCACTTTTATTTTTGTCATTAACGATGATCAATTCAGGATCAATACGATGATAAATGCCAGTCTCCATCGATCGAATCAAAGAAATGAACAATGAAAATAAATTTCCTGAATCCAAAAAGTAGGAACATTACAAGTTGATTGTAATTAATTTAATCAATTTGAAATAAATACCTTTTATGTGTTCATTCTTCGTTGATGTTCTTGATCAAGTTCTGATGTGATTTTTCATTGTTCCGTAGAGGCCACGTATAGACTTCCTCTAGCGGTGATCCACACGTGCACCTCGTATCTCTAGACATCGCCAAAGGAGTCTTCAGGTGCTATCGTGGAGAAAACTTTTCTTGAGTTGTCTGCCTTAGATCGTATTGATCTGATGGAAGAGGATCTCTCTTGGTCTTGAGAGCATTCATGGAGGAAGAGGTTCTTTCAGACTTGATAAAATTCTCCAGAATTGTTGTGCACAACGATTATCTTGTGTGTCAGGAAAAGAGTTGGGGTTTTGAGGATATTTATAATCAGGTTTGAGGTTGTAGAGTTGTGACAATAAATAAACGCGTTACGCATTTTATTTATTTAATTAACTCTCATTTGGAAACCCCATGTGAATTCATTAATTCCTGACATGCACCCACAATTATTATAATAAATATCGTTTAATAAAATGATATTTCCTCAAAATCCTGACTGAAAAAAGTTCACGGTGTGTATTAATAAATACATGGTGTGTACTTGTTTTTCATTAAAAATGACACGGCATGTACATTAAATGTACACGACGTGTATATCATGTTTTCATTTATTCATTTCCATTCAAAAATGAAAACTACATGACATGTATATTTAATAATACATGGCATGTACTTGTTTTCAAAATAAAACTACACTGCGTGTACTCATTGATACACGGCATGTACTTGTTTTATTTTATTCTTCCTCCGACATTAAAACGATTTAGGCTTCCTTGAATAATTATTAAACCACGTACGGGAATAATCTTCATTATACTTGAGATACTTGAATACACTTAGTGTGTGACCCTCTAGGCCTCTTTATCGTTGGCATTAGGCAGGCTTTCCTAAAGCCCAAGATTACTGTCTAGCAACGGGTCAAGGCACCAAAGAGAAAGAAGTTGACGGTTCATTGCCATATCACCTCATATGAACTCTTACTATGTAATTTAATCCATTTGTCTCAATATCTCATCAAGAAGGTTTCACGGCAGTGTCATAAACCTATATGCTTGATCCGTCATTCATTGACTACCTGAAATAAACCCGTATTTTACACCATGTCCCGGGAATTTAATGTGACAGTTCTATTTGAATCAAAGGGCCGAGATATCACCTTCCATAAATGGAAGGGACAAATCCTTCCTTGACTTATCCATCAAAAACATGTCATTCGTGACGCACCAAACATACCTTAATTCCTGCCAACTGTCTGCGTGACGGTTTTCATCAGTAAATCTAAGTGTGCGAGTCATGACATGAGTTAATGATAATCTTCCTGTCTAAGGACCATTACACACACTCGTAGATAGTAATGTCCTATGACACCAATATATACGGAATTTCTACTGGCGGGTCTGCTATCATAATCTCCCATCTTGGAGATTAACAAGTGCGAACTCCAGGAGAGAGAGTCTTGTTTTCTTACAAGTACTTGCACATGACGGTCTGTATACTATGTGTCTTATCATAGTATGTCATCCAACTATAGATCTTTAATTAAGAATATTTTTATAGCATTTCAAGGTTCTCATCATAGCAGGGATCTTCCATGACCTTATCAATGCAACTAATATTCCAAGACATTATTATATTATAGTCATGTAGAACAATGAGAAATATATAAAAAGTGAACATTCATGTAATCAAAGTACAAAACAGTTGGTTGTCAGGACACCAACCCTTAAAAACTCCCACTTGGACTAGAGCAAACTGCCTACGACTTTTAGTCCGCTAGACCTCACATGATGATCATGTTTCTACTGAGTCAAGGCATTAGTAAAGGGGTCCGCCACGTTGTCATCCATGGAAATACTAATCACTGCATCTTCACCTCACTGAGAAAAATCCCTCAAGAGATTATACTTCTGAAGTATGTTCTTTTTCTACTGATGTGTCCTTGGCTCTTTTGCAAGTGCCACCGCTGTAGTATTATCATAATAGAGTGTAATAAGATCTTTACTTCTCGGTACTACATCCAACTCTTGGATGAATCTTTTCATCCATACTACTTCTTTAGCTACCTCAGAAGCTGCGATATACTCGGACTCCACTGTAGAATCTGCCACCACACTTTGCTTTGAGCTCTTCCAGCTCAATGCACCTCCATTCAAACAGAAGATGTATCCAGTCTGCAACTTCATGTCATCTTGATCAGTCTAGAAACTAGCATCTACATGTCCTCTGATGACTAGTTCCTCATCTCCTCCATAAACCAGGAACATATCCTTAGTATTCCTCAGACACATAAGGATAGTCTTGACTACCATCCAATGGTGGTCTCATGGATCATCTTGATATCTGCCTACTACACTTAATTTGTAAGAAACATCTAGACTTGTTCATATCATAGCATAAATGACTGAACCAATCGCAGATGCATAAAGGATCTTTTCAATTTTCTTTCTTTCCTCATGTGTCTGAGGACACATTTTTGTGGAAAGATGAATTCCATGTGACACTGGAAACAATCCCATCTTGGATTGTTCCATACTGAATCTCTTTAGTATCTTGTCAATGTATATACATTGACTCAGGCCCATAATTCTCTTGGATCTATCATGATGGATATTGATCCCAATAATATATGATGCCTCTCCAAGTCATTCATGTAGAAACATTTATCTAACCATGCGTTAAATGATAGTAAGATAGGTACTTCGTTTACAATTAGTAATTTGTCATCAACATATACTATTAAGAAAACGACGACACTTCCACTAAACCTCTTGTAGACACAAGGCTGAAATTCATTCTTAACAAAGACAAATTCTGTTAAAACTTCATCAAAATGAATGTTCCATGACCTTGATGCTTTCTGTAATCTATAAATGGATTTCTACAACTTTCATACCTTGTTGGAAAACTTTGGAGTCACAAACACCTCAGGTTGTGTCATGTAGACATGTTCCTGGAGTTTACCATTAAGGAATACTGTTTTGACATCCATTTGCCAAATTTCAAAGTCATGGTAAGCGGAAATGGCCAATAGGATTATGGTGGATTTTAGTATCACAATGGGTGAAAAGGATTCATCATAGTCAATTCCTTGACGCTGTCTAAAGCCTTTTGCAACCAGTTGTGCCTTATAGGTTATGACTTTCCCCTCCATGTCTAGTTTCTTCTTGAATACCCATTTATTCCCAATAGGCTTTACATCAACTAGAGGATCTCCCAAAATCCAGACATGGTTTTGGTACATGGAATCCATTTCATAATTCATGGCTTTTTGCCACTTGGAAACATCTGTGCCTTCAACTACTTCCTTGTATGTAAGAGGATCATCCTTGTCCACCAATAATGAGTCACCATCCTTGGTGACAAGAAAACCATAACTTTCTAGTTCTATCACCTCTCTCATGCTCCTACGTAGTTCTTGTGTATCCAGAACAAATTGTTCATCCACAGGGCTTTGTGGAATCTGTTCTTGTACCAACTCCAATGTATCTTGAGCCCCGACTTCATCAAAGTCTATCTATATCTCACTATCTCTTTTGGAGATGTGATCCCTCTCAAAGAATATGGCATGTATTTCCACTGTAACCTTTTTGTCTGAGGAGTTGTATAAGTAATATCCCCTTATTTCCTTGGGATATCCTATAAAGATACACTTTGTGCCTCGGGGTGCAATTTTGTTACCTGAAGAGGCCTTAACAAATTCTTCGCTACCCCACACATGTAAATTCAATAACTTGGCTTTGAGTCCACTCCATAAATCGTATGGAATACCATTTATCGATATAGTTAGTACTTGGTTTAGTATGTATGCTGGTGATTAAATGCATATCCCCAAAAGGATAATAGAAGACTCGCATGACTCATCATTGATCTCACCGTGTCCAATAGGGTGTGGTTCCTCCTTTCACTTACACCATTCCATTGAGGTATGTAAGGAGGAGTGAGTTGAGATAGAATCCCAAACTCCAGTAAGAAATCAATGAAGTCCTGATTAAGATATTCTCCTCCCCTGTCTGAACAGAGTTTCTTAATATTCATACCAAGCTGGTTCTCAACTTCATTCTTGTATTCTTTGAACCGATCAAAAGAATCTGACTTATATCTCATTATGTAAATATATCCATATCTACTAAAATTATCAGTAAAAGTTATGAAGTAAGAAAACCCACCCCTTACTTCAACTAAAAATGGTCCCCACACATCTGTGTGAACTAATTCTAGAAGCTCTTTATCCCTTTCACCTTTCCCACTAAATAGGGCTTTGGTCATTTTTCTTTTGTAGACAAGTATGACATACACCAAGTAGTTTTAGTTCAAAAGAATCTAAATACCCATCTTGATGTAATTTTGTCAAATGTTTCTCATTGACATGACCTAGATGGTGATTCCATAGTTGGGTGTGGTATGAGTCATGTGAATTGACATTATCATCGATTGCCATTACTTGGTTTGTGTAGTCTAACACATAAAGGCCGTTATATAAATGTGGCCTACCAAGACAAATGCTATCTTTATAAAAGTAGCAACAAAAACTTCCAAACTTGAAGATGAATACATCATTATCTAATCTGGATACTGAAATAATTTTTTTGGTTACAGAAGGCACATAATAACAACCCTTTAACACCAATATCATTCCAGTTGGAAATGTGAGGTGGTAGTCCCCGATAGCTTTAGCAGCAAGTCTGGATCCATTGGATTCTCATAGATCTGCCCGCCCTCGATCAATATTCTTGAATCTACTTGGTTCCTTTATTTGGATACATTTGTGAGCACCAAAAACTGTATCTAATACCCAATTTTTAGAAACATATAGATTGAATTTGATGAAAAACGCACCTAAAGCTTCCTCTGTCTTCCTTTTCTGGGTGCAGGTATTCTTCCAGTGGCCCTTCTTTCCACATGTGAAACAAACATCATCTAGTTCCCTTGCCTCCCCTTTGATCTTCCTTTTCATGGAAGGCCTTGAAGAAGCTTTGGGCTTAAATCTCTTTCCCATCCATTTCCTTTTATTCCCCATAAGTACAGACGGGTTTTCAGGCTTCATGTCATTATCTACTTGGCAAATGAGGACAAGAAGATTAGACAGAGACTTCTCAATGTTGTTCATGTTGAAATTCACAACAATGTTTCAGAAGCTCTGGGGGAGTGATGTAAGAATGAGATCGGTTCCCAGTTCTTCGGGGAGTTTAAACCCTAGAACCTCCAAGCACTCAATGTAGCCAATGAGCTTGACTACATGAGGCTCGACTAGGGTACCCTCTCTATGCTTGCTCTGAAATAGAGCCTTGGATAACTCAAATCTTTCATGTCTTGCTCTCTCCTGGTATAGACCACGGAGGTGCTCAAGCATGTTGTAGGCATCTGTGTCTTCATGAGACTTCATGAGCTCACTAGACATAGATGATAGCATAAAACATTGAACGTCGAGTGTATCACTCAAATGTTGATCATAGACTAGGAAATCATCATCACTCTCCCCTTGGGCAGACAGATCAGGATGTGAGGACTCCAGCACGTAAAACTTTCGTTCAGGGTGTAGGATAACCCGAAGGCGCCTAAACCATTCTTGAATGTTACCACTAGTGAGGATATTGTCCTTATGCATAATTAATCGTAGAGAAAATGTGGTTGAAGAGTTTTTCATTTCAATTATACAAAATAAAAGAGCAGATTTATCAGTACTTTCTTGATTACATTTCTATGATAAATAATAAATTTTATTAAGTCTCCCACTATTTTGTCATATCCCAATATCCCTCACCATTGAACTAGGAATGTGCAGTTGCTTTGACATTCTAGTGGAAAGGATCCATATTCCCCTTCGCATAACCCCAACAAGGGTTGGTCAAGCTATATGAAGGTATTTAGGTAGGCATGTCTTTTCCAACTATGTGCTTATAGTTCCATGATCTATTGAGTGGACTCCCCAATCCTGAAATCCTGACTTGAATTTCCTCAAATCTTGCCTCCAATATTACTTTAAGTATATCAAGAGAAACTCCTCTTGATGTAATATGGTTAAGTCAACACGAAACCTTTCATAAGGGATTCCTTTATAAAAGTAAGTGTCCCAACAAGTGTTTGTTAAACACATAGTTTTATTGATTATTTCCCTTAATCAAGTAATATAAGTCTTGGTCTGACTTAATATGGTATTTAGGTATCTTAATCTTTTATGCACAGTTTTGCATTATCACATGCTTGTTAATATTAAGTGATGCTAGCTTAAGTGATTAACCATGTTCTGATAATGTTTACGCATAGTCTGGTTTTATTTTATTCCAACTTTGCATGCTTGTTTTTTAATTATGTGATCAAGAGAACACAAACATAATAAATAAACCATGAAATCAAACAAAATTAAAATAAGATGGCATGATCATGAGCTTCTATTGGTTAGATTATCCAATAGTTTTGATAAGATAACCCTGACCTAGGAAAAAATACCTTGAACCGATGGTTCATATTTTGCATCTCCCACCTATCCACCTTTGTATCTTCTTGGGTTGGTTTCGCCTCAACATCGGGTTTTGGACCGTCTCCTCTGGCTTGGGAGATCCTCCATTACATGGGGTTTACATTAAATAAACCATGGGAACGCAGGCCCTACATATTATTGAAAGAAGGCTCACAGGAAAACAAATTTAAATTAAACAAATTTAAATGAAACCATACACACATACAAAGGGTATTTGGTCTAGCTAATTATTATCCATAACATGCAACGACATTTATGAATATTTAGAATTCAAATTCTTTTAATCGTTCTTTCATTTAAGATAATTCGTGCTCGAATTCAATTAATTATGATCTTATAGTTAATCAATTCACTATCTTAAATTAATTTTTGAATTTCCTTGAGATTCTTCTCATCGATATTCCTTGTACAGGTCATTGTACATTAGGAGGAAACCTAGTGAAATTTCTGGAAAGTACACGGCATGTAGAATATATTTACATGGTGTGTATTTCTTTTCACCTTTTATCCAAAGTACATGCCGGGGGCTTTAGCGCGTTCTCTATACTTTGGAAATTTGGGAGTACACGACGTGTAGATAAATCATACACGGCGTGTTTCTCCAACATACATGACGTGTATTCTGGTTCCCATGCGCCATATAATTCTGGTCAACACGGTGTGTTAAATGCTTAGGTGTAATCAATTCACACAACGTGGTTTGGCGGACCAGTACCGGTTCATTGAACCTAAGTACACGCAGTGTAGTTTTCATTACAGACCATATATTCCCATGTTGTAAAGACAAAAAGAGAGGCTCCACCAGATGAGATCATTGTTTTTATTTTAATCAAAAATTAAAAATAAAAAGGTTGTTTCTATGATATGAATCGAGAAACGAAGAACAAATAACATATCACGTTTATTCAGATTTATAGAATGATTGATTTTGAATTGAATCATATATAAATTCGTAAATTATCAATGAAAATTAAATAACTATAATCAACTTTGTAACCTCACTCTGATACCAATTTAAGGTTCTGGGCAGAAGAAGTGTGTGGGTGAATGTGCCCACTTGGATTTTTGTCATTAACAATGATCAATCTGGGATCAATATGACGATAAACAACAGTCTCCATGGATCGAATCACAGAAATGAGCAAAGAAAAGAAAAGTCTCGGAACCACAAAGTGGGATCGTTACAGGTTGATTATATTTAATTTAATCAATTGAAAATAAATGCCTTTTGGGTGTTCTTTTTTCATTGATGTTCTTGATCACGTTCTGATGTGATTCGTCATAGCGTCCCAGAATCCATGTATAGAATTCCTATAGCCATGATCCACACATGCCCCTCGTATCTCTGGATGTCGCCAATGGAGTCTCCAGGTGCTAGCGTGGAGAAACCTTTTCATGCATTGTCCTCCTTAGATCGTCTTGATCTGATGGAAGAGGATCTTTCTTGGTCTTGAGAGCGTTCTTGGAGGAAGTGGTTCTTTGGGCCTTGGAAGAATTCTCCAGAATCATTGTGCACAATGATTATCTTGTGTGTCAGGAAAAGAGCTGGGGTTGTGAGGATATTTATATTCGTGTTTGAGGTTGTAGAGTTATGACAATAAATAAATTTGTTACACGTTTTATTTATTTCATTAACTCCCTTTTGAAAACCCCATGTAGAGTCATTAATTCTTTGACATGCACCCACATTGATTATAAAAAATATCGTTTAATAAAATGATATTTCCTCAAAATCCCGACAGGAAAAACTACACGGCGTGTATTTATAAATAGACGGTGTGTACTTGTTTTTCATTGAAAACTACACTACGTGGATATTAAATGTACACAGTGTGTATATCTTGTTTTCATTTATTCATTTCCATTCCAAAATGAAAACTACATGGCATGTATATTTAATAATACACGGTGTGTACTTGTTGTCAAAATAAAACTACACGGCGTGTAATCATTGATACACGGAGTGTACTTGTTTTATTTTATTCTTCCTCCAACGATAAAATTATTTAGGCTTCCATGAATAATTATTAAACCACGTACGAGAATAATCTTTATTCTACTTGAGATACTTGAATAGACATAGTGTGTGACCCTCTAGCCCTCTTTCTCGTTGGCATTAGGCGGTCTTTCCTAAAGTCCAAGATTACTGTCTAGGAATGGGTCAAGGAACCCAAGAGAAATAATTTGACGCCTCAATGACGTATCACCTCATACAAATGCTTACTATGTAATTTAATCCCTTTGTCTCAATATATCATCAAGAAGGTTTCATGGCAGTTTCATAAACCTATATGCTTGATCCATCGTTCTTTGACTACATGAAATAAAATCATTGTTTACACCATGGCCGTGGAATTTAATGCTACAGTTCTATTTCAATCGAAGGGCCGAGATATCAACTTCCATAAATAGAAGGGACAAATCCTTCCTCGACATATCCATTAACAATATGTCATTCATGACGCACCCAACATACCCTACATCCCACCAACTATCTGTGTGACAGTTTTCATCAGTAAATCTAAGTGGGCGAGTCATGACATGAGTTAATGATAATCTTCCAGTCTAAGGACCATTACACACAGTCGTAGATAGCAATGTCCGATGACACCAAGACATGTAGAATTGATACTGGAAGGTCTGTTCTCATAATCTCCCATATTTAAGATTACCAAGTGCGAAATCCATTAGATAGAGTCTCGTCTTCTTATGAATACTCACACATGATGGTCTGTATAAAATTTGTCCTATCATAGTATGTCATCCAACCGTCGATCTTTATTTAAGAATATTGTTATAGAATTTCAATGTTCTCAACATAGCGGGGATCTGCCATGACCATATCAATGAAAAAAATATTCTAGGACATTATTATATTATTTTCATGAAGAAAAATGAAAAATATATAATAAGTGAACATTCATGTAATCAAATTACAAAACAGTTGGCTCTCATGACACCAACCCTTACAGAGATTTACCGGAAAAAAATTGTTTTCTTCGAATCATGGCTTGTGTTCTTCTAGGGATGCCACCAAATAGGAAACTCAGATTATGTTTGTCACCATGGGATTATGGTTAGGCAAGAGGTGATCAGTGTAACTGAAGATAATGTGATGCTGGATGATACTGTTGTGAAACAGAAGGTGCAGGTTTTTTAAGGTAGGGATGAGCAAGCAGAGGTGCGGGGGTTGATCCGGAGGTGGTGGAGTGCTCGGGTGGAGCAAGGGTGTGTGAACCATCTATGGTCTTACCTACGTGACCTAGTGGGGTTGAAGCCTTCAAAATGCAATGGAGTGACTTGTCTAGTCCCCTCACAATAAGAATATGGTAGGGGATCTCAAGCGAGTGAAGTGGATGAATGAAATCGAGACACATTCACTACGCATACTCAGGTTCTGGGGGAGTCTTTTGGAGTTGCTAAGGTGATGGATCAACTTTTGTAGCCGAGGCAAGTAAAAATACCTTCTCTTAGGTAATGGCGGTGTGGGCTGGCAGTAGCATGGTATTTGAAATGGTTTCTAAGGAAAGAATAAGTTGAAGGTAGGACATTTGTGGGAGAAGATTCCACTTGGGGAATGTAGGCCACTAGATACCAAGAAGGACACAAAGTCGAGTGGAGCTCTATCCTGCATTCCCCTCAAAAACCTCTTTGGGAGTTATAGAAATTAGAGATAGTATAAGGGATATTCCAAGGGTCGATATGATTCTGAGTCTATGGTTGATGGACAATTTTTTGATGATAATGGGTTGGGAGGGGTTGGAAAAGGAATGCACAACCAAAGACTGAAGAAAGGGAATAAATAGAATAGGGACACAGAATGCTGCATTGTTCATAGGAATCCAGACCCGAAGGGGCACAAAGATTACTGTTACATTCCTTGATCGATGGAGACTTGGTCAGCCCAAAAAGAAAGAAAACCTAAAGAGCTTGAGTTCCAACCAATGGAGAGATGGAATGACCAACGAATCTTGTTCTCTGAGTCATATGAGAATGAATCCTCACAGAAAAGAGATTATCATGAGAATATGCTATTCTATACATATGAGGTGATACCGGTGATTTAGGGTTATACTTTCCCTTGTCTATAGTGTGATGCAAAAACTAGTCCAATTTATAGGGTCGGTTTAGAGGGAGTGGAGGTGAAAGTGATTAAATCGGCCTCATATGCCAAGGTGAGAGTGGAGGGGCTGCCTGGGGAGCCATAAGCGGATATAGTGACCATGGAATACCCATTTGAGTTTCTATTACAATCTAAAGAGGATATAAAAGAGATGTTAGTATCCATCTGTTCTTCTACAGAGGCTACAAAACAAATTTAATCATGATCAATTCAAGTTGACATGAACAAATAGAAAATCGAGTAGATTGACAAACAACACCATATCCCAGTTAGAGGGTTCAACAAAAAGAAAAGATATGAGGATGAGTTCTTGCGAGTATTGGGTAGGCTAGCCTCTAATCTCTAGAACATTATCAGAGATGAAGTTGAGAAAAATGTAACATCTCTTTCCTATAAATTGTTTAAGGAAATTAAGTCTAATGGGTTTAATATGATCATTAATGATTTTTTAATTTTATATAGTGTTTTATGACTTGGCTTTACATGTTGGTTTCTCACATTCTCCATAAAAGTGTTCTCTATAATAAAAATATATATTTGGTGGTGATGAAGTTGAAGGTTGTTCTGTCATGTGATGAGACAAAGAATGTCTTTGAGATATAGAGAATCCTTGTTATTTCTATATGTTATCTTGATTTTTCAAAGATTTATTAAAATTTCCATCAACTATTTCTTCTGTTATCATGATGGGGTGAAATTAATCGTTGATTCAATTTTTCAATATTATTTAACATGGGTTCAAATGGAGTCATACATCGTCACCTTTTTTTGATTTTATATGATCCTAGTAAGGGTTACATGGTGTAATTTGATTCCTATTGTGCTATTTTGGTTTGTGTTTCCTTATATGATGATCACAATGGGGCATATTGTTCTCATTCTCTTCGGCTCCATGAAAATGATTAACCCACTTGATATAGATCATTTCATAGTTATGAATGAACATAAGTGATTGTATCTCTTTATTATTTGAGAGATATTTACATATATTTTTCTATATGAGTGTATGATTTATATCTTTTTTCCAAAGGAATTGTATCATATATAGATGAGGTGTGTTGAGCACCTATAGGAATTAAATTTTCACATCACATATACACTGGGAAGGGAGTGGAACCATATAAGACTCATTATTTAGTTCTATCTAGATACCCAATAGGATTTTCGGGTATTGTTTGGACTATTTTTTGGATATCTTAATCTCTATGTGATTATATCCAAAGGATAAATTAGTATAATGTTGAGTTGAATGTAATTAGAGAATCCCTTCATTTTGGGGAGACTATTTTTGATTGGTCTTTCCCTTTTAATTATGCTCTATAATTTTTGGAATCAGGTTATTGTCCTTGTATCTTTGATGATTTCAATTTTTTCTAACTATCATAGTTCATCATGGCCCATTCATCCATGAACTGTGAAGAAAAATCATAAAATGAGATAGAATTTTTGGTGGCCAGTTATGGAGAGCGACATTGTTGGCTATGTTTCTTATAGTTAGACCTATAAACAAATAATTGTAGATCATATGATAACTTCAGATTTTCTTGATCCTCTTTAGGTGTAGTCTTTGAAAATGGATTATTTCACCATGGAAATTATTGTTTGATTTCTATAAAATCTCTATATGAGTAACTCTATTTAGATATAGGTTGATTAGTTGATTAAATATACTCATTTTAAGCTATTTTGGTATACTGTTACGGTTGAATATCAGGGTAAGTTGTATTTTTAGGAAGTCATGATGTTACATGGGTTTTCTTGTTTCATTATTTTTTATAGGTGTCTGAGTTTTACTACTTTATACTTGAGGACTCTCCATGAGGTGATGGGGAATAAGGTTCTCTTGATTATATCATATCATTCATAGAAGGACGATCATATTGATAATGTTATTTAGATACTGGATGATATTATTCATGATTGTGTCTTGGATTTTGGTTGAAATTTGGATAACTATCTTAGAAAAATTAAGATTCCTAATAACAAACACAATAATTCATCAATAAAAATATTTACATTCAATAGATTTAGTGGTCTACCCTATAGAATACCTCATTGTTGGGAAGAGGTGGGTGAGGCCTCTGTTATGGGATAATATCATATTCAAATGATTTTTGTGAGTATTTAGGGTATATATAGACATAAAATTACATCATAGAGTCAACATATATCATATATGGATCATCAAAACCATCCTTTGGGGGGTTTTTTATAGTTGACCATGTATTATTGACTACTTCTCCTTGGTTGGGTCACCATCATCTTGGGAAATATGGGAAGCGGGCTCCAAGATAAGTTGGATTGTTTGAGGTCCCTACGCATCTTGGGTGGGTTTACATTCGGTTGGAATTGTTGGATCAGTTGATATGAATTCATGATTTTTTCCATATGTCCTTATAAAGGAAGTAACATAATATTCCCACTAATTTTTTAGTTGTTATGACATCTTGATGGATCTATTTTTTTTCAAGTACTAGTGGATATTTAGAAAACTTAGGTGATAGTTCTATGTTGGAATTCTATATCAGTGGTCAAAGTATCATGGAGACATGGATCATATTCTCAAGAGGCATGGGAGAATAGATTTTTAGTGAGGCTGTAGTTTTGTATCCTATTTTTAGTTTAACCATCAACTTCACAACTTACTATGAATGGAAGGTCTTATTGTGGGGTGATTTTAACATCTATAATTTTAAGGAAGACACTATTGTGTTTAAGATCATGTCCTTCTGTTCTATAGGGAATTATATTTTTTTGTGGAATTTTTCTTTAACCTTGTTATGGTATTACATTTTTGAACTCTTACCTCATAATTTCAGCATACCGATTATGTTATATGTTTATAACTATCTATAAAATGATTAATACTATAAAAATATTTGAGGTAATAAATTCAAATTTCACATCGTAAATTCATTTTATTATGTGAGAGAAACTTTTATATTGTAAAATCCTCGATCTAGAAAAATGTAATCCAAGGAATATTTTTTCAACAAAAATGATTTATAAGGATTATATGTCATACATCCATGGTTTATGATCTAAATCCATTCATCCAAGTATATTTTTTCATTTAGAATTCATAGCTCTTATATAATTTATTTTTGTCTCAATGTCTCAAGACCTAATCTCTTCAAGGTGATTTTGGGTTACCCCTATACGTTCAAAACACATATTTTGATGCTTAGTATCTATGGTGGTTCCACTATATATCATTGGTAAGTGTATTTTATACTTATTCATTATCCTACATCATGGTATTATCATTACTCTATGTTTATGGATACATCAACCATGTTTTGATTATTTTTTATTCATTCTAGATTCATTTTGAGGTCTTCTCCCAGAAGACAATCCATGTATTGGTTTTGGAGTGGATGGGGTGTTTATCAAGGTATGTGACTTTAAACCTCTCCATTGGATATTTTTTTATTAGATTTAGATTATAATATATGATATTCATTGTTAGTGCCTCCTCTATTTTATTTTGATTCATTATGATGTTGGTAGATCTTGTATCAAGTATCGTTCATCCAGATTTTGAGGTAGGTAGCTCCATCATAGTCCCAAATTGGTTAAACCATATTCATCTTGTTTTATGAAATATATTTAAAAATAAGGTTTAGTGATTTTATGGTTTTTGGATATTTATTTTGGTTAAATGAATATTCTCAAATTGATTTGGGATAATTAATGGTGTTTTCAAATCATTAAAATTCAATGTAAAATAGTTTTTTAATGAAGGATTATCAGAAATAATGGGTTTTTGAATTGTTTATGAAACATGAAAACATTTGAAATGATATGAGAAATGAAACACATGGTAAGAATTTGTAACATAGGTGGATGGTTTATCTTAGGATCATTATCTATATTATCATTGTGGGGTTCACTCATGTGGTATTCCATTGATCCCAATGCATGTTGTTCTCGAGAATTTGATGTGACATTGTTGGTGGATCTATAATGGGGTGTTCCTCAAATAAATAGTACTATATTATAATGAATTGGGAGTAAAATAGTAATTTATTGTGGTATGAGTAATCCACTAGCTTAAACTATAGTGATCCTTGGCCATTTTTATCATTGTTCTCAGATTTTATTATTTTGGTGTTTATATATATTCTTTTTATTTTGACTGATGAATTGGTTTTGTGATTTTTTCTCTAAATTTTTTTATCTAGATTATTTTATAACTATGTAAAAGGGAAATATTTACCCTGATTTAATATAAAATTGATTTATAGTGTATCATTTAATGTTTTATTTAAAATGAACATATTGGGATTATATGTAATGATAATTGGTATAGAACACCATGGTGGTTTCCAAATGGCCCTATTTAGATCACAAACTACACATCACATCAATAGTTCATTTAACTGATTATCTCATATGATACATGAAACTGAAAGTGGCTTAATTATTGTAAAACGGTATTTTTCGGTTCGTATGGGTAGGTACTATTGAGATGGTTGGTGAATTCCCAACTTTCATAGAGTGTTTCAGTTATTAATTGTAGTTGCCATTTTAAATTTGAGTTGTACCCAGATCACTATTTTTCTTTAGTTATTAATGTTTGTTATTTTGGTTTTTCTTCAAATTCTCTTCATACTATATATATATATATATATGCAATGTGTGACATCTGTGTTTTTCTATTTTTTGGATTTCGCTTTTTATTTTTTAATTTCTTTGTTTCATTGATTTTATGAGAGTTTTAGTGAAAAACGGTTCTTTTTTGGGATAAATGGAAGGTGTAAAATAGTTGGGGAACATTTTTTTTAATTCATTCAGTATCCCTGTATAAACAGTGTGGCATGGATAATGGTACTATCCAGGTTTCATAGAGAAGCACACATGCTTGTGATCTAACCGTTCATCTATGATAGTGTATCATTCTAAGACACATAAGCATGCATTCCCTCATGGAAAATAGTGTAGCCTCTATTCCCTATGGAAATAGGATCTTCATGGATAGTTCATGGTTTGGAAGACCTTCCCTCCAATAGATCTTTAAAAATTTTTCATTCCAATTTTACACCTCTCTGATTTTAAAGATGAATCATCCCATTTCCCCCCATTCAGATTCTATATCCCTAGGCACAACTCCCCCTTCCACATGTACCACTTTGGCTTCATCCCTTGGGTTATATCTTCTAGGATCTGCAAGGAACCAGAAACTATTCTTATCAATTTTCTTATTTTTTGTCTTCTTCTTCTTGGAATTTTCTTCCTTATCACTTTGGTTCCCTCTTCTCTAGTGGATCAGGTTAACCTAATTTGGTTTCAAACATTCTTATTTGAGTTTAATCTTGGTTTTTTGGTATGATCTTACCGTTATTGGGTATATCCTTATAGAGATTGTGGTTTTCAAAAAGTTTTACAAATTATTCTAAGAAAGAGATAGGTGGTTCCTTCATTTAACATAGTTTGATGACTTCATATTGCATTCTAATATTTATAAATTGGTACTATGAATCATTTTAGTGGACAAATCATTTTTTAAAATGGTTTTAGTGTGATTAAGGGTTAAATGATGATTAATCAAAATAAATTGGTCAGTTTCTATGACTGTTTATAGTTTTTGAAATTTGTAAGTGTATGAGGTGGTTCGTGTGATGTAGGAAATGAAATTGAGCACAAGGGAATACTGGGTATCTAATTTGGACGTCTAGGTCTAATATGATAAGCAGATCAGTACGGATGTAACTCAGTTCCCCTATAAATATTGATACAAGAACACTAACTAATCAAATATTGATGGTGGTTGGAGATCACTAGAACATGGAATGTGATTCCAATTTTTTGGCATGTGGACGCGAACACATTCGTGATTTGTATGTGATTAACCACTAGGTATGAAGATCCTAGGACAATGATATCCCTATTTCCTTATGTATTTATCATGGTTCTCATGTGATTTTATTTATATCATTCCTCTTATTTTATTTTATTTTAATTTTAATTTCAAAACATGTTTCTTTAAAATAAATGTTTTTTGTATTCATATAATTCCTCATTTTTAGGCTCACATCCTACATACAACCGTGGGTGTATGTATACCTTGTTTTTTATACCCAGATAAAATGGAATCAATATATGTTGGTGATGGTAGATTAGGTTTCTATTGGCTTCTCTCTTGAAAGGTGTTAGTGAATCTGGAATGGGAGTGATGACCTTATTTTTTCATGGATTCTAGTTTTTATAGTTATTTCCCCATCCCATTTTCATATATTTTTTAATTAAAAATGTTAAATGTTTTTCATTTGTTTAAGTGTTTTATTATGCTTTTTTGGTCATGGTTATTGTTTATAATGTGTTTTATTAGTCTTGTGTATGGTATACGATTATTCCTAGTTGGATAAATAATTCCCAATTGAGATGCTTCATTCATAGGAACTACTTCCTAACACTTGGGGATATTTAATTCCTTTCAGGCAATTCCATTGTCTAGCCCAGGTGTCGAATTGGATTGAAGCTAATCCTGGTTCATTAAAAAATTGTATCATAGGTGTTTTGACCCATTGTATGGGGTTGTGTTAATTGGGAATGTCTAGATAGACTACATCTTGTACTATTAGATTTTGTGGTTTTAGTTGTAATTGTGGTGTTTGGCCAATTCCCCAATTGAATGGCCTTAGTTCTCCATGGGATGTTTGAGATTTCATTTTAATACTTATTAATGTGAGTTGTAAAGGCTATAAGGTGTGCATTGAATCTAAGAGGGAGATAGATTGGTGTATCTTTTTATTTTTATTGTTATGGTTTTTATTTGATTCATGGGGATGTTTGAAAGTTGTTGTAGTTGAAAATATATTAAGTTTAAGTATTGATGATTGCATTTTTTTGTTAGTTTTTGTAGAATCCTTCCTCCTTAGATAATTCCTGAGATACCACATGAATTATATTTAGAAAGGATTACATCACCAAATGATTAGAGACTAGTGGAAGTTATTTTTTGAGCTATCAGAGCATTTTATATGTGAGTGAGGACTGGTCCTACCCATGCCAAGGAAGATGAATCAGGTTTGAAAAAATTATTTAGATCTTCATTTTCTAGAGAGAAAACGTTCTATCATTGGGGGTAGAATGAATAACATGGATGTGGAGGATTTTAATGAAAATATCGATAACTTTTTTGTGTTTCTTGATGATATTGAAGAAGTTAAAGTGAATTGTGCTTAATTCATGTTAGATGTTCTTTGTTGGATGTGGTGGGACTCAGTGGTCTAGGTTGTAAAAAATGAATGTATGTGTGAGATGGATTTCAAAATTGCGTTTAATGGTCAATATTTTCCTAATACATTGTATCCTTCGTAGACCAATGATTTTGAGTATCACCATAAGAGGGATCTTACCATGTTGGAGTACATCAGTTGTTTCATAGAATGAGTATTTTTTCACCCTAGGTGATCTCTAATGAGTAGTTAATGGAACAACAGTTTTAAATGGGGATGCATTTAGACATTCTATCCAATGTATTCTTGTTTTATTTGATTACTTATGATGAGTTTGTGGGTAAAACCCAAATAAAAAAATATTTATTAGAGTGGAAAACCCAATTTTTCTAGTGTATCTTCAGCATTAGTCTAAGGCAGCCATAGATTGTATGAAAAAATGTGGAAGCATGATAACCTGGGAAATAAGGGAAGTTATAAATTTGGTTACCCATCCTAACATTAATCATCAGTGGCTTCGTATGTTTGGTCTTCTTAGTTCCATAAGTGTGGATGGTCATAGTATGTGTGATTAGTATCTCCAATCTTACTTAAAAAATTCCATATGTGTGGAGTTATGGAAAAATTGTAGAGGTTATTCAATGTTTCACACACATGTAAGGGTAGTGTTTTTTTACAGTATATAAAAGAATGGAAATCTAGTAATATACATCCATGACATTGGTTTTCTAATTTTTCAGTCATGGAGGTAGGGCTAGATAAAAAACTATACAAAGTAAATATAAGAAAGACAAATAGGTCAATAGTCATTCATAGGACTAGGAAGAGATGAGATGACTTCATACTATGGATCATGAAACAATGGAATCAGTTGTTGGACCCGCTACTCTATGAGAAACAATTATTATTGCATCATCCAAATTTTCTATTCTATTTGACCCAAGTAGATATAACTCATTTATTTCTTCCCAATAAGTGGAATTTTTAAAACTTACTAACCATGATCATGAAATATATCATGTAGTTAGTGATTTTGGTTTGTAAAAAGAGAGAGAGAATGGTTTCATGTGTCAATAATGAACTATCACCTTATTATGGGTCATATAGGAATAATATTTCTAGGTTTTGAGAATTGAATTATTTGACCCGATCCTCGACATAGATTAGATGGTTTGTTTCATATAACACAGTTATTTTTATCATTTGTGATTGAATTTTGTGCCAACCTATTGGAGTACATAGGATTTTCAAGGTGAATTGGATCCTTAGTCACGACATGATAGACCTCCACTTCTAGAGTTTCATAGTATTTTTATTCATATCTCATCACTCTTGTTGGAGGATGATGGTATAGGTCCTAAGGGTGGATTACCTTTACTGGTAGATGAGTCCCAAAAGGTGTTTCCAGATTATTTCTCAAGGTTTACTCTGATGTCATATATAGAGTTAACTATCTACATGGTGATTGGAACAGAACCAAAATATCTTACATTATTTCATTTATCCCCCATAGTGTGTAGGGAATTAAATATATAGCTATCCAATTTTGAGTCAAAATGATTCATTCTCCGAAGCATAAAATCTTTTGCTACTCCAATGTTATTTTATAAAATGTTTGATTTATCTCTCAGTTGGATCATCTATTGTCAAAATATAAATAAGGGAAAAATAATTAATACACATTACACTATATTGATGAACTATTTGATTAAATCAAGGGGGAAACAAGGTTCTCTATTTTGTAACTACAACATGGGTATCATTAGGTTAGCGTTTGAGAGAAAGATGCTCCGAAGATAGCCTTAAAAAGAAGGTATGTCTGATATTGATATTTGTTCCGGACATTGGACTTGATGAATGATCTAGCAGTCTTCATGAAGCTTCTGAATAAGGAGTTCCATCAGAACCAAGCCTCTTTTTTGTGGTTTTTCTGTATGAAATACTGGTTCATTACATGACCAAGGAAGGTCGTGATAAATGTTTGGGTATTGTGCTAGACACTTTTTGAATCATTACCTCTATGATAAAATATCCAAGTTTAATGTCTAGATTTGGGATCTAAAGTTTTTGGACCATGAGATCTTAGGTCATTGGGTTTTGGTGGCCCCTAGAAAGGTCTATGTGGGGATTTTATAAGAGCATATGACGAACTTCTTCTGTTTTTGGATTTTTTTCATTTTCTTGTAGGGTATTAAAAATTCTTTATTTGATATTTCTCTTATATTTTTCCCCCAAGACTTCACATACACAGAAATGTGTATGGTTTTAATATATCCTTGAATATCAATAATCCTTTGAGGAGATGAATAAGAGTTTGAACACAAACCCTATTTTTTTTAGAATCTAGAAAATGATATGTGGTTTTTCTTTATGCCTCATGTCTGAATCTTGGGTGTTTTGTGATGTGGAATGAGCACGTGGGGGAATATAGTTTTAACCAACTTTTACTATAATAAAATAATTACCCCTGACATGAACAAGATCTAGAAAAATTAATTCATGATTTGAATATGTGACATCATAACCACTTCGGAGGGAACAATGTCGTCTACTCGGATAATCGGATCTTACCTTTAATTTTCTCCCAAAATGATCAAAATATGAGGAGGTGTGGGATGGTTGAGTATATTCAGGGTTTCAATTTTGATATCATCTATACCCTAGGTAAGTATTAGGTGTGAGTGGATTCCGTATGTAGGAGGATTCCAGTTCAACCCTCAAAGGAGTGTAATGATGATTTTAATTTGATGGGGATTTCCTCCAAGATGCTTCTAAAACCCAAGGAGCGTAGTGGAGGCATATATTTGCCTTTTTTTGCTGACGCCCTCCACTATAGAGATAATTATAAATTAAAATCCTAGTGATGAGTTGTTTCAATGGTCTAGGATGTTTCTAATTATTTTTTTGGTGACTGGCGTGTGGTACCTATCTCTCTAATAAATATATTTATTCAAGGGTCAAATTGTGGAATCATTACCATTTGTGGAATGTATTCATATCAGATATCTAGTATTATAATTGGTTATTTATATTAGGACTACCATGATTCTTTTTGATGTGCTACATTTGTTCTAGGGGCCAGGTTTGAGATGGGATATAATTGATTTTGTATCCTAGTTTATTACTTACCAGCAAGTAAAATTTGAGCACTAGAGGCTATCTGGTTTTCTCCATCCAAAAACTATTACTAACTAGAAGTTGGATAATTTTTCCATGGACTTAACCATAATCATACCTCTTATGCCTCAGGGTTAGAATTCCATTTGTGTATCCCTTTAATGTCATGTGAACCATCCAATTTTATTCTTATCAAGGACTCGACTAAGGTTGATGAGTAGGGTTAGTTGTGTGTTCTTGATATTGTGAGGAATCATGGTGTGTTGTCAGCTATCATTTCCCACAAAAAATATTATTTTACATTGTGGTTCTATTAATTATATTATAAGGTAATAGGTTCATAGGTTAATCTTATTATTGAATATCATCTTCAAATGGTTAGTCAGATTGAGTGGGTGAACAAGATCTTTGAAGACATGCTATGAGCATGTATGTTAGATTTTAAAGGATCATGGGAAAACTATGTCGAATAATATAAATTCTCATATAATTATAGTTTAATATCCACAAAAATAATGGTTCCCATTTATGTTCTCTATGGTCAGTCATTGGACAGAAGTGGGTGAGAGTTCTCTACTTGGGTTGAGCCTTGTGTATGAGACAACAAAAAAAGTCTAGTGTATCATGAATCATTTTTTAATAATGAATATTCTCAATTATTTTATTGATTATTGGGACAAAGAAATTTAGTTTGTAGTGGGTTATAAATTATTTATGATGGTGTCCCCTCACTAGGGTCATTTTTATCTTAACATGCATAGTAAGATGACTTTTGGATATATCTGTCCTTTAGGGATTACTAAGGTAACTTGTAAGGTGACATGCTAGTTAGAGTTTCTAACCTAGTTGACATAGATTCAATAATTTCTCCATGTGTCATAATAAAATATATATATTTGATGCATCTCATATGATAAACTGTGAATAATAGTTACTAGAATCTGATTTTTCTGTGTTGGAGAAACCAGTGAACATTTTGGATTACCAAGCGAAAGTGCTTCGCAGTAAATCCTAACAATCGGTTTGGGTACCCTAGTATCATGATAATCTTAGGAATGATACATGGGAATGAAAATAAAGGGTGGATATATATTATCCACACATATTTTCTGATCATACATATGGTTAAAATTTTGAGGTCCGAAAGTATCCATTGCGGAGAGAATTGTCACATATGTGGTTTTTATTTAGAGGTTATTTATTTAAAATTTTGATAATATATTTATTTCTTAGATTTCATTGATTTTTTTAGTAAAATAGTGGATTTTGGTCTTTAAAGAAGGTGGAACATGGTTCGCACATGGTAGTGGTAACAATGCTCCAGCTAAGTAGAAATTGTGCGCCAAATATTCTGAAATTGTTCAGGTTTCATGGCCTAGTGCATGGATATGGGGGATGACCGAGAACCTATGATAGCAGATCTATATGAGGCACAAAGCCATGTTCCTAATATTTCTCCCCCTTATGACAAAAATTGTGTCTTATTTTCCAATTTTAGAGAGGTGGTACACAGTTGGTGTATAGTATAGAATATTGTGAATCCCAACCATGCTACCTCTTATATCTTTAAGAGTTGTGAAATTCCTATTTACCCCTCCCTAATTTCAACCCCAAATCACCATTATATCCTCTCCACTCTTACACCCTTCACCTAGGTGTACCACCCCTACCTCTTTTCTCTATTGGGATTCAATCCATGGGGGAGGTGGTATAGTATCTTTAAAGAACTAGTATGTAAGATCCTCATTTCTTCATCTTCTCTTTATTCATATCATGATTATTTTTCTTTTTCTTGAATTTTTTTTCTTATCTATTGGGATTCATTTTCATCAGTGGATATGGTTGTCCGAATGTTGGTTAAACAATTATTTTATGTGATTAATTATGATTTTGTTGTCTTCACTTGCCTTTATAGGGTCTCTCTTTGTTTTGGTTGTGGTTTTCAACATGTTTCTTTATGTTTCCAAGAAATAAGAAGTTGGATCCATGATTAAAGAATATCTGATGATTTTAGTGTGCCTTATATGGTTACTAAATGGGCTTTATGAGTTTTTTGTGTCGTATGAATCATTTTTTCTAATTGTTTTGGTTTCATATGTGTTAAATGATTCTTTGCCAAATGAAATAGTCTGGTTTAAATGAATTTTTCTAGTGTTCGAAATGTTCGTAGCATACCAGGTTCACATTCCACCTAATAGTGCTTCAAACCCAGTTGAACTTATGGCCTGATGTGCGTTTCCCCAAATACCAGAGGCTGCTGGATAGGATTGATGGACTGTGTATGATTGTGGGGGAAACTATTCCATCATTGGTAGAGTATGACATAGTGGAACAATAATAAAATGATAGAGGAAGAAGTAATACCATAAAACAGATGTAAATAGTGAAATACTGGATATATAAATAACCAAATGTTATAGCATATGAAGTTTTATGTTTCATCTCACATGTTCTAGGAAAACGACCAAAACATGTTAACCTTTAGTAAAACATAATATAGGTACCCAAAGTGAAAAAAAAACTATAATGCATTGCAAGATTTATCTTGGTCCCATTCCCTTATACCATTAAGCATCACATCAAGTACCTATATAAGGGTTTATACCCTAATCGTCACCTGCCAAAATATAATTTATTTGGGCCTAAAACATGACCCAAATATGGTGTAAGAAATAATACCCATAGGAAACCACCCAATATCTATTCCAATATGTTAGTGAATATATATGCAATATGTAGTGTACAAAAGTTAAAGTACTAAGTTAAGATGTACTCAAAATTAAACAGTCTTAAAATCACTGCTTTCCATTATAATCATTCATATTTTTGATAAATTGAATTACATTGAGTTATATAAGTCTCGAGTTCCACCGTACCCTAAAAAACCCCCATTTAATGAAAGCATGGTAGATACATCTGAAGGTAATCTAAACTAGTATACGTGAAGACCAAATCCAAGATCATGAATTGGTTTAGAAAACATGTTGTAAATCATTCCATTTCAATATTCAATTTATAACCCAAGTTTTTCGTTTACAATCTTATGTGGGAATGAATGTATCACTCCAAGTGCAATTTTATATTCAAGATACATTCCTATCCTAGTGAAACTCTCTAGAAACCTAATATCACTCTAGTTGAAATCCAATCAACATCCTACAAGACCAATCCAGTGAACCTCTCTAGAATCCCGGTATCCCTGTAGGTGCAGTAGAAGTGCATGCCAACTAAGATCTTTATTTGTGGTCCTACAAGGAATCCCCGTGTATCACTCGTGACATGTAAACAATACAATAGAGCCTTCCCATAGACTCCCTCAATGATACATGTTTCACTTAGAAAAATAAGTAAAGCATATATGATCCTGACCACTATATCCGGGGATCACTCACGACTTGAACATAATAGCCATAAAAACATCATAAGTCTTGGCTATTCGATTAATCCCATGGGTAAAACACATAATAAAAAACATGTAATTAAAACTATTATAGTGATTTAGCAATAACAAACTCACGCGGGAAATTCATATAACAACGAGTACATGTAAATTAAATTATTACATGGTTTAAAAAATACTAACTCATTGGGGAAATTTTTTTACAACTAGTGTCATATATAAATTATGCTATTACATGGTTCAACAATAATAAACTCAAATAGGAATAATTTACATAACAAGAATATCATGTAATTTACACTAACACAAGGATTAAACAATCAATTATCTCACGTCACCATTTTGTTCATATAAAAAATTCTATTTAAAAAAACCATGACTGGGATACATGACATGACTCATGGGCATCCTAGGAGAAATGGCCATAAATGGTCATCTAAGGGAAACACACCCATAGGGTGGCCCTTAATCAGGGATAACAACCCTAACCATAATTCAAAAAAATTATTCAATTACCTAAACAATAATAGGTAATATAATTTTGAAAAATTCAGTTAATGTGAAAAACATAAAATTGGAGTGTAGCACTCCGACCCATATAATCCACTTGAAAAATAATGAAATCCACAAGGCCACCTACCTTGTAGTCATGAAAATATTCTCATCCAGCGTTAGCCTCTGATTCAACTTAGAATGGGGTAGATATAAAAAAATATTAAATAATCATCCAATCATAGCTAGTTCAAGAGAATAAATCATGAATAATGTATCAAAAGGAATCAAGTTCTTACCTACTAGGTTATAACACATCTGACGATGTTTGAATTGGAGTTTAGATGAATAATCAGGAGTAAAAAATGATCTTTTGACACTACTATTCAAGAACCTAGATCAATGCCTTTGTTAGTATGACCGAATATGATCTATTTACCATTTTAGCCAAAAAAAAAAGGAAAAGTGAACAGCATGTGCACGAGAATACACACTGTGTATATGCCAGTTTCCCTCCATCTACTGACATGCCATACTCATCATATAAAGGCCTAATAACATCAATATATGACATGTAGTGGGATTACATGGTTTTTAATCCTCAGTCTTGTTCTAAAAAAGACATGTATTTATCCCTTAAACTCTTTTTACCCTTTTTCATATATATAAACTGAAAAGAAAATATTCATACCTCAATAGATGAATTTGGACCTTAGAAACATCCCCACTTAATGAAATTAATCAATGATGTTCCCATTCATGGGTGATGATGAAATATCAGAGAAAAACTATGTCTACTGTCATGGTACTCGGCCCCTCTCTCATAGGTCTCGTCCTATACTCGGTCATGTTTCCATATAATCCAAACTGATGGAACTGATCGACAATGGAGAACCTTTGTGCTACAACTCAAAATTTATATAGGATGCTCCTAAAAGGACACATCTACCTATAACATAACCTTTTGGGATGAAAATCTTGAGATGGGTCTAAAATGTAACATCGCCACTATGAAAAGTGGAAGACTTCATACATATCCTTCTACCTTTGATGTAACTAAAACCGATAGGCAATCTGGTTGACCCTCTCCATAATATAAAATGGCCCGAAATACCTTGGTGAAAGCTTACCCTATACCCTGAACCTCCTGAGTCCCAGCATCGGTACAACACGTATGAAAACTCAATCCCTCACCTCGAACTCTATAGGTCATCTGTAGTGATCGACATAAGATTGCTGACAAGAATACACAGTAGCCATCCACTTCTGAATCAACTGTTCCTGCTCAATGGTCACCTAGACAATACAACATCCCAACATAACTGCCACTCCCACCTCCATTCGACAAAGGGGTGATCTGTATGGTCTACTACACAAATCCAAATAAGGGGAATCTAAATTTTCACCAGATAAATATCGTTGTAGGAAAACTCAAGCAAGGGAATGTGCCTCCCCCAAGAGACCTCAAAATCTACGACGCATGCTTGCAGCATGTCCTCCAATACCAGAATCATGCACTCTGACTAGACATCTATCTAAGGGTGGTTTGTTGTGAATAAAAGCACCTGTGTACCCAATTCCCACTATAATATATTCTAGAAATGATATGTAAAATAGGCATCCCGGTCTTGAATGATAGAGCACAAGACCCTATGTATTCATACAATCTCATGAATGTACAACCTACCAAGCTCATCAAATTTGAAAGTGTCATTGATTAGAACGAAATGTGTGACCTTCATATGTTTTTTAAGAACATCATAGATGAAATCATTACCACAAAATCTCATCCATCTAAAAAATACACAATTCATGCCTTGGACTGTCCCAATGATGCTACCGGTGTGATTTCCATTAACATGGAAAACCAAAACACAACTGAGTTAATATCAGTAGCCTCACAACAATGAACTATCAAACCTCGATCAACCTCATCAGAACCGGTCATGCATTCTTCCCTCGAAGGATATTGATGACATTCACACTATAGCCACATTAATCTGGAGTAGTGTTCAAACAAGTCCGATCAAACCATAAAAGAAGAATAATATTGATAACGAGTAAAAACATCACATGATCGTTTAAAAAGATCATGCCACATCATTATAAAAATTGTAATCCAAAACAATCCAACTATAATCATTAAAAATTTCAAAGAATCAAGTCTGAGCATTAATATACATCCGACATATTCTCCTATTCGTCAACTTGGAGTCAGTGGAACTCACCAATGATGTCCATACTCTCTGTTACAATTAAGATTTGGTATAAGGCCAAATGTGCACATAAGAACATTGACTAAACCTAGAAAAGAATCCTCATGGTGGTCATTTCTAGGAAAATGGAAATCATATAGATTTCATCTGAGGTATTCTTATATAAGAACCCAAATATCACTCAGGATTGACCATGCCCCATTGAAAACCATGAATCAGTGAAAAGCACATAAAATCACGAACTATCCCAATAGCTCTCGACTGTATCATGATGTATAACCGACACTCTCTTAGTGAATTTTGGATGACTTCATTATAGGGTACATTCTCATCTCTTAAATAATATCACACTAAGAGGTTCTCAGGGATTTCTAAAAAAGGCATCTGACCCACTAATGGTCGACCTTCTAAAAGAAACTTATCTTAACTTACCAACATATCATCATTTGAACGTGCACAATGCCCTAATCCCAAGGAATTCCATGATAGATCAGGATTAACCAATGGGGTCCATCTATTCTCATAGGTGCATCAAAAGGGATTTAAAAACGTCCAAACAAACCACATTGTGATACCAGGCAAGAATTAACATGAAAATAGACTCGGAAGAATCAAAGAAATTCAAGTAAAATAAACCATTTTTAATGGTCCTTGATTGTGATCCTTCTACATAGAATGAAACATTTACATTGAACTGATGTGAAGCTCCCTACCAAAGAGTGTCCTATATGTCATGAATAAGGACTAGTTGTAATCAAACACTATTTTTTAGAACCCAAAAAAACGCATGAGGGTTTTTCTATGAAACATGATCACAACATCACATCCCTTTACATGAAAGCCGAAATTAAACTGATCAACATGTCAAAACACTTATGTCATAGAAGTTCATCCAGAGTAGTGGGCAGAGCATGGTTCTAAAATTCTCAGGTCACTCTACTGTAAGGGTTGGTGTCCTGAGAACCAACTGTTTTGTACTTTTATTGCATGAATGAACTCTTATTATATATTGTTCATTATTCTACATGACTATAATATAATAATGTCCTATAATATTTGTTGCATTAATAAGGTCATGTAAGATCCCCTCTATGATGAAAACCATGAAATGCTATAACAATATTCTTAAATAAAGGACTACATTTGGATGAAATACTATGATATGACACAGAATATACAGACTGTCATGTACAAGTACTCATAAGAAGACGAGACTCCCACTCATGGAGTTTTCACTTGGTAATCTTTAAGATGGGAGATTATGAGAATAGACCCGCCAGTAGTAATTCTGCATGTCTTGGTGTCATCAGATATTGCTATCTATGAGTATTTCTAATAGTCCTTATACTAGAATATTATCATTAACTCATGTAATGACTCACACACTTATATTTGATGACGAAAACCGTCACTTATGTAGTTGGCAGGAAGTATGGTGCGTTGGGTGTGTCACGAATGACATGTTGTTAATGGATAAGTAGATGAAGGATTTTTCCCTTCCATTTATGAATGTTGATATCTCGTCCCTTTGATTGATATAGAACTATCAAATGAAATTCCATGGCCATGGTGAAACAACGAGTTTATTTCAGGTAGTCAAAGAATGACGGATCAAGCATATAGGGTTATGACACTTCCATGAAACCTGCTTGATGAGATATTGAGACAAAGGGATTAAATTACACATTAAGCATTCGTATGAGGTGACACGTCAATGGGTCATCAACTTCATTCTCTTGTTTTCCTTGACCTGTTTCTAGAGAGTAATCTTGGACTTTAGGAAAGCCTGCCTAATGCCAATGAGAAAGAGGCCTAGAGGGTCACACACTAAGTGTATCAAAGTATATCAAGTAGAATAATGATTTTTCACATATGTTGTTTAATAATTATTCAAGGAATCCTAAATCCTTTTAATGTTGGAGGAAGAATAAAATGAAAATAATTACATGTTTTGTATTAATGTTTACATGCCGTGTAGTATTTGTTTTGATAACAAGTACACGCCGTGTATTAATGATTACACGCCGTGTAGTTTTTCCAGTCGGTATTTTGAGGAAATAATATCATTTTATTAAATGACATTTATTATTATCAGCATGTGCACATGTCAAGGAATTAATGACTCAACAAGGGGTTTTAAAAGAGTTAATTAAATAAATAAAATTCATAATGTGTTTATTTAGTGTCATAACTTTAAAACCTCAAACCCGATTATAAATATACTCACAACCCCAACTCCTTTCCAAATAAGAATCGTTGTGCACAACAATTCTGAAGAATTCTCTCAAGACCAAAAGAATTCCTTCCTCCAAGAACACTCTCAAGACCGAGAGAGATCCTATTCTTCGGATCTAGACGATCTACGGCGGGAAACAGAAGCAAAGGTTTCTCTATTCTAGCACCAGGAGACACCATTGGTGATGTCCAGAGATACATGGTGCACGTGTGGATCATCACTAGAGGAAGTCTACCCTTGGCTTCTGCGACGCAATGACAAATCACATCAGAACGTGATCAAGAATATCAACTAAGAAAGAACACCCAAAAGGTACTTCTTGTCAAATAATTAAATTAATTATAATCAACCTGTGATGATCCACTTCTGTGTTTCCAGAACCTTTATTCTTCTTTGTCTATTTATGTGAATCAATCTGTGGAGACTGGCCTTTATCATCGTATTGATCCCACAATGATCATTTATAATGACAAAAATCCAAGTGGGCATATCCATCCACAAGCTTTCACTATTCCGGGAACCTTCAATTGGTATCAGAGGGAGGTTACAATGTTGATTTTAGTTATTTAATTTTCGTCGATAATTTACTAATTTATATTTGATTCAATTCATGATAAATCGTTCAACTAAAATGAATGAATGAGATCTGTTCTTCCTTATTCATTTCTCGATTCACATCACAGAAATGAAATTTGAATTTTAATTTTGATTAAAATAAAAAAATGAGGAACTCATCCAGAGGAGCCGCTCTTTCTATCTGTACAACACTAGAATACATGGCGTGTAATGAAAACTACACGCCATATACTTTGGTTCAACGAACCGGTTCTGGTCTTCCAAACCACACCATGTGAATTGAGTATACCTGAGTTTTATTACACCATGTTGACCAGAAATGACCGGAACATGGAACCAGAATACACAACATGTATGTTGAATCAACACGTCGTGTAGTCTGATCTGGAAAAAGTGAAACCGTGTACAAGGAGAAGTCGTGTTCCACGTACATGGGATTTCTTGTCCAGAAACCACGTAACAAGGAAGTACACGCCATGGTAGATTAATCTACATGCTGTGTACTCCCAAATTTCAAAATTAGAGAAAACATGCCAAAGCCCCCGGCGTGTACTTTCGATAAAGGGTGAAATGAAATACACGTTGTGTGAATAGAAACTACCCGCCAAGTAGTTTCTAGAAATCTAATTTCAACAGGTTTCTCTAAAAGTAAAAAGACCTGTACAAGGGATATGAATGAGAGTAATCTCAAGGAAATTCAGATAGGAATTTAAGATAAATAATTGATTAATTATATGATCATAATTAATTAATTTCAAGTGCGACTTGTCTTAAATAATATAAAGATTAAAATAATTTTAATTCTAAATATGCATAAAAGTCGTTGTATTCTATGGATGATCATAAGATAGACCAAAGACCCTTTTTAAGTGTGTTTAATTTCATTTAAATTTGTTTAATTTAATTTCATTGGCCTACGAGCCTTCTTCCAATAAAATGTAGGGATTGTGTGCCCATGGTTTCTTTAATGTAAACCCACGTAATGGAGGATCTCCCAAGCTAGAGGAGATGGTTCAAAATCCAGAGCTAAGGCAAAACCAACACAATAAGATACAAAGGTGGATAGGTGAATGTTGAAAAACATAAACTATTAGGTTCAAGGTGTTTTCCCCTAGGTCAGGGTTAGGTTATCAAAACCGCTAGATAAACTAACCAATAGAAGCTCATGATCATGACATATTATTTTATTTCTGTCTGATTGCATGGCTTATTTATTATGTATGTTTTTTCGCAATCAAATAATTAATAAACAAGAATGAAAATATGGAATAATATAAAACTGGACTATGTGTAAACATTATCATAACATGGTTAATCACTTAAGAAATAATCACTTAATATTAAAATGCATGTGATAATGCAAAACTATGCCTAAAGGATTAAAATCTCTGAATAACATATTAATTCAGACCAAACCTTCGGTTAATTGAATAATGGAAAGACTCAATAACAATATTTGTTTGAACAACCCTTGTTGGGACACTTAATTCTATAAAGTAATCCCTTATGAAAGGTTTTGGGCTGACTTAACCATATTACATCAATAGGTGTAGCCCTTTCTAGACTTGGTGTAGTGTTGGAGGCAAGTGTTGAGGAAATCAAAGTCAGGATTTCAGGTTTGGGGAGTCCACTCAATAGATCAACGAACTGTAAGCTAACATTTGGCAAATACCTGCCTACCTAAATACCTTTAACTAGATTGACCAACCCTTTTTGGGGTTATGCGAAGGGGAATATGGATCCTTTACACTAGAATGTCAAAGCAACCAGACATTTCAAGTTCAATGGTGAGGGCCATTGGGGCTTGATAAAATAGTGGGAGATTTAATAAAAATGTATTATTTCTCATAAAATGTAATATAGAAAGTACTGATAAATCTTCTCTTTTAATTTGTAGAATCAAAATGACAAACTAGTCAACCACATTTTCTCTGGGATCAATTCTGGACAAAGACAATATCCTCACTGGCAGTAACTTTCAGGAATGTTTTAGGCGCCTTCGGGTTATCCTACGCCAGGTACGAAATTTTAAATGATGGATTCCTCACTTCCTGATTCCCTTTCCCAAGGGGAGAGTGATGAAGATTTCCTGTTCTATGATCAACATTTGAACGATGCACTCAATGTTCAATGTTTGACTCTATCATCAATGTATAGTTATCTCATGAAGTCTCATGAATACATGGATGCCTCTAGCATGCTCGAGAACCTCTGTGGTCTATACCTGGAGAGAGAATGACATGAAAGGTTTGAGATATCTAAGGCTCTATTCCATATCATGCTTGGAGAGGGTTCCCCAGCTGGGCCCCATGTAGTCAAGATCATTGGCTACATTGAGCGCTTGGAGGCTCTAGGGTTTAAACTCCACGAAGAACTGGGTACCGATCTCATTATTGCATCACTCTACCAGATCTTCTCAAACATTGTTGTGAAATTCAACATGAACAACATTAATAAGTCTTTGTCTGATCTTCTTATCCTCATTCGCCAAGCGGACAATGACATGAAGCATAAAAAGCCTTCTGTACTGATGGTGAATAAAAGAAAAGGGAAGGAGAAGAGCATTAATCCCAAAGATTCTTCAGGGCCTTCCATGAAAAGGAATACCAAAGGGGAGGCAAGAGAACAAGAGGCTGTTTGTTTCGCATGTGGAAAGAAGGGCCACTGGAAGAAAAACTCCACCCAGCCAGGGAAGCAAGGGGAAGCTTCAGGTGTGGTTTTTATCGAATGTAATTTATATGTTTCTATTAATTAGGTATTAGATACTACTTTTGGTGCTCACAAATATATCCCAATATAGGAACCAATTATATTTAGAAAGATTGACTGAGGTGAGGTGGATATTCGAGCAACCAATGGAGCAAGACTCACTATTGTAGCTGTCGGAGACTACCACCTCA
This sequence comes from Viscum album, assembly GCA_963277665.1. Taxonomy (NCBI): domain Eukaryota; kingdom Viridiplantae; phylum Streptophyta; class Magnoliopsida; order Santalales; family Viscaceae; genus Viscum; species Viscum album. Next base: position 910,655,606 of record OY728164.1, on the reverse strand, counting down.
CATTGCCTACTGGGATGGTCTTGGTTTTGAAAGGATGTTATTATGTACCCTCTGTAACCAAAAACATTATTTTAGTATCCATATTAGATACTAATGGATTCATATTCATGTTTGGAAGTGGATGTTTCTACTTATATAAAGATAGAATTTGTTTTGGTAGGGCACATTTATGTAACGGCCTTTATGTGTTAGAGAAAAAAAAACCAAGTAATGGAAATCGATGACAAAGTTAATTCACAAGACTCGTACCACACCCAATTTTGGCATCACCGGCCTGGTCATGTCAATGGGATACATTTGACAAAATTACATCAAGATGGGTATTTATATTCTTTCGAACTAAAAACACTTGGTAATGTCATGCATGTCTACAAGGCAAAATGAACAAAGCCCCATTTAGTGGGAAAGGTGAAAGGGCTAAAGAGATTATAGAATTAGGTCACACAGATGTGTGTGGACGATTCCTTGTTGATGAAAGGGGTGGGTTCTCATACTTCATAACTTTTACTGATGATTTTAGTAGATATGTATATATTTACTTAATGAGCTATAAGTCAGATTTTTTTGATCGGTTCAAAGAATACGAGAATGATGTTGAGAACCAGCTTGGTAAGAAGATTAAGAAACTTCACTCAGACAGAGGAGGATAATGTCTTAATTAGGACTTCATTGATTTCTTATGGGAGATTAGGATTCTATCTCAACTCACTCCTCCTTACAAACCTTAGTAGAACGGTGTAAGTGAAAGGAGGAACCACACCTTATTGAACATGGTGAGATCAATGATGAGTCATGTGAGTCTTTTATTATCCTTTTGTGGATATGTATTACAAACAGAAGCGCACATACTAAACCAAGTATCAACTAAATTGATAAATGGTATTCCATACGAATTATGGAGTGGATGAAAATCCATGTTATCAAATTTACATATGTGGGGTTGCGAAGCATTTGTTAACGCCTCTTTAGGTAACAAGGTTTCACCTCGAGGCACAAAGTGTATCTTTATAGGATATACCAAATAAATAAGGGGATATTAACTATAGAACCCCTTAGATAAAAAGTTAACAATGGAAAGACATTCCATATTTCTTGAGAGGTAGAACATATCAAAAAGAGATAGTGGGAGCGAGATATACTTCAATGAAGTTTAGGATCAAGATACACAAGAGTTTGTACAAGAACAAATTCCACAAAGCCCCATGGAAGAAAACTCTATTCCATAGACACAAGAACTACGTAGGAGCATGAGAGATGTGAGAGAAGTATAAAAATATGGTTTTCATGTCATCATGGATGGTGACTCATTATTGGTTGACAATGATGATCCTCTTACCTACAAGGAAGCAATTGAAGGCACAAACGCTGCCAAGTGTCAAGAAGCCATGAATTCTGAAATGGATTCCATGTACCAAAACCAAGTATAGATTTTGGTAGATACTCTAGTTGATGTAAAACCTATTGGTAATAAATGGGTATTCAAGAAGAAACTGGACATGGAGGGGAAAGTCTCCACATATAAGGCATTACTAGTTGCAAAAGGTTTTGGACAGTGTCAAAGAATTGACTATGATGAAAACATTTCACCGGTTGTGATGCTGAAATCCATCAAAATTCTATTGGCCATTGTCTCTTACCATGACTATGAAATTTGGAAAATGGAAGTCATAACAAAATTCCTTAACGGGAACCTCGAGGAAGATGTCTACATGACACAACCTGAAGGGTTTGTGACTCCAAAGGATTCCAACAAGGTATGCAAGTTGCAGAAATCCATTTATGGATTAAATCAAGCATCAAGGTTATAGAAAATTTGTTTTGATGAAGCTGTAATGGAATTTGGATTTGTCAAGAATAAATGTGAGCCTTGTGTCTACAAATGGTTTAGTGGAAGTGTAGTTGTTTTCCTAATAGTGTATGTTGATGACATATTACTAATTGGAAATCAAGTACCTATCTTACAGTCAGTTATAGAATGGTTGGATAAATGCTTCTCTATGAAATACTTGGGTGAGGAAGCATATATTCTTGGGATAAATATCCATCGTGATAGATACAAAAGAATGTTGGGCCTGAGTCAATGTACATACATTGATAAGATAATGAAGATATTCAGTAGGGAACAATCCAAGAGGGGATTGTTTCCAGTGCACATGGCATTCATATTTCCATTAAAATGTGTCCTCATACACATGAGGAAAGAAAGAAAATGGCAAGGATCCGTTACGCATCCGCGATTGGGTTAGTCATGTATGTTATGCTATATACAAGGCTAGATGTTTCTTACGTATTAAGTGTGGTAGGTAGATATCAAGATGATCCAGGAGACCGCCATTAGATGGAAGTCAAGACTATAGTTTAGTATCAGAGGAATACTAAGGATATGTTCCTTGTTTATGGAAGAGATGAGAAACTAGTCTTTAGAGGACATGTAGATGCCAGTTTCAATACTGATCAAGATGAAATGAAGTCAGAGACTGGATAAATCTTTAGTTTGAATGGAGCTGTAGTGAGATGGAAGATCTCAAAGCAAAGTGTGGTGGTAGATTCTACAGTAGAGTCCGAGTATATTGCAGCTTCTGAGGCAACTAAAGAAGAAGTATGGATGTAATGCTTCATCTAAGAGTTGGATGTAGTACCTAGCAGTAAAGATCATATCTCACTCTATTGTGATAATACTGCTGCGGTGCCACTTGCAAAAGACCCAAGGTAACATTAGCGGACAAAGAATATACTTCAGAAGTATCATCTCTTGAGGGATTTATCTTAGAGTGGTAGAGTTACAGTGACAAGTATTTCCATGGAAGACAACGTGGCAGACCTCTTGACTAAAGCCTTGACTCAGCAGAAACATGATCATCATGTGAGGTCTAGTGGACTAAAAGTCGTAGGCAGTTGGCTCTAGTCCAAGTGGGAGTTTGTAAGGGTTGGTTTCCAAAGAAAAACTATTTTGTACTTTTGTTACATGATTGAACTTTTATAATATATTGTTCATTATTCTACAAGACTATAATATAATAATGTCTGGGAATATTTGTTGCATTAATAAGGTCATGGAAGATCCCCGATATGATGAGAACCTTGAAATTCTATAACAATATTATTAAATAATGGTCTACAGTTGAATTAAATACTATTATAGGACACATAGTATACAGACCGTCATGTGCGAGTACTCGTAAGAAGATGAGACTCTCTCTCATGGAGTTTGCACTTGGTAATCTCTAAGATAGGAGATTATGAGAACATACCTGCTAGTAGTAATTCCACATGTCTTGGGGTCATCAGATATTGCTATATGTGAGCATGTTTAATGATCCTTATATTGGAAGATTATCATTAACTCATGTCATGACTTGCGCACATAGATTTGCTGACGAAAACGGTCACGTAGACAGTTAGCGGGAAGTAGGGTACGTTGGGTGCGTCACGAATGACATGTTTTTAATGGATAAGTCAAGGAATTATTTGTCCCATCCATTTAGGGAAGTTGATATCTAGACCATTTGATTGAAATAGAACTGTTTCAGGAAATTCCATGGCCATGGTGAAACGACGAGTTTATTTCAGGTTGTCAAAGAATGACTGATCAAGCATATAGGTTTATTACACTTCTATGAAACCTTCTTGATGATATATTGAAACAAAAGGATTAAATTACACGGTAAGAGTTCGTATGGGGTGACACGTCAATGCAGCATCAACTTCATTCTCTTGGGTTCCTTGACCGGTTGCAAGACAGTAATCTTGGACTTTAGCCAAGACCACCTAATGCCAATGAGAAAGAGGCCTAGAAGGTAACACACTAAGTGTATCCAAGTATCTAAAGTATAATAAATATTATATCCATACGTGGTTTAATAACTATTAAAGGAATCATAAATCGTTTTAATATTGGAGGAAAAATAAAATGAAAACAATTACACGCTGTGTATTAATGTTTACATGCCATGTAGTTTTTATTTTGAAAACAAGTATACGGTGTGTATTAATGATTACACACCATGTATTTTTCAATGGAAAACAAGTAAAAAATGTGTATTTATGATTACATTCTGCGTAGTTTTTCCAGTCGGGATTTTGAGGAAATAATATCATTTTATTAAATGATATTTATTTTAATCGGTGTGGGCGCATGTCAAAGATTTAATGACTCGACATGGTGTTTTAAAAGAGTTAATGTAATAAATAAAATGCATAACACATTTATTTATTATCATAACTTTACAACCTCAAAACTGATTATAAATATCTTCACAACCCTAACTCCTTTCCTAATAAGAATTGTTGTTCACAGTAATTATAGAGAATTCTCTCAAGAATGAAAGAAATCCTTCCTCCATGAACACTCTCAAGATCGAGAGAGATCCTCTTCATCAAATCATGATGATCTAAGGTAGTTAATGCAAGCAAAGGTTTCTCCATTCTAGCACCCGGAGACACCTTTGGTGACGTCCAAAGGTATGTGGTGGACATGTAGATGACCACTAGAGTAAGTCTACCCTTGGTTTCTATGACGCAACGATGAATCACATAGAAACATTATCAAGAATATCAACGAATAAGGAACACAACAAAGGTACTTATATTAAGTTAATTAAATTAATTATAATCAACCTATATTGATTCACTTTTGTGGTTACAGGACCTTTCTTATTCTTTGTCGATTTCTGTGAATCGATCTGTGGAGGTGGGCATTTGGTGTCGTGTTGATCCTGGATTGATCATTACTAATGACAAAAAGCCAAGTGGGAACATCAACCCAGAAGCTTCCGTCACACCCAGAACCTTCATCTACCTCAACGATAACCTATGAAAATACAACACATCTCAAATATCAATTATTTAACCAAAAAAGGTCCCATTTTAACATTTAACACTCGATGAGTACCTCATATGTCAACATATACTACCCTGAGTATACAAGAGAAAACGTCACATTTTAGATAATATTCATAGGTTGTCCACCCTATGAATTCTAGTAGTAGATAGATATCATAGGAACTGGATAAAATGATAATCATATACCCATCCATTTACATATATGAAGATGTACTAAGTCACCCATCACTCAAGGAAAGAGAGGTTTATATGACCTCTTATGCAGATGACCATACCTGAGGCATGTATAAACTAAAGAACTGAGCATTCCCCAATTATCGTTCCCATGTTAAGGGTCAAGATACCATGATAACTCATATGAACAAGGGAGTCCTCTTTAAAACCCAAACATTATGCCAGGGACAATGAAACCTAGGAGACACTAACATCTAGAAGCACATAGCGGAAAACAAGACACCAAGTTCTATGGGTGTAACCTACAATGGGATATCCCCTTACAAAGCATAATATTCAACCCCCATCACTAGGTCAGGCGGAAAAATATTTAATTGGCACAAAATCCATTGTAATTTAAAATAATGTTATGTAAAACCTCATGTACCATTCTAAAGAACAAGGAACTCCTCATCTACTTTAGTTGACAGATCAATGTATAACAATAAAGTCTCACAAACATCCTTTAAAACATTTATCGACTTTGAAATTCTTAAAAAAAAATTTAAAAATAGAATGTATTTTCCTTTTAACAAACAAGGAGACCTACGAGGGTCCTGTTAAACCAACATGGGTCCTTAAAAGGCATCGTAATAACGGTTTTTTAACCATGAGAAGCATCAAAGCATTAGTAGAAAAATCCTATAAGGGATCCTCCAATGATAAACAATAGAATAATCTGAATAATGGATCCTCTAAATTATACACACATGAGAGATCGTACTAGGCACTCCCTAGATCAACATGTAAGAGAAGGAATCGCTTAGGGGATCGTTGGTTGCTATATTAGAGACAAAGGAATCTTAATCGAAGTCCTATAGGTCGAAACATAAGTAGAGGGGTCCTATAATGGATCCATGAAAACAACTATCCTCATGACCTCATAGGACAGAAGGTCACATCTCACATGGGAATGTCCTCAAATCATAGGTCATCAGAGATAGATCGTATCTCTTCTCAGATCATAGGACTCAACTAGGCTTTCTGAAACACCCAACTGATCATTTACACTCTTGTATCACTCATAGTAGACGAATAAGTTGATAAATAGAGGTAGAACCTCTGCATTTAGATATAAAATCCTCAAAACATCCATTATGAATCCTTAGAATTTTCCAAAGGTTTCACTTTCATGATATATGTAGAAAAATACTCATAAAGAAATACTCACAGGTCCAAAATTGAATAAAGGGGATAAAACAGGAAAAGTCTCTCAAAGGGTACCAAAATAAAAGTACAATCCATGTAGAAACCATATACGATGTGTACCCTTAATCTCTCACATGGTTGTGTACTCCCGAAAGTCTTGGCATATAAACACCTTAGGTAAAAAACGTGAATGAATGGTGCATTGTGTATACCCAAGTCACCCCTATTGGCCATGTACATTTACATGACCAGATTCCCATGGCGTCTTCATGTGTAAAACTACATGATGTGCATAAAAATTACACTGCCATTTACTTTTACAAGACCATTATTTCGTTCTATTTATCACATGGAAGGATGCACGGTCATCTGCCATATTGTTTGTACTCAGATCAGACAATGTGTACAAAAAAATATTTTCATCCCAAATATAATAACACCTGGTATGTGTTCATAGGGTCACATGCTTTGTGGTTTGGGATTCCAGGTAATAAACCTCTAAAACTTCCCCAGAAATCCATTTATTGAAAATTAGTCCAAATTTATGCCAAATTACAGTATTTGGGCTCCCATAATCCTCACAAATCAATGTTTGGAATCCACATATAGCACATTAGAACACAATTTAATTAAAATAGCCATATTATCAACCAAATTAAGATACAAGAGGGCACATATAACTCATGGATCAAATATTAGAGTTCATCCAATTTGAACTATCACATGTAACAATACACATATCACAATAATAGGCATTTTTATCATTTTATCTATCACAACATCACATATATCTTGAATACCATCTATCACAATAGTTTTCAATTCACTAATGATCTTTAAATGGCCTGACAAGAATGCATGGCATGTGATTTCTAGCAATTGCATATATAATGTACGATATAGAATACCCTCATCTAATCAGGTTTCAAAAAAATCATAGAACCATAGTGATATAAATAATAATAGTATAGTACAAGTGTTTCAACATATTGTGAAATTGCATCACCTGTAAAAACTCAATATCCAAAAATTAGAACTCAATTCGAGGCAATATGGCTTTTCCCTATACACATTGTAGCTACTCCTGAGAACCGTTTATTACAAAACTCAACATCATCCTATCCCAATCAAATGCCTCCAAAAAATAAGAAAAACCAGAAAAGACTCTTGGATACAAATTTGTTATATCTTGGTTCCAGATTCCACCAAATAGTTCTCCTTCCCCGGTTGGCCTCATTACCTCAAGGGAATTTCCCCAAACCCCCGAGCTACCAACCTGCAGTTGGGCCCGAGGTGTGATAGTGTGGAACCTATTCCCTCATTTGTATAGTATAACACAATGGAACTATAGATAAAATAATAGTTGAATTAGTAATACCATAAAATATAAGTAGACATAGAAATCTAGAAAATATAAATAACCAGATGTCATAGAATACAATGAATGACGCTACATGTCACATGTTTTATGAAAACCACAAAAATAGGTGAATCTATAGTAATACATAATACATGTACCAAAATTAAAAAACATACAAAAGAAACTAAAAATAATCCAATACTTAGCATGGACCCATGGTCTCATAGTCATATGAATCAAATCAAGTATGTGTAAAAGGGTTTTTACCCTTATCGTCACTTAAAACAATATAATCTATTTGGGGACAATAACATGACCCAAAGAGTGTGTGAGAATAAATACCAATAGGAAACTGCCAATGATCTAGGAAAATCTATCAGTGAATATATGTACAAAAGGTAGTGGAAAATTGTGAAAGCAGCAATCTATGAAGTAAAAAAAAGTAAATAGTCCTACAAGCACCTATTTTCAATATAATAATTTCATTATATTAGAAATTCAATTACATTGAATTATATAAGTCTCAGGATCCGGCCTAAACCCAGCAGCCCCCATGTAAAGTAATCACATTATATACCTCTGAAGTATATCTAAACAAGTATATCTGAAGACTAAATCCAAGACTGTGCTTTGGCTTGAAAAAACATGTCATAAGTCATTCCAGTTAAACATTCAATTTATATCCAATGTTTATCCTTGAAATTCCTATATTGGAATGAATGTATCACTATATGTGAAATTCTATCTTCAATCAACATGCCCATCCTGACAAACCTATCTAGAAACCCAGTATCACTCTAGGTGAAAACCTACCAACATTTGACAACCCTATTCCGATGAACCTATTCAAGATCCTGGTGTCACTCTAGGTGTGTTACAAATCCATGTAAACTATGAACGTTACTGGAAGACCTATAAGTAATTACTAAGTACCACTCATGACATGTAAACAAGCCAAAAGAGTCTATCCATGGCATCCCTAAATGATCCATGTTTCATTCAAAATAATAAGTAAATCCTCCATTAACCCAACTACTACATCTTTGGCTCACTCATGGCTTGAACATAACAACCAGACCAACCTCATAAGGCTTGGCCTTTCAATTACTCAGATGGGTAAAACACACTATAGGAAACACGTGTAATTTAAACTATTATTGAGATTTACCAATAATAAACACACGTGGGAAATTAATATTATAATTACAATATGTAATTTACAATATTCTATGGTTTAAACAATAGTAACTCATGTGGGAACAATTTTTATAACAAGATTCACATGTAAATTATAATGTTACATGGTTTAACAATAATAAACTCACATGAGAATAATTTTCATAACTAGCATATCAGGTAATTTATGTTATCCAAAGGCTTAAGAAATAAATTATCTCATTCTAGAATTTCATTTATTTAACCAATTCCATTTCAAATAAAACTTGAATTGGATACAAGAGATCCCTCCCGGGAATACCATCCCAAAATTCCATTAAAGTTCATCCAAGGTAAATGTACCCATGGGTGGCCCTTAATCATGGTTAACAACCCTGAACAAGATTCAATGTGATTAATCAATTAACTAGACAACAACAAGAAATAGAATTGGACAAATTCATTCAAGGTGACACCCCAAAAATGAGATCCCAACACTTCAGAACATATAATCAACTTGACAATTAGTGAAATGCATGAGACCACCTACATCGTAGAAATACAACTCTCTTCATCCTGTGCCAACCTATAATTTGACATATAATGGGGTTGAGCTGCAAAAAGATAATAAATGTTCAACCTTTGATAACTAGGTCAGGGGAATAAATCATAAATAATAACTCGAGAGAAATTGAGAGATTACTGATTGTCTTCCAATGAATCAAACATCTTTTAGATCTGAGTTCAGATGATAAATCAGGAGAAATAATGACCCTCCAGCACTGATGTTTGTAATCTTGGAGATAACCCGCTATTCTCCTGACAAAACATGAAATACATCACATTTTATCCAAAAAATATTACACAGTGTGTTCTTGAGAATACACACCATGTATATTCATGTTTTCCATCATTTTTCTGACATTCCATACATGTCATAAAAATTCGTATTGACATCAAAACATGTCATTTAATGCTGAATAACATTGTTCCATAGTAATGAATTTATTCCTTGACAGCTTTTTATCTAGTTTTCATAATTACAAACTAAAAACCAAATTATTTGTTCCACAAATCAATAACCGTGTTCTTATAATGTATAATTTTATGAGGTGGTTGATGAGACATTAGGAATGAAACTGATCCTAAGGGAATTTTAGTTATCTTGTTGGTAATACTAGGACTAGTATACTCGGTGGATCAAAATTTAAAATTATCAGTTCCCCTAGAAGCATTTACCCAATATCACAAACTAGAAAATGATGATGATGGTCATATACCACTAGACCATGGGATTTGATTCCCTTCTAGTGGATCATATACAAGGATTATTGTTGGTTTTGTATGTGATTATCATCATGGAATGAGGATCCTAAGTCCTCAATAACCCCAGTGACTTAGGGATTTCTTATAGAGATCATGTTTTTTCATTATTATCATTTACTATGTTCTGGAAATAACTTTACTTTTTCATTTCAATAAAAATTTCATTAAAATTATTTCTTTCTTTTTCATGAAAATAAGCTTGTTGATTTCTACTATAATTTTAAAATATAGAATATATTTTGGTGGTATTCTACTATTAATTAATTTTCACACCCTGCATTCACCATCATGTGTATGTGGACAATGTTATGTTTGAAACAGGTATAAAAAAATTGTTTTGTGTTGGGGATGGTATGTCTGTTTGCTAGTGGTTTCTCTCTTGGAAATTGTTGGTGTAGCTGGCATGATAGTGATGAATCTATTGTTTTATAAAGGATGTTTTTTATAGTTTGATCCATCTCCATTTTGGTATATTATATTTTGGTCAAAAATGTAAAATTTTGATATCTTATTAATGTTTTATCATGTGTTGTTTTAGCTATGGTCATTATTTATAATGTTGTGTATTAGTGAAGTGGATAATTTATGATTTTTAATCATGGGAGAGAACATTCCAAAATGAGATGTTGATTTCCCTGGAATAGGTTTCTCGCCTATAGGGTTTGGGAATTTCCTTCGGTCCTTGCCATTGGTATGGTTGTATCTTGGGTTGAATGGAATCATGAAAACGTTTGGGACACAACGTATATTTTTCAAGTTGGATGAAATCATTCCATTTGGTTTTTTGTTGATTCCTTAGTTCTAGTCATTATCTTCTGGGGACTGGGAACACCCTTTGAGTATGTGGTAGGTCAAGTTTGCTTCCAATTAGTGTGGGTGACCCTTGTTGGTTTGTTGCAACAAAAAATAGGCTCATCAACTGAAGCACACAGAAATAATCAAATAGAGCTCAAATAAAATCCAAAATCATCCAAACATGTTTCCAAAACACATTAAAAAACATCACTACATTGAAACACACAATATGTCATTATATAACAAATATTTCACTTTTTTCTCAAAATAAAAAATATTGAAATAAAACCATTTGAGTCTGAAAAATCCATTAGTTTCTCATGGAAATCATTCCATTGCTTCAAAGAACTAATATAATTTTTCCAATTTTCTAACCATTTTCATTTCAAACCCCTTAAAACCCAAAAGTTATTCAAAAAAATTTTCTACAGAATATCACCAAATGGTTATTAAAAATATATTTTCCAAAATAATAATTTGATAAAACTCAATTCAAAGAAATTGACAACATTTCTCAAACAACTAACTAATCCCATGTTTTATGCCACAATTTTCTTTTTGTAATGAATTTAATATCTTCAAAAAAGAGATTAAAAATAAAAAAAAAACACGATCTTCAAAAAAGAATCATCAGAAACTATATAAACTATCCTCAAATATATGAATTCACCTAGATTTAATAGGTAAAAAATCTACTCTAGAATATGAATAGGGATATTTGTAGTTTGGTTGAATGGGATGGTAAAGCACACAAAAACTCTTCAACAGTTCATTGTCTAAATGCCAGATCAGTAATGCAGCTTAGTCATAGTTTATAATACCATTAAAATAGAGTGATACTCGAGTCATATATCCATTCAAATTGAAAAATGTATAAGAGAATATCAAAATCACAGATAGTCCCATAGGGAATATAAATCTCATTTATCATTCGGAAACCAATAAATCAAAAGGATTCATGTCCCCACATTCCCTAGTTACAAATTCCCCATTGTGAAGGGGTGGTTTTTAGGAACCAAAAAACATATTTCATTTTGGTAAAGTCTTAAACTTCATTATATTATGAATCGTGAAAAATAAAATAAAAATGTTCTATTAAATTTTCAATCTGTTATGTAAATAACACCTTTTATTCTATTTTTAACCAACTATCTTAGAGAACCAAATAAAATGATATCTAAGTTGATTAATTGTTTCCTAGGATGTTTTCCTCATTCCCAAGTGAATGAGATAAGAATACGGGTATCCAAAACCAACCATTGGAATGATTTGTCCCATAATAAAAGAAAAGAATAACCAGATTACACTACATAAACATTATCTATTAACAAAATATAATACCATATCCTTAGGTATAAGGATATGATACAAAAACTAAATGTAGGACAGAAAAATTATTCTCTCTTTGAAGAAGTTAAACACCCACCATGTCCCAAGTCTCTTGCCCTATGTATTACATGTATGAACCCATAAAGGAAGATGATGGGAGAACACACACCTGCTATATGATCATAATGGATTAAAATAATTAATGGTGAATGTAGGGTGTAAGATAAAGATCCTATATGTATTTTACTAAAGTGTATATGTTGTCTCTCCATAATGTAATATATATATATACTAAAAGAGGATCACAAATTAGTTTATTTTATGATTTTAAAATTCGTGGTAGGAAAGTTAATCTATCTGAATCCTTAAACAATATATATAGGAGTAAAAAAGATGTATAAACTTTTCAAAATAATTTATTAAACCATCATTATAGAATATTTGATTTCATATTTTGAAAATAAACCATATTCTATAAATAATTTTAAAAAAATATCCCAATATAATGTTAGATTAATAAATAAAGGTATGAACATTCTATTTGTACCAAAAATTTATAAAAGATTCAATAAAATATATTCTTGTTGTATCATATCAATAAAAAAATCAATAATCTGTAGTAATCAACCAAACAAGTAAACTTCAGTGACATTTAGTGACAAAGAATGCTATCTTGTATCAAGTAGCATGTATATGAATATAATACAAACTACCATGATAAAATATTGATTCCACATTAGACATGTTAATTAATAAATCATCATGAGTAATCATTGATCTTGCATCTATTCTTATGGGTCTCAAAAAACTAGTTCTATACAAACCCACATTTCTAGTTTCACATCATTATCTTGATCATATCATGGTCTCTACAATCCATTATATGTGGTGTGAGAAAATATTAAAATAATAAATTTAGGTCTTGTCATCTATTTACTTCGGATCCTAAGACTAGTAAAAATAGGTGAGTGAGATAATAATGTCACATGGATTCTAAAATAAATCCATATTAGTATAATTATGGATCAATACCACAATAATTTGGTCAATATTGGTTTACAAATAACTCTCTCCCCTAAGATCTCTTATTTGAATAATCCATTTTTTTACATCCATATTTTTAAATTACAAGAATCAAGTATGTAATAACAATAGACTATCCCAAGATAGGATCATAAAAAATTGAAAATTGATCCCTCAAGTATCATGAATTTTAATTCATATCCATTTATTTAAATTGACTTTAACAAGGGTAATAATCCCCTATTAATTTCTCAATTCGACCCCAAAATTCCAAATGGGCCTTTAAAAAATTATGTATTTTCAAAACAACCTTAAATAATTTAGAGGTTATTTCAAAATTTATGAGGCTCAAATTCATTAGAGAGAATCGGGTTTTACTCTTTTCCATGTGAAAAAATAACTCACATCAAATCGTCAATGTTTTCAAATTTTAAATACAAGGAGAAAATAATTTAGAAATGGATATTGGTAATTTAAAAAATTCATGAATTTGAAATAATGTGTAAAAATAAAATGGAGTATTCATTTCACTAAAATCTAGAAATTTAAATTAATAAATAAAAATTGGGAATATTACCTCTTATTTATCAATTTATCAGTATAAATATCTATTAAATTGAATCAAAATAAATAAAGAATTTAAAATTTTAAAAATAGCGATATTGATCAAGGTTAAAATCAATTCATCAATGTATTGTATAAATCATAGAGAAGAGGTTCCATGGATATTTCCTGATGAAATTTAAGATCAAAATACATAGAACATATATTTATAATATGGAATATATGAATATAAATTCATTGGATACAATGAATTACATGATGATGTAAAAGAATAAAAACACCTATATAAAATATTTGGAATCCAACCAAAATGAATATAATATGTATTTCCTCTCGTATAAATAAGTAAATAAAGGAAGATAGATCTCTATAGAAGAAATCCAAGATCCAAAATTCCCCAAAAACTATTAATTATCCAATGGACCAAAATTCCAACATATCCCATAGGATTTAAAAATCAGGATAAGTGGTGAGATCATAGGCCTAGAGAAGGATAACATACATGAAGTGGATCTATACATATATTTGAACTTCTACCCACCAAGAGAATAAGTTCCTAGAAAAGTAACACCTCTAATGTTCTCCCAAAATCCCAAGGGTTGTATGAGGTTCTAATAAAAAAAGTTTAGACCTATAAGGGGTATCTCAAGATTTTAGGTATGGAAAAAAGGACCTAGAAGCATTCTACATGACTATGGAAAAAAATGATGAAACATTTGTATACCATGATGTATTGAAAGAGGATACAACACATCCACCCTCGGTATAACTTTCTCTAGGGTCCACTCATTGTCCATGATGAGATTAAAAGAAACAAACATGGAGTACAATTTAATTTTTTATCAAAGTCGATTAATTACTAACACAAAGGGTTTTTCTGATCCCCAATAGCAAGTGAAAGGGTTATGGGTTTCTTAAATCAATATTTGGGAATTATTTTTACCATAATAAAATATAGAATTAATCAATGTACACTGACGAAGAATTATCAGATAACCAATAACAATTCTATCACATAATGTTTGAAGATAATGTACAAAAACATAAAGTAATACAATAGTAAAAATATCCATCATCTGGTGGTCCATGAACTCCCACCATGTCCCATGCCAGCCTCTCTCATCCTTCCTTGCATGAACTCATGAACGAATATGACAAGAGAACAAGAACATTCTATAAGAATATAACAGTTATAAACACTAAATTATATAAGTAGGGTGCGATATGTAGATACAAGTATGATTTCACTATTATGTATATATAGTAACAAGGAATATCTAGGACCTAATAAAAATCTGAGATGTGTCTCCTCTATTAGATATCACTAAATCATGGAAGAGGGATTTTGATAAAAGAAATCATAGATCCATAATTCCACACCTACCACAATTTTTTTAATGAATCACATGTCACTCATAGCTTGTAGTTTGAATTAATATAGAGATCAAGAGTTATATAAGGCCACAAGAAAAACAAAATACCATAAGAGGATCAGTACCTTGATCTGTACATAGAACCCATATATAAAGAGATTAGAAGACCCAAAACTCATCTAGAGGTCTCTAAAAACCCAAATTGTTGTATTAGGTTTGAATATGATTATTTTATAGTTAAAAAGGAGGATATTTTGATTTTTAATCGGAAAAATTAACTTTCCACAGGACACATGACTACAGCATTGAAAGGATGAAAACATGTTTACCACTGAGTAGTGTAAGAGGCTATATTTAATGTACTAGATAACTATTCTACCATTCATTGCGTATTTTCTTATATTTTATAGAATTATTATATAACCGTGTGATCTAGTTAATAAGATTTTATTATAAAAGTTTGTTCCCTAGACCCAATTTGAATGGAACTTTTTGATTTCCATAACATGTATAAATTGACTTATGAATCATGTAAACATATAATAAGAATGTCGAAATTTTTATATTCAATATTTAAATGTTAATTTCCTTAAATTATTTTTATTATTAAAAAAACATATTGTTTTGTAGATATAATGAGAACTTATAAAAACTACGATAGTGACCTTATATATATATTCATTATATTGTATAGAGAAATTATAATTATGTGACACAGATGATGTATTATTATCAAGTGTTGGTTGATCCTACAAATTATAACTTCTTCTCATGAGATTTTATATAATAAACTCAAGAAGAATAGACCTTGAGGGATGCACTTCCAATTTGAACCCAACTTGTTACAGTAATCATTGGTTTTACATTCTATGAATATGTGTATTGGTCAATAAGCTTGAGGTCATTAACAATGAATACCATTTGATCGTATACTTTGGTTTAGGATAAAACCTATGAAAATTATTCCATGGTTTAGTTTCTTACAATGGGTGCATAATTAATGATATAAAATAGGTTTAATGGTCAAGATATTAGTTTTCTCTTCCTAAAGGAAGATATATCTTGGGAATAAATAAAATCATGGACTTCCCATTATTGAACACATGGCCATTATAGTTGAATAAATGATTGTATAGAAAGGTGAAAAATAAATAAATTAATAGATGATGATGAAAAAAAGTTCTTGACATTTTTTATGAGATATCTATGAAAAAGAGATCATATTACATGGAATATTCTCATAGGAGGTGGTCATTTCTATAACAATACCTTTCTCATTAGGGGAATTGATGGGTCATTAGAATCTGGTCCTAGTATATATGCAGTACTCACTACTTTAAATATAAATACCTAGAGGGTCATTCAAAAAGCATAATCATAATCATGGATAATTCATGCAGATTAGAGATTTAGGATATTATTGGCCCCATGTCGTGTGTTTGGTAATGATGAATTTTAAATAACTACATAGAAATAAATAATTTTAATATTATTCATGTTTGGAATAATATCAACTAATTTTTTTTATTATTTGTATTCATGAGTTATTTAATAACTTTTAATAAAAAAATTAAAATGAATATTAAATATTAAATATTCATGGTTTGTTATATATTTATATTGGGTAAATGAGTTGAGTTAATGACTAATATTTTATCACATTGAATAGTTTATATGTTACAAGTAAGTGATAATGTCTTTATGAAATTTTTGATATGTTAACTATGTCATATATATAGTATATAGTTTAATTAATACAAATTCATTTATAAAATGAGTAAAGTGAAATTTTATTAAATAAACACATACTATATATGTAAATTGATATTATTATTCCATCATAAATTTTCTCCCATGAATTTGAGGAATATTCCTCCACACATTCTTATTATTGAGATATAATTGTTAATTTAAGGCACCATAATCAATATTATACCACTTGGATAAAATACTAAAATGATATCCTGATCATATTGATAGAAATTGTTTATTTAAATCATAGTTATAGCACCTATATATCAATAATTGATGATTGAGAAATATTATCTCAAGTATGTGGGGGTGATATAAAGGGTTATGTGTCCCGGGTTCCAAATAAAAATAATAAAAGGAATGGTTTAATTAAATTATATTCCTTAAAAATTTATTTAAATAAGATCATAGGGTTATATATAGGCTAATATTACTCTATCATTGACATCATGATGTTGATCAAGGTGAAAAATTATAAAATTATCACACTTTCTGGCTTATACAGCATACCAAGTACGCACCAATTCTTTTACAGTGAGTAAATATTTATTTAATATCATTAAAATAAATATTTTATTAAATTAGAATAGATAATCGTTGTTGTCTCATAATTTTAGAAGATCATCCAATCTGATAATAGATGGTTTAAATATGGCCATATAAATATAAAAATAAATTTTTTTTTGGATTTTTTTGTGGGAAAAATGATTTTATATGCCTTTGGGGATGGGGAATTGTTTCTAGTGTTTCTAGATGATCTGTCCTATAAAACATTGATTCTAGAAAGGGGAATATACTAGAATTATTTTTATTTTGAATGAAATTAATACAAATCATAAAAATAATATTCCAAATATAAATTAATAAATAAACACAAAATCGGATGTTTGATGTTTCTCTGTTTCAGAAAGGAATAAAAAAATAATTTAGATTTAGGTGGTTGACCCACCATATATGACCTCCACAAAAATAATTTTAATGGTGGTAGTGTAAAAATCCACCTTTATATGAAAAAATATACTTCCTCGATTAAGGGGCGACATATGGACGTTTCATGCCTCCTTATAAGTAATGTTTTCGAAAAAAATATTTTTTTAAAATTTCTTGGGGCAGTAAAGCTACCCCATGCCTCCCTTTCTTTTATAGTACCTTGTGTCTTCATCCAATGAAGAAAAATCATCGGGACTCTCAATTTGAAGCTTGAAACCCCATTCTTTGTGTTTTTGGGCAATTTAGGGGCCCAAATATTTTTCAACAAATTCCAATAAAAATAAAAATAAAAATCTTTCATTTTAAATTGATTTGGGGACCGTGTTACATACATTAAGTGGATTAAAATTAAATTTTTTGTAAATTTTTAACTTCATTAATATAAATTTATTAATTAATTAATTGTTGTACACATTTCCTTGTCTTTTTAATCTATCTTGAGACTTAAAAAAACTATAATTATTTTTAGTTAAATTTAATATATTTTTTAATTATAATTCCATGAGAGGATTGTAATAAATAGTATAATTTATGTTCATGGTCATAATATCTTTATAATTATAGGTATAATGGCCTATGTTTCCCCAATTAAAGTTGTTTATGTATTTTTCATACCTAGTTCCCCCAAAATTTTGTTTGAGTACATACTAAAAATGGATGACAGACAAGATGATCCAGAATATGCTACCATTTTGGTGATGTTTCAAAGGAGACATGGATACATTATCTTGGTGTGTGAGCTACAACATAAGCCAAAAAAACATAGGTATTCAATAATTAGGGTCATGGATGATACATTTACACGTAATGGATCAATAAATAGTAAATTATCATGATCAATCATGTTATTTATTAAATTTATTCATGGTTTATTATTATTTTGTAATATCATTGTTTACATGATCGCATAAAATAGAAAATAAAAATGTATAGATAAAAAAAATATTTCATGATGAGTGCTTTTTATTTAATTCATTTTCATGTTTTAAGTGTGATTACATATTTTTAGAATATACAACATAAAATCAATTAATTCATCAAATAATAACAAAAACCATCATAAAAACATTTAATCTTAGTGGATTTGAGCAATTAAATTGAATCAAAATTGGGTGTACAAGGTTCTCATCATCTCTAAAAGAGAGGTCCTATTATTAAAAAAGATTAATTATTAATGTGATTGGTTGAAAAATATACTTTTGGTAGAAAATTAATTTTCATAGATAGAATATTGAAACATCAGAGGAAAGTGTTGAGAAACAAAATGTGGTTCATTGAAGGTGATGTGAATCGACTCAATAGATCAATGAGCCTTGAGTTGATGTGTTCTTTCAAAGAAAGCTTATCCTTATGTCTCTCTATGTAGGGTAATTTCCCTAGAATTGACTATAATGATAGGTAATAAGAATCCATTCCATTAAAATATTTAAGTGTTATATTATTCCAAATATAGTAGTTGAGAGATACTAGGGTTCAATAAATTAGAGGGATACATTGAATACAGTAAAATATGTATTATTTAATAATTGAAAATCAAGATATAAGTACAAATATAATTATGTATATTTTTTAAAAAAATGGAAAGTAATATCAAATGTAAACTATGATCAATATTCAATAAAGATCATTTCTCCAAAAGAAAAAATTCCATGAGTGGAATTGGTTCATGTGTATAATACAAATATTTGAAAGGAAATTATATGTGATGGAGAACCCACTACATGATCTGCCTAATTTGATAGAATTAGAGGATCTAAATGATAATTGCAAGAGACTCATGAACGAAACAATTAATGTTTATATCATAATGATAACATTAATTTTAAAAGAGTTAAAAATAAGATAATTGGAAATGGATGGCTATATTATGTTGTCTGACCTATGTTAGGTATATAAGGTGAATGTGAATAAATAAATCAAAGAATCAATTATCAAACTAGTAACATATTTATTTAATGATTGAACACAATCTAGTAATCATGAACATAGTATAAGAAACTAGAATTCTCATTTACATAAATTACATCATTTTTTAGGAATATTCATTTCAATACATAATGAAAATTCCAAAGACCAAAATAGTTTACTGACATTGGAAAAATAAAAAATGATCAATAAGTAAGATACATTATCTCCCACAATTTTTTTCAATACTATAACCCTTCTCAGATATATCATACATAATACATACTATCATAACCTGTGGAAGGAAATATAATAAAGGGAGATCACATATTCTTAGTAAGGATAAGTCAAGGATATGAAAACGAATATCATTAATATAAGTGTATGATAACACAATCATAAAATTGTAATCCATACTACATATAAATGATTGTAATATTAAATCATGAACTAAATATAGCTGGTACATAAGGCTTGAATAAAAAGGAAATCAATGAACATGATAAATGAGAGTATAAAATTGGCATAATACATGGATTATGTGGCCAAAAATAATAATAGTCAGACGTTTCTATATTAGTTAAGGCCCACTAACAAGACTATCATAACGAAAAATTCTTTTTACCAAACATTCTTCCCATCCCATTCCAACCTTATCATACTGAACTGGGTTCACTTATTTTTCCAACACTTTTTTATCGGACTAGAATAAATTTCTGTTACTTCCCTAGTTGTAGAACTATGTTCACTTCCCATTCTACTACTATACATATTATGATATATAAATCATTACCAAGTGCATTATTGGGGTATTTAGGTCCCACCTCACATAATGAAAACAACATTTACAAGTATCACAAGATCATAAATATTCATCATATCATATCCCATGATATGAAATGGGTTTCATAGATTGTTCATCATATCATAACCTATAGAAATGAGATGGGTTTCATAATCATTTAATTATAGAATCATCCATGAAATGAAGCATGTTTCATAAGTATTTCTTCATGGTGTAACCCATTGAAGAAAAATGGGATTCATAAACATCAATCAATATAAACATAAACCATACAGACAAAGAATATGATTGGTATCTATGGATCATATCCCTTGTAAGGCATATTTAAAACCAACATATGTTATCATAGAAGGAAAATAATTATGAAAGATCATTTCAAACATATATTTATGAAAATATCATTTTTACATTGGAAAATTAATTTTAAAACATAAAACATTTTCCAAAATGTTTTATTTGAAAATAAAAATGAAATTATATAAAGGAAACATAAAATAAATAATTGGTCATGACGTCAAAAAATTCCATTCATATCATACATGTTAAAAAATACTGGTTTCACATATTCGATTGTTGGAAATGGAAAAGGCATCCAAAATAGGCACCAAATGTGGCCAGACGTGATTTATCAGCATGTGTTGTTTCAAAGGCATAAATTTTATTGTTCATTGAGCCTAAACTGAGTAATGGATTAGAATTTATTGTTTCTTGATGTATGGTTGGAGAAAATGGTTCATGGAGATCACATTGTGGCAACACAAACATCATTGATGGGTGGCTCCATATTTTAGATGGATTTTTAGCCCTTCACATCACACTTTTTACCTTATGGTGCACATCTAAGCATCATGATTTGTGAATCTCCCTTCATAAAGTAGAGAACATATTTTTCTTGTGGTGCCTTTTTTTCTTCACTCTGTGTTTCTAAGCATTATGTTTCATAGAGCTCCCTCCATATCCATGACAATGTATTTTATTCGAGATGACATTTTTTCTTCATAGTGTGATTTTGAGCATCACAGTTTTTAGAGATCCTTCTATGACCATGTGAAAATATTTTATTTATGGTTTCATTTTTCTTCATGGGTTCACGAATACTAGTGATAGAACCTCCGTGTCTCCGACGGAGCTCTAGAGCATCCTGACATCCTTTTTCATTCATACTGTTCCCCCATGGGCATCATGATCATCATTGATAATAAATACCCATCTCCCCAACATCAAATACATGTTTATGCTTAACTTTCAGATATTAATATCATATTTCACAGTGCTCCCAAGCACTGTGAACAAGTAAGAAAATTTATTTCCCTTATCTATGGTAGGGATTCCCTTCCCGATGGAGTAAGCCCCTATGGGTTTCTTGTTGATCTGTGAATCATTAAACCATCACGAAGCACTATTTTAATAAACTATATGATATGAAAAGGATCCCATGCTATGCGATACCCTCAGGTCTAAGAAACCATGCCACTTTCCATACACAGAGCTCTATTAATCCTTATCCTTCATGAAGCCATATCCTTTACGGAATGCCTAGATTCTCACACACAGGTCCATACAGCGGGGTATGTTCCCCCGCACCCTTATTATGAATTACTATAATTTTTTACTCCTAGCCCTCTGGGATTGTCTTTTCACTATAATCATTGACCCCCATGAAAAATCAACAGTCGCATAGTGAACATTTGAGGTCGAGTTAACCACATTTTCAATTGTGTCTTATGGACCCCCAAACATCCACCTCTGTAATACCATGATTCTAGATAGTCATCCACAGTCTGGTAAACAACTTTTTTCAACATACTCTTCTTGGTCCCTTTACTGTTTCATGAGTTGATATCCTCATCTTTGATTCTATAAATACCTTGAGTTGAGCCATTCCTCAAGAATCTCCTCAAATATTATCACTTGGCTCCAATACTGGGTTAAACAAAAAAAGGCCACTTAAGCGTAAGTCCCACACCAGCCATTGTTGGGCATCATCTACCTAATGTTTCTTGATACATGATTATAAACTACAGTACACCCAATATGAAAAACATATGTTTCCCTTTTCCCCCAATAATATATTCCTTATTCATTAAATATATGATACCAATAGACCTCACTACATGACTTTAAACTGTATCATACCCTATCATTAAAGAATTGGATGTGTTATGTGAAAATCCTATGATTATAATAGTCTTAACTACATGAATATAAACTATAGAATACTCTATCATTCAAGAATAATATGCCTTAGGTGTAGAGAATAAATTTCCAATAGTCCTTTACATATGACTATAAACTTTAGCATACATTATAATTCATGAATATGATTCATTATGATTCCAACATAAGATTCCCATGTGGCCTTATTTGAGGGAGGCATCATGGGCCACACATTGTATAATCATTGCACACCTTTTTCATTCACATACAGTTAAACATAATCATTTCCCCTTGCAATAGACATGGGATTTTGTAAGAACCCGAATCTTCATTTCCGGTAAGTCTTTCCTTTTCTAGCCATTTTTTTGGAAAAGAAGAAATTCTGAAAATTTTCGATGTACATGCAGTGTACATTATGAGTACACATCATGTAATTTGTGAGTACACGCTGTGTAGCGGCCATGAACATGGCTATGTGGGGGTGATATAGAGGCCGCCTAAAGTAGAATAAGGAAACGTCAAGTACATGCCGTGTACTTCACAAGTACACGCCGTGTAGTTTTTTTTCATTAAACCAATCGGGGTCACAGCTAATCGCCATAAATCTCTCCTTCTATGTATCATTAGACTGAGAGCTTCGTACGACCGCTAATCATCAATGAACCCCCGAGAGAGCATTTGTCCTCCAAATCCAACAACGTCTATTGCATTGGGATCACACCTGTAAGCTCTCTCTTCTGCTTGAGCATCATTTCATGATTCATATTCTTCCTCAAGTTATCCTTCATTGAACATTTTAGATGTTTTTGTAGATCTACCATGTTATAGGTCAATCCAAGGGCCGATGCCAGAGTATATCGATCTCACAATGCCTAGGTAGGTGGTTTGCGCCTTTCTATTGAAATTCATTGAGTATTATGTGCAATTATTCCAATAACATTGAACGGGTTATTATGCATTTGCCGTTTTACCCATTTTGATTTCATGTCATGATTATAAGCTTGTGTAGATGTAAAATTGGATATGAATAGGGTTTTTTTCTATGCTATGGGTGTGTTTCCCATGTATGTTCTATTTATGACAATTGGACTATTTATCCTTTTTGGACGCCTTGCCAGTTTTCTATGCCTGTTGTTTTAGGGTGGAGAGTTTGTATTTCTGACATGCTTGATATGTTGTAGGCTAGTCAGCCAAGTAGTTAAGTAGGTTTACTTTGGCCATATTGCTCTGCTATGCTCGTTGAACTACACAGGGTCATGAGAACCTAGTGTATTAGACTATAAGGGGAATTGACCAAGTGAGATTCCTTAGAGAGTCTTTGAGAAATTTGGGCTATAAGGGGGATTGACTGAGTGAGCATCGTTAGAGATCCTAGGACCACATGGGACTATAAGGGGAATTGACTAAGTGAGCTTCCAAAGAGATTCCTTGACTGATTTAGACTATACGAGGAAGTGATCGTGTGAGATTACAAAGAGTGTCTTTGATTTAATTGAACGACTTAGGATATGAGGGTAATTGACCGAGTGAGCTTCCTTAGAGTGTCTTTGACCTTGGGGAGAAAAGGGAAATTGACAGTGTGAGCTTCCTCAGAGTGTCTTGTTTCACCTTTGAATATAAGGGGAATTGACAGTGAGTGCTTCCTCAGAAAGTCTTCATATATTCTTTGTGATAGAATCAGAGGGGATAGGCTGAGTGTACTGTAAGAGGGTTTCTTGTACTCGTTAGGTAGGACCAGAGGGGGTGGACTGTGAGAACATCCCAGAGCATTACCTGTTTGTGTTTACCTACTTGTTTAGTTGTTTCTTGATATTGAAACGGTGGATTGTTTACTCTTGAGTACTTTTCTGTTTACTGTTTTCTGTTCTTTTAACAGCCATATATTCACTGACTATTAGGCACAGATCATTGGGTGGTTTCCTACTAGGATTTAGTCTCACACCCTGTTTGGGCCATGCTTTTGGGCCCAAACAGATGATATTGTTGTAGGTATAGATAAGGGCAAGCTACCTTCTACTTCAGGGACTTGACTTGCAGTGGAGAAGGAGAGCATGGGACTAAGCTTAGGATTGCGATGCTGAGGAGCTGTTTATCTGTTTCTTTTGTACTTTGGTTTAGTAATGTTTGTATTCAGTATTGTGACTTGTTTGGATGTTATCCTAGACATATGTTTCATGAATCATTATATATATATATATAAATATACGCTGCAGTTGATTATTATTTCAATCTTCCGCTCTTTACTATTGTTGGATATTTTCTACTTCCTCTATTGTATATTTGTTTCTCTTCTGCTGTGTTACTATTCCAATGAGGGAATATTTTCCCTACTATAAAACCCAAGGTCCTCACTACTAGTTGGAAGCCTCTATCATTTGGCAAAATTCGTTTGAGGCCATGTGACCAATAGGGTACATGGCACCTATAATTTCTTCTGGAACTGGGACGTTACACAGTGGTATCAAAGGATTATTTTCTCTTAACTTACTATTTGGAGCCTTTAGCCATGGGTATTATGGAATATGTATTGGGTAATAAGTTGTTCCTAGGAGTAGCTAACCAGTGTATAGGGAAAGTCCAATCTACCTCATTTATTGCAATTTTTCTGGTATGCAACATTATAGTTGATTTTATTTTCACAGTTGGGTGACTCACATGTTTATTAATATTACTATTGATGTTATTGAGGTTCAATTTCTGTTTTAACCCAATTATATTAGGTAATTACAACTCATGCATCATATAGAAACTTGTTAGAAATCACATGTCATTCATTCTTGCCATTACATCTAGGATACATTAGCGACTGCATGTTTTTGTGATAGATGTTGTGTATAATATGCATACTGTTGTGATAGATGTGTTGATAAAAATACCTATTGTTAGATAGGGTATTGTTTGTGTAAGGTTTTGTTTGAAAGAATTCCAAACTTTGGTTCTTGAGGTGTTATGGGCCCTCATGGACTAGAATTTTTTGGATAATTTCCTTGTTTTCCTTGTTTATAACATGTAAAAGATGCCAAGCATTGATTCTTGGGGAGTATGGGAACTCACTGCTCAGAATTTAGAACCTTAATGTTTGTTTCATTGTTTTTCGGGATCTGGAGTAGTTTCTGAGGCTTACTGTCCAAAAAAACCAGAATACACACCGTGTAGTTTTGACTACACGCCATGTGTTAATCTATTCGGGAAGAAACATTTTCTCTTAAGTAAACACTGTGTACTCAATGTACATGCCGTGTAGTCTCTAACCATGTCATATGCCATGTGGGAAGAGACACAGGATAAGAATTTTCTTGCAGGAACACGCCGTATCAGGATTGAACACGCCGTGTAGTCTAACCTAGGTACATGGCCGTGTAATGAACAACACAGTCGGTTTTATCCTTTCACGTACACATCATGTTTGTCTTGAACACACCGTGTAGTGTAATCAATGTTTCAGGTCGTGTCACTAACAACACAGACTAGTTGAAGCTTTTCTAGTACACGCCGTGTCTGCCGTGAGCACGCCGTGTAGTCCTGTTGTAGGAGAGTCATGTGGCTTAACCATGTAGAAGTACTTGGGTAGGGGAATATGATTCCAGTACACGCCGTGCGATAGGAGAACACGCCGTGTGTTTGGGGTGTTACACAGCCATTTTAGGCCGGAGTACAAGCCCTTGTAAGTGACTTAAAGGAACACGCTATGTAGGAATTGTACACGCCATGTAGTCATGTTTTGTAAAACATGTGTTCTTTCATTGTCTTATTACCTTCTTAAAATTATAGTTTTTAGTCCTTGATAATACTAATATAATGTGTGTGCTTAGAGTTTTTGAATTATTTATGACCCACATTGGTGGTTGAGTGATGTTATTGGTTTAATGATCATAGGGAAATAAATAATATTAGTGCCATTAAATTTTTGATTAATATTTATTAATTTATCTACTTACTATATTCATGAGTTATTTTTTGAATATTATGCAAAAAAAATTTCAAGTGAATATTAAATAATTAATCAGAAATTCCTTTTTAAATCATTGAGTTGTATAAATGTGTAATGTTAATGAATAATATATTTTATATGACAGAGTTTACATGCTACAAGTAAGTGATAAAATATTATTGAATTTTTTCACATGTTTACAAAGTCATACGTGGAGAATATAGTCTCATTTAAAGGGTGTATTTGTAGAAGGAACAAAGTAAGTTTTTTATAAATGAAATTAACCATTTAAAGAAAATTTAAATAATTTTTCATGTATACTATTTATATCATGAATTATTTAAAAAATCTATCATCTCCCTCATTTTATAGAAAGATAAAATATTATTTAATACATCTTAATTCATTTTCTACTAGAAGAATAAACTACATAACAATCCTATTATGGTATCATCATTAACAGTTCCTTCATATCCCCATGGAAGAACCACGAAATTAAATATTGATGATCAAGAAATATTTTAGATATTTTTTAGAGATTCTAGAAGGTTCTGATTTCAATGAATTTATGCGACTATCTCCAATGATAATCATAATTAATCCTTATTGAAATTGGAAGACATATTGTTTCAAGTTAATTTTTCTACATAAATTTAATTTTATTTTATCCTCAAGATGTAATTCGGATGTGAATACATGGGGAACCAAATTGGGATATATATCATTGTGAAATGTTTTTAAATTCTGGATTTTTTTATTTTAATTTATTCTTGATTCCAACAAATACTCCATAGAATATTTCACCACATAAATGTAAATGTTATCCCACACAACCACTTTACCACATTCCATTGTTATGATGTAATATATAACGTAAAAAATACAAAATATTATTTAATAAATTTATTTCGGTTTCCCTATTCAAATACTATGATTATATAAGTCTAAATAAAGATATCTATTCTACATTAATGATATTATTAAAGTATCCCCACCATATTTTCTTAATTTTCAATATACAGAAAAAGGGTGTGTCTTTATTAATCATTAATTCATCAAACATGATTAAAATATCTATATTTTCCATACTTACCTCTTATTTAACTATATATTTTTCTTTCACCAATATGAATATTTAATAAATTACAAAAATAATCAAATGAAATTAATAATTATCATCACAAACTAAATAATAATGATCACTATGAGAATTACAATATGAAGACCAAGTATCTTAATAAAAAAAGGTTTAAATATTTAGAAAATTTTTAATTCCCATTAAAAATTAGTTGGTCTTTCTCATTACCCCTCTATGGATCTTTTCATTTTGAGAAAAAAAATATTTTTATACTCTTACAAACGATGGAGTTAAATTGATAACACTTTTTCCAACCTCTTACCATAAGTAGTTATTGGTTCCATGAAAATCCAAATATATTTCTTTTAAAAATATTTTTTTACAATAATATTATAAGGTTATCCATTCAGTTTACCCATTTTATTCTCATATTTTATAATTGTTTCATAATTATCCTGTAATTCATAGATTGTAGTGCTAAAACTATAATAAATGTTTGGTGGTCCTAGTTTCCCTATGTATGACCATAAAATAATTAATATATCTCTTATCCAATCATGTGACTCTACATTTATAACTAGAAATATGTTCCTCTCATTTTACAAAGTGTGTACATTATACCAAAAAATACCAACAATAGGAAATGTATATGATGTGTAATCATTTATCATTTACTACGCTAAAAAATTAACCCTCCATTAAAATTTATGTGATCTATAGGATAATTTCTGATATGCCCATTTTGGTCATAAACTATTAAAATATTCTCATAATGTGGAAAACCTTGAATTTATAAATTAACACAAAAGTTACCTTCTGATGTATATCTAGACCAAATTCAAGTTTATAAACACTTCATAAGTTAAAATCCACATTTCTTGAAAATATTTTAACATCTATTCTTTTATCCCTAAAAATTATGGTTTTGACCACTTTATCTATTAATATCTTAATACCAATAATACTTAAATGATTTTAAGTAATTGTTTAACCCAATTACAAATGCATAAAATTAGTTCAATCTAATTATATTTCTATTTCTCCCACCCATTTATTCTCATTGAAACACAACACACAAATCCCACTTTAAATATTTGTATATAAAAATTAAAAATATTTACCTATCAAATTTCTAGTAATATAACTATCTATCCTAAAATTATGAATTTGGATTAGCTTTCTTTCCTCCCACACCAATATATAAAGTTGTGATGAACTTTTCTCACTTTCCACTACACTAGGTGGTCAATGTAGTAACTCTTGCTCATTTGAAACCACACTCAACCAATATAGTGAATTTATTTTGAGAAGTATCATCATAATATATATATATATATATATTGGATCAATGCCTTGAAATAATTAAAAAATGTTTTACATTAGATATAGAATAACTAACACAAACCTCCTCATTTATCTAGGCTTGCGAATAATAATGTAGGATATAAAATCCACACAGATAAAATTTTTATAAATAAAGTTATAAATGGTAAAAAAATATGTTTAAATTATATATATATATATATATATTTGTTTATTTTGTCTCAATAAAATTTAATAAAATTTAATTATTAATATATATACATATATATTTTATTTTATTTAACGTATGCCTTATTAGTGGAAAAAATAAATAATAAAGCGTTGCCTTTTTTCTAAATAAAACACTGAAAATGGATTAACTTTTTTCAAAATAAATAGCACTATTAATGGTTAACATTATTAGTGTTTATGTTCTACATATAAAAAATTTCCCCTTTATCATCACAATATTTTTAGAGCTAATAAAGGGTACTTTTAAATATTACAAAATATTTTTTTAGCTCATTTAGAACACATTCAAAACTCCAAATCCTTAATCGAATTCCCAAAAATGAACCATTCCTTGATATTCACTAAACCATAATAACTCAATTAATTAAAGGTTTATAGAAAGAAATTGAAACTATTTGGTGAAAAACCAAATCACAAATTGGATTGGGCAATGAATGTTGGCTAACATATAATCTTGAATTGGAAACTCATTCTTTCAAAAACTTGTTTTTGGATATGTATTTATAAGGGAATATTTGTTTGGAAAAGATGGTTTGGGTTATATAAATTATGTCCTAAAAAATTAAATAAAATAAATTTGTATAGATATGGAGTGCTATTGGAGGACTCAAATCAGCTAGACAATGATAATGATGGCCTAGTTTGAGTATTTGGTTCTATATTGGTTCCTTGTGTAGAAATTATTCTTGATAACAATGTTCAAGTGGAATGAACTAGTGATGAGACAAATGTTATGATAAGATGATTCTATTTTTTATTATCATTAATGGGGATAACCAACTAATTGGTCTTTGGATTGAGGTGATAATTATTTGGTGGACACACAAATTGCACATTGTTTTCTACATGGAATGATAGCTGACATATAATCTTGAGTTGGTTATTCCTCCGATCACTATTTAGTTTTTGGATAGGTAACTGGTGTATTGGTTCTATAAATAATAAAATTTGGAAATTATATCATGACAACAACTTGTATTAAAAAATTACAAATTTGTTATATTAAAGGCAATAAATCAAAATTTATTTCTTAAAATTTATTTTTATTAATAAAAAAAATTAAAAAGGATACTGATATTGGTATCAAAAAAATAACATCACATAATAATATTATACATTTAGTCAAAAATAAATAATAATCTATATATTTTAGTCAGTTTATTTATATATTAAGGATTTAAGAATTTCAATATATATCATGATTTGATGGCCCAAATAGTTAAATTATTTTACCTGATTCCTTTAATTATATGTTTTAATTATAATTTTATATAAATTTTTTTAATGATGATATATAAATAAGACATTAAATTAAATTATTTTTAAATTCACATGTTTTTCTCATTGGTTTTTAAGAAAATATTGTATGACATTTCATGAGATTTCCATTATATTATGATATGTGTTATACATAAATTATATTTTCCTTTTTATGACTATTGGATTTTATTTTTATTAATATCAAACCTCATTATTATATACTTATCAATAAAAAATTTAATGAATATTCAATATGATTCAATAATAATATTTTATCTAATATCAATTTAATTATATTATAAAAAAAATTTATTTTTCAACAAAATTCAAAATTATAGTCCCTAAACTTTATTAATAAATATTTTTCCCTTAATAGGATTCAAATGATAAAGTTGGTAGTTATCAATAGAATATGCATGTTATCATAATTCCAATTTGTAAGGTGTCATGATGATTGGATATGTTTCTATTTGCTTTATTGTAATTCCATTACAGAATTCAATATAAAATATTTCATTCACCACTCTTGGGTTACCATCTTTGTCCCAAAATATTCCCCAAAAAAATAATTTTTCATCACTTCACCCATGGAACAGTGATTGTTTATTTAGAATGCTTTATTGATTTCCAAATTAAACTGATTTATTATTACTCTACTATTTCAATTTAGCATGTATAAATGTTTTTTATTTTTATTTTTCAATGTTTTATCTATTTAATTTATTCTTTTCATGGTTTATTTACATGTACAGTGGATGGTAGCCACGTTCAATCTCACTTCATGGGGTCAATTATAAAACCATTATTAAAGAATGTGGATACTCTTCCTTCATTGTTTTATATTGTGGTAAACTACATTTCGGTATAGTATATCCTCCAACTATATGGTTGATGATTTTATAATGTATATATCATGGTCAATCATATATCACATATAGTAGATCATCCCTGTCTTGTTTTTTAAGGTGATAGGTATATCTACCTACGTGATTTACCAGTATAAATTTTTTCCATTATTGTTTTATTTGTTTTTATGTTAATTTTTATCCATTACTACTCAATTAGTATCTCCCATTAAATAAATGATGTTTTTTGAATCCATTGTAACTAATATATTTCCTTAGAGATTTATTTTCACTCTATCATGATTTCACTATGAGATATATCATTGCATGGAATTTCTGAGAGAGGGACCACTGAAATTATAGAGAAATAGAATGCCAAAAGAAATCATCGTGATAAGGAAATATTCCATGTTTGTTATATTGAATCCCGTTCCATATGTGACTACAGTCATCTCCAATGTCGTGTTTTGGTGTAAACCTCATCTTATAAATTATAAGGTTCTATATTATCAAATTTTTTGTGATTGTATAGTAAAAACCTTGAAATCCCATGGGCAATATCTAGTTGGTATATCTAGTCGAAGTAAAATTGATATTTATGGTTTTTTTTACTTCTCACAAACTTTTATTTGCGTTCCGATTAAATCATGTTCTCTCAGTTAAGTGAAACATTTCAAATTCAAATTTTTAATAAATGTAATATATCATTGTGTATTCACTAGAGTATGATAAAATTGACACTAAATTATGTTAAATCTAGTGTTATTTAATTTCATTTTTTCTATTCATAGTTTTTTTATGTTTCCATTAGTCATTTTTTATTCAAAATATCTTAAAATTATTATTCTTTGAATGTTTTTAATCTATGCATGATACATGAAATTCGAATAAAGATTTTTTATTATCCAAAACAATTTTAAATTAGATACTCATACATGATCATGTATTCATGTAAATATTATATTTTATTGTTTGATGGTAAAAATGAATTTATTTTTTTGTGTTTTATGATGTTAGAATTGTTTTTCTATAATGGAATGAAAGATAAAATTATATTCCCAAGAATACTAATTTAATTGTTCTATTAATAGATAATTAGTCAGCACCTTTTCATATTTCCCTTCATTAATTTTAATAAATGTATATTTCTCTTTAAAATTTTCCATGGATGATAAAGTAATATGATAGGTTAATTTTGAGACCTCTATGACTGGAATTTGATCTAAATTAGAAAATTTATAGATGAAAATGTCAACAGTAGTCCTTCTTCAAGAGAAATATAAAATTTACAACTTTAATATGTGTCATGGAACTCCAACACATACATACTTTGGTGATATTAATAAAATATTTTTAGAATTAAAAAAAATTCAATTTTAATATTGAATATAAAGAAGAATACAATATAAATTTAATTACCTTTCATCGTCCATATGAAAATTCAAGAGATTTTATGGTGTTTGACAGTCACTCAATAAAATCATATGAAATAAAATATGCCTTACTTTATCATGAGTTGTGTGGTAATGATGAGGTTAAATCTCAAGGTGAGGTATTGAGTGTTAGATATCATTATACATTTTGACGTAATAAAAAATGGTAAGGGAAAAAAGTGTGGCATGAATCATTTATGGTATTGGGATTCGTAGTCTTAATCTAGTCCAAGAGATGTTTTCTCTTCTCATTCTTGGGCATGTTAGGCCAGAATGAACCAACATCATATATGGTGACCCTCATAATGACAATTCTCTATTTTTTGACCATGGAAATGAGAGTGATGAATTATTTCCCATATCTAATGATATATTACACTACGAGTGGGTTTTATACATGAGTTTTTATTTCCACATGTCCTTATATTGAAATTATTTTTCATATTTAACCATGGGATATAAAGAAGGGCTTCTTTAAAAAACAAAGAGATGTTTCATTTCATGGGTAGAGGTTTAGTGATGATAGTTCTCTTTTAGAATTTTATTGTGACTTTTTAGATAGTTGATGTGTTGTGTATTTGTATAATAAACAAATTTCATTACATTTCATAAATCATATGGGATTTCATATCAAATCTAAATATAGTTTTCTTATAATCTCCAATTATTCTGACATGGCTGGTAAGGGTTCTTTAATAAATTACTTATATGTGTTGAATGGTAATACACAAATAAATAATTTAGGGAGAACCTATGTCATTAATATTAAATATACTATTATTTGAAATAAAATCTATGTAATGTAATTGTTAAATTATTTTATGAATTAATAAATAAAGGTTTTCTTACCTATGTTACACCAAGAAACATATCATTTTTGAGTTCAATGTTCTAGTTATGTCTAACAGTGTTAGTTTCTATAAGTCTAACTAAACTTTTTTTCACTCACTTATGTATTCACACATTTGTTTTTAGGATCTAGCTTGGACTACCTAGTATTATATGTGCTCTTATTAGGACACATTTATATATAAATTTATTAGGTATTTATGGGGTAAATTTTCATTGAATAAATATGACCTCAATGAGGTTTTAAAATAATGGACACACCCTATGGTAAAAAATTATTGATGAAATTAATGGGGGTGATGACTGATAATTTCCTTGCATACTTAGCTACAAAGATCGATGATTTTTTAGATTTAATTAATTATGAGAGAGTGAATTGTGTGCCATAATCCTCATGAAGAGGGTGTATAATAATTATGAAACAATCCATTTTCGCATGAGTCTGTATCACGGTTTCCTGATTGGGACTATCCAAGACCATTTTGATTGAGGGTTCCACTATGATATTTTTTTGATAACTAATTATAATTCATCTAATAATGGTTTTTAATACTCTATAAAAGCATTAAATGATCCAATCCCCATATTATGTACATTATATAGTTTTTGGTTGTATGATCTTTGATCATTTCAATAATTATATGTTTATGTGTAGTGATATCAAGTGTGTCTTCATTGGGTATCCTATGTGTGAGAAGGTATTAAAACATTTGTTAAATAATCATAGTTTATAGAAATGTATTGTTTGTTGGGAGGTGATGTTCCATGGGAACATTCCTCTCAGAACTAACCAAACATTGATAGTGGTGGTGAATATTACTAGAATCCATATCGTGTGGGTTATATTCTAATTATTATTAAGTATCATGATGATCTATCTCTACTTGATCCTTATCCTGATAAACATTATGGATCTTAATGTAATGATGCATTAGAAATTAAAGCTCTTAATGATATTAGAGATTATTATCTAATAATAAATAGTGAGAGAATAGTTGTTATACCTCCCTCAAGATATGACCATGTTTATATGGTTTATTTTTCCCTATAAGTTGTCTACGCTCTTGGAAATGAGGACCCTCACATCAATAAATAAGGTTCTAATGGTAGAAACTCTTAGCAATATACTTATTCCATGAAAGATAAGATTGAATCCCAAAAAAATAACCACACTTTGTATATATCTAATAAACCACATACTTGTTAGGTGATTGGTTCTAATTGGATATATAAAACAAAGTAAGATAATACTATAGTGAATAAAATAAAATACACGATGGTACTTTGGGGCCAATCGTTTCCTTTAGAGTGATGTAATTGATTATATTAAAATTTCATCCCATATAGATAATTATTTTTCAATAATAATTTTATAATATTTTGATTCATATCTTCATGTTCTTATAGATCAACTAAATGTCAAAAATTCATTCTTACATGGTTATATAATTCCAAAATTTTCCCTAATGTTGTCTATTTATTTCGAAAATAGATCTAGAACTAACCAAATTTATTAAATAAATAATTTTATAGTTTAAAACAATTCTACGGATAATTGGACAAAGGGTTTGATTTTTTCAGGTTACAAAATGATATTTAAATGATAGATTAGAATTCATTTTTTTTATATCCATTAAAAATGAATTCTTTATGTCCTTCAAAATTTTGATGAAATGATACTCGTCAAGATTTATATAAAATTATCCCCACTTTTTAAAAGAATTTGAATTAATATTTTGGAATAAATTAGATTGATTATGCCCATAATATTTTAGGCAGGTAAATTTTTAGGTATAGAAACTACGGGTTATTATATATGTCTCAATATTCATATATCATGAAGGTGCCTGAGTTACACTCATTAGATTATTTTAGAAGCTATTAATGTTCCATTTCCTATTCAATTTAAATTATCACTATCTTAGTCTCCTAGCATCATTGATGATATTGAATATATGATTATAATCCAAAATACTAATGGTGTGGGAGACATTATATTTTTAATGACTTTCACATCATTATGGGAAAAATAGCTTTTTGCGACATGCTATTTGCGACTGGAATTAATCTCGTCCCAAATAGCTCATCTTAGAGATTATTTCTGACAAGGTATTCTGCCTGTCACAAATAATCGGTTATTTTCGACGGAATTTGGGGTCCCGTCGCAAAAAGTTATGTGTAGTTTGTGCGCAAACCGCATGACGGTTATTTGCGATGCGGGAATCCCCCCATCGCAAATAGTGCGTCAGTCGGAGGGTATTTGCGATGGGTTCCATCGTAAATACACAGCAGTGGTAAGTAGGTTTTTGCGACAGAATGTTGTCCCGTCACAAAAAGTGTGTTGGCAGGTACCTTTTAGGACGAGTCCCATCGTAAATACCCTTTTAACCGCCGACTGTAATTAATGCGGGAGAAGGTTTTTGTGACGGGTCCCGTCACAAAAGGTACTATTTGCGACGGGTTACCCGTCCCAAATAGTATCGTTGCAGCTAATCTAACCTACATATACCCCCATTCGTTTATTCAATTCACTCTCTCAATTCTCACACTCTCTCTCACTCTGAATTCAATTTTCAGAGTGAAAAATCGTGTGAGTTAGTTTTATTTTCACGAAAATGTTGTGAAGCCGTCTACATCAATATGAGATCATGTTAAAATGTATTTATATTTTATTTAATTTAGTATTTAATTCATTTTTTATGTTAATATTAATGACTTTTGATTAGTGTAATTAAATTAGATTTAAATTGTTTTGTTATCAGTATTTATTTGTAATAATAAATTGAAATTATTATTACTAATTTTTAATAATTAGTAATAAATAGAAATAATTAGTAATAAATAAGAATAATTAGTAATAAATAGGAATAATTCGTGGTAATTCGTAATAATTCGTAATAATTAGTAATAAATAGGAATAATTAGAAATAAACATCAATAATTAGCAATAAATATGAATAATTAGCAATAAATAGCAATAATTAGCAATAAATATGAATAATTAGCAATAAATAGTAACAATTAGCAAATAAATAGTAATAATTATGAATAATTAGTAATAAATAAGAATAATTAGTGATAAATAAAAATAAATTGTAATAAATAGAAATAATTAGTAATAAATAGGAATAATTAGGAATAATTAAGAATAAATAGAAATAATTAGGAATAAATAGGGATAAATAGGAATAAATCGGAATAAATAGGAATAAATAGAAATAATTAAGAATAATTCGTAATATATAATAATAAAAAGGAATAAATAGGAATAATTAGTAATAAATAGTAATAAATAGTAATAAATAAGAAAAAATAGTAATAAATAGTAATAAATAGTAATAAATAGTAATAATTATTAACAAATAGTAATAATTAGGAATAATTAGGAATAAATACAAATAAATTGTAATAAATTATAATAAATATGAATAATTGGTAATAATTAGTAATAAATAGTAATAATTAGCGATAAATAGTAATAATTATCAACAATTTGGAATAATTGGCAATAATTAGTAATAAATAAAAATAATTAGGAATAAATAGCAGTATTTGGAATAAAAGAATTAATTAGAAAAAAATAGCAATAAATTGAATTAAATTGGAATAAATATAAATAAATAGTAGTAAATAGTAATTAATAAGAATAAATATTAATAAATAAGAATAAATAGGAATATATAGGAATAAATATGAATAAATAGGAATAAATAGCAAAAAATAGGAATAATTAGGAATAATTAGTAATAAATAGAAATAATTAGTAATAAATAAGAATAATTAAAAATAATTAGGAATAAATAGTAATAATTAGTAATAAATAGTAATAATTTGGAATAATTATTAATAAAGAGGAAAAAATAGTAATAAATAATAACAATTCGGAATAAATATTAATAATTAGAAATAACTAGTAATAAATTGTGATAAATAGGAATAATTTGTAATAATTAGGAATAAATATGAATAATTAGGAATAATCCATAATAATTATTATTAATTAGTATTAATTAATAATAATAATTATTAATTAGTAATAATTACTAGTAATTAGTAATAATTAGTAATAATTAGTAATAATTTGTACTAATTAGTAATGATAAGTAATAATTTGTAATAAATAGTAATTATTAGTAATAAAGAGGAATAATTAGTAATACATAGGAATAATTAGTAATAATTAGTAACAATTATTAATAAATAGTAAGAAATAGTAATAATTAGTAATAATTAGTAATAATTATTAATAATTTTTAATAATAATGAATAATTAGCAATAATTAGTAATAATTAGTAATAATTTTTACTAATTAGAAATAATTAGTAATAATTAGTAATAATTAGAAATAATTAGTAATAAATAGTAATAAATAGTAATAAATAGTAATAAATAATAATAAATAGGATTAATTAGGAATTAATAGGATTAAATAAAAAAATTATTAATAAATATGAATAATTATAAATAAATATGAATAATTAGTAATAAATAAGAATAATTTGTATTAATTAGAAATAATTAGTAATAATTAGTAATAATTTATAATAATTTATAATAATTATTAATAACTATTAATAATGAGTAGTAATTAGTAATAATTAGTAATAATTAGTAAAAATTAGTAATAATTAGTAATAACTAGTAATAATTAGTAATATTTAGTAATAAATAGTACTAAATAGTAATAATTATTAATAATAAGTAATAAATAGGAATAATTAGTAATAAATATGAATAATTATTAATAATCAATAATGTATAGTAATAATTACTAATAAATAGGAATAATTAGTAATAATTAGGAATAATTAGTAACACATAGTAATAATTTGTAACAAATAGTAATAATTAGTAATAATTAGTAATAATTAGTAATAATTAGTAATAATTAGTCATAATTTGTAATAATTAGCAACAATTAGGTGTAAATACAAATAATTAGGATTAAATATGAATAAATAGTAATAAATACGAATAAATAGTAATAAATAGTAATAAACAGCAATGAATAGTAATAATTAGCAATAATAAGCAATAATTACCAATAATTAGCAATAATTATCAACAATAATTAATAAATAGCTACAATTAGGAATAAATAGTAATAATTAATAATAATTAGTAATACTTAGTAATAATTACTAATAGTTAGTAATAATTATTAATAAATAGTAATAATTTGTATTAAATAGTAAAAAATAGTAAAAAATAGTAATAAATAGAAATAAGTATGAATAATTAAGAATATATATAAATAAATATAAATAATTAGTAATAAATAAGAATAATTAAAAATAAAAAAGAATAATTAGTAATAAAAAAGATTAATTAGTGAAAAATAAGAATAATTAGGACTAAATAAGAATAATTATTAACAAATTTGAATAATTCGTAATAAATTGGAATAATTAGTAACAAATATGAATAATTATGAATAATTAGTTATAAATATGAATAATTTAGAATAATTAGTAATAATATCAATTTTAATATATAGTAATAACATGTAATAACTTGGCACAATTTTCAGTGGATTAACAACACTGATATTTCTCGATGACTCTTCTTATTTCAACTTTCATCAACTCAAAAAATTATGAAAAGTATGCTTCTACCCATGAATATCCAATATTGAATGCATGAGTTTTAACATGCATTCATAGGACCACATTTTTCATAATTTTTTCAGGTGGTGATAGTTGCAAGAAGATTATTCATCGATGAAAATGGGGTTCTTTTGTCTGACGACTCATTTACTTGTATCTTTCTCACACTGAAATCACAATGAAGAATCTGCTCATAGTATATTTATACATTCTTGCATTCATGAGAATGAATATGCGTACCTCCGAGAAGATTATTCATTGTGATTTCAGTGAGAGAAATTTTCATGTAAATGAGCCATCATACCAAAGGGTAGTTGTCAATCCACTGTAAATTGTGTCACCTAAAATTAATGGAAATTATTAAGAATTGTTTGTAATTATTTATCTTCTTTTTTTAGATAGTTTTTTTATAATTTCAAATTATTCCAAAGAAATGATGATTTTATATTTTTTAGGAAATTATGAAACAAGGAAATAGACATCATTCATTATTAGATGATCACTCTTGGATAAATTAGTGCAGAAATCCAAACGGTACTAGTTTAAATCATATATATATTGCGATTGTTGATTCTTTTTTTTCAATTGCATCATCAAAAACAGAATATGTTTTAGAAGGAATAATTAATTTTCCTTGTAAAAAATGTGCTCTGAGAACATTTGAAAAATTTGCAAACGTTGAGGGGACATATCTTATGGTTTTTTTCAACCAGATTATGTTTTTTGGTATGTACATGGTGAACGAAGTTTTAGAGAAGTTACTAATAACATGATTTCAGAACTATCACATTTTCAAAATTTAGTACATGATGATGCAGGTCCATCTCTTCAACAAACTGAAACTCTTAATGATATCGATTTAGCTCTTGAGTTGGCACCATAGGTATTTTATGATTTGTTGAGGTCTACTAAGGATGCATTATATCCAAGTTGCAAGATAAGAAAATTAGAAGCTGTTGAAAAATTTATGGCTATTAAATCAGATAATGAAATGCCAAACAACTATTTTGATTAGTTATTTTCTTTGGTTAAAACACTGTTACCAGAAGGAAATGTGTTGCCTTAAAATTACTAAGAGAGTAAGAGGTTGGTTCATAATCTGGGCCATAGTTATCAGAAGAATTGTGCATGTGCAAATGATTTCATATTATATTCTAGTGAAAATGTGTCATTGGATAGTTGTCCCACGTGTGGACAATAGAGGTATAAATAATCTCATCCAGAGAATTTTGGATCGATTCTGGTAAAACTGTTGAGATATTCCCCCCTTAGACCATGGTTGAAATGTTTATTTATATATCAGAACACAACATCAATGATGTCATGGCACAAAACCAATATTTCAATTGATAAAATCTTGAATCATCCATCTGATGGTGATTCATGGAAAAATTTTGACCGTCTGTATCCTTCTATTTCTTTAGAAGCTCGAAACGTGGAATTGGGTCTTTCTACTAACAGTTTCTGTCTGTTTGGTTCTTATGATTGTCAGTATTCTATATTGGCATGTCTTTATAACTCCTTACAATTTACCACCATGGATGTTGATGAAGGTTCCTTATATCCTTTTTACCTTATTAATCCTAGGACATCTGAAAAAGAATATTTCTGTTTATATGAAACTGTTGATTGATGAGTTAAATCCATTGTGGAGTAATGGTGTTAGTACATATGATGTTTTTGCGAAAAAAAAATTCATATTAAAAGCTGCATTGATGTGGATGATTAGTCACTTTCTGTCATATGACATGTTATCTGGCTGGAGTACACATGGTCCTAAATCATGTCCTTACTATATGAAAGACAACAATGCCTTTATTCTCCTCAATTGAAAAAACCCTTTCTATTTTGACTATCATCGCATATTTCTTTCAACCAATCATCCTTTTTGGAAGAACAAATATAATTTCAGAAAAAGAATAATTGAAAATGATAACCCTCCAAAAATAATCTCAGGTACAGAGTTAAAATCAGTTTTATTTTCATTACCTCCCATCACATTTGGGAGAATAGTAAAACAACAAAAAATCATGGCTTTAGGAATGAACATAATTGGGTAAAACAGAGAATTTTTTTGGATATTCTATATTGGTCTGATTTTGTTGGTCTGCCACATGTTGGATGTCATAAATATTGAGGAGAATTTATTAGACAATTTATCTCATATAGTTTTGGATATACCAGGTATGACCAAAGACACTGTAAAAGCACAATTAGATCTTTTCCAACTTTACAGGCAACCAGAACATGAAATATTTGAAAATGTTAGATCACAGAGGTTAATGAATCCAAAAGTAGCTTGTACATTGTCCAAAAAGAGTTGCTTATTATTTTGTTAGTGGATTACAGTTTTGAGACTTCTATGTGGCTGTGCTTCCAATTTGGGAAGATGTGTTAGTAATGGTAATATTACCATATTAAAAAGTCATGAAAATCTTATTATAATTGAATGATATATGCCGACTGGATATAATGGTTTGTTGAATTTTATGATTTAGTTTTCGATAATAGACATATCATATTTGTTTGAGACATTTTTTCTATGAAAACAGTCTACGATGTGCAAAGAAAACTGGAAGAATATGTTGTTATAATTTTATTTAAACTGGAAAAAAACTTTCTGCCAGCTTTATTTGACACTATGGAACATCTGATATTACATTTTCCACATGAAGCTAAATGTGGAGGTCTAGTATAGTTTCGATGGATATACCCATTCAAGTGATGCATGAAGAAATTTAAGAAAAAAGTACATAACAAAGCCTCAGTTCAAGGCTCAATTGCTAAATCTTATTTTCAAGAAGAAATTGTTTTTTTATGCTCTCAATATTTTGAATCTGAATATCCCACAAAAGATAAACGCACAGGACGAGATGAGAGAAATTTAATTGACGAAATGGATAATCAATTATCAGTTTTTAATCAGCCAAATCTTAGATTCGGTGGATTTCATGAACAACAGATTTAAGACGATAAACAACACAAAGCTCATACATATGTTCTTCTCAACAGCGATGAAATGACATCATTTGTTCAGTGAGTGCTTCTATCTATTATTTAATAATTTATGTTATAGTATGCTAAATTATTTTATTTTTATGTAATATGGTAACCATATAAAGAAATACCTTCCACAAATTACAGTAGCTACTCTTGAAGAACGCTGTGAAAAAGAAATTTCTCAATGGTTTCAAAAACTGGTAATATAAATTATTGATCGTTTAATATCAATTAATTTTACTATTTATTATATTGATAATTGTTTAAGAAATATTTTGGTGTCTCAAAATGCTGATAAAATTGATAAAAGACTTTGTATATTGAGTAACCCTCGTCCAAAATGGTTAAATATTATAATGAATATGTGGGGATTGGTTTTCAATTTCATACACGTGGATATAGGGAATAAAAAAAAACAATGAACATCAGAGTTTGTTTGAGAGGACCACATCATAGAGAAATTGATTTTGACTTTTATGGCATTTTGGATGAAATTTTTGAGTTGTGTTATCTAGGAAAGAATTACATAACGATGTTTCAATGTTTATAGTTGGATACTGAGAGGGTATTTCATGTTCATCTGACACATGGAATCATCAATATTAAATATAAAAGTCTTCTTGCAGTAAATGAACCATTTTTACTTGATCAAACTGCACATAATATTTATTACACAAAGTACTGTGATAAATAAAGTGACCATAGTTATTATTGGAGCATAATAAAAACAAAATCACAGGAAAATCAGTTTACTCAAACTGAATATTGTTCCGCTAAAGTGGACAGAATTGAAATTTTTTAAGAGACTACTCAAAATCAATCTTTTTCACAGAGAGACGTGAATATCGATTATGACAACCCACAATTAAGGGTTGATGGTGATGAAGATGTTAATGATGTTAAAAATGAATTTGAAATGATAATAGATGATGAAACTGGAACTCATATGGATATTGATGATGCCAAGGAGGAATATGAAGATATTGAAATCATCAGATATGAAGATGATGATGAAGGTGAACATTGACATAGTTAAATGCTGGATATAATCATAACTAATATAAATCTA
The DNA here is from genome assembly GCA_963277665.1 of Viscum album. Lineage (NCBI taxonomy): Eukaryota > Viridiplantae > Streptophyta > Magnoliopsida > Santalales > Viscaceae > Viscum > Viscum album. The sequence goes on along the minus strand of OY728164.1, from coordinate 910,612,242 downwards.
TACATAATAGTTATTTTACTCTATCTTCTAACTACAATCATATTGTGTTTTAGATGGACCCTAATCTATTTCATGAGTTACATGAGTCCGAGCTACCTTTGGATGAAGGGGATTTGGGAACATCTGACCCTCAGCCTACTTGAAGTTCATGGGGTACGTGGAGGGGGCACAGTCTTGCACGACTGATGATTCCTGACCCTATCCCCGGGTGATGCCTATATCTTGGATTCAATCCATGCACTCAAATATATGGTAACCTGTATATATTTATCTTTTATTTCCTTAATTTATTTATATATATTCTAATTGTTCGATTATTTATTATTTTTTCACAGTTATGCGCATGTAGCTATTAGACAGGGGAGTGCTAACTTGCATAATTATTTTTCTCAGCCATGGATCATATGGGAATAGATTCCCATTGATGTGTAGCTCAACATGTTCAATCCTTAGCTGGTACGTAAATAAATAATATATATTTTAAAATTTATTTTATTAATAACTTGATATTATAAATTATTTGTAGGGTTTATGGTATCCCATTGATGATAGCATGTGTAATGCTAGCCATGTAGCATGGGAGGCGTCTATGTGTGAAAGTTTCCATTAGTTTTTGCACAATTTGAGAAGGATGACCATTAAGAAAGAAGGAGTGACAAATTTTGATGGGTCATGTAGAGCCCACCAATCAGAGTACATTTTATCTCACGTTTGGGAGGGATTATTTTTACACTGGTAGGGTGGTGGATTTGAGAGGAGGTCTTCAGTGGGTCGGAAGAACCGGGGGTGACCGGAGGTGATGCATCGAGCTGGTAGCCATGCATTCAGTACACATAGAGAGCATCTGAAAAGTAATATTTTTAAATATTTTTTATAACTTTAAGTATAAAAAATTAATTTTATATTTTTATAGGCATTTGAGAATCCCGATATTACGGAGTATGGCGTTTATTAGAGGATGTATAGTGATCCAGCAACTGGAGAAATTAAAGGTGATCACCGACATCAGATTGTGGTTAGTATAATTTTTTCAGTTTTATAGTTAACTACATATAATATTTTCAACATTTTAATTTCAAATTAGAATTTAATGACACATATGAGGTAGTAGCCTCTCAAACACAGGCTGAGAGTCAGGACGAGGTGACTGATTAGACCAGTGCCCACCATTTCGATGAGGTGTCATGGATGCAGGCGACTCAGTATGGCTTTGAGAAGGGCCGAGTAGTTGGTATCACATCTCATGTGACTCTGGGTACTTATTATGGTACTGCTGCAATGTTGGCATCCAGCTAGAGAGGAGCTCGTGGAGAGGAATCATCTTCTGCCTCACAGTATCAGGAGCAATTGTGAACTTAGGCCGAGCATATAGAGAGCTGTAGAAGCAGCTTGAAAAGATGTGTCAGCAGCATCAGCATCACCACAAGGAGATGTGTCGATGGTAGCAGTAGCATAATGAGCAGAGAGAGTACAAGCATCATCGGGCTCGTAGTTTAGAGATGGAGTTTCCTCCACCATCTCTTACATCTCCTCAACCTCCTCTAGAAGATGACCCCCGGTGATTTTTTTATGCTAAAAACATTTTAATTCAATATTTGTTTTAATATGAACTATTTTCATTTTCCGTCTTTTATATTGTTGCGAATATTGCATAATTTAATTTTTTTTAATATTTTACTATTTATTATTAATATTAGATTTTCTAATGTTTGTTTATATTAAAATTAATAATAAAAATATTTTATGATTTTTTTAATTTTTTGGGAATATTGAAAATTTTAATATATTTATTATTTTAATAATATTAAAATTATTTTTTCATTAATCATAATATTATTAAATATAATTATCTAGTATTATATTTTTTAATGTTTTTTTATTTTACTAACATTAATAATACTAATATTTTTAAATTTTAATTTTTTTTAGAATATTGATAATTTTAATAATTTTTTTTCTTAATTTAATAATATTAATATTCTTTTTTAATTAATTATAATTTTATCAATTTTTTTTACTTTGGTTATTATTTGCGATGGGGCCTGTTGCGACGAGATCACATTGCAAATATTTTAAATATATAATTTTAAATACTATTTGTGATGGTACCAATGACCCGTCGAATTTTTTTTATATATGTATATAATCGGAGACTTATTTGCGACAACCATCAAATTTTTTTTTTCACGAAGCTATTTTCTACAATGGGCTATTTGCGATAGGACCCAATCACTAAAGCTTATTTGCGACGGGATCCCATCGCAAATAGCCCATTGAAAATAGCACAAATTCTAGTAGTGCATGGTCTAATGTTTCCTTCTATGTTTATACTTTCAGTTGGTTCATGGGTACACCTAGTAATCCAAATTTTGTTGTACATAAGTGGATATTAATTAATATTTTATATACTTTATCTCTTTTAATTTTTCGTATAAATATTATAATTATGAATATTTAGTGATATGTTTTTTTAGTCTTATTATAATGGTAATATTTCTACAACTAAAACCCTTCTTGGTTATAATTTTACAATATTTCATGGAAAAATATATAGGAAATATAATATAATATCGGTTGTGGCCTTCAAAACCACTAAATCTGAGTATATTGAATTGATATTAACCATTATAGAATCTATTTGGGTAATGGAATTTATTACTGAACTAAAGTTCATTATTTATGTCATTATTATCAATAGTGATTCTTAATCTAACATATAATTCACTAAGAATATTTTATACCATAATGGGTCTAAGTATATCAATATTAGGTTACATTTTATTATATAGGATTTTAAAAGTTTAGTAGTGTTTGCTAATAAGATACAAACATATGATAACCCATTCTATAATTTCAAATTGGTACTATATTTTTCATTATCCAACCATATTTAATATTTTTTGAAAATAGTTCTTACTTGAGTTACAATTAAATTCAGGGAAATCAACATTTTTGTTTTTTTTATTTCTTTAAAAATGGTGTAGATTTATTTATATAGAATACATGGTTGATTTCCAAATGAATCTAATTTATTATTATTATGAACTTTTCATATATCATTTTTAAATTATTCTTATTTTTATGCCCATATTTCTAAAATTAGGTTGTTTTATCTTGTTTTTTACATTACATGGATGATTGAGGCTATAGTCTATCGCCCTTCAAAAAATTGATCATCTAACCATGAATAAATCCCATGTTCATGGGACCATCCCAAATATATCACAAGTTCAATCATCATACCACATGGCCGATCATATATTAACACTGTCAATCATTATAATATGTTTATCCAATAGCTGATTGAGTCCCATGGATGGTCAAACTCTCTACTATGTGGTTGCGTGTAGTCTCTCATCCTACCATTCACAAAATAAAAGTTTGTAATTTGTATTTTTTTATGGTTTTGTTAGTTTTTCAATTTTCTAGGTTTTTGAGCATTTAAGGATTGATTATTACCATCTTTTTATTTATCTAGGATTGTTGAGTTCCTTCTAACTAATCTCTATCTATAGGTTTTTTCTCATATTTGATCACCCATAAGTGAATTATTTTACATTTTTAAATGGAAGGAATATTTACTATTTTAGAGAAAGAGAAGTCCATAATATAATATCTAGAGTTTAGAAATATTCCTTACTACTCTATGATCCCTCTTCATAAAATATTGGATACCTCCTTTCTATGTTTTTTATGGATACATGTTACTGATGATCATGATGTGTACTCGTTTATATTTTGATAACAACATTATTGGGAAAACCTATTAATATTTTGTCTGGTATTTAGTAGGTAAATTTAGTTAAAGTAGAATTTATCTTTACTATTTTTGGGTTTAATTTCCTCAGATATTTTCTCCTTCATTTTTATGATTTCTTGTTCTCTTATCTTATTATACATTTTATTTTTCTATTTAGTTACTATTTTCTAGTTTCTATTTTCCCTATTACCATTTTTGATTTTCTTATTAGTAATTTAAGATTCATCATATCTCAAAATAATTATTCTCCCAAAGTATTAAATCAATGAGTTTTTAAAAGGGTTTTATGAAAAAAAATTAATGGGTTAAGTTTTTTTTGTTATTTATAATAATGGGTCTAAAAATCATGACATAGTCTCTCAGTTTTCATCCACACCCCTATACCCCCAACACACATATCACACCCCCACCCAAGTTATATATATATATATATAATTATACTATTGTTTTTAAATTATATTTATTATAATTACTCATATATAAAAATATGTAATATGTTATATTTTTTATTTATTATAGTTATGTAATTATATTATATATATAGTTATATTTAAATTTGATTGTGAATATTGTTATATATTAATATACATTATATTATATAATTTTATAGTTTATTTTATATATAGTTATAAATATATATATTCTCACTGGGGGTTAAGTCTTGTGATACCCATAGGTTATGCCATCTATCTTACTAGGCGAACTATCTAAGGATAGATTCCTACTAGACTCTGAAATGTGATAAAATTATGATCAAATTTTCCCACGTATAGATGAAAGGTGTGATTAGGGTCTGATAGAGATGACATGATGTATATGTTATTTCCATTTTTCCCATAGGGATTATGTTGGATGAGACCCCTAATTTTTACCATCTCACTTCCTAGGGGAACTAGTCAATGCTCGAGTCTCTCCAAACACAAAAAATGTTTTGAATGATGATCACATCATCCAATCTAGGGAAAGGTGGTGTAACTAGTGTTTGTAGAGGCATTCATGACCCATAAGACATTTTATTATTCGTGGAACTATTTGGTGGGGGAGACTGTTGAGCTTGGGAGACTCCATGGTGATCATCATTTATTCTTATATCTAGTTATTATGTCATCCATTTCTTGTACCGATGGTGTTTTAGAATGAGGTGATCTTGAGGCTTCTAGGGATCAACCCAAAATTTTCAACTCTACAGCGGACAAGTTAAAAAATATATGGAATTTTTTGATATGTTTTAATTGACCTAAACCCATATTTCATGTTTTATATGTGGAAGATGTTATTAATTCATTGAATCATATATTTTCTACACCACTGTTGGATCACTAGTTTGTGTTAAGGATCTATTTGATTAATATATTTCACATGATTCTTATTTTTCATCAAAAAATATATATTTTGATAAGAATACAATAGAATGAAATATTCTTTAGTATAAGATAAAGGAGAAGTTGGGTGAAATTCTTTTTGATGAAATTTGTAGCATTATTTTTGAACGAATAAATGAATGTAAGAACAATTTGATATCTCACCAATATTTTCATGAAAAACATCATAGGTGTATTGTATATGAAGTTAGGAAGTATATGTTTAACACATTATAAATTGGTGATGGACATATGAATTATTCAGGTAAAAAAAATCCTATTTTTTATCATCTTGGGATTTAAAATCAAAATCCTTGGGGTCGATCATTTTGATGCCCATATTCAAAAAAAGGGTTGTGTTATTTTTTTGAAATTATCATTAGAATATAGAAAAGTGATTAAACTTTTATTCAGTGATTATAAATGTAATAAAAATTAATATTTGAAAGATAGAATGGAGGAACAAGTTTTGTGTGTATATATATGTGTGTGTACCATATGCCAATGTGGATATGAAAAATATTTTTCATCACTTTAATGTTTTATAAATATCACCAAGGGTATCCAAATAATATATACTTTACATTATTAATCCATGATTTGAGATGAATCATACATCCCAAGGGAAGGTATTTCCCTTTACTGTGATTTTCTAGTATCTCAAAATGTGAAGAAGGTTGGAGAAAGAGAGTATATAGTTTCTAGAGGATCTACCAATAATCATCTTGAACACACAAAACTAACACAATGTCATTATATTTCACCCTTATATAAGTCAATGAATAATATATTATAATTTTAAAATATTTACACATGCATTTAAATTTTCAAATTAAATTATATAGCTATTGCATTCATCAAATGAATACATAATTATCCCATACGTTTCAATTTATAAAAATATTTACTAAAGGAAAACATTGGATAAGGATTGATCAATTATACAACGTAGTCTGTATGGAATAATACAATGATTATTTAAGGAAATACAAATTGACAAGAAATATAACATATCTTAGATATATCATATTTTTATAAGTCTTAAGAGAATATATTGTTCAATCATCCACTTCCCCTAATACATAAAATACATTTCCATATTACATATTATATTGTATCAAATACATAAACTTGTGAAATCATATCCTAAACACTTTTTGAGGAAATATGAAACCCTTTTGGAAAGTTATAATTTACTTCAACATCTATCTTATCATATTCAATGGATTATGAATACCCATCCAAAACAATTTTGAATTTACTCTATTGATATTAGAGTATATATCTAATTCCAACTCAATATCCATATATTCAACTATAATGTGTAACCCCATTGTCCTTTATTACATTGATGTAAATAAAAATTACCATTTCAATAAATTTCATTAAATGTTGGCCTTAAAAAATGTGTCACTACTATTAAATCTATAAATGTATCTTGCATTATCTCCATCAAACACATGTATATCTATATATGTTTCCATAATAATACTTCATATTTAAACAGTAATTATTATATTTTTGATTGTTCAAGGAATCCTGTTACTATAGGATATACCACATGTCCATCACTCCATTATACATCACATTTCTTATTAAGGTTTTTTCTTACTTTATGTACAAACACTGTAGATTTTCTAGAGATATAAAAATTTAAAAATCTATAAATTGACATTAATGAATTAAAAACTTTTTTTCGGGGTCCCCATCTACTTATCTAGTCAAATGCTTTTAAGGATGCCAAGGGAGACCACCTGATACATGATTCCTCTCCATATTTTACCTTGTATCATTTTATACTTTCCATATGATTTTTTGGTGATCATCTCAAGGTGTGTTATGTCTCTTTCAGGTATCATTAATCCCATAATCAATTTATCTGACAAACTGTTCTTCATTCCATCGTAGGTTTTCACATTTTTGTGTGATTAAATTATAAAACCCTTATTTATTGTTCTTTAAATACATATTTGAATTTATTTATGAGAATAAAATATCTATATACGATTTTATTTTGAAGGAAAATGATGTTTTACTTGGTTTCCATATAATTAAATTGTATTTTTCCCATAAAAAGTTGTTTTTATAAATTTTCACCTAATAATAACCTCATATATTTGGTTAAATTTTTGAATATACATTAAAAATAAATTTTGAGGTTTTAAATTTTTTTTGGGTACTCAAATTTATTTCTCAATTTGATATTAAATAGAAATTCAATTTTGATTAATATTTTAAATTCCATAAATCAGTAAATTATGTCATGATTTGTTTATTGAATAAAGGGGCAATGTTTTCGAGTTACCTTAACATAATGGATGGTGATACAACTCTTAGATAATTAATTGTGGGGGGGGGGGGGGTTATGTGTGATTTATAGAGTACAAATTTACAAGAGTGTGTAATTAGACAACAAGAGAAACATGTGTGTGTGTGTGATATATAGTATTAATATGTATGTGTATAATAGTATAAGGGTACACAATGAACCTAAAATGGTATTAATTTCATCTTTTCAGAGAGTTTTATAGTTGATTTCTAAACTAATTTGTATATTTCATGTTTTAATTGTTTTTGTTTATTATACTGTTTCACAATTAATGACTCAATTAATAAAATCCATCCTTTGATAAATTAATTGTTTTTAATGTTGGATGTTTACCTTTAATACGTGAAATTTCATATGATGTATTGATGAATATCATTATTTTTAAATGAAATGTGGAACATTTTAAATGGTTAAAGAACATGGGTAGCTATGTATCTAAGAGGGGAATTCTTGTTTAGGTATAATTTTTTATTACATGTCTTTTCTAAATAAAAAAAATGTTAATGGTCATAGTGTTGTGAAGGGGTGATACTACACTGCTATTCCAAGATATATACTCCTTATTGGATTGTTGTATAGCGTGTCATTATTAGACAATACTACCCCATTATGTCAAAAAAAATTCTCTATAGACATTATTGTATGGATAGAATTTTATCCCTATCAGATAACATGTTTGATATGAGGATCTAGAGTGCTTACTAACCTTAGATGACATTGTGATTTCTCCCATGGTGGATTCTTATGAAATGGTTGTTTTTTGGTGTATATATTCATTTCATAAGTTTTTTAATGACTGATACATCATATAAATAGAAAACTGATAAAGTATAGAATATGGTTTCTTCCATCATTAGAAATTAAAATCATTTAGATGTAGGTGTTTCTAAAGTATATTTTCTAAGTGGATTTGAATTTGGATTTTCAAATAATAATGGCTTAGGATGAGAAAATAATTTCCAAGTGATTATTTTAATTTAAATAAAATACAAGATAATAGTTTTTAAATTTTTTGGAAAATTCTATTGATATTAATTATCTCATGTTATTAAATATTGGACTCTCAAATGAATAAAAGTGTGTTTCCTACAGGTCATGGTTGTTGACTGCAGGGGGAATGACAATGTGACATATGGGTGTCATGCCATAACACCTATTTCTATGTCCTATATCAAATAATAGTGGTTTTTTTGAGAATGATATATAACCCCAAATAATCCTATCCCAATCACATGTCATGTTCAGATAATGATGGGAAATGAGCCAACCTTGTGGGTTGTGAGCCCTGCTGAAAAAAAAATATGTGTTACTGAAATAATGTGAACAATATTGTAATATAGGATCCTAAAACTCCAATGTAGATCCTATAATTTCTTTTAGAGAAGGTTGGAAACCTATAATTCATATGTCAAACAATGTGGGGAGATTGTTGGAGTACAAATTTAATGAATGTGTGTGCCCAATGGGTCAGTGTTTCTAGGTGTAGGGGTCTCATGGCATGACATATGGGTTTCACTCTATAACACATTTTTCAATTTCCCACATTAGATACTAGATGATTTCTAGTAATTTTTATAAACCCCATCCATACTCTCCCCATAACAAACCCTTTTTAGACTGGGATGGGTAGTGGTCCACCCTGGTGGGTAGTGAGCACTACTGAAGAACAAATTCTTGAAGGAGTGATGCAAAGTGGACAATATTGTGATTGAGGGTCCTATATCTCCAATATAGATCCTATAAATGGTATCTATGCCAATGTTTTATTTCATTATTTCTCTCATTATATGTTGTTAATCATAATGGGATTCAAATATTTGATGGAATCAATTTTCAATTATGCAAGAATCTAATGAAGCACTATTTCTGATCCTTAGATATGGATGTCTATAAAATAGTAACACATGGTATTTCAGCTTGTTTGGATAGTAGTCATTTATCATAAGCTGATAAAATGGAATTAGATACTGACAGTAGATGAATCAATGAATTAATGGGATCCTAATCTATTGAAATATTTACAAATTTTATTTCTTGTATTTCAACTCAATCCATATTAGAAATTCTATTAGATATCTAGGAAAAAAATTAAAAACCAGAGAAGAAAATTTGAAATTTACATGGAATGGATATGAGAATATGGTAATGAACCCCAGTTAGGTTTTTTATGCAATCTTTGACCTGGTGAATGTTGTTGTGGAAGTCGTGAATGGTCTTGGAAAATTTATTGAATATTTATAGATTGTTATGTGAATTTTGAGATGATTTTCACATTGTTTCAGTCTGAATGTTTCTATTTTAGATGATAATGATCCAAATGAACTAACAATAGATAGGTTGTATAGTAATTCTGTTTCATATGATATGATAAATGAAAATATTTATTCTATATGATATTTAAACATAAAATGGGTGTTATTCAAGTCCCTGAAAAATATCACCATTGAATATGGATAAATAGAATAAGAGACTGATGAGTTCATGTCATAACACTCCCCAAATCTATAAATAGTAAAAGGAAATATCAAAGGGAAACACCCAATTACATGCTTCCAATGTGGAATGGTTGGGCTCCTTGAAATATGATGCAATAAGAAGTTTCAAGAAGATGATGAGGATGATGTTGTAATTACCAAGAAGAATTCACATTATATATGATAGTTAGAAATTTATTGATTTTTTTAAAAATAAGAATAATTTAATGAGAAAATGACAATTCAGACGAATATATGGTTGAAGAGATATATAACAACAACCGTAGTGGAAAAAATTCAATGTTGTTTGTTGTAGGTAGCTCCAAGAAAAAGGAAGAAAGAAAGAATTATAATGAATAATTCAAAGGAAGAGTTGGTATATATGCGGAATTAGAATCCTCTCTTGAAGATAAATGTGTTTAGATATCCAAAATGATAAAGGAAAAGAAATTGGATTGTGATACCAAGATATATTTATGTAGTAGCAGGTAGAATATAATTTTTATTTGATTGATGAAATTGAATGTATTATGCCTTCAATTCTGTAGGAATATAAAAAGGTGACTTAGTAAAATCTCAATGTTAAAAAAAATAAAAGGGTGATTAGTGGTTTGAGTAACACATTGAAAGAACAAAACAATCTTATTGGGTAACTTTATGAATAATCTTCGGCATGTGATGAAGGGACAAAGACCAAGAAAAAATCGTTCCTCCTAGTCTAAAATCATGAAAGAAGATCATTTATAAGGCCAAAAATATGTATGTGGGTCATAGAGTCATAGCATAAAAGAAGAAACAGTAATTTAAAATGGAAAAGGTTGTATAGGGATCAATCACAAGAAAAAATCTATGGTGATTGATTTTAGATTAAAATATCCCACTCTATGGTTAAGAATTTATTTGGTAAAATAGTATAATCAAAAGACTCATATAACTCAAGTATAAACCATCCCTTCAATATTTTATTAAAATACACCTTTTTTCACGTGTCATAGTTTTGTAAATATAGTTTATTCTCAAAATGTATGTTCCATTTCAAAAAGGTACTAAAGATAAAAAGATAAATTAAAATGGGCACATACAGTTAGATATTCTAATAATTATTTTGATTATCACTATTTAGGTTTTGGAGGATTCAAACACATTTCTAGATATTTCTCATAAACATTTCAGAAGGATATACCGAAGAAAACCCATTGTGGTCATAAGTAGTAGCCCAATTAATCATCAAATGAGCTGAAAATTCATAATTTATTCACATATCGGTAAGATGATGTTGTTACAACATACTATAAAGAATATCATCATTAACAAACCATAATTTATTTGAATTCAACAGAATTGATCAAAAATAAAAGAGCAAAGTGGGTAGTGGTTGCAAAGATTTCTCTCAATGCATCTGATCATTATGGTGTATGGACCCTTCATAGTGCATGCACATCTCATATGATGGGAAATAAGGATCTTGTTGTGGGAATAAAATATTATTGGGAAGGTGTTTTGAAAATTTGGAAATTATGAAGACATTAATATTATTGGCATGGTGAAATCCAAATATTGATGCAAATAAATGATAGGTGTTGATGTCTTAGTTGTTGATGGTCTCAGTCATAACTTTTTTAGTGTCAGCCAACTATGTGACTTAGGGAATGCTATAATATTTTAAAAAATATGTTTATAATCAAGGGAAATGATGGTGTAGTTGTTCTATAAGGAATTATGATCAAGGAAAATCTATACATTGTGAGTGGAGGAGAAGATTTTTAATTTTATTCTAGAGAGAATGAAAACAGTTTTTGGAATAAACATCTTATCCAGCTATGCCTATAATCCATGGAAGATACAGTAAAATGTTATGTAACTCGATATCTCCCCAAGTTAACACATGGTTATAATCACATGTTCGATGCCTGTAAAAATGAAAGATTATCATAAAGGAATATAATGAAAAAGATAATAAGTTACCTATTTTTCTTGAATTACTACTTGTAGATATGTGGGGACCTATCTCACTATGATCTTGTTGAATGGAAGAGGTATTTTTTTCCATTAAATGATGATTTCGGTTGGATGGCAAGGGTATTTTCAATTTACAACATGTTTGATATGTTCAGTTTAATAAGCCATATTAGTGGGAATTTAAAATGATTATTGGACAGAAGATTTTGATGATTCATATTGATAATTATATAAAATTCACAAATGAGCTCTGTTGAAAATACCCTTGCCATCCAACATTTCTAAATGAGCTCTGTTGGGTCCAAAGGAAGAAAATAATCTATATTATATGTAATAATTAAAGAATACAACATTGAAATACATTAAGATATTTATAAGTATGTTTTTTATTCTCAATAAAGAGAGACACATGTAATTTCACTCACATAGAGATGAGGGGATATTCATCGAAAAGACAGGAGAATGAAAATAATATAAATTATTTATATGGAATATGGGATAATTAGTTGAAAGAAATGATTTAATTATTGTATAAAATGAAATGAATATTCAAAAACACATTGAAAATTTCATGGAATGAATGTAATGAAGAGGTAATCATATCAGGTGGAAAATAAGTGGAAAATTATGATTTAGGAGAAGATACCGATGAGGAGGAGGAATACAAATATATATCTACACAGAATCTAAAGAATCAAGAAGAAATTAATAGGAAAAATATTATTATTGATCAACCAATGCCTGTTTAGAAATGGAGAATTATTTATTTATAACATTCATAATTCATATCATAGGTAGAGCCTTAATGTTTTGAGGATGTAGTTAGAGATGAAAAATGGGATCAGTATATGAATGAAGAGTTTTAAATTTTTTTTGAAGAACCGGATATGTGAGATTGTTTCATGACCAATATAAAATAACTTCATCATGATGAAATCATTATTTCTCAATAAGGTGAATGAATATGGTATAATGATTCAAAAAATATCAGGAATATTTAGAAAAAGAAACTCCTAGATGGAGGGTATCAATGTTGATGAAACATTTTAACATATTTAAATGCAAATGACAATCATATTATTATTATCCATATAAGTGAGAATACTGTTCAAAGTGTTCCATATAGATATCAAGTTGGTGTTTTAATTAGGGTTTTAGTAGATAAATATTATATTGAGTAACCATATTGTTTTCAAATTCATAAAGGTGATAACATAGTTTCTTGGATGAGATAAGTGTAATATGGGTTGATGAAAGCACTGATGAAATGGTATTAAAAAATTGGTGAGATTTTGAAGAAACTCAGTTTTCAGTGATGTGGAGTTGATTAAAATATATATTTCAACAATGATAGTAATCAAAATATGATGGTGATTTTTTATGTTGATGACATAATACTTGGTGGATCAAATGAAGTGTAGTTCATGTAGTCCAAAGGATTCAGAAAAAGTGAGTTTGAAATGTCAATTATTGGAGAACTGTAATTATTATTTTTTAAATGTGAAACAAATAAAGAATGGAACATTTATTTCAAATAAAAATATGAAAAGAAGGTTCTTTATTGAGCCACTAGAGAGGGAAAATGTTTTTTCCAAACCATGTGGCCACTATGAAAAAATTTTAAACCCCTGTAAAGAGGGGTTTTCATAGTTGTATTTTGGATAATGTACCCTTATTCCCAAACTGTGCTCCCAATCAGATGCTATATATTGGGTGTATAGTTAAAAATCATAGTTACACCTACTCATGCAACCTCTCTATAAAATAGTGTGTGTCGGTATTTTACTATCCTAATTTTTAATTAAAAATTTAAGAGACCCTAATTTAATCTACAATGACTCCTAACCCCATATTGGATTGACCAAATCCTTCCTCGGTGTTTGAGAGGCTTCTCCCTTGTAATTATGGGTGGTTGTTTTTTCATTTATAATGTATTAACTCATGAAATGATGACTTTTTCTATTTTTTCTATTTTATCTTAGATTCTCATTGGAAATCATCTCTTATCATCTTTTGGAAACTGAAGGGGAAGATTATTCTTAATCTAATGGGGTTTAACAGAGGATTGATGTGTTTCTTGTGGATCTAGGATCATGGGGACCCAGTCCGGTCGTCACTGGACCCCATTATCGAGGGAATTTAGATCTACATTCATTCTTGAGAATTTTTTTCTTTAAAAAAATAATATTCAATGATTTTTTTATTATTCACATAAATTTATTTTTTTATAAATTTAATAGAATTGATTAGTGATTTAAAAGGTTTTTTTGGAAATAAATAATTTTTTAAATGATTTATTTTTTAAAAATATTTTATTCTCACCAAGTGTTATATTAAATGATTGAATGTAGTTTTAGTTTTGAAATTAGTTTTCAAAAACTAGAAAGGTTTTTCTTGGATTTAGAAATATTCTATTTTTTAGTGAATATTTTTTAAAATGGATTTGAAGATTTTTTCAGCACTAGAACATTAGTTTTGTCTAGAATAAACATGTCACCCATAATGTGTCTAATACCATATGATATTTTCTACCACTTTATTATGCATAATACAACATGAGGTTATACGACTTGTGTAGTGACCCATCTTTTTCATAATTTACTATTACATCATTTTATAGAAAAATAAAATAAAAGTTTTACACTACCCAAATCTAAAGGATTCATGTCTTGAGAATATTAGAACTATAAAAACCATTTTTATAATACAAATTTAAATAATTACATCTTCTCAATCATCTTAGTGTTCCTCAAGTACTCTTTAGTATATGTAGTCATAGGAGAATATACATCAAAAAATGGGTGACCTAAAATCCCACTAAATGGATAGATAAAAACATTAATAAATATATCGTGGGTGCCAATAATAATAATCATCATAACATAATAATGGTATCATCATCTTAATATGGCCTGGAAACATTAGTTAAAGGCATGGAATGTGGAAATTAATAAAAATACAAAAACATGCCATAGTGGTCAAATAGCACACATAATTGTGATCAAATATTGAATCATGTTAATGTATAACATATGTTCATAATCATAATATCATCATTGTGGACAAATTAGCATCATGTAGAAAAATATTCAAAATTACCTACTAAAATACATCAAATTACCCAATAAATTAGATCATTGTATAATTTTGGTTGCATATGTCACATCACATCACAATATTTACATAATCATGCCTGCCACATAGAATGTATATCAATCTTAGACAAAAAATAACCAGTGATAAGGAAATGGGATTCAGTAGAATTTCATAACGAATACATTCTTGAATTAAATATGGTGTTCTAAAAAATTAGAATAAGTTACTTTGTATAAGAATCATCAATCATTAGTGAAGAAGAAACAATCTCAAGAGAAGTAAATGATTTTCTTTTAAGAAAGAAGGGTTCTTTTGAAAAAATATATTCATTTTTTATAATAACATATTGGAAATATGTATATCATAAAAAATAAAAATCTATGAAAAATTAAATTATATTTTAGATATATTAAAATAAAATCCACACTAAAATTTTCCATGATAGAAGAATATCACAAATAACGGAAATTGGGTTTTAGAATCACATTACCTAAAGTCTGAATGATTTCTCCACTTTAATATCACAGATAATAAAATTATATTCATTAATTAACAAATAAATAACATATTATATATGTTTTTATATATTATAATTTTATTATGTTCCTCTATGGTTATTTTGATGAGTTATATAGTTCAATTTCATCGTTCTTGAGTGTAAGTTTTCATGGTTTCCATGATTGGTTCACTTGTATAAATGAATAAATGTTCATGTAAAATAGGGATAATAGTTAAAGATTTATATTATATGTTATTAATAAATTTTAAGAAGTTTAGTAGCCCTTATATGTGTTTTCATCATATGTTTGGTGGATGAGTCATAAGATATAATTTTAATGATGATCATTTCGAATAATTTGGTGGTTTTTCAATCAGAACAAACTTGTTCTGTTTTATTATTTAGTAATATGTATATAATTTAGTTACAAAACATAATAAACTTTATTAAAAAAATTTACAATCTATTTTAACTATAATAATGTTTTTAGACCATCATTGATGTGGTTAAAAGAAAATGAAAAATTTTTGTCCTTGAAGGTGAAAAATCGACACCTGACCAATGAAGTTTTAATTTTTAGAATATAAGTAATATGATAACAGGTTCGACGATAAATTATTCCCTTAAAATATTAAAATTATAGTATATAAATTATTTTAGAGTTATCATTTCACTAGGATAATTGGAGGTGAGTATATTATAAGAAAAGAAATTAAATTAGAATGAATTTTAATGAAAATGAAAGATGATTCTACCTCTTGATTTTATACTCCTGGAGAACCTCCTTTGGTAAATGGGTTTGGTATTTTTATGATAGCAAGGCCTCATAGACATTTTCTAGGGGCTTAAAAATATTATTAGGTAGATTATGTACAATATTTATGGTTTTTAATGTGTGAGGAGAGGAGGTGGTAATGGGTGGTATTTATAGGGGGAGAGGGGTTTTATTGATTATTTTATTATTTTGGATCAAGATTATGAATAGTTAAAATAATATCATAAAATATACTAAAAAATAAGATTTTGATATTTTATGCTTATATCAGTGTAACATAAAAAATTACTCAAAATTTCATTTATTTAGATTTTATATTAAATTTTTATATTTAACTATTCACCAAAAATTCATGTATTTTAGAAAAATCCCAAAAAATTCAACAAAAACATTTTTCAAAATGTGGAATTAAAAAATGAAGTCTATTTTATGAAAATAATTGTTAAAATATGAGAAATATAATTTTCAATTAAAATTATAATTTACCCAGTAAATTCCATTTTAAAATTTATAACTCATTTTATAACACATGGAAAATATAATTTAAATCTCAAAAAAATAATGTATAATCATAAGACAAAAATCATAATTTTTAAAACTATTCTATCAAAAAAACTATTTTAAAGAATTATATTAAAGATAAAATTATATATAAACATTTATGTTTTAAAAAATTACCAACATTTAATTAATAGATTTTAAAATATTTATTTACCTATATTATGATATAATTATATAATATTATAATTTTTGTGATTTCAAATCATTATTTATACATTTATAGATGAGGTTACTATTCTACTGGTTGAGTTACTATTCATAATGGGAACATTACTATTCCAAAGGTTATGTTATTATTCCTTAGGTATAGGTTCCTTAACTTCTATAAATTCCTCTTATTTCATTCATTCATCGTTTCAAATGTGTTAATTGTGTTATCTATGTGATTTAATGTAGTTTATACTATATGAAATAATTATAAGAGGGGAATTTCCATTGATAAAATTTTGTGTCTTTACAATCCCCCCCTTATAAAATTTCACCCCTAAACTTTCATTTTACATTATATGGTCAAAACATGTGAGGTTACTTCCCCTTCATCACTTCCTCCAACACCCATGTAGTATATTTTTACTTATGGTACTTCTATAGTACATTGAACAAGTGAGTAGTCTTAATGCATTGAACATTATCTCTACAGTCCGAGATCTTCACCGATTTCTCTTCATTAGATAGATCATTTTCTAATTTTACCACATCATGGTTCAGTACATGCGAGGGATATGGTATATAGTTTCTCATGAGTTAGGCATTGAATATATCGTGTACTTGTAATATTATAGGATGAATTTTTAGTCTATAGGACCCAAATCATACATTATCAAGGATCTCGATTGGGATGATGTAACTATGACTCGACTTTCCTTTCTTCCAAAACCTCAAGATCCTCTTGAAAGGCGATATAAGAAGGAATACCATGTATCCATCCATAGACTCTATGTCATATCAAAGATCATTTTCATAGGTCCTCTGTCGACTTTGAGGTTCCTTGATGTGATGATGAATCATTTTCATCTTCTCCACCATTTATTCAACAATTTCAGGTCCTAGAAACTTATATTCACCAAATTCATCATATAATTCTAGTGTTCTACATATTTTCCCAAAAAAGGATTCATATGGAGCCATTTGGATGCTCAAGTGAAAACCTTTGCCATAACCGAACTGATCTAGAGGTAGATTTTGTTCCCATAATCCTTTGGAATCTATAAAACATTCTATCAACTTTTCCTCTAGTGTTTGAATAGTCTACTCTGATTGGACATCTGTATGAGAATAATAATCCTTACTGGAGTTGAGATCTTTTTAAGATAATTCCAGATACGTTTTTATAACATGTTGGTGAATCATAGATCTTGGTTACATAAAATCTATAGTGGTACATTATATAACCTTGCCCCTTCATTGATGTATATCTGGGCATGTTGATCTAGTGATAAGTCATCTCAAAATTCAATATAGTGTTTTCTATTTGGAATATGGTCCACAACAACCCATACATAATTATTTACTCTTGATGTCTTTAGATGTTTGGTGAAAAATATCATGGTGATGTTTTCTAATTCCCATGTTGATATGGGTAATAGTTCATCATCCCATAATAATTTTTCTTATAATCCAAAAATTTCTAACATACCATGCACTTTGATGTATATTTAGAAATCAATTTATTCATTTTGTTCCACAAATAGTTATCTTGTTGATCTCGATACATATTTGTGATCTCTGGGTGAAAATAGACGGTTGATCTATTTGCATTATTTAGAAGATCATTCATTATCTCAGGATCATATGGTACAAATTATCATGAACCAAATCTTATAATTCATTCCTCATAAATCTTAAACTTATAGGATTTACCCACCTTCTTTTGAATTTCCAATTCATTTCATTGAGCGTCCTTTATTTTCATCATGATGGATGTTTGAGTAATAATTTGAGAAATAATTGGCGATGTTCATTCTTTAAGGATTCCCATATCTATCCTATTGAAATCTTATAATATTGGATCCTTCTCAATTGATGTCCCTGATATTGTTGTAAGATCTTATCTACTTAGAGTATTTGCCACCTTATTCTCTCTTCCAGGATGGTAGTTGATTAATATGTCATAATCCCTGATGACATTTTAACATCATCACTAGAAAAAATTAATATCCTTTAATGTGAATATATATTTTAGTCTTTTATGATTAGTATATATTTCACACTTCACCCAACAGAGATAATGCCACCATATTTTCAACATTAGGATCACAACTGCCAACTTCAGATCATGCGTGGGATATTTTTTCTCTTGAACTTTTAATTTCCTTGAGTCCAAGGATATCACATATCCATTATAATCCTTACACAACCTACTCCATTGATTTAATAATCTCTATATAGTACAATGAGTTCCCCACATGACATAATTGTGAGTATGGGTGTGGTTATAAGACACTTTTTTAAATCGTTGAAGCATTAATCACATTCCCTGGTTTAGAGAGACTTTTATACCTTCCAATTATCTTGGCTAGTGGGTTTGAAAATCATGATAATATCTTCACAAATCAACAATAATACCAATCTAAACCAAGGAAACTATAGATCTATATTACATATTTTTACATGGGCCATTCTTGGGCTGACTTTGTCTTAAAGGGGTCTACAAATATTCCTTTTATAGTGATGACATTTCCCAAGATGGACACTAACTTCATGTAGAACCCATATTTACTCTACTTTTCAGATATCTTCCCCCTTGGTATAGTCTTTAGTATAGTACTAAAATGATCCTCATGTTACTCTTTTCTCTTGAATCATATCATAATATCATCGATATAGACGAACACAATTTTTTCAAGGTATTTTCTAAATAATCTGTTAATTAAGTTTATGATTATTGATAGAGCATTACTGAGTCTAAAATGAGTATTTTTGAACTCAGTGTGTCCATGACTTATTGAAATAGTAGACATGGAAATTTCTTCCTTTCTTATCTTTAATTCGTGATATACTTACCAATGATCCATCTTAGAGAAATAATTTTCTAAACAAAAGTGATAAAAAAATTAATCAATACATGTAATGGGACACTAGTTATTTATCAATATTTTTTTTGATATGATGATAATCAATGGATATGGGGGAATTTATCCATCCTTCTTCTTGATTAAGTGGAATAGGGTTCATCCTGGTGAAGCACTCAAGAATATAAATCCCCCATCCAGATTCTCTTGTAACCACTTCTTCAATTCCTCCAACTCAGTGGTGGTCATTCTATACGGTTTCTTTATTATCAATAAATATCTAGGAATTAATCCAATTTAGAACTCATCCTCTCAATCTGGAAGAAGACTATAAAATTTTCCAGGGAACACATCAGTGTAGTCTCTCATAATGGGAATGTCTTTGATCATGATTCTCTTCTTCATCTCAATAATTTTAGCTATATATGTTTGTTCATAAAATAAATAATTCCCAAAATTGAGATGATTATTCTAAAAGAGAATCATCCTCTTAATTACACTTATAAATAATTAGATGATTTCTTCGTATACGATGAGTGGTCTCCCATTCTGGACTGTTGATTTTAGATTTATAAAAATATTGCCAATACATTCCAAATATAGCATCAATCTCCACTAAAAGAAGTGTGACAACATTTTTTAGGATGTTAATTCCCGAAAAATTTAACATGGGAGGAGTTATATAAATAGGATGTAATAATTTCCTTATTTATTGTTCACACAGATAACTCAACCTCCATATTTTCAGGTGGAGTTTTAATTGATATATTAA
Source organism: Viscum album (assembly GCA_963277665.1). NCBI lineage: Eukaryota > Viridiplantae > Streptophyta > Magnoliopsida > Santalales > Viscaceae > Viscum > Viscum album. The sequence goes on along the minus strand of OY728164.1, from coordinate 910,591,645 downwards.
GCATGAAACATATGAATGAATGAAATGAACCATAAGAAAATAGTATGTTCACTATTCCTTAATGAATGACCAACATACTTGTCACCACATAATTTTTGGGATACACCTCAGCAGTAGTGATAACCTAATATTTCCTTTTCTCCTTTGTTTTTGGTTGTTGCTGATGTTGATTACCCACGAGGACATGAGGGTTAGTGAATTGGCTTTCATAGTGACCATGCTTCCTACAGTTGATGAATAAAAACATTAAGTGGAACTCTCCTTTCATCCACTATATTTCCCAGATTTCTTATGTCTCTTAGACATTCATGAGCATGGTGTCCTCATATCTATCACATAATGAATTTCTATATCTATCAGAGGCAATTCACATGATGTTTCTTCCCACATTTTGACATTTGAGTTTTTGAGTTTTGTTTACACTTTTTTCATTTGATCATCCATCTTAAAACATTGTCATTTGTTTTTTATCTCTATATCCATGGGTACATTTTCCTAAATCCATATCTATATTTAGAGCACATCAAAAAACTTCTTTATAACCCTTAGAGTCTCGAATTTCTAGATCCTTTTGATGGTGTGGTTTAAACTGATAATGAATCTATCAAATTTATTAATCATTGCTGAAAACAAAACTTAATGAGTACTCTGAAAGCCTTGTGAAAATTTATGTCTATGTCATGACAGATTCACCTTCAATTTCTCATAGATATAAGAATTATCTCTATATCATTGTTTGATGAGTTCTAGGGAAATACTTGTTATGAAATATTTTCTTAATGACTTCTCACTCAATCTCTTTAATTTATTCCTTTGGATGGGTGTTCTTAATCAACACCTAACAATGATTAGCCTCTCTATCCAAATGGTAAACTACTAATGCCACCTTCTCACACTTAGAACTATGAAGCATAGAAAATATCTACTCTATTGGGTTAATCTAATATTATGTGACTAGTTTATTAAAAGATCCACTAAATATCAGTGGACATTGACACATAAAAAACATGCTTTCCAGTTTCTCTCTCTTACGTGAAGGAGGAAATTGCACATTATTTTGGTTATTGTTCATATCCAAAGATATATAGGTATGCATCACCAATAAATTTTTAAGTACACCTCCCATGTAATTGGGGATATCATTTGAGAAATCACTACATTGTCCCTTACATGGGTTTTTTCGTAGTTTCTCTTAGTTCCTACAACATTCTCAAATATTAATTTCATGAAAATAAATGAGTAAACAATTTAATAATAAGTAATTTATTCCTTATTGAAATTAACTCTAAAATCATACATCATGTGATCCTTATGTTCAGCATTTATCTAATGAATGTATACATAGGTACTTAATTATTCATAGTCTCATACAAAGAGTTTTCAATAAGTTTCCATAATCCTAATTCCTAAATTATATAAATCTTTCCATAATAACAACTACATAAACCCTTGTTTTTCTTAAGTGACTATTACATATTTTTAAAGAAAACAACTTAAATGTATTACACAAAAATTATCTACATGTTTAGTGTCTTTAAAAAATTTGGACAATATATTACTTATAAATAATAGAAAAATATTAATTTAATTTTTTACTCTCTTGATTATTAGTGGCCCTCATGTACACCTCAGTATATGTAGTCACATGAGGATATACCTCAAAAAAGAGGTGAGATAAAATCCTAGTAAGTGGATTGATTAGAACATGAATCAATATATCATGGGTAAGAATAATCCTCACCATCATAAAATAATAATGGTATAACAATTATAATCATCAAAAGAAGCATTGGGTAAAGGAATATAATTTGGAAATGCATAAAAATGAAACATCATGTCTTAGTAGTCAAAAACCATGCACAATTGGGAACAAATCTAGAATCATATTAACACATAAAATATGTGAATAATCATAAAGTCATCATTGGGAAGAAATATAGCATCTCGTTCATATATATTGAAAATAACTCCTGATATACATAAAATTATCCAATCCATTAGAGTGCAATATAATTTTGGGTTCTCCCATCACATCATATCATTTAAATTATCATTCCTGAAACAAAGAGTGTATATCCATCTTATACATAAAAAAACTCATAGCCTGAAAATGGGTTTCTATATAATTTAAAAAATAATAAATTCATAAAAAAACATTGGTGTTTAAAAAATAGATATTTGATAATGTAATTGGTATACGAATCATCAATCTTGAGTGAATAGGAAACAAGACCCTGAATTCTTCTTTCTAACTCTGTACATGAGAACACTATTTGTAGGCAAAGTCAATGGTTGATGAATCATATAGGAATTTAGTGTGTTCTCATGTCCTTACCGAGTGCGGGTCAGCTCATAATTTATAAATTATTGACAGTGGTACGTATTATATGTTTTTACGATGCCCCCACGGGCACAACTAGTAATAATTATGATGTCTGAAGATGTGGATGGTCCACCTAGTGATGAGACATCAGTGTAGGGATCATTGCAATCAGTATCACCTCTCGATGGTGTACCAGCGATACCACCACCGAGAGAGAAAAATTTTCTAGCAGCACTTCTAGTAGAGGATGCAAATATGCTTTGTGAATTGCGTGATTTACAAGGGAAATGAACTCCCAGGTTCCATGGTGAGATGGATCCTGAGGTAGTATACGATTGGTTGGAGGTGGTGACATGAGTATTTCGCTTACAGAGGAATCCTCCCTACTAGATGACCGCTATAGTAGTGAGCCTTATTTAGGTCTTGTAAGGGATATAGTGGATCCTGATCGATCAGATATGTAATGAGGTAGAACTACCCTGGTTAGAAATCAAGTGCCTCTTCCGGGAGGATTTCTTTCCAGCAATGTTAAGATCTGTACGTATACAGGTGCGATGGAACCTGTAGTAATGCAGCCAGTTAGTAGAAGAGTACTCTATGAGATTCATGGATCATTCTCTATAATCCAAAAATATAATGTGGGACCCATTCTTTTGGGGCTATACCTTTGAGAAGTGACAACACCAGGAGATCCAGACATTGATTACAACCCTTAGCATCCCTATATAGGATGCAGAGTTGGAGTGAACTCTACTAGTGTATATCTTCTTTACGGAGTTTGAACCAGCAGTGGGAGCTACCATAGAGAGACATGTAGCATAGGCTTTTATAGTAGGTATTTGATAGCTGCAGTAGGGGTAGATGGGGTCCAAATAGTCCATGGGATGACCCCAAGACATGAGATCAGTGGTTTTGGGATACTAGGGACGTGCGAGTCAACTAAAGGTCAGACTGCTATACTTGTGTGGTGGTCAGGGGAATTTGAAAAGAGATTGTAAGACCATTAATATGACCAACTAGAAGATGTTTAAGAGATTGTCGAGGTAGCTTCAAAGGCAGAAATAGGGTGGTCTGCCAAGCAGCAGATGTGGAAGAGAAGCAGGATGAGTGGAAGGGGTGGATGAAGGTTCAAGGAACTACCACCACCACCCCTAGGTGGTCCACCTCGAGCTGAGGGAGCTAGTGGATAGTGGCAAGGATAGCTCTAGGCGATAGAGGTTTACGGTCCTGAGGATCCTAGGATTATTAGAGGTTCAATATGAATCTTTTCTACCCTAGTTGTAGTTCTGATAGAAACAAGTTTTATTCAATATTTTTTCACCATGACCCGTGTTCGAGACATAGAGCTTCCAATGGAACCGTTGAATCGAACCCTATGCTTAGAGACTCCAATAGTAGAATATTCGACAATAAAACATTGGTTTCAATATTGTAACCTTACTATTGAGGGCATGAGTTTTAGTTGGGATATTTTTGTGGCAGCATCGAGGTATTATGAGGGCATTCTGGATATGGATTGGTTATACATAGTTCATGCTCATATTAACTATTTTAGGTTCACATTGTGGTGTGTTCATGGATACTTGACCAGGTATAACATTATACTATTTTAGGTGCACGTGTAGGAGGTTGCAGTAGATCACACATTAGTTGGATATCATAACACTCAGTGTAGCAGATGATACATGTCTTCAGTTTCTTGCAGTGATGGATAATCATGAAGAAATATTTAAATAAGATGTTATAGGACTACCTTCTTTTTGATAGATAGACTTGTTAATTAACCTATACCTCGGGACGTCACTGATATTCTCACTGACATATCAAATGGATCCCACATGGCATTTTGAATTGGGGATACAGTTGGAGGACTTTCATAAGAAGGGCTTCGTGGGACCCAATGTTTCACCATGGGCAGTCCCAATTTTGTTTTCCAAGAGGGAACATAGGAGCTTGAGGATATGTGTGGACTTTTGGTTCATAAACCATCAGACCATGAAGAATAAGTATCCACTACAATGGATTTATTACCTATTTGATCTACTGAATGAATCAATATGGTTCTTAAAGTTAAACCTCATATCTAGTTATCATTATCTCTAGGTGCGAGATGATGACATCCCAAATACGACATTCAGATGTCTCTACAGCCACTATGAGTACATATTTATGTTTTTTAGTGCCAATAACCCCCATAACTATTTATAGGACTCATGAATAGGATCTTACAGCCCTACCTAGACAGGATTGTAGTGGTCTTTATTGACGATATCCTGGTGTAATCAGCATCTGGAGAGGATCATGTGATACACTTGAGGATGGTCCTAGAATTAATCTAAGAGATAAGTCGTTATGGTAATCTCTTGAAATGTAAGTTTTTTATATAAGAGGTCTAATTTTAGGGACACACCATTTCATAGGTAGAAGTTGAAGTAGATCCAAAAAATGTAGAGGTGTTGCTTTCATGGCAGCCACCAAAGAATTTTACCGAGGTTTGGAGTTTCCATGGGTTAGATGGATATTATTGAAGGTTCATACCTAAATTTTCCAGAGTATTCACATCCATGATAGCCATTACATGAAAGGGGAAAGCCATCATGTGCAAGGATATGTTCTAGGAGAGATTTTATCAGTTGAGGTAGAGTTTGGAAAACACTCCTAGCCTGAAATTACGAGAGGAGGGTGTTGAGTACATGGGGTTCTATGACACATCAGGAACAAGTCTCAGTTGTGTCATGATGAAGGGAAAATTAGTGATTGCTTACAGTTTATGGTAGTTGAGACCTCATGAGCAGATCTATATAAACCAAGATCTCAAGTTGGTAGTGGTAGACTTTGAATTGAAGATACATAGACAATACAATATAGGTGTGCTATTTATTCTCTACTCAGAACAAAAAAGTCTAAGGTATATCTTTTGTTAGAAGGATATAAACCTGAGAAAATAGATTCGGATAGAGTTACTCAAGGAAAATGATTTTGATATAGTCTATACACCTGTGATGGGGAATTTGGTAGAAGATTCTCTCATCTATAGATCATGTTCAAAACTACTGAACGAGGCCTCAGACATGTTGGACTCACTTAAGATATCCATTATGGAAGGATATGAAGATGATTATTTCCTGTCGATGGGGGTTACCCATCAACTCTTACCTCAAGTTATGGAGGCATGTCTTAGAGATATCAGTTGTGAAATGACACATGCCCAAATTTCCATAGGGCATTCCCCTAATGGATATTTGAAAGGGTGGGAGCACATCATATTTTTTAGAGGACACAAAATTGTACCAATGAGGTTATAGATAGAGGTGTTTAAAAAGTTATATAAATTCCAATTTTGGTACATCTAGGTGTGTAAAAAATGTACCAAGAATTCCAACATCATTTTTAGTGGCTGACGATGAAGAAGGCGGTGGTAGATATTGTCTCAAGATGCCTTGCATGTTAGCATGTGAAGGCTGAGCACTAGGTTCAAGCTGGACTGACTCAACCCCTCGAGGCATCAGAGTGGAAGTACGATAGAATATTGATGGAATTATTAACAGGTATAACAAATATTTCCAAGGGGAAAATACCATTTGGGTGATCATTGACCAATGCACAAAGTCAACCCACTTCCTAGCATTTTGGGAATAGGGTTTAGTAGATATATTGGGATGACTTTACATGCAGGGTATAGTTCGACTCCATTGAGCCCCATCTACGATAGTCTCATGTCATGATGCACGCTTTACATCCCAGTTGTTGAAGGGATTTTAGGAGGAGTTTGAGACTCAGTTGCACTTAAGAATAGCTTTACACTAGCAGGAAAACTGTCCAACTAAGTGGACCATTCAGGTTCAAGATAACATGTTACATGCTGGAATCCTTGATTTTGGCCATAGTTGGGAGGATATATTATTCATAGTATAGTTTTCATACAACAACAGTTACCACTCCACCATTAGTATGGAACCATTCTAGGCCTTGTACGAGAGAACCAACATGAGGCCACTCTACTAGACTATCCCTATAGAGTCAGCACCAATGGGTCCGAAGTTGGTACATGCTACTACAAATAATGTGATGTTCATATTAGAGTGTATTATGACAGAATAGATCCATCCTAATGCCTTCGATGATTGGGGATGGAGACCCCTAGAGTTTGAGGAGGGATAAAATGTGTTCATTTGGGTCTCTCCTCGATGTGGGATACATAGATTTTTCCCAAGGAGACAAATTATCTTCGAGGTTCATCAGAGATTTTTTGATTCTACATAGAGGGGGTGAGGATACGTACCACTAGAATATTCCTCCGTAGTTATATATGGTGTCTTAAATCTTTCAAGTAATCCAGCTAAGGAAAGAATACATGATCCTTCACATGTCATTGACTAGGGTGAGCTGAAAATCGACAATATAGAGACTTTCACAGTGTACCTGGTGGAGATCGAGGGTCGATAAGAGATGAACCTTCATGGGTGGTCGATTCCTCTAGTTCATGTTCAGTGGAAGCATAGGAATCCCCAGTAATGAAAATGTAAGTAAGAGGTTTAGATTCGTGGTCATTATTCACATTTTTTTAACCCTTATTTTGGATTTCAGTTACAGAATGCACAAAAGTGGGGAGAATGTAACGTATCATATGTTGAATTTTTTTAAATTATATGGGATTATTTGGAGAATGGGCACTGATATGTTTTGTGATTTCAGGGAATGGGGTGCCGAGAACAAATTTAAGAATTTTTTTTATGTTTATTAAAAATAGCGCAATTACTCAGTTTGGGTATCTTTTAAATTGGTTCTCATATTTGAAATACGAGGGCACATCATTTTTTAGATTAATTGGTTTTTTTATGAATAACCTAACCTCTACCGGCATCGGTAAACCGTGTAAAATCATTTTGGATCGTTTTAATGAAGAATAAAAAAAGTTTATTTTATTTTTCTTTTAATGTTTCTTGATGACACAACGACAATGTAGTTATTTCCTTTCATAAAGGAAATAGCGTGGCAAGGCTACAATGCAGTAAAACAGTGATGATGAAACATGATTCTTAATTTAGTTTCATGTAATGTAAATTAGATAAGATTTAATATCCTTATAGGATCTAGAAAAAAGGGGGAAAACCCATTGTTGAATCCTATCACTAATGAACAATGGCGGTGGAAGATCGACGATTGGATTTAGAACATGCATTGGAAGATTGAAAAATAATGATTTCAGGTCTATCAATTTATCAATGATTGATAAAATCCATGATTTAGGGGTTCTTTTATTTTTGATTTCCATTCCCCAATATTCCTCTCTAAATGATGAGTGTGGATCAACCCACTAACAGGTTGATTACTGGGTCAATCTTTCTTGTGGGTCGGCATTTATCTTGTGGGGATTAAAAAAGAGATTAGATCTTGTTGGTTTTCCTTTTGTTCTTAATTATTAAAGGAGAATTAGATGTGTGTGGTTATTTTATCATTATTCATCATCTTACTAACAAGAACAATCTCTGGATGACATGAAAAATATATTGGGTAGTTCAACGGTATGTTCTTGTGCTTCTTCGTTTATCGTTCATACATTCTTCCTCGGTGGACCCTCAGGGTCATGCTTGAAATTTTCGAGATGTCCCGAATTTATCCAGAACCCGGGAGTGGTGGGAAGATGGTTTGAAGACTATATTAGATGATTTCTTGTTCCAAGTATCGTGGTAAACCATTTGGTTTGATAAATTGTCCTTCACAACGATGATGGTAACCCACTGATGGAGGACCCATCAGGATAGAAACGAAAGTGGTGCAAGGAGATGATGCCACCTGTTGGCAGAGGATCCCACAGTAGAAATATGTTGGATGTCGTCAAGGGGCAACGGCTAGGGAGTCCCCTGGTGAAGCTTTCCTGTAATGCATCCTCCTACTGCATCAGACTGCATGCAACATGTGAGGTCACCTCATCGGTCGAATCTGTGAGGCAACAACTATCACATCCCAGTTACAGAAACCTATCCTTCTTCAATGGCACAAGATTAAGAAATTAGTCCACCCCCCTCAGGAGACCCTGGGCAACCCGGTTGGTCGGGTTAGCCGATCAGGTAGGATCGGGTATGACCCGTTGTGTCGATTTGGTAGACCCCAGGCCGGGTCAGGTTTGTGGACCTCGTTTTGGTTTGAGACAGAAGACACTAGGCTGGGTCAAGTCAGTGGACCCCAGGCCATGTTGGCTCAGGTCAGACCAGAACTAGACCCCACCAGGACCTTTTCACTAAAACTCTCATATCATTCAAAAAGTGTGTTCGTTTAATGAGATGTTTGCGGAATTATGACCCTCATGATGAGGTGGTCCTATTAGGATACTCTAATTGGGGTTTTGTGTAATTTGTCTTATGACCATTGGATTGATTTATAGGTTATCTCGGACGAGCATACTAAGGATATTATCCTATGATTGGATGCAACCTAGACTGTTTGTCTTATTTAGACTGTGTGTCTTACCTAGACTCTATGTCCTACCTTGACTGTGTTTCTTACCTGGAGTATGTGACTTACCTGTACTGATTTGTACTTCCATATCCTAATAAGGTGTGTGTCCTCCAGTATCTGATGACACTCCATGTGTCGCCAACACTTTGTGTGTCACCAACACACTATGTGTCATTGACACTTCGTGTGTCACCAACAGTCTCGGTGTTACCGACACTCTGTGTGTTACGTAAACTCTATGTGTTACTAATTTTAGGGTGCTGTGGTTACTTGAGATAATCTCTTTTATGTAACATAGACCAATATTTGGAGTGATATAACTCTTGAGACTCTCTTGATTATACTTTTTAGAGTCTCCACTACGTGTACCTCTTTAGTAGTTTTATGGGTGTATTTCTTAGTGATTCTATTATGGTATTCTTCATGTGATTATTTTTTGATATTCTTTGTTTCATTCTATTGTGGTATAATTATTAGTGATACCTTTAAGGTTTGGGGTCCCTAAAAAGTATTATTTTACTCAACCCAGTATAGTATTTTCCCATATATGTTGTGTCTTGTAAGGACAATTGACAGCTCTAATGGATTCCTTGGGGGAGAGAAGATATAGGTATTTAAGGTGACCTGATAGATGTGGTACACTTTATAAACATTCATAAAGAATTCTATATATACCCTTTAGGTATATTTTTCTACATATGAGATCTATGAGCTTACACATTTCCTTTTAATATGGGCTTGTATTCTATCCTATTTTATTTCAGTTTTTTGTACCTTACTCTGAGGGGGTTTCCATAGTGGTTTTCATCCATGTTTACATAGTGTTTTCATTTTAATGTTTTGTTTGGGTACGAGTGTGTTCGTACAAGTACTAGGAAAAATTCCGCCCATTGGTAGGATATGCCAACACAGTGCTAGTCTCCAGACGTTGACATATGGAAGGAAATATTGGTGTAGTCACGAAACAGGTCTTGGGGGACGGGTTGTGAAAAATCAATTTCATAATTGGAGATCCACTATGGGATCCCAAGTATCATCAATGGAATAAAAATATCAATTCCATTTGTTTCATTCATTGGAATCCTCTACTGGATCCATGTATCGCTCAACATATAATAATAAACCATCAATGAGTCTATCCATGGAATCCCACCTTTGGATCCATGTATCACATGATATATATGATACAAACCAACATCCCACAAGACCAACCCTAGAAAACTGATCATAAACCTAGGTATCAATTTAGGTTTAGTATAGTTCACTATAGATAGTTTCCTTCTCTGGAAGCCTTATTGGGATTCCATGTATCATTCATGAAAATATGATAAAAAATTATCTTAGAGTCCATACAAGGCATTCTCATTTGAATCCATGTATCACTCAAGGCATAAAAAAACCAATATCTATAATTACCATTTAAAAAAAATAAATTAACATGACAAGGACAAAAGCAAGACCATCTCATTTACCACCAACCTTAGAATATGACTCAGAGAATCGACCAAATCCTAAGGATTACATTTAATTTTAACTCATGCCAAAAGTTCATTAAAAAAGATTATCCATATTAATAAATAAAATAGAAATCATTGAAAGATTTAATTATTTAAATTTCAAAACCATAATAAATCAATTCTTGACACTACCTCAGAATATGGAAAAAATCCTAGATATTATCATAAGGCTATCCTTCCAATATCTCACATGGGAATATAAAAAAAGAGCAATTAATGCTTAGTCTAGCATTGATATAGCATGGGATAAGGGAAATCACAATATATTCCTTTTCATCAATCAATACATGTTTAAATTCAATTTAAAATTCACTGTATAAAACAATTCATCATTTTTATTTTCAATTTATTTCATCACATCGATTTACATTCCAATTCTGGATTCACATCCCATGAAAAGGGGTTAAAGGCACAACATGAGGTATCTAAAATAACATGTCATCAAATTGGCCATTTTAAATTAACAGATCATCCATAATGTAGTTATAGTTTCTTAATTTATAAACATTAATTCTATTATAAAAAATCATCATTAAATTAATAGGTGATTCCTATTATTTTATATCAATGATCAGAACCCATTTTAGGTGATGTTTGAGAATTGGACATGCGGCAAAAAAATATAATTCACTTGACGTTAAACAAAACCACGATTTCACCTACCATAGTTCCTTAGTGTTAATTTCGTCTTATATTATCTCCTAGTTCAACTAATATCGAGTTAAAAATGAAGAATGTATGGAGACCCTGCAAATAATGAAAATGATCATGCACCTAAACAGTGCAGTTGATACCAATCAAAATGAGGAAGGGATAAAATAGTATAGAGATATTATGAATATGGATTCATAAGGACCAACAACACTTGATTCTATCTTATAATTTTAGAGTTATCATCATGCCTAGATTTTTCTTGATGATGAATCCAAGGCACCACTGAAGGAAGCTGACATGGGAGGAGGGAGATGGAAAAAGGGGAAAATGAGATTTTAGCCTCATTAAGAAAAATATAATAATTATTCGACTAAAAACCATGTCACCATGTTTTTCCACATGGATTGATCAAACTGTGTGCCAACCATTTGACAAATCCTTCTTAATAAATTACCTCATAGAGTTTATGGTGCATGGTTAGGCTTATCGTGTGCCAAATTTCCAGTGAATAGTATGTGGGTACTTCTTAAGTGGCACTAACCCTGTGGGCTAGGAACATATTCTGACCATAATATGAGCATTCCATATGTGACACATCTACTACACTGCATAATGCGAAACTATTATATGTTTGGGATGCACAGTTTCTGACAAACTTTGTGCCTTGTTCTAACACTTAAAAAATGGTAATTAAAACCATGGGACTTCAAAAACTTGACGAGACACCAAAGAGTCCTCTCAAGAGTTTAAAAACACCCCAAAACAACACATTTATGTGTTATTACTCTCATAATTATGTTCTAAAACCCATTTTACAAAATGGAATGTCCAGTAATCACCCAATCTCAAATTTCTTTGGAATTTCGTTTGGTTACAAATCAAAGGACCTTACATGTTTCCATTACCAAGGTAAAGAATAAAGGTTTTTATGTAAGACTAATAAATTGGAATATATTTATGTGATACACTAAGTATCATTCATAAATTAAGAATATTGTTATCTATGCTTCCAAAGGTACTAAACTATTATGGTTCAGAACAATGTGTTTGTGTAATGTATTGAATATCCATCAAAAAAATATTTAATATCCATGTATGAGAATCATATATCAATATAGTTGGTATCATATGATAATTTTAGTTAACATTTGGAAACTTGGAAGAGGAAAAATTTGTGGGATCCCAAAGGATATATATGTGGTTATATGAATGGATGTCTCTAAGGACAAGTCAAAGTACGATTCAATGTATAGGAAAATGTCATAGAAATTTTGTAAAGAATAGAGAGACAAATTTTCAAGAAATTACATCCCTTTATGGATACTAAATGTGGACATGTATATGGTATACAGGTACCAAGGGGTAATAAATATGATAATGGAACATTTATATTGACTCATTCATGACATGGTGTATGCCAATAAGCATTACTGCACACTTAGTTTGACACTCTCACAGGATATTATTTAGAAATTCAGAAACTCTTTATGAACAATCATGGTGGATTTAAATAGATGATTATCATAGATAACCTAGGTTAATCCTATAATTACATAGATTAAAAATGGTTCCATGATTATACACCATTAAGTGTTTTTCATGATTATATGGTTTTACAGTATGATTGTTTTTCTCACAGTATGATTTTTAGTTTTAGTCAACATATGAAACCCAATAGAACCATATTAATGTTTCATGTGATTTAAAACTCAATTATATCCCTTCAAAGAATCCAAAATTTAAGTGATATGGAATTAAAATTATCATTTCAATCCTCATGAAAATAACTCTAGTTAAGAATCATGTTAGGCATACAAATGAGAAAAAGAGGGAATAATGTTTTTGGGAGTCCTTCATGAGTAAATTTACACATTATTTCAATGGTTCATATGATCCAAAAGTTACTAAATAATAAATCATCATAATTGAAAATATATGTTCCAGTATACAGTTTTTGTGGCAGGAAAATTAAATTTAGTTGTCTACTAGTTGGAAGGTGAAGCAGATCAATGGTGGAATCTTATCAGAAATATAAAGAAATATGATGAATGTGACTCTGTATATTGGTAAAATATTAGGAAAATATTTTTCAATAAGTACATTCCTTCTATTATCCATAAAAACAGATAAGGATTGTATTGAGATAATTAAAATGGGTGATAAATTCATTGGTACCTAAGATAATAATTTTACAACACTGGTGAGGTATGCTTCTGTTATAATCATCCAACCTAAATTTAAGGTTGAATATTTCTTTAATGACTCAAAACCAAGTCTACATAGGGTGTTATACATAAGAGAATTCAGAATCTATGATGGAATTCTTTGATGTGCTATCAAGGAATTTCAATATATAAGTGTGATACATACCACATGATAGCCCCTTAAAAGATTAAGAATAGACCATATCACTATGTCATACAAAACAGATTTCACTGGGATCAACATACTATCCTTTAATTCACTTCTAAAAAGAATCACCCTGCAGATAAACATTCATGTCTCCATTCCAAGGTATGTCAAAATAAACATTTGAACTACCCTTAAACGGGGGTTTAATAAAGTACACCACTACAGGTTCCATTTTTAAGTTCAATACATTGATTATCTTCATCCATTGTACATTTTAAATAATTTAAAACAATAGAAAATAAACGATTTTATAAAACGAGGCACATAGTAACTTGGTTTTTCTAGCAGCTCAATGGAAAAACTGAAATGTCTTATCAAACAACCTTTCTAAAAAAAGCATTTTATACATTCCATCATAATTAGGAACTCTACCATATAAATTCATTTTAGCAGATAAGGAAACTTATTAGGGCCACATTAAACCAACATGGGTTCTTAAAAATGATACCCAAGAGCAGTTGTTAATGTTTTTATAGTTTTAAAAGACCCTTGTAGATTTATTTCTTAAAAACATGCCCCAAATGACCTAATTAGGCCCATTTGTGCATTTAAAAAATTAATTAATAATCAATATAAAGAAAATCATTCATTTTAGACCCAAATTTAAAATAGTTCATTTATTTTAAGTATTTCTTTCATTTACCATATTGTTATATTAATATTGTGGTTCAATTATTTGGGTATCCATATACCAATCTATAAAGCATCCATACAAACTACAAGTTGTCATTTTGTTCCCATTTAAATGAAAATAATTCTAATTTAACACATAAACCAAAAAATCCTTTTAAATTTTAACAAGGGATTATAAACATTTATAATGTTCTAGAGATGGTGTGAGTATATGGGTTACCCTTTACTAGTTATAAGGTTCCCACTGACCTTACAATTGAAAACAAGATCCCATCTAAATCAAATCAAATAGGTTCATCCAATGAAATCATTTACATATATAAAAAAACTAGTGTGTTATCCAGTGTACTAACATAGAGAAAATGGTTAAAAACACAAAGTTAGGGTATATAATCACATAATCATTTTATAATACAATAATTAATTTACTAAATAAATTGGTATCACAACATATTATCATATATATTTGATATGTAAACAAGATTTCTAAAATATACCTAAATAGGCACAACTAATCAAGTCATAACACCCAAGCACACAAATAGAATTAGACGGGAACCTATTAATGAAACTACATTTCATGGAATATGCCTGACATGTAAAGTCTTATGTACATATAATATAATTCATGCAATTATAATTCCTTTACATAACATGATTGGAGTTAATTTCTATAAAATGAATAAAAATCATAATTAACGCCAATAAACTTGGTAATATCATATCAAATATGACATTAAAAATTATAAAGAGTAAATCCTAGCCCTGGCCACTTGGTCATTTCCCCATGGGTGGGGTGATCAGTCCGAAACACAACTATTTACCAAGCGTTCACACAATCCTTGTCTCTAGAATACTAGACCAAAATAGTAATACACTTGAAATATAAGGCTCTAACAGCACATTGTGAAGTATTGGCATGACTGACAACTATATCGGTAGCTGGATCAATAGAAACATGGCCTCAAGCACGTCTCCTTATATATGAGAGGATACCGACTAGTAGTGAGGATCTAAACAGATGATATTGGGGAGACTAAACCTCATGTAAGAGTATTGCAATAGTATAATAAATAAATAAACAACTGATAGTAGAGGAAAATATTAATACTGACTAGTATTAAAGGATTGATAACACCAATTTATAGATATTCATGCATGTCTAAATAATTTTGTAAGCTAAATAGTTTATATGAAACTTGTACAAGATTCAGTGTAATCATAAATAAGAAAATAAAATAAAATTACATTGGGTGAACTCCATGATCATCCTGAGACCCATATTGGTCATCTTCTCCTTACTCTTAGGTTCCAATAAATAGCCTAAGAAAGAATGCATGGTCCTGCGAACAAAATATATACTCAGGTACCCCAACGTAATGGAGGCCCAACCAGATTGTGAGACAGAATCCTAGTATGTAACCTCCCAAGGTATGGGCCATCCAATTAGTGAAAATATATAATATTTTGCAAGAATATAAACATATAGATGAATTAATAAAAATTAAACAACCTATATAGATCATTTAATCATTTAAACCAATTTCATTCTAATAATTTATTTTATGAAATAAGTATCTGATTTTAAAGTCAGGACTGTGTAAACTAATTAAGTTCATCCAATAGTTAAATTTCATTTTATTTAGGAGTCTTGAGTCCCAATGTAAGGTCAGAATCCCCCACACATACCTAAGCACATTACATGCCAAAATATTCCATCTAAAAGTTATTATTTAAGAGAAAATTGAATCTTCTTATTTTGATTTCCAAATGCATAATAATTCATCTCATCTATTATTCAAATTGTAAACTATGTTCGTACTAAAATATATAATTTGAAATTAAAGTATCCCTCTTGCCATAATATCAATTGACAGCCTACATGTCCAACCATGGTGAACCTCTCAGGGACCTGGTATCAATCAAGGTATAGTATAATGTCACTTCCAATCATATAATGTCCCACATTTTCCATGTATTTTTTAAAAATATATCTATTTATTTTGAGATTAGGCACTAAGACATCTCATGATTCTATGTATTGGGGAGCCCAAAATAAATCATTGAAATTTTTTATGTTTATTTAACATAGTGTGTGTGCTCTGTTTTTGTATCTTTTAAATGAGTATATAGATTTAAAATTTGATTGTATCGTTGTGTTCAGAGAAGCAGGTTTTTCTTAAGAAAGACCTATCCTCGAAGAAAAAAAGTCAACTAGGGATAATATTTTAAATATGTTTTAAATAAGAATAAAAATAAACATGAAAGGTTTATTTTATTTTTATTTTAATTTTTATTGACGATGTAGTGACAAGGTAGGTATTTTATTTCATAAAAGAAATAGTGTGGGGATGCTACAACAGATGGAAATTGGGAGCCAGAAATGTGTTTCTTCATTTAATAGAATGGTAGTGATATGTGATTAGATTCACAATCCTTGGAGGATCAGGAATAATATATGGAAAACACATTCACAAATCCTTTCATCGATGAACAACGACCATGACAGATTGCCGATTGGATTCAGAACATGCATCAGAGGATTGTAGAATTAAAAATTAACTACTCATGTTTTGTAAACTATAAATCCAATCCTTGATATAGGGGCTCTTTTATTTGTGATTTACATTCCCTTTTTATTCCATTCTAAATGAAGAATGCTGATCCACCCAATTAGAGGTTGATCTGTGAGTTGATCATTCTTACGAGTTGGGATTTATATTATGGGAATTAAAAAGAGGATTAGATCTTGGACATTCTCCATTCATTATTCATGATTAAATATTAATTAGATATGTGTGATTCTTGTCTCATTATTCAGGATCCTATAAAAAAAAATGAACAACTATTTACATGAACAAAGTCTTGGTTCATTATAAGGGGTGTTCTTCTGCTTCTTCATTCCCCCGTTCATACGTTCTGTGTTGGACGACCCTTTTGGTTAGTCTCTAAAATTACTGGGATGTCATGAACATTGATAGAACCCCAGAGTGATGGTACGAAGATTTTATGTCAATAATATATGAGTTCATGACATGAGGATCATGGTGCACCATTGAGTTTAAAAAATGGATTGCCATAGAGAATATTGCGGCCCATGGAAGGAGGTGGTGTCGGGATGGTGCTAAAATTATTGTGCGGAAACTCCATTGGTAGCATGCAGTGGAATGGCCACCCAGCGGTAGGTTGCTGGATTGAGGACCCGTGGTGGAGGAGCCCATAGTGTTGGAGCCCGTGGTGGCATGACCATGGGCATGCAATAGGTGGTAGCTACCAAAGCGGACCGCAGTAGAGGAGAAAGGGCATACAGCCTCGAGTAGCGTTAGACTACGTATGGGATGTGTGGTTAGATAATTTTCTGGAAACATAATATAGAGGATATGTGGAAGCTTATTTTTCCTAGGTGGAGAAAATTGTCCCACTTTTGTAGGATAGGCTGAAGAAACCATACCGCCCTTACAGCCCAGCACGTCGAACCCATGGCCTAGCTGGTCGGGTCCAACATGCCGAGTGGGATGAGTCCAGCCAAGGTAGGATGGGATCTTTCGGTAAGGGTGGACCGGTGGGTCAGGTCGGTGGACCCTGGTCCGGGATGGGTCGGTCCATCTGGGATGGGCCAGACCCAGACCCAATAGACCCCTTTTCACTAAAACACCCATATCTTTCAACCTGTGTGTCCATTTGATGAGTTTTTGTGTCATTAGTACCCTCAATAAGAGGAATTACCTTTGAGATCCTCTTAGTGGGTATTGTGTAAGTTGACTTATGGCCATTGGATAAAGTATTCAGTTCTCCCGAATGATAATTATAATGATGAAATCATGTGGATGGATGTGACCAAGACTTCATGTCTTACCTTGACTGTGTGTATTACCTTGATTGTGTGTCTTACCTCGAATGTGTGTCTTACTTTGACTATGTGGCTTACCTCTAATTTGTGTCTTACATAGACTCTATGTCTTACCTAAACTGAGTCAGTACTCCCATGTTCCATCTGGGCACATGTTATCTAGTCTTTGACAATACTCTATGTGTCATTTACACTCTGTGTGTCACTGACACTCTTTGTGATACCTAAACTCCATGTTTTACTACTAGAGGGTACTGTGGATTCTTGAAACAATCTTTTTTATGTACCATAGACCCATACATGGTGTTATATGACTCTAGATACTCTCATGATTATACTTATTAGAGACTACACTTTGTGTACCTTTTTGTTAGTATGCAGGGTGAATTTCTTTGTGATTCTTTTGTGGTATTATTCATGTGATTAATTTGTGGTATTATTTGTGTGATTACTTTGGGGTATATTTATTATTGATACTTTTTTATTTTATGGTACCTAATGAGTATTGTTATACTCACCCCTACATGAATTTCGCCGAATCTTCTCATGTCTTGTGCAGACGATTGGTAGCTTGGACAAAGACAATGGTGGAATGGAGACATGGGTGCTTTAGGGTGACTCGTCAGATATGGTACATTTTAGTGACATTCAAAAAACATAATGTACCTACCCATCAAGTAAGATTTTCTACATATGAGATCCAAGAGATTATACTTTCATTTTTTATTTGGGATTTTATTATATGCCCTTTTTCATTCAATTTTGTTCTTTAATCTAAGTGGGGTTTCTTAGTGGATTTATTACATGTTTACATAGTGTTTTCAGTTTATGATTTTTCTTGAGGGTAGTTGTGTGTGTATATGTACTAGGTAAAATGCCTCCTAATTGTGGGATATGCATACTCGGTGCTTGTCACCAGCCCTTGGACAATGGGAGGCAAGCATGGGGTGGTCACGACCTCACTCCAGGGGGACGGGTCATGATAGAGTAATATCAAAGGGTGGTTAGTTTTATTCTCATTTTGGGGAAACAATGTGAATTCTTTTGAGTTAGGATTTTATTCATGAGAACACAATTTTGATTTGGTTTTCGGTGTATCTATAAACCAAGACCCTGAATTCTTCTTTCTGACTCTGTACATGACAACACTATTTGTAGGCAAAATCAATGGTTGATGAATCATAGAGGAATTGAGTGTGTTCTCATGTCCTTATCGACTGCGGGCCAGCTCATAATTTATAAATTATTGACAGTGGTACGTATTATATTTTTTTACGATGCCTCCACGGGCACAACTAGTAATAATTATGATGTGTGAAGATGAGGATGGTCCACCTAGTGATGAGGAATCAGAGTTGGGAGAATTGCAATCAGTATCACCTCTCGATGGTGTACCAATGATACCACCACCGAGAGAGAAAAATTTTCTACCAGCACTTCTTGTAGAGGATGCAAATATTCTTTGTGAATTGCGTGATTTACAAGGGAAATGAACTCCCAGGTTCCATGGTGAGATGGATCCTGAGGTAGTATACGATTGGTTGGAGGTGGTGACATGAGTCTTTCTCTTACAGAGGAATCCTCCCAACTAGATGACCGCTATAGTAGTGAGCCTTATTTAGGTCTTGTTAGGGAGATAGTGGATCCTGATGGATCAGACATGTAATGAGGTAGAACTACCCTGGTTAGAAATCAAGGGCTTCTTCCGGGAGGAGTTCTTTCCAGCAATGTTAAGCTCTGTACGTATACAGGTGCGATAGAACCTATAGTAATGCAGCTAGTTAGTAGAAGAGTACTCTATGAGATTCATGGATCATTCTCTATAATCCAAAAACCTAATGTGGGACCCATTTTTTTGGGGCTATACCTTTGAGAAGTGACAACACCAGGAGATCTAGACATTGATTACAACCCTTAGCATCCCTATATAGGATGCAGAGTTGGAGTGACCTCTACTAGTGTATATCTTCTTTACGGAGTAGGAACCAGCAGTGGGAGATACCATAGAGAGACATGTAGCATAGGATTTTATAGTAGGTATTTGATAGCTGCAGTAGTGGTACATGGGGTCCAAATAGTCCATGGGATGACCCCAATACATGAGATTGGTGGTTTTGGGATACTAGGGACGTGCGAGTCAACTAAAGGTCAGACTACTCTACTTGTGTGGTGGTCAGGGGAATTTGGAAAGAGATTGTCAGACCATTCATATGACCAACTAGGAGATGGTCAAGAGATTGTCGAGGTAGTGTCGAAGGCAGAAACAGGGTGGTCTGCCAAGCAGCAGATGTGGAAGAGAAGCAGGATGAGTGGAAGGGGTGGATGAAGGTTCAAGGAACTACCACCACCACCCCTAGGTGGTCCACCTCAAGCTGAGGGATCTAGTGGATAGTGGCAAGGATAGCTCTAGGCGATAGAGGTTTGCGGTCCTGAGGCTCCTAGGATGATTAGAGGTTCAATATGAATCTTTTCTACCATAGTTTTAGTTCTGATAGAAACAAGTTTTATTCAATATTTTTTCACCATGACCCGTGTTCAAGACATAGAGCTTCCAATGGATCCGTTGAATCGAACCCTATGCTTAGAGACTCCTATAGTAGAATATTAAACAATAAAACATTGGTTTCAATATTGTAACCTTACTATTGAGGGCATGAGTTTCAGTTGGGATATTTTTGTGGCAGCATCGAGGTATTATGAGGGCATTCTGGATATGGATTGGTTATACATAGATCATGCTCATATCAACTATTTTAGGTGAACATTGTGGTGTGTTCATCGATACATGAGAAGGTATACCATTATACTATTTTAGGTGCACGTGTAGGAGGTTGCAGTAGATCACACATTAGTTAGATGTCATAACACTCAGTGTAGCAGATGATACATGTCCTCAGTTTCTTGTAGTGATGGATAATCATGAAGAAGTCTTTCAATATGATGTTATAGGACTACCTTCTTTTTGATAGCTAGACTTGTTAATTAACCTATACCTCGGGACGTCACTGATATTCTCACTGACATATCAAATGTATCCCACAGGGCATTTTGAATTGGGGATACAGTTGGAGGACTTTCCTAAGAAGGGCTTCGTGGGACCCAATGTTTCACCATGGGCAGTCCCAATTTTGATTTCCAAGAGGGAACATATGACCTTGAGGATATGTGTGGACTTTTGGTTCATAAACCATCAGACCATGAAGAATAAGTATCCACTACAATGGAGGTATTACCTATTTGATCTGCTGAATGAATCAATATGGTTCATAAAGTTAAACCTCATATCTAGTTATCATTAGCTCTAGGTGCGTGATGAGGACATCCCAAATACGACATTCAGATGTCTCTACAGCCACTATGAGTACATATTTATGTTTTTTGGTGTGAATAACCCCCATAACTATTTATAGGACTCATCAATAGGATCTTATAGCCATACCTAGACTAGATTGTAGTGGTCTTTATTGACGATATCCTGGTGTAATCAGAATCTGGAGAGGATCATGTGATACACTTGAGGATGGTCCTAGAATTAATCTATGAGATAAGTCGTTATGGTAATCACTTGAAATATCAGTTTTGTATATAAAATGTCTAATTTTAGGGACACACCATTTCATAGGTAGAAGTTGAAGTAGATCCAAAAAACGTAGAGGTGTTGCTTTCTTGGCAGCCACCAAAGAATTTTACCGAGGTTTGGAGTTTCCATGGGTTAGATGGATACTATTGGAGGTTCATACCTAAATTTTCCAGAGTATTCACATCCATGATAGCCATTACATAAAAGGGGAAACCCATCATGTGCAAGGATATGTGCTAGGAGAGATTTTATCAGTTGAGGTAGAGTTTGGAAAACACTCCTAGCCTGAAATTACGAGAGGAGGGTGTTGAGTACGTGGGGTTCTTTGACACAGCAGGAACAAGTCTCACTTGTGTCATGACGAAGTGAAAATTAGTGATTGATTACAGTTTATGGTAGTTGAGACCACATGAGAAGATCTATATAAACCAAGATCTCGAGTTGGTAGTGGTAGTCTTTGAATTGAAGATACATAGAGAATACAATATACTTGTGCGATTTATTCTCTACTCAGAACAAAAAAGTCTAAGGTATATCTTTTTTTATAAGGATATAATCCTGAGAAAATAGATTCGGATAGAGTTACTCTATGAAATGATTTTGATATAGTCTATACACCTGTGACGGGGAATGTGGTAGAAGATTGTCTCATCTATAGATCTAGTTCAAAACTACTGAACGAGGCCTCAGATATGTTGGACTCACTTAAGATATCCATTATGGAAGGATATGAAGATGATTATTTCCTGTCGATGGGGGTTACCCATCAACTCTTACCTCAAGTTATGGAGGCATGTCTTAGAGATATCAGTTGTGAAATGACACATGCCCAAATTTCCACAGGGAATTCCCCTAATGGATATTCGAAAGGGTGGGAGCACATCATCTTTTTTAGAGGACACACAATTATACCAACGAGGTTATAGATATAGGTGTTTAAAAAGTTCTATAAATTCCAATTTTGGTACATCTAGGTGTGTAAACGATGTACCAAGAATTCCAACATCATTTTTAGTGGCTGACGATGAAGAAGGCAGTGGTAGTTATAGTCTCAAGATGCCTTGCCGGTTAGCATGTGAAGGCTGAGAACTAGGTTCAAGCTGGACTGACTCAACCCCTTGAGGCATCAGAGTGGAAGTACGATAGAATATTGATGGAATTCCTAACAGGTATAACAAATATGTCCAAGGGGACAATACCATTTGGGTGATCATTGACCAATGCACAAAGTCAATCCACTTCCTAGTATTTTGGGAATATGGTTTAGTAGATATATTGGGATGACTTTACATGCAGGATATAGTTCTACTCCATTGAGCCCCATCTACGATGGTCTCATGTCATGATGCACGCTTTACATCCCAGTTGTTGAAGGGATTTTAGGAGGATTTTGAGACTCAGTTGCACTTAAGCATAACTTTCCACTAGCAGGAAAACTGTCCAACTACATGGACCATTCAGGTTCAAGATAACATGTTACATGCTGGCATCCTCGATTTTGGCCATAGTTGGGAGGATATATTATTCATAGTATAGTTTTCATACAACAACAGTCACCACTCCACCATTAGTATGGAACCATTCTAGGCCTTGTACGATAGAACCAACATGATGCCACTCTACTAGACTAGCCCTATAGAGTCAGCACCAATGGGTCCAGAGTTGGTACATGATACTACAAATAATGTGATGGCCATATTAGAGTGTATTATGACTGAATAAATCCATCCTAATTCCTTCGATGATTGGTGATGGAGACCCCTAGAGTTTGAGGAGGGATAAAATGTGTTCATTTGGGTCTCTCCTCGATGTGGGATACATAGATTATTCCCAAGGCGACAAATTATCTTCGAGGTTCATCAGATATTTTTTGATTCTACATAGAGGGGGTGAGGATACGTACCACTGGAATATTCCTCCGTAGTTATAGATGGTGTCTTAAATCTTTCACGTAATCTAGTTAAGGAAAGAATACATGATCCTTCACATGTCATTGACTAGGGTGAGCTGAAAATCGACAATATAGAGACTTTCACAGTGTACCTGGTCGAGATCGAGGGTCGATAAGAGATGATACTTCATGGGTGGTCGATTCCTCTAGTGCGTGTTCAGTGGAAGCATAAGATCCCCGGTAATGAAAATGTAAGTAAGAGGTTTAGATTCATGGTCATTCTCCACATTTTTTTAACCCTTATTTTGGATTTCAGTTACAGAATGCACAAAAGTGGGGAGAATGTAACGTATAATATGTTGATTTTTTTTAAATTATATGTGATTATTTGGAGAATGGGCAGTGATATGTTTTTTGATTTCAGGGAATGGGGTGCCCAGAACAAATTTAAGAATTTTTTTTATGTTTATTAAAAATAGTGCACTTACTCAGTTTGGGTATCTTTTAAATTGGTTCTCATATTTAAAATACGAGGGCACAACATTTTTTAGATTAATTGGTTTTTTATGAATAACCTAACCTCTACCAGCATGGGTCAACCGTGTAAAATCATTTTGGAACGTTTTAATGAAGAATAAAAATAAATAAAAAAGTTTATTTTATTTTTCTTTTAATGTTTCTTGATGACGCAACGACAAGGAAGTTATTTCCTTTCATAAAGGAAATAGAGTGTCAAGGCTACAATGCAGTAAAACAGTGATGATGAAACATGAGTCTTAATTTAGTTTCATGTAATGTAAATTAGATAAAATTTAATATCCTTATAGGATCTAGAAAAAAAGGGGGAAAACCCATTGTTGGATCCTATCACTGATGAACAATGGCGGTGGAAGATCGACGAATGGATTTAGAACATGCATTGGAAGAATGAAAAATAATGATTGCAGGTCTATCACTTTATCAATGATTGATAAAATCCATGATTTAGGGGTTCTTTTATTTGTGATTTCCACTCCCCAATATTCCTCTCTAAATGATGAGTGTGGATCAAACCACTAACAGGTTGATTACTGGGTCAATCTTTCTTGTGGGTCGGCATTTATCTTGTGGGGATTAAAAAAGAGATTAGATCTTGTTGTTTTTCCTTTTGTTCTTAATTATTAATGGAGAATTAGACATGTGTGGTTATTTTATCATTATTCATCATCTTACTAACAAGAACAATATATGGATGACATGAAAAATATATTGGGTAGTTCAACAGTATGTTCTTGTGCTTCTTCGTTTATCGTTCATACATTCTTCCTTGGTGGACCCTCAGGGTCATGCTTGAAATTTTCCAGATGTCCCGAATTTATCCAGAACCCGGGAGTGGTGGGAAGATGGTTTGAATAATATATTAGATGAGTTCTTGTTCCAAGTATCGTGGTGAACCATTTGGTTTGATAAATTGACCTTCACGACGATGATGGTAACCCACAGAAGGAGGACCCATCAGGATGGAAACGAAAGTGGTGCAAGGATATGATGCCACCTGGTGGTAGAGGATCCCACAGTAGAAATATGTTGGATGTCGTCAATGGGAAACGACCAGGGAGTCCCCTGGTGAAGCTTTCCTGTAATGCATCCTCCTACTGCATCAGACTGCATGAAACATGTGAGGTCATCTAATCGGTCGAATCTGTGAGGCAGCAACTACCACATCCCAGTTGGAGAAACCTAGCCTTCTTCAATGGCACAAGATTAAGAAATTAGTCCACCCCCCTCAGGTGACCCTGGGCAACCCGGTTGGTCGGGTCAGCCGATCAGGTAGGATCGGGTATGACCCGTTGTGTCGATTTGGTAGACCCCAGGCCGGGTCAGGTCTGTGGACCTCGTTTTGGTTTGAGACAGAAGATACTAGGCTGGGTCAAGTCAGTGGACCCCAGGCCATGTTGTCTCTGGTCAGACCAGAACTAGATCCCACCAGGACCTTGTCACTAAAACTCTCATATCATTGAAAATGTGTGTTCGTTTAATGAGATGTTTTCAGAATTTTGACCCTCATGATGAGGTGGTCCTATTAGGATACTCTAATTGGGGTTTTGTGTAATTTGACTTATAACAATTAGATTGATTTATAGGTTATCTCGGACGAGCGTACTAAGGATATTATCCTATGATTGGATGCAACCTAGACTGTTTGTCTTATCTAGACTGTGTGTCTTACCTAGACTCTATGTCCTACCTAGACTGTGTTTCTTACCTGGAGTATGTGACTTACCTGTACTAATTTGTACTTCCTTATCCCAATAAGGTGTGTGTCCTCCAGTATCTGATGACACTCCATCTGTCACCAACACTTTGTGTGTCACCAACACACTATGTGTCACTGACACTTCGTGTGTCACCAACAGTCTCGGTGTTACCGACACTCTGTGTGTTACGTAAACTCTATGTGTTACTAATTTTAGGGTGCTGTGGTTTCTTGAGATAATCTCTTTTATGTAACATAGACCAATATTTCGAGTGGGATAACTCTTGAGACTCTCTTGATTATACTTTTTAGAGTCTACACTTTGTGTACCTCTTTAGTAGTTTTATGGGTGTATTTTTTAGTGATTCTATTATGGTATTCTTCATGTGATTATTTTGTGATATTCTTTGTTTTATTCTTTTGTGGTATATTTCATAGTGATACCTTTATGGTTTGGGGTCCCTAAAAAGTATTATTTTACTCAACCCAATATAGTATTTTCCCATATGTGTTGTGTCTTGTAAGGAAAATTGACAGCTCTAATGGATTCCTTGGGGGAGAGAAGATATAGGTATTTAAGGTGACCTGATAGATGTGGTACACTTTATAAACATTCAAAAATCATGTTATATATAACCTTTAGGTATATTTTTCTACATATGAGATATATGAGCTTACACATTTCCTTTTAATATGGGCTTGTATTCTATCCTATTTTATTTCAGTTTTTTGTACCTTACTCTGAGGGGGTTTCCATATTGGTTTTCATCCATGTTTACATAGTGTTTTCAGTTTAATGTTTTGTTTGGGTACGAGTGTGTTCGTACAAGTACTAGGAAAAATTACTCCCATTGGCAGGATATGCCAACACAATGCTAGTCTCCAGACGTTGATATATGGAAGGAAATATTGGTGTAGTCACGAAACAGGTCTTGGGGGACGGGTTGTGAAAAATCAATTTCATAATTGGAGATCCACTATGGGATCCCAAGTATCATCAATGGAATAAAAATATCAATTCCATTTGTTTCATTCATTGGAATCCTCTACTGGATCCATGTATCGCTCAACATATAATAATAAACCCTCAATGAGTTTATCCATGGAATCCCACCTTTGGATCCATGTATCACATGATATATATGATACAAACCAACATCCCACAAGACCAACCCTAGAAAACTGATCATAAACCTAGGTGTCAATTTAGGTTTAGTATAGTTCACTATAGATAGCTTCCTTCTCTGGAAGCCTTATTGGGATTCCATGTATCATTCATGAAAATATGATAAAAAATTATCTTAGAGTCCATACAAGGCATTCTCATTTGAATCCATGTATCACTCAAGGCATAAAAAATCAATATCTATAATTACCATTTAAATAAAATAAATTAACATGACAAGGAAAAAAGCAAGACCATCTCATTTACCACCCACCTTAGAATATGACTCAGAGAATCGACCAAATCCTAAGGATTGCATTTAATTTTAACTCATGCCAAAAGTTCATTAAAAAAGATTATCCATATTAATAAATCAAATAGAAATCATTGAAAGATTTAATTATTTAAATTTCAAAACCATAATAAATCAATTCTTGACACCACCTCAAAATATGGAAAAAATCCTAGATATTATCATAAGAGTATACTTCCAATATCTCACATGGGAATATAAAAAAAGAGCAATTAATGCTTAGTCTAGCATTGATATAGTATGGGACAAGGGAAATCACAATATATTCCTTTTCAACAATCAATACATGTTTAAATTAAATTAACAATTCACTGTAAAAAACAATTCATCATTTTTATTTTTAATTTATTTCATCACATCGATTTATTTTCCAATTCTGAATTCACATCCCATGAAAAGGGGTTAAAGGCACAACATGAGGTATCTAAAATAACATGTCATCAAATTGGCCATTTTAAATTAACAGATCTTCCAAAAAGTATATATAGTTTCTTAATTTATAAACATTAATTCTAATATAAAAAATCATCATTAAATTAATAGGTGATTCCTATTATTTTATATCAATGGTCAGAATCCATTTTTAGGTGATGTTTGAGAATTGGACATGCGACAAAAAAATATAATTCACTTGACGTTAAACAAAACCACGATATCACCTACCATAGTTCCTTAGTGTTAATTTCGTCTTATATTATCTCCTAGTTCAACTAATATCGAGATAAAAATGAAGAACATATGGAGACGCTGCAAATAATGAAAAGGATCAGGCACCTAAACAGTGCAGTTGATACCAATCAAACTGAGGAAGGGATAAAATAGTATAGAGATATTATGAATATGGATTCATAAGGAACAACAACACTTGATTATATCTTATAATGTAAGAGTTATCATCATGCCTAGATTTTTCTTGATGATGAATCCAAGGCACCACTGAAGGAAGATGACATGGGAGGAGGGAGATAGAAGAAGGGGAAAATGAGATTTTAGCCTCATTAAGAAAAATATAATAATTATTCTACTAAAAACCATGTCACCATGTTTTTCCACATGGATTGATCAAACTGTGTGCCAACCATTTGACCCATCCTTCTTAATAAATTACCTCATAGAGTTTATGGTGCATGGTTAGGCTTATCGTGTGCCAAATTTCCAGTAAATAGTATGTGGGTACTTCTTAAGTGGCACTAACCCTGTGGGCTAGGAACATATTCTGACCATAATATGAGCATTCCATATGTGACACATCTACTACACTGCATAATGCGAAACTATTTTATGTTTGGGATGCATAGTTTCTGACAAACTTTCTGCCATGTTCTAACACTTAAAACATGGTAATTCCAACCATGGGACATCAAAAACATGACGAGACACCAAAGAGTCCTCTCAAGAGTTTAACAACACCCCAAAACAACACATTTATGTGTTATTACTCTCATAATTATGTTCTAAAACCCATTTGACAAAATGGAATGTCCAGTAATCACCCAATCTCAAATTTCATTGGAATTGCGTTTGGTTACAAATCAAAGGACCTTACATGTTTCCATTACCAAGGTAAATAATAATGGTTTTTATGTAAGAGTAATAAATTGGAATATATTTATGTGATACACTAAATATCATTCATAAATTAAGAATATTGTTATCTATGCTTCCAAAGGTACTAAACTATTATGGTTCGGAACAATGTGTTTGTGTAATGTATTGAATATTCATCAAAAAAATATTTAATATCCATGTATGAGAATCATAGATCAATATAGTTGGTATCATATGATAATTTTAGTTAACATTTGGAAACTAGGAAGAGGAAAAATTAGTGGGATCCCAAAGGATATATATGTGGTTATATGAATGGATGTCTCTAAGGACAAGTCAAAGTACAATTCAATGTATAGGAAAATGTCATAGAAATTTTGTAAAGAATAGAGAGAAAAATTTCCATGAAATTACATCCCTTTATGGATACTAAATGTTGACATGTATATGGTATAGAGGAACCAAGGGGTAATAAATATGATAATGGAAAATTTATATTGACTCATTCATAACATGGTGTATGCCAACAAGCATTACTGCACACTTAGTTTGACACTCTCACAGGATATTATTTAGAAATTCAGAAACTCATTATGAACAATCATGGTGGATTTAAATAGATGATTATCATAGACAACCTAGGTTAATCCTATAATTACATATATTAAAAATGGTTCCATGATTATACACCATTAAGTGTTTTTTCATGATTATATGGTTTTACAGTATGATTGTTTTTCTCACACTATGATTTTTAGTTTTAGTCAACATATGAATCCCAATAGAACCATATTAATGTTTCATGTGATTTAAAACTCAATTATATCCCTTCAAAGAATCCAAAATTTAAGTGATATGGAATTAAAATTATCATTTCAATCCTCATGATAATAACTCTAGTTAAGAATCATGTTAGGCATACAAATGAGAAAAAGGGGGAATAATGTTTTTGGGAGTCCTTCATGAGTAAATTTACACATTATTTAAATGGTTAATATGATCCACATGTTACTAAATAATAAATCATCATAATTGAAAATATATGTTCCAGTATACAGTTTTTGTGGCAGGAAAATTAAATTTAGTTGTCTACTAGTAGGAAGGTGAAGTAGATCAATGGTGGAATCTTATCAGAAATATAAAGAAATATGATGAATGTGACTTTGTATATTGGTAAAATATTAGGAAAATATTTTTCAATAAGTAAATTCCATGTATTATCCATAAAAAACAGATAAGGATTGTATTGAGATAATTAAAATGGGTGATAAAATCATTGGTACCTAAGATAATAATTTTACATCACTGGTGACGTATGCTTCTGTTATAATCATCCAACCTAAATTTAAGGTTGAATATTTCTTTAATGACTTAAAACCAAGTCTACATAGGGTGTTATCCATAAGAGAATTCAGAATCTATGATGGAATTCTTTGATGTGCTATCAAGGTGGAAGCGGTTATCAGAGTTACATATCAATCTCATGGTCTTTATAAGAATATAATAATTGGATTCAAAGGAAAATCTAAGAACCCAAGAGAGAATAATATAATATTTCCTTAATGATAAAAGTGTTGGAATAAGCATAGAGGAAGTTTTCTAAAGGGTTATATTAATTTTTTTATATATGGAATGGAAGGCTATCGAGATTCTGAATGCCAATGTGATGGAAAAAATGTTACTAGTGATGTGAATATTGAGAATGCTCTACATGATGAACCTCCCAAACTTCAGCATATCAATTTCATGGAGCTTTGGATGTATTCTAACAAGGAACCAAATTTGATGGCTAATGTGGATGATATCGCAAAACAAACTTTGAATATAAATAAAAAAGGTAAATCATAGGAAATTATAATTATGATGTGAATCACAATAATTAGGATATAATTAACCTATACTCATTAGATGGGAATTTAAGGATTTATTTTGTAAGAATGAGCCCTATTAAAGTCTTCTTATTTACTATTTAGTAAAATTTTGAGTGATTATCAACCACTTCATAGGTTCTTGAGTAAGGAAATCACATTTGATGTTATATGTGTATAAGGATGAACCCAAGATTCCAATGAAAATATTTTTCTACAATATAAGAAAATATATAAGGAATAAAGGGTTAATTGAGATTTAGAAGTGAATATATCTCCTTGAAACATTATACTTAGAGTTATAGTGACCTATATGGGTTTATCAATTTATAGTTGATTGTAAGTTCAAATTCATTGACATACCCTTTATGGTTTTATGTTATTGGAGTTTATCTTGATTAAAGATATTTTGGAATACAATTTTTAAAATATGACACATTGGGTTTTTATATGTTTTAGTGACAAATCCATTAGAGGATGAATTCCTTTAAACTTGGTGAAAATATGATTAAAAGTACTGGTAACATTAAGGGTTTGTATAATCATTGATGTCATGTTACCCAGGGGTTGGAGTTGATCACTGTACATTGTTAGAACACTCCATTACTACAAGGGAATAATTTTATCTTGATCCACTTTCTAAAGTATGAATTAATGATTAACGAAGGTTTCATGGGGTACCACATTAAATTGTATCTGATCATCATAGCATGATCTTGATATAGAGGTGAGTTGTTGCAATTTTTATCATTTTCAGACATATGATGAGTCTTAAAGGACAGTTGTAACCCCAATGAATTTTAGAAGATATTTTTTATGTATTTAAATGGTTTTCTGGATCAACACCTTCCTCATGGTGAGTTTTGTTATAATAATAGCTTTCACTCACGCATTTAGAAAAATCCTTATAAATCCCATTATTGATAAACGTATTGAATTATAAATTATTGGAAAGATGCTGGTGGAATAATTATATTTTGACCAAAGATAGATAAATAAATAGAAGTGAAGGTTTGATATATTTACCAACACATAAAAGATGCTTAGAGTAAACTGAAAATTTATGTTGTCTATCGAGGGTATGATTTAGAATTTTATGTCACAGACAAAGTGTTTCTATGAATTTATATATGGAATAAAGATATGATATTATTAAAGAAATGGAAAATAATACCTAGTTATATACATCCCTTTAAAATTAATGGTCATATCAAGATAGTATCTTATATTTTGTTGCATCTTCCAAGACACTCTCATGTTCATGATCGGATCCTTGTATCTATCCTGGGGAATTACAAACATAATCCTTATGATTTACTAAACTCTATGTCATATTGTATGAGAATGATCTTTATTATGAGGAACAACTCATGGATATTTTTGGATCATATGAAGAGTGTTTTATGAAATAAGACCATTCACCTTGTTAATTTTTTTTATCAAAACCACCATCTATATGAACCTATATAGGAAGTGTAGGAAATGATGAGGCAAAAGTATCATCATTTGTTAGAATCAGGGTGGTGAATTTTAAAGGTGAAATTCATTTTAGGTGGGAGAATGTAAGAACATCAGTTTTACTAAATTATTTTTTAATAAATTAAATTTCATTAATAGATGGAGTTACCTGAAAAAACAAGTTATTCTTTTATTACACACAACACTGGGTTTAACTAGTGTTACACCTGACTCCGAGTTTTAACAAAACCAGGATATATTATAAATATTACTCAAATGTGACCATTATAACATAAAACATAATAATATTGATTGAATAGTAATAACTAATTTTAAAATGTTATGTATAATTGATTTATGTAATAAAAATATTTTAATAAAAAAGAACATAATTGTTTAGTAAATTCTTTATAGGTTTCGAAAATACTATTTTATTAAAAAAATTATTTTTTATTTTTTATGAGAAAAATAATAAAATTAATTTTTAAAACTTGTAGATGGTTTATTTGTTAAAAAACATCATTTTCATAATCATAAAATCAAAATTATCTTAGGGTCAATTTTTTAGACATTTCTAACATGTTAAATATTTTATGAATAGTGAAAAGTACTGAATTTTCATTTCAAACTGCAATTTAATTTGAATTATTTATAAATATAGATTGCATTATAACTTTTTTAAAGTAAAATTAGTAAAATTATAAATCTATTAATATATATTTTTCATTGGAATCAATGTAATATATTAATTGTGTATGATAACCTTGTATACTTTTGGACATTTTTCTTTGAGAGCCCTCTTTCTCGTTACATATGCGGTGCTAATTTTAAATAAAAATTTTAAATTATATGAATTAAATTTAAATAAAATGGATTAAAATTATTTATTAAAATAAATTATATTTTCTAATAATGTTACCATATTTTTTTACCAGAATGAATAATGAAATAGTAAAATTTATTTACAATGATAGAGGTAAAATTGGTTATCTAGGGGTTAAAGTAAAATGATTAGGGTTAAAATAACCTTAAAACCTGTCTAAAATTTATTATGCGGGAATATTTCAAATCTATCATGTATTAGTGACAATAATAGACCATTTTTTATACTTCTATAATGATAAAAACATGGTCACGTCATTTTCTATCAAAAAATTACAATTATGCAACTCCCATCATTTATAAAGGGCCACCCTATATGATCTCCTAATCACACCATAAACCCTTTTTGGCCATAATGTTACTAAAAAAATACCATCCCTAATTCCATTATCTCATACTAGAAACCATATTTATGATATAATTGAAACTTAAGAAGGATTTTGGTTGGAAAATGAAGAAAATATTTGAATAATAGATACGTTCTTCAATAATAATAATTTTTATTTCATCCTCCACCTCCATAAATTATTTCTAAAACATGATGACATACCAACATTACTATCAATCTAATACTGATATGTTTTTAGGTAAAGGTAATTACTGAAAACCACATCCAACATCATTAAATGGTTTAAAAAACATCATTCATGTGTTTGGGGGACTACCACCTCACGAACCGATGTCATTAGTTTTTCCATTACCACCTCTCATAGTTTGGTATGATGATGGATATAAATTATATAAATTATATTTATAATATAATTATACCTATTTGTAATTATATAATGTATAGTTTTTTTAATTTACATTTTTTATTGGATATGATAACATCACTCGTGTGTGTCACGAAGCGATGTTATTCATTTTCATTAATGCTTTACATGGAAGATAATAAGGATAATTTTAACCAATATATGTGTTATTAATGAATTAATTATTATATTAATGATATATTTTCTATTATACAATGAAAATATATCATTTTATTTCATAAAATTTCACTCACTAAAAGATGATAATGTCATTCTTGTATATGTGGACTACCGACTTCACTAAGATATGTGACATACTCTTTTTATCACCACAAAAAAATGATGATATGTATAAAAATATTTAAATAAATAATATCTTATTTATGATATTATAATAAATATTTAAATATGAAATTATTTTTACCTCCTATCCAAATTTTTTTTTGAAAAAATGATAATGTTACTCATGCGCACGTACGTCCGACCATCTCTATCATTATAACATACTACATTTGTCAAAAACATCATTAATTATTAGTATTTAATGTATAATTGATATATAAAATTTATAATTATTCCTTGATTTTTATTTTTTATATGATGGAACCATGCTCATAGTAAATATATCGAAAATAAAAAATTGAAACATATAATAAAAAATGGTTATCACCTAAAATGTGAAATTAACATAGAATAGTTAATAAAAGGGTAATAAAAAGACAGAATTATATCATATATATTGTGATATATGTTTTTTTTTCTGTAATATATGTATAATGAACAAATATTCTTTATCTATGAGTTTTAAATGAGCATGAATCAAATCCATAATTACGGTAATGGATTTCAAGTTGCTCTTTTATTTCTTGGAGACGTATATAAATTCAACAATAATTTCTTATGGGTGGTAAAAATAATTTCTCATTGATATGTTATATCAGGAATCCAATTATTTTAATTATATTTTTTTTCAAATGATTTTATTGTTTTTTGAGCATTATGACTCAAAACATTACTAATGTGGTAATCGATATTTGTATCAATTTTCATTCTATGGGACTTATGTATTATTATGAACCAATGATATTATATGAAGTGCATATATTGAAACTTTAACATGTAATATAATGAATTTATTAATTTTAATGATATTATAAGTTTCATTTATTGTTATTCTTTAGGGGTATTATGATTCCAAGCTACTAAAGTGTAACGCCCTGACCCCAGCTACCCAGAGTCGGTGTATTACTTCGTAACATTGGCATGATCACAAAAGATCAAGTCTCGAAAGACCGATTAGTTTAGTAGCCTTGGAAACACTAGATACATTCATAAACATTACATTACATCATAATAATGAAAATTACAATAACATGGTCTCCCTAGTCCACACTCATATCATCACTGACTATTCTTGCAATTCAGTCACAATTACACCTCTTCACATCCTGGGAAAAATAAAACATTGAAATGGGTGAGCTCAAATGCTCCGTAAGGATAACAATATAGCGGAAACTTTTATCAATAAACATAAACATTTAAGGCAATGTATAACTAAAACAAAAGCCTTATTGAACTTGAACTTCAACATAATATGGAAAAAGTAAAATAAAATAATGCCATTACTTACTCACATGGATAATCTACTAGACGAATAATCACATGAAATATCAATAACCACTTTCATAATGAGGGAATGTATAATTTCAGACATTCTGAAACATTTTTTCAAGGCCCCGGCCAAGACGTCTAAAATGATTAAGGCCTCGGCCAAAACCATAAATCAAATTGGGAAAGGGCCTTGGCCAATTCCACGTCTAGTTGTCTCATGAGACCTGCCGATGCATCGAGGAGCTATAGTGGGCTCCACCCGTCACTTATTAAGTCCAATACATTCCTCATATGAATAGGTTTAAACATAACATAAATATTCGTATTAAAACTAGCATACGAAATGTCAACAATTTCTCCATAAACTATGGATGGTATAAAAATAACACATCCACAGTCAAATATTTCACAAAATGTTCAATGGAAGTTTTGTATCATAAATCAATTTCAATTAAAATTAAAACCCATCAAAGGATGTTGACATGGATGAAATCAAAGCTATTTGAGAGAAATATCTCTCTATTTTTTGAAATCATTTAAAAGTCCCATAATTATAAAATAATTCATTTAATTTGAAAATATTCTTATAATCTTGTAAGGGAAGCTTCGACGAAGTTATAATGGCGGAAAATAGCCGCACCCGCCGTATAAGTTAAAAAAAACATTTTTACATTAAATTTGTCAAAAAGGTCAAAAAGTACATTGTTTGGAAAACGACGGTAATATTCCTTTCAAAAACGTATAAGGGTATAAATGACTTTAACCCATTTTCCATTTAATAGTAAAAATGTTTTGAAAGACATTTTTAGGAAACATGGATGTGGATGATAACGAGGTCCCAGTAGATAATTATATATAAACAACCTTGGATAATGAAGAGGTTGTGAAGTAAACCCTTACCTTGTACTTTTCCTTGGTTGGGGTAGGTTAACCTCCTGTATAATGGTGAAATAATTGTTATTAAATTATACAAGAATCATATACATTCATATGATATCATATATGATCTTTTAACATTGCTTTGTTAACAATATCTTAGATTTATCGTTGTTTCGGGTGTTAACTTACTCGTTTTCTTCTATATGTTTTGTTACGTAAGTCGTGTTTTTCATGGATAGGTTGTATATTATTCGTATCCAGAATGATATCATGTCCTTAAACATTATTTTTAAATCATAAAATGATAATTATACTTGAATGGATACGACGGAGAATGAATCTCATCGCGTTCGTGGAGACGGTAGTCCGTACGTACGCACGAGTGACAATATCATTATTTTGATATTAAAATAATATATAATTGGATAGTATATCATATATACAGATTTATTATTTACATGAATTACATATCATTATTATACCCACCTGAATATTGAATAACAATTACACCACGACGTGGAGACGGTAAGCCGTACGGACACACGTATGGTGACATGTCATTCAAATGATGGGTAGAATACTGAATATGGTTGTTCCATATTTATAATAACATCACAGTATATAGAAGATACAGGAGTTATAATTTTAGAATTGAAATAATAAACAAAGAGGGAGTGGAAGAAGAAAGAAACACGAGAGAGGGTGATGAAAATGTTACCTCTTCTTCGGGTTCTTCCTTTTGATTTGATCAAAAGGACTCCTTAGGATGGATTTCTGACTAAAGTAAAGCTTCTAGGATGAAGGGAGAGAATTTAGGAGAGTATTTGGGCAGAGTTTGGCCGAACCAAAAGGCTTGAAAGTGTGAATAAGGTGGTAGAGGTGGGGGCCTTTTATAAGAGGAGAGGAAGGGCTCTTTTGGAAAGATTGAAATGTTACATTATTATACAATGCTATTCGGATTCTAAAGGTCCCACACTGATATAATTCGTGGCTACGGTGCTAAGGGTTTGAAGTCTCCTCATCCAATAGGCCTTGGACAAGAGTAAGCCTTGGATTTTGCATTATCTTCTCATTTTATTTATATCGTTAAATAATGAGGTCATCGCTGCATCATAATGATGTCATAAATAATTTAATTTATTTAATTTCTAAAAATTATAAAAAAATACACTATGATGTAGGAAATCTTTTTAGCTTTCTAATGAATATTTATAGTCAAAATTGGGATCTGTGTAACCCCACATAAAAGCTGTTTTAGTAAAACAACTCATGTTTTTGTCAATTTAATTATAACATTAAATAAATATATATTAATGTCATTTTCCAGCTAAAGTGGCTCCATGGGGTCCCCAAGTTGACCCATGGGTTGTCTTGGTCGGCCATGACTCATCCAATAGGAGTTGGACAAGTGTCAAGCTCATCTCATATTATTAAAACATTATTTTTACCTTAAACTACACTAATTACCTCTAATCGCGATTAAGAACTTAAAAGTTACTATTCACCAAAAAATTATTTTAATCTCATTGAACCACATTTTACTTCTTAATGAAAACCATGTATGTCGGATTTTTTAAAACCAAATCACAGAAGTGGTAATATATCATTTTAATGAAAAATCAGTTTTTAACAACCACTTAGTGGTTTCACTATTCATCAAAAATTGAAGTTTTTCAGAATAAGGCCAAAATTTCACCCTAAGCTATAATTGATATTCCGAATTCAAAAATGATGTCTATTTTAAAAAAATCCAAACATATAAGTTTTATTAATTAATTTTATAATTAATTCCCGCTGTTACAACAAATAGCGTGTTTTTAAGAAACAATTTATATCAAAAGATTGGCAATTGTTTATGTCCAATTTCAATGTTAAATTAATTCTAATGACCACCATTGGATAAAATGGTAAAAATATATTCTAATTATACTTTAAAACCACTAAATATTATAATTTATCACTATAAATTATTTTGATTAAAAAAGTTGTTTTTAAGTATTTTTCACTATTCATAAAAATTTAGAAGTTCTCAGAAAAATACCAAAAATTCAACACAGGCTAATTTCAATATTCCGAATCCAAAAATGAAGTCCATTTTGATAAATAAAATTTATAAAATTTCAAAAAGTAGGTATTACTATTCACAACGGTTAGTTTAATTAGTTGTGGTGTGTGTTAGAGCTCGAGGTTGCGTACAACACACGCTATTGCATTATTCGAAGGGAAACGTACAGTGGAAGCTTGGGGTGTTACATTCTCCCCTCCTTCAAATAATCGCGTCCTCGCAATTTCTAGGGTATTACTGCATAAAAAGACTCGGGTGGTTTTTCATCATAAGTTCCTCAGGTTCCCACGTTGCCTCTTCCATTTTATGATTTCTCCACAAAACCTTCACCAGACGAGTCGTCCGGTTTCTCAGCACCTGCTCCCTCACATCAAGAATCCTGACGGGATCTTCACAATAGGAAAGATCGGGTTCCAGTTCTAATTCCTCATAGGTGAGTACATGCGTTGGGTCAGGCATGTATTTCCTCAACAGAGATACATGGAACGCATCGTGAACTTTGGAGAGACTTGGCGGCATTGCCAATCGGTAAGCTACAGCCCCAATTCCTTCTAGAATTTCGAAAGGTCCGATGTACCTGGGACTCAATTTAACTTTCTTAACAAAATGTATGACTCCCTTCCATGGATATACCTTCAGGAAAACATGATCACCGACTTGAAATTCCAAATCCTTCCTTCGATTATCGGCATAGCTCTTCTGCCTACTTAGAGCTGTTTTGATGTGATTTTGGATTACTTTCACCTTTTCCACCGTTTCCTCCACCAGTTCTGGGCCTAAAAGTTTTCTTTCACCAAAGTCATCCCAACAGGTTGGTTTACGACATCTCTTTCCGTATAACGCTTCATATGGTGCCATCTGAATACTCGAATGGAAGCTATTGTTATAGGAAAATTCTACCAGTGGTAAATATTGATCCCACATACCCTGAAAGTCAAGAGATAATGATCTCAACATGTCTTCTAAGGTTTGAATAGTCCATTCTGATTGTCCATCTGTTTGAGGGTGATAGGCAGTGCTCAGACGAAGTTCAGTATCCAAGGCCTTTTGAAGACTTTTCCAGAATCTTGAAGTAAAACGAGGATCACAATCAGAAACAATCGATATGGGTACTCCATGAAGTCTTACAACTTCATTAATATATAGTCTTGCTAGACGTTCAAGTGGTAGATCCTCCCGTATAGCCAGAAAATGTGCTGACTTAGTAAGTCGATCAACAATGACCCATATTGCATCATTCCTTCTAAGAGTCTTTGGTAGTCCCATGACAAATTCCAATGTAATATTATCCCATTTCCACTCAGGTATGGGAAGAGGTTGCAATACTCCACCAGGATGTTGCCTTCCAGCTTTCACTTGTTGACAAACCATACACCTCGACACAAAATCAGCAATCTCCCTCTTCATATTGTCCCACCAAAAATGTTCCTTCAAATCTCTATACATTTTGGTGCTCCCAGGGTGTATAGAGAAGTTGGAACTATGAGCATCATCCAGCAATTCCCTTTTTAGATCAGGTATATCGGGAACACAAAGTCTTTTCCCGAATTTCAAAATTCCATCCTTATACACAAAGTCCCTCAATCTTCCATCATTCACATCTTTAATCTTCTTCTGAAATTCTTCATCATTGGTCTGAGAACTCTTAATCCTTTCTAGTAATGATGGTTTGGCAACCATTTGAAAAAGCATTGATATTTCACCTTCCTTAGTTATTCCCATGTCCATCTTCAATAGATCCAAGAAAATTGGATCCTTTTCAATTCTCATCACATTCAAAACTCCATGGTCTTTTCTAGTCAAAGCATCTGCCACCTTGTTTGCCTTCCCCGGGTGGTAATGTATCGTGCAATCATAATCCTTGAGTAGTTCAAGCCATCGCATTTGCCTCATGTTGAGTTCTTTTTGTGTGAAAATATACTTCAAACTCTTGTGATCAGTATAAATCTCACATTTTTCACCATAGAGGTAATGTCTCCATATCTTTAAAGCAAATACCACAGCTGCTAACTCAAGATCATGAGTAGTATAGTTTTGCTCATGAATTTTTAGCTGTCGTGATTCATAGGCAATGACCTTATCATTCTGCATAAGGACACAACCAAGTCCTTTCTTCGATGCATCACTATAAATAACAAACCCATCATTCCCCGATGGTAGAGTCAATACAGGGGCATTGACTAATCTTCTCTTTAGTTCTTGAAAACATTCTTCACACTCTTTTTTCCAGACAAATTTAATCCCTTTACGTGTGAGCTTTGTCAATGGGTAGCCAATCTGGTAAAATTCTGGACGAAACGTCGATAATAACTTGCTAAACCAATAAAACTGCGTACCTCAGTTATACTTGTCGGTGCTGGCCATTCTTGGATTGCCTTGGTTTTAGAAGGATCAACGG
Source organism: Viscum album (assembly GCA_963277665.1). NCBI lineage: Eukaryota > Viridiplantae > Streptophyta > Magnoliopsida > Santalales > Viscaceae > Viscum > Viscum album. The sequence continues at coordinate 910,551,151 of OY728164.1, read as the reverse complement.
AAATTCCATCCTTAGAGACAATATGGCCAAGAAAAGAAATCTCATGAAGCCAGAATTCACACATGCTAAATTTCCCATATAATTCATGTCTTCTAAGAGTCTTCCGGATAATGCGTAAGTGATTTTCATGATCTTCGTGGCTTTTGGAGTATACCAAGATATCATCAATAAATACCACTATAAAGTCATCAAGATATTCCTTGAAAACTCTATTCATTAGATCCATGAAAACAGAGGGTGCATTAGTCAATCCAAAAGGCATTACTGTAAACTCGTAATGCCCGTACCTTGTTCGAAATGCTGTCTTTGGAACGTCTTCCTTCTTCACACACAACTGATGGTATCCAGACCGAAGGTCAATCTTTGAAAAGTATTGAGCACCATGCAGTTGGTCAAACAAATCATCAATGCGAGGTAGGGAATACTTATTCTTTATTGTTATAGCATTGATCTCCCTATAATCAATGCACAACCTCATAGATCCATCTTTCTTCTTAACAAAAAGAACAGGGGCTCCCCAAGGAGAAACACTAGGGAGAATAAATCCCTTATTACTCAATTCCTCTAGTTGTTTCTTTAGTTCAACTAATTCCACAGTGGCCATTCTATAAGGGGTCATCGATATGGGCCTTGATCCCGGAATTAAATCAATGGAAAACTCAACTTCTCGTTCTGGAGGATGTCCAGGTAAATCTTCCGGAAACACATCAACATATTCTCTCACAATAGGTACATCCTCTATTTGAATATTCCATTCCCCATCCTCAGTAATTTCCTTCTCTTCCTCCCCAATAATTGAATTTAGTTGAGCTACTGGGGGTGGATCTAGATAAGAATAATGTGGCGACGATTCTGCTCTAAAGATAAGGTGTTCCTTATCATCATCATCAAGAATCGTAACCTCTTTCCTATTATAATAAATTTTTGCATCATGGTCCGAAAGCCAATCCATACCGGGGATTATATCAAATTCAATCATGGGTATGACGATGAGATCAGCAGGTAAAGAACATTTAGGTGCTCTGATGGGAACTAATCGACAAAACTTTGTTGTAACAATACTTCCCTTAGGGGTTTTGACCAACAACTCCCTTGTTAAATAAAATTGGAAATATCTAATTTTCTTAGCAAACTGGGAAGATATGAAACAATGCGATGATCCAGAATCAAATAATGCATTTGCTAAACTTGAGGAAACCATTAAATTACCTGCCACCATGTCTTTCGGAGCTTCCACCTCAGCAGTAGTGATAGCATAAGCCTGGCCTTGATCCCTTGGCCTCTTCTGAGGTAAGTTCCCCTGACGCTTAGGACATTCATTTGCATAATGTCCCTTCTCTCTACAATTATAACATTCCACGTTGACAGCCGCTTTCTTTCCCTTGCATTTCTGAGCTTGGTGGCCTTTTTCACCACACTTGTAACATACTCATTTTCCTTTTAGACAGGCACCAGGGTGCTTCCTACCACAATTATCACAGGGTGGAAATTCATTTCTACCCTTCTTCCCTATTTCCTTATTTCCTTTCCCAGAGTTTTCAGTGGATCTCTTCTTATCTTGCTTTGATTTAAAGTCATAAGACTTAGAGAATTCTTTTTTCGTCTTGATAGCGCACGAGACAATACCTTCGTATGAAGAGAAGGTTTGTCATACTAAATCTCGACGGAGAAATGGTTTTAACCCATCAAAGAAACGATCAGTCTTACTCCTTGGGTTACGTATGTAATCTGCAGCATACCTCGCTAACCTTGTAAAGTTAGCCTCATACTTTGCGACATTCTCATCCTCCTTCTGCCTCAGACTCAGAAATTGCCTTTCCATATCCGCTCGATGGTCTCGAGGAAAGTATTTTTCTAAGAACAGATCTTTGAACTCCTGCCATTCCGTGTTTGTTAATTCATCATCTTCCTTTCTGTTTTGAATTAGTGACCACCATTGATCGGCATCTCCAGTGAGGCGGTAAACTACCATGACAACTTTCTCCCTTTCACTACTCCCCAAGGCATGGAATATTTTCTCTAAGAAATTTATCCATTGCTCAGCTACTATAGGATTTGTACTCCCATTGAAGGTTGGTGGTTGTGGCCTCATGAAACGGTCTAGCATTGATCCTCCACGTTGCGGATCAGGGTGCTCCATATGAGTAAGGTTATTATTCATAACCTGCGTGAGTTATCCCAGTACGGTGAGAAGCTGATCAGCACCAGTTGTATCACTAGCTCCACCATAATTATCTTGAGCAGGAGGGCAATCCCTAAACGGAGTGCGTGCATTGATACGGTTTCCATTCCTTCCACTAGGCGCCATTTCTAAATAATGGCATAAACTGGATTAGTTTATGAATCAAAATACATAATTCCATACTTGTAAAACACTTAACATAAATTGAACTAATTATGGATACAATCCATAATTATAAAAAAAATTCTTTGAGGAAGTATATACTCGTAACCCTTCATAGTGGTTTGTAAGGAAAATGGGAATTATCCTAAGCATATCCCACGGGAGTGTCGTAACCAAGAGTGTAGCAAGGCCCGTTGTCATGCACCAGTTCCCGTTTGAGTCTAGCTCAAAGCGGTGTTTTCGGGTTTTACCCCTAGGTACATCTGTGCCAGAGCCACCTCTACCTGCTCGTATCCAGACAAGGATGTATTTCTTGGAAAACTCACAAAATCTCTACAATACCAAAATTTTTAGGAAATTCTTCTATACTAATCCTCAAATATTAGGTCTACGTGCTCTAATCAGAGTTTTTCTAAATCTAGCTTCCAAGGTTTGTACTAATCTTCCTATGATACCAACTGTAACGCCCCGACCCCAGCTACCCAGAGTCGGTGCATTACTTTGAAACATTGGCATGATGACAAAAGATCAAGTCTCGAAAGACCAATTAGTTTAGTAGCCTTGGAAACACTAGATACATTCATAAACATTACATTACATCATAAAAATGAAAATTACAATAACATGGTCTCCCTAGTCCACACTCATATCCTCACTGACTATACTTGCAAGTCAGTCACAATTACACCTCTTCACATCTTGGGAAAAATAAAACATTGAAAGGGATGAGCTCAAATGCTCCGTAAGGATAACAATATAGCGGAAACTTTTATCAATAAACATAAACATTTAAGGCAATGTATAACTAAAACAAAAGCCTTATTGAACTTGAACTTCAGCATAATATGGCAAAAGTAAAATAAAATAATGCCATTACTTACTCACATGGATATTCTACTAGACGAATAATCACATGAAATATCAATAAACACTTTCATAATGAGGGAATGTATAATGCTAGAAATTCTGAAACATTTTGTCAAGGCCCCGGCCAAGACGTCTAAAATGATTAAGGCCTAGGCCAAAACCATAAATCAAATTGGGAAAGGGCCTCGGCCAATTCCACGACTAGTTGTCTCATGAGACCTACAGATGCATTGAGGAGCTATAGCGGGCTCCACCCGTCACTTATTAAGTCCAATACATTCCTCATATGAATAGGTTTAAACATAACATAAATATTCGTATTAAAACTAGCATTCGAAATGTCAACAATTTCTCCATAAACTATGGATGGTATAAGAATAACACATCCACAGTCAAATATTTCACAAAATGTTCAATGGAAGTTTTGTATCATAAATCAATTTCAATTAAACTTAAAACCCATCAAAGGATGTTGACATGGATGAAATCAAATCTATTTGAGAGAAATATCTCTCTCTTTTTTGAAATCATTTAAAAGTCCCATAATTATAAAATAATTCATTTACTTTGAAAATATTCTTATAAGCTTGTAAGGGAAGCTTCGACGAAGTTATAATGGCGGAAAATAGCCGCACCCGCCGTATAAGTTAAAAAAAACATTCTTACCTTAAATTTTTCAAAAAGGTCCAAAAGTACATTGTTAGGAAAACGACGGTATGATTCCTTTAAAAAATGTATAAGGGTATAAATGACATTAACCCATCATCCATTTAATAGTAAAAATGTTTTGAAAGACATTTTTAAGAAACATGGATGTGGATGATAACGAGGTCCCAGTAGATAATTATATATAAACAACCTTGGATAATGAAGAGGTTGTGAAGTAAACCCTTACCTTGTACTTTTCCTTGGTTGGGGTAGGTTTTCCTGTATAATGGTGAAATAATTGTTATTAAATTATACAAGAATCATATACATTCATATGATATCATATATGATCTTTTAACATTGCATTGTTAACAATATCTTAGATTTATCGTTGTTTCGAGTGTTAACTTACTCGTTTTATTTTATATGTTTTGTTACGTAAGTCGTGTTTTTCATGGATAGGTTGTATCTTATTCGTATCCAGAATGATATCATGTCCTTAAACATTATTTTTAAATCATAAAATGATAATTATACTTGAATGGATACGACGGAGAATGAATCTCATCGCGTTCGTGGAGACGGTAGTCCGTACGTACGCACGAGCGACAATATCATTATTTTGATATTAAAATAACATATAATTGGATAGTATATCATATATACAGATTTATTATTTACATGAATTACATATCATTATTATACCCACCTGAATATTGAATAACAATTACACCACGACGTGGAGACGGTAAGCCGTACGGACACACGTATGGTGACATGTCATTCAAATGATGGGTAGAATACTGAATATGGTTGTTCCATATTTATAATAACATCACAGTATATAGAATATACAGGAGTTATAATTTTAGAATTGAAATAATAAACAAAGAGGGAGTGGAAGAAGAAAGAAACATGAGAGAGGGTGATGAAAATGTTACCTCTTCTTCGGGTTCTTCCTTTTGATTTGATCAAAAGGACTCCATAGGATGGATTTCTGACTAAAGTAAAGCTTCTAGGATGAAGGGAGAGAATTTAGGAGAGTATTTGGGCAGAGTTTGGCCGAACCAAAAGGCTTGAAAGTGTGAATAAGGTGGTAATGGTGGGGGCCTTTTATAAGAGGAGAGGAAGGGCTCTTTTGGAAAGATTGAAATGTTACATTATTATACAATGCTTTTCGGATTCTAAAGGTCCCACACTGATATAATTCGTGGCTACGGTGATAAGGGTTTGAATTCTCCTCATCCAATAGGCCTTGGACAAGAGTAAGCCTTGGATTTTGCATTATCTTCTCATTTTATTTATATCGTTAAATAATGAGGTCATCGCTGCATCATAATGATGTCATAAATAATTTAATTTATTTAATGTCTAAAAATTATAAAAAAAAATACTATGATGTAGGAAATCTTTTTAGCTTTCTAATGAATATTTATAGTCAAAATTTGGATCTGTGTAACCCCACTTAAAAGCTGTTTTAGTAAAACAACTCATGTTTTTGTCAATTTAATTTTAACATTAAATAAATATATATTAATGTCATTTTCCAGCTAAAGTGGCTCCATGGGGTCCCCAAGTTGACCCATGGGTTGTCTTGGTCGGCCATGACTCATCCAATAGGAGTAGGACAAGTGTCAAGCTCATCTCATATTATTAAAACATTATTTTTACCTTAAACTACACTAATTACCTCTAATTGTGATTAAGAACTTAAAAGTTACTATTCACCAAAAAATTATTTTAATCTCATTGAACCACATTTTACTTCTTAATGACAACCATGTATGTCGGATTTTTGAAAATCAAATCACAGAAGTGGTAATATTTCATTTTAACGAAAAATCAGTTTTTAAGAACCACTTAGTGGTTTCACTATTCATCAAAAATTGAAGTTTTTCAGTATAAGGCCAAAATTTCACCCTAAGCTATAATTGATATTCCGAATTCAAAAATGATTTCTATTTTAAAAAATTCCAAACATATAAGTTGTATTAATTAATTTGATAATTAATTCCCGCTGTTACAACAAATAGCGTGTTTTTAAGAAACAATTTATATCAAAAGATTGGCAATTGTTTGTGTCCAATTTCATTGTTAAATTAATTCTAATGAACACCATTGGATAAAATGGTAAAAATATATTCTAATTATAATTTAAAACCACTAAATATTATAATTTATGACTATAAATTATTTTGATTAAAAAAGTTGTTTTTAAGTATTTTTCACTATTCATAAAAATTTAGAAGTTCTCAGAAAAATACCAAAAATTCAACATAGGCTAATTTCAATATTCCGAATCCAAAAATGAAGTCCATTTTGATAAATAAAATTTATAAAAGTTCAAAAAGTAGGTATTACTATTCATAACGGCTAGTTTAATTAGTTGTGCTGTGTGTTAGAGTTCGAGGTTGCGTACAACACACGCTATTGCATTATTCGAAGGGAAACGTACAATGGAAGTTTGGGGTGTTACATAAAGTGGTACGATATTTATGTTACAATATCATTATGTATAGAGATTGTTTATGATAATGATTCCACTTATTAAAATTATGATCTATATATCAATAAACTCAAGAATTGTATTCTCTTATGGTGATTTTTGGATAATTTATGTTATCCCTTAATTTTACATTACTTGAATATTCATGATTTTACAATAATGTTTTTATGAAAACATCATCCGGATTTCTGTCTTCGGTTGAAAACCCTTTCACTTCCCAAAACCTTTTTTCAAAAAATATTCAATTTTTTTAATCATTATAATAAAAATTAATTAAATACATTATTACACATGTTTTATAATTAAAAAAATGGAATGGAATATTCATTTCATTTGTCATACAATGCCTGTTAAGTTTTTATTGAAAATATGAATTGAATAACTACTTCAATGTATAAAACATGAATGGAATTTTACACTATCATGAATACATTTTTCATTAGGAATATTTTTTATTTTTTATTTTTTATTTTCAATGAAAATTATTTTGAATTATTTTTGTGAAATTTTAATTTTGAAAAGTGATTTTCAATGAATTTTTTTTAATAAAATGTTCAACGTGATCTTTCAAAATCATTCTCCAAATTAGATTAAATACTTAAATACAAATTATTCTTTCATCAGTATATAAAAAAAGGATACCATTATTATTATTTCCATAAATGGTTTATCATGATTAAATTTTTATGAATATTATTTATCTTCAAGGGGTTATACAATGAGTAAATACCTAGGAAATTTGCTTCTTTTTCATGGGTTATGCTATGATAAAATAATAAAATCGTTAAAAAAATCTCTATATTCCATATTGTAAGATATAATGATATTTTTATTAAATCATTTTAATTTTTTGGGTTATGATATAACGAATTTTTTTGATCTTCTGGTACAAATAAGTATGGTTTTAATTATTTGATTGGTGGGACCTATATCACCTTCCAATGCATTAGGTAATGATTAATATTATATGAGTTCAAAGGTTACACGAGAGATTATCTTACTATAGAAATAGATTATATTGGAGGTCAACCCAAGCCCATCTTAGGTACTTGGTTGGTTAACCCAAGACTAATATTTTAGGAATTTCTTGGTGGCTATCCTCGAACTGAGATTTTAAATGTTTAGATGTTCGGAACAATTATATATATTATATACCAATTTAATTTTATCATGTCTCGTGTTTTTTAATTTCCACATGAACCATTTATGATTAATTTCTAATTTTATTCCATGACTCAATAATATTATCTTGGATATGTGGGGTATAGTTTTCAAATGTTTTGATCATGTTTTTATACTCTTATTCTCATTTTATGCCTATATATCTCCCTTGATTACCCTTACTATGAATACGAGATCACCATTTCTTATGATTCCTTTCCCAATATTATGAATTATTTTTTTTATTACTAATAAAAAAAGTATGATATTTATGATAGACATTGAAGATCTCTCAAGAATTAAAAATATTTCCTTCTATGTTTCCAAAGGCACTAAAAAATTATTGAACTCTGACATGTGTTTAAATAATATAATGAATATTTATTTAAAAATATGTAATGTCACTATATGAGAATTCTATTTTTCTTTTTAAAAAATTTAGAGAAATTACATTTATTGTATCACTAGATAATATTCCTAGTAAGGTAAAATAAACATTGAATGTTGTAATCATTGATGAATATGCATTTCATTAAAATATCATTAAACTATTTTTGAGAAATGTATCCTTTCCATTATAATATAAATTGATTAAAATATAAAAATATTATTAAAATTAAAAATTATTTATTAGTTTCGTAGAAAAAAAAGTAAATTAAAAGTGGTTATTTAAATAATGTATCATTAATAATGTTGATAAATACCATTCAGTTTGTACACATTAAATAAAGATTCCCTATACAATTTCATTACGAAGTAATAATATTACCTTCTTCAGAATTGGAATGGAAGAGTTAGTTGAAACCATATGGAAAAAATAAAAATATTTGTAAAAAATTATTTAAAAAATCATTGGATATTAGAAAAAAATATTTAAATGCTTTTTAGAAAACACAATCATTGAAGATATAGAATTATAAGATGATGATAAAAATAAAGTATTTTTTCATTAAATAAATTGTTTTGGACACATTATTTTTTAAAAAGATGAGAATATAAGGAAAATGTGTATTCTCTAGAAATATACATTGAAGAATAATATTGATTTTGTTCATTAGGGTTATATTTTATGATTTCATTAATGGAAACTTAATATTAAACAACCTCTATAAACAATGGGTTTGTAACATAAAACAATTACCAATTTTAAAACATTATAATCATTATCCCCATGAAAGAAAAAGATATTATATATAATTTTATATCCCATAATTTTTATGATATTAATAATAAAATATATTCATTTAAATTTCATATAAATTACACAAAATACACAATTAGTATATAAGGAATGTGTCCTAATGAAATAATAATGAGAAGAAATTACCTTACCTACATTAGTAAAATTTCAATCATATTCTCCATGATTGAATATCATTTAAAAAAATATCATAATAATAAATAAATTCATTTAATATCATCTTAATGGATCTATATATATAGCTCAAAAAATAATTTTGGTTCATAACATAACATATGTTCCAAAGAAGACAATTTGAGACGGAAACCTCTTACCTAAAGTCTCTACTTTCATTATACACATTAAAACATAAATTATAATAAATATGGGTATATTAAAAATTTTATACTTTATAATAATAATTATTATCATACAATGTCTGATTTTATTAGATCCTTTTATCACCTTCTTATTAATTGTTCTTTGTTAAAATCACATTTTTGGGTGATATTAGCATCGTTTTTCATGTCTCTTTTAGTTTGATTGTTTTTCTCCATTTTACTTTATTATGGTTCCATTATCTCCAAAATGATTTTGATGATATAAATAAAATATAATTTTATTATATAAATTTTTATAGTAAATCATAAATTTTTTTTGATATAAAATTTAAATTCATCGTTAAAAGAGTTGGGAGGTTGTACTTATGCATGGATGTTGTTTCCATTTTCTTAGTGAATGAAATGAAAGAAAGGTAAAAAATATATCACATTTAAATTAATTTTCATTTAATTTATTTCATATATATTTACTATATATTTCCTTATTACCACCCTTGTCAAAATAAATTGAAAGATGCATCGCATCGATTTGTGGAGGTGATTTTCCACACAAACAGATAAGCAACGTTATCATTTTACAACTAATTTGAAGGTATGAATGTAGAATTAATATAACAATTATATTAGAATAATAATTTCCTAAATATAATATAATTTTGTAAAATATATCATTATATCCATTCATAATGAAAAATTATTTAAATACAATTACATCGGTTGGCAATGTGGTAGTTTATCATACACATGACTGACAGTTTCATCCACCATTTTATGGAAGAAGATATAGATACATTTTATGAATCAAGCATAAAAAAGAATTATTATTTTTAATATAATAATGTTATTATATAAAAATATTTTCAGAATATTTCATGCATTTTGAAGAAGAAATAAAATAAAAATGTTTAATTAAGAACAATACCTCTTCTTCGAACAACCTCCTTAGGTTAGCACCAAAAGCATACAAAAGAGGGTTTTGTTATCTAAATAAATCCTCTAGGATATCATTAGGGAAGTAAGGAAATTATTTTGGAATGTATTGGATGAACCAAATATCATTTGGTTTGTGAATTGGATAAGAGAAGGTATTTTATTTTTTAAGTGGGGATGGGAACCCACCTAAAAAGTACTTGGATATTTCCCAATAGAATCAAAAATGATAAATTCATTCGCATGAAATATGATTCAAAATAACCAAATATTCTAATATAATATAGAATAAATAATAAATATTGAAATAAAAGTTAATTTATACAAGTTTTTTTGGAATAATTATCCATATTTTTGGGGCTAAGCCCCGATAAACCTGTTTTAAACTTAACCATGGTTGTTAGTTTTTTCGCTTTTTTATTAATCATTATGAACAAAAACTATATTTATATTATTATATAATATAATTTCTAATTATTAAAAAAATTTAATCAATTTTACCAAATCCAATTCTCAAAAGTAGTATAATTCTTTTTCAAATAAAAATCACTGATGTGATAAAAATGTGGTTTCCAATGAAAACATTTCCATAAGTATTAATAGTTTTTAATTCATAATGATAAATAAAATTGATTCCAGTGAACTAGATCAGATTAATTTTAATATTATTAAACATATGTTTCATTTAAAACTATTATAAAATATGTTTTTTCTATTAAAATACATTAAATTAAAAATAATTTATCGATTAAAATTAGTGGTTTTCACTATTCATAAAAAATTAATCATTTTACAAAATTCTCAAAAAATCACTATAAGATAACTTTTACATGTTGATTTCAAAAAAGAATATAATTTTCTCAAATAAATTTTGTAAAATTTGTTGAAATTTATTATATTATTAGTTTACAAAGAGCATTAAAACCATTATTTGTGGAATAAATGTGTTTTTGAAACAAATATATACTTATATATTTTTTATTTATCTAAATCCTTTATAATTTAGTTAATTGTTTTTATTCCTATTAATATTACCATATTTGATTCTAAAGTTATAACTATCATGATTAAATTCTAATATTTTTTATTATGTTGTGGTTCGTTAAAACTTGATGATTTTCCTAATGAAAGCTGTCGAAGAAATTTAATTTGTTTGAAAAAATTTCATAAATTATGTAGTTGTTAAAAAAATAAAAAAGTATCGATATATTAATTAAAAACTCACTAGAAACAAAATAATTTATTACCCACTGATAATGAAATTAAATTATATCTTACTAATATAGGTTAATGAATGGTTATTAATGAAGTTCATAAAAAGTAACATATATGAATAAGGTTGTGGTATATGTGATTAATATGGTTATATTAATTTTATAGAAGTTTTAAGAACATTATACTAATTGTTAATACATGATAAGGTTTCTAAATAGAAATTTCCACTCCTCAAAAGGTATTTCACATTACAAAAAAATAATCTTTTACATGTATTGATTATTTCTATATGGGTTTATATTATTGTTATTAAATGATATTTTATTCTATCTCATTGTCTATGTCATGATCCCTTCCATGTAAAATATTTATTCAAAAAATACCAGTGTCGAAAGGGGTTTCATATCTCAGTATTCATTATTTGAGAATTATTTCATACCCACTATTTGTTTTATTTTGTGCAGTGCATATAATTTCCATGGATGTATTTTACCACAAATTTTATGAAAATTAAGGTATTACCAATCCATATCAAGTTCTATAATTAAAGGATGTCTTGTTTGTTGGTTACTAATGATGTAAGGGTTTCTTCACCAGTCAAATATTCAAATCAAAGTAGATTTTGAATGATAATCCAATTTGGTAATTTTATGATCTTTATCATTAAAAAACAAAAACATTTTCATTATCTTATGGTTATACAAGTTTTTACATGATATTTCACAGTTTCACTTCCCATGGTTTATAAATTACACGATTTGATTATTTTATGTTAAAAAAACCCCATCCCTCATTTTGGTCTGGAATATTTTTCATCAATGTCCATATTAATTAATTTAATTAATGAAGATACTTAACAATGATTTAATAAATTATTGTTGTAATTTTATGAAAATCTTATATAACTTATAATATCGTAAAATAATCATTTTAACATTTTTCATATCGATTATTTTCAACAAATGTATGAAATGATTCCCTTTTTCTTTTTTAAATCTCATTTTCATCTGTTATGTCCATTCCTGATAAATAATTTTCCATTCCATGATTTTTATTGTTTAAAAAAATATTTAATCTTAATGTTTTAAATATTATTTAGAATTTTAAAGGGTTTTTTAATCAGTTTTCAATGATATTCATCAATTGTTTTCAATAATGATATTCTTTAAATTAAGAAGATGATTTCATCCAACAACTGTATTTATATCTTTTAGTATATTTTATTATTGATTTACCTTTTCATATTTTTAAGGATTCATTGTTGAAAATATTTTTAAAAAATATTCTTTATTAAAATTTATTCACATTACCTTTCCAAAATGGTTTTGTTTTAAGGCTACATGTAACTACATATTTCTATAAGGATTTTGAAAAAAAATACATATCTTCTTATACTTTCACTTCAGTTTTCTTTCTTTTTAACATGGTACCCATTTCCTATGTAGTTATGTTTCAAGAAACAACATATAATTTATATTATGGAATAATCTTTTTTGGTGGTTGGATTTTGAATATAAACCAATAAAATCCTTGATTCAATCATGGTGATACCATTTGAATGTATTATAAAACAGATTTTATTTTTATAGGTTTTTTGTGATATATGAATCAAAAAGGGTACTAATACTTATTTTTAATAGTCAATATTTTAATTACCTTTAAAAATGTGTTTTATGACTATACATAAATCATTTATTTTTTTAAGATCAATCGAAGAAATGTTCAAATGATAACATCCACTATATTCCATTGGATGTCCTGTGATGATGTTTTATGGATTTTTTTCATGAACCACATCTAATTAAATGGGCTAATTGATGTGATGTTGAAATTATAAAAGATTTCATATTAATATGGTAATAATATTTATAGTTTTCATTAAGTTATGAGTGGTTATGTTAAATAAAAATAATGAATTTGTAAAGTGATAAAAGTAATTGAGTAATAATACATGATCTACTAAGGTAAATAGGAAGTGAAGTCAAGTATACTAAAGGAAATAGGTAGAGATGTTTGATCGAAAATGGAAAATAGATAGATATTCTTATTTTATAATGAAAAATAGTTAGTGATCTCTAATAATCCATGTTAGGATGGTATAGATATATGTCTTTGACATGGATTATGATTTATTATTCTTATTCTTATACCCCATTTCTATGTGATATTCCAATGTAATTTTTCTTGGACCATGTTGGTTGAAATAAGATTTTTCATTCTTATGCCATGGTATATGTTTGATAATTTTAGGTTATTTTCATATCCCACATTTATATGGATATATATTATCAAATAACAATGTTTTAATCATAAATTTTTACCATGTCTAGGTTTCCTCCAAAGATTGGTATGTAATCTATTTATAACTCATTGATAATATTTCCATTTCTTTGATCTCACGACTTATTATGTTCCCACTACCCATGTAATGAAAATGATTTTAACGTATAAGGAGTCAATAAGGGGGTATTGTATGGTATTATAATTGATAAATTCTCACATTGTTGTAAAATAAGTGCTTTGTTTATTTAATCTCCAAAGACACTAAAACATCAATTCATAGTATTGTGAGATTATTATGAGAAGTAATTTGTATTAAAAGGAAATGGGTTGAAATATTTGAAAATTTATTATCATTAAAAGAATGGTTTCAAATACTACGTGTATATAATTTTTTTAGCAATGTAATCGAGAGTGCGAGATTGGGGTTCATTGTTTTCCCTTCAAAAAAGTTGAATGATGTAATTTCAACACTGAAGTATAAATATATTTTCTACATTATGAAGATTTAAAATGGGAATAAAAAATCAATCACATTTTAATTAAAGGTAAAAAATGGTGGATTTATTGGTATAAATAAGAGAGGAGTGTGATCTCCTACGTTGGGAATTGTATAAGATTACCAAAGTACATTTCAATATTGTTACCATTGATAGTAAATGGGATAATATATTACTATTCAATGATTTTTACACAAAACATAGAGTACACAATACTAATTGTAAAAGAAAAATTATAATTGAGAACATTTTTTATCTATAATTAGTATTAGTTTACAGTTATAGACCAAGTATGTTATCTCCATGATGAAATTGTTTCTTATAAATATATTTATCTTAGGATATTCTAGTTCAATCTTTGTGAATTTTATAGTTTTCAAAAGACTCTATTTACATTTAATAATGTTACATCAACATATTTTTTTTAGCTTCACTCAAATATTAAATTAACACCCTAACTATCCCATAGGCTTTTTATTATAGCATCTGAGGTAGGTGAAAATATTTCTTTTCATTAATAGGTATATAATAATAATTTTGGGTGATTAAAATGATTTTTTGTTAGATCATAAGGTATTATCCAAACTTTTGATTCAATGTTTTTAAATAATCTATTTTTTATAGATGTGTGGGTATTGATGTTTTTAAATTCACAATATATTTTATCATTGAAGATGTTCTGATCCAATTGTGGAAATAAGTTCCTTATACCCTGATGATAGATCTTATAATTCTAAAAATATTTAAAACAATAGTCCTTCCAAAAGTAAAAACATTGTCTATGAATCCTCCCATTTTAAGTCATTATAAACTACCTGAATATAAGAACATCCAAAAGACATAGGAAAATTTCACATTTAGTCTTCTCTCAAAACATCAAATATCATAAATGAAATTTGGTCACTAATGTATACCATGTTACTTGGAATTTATCCCTTAAAATTGACATTTTTTTTCCTTTTAATGAATTCATATGTACCTTAAAACATTTATACTAGTATAGGCAATATTTTGAAACATTATTAGTATTAATTTGTTGTCCAAAGTGTATTCCACCAGCTCCAGTGTAAAAATACTCAACGATAGATTGTACCTCACATTCATGTAGAAAAAATATAATCATTTTATCATTAAATATTTTTAAAAAGATATATATATTCCCAAATATAAAATTTTGAGCCATGTTTGAGTCTAAAAACTTTTTAGGGGTCCATGTGGGATGGAATCTGGGAAGTGACCAAGAATTTTTCTATATATACATTAGAGGGGACTTCCTCATCAACAAGATACAACTATTATCCTGGTATATATTCATTAAAGTGTATTATACCTGTAATATTCACTTCTATTCTATGAGTAATTCTAAATAAATAATATTACACCTTTTTGTTATCTTTATTCTTATGTTTTATCTCTATATAAATATATTGGAGTAACAAATCTATTTAGACACCCCTAATTTAGATTTATATGTCTTAATAAATTATTTAAGTGTTTTATAGTCAAAATTATCATCAACTTAGTTACACGTAAATATGATCAAAACTTATCCGGATAAAAACACAACTACCATGGATACTTTTTCAACAGTGGTGTAGTTGATATAGGTAGCAGCTAATGTTCTTGAGGTGTATAGAATTACTCTATGTTTCTCTACCATATATGGAGATAGTACTACTCCCAAAACATGTTTGGAAGAATTATAATGTAATTTTGAAATGGGGTCCCCAGTTTGGTGGCTGTATCACTGGTGGTGATATCATCTTTTCCTTCAGTTCATCAAAAGCATCCAAAAAATCATGGTTTTAGGTAAATTCTTCATCTTTCAAAATTAATCAAAATATTTGATAGAAAATATTACTAAAATATTTAATATAACTCATTAAAATTCCTAAATTTCCTAGAAAATATCATATATTATTGACACATGTTAGATTGGGTAATGAATTTATCGATTTATATTTATATTTATCCTCCAAAAATCCTTTTTTATGAATAAAAGAACCAAATACTATTCTACTATTCCATGAAATATAATATTATAAAAGTTAGAAAATTTTAGGTATTCAAAACATAACCCATTATTTTAAATCACAAATTAAATTATTTTCCAAAAATATTGTAGTCATCTAATAATACATACAAGAAGTCTCTAATATGATCAGAGAATAAATTTACTATACATATTTGAATTGTACATAGTTTATTTCGTAGTTCAAATGGAACTATTATAATAAAAGGTTCCAATGAGACTTATATTGGATGTCTTCTATTAATACTCATGTGAAATAAAACCCAAAACGTATTACTAAAATCATTCTAATAAACAATGGTGATTTATTCCTGATAATATTTCTATTATGTAGTAAATTAATTGAATGAGGAAATGATATTTCCTAGTTTCCTGACTCAATTTCATATTATCTATACACACACTCAAAATATTCTAAATTTTAACATTAATTAGTTCATTTTGTCAATATTTATCATAGTCACACTATTAGATAAATAGAATTTTTTATCATAGCTTTAAAATAAATTATTTAACAACCCATGTTAAAACCCTTTCCCATCATATTTTACATCAAATATATAATAAAAAACATTAAAAGGCCCATGTAGGAAGATATTTAACATTAATTAGTTCTATAAATGATATTAGAAGTAAAATTTCAGTCATGAAACAACTATATTTTAATTTTTTCCAAATTTTATTTTAGTTTTTATAGTTGTTGTTAGTTATTTTACATTGCGAACAATAATTTTCTTATACCATATACATCTTTTCATTCTCACAAAGTCATTATTTTCAAACTAGTACTCTTTAATCCAGATAAACATTCAATCACTTATTCATTTTATTATTTCAACATTGTATTAAACATTGTAATATCACCATTTAGTTTATTTATTATCACTTTTATTCATCAATGATTTTATTGATGATATATTTTTTACTAAAAAGAAGACATATTATGATAGAGTTCTTAAGATAAATATTAAACATGAAATTTAACAACCAAAATTTAAAATTTCTTATCATCTTCTGTTGAGAATCTTTCATGAGTTCTTTATTCAAAGGGATAAGAATATCAAAAAACCAACATATCAATTCAAAGGGAACTAACAATAGAAATTAAATTAAGTATAATCAATAAGTTCATTTTTGTTAATATCATTACATTTCTACAATTTTTAGTTCATTTTTCATGATTTTTTATTTGAATACCCTATGTCGAAATATTGAATAAAATATAACACTTCCCTCAATAAAATGTAGATAATTGAAGTGGAATATGGCTTATAATCACTTTTATCCCATAAAGTGACTTCAAAAGTGGAGAAAAATATATTTTTTTCATTGGTTAAAAGAATTAAAAAATTTTAGAAAAACATCAAAAATAGTTATTTTAACATTCGTATATTTAATCATTGATTACAATAAAATATAGAACATCAGTTTTCTTTATTTTTGATAGAAATTATAAGATAATGTTAAAACCCAATATTAAAATCTATTTTTATAATTGATCCATTAAAGATTTCTTCTGGAAAAAGTGTGTGGGACTGATTCATTGTGAATCCAATAAGGGGTAGATTATTCCAACATCAATTTCATCTTATTTTAGTGGATTTTTATATTTACTTAGAATAAATACTTTTAAAATGTCTATTTCATTAATTATTGAAATCATAAACACTTTTCTCAGACATATATACATACTTTTTATGTCCCTATTGTTTTAGCATGATTTTGTAGAAAAATAGTACTACTTACCAAATATAAAAAAATTTCTAAAGTATTATGAATATAAATATTACATTCCCCATTATGATTATCATAACGAGTTTGTTTCTAATAAATAAGGCTCACCTTTATCACACCAAAAGTTAATATTTAGTAATGTCTCTCATACATCCAAAACTCATGATAATTAAATTAATACTAGTATCAATAAAAATAATATTAATAATCATTAATTTTATTATAATTAAAATTACCAAAAAATCCATTAGAAAAATCTTTGTTTATAATTGGAATATAGAAGAATTATTTCTATTGTAAGGAAAATTTTTAATACTATGATGCTGTTAACCAATATGACGTTGGACATTCAATTATGCAATATCACTTTGAAATTTCGAGATCTTTGTGTCTAAAGTCATAGAAAAATACTAAAAAAAATATGTCCTTTGGGAGATAAATATGACTGTCGGAAAATCAACTAAAAATACCAAGTCATTTGATGAGTTTGGAGTTTTTCAATTACATTCACTCCCAAATAATTAGAATAATAATTATTGTGAATATATTATTTCTGATATTTTTATATATTTAGAGAGTTTTCATTATGAAGGAAACCTTATTAGTTGTTCACTTTATGATTATTTGTAATTATTACTTAAGACTGATAATTTTAAAGATCGAGATCTTCAAGGAAAAAGAAGATAGATAATATAATCCCTCAGATCAATTTCATATAGGGATAGTAAGATAGACCCAAAAATTTTATTGAGGGATTATGGGTATAGCAAGACAGTGTTGTTTTTTGTATTGAGGGCTTTCCATAATAAAAAAAGACACACTCTATTTTCAGTATAAAAGAGTTGATACCTTTTTCAGGTTTATTTACTACCTTACACTTAAAGTTTAAATAGTTTTTTCAATTAAATAGTTATAATTATTTCTTATATATGTCAGATATTATAATAATTTTTGATTACATGCTTAATATTCTAATGCATATTTAATATATAGAATGTCTTCGTATTCATCTTTCTGTTCTATTTTTTATGAAAATAACTTTAATTAAAAAACATTCTTTGATAAATCAGATCCATAGTAGTTATTATTTTTACTCTAATTTAATCATACATTTTCTAATAATTATTCTATGACATTGTAAATTAGATTGAGATTTCATGCAGATAATCTACTTAAAGTTGATTTGGGACTGATTAGTTTAATTATTTTAAACAATATTTTCAAAACTAAAATTCTACCCCCCATATTGTAAGTATATCGACATAGAGACAATTGATATCAAGGAAAAATTTCACAACTCTATAATACAAATACCAACAATTAGTAACATATCCATTTCAAGAGATCTATGATTATAATAGATAACATTTTGTAACAGATATACTTATGGAGGTTTTTACTGTCTCTGTTATTTTATATTTTTTTTGATAAAAAATATTTGTTTATAAATTTATTTACAATAACATGTATCTTTGGAAAATAATATAATTACTTTTTTAAGAGATGCTATGTCTTTATGTTGGTCCAATAGAAATAAAAAATCTAAATAGATAACCCATCACCGATGGTTCTGACTATGAGTACAAGATATATAAGATGAATAGTGTTTTAATCATCAATGGAGATGAAAAAAATTTCATGTTAACTAAAAATTATATAATTCCAGATAAGGAAGTAACAACTTATACTATTAGAGAATAACATATATACTATTTAAACTACTGAGTAAGGAATACTATGTTATATTCTATGACAATAATAATTTATATTCAAATTTACTCAAGGGAATTTTCAAAAATATATTTAGAAAAAGATAAAAGTCACACATTTTTATGCCTCTAAAGTTGTTAAGACAAGAAGAGAATTGTTCATAATACATTATCAAGATTTTTATTTTCTAACTAGAGAAAAATATTCTATGTTTCACCAATTATTTATATCAATTATTAATTATTTATATTCTATTATTGAAAAAGTAATTCATGACGAAAATATTTTGGAAATGATTATAGATATTTAGCCCAATGAATGCGAATATAAGAGAACAACTATTTATAAGACAATAATGTTAAATAAAATTACCTTGTAGGATATCAATTGAACTCTTACAAAGTAAAAGGTAAACTAGAGAGATATTATGGGAAAGTAAAGAAAAATAATTAAGGGGTTTCATTTTATAATACTATTTTACCCACTAAAGCTCAAACTCCAAAAAATTGTCAGATCGTCAAGAACGAAGAATTTTTTTATACAATCAACCTAAAATAACTTTGAACATTTTTATATCTTGTTATAAAACATGGATATATGGATGAAAAAGATATTCTATGATAAATATTTTTAATTTCGATAAAATAATATTCATAAAGAAAAAAGTGACAAGAAAGATGTTACTTATTATGAATGTATGAACACTGGACACATTAGACGAGATTGACCAAATATGAAGAGGAAAGATAGAAAATTAAGCAATTCAAAAAAGAAATGAAAATACGTATTATAGATATAAAGGCAATAATGATATGAAAGTTACTAACACTAATATATCTAGTGGTGGATATTCCTTATATAATAATTCTAATAATGATTGTTCTTGGGAGTGAAACATAGGTCATTATGATAATAGAGCCCTAGTAAATAGTTTCATCCTAAGAAAGGTATACACAAATAAAAAACTAACCAATATTTATTTAGTTGAAAATTATCTTGATGAGAAAGATTCTAAATCATTAGATAAAGAATTTTCCTTGTCATGTGATGATAATTATTTACTTTCTTATGATGATGTATCTCTTTTTTCTAATCCTTTAGAAAATTAGAATTATAAAATTTGTTAAAATCATGATAATGATAAGGCTAATATATCTAAGGATATTTCAAAGAATGTATTTCTTAACAAAAAAATATGATATCTTTTATGTGAATATTTTATGAGAAGGATTTAATTCTAAATAATTTAATATGGTTATTTATATGAAAACTATTTTAGAAACTAATCATAGATCTAAAAAAATACTAATGGGAAGAGGGAATTAGTTGTAAAACTAAATTCTTAAATTTATTCTCTAAAGATTTTTTCTTCAATGTTTACAACTGGTAATGAATCTTTTGATAATTTTTTTTGAAAAATATGACCTCATGGAACTAGTTTTAGAATGGGTTTTACATATAAAGAACATGTTTTCAATAATTATTATTTTGTTCCAAAAAGTAAACTTTTGTGATAAATATCAAATTGGTCGATAATAGAAGAAAACAATTTATTTAACTACACATCAATCACTAGGTTTTCATAAAGAATATTTTCCAAGTGAAATTACATTTTCCCAAATCAAAAATTTAAAAATATGGTTACAAAATATATTTTTCTACAAATAATTTTCCAAAGATGGTTTGGGTGAAAAAATGTTCGATATTTCTATTTCCAGGAAAACAAAGAATATACCAGCAATAATAATACATAGTATGTGGAGATTGGATTTTCTAGTTATATGAATCATAAAAAATATATTTTCATGATGATTATCAATATGAAATATTGAAAATTTTAATTCATAGATAATTATCAAGGAAGGATTATCTGAATAGGAAACATTATACAACATAGTAAAACATTAATTTAAAATGTGTAATTTGTTAAAATTATTAATCACAACCTTATAAGAATGGTTTTGTTATCTGATGGATTTTACCTTGTAAAATTTTGGAATGATATGTGTTTAATACCTAGTTTCAAGTATGAATATATATTTTCAACCAATCAGTTCGAAAATGGTTTCACAAATAACATAGAAGTCCTTAATAGCTAGGACATACCATGATTATTGTAATGCAAGATCAATATTTTTTATAGTATAATATGTTATGAAAATATATACTTATAAACCTATATATATTTATTAAAAAGGTTTTTGTTTAGGATATACAAAAACTTTTGTTTGACACTTAAAAGATTTTTGACCCTTATCAATACGGTAAGAAACATGAGTCTTGTTTTAAATCTATTAGTGAATTAAAAACTTATGATTCATTAAAGTAAGTGAACATGAAATTATTTTCTCCAAAAAAATTGGAATTATTGGTTGAAATACTATTTATAATTATTAGTTTATGATTACTCTAGATTCACAATATTATATTTTCTATCAAAGAAATATGAAGCCTTTGTTATTTTAAAAATTTTACATCGAAAGTTAAATAGGATAAAAACCTCTCCGTGAAAATTATTTGTAGTGATCATATTGGATATTTTTAAATTATGATTTTAAACATCTTATACTATGTAATTAATTGGAAATTTTTTTTTAGCACCAATAACTCCATATGAAAATTGTATAGTGGAAAGATAAAATACATAAAATTACACCCAAATTTTATGAATGTCTATTTTTTGGTTATTCCACTACTTATAAGGATGATAGAGTTTATAATATAAATTATTTTACTATTAAGAAAATAGAAAATTTTATGTTTGATGAAACTGATCCTTTTATTTTCAAACAACCTCAATAAACATCTCCAAATGTTATTTCAAAAATAGATTTCCAATATTGTTTCTAAATCACATCTCATATGTATATCAATAAATAAATTGTTTTTTAATTTTTTCATAAAAAATATTTTTTACCTGTTATTGAATAACAAAATTTTCAAAATATACAATTTATGTTGTTTCATAGGGATCATCCTAGTGAAATTATCATCGGTGATGTTGATCAACAAGTTAGGAAAAAATGTTTATTAGTAAATGATATTGAACATATAGATTTATAATCCCAATTTGAACCTAAGAATATTCATTAGTATTTAGGTGATATGAATTTGATTAAGGATAATTATGATAATTACAATGAGATTGAGAGTCATAATGGTTAGACATTAGAGGAACAACCTAATGAAACTTCAATAAATAGAGTTAAATGGTTTTTTTTTTAAAAAAAGTGATGAAAATGTCATAATTTTTAGAAATAATCTAATACTTTTCTATAAGAGATATAATTAATAATATGTAGAAGATTATTAAGAAATATATGAACTAGAAGCAAGACTCTATGCTTTTCAAATACTTCTATCCTTTGAAGCATTATTAATTTCAATATTTTTCAAATGGATATGATGTGTGTTAATAGAAATGTTCATGAGGATGTTTATATAGAAAACCTCAGTAGTTTATAAAATAAAAAAATCACAATTAATATGTTTATAAACTTACCAAATATTTATTTAATCCTAATCAAGACCTAATAGCATAGTATGATAGGATATCATGTTTTTTTATTACAAAATGTTTTTTAATAGAGATGAAAATGCAACCATTTCTATAAAAAAATTTAAAAAGTATTATGTTTTTTAAAAATTTTAAATGAAATTATATTCAGATCAACCCAAAAAATATTTAATATATTATTTTGTAGATCTTATGAAATACGAGTTTTAGAAGAGTATAATGTGTGAGTTAACATATTTTCTTCATTTTCAAATATCAAAAAAACCAGAATAAAAATTTATATCTCAACACAAGTATATAAAATAATTTCAGAGGTATGATGGAAAGATTACTTTACATAAATTCTAGTCATCCAGATTTATTTTTATTTTTATTATTATGTACAAGATACCCTAAAAATTTAAAATAATATCATTTAAAAGCAGTAAAATGATGTTTTCCTTTTATTAAGGGAACTATGATTTTAGGACATTTTTATTCAAATAAAAATGTTTTAAAATAAAATTTTGTTTAAATGAAGGATTGGTATTTACAGAATGGATAGGTAATGTACTTTAGGAACAATTCATTTCATAGAAGATTTACTAGTTTCCTAGTCATTTAAGATACAACACTCATTATCACATTACATTGTTGAAACTAAATATGTGTCAGTTAGAAGTTGTTGTGCTCAATTGTTTTATATCCCACACACACTCACTAAATATGAATTCAATTTTACTTGAACCCAAATACTATGTGATAATACTAGTTCCATTTCCTTAAGTTAAAACCCAACACATCACTCATGTTCTAAACACATAGATATAAGACACCATTTCGTTCAAGATCACATACATAAAGGATATATCATATTAAAATTCATCGGCACAAAAGATTAACTTGTGGACATTTTTACAAACCCTATACCTTCTATTAGAATTGAATAAATTGAAATGAATCTAGGAATATTCATCAAAAAATAATCATTCATATTCACTTCTTTCTTACCCATCTTTTTATATAAAGTAAATTTTTTTCATAGGGGGAGTACATATTTTATTTTGTTTTTAAAAAAACATTTAGTTTTATTAAATTAGTTACTATACAATTAAGATCATATTGTTCATTTCAAAAAATATTCCAATTTATAGAATTTTCATATTTTGAATTCTCAAAAGGTTACTTAGACTAAGAAATTTTCATAAAATTTTCAATCTCAAAATTTCTTCAAAACTATTTGGATTTAAAAAAATTCATAATGGGTTTTTAAAAAAAACCTTTGTATTTAGTTTTATGAATAAAATCTTTCATATTTTATTTTCATTTAAAAATAATAATAATTATTTTTTAACAAAAACTATCATATTTATCCTTTATATAACTATATTAATCTAGAAGAACATGTTATTCTTAAAAATGGATTTATTCTGCTCCAAAATAAACTCTTATGTTATTTTAATTTTTTACATTGTCTCATTACATTGTTTTATAATTTTTCTTGTTATAAATTTTTTTTAAAGTTTTTTTGTTCTAAATGTTTTTTAAACATTTCCATTATCTAATTCATTATCTATTAGATAATTTTTTTTTAAAAACCCACAAGAGTTAATTGTTTCTTTTAATCCTGATTTTTCTCATTTTCATCCATTAAGTTATAATTGTTTTAATATCTAACATCAATTATCATTTAAAAGATGAATTTATGAAAAAGTTCACATATAAAAGGGGAACCCCCACACCCCCACCACCAAGTCCCACATTGAATGGATAAACTTTTCACACTGACTTGTTATATCCTATAAGATGTTCAGTCTGAGAATTCTACTTTTCTTCTAATTTATTAGATTCTGTCTCAATGTGATGGTGAAAAATGGATACCTAGTAAAGTATTATGTTTTTAGGGAAATGTTTTTATATTTTTAATCTATTATAAGTATGATTCAAATATTAATACAAATATTCATTTTCAAGTATGGGTGTTTGTATATGTTAAGAAACTAGAAAAAGAATTTTATTTTTTTCTTCTAGATATTGTTTATGAATTTTAATCATTCATTAGGTATTACATGTAGAATGATAAAGATAAAAAAATCATGATTTATGATAAGGGATATATGATTTCCCATAAAATCATCAGATTTTATTTGAATTCATTATATTGGAGAAGTTTATATTCCCTCCCACAAACATCCTAGTGATCATGGTACATTTACTAAGACAAATGTTGATGATTCCTTTTTTTACACTATGATACATTCCAAATGGTTTCCCATGTCATCATGAATAATATAGTTTGTGTCTTATGATTTAAGGGATTTTAATACTGATAAAGGGATAAAGTGACACTTTAAAATTTTCGGATGTTTTTATATTAGATTTTTTTACTATAAGAAATAATGACCTTTCAATTATTATTATTCTAATAGTGAAAAACATAAAGAATATCTCTATGAAATCTAAGAACATTATGTTTCTTACTTTAATAATAAATATGGCTTGTGAGTGTATGAATTTGTTGAATGTTTCAAACAAATTACATGAAATTACTAAAAATATTTCATTCATAAGTGATGATATAATGAACAGGATGAGGTTGGTGTTTAATAAGAAATCAAATAAGTTTATTAATATTGTTTATAGAGTGTCAATAGAAGTAGATATGTCTTGAAAATATAAGAAAGGTTATATTACTAAGAAAAAAATAATGTTATAAATTTCTCCACCAGATAAATGAATGAAATAAAAGAGAGTTCATAATGATATTTATGGGAAATGGATGAATGATAAGGCTAAACAAGGCATGGTGATCCAAAAATAAAAAATCATCCTGCATAAAAAAATCAATATCTAGGCTGTTTAGACATTAGAATAGGATGATAAAAGAAATAAAAAAATAAAAAACTTCATGAAGCTCCGCTTTGTGTAATGTTTTTGAAAGGAGTTGAGAGTGCCTCTAATAATCTAGTTTTCCATAATATCACATTGATTAGAATAATCCAAATGTTGGATTAGTATTTGAGAAAACCACTATATTTCATTTTCATTTTTCTTATGTGGATTGTAAATGAATCGGTTATGTGCTTATTGAATAATTGTTACATTTTGTTCAAGAAAAATAATTATAACCATATTCATCTAGGAAATGTTCTTTAAGAATGGCTTGACAACTCAAGGTGGAACCTGATAATGTAATTGATGTAGAGGATTATGGGAAAGATAATGAAGAAAATTATTAGGAATAAAAATAATATGAAGAGTATGAGGAATAAGATCTAGAATAATTTTAATAAGGAGACGATGAATATGATAAGAATGAAGAAATTATATGATAATGATGAAACTCAATATAATAAGAAGTCATCAGATTCATCATCAGAGTCATCGACATAGAATCTATATTTTAAAACAAATAATGTATATAAATATAGAATTTTTGAAGAATAATAATCGTCATCACGGAAAGATGTGGAACCATCTTTAATGATGGAAGAGGGTGATCAAGATTCCAAGTCCAATGTCTATAATAATGATTACACTAATAATATTGATATCCTACAATTATCTGATGATGTGGAAGTTTCTTAGAATGTTTTTTAAATAATGAAAATGGTGTTTCTAAAAAATATTATTATATGGAAAAGACTTTTTTTCCATACCAAGAAGAATAAAACCTCCTTATATATAGTAAGATCAATCAAATTCAGTAGAAACAATATTTTTACAAGGAGTGGATTATATTATTCAAGCATTGAAATTATTATAATGGACTATTCCTTATTTCATAAACCTTGAATCCAGATGTTAACTTATTCATAATAATATTAATGAGATGTCAGAATCAATAAATATTTTAACACATAAATTCATTCATATTTAATCTTAGTTGAATGCTTGTAATTAATGTGCTCAAAATCATAAAAAGGATTGAAATTAGATGGTTAAATGATTTCTCTAATTTGATTCAATATCAAATTTCATGATAATAAATTTTATGATGTGAAAAATCTCACGAATGAATCATAATATTATTTCAATTATTTATCTAATGACATGGTAGCAAGGGTGAATTTTGATGATGATTTCAAATATTCTACTAAGGAACAACCATTGGATATTAATGCATTGACAAAGAAATTTAAATATATGGATCTTGATATTTCCCAAATCTAATATTATAAAGAAAAAATAATCATATTACGGAATGATAACAAGAATATTCTGTAAGAATTTAATAAGTTAATCTCTTTTCAAGAGAAATTTAACAAGCTAGAGAATAAATGAAAATAATTTAGAAAAAATATATATTGTTAAAACATTGATGATGAAATAATTATTTATAACTATTATTATATTTTTTAAAACATGTGAATCAATTGTTTATGAATGAATTAATTTTTCATCCAAATATGATTTGTTTTGCTTTTTTACAATTCCCATTGGATGAATGTTCTTTCATATTTTTTATAATGTTTAGTTAATTTATTGTATTATTTCATATATTTTTTCCCTTCTATATTATATTAGTAATCTCTGGACTATTCTCAATTTTTTTGAAAATCACAAATTGGGATTTTATTATAAAAAGGTGGAAAAATTATTAAATAGAGAAGATATTTCATTAAGTGGGAGAATACGATCCTTACTGGTAGATATATTCATTTTGGGGATAATTTTTATAAAATGAATAATTGTTCAATTTCCCCATCAAATTCATAATCATACTCAGAAGTATTATAAACTCAATGGGAGTTAAGGATTAATGATTAACTCTAAATATAAGGTTCTTAAAACAACATTGGTGGTATGTTTTTTAAATTTAATTATTAATTTATGTTTTGGTTTTTTGGTTTCCAAAAAGGAGAAGAATGTTGTTCTAGATGTTCTACTTTTATCATTCCTATTCCTTTAATTTTTTAAATAAAAAACACATTATTAAATCATATTTACTATATTTTCATCTCCCATATTTTTAATATTCTTTTATAGAAATAATTAATTTTTACCATACATAGAATGAGTTTTGAAGTATTACAAAAATATACATTACATTCATCATTACGATTATCATAATGTGTATGTGTCCGATAAATCAGACTCACCATCATTACTCTATAAGATAAAAATTATTCACATCAAGGATATTGAAAATATCCTTTATAATTAGACTGATACAAGCATAGATTAAAACCGAACTACAGCTCGTAATGGTTATTTTACTGAAAACTATTAGGATTTACATCATATGGAACTATTTTTATAATCATAATCTCAAATAATTGAATCTAATATAGGAAAAAATTTTAATCTTTGATGATGTTAATCAATACGATGTCAGAAAATCAGTTATTCAAGATCATTATGAGTTGTCAAGTTATAGGACTCTAAATACATGCTAAGAAACAAATAAAAATATGATGGTTGGGAGATCAATATGACTATTTTGATATTTCCTTTAATTATCATGTCATTTGAAGTGTTTTGAGATTGTCTATTACATTATTTCAAAAAAATTCATATAAATACTTATTGTTAACAAGTCATTCATTATGATTTTTTATTTTCTTAGAGAGTTATCGTTATGAATAAAACATTATCAAATTCTATTCTTATGAATATTTAAAATTTTTACATGCATCTGATCATCTTAATGATCATATTTTTCTATGGGTAGGAATTTGGATAATATAATCTATCATATTTAGGGATTACTGGGATAGTAAGATATATTCAATTATCATATCAATGGCTTGTGGGGATAAGAAGATAGATTCTATATTCTTATTGAAGGATTTATATAATGAGGAATGAAATAATTTATTGTAAGTATAAAATAGTGGATACCTTTGGTTAGGGTTATTTACTACATTACTCTTAAGGTTAAAATAGGTTTATCTATTAAGTAGTTGTATGTAACGATTACATTTGTTAGATATTTTATTAATTTTTATTTACATGTTTTATATTCCATTTCATATTTAATTGAAACTGATTCATTGTATTCATCTTTATATTATATTTTTATATTATTAACTCTAAATACAATAGATACTCTAATAAATTAAATCCATAGTGATTATTATTTTTACTCTGATTTAATTGTACAATTTGGGATTATGATTTGGTGACTTGATCAATCAGACTGAGGGCTATGTTAGAAAATAAACATAATGGTGATTTGTTTTGTTTATTTTAATTATTTTAAAATAAGTTTGTAGAATTAAAATGAACCCCATATTGAAATTGTATCAACATAGATCATTATTGTGAACAAACAATTGGTATTAGGGAAGGATTTCATAGCACTATAATACTGATACCAACATCTTCAGGAAGGATTCATAATAGGACTAAAAAATTATTCAAATTATTCTATACATTAATATTTTGGGATTCATCCATTGAATATCTCTTAATATAAATATTATTTCTCGTTCAATTTCCCGTGAATGTTCTCCCATAATATGTTCTTTATCTAGTGATATATTTATCGAAATAATTGCAAGCTATTTTTATCCTTTCATGAGGTGTAAAAAAATATTATTATCATATTGGACATTTGATTATAGATTTTGGTCTTGTTTTAATGATGAGAATAGACTTGGGATTCTCACCACCAAATATTTTGTTTCTTAAAAATGTTAACATATAAAAATCTTCATCATTAGAAAAGCATTGAAGTCCAAAAATGAATTTGAGTGCATCATTTTTCTTCAAAACTATAGATATATTTTACAACATGCATATAATTTTATTTCATAGAATCATTAGACATTATTTATTTTCTTGATTGTAAAATTACACTCAATATTCTAGAGTTTTCACTAAGATCATATACTTCAGTGTGTGCTATTGTAAAACCTACCTTCTCCTCCAAACTATTCTTTATAGATTTAAATAAGATGATGTGGATAGTTATTTCTTCAAAAACCAAAGTTATAGTACCATTATATATATTTTCCATAGTATTTGGTGTCTTTAAGAATGGTATACCCAATATGAAAGATGACTAATATTGACTCATATCATCCTTCATGTTTATAATATATAAATTAGTTAAAAAGATTATATTTCACAATAAGACCAACATATATTCTATGTTTCCCATTTTCATGAACGGCCCAAATTCCTTATTTTTATTTTATTATAGACAATCCCCCTTTTAAGTGTTGAAGGGGTACTTTTAAATTACTCGTAGGCCAAAGTCAAAATGCCCAACACCACCCAAAGGTCAATACATGACCTAAAGGCCCTGAGGCATACTATGCCCATTACATGACACGTAGGCCCAACCCACTAGAACTTCCCATCCCCAGCTTTTGCATCAATGATCAACAAGCTCTCCACCTTGCTCTATTGATCGGATGGCTTTTCCTCATACAAATTTGCACAGTGCCTTGTTATGATGGTTATTTACATACCCTCTCATTATTCCAATTTGGTTATCTTTGCATCTGGTGGTAAACAATCTTGCTCTGATCCTGTTATGGGTCCTACTTTGTGTGAACTAGGCTACTCAATGGTCTTTGTGGTCGTAAGGCCCGGAGGCCCTAAGGCCATTGATGACCCGACCTTCCTGAGACCTGTAGGCCCAAATCGGTGGCCCGATGCCCCAAATTGGGTGAATAGTTCCAACTGTTATATAACATAACAGTACCCTCTATAGTACCTTCTATAGTGTGTTCTACATTACTGCTAAAGTACTACTATAGTAACCTATAAATTTGCCTCCACCCGGTTTTGATCATGGGTCTCTTGGATTTCAAGCCGGAGCATTTACCACTCCGGTACGAGCATGTTGGAATAACTTGGTTTTCAATTAATTCCCCCTCTTTACCTGTGTTGTGGGTCTGCCAACAGAGGTAGATAGCCATTCCCTGGCTATGAAAAGGATTCAAATAACCCAATTATTAACATGAACAGAGACCACCCCTAGTCCGAGTCAAGCATAAACCAATCCCCCCAGATAGTGAAATCGTTGAACTGGTTAACCACTCGACTAACGCCATGGGGGGGGGACTAGGTTATCAATTATGTCCTACTCATTACTCGTATGGTGGGTCCATTAACCCAGGGAGATACAGTATTCATGAAATGAATATCCCAGTCCATGTTTCCCATTAGAAAATATATATTTTTTCTGTGAGCTGAACCACGACTCTTATGGGTTTCAAATATATAATCAACAAATAATTAATAAAGGAATGATACATAAAATTTATAGAGGAACCATGATAAAATAATGCTTATTTAAAAGTAATATACTATATTATACAAGCGATAGAAAATTTACCTCAATTTTCATAAATTGTGGGATATTTTGGGGTGATTAATGTGGAAAAACTTATTCTCAGGATTATCGGTTCTCTACCTTAATGTATTCTCTTTTTGGTGAATTGTTTCTTATGTAACATGGAATATTTTGGAATTTAACTGTGAGATTCATGGACAATGATATTGATTTTACTTTCAAAAGTTTTTTTGTTTCCCCCTTTGAATTTCATCCCTTTTTATATTCCGTTACTAGTACATTCTATATTTGAATGGAAATTGAATATCATTATTCATCAGTTTATATTTTACCACGAGATTAACTATTTTATATTTATTTATTATAGACTTTTATTATTCTTTCTATTCTTCCTCCCCTTTGTACTGGTTCTCATGGGTTTAATCAGCTTCTTTATAGGCATGTTCCACAAGAATAGGAATTCCTTACCCAATTCAGGTGTGTTCATTGGGTGAATCTCCTTTCATGATTTAGTTATTATTGGTCTCAAATATCCTTCAAATTTTTGTTTGTTGAGATGGTTTTTTCATGGGTTTACGGACAGTATCTCTATAAGGATCCTATGATAGTTTATTGTTGACTCTAATTTATTCCAAAATCCCTAAAAATATAAAACCGTATGGTTCTATATTTTCATTTGTGAATATTATTATTTTTTTATAAACATTCCTTTTTTGTAGAGGTGTGTTTTCTAATAGTTTGGTTGAGTTAAAGGATATTTGTTTCGTTCTAGAAAGGGTGGTGGTTAATTATATTTCAACAGGTATGGTGGTGTGGTTTAATTTTTTTCTAAAATTGATATTGTACATGTCAATAATATCCCAATCCTAGATTTTACTATTGATACCATCTATATTTATAGGATATAGAATAACATTCTATCACCTATACATAAAAAAAATTGTATGTAAAATTAGTTGGAGATGAAAATATCCCACATTAATTTATTTGTGTTTTTTGATCACTGGATTGTTTCAAATCAAATTTTCTAAACATGGTGTTTATTTACACAATCGTAGATTCATGTATGGTGAAGAAATCAGTAGTTCTTACCTATTATAAGCCACTATAACAAGTACCACTTATTCCAAACTAATAGGAATTTCATACAATGTTATGAATGATTCATCTAGCCTATACTTGTGACTTTCCATTAAGGCCTCCTATAGATTTTATATCTTATAGGTCCCAATCTCTATCATGATATCATTAATAGAAAAAGATATATAATTGATTATACTAAATGAATTTTTGTGGACAACTAGAATAAATATTCTTTAATATCTCATAATACAGATATAGAGTCTCTACTTATTCTTGTATGATAGAATAAATTTCATTATAAATGGGGTTTATTCTATATTTATGGACGAATATTTGTATAGAAATATTTTTTATTTCATCTCAATCAGTTGTTCCACGGGGATGAAAACTATACGTCCACTCTTTTTATTCTCCTTCAAAAATATAAAAAGATATCTACTTTATGTATTACTCTACCACTCCTATTAGATTGAGTATTGAGAATACCACTATGAACACCTTATTGATTTTATTGTGTTCTTCACCTATAAAATAGTGAAGTCTTATGTAAATTAAAATTAAAAAAAATTCAATGTCATTTTTCTATTTAATGATGAAAAGTTTATTATTTGGATTAATTAAATGTGATTTATAGTGGTCCCCAAACGTTTGGATGTGGTTTCCTAAGATAGGTGTAGGATCATATTGAACACATTGACTGTAATGAGGATATGTTATGATAATGTATTGAAAGTCAAGTTGTATGTGAAATTTCTTAAGCATTTTTAGTTGAGTTCTCTTCATCACAAGGCCGAGAGAGAAAAGTTGATTATTAAAGGACCTGGTAAAAAATTTATTATAACCAATACCACATCATCAATGATAGTTTCATGTTTTTAACTCACCTATCATGGGGTATCACACTAATTATTTAAGAACCCTAGGTTACTATAAATATAGTATATGGAACCCAATGTTATACCTTTATAATGTGGTGTAGAAAATAAATTTACAATATTTGGTTAAAAAACGGGTGGTTTTGTTGGATTGATTTTGAAAGGAAATTCAATATATTTAAAAAATTATGTTCAAATCAATATGGTGATTTATTATTGGATTTGATTTGGATATCATTTTGTAAAACTATCATGGTATTTTAAAATTTTTCCAATCCTCTTCATATTAATATATAAATTAATGAATCTCAAATAAGTTCATCAGTCATTTAAAGATGATTGTTATTTTGAAGAATCATCATGTAGTGATCATTAAATGATATTCACTATTATTGTGTTTATTAAAAGTATCCAAGATACTGAAACAATAAACTAATCCTTAATTTCACATTGAAGGCATAATTGGGTCTTGGTGCTTCTATGAATTAAAAGTGTATCATACTTATCATCACCCATGTAAAAGTAATCACTTGACCCTCGCCACTCATACTTGACTATTCCAATATATATAAGATTAACTATGAATATTGAGAATATATATTATCAACTAATACACATAATTAGGTCTCCTCCCCTTTCTTCATCACTAATTCTTTTACACCTCTATGTGAGGGATTATAATTTTAAGAGTAAAAGTGGTCGTTACAGACATAATTGAATATAGATGATTTCAACACATAAAATCTTCAGTATAAAAATACATGAGAAACCCACACTGTTTTCTCAACCTCTTCTCCTTTTTTATTCTTCTTCCTTCTCTTTCTTATCATCCATTAAAACCCTCCCCAATCCTTTATCTTTTAAATTTTGAATGTTTCCTCTTTCCTCATGATCATCCACAAAATCTGTCATCTTCTAATTTCTATAAAATATATATCTAATTATTTGTATTATTATTTATATCTATAAAATTAATTATTCAACATGATTTATAATATGATCCATGTGTCTATATATGATTGGTATGCACTCATTTTGAAGAGTATTCATAATTATAGAGATTATAGTAGGTACTACCCTCCCAAAATCTCATTTTACAATGTTTACTTATGTAGGTCTAATGAATTCTATAAGAAAGTTTTAAATTATTCATGGTGGGATCCTACCGTTGAAAAATAGTTTTTGGGTATATCTATCTAGAAAATTCTAGTGATGAAGAATTTTTTTAAGTATCTATCACACATAAATATAAATTATTCATTCAGACTACTAAATAAATATTATATTATCATCATTCTTTTTTATGAAGTTAGAAAATAATTCTTATTAATAATATTTTTAGCTTATGAAGAGGAGATATTTGTAATGAATTTTATAATTTTCTATTTTTAATTTAAAAAATAACTTTTTGAAAATTCCTTTTCATAATTTTCAATACTCAAGGTAGACTCAACCTTCCATTAATAGTAAACCCTTATTACATTTTCCACATTCCTCCTCCATTGTAAATCTTCTTGATAATGAATTAAAACTTTGAAAAATTATCATCCAAATATGAAAATATATTCAATTCCATTAAAAATCAAAAGAAAATTGAATATTTCAATGATACCCATTCCTTTATTTTCAAAATCCATGTAAATCCATCAAATTTTTACTTTTTAAATTTAATTAACTACATATAAATTTTATTGAAATATCACTTTTAATAAAAATATTGGATAAAACATAATGAATTAATATATTTCAAGGCATGATATGTATTTACTATTAATAAAATATAATGAATTTATTTTGTATGTCTCAGGTATTGTGGTTTTTTATTCCAATGGATAGGTATGATAAATTATTTCTACTTTTTAATATTTTTTCATTGAATTTTATTGTTATGCATTATAAGTTATATGTTCTCCATTTGTTTATTTTAAATTCTGTAGTGAATAATTACTTTGTGATATACTAGTTATTATGAAAATAATTATGAGGAAATATTATTATGCTAAAGTGTGAATGAAAAGTGAATAATCCTATTAGATAAATCATTTATTATTCCATGTTGATATGAAAATAATGAAATAATTATATATATGTGTTAGTGTTTTTTTAAGATTCGTATTGTGATAATATATGTATGTAAATAGAATGAAATATGAATATGATACTGAATATATGAATTTTAAAATTATATTGATGTGTTAAAATGCATAATGAAATATAAATTAAGAAAAAAAAAGGTAATATAAAACTAATTAGGGTAGTATGTGATGTTTAAGGGAGGTTTCCTTGGCTTTTTAGAAATTTTGTTTGTTGATGTAATTAATAGGGTGCATTGGGATAGTGTAATGAACCTAACTATTATATATAAAATAAAATTTTGATTTATTTAAATGTATTATTATGTAATATTGTTATGGAAGACACAAGTACTTTATTCATTTTATTATATACAATTGGAATTAAAATAACATTGTGTATTATTACCATTGATAATATAGTCATTGCATATTGATCACATGATTAGTATAAATATAGGTCTTTAACAAAACCAATAGACACAGACCAAGGCAGTGTTTCCCTTAAACAGAAGTATTATACCCTAAAATGACCGTTTATTGGAGATTACAAAGGATATTGTATCACTAGAAGATTCCATAGATCATTCCCAAAATTATATCCAAAAAACTACACATGAAAGAAATAGTGTATGGGAGAAGATCAAGTTCATTGAGATCCCAGCCCAAACCATGTTCACCCCCCCATGAAAGTCTTACAGTCACAGAACATACCCTTAGGGAATTTACTGGTGTATTAGTGGGATTTGTATCAATACCATAAAAATATAATTATGTATATTATTTTTTATATATAAATCAATATGTTCTAATCCTATTTTTGTTACTTTATAATGGATTTCTTATTTATACATTAAAAAGAAATTATATTTTTGGGTAATATTCAAGTTTAATTATAGATCTTTATTTTGAAATATAAATGGATTTTTGAAATAAAGAATATTTTAATAATAAAATTTATAAAATATATCTAATCAAATTAAATGATCATTTAATTTTCATAATGTCAAATATAATTTTTATACGGGTTCAGAAACTGTTATTGTCTAAAAAATATAATTTTTCTCAAAGAATGTCAATAATTATTTCAAATGTGAAAATACACATATTTAGAAAATTATATATATATAATGAATATTATTTTTTTAATCCATGCTTTGAAATTATCCAATGGTTAGTTTTTTATAATTTTCTATAAAAGTCGAATTTTTGATTAAAAATTAAATACTGTATAAATATAGTCTTTGTCTTATGAAATTATAATGATCCAAAAGAGATATAATAAATACTATAACTTGTATCCATGAAAAGATATATGTTTTTTCTTATAAAATAATTGTATTATATTTCTATTTTATTAATTCTATAAATCCCATAAGAATCCTCCAAAACCATTGATATATAATAAAGGATTAAAATCATTTCTTTAAGAGTATGACTCACTCCGATATAAGAAAGGGGATTGTTTTATTACTTTTAGACCTTGTCCTTATAAAAAAGTGAAAATAAATCCAATTTTTATTAAACCATCACGTGAAATCATGGGATGGTTTGTGGTTTTGGCTATTTTATTATATAGAGTTCAAAACATAAATTTTAGAAATATTTTAGAAATCCGCACTCTTTTCCTATATAATCCCATATATGATCCCAAATATATTAATTAAAAAATATAGTAGAACGTCCTTAATATTTCTTACCTGTTCTGTAGTCCTCATAAGGTAACCCCTAATGTCTAAACAACCCCCAAGCATTTGGAGTCACACTCTCATGTCAAGGTTCTTTTGATTCTCCTATTTATTAATATTTATTAATTATTGTATACCTTCTATTTATAATTCCTAATGTTGGTATATTTCATTCATTAACAATATCTATTTTCTATTTTATTTCAAAATAATGATATAACCCCTTAGCCCTCATCCAAAAATTTATAAATTCTCAAGTATTATTTTTATATTGTCGAAATCTCATCGTGATTTTCCACACCAAAACCATTATATAGTGAATAACATACCAATTTAATATCCTATGTATTCACCTTTATACACTTATACTTATTTTAATTTTGACATCCATTTATTTATTCAACACTAATTTATATTGGATTAAAATTTTATGATGTATGAATACATATTGTATGATCTAGGTGGCACACTTTAGCATTAGAATATAATGAAAGTGACAGGTGAACCTGGAATTAAATTTCACTCTAATGCATTGGGTAATGTTTAGTATAATGATATTTAATGTTGGGAAACATAATGAACCTGATTTCTTTATGGATCTTTTCCCATTATTATTATTTTTAGTTAATGATGACCAATTTTTATGATGTAGTGTTCTAATGTGTTGTCACATTTCCCATATTAAGATTATCATTCTATATCAAGCCTTATTATTCATTCTCATTTTATTCTTGATTGATGTGCCAATTTTATACCAGATATTACCTTATTAAATTCTTATTCCCTTCCATTGGTTTATATATAACCCATTTCATATGTATATCCCCACGTTATCCCATTCATTTTAATGTTTGATGGATAATTATGTCCATGTTAATGAAGTTTCCAATAAAGATAATGTATTTTATATTTTAAATTGTAAGGTAATGTACCTAATACCCCAACAAACTAGATTTATATATCATATAGGTTGAATTAAGTGTAATATTATGTAATAAATCATGAATTAATGTGTAATAAATAGATGTGTTGTTATAGATGGTATCAAATGGAAAAGTTTAGTTATTATTGGTATTAGGATTATAAAGCAATAGTGAATGCCTTTGGTACAATACTAAGTAAAATAAAACATCCCTAAATTATGATAATGATATATTAAGAGGTTTATAAATCAAATACATCAGTTTTTGGATATTATAAGTGGTTGTAGATTTGTAATAGATGTACCTAGGTGAGACAACTCTAACAAGGCGTGTCAGGCGCAACATGGTGTAACCTGGTAAATGAAAAAGAGCCATACTATGAACCTGGTTAGACAATCCTGCGGGAAATTCTTTCTTAAATTTATAAGCTCATTACAAACTATTATTAAGGGAAAAAATCCAATATGAATATATGTTAAAAAATTTATCATGGATAATATAGATTGAGGCCTAGAAATTCATAAGTTAAAAAATGAATTTAATTTGTAGATTATCCCTTTAATATCATCGAATCCCCCATTTAAGTGTTTAAAAATTTAAAAATAATCACCAATAATATTATTTTGATTATATACAATGGCCTAAAATAGTAGGAATCAGGTAAAACCAGTGATATGGGAAATGGGATGACTACCCCAATGAGATTCCAAACCAAAAGGGTGGGGGAATCACGAACTTTATGATTATACTCTCTAAGCTAACTCATGTTCTAAATGGAAACATAAATCAAGAGGAGTGTAAAAATAATTTTAAGAGATAATAATCGATGAATGATATATTTTTTGGATAATGTTCTCTGACTATCAATGGATTATTCAATGCCTTAATCGTGAAAAAATGGATCAAGTCCATTCACACAATCTTCTCTATCCTTGAATGTTCTGAACAAGAGAAGGTTATACGATTTATTTATCATACCGACGGTGAAGTGAATAATTGGTGTACATTGATAAAGAATATAACTCATTATAAAGAGATAAAATCCATGGGGTGGAAGGGTTTTGGAAAATGTTTTTCGATAAATATTTTACTTACACTCCTTAACTTAAAATGGAAATGGATTACCTTTCCCTCAATTAGAAATACATTGAATATATCGAAGAATACAAGGACAAATTCACCATAATTGCATGATACACACCTACATTTATTATTACCCCCAAATGAATGGTTAACCACTTCTTTAGTGGGATAAGACCTAGTTTAAAAGTATCCCTAGAGATCTGTGACTTTGATAATGATGAGCAAATTGTTTAATGTTCCCTCAAAGTTGAAATTAAGGTTGGTGAATCTCAAGGTTATCATACATAATATTAGAAAAATAAAAGTTTAATTATAGTTTCCCAATGGAGCAATTATACAATGCTATAAAATTTTAACATATCTCTTTTCAAAGTTGGGAGAAAAAGCACATCTGAAGTTGCTTAAAGGGGACGAAGAAAAGACATAGGTGTAGAACAGAAGGGTACATAGCCATCGATTACTAACAGGAGAAAAAAAATTTAATAGAGGAAATTAATTATTTAGTCAACCCTTAGCAAATTTTTCATCACTTAAACTACCTAGAACCAAGATAAATTTCAAACAAATTCACTAAGTCTAGGGTCTTTGAATACAACTGAAATCCTCTAAGGTATAAAGGGGGATTGTTTTCTATCATAACCACTGTGGTGGACCCCGAAAAGGAAGTGGAGATACGTATTATTTTTTATTTATTCATGAATAGTTAATGTACTTTTTTATTCAAGTTCTATGTATTCATTCACATCACAAAATTTTAGTAAAAAAATTTAAACACTACAAATAATCATGGAAGTAGAGTTATTAGAGAAAATGAAAAATGGGGAAATTATTGCATCCATAGTATATAATTCATCCCCTTTCAAAATATGCAGGTTAAATCCCCTAGTGAACCATTTATAACTCCCTTTGGCGTAATTTGATGCAATTCTATACATGTATTGGCATTCCCTATATTTTTACAATAGAAATTTTAGTGAGAAGGAAATTATTCTCCATATTGTGAATCACCGCCCTATTCTATACAAGGTCAAGGTGGAGGATGAATCTTATTTAGAAGAAACATCTTATGCATGGATATTATTTACCTAGGATAATTTTTATCTAGATTAAATTATTGAGCTTAAGGAAATAATCATCCCTGAAGACGTGCCTATTGTGAGGGAATTCACTTATATTCTTCTTGTGGAATTTAACGTTCGTCCTCCTAGCTGAGAGGATAAATTTTTAATAGATCTTATAACTAGGTCCTTTCTATTATCCATGTATCTATATTGAATGGTATTTTAGTAACATGAGGATCTAAAGAAAAAACTTCAGGAGAATATGGATAAAGGGTTCATATTCCCAATTGCTTTACCATCTGGTGCGCCAATCCTCTTTTTCAATAAGATGTATTGGTCAATACAGCTTTGCATTGATTCTCATAATCTCAATAATATCATGATATAAAACAAGTATCCCCTACCACATATTAATGAATTTTTTAGTTGGCTACATTGATAATATGTCTTCCCCAATATTGATCTTCATTTCGAATATTATCAAGTAAGTGTAAATAAGTAATATATACCCAAGACAAGTTTTTGAACAAGGTAGGGGCACTATGAGTTCATAGTAATGACATTCAAACTCACTAATAATCCATACATATTCATGGAAATGAGGAATTGAGTATTTATATATTACGTCAATAAATTATTGTTATTATTTATAGAAGATATTCTAATATAATTCAAATGTAAGGATGATCATTGGGAATATCTGTTCACTATGCTAATGACCTTAAAAAGGAGAAGATTTATTCCAAGTACAACAAATGTAAGTTCTTGTTGAAGGAAGTCTCTTTCCTGGGGAATATCATCATAATAAATGGGATATCCATGGATCATTCAAATAATAATGAAATTTAAGGATGGACAAGGATAATATATATGAAAGATATATATATTTTCCTTAGTTTAGAATGGTATTATCACGGATTTGTGAGAA
Source organism: Viscum album (assembly GCA_963277665.1). Classification (NCBI taxonomy): domain Eukaryota; kingdom Viridiplantae; phylum Streptophyta; class Magnoliopsida; order Santalales; family Viscaceae; genus Viscum; species Viscum album. Next base: position 910,510,243 of record OY728164.1, on the reverse strand, counting down.
ATTTCTCACAATTGTCAAATCCACATACAAATATAACTCAGCTAGGATTAATGTTTTCTTGGAATGATTAATGTGAAGAGTGGTTCATGTAGTTGAGAATGATCCATATCAATATACATCTACTAACACTCCCACTAATGGAGAATGTTTTTTGTATTCAATGATGCTTTAATGAAGGACTTCATTAGTGTATTAATGAATATTGAATAAGTGATATAATATGCATCAAGGAAGTTGAACGTTTGGGAATATAATTACCCAACACATGATCTAGAGTTGGATACATTTATTATAACTATTAAAATATTATTTCATTATCTCATTGAGGGGAAGTGTGAAATATATACGTATCAAAAAATAACCAAATATATATTCAAACAGATAGATTTGAATATGTTTCAATAAAGATGGTTATAACTGAACAAGGACTATGGTTGCTCAATTCACTACCATTCTGGGAATGTGAATAAATTTGATTTTTATCTATGTGAAAAGGATCCATATATTCAATCATTTATGAGAATTGAGATCGATATGATCTTCTAAGACCTTATTAGATAGACATGGGAATTATATAGGATGAAAAACCATTAATCCTTTCATAATTTATTTCTCAAAAGAATATTCTAAATTGGTTAAATGATGTTTAAAGATATTATTTCAAAAGTAATAAGAATGTGGAAACTATAAGAAATTGGAAATCATCATATTTCAATATTAATAAATATGTTGTTTTTAAACATGGATCATGGAAATGGGTACCATAAAATCCCATGATAAAGAAGGACCTGTTGGATGTTCTAAATATTGATCCTTCTCAATCCATTCTAGTAGAAAAAATATGTATCAAGATAGTTGAGAAAAATATTGGGGGACAATTTGAAGAAAGAAATCAAGTAATACCCATTATAGTTCTTGGTATGTCATCATGTGAAGGATTAAAGTTTAAAGTTCAAGGGGATCATGTTACCATTACCCATAGCTACATGGAAGTGGTAAAACATTACCATGTACTTTTTCAATGATCATTAGAAAAATCAACAGAAAAAAATACTACATGGGTGGTGGTGGATCATCTTATAAAGATTGAACACTTTATTGTGATTTGAGAGGATTTATTACTAGATTGACTTAAAAGGATATACATCACAGAAATTTTAAGAAATCATGGAGTACCTTTACTTATTGTATATGATAGAGATTCAAGATTCACCTCAAAGTTGTATAAAATGATCTAACAAACTCTAAATTCATATATAAATGTTACTATAGTTTATCATCCTCAAACTGAGGGATAATATAATTAGACTATTCAAACATTTGAAGAAATGTTGAGATCATTTTCTTTAGACTTAATAGGAGGATGGGACCAACATCTACCTTGGTCTGAGTTCTCTTCCAATTATAGTTTCCACTCAAGAATCCAAATGGATCCCTTTAATGCCCTTTATGGGAAGAGTTTTATAACTCTATAATGTTCAGATGATGTTGGGATATGGAAACTGGTATGTCCTAAAATGGTCTATGAAATGGGGGAACGGTTAAGATCATTTAACATTATATCAAGGATAATTAGAGTTTAAAAAAGATCTATAATGACAATCATCGATGAAACAAATAGTTTAATTTTGGAGTTATGGTATTCCTCCGTATAACTCCATGGAAGAAAGTGATGATATTTTGTAATAAGGGGAATATTATTCAAATATACATTTTCCCTTTATGATTCTTCATCACATCGAAGCAGGGGCCTACCGACTTGAACTCTCACCTAACCTATGTCAAGTACATGCTTTATTCCATGTCTCCAATTTGATAAAGTAGATACCATACCCCTCACGTGTAGTCAATCCAAAAGTGGTACCATTGGATAATAACCTATCCTATAAGGATAAGATGGTGAAAAACATAGATCACAGTGACAATATTCTATGGAATAATTCAATTCACCTAATCAAATTATTGTGGTGAATCTGAAATGATTGAATAAATGTCATGGGAATATGAGGAGGTGATGAAAAAGAGTTTCCATCAGCTATTATAATGTGTGAAAATAAAAATTCAAAGGAGCAATTTGATAAGGGGGGATATTTTAATGACCAGAAATGTGATAAATAAAATCCCTATTTGACTTAATTAAATGTCTTGTTCTTCAATATGGTTATAGTAAATCCATATACTTCCATTGTTTTACTATATCCAATTGTATTTAAATATCATAAATATAATTACCATTTTTAATATATTATTTTAATAGTGATCACATGATTAGTATTAATATAGGCCCTTAACTAATCAAATTAACATAGAAAAATGAGGTGATGGACTCAAATAGTAGGATCATACCATATGAAACACATTTATTAGAGCTTCTGATAGAGATAGTTTTATTGAGAATTTTCCTTCACCAAACCCTATTTGAGATCAAAAAACATAATCATTAACAACATCATTAATGGGATAAGTTTAATCTTATTGAGATCAGTTCCCAAACCATGTTTGTCAAACCATCCAATGAAATTATCACAATCACATACCTTAACCATAAGGAATTTGTTGGTGTATTAAAATTATATGTATGAAGACGCTATAAATATTAGTATATAAATTATTTTTTATATAATAATGAATATATTTTCATCCTATTCTTGTTACATTATAAATTATTTTTTATTTTGATACAATAAATCATGAATAATATTTTTTGTTAATATTTAATTTTAATTAAAGAATTTATTTTTTAAGAAATAATTTACTTTTTAAAAAATTAATATTTTAATAATATATTATTATTAATCAATATTTCTCACATATAAATGTTCATATAATTTTCATGATGTTAAATGTAATTTTTATATTGGTTTGACACCTATTATTATCAAAAAGCATCATTTCTCAATAAATGTTTATTACTATTTGAAAAGTGAAAATAAAATTAATTATAAAATTATATAAATATAATTAATATACTTTTTTTAATAAAAGAATAAAAATTATCCAATGGTTAATTTTTCATAATTTTCTAAGATAATCGAATTTTCAGATCAAAATCCAATACCATATAAATATACATTGTGTATTATTAAATCATAATGACCAAAAAGTGGTGTAATGAATACCATAAGTGGTATAAAATGACCAATATATGTTTCACATTTAAATTTTTTTTATTATATATCTATTTTAATAATTATATAAATATGTTATTAATCCCCCAAAATCGTAGATATATTTTAATGTTTTAAAATTGTTTCTTTAAGAGTATGACCCACCTCTACATATTAAAGGGAATTATTTTATTATTTTCGTCCATAGGAATTATAAAATAATGAAATTCACTAAAATTTGTTAGAAACCATGGTCAAAATTCATGGGAAGGTTTTTGGGTTTTGTTATTTTATTATACGGAATCCACAACTTTAGTTTGAGAAATATTAAATAAATACCCAATTTATCCCTATATAAACCCACCTAATATCCAACTAATATTCACTAAAAATTAATTTTCCACTTCTTTAATATTCCATACCCTCTATATAATTCAACCAGGGTTCCCCCCAAACTCTAAAGAGGCCAGTCCAAAGCGTTTTGAGTCATAATCTCAAGTAAGGGTTCTTTTCTTTCTCCTATTAATTAAAATTTCTTTATATTCTTATACTTTTAATTTTTATTTCTTAAAGTTTGTAAATGTCATTAAATTTCCCTATTAATTTATATTTGTTTTTGTGTGATGAGATACCACTTTGACTCAAATCAACCTATTTTATAAATTCTCAGGTGACGTTTTTATACTGTTGAAACTTCACCACGATTTTCCATGAATAAACCATTATTTAGTGAATACCATGATCATTTCCTATCAAGGGTATTCAAATTTATACACTTATAATTCATATAATTGGGACATAAATTTATCTATTTTACACAACTTTATAATGGAATAAAATATGATGATATCTGAATCCTTGTTTTAGGATCTATCTGTCACAAATAAGCATGAGAACGAAAAGAAAGTGAGAGGTGAACTAAAAAATATATATTACATCAATAAATTGGTTAATTTTTGTTATTATGAAAAATATTCTTGTTAAATGGAGTGAACCAATTTCTTTTATGGGACTATTTCTATTATTATTTCATTATAGCTATCCTTGACCTATGTTTATGATGCAGGTTTTTAAGATGTTCCCACATTTTCCATTTTATGATTATCATCATATTTCATACCTTATTATTCATGATATTTTTATTACCTATGGATATTCCAATTGTATAAAATATTTTACATTATTCCATTATTATTCCCTTATTGGGATTTGTATCTCACCCCTTTAAATGTATGTCCCCATGTTAGCCCATGTATTCTAAGGTTCGATTTAACATTTTGATCATGTTAAAAAAAATCAATAAAGATGATGTATTTTCATTTTTAATTTTTTATACAAAGTATGTAATTCAAAAATACCCTTGAATTATTGATCTTAAAATATGAATTCTGTGAAATCTTATTTAATATATCAGGAATTACATTGTAATAAAGATTATTTTTTTATGGTTAGTTTTATGGATATATTCAAGAGAGAGTATTCTATGTTTTAAAAGTATGTTCCATTATTTTAGCAGGGCTTGTTATCTAGGGATTGTTATATATATTGGATATGATTAGAGATTGTGTTAGATTATTTATTTATGGTTTCTATCAGATGATGTTAACCATTCATAGAGTGATTTGTTGATATTATTTTAAATTGATAGAATTTTAAAGGACCATTGAATGTGATTGTATATTGGTTCATAGATGGTGATATTAATTGTGATTAAATGATAAAGCGTGTTAGGTTATCGTAAATGAGTTTATATATTAATTATTTAATGTGGTTTAGTTGAGTTTAGTTTCTAGATAATATTGTTTTATAGGTATGGATTGAATGGTATATATTCTAATAAGTGAATAAAATTTGTGGTATTAGAGACTTTAAAATATATAGGGTTAGTTTGAAGCTAGGTAATGGTTATTAGAATGGTAAGGAAGTGTATGTTGTAGTTTTTTGAATATGTGCTTGATGCTTATAATTATTAAACTTATATAGACATTGAATAATTTAATTAATTCTGATAACCTTATTATTAAAATAAATTCACTATATTGTAATCCTTGTACAAGTTCAATTATGGATATTATAAATTGTGATGTAATTAAAAAAATTGTGATTATTATATATTATAAAAAGAGTATGAAAATATTCATAAATAGTAATTGGGTGAAATATATTATCAAGTTAGTAATGAATATTAGATTAGTTTTTATATCTGATATGATGTATTGATTATTTTTATTTTATTTATATCAATTTAATAATTGACTATAATATATCTCTTACCGATGTTTTTTTTATTATAGCATACGTAAATAGGTATTGGGTATTATGTATCCTCTAGATTATATGATTTGATATTATATTGAAATTTTTTAAAATTGATCATGTTTATGGGTGATGTAGATATGGTGATATGTATTTATGTGATAGTATAATTATTATTTTTCCATTGCGGGGTTTATGGTTTTTTAGTGAGGGGTTCCCTAGCCATGTAATACTCAGTCTAAGTCAGAGTGGACTCTAACTAATAGTTGAGAGTGGTGGTAAGACTCCCAATCCCATTTTTTTAAAAATAATAATTATATTTCTTATGATTCTTTGTTTGTGAGTTTTATGAAAATCTAATGATGATTGATGGTGATATAGTTAATGGTGATTGATAGCTGATTCTATGATATTATATGGGCTCCTAACTATTTACATTCATAGCACATATTCAGGACTACATATTGTTATCATTTAGTTTATTTCATGCATGTTTGACTTTGAAATAAATATATACATTAATGTTGAATTGTTTGTAAATATTATCCTTTTAGGTACTCCCTAGTGCTCACCCCAATATAGTTTTCATGAGTTGTATTATAGGATAACTCGTTGGAGATTTATGATGTTGTTTTTTATGTAGTTAGAATAAATCAAAAATAGGATAGTTTAGAATTCTACATAGATTTGTTGTATAAATTTTCATGTTGATACAGCTTGCGTATAATAAATATTAACAATTTAGTTTATTTATATGTTGTTGATTGATGGCTTTAATTTAATTTCCATGAAAATTAATGTTAATTCCTACCAAATGTGTTGAAGATTCATTCAGTTCTATTCACCAACCAATGGACTATAGAAGGTTTGATTTGAGGTTCAAACTTTTCTTCACTAACAAAATTTATGGGGTTAGAGTATTTATGATTCATTAAAAATATAGTCAAATTATTAGGAATTTATTACATTTTTATCTTGTTTTCATAAAGAAAATATTTTACATTTATAAACATTTTTTTATGTTGTATATATTCTTGTAGTAACCTCTTTATGGTTAAAGAGGAATGTAAAACAATGTTTTAAATTACTATTATAATTAATGTACATTGATTATAAATTATCTTGAAATAATTATAGGAGATTTATTTATAACAATACATTTTAAATTTCAATTTGATAAAAAAATATTTCCATTAATAAAGGGGGAATCAATCAAAATCAACGGATATTCCCAAAAAATACCGCATTGTTATATATTTATTATCATACAATTAAAATTTAATTAGACAATTGTAAAATAAAAAATTTAGTAAATTTAGTAAATTATTAACTTAATTCTTTTAATGATTCATATTGGGCTAAAAAGTATACATAATCACTTAAAATGTTCCAATTATAATATATTTTTCTTGAATGATAATCTAACAGTGCTATATGCAATGATTTTAATCAACACCTAATCATATATTTACACTTGGTTGAAAAGATAAAAATACATCTTCATAAGAATGTAAATCAAACCATTCTATTTGAGGAAGTAAATAAACATTATTAAAATGGAAATTTTAATGACGTTGACATTCCTTAAGAGGTTAGTTTATGTATTTTTCATGTTGATGGTCATGATATACTTTTTTTAAAATTTTAAAAAAACTAGAATATATTGGGATTGAGTCGGGACTATTTTGTAAAAACATTTTCATATGACATGACACTTGATATTATTGACTATTTTTAAGGGATGAAGTATATAGATGAATATCATGATATTAGAATTAGAAAAAATTAAAAAAATAATATGTCCAATATAAGTAAAACTCACTTTCTAAACATTATGTTTTTGGTTAATTGTGAAAATCAAATAAGTTATTAAACCTTTTCACTATATATGGGTATTTCTATTAAAATGAAATGAATATAATAATTTTTTGAAATATAATGATTTTTAATTGGTATTGATCATAAATTAATATAATTACTTATAATGTATGTTGCCTCTTTTTAAGAAATTTGGATGTTGATATACATGAATATCTTGAATGATATCTTGTAGATATTTTTATTATATAAATATATTGTAACATTGATTATGATGTTAATGAGAAAATCCATAACTAATTATTAGTGTCTATAGAATGTTCTTAATATCAATATTTTAATTCCATTATACTAATTAAATCATTTTATGGTTTCAAAAATATTTTCTATATGTGGTATTACCATTTTGAGTATGTATTTGATTAAAAGGGGTTATAAAAATCATTAATTTTTTCTGGGTGATTTCATAAAATGTGTAGATCTAAATATTTATTCCTTAAATTATATGTGAATTATTTAAATACTATTGGTAATATTATTGAAATTTATAAAGTAAATGGACATTTATTGAATTAATTTTAATTTAATAACATTGTAAATGAAATTTCTGTCCTTCTAGTTGTACAACTACAGTACACCATTTTCATTCAATAAAAATGATATATTATAAAACTTATGTAAAACTTTTCTATTTAAAATTGTATCTATTAGCTACCATAATAATTATTTGATAAATTTATTTTGGAAATGATTATTTTTTTCCATGATAATATAATAAAGAGACTCTTAGTACTAAATTATTATATCTTAGTGGTATGAAATAATTAATTTCTATCTAAAATAATACAAGGTTAGATATATAATTTTTTTGAATGTATTGGACATGTAAAGTTATTAACCTATATAGATATATTATAATGACATCAAGAAAATATTTATATGTCTTAAAGGATGTTTTTATAAATTATTATTTTTTTCAAAAAATTATGAACCACAAATTTTTATGCTATGGTTGGTATTTGTGTGATCTATACAAATCTCAATATAAAAAAATTTATTATTAATACATAGTCTAACTATCCATTAATGATATTTTTTGAAATTGATAATTTATATAATTTTATCTAATCAAGTAGAGTTGATTAAAAATAAATATTTTATCCAATAATGTATTTAATTGAGATCAATTACCCATAATATTAGAAATATATAGGGATGAACTAGAATAATGGTATTCTAACTACATTTGTAACCCCTGAGCATGGATCACCCAAATAAAACCAATCAAGGGGTATTAAAATACCTCAGTAATGAATCCCTATATTCTATAGGGTTCAAACTAGTTGTAATGGATAAAAATACTCATTAGGAGACTGTTTCATCAAAAGAAAATACTCTGGTTCATGCTCAAATATTTTGCAAATCCCTCATGACATGTCTGTATAACAAAAATCCCAAAAATAACTATAGATAAAAAAGGGATCCAATATGTGCCCCAGATTCTAGAATCTAAATCATGAAACATATTTATATAATGAAAAAATTGAAACAAAACAATAATAGATATTTTATAAAACAATTGAACACTAGCTAGAACATGTTATAAAAAAAATAAAAGTAAACAACAATGGCCTCCATCCCAACTCACATTATTATACTAATATATTTTGGTTCCCCAAAATTTATAGACCTGAACCATGTGTCTATATCAATTGGATACCAATTTCATAGAGAAAACATGATTCTCTACCCCTTAAATCGATGAACATTTATGTATATGGGTAGGGGATAAGTCCAATGAACAAAAGGAATCACCATCACTTCAACATTCTAAATATTGTTATAATAAAAAAGATGTTAATGTAATGAATAATATTGTTTAGGTCGTTCTTATATAAAAAACCCACCCTAAAACATAACACTAGATGAAAAACTAATAATATGTGTCAATAAATCATGTGATAAACTAGCCTCCATGACACATGACCGTGCCCAATTTACCCAATATTATATACATGTCTATTTAATTTTCCACAATTGGAATCCCATAATGGGAAGGAAAACCTATATACAATCACAAACACATCCATCATGTACCCAGACCATACCCACATAGTGGTGGTCTCTCATCATGTACCCTACCAAATCCAAATCAAAGGAGGGAACCAATAATGTATCCAACACAATACCTATCAAGAGTAGGTTCCCATAAAGATCCCAACACAGCTCCTCTCCTTGGAGGTCTCCTAGTAGGTACTACCTCTAATATCATACCAATACCATTATAACACATTTTCACTCAATGATGGTAACACATCAATTCCATTATTAGGTTTTCAACCAATCCTTCTCACTCAAGGTTCATCACGCATCATAATCAACAAATAAAAATAAGTATCTACAACAAACTTCAAGTATAACAAAAACTAAATTGTCCTAGAAACAAATCTCAAGAATATTTCCTCATAGGGGTAACCCCTAGATACCCTTTTACCTCATCTCTAATTCACCCATTCTATCCATTATATAGACCTATAACCTTCATAAGATAATTAAATCATCACTAAAATCATCATATAGACCACTTGGTCACCCAATACTTAACTGTGCTACCCATCTCCTCTAGTTTTTATTTATCCAAGATTACATCCCTACCACCCCTAAGGGAAATAATCATGATTCAATTATTTTCAACTCATTAAATGAAATGTCTAACCCTTAAGGGTAAAATCATATCAATCTAGAACAACCATTAAACATTTATAAAAAAATAACATCATCTGCCAATTTATGTGACTATGATTAATCATAAAAGAAGACCACCATACAATGAATGGAAAAATAGGAAGAACAATAAAAAATAAATTCCTCAGAAGATAGGGAATCACCCACACATGGTCATATAGGATTTAGAAATCTATCTTACATAATACACTTTTTAAATCGCATTTTAAAAAATGGAAACCAATTTACATTCAAAATATAACTCACAACACAAACCCAACCCAAAAGTTGGCACTGAATTCTATTCAACTAAGGCATCACCAAAAAACCATTAGATTTTTATGTGGTCCTTATTAATGAAATACTTTCTAATATATGGAGGGAAACACACACATAATATAAAATACCAATGAAATAATTATAATGTTTACACAAGAATATAAAATCACTAAATGAATAAGATACTTCATAATGTAAAGGGTACCTACGTAAACAAGTGATCTATAAATTGATCCCATGACCATGATAACCTCATATGTGTCCACAATAACCTATATCATTTATAAACACCCTCAAATTAACCAACTAAACATTTAAAACCAAATTCACATGATGGAATAATAATTTTGACACTCCCTAGTAAATATATCAATGAAGAAACCATGAGAAATTTTATGATGTCCACTCGTAACATGCACCAAAAATGGCGTCACACAAAGTCTCTAACTTACATACCTAAATAAATGGACAATGAAAAACATTTTCTCTAAAAAAACTATATAAATTTATATGAAAACAAAACTACATGAAAATGAAGAATTATTGAATGAATAAAATCTCATACAACACAATTTTTTGGTCTTGCACCAATGATCTATCATGTGGGATGATTTCACCACTCATTAGTAGAATAATCTCCCCAAAATCCTTATCAGAGAACAAAAATAATAGAACACAATAGGGGATAACACTGTATTGAATTATAGATATCATACCTTGAATCCATGTGATGAAACTCTCATAAATTAACTAAATACATGGTGGCCAAAGGGGGGGAATGGGGGTGATAAAGATGCTCTCCAGCTTCCCACAACTAAAACTGAGGGATCCAAAGGGGGTATAAAATTAGAAAAACTAAATATTAACTAAATCATATTTTGAAAAACCATCCACAAAACTAGTTATGACATGACACTCATGGTAATAATTTGGTGACCATAAGACTATCTATATTTTTATGTGGCCATTTAGTAAATAGCATAATCATCCCCCTAATGGTAGAGGTTTTGAGCATCATGGATCACCATCGTAGTGTGGTCCTTCTAGGCCTGGGTGAAGCCTCTCCTTATGGGGATACATTACATCATTTCTACAAGTATATCATGTAGTTATCTCCCAAAAAGTTGGAGGATTCAACTACTCATGGTGTCAGATTATGGAAACACTTTGAAGCATCCTCCCCATAGGGGCCCCATTGTGTAGCTACACACTACCATTCTACAACCACCCTGACATCAAGATATCACATTGTGGAACCCATTATTCATTGTTACCACCAAACGTATACCATCATTCATTTTATGGCTCTGAGTTTCCATGTTTTGATACCTTAGATTCTACATAATTTCTTTTAAAAGTTCATGATAAATTTTTATGTGTTTTCTTACAAATCTAAAACTCCTAAAAAATTTCATAAATCATTTAAAAAATTATCAAACATATTGATCCTCAATCAAAATCGAAAAATTCAAATTTCATCATACATTCACTAAACATTAGTGGTGTTTATAGTCACAAAATTCTCACCATAAAACTTATTATCCCCATGAATCACCATATAAGATATGACAACTTATAATCCATCAATGTTAAACGAAGACCACTACAAATTTCTAAATTCATACTAGATCAAATGCACATTCAATACCTAATCACAAAAACAAATGTACTAGATTTCCTTAATATGTTTGGATTCATCCCTTGAAGCATGCCAATAACAAATCGAATGATTCTCTAAATTAATTTTATACATCACCATATATAATTAAATATCAAAAAAAAAATCTTCCCTAGAATCAATATAATTCTCTAAAAACACCCAACCATATCTTCTAAAATTCCATATCAACACGAAATCATGATTCCTTAAAAATAAAATCATCATGAACCCCTATAACACAAAAATAATCATCAAAACTAAAAAAATATGAAATTACATGGTTAGTTTCTAAACCAAACAATTATAACATCACTCCCTATCCATTATAATTAATATAACTTTGATTTTAATCACTCTCAGGTCACACTAAATTCCTTATCAAGCATGTGCTGACACTCAAACTCCATAAAAAAAAATTAAATATCTAAATCTGGTATTATCTATGAAGAAAATAAAATAAGATCTAGATGATTACCAGAATCTTTGATACATCATGACCATCTACCAAAAAACAATTAATCTCCACCAACACCCTATGTTTTATCCATAGACACAAATTTTCTCTGTTTTGTATAACTTTGAACACCTAGGTCAATTATTACCCAATTGTTGATATACCCACTCGCTGATATTCTCACAACTATATCCTTTACTTCCATCACATATATTACATCTTATCACTATAATCAATCCATAAACTAACTTAGATACCAAAATTTACCTCTCACGAAACTTTTATACAAATAAATCCAACCAAAAAGATGATAAAAAATTCCCTCATTTGTTAGCAAACATTGAATCTTCTAAAACTAGCCCATATCATAGATTATAGTTCTTCTCACCAAGTTAATCAATTAAAAATGGCTTGATTTTTTCTAATATTTCTCCTCAAAAAAATAATATCTTACCCAAAATTCATCTCAAGTTGTCCAACCCATTAAACCAACCAAAATAGTCATCTAGATACTCAATCCTAATATACACATCTAACCATCAATCCTTCTGCATGAATACATCTTGAGAAATGTATGGTATAACTATCAAATGTACAATGGTTATACTCCTGAAACTGTTTAAAATTGATCTACATTATCACCAATATATTTTCCTTGATTTACACTAAACCATATACCACTCACCAACCTCACTTTCTACTTATAGAAACAACAGACTAGCTGAGCCCAAAATACATGAATCCAGGACACTCCAATCCAAAATACATAAATATAAGTGGAATGGATTACAAAGGTACATGTTTCTTTTATAAACCATCTCAAATCAACTACACAAATAAATCTCTTGTGGGTTTTTAAAACACACCTTTTCATCCATGTTCCATCCACTAAAACTAAAATATCATGTATTCGTAACCAATTTACATCATCGTTCTTAAAACAATTGAAATACCAAACCATCTCAATTTCACAATCTGTGTGATCCATTTTTAGAAAAAATTGTATTATACATCTACATTTTCATGCACCACATACCACTGCATGAGATCTCTTTCGAAAAAACATCTCTCAAAAACATAATTTTTTTAAAATAATTTCCCTACAGAGGCTAAAAAAAACCACAAAATCATTCAAAAAAACTACTCAAACCAACATTAATCTAATCAACCATTATAATATATTAAAAAAATATCCATTATATTATATGATTCATAAATTAATAATATATTTTGATGAGACAACATGTTAAACAAAAAATCTCATAGAAATTTGTACCATGCTCCAAGAAATACACTATCATGGTGTATATAAAACCAAATTTCTCTCAGGTAAGCCCAATAACACATCTCATGTATCAATAATCATGAATTTAGGTTCTTGTTCAAGAACCTCAAAAATAATATGTATAATAGACCCAAAACAAGACACCCCCAAATAAATCAGGATTCAACTCATGTTATACTGCCTAGTAATTCTCCAATTCTACCTATCTATTTGTAAAAATCCTAATTCCACTTCTAAGTGGAACTTCTCTATCCAAAAACAAGCTCCAAAACCATTTTTTAATTCCCAATCATGGATAACCCTAACATAACATGGTAGGGGATACATAACCTCATGCCCACCTCTCTATAAATTGATGGTCGGTGATTAGATATAATGGAATCAAATAGTCATAAATATATTATTCAATCAAAAGTAAAGCCTAATTGTCATGTTGGAAAATTCTTAAAATTCATCATGACACATTTGTAAAACACACATCCCTAAAATACCTATAAACCTAAAAAGGTGTTAAGAGGGTTCCCACAATATAGAATATGTATAATTAAATCTCTCTATATGATGAATAAATATAATATTTAATAAATGTATAGAAATATAATAAAACATTGGAAAAAACATTATCAATAATAAATTCAGAGTAAATTGTAATGATATCCTTCCCAAATCACATAATCATCCTACAAAATCATCAACCTCTAGGGCCTTATAGAATTAAACCTCTTTTCCGTCATTAAATTATACTTATTCCATATGGAAAACCTGAATTTATTCTAACATACTTCAAAATTTGTTCCATGTACATCAATATGTGTTATTTCCAATGAAAAATGGCTATTATTTAAATTTTAAGGCATTGAAAACGTTCAAAGAATATTATTAGAGTTGGGAATCAATTCATAGTGAGTTTTTAGGGCCTATGGATCCTCATTTTATATATAATAAGAATATATGTTATATTATATCATGTGTACAATGTTTTCTTAAATTAATGGAATATCACTTGAGTGGTATTTTTTTGAAAAATGGAGTCTTCTCTTAAATTTTGAATGTAGTTTTTACCCTAGACATGACACAATCTTTGTATGCATTGGGTGTTTCATTTAAGGAAAATCATATGTGGAATAATATACAAATCAATTAATTAATTAATATAATGTCTACGGATTATTCAAAACCTAATCCTATTTTATCTAAATACGGTTATAGAGATATCCAAGGGTTAGTCATTATCATTTGATATTAGGTAGTACTATAGGGTGGTATTTTTATAATGATAATTGGATCATGGATCAATGATATTGTTTCAAATGGGTTTGTCATTATCAATGGAATTCACCGATCTTACTATTCGAAAATATGTGGAAATCATTCTTTTTTAGAATTATATCCAGTTTCAAGGTATAAGTTTTCATTTTTGGATTAATCCATGTTTTTTTATTATCCCATATCAAACAATAATTAATTCCTTAAAAAAATTAATTCATAGATCAATTTATAAATTATGTTTGACAATCTATCAACTTAGGAATTGATGTGTTATTTATTAATTATTCATTATTATTCTATATTTCTTTTTTAGCCATCATTATATTATGTTAAACTTGAATAGTGGATTTTTACTTGTTTCATCACATTTGTGTTTCTTTCATTTTCCCCTCATTTTTTGAAGATTCCTCATCAGTATTGTTTTTGACACACAATTTAACTATACCCAGAAAATGATTATTTTGCAATGGATCATTGGTATAACTAATCCTCATTCTAGGTTCAGTTTTGTCATTGGTGGTGGGATCATGTTGAGATAATGATGAAAATTGATCGTAGTTATATCGAGGGTATGAAATTCCGAAATACTATGTGATGAGAGATAATATATGGGATGATGGGTGGATGGAATCCATCCACTTGTGATGGATTAGGCTTCGTCAACCATAGATTCGAGATCTATGGGTTATTTTATTTTTCTAGAATGTAGGATGAGGTGATGTGGGTGGATATGTGTAATGTCAAAGGAATTCTGATAAATCATAAAATACAATGAGTGTAGTTTCTAAGAACAGACATTGGGTGGATCCATTTACATGGTGGAAAGGGTTACACGTATAGATAAATATAGCATGTTTTGTGAGATTTTCACATGTCATGTGACCTGAATATGGAAACCAGGTGTGTATGCCTTGATATATGCGCATGGACATGGACTATGTACATGGGTATAATCAGAGTATACAGGCTCAACCAGCGTGAATGGGTAAACAAAAAGTAAATGGGCATGTCTAAAGTACATTGATACAAACTCAGTAATATATAAAATAAGAAATACACACATTGTATTCTATACAAACACCATGCACAAATTCTAGGGAAGGATGGATCCCTCTTTCTTCTCGATCTATTTGTGTATTAGTAGGGTTTAACCCATTGGTCCATGTCTAGGAGGGTATAGTTTAATGTTAGGTCTTTAGCATAGGATGAGTGATCCCCATTTTAGGTTAAATATAAAAGGAGTCATGCAACCCTCTATGTTGACCAAGGTATGATCCTCTTTAATTATTCCCTTAGTCAGTCCATGTTAGGACCAATAGGGGCCTATATACCCTAAGAGGGGGGTGAATCATGGTATTGATATGCTTTTTCAAAATTCTTCCTACCCCATTGGATCTTTACCTATTTATTACAAGTGTCACTTTGTTTTCACTTATGTGTTTATTATTACCACTTCCTTTTCCCTTTATCTTATGATGACACTTTAAGTGAAATGCAGGGAAGTAAGCAGGTAAACATAGAGATTTTTACTTGTCTCGACCTCACTGGGCTACGTCTAAGAAGCATACAACGGTGATGTGCAGCAGTACCAAATTCACTAAAGTACACTCTTGTTTACAAGGTTCAGGATAGATCACTTCTATTCCTAGGGTCACTTCCTTTACAAGGTTTAGGGTCATCTCACTGCTTTCCCAAGGGTCACTCCATGTTTCTCACTCTTTGGATCACTGCCGGTGTAGAAGATCACCTTCTTCTTCTTCTTTTGCTCATTTCTCTAGAAAGGATAAACTCACAGTTTATAGACCTATAGGTCTCTTCATTGTCACTATTGAATACATCATCTTTTCTATGAAGATGCTCTGTTGAAGTTCAACCTTCACCCGTATATGCATCTCTCTTTAAACCGAAGGTATCGGGAAATCTTTCAGCTTTCACGTAGCCCTGAATCACTACAGTGAATCAACCTTACTTGGCTCCCTTCACTATGCCGGCGCGCATGTATCGACATGCATGTTACAACTGGCATGCAAGTCCACCTCAACCACTTGCGCGACACAAGATTCTGCTACTCCAAACATGCACGACTCACACCCTTTTATGCCCAAACCAATATTGGCGTGCAACCAACAACTTTCGCGCTTCTTAAAAATAGGCGTGCAAGTTCACCCCAATAACTTGTGTGATAGCCCCTTCTTCAACTCAAGACTTGGACTACTAACTTCCTTTTTTCCCAAACCACCTTAGGTGAGCAACTATCACCAAGCACAACTTCTACTTGTGCAATCACACAACACTTGTGCGACCACCACACCTTCACGATAGGAGCTCTGATTTTTCTAAGTGTTGAACTCTTCACAAAATTTAAAGGGGTCGACCTCTATTTATAGGCATTTAAACACCCTACACACAGAGCACAAGTTTTGGCACGCAAGTCTCTATCACACAAGTCACTTGCGCGACCAACAATAAAACTTGGGCGCACTTTATCCATTTTCCATATTTTGATGTTATGAACCTGAAAAAAATTAGGTTCCAAGTTTCATCTCCTTCAAGAAAATGGCACGAAAGTCCCTTTTACAAAACCACTTTTCTACATTTGTCGATTTTCAGGCCCAAATATTTGGCAAAAACTAGAAAACAGTGCCACCTTGTATCTGCTCTTTTTGTACCGCCTCCAGATCATCCATTCCTTAAACGAAGTTCTTGAATCAAACATGGATCATTAACCACAACCCTTGAACTTGACATGCCACCATGAAATCCTCTTTGTCAACAAATTTGAATGTCATTGTTTTATTTGTCAACAATCACAACACAGATGTCCACTTTGTCAACAAACACAATCACCTCCAAAATTCGTTAAAGATACCTAGAGGGATTTTTTCCCAACAGGTAATATATATAGGTACTGACTTTTAGGGCATGTGATCCCCATCCTAGATTATTATTCCTAATAGGATTATGTATCTCCCATAAGATTTACATTGGAACACATATATTTTTATAAACGTCAGCTAAGTAATAGTTTGTACAAATTTATTAGGGAGGTTGATGAGAAAGACCTATGAATTAACAATATTACTGTTATCTAGACATGAGGATTGAGTTATCTTAGATGGTGTTTACATGGAATCATCATGTGGAACCCGAGGAAGGATGTGTGGAAGTGACCTTAAAATGAGACTCTGTGTCTATCATTGATTACATTTGGGGTTTTATCATAATTAAACATGATTTGACTCTATTTTACTCATTTTGTTTAGTGATTTTAAGGTTTCATACAAGGTATGTTAATTTTAACCTCTTCATGGGATCTTCCCCCTGTTTCAGCACTTATAAAAAATCAGAACAGTCAATAGAGTCCTCAGAGGCTAAGGATCAGGTGTGGCTTATTTACACTAGATAGACCATAGTTATATTTAAGAGTTTTATCTAGATATATGTAACCATTTTACTAGTTAGTTGAAATCTTTTTAAATTTTGGTATTCATGTATTTGGACCTTTCTCATTCTCATTCTTTCATCATACTATAATTGGGATTAGTTGTATGCTTGAAAATTTCCTATTAGGATATTGTTTCCATAATACATTTTTTTGTTTATTGGAGAAGTGTGTGTTTGTGTAAAGGTACCATAGGTTAGGTCCTCTCTATTTTGTTATATTCCTACTCGAAAATAGTCTCCAAGACACGAATGATTAGAGCCAAGAATTGGATATCATAATCATTTTTCCGCTAATTAAGATAGCCTTAGTAGGTCAAGTCATGGATCATTAACCTGGAATGAATCCCCATCACCTTAACAATGTAACACTATGATGATAATGTTTATATAAATGAAATATATAATAATGTTTCTATCTGGTAGGTGAAACGCACTCACTGTAAAATATAACACAAAATACTCACACAAGAATACACATATAGTCATAATTTTCTAATCAGGCCACCTAAACACTTGACAGTAACTACTTCAACAAACATTGGTCATATTTATGTCATAATTTCAACAATATGAACCATATTGTGGGGGGCGGAAGGATTTAATTAGAATGTCTTAAGAAAATTATATTTCATCATGTTCATAGAAAATACATTCTCAGGGGAGGTCACCCATAAAGGACTAGACCAAACCCCTCTCATGAGTGGGTTCCCATCATGTACTGAACTAAACCCCACTCAAGGGAGTGTGGCTATTAATAACCCAACCCATCCCCTATCAAGGGAGGGTGTGTTGGATATGGTTCCCGTAAACAAAA
This sequence comes from Viscum album, assembly GCA_963277665.1. Classification (NCBI taxonomy): domain Eukaryota; kingdom Viridiplantae; phylum Streptophyta; class Magnoliopsida; order Santalales; family Viscaceae; genus Viscum; species Viscum album. Next base: position 910,491,133 of record OY728164.1, on the reverse strand, counting down.
CATTAATTTTCAATACCAATATATTCATGTTCTTGAATATCAATAATATAATATAACATCATTATTTTTTTCTACCATTGTATGCGATAATGTTCTTATAGTAAATTTCTCATCAAAATAAAATAATAGTTTCCTACAATTATGAGATCCTTGAAGTTCTGTTATAGTATTCAAAAAACATTTTTTACTACCAAATGATATCATTTGAGGGGTGATATAAAATGTAATCTATAATGTGTTAGAGGATCATAATAAATTGATAGTACTTCTCAAGATTTTCTCCCTTAGTGGACTCTAATAGAAGAGGTTATGAGAATATACCCACCTGTAGAAGTTCAACATGTTTTATGGGTCATTAAATATTTCTATTTGTGAGTATGTTTATTGGTCCTTATAATTTTGATTATTAATAATTAATAATAGGATTTTTTACTTATATGTATCAATGAAAACCATGAAATGATATGTTTATTGGAATTTAGGATATGTTAAGTGTGTCACAATTGATATGCAATTAAGGAATAAGTTAAAAAAATATTTTCCCTTTCATGTTAATGGTAGTTTTTATCTCAACATTTTATTGGGAATTTAACTACCTAATTATATCCATGTCCATGAATATTGTATAATATTGTTCATTTCTCTAAATTTAAAGAATTATATGACAATTATTTAGATTTATGAAATTAGTAATAGAACCTTCTGGATGTGATATTGAGAAAAATGAATTATATTACCACTAAGTAATCATGGGATGCTTTTTCATTTTTTGGGCCATTAGTCATTTATCTATGGGTTCCATGAAGTTTTTATATATGATAATATTATACTTTTTTGATGTTAAGGCTAATGTAACTGAGAGGTTCATATACTAAGCGTATCCAGAACCTCAGTTAAATTCTTTTTGAGTTTAATATTAAAATAAAATATTATTATAATATTATAAGATTAATATTAATTCATGTTTAGGTGGTCACGTAAATTTTTTATTTATCAAGTTTGGTAGAGATATTTATTTTTAAAATATATTGTTACTATTAAATGTTCAGTAAATTCTATGATGGATTGACAGAAAAAGATAATGATCCATGTGGAAATGATATATTAAAAACCATTGAAATAAATATTGATTTATTTAAGGGGTTAAAATTATTTATATTCAATATATGAAAGAATAAAAATATAAAATTATTTATATTTATGTTAATTAATGTGGGATCACAAATGATTAAGAGGTTGGTTAAGTTCATATGTGAAACTACTAATTCTTAATCTAGTTATGCAGACATATTCATGTCATTTCCTTGGTTAAATGAATTTTTTTTACAATGACCAATCTTGAAAATTTTCTCAATCCTAAAAAATAACATCCCTATAATGCTATAAGATGTGAGTGAAATGACCCTCCACATCACTATCAAGTCACTAATAGAACTATATAATACTTTAATTCTTGAATTTTGTGATCAACGATGAACAAATCAAGCGATAAGAATAACATATGACAACACGTGATGATTCAATGAAGATGTTATATAGTTTTATTATCATATGTGGATCACCATGAGAGGGATTAAAATTAAAATTATTAAATCCTAAGATTGTTCAAATAATTATATGATTAATAAATTATTAAAATATATGATAATTCATATTTAGATAAATTTTCTATAAAGATTATATAAATGATCCACACTCAATGGAAATTTCAAAATAGAGATTCATATATATTTAGGATTAATCATAAGTAAATGAGAAAATAATTTATTTAGTATGGGCCCATCCACTTACACTATGGACCCCAAAACCTTTAACTGGTATCATTGGAGTCATATATAAATTAATATTTATTTATAAATCACTATATAAATTATGCAATTGTTTTATTTTTTCAATTTTTAGATAATTTATTATTTAATGTTAATGTTAATATATTTTCATTATTCACCTCTATATAACCATGAATTAGTAAAAAAAATAGATAATTACATTCAAAGTACACATCTGATGGTGATATAGATTTTAGTTAGACAACACAGACTATAAAACATGAAACAAAGAATTGTACACCATGTATCTAGATTCATTTAACCATTGAAAGAAATCTAATACATAATGTTTCATGTGGTAAAAGAGTACATGTCATCATTACAGGCAATGTGTCAAAAAAAATTGTCACATAGTTTTAGGTATTACAAGACATTTAACTATAATATAAGCCTTGTTTTCCTAAATAGTTAACCATGTGGGAATCATGGTGGTCATGTGATCAATGTACATGAAATGTATTTATTAAATTTATTATACATACATAAAATTGTGAAACACGGTTGGCTATTCTTATATGAATGGTTGTTGATCTACATATCACGTTTCCTGAAAATCTGAGTTAAAATTACATGTGGAGTCCTTAGGGATATTTTGTGGCTGGACAGATAATGGAATAAATAGTGTAGTGATAGTCTATAAAAGTATTGTTATGAATACTCAATCATGTAAAGTATATACTAATCCAATCAATAATATACGTAAATTAATTATATATAATAAAAATTATTTATGGACTTAAAATTTTTCATTATGTTTGGCTTATTTACTTGTTGGGTGATAGGTTTTTACAGAATCTAAAATTCCTAATTCATTTCTATGTTAATTTTGGTATTACCTACCATATATGGTCATTTTACCTTCCATAAATTTCATATGAATTAAATTATGTACACTAAATGTAATTTAAGGTGTTCCATGTTTAATTATATTCAATTTGACAACTTATCCTCATACACAAAACAATACACCATGTAAATAATTGATATGCCATATATGTTCATTCCTTGTAAGTGCATTTATCAAGAACCACATTCACCAAGATGAGGGAAGGGACAACAGATTTACAGACCCTTCTTTTTTCATGTTGAATGAGAGATAATGACCCTCGAGACCCACCTTCAATAGGCCCCAGAGTGGAAACTACCTCCAAGGGTATAAAATCACATGTTAAATAGAAGTCATTTACCATTTTATTTAGTATGACCGGAAGATAAGATATTAAATACTAAACAACACCAAAGATGAAAGTAAAATTAAATCCAAAACAATCCATTCCTATATGTTTGTTTCAACAAACAAATTCTACAATGTACAAGAAAAATACCAAAGGAATGTACTAAAAGAAATGAAAAACAAAAACGTCAACGGTTCCGACATCTGAGCTAATAGGGTCTTGCATGGTCTTCTAAGTTCTCTTGGAAACCTGAAAAAATATTTATATATATTGGCTGAGTATATAGGTATAATCAATAGGGAAAACTAAAATCTCTTATGCACAAGTGGGGAGGCATTCAAATGCCCCATGTGAATAGAAGAAAACCAAAGCACCTAGTAAGAAAACTATCCACCCAAACCTCACCATGACACGCTCCTAAAATAATGAAATTTAAGTAAAGCAATTAAAATTACAAATCAATTTTTGGGTACCCCACACAAATTTCCCTATTTTTATTGAATACATTTTATATTTCAGACCTCCCCCACCATTCTAACTGTAGTCCCACTGCCATCTTCCGCCTGAACACACCTGGGATACCAAAAACACCTGGAAACATGCCCACAGACACCTGGCCTAGAACCACCATCTTAACAACACCTATAGACACCTGGTCCCAAACAACTACTGCCACTCTCGAAGACACTTGGGCCTCACCCCAAATGGACTTGGTAAACAACCCTCCCGTAGACACTTGGCCCAACCACCACAACTACCATGCCCAAAGAATCATTGGATATAATGGACCTCAAGTCATCACAGCCTACCTAAAGAGTCATAGGCTACTCATGAAAAGGTGCAGAAAAGGAGCTAATAACCATCCACTCATAGGAGTGTTGGAAAAAAACACACTCCCACATGAAATTTGGGTGTTTGGCAGTAAGTGCTCAACATAGGTGGGGTGTGAATAAGAAACATAAGAACTAAATTATACGTATAGGTAAACAAGAACATTTCCAAACCCAGGGATTCCAAAACCTTCCCATACACAAACACCCTCATTACTATTAATTAATAAGAATCACCTTGACCACAAATAAGTTACAACTCATTCCAAAAAAGAAATTCCCCATTGGACCCATTTTGGTTTTCATATAAAAGTGATTCAATTAAAATAATTCTTCACTATTGGGCTACTATAAAAGTATATACAAGACAAGGAAGGAAAAATAGTCAAGCATCAATTTAATCATTCACACCCAGTTCTCTTTTAAGTCAAAACAACAAGAGGGATCCATGAGATCCCTAAAATTACATGAACCAAAAAAAGACCCTCCATACGTCCCCACACGACCTTATATCCACAAACCAATAACTTCACCAAAATAGGGGACACATCCCCATCCATGTCACCCCACGAAAATCAAGCTGAACAACCACACATATTACCATGATAGAGCAAGGGAGTTTCTAGAATTAATCACACCATTCATTGAGTTCTTTATTTTCTGTTGGGTTAATCGGGGTGATCACAAAAGGTTTCTTGTTCACTAGATATCCATTTAATCAGCCAAGCTTAAATGATTAACCAATTTCCAAGTTACAACCATTCAATCACATGATTATGCAAAAAAATGGGTTGATTAGTGTGCAAGAAAGTACAAAAAAGGCCACGATTTTCAGTGGACATAACCCCGTACAATTCACAACACATAATCAAAGAATAAAAGGTACAACAACATCATCAAACACACCACTTTATTTTTTTATGAAGAATTTATTATCTTTGTTAATGTTTTCTTTCATCCATACCTAAAGATTCCTTATCGTGACCACACTACATGATACATAGTAAAGAGAGACAAAGGAAAACCCTACCCAGATGATCAACGATCGATGTTTTTCACCACGTGCCACGAATTGGGGACGAACGATTTGTAGGGGAGGAACTCCATGGGCTACAAGAGTGGGAATGAAAGGCTACATGATAGTCACACCACTATCCTTGGGAAGGGGGACTCTAAACCCACCAAGGAAAGAAAAAACGACCACCAATGAAGAAGAAATAATTCTCATGTGATAAAATGGAATGACCATGGAGTTATAGGATATGATATTTTAACGTTTTTAAAGGTGGATCGTGGTTTCACCATGCGGTTGGACGGTTACACATAATAGAATTAATTTTTATTTTAAAATTCTCTTTAGAGTGGTGTCCATAACAACTGTGTGTTAAATGATTTCCTTTAATTGGAGGAATATGCATAATAGGGGCAAAAGTAGAATGAGAAAGAAGTGTGGGACACCATTTGGTGAGACACTGTATACGGGGACATGATCATAGTGTCACCATGATGGTTCGAGCCTCATGATGCTACCATCTTTGTGCCACCATTTCAATGTGCGACCTTGAGGGTACGATCGTTATGGTGCCACTATCACGATGCCACCATTTCAGTGTTCAACCGTGACAGTGTGACCGCTACAGTGCCACTATCATAGTTCCACTGTTTCTGTGTGAAAACATGATCAGTGCCACCGTTTCGGTGGAACCTTTTGATGAAACTGATTTTTTAAGAAACACTTTAATGATTCATTTTTTGGGCCATTACATCAAATAACTCTAATACTATTATATCTCTCGAGAATCAAAACTAGACCTGAAGAAAAGAGAGGGGTCCAAACAACCACCTCCAAAGATACCTCTTAGTAGAAAACCTCCTTGATAGGTGGGAAAACCCTCCCTAAAGTAACCAAAAAAACATATAAAGTTGACACTATCCAAAAATATGGATTACGGAGTCCCTTTCCCCTATTTCGAGATACTATCCACTTTGGGTAGCACTGACTCTCCCACACAGGTTTAATCACATCCACCTTAATGAATCTCAATTAAGGATCAGGTCCTCCCCTCCCCACAGTCGGGACACTTCACACATATTCAGAGAGCAAGGGAAAAAGTCTATTTCATAGTTAATAATGTCAGACACTACATCTCAAATAAGTACAAAATAAGAAGAGAAAAAAACTAAAAACAAATATGGGTACTGAGCACGCCTTTGTGCCTCCCATTATGAGGTACTCTCCTAGAGGCCACTTTGCCTCCACAAGAGACAAACTAAGGGAATGGTTCTTCCACAAAGCACCTTCTCCTCAAGATCCTTGATCATCAATGGTCGCTCTAGGAATGCCACAACGTCGTCGATATCCAGCTTTCCCCAGTTGAGGATGTCTGAATAATTGTGTAAATACAGATAGAGCTGAGACACATGGAAGAAGTCGTGCACCCTTTTTAGAAGCAGTGGTAGAACCAGCTGATAATTCACTTCGCCGACCTACTGCAACACCTCGAATGGTCTGACAAACTTGGGAGAATGTGTACTCCCCCTTGAGAACCTTTATTTCCCAAGACGAGGGAAGAGCTTCATGAACACATGGTCCTCGACCTCATACTCCATGGGTCTCCTATAATGATCAAAATACAACTTCTGCCAGTCCTAATCCACCTTCATCCTCTCCCGTATAAGCTAAACCTTCTCTATCAAGATCTACACTACATCGAGGCCAAGAACACCTGCTTCCTTGACCTCTATCCAGTACGTGGGTGAGCGACACGACCTCTCATACAAGGCATCGAATGGAGCCATGTCAATGTTAGAGTGATAGCTTATGTTTTAGGCCAACTCTACCATAGGATAGTGTCATAACCATGATCTTCCAAAGACCAAAACATATGCACATTGTATATCCTCCAACTTATGGATTTTTTTCTATTTCTTTCCATATTTATAGGGTTGGAAAGTAGTGATGAGGCATACCTGGGTTCCAAAATCATGTTTGAAACTATTTCAAACAAATGTGGTAAACCGGGTATCCCGATCGGATACTATGGACCGCAAAACTCCATGCAACATCACCACTTCGTCATCATACCTCTGTGCTAGGGAATCCAATGTGCTCGACTCCTTGATTGGCAGGAAGTGAGATGATTTTGTCAGTCAGTCAACCACTAAACTGATTGCATCATTGCCTCCTTCAACAATGGGTAGTCCTATGATGAAATCCATCAATAATTCGTCCCACTTCTTCTCGGGGTCCTCTTAATGTTGTAACAAACCTCATGGGATGCGGTGTTCAGACTTCAACTGCTAACACATGAGCCACTTTTCCACAAACTCTTCCACTACTCGCTTCACCCTAGACCACCAAAACAGACCCCTCAAGCCTTCGTACATCTTGAAAACTCTAGGGTTTACCACTAGGGGTGTGTTTTTGAACTCACCAAGAACTCTCTCTCACATTAAAATGGGTAAAAACAACATTCCATGAAAAAATATATGATTCTTTCCTTCTTTGGACCATCCTTCTAGAGCATTTCCCTAGCTATCACGATCACACATCACTTCATCCTCTATGTCCCCCCGCTAATACCCCTCCACCTTCCGCAATAGATAGGGCTGTAGTGTCATATAGAACAACCAACCTCTTTTATCTTCCAGACTTACATCCAAGTGTAGGGTAGAAAACACATCCATTGCCTTCAAAGCATCTGTGGACTCTCGAACTGCATCCTTCGTTGACTTCCTGCTCAAGGCATCGGCCACAAAATTCCCGTTACCTTTAGTGTAATAGATTACTAAGGCACAGTCCTAAAAAAACACCATCCATCTCTGCTGCCCCAAATTCAGGACCTGTTAGGAGAAGATATACATCAAGCCCTTAAAATCCATGAAGACCACAAAGCGCTCCCTGATGAGGTAGTTCCGCCACAACTATAGTGAGAACACAACCGCTATGAGCTCCAAGTCATGGGTGGCATGGTTAATCTCATGTGGTTGTAACTACCTACACCCATAAGAGATGAGGTCATGTTGTTGCTTCTGCACACACCCCAAGTCTTTCCTCGAAGCGTCACATAACACCTCAAACGTCACTACTTCTTCTAGAAACCTCAGTATTGGTCCTCTAACCAGATTCCTCTTTAGATTACTAAAGTATTCCTAACACTACTCACTCCATATAAAATCCTAATCTTTCTTGGTCAATGATGTCTAGGGTGCTGCAACTCGAGAAAGATGGGCACAAATCTCTGGTATTTACCCACTAAACCCATGATACTATGAAACTCTACCACTTTCTTAGGTATTTCCCAAGAAATAATCACCTCGAACATTGATGGGTCCACTAAGATCCCCTGTTCGGACACCACATGTCTATATAAGTACATATCCCATGTCCAGAACCTGCACTTGGAAAATTATCTATAGAGCTAGTGCAGTCAGAGGACCCCTAAAACCATTCATAGATGCTTAGTGTGGTACTCATATGATCATTAGTAGATCTGGATTTTGTCAATAAGCATGACTATGAATTAGTCTAGATATTTCAGAAATATAGAGTTCATGAGCCCCATGAATACGGCTGGCGCGTTCATAACTTCAAACGTCATGTCCAAAAACTCAAAGTGCCTATACCTACACCTGAAGGCAGTGTTCAAGATTTCACCCTCCTTCACCATAAAATGGTGATATCCTGAACATAGGTCGATCTTGGAGACCATCCTTCCCCATCAACTGATCAAAATAGTGGTCTATCCTCGAGGGAGGGTAACTGTTCTTGATCAATAACTGATTCAGTCTCTGATAGTCTATGACCAGCCTGATACCTCCATCTACCTTCTTTAGAAAAAATATCGAAGCACCCCATGGTGACATGCTTGGTCAAAAAAAACCCTTCTTCATCATATCATAAATCATAACACGTATGTCCCGCAACTCAAAATGTTTCATACGATAGGGAGCCATCGAAATTGGATGGGCACCAGGTTGCAAGTCTATCCCAAACTCAACATCACATTGAGGGTGTATAGTCACAACTTCTTCAAGGAATATATCCACAAACTCTCAAAAAATCCCCAAAGCTTCCACCATTTGGAGTCCACTGACAGTTCAACTAACAAGGAAAGAAATGGCTCCCATCACCAGCTGCCCTCCCAAAAACCTCGCTCACTGACGAAAGTCACACATTAGCAAACCATATATGAAAACAAAACCCTTATCTGAAAGTAGTGGATGATGTCACACACATAGAACATCCATTTGATGCCTAAAATGACATCATATGGCTGAATATATAGTAAAATACGGTCCTCACTGAACTAATGTGGTCCCAACAAAAGTCTACATCCTCAGCAAACACGAGACAAGATGGTATGACCTCCGACCGGAATACTAATAGACAAGGTTACAGAAAGTCTCTCTATGTCTAGAACCAAAGCATGGTCTAGACCGGGTGCAATAAAGGGGTGCAAATATTCTGAATTAAAAAAGGAGCATTCAAGAGTACTAAACAAGATGATTGTACCTTGAACGACTTCTGGCCTTACTAGAACTGCTGCCTCTGCCATGTGCAACTGCCCATGCCCAGCTCCTCTACCCTTTGGCTGTAATTCACCTCCCCAAACACACTCTGGTCAATGTCCCTAAGGAGCGCCCTGAGGTCGGGCTCCTACTACATTGTCAGCTCTCGGAGGAGCGGGAGCTTGTTGTCCTAGCAGCAGCTGCTGCTAATAGGGAATGACTGGAAACTACTACTACTGAGGTGGGCGCTGAACCAGGCCACCCCCACTGTACTGCACTCAGTCCAGACACTAATTCTGAAGGTACCCATAGCTGCCACAGATGAATAATCTCGGTCGGGGGGTCAAAAATAAAGGGCTAGGACTAGGTGATCGAAACTAGAACTACTGGGGCCTACTCCCCACTGGCCAAAACATCGAAGGCACTGATGCTGGAGGGCTGCAATTGATGGCCTTCCACTTTGACGAGCCTAAATAAATCCCTTCTCAAGTCACACCTCCGAACATGTGCATCATCTCTACAACTTAAGCATTATTTTGGACCTCCATACATGTTGGCGGAGTGAAGGGAGTAACAGCATACTTGAGAGATGATTGGAGTGCCTCCTCTAAACATCTCCCTCGAGACTCCTCATCTGGAATGAGGTCTGGAGAAAAGTGATGGATATTCTTTAACTCGATCCCCAAACCTCTCAATAACATACTCCCCTACTGAATGAAGAGTATCTATTGCCTCTTCTCATCCTTCATCCTTGAAGAGAGAATCTTTGCACGGAAGTCCCTCTTGAAGTTAGTCAACGAATCCTTAGCCCCCCTTCTCCCTAATATAGAGCGTCAACCACTGACACACTGCTCCCCGCATCTGGATAATTTACAGATGAACCAAGTACTCCGTCGGAGCTCAGATGAAGCTAAAACCTATCACCAACTCCTCGAGCCATCTCTCTGTCTCCATGTCTAAGATGATGCCTTCATACTTCCAAAGGGTCTACCGCGGAATGGAACGAAGCATTCTCTACCACTGGTTATCCTCCTCCTCTTGATCATCCCTCTACCGATCATCCAGATCAGCCCTTTGGGTCTCAATAGATCATACTAACCGTGGTCACTGTTCGGGATCCCTAGCTGCAAGGAAAATAAGGAATGCCTAATCTCGAGTAGTGTAGAAGATTGCTTTTAAATTATTATTATACGTTTTATTTTTTTAAAATCCCCAAAATACCCAAGACACACAATAGAAAATGTCATTATTATACATGTACCTTTCTTAAGGTATCTACCCGGAAATAAGTGTAGCTTCAATTGGTCATTCTGTAGGTCCAGATCCCATACATCAGATCACGAGGGGACCTAAAATCTTGTGTCCTAGTCGGTCGTCCCTGGACTATCTCACACACCAAGATAGCCTAACAATGTTTCCCTACCATCCCATGAAATCCTCACTATGAGTAACTCCAAACTCCATCCTATATCTCGACCATCCCCACCTCTAATACCTTTTTGTCACAACCCACGTTCAACCAGATGAGGGAAGGGACAACAGATAGACAAACCCTTCTTTCTTCAAGTTGAAGGAGAGATAGTGACTCCCGAGACCCGCCTTCAATAGGTCCTTGAGTGGAGACTATCACCAAGGGTATAAAATCACATGCTAAACGGAAGCCATTATCCTTTTAATTTAGTAGGATCAGTATATAAGAAAGTAAATCCCAAACAACACCAATGCTGGAAGTAAAAGTAAAGCCAAAACTATTCATTCCCATATGCATGTTTCATTAATAAAGTCTACAAGTAAATGAAAAAATTCAAAGGGAAGTACTGAAAAAAGTAAAACAGCAACGCCAACGATCCATGTGTCCAAGATAATAGGGTCCAGCAAGGTCCTCAAAGTCTTCCTGGAAACCTAAAAGTTGTTTTATATATATAGGGTGAGTATACAGGTATACTCAGTAGGGAAATCCAAAAGCTCTCATCCACAAGGGGGGAGGCATTCTAATTCCCCATGAGAAAAAGTGATAACCAAAGCACCTAGAAAAAAAACTATCCATCCAAATATCATCAAGGAACCCTCCCCAAATAACTTAAGCCAAGTAATTTAATGGTAATAATTCAGCAATGTTTGGGTACCCCACACCACTTTACCACTGGTTATTGAAGACATCCTACACGTCAGACCTCCACCTCTATTCTCACCACAGTCCCAATGCCATCCCCCACATTCACACACCTGGGCTACCACAACCACATGTCACCATGCCCATAGACACCTGAGATAGAACAACCACCGTAACCACATCGACATACACCTAGGCTCGAACAACTACTTCCATGCTTGAAGACACTAGAGCCTCATCCTGAAGGCACATGGAAAACAACCTGCCAGCACACACATGGCTCAACCACCACAACTTCTATGCCCAATGAATCTTGGGCTATAATGGACCTCAAGCCATCATAGCCTACCAGATGTGTCTTCGGCTTCTCAATAATGGGATAAGGAAAGGATCTAATAACTAGCCACTAATAAGAGTGTTGGGGAAAACACCCTCCCCCATGAAATGGGGGCATTTGGCACAAAGTGATCAACTTGGGTGGGGCCTGAGTAAGAAACATAAGAATTAAATTATACCTATTGGTAAACAATAAATTTTCTAAACCTAGGGGTTCCAAAACCATCGCATACACAAAAACCCTCATTACTATTCATTCATGAGAAGTACCACAGCCACAACCAAGTCACAACTCATTCCCAGAAAAAAAACTCTCCATTGGACACATTCTGGTTTTCATATTCAAGTGATTCCATTTAAATAATTATTCACTACTGGGAAACTAATCGGCATATCCACAAGACAAGGAAGAAAAAACAATCAAGCACCAATTTAAGCTTTCACACCGGGTTATCTTGTATGTCACAACAATAAAAGAGATCGGTGAGATCAATCAATATACTGGAATAAAACCAAGCCCCACCATAAAGCCCCATATGACCTTAGATCCACAAACCTACAACTATAACATAACATGGGTTCTCATCCCCACCCATGTCACCCCACTAGAATTAAGTACAACATCCACATGTATTTCCAAGATAGAGAAAGTGAGTTTCCAGATATAAACACACCATTCATTGAGTTAATTCTTTTCTGTTGGGTTAACTGGGGTGATCACACAAGGATTCTTGTTCACTAGACATCCATTTAATAAACCAAACATACGTGATTAACCATTTTCCAGGTTATAGCCATTCAATCACAGGATTATCCAGAAAACATAGGTTATTTAGTGCGCATGGAAGGACCACCAACAACCATGATTTTCAATGGACAAAAGCCTGTATAATTCACAACACATAATTAAGGAATAAAAGGTATAAAAACATCAATGAAAACTCCTGTTAATTAATTAAAGACCATTTATTATATTTGATAATGTTTGGTTTCATCTATACAGAAATGAAAATTATCATACCCACCCTGCATGATACACTTTAAAGAGAGCCGAAGGAAACCCCAACATGGATGATCAATTATTGATTTTTTTATCCTCACGATAAGAACTGGGGATGCGAGACTTGCAGGGGAGGAACTCTGAGGGTTCCAAGAGTGGGAAGGAAAGGCTCCAGTACAGGCGCACCACTAACCTCGAGAAGGGGGACTCCAAACGCACCATGGAAAAGAAAAGATACCAACCAAGAACAAGAATTAATTCTAGTTTGATAAAAAGGAAAGATCATCGAGTTATGGGATGTAAATTTCGAATGTATTTAAAGGAGGATCGTGGTTTTACCATGCCGTTGGATGGTCACACTTGATAGAATTAATTTTTATTTAAAAATTCTAATTAGAGAGGTGTTGATAATAGTTGTGCGTTAAATGATTTCATTTAATTAGTGGAAAATGCATAATAGGGGCATAACTGGAAATAGAAACAAGGGGGGAACACCATTTAGTGAGACACGGTAAGCGATTCCATGGTTACGGTTCCACAGTCATGTTTCCACCGTATGATGTACCACCATTTTGGTGTACGAACATAATGGTGCAACAGTTATGGTGCTACTGTCATAGTACCACCCTCACGGTGCCACCGTCAAGGTTCCACTATCAGCGCTTCCAGTAATGTGGTGCCACCTTCATGGTGCGACCGTCTCGGTGCCACCCTTTCGGTGGAACCATTTGATGAAACCGAGTTTTTGTAAAACTCCTTAATGAGTCATTTTCTGGACCATTACACCATTGTACATGGAAAGGACCATACAAGATGACATGTATTATAGAATGATACACATAACATATTTCCACTAGTACATGCTATTTAGATTTAATAAAAAATCCTAAATGACTAAAAGGGTTCCCATCATGTCCTTTGTCAGTACACTCTACATACATCATTAATTTTAAATTCATTTAATTTAATTTATTTATTTAATTTATTTTATATGTTTTCTTTGTTTTCTTTATTTTCATTATTTTCATTATTCAATTTACATAATATTACAATGGGTGTAAATTTATATAACTGTTTGGATATAAATTTAACACAAATTAATTGAGGGATTAATAACATAATTAATTTATTTATTCATGTAATTAATCATAATAAATTATAAATTGAAATTAAATATATCTAGTTTTAAAAATGTCATGTTTTTAAGGCATGATTGATAATAATATTGACCTAATTATGTATTTGATGTATTCCATTTAATTTAATTTTTATTACATTCATTTTTTGAAAATTATTTTTAAATTAAAATTAAGGAGAACATGTCATCCACTACCCGTATTATTCATGGGAATAAATCTCCATAGATTATTTTATATAAACCCCTTGACCATTTAAATGGTTACCCTCAACTGTGTTTGAGTATAAATATATAAGGGAAGGATATCCTAAGAATGTGAAGATTGTTAAAGATCAAATCCAATGAGAAACCAACAATGGGGACACATGGGAGTATTTGTATAATATTGCAACTCAAACTAGTGTCAGTTCATTGTGTTTTTTATATAGGTTCAATTGTTAGTTTATCATATATATATAAAATCAACCATTATAATTCTCATGATCAACCGACACTAATTTGTTTTATTTATTTCATGTTTGTTATTAATTATTTTCATTTATTAGATACCTAACATGATGAAATAAAATAAATAAATTAAAAATCATGTAAGCTAGAATAAGAAAAATGAATTATTCATAAATGTTTTAATGTACATTGTTAATCCCTTGTTTAAAATACACATAGTATAAAAATATTATTTGAAATTTAAAACAAGTTATATTAAAAAATGATACAAACCCAACATAGAAAATATTAAATAAGCTATTTTATTCCAATAATTTATTAAGAATGTTGTCATTGAAATAAATGTCTTATCTAGACCTAATTAGGTAACTTAATTTTATTGAGGTGTTATTATGAATGTTTAAGGTTGTATAAACCATTTTGATATTAGTAGGTATATCCATTTATATACTTTTTGTGACATTGAGTAAGGTTTTTTTTGAAATCTGAGTGGTGGATTTTGGTATTGCAGAGTCAACTAAAAAGATCATAGAGTTATGAGTTGTTGTAGTTGGAAATACCCACCTACTTAATTATCTTTAAATAATTAACCAGACCATTATCCATGTTATGAGATGGGAAATACATAAACATTAAACTAGAATGTCAACATGATTAGGAATTTTGGTTCTAATTGGGAGGGATATTTGGATTCAGTATAATATTAGGAGACTAATGAAGATAATAAACTCATTACATCTCATATATTTTTGGTAATAATGGAATGTAAAAAACCACATATTTTTATTTATATAAAAATGGATTGTAACATGATGTTAACATTATCAATTTGGATCAGTCTTGGGAAAGATAATATCATAACTTAGAGTAACTTCTAGAATTGGTAAAAAAACATTTACATTATACTATGTTAAATGTTTGAGTCATACATACTGATTTCCCATATTCCATATAACTCTATTGTGGTTGATCTCTCTCTCTCTCTCTCTCTCAATGTGAGACAGATGAAATATTCACTTGATGTTCATTGTTTTATGTTATCATCCATCACCAAAAATGTCCAAAATCTACAAAACGAAATATATCTGTACCCGATGTTGTACCATCTCTCTGATCTCTATCAAAATACGGTTAGAAAAGAGTGGTATGATAACCACAGGTAACTTTTCACTTCTAATTATGGAGAGGGGGAACAATCTGGGCCACATATAGAAAGTATTTAAGAATATGTTAAGTTATTCGACATCTTTATCTTTAAAACATTCAAATGAGTTGGGATCTAAACTCATTTTTTCCTAACTTTAATATAGTTTTTCTAGTTTAATTATTAATTAAAATATAAACAATATTGAGAAGATCCTATTATTAATACCCACTCTAATTTTCTATGAGGATAAGGCCATGTGGTATGAGAAACAAAGATTCCATATGGTGAATAAAATGAAGATGAAGGAAAACAGACATGAATTCCTAGTCCATGTATAAGGATTATTATAACCATTTTTCCAATAAGAGGAATTTTCAAATGTAGGTAAGGAAAAGAGATACAAACTTCATATGGAAAGAGAGACCTCTAGAAGAAAAACATCACTAGTAAAAAAAATCAAGGGGAATATTTAGGTGTATTCTTTAACAATTGAATCCTTTAATTTTCTTATAATTGGTTATCATATACATATTTTTTATCTAAGATATTTATAAAAATAAAAAATGACAATATATTTTGGAAGGTAGCCTGTGGAAAGATAAATCATTGAGCTACCAATAGAGAATAAATGGCTACATTTCCAATCGAAGATTGTCACCATACTTTGATGATAAGATCTATTCTAGTCATGTTAATTCTTTTGGGGACAATTACGACTAAAAGCATAATATCCCATTGAATTTATACCTTTAAATCTTTATATTTATGTTTTAAAATAAAATCTGATACATTTACAAAGATATAATTTCTTTTGGATACAACACCTTAATAACTGTGTTTATGTGGTAGAATATGAAAACTGAGTGTTAGAAATTGATAATGAATCCGGTTTATATGAATCATATCACACCCAATTGGGAGAACAGTAAATTTGTCATATAAATTAGAAACATTTTACAAATCTCTATCAATATATGTATTTAATATCTTTTCAACCAAAACCACTACACAAATTTCATGCATTTTGTAATGAAAAATGGCTAAACCACCTTTTGGTGGATAGGATTAAAGGGACAAAAAGCATCAATAATTATAACATATAAATGTCTGTAGAAATTTACCCCAATATTTCAGAGTTTTATACTCTTAATACATTACTTTTCTCGATGAATTTAGTAGATATGGTTATATATACTTGATGAAGAACTAGTACGAATATTTTGAGAAATTTATAGAATCCAACCATGAAATAAAGAAAATTTAATATCATCAAGGTGGAAAATATCTTAAACAAGGAATCATCGGCTTTCTATAGGATATTGAGTTATTATCTTAATTCACTCCTTCTTATACCCCAAAATGAAATGGTGTTAGGGAAATAAAAAACATCACCTTGGTGGAGACGATGAGGTCGATGATTGGTCATGTAGATCACCCACTACCTTTTTTTCCATGTGCCTTACACTCTATAGAATAAATACTAAGCTCAGTTATAAATATAGTGTAGAAATAACTACAATAAGATTGTATACACTACTATAAAATAGACATTTAATAGTGATGGCCTTTATTAGTGTTCGTAAAAAGTGATGATAAAGGTGTAATTTATCAGCACATTATTTCTAACGCTAATAATGGGTACCATTTATCATGCCTTTATTTTTAGAACATATAAATTGTAGCCTTTATCAGCTCCTTTTTTGCGCTAATAATGGTCGAGAATAAAATTAAATTTTTAAAGAAATAAAAAATTTAAATGAAATATTAGAATTGTAAAAATTAAATACTTATTGATACAAAAGAATAAATTTAACATACATATATAGAAATTGTAAATATTAATAAATAGTATATACTAAATATTTTGATATTTAAAATGAATAAAATTACATAATAATAACAATTGAAAATTAAAAATAAATAAATTATGAAAAATACTAAACATTTTATTAATTAAATTATAATTAATAAAAATAAATAAATTTAATATATATATATTATAAATATTAATAAATATTATATATTAAATATAAATATATAAAACGAATATATTTTAGTAGTAAAACAAAAGAATTTAAAAAGCAAAAATTACAATAATTTATTTTTTTAAAAATGAATGAATAATATTATTATTAAACCACTTGTTAATGAAAATTTATTAATAAAATCGAATAATTTTAATATATATATATATATATATATTAATTATTAAGAGTAATAAATAACATATATTAAATATAAATATATAGAAAATGTATAAAACTAAATATTTAAAAACATATTAATGTCTTATTTTTTTTTTCAATTTAACATATATCAAAAATGTTTTACATTGATTTAAGATTCATATATCTAATTAATGAATTTTTATACACATCACACACACACACACCTATTTAAAAAATTAATGAAATATTATATTGAAACACACACACCTAATATTTATTTAGTTTATTCAAATTTTAGTATATTTTATAATTTTATTATAACAAGATAGATTTAATATATTATGTTTTTAAAGGTACAATTGTATATATTTACTTTTATAATAATTATAGTTGGGTATTATTTATTTATTTATTTATTTTTATTTTTTATTTTTAATCTTTTTAAAATTATGCAATTATTATTATTATTATTTATTTATTTATTTAGTATGTTTTAGAATTATTCAATATGTATTCATATCTACTTCAATTTTTTTTTAATAATTTATATTTAATTAACGAAAATTATCCATTTATTCAATATTTTTAAACTGTACTCATTTTTCATTATTCAATTTCCCTCATTCTTTAAGATAGAGCGTAAGAATCTTTTTATAAATTTATATTTTCTATATTCAAAAATTTATATATTTATAATTATTATAAACACATAAACTTTATTTTTACCAAAACAGTATTTATATAATTATTAATAAATATGTATATATTTTTAAATAATGATAAATTTATAATAAATTTATTTAAATAATGAATATACCATATTTATAGTTATATTTATATTTAATTTTGTTTTTATTTATATTTTTTATTTATATTTATATTTATTATTTTTTACTATATATATAATTTAATAAATATATATCTTGAAATAAGTATATAAATATTCTTTTAAAAAATATATTCATATATTTATAAAAAATAATTATATATTTAAATAATTATATATTTATATAAAATATATTTAAATAATGAATATATTTCTTAAATTTATGTTTATATTTAAAGTTATGTATTCTTATCAGATATATATATATATATATATATATAATTTTATAAATATATACAATGATATAAATATACTTATTATTATATATTTTTAATAAATATATTTCAAAAATGAATTTATTTACATTATTTAAATTCATTTTAATATATTATATATATATAATTAAATGAATATATAAAATTATATAAGTATAATTATAATTATAGATAAATATTTATAAATAAATATTTATAAATATTTTTATAAATATATAATTACTATATATATTATTATAAATAAAAAATATAATTTTTTTTAAAAAAAATATAAATTTTAAGAAAATAATTATATATTCAATTCATTATAAAGTTGTAATAAATAATTATTTAATTATACATATATATATTAAAATAACTTTATAAATTTAACTATAATTATAAATCATTTATCAGTGATATAGTTTTAGCACTGATAAAGGTTTTGTTTATTAGTGCTGGTCGATTTATCACTAATAAAAGGTATTTTTAACAATGTTTTTTTCAAGCACTGACAAAAGAATCCCTCGCATTTCTAAAAGAACCCTAACTGTGACTGATCCAGTCATGATTCCCGTACTCTCATCGAACTCCCATATTGTCGGAACCCCTCCTCTGTGTTCTCTCAGACGAATCCAGGATACATTCCAAGGTATGTCATTTTCTCATTTTCTGCTCTCGTTGATTTCTGGTTTGGGTTCCATGGTGTTCATTTTGTCACTACCCTCAACCATGAAAAACCCTACTTCTCTTTTACCCTGGAGAACAACAGACATTGGCAAATTACTAACATCAAATCATCGATAATCATTTGCATTATGTTATTGTGATGTCGTGAGGCCTGTGATGATATCCTAGGAATTTGTTTTATCATTTATGATATGTATATATTGTATCAAGTTATAATGAAGTTTTATTGGGGTTGAAATTGAAGTTTATTTTTTCTCTGTTTTTCTAATCATTAGAACTTCTATGTAGGTTTTTTTTACCAAGGGATTGAATCCCTCCCTTTACAGACTTTCTCATCACCTAATTCAATTTGACTTACCAAAAAAATGTATAAAAATAAAATCCATTTATATTTATTTATATATTATATATATTTAAAATATTAAATATATTTTAACTCAATGGGTGTGAAATGGAAATGGGTTGTGTGCTTCACATATTATAGGCCACCCTGATTTGAATTAAACATATTATAGGCCACCATGATTTTTATTTCACATGTACCGTACTTTTTTCCATATAATTCTACATTTATAGGTATATTTATTTATATTCATTTCATTTTTTATATTTTTTTTAATAAATTTTTTTTTCAATCGGAATTAATTTTCACCTTCTATTATTTGATTGTATGAATTTTCTAATTTTTTTTTATTTTCTAATAAAGTGATAAAAAATGAATACAAATATTTAATGAGTTATATTTTGGAAAATATTATGTTATAATCCATAATTAAATTTTTATTTAGGTAATTTTTTAATACTAGTGGGTTTATAGTATACATGGGATAAATATATATATTTTCAAAATAATATGTGATAGGTTTTATTTTGTTTTTGAAAAAATATTCCAACCGCTTTTTGTTCTAATTATATTTAATAAATAATTTTTCCTTAAATATATAAATTACGTCCTCATTTACTTTAATGAAATTTTTTTCTATATTAGCTTCATAATATTTATATCTTATAGGATATGTAATAGTTTATAAATTATGTATTTTAGAATTTTTTTTTGAAAATAGAGAATATATTGTTTATTTGCCAATGAAATATCCTATCTGTGATTTAAATAATTCAATCCAAATTAAATAACTCCATTTATATGGGTTTAGATTGTTTTTTACCATAATCAATGGTAGTGAGTGGTTTTAGTTATGTTATATTTTATAAAACATGGGTTATATAGAATCTGGAACAACTATTATGTATTACACATGCTGTGATAGAAATATTTAATGGATTCCCTTGTTTTATTATTTGATTAAGGAGTTCTATGTTTACGTTACCATATTATTTATAGTTGTTATATTTGTATTTAATATATTATTTTTTAGATACAATTGTTCATAATATATAAATTTTTATTGGATAAATTTAATCTTCAAATTATTTAACTATAATCATACTAAAATATGGGTCTAATAATCATTATATTGAAAAATGAACCAATACACATTTATAAATAAATTTTGGACTGAGGTAACTATATGAATCATTATAAAATATATCATGATTTTTTTTAGACATTATAATTTTAGGAAATGAAAAATTTATGTGACTTTTATTTATTAAGTCATCATTTTTATCATTGTATACATTTGTTACTGATTGTTTCGCTAAGGTTATTTGTCTACATGTCTAATAATATGTTCCATAGAGTAATTTTTTAAAATAATTGAATTAAACATAATATATAATAATTATTTTGTTAAAAATTTATAAATATTTCCTTATAATATTATCATTGAATAATCACTTGATATTAATTTAAATTATTTCTAATATTTCTCTCAATGTATGATTACAATAATTTTATAAAATAAATACATATGAGGATGTGATAAAAATAATTTTTATTGTATATTATAATATGAGTGGTATTATGTGAGTGATAGGTAAGGTATTTTAGAATGTGACTTACTTTAGAAATGATAGTGATTAATCTAGATCTCGGGTGGGGGTGATGTGAAATTTTTGTTTTTGTTTGTTTTAGTTTAGGTGTTTCAAAAATTTGTGTTTAAATAAATTATTAGGGAACCCAAAGTGTGGTTTATTCCTAGAAGGACCTATTATGTTATGATTTTCCTATATTTAAAATGAACGTCCTAGAGAATGGAAATGTTATACCCATTTCATGATTTCAGTTTAATAAGTACATGTGATCGTTATCCCTTGGATGCAGGGGGTCGGAGGTCAAATCACATGATACTAGTGTTATTGTCATTTCTAGAGGGAGGTAATTAATTTTTTCCCTCCAATGATTAAAATGTTAACCTCTTATTAGTGAAATGATTTGAATGTCATGGAATAAAAATGGTATAAAATTATGGTATGATTGGTATAAGTTATAGGTGTGAAATGAATTTGGTATATCTGATTATCATTGTGTCCTAGTTAGTAAACAATGACATTACATACAAGTGTATTTTGATTCTAACTATATTGATCATATACTAAAATATTTGGATTTTTGTATATTTTATGGTGCCTGATAATATTTATTTTTTATTTTTATTCTCACAACCTACACTGGAGTCTTACTACATTATCATATATTCGATATACATGTGAGGTAAAAGGACTAGTAACATATATTAGATTCAGTTTTTCTAGGTGGGGTGGGTTGATGTAATCGTGGTAGTGTCTGAGACCATTTAATTTTTATGATGATATTTGAAATCATGAATTAAAATTTATTAGTTTAACAAATTTTTAAGGATATAACCTTCATCCTCAATAACCTCATCTCTCGAATAGTTATTATATTTTATTTCTTGAGACTCATCCCACATATCATTTATGTTGCATGAACAAATCTAAGAAGTAGTCATCCAAAATGATCATCGATACCTAGTATGAGATGAAAACATCTTAGAGTAGTTCAAGAAACAAGGGTGAATGTACAGAAGAGATGGAGGATGAGTCTCAACCAAAACAATGCAATAATAAATATTTGGGAGATGAAGATGGGGAGGATGAATGTTGTCTATAACTTTCACCTTTGGAATAATTTAGAGGAAAACACATACCATATTATAGCAATTATTTTATTAAATTCAATTAGACATTTCATAAAAATGGATACATGTTAATCATTTGATAGATGAGTAGGAATATAGAGTTAAATATTTCATCACGTGTTCAATAGAGCATTCATCGACCCTTCTAAACCCCTTTTTTCATGTTTATGTTGTTGTCATTCATGAAAAATTAAATGTATTACTACTCATGCAGACAATGTATTCTTTACAAGATGATGTTACCAATACTGAGTAATAATATACTATTGATAATAAAACTACATAACTATTAAGGGATTAAAAATACATTGAATTAAAAAACAACAATGACAGAACATTATATTGTTGAATAAAATTATCTAGGGAAGAAGTCATGGTATAAAATTTGTGGTTTTTAGAATCAATGTGGCCAAACTATTGTCCCCAATAATTCAATATTTCTTAGTTATGTGGGGGTCACAATGAGGATGAACGACCCAATAATTATTGATTCAAGGTTCTACATGTAACCTCTAATGAAAAAAACCTTTTGAAATGATATAACGGTAATGTTATAGTATACTTCCACTATTTTATCACAAAATTATAAAATGAATTATTGATTTTATTTTAATTATTACATAAATATTTCATTTATTTTAGAATAATTCTGTAAGAAATTTTTCTTAAAGGATTCTAGAAATGTCAATAGAGGCTTCCAATCTCTTCTTGCCAAATAATCTTAGGCATACAGAAGGGAATGTAAATCCCCTCAAACTAGATATTTACAGACACATTATAAAGTATATAAAACAATGACTTCTACCATCAGTAGTCATAATGATAAATCATTTCTGGTTCATTATAGTTGGTAATATATTATCTTCCATTATATATTTTCACTAATTTTATTCAAAGTTATTAATTTAGGAAGTAGAAAAATAGTGCTGAAAATAAAGAACATGCATCAAAACCAATGTACCCCTATCACAAAACAAGGATCAGAGGAACCTCAATACAGAATAAATTAGTATTTATTTTAATTAAAAAATAAATGCTTTATGTGATATTGATCAATATATGTTCTTTTATATATATTCAGATTGATGAATCAAAATCTGAGCCCACTTCCTTCTCATATCATGTTCTATAGAACGAGGCTCGTATAAAAAAAATAGGGTGAACTAGTTGATAAAAACAAAAAATTAGAATGTTATATATGTGTAAGTATGACATGATAATAATTAAATATTATTATTAATATTATTTCATAAAAATATTTATTTACATTCATATTTTTTATATCATTTAGACACAAGAATTGGTGATGACCATACAAGAAGAAAACTACTTTCAATAGTTTTTAAGCAGCCCAAACAATTTGTTCTTGTTAGATAATAAGGTTTTGAAGCGGAACCTCAAAAAAATTTTGAGAATCAGAAACCACATGATGATTCATATAAAACGGTGAAATGATTACAAACAAAAATAGACCCACCATAATATATTATTTTCTTGTCTGTTTTAGCACACCAGTGTATAAGAAAGTATCAATGAATATCAGCAGTGTAAATAAGATCAAAACATAAAGAAAATGACACCACTAGCTTCATGTATATTCATTCACCTCTACCACATACATTCCCGAAGATAATAAATGTTTTTCCTTACTATTTCTCCTAAATGAGAATCAAAAAACATCTGGTAACTTTATATTACAAAAATATTACATGGTATAGTTGTATGTGTTTTCTATATGTCAACACTCATGCACAGCCATGATCTGAAGGGTACAAATTATAATATTCCGAGAGATAAGATATGCATAAAATAACTCCCAAAAAAATGAAAGTGGGATTGAGGTATCTCGTGATCCATGTATCGAGTAACCAATTCAACTTGATGATCCATTTATTACAAGAGTCTATGATGTTATTATAAATTTCATAGTATGGTCATATAATCTTATAAATATATTTGAGGAATGTATTTAACAATGTATTTCATATTAAAAAATTATAGTAGATGATCATGAAAGTTCTTAAGTTATTTATGATATTACAAAGAGATAAAGTGATAGGAAAACCAAAGGTCACATCAAGATAATCTAGTGAATTGACTATGAAATTAAAATGAACTTCTAAGAGTAGATTATCCTTGTTAGTTATAGATAAACAATAATTATAATTAAGAAATCACAAATAGAACACATTTAAATATTATAATATTTCTTACATTCCATATAAAAATGAATTATATAGAACTTTTATGATATATGCAATTTTTCTGGATAATTTAAATGAGATTCTCAAGAATGAATAGTCGGGAGTCTCGGTAGTGAATATATTCATAAGGTAAATTTTCTTAATACATATGTCCAAATAGGGAGATAATATGTTTATTAATGTTAATAACTAATAATATTTTCTATAGGAATTTATATTACAACTATATAAATGGATATTTTTCTAAATCATTTTTTTGGATTCATTAATCCTTGTTTCATTTCTATGGTAAAATATAGTTTAGATAAGGAAGAAATTAAGAAGAAAATAGATGAGATGCTTGAAGTGTTTGTGGAAAAAATATCAGACGATAGGCTGTTTTTGATTCATATAATGTAAAGTTGAAACACATGAAACTAACCACATAAAATATATTTTTAACTTTTGAATTTCATATTTTTTTAGGCAACACTAGATTCTTATCGTAATCAATTAAGATACCCCAAATATTTATTTCGTATATCAAATGCATGGATAGCCAACAAACTGACCACACATGGTGTTTATTGTGAATCTATAAGACACATAAATAAACAATTTTTAAATAAAAAATAAGTTATTTGTTTCAATATATGTTTTAACAAGAATTTTTTCCTGATATGGTGGCTCCAATTTTAGTCTAAATCATAGAATGTAGCCAATGTCTTACTAGATAAATCCTATGTATTTATACAACTAGAAATAGATTTAGGTATAGAAATAAAGATTTAATTGTCAAAAAATATTTCAAAACAATTAATTTATTTTGTTCATTGTTTATGTAGTTTTCGAAGCCAGATAATAGAAACAATTTTTGATACATGTTTTTAAATTTGTGAGAGAGTTCACAAATTAAGAAAATACCATCATCCCTCAAAAAGTAATTCACAAATGTAATTACAATTTCATTAAATATATTTATTAATCATTTGATTTTCACTATTTTATCTATATAATCATGATTTTGTTCAACCATTATACTCAAAAGTAGATGTAAAATTTTTTAGGTATGAGTAGGACATGTTTTGAGCATGTATTGTTTCAAAAATACTAAATATATTTATGATGATTTTGATGATCACAAATACCATAATTTTTTATTCAAATGATTATAAGTTAAGTAAAATTCATGATATTAATATTCATTATATTCCCAATTATGGAATAATATTAAACCTTTTGATTCACATGAAATATTTTTCAAAATGTTTGGAAAGATATTTAGCATGTTTTGGAAAGATTGTTCATACCATACGATGGAGAGCATTGCGTAAGGATTATATCCTACGTTTATTTTATGGGAGTTTGGAAAAGTATGGTAAATTAACCTTATGTTGGCAGAAAAGTATGGTAAAAGAACCTTACCTTAGGAAGGAACCTTATGTTTGTTATATGAGAAAATTATGGACAAAGTACCTTACTGAAGTATGGAACCTTACGCTTTCTTCACAAAAAGTAAGGATAATCAACACTACCTTTTTGATGAACCATACATATTGACAAATGTATTGATCATATACCAATCATTCTAAATAAAAGAAAAGTATGGATCATATATCAATCATTTTAAAGTTGATGACAAACGTATAGTTCATTAAACCTACGTTTGTGATCAACTTTACATTTTATATTTTGATTGCTTCTAAAAAGAACACAACTTTTGACTAATTTATGCGTCAGAGATTTGAATTTTATAATTTATCATGCAATGGTATATTGTGGATTATCATGATGATTTCATGCCAGATTCAAAGCCTAATTTAAAAAAAAAATGTTTGACTGGTTTATACATATCTATACGTGATTCAATGGATCGATTTAAAAGGAGGATTTTCAGCCAATTAATAAAGGAAGTTACGACTACTCTGTTATTCAAAAATTTGAATATCGTGATCTTTCAGAAGACTTTTGTGGATCTATATTTATGAATAAGGCACTAATATGTATTATATAACTACTAAGTATCTGAATTTTTATAGAACATACATAACAAGATATCTATTGAAATTACACCAATTACAAGATTAAAATCTATATATATTTATGTTTCAAAGCAAAAAATGAGAAATAATGATTCATTAGAAAGATATTTTATAGATATGATACTAAAAAGAACAATTAGATTATATATATATATAAATGAAAAATGTTCATGATTTACTTGTTCTACATTGAAGATATATCATTTATCTACTATTGATTTGTTACTAAATATATTTCAAGATAAATTTCAACCATATCAATTCAGAACTACTCTTACCAGAAGAACATAATTTCTAAAGATGATCATCCATTTACTACCAGTAGCATACTTCTACAACTGTGAAGGTCAATTAGAACATATTTATCAAAAAATTAATCTTTTATTTTTAGTATCAGATTATCTTACTATGTTGTTTGATAAGTTCTGTGTTTAGAACCAGAAGGCTTTGTTTTAGCCCAAAATTTTTAATGTGTCAGCTGACTGTGCTCAGTAGTGGATGGACTTGGAAAAAGAATACCAAATAGTTATAATCACCATGCTCGTGGAGAAGGGTATTTTTGGAGTGGACTAAGGGATTCATGTGCTCCGAACCACTATAAATATTTAAGTCCGGATATCGGTTAATTTCCTCTGCATAAACAAGATGATAAAGGTAAATTGATAGAGTTGATTATCATCAGGATTTATCAAAAGAAATTTCAAAAAAACAATTCACCCCCTCTTGTGTATATTTATTATAAGACGGTCCAAACATTAGTATTAGAGGGATGTTCTTTTGTTAGAGATAAAACATTCTGAAATTAAAGGATTATACAGAGATCTCAATGGCTGATACACGAGAGGGAATGTCAATGGTTCAAGATCCATAAATCAATGATGAAAACAATGGATGTTGGAAATCAAGGATGATCATATACGTAAAAACATTGGATACAGAGTCCACTCAAAAAATATTACTCCTTATGTGATTCCATAGAAACTAGAATAATGGAATGATGCAACAGAAGAAGAGTATGACATAAATTCAAAAGTAATGAATTTAATATTTATTGGTATTGGACTAGATGAATTTAACTGAGTATCAAAATTCCCTTATAATCATGATATCTATAATACAATTGTTTTTTCCTATGAATAAAATGATAATGTCATAGAAATGAGGTATGATACATAAAAATTGAAATTTTTTACATTTAGAATGCTTGATGCTGAAAGAATCACTCAGAGGAATGGAAGTATTACAGAGATAGTCAACAGAATTACTGACTTGGGATATCCTATCACCCACGAAGATCTAGCCTTGAATGTATTGAGAGTACTTCCAACCCAATGGAATGAGATATTAACATCCATTAGGAAATCATCATCTGTTAACAATATAACTACGAGATAATTGATTGGAACCCTAGTGATGTATGAAGCTGAGATGAAAGATGAATCAAATGAACAAAATATCTTGATAAAATGATAAAATAATACACTAAATGTTACGTATCAGAAAACGATGGGAATGGTGAAACCAGAGATCAAAAAGAAATAAAATTCTTAACTATTCTGATTCACTTATTGAACTGTCATAGATGGCCAGAAAATTTAGAAAATTTTATAAGAAGATTTAACATTTCAAAAAATCCTTCACGAATTATTAGAATGATCCAAAGGAAGTCAGATGCTATTAATTCAAGAAAATGGGTCACATAAGACCAAACTTTCCCCTACAAAAAAAGAGAATTGAAAAGTTGTTTTTCAAAAATACTGATTATGAGCAGAAAGATAAAAGATCAATGAAAGCTACATGGAGTGTTTCTAAAGACTCCAGCAGATCATCAATGTCTAACTCAGAAAAATAAGGATTAAATATTAAAAAAAACACGTGTTTTAGGGATAAAGATAATGATGTACAATCATTTTTCACATCCAAGTCTAATTCAGAACCTATCTGTTCAAATGAAACACCTGCAGCCTACTACAACATAATAAAAGAAATATAGGATTCCATATTAAAAAATCCTAAATCACTGAAAAATATTCACAATGTATTTTTTGGATAGAGAGACACATTTATAAAACAACATGAAGAGTTAATTGAGAAATATAAAACATCTAACACAAATAGTGCAGGTCATGAAACTATGACCAAAACAATGTATCATGAAGTAGAAAACTACAATAGTACAACTCTCCTTTGTACAAAAGGTAAAAATATTTTAAATGAAACTCTAGGTAAGATAGGGATAAAGAAAAAAATATATGGATTAAAAAGTAAATGTGATAAACATAAACTGGAGAAAAACTATATTATTCAAAATTAAAAAAATTTAATTTTCAATTATTATGGATCAAAATATCATATAACTAAAAATTAATATTTAAGAATTCCCAAAATTAGTGGAATTAAAAATACATTATTTCAAATATTTTATTGGACTCAAATTATTGTATAAAAACAATGAAAATCTATATTCTAAGATCACTTATAGCTAAAAAAGTTGGACCCAAAATAATATGGGTACCAAAACAAACCATTATTTAAATGCCTTTGTATGAAGCATGTCCTTAAAAAAGAAAATAAATATGGTACATGGATAGTGGCTACTTCAAGAATATGATTGGAAACATATCAAACATTAAAACCTTAACTCAAACGGATTGTGGATTAGTCACCATTGGTGACAATGCAATGGAAAAAATCATTAGTATTTGAACTTTTGGGGATCCAGATGCTTTCTCAATAAATAATGTACTTTCTGTACAAGGATTGAAACATAACATGATAATAATTTCTCAATATTGAGATGATGGTAATTATGTCGATTTTTCTTACAAGTTATATTTTTTAAGATAAATTGCTTTATTTTAGAGAACCCAGAACTGACAATGATTATACCTTGGAATTAAATTCCCCGTGTAAACATAAAATAAATTGTTTAACTGTTATGATAAAGTAATCCTGGATGAGGAATTGAATACTTGGACATTATAATATTTATTCTTTAAAGAATTTGTCTAAGAAAAAATTAGTTTCTTATTTTCCTAGTTTTAAATTTGATAGTGAATGATTTTTTGATGCATCTCACCTTAAAAAGAAACACAAAACATATTTCAAATAAATTAACTAAATTTTTATATTTAACCCTTTAGATCATATCCATATGGATCTGTTTGGATCATCAAGAGTGGGAAGTTTGTATGGAAAATTATATGAATATTTTTTAGTTGATTACTATTATAGATTTACTTGGATATGTTTTCCAAAATATAAAAATGAAACTTTTACAATATTTGATTGTTTTTGAAGAGCAGTTCAAAATTACATTTTTTTTAAAATAATTTCATTATGAAGTGATCGTGGTAGAGAATTTGAGAATCAGAAATTCAATTCCTTTTTCTCAAATATAGGAATTAAACACACCTTATCTGAACCAAGAACACCTCAATAGAAGTAATTGTAGAAAGAAGAAATAAAACAATTCATGAAATGGATATTACTATAATTAATGAATACAATCATCTTACTTATTTTTTGGAAGAAGCTGTAAGAAAAACCCGCTATATAATGAATAGAGTTTTAATTAGACCAATTTTCAAAAATACACCCTATGATCTTTGGAATAACAGAAAACCTAAAGAAAAATACATTAATTTTTTTGGATTCAAGGTTTATATCATGAACACCAAGGACATTCCTGGTATATATGATCCAAAATCCATGGAATGTAGTGTCATAGGATCTTATTCTAACTCCAAAGCTTAATAGTTTTAATAAAAAGTCATGGATTGTTGAAAAATAAGATCATGTGAAATATGATGAATCTAATTCTTTTGACAAAAGGAATGATAAAATTGACGAATATAACCTGAATGATTACATGAGACTTAAAATCCTAATAGATAATTTTAAAAATGATATAAAAAATATGACCAGTTCATAAGAACATGTCACTAATTAACCAAATAGTATTTTACCTAGACAATCTAGAACCCTAAATAATCACACTCTAGGAACTATTATTAGGGACGTAGACACATGAATAAAAATTAGAAAAAATATCAGAAATCTAGTGGAGTTTTCTACCTTTCTATCCTAATTAGAACCTAATTCTATTGAAGAATCCTTAGTTGATTAATGTTGTATGATAAAAATGAACGATGAACTAAACCAATTTAAAATAAATGATGTTTTTAAATTAGTTGAAAGACCAAAGAACTATCCTGTTATTCGATCTAAATGGGGTTTTAGAAATAAAAATGTTCACCAAGGGATCATAACTATAAATAAAGCAATACTAGTATATGAAGGATATAATCAAGAAGAAGGTATAGATTACGATGAGACCTTTTCCCCTATATCTAGATTAAAGTCCACTAGAATTTTTTTAGCCTATGCATCTCATATGAATGTTAAATTATTTCAAATAGATGTTAATTGTACCTTTTTATATGGTTATTTAATGGAGGAAGTGTATGTTGAGAAACCTCCTAGTTTTTGACATTCTCATAAAATGGTATTTTATTAAACAATCAAAGATATTTATAACCTTAAACAAGCACCTAAAGATTGGTATGAATCATTATGTTATTTTCGTTAAAAAATAATTTTACTGTTGGTATGATATATTCAAAACCTTTTAATAAAACAATAAATTTTAATATTATATTGGTTCAAATATACATTGATGATTTAATTTTTGGATCAACAAATAAAAAATTTAATGAGTTTTCAAAATTAATGCAAAAAAATTTGAAATTATATAATAGAAGAACTAAATTTCTCTTTAGGACTTAAAATCTATGAAAATGATTTTTGAAATGTTTTGAATCAAATTAAATACATTACGTATTTACTAATTAAATTGGTACTTGAAAACAACAAGATATGTAAAACTCTTATGTATACTAATATAAAACATTAATTGGATGAAACAAGAAAATCAGTAGATAACAAGTTATATAGAGGTACGATTGATAGATTATTATATAATTTTTCTAGAAGACCATATATTATGTACTCAGTATGTCTTTGTGAAATATATCAATCAAATCATAAAGTATCTTACCTTAAAACTGTCAAAATGATTTTTAGATATTTAAAAGGAACTATTATTCAATATCTTTTGCTTCCAAAAACATCTGATTTAAATTTAATATCATAATCAGATGATTATTTTCAAAGATTTAGATTAGATGGAAAAAGAACTATAGGAAACTTTCACCTTTTAGAAAACCCATTAGTTTCATGGTCTATTGAGAAACATAACTCATCTGCTTTGTCAATAGATGAGGCAGAATATGTATCTGCTGGCTGTTGTTGTGCACAAGTTTTGTGGATGAAAAACACTTTAATTGATTTTGGACTAAATTTTAAATATACAGCTATTTTATGTGATAATACATATACTATAAATATTTATAAAAATCATATATTTCACTCTTGAACTATGAATATTGATATTAGAAATCATTTGGTGAGAGATCATGTTCTTGAAAATGATATATTTTTAGAATTTAAAAGGGCTGAATTTAAATTAGCTGATATTTTTACTAAACTACTTTCCACTGTATGTTTTGATTTTATAAAGGGTTTTTAGTATTATTTAATTTATAATAAATTTTATTTTTTATTATAATTTTATTTTTTTTAATAAATATTATTTAATTTTAATCTTATTGTTATTTGATTATATTAATTTAAATTTTCACAATTTAACATAATTTAGTTACTTATCTATTAAATAATATCCACTTTTATTTTTATTCGGTATTAAATTTTAAATATGCTACATATGAAATTAATTTATTTTAAATACTTATTGATTATTATGTATTTAATGTCATTGGAATCAAGGTTCTGTAAGAGCCCGTTTCGAATTAAAAAAATTGCTCATTTTCTCTAAACCTTTTGTAATACCGAAACCATTCAACACTTTTTTCATCCTTTTCTCCCAAAATCGAAACCCTAGAACCTCAAACTTTCAGATATTTTAGACATAAATGGAAAAAACAATGTGAATCAAAGAAGCCAAACCTAGTGATTCAAATATTCAACGTTAAACTGGATGAAAAATTCTTCAAGGAAAAGTCATCGGTAATGAATGAATATATCAAGCGAACCTAATGTTGACGAAAGAGTTATCCTTTCAAGGTTTTCAAATGAAATTTATTGAGGACTAAACTGGTTTTTTGTATGATGTTGAGTTGAGAAGACTCATCAAAACTATTCAATTTAGTTGGGGGATAATGAATATTAGATTGTTGCGAAGATTGAAGACAAGGAGTTATCAATCTCTTCTATTAAAATTGAACGTATCTTGAACATCACTCACAAGGGAGTTCTTTATTTTTATCTGATGTCAATCAGGGATAGAAATGACAAATTTTAGGATACGATGTATTTTTTATTTGGTTCTACTAACATATACAACATTTTGGTCGAATATTTAGAACTAGATCAGAAGATTTTGGTTAAATTTATTTAAACTGGAATAACCCCAAGAATGTATGAGATGGAGAAGAATATTTTTACATATATGTATATTATGTTTCTATTTTTAAGTAACATAAATCTGAATTCTACAAGATATTTTATTAGATATTTGAGTTACTTCTGTTAACCTAATGCTCGTATGAGTTTTTATCCTCATGGAAGGAAAATTTCAAAGCCGTTGTTTAAAAAAGATATATTAAGGTTGATTGATTGGAGAATCTGATTACACCATAGTAATGTGTTAAATTCTATAACATTAAGAAAACTCGAATTTTTCTAGGGCACTGTAAAATGTAAAATCATGCATGTTAGAGATGAAGAAGATCAGGTGTCTACTCAAGGGGAGAAACCTGCAAAATATAAAGAAGGTGTGGCTAAATCCAGAAAAGAGGATGTTTCAATGACTGAAAGGAGACTTAGATTTGAATCAGATGATACCCCTACTAATGAATAATGTCAAGTTGGAATTCAAAAATCTAGGTATAGAGAGTTTCAAGTTATTTGGGAATCTTATCCTGAGAATTTTCGTCAGACAGAAGCTCTTTTTAGTTATAAATTTTTTAAGTGCACCTATTCAAGAAGAGAGGAAAAAAGAAGCTGTTTATCAAGAATATGTTGATGTTTTTCCTCAGGCAGAGGTAGATAGAATAACTGAGGAGGTTCCTCAAATTGAAATCTCTCATGTAATGGATATTATAGATCAATCTATGGGACAGATTCAGTCATTGAAAATTAAAAATTCTCAGACAGTACCAGTGAAAAAAATTCATATTCAAGAAGAATTTCAAGATGAATTTTCTCAGGACAAGAAACTGCCTTTAGATGATGAGAATAAATATCAACCAATTCACTAAAATCTTTCTGATATCCAAACAAACGTTCTAAATGAATCATTCTTAGTTTTAATTTCAGGAAAAAAGAAATTGAACAACCAGTGGGGCATGATGAAGAATAGAAATCAGATGCTCAATCTTTACCAATGATCTCAATAGATCAGTTTGTGAGTCAACAATATGGTGCCTCAAAATCTATGTTTTATCATGGTG
The DNA here is from genome assembly GCA_963277665.1 of Viscum album. Lineage (NCBI taxonomy): Eukaryota > Viridiplantae > Streptophyta > Magnoliopsida > Santalales > Viscaceae > Viscum > Viscum album. Next base: position 910,456,850 of record OY728164.1, on the reverse strand, counting down.
AGGATATTTTCAGAAAATTTAATAGAGTTCAAGAATATAATCCAACTTTAAGAAGAGAATTAGAGAGTGAAAAAAAATGATTTCAACATCTAAAATATTGTTCAATTTCAATGAATAATGTATATATTTTAATGAACTAATTGATGGAGAGAGTTTCAAAATTAAAATCTGAAGTTGTTCTGAAATCAGATTTGCGAGATTTGAAAAATTTTATAGAGAAACAGTTTTTCAACTATCATATGAAATAAAGAAATTACTTTAGGTACTTCTTTTGATTTGATCCTGAGATTCCAAGACATTACTTCCATAATGAGGAACATGAATGAAAAGTTGTTGGTTTTAAAATTTAATAGAGTTTATATTTTATTACTTCTGGATAGACAATAGCATCTTGTTGAGAAGATAACTTCAAGTGCACTGAGTATTCAAGAATTGCTGAACAGATTCACCGAGAAGGTCAATCAGTTTATGGAAAAGGAATAATGATTGCATTAGTTTTTTCGAGTGAACCTCATTGAATATATTCATTTGACTCATGAAGGAAGTGATATGATAATTCAACTTGGATATGGTGTTATTAAGAGATTAAAGTTACAATTGGATGAGTTGAAAGATGTTATTCAAAATTGTTGAAATACCTTTTTTCAAACCATTAGCCCAACAACCATGATTCATTTTCATTAATGTACTTGTATATTTTTTATCAATGAAATTTCATATTTATCATATTTTACGGGTTTTTACTTTGTTTATGTATATGTTAGACTACCTCAAAACAATATTGATTCCTTTATTGATAAAAAGTTTATCTTAACATATTCATTCAAGTTCAATACTATATTACCTGTGTTATAGTCCTTATTATATCATTATTTTTTACATCACAAAAAGGGCAATAAATTAGGATAAACACAACATTTTACATTATTTTTAAATAGACTTTTGGTGATGAAATATTTTGAAATAGAGAACCTTTGAAGAGAAATTTGGATAAACCAGTATTGTATAATTTCAAAAGGGTAGTTGAATGTAAAAATTAAATATTTTTTTTATCCTCAATAAATTTTAAATTACATTATGTTATTGGTTTTTTTATCATCAAAAGAGGGAGATTGCTGAGAGTATATTGTTTCGATAATACTCTATATTTTTATGATGATTTTGATGCTCACAGATACCCTTATTTGTTATTATAATGATTTACTTTAATTATATTTCAAGAAATAAATAATCATTATATTCCCAATATTTTAATAATATAAAAGAATATGATTCACAAGAAATATTTTTCATTTTTTTTAAAATCTATTCATTGTGTTCTGGAAACACTGTTCAAACTGTACGTTGGAGAGAATAGCGTATGGATTGTATCCTACATTTATTTTATGAGAGTTCAGAAAAATTATAGTTAATCAACCTTATATTGACAGACATGTATGGTAAAAGAACCTTATGTTTGGAATGAACCTTACATTTTATATATGAGAAAGGTATGAATGAAGAACCTTATGAATGTTTGGAACCTTATGTTTGATTCATATAAGTAAGGATTATTAACCCTAATTTTGTGATGAACATTACATTTTTTCAAAAGTAGAGATCTCGTACCTTACGTTCTGAAGAAGAGAAAAGTGTAGATCATATATGATTCATTTGAAATTCAACAAATAATTTTTGGTTCATCAACCTTATGTTTGTGATCAACCTTACTGTTCGGATGGTATGACTCTGAGTATGATATACTCTATAATAACAAACGTATGATTGAAATAAGAATGAGATTCTTGAATACAAGAGGGGGGTGAATTGTACCTTTTAAAAATTTCCTAAGGAAGCTTTTAAAGATGGTAATGTTTAACAAAGTTAAACAAGATAATTCACAAGACCTTTTTGAGTACTAAATACTTGATAGATTCCAGAATAGTGATTCCAAAAATGAAACTTAACAAAAGATTACACTAGCTAAGATTCTACCTTAAATCATATAAAATCTAACTTAATTAGAATACAAGTAAGGAAGTATATGAATGTTATACTTTCCTTTTCAATACAAAATGAAGCGGAAAACGAAGTAGTAAAACTCAGAGTAAGAAACAATAACTCTTTTAACCCACATAGAAGGGGATCCAACAAACTTGGTTAAAGGTCCCTTGATTTATAATTTCAAGCAACTCTGTCTTACCCACACCAGGGTAAGCCCTCGATACAAAGATCAGAGTCTGTCTTGTTATCCCTGTAAGCCCTCAACTATCAGTTAGTCGACACCTCTATATTCCTCAGCAATGAAGTCCTCAACTTCAAGGTGTTGGAACCTCTGTCTTCCTATCCTTGGAAGCCCTCGATAGTAATAACTAAAAATCGGAGTCCCATGAATAAAGTCTGCACAACGAAATGTTTTAACAAGCTATTCAAACAGTCTGCACGAAGCGTTGAGAGTGGATAAGAGCCTCTCTCTCTAGAAATTACTTCGACAACATGTAATCACGGATCTAAAAGATGTTTCATTGTTTAGTATTGAACTCGTTCAAATTATCCCCTATTTATAGGAGAAGGTCCAATGGTCAGCTCCCTCATCCAATAATCATATCTCTCCTTGAATTTTCGAGGGACCTTTAGATGTGTCACTCGACCAACGGTTAGTCTATAACTGAAAGAACGACATCGTTTTTTAATGAAACAAGTGTGAGCATAATTAAAACTAAAGTTCAAAATGTAAGCAAATAAATGTTCGGGGTCTATCCAAAATGGAATTTGGAGTCTATAATAAAAGATATTCAGATTCTGTTTTAATAAGAATTCAGAACCTGAATTATGTAGAAATAATGAGTCCGGATTTCTAAGGAAATTCGATTTCTGGTTTCACTAAAATTCAGAATTGTAACTTACAGAGATCAGAGTCAAACTTATAGATGTTCGGATTCGAATTAGTAGATGTTCGGAGTCAAACTCATAAAATTTTGGAGTCGAACTTATAAAAGTTATGAGTCGAACTTAACGAGAGTTGATATCTAGAATTTGTAATGGAACTTTATTAGAGTTCGTATCCATAATTCGGAGTGGAACTTCATTAGAGTTTGTATCCAGAATTCGGAGTGGAACTATATGTGAGTTCGTATCCAGTATTCAGAGTGGAAATTCATTAGAGTTTTTATCCAGAATTTGGAGCGGAACTTCATTAGAGTTCGTATCTAGAATTCAGAGTGGAACTATATGAGAGTTTATATCTAGAATTCGGATTGGAACTTCATTAGAGTTCATATCCAGAATTCAGAGTGGAACTTCATTAGAGTTTTTAACCAGAATTCGGATCCTAAAACAGAATTTTTCATATCTATGTATTATATGATTCTGAGGTTTTAGGTATGAATCCGATTTTTATACTTAATAAAAATATTAATATGAGTAATAAAAATATGGTATGGGTAAATTCCATTGGGAAAAAAAATTTCCCTATAGAAGTAAAATATCGAATTTCCTAAGTATATGGTGTTATGATTTAAAAAACTATAAGGAATGTAAAATTCATAAGGAAAACCTTATATGCTCAAAAATATCCCCCCTTTTCGAATGCACAAACAACCTTATGAAAAAAATATAAGAACATTGAAAAATTTCTTTAAAATTTGAAATTAAAACTTATCTCCCATTGTTCATAGATGATAGTGAATACAACTAACTCCTCCTTAGGCTTTGGAACTCTAAGGATAGTATTCTGTATTTCTGGAACGGAGTTTTAATTTTCATAGGAACGAATAACTTCTTAATAAGAAACTCCCCTTTACCTTAAGGATAGTTCTTCACTTAGAAATTTTTCTTCTCCATTTTAATATTTTCCTTCTCATCTTTTAAGTAGTTATTTTTCCTTCTCCCCCTTTGTGATTTTCAAAAAGACTTTAAGAGAATGAAAAATAAATATGGTGCCTGAAATATTAGTAAATACATGCAAGGAAAACAAGAAACCATAGTTATACAATGATTGGATGAATTTTTACAATAAAAAACATTACAACAAAAAATCAGATTTGTCTACTTGTCCTCATTTTCCTTGGGGATTAAGTTCTTCAACAAGGATTTCAGCTTCTTCAAGTCTTTCTAATCCTCCTAAAATTGCTTCTCAAATGCTTTTATCCTTTCATCATGAGCTTTCAGGACTTCTGCCTGAGCCTTCATGGCCTCTTCCTGCATCTTCAATAACTCATCTTGCTTTACAAGATTTTCATCGAGCTCAATCCGGATATATCTATCCCTTTTAAAATTATGAGCAAGAGAGTTAACCTTCCCATTCAAGTCCTTCACTTGTTGATTCTGAGAATTTTGTTCAAGGTTCATCTTTTCTCGAATATTCTTAATCTTGGCATCCTCGGTGTCAAATGAATCTTTAACATCGTTATGGAAATGATCAAACTCTGCCATGTCTTCATCAACTTTCTTTGACCAAAGAGTGATTTTTCAGCATGAGTTTCTGTGAATATCATAATTGATAAAAAAAATTTGTGATCTGCTTCAATATTCAAACACTTATCCATCACCATAGATAAGCATTCTGACTTCTGATTCAGACTATGTTGAAGCATCTGGCATATGGAGTCTATAGTGGGAAAGATAGGAATGGTGTCCACCAACATTTTCAATGATTAAACAACATAGTCATAACCCAATGCTAATGATTCCGAATCAGACACCTTGCTTGGATATTGTTCTTCTTCAATTTACACCAACATTCTTCTAGATGGACCCCCAACATCGTTCTTTCTAATGATATCCTTTGTTGGGGTGTCCATGAGCACTTGCTTCACTTTATCAACTTTCAGAATGGCCTCATCAAGAGATTCTTATTCGCTTTCAGATACATGAACAATCTTGTCTTCATCTAGTTTCTCCTTCTCTCCTCCTTCTTCAAGAAAGTGCTTCTCATAGCTTACTTCCTCAGATGATTCATTCCTTTTTTCTTCTTCCTCGACATCATCTTTTTTACCATCTTTGTCATCTCCCTTTCCCAGAGTGACTATATTTGAGGATTCGGACTTTTCTTGATAATCCTCATCTTGTTTAATCAGGTCATCAAGATCATCACTTCCTTCTTCTTCTTCTCCAATTTCTTCAACAAATTCTTCTTCTACTTCTTCACCGGTTGGTTTCTCTACTTCGTCAAAAACTTTTTTCCCCATATACTTTTCCGGAGTGAAGTAGTTCATTCCAGGGGACTCTGGTAATGGCTCAACAAGAAATGTTTCCAGAATGGGAATATTCTCAGAAGCTACTTTTGTGGCTTTCAAAAGATATTGAATAACTTCAGCTTCAGACATCTTCTTCTTCATCTTCTTCTCCTTTTCTACCTTATCAAGGTATTTAGTCGTCTTCTCCCTTAATGATTTAGCTTTATCCAGGTCCAGTCCAAACTGAGGGTCCCCTTCATTTATTTTCTCCTATCTTCCCTTCATTTTCCATCCACCTCATCTAAATATGCTTTCTGTTTTCTTGGCTTGGGAGGTGAGGATTGGGTTTCCTTAGATTTGGGAATATTGTCTTCAATAACAAAATCTTTCAATTTCCACTTCTTAGTAACCTTCTTTACTGGCTCAACCTTCTCTACATTTTTCGGAATGACTTATGCCTCTTCTTCTAGCAGATCATAAAACTCACTCGATTCCTTTGAAAAACTTGAATTCGTCCTTTTTAAGTTTTCATCACTTAACAGCATTACCTTACAAATTCTCGGCTGGGAGGTGCAAGCAACCTTGAATGAATGGAGACAACGAATAATTTGTTTAGAGATAATAACATGATACATAATGATTTGAGCTCTCAAATTTACATTCTTGATATTCTGGTCTGTAATAAGAATGTGCCTCATCAGATTTATCTTCCTTATATTTAACAAAAAATCTAATATGTAGATATCAATTTTCATTAGGTTATCCTTACCTCTTCTCCTCAGAACGAAAAACACTTGAACCCACAACTAGAGAATCTGGTTGTTGGTGGAATGATGAGAAATCGTTGCTGTTTTATCATCTTTAAGCCCATGGAATTTCATTTCCTTCACTTTGCTAAAACTTTCTTGCACATCTGGTAGCTTATGTGAACAAAATTCTGCTTCACCATCATATGATAAGCCTACCAAGTTTGCAGCCTCGTTGTAAGAAATCTTTTAAGTCTTCCAATAAGACTTAAACGAAAATTTTTCTCTTCCATATTCTTCATAGAAGGAAACATATTCATAAAATTATACAAGAAAATCCATATAAACAACATCTTGGCCCCCTAGTTTCGATAAGTATAAATCTTCCCAACCATTGAGTTTGATATTCTTTGAAATTAGAGAATCATAATCACTGAAGAAATCTGGATGAACTATCCTTTCCCTATAGACTAACCATTTTGAGATTGGCTTCATAGAAGATATATCTTGGGAAGAGGCTTCTACAGACATTCAGAATGGAGGATCACTGAAAGATTCAAAATGGGATTTAAGAGAAGTGGCAGAGTTTTAGCATGCGAGTGCTTGAAAAAAATGTGGGATACAAAAGGGGGTGCCCTTTATATAGGAGATGGAGGTGACCTTTCAGCTTCCAAAAGAAATCTAGAGGTTGAGAATTTCTCTGATTTGAACTAATAATTGAAATCATACCTACAAGGAAATCGTGAATCCGATCTTTTGATGTTTTAAAAAAAACATTCGGATTTAAGAAGAAATGAATCTGAGAAATTTCATAAGAAAATGAAACTACCAGCAACTAAAAAATCACTACGAAAACATGATTAATGACATTATACCTTTCGGATTGGCTAGGAAGTTTATTCGTAAGAGATTATATTTTTATTGAAGAAAATTTGATTATAAAAAAATTCATTATGAAAAACATACTATGAAAAACTTACTATGAAAAATATGAGTATGAAAATTACATTACGAAAATTTTTATTACAAAAATTCTCAATACGAAAATCCTCAGTACGAAAATTCTCAGTACGAAAACGTCATTACGAAAAATTCCAGTACGAAAACTTCATTATGAAAATTTCATGTACGAAAACATCATTACGAAATTTTCCAATACAAATACTTCATTATGAAAATTTCTAGTACAAATACTTCATTTTAAAAATTTCTGAAAGAATCATTATGAAAAATTTTGAAAGACTCATTACGAAATGTTTTGAAAGACTCATTACGAATAAATTTGAAAGACTCAAAATCAAATGTACCCCCTTATGAAAAAGAGTTTATTACTGTAAGGATATTGGTTCAACAAGATGTTAATGATGGAATATTAACTCATGGTTATCATTCCTAACTTCTGTTTAATGTATTCAAATCTATCGGAGGGTAAAGATTGTGTGAAAATTTCAGAAAGTTGATCTTGCATCCTGATAAATTGAAGAATGATATCTCTTTTTTTTTGTGATCTCTAAGAAAGCGATGCCTAATATCTATGTGTTTTGCAAAGGAGTGATGTGAATGGTTTTTACTATGGGAAATGGCACTTGTGTTATCACACAAAATTTGAGTCTTAGTAAAACTCAAGCCAAAATCTCTGAGTGTGTGTTGCATCCACAACACTTGAGCACAACAACTTCGATCTGTTAGATATTTAGCTTCCGCAGTGGAGAGTGCTACAGAATATTGATTCTTGCAAGACCAGGAAACTAATGAATCTTCTATGGAATGACATGTTTAGGATGTACTCTTTCTATCCATTCTACATCCACCAAAGTCAGAATCTGAAAAACTTTTTAAGGAAAAATCATTTCCAAATGTTTAAAATAGTCATAGATCCATGATTCCCTTTAAGTAGCGAAATATTCTATTCACTTCCATTAAATGAGATTCCTTAGGATTGGATTGATATCATGCACATAAGCATACTGCAAACATCAAGTCTGGTCGACTAGTTGTCAAGTAATGTAGACTTCCTATCATACCTCTAAATGATTTTTGATCTACTAGTTTCCCAGCTTTATCAAGATCAAGTGTGTTTGAGGTACCAATAGGAGTACTTATACTCTTAGTGTTGTCATACCCATACTTTTTAAGAAGATATTTAACATACTTATGTTGGGATATATAGATTCTTTCTGGTTTTTGAGAAATTTGAAAACCAAGAAAAAAATTTAACTCACCCATCATACTCATTTCAAACTTAGACTTCATTAGACCCACAAAATAATTAGTTAGATATTGCTGAGTTGAACCAAATATGATGTTATCAACATAAATTTGACCAATCAAAACATTTTTCTTATCCTTCTTTATAAAAATGGTTGGATATGCATTTACCTTAACATAGTTATTTTGAAGAAAAAATCATGTATGTCTATCATACCAAGCTCGTGGGGCTTGTTTATGGCCATAAAAAGATTTGGTAAGTCTAAAAACATGATCAGGAAATTTTGTATATTCAAATCTAGGAGGTTATTCAACAAAAACATCTTCTTGAACATAACCATTAAGGAAATCACATTTCACATCCATTAGAAAAATCATAAAATTGAAGAATGCTGCAAAGGAATGTAGAATACAAAGATATTCAAGTCTAGCTATTGGAGCATAGGTTTCTTTATAGTCTATTCCTTCTTGTTGATTATAGCCTTTAATACCCAATCTAGCGTTATTTCTTATGATGATTCCGTTTTCATCACACTTATTTTTGAAGACCCATTTTTCTCCAATAACAGAAGTTTCCTTAGGTATTTTATCCAAGGTCCGGAATTTATTCATTTCGAATACATTTAGGTCATCTTGCATGGATTTAATCCATTATTCATCACCTAAAGCTTCATCAGTGGTTTTTGGTTCTAATTGGGAATGGAATGCTAGATGTTCGACTTCATTTCTTAAGGAACTTCTAGTTTTTACTGGATGATTCACATCACTAATGATACCATCATTGGGATGATTCTTTAGAAATGACTGATTTGGGTTTTTTGAAACCTATTCCTCAACATAGGGTAGGAAATCATCAGGGGTAAATGTTTTTTAAGCATCTTCTTGAACATTTTCCTTATCAGAATGATTTTCTATCATTGGTTGATAATCTGTTTTTGAAAACACATCCGAATATGTTGGTTGAGGTTGTTTGGAAACAAAGGGATCAGTTTCATAAAATTTGACATGTACTATTTCTTCAATAGTATAGATGTTTTTGTTGAAAACTCTATAAGCCTTAAAAGTTGTGGAGTATCCTAAGAAAATTCCTTGATTAGATTTTGGTGTGAATTTGTGTAAGTTATATTTAGTATTCAGAATGAATACCTTGAATCCAAAAACATTAAAGTAGGAATGTCTAGGTTTTCTACCATTCCATAACCCAAAATGGGTTCAATTAAGAAAAGGTCTAATCAAAACATGATTTATAGTATAACAAGAAGTACTTACAGCTTCGGCCCAAAAATTGTTGGCAACAAAATACTCACTCAAGATGGTTCTAGTTATCTCTTGATGAATTTTATTTCATCTTTCAACAACACCATTTTGATGAGGTGTTCTGGGTGCGGAAAAGTTGTGAGTAATATATTTTCTACTATAAAAAGTTTCAAAATCAAAATTTTGAAATTCTCCTCCATGGTAACTATGAATAGTTTTCAAAGGAATACTTTTCTCATTTTTAACATGGGATCTAAAACTATTGAAGTATAACAAATCTTAGGTTTCTTTGCTAGAAAAAAGACCCATTTAAATCTAGTGTAATAATCAAACAAAAAAATACATAGTACTTTCCCCAAATGCTTCCAGTTTGTGTAGGACCAAAAAGATCCATGTGCACTAACTGTAGTGCACCAGTTGATGAGACTTCACCGATTGAATTTAAAACCTGATTTATGTTTCTTGCCATATTAATAAGGTTCACAGACTTTTGAAGAATCAAATCTATGCTCTCGTAGATCCTTAAATAAGCCTTTCGTAGAATGTTTTCATAGGTTTCTAAGGTTAGATTGTCCTAACCTTCTATTCCATAACCAAGAATGATCTTCCATTTCACTAAGACTAGGTATTTCTTGGATCCTAAGGTCTTCTATGTTTAGTTTGTAAACATTCTCTTGCCTATCTGCAGAAAAAAAATTCATCCTTGGAATTGTGTACTAGGAACTTATCATTCCTAAAATTCACAAGGTAGCCTTCATCACATAATTAAATTATGTAGATGAGGTTGTTCTTAAGAACTTTAACAAATAAAACATTTGAAATAATAGTTTTTCCAAGAAGAACAATTTATCCTATACCAATAATTTCTCCCTGAGCATTATCTCTAAAAGTTACTTTTTCTCCTTTCGTCTTGATAATATTTTCGAAATAGATTTTTTTACCAGTCATATGCAGGGAACATCCACTATCCATGTACGAAGTATTTCTGTTGGTACATTCCCTATTTTTCTGTAAATAAGAAAAAGTCAGGCTTTTGGAATCCAGACTTGCTTGGATACGGAAATTTAAGAATGTAAAATTTTGGGTACCCACATCTTCTTAGAAAAGTAAGCCATATAAAATCCTAAATATTGGGTATTGATTAATGAACGATTATTTTCCCAAAGACCACCACATTGACACTTTGTAAAAAATGGGGCACTTTGAGGAACAAATTATTTGTTACTAAAAATCGGTTTAGAACTTGTGTAACCAATACCAGATGTATTATTTCGAGTTCAGATTTGTGAATAAATTTTACCAAAATTTTCCTTACCATTGGTAAATTTTGACAAACACTTCTTCAAATAAAATATTTTGGATTTGAGTTTTACAACTAAGTTCTTATATTCAAAAACATATAGTCTTGAGCTGGAGATACGATCGAAATAATATTTCATAGAAATTACATTTTCAAGATATTTTGAAAGTTAATTCCTCTCAGAATTTACTTCCTCATGATTTTTTTAAATCCTTTCGAAATCAGCATTTTTTCTTATCAAGATCTTTAGAAAGAACTGATATTTCCCTAGTAAGAATAGTATTCATAGAGTTTTCTTTATCAAATTTTTTCATGAGTTTTGATTTCTCAATCTTAAGAAGTGTAGAAAACCTATAAAATTCTTCACAAGTAGGTAAAGTATTTTTTTCATCAGAAAAAGATTCATCATTAGAAGAGTTATACTATTTACTATCATTAACATTTAATGAGATGTGGGTCAAGGATTCAGCATTGGGTACCTTAGCCATAAAGCAATGATTTTCAATAGGTATCATGGAAATAAGACCAAGATTCTTCTGTCCAAAAGATTCATAATATAAAGATTCATCTGAAGATTCTCCACCACTGGCACTCCAGGTGTAATTAGATTTCAGAATATTCTTAGCTTTGGACTTGTAATACTTTTTTCTGTTCCTTTCAGAATTCCATTCCTTTCTCTCTTTTCTTTTGAGCATAGGGCAGTCAGGTCTTATGTGTCCATCTCTCTTGCATTCTTATCATGTGACCTCTGAATCTTTTTTATCTTTCATTTCCTTCTTCTTATACTTGGATTGGAAATATCTCTGTCCAGCTATTTTGTTCATCCTTCGAGCAAGATTAGCTAACTCATTTTCTGAGACTTCACTCTCACTAGATTCTGATTGGATAATAACCTTCTTAGTCTTGGATCTAGTTACTCTCTCAAGAGTCTTATCTTTCATGTGATTTTAAGTAGTAGTAAAAGAAACACTACCATTCCCATTATTCTTTTTTATGCTGTCAGCATATCTCTTCATTCTAGTTTCATGTTGAATAAGAGTTCCAAATAGTTCATCAATAGAAATTTGAGTGACCATTCTATTTTCATCGATAGAAGTTCTATTCGATTCCCACTCATTCGGCATGATATCTATGATCTTGTCAACAAGGGCTCCATCATCTAGATATTTCTCTCACATAGATTGTAAGATATTTATGATAGTTATGAATCTCTGTTGCACCTTACAAATTGGTTCTCCATAAGGAAAATTTAAACCATGATACTCAGCTATAAGAATGGCTCTTCTAGTCTCAATCACTTTAGATGTACCAAAATGTGTAACTTCAGGTTTCTTCCATATATAGTTAGCTGTTTAACCCGATGAAATTTGGCTATATATGTTCCTAGTCATTGAACAAAGTAAAGTATTGCATACCTTATAGTTGAGTTGGTATTCATTCTTCTCTTGATTAGTAAAAAAACCAACCTCCTTATTAGGGATCTTGTATCCACCAATAAGCATAACAAAGTTATCTACCCCAGTATTGATAATAAAAGTCTTCATGCGATCTCTCCAATATTCATAATCAGTACCATCAAATATAGGTGGTCTGGTAGGATTTAAGTTGTCGATAGAACCAACATTTAAACCTTCTATCCGTAAGAAAAACTTTGGCGCCCAAACTTGTTTGATGTAAAAGTTTGTAATCAAAGAAAATATCCTAAACAAGAAAAATTGTATCTCTAATCAAAAAGTGAATCCGAACTATGCTTCTGAAAAATATGAATCAGGAAAGTATGAATCCGAAAAATCTCTTCTAATTCTAATCGTGAGATTAATTCAGATGGGGCTAATTCTCTGTTACTAAGTGTTAGATTGGTATAGGGTATGAGTTCACCTCCTCGGATACCAATTGTTAGGATAGTATGACTCTGAGTATGATATACTGTGTAATACCAAATTTCGGATTGACATATGAATGAGATTCTCAGATATAAGAGGGGATGTGAATTGTGCCTTTTAAAAATATCATAAGGAAACTTTTAAAGATGGTTATGTTTAACAAAGTTAAACAAGATAATTCAAAAGATCTATATGCTTACTAAATACTTTATAGATTCAAGAATAGTGAATCCAAAAATTAAACATAAAAAAAGTTTACACGAGCTAATATTCTACCTTAAAGCATATAGAATCTATCTAAATCAAAGTACAAGGAAGTATAAGAAAGTTATACTTTCCTTAGAAATACAAAATGCAGTGGAAAAAAAAGTAGTAAAACTACGAGTAACAAACAATAACTCTTTTAAACCAAAGAGAAGGGTATCCAACAACCATTGACAAAGGTCCCTTGATTTGTACTGTTAAGCAAGTCTGTCTTACCCACACTAGGGTAAGCCCTCGATACAATGATCGGAGTCTGTCTTACTATCCCCAGAAGCCCTAAACTATCAGGTAGTCGGCACCTCTATCTTCCTCAGCAAGGAATCCCTCAACTTCAAGGTGTTGGAACCTCTATCTTCTGATCCCTGGAATCCCTCGATCGTAATCACCAACAATCGGAGTCGCACGAAGCAAGTATACACAAGGAAAAGTTTTAACAAGGTATTCTAAATTTCTGCACAAAGCATTGAGAGTTAATAAGAGCCTCTATCTCTAGAAATCACTTCAACATCATGTATTAACAGATCTCAAAGATGTTTCAAAGTTCAGTATTGATCTCGTTCAAATGGGAACCTATTTATAGGCGAAGCTACAACGGTCGGCTCCCTCCTCCAATGGTCATATTTCTCCTTGAATTTAGAGGGTACCTGTACACATGTCATTGAACCAATGGTTAGTCAATAATTGAAATCATGACATCGTTTTGTAATGAAAAAAATGTAATCATAAGTAAAACTGATGTTCGGAATGTAAGAAAATAAAAGTTCAGAGTCTAACCAAAATGGAATTCGGAGTCTATAATAAAGAGATATTCAGATTCTGTTTTAATAGGAATTCGGAACCTGAATTCTGTAGAAATTCGGAGTCTGAATTATTATGGAAATTTGGAGTCTAGTTTCACTAGAATTTATAACTTGAACTTACGGAGTTTGGAGTCGAACTTATAGAAGTTTGGAGTTGAACTAGTAGACGTTCGTTGTCTAACTCACAAAAGTTCAGAGTTGAACTTCTAAAAGTTCGGAGTCGATCTTATAAAATTTCGGAGTCAGACTTAATGAGAGTTCATATCCAGAATTAAAAATGGAAATTTATTAGAGTTTTTATTCAGAATTCAGAGTGGAACTTCATTACAGTTCTTATCCAGAATTCAGAGTGAAACTATTTGAGCTTTCGTATCCAAAATACGGAGTGAAACTTTATTAGAGTTTGTATCTAGAATTCAGAGTGGAATATCATTAGATTTCATATCCAGAATTTGGAGTGGAAGTATTTGAGAGTTCGTATCTAGAATTTGGAGTGGAACTTCATTAGAGTTCGTATCCATAATTTGGAGTGTAACTTCAATAGAGTTCATATCGAGAATTTGGATCCTAAAATAGAATTCTTCATATCTAAGTGTTATATGATTCTTAGGTTTTAGGTATGAATCTGATTTTTATACTTATAAAAAATATTAATATGAGTAATAAAAATATGGTAGGGGTAAATTCCTTTGGAAAGGAAATTTTCCTTTTATAGGTAAAATATCGATTTGCTTAAGAATAAGGTGTTTGTGATTTTCAAAACAAGATGGAATGGAAAATTCATGAGGAAAAACTTATTGACTCAACACTTACATCTGATATTTTGATTTATTCTAAAAATGGACTTATGTTTGAATTCATTAAGTGTATGAGGTTTGAATTTTTTTACTTTATCGTGCAATGGTATTTTGAAAATTATCAAGATGATGTCCATCTAAATTTGAATCCAGATTTTAAAGTGAAAATTTGAAAGATTTAAAGTCATTTATATGTGGTTTAATGGATCAATTTTATTAGAGTATTTTATGCTAATTGTTAAGGGAAGTTAGGACTTCTCTTTTTTAAAAAAAATTGAATATCTCGATCATTAATGTGACTTTTGTGGATCGAAATTTATGAATAAGGTGCTTGTATTTATTATATAACTACTGAGTATTTGAATTTTCTATAATATATATAAAATGATATCTCTTTAAAAAATGAAGATTACAAGATTAAAATGTGGATATATTCAAGTTTCAATGAAATATAGAGATACGATGATTCGTTAAAAATATCTTTTACAGATCATATACTACAAAGAATGAACAAATTCTATTTTATATCAAAAAGAGAAACATGGAATATTTTCTTGTTTAATATTGAAGATCTATCGTGAATCTACTACTAATTTTTTGATGAATATATTTCGAGATAAATTTATACCAGATTGATTCATAACTTATCTTACCTAAATAAAATCCTTTCTAAACATTAAAATCCATTTACTATTAGTTTTTTACTACTGCAAATGTGAAGATCAATCAAAAAATATTTATAAAAAAATACTCATTTATTTTGAGTATTGGCTTTTCCTACAAAGTTGTTTAATCAGTTTAGTGTTTAGAACTAGAAGGATTTTTTAGCCTTAAATTGTAACAGTATCAACTTCCTGCACTCATTTGTTGATGGTCTTGTGAAAAGAGGACCGAAAAGTGAAAATCAATATTCTTATTGATAAGAGAATCGATAGAGTGGACTATGGGATTTTTGTTCCTTGAACCAGTATAAATTTTTGCATCATGATATATATTTATTTTCACTGCATAAATAATATGAAAATGATAAAAGGACCAAGATGAATATCATTATGATTTCTCAAATAAATTTTGACATACATAATTCACTCGCCCCCTATTGTGTAAATTTCATTTAACTCGATCCAACACAATGTACATTTTTTCAGAATTATAGTTGAAATTAAATTTTGGAGATTACCCCATATGTTTATGATCTAGTATGATATATAGCCATAGAATCGTATTTTTTGGTGTGAGAAATTAGTTTCAGAAAGCATATATGTTATTTGGACCTATTTTTCCAGGGGATGTATAATAGTTGAGATCAATTTCTTTATAATCATTGACCTAGAAAACAAAAATTATTGGGAAATTGAAGAGGTAGAGGTGGATGTGGATGTAAATTAAGAGATGAAGACTAATAAAGTGGATGAGTCATATATGGATACTGATGTGGAGAATGACGCGACGAAGGATATGAAGCACTGGTTTGAAAACAATAAAATTGTAGTGAAATATAGTAAATGGGGATTATATAAATTTTTTTTTTGAAAATAATTATTTAAATAAAAAAATAAAAAATATCACTTAAGATATGATCTATTGAGAAAGTGTTTCAAGTAGATTATAGAAAAAATGTTTTGAAAACTTGTTTAAGTGATTTTATATATGAATTTATGTTTCAGAATTATTTTCATAAACAAAAAACACATCTTTTTTACACTAATTAACATATTCAGAAATTTCAATTAACACATTCAATGTACAATTAAATAATACTAAAGTGTGAAAAATACCCATCTCAATGAAAAAAATGATCAATAATAATAAAACATATGTAGTTTCTGGAACACGAATTCTCTACACTACATAGAAAAGGTCTTAGTAGTGGAAACAATAGTCCATTGGGAGTCCAAAAACAATAATCTAATCATATAATCCAACACAACTAATTGGAAGAATATGTGTGTAATAGTCAACCGATGACACATGGTAAATGATAGAATTATTGGATGACAACCATCATTAAGATATTTTGGTCCTCAAGATGAGATGGTCTCAATGGAAACATAACATGATATAAAAACAAACCAACTTATTACAAAATCCCAAAATTTTAAAAATCCTTATCAAATGAAATAATTAAGCACAAAAAATTAAAAATAATACCCCTTTGAAAAATAATATAGTATAATGATATAAAAACTATAACAAACAAATAAACATAAAATTTCATCAACTAAATTATGAATTCTATGAAAATAACAATATAGTGGTTTCAATTTGGTGGGTGGTGGAATTATTTAAGTTATTTGATCATCAATTTTTTGCATGATATAATATTAAAAATTCTTGGTAAATACATAGAAGTTACATTTGTTATAAATTTTCACATTCATTAAATAAAATAATCCATGATCAAAAAATCATTACCAAAAAGACAATTCCTCATTCTAAAAAAAACACATGACAATACGGTTACTCTCATTTTGATTAAAAAATAATTATGATGATATGTTAGTGTTTATCATATAAAAGAGTATTAAAAATAATATACTTATAAATAAATATATATATATATATATATACATATCTCAATCCAGGAATACTTACTTGATGAACTAGATTTCAAATCCATTTGGATTCTATAAAGGGATATATTTATGTTTAATATTGTAAAAAGGGGAAATTATTTATAATGAAATTTCATGTCATATAAAAATACATAATTCGTAACAATGATATTTTTTCCATCAAATATGATAAATGGTTTATCGTGGAGTTTGTAATATCTATGATGTTTAAAGGGTAAGTTAGATTTTATTATGTTCTATGAAAGCACTTTTGTAAGTATTAATTTTAGTTTAATAAATGAATTATAAAAGGTTTAAAATAATAGTTAATTTTTTCTAGGCATAAATCACATGGTAAACAAGGGTAATTCACTCATAAACTATAATCATCTACTCAAAAAAGATGATTCACTCATGATGATTCAAGTTTATTTTAATTCTTAAATGCATTCAACATTCTAGGTTGTCAATCATTAATATTGTTAGATGACCAAGAGTGTTGAAAGTTTTATATGATAAAAAGACACAATGGAATCAAAAATAGCTCAATTTAATACAAGGTTTGCAAGGTATGAGCCACATTATGTTGTTTCAATTTAGAAGTCATATTTTATTAATTTATTGTTGTACATATATATTTAACTTATTTCTTTATATTATTACTAACATAATAATTGTCTTATTATATATGTGAATAAATTTTCTCTAGTAGGGGTGGTCTTTTGGATGATTCCCGAGCTCGTTATATATTAGACATCAAGGTTGCAACTGAGAGAAAAACAATTAGTAAATGGGTCAATAATGTATACAAACATCGTGATAAGGTGAATTCCTGGTACTTATTTAGTTAAATTTGTTACCATTTTATATAGAATTTTTATGTTAACTTCTTTATCATTTTTATATAATTTTTTTAATAGATCATTGGGGAGGTCATATTTCTTCATCAATCATCTACAAAAAGCTATAAAAGAGAGAACATGGTGCTTTTGGAAGAATCGTTTCATGAATAATGGGATTTATTAGTCCATAAAAATAGAAATTTTATTTCTTTTATGGCTTGGTGAAATTAATTTAATGTAAAACAGACATCATATAATCTATCATCCACACCTTAATCCGGTGCATGGTGTGACCGGTATGACTCGAACGGTATGTTTTTAGTTCTTAATTATCATTTTAGGTCAAAATACACATAACAAGCTCAAACTAAGAAAACAGATTAAGATCACATTAATAATATACAAAAACATTCCATATTACATTTTGTATATAGATGAATCATCTTTACCTCAATATGACACACAATGTGCCCGTTATTACTCCAACTGTCTCTTTTTATTTAAAATTTTCATTAATTTTAGCAAAAAAGGAAACTAACATACTAAAAATTGATCAAACACCTTTGGATATTTTCTATAGTTTTTTAAGCTATAAATATGTTATTTGATATGTGTATGAATCATTATCACCTCAATATGACTCATGGTGTGACTATTAGTACTCCAAGCATGTCTTTTTATTTAAAATTGACATTAATTTTACTAAAAAAGAAAACTGACTTACTTATTACTAAACATTGCATTTAGATTGTTTATATTCTTTAATATAATGATCCATAAGTTATTTTTGCTGTTTAGGAATCAATAAAACATCAATATGATACATGATGGGCCTGGAATGGGTCAACATGTCTGTTATCAATTTAAAACTGGAATTTTAGCACAAAAAAGTGTCACCCATGTTAAACAAATAAAACACACTCAGATTCTCTTTATAATTAAGGAAAATTATTCATAATTCCTATTCTACATATATGAATTAATATCACATAAAAATCACACAAAATGTGACTGGTGTGACTCAAATTTCATGTTTCTAGATTAAAATTAGATTTTAGTAAAAAATATAATTGGAGAACTAAAAACAAAAAATTAATCAATATTGTGTGAATACATTAGAAAAAAAAATTAGTCATTTGGGACTCTTTTGAATAATCCTCACCACAATCCATCATATGTGTGACTAGTATGACTCCATGTGGGGATATTTATTTAAATTTTACAATAATTTTAGTAAAAAAGAAAACTGACATAAACAATACTGATGAAATAAATTTTAATTTTTTATGATAATTTAGTAAAATTATCCATAATTAATTTGGGTTGCATTATAATTATCCTCACATCAGTCGGACGCACGGTGTGACCACTATGACTCCAAATGTTTATTTTTATTTAAAATTGACATTATTTTTACTAAAAAAATCAACTCACATACTCAAAACTAAGATAAAACATTATGATTGATTTTATAATTTAGGAAAATGATACCTAATCCATGTTTAACATGTTTTAAATTAATGATCATAAATTCAATACATGATGTGCCCGATATGGATCAATGTGTCTGTAATTAGTTTAAAATTGACATTTTAGTAAAACAAAGTGTCAATCTATGAAAACAAAAATAATATGCTTTTATTTTCTTAATAATCATGGAAAATTATTCATAATTAAATTTTTGGTGTAGGAATCAGTATCATGTCAATCCAACTCATTATGTTATCGGTATGACTCAAAGTGCGTGTTTCAAGATTAAAATGACAATTAATAAAATAAAAATAGTGGAACACTCAAAACTAATAAAAACACATTTGTATTGTTTTGTTAATTGAGAAAAATGATCAATAATTCATTTTCAACATGCATTAAACATCTATATCTCATTACAAGTTTCATTGGGACCAGTATGACTCCAATTGTGTCTTTTTAAATAAAATCAACATTAATTTTACCAAAACAGAAAATTGACAAACTAAAAAACAAGAAAATGAATTTAGATTATTTGGAAACATTAGTAAAATGATAAAAAATAAATTAGCAATGTTTGAAAACCATTTTAACCTCAATCTGTATACAATGTTCTCATTATGACTGAAATTGTTTGTTATAAATTAAAAATTGACATTTTAGTTCAAAAAGTATCACTCATTGAAAAGGAAAAAACACTCCTATGTTGTGATAACAATTTATGAAAATGATTCATCATTCATTTGAGATGTTTAGTAATAGTCTCAAGTCAAACCCAAGAATGATGTGACCAGTATGAATAAAATTGTGTCTTTCTAATTTAAATTGTCATTTTAGTAAAAGACAAAGGTGACATACACAAAAGTAAGTAAATTTATTCATATTGTTTTTATAATTTTGGAAAATTGTCCATAAGTTATTTGGGATTTGTAGGAATTAGTCTCTCATTAATAAAACAAATGGGGTGACCGGTATGTCTCAAAGTATTTCCTTTCCATATATACATTTCGTTTTAGTTTAAAATATGCATCTCATCTCTAAAACCAAGAAATTGAGCCTATATTATTTTCACAAAATTATATCTACTATTACATAATAAATTACCTTATAATTTTTATCTTTTACTTATTTAGTTAATTTTTACAAATATAATGCAAGAAGATGAACAATAAATGGTATGACGTGAAAGAATCAACTATAGCACGGTCTGATACATAGTGTTCCCGGTATGCCTCAATGTTTAGTTTTAAAATTACACTTTATATTTAATTTTTTTATTTATTTTATAAATAATATATGAATTGTTTTATTATGTATGTGTTTTTTTCACGATTAGGGGGTTTTATTTCTATTGGTGTGTTCTTTGGTTCTATAATAGCATTTTTTATTATATAGTTGTTATTAATTTTATTTCATTTAAATTTTAAAATTTTAAATGATTTTTATCATTTGTGGGGTTTTTTATAGTGTTCTAGTGTTCTATTATTGTAAAATACAATATGCCCTATTTTTTCATTGTAGTGTGCTATTACAGCATTGTGAAGTATGCCCCTTTACTAGACTTTTTATTAGAGTTAGGAAATGATGCCTTTGTCAGCCCTTGTAGAAGAACTAATAAACGGTCCCTTTATCAATGATAAATAAAATAACTTGTAAATGGTTTCTTTTATGAGAACGTTTATAGTGATAATAAAATAATAGGGATTTTATTTGTGCTCTAGTAGTAATTTTTTAGTGCTGATAAATCCATATTCAAGCAATATTAAAACCCTTTTGTAGTAGTGTTGTATGAGAGGTAATATATATTTTATAATATTCATGTTAGTGGATGAGATTCATTTATTAAACCCTTTTCTTGTAAGAAACTAGAACCCTAGAAAAATGAAGTGTATATATATATGATATCCCAATGAAACAAGTGGATTTTATTTATACATCCACTTATATAGAGAGGTAATAGTTGCAAGACTTACAACACCTCATGGGATGGAGAACAGAATGAAAAGATATAGTGAGGAAAATATTGAGTTTGAAGAATTTTATGATCATGATACCTTATAGGTAGAATAGTGATAGATTCAATAAGACACTAGGGATAAAAAAGGTTCACATGAATTAGTAATATATAGAAGAACAGGTGAGGACATATAACCTAATAGATATGGTTTTATGTTCATCGGTGATGTAGACTAATTATTAGTTAATAATAATGAACTAGTTTCCTACAAGGAAGAATTACAGGGCACAAAAGATACAACATGTAAATAATCCAAGAATATTAATGTTGGTTTTACATAAAAAAATCAATTTTAGTTTTGGAAGATCTTATCATTGATGTAAATCTTGTTAGATGAAATTGGGATATTTGAATATAAAAATAGAAAGAGATAGTAATTCTAGAGATTATAAAGTTTTATTTTTTATTAAAGGGTTTAATCAACATGATGGAAATACTATAGTGAAACCTTTTCATGCGTTTCTATGCCAAAATCCATTAGAATTACACTTTCCATATTAGCTTTCCGTGATAATGAGATTTGTATATGGATGTCAATATCACATTCTTTAATGTAAACCATGAAGAATATGTCTATATGACTAAACATGATTTTTTTGTCTAAATTTAATGAAAATAATCAATGTGAGTAATAGATATCTATTTTTAGATTAATATAATCATCCAGGTTATGGAATATTATCTTTTTTGAAGTGATAATGGAATTTAGTTTCATAAATAGTGAATTTGAACCATTTTCCTATTGCATGTTTCGTGTGAGTGGTATCATTTTATAGTAGTATATGTGATGTTATAATAATTATTAGAAATTAGATAGCGTAATTATAATCAATTAAGAAAAGGTTGAACTCATACATATCTATAAAATGATTAATTGAGTGCCATATATTCTTCAGATCAATATCAATATTTCTAGATCTATGGGGATTCTCATCTGATGTTAGGGTACAAACATTGAATAAATACAACAAATATCTAGTATGAAACAATATAATAAGTGATTGGTTCTTATGCCATATTGTTTTCACATCTCCTTGAAAATTTTACCTTATACATAATAAGATAGACATGCGATGGAATGAGTCACATAATTATCATTGATAGGATCACTCATGTATTTGGGTACCATGCATTATATTTCCTACTCATTGAGAATGGTTGGAATATATCAGGAATATCCAAGAGACCACTATTGTTTTATTGTCTAAACTTTCCCAAAATATATGAGGCCAATTAATGATATATTCCTGGTGTATAGAATAGATGAGAAATTAAAAATTAGGGGATATACATATTCTAGTTTTTAGACTGATTAGGATGATATGAAATTGAAATTGGAATATATATTGTATGAAAAAGAGGATATATAAGGTGGATGATCTCAAGGAAGCACATTATGGCCAATTCTATATTAGATTCTAATAATAATACAACATCTAATATTAAAAAAATTATACCGATATGCATCTTCAACCATGATCTTGATGTGATTATTTTTGGTAAAGAAGCTATCACATTTTATTGTCACAATTTTAAAGTAGCCTCCCTTTCCAAGGAGATAAGTTCACATCAATGAATTAATCATATAAAATGGATAAATACCCCATTAAGGTATTTTTTCGAAAGGGGAGTGGTCATATTATGTAGATTTAACATGGAGGAGGACGTGGAATACCACTAGAAAATATACTATTCCATGCGTAAGTATGAACATTATTTCGTAGCTAGAAAACTGATGGGCATTAGTAGTTGCATATAGTACAAGTGGGGGACTATTATAGATTGTTCACCAAAAAAACTTGTTTTTACAAATTTATTCATGGTCTTTAATATTAAAAAATATATTATCACATCTTAAATGTTCCTATGTATAATATTGTTTGTGATACTTTAGTTAGAGTACATGTCACATCAAAAAAGGACATTGAAGATCCCCGCCATGATAAGATCCCATAATTTCATTGAAAATATTCAAAAATAAATGTTTTATTGTTGAATGATACCATATGATAGGATATATACGATACCGACTATCAAGGGTAGGAGGTTCATAAGACATTGAGACTTATTCTCATGACGTCTACCAATGAGAATCTCTAAGAGAAGATGTTATAATGATAAACACTCTCATAGGAATTCCACCAGGAATATGTGTCATTTAATATTCCTATTTAGAAGTGTGTATATAGGTCCTTAGAATTGTGATTATTATTAATTCATATCATGATTTATATAATCATATGTATAAATGGAAATTGAGATTCTAAGTTTTCATTAAAAAGAAATATATGTTCGATTCATCATGACTAATTTGGAATTATGTAATAAGTCATCATAGTATTTTGTTTCTTCTGAGTTAATATAAGTTGATATCTAATCCATTTGATGAGAATGAAACTGAATGATTATATATATGTCCATGTTGTTTTTGTTAGTGAGTTAATTTCAACAATTTCAAAGAACGATACATAGAGCATATATCTCGATGACACAAGTAATGTTTCATTATCGATGAGATATTGATCTAAAGGGATTACATTACATAGATAGGATTTACAAGATGTTTTTTTTCATTATTACAACATTTACACCATTCACTATGGTTTAATTGATGTTTTTACAATTCAAAATATCTTACATGAAGATATTTCATCCAAATGGCACATTGAAAGGGGATTAGTGGGTCTAACACCATGTGTATAGAGAACATAACATAAATCTTATATGGGTATAACAATTGAAAATAATATTATTATCATGTTTTTATATTAATAATTATTCTAGTTTAGTCGATCGAATAATTTTTTATTTAATAAATAATATAGTAATATTTATTTAATAAATAAAAACTCATTATTCAATGTTTAGTAAATACCATGTATGATTTATGGGTTGAGTTAATGTTTTGAGTGATGATGATATATTAAATTTAATTTAAATAAATATTTATGTATTTAGGGAATAATTATTATTTTTTAATTATTTATTCTCTTATTAAGGAAATAATAATATTATTATTTTTTGTAGGGTTCTCTAAGGATTAAGATAATGGTTATGGGATTTCGTGCAATTCCAAATTATTAATTTAGCTATTTAAACCTGGTAACACCATTTCCTGGGTTATATGATTATTCTGTACAATGACCACTCAATATAATTATCTCAACCTAGGATATGGACATCTCTATAGTGATCGTAATATCCTTGACCCAAGATCCTTGTCCTATCTCTCATGTCACTTAGAGATTTATAATAATTCTTCAACGCTAAAAGTAGTTATTATTTCAATCAATGATAATGGATGCATGTGGTGAGAATTATATACACTAGAACTCACTGATTCTATGGTGACGTTCTAGGGTTTTAGGTGATGGGTTCTGATTGACCATCATATGATCTGTAGTAGTGAATGAAAACCCCAAACCAGCCTAATATATCTTTATGAATCCAAATATATAAAAATATATTATTTAAAACTGAGAATCTAAAAATTCATCAAACCAATGTATTGCATCATCATACATACTCTTATTTTAAGGACAATACTTTGTGATGATCTGTTAATTAACAAAAAAAATGCTTCTGGCCTCACATGGATTACATTATCCATTGGATAAATTAACATTACTTAAAGGCACCAAAAATCTGGAAGGGGTACTAGGTCTTTCCAAGGAGGGATAAGTGATTATATATAAAGATGACAGTTTTATCATCATTACCTGAAATTGATCATAAAAAAAACATCATATGAATGAAATCATCTCACATAGACACAATAGTGTGAACATTTTCTATTTATATAGGAAATGGAAAATTCTATAATGTGTCACATATATTATAACTAATTGGATGTATCATTTGATTAATTATTCAACAAAAAAAATCATAAATGAACTATATTTTTTTCTAAAATAACGAAACCCTTAAGTGGTAGTTAAAATTTTGCATTGTATTATATACTTTGAATATGTATCTCCTATATTATATATATATATATATTAGCATTATTATTCGTGCATCCCATTTATGTTTTTTAAGTTCACTTTCAATAATATACCACTTTTAGTTAAAATCAATAAGGACTAATTTGAATAAATAAAAACACATTATGAATTCGTCCAAATTATATTGGATATGGTTTCCTAAAAAATAAATTATTAAAAACATTATACATATATAAGTTCCTAACTATGTAATCCTATGGGCCTTAGCCTTTTTGGAAAAAATATGAAATATATATTTATTATATGTAAGAAACGTCTAGCCACTATCAAAGCATCAATTATACTCAAGATTCAAAGTGTTTTTTGTGATCTCCATAAAATCTAATCATATATCTATATGAACCTATAAACTACAAGATGATACTTATACCTCATATCTATACCAATATAATACCTTTTCCATGAAATTGAGTTACCAGTACACATATAACACATCAATCTAGTGTGTAAAACTAATATTTTCTTGATTTTATATAAAAGACATGTCAAATTGATGAACACATCACATGTCATTTTCCTATAGATGATAATATCTCATATATCACATTTATGTTGTTAAACGGATAATATGTGACTCATCCAAGAACGAACATGAATTTTCCTAGTATAATTCAATCATGGGATAGATGTATTTACTTTTGATACAAGTGTGCAAATCATATCGTGTTTATGCTCCAACTGATGATATACTCAACAACATACCAAAAATACCATATACTAGATATCTCACTATTGGAATTTGTAAGAAGTATGTCAATGTATTAATGATCTCATGAATTATATATAACCTACACCTATTAGTAAGGATGGATAATAAGTATACACCCTTATTTATATTGACGATTTTATGAAATTTCATATGATAAACTTTTCTGGGTCAGTGTTCGCAATAATTTTTTATTTTTACCATATTAATATAATTATATCATCTCATATACAAATCTTTTCAGTGATTAGATGATTATAATCTTGTTAATCATAAGATACCATCAGAACCCGTAATACTCCATGATGATCATTGATTAGGGCACTACTGCAAATTTGGCCTTTATTAGTACTAGAATATGGCAGTAACAGTGCAATAAAAAGGTTTCTAAATAGGGAAAAGATAAAGTGGGGGTCCCTTTTATTAGTTCTCATAAAATCATTGATAAATATCCCTTTTATCAGTGCTGATAAGAACTTCCTTTATCAGCTATTTTTTAGCACTGAAAAAAGACTCCTTTTATCAATGCTTTTTTTAAGTGCCAATAAAAGTAAAAATAAAAAATAAAAAAATATATAACACATGGGGAATTTAATAGTGCTTTGACCCCCCCCCCCCCTTTTATCAGTACACCCCCCCTTTATCAGTGTTAGGTGCAACCCCCTCCCTCTCACCGCACGGTGCACTTTACCATGAAACACCCTCCCACTTGATTGTGTGCCCCTTCTTCCACCAGAACTCGATCCTGAGACCTCCCCCCTTGCGCGACTGCACCATTACAACTAATCCATTTAGTTTTCCCCATTTAATGATATAAAAATATATATATATAGTTATATTTTTTTGTATATTAATATAGATTCATATTAATATAAATTTACTTATTTATATTAATAAATATTTATTTATTCATATATTAACATGTATATATATATATTAGTATATTAATATATATTAATAACTGTTTATATATAAATAAATAAATTAATATATTTAGTTGTAATTTTATATCTGTATATTTATTTGTATATTAACATATTTTTATAATATTAGTTCTAAATAAATTTTTTAAATAAATTTTTTATATGTGTTTATCAATAAATAAATACATACGTATATACAACACACACACACATAGTTATATATATTTAAGAATAAATATATATATGTATGTGTATCAGACAATTCCTATAATGTTAAAATGACCATAACATCTAATCCAAAAGTTTGTTTCAACTCCACAACCAGTTAAGACAAAGAAAATGAAACAATCGTCAATATGAGATGTGATACAAGCCTAGAGGACATCCAGATGAGAAGTTATAGTTGTTTTAATGTTAAAAAATAAGGGTATCTTGGCTAAGAACTCAGTTTTTGGAGGACTTTTGGGAATTTTTTGTCCTTGAAAATTGTGACGCAAGGTTCCCTTGGGTCACTAATGCGTAAAGATCAATGCATGATTTAATTGGATATGCAGTAGAGCTAAAACAGACACTTGGATAAAAATAAATGGCCGTTTGAAGTTTGAGATACATTTTCAACTTATTTTAGGTATTTTATTATATTTTTTTGATTTATTTGTGTCTTCAAATTGTTATTAAATTATTATTAGTTGATGATAATAAGAAAATAATAAATTAATAATATTTTTTAAAATATTTTAAAATCATTTTAACTAAATTTTTTATATATTAAATGTAATAGTCTATTTATACTTATCTAAATCATATTTAATAAATAAATACTATATTTATATCAATAAATATATACATACATATCAACATATTATTTTTCATGAAATTTTTTTTTTTAAATATACACTTTATCAACAATAGGAAAAGGTGCTAATAAATCTCCCCTTTATTAGCGCTACTAAAAAAAGAGAAGATAAAGGGGTCCTCTCTAACATCGCTAAAAAGCACTTATAAAGGAGGTTCCATTACCAGAGCTAAAAGAAAGTGCTGATAAAGGGTCACCTTAAACATCCCTTTTTTAGTACTGTTAAAAGTGCCCTTTATCAGCACCTTTTAGCATTGATAAAGGGAACCTCCATTATAAACGCCTTTTTTAACGTAGATAAAGGGTGGCATTGTTGACTCCCAGTTTTTTGGTAGTGGGGATAATTCAATGTCACACTGTGAGGGGATATTATCATTCTACTTTTATATTAAATAAATTGTAGGATGAAAAATGAAGGATAATTGATGATTTCATTTTTCATAATAACATGATATATTTTTAAACCATTATAAACAATCTATCATATTTCTTATATCCAATGATTCAATATTAATCCTATGTTATTATTACAGTAATGGTTTCTTCAATGGATCTGCATCATGATCCGAAGTATCCACCAAATAGATATTTACATAAACCCTCTCAATGATATAATATATGAGATATTATTTGTGACTTATTTTTTTTCCCATTTATTGAGATGGGGGTTCTTATATTGATAACCAATTCTATTATTGTCACAATATAACTCAATTGTTCCCTCGATGCTAAGAATCATTCTATGTTCAGTATTGAAATTTTAAATGTGAATGGATTCATTCATACTACCAGACGCAAGGATGTATTATACCTCTACTTTTTATTCTTGTAAGTTTCATTCTTTGAACACTTATAATTTATAGATTGTCCATTGAGGAAAAATTAATATCTAGTTTTATATTTTAGATAATCATTATTAGATTAGAATGTTGCATCTATGTAACTGTTAACACAAATTTAATCTTCCCATGTAAAGAAAAAGAACATATTCTTAATCCATATAATGTACTTAAGAATGTTCTTTATAGAAATCCAGTGACTCGAATCATAATTTTTTTTATCTTAGTGATGATTTTAAGAACAGGGTTTGAATTTACAATTTTATAATTAAAATAAATGAAAATGGAAAATTCAAAAATAAGAGATATTAATATAATAAATAAATAATTTTAATATGTATTTAAATATTGAATTCAATATTAATTAATATTGAATACATATTGAAAAAAATATGTATTGAATTTATAACATTTATTTTTATTGAGAACGATGTATAGAAGAGAATAAATAATTGATGTAAAAATAAAAGAGTTAGTTAAAATGTACTGATATTTGAGTTTTAAAATATCTCGATGTGATCCAATGTATATCATCCCCTTGGGTGGAGAGTTTTTTTTATGCATCCCTTGATCACAGAGGTTACCAAGTTACCTATCCCTTACAATCATGGTTATGAGAAAATTAATTATATTTTTTGGTAGTCTAGGAACCCGTCTATCGCTTTTGGGACAGTGTGCACCCATTATAGAGGAAAGTGAAAAAAATAATGTTTTTTAGAATGAATACCCATTATAAATACAATACCTAATATATTATAGGGATTTATATAATGGGTTGAGAGATATATAGATGATAAAATAATATAAAAAATGAGATTTATAAACAATTATTGTTGGATCCTGAAGTAAAATTCATATTAGAGATAATCTTATAAAGAATATTCATTGATGATCCAAATTTTGATCAAGTATTGGATTATCAATTAAATAATTGTATGTAATAATTTAATCCATTAATAAACTAGGGATACCTATTTATAGCTTCCAGTGGTCTTTGGATTCATCTAGAAATATCTGAGTGTCACTGATAGCGATGAAGACTAAAATCAATTACTTTTAAAAAAAATAATTTCTACATATAAATCCCCTTCTTGAGGACAATGGATAACTTGTAGCTTCCATCAGATACCCTGTGGTACATATGTTTATTACTACTTTTGGAAATTCTAGACCATCAAGATGCTACTAGACAATGTTTGGAAAATGACCTTCATATAGAATAACATGGTTCTAAAAAAATCTATAACTGGTTAGTGATCCTCTAAATGATGAACTATGGACTTCCAAGAGAAATGAAATATTTTACATATGGAACCAGATGGACAGAACCATGCACAATACTTTTGGTGTAGCTTTTATGTCTCTATTCATTTTAATGGATATTCAATCCTCTCCCAAATCATTTAAATGATCTTCCAACATCTTTAAAATATCTCAATACATGATAAGTAAAACTTTTATTCCTTTAATACTATAATTGATATTCCATTGAACAGTCTCAAAAATATTCATTAATTCCATCAATTTCATGAATACAATTGTAAAATTTGACACAAAAATTCACACAAATAAAATTTTTAATGAATTTTTTTAATCATAAAAATACTATGACAGATATAAAGTTATAACTATCACACCCTTTTAATGAACAAAATAACTTACCACAAAAAATAAACATGAATTGTAAATCAATCGTTAACTATATATAAATGTATTCAAGTTATCAGTGTATAATATATATATATATATATAATTAACCAAGATATCAAACATTATATTCAATATTCTAATAAAGTTATTAAAACAAACATTCTATATTTCAAACAAGATTAAAATATTTAACTTGGACTTTGAGAAAAAAATAACCATCAAAACATATAATAATAAATTTTAAACAAATTTCCCCCTATGTAGTTCATCCAAATACAACCCCCAATTATGATTATCAAAAAAATAAATATGAGAGGATATAAAAAAATAAATTAAAATATTTCAGTAAAATTAAAGAGATATGAAATAGATTTTTGAAAACTAATGATAGATATTTAAAAATAATTTATTTATAAATATATTTTTTAAAAAATAATAAGAAAATTAAATTGATAAAAAAAATAATATAATATCTTATCTTTCAAACAATCCTTTAAAATGTGAATTTCATAGAGAAATGAGAATTTTCAAAATATGTTCTATGATGGAAAATAAAATATATTTGTAAAATTAAAATAAAAAATAAGATAAAAGAAAAAGAAAAGGGAAGAAAAGAAAAAACAATAAAATGAAAATTTGAGATAAAAATATATAAATAATGCGAATATGATAAAGGAATGATAAAAAGATATAAATAAGAAAATGATATCAAAAAAATACAGTACATAACATTGTGAATATAATCATACCCTAAAAGTGTAGTTTCTCATCTATTTAAATATTAAATTATATGAATATCCAAAAAAATCCTTTGGGTATACAAAATGACTCAAAATAATCCAACATTTTATATTTTACCAGTGAAAACTCACAAAAAAATTTATAGACAAGTATATGTATAATTTTTACTAGTAATTAATCGTACATTAAGTTAAAAAAATAGTTTATATAAGTATGTAAGGAATATAACTATTTTATAATATAATTCATGAAAAAAACATAAAAATATAATTAATAAATTACCATGAAGAGTAATAAATGGTGGAAAATATTTTAACTTTTTTTAGAAGAAAATGTTTTGGGAAATATTTATTTGATGTTTGAAAATAAGAGGAATCATTTTTTATTTTAAAAAGTAATTTGAACAAAAATATAACCGTTATAGAAAATTTATTGAATTTAAGAGATAATATTGCTCCTAAAATGATTGAACACGTGGGATATATAGACCATATACTGGAGTTATATAATAAAAAAACCAAAAAAAATAAGGAATCTTATGGTTTATAAATGGAGAAAAATATTTTAACAATTTTTTAAATCAAAATAGATTTTAAAAATATTACACAGCTTATCCATTGTAAAATGGAATGATTCACATGTGTACCACTCTAAACTCTTCTTTAATGAAATTGAAACAATCATGGTCTAGAGTTTTAGTGAAAAAATAAACAATTTAAAAGTATATCATAATTAATTTTAATATTATGCCAATGTTTTAGAAGTGATCTATTATTAAATGGTTTATATGGTTAATGTGTTTAGTGAGATAATGTTGTATATGTTTTTAAGAAATATTTACGGCCCTAGTATTATCACATATAATAGAGATATGATCATATAAAATCCCAAAGTCTAATATACTATGTTTTATCCATATTATTTGGGTATAACAACTCCCAATTGCCATTTATTTTTCTTCTTTATATAGAAAGAGAAACAAACTTTTCATTTTTACTAATATATGTGTAGAGGGGTTTTCCAATTAAGTGTAATGTCCTAGTTTTACATTTCTATCTAGATGTAATATACAAAAATAGGTAGAGGAATAAAGTATTTAATACAAGAAACATTACTTTTAATGAAAACAAACCATGAATTTTAATTTCTTTTTAAATAATATAACTTCTTATTAACTGATTTAAGAATTGATTCCTATATATTTATTGAAAATTTCAATAAGTAAAATCTTTAAAAACAATTCATACCATATATAAATAAGATAATAAGGATTATCAATCATACATCTATAAATCCTATTATCGACTAGGTTACTGGCTTTATCTAACATTTCTATACAAGTTGTAACAATGGGTGTACTAGTTTTCTTTAGCATGATCTGTGTGATAACATTATAAAATAACTTTTGTGTATTTTCCTTGCCTAAGACAAATACATTCATTCCTTTAAGAAATTTTAATATTGAGAAATAATTTGAATTCACTATGCTCATTTCAAATTCCTTTTCATTAAATATAAAAATTAAAAATTATTAGATTCATTGTATGTGATGAAAACAACCTCATTAACATTAATTTTTAGAAATAAAACATCATATGAGAAATGTTTTAGAAAAAAAAGTAAATCCTAGTTATAATTTTTTTTTACAATTTTATAAAATGAAAATAATTAAACATTCATAACTCACTTTAGAGGGATTAATTAAACAATAAGAATATTGATAATTTGAAAATATGTTTTTGAAAATTAGGATATTCAGAACCATATTATTTTTCAAATAATGTTTCTTTTATAAAACCATTTAGAAGGGTTCATTTAACATAAATTTATTATATTTTGAAATTAACATGACATGAAAATTCCAACAGGGTTGTAATGGATGATAAATAATCATAACATTGAAAGGTTTGACCAATTTGTATTTCGTATTCTTGGTTATAACAATTAGTTACTAAAAGGTACATGTTTCTACTTATTATACCAAGTTCATATATAATATTCTAAAGAACAAATTAGTGCCTATGAGAGGATGATTATTATGTATTTCCATAAGATTTCATTTTATATTTCTAGAGAATTTATAATTTCCAATTGAATTTAAAATACTAGATTACATCTATAATATATTTAGTAATATTCATGGGTTATATGCATGAAATTATGGGAAGATGTTAAAATTCATTTAGGAACTAAAATCTAGTGAAAGTTCCCACATGAAAATATATAAAGAATATTTCATGGGGATGGTCATTATATTTTTTAGAATAATTAGGTTAATAAATTGATGGAGATTTTTTTTCATTTTAAAATTAATTATTATATATATTATTATTTGAATTCAAAACACCAATTTCAAAAACATTTAGAGAATAATATTTTGTAAATTTTTTATTAAAAACATTAATTGATTATTCCAATATTTGTATTCCTTTTTGAAGACCCAATATGTCTTTCAAGAGTTTGGGTATCTAATAAAGATAAATTTTGTGGTATTTTGAATAAATTTTCAAATATTATATTTTATATTTGGATAAAAACATTTACAACCAAAAAAATTAAAAATGATGACTTTAGGTTTTTTATTTTTTTCAAATTCATGAAGTGGATTTTAAAGAAAATATCTTAAAAGAATGATATTAATGATAAAACATCATGATATAAGGCATCAACCCAAAAATTATAATTTAAGTTAAATTCAAGTAAAATAATTTTAGCAATTTCAAAGATAGTTAAATTTCATCATTCTAAAACACCATTTTTAGGGGTTTATGGAGCATAAAATAGGTTTTTATAGCTGTGAGAAAAGAATGAATATTGTAATTACATATTTTGGAATTCTCATCTATGATCACATTGAATATTTATTACTTTATAACAATTTTTATTTTCATATTTATTGTCAAATAACTAAAAGATTCATATTTAAGATATAAAAATAAGGTCCAATTGATTAATTTAAGGTCATCAACAACCACAATATTGTATTTTTGTCCTATAATAATTTAAATTTTATAAGTTACAAAAAAATCAAGGTGGATAAATTAAATACATTTATAATAAAACAATACATTTAATATTTAAAAGAAGGTTTTTTTCTTATCATATTATCATTCTTACAAAACCATAGAATATTTTAAATGTTGTTTGAGTAAATCTCATACTACTTGATAATGGTTGAGTTTCACAAGTGTGTGTGTTCTATAATGACCATGGTATATATGAAAAAAACATGAATCACTAACATGGAAACTCGAGAAATTTATTTCCTAACTACAAAGATATTTTAATTTGATTACGTAATCATTTTGAAAATTAGAATTGGTAATAAAATATTTTAGTTATTATTCAAAATATTCTACTAAAAAAATGAGAAAATAAATTTAATACCATTATCACAGAATTGAATAATTATAAGAAAATTTTCAGTCAATACATTGATTTAAAAAAATTTAATAATAGATGAGTTATAAAAACCTATGTTTCCTTCATCGATTATATTACTATTAGATTTATCACCAAAGGTGATGTTATCTCTTTCTAGTTAACCTATATTATTAAATTTAAAGAGGTACCCGCACATGTTTATTTACCAAACACAATCAAGGTGTCGTGGTTCTTTATTTTCATTTCCCTTAAGGCAATTTTCCTATAAAATTAAAATATTATTTTCAGTGATCCAAAAACAACTTGGTTCCACTGAGGTTTTCTAATTTCTATTTAGGTATACAAACATTTTTAGTATGATTTTTTTTCCTATATGATGGATGAAATATTAATTGTTTTTTTCCTATCATATCATTAAATATTGTAGTAATATTAATAATTTAAATTTCCAATTCAATTATAATAATTTTAAATAATTTCTTGTGTGAAAACATTAATAAATTTGGTCTGTGGTGTATTTTTTTAATTTATTTCAGGATTTCATAAAACAAGACTAATTAATTATTTTCAATTTCATTGAGATTGAAAACATTGTTTATATAATTTTTATAATATTTGATTTTTTTAGAGGGATATATTATGCTATTTGATTTTATATTCAAGGTTATTAATATCTAGTTGATTCATAATATTGAAGGATAATAACTATTTTTTCTTATTTATTTATTATTTTTATTTTTGAAGTTATTTTTTTCATTATTTACTTATATTTATTTAATATAAATTTGTTTTTATAATGAAATTACTTTATTAATACAATTTTTTAGTTAATCATGGGTGTATTTTGGGATTTCATAATTAAGGATACTAGAGGATAAAGAGGAAGAACAAGAGTAAGTGGGGGAATAAGTAAGTGAAGTGGGATAGTAAGTGGAGGAAATTTTAAGTGGTGAACTAACCTCAACACATTCTTTTACATGTTTTAGAAGTTTCATAGAAATTTAATTTCATAAAGTGGATATTGATGTTGAGTTCATAGATCCATTTCTTACACTTTGGGTTGTTACTTTGAGATATTTATTAAATTGCTTAATTTATATAATCTTATTTTATAGAATATACATTCCATATTGATGTGAACCTTTTTCTTGAATAAAAAATGTTTCACATTTGGTTCAACCTTTTAATTTACATTATATGTTTGATTGAAAAACCTAATTTTATTAAAGCATTTGTTTATGTTCTTAGTGAGTCGATTAAATTGTTGAACATTAGCTCTAAATGATCTATCATTAGTATCTTTTAAGTAGAATGTTTTCATTAAATCTTTGGATTCATTATATTATTACATAGCTCATCTCTTCATAGTAATTTTTTAAGTCATTAGAGTCTAATAAGATATTTGACCTCAACATTCTCCATTTCCTTCGATTCATGTTTATTTGTGACCTTGGGTACCCAATTTACTGGAAAGACATAGAAAATTATTTTTGATAAGGTTTCACTATAAATATAATCACCATGTGACTTTAGACCATTGAATATGTCATTAAATCATATAAACATATTTTTTATGGACTCATGTGGATAAAAAATAGATAATTCAAAATATTCTATATTCATGTATAATCTATTAACTTTAAATTGTGTGGATCTATCTTGAGTAACTTCTATGAGTTTTTATATTTCATGGAATGTTTTTTTGTAGAAACACTCTGAAATTAATTTTGTTCAATACATCAATGTAGATAGTTTTTTTATTTTTTATTATGATAAAGGGATGAAATATTATTGGGTGTCTTATTATTTTTATATTCATCAGTAGGAGTATATTTGGGCATAACCAATTTATTGAAATTTTAAATTTATGCTACCTAGAAAAGTTGACATGTGATTGTTTATAACAAGAATAATATGTTCTATAAAATACAGGTGGATATGAATATTAAACAGATTTTATATTAGATAATAATTCACTTAAAACAATGTTATCATTAAAGAAACATCCTCTGATACTATTTATTATCTTACATAATGATATAAATGGTGAATTTCTTTCTAAATTTTTTTTAAAAAATGAAAATTATAAAGTTAAAATTTAAATTATATTGATTCAATAAAGATATAATTTTGTTTCATATTAAAATTTAATTTTAATATTAATTAATTTTTTATTAATAGTGGAAACATGGTGTATTAATTTATTTTAATTATGCGTATCAACAATGATGTTTGGTATAAAATAAATAATCAATAAAAAAATGAATATAAAATGGTTTGATAACGATGTTCATCAATATCTCAATGTGTGCCCCAATGCATCCTCCCCTCCAATTGAGAGGTTATTTTATTTCTCCATTAATCCTAAGGGTGTCCAAGAAACCCATCCCTTGTAATTATGGATGTGAGAACCCTCTTGAACTTTATCGTTATTTATGGAACATGTCCATCACTTTTTTAGTAGTGGGAACCCTTTGTAGAATCAGATGAGAAGAATAAATATTAATATGATGAAAAAACCTTATAAATACACTCCATATTATCTCATAAGGATTTGTACAATTGATATTAGAGACAGACAGATGGTAGAAAAAAATCACACGATATTGATGAATAATTATAGTTGGCCATTTGATGAACTATGAAATTAGAGAGAACCTGCTACAATTGTGTATATCATGATCAAAAATATTATCAAAGATAGAATTGAAATATGAGGAATTGTATGTAAACTTTTTATCCTCTTTTCCACCATGTAGAACAATTTATTACTAAAATTTTCCATAAAATATCATAGATATCATCTATGGTCATTGACGCTGGAGAATACCAAAATCAATTTATTTTTTACCATAATAAATTAATCATTGGAATGATTTGATGGAACCTACTACCTAGTGGTCCAATTTGAGCTCACTAATTATAGAAAATCATCCCCAGACATCCTATAATTGTCAATGGGCATCTGGTATAAGCACTTAGTTCTGCAGCTATCATTGGTGAGATAATGCTCTTCCACCATCTAGATATTGATCATCTTAGAGAAATGGATTTATGCCCATATAGAATTGACTAGATGGTACCCTACACATGCTTGTTGATGTATCCTATAAATCTCCATTCACTTCTATGGACCTCTAATAATCATCCAAATCCTTCGGTTGATCCTCCAACTTCATTCCAATATCATGAAACATTATAAGTGATAGTTTTAATACATAAAAATATTATTATGATTCTATTGAAAATTATTTTAAATATTTATTAAATCCATCAATGATATTAATAAAAGTACAAATGGTGAGTCTTTTAGTAAAAACCCTAGGCCAACCTAACATGTCACATGATCTATCTCTCCAAGATCCCTCATGAGTTCTTCCCAGAATTCTAGAGGCTACTAACCAGTGCTAATGGCCCAAAAGGTATATTGGAGATATTATAGCCTATTTTTAGAGTGAAATAACATTGTAAAATAACCAAACAAATGATTGAGAAAAAAAATTGAGTATGCATAATAAAGAAATAAATATATTATTCTATAATAAATTAAATGAGTAATTAAATCATACAAATTCAATCATGAAAAAATAGAAGATCTCCCACTGGGACAACTGCATACATAAAATACTAAATGTGTATATAAATACCATTTGATTTCCTTTTAATGTAGATCCAAAACACATACTTGGTATCCATAACCCTCAAGATACACCAAACAAATCCTAATAATACCCATGAATTGCTCCACTGAGTCATGAAACACTAGGCCTAGGCCCAATAAACTTTGTAACATATTATCCCACCTGAAAGTTGACATCGGTTCTACACGAACACTAAGGTACACATACATGGATGTGAAATATATCTCAATAGTAAATCTCCAATGGTGAACCTATAATATGATATGATAACATGTGAATTCACCCATGATATACCCATCGTAGTAAAAAAAAATTAAATATCCATTATAAAAGAAAAAAATGCATAATAAGCAGGAAAACAGAAGAAAAATAAGGAAATTTGGGTTCTATTATGGTACCTGAGGTAAATCTACCCCTACTATTCCCTGAACTATAGTATATACATCATGGGGATGACCCCACCATACAAACACATGTGAGTTCTCTAGATCTACATA
Source organism: Viscum album (assembly GCA_963277665.1). Classification (NCBI taxonomy): domain Eukaryota; kingdom Viridiplantae; phylum Streptophyta; class Magnoliopsida; order Santalales; family Viscaceae; genus Viscum; species Viscum album. The sequence continues at coordinate 910,418,314 of OY728164.1, read as the reverse complement.
AGAGATCCTAGATGTATATAACTAATAAGTATGAATATTAGACCCTAGGGTGTAACTGTAGGCATCCATGTGAAAAATCACATCTACTAGGCCCCAGGACTTCGATGTCATGATCCTAACTGGTGATAAAATCTAATATCCACTCTTCAAAGAACATTCATGTCCCATAAGTCCTTCATAATGTCATGGTCTCTAGTATGGACCCAATAGATACGCCGACCTATGGGATCCATAAACATGGACTAGATGGATACAATACAAAGCAGATCCATACTCAAGGTTAGGAGAAACATATATTCTTAGGAATATAACCTCTAGAAAGAGAGAATACTCAACAACACTATTGTTCATTTAAATACCATTTATTCACTCCTTATACTCATATAATAACATCCAATGAATAGAGGAGAGAAGTATATCACAAATATGGGCCAACTCCCAAACCAATATATCCCAAGGGTCTTCCCCTACCAAAATTATTAGAAGAAACTTCCTCAAATGTCATGGACAAATGCCATTATCCATCCTCAAAACCACCATCAGAAGAGATAAATTAGTAGCATCAATTCAGTATTTCCCAAAAAATTGTGGGGCCTCTCTCAGCACCCTGGATTTTAGTATCCCTAAATAATATACACCATGGGATCTCAAAAACCCTCCTTAAGGACAATCCAAAATTGGGGCTCGCATGGTCCACTAGTTCATCTTATAAAGTGATGTCTTCTACGTGACTCTCATAGTAAACCCAAGATCTTCACCCATACCCAATGAAACAAACACAACAAGATCAATGTCTAGAACAAGTATAAGACTACCTATATGGGGTTCCTCTTGCTCATCCAAAAGTAGAGTACTTTTCCAGTGTGGAAATATCCTAAATTGGCCTCAATGGACTCTCACTGATCTTTAATAATCTATACAGAAAAAGGGAATCCAGATGAACATTACTTACTATAGGGTCATTTACAAAGGTCATCACTACCACCTCAATGATAGACCCTACACAAGGGCTCCTCAACACACAAAAAAACCTTTAGGAAAATCCAACACAAGAAAATACAAAACTCATTTTTAAGTAAACAAACCATTCACATGTACCATCTCACTCATAGGGGAATAAAAATATATTCATTCCAATTATGAATTGTCAACAGAAAGATATCGAAAACCATTGATCACTAGATCAATAAAACGTTCACTACGGATTCGTTGAGAGTCCCCCATACTCAACTCTTCTGCTCAACGGCACACATACATAACATCCATCCTATCATTTAAACCCATAATAAACGATATAATAGCTTTTATCCTCATTCATGGAATCTTACTCATAATATCTATAACCTAAAGCAACCAATTATGACATGAAGGGACAACCAAAGATTTACTCATGGATATTATACAATCCCATCTTCCATAATTTGTCTAAAATAACCTCAAAATGATCATCATGCGACACTATATTTAAGCTGATCATTGAGATTATATCCATTAATCTAACATCACATATCACACCCAACCAAATGTATGATTAAAAAACCAAACCTCAATGAAATACTCTTATAGGACTCTCTGAGTCCATAAAACCATCTAGAATGCCTTTAATTATTAAAGGATTCAACCATAATTTTCTATGTGGGAAAATGATAATAATGAAATATTAAAAAGTATAATTATGAAATTGGGGTACAAATCAACCAATAACCCCCCATTCTAGAAAAATTAAACATTTTATATAGCTAAGTACATAACATGTTCTCTAAAACCTATACCTAGCGATGTTCATATTCATGAAAAAATCAGACTTAGGGTCTACCCATTTACTATTAAATAGAAAATTCATATATGGGTTCTTCCAATATACTTAAAAATGTATATATACCCCTCACACGGGGTGTCTCCCCAAGTAAACTGAAACTTTTCCATGTCCCACTACATGTTTTGTACCCGAAGTATATGGTGTGTACTACCTAAAACTCTTTCTTCCCATGTACTCGTCCAAATGACTGGGTTTGTGGACATGTTATACTACATAGAATAAAAGTAAATTACACTGACTGTACATATAAAAACATTATATTCCCAAAATAGGAAGAATTCATGGCGTGTTTTCATAAAATCAAAGGACATGTACATTTGTTTCCCTTAATGGGATGCCCCAAAAATTCCCTAAAACACCAATTTGTCAACAAAATCCATAAATTGCTCTGTTAGGTATACCCAAAAACACATAAATTTTATTAAAGCAAAAAAAATATCCTAAATGTATTTTTGGCATTGAATATAAATCGGCCTACCTCTAAGAATAAACTTTGGATGCTTAGGTCTGTTCTGTGATACACAAATGCCACACAACGATCTTGAGCAACTCGAGCATTAGAGAAACACATACTCTTATCTTTTTCCTGCTATTTTCTCTCTATACCCCTCTCAGTTTATGAACCTAATGGTTAATCCCCCTCCCACTGGAATACATATTAATACATGGGAGTAAATAATGAAGAAGAAAGAAAAGTGAAGAAAAATGAAGCTACAAAAAAGAGAGAAAAGGGGCCAGGTCTCGGCCCTAACAACCAACAGAATGTTAGGACCCACCGTGGAAAAACCCATTCCTAAACAAACGTAAAATATTGAATAAGAATCTAATTATCAATTGAAAATATATAACTGAATAAACATATGTGAATAAAATAATTTATAATTAAATAATTATCAATATATTCTGTAAAAAATTTCATGGCCCGAATTTCCACCAAAATCTTATCCATGGGTAAACACTATATTCCAAGACCAACATAGTGTGTAAGAAAAATAATCCAAGATCATTTTATATGAGAAATTAGAAGTTTTCCCAAAAAAAATTTCCATGAACAAATATAAATATTTCCCTATATTTTCACAACATGTAACAATGTTGTTCGATGAAAATTCATCGGCACAAATTAATTTCACCCCTAAAGAAGCCTTGGTTGTTAACCATTAACTCTACTCTCACTAAAAAACTCATGTAGGGAATGCTCCCACGACTGTATGATGAATGGTGTCATTATTCCTCAAACACTCTATCAATGTAACCCCCCATATTTTTCCAACGCCACAAACATATTTTTTTCATAATTTTAAAATAGACCTAATAATGTTTTATAATTGATAATACGAGGTATTGAGATTTTCTAAAGATCATTAAGATTTTATATCACTAATAATATTAGAGTCTGAATGAGACACAAGGTTAGTAGAGTCCATGTGGCCTAGCCCACAATGCTGTCAAATAGTGTAGTTACAGATAGTGGGGTGGAGAGGGCGACACAGTTTTTTTAAAACCATTCTCCCCCAATCACACAAACCTACAAATCTACATAATATTGGTATAGTTTGATGTTACATGATTTGTTCATGGTTAATTTAATTTTGTGCCTAACCGTGTGAGGTTCCCCATTATAGTAGTGACTGGTAAACAATTGGCACTCAATTTTTCCAACCGCGATGACAAATCTCAAACCCTTGTTTGGAGGGTGAAATACCTAAACAATCCCTCTTTAATGATTTTTTACATCCTTTTACCCCTTTGTATTCTACAGTAATCTATAGTCCTCCCCAAAATTTAGATTCTCCTTCCCTTATTCATATGGATTCTTCTATCTCTCTCAAATGCACACTAAATCACCCGCCATCGGAAGAAAATAATAGCTCTCTTTAAGATCCTATTTACCCCTTCTTCTATTTCAAGTTTCCTGTTCTATATGTTGCACTATTTTGGTGTGAATCTTTTCAATATATTTCTAGGGTGTTGGGTTAATCATTTTAGTTCAACCATTCTAGGTCGAATCAATCCTCAACAACTGACGAGTGGAGAACCACCACATCTAGGTAGGTGTTCTAGGTTCCTTCTTTCCTTTTGTTGCATTCTATAAAATGGACCATTGTAACACAAGCTAAACCCTATCATTATTCCCCACTATATTTTCAAATTTAATTAAATTTAATACCTTAACATACCTTTGGTGACCTGATTGAGCGGAGAATCAACCCCTTCAGTTGATCACCATGAAAAATGGAACCCCTATGGAGGGTTTCCTCTGTAATGATTCATTTCACCCTTTTTTCATAAATTGTTTAACACCCCCTTGTGGTGTGTAGTAACATAATCACTGTATTTAACTATTAATTGTGTTGGTATGGGTAATGAACTATGTTTTAATCCCTATATCCAAGTCGTTAATTGATGTTTTTGAAACGAATCAATTGGTCAACTACATAATGCTTATTTCCAATGACATAAAATTATTTTTCTGATGAAATGACTTATCCATTATGAGTAATATGATCTAATTACTTAATATAAATGGTATTAAATTTCAATTAAACTTTTTATATGTGTGTTTCTTGTTTCGCTAGTTCACCTTAGTGTCAAGGGTGAAGCAAGGGATTCTAAATTAAGGACATGTTGGATGTAATCTTGTGCCATAGTTAATGTTTCTAAAATCATGTAAACACGCCGAGGGTGACATAATGTATTCATAACATGGGATAACCATGCGTTATCTTTTTTTCCTTCCATATGAGTGGCACTAGTTCCCTTGGGGAGACCCCTTTTACGGGCTTGGTTGAATGACTAGTTGTATCATGCCACAATATAGACTCGGGAACCCATGTGTGATATTAGGTATGATCTCGAAGGATTATGAGAACATGAATTTTCAAACCATTCTTGGGGTGACACATTGTACTTCATCCCTCGGTCACCATGGACAGATTCATTGGCATTGGTCATACGATGGGCCCCTCGAGAGATACTTGGAAAGTTTCTTCGGATTTCCATGGATGGGAATAGGGTGTCTACCTATATTTTAAAATTTGTTTTTAAAATTTAATTAATGAAAAGGTATGTGGATGAATCTAAAATGAGGATTGATCAGACCAATCACAGACTTGGGGATAATCTATCTTCTTACACATTACCCTACTAACTTTATGAGTGGAAAATATCCTGATTCAAACTAAATGACTTAGGTTGAAGTAGGTAAATAGAAGAGGTATCCAAGTGGAACCCAGTCAAGTTTTTTTATTTATTTATTTTTTATTAAATTTAAAATTAAATATCGAACACTGCTTATTTTATATTTCATGTAATTGATTTTCCTAGACACTGTGGGTGTAGGCCTAATAATATTGTATCTCACACCGTTTTTGGGTGTCATTAATTCCCAAGTAGAATTTATGGATTCATGTATAGACCATGGGAATTAGATAGATTCCAATGCATAATTGACTATCTAGGTTAGAGCATGGAGAAGAGGATCGAGCCATTGCTTGAGTTGGTCACTGTATAATTGTATTCCCTTTTTAGGTTCTGTTAGCATGTGGTATATGATTTTATATCCTTCCCCTACATAGTCATTTTTTTATGGACACACAACATAAATAAACATCTGTTGCATATTATTATTTATTCATGGTGTTCTAATCATATAAAAAATAATAACAATATATTAAAATAAATATATTTACAAATAGAACACAATTATGAATGTATAAAATAAATTAGAGTAACTAAAATTCTTAAAATGTGATAAATACATAGAATTTTATCAATATTACCTCATAATATAAATTAAAAAATAATTTCTTTAGTAAATAAGATTTATTTAGTACCTGTATATATACAATTAATAAAATCTAATACATTCATGATATGTAATGTGTTATATATTATGGCCATATCTTATAAAAATTATGACATTCATGTATGTAATAAGACTTTTCACGCGTTAGATGATTGATTTTATTTTGAATAAGAATATAAAATGATAAAATTTTTCATTTATATATAAATGATAAAATGATAAAATTATTATCTAATCCCATGGATATTTCATCTGTGATAGAATAAAATTAAAATTCAAAATTTAATATAAGAAATAAAAAGTAATCACTTTGAAGAAAACAAAATGCATGAATTAATATGAAGTAAACCATAAAAAAGTTTTTTTTATTGTTTATAAATAAATAGATTATGAGTATATTCATTATACCATTAACTATGTGCATGATGTTCGATTATTCTTAGAAGAGTTTAAATAAACTTCTGTTTTCTAATTAGATTTGAAACCCCCTGTTTATAAATTCAGAAATAATTATTAATACTTTTTAATTAAAAATAATAATAATAAATAGATCCATATTTATATATATATATATATTATATAGATATATATATATATACACACAGACATACACACACTAATATATATATATATATATCATTGTAAATGAAGCATGTTTTTGTAGAAATTAAAACCCCTACATCCAAATAAATATGTAGAGTGTCAAATATATACATATATATAACAATATATAAATATATATATATCATTTTAATTTAAACATGAGTTGTTAAATTAACACCTTAAATTGATTTGGAAGGAGGAAGATCAATGTTGTTGTTGGGCTCAAAGAAAATTGGAGGGGAACATGGGAATAAATATTTGGGTGTTTCAAAGTATGTATATGATGGTTTATAACATATGATAACATATCCTATATAATCTGTCACTAATGGAATCATTATAAAATTGGAATGTAGTTATTATATTGGTTTTTTGGTTATCTTACTTTGTTATAGAATATACATATATATTTTTTATTCCATTTTGGAAAATCAATGACACAAAAAGGTGATTCACAAAAGAATATGGGCGATAAAACAACTATGTTTATTAATGTAAATTATATTAATAATAAAACATAAATATTATATTTGGGGGTTTTAGAGTAATGTAAGTGGTATGGGAAATTCTTCAAGGGCTTGGTTTCAAATAAGACACCATTAATTTTTTTATAGAAGACTAAATTAAGATGGGTAGATGAATGTGAATTCAATGGAGGAAATGATTTGGAAGGTGTTGAATAAATAGTGTGAGCGGAGTGAAAGGGTTTAATGAGAGAAGAAAAGATCATGATATAAGGGAAAAACTCTAATCTTTTGATATTTGATCAGATGTTTGGAAATAAATATGATATTTAAAAGAATGTGAATTGGAGAGCTTGATCTGGGAAAGAAAACATATAGCTTTGATCATGTGTGATCAAAAAAACAGCTCAGAGTGTATCTCCTGATGAAAAAATATTCCCCACATCGATTTGGAAAGTGAAATGGGGTTGCAATATAAGGATAGGTGAAACATCATTCTCGTGATAACCCCACTACAAAAAATAAGTGGGATCCTTATACATGGGATCACGCATTGGATTCAGCCCACTTATACTTGGATTAGTATTTGGTCCACGAATAATCAATGGCATAACCTATGGGTGTCTGAAGAGTGGGTTTCACAGGTGCTCGTATCCTTCCCACAAAATTAGTGGTGCGTTGTTTCATATTTTTTTGTTCACTCCACTATTTTTAAAATATAATTCCTATGTAAAAAATAAATATCAAAGATTAATATATATTTTTATCATATTAAACCACTTAAACCATTTACTTTTGTGAAAATTTATTTTCACATTCTCATAAAATTATATTTTTATTCATTCATTATATTATAATATCAAATTTTAAAATATTAACTAACAATTAAAACGTTATCATTTCATTTCATCCTTTTTTTATTCGAAAATATTACATTAAATTCATTTTAAAATTTTAAAATATCACAGGGTTTATAAAAAATCCATCTTATATAAGAAGACCCAATAGTTAAATTTCATTCAATGGTCACATAATGTCTTTTAGAAATACCCATGATTATGGCCATTTAAAAAATCATACCGTATTTTATTGAACTTCATTTATAAATTTCACTATGGTGATTTACATTATTTTGGTTCTTAGTATATCATTATCATTCATTCTATTTATTTTTTTATTTTGTAAGATCGAAGGGAATATTTCTACATGATCAGTCTTATGGTGTTAATGGGAGGTGTTATTATTTCACTGCTTGGGATTTTAATGTGTTTTCAAGAATAGTCATGTTTTCATAGTTTGTAAAAATGTAATGTTATGAGTGGTTTAATAAAATTATTTTCATGTTTTTGTTTATTCTTGAATTCCTATGAATTATCAAAATTTATTTAAAAATATTTGTAACAAAAGTAAAAAATGAAAGTAAATCATGGATTTGGGATGTTACATTCTCCCCCACCCCCACAGAATTACATCATAGAAATTCATTTTTACACAGACTTACGCATCCAAATTCTTTCAGACTTCAGTCTTCATGTTCCTACATAAAAAATGATATTATTAGTAATTACCAAAACTATATTATATTATTTAATTGTTACCTTTACTAGTTCCTCTAGTGTTGGTTATTCTCTCTGTTTTTTCTGGTCATATTAACCCTTATAGTAGTTTTAAATTATTGATTTTTTTCCCAGTCACAATCTGAGAAACTTGGGTCAATATCATGCATACAGTGATAAGATCTTGAGATAGTGTCCTGAAATGTTTAAATCTTAGAGATGTCCATATTGACATGATTTCAATAAAAAATGAAATGGATCAACATCTAGTATCTCTATGTCTTTAAGTCTTCCATATATACTAAAATATAAAACTTGACACATGTAGTTTTTGAAGAGGTCACACTATCTTTCATCTTCTATAAAAAATTTTATAGACTAAAATTGTTTGGAAAGGGTGAATAATTTGAAAAGGCCTTCAATGTATTTTCCACGACATGCATAGAATAAAATTTTTGCATGCACCATGAGAAACATAACCAAAATGAATCCTTAAAATAATTGGAGCATACTAAAAGTATTAGATATCTAATAGAGGTGTATACAATATAGATGAAGGTTTTCGAAGGTCTAAAAATCATCTAGACTAGAATTTAAAATTATCTATTCATGTAGCTCATCTAGAAGAGAAAAAATATTTGTTTGTGTTATTATATCTTCCATCATAATATTTTAAGAATTGAATTTTACACAATAAATAATAATTATATTATTAGTTTTGTTTTAGTTTTCCAAAAGATATTTAGAACTTTTCTATGATACCAATTGTAATTCCTTAAGTCTATGCTTCTACACTCAAAACTTATAAATTCTATGAATATATATTTTTTATAAACAAAACTGAATAAATACACAACATTTATAACATACCAATAACTTTTACTGGTCCGGATTTCAGAAAATAAGATACCTTCCAAAAAAACATAAAAAAACTATACAATAAAATGGAAATAAAAGTCATTTAGTGTGTTGAGTCCTCAATGAAATTTATATCACAAATTAATCCCACTAAACCTGTGATAAATAAATTATAATCATAGTGTGAGAATTTAATTTTACTAGTAAAGGTTTTTAAAATCATTGATAAATACATTTAAAATATTCATTTGAAAATAATATTTATAATACCTTTAGATGTACCTTTTGAAAAAATTATTGAAATTATATATGCATTAAAAATAATTCATTACGTTGGAAATTAATTATGCTCAAAATTATCTTTAAACATATTCCAGTTACTTTTCTAAAAACAATATTCAATCTTACAAAAACAAAATACAGAGGCCACATGAAGCATTGATAATTATATTGGTCCAACCCACATGTCAAGAGATTGGTTCACTCACCAATTACCTACCATATTTACAACATTCAAGTATCAAATTTTATGAAAACATCTTACTCTTTCTTTATATGTACATACATTATTCACTGTGTTTTATTCTTTTACGAAAAATTGACACCTTATTCTAATAAATATATTTAAACTTATAACTAAATTAATAAATATTCTGATAAATTGGAGTATATGACTTTCTATACTTTTTAAAATCACATAGAATGTTATCAACATTATCATATAAAATCAATTAAAAAATTACTTCCTTGGTAAATAAGATTTATTCAGTACACACATATATTAATTTAATAAAAACAAATTCATGCATGATATGTCATGTATTACTGATTGTGGATATGGGTTATCTAAATTATGATATTCATGTGTGTAATAAGAATTTGTTCATATAAAATGATATGTTTTATTTAGAATTATCACATTAAATTATACCATTTATCATTTATATATAAAAGATAATATTCCTAAAATTATTATCTTATACCAGTGAGATTTCATTTATTAAAGAAGAAAATTAAACTGAGATATCTAAAGTAATAAATTTAAAATAAAACATTTGAAGAAAAAACTTGAATAATTAATTTTAAGTAAAAAATAACAAAACATCATGTTGATATAGTTTAAAAATAAATAGCTTAGGAAATGATTCATTAAAACATTAATTCCTTTCATTAAGTTCGGTTATTCTTAGAAGAGCTGAAATAAAATTTTATTTTTTATAACGATTTGAAAACCCTTACATTCAAATTCTAAAATAATGATTAATACTTTTTAATTATTAAGAAAAATAAGTATATATATACACAAGTATAAATATTTGTAAATCAAGAATGTTTTGATAGAATAAAATTAAAACCCTTCCATCCAAATAAATTGATAGAGTATTAATTATATACAACTATATATATATATAGTTTAAACTTGAAAATAAAAATAAACACTTACCTTGATTTGGAAGGGAAAAGATAAAGGTTATTATCGATCATAAATAAATTGGAGGAGGAACTTGGGAATGAAGATTCAGGTTTTTCAATGTGTAAATATGAGGGTTTACACACAATATAACATACCATATTTAGTAAGTCACATATGGAAACTCCATAAAATTTGAAATTTGTTATTTTAAAAGTTTGTTTGGTTTTCTTAATTGGTTACATAATATGCATATATATTTTGTATTTCATGTTTCAAATCAATGATACAAAAGGTGATTCACAAATAACTATTGAAGGTCTAATGACTAGGTTTATTGATTTAAATTATATAGAAAACAAACCATAAATATTTTATTTTGTTCTTGTAGAGGAATTAAATAGGTATGGGGAATTCATAAAGGTATTGGATTACAATAAGACACCATTCATGGATTGTTTTGTGGAATATGAAATCGAGATGGACGACTGAATGGGAATTCAATGGGGGAGTTGATTTGGGTGGTGACGACCTACTGGTGTAAGCAGCAAGATAGGGTTTAATGTGAGAGGATAAGATCGGCATAGTAATAATGGCTTGGATCGTCCAAGATTTGATCAGATGACTGGAAATAAATACAATATTTTAAAGAAGGAGAACCAGATAACCCGATCAGGGAATGGAAATGGACAACCTATATCACATCTAATCAAACAGATGGCTCAGATTGCATCGCATGGTGAAATCACATTTCCCGCATCGATTAGAGGAGTAAATAGGGCTTCCTTATAATTCTAGGTGATATACTCTTCTCCCACTAACACCACCACATAGATAATTGAGAACCTTATACATAGGCTCCTTCTTGGGTTTCGTCCTAATTATAAATGGACCAATATTCAGCCCACCGATATACATGGGCCTGAACTGCAAGTAGATTGAGCATGGTTTGAAAGGGAGGGCATGGCCTATCAACCAAATATGTGGTATCAACTACCCTAGTTTGTGGGTACCTCCAATTTTTTTATAAAAAAAATTCCCATGGAAAAAATAAATACTAATGAATCATATATATATATATATATATATAACTTTAAAACATTTAAAACATTTACATTTATGAAAAAAAATTATTATTATAAAATTATAGGTTTAATAATTTATCAATTTATAATATCAAATTTTAATGTTATAACTAATAATTAGATCATTATTATCACATGTCATCATTTATACTATTTTTTTAATGTTACATTAAATTCTTCTTAATATTTTAAAACATCCAATTGATTATATAAACTCAAATGGCTTCAAGAATACATTGCAATTATATTTTATAATGTAGTAACATAAGGTATTTTATAAATACAAATGTCTATGACCATTTGGAAAAAAACACACTGATGTTCATTGAACATAATTTCTTAATTTCATCATGGTGCAATAAATTCATTTGGTTTCCAGTATTTTTATTATTATTCGTGCTATTTCTTTTCTTATTTTGGTAGATCCAAGGGAAGTGGTTTACAGGATTCACCTTATTTTTTTGATGAGTGGTTCTTCAGTAGAAATTTCATGGATTTAAATACGTTTTTTGTATTAGTCATGTTTTATTAGTTTGTTAAAATGTAATGTAATCACTAGTTTAATAAATTTAATTTCCTATTTTTTCTTTATTCTTGAATTCTGATGAATTATTAACATTTATTTAAAAATATAATTAACATAAGTAATAATTAAAGTAAATCTCTGATTCAAGACCCTATATAAATAGACCCCACTAAATGATTTAAAATGAGAATGGGCCCTTGTAAATTGGAAATAGTGATCCACTCAAGTCAACCATTAAAATGAAATGTAAATTTTTAATGTAATTAAAATTAATATTTCCTTATAATTAAAATGGTTTCTTTATATGACAAATGATACACTAACCCTGACCCAATATCTATGTAGTGGGTTATAGGTCTTGTCTATAATGATATTTATGTGACCTATTTTAATCACATAGACCAAACTCATTGAGAATCTAGAAGTGTGTTCCTATTTAGTTTAACGTCTCTATACCTATAATTTCATTAATACTTTCCCAATATGCTATAAGTCTTATCTAAGTCATTTTCATAGAATTGTATAGTTATTCCACCATGAAGACATTATGATGTATGCCAAGAGAGTGGTGATGAGCATAATCTTGAGGTGGTGGGACCTGAGCCACTCATGATACCTCCTATAGTTACACTTGAGTAACCTCCTGAAGACCATTTCCAAGGTGTTGATTCCCAGTTATGGGAAAAATTATATTGTTTCATGGAATCAGTATAGGGTGTCCCACAATCATCCCCTTATATGGATGAGTTGACCCATGATTTAAAGTAGAAGCATCCCCCCACATACTCAATGGATAGTATAACTTAGGTTGTTGTGTCACAGTTGGTGTCCATGCAGTTCATCTTCATGAAAATCGAAATGCATCTAGAGTGGATGGTCAAGATCATTACCTATATGCAACAAGACACCTCGAAGAGTTGGTGGGATGTTCTTAATCAATCTATTGAACACCAATGTGTGTTCTGGGTAGACTTCTAGATTTCCTCCATTGACTACTTCTTCCAATAGATGTTGAAAATAGATCGATTTTAGAAATTCATGCACCTTCTGGAAAGTCACATGTCAGTGATGGAATATCCAGATTTCCTCATGAAATTGTAGTGTTTGAACCAAAATTTACATGTGATGAGATGAATATTATACGGATATTTGAGGATGGTAATTGATATTCCATATTCTCATATGTGAAAAATCATTGAATTGGACACTATTTCATTGATAGTGAACCAGGTCCTCACCACCAAGTGGAACCTAAGAGAATCAGGCGACATGATGAATGACAATTATTCTTCTAGATAGTGTATTAGTTTATCAAGTGGTAAAGAGTGACACATTGAGGGTTTGTGAGGTGTTTGTACTAGACAGGACGAATGCACTAACATCCTTTTGGTGTGTCTCCATTATGGTAGGCAAGGCCACAAAAATCCTCAGTGTTTGAGGAACCTGATCGAGTGTCTGTATTACAGAGGGATGGGTCACCTCCAGTGTTTTTTCTTGTCCTTTTAAATAGTTCCAAGTGAATGGGGTTATTTTATAAAACTAAATATAGGTGAAGGTTTAGTGAAACAATGTTAGGAAGGAATATGGCCTTCTATTGTCTATTTCGGCAGAGGAAGAAGTCGAGGTCGAGGTAGTCAAGCTTCAGAGTTCCATCTTCATCGGAGTGGACCAACTCTACTAGTATCTGAAGTCCACAATTTAGTCCAAATCTATGTTGTGTGTCTTATACATGATGTATAGGGTCCAATACCATCTATATTTATAAGTAATATTCTAATAGCCTTCACTATAGTTTTTGATTTATTCAATACCGTTGCATCTCAAACTTTCTTATATGTTGCAACTATGGGATGTATGGGATTATTGATATAATTATCTAGTGAAATTATAACTATTGACACTCGATTAGATGTTTTATCGTTTGGTATATCCCAATTCAAGTAGTTCCCCGTGAAATAGGTGGGTACCATTTTATATGGAGTTTCTTTATCAACTATATTATCAATTTCAACCCCATTCTTTGTATGGATTGGCTTGTGCCTCATCACGCCAAGGTGGATATCTATCATCATTGGGTATATTTCATAAATATCGAGTGAAACACGTATATCCATAAGGGAAAATGGGATATCCAAGAATGAATAGTTGGACCCAGTCATATTAGGATGGGCAGAGTAAAATCCAAGATGGTCAGTCCCTTTACGAGTGATTAGGTAATGCAGCTTGTGGAATTCTCTACAGTTATCGATCACATCAGGGTCGCCATGACTGATGATTTCTTGAGCTTACCTCTTGAGATAGAGATAGAGCTTGAGTTCACCATAGATATAGTTCCTGGTGTTTCACCAGTGTCCATTCCTCCATATTGGATTCCACCTACATAGATTCTAGAACCCAAGAATAATATTTAAGACTTAGACACTATGGGTTTTATTAGACCCAACAGATCGCCATGGGGTTCACTAGTACTTTTTTCAAGAAGGGGGATGATACCCTTAGATTGAGTGTGTATTAACACCAACTTAATCATCTTATGGTGAAAAAACAATATTTATTTCCTTATATAGACAAGCTCTTCAACCAGCACTGATCAGTAGCAGTTTTCTATAAGATTGATTTTGGTTCAAGATACTATTAGGTGCATGTGAGACCATATGAAATACTATATATATTTACCTAGAGTAGGTATGGATGGTATAAGTATTTGGTTATGTTTTTTCAGTCTAAAAAATGTACATTCAGTCTTCATTGATCTGATGAATTAGTTTTTTTTCCATATTATGATTTAATTGTGGTTGTATCCATAGAAAATATCTTAGTGTATTATCACACCATAAAAAACCATGCCAAAAATATAGATATGGTGATTAATATACATAGAGAGCACCAACTATATGAAAAACTCAGTAAATTCTATTTTTAGATCAGTAAGGTTCATTTCTTGGGTCATATATTATCTGAAGTAGGTGTATCTATTGACCCTAAGAACATGTTATCTATGGTTTCCAGGTAGAAACCCATAAATGTTTTCAATATACATATCATTATATGGATGGATTGATATTATAAGAGATTCATCAATACTTTTTCACAACTGGAAGCACTGCATATGTGCCTTAAAAATAATGGTTTGAAATTTAACTAGACTGAAGATTATGAAATTTCTTTTCTAGTGTTAAAGAGGATAATCACTTCATCTTTGATTCTGATTTTTCACAATTTGAGCATAAGATATACTATTTATTGAGACGCTTCATGAATCATGATGGGTGTAGTTATGATACAAGGTGATTGAGTTGTGGATTGTGGGTTCTGTAAGCCGAGACTTCATGAGAAAAACTAACCTACACACAACCTTGAGTGTACATGCATAGTTCATACTCTATGTTATTGGAGGCATTACTTGTTGGGTTAGTGGTTTATTTTCCACATGGATCATAAAAGTCTAAAATACCTATCCTTATATTGAGACTTGAATCTAAGGAAGCATAAGTGGGTAGAGTATTTGAAATCATTCAAATTTCATCATTTTTACACCCTCGGTATGGAAATTCCATAGTTGATTCCATAAGAACAATAAATCAGAAGCAAGTCATCAAGGAAGTCAACAATTAGTGGAAGTTAATGGCTCTATAATCAAAGATGCACCTTGAGGTTAAGGAATTGAATAGGCAGCCGGTTCTAGTAGCTTAATCTATGATATAATTTCTTCTAAAGTGGGTACAACTATGGTAGTTATCAGATTATAAAGGGCTAGTTTTGAGGGAAAGTGTTACAAGAGATAAAACACCTCTTGTTTGGGTGATTGATTGTAGTGAAACACAACTCTTTTGTGGCCATGAATGGGTGTGTGTTGATATACAAGAAGATTTGATAAGGGAATCACATGACTCTATATGGGAAGTTCATACTGGTCATAACATGATGTATTGAGACATATTTCATCAGTATTTGTGGCTAGGTATGAAAAGGTAGATAAGAGGTATCCTCACATAATGTTTCTCCTATCATCTAGTGAAGGATGAGCATCAATGACCTGCTAGACTTCAACAACCTCTTTTCATCCCTAAGTGGAAATTGAATAATGTAACCATGGGTCTCAGTATATCCCTTCTCATATACTCTCTATATATCAATTTACTATATTTGATCATCGATAGGTTTCCCATGTTCACTTACTTATTTCCGATTTAGGATACATTTTCTTTTGATGAGCAAGGAAGGCATTAAATTTGGGAGATAGTGAAACATCCTGTTGTACCCTGATCAATCATGTCATACTGTTATAACGATTTCAAATTATGGTTTTGAGGATGGTTATAGAAGGCACTAGGTTTATAGGATCTCTTGAGTATAGAATATCACCCTAAAACTGACAGTAAATATGATCAGATGGTATGGGTGTTATAGCATACACTACAGGCCTGTATCCGTGTTTTTTGGAGGCTCATAGGAAAAAAAGATCCCAAAGGTTTTGTTTTCCTACAATATAAGAATTTATTAAATGTTTTATAATTCTCTGTATGAGGCCATTTATGTTATACAATTTCGTTCACATCTATGATGGAATAAGGACGGTGTGGAAACTCAATTGAGATCTAATCTCATTCAAGAAACATCAGAACAATTCTAGTTGATTAAAAAGAATACAATTATTAGTGAATCTAGGAATAAGACTTACACTATTTTTCCCTAGATAAATCTCGAGTTTGAGGTGGGACGTCAGTTTTTTAATGTGTATCAACTAGGTTGGGTCATAGAAGAATCCAGAGATAGGGAAAGTTATCACCTCAGTATGTCATTCCTTTTGAGAGAGTAGAGATTCTGTATTGTATCGTTTCAGTTTTTATTTACTCATAGTTACTATGTCATGAACAACCTATTTCTTATATCTCAGCTTCAATGGTATCATTCTGAACCATCTCATTCATTTGACCTTGATGATATTGAGATGCACACAGATGCATCCTTTGAGAATCATCGGATATGTATCATCAATTGTAGTACGAAGGCACTCTAAGGTTGGTCAGTTACTCTATTCTATGTTATATGATAGAATAGACATGTAAAATATAATACCTATGATTATGAGGCCAATTTAACTGTGTAGTAGTTGATTATTTTCATATATGATGCTCTACCTTTCTTAGAAGGGAAACTTGGGATCGAGTAGACATAAAGTGGGGAGATTTTAACATCCTATATTTTTTTTCCAAAGGTACATACTATTTTTTAAATTTCCTTAAAATATCCACAAAAATGTTTCTTAAGGGATACAAGGAGGTATTGGATGTGTCTAGGGCTCATTTGGAGTTTGGAGCCTTGAAAATCTAAGAGGTAGACTAAACCACACAATTAGTAGAAACTATGTTGTTATAGACAGTGGGGTGTAGGGTGTCGAATGGATTCTCTACAACCATGTAACCCTATATGTACAGCTATGTGGTACTGCAGAATTATGGGATAATGAAATTTTCCAAGGATTTTGCATTGTTAATTAAATTTTATTCCTAAATGTGAAATATTATTCTTTATAATAGTGAATCTCACATATTTGGTACCTGGTTTGGCTAACTAAATGCCAAAACTCCACACCCTTATCTTGAGGGAGAAATAAATTAACTTCCCCTTTTTATTGATATGTTAGAAACATTATTTTTTCCCTATTTCTTATATAGCGAGCACCCCTCATATCCACATGTGATCTTATTCTTCCCTTCTTCATAGGATTTCTTTAGTCTTAATCAAATGGACTATGAATCACCCACTATACAAAGAAATGGATAAATCATAGTAATCTAATCCATCCCCTGTCTTCTATTAAAAGGCTCCTTTTCTATCCATTTAACAATTTAGGTGAAAATATTTGTTTCCCTATTTCCATATTTTTGGTGTAATCCCTGGATTTATACCATTCTAGGTCAAATTCAACCTAAAAACCTGATGAGTGGAGTGCCACTACATCGAGGTAGGCGGTACATGATTTTTCCCTTATTTTCGTTTCCTTATAAAATTTTGTCATTATATCATGAGGAAGACCCTTTTTGACATTGCATTAAGATTTTCAAATTAAATCAAATTGAATTTTATACCATGCCTTTAGAAACCTTACTGAGTAGTGAATCAAACCCTTGGTTTGATCTCCTTGAAAAATTCCACCCTAATTGGTGGGCTTCCTATATTAAGATTAATTTCCCCCTTTTATAAAATGTTTTAACACCCCCTTGTAGGGTTTAGTTACCTAATCGATGTATTGAGTTATTAATTGTAATGGTTTGGGAAATGAACCATTTGTTAATCCCTATATTCGTGACTTTTTATGAAGTATAAGAACTAAATCAATTGGTCATGTTCTTAATACCTTATTCCATATGTCTAAAATAGACATTCATAGTTATATTCCTTCACTAATATACATAATATTATATAAGTTTTTAAATTTAATTGAACACACCTTCAACTAAAATGGTTATATGTGTGATTCATGTTTGTCCGATTCACCATAGTGTCGAGGGTAAAACAGGGGATTACAACTTAAGGACCCCTTGGATGGACTCTCATGCCTTAATGAACTTTTTAATGCTTATAAACACAATAGGGGTGCCATCGACTACGCCTAAGGTAGTCATTCCACGATTTATCTATTTTTTCATCAAAATGAGTGACACCAGTTCCCTAGGGTAGACCCCTATGATGGGCTCAATGACAAGATTTGTTTTACTATTCCATGGGAGAGGCTTGGGACCCTATGTGGGATACTAGGTATGGAATTTGAGGTATTTTGAGATTACATTATTACACCATGCTTATAGTGACATGTGGAACTTTATACTTGGGTCACGATATACAGAATACATTGCATTTCCCATATGAACGGCCTCTTGAGAAATACATGGAATGTATCTCCGGATTTCCATGAATGGGATCAGGATGTCTTCTTATATTTTATAAATTGGAATTCATATTGAATTAAAGAATAGATAAATGAACCATTTCAAAATTAAGAATGACCCTTTGGTTTGAGAAATATAGGGGTGTATCCTCCTACTAAAATTACAAGCTTAGAGATATGATAACATCTTACAGTTAACCCTACTCTCTTTACCATTGTAGTATATATTGGTTTAGAAACACCAGCTTAAGACAAAGTATGTAGATTGGATGGGTCTCCAAGTACATCCCAGTATAATGTTTTAATTTATTTATTCTGTATTGCATTTAAATTAAATATGGAACAATACTTAATTAACATCGAATGAAATGGATATACATAGACACCATGGGGGTTGGACTATTGAGATTATATCTCACACGCTTCTCGAGATCAATTGGAACCAGAGTATACTTTATCATTGGAGGTATAAAAAAGGGAAGCAACTAGCTTCTAATTCTTGGATTACTATCGAGGATAGAGTTGGTACCATAGGACTAAGCCTATGTTTGAGATTCTAGTTGTAGTAGTTTTTGAACTTTTTGTAAGTTTTTTTATAATGTGGTATATTCCTATATAACCTTACCTAGATTATTAATTTATTATAGAAACTTGACATACAATCATTATTTCTTTCATCTATTTAATTATTCATCTTCTAGTTATTATCTCATTTGACCACATCTTTATTGTTATTGTTATACTCTTAATGTTTTTTATTTATTCTTCCACTATTCTATATAACTTTATATTTTTGTGTTTTACTCTAAAAAATGATGTAATAGTATCCCCATGGAAACACCATGGGCCTTCAATACTATTCAGCAGGCTCTGGTATTCGGGTAGGTGCGATTGAGGTCTTTGACCACTGTAACAGGGGATATTTCAGTGTCTTCTAGGGTGGGTTGATACACTCATCATTAGAGATATTAAACTATGATTTATATGATTATCACCACCAATGGTGTATCCTTATTGTCTCCCCTCTTCTTATATGTAAAAACACACAACCCATTTTTTGCCCAACTCCAAACACAATGGATTGACATGTCGAAACTGCTCACACTTGATCACCAACAGGGAAAACCAAAACAAATATGCGTAAAAAACAACATAAATAAGGATCAAAAACATCAATAGCCAATGGTTTAATCCCCACCACAAGTATCTCTTTAACCATATCCCAAATGAGTAATAGGACACATGATCACATGGGCCATGTATTCCTAAAACAAGGCTAACTCACATAAAACCAAAAACCATGCTCCTCACGCCACTCAATTATAACAAGTTGGATCACCATCAGTACTAAACTTAAAAAAATGAGACATCTCATGCATTCCATGACCAACTACATGACCCAACCCCCTCTACTCAAGTGTCGACTCATTGATTGAAGGGTCTAGAAAAGATCTTACCATGGGACCAAGGTGAAACCAAATATGAGGAGGGCCAGTGATCAATGGAAACTTTTCCTCTCAATTGAGACATGAGACATGGATAATTCCTTGTTATATAATTACCAAGCTTCAAGAATCATCATCTCAAACCACATCATGTGAATAGTATATCTCCATGTCCCCACCAAGTGATAATAGTCATTCTCACAAAATCCATTTGGGATTGAAGGCACATGGGACACACTACATGACCTGATAAACCACACATATAATGAAAAAATCTCTCCCAAGAAACAAAACTCTTGGAATTCATGGGAACCACCATCCTTGGGAAAATCAAGACTTATCCAATGATCTCTATTGCATACTTTCCCGCATCGATCCACCATCAGGGCACTCAGATGCCATTTCTAACACACAAGAGACTTTATCCATCCATAACTGAAGGGAATACACCTCCATGACTAGAGATACTCTTTACACATGATCCACATGACATATTATTAGAAGAAATTATACATTTGGATTAGTTGAGTATAATTCCACCAAATAATTATATGGGAAAAATTTATATGAGAAATCACTAACACATTAAACAATTGAACCTTAATCATCATTAAATACTACAAATAGAAAAATTTTAGGTGAGTCATATATTCCTAGAATGATCCATTAACACTAGCCTCCTCTTATGTCCTATTATTGAAAAAAATAATAAACCATAAATCCAGAAACTCAAGTGCATAACACAAGGTGAAAACCCACAATTACACAAATGAAATCATAGAATAATAATCGCATGCCCTAGGAACATGGACATCATATCAATAAAATCATTCATGACACTCCCATCCATTTTCCATCATGATTTCGAACATATTCCAAGACCTCCAACATACCAAATACCAAAATCATAAAACCAAAAGTCTATTATTCCATTTTTTAATGATCCATCCCGAGTTGACCTAACATGTCACCCAATCTGACTCACTAAAAGGGATCTAGCATGCCAAACTAAATTCTGGAGGCTTCTGACCATTGTTGAGGTCATAAAAGGTTCAGTGGGGAGACTATACCCTCTATTAATAGTTAAATAACATTCTAAAAAGACAAAACTGAAACATAGGTATAGACATTAGAGTACATAAAATAAGTAACTAAACCTAAACCATGGTATAATAAATGAAATTTGGTATAAAATAATATAGATTATATCCTGAATAATATGAATCATCGGGTCTCCCACTAGGATGAACATATACATAAATTGAACAATCTAAAAATAAATTCAACCATCTCTACTACCAATGCCGAGATAAAAAAAATACCTAGACTCCATGAGTCTTTATCTGAACCAGTTTGATCATGAGACTCTATATGAGTGGGTATACTAAATCAAGTAAAATTGTGACTTGTCCCCATCCACTGTTCCCCAAGTGATCTAACCAAAAAGTAGACACATGGTCTACATTCACACTCAGTATCATATATAGGGGTAAGAAATAAAACTAAATAGGACAACCCCAATGGTGAAAATACAATATTTTATGAAAAATATTTCATTCAAACTTTTTATTAACATTAAAATTGAAGAAAAATAAAATATTTCATAAAATATTAACTATATAAAAATTGGAGAAAGGAAAATAGTCAACCATGGATTCTAGTTTGACTCTAGAGGTAAATCTACACTTGTTATGGACCATTCTAAAGGATTTAAAAAACATGGATCACCCCACCACATAGTAACCAATGCATCTACTGTATCTATTTAGGAACTCCAAGATGTTTAAATGCAAAAGGCATGATTTCCATACCCATGTCCATGTCTACAGACATCCACAAAATCAATTGCATATACCAGGATCTAAGAATTTTATGGAATGATCAGAACTAGATATAGAATCTCTCCTCCACACATCCCAAATATTTTAGGTCTTATAACTTCTATATAATGTCTTTTCAGTCTGAATAGACCCATAAAATACATATCTCTATGGTATAAATCCATATTGATTCTAATGATTCACTGCAAAAGTTCTTCATTCACATTATTGGGAGAGAAACAACACCCCTAAAAAATTATCTATAACTAAAATGTATACTCCCCTAATTGTGTGAGGCCATTAGATCTTCTATTATCTCCCAAATCATGTATATCAATAGCCAACCAATTAAATAGTTAACTATATAATAACTATAGGACAATTCTTATAATAAATACCATGGGTCTCCCCCTAAAACCATATTCTTGAGTAGAGTCTACATTAAATTTTAGTGAAAATGTAAAACCAAACCAAAGATGATCCATAATTGATCCCACCATACAAACAGTTTAACTAGAAGCACTAATTAACTCTAGTCCAAATATGGATGAGGCCTCTCTTAGAACTGTGGATCTCAGCATCCTAATAAAATAGCCACCACAGGCTCTCTATGACCTAAAATAGGGTAAAACTAATTTTTTGGATACATATATCCCCTGTTTTATAGCATAATGCAATTTAGTCTACAAGAATTCCCTGATACATCCATGATCTTGGGCCATGCATGAATAAACAAGCTCAATCGTCCCAATGGTCATAACAGGAGTTAGAAACTCATCATGGGGTTCCTCAAGTTCATATAAAATTATGGTCCATTCCCAGTGTGGAAACATCCCAAATATCCATCAGTGGACTCATAGTGATCCTTGATAAACAATGAATCCAAAGTAAATCCAAAATAATAAGCCCACCAATAGGGTTTATTCACATTTTTTCTCCTGATGACCTTAATTCAAGACCCTAAACACGGTCTACTCAGTATTAAAAAATGTCCAGGAAAAACCAATCCCATAAAATCTCCATCTATTATTCTCAGAAAACTAACCATTCATAGGTAAAAAAAATCCCCACAAGGATTTCCAAATAGGATCTCTCCACTAGAGCATCCTCAAAAACTGACTACAAAAATTGTTGATCACTCAATCAGTAACCAACTAAATAGGGAATCCTCCAGAGTCTTGATAAATCATCTTAGTGTCTAAATGGAACCCTTCCATAAGAACTATGCCGTATTTTAAACCTATTAAAAGGGCTCTAATAATTCTAATCTGCAATAATAGGATCTAAACCATAACAACTCTAACCTTGAACAAATGATATCAACATGAAATGTTAAACCATGATTTTATTAGAGATAGTGAACTATCTCATATTATAAAATTTTTATAAATGAAACACAAACAAATCACAATGGAACACACAGATAAGGAAAAATAACTGAGATCTGATCCCTCACATTGGCATCAGAGCTCCCACCCAACCCACAGGAGGGTTCGAAACCAAATGTCAAGGAAACCCCCTTTCAAATAGTTCTTAGTCCATAACCCCGTGTAGATATCCTCTAAACATCAAAATCATTGCTCCGTCAAGATCTAAATTGAAAAATTCATAGAATTTACTACTCAAAGTCAAATAATAACTGGTGGGCACAAAAAATCCAAATATCATATGTCGTAAAAAGAACATGATGTGTACTTCTAAGTACATGGTATGTACTCATAAAATAGTACCGAGCCATGTACCTCTACATGGATAGAGCATATACGGGTTGTTCTTATGTTTTGTTTCATGTCTAGGGCATACATAGGGTATTCCTTATTTAATATATATGGTTATGAACCCCTCACATGGAGTGTCTACCCATGTACGAGGCCATGTACCACTACAAGGAGTGTACCTGGAGTACCTGGTGTATACTTCCTAAAAATCTATCTTCAAATTTACTATGCCACATGGACTAGTATATGGAAAATTAATACTACATGAACTGTATTTAAAGTACATGGTGTGTACATCAAAAAAATATTCCCTAAATTTTAATAACATGCAGTTTGTGTTCATAAAAGCACACACCATGTTACACTAGTTTCCCCGAATGAGAAGTCCCTGAAAGGACGTGAAACCTCGGATTTATATATAGAAGACATAGATTGACCCACTAGTGTCCCCAACAACCCATTAATAGGATTAACTTAAAAAACCGCTATAATATATGTATTTTTTAATAAAACATAATTATTTTCACCTCTAGGTGGAAACCATTGACACTACGATCATACTTGGGATCCACAACTATAGAACAATGATCTGGTGAGACCTCTACTTTGTGAATGTACCTTCAGTTCTCCACCTTTCTCTATTCTATCACTCTATCACTCTCATATGAAAACCCCAAATGGTATGGGGAATTTCGCCAATGGTTGTACACAAAAATAAAAGAGATAAAATAATGAATAAAAATGAAAAAAATGAAAAATGAAAAACAAGAAAAATGAAAATAGGCGTGGTCCTAACCACTACATGCATCATAAGGTCATGCCTCACCAATGAACCCCCCATTATATAATAAATGGTGGATACATAATCTTATTAAAAACACCATTTAAATGATATTACTGAATGAAAAATCATAAATAAATTAATATATAATTTATTGAATATTAAATATTTGAAGAAAATTCATACATCTCAAATTTCAACCGAAGTCATGTGCTAGGGTAAAAACCCCATTTCCGGAACAATATAGTTTTCATAAAAATTAATTGAGATTGTGTTATATGATAAATTACAATTTTTCACCTGAGAAACTTTTAGGAACAAAAAATCAAATTTCGCTAGAATTTCACAACATCTGATGACACATGTAATCACAAGACTAAAATTATCTCAAATGTCAATATTATAAAAAAAAGAGTGATTATGATCATGTAAATGTTATGACAGGTTTATAGGTACAATATATTAGATTGGTATATAATAGTAATTATAGAAGCTGAAGAGACATGAGGTTGAGTATATGACATGTCATATATAAAAGATCATTTTGAATATTAAAAATAAGTCATATTCATAATTTATAAATATTTAGAAAGAAACAAAATAATCCTAACAGTCCATGAAATACTTATAATGATCTGTTTTTGGATTTCTCTATTCCAAATAAATTTATCACATTGAAAATATATGTTTTTAGAATCAGTCTAAGATCACTCTTATATTTATCTCAATAGATCTTCATAACCATTGTGTTGGTTACTTACCCCATGTATTAAAGTGAGAAACATTTACCAAGACAAACCTTCCCAGAATGATGTGTTATGATATCATTTCTATTAAGAATTATGTAGTATACATAAAATATCAGTTATAAAAATATACTATCACTAACATTATTATATACACATGAATTATTTGTTTTCATGATGAATCCAAACTCATTGATTGTATCGTCAAGATAAATATTCTATCTATGAGAATCTTACATCAATCCATAAATAGAACTTTGTACCTTTTATACCTTAATAGTATCACTTGGATATTATGAAACAACCTAGATATGTCATATACATTTACTTAAATATTTTTCAATTGTTGAAAGTTATTTAGACATCAATTTTATATATCTAACAATCATAATAACTATTAAGGGATGAAAATATAGAAATTGATTTTATTATTTCAAATAGGTGTAAAGTTTTAGTCATTGCACACACCATGAATTTTTCCATAAAACCATTCTACCATATATGATTTATAAGTAGACTCATTACCATCCATGTCATTTTTATTATGAAAAAACTGAATTCCACCATATGGGACTTACTCTTTAAAGACTATCTACCAATTTCAATACCTGGTTATTCAAAATTGAATATATATTTAATACCATAGCTTTTAACCACTGCTCAATATCGAAACTCTCAATATCCTCTCAGTAATATATTTTCAAATCTCCTATAAATTTTATTTCAATGTCATTATGAATGAGAAAACCAAATATCTCATTTCATAGATGATTCATATCATACCTCGGGGAATAATTTTTATCTTGAGTCTGTTATTCTTCTAAAACCCTTTACAGAACAAACACGTCTTCAATATCTAGAACGATCCTTATTTTTTGTTCTTGACATTCTCAAAGATCAACTATCCACCCAATTATTCCACAATATATATATTTCTTGTCAATTAATTTATCAAACCCTTCCACAAACACTTTTTTTATAATTGGGAGATATAAATAATATTCCATAGTTTCTTTTTGATAACAAAGAAATAATCATTTTTCAAACATCGTGTAAAGGTTACCAAAATACAATTATCATATGTAAATGAGATTAACAACCCCAAAGCCTTGTAAGATATATTTTGTAATGTTTATTTTTGAATATATCATAGGGTGTATTCATGTCTGATTTATATGGAATATGGTTTAATAGAAATTTAGTATTTCTAATAATATATCCCAAGATTTAATTGGGATGGTTTCATTAAAACATCATTTATAAAACTATGGCTAACATGGTTTTATTAATTCTATAATATTCAATATTACATTTTTATTTGGACAAGTGAATTATAGGAAAATTCAATAATTTATTAGATGAACAGTAAATCCATAGATCAATTATTCACCTTCTCGATCTGATGAAAGAATATCAATAATTTTTCCTAATTGAATCTATAATGCGTTCTAAAAATCTCTAAAATTTTCAAAGGTTTCATACTTTTTATTCATTATAAACACATAACATATCGACATATGCCCTTAATAAAAGTAATGAAGCACCTTAAACCACCAATTTCTTGACTACTCATTGGCTGACATACATTACTATGTATGAGATCCAATAACCCATTATACCTTTCTCCTTTTCCCCCAAAGAGATTTACTAGGTCATTTTTTCTAATAATAAATATTCATATCTTTCAAAGTATTCATAATAAAATGATTCCAAAAATCTAGTACAATGGATTATTTTAATTTTTTTCTTATTTATATATCTAATGTGACTATGCCAATGATATTTGGGATTAGAAACAATTGTAACCTTATTATTATGAAATCCATAAATAGAATTATCCACTTATATAATTATTAGACAATTAATTATATTCCAAAAACCTTAAAATTTTTCATTTATATATATGGAATATAAGTGTTCTTAATAATGAATAAAAATATTATTTTCTCCAAAAATGTTACAAAAAAATAGCAATTCTTATTGGGAACATAATAAAAACCTTTCGATTATAGTATTAATATATTTATTAAATCCAAATCAAATATTATTATTTTTAATTTAAAACTTTAAATTCATTACCGACACGAAAATCTAATTCAAAAATTTTCAATGACCACCTATCTTAGAGGCTGTGATTGTCCGTAAAAATGTGTGATACACACTTGGTATCTAATACCCATGAGTTAGGGTTACTAAAGTTTAAATCAAAAATATTTTCATTAAAATTTTCTTTTTCTTGTTCTTAAGAACACTTATCAACATTAAATACCAAATTTAACTCTTTTATAGGCTATACATATTGTTGATGTCAATTTGTTTTTATTAAAAATTGTTATAATATATAAGAAGAAAAAATTAGTGGTTACTAACATGAAATATTTCATTTTATCATGTAATTTTTATTTTAAATATATATCCTACTAAAAATTATGTCTCATGAATTAGGTCCATTTATTGAGCCATTATCTATAAAATGGTATTCATAATAGTTGTTATTCATTGATAGTTTAGTGGATAACTCTTTATCCAAATGCATAATATGGGTATAAACAATGATATTCCTCTAGTATACTAAAATTTTATATTTCCAAGGTAGTGTAAGCTAAATAAATCTCCAAAAATTGAATAATATAGGTGCACCTAGTTAATCATGAAACTACCTGATAGGGTAATTCATAGTCACTCATTGCATTGATTCCTTATAAAAGATGATCTAGGGGAACCTACATAATACTGAAACTAAATAGTTTATTGATAAATGTATTGATAAGTTTCTCTTTAGAAGGAATTTCACACTTTTTATTTATAGGGTTTTTTTATTTTATAATCTCAGTGATTTAATATACACCATAAAAAAGTTATATCTACAACTATTACATATTATGTAATCTTAATCTTATTAATTTTATTCCTTTTTCGATTCATTATTCTATCAATTTAGTTTTGGAATCTCTTTCCAAGAACCTAATTAATCTGTTCACATTATATTAAAGTGATACTTTTTTCACAACCTATATGTTTATGTTAATCACCAAAAAAATTTAGTATATTCATATATATTTGAATGAAAGATATTCATAAGGTGCATGAAGGTTTCTGGTAATATTATAGAGTTAAATGAGATTGAAAATATCAACATGAGTAACACCATAGTGATAGATAGAAAACCACATTAACATTTTGATGACAAGGCATAAACCATTATTCCATTCGGTGGTCTAACAAGAAGTCCCTCTAACTGATGATACATTACTCAATATAGAATCCAATTAATGATCTTTATAACAACTAATATGAGAAAACTACATTGAAAAAATATTTTTAAGACTATAACTCAAATGAAAAACTATGTTCAAGATGGATAAAAACCAAATTTTATAGATTCATAGCTAACTTTAAATGTAGAGATCTAACACCTATGAGAAGTTTAATAGTTACAATAAATCATACATGTTATTAACATATTATAAAAAAAATATAAATAACAATATTAATGGAATTTA
Source organism: Viscum album (assembly GCA_963277665.1). Taxonomy (NCBI): domain Eukaryota; kingdom Viridiplantae; phylum Streptophyta; class Magnoliopsida; order Santalales; family Viscaceae; genus Viscum; species Viscum album. The sequence goes on along the minus strand of OY728164.1, from coordinate 910,389,279 downwards.
AAATATAAATAATAATTTAAATTATTTTTTAATACATGAGATAAACATTCATGAACAATTCATAAATAAATTTTATTTATAAAAATTTTAAAAATTAGTCATTATATTAACATTTTTATATTCATTTAAATATTAATTATTTCATATTTTATATAATATATGGAATTTATTTTATATTTCAATAATTATAAACATTTTACAATTAAATTTATATTATGTAAACCTTTTCTATAATCTATATATAATATATATTTTATTCTATAAATATATTATAAATTACCCTATATGATATCTAAATAAACCATTTTAAAATTGTAGATCATAAATTATATTACAGAAATTTTTAAAAAGTTATTTCATATATTGATTTTTAATATTATATATTAAAATGTTTCAAAAACATATATTTAATAATTATAAAGATTTTATAATTGTATAATTAATTTATAAATACCTTATATATTAAATTGTCTATAAATACCATTTTAAGATGATTTATAATGATTTTATAAAACATAAAAACATTTAAATCATTAAAAACGTGAAAACCCAATTTTTGAAATAGTTCTACCTTCCCTTATGTAAAATCCATATTATGCATAATGGTAGCCTCCCACTACCCATATGTAGATGGTCTATATAGTGGTAGATTTTCCAAACATATATGTAGTTCATACTACATAATGGAACTCCACATTTCCCTTTATATGAACCCTTCACGTGAAGGTAAAGTTCATATGAATCTTATGTGAATACCCCTCACATAAATGTAATCCATTTATTTTCTTTAAAATAACCCCTTTACATAAATTTAATTCATGAACTAAATTAATGTGAACCCTTCAAAAAATGTTTTCTCTCACACAATCATTACATGACCCTTATACATATAGGTAATTAGAATATTCCTTTATGAAACCACATACGCATAGTAGAGATTTTGAGGATTCTTTTAAAGTGACCCACTACGTAAAAGTTGTCTCTAATGATCATTACATAGATACAATTTTATATAATGGTACGTAAAACTATACATATGTTTTATTATATGTAAATATTCATTTTAAAATTTAAATATTCATCAATATCAGTTATTCAAACATGATTAAATCTCATATAAATGTTCTATGATACTAATGATGGGTATTGATTGATCATCATACGATCGTTAGGAGTAAGAGAAAACCCAAAAATAGTCTAATATGTCATTAAGAATATAATGTATTATATATATTATCAATAATATATCCTTGAAAATTTTCTATACCCCATGTACAACAATATTATTTATCCTCTTGTTTAAAGGAGAATACTTAGGGAAGAATATTGAAGTAGAAAACAAATGATTATTCCATCCAAGGGGTTACATTTCTCAATGAATCTATGAATGTTTTCAGATGATACATTTAAAATATAAAGGATTATTTCCCCTTAAAATGTTATATAAACATGTTTTTAGGAATAATATAGTTTTATCATCTTTACATGACACTAATGATCACCAAAATATAGGATGAATGAGATCATCTCCCAAACACACAATAATGAGAACTAGTTTTCATTATATAGGTGAATATTGATGACACAACATATCACATGTATTATTACTATTATTTTAAGGATTAATGGAAATATTCAATGATTAAATGAAAATTATAAATACGAAAAAAAATTGGTTTTATGTAGATGAACCCATCAGGGTAAAGTGGTAGTTCACACTCTAAGTCTCATGCACCTATATAAATATGCATCTCATTCACATTTTATATAATGTAAATATGAAAAAATAATTATTAACACATCAAATGAATGTATTTTAAGTAAAATTTCTACACATGGGGCATTTGTGGAACATCTATAGACGAATTTACACTCAAATAATACTACACAATGATGTCATGACAAGAATGGTCAACTAATTCAACAACAAAGATAGAATTTCAAGCTAAGGTAATTGTTATATATATAAATTAATTATAAATAATAATTTAATAATCCTATATTTCTTGAAAATTTGGACATTAATTATCATTTTTTGAGTGTTATCCAATACAAAGGCTGAATGTTTATGTGTGTTGTCATCCCAACTAAATATATTACGCACCCCATGAACCTCAAGGTTCCCATCAGGTACCATATCTAATATCATAAAAAACACTTGACCTCACATTCTGAATCAAATTTGGAAACAAATATTTCAATCATCAAGTTCCCAACAATAAATTATCACGTAGTTTTTTTCAAATATTACATAAATATACAATATCCCGTAGCAGGAACAATCCATAAGTTGTGAAATATCTGTATTAGCCCAACGAAACATCTCAAGCATAAAGCCACATACAAATATTAATTGAATATGTTCTTACCACACCTCTAGGTAATCTGAACACATTATGTCATGTAATTATCACATTAACATTTGAAGGGACATTTCACTCAACTTGCAGTCTAGATCATTATGTCACCAAATCCTTGACTGATCCTATCAAATCACTCTATGTACACTATACCAATGAGTAAAACCATATCTATCCTCATCAAATCACAAATAGTTCCATTTTTCTCTTGCCAAATAATCCATTATGACCCTTTATGGTTGTAATCACATCAATATAAACCATACAAGATAGTTTGATACCAAAATATAACCTCATTGAATGATTCATGTGACCATTCATCATCATAAAAAATTATCATCATTCTAAGAATGAGCATCTAGAATATACACTAAATGAAGCCAACCTTTATAAAATTTAGAATCACCCACATTATGTGAACTGCACCAAAATGAACAGGACCATGCCCCCATTTCTTTCTTATAAAATAAATAAAATCACTTTTACAAAACATTATGAAAAATCATTATTGGTTCAACTTGCTCACAAAAATCCATTGGCCAATTTATCTTGAAATATATTTATAGAATACCCCATAATTATTTTTAAGTCTCATTTCAAATTCAGCAAGGGGGATTACAACTTTTATATAGAAACATTTTATTAAATTCATTTTCCTTATAAATAGAACCTCTATAAAAATCCATTTTTAACCATATTTTAAAAAATATAACTTTATTTACATTGGAAATCCAACTTACACCACTAACCCAACTATAAATTGGTCTAATGACACTCATTAGACCAAGGATCACCCAAAAACCATTTAGAATAAAACAAGGTACTTTTTAACTATTATTACATCATGAAAATATAATAATTTATGATAAAAATCACACATTTCATTTAACATGCCAACCAAAGAAGGATAATTTTCACACATTATTATAAAATTCCAAAGTAATAATAATCAAAATAATGAAAATTCCACATTCTAAAATATAAATTTTAAATTGGTATAATGCTTCTACAGAACTCCAATATTTAAAAAAGAACCAATCACATTTATAAATACCATCCAATTAATAAACCATAAAATAAAATCCAAAACACCATGATTTAATTAACAATTAAAAACATAATAAAAATGAAAATGATGATAAAACCATGGGATGTGGGGAATGTTCTACTCTAAACAACCACCTAGTCTTTGGCTAGACAAAATACCTAATTTACTTAACAAAAATATGTCCAATTAAAACCAGTATCATCCAAAAGTATAAAAAACAACATAGGGTAAAATACCTTAATAAAAATAATAAAAATGTAATGAAAACCTTGTCATGATAACTCTTTCATGATCCATGTAAAGACCCTAAAAATCAAATAATTCTTTTTTAAACATATGTAATTATTACAAGACTTCAAGAATTGACGACACATGATTCTGAGGCCCGGAGATCCTGTAACAGAATTTTGAACATCATTTAAGGTATGCTCTATAAACGTGCATGTGGGAATTTAATATTTTGAACCAGTACTCGGATTGAAATTATGATGGCACCATTGGACTCACAATACCAAGATTCACTTAGAAAAATCTTAACATTGATGGGAAAGGGTTAGACGAAAAAGTTAATTTTTGGACATTAAAAATAATAATAAAATAACAAAAAGTAATTTTATTCTTTATACAACCATTGAGTGATGGTTGGAAGGAACATAGAGTTAGTCGGTCATTAAATGACTTATTACACTAGTTGTGTAACAACAACACACATGTAATTAATCGGTTCATTAATGAACCACATTAATGATCATAATGAGAAACTCATTAACTCTAAGTGTTAATCCATCGGTTGGTAAAGAGGGTATTTGAAAACTAAGGGAAATATCTTTGATGAAGAACCGGAGTTGACTTCCTCCAATGAAGAACGATGTTTTGAAAATGCCTGTTGAGGAATCGATTTGGTGGTCGATGAGCGGCGATGAACGTCGAACGACGAATCATTCAGATATTATTATTCTTCTTCCAGAATAGTTTCCAACAAAATCACAGAAGGGGAATTTATCTTTTATAAGTGTTTAAAGATTCATCATCCCTTATTCCTGAAAAATTACTACAAACGTGGATCAACAAACTAATATGTGGATATACAGTTCGTACAAACATTCCAGAGTTTATTTTGAGATGTTGATTTGGGTTTCATCATTATCTTGTGTTGAATAATTCTTTAGCATGTTATAATGCTAATTAAAATGTCGTGGGTCAAACTGAACAAGGCTCGGATGATCTACCAAACTTTTTCTTGGTGTTTTCATTAAGGTGGGTCAACGAACGTATTGGAAATGTGTTTTTGAGGAGCACACGGTGAAGGGGGCATCCCGAGAGGCCCACATGCGCAGGCATAGACGAGACAAAGAACGAACCACCCGAGCGCGTTTAGTGGTCTGGTGAACATTCTGTCGGGCTACCAGTGGCAGTGGGTGCATGTGGTGGCCCTGGCCGTGTGGCTTTCAGACAACGTCATGCTTCGAAAGTTGCGGTAGTAGCCATCGTGCTACCGTGGAGGAGGAGTCGTGGCTAAGGTCGTGGTGGAAGGCAAACCCGTGATCACAGATCCCACCTTTGATTGGTCCACTCGGACCAGTCAGGTGAAGCAGTACCAGTTGGGCACCACTATTGGAGGACCCATATGGACCGTGCTGGGCAGGCATTCTATGCACAGCCAGTGGGCCGAGTTGGCTATGTGGCATGGTGGGCCGCACTCGGCCTGGTTGGTCCAGCGGGCCAAGCCTGTGGCCCAGCCGGTGCATGATGGGCCTAGAAACAGGGTAAAACTCGGGTTGGGTTAGGTTGTCCCAGACTGGGTTGGGTCGGGATAGATTTGGATGGGATGGTTCAATCCTACTAGGTCGGACCGGACCCAGACCCAACTGACCCAGTTGTTCTTAAATGTCCATAACATCTAAACCGTACATCTGATTGATTAGCCGTCTCCAAGTTGGAGTTGTTGGGACAATGAGGTCCTTTTAAAGTACTTCACCTGGATTTAGGAAGAAGATAGAATATGGCTGGGTTGAATCAAACATGAATCCAATCAGACCCCTATTTACATTTTTGCCTAAAACTTACTGACCGGGCGTCTGATTGACACACAATATGTTGAATTTGAACCTTATGTCCTAACGGACCTACATGATACTTATTTGTTGGTCTTTGTTGTGGTTGAAGTAAAACCGATGACTTTATGAGTAGAAAATATATAACTCAAGGGTACTAAATCCATGAATCAAGTGTATGGCTATCTAGTGAAGTGAGACCCTCTGTGGATTGGCAAGAGAGAGACCCTTCGTGGATTGGTAGTAACACGACCCTCTACAGATCGACATGGGTATGAACATCTATGGGTTTATGGTAAAAAAAAACTCTAATGATCAATATCAGAGCGACCCTCCGTGGATCATAACTACCAGAACCCAATGTGGACCAGCTGTAGAGAGACTCGTCGTGGATCTGCAACAGAACAACTCTTTGTGGATTAGTAATAGAGATACCCCTTATGGATCTGTAGCAGTTCAACCCATCTTAGATAAGTATATGAGACACTCAATAGAATAAAATGATTTATCTTGAGAATAATAATCTGTATTCTTTATCTCTATGTCATATACCTAGTGTGAGTTGTCTTTTTTTAGGGTTTTTTTTGGATTGTGATCATGGTTTGTGAATTTTTTTAGGGAATTCTAAGAGACCTTCACATGTCTCAGGGTCCCTACTGAGTATTGTTATACTCACACGTCCATGAGATTCACATGAACATTATGGTGTCCTATGTAGATGCCCGACTTCTTGACTGAGACTCATGGAGCCAGGACATTATAGTGCATGAAGATGATTGACAGATGTGATGAGCGGCAGTGACGGCAGGCGATAAGCTATACCTACCCTTCAGTTAGGTTCCTTAGTGTACGACTTATAGAGCATGTTTTTTCATTTTTTTCTATACATTTTTTCCATTTGGTCTTTTATATTTTCCCCATTACATTTAGTACTTACCTTTTCACTCTGTGGTGGTTTTTAGTAGTGGTTATACATACCCTTTTTATGTATGGTTTTACATGTATGTAGTGTGTCCAAGTATTTGTGTGTACAGGTTTAAAATAAATCCCTTCCCTTTTTAGGATATTAAATTCTGGTGCTAGCAACCAACCTCTGGCCTATGGAAGTCAGGCTTGGGGTGGTCATGGAATGCACCCTAGGGGATGAGTCGTGACAAATTGGTATCATAGGAGTCTGTTCTAACAAACAAACTAAGACTCTAAGATTTTCATTGGGAAAATAATACTATGTGTTTTGAGTACGGTTTTCAGTTCAGAGAGCCCAATTTTGGTGTAGTGGCCAATGTATCCATTCACTAGGACCCTGAATTCTAACTGTTGACTCAGTACATGAAAATACTGATTGCATGCATATTTAAATGATTTCATTCTTATCTCATTTTGAGTTAGCTCACAAGGCATAACATATTGATCATGGAACATCTGTTCATTAAAAGATTATTCCATGTAAACAACCATCCAGGATTCCAGTGAGAGATCATTATGATATCCAACTGAGCGATGAGGCATCAGTATAGGGCTCCCTTATAGCGATAGCTCTTTCAGGTGGTGTACCAGCAGCACCACCACCCGTAGGGAAGTAATTTCCACCAACCCCACCAGAGGACCGTTCATGCCGACATAGCGTGTTGTATGAGTTCTAGATTTAGAGGCCCAAATGGTTTGAGGAGAAACATATCTGCAGGAATCTAAGGACTGGATGGATTCTAGGGCATGATTTTACCACTTGGTTGAGACACTAGAAGACTGGATGATGATCCTAGTTGTTAGTATCTTCTAGGGCACTGTAGAAAGATGCTGGAACCTGATGCTCCATTTCAAAAATGAGAAAAACATCACCTTATTGGACTTCGAAATCCTTTTTAGGGTGGATTTTTACCAGTGACTCTATGCTTTGTGGGTATTCAGGAGCTACTGCACTTACAGTAGGAAAACCTGACAATAGCACAGTTCTCAGCGAGATTTAATGACCTCTCTCGCACCCCAACAAAAAGATACAATTCCATTTCATCAGGGCCCAGATATTTGAGCAGTGTCTCTGATGGAAGATCATATTGTCCATTACATCTCTCTATATACCAATGCAACCATGTTGTTTTTAGAAATCAGTTTTGGGGGAGTGCTTCCAATCTGAGTAGGCACTGACAGTGAGAGCCACCGCCGGATGACAGGCAGCCAAGTCATCTGTAGTAGGTAGTTAGAAGATGATAGAAGGCCCCATTGGGCCATACAATAAATTGGATGACCCCTGGATGTAGGTTTGTAGGGGAAAATCTCACAGGGTAGAGGACGTCAGCATAGGAGAAGATTGTGCTACTCATGCGGCGGGAAAGGTCACATGGCTTGTGACTTCTCGAACCATTGTACCGACGATCCATAGATGGTAGAGGGATTGCTGAGGAAGCGGTAAATATTAATGTTAGGAGTAACATAGGGAATAAAATGTGGAAAATGATCAGGTCATGCAGTAGGCGTTGGGATAAAAATTGAGGTTCTACCACCACCACCTCCAAGTTGTACACCCCGACCTCGGGAAACAGGTGGACATGGATGAGCTCAGCTTCATGAAACATGTCCTACCATCATGGAAATCCATATATTATTCAAGGAATTATCTTTTTCTACTCTACCCTAGATATATTTTTTATAGACACATGTTCCATTTCATATTTTATTTCCACAGATCTCATTCGAAGATTAGAGATTGTGATGGATCTGTTGGCTCGATCCTTATGATTAGAGAATACTACATGATAGGATTCAAATATTAAACACATGTTCCAAAAGTTATAGCTTACTCTAGGATGCAAGATCATCAGCTGGGATTTCATAGTTACGGTGTAGATGCCTTACAATGTCATCTTGGGTATGAACTTGTTAACCATGGTCCATGCTCATCTTGACTGTTTTAGGCACAAAGTTTGTTGTGTCATTAAGGATGGGACTATTTATTCCTTCACCAGTGAGAAGGTTACATCTGCATCACATGATGGACTTTCTCGGGGGAGGGTGCAACTGATCACTCATCAATAGTCTAGCCTAACCCTCAATGTAGTGGATGAATGGAACCCAAGCTCTCCTATAGTGGTGGACTAGTATGCGGATGTATTATCTGATGATGTTCTGAGACAACGACCTCGTTGAGAGGTATACTTATACATTGACTTATACCCTTGGATGACACCAATATCTACACCATCATATCAGATGGATCCCATGGATCTTCATGATAAGAGGGTAAAACTGGAGGAGTTTCATATAAAGGGGCTCATAATGCCTAGTGTTTCCCCTTAGGAATCCCTGAGTTTGTTTCCCAAGAAGGTAGATGGGTGATTGAGGATTTACAGGGACTATCGGTGCCTGACAAGGTGACCATGAAGAACAAGTATCCTCTGTCAAGGATTGATGCTCTCTTCGACCGGTTGAAGGATGAACGGTGATTTCAAAATATAGACCTCAGATCAAGCTATCATCAGCTTCGGGTGTATGATGATGACGTATCGAAGACAGAATTATGATGTCAATATTGCCACTACATTTTCTTGATTATTACTTTCGGCATAACCAATTCCCTAATAGTGTTCATGGGACTCATGAACTAGATCTTCTAGCCCCACCTTGACTGCTTCATGGTGGTCTTCATTGACGACATCTTGGTGTACTTAGCGTCAGAGGAGCAGCACGCCACCCATCTAAAGATAGTTCTAGATACACTCCGAGAGGTCTATATATAGGGTAAGATCTTGAAGTGCCAGTTCTAGGTATAGGAGGTCCTTTTTCTGGGAAATGTTATCTTGGCGGCTAGAGTGGCAGTGGATCCGGTGAAGATAGTGGAGGTTCTTTCTTGAGAGCTACCCAAGAGCATGATGGGGGTGCAGAGATTCCTAGGGTTGGTTTGGTACTAACAAATATTTGTACCCAAATTTTACAAAGTAGAAGAACCCTTGTCATCAATGAAAAGGAATGGAAAACCATTCTTATAGATATGAAGATTCTAGTAGAGTTTCTAGGAGCTGAAGTATAGACATACAAGTTCCCTCATCTTGAGGCTAAATGAAGCGGACGTTTGGTTTGTAGTCTACTATAACACATTAGGGACCAGGCTAGGATGTGTACTAATGCAGAATAAAGATGTGACTTTCTATGGCTCATGACAGCTATGGAAATTTGAGTAGAACTCTGCGACCAATGACCTGGAGTTAGTAGCATTGGTCTTTTCATTAAAGATGTGGAAGAACTACTTGATGGGTGAACGATTTATTGTTTACTCCTATCACAAGAGTATCAGGTATATATTCTCCCAGAAGGACCTAAAACTGAGATAATGGATATGGATAGAGTTCTCCTAGGACTATGACTTTGAGATATTCTAATCTCATAGGAAGGGAAAAGTGGTGGAAGGCGCACTCAACAAGAGGTCAGGTTAACAGTTGATGAGTGAGGTGATAGAGTAGCTAGATGTGTTACCGTTATCCTTTGTGGATAGTGACAAAGCAGCTTACCTCCAGTATATGATAGTCACTCCTCCACTCCTTCAACAATTTTGGGAGGCACGTCTTGAGGATGTTGAATGCGAGGAACAACGTACTTAGATATCCTTAGGACATGCTCCTGATGGGTTTTCAGAACGTGGGGAGCATGTCATCTTTTTCAGGCGACGTACCATGGTACCCATGATGCTATGATAGGATTTGTTGATAAAGTTCCATAAATCCCATTTTGTGGTACATCTTGTGGTGAAGAAGATTTACCTGGACCTCTGGAATTAGTAATGGTGTCTAGGAATGTAAAAAGTAGTGGAAGGATTCGTTTTATGATGCCTCACTTTTCAGCAAGTGAAGGCTGAACATCATGTTCCAGTAGGATTATCACAACAACTTGAGGTACCAGAATGGAAGTGAGATATCATATACCTAGACATTATGACTGGGATACCATGTACGTTCAAGGGCCATGATTCCTTCTGGGTGATCATTGAATGAATAAAAATGTCAGCCCAATTCCTACCCATCTGAGATCATGGATTGGTACTGGGATTGGGATGCCAATATGTACAATACATAGTACAACTTCATGGAGTTCCATAGATGGTTTTCTCAGATCATGAATCTCATTTTACATCCCTACTGTGGAAGGGATTATAGGAGTTTTTTGGGACATAGCTACATTTCATCACAACCTTTCACCTCAGACATATGTTCAGACAGAACAGACCATACAGACACCTTTGAACATGCTTCATGCTTGCGTCCTTGATTTTGGCCACAGATGAGAGGATCACTTTACCTTATGGAGTTCTGATACCCTAACAGCTATCACTCCACCATCAGCATGGCACCATTTGAGGCATTCTACGAGAGATCATGCGGATCACCTCTATGCTGGACAGACCTAGGGGAGTCATCACTCATGTGTTTAGAGTTGGTATGGGCTACCACTGAGAAGGTACTTGTCCTCTATGAGTGGATGAAGACAGCACAGAGAATACATAAGACTTTTTCTAATAGGATTAGGAGACCCATGGAGTTAGAGGAGGGAGATAATGTATTCTTATGGGTCTCACATCGAAGCGGTTTGAAAATATTTTTCCAGGGAGAAAAGAAATATCTAAGATTTTTCAGTCCTTTTCCAAATTAACTGTAGTGTTGGATAGGTGGCATACCAACAAGATCTTCCCCAATAGATGCATAGGATGCATGATTTTTTCAAAGTGTTATAGATGAGAAGATACATGAATGATCCATCACATGTCAATTGATTGGGGCATGCTGGACATTGATGATGGGGAGACGTTCGTGGAGTGATCAATATAGATAGGGAATCGATAGGAGCAGGTCATATGAGGGAATTCGATCCCTCTGGTTTGAGTTTAGTGGTAGCATGGGAACCTCCATGAGAGAACATTGGAACAGGAGACACATATTCATTCTTAGTATCCAAATTTTTTTCTTAGATTTTTTTGTGGATTTCGAGGATGAAAATCCCTAACGAGAGGAGAATTTAATGACTTAAAAATTCAATAATTTTTTTTAAAATTATATGGTATTATTACGAGACTATAAAAATTGACAACACATGATTCTGAGGCCCGTAGAGCATGGAACATAAATTTGAACTTTTTTTAGGTATGTTCAGTAATTGAGTTGGGGGAATTTCTATCTTTTGAACTGATGCTCTGATAGAAATTATTTGGGCATCGTTGGATTCGCAGTACCAGGATTCTCTTAGGTAAAGCATTACATTGACTGAGAAGGGTTGGATGAAAAAGTTAATTTTCGGAGTTTTGGAAAAAAATAATAAAATAACTAAAAGCTATTTTACACTTTCAATTACAGTTAAGAGACCATTGATAGGACCACAGAGTTAGTCAGTCATAAAATGAAGGTCATTAATTGACCAACTACACTGGTTGTGTAACCACAATGCACATGAAATTAATGGGTTCATTAATGAACCACACTAATTAACCTAATATGAAACTCATTAACTCTAAGTTTTAAACAATCTGTCATCAAATCGGGGATTTGAAAACCATGGGAGACATCATTGAAGAAGTTCAAGAGACGATTTCCTCCAATGAAGAATGGATTTTTTATGATTCCCATTGAAGAATCCATCCGGAGGACGACAAGAAGCGATGAATGTCGAATGACCACACACGCGGATCTTATTCTTCTTTAACCGAAACAATATCGAACAAAATCAAGGTAGGGGAATTAATCTTTTCTAAGTGTTCAAATATACATCATGCATTTTTATTTAAAAATTATGATTAATGTGGATCAACTGACTAATGGGGGTATCTGGGGTTCGTAAAAAAATGAAAGAGTTTATTGCAAGAAATTGATTTGGGTTTAATCATTATCTTCTGTTAGATGATTAATTCCCATGTTATAATGCTAATTCAGGGGGAGTGGGCTAAACTAAACAATTACCATAACCTCTTCTGAAATTGTTCTTGGTGCGTTCTTTTAAGAAGATCTATGAATTTATTGAAAATGTATTTTTGAGGAACATGCGGTGAAGGGGGAATCCCAAGAGACGCGTAGGAATAGACAGGATGCAGAACAAACCACCAGAGCCTGTCTGGTGGTCTGAAAAACATTCTATCAGGCCACTGGCGCTAGAGGCAATAGCTGAAGATTGGAACTCCAGCCGCATGCTAGGTTGATGGTGGCAAGCCGCGGAGGAGGTGGCGTCACGGCTCCGGCTATAGCTGTAGGCAGACCCATGCCCCCAGGTCCCACCTTTGACAGGTCCGACCAGACCATTCAGGTGAAGCGGTGCCATGCTAGTGCTATTATTGGTGGACCTGAATGAACCGCGTCTATTCAGGGGAGCATGGACCGCACCTGTCTGGTGGGCAGTGCCTCGTCACTAGGCTGAGCGTTCGGCCCAGCGGGCCGTAACGCGCCCAGTCTATCTGGTCCAGGACAAGTGGCCATGTTGACCATGGTCAGGGCGGACCAGGTTTGGGTCAGGTGGACCGAGACTGGGTGTGGTCAACCTAGATTAGGGCGGGAAGGGTCGGTCCGACCATGTCGGACTGGACCCAAACCAACCCGATCCCTTTCCACTTAAACTTCTATTACTTCTAAACCAAATGTCTAATTGACGAGCCATCTACGATGTTGGAATCCTTGGGACCATGAGATAATTTTATGTTACTTTACATGGGTTTTGAAAAATTTTGTAATACATATGGGTTGGATTGGACTCAAATCCAACCGATCCCCAATTTTATTTTTTGCCGATAATATACAGACCGAGTTTCGGAATGACGCACCTTCTCTCATGTTGGAACCCTTATGAAATGGAGGTCCTTAGTTATACATATTTGTGGGAATTCGTGGTGTTTAATTTATGACCAATGGCTTGAATAGTAGAAAATATGGAAATCAAGTGTTCTAAGTGTAGGAACATAGTGGATGGATGCCAAGTGAAGAGGGACCCTCCGTGGATCTACATGAGAAAGACCCTTTGTGGATCGGCAGTAACGTGACCCTTGAAGTATCAACATTGGTATGAATATCCATTGATCAATGGTGGAATGACCCTCCATGGATTTAAATCAAAGAGACCTTCCATAGATCATCAGTAGCGCGACTCGACAATGTCCAGTCATAGAGATTCCTATCAAGGATCTGTGATAGTGCGACCATTTGTGGATTAGTAGCAGAGCGACCCTTTATGGATAACTAGTAGTGAAAACCTTATCAAATCAGTATCTGATACACTCAACCGAATAAAATGATTTATCTTATTACTAATCATCATTATTTTTGATCTCTAAGTTGTTTAACTTGAGTGAGCTGTCTTTTACTTAGTGTTTTGAGATTGAGATCATGTTTTTTGGTTTTTCATTTGTGGAATTCTATGTGACGTTCATGGGTCTTAGGGTCCCTACTGAGTATTATTATACTCACACCAGCACAGGATTTACTAACACCTTATTCTGTCTTGTGCAGATGACAGATAGCTTGAGTAATACTCGAGTAGTCAGGGCTTGACAGTGCTAATAGGTGATTTACAGACGTTGAGAGAATGATTGATGACAGACGACGAGCTATACCTACCCTTCAGGTAGGATCCTTGGTGGAAAACCCCTGGGGAAATATTTTCTATTTTTTTACTTATATTCATGTTGGAATTTCATACTTTTCCATTTACATTTTGTACTTACTTCTACTCTCAGTGGTGGTTTTAAAAGTAGTTATACATTCCCTATTTTCCGTTGTGTTTTACTTGCATACAGTGTGTACTTGTTAGTGCGTGTACATGTTTAAAGTCAAGTCCTTCCATTTTTGGTATAAGTCTTTCCAATGCTAGTTGCCAACCACTGGACTACTGAATGCAGGCTTGGGGTAGTCACGAAAAGGGCCCGGAGGGATGGGTCATGAAAATCCATACAAAAAATATCCATTTGGTATCTTCATTTGAAAATGATCTAGTGGAATATTATCCTAGAGTCCCTATTTGGGAGAACAAAAATATAGAAAAAAAGTTGATGATAAAAATAAGTAGAATGAGAGAGATCATACCTCAAATCAATGTGATGAAATTCTCTAAAATGACCTAGATTTTAGGGTGTCCAATGGGAGATGAATTTGGTAGCCAAAGAGGGATCTCCCTTACCATTATAAACTAAACTGAAGAAGCCTAAGGTGGTTCCAAATAGGGCCCATTTAAAATTTCCAAAACCAACTTTTTAAATATTATATTAGGATTAAGGTAAAAGTGTGACCCATATTGTTATACAATGACACTCTCTCACCATGAATGTTTATAACACATGAATATAAACATCCCTTAAAATGTATAGGGGTTGACCCCCACAATTTTAATTCACGATGCAACTCTTCTAGGTCATAGTGAGGCTGCCCTTACTATAGACACCTTTTGGAATGGTCCTTGTGATATGGAATAACCGACAACTAAAAAGGAAGATTTTGAGAAAAATTTTTGTCAGTTTTTTCAATGGGTTTTATTGAAGAAGGATTTTATTTATATTAATATGTTGAGATAAAGAATATGTATCAAAGTAGATTGGTTAAATTATCCATCCCTATTGAACAAGAAGAAGAATATTTTCAATATTGTGTATTACTTGGTATGGTTTTTAATTATTTAAAAACACAATTTTTAGAAGACTTATTCTAATATTATGAATGTAGTAATATCATCAATAGTACATTATATATTGATAAAAATAATGATTTAGATATTGTACTTTTTAGAGAATAGAAATTCTTCGTGATGATCTCTAAATCTATGATATTGGCGCTCTTAAATATTGATTGGAGATTAATTAAAATGATTTATATGTTAGTTTAATGTGATTATATATAATGAAAATATTTTATAATTCTTGAATATTAAATGGATCCGTAGAAGTATTTCAATTTTTTAGATTTAGGTCTGAATCATTGATGATTATTAAAGAATAACTTATATTTCAAAAATTATGTAATTCACTATAAAAGTGGTTTAGATCAATTTTATCTCACTCTATAAAGTTATATAACTCCATGGAATAGATAAATTATCATACCTAAGGAGTAGAAGATGAAAATTGGTTTCACTGTGTGAAGGTTGAACACACCACAAAGATGATAGAATATAGAGTTATCTAATTTTCAGAAAAATATAATGATTCATATAAGAAAGGGTGAATTTTTAAACAATTTGTGTATAGGTCTATTTTTTGATCTGAAGTACCACACTATAAAGGGTTGATTGGCTAGGAGCTCAGGTCATAGTAAGAGTACCCTACTATAAAGCACCTTGGTCTATATTTTGTGGCCCAATAATTTTAAGAAACTCGATGCCGTATGAAGTGGTTATTCCGTGGATAGTTGAAAAGATGTTTGGACTACACCATATTAATGGTTTCTAGGCATAAGTGATAATTTTTTTTGATAATTTTGTTGTTATGGATATCTCAAGACCCCAATTACATAAGATTGTGATCACAATGAAATATGTTCAATGTCTCTTTATTTATATATTGATGTACAAGATAGAATAAGGATGAGATCCCATGGAACATTTCAGCACACAGAAGTAAAAGAACATGAAGAAGAAGTGGGAAGGAGAAGACGTGAATACACATTCCATAATTACATATATAGAAGATGATTCTTACAACTAGTATTAGAGATGAAGTGACTGAAAATGTGGAATTTAGTTCTGCAGTAATTAAATTTACGACAGAGGATATTTTTTTCATGGATTATTTTAATAAAAGAATAGGAATACCACTCATGTTTTTGAAAAAATGTAAGAAGTTGAAGAAAGAGATATAATATCTTAAATAATACTTAATTCTTATTCAATATCAAAATCAGTGTTTTTTTATGAAAATGTTTATAATTGTAAAGAAAGTGATGCACCTATATGTGGGATATACCAATGAATAGTTATGAGAAATGAAAACATGATATTGAAGGTTATACCATACTCATATTATCTCACATGAAGAATGTAGTCAGATGTGTGATCAAAGAGGAATTTGAATTAGACAAAGGACTCACCATTTCCCATTGAATGGTGAAACTTGTATATTTATATATTCCTTGTGTGAATGTGCTCAATTTTTCTACAAGAAATATTGAAGTACAAGTAGAATAAGAGTTATTCCTTCACCTTAACAAGTGATAGTGGTAGATTGAAAGTGATAAAATAAAATTATATTAAACATACTATAGAATTAACAATACAGATTTACCCCCAACACAATTTGTTTGCTTCATATCCCAATCGGTCCACTAGAATGGTATAAGAGAAAAGATCACCTCTAATGGATTCTCAATATGAAATTTTTATTTATAAAGATTCAATTTTGTTTCATGGTTTATAATTATGTGTAGGTTTAGTAAAATTTTTATTATTTCTAGTAGAAACTTTCTATTTACCATGAAATTGATGAAAATGAAAAAATATAGAAAAGAATGAAATGAACCTATTTTTAAAAGAGGAATTAGTTTTAGGTCCACCAATCTATGAAGATGAATTTATCTTATAATGCGAATAAAATGTGGTTTGAAGTACCACCAAGGATATGGAAATTAATACTACCTCAATGGGACAAAGGGATTCAAGTAATCCAATGGTGTATGAATATTTTATTTTAACTTTTCTATAAGAATAAGAATCAAATATCTATGATCATATATCATATTTCCTTATAGATTCATAAAAAGTATGACACATGTATTACAAAATGAATTTGTAAGACTCCCTATTTTGAGGTTCGTGAAGTTGTTTCATGTATTTTTAGGTTTTTTTATTTTGATTTATCTTATGATGTTTCAGTGAGTTTTAGAAACTTTTCGATGGTTTTTGGAGTGTAGATGGTTGGTCAATACATATGGGAAATTTTGTGGATTTACCTATATAACCATATGACTAGATTAATAATACAATGGTATGTGCATAACTATTTCATGGGTTTTCAAAACCATAAGGGTTCCCATGAGAAACCATGAATGTGTATTCAAATAAAGTACATGTTTTTCCAAAATGATATAACTAATCGTGGAAGGGGTGGTTTGGAGGAAGTACCATGAATATGGTTTCCAAAAATGTTTAGACTAACTATAATGTGTTTATTTAATGCTCTAAAAATTAGTTTTTAACTTTATTTTAACCACTCAAAACCGCATTTTTTACCTCTCCTCATTGTCTCTCAAACTTTACATCTCTACAAAGCATTAATTGAAATACGTTTTGAATTAGAAGCTGGTTTTGACGAATATAGAAGTTTTGGATCTATGGGATCAATTTAAAGTATTAGTTTTCTACCATTTTATTTTGAACTTTTCACCTTGTATGACGAGAAGGGTCATATATAATCCATTATGAATGGATCTATGATCTATAATGTCTTTGAAATAAATATTGATTAGATATTTTGAATGAAATGGGTTTTTATCTGAGATCAATGGGTTTTTTGTGTTATCAATTTTTGTCACTGTTGTGAGGTATAATGAAATGAACCTTCCCGAGTCAACCCAACATGTCGCCTATGTGATTCTTCCACACGACCTGAAGAACATTCTTGGTTACCATAGAATGTTGAAAAAAATCCACCATAACCAATTATCATTTGGAAATGTTTCCCCCATTGAACAACAAATATTACCCATCCAAAACATTGGATATAAACATTAATATCATCAGATTAATCATCCCAATATATGTATATATTTTAAATAAGATGCATCACTAAACAAATTATGCCATAACTATGCATAAATTTATAGAACCTCAATACAATGCCAGCACTCAAAACAATGGAGGGAATGGAAAAAATCTCAATATAAACATACCCATGGATACAAAATAACAAAATGGAAACACATGAGACAAACCCCATCAGCCTACATATCCTCCACAAAATATTTATGGAATTAATCAAGAACAGGCACCGCTAAACATGGTTCCCTTACCTTTACATGTTTTCACCAAAATGAAACCTCCAAATACTCAAATAAACTAAGAAGGGTGTATGGAACGAATCCTAGTAGGACAACACAAAGAATATATTTAAGTATTTAACTAATGAAACCAATAAACTATTTTTATAACATTTTTAAAATTAATCCACTTTTAAAATATACCATATTAAAATACACCTTTAGAACTATGTTGTCTCTCAATTTTAATCAAAATATTTTTTACAAATAATTCTAACATGTCTCAAATGATTTTAGAAGTCCACAAGGATAAACACGCTTGACATATCAAACAATGAATATTAAATTTAACATAATATCAAAATCATGAAACCATAAAAATTGAAATGGGAACAATACATATCATCGTATCAAAATGGCACTAATCAATGAATACAACATATAGATAAAGCTAACATGAGTAATGTTAACCTAGGGGGTCTAACTATTAGTCTTTTAATGATTTAATAGACAATTATTCTATCTATCTAATAAAATTTAATCTCTCGCCGTCTTCCCTGGGTCAAATATTGAAGTACTCATGGTTTTACTACCTCATAGGATCTAATGGTCCCTTTGAAACTAAAATGTAGGCTCACACGATCCTCCTTACATAGAAACACATACAATCCAATATGGATCCTCACAAGATATCCATTTTTTATAAACACATGTTCCCCCAAACAAACCCCTCTATCACACCCAGGTTAACCCATGTGCTACCTACTTCTCGTAAATCCACATGTAAGTTCCCATATCAAACAAGCTATAACATAAGCCATTTCACTTTAATCCATCCCATTTTATCCTAATTATATTACCAAGGTAATATAATTTATAAACCACATTATGAATTCTTTACAAACTCTAAAAATCATTTGAACTATTTTATAAAATACTTAGTGTGCATACAAACCACACCCATTTGGAAAACCCAACTCAAAACACACAAATTTCAACTAAATTTGTGAAATAAACCAAACCTAGAGTGCACAAAATGAATAAACCATTTTAATGGTAATTCAATAAATCCAAACCAAAGTTGATATGGTATTTAAAGGAATTCCATTGAAACATCCCTTCAATAGATACACCTACAAGGGATTCATTCCAATGCTCATTTCCCTAGACGAAGACCACCCGGAAGTGGTAGAACAAGATCTAACACACATAAGAAATAAGAAAACAAAACAATACCCCACATTAAATTCCCTAGATATGTCCAACATGAATACTAGGTTCCCAAACCTCCATGAAAATGGATAAATAAATGTATGAATGAGGAAAGGTAGAATGAAACTCAAAAAAATATCTTCCCACAAGACAACAGACCTTGAATCTAAGGGAATTTTACCATGGAAGAAGGAGGGGGAGCTCCAAAACTAAGGGACAAGGTATGTTCATAATGGGTGGAGATTGATCCCCAAAGAATAAAACATTATAAGATTATTTTTGTAAAAGGGAAAATTAATATTGAGCTAGACATAACTGCACAGTTTGGCTACATAGTTAAAAAAACTGTGCTCTAATAGTGTGGGTGCCACTATACATGCAAAATAAGCCACACGGCTTTCCATGGTGTGTTTTATAGATTGAAAACCCGTTATCAAAACATTAGATATAACACTATAAAAAACTACATCCACGTCACATGGTTATCCACACAGTTAGAAAAACTATGAACAAACCATTCTCTCTATCCAGTCTCCCCAAAAACTCTCGGTTTTAACCCCCAGAACATGGGAAATACATGAATGCACCAAGAGATGAATTAAAATTTAAAATAGATGTAGAAGTAACCCATAGGGTGTCACAAAATCCCCACCATGCCACTTTATCCACACAGAATGTCCTTGGTCTTTTCTAGAAACAACCTTTATACTACCATGTTTCATATATATTTCCACTACAACACAAGAGCACACATACTGACTTGATAAATTTCCCATAGAGAACCTTATTTTAAACATCCATGATATAAATAGGTTTCCCCATGATGGTAGCACTAAGTTCTAAGTCCAAATCATCCCACTCGAATTTATGAGATGGTTCTGGGTGGTATCGCTTTAGCTGGGAAATATGAAAGACATCATGGATCGAGATCATCCATGATTGAAACTCCATATTTTAGGCTTTCTTCCTATGATTCTTCACAACATAAAACTACAAATCATAATGCATCAAAATATCCATTTTGATCTCAAAAGAAAACGTTCTAATTGAGGTAATGCCTATAGATACACATGACCACCAACATAAAACTCCAATGGACAGTAAAGATGGTTAGAATATAATATTCTAGAGAATCTGGTATTTCTCTAACCATTTCTAAATAATCTTCACTCTCCCTATAATCACCTATATGTGGCTTGGTCCAACCAAGGAATTTTATCCTACCACATCTTAGCATAAAAATTATTAGAATTTCCGCCAATAAAATACCTCAAATAGATCAATTATAATTGAGGCAAGATAATTTTTGTTATATGAAAACATGGACATTAGAAGATTATGTTCCCAAAAACATCCAGAATCAATAAAACATGCACACAATACATCCTTGAGAGTATGGATGGTCTACAAAAGCTGACCATCCATTTATGGGTGATACCCGATTCTCATATTTATCTTTGTTCCCAAATCATCTTGCAGTCCCTTTAAAAATAGATAAACGAAACAAGCATCCTGATTGGAAACTATTACTAAATGAACTCTTTCTAGATGAAAAACCTCACAAAAGTATATGATTTTGAGTTCCTATGCATTTTTTGACACCATAATGGTTATAAAATGGGTTAATTTCATCATGAGACTAAACAACACCATATAGAATCTTTACCACTAGAATTATGATGTCTTTGAATCATAAAATGCATATAGATATAATCCCACCTCCACACTAACATGGGATGTGGCTGCAACATCCAAAATTTTCTCTACTATTCAGCCTTGATCCTTTGGTTTCTCAAGCATCTGGAAATAATGTCTTCCATTGCATGTCTCATTTGGGATGCCAATACTAGCCTCACAAGGTAAATAACATCTTGATCACCTTGATGTGAATATCCCAACTAAAATGGTGCCCCTCATGTATTACTGCATACCTCAGTATAAACGGAACAAAAATATTCTCTTTGAATATATGATAATGACTAGGAGACCAAGATTGATCACATGAGGTCTCCCTATAATTTTTATCACTACTAACATGTTGAAACTCGGGGTCAAATGCCTTCTCAATCCTAACATGATCAATAAGATACGATGTAACTTACATAATATTTAATAATTCAATCCATTTATCCTTCTACATAACTGGCCTTAGATCAGAAAAAAACTTTTTATACATTACTCATCAATTGATCCCTAAAATTCTTATACTAGGAGATTGATATTAAATATATGGTAAACCAAAATTTCCTTCTTTAGTGTATATGAAATCTCAAAATCAAACATATGATGGTACTCTACTCAGTGTCTCTTTATCAGGTTGAGGTCCCTCCATATGAAAATAAGCATTTGGATCTTATGATATAAATACACTATAGAATTCTTCATGTTGGGTCTTGTCACCATGTATTTAGTGCATGGATATTAGCTTCAAATTCCATGTCTAGGGTGGGATAATTCCATTTATGTGGGCATATAATCCACAAGACATATGCCACCATATATTCATCCTACATCATCAGACATCTGAACCCCACATTGGAATCATAAAAAAGTAACACATTTTATCTCTAAAGATTAATATGTTTTAAAAATATCTGAGGATGTTCAATAGATCCACAATAGCTCAAAATAACTCTATCATGTCTCATACCACTAAAACATCACCCATTTTGAGGTCAAAACCATCATAGTAGAACCTAGTTTAGAAATGTCCCTAACATAATTTCTATAAAATCTAGAAAATTCTTTAAGACTACAAATTTCAAACTCATTCTTAGGATAGTGATAATATATTAGTAATTGAAAATTCCCGAGATCCACTGAAATTCATTCCCCATAAATCAAATAGACCAAAATATTTACTTATTAAATCTAAAACTAACACTTGAAACACATTTCCTATTGATGATTCTCTCTAAAAACACCCAAAACCTCTAGATGGTCAGCATGATCCTTCTTTATCTTGTAATGTTCCATGATTTTATTAAAAAAATGACTAAAAAAAGGAGAAAAGTTATAGATTATCTGGTTCAATAATTCCATAAATACTTTAGATGAATTGGTAAGCCTATATATAATACCAAAATACTCATATTTTTCATACCATATTCAAAGGGGGTCGTCAAAACATCCTCTTATTGGGACCTAAAATAGTAGTACCCTAATCTCATAGAGATCTTTGAAAACCAATAGGTTTCCCATAGTTGATCAAATATATCATCAATTCTGGGAAATGGGTATTTATTATTCATCAATACCTGGTTTGGGATATGATAGTCAATTCAATGTTATAGTCTAATATCTTTTTTTAAATATAACTAGAAAATTCCTTGGAGAAACACTAGTATGGATAAAACTCTATCCCTGAAGAACCTTTGGCTAAACATTCATCTCATTCATATCTACTAAAGCAATTCAGTAAAATGTAAATAAAATCAGTATCATCTCTAGGAGAATATAGATAGTAAACTCAAACTCTTATAGGGATTATAATCCAAATAAATCATATGAAAACACATATAGCTACCTATCCATGACCACTAGAAGATCTTCAATAAAACTATGCTAACAGTTTTAAGAAACAACCTAGATAACTAGAATGAGATCAAACCCAACTACAAAGAAACCTGTCCCACCTTCTATAAATATGGATCCCACTCACCCTAAAATATGCGATTGCTCCCATTAGGAATAAAGAACTCAACCCTATCATGATAATAGTCGACTGACATTTTATATTCAATCAACTAATCCTTACTAATATTGAATCTGGAAACATCTAGGTCCAAAAGAAGGATGTCCCAAATGATCTACACACATGATACCACAACAAAGAATTTAGGGTACTTTAAAGCTTTATCCATCATCCTAGTCAACTGGGTTAAAAAATTCCATAACATAAGGCATCAAATTTACTTGCACACCCAAATAATAAATCATCTTAAGTGAAATAATTTTTTTTTGTTTTCTTTAGTACCGTTTTTATACTTTATCAATGCTACACTGATATTTTTTATAGGTGTTTCATTTTATTCATATTATTTTATACATTCATCATATAGTTGGTTTTTTCCTTTGATAGGTTATATTATTTCTATGTATAAAATCAACCCCTAATATATAGGTAATCCCTTGTAATTTATTTCCAGCCTTTGGTGTCATTGGAGTTTCACCAAATGTAAAAGATACTTTATATTTTCTAAAGAGAAGAGTCAGGGTTGGTATGTTATATAATATGTTTCTATTATATTATATATTCATAAACATTTGTTTGAAGGGATAAATCTTATTGAAGTTCTGGAAAATAACATATTGAACGATTTATGTGATAGACATCTTTCTTACATTAAACCATCAAAATATGTTACTATCAAAAAAAATATAGTGTGTGGAGCTTATGGTGAGATTCTCTAAATTTGAAGAACAGTGGATCATTGTAATATGAGAGATGGTTGAGTCCCCTAAATAGTTTGAGAATATGATCTATTAAGTAGAATAAAATTTTGAAAACAACATTTGAGTCAAGTATTCACAAGTGGATATTAAATCCAAGATAAACTAGGTGCTTGATGAACAATTATAAAAGAATGAGTAATTCATGAAGAGGTTGTTGAGATGATGGGGAAGGATTGGGAAGGTTGAGTTTCATTGATTTAATTAAATAATAACTCACTCATAATGAAGTTTCATGAATTGAAGATTAAATTATCTAATCATGAGATAACATATAATGATTCATCACAATAAAAGATGGGTATAGATTTTATCACTAAAAATTTTAAGGAGGATTCTAAAACCAAGGGATGTTTATTATATTTAAATATAATCATTAAATCATTTAATTATCTTTCTCAAGTCATCTCAAATAATTTTATAACATCCTTATATAAGTTTTTTTATTATACTAAATCTATTTTCATTAAAACTAGTGGTTAAATTCAAAATATGAAAAATTAATGTTGAAAAAAATTGATGAGGATCATACAACCATGTAAATGGTGGATAAAAGATGATTTTGGAGTGTTGGATCCCAATGTGGATCCAATATAATGATGAATAAGGTCCAAATAACATTTAATTAAATTTAAAAATTATTCATTGAAAATACTGAATAAAAGAAGAATAAGGATTGTGGGGAACTATTTATTGTGTAATGGGTTTGGGAAATATTCACTACATCATTGCTAAAATTATTTAAATTCAAAGTCTCAAAGGTATTCTATTTAAAGGGGAGAGAGACTGAGAAGAATAAAAATTAAAAATATGATGTATAATATGATCTACACGAATAGATTTAAAGCACTAGATTAGTTATATGGTATTTTCAACGGTTTTGGTAATAAAAGTAAAGCATGAACAAATCCACACATACCAAATGAATGAACTCATATAATAACACTTTTAAAGAATGAAGATTCACCATTTGGGGAAATATTAAGATGTTTTCAAAATTGATTAAAACAAAGATGTTTAAAAATACAATTAAAATATCCTTGGAGAACTAGTTAAATGAACCAAAAATAACAAAATCTTTTAAAATATTATTCAGTTCATAGTCACAGATGGATATGGATGGGGATGACGGGGAATCCCCAAGAACTATAGATCATGATTCATATGAGAAGATTAATCCATCGAAAAACATAATTTTATCAACTGATAACATTCATGTTCATCGTAAGGATCATTTTTACCTTGTATCAATCAATGAAAATATGGTGGCATGTGATACTGAGGATGTCACAGGTCCAAAGAAGAGTTTCGTAGATGTGGTGGAATATATAGCCAGCCTTTATTTCTTAGATTTTTACACACCTCCCATAATAAGGGTTGTCAAAAAGTGTAGTACAGAACATGTTTCATCCAATAAATATGTTATGTAATAATGAGTGAATCTATGATACTACCCCATTATTATAAAGGATTGGGTCCTGAATGAAGAGAAACTATAGCAACCCATGATTTTTTAATAGAATTTACATTATTATAATTATAAAATTAATAATAAAACATTATAATCATAAATTAAGATTGATACATTTGTCTTTATCGAATCCAATAAGAATTAAAAATAACATCGAATGATAATAAATAAAACATTAGATAATTAGAACAAGAAAATTTGGATCTGGTCGATCCCCTAAAATGAAGGAACTCATAAAATATATATATATATAAAATACAAGGTCAACATTATAATATTTATTTTAAATATGAAAGTATATATAACCTTGAGAGAAAAAATAATTCAATTGAAGAAGTGGTATTTATATAAATTAAGGAACATATACCGTTGGAATACTAAATAGACCTTTGGAATTTTAATCTAACAATTTGGAATAATAATATAGATATTAGAATATTAACCTCGCCTATGAAAGTATAAATAACATTTATGTATCTTATAAATTAATATATGATATATTTATACCATGGTATAAGTAAATAATGGTTTTAAAATGATAAATTAAGTATTGGCATATTTGTAAATCATAAATGTTTGTTTATAATTTTATAATTAATATAATGATTTAATAGAGAATGTATTTTTATAAAATTGATTCATATATTAATATTATGTTGTATTTTAATTATCATATAATTTTTTGAGACCTTAATTATTTTTCCATAGGGTCATAAAATGGATTATAAAATTAAAATTTGTATTTTTAAATAAATGATGCTTTTATTTAAAAATTAAACTTATAATATTCTGAAATTTATTTTCAAAAAATGGATTACTCTTTTTAAATATACCCATTGAAAACTATTTAATCTAATTTTTTGGTAATTTTATAATATATATGATTTTTTGGTTAATAGTGAAATATGATAATTTACAGTATTAAACAATTTAAGTTAAATACATTAATTTTTTTAGTCCTTGATGTTGTAATCACATATTGGTTCAAATTCTCCAAAAATATTTAATGTATTTTGTGATAACAGTCAACATTAATGGTAGTAATGATCCAAAATAATAAAATAATGAAAACAATTAAACAAATACCCCTCTACCATATAAATGTCACCCATCTCATCACCCCTTCTATGTATTATAGCTTGTATAGAGTATTCCTAATTTCCATAAAAATCTTATTGGCCATCCCCAAGACCTTCTGGTCTCATCTAAAGGCCAAACCCATGTTCATTAAGGATGTTCTCAAGCACACAACATTCAAGAGGTAAAATCATAAATCCTTCTCTTTTAATTTATTTTCCTTTCTTATCCTCTCCTCACCAATCAATTCCAATGTAGATTGATAACTCCACAATCATATATATATATAATAGTTTTGTTGTTTTAATATAAAATCCATCATATAATCGATTCTCTTCTACATTTTTTTGTTAAAATTAAACCATCATCCGTGATATGTCGATTAACTGACTTCATGGACGATGAGATTTCATTATACATTACCACCTTCATGTCTAGTCATAAATTCATTATAATAGTTAAACCCGATTTTAATATAAATATTATAACTTTTTTCATTCTTTATAACTAATATATTAACATATTATAACTTTTGTTGCAATTGTCACATTTTTTGGCACATCCTTGCAGAATGTAATAGGAACAAATTTTTCTCAATCTGTAACATTAAGGGTCATGATGTTTTACACTGTCAAAGGAAAGAAAAAGATCAGGGAATTACCGCCGAGGTGCTTTTGAAGTAGGTAATGAATGTCATGCTGGAGGCTACAGAGAACCCAGTGAACGCGGCTTGTGTTGGTGAGCATGGTGACAGTTACGGGTTGGCTCCACCCAGTGATAGGAAGGATGAGGAAGATCAGGGTAAGGATGATATGGGTAATTCTCTTACTGCTGTAAAGCACTCTGGAATAGCCAAGAAGGATGATGCTGTGATACAAGGCTCAGAAAGTGAGAATCGGATACAGGAGACTCCTCAAGGGCCTCCAGAAGGTCAGGATGATAATGAGCTATTTGGTGGAAATGAGGGATTTCCCAGTTTGCAGGAGCAGAGGAAAGAGGCTCCAGAAACTCCTGGAAATTTCATGGAAAGACTGCATAAGGCATGTGGAAAGGGGATGGATAGGGGTGAAAGATGTTAGTATTTTCAATGATGCATTGATTCAGAACTTCACCTGGAGACTTTTATCTGGCACTGACCTTTCAATGGAATTTCTGTCTAGCAGATTTGTTGGCATGTTACAGAAGAACTCAAATGTGTATCTGAAATCCTCTGTCTGGCCTTCCGTCAAAGAGTCATGCATCTACATTATGACACAGGCTAAATGGCTGGTTTGTGCGGACTCTCAAATGAACTGCTGGAGCACGCAGTGGCTGTCCTCCCCAATTAATCACTCCACCAGCATTCCCTTGTCTTTAAGGAGTCTTTCCATTTCTGATTTGCAGGGGAATCCAGAGGCTTATGCCATCATCCCTCCTCACTTACAGACATGGATCTCCAAGTATGAATATGTTGACTATGACATCCTTATATAGAAACCAGTTCCTAGTGGGTTCTTCTCCAGCCGTGAATCATATATGCTGCAATGTGGAAATGTGACTGATGTACCTTCTTGGGTGAAGGGCGTGCAAACCCCTTACATTTCTCCGACTGATGCACTTCTGATCTGGCGCATTTGGATGCAAAGGTTGCCTCTTCAATCTGCTTTGCAGCGAACCAATTTAACTGTTGCACCGATATGCTTCCTCTGCTTGGCTGCAGATGAGACTATCAACCATGTGTTCATTTTCTGCCCATATGTTGTGCGGTTATGGAGTTACTTGAATGAAGTCTTCCAATGCCAATTAGCTTCTCACTCGGTTAGTGCACTTCTTGCCTCAGCCATGTAAGCTGTCCACAGTGAGCAGGTCAATTCCCTGCTCATTGCTGCTACTGTTTCTCTGATTTCATTCATTTGGAAGGCCCACAATAGTATTGGCTTCAACAATGGAAGGCCCTCATTCAAGGAGGGTATTGTGATGATGCACCAACATATTATCTCTGCCTCGGTAAATCTATCTGGTTCAATGAATAACGACATTTCTGATTTTCTTCTATTCAGATCCCTAGGTGTAAGTGGAAGGGAGCGGAGGTCCAATGTGATGAAATCTATCATGTGGATACCACCTATAACAGATTGTTTAAAGGTGAATGTGGATGGGGCAGCCGCCGGTGCGCCTGGACCTGCTGGATGTGGTGGTTTGTTCAGGACGTATCGAGGATTTGTCAAAGGATGCTTCTTTCATTACATAGGAAATGGAAATGCAATTGATGCTGAACTATGGGAAATGATTAAGGTGATTGGATATGCGGCTCATTATGGTTGGCCGAGGTTATGGTTCGAATCAGACTCCTCTGTTGCAACACAGATTCTGAAGGAGCGATCCAGGAATGTGCCATGGAAGATGCTTGCTGTATGGGTCAATGCTCTGCATCTTGCTGAGTCGATTTCTCTGGATGTGTCTCATGTGTATAGAGAGGCAAATCAGGTGGCAGACATCCTCTCAAAAAGGGCAATTATGGAGGCTAGTTCAAGCTGGTCATTTGTACTTCCTGATTACTGTAATGAGCTCGTTCACAGTTATAGGATTGGCACTTTTTACACAAGGCTGTCCAAGGCCCCCCTTCGCTGAGTTTCCCTGTACTATTTACTCTTTTTTTATGTTATTGGGAGCAGTTTTTCACCTGGCTCTCAGACTTTTTGGCTATATTAACATATTATTCAATAAAACAAAACAATAATGTTATCATTGAAAAATAACCAAAATAATAAATTGAACAATTATTATTAATGTTTTTTCAGCTGAATCATACTCATTCTAGAAAAAAGGATATACAGAACCATTTAAAATTATAAAAGTATATTAATACCATAGACGTTAAATTTTGGATCATTATTCCAATTTGGAATGAATTTCCATAATTTTACACAAGAAAAACAACAATGAAACCATCAAATGAACACCCCTAGATTGAAAAAATTAAACATTATAACTCTTTAAAATGGTCATAGATAGACATAATAAAAATATAATAAATAATATAAATTTATAATTTTTCTCTAATTATGTAATTAATGAATATAATTTTATTTTTAGTTACATAAAATTAATTTGAAAAAGGCTTTCAAACATAAGGTAAGGGATCTCTCCGAACCTCAAAATTACATTTGGGTAAAACTTTATCTCTCTTTTACCAAATGTAATTATTCATTATTCTTATATAATTATCAAATATAATGTTTATTTATAAAAAAAATCGATGTACCTTAATTCATCATTATTTTATAGGGAATTATATTTTTAAAAGGTTCTCTTCTCAATTCCTCCTGATAAGCAAGCCCGAATAGAGGTTTCATCCTCATATCATACCTATTTTCAAGTACATTCCATAAAATAATTTATTCAACAATTATTTCTATAAAATAACCCATTTTATCATTAAAAACTCTATTATTTCATTTTTTCATATAAACAATTATTCCTTTTTCTTTATATAGACTCTTTA
Organism: Viscum album; assembly: GCA_963277665.1. NCBI lineage: Eukaryota > Viridiplantae > Streptophyta > Magnoliopsida > Santalales > Viscaceae > Viscum > Viscum album. The sequence continues at coordinate 910,359,204 of OY728164.1, read as the reverse complement.
ATATTTTCCTTTAAACTGCACTAATGTAGCTTGTTTCAAATGTTTCTTAAAAACTATTATTCATGTATTCACAATAATTGGACATAATTATTCATTATGTATTATTTTTATTATTTTATTATTTTCCAAAAATCTATTTATACCTTCTTTTATAGATACTATTATGATACACCCTTTGGTTATGTCCTATGACATGACTACGATACCCATTTCTTTCCATGGGTAACCATTATGTTTATTTATTTTGTTTGATTATTCATGTGGAACACGTATGCATGTAAATGTTATGATGGTTGTTCTTAGATATTGATCCATTAATTAGGTACTATTTAGTCTGATGAGACTTCATGTATGGTATTAGGGAGTAATTATAATCCATTTTGTGTCCTTGTCCACCATGTGATGTAGTTTTAGCGGATAGCTTTGACTCATGTTTATGTAACATTATATGTTACTACCACAGTATAATATTTCCATGATCATATGATTCCATGTTATTTATTTTATTCTCCTATATATTTTCTAATGACCCATTCATTTTATGTTATCTTGTTATGCCTTTTAAACTCATGTGATGTGATTCATTACCATGTTTGTTCTATTACTAGTTTTTTACCTCATCACTTTCATCTATGTATTCTCCATGTTATCATATGAATATGTAGAATATCAATGTAATTTAGGAGTTAATTATTTAATACTAATAAATATATGTATTTTTATAGTTCCATGTTTTAAATTTTATCGACATAATCCTCCAAGGATAGAAGACTTTACGATCCTTGGTTTATATTTGATGTATTATTATGCTAAAAATCGTGTAATAATATATGTTAAAGGATAGGGTCACTATATTTTGTATCAAAGCATTGTCTAGTTATTTATTGGGAATGTTACTAGAAAACTTTTGTAATAACCCTATGGATAATTCTATCATTAGGTATAACATAGACTGAAACATAGGGAGTCATGAGTCAGGATATAATTTTCATTTATATGTTATTCGGTGTGTATTCATAGTTGCCTTTTTATATTCTCATTACAAGATTATTAAAGACCCCTAATTTTATTTTATTTATTTTTATTAATTAATGGGATGAAATAGGAGAACTTATTGTAACAATAAATCAAATAGGAAATGTGATGATTTCCTTAATGATATTCCAAATTTGATGGGAACAAGATCTTAGAACACCATGAATGTACTGGCTAAACTAGATCATGTTACGAATAGTAAATTGAATCATGAGTAACACACATATTTTTCTAATAATGATAAATATTTATTTGAATACATTATGTGACAAGAAACTCCAACATTTAGTGGATCATTTGATCCCCTTATCCTGAAACAATTGATTAACTTCATAGAGAAGATATTTTATGTTCTCCAATGCTCAAAAAAATATAAATTCTTAATACTGTTCTATTATTTTAATGGGTAATATGATTTACGATGGAAACTTATCAAAAAAAAAGTAAAAGGTATATATTGACTCCATGTGTTTGGAAGGATTCAAGAAAAGAAATCAATAAATATTTTCCGTAATCTCTTTATTTTAATATGGAGAGATATTTCCTCATACTTAAGAAAATGTGCGATGAGTATATAGGTTTTTATGAGGAATAAATTACAATGTTTTGGTGATACACCTATATCATTTTCATGAATAAGTAAAGTATGGTTGATTTCTTATTTAATGTAATAAAGCTAAGTCTACACAAAAATTGGTGATTTGAGACTTTGAAATCTATGAGGAGATTTTCTATTGTGCCCTTAAGGTTGAGATGGAGATCAGAGACTCATAGTGGTCTCATGGGTTAAAAGAAAAAAAAAATTGAGTTTAATATGGGAGGATAAATATAATAATTCATATGAAAGAAATAAAACCCAACATCCTACTTGTTAGAAGTCTGGGAAGAAGAATCATGGGAACTGCATAATGGGATCTAGGAAATGATTCAAATGTGGAAGAGTGGGGCATAAAGGTAATTTTTGGTGAAAGTATTTAAATAATATCACTAACTAGGAATATCAAAGGATTTTTTAGATTGTCACTCATCTTGTAGTATTGTGTCTCAACTATAAAGAAACATGGGAATTATGCAATCCAATTCCCTTCATTAAAGTAAAGAAGGTTATATGCTATCACTAATTTGACGGTTGGGCCTCAAAATTTTGTAATGATTGTTATACTTGTTATTCATTAAAAATTGGAGAACATACTATTTGGTCCGGGTTCTACACAATCTTTTATATCATTTATGTTTAGTAGATCTATTCATACACAACCTCAAAATATGGGAGCAGAATTATCTATAAGAACAGTGAATGGGGAAATTATTGCATCCAAAGTATATAACTCCTCCCTAGTTAATGTTTGCAGACTAATCCTCCAAAAAAATATAGTCTTACATACTTTAGTGGAGATTCATTCTATATTTTGAAGGCATTGGAAATCATTATACAAATCCTACATCAACTATTGGGAAAGGGAGATCACCATTCACATCCCATGGATTCCCCTAATTCATTACATGTGTAATGAGGTGGATAAAATTCTTCAAAATAATCATCTAAAATTTGAATATTATTGGATTATGATCAAGAATATCTATCTCAAATTATTGCGATAAAGAAGAGGATCATTCTCTAAGAGATTCACATTATGAGGGACTACACTGATGTGTTCCCTGAAAAATTTCCTAGTCGTCATCCTAACTAAGAGGTTGAATTATAAATTGATCTTATACCTAGATCTCTACAGATATCAAATAATCCTTACTATATGGTGACCATTGATATGGAAGAGCTGAAGAAGTAATTATAAGATAATACAGAAATGGGTTTTATATGTATGACCTCTTTACCATGGGGTAGACCAGTCATATTCATCATGAAATGCGCCTCTCCATTGATTATTGTTAGATCAGATCAATTTAAATAAATAACTAGTATCCCCTACCTTGGATATAATGATTGATTCATTAGAAAAGTGGTCCCAACTATTTCAATAAGGTGGGCTGTCAGTCAGGATATTACCAAATTATGGTGAAAAGGGAAGATATTTCCAAAACTTCCTTTCGAATGAGGTATGGACACTATGAGTTCATATTGGTTCCATTTAGTCTCACTAATTCTCTATAAGTTTTCGTGTAATTAATGAATAGATTATTTATAGATTACCTCAAAAAAAATTGTGGTAATCTTTATAGATGATATTCTAATATACTATAAAAGTATGGAGGAACACAAGGAGCATTTTAATAATGTGCTAAAGACTTTTTAAAGAGAAAACCTATATGAAAAGTGATGTAAAAGTGTGTTCTAGATATAATTGTTGTCATTTTTAGAGCATGTTATCACCAGTAATAGAATATTTGGGGACCCTTCTAAAACAAAGGATATTCAGTAATGGGCCAGACCATAATCTATAATGGAGGTCCAAATTTTCCTTGGTCTAGTTAGGTTGTAATGTTCCAAACCAAGAATCAAAAAAATTGGTGCTCTTACCTAGGTCGCTACAGGACCTTGGGGATGCCTCCCCATATGTCAGAGGCTACTGACTAGAAGTTTGGATCTGATAAGTCACATGGGGAGACAATACACTCTTTATTAGAGTAGTAAATCATAGATAAAATATGAAACAATTTAAACATTAAACAATAAGAAATGAAAAATAACCATGCATTAACAACCATTTCCCGAAACTGGGTACAAGCCCAAAAAATTGATAAGTATGCTATGTCATGTCATATAATGATAGGTGTATGGACAACCCAATATAAATGCAAAATGATGAATCCCCAAAACAAGTTCCAACACCATGTATAGAATGCTTCTTCAGGCACATCCCACTCCAAATAAACCTTCTAGCATAGGGCCATTTCCCTAGTCCTAACCTGAAACCATGAAGTCTACTATGGTACCCAATGAATGCTTGATTAATTTGTGAGTTCAACTTATTTGGCCACCACCAATATTTTCCACAAAATATCAAGTCTAATATATAGTGTATTAATTTACAAAAAGAACAACATGGTAAAAAATATAAACTGGTCCATTATTTAACAACATTCACTTACAGAATTTTAATTATTTAATCCAAGGGTTAGGAAAATCATTTATCATGAAATATTCTTTTCTGGTGAACAAAAAGAAATAAAGAAAATAAACCAGTTTCTTTTATCACTGGGTAAACCATTACACAAGTATTTACATAACACTTCCATGGATCATTATACTTGGTAGTCTCAACTAATGAAACTAGTAGGGGATTAGAACCTCAGTCTGACACCATAGACCATGCACTCTAAGGTGGGGTTTAGAGCCTCTTTCCAACCCAACCTATGAGAGGATCCTTAGTCTGATACCCCACATATCACCATGCCATTTTGACATGCTTTATTAACCATTTATAACATAAACCACATAAATGTACTATAATAAAACAATTTCACAAAACATTACCATTTAATGGTTCAATAAATACATAAATCATCTCCATGCCATAAATAATTTCAATTATCTAATTAATAATAATTCATCATTTAACACATTCACATTGGTTCATTTAACCCTTTCATTATATTCCAAAAAACCCTTTATGTCATGTCACAACTAAGAATAAATACCCTCTTTTCCCTTTCATATTTCAATTTAACATGTTATCATATTTTCTAAGGGCTCTGCTTCATAACAATTCAATTCATTATTTATCATCAAAATTTATCATTTTCAGGATGATGGAAAACCCCAGGGGTGGACCTATAACTGGTCTACACAACCTCAATGCATCACATGGGGATCGTGAGGGGTTCAATCCATCATTTATCCATCCAAATTATCATTTCTCATTAGGGGCATCAAAATCACAACAAGAAGGGACCCAAATCACAACCACATACAAATAATCCAAACATCATGAGAATGGGAAATAACATGTAGACCACCTATCATGATTATGAATAATAATTATGGATTCACATTATCCCATGACTCATATTAAAACTCCTTTCAAAGCCCGAACCTATGATCCATTGTAAATAGAAGTTTTTAGGGATTCAGAAGAATAAAAAAACCACACAAAACATAATCTATAAAAGAGAGAAAAGATGATTTAGACTCACCCAATTCTTATAGTCACATCTAACAATTCCCCAAATAGCCTTGAAATGAATGAGATTGGTACTTAGGAAGAATTTGGAATTTTGGTTTGTCATAAGGGTTACAAGAGGAAAAATGAGGAAGAGAATTGGGTGAGAAATAATAAATACCAATGAAAAAAAGATAAAATACTCCTTTTAATGGGGCGTACGGATTGGCAAAGTAGTGTTCCAAATCTTGTGCCACCCTCTATCCAAAAGGGGGCCAGGTTGTCCGGTTTCCTAGGAAAGCAACATGGTTTGAAAACCATGTGAATTGGATCCATCGAAAACCAGACAGTTTCCCCTTCTTCCTATCATGTTTTCTTCAAACCATGAACTCCACCTCTGAGAAATCATGGTTACGGTTCATGGTTACTACTAACTATGCTCCAACCATGAAACATGAACTAGATGGCCCCATTCTCCCTTATGTCATGTCTCGAACACCTAGAACACCCTTTATCCTGATCATAAATTCCTAAGAAATGTCATCATCCCTTTTTAAGGAATTTCAGCAGAAACATAAAAAGTAATGTACCTTCATGATATCTAGGATCTTACAAACATTCCACCTTATAATATATCATCCTCAATCCACACTCCCATGTTCACTAAGCATCCAAATAAAATAGATTGGGCCACTAGGCCCACAAATCGGTCTCTCTATCACAAGTATCTTACTAAACATTACAATTCTTCCAAAAACCTCAAACCAAATATATAAGAATTCACAAAAGACTTTCTCACAATGATATATATAATGAACAGGATGCTCCTCAAAGGATGCATCTGCCTCTATTTCAGTATCATCAATATTATTTACATGGGGCAGGTCAGGGTGATACTACTGAAAATGCGACACATGAAAGACATTTTGCATACCACTATATATCTGTGGAAGACCCAATCAGTATTCCACTGGTCCGATCCTCTCCATATTCTCAATTGGACCCATATACATGGGTTCTAACATTCCCTACTTCTGAATCCAATGGTTACCCAACCTTATCGACACCCGATGAAACACACAATCACCCACCCAAACTCATGTGTCCTACGAAGTTGATTTGCATATGAATTTTTCCTACTCTAAAATATATCCATATGATCTGAAATTAAATACACCAATTAAAATTTCTCCAACATTACACACATTCTCAACAACTCTGATTCTCATATATCCATCAAGTATAAAATAGATCTATACGACCTCTAATAAAGTAACTCATATGGTTCCATTTAAATAGTCACCAAATAACTGTTTTTATAGGAGAACTCAACAAGAACCAAGTGATTCTACCATGATAAACAAGATTATAGGACTATTTATCTCAATATCTCCTCCACCACATGGATAATATGCTCTGACTAGTCATCCATAGATTGGAGAAAGGTCGTACTAAAAAACACATGGGTGCCAAGAACTTTCTATGAAAGGTCATACTCCCTACCTTCAAGAAATTCCCTAAAATCAAAACACATTGAATCCTAATATATCCTCCCCTAGATACTAATAATAAAGGTGGAATCAAAATTCAATGATGCATGGGTCATATTCCCTTGTCCATCATAAACCTCTAGATGCATCTCAGCAAACAACCCCATCATCCCTCACTTGGAACTGGATTTCTGAACTGGTTGATTTTTCTTTTTCCGACTCAATGAATCTACAAAACTATTTCCCTTTACAAATGTTTAAACCTACACAAAATAAAAGGAATGCTTGTATTTACCCCATCTCCCTTGCTGAAGATTCAAATCATGCTGGTAGAATATGTACTTAAGGATCTTCTGGTTAGTATACACAACTAACATATATCCCAACAATTAATGCCACCAATATTTTATGGCATTAACCACTGTGGCCAATTCTAGATCTTGGGTATGGTAATTCCACTAATGAATCCTCAAATTCCATTACCCATATACCACAACCCGATCATACTACATCAACAAATCCTAATTACCAAAACCATATGCATCCAAAAATATGTTATACATCTTGTTCAGCTCGAGAAGGGTCAAAATTGGTGCAAAAGTCAGACGATTCATTAAATCATGGAAGGCATCCTCATATACTGTAGACCACTCAAAAATGATTTCCTATTTATTCGAGACCCGAGAGTGGTGATTCCAAATAAGTAAATTTTATGATAAACCTTTGATAATATCTTTCCAAACCCAAAAAACTTCAGACCTCAAAAACAGTATTGGGATGTTCGCACGAGAAAACAAATACCACACTACCTGGTTCCATAGACACACCTTACATAGATATCATGTGGCCCAATCAATGTACTCTTTCAATCTAGAAATGAAGCATGGATAGCTTGGAGTATATCCTATTCTCTATCAGTTTACTCAGGATTATTTAAAGATGTCTGGAAATATCTTCTTGATTATCGGAGTACACAAATATGTTATCACAAAGGAAAACCAAAATATAATCCATGTACAGGTGTACGATTCAGTTCATTGGTTCTGTAAATTTGGTTTGGGTATTAGTCAACCTGAACGAAATCACAATAATCTCATAAAACCCATACCTAATCTTGATGGTAATCTATGGTATATCATACGGTATCACTCTTAGATGATGATATCATGGTCTCAGATCAAACATAGAGATCATAACACCACCCCTAAGCTCGTAAAAAAGATCATCAATTTGAGTAAGAGGGTATCGATTCATAACTATCATCTCATTCATCTTCCTATAATGAACACACAACTGAAATTCTATTATACTTCTGAAAAAACTAGAGATCCCCAAGGTGTTATACTTGGATAAACAAACCCCCTTTTTCTCTAGTTCCTCCAACAGAGTTTTATTTTCATAGTGTTCGGTCGGTACAATTATATTTTGATGTATGGAAACTAGTTTTAATCCTAGTAGAAACTATTTGATGAACTCAACATCTCTCTTGGGTGGAATCTCTGAGGAGATATCTAGAAATAAATCCTTAAAGGTATCTACCAAAGGATGAATGAAACATTTATCCAATCCCCCATCATCAAGTACCATACAATCCAATTGGGTTGTGAGTTCACTCAACTACTAAGAGACTATCCCTTTACAACCTACTTGGATATCCCATTTACCATGGTGAACATACGTGTTCCCCTCTAGAGATGCAATTGTTACCCTACGCCATAACATTTAATATGGTCTTGGTATGATATTACCCCATTTGTTCCAAAAGATAAGTCAAAACCTGACATCTCCATCATAAAAAAGTCCCAATGAAAAAATACCCACCATATTTGAGGGAACACCCCTTAAACTACTTTATATTTATACCCAAACTGAAAACTAGGTAACAATCATTATAACTCCACACATATGTTTCACAGCTTGGCCTAACACACTCAAAAAACTAAGTAGAGATAAAATAATGTGAGGAACCTATAATAAAAACTCACTATCAAGAGTACAAGATATAATAATCATACTTTGAATTACTAATAACCTAATTTTTCCACTTCAAGGTGTAGGAAAAACTACATGAAAATGACCTACCCTTATAACCTGATATCTAGCATAAGTCCCTGGTGTTATAAAACTATGCTGATATGGATGCCCTCATATCGGATTACCCCATCGATTACCCCAACCAATATGGCTCGTAGAGCTCCAACTACCTACCTGACATGGGGTAACCAACCCCATACCTATATTAAACATCATCCTTGAACCTACATCAGTACCAATATATTGAAGGTTCATATAGAATATCTAAACATTACTAAATCTTTTGTACACTCGATAATCAACTAGTGTTTGGGGATACTAACTGTTCATGTGTCCCAGCCTACCGCACTAATAGAAGAAATCATAGTCACTATCCTGACAAGATACTTCCATTTTCTTACTACCCTTTCTACCACCACCTTTGGTGTAAATTATTGATATGAAACTTCCAACTATCATAGGTTGCACCACAAGGCTACCTGACAAAAGCTACATACCCACCTCTAGAATCCTCCTTGAGGTTTCCTTATGAAATAAGGGAATGATCCACCACTTCAATAAACCTCTTTAAAAGGAATATATTAACTTGGTACATAATATCATGGTTAATTCCATCATAGAAATGTATTTCCATAGCCACCACATCCCCTGGAAAAGATGGAAAAAATAATTTTAAGTCCTTCAAGTGGACTGCATAATCCATCACTAACATGGACCCCTGGGTCAACCTCATAAACACATCTGCCTTATCATATCTCTAGTTCTCCAAATAGAAATGTTCCAAAAAACATTTCCTAGAAATATTATCATATCAAACCATTATCCTACTGGGTCTGAACCAGAATAACCCACCAGATCTTTTCCTAACGTTGAAACATGTATGATGCCAACTTGGCTCTCTTCTAAGGAGGAGCCTCTATGTGACCAGGAATCATCTAAATAGACTCTATATAGAACTTTAATTCATCAGGTCCACCCTACATAGAATAATTTGAAAGGTGTTATATTTAAAAATCTCTAGACAGCTCAAACATACACGGAACAACTCGCCCTATGTCATATTCCATCATTTGCATAAAATGATAACAAAAAATCATGGAACATCTCCTCTCACCTATTTCCCTAGATCATCTTTTTTCGTTACTCCACCTCTAAAGTATCATTGTTAGAAAAATTCTCTTATCATCCAACCAACACATTGAATCATGGTGTCGTCTTTTTATAATTCCAAACACACAACTCAGAACACCTACGAAAAAACACACACAATGGCTCAAAATAAATCTCTCCTATATAATTAAACAATCCATTCCACATAAAACCATCCCAAGGATGTCATCACACATATTTCACTACCATCATCCATCCCTACCACATGTCATGTTCAACATGGAATATCATTAATCTTGAACATATAAACAAGTTGATTCCCCACTAAATCTCCACTGGATAAGTACTTCGGTTGTAGGAGGTAGAACTATCTTTGTAGAGGGGAGTGTAGGTGGATGGAATCACATAGATCTCTTTCTTATTCTTTGAAAAATCGTAGCATATCCTCACATTGGGAGAACTCTCGACAAACCAGATGAGATAGCATAAAGCTAGAGAGAAGAACATCTCTCCAATGAAGCATTATATACCTTAAAAGTAAGGAGAAATGATCCCATCATAGAGTGTGTCAGAAGGTTTAGGTAGAGGTGTAGAATTACAACTGCATGAATGGCTGATATCAAAGATACAGGTTCGAGTAACTGAAGGCATGACAATATAAGGGACGCAAGGTGCAATAGGAAAGGCATGGGAACGTCACAACGGATCGAGGCTGAGTGAAGAAACACACCCATTACAAATACTGGTCATTTGTTCTCTATTTATCAATAGTCTAAATTACGAGCCTGTATATAGATAAGGAAACCAAAATGTACGTGATCTGCATAACTGGGTAAATGAAATAAAGATAGAAAATATGACACCACACGTCAACAGTGCCATACAGGGTTCATATATCTCATACCCCATAAAAATATTTAACTCCCTAAATGTAATATGAAAATATTATATACAAAATCATAATAATGGAATTAAAGTGCAACATATATCGGATAAATACAACAAATCTACACCCTACAACTAAATAGAGTTTGAGGATGATTTTCTCACAACATAAGTTATATAATTGGGAATAAATTCATTAATTTATTGTAGTGCATGAATTTATACAACGGAACATCCTTAGTCAAACTATCATTAATTTTGTCTCTAGTGGGATTCATTATAAAAATAATCATCCCACATTCTATAATATCTCTTAAAAATGAATTATATTGTTACTTAACTTCAATCTACCCTATAATACATAGTTTTTAGAAAAAATTAACGAAGATTGAATTTCACACTGGAATACTATGCTATCAGCAAATAATGATAACTAATAAATAAAAACTTTCATCCATAGATCCTCTTTTAGGGTTTTTGTCAAGGAAATATTCTCTACCGCAGTAGTGGAGAGTGTAACCATAGAATGCATAATGCACTTCTAGAAGTCATATACTTAATATGAATGAAATAAAAAACTATTTGTTGGCTTTCAGGTATCAACATTTACAACATAATCAATTTCAAAAATCCATTCATGTCATTATCAAAACTATGGTTTAAGCCATATTAAATGCACAATTTAACAAATATAGAGACGTATCTGAGGATCCATTTCAATTAATACTAATGAGGCTTACCCAGTTTCCCCATAAACCCTCTCAATGTAAAAATCCAAAATTAAATATCTAGCCTAGAACAGTCTATATCATACATTAGACATCATACTACATTATCATAAGTAATCATACACATGAATGCAGTATCATCAACATTTCTAGGGAATTGGTCCAAGGATAACTTAAATTGTTGTCCGAAAAGAATACTAATAGGTTTTACAAGATCAAATGAGTGTTTTTTAATACCTTATTAAGATAATCAAATTAAGATAATTACAAGGTTTTTGCCTTCCTATCTCTTATTTTGTCCATATCTAAAAGTTTATTATCATGCCCTATGTATTTATTTTCAAGGACACAATTCAACTGATTCTTGATAGAATTTATAATCCTCATGTATTTATAGATTTAAATCGTGTCATCAATATATAACAACAGGTAAATAGACTCATGATTAAAAAGTTTATAATATATACATGCATAAAATTTAATTTTGGAAAACATGTTTTCAATTTTTAATAAGTAAATCCTTTAACAAAATTGTCTTGAATATTTTTTAAGCCTGTATAAATATTTCATATGAAGAAAAACTTGATTAGTTTTGAACCGTTTTAAAAATACTTCAAAAGGCGTCATAGAAATAGTTTCATCATGAGTACCATGTAAAAAAATTAGTTTTTACATCTAACTATTATACATGAAATTCAAATTTGGAAGACAAAATAATAAGAATTATAATAGATGAATGTTTAACAAATGGTAAGAAAATTCACTATAATTAATACCTTTTCATTAAATAATTTATTTAGAAAGCATTCAATATTTGAATTTGATTTCAGTTTCTCCAACATTATTTTTCTTCTTCTTTTAAATCAATATAGAACCTATAACCTTTTGGTTGTTAGGTCTAGTAACAACAACCAAATTGTTTTTTAAGAAGATAATTCATTTTATCTTGCATTGAACTCATCCACCTAGTGGCGTATTTGTACTTAATAGGTTTCTTACATGTTCGAAGTTCATTATTAAACAAGTATTGTGTCACATTAAGCATATAAGAAGAAATTTATGCCTGATTAGAATGGGCTCGAAGCATAATAAGTATCCTATAACTATATCTAGTGTGTTTATAATTGCTCAGATCATCAGTTTCCTTAGTTTCGGTTTTATAATCTGAATTGGAATAAGATTCAACTTTGGTATAGAAAATGTGGGGAGAAGGACCATTGGTGTACTAGGAGTGGTCACTGGATTAAAAAGGTACATCAATATTGAGGGTACATAGTGATCTTTAGGGACATTCCATGTAATTATAAGTCTCTACAGGTTTAGGTACCTTATCATTGGACAAACCATATTCATAAAACACTACATATCAAATAATTGTACATTTTTTATAACCCAAATTTATTATTCATAGATGATACACCTTACACCCTATGGGTAACACATGAATATACACTTAACATCCCTAGGATCTATCTTATTAGTATGTGTCTGAGCATAAGATATGGATCCAAAGGATCTAAGTTGAGAAGGACTCGTGGGTATACCTTTATGGAGTTATTTAGGTGTATTAAAAGATTTAGGAGAAGATGGTAAATTTCATTTAATGTATACTGTTGTTGAAGCATCCTCAACCCAGAAGGACTTGGTGAGTTTTGAGTGGGACAACCTACACCTCACCCTCTCAAGAATATTCCTATTCATTTTCTCTGCTAATCCATTCTATTTTGGGAATTACACAATAGTTCAATATCTCATTATTCCCTTGTATTCACAGAATTCAATAAATTTTGTGGATAAATACTCTAAACTATTATTAGTTCATAAGGCTTCGAGTTTTCTATTAGACTCAATCTCTACCCCATATTTCTATTTCATAACGTTCATAAAAGTATCATACATATGATGGAGTATAAAAATACAGAATTTCCTAGATAATTCATCAATGCATGTCATAAATTATAAGCCTCTACCATGGGAGGTGACCCTAGATTGACCCCACAACTCAGAATGTACACATTCAAGGGGTTATTTTGCTTATACATAGACCTACTGAAGCTGGCTCTACTAGATTCCCGAAATACAAAATCATCACTAAATGGAAGGCAATTAAGAGTGAGGTTACTCAAAATTCCAGGGTTTTTTAATAAACTAAGGCCCTTGTCACTAACATTCTTAACCTTCTATACTAATGAGTGTTGGAATCATGTTTTGAATTTAAATTGGTGTTCAACTGACTTCTATTATCCTTTACATGTAAAAAATTGAGACCACTGCAAAGGGTTCCTTTCATAACTATAAGGGATCCTCAGGAAACTCTAGGACTTATATAATCTTACTTAAATCTACACTTATATTTTTCAATGGGTCCTATGGATATTAGGTTTATTTTTAATTTGGGTAACCACCTAACTTCCTCGAGAGTCATAATAGTCTAATCATGATTCTTTAACATAACAGATCTTATTCCCATGATGTGATGGCTCCTATAGTTCCTTAGAAATACCTCACCGAATTCAATTCACTTAAAATAAGTAAAGAATTCCATCCTATAAAACATGTGGAATGAAAATCCTAAATCCAGGATACATTCATCAAAGATGGAAATGTTAGATACATTTAACAGATCAGTACTGTCAAAGTCCTACTCAACTAATAAGGAATGGTCATTAATATTTTCTCTATATTCATTTCTCTTATTAGAGAAGTTCCACTTAATATGTCTAGGTTTCTTTCATTGAAAATATTTAATGACTTTGTTTTTAGAATTGTATATTTTATTCCCTGATTAAAACCATTATTGTATCTTACACATTGACTTGATTATACCTCAAGAATCACTTATTTCCCTGATATTTAAACCCTTAGCCTCAATATTAACAGTAACCTTCCATTTAAGGACATTGAAGAGTAATGAAAATTTTACTTCTTCAAGAGTATGTGTGTATTTTACATTCATCATAGTGTATTTGATATAATTAAAGGAATCATGTAAATATGTTAACTATATAATGGTTTTGTCTTCATCATCCAATTTAAAATCTATGTGTCTTGATCTAACAAGATTTTTGTAATTTCATCAATATACATCTTGATTGTAGTTCTAGGGCACATTTTGAAATTATCTAATCTCATTTTCTTATATAATATACCAAAAAGGGACTTGGTCATGTAAAGGGATTTAATCCTAGACTATATACCAACAGTAAAATACTTATATGGAACATCTATAAGCACTTTGTCTCCTAAATATAATAGGATAAAGATATGGCCTCTCATATGAGTTTCTTCAAGGACATCAATGTATGTAACGATAGATTACCCACCCAAGGAAGTGATTTTTATTTTATTTATAGAACGAGTAAGGGAATATAATAAATTATTTTGGTCCAATAATGATTTCATTTTAGTTATCCAGAGATTAAATTTTTTTCACCATTGAACTTGTCAATACCAAATTTAGTTGAACTAATAACTAATGTTACAGTTGGATATGATACCACAGGTTGGGGGTTAAAAACATAAACCCTGAATTACCCACGTCACACTATCGCATATGATGGATTAATTATATAGTATGTTCTATTAATCAAGTAATTATAAATGAAAAGAACCATATCTATTTCCAAATCGATCTATTACAACAAAAAAATAGAGAATGTATCAGAGTAAAAGGAATGCATATATAATATTATTTGGATCAGTTTCATCCTATGTGCATGAAAAGAACACCACCTGGGTAATAGATTTATTGTGAAGCAAAAAAAACAAAGAAGGAAATTACAAACATGGATGAAAAATAATGGAATTTAAATAAAACATGTTGGAGACAAATAAAAAAAATATTCCCTGAAAGAGAAGTGGGTGTATGTTATTTCAATCATGTAACTTAAATATCTAAGGAGATTAGGGAAAATTTTACTTCATTGATTTTCCCACTAACTTGAATATATTGAAGTACTTTAGTTTTATATTTTCAAATGTTCCCATGAAATATAATGGATCTATATTTAAAGTTATCATCCAGTTTGTTTTCATGTATTAAATATTATAACTTTTTTATTTCTTTAACATTGTATATTGTATCTATCTATAGGTTTTATTTTTTAAATCTATGTTTTCATTAATTTAATTGGTATCTTGTTTTGTGAAATTTTATGGTTTGGGGTACTAGTTTTGTTTTAAATAATGAATCCCATCACACATTTTCAATATAAGAACACTTTCCATTGAATTTAAATCCACATTCATGATGTTATAATGATTACATTTCTTTCTCCCCCCACATTTGGCTGGGGTGGTGGGTGTGGATTGTGGTTTGGGGCGTGGTCATGGGGTTGAGTCAATAGGCTGGAATTTTATGTTAAATTTTCCCAATAGCATCATGTTCCACACATGAAATTATACCAATCCTTTTAATTATAAAATTTTATACTACAATACTATCAATTCATATTGAATCAATGTTCATTTTATATCTTTCTAAAATATTATAATTTTTTTTTAAAATGTCAAATAATAAAAAGGAAAAAATTTTACAAATCATTTAAACATAGAAACATGGAATGGAGAAATGATCCATAAAATCAAATTATTTAAAATTAAAACATAAAAACGTCCCTAAATTGAGGGATATGACCTTCTAAAATACTTATCAATGTCAAATTATCAAAGGTAAAATCCATTAGAATGATATCCTAAAAATTTCTTCTAAATATCACCCTCACATTCACAGATTCCTATATAAGAACCATCAACTTTCCAATGGAGTGATTGAATAGAGGGATTACATATGTCTTATTTGTTCATCATATCCATCCTCTCTCTGTTTCCTTTATCCTCATTCATTTATAAAAATTTCATAACCCCATAACTTCTTTCCCTTTTATGATTCCCATGCTCTATTATTTGTTGGTTCCTATTCCAAGAACTTATGGATTTTCCTTCTCTTGGTATCTTAATTGGATTTTGTTTTTGGGTTCTATCATGGATTAAGAAGAAATATAATGGATCATCTTAGACATCGAGAAAAGAGAGGAAGATATGAAAAAAAGAAACTCGTGGAAAAGGGAAATAAAGAAGTGAAAACTGTTGGTGGGGAGAAATAACAGTAACATACCAAAAGGTTCTTCTTCAAAATTTATTGGAAATGACCACTGGGGATCCAAAGAGAATTAGAAAAGGTGATGCTTATATAGTATGGATTTCATTTTAGGGATTGAGGTAGGCATGGATGAAGTTCCATCGTTCCACCATCTTTTCAAAAATAATATAACTATCAGCGATGTGGGGAAGAAAAATAGGCTCGTAATTCAAAATAAATACATGATGAGGCGCTTGCCTACAATGTTTGAAGGCATGAATATACCTGATTTTTTTGTCTTTTATGGGATGTTGAAGCTATGGGAACTTCTATATGGCTATCATTAGAGCTTACAATGATATTCATTTACAAAGGGACCGAAGAAGTTCATAAAGAAGAACAGATTCAAGCAGAAAGATGTAATCACCTTATACATATACAAAAGTAAAAGTAGTATGTCCCTCATGATTGGTCATGAAATAGAAAATATTTCAAACTCTGTTAAGTGGATGGAATAATTTGAATTGAAACTACCAGTTTCTGCATAGATTCAAAATGGTGATCAAATTTTGGTGCATGAATTGGGTGATGAAAGATGGGATTAACAATAGCATAAAATTTTGTATCATTTATCTTAATCGAATTTGATATTATGAACATGAATCAAACCTCTTTAGAATTATGATGATTTTTAATGTAACAGTGGAGTGTCATTTATGTGTACCAATGAGTGAATTTCAATAAAAGATTAAGGATAATATCTAAAGAATAAAAACAAGGGTTTCAATCATATGCATAGACACATACTGTACTAAATCATTAGTCATATGAGTTCTTCTTTCTTTAATATTTTGGTTATAAATTCAAATATTTTAATACTTGGATAGAGTTTTCTCTTGTATTAGTGTGGGATGTTTGGGGTTTTCATAGCTTTCCAAATGGTATTATTTGAATGAGTGAATATATACTAGACATCCACCTATACATATGAGAGAAATAATCGATAAATACCTGATATATTATAGGAAGATTCTTGATGCAATTGATTAATACATCTCTGGACACCCCAAATATGTTGGGGTTGGATTTGTTCAAATTTATGTTGTATATTGACCGATTTGGTTCTTATTAAGGTATGCTGTTGTAGATTCGAGAACATATCGATGATGGAATCCATGGAATAGAACATAAATATACAATTATGGTAGAGGGAGACAAAATCCTGTAAGATACAGGTTGACTCTATTTAGGATCGGATAATCAAAAAACAAGTAAAAAACACCACAAAAACACATCGTTAAAAAATCTATTCATTAATTCAAAATAGTGGAGGCAATCTGTTCATCAAAATATCCATAAAAAGGAAGAATAAGGAGATTATAGGTATATAATAAACATTTCCCCAAACCTTTTATTATTTATTAAAACAATGCATCATGTTTTCATTTTATTATGTCAAAAATTGAAAACACGTTCATTCATAGTGTGATTGTCTGTGTACCTAGAAGAACCACAGAACTGGAAAAACCTCCCTCAGATAGATAATATGATGACAGAAGCATGGTCATGGTAAATCAGGGAAAACTCTTACACTTTCCTCAAGAGGTCATTTCGGTGCTTGGTGTTGGTGACCTTCCTATTATTGTTCTCGATCCACATCTTTTCCATCCTTCATTTCAATGCCCTAGCGCCCTTAATTTGTAAATTGGTTATTCAATGTTGTAGATGTAGTCCCCATATTTATTAATCTAACCTAGGGGGAGGGGAGAGATGTTTTCATCGGGGTAGATTTGGGGATAGAGATGCGGGAAATGTCATTCATAGATCAAAATCGGTGGGTTAGCTATAGGAATAGAGATGGGGGAAATGCAACTCGCAGATCAAAAATGGGATTAAAATGGATCTTATGTTGGGACCATAAAATTATTTTTCAATAGTGAAAATTTAATCATGAGATAAAAATAAAGGGAAAAGTATAGAAATAAATGACACCTGATGTAATGTGGAAAACCCCTTAAATGAATAGGGTAAAAACCCATGGGCAAATAAAAGGATCACTATGGGTAAAAGTGTTAACACGCTCTATAAATATTTCAAAGAAAAAAACATCATAAAATATCTCTTGAATAAGTTGGGAAACTACCTCTCAAAATACTACTCACAAATTGAGAACGGTTGGTGATGAGAATCTTGGTAAAGCTGATGATCTCATCAAGAGTGGAGAGGCTCCTTTTATTAGCCTCCACTCCCTTTCCTATTGCCTTCTCCCGCTGGTGGGTTTTGTGGGTAAGCCACCAACCACCAACCACTACCTTCCCCACTTTGACATAGTAGGGGGGATACATTGTCCAAGATAAAATATCCACTAACACATCTCCCAATTATAAATTGATTGAGAAATAAATCATATCTCCACACATTATTTCTATCTGTCAAACATCTTGCACACTTCTATAGAATGTTAGTGGAGGATCTACACTATCTTAATTTATCAGATTAAATATCCTTCTTTATAAAATCTTCCATATTTTCTTTAGTGTGGTTTTTTTACATGTTCAGACTTCATTCCTCCACCATATCTAAGAGAAAGTGATATTGTACCCCAATGTGCTTCATTGTGGAATGGAAATATAGATTTCTTATAATGTGTAAGGAACACTAACTATCACAAAATAATGTAATTTTCTCTTATCTATGCTTGAGCTCCTCCAACAACCAACTCATCCAAATTGTCTCTTTGAAAGCCAGTGTATATTTCATGTACTCTACCTACATTGTGGAAAATTCCATAACTAACGGTAACTTTCAAATCTATCTCACAGCTCCTCTTGTAAGAGTAAACAAATTACGAGTAATGGATTTCCTCTGATAAGAAACTTTTATGAAATCTGAATCAACATGGCCTCTAATAGTATTATATGATTCTCTATAACATAATGCAGAATTTGAGATATCCATAATGTCTGGATCTTCATAACAGTGCTCCAATTCTCCCATCTTGGATTCTCTATTTACTAACATACTATGACCAGTTCATGTGTAATGTATGGTATAATACAAACCATAAAAACCCCCAAAAATATTAATTTCGATGCATACGATACTCGAGACATTTCCATCCTCTTTGATTCACTACGAAGACTCATCGTTGAGGATAACGTGAAATAAATAGGAAGAGGGTAGAGATTGGATTATAGTAATTTTTTAAAGCGTTTAAATACTCTACATAAGTAATTATTCTACGATAGCCAAATAATTCCAATATTTATATCTCAGTAAATTTTTATCTCAAAAATATTGTTTCCTAGTCCCAATTACTTCATATCAAACATCCTAGCCAACAATGCCTTTGTCTCTCAGATTTTATTTTTATTACGGCCTACAACCAATGTGTCATGGAAAAACTATATAATAATAATGAAATCATTACCATATAATCCCATGAAATCTAAACAAGGATCTGAATGAAATCCTTTGCATACAAGGTTCATGATATAAGAATCAAATCTCTTATACCAACACCTCGACACCTTCTTGATACTGTATCGAGATTACTTTAACCAGCAAACTGTGTTCTCATTTCCAACATCTGAAAAGCCTTATAGTTGGAGCGTATAGATTTATTTTTCATGATCACCTTGGAGAAAATCATTCTTTACATCCAATTACTCTAGATGTAAGATGTATGTTGCACACATGTCCAGAACTAACTGAATAGTTTTCAGTATAACAACAGGAGAAAATATTTCATTAGAATCAATACCTTCTTCTAATCATAACATTGACTACCAGTCATGCAAGATATCTTCCCACTAGTCTTTTCTATGCTGATTGATCTTAAAGACCCATTTTTTATGATATCCTTCCTTCCATGCAGTAATTAGAGAATATCCTAGAAAAGGCTTATGTTAATCCAATGTTATCTGTTTCACCTCATTCAGTTCTAAAACCACCTCTTCAGATAAAAAAAGATCCTCACCTCAATTAGATCATTCCATATTTCAGTCTTGAAATTTTAAAATCATTAGTTATTTAAAGGGTTTTTCCTATAGTAGATGAAAAAGTTAAAGCTAAATAATTTGTTGAATAACTAATATAATTGATCATAGAAATATTTTAGGAGAGAGTTGACAAATAAAAACAATAAGTTTATAAAAATATTGGTAAAGGTGATGTTAGAACTAAAATGTAGTTAGAAATAAAACACAAAAAGTAAGAATAAGAATAACAATAATAAAAAGAAAAAGAATAATAATAGGATGAATCTCAATATTTTGAATAATAGGATAGATATTATTAAGAAAAGTTAGAGACTAATGAAGATAAAAAAAACATAAAACTCATCATCATCCTCAACTACATTACCTTACAAACAAGATATGTAGAATAGAAGGATAATATGTTGAACAAATATATTACAAAGAGGAGTTAATGTCATCTTAAAAAGAATAGGAACAATATAAAAAATACCATATGTTTTTTGAAAACATTTAATCTTGTAAAGAAGATGATATTATAATTATTTCAGAATATGAGAATTTTTCTCAATATGTTCAGAATAAATAAAATCTGAATGCTAGTTCTTCAAGACCAAATTTTATTATAGTTTTATTAAGATCATCATAATCTAAAAATTCTAATTTTTTTACTAAATCTATCAAACCTTGACATGGTTATTCGATTTAAATCAATGTATTCCTAACATTGATTCAATTTTTAAATTGATTTAGGATAGTATTAATGAAAAATATAGGTCTCTGAAATTTTTTATTTGATCAGTAGTTAATATTTTAGTATACTTTAAATGTGTCAATGACAACACCAATTTAAAATAAAATCCTACAACTAGATGGTCAAGTTGTTAAACCAAGATGACTATGAACTCATGGATCATTATGATCAATGAAAAAAGATAAAAACACTATTTAGAAATGGATGAATCCTTTGAAATGATATCAACAAATTTCTTGTATATTTTAATGTTTGTTGAATAATTAAATGATATGAATGATGAATGAAAGAAGGAAGTGAAGGTATTAAAGGGAAGCTTTCACTATATTAATTTAGAGAAAAGTAGGATATCAACAAGTCAAGATGAAATTTTCATTTTGATACAGGAAGATAAAAAGGATACCAAGGAAGTTGAAAGATGAAAATAAGAAGTTTGGATGAAGAAAGTCATGGAAAACCTGATCATAACGCTTTAAAAATCAGTCTGAGAATATCAAAAAAATTATTATGAGTTCAAGAAACTGATTTTGATTGTGAGAAATATAATCAAGATATAAAAAAAATTATTTTCAACTCTTGATGTAATATTTTAAAACATTTTTAATAAATATTAAATCCTTGTGAAATTTCATCCAAGTACATTATTTCTAAATTTAGTCCAGTAAATTTTAAATGTAATTACTTTAATTAATTTTATATATGATTAGTTAATTCATATAAAATTATTTCATATGTTATCTCATTTAGAGATTTCTTTTGAATAAATTTCCATACGATTTTTTTAAATCACAAAGGGGGAGAATATTATAAATGTGATGAATTTTTTAAAGGAATAATTTAATAGGGAAAAAGTATTTCGAGAAGCTTTAGGAGATATTTTTATGGGGGGGAGATAAAAAAAGGATAAATCACAATTATATACTATTAATAAGGGGTAGAATGAGATGATTTAATACATTTCATCAGATTATAAATATGTAAGAAACATTAGGGGAGTTAAGATATAAAATATATAATTAACGATAAAAAATAATAAAGGGTTGTATGTTTTCAATGTCATTAATTCAATTATGTGTTTTGTTATGTTCCTTCCAAAAAGGTGGAGGACATTGAGTAAAAATTATTACATTAAACTTATCCATTACTTTATATTTAGAAATCATAAAAACCTTCTTAAAACACAATTTCACTTGGATTATATTTACCTTTTGTTTTTTTATGTTTTGTAGGAGAAAATTATTTTATATAAAATGTAGATTTCGTTCAAATATATAATGAATATAAACTCTTATTATTCAATTTGATCCATTGGATTGACATTGTGTCCGATTAAACAGGCTTTCCATTGTTCTAAGTAATGTTTAGATTTATGACCTTTATATAAGACATAAAAAATTCAGGACCATTGAACTGAAATTGGTACCAATCAATCTAAATGACCATTATCGTGTACATCATATTGAGAAACGACAATGAATTCTATAAGAAAATTAAATATTATAATTATAATATAGAGATTTTATTATGTCGAATGAAATAGAGTGTAATATAGTAATTATGCTAAACTATATGATGTTGGAAATTTAGTTAAATAATAGTTGTCAAGATCCAAATCTATATCACCATGAGTTGTTAAGTGAAAACTATTTGAGGACATTGAAACAAACTATAAAGAATGACCAAAAAAATATTCCTATAAATAGGAGGTCATTCGAAGAAACGACAGGTGATAATTTCACAAATCATGTAATATAAAAATTTCTATGAGTGAAAACATCAATAATAGTCATTGAAATTATTTATAGAGTTGAATTTTAAAGGAATCCTTGTAAGGATTGTAATTCCATAAGAACTATTTTATTTTGTAATCATGTGTCCGATCTTGGAACTAATTTTCTTCTTATGAGGATTTGAAGTTAGAGAAATTGGTCCATCAGTTTCGAGGATTTCAAGGCTATGAAGATAGAGACTGATCATTATATCAAGGGATTTCACAGTCTAGAACAACAGAGTAGACAATGATCATCATATCGATATATTCCAGGTTTCTGGAAGATTGTGTCGATACTGATCCATCAAATCATGGGATTTACTAATAAGTAAATATAGACTTTAAAATGGTCATGAAACATTGGATTCTATTAGTCAATGTTTCTAAGTACCTTTAGTCTTAAGGTTAAAGAATATATTATTTTAATAATCATGTAATTCATTATCACTATTATAATATTTGTATTGTGTATTTGTTCAAGTTTTATTTTATGCTATTTAGGCATTACAATGTTATTTTTTATACTTATCTTTATAAACAAACTATTTTATTGTTGTGAATGTGAAACTGATAAATACACTCATATTTAATTGGACAGTAAATGGATTCGAGTGTAACACTATTTTTATAAAATGATTCATGAGTAATATCATTTTTACTAAAATATCTATTGTGTTTTGTTTTGGTTTTAATTTTTTAGAAAAAATTCACCCCCTCTTATATCCATTGTATAATCTTCCAATATAATAGACACACTATGCTTATCTATAAATTTAATAATTTAATCCTTGAAACGTAAATTCATTTTATGATATTCTAAAACTATATCCTAATTTTATTTCATTTTCATTTTTAGATGAAACCATTTTAGTGACAATAGCTTTCATCTTAGGATATTTTTCTAATGTATGATCATTAGAAGATTTACACTTCCATGAATTTAGAATTAAAAATAATTTTTCCAACATTTGTTGATTATTGAATAAGAGTGTATGATAATATATAATAAATATTAAAAAATGTGTTCTTGAGTTCATATAATAATCCCGCAAATTAGATATTCTCATTATTGATCGAGTTTTTCATTTGTGTATTGGGATGTGTGTCATTCTGAACATACTCTTCCTTAAAAACATAACAAAATCTCTATTCAATATCATCCCATATAAAATAATTTCCATCTTGAAAACATCATTCATAATTAATTCAATATATTCAGACATGAACTGATCCTGAATAAACTTTCTTAATTTTACTAGGTAGTCCAACAAGTTTACATCATGATTATTGATAGTATCCTTATAAAATTTCTCAAAAAATGATTGATAATATCCATTGAAATAGAATTCTTACTTAGGTATTTAAATTACATGAACTTATAAATTTATGTCAAACTATAGAGAGAGGTTTTTCAATGTACAATTTTTTAAATATCACTATAAAAATTAGAAATTTTATGTAAGGTAAGAAGGACTGTCATTTAGAAGGATATTCTAAAAATTAAAAAAACTATTCTATAGATATGATGAAATTATAAATGAATAGAAAACAAGAAATTTTCATAACACTATATTCCAAATTGAATTTAGAAAAATAATTAAATTTCTTTAACTAAATAGGGTAATAAATTTCATGTTAGTCTGCAATTGAGGCTAACTTCCTCCATCCTTGAAAAGTATGTGAATATTTATGAATAAATTTATATTTCTCAAAAAATTTCTAACAGTCTAAAAAGAAGTATTTTTCTATATATATGATTTTTATAATATGGAATTATACTAAAATAAATATTGAAAAACAATATTCTATAGATATATTCAAGATATTCGAAAAAATGGAAGTTCCACCATTCAGATATTTGAGAAGGCATCCAAAAATCTAAGGTTA
Source organism: Viscum album (assembly GCA_963277665.1). Classification (NCBI taxonomy): domain Eukaryota; kingdom Viridiplantae; phylum Streptophyta; class Magnoliopsida; order Santalales; family Viscaceae; genus Viscum; species Viscum album. The sequence goes on along the minus strand of OY728164.1, from coordinate 910,334,392 downwards.
AATACATTTAAAAACAATTTTTTGAATGTGGAAATTAACAATAGATAAATTCTATCCAATGACTCAAAACAATACCTATGATGAAATGTTTAAATAATTATTTTTTATGGTTTTAATTTATTTTCTAAATTTCAAAATCTTTGTGATTATTATTATTACATTTATAATCTGAAAAAAAAATTAAGAGTTTGAAGTTAATATGATCAAAAAATTAATGTATGTGAAAAATTATTAAAAATTTATATACAAATGTCATAAAATAAATCATGAAATTAAATTATAGTAATGAAATAATATTATGAAAATCCAATAATGTGTATCATTTTATTAATATTTCATGAACTCAAATTTTTTCATAAATATTATTGGAATTTATCTCTCATTAATGTGGGAAATGATATTATTAATTTGATGATGGTTACAGAAATAATTTACATAAGGAATAATGGTTATAATTTAATTAAATAATATTTATATATAGAAAAAATAGTTAAACTAATAATCCTTCAAAATCGTATAAATAATTTCAATAAAACAATCAAACATTAATGTAATGAGTTTACATAAATATAAATATAAAATACTAGGTAAATAGGTGAATGAAATTTAGTTAATTTTTTTAAAAATACTAGTGTTTAAAATTAATTCTTCAAAAGATAGAAATTCCTGGTCCTAGAATAATGATGAAACATTATCTTTAGAACCCATACATTCTTAGATCGTTGTTTACATAAAAATATTTTTTTTGAAATAAAATAATTGTGTTGTACAGTATATTGAAATTTTTATGTGACCAAGATTTCATGAAATTTACTAACATATAACACATTTTACCGAAATGTTCCAGATTTGGAATAAATATTTTTTGGTAGACTATTTTTCTGATGGTTTTTTCTAAAATGAATTAAGTTTTGAGACGTCTAAATTGATTTTAAATTCTCTAAAAAATATATTCATCATGTTATAAACATGGATAAAAACATATTCATGAATTTTATTTCAAATGTAGATTTCACAATCACAGATTTTTCGTGGGAAAATTTTAATTTTTTTGAGTTTTCTTTAATCTTATTCAAACAATATATTTTTCAATATTCGGAAATATTTTATTCTCATTCCAAATAATAATTTTTAAATATACATATATATTTCATTAAATTAAATGTAATCTTCTCTAGACTTATGAAAGTAGTATTTCATGTATCATTAAGATATTTAATTTTATATTATCTTTCCTTTGTAAATATATCTTTATCTTTTTAAACTGACTGATCTACATAAAATTATTTCTCACAAATGTACTGTAAACTTGTAATAACTTTCAATTTAATTTTTTAATTTTGTGAAATTTATTTTCTAGGTATAAAATAAAATGACTGACAGAATTATATAAGAATAGTTTTTTTGTTTCAAGAACACTTGATTTTTTGATATTTGTGACTCATAAATTTTTCCAAATTCCACATGATGTTTTACAATAAGAAATTTTGATATATATAAAATACATTTTATCAGACATAGAAGAGTATTTAATACACAAATATTTAATAGAAACTCATTTTTATCTTCTCTATTAAATGTAAAAAATTCCTTATCAAGAATTTTATAATCTTCAATAAGGATAAAAAGGTTTATATATCCAATGTTGAAAATATATACTTACTATATATCATGATAATACTAATAATAATTACCATAAAATATTATATTTCTAGCATCGGGACCAAGAGTGCATGTCCCTGAGTGCTTCAATAAAATAATAGAATTGAAGAAATATTATTGCAGGAATTATAGTGCTTAATGTATATACTATAGATCTAATACCATAAGAGCATAAAAATGATGAAAATTCATTTATTATTACAATTAATGGTTAAGAAAACTTTGAGATCAATATGTAATTCCTTTAGTCCATATTTTCAGGCCTTTAATCCATATTTTGGGGTTTTAATGTTCAAATTAATGTTTTATTATTCATTTTTAGTTATTGCGACTAGATCTAGTTTGGTAGTGTGTGTTGTTTTGATAGAAGTTAAATTTAATAATGTATGTTAAGGATATACTACCAAGGGGGATGAAGAATTACTATTAAAAAACTATTATAGATGTTAATACTTCTCAATAGATAAAAGTATCATAACTAAGAATAGTGGATTAAAGCGAGAATAAATGTATCGATAATATGAACTAGAAATATACTCCCAAATATAATTAAATTTGAAATTAGATCCTAAACAATGTTATAATTAGTATTTCATATTACAAATAGAATTAATATGCATGGAAAATAGATGAAGAAAATTGTATTATTATAAATTGAATTAATAAAATTTATTTTTGAAGAGATCTACTAGAAAAGATATAATAAACCACACTTTTAGATAGAAGATAAAGGTTTAAATATAGTCTAGATTTTAGGTATACACTATTGTAGACCTATCAAATGGTATCTGATTCTTCATAAGATAAAATATTGACTCTGAATTCTTATCCCTGGAATCCCTCAATCAACTCAACCAATATTTCAGTTCATTCTCTACTAAAACAAATAGATTGGTTCTACCTATACATAATTTGTTACGTAGTGAGTAAAATACTATAGAATACTAATATATTTAAAGGAAAAACCCTATCAAGATGTATCTATTAGAAGAAACCCTTACAATGATAATTATGTTGAACTGAATCCCAAAAAAACAAGATATTTTAATAATTAAAGAACAATAAAAATAGTAATAATGTTCACCTGATGTTGTATAGTATATCATCTTCCTCATATACAATAGGTTCTTCATTATTTATAAGAAACCATCCAATGATCATTTTATAAAAAATATGAAGGTTAGTTTCCATGGTATTGTAATAAGCTCACTATTAATCATATGATTGAATTAGATTCTTTACATATCAATTGATGGATTGGTTTTTCACCATTCATGTTTTTATGATGAATGAATTAATATTTTTGTATTAAAAAATTTATTATATTATTAAATTTTTTTAATATAATTTATCAATATTTTACTGAACCCTACAGTATTATTATTTCATTGAATTTTTATTATTTAACTAAAAAATAATATTTGTAAAACATTATTCCAAGGGTAGATCAATTATGTTAACAAAGTGTTTCATGGTTCTCAGAGCATGTGATGTTAGGTTAATTTCTCCAAATTTCTGTATATCTTTTCCCCTTAGATAAATATATAGATTAATCATTTTGAAATGGAATCATGTGTATGGAGGATTGTTACATAGTAAGATTTTTTTGGATCTATAGTTTTTTAATCTGAATTTTATTGGTGATTTCACTGTTAGTCTACAAGAGAGACACCCGTGAATGTCTTGGGAGAAGAACATATACATTTTGGTCATATAGAGTATCAAGTTCAATGTCTCTATTCCCTTATTCATTTTCCTTGATATACAGTCCATATTTTTATGATGTTTCTCTAATGTTTATTTTTTTTGTTGGGATTATAATGGTCTAAGTGGCACAGTTTATGCAACATTTTAACTTTATTTGTTATACAATCAGTTATTGGTGATCTTCGGTCACAACTATCTATTTAATAATAGGTTATACTTTTTAGGAGTTTGTAATGATGCGTTGGTTCATCTGGTGAAGATGTTGTTTGGTGTTATTTCCCTCTAAATTTTTTTTAACAGTCATTGTCCACAAAAAATGTAGTCATGCTTGTATAGTCATGGTATTTTAATCCATTAATACTGCATATTACCTAGGTTCAAATCAAGGTGGAGAAAAATTTTAGGCAAGGGCATTGTTTACCATGATATAGATAGGTTCTTCCGGCATCTAGACCAATGCATAGTAGTAGAATTGGTAGATTATATAGGAATTGGTTTGGGTCATTCGGTCAGACAAGGTAGGAAAATCGACCTATTGTTTTTGACCTTATATCAGTTATGTAATCAGTTTCAATCCCACTTGTGTAATGGGCAACATATTTATAAATAAAAATTATACATGATGGGTGGGAAATCCAATGGGGGGGGGCTATCACCTACCTTTACAGCCTGTGTGTGCGGAGTGTGTGTTTGTCTGATTGTAATTTTACCCCCAATAACCTAATATTTATATATATATATATATATATATATATATATATTAGTATATAAACACAAATATTACTATTACTATTATTTGTATAAGATCAAATCATGGGTCTGGTATATTTTTCTCCATTACATGAACTATAAATATACATTGTTTATATACATATTATATATATAAATAAAGAAAAATAATTATTCATTATATTTTATGTTTAGAGATTCAATAACTAGATTTTTTATTCCTCATTTTTTCCTACATAAGTAGTGATGTTGATATTTTAGAGGCAAATATATAGCAATTGAATAGAATTTTTCATTATATAAATTATTAAATTATTAGGATGATACAAATTTCTAATGATATTTATTTTACCTCTTTCACATTTCAGTCATAATGGTAGCTTCCAATTATTTATTTCATGGAACAATGATAATTAAATTCCATAAATAATTAAATTTACATTATATTGAACATGTTATCATCAAATAACCTTATAGTTTCTCTATCTTATGTGCCATATTCTAATGATTCTTTTAAGACGGACAAGATCTTTAGATGATATCATGATAAAAATAATGAATTCTGATGAGGTGATTTTATTTTGTAATGCATTATAGAATTATCTAATTGAATTTTTAGTGAATATATTTCTATAATATATTAAATACATTTATTTAATATTATATTACTTCATATTCAAGTAGAGGATATGATATTTATACAATTTTTATTTTCCTACTTAAGTAATATTTCTAGGTGGAGGGTGATTGTGTGAAACTATTTTACCCTTGAGTGGTCTTCCTATGAGATGGGTGATACTATGAGGTATGTATTTCTTCGAAGATCTGTCTTCCAATAGTGGTTTTAATATGATATTCTCATATAATCATGCATAATAGTAATCCTTATTAACATTGTATGAACATATTATTAAAGTTATAATAACCTTTATAGTAGATAAATTATAGATGAAATGTTAGCATATGATGATTTTATGAGATATCCAACCATTATATTTATGATATTATTTTACAAAGGAAAATATATTCAATATAGGATTATGGTATTTTGAATCATCCATTAATATATTGTGAATATTATTTTGTTTATGGTGTCTTATTAAATAGTCACCAACCATCTAATAATGGCATATGTTAAATGGGACCCTCATCTAACTATAATTCACTGATTTAATGTGTTTTTATCAGATGAATATATATCTATAACACCCAAATATTTTATGGTATTCTAGTTTTTAAGTAAATTTAATATTTTGGATAACTTACATCGCATGGAACAATGAGCTTAAGAGAACCCTGAAATATTAGTATCTTAAAAGTACTATTATAACATAGTAACTAAAATGTTGGGAATCAATACTATTAACCACATTTTAGAATATGTAATTATCCAAAATATTTTAAATATTATAATTTAGGCTTAGGAACTAAACACATAACTTTTAGTAAAGTCATTATTTCCTTCATATATATTTTTTCTTCAAAAAGTGATGTTAATTTCTTTCTATGAGAAAAATATATAATTTAATTTTTAAACAGTTATAAAATGTATTTAGTAAAATGAAAAAAAGATTCATTATTTCAAAATTATTCTTGGATGAATTTTTGAGTATTTTTTGAAAACATTAATTTTTCAGTGAATAGAAAGAGTACAATTTTTTATAAAAACCTCATTTTATTTGTATTTAAAAGTATTTATATAATTTAAATTTTGAAATCTTGGTTATATTTTTAGGTACTCCTCCAAGACCTATTTATCATTCTTTTATTGGTGTTTACCTCATGATGTTTTGGAAAAAATGATGAAGTTTTTTCAATGTTTTGGGCTACACACTGTTGGTGCGCAGTTTTACCAATCCATTCTCTCACCCATTATAATCTATGCGTGCCATTATATTGTAGGTATTCATGGAGGTATCATAGTTTAATATCAATTTATCCACAAAGTAGAAAATATGTACCCCATCATTGGGGAGCACGTTTAGGGTGTACAATTTGACAATTTTTGTGACCCTTCCCTTATAAACATGCATTTATGAATTTTTATTTATGAACATTATTTTAATGATTCCATATCCACTATATAACATACCTCTAAATTATTATATTGGGTATTACATTTTTGTGGTTCATTTAGGCTCCCAAGAACACATTTTTGATCCACTAATCCCATTACAAGGAAGATTTAACTTGAAGAACCTCATTTGATTTCACTTCTGTAGGAGATCATATCCCATTCCTTTTGTCCCACTCACATCATCTATCCTTAATAGGGTTGTTTAGGTCATATAATTTTTAATGGGTCTAAACTCTTTTGATTTGGATGTTGAATCAAGGTTTGATTCATTGATCTCTACTATCATTATTCTTCGTTAGAAATTCTTATTATGGGTGTTTTTTCATGTGATCATATAATTAAAGTTCAGTTGTTCCATTGATATTTCCCAATTAATAAAACATTTATTTTCTTTATTTTTTTTATTTTTTTTAATTAAATTTTGAAAACCCAATTCTATTTTAAGTAGAGGTTGAAATTATATAGGTTTGAATTTTTGGAAAACCACCCAATTCCAATGTTATTAGATGTCATGGTTAAATTTGAATTTGATACAAATTGAGAAATTGATTTTTTATGAAAATAGAAAAAATTTAGTATATTACAATATATCATTTGTTTTATCTTGAAAAAGTAATGAATTTATTATAAACTTGTGTTTTTTAATTGTAAATAATTATATTTATACTCGAAATCAGAAATTTATATTTTAAAGTATTTTGAAATTATTTTCCCATTTTTAATTGATTAACTAAGAACATTGTGTCTTGGTAGTCCGTGTTTTATTTAAGTAAAACATTCTAGGATTGTAATTCTATAGAAATTTATTAATTCGTTTTACATTAATGAAACCATAGTTTGGAGGATCTTATCCCCAGTGGGATGTTTATGGGCCATATTCACCCTCATACTAACAGAAGTGTGTGTAAATTTCGGTTGTCATAGATAAGATATGTGTGAGGATCCTATAACTAGAAAATATATTAATTTAGGGTATATGACAGTGGTTCTTGTCATATTTGTTTTGAAATATATTCCATTGATTGTAATACTGCATTATTCAGATTAATGATTTATATAAACTATTTTATATTAATTTTTTATATAATAAATTTTTTAAAATGAATTATTCATTTGAAAGGAATTGCATGTTTTGTTTGAAATATGAAATTATACATCCATTCATGATATATTTAAAATTGAAATTATTATTTGGTTTATTTTATAAGGAGTCTTATTATGGAACAATTGGAGAGTCCCTAATGAGAAATTTTATTTTACCCAAATTTTTCTATTGTGGATTAATTGATTTCCTCAAACCATGTTCACGGATGGAGAAATCACCACTTGGAGGTTAAAGGTGTTGTTGATTCTTTGGGACCTGAATCATTGTTTATATTTAATATTTATGTTACTTTTTGCGTACATGATGATGTTTTACTGGGGTTTTGATATAACTGCTTTATTTTTATGGAACTACCTCCATTTATTGTTTTCATTGAGAATACTAATTTGTATATACTTATTTTACTATAGTTGTGTAAAAATAATTACCAATTTCGTATTGTGTGATGGAAGGTGATAGTCACTAAGCATTAGGGATTGATATTGACATTCATTATATTTATGTGTTGGATTAGGTATCAGAGTTTCAAGGTTTTTAGGATGGTTCATTAAAAATTAGTATCAAACATACATGTTATATATATTTCATTGATTTTAGTATTAATTTATGTGAACTTTTTAGGTCTTAAAAGGTTGTTTTGAGGGTTGATTAGGAAACTATCATCATGGAGAGACATATAATTCCATGGTTTGTTTGGGAAAGTCTTTTTTGGGATCATTTTCAGTTTTGTCCTTGATTTTGATTTGGATATGATTAAAAAACAAATATTTATTTCTTATCTATTGGAATTAATTACCTTTATTATATTGCTTGATTATTGATATAAATAATCATTTTATCAATTAAATGTTTTTTTGATGTTATGTAATATCATTACATTGAGAAGACTTGTTAATAGGATCTAGGAGGAAGCTATTGATGAAACACAATGATAAATTCCTCCCAAATACCATTATTTCATTGATATTATTTTTCATGTATTCAATGCTCTAGGATATGAAAACATCACCCATTCTCACTAAGGCTCTTAATTATGTTACCATAAAGGGATAAATCTCAGAATCGTGATCCGGAGTTCCCTCTTCCAGAACCTCCTTTTTCCATGTCTATAATGATCCTCAAGAGTATGAGTACTCGATGAGATAGATAAATTTTATCATTGACTTCTGGGAAATTCCCAAATCTATTAATGTAAAGTGTGATGCCTTTATGCAAGACGAACCTATCAAGAGATGGTGGGACACAATGTTGACGAATAAGAAGCATGAGGGTGTATAGTGGAAGGAATTTAAAGCTATTTGTAATGACCATCCCTACCAATAATCTGTGGTGTTTTCTAAGGCTATGGTGTTTTTAAATCTCGACCTTGTATATAAGACTATGAATGAGTATGAACAACACTTTATTGATAATATGTAGCTTGATCCTGAGATTGTATCGAATAATAATAAAATTAATCAATGGTTTGAGATGGAAAAATTTTCTTATATTTATTGTCATGTTTTTTTACTGAATATCTCTTCATATATTTATGTGCCAATAAGGAATTTATGGATGAACTTGATATAGTTAGTATGTCATGTTTGATATGAGTTCCCTTTTCTTTATGAGGTTGTTCTATGAGTTCCTTCAACAGAAAGAAATATTTTGATGAGTATCATGGTTTTTCTTGATAGTAGGGTTCTTCCAGACCACCCATAATGCATGGAAGAGTCCCTTGGATTTTATACCAATGTAGTAGGCATGGTCACGCGAAACAAGTTTTTACTGAGGTATCCAATATTAGTAGTTCCTAATGATACTCATGTCACATGTAGAAGTTATTTTATTTATATTTTGCTCTATATTGTGACACATGTTTATCAACAAAAAAATTCTCTCTTTCAATCAGATGATTCATGAGAGAAGGGGTTGTAGTCATAAGAAATCAGAACAAGTATTAATTAAAAAATAAATGAGTATCTAGAGGACGGATATATGCATCCAGTGATAATGGGAGGTACCAACACTGTAGCTTCATATTTATGGAAATCATTATTTGATAATAGAGAATATCATTCATTCATTTCGACTCATATTTTGAATCTTCTAAATAATCCTATGATGATTTTTTTGTTATGTGATTGATACAACTACACCCCTATGACTAAAGAGAGATAAGGGTCTTCATTTTCATTCTTGTGTTTTCTAGATATCATATTTCAAGCGTACTCAGTAGTTTATATTTCCAAACGTAAAACCTCTTTATGTCATATTCAAGATGGATTCACTCATTTATAACAAATCATGAATTGATTACTATCTTTTATGGGTCTCCATTACTATGCCTAATAGAATGTGTCATATATTTTATGGATAATGGTACCCATGGAAGAGTAGAGCCATACCCTATTATCTAGAGTTAGGGAATGCAATATTGGTTGTATCTATTGATATTTGGTGACAGAGTTTGATTAGTTAAATCCTTCATGTTCTTTTCTAGTTCCCAATATTATTCCATTTGATTTTATAATATGATTGGTAGAAAAATCTATTTATTTAAAACCTATTACTCAACCTTTGTCTATACCTTCTTATTGAATGGTACTAGTTTAGATGAAAGTGTTTAAGATACAAGTGGATGATATTTTATGTAATGAATTTGTATTCTTTTTAATTTATCCTTGGGTGTGTTTTATTCCCTTTTATTTGAAATATTATTTAACACTTTGCATATGTGTTTATTACTAGAAACTCAACCAGTATATAGTGAAGAAATAGTATCTATTTCCATTGATTTATGATCTATTTGATCTATTGAAATTTTTCTAGTGATTTTTTAATATTTATCATCAATATGGTTATCTCCATTTGATATCAATATAATCTTACATTCATAAAACCACCTTCCAAAGAATTTATGACCATTAAGAGTATCTTTTCATTCCATTCGGTCTAACCAATTCTCATAAGGTATTTATGGATTTCATGAATAGGATCTTCCAAAATTATCTTGATAATCATAGGGTTGGATTTGTGGATGAAATCCCTATTTACAATAACTATGAGGAGGATCATGTGCATCATTTAAGAGTAGTTCTGAAATTATTGAGAAATCCGCAAATTTATTCCAAATTACCAAAATGTGAATTATAGATTAAGGTATCAGAGTACCATGATATTTGGGAATGTTTGTGACATAAATTGATCTCAAATTAAATTATATACTTTTTAGTAAGATATAAAATAACTATTTACATGTAAACAATCATTATTGCTTAATTTTTTATGAATACAATTTTTTGAATTAGAAACATATTTTTTTAAATAAACACTTTTCATTGCATTTTAATTGTTTTTTTAGAAATGTAATTTAGGAAATTATTTGTTTTTTATTTTTTAAAATTGATTCCATATTTTGATCAAGAGGGTAAAATTTTAATGTATGGACATTTTTATTTTCATACATTACAAATTTACCTTGGCAAAAAAAAATACTGCAGTATAGATAAAATAATATAGCTTATTAAGGAAATAATGTAAAATCATAAAATACAGAAAAATTATTCAATGGGTGTTTTATGTGATTATTGGACTTAACCAGAATGTAAAGAAATAATTACAATCCAAATTATTAGGACCTAAATCCACATAAATGTTGTTGTATTTAAATATAAACAAATCATTTTTTAATCAGTTAAAACCACCCCTCATAATGAATAAATGTGATTCCTTACCACCAAATTTCTCCATAAAATATTTGATGATTATCAAATCACTAAAAAATAATTTATCACCCACTCTCTCCATTCCCATGTTCTTATTGTCTCACAAATTGTCCAATTCTGTGTTCCATTATGGGTCTTTTAAGGAGGTGATACTTAAAAGGGAACAATCTCAAAAAACCTCTCTTATTAACATTTTTTTCTACCTTATACTAAACTCCTTTATATATTAATTCATAATAACTCAAATATTATATTTATAATATATATTTATGTTTATAATGTAATATTTCTTTTCCATACCATTTATTTCTTCCACTTTTTCAATGAAACGAAACCATAGTCCAAATTATGGCAGTTAACATTCTCTGTGAATAATGGTTTCTTACTCTCCATTATTGCCTTCAATGCTGGCCAAAAAAGGTATCATTATGGTCAAAAAATACGTAAAATGAATATTATATCCTATTTAATCTTCTATAATATATATATATATATATATATATATAACATTCAATAAAAATAAACAAGTTCGTGATGGTTGGAAAGACCGCCAAAATAAACCAAACATTTATCATCAACAATTTATCAAATGAATTATCAGAATTTCAGAAATAAAAATGATTTTTGGGACCATATACACTTAGGTAAGACCATGAATAAAATTTAATTTCACTTATGTGGTTTTATTTCTATTTGAAAAAATATCCATAATTATACACATATGAACAAATAATGAATCTATGAAACAAACTCACCCGGAACAATAAATATAATTAAATATTATTAATTAATGGGTGGTAAGATGTTATAAAAGTACCATATATGGTATTAAAAATATGATTATATTTCGCGAATTAATTAATAACATTATTTAAACCTCTATACCAGAGTTAAAAATATGCAAGACAAAAGGGTTGTGTGAGGTAAGTATTACTCATATCACTTTTACTTTTGTTAGAAACACCTATTTTTCTCCATTTCTTTCTTATGTGTGATATACATATAATTTACATTGATATACCAAATAATGAATCTCATTAACTTCATGGTATTACAAGTTTAATTTTATAATTATTAGTTTTATGGGGAATACTATTCGACTGAGAGTAATTTTGTAAGGGAATTTTTAACAAAATTTTCATTCTATATGTTAAACATATACTTCATGGATAATATAATACTATGGTTCATTGGGAAATTAATATCTATTATGTTATTATTCATGTACAGTTTTTTATATGGATTTTAAGTGAGTACACATATTCAATTAAATTGATTAATTCTAACTTCAATGATATTATATTTATAAGTGACTTTATTATAAAATTGATCTTACAAAAATTTTCTTCAAACAAACATTCCCATTCATGTAAATTTTTTCTAAAATTATTTCACTAATTTTTGAAAATAATCTTTGATTTTTTAATGTAATTTTTACAATGATTTTACATTTTAAAAAATGTGTTGAGAGGATTATTTTTGTTATTTTGTAAATGAGGATCATTGTGATGTTAATGTCAAAAATAAAAAAGGAATGTATTTTTAATATTCAATGAAAGGATCAGATTTTCCTACCATCATTATTTTAGAAAAAAATTATTCCTCACATATAATATTTCAAAGTTATTTTCAGAAAATATTTTTACCTTTATAATTGTACGAATCATTAAAAAGAAATGATTTGAAAATAGAAATTTTATTTATCTATAATAATTTAAAGTGATCTTTCAAAATTTATTTCCATATAATATAACAATATTTTATGTTTCTTATGATTTATTGGGGACATTATTAAATTATAAAATCCTTATTATTTTTATGGTTTGTTTATGTTTATGATAGAATTATGTTCCTGAATCCTCATCTTTTCCATAAGATATGTTGTGGGGAAATGATTAGGAAAATAATTTATTTTATGGGTTACTTTATGATAAATGACTAATATTATTATTTAACACATATATATGGTTTTTATTACGTTATGGTGGTTAAATTTGTAACACCCAAAAAATTTGATTTTTTTTATTGTTTTATCATTTCAATATTTTTCAATTTCACATGACACTAGAAATAGTTATTTAAATATATATTTATTAATAAAATAATTCAAACATTAATTTCACATAAAATTCCAACTTTCCTTTCATTGAAAGCAATACCAACATGGCTTTCACTATAGGAAACCCCGGCTTGGCGTACGATGCACACAACATTGAGATTCTATGAAATAAATTTTTATAAATATATAATTAATTAATTGAGATCAATATAACCTAACCATTAAAAATAGTTAAATTAATAGCAATATATACTTTCAAAAAAAATCAGGTGTTTTATATAAATAAAACATATTAATAAGGAAATGTAATATTCATGGTAAAGTGCTTTTATGATAAAAAATATCATTCTCTCGAATGAACTGTTTCAAACAATAGATTTATTTTTAGAGACATTAAAAAATTTTATTTGATAAAATAAACATAATTTTTGAATTCATATTGTCAAATTTATCCTAGGGTGATTTTTTTGGGATTTTTATGAGATACTTCATTTTTTGATGAATTGTAAAAAATACTGCATTATATTTAAAATTGCTATTTTATATAATTAATTAAGGATAATAAATGATACTATAAATTAGGTTTAAGGTCAAATTATATAATTATTACATATATTAATATAATTTAAATCATTATAATCATTTTCACTTTGAAGTTAAATATAAAATCGTAGAAATCTTTTGAAATTTTCCTACATTAAAGCCTTGTTATTTCGTCTTATCTGCGGGATTAGAACTTATCTTAACTTTTCTATATCTAAAAAGTAAATTTAAAAAATAAAAAATGAACCATTAGATTCAGTATAATATTTAGAGTCTAATATTACCATGTTATGTTTTGAAGAAAATGTTTAGTAAAAGTGATTAAAATTAATCAGAGCATTTAAGGCCAAATTAAACTAAATAAGGGACTAAATCATAAAAATTAAGGCCCAAATGATCTAGAAATATGTGAAACACCCATTTAATTAATTAAATTAATCCATAAAACATAAATTATGGATTTTTTTGTATGACTTTTTTAGGTAAGAACATGTGCACACCTAACATGTTTCTTGAAATTCCATATGTGCATTTTCCCTTCCATATAAAAGGCCACAACATGTACCCATTCCAAACACCAATAAAAACATATATGTTAATCCATGATCTGCCAAAGTATCCTCCCAAATATCCACCCTTAATCCTTGAATCCTCTCTTTGTTTATAAATCTTATCAAAGAATCCTTTTGGCACAAACCAAAATGAGTTACCGGATTTAGAGGTAACGTTTTCTTTCAAGCTCTTATACATTAATTTTTTATCCACCATTACCCTCTCATAATTAAATTCTTCTGTGAAAATTCCAATATCCTAAATATATTAATTTTTTTTATGAAATGTTTCTAACTTAAAATTACACACTGTTCTATCGAATAGATGTTTAACGTAATGTTTCTATGTACGATAAACTACCACCTCACGAATTGATGATTGTTCATTTCTATTTTACCACCATTCACAGTGGCCATTATATTGGAAAATCCATTTATATATGTCAAATATTATATTTAATATGTATTTAATCTTATATATTTCTTTTAAAACAAATGTATCTTTACTATCTATTTGGTGTTAATGGGATAATATATTGTGAGGAATTGTGGACTACCACCCCTTGAAGCCTTGTCATTCATTCACACACCACATAGAATGTATTATGGATGGTTTTAATGAAAATATATGATATATATAATAGACTAATTATTATGGAATAATGATACACACACACACATACATATAAATATGTCTTTCACATTCTCAATATGATAAAAAAGATCGAAACAACGTTGGTACATACATACAGCTTACCATCTCCATAAACGGTGTATTCCATTTCTTACTCCTATATCATAGAGATTATTATAATAAAAATATACTGTATAAACCAGATATTAATATCTTCTTTTAAATTCTTTAATAATGATATAATTATAAATACCAAATATGTAACAAATTAAGACACATACGAAGAACAAAGTGAGTTTTAACTGAAGTGAAAAATTAACATAGGATCATTAACAAGAGGGTAATATAAGGTCATAATAAAACCATATATTGTATTATGGATACCAATTTTCTTCTGTAAAATATTTATAATAAGCTTATATTTATTATAATGGAAAATTTTATGAGTACAAAAAGAGTCAAGACCCAAGGTTAGGGGATTTCATATCACTTTAATTTGTGTAAGATACAAGCTCTGTTTTACACTCACTCATTTTGTGTGGTGTATATAATACCCATGATTTTATTATATCTATCATGTACATAAATTTATGGGTATTAACATGACTATTTTATGATCCTTATTTCATGTGGCTTATGTTTCAAGGTATACGAAATTGGTAAAAATGTTTTGTCTCAATTCACCTTCTTTGAGAGTCATGTTTTATTATACACCAAAACTCTTTTTCAAGGTTTAGATACTTCTATTTTACCTTCTATATAATGAATATGAATTTTTTATGATATTATATTCTTCATGTAATTTTATTTAATTACATGGAGAGAAGGATACCAACTTACCAAGTTAAGAGTTAATTTATGAAATCTCATTACTTTTCAAGACAATTTTTATTTATGCCTACTTTGGAGAAATATTATGCTCCTCCCCACAATAATAATCATGAGTTTCCTTCTCATCTTTTATATAATTATATATATTGAATTTATTTTTACCATTTTCTACTATTTGTTACATATGTGAGTGAAGAAATATTTTTTGTAAATCACAACGCAACCCTCTCTTTCGTCCGAATTTTTTTTTCTGAAGAGAGTTTCCCTGAATAATATACCATTCCCCTATAATATCTAAAATAAATTTTTACCCCTTTTTAATTTCACAAATATATTCAAGGGAATATACATTTATCTTTCTTAACAATTCTCTTTTCTATATTTTTTACCATGAAAAAATAATGATCCTTTGATCTCATACGACATGTCTGGATTTACCTGTAGTTATTTTTTTTGATGATCCCTTTGCATCGTTAAAAAATGGTAACATTTACGAAAATGTTTTTAAATAAAAATTTCAATAATTTTTTTTCAAAATGGTTTTAGATTTATTTTATATGTTTTCATGGAAAACTATTTTCAAGATAATTTCAAGTCCTATTTACATGTTCTCAATCTTCTTTTAAAGAAATGGTTTTCAAAAAGTATTCAATATTATTTTATAAGACATCAATAAAAATTATTCTCATAATGTTTTCAAGAATACCATATAATTTTTCAAAGTATTTTAAATTAAATTGTTTTAAAAAAAATTTCAAGAATTCTTTAAAATTCATTATTTGTTTTCAATGATTTTTTTTTAAATGTTTTGAATTATATTTTAAAAACTTTCATGGAAAATATTTTTAAAAATGATTTCATGTATTTTCTATAAGTTTTCATGGTATTTTATATGAAATTAATTTTGAAATGGTTTTTTATTAAAAACCCTTTTTAAACAAGGAATGTTATTTTCCTCAAGAATTGTTTTTTTTAGAATATTTCAAAAATATTATCTATCAAAGATGACGTCTATTGATGTTACTCTTGCCTTTATAAGAAATGATATAAAGGTTCTATTCATATCTTTCTATGAATGATTAATTCCTAATGTAATGGTATTTATGGAACCTATTTATCTTTCATGGATGATACATATATGAAATACATTCCTCTTTTAGAAGTTATTCATTTTTTGAAATGATTATGAAACCTATAACTCTTTCCAAAAGTTATGATATGTTTACATGATTGTGATACCCATTTAATTTCATGGGTTATGATATGATTATTTATGATATTATGGCACATGGATATAAGATTTCATTATTTTACGGGAGTGATATATATATCCCTCGAATTCATTGGGTAAATATTTATATCTCATGGGATTGATAGGGTTGAAATGACGGTTTATTCAGTTCCGTAATATAGGGCTAGAATGTGGAATTACTCTATCCAATAATATAGGGATGTAATGAGGGTTTACAAAGTGCATTAAGACAAGGCTGGAATAGGGTTTTACTCAGTTAAGTAATACAATGATGGAATGAGGGTTTAATTGGTTCAGTAATTTAGGGTTGAATGAGAGTTTACTTGGTTCAGAAATACATGGTTGGAACTAAGGTTCACTCAGTTTAGTAATGGTATTTGTCTACTAATATGGTCTTAGAATTGATACCTTTTATACTATGGAAATCATATAATATTCTTATGTGTTTCCACAATTCCATGTTTTCTTCGTATGTTATGGTTTCATGAATTATTCTATCTATTTTATAATGAATCATGTATGAAAAAATTCCAATCTATATTCAATGATCTCTGTTATAATATTTGACATGCAAGGTATGATCTAAAATATTCATGATCACATTCTCATACCATTATGATCATGATTGTGCTTACATATATCTCTTCTTTAACCTTACTGATATTTTGATCTCACCCCTATTATGTTTCATTTCCCCTAGGTTATGATGATATGTATTATGTTTGATATGTCTAAGAAAGTTTCTATCCATGAATAACCTTATAGAAGATGATGTAGCTCATATATGTACCCGTGTTTATGTTTACATGTATTTAAAGGCTCTAAACAAACTATGGTCTTCAAACATATTTTTTTATAATGATTATTTATTCCACAAGATTTATGTAATTACAATGCGTATAATGTGAGGGTCTCTATAGTTGGTATCAGAGAAAAGTTATAGTTAAACATTGGAAACTAGGATGAGAAAACATTTTCGAGATCCCTAGGTTTATTACAAAGGAAATATCTAGGGATCTCTCTATGGATAACCTTAAGGATGAATCATCGTTTATGAAAATATCATGGAAATTTGGTAAAGGATAGAGTGTTTGGTTTCCAAGAAATAAATTATTTTCTGGATACTACATGTGGAGATGTTTTTTCATAGATATACTTAGAGGTACCAACTTTGAAAAGATGTTCTGGGCTTGAATTGGGGGAATATGGTACATGGAAATGGGCCTTGATGCACACCTTTTTTGACACTAATAGGGGATATGTTTTGGGAATTCAGAAACTCTTGAAGAACCATCCTGAAGGATTTAGAATCAATATAACTATGAATAACCAAGGAAAAACCTAATTTGTAATATCTCATGGAAGGTTTCATGATTTTGAAATCCTATATGAAATTTTTTTTAATGACTATGTGGTTTTAGGTTATGATAAATAATTCTCAAACTATGCTTCTGGTTTTATTCAATGGTAGGAACCGAATAGAACATGATTAATGTTGAATGTGATGAAATATTTTCTAATGGGCAGTCAATTGGGATAATCATTGGAGTGAATGATGTCATGATCTTATCTAATCAGTTTTCATGGAACATGATTAACAATATTTACCTTAACCAGCTCTTGGACTCATCAAGGATGGAAAATAATAAGTTTGATGAGTGTTCAGTTAGTGGAGATGATGGAAGAAAGAATATTTGGTTTCCTTTGTGTCAAGAATGTGGATGGAATCAGATAAGTGAATTTATTATAGGAAAAAGATAGAGTATTGACTATGGAAAAGGAGGACACCAAGAAAGTGATTATAAGGGGAAAAATAAAAAATTGGTTAATGGAATGGATTTCAATTTTAGAATTAAGAAGTAATAATCAAAGGTTATTTGTTTTATGTTTGGAGAAAACGGTCATTATGCAACTCAATGTACAACGTTTAATTCTCCTAAAGGGAAACAATAAGTTCGTATAATTAATGGTTACATTGCTGATGATAGAGAGTCTACATATGAAATGTGAAAGTAAAAAGATATTATGTAATAGGATGAGGTATAATTTTTAATGGATTATGGATAAGTAATCAATATATTTATGAATATAGATTATATAATTAAGAATTTTGAATTATGTATGGATTGTTTAATTTACTTTTTTGCTAACTATATAAAAGAATATGTTAAATGGTTATGATGGACTAGAAATGTTATCACATGAAGGGTGATATTTTGACTAATGGATGGTAACCCTTAATATGTTCTTAATGATAAGATAATTTTGTATGGATAAAGATTCTATGGATTCGAATAAGTTAATCAAATTGAACTGATTACCTTGGAACTAAGTACGGACTTGTTAATAGGTTGGTTATGCTATAACTAATGATGATTACATCATTTTTTTATTTAAAGGGTAAATCCAATCTAGTTTTGAATAAGCAATGTTGCATTTATTTCACATAGATTTATGGTCATTTAGGTTGTTACCATGTTTTAGGAGAATATATGATGAGGGAATTCACATATTCGGAATGTGAAAACCATGATATACTTTCAATTATTTAGGGGAATAAATGTTAATCTATTTTCGTGATTCAATTTCTAATGTTTTTAATTTTCACCAGTGAGATGGGATATAAGACAAATCATTTAGGAAAAGATTAAGTTAAACTTTAGAGGAATTATTTATTCACTTAGTTGTTGTTTAAATACATGGTTATAAGGATAATCAGTTATTAACCTTATTTTAGGGATGTATATATTATATATTATATTATAGGTTTTTAAAAAAAGGAAATCATGGATGTCGGGTTCCAACCAGTCATGTCCGACAAGGCCGCTGGGCTTGAACCCATGACCAATAGACGATAAGGGTTTGACACAAACCATTGTCCTACAGGATGTCCTTATTAATGTATATTTTTTTTATCAATAAATATTTATGATGAACTATTATTGTTACTTTTTATTTTTATATATTAAAGCATGTTTTTTATGGGACAAATCGTTAGGCTTCAGATTCTTATACGGTCATTAAGATTTGTGAAAAGAATATTTTTCTGCTCAATTTTTCAAAGTTAATTTATTGACATTTGTTCCATGAGTTAATGGATGTATTAGAAATTATTCAATGAAAAATAACAATGAGCATGAAAAAAATTATTAAAGGCTCGTGCTTCACATCTATAAGACCAAGGATCGATTCTGGGTAGGAACGATATTCCCGTGTTCTATAGCACTATTGTAGTAAGACATTGTAGAAGAAATGATATTACTATAGTAGGAACTATAGTGGCATTGGAAATGTAGTAGTTACTATATAATACTAGGTACTATAGCAATACTATTCACTAAAGGGCCTTTTGAGCCAAAAAATGAGCTTTCATACCCCTGGGCCTCCGGGATATGTAATGGGTCACCCTCTACCTAGTCAAAAGAGGTATTTTCATTTATTTAATAATAAAATGAGGCATTGGCCCCAACTATGGAAAAAAAAACCCAAGAATGATTTTTTATAGAAACATATAAATCATTACTGAACGTTCATAATGTGATCAATCAAAATTGTTGTCCTAATACCTTAATTTTTGTTCACTATATTGACTTTTAAATCACCACATATTTATGATGTTGAGGCCCTCAATCCATTGATAATTCACATATTTGTGATTGATAACCTCAATCACTCCATATAATTATTTACACTTTCACCCATGTCTAATCATCACTCACAACCTATCTTCTCCTATGTGGAATCACAATTATATGTTAATTTGGGTAACCACTATAGATCTAAATTTCCCTTTTAAGGTAATAATTATTATATATCTTTATAATTTGTTTTTTTGTGATTGGAACTTTCAAGTGTTAAACCTTTTATATTCGGGATGAATATCGAGAGAGAAATTAATTTTAAGTTGGTGGAATGTAACACCCCAAGATTTTGTGAAATTTTTTCATAATGATTTATCTTGTCAATATTTTTTCATATCACATGAAAATAAAAAAATCTATATATATATATATATATTAAAAAAATATGTCAAATATTCTTTTCACATGCATTAACAACTTGTCTTGCACTACATGCAATACCAACTTGTCTTGCACTACAATTAACACCGACTTGTCGTACGATGATCACAACATTGATTTTATATGAAACATCTACATATATATATTTAATTATTTAAATGAGATAATTAAAACCTAAAAATATTGTATTTTCAAGAATATAAATATATAATTTTAAAACATGGTGGTAATGGTTTTATATACAAAATTATATTGATGATGAAAGATAATTTTTTTTGGTAAAGTCATTTTATGTTAAAAATATCATTCCCTAAAAAACTGATTTAAAAAATACTTCATTTTAGATACATTTATAAAATTAAATTGAAAAAATAAAAATCATTTTTTAATTTAAAACTTTTAAATTATCCTTTTTTGATTTTTTGGGATTTTTCTGAGAAACATCATTTTTTGATGAATAGTGAAAACTTATGTTTTTTAGTTAAAATCAGTTTTTTTATAATCAATTTTTAATGATACATTATTTTATAAATATCTTTTAATGTAAAATTAGATAACTATCACATCAATTAATACAATTTAATTATCTATAATCATTTTTACTTCGAAACAATATATAAAATGATCACAAACCGTTGATCGTTTTCATAATTTGAAACCCCGTTATTTCATCCATTTTGTGAGATTATTATTAATCATAATATTGACACTTCAATGAATTGAATTTTAAAAATATTAAATTATCCATTGTATTCAGTATAATATTTTGAGTCTAATAATTCCATTTTAAATTTTGACAAAAATGATTTGTAAAAGTGATTAAAATTAATCACAGTGTTTTAGGCCAAATTAAATATAATTAATGACTAAACAATAAAATTAGGGGCCCGAATGACCTAAAAACTTGTCCAACAGAAATTTATGTCTATATTTCTTCTGTAAAACTTTCATTGTTTAGTTTTTTTTTTGGTATTAATTGTTTACTTAATAACAATTGGATGCTAAACTTGTTTCTAGAAATTCCAAATGAGTCATTTTCCTTCCCTATAAAACGCCACCACCTCTACCAATTAATCAAACCTATAAAAACATTTATGGCATAAAATATCATCCATTTATCTTCATAATAGCAATCCCATTGAAATTTAAACCTCCCTTTTGGAAGAAACATTCCCAAATAAGCATTTTGGTACAACACAAAAGGAGTTACCCAATTTATAGATAATATCTTCTCTCCATCTCTATCCATTATTTTACTTCTCCACCCATCAAATCTATTAATTACATTATTTTATGAAAAAACCAATATCCTAAATATACTAGGATAATTTTATATAATTTTTTGACTGAAACTTACACACACCTCTATCTAATAGATGTTGAACATACTGTTTCTATATATTGAGAACTACTGCATCACGAATCGATGATTGTTCATTTATTGGTTTCCACCAAACATAGTGTCCATTATGATAGAAAATATCATTATATATATATATAATATATTATATTTAATTTGTATTTGTGATTATTTATTCCTTTTAGAACACTGGTCTCTCTATATTCAATTTGTTGTTAATACGATAATCTCATTTGAGGAAAAGTGGACTACAACCCCCTCAAAGTGATGTGATTGATTCACCCACCACATGGAATGTATTAAGAATAGTTTTAATGAACATATATGATATATATAATTTTTTATGATACTTTAATAATTATATATATATATATATATATATATATATTTTATTTACGTACTTTATTTCATTAAGATAATAAAGATGGAAACATCATTCTTGCGTACGTACGTCTTTCCGTCTCCATGTATAGTGTATTCTATTTCATAATCCTATAATATATAAGTTATTACAATAAAAATATAATATTTATAACTGATATTTATATCATTTTTTACATTTAGGAATCATTATAAAAGTATAAGGACTAAATGTGTAACAAATTAAGACACATGTAGAGAAAAAAGTAAATTTTACCTGATGTGAAACATTAACATAGGATCATTCACAAGAGGTTTATATGGGGTCATAATAAAACCATATATGGTATTATTTATATTTAAATTATTATTTAAAATATTAATAATAAACATATATTTATTATATGTGATTCTTGTACAATTACAAATTGTATCTAGACACAAAGTAAGGGGATTTTAACTCACTTTTTGTTTCTATGAGATACAAGTTGTGTTCACAACTCTTTCCTTTTGTGGGGTGTATATACTACATGTTATTGTATTATATTTATCTTGTAATTAAATTTACAGTTATTCAAAATCTTATTTTATGATCCTTGTTTCATGGGGATTGTGTTTTAAAGGATACCAAATCGGTAAAAAAAATTGTCTCAATTTGCCTTCTTTAAAACTCAAGTTATTTTTCACTCATAAAATTATTTTAGAGGTTAATATAATTAAATTTCACATTTCCCATCATGAATCAAAATATTATCATGCTATTATTTTCATTGTTTATTTTTATTTTCTAAAATGTATAACATGATCCCAAGATACCATGTGATACGACATTATTGAGACAATCTCGTTGCTTTTCAAGATCGTAGATATTTATTCTTCCGTTGGGGAAATCGTATGATCCATCTCTCAAGAATATTCATGAGTTTTATTATCCTCTATTATTCCATGATATACTCATGTATTGGTACCAGTTTCAACTACTTGGTACATAATTTAGTTAAGAAAGTATTTTTTGGAAAGCTCTACTTTACCCTCTCTTCAGTTAGAAATCAATGTTTTCTAAAAAGAGTTTCCAATAATATTATACCATTCCCATGTAATATCTAAAATAAATTTTTACTTGTTTATATTTTATCAATATAATCATTGGAATATTGTTGTCTCCTTTCGAACAAGGATTTTCTTTCTCCTTTTTACCGTGCAAAAGGAATCACACATTAACCTCGTATGACATGTATGAATTTACCAACAATCATTTAATCGATGCTCCAATTGCATTGTTAAAATGGTAAATCTTTATGAAAATGTTTAGAAAATAATTTTTCAAGTAAAAATCTTTTCAAAATAGTTTTAATATTATTTTATATGTTTTCATGGAATAAATTTTCATAATAAATTATAAGTCTTATTTACATATTTTCAAGGTGATTTCGAAGAAATTATTTTTCAAACATTTTCAAGATTCTTTAATAAGTGTTCAAGAAAATTTATTTTCAAATTTTTTTAAGGATTTATTTATATGTTTTAAAAGTATTTTCAATGAAATAGTTTTCAAAAAATTTTAAATCTTTCGTTAAAATTTTTGAAGTCATTTCAAATAATAAAAATTGAAAATGTTTTGAAGCTTATTTTAAAAAATTTAAACGAAAAAGGCTTTCAAAATGATTCCATGTTATATATATATTTTTTAAATATATTTTATATGAAATTAATGTTTCAAATGGTTTTATGTATTTAAAATACCTTTTCAAAATAGAAAGGATATTTCCATCAAGGAACGTTTTTAGATGATATTTCAAAAAAAAATCTATCTAAGATGACATATATTGATGTTACTCATGTGTTTCTTGAAAATTATCTACAGGTTCATTTTATATACTTTATATTAATGATTTATTCTTAATTTATGGGTTTTTATGAGAAACATTTATCTTTAATGGTTTATATATATATGAAATAATTTACTCTTTTACTTGTTATGATTTTGATGAAATAATTAAGAAACCTATAACTCTGTCTATAATTAATGATATGTTGACATATTTATGATACCCAATTAATTTAATGAGTTATAATATGTTTATTTATGATCTTTTGGGATATGTGTGTATGATTTCATTATGTGATGGGTGGGACCTATATATCCCTCTAATGCAATGGGTAATTATTTATATCTCAAGAGACATATAAGGCTTGAATGAGGGTTTAATCAGCTCAGTTATATAGGGAAAGAATGAGGGTTTACTCAGTTCAATAATATAAGGATGGAAATAGGGTTTACTCAGTTTAGTAACAAAGGGAATGAAAGAGGGTCTACATAGTTTACTTATACAGGGCTGGAAAGTGGGTTTAGTCAGTTCAGTAATACAATGTTGTAATGATGGATTAAACAATTCACTAATAAAGGGATATAATGGGGGTTCACCCTATTCAGTAAAGTAATTTTTCCATTAATATGGTCTTAGTAGTAATTCCATGGCTACTATGGAAATAATATTATATTTTTATATGATTCTATAATTCCATGTTTTCCTCCTATGTTTATGCTTTCATGGATTATGACCTTTATTTAATAATGATTCATATCTTATGAACTGCCGATATTTATTTTAAAACCTCTGTTATGATCTTTTATGTGCATTGTATGATCTTCTATTTTCATGATCACATTCTCATAACCTTATGATCATGATTATGCTTAGTTATTTCCCTTAATAACATTAAAAAGTATTTGATTTCACCACTTTTATGATTCATTTTCCCAGAGTTTATGATGATATTTACTGTGTTTTATATGTATAAAAAGGTTTATAGTCATGAATAGCCTAGTGGGATATAATTTATCTCACATGTGTATGAGTGTTCATGTTTCAATGTTTCTAAAAGCACTATAACAATTGCGGTCTTTAGGTGTACATTTCAAAAATGATTAATTATTCCAAAATAGTTATGTAATGCTAATGTTTGTAAAGAGAGGTTCACAATAATGTTATATTTTTGGGTAGTTGTTATGTTATAAATAATAATATTTAAAACCTATATCTCTCTCAAATTTATTTAGTAATGAAATTATATCACATGAGATAGACAAGACTAAAACATGAAGTGAAACTGGTTCAATTAGATAGATCTTTAATAGGTAGTTAAACTAGTTTAGTGAAACACGAATACAACAGAAAATTAAAATGGTTTAATAAATATTTTTTTCTATGATTATCTTGTGAGTAAGCCATGAATAATATTATTGTTTGGGGTTTTACTCCCTTTCACTATGATAATCTTGAAAAAAAAATCTTGACAAATAAAGGATTTTTTTCTATGATTATGTGTATGCTAAATTATATATATTATTAAAAACATTTCCTCTCACATATCATATTCTCTTTTGATTCATTTATTATGATCTAATATGATTTTCCATGGCTATATATTATAATCTTTGATAAGATGTCTATAATTTACAAAAATTATGTTCATGTTCATGTTCCCTTATGCTCGTGTTATGATTGTTATCTCCCCAATTTACCCTTAAATAGAAGATAAGATCATCCATTATTTTTCTAATATTTCTAGTATATGAAGAAATGGTTTACGTATGATCTGTAAAAAAAGTTTCTAGTTATGAATGAATAATCGAAAGGTGATGTTGATGTTTTATGAACCAGTTTCCTTTTTTTTAAATTTTCTAAATAAATAAATTCCATACCATTCTAGAATGTTTTTTATTATATTTAAATAATATTTATCTATTTTTATACAGTAGATATTTATCATAATAGTGGTTTTTTATATTTTTATTCTGAGAAAGGTTTAGTGAACATGTGGAAGCTATGATGAGAAAACCTTTAGTAAGTTCTCTTAGTTTAAGTCTTAGTATCGATTAAAATCCTATGATTTTTTAATGATCATAAATAACTTCAAATTAAACATAAGGTTCCATATATTGAAATTATAAAATAATATTCCCTTGGTTATGGGGTTTAACAAGAATAATAGTTGTTTCTAACACTATGTTTTTTGGGTTTTAAACAATGTCTAGAACCAGGAGGATGCATATTAACGGGGATTGAGATTGAAAATGGAAGGAAATGTAATTTGAAGAACCAAATGAAATGATAGTCAGAAGTTGAAACCTTGTTATTATTCCTAGTCATGAATCTCATAATATTATCATTAATGTCAACTTTTGTGAGTTTAATATACATTAAAATAAGAGAATGATGGGGTCTTCTTGAGATCATATAGAAAGGATAGTATAATTTTCTTCATATAATGAATGTGGGAAGAGGAACACGGAGAATATTTCAATGGATATATATAAATATTTGGGTGTGGGAAATAATGACACAAATAAAGAAATGGAAAAGGAAATGTGAAAGGTTTGTGTACTGTAATGGATTAAAATAATGTTATTCACAAGGAATAATTAATAATTAAATGTTTTAAATGTGAAATATTTGGGCATCATGAAAACTTAATCCCAAGGGGTAAAATCATAATGATAATTGGAAAGATTTTATGATTAATGGATATATTTTTTGTGATGAAGAGTCTATGAATGTCATTTTTTATTTAATAATTTTAAGGGAATAAAATGATGAATCATAGTTAATAGATTAAGAAGGAAGTGGGATAATTAATTGATTATGTATTGGAATTAAAGAATAATGTTGTAGAAGTACATTTCTAGTATTATGGAACAATGAAACATCTAATAATTTTTATACTATAGTTTCTCTATAAGTATTTTAAAGAATATGATGAATCGTATTGGTAACCAGGAAGAGTGATTGAGGTAGTAAGGTGATATTTTATAGAGAAAATGTGAATAAAGGAAAGATCATCCTTCATATTTGAATGAAGATAAAAAAATAATGATATAAAGAGATGTTTTTTTCAGATAAAATAAATGGGATAGTATTGAAGACCCTGGAACTGATAAGAAATATAAGGAGAAGGAGGTTTATAGATTGATTTTATAAATATTTTAGATTTATCATTTTAGGAAAGCGTGAATTTTTGAAATCATGAATGTTTTCACTAATTTTATTGCAAATTCAGGATGTTAACAAGTTTCAAGAGAATTTTTGATAATTAATATCATTTGTTTGGGTGTGCAACTTAAAATCTACATCAAATATTTGGGTGATTTATAATAGGTTTATTTTTAAATTTTAGTAACTTCAATAAAATTAATTAATTTTTTTTGAATGGTTCACCAGGGTAACCATTTATCAAACTATTTGAATTGGAATTTTGATTTGTTTTTGGATATTAATATATTACTAACCCATATAAAAATTATTCATATTGGATAACCTATGCTAACCATTTTTTATGATAATAACTACAGACAAAAGGATTGGATTTTCATCCCATAATGGATCTTATGATCCACTACTTCTCTAGTCATTAGAATTTAAACATAATTTTTTAGAGTATTACATGAATAATAAATTGATCATGCCACAACCAATGAGTGATATTATACTTTTGAGATAAAATAAAGTAGCTATACATTCTCAATTGATTTTGATATAATATTTTATCTTCTTATGATCATTTTTGATTATATAAATAACATTTTTCAGACCAATATGGTCTATGGTTTTGTGGTCAGTAAATTTATAATGACCACACTCTCTATCATTATCCATAAGAACATGATAGTTGGAATTCTGTACCATGTCAAAATTTTCAATTTCAATTAAGTATCTTCTAATCAGAATCCTAGTTACGTGTTTATCTTCACCTTTTTTACTTTACCAATTTTTAATAAGATGTGTTATTATCCCTTTTTATTATGCGGATTTCCCTCAAATAAATTATCAACTATCCACCTTATATTTTTTAAGCTCAATTTGAAATTTTCGAGGAATTTTTTTTTAATTATTGATCGTATCGGTATGGTAGAATATAGATTGGTACTTCTATTTAATATCTCTAAGGTTAATTATGTATTCCATGTACCTCACCTGAGGATGTACATACCTAATCCTTCACATGTGATAAAATCTGAGGTCGTGCCACAAGAGAAATATTTTTATAATGAATAATAACGGATATATATTCTGGATTGTAGAGATAATGTTCTCTGAAACAAGACCACCCAACTAGTAAATGTTTTGTAGAGAAACCACCAATTTTAGGACGCTATGTTTGAATATGAGGATTTCATGAGGAAGTGGTACCCTCATTTGATTATATAATGGATAAATAGTTGTGGGTGAAATTCATTTTATGGATGTATAATATAACACCACTAGATTTATGATATGTCTATTTTTAACTAAATTTAATCTTTTTGGTAGTGTACATTCTATGAAACATCGAGCTTAAGCAAACTCTATAATATTATTATTTTAACATGACCATTATAATGTAGCAAATAAATTAAAAGGAAATAATATTTATATACACATTATTGAATATATAATTTATAAACCAATTTAAATATATTAATTTATTTTTAGTAGGAAAACACATAATTTTTAGTAAAATAATTTTTTTTTTCAAATATTTTATTTCATAAAAAATAGATTTATATTTATTTATATGAGAAAATAAATGTAATTGTTTTTTTAAAAAATTATAAATTTTTTTTAATAAAATGAATATATTTTCATTGATTTAGTATGTCAAAATTAAATTTGGATGAATTCTTGGGAATTTTTTGAAATGTTGAATTTTTAATGAATAAAAAATAACCCAATTTTTATTAAACACTTATTTTATTTTTATTTAAAAGTAATTTTGTAATTTCAAAATGATATAAAATAAAAATAAATATTGTTTATTTATATATATTATAATTAACTAAATATAAATAAACATTATTCCTTAATTTTTTATTTGTACATGTTTTGGTTTAAAACCCAATTTTTTAAAAAAAAACTATGTATGTGTACATTTTTTAGTCTAATTTTAAATGTAATTTTGTAACTTATAAGAATTGTGTTTTTTAAAATGGATTACATATTTTGAATCAACAGGTGGAAATTAGTCTAGAAATTTATTTTAATTTTTTCAATAAAAATTATACTGTGGTAAAAAAACCTATTTACCAAAATATAGGTAAAATACTATACCGGGTTAAAGTTAAAAGGTAAAAATTGAATATATGAAAAAACTATAAAATTAAATAGGTGTTAAATGTGTTTTCTATAACATAACAAAATTCTGAAAAATTAATTACAATCCAATTTATTTGAAACTAATTCCACAATAATGTGGTAGATTTTTAATATAAAATAATCATTATTTAATCACTTAAAACCACTCCTATATAAGTTTATATACCACCCATCACCACCCCATTTCTCCTCATAGTCCTTTAATATTCTAACATCGCTGAAAAATCCATTCCTCTCCAATATATATTTGTACAAGTTCCACTAGTCTCACCCAAATACCAATTTCAATCTACATAAGGGGTCCTTTAAGGAGGTGATATTCAAGAGTAATCTTTCTCAATAAACCTCTCTTAACTTATTTTATGTTTGTACCATATCTTAACCTTCAATAACCATCATGGAATAATAACAAAAATATCATATATATATATATATACTGTAATTTTATGTTATGAATGTAATATATTAAATAAATCACTTTTATTACCTCATATTATTCAACAAAATTAAACCCTTCTCCAAATTATGTTGGTTAACATTCATTGTGAATAATAATGTTTTTTTTTCAATTGATTACATCAAATATGGTCATTTAAGTATTATTATGGTTCAATTAGAGTTTAAAAGGAATATAATAATGTATTTAATGTTATATAACTAATGTAAAAACATAATTTTAAATAAAATGAATCTATTTTTTAATGATTAGAAAAACATCCTTAATATACTAAATAATTATAATTATAATTTTATCAATTGAATCAACCATATGTCATAAAAATATATGGGACCATTTAAAAAAATTTATGTGTATAAATAGAATTTCATTTCAATTATATAGTTTTATTTCCATTTGGAAAATATTTCATAATTATACACAAATGAACCAGTCATGAATCCATGAAACTAACGCACCCGAAACAACGAATAAAATGATATATTATTAATGAATGTGTGTTAGGATGTTATAAAAGTAGAATATAATGTATTATATCTATTATTATATTTCTTTAATGAATTAATAAAAAAATTTAATACATTATACACATGGTTCATGTACAGAAAACTAAAGGGTGGCAGGAGGTTAGGGTTTCTCACTTCAGTTATACATCTATGTGATACGTTCTATATATATGACTTGTTCATTAGGGAATGATATTATTTAACACCATTGATATATAATATCATGAATACCATTATATTCATGGTATTAAATGTTTCATTTAATAACTATTACTTTTATAGGGTATACAAATTGATTAATTACAAAGTTATAAGGGGATTCTTAACACAATTTCCAATCTATGGAACAAACTTATAATTCCTAATTATTCCATGATAAGATTATTTGTGAAATTAAGTTGGAATAATTTGTGTTGTATTTATTCATTTTTATTTGGATTTTTGGTGGATAGATGTATTAAATTTATTAGATTAATTCCCACTTCAATGATATGATATTTATAAGGGACATTCCATTAAAAATCATATTTAAAAATTTACTTAAAAATATCTTGTTCATAAATTTCCATATTTTCTAAAATTGTTTTATAATTTTTTTACTATTATATTATAACTTTTAGTATCATTTTTACTCATATTAGGCTATTTAAAAAATAGTTTGTAATAATTTTTATATTATTTTATAAATGTCGTTCTTTATGACTATTATTACAAAAATATAGAAGGAATTTTTTTAACATATACAAGATTTGTGGACTTACCTAAAATAATGAATACATATTGATATTAAATTTACATTAAAGGATTATAATGTTATTTTTGAAGAAAATGTTTCCCACTAAAATTGTGTGGCTCTTTAAAATGAAATGATGTGAAAATAGAAATATTATTTTCCATGAATTATTTCAAGTGACATTTAAAATTCATATTCCATATAAGATAAAATTATTTGAAGTTAATTATTCTACCTTGTTCATATTATTCATGGTTATTATCATTTTTATTTTTATGTTTGGTTTATTTTTCTGAAAGAATGATATTTATGAGTTTTTTTTATTTTCTAAGAGTTATGTAATGTGGAAATATTTATAACCCTTATTTCATTAAATAATTTTTCATCTGATTAATGACATATTTTATTTTGGTATATATATGTACGGTTTTCATAATGTGATGTTTGTTACATTATAACAAAGGGTGGTGGTTATGTTATAACCAACTATAGGAGGTTCCTATATCTCCCTCCAATGCATTGGGTAATGAATGTATATCTCATGAGATAAAAAGGACTAGAATGATAAATGAATCTAGTTTAGCAAGATTGGACTAGAACAATTAGAGAAACCAGTTTAGTAATATAGGACTGGAATGGAAAGAAAAAGTAGTTAAATAAGATAAATTATATTCTATGTTATTCTTCAAAGTGAAGCTTAACTACTACTATAGTTGGGGGGTTGAACCCCTTCAAATCTTATAGTCTTTGAAAATAACTTTCATCACAAGGGAAATTATTTTATTTTCTTATATGTGTGACACACTCCATGTCTTATGAAATGCTATCCTCTCATGACTCATTTTATCTTATTATTCACGTCTTATGAACTTCTATAAGTAATTCCATGACATGAGCTAATGATCATTGATATACATGGTATATTTTTTAAATGTTTTTTTCATGTTATTATTCCATTATTCTCATGTTATGATAGATATATCAACTTTTTACAAATAATAAGAAACTGATTTCACAATTTTTTTATCTTTCTTTTGTTAGGACATGAAGTAAATTTTCTAGTACGACATGTCCAAAAGGATGTAGTTTTGAAATAAATAGTAGGAGATGATATAGTGGTTTTATGAACTAGTTGTTTATGTTTAAATGTTTTGAAATACACTAAAATTATACAGTTCTGGTGTGGTTTTGTTTTGATATGTTATGAATATCCAGAAATTTAGATGGAATATTTAGGCATGAAAAGTGTTTTTATGCTATCATACCCATGGATTATAAATGATGAGATTATTAGTAGTATTAATGTGTTTTAAATTAGGTATAATGAAACTAAATGGTATCTATTTCCTGGTGATGTGCTTTTATATATTCCGAAAACATAGTTAGACTATGGAAAATTGTATGGTTATCTTAATATATTACACTTGCACACCCCTACCAATTAGATGCTTAACATTTTTAGACGGTTTTACAGTGATAATTATTAGTATATATAGTATGAGATTGTGAGAGTTAGTTTTATAAGAACCCATGATATTATTAGTAAATGTGGTATACATTATGTATACAAAATATTTTGGGGTTTTGATTACTAGTGATATTAGTTATATATTTCATAGAAATTATATGATTAATAATTTGTTATACATATTATTAGTATGAAAATTTTAGGATATTTGTTTTTAGTTAGCTCAATAATATAATAAAAAAAGGATAGATTAATACTTTTCAATTTAAATTAACTAGATTCTATAATATAAATGTGAAATTTAATGTTATTTGAAGCCCTTTTTGGGATGGCCTAATATGTGTGTGTCTATAATCCCTAATATTATATATATGTATGTTTTCAATCAATATTATGACACATTATATCAAAGTTATATTATTTCATGGGTGTGCGCTATACTTTTAATATAGAATATTCTTTTCAATATGACTGATGTATTTTAGACATTGAGTTTTTCTATTTTTTTTACTACTTTTTCCCATAGGTAGCATAGTTTCATTTTCCTTTTCCTTATTTTCATTCATATAACATGTTATAATCTTTTTATGGATTTAAATTATTATTTATTGTTTATAATATTATATTTTACCTATAGTCTTCCACTATGTTCTATATAAGAAAATAACATTAATTTTTTATACTTATATCATAGTACTAGTATCTAACCCACGTCCTATTATAAACGGGGCTCATGGGTTACACATCATCTCTACCCAAATCTAGGCAGGGGTCTCAGTGGAGGAAGGAGGTAAGATAGTGGTAAAATAGTATTTCAATAAAATCTAATTTTCATTTTATACATAAATATATATATTATTTTTTGTATAGTTTTTTTAAAAAAATGGTTTCTCTAATCAAAATAAATTATCTAAACCAAATAACAAATCTATGGTTTGGTGAAGCTGACCCACTTCTATTCAATATCGTAGACATTGTATTGACTATTCCATGGTTAATATTATACTATCTTCTACTAATAATTTTGGTATGTGATCATTTCTCATGTAATACAAATTTTTTTCCATCTAACTTCATATTATTAGATTTTGGTTCTTCGATAGTCCCTTAACATCCAAAAGGTATTCCATTGATACAAAATCCTAATTTTGAATCTTAGTAATAAAAATTTAATTTATTGAAATTTTTTTTATAAATAAGTATATGTTACCAACACAACATGGAATATTTAATTAAAATATATAATGTGAAAATAAATTCCTATACAAGAGGGATTTATATCAAATAAATTTATTGATCATTGGGTCATGGAAGAACATGTTATGTTCAGAAAAATATTTTGGTACTCAATTATTTTTATTGGATAGGAAATTCATTAAAATTAATGTGAGGACAAACCTACATTTATTATGATGATGGAAATAAGTGGAATTAGACAAAAAAAATTTCCAAAAAAACATGATTACTACATGAGACATTAAATGATGTGATGGTAGATAGTGTACCTAACTAATTTCATTGACCACCATAATAGATTTTGTCATTTTGACCCCTCTCATATCTTCAAATACCTCTTTATAATAAAAAGTTCTATAAATTTACATAATAGTAGATAACAAGTTGATTTTATTTTATAAATTGAATTCATATTTGATCTAGTCGTGTATTTTTGTTGTTTAATGTTCTAATATAACATGTACCTAATTAAATTCATGAAGGGTGAAGACATAAGGATTAGAAATGGGATAGATTTATTAGTGGAAATATTCTAGAAAAAAGGTATTCAAGGTAGACCAATTATGGGTGGTTAAAAGAATGATTTAATTATAATATAATTTTATTTCATATTTACAAGAATAAAATTAAAGAAATATTTATTCATTATCAATATTATTTATTTGTTAATAATTTTTTTTGATATAAAATTGAAAACATAAAATTTTGGGCATCGGGTGGCGAATATTGTAGACTAATATTTATATATCATGATTTTGAGTAAGTGTTTAGGTGGTACTAAATTTCATAGGAATATATTCTATTGAAGATATAATATCATGATATCATTATTTACATTTATAGAATAATTATTTTAATATAGATTAAATTTTAAATAATAGAAAACACTCTCCTAACATTTTTAGGCTCCTTAACATAAAAATGGTTCAGACCAAGTTTTTGGGTTGCTGGGTCAAATGGAGACCACTTCTGAGTGGTAATTAGATTAATATAGATGACTTGTTTATGAACAGAAAAATGCATTGGGGTATTCTTATAGGGGACGATCATGGGTCAGAGTTTTTTAACTTCTGCAGTTATTTTGGTTTGGGGAGTGTATTGGGTATGGAAGTGATGGCAGTTCTTATTGGTATCATGCTTTGTAAGAGTCTTTTGATGATGGTGTCAGAGGTGGAGTCTGATTCAGACACTATAGTATGCAATTTAAATTTAAAATTTGAGCCATGTTAGCACTTGATTTACCTCATACAATGATTCACGCTGGAGATTAGTCGAGGCTGCATTATTCGACATTTTACAAGGGAAGAAAAATTCCCTGCAGATACCTTATATCGGGGAAGTAGTTTGAAAAATCTATTTATCGTGTACTCTTGCTTGGGTTCCCTTCCCCAATAATGCAGTATATTTATGAATGGGGTTCCCTTGAACTTCATCACTTTAGAACACCATGATATTTCATTATTGTAATGGTTTTTAAAGCCCCTAGATGAAAAAAATAGAAAATAAATTTTAGATCGATTAGTATGAGTGTCTATCACATTGTTATCATTTGAAAGTGTGGAATATAATTGAAATATCATAAAATTGATCCTCATCATTTTATCCACAATATGTGGACCAATTTTTGTGTGAAGTGGAGGCTTGAGAAATGTTACATCTCACTAAGATCATGAATATCAAAATTATCGGTCTAATATGGGGTAAATGTCATTTTTATATCCAAAAAACACAAATATTTTAGGCGTTGTATTCATAGGAAAACTTTTTTATTTTATGTTGAGGATCGAAATACCTGATTTATTAAACCGGGGTATTAATAAATCATGTTTGTAATTATATCATTGTTCTGTAATAAATATGTAGTTAATTAACATTCATAAATCCAAGATAAAAAATCACATGATGAAACTCAATATATTGATTCTTATAAATGTCATTGAGTTCAATGCTGATTATTTATAGTTGGATAGAGTATTTAACTCAGACATTTTTATTTCTAAGATCAGAGGTAAATAATTTCTGTTCATTTGGATGACCATGAATAATACACTTTTTAATGTGATCGTATAGATATTTAATAGGATTCATGATTAATAATATTTCATTTCAATTTATGGAATGAAATTGATGATCCCCCTATCTTAGTTTTATTGTTCCCCAATTATAATTACATCTATAATTTTAGTGATAGTGATTTTTATATGCTTCTTTCTAAAAAAATTGATGTATGAGGAGATGAAAAAGTTATCATTGAGATGTTATATGACTATGAGGATTTGGTAAAAGAAGTAGAATAAATACTATACATGAGTTGAGATAGTGTCTATTAATAGAACTTCTACTTGATTATAAGGTCAATTTAGTGAGATTTTAATATCTAATAAAATAAATGATAACATGTATTGATTTATCCTAGTGATGGATGTTAGAGAAATGTAGTATTAGTAGAAAATGAAATTATAAATGATGGTGTGCCTTTGTGGATTAATTAGATATTTTAGGGTAATACCTATAGTTATGGTGATAAAATTTTTAGTTAGGAATTACTAAACAACACTATATCATATCAATGGGAAATATTAAATAACACACATGAGTGATAATACATGTAAATAGTAGTTCATCCCGATGTAGGTGTGGGTGTTAGAGAGAGCCCTTTTAGTGGAGAGTTTTCTTGATGAGCAATCACCAGTAGTGAGACCCACACTAGGGCGTCACATAGAGGAGTCTTTTGCAGCTGGTATCAGACATGTGCCACAGAAGTCCAAGAGAACCAGACCAATAGGAGGACAACCATAGGATTCAAGGTCGGTTGTGAGGGGCACCAGAGATAGAGACAGTCATGCGAGGAGCAGGTAGTATTACACATATTGTTGGTAGGGTCACATGGCCCGTGACAGCCCGACCCGTCATACAGATAATCAACAGATAGTCGAATGACTGCCCAAGCAGAGACAGATGTTCGACCAAGGAGGTCCGCAGGGAGTAGGTGTATGTAGAAAAGGTGTTGGTCGTGCAGCTGGCGGTGGGTGACGATTCGAGGTTTTACCGCCACCACCACCAGGTGGTCTACCCCAACCACAAGGAGCATGTGGACAGGGGTGAGCTCAGCTCTAGGAAGCTAAGGCCTACAACCATGGTGCTCCGGAGATGATACGATGTACGATATCTATCAACTCCACCTTAGCTGTAGTACTTATAGACACATGTGCCAGACATTCATTAATTTCTACTACCCTCATTTAGAGCTCAGAGATTCTGGTGGATCTGTTGGCTCGATCCTTACAACTAGAGACTCCTATGATAGAGGATTCAATGATTACACACTAGTTTCAGTAGTTTGATCTTACTCTAGGAGGTGAGAGCGTCAGCTGGGATCTCCTAGTAGTAGTGTCGAGGCCTTATGACATCATCTTGGGTATGGACTGGTTATCTACAGAACATGCACAGACTGACTATATTAGGCCCAAAGTGCAGTGTCTATGCACTGATGGGACTAGATTTACCTTCACCAATGAAAGGGAGCCTTTGTAGTACATGATGGACTTACCCGGAGGAGAGTGCAGCTGATAAATCCTCAGTTTGCTAGCCTTGCCCTTAGAGTGGTTGATATGGAGAGTCTGAGATATATTGTAGTGGTAGACTAGTACGCGGATGTCTTCCCTGATGATGTCCCATGTCTACGTCCTCATAGATAGGTGGACTTTGACATTAACCTGTACCCCAGGATGTCACCGATATCTACACCAGCATATCGTATGGAACCTGCGAAGCTTCATGATCTATGGGTACAACTAGTGGACTTGAAGGGGAAGTGATTCATCGAGCCTAGTGTTTCTCCTTGGCCAGACCTGATTTTGTTCGCCAAGAAGGTAGATGAGAGCTTCAGACTTTGTGTTGACTATCGGTGCCTGAATCAGGTGACCGTGAAGAACAACTACCCACTCCCGAGGATTGGTTACCTCTTTGATCAGCTGAAGGCAGCACATTGGTTCGGAAAGATATACCTCAGATCAGGCTATCACCATATCAGAGTATGGGAAGAGGATGTGAGAATATGTCTTTCTTATTTGGTACAACCATATTGAGTTTTTGGTCATGTCGTTCGGTGTAACCAACGTTCGAGTAGTGTTCATGGGACTGATGAACAGGATCATCTAGCCATACATTTATTGTTTTGTATTAGTCTTCATCGATGACATTCTAATCTACTCGACTACTGAGGAGAAGCATGGCTATAATTTGAAAATAGTTTTGCACACACTTCGAGAGACCCAGCTTTATGGAAAGCTCTCGAAGTGCTAGTTCTGGATCTAAGAGGTTCACTTTGTAGGACACGTCATCTCATAGGCTGGAGATGTGGTGGATCCACCAATGATTGAGGTGGTACTTTCTTAGGAGCCACCTAGGAGTGTGACAGAGGTACGAAGTTTCTTGGGTTTGGTCGGATACTACTGAAAGTTTGTGCCAGATTTCTCC
Source organism: Viscum album (assembly GCA_963277665.1). Lineage (NCBI taxonomy): Eukaryota > Viridiplantae > Streptophyta > Magnoliopsida > Santalales > Viscaceae > Viscum > Viscum album. The sequence goes on along the minus strand of OY728164.1, from coordinate 910,295,781 downwards.
TGAGTTATAGCACCTTTATCAGCATTGATGAAGAAGGGGAAACACTTCGTGTGGTTGGAGATATTCCAGTGGAGTTTTCTGGATATGAGGTAGAGACTGACTAGTGCCCCCATCATGAGGCTTCCAGAGGAGGGCATTGGGTATATAGTCTACTACGACGCATGAGGGACTGAGCTCAGATGTGTCCTGATGTAGGAGCGAGCAGTTATCGTTTATGTTTCATGACAATTGAGATAGCATGAGCAGAACTACGCTACCAAAGACTTGGAGTTAGCAGAAGTGGTAATTTCCTTGAATATGTGGATACATTACATGATGAGAGAATGTTTTACAGTCTAATCTTAACATAAGAGTCTCAGGTATATCTTCTCTAATAAGGACTTCAATCTGAGACAATGGTGTTGCTTGAGTTTCTCCAGGACTATGACTTTGAGATATTATATACTCTTGGGAAGGGGAACGTTGTAGTAGATGCACTCATCAGGATATCTGGTATACAGCTTCTAGGTGAGGTGACGGAGCAGCATGCCTCTTCAAAGATATCCTTTGTGGATCGAGATGGAGCAGCTTTTCTTCAGTCTGTTACAGTCACTCCCCCACCTCGTCAGCGATTCATGAAGGCATAGCATGGGGACACTGTCTTCAAGGCACGACGTGCTTAGATATCCATAGAACATGCACCTGATAGATTTTTTGAAGGTGGGGAGCACATCATCAATTTTAGAGGATGTACCATTGTACTAGTGTCACTTTGGGAGGAAGTGTTGAGGGAGTTCCACACACCCCCTCTAACAGTACACCCAAGAGTGGCGGAGAGGTACCAGGATCTCTGATAATAGCACTGGTGGCCGGGAATGAAGAAATCAGTTGAAGAGTTTTTCTGTCAATGCCTCACTTTTCAGCAAGTGAAGGCAGAGCATCAGGTACTAGCAGGATTAGTTCAGCCTTTAGAGGTACCAGAGTGGAAGTGGGATAGGATATTCATGGACTTTGTCAGAGTAATTTCACATACATCCAGTGGTCATGATTCTATTTGGGTGATCGTTGACCGAATCACCATGTAATCCCACTTCCTACTGATCGGAGAGCATGGTTTAGTAGAGAGCTTGGGATGCATCTATTTGCAAGAGATTTTGCGGACACATGGAGTACCCTCGAAAATTTTCTCCAATCATGATGCACGTTTTTCTTCCCGACTATGGAAGGGGTTGCAAGAGGCTTTCGGGATGAAACTTTGTTTGAGCACCAGCTTCCATCCTCAGATGGATGGACAGATAGAGCAGACCATTCAGACCCTCAAGGGCATGCTGCATGCTTGATTCCTCCACTTCGGCCACAGTTGAGAGAATCGCATACCCTTGGGGTAGTTTTCTTACAACAACAGCTGTCACTCCACCATTCGGATGGCACATTTCGAGACATTGTATGACTGACCATGAAGATTGCCTTTGTGCAGGACTGACCTAGGGGATTCACCACTCATGGGACAAGATATAGAATGGGCTACCATGGAGAATGTGCAGATCATCTAGGAGAAAATTAAGACTTCACAGAGTAGGCATATGTCTTATACATATAGGAGACGAATACATTTAGAGTTCGAGGATGGAGACCATGTATTTCTACAGGTCTCACCCCGACAAGGATTGCAGAGATTTGGCTAACATGGAAAGTTATCTCTGAGACTCATAGGATCTTTTCAGGTCCTCATTAGAGTTGGAAAGGTAGCTTACTGCTTATCTCTTCCACCTCAGTTGCGCTTGCTGGATGACATCTTCCATGAATCCCAACTGAAGAGATATGTGGATGACCCTTCAAACATCATTGATCGGGGAGAGCTGGACATCGATGATGGGGTTATATTTATAGAGTTTCCAGTAGATATTGTGGATCTATATGAGCGGGTCCTTCATGGGAGGTCGATTCCTTTAGTGCGTGTACATTGGCAGCACAGAAACCTCCAGGAGAGCACATGGGAGTGGGAGGCTCATATTCATGCTCTGTACCCCCACTTGTTTTCCTAGTTTTTGTGATGTGGATTTCGAGGATTCAAAGCCCTGAGGTGGGGAGAATGTAAATACCTATAATTTATTTATATATATATATTTTTTAATTATATATGACTTTTAGGAGTCCGTGAAAATTGACGGTCCATGATTCTGAGGTCGGGTGTGCCCTGATTGAATTTTTGAACTTTTTTTGGTACATTTAGTGAACATGCGAGCAGGTTTTTGTAACATCAGAACTGGTTCTAGAAACTGAAATATGAGGACATCGTTGAACTCGCAGCGCCAATATTCACATAAGGAGACTTTCACCTCAATGACAGTAGGACAAGGGTGAAAATTAGTATTCATTTTTTTCATCTAAATAAAAATAAAATACAAATAAAACTATTATTTTATTTTAGAAACCTCTCAATATGAGTTATATAGGTGGGGACCACCTGAACTAGAAAACCCCCAAATTGAATTCTAGTGGTGGGGACCACCCGAACCTCTCTTTAATATGGGGAAGTCTCTTGGAATCCTCCCATTTAATTGTTCCAACGTAATGCTTTTAATTACACCGACATCATCATTGTTAATGGCCAACATTAATTTAATAAGTTGGCTTTTATTTTTATTGGGTTGATAAAAATCTTTGGCAAAGGGTTGGAAATGCCTTGGAAAACATTGGAGAAACATTTCCCTCTCTAATGAAAAACTTGCTCCAATGAAGAATGAGGAACCGACCCCGAGCCCGGATCGGAAGCACCTTGCGGGAGTAAAGAAAGTCGATGTTCTTCAACAACTTCGTCTTCTACCAATCAAATCCTCTAATGAACTGACGTTCATCCTTCCCTCCTCACCGACATCAACAAACCTTCGAGGTAGGGGTGTGTTTTGATTAATATTCGTTAATTTTTATTTTTTTTACATTGAATCTCTCCCCATGAGATGCTTGCTACTGCTCTAACGCGGAGGGTGCGGGCCAAACGAACATGGCCCGACCCCTCCACAACCTTTGTGGTTTTTGATGTATTATTTTCAATGGAGGAGGATGGTGACAAGTGCCAGCGATTGGCACCGGTGGGACTTGGGGGTGGCAGACGACACCGCGACCAGCCATGACGAAGGCGGTGGTGCGACCACACCACCGAAGAAGGGAAGCGACCGTCACTCTAGCCAGCCGCATGAAGGGGATGGTAGTGCATGTCTATGCTTCCTGTCATATAGGAGCTGCGACACAAGCTCGCGGTGGCAAAGGGATGGTGGCCGGCAGAGCTGGCTTCCGGTGATGGTGCGGTGCACAACTGCACCGCGCAGAGGTTTTTGGCCATCCGATCAGCTGAGGAGAAAAGCGGTCCTCTATAGCGGACCGCACCGTGGGCCACCCTGCCGGCCGAGCTGTGCCGGCAGGCGGGGCCGGACCCAAGGTCGGACCCAGGTCGGGCCAGGTCGACCCAGACCTGGACAAACTTCAACCCCTTTTCATTCTTTCAGGCATATCTTTTGCTATGAGCATCTATTTGAAGAATCGTCTATGGAAATAGAATCCTTGGATCAAGACGGTAGTTTTGGTATACTACAAATAAATTTTGGATAAATTTACTATATGGTTGGGTTGTATCGAAAACGAATCCAACTAGGCCCTCAGGACTAAAAGGCCAGTAACATATAGACCATTCATCTGATTGATGAAATGTATGTTGTGTTGATAACCATTATACATGGCGGTCATTTGGGATTCTTCTTCCTGGGACATTGTGGTAGTTGGAGTATCAACCTGTGGCTTGAGTAGTAGAACCTCCCAGAATCAAGCGAACTTAGTGTGGGAACCCTATAGCTGGCTATAACATGAGAAAGGGATCCTATGTGGGTCTATGTTTTGGGATCCTACGTGGGTCTAATTTCGAGAGGCACAATTGGATCTCCTCTAGGAATCCATGTGGGACTATGCTAGGATCCAACATGGGTCTTCTCAACTATGATCCTATGTGGGTCTAATGATTTAGGATCCTAAGTGGGTCTGCCTCTTAACAGAGTAAGATGATTTAGTAATTACATCTAATCATCTTTACTACCATTCCTATGTTATACCAATTGTGAGATGAGTCTTTACCTTTGTCGTAATATTTTGTGTGGCATAAATTTGTAGTACATACCGTCATGGTGATACCTTTGTGGTATTCTTCTATGTGGCATATCTTTGTGGTACATACCTTCATGGTAATACCTTTGTGGTGTTCTTCTGTGTGGCATTACCTTTGTGGTAATTAACCTTGTGGTGTTACCTTCGTGTTATTCCTTCCTCCATGGAACCGTTGATATTTTGGCTAAAAGAGGTGAGCCTTGTGTTTACTCATGAATGAGATGGGTATACTTGATAACTTAGGTGTATGTATGGGCACATACCTAGGTAGGGTTGTCAATTGTTTTCATTCTTTGTGGTTTATCCTTTGTGGACTTTGTTAGAACTTTGAGGATCTCGGGGTCCCTACTGAGTATCTTTACACTCACCCCTACATGGGTTATGTCAGCACCATGTTGAGTTTGGTGCATATGGTGGAAAACGTTAATTGCGGATGAGGGTACCAGGACTGGAGGTAGGTCGGAGGTGGACCTTAGATGAGGCGTACCGCAGAAACAACTGTTCGATAGCTGTACTAACCCTTCTGGTAGGATCCTCAGTATGTGTTTACAGGAGCTGTTATGTTTACTTGTACGTTCCATTTTTCTTGTACTTTCTAGTTGGGCTTGTATTCTGGCCCCTTTTACTTACTATACAAAATCATTTTATTATACAGTTTTCTTGTGTTCGTATCCTGATAGGTGCTTGTTTTAGTGTTTTTACAGGATATAAAGGCAATGCCTTCCATGTTTTACAGTATATGCCTTTCGGTTCTAGTTTCCAGCCCCTGGCCTATGGAAGGCGGGCTTGGGGTAGTCACAGCATTGGCCCAAGGGGATGGCTCGTTACAATGAGGGTTTTATTTTATGCTTCATTGATATAAAAATAAAACATTATATCTCTTTTTGAAGTTTTATAGTTTAAAAAAAGGAAGATTTATCTCAGGTTTTTTTATTATGGATTGTTGGACGAATTTTATTTCTATGGTTGAAATAGTATGAATACTAGAAGTTACATTACTATTTATCGTAGATAATGGGTTATTATTTTATCTTAAAATAAAATGAGTGTTTAAATGTAATAAAAATTATTATTGAGGGATTTGATAACATTTAAAATCATGGATGGTCTCTTGTATAATTCTATATAATCATTTTTTTCCATAACATAAAATTTTTATTGTTTGAGCATATGAGTTTATTTTTTTAACTGTTTGAAATGAAAAAAAATTTGAGGTGGAAATCTAATAAATGGGTTCCCAGATTAGAATGGGAAACCTAATTAATTTTTTGAATATAAATTTTTTATTAATGAATTATAATTTTATAGTGATGTTCTTGGATAATTAAATAGTGCATTTTTTGGGCCTTATCCATTGATGTTTTTTCATATTGGCTTGAATTCGCATTCATGACATTTAATGGAATAACTTTTAATAAGTAATGTGTGTTAATTTAGGTGTTATACAATTTTTATAGCTTATATTTTCTGTGGATTCATGTGATTGATATTAAGAGATGTTCCTATATGTAAGGTTCTGAGTCATTAATATTGATTTATTATTTTTAATGATAAATGTAATTAAGGATTATCTTTTATACTAGCCTTATTTTTAAATTGGTATGTAAATATCCATTGTAATTTGGTAATTAAACACTTCAAAGAAAAATATGGTAATTTAAATAATTAGATAACAATTAGAATGAATTTCAGGGTTATGTTAGGATATAAATATGGTTTCCACTACTATATAATTTTTTAGGATGATTTTGATGAGTTTTGAATTTTATAAAATTTAATAATTACTAATTTATTTAATTAAACAATTCATGCACATCATTTTTTACATTTTGATGAAAAAAATGATATTAGAAAATCATTTCAGGGATTGAGAAGAATTATTATAGTATTTTGGGACATATAATTTTATTTAAAAGTGATAAAATTTCATTTCATAATCTAATTTCTATACAAGGAGGGAAGTCTTAATTATTAGAAAGAAAATTAGCCTTTTAATTTACTATATCAAACACATTCAAATGAAAAATCACTCAAATAGTTCTATCAATCAAATTATGTGATAATGATCACACGGGAAATAAATTTCACAAATTAATTTTATTCTATTAAATTATTCCACTAGTTTTCCAAATTATAGTTCCTTAATTATTGATGTTAATATAAATGACAAAAAAATAGGTTACATAATTTTAATTATTTTTACAATTCCTTATATTCATACTATTGGTTGACTGGAAAATTTTGGTTGGTCATTTAATATATATCACAACAGGAGTTGTAGTGGTTCCTCAAGAGTCCAACATTGATAAGAATAATTGAAATGGTAAATTAAAAATAACAGTCCCAAACTAGTTGGATCATCTCTAGATAAGAAGTATTATAGTTATAATATAATGTGGGAAAGGTCACCTGTTGTAGTTTGAAGGAGGGATAATGAACAAATGATATTTGGAAGACTCTAATTAATGTATGTTGATAGTGATTGTCATTTGAAAAAAATGGTTTAGTTTCATTTATAATGTCTTCTCCTACAATATTTACTTGGTAAATTGATTCTATATATGATTATGAGGAAATATATAGATTCTACATATCTAATTGGGTATTAATGAGGTGGTTATATTTGATCTATAAGTGATCCCCGAGATCTCAAGAAGGAAACGATAAAAAACTAGGGAATCTTGGATTTTTGGAGACCCAAATATGATTGAGGAAATGAGTCTTAAAACATCATATATGGTAGGCCTTCTAATGTATTAGATTGTCTATGTATTATTTTATGATATTATATGGATTATCTCTATGATTAGGGGATGAGATGACATGTGATTCCATGTCTTAGTGTGCTAGGAAAAAAATCATGAAAATTTTAAAAATATTATATATAACATGTGTGATGTTCTCATGAAAAAGTGGAATAATTCTTAAATGGGTGCCTGGATAAAAACTTTTAGGGAACCATTGAGCTTAGAATAGCATCTTTACCATCAGTGTGACCTAATGTTGGTCGTTACAGGTCGTTTATGGAAATCCATCTCGGGCATTTTAAAATAATAATATAAATTATGAAAAAAATATTTTTCTATAGTTTATTCATTGAGTCAGTGACATAGTTAGAATATTAATCATTAAAAAAACATTTCTAAGAGATCTAAGGTTAGATTAATAACCTTAAAATCCTATGAACGCCCGTAAGAGAGAGATATGGAGAACCCCCTCAAGGAGCATATGACAGAACATTAAATTAATGATCGATGAAAGCTGATCTTGATGTATCTCACTAAGGAGCTCAAATATATGACCATTTTTATTTTAAAGCATCAGAGGAGGAGAGGTGTTTCTGTAAGTGTCCAACGACATACAAAACTAGCAATAATGGTGGTGTATAATGGTATGTGGTGGCAGAGCCCTGTCATCGACCACAAGAGATAGATATCGATGAAAGAAGACCATGACGAGCAGCCGTGTTTGACCATGATGATAGAAACAGCTATAGATGGAGTGTAACACCCCGAGATTTTATGAAAAATATTCTTTTTAATTTCATTAATTTCTTGTTTTGTACGCTACACCAAAAGGAGCTTGCACAACACGCATCCTTGACTTGCCTTTCATTACACGCAATCACGACCTTCCTTGATAGCGTGTGTAGTACGAAATACCGAGTTTCACTAAACAACGATTTGCTATTAAAATATTATTAAAACTAGCCGTTATGAATAGTAATAACCACTTTTTGAAATTATGTTAATTTTATTTTTCAAAATGGACTTCATTTTAGGATTTGGAATATCGAAATTAGCTTAGGGTGAAATTTTGGTAATTTTCGGACAACTTTCTTATTTTGATGAATAGTGGAAATTACTAAATTTTAATTAAAAACAACTCTATCAATCGAAATAATTAATAGTGATAAATTATTAATTTTAGTGGTTTTAAATTATATTTAGAATATATTTTTACAATTTAACACAATGATGGTCATTGGATGTAATTTCACATTTAAACCAGTTATAAACAAGTTTCAATCTTTTGATAGTTATTATCTCTTAAAAACACGCTATTTGTTTTGACGACGGGAATTAATTTTTTTAATTAGTTAATGAAACTTATATGTTTTGAATTTGGTAAAATAGACATAATTTTTGAGTTCATAATATCAAATATAGCTTAGGCCTAATTTTTGGTATTTTTCTGAAAACTTTCAATTTTTGATGAATAGTGAAACCACTAAGTGGTAGTTAAAAAAACTGAATTGTTCATAAAACTTAATTTTACCGCTTCTGTGAGTGTAATTTCAAAAATCCGAGAGACACGGTTGACGTCAGTAAGTAAAATGTGGTTCAATGAGATGAAAATAATTTTTTGGTGAATAGTAACTTTTTACTTTTTTTACCATGGTTAAATGTAAATAGAGTAATTAAGGGTAGAAATGATATTATTATTACCCTAACACATGTCCTAATTCAATTGGACAAGTTTAATTCGAGCAAAAACAAACTTAGGAATAAAATATGAACATTTAGGCCCACTTGGAATAGATTAGGACATTTATTATTAATTTATTTAAAGAAGGGTTAAAAGAGTTAAAATCAAAGTTTATTTACTAAAACATTTTTAATATGGGGTTATACGTAAGATAAATTCTAATATACATATTCATTAGAACGATAAAAAGATTTCCTACATAATGGTATTTTATATGTAATTTTTAGACATTAAATAATTTAATTTATTTAGGACAGAACGATGAGGCATTAATTATCTTATTAATGAAATATTGACATAATTGATGTTATAAATACACAAATAAATATAATTTGAGACTTTTTATGAATTACACTAATTTTATAGGTTAATATGACATGTTAGTATTTATTTAATTAACTTTTTTTGAACTTATCATTTTGTTATGCTTTTCACAAAAATCAATTACTAAATAGTGTCAAAATTGACATAAAATAGTTTTTAAAACAAATATTATATTATTAATTGTTATTTTATTCCTAAAAATCTACGGTTTGGCCAAATGACATAGATAAGGTTATATATATTAATAATAAACAACTTGGGGTTCGTTTTTCTTCTTATAGTAAGTTTATGAACCTTATAGTGTAAGAACAGAAGAAGACACGGTAAAAGTAAAATTATTTAACTTAATGTTAAATCTAAATGATAAGGTTAAAATAGGAACCTAAACTTGTCTAAATTCTATTGGATGAGAGAATTTAGACCCATCCACACCTTAGCCTCGAAATAAATCAGTTTGGAGCTATTTAAAACCGAACTTGACTTTATAATAAAATAATATTTTTAGTTTTTCCAAAGGATCCCCTCTCCTCCCTTATAAAAGGGCACCTCCTCCCCCTCTTCCTCACACAACTTTTAGCCTTCAAGCTCGTCCAAACCCTTCCCAATTCTCTTATCCACTTCCCTAGAATCATCCTAGAGGTTATGGTCTTCCTCAAATACAAATTTTAGTTCCCTAAGAGGAGGTCTTAAAGAGGCGCTTCAAAGAAGAGGTAATTTCCGTTACCGATTCTTTCACATTTATTTCTTCTTCCACTTCTTCTTATTAGGTTGATTCATTATGAAGTAATAAAATCAGTATCACTAATATACTAATATGTTATTATAAGTATGAAACAATCCTATTTCACCATCTATCCATCCTATGGAAAACGAAATCACCGCACGTGCGTACGTACGGAATACCGTCTCCACGCCGTGGTGAAATCTATTTTCCACCACCACCTTACTTGAATGGGTATAATGGTGTAAATAATAACTATATATGATTACTTTAAAGTGATATTGATTCTGAAATAGTATACATACACTCCAATACAGTTCCACGATCATGAGAACGATATCATCGCTCGTGCGTACGTACGGACTACCGTCTCCACGACGCGATGAGATTCATTCTCCACATTAACCTATCATGGATGATTATAAAGTATATATAATGAATAATAATGAAATATATGACATGTAAAATCAACTGTATTTTTGTTTATATATATATGTATGTCATCTACTTACTTCCATTCAAGACAATAAGGAAAGGAAAACAGCGTTCATGCGTACGTACGGACTACCGTCTCCATGAATGGTGTGTTTCATTTCATTTTTCTATCTATTATATATATATATATAATGAATATATATGATATATAAATCATGTTTTATATTCTGGAAGTAAGTAAATCATGATATAAGTAATAATAATGTGAATAACAACAAGTCCAAACACCTACGATAAATGAAACGATTTTACCCAAAATGCTTCTTTAACATGGAATTTACAAAAGAACGGGTAATATAGAGTCATAAGTGAACCATATATGAGATCATAAAAATGAGTATGATTCTGTAATAATCAATGACATTATTTAAATCATTATACAGGAGGTTCGAACACCTACGAAGCAAATCGGACCTAAGGTAAGGGAAATATCACAATCTCATTTTTATCCGAGATTGTTTATAATTTTGTATTTACTGGGGTGTATTTTATCATCCACATCGATGTTTCCTCAATATGTAATGTTATTTACATCCATATACAATTTTTTAAATCCAATTTTACCCTTTGGTGAGTTTTTAGTAAAAGATATGAAAGGAATCTTTTGTCGTTTTTCATTCGATGTACTTTTTGACCTTTCCGACAAAAGTACGAGAAGAATGTTTCTTTTAACTTATACAGAGTGAATGTATTTTTAAAACATTATTTCCAAGAAGCTGTCTTTACATGTTTTCAAGTTTATTTTTAATCAACTTAATTTAGTTTAGAATTTTATGACATGTTATGAAAGGAAAAGTGTTTTTGAAGAAGAAAGGATATTTTCCTCAAGAATGGAGTTCAAGCGTTTTATCAAAATTATTTTCCATCTAAGATAATTAAGGGTTATGTTTCTATCCCTATTGTTACATTTATTTTATTATGTTGTGATGGAATTATTTTTATTAATTCTTTTATCTTATATGAATTGTTTTATGATGTCACGATGTTTAAGAATTCCATTTTTATTACATGGGTTATTCTATAATGTATGGTTTATGATTTTGTGGCACACATAAGAATGGTATCATTATGAGATGGGTGGGACCTAAATCTCCCTCCAATGCATTGGGTAAAGATTTTATATCTCATGAGATAGACATGGCTAGAATGGTAGGTTATACCGGTTCAGTGAAACAGGACTGAAATGAGGGTAACTCGGTTCAGAAAGGGACTTTAACCACTAAGATAGTCTTGGCAATGAGTCTTGACTAATAAGAAATTATTCTCTATGATTGTGTGTGTATGCCACAAAGTTTCATGTTTTAAGTTATGATTATTGGGATTTCATTTCACTAATATTATTTATCCCATGTTATGAAATTATGCTCTCTTTTGCAGGTTAAGATTTCCAAAATGTTATGTTCTTATGGATATGATGTGATTGATATTTATTTTGTTTACCCTTACTGAGCATTTTAGCTCACCCTTTTATGTTTTCTTTTCCCCAGGATATAAAGAAAGGTTTTAGGTAAAAAAAAGGAATATCTTTATGGGAGATGTTGAAGATATTTCACCACGATTAGAAGATTATATTCCGAGTTTCCAAAGACACTAAACTATTACGATCCTTGTGTGTGTGTTTTTGTTATGTACTAAGTATTCCGCACATGTAATGTGATGTCAATGTATGTCAAGCTTCGGGTCTCTACCGTTGGTATCAGAGGAAAGTTTTAGTCAACGTTTGGAAACTAGGATGTGAAAACATTAGTGAGATCCCTAGATATATTTCTAAGGTATGTCTAGGGATGTACCTAAGGATAAGAATACGTATAGGATATAGTCCTAGAACTATGGTAAAGATCTTAGAATTTAACCAAATATGTTAGATATTGAGGGTACACCACCTTTACTATGTTGTTTTCCCTAGCATGATCTTTTCCTCTCACAAAATACTTTTTGTGTTTTAGTCAATGGAGGGAACCAGAAGCAATTCGGTTAACATTGAATCCAATAGACAAATTGGTGACTATGAGCAACAAAATTGTGTAATTCCTAGATAGAAAGATATTGTGATTATGCCGCATCAGTCATCCAGATATATGATTAACAAGGTGAAATTTAGTGGTATTCCTAATTCATACAAGAAGAGGAAGATAAACTATTATTCATGTTCGCATGTTGAGGAGCATAAAGAAAGGAAGATTGAGATTTCTAAAGAAGGGAAGAAGAACCTTGAGGAATACCTAAAATGGAGGGACCAATGTTATCTGTGTGGAGAAAAGGGTCATAGAGTGACAGAATGTTATGGAGTTCAATGTATTATTTGTGGAGAACATGGGCATTACCCAACTCAATGCCCTGACCTAAAAAGTTACTTCTAAATCAAGGAAGGACTTATTCCAGGAAAATAATTCAAGAGGATCGATTGAAGTGTTTATGTATTGGTATTCAAGAATAATGTTGTTGAGGTAGTTTTATTGTGTATTAGAATATTTTTGTATTATTCTATTGTGGTTTTCAATAATTTTAAGGTACCGGTAACAATGAAATGTGATTCAAATATTTTGGAAAGTAGATGATATGCGCATATTGAAGGGATAAAGAGAAAATTAAATGTTTGACAGTATTCATGAGCTCATGATTGATATAAGGACTAAGTGATATCATGGTTTGAGTATATAGAATTTTGAGGATTTTGGTATGTGGAAGGTGTTAAATTTTAATTGCATTCATGTTTTCACTAAGGTTCAATGGGTATTCAAGAGAGTACATGATTAAGGCCTTTGAATGTTTGGAATATGACCAACAAGACATATCTTAGGATATATGGGGATCAACGATGGTATTAAATCTCTGGTAATCATTTTCACTATATTATGAGAGTGGACTGCAGTATTATGGATAAGCCTAAAGATTGGAATGGATTATGTTTGAAATAAGTTAGTATTGTTTAAGGATAGAATTCTTTTCGATATTATTTATGGGATATTATAGTAATATAGTTTTAGAAAAAGGAAAACTTGCAGGACGGGCGACACCCCATCGCGTCGGACAAGGCTGTGGGAATCGAACCCACAACCGAAGTGCGACTGGCCTTTATCGCCTACCACTGGCCTACAGGAAGTCCCTATTTAGTAGAAACTAGTTTTATTATATTAAGCAGTATGATATATTAAGTATAAGTCCATTTTAGGAACCATATATCATTAATCTCACTATAGATGGACTTATGTATTTTTTGATAACATTTCCAACCTTTTGTTTGAGACAGATGGAATGAACCATCATTCTATCACATGATCTGCTAACACATCATGAATGACAAATTCTACTTCATTTCTTTTAGAGATGAAGTGGAAATTTTCCAAAGAACGACAAACGGTGAGACTATACCAAAATCACGAAAGTATTTCTTCTAATTTCATCACCTTTAGGAAATTGATCTTAAAAACCAAAAATGTTGTCCTAATGCTCTTATATCTGATGAATCAAATGGTACCTTAGATCGTCACAAATTTATGGCTTTGTGATTGCTGGATTTTCCATAGCCATGTTCTCTACCACTCTCCATCAGAACATGATGGTTAGATTTCTCTTCCATATCCATATTTTCACCTATGTGGAAACCCAGTGATTAGTTTATTTGCGTAATCGTTAAATTTCATACATTAGTTTTTAAAGCCAAGTTTTGGTATTCCTTTTTACGATGTGGGTTTCTATTAATGAAACTTTCGAATACTAAACCATTTATAACCCCGACGAATTTCGAGGGCGAAATTCATTTTAAGGGGGGTAGAATGTAACACCCCGAGATTTAATGAAAAATATTCTTTTTAATTTCATTAATGTCTTGTGTTGTACACTACACCAAAAGGAGCTTGCACAACACGCATCCTTGAATTTCCTTTCATTACACGCAATCACGACCTTCCTTGATAGCGTGTGTAGTACGCAATACCGAGTTTCACTAAACAACGATATGCTATTAAAATATTATTAAAACTAGCCGTTATTAATAGTAATAACCACTTTTTGAAATTTTGTAAATTTTATTTTTCAAAATGGACATCATTTTTGGATTCGGAAAATCGAAATTAGCTTAGGGTGAAATTTTGGTAATTTTCGGATAACTTTCTTATTTTGATCAATAGTGGAAATTACTAAATTTTAATTAAAAACAACTCTTTCAATTGAAATAATTAATAGTGATAAATTATTAATTTTAGTGGTTTTAAAGTATATTTAGAATATATTTTTACAATTTAATACAATGATGGTCATCGGATGTAATTTCACATTTAAACCAGTTATAAACAAGTTTCAATCTTTTGATAGTTATTATCTCTTAAAAACACGTTATTTATTTTGACGACGGGAATTAATTTTTAAATTAGTTAATGCAACTGATATGTTTTGAATTTGGTAAAATAGACATCATTTTTGAGTTCATAACATCAAATATAGCTTAGGCCTAATTTTTGGTATTTTTCTGAAAACTTTCAATTTTTGATGAATAGTGAAACAACTAAGTGGTAGTTAAAAAAACTGAATTGTTCATAAAACTTAATTTTACCACTTCTGTGAGTGAAATTTCAAAAATCTGAGAGACACGGTTGATGTCAGTAAGTAAAATGTGGTTCAATGGGATGAAAATAATTTTTTGGTAAATAGTATCTTTTTACTTTTTTTACCACGGTTAAAAGTAAATAGGGTAATTAAGGGTAGAAATGATATTATTATTATCCGAAAACATGTCCTTATTCTATTGGAAAAGAGTAATTCAACCAAAAACAAACTTAGGAATAAAATATGACCATTTAGGCCCACTTGGATTATATTAGGACATTTATTATTAATTTATTTAAAGAAGGGTTAAAAGAGTTAAAATCAAAGTTTATTTACTAAAACATTTTTAATATGGGGTTATACATAAGATAAATTCGACTATAAATATTAATCAGAAAGATAAAAACATTTCCTATATAATGGTATTTTATTTGTAATTTTTAGACATTAAATAATTTAATTTATTTATGACAAAACGATGATGCAGTAATTATCTTATTAATGAAATATTGACATAATTGATGTTATAAATACCCAAATAAATATAATTTGAGACTTTTTATGAATTCCAATAATTTTCTAGGTTAATATGACATGTTAGTATTGATTTAATTAACTTTTGTCGAACTTATCATTCTGTTATGATTTTCAAAAAAATCAATTACTAAATAGTGTCAAAATTGACATAAAATAGTTTTTAAAACAAATATTATATTATTAATTGTTATTTTATTCCTAAATCTATGGTTCGGCCAAATGACTTATATAAGGTTATATATATTAATAATAAACAACTTGGGGTTCGTTTGGCTTCTTATAGTAAGTTTATTAACCTTATAGTGTAAGAACACAAGAAGACACAGTAAAAGTAAAATTATTTAACTTAATGTTAAATCTAAATGATAAGGTTAAAATAGGAACCTAAACTTGTCTAAATTATATTGGATGAGATTATTTCGACCCATACCCACCTTATCCTTGAAATAAATCAATTTGGACCTATTTAAAACCGAACTTGACTTTATAATAAAATAATATTTTTAGTTTTTCCAAAGGAGCCCCTCTCCTCCCTTGTAAAAGGGCACCTCCTCCCCCTCTTCCTCACACAACATTGAGCCTTCATGCTCGGCCAACCCCTGCCAAATTCTCTTCTCCACTTCCCTAGAAACATCCTAGAGGTTCTGGTCTTCCTCAAAGTCCAATTTAGTTCCCTAAGAGGAGGTCTCAAAGAGGCGCTACAAAGAAGAGGTAATTTCTATTACCGATTCTTTCACCTTTATTTCTTCTTCCCCTTCTTATTTTTAGGTTGTTACATTATGGAGTAATAACATCAGTATCACTCATATACTTATATGTTATTATAAGTATGAAACAATCATATTTCACCATCTATCCATCCTACAGAAAACGAAATCACCGCGTGTGCGTACGTACGGAATACCGTCTCCACGCCGTGGTGAAATCTATTTTCCACCACCACCTTACTTGGATGGGTATAATGGTGTAAATAATAACTATATATGATTACTTTAAAGTTATATTGATTCTGAAATAGTATACATACACTCCAATATAGTTCCACGATCATGAGAATGATATCATCGTTCGTGCGTACGTACGGACTACCGTCTCCATGACGCGATGAGATTCATTCTCCACATTAACCATTCATGAATGATTATAAAGTTTATATAATGAATAATAATGAAATATATGACATGTTAAATCTACTGGATTTATGTATATATATATATATATATGTATGTCATCTACTTACTTCCATTCAAGACAATAAGGAATGGAAAACAACGTTCATGCGTACGTACGGACTACCGTCTCCATGAACGGTGTGTTTCATTTAATTTTTCTATCTATTATATATATATATAATGAATATATATGATATATTAATCATGTTTTATATTCTGGAAGTAAGTAAATCATGATATAAGTAATAATAATGTCAAGATCAACAAGTCCAAACACCTATGATAAATGAAACGATTTTACCCAAAATGTTTTTTAACATGGAATTTACAAAAGAACGGGTAATATAAAGTCATAAGTGAACCATATATGATATAATAACAATGATTATGATTCTGTAATAAGTCAATGACATTATTTAAATCATTATATAGGAGGTTCGGACACCTACAAAGAAAATCGGATCTAAGGTAAGCGAAATATCACAATCTCATTTTTATCTGAGATTGTTTATACTTTAGTATTTACTGGGGTGTATTTTTTCATCCACATCCATGTTTCCTCAATATGTAATGTTATTTCCATCCATCTAAAATTTTTTAAATCCAATTTTACCCTTCGGTGAGTTTTTAGTAAAAGATATGAAAGGAATCTTTTGTCGTTTTTCGTACGATGTACTTATTGACCTTTCCGACAAAAGTACGAGAAGAATGTTTTTTTTAACTTATACAGCATGAATTTATTTTTAAAACATAATTTACAAGATTCTTTATTTACATGTTTTCAAGTTTATTTTTAATCAACTTATTTTAGTTTAGAATTTTATGACATGTTATGAAAGGAAAAGTGTTTTTGAAAAAGAAAGGATATTTTCCTCAAGAATGGAGTTCAAGCGTTTTATCAAAATTATTTTCCATCTAAGATAATTAAGAGTTTTGTTTCTATCCCTATTATTACATTTATTTGATTATGTTGTGATGGAATTATTTTAATGAATTCTTTTATCTTATATGAATTGTTTTATGATGTCACGATGTTTAAGAATTCCATTTTTATAACATGGGTTATGCTATAATGTATGGTTTATGATTTTGTGGCACACATAAGAATGGTATCATTATGATATGGGTGGGAACTATATCTCCCTCCAATTCATTGGGTAAAGATTTTATATCTCATGAGATAGACATGGCTGGAACGGTAGGTTATATCGGTTCAGTGAAACAGGACTGAAACGAGGGTGACTCAGTTCAGAAAGGGACTTTGTCCACTAAGATAGTCTTGGCAATGAGTCTTGACTAATAAGAAATGATCCTCTATGATTGTTTGTGTATGCCACAAGGTTTCTTGTTTTAAGTTATGATTATCGGGATTTCATTTCACTACTATGATTTATCCCATGTTATGAAATTATGCTCTCTTTTGCAGGTTAAGGTTTCCAAAATGTTATGTTCTTATGGATATGATGTGATTGATATGTATTTTTTTTACCCTTACTGAGCATTTGAGCTCACCCTTTTATGTTTTCTTTTCCCTAGGATATAAATAAAGGTTTTAGGTAAAAAAAGGAATATCTTTATGGGATATGATGAAGATTTTTCACCACGATTAGAAGATTATATTCCGAGTTTCCAAAGACACTAAACTATTACGATCCTTGTGTGTGTGTTTTTGTTATGTACTAAGTATTCCGCACATGTAATTTAATGTCAATGTACTTCAAGCTTCGGGTCTCTACATGGAGTGGTTGATGCAGCGCTGTGGTGGTGGACATGGAGTGGTCTGGGTAAGACTAGTGGTCCAGGTTAGGATAAATGGGTGGTGTTGGTGGGATTGAAAATGATGGTGGGTAGGGCCGGACCAGGGTCGGATTCAGGGAAATTGAGTCAGAGCCCAGTTGAGGTTTTCCACAGTGATTGACTGTATTTTTTGACAAGGGGCCCTAAAAGATAGAGATACTAAGGGTTCACTAAGCATGTGGAATAAGAAAACACGACGGTTGATCATGCACCACTGGTGTAGTGACTGTGTTGGCATACATCGAGCATTCTGTCATCAGGCATAGTGAACCTAGCAGTTTCAAATGGTCCTAAAC
Organism: Viscum album; assembly: GCA_963277665.1. Lineage (NCBI taxonomy): Eukaryota > Viridiplantae > Streptophyta > Magnoliopsida > Santalales > Viscaceae > Viscum > Viscum album. The sequence goes on along the minus strand of OY728164.1, from coordinate 910,277,272 downwards.
CCTAAACAGTGCTTCCAATTGACGAGTCATATATGGTGTTGAAAATCTATATTGAGATGGTCCTTTTCAGGCCAATGGAGGGTTTTTGGTTTGGACCAGTATTGGTTGAGTGCATTCCCTTATTCCATTCCCTGTTTTTATGATGTGACATTACATCGAAATCACTGGATTGTAATCCTCTCTAGAGGTCAAATCTCAAACAGATTTTTAGTTTCCCTCTACAAGAATGGAGTACGATCCACTATCATCCATAGTGGATTTTGTGGAATTGGTGTGAACTCCCTAAGAAAGATATTGATCATCCATCTAATAGTCTGTATTAGTATAATTTATGGATTTGTTAGCCTATGATCCCCTACATATCGGGGCGACCCAAATTGGGTTCGTGGTGTCCCCCAAAGGTTCTAGGTGTGACCCCATATTTATGAATCATAGTTGATCTTGATTGGGTTCATGGTGTCCCCCACAGTTTTGGGTGTTCCCCCTCATTGTGTATCATAGTCTTCTTATACATGTGAGTCTTCTATTGGTGGGGCCAAAATGAGTTAGACCTCTTCGTCGAGTGTCTATGATGATAGATTGTTTTGTGAAGTGGGATATCACAAGAAAAGATTTGATTTGAAAAAATCACATGGATAGAAGTTGGATATTATGGCTTGATGGCGGGGAATATCTGTTGAGTATATCTGGGTTTTTTTCTTATAATTTTTATCCATAGTTACATATCGAATTGTTCTGACCAAATATGGGGCTTTGTGTTTACTATTTTCAGGGTGTCTTACTGGGTATTGTTATACTCACTCTTACACATGCTTCACCCATGGGGGTCCAGTCTTGCACAGACGATATCCCTTTAGAGGGTGTCGATGGAGGATCAAGAGCAGGAGAAGAATATCTGGAGTTTGGTAGATCAAGGTGCACTGAAAAGATAATTCCTTTGGCATACACGTCACACATGGATAATGTTTTACTCTTTAATGTTTCAGTTGGACATGTGTTACAGACTCTTTTTTGTGTGCTTATATTCTATCCCTATTTAATTTTCTATTACTTCGTGTCTTACTCTATTCATGTGATATTATTTCTTTTCTTACAAAATTTTAGTTATTTTACATTTTAGAATTGTATGGATTAGAGATTTTTTAATGTATATAGGTACATTAGGTTAACTCCACACATTTTTCATAAATTTCTACTCAGGGATAGTGACAAGCCCTTGGCGTATTGAAGGCAGATTTGGGGTAGTCACGAAATGGGCCCCTTTGGGAGGGGTCATGAAAGATTGGAATTAGAGGTGATTGGTTCAACATTAGGAATAAGATTCCATGAGGTTAGTTTGGGAAAATAGTGTTAATTTTTTCTAGTTCGGCATTCGGGCCAGGAAATCCATTGTTGGCATGGCCGCTAACATATCCATACACTAGAAATCTTATCACCATCTTTTAAATTTAGTACATGAAAACACCAGCTGCAGGAAAAAATAATGGTACATGAATCATATAGGAATGGTTTTTTCTTCCATGTCCTTCTAAAGTCATCTCCCTATATATGCTCTATTTACTATGGTACGTGTTTTTTTATTTCAAAATTCGTCTACAAGGATAGCTATCTAGGATTATACGGCTTGATCAAGATGATGATCTACCAATTTACGAGGCATTGGTGCAGGGGCATGTACTGAAGATAACAGCAACGGGCGGTTTACCAGTAGTACCATCACCTGTCGAGCAGCAGGTACAACCAACAATACAAATAGAGGATGCATTATATCAGAGTTCATTGCATGAGTATCATAGGGATTGACCTCCAAGGACTTGGAATCATTCAAACCCCAATATCTCTAAGAATTGGCTAGAGTCAATCACTCTTGTATTTTTCCATATGAGGATGCATACCGATAAAATTTCAGTCATTGGAAAGAGTGTTCTTCAGGGCTCTATGGGTTGATGGTGGAGCTTGGAGACTTAGTCACATTATAAAATAGCTCTATCCAAGAAATACTTCAACTATATTTCAAGAGAGGAGTTCTATCTGGAAATGTTGTGATCAATACCCATATAAGAGCTCCTATATCTGTAGCTGGGAATTCTGGCCATGGAAGAGTAACTAGAGATGTTTTCTGATCTTTCACACTACTCCTTGGATATGGTATGAGAAAAATTATTAATGGATCAAACCTTCGATCAGGGCTTCTTCTAGGAAATCAGGGAATTATTGGTCTCCCTTTACAATTATACTTATGTGGGGTACTTGATTTTTCCCTATTAGTGGAATGTTTTCTAGTATAGCTAACAGTAGTAGTGTGAGTTAGCAATGGGCACAATGTAGCTGAGACCTTGGCAGTTGGTATCTGATGACTATCATGTGGATCCAAGAATGTCAATTGATTCATTAAGTGATCACATGACATAGGGTTATAGGATTAGGGCTCCTAGGGTGGCTCAAATCTTCCATGGTATAAGTGGTTTTTATCATACGGTGGTTGGGGACATATGGCATGAGATTGACCAACCCATCATAATGTTGACCGGGAGATAGTCGATGGACCACCTGGGGAGATACAGAGACTTGAATATGGTGGTATGCAAGGTGTAAGGCATTCAAGATGAGTTGTCATGGTAGCATGAGGTTGTTGGATGTTTGAACTACGACCACCGCCACCCTAGGTGGTCCACGCCAGGCCCAAGGAGCTGGTGGATAGAGACAAGGCCAGCTGCAGGCTATAAAGACATATGACCCCAATCCTTGAGGGATGGTACAAGGTATGATATATGTCTTTTATACATTATATTTAGTATTGATAGACACATTTTCTAGTCATTATCTTATTTCCAGAAAACTTGTTCGAGACTTGGAGATTCAAGTTGAACAATTGAATTGACCATTATGCTTAGAGACTCCTACGATTGGAGACTCCATGACTAGAAATTGTTGTTGAAAGTGTGAAATGATTCTTGGAGGTGATATTTTTAGTTGGGATAAATTTTTTGAGGTGTGGAGGACTTACGGCGTCACTCTTGGAATAGACTAGTTATCCACTGTTCATGTCCATATTGACTTGTTGAGGTGAGTAGTGTGGTGTGTACACCGTGATGGAATGATGTTTTACTTTTTTGATGAAAGGGAAATACATGAAGACCAGGATGGACTCATACATAGGAAGCTGAAGATGATTACTTATCTAATAGCTAGCCTAACCATTAGTGTAGTGGATGATATATGTCCTCAGTTTCCATCAGTGGTGGGGGCATATGGTGACATCTTTCTTGATGATTTTTAGGTCCACCTCCCCACACAATGATGGACTTCTACATAGAAATATACTCTGGGACAACACCAATATTGACACATATTATCAGATGGCTCCCCAAGAGCTTCATGATATGAGGGTACAATTAGAGGACATATAGAGGAAGGGATTCATGAGATCAAATGATTTATCCCGGGTAGCCCAAGTTCTATTTTCCATAAAGGAAAATAGGAGTTTTAGGTTATGTGTTGTTTTTTAGTAATTTAGGGAGAGATTTATGAGTGCTCTAATCTTGAGGTTACCTATGTAAGGTTTCCATTATATGTTGTTCTATTATGCATGAGGGACCATGATTGGTTGTGTTCTAATGTAGAGTAGATTAGAGATTTCCTATATTTTTTAGAAATTAAAACCACACGAGTAAAACTATGTGACCCATGATCTTAAGTTAGCAATGGTGCTCTTCACATTGAAGTTTCCACGAAACTACCTAATGGGAAATTTGTTTATTTTCTACTCTGATCACCAGAATCTCATGAGTATCTTCTCTCGGAATTATCTTAACTTGATAGAAAGAAATTGGATATAGTTCTTCTAGGACTATGACATTGATATTTTTTATACTCTTGGGATGGGGAATGTGGTGGATGAAACTCTCAGTAGGTGATCTAGTTCGTAGTTGCTGAATGAGGCATCAGAGTAGTTGGCTTCATTTTAGATATCTTTAATCGATGAAGATAGAGAATAATACCTATAGTTTATGGTTTTAACCCATACAATCTTATAGTGATTCCGGGAGTCACAAATTGGGGATACCTATTGTGAGACCCTACATGCTTAGATGTCCACATGACAGGGCCCTAATGGGTATTCAAAAGTTATGGATAATGTAGTTCTCTTTAGAGGAAACATGATGGTAACAATAATGTTGTGGGAGGATGTTTTATTAGAGGGAGTTTTAAAACCCCTTCGGCGGTACATCGAGGTGTGATGATGATGTACCAGGACCACCGAAATCAATTATGGTTTCTTGGGATGAAGAAATGAGTTACATAGTGCGAATCTTGTTTCCTACTTTTCAGCAAGTAAAGGATGAGTACTAGGTTAAAATGTGTTTATCTGAACCACTTGAGGTTCCATAATGGATATTGAGTGGGATATAGATGGAATTCATGACGGGTTTAACACACACATCTAGGGGACAAGATACCATCTGGGTGGTTTTTGATTGACATACCAAGTCTTCCCACTTCTTAGCTATTCGAGAGCAGAGTTCTGTAGATAGCATGGGCTGCCTCAATGTTAAGAAAATAGTTCACTTACATAGATTTCCTTATATGATTATTTCGGATAATGATTCTATATTTACGTATCGGTTTAGAAAGGGATTACAAGAGGTATTTGGGACCTAGTTACACATGACCACTGTGTTTCACCCACAGACGGATGACCAATCTGGTAGACCATTAAGCTTCTAGAGAACATGATATGGGATTACATGTTAGAATTTTGACATATTATTGAGGTTCACCTACCATGGGTGGAGTTTTTTTAGAACATTATCTTCAATTCCACCATTCGTATGACGCCATTCTAGGTCTTTTATGGGAGACCCTATAGGTCACCACTATGTAGGACTGTCCCTGGAGAGATATCAATCACGGTATTGAAGTTGTAACAAGTTACTATAGTGATGGTCAAGATCATCTAGGAGTGGATGAATACTGCATAGAGATATCATAAATTATAATCCGAAAACTTGGATATGGCTTTGGAGTTCGAGGAAGGATACTGTGTATTCCTTTCAGTTTCACCTCTATAGGGATTATGATGATTTTGATGGTGTGGAAAGCTACCTATGAGGTTCATCTTGTTATTCCAGATAATGTGTACTATGATAAATGTGGTTTACTTTTTAGTTGTACCTACATAGTTATATTGGGTAAAAGATGTCTTCTACATGTCGTAGAAGAGGAGGTATGTGCATGACCAATCACACGTTATTGACAAGGGTGATATGTACATCAAGGATGAAGTGAATTTTATTGAGTACCCATATGAGATCATGGATTAGTAGAAGAGAATCATTTGGGGGTGATTTATTCATTTGGATCATTTCTAGTGGTAGTACGAGAATATCCAAAAGAGAACATGGGAATTGGAGGATCAAATTTGAATTTAGTAACCTTGTCTATTTGAGTAGCCCTTATTATGGATTTTTGGGGATGTAAATCCCCATGTTTTAAATAATGTTAAGTCTATGATTTTTTATGTGTTATTTATACATATTATATAGATTATTTGAAAGGTGAGTAGATTATATAGAATGTGATTTCAAGGCTCGTTGTTCCCATAACAAATGTTTGAAAACATTAAAATATTTAAAAGTAAATGCATGCAGTTTTCCTAAAAAAGATAAATAAATCATAAACAGGTGCCCAAATTGGAAACCCTATGGCATGATTGAGTTCAGAATAGTTTCTTTATCATTGGTTCGACCTAAAAATGGATGGAATAGGCCGTTTTTGGAAATATTCTTCAGGAATTTTAAAAAAATAAAATAAATTATGGAAAAAATATTTTATTTTAATCATCGATGCAGTGACACAACAACATGTTTATATTTAGTAAACCATTTTTCAATGTTTCAAGGTTATTCTCGTAACCCTATAATCTATAGAAGGCATAGGAGAGAGAGATCTAGGGAACCCTCTTGCACAGATGATGAAGAAACATTGAATCAACGATCGAAGAATAAAGATCTTGACAGATCTCCCCAATAATGATGATGCAGTTACCGATATTTATCATTGAGTGATCCAAACCTTGGTAGGGCATGTAATATAATATGTTATTACACATTTTTAATTCTTACAATGATCTTGGGGTAATCCATGAACATACTAGAATATTTATCGATCATTTCTGTTTGATGGGATTATATTTGTGGGGTTTTTGGTGGGAGAATCCCCTTTATTTATCATTATTTTAGAAACAGATCATGGACGAAGTGAAAAACATCCACGATTTGTTCCTCAAGGTTTTTCATTATGATTTTCTCCCAATTTTCATGTGTTCTTTACATATTGTACCCCCTTAATTTGTAGAAAATTTATAACTAAGGCTGTATCAGTATAGATCGGGACCTAAGTTGCTCATATCTATGATTGTTTCAATTTTAGAGAATTTGAGAATACACGATGGTCTATGGAAGGGACCACCAGTTCCCGACACAATCATAATAAACATGTGGAGGTAGAGCACGTGGGGGTAGCAGAGCCGTAATAGTGGACACATGAGCTATAATCTGTAGAAGGAGGCCAGTGGACGTTGACCATGGTGGGTGGCTGCATGGGACCGTGACAAACGACATGGTAGCAGAAGCCGAAAGGACCAGTGGGCTATGTCAGAATAGTGTCCAGAGTCAGAACATATGGGCCAAATCATTGGGTCGTGTCAGTACCATGGGTTAGGCTAGACCCGAGTCATACTGATGTCAAATTGATGACAATCAGGGCAGATCAAGATTTTTGTCGACCGTGGTGGTCGATAATGGTGTTGTGGCAGCTTGACCGTCCAGGGTCATAGTGACCACACTACATGAGTGACTACATGGTCGACCATGAGTGTTGGAATTTTGAGCTATCGCGAGTGTGGTGACTATGTGGTTGGACCGTAGGTGATCAAACACGATGGTTGGTCTATGAGCATAGTGACCCCAACAGTTTCAAATTTTCATAACTCCTAGAAGGATTTTCCAATCAACGATTATTCTATATATTTTTGACCCTAATTTTTATAATCTCATTTTGACACCAATGTTGGTTATATATTTTGGAATAATATAGGTTGAGTTCATTCCCTTGGTCCCTTCCTCAAGGGTAAAGTGTTTCATTAAATCTACATGGCTAGATTGTAATCCACTCATGATGTCGAGTCTAAGATATAGTTGTGGTGTCCCTCCATAAGACTGGTGTGTGATCACCTATCATCCATAGTAGTGTTTTTGGAATCGACATGACCTCCCCTAGAAGGGTTTTGATCCTTCATAAGGTGGGATGTATCAGTATGCTGTGTGTAATAATTGGCATATGATCCCCTATGTGCTGGGTTTATCCATAGTGGGTTTGTGGTGTCCCCCAGTGGGTCCAGAAAAAATCCATATCTATGTATCCTGAGTTATATATATTGGGTTTGTTGTGTTCCCTGGTGGTTCTAGGTGTGTCCCCCTCCCTCTGTATCATAGTATTATCATACTATTTCACTCTCTTTGGAAGGATCCCAAATGAGTTATACATCATTGTCTAGTGTCTCTGTTGATTTCATGGCTTCTAGAGTGTGATCTCTTGGAATGATCATTGCATCAAATAGAATCATGTGGCTTGAAGTTTTTTATGACCTCCTGATGGTTTGGAGTCATTCCTAATTTAATATGAGTTTCTTCGTCTTATGACTAATATACCTTGTTACATCTTGTATTGGGTTGACCATACTTGGAGCTTCATGTTTTGTGTTTTCGAGGTGTCCTACTGTGTATTATTATACTCACCCCTACATAGGATTTTCCCAAACATATCGGGTCTTGTACACACAACAAAACATTAGATGTTGTCCTTGGAGGACCGGGAGTAGGATGAGAATAGACGAATATGGGACGACCGAGGTGAAATTTGGGAAGCATACCTTTGACATAGTTCTCACCCTTAGAGTAGTTTGGACTCTTTACAGTTTCTGTTGGAATTTTGTTAAAAACCATTTGTGGTGGGATTTCATTATAGGCCTATTTACTTTTCCAATACTTCTAGTTGTACTCATGTTGTGGGATCTAAGTTTTTTGAAAAAAATCCTTTCAGTTATTTTACATTTCATCATTTTGTGTCTAGGACATCTATTCATGTGTACTTGTACTATAGGGTAATGCCTCCCATTTATGGGATATATGTACTCAGTGCTATTAACCATCCCGAGACTTATTGTAGGGGGCTTCAGGTAGTCACTGTTTGTGCCCCTCTGGGATGGGTCGTGATAGCCCCTCGGATTATATTTATTTATCTCAAGGGTAGGTAAAGAAATTCATCAAATAAATCAAGATTTGAATTATAAAATTCCTTGTTTTCTAGAGTCATAATTGATGGGGTGGAAGAGTGAAATGTACCACAACATCAAAAAGACATAGAATGGTTTCTCCATTAGGTTTTTGAAACTAATAGAAGCCTAGAATAGGAGTTAAAAAAATTTAATACCTGAGGAATAAAATATAGAAAAGGGGAAAGTGATGTTATTGTAAATAGATAGGTTTGATCTATTGTTTTTATTATTATATAAATGGGTTTTGGATGGAATAATATTCAATGAACTGTGGGAATTTTAAAAATGCAGTTATTATCAATAGATTTATTTATTTATTATCCTGGGGGTTATATTGAAAATTGAAATGTTATCACAGTATTAAAAATGATTAATTATTATACTTGTAATCTAATAAGGGATAGAATTGACAATCCCATTTCCATTATTTATTTTCTATATTAAGGGCATGTCATTGTAATGTAATAGTCATTTTTAATCAATCCTCATCCTCATGTGTGTTGGAAGATATCATACAATCACAATGAACTGCTGAAAATAAATTATCCCTTAATCAAATAAGAAAATGTCAACTCGGTGAATCTATTCGAATATAATTGAATAAAAAATTATTTCCTTCTTCAATAGTATCATCAAATATGAGATTATTCACCTCAATACCATTTCATTTTTCACATATATAATCACGATTATGTTGAGGGGAAATTTCATTCAATAACACTTGTAGAATAGATTTCATATATATAATATATTGAATACAATAAAATCCAAAATAATATCATATTACTAAACACTAAATCAATTAAGATAAGAATCGTTTTATCAAGGACAATCAAATTCTAGCATTACAATGTTTCTCCTCCCTTATGACCCAATCAAAAAATTTATTATAACCCATCATGTGAATAGTCATAACCATCGAAGGTCTATGAAAAAGTTATAATATATATTACTAAAAATAAAAAATGGAATCCATTCCCTTATAGAATTATTTTATTTAAATAGTTTATCCATCCGTTCCAGGATTTCATTGATGATTTTTTTCTGTAAAAAAGAATTTTGGGATTTCGTCCACCTAGGTTTTTTAATATTTCAATTGAGACTCAAGATTTATATAAATCCACATTTTGGAATAATTTCAACCCTGGGTCAGAAAATACTTGGTCTAAGAGATTATTTCATTAGTTATAATGTTAAAATATATAATTTAAAGACTCATCATATACTTCTTAACATTCATGTGCTCCATGTATCACCTTGATGATCGTTTATGATATTGTTCTTTATGAGTGAATGAAAATATTGTATTCTTACATGAAATATTGTTCTATTAATTTTAAAATGGGAATGATCTAACATATCTAGCTTGAGCATATAATACAATTCTATATATATCTTATCTATATTTCACAATATAAATAACCCTATATATACCTCTCCATCTTCTATTTTGTCTTACAGATCTCAAAATTAAATATTATACATGAGAATATTACATCCAAATTATCAAAATAATGAATGTTACATTTCTTTAGATATTCTATTATTAGTCGTACATAATGTTGAGTCAATAAGGTTTTCCTTATGACTTTTCCATTCCTTCTTGTTTTGAAAATCACAAACACCTTATCTTTAAGGAAAATTGCTTTCTTAAGGAAAATTGATTTTATAAGGAAAATTTCTTTCTTAAGGAAAATCGCTTTTATAAGAAAAATTATCCTTATCATATTTTCATCCATATTGTTCTTAAGTATAAGTTTCCGATTCATTTTCTCGGAATCATTGAAACTTTGATATAAAGCATTCTGTTTTAGGGTTCGGATTCTGGACAAGAACTATAAGGAAGTTTCATTCCGAATTCCGGATATGAACTCTGACTAAGTTCTATTCCAGATTCAGGATACGAATTCTGAAGAAGAATTCTCATTACGAATTCTAATGAAGAACTATAAGGAAGATTCATTCCGAATTCCAGATATGAACATTGACTAAGTTCTATTCCAGATTCAGGATACGAATTCTGAAGAAGAATTCCCGTTACGAATTCTAATGAAGAAATCCCATTCCGAATTCTCATTACGAATTCCAATGAAGAATTCTCATTACAAATTCCAATGAAGAATTTCCATAATGAATTCTAATGAAGAAATCTCATTCCGAATTCTCATTACGAATTCTGATAAAGAATTCTCATTACGAATTCTGATGACGAATTCCCATTACGAATTCTGATGACAAATTCTCATTACGAATTCTGATAATGAATTCTCATTACGATTTCTGATGACGAATTCCTATTCCAAATTCTCATTCCGAATTCACCTAGTAAACAGAATCTGATTATCATTGTTTTATACACTCTGAATTTATTCACTCCGAACCTTCACTCTGAAGTTTTCATTCCGAACTTTTATGTTAGAGTTTAAAACGATGTCGTACATTCTGTTACACTTGTTTTGTTATAAAACGATGTCGTCCATTTTGTTATAAACTAACCGTTGTCTAAGTGACACGTGTACAGGTCCCTCCGATCTTTAAGGAAAATATGACCGTTGGAGAAGGAGCCGACCTTACCTATAAATAGGAGCTCATTTGAAAGAGCTCGGTGCAGTTGGAAAAACGACTGAGTTTTGTGCCTACATGTTGTTGAAGTGATTTCTAGAGAGAGAGGCTCTTATAAACTCTCAATGCTTCGTGCGACTCCGAATGTTGGTGATTACATTCGATGACTTCCGGGGATAGGAAGACAGAGGTGCCAACTACCTTAAAGATTGAGGGCTTCCTTGATGAGGAAGACAGAGGTGCCGACTACCTTAAAGATCGAGGGCTTCCTTGCTGAGGAGGACAGATGTTGCCAACTACCTTGAAGTTGAGGGCTTGCGGGGATAGCAAGACAGAGACTCCGATCTTCGTATCGAGGGATTACCCTGGTGTGGGTAAGACAGACTTGCTTGAAAGTATAAATCAAGGGACCTTTATCCAAGGTAGTTGGATACCCTTCTCTTTGGGTTAAAAGACATATATCTTGTTACTAGTAGTTTTACTACTTGTTTTTATTCCGCTGCAATTTGTATCTTAAGGAAAGTATAACTTTCTTATACTTCCTTACTTACTCTGATTCATTTTGATTCTATACGCTTTAAGGTAGAATATCATATTGTGACTTTTGTTAAGTTTCAAATTCCGGAACCATATTTCCGGAACCTACTTTTGGAATCTCTTTCCAAGTTTAGTTTGGTGTTAGAGGTATTGTGAATTTACTTAGTTTAACGTTGTTAAACTTAGCCCTTTCCTTTTCTTAAGGAAACTTTAGTTATCCATAACTAACTTTAAAGGTTCCAAAGGAATTTTTAAAGTATACAATTCACCCCCCCTCTTCTATATTGAGCATCTCATATTATATTTCGATCCTACAATTGGTATCAGAGGTTGGAAACCTCTTACTCTATACCATTCTTACATTTGGTATCAGAGCCGGTTACTGAAATACTTGTACTCACATACATGTTTTTCTTGCTCACTTTTCCATTCCGAACTTTGTTATACCGACTTTTTCATTCCGATCTTTTCTCATTCCGAACTTTGTTATTACGAATCTTTTGCTACTAACAAGTTTGTGTGCAATGTTATTTTTAGTATGGCAGGAATTAATGTTGGATCTATTGACAATCTAAATCCTACAAGACCACCTATATTTGATGGTAATGATTATGAATACTGGAGAGATCGTATGAAGACTTTTGTTATCAATACTGGTGTAGACAACTTTTTCATGCTTACTGGTGATTATAAAATTCCTGACAAGGAAGTCAGAACCTTTACTAACCAGGAAAAGCAAGAATATCAACTCAACTATAAGGTACGCAATACTTTACTATGTTCAATGACTAGAAATATATATAGCCAAATTTCTTCTTGTGAAGTAGCTAACTGTATATGGAAGAAGTTAGAGGTTACACACTTCGGGACTTCTAAAGTAATTGAGACTAGAAGAGCTATGCTTAGAGCTGAATATCATGGCTTCAATTTTCCTTATGGAGAACCTATCTGTAAAGTACAACAAAGGTTTATGACTATTGTCAACAGTCTACAATCTATGGGAGAAAAAGGTTTAGATGATGAAGCTCTTGTGGACAAGATAATTGACATTATTCCCAATGAGTGGGAATCCAAGAGAACAGCTATAGATGAGAACAGGAAGGTTACACAAATTACTCTTGATGAATTATTTGGAACTCTTCTACAACATGAAACAAGAATGAAGAGAGATGCTGACAACATCAAGAAGAAGAATGGAAATGGTACTGTTGCTTTTACTACAACTTCAAATCAGATGAAAGATAAGACTCCTGAAAGAGTAACCAGATCCAAGTCTAAGAAAGTTATTTTCCAATCTGAATCTAGTGAGTGTGATGTTTCAGAAAATAAATTAGCAAATCTTGCTCGAAGGATGAAAAAGATAGCTGGGCAGAGAAACTTTCAATCCAAGTATAATAAGAAGGATATGAAAGACAAGAAAGATGGAGAAGTTACTTGTTACGAATGTAAAAGAGCTGGACATATTAGACCAGATTGCCCTATGCTCAGAAAGAAAGAAAGGAAAGAAAGACATTCAGACAGGAACAAAAAGAAGTGTTACAAAGCCAAAGCTAAGAAAGTTCTGAAAGCTAATGACACCTGGAGTGCCAGTGGTGGTGACTCTTCAGATGAATCTTCTGATTATGAATCTTCAGGACAGAAGAATCTTGGTCTTATAGCCTGATTACCTATTGATAATCATTGTCTTGTGGCTAAGGTACGAAATACTGAATCATTGACCAATGTTTCTTTAAATTCTAATGATAGTAAATATTATAACTCTTCTGATGATGAATCATCTTCTGATGAAGAAAATACTTTACCTACTTATGAAGAAGTCTCTAGGTTTGCTGAACTTCTTGAGATTGAGAATTCCAAACTCAACAAGAAACTTGATAAGGCAAACTCTAGGAATTCTATTCTTACTAAAGAAATATTAGATCTTTCTAAAGATCTTGATAAGAAAAATGCTGATTTTAAAAGTATTTCAAAAAAACATGAGGAAGTAAGTTCTGAGAAGAACAAACTTTCTAAAGAATTAGAAAAAGTAATTTCTAATAAAAATGTTTTCGAGCCTAACTCTATTTCCAAAACTAATAATTTTGAGGATAAAAACTTGGTTGTAAAACTCAAGTCCGAAATTTTTTCCTTAAAGAAGTGTTTATCAATCTTTACCCATGGTAAAGAAAATTTTTATAAAATGTATTCCCAAATACGACCTTTAAGAAATAAATCCGGATTTGGTTATACCCATGCAAAACCATTTTTCAGTAACAATTATTTTGTTCCTCAGAGTGCCCCATTTTGCACTAAATGTCAATGTGGTGGTCACTGGGAAAAAAATTGTTCCTTAAACAAAACCCAATCCTTAGGTTTTCATAAAGCTTATTTTTCTAAGAAAATGTGGGTACCTAAAATTTTATTGTCTAGAAATCTCGGATCCAAACAAGTTTGGATTCCGAAAGTCTAATTTTCTTCTTGATTTCAGGAAAATAAAGAATGTTCCAGCAACAATATTTGGTACATGGATAGTTGATGTTCCCGGCACATGACTGGTAAAAAAAGTTTTTTTGAAAAGATTATCAAAACGAAAGGAGGAAAGGTAACTTTCGGAGACAATGCTAAGGGAGAGATTGTTGGTATTGGTAATATTGTTCTTTTAGGTAAAACATTGATTTCAAATGTTCTTTTTGTTAAAGGTCTTAAGCACAACCTCATTAGCATAATTCAGTTATGTGATGAAGGTTACCTTGTGAATTTTAGGAATGATAAGTGCTTAGTTCACAATTCCAAGGAAGAATTTATTCTCTCATCCAACAGGCAAGAGAATGTTTACACCTTAAACTTAGAAGACCTATGAATCCAAGATTTACCTTGCCTAAGTGCAATGGAAGATCACTCTTGGTTATGGCATAGAAGACTAGGACACTGTAATATAAGAAACCTATGTAAACTCTCTAAGAAGAAACTTGTTAAGGATCTACCAGAGCTTAGATTTGATTCTTCTAAAGTTTTTGATCCTTGTCAATATGGAAAGCAACATAAATCTAGTTTTAAGTCAATCGGTGAAGTCTCAACAACCGATGCATTACAGTTAGTGCACATGGATCTTTTTGGTCCAACACAAACTGGAAGTATTGGAGGCAAATACTATGTGTTTGTTCTAGTTGATGATTACACTAGATTTACTTGGGTCTATTTTCTAGCAAGAAAATCCGAGGCTTTTTCTTATTTCAAAAGTTTTAGAGCTCAAGTTAAAAATGAGAAAAACCTTCCATTGAAAACTATTCATAGTGATCATGGAGGAGAATTTCAAAATTCAGATTTTGAAACTTTTTGTAGTAAGAAAGGTATTACTCACAATTTTTCAGCACCTAGAACTCCTCAACAGAATGGTGTAGTTGAAAGAAGAAATAGAATTCTTCAAGAGATAACTAGAACCATGTTGAGTGAATATTCTATTGCTAGACATTTCTGGGCTGAAGCTGTAAGTACTGCTTGTTATACTATAAATCGAGTTTTGATTAGTCCTTTTCTTAATAAAACTCCTTATGAATTATGGAATGGTAGAAAACCAAGACTTTCCTACTTCAAGGTTTTTGGTTGCAAAGTATTCATTTTGAATACTAAAGATAACTTACATAAATTCGCACCAAAATCAGATGAAGGGATTTTCTTAGGTTATTCC
This sequence comes from Viscum album, assembly GCA_963277665.1. Classification (NCBI taxonomy): domain Eukaryota; kingdom Viridiplantae; phylum Streptophyta; class Magnoliopsida; order Santalales; family Viscaceae; genus Viscum; species Viscum album. The sequence goes on along the minus strand of OY728164.1, from coordinate 910,262,168 downwards.
ACGACTTCTAAGGCTTATAGAGTTTTTAATAAAAATACTTGTACTGTTGAAGAAACAGTACATGTAAAATTTGATGAATCAGATCCTTTTGTTTTTAAACCATCTCATCTTACATCTTCGGATGTGTTTTCAAAAACTGATTATCAACCTTTGATAGAAGAACCTTCTGATAAGGAAATTGTTATAGAAGATACTTCTGAGACATTTACCCCAGAAGACTTTCTACCCTATGTTGATGAACAGGTTTTACAAAACCCAAATCAGGTGTTTCTTAAGAATCATCCCAGTGATAGTATCATTGGTGATGTAAATCAACCTGTAAGGACTAGAAGTTCCTTAAGAAATGAAGTAGAACATATAGCATTTCTTTCTCAATTAGAGCCTAAAAGCACTGATGAAGCTTTAGGTGATGATGATTGGATCAAAGCAATGCAAGATGAACTAAATGAATTCGAAAGGAATAAAGTCTGGACCTTGGTTGAAAGACCTAAGGAAACTTCTGTTATTGGAGTAAAATGGGTTTTCATAAATAAATGTGATGAAAATGGAGTCATAGTAAGAAATAAAGCTAGACTTGTTGCTAAAGGCTATAATCAGCAAGACGGAATAGACTATGAAGAAACCTATGCTCCAGTAGCTAGACTTGAATCTATCCGTATTCTACTTTCTTTTGCATCATTCTTTAATTTCAAACATTTCCAAATGGATGTGAAATGTGCTTTTCTTAACGGTTATGTTCAAGAGGATGTTGTTGTTGAACAACCTCCTGGCTTTGAAGATACAAAACATCCAGATCATGTTTTTAGACTTACCAAAGCTTTGTATGTCCTTAAACAAGCCCCACGAGCATGGTATGATAGGCTTACTGGATTTTTGCTTCAAAATACCTATGTTAAGGGAAATGCAGATCCAACCCTTTTTATAAAGAAAGATAAGAAAAATGTTTTGATTGTTCAAATTTATGTTGATGACATTATATTTGGTTCAACTCAGCAATCTTTAACTGACTCTTTTGCAAGTCTAATGAAATATGAGTTTGAAATGAGTATGATGGGTGAGTTAACATTTTTCCTTGGTTTTCAAATTTCTCAAAAACCAGAAGGAACCTACATATCTCAACATAAGTATATTAAAGATCTTCTGAAAAAGTATGGTTATGACAACACTAAGAGTATAAGTACTCCCATTGGTACCTCAAATTCTTTAGATCTTGATGAAGCTGGGAAACCAGTAGATCAATCATCTTTTAGAGGTATGATAGGAAGTCTACATTACTTAACAGCTAGTCGACCAGACTTAATGTTTTCAGTATGCTTATGTGCAAGATATCAATCCAATCCTAAGGAATCTCACTTAAAGGCAGTAAAAATAATTTTTCGCTACCTTAAGGGAACCATGGATCTAGGATTATTTTATACTTCTGGAAATGATTTTGTTTTAAAAAGCTTTTCTGATGCAGACTTTGGTGGATGTAGAATGGATAAGAAAAGTACATCCGGAACTTGTCATTTCTTAGGAGATTAATTAGTTTCTTGGTCCTGCAAGAAGCAACATTCTGTAGCACTCTCTACTGCTGAAGCTGAATATGTAGCAGCTGGAAGTTGTTGTGCACAAGTGTTGTGGATGCAACACAAACTCACAGACTATGGCTTGAGTTTTACTAAAACTCAAATTTTGTGTGATAACACAAGTGCCATTGTCCTAAGTAAAAACCCTGCACACCACTCCCGTGAAAAATACATAGATATTAGGAATCACTTTCTTAGGGATCACACACTTAAAGGAGATATTATTCTTCAGTTTATTGGAACGCAAGATCAACTTGCTGATATTTTCACAAAATCTTTGCCTTCTGATAGATTTGAATATATCAAACAGAAGTTAGGAATGATAACTATAAGGTAATCTTTCTTAATTAACTTTCTGTGGAAAAAAAATCTCTTTACAGTAATAAACTCTTTTTCATAGGGGGAGTACATTTGATTGTTTGTTTGAAAAAGTTTTTCAAAATTTGTTTTCAGACTTTTTGGAACGAAGATTTCCAGAATAGAACTTCCGGAACTACAATTTTCCAGAATGGATATTTTCATACAGAATACTTCTGGAATGAAAGTATTCGTATTGAAAATTTCCGGAATGGACAACTTTCGTACTGGGACTTTCATAACCAGATTTTCGTACCAAGTTTTGTTTTTCGTATTTTGTTTTTCGTATTTACTTTTTCGTATTTACTTTCTCGTATTGAGTTTTTCGTATTTACTTTTTCGTATTGAGTTTTTCGTATTTAGTTTTTCGTATTGAGTTTTTCGTAGTCGTCATTATATTACCCATTACGAATAACTTTCCTAAGCTAATCCGAAAGGTATGATTTATTTACTGAAGTTTTCGTAATCATATTTTACTTGCTGGCAGTTTCTTGTATTTTGTTTTAGCTTTTTGGATTTCTTAATTCTTTACTTTAATAAAAACCTCCAAAAGATCGGATTCAAGCTCTCAACCGTCAGATTTGATCTCAGATCATTCTAAACCGTTAGATCAACCGGGGAAGTTGAACCGTCATCCCATTGCCTATATAAAGGGGACCATATTTTCTAGTCCCACATCGATCTCAAGCTTTTGCGTGCTGAAGCTCTGACTCTCTGTTTTAAGGCGATTCCGAACTTCAGTCTTCTCAATTCCGAACTTCTCAGAGACTTCAGATCCGAATGTCTGCAGAGTTATCTTCTCAAGAAATGTCTTCAACCAAGCCTATTTCTCAGTTGTTAGTCTACAGGGAAAGGTTACTCCATCCGAATTTCTTCAGCAACTACGATTCTATTATTTCAAAGAATATCAAGTTGAATGGCTGGGAAGATGTTGCGGTATCAAAAACCGGCAACCAAGATGAAGTGTACTCAGATTTACTTGTTGAGTTTTATGAGTCAGTTGCTTTCTTCAAGGAAGATAATAGAGAGAAGTTTTCTTTCAAATCATATGGAATGACTTACAAACTTTCTCACACCAAGGCTGCAAACTTGGTAGGGCTATCCTATGAATGAGAAGCCGAATTTATTTCTCATGTATTGCCAGAGTCTATGGGTAGTTTCAACAAGGAAAAGGCCTTAGAAACTCTCGGATTGGATGATGACAAGGCTCCGAAAATTGCAAGCCTATCTACAAACTTCCGGATGCTGGAGTTATGGGTACAAGGGCTTATCGTACCGAGAAAAGGTGATAAGGATAGCCTGAAGAAGAGTGAGATATATATCTTAGATTTCCTTATAAATCTAAGAAAGTTCAACTTGATGAAGCATATTCTTATTAATATTGAAAATTTGAAGAAGGGGAATCTGAGAGCTCAGATCGTAATGTACCCAGCAATATTATCAAAGCTCATAGTTCGGTGCCTAGAATCTTTCAAGGTAGCTTGCAGTTCTAAACCAAGGGTGTGCAAGATCATGCTAGTCAGTGATGCCACTCTTAAGAGAATGAATGTAGCTTTTGACAAGAAGTCTGGAATGTTTATTTATCTACCTCCTCAAGAAGAAGTGGCTCCGAAAGTTGCTAATATAGAATCATCCAAGCCGGTAAGGAAGAGAAAGCTGAAAGAAGTGGTAGTCGAAGCCGAAGAACCCAAGTCTAAGGAAGTCCACTCCGCACCACCAAAGCCTAAGAAGAAGAAGACATATACTGATGAGGTCGTAGCAAAGTGGAGAGCAGATAAAGAAACAAGAAAAGAAGGGGATCCGCAGTTCGGATTGGATCCTACAGAGGCTAAGGCTCTGAAAGAGAAAACCGCTGATGAGCATGAGAAGCAAGCAAAGGAGAAGAAACTTAAGAAGAAAATGTCAAGAGCCGAGGCTGTGCAAGCGTTGTTAATGTTCAATTAAATGGCTTCAGCAACAATTCCAGTTCCGAGATCTTTCTCTCTAGAATCTCTACCTGAGACTCCAGGAAAAAATCTTGATGCTCCAGAAGAGAATGTTGCTAAGAATTCTGAAGAAGTAGAGCAAGTGGAACAAGTTGAAGAGGCTGTTGAAGGAAGTGGTGAGACAGGAGATGTGCTAAAACAAGTAGATGAATACAAGGGAACTCCTTCGGAACACTTATCACTCCGGACTTCAGAAGCTCAATCTTCAAAGCTAGTTACTCCTGAATTAGAAGAAGAGAAAGGGGAAGAAGAAGTTTCCTATCATGGAGAAGAAGAACAAATTTTACATGATATTACCCAGATGAAAAACGTAGAAGTTGGTGTTCAAGAAGTTGCTGATGAGGAAGATTTTATTGTACAAGTTTCTGATAGTGAGAAGAAATCTCCGGAACAGGTTTCAATTCCGGAAAAAGATAAGGGAAAGAAAATTCTTACCGAGACTCCGAGCTCAGAAGTAAGAAAGTGGAAGGAAGCTGGTAGTTCTTCTAAGTGAAAGTTGGAGCTTATTGAGGAAGAAAACTCTCCGAGCAAGATTTCAGATTCGGAGTCATCTTCGTTGGGGCATGATTTTGTTGTCCAGTCATTGAAAAAGTTGGTGGGAACCATTCCGACCTTCTCTAGCACTGATTCACGATGACAGATGCTCCAACATGCGCTGAATCATAAAACAGACTCCGTATCCATGGTTATGGATAAGTGCGTTGAGATTGAAGCCCAGTTCAAAAATTTCTTTATTGGTTACGAAGCCCATAAAAGATCATGCAAGAGGATGACAAGTTGGTCTAAGAAAACTGTGGAAGAGAGGAGGCTTTTCGATGAGTTTCAGGATAATGTTAAGGATGCATTTGAAACCGAGGACAAGAAGTTTCATGAGCTGACTACATCATTCGAAGAAAAGTTGACAGAGGAAAAGAACTTTCGGATTAAGGAAGTGAGAGATCTGAATGGGAAGCTCAATTCTGTTTCTCAGAATTGGAAATTTGAAAGGGATCATCAGATCGATTTTGAAAAGAGGATGAAGGCTCAGGAAGAGAAAATCCAAGCTCAGGAAGAAAAACTGAAGGCTCAGGAAGAAAAGATTGAAGCCCAATCCGATAGAATAGTCGTCTTAGAGAAGCAAGCAGAAGAAGATCACAAAGACTTGAAGAAGATCAAGACGATTCTTAAGGGGCTCATGTCGAAGGAGAAAGATCCGAAATGATCAATCTGATCTTTTTGTTGTAATTCTTTTGTTGCTGATATTTCAAATCTAATGAGAATTGTCCTTGTTGTTTCATTTGTTATTATTACTAATGTCTCAGGTACTTTGTTATGTTTTATTTCCATTCCTTCCAATTCTTTTTGAAAATCACAAAGGGGGAGAAGGAAAAGATTCTTAAGAAAAAGAAGAACTCTAATAAGAGTTTATCAAAGGGGTAGAAAGGAAAAATACCCAAGAAAAAAGAACTCTAATAAGAGTTTGTTTAAGGGGGAGTTTTTCTTAAAGAAGACCTTCTTATGAAACATCACTCCGGAAATATGAATACGATCCTTAGAGTTTCAAAGCCTAAGGGAGAGTTAGTCATATTCATCTATATCCTTAAACCAAGGGAGATAAGCTTTAATGTGTTTCTTTCTTCTTAGAATAGCTTTTTCGTAAGGATGTTTGTGCTTTCCAAAAAGGGGGAGATTGTTGATTCAATAAGGTTTTCGTTATGACTTTTCCATTCCTTCTTGTTTTGAAAATCACAAACACCTTATCTTTAAGGAAAATTGCTTTCTTAAGGAAAATTGCTTTTATAAGGAAAATTTCTTTCTTAAGGAAAATCGCTTTTATAAGAAAAATTATCCTTATCATATTTTCATCCATATTGTTCTTAAGTATAAGTTTCGGATTCATTTTCTCGGAATCATTGAAACTTTGATATAAAGCATTCTGTTTTAGGGTTCGGATTCTGGACAAGAACTATAAGGAAGTTTCATTCCGAATTCCGGATATGAACTCTGACTAAGTTCTATTCCAGATTTAGGATACGAATTCTGAAGAAGAATTCTCATTACGAATTCTAATGAAGAACTATAAGGATGTTTCATTCCGAATTCCGGATATGAACTTTGACTATGTTCTATTCCAGATTCAGGATACGAATTCTGAAGAAGAATTCCCGTTACGAATTCTAATGAAGAAATCCCATTCCGAATTCTCATTACGAATTCCAATGAAGAATTCTCATTACGAATTCCAATGAAGAATTTCCATTACGAATTCTAATGAAGAAATCTCATTCCAAATTCTCATTACGAATTCTGATAAAGAATTCTCATTACGAATTCTGATGACGAATTCCCATTACGAATTCTGATGACCAATTCTCATTACGAATTCTGATAATGAATTCTCATTACGATTTCTGATGACGAATTCCTATTCCGAATTCTCATTCCGAATTCACCTATTAAACATAATCTGATTATCATTGTTTTATACACTCTGAATTTATTCACTCCGAACCTTCACTCCGAAGTTTTCATTCCGAACTTTTATGTTAGAGTTTAAAACGATGTCGTACATTCTGTTACACTTGTTTTGTTATAAAACGATGTCGTCCATTTTGTTATAAACTAACCGTTGTCTAAGTGACACGTGTACAGGTCCCTTCGAACTTTAAGGAAAATATGACCGTTGGAGAAGTAGCCGACCTTACCTATAAATAGGAGCTCATTTGAAAGAGCTCGGTGCATTTGGAAAAACGACTGAGTTTTGTGCCTACATGCTGTTGAAGTGATTTCTAGAGAGAGAGGCTCTTATAAACTCTCAAAGCTTCGTGCGACTCCGAATGTTGGTGATTACATTCGAGGACTTCCGGGGATAGGAAGACAGAGGTGCCGACTACCTTAAAGATCGAGGGCTTCCTTGCTGAGGAAGACAGAGGTGCCGACTACCTTAAAGATCGAGGGCTTCCTTGCTGAGGAGGACAGAGGTTTCCAACTACCTTGAAGTTGAGGGCTTGCGAGGATAGCAAGACAGAGACTCCGATCGTCGTATCGAGGGCTTACCCTGGTGTGGGTAAGACAGACTTGCTTGAAAGTATAAATCAAGGGACCTTTATCCAAGGTTGTTGGATACCCTTCTCTTTGGGTTAAAAGACTTATATCTTGTTACTAGTAGTTTTACTACTTGTTTTTATTCCGCTGCAATTTGTATCTTAAGGAAAGTATAACTTTCTTATACTTCCTTACTTACTCTAATTCATTTAGATTCTATACGCTTTAAGGTAGAATCTCATATTGTGACTTTTGTTAAGTTTCAAATTCCGGAACCATATTTCCGGAACCTACTTTTGGAATCTCTTTCCAAGTTTAGTTCGGTGTTAGAGGTATTGTGAATTTACTTAGTTTAACGTTGTTAAACTTAGCCCTTTACTTTTCTTAAGGAAACATTAGTTATCCATAACTGACTTTAAAGGTTCCAAAGGAATTTTTAAAGTATACAATTCACCCCCCTCTTGTATATTGAGCATCTCATATTATATTTCGATCCTACACATAATCTATGGAGTCTTGATAATATCTTCTCTTTATAGAAAATATTATTTGAAGGTAATTATATGTATTAATTGTGATATCTCATGTTTTCCTTATGGAATTATGAAATCTATATGTACGTATTTAGAATCTCCATTTCATTATTCATCCTAATTAAATGAAATATTACGAAACATTCACCTTCACATTCTAAATACATGATTAATTTTTCCTAAATATTTTCTGAATAATTTTATTCCAATGATTAAAAATGTAATTAATTCAAAAATTTAGAAAAAATAATTAATATTAAAAAATATTATCAATTATTCATTTAATTTAATATCATTTGAAAAAATGAATAATTAATAATGTTTAACGAATAAAATCAATTTAATGTTAAGAAAATACAACGAAAACATTTTTAATATTAATTCACATACGCTTATTCTTTAATACTATATGAAATTTAAACAAAAAAAACCAATCCCTAAAAAATCTGTTCATAAAAAAAATTTACTTCCATTTCAAAATTCAATTTCAAAAAATCTTTTCAATCCTATGAGATTTTAATTATACTATTTTCATTATGATTTATAAAATGCTATTTTCACTTCTTCCATCCTCTAATATTTCATTATATTTGCATCCTAAATTAATTTATCTTTATATGAATATTAATTTAGTTAAAATTGTTTATCATTCACAGCACATGTAGAGGTCAATATAGGCTTGTTGTGTTTGTGAATATGTACCCAATATTTTATATTATTGTGTTTATCATGAATTATTTCATGGGGTTTTCTATGGTTAAGGGTTTTATGGTGCTAATGTTAAAAATATTACAAATTAATTATGGAGGTGAATATTTTAATTAATAATCGATTGTTGACTTATAATTCATACTCAACAACTATATCCTCAATCACTTCCCTATTTAATGATTTTTCTTATAAATCCTTCAAATTCTCATTTAATGTCAATATATAAATTACATCAGTTTTAGTAAATACATTATATCTATTATTATTGAGGATGTTTTTTCCTTTATATAAATTCAAAATAGATTTTTCACATTCAAAATGATGATTAATATTGATACTAAAAAATTAGTCTAAAATCCCCTATTTAATTTTTAAGAGTATAATACATTCAAACATTCATAAACATGACATGTTTTACAAATTGTTTCACAAAATAACTTCTCCCTCATGCTAAATTTCATTTAATATCACACATTTATTTCTATAGAAATGTGTTTATGTATTTTAGGATTATAATTACGATGCATTAAATATTTTTCATGGACTCTGAAAGAATCCTATATTAATATTATGTGGTAGGATCTAAAGGACGTTCATTTTAAAAAGTGATTTCTAAAAGGTTGATTTATCAAATTATTTCAAAATATGTTCCTCAATTAGCTAGAGTTTTGAGTAGAATTCACATAAAATTATAGTTATTCCAGTTTATATTTCTTATCTAGAAATTAGTACATTATAAATATGAAATAAAATATTTATTTAGATAGATATTATGTTAGTAATTTTATATTGTGGATTGCATTTAGGGTCACCAGATTCAGAAAGTAGTGGTCTTTTCATGAATTTTTCAAACACATATTCCAAAACTACATTAATTTTTAAAAAAATTAAGTTAAAGTAGTTTTATTTAAATTAGTTATTTATAATTTGAATGGGTTTAAAAAAATTAATCAATTTTACCTCAATAGTTATTAAAAAACAATAAAAAGAAACAAAAAAATAAAAATGAAATATAATTCCCAAAACTACATGCCCTAAAACCTTTTAATAATTAATTTATATCTATTAATCATATTATGGGTGATATTATATATAATATTATATTTTAAGGAATCTCATCAAAAAATGTAAGGAAATTTTTATGTTAAGGATTTCATTGAAAAAAATGGTATAGTAGTTTGACATTCTCAAATAGTGTTTCTATAAGATGTCCTAAATATTTCTTTTATCCCTAATAATTGATTTTGAATGGTTTTCTCTCCATATTGAGAAATATTCATTGTTACAAAGTAAAAAAAATTAATAACAGAATGTGGGACTTCAATTCTAAAATTATATTTCCCTAGAATCAATCTTTTTTTTCATGTATATTTATTTTTTTTCTATTGTGTGAAAATTTATTTCTAGAATCAATATGTAATGATCCTGTATTGTTTATTAATTTTTAAATTTTTGAATTATGAAATTATTGTATCATAATTTCTTACTAATCATATAAGTATAATTTAATTTTAATATTTAATATTTCCTAAATCTATGTTCATATATATGACTTCCTAAATTTTTTTAGATCCACGAGAAAATAAGGATTTATCCATAGATCATTATATAAGGGATTATTCTAATCGCGATCTATTATGTCTATATATATGCATATAAGGTGGATTTTATCCTTCATCACTAATCCTACGTATTTTAATATGTATTTTTTTAAAATTGTAATTGAATTAACTATTGAATTCTTTGGCTTTCCCATTTGAATATGGAGGGTGTGAGCTTGAGGTTTTTTTGGTCTTGTAATGGCTCAGACCCTAATAGTCTAACCCTTTTCCAAATTCCAAATCCTAAGGGTGGAACTTCGGTGGTAGGATGATATTTCGGTGTGTGACCGACCGATGGGACATGATTGGTGTGACCGATCGGTGCAACCGATCCGTGGGCCACCGATCGGTGTGACCAAATGGTATGTCTTCGATCGGTGCGACTGATCAGTGTCACACACCCTTGTCGAGTTTTTCTTCTACATATTTTCCCATAATGCCACTTTTAATCCTTTTTAACCTTTTGGTAAGTGGTTCAAGGATGTTGTCAGCCCCATAATCAATATTTGAATTCCTAAGAGTTGGGCAACCCTCAGCGGACCCATATTTGTGTTTGCATAACGTTTCCCCTCTCTTTATATAAAATCCTTCAATGTCACAGCTGTTACCACCTTTTCGCAATGAGAGTTATTAAATAACACTTAATTCAGTTGTGTGTAACCACCCAACCGCGTGGTGAAACCCCAATCCGACTTTATAGACGTTCAAAATTCCATATACCTTGACGACCAGATCTCATCCTTATATCGCATGGAAATTTCTTCCTCTTCTTCCTCTTTTTCCTCTTGGCTGGTCTCATTTATTCCTGGTTCATTTGGAGTTCCCCTTCCCGAGGCAAGTGGTGTGCCTATGCCAGAGCCTTTTTGCTCACCCTTGGAGTCCCCGATGTTCCTCCCCTACAAGTCGCACATACTCGTTCTTGGCATGTGGAGAAGAAATTCGATCCTTGATCAACAAGGTAGGGTTATTTCTTCATCTCTCTTTCTGTGTATCATGTGGGTTGGGTATGCTATTGTTTCTTTGGGATGGATGACACTAAATGTTAACGAAGAAAACAAACAGACTTTTAAAGAATGAAGGTTGGGTTTGATTGATGTTCTGTTGGTTTTCCTTTACCATGATTACTTATGTTGTAAATTGTTATGTCTTATGCCCCTATTCCAACTAAAAAACATGGATGTTGGTGGTATTTATTTGTGCATTAATGAACCACCGTGTTCTGTGATGAATGAATGGCTCCGATATGGGAATTTTGTTAATTACGTAAACTCGTCCGATTAAATGAATGTCTAGTGAACAACAAACCAAGTGTGAGCACCCCGGTTAACTAAACAGAAAGAAGATAACTTAGTGAATGATGTTCTTGAACCAGAAGTTTCCCTACTGTGTTATGTTAGTAGGAGTGTCGTACTATTTGATGCTTATGGGGTGACGTTGGTGGGGATGGGATCTTCCGTTGTGGCACGGTTGTTGGTTGGGTATTTGAATCGGTGTTGGGATGTATCTTGAGGCTTGGTTTGGTTACACTAATTTGAGAGATCTCACTAATCCATTTTTTTTGTAACTTCACAACTGAACGGGGTGTGAATTCTTAAATTGTTGTTTGGTTGTTTCATTTTCTCTCACTTGTGGTTATGTCGGTTAGTTGCCCAATAGTGATTAATTCACCTAAAACAGATCAGTTGAACATGAAAACAAGAATGAATCAAATGGGGAATTGGTTTTGGGAATGAGTTGTGACTTGTCCGTGAGTGTTGTGACTTTCTTTTATGAATGAATAGTAACAGGGTGTTTGTTCTTAGGTTGGCTTCAGGAACCCTAGGGTGGGATGAGTGTTTTTAACCTATACATATATCTATAGTTTTTATGTTTTTTATTCGTTCCCCACCCATGTTGAGCACTTGGTAAAAAACACCTCCCTTTTATGGGGAAGGGTGTTTTTCTCAACGTTTCTATGAGTGGCTGGTTATTAGATCCATTTCTGCTCCCTTTCAGGAATAGCCCAAGACTTTTCGGGTAGGCTGTGATGCCATGAGGTCCATTATTTCCCAAGGTTATTCACGTAAGGAAGCTTTGGTAGTTGGCCCATGTGTGTGTGGACAAGTTGTTTCCCTAGAGTCTTCGGGATGAGGCCCATGTGTCTTCGGGCGTGGTAGTGGTTGTTCTCGCCCAGGTGTTTGCGGGCGTGGTTACGCATGGTGTTTGTGGCCCAGGTGTTTGCAGGGGGATGTATGGTAATGGCCGAGTTTTTGTGGGCGGGATGTGTGGTAGTGGCCCAGGTACGTGCGGGTGGGGTGTGGCAGTGGGACTATGATGAGAATGGAAGGATTGGTTCGATGTGTAGGATGTCTTCAATAACCAGTGGGAAATTGGTGCGGGGTACCAAAACATCGATGTTCTATTACTATACATTACTTTTCTTGTGATATTTGGGGAGTGTGTGTTGTTGAGTCTTGGGTGGATAGTTTTCATTTCTAAGTGCATTGGTTTTCTCTTTTCCCACAAGGAATTATAATGCCTCCCCACTTGTGCATGAGAGTCTTTGGTTTTTCCCTACTGAGTATACTTGTATGCTCACCCTATGTATATAAAACTGCTTTCAGGATTCCAGAAGGATTTCAGGGATCGTGCAGGGTCGTACTTGCTCGGACGGTGGGACATTTGTAGTTTTTCTTTTCTTTTATTTGGTACATTACATTTGTATTCTCCTTGTACTTGTGGTATTTACTTTTGTAACATGCATATGGTAATGGATTTCTGTGGCTTTACTTTTAACCCTAGTTTTGGTGTTGTTGGTATTTATTTTCTTATCACACGATCCTATTAAAGAAACAGGGTAATGCATTCCATCTTGGGTGTTATTCTATACCTTTGGTGCTAGTCTCCACTCGAGGACCTATTAAAGGCGGGTCTCAAGGGTCATTATCTCTCCTTCAACATAAATTAGGAAGGGTCTGGCAATCTGTTGTCTCTTCTCTCATCTTGGTGATGGCGGGTCGTGACAGAATGGTATCAGAGGCTAGGTTGATAGATAGAATGGAGTTTGGATTTAGGCACAATGAGGATTTCATGGGATTGTAGGAAACCAGAGATGGGTGATATTGGTGCGCGAAATAGGCCAGGGAAGATTGGTAAGGACATGGGATTTTGGGGCCCCCCGTGATCTGATGCAGGGACTCTAGACCTACCGAACGACCAAGTGAGGCTACACTGATTGAAGGGTAGAGACCCATGGAAGGTACATGCATCATGATGACAAGTTTTTTTATGTTTCATGGGTATTTTGGGGATTTAAAATGAATAAGAAATCTAAGAAAATGTAAGAACAATATTCTACAATACTCGAGCTTAGGCATTCCTTGTTTACCTTGAAGCTATGGAACATGGGAGATGACCAAGAGTAGTGCGGGCGATCGAGGCCCAGAAGGTTGACATGGTTGATCGATAGAGGGTTGACAGAGAGGAGGAGGATGATTAGTGGCAGAAGACACTTTGAGATTTTCAGCGGCAAACCCTTGGGAAGTACGAGGGCAGCATCTCAGACATGGAGACAAAGAGCTAGCTAGAGGAGTTGGTAATAGATTTCAGCTTGATCTGGGATCTGACAGAGTACTGGGTTCCTTTGGCTATAAGCCAGATGTGGGGAGCAGCACGTCAGTGGTGGACGCTTTATGTTGGGGAGAAGAGGGAGGCTGTGGTGATGTGGGTTGACATCAAGGGGGAGTTCCAGGTGGAATTCCTCTCCTCCACGATGAAGGTTGAGAAGAGGCAGGATCTACTCTCCCTCCAGCAGGGTATCATGTCAGCGAGAGAGTTGGGGATCAAGTTCAAGGATCTCCTTCACTTCGCTCCGGACCTCTTTTCATATGAGGAGTCTCAGGCGAGACAATTAGAGGAAGCACTTCGGCCATCTCTACAGTATGTTGTTACTCCCTTCACCCTACCGGCGTACTTGGAAGTCCAGAATAAGGCTGAAGTGGTGGAAAGGATGCACACGTTGGGAGTTGTATCGCGAGAGGTAATCTATTTGGGATCGTCAAAGGAGAAGGTCGTCAGCAGCAGGCCTCCAGCATTAGGGCCCTCTAGGTTTCGACCAGCAGGAAGCAGGCTTTAGCAGTTCCAGTTCCGATCTCCTGGCCCTTACCCTTTTTATTCAGGCCCAATGCTGAGATGATTCATCTTTGGAAGCCATGGGCACCTTCGGAATCAGTGTCCGGATAGAGTGTAGTATGAAGGTGGTGGGCAGGTTCAACACCCACCTCAGAAGCATCAGTTTCTAGCTAGACCCTTTCAGTAGCAGCAGTAGGGGCTGCGAGCTCCCGCTCCTCTGAGGGCATACATCACAGGAGGAGGCCAACCATAGGTCACTCCTCAGGGACCTCAACTAGGGCGCATCAGGGAGGCGGCAGATAGCAGTGGGGTAGGGGATCTGGGCATGGGTAGTTACATGCCACAGAGGCATGTTCTCTAGTAGGGCCGGATGTCGTTCGAGGTACGATCAGCTTGTTTAGTACTCTTTCCATGACTTTTTTGATACAGGAGCTTCAAACTCTATTTTTTCGCCCAATATGGCCCATGCTCTAGGTCTAGATGCAAATTGATGTCCTGTTCTCCTGCTGTTGAGTACATCAGTCAGAGGTTAGACTGACTTGTTTTATGTTTTCCGAGGGTGTAAACTGATGATAAAGCCGCAACAGTCTATCAGGGATCTTCTACTATTATAGATACAACCTTATGATGTCATCCATGGAGTTGATTGGTTATTATCTGTATGTGCCGTCATTGACTGCTTCCAAGTATGGGTCGTGTTTTCAGATTTGGGCGGCCGATGTGTAACTTTCATCGGCGAGCGGGGTTGCTAGAAAAGCAACACGCGAGAGGAGCCCCTCTTTTCTTTGTTAGCTAAGCTATCAGTGGAGTCAGTGGATGTGGAAATTGGGGATGTTCTATGGGTCTTCAGTGAGTTTATGGACGTATTCCCTTAATAGGTGATGACTCTACCCCCTAGACATGATGTTGATTTCGGGATAGACTTGCAACCTTACACCCGTCCGATTTGGATGGCTCCATACCGGATGACACCTTCCGAATTACGGGAGTTGCGGATTCAGATTGACGATATGATGAAGAAGGGCTTTGTTTGACCATGTGTGTCACCATGGGGTGCTCTAGTCTTATTCGCAAAGGAGGCAGATGGTGGTCTTAGGTTGTGCATAGACTACAGGAAACTGAATGAGGTGACGGTCAAGATTCGCTACCCTGTTCCGAGGAAAGACGATCTCTTTGACCAGTTGAGGGGAGCGTGTTGGTTCTCTAAGATCGACCTATGGTCGGGATATCCCCAGCTGAGGGTGAAGGAGGGTGATATCTCAAAGACTACCTTTGGATGTAGATATGAGCACTTTGAGTTTGTGGTCATGTTGTTCGTCATTACGAATGCTCCAGATGTGTTCATGGGGCTTATGAACTCCGTCTTCCCGGAATACCTGGATCAGTTTGTAGTCGTGTTTATTGACGACATCCTGATGTACTCAAGATCGGAGGAGGATCATGCTGAGCACCTGAGACCAGTTTTGACGGTCCTCCAACAGCACCAACTCTATGGGAAGTTGTCCAAATTCAAGTTCTAGACGCGAGAAGTTCACTTCCTTGGGCACGTGGTGTCTGATCCAGGAATATCGGTGGACCCATCGAAGGTCAAGGTGGTTATTTCTTAGGCAACACCCAAGAACGTCACATAGGTTCATAGTTTCCATGGACTCTCAGGTTAATACTGGAGGTTTGTACCCAACTTCTCCCGAGTTGCATCACCTTTGACAGCCTTGACGAAGAACGATCGATCATTCGTGAGGGATGAGCAGTGTGAGGCATCCTTCAGTTACCTAAAGAGAAAGATTGTTAGTTCCCCAGTGCTGAGATTACCAGAGGAGGGAGTAAAGTTTGAGGTATTATGTGATTCCTCAGGCCAAGGCTTGGGATGCGTGCTGATGAAAAAACATGGGGTGATCTCTAATGGGTCTAGGCAGTTACGTCGTCATGAACGTAACTATGCCACCCATGATCTAGAGATTTTGGTGGTTGTGTTTGCAATGAAGTTGTGGTGGAATTACCTTATCTGGGAGTGCATCATGGTTATCAAAAATCACAAGAGTTTGAAATATATCTTCTCCCAGCGGGACCTGAACTTACGGCGGTGAAGGTGGATGGAGTTCCTTTAGGACTACGAATTTTATATTTCCTACACCTCAGAAAAAGTGAATGTGGTAGCCGATTCCTTGAGCAGGAAGTCGCAGAAGGATGCGGTTCGAGAGTCGAAAGATTCTGGGAAGGAGATAAATGAGTTAGCTGCCCTACCCCTGGATGCGAGGATGGATGCTGGTAGAGGATGATTGTATCAGGTGACAGTACATTCTTCTCTACTATGACATATGGTGGAGTCTCAATGGAAAGACATAGAGAGTGAAGTGATGTGTGACCGGGTTAACCATGGTGATTCTCTAGAATGGTGGAAAGAGGATAGTCGGAATCAGATGATTTTCCAAGGAAAGTTGTTTGTTCCCGAGGCGATGTGCGAGAGGGTTCTTGGTGAGTTCTACAACTCACCCCTAGCAGTGCACCCGGGTGTTTCAAAAATGTACTTGGACTTGAGGGGTCAGTTCTAGTGGCCTGGGGTAAAGCGGGCGGTGGAAGAGTTCGTGGCTAGGTGCCTAGTGTGTCAGCAAGTGAAGGCTGAACACCGTGTTCCAGGTAGCTTGTTTCAGCCTTTAGACCTCCCCTAGTGGAAGTGGGATGATATCTCTATGGATTTCATCATAGGGCTACCCATGGTTCAAGGAGGATGAGATGATATCTGGGTAGTGGTGGATGGGTTGATGAAATCGACTCACATTATGGTGATCAAGGAGTCAGGTGTAGTGGATGACATAGCACGGAGATACGTGGATGAGTTGGTGCATTTTCATGGGGTTCCAATGTTGATAGTCTCAGATAGGGATGCACGGTATACCTCACGAGTCTTGAAAGGATTGTAGCATGATTTTGGAACCCATCTATGTCTTAACACTACTTTCCACCCCCAGCTAGATGGACAGATAGAGCGCCCCATCCATACAATGGAGGACATGCTACGGGCATGTATTCAAGATTTTGGGGGATTGTGGGTGCGACACTTGCCTCTGATATAATTTTCCTATAATAATAGCTACCACACTACCATTGGCATCGCTCCATTCAAAGCCTTGTATGGAAGGCCATGTCTCTCACCTGTGTGCTTGACTGAGGTTGGGGAAAAAGTGTTCTTGGCACTGAAGTGGTGTAGATCATGACAGAGAAGGTTCAGCATATATGGGAGAGGATGAAGGCGGCTCAAGACCGACAGAAGTCATATGCTGATAATAGGAGGAGACCCTTGGAGTTCGGGGTCTTGGACCATGTATTCTTTAAGGTCACCCCTCAGCGTGGGAAATAGAGGTTCGACAGAGGGAGTAAGCTCTCTCCGAGGTTCATCGGACCATTCGAAGTGCTGCGACGAGTGGGAGAAGTGGCTTATCAACTAGCTCTACCACCGCCGCTACTGAGAATACATGAATTCTTCCATGTGTCTCAACTCCAAAGGTATCTACACGAAGATTTACACATCCTCAAATAAGGAAATTTGGACGTCGAGTCCGATTTGAATTTTGTGGAAAGACTAGTAAGGATTGAGGATCGTGAGGAAAAGTTGATCCGTGAACGGACCATTACTTTTGTTCATGTGTTCTGGAGACATGGTGGGCTGGAAGAGAGTACCTGGGAATGGGAGGCATAGATTCATGCCCAATACCCACAGCTGTTTTGAGTTTTTTCTGTTATAATTGTTTCTTATAGAACACTTTACCTTGTTAAATATGGAATATATGGTTTTCCTTTTTCTCTAGATGCATGTGACAAGTCCTAACTGTGGGGAGGGGAGGACCCGATCCCTAATCAAGAAACATTACGGTGGATGCGATTAAACTCGTGCGGGCGAGTCAGTACCGCCCAAAGCGGATATTATCTTGACATGGAGGAAGAAACTCCTTAACCCATAGGATTGGACTGCTTGAACCCTTTAATGTTGCCTGGTTGCTTAAGGGGGAGGTTTTCCTATATATCGTAGAGGTTCACTCCTGGGAGGTATCTTTCGGGGTGGCGGTTCGGAACCCCTCTTTTCTTTGGATCTGGTTTTGATTCTCGAGGACAAGAATAGTTTGAGTGGTATCTGATGCAATGGTTCAGACCCTGAAGGTCCAACCCTTTGCAAATTCTATATTTTAAGGGTGGATCCTCGGTGGTAGGACGTTATTTTGGTGTGAGACCGACCGACGGGACACGATCGGTGCAACAGATCAATGTATCAACGATCAGTGTGAACAGACAGTATGTCCCCGATCGATGCGACTGATCGGTGTGCCACCGGTCAGAGGGACCGATCAGTGTCACACATCCTTGTCAAGTTTTTCTTCTATAGCTTTTCCCGTAACGCCACTTTTAAGACTTTAAAACCATTTGGGAAGTGGTTCAAGTCGATTTTATCTCCATAATCAATATTTAAATTCCTAAGAGTGGGGCGACCCTCAGCGGACCAAGCTGTGTGTTCGCGTAACTTTTCCCCTCTGTTTATATAAAATATTTAAAAGTCACAGTTGTTACCACATTTTCCCAACGAGAGTTATAAAATAAAAATTAATTCAGTCATGTTTAACCACCCAACCGCCTGGTGAAACCACGTTCTGACATTATATCCGTTCAAAATTCCATATCATGTGAGAACCAGATCTCATTCTTATATCGCATGGAAATTTCTTCTTCTTCTCCCTCTTTTTCCTCTTGGCTGGTCACCTTTCTTCCCGGTGTGTTTGGAGTTCTCCTTCCCGAGGAAAGGGGTGTGCCTGTGCCGGAGCCTTTCTGATCACCCATGGAGTCCCAGATGTTCCTCCCCTGCAATTCGCACATCCCCGTTCGTTGAGCGTGGAGAAAAACATTGATCCTTGATCAACCAGGTAGGGTTCTTCCTTTGTCTCTCTTACTGGGTATCATGTGGGGTGGGTATGCTATTGTTTCTGTGGGATGGATGACACCAAATGTTAAAGAAGATAACATACAGACTTTTAAAGAATTGAGGTGGGACGTGAGTGATGTTCTACTGCTTTTCCTTACCCTTGATTATTTGTGTTGTGAATTGTTTGGGCCTGTGCCCCTGTGCCCACTAAAAATCATGGATGTCGGTGGTCTTTCATTGTGCATTAATGAACCACCATCTTCTGTGATGATTGAATGGATCCAATATGGGAATTTGGTTAATTATGTAAACTCGTCCAATTAAATGAATGTCCAGTGAACAAAAAAACTTTTGTGATCACATCGGTTAACCACGTAGAATGAATGATACATAGTGAATGATGTGCTCGAACCGGTTGTTTCCTAACTGTGTTATAGTAGTAGGTGTGTTGTACTGCTTGATGCATATGGGTGGACATGGGTGATGATAGGATCCTCTTATGTGGAATAGTTGTTGGTTGTGGATTTGAAGAGGTGTGGGTTTGTATCTCAAGGCTTGGATTGGTTCCAGTACTTTGATGGATCTCACTTATCCCTTTGTTGTTGTGAATTCACAAGAGAACCGGGTGTGAATGCTTAAATTGATGTTTGGTTGTTTATTTTTCTCTAGCTTCTGGTTATGCCTGTTAGTTGCCTAGTAGTGCATAATTCACTTAAATGGGATCACTTGATCATGAAAACAAGAATGAATCAAATGGGGTATCGGTTTTTGGGAATGAGTTGTGACTTGGCCGTGAGTGCTATGCCTTTCCATTATGAATGAATAGTAACATGGTGTTTGTGCTTAGCTTGGATTCGGAATCGCTAGGGTGGGATGAGTGTTTGTTACCTATATATATATATCTGTAGTTTTTATGTTTCTTATTCACACGCCACCCATGATGAGAACTTGGTGCTGAACACCCCCATTTTATGGGGGAGGGTGTTTTTCTCAACACTCCTATGAGTGGCTGGTTATTAGCTCCTTTTTCGCTTCCTTTCTCAAATAGCCTAAGAAATTTCGGGTAGGCTGTGAGGGCATGAGGTCCATTATAGGCCATGATTCTTCGGGTAGGGTAGCTGTGGTAGTTGGCCCGGGTGTGTGTGGGAAGGTTGTTTCCCAAGAGTCTTCGGGATGAGGCACAGGTTCTTCGGGCATGGAAGAGGTTGTTCTAGCCCAGGTTTTTATGGGCGTTGTTATGCGTAGTAGATTTGGGCCAGGTGTTTAAGACCAGGATGTGTGGTAGGGGCCTAGGTGTTTTCGGGCGGGATGTGTTGTAGTGGCCCAGGTGTGTGCGGGCCGGGTGTGGCAGTGGGACTGCGATGAGAATGGCGGGATTGGATCGATGCGTATGATGATTTCAATAACCAGTGAGAAAGTGGCGTGGGGTACCCAATCATCAATTTTCTATTACTATACATTACTTGACATAGTTTATTTGGGGAGTGTTCCTTGGTGAGTCTTGGGTGGATGGTTTTCCTTGCTAGGTTCTTTGGTTGTCTCTTTTCTCAAAGGGCATCAGAATGCCTACCCACTTGTGCATGAGTGTCTTTGGTTTTTCCCTACTGAGCATATTTGTATTCTCATCATACGTATATAAAACTATTTTCAGGATTTCATGAGGACTGCAGGGATCGTGCAAGGCCCTACTAGCTCAGACGGTGGGATAGTTGCAGTTGATGTTTTTATTTTCATTGGTACTTTACCTTTGTAGTCTCCTTGTACTTATGGTATTTAATTTTCTAACATGTGTATGGGAATGGTTATCTTTCGCTTTATTTTACACCCAGTTTTGGTGTTGTTGGGATTTAATATCTTATCTCTCGATTCTATTAAAGAAAAAGGGAAATTCCTTCCATCTTTTGTGTGATTATATACCCTTGGTGTTAGTCGCCACTCCAGGACCTATTGAAGGTGGGTCTCGGCGGTCATTATCTATCATTCAACATGAAGAAGGAAGGGTCTGGAAATCTGATGTCTCTTCTCTCATATTGGTGATGGCGGGTCGTGAAAGGTCTTTCTATAATTCCTCATCAAATCATCCATGATTCTCTTGAAAAATGTCATTTCATTTATCACAAGTTATAACTCTTGTGTTTTTAAATATTTAAAATATATTATTCCCAAAAAATACATAGATAATATATGAGTTACTGATTTTATGGTCATTGTTTTATAAACTTTTTGAAATATAATCAAAAAATAAAAATATATAATAATATTCAAAATAATTGGGAATTAGTTTTATACAATACAATCTATAATTTTCAATGATATCATAAAAATTGTTGGTCTACATGTAATTTATTCTCCTATTGATAGGTTTCAATTAAATTTTCATTATATAAAAGTTTTATAAAATTCATGGGAATACATAAACAATATTGACCAATATATACCACACACCATGACATTTCATATAATTATTTGAGTTCCAAATTTTTCCCCACATCCAATGGTGTAACAATATTAAATTATAGACTGTGACTCAATTTTACACATACATATTCAATTTATATTATCACTATATATTTATCAAATATACATAGACAATCTCAAAGATAAAACACTGATTCATTGGTTATGGTTTTTGGTAACAAAAAAGGGAATCATGAAGTTATATCATATTTGTTAACCATAATATCTCCCCATTCTATAAATAGAGTTATTCACCCAGAATAAAGATATTAAGTAGATTTTTATTTTTTATTTCACCGTTAGTTGAATGAGAAATATTTCTCATGTGATCTACTCTTTGATTTTGTTTTTCTTTTCTATCCCTTATGTTAAAATAAAACTTCTATAGTAGTTTCATCACAATACGAGTACATTATTCTTCCTTATTAATTAGGTACATATTTAATTAATTATTAGAAAATAAATTTTCTTTATTTCCATATAGAAAAGATATAAAAAAATTAAATTATAATCCACTTTAATTAACTCCTTCTTCATGGTGGTGTAGTGGTTCTAACCTATATTCATTTTATAATGCACAAAATGTAACACCACATCATCCTTAAATTCTATATGATAAAACTACTACAGTGGCATGATTTGAAGAAAAAATAATAATTTTTTTTTGAAATTTGTTGTTTTATTAAAACTGTTGTACCAAGTCTATGCTTCATTCTCATAAAATGGTTTCAAAAAATTATTTTAAAAATAAATTTATATTCTCGTACAAATAACATAGAATATTGTAATGTCATATTAATAGTCCATAATGAATCTTATATAGAATGATTCATGTTTTAAAATGGATTTAATATGTTTCATTGAATTTGGGAAAGGCAATGTACTGATGATTTCATTTTTTTTCTTTATTAAAGTCAATCTCATTTTATTAAATCACTTTCCCAATAATAATTTAGTTTTAAACCATAAAAAGATGAATTTTAATATTTAACATAACATTATTTTCAAAGATAATTTCCAATAAATTATCCTTATATTCAACTAAAATATCATATGAATTTCCAAAAATATTAAAATAATCATGAAAAACATAGGTAAATTCTTCAATAAATATAGATAAAAATAATACCACACATCATTGGAATATACCAAGGGCATTGAAAATTTTAAATACGATACTATTTTATGAAATGGTTATATATGTTTTGGAGAATGTTGTTATTTCATTATCCTCAGTTTCTATGTGAACTTGGATATATATTTGTAATCCATCTAAAATTGATTAAAGGTTTTTCCTAACAATCAAAAATGTATATGGTCAGTAAATGGTTTGTGAATAGTAATATCTTCTACTGACCTCATTTCATTTCTAATGTTAAATAAAAACACTCCAACTGTTATTTCTTATATGGATTACTTATGTTAGTTTTTTAATGGATAGTACAGATTTTTAGGGTACAACTTTATTTAGACTAAGCCACTGAGAATAAAAAATAGGGTATGTTATGTATACTACTAAAAAATTTCCACATATATTTAAACTATATCCATAACTGTTGTTTTGGTATCCTCTAAGTCGTTAAAATTGTATTTTCTTCATTTTATTTTATAATATTATACATAAAAGTTCATAATTTAGTCTATGAATTTATTTAATAATATAACCTGTATCGTTGAAATATTATATCAATAGGTTGATTCGTTTTTCATATTAATGTAAATTTTAATAGAAAAAATTCCAACCATCATTTCCTAAAATGTTATATAAATCATATTTAAATTTTCATAGAAGTGTATTAAATTATATATTTTGGGGATAAATCAATTATTATATTAGATTTTATTAACTTATTATCACATCCAATAATTTTTATAGAAAACATAAAATAACAAATCTAAAATTGTTTAATAAATGGTGGAATTAATTAAGGAAATATGAAATTACCTTAAGCCTTATTTTTTTCAAAACACACTTATTTTGATGGAGATTGTTTCCAATATATTTTATAAATATATTTTTATACCAATATTAAAAATTTATTATAATACAATTATTTATCCACATGTACCAATATCATCATAGTGTGAAAATTTAAAAATAAGTTTTTCTTCTTGGGGGTATTTCATATAATTTGAGATATAAATTTCAATTGTGTTTTTCACAAATTCCCTTATTAATCTACCATTGTAAACCAATATGATTGTATTTTTAATTTTTTAAGAATGTCACCTCTGGTAATGGTGATATGTTTATTATATAGAATAAAAAATCATGTAACACCCTGTTGTTTTTTAAATTATAGTTTTAAAATAAATTTTATCCTACTGATATTTTCAAATTCACACAACCCTTAGTTTAGCTTTCACTACACACAACATTGAGTTTTAAAGAAATGAGACTTACTATTAAGAAATTATCATTTTATATGGTGGTTATAACCTATTACATTCTAATTCCAAGTATAAATATGATTAAATATATTATGAATCTTTACTTTTCTTTTACATTTACATATATCAAATTTTTTTGACCAATTAATTAAAAATGAAAATAAATTTCATTAAAAAATAAATGAATTTTTTTTCAATCAAACAATATTTATATGACAAAATTCATATTAGATCAATAAAGTAAAAAATCACATTGGTTGACTGATTTTAATTAAATTTATATGTAATATGTTTAATCAAATATGTGTTTTTTACATAAGATATATGAGTAAATACTGTTTTACGCTTGAAACTATATTTTTCTAAAAAACAGTTTTTCATTATTTTGTGCAATTATTTTAAAACAAATATTTGAAAATGTTATAAAATTTATTTGAAAAACTAATTTTCATTTTGGATATCATAATTTAATAATTTTTTTTGGGTTAATTCTCAATAATATTCTTTAAATATTAATTTGTTTTATGAATGTTTAAAAATAAAAAATTTTAGTTGAAAACATCATATGTATAAATTTTTTTATATAGTTAAATTGAATTTTCATTATTTTTTAATGTATATTTATTTCTAATATATATATTTATTCAATTTAGGTTATTTTAATTATTAATAAATTTATTTTTATATAAAAACCCTATAAACGTTTAAACATTTTCTTTTTAAAAACATGCTTTCTCGTCCTATATGAAAGATTAATTTTAATTTTAATTTTTCTTAATCATGATTGTTATTTTTAAAAATGGATTGAATATTTATAATAAGAAAATTTCTAATGTATAGAAATTTCAATTGAATTTTTTATAATAATTAATAGTAAAAATAGTGATAATTATTTACAGGGGTCATTATAAAAATGAGATTACCAATGGTTTATTCTACAATGATAAGGGTTTAAATTACCAAAAAAACATAGTATAAAATATATATTACGGCTATAGTTAGACAAAATAATATTTATTTCTTGATAATAATAAATTTTTGAACCTTTTAAAATGTTAAAATTCTAGGTACACTATTTTTCATTTTTAAAATATACATGTGTTTCACCCACATCACTTATAAAAGGCTACCCAATCACCTCTCCTCTTCACACCATAAATCCATATTTATTTTTTTAATACATACCAAACTAACTTCCAAAATTCCTCCCACTCATCATAGACAATTATATTTTTATAAATGTAACCTATGAATGTTTTTTGCGCAACCCTAAGGAGGATAACCGAATAAGATGTAACATTCACAAATGGTTGTTTTTATTCTATTTCACCCTCCATATATTTAAATTATAATTAACCAATTATGTTATATTAAAATAAATATATTAAATATTAAAATATTTTTTATGTTAATTTAATGAACTAAATCCATCTATACTTTCATCAAACAGTTTAGAAAATAACAATTCGTGTGTATAATGTACTACTTTCTTAAGGAACGATTTCATTTGTTTTTCCATTAACACCTCTCACGGTAGGGTACAATGACTTATATAATTTATATATGTGATATATACTAAAATAATATACTTATTTATTAATTATTTCTTATATAGTTTTTTTCTTTCCATTTTTAGAGGATACAATTATAGAGCTACTGTGTATGGGGGACAACCACTTTCACAAAATGATGTGACTCTCTTTTCCTAAAACTACCATAATAATAACATGTATAAGTATGTTTTAAAATATTATATACTATTTATGATATTTTTATAATTAAATAATTATAAAATATTACTTACCTCCCTTCTATAATGTTCATGTCGAAATGGAAACATTACCCATACTTATGTATGACTTACCGTATCCATTATCAGAACATATTTCATTTCAAAACAATATTCCATGATTTTTCATTAAATAATAATTCTTTTATAAATATTTTATTTTTTATGGCTATTATTCAATATATTATTTAACCATGATCAATTTAAGAGGAATGAAAATAAAAAATCAAAACTTTTTTAAAAATTAAGGCAATTATTAACCGAAAATTGATTTTAACAGGGAATTGTTTTTAAATAGGTAATATATGGTTATAAGTAAATAATATTTTTTATGATATATATATAGGTATAATTCTATAATAAATGTATAATATTGTTTTATAATGGATTCTATAACATGTGTGAAGTAAATTAATACTAAAGGTAATGAATTTCAAGTCTCTCGTATATTTCAGGGAGTCATATGTGAATTCACAACTTGTTTCTTCTCATGGTGTATATAATACCTTTTTTACACATTATATCATAAATATAGTTATTATAATTAAATGTTATTTTTTTTTGTATTATTTATTGGGGATAAGGATCCAATATATTACTAAACCGGTAAGGTAATTCCATCTCACTTTTTACTTCTGTGAGACACATCCCATATTCACAACCTATTCCATCTATGATGTTAATATAACACCAATTAATATATTTTATGATTTTTATCATGAAAATAATTGGTATTTTCATATCTATTTTATGATATCTCTTTCATGGGGTTTACAGTTAAAAGTCACCAAAGTGGTAAAGGATTTTTGTCTCAAATTTCCTTTTTGGAGACCTATTTTATGTTTTGTAACTTTTTTTCCATTATGTGTATATACAAGAAAATTTAAAAAAAAGATCATGAAGATAATTATTTTAATTCTTATATATGTTTTAGTTAATGTTATTATTTCATGAGTATTTGGATTAAATGAATCTAAAGTGTAGGAGTTTTAATTTACTATCACACCATTCATTAAGATTATTTATGATAATGATTACAATTATAATATATTATGAACCATGCATATTGAAACTAATTAATTTTATTATTCTTTAGTTATGTCATTAAAATAAATATTTTACCTCCACATTCCTTTATCTATTTAACAAACATTTCAAAATATTTTTTAGGAAAAACTGATCTTATTTATCTCCTCAGTCAAAAACCATTTTTCTAAATAAATAATGTTTCATAATTTTTTTAAAAAAATGTTTTTAACATTATTAAAATTATTAATAACTAAATTTTTTACCATGTTTGTATTTTTATCTATTTTATAAAGCAATATTCATTTTTTTCAACAAAATGACCATTTGGATTTTACTAAAAATTTTAATATTTATTTTGTTATTGTGTTAGAAATAAATGTAAATTCCAACCATTATGAATATTATTTACTATTAATCATCATTTATAATATTATATATTGGTTTCAAATATAAGGATTTTCTAAATAATTTTAAAAAATAAAATCAAAAACGATATTTTACTCAAGAAATGTTTTATATGATTTTTAATTCATGCTTTATAAGTTAAAATGGTTAATCCAAAATAAAATAATTTCCATGTTTTTTTAAGAGTTCATTTTTTAAAATTTATTTTCAAATGAAAGTTATTTTCAATATAAATGATCCATATGATTTATCTTTAAAATAATTTTTAATCTATGATGAAATCCTTTATTGTAACTTTTCATTTTTTTGTGATATGATATAAGAATACCATTTTAACCCTTTATCTGAATGGTTTGTCTTTATAATGGAAATATATTTTCGAAACCCATTCCTCTTCCAATAATTATACCATGATAAAATTATTATGAAATAATCTTTATTTTCCATGGGATACAATATGATTAAATGATGAAATGATTATGAAATGTATCAGTTTTTAACTTTTTATAATATGTTTAATTATTTTAAAAAATACAACTTCATTTATTTGGTTATTATAAAATGTGTGTTTTACTATTTTGTGACATGCCTATGATTAATTTTCATTATGTGATTTTGGTTACATTATAACCATAGATAGTGGTAAATTTATAAAAAAATATAGGGTGATGGGGCTATATCTCCCTCAAATTCATCGGGTAATGATTTATATATTATGATATAGGTAAGACTGGAATGATGAGTGAACACAATTTAGTATGGGAATTTTTCCTCTATTATGATATTTTTATTAAACTTTGATTACTATTATTGATAAGGGAGTAAACCCATTCTACTATGATATATTTGGAATTGATTCTTGATTATTATAAAAATTATTTTTTATAGTTATGTGTATGAAAAAAATTTATGTCGTATGCCAATATTATTCTCTCATAGAAAATGTGTTTTGATTCATTTATGTATTATTACTTATAAACTACATTAATTTTTAATGACTCCAGATCATGATAATTGATTTGTAGGGAATGATTTTTAAATGTTAGGATCATGTTATCATATGATTATGTTCATGTTGTGCTTATGTATCACTTTTTTCCACCCTTATAGAGCACGTGATCTTACCCTTTATTATGTTTCCTTTACCCATGTTATGAAGAAATGTTTTAAGTACAGTATTATTGTGAACACTACTAAAAGGGAATATATATGGGATATTTTCATGATCTTTCAAAAAATTAAGAAGATTGTGTACCTAGACATCTATGAAAAAAACTATTTTTATCCTCAAGAATATGTTTGTGTAATTTATTGAATATTAATATAATAAATATGTAATATATGTGTATGGAAATATTAGTTCTCTATAGTTGGTATTAGAAGAATGGTTTAGTTATCATTTGGAAACATGGATGAGAAAACATTAGTGATATCCATATATATGTTTCTAAGGATATATCTTGGTATGTATCTATGAATAAGTCTAATGATGACTCAATGTATATGAAAATGTCCTAGAATTTTGGTAAATTATAGTGTGAGTGGATTCTATGTAATTTAATCATTATATAGATATTATAAGAGGATGTGGATCTATCGTAGTGGTATCTATAGTTATTACCTCCAAAATAGAACATTGAACTGTACAATATCATCACCTAGCATAATGAAACATGACTTTTTATACACCTAGTTGGAAACAATCAAAGGATACAGTATAGGAATTCAAAAAGTCTTTATGAACTTTCTTAATGGAGGAAAAAATATAATTAATATAAATGAATGAGGATAAAAATATGGGTTCATAGATTGAAAATAAGGGTTCATTAATTATACATAATATATGTGATGATCATGACTATTTGGTTTCCAATTATGTATAGTATTTATCAAAATATTCTTTTTGGTTCTAGTCAATAGTGGTAAACTGAAGGAACTGTGTTAACATTGAATATGAAAAACAGTTTTTTTATGAGAATTAAAATATAATGATGGCAGATGTTAATAATATTCTTTCCACACGCATATTCTTCATTAAAGATAATTTTATTTATTATATTTTTATCTTAACATCCCCCTAATTCCCCCATAATCCCCCACAAATTTTTGTGGCATTTGAAAATGTTTTGAGGGGATAAAGGAGGGTGCATGGATTAGGTGCACGATTTTACCAACCGTGCACAAAAACCATGCACCTATGTACAGGTCATTAAAAAAGAGAAAAACGACTTCTTTTCCCACTTAAGATTTATTATAACTCACCCCTTTCTCCCACCATTCGACCCCTTCAACCATTGTAGCCTCCCAAGAACCTCAAACCCTCAATGGAACTTCATTTTTAAGGTGTATTTGGTGGAGGAACTTCACATAATCTCAAGTAAGTGTTTCTACCTCTTAGTTATATACCTTTTCATGAAGTTTCTTCCAATTTACTAGAGGTCCCAAATGACCAGAGGGTATGTTTTCGAACCTAGGGTCTATCTTTGGGTTTTCTTGGTCCAATTATTTTTTTCAGGCTCGATCTACCTTCCTTGATGTGCGGCGGTGGTTCGATTGAATTTTTGCATAAAGGATTCAATGTTTTAACAATTTTGGTAGTTGATTCCATGTGTATGAAATCCTTGAGATTTATCTTGATGGGTTTAGAATATTTTTAGGTATATTTCATTTTATTATTGGTGAAAAAATTGGTTTTTGTGGTATTTGTAATTAAAATAAAGTCTAAGTTCATTTATATGTAAAATTAGGGGTTTTTATAGAAATATTTTTTGGATTCCCAATAATCAGATAGTTGATTTTATTAAAATGTATTAGATATTAAAATAATATTTTTGATGTGTATATGCTTTGGGTTTAATTGTAAAAATTTGTTTTAAGGGTGTTTGTGAAGAATATGAACTTTAAGTGCTATGTGTGTGTGAAAATGGAGGTTTTAAAAAGATACAACTTCATTGATCATATGGGGATGACCAATAATTGGTATTTTGTTTTTATTTAAAGGTATTGGACGAACATTTTTTGTGATTTATAAATGTGTGCATGGTGTGAAAAGTGGGGATTTCAAGATATTTTGGGGGCAAAACAAACCAAGATTTGAGACATTGTCTTATTGAAAATCAAAATGTTTTGTTTTGTGTTTTAAGTCGTATAAATTGTGTATAGAAACTATATTTTTTGTATGTTACCATTAGTGGTGTTTTTTTATGAAAATATATGTATGTATCATGATTAAATTGTTTGATCAAGGGGGACTCTTGAGCACCTAGGTGGGTGGATATGTACTAGCACGCAAGTGATCCGGATGGGTTTTATCCCTGTTTCACATAGCATTATGGATAATGAAAACTCTAACTAAACTATATGGATGATGTTTGTGGACTAATAGGTTATGGGTATGTTCTCTTACTAGTGTCTCGTGCATGGGAATGGATTGTGACATGGATATTTTACATTGTGGTATGAAGTACATATGACCTGATACTATCTAGTGCCTAGGGGTGTTCCTAGTTTTGATTCTCAATAGATGTGTGGAATATACCCTTGTCTTAGGGTGTGTTTTTCTTTAAATTACAGTATCAAATATGTCTTATTCAAAAAAAGTAACATTCTGAATTTTTTATTTTGAAAACGGTTTACTATTGAAAGTTGCATTTTGTGGAATTTATTGCCATTTTTCCTTAAATATTAAAACATCATGATTTTCACCTTGTATTGCATACTCATTGGAATATTTTGGGTGGTATACTTTTGGTCTTAGCATCACACCCTACTTACACCCCTTGGGTGTCAGCATACTTTGTTATTTTTGACCCAGGTATAGGCAAAGCCTCGAAGGAAGGCAGTTTGTGTTGTTAGTCCCCTCTTATCGGGTAGTGTTGTAGAGACCTCTTGAGGGTGATGAACCCTTGTCATGTGGAGTATTTTTGGCTGATTTTATGATAGTTTTATTTATTTTTGGACTTCTTTTATTTATTTAAAACCACGTATTCAGATCCATTTCCTATAAAGGCTTGTTTGGCATGAAAATTTCAGGTTATTATTATTGATTGTTTTTAATGTTTTATGCTTTAATACATGGGTAAATAATTCAAAAACAACATTCATTAATACTTCGGAACTTCTTCCAGCCAGTGGGGATAGGTAATTCCCTTTAGGTCATGAAATGGACTAGATTCGGTGCTTGTATTAGTGGAGACTGGATTCAGTTTGTGAGAAAATGGTATCAGAGCATGACAATTTTTTTTGGTTGTATTATTATTTTGGGATGATTCAGGATAGACCTGAGCTATGAAATTCAGGGATTGTGGTTTTGGTCATGATTAGGTTGCCTAGCCTGCACCTCTCAGGGCAGAACATGAGTCACCAGGGGATGTTGGAATTGTCTGATTGAATTTACTTCTAGGTGATACGTGTGGGCTACAGACCACATGTGGATATCAAGCTAAGGTACAATAGTTGTTTCTTTTAATACTCTAAGGTGTTTAAATTATTTATATTTGATGTATTTGATTAAAATTTTTATAATTGTGGTATTGACTATTGTTTTTGTGATTGTTTCATTTTCTAGCAACATGCCTTTCCAGAAATCTCTCATGCGCCCATTAGAGGATGCTTGAAAGAGTTCTCCAACACTGATTGATCAGAGGCAAGTCGATGCTATGGTTTGATATGGCTAGGCTCTGGGAAATGTACTGGATATTGTTCCCATTACCATTAGGGTAAATTATATGGGTAATAGGAATGATAAAGCATAACAATTTTTGAAAAGCAATCCTCTTAATTTTTGAGGCAGCATAGAAACCCAAGAAACATAGGAATGGATCGTGAAGATTGAGCACATGTTTGAGTTCCCAGTCACACCTAAGGATCTTAGGGTGAAGTGTTCCTCCTTTTATTGGAGGTTCCAACCACAAGTGTTGGGAGTCACTACTTCAGACTGGAAGGAATGAGAAGATGTGGTGGAGAGATATCAAGGCTATCTTCAATGAACTGTACTTCCCTGAAGTGTTGCCTTATGCCAGGTCATGAGAGATCATGGTCCTTGTTCAGGGGAACCTTTCTATGATGTATTATTCCAACTGTTTCATTGATCTGGTTCAGTATGCCCCAAAAATCGTCTTGAATGAACAAGCGAAGTCCCATAGGCTTGAGAAAGGCTTGTGATAGAGATAGACTCCCAGGTTTTCTTTTTCAAGTTAAGGAAATATATAAAAGTTGTTGATCAGGAATGTAAGGTGGAGATTTACCGTAATGGCGAGGATTGTTTATCTAGGTCAGTATCAGTAGTGGGTAGTGGGAGCTCTTCATAGAACAAAATGAATTGGGAGGAACATGAGAATAAGAGATGTGGTAGTTTAGGCCACTTTTCCAGGATTTTTTATATGTGTCTTCTGATGAAAGATCAATCATGTGCCTCTACTGTGGGAGGTCGGGGAACATCTGACCATCATTCCAACTTCTCCTGAAGCCCTATGACCAATGTGGAGGTCTGGGTCACTTGCAGTGCTTTTTCTGGGTAGAACGCCCACTTCAGATTGGGGCAAGGATAGTGGCTTCAAGAGGAGTGAAAGAATAGTCAGATATGTCAAGGATGGGGGGATTTCTATTCGGTGGACAAGGTGGTAGGGAGGGGTCATCTTCTATGAAAATATGGTTTAGGTTGCAACAATAGACTGGTGGTCATCCTCATGCAGAGACCAGACATCTCCATGTGGAGGATTAAGCACCAGAAGGATCCGAGGCAGGACAATCAACAACTCAAGGTACCATTTTGATCACATATTTTATAGATACGGCTCTTTTTTATACATGTCCCTCGGTTTCATTCATTTAATCCCATTTTGTGGACATTCTGATTTTTTCAACTTAGTTTTTGTCTTTTGTGATGGAGTTAGTGACACTGCTGGGAATGAAGAAGGAGCAGTTTCTCAAGTTACTGCAGTGTGTGATCTCTATGTCAGAAATTGAGATGGAGTGGGGCCTCTTAGACTTAGACATGGATATTTTTGACGTGATAATTTCCATGGATTGTCCAGTACACTTCGAGTCACACATCTATTGTTATAGGCGAAAATTCAGTTTTGTAACGCCTCATGAGAGTCGTCAGGTTTTTCGTGGGGAATGATATCCCTGATCAGGTCGTGCAGGGCCTCCACTCCTAGAGCCGTGAAGTTTTATAATCTAGTTATCACCACTCTCAATAGAGGACGATTGTATTTCCCTTGAAGGTTCACTACCTCATTTATTGTATGTGTTTACGGAGGTATTCCCGGATTATTTTTTAGGCTTTCACCCAAAGTAGGATGTGGAGTTATTGATTGATCTCGCACCAGAAACACAGCCGATATATCTTCCCTCATATCATATAGTCCCCACCAAGCTGGGGGAATTAAATATTTAGATGGTTGACTTAGAATTCAAAGGATACATTCGTTCGAGCGTTTCACCTTGGGCTGCTCCTATGTTGCTCCCAGAAAGAGCTGACGGATCCCTCCGGTTGTGCATTGACTACGAGAAGCTGAATAAGGTAAAAATTAAGAAAAAATAACCATTGACCTGAATATATGATTTTTTCGATCAGTTTAAAGTGGAATCTTTTTTCTTAAAAATATATTTTCTTCTGGGATACCATCAACACAAAGTGAATGAGGCTGATATCTCAAGGACATCCTTCCGAAGTAGGTACAACCACCTTGAGTATTTGTTCATGACCTTCAAATTGACCAAATCTCTAGTGGTCTTTATATTACCCATGAACATAGTGTTCCAACGTTATGTTGATTACATCATTTTGGTATTCATGGATGACATTCTAGTATACTTTGGCTCTGAGGAGGAACACAAACATCACATAAGGATTGTTTTGGCCACTTTGGGGGATCACCAACACAATGCAATGTTTTCAATGTACAGTTGTTGGATCAGGGAAGTAAAATTTATGGGGCATGTGATCTCAGGGAAGAGGATCTAAGTTGACCCCAAGAAGATCAGTCCTGTCATATCATCGGAGAAACAAAAGGTTTTGTTTGAGACTAGGAGTATCTTTGGCCTTGTTGGATATTACATGCAATACGTTCAGGATTTATCTTGCCTTGCTTCACCTATGACCACACTCACCCAAAAATGGGTTAAGTTTTTATGAGGCCCAAAATGCCAGGTATCCTTCGTGGAGATGAAGAGGTGGTTGACTAATTCCCTCGTTCTGATTTTTCCGGAGGTCGAGAAGCGGTATGTGGTCTATTGAGACACATTCGGTATGGGTCTTGGGTGTGTGCTTATGAAGAATGACCATGTGGTGGTGTATGTCTCTCGCCATCTTCGACGACATGAAAATAATTACCCGACCCACACTTTGGAGTTGGTAGCAGTGATGCATGGTTTGCAGACTTTACGTCACTACCTCTTTGGGGTGAAGTTTGTAGTCTACTATGATCACAAAATATTGTCCTATATCTTCTCGCATAAGGATCTCAATCTGAGGAAATGTCATTTGATAGAGTAATTGTAGTGTTTTGACTTCAAAATTTTTTATATCTAAGGAAAGGGAAATGTAGTGGGTGATGCCTTGACCAGAATAGTTCTAGTACATTATTTGAGGAAGTCCAGTGATGAGTGGACTTTGATGGGGATATTTGCTCAGATGCAAGTGGAGAACATTGGAAAAAATGGGAATGCATTCTTATCAAGTGTTCAGTTGAATCCTTCTCTCTTATAGTTGAATCAGTGAGAACAGCTTACTGATGAGCATTGTCAGTGGTCGAGGCAATTTGGTCATTGTGGGGAGACATCCTCTGATTGGTCAGCATCTCTCGATGGAATCTTATGCTTCAAGGTCCATTCAGTAGTTTCGTTATCTCTATAGAAGGTGGTGATGGAGGGTAGATAATAGTCTTAGTTGGATATCCATCCAGGTTCCACCAATACATATTAGGATTTATGTCAGCTACTATGGTGGCCTTGTATGAGATGAGACATCAAATAATTCATGTTGAGATGCTACACATGCCAGAAGGTGAAACGAGAGAATCAAAATACCTATGATTTGCTCCAACCATTACCCATTCCTACCTGGAAGTGTGATGAGGTTTCCAAGGACATCATTTTTGTCTTACCTCGACACCTCAGGGTATGAATTCCATTTTGGTGGTGATCGACCATCTAATAAGATCTTGCCACTTCACCCCAATCCTAGATACAACTAAAGTGGATTCATTGGGCCAATTGTATCTTCAATAGGTGGTAAGACTCTAGGGTGTTCTATAAGTGGTTGTCGTAGATACAGACCCTATTTCACTTCTTGATTTTGGGAAGGCCTACATAAGTCCTTCGGGTCTTAGATTAAGATGAGAATGGCATACCATCTTCAAATAGATGGTCAGACAGAGCGGGGGAATCAGATTTTGGAGTTAAATCTTCGGGCATATGTTTTGGACATTGCTGGTTCATGGGATAGCCATTTGGGGTAGGTTGAATTTTCCAATAATAATAGTTACACATCCTCTATTTAAATGAACCCTTTTAGTGTGATCCATGGTCAGCCATGTCGCCCACCCTATGTTGGGTTGAGGTATGTGAGACTTGACTATTGGGGCCCAGCAATGTGCCTAGGACTTCCAAGAAGGTAAAATTGATAAAGTAGTGATTTTTAACATCATAGAGTCTTCATAAATCTTATTCTGACCAAATCCTTCAAGACCAATAGTTTTCTGTGGGTGATAGGGTATTCTTGATTGTGGACCTCATCTGGGCCATCGTATATTGGGGAAGCAAGGGAAGTTGTTGCCATGATATGTCTGCCCTTCTGAGATCACCGAGCATATTGGAAAGGTGGATTATAGTTTGGACGTAACATCTTAGTTCACATCCATACATGATGTCTACCATTCCTTCTAGTTGAATTAATACAACATGGATCTATTCCATGTGCTGAATTGGGAAGAACTTCATATAGAGCCTGACTTGTCAGTTTTTGAGCAGCTAGTGAAAATAGTGGACTCCCAAGAGAAGGTTCTTCGAGGGAAGTATATTTCACTAGGATGGGTTCGTTGGCAGCATGGTAGTGATAGACATGAGGCATTGTAGTGTATGTCATGTGTTGAGGACAAACATTCTTTCTTGTTATTTGATCAAGCCTCTTGTTGGCTTTCCATGATGGGAAGTTTTTGTGGTGAGGATCACACCCAAGTTATTCATTTTAGGTACTAATAATTCTTATATTTTTATCCTAACATCCCCACTACGTCCCCCCAAATCAACCACAATTTTTTTTTGATTTTGTAGATGTCTTGAGCGGAGAAATACTGGTGAAGAGTTTAGGTGCTTGGTTTTCCAAACTATGCACAGAAAACATATTCCCAATGTCCATATCATTATAAATGAGTAAAATGAATACTTTTTCCCTCTTGGGATTTATCCTAAAACGCCCCTTTCATTCCCCACTCTACGCTTTCATCCATTTCATCCCCCAAGCACCTCAAAACATACTTAGAACTTTATTTTAAAGGGGGATTTGGTTGAGGAACTTCACATAGTCTCTGGTAAGTGTTTCCCACGCTTAGTTCTTACCCTTTTCATGAAGTTTCATCCAATTTCCTAGAGGTCACAAATTAAAAAATGGTTGGGTTTCAAACCTAGGGTTTAACTTGGGGTTTTCTTGGTCCAATATTTTATTTTTTAGGATTGATCTACCTTCCTTAAGGTGTGGCAGTGTTGCAATTGATTTTTCACACAAAGGATTCAATGTTTTAACTATTTTGGAAGGTTATTAAATGTTCATGCAATACTTTTGACTTATATTACCCTTTTCATGATATATTAATGTTTATATAAATTGATTATTTGTGAGAAAATTGGTTTTAGTTGTACTTGTAAAGAAAATGATGTTTAAGTGACATTTTTATGTGAAATTGTGGGATTTTCATAGAAATGTTTTATTGGATCATTTGGGAATTCCAAATAATTTCATAGTTGATTTTATTCAAATGTATTATGGATTAATGTCATGTTTATTATGTTTATCTCGATTTTTTTTGGTGAAAAAATTTGTTTTCATGGAGTTTGAGAAACATATGAACATTAACTTCCAGGATTGTATGAAAATGGAGGTTTTATAAAGAAATAAATTATTGGTTCATATGGGGCTTCCATTTAATTGATTTTATAGTTTAATTTAATGGTATTATACTTCCATTTTATTTTGGCGACTTATAAATGTTCACATTGTGTGCAAAATGGGGATATCAAGGTGTTTTGTGTGGAAAACAATGCGATATTTAAGATATTGTTATATTGAAAATCAAAATGTTTTGTTGTGTGTTTTAAGAGGTATAATGTGTGTATATCTATTTTATTGTTTTTATGTGACCAATAGTGGTATTTTAATTTGAAAAGGGATTTATATTGAATGCTAAAGTTGTTTGAGCACAAATGGGGAAGCCTGGGTTCCTAATCTGGGTAATTATATGGGTTTTATACCTATTTCCCTTAGCATTTCTGGATAACAAAAACTCTATATAATCTATATGGATGATGTTTTGGTACCACTAGATTATGGGTATGTTCCCTACTAGTGGGTCATGCACGATAATGGATTGTGACATGGATATTTTACACTGAGGTATGTGGTACATATGCCCCGATACTATCTATTACATAGGGGGTTCCCAGTTTTGATGCTCAATGGATTTGTTGAATTTACCTCTGTATTATGGTGTATTTTTCTATACATTACATTAGATAACATATCTTATTAAAATTTGTTATCATTATATGATTTTTATTTTGAAAACCTTTTACAATTGAAAGATTCATTTCATAGAATTTATCACCATTTTTTCCTTAAATATTAACACTGCATTATTTCCACCTTGTATTGTATAATCATTGGACTCTTTGGGTGGTATCATATTTGGATTAGTCTCCCAAACTACATACACCCTTTTTGTGTAAGTATATTTAGTTATGTTTGGCACAGGTAATGGAGAATTCTTGGGTGCAGGCGGTTCGGGTTGTTAGTCCCCTCCTATGGTGAAGTGTTGTGGAGACAACTTAGGGGTGATGACCCGTTGTTGTGTGGAGTCCTTGTGGCTGATTTGATGTTGTTTTTATTTATGTTTGGTCCTATTGTAATTTATTTAAAATCATTAATTCATATATGGTATTTTTATGTCTGTTTGGCATGAAAATTTCATTTTCATTTTATTGATTGTTTTTAATGTATTATGCTTTCATACTTGAGTAAATCATTCCCAAACAAAATTCATTGATACCCGAGAAAATGGGCCAGCCTATGGGAATATGGAACACACTTTGGTTCATTTCATGGTCTATATTTTTTGTCATTATTAGAGGTGACCAGATTTAGTTCATGACAATTCTGATTATTCAGAATATGTTATCACAAAACATGATTAATAACATACAACTTAACCAACTCTTTCAATCACCAAATAATTCAAGGATAGATTTCACAAAGAGTTCAGGAAGTGGAGTCTATGGAGGAATGATACTTCAGTATTCAATATTCTGATTATTTGAAAATAAGAACTCAATGGAATTTTATTTAGGGATACGAATAATTTTTTCGGTGTAGAAAAGGATGACATAATGTTTGTAGCTATTTAGGAAAAATTAAAAGGTTAGATAACACCCTGTATGATAATATCGGTCTCTATATGGTGTCATCCATTGTGGAATGTTTCAAAATGAATGAGGTATTGAAATAATGAAAATGAATCAGTTAAGGGGACAGATCATGATGATAATCAACAAGATAGTATGAGTAATGATTATATTATTGATCAAGAAGGGACAAAAAAATTGAAAGGAAATAAGTGTTAAGTAATTAGATGATTAATCCACTTTAAGGGTTTAATATAGAAGTGGGATGATAAAAGATATTATTTATTAGAATTCATGAATTATTTTATGTTAATCATGACGTATATGAGGATTATTCAAAATATGTTTTTCACTAAAGATATGAAAGAATATGTTGAATACTAATAATTAATTAAAAATTAGATTTAAGGGAAAAGTTTTAATTTGTGTAAAACGCATTATTAAGGTGATATAACCCTTAATATACAGCTAAGGATGATAAAACGGTGTTTAGTTTGGACAATGAGTTAATTGATATAGATAAACTAAATTGGATAGTATTGAGGACCTCAAAACAGATAAAATATTTTTTGAAAAAGTTTTTTCTATTATCTTAGTTGGGTTCACAAAATTATTGGATCTGATTGATATATCTAATAACATATGGTTTTATTCAATGAATAATGAATCATGGATGATTTCATTTATGTTTTATGGGAATTCAGGTTATTAACATGTTTCAAGAGAATATGTGATGATTGTATTGACATGTTTGGTATATGAATATCAAGAGCTACATTATGATACATAGGGGACTCATGATATGTTTATTTTTTGAAATTTAGAGGCTTTATGTATAATTTTTTAATTTTGGAAGGGTCATAAGGTTAATTATTCAAGGAATGGTTTTATTTGAGCTTTGGATGAGGTTTTAGAGTTTAATGTATTACATACCGATATGCTGATTTATCAACATTCTAAAATGTGTTTTAAAATTTTTCTTGGAGAGATATAGAATTTTTTTATTATTACTATTTTATATATTTTATTTAGTTATTCATACTTTAAAAAATTACAAATTATAGATTAATGTATGATGTGGAAATTGATCAAGTAATAACCAAA
The DNA here is from genome assembly GCA_963277665.1 of Viscum album. Lineage (NCBI taxonomy): Eukaryota > Viridiplantae > Streptophyta > Magnoliopsida > Santalales > Viscaceae > Viscum > Viscum album. The sequence continues at coordinate 910,222,576 of OY728164.1, read as the reverse complement.
GGATGAAAGTGTTCCTATGAAATTAAAAGATATTAAGTAATAATATTATAATATCTTAACTATCTAGAATGAAAATTAATTACATAACCTTAATAAAATTATCAAAAATGAAATATTTTCTATTTATTATCAATTTTTATTATTTCAATGACCTTTGCATGTCTCAATTGTTTATGTATTTTTTGACGCTAACTTTCTCATAACCATGAACTCTATCATTATCATTTAGTATATGGTTGATCGTTTTCTATCATATTTCCATTTTGTAACATCCAACTAATTTTATCCTATTTTGATATAAAATATGTGTTATTATAGATTTCAGTCACATATCCATTTCTCTATTTCAAGACCTTTTTTGTCAACGATTTTTATATTGTCAATTATTGTGAATGTATTTTCAAATAATTATGATTTGATGACCAAGTCAATTTTAGAGGGGTAAATTAATTTTAAATGGTCTAGAATTTGACACCCTATAATTTTATGATATATATTTTTGAAATAAATTTGATACTTTTGATATTTCTGATTACATTTTACCTTGAGTTTAACTTGTGTTACATGAGTCATTGAGTTTAAAGGAATCATGACTTAATATTAAAAAATTATTATTTTATAATATATATGTGTTCGATTATATTGGAGTGAAGGGTTTGAATAGGATTTAAAAAAATGATAAAATCTGGTTCCTAAATTTAAATATAATTAATTCATTTTGACCAATTAATTATAAAATAAAATAAAAACTATTTTATATTAATGAAAATATTTTTGGAAAAAATATTTTAATGAGAATAAATGTATTCTAAATAAACAAATTAAAAATTGAAATTTGGTTGAATTATTATAATTAAATTTACGTTAAATATATTCAACAAAATATTATTTTTTATAAAATTGATAAGAATAAATCATATTTTTCATTTAAAAAAAATATTTTTATAAAAACAATTCACTTATTTTTGCAGTTAAATAAAAAATTATTTTTTAAATATATAAAAATGAATCTTAAATAATGAATTTAATTATTAAGATAAAAAATTTCAATATTTTTTAGGGTAATTTTTTTGATAATTTTATGAATGGAAAAATGTTTTGATGAATAGTAAAAAATAATTATTTTTAATTTTAAACCACAGTTTCATTTATGTTATTTATATATTTAATTTATTTTTATTTTTATATAAGATTAGTTTAATCATATATGTATATATATTAATTCAATTTAGTTTATTAGAATAATTTTCATACTGAATATCAATATAAAAAACATAAATATGTTGGATCTTTTTCAATTGAAAAACCATTTTTTCACCATGTTTGTAAGATTGATTTTAAATTAAATTTTCCATAATATATGAATGTGATTTTGAGAAATATATTCATATGTAGATGATAAATATTTTATATTATATAATAAGTTCAATATAAATTTTTAACATAATAAATAATAAAAATAGAAAAAATTATTTAATGTAGTTGAGGTGAAAATTGGTTTACCGGGGATAAACAATATAAAAAATGTTAAAATGACATATAACACGTATAAAATATAGGTTATAGACCTATTTATACAATATTATATCCATGTCTCATGAATTATCCATCTTAGAGCTTTTTTACATGTGAAAAACATGGGTACACCCTTTTCTTTTTGAGAAAATAAAAATGTGCAACTCACCTAACATATAAAAGGCCACCCCTCTCTACTCCTATTCAAAATATAAAACCAATTTATGTTTCCAATTATGAACCAAATTAATTCCAAAATTCAATGCTCAAATTCTATAATCCTTTTTTGGGGTATAAATCCAACCCATGATGTATTTTTGTGCAAACCTAAGGAGGATACCCAGAGAAGTAGTAATTTTATTCAATTAGAATACATTATTTTATTTATTACTCCACATACTTCAATTAATATTAATCCATGATGATATAAAAACCTAATAATATTAAATATAGTGATATTTGTTTATGTTAATTAAAATAACTACCGCATTATCCATATTCAGTGAATGGTTTTTAAAATCATAATCCATGTGTATAGAGGACTACCACCCCATGAACTGATGTCGTTTGTTCTTCTATTACAAACTCTCACAATTGGGTCTAATGGTAGAAATAAATTATATATAAATAATATATAACATAATTACACCTATAGTTTAATTATATCATATATAACCTTTTGATTTTCATTTTTAGGAGATATGATATCATCAATCGTTTCTTCAGAGAACAACCACCTCATAAAGAGATGTGATTCATTTTTCAATAATGCTTTACATGGAAGATAATAAGGATAAATTTACATAATATATGTGATAAAAATTATATATTTATTATATTCATGATATGAATGAAATATTTATCATTCTAAAAATATAACATATCCTTCTCATTCTTAAATTTTCAAGAACTAAAATATGATACAATTATTTGTGTACATGTGAACTACCACCTTCACGTATAGTCGTGAAACTCTTTTCATCTCCAAACCAATGTTATTAATTTTATAAATATATTTTATGAAATAATATCTAATTTTTGATACTATAATAATTTATAATAATATAATATTACTTACCTTATTTTATAATGATCATTAAAAAATGGAATCATTACTCATGTGTTCATACGACCTACCATCTCCATGATCATAATGTATTTAATTTCTAAAAATCATATTTCATTATTTAGATATAAAATTATAAATGATTTATAAATATGATAATTGTTTCATGATTATTATTAGATATTAGATGCAACCATTTTCATATTAAGATTTAGAAAATAAAAAACTATAATATATCAGACAAACATAGTTGTTATTACACAAAACATGGTTCAAACAAGGAATTATTGATAAAATATTAAAAAATGATAATAATTAAATCATATAAAGTATGATATAAAAATATATATGATTTTATAATATATGTATAAAAAACTACTTGTTTTATATAGGAGGTTCAAACGTGTATGAAAGAAGTCTTGACATAAGGTAAGGGATTTCTAGCTTATCCATCACTAGAGAGAGACATAAGAAAATGCAAAAAAATTATTATTTTATTTTGTTTATATGATTACAATTTGAAATTATTGATTATAAATCTCATTCTATTCAATAAATTTAATATTTCCCTTGATTTTATATTATTTATGTGTTTAGCAATCAAAATATCACTGAAACGACAAGGGATTTCCATCTCATTTTTTAAATTCTATGAGAAACATTTCATATTCACCACATATTTAATTAATATGGTCTATTTACTTCTAATGAATTTATTTTTTTATGCTGAAAATTATTGGTATTTATATATCCAATTATGTATATCTCTTTCAGGGGGATTACGGTTCAAAATATACTAATAAGGTAAGTAATTTTTTTGCATCAAATTTCCTTCTTGGAGACCTATGTTATGTAATGCACCTATCTTCTTCGATGATTTGTGTATACTACCCTTTGATAGGTCATATGATGAATATCCATCATTTTATGATATTCCATGTTTCATTTATGGTTATTTTTTAGGTGGATTATGATTCAAAGTTATCAAACTAAAAATATATTTATATTATAATCTTATCATTTATTGGTATTTGTTATGATTATGATTATAATGAAAAAATTGTGTAATCCATATCCCATGAAACTCGATAATTTTATTATCCTTCGATTATTTCTTGATAATACATGTTTTTTGTTATTTTGTCTATCTTTATGTACCCATGAGTATAAATTAATGTTTTTACTAAAATCAATCATTATTTATATCATTTATTCAAAACCCATTTTTATCAATACCACATTATCCTACATGAAAATGTATAAGAACTCACGGTTTGACACAAAAACATGTGCACGATACTCCTTCATTCGTTTATATAAGACAACGAAATGTAGCACTATCACATCGCACATGAATATCACACAATCCTTTACTGAATAAAATGATGGTTTCTTCAAATAACACAATACTAAATAATACTTATTTTATGAGAAAATAACAAAATATACAAGGCCACTCAGTCTTATTCATGTATATTTTCAAATGGTTGTAGTGTATAAACGATATATGAGATGTCACTATTTTCTTCTTTTCACACAACAAATCCTTAATGAATATCTCTCTTCATGTATTTTTGGTCAGGCTTAAATGATAATGGTTATCTTTTCATAAATAAGATTCACATGATTGAATCATATGAGTTGTTACCTTCTTATATTAAATTCATAAGTTCCTAGTTCACATAATCCAGACACTTTATGGGTGTCTTAAATCATTCTCATAACATAGTGTAAATGTATCACATACTCTTGTAAATTAAAAATATTTTGAACCAAGAACTACTCGAGGACATGGAGTCCTCTCATTTTAAAATACACATCTCCTCCAAGGATATTTATCTCTCTCAAAAAAAATTCTCAAATATTCAATAAACATGAAATAAAAATGAGATTAGTCTTTGGTATTTATAGAAAATCCCACAAACATAATGATTTTGAATATCATGGACTTCCATATATTTCATCAGATCTTGTTCTCAATATCACAATTTATTCTTCACAATAAATCACATTAAAAATAAAACTTAGAGTTTTTCAATTCTATTTTACTTCGATTTGATATTCATTTAATCATATATACAATGTTTCATGTTATATTGATTAAATAAGAATCCTCAGAATGAGATAATAGTACTTGAATGAACCTGCTAGATCGTCATGACATTTCTTCATGAAGAAAATCTAATTCATGGATTCGCTCATGTTTAAAATGGAAGAAGAAGATGTTGTTGGTCGATTACACATATCGTATCCTTCATATATGATAGTCTTCAGTATATGAATATATTGAATAGTTTATGAATAGTATTTCACTAAATGGATCCCTAATCAGTTTTAAACACAGTTTCACACTTCCATTATAATACAAGGTGTGATGCCGATATCTCAAAATCAAATAACCTTTTTCACAACCACATTTTTAGTACTCCACCATCGTTCTTCCCCACATGGTGGCTACGATTCCACACTTTCACCTTTATATTGGTGTGATGTGTATTTCCTTTACCATTATAGACTATCCAGTTATACCAGGTTTTACCCTAGTTCCCACCTATGATGTGGTTCAACTATAATTCAAGGATTCTAGTTGTTAGACCATATTTTTTATAAAGACAGTAAGAACCCGTATATTTTTGAACTGCAGTTTTGAGCATAAATTTGAATGTTTGTTGCTGGATGCTCATAAGGGGTAAAATGGTAATTTTCCCTTACCAAATGACCTCAGATAATTTTTATGACTGCTCCGTTGGTCACGGAATAGGGTGTTTACCCTAGGACAAGAGTTTGGTGGAAATATGAGCTGTTCAAATTTAGGCAGAATATTTAATATTTAATATTATTAAATTAAATATTATTTTATTCACGCAAGTAAGTTTATTGATAACTTTTAAACTAAGCATCTGATTGAGATTACATTTGCACCGTCGAGTCCGTAAGGTGGAGTTTATCCTAGAGAAGGCATAAAATCATGTTAAGTACTAGGCCCGGCCCAAGCCCCTTTTTCTTCCTTTTCTTTTCTTCTTTTATTTTCATTTCTCTCTCTTCCTCCCTTCTCCTTCTTGCGCATGCACCATGTTTGGATTCTCCTTGGTCATGTCCCATGGGAGAATTGGGAGATTGAGGAAACAGGATTGAATGAAGGTGAGAGAGGTACTGATTCGACGCTATCAACGCGCTGATTCCACGAAGGGCAACCAGGAGCCGTGAAATCAACCGATGCTTCAATGGTTTCCACCCAAAGGTAGGGCCGTTTAAATTTTTTCCATAGATCCCCTTTAAACAAGATGTTTTATGTTTTTAAAGCCTTATTTTTCTTGCTTGTATGCCCATGAGGCTCGATCTGTTGTTTAGGGGGCGAAAACAGGCGTTTCTGGTGTTTTTAGGGATTTCCCATCAGAAAACCCAGTATACATGGCATGTGTTCCAGGGGAACACGCCGTGTGTTCTTCCTGTTTAGGGAAGATGATGTTTTCTTAAGTACACACCGTGTACTTTGAGTACACGCCATGTAGTGGGTGGTCGTGTGGCTGGACTTGTGGAATAGAACAAAGTTTTAGTGGGTTTTTTGAAGTACACGTCGTGTACAGTAAAGTACAGGCTATGTAGTGGTACATGGGCATGTTTTCAGGTGAAAATGGACACGGTGTAACTTTTTGTGAATAGTACACTCCGTGTACAGTAATGTACATGCCGTTTAATTTTACACAGGCCGGCCCTATGTGCTCTAGCCATGTACTCTGGCCATGTACTACTCTAGCTTAGTAATTTTGGGATATCTTGGGATCTGGAAGTTAGAATTGGGCGTGGGAGGAGTCTATTTTGAGCATTTTTCTGCATAGATCAAAATGGTTGACTCCATTAGACATTTATATGTCATCTAATTTGGGTTTTAGTGGTTTAATCTAAATTGAGGGGATTCTTCCTCCTTTAATCGAGCCCAGTCGTCGCCTGAGGGTGAGACTTGGCGTGGTTGTTAGGTTGGGTGTTCAGACCAACTCAGTCGAGACCTTTAATATGAGATAATCTATGAGCTATCTCTCATAACCTTTTATTTAGAGGAATTTTCCCTAGTGAGACGTGCCCTTCTGGACTAAGAGTCCGTGATACCGGATGCTTCTAAGGGTCCCTGGAGGGATGCCTTGCTTGTGTGCTGAACTCGGGAGTCCTTGTAGGAACTCTATCATCTTTTCTTTGAGAGGACCCCTGTTATGGGTTGCCTCTTTTTTTCTTCATTAGAGGATCTTATGTAGGACTCTTCTTTGATAAGGAACCCGTGTAGGATTCTTTCCCTCCAGTTATCAGGAGGATCCTCAGTAAGATGACTCCTTGGTGTTTGACTTGTGGGACACGGAAGGTGCCCATTGTTTGAAGGACCTGAGTTTTTACGTCAGGTTGGGGTAGAGAAGGTGTTTTTGTATCTTCTAGAATCCATGCCAAACTATTAATCATGTGGGGTTATGTTTTTAGTGTTTGGTTGGTCGTTTGGACACCCTCACTTGTTTGCTTATATCTGACTTGGGTTGTTGATGCTGTAGTTATTACCAGAGGTGCTTCCTGGTTTGTGGCTATTGATCCTTACACGAGGCGTATTCTTATTTGTTGGGATACCTACTTTTCCTTGTGTTCCTGAGTAGTATGTGGCTTGGTGTTTATATTCCAATTGTTGTGCGTTTTATGCGTTTTTGAGCTACGAACCAATATTTGGGGTGTCGTGTGGCTGAGGTCGTGGATATTTTAAATACCTAGAATTGAATAGGTAATTAATTGTGATAATAAAATGTTTTTTGGGATTGCTACTTGGATCCAGGACCATCCCGAGGGGTGCATTACACTATTTATCCATTTGGCCATGATACCTGAGGGGATGCCATGTTTAATTGTGCATTAATTTTTCCTAGAGAGTAATTTTATGTGAATTTCATGTTTATATGTTGGCCATGGCCCAGTTACTTGTGCCTGAGGGTGGTGTTTTACTATATCCTGAGGGATTGACTTCTGTTATGCCTGAGTGCGGGATTCTGTTATGCCTGAGGGCGAGATTATGTTATGCCTGAGGGCGAGATTCTGTTTATCCAGAGGGAGTGGTTTTGTAATGCGTGAGGGTGAGATTCTGTTTAGCCTGAGGGCGTGGTTTTGTTTAGCCTGAGGGTAACGTTCTGTTTGGCCATAAGGCGTGGTTTTGTTTAGCCTGAGGGCATGGTTCTGTTTGGCCTAAGGTCTTGGTTCTTGTTGACTTTTACAGAGATATATTTCATATGTATGCCAAAGAAGGTACATGTCGATGGGATTACAGAACCAGAGATCGACTAAATGATACACGACTTGAGTGGAATGACGTCCAACTAAAATCCCTTGGACATGATGTTCCAGAGATCGGGCTTATGGTCCCATGGATCGACTGCTGATGTTGTTTCTTGTTATTTGAATCACTTAATCATGAATATTCATATTTACGTATATCTGTATAGGTATGAGACTATACATGTGTACATATATAGATATGGACATCCATGGTGGTACATTCCCTGTTGATAGGGATTAAATACCCTGAGTTCTAATGTGGTTGCAAGTTGGGTTTACTTCCTTTTGTTGGGTTCCAGCTAGGCTGAGTACGTTGTAGTTGCATACACTTTTAGCATCACAGTTATAGGTTGTTGTTGGGGTGCTCTACTGAGATTGTTTCTAACCCCTGCACGTACAACACTATGTATGTGTAGACCTTATTTCTGCTTTTCAGGCTGAGCACGAGTTGCGTGGTGGATAGGGTTAAGGCCCAATGTTTCATGATCGAGCGGAGCTGCTCGAGTGGTACTACTGATCGGGCTGCTGCAGTTCGACAGTGTCTAGAGATCGGGTACGTGGTTTGGATCAGAGTTAGTAACAGAGCCCTATACTTTAAATTTCAATTTATTTTGTACTTGTATCTATATGGTCGGCCCTGTGGGTGACCAGTGTTGTATTTGATTTAATAGTTGTTCGGGATTTTACAGCATTTTACTATTACAACTTGTTCTATTTCTGTTGTTTCCTACTTCCACACTCTGCTTACTTTCCACTATGTATGATACTTAGGTATTTCCACTGTTTTCTTACTCTGGTATGAGGTCATAGTCTCCCCACTATCACACCCTAGGCCCTCGCTTCTAGTCGACAGCCTCTGGCATACGGGGAGGTGTGCTTGAGGCCATATGGTGAACTGGCTCGGAGCACTGGTTTAGTAGCTTCTGGTTCGGGATGTTTCAAAGTGGTATCAGAGGAGTTTTCTTTCCTGGTCTTTACTATTTGGGATATGGTAGATAGGAGTATTTGGAATGTGTCAGAACCTGTGATGGATATCAGGCTGGTGCGTCGAGAACACATGTTCCTATAAGAAGTCCTGGTTGCCATGGATTGGGATTACTGTTCTGATTTTGCGATGTTATAGTTGTATATGATTTTCGCCTTGAGCGACGCACATGTTGTCTGGTGTTTTTATTTACTATGGATATCTGGATCTTGGCCATTGGTAAGATGTCAGTGTGGGATTTTGACTCTTGGCCAACAAAGGCAAGAGGTGTCTCTTGCATCATACTAGGCACGTAGGATTCACAACATATTGGCCTTCTAGTGTGTGTTTTTACTGACGACTGAGACCTTTGGGTCTTCTTTCACATACTTTTTACACTACTGGCAGGTTGTGTGGATCTATGTTGAGGTGTTTTTGTTGAGGCTGATGACTTAGTCCTCATGCACTAGTGGTGTAGTGACCTCGTTGGTCTATGTGGCACGTGATTCCTTTCTGTTTAACCCCTATAGGGTGTTTTTTCTCAGGTCTGTGGCTATCTAGTAGGATTGTTGAGAACGATGTCGATAGATACCATGGCTTTTCTTGTGAACTGGACCTACTTGGGGTATTCCCGTATACGGATATCCGATGAGTGTCTGTTTAGTTTCTATTTTTCTTGGGTTTTGAACTCTACGGAGTAGTTCCTTCGGAGGATTCTCGGAGAGGATCAGGGCCCATGTTAGTTGTGTTTTGGTTTTTACATTTTTGTTGTTGTGATCTTTACCGTCTTTTAAGAGGTTTTGGATCTTTTGGGATAGGTGGTTAGACCTTGTGACCCAGTTGTGAGGCTTTTTCAGTAGGGCTAGGTGGAAGACCTAGGGACCCTTGGTTTTGACTCAAACCATTGTAGGTCGATGTCTATTTTGTTTGTGGGAAACCTGTTTGAGGTTGGTTGACCCATGCTTGAATCCTGGTCAGGTCATGGCAGGATGCTAGCGTAGATCGAAGGGAGCTGGACACACCTTTAGTGAAATCATAGTGTACTCTTATTAGAGATGATCATGTGATATCTTTATTCATCTTGAGTATGCTTAGAGAGCATCGACCTTCATCGAGCTCCTTTTCTTTCTTAAGGTCAACCCTGTTGAGGATGAAACCTGTTTTTTTATGCTCTCGCAGTGGTGTAAGGAATTCCACATGGTGGGGAGTGCACCATTGGCCCTTTGAGGGTGGTAAACCTTGTTCTGGTTAAACTTCAGTGTTTTACAGGATCTTTTGAGCTCAGGGTTTTCTTTTAAGATGACGATAAGGGTATTCCTATGGTGGGGATTACCAGATTGGTCGTAGTTGAATGTATTCTATGTAGAAGTGATGGTTAACGCTATAAGGATGGTCATTGGACAATATAGATTGCTTGTTTGTGCAGATGATCTAGTTATGAGTATGGTCACTGGTTCTTTCACTGGGTTTCTCAGGGACGAGAAGGTTTATAGTGGGGAGTTTGTAAGAACCCGTGTTTTTTCGGACTACAGTTCTGAGCAGTAATTTATATTTTTGTTGTTGGATGCTCATGAGGGGTAAAATGGACATTTTCCCTTACCATATGACCACAGATAATTTTTCAGACCACTCCGTTGGTCCTAGAATAGGCTGTTTACCCTAGCAAATGAGTTTGGAGGAAATCTGAGTTGTTCGAATTTTGGCAGAATATTTAATATTTAATATTATTATATTAAATATTATTTTATTCACACAATTTCTTTTAGTGATAACATTTAAACGGAGCTTGTTATTGAGATTTCTTTTGTGTTGTTGAGTCCGGAAGGGCGAGTTTAGCCTAGAGAAGGCATAAACTTGTGTCGGGCGCTGGGGCCGGTACGAGCCCCTTTTTTTCTTTTTTTTTTCTTTTATTTTATTTTCTCTCTCTTCCACCCTTCTCCTTCTTGTTTACACACCATGTGTGGATTCTACTTGGCTGTGTCCCATGGGTTAATTGGTAGAACGAGGAAACAGGAGGGAAGGAAGGTGAGAGGGGTATCGATTCGAAGCTCTCGACGTGCTGATTCCGTGAAGGGAAACCAGGAGCTGTGAAATCAACCGATGCTTCGGTGGTTTCCGGCCGAAGGTAGGTCCGTTTACGTTTTTTCCATATATACCCATTCAACAAGTTGTTTTAAGTTTTTATAGCCTTATATTTCTTTCTTGTATTCACATGGGGCTCGATCTGTTGTTTCGGGCGCGGAAACAGGTGTTTCGGGTGTTTCTAGGGATTTCCCGTCGGAAAACCCAGTATGCAATGCGTGTGTTCCAGGGGAACACTCCATGTGTTCTTCCTGTTCGGGGAAGATGATGTTTTCTTAAGTATATTCTGTGTAATTTGATGACACACCGTGTAGTGGGTGGCTGTGTGGCTGGCCGTGTGGAATAGAACACGATTTTTGTGGTTTTTTTGAAGTACACACCGTGTACAACAAAGTGCACACCATGTAGTGGTACATGGGCATGTGTTTGGGTGAAAACGGGAATGGTGTAAAATTTTGTGAATAGTACACGCTATGTACATTAATGTACACTACGTGTACTATTACACAGGCATGCCCTATGTGCTCTGGCCATGTACTCTGGCCATGTACAGCTCCATCTTAGTAATTTTGGGATATCTTTGTATCTGGAAGTCCGGAATGGGCATGTGAGTAGTCGATTCTGAGAGTTTTTCCACTTAGATCGCATTGGGGGTCTCCATTTTACATTAAGAGGTCATATAAATCTGGTTTATGGGAATTTATCTAAATAGAGGGGATTCTTCCTCCTTTTATCGAGCCTAATCATCGCCTGAGGGTGAGACATGGAGAGGTTGTTAGGTTGGGTGTTCGGACCAACTTAGTTGAGACCTTTAATATGAGATGAGCTGTGAAAAATCCCCCATTACCTTTTCTTTAGAGGATGTTTTCCTTTTGAGATGCACCCTTCTAGACTAAGAGGCCGTGAGACCGGATGCTTCTAAGGGTCCCCTGAGGGATGCCTTGCATGTGTGCTGAACTCGGGAGTCCTTTTAGGATCTCTATCATGTTTTCTTTGAGAGTGCCCATATTATGGGTTGCCTCTTTTGATCTTAATTTTAGGATCTTATGTAGGACTCCTCTTTGAAAAGGATCCCATGTAGGATTCCTTCTCTCTAGTTATCTGGAGGATCCTGAGTAGGATGACTCCTTATTATTTGACTTGTGGGACCCGGCAGGTGCCTGTTTTTTGACCGACCTGAGTTTTTACATTGGGTTGGGGTAGAGAAGATCATCGGTTGTCATCTAGAAACCGTGCCAAGCTAGTAATCCCATGGGGTTATGTTTTTAGTGTTGGGTTGGGAGTTTGGCCACCGTTACTTGTTTGTTTTTATCTGAGTTGGTTTGTTGATGATGTAGTTGTTACCAGAGGTGCTTCTTGGTTGGTGGATGTTGAGCCTGATGCGAGGCATCTTCTTATTTTTTTGGGATACCTACTTTTCCTTATGTTCCTACATAGTAGGTGGCTTGGTGATTATTTTCCTACTGTTGTGAGTTTTGTGCATTTTTTATCTACGAACCCATATTTCGGGTGTTGTGTGGCTGAGGCCGTGGATATTTCACATATCTAGAATTGAATTGGTAATTAATTGTGATAATAAAATGCTATTTGGGATCGCTGTTTGGATCCAGGACCATCACAAGGGGTGCGTTCCTCTGTTTAGTCGTTTGGCCAGGATACCTGAGGGTATGCCATGTTTAATTATGCATTACTTTTTTCCTTGAAAGGAATTGTATGTAAATTGAATGTTTATATGTTGGTAATGGCCCTGTTACTTGTGCCTGAGGGCGGTGTTTTAATAATAACTGAGGGCTTGACTTCTGTTATGCCTAAGGGTGGGATTCTGTTATGCCTGATGGAGAGATTCTGTTATGGCTGAGGGAGAGATTCTATTTATCTTGAGGGTGTGGTTTTGTTATGCCTGAGGGCGAGATTCTATTTAGGCTGAGGGCGTGGTTTTGTTTATCCCGAGGGAAAGGTTTATTTTGGCTTGAGGGTGTGGTTTTTTTAGCCTGAGGGAAAGGTTCTGTTTATCTTGAGGGCTTGGATCTGGTTGACTTGTACAAAGATATATTTCTGCCGGTGGCTGAAGTAGGTACATGTCGATGGAATTAAGGACCCATAGATCGACTTAATGATACACGGCTTGAGTGGAACGACTTCCAGCTTAATGCCCTTGCACAGTATGACCAGGAGATCAGGCTTATGGTCCCAAGGATCGACTGCTGATGTGGTTTCTTGTTTTTTGAATCACTTAATCATGAATATTCATATTTACGTATATGTGTATATGTATGGGACTATACATGTGTATGTATATAGATATGGACATCCATGGTGTCAATTTCCTAGTTGAAAGGGATTATATACCCTGAGATCAACTGTGGTTGCACGTTGGGTTTACATCCTTTTGTTGTGTTGCAGCTAGGCTGAGCACGTTGTTGTTGCATACACTTTTAGCAGCAAAGTTATAGGTTGTTGTCAGGGTGCCCTACTGATATATTTTCTCACCCCTACACGTACACCTTAATGTGCGTGTAGAACTTATATCTAATTTTCAGGTTGAGCATGAGTTTCATGGTGGATAGGGCTGAGGCCCATTGTTTCATGATCGAGCAGAGCTGCTCAAGTGGTATCACTGATCGGACTGCTGCAGTTCGATAGTGTCTGGAGATCATGTACGTGGTTTGGCTCGGATTTAGTAGAAGAGCCCTATACTTTTACTTTTAGTTTATTTTGTACTTGTATAAGTATGGTAGGCCTTGTGGATGACCAGTTTTGTATTGTATGGCATAGCTCTTCGACCTTTTATAGCATTTTACAATTATAGCTAGTTCAATTTCTGTTGTTTACTGCTTCTGCACTCTGTTTAAATTCTGATGTGTATGATACTTAGTTATTTTCGCTGTTTTCTTACTCTGATATGAGTTCATAGTCTCCCTAATATCACACCCTAGGCCCTCACTGCTAGTCGACAGCCTCTGGCATATAGGGATGCGTGCTTGAGGCCTTGTGGCGAACTGGCTCGGAGCACTGGTTTAGTGGCTTCCGGGTCGGTACGTTAAAGAGACTAATATAAATGTTATCCCATCATAAAAACATTTCAAATTAAATCAATTTAACATTCATATCAAATTATTCATCATGAGAAGTATGTAAATAACATTGTATTCATTAACTAATCCATTTAAATTATCAAATAATCAATTCAAATGGTGTAAACCATGATCATTTTTATAATAAAATTGGTTACATATTTTTTACATTAAGTATATATCTTCCATTTTCACACATATGTTGATTTGTTTAATTAAACTCTTTAAAAAAATAACTTGTATCATATGAATAATTATCAAGAATAGTTCAATAAAAGAGACTAAAAATTCAATAATTATAACAATGACTACTTGTCATACAAGCACATTGAAATAAATTTCTATACGAAAAATACAAAAAATAAATATGAGTGGTTTAATATCCCCCTTTATATTTGTTTTGAATTACTATTTCACCTAAAAGGTCATTGTTTTCTTCTCTCCCATATTTGAAAATAAAAAGAAATATATATGTATGAAATAGAATTTAACTCACACCATTCTATAAAAATGTAAATTTTCTTCCTCTCCCCTTCAATATTATTATTTCATAAGATATTTCACTAGGAGAATTTAAAATTGATCTTATTTATAGAATAAAATATTCCATTTATTAAATAAATGAGTCATTGATCAATTATATCCATGCATATGTAGAATAACATGGTTTAGAAAACCATTATGATAAATTTAGAAATCAAATACGTCAATAAATATTTCATAATGTGTTTCTATCACTAAAACGTTCATTTAGGGGTTTTTCATAAAACATTCAACTAATTTCATGCATTCATCTTGACAAACAAATTAAAATCATTCAACTGCATGAATTTAATTCCCCTTTGTCATCCCATTTTTCTATAATCATCAAATTATCAGTTTGTCCCCTTTAATCAGAATTATTATTCATATAGTGATAGGAGAACCAAAAAACAATAATTATAAGATTAAATTTCAAGAATTTTAAATCATTAGATAAAATCTATTAGCAGAATGTCAAATTATTATGTGACACCAGTTGAGATATTCAACATTGGTAGTTGTTCATATTTTCTACCCCTATAAGGATGAATATCATTCAAATACTTTATCATGAATAGATTTATACAGAATTAATTGAAGGAGTATTTTTAAAACCAATTGAAATAAATAACACACGTGATGTATAAGTTCTCATAATATCAAGAAATGTTTTCACAACACCTATATTATCATGGTTTCTCCTAAATATATGCCTCACTATCAATTAAGTGCATAAAAGAAACTAACACAACATATACATGGGAAAAATGTGTTTCTTCAATTATAATCAGTTACATCATCATGTAGCTGATTTATTTCTCAACCCAAAACTCCTTTTAATTTTTCTGTTGATTTATGAAGACTCATCATGTTTCTCCTTCTTTGATTTATCAAAATATATCATTTAAAGGATGAATGGAAATATTAATTTCTCTATCTTTAATCATATATGGAATAGGATTTTTTTAATTACCATGTATTGAAATTTCATTCTCATATTCATACTCTAAATATTTATCTAATTCCAGCCCCTCTATAAATATGAATAAGAATCATTTTGGTACATGATATAGATTATTCTTATATATGGAATCATTATTTTTTGTATAATTTTTAACAAAAGAGGACAATTGTGATTTTCCATTGTTCATTAATAGTTTTATTTTTTTGGAACCATTTCTTGCATTTTCAGAAATAGTTCTGGACATTCTACTCATCCACAGAAATATACAGTAATCATAGGGTTCTCCTTTTAATAAAAGCACTAATGAAATTTTAAATTTTCATCTTGATTTTTATACATCAAATAAATCATTAAAATTGGTCATGAGATTAATTTTTTTCTCTATCAAATTAAATATAATTGAATTAGTGATTATGTTATGATTATAATTGGCTATGATATGACCATTTAATCCACAATAGAAGAACCATTTCTCCAGTGTGAAATTTATTTCGTCTCTCTTCTTAGGTGTAGATTCCATCATCATTTTTATAAATCTATTATTATATTTGTACCCCAATGGAGAATTTTCTACTTTCTTTTTTTCCTCTACTTTTTTTGTGATATTGTCTTTATATCAACATATACATAGTTCATTGTTGGTACGTACCAATATTCATCATAGTTTTGACAAATTATATTACAATAATTATAGAAGTCTTCAAGAAAATAAAATCCACTCTTGATAGAAAAATATATATTCATCTGTGTATTATGATTTAAGTATATCAAATATAACCCCCCTTAATATTAGATTACATTATTATCATGAATTAAAAAATTATTCCAACAGTTAGTGGTATGATGCCCAAATTTTCAACATTACTAAAATAGGCCAACAAATATTAAATTTTTTCTTTAATGATTGAATTTTGATAGATTTTTTGGTTTTTATTTTAGATTATATGATTCTTTGAATAATATCTTTTTTGGGAGAAATAATGAATAATATTTTTTATATCTACATTTGATGATATAGTGGATTTTCACCAGTCTTGTTCTCCTTTTTGTAACGAGAATACTTTTTGAAACCAATACTTGTACATGTGGAAATATTAGTGAAAACATAATATTTTGGAATATGGGTAACAATTTTCAATGAGAATGAATGATATTTTTCTTTAGATAATTGCATGCCATTTTTTCCAAATGAATGATCTTTTTAAGAAGTAAGAATCATTTCAGAATTAATATTAACATCATTAATGATATAATTATTCTGTGAACATTTAACATGGGTGTTCTCCATATTTCTTAAAATTACCAAGAATTCATGGAATTTCATATTTGAAGAGATAATCTTTTCTTCAAGTGATTTTAAAACTTCTTAACATTCATTCTGGGAATACTTTAATTGCGCTTCCCTCTTATTTTTCAAATTGATTTCCATTATAATACACATTATGTCATGGAATTTTTTTCTCATCCTCACCAACATTCAATTTTCCATCACATTGACACTTCATGTTCTAAATGTAATCATCATTCACAATATTTTTATAACAACACAATCATAACACATATATACATTGCATCATTTTTGTGGAATATTTAGTAATTAAAAAAAATAGACACCCAAAATCGTATTAGTTTAGTGCCTTTGGAATATTGGAATGATAAATATTATTTCTCAGTGAAAGATATTAAATTTTTCCATTTAATAATACCCATAGTAATTTTAGTTAAAAACCAATCTTGGTAACTAGTGGAAGGAAACATAAAAAATGGGTGAGCTCAAATGTTAAACAAAGGTAAATAAATGAAATAATTATGCGTGATAGGAACATAATGGTATGAGAACATTATCATATAATTAGATCATCATTTATACCATATCAGAGATCATAAACATGAATCCTGACATATATATTAGTTTTTCACAAGACACGAATCCGTATATAATCATGAACATAAGGTGTGAAATAATATCATATGAATAAGACATTGAATTGTGGAATACACATAAATAATAAACATAATAAAAATGTATAAGTTGAAAAACATTCACTCATTTAGCTAAGTACATGAAATCAGGTGGTTGTGTAGACTTATGTACATGTATCTAGGTCTACATTTAATATTATGAACATGCAACCGTGTTCATGCATAAAATTATGAACACTGGATTTGGTTCACTTATAAACTTATAGACATGCAACCCGGTCAATGAAAAAAACTATGAACATGTAATGATATACATGAATAACATTATAAACACATAAAAAGTACATTAATAACATTGTGAACATGTAATTATGTCCGTGCATTAACTTATAGACATGAATCCAGGTCCATGTATAATATTGTGAACATTTAATCAGGTTTATGCATAACATTTATACTCATGTGTCATATATCATTACCTGATGAATTTTAGGGAGATATAGGTACCAAAAATCTTATAATATATAGGAAACACGATTATACACCATCATCATATCATATCCTATGAAATGAAATGGGTATCATAAATATTTCATCATATCATTACCCATGGAAAAGATATATGTATCATAATCCTTTCATCAATGTATATCCACTGAAAAGAAGTGGATTTCAAAATCATATAACCCTTGAATGAGATAATAGAGTCATAATCATCACTTAATCAATACATAAAACATTCAATATGTAATATGAATGGAACACGTGAATAATTTTATTGAAGGGAACACACATAACCCATATATTGTATTTTAGATAGAAAATATTTTTGAAATATTTTAAAAAAAATTCATGAAAAATATATAATTTATTCTTTTAAAATTCTTTCTCAAACACATATCATTTATAAACCGATTCTCACTGGAAAACAATTGAAATATTTGATATATGGATTTAAATAATTTCTAAAATCCTTTCCCCTAAAACTTATTAAAGAATATTGAAAACATTTTGAAAACTCACTTTCTTTAGTGAAAATAAAGTAATCTTGAAAATAATTTGGAAATTATTTCATTTAAAAATAATCTTGAAAATATGTTTGAAAACCATTTCATTAAATATATTTCCAATAAATATAATGTAACCTCAAAAAAAATTTAAATAAATTTTCCTTGAATATATATTTGAAAAAATTCAAAGGAATATTTGAAAAAAAATTTAAAAACTAGAAAATATAAAACAATTCATAAAAATTAATTATAATGAATATGATATTAATATATGATTTTAAAAAACCAACGACATTTTTTGAAAACCTAGTTTGTTCTTAAAATAGAGTTCCGACTAATGAGAAAAAATATTGGAATTTATTAAAACATTTTTTGGATTATAATAAGTACCAAAGAGTGAAAAAATGGTATCAATACATGAATGTTTTACAAATAAACAGATGAGAATACCTGAGTCCTGTAAGGCCTTCAGGCCACCCAGGACTTCGAGTAAGAAATGCCTTTGGACCACCTCAAGGTCTTCGGGCCACCATAATGCATATTAAAACATGAAAACCTAAATGGAACAAGCTCTACAAGGAGGATGATCAAGGAGCTTTCACCACAGTAGAAGCTAAACGGATTGCAAGAATGAGAGGGTATGGCACCTGCCATCGGGACAGGCCTATGCATGCATGGGAATGCCTAGCCGAACAGCCATGAGACGGTGGAGAGCTGATTGCATGATGAAGATACTGGGGAGGAGCAGTTCGAAGTAGTTAGTCTCAGTTGTATGTAATGTTTGAAGCCTACGAGAAATGAATTACTCTAAGGCCTACGTGCCATTTAATACTTACGCCTAAGGTCCTTGTAAGGGTTCCCCCTCACCCCTTGAAAGGTGGATGATCAAAAATCAATAAAAAATTAATTCCTTCAGGCCATTGCAGGAGTGGAGAATAAAATTTATTATAGTTATTTAGAGATGGATCATAATATTTCTTCAATGGAATAATAATTCAAAACAATATTGATAAATGAGGATATTCTAGTTACAAACCATTATCACTATAGAAACATTAAATCATAATAAAATGGAAAAAGTAACATTACTTACATTTTAAAATATATAAAAATTAATTATATTAATTATATAATATGCTAAAGTATGTATATAAACCTTATAGAAAAATTTTGGTGTGTAAAACGACATGTGTCTCAAAGAAATCATATTGAGACAAAATTACATTATAGATTTGGTATCATTAAAAACATAAAACCTAAGAAAGATAGGTCATAAAATGGATATGTGAATAAAAAAATATATGTATTAGATTCATATAATATATCCATGGGAAATAAACAGACCACACAAACCAAATTATTGGTGAATATGGAATGTGTATTACAAAAATAAAAAGTGAGATGAAATTCCCTAACTTTAAGTCTTGAATTTCTTTATACACCTTAAAATTCCCTATATAATAGAAAATAGATTATTATAAAACTAAAAATATTCATATTATTAAATATAATACCTTATATGATTAACTAATGACTTTATAATACCCATATTTTAATAATTCCATATTAATTAAATGATTCAGGTAATAACTTCTATGTTTATCGCATGTGTTTTGACTAGTGTTTCTTGATCCGATTACATAGATCATGATTTAATTATATCATGAATTATAAATATGATTTAAATATCATATATATTTATTATATAATTATATATAATAATCTATATAGGATATAAGTGTGAAATGGAATACACTGGTCATGGAGACAACATGTCGTACTTATGCTTAAATATTGTTTCTGTTTTATTAACATATTGAAAAAACAAAATTAAAGGATTATATATATATATATTATTTTATATAGAGTTATTATATCATATTTATCATATAATTCCCTAAATTCATAATTTATACATTCCATTTAAGGTGTGGACGAATCACATTGCTTTGAAGAAGGGGGTACTCCACACTTCCCAAAATTAAAATAGCATACTTACATAATATGGAAAGAATGAAGGTATGTGTTTTATAATAATGATAGAATCATAAATATATAATAAATATCATATATAACATATAAAAATACATTTTAAATAATAATTCTCAACCATGAATGTTGGTAATGGAAAAAATTACAACATCCTTTCGTGAGGTGACAATTCGCCGTACACAAGAACGGTATGTTTGTTTCCCAATATTTGGAATTATGTTTGTTTTTAGGTAGAAATAATAGAATAAAAACATATCAGTATATTTAGGACAATATTTTTATAATATAATCATGAATAATAAGAATTTATGGGGTTTATAATGAAAATATAACTAAAGAGCTTGAGGAAAGATGTTACCTATTAGTTGGGAAACTCCATCTAGTTTTCACCAAAATGATTCCTTTAATGTATTTCTACACCAAGTGGGGATTATACAATGAGGGGATTTATTTTTGAGATAAAATTGGGTATATCTTGGTCTAGCCAATGTGTCTTGAGAGGAGTGTGATAGATAGATCAGTGAGTACGTTTGTAGTAGAGGGAAAGGACATACTTTGTATTTTTGACAGGAATTGTGTGTTCCCCAAATATTACTTATTCACAAAGTTTCCAAATCAACCATTTTGAAACCATAGTGGTGTTGGTTCTGAAAAAATTCCATAAACAGGTTTTGGACTAGTTTTTATGTCATTTTCCCTTAATATTATGGTTTTCCCCCATTATTCATAATTTTACCAAAATAGATGTAATTAATTTTAATTATCTTCACTAATATTTTTGGGAACAAATAAGTATAAATTATTATAAATAATAAATTAGATGTATTGAAAATATGTAATCAAGGTTATTAAAGTTAAAATAAAATAAGTGTAATAGATTAATTTATATTTAATACCATAAATGAGACGACAAAGGGGGGTTTTAATGTAAAAACATTCAAAAACATGATATGTTTTTAAACTCAAAATAAATGTAAAATTGATTCCAATAATATATATTCGTTTAAATAATAAAAAATTAAACTAATTAGAATATAAATCCACTAAAAACTATAATTTTACATTTGAAATAAATTAGATGAAAAATGAGTTTTGAATTAAAAGTTATTATATTTAACTATTCATTTAAAAAATGAAACATCTCAAAAAAAAATAACAAAAAATAAACCTGAAGTAATTTTTATTTTTTAATTTCAAAAATTAATTTTATTCTAAATTGTAAAACATATAAACTATCCTAAATATATATTTAATAGAGGCTCTCCATTAAAAGTTGATAAAACTGATTTAATTAAAATATATGTTTTTATGTGTAAAATTTCTTTTGTTGTCAACATATGCCTATAAAATTAATTGGATGAATACCAAAAATATATGATTGAATATATAACAGATACATTAAATTAATATCATTCACTAATTTCAATTATTGTTTCATATTACGATAAAATACCTTTTCACACACAAATAGTCTTTTATAAAATCATTCCATTTGTATACACTTGGGTTCTATATTAATTTTCAAATAATTGGTAACCAATTAATTGAACTATATATATTTATAATTTATTTAGTCCTATAATAGTCAATTAATCATCAAGGTTATATATTATTATATTAAATAATAATATATTTAATTATTGTTTGTAAAACTCGGTCTTTCAAGTTACACAAGACATCAAGTAATGTTAGTCCTTAATGTAACATAAGATAACAATACAGTTATGTGTAAGGAAAGATAAAATTTATGTTTCATATAGTGCATGTTTAAATTAGTGTTTCATAAAATGAAATCCAAACATAGTGCTTTAATAAAAACCATTTTCAGTGTTTCATGAAAATAAAAATAACAACAAGATTAAATTAATATTGAAAAAATTCAAAAAATCTCAGGGTGTTACATTCTATCTCCCATAAAATTAGTTTATGTGATGAAATTCATCTTTTTTATCAATGTTTCAACACATAAAATTTTCTTTCATAGAAACTGACATAATACAAATGAATTTTAAAACATCCATTAAAAATGCAATCTTGGAAACATGAAATCTTCCAATGTATCTCATAAATAGGTTTCTAAAAGGGAGAACATTAGTGGGATGTGAGAACATGGTAATGAAATATAAATATAAATGTCATTTTCTTGTGGAGAGTAATATAGAACATAGTTTGGAGAAACATAACAATCACAAATCCATCAATCAATGCTGATCTGAGGGGCTGTTTGATTCATCGAAAACAAGGTACTACGATATTTTTTTTGGTTTCAAGGTAATTTTATAAAAATTTAAATATCCTTCTTAAGATGGTATAATTACCCGATTTATTATAATATAACTCATTTTTTGTGCCTCAATGAATTTCCACATCCCCCTTTCCCCAAAAAGTATGGTGATTTTTATTCATAATGTAATGAATGATCATGATATCCATGATAATACATCTCATTATTCATCAATTAACATTAACATAAATTTCTTAGAAAAAGTTATCCAATGTGTATAAATCCTCAGGTGGTAAGATAGTACATTAATCTCACAAAATCCATCTTATATTTAATGTAAAATATCCATAAATTGTTAACATTATAACCCTTCTGAAATATGAAAACTGGATAATTAAAAAACAAGTTCATGAAATCTTCTAACAAATGATCCTCCATAAGACATAATGTAATTCATGTTTTTCACATTCCAAACATGTGAATATCATCTTCATATATTCACTTTAAACAAGGTGATAACCTAAATTATCATAAATACTTTTAAAAACATGCATTCTTATTTATTCCAATGATTATAGGATAAATTATTTAAATATAATACATTGTAAACATCATCCAAGAAAACATAGACCACATTTTCAACAATTCATTTATCAGTTTTGATGTCATTGTTACTATCCAATTTATATATTTCATATCATCACTTCTTTATCCATATAAAATATTATTTTTTTATCTTCAAGAACACGTTAAAGGTTACCTTCCCATAATAAAACATTTTCATTAAATAATTTCTTTTGGAAATAATTATCATTTAAAAAATTGGTGAAAATAATTAAGGAAAAATATCAAAAAATCATTATACAATTCATGATTTATATAACA
Source organism: Viscum album (assembly GCA_963277665.1). Classification (NCBI taxonomy): domain Eukaryota; kingdom Viridiplantae; phylum Streptophyta; class Magnoliopsida; order Santalales; family Viscaceae; genus Viscum; species Viscum album. The sequence goes on along the minus strand of OY728164.1, from coordinate 910,199,054 downwards.
CAATATTTTAATTAAAAAACATATAAACTTCCATTATCTAATTTTATTCTTAGTCCACCATCACTTGGGATTTATTAACATATTCCATAGTACCTCCTTCCTAGAATATGTAATATGTATCATGTCTTAAGGTTCCTCAAAATGTAATGTAATCATGATTCACGTGTTTAACATAATAAGTAACATATTAACATTCCATACCATTCACATTTTGTTTGCAGTCTCTTTATCTTCTGAAGTAAATCCAAAACTAATACTGCATTCTAAATTCTCTTCATGAGGATTCCACATTTGACATCAATTTGTATAATACACATAATTTTCATTTTTAAATCATTTAGTGTTAACCCAATGTCTTCTATTTAATTTTATTAACTAAAAGTAGAAATCATAGTGTCAGAAACATTTATGAAAGAAGAAAACCTCATAAGACTAAAAAATCACTTATAGAATATCTTAATAAAGAAACCTAATTCATTAATATATGAAACCATATTTTTATCATAGGTTATTCATACTATCCTCTATTGAAATAATTCATACTGGTTTATAAAGTGTTTGGAATATCCTAATGAATATAACCTAATAATATCAAACTGGTTGTGTAGTAGTTCCATTATCATTTACTAGGTTATGCTCATGTTAGGTCGGATGAACCTTGTGAGAGTTGTTACTCCTAGGTAAATTTTTGAATGAACCACATCCATGTTTCATGTTAATATAGTGATGTATTTCTAGTAAACCCCTCTCTCTATCCTTTACTAAAATTCCTAATCATTTTCCCACGCATTTACTCATCCTTAAACTTATACTTAGAGACATCTGTGAAATATTATTAGAAATATCCCAAGGGATATCACTAAATTTTTCGCATTATAGATTCCAAATGTTGACTAAACCATCACTATGATACAACCTATAAAAACACATGATTAACGTACATATAACACAACTCATATTTATAGAATAATTAAACATTACAAAAACATACATCTAATGACCATATTAGTTCAGTGCCTTTCGAAATATGGATAAAAAATATTATAACTCTGTGAAAGATCTTCAATGTTTTCCACAACTACCTCACCCTACACATAGAAATTCTACTTAATTAAATTTCTTAGTATCTTATGGAATCGAAATGTAACGCCCCGACCCTAGTTACCCAGAGTCGATGCATTATTACATAACATTTGCATGATCACAAGAAAGATCAAATCTCGAAAGACCGATTGGTTTAGTAGCCTTGGAAACACTAGATATATTCATAAGTTTTACATTACATCATAAAATGAAAAACTACTACAACAACATAATGTCTCCATAATCCACACTCATATCCCCACATAATATCCCTGCAGGTCATTCATAATTTACTTCTTCACTTCCTGGAAAAAAAAACATAGAAAAGGGGTGAGCTCAAATGCCCAGTAAGGATAACAATATAGCGGAAACCATCATAAATAAGAATAAACATTTAAGGCAATGTATAACTAAAACAAAAGCCTTTCAAACATGAACTTCAGCATAAAATGGCAAAGGTAAAATGAAATAATGCCATTTACTTATTCACATGGATATTCTACTAATCGAATAATCACATGCAAAAATAAATAACCATTTTCATAATGTTGGAATGCATAATGGTGAACTTTAATTTCTTTATCAAGGCCTCGTCCCAAGACCTTGGGGCTAACTGTAACTGGAACCCAACCCGGAGTGCCTCTAATAACCGGACACCAACCCGGAGTGCCTCTAATAACCGGAGACCAAACCGGAGGGCTTACTTTTACCAGTCCCTAACCTGGAGGGCTTACTTTTACCAGTCCCCAACCTGGAGGGCTTACTTTAACCAGTCCCCAACCTGGAACATACTTGTCCAACACATTCTTATGAAGTAAAGGTTGAAACATAACATAAACATTCTTATTGGAACTAGCATACGAAATGTCAATAATTTACTCATAAACCATGAATGGTATATAAATAGAACATCCACAGTCAAACATATCACAAAACTTCATTACAATATGGATGTTTTATATCATAATAAATCAACTTCAAATAATCGTAAAATCCATCAAAGGGTGTTGACATAGATGAAATCAAAACACTTTTTAGAGAAATATCTCTTTATATTTTTGAAATCCTTTAAGAGCCATATAAAATAAAACATTTTCTTTGAAAATATTCTTATAAGCTTGTAAGGAAGGCTTTGAAGATTTTATAACGGCGGAAAATAATCACACCCGCTGTATAAGTAAAAAAAACATTCTTACCTTAGTTTTGTCGAAAAGGTTAAAAAGGACCTTGTTTTGAAAACGACGGAAAGATTTCTCTTATAAAAAGTCAAACAAGGGTATAAATGACTTTAACCCATATTCTTGTAAATAATAAAAATGTTTTGAAATACATTTTGAAGAAACATGGATGTGGATGATAAAGAGATCCCGGTAGATTATTACATATAAACAACCTCGGGTAATGAAGAGATTGTGAAATAACCCTTACCAATTTGGTAACTTATGAAACATTAAAACCATGAAAGAGGTATCATACAATGAATATGTAAATACCCCTAAATTAAAGTGTATTACATAAAGAATATAATTATGGGCAGCACATACACCACACAAAAGTTAATGGTGGCAATATGGCATGAATCTCACGGGAATAAGGAGTGAGATGACAACCCCTTACCACGTTAATCAACTGAGTCGTATGGCCAAAAGTTAATAACCACCAAACTATTTACAGAATAACATGAATGTAAAGATAATCATGATAATATATATCAAATTCCAGTACACAATACACCACTTTCAATAATTTAGTGGCGAATAATGGAAATCTCACGGAATTGAATGTGAGATAAGAAAATCCCTTACCTTGTACTTTTACTTGGTTGGGGTAGGTTAACCTCCTGTATAATAGTGAAATAATTGTTATTAAATTATAAAAGAATCATATATATTAATATGATATCATATATGTTCTTTTAATATTGATTTGATAATAATATCTTAGTATTATCGTTGTTTTGGGTGTTAACTTACATGTTTTATTTTATATGTTTTGTTATGTAAGCCATGTTTGTAATGGATAGGTTGTATATTATTCATATCCAGAATGATATCAAGTCCTTAAACATCATTTTTAAATCATCAAATGATAATTATACTTGAATGGATACGATGGAGAATGAATCTTATCGTGTTTGTGGAGACGGTAGTCCGTACGTACGCACGAGCGACAATATCATTCTTTTGATATTAAAATAATATATAAATGGATGTTATATCATATATACAGAATAATTAACATGTTATATTTATTATTTACATGATTTTCTCATCATTATTATACCAATCCAAAAAATAATATGTTGAATAACAATTACACCACGACGTGGAGATGGTAAGCCGTACGTACGCACGTATGATGACATGTTATTCAAAGGGTGGATAGAATACTGAATATGGTTGTACCATATTTATAATAACATCACATTATATTTGAGATACTGGAGTTATTATTTTAGATTGGTAAGAACAACGAAAGAAGAAGTGGAAGAAGAAATGAACTTGAAAAGGGGTGGTGAAAACATTACCTCTTCTTCGGGTTCTTCCTTTTGATTTGATCAAAATGGCTCTTTAGGTTGGCTTTCTCATCAAACTAAGGCCTCTAGGTTGTAGTGAGGGAAGTTGGGAGAGTATTTGGGCAGGGTTTGGACGAGCCAAGTGGCTTGAGAGGTGTGAGGAATGAGTAGAAGTGGACTCCTTTTATAATGGAGAGGAGGGGCTCTTTAAGAAAGAGTGAAAGTATTACTTTATAATATAATTATATTCGGTTTATAATGGTCCAAAAATCATTGAGGTTGAAGATAAGATGACTCATTTTCTAAATAACATCAACCAATAAGAATTGGACAGGTTTTAGATAATATTTTAATTATTATAATCTTATTTATTTAAATGATTTATTAATGAGGTAAACATTGCATCATTATTGTGTCATTAATAATTTAAATTATTTGATGTCTAAAAATTATAAATTAAATATCATTATGTAGGAAATCTTTTTAAATTTCCAATGAATATTTATAATCGAAAATCCAACATGTATAACCCTATATAAAAATTGTTCTTCTAAAAGATGTAAGCTTATGCCATTTTTATTTTTATTTTAACTTTATTAATATAATGTGTCCCTACCACATACAAGTGGCTCCAAGGGGTCCCTAAATCGACCCAAGGATGCCCATGGTCGGGTATGTGTCCACCAATAAGGTTAGGACACGTTTTAGGGTAATTTTTTATTATTATAATATTATTGTTTTAACCCTTATTTACCGGATTTACCCTTTAACCATGGTAAATAAAATATTTACCGCAGTAATTATTCAAAATGTGTAAAAATAAAAGTTACCTATTTACACAATTTGAACATCATGATTTCAAATATGGAATCCATTTTCCTAAATTCAAAACACATAAGTGGCAAAAATTAATTTAAAATTAATTCCCGCTGTCAAAACAAAAAGCGTGTTTTTAAGAGATAATAACTATCAAAAGATTGACACTTGTTTATGTTCGGTTTAATTGTAAAATTATGTCCAATTACCAACATTATATTAAATGGTAAAAAAATATTCTAAATATACTTTAAAACTACTAAAATTCATAATTTATCACTATTAATTATTTTGATTAAAAATGTTGTTTTTAATTAAAATTTAGTAATTTTCACTATTCATCAAAATATGAAAGTTATCCGAAAAGTACCAAAATTTCTCCTTAGGCTAAATTAGATATTCCAAATCCAAAAATGAAGTCCATTTTAAAATATAAAATATATATAATTTTTAAAAAGTAGGTATTACTATTAATAACGGCTAGTTTGATTGGTTGTTAGAATTCGGTGTTGCGTACAACACACGCTATCGCATTAATCAAAGAGAAGTGTACCGTAGAAGCTTGAGATGTTTCATTTTAAATTTTTTTTGATGTCCCCCTTTACTCAAAAAGTTTAAAATATTTTATTTAAAATGGGTTCACTATTAAATGTTGGTAAAACTGCAATACTAAAAATTAATTTGTTCTTACATTATGTCTAAGAAACTCATAATATAGATTCTAAAATTATAAGGATTATATAAAGTTTAAAATTTAGTTAATACTATTCATAACCTCTTTTGAACGGCTTGTTTGGTAAGTCATGGTGTGCTTGAACTCGGTGTTGCGTGTAGTGCAAGTTATTGTATTATTTTAAATAAATAACACACTATGAAATCTTGGGGTGTTACATTCTCCCCTTCTTCAATAAATTGCGTCCTCGCAATTTGAAATTGTTCTTCGAAAATAAAAGGTTTAAAATTGAAAATATATTTGTGGGAAAACCCACATTGGAAATTGGGTTACTAAAATTTAGTCTTAATATGAGGAAAATAGAAATGAAAGGGTCACCACCAAATTATGATCTCGATTCGGAGAACATTGGTGGCAATTAGAGACATATAATTGGAGGAAAAACGTAAATATTTATAGGTAGTGATTGAGGTCATCAATCACAAACAAGTATAAAATTGAAGTCCTTAAACTCATCAATCTATGTTTATTTGAAGTACCATCGGTTCAACAAAATATAGGGTATTGGGATAACACATTTTTGACGTTTCAAAATATCTTAGTTGAAATCCCACATCGAAAAATGAATTAATGAGGCCTCTATTTAAAATAAAGAGTGGAAAGTATGAAGATTACCGAAAATAACACATACTAGGGTTCCATGTAGGAAAATATGGATATGGAGGAGAAATCTAACCATCAATTATCTGATGGAGAGTGGTAGAGAACATGGCTATGAAAAGGCCAAAAATCCCAAAGCCATAAATTAGTGATGATTTAAGGTACTATCTAGGACAACATTTTTGTTCTAAGTTCCTTTTATTAATGTTGAGGAATTTATTTATGAGATTGGATAAGATCATAAGGAGATATACTTACTTTATAATTAGAGTTTTATCCATTAATAAATTTCTACCACAAACTCATCTTTCACTCTAAAAGATAATAGAACCTAATTTTTATTTATTTATACTATTCGTACAGGGTTCCAAAATAAATGAATTTATAATTCATGTACCAGATCTTTAAAAAAAACTACATTATTTAATCCAGGACATCTCGTGGGCCAGTGGTAGGTGATACACCCTTGTCGCCCTTCGGTTGCGGGTTCAAGTCTCGCAGCCTTGCCGGACGCGACGAGTTGCCGCCCGACCTCCGGGTTGTCCTTTTATGGTAATCCAAAATAATCCAAACTAGAACTATCAAAAATACTTCTGTCCAAACTCACATTCCAACATTTATAAGGAAGGTAAACATAATATAGATCCTTTTTACCCCGTAATAGAATATGGATACCTTCATCTTGTATTCTTTTAATACATTGAAACATCCTGAATTACCATATTCCTTATTGATTACATTCATGCTCCCCTATTCCATATAGAATTATGGATATACTTCATTAATCCAAAAATGTTTTAAACCCCAACAATAATGGAATATACAGATCATTAATCAGTTCCAAGGTAGTCAATAATATCCAATATAATTTATCCAAATCAATCATGTATTATTCTAAAATCACTAACTCGGTATCAGAACCATATTATGGTTTATCTTTCTCTCAACCATATATTTTCCAAAAACTTATCCTACTATTGAGTCACTTTTCTTTGTTCCACACAATCTCAAGTCCTTAATGAAATAGTACTGCAGTACAATCCTTATATACTCCATAATCATTATAACAAGTACATTGTTGATACAACACTCAATTGAAATAATCAACATAAGAACTCTAATCATTCCTCTTCATCTTTGGTAGTATCATAACTTGATTATTATCCAATAGCATCATTTGCGGCATAGTCTGATGACTGGAACATAGGTTCGCGTAGTGTCCAAACTCCTTGCAAATGAAGCATTGTACATTTGAACCCATTTTCTTACCCTTACAGTCACGTACTTTGTGCCCTTTTCCTCCACACTTATAACAAACTCCCATTCCTTTCAGGCAAGTTCCAGGGTGATTCTTTCCACAGTTACCACATATGGGAAAATTCTTCTTTTCCCTCATCCCTTTATCCATCTTTCTCTCTTCTATCCTTTTCTTCTCTTGCTTCCCTTCAAAGCCATAGGACTCAGTAAACTCTTTACTTATCTTATCAACACATGATATTATTTCTTCATATGATGATAATACATGGGAGAATATTTCTCTTATAAATTCTAGCTTAAGACCATGAAAGATATGATCCTTCCATCTCTTTGGATCATGTGCATTTCTGGAGTTCTCATTCCTTCTACTGGGCGCCATTTCTAAACAATGGAATACACTAGATCAGTTTATGAATCAAAATACATAATCCCATACTTATAAAACACTTAACATAAATCGAACTATTTATGGATATAATCCATAATCATAAAAAATGTTTTCTTTGAGGAAGTATATACTCATAAACCCTTCATAATGATTTGTAAAGAAAATGAGAGTTATCCTAAGCATATCCCACGGGAGTGTCGTAACCAAGAGTGCAGCAAGGCCCGTTTTCGTGCACCAGTTCCCGTTCGAGTCTAGCTCAAAGCGGTGTTTTCGGGTTTTACCCCTAGGTACATCTGTGCCAGAGCCGCCTCTACCTACTCGTATCCAGACAGGGATGTATTGCTCGGAAAACTTACAAAATCTCTACAATAGCAAAATTTTAGGAAGTTCTTCTATACTAATCCTCAAAGTTCATCTTAGGTCTACGTGCTCTAATCAGAGTGTATCTAAATCTAGCTTCCAAGGTTTGTACTAAACTTCCTCTGATACCAACTGTAACGCCCCGACCCTAGTAACCCAGAGTCGGTGCATTATTACATAACATTGGCATGATCACAAGAAAGATCAAATCTCGAAAGACCGATTGGTTTAGTAGCCTTGGAAACACTAGATATATTCATAAGTTTTACATTACATCATAAAATGAAAAACTACTACAACAACATAATGTCTCCATAATCCACACTCATATCCCCACATAATATCCCTACAGGTCATTCATAATTTACTTCTTCACTTCCTGGGAAAAAATAAAACATAGAAAAGGGGTGAGCTCAAATGCCCAGTAAGGATAAAAATATAGCGGAAACCTTCATAAATAAGAATAAACATTTAAGGCAATGTATAACTAAAACAAAAGCCTTTCAAACATGAACTTCAGCATAAAATGGCAAAGGTAAAATGAAATAATGCCATTTACTTATTCACATGGATATTCTACTAATCGAATAATCACATGAAAAAATCAATAACCATTTTCATAATGTTGGAATGCATAATGCTGAACATTAATTTCTTTGTCAAGGCCTCTTCCCAAGACCTTGGGGCTAACTGTAACCGGAACCCAACCTGGAGTGCCTCTAATAACCGGACACCAACCCGGAGTGCCTCTAATAACCGGAGACAAAACCAGAGTTCTTACTTTTACCAGTCCCTAACCTGGAGGGCTTACTTTTACCAGTCCCCAACCTGGAGGGCTTACTTTAACCAGTCCCCAACCTGGAACATACTTGTCCAACACATTCTTATGATGTAAAGGTTGAAACATAACATAAACATTCTTATTGGAACTAGCATATGAAATGTCAATACTTTACTCATAAACCATGAATGGTATATAAATAGCACATCCACAGTCAAACATATCACAAAACTTCATTACAATATGGAAGTTTTATATCATAAATAATCAACTTCAAATAATCATAAAATCCATCAAAGGGTGTTGACATAGATGAAATCAAAATAATTTTTAGAGAAATATCTCTTTATATTTTTGAAATCCTTTAAAAGCCATATAAAATAAAACATTTTCTTTGAAAATATTCTTATAAGCTTGTAAGGAAAGCTTTGAAGATTTTATAATGGCGGAAAATAATCACACCCGCCGTATAAGTAAAAAAAACATTCTTACCTTAATTTTGTCGAAAAGGTTAAAAAGGACCTTGTTTTGAAAACGACGGAAATATTTCTCTTATAAAAAGTCAAACAAGGGTATAAATGACTTTAACCCATATTCTTGTAAATAATAAAAATGTTTTGAAATACATTTTGAAGAAACACGGATGTGGATGATAAAGAGATCCCAGTAGATTATTACATATAAACAACCTCGGGTAATGAAGAGATTGTGAAATAACCCTTACCAATTTGGTAACTTATGAAACATACAAACCATGAAAGAGGTATCATACAATGAATATGTAAATACCCCTAAATTAAAGTGTATTACACAAAGAATATAATTATGGGCAGTACATACACCACACAAAAGGTAATGGTGGCAATATGGCATGAATCTCACGGGAATAAGGAGTGAGATGACAACCCCTTACCACGTTAATCAACTGAGTCGTATGGCCAAAAGTTAATAACCACCAAACTATTTACAGAATAACATGAATATAAAGATAATCATGATAATATATATCAAATTCCAGTAAACAATACACCACTTTCAATAATTTAGTGGCGAATAATGGAAATCTCATGGAATTGAATGTGAGATAAGAAAATCCCTTACCTTGTACTTTTACATGGTTGGGGTAGGTTAACCTCCTGTATAATAGTGAAATAATTGTTATTAAATTATACAAGAATCATATATATTAATATGATATCATATATGATCTTTTAATATTGATTTGATAATAATATCTTAGTATTATCGTTGTTTCGGGTGTTAACTTACTTGTTTTATTTTATATGGTTTGTTACGTAAGCCATGTTTGTAATGGATAGGTTGCATATTATTCATATCCAGAATGATATCAAGTCCTTAAAAAACATTTTTAAATCATCAAATGATAATTATACTTGAATGGATACGATGGAGAATTAATCTTATCGCGTTTGTGGAGACGGTAGTCCGTACGTACGCACGAGCGACAATATCATTCTTTTGATATTAAAATAATATATAAATGGATGTTATATCATATATACAGAATAATTAACATGTTATATTTATTATTTACATGAGTTTCACATCATTATTATACCCATCCAAATAATAATATATTGAATAACAATTACACCACGACGTGGAGACGGTAAGCCGTACGTACGCACGTATGGTGACATGTTATTCAAAGGGTGGATAGAATACTGAATATGGTTGTACCATATTTATAATAAAATCACATTATTTTTGATATACTGGATTTATTATTTTAGAATGGTAATAACAAAGAAAGAAGAAGTGGAAGAAGAAAGGAACTTGAAAAGGGGTGGTGAAAACATTACCTCTTCTTCAGGTTCTTCCTTTTGATTTGCTCAAAAGGGCTCCTTAGGTTGGCTTTCTGATCAAACTAAGGCCTCTAGGTTGTAGTGAGGGAAGTTGGGAGAGTATTTGGGCAGGTTTTGGACGAGCCAAGTGGCTTGAGAGGTGTGAGGAATGAGTAGAAGTGGTCTCCTTTTATAAGGGAGAGGAGGGGCTCTTTAGGAAAGAGTGAAAGTATTACTTTATAATATAATTATATTCGGTTTATAATGGTCCAAAAATCATTGCGGTCGAAGATAAGATGACTCATTTTCTAAATAACATCAACCAATAATAATTGGACAGGTTTTAGATAATTATTTAATTATTATAATATTATTTATTTAAATGATTTATTAATGAGGTAAACATTGCATCATTATTGTGTCATTAATAATTTAAATTATATGATGTCTAAAAATTATAAATAAAATATCATTATGTAGGAAATATTTTTATCTTTCTAATGAATATTTATAATCGAAAATCCAATTTGTATAACCCTATGTAAAAATTGTTCTTCTAAAAGATGTAAGCTTATGCCATTTTTATTTTTATTTTAACTTTATTAATATAATGTGTCCCTACCACATAAAAGTGGCTCCAAGGGGTCCCTAAATAGACCCTAGGATGCCCATGGTCGGGTATGTGTCCACCAATAAGGTTAGGACACGTTTTAGGGTAATTGTTTATTATTATAATATTATTTTTTTAACCCTTATTTACCGGATTTACCCTTTAACCATGGTAAATAAAATATTTACCGCAGTAATTATTCAAAATGTGTAAAAATAAAAGTTACCTATTTACACAATTTGAACATCCTGATTCCAAATATGGAATCCATTTTCCTAAATTCAAAACACCTAAGTGTCAGAAATTAATTTAAAATTAATTCCCGCTGTCAAAACAAAAAGCGTGTTTTTAAGAGATAATAACTATCAAAAGATTGACACTTGTTTATGTTTGGTTTAATTGTAAAATTATGTCCAATGACCAACATTATATTAAATGGTAAAAATATATTCTAAATATACTTTAAAACTACTAAAATTCATAATTTATCACTATTAATTATTTTGATTAAAGAAGTTGTTCTTAATTAAAATTTAGTAATTTTCACTATTCATCAAAATATGAAAGTTATCTGAAAAGTTCCAAAATTTCACCTTAGGCTAAATTAGATATTCCGAATCCAAAAATGAAGTCCATTTTGAAATATAAAATATATTTAATTTTTAAAAAGTAGGTATTAATATTCATAACGGCTAGTTTGATTGGTTGTTAGAACTCGGTGTTGCGTACAACACACACTATCGCATTAAAGTTTAAAATTTAGTTAATACTATTCATAACCTCTTTTGAATGGCTTGTTTGGTAAGTCATGGTGTGCTTGAACTAGGTGTTGCGTGTAGTGCAAGTTATTGTATTATTTTAAAGAAATAACACACTATGAAATCTTGGGGTGTTACACGAAACATATGAAAGAGATGTGATCAAATTCTTAGTGAGGGTAAATAAATGAAATATATCATAAAAACATGAACATGAGGGTATGAGAGCATGATTGTATCATTAAAATTTCATACCCTATATATCAAAGTATGTAAACATGAATCCTGGAATAAATATTATCATTTAATAAGACATGAATCATAATATAATCTAGGAAATTATCCTTGAAAGCATAATATTTGAGGATAAACATCATTGTATAACATTGTGAACAAATATATGTAGAATCATGTTCACGCATTATGTTAAAGAAATAAATTCATCCCTCAAATAAACTTATGGAATTTCAACAAGTTCCATGCATAATGTTTGGAACATGAAATTAGATTCCTAAATAATATTGGGAACATGGAACCAGGTTCAGAAATAAAATTATGGACCTGCAACTAGGTCTATGCATAACATTGTGAATATGTAATTTGGTTCACGCATAACATTATGAAAACATAATGAGTTTCTATCCTAGAATTTTGAATATGTAATTAGGGTCAAAATAAATTTATGAACCTTAAACTAGGTCCATGCATAACATTGTGAACATGTAATTAGGTTCACATTTGAAATTTATACTCATGATTTATCCTTCATTACCCAATGCATTATAGGGAGATATAGGTCCCACCCTCACATAATATGTGTTCCACAAGAACATTAAAAATCACAATATAGTTACCCATGATATGAAATGGGTATCAAAAATATTTACTCATGTCAATACCTATGGAAGAGTGATATGTCTCATAATCAATTAATCAACTCATAATCTGTGAAAATATGTGGTTTTAAAAAGAATATAACCCATGAATGAGAAAAAGTTTTCTTAAGAATCATTCCATTAAAATAGAGACCATTCATGAAGGAATATGAATGGGACCTTTGGATCATTTCGCAGAAGAGAATGAGTAGCTTCAAGATATGTCATCATAGATAGAAGCTTTTTTGAAATATCTTTCAGAATCACTTCTCGAAGAAAATATCCTTTATTATTTGAAATGTAATTTTAAAACATTGATACATTATGTAACCATTTTCATCAAAAATTAACTGAAAACTTACATGGAAGGCTAAAAATCGTTATGAGAACCATTTCCCTTGAATAAATATAAATAATCATGAAAAAATTTTCAAAAAAATTTTCCATCAAAACTTATTAATAATTCTTAAAAAAAATTTAAAACCCTTTTCATTGAATACTAATCCTAAAAAGATATTTTCCAAATATCTCTTTGAAAATATGTTGAAAATTTATAAAGGATTATTATAAATATTTTGGAAAATATTTTTCCTTGACTATTCCTTTGAAAAGATGTAAATGAATATTAGAAAATAATTTTAAAAAGAATAAAACCAAAAAAATCCCTTAATATATATTTTTATTAAAACATGTTTATGATATTACATAAAAATTTTAATTTTTTATAAGACATTATTTGTGAATAAAATTTATTTCTGATCGAAGAGAAATAATGTGATATTATCAAAAAACATTTACTTAATTATCATATGTAACAAGGAGTGAATAAATGGTATAACTACATGAATATATCATTATTAAACTAATGATAATATAATTCACGATGTTTCATAAATATAGATCATAATAATTATTCAATTTAATCATAATCATAAATAATCTCGATAATTGTTGCGAATATAGTTATAAACCATTTCTACTTTGGTAATATTGAATCATAATAAAATTTTAAGGGTAACATTACATGAATCTTATAATACCATTACAATAGTAATATTCATGATTTAATATTTCAAATTCCTATATATATATCATAGAAAAATTTAGGTGCATAAAATTACATGTGTCTCAAAGAAGGAATATTGGGAAAATATTACTTTACCGATTTTATAACATATAAAACATAAACGCCCTAAAAACCATTAAATGTATATGTAAATACCCAAAAAATTATGTATTATAATCATAGAATATATTAATGGGAAATATACACTCCAAAAAATATAAATGAGTGTTGAATAAGGTGTGTGTATCATTGAAATAAAAATTTAGATGAAATTCACTTACCTTAAGTATTGACATTATTTTTACATATTTATGACTCCTATATAATAAATAAATTTATAATTTAATAATAAAATAGAATAATATTATTATATATAGTTCCATATATGACTCACTTATGACTTTATATAACTTGTTTATTAATAATTCCATGGAAATGTATTGTTTTAGCTAATAACTGATTTGTTTATTGTACGTGTCTTGACTTCTTATTCTTGATCCTATTACATAGAACATGATTTAATTATTAAAATTATTAATAAAAAATTTAAATATCATATATATTAAATAATTATTTATTTATAATAATCCATATAGTATATAAGTATGATATTATGTACACCTTTAATAGAGATGGTTGACTATACATATGCATGAACGTTGTTTCTGTAATATTTAAGTATGGAATGAAAGAAATTAAATGACATATATGTATATATATGTATATATTATAATTAAATAGTTTTATTATTTAATATATATCATATAATTTCACTAAACACATCTTTAATTCATTCGATGTAAGGTGTTGAGGAATCAAATCTCTTTGAGAAGGTGGTAGTCCACACATCCGCAAACAAAATTATTGAACATACAAAAATAGAAATAATAATGGTATGTGTTACATAATAATTAAATAAGAATTAATATATTAAAAATATCATATAAAACATAAAAAAATACTTTTATCATCACAATTTTCAACTATGAGTGGTGGTGATGGAAAAACTAATAGGACTCTTTCCGGAGGTGATAGTTCACCATACATAAGAATAGTAAGTTCATTACTAATTAGATGAATGTGTGTGTAAATATAGGTATAAATATTTTAATTTAAAAATGAAATTACATTTATGATAATATTTTTATTATATAAATATTAATGATGAAAAATTTAGGGGTGGAGAATGAAAATAAAACTAAATAGCTTGAGGAATGATGTTAGCTATTATTTGGGTAACTCCATTTGGTTTTCACCAAAAGGATTCCTTGGATATATTTTAGACCAAGTTGAGGCATATATTATTATTAGAGGTATATTAAGTATATATTTCTATAGATATCAGTTGATCTAATGTGTCTCTATATATGATATTAAGTGAAAGAGGTGAGTTCATTTTTATAGTGGAGGGAAATGATACACATTGTATTTTTGAAAATGATTTTGTGATCCCCAAGTATTAATTGTTCGTCAAGTGTAAAAATATACTATTATAGATCTCTATATATAGAGTGGCCTAAATTTTACATTTTTTAGGTTTTAGAAATCTGTATTGGTCATTTTTCCCCATAATAATATGGCTTAGCTCCTTATTAAGCTGAATTTTACCTCAGTCGATGTAATTAAATTTAATTATGTTCACTAATATTTTGGAAAAAAACTATGTTGAAATTATTATAAAATATAAATTTTTATGGTTCCAAATATGGGATCCTATTTTCCAAATTAAAATAACATATGTATCAAAAACTAATTTATATTTAATCCCACATACATGTACATAATGCATGGTTTTGAAGTAAAAATTTTCGAAAGTTTGTTTTGTTTTTATATTCAATTTAAATTTGAAATA
Source organism: Viscum album (assembly GCA_963277665.1). Classification (NCBI taxonomy): domain Eukaryota; kingdom Viridiplantae; phylum Streptophyta; class Magnoliopsida; order Santalales; family Viscaceae; genus Viscum; species Viscum album. Next base: position 910,183,555 of record OY728164.1, on the reverse strand, counting down.
GACTCTAATGACCTATATTGGATTAATTTATTAAAAAATATATTAAATAAACTTAAAAACCATTTTAAAAAATAATTTACCTTTATAAATAAATTTGATGGAAAATTAGTTTGGAATTAAAATTCATTATTTTTAACTAATAATTAAAAAACCAAACTTTAGAGAAAAAACCAAAAATTCACCCGAACATAATTTTTATATTTTTATTTAAAAAATTATTTTTCAATATAAATTTTTTAAATGTTCCAAAATTTATATGTATTATAGAATTTCCATAAAAAGGATGTAAAACTGGTTTATTTTAAATATATGTTTATATGTGTAATACTTACTATATTCTAATCTAATGCATAAAAGATTAATTGGATGAACAAAAAATATTTTATTGAAAATATAACATATAAATTTAGTTAATAACATTCAATAATATTAATTATTTTACCTTATTACGATAAATCAAATTGTCACATAAAAATATTCTTTTATAAAATCATTCCCTTTATATTCATTTGGATTATTTATTACTTTCTAATTAATAGGTATCCAATGAATTCAACTATATATTTTCATAAGTTAATTAATACTATAATCATCAATTTATAATCTAGGCTATATCTTATCATATTAAATAATTAAATTTCTAATTATAGTTTAGAAAAACTCGGTCTTGTGTGTTACACAAGCCATCAAGGAAATTCAGTCATTCTGGTAACATAAGATAACTCTATCTTCTATGTAGAGAAATATAATATTTATATTGTGTATAGTGAATTATTAACATGTTTTTATATATAATACAATACAATAATAGTGCTTTAATTAAAAATCCTTTTTCATAGTTGCATGAAATGAATAAGATAAAAATGATTAAATTAATTGGGAAAAAATATTTCACAAAATATTTGGGTATTACTATTTTCCTGTAGTAGATAATTATTTAACCATCCAATTATATTTTTTTAACCAATAGATGGGATTATTTAAAAATCATTGAGGTTCATTTTGGTTTCAATGATGCACTAATCACATTAGTATATACTTTCTTAGTCACACCCTTCTCCCAAAAGCCCTTGCTAATTCAACATTAACCAAATTGAATCACTCGCTAAAATGAAATAAAAACTATTCATTTGATTCTTTATATGGTATGGATTTCATGTCCTATTTTTCAATTTTGAACTGAGATTCTTTAATACTCATTCTAGATTCATGAGATTTTACAAGAATTTGAATCACATCAATTAGTACATTCTCAATCACTTCATTCACACACCCATTTATTTGCAATTCTTTTTCATCATATCTGAAATGATCATTGATAAGTGATATATTTTATTATTTGGCCACATTAAGTTACTTGAGAAGTTTTCTTTTCTGAAATTTATTTTTTAATTATTTCTCCAAATCAATAGCTTTCCATACAACAAGTGACATTTTTTCATATATTCCCTTAATAAAAGAAAATATGTAAGTGAAAACCTCAGTATGAAGTTTATTTAAATAATATTAAAACAATAAATGAAAAATAAATAAGTGTTTCTGTAAAAACATCAACATATATATTTGGAAAAAAATCATCAAAATGAACATTGTCGACTGATTTGAAAGATACATCTCGTAGAATACCTCTCAGACTCCATTCATTTATTTATGGACCTAGATTATTCTTAAAATTCATTATCAATATGCTTGCCTATTAATTAGGAATCTTATTCACGGATTTTCTAGAATCCTCCATGTTGGCCCTAATAGATATAAGAAACATAGCAGCCTGATATTTTAATAAATATTTCCCATTAAATAACTCGATTTCCATAAAATATTGTTTTTCATGCAACAATAAGTTTAGAAGTTCCACCAGAATATATTAAAATATTATTACATTAAAATGACCATTATAACATAGTTGTTAAATTGGGGGGGGGGATAACTATTAATAAATAATTCTTGAAAAAAATAAAAAGACCTAACTCAATATGAATGTATTGTGATGTTCTTATTAAATAATTACACATTTATTAGTAATGTATCCTTAATTGTTTATAAAGGTTTTCTTCAAAATATGTTTTATTCTTTTTATGAATTATTATTAAATTTTAGATGTTATTGAAAACAAATTTGAAAAAGTTAATTCCATTTTTAATTCAGCAATATAATATTATTTTTAATTTTTTATATGCTTATAAAAACATTTATAATTTAAAAAATATGGAATATACTGATTTTTATTGAAAATTATACTTTATTTTAAGGTATGTACAAGGTAAAATTATGTTTTGTATTAGTTATAAATTTTAATTATTTTATTTTTATTTTCAATAATAGAATTATTTTTTTTGAAAAGGATTTTTTTCTGTATGCAATTAGGAAAATATTTTATGTTTAAAAATGAAGTATTCTAAAGAACTATTTTCCATGGAATTTTACATGTTTTATTTTGAATTTAATTTTAAAACATCTTTGTTTTGATTTTTTAAAAATGGAAACCATGTTTATATTCATAAGTTACAAATTTAGCGTATATACCCATTTTAATTTATTTCAAATATGCATTGTAATACTGGTACATTTTGTTACGAATGTATAGGGTAAATTTTTCAATTTATGTTAAAAATAAAATGATAAGGATTATAAAATCTCCTCAACACATTCCCAATTTTTTTCATAAATATAATTCAACCATTAATAACAATGATTTAAATTAATATTTTTAATGGACACATGTCCATGAAAATTACTTAAAAAATCATTAAATCAATTAATGTCACATATGACACTTTATTTATCTTAAATATACCTTATGAGTGAAAAAGTGGAAAAAGGTATGTTATGAACGAATATAAATTTTTATTGAATACATAACAAACATATTTTCATGATATAAATTTATTTTTTTCTTTTTTGGCACTTATATGATATTATAATATTTATAATATTTTATTTAATTAAAATTAAAGGATGATCCATTCATGTTTTAAATACAATATTACATATAATATAGGGTTACCCGAAATTTTATTTGAATGGAAATATTATTCTTAAAAATTAAATATTTATATTAATCATGGTATTATATTTTCAATTTTTATTAAATAAATAATTATATTAAATAACTACACAACATTGATGGGGTACTTATTTTATTAATGGACACATCAAATAAATGTTATGAAAAATATTAAAATAAAAATAAATTCAAATAATTAATCTTCTAAATGAATTTTATAAATGAACATTAACTCTTTAGGATATAATAAATTATTTATTTCAATATTAAATTTTATCATTATATTTTTAATATTTTATTTAAAAAATATTGTTAAAATAGACAGTAATGATATTTTATAAAAATAATATTTGATTAAATTACTAAAATATCATAAATATTATTTAAAAATACAAAACAAAAATAATATGTTAGATAAGGATATAAATATGTCATTTATGGTATGATTTAAATCACATAATTAATAACTATAACCACTTTCTATTAGAAAAACTTGTTACCTTAGTTAAAATTAAAATAGGTCAATAAAGGGATAATCAAAATGATAAGGTTTAAAATATATTAAAAACATATATAAAATATATATGTTGATGATATTAAAAAATGATATTATATAATCATCGAATCCAGGGATTTATGGAATTATTTTTATTGATATTGAATTTATTATAAATTAATATATGTAGATATTCTAAAAGTGTTTGTCACCTCAATTATAAAAGTGAACCTCATCCCTGACTTATTCACATAACATTGTTCTGTCCTGATGAACCATAAAAAACCAATTTATATTATATATTTTATTAGATACATTCTATAGGTCATGGTATTCTCGAAACACCATCTCTGTTGTTTCTAATAAGAGATTTAAAGGATGTTCACCGATGAAGAGTTATTCATATTTACCATCTCTTTCATGTTTATTTCCTCATCTGATTCATTTTCATGTGTTTTTTCCACCATAATTTAATAAATATAGTATAATATATATTTTTAGATTTTATTTTGTTTATCTATTAACCATATTTTACCTTTTATCCATCCAATGAAAATTTAAAACACTGCATGTATATTTGTGTGACCTACCATCTCCACACTATAGTGTGATTTGTTTTCCCATCACCACTTTACATGGATGGGTATGATTATTGAAATAGTATATATATGTATATGAAAAATATAAAGCTATTTATATTATAGAATAATTAACATAACATCCAAATCCTCCACCATTCATCATAAAAGGAACTATAACATCTCCCATGTGTACGTACGACTTACCGACTCCACGACGCAATGTGATTTATTTTCCATGATCACCAGTCGAGAATTATTATATATATAATGAATACATAATATATATATTTCCTTAATAAAATTATATATGTGTTAAAACTATATCCTATGAAAATAATAATGATATATATGACAAAATGTTTTTATGAAAATGATGTAGTTAACAAATGAAAAAAATGAAAAAAAAAATATTGTCAAAATATGGGTGATAAAATGTTATAAGAGGATCATATATGATATAATAAATTTTAATATTGTTCTATTATAAATTAATAACATTATTTAAACTATAATATATGATTATCATATATGAATTATGGAAATCATTCAAAAGGTACAGATTTATTTCCATAACGCCATTATTATTATAGAGTGTGTATATGTATGTATATATAGTTGAATATTAATCTACCATGTATATATTTAATAAAAAAATCAAAAATATTTTTTTACTATTAATATACAATTATTGATGGCATTTTTACACCTGTGTCAATTTTTACTAAATGGGATGAAGTGAATCCCTTTTCATTCACTAAATGAGGTTCATTGCTGCCTTTTCAGAGAAATTATGAAAGGGTTGATTTTTTAAAATATACATAATTAATATACTTTTCTTCTTTTATTACACCATGATTCCTTTAATATTACTTTCTAATCATACAATTTGATTTTAAAATAGAATGTTTTGATTCCAAATTGTGTGTTATTTTATTAAAAAATGTTTTCAAACTGGAATGGATATTTTCCTCAAAATTATTTTAAAGTGATATTTTGAAATAATTTTCTATATAATAAAATATAATTTTATTTTACTTATTTTTCACTAGGGATAAGGTTGATGATATTGATCATATTATTTCTATAAAATAATTATTATTTATGATGGATTGAAGTTTATGAATTCTATTTCTTTTCCATGAGTTATATTATGATTATATGATTAAGAAACCGATTTATTTTTTTGTATTTTGATATGATGATTTTTGTTATTTTATTATGGCACATCTCTCTGTTCTTTTCATTATGTGATGGGTGGGTCTATATCTCTCTCAAATGCATTGGGTAAAAATTATATATCAATGGATGGACAATATTGGAATGATATGTGAACATAGTTTAGTAATATAGGACTGGAATGGGGAGTAAGCTCGGTTAGGAAATATGTGGCCGGAATAAGGAGTGAACATGGTAAAATAATAGACTTTGTCCTCTATGCTGGTACTGGTATTGAGCCTTGACCTATATGAATTTTTTTTCTATGATTATGTATATACCAAAATTTCATATCTTATGTTACACTCTAATCAATTCGGTTATTTATAATTTTTGTATTATGAATTTATATTATTTATTACATAATTAAATATCACGATCATATATATGAACTATATAATTTTAAAATTAATTTTTATTTTTATGCTCTTATTGTAACACCCTGAAATTCTAAAGTAAGAACCTTTTATTAGATAGTTTGTATGAAAAATGTCATCAAGTGTGTAAATATGATATAATACCATAATATATTAAACTATAATTAATATTTAAAATATATTTTATATATTTTATATTTCCCAATTTACAAATCCCCATGTTATCGTCTATTACACATAATAGTTTCCTTCTTTGATGGCTATCATTAAAAACAAGACCTAGTTTTATTGAAAAATTTTATATTATTTAAATATTATTATTTAATATAATTTTATATAAATATAATATTAATTCATTAGTTACCAACTAATGTGAAAGGAAAATAAAATCAAATTGTATATATATCATTAATTATTTATAGGCATATAAAGGAGTTGTTTATTAATAAACATAGTTAATTACACTTAAAGAATAATTTTAATGAAATATATATGATATATTAATATAATATTTTTATCAATTATTATAACTTATCTTATTAGAAATAATATCACTTTGACAAAAAAATAATGAAAACTTTTGGACATTTTTTCTTTAATAATTCACGTTGTTTTTTTGCTTACAAGATGAATTGTAAATTATTTTTTGCAACTTATTTGATTGGAATTGTCCAAAATAGATTCTATATTTGAATTCACTATTAATTATAATATATAATAATACCATATTTCTTTAACAAAATTATTGGATAAAGTAATTAAAATTAACCACAATTATTAGGGTAAAATAAAGCTCACTAAAAGACTAATGATTTATATTAATGGAACAAATGACCTAGAAAATTTCAAGAACCCATTTTATAGTAATATATATTCCATAAGCCTTTCATTATTTATATTTTTGGTTTTTAATTACTTTGTTTTTTAAGAACATGTGTACACCTAATTTGTTTCCAAAAAATCCAAGTGAGTCATTTTCCTTCCACAATAAAAGTCACCATGTTTCCTATTTCATCACACCTATCATACCTTTTAGGATCAAAAAATATATTCCTAAATAGCTTCCCAAAATCCCCATTCTACCTTTAATCCTATATTTGCGAATAAACACATCCATGGAATCCTTTTGGTAAAAACCAAATGAAGTTACCTGATTAAGAGGTAACATATTTTCTCAAGCACTCTAGATTCATTTCAATTATCCACCCCCTAAAATATATTTATTCTATTATTATATAACAATACTAGTATCCTAAATATTCTAGAATGTTTTTAGGTAAAATTTTCAACCTACACTTACAAAAACCTCAATATAGTGGGAAATATACGTATTATTTTTGTGTACGACAAACAAATAGCTCACGAAACGAGGATTGTTGAATTTTTATTTACCCCTATCATGGTGGCAATTATGATGAAAAATATACTTAAATATTATACAGATTATACTTATAATTTATTCATTCTTCTTTAGTTTTTATTAATTTTATCTATCTTGTGTATATATGATAATTTTGTTTCAGGAAGTGTAGACAACAACATCTCAAAGCGATATGACTCATTCATGCCATACATGGAATGTATAATGGATGGTTTTAATAATACCATGTAAAATATATAACATATATACAATAATGGAATTATAATATACATTTTTATCTTTTCTTTTTCATTATTTAATACATCAATGAAATGAAATTAGCATTAATGTGTCTGTATGTCCTACCATCTCCATTAACGGTGCATATCATTTCTATTCTCCAATTATTATATATAATTATAAAATCATATATAGTTATTGTTTATTATAATCTTTTCATGGTTTAAATTCTGTATATGATGAATACATGATAAAATTAAGGATAAAAACATAGAATAGGTAAAAAATTACTCAAGAAAATTAGGTAGTTGTCCTCCAAAGTACGGAATTTTATGAAAGTTTGATAATAAAAATTTAATGAGATATTATATAAAGTTAATATATCATATAATAAAAATGAGTATGGTTATGATATTTTTCAATAAAATATTTTAAATCACCATATAAGAGGCTAGTGACCACAAAAAAAGTAAGGATAAGGTAATGGAATTTCATTTCAATTTACATTACCTTGAGATTTATTTGTTATCAGGTGCCAATTCAATTTTATTTAGTGCACATACTACATTTTTCATGTAATATCACAAATCCCATTTTTATAATTATATTTTATGTTTAGTTTAATTTCATGTCTTCTTGTGGATTATTATTTAAATGTTTCAAAGTGGAATGAGACCCATTTGAATGTCTAATTATTTTCCACAAGAACATTCGTAATGATTATCTTTAAAATCTCACTTCTTTTTGTGATTGTAACTTTATCTCTAAACAAACACATTATTTACAATATTTTTCATTGTAAATTTACATTAATATCTGTAATATCATACATTGGATATTATTATTTCTTAAACCATATACCATTTTACATACATTGTTTACCTTTAGAGTTATTTGATTAACTGGGGAATAAATAATAAGTCTATAGCACTCATTCATTATGGTTATTTGATGAGCCACATTATTTTGTTTTAATTATTATATATGAGGAATTTTTTGGAAATTTATTAATAGGTGGATCATAGACTTGATATAGAACCCGGATGCATCAACATGTTCTCATAAGAAAAATATGTTCGATAAATTAAATGGGATTCTATCCATGGTTTGAAACCATATTTTTAATTTTTTTGAAAGTAAATGCATTCATATGCCTTAGAAATGAAAACCATTAATAAATTATGTCCCTGATTTAGGTTCATTTTCTATTAATCCTTCATATTTTTCATTGATATATCTATAGATACATTTTTTTCATTTTGTTGATTAAATGTCTTGTGCTTCAATTCATACCTTTCCATTTTTCTTTTTCCAAATCTATTAATTTTTGTGAAGTGTGTTATCCATTATTTACCATTCCATGTTAATTTATTCTCATTTATTCATTATTGATTCCACTTTAATTACCCTTACTATGCATTTGAGATCACCCTAATTTTGTTTCACTTCAATTTTTTATGAAGAATAAATATATTTTTATGCTTTCACGGTTACAGTTTATTTAATTTTATTATGTATCATGTTTTTAATTGATATTTTCCAATGTATTATGGGAATCGTGCATGTAATCTATATTTCCAAAACTTATAAACTGATCAGTCATTCGAGATATGATTACTTATAATCAAACAATTATAATAAAATAATGAAATAAATCTGGGATTATGTGGCCGGGGAATTATAGTTAGTGTTTGAAAAATTTTAGAATCAACCGTTGAAAACAGATTTAGAAAAAAATAGTTTATGGATCACAATACTAAGTAAAACATTGAGGATAAGTATACTATAACATCCTATAAATTTGTTAAGGTAGTGATTATGTGGGTATTCTTAGTAATACATCTCTGTCTGGATACAAAAAGTGGATGTGGTTATGGAAAATATGTAACTAGAATTAATAACTTCAATAAGGTGTTTCAATCCAGAGTTGGGGTTTCCTGGTACACGACAGTATGCCTCACTATACACTTCGATTGAAACACCTGGGGGATACACTTATGATAATTCACATCTTCAATAGCAATAATTATGAAGGATTTGAATTTAATTATTACACCAATGTGACCAATGATTATGATTCTATGATTTATGGTGCATAAATTTATGTTATGTGCTATACCATATTTTGGATTATATAATGTTCAAAGAATATTTAGATTATCAAGTGTATTCCTTTATGTAGAAATGGAACTTCGAAGAAATAATGGTATCAACACTCATAGAAAATGAGGAGATTTTACAATTGAAGAAACAAATACAACTTGTATTGGAATTTATAAAATTATCAATATATTGTGTATTCATTGTCAGGTTATGACAAATAACCTTGCTTGATTGGAGAAACCTAGTCCTTTGAGATAATATCTTATGTTGGATAACATTATGCGGTATAATCCCTTAACGTTTAGTGGTACTACTAATCTAATTATATAAGAGTAAGAGATTAATTCTCTAAAGAAGATATTTACTACCTTGGAATTCAATGAAATGGAAAAGGTTATAGTAGTGGTCTATTTTCTCCAAGGTGATTATGACCAGTGGTGGTCTATGATATATAATACACAGAAGAAATAATGAATTTTACTCATGGAATGTAGAAATATTATGGGGACATTATTTGATAAATACTTCCCTCATGATCAATAAATTGATATGAAGATGAAGTTTCATTGCTTAATGCTGATAGAAGTGGAAATTGTTTCATATTATGAATATACCTTTACAAATTTATATATTTATTTTATATATTATATACACAAAAAAGAGTTAATGATCAGCCACTCTATTGAATGTATTAAGAAAATTCTTTAAATGGCAATGGTTTTAATGAATTTCTCATCATACAAAAAGGCATTTTTATCTTAAATTAAAAAAGAGATGTAATTCTTGAGATCCAATGTTTTAAAGGGAAAACAAGAGAATATGAGTTTTTATGAATACATTGAAAAATAGAATGAATCAAATAAGATAAATGGAAATAAGGATTTTCCAACTAGTGATAACTTTGCAATTTATCACCCAGGTAAATTATTGAAAGGATTGGGAGTTCTTTATATGTGCGTGAACAAGAGTCACTAGGAAAATTAATTGATTGGAAGTAAAAATAATAATTATATTCAATGTAAAAACATCAATTAGATGGGGAACTATGCAAAAAAATTATTCAAGCGTTAATATAATATATATTAGAAGAAGATAAGGAATCAAGGAAAATTCTCTGTTAATGACATGATCGAAGTGGAATGATTAATAGAATCTATATTTTGATATACAAATTATATTGTAAAATAAGTTTTTATGGTTTTGTCATAATATAATTTATGAAATTTGGAATTATTGTAAGGTTTTTTATTTTCATTAAGAATTTGAGATCATATATTGAATGGTAACGAAAACATTTTTTATGTATAATTTTTTATTGAGGGAAATCAAACCCATAATATGTCTCTAATGTTATGGTAATGATGAAGAAATGATATATTCGGAAATGTTTTGACTACCTTAGAACAAGTTAATGACTTGGCGATAAGTTGTATATGATATTATTTATAGATTTTACATTTAGTGGCCCTCCTTTTTATTAAATAACATAGTACATCATTTTAAAGGAAAACAACATTAAATCATTACAAAATGTGGATCCAAAAGTTTATATTCATCGGAGAATTAAGACCATATATATCATTTACAAAACAAAACATTAACATAAATTTAATTCTTTCTTTTATAGGTTCGTATTGCTCCTTGAATTCTTTTCATTACATATTCTCACCTGAGGATAACCATCAAAAAGGGATGTGACAAAATCCTAGTAAAGGGATATATAAAAACATGAAACAATAAAACACATGGTGATAATAATCAATATCATCATAAATTAGGTAAAGGATCATAATTATGATACGAAACATTAGATACATACCAGAAATATAGAAATGAATAAAAATGATACATGTTTCTTAGTGGTTAACTATAACACATAGTTGTGAATAGATATGGCATCACTTTTATACATATATCACTTTTATAATGAGATATATGACATTAAAAAATTCATTGGAGTGCCATATAATTTTGTGTACACCTGTTACATCATAACATTTATTTTGTGGTATATAAATCCAGAAGCACCTGTCACATCATAACATTTACATTATTTTCTTGCCACATAGAACATTAATCTTAATAGCATATAAAATAACCAATTAAAAAATGGATTTCATTTAATAAATAATATATTCATAACATGGGTTCCCAAATGTAATATGGAATAACATACATGATATAAGAATCATCAACCTTGAGTGAAGAAGAAGAAATATCGAGAAGTAAATGGTATGTTTTTTTAAATAAGAGTTCTTTCAGAAAATATAATGTTTGTAAGAAACTAAAGAAGAAAAATTTTATATCCCATAAAATAAAATTTCATTATTAAAATATTATATTTAAGGATTTATCGATATGGAAAATTGGGTGAAAGTGGGAGAAACAAAAGAAAGAGAGTTGGGATCAAGAATTCCCCTTACCTAGAGTCTGATTGATTCCTTTGCTTTGATATCCTATATAATCAAATTATATTGTTTAATTAACAAGTCCAAACCCATTTATACATGAATATGATTCATTATGGGTTTATTATGATCTTCTATGGGCCTTTGTAGGAGTTATAGTGTTTAATTTCACCGTTTCGGTGTGTTGGTTTTCTTAGTTTTCATGATCGATTCACTAGTATACATGAATGGAAGTTTGTGTAAAATGTGGATAAATAACCAGAATTTTTATTATATGTTATTAATTATAATAAATAAGATTTAATTATCTTATATGGAATGTGGTTTTATAGAATGCGGATTAGTTATTGGATAAAAGTCAAATATGATCGTTTCTGGTAATTTTGGCTTTTTTCGATCACAACAACCTCATTTTGTTTTATCATTTAGTATCATGTAAATAATTTAGATCAAAAATAATGTGCGTTATTGAATAAACATTAAAACCTATTTTTATATTTTTTTTATATTAATATCATATTTGAAGTTCCTAAAGTAAAATTAATGTGCATCGCCCACGATGTTGGTAAATTGACATGTCACGAGTGACGATTTCATTTTAAAATATAAAAGAGAACAAGGGATGATTTTAATTATAGATCATAAATAACAATGAAATAATTAAATTAGATGTAAATTAACGGAGTTTTAATTCTACTTTGGTGAAGGGACATGTGAATATAATAAGAAATAAAATAAAATTCAAAGGAAATTAAAAGAAAGAGAGGGGATTTACCTGTTGAATTCATTTTCTTTGAGAACCCCTTCAGGGAAAATTTTTTGGACATCGGATGATACCAAGAGATCCATGACATGGGGGAGGGTATAGTTAAGTGTATTTAGTATAATTTGGGTAGGTATTTATTATTGATATGTGTGAGTAAATGTGGGTGTGAGGGGTGGTACTTTAAAGGGAAGAGAGGGGTGTTTTCTTAATATTATATTCTTTAGTTTATTAATTTTTTCTCGAGAGTATGATTAGATTGATAATTATCACTAAATATTTTAATATAATGAAGTATGTATCATGTTTAAGGTTCTTAAATTATGCTTATATTATAATGAATAAAAAATAATATATTTATCATTCATCCAAAATTATCTTATTTTACTTTTCATAAAAATACAAGTATTTCAGAAAGATATAAAAAATTCAATGTACACATTTTTTAACATGTATAATTAAAAAATGAATTCCAATTTAGGAAAATAAATTTATAAATATTATTAATTTATATTTTAATTAAAATCATCATTTACATAGAAAATACAAATTTTCAAAGTAAAACAAATATTATAAAACATTGATATTTATTTAAGGTATGATAAAATTTTATTAGAATCATAAGAAAAAAAATAAATTAAGAATAAATTTTATGACAATAATGTTTCGTTTAATTTTTTTAATTAATCTTAATATTATAATTAATTATTTATGGATTATAAAAATACCAAATTTTAGTTAATAATTTTTAATATATTTATTTATTTATACTATGATATAATTATATCATATTTTCACTTATAATATCGCAAAATGTTATTTATACTTTCATGGGTGGAGTTATTATTCATTTGGTTGTTTACTATTTATAAGGGTTATATTACTATTCCTAAGGCCAAGTTACTATTTCATCACAATAGTTTCTTTAAGTTCTAGAAATAATTCTCATTTCATTAATTATTAATTTATAAAGTATTTTTATTGTCCATAAGTGATTATAAGTGATTTATACTATATGAAATTACTATATTAAGGAAGAAATTCCATTGATAAATGGTTGTTTCATTAACTTGTTCCCCCCTTTTGAAATTTCACCCTCGATTTTTTTTACATAAATAGGTAAGGGTAATTATCCTTCATCACATAATCTAGTTCCTATCTTTCTTCTTAATACTTATGGTTCATTCAAAACAATTTGACATGGTCGGTGGTCTTGTAGCCTATAACTATATCTATCATAGCCAGAATCATTACTGTATTCTCATCATTAGAGATATATTCTTCTATGTATACCACCTCTGAGTTAAATATATGTGAGCGATATGTTATGTACTTCCTTCATAGTGTCATGTGGAACACATCAAGAACATGATCTATATTCGGTGGAAGTGAAATCTAATAGTTAACATCTCTGATGTGATCAGGAATCTTAAATAGGCCAATATACCTTGGTCTTAGCTTCCATCTCCTTCCAAACAACGCGGCTATATTCCCTGGTTATATTCGATGGAAGAATTTATATCCAACATCAAACTCTAAGTCCTTAGATGGTTGTTAGCATAGCTCTTTTGTTAACTATTAGTAGTTTTGATATGTTTCAAGATTGATTGAACCTTATCTATCATCTATTGCACAAGATCAAGTCCATGTAGCTTTATTTCACGAAAATCAACCCAATAGGTTTGAGTTCTACATCTCGTTCTATATACATATTCATATGGAGCCATCTGAATGATCGAGTGAAAGCTATTGTTATATAAGAACAAAACCAATGGGGGATACTGGCCACATCCACCTTTAAATTCTAGAGAGCATGATGATAGAATATCTCTAAGAATATGAATAGTTCTATCAAATTGTCCATTAGTTTGGGGGTGATTGGTCTTGCTGGAATTAAATTTTATACGAAAAACATGTAAAAGACACCTCCATAGTTTCAATGTGAACCTAGGAGCACAATCAAAGCCAATAAAGAGTGGAACTCCATGCAGTCTCACCACTTCTTTCACACATATCAATTCAACTTTTTCGTGTGACAGATCATCCTAAATAGTTACAATTTGGGTAGTATTAGGGATTCAGGCCACCACAACCCATATCACAATTTTTTATTTGAATATATTGGGAGACTTGTGATGAATTATAAAGTGGCATTATCCCATTTCCATGTTGGTATATGAAATGGTTTCATCTTACTTTTATACTTATCATGCTCGGAATTAAGATTCTAACATTTCATTCACCATGAGATATACTCTACAATCTCCATCATCATGATGTCCAACCAGATTTTTTTATCAGAGTTCATAGTATATATTGGTACTCTAGGGATGGATAGATAATTTAATGCTATGTGAATTTTCCAACAGCTCCGTCTTTATCCCAGGTGATGAAGAAACAAACATCCTGGTTCCAAACGGAATGACCCCATCATTGTCAGTATAGAACATATGAATCTTCGCTTATTTTTTACAATTCACCGTATTTTGTAACATTCGAAAATCACATTAGGATGCATTAATCTTCTCTTTTATAGATCATTGGGAAATAATTTTCGAAATTTATGATGTATTCCCTACCATTTTGATTTCCAAATCAAAATTTTCTATATCCATGAAGATAGGGTCTTTCTTAATCCACAATATGGATAGATTTGTAGGTTCTTTTATTATAAGAGAGTCAGGTACCTTGTTTCCATTTCCAAAATTATAGTAAATAGGTAAATAGAAGTATTTGATTAGCTTTATCCACCTCCTTTGATTCCTGTTGATCTCCTTTTATGTGAATATATTTTTGGGCTCTTGTGATCAGAATATATTTCTCACTTCTCACAATAATGGTGCCTCTAAAATTTCAAGGAAAAATCATAGCATCAATCTCTAGATCAAGTGTTAGGTAGTTCTAGTCATGGATCATCAACTGAAGTGAGGTTTTAGCTATCACATTATCATTTTTATGAGCACACATACGATCTATTCTTTAAAGCATCATTGATTATCACGAAACATTATCCACTTTTAAATAATTTGAGTACAGGTGCAGTGATCAAACTTCCTGGTATCTCCTAAAATGTTTTCCAAATTCTTATATCCAGACATAATTTTCCCTTTTTATTGTTAACATGGTTAGTGAGCTTGAAAAACATTGAAAAGTTATTAAAAAATATCTATAATACCATACTAAGCTAAGAAAAATAAGTATTTCTATGACACTAGAGAGTCTGGGCCATTCCTCGATCACATTTTTCTTAGAAGGGTCCACATAAATTACCTCAGTCATGATTATATGTCCTTATAATGTGACTTTCTACATCCAAAAGTAACACTTTCTAAACATAGCATAAATATTATCCTTTTTTATGTTACCACCAAAAGCGTTATATGTTCTTCATGCTCCTACTTTCTCTTCGAGTATATGAGAATATCATTGATAAAAACGTTTGAAAATATGTTGAGGTAATGTCTAAAGACTCTATTACTCAAATCCATGAATATTGATTTGAAATATTTATGTCCGAAGGGAATCAAAAAAAATGCATAGTGATTATACCTTTTGCAGAACACGGTCTTCTATATATATCCATTCTTCGACATTAGCTAATGATATCTATAAAAGATATCCACCATAGGGAATTTATAATCTCCTAGAAACTAATCGAACATGTCATCAATTCTTGGATGAGGATACTTTTTCTTTTTGGTGATCTTTTTGATTTACCGATAATGAATTTACAACCTCAATGATCCATCGTTATTTTGAAAAAGAGCATCGGTACACCCCATGGTGATGAACTAGGGTGTATGAATTATTTTTCCAAATTCCCTTTCATATGATTCTTTAACTCATCCAGTTCAATAGAAGCCATCATATAGGGACATATTATGATAGGAGTACATCTAGGTATGTGTTCAATTAAGAATTATAAACTAAAATCCAAGGGAAGTCTAGGTAACTCTTCTGGAAATACATCACTAAATTCACACATGATTAGAATTTTCCCGATGTTGATAACTTCCATTGAATCAAAAAATTTAGGGAGGTATTATTATTCACAACGAATCAATAACCATGCAATGAAAGTATTTTAAAAAGGATATTAATGATCTATCTTGCATTTGTATATGGGCATTCGATGGTTTGGAATATGAAATGATATTTTATTTTCCCGATAGTTGAAATATCCACTATATAATGATATCCAATCCATCCCAATTATAGATATTAATTCCATACAAAGAATATTATGATATTACCTAGAATAATCATCCCACATATGCTAATAAGTGAAGAGTAAAACACTTGGTTTGATATGATTAAACCACTTAGTGTTTTTACAGATATCTCTACTTCAAGGTTTTGAGGTTTTGATTCAATAGTTCAAGAAAACATGAATTATATTATGGAATGGTTGGATCTATACATTCATACACATCATTATCTTATATTATCATGTATTTTATATATTCATGAGTTTCATTTCCTTCTCTAAAAAACATGAAGATTTTCTCCATCCCTTTAGGCAGTTCCCATGATGCTTCATCAAAAAATTTTTACAAGTGGGTGGATGCGTTTTCATAAAATATTTATCATTAGATCATAAAACATGAAACTCTATCTTTGTTTAATTATTAACATATCCAAGGGACCATTCTCAAAATTAAATATCTACTTTGATATAACATCATGCAAATTCTTCATAACTCTAAATGTCATGAATTTTAAGATCCTTTTGGAGGTGTGGTTTGAAACCACTAATGAATAAATGAATTTTTCTATCATTGTTGATAAAAAACCTATATAATACCTTGAAATCCATATGAACTTTTATTTATAGTCCATGAAATATTCACCTTCCTTTTTCTTATGATCAATGAATTCTTTATATATCTATGTTCGAAGAGTTGTAGTGAAATGCATGTGAAAATACAATATCTTAGAGTCATCCCACTCCATCTCTTCAATTTCATCCTTCATCTTGATGTTCTTAATAATATCCTATCATTTATTAGCCTCTTAATCTATATTATGTGAAGAAATATTCACTTTATCCCTCGATGAATAATAAAAAATAAAAAATATCTTCACTATAGTGTTGACTGACTATTCCACAACTAGAGGATCGAAAGATCCAATAAATGTCAGTGGTCGTTTATACATAAATATATCGATAGCCAGTTATCCACACTTAGTTAAAGGTGGATATTAAAAATTATTCGGTTATTGTTCATAACATGAGACATCTCAATAAAAATCACCATGAAATTTTGAACTCCACCTCCAAAGTATTGGGTATGTCATCTGGGCAATCACTACATTTTCCCCGACACAAGTTGGTTTCCTGGTTTTTTCCGATTCCCAACATTTTCTAAAATATAAATAGATAGAACAAAACATAAGTCATCAAGTAATGAATTAATAATACATTCTACTATATATTTAATTCTAAAGGGGTATATTGTGGGATCCCTATGATTACAATTTTCTAAAAAAAATCTTCTCGTGTGATCACTTATACGTAGTCTAATACAGAGTGTCTTCACTAATTCTCTAAATCTAATTCCCAAATTAACTAACCCATAATTTGATAACAACTATGGCGACCCTAATTTTTCATACATAACATACTAGTTCATTTTAAAGGATAAAAAAATAAAATAATTACGCAGTGAGGATCCAAATTTTTATTGTCTTAGTAAAATTGGGACCATTCATAACATATACAAAATAAATCATAACCATTTATTTAATTCTTTCTTCTCTAAATTTTTATTCACCCTTGAATTCTCCATAGTACATGTAGTAACCTAAGAATATAAATTAAAAAGGGGTGACATAAAATCCTAGTAAGAGCATAGATAATAATATAAAACAATAAAAAATGGGGTGATAATAATAAATATCACCATAACATATTAAAAGGATCTAAATCAGGATATGAAACATTAGATAAAGACATGAAATGTAGGAATTCATAAAAATGAAACATGATGTCTTAGTAGTAAACTACCACACATAGTTATGACGAAATATTTCATAAAATTCACACATATTTCACTTTTATCATGAGATACTTCAAATTACCCAATTAATTTTCGCTCTATATAATTTTGGCTGCACCTTTCACATCATAACATCTACTTTGCACTATATAATGTTAAGAGCACCTGCCACATCACAACATTTACATTATCATACATGAATAAAAGAACGTAGTTGAAACTTCTACATAAAATAACCACTAGAATGAAATGGGTTTCCTTTAATAAATCATAAATTCATAAATTGTGTTACCAAATGAAATAGCGGATAATATACTTGATATATGAATCATCAGCCTTGAGTGTAGAATAAATAATCTCGATAAGTTATAGGTTTTTTTTAAAGTATAGTTATTTTTGAAAACATTGGGTTTGTCATAAACTCAATAAAAAAACATGTATATCATATATAATAAAATTTGATGATTAAAAAATGTTATTTATGAATATACCCATACTAAAAATTGGATTGAAGAGGGAAAACACAAAGAAAGAGAGTTGGGTTCCAGAATTCCCCTTACCTTGAGTCTGAATGCTTCCTTCACCTTAATATCTTTTATAAACACAATAGGTTCGTTAATTAAGAAATAAAGAACCTTTTATATGTGAATTTGATTTATTATGTTTTTACTATGTTAATATGGGTATTTTGATGTGTTATAGAGTTTAATTTCATCATTCAAGGGTGTTTGTTTTCATATTTCTCATGATCAGTTCTCTTTTATACATGAATGGAAGTTTGTGTAAAATTTTGATAAATATCCAGAATTGTTATTAAATATTTTTAATGATATTACATACTTTAAAATGATCTTATAATTACATTGGTTTCATTTCATGAGGTTTAATTATTAGACAAAAGTTAATGTTGATCATTTTAGGTAATTTTTTTTGGGTTTTCCCATACAACAACCTCGTTTGTTTTATTATATAGCTTTACCTATATAAATTAGTAATAGAAAATAAATACAATTATAACATATAGATTAAAATATTTTTTTACCATTAAATTATTTTATTATTTTAATTTATGTCATTATTGGAGAATGATTTTTTATTTCCCATGATGTCTGTAAATTGACACATTACATGCGATAATTTCATTTTTAAAGATAAAAGATAGAGAGAGGGATGAGATTAAGAATTTATCTTCTATTCACATGATATAATTAGAGTATATTTAAGGTGCTGTAGTTATCATTCCTTTTTTATTAATTGAGGTTAATAGTGAATAAAAAAGTTATGAAATTGAATGGAAATTAAAAGAAAGAGGGAGAAGTGTTACCTCTTGAAATTATCCTCTTTGAGAACCACTTTAGGGAAAAGGTTTTGCTCCATCGATGACACCAAGATCTTATGTAAGTGGGGTAGGGGATAAGAAAGAGTATTGGGAGGGATATTGGATAGGTTTGATTTTTGAGAGATGTGATGAAATGAGGGAGTGAGGGGTGGTATTTATAGTGGATGAGAGGGGTGTTTTCTCAATGTTATATTCATTAGTTTTTATTTTGGATAAATATAATGAATAGTTTCATAATTATCTCTAATTAAATTAAAGTAGTTTTGGATAGTTAGAGATTAAGGAACTTACATCAGCCCTACATCAGTAAAGACTCCAAATTTGGGTATTTAGAATTTCCAAAAAAACTAACGTCATTTACTATTCATAAAAAATTAATGTATTTCAAAAAAATCTAAAAAACTCACCAAAATAATTTTTCGAAATTTAAAATTCAAAAATGATTACGATTTTATGAAAATAATTTTCTATATATTATTTAGTTATTAATAAAAATAATCATTTACATGGAAAATCGAGATTTTAACATTGTAACTAATTTTACATAACTTTGAAGACAAGTTTAAGGTTTCATAAAATTTTCATAAATTCTTAAGAAATTAAAATATTAATTTGTGAATGCATTTTATGGGAAGAAATTTATTTTATATTATTCATTTAATAATAAATTAGTAATTAAATATTTATGATTTGTAAAAATACCAATACTTAATTAATAATATTTAAATTAGTTACATACCTATATTATGATATAATTATATCATATTTTTAAAATATTTACATACTATTCATTTGGATGTTTAACTATTCATAAGTTTCATGTTACTATTCTAATGGTGAAGTTATTATTTCATCGATATAGGTTCTTTAACTTATAAAAATACTTCTCACTTCATTAATTTTTCATTTTTAATTTATTTATTATGTTCTATAAGTGATTATATGTGTTTTTTAATTTAATTTATTACTATAATAAGGAATAAATTCAATTGATAAATGTTTGGGTTTCTATATTAAAACACTTTTGGATTAGAGGAATATATCAAGTAACCTATGTCAGTCATAAGTAATAAGTAAGAATTAATGTTCTCAATGTGGTTTTATGGTAATTTGAGTTATTACCATATATCAAGATGATACATTATTAAGGTATTCACATATTTATAATGTGATAATTCAGATATACTTCATTTTGGTTAAGGTCTAATGATATGTTCATTTTTTAAATTCAGTGACTCTCCTTCATAAGTGATTGGATCATAATCTGTTGGAAAATTTCACCATATATATCATGGTTTAAGATGATAATTGGATTATATTTTAGAGGATAATTTCATATTTCACCATATTATGCAGCATGTGCTAAGAGATGAATTATAAATAATTGAAGGAGTAATAAAAGGAAAATTTTAGGTCAAAAAAACATATATTTACTTAAATTATAATAGAGTGAATGAATTCCTTAACTAAAAAAATGGTTTTGTTTTTATATATTATCATAATTTTTTATGATATAAATAAAATTTATTCATACATATTGTTTATTTTTTTCTCATAAAATCATCCACTTGAACATGCTCTCTAGAACTCTCCATTATAACATGATTATTGGACTTTTTCTTCCATATCAATGTTTCCATTTCACACATATGTTGTCCTACTTGGGAACCTAGATACATGATTGTTCTGTATTCTATTAACTCTTATTAATAAAATGGTATATTAACCATCATTACAATGTGTATATTTAAGTAATAGTTTATTCTCAATCCTTCAACTACCAATATCATGTTTAAATTGGTAGAACGTAATTTAATAGAGATTGGGAGAATGTAACACCTTGAAATTCCAATGTAAGAACCTCATATTTGATAGCATTCAAGAAACATGATTCCAATATAGTAATGGGATATAATACAATTATACATTAAAATATAACTATAATTTTAAAAAGATTTTATAGAACACGTTACAAAAAAGATTGACCTTCATTCTTGGATTTTATTTCATTTCAGACTGAGTTTTACCACACAAAATTATAATAATAAAATATTATTATTAAATATAACAATATAATAAATTGATTTAATGAATATTATTATACATATTTTGAAAATTTATTGTTTATATAAATATAAAATGATTTCATTGGTTATCAACTAATGAGAAAAGAAAATAAGAACCAACTGCATAAAAAAAAGAAATATTATTATTTATATGCTTCCAATGGTTTTCTGTATTAATAAACATTGTTAATTAAAAATAGTGAATTATTTTAATGAAATATATATTTTATATATTCCATAAAATAATTTTTATATTCATCAATTATGTTGGATATGAATAAGATTAAAACAAAACCTATTTTACACGTAAAAAGCTATATTTTTAATGGAAATTTTACCACCTTATAATGAAAACCCCACATTAAATATGGCTGACAGAAAATTGTTTTTTTATTATGAAAACACTTTTGAGGTAAAAGTGAGAAAACATACTGGACTTCATTACATCAGCGCTTCACCACTTCAAAACATCACAATTTCACAACTTAACCACTACACCACTTCACCACAAAAACCTTACTAGGCTTGAAATCCATTAAATCATTCATACTAATAAAACTAAACATCTGGATTTTAAGTCATCATGAGAAGAATGGGGTACAATGAAGCAGGGAACACGGGCATCAAAAAATCTTGACAAACCACAGAACTGGTCTTCTTGAACACCCCCTGGTGTGACAGTCAAAACAATCCCAAATCCAAAAACCCAACGTCCTACTCTAGTAAGTGTTTTCCCAAACCCTCCAGTGACGTGAGATGGACCCAAAGAGCACATCCACAATGGTTGATGAAGATACCATAATGAGAAGGACAAGGATATCTAGACATCACTCTCTACTCCACAGATAACTGCAATGAAACCTTGAACAAAGAGACACACCATAAGCCCATTTTCCACGAGCATGAATCCAACATGATTTTACCTCAAAATCATGACTAAGAACTTCACTAGGCAGCCTAAACCAATACATTAACCAGACAAATCCCGCTGTACTCCTCTGTCTCCCATACACCAGTGTAGTACCATAGGAAAAAAATCACGAAGAACAGCAACACCCATCACCATATCTACAAATTCAACGCAAAAGAAAAATTGCACATTAAATATGAATTATGAAACATTATTTTATTTAATATGTAAAAATAAAATTCAAATTTTAAATTGAATCAAAATAAATAGGTTTTAGTTAATTGTTTATATTTTTTGAACACATATCATTTTTTTAATCACAGGATAGAAATACTACAATTTAGTTCAAAAATTCATTTTCATATGAATTATTTATATGGTAAAATTAGATTTTATATTGATTTCAATGATTAATTAGATATTATTTTTATAAATAAAGCCAAATTAGGTTGTTATTATAAAATTCAATTTGAAATTGACTATAATAACATAGCAATCATTTGGATGTTTTAACATTAAAAACCTATATTGTTGTCTCTCTTAAGAGATGACTTTTAAAATAATGTGGTACAATTCTAAGATTAGAATTTGTAAAAATTTATTTCATATTTGGAATAATATTAACTTACAAACTATAATAAAACCAAATTTGATTTTCAGCAAAAACTATTAGTGAAATTAATAAAAATAATTTATAATTATTAAGGTTAAATTAATCTACATAAAGTATTAAACCTTAATCAAAATGGGAAAAATGATCTATAAACATGTCCCCTAAAAATTTTATCAAAATATATCAGAAAATAAAATTATATTTTTTTTCATGACATTTTTTAGATAATAACATGTCTGCACCTAACATGATTCCAAAACTTCTAATTGAGTCTTTTTCCTTCCCTATAAAAGGCCAAAACCTCTCCTGCATCATCACCCACCTAAAACCTCTTAATTTATACCAATATATAACAAACTATATTTATAACAAACCACACCTCTACCTTGAAACATAACTTCTGGAATAAATCCTCCATGGAATCCTTTTGGTACAAACCAAAAATGTTACCCGATTAAGAGGTAACATCTTCTCTCATGCTCTCCAGTTTCATTTCCAATCTCTATCCACTAAAATCTATTTATTATATTAATATATAACAACAATATGTATCATAAATACACTTTTATGTTTCTTTGTAAATAGTTCAACATAAACTTACACACCTCTATCTAATGGGTAATGAACGTATTGTATAGAGAACTACTACATCAAGAAACGATGATAATTTATTTTTCCATTACCACCTATAATGGAAGCCATTATGATTGATAAAATATAGATATATTATATATATTATATTTATAATGTATTCATGCTTCTGTAACTTTTATTTATGACATTTCATTATGATATCCATCATTTGAAAATACTATAGTTTCATTTGAGGAAGTTTGGATTATCGCCCCTCAAAGAGAAATGAATCCTTTATTCCATACATGGAAGATATAAAGGATGGTTTTAATATTCATATGTAGCATATATACCATATATATGATACTGAAAATATAATATAAATATGAATCATATATTTTTCATTCTTTTAATAGAACAGTGAAATGAATGTGTTGTTTATGTGTACGTAGGGCCTACCATCTCCATGAACGATGCACTTCATTTATAATATCCATATATTATATATTATTATAAATACATATATTATAATTATATACAATACTTAATGTAATGGTTTACATTATAGATATGATTAATCCATGATAAAAAATCAACAAGTTAAAGCATACTCCAGAAAACTGGGCAATTAACCCCCAAAATAATGAAATTAATGATTGTTTTTTATCAAATGGGTAATGAATAATTATATGAATTTAATATATGGTATTATAAACATGAGTATAGAAATTATATTATTTATTAAAATTATTTAAACCATCATACATTAGGATAAATACCACATAACAAAAAGGAAGGATAATCCAAGGGAATTTTCTCTCGAATAACAATCCTTTGAGGGTCATTTGTCATTATGCACCGATTCACATTTAGTTGGGTTATATATTTAATATTTCATGTTATATCGTGAATTATATTATTCTAATGACATTATACATTTCATTTATTTTCAAACCATTCTTAGGATTAGGATTTAAAAGTATTAATGTGGTATGGGACACATTGGAATGTTTAAAGATTACTCTCCAAACGATGGTTCTAAATGAGTAACATTGAAATCAGACTGCCCCTTGTGGTTGTTAACATTATCTGAAAACAGACAATTAATTATAATAAATTTTCTTTTTAAATAGACTTGAATATACATATTCTCATTCAATGTATATTGTTATATCATAAACCATATACCATTTTACATAGGGTGTTTACTTTGATAGTTATTTAATTTATTTGGGTCTAAATCACAAATGTGTATTTATTATTTAATACTATTATTTGATGTGGTATATCATTTATCATGATTATTAGATTTAAGTAATACTTTTTATTGGTATTTATGGTTGGATCATAGACATTATATATCTTCTTGATGTGTCGATATGTTTTCATGAGAAATATAAGCTTTCCAAATTAAACGGTTCTCTATCCGTGGTTTTAAACTGTATTTTAAATGTTCATGAAGGTATAGGTTTTCATTTTCCCTATACATTACATACAATAATATAGAATTTCCCCCACCCATTTTCAGTTATTATTAATTCTTGATATTTTTCATTGACATATCTATGGACATATTTGATTTCTATCCATTCATTAAATGAAATATGTTTCAGTTACTTACATTGACATATTTATTTTTTCATATATAGTTATTTAATGGCTTCTTTTATTAGTTATTTACCTTGCCATGTTATCTTATTATTATTTATTCATTTTTACTTGTAAAAAACAATGACATCTATTAGGTGGTTTTAGATCGGATGTGTCTATATAACAATATTGGTAGATATTTGTTAGAAACTTCTCATTTACCTGACCAAGGAACTAATTTCATAACTAGGTGTTACATGAGTCATGTGAACTTGATTACCTATCAATTTACAACACTTGGTTTTAGTAATTTAATACATATAAGAAGTTATTTAATTTTGTTATACCATAAGATATGTTTTCCTTTTAAAATAAACAAATTTTATTTCAAAAAATAAAAATATATCCATTTGAATATAAAATTGATACAGAAATTATGTTCTTGGTAACACATGGTACATAATAACAATATTATAAAACAAAAGTCATCCAAATAGGCAACAAAAGGTGGTAGTAACCAATGACAAGATTAGCCAGCCTCAGACCATTGGTAGATCATAGATCCACCTCTCCTTTGATTTCTTTTGAAATATACTTGGTTATGGAATTTAAATATAGATGTAAGCACCACAAACTGTATCTAATACCCAATGTGTAGAAATGGAAGGATTTCACTCGATAATGAATGTGCATTTTTCTTCCACTTATCTTTGGATGCAGTTCCTATTCTAGTGGCTTAACATTCCACATGAAAAGCATAATGCCTCTTTTTCCTCACCATAACTTTAGATCATAATATTCTTGGTCAAATGGTGCTTTAAGGATTTATAATTTTTATAAATATTAGGCCCCTTTTACTTGTCCTTACTCTACTTATTCACTACAAGGACTGCAGGTTTTTCATGCCCCATGTGCTTATCCACTTAGTGAATCCGGGTTAGAAGTTACAATAAGATCTTCTCATTATTTATCATAATATATTTTAAAATAAAACTACAAATGGCCCTGGGATGTAATGATAGTATTGGAGAAATACAAAAATCATCTAAGAATTTAATCCCTATAAGGTATAGACCCACAATGTAGACAGTTGGATGGACTACATGTGGTCCTGTTGGTGAAAAATCACTAAGCATAGAAGTGTATATTATGTTGGAGATATCATACCTCTCTTGTATCTCCTAATCTTGGTAGAAATTTCAATGGTTAACATCATCTATATAAATCCATTTCATCATGTTTCTTCAAGAGATCATTGGTCTTGGATGATAGTATAAGGAGATAAATATTTGTAACATCATTCATATGTCTCTCATACATGGAGATCGCCTCATCACACTCTAAATTCCTAGGAACAAATGTTAAAGGTTCTTCCAAAACATATCGTTTCATTTCATGGTGAATGATGACCTGAAAATGCATATGCCACTCCTTGAAAGTAGTGCTGGTGAGAAGGTTTTACTTATTGGGAATGGATGAAAATGACATGTTTGATGTCATTTTTAATGTTGTTTCAACAAATAAGATGAACATATATTTTGTACATTATTTGATAATGTTTACAAAAATAAATAAAAAATTATTCATTAGTCTCCCACAATATTATCAAAACTCAATAACCCTAATAATTAGCTTTGGAATATCATGTTTCTAAGATATTCTAGTGGCATGGATCCATATTTCATTCTCATCAACCCACCTTTTTCTGGTCAAGAAACATGAATTATTTTAGGTATTCATTCCAAATTCCAAATATATTAACTCATATCTCATTGATCCATTGTGTAGACTCCCCAATCATGAAATCATTATTTAAGATCTCCTTAACCCTTGCCTCTTAGTTAAAACTAGTCTTAATTTGGTTGTCTACCCTTGATGTTAACTATGCTAATTCAACCAAAAACCCCAAATTATAATTAAATTGTAATTGAAAGAACCCCATAATTTTATAGTTAAGCAAATTAAACTATTGGTTTTATTCTAACTGAAGTAATGGAAGGAAATATAGTTTTACAATTATATTGGGGGATTTTATACTTTATGCATAAATTTATTCTCATTATCTTATCACCTTCTTGTTATTATTATGTCTGATATACATAAGTGATTACACATGACATGATAATATTTATGCACAAGACATTTTATTTTACTTCCCTCTTTCATGTTTGTTAATCCATTAATTATGTGATTGTGAAAATACATCCATAATGAAAAACCATGAAACTGACAAAAATAAGATAAATTGTATGATCATGAGTTTTTATAATAATTAGTTTATCAAGATGTTGATAAACATACCCTGACCTAGGGGAGAAATAATTTGAACTTTTATGTATTGTGTTTCGAGCCATTCACATATCCAAATTTGTATCTCCTTGGATTGGTTTTGCCTCATATCCTTACTGGAATTTCCTCTACTATCATGGGAGCTCCATCCATTACATATGATTTTGACTCACACGTAGGTGATTAGTAATAGGGGGTTTAGATAAAAGAAACCAAGGGCAGGTAGTCCCTAAATATTAATTAGGAGAAGGGATACATGCTAAAAATTTTTATTTATCAAATAAATTTAAAGCAAACCAATCACATACAATTGTCTGAACTAGCTCATGATCATCCAGCGACATGAAACAAATTAGTCATTTAATAACACTAGAAATAAATATTATAGATATTCTTATTAAGATAAATCATACTCAAATCAGTTAATTATTATATTTAATTAATGACTCATTTTACCTTAATCCTTTTGATGAATTTCATAAAGGTTCTCATCAAT
This sequence comes from Viscum album, assembly GCA_963277665.1. Lineage (NCBI taxonomy): Eukaryota > Viridiplantae > Streptophyta > Magnoliopsida > Santalales > Viscaceae > Viscum > Viscum album. The sequence goes on along the minus strand of OY728164.1, from coordinate 910,155,130 downwards.
TATACTTTTAAACAAAATTTTAAATTCATTTAAAATTAACAGGGTACATATCATTTACCTTAGAGGAAACCCTATAAATACCCATCCAAAACTACCCAAAATTTTTATACTTGTATACCATTTATTCATTATGACATGTAGAATCCACGCAGAATTATAATTGTAATGAAACGCAATCATGATGTTTAGATCTTTGACGATTATGTGGATGTTAATTAAACATTTATATATATATATATATTTCAAACACAAATTGAATATTATGTCCCATATTTATGCCTACACGAAGGTACATGTCTCAAGGGTTACATAATATAATAATATATTTTTAAAATCTGCATAAAATGGAAAATGTACATGTCATGTAGTTCTGACTACATGGCAAGTACCCTCTTCACGGTCCATCCGAATTCCACACCTTAGTAAAAGGAATGTGGGGTGTACATGTGAAATATTTGGATTACGTAGTGTGTATATTGTGCAACATTCCATGTATACTCCACATTACACAGTCACCATCGAAGAAATCCATGTATGGGATACCCGACATGACCCTAACATGAAGGGACTACACACCATGTCCAATGGGACACATGGTGTGTAGTCTGGCTGACAGTGCTCCAGTCTTTCCTAGTCACCAAGTGGTATAAGAATTAACAAGACCTTTTATCATTAATGCACACATCTTGAGTAATTTCCAAATTACTCATAATGTGTTGAACTCAACTACATGGTGTGAGATCCAGATTACACATCATGTATAGTAGATCACACGACATGTATCTCTGAAAACATGGTGTGTACTGTCATGTTACTTAGATATAATCATCATTGCCTCTTAATGAATCCCTCGATTTAATTTTAATAATAAAATTATTCATTTTTGTTAGATCTTCTGGAAACAAAATACGAATAATTGATCTCGTAATTCAAATTGAAGTAATGATTAAACATGAATTTAAAAACTAAATTATTTAAGAGTAAATAATCAAAGAAATATTTAAATAATTATAAATTAAAATAAGACTCCAATATTATCCCGTGTATGTTTCGGGTGCTGCAGAAGTGCATTTAGGCTGACACCCATTCAACGATTATTCCAGGTTCAATATGATGTTGAATGCCTGTATCCACAAAATAAAATTATTGATTTAGATAAAGTATAATGTGGCTCATAACACTGAGAGACAATCGACATATTTTGTTTATAATTAATTTAGTTAAATTAATGAAATACCTCAATGGCTTTCTTTCTTCATTGATGTGTTAGACCACAAATATATGGTGAGCCTTTCATTTTATTGTTGAGATCAACAGTAGATCTCCACTAGTAGTAATCCACACATTCTCTAAGAACCTCTAGATTTTGTTGAAGGTGTCTCCAGGTGCTAGCATGAAAGGTCCTTGTGTTTGTGTTGTCCTCCTTCTATCACCTTGAGAGCATCTTCCAAATCATTCTATGATCCGGTGGAGAATGGCCACTCTCATTCTTGAGAGTCTTAATGGTGAAAAATTGTCTCTTGAGGCATGAGATATTTTTCTTTAAAATCTTGTGCACAACCAAAATTGGATGGATTTTCTATGGGATTCTCCCATGGTTAATAAGAGAATAATATTTAACTGGGAATTTATATCACTTGGTAATAATAAATAATTTAAATAGGTATCATTACTTATTTTAATTATTCCATTTGAAACCACCATATAAAATAATAATAGCAATACCATTATTTCTATGACATGTTCTTAGCATGAAAGTTACAATTAAATATTATTTTAGTCTAATAATATTTAATATTATTTTCTCACTGGACCCTTTAACTCGGTCTACCCATCCTCTTAAATATTCATCGGACCTTGAATAATGGCCTTTTATTTATTAAATAATTATATATAACTGCAATATTCAACGATAAATAAATAAAATGCAACCAGGAATACCAGAATAACTATTAAACCACAACTTGAAATAATATTTATTCATATTTTTAAATAATAATTTATTTAATTGTGATTTGGGATACACATAGTATGTGACTCTCTATGCCTATTTCTCAGTGGCATTATGATAGCTTTACTAAAGTCCATGTTTATAATCTAGAAACAAACCAAGGAACCCATAGAGAAAAAAGTTAATGTCATAATGAAATTTCACCTCATACAACTGCTTACAATGTAATATAATCTCTTTAACACAATAGCTTCAATCGAGAAGGATGCATTCCAGTGTAATCAACCTATATTCTCAATAACTCGTTCTTTGACTTTCCCGAAATAGAACATTCAAAGTGATCACCATGGACATGGAGTTATTACGGCTGTATCATTTCCACCATAGGAAATGAGATATTTACTTCTGTTAATGAACATAAGGGATAAATCATTTCTATTAATATTCCTTAATTAAATATTACTCGTGATGCACCCAAAAAATCCTACCTCGTCATAAGAATATGTCATCACAATTTTTTCTATTATAATAATGCGTACAACTCATAATATCTATTATCAATAATCATAATGTATAAAGACCATTACACACATCCACATATAAGAACAACCAATGACGCTTATAATGGGGACTTCCTTTAGTTGTGTGTCATTCTCATAATATCATACTTGATAATACTAGGGGCGTACACCATGAGAAGATGCCTAAAAGTACAATGATTCTACACCCTTGATATCTTGTATCATTTTTTCCACTTCAAATGATATCATCCATTCATAGACCATTTATTCAAGAATAATGTCCGGGCACATACATGTTCTCATCATAGTGGCGAACTACTATGACCTTTTTGTATGACGACTACTCTAAGGACATTATCCCATGCTATGTTACCAAAAATAACAATCAGAATTTGATAAATAATTTATTAATAATCAAAGACAAGAATTTAATATAATCATAAAGTAAAAATATGTTTGTTCAAGGGAACCAACTTCTACGAAATCAGCATCCCATCTTTCCACATCCAATCCCAATACCATTTAAAGAAGAGAATATAAAAAAATATGATTCTCTTATATAAAACAACCCAAACAATGATAGATGGTACAAGAATCGTACATTTGATGTTATAAAATTCTACAATAATGATAGTCGATGTAGTATACATAATGAGAAATCGGATTCTCTATATTACCTAATATCCAGTCTAACTACCCAAATCTCTTCTCCCTTCTGAGCAATTCTACTATCGTAGAGGGGAACCACCCCCCATACCTAATCATAAATGAATAGTTGTACTACATCTACATGCTTGATGAGGGGTATTTAATACCCTTTATAAATCAAATTCCTATCCTGATACCCTTCTTGTAGTATGTTATGGAAATTATATATAGAACCTCAATAGATGGACGAGTTTATAATAGGGGTTACACTGAAATGCATGGTAAGGACCCTGTGAGATATTTTTTCCAAACATACTGCATTGATATCACTGCAACAGAACACTTTCTTGAGAAGGATTTCAATTTCCATCAATTATTTTTCCACTACTACCTTGGAGAAAACTATAATAGTGGAACATATTTCAACTCAAAGAGGATCTCCTAGTTCATGCTTCTAAAATTGCATGGCCACTGCTTGGAGGGTCAATATGATTCTTTTCTGTGATGGGTGCCCAGTTCATCACATCCTCAAAACTAGTCAAATGAAAAATGTTCACCAAGAACTAATATCATAATGAATAAAATCATGAAAACATCTCACCATGGAGATCTCATCAGATTCCAATAATGGTGAAAAGTAATACATGCCGGTGAAATATCCATCACATTCTAGCACTAACATGATTTCCTATTCCAGATACAAGAACCCGTATGATTTTTTCATCCCTTAATGTATTTGGATAAAAATGTCTCAAACCATCATATTGATGTCCTTCAATTATAGGTCTTATTTCTTCCCATATTTCCCCAAAATATCCCACCAATGTTGAGTAGGTCCACAATGAATATATACAATAAGGTTTAAATTCATACATGTTGGTGTCTCAAGGCACATGAAGAATATCTGGACTGAGTTCATCTAGAAAATTGATAAATAGATTCCTGCTTCCATAATTAATGTAGGAGGATACTATAGCTAAAATTGTCTTTCTATCTCCGAAATTGAAAGGACGCTATGAATATTCTCACTTTACATGGGTCGAATAAACCAATGGAATTTTTCATGATACTGATCATCTAGATGATCATTAGAAACTATAGAAACCTCTAGTTCGACTAGGTTATGATAATAAATATTTCAACCCCCCTACTCTCATATCGAAGAGGACATGATTCATTTTCTCTACATGAAAAACACAAACCTTAGAGAACTGGAAAAAAAGGTTAACCTCAATAGACCAATACAATAAAGAATCATTGACTCTTAGTGCCTCCAAACATCGATGACAAGTTTTTTACCCTAACATGTCAATTCATTTCATTTATCTATTATAATAAATATCTAATATCATTGTTCAGTAGGTGGGTAAATATAACATTTGAATAAATATGTCTCTATCACTGAAAAAACATGTCACTATATATTCCCATGTGGTTATTATGAAGCATTCATACTCATATTGTGTCATACTAGGCCACAAGTACAAATATCAATAATCAACAACAATATATAAAAATAAATTCACACAACATGTGAATCAACAATGGTGAAATAAAATCAACTGAAACAAAAAAATATTATAAACAACAATCCCATCTCTGGTCACATAGATTTTCACTCGTACATAGCTTAGATACTCAAATGAAAAAGATCAGTACCAATTCCCACAATAAACTAGTCTTCTTTCTAAATTTACCTAATAGTAATGAAATATAAATGGAATAAAAACTATCTTATATAATATCACTTCGTAATGTCCCCAGATTTGACACTATGTCACATGGAAAAAAGGGGTTGGTAAGGAGGCCTCAAGCACACCTCCCTCTACGCAAGAGTATATACACTAGTTGTAGGGGTGTGAAATGCATACTGGGCAGACTATAACCCCAATTATGTAGTATCATAATAGTATAAATAAGCCATATAAATGAGAGTAATCAGGGTATAATCATAGAAGATACCCAAAAAACAAAATCCAACTGAATAATCAAATGAATAATAATAATAATAATAATAATGTAATAAAATAATAAAATATAACTATTTTCTTGATATAAATAATAATAGTAAATGAGTATAGTACAAAAACAATGACATTAAAGTTCATAGTACTGAACCCCAAATTGGTCCCACCTTTGAACTCCAGATAAAAAAAAACAATAAACCACAATGTCCTTCTCCCTCATCCATTCCTATATCTATGTAATCTAATTGAGTACCAAATTCTAGTCCAAATATGGTCTGATTATAACCTAGTAGGTGAACACAACTATGTCTAAACAAATTTTTTTAATTAGAAGTGTGTGAAATAAAGAAATAAATATGTGTACTAATTATTTAAAAACTTAATAAAGTACCACAATAATATGATTCATCTTCATATTGGAATATCACGTAGCATGTCTCACAACCATGATAACCACAACCATACGACCATTGAAGATTAACTTCTTTTGAATCATCTAATAATCACTCCAATCATGTCTCACAACCATTCCAACCATAACCATATAACCATGGTAATATAACATTTTCCAGCATCATGCCAAAATATATCCTAAGATGTCTCACAACCATTCCATCAACAACCACATAACGAAGGTAAAACTAAAAATGAGGTCTAAGATCTATAAGAATTAATTAATCCCTATAAAATACATAGAGGGATTACAATATGGGACTAGGCTATGCCTGCTAACTATAATAATTACAACATGGGACTAGGTTGTGCCCACTAAATATTAACCATATTGAATATAAGTTTTAGTGTACCAGGGTGATTCCCAATATAAAATAATTTCAGAAAGGATTAAAAAACATGTCACAATAACATGGATATCAAAATATAACATCATAAGACTCAATGGTTAATTATTTGAATTATCATTAATATTTTAATTACCCATTTCAATTATATCACAATTTTTCATTAGTCAAATCAATAAGCATTAATCTATTACATAGGGATTACATATCAAGATAACACCTAGGGTTCTATGTCATGATAAAAAAAATTAATAAATTATATGAATAAATTAAATTCATAGTCTGCTCACCAAACAGTTTCTATTGGCATGGTCAAAAACCAATTAAAGACAATAGACTTAAAATAATAATCATTGTCGTTATTTTTTAATTAAGATGCACTTTATGTTAAAAGAATCACAATATTGCATACGCTTGGAATATATCAAGCTATAGGGTTAAAAATTAGATCACCAAAATTAACTAGAGGAGTACGCAATGCTACCAATGATAAACCACAATGAAGAAGAATTGGAATATTATTTCTAAGAGTTTTTGTGATTAAAATAGAGAAAGATCAAAAACAACAATGAACAATGTCGAGGTGTTACAACACAATGGTTAGAGAAATAAGGGTGAGAAGGGAGAAAACTAAAAAAAATTACCAGGGATTGATCATATTATTATAAATATAGGATGGTATGTTATATCTCAATAATTCCATAAAATATTCCCTAGGGTCTATATGAGTACACTATAGTGAGATAAAATAAATTTTGAGCTAAATGACATACTTTAAATTTGTAGTTCAAGGAATTACATGGTGTTTAATTTAGTAACACATGATGTAAATATTTTTAATGGGATACACTGAGAACCCCATTTCTGTAGATGAATGTTAAGAAACTAAACATAAAATGCCATTTAATCCTTTTACATGGCATTCAAATGTTTTCCAAATAGGTATTTAGACTAGTTTCTTATTAAAATTTCAGAAACCCCATTAATTATTCTCAACATAATAGTATCCCAACATAAAACATGACCCATTTATAGTAGGGAACCATTAATTAAAAATATAAATCCTTGAACATTAAGAAATTTTCCCAAAAAAGGATCTCCACATGGATCATCTCTGATTTTTTCCAGTTTTCTCACAACCCAATAACATGTTCTATCAAATGACTGGAATCCATGATGAAACACAACCATCAATGTTTTGTGATGAGAAAAAACTCAAATGTGTGAATAATTAATGAAAAACACATAAAGAGATGTTCTTAAAAAAGACAATACCATTCCATTTAAATTATTAAAATAGTAATATGAATTTAATAAGAAAATTATATAATAAAGATCCATTAAAATTTGATGACTTTATCCATGTTAATAACTATTAATTAAATATTTAATGAGATTTTAATCATTTATATATATAAGAATAAAATTTTAGTTAATTTAATACTCCAAATATGAGATGATTTTATTTTTACTAAAAATAATTAATATATAATAATAAAGGGTTTGAAATAAAAAAAATTGTTTATCCATGAACATTTAAATAAGTATTACATAGAGTTTCATAATTATTTATTTAATGTTAATGATTCATTTTAATATCTTTCTCAGAATTCTATTAGTACATATTATTGAAATTATTATTTTAAATTAATGAATATTACAAAATTACATAATTCATAAAATTAGCAATGATATTTTCCAAAGTGAAATCAATTTTTTATTTTATATTCATAAATAGTTTAATATTTCTATTAATTTATATATAATAAATATATTTATAATCAAAATAAGTTTTATTTCTATCAAATATATAGTAATAATTCATAACTACTAATGTATTTAATTTTATTATAACCAATTGTTATAAACCCTTTTATACTTCCACATATAAGTTATATTACCCTTGTTAAATCTAATAAATTCATTCCATTATATGTTAAAAATGAAAAAAAAGCATTCATATGGATCTAATTTTATTTATTTTAGAAAATTTATTCTCCATTCAAATTATTTTTTCCTATTATAACATTTTTTCAACTAATAGTGATTATCATTGGTAGAGATGATTTAAAGTATTAGATAGTTTTAAAAATATAATTCATTTAAATATATTATCTAATTTTAATTTATTTGCATAAAATTCATATAACCCTACATGGAATGAAATAATCCATGTTATATAAAAGACAATTTCATTTTCATTTTTGTAACTCTCAATTACGAGGAATTATTTTTGTATTTTAAATATATACTAATTGATATATTTCATACAACTATTTTGATTCATTTAAATTAATTAAACACATAACATAACAAAATATAATGAATACATGAATTTAATATATAACATGGGATCGAGTATCTAGCTGACATTCCGAGTTAAAAATCCCGATTAGTAACTCTCCTTAGCTTACCCATACTACTTCTGTATAATGAGGTTCGAGTTGGTTCATAGTATTAGTTATCAAGGATCAGGGAAAAAAAATTTGTGAGTTAGTTTACATGGTTCCTTAGATACATTTACAACATCTAGTAACTATGTCGTAGATATGATGTCTAATTTAAATATCATATCCCATACCCCCAATACTTTTATGATTATATGTTTAAGATAACCTAAATGCATTGATTATAAGGGGGGAAAATGATCTACATGGAATAATTTTATAGGGACCCTTTGATGTTTTGATGTTATAATTATACTTTATGTATATGTATCATTTAGTTAGTGTAATTTCTAGTGGAAATGGTTATATCTTAATCAAAATATTACATTATACATATTTTATTATATGTATTTCCAAGACGAAATTTTCTATGTTGGGAGTCAATCTGTTTAATTAATAGGTGGAAGATGTATTGTGAGAACATGACTATAAACTATAAATTCACCTTTTCATTATTATTCATATATTATTTAATTTTATACTTCATTCCACTTAATAGTAATTATTGAATATATAAATATATATATATATAATCCTTTACAATTTATACAGGTTTTATGAATCAAGATGTGATAGAGATGTCCAATTATAGTGTACTTCACGGGTATTCATTAATGTTTGGTCATAAAAAATACTACCATATATAATAGAGTTATTATTGGCATTGAGTATTATTCATTTAGGGGTTTAAATTATTTCTGGAATGGTTTTTCATAGTCCCACTCTCCACTTTTACCCTTTCAGTTTGTCATTGAGAAGAGGGACACCCCTAATGTCTACCTCTAATAGGTAATGGGTTGGTAACAAGCATGGGGGATATAATCAAGAAAAATTTTGGTATCATTAACCTAATGATTAATTTATATGATATGATATAATATCATCCAAAAAACACTATATTATATTTTAATAAGAAAATCCCAATACATAAAATTCATATGATAATTTGAAAGTGAAATAAAATAAGCACATTACAACATGAGCCATAAAAATGAATAACATTGAAAACTATTGGAAAACTTCATGATAACATAACACCCATATCAATAAAAACCAAGACCATGTAGAAATGAAATAGTTTTCATAATTATTTATGATCATAACAAGTACACAATATAGGATCCACCTTGAAATGTCTCACACAAATATGAAAGAAAAATGCTAATGTCCAATGAAAAAATTATAGAAAATAACATGTAACCTAACCCTAGAGAACTAAATCACAATAATTCTAAGGATCACTAACCAATTAAATAATTTTAATAGATAACATAATAATCAATAGTATATATATATATATGTACGATATGCTGAATCTACATTTAATATTATTTTTCAATATCATAGCCTCACATAAAATGTCATGTACTATAATCCCTTATATATATAATCCTGCCACAAAATAAAACATATAATACCCTACATCTCATATATTACATAAAAATATAACACAACACACCATAATAAACAAGAACCACATACACGTCATTGTACCCAGGTAAACTATCCAAAATATACCACATGTATTACCCTAATTCCAGTAGCTAGGGGTCAATGTTTTCATTATTACATAGGAATAAAATACAAGGAATCACATCCCAAAGGAAGAAATAGTTTAGTATTTTTTGTAATATTAATACATACCTAAACTTAATATTACAATTTAAAACATAAATTTAAGGAATAAAATTATTTTTAAATTCCAATGTTCCCCTTTATATATCCTAGTATATCAATCAAAAAATACTTCCTGGTATCCTTGGGATAATAAAACCTAGAAAACTGGTGACATCGAATGGTTTGTAAGGGTAAGAATATAACATAAGTTATGAATATATAAGGAATAATAATAACGGAAAGGTAAAAAAATAAAACACATTCTATTTAATAAATAATATTATCATAATATGGACGGAACAAATGATTGTAAAAAAATTCTGATTAAACAATCCTCTGATCCTGAAAAATTAACACATAGATATTATAACTAATTTAATATTCATGTAGAATATCCCTAACTGAATTCATAATGATGGAATACAAAACTTTTAAAATCTAGAACAGACCATCAGGGCATTTTTCAATGAAATAAAAATACAATCAAGGCCTTTTTCAAATATTTCTATACAAATGGGTAAGGGATCTACCTAAACCCACTCTAGTTTGTCTCATGGTTCCTACCAATGCATTGAGATGATATAACATGATATTCCCAACACATTCTTAGTCCAATAAATTACTCATATAAAAGTAATGAATAATAAAAAACATAAACATACATATTTATACTATAAAATAATATGTAAATACATTCCAAAATCAATAAACTTTATCATTAACTATCTAGAGTAAAATGAATGGTATCAATATAGTATATACCCTATTAAACTATTCATGAATGATCCAGATAAATATTAACAATGGTATCATTGGATTATATCCCAATTAAAATAATAATTAACATGAATAATTTATTATTATTTATAAAATTATATTTAATGGACACTTGAATTTTTTTAGGAAAATAAAATCTCTTTGAATATCACCATTTTTATCTCAAAAAAATATTGCTAAAATATTATCAAATAATTTTATATGAAAATAATATCAAAAATAATAATAACATCCAAAATATTATTTATTTTTTTAAACCATAAATTTGAAAAAGAGGATTCAAATAAATGAAAATCATGAGGGCAGGTTATTCCATACACGGATTAAAGATAAAATTACCTTTACACTATAAAAATGATAGAAACATTTTCTCATTCAGAAAGTGTTATGAATATTTCATTCAAATAATATTATAAAAATTCATACATTGGTAAAATATTATTTAACAAAAAAATTTGGGAATGATATAGAATTTGTGAATTTTTTTAGAAAACTTGTTTTTGGAAGAAAAAGGATTTTTAATGGAAAGAAAAATAAAGTCGGATATTCGTAAAAACATTATAATAATAATTTTGTTTACTAATGAGAACAAAAAATGGAACTATTTTATGGAAATATTCAGGAATAATAAAAGGTAAAAAATATATTTGTTCTGTGATATAAATATAAAATAATTTCTTTTAGGCAGAGTTAAACAAAAATAATCCAAAATTGTTATGAAATTATGAATCAAACCCTTAAGAAATTAGTAAGTTTTAAATCATAAGAAGCATGAATGAAAAAATATATAATGAATCCTGAAATACCGTAAATAAAAGATAATTCATGATATGACATATAAAAGAAAATTATATACACCAAAAAAAGAAATAAATGATGGACATGATGTATACCTCATTGATATAAAAGTGAGACGAGAAAACCCGATCCTTGAGTCTGACTCAGCATGGTCTTTCCTTATCATCATGAAGAGTAAAATAATGTGAATTATTTACATTATAAATAACCCTTTTAATTATTTTTTTCATTCATTTCATTCATTACCATGTTATATATGAAAACTTAATCAATTAAGTTTACATCGTATGTCTCTAAAATATTTGGTTTCTGTATCACAAATGACGTTCGTAGGATTAATATGGTCAAAGTAGATATTATTTAAACATATACATAATAAAAATCATGAAAAATTATTATATTTATACCTCAATTATACATTCAAATCAAATCATCTAATATGGTTATGAAATATTAACTATATTTTAATCACAGATATGTAAGGTCGTATGTATGGAAGAGTATTGATTACATTTTTCAATGAAAATTTTTTAAAAAGGGAAATTAATATTTAATATTTATATAATTATCATAATATCATTTTTAGAATATTATTTCATTAAAAATATTTATCTATATCATTAATGTGGGTTTTCATGAAAGGATATCCACATCATTTCGGGAAGAAGTTAGTGCACACATACACGAACAACATGATCATTATTCAGTGTTAGAAATAAAATGATATATTATCTTTTAATAATGTTAAATAAACAATTAATATCATAATTATTTCACTTATATCACATATTTTCATTAAAAATATCTTTATTACCTTCAATGTATAGTGTTAGTGAAAAAAAATTGCATCACTTCATGAGGCGGTAATCCACTGTACCTATGAGCAATGTAAGCGTATCCCCTACCAAATGGAGACTAAAAAGTTAATATATGATATAATGTATATATATATAATTATTTTATTAATGTGTAGTATATAATTTATATAAATCATAATACACAATCATGTGAGGATGTAAAGAAAAAATGAATTACATTGGTTCATGAGATGGTAGTCTGACATACCAACGAATTCCGATTTCAGAACTCATTTGATGTAAGTGGAGATGGTTGAAAGTCATTATAGTAAAATAAAAATATATATTCATAGTTAATATACTATGGATGTTATATAATCATGTTTTAATATTAATTGAAGGAGGTGGGTGATGAAGTTAAATAAAAATAACCATTGAAGAACACTTCCACCTCCACTGCTAAACTCCTTATGTTTTCACCAAAATCCTTCCATGGTTTTATTTATTTAAAAAAGAAGGATTAAAAGATGAGATGTGGGATGTTTGGAATTTAATTTCCAAACTATTTTCCAATAAATATTGTATTCATGGTGTGAAGAATATAGGAGAGGGTGTAAATTTATAAGGGAGGTGATGGACACACTTGTAATTTTGGAAAAGAATAAGGTGTGCCCATTTTTCAATATAGAAAATGGTAAAAACAGAGTATAATCAATAAATATACATTATAAGTTACAAATAAGGTCGTAAAATATATTTCGTACATGTTTTAAGGTCATTTAAATTGTTATTTATTTTGTTCAACCCCTTTTAAACAAATTTTTACCTAAACCTATGTAATTATTTTTTATTATTTTCTATATTAAATTTGGTGATAAATTTAATTGATCATATTAGGTAATATAAATTATTATTACTCAAAATATTTATTAAATTTCTAAAAATTATATTAATATATGTGAAAAAACTGGAATCAAAATTTATCATGTAGATGTGAAGAGAAATGTGTCTTTCAATGAGAAAATGTTCAATGAATTACGATGTTTTTGTATCAAAATAAAATAGAAAATTAATACAATGAACAAAATTGTATTAATAGAAACAAATGTTAAAAAAATTACAATAATATAAATTTAAAACATAATTTAAAATTATAAATATTTTAAATGAAATGGAAAAGTTCTATTAAAATTCTTTATTTTTTAATACTCATCACAAAATGAAACATTTTTTAAAAATAACACAACTTTACTGTAATATTATTTTTACATTATGAAATTAAAATGGAATTTTATTTTTTAAAATCATATTATAAAATCAAAAAAAGGAAATTATAAATTAGTTCCTCAATGTAGAACTAAACTTCCTTTCAAAAGGGACAGTTGTTTAGATTACATTTTTTACAATCAAATGATTTTAATTTAATATCTAATCAATAGATATAAATTCTATTCATTTTATACATTTTTAAACCATGTAACTTTAAAAAATTTATCAATGTCATATATACCATCTAATTTAACAATTTGGTTATAATTGTAAAGTACATTTAATATTATTTTCATAGACTGTCATGTTTCATTCAAATCCAGTGTTGAATGCATTGTCATATTACAGAGAGAATGAAATTATTGAAAAATAAATATATATTAATGTATCAGGATTTTTTATTCCCAATTATTATTTTTTCATATCATAAACTCTATCAAAATATGATTTTCATATATTAAAATATCATTGTGATACATTCTACCGCATTAAAAATATTTCATCATCAAAATTTAAAATTGATCTTGGTAGTCAGTGGTTCGGAATTTGGAAAACAAATTGTTGATAAAACCACATCCTAAAAGAAGTTAAAAACGTTCTATTAATAATAGAGATAGGTATGTACATATGTCATATAGAATAACCCATAACCGGGGTTCTAATTAACAGAATGTTATTGTATATTGAAGATATCGATATGGATGAAATGTGTAAATAATTATATATAGTGATAGAGGTCATTGATCAAATGAAAGTGAATGTTAAGTGGAAAGTAAAGGATCAAGAAACTAATAAATCTACAATTATTTTAAAAACAATTGTTTCAACATAAATTAAGGTATTATGATAACATTTTTCGAAGATATTTTTACTAAATCTGAGGAATTATTTTACTATCGATGATTATAAAAAATTATTCTTGTTGGTATGTTTCTATTTGATAATAACAATTTCATCATTTTATTATTCTTTGTTCATTTTCTAGTCCATCCTTACTCCATGAAATGAATATCCAAAAATGTATTTGATTATTCATAATGAAAAAAAAGTTAAAGTTAAAAAATTATAAGATCTTTAATAGAATGATAATTCATTCATCCAATAAGTTTTTATTGTTATTGAAAAATGATGAGAACATGCTATCCAATATGCACATGTCATCATATTCTGATGTAATGAATTAATCTCTAAAACTATTTACAAAGACCAAAATAAAAAATATCATAAATGGTATGACTTATAACCATCCCAGTATATTAAAACACAAATAATTATAAATAAGTCAAAAATATTTCTTAATTGAACATTTAATTAATATTCAAAAACACATGAATCATCTCTTAATTTTCACATAAAATCATGTTAATACCATGGTCATGTATTCTGTTGAAACATTTTAAATTCATGAATTTTAATAAAATGTTATCAAAAAAATATTACTTGTTTTTTACACAAATAAAATATATAATATTGGATATGTTCCTCTAATTTAAATTTTTTTTAACTCCATCAATGATAGAATAAACCAATTTTTCAAAAAATAATTAATATATTCCATGATAGTTATTAATATGTAATTTTCATAATTCATATCAATTATTTATTTATAACAACATCATTATCTCAACATTGGTAAGATATTAAGGGTTATATTTCCCTCAATATTGTTGTTTTCAAGAATTTAAACATTGAAGTGAATATTGTTTTGTTCATCGGTATTGTTCAGCATACACTTTTAAATACTTAATGAAATTTTATTTCAGTACAATCCTAATAATTTTCATAATTACTATAACTAATATATCAATGATAAAATAATCATAGGGCATAATTCATGAATCTGAATACTACAATCTTAATGATTACTCTACATCTTTAATAATAACTTAAGCTCGATCATGATCCAATATATTCTTTTGACGTATATTCCATTGACACTCAGGGAATTCATTTACATAGTTACCCATATCATTATAGTTGAATTTTTGAAAATTAAAAACATTTTTTCACTTGAAATAAGGTGCATGTTAACTCCTCTCTCCACACCTTTATTAAACTCCCATTACCTTTTATAAAGTACCAGGGTGGTTTATTCCACCATTATCACTTGTTAGAAAATCCTTTTTCCATTCTAGCCAATATCCATGATTTTACTTCAATTTATACTTGTATATTTCTTTCGATTAAAACAATAAAACATATAGATTGTGTCACCAATTTTTTAGAATATGATACTATATCCTCATATGATAAGAATTATTCAGAGACAATTTCCCATCAAAATATTGGATTAAGACCATCAATGAAATGATCATTCTTACCCACTAGATTAATTTCATTGATTTGGTTCTCATTAATTCTTCTAGGTGACATTTAAAAATGATTACATACACTAGAATGGAGCATATAATTACAAAACCTAGTACAAAATCCCAAGTCTAGTGAAAAACATACCATAAATTTGAACATTTATGAATAGATAACCATATAATCATACACAGAATTTCTTTGGGATATCATTATTTTCAACTCCTTCTGAAAGGTTTGTAATGAAAATTTTATTTATCCTATGAATATCCCCTAGGTTTGTTAGGTCGGGTACCCATTAAGGTATAACGAACCATACTTTACATACATTGTTAATACTTCAATATTGAAGCATACTTATTACACCATATAACAAAACCATGAAAGGACCGTATAGGTATAGTGTCTTTAGAAACTGGGAAACATAAACAACTGGTTCATAAAGCGTCTAGACTGTCTCCCATTTATTTCATCATATCTATAGTCCCTTTTGGCATATCTTAATTAATAACCTTCTTCCTGACCTGGGGAAAGAAAACATACAAAAGGGTGAGCTCAAATGTACAATAAGGGTAACAAAAGAAATATCAATCACATCATATTCATAAGAACATAACTTTTGGAAATCTTATCCTGCAAAAGATAGCATAATTTCATAACTTGGGATAAATCATAGTAGTGAAATGGAATCCCAATAATCATAACTTAATACATGAAACATTGTGTCATACACACATAATCATAGAGAATCATTTCTTATTAGTCAAGACTCATTGCCAAGACTATCTTAGTGGACAAAGTCCATTTCTGAACCGAGTTCGTTCCTCGTTTCAGTCCTGTTTCACTGAACCGGTATAACCTACCGTTCCAGCCATGTCTATCTCATTAGATATAAAATCTTTACCCAATGCATTGTAGGGAGATATAGGTCCCACACATCTCATAATGATACCATTCTTATGTGTGCCACAAAATCATAAATCATATATCATTGCATAACCCATGTAATAAAAATGGGAATCTTAAACATCATGACATCATAAAACAATTCATATAAGATAAAGGAATTAATAAAAATAATTCCATCAAAACATAATCAAATAAATGTAATAATAGGGATAAAAACAGAACCCTTTATTATCTTATATGGAATATAATTTTGATAAAACAATTGAACTCCATTCTTGAGGAAAATATCCTTTCTACATCAAAAACTTTTTTACTTTCTTAACATGCCATTGAATTTTAAAATAAAAGAAGTTGATTAAAAATAAACTTGAAAACTTGTAAGGGAATTTTTTAAAAATCCATTCATGCCGTAGAAGTTAAAAGAAAACATTCTTCTTGTAATTTTGTCAGAAAAGTCAACTAGTACCTCGTACGAAAAACGATAAAAGATTCCTTTCATATATTTTACTAAAAAATCACCGAAGGGTAAAATTTTATATATACTATTGTATAAGGATATAAATATAACATATTGAGGAAACATGGACGTGGATGATAAAATACCCCCAGTAAATACCAAAGAATAAACAATCTCAGATAAAAATGAGATTGTGATATTTCCCTTACCTTAGGTCCGATATGCTTTGTACATGTCCGAACCTCCTGTATAATGATTTAAATAATGTTATTGACTTATTATAGAATCTTACTTATTTTTATGATATCTTATATGGTCATATTCTTAGCTTCTTAGTAGTAATATTTCATTTCTACTTGTTATTCGGGTGTTTATAACTTTTTGTTCTTATGCGTGTTTTGTCGAATAAATTCTTATTCGTCTCTTTAGGTTATAGATACATCATTTAAAGAATTGTATTAGTGTAATATATATCATATTAATTCATTCAATTCGATTATATAATTTTTGTGAAATGAATATCATGTAGAACGAGTCGCATCACATCGTGGAGACGGTATTCCGTACGTACGCACGAGTGATGATATCGTTCCTATGATCATGGAATTGTATTGGAGTGTATGTATACTATTTAATAATAATTATAACTTTATAATAGTCATATATATTCATTATTTACACCATTATACCCATCCATGTATGGTGGTGGTGGAAAATAGATTACACCACGGCGTGGAGACGGTATTCCGTACGTACGCACGCGCGGTGATTTCTTTTTCCGTTGGATGGATAGATGGTGAAATACGGTTGTTTCATACTTATAATAACATATTAGTATGTGATTGATACTGATGTTATTACTTCATAATGAAAAAACTAAAGAAGAAGAAGTGGAAGAAGAAATAAAGATGAAAGAATTGGTAACCGACATTACCTCTTCTTTGAAGTGCTTCTTTGAGACCTCCTTTTATGGAACTAAAATAGGTCTTTGAAGAAGAAAATAACCTCTAGGATGTTTCTAGGGAAGTGGAGAGAATAAATTGGTAGGGGTTGGCAGAGCTTTAAGGCTCAAAGTGGTGTGAGGAAGAGGGGGAGGAGGTGCCCTTTTATAAGGGAGGAGAGGGGCACCTTTGGAATAACTAAAAATATTATTTTATGATAAAGTAAAATTACGTTTTTAATAGCTCCAAATTGATATATTTCGAATATAAGGTCGGTAGGGGTCTAACTCCTCTCATCCAATAAAATTTAGACAAGTTTAGTTATCAATTTTAACCTTATCATTTAGATTTAACTTTAAGTTAGATAATTTACCTTTTACCGTGTCTTCTTGTTTTCTTATACTATAAGGTTAATAAACTTACTATATAAAGCCAAACGAACCCCATGTTGTTTATTATTAATATATATAACCTTATCTATGTCATTTGGCAGAGACTTAGATTTATAGGAATAAAAGTACAATTAATAATATAATATTTGTTTTAAAAACTATTTTATGTCAATTTTGACACTATTTAGTAATGGATTTTTGTGAAACTCATAAAAGAATGATTAGTTCGAACCAAGTTAATTAAATCAATACTAAAATGTCATATTAACCTAGAAAATTATTGTAATTCATAAAAAGTCTCAAATTACATTTATTTGGGTATTTATAACATCAATTATGTCAATATTTCATTAATAAGATAATTAATGCATCATTGTTGTGTCATAAATAAATTAAATTATTTAATGTCTAAAAATTACAAATAAAATACCATTATGTAGGAAATATTTTTATCTTTATAATGAATATTTATAGTCGAATTTATCCTCTGTATATCCCCATATTAAAAATTATTTACTTATTAAACATTGATTTTAACTATTTAACCATTCTTTAAATAAATTAATAATAAATGTCATAATCTAAACCAAGTGGGACTAAATGGTCATATTTTATTCCTAAGGTTGTTTTTGGTCGAATTACACTTGTCCAATAGAATTAGGACATGTGTTAGGATTATAATAATATCATTTTTACCCTTAATTACCCTATTTACTTTTAACCGTGGTAAATAAAAGTAAAAAGTTACTATTCACCAAAAATTATTTTCATCCCATTGAACCACATTTTAGTCCTTGATATTAACTTTGTCTCTTGGATTTTCAAAATTCCACTCACAGAAGCGGTAAAATTAAGTTTTATGAAAATTCATTTTTTTAACTACCACTTAGTGGTTTCACTATTCATCAAAAATTTAAAGTTTTCACAAAAATAACAAAATTTCACCCTAGGCTAATTTCAACATTCCGAATCCAAAAATGAAGTCCATTTTGAAAAATAAAAATTATAAAATTTCAAAAAGTGGTTATTACTATTCATATCGGCTAGTTTTAATAATATTTTAATAACATATCATTGTTTAGTAAAAACTCGGTATTGCATACGATGCAGGCTATCGATGAAGGTCGTGATTGCATGTAAAGAAAACCAAGCTAGTTTTTTGTGTATTAAAAGAGTCCTTGGATGATTTATATAACATAAAAAAAATATTTCACATAAATGTATCGGGTGATACATTCTACCCCCCTTAAAATGAATTTCGCCCTCGAAATTCGTCACTTTGTAACAAATAGATGAGGATACCTCTCCCTCATCGTATCCTCAAGCTCCCATGTAGCTTCTTCTAATTGGTGGTTCCTCCATAAAACTTTCACCAATCGAGTGGTCTTGTTTCGTAGGACTTTTTCGCTATGATCCAGAATCTCTATCAGTTGTTCTTCATAAGAAAGATCTTGCTCCTGTGGTACAACTTCTGAGCTAAGTACTTGTGAAGGATCAGGTATGTACTTTCTCAAAAGATATACATGGAACACATCGTGAACTTGAGAGAGATTCGGTGGAAGCGCCAATTGGTAAGCTACCTTCCCAACACGATCCAGTATTTCGAAAGGACCGATATATCTAGGGCTCAACTTCCCCTTCTTTCCAAATCTCATGACCCTCTTCCAGGGAGATATTCGTAAGAACACTTTATCACCCACTTCAAACTCTAGGTCTTTTCTTTGGTTGTCGGCATAACTTTTCTGTCGACTCTGAGCTGCTCTTATGTGTTGTTGAATAGATCTGACCTTTTCTGCCATTTCATCAACGAGATCAGGTGCTAATAGCTTTCTTTCCCCAACTTCATCCCAGCAAGTTGGAGTCCTGCATTTCTTTCCATAGAGAGCTTCATAAGGAGCCATCTGAATACTGGAGTGAAAGATATTATTATAATAAAATTCCACCAAAGGTAGGTGTTGATCCCAACCACCTTTGAAATCCATAGAGCAAGCTCTCAATATATCTTCTAGAGTTTGAATTGTTCTCTCAGACTGACCATCTGTCTGAGGATGATAATCAGTGCTGAAACTCAACTCTGTATCCAGAGTATGCTGAAGACTTCGCCAGAACTTCGAGGTAAATCTCAGATCCCGATCAGATATAATAGAAAGTGGTACTCCATCCAATCTTACCACTTCCTTTACATATATCCTGGCGAGCTGATCCAGAGAGAAATCCTCTCTAATAGCAATGAAGTGTGCAGACTTTGTAAGATGGTCAACTATGACCCAGATAGCATTATTGCCTTTGGATGTTTTAGGAAGTCCAGTGACAAAGTCCATAGTGGTGTTTTCCCATTTCCATTTGGGTATGGGTAATGGTTGTAACATTCCCTTAGACTTCTGTCTCTCAGCTTTAACATGCTAACAAACCAAGCATCGAGAGACATATTCAGCAACATCTCTTTTCATGCCATCCCACCAGAAGTACTCTTTCATGTCTCTATACATCTTCATGCTTCCAGGATGAATAGAGAATGATGAACTATGAGCCTCATCCAGCAGCTCCTTCTTTAATTCAGGGATGGGAGGAACACAAACCTAATTCATGTACTTTATTATCCCATCACAATCAAGGTTGAATTCAGGAACATTTTTCACCTTCTTTTGTAACTCGACATCTTCTTTCTGTGCCTCTTTAATCTTCACATGTATAGATGGTTGAACATTCATTTGAGAAAGATACAATTTTTCCCCTTTCATTATAATTCCAAGATCCATCCTTTTTAAATCCATAAATATTGGATCTTTTGTGATCCTCATCATGGATAAACTAGCATGGTCTTGTCGACTTAATGCATCTGCCACCTTGTTTGCTTCCCAGGGTGGTAATGGATTGAGTAGTTATAATCTTTAATCAACTCCAACCATCTTCTTTGACGCATATTCAGCTCCTTTTGTGTGAAAATATACTTTAAACTTTTATGATCAGTAAAAATGTCACACCATTTTCCATAAAGATAATGCCTCCAAATCTTTAATGCAAAGATTACTGCAGCTAACTCCAAATCATGTGTTGGGTAATTTTTCTCATGGATTTTCAACTGGCGTGAGGCATAAGCTATCACCATATCATTTTTCAAAAGAACACACCCTAATCCCTTCTTGGATGCATCACTGTAGATCACAAACCTTTCTCCACTACAAGGCAGTGTGAGCACAGGTGCACCGGATAACCTTCTTTTCAACTCCTTGAAATTCTCTTCACATTCTTCCGTCCAGACATACTTAACTCCTTTCCGAGTCAAATTGGTGAGTGGATTAGATAATCGTGAAAAATCATTCACATAACGTCAATAATATCAAGCCAAACCAAGAAAACTTCGGATCTCAGTTACTGTTGTTGGTCTCGACCATCTTTCGATAACCTCTATTTTTGTTGGATCCATAGATATCCCCTCTTTTGAGATTACGTGACCCAAAAATGAAACTTCTTGAAGCCAAAATTCACACTTGGTAAATTTGGCATAAAGCTTCTCCTTTCTCAGGGACTTCAATATAATTCTCAAGTGATCTTCATGTTCTTCCTTGCTCTTTGAATAGACAAGAATATCGTCTATAAAGACTACCACAAATTGATCAAGATAGTCTCTAAAGACTCTATTCATCAGATCCATGAAGATAGCAGAGGCATTAGTAAGACCAAATGGTATCACTATAAATTCATAGTGTCCATACCTTTTATAGAAATCCGTCTTTGGTATATCCTCCCTTTTGACCCTTAATTGATGATAACCTGAATTAAGATCAATCTTGGAAATGTATTGAGCTCCGCGTAGTTGGTCAAATAAGTCATCAATGCGTGGGAGAGGATATTTGTTCTTGATAGTGATCTTGTTAAGTTATCGATAATCAATGCAGAGCCTCATTGATCCATCTTTCTTCTTAACAAATAGAACAGGTGCTCCCCATGGTGACACACTAGGGCGTATGAATCCCTTATCATGATTCTCTTGGAGTTGCTTCTTCAATTCATGCAACTCAATTGGGGCCGTTCTATTAGGTGTATTTGAAATAGGCAAAGCACCCGGTATGAGTTCTATTGAGAACTCAACTTCACGATTTAGTGGAAGACCAGGTAATTCCTCCGAAAAGACATCATTAAACTCCCGTACAATGGGAATATTATTAATCGTGAGTTTCTCACTAACCATTTGAGATAAATAACCTTCATTTAGTGGAATCAAGACCCATAATATGGAAGAAATTTTCACTGGAAGGTTATGTTCATCCTTGCATCGATAGACAATCATAGATTGATCTGGAATATGAAATTTGACTTCCCTTATTTGGAAATTGATATGAGCTCTATGTAGAGAAATCCAATCCATGCCAAGAATCACATCAAATTCCATTATAGGAAGGATCACAAGATTTGCAGGAAGCACATTCCCACAAACTTCAATCGGAGAAGAATTATAAACTTTTGATGCGACTGTTGTGCCATTAGGTGTTGTCACATCAAACTCAACATCTAATTGTTTAGGTAATATGGTGATACCCTTAGAAAATTCTTCAGAAATAAAAGAGTGGGTGGATCCAGAATCAAATAAAACATTTTCTACTTTAGAGTGGATGGTAAGTGTACCTTTCACCACATCGTTATCGTACTCCACATCACTGATAGAAATTGCATGTGACTTTCCTTTGTCTTTAACCTTAAGAGTTTGTTGACGTCGAACATCATCATCAACCCTTAGATTAGGGCATTTATTGGCATAATGTCCCATCTCCTTGCACTTGAAACATTGAAGTGTAGTAGGTTCATTCTGTGTATCCCTTCCTTTGTTTGCATCACTAGACATCTTCTTCCCATCATCGCGGCATTCAAATGCCTGATGACCTTCCTTTCCACATTTGAAACATTTAATTTTCCCTTTAAGACAACTCCTTCCATGTTTCTTTCCACACTTTGAGCATAAGGGAATGCTCATCTTTTTTTCAATGTGCTCTTTATATTTTCCTTTGAATTCCATTTTCCTCTTCTTATCATACCCATATGACTGATGGGTTACTCCAATCTCCATCTCAACTTTGAGAGCACATCAAACGATTTCCTCGTAGCTATTAAAGTCCCTTATGGCTAAGGCTCTACGAAGACTTGGATTTAAGCCACTAAAGAATCGATCGATCTTACTCTCAGGTTGGATAATAATACCAGAGGCGTACCTTGCAAGTCTTGTAAAATTTGCTTCATAAGTACTGACAGATTCATCATCCTTTTGCTTCAGTTCCAGAAACTCTTTCTACATCTTTGTTCGGAGAATACGAGGGAAGTACTTATTGAAAAATAAGTTCTTGAACTTCTCCCATTCCATGGACTCAATTTCATCCATTTGCCTCGTATTCTTAATAAGATTCCAACATTGATCAGCATCACCTTCCAAACGATACACTGCTAATATGACTTTATCATGATCAGAACATTGAAGAACTGAAAATATCTTTTTAGTAGTACTAATCCATTGTTCAGCAACTAATGGATCAGTAGACCCGCTGAATGAAGGTAGACGCTGTCTCATGAAGGATTCAACAGAACATTGCTCCTTCCTTTGCTCGTTTGGAAGTCCTGCATGATTCATAGCTTGAGAAAGTTGTGTGAGCATGGCTACAAGATTTTTCATTCCAGCTCCCATAACGTTTGGTTGCTCAAGGGGACAATCATTGCATTGCCCGTCGCATTCCGCATTAAAACAGTTCCTTTGGGTTCCAGCCATTGACTAAAACCAAGAAGAATAGTGTGAGCAACACTAATAATAATAGGAAAACCACATAATCAAGAATAAAATTTCACACTTAAGGTCTTATCCTAGGTTATTCATTTCCATTTCTAAAACACAAAGATTGTGTTCTATGATTAGACTTATCCTTAGGGTTCTTACTATGGCTTTCACATCCTAGTTTCCAAAGGTTGGCTATACCATTCCTCTGATACCAACTATAACGACCCATAATTTACATAAATTGTTAATACTTCAAAATTGAAGCATACTTATTAAAACATATAACAAAACCACGAAAGGACCGTATAAGTATAGTGTCTTTAGAAACTGGGAAACATAAACAACTGGTTCATAAAGCATCTAGACTATCTCCCATTTATTTCATCATATCTATAGTCCCTTTTGGAATATCTTACTTAATAACCTTTTTCCTGACCTGGGGAAAGAAAACATACAAAAGGGTGAGCTCAAATGCTCAATAAGGGTAACAAAAGAAATATCAATCACATCATATTCATAAGAACATAACTTATGGAAATCTTAACCTGCAAAAGAGATCATAATTTCATAACATGGGATAAATCATCGTAGTGAAATGGAATCCCAATAATCATAACTTAAAACATGAAACATTGTGGCATACACACATAATCATAGAGAATTATTTCTTATTAGTCAAGAATCATTTCCAAGACTATCTTAGTGGACAAAGACCCTTTCTGAACCGAGTTCGTTCCTCGTTTCAGTCCTGTTTCACTGAAACAGTATAACCTACCGTTCCAGCCATGTCTATCTCATGAGATATAAAATCTTTACCCAATGCATTGGAGGGAGATATAGGTCCCACCTATCTCATAATGATACCATTCATATGTGTGCCACAAAATCATAAATCATACATCATCGCATAACCCATGTAATAAAAATGGGAATCTTAAACATCATGACATCATAAAACAATACATATAAGATAAAGGAATTCATAAAAATAATTCCATCACAACATAATCAAATCAATATAATAATAGGTATAAAAATATAACCCTTTATTATCTTAGATGGAAGATAATTTTGATAAAACACTTGAACTCCATTCTTGAGGAAAATATCCTTTCTACTTCAAAAACATTTTTCCATTATTAACATGTCATAGAATTTTAAACTAAAAGAAGTAGATTAAAAATAAACTTGAAAACTTGTAAAGGAATTTTTTAAAAATCCATTCATGTCGTATAAGTTAAAAGAAAACATTCTTCTCGTACTTTTGTCAGAAAAGTCAAAATGACCTCGTACGAAAAATGACAAAACATTCCTTTCATATAGTTTACTAAAAAATCACCGAAGGGTAAAATTTTATATAAACTATTGTAGA
Source organism: Viscum album (assembly GCA_963277665.1). NCBI lineage: Eukaryota > Viridiplantae > Streptophyta > Magnoliopsida > Santalales > Viscaceae > Viscum > Viscum album. The sequence continues at coordinate 910,129,399 of OY728164.1, read as the reverse complement.
AGGATATAAATATTACATATTGAGGAAACATAGACGTGGATGATAAAATATACCCCAGTAAATACCAAAAAATAAACAATCTCGGATGAAAATGAGATTGTGATATTTCCCTTACCTTAGGTCCGATATGCTTTGTACGTGTCCGAAACTCCTGTATAATGATTTAAATAATGTTATTGACGTATTACAGAATCATAATTATTTTTATGATATCATATATGGTCATATTCTTAGCTTCCTAGTAGTAATATTTCATTGCTACTTGTTATTCGGGTGTTTATAACTTTTTGTTCTTATGCGTGTTTTGACAAATAAATTCTTATTCTTCTCTTTAGGATATAGATACCTCATTTACAGAATGTTATTAGTGTAATATATATCATATTCATTCATTCAATTCGTTTATATAATCATTATGAAATGAAGATCATGTAGAATGAGTCGCATCACATTGTGGAGACGGTATTCCGTACGTACGCACGAGTGATGATATCATTCCTATGATCATGGAATTTTATTAGAGTGTATGTATACTATTTAATAATAATTATAACTTTATAATAGTCATATATAGTCATTATTTACACCATTATACCCATCCATGTAAGATGGTGGTGGAAAATAGATTACACCACGGCGTGAAGACGGTATTCTGTACGTACGCACGCGCGGTGATTTCTTTTTCCGTAGGATGGATAAATGGTGAAATAGGGTTGTTTCATATATATAATAACATATCAGTATGTGAGTGATACTGATGTTATTACTTAATAATGAAACAACTAAAGAAGAAGAAGTGGAAGAAGAAATATAAATGAAAGAATCGGTAATGGACATTACCTCTTCTTTGAAGTGCTTCTTTGAGACCTCCTTTTAGGGCACTACAATAGGTCTTTGAAGAAGAACAGAAACTCTAGGATGTTTCTAGGGAAGTGGGGAGAAGAAATTGGCAGGGGTTGGCCGAGATTGAAGGCTCAATGTGGTGTGAGGAAGAGGGGGAGGAGGTTCCCTTTTATAAGGGAGGAGAGGGACACCTTTGAAATAACTAAAAATATTATTTTATTATAAAGTCAAATTCGGTTTTCAATAGCTCCAAATTGATATATTTCGAAGATAAGGTGGGTAGGGGTCGAAATCCTCTCATACAATAGAATTTAGACAAGTTTAGGTATCAATTTTAACCTTATCATTTAGATTTAACTTTAAGTTAGATAATTTAACTTTTACCTTGTCTTCTCGTTTTCTTATACTATAAGGTTAATAAACGTAATATATCAAGCCAAACGAACACCAAGTTGTTTATTATTAATATATATAACCTTATCTAAGTCATTTGGCCGAACATTATATTTTTAGGTATAAAATAACAACTAATAATGTAATATTTGTTTTAAAAACTATTTTATGTCAATTTTGACACTATTTAGTAATAGATTTTTGTGAAACTCATAACAGAATGATTAGTTCGAACCAAGTTAATTAAATAAATACTAAAATGTCATATTAACCTATAAAATTAGTGTAATTCAAAAAAAGACTCAAATTACATTTATTTGGGTATTTATAACATCAATTATGTCAATATTTCATTAATAAGATAATTACTGCATCATCGTTGTGTCATAAATAAATTAAATTATTTAATGTATAAAAATTACAAATAAAATAACATTATGTAGGAAATATTTTTTATATTTCTAATTAATATTTATAGTCGAATTTATCTTATGTATAACCCCATATTAAAAATTATTTACTTATTAAACATTGATTTTAACTATTTAACCATTATTTAAATAAATTAATAATAAATGTCCTAATCTAATCCAAGTGGGCCTAAATGGTCATATGTTATTCCTAAGATTGTTTTTGGTCGAATTACACTTGTCCAATAGAATTAGGACATGTGTTAGGGTAATAATAATATCATTTTTACCCTTAATTACCCTATTTACTTTTAACCGTGGTAAATAAAAGTAAAAAGTTACTATTCACCAAAAATTATTTTCATCTTATTGAACCACATTTTAGTCCTTGATATTAACCGTGTCTCTCGGATTTTGGAAATTACACTCACAGAAGCGGTAAAATTAAGTTTTATGAAAAATTCAGTTTTATTAACTACCACTTAGTGGTTTCACTATTCATCAAAAATTGAAAGTTTACAGAAAAATACCGAAATTTCACCCTAGGATAATTTCGACATTCCGAATCCAAAAATGAAGTACATTTTAAAATATAAAAATTATAAAATTTCAAAAAGTGGTTATTACTATTCATAACGGCTAGTTTTAATAATATTTTAATAACATATCGTTGTTTAGTGAATCTCGGTATTGCGTACAACACAGGCTATCGAGGAATGTCGCGATTGCGTATAATGAAAGCCAAGATAGTGTTGTGTGTAGTAAAAGATTCTTTTGATGATTTATATAACATAAAAACAAAATATTTCACATAAATGTATCGGGTGTTACATAAGGGTCATTTTTGTGACTAAGTGATGATCGGGTTGACCCTAAAGAACCTTTTTTCAGAGTTATTACCTCTAGAGACATCTGTTTCTGAACCAGATCCACATGTTGATCAAAGATAGGGATGTGTTATCTTGTTAAAACCATATAATATGTTACATATCAAAACATTATTATTTTATTCTATACATTTCATAAAATATTATCATTTTGTTGTGTTATATAATATATGTATTCATAAATCATATTCCCAAGGATTCTACTAAAATTCCGTTATGACTAACTGTAAAGCCTCAACTTTAGATTCACGAATCCAATGAATTATTTATTAAATTATAATGAGATACAAAGAATCTCATCCTCAAAGAGTAAACAGTTCTTCGGTATTGGTAAAAAAGATACATACTTAAAATTAAAATCATATTTAAAAAAATAAAAATTTCATTAGATAATAACATTATTCCACATAGTTTAACCCGACATATAAATCAGAAAATACAACCTTTTATCCAAGGGAAAATAAAACATAAAAAAGGTGTGAGATGAGATGCTCAAAAAAGGTTATAGTACAATATAAGCTTGGAATAAATAAGAAATAATCAAAATGGATTGTTCAATGACTGAAATAGATGAAATCTAATTAATAAACTAAGAATAATATGGAAAGAATAAATTAGGATCAAATAATTCCAAATAAACAATCCCATGTGGTTGAAAAAATTACAATGTATACTCTAAAAATCTCAAATACTCACATGTAATATCAATGATTGAATTTTTAATGAATGAATGCACCATGTGGGGCATGTAAAACATACCATCAAGGTCTTAGAAAAATATATCTAAAAAGCATCAACCCCATGTTCCCAAAAATATATAAAAATGAATAATTCATCATAAAAACAAAATCTTGTCTGTATCATTATACCTACTGATGCATCGATGGTATATTGTGGGTCCCACCTGATACTTACTAAGTCTAGTGGATTCATCATATGAAATGGGTGAAACATACTCTAAATAAAAATTAGTATTCAAAATAGAATAGGCAATGAAAAAATATTGTTCCTAATAAATAAACATAATCATAAAAAATCCCGATTAAAATGAATGGTATCAATATAATACATCCCCCTTTAAACTTTTCAAAAACCATGAGGTGAAATAATAAGGATAATATCATTGGATTATATCACCACTGAAATCATAAGTAAAATAAAATAAGGGATTAATATATTAAAAATGAATTTTAAATATCAATTGGAACAATTATTAAGTAAAATATCCTTTCAATGAAAATCAAATATTTTATTTTAAAACTTGTAAACAAAAAAAATATCGAGATCCTTTTATATTAAAAAAATATTAAAAAATATTAATTTCCATAATATTAGGATTTTTATAAATTATTTTATTTAACCTTCAAATGGAACATAATATAAATATGGTCTATGATGGTAGGAAATTCTATACATGTATGATAAGTTAAAAATTGTATTTCTTTCTCAGTGAAAAAAAGATTGAAAAGTTTCTCATTAAAAAAAGACAAGACTATAGCTTTACAAAAAATTATAAATAAAAAATGGGTAATTTTTTTTTCTATTAAATATCAATAATGATATTTTTAATTAAAACATTTAAAAAGTGGTGGAAAAAATATTTTGATCAGAGAGAAAATGATTTCGTATTGTCGTAAAAACATTATCCTTGTCATTTTATGTGATGAATATGGGGTAATGAAACTATTAATGTATGTAGATAAAAAAGTAAACATAAGATATGAAAATTTATTTATCATATAATATATTTATTATATAATTTCCCCATGGGATACTTAATCAAAAAAATCTCGAATTATGTTGATATTGTGAAATAAACCATTACCACTTCGATATCTCATGATTCATAAGAACAATGAAATAAATAAAATTAAACGAAACATTAAATATGATTATGATAATTTAAATAATTTTCTAATGTAAAAATAGGTTAGTATCTATGCATATGAAATATATAAATGACGAATATGGCATATGTCTCCTAAAAGTAAAATAGAGATTTGAAAACCATTACCATGAGTCTGACATGTCACATACATTCTTTATCTTTCAGAGTAATAAGTTTATGTTAATTATTTAATTTCTTAATAACCCTATTAATGTTTACTATTCCCATTTTCACTTATGAAAATGATATATATGATTATAAAATTCATTAAATTTATGTCAGATGTTTCGATGAAATTTTGATTATGTGTCGAAAAATGGATTTATTTTGTGGAATATGGTCCAATATTACATTTTCCAAACATATATAAAATAATAATAATGAATTATTTGTAATATTTATAAATCAATTATACATTAATAACCATTCATTTATAAAAGTTATGTGAAATGAATTTTGTTACAACCATGAAGATGATTGGTCATACATATGCATGATTAACTTAACCCTTATTCAATGATCATTAAATAGACATGTGAAGTAATATTTTACCTTTCTTCTAAATAATTTTCCAAAAATGAATCACATCACTTTGTGAGGCGTTAGTGAGATGCATACATGAGTGGCATTATCATATCCTAAAATGAATAAAAATTATAAAGGAATATATTATATAATTATTAATTAGGTATAATTATTTAATAAATATCTTATATATAATTTATATCCATCATCATACCCAATCAAGAGATGTGTTAATAAAAAATGAATGGAATTGTATCGTGAGACGAAATTTCATTGTATACATGAATGATAAATTCGTAACCCATTTGATGGATGTGGAGACAGCTGTAGGACATGAAAATAACATGAAAGCAAATTTTTAAATTAAATATACTGATTTTATTATATAATAGTTGTTTAATAATAATTTAATTACATTTAAGATGAAAGAAAATCAAAATTCTCATTAATGAACGTTACCTATTCTTTGAGTAAGTTCCTTGGGTATGCACAAAAATCTTTTATAGTTTGGATTTCATCCTTTAATAAGGCTAATATAATTATAGTATAGAAGTATCATAGTTATCTTGGTAGGTATTTTATGATCCAAATGGTATTGAGGGTGTGAATGAGAGGGGGATGGGGGTAGAATTTTAAAGGTGAGGTGTATGACAATCTTTTAATTTTTGAAAATCAAAATGTATACCCAAATATTCTACATGAAACAAATATTCCATAATGGAATATTTATAATACCTAGTCATGATAAGGTATAAATATGACCATAAAAATATTTTAGGCAACATTTTAGGACATTTAAACCAGTACCATTTTAGTTCAAGTCTTAGTAAATTAGGTTTTCCTTTAACCATGGTAATTAGTATTTATTATTTTCACTATTCATGTTGATCATATAGTATGTTAACCTTATTATGTAATATGAAGTTTTTATTACTCAAAATATTTAATCAATTTTTCAATATTCAATTAATATATTTTTAATATATAAAATTAAAAAATTAACCCCATATACACGATGAGAAAGAGGGTTTTCAAAGTAAAAATGTTCCAAATGTTATAATGTTTTATATAAATATTTAATATGAGAATGACTAAAATGAAATAAATTTGTATAATAGAAATATTGTTTAAATAAAATTTCACTGAATAATATTAAAAATACAATCTATTGTTATAAATAATTAAAACGAAAAGGTAGTTCTTAATTAAAATTTACAATTTCTTACTATTCATTTAAAAATTAAACCTTTTAGGAAAATCAAAAAAATTCACCATAAGATAATTTTTATATGATGATTGAAAACAGTGGGTTCTTTTTAAAAATAATTTTTACAAATTTATTTAAATTAATTTAAAATTATTAGTACAAAGCATGACTTAACTACCTTTTACAAAAATAATGTTTTTCAGAAAAATATTTCATTTAAATGGTTTAAATTTTATATATTTAATTCATATATATGATTTTTTTATTTAATATATATATAAACCAAAATAGTTTTACAATTCAATTTTATTTATTCATACCCTCCAATTAAAAAAGTTTCTTATAATAGTATTATTTTAATAATAATAATTTAATAGAGTGTATCCATTCATTCAAACCCAGAAATTTGTCCATTGCAAGATACCAAATAGATTGTATTTGTTAAAATATATATACCTATTGTGTTGTTATATTTCCTTATATTCTTCTTGTTTTTTATCACACACACTATCAAATATGATGTTCATAATTTAAATGATCAGAGTTTTATACCACAACCCATCTATCATGTATATACTTCAATCCATTATAGCCTACACATAGTAATCATTTAATATCCTGATTAGTAAGAAATGTAGTAAATTTAAACTCCACAGTAGCAATCCAATACAGAATTCACATACATGTATGTGGAAAATGAGATCCATCACAACTTGCATGAATCCATGTATTGCTCTGATCCTAGTTTCCCAGAGATGGTGCATTATTTTAATATATTTTCATGAATACATGGAATCAATTCCTGATGGACATTTCAGTTTAGTTGTTTTTGAAAACTATATACATACATAGGTTCAATATAAAAACTTAAAATGAAATACAACAAATAAGTTTTATAGGGAACATCAACAACTCTATGTTAATACCTATAAGTCATTCATAATAAAATTCTTCATGTCATGAAAAAATATATCATATGAAAGGGGTGATATCATATGCTCAGTAAGGATAATCAATACAATATAAAATATAAAAAACACAAACATTAGGCATGGTGAATAACTAAAAGCACAATCCCTTTACAATAAACATGTACATAATATGGTAACAATATGTGCTGAGTAAATATTCCAAAATAAAGCACTACCTTGGGAATTCAACTAGTAGAATAAACAAATGAACATTCATTTACTAGTTTCACAATCAGAGAATTCATAATTCGGGACATCAAAACCATACCATCATGGCCTTGTTCCAAGACTATAAATAACCATTTTGACATGGCCTTGTGCCAAAACTATATTTTGTCTCATGAGACCTTCTAATGCATCAAGGGGCTATAGCAGGCCCCACATGTCACTTTCTAAGTACAAGGAATTCCTCATATCAGTGGGAATCAACATCAACAACATACACAGTTATATTTAAACTAACATATGAAATGAAAATAACATTTCAAACATTAAACAAAAACACTAACCATTAAGAGTAATATGGTTAATGGTTTTAAGATAGCACATCCACGATCCAACTAATAATAAAAAATTAAATAAAACATGGTGGATGATATCATTGAAAATAAACAAAAATAATTACAATATTCAATAAAGTATTTTGACAAATATGAAGACACTTTTAAATAATACCATTGAACAATCAATGATTAAATAATCCTTAAACATTCCAATATTTCCCATACCACCTTGAAACACTAAAATCAGAATCCGTTATAATATAATGATAATTATTAGACTCTTGTTATGATATAATAAAGTTAATTACATACACCACAAGATAAAAATACTTGGTGAACAATGCATATATCTCATAAAATTTAAAGTGAGATGAGAAAAATCCTTTTTACCATGGAAAGAAGACTTTTTTCAAAAAATAATTTATATTTTTCATGAAATAAGATTGTGAACATGTAAATTCCATAAAATAAAATTTAATATCATTTTAATTTTATTTTAGGCTTAAATAATGTCTTATTGAGGTGAAATAATTTTGAAATTGTTTTTAAAGAAGCATTAGAAATAAAACATTTTACTAAGGTTTAAGGAAAATATTAAAGTATTTTAAAGCATAAAAGAATGTTTGCTTTCATAAAAACATAAATGAGGAAAAATATATTTTTCATGTTAATATTTTAGATTTTAAAAAGATAAATATAGAATAAAACATATTATATTGTAAACATCAATATAAGAAAGAATTTGAGATGTTCCTTGTATCGGGTTTGAATTTCAAATGAATTTTTAAAAAATTCTTTTAAAACATGTAACTCCGCATAAAATAAAGAAGGATAATGATTGGTAAACACATATATATAACATTTAAACATAATTTGTGATGAGTAAATTATAAAATATAATAATTTTGTTAAGGGGAATAGAGAATAAGATAAACCCGAATAAAAATAGAGGTCAGGGTAGAAAATTCTTACAAATTTGTAATGAGTTGAATTGTATGCCCCAAAATTAATATTCCTAAAATTATATATTTAATATAATGAAAATGTGTATATTCCAGATATTAAACATTAATGGGATGTATACATTCACCATACACATGTAATAGTAGTGAATAAAGAATATGTCTCAAAAATGGACGTGAGATGAAGAAAACCTTTACGTTATGTATGATGGTGTTCTTCACTTCATATTAATGTATTAAATAATAAAACTTTTGTTCATTAATTAATAATTATAGAACCTCATATAAATTTAATTAAATAGTATGATCTTATTAAGTTTATTAATTGTATTTTATGGGTTAAGAGTTTCAATTTCATTGTATGGGTCTGTTTGTTTCATGATCGGTATACTTATATACATGAATGGAGAATCATGTAAAATGTGGATGGTTTTCTTGTATTGAAGTTATATGTTATTATTTAACACACATAAGGTTACATGGTTGTAAATTTTATTTCGTTACTTGGAGTGAAGATGAATCGTTATAAAAATTATTTAATGATTATCATTTGGGTTAATTGCCGGGTTTCTAAGACAACGAAATTAGTTTGATATATAAATAACATCCATGTGTACAAAAAATAACATAACCATAGATGACACACAATACATATATTAAAATATTTTTTCCACTAGTTTCATGACCAGAATGGAATATGGTAATATAAATTGAAAAACCATCGTCCTTGAATGTGGTAAATTAGCACATCTCAGATGATGTTTTTTACTACAAGCCTAAAATAAAGGTAAATGAGATATAATAATATATTTTTCCATAATCATTAAAACATTAAAGTGAATGTAACATACTATATTTTTCATAAAATTTGGACTAGGATAGAAGAGGATAGAAATTAATGAAATAACTTGAAAAGAAAGAAAAAGAATTGAAAACTGAAATTTTCCTTTTGAATTATTCTTTCTTGAGAACCTCATTAGGGGAGAGAATTTTGACTTTTTATGAGACAATGGTATTTTGGATGTTGGGGAGGATCTTTTTAGGATATTATAGTAATGATTATATAAGGCACAAGGCTTGAGAAGATTGAAGAGAAGAGGGAAGTGAGGGTGTTTTTTATAGTGGATATGAGGAGGGTTTTCTTAAAATTTTAATCATTAGTATATTATTTTTTCATAATACAAGAAATAATGATGATGTATATAAATAGTAAATTACACTATTTCACTATTAATAAAATATTTACATATTTTAGAAAATTAAAAAAAAATACTCCTCAAAAAATCATGATGTATAGAATTCAAAAATAATTTCCAATTTTTTAAATAATTTTCTAAAATTTTTTATTTTAATTTTTTATTACAATCATAGTTTAGTAAAAAAAATTAAAACTATAACTCGTTTTATAAAACCATAAAAAGTTAATCAAGGTATCATAAAACCATCTTATAACCATAAGACAATTAAATAAAATTTTATGATTGAATTTTATGAAAATAAATTTACATTTTAAATTATTAAATTAATCATTAAATTTTAAATAAAATATTTTTGACTTACCGAAATAATAGTACTTATTCTATGATGAAATTTTCACTTATAATTTGTCTATATTGTATTCTTATATTCATGGGTGATGTTTCTTTCTTTGTCCAACATAATATTCATTACTATTAATAAGGGTATGTTACTATTAATAAGGTTCATGCTACTGATCACCAAAAATGTAATTTGATCCTATCAGACTCAAAATATCTTACTAAACCCAACTGTGTATATAAGGTTTTCAAAAATCATATCACCTATGTCAAAAAATTATGTTTATTATCTAGGTTATAACAATGTGTAGTTTTGTAGAGACTCATTGTTTCATGAATTCTATTTTAAATCTATTTGTAAATTATTGGGGTGTTCCATTCTACCATCATTATAAAATTTATTCCTCAAAATTTGAAATTGAACTTTGATATTAAATTGTTGATACTTGAAAATTACCGTGTGGTAAACCCACATCAGGAATACGGTTAAAATATCCATATAATAAGAGGTAATGGTTAATGCATTAGTTACTAAAAAACTACCCTTTTATAATTGGACAACATGTACGTGAAAGAATAATCAAACCATCCTATTTCAATGGAAGCTGATAGATAATATGATTAGACGAAACATTATTATCATAAACACATAAACTACAGTGATGAAAAATTTCATTTATATCATGAAAAAAATATATGATAATGTAAAAAGTTTTTATTTAAGACACTATTCCTACAGTTGAAGACTTATTCCTCTCTATAAGAGTATAAATATATGTTTCAATTTTATAAACACAATCTTATACTTTTTTTGTTCCTTAAACTATATTTATTTTATTTCTTATCACTAGTTTCATCATGTTGTGACAATAAAATCAAAAACTTCATAAAATGATCAAATTAAACCATTTCAAAAATGCTTTCAATTTCCAAAATAACATCATCTAATACTTTAGAAGCATTAACATAAACATCCTTGTTATATACATGTACACAAAGTCCTTGGAAATCATCCTTTTTTAGAACACAATGCTCTATCATACCCAATGCATCTTCTACATTATTTTCCTTCAATCAACATAAAGTAGACCTAAAATTTTTGATCCCAAAGATGTGAATATCATTACCATAAGAAATATATTATGGGTTGTATTTATATCAACAATATTCTTTTCCAAGATATTTACTTTCTAGAGAGTCACTTATCCTTGGTAAATTCATAATACGACCTCAAATACTTAATGAAATATTACTACAATATAATCCTAATATATTCCATAATTCTTTTAACAAGTACATTACTAATATAATATTTAAATGCCATGATTCATGAAGAGGAATATTTATCATTTTACTTCATCTATGACAGTGTCATGACTTTATCATTATCTAGTAACATAATTTGGGGCATATTCCTTTTATGAATGGGACATTGATTCACATAGTGACCCATCTATATGCAGTAGAATCATTGTACATTGGAATCCTTTTTCTTTCCAATCCAATCATGAAATTGGTTTTCTTTTTATTGGCACTTATAAAAATATAACATTCCATATTTAATTTTACAATGGTTAATATTTCCACCCTTATCACATGTGGGAAAACACTTATTTCCCTTCATCCCTTTATCCATTATTTTCTCTTCCATAATCTTCATCTTTTGATTCCATTCAAATCCATAGAACTCAGATAAGTTTTTACATACCTTGTTAAAAAATTATACTATTTCATCAAATTATGTGGATAATTGGGAGACTATCCTCCACTAAAATAATGGTTTAATACCATTATAGATATGACCCTTATTACTCTTCACATAAAATGTATTGGTGAATTTCATTTTCCTTCTATTGGGCTCCATTTATATTCATTTTCATATTATATATTAGCTCATTATATTATAAAATCTCTATCGCTCTAAACCTGGTATACCACATAGTTTAAATTTATTCATCATAAATCCTAAAACCACATACTTTGGTTAATTTTGGGTTAAAAATACTTCATAATGGTGGGTAAATACAAGATGAATTATCCTAAGCATATCGCTCATGATTTTCAATCTAGGTGTGTGTCAAGGCTCGTTGTCGTGTACCAGGATACCCCGGGTCAAGCCCGATTCTCTTTTTCAGAGTTTTGACCCCTATGTATATCTTTACGAAAATTATTTGTACTTCTATGATCTATATAGGGATGTATTTTTATGAAGTATCCACATAAAATCCTCTTTACCAATGATATTTGATGGTAATGTCTACTTATCCTAAAAGTCTATCCTAGGGTTTGGTTTTCTGCTCTACGTTTTCTAAAGCTAGTTTCCATGTTTTCATCTAAACTACATTTGATACCAACTATAACACCTTGACCCCAATTGCTCAGGGATGATGTATTACCTTAATACATCGAATTGATTACAAGGAATAAAATTACAAAGGACCGATATTTTTAGTAGTTTGGGAAAACCTGATACATACATAGGTTCAATTTTACATCTTGAAATAAAATACAACATTTATGTCATATTGGGAACACCAAAAAATCATTGTTTATCCCTGCAGTTCATTCATAATAAAAATCTCAATGACCTAATAAATTAAAAATCATTAAATGGGTGAGATAAAATGCTCATTAAGGGTAATAAATACAACATAATATATCATAAACATAAACACTAGGCTTCGTAAATAACTAAAAACACATGCCTTCAAAAATATTCTTGAACATGCTACAACATGAATATCACCTGAGTTAATATGCCATAATAAAGCACTATCAAGGTATTCTACTAGTCTAATAACCACATTAACTTTCAATAACAATTTTCATAATGAGATAATTAATAATGTGAGACATCATAACCATACTATCTTGGACTTGTACCAAGACAAAAAATAACCATTTTGTCAAGGACTCGTTCTAAGAGCATAGTTTGTCTCATTAGACCTACTGATGCATCGAGGGGCTATTGCGGGCCCTGACCATCAAATACTAAGTCCAATTAATTCCTCATAAAAATGGTAATAAAAATAAAAAACATACATATTCATATTAAAACTAAAATAAAAAATGTAAATAACTTTCTCCAATCACTAACCATAAACAATATCCATTCAGAGTAATAAGGTGAATGATTTCAAGGTAGCACATCCAAAATGAAAATAATCATGAACCATTCAATAAAACTAAGTTGATTATAAAATTGAAGATAAACCTCAATGAATTACAATATTCAACAAAGGATTTAGACATAGATGAAGATACTTCTTAATGAGACCATTGAAAAATCCTTCAGGAAATAATCCTTAAACATATCAAAGCGTCACATATCACCTTGAATCATTCAAATCATAATACCTTATAATATTGTGAAAATAATGAGACATTTTATATGATATAAAAAAGGTAATTACATACACCACAATGAATAATCATGTGTTGAACAAGGCATATATCTCATAAAATTTAATGTGATATGATAAAAATACTTTTAACATTGGAAAGAAGTGTTCTTTGGGAAAATAATTTGTATTTTTCATGAAATAAGATTTTGAACATGTATATCCCATAATATAATAATTAAGGTAATTGAAATTATTTTTTAGGATTAAATATAGTCTTATTGATATGAAATCATTTAAAAATAGTGTTTAATGAAGCTTTAGAAATAAAACTTTTTAGTACAGTTTAATGAAAATATTAATGGATTTTAATGTGAAATGTTATGTTTTATTACATAAAACCTTAAATGGAGATAATATACATTTCATGTTAGAATTTTTGATTTTAAAATGATAAATATTTAATAATACATATTATTGAGTGATGCTTAAAATAGGTTAGAATTTGAGAAGTCTATTAAATCAGGCTTGCATTTCAGATAAATTTTTAAATGATTCTTTTAAAACATGTTACTCCCCATAATATAATTAATAATTTTGATTGGTACAAATATATTAAAAAATTAAATAGAATATATGAGGAATATATTATTATAAATAATTATTTCATTGAGGTGAATAAAGAATAAGAGCAATCTGAATGAAAATGGATGTCCTAGTAGAAAATACACATTACTTTGAAAACAATTGAATCATATGACCCAAAATTAAAAATAATAAAATGATAAATTTAATATCATTAAAATTAATATATTAATGATATGAAACATAAATGGTAGTTATAAATAAACTATACACATATAACAGTATTGAATATCAAATATCTCACAAAAATGGATGTGATATGAAGAAACCCCTTTCCTTAAGTCAGATGGTGTTCTCCACTTGATGTTAATGAACTGAATAATCAAATTTAGGTCATTATTTAATAATTCTAGAACCTTTTCTACATATAATCATTTATTATAACCTTATTATTTTCATTCATGGCTTTTATTATGGGTCAGTAGGTATAATTTTATTGATTGGGCCTGTCTGTTTCATGATCGGTATAGTTAGATACATGAATGGAGAATCATGTAAATTGAGGATTGTTTTCTAGAATTTAAGTTATATGTTATGAGTGAATATAAATAAATTTATATGGTTGTAAATTTCATTTGGTTACATAGAGTGAAGATGAAACATTATATAAATTATTTAATGATTACTGTTTGGGTTAGTTGGCAGTTTTTGAACACAACAAACTCATATTTCTTTATAAATCAATATCATCTGTAAAATAATATTCTAGAACTATATATTAGAAATAATATATATTATAGAATTTTTCAACAATAATAATGTTTTCATGGCTATTATTTGGGACAATAATTGAAATTGAAGACCCATTATCTATGAATGTGGTAAATTAGCACAACGTAGATAGTGTTTTTTACTACAAGAAAAAAAGAAGGGTAAAAGACAGATGAAAATGAAATATTCTATAATCATAACCACATTACAATATATGTATGGTAAGGTACTTTTCATAACATTTGTATGTGTATAGGTGATGATAGAACGGAAAAAACGAACACGAAAAGAAAGAAAAAAATTGAAAATATGAACTTACGTCTTGAATTAATCTTTGTTGAGAGCCACATTAGGGGAGAGGATTTCGTCTATTTATGAGACCAAAGGTTTCTGGATGTGGTAGAGGATCTTGGGAGGAAATTTGAGTTTAATTTAGATAAGGCACTAGGCTTGAGAATTTTGAATAGTATAGGGTAGTGTGGGTTGTTTTTATAGTGGAGGAAAGTATGGTTTTCCTAATATTTTAATCATTACTTTAATATTTTTCTATAAGACAAGAAATAATGATTATTACATTACCAAAAATAGTATTAAGTGCATGTGAGTTTGATCCAAGGGTTCTTACATCAGTGGTGATGCTAGGACTAGTAAATTTAAC
Organism: Viscum album; assembly: GCA_963277665.1. Taxonomy (NCBI): domain Eukaryota; kingdom Viridiplantae; phylum Streptophyta; class Magnoliopsida; order Santalales; family Viscaceae; genus Viscum; species Viscum album. Next base: position 910,113,917 of record OY728164.1, on the reverse strand, counting down.
TTATAATGTATATTTACAATAAATCACCATATTTCACTATTCATAAAAATTTATGTATTTTAGAAAAATCTCAAAAATTTACACCAAAAAATTATTTACATGTATAATTAAAATATGAAATCCATTTTTTGAAAATAAATTTCAATTTTTAAATAATGTTATAATTAGATTCAATATTTATTCAAAACACTACTTTAAAACAATTACTCATTTTATAACACTTTGAAAAGACAATAAATGACTAATAAAAGTATTTTATAAACATAATAAATAAATAAAAATTTATAAAATAAATTTTATGAAAATACATTTCCATTTTAAATTATTAAATAAATTGAAAAATTGAATTTAAAATATTTTTGACTTACAAAAATTCCAATACTAATGCTATAATCATTTGGTCACTTATAAGATATCTAAATTGTATTTATAAATTAATATTTGATGGTTTTTCTGGCCAATTTACTATTCCTTACTATTCATAAAGGTCTGATACTATTCATAGGGGTTAATTTACTACTCACAAAAATGTAAGTTGATCCTATCAGACTCTAAATATCATACTGAATGCAACTGTGTAGGTCAGTTTTTCAAAGCTCATGAGCCTTAATCGAGTTGGTGAGGACTCCTTAAGTGCATCCATAAGGTCCAGGTTCGAAACCCGGTGGATGAATATTGCCTGGTACTATAGCATTACTGTAGCAGGAACTGTAGAAGAGATGTGCAGGTACTATAGTAGGTATTGTAGATGGCGTAGTTCAGTACCGTAGTAGCAAAAACTATTCAACATGGGCCACTGGTATGGGATTGTAATCTTTAAGGCCTTTGGGTCACCTAGGAATTTGGGTTAGTAAGGTTTTCGAGCCACCATTAAGGCCTTTAGGCCACCTCAAGGCCCTTGGGACTCATGATCAGAGTAGTTTCCCCAGAAAGACTCTACAAAAAGCAGCAGCCCCAGAGGAGGATTTAGAGCAAGTGCACTCTCCCGAGAAGAACCAAATGGATTTTGAAAAATGAGTGTGTGGATACTTCATTGGGACCAGAATGTTCTTGCATGAGAAGCCTATCTAGATAGCCATGCAAATGTGGAGAGGTACCATCACGATGCAGATGATGTAGAGGGGCAGTTCCTTATAGTTATAGAATGGTTGAATTATCTAAGACCTCCATGTCATATAATTTATTAAGCCTATGGAACATTTAATATATGAGCCTATGGGCCTTGTAAGGGTTCCCCCTCATCACAGGAAATGGGAGTTATCAAAAATAAATAAAAATGAAGGCCTTCGGGCTATTCGGGGTAGGTCTGTTTTCTGAAATTCAAACCACAGAAGTGGAAAAATTATATATATTGGATAGGTTATAACAATGTGTTATTTTGTAGAGACTCAGTGCTTCGTGCGTTATATATTAAATCTATTTGTAAATTTTTGGGGAGTTATAATCCAGAAAATATAACTTCATCGATTGCAACCCATGTATACCAACACATTATACAAATGTTGAAGAGAGATCCGAGGAGAAGAAGTAGTCATCCATCAATTCCTTTGAAAAATTAGATATCGGGAGAAAAACCCATCCAATTGAATTTTGGTGTTTCTTCCATCCTGATATAGGTTGGTATGTGTAATAAATATGAAATTATAAATGACTAGTATAGAACACCACCACAGTATATTAAACATTCCTAGGTTAGAAACAACATTTAGATAATAACCCTCATGAATTCCACAGTACCCCCTATATGACTATGATGCTAAAATTTCGATAAGAACACAAATAATTTCACTAAACAACCCAAGTCATACTTAAATTGAACACCCAGACCAATGCTTGAAATATTATAGGAATGTTCTTAGTTTCTTGTGTTTGGAAACCACTGTCTAGGCCATATAATATAATCAACGGTTATGATTTCTCTATTTATATAGAAGAATGAAAATCTGAATAAAATAACCAACCAGTGTGTTGAAAATATAAATAAAAGTATATAAATCATATACTAAAGAAAACATAATTATTCTACATCACATAATTGAAAAAAAACAAGAAATTGGGTGTAATCTCTAAAAAAATGATAAGGGATCTTAGTCAATTGGTTGATACATATAAATAATAATAAGAAATGAAATCGAATCCCAAAATATACACTACTTACTCTATGTGACCCACAATCACAGTTCACAACCTATTTATGCCATAATATATGAACAAGACACCTAACATAAGGTATTACAAGCGATTACTGCTAAAAATAAATCATAAGGGTTTCACATGTTGAATAGTGTATATATGGAGTGAATGAAACCATGATCTATATGTATTCTCTATAGAGTTTGAAAAATTAATTACAAATGGAATTTCCTTTAATGTTAGTTTTATATACAAAAAGAAATATCATTTTAATATAATTTTAAAAAATAATATCACATATATCACATTCTTATAATTCCATCCTCATTCTATTATTAAATGAAAAAACAAAGTTGAAAAAACATTTCCCCAGAACTCATCCCATTTTTAGTAAAAAAACCAATCCAAATACATTTCATGAGTAAATTTATATGTTCCTTTTTATGACTCCTAAAAAAAATTTAAAAACTAGACCAAAATATTAATATTTTTAAATAAAGCACCAAGGAATCATATCAAAAAGTAAGAAACCAAATTATGATTCACAATACTCTAATAATATATGGGAAAATAGTTGAAGAACGTTCCCTAATGTGAATAATAGAGTAAACAATGAAAATTTTATGTATTCCATGATGTGATCCTGTATGAACTTGTTTCAAAAATATCTACATGTTCATTGATGCATTCTTATGTATTCAGCAAACTATATTCCCTCAGTAAACCTCATTAGTGGAACTTCCCATATGTCTAAGGAATATCAATTTCCATTTGGTATCTACACTATCTAATTAATAATGGATAGTTGTATTCAGTCATCACAAACTATGATTTTTAGGATATCCATGTTTTCTAATCTAATGGTGGTGAGTATACAACAAGTTATAATTAGTACGAAAGCAATAACTCTTATCTTACCTCCTACACCCTCTGAAGAAAAAAACTGATTCAAAATCCATCCATATCACATCAAATATACAATATTACCCTCAATACTCAATTTATATTAATTCTATAAAGAATCATTTATGTTTGGTCCATAGTTCAACAAGGGGCTCAATAGGGTATCATGTACACACAAATTTTGAAAAACAAACAAAATTACCAAAAATGATTTTATTAAAAGTTATTTGGGATTCCAGGAAATCAAACAATGGATTATAATTTCATTTAAAAACATTAATAAAAAATCACTCTATTGATATCCATTATGAATATGATTCAAAAAAACCCAACCTGTTTAAACCATTTTGAAATTAATAAATGAAATGAAAAACAGCCCATTAAAAATACATAAGTATTCAAAAATTACATCCCAACTGAATTTTTGCCCTAAACGGGGTCAAGGAATTTAAAAAAAAATATATTTTACTTAAAAAATTATTCATTGTTTTAAAAAATATTGTAATTTCATGTAATAATATAAGTTACATGTGAAATTGTTAGGCTAAATGAAATCTTCTTTCAAACCCATTACAATTTTTTTTGAACTATCTCATATAAATATTATTTTTTAGTTAAGGAATTTATAACCACAAACCACACAATATAATTCCATTTTAAGATAAATAATTTAAATATCTACCTAAGTTTGATGAATGTGTATCCAAAAGTCATTGTCTTTAATGGACAATTCTCTAATAATGATCGAGGGACACTCCTCCAGACTTAATAATTAATTCACCATATAAAAGGCCATCATAAAACAGAAAATCCAAATATAGTATCCATAAAATTTGAGATAATTATAAAAAATATGAGAGATGGTAGGGGAATAAAGGAAGGAAGAAGCAATAGGGGTGGAGGAAGATTGTCATGTGAAATTAGAGGAATCATTGAGGAAGGAACAAGAAATAATCAAATGATTGAGGGATAAAACCCTCCCATGTTCATTTTACTACCTGAATGAATATGAAAGAAATAGTTAAAAAAACACCCTAAATCCTAGGAGGGAAAAACCAAAAAACCAATAAAAATAATCAATTAAACACTTCACATGGTTTGATAAACATTAAGAAAGCCATATCGTTTCCCTAGGAAAGAAACAACACTTTCATACAGTTCATTCTTATTGTTCGGATAGCAAGTTAATCCAACCTATCTTCTAATCCACTCCCATTGATAGATAAGTCATATGGTTTCTAACTGAATCAAACGAGGTTCATCTCATACTCTGCAATATATGGGGAAGAAAAACTATTCAAGATCATTTTAAACAAAATTTAATTTTCATATGAAACAACATAATTGTAACCGAATAAGTTTTACTCAATCCTAAAAAACTGTACAATTTTCTTATAGAAACCCACACATGGTCCAGCCATACCATTTATACTATATTTTTTTATCTATGCATATAACCTACACAGAGCTCAAATTCCAAAAAAATTAAATCCAAAAACATATAAACATTTAACATCAAAACAATCTAATTAAAATTAATACTTGGAATCAATTTAGTTATTAGACGGAAAATTTTAATCTCCCCACCATTCCACCATATTCCACCACAAATTCATTAAAAATGGTTTTTCCTATTATCAATATACAACCACACCATAGAGAACATGGTAAAATTAGATGTGAAAAATTTTAAAAAAAATAAATGGAGAACACCATTAAACACCAATAAATTCTATAAACTAAATGATCAATTCTAAATCATATGAGATATATCCCATATAAACACTACACTATCACAATGAAATAACTAAATGATTTGGAGACAATACACCGGTCTACCCATAATTTATAAATTCTCTAAATGGTTTAATGAGGAGAGATCAAACCATTTGGAAAAAAATAACCATGATATCACATCTCCATAATTTCCTCAAATGTCACTTGAATCCATCATGTTTGAACAACCACTGAGGAATAATCACTAAATCCCAAAATAGACCAGAAAAAATAGGACTCTTCATCCTCTAAATAAAGGCCAAAACATACCCCAACACACATCTCAAACACAAATCTCATATGAAAAAACCTTAAGAATTTAATCATAAGGAATTAAATGGTCTCTTGAACATGGGCCACTATACTAAACGGTTAAAAAAGGACATCAAATTTGTGATCCCATATCTTATATAATTTTATAAAACATTCATCAGTAATTATTTGAATACCCTATATCAATAACTATCCAAATTACAAAATCCCCCAAAATTTTGTCATCATTTCTCAAACTACAAAAAAATGCCTCAAATGTTTGGTAAAATAATATAAAATTGGGATCCTTAAGAGAGGACGAAATCTATAAATCAAAATGCATGTAAGAAACCCCATAAACCTTTACAAACCACAATTTTGTCATAACGAATATAACATATCTATGATTAAATACAATATAATAAATAGATCCATGAATTCCTTAATACCAACCTAAACAAATCTCTCCAAAATGAAACCTCCTAAGGATAAAACATGAGTCCCTAAGAGAACACTTTCTAGCCTCAGTACCAATGTTCTAAAGTCAAATCTAACTAAGAAAGCGTAATTCCTAATTCTTTTTTAAAATAACCATCAACCCTTAAAAATATACACCGCTATAAAGAATAATAAGAAAACCTACCAAGAAGTAATTGATTACAATGCTTTAGGACCACCACTCCTATCAGAGTCTGGGTAGAACCACAAACATGCAGAACTACACTTGGGAACATAGAGATCAACCAATCATTGCTTAATCTCATTTTGGGTGGAATATAAACATGATCCTAGATTTAAAATCCCCTCAAACATAACAAATATCCCATAACCAATGGTAAAAACAAAAATTAGAAAAAATATTTACAACAAAACACAATTTGAATATATTTTATTTCATTTTATATTCATAAGGAATCCCTTTTAAAAACAGAGTTATCTTCTAAATTTTCAAAACAAATTGTAAAACAAAATTCATACTTAATTTACTTATAATAGACCATTTTACTTCAAAATATATTCAAAATTCCAATTTGAAATATACTAACATTGAAAACACAAAAAATAATTTATTTTAAAACATGAACCATTTTAAATGTAATTTTTTTTAAAAAGAATTCTCTTAAAGGAAAAAATCTTGTCCACTCAATGAAAATACATTATTCTAATTCGTAGACAAAACACAACCCATATTTCATACCCAATTCGAATTAATTATACATAACTAAATTTTAAAAATTAGGGTTCCAAAATAATATAACAATTTTTTTTATTTTATGACTAAAATCATTCTTAAACCATTTTATACCATGTTTCGTCACTAAAAGGCCTAATCAAATTCCTTTTTTCCTCGCCAAAAATAATAATAAAATAAAATAATATAACTAAATGAAAAAAGTTAAGAAGCATGTAAAAATTCTTAATCACACTAAATAAAATCAAATTAATTCACCACAAAATGTAACATGCCAAACCAAACCCCTAGTTCTGAGCTTGGATTCCACATGCCCTTATATACTCCTCCTTTTACACAAGAGGATTCTGATGATGGTAATGGATAAAAGAACAACATCTGAAGATTATGCCCTTATTATTAATTAAAAATAACAATCTAATAATCAATGTGATAAAAATTAAATCAAGATATAATAAATAAATATATAAACATTATAATTTTAGTAGTAGTTAGAAAAATCCACACCCATGTAGTATTATTATTTAATATCAATTACATAATACAAAAACTAAAATGAAATATCCAATGTAGAAGGTAATTCCACTTGAAAAGATTATTAGTAGACACCTCACATGATTTCATTTATCATTTCCCATATCCTCTAGCTAAATCTACTCAACAATACACTATTGTGACCACTCACTTCACTAGATCGCTTGTCCCAAACTCTACATGTGAACTGAAATGTTGACGCAGGGTGTGAGTATAATACTTAGTATGATGTCACAATTGACTCCTAACATATGTTCATAAGAAATACTAGAGTTTGTGATGAAGTTTAACATCATATTGATAAGAAAAAATATATCAAACAAGAAAATATATATATGTCATGACTTTAGAGACCAGCTCTGCCTAATTTGGATCCATGATGGAAAGAACATTAACTAGGTACCAAAAATGTTCCCATAAACTGGATTTTCCAAAAAATATATCGCACATACAACCTTGATAGGATAGTCAAATGCATGATGACCTATTATTTAACACATCCCTATACTGGGATAATTCAATAGGATAAAAATGATTGCTCAACTATCAAAGTTAGAACAACAACACATATGATACATGATAGAAAATACAGTTAAAACATCACATCAGAAAAATAAAGATCACTGTATCCACAATACACATGAAAAAACACAAGAAATAGTAACATGGATATATATATATAGACAACTATTTGATCATGCATCAGAAAAAAGTATCATGGGAATACAAAGGAAAAAATCATTCCATGTTCTAGTATAATCATGTTGAAATGATAAGGTATTCATACCTTTGGTACAACAATGATTTTGCAGAAAGAGTCATCATATGATTCAAAAAGAACCACCAGATACTAGATCCTATAATAATTTAAGACGATTTAGAAATATATTTTCAACGTATAAGGGAAACTACAGACCTGAAATAGTCAGAGAATGAGTATACCAAATAAGATTATTACTGATCATGATTTCAGCCTGATTGATGTGAAAACAGTAATTCCTTGAATGCCAGTGTCGATTCTATCAACGAAAAAAAATAAATGTTATAAAATGTCAAATACCCTATATAAAATTACAAAATCTATGTTTGAGTGGGTTTTTATCAAGTATAAGTTATGGGGATTGATCTAGTACAATGAAGAACATTCTATTTTGGAAATAAAAGATCAATATGTTGTTTAGGAATTGAACAGAACGTATAGAAGGGGAGAGGGAACCTCCAAATAACCAAGGAGGGTTTCAAGTGTGTTTGGTGTCAATTATAGAAATATGGAATGTTTAAAAGTAATAATGGGATGGTTTTAAAAAATCCTCTAAACTCCACACGGTCAATAGGATTCGACCATCACCAACAGTTGGAAGATGGACTCCAACAACATGTTAATGGTTTTTGTACATAATATCCTCTTATCAAGAGATTCATTATCAAGTATATGAGACTTCTATAATATGAAATGATATATAATGCCAATAATCCCTATATGATCATAGTTCAATTATATCAAATAGCTCCAACCCACACCCAAATAGTTAAAATGCTATATAAAGTAATGTAAGAGATGAAAAGAGGTATACATGAAAGTAGAGGCTTAAAAATTATACTCCTATTTTTACTTCACATCCCTAAGAATCATCCCTAGAGGTATTATCAAACAACATGGGATTATATTCTTGAATTTCATTTTCCCATTATCATACCTCTTTCTAAAAATGATCATTTTAACAATGAACTCTAAAAAGTGGAGAGAACATTCCTTATAACACCATATTCCATTGATTCAATATTCAGATCAATCTACAAAAATTATTCTACTGGTGATAGGTAAAATACTGACATTAGTTCACATGCACATGATCTACCTCGTACCTCCTAATACGAGACACATGGAGCACGATATAAAAACCATGGTACCATAGATAATTATCAAACCAATAGGCCACCACCCCAATATGTTGAATGATCTAAAATGGCATAAAAACCCAGATTTCCATTTTCCTTGACTCGTCTTATGCCTATGTTCCTACTATGTAGAAACCCATAAGAAAACCATGTCTCCAATAGTGAGTACAAAGGATAATGTCCAATAATCATTATAAGTCCACTATTTTTTTCTGATCTATAATAATTCAATTCTAAATTTAATACACTCTCTCTAAATCCTCATGTACCAAACTAAACCCAACAATTTTATATTCACGTGACTCATTCCAATAGACAGTTGAAAATAATATCTTTCCATAAAAATCCATCAAAGAATATATAAAAATCCATGAATAATATTTGTAATTATAAGAAATATCCACTTAAGAATTATGATCATCACAAAATCCTCTAAAATATATAATAAAACACTGAATAATATATTCTAATGTATGGATCATTGTGTATAATATTCTTATAGTCTAAAGATGAAAATTAAATATCGTCTTTGACATAGTTTCCAATACATTCTATAAGTCGTACCAAAAACAATAATTTAATCGTGTTTCTCTATCTGATAACATTATCTAAGTCACTATATGAATCCACATGATCCATTGAATATAGAACATTCCAAGGTCATCTACTGATTTTGTCTCTCATATTAGTATAAAGTGAAAAACATTTTCCAAACAATGTACTAACACCTGAAAAGTATTTTGAACACTCAGGGTCCTCGCAAATCCTTTCCAAAAGCCTATTATCACCTCATAGAACATCCACATAGTAACTATAAGTTTTTAGAGGAACCCTTCAAATATATTTTTCTTGGTATTGTTTTTAGTTAAGTCATACATTGAGAATAAAAAACATCAATGTCACTTTTCATGTCATGAAACTAATTTTTTTTTGATAACATGTGGTTTTTTTGTTGATACTAGGTGAAATACCTAATGTCAATCCTGAGATGATCTCATGAGAACCTCTATCATGAAATATGGAACCATAATCCTACCATGTACTAGAATAATAAAATCTCCACATAACTCCCATCAACGAAAAATCCTATTTAATTTTAACCTATCGATCATTACAAAAAACTCATGATCAAGCTATAAATTAGCCTTCACCATCTATGCCAACAAGGATGTGATCACTGATTTCTCAAGAACAACTTCACCTCAATCCTCATATCCACCCACATTTCAGTATTCCAACAAATACATGATCAAGAAACCTATTTTTGATGTCTTCTCATCCACTTCATGTGTATTCATATAATTCTCACTAGTAACAACATTTCCTTTCCATGGATAATACTTCATAACAATGATGGATTTCTACACGTATTCTTACATATTACTCTAATGAAGATTCATGTCATTCTTGGTGAAAATATAACACATAATTTTGTACTTTTTATAAAAGAAAAAATATTCCAATAATATATGAGGTCACGAACTATCCAACACATGAAAAAAGCTTCCAACTATAATTAATGAGTAGGGATGTTACACTCTTGGGGTCACAGATAACGAGACTTGTAAGAAAATACCTTATCAAATTTCATTAGAATATCTATTAATAAAATTCTAGATACATCAAAATATGATGAGAACCGAACTCCATTATTGGAATGCATCAATATCAAAGCTTATATCAACTTCTACTTCAACTATATGAATAATTATTCATATTATTATTTCAATTGAAAATAAAATCCCTTCATTATATGTATGTTCAAGCGTGATTCCATGATATAATTTTCCATAATGAAAATTAAGTATTAACCATCTAGTCTTAGATAAAATCTAATCTCAAACACATTTTTCAGCCATGCCCATGACTTACCTGCATCAACATTATCAGGATCAACATACACTACTTTCTGAAAGGAAAAATTCCCAATAAAGTGTTCCTCCCTTATCCAAAATAGACATATCAAATACATGGAATTTAGAAAATATGATTGAAGGTTATATAGTATGTCATCTGTGTGTATAGAATGTTATCCCAATTCCATGGAAATTATCTAAATTTCATATTTTAGAACAATGAAAAAGGAGTATAATTCTGGGTTAATGAATTTTCTCATGAGGGTCAAGAACAATTAAATAGAATTTATTAGTATAAAAAACATAATGAGATGATTTTAAAATTCAAACATTCTCTAAAATGATTCCTTCAGTACGAATTCCTCTCTAACCTAGATCAAATGGTACCCACAGCTCATTTCAATTTTTTAAATTCACTGATCTCCCATAAAATGATTAAACATGTCACATATTCTATTCAATGGGTACCTATTTTTCATGTTGATCTATTTTAACTTTTATTATTCTACAAAAATTCAAATACTATAATATTCTTTCATGGAAAATAAAATTAGGGAACCCCAAGTGAATGAGTCTGGTCTTATGAAGAATTTTACCATAGGACCAGTAAGTAGTTCCTTAATATCTTTTATCTCAGTTGGTTCTATGTAATATAGGGTAATTTATATAGGTTGTGCATGGGGCATAATATTGATCTCAAACTCAACAACCCTTTTTGGGTGTAACATCATGTAATCAAAAGAAATGAAATCTTGTTGATGGTCTACCATTAGAGGAAATGGGGAGGGAGTAACCTTATAATCCAATGTAAGGATATTGTAATCCATCTATACTAGAAATTATTCCCTCTAATGGGGTTCTGATCTGAATCTATTGTTCTTGACATATCATTCACCAATAAACAGAAAAATTTGTCGTTTAGGCGTTGTAAAAGGTACACATCTTGTATAACAACCGATCTTCATGTGGTAAGATTTGAATAATCAATACAAAGGATTATGTCAAAACGTGTAGTTTTTAGAATTATGAATATACAATGATTTATCAAGCTAACTAACATCATCATAAATTCTATATAGTTATGGATATTACCAAAATTATCTTACAGGGGAATATCAATATAAAGAAACAATAAACTGTACATATAATATAAGTTCAATTTAGGCACCACATGATTAGATGTGAATGAATGGTATTCCCCTATATCAAAAATAATAATAATATATTGTTAAATAATTTGGGATTGTAAATCACACTACTAATAGTTAATCTCCATCATTCGTTGAAGCATGATCAACTATATAAACTGTTGAATCTACCACTTCATGATTCCCCAAAGCCTCACAAGTCACCTATTTCACTAATGATTTTGGCTCTACACCTATGGATACACGTATATGACTACCCATTGTGTGATTATCCAAAACTCTAAGTCATAGAACCAGCTCAGAAGCCCAGTTTTTTCACACTTGTGTCATATATTAAGAAAAATGTTATAGTGTTATTGAAATATCATGTTATATAGTTGGAATTAAGAAAGAAAATAGCAGTTATTCCATCCTTGATTTTTCTTCTAGAATTTCAGTGAACTAAGATTCATTTAACCATAGGATATTAGATCGATGTACCAAACATACCATTTCATATCTATATGAAGACTGATTTTAATCATTTTTACATTCCAAGTGTCATTCTCATCCATAATACAATCAATGAGTATCATATTAGAGTATCTTGATAAATATTTGGACACTATATTCATACCATATTATATAACTATGAACTCTTTATCATGATTTATGTTCAATCAATTTGGAAATAACTCCTCCGAGAAGAGGTCGTTGAAGGACACTAATGTTATCCCTTAACATATACCCCTATCAGGTTTAATGTACCACCATAATCAAGATATTCCTGAATAAAAAAGGATTAATTACTAACATTCATATCCTCCATAGTCATTACATGTTCAATGATACCATCGATGTCCCATACAAATTCCAATGCATCCTCTGGGACTCTTGTTACTTAAATGAACATGGGAAACTATATCTAAATAAATGTGATTAAAAGAAATTCATTAGCCTGCCTCTATAGGGTCCATTACCCTGAAAAATAACAATATTAAAGGTCATGAATTGATGGATTATATAGCTTGAAATATTGGAGAAATAATGTTAACATTCTCAGTTGTGTCCTCCTTCATGATTGGTGGTCAAACTAGCTAAGCAAGATGTCTACAAGGGAACATTTACAAAAAATTGGAAAAAATCATATATATATATATATATATTGAATGGATTAAATAATAATTCCATTAATTGATAGCTCCCAAAGGGGACTAGATACCCTGAGAGGGGTGGGGGTGAATCAGGGTATGGATATTATTTCTAAAATTATTCCCACCCCACTGGATCATTCCCTCTATTTTATAATGGTTACATTGTTTTATCTTTAGTCTTAATATTTATATTATCCATTCAAAATTTAACTAATGATGAAGTATAGAAAGTAAATCCAGATATAAAACATACTGGAATAGATTTTTTTACATGGTTCACCCTCACTAGGCTACTTCCAAGGAGTAAAAAATGGAAATGGGGCAAAGGATTGCATCCAAAATGAATTTTTTTTATGTATCACTTATATTCCTAGTATCACTGCCTCTATAGAGTTTTGGGATAGATCACTATCTTTCCATATAATACTCCCTGAGTTTCATTCTATGGATCACTATCGGTGGGAAGGATAACCTTCTTCCTCTTTATATTGTCCCTACTCTAGAAAGGATCCACACACAGTTTATGGAAATATAAGTCCCTTCATTATCAATAATGAATGAAGCTTGAACCCTATATAGATGCTATATTAATGTCCCACTTCCATCAACTTGATGAATACCATTTTACCACACTTTCTCTGGGATATTTCATCAGAACACTTCATTATGCTCACTACCTTTGTGAAGGTAATTCCTTTCAGGATGATCACATATACTTAGTGAATCCCATAGCATTCATGAATCTCTCCATTTTCATGATGCTCAGCTAGACTTCACAGAGAATCCTACTCTCTCCAATATCACTCACTTTCACGAAGCTAACATAGCCTTTGCAAAGCTCTCATATTTTGGTCATCTTTTTATATCCTTCAAGAAAAACAACTACATTATTGGTGAATTGATTTTTTTTATTTCACAGACATCATAAAAATCCTTTCATTGCGAACATTTTCTCAATATTGACATTTCTAAATCACCTTCATGAATCTTCAGCCAATGAATTTTCATTATGTTTTGGTCTTATTTTCTAAGGGGGTAGAGTCATATTTATAGGTGTTGTCTCCCATTCCAGAAGTATCCATCCACATAATCACTATTTCATGAATCTTTCCCATTTTATTTAGATTATACCTATTTAATTGAAAAAACAAGGAAATTTATGATTCATGATGCATCTCATAGTCACGATGATTACCGCCAGTCCTCCATGCATGTTTGATGATGGTTCACGATGAACCACATCTTCATGAATCAAAATTGATAGAACTCAATATTTGTAAAAAAACAATATTTTACTAAAATTTTACAATGATTTCATGAAAAAAAATCCTTTTCATTGATTAATACATTATCTATATTTTGGATCTCAAAAAGATTGTAAACATAGGGAAACAATGCAACCTTATATATAAAATTTTTTGTGCTTCTTAAAGGGAATCCATTAATATATCTTGGATAATTTTAAACATACATATCCAAAAACATCTCTATAACTCCAAGACAAACCATGGAAAATTTATTTTTTAAAAACACAGTCAACCTAAAAACACTACTATGTAACCTTGAGCAGACTCTTCCAAACATTAATAGATTGTAGTAACAAATATGGGTACACACCAAGTTTGAACCAAAGAGGTAACCCACAAGAACAAGGAATATCTATTTAAGAACACTATATGACCCAAGTCAATCACCCAATGGATGAAAATTTCTTACATAGAAATATATAAACTTATGTATTGGATAATTAGTCTCAAATATAGAATGAGAGTAATAATTCACTAAAGAAAATATCATAATTTAATAAATAATTTAATTATTTTAGATCAATCTAATGGAGAAAAGGGTACATATAATGTGATCATACATGGATAATCAATTTTGTATGAATGAACACTAGATCCTATAAATACGTACTCAAACATAATGTGCATCACCCAAGGTGAATTTAATCAATGATAACATGAAACTAAAAGAATAAATAAATTCCCACTTTATGAAAACTCAACCATCCACAATACAGTATAGGATAATAACTAAAATAGTTCCCATACTAGAGTCCCATCCATCCTATCTCATGTCTATCATACACCAAATGAATTTAGATGTAATAAAGGAGTATCTGACCATGGTTCTTTGATACCATTTTTTATTACATATCGACCCTATCCATCTAGTCCAATATGGGATGCCACATGACCACATGCATTCCTTCTTATACATAGGAGGTTTTTTGTATTCCATAAGGTCCAACTGGATAATATGGGGAGACTAAACCCTTAGTATAATTTAAAAATAAAAGTAAAATAATAGAATTAATAAAAAATCAATCAATAAAAAAATGATTAAATAAATAAACATCAATGTAGTAGAAAGAAAAATGAAAATACCCACCCATGGATTATCAGTATAAATTATTAAATACATTAACCAAAGAAAAAATAATAAGTCTAATGTATGAGGTAAATATTATAGGAAAATTTCATTGAACATATTTAACTTCATGGATTTCCATAAATTTCAGAATAATTTTTCTAATCTTACTGAACTATTCAACTCATGTCCCTTTATCTTCACAAGAAATTAGATCATAAATTCTACATGGGAACTAAAATTCCTGAGTATTGTGACTGAAAATTAATTTTTTATTAAGATAGAACCCTATTGATGTATTTGGGAAACCCCACAGACTTCAAAGACATAAATACAATCTAGCGCCACCGTTAAAAGTTCCAGAGAAAAAAACATACCAATTAAAAACTGCAAAGATGGACCCCTCCCCAACATCAAATTATTAAGTTGATCTTCCAACTTCTCATTGCTGGTAGGCTAGCAGTCCCGTGCAATGATGCATGGGCATGGTACTGATGGAAAAAGGCATACCCTCTCAAACAACCAAAACCGGATAGACATTATCTGTGGAAGCTCCTTGCTTTGAACCTCTTCTGGAATCATTCCTTGAATTGAACTGGATGCATTGTCCCATCAACCGCGAACTATAGCACCACCACTCAAACAAAACCACACAAAACCATTCAACCAAACAAAAATTTCAACCAACACAATCCATTACCATGAAATCACAAAATCATCACCATATAAAATTCACAGTAATCAAAATGATTCTCCATCATCAAGCCAGCATGAATCACCAGAACCAAAGCAACCCCAACCAAAACCCATCAAAGATTTTGAGTGGTGAAACCCAAAGTCTCCAAATCCAACCAACCAAATAACCACAAACATTATCATATCAAAAACCAAAATAAGCACTCACAGAATCGACGAAACTAATGCCCACCCCACCCCCCCCCCCCCCCACTGGCCACTCCAGATCTGCCGCTTAGCTACAAAGGAAAGAGTTGGAAATGGCACCTGGCCACGCCAGACCGAACCAGAAAGCCAGAACTACTGCAATCGTGACGTCGCCGAACTGATCTGAGCAGCATGCAGAGCCACATCATTGCCAAAACAACAATCCCCATAATCCGAGAGACAGATCCCCACCGATCCACGTTCCTTGAAAGGAATCAAAGAGACATCTGAGCTCCACCACGTCATGCCGACACCATGCCATTCCAACATCGAGTCGAACCAGTTGTATCCACCTACGGGACCAAGCCTAGCCTAAAGGGGAAGGAAAGGGAAGACGATGGAAAACCCTAGGTGCCCTAATGAGAGAGGATATGCCTCTCTAAGGTTGTTTCTAATTGAATTTATATTTATCCCTGACTATTGTGTGAAGACAAGAATCAGAAGGAAAAAAATGAATACCATTTATGGTAGTTCATAACATATACTAGTGTACTCCATGAATGTAAATAGAGTAAGGATAAGAAAAAAAATATAAAACAAGCACAAATATACTTATTAGGTCCTTTTATTATGCCTCTACATTCTTAAGCCCCATTGTTAAAGGAACACTGACAAAATACCTAACCCATTCCCCTAGATAGGATTGTCCAAAAAATGGATGACATATCACAGGTGATTAGATAGTCCAATGCATTATACCCAACTATATAAAATATCCCTCTCAATGAATATTTCATTAAAAGGTTCCATCACACTCAATATAATATGATAGAAAAATAATACATGTGATATCAGATATAAATAACATATCAGAAATCATGTAAAATAAAAAAAGTATTGAAGTTATCAAAATCTTCATTCAAGAAATGCAATAATATGACTCATGAATAAAAATTCACACATCATGTTATCATTAATCAAACATTGTTCTAATAAGTATACACACACATTGTAATAATTATTATAAGAACCCCTATAAAAGTACACTAAATTCTAGGGATTTTTACCATATGTGTAACAATTATCTGGTTTAAAATGACATCATTTAAGTCTATATAAACCCAAAAAAAACAATAATCAACCAAGATTTGACTTCATTTAGAAGTATGGGATCAATTTGGAGGAAAACCAACACTCAATATCTAGGTCAAGCTCAAACATATTGAAGAATATACGCTTAAAAAAGTGATTTAGGTATGATTTCATGGGATATTTCAATTCACTAATATTGGGTGCATATCGCATCAGTGCTCAAAAAAATATTTTTTTAATATGTAAAAACCCTAAAATAAAATCATGAAATATATGATATAGTTTGATTTATTTTAGGATAATAGAAGGTTAACTCTCAAGAATATATAATAAATCGATATATTTGAAACACATGATAGATCAATTGATCATGAAATAAATTGAGGATTTGAAAGGGTGGATAGGCACCCCAAAAATAAATAGAGAGTTTTCATTTCTATTTTTCTTCTATATAGAATTTACTCGACCTAGGAGCCTCAACGTATATTTGGTAGGATTATTGTATGTAGATAAGTTATAAGACATCAACCAGACTGAGCTTAGCCAAGATGTAATCTACCAATAACATATACCCCATCTATAAACAAATAAAAATGATGGTTAAATTCAATATAATCATTTAAAATAGAAGAATATAGATATATAGTAATAAAAAACCTTATTTAACACCACACCAATGGTATGAGACATAGTGATTAACTTAGAAGTCATGGGACGAAATATAATAAATCTAGAGAAGAAATTGTAATTTTCATGGTTTGGGAACATGGGAGGGAAAACCAAGTGCGAACCATTTGATGGTGACTATCATGTTGGTAAACCCATTTTTCATGTATTATGTATGTTTTACCAGAAAATGTGGGAAAATCATGAATCCATGGTTTATTCACCTATTTGTCCTTCGAAACCCAAAATGAACCTTGAAATCATTGATGTTATCCTTAGGTACCAAATGATCAACCATGATTATCAAAATAGATAAAATATATCTCAAATTAGTGCTTAGAATAAGGACTCAATAATAACAATCCCATGGAAATTAGGGGCTCAAGAGAAAGAGAGTATTTTATAACAAAATCCATTATAGATACCTCTTGAGTTCTAATGAAAATCATAGTCTCAATATTACCTTGACATGTCCCAAATAATAATATATTTTTCCCAAATAAAATATTTTAATAAAGAGACATGATTTTTCCAAGAAATGGACACCCTGATGGACATTTGGCATACCTAAGTCTCATTTATGATCACCTAAGGTTGGAAACTAGTGTGAATTTCTCACATCAAAATCAATTGGAAATATTTTATACATTCTATTGAAGAAAATAAATTTGGAAAAAATTCCAATAAAAATATACAAAACCAAATTAAAAATTGAGAAATGACCTACTAAATGAAAATTAAATAAGAAGAAGCACATAAATATAGAACAAAAAATATAGGGTAGTATCAAAAACATAAAGATAAGAGATCGAGGATCAATAGTTGATTCATAAATAACCCATCATAAAATTAAATAATATCACAATATAATATTTGAAAATATCCACGTGAACTGCAATCACAATCCACATCCTAATCCATCCATCCTATATAACTCAAACACCAATATTATGTTTACAACGCTATGGAAATTAAAAATAATAAATACAAACAATATAATCCAAAAGGTGCATATAGGGTGTTTGTGAACACAACCTCAGGGGAAAATAATCATATAGTTTGTTTATTTTCTTATAAATGACATCTCATTTAATACTGTTTTGAAATAAAATACAAAATAGTTTCTCATGTCATATTTTAAAATAATATATCTTATTTTAATTTTTATAATATTCTCATATCCTAATCTTCTTTAATGAATAAAATTAATTAAAAATCCATTTTTGTTGCCTCAACACCTTTTTGTTCAAATAACCATTCCAAATTGACATTCTCGTTTTTTATATATTAAAATTTACAATGATTCTTAAAATAATTAATGAACATGACATGATCATAAGTAATAAAAAATAAAATACTAATTAATCTCATCATATAGTATGTAACAAAATGATGATGGCATACATTCCAATAAAACTATGGAATGTAAATGAAAAACTTAACCTAATATTAATTATAATAATAATCACATAAACATGGTAAATTATTTCACATAGTATGAGGTTATCCTAGAATTACTCGATCAGAAATCATCTATAGTACTGTAGATTCTATCCTATGATTATGACCAATTATCTACGCCCAATTGGCCACACGAACCATTATTTCTTTAGAGCCTAGTAATATTAATACAAATGGGGTATTTAGTCAATATAATCATGATTACATAGTAACTATCTCTCATCCCCCCTAAGATTTCATTGATCCCAATGTTTTATACATAAGAATAGGTGATAAAACAACATCATATAATTAATATCAAAAGGCTTAAATAAATTTTCACCTTCAACAACCTCAATCAAAATATCCTTTTTAAAAATGGGTCATTATCAATTGAAATATAATATATACTTTTAAATCCATAATTTATATCAATTTCACAAAAAAAATCCTCTTTTGGGGGCCACAATTCACAAGGGCGTATACAGGGTCTACACACCAACATATTTTTATAACCATACCGATGTTCCAATGAATACATTATTAAAAGTGACTCAAGATTAAAATTTATTCCTTGGTGGTTTGAAATTTCATTTCTATCAATTATTTAAATTGAATTTTTTGAAATCCATTTGTAAAATATTCCAAAATACAACCACTTTAATCAGTTTGGATCCTATTTATGTAAGCACCCAATTTTTAAAGAAAAAGCCCATAATAGATGAAAATAATAGTTTCTAATTGAAATTTTTACCCAAATGGTGTAACAACTCATGATCTGAAAAGTACACTATGTTTGACAACATATTAAACAAGCAACACTGAGCTTAAACAAATAGTGTAATTTTATTAAAATATTATTATTTTAATTTGATCATTTTATCATTACCATTAAATTAAATTGTATTAAAAGGATTATCTACTATATGAAATTTATATATAGTGCATAATCAAAAATAATTTTTTTTATAAATTCTAAATAATTATTCAATCAATTTTAAGAAAAATAATTTTATTTGTCGAAGATATGTTTTTTCCAAAATAATTAATTATTAATGATTTCTGTGAGAAAATAATTTAATAATTTTTTTCCATAATTTATAAAATGCGTTTTTTAAATGGATTTAATTTATGAAATTATTATATATATATATTATATTAGGGTTAACATTTGGGATTTTTAGGAAAATATTATTTTTTTTTGAATGGTAAATACTACCAATTTTTATAATTTTTTAATTTATTTTTTGTAAATTAATTCTTATAAGTCCGTTAATTTACATAAAATTAATATATATTTTTTATTTTTTTTGTTTTAAATGTAATTGTTTTCATTAAAAACTTATATATACTATATTTTATTATAAATATTTCTATAGGTTAAAAATTAATTTTTTTATAAAAACTTGTTTATAGAGCATAATATTTCTCCATTTTAATAAACTAAAATAACAAAAAAATAAATAATTTTTTCAATTAAATGTGTATATTATATATCGATAAATGTTAATTTAAATTCATTTAATTTATATTACCTTCAATATAGTTATTATAAGGTCATCTTATGCTTGAAAAAAAACATTTATTGAAAAACTGTTTTTTCAACACATCTGCTGTATTAATTTTAAATTAAATTAATCCACTTTTTTTAGAAGAATTTAGAAAAAAAATCAATATTTTATAAAACAAAATTTTATATTATTTAACTTTTTTGACATAATGTTTTACCATAATTAATAATAAAAACAGAAAAGCATTATTACCATAGATAAGGTAAAAACAGGTTTATAAGGAGGTTAATAAATGATAAGGGTTAAATATCATCCAAAATATATATTACTAAAATTATTTTTTTAAATTTGTACCTTATACTTATAAATATTGAATATGAAAAATTTTGGATTCTTCTTGTGTGTGAAAGGTGATGGATTAAATCTATCTTTTCATAAATTGCAAATGTGTCCCTCCCCTACTTATAAATGGCCACCCACTCTCATCTCCTATACAAACATTAAAAAACCATTAGATTAGCTGAAATATACCAAATAACTTCCTCACTTCTCTCCTATAATCCTTTATTATCTTAATTATGATTTAGGAAGGCTTTAGGTATAATTTAAAAGTAGTGGTTTGAAGAAGTGGTAACATTCTTAACCAACCATTTTGTGTTATTTCTTCTTCCAAATATTTCAAATATTTTTAAAAATGTTATATAATAAAATTATTATATTATTTATATAATGATTTTTTATGTTAACTGAATGTCATAGATCCATCTCCTCCTCCCTCAAATGGGAAATGAAATCGTTGATCAAGTGTACATTGACTACCACCTCATGATCTGACCTAATTTTTCTTCCATCATGACTTCTTATAGATGGATATAATAATCAAATTAAGGTTTAAATATGATATTTAGTATATAATTATACTTTTAAAATTAAAAATTAAAAATAGCATCTTACATTCTATTCCTTAGAGAATATGGTAACATTTCTCATGTTTACAGTGAACTACCCCTCCCGAAGCGATGTGATTCAATTTTCACATTCCCATCACATGGGAGGTAATAAGGATTAATTTTAGGTTTATATATCATATTCTTGACTTATTAATTTTAATATATACGAAATATATTATATAATTTCTTACCATACCATCTATTGAATAAATGAAAACAACATTCGTGTATACGGTTGACTACCTCCTTGTGAAGCGATGTGTTAAGTTTGTATTACCACAACACATGGATGTTACATGTAAGGGTATTTAAAGAATAATATAATATTTTTGGTACTAAAATACTCTTAAAAATATTAAATAAAACTTAATTTATTTTCATTATGTTCGTCAAAAAATTGAAATGTTACTCATGAAACTATACGACATATAATGTCCATGATTATAATGTGGTCAATTTTTCCAAACCATATTTTTTGGTTTGTTTTAAAAGTATAAATTATATATAATTTTTTTGATAACATAATTATTACCAGTATGTATATGATTAAATGTTAATCACATTTTCCTTAGTCATCTTATCAATGTGACTTTTTCCATTTGAGTCATTTATCGTTAAACCATCTTATATGAAATTAATTTTTTTAAGTAATTAATAATGAAAATATCAATAATTAAATTAAAATGAAAAATTAACATGCACAATTTTTCTAAGAAATTTTATAATTAACATAATGTTATTATTTGGGATGAAAATTAACACACATGGCCATTTGGGATCAAGTTAATGGTTTCACATCAAAAGTAAATTCTTTTAGACACATGAAATTTTATGAGACAAAATATTTTATAATATTTTATATAGAGAACCATTAAAAAATATATCATGAATACATAATACATCATGATATTTTTAGATCTAATTCATCATTTTCAACCATTTTAATTATTATTTAAATGATACCAATGTGTCAAGGGTTTAGGTTTCAATATCATTTCATTCTGAAAAATTTAGGCCAAAATTTAGTTATAGAAAATTATTACATCATTGTTTATTAAAACCCATTAATGTTATTTCACAATAAATATTCATGATATTTTCTAGTAATATTACACTTTTCCACTCTTTGGTACTCAAAATTACTAAAAAAAAATTTATTACAAAAACCTACCTTCATTAAATTATTCGGTAATAAATATTTTTCATTAGTATCGACGTTATCCAAATTTTTTCCATAATTATTTAAATATTATGAGAATATTTTTAAAATTAATTTAATGGAATTTTTAAAATATTACACAATGTTTTGGAAATAATATAATTTTTTTTATAAGTGTACGTTTTAATATTTAATGAAAATGTGAAAGGTATATTTGTTTTATCATTTATGATAGAATGTTATTTCATGATGAGATAGACATTATTTGTATTTAATAATCCATTATATTTTCATATTTACATTTTCAAATAAAATTATTACCTCAATTTTATTTGAATTTTTGTTTTTAAGTAGTTATTTCAAATTCGGTGTAGTTTTCTTCTTAAATAATGTTTTTCTCTTTTAAAAGTTATTTATATTAAAAAACCATTATTATTATTTAATTATTTTATATTATTTATATTCATTATCATATATGTGTATCTAACATACTCTTCCATTCCATTATGGTGAAATTCATTCCTTATGTTCATTTCTCAAATTACATCACTATAAAATGTACATTAATTATGATATAAGACAGGATTACGCAACTGATTTTCCTTACATGGGTAATTATTATGTTTTTCTTAATGATTGAATTCCCTAATGTGTCCAACATATATCATGAAAATGTATTGATGGATGTGCCCAGATATCAATCCCTACAAATGGGTAATATAGTTGTCTCAAGAGACATCATGCAAGGAATTATGGAGTAATCCTAATATATTATCGGTCATTTTCCAGAATTTTATATTTTATAGGAAGACATTATTGACTTATTTTTACATCATAGTTTATGTTTATTCCATATTCTACCTGATTTCATAATCTTTTGATTCCATGTTATTTTTATTACAATTTAATGTAATTACTCACGTGACTTCTCTTTTATGATATTATGTTATATCGTTGACTCCCATGTTATGTTTCCTTACCATTTTTATTCCCTCTCTATTATTTTATATCACCCCATTTTTTATGTATTCCCTAGGTTATGTTGTAATGTTTTAAAAACTAAAATTTATTTATTTACTCACTATGGAAGATTTTAAAAATAAGGATTCTATGTTTTAATTTCCTTTTATTTGTTATTATCCTAGTATTCTAAAGACACTAGGCCCCATGATTATATATATTGATGTTATTGGTTAGTTATCTTTAAAAATGAATATATAATATGTGTAAAAGGAATGGGTAACTATCAATTGTATCAATGTAAACATTTTTTAAACCATTGGAAACTATGATGAAAATACCACATTGAGAAACCTAAATATATGTCAATGGATATATCAATATATTAGAAATTATACAATAGAATCATTGTAAATTATTGGGAGTGTGGTTCCAAAATAATTACATCCATGTAAAGATAATAATGGAAGATGTTGTTCTAGATAAGATGTAAAAAGGGTTAAAAAATCTAAAAATGGTTTGTCATTCTTGACTCATGTGTTACTATGATCATGAAAATTATCCTTACTATGAACAATATTTTACACTCCTGGAAGATATGTTTTAAAAATTCAAAAATGATTTATGGACCATTATGAGTGACTTGAAAAAACTTTAATGTTAGAAAACCTAATAAGAATCATTACCATGGGATACCTATATTGAATCCTAGTGACTCATAAGTTAGGATATAATTATCATTTATAATTATTAATTTTATGTTTATAAGAATCCATTTTTTATATTTTATAGATATAGTATTATTATATTCATTTTTTTATTTTATTCCATGTTGAGAGATATGAGTAAGATTACCAACAACTAATATTATGTGAAATGTAATTATTTTTCAAAAGAGGTACATTATCATAGTGGGAACAATAGTTAAAAATATTTTTTTCATTAAAAGATTGATATCTCAAATTAAAAATAACAAGTAAAACAAATTTGTGTTTTCCAACACATTTGAGTGGATATGAATTATTCCTCATTGTATTTCTCGTGTAAAATATGGAAAAAGAAAAATAAGATTTCATTTCATACCTACCCAAAATGTGGGACTATACACCAAGTAAAATTCTTTACACGAATAAGAAGATTCATTATGTGTTGAAAATGGATGATAAAAATCATCTAATTACTGATAAAAATGAATAGTTTGTCTAATAATACATAGGAAAATAAATTTAAACTTAAGGGACCATAAACATTCCAATGTCATTAATGTGTGGAACTTGGACATTTTTTGAGTTAATTCTCTAATAAAAGTATTAATTCATTATTTATTGTGTTATAAAAATCCTTGATTTCAAATTTTTGATGTGTTTAGGGTTTGGATTTTCAGAATCAAGTTTTTGAGGATTATTTAATAATATTTTTTCAGAAGAGTAATGAACAATTTAATGATTGTTTCGAAGTAATATTTTTACTAAAATTTTAAGGAATATGATTAATGTTATTAATGAACTAGAAATTTTATTTGATAGTATAGTGATATCCTATGTGAAAAAAATTATTGATTAAGGGTTAATCTTTGATATTTTTTTATTGAGGCAACTATATTTAGTTAATATTAAATGATTTTGAAAAAAAAGACAACTTATTTTGAAGAATTTAGTGGAAAGAAACTAATTTTTTTTATTAATGTTTTTTTGAGGATGTTCATTATATTGTTTTGAAAATTAATAGTGTTATGTTAATATTTTTTTATATAAAAGAACGACACACATGTTGTGAGAAATCATACCATATTCGGTAAGTCTGTAGGGATTTAACCAAAAACTATTGAGAGAAAATGGTGCAACACATACCACCGACCGATGTTATTTCCTAGTATTATGAAATGGATTTTATATAAATGGAATGATGTTAAATATTAGTTAATTTTTGGAAACATACTATAAGATCATGTTTATTTATTATTGTGAGAATCTTAATGTTTTGGGGGTCTATTTTGGTTGAGTTTTATATATAAACTCTAGGGTTTACATAAAATATTATATTTGTAGAATTATATATTATTTTTTAAAAACTATGTTGACGGGATTTTAATAACCACTTATGTTAAAACACACCTCCATGTTGAGGTTTTTTATGGATACTAGGTTATGATCTATGTTAAAAATTGGGTTTTATTATTTAATTTTTATAATGGTTTATTCATTTTTTGTATTATCTAATTTTTTTCTTACCATTTACGTTTTCAAAAAGATATAAAGAATATATTTTTTCTCATTTAGGAATCCTATGATATATGAAAATTTAATTTAATTTATTAGGGAACAGAAAATTTATATTGTAATTAAATCTTGAGAATATGATTTGAACTGAAATGTGATAAAAGAACAATAAATGGATAAAATTGTGTTTCTAAAATAAAATGATATCAGGTATGTAAATTTATGAGTGTTATGAAACATAATATTCAAAGAATCTGAATAAAATTTTGGAATGAACTTAAAAAATCATCCCATCATATTCATATATGATGAAACAATGGTCTATTAATTTATCACATATTTATGGTCTTTTGGTTGTTGACTTTATCATGATTAGTCAATTTCTTATGACCAATGATCTTTATCACTCTGAAAAACTATTTTCACTTTTCTTCCATGTCCATATATTCAATTTACACTAATGTTCAAATATTTAGGGATCGATTTATTTTATGACATTCATATTTCTCATTCCCTCTTTTTATAAAAAATGTTTTATTAACTTTTTTCATGATGTGGGTTTTCAATAATGAAATTTCAAACTTTCTGTCCCTTAATTACTAAAAAAAGTTCAAATTTCAATTATACAATTTCATTATGTGGAATGAATGTAACAATATGATATTTTAAAATAACAAGATTTTCAATAATGTATTCAACACAAAATACTATGTTTAAACAATTGAAAACATATTTTTAAAGTATTAATATTCAAATCTGATCATTTTAACGTATATGTTAGGTTTTATTATAATAATAAGGTTAAATACTCTGTGAGATTTATATGATATTCATACTATATATAAATTTATTCATAAAATTTAATTAACTTGTTACTCACTTTAAAGAATTAATTTTATTCATCAAAAATATATTTCCATAAAAAATAATATTTTTTATTTATTTATATGAGATACCAATATTATAATTTTTTCCTCGTAATAAATTTATTTGTTAAAATGAAATCAATTTTTGAAATCAAAATTTACGTATTAACATATTTTTTAGAAAAAAACTAACTTTTCTAAAAATAATGAAAAATATGATTTTTTTTAAAAAAAAATTATATTATATTTTTATAAATTATGTCATATTATTATTTTAATTTTATTTAAAATAATTATAACTATTATTTAATTATTTTAATTATAAATAAATACATTTATATTATATTTTTACTATATTTTAGTATTGGATTATTATTAGGCATCCAAACACATTCAGCTGAATAATGTTTTAATGTGTATAATGTATCTCCATTTTAATGAATTAAAACAAAAACTACTATGGAATTACCTAAATTTTATTTATAGATTATATATATTAAAATTTGAGTTTATTATAATTTAATTAGTATTACCTAAAATATATATATTATAAGATCATCTTATGCGTGAAAATCATTTCTCAAAAAACCATTTTTAAAAGAAATATGCAAGTATAATTTTAAATGAAAATTTCCCAATTTCATGAGATGAATGTGAAAAAATGGATTCTATAATTTGAAATATAATAATATATATTATCTAATAGTTTCTTTTTAATTTTTATCCATAACAATTTATAAAAATATTAAAATTTGATTACATTGGTGATGACAAAAATTAGTTTATGAGGGGTCTTACTAAAAATATAAGGGTAAACGATGCCCCAAAACTTATATATTTACATTTTCATGGTCATATTTATACAATATCCATTTTTTGGTTCTAATATTTTCCATTTTGGAGCCCTTTATATTTTTAAAAATATGGTTGTAATTTATTCTTTTATAAATTTTAAGATTTTTTATCTCCTCCATTTATAAAAGAAGATCCACTCTCTTATCTTTTTCCATAACTCAAAATTAATTTTTTTAAATGAATTCAATATTTTTTATAAAAAAATACTCCCATTATCCTAGAATCCATGGTTTGATCAGAATTAAAATCTAGAAAGTATTTAGGTATAATCCTAAAGTAGTGGTTCAAATAAGTGGTAACAATCTTAATTGAGCATTTTTTATTATTTATTATCTGACAGAATTATAATATTATTATAACATGATTTTATAATATCCAAAGTATCATAAATATAATAATATTTTTTATATTAATTACATGACCTAAATCATCTCCATCTACCTAAAATGGAAAAAACGTTGATCATATGTATGAAAGACTTATACCTCATGAACAAACTTAATTAATTGTCCACCTCATCTTCTCAAAATTATATATAATTATTTATGTAATTTATATGTATTGTATTTTGTATTTAATTATACATATATAATTATAATTACATGTGAAACTACATACATTTTATTCCATAAGGAATATGATAATGTCTCACTCGTGTGTTCGACGAACAACTTTCTCACGAAGCGATGTGGTTCATTTTCCATAAACAATTTACATGGAAAGTAATAAGGGTTAATTTTATGTAAATATCTTAAATAAATTAAATATTATTTATTACTTAAAATAAATATATCAAATACTTTTTTATCTAACCATTTATAGAATAAATGATAATGTCATTCGTGTGTACATCTGACTACTGCCTCATGAAGCGATGTGATTCATTTTCATTAAAACATAGTATGGATTATTTATGTGAGGATATTTAAATAAATAATATGATATTTATAATATAATTAACATCATATAAATATAAATAAACACTTACCATATTTCTATTATAATCATCGAAAATTGGAAATGTTATTAATGATTACATACGACATACTATTTCCATGATTGTAACATAGTTCATTTTTCATAAACTTATTTAATGGATGGTTTTAAATTTATATTTTATGTATAAAAATAAAAAATATTTCTTGATTAAAAGTCTATAGTTGATCAAATAATAAAATATTTTACCTTCTCCAACATACTAAATTAATTTTAGACATATGAGTTATTTATCATTAAACTTATGAATTGAAAATAATTGGTTAAGCAATTTAAGATAAAAGGTAAAAAAATATAGATATAATAGGAAAAATTATTATTATTATTATTAATTTAAATAATTAATATAATTTTAATATTTTGGTAGATGAGGTACACACATGACAATTTGGTCTTGATGTAAGGATTTCATCTCTAAACATCCTTCCTTGTGACACATGTTATTTTACGAATCAACTTTCATTGTACTGCCATGTACACTAAAAAAATTAATTATATATTAGGAATATTTAATTATAAATTATATTTTATGATAAAATTTATTTACTTCAACCATTGGAGTTATTAGTTAAATGTTATAAAATCTGTAAGGGTTTATGTTTCAATCTCATTTTATTCAGAAATTTTTATGATTGAATTTTAATTATATGAAATAATATAAATCTTTTATAAAAAAACACATTTCTTTTATTCTCAAAATTTTTATCGTTATATTTTCTAGTAATAGTTCCATTTCCCTATATATTATTATTTAAATTAGTGTGAAAATATTTTTATTAATATATGACATCCTTTATCTATTTTGTTGAGAATACCTTTTATTACATAACCATGATTTATAAAAATTCATTCAAAATGGGTTTAATATTATCCTATTTTTGTTAATATAATTTCAACCCATACATTTAATTTTAAAAAATTATTTTAAAAAATTATTCATGTCATTTTATGAACAAGTTACATTTTAAATTTTATTGAAAATATTAAAGTAATCATTGTTTTAACATGTACAATATGAATTTTATTTAATGTTGTAATGAAAATTATATCACTTCAATATTAAATTATAATTTTTAAGGATAGTTTTAAAAAAAATTTCCACAATATTTTTATGAATTTTAGTTTTCCAAATTTGATTTAAAAATTTTTAAAGTTATTCTCCTCTAGAATATTTTTAATATTTATAAATTCATATATATTCATTAACAAAAAACTATTAATGATATGGATGGCTTAAAAATTATATATATATTTCCTCCCCATGAATTCCTAGCTTACTCCACCTTCCGTTTGTGGGGTAATTCATTCCCTAAGTTCATTTATCAAATTCCATTATCATAAAATTTACATTGATGATTATATGAGACAATATTATGAAACACATTTTATATTTATAATTATTTTTAATGTAATGATTTCTAATTAACATCACCTATGTTTCACACATATATCAAGAAGATGTTACGATGGATACACAGAAATAGAACTCTAAAGCGTTGGGTAATGTTATAGTCATGTGAGATGTCATTTATGGGATTACAAAGTAAACCTAATATGTTATGGGACTTGGTCCACCATGTGATATTTTCTCAGATATTAACCCTTAATAATGTTAATTTGATATTTTATGTCTCATAGATATTCTATATAATTCATGATATTATGATTCCATGTCCATTAGTTTATGATTCCATGTGATTACTCATGTTCCCTTCATTTTTTATGTAATGTTCAATCTTCAAATAACATGTTATGTTTCTTTATTATGTTTATTCCTTTATTGCTCTTATAGATCCAACCTTTCACTTTCTTATTACCATGGTTATGTTTTATAGTTTTAGTAGATTAAATGGATATATATCCTCACTATATAAAATGGAAGAAAATATCACGATTCCAGGTTTTAATTTCCATTGAGTTTTTACCAACATGGTATTCCAATAAAACTAGGCCTCAGAATCATTGGGATTATAGTTCATAGATTTTTATAATTAAAAATCATGTAATAATAGGGGTAAAAGGAAACATTCTCTGTAAATAAGGTCAGAGGATTTTCAAACCTAAATTTTATATAAAAAATCATTTTAATGTATCACAAATTCTTCTAATTTTATGTACCTCTTTAAATTCATAGTGAATTATTTATTCCAAATGAAAAAACTAGTTAAAGATAATTGTAAAATTCATTATAACTCTTACAAAAAATTATAATTTTGTAATTAAAGAATTTATAACAACCAAGAATATAATGAAATTCCACTATATTAGAAAACACAGAAAACTAAACATATTTTATAAGAAAATATAGTTGTATGTTATCAATAATAGTGTTCAATGCATCGACATTATTGAGGGTATCTTACTCAATTAGTAGAAAAAAATACATTACACCACCGAAACGAAAAATAAAATCCTATAATCGATATATTTTGTGGGAAGGGATGAAACCCAAGAGTAATAGTAGTGGTGAAGGAAAATGAGAATACAAAAAAAAAGGAATGTTAGATTACTTGATAAATCAGAAGAAATATATGCTATGTAGATAGGAATCATCAAAGGAGGAAGGGAGATACACCCTCTCAAGTTACCTAGATCGAACGAAGGGAGAGGGTCCAAAATACCATCTTAAAAAAAATAGTAGACCATAGAAACTATATATTTAAAACTTAAACTTAACATATGACTAGCTCACATTTTTTTGATAATCCATATATAACACATGTTGTTTCCAATTGAAGGAAAAAAATTATTTTTCATATTTAGAAAGCATGGTTACTCCTAAACAATCTCAAAACAACACCCATAGAATGTTAAGATTCATTTTTTCATATAATGTCCTATGGGTCACCCTAAACCATAATCTACCTAGGAATGACAAACCATGTGTGTTCATATTAAACTTGATATAATGTTCATTTTTATCCTAGAATATATATAGTTGAAAAATCAAGGGGGGTGGGATAACTAATTTCCTAAATATTTATTTTTGAAAAACCTCCCTCTTAAATTTATGGGAGTTGAAATATTTTCCTTATAGAAAATATGAAACAAAAATATAAAATATTAAAATAAATAGATTGAAGACAAGATATTTATAGTTGTTAGGGGAATATAAATTTCTTAGTCCACTCCACCACCACTCTACTATGTGATTTTCTTATTTTAAATATAACAACAAATTTATCATGGGTTCCCATTACAGAAAAAGAATATTTTTATTAATACAAAGGTCCGAGATATTTCATCTGGGATATCCCTTTATAAGACTGATCTATAACCTCAATACAAACTCTAATAATGAATGTAAAAAAATATATGAGTAAGCTTTTGAAGAATAATTTCCATTCCTAGTTCCATGAAGAAACTAATAGTAGTGAAAGATAAATCATGGGTATTTGATAGATTTAAAGGTGTAGATATAGATGATCTTCATTGAAACTAATTAACATGAAATAAAAACAAAAGAATGTTTTTATGATTAATTTTATTTGCACAAGTGCTCATTATTATTAATATAAGAGTGTCTTCATGTTCTTTTGTATAAAAATTATATCCTATATTTTCAATTTTATCCTT
Organism: Viscum album; assembly: GCA_963277665.1. Classification (NCBI taxonomy): domain Eukaryota; kingdom Viridiplantae; phylum Streptophyta; class Magnoliopsida; order Santalales; family Viscaceae; genus Viscum; species Viscum album. Next base: position 910,081,546 of record OY728164.1, on the reverse strand, counting down.
ATAGTGGATTACTATTCTATTTATATATTTTCTCCCATATTTATGAATATATGATTATTAAAACAGTAATGTGAGTAATCTATTGACTAGTTTATATGAAATCCTATTAATTATAGGAATCCATTCATTTCAAATATTTGGTATTACATATACAACAAAAATATCATAAATATTTTTGATCTTCAGATCATTCCATTCACACACAAAAAAGTAATTTTGTAAAGATCAAATGTTTTATAAATGCATAATCCTCCCTTTGATACATTCTAAAAGAATAAAATAAATCAGTAATATATTAAAAAATATATTGTGACATTCTTTATAATAGTTAGTTCATAATAAGATATTCAATTGATAGTTCATTGTAAGATAAATTCTAGAGAGATTTTATAAGATAAATAAGAATTTTAGACTATACATTACATAAGCTAAACTGACTTCAACATTTAATATGATAATTCTTTAGTGGAAGATAAATATTTTACAACTATGTGATACTTAGGGTTTACATGTTATTATGATTCTTATGAGATAATCTTTTATGGATATCTTTTTCACAATATAATGACTTCTCATTGGTTTATTATGAGTAGTATGATCAGTTACATTAAAATATGTGGTAGATAGTATATTATTTTCATAATATATTATCATGCATATTAAGATAATAATTTTTTTTTTTATTTTTCTAATTGTAACCAAACAAGGGATAATGGTTCAAAATTTTATATCTCCTATGACAAAACACTTTTTTTTAGATCAAACACTTTTCTTAATGTAAGATTATTACATGTAAATAGCGTAATATAAACATCATAAACCTAATATACAACATGAAACACATTATATAATTTTTTATAACAAAAGTGGTTATTTTTTATAATTATAAATACATATAAACAATGCGATACATTAGAAAAAATAGAGTGGTCCAACAATACCACTATTTTTTGTAATAAAAACCCTATTGAATAATAAAAAAATATTGAAAATTTATATTAAATTTTAAATTTCTTCCCCCCTCTGTTATTAATCACCCCTATTAAAAATAAAAAAAAATATTTGTATGTTCCTTTTTCTTTTAGAATGAAATTTCTATATGATTATTTTTCTTCTCCCCCTTTTTTGACTGGAAAAATAAGTTGACATTTAACCAAGGAAAAAAATTAATTTTTATCATGAATAAGTTTATATTGTTTGTGCTACTGAATGAGAGTATAATTTTTCATGAAATCATATGGACCAATGTTATATGTATCAAAATTCATTAAGATATTAAATAATATTGAATATTATAAATCAAAATTATAGAATAAAAATTAATAATTAAGTAAAAATGTAACACCCCGAGATTTTATGAAAAATATTCTTTTAATTTCATTAATGTCTTGTGTTGTATGCTACACCAAGATTACCTTGCGCAACACCGTATTATCTTGCAGTATACACAACAATATTCTTGGATCGTGTTACACACAATTTTGATAATATTTATTCTACGCAACATTGAGTATTTATATATAAATATTCAATGTATAAATGAAATATGGTTGGATTCTGTTATACGAAACAACGAATGATTCTTTCACAACACGCAACCCTAACTTGGCTTGCATTACACGCAATCACGACCTTCCTCGATAGCGTGTGTTGTACGCAATACTGTGTTTTACTAAACAATGATATATTATTATAATATTATTATGAACTAGCCGTTATGAATAGTATTAACTAAATTTTGAATTTTATAAAATTATTATCCATCTTACACATTTTCCAGAACATGGTATAAGAACAAAATAAATTTTTCGGGTAAAATAAGTATTTTTCAAAAAATGTCGTTTTGCCGCCTTTTGATGGAGAACCCACTTTAAATCTAGTTTTTGATATGTTTATAAGTTCAATTTGACAAAATAAAATTCTTCTTTGGAATAAAGAAATAAAAATTTACTTTGGATAAATTTTTCATTTTATTCTGATGTCTTTCATATTTTAATGAATAGTAAAAACACGCTATATTTTAATTAAAAACAACTTTTTTCATCGTAATATCTTATGTGGTTAAATTATAATATTTAATGGTTATAAATTATAAATAGAATATATTTTTACAATTAGATATAATTCATGTCATTAGCGTTGATTTTAAATTGAATTCGTAGGTTAAATCTATTCAATCTTTTGCATTGTTTTAAACAAAAACCCATTTTCTTTCTGCAACGGGATTAATTTTAATTTAATTTCTGAAAATTTTGTGTATTGAATTTGGAAAAATGGATTGCATATTTGGAATCAGTGGGTCCAAATTATGTTAATAAGCAACTTTTTAGTTTTGGGCATTGTGAATAGTAACTACGTTAAATTTTATTTACTATAGTTAAAGGTAAATCGGGTAATTAAGGGTAAATATAAGATTATAATATTACCCTAACACTTTGAAAAATCCTATTGGATGGCTAAAAGTAGACCCATATAACCTAAGGGTCGGATTAGATTCATTTTATGCACTTTTTTCTATGAAAATAATTTAATTATTATTAAAACCAAAGAATGTGACAACATGTCACGTTCTTAAATCTTATAAGTATAATAATTTTAATTTAGTAATAACCTTAATGAAACATCGAAAATGAATATTCTCCAGAAATATAATACAATTACCTACATCATAGTAATTTATTTATAATTTTTATGGATTAAATAATTATCATTTATTATGACACAAAGATGATGCAGTAATTGTCTTATTAATGAAATATTGACATAATTGATGTTATAAATGCCCAAATAAATGTAACATGAGACTTTTTATGACTTACATTAATTTTCTAGGTTAATATGACATGTTATTGTTTATATAAGTAACTTGTTTCTTACTTATCATTCTGTTATGAATTTCAGAAATATCATGTACCCAATAGTGTCAAAATTGACATAAATTAGTTTTTAAAACAAATATTATATTATTAATTGTTATTTAATTCCTAAAAATATAAGTTTCGTCCAAATGACTTATATAAGGATAGACATATTAATAATAAACAACTTGGGGTTCGTTTTTCTTGTTATGGTAAGTTTATTAACCATATAGTTTAAGAAAACAAAAAGACACGGTAAAAGTTAAATTATTTAACTTAGAGTTAAATCTAATTGATAAGGTTAAAATAATAACCTAAACTTGTCTAAATTCTATTGGATGAGAGGATTTCGACCCATACCCACTTTATCTTCGAAATAAAACCCTTTGGAACCATTATAAACCAAATTTGACCTTAATATAAAATAATATTTTGAGATTTTCTTAAGGTGCCCCTCTCCTCCCTTATAAAAGGGCACCTCCTCCCTCTCTTCCTCACACATCGTTGAGCCTTAAATATCGGCCAAAACCTGCCAAATTCCCTTCTCCACTTCACTAGAAACATACTATAGGTTCTTCTCTTCCTCAACGACAAATTTTAGTGCCCTAAAAGGAGGTCTCAAAGAAACACTTCAAAGAAGAGGTAATGTCTGTTACCGATTCTTTCATCTTTATTTCTTCTTACACTTCTTCTTCATTAGTTGCTTCATTATGAAGTAATAACATCAGTATCACTCATATTCTGATATGTTATTATAAGTATTAAACAACCCTATTTCACCATCTATGCATCCTATGGAAAAATAAATCATCGCGCGGTCGTACGTATGGAATACCGTCTCCACGCCATGGTGTAATCTATTTTCCTCCACCACCTTACTTGGATAGGTATAACGGTGTAAATAATAACTATATATGATTATTTTAAAGTGATATTTATTATGAAATAGTATAAATACACTCCAATATAGTCCCACGATCATGAGAATGATATCATCGCTCGTGCGTACGTACGGACTACCGTCTCCATGACGCGATGAGATTCGTTCTCCACTTTAACCATTCATGAATGATTATAAAGTACATATAATAAGTAATAATTAAATATATGACATAATAATGATACTGTATTTATGTATATATATATTTATGTCATCTACTTAATTCCACTCAATTCAATAAGGAAACGAAAACAGCGTTCATGCGTACGTACGGCCTACCGTCTCCATGAATGATGTATTTCTTTCCATTTATCGATCCATTATATATATGTATATTCTGAATATATATTATATATAAATCATGTTTTACATTATAGATTTAAGTAATCATGATCTAAGTAATCATATGAATAATTACAAGTTAAAACACGAACGACAAATGAGACGATTTTACCCAAAACGCTACTTTAACATGAATTTACAAAAGAACGGGTAATATAAAGTCATAAGTGAACCATATATGATATAATAACAATGAATATGATTCTTCAATAAGTCAATAACATTACTTAAATCATTATACAGGAGGTTCAGACACTTACGAAGCGAATCAGACCTAAGGTAAGGGAAATATCACAATCTCATTTTTATCCGAGATTGTTTATACTTTGGTATTTACTGGGGTGTATTTTATCATCCACATCCATGTTTCTTCAATATGTAATATTATTTACATCCACCTACAATTTTTTAAATCCAATTTTACCCTTCGGTGAGATTTTAGTAAAATATAAGGAAGGAATCTTTTGTCGTTTTTCGTATGAGGTACTTTTTGACTTTCCGAAAAAAGTATGAGAAGAATGTTTTTTTAACTTATACGGCATGAATGGATTTTTAAAAAATTATTTCCAATAAGATTCCCTTAAAAGTTTTCCAGTTTATTTTTAATCAACTTATTTTAGTTTAAAATTATATAACATGTTATGAAAGGATAAATGTTTTTGAAGTAGAAAGGATATTTTCCTCAAGAATGGAGTTCAAGAGTTTTATCAAAATTATTTTCCATCTAAGACAATATAGGGTTCTGTTTCTATCCCTATTATTACATGGATTTGATTATGTTGTGATGGAAATATTTTTATGAATTCCATTATCTTATATGAATTGTTTTATGATGTCACGATGTTTAAGATTCCCGTTTTTATTACATGGGTTATGTAATGATGTATGATTTATGATTTTGTGGCACACATATAAATGGTATCATTATGAGATGGGTGGGACCTATATCTCCCTCCAATGAATTGGGTAAAGATTTTATATCTCATGAGATAGACATGGCTGGAACGGTAGGTTATATCGGTTCAGTGAAACAAGACTGAAACAAGGAGTGAACTCGGTTGAGAAAGGGAGTTTGTCAACTAAGATAGTCTTGGCAATGAGTCTTGACTAATAAGAAATGATTCTCTATGATTATGTGTGTATGACAAAAATTTTCATGTTTTATGTTATGATTATTGGGATTTCATTTCACTACTATGATTTATCCCATGTTATGTGTAACGCCCCGACCCCAACTACCCAGAGTCGGTGCATTACTTCGTAACATTGGCATGATCACAAGAAAGATCAAATATCGAAAGACCGATTGGTTTAGTAGCCTTGGAAACACTAGATATATTCATAAAGTTTTACATTATATTTCAAAGTGAAAAACTACTACAATAACAAAGTCTTCATATCCACATTATTAACCCCTCATAATATCCCTGCAAGTCAATCATAATTTACTTCTTCACTACCTCGGAAAAATAAAACATAGAAAAGGGGTGAGCTCAAATGCCCAGTAAGGATAACAATATAGCGGAACATTCAAAATAAGCATAAACATTTAAGGCAATGAATTACTAAAACAAAAGCCTTTTAAACATGAACTTCAACATAGTATGGAAAAAGTAAAATGAAATAATGCAATTTACTTATTCACATGGATATTCTACTAATCGAATAATCACATGCAAAATCAATAACCACTTTCATAATGTTGGAATGCATAATGCCAGACTATCATAACCACATAGCCAAGGCCTCGTGCCAAGACTGCAAATAAGATTTTGTCAAGGCCTTGTGCCAAGACACTAGTTTGTCTCATGAGACCTACCGATGCATCGAGGAGCTATAGCGGGCTCCACCCGTCACTTATTAAGTCCAATGCATTCCCATATGAAAAGGTTTAAACATAACATAAACATTCGTATTAAAACTAGCATACGAAATGTCAATACATTCACCATAAACTATGAATGGTATAAAAATAGGACATCCACAGTCAAACATATCACAAAACCTTCAATACAATATAGAAGTTTTGTATCATAATAAATCAACTTCAAATAATCTTAAAATCCATCAAAGGATGTTGACATAGATGAAATCAAAATTCTTTTAAAAGAAATATCTCCTTTTATTTTGAAATCATTTAATATCCATATAAAATAAAACATTTTCTTTGAGAATATTCTTATAAGCTTGTAAGGGAAGCTTTGAAGATTTTATAACGGCGTAAAATAACCGCACCCGCCGTATAAGTTAAAAAAAACATTCTTACCTCAATTCTGTCGAAAAGGTTAAAAAGGACCTTGTTTTGAAAACGACGGAATGATTCCTTTATAAACCTCTTATAAAAAGTCAAACAAGGGTATAAATGACTTTAACCCATATTCTTGTAAATAGTAAAAATGTTTTGAAATACATTTTGAAGAAACATGGATGTGGATGATAAAGATATCCTAGTAGATTATTACGTATAAACAACCTTGAATAATGAAGAGATTGTGAAATAAACCCTTACCTTGTACTTTTCCTTGGTTGGGGTAGGTTAACCTCCTGTATAATGGTGAAATAATTGTTATTAAATTATAAAAGAATCATATACATTAATATGATATCATATATGATCTTTTAATATTGATTTGATAATATCTTAGTATTATCGTCGTTTCGTGTGTTAACTTACTCATTTTCTTTTATATGTTTTGTTACATAAGTCATGTTTGTTGTATCTTATTCATATCCAGAATGATATCAAGTCCTTAAACATCATTTTTAAATCATTAAATGATAATTATACTTGAATGGATACGATGGAGAATGAATCTCATCGCGTTCGTGGAGACGGTAGTCCGTACGTACGCACGAACGCTACTTCCATTTAATTTTTATTTTAAAAGAATCGAATCCAAATGATACATAGGTATATTACTATTCCAGTATAATATAATATTTTATATATGTTACTTAAGTTCATTAACACCATCCTTTATACGTTCCATGTGTGGTATGAACGAGTCATATCATTTTAAGGGGGCGGTAGTCCGCACTTCCTCAAATGAAATTATCGTATGTATATACAACATGAAAAGAATAATGGAATGAAATAAAATGGAATTACAGAAGCTTATATATAAAATATATATCATTAATATCATATTTAATTACAGTTCCATCATAATGGCCACCATGAGAGGCGGTAAGATGTATTTGAACAATCATCGTTTCGTGAGGCGTTAGTTTGCCATCCACAGAAACATTATGTTCATCATCCATTAGATGGAGTTGTGTGTATGTGTAGTTTGAATCATTCTTATAACAACATCCTAGTATATTGAGGATACTGGTGTTGTTACAAAAGAAAGGAAATAAAAAGAGTTTGGGGGTTGGAGAAGCAAAATAAATGAAAATAATTTAAGAGAAATCGTTACCTTTAATTTAGGTAACTCACTTTGGTTGGAACCAAAGGACTTCTTGAAATGCTTTCTGCCTAAGGGTAAGCTTCAAGGAGGAGGAGAGGGATGTGGGGATCTTATTTGGGCAGAGTTTGGACGAGCCAAGTGGCTTGAGAGGTGTGATGAATGAGTAGAAGTGGTCTCCTTTTATAAGGGAGAGGAGGGGCTCTTTAGGAAAGAGTGAAAGTATTACTTAATAATATAATTATATTCGGTTTATAATGGTCCAAAAATCATTGAGGTCGAAGATAAGATGACTCATATTCAAAATTACATCAACCAATAAGAATTGGACATGTTTTAGATAATATTTTAATCATTATAATCTTATTTATTTAAATGATTTATTAATGAGGTAAACATTGCATCATTATTGTGTCATTAATAATTTAAATTATTTGATGTATAAAATTATAAATAAAATATCATTATGTAGGAAATCTTTTTATCTTTCTAATTAATATTTATAATCGAAAATCCAACATGTATAACCCTATGTAAAAATTGTTCTTCTAAAAGATGTAAGCTTATGCCATTTTTATTTTTATTTTAACTTTATTAATATAATGTGTCATTATCACTTACAAGTGGATCCATGGGGTCCCAAAACAGACCCAAAGATGCCCATGGTCGACCATGTATCAACCAATAGGGTTAAGACACGTTTTAGGGTAATTTAGTATTATTATAATATAATTTTTTAACCCTTATTTACCGGATTTACCCTTAACCATGGTAAATAAAATATTTACCGCAGTAATTATTCAAAATGTCTAAAAATAAAAGTTACCTATTTACAAAATTTGAACATCCTGATTCCAAATATGGAATCCATTTTCCTAAATTCAAAACACAGAAGTGGCAGAAATTAATTTAAAATTAATTCCCGCTGTCAAAACAAAAAGCGTGTTTTTAAGAGGTAATAACTATCAAAAGATTGACACTTGTTTATGTTCGGTTTAATTGTAAAATTATGTCCAATGACCAACATTATATTAAATGGTAAAAATATATTCTAAATATACTTTAAAACCACTCAAATTCACAATTTATCACTATTAATTATTTTGATTAAAAAAGTTGTTTTTAATTAATATTTAGTAATTTTCACTATTCATCAAAATATGAAAGTTATCCGAAAAGTACCAAAATTTCACCTTAGGCTAAATTAGATATTCCGAATCCAAAAATGATGTCTATTTTGAAATATAAAATATATATGATTTCAAAAAGTAGGTATTACTATTCATAACGGCTAGTTTGATTAGTTATGGTGTGTTAGAACTCGGTGTTGCGTACAACACACGCTATCATATTATTCAAAGAGAAGCGTACCGTAGAAGCTTGGGGTGTTACATTATGAAATTATGCTCTCTTTTGCAGGTTAAGATTTCCAAAATGAAATGTTCTTATTAATATTATGTGATTGATATTTCTTTTGTTTACCCATACTAAGTATTTGAGATCACCCTTTTATGTTTTCTTTTCCCCATGATATAAAGAAAGGTTTTAGGTAAAAAAAGGAAAGATCTTTATGGGAGATGTTGAAGATCTTTCACCACGATTAGAAGATTATATTCCGAGTTTCCAAAGACAATAAACTATTACGATCCTTGTGGGTGTGTGTTTGTTATGTACTAAGTATTCCGCAAAAGTAATGTAATGTCCATGTACGTCAGGCTTTGGGTCTCTACAGTTGGTATCAGAGGAAAGGTTTAGTCAACCTTTGGAAACTAGGATGCGAAAACGTTAGTGAGATCCCTTGAGATATTTCTAAGGTATGTCTAGGGATTTACCTAAGGATAAGTATACATATAGAATATAGTCCTAGAACTATGGTAACGATCATAGAATTTAATCTAAGATGTTAGATATTGAGGGTACTTCACCTTTACTATGTTGTTTTCTCTAGAATGATTTTTGCCTCTCACAGAATTCTTTTTTTGTTTTAAGTCAGTGGAGGAACCAAAAGAAATTTAGTTAACATTGAATCCAATGGACAAATTTGTGACTATGAGAAACAAAATTGTGTAATGCCTAGAGAGAAAGATATTGTGATTATGTCGAATCAGTCATCACGATATATGGTTAACAAGGTGAAATTTAGTGGTATGCCTAGTTCATCAAATAAGAGGAAGATAGACTTTTATGCATGTCCGCATGTTGAGGAGCATAATGAATGGAATATTGAGATTTCTATAGAAGGGAAGAAGAACCTTGAAGAATACCTCAAATAGAGGGAAATATGTTATCTGTGTGGAGAAAAGGGTCATAGAGTGACAGACTGTTTTGGAGTTCAATGTCTTATTTGTGGAGAACATGGTCATTACCCAACTCAATGCCCTGACATAAAAAGTTACTTCAAAATCAAGGAAGGAATTATTCTAGGACAATCATTGAATAATATGGATTGAAGTTTTTATGTATTAATATTCAAGAATAATGTTGCTGAGGTACTTTTATGGTTTATTAGAATATTTTTGTATTATTATATTGTGGTTTTCAATAGTTTTATGGTACCGGTAACCATGGAAAGTGATTGAGATATGTTTGGAAAGAAGATGATATGCGCATAATGAAGGTATAAGGATAAAATGAAATGTTTGACAGTATTCATGAGCTCATGATTGATATAATGAAATAGTTATATCATGGTTTGAGTATATAGAATTTTTTGGGTTTTGGTTTGTGGGAAGAGTTATCTTTTGACAACATTCATGTTTTCACTAAGGTTTAATGGGTATTCATTTTTCAAGAGAATACATGATTAAGGTATTCACATGATTGGAATGTGACCAAAAAGATATATGGGGGATAAATGATGGTATTCACATGCTTGGTTGATTACATTTCAAGTAATCAGTTTCTTTATACTATGAGCTTGGACCGAAGTATTTTAGATAAGCCTAAAGATTGGAATGGATTATGTTGGACATAAGTTAGTATTTTTTAAGGATAAAACTTTTTTTCGATATTATTGATGGGATGTTATAGTAATATAGCTTTAGAAAAAGGACAACCTGCAGGACGGGCGACAGCCCATCGCGTCGGACAAGGCTGTGGGAATCGAACCCACAACCGAAGTGCGACTGGCCTTTATCGCCTACCACTGGCCTACAAGAAGTCCCTGGTTAGAAGAAACTAGTTTTGTTTAATTAAGAGGTATGATATATGAAGTATAAGTTCATTTTTTGAACCATATACTATTAATCTAACCATAATATGGACTTATAACTTTTGATAACATTTTGTTTGAAAGAGATAGAATGACCCATCATTCTATCACATGATCTGCTAACACATCACGAATAACAAATTCAACTTCATTTCTTTAAGGGATAAAGTGTAAATTGTTCAATTCACTAAAAATAGTGAGATTGTACCAAAATCATGCAAGTATTTCTTTTAATTCATCAACTTTAGGGAAATGACCATGAAAAGAAAAAATGTTGTCCTAGTTCCCTTATATCAGATGAATCATATGGTACCTTATATCATCACAAATGAATAGCTTTGTGATTGTTGGCTTTTTCATAGCCATGTTCTCTACCACTCTCCATCAGAACATGATGGTTAGATTTTTCTTCCATATCCATATTTTCACCTATGTTCTCCTATGTGGAAACCCAGTGATGAGTTAATTTGGGTAACCGTTACATTTCATACTTTAGTTTTTAAAGCCATGTTTTGGTATTCCTTTTTACGATGTGGGTTTCTATTAAACAATCTTTCGAGTAGTAAACCATTTATAACCCCGAAGAATTTCGAGGGAGAAATTAATTTAAAGGGGGGTAGAATGTAACACCCCGAGATTTTATGGAAAATATTCTTTTAATTTCATTAATGTCTTGTGTTTTATGCTACACCAAAATTACCTTGCGCAACACCGTATTAGCTTGCAGTATACGCAACACTATTCTTGGATCGTGTTACACACAATTTTGATAATATTTATTCAACGCAACATTGAGTATATATATATATTCAATGTATAAATGAAATATGGTTGGATTCTGTTATACGAAACAAGTATTAACTAAATTTTTAATTTTATAACATTATTATTCATCTTACACATTTTCTATGACATGGTATAAGAACAAAATAAAATTTTCGGGTAAAATAAGTATTTTTCAAAAAATGCAGTTTTGCCCCCTTTTGATGGCGCACCCACTTTAAATCTAGTTTTTGACATTTTTATAAGTTAAATTTGACAAAATAAAATTCTTATTTGGAATCAAGAAATAATAATTTACTTTGGATAAATTTTTCATTTTATTATGATGACTTTCATATTTTAATGAATAAAAAAAACACGCTATATTTTAATTAAAAACATCTTTTTTCATCGTAATATCTTATGTGGTTAAATCATAATATTGAATGGTTTTAAAGTATAAATAAAATATATTTTTACCATTTAATATAATGTATGTCCTTATCATTGATTTTAAATTGAATTCGAAGGTTAAATCTATTCAATCTTTTTCAATGTTTTAAATAAAAACTCGTTTTCTTTCGACAACGGGATTAATTTTAATTTAATTTTTGGAACTATTTTGTATTGAATTTGGAAAAATGGATTCCATACATGGAATCAGTGGGTCCAAATTATGTTAATAAGCTACATTTTATTTTTGGGAATTGTGAATAGAAACTACGGTAAATTTTATTTACTATAGTTAAAGGAAAATCGGGTAATTAAGGGTAAATATAAGATTATAAAATTACTCTATCAGTTGGAAAAATCCTATTGGATGGCTAAAAGTAGACCCATATAACCTAAGGGTCTGATTAGATTCATTTTATGCACTTTTTTCCATGAAAATAATTTAATTATTATTAAAACCAAAGAATGTGACAACATGTCACTTTCTTAAATCTTATAAGTATAATAAATTTAATTTAGTAATAAACGTAATGAAACATCGAACATGAATAGTATCTAGAAATATAATACAATTATCTACATGATAGGAATTTATTTAAAATTTTTAGGGATTAAATAATTATCATTTATTATGACACAAAGATGATGCAGTAATTGTCTTATTAATGAAATATTGACATAATTGATGTTATAAATGCCCAAATAAATGTAACTTGAGACTTTTTATGACTTAAATTAATTTTATAGGTTAATATGAAATGTTATTGTTGATATAAGTAAATTGTTTCGAACTTATAATTTTGTTATGAATTTCATAAAAATCATGTACCAAATAGTGTCAAAATTGACATAAATTAGTTTTTAAAACAAATATTATATTATTAATTGTTATTTAATTCGTAAAAATATAAGGTTTGGCCAAATTAGATGACCTTCTAAGGCATCTATTGTTTTTGCAGGTATACGGGGTATGTGAGCCTTGAACTAGATCAAAAGACCAACAAATTCAATGTAATTTGATTATTTAATGGAAAATTAAATTTAAATAATTGGAAAACAATTCTTGTAGGATGTTTACTTTTGATTACTTCATAGCTGACACCTTTCATTATTGTACACTGCTTGTTATATATATTCTCTAACCAATTGACAGAGACCATGGGTGTTTTCCTATAGGTATTTATTATCACACCCTATTTGGGTCATGTTTAGGACCCAAATATATTATATAATTTTAGGTTATTCTAAGGAGAATATCCTTATACATGTACTTGATATGCTACTTTGGACAAAGAGAGTGTTGGACCAAGATGAGGCTTGCGATGCTACTAAGATTATATTGGCATATATTTACTTTTTTATATGGATTGTACATCTGAATTGTATTTCTAATATAGCTATTTTATTAGCAACATGTGACATGTATCATCATCTTGTGTATGACATGACTTATGTTTATTTATTTTATCAGTATTCCTCGATTATTTTATTTTGTATAGATCTACTACTTCTTCTATTGAACTATTTATTTTTTCACGATGTTACACTATGCTAATGAGAGAATTGTCTCCAAACTATCGCACCTAATATGTCACATCTAGTCCATAGACTCCAGAATTTGGGTAGATGCACTTAAATCCGTGGAGACTATCGAGTATTGGGCACCTTTGAGTGGCATCTAAAAGCATGACATTACAAAGTTGTATCATAGGTTTATTTTTTTTTTCTATTTTTCAATTATATTTTGATAAAATATATTAGGATAGAAAGGAAATGGAATTTGGTAATAATCTATGCCTAGAAGTTTCTACCCTCTATAGAGGGAAAATTCAAATATCCTCAAATTGAGTTGTTGATTTTAGAATATTAATCTATTACAATTGATATGATTTCACCATTTGGTGATTAATTTGTGTTTTTATATTAATATTGATATTATTATGGGTTATATTGAGTTAAAACCCAATAAGATGAGGGTATTTCATCTTAGTCATAATATAGTCACTTAATAGAAATCAAATTTCATGCATAATTTCCCTTCCATTTAAAGAAAATTACTGATTTCATGTTGTTGTGATAGATGTTGTGATAGATATGCATGTTGTTATGATTGGTATATTGGTTTATAAGATGTAATTGATTAGATAGATTCAATTATTTGGTCACTCTTGGATCTAGATTTTGTGGATCAAGTTGTGTACTTAAAGATAATTGTGATATAATGTGCTATAGGTGGATGCCAAGCTTGTATTTGAAGAGAGTATGAGCCCCCCATAGATCAGAATTCAACATACCATTGGTTTACCCTCTATAAATGTGGTGTGATAAAGAATAAATGAATATGAAGAACAAGTGAAACTGATATGGTTCTTGAGGGAGGATATGACCCGAAACAACCTAGATAGTGGGATTTTGGTATTGTCTATCATTTTTATGACACCCATATGTAACCCATGGGGTAGGTAGAGGAATTAGTTATTATAGATCTTAGTTTTGAACTATCATGTTTTGGTATTTGTGATTTTGAGAATTGGACCTCGATAATGACCTGGTACTGAGGGTTGTGTTTGGCATTATACATCCATTCCACCATGATTTCCACTAGTTGTATGCCAGGAGGGTGGTGATGATCATACCACAAAGGTGCTAACCCATGGGATACCAGGGGAACCTCTAGTCATGCCAGGTGTAGAACCAATTCTTATTATGGATGTAGGTGCTGATTCATTGTTTCTTGAAGGCATTATATGGTTCATGAAAACCATTCATGGAGCGCTAATACATTCCATGTCAATTGGAGAGTTGACTGGAATGTTCCAGCAGTAGAATCAACCTATGTGTTTTGGGGATGGTGGTCCACACGATGTGATGTCATGGGTAGAGTTTATGTTTTCTATTTACAAGAACATATAGATTCCTCCTAAGAGGAGGGTAATTTTGACAAGACATATACTTAGTGACTAATATAATAGATGGTGGGATGTTATCACTCTAACAGAGCATCATGAGGATATAGAATGGGGGGATATTTAGGCAGTATTCTATGATTACTTCTATCACAAGATGCTGAGGGCCAATTGATCCTGAAAATTACTGTATCCAGAGAAGGGTATAATTTAAATTATAGAAAACTAGGCCCATTTTACTAATCTACAGTGTTTCAAAACCGTTCTATTGGGTTAAAATAAATCTAAGTATTAGTGATTTGTGATCGTATCGGATATGACATATTATCACATGTGAATTTCTTGTGGTTGACTACTGTATATTCTATTTTGAATTTGGAATTGATCACAATGTGTAACCAGATGGAGCCTAGAGGTGATATCCATGAAACTTTGGCACCTATATATGATAATATCTTAATAGGAAGTAGGAAGCATCATTTGGAGCTTCATTATGTTATTATTAGTTGTCAAAACGTGTCTTCTAGTAGTGAAGTGAGGTTCGACTAGTGTGGAAGGATGGGGAATACAAGGACATAATGTCCATTGGACTCTCTCTAGTGCCGATATTTCAGCAAGATGGGACATCTACAATGCTTCTGCAGAATGTTTTTTTCATACAAATAGTGAGAACGAGTCTGCACTGACTCCAAATTCAAGAGTGAAGTCTATATAATCTCACCAAAAAGGGAGAAAGAGTGCCTCATGCTACCCAATATGAGGTGGTGGTCATTATTGTGTTATCCAAATCTTATGTTCACATCGAAAATAGGGTGGATCAACTTAGACTCATCTGGCCATGTCATAAGGCTATAGTATAAGTCAGGAATGTCCACATCAATAGACCCAGCTAGAGTAGGATCACAAAACATCTTCTATCATAGGTACTATTCTATTTTCCTCCATTTTATCTTCTTAAATTGTTTATGTAGAGTCTTCACATAGATTTATATTTGAACCCATTGAGGAGATCCTTGGGCTCTTAGTTTGTTATGTCGATAGCATGATGATGCAACACACTATGTTTGGTATTACTATGAAAGGTATGTGTCAGTTCAGGGAGTGATCCTTGTGATTGGTATGTGAAACATCATATAAAACCTTTACATCCTCGTCATGATATCCATTTATCTCAATATTAGGATGGACTGGTTGGTTCCCATTCGAATAATTTTTTATTTTTCTCATTGTAGGGTGAGTTTCACATCACTAGAGGGTTAAGAGTTTCATTAAAAAGTTGAGTGGGATTTATAGGAAAGCTGGGATGGACCCTTGTATTATGGGTTTAGTTGGATGATATCCTAGATTTTAAATTAATATCTATATGATTAGAAAACATGTTAGGATAATTTCCCTAATGTCGTTGATTGTTTTACGTTCATCTTCTTAGATGAATTTTTAGGATTACCTCAGGTGAGAGAGGAAGAGATATCTATCAATCTAGTACCTTGAATTCCACTGATATTCATTCCACATTATAGGATAGTTATGACCATGTTTTATGAACTCCAATGGAAGCTAGAGGTCTTAGAGGGAAAGGGTTTCATTTGACCTAGTACATCACTATGGGGTCCACCAATCCTTTTTTGAAAAAAAGGTGGAAAATACACTCAAGCTATGCATGGATTAGCAGACATTGAAGGAGTTAATAGTTAATAATACATATCATCTACCATACATTGATAATATATTAGGCCATATCCATGGAGCATAGTTCTTCTCAATGATTTATTTGATATCCAGTGATCATCAGGTGAGTGTTAGACTATCATACAAACCTCGCACATCCTTCAGGATCATGTGAAGTTTGTATGAGTATTTAGTCATGTCATCCAGTCTCACGAACATGTGTAAAATATTTATGGAATGGATAAACCATGTGTTCCATCTTGTTATTGAATCATTTTTTATTGTTTACATGGATGATAAATTGTTGTATTCTCACAATTTACTCGGCCATGCCAAATATCTTGAGATTGCATTAAAAACTATGATTGAGAATTATTTATATGATGAGCTCAGAATGTGAAAATTCAGGATGTATCATATTCACATCATGGGTCATATAATCTCTGAGAAAGAAGTATTATTGGACCCAGTGAAATATAGAATAATGGTTTCCTAGGAGCTACCCATGATCTTATTAGGGGTGAAAAGTTTCATAGGGTTGGATGGTTACTATAAAAGTTTCATATATGAATTCTCAATCTTATCAGTTCTGTTGAAGGGAATGAATAAGACAAGTGAAAAGTATGAATGGATAGATTCCAAGGAGGTGGTATTTCAGGAGATTAAAAGTAGATTGACTTCAGCATCGATACTATTTTTTCCATAGACAGTAGGTGTTACACTATGTACTATGACACACCAGGTATCAAGAAACAAGAAATTCTTATACACGAAGATAAATTCATTTTATATGGGTCTTTGTAGTTGAGATCACATGAGTGGAATTACTAAACATATGATCTTGAGTTACCTATAGTTGTTCTCTCATTGCATTATTGGAGACATTACTTATTAGGGAGTGTTTTGTGGTGTATACAAACTACAAATATCCTTAAGTACATATTTACACAATGTAATCGAAATCATTGGTAGTGAAGGAGGGTGAAATACATTCATTACATTGACATTGAGCTAGACTACATACCTAGTAAGTAAAATGTAGTGGCTGATTCACTGAGTAGGATGACATATATACATGTAGTGAAACATGCTTCTAGTGAGTGGAATCTTATGGATTTATTCTCCAAGATTCTCTTGGAAGTTCCTTGCAGTTAGGGGAAAAGGTTTCTATCATCCATAGCTATTACCTCTTCCCTAATGGATATAGTGAGGATGATTAAGTGATTGAATTCAGAAGGAATATTCATATGAGAGAGTACGGAAAGTGAGGACCCTCTTCATGCTTGGACCATAGGTAATGATGATGTTAGGAATTTACTTGGTCGTGTGTGGGTCTCTTCAAACATACACATGGAACTATTGTAAGATTTTCAAACCTCTGTATGGGTAGTGAATCTTGGTGTCAAAAAGATGTATTGGTAATTCGAATTGTTTGTATTAGTAGCCAGTTATGAAAAGATATGTAACTATTTTTTCTAGGAGGTGGTCCACTTGTCATCATGTATACACATAACACCAGCGAACACCCATACTTCTAAACCAATTACACATTCCTGACTGTAAATAGATTGATGTGACAATCAATTTTAGGGCAAGTTTACCAAGGTCACCTCAATGTAACAATACCATATGGGTTGTTGTGTATAGGTTCATTATGGATACACATTTTCTACCAATCACGTAAACATTCAACATTATTGAACTTGGGAGGTTATACATATATGATGTTTTATAACTACATGGTGAACTGCATTCTTTCATTTTAGATATGGATGGCTAGTTTATTATTAATTTCTGTAAAATCCTATAGAGCACACTGGGTACATTGGTGGTTCTCAGCACACCATACCACCCTCGGACTGAAGGTTAATCAGAGTGAATGATTTGGGTTCTTGAGGACATGTTGTGGGAATGCGTCTTAGATTTTGGGGGATCTTGGGAGAGGCACATACCCTAGGGTGATTTCTCCTATAATAATATATTAAATGCTTCTATTTAGATGGAACCATATGAGGAATATTATGGTAATCCATTATTATCACCCCTATGTTGGTTGGAGGCAGGATGGGAAGCTATGATGGGTTATCATCATATCTAGAAGACTATTGAGCATTTTTAGATAATTCAGAAATAGGAGGATACAATATAGTTTCATCATAAATCTTATGTAGATCACCTTAGATGAGCTCTAGAGTTTGAGGCTAGGGATCATGATTTCCTATGTGTTTCACCAATTCAGGGACATAATTGGATCCAGAAGTAGTGAAATCTTCCATCTAGATACGTTGGTTATTGTAGATTCTTCGGTGAGTCTGGATGGTTGGCTATAGGTTGTAGTTACCATAAGGGTATCGAGTTTTTCATGACATCATCCACATTTTTAGTAGCTCCATTACTATTTGGACACATCTCGGACTTTTAATCCTGAGAAGGATGAGTTACAGGCTAATGTGTTTATTGAGGATAATCCTTTATGAATTTTGGATCATAGCACATAGGTTCCTCATTTCCAATCTATCCCATTAGGACAGACACAATTACATCATGGGAATGTGTAGGATGCGACATGGGAGATAGATGATGATGTATGATCATAGTGTCCAGATCTATTCTTAGATATTTTTTCACCACCTTTGAATTCAAAATTTGGTGACAAATTGATTTTAGGGGGAGGTTTGTAAGTACTTGGTTCTTCATTGAGGTTAAGATCTTCATTTTTTCATAAATGATTTTCAAAATTTCTAAAATATGACTAATTCTGGATGCCCGTTGTGGTCATGGAAGGATTAGGGGGTTTCTAAGGATCATTTGAAGTTAGGAACCGACATTTTTAGGTTCTTTTGGTGTTGCACAGTGAGTAGAAAACATGTGAGTTAGGTCGCAATGTTTATTAAAGCATGAGATGTTGTGAAATTGAGAATTACTATCCACACAGTTTGAGTATAAGGTCTTTCAGGACCCAAATAGCCATGCGGTACGTCTACAATTTTAAAATACCATATAAGAGACATTCTACATGGTTACTAAGAGGTCTTAAAATAGTGTGGGTAGCCATGCGAGTGGCCCCTTTCTCTTGTAGTGACTGTGCAGCATGGGGTATAGTTACACAAACTGGGCACCTAAATCGTGTGACCTAATCCAAATGGGTAGAATATAAAATTTTTCATTTGGTTTTTATAACCTAAAATCTATTATTCTTTTTCATATTTCACAAAAAAGTAATGGTGGAAGATCTATTTTTGAAGAATATTTTTCAATTTCAGTTCCCATGCTCTTTCCAACCTCTGATTCAAACGTAGTTCATCTCCATGGATATGAAATGATAATCCCTTGATTGTTTATAAAATATTGATTCTTTAGGATATCAAATACACTATTTTTATTTAGCCTTATATTCTATAATTTACCATTCTTCACCTGTTCATCCGATTTAGTCAAAAAATGATGAATTTGAGACTGATATAGGATGAGCTATCTAGTATATGCCTATGGGAGGTGGTCTCATAACTTTAACTCATTTTTGATCTATTTATATATGTCATAGTGTCATGTGTCCATCATTGATGTGTCACCTTAAGTTATAAATCAGCCACATTGATACCTATCATGGTTTATGTAACTGAATAAATGTTTTGAAACGTGTTATGGTTATTATAATTAGAATAAAGGGAACTCATTGGCGAGTTTACTTCAATGAACATTCTATCCATTTGTTCTAGGATACTTATGAGGCATGCCATTGATACCTTTTCATGGGTTTTAATAATGAAGTTTATTATTAATGGAATTTTAAGGTTGTTAGATTGAAATTTAATTGGTTGAAGGGTATGGGATGGATGAATTTCACTATTTCCTTTGTATGCAATCACTTGTTTAAGCATGTTTCGAGTGAATTTTTGTAGCTATTATTTTTTTCACATGAGTTGAATAATTTTAAAACCATTTATGTAACACCCCAGGTAAATAAAGAATATGAAATTTTTATATTTATCCCTATTTGTGAATAAAATTTCAATATTAATATAAAGGGAATGCTATGTTCGATGGCTTACCCAATACGCAACAACGAGTTCCTTTGAAATCATACGTTGCACTCTAATAATAAAATTATATTATTTTAAATGGTAGTTAACACATAGCTGTTCTATTGACAAGAATGAATAGAAATAACTAAAATATTATTAAATATGTTTGTTAAATGTTTTTACTTTTATCCGATAGATTTTAGAGGCTTAAAATACAAATGAATCCAATCTTAAGCGTTGAATACACTAGTATTTTTAAAAGATTGTTTTACTACCTTTTGATGGCAAACCATTTTTAAATAAACCTTCTGACAATTATATAAGCTCTATTTTTCAAAATAAACATATTATTTATGATTGGGACATTGAAATTTACCTTTGGTTAATTTTTGGTATTTTTCCGACAATGTTCAGTTTTCAATGAATAATGAAAAATACTGCATTTTACATCAAAACTGCTTCTTCATATAATTTAATTATATGGTTATATTATCTTTTTAATTTTTTTTAAAGAGTAATTATAATATATTTGTACCATGTAATCTAATTATGGTAATTGGGATTAATTTCACTTTTGAATTGGCCATAAACAAGTGCCAAACGTTTCATAAATATTGTTTCTAAAAAACCCGCTATTTGTTTTGACAGTGAGAATTATTTTTAAATTAATTATTGCAATTTATGTTTTTGGAATTTGTTAAAATGGATTAAATATTTTTAATCATAAGGTCCAAATTATTTAATTAATACTCTTTGATTTTTGGACATTATGAATAGTAACGACGGTTATTATCTTTAATTATCTTGATTAATGAGTAATCAGGTAGTTAAAGATAATAAAATTATATCATAATAATACAAAAAAGGCAACAACATGTGTCCTAAGGCTATTTGTTGTCTTATGGTCGACCATGGTATGCCTTGTGCCAAACTTGGGGGCCCCATGGAATAACTTTTGTGAGAAAGTGACTTTTTATCTTTTTTATTTTTAAAGAATGCTAAATGTAACAAAGAATGTATCACCTAAGTAAAATATTTTTAATTTTGTCTACATAAATGATCTTTTGGAGTATAAATATTCATTGTAAAGATAAAAAATATTTCCTACATCATAGTATTTTTTTATATAATTTGTAGACATTAAATAAATTAAATTATTTAGGACATCATGATGATGCATCGATGACCTCATTATTTAACGATTTAAATAAAATGGAAGGACAATGTAAAATCTAAGACCTACACTTGTTCAAAACCTATTTTATTGGTGGATTTCGAACCCTTATCACCTTATCCTCGAAAAAAATCAATGTGGGACCACTAAAATCCAAAACACATTCTAAAATTAAGTAACATTTCTTTACTTTCCAAGAGTGCCCCTCCTCTCCTCTTATAAAAGGCCCCCACCTCTACCTCCTTACCCACACTTCCAAATACTTTGACTCATCCAAAACCTTCCCATTTTGTCTCTCCACATCCCTCTCTAACTCCTTGAAGCCTCACTTTGTGCAGAAGTTTTCCCAAGGCAGCCTTTGAGCTCAAACCAAAGGGAGTTACCCAATTTTAAGGTAATGTCTTCACTTGTGTCCTTTTGTTTTATTTTACTTCTCCAACCCCCTAAACTCTTTTTATTCATTTATTTTGTAAAAACTCCAGTATCTTCAATATAAAAGGATGTCGTTATAAGATGTATTTGAGCTACACTTACACACACCTTCGTCTAATGGTTAAAGAACATATTGTTTCTGGGGTTGGCGATTTTCTACCTCACGAAATGATGATTGTTCAATATTCTATTAACACCTTTAAAGGTGTCCATTATGATGTAACTATATTTTATATATGATATATATGGTATTTATGTTTACAATATGCTTCTGTATTTTATATTTAAACCGTACCTTTATTCTTTTCATGTTGTGTAAATGCGATAATTTCATATGAGGAAGTGTGGACTACTGTCCCCTCAAGTGATGTGACTCATACATGCAATATATGGAATGTATAAAGAATGAAATTATTAAAAATATGTGACCTAAATAACATATATATTATACTGGAATTATAATATATATATATATATATATTTTATTTTTTTTAAATTCTTTTAATATGACAAAGAAAAAATGAAAGTAGCGTTCATGCGTACGTATGACCTACCGTCTCCATGAACGGTGCTTTTCGTTTTTATCTCCAAATGATATGGAATAGTATAAAACGAATATGTACTGGATATAAATGATATTTTAATCATTAATACTATTCTGAAAATTATTTACTTATAACTACATGGGCAATCATTTTTCAAACAAGTTCATTTTTGACTCATGTGCCAAACTTCGGCAAAAACGTCTGATATGAACTAACATTATTAAACAATTATAATAACATTATAATATGTGATATGAACTGAACAATAAAATTTAAATGAGTTCCTTAGGAAATTATAAATTTACCAAAGTTTATTACTCAGGAATATAAAGAAACGAACAAGACAAGTCGGACTTGAGGTAAGGGATCCTACCCCTCACTTTCTTTTTAAGTACACTCTTTTATGTCATTCCTTTTAAGCTCATATTTCATATGATTGGGATGTTATTTTATATTACTCCTACTGTACATATTATTTTCATATGGTGAGAGACCTTATTTTCTCTCATCAATCCATTTTGGAAGTTTTGAGTGGCACCGTTAGGCTGACGAATTTTAATAAGGGATCCAACCTCTCTTTTTCTTTTTAAGTACTCTCTTTTCTGTCATTTCTTTTAAGCTAATATTTATTATGTTTGTGGATGATCTTTTATATTCCTCAGACTGTAATTTTATGGTCATATTATGAGAGAACCTATCTGATCTCAAAAATCCTTTTTTGGAAGTTTTAAGTTGCGCCGTTAGGCTGCCGAGTTTTCGTAAGGGATTTTTTTAATCTCACTTTTTTCCCATAATATTTATGCTACATTTGACATTATTTCCTTTCAGTGGTGTATGTACTACCCATTATTATACACTTTGTGTAGTATAATATCATTTATGGGTATTTAAATCTTCATTGTATGACCCTTCTTCCATGGGGTGTATGTTTCGAATGTTACCCAACTCGGTAAGGGGACCTTTCACCCTCCTCTTTTTAAAAGACTTCTTTTGTTATTTCATTTAATTTAAATCTTATTATGTTGGGATATGTTCTTCTATATCCTTATTTATGTAAAGTTTATGTCCATGTGATGAGATACAATTCACTCTCTCATCGACTAATTTTCTGAATTTTGAAGTGACGCCGGTAGGCTATCGAACTTTTACAAGGGAAAGTCTTAACACAATTTCGATTTATTTGGGTTCAACTTGTACTTCTTGAACATGTCATCCTATGATATGTGTGAATGACCTATGATTGTTTCAAACATAATATCCACTTATATTGGGTGTATTTATATTTCTCACACATAATTATTTGATAGATGTATCCTTAATTTAAGGATACCATCTTTA